>JAQPPZ010016348.1:5000000-10000000 GCA_028583015.1 Wollemia nobilis
CCACTAATCATTGAGCTTCCAGATGATTCAGTATTCTCTATCATAGAACAAGAAGAATTAGTTTCTCCTGAGGAAGAAGCAGACATGACCATGTTCTTTGATGGGTCTAAATGCGACAAAGGACAAGGTGCGGGAGTCATGTTTTATACACCTGAAGGAATGCCAATTCCTTTATCATTCAAACTCGACTTCACATGCACCAATAATAATGCAGAGTATGAAGCCTTAATCTTAGGTCTTCAATCAGCTATAGCAATGGGCATAAAAAGACTAAGCATTTTTGGTGATTCTCAACTAGTTGTATACCAAGTAAAAGGAGAATACCAATGTAAAGAACCAGTCTTAAAGCAATACCATGAAGTAGCAACAAAGTTGCTAGAGAAGTTTGACTGGTATGAAATTAGTAACTTACCCCGGTCCACAAATAGATTCATGGATGCAATGGCTTCTTTGGGATCTCTCATCCCTAAGAATGAGCATGGAGAAGTACAACCGCTAATCATAACAACAATGTCAAAATCATCAATTCAAAAAGCAGAACCTACAGGTGAGAAGAACGTTTGTTTGATACATGTTGAACCTTACAATTCTTACCTTGATGAGATAAGAGACTTTCTCAAGTCTGGAATACTCCCAGTAGAAATGACATGAACTGCAAAAAGAACATTCAAACAAAAAGCAATTCGTTTTACTCTACTAGGGGATGTGTTATACAAACGTGGGTATGATGGAATATTATTACGATGTTTAGATCCGATTGAAGCAGAACGAGCAATAATAGAAGCCCACGATGGTACTTGTGGTGGCCACTTCAGTGGAATGGCCATTGCAAAGAGAATACTATGCATGGGATACTATTGGTCGACCATGGAAAATGACTATTGCAAATATGTCAAAAAGTGTCAAAAGTGCCAATATCATGCAAATTTGACTCATGTACCATCGCACGCATTACAACCCATTCAAAGTCTTTGGCCCTTTTCACAATGGGGTCTCGATTTGATTGGTAAAATATCACCTGCTTCATCAGGACAACATAAATTCATCATAACCGTGATATAATACTTCACAAAATGGGTGGAAGCAATTCCAATGACCACTACGACTGGACCTCGAATAGCGGAGTTTATACTTCAGCATATTATCTATCATTTTGGAATACCCTCAAAAATAATTTTTGATAATGGGAAGTCATTTAAGAATAAGGATGTTAGAGCATTGTGCAACAAATTCAAAATTCAACACAGTTTCTCCACACCTTATTACCCACAAGCAAATGGGCAAGCTGAAGCAACCAACAAAACAATGGTATCCATTCTCAAGAAAATGGTCAAAGAAAATCATCGAGATTGGCATACTCAACTTCCTTTGGCATTATGGGCTTACTGAACAAGCATCAGAACGCCAATGGGAGCGACACCATTTTCACTAGTTTACGGTGTTGAAGCTATATTACCTTTAGAGCTCGAGATACCTTCCTTGCGAATCGCATTACAAGAATTCATGGACGATGAAACAGCTAGACAAGCACGTCTTGACCAATTGACACTTATTGATGAAAAACGTATCAATGCTCTAGAGCACTTACGAGTATATCAAGATAGAGTCAAACGTGCTTACAACGCAAAAGTCCATCCTCACGAATTTCAAGTGGGGGACCTAGTGCTCAAAGAAAATCAACAAAATACCAATGCATTGCCACACTTGAGAGATAAATTTATGGCTAATTGGTTAGGCCCGTACATTGTAAAGCATAAGTTGGGACCAGGAACTTATAGACTTGCCAACTTCGAAGGAGAATTGGAGCCAGAACCACTAAACATAATGCACCTAAAGGCATTTTATGCATGAAATGACTTGCAATATATGTATATATATGTACATGGCTAAAAAAAAGAAAAAAAAATAATTTTTATTTCCAATAATTAGTTACATTGTAAATAGAAATGTCATTACTAGCACTTAGCATATTGCATTTGCATATTACAAAAAAAATAAAAAAAATTTGTGCATTAAATAGGCATATCACAAGCATATAGCAACATTAGACTAATCACATAATTGCATCCATCCCATCCCATGTTCAGTGATATTTCATAGTGGTGATGATACGACCAAGTAAAAACAAGTTCCAAAGAATTGGGGATACCCAACTAAGACTCTTCGCAAGTCAACAAAAGTCATATCCACACATGTTTTCCTATATCATAAATCAAATTTTCAGTCACTCAACAATGTCTAGTGAAGAACCAAAATTCATAATATGTCCAATTTTCTTTAGGACCAAAGCACTTATGTCACATTAAGAAAGTCTTGAGTATGGTAGATTGACCCCAAAGCAATCTTGAACCAAAAACACTTTACAAATTTAAAAGCATTTTGAGTAAGAAAAGATAACGCCAACTTGGGTACAACCTTGAAGCGAAAAGGTAATATTCCCCGCTTGTCCCATTACGCAACATAGTCCAAAATCAAAAAGGTGGTTTTCACCACCATCACAACAATCCAAACAATTAAATTAAAAGGTAGACAGTAAGGATAGGATCACATTCTCATCACACTTCGGTTGAGAATCCGATTCCCCAAACTCTATCATGATAAATTCTATACACACACCACAAATCACAAAAGCAAGAAGGATCATACTACATTCCCCTCAGAAAGTTATGTAGTCATCCCCAAAGCTCAAAGATCAAATCATTGGACTATGGAGCAAACCTCCACCGGAGCTATAGACACTTGACTGGCAATGGAGTAAACTCATGCAGGGCGACACGTCTCTCTCCCAAAAGAAAGACCTTTGACCGCACATACAGACAAGCTAGCTAATTGGTAAACCCATACAGGTACCATCCAATTTTACTCATCATGAGTTAATGAACTTCACATACACATGCACTGGTTCTTGATTGCTTAGGGCCATTCCCAAACCAAAGATTCAGAATAACGAACTCCACTTGCACACACCTTGGTCCTAAAGAGGGTTAGACGAACATCAAGAAAATGGTTGACATCACTAGACTATTTGAGTCTTTGAAAATCCTCCAATGTTATATATCAAAAACCATACCAACTACCATATCATTATCACATACATACACCCACCATACATCAACCGCGAAGAGTCATCAAGTTGGATACCCCCAATTGCAACAATGAACAAGTAATGGTCAACTACTCTGAGCTATAAAATATTACAAAAACATCATGCATGTCATCATATAGTTATATGAAAATAAATATAAAATTGCATATTACATATTAGTTTACATTCATTTATCATAGCACAAATATAACAATGTGAACATTGCATCACATAAGCACTAACAAAGCATAAACAAAAAGCATGCATATAAACATTAACACATGAGATAACCAAAATACAAAGCCATGTATATATATATATATATATGAAAGTCCCAAAGGTACAAAATACCCACAGGTTGTATACATCGAAGCACTAAGGCTCATAGCAAAATAGAAACAAAATACAAAAAAGAGAAGCGACATGTCACACTAGCTAGTACCAGCAGGATCCCTCTAAGGACCTTGCACTATAGAAGCACCATGAGAACTTGATGATCGATGAGTCCTACGACTCCTATCAGTCCCTCGAGTAGTAGTAGTGGCTGATGAAGGAGGAATAGGAAAAGGAATCTGATGCTCATGCAGAATATTCTCCAACATCTCTATATAAATAGCTTGCTTGCACAGGCTCCTCAAGTCAGCACCCTCATGAGCAACCCATTGAGAAATCTCTACTCGAAGAGCAGCAATAGTAGTTGTAGTGTCACCTCCACCTGATCCTTCCTATAGCTAAGTCAGCTTGCCCTCTAATCGAGTGACCTCACCTCCAAGCCTAGAAATCTTCAAGTTCTTTGCAGCGAGAGCGTCACTGCTAGGCCCATCACACATCCTATCCACCTCACCCTAGAGGTGAGTCGCCTCGCCCTGGTACCATGTTAACTCACCCTTTAGGAGAGTCACCTCTAAACCCAAGCTATCATGCTCAACCTGTAACATATCCCAATCCTCCTCTGTCCATCGAGGAGGGGCATCCTCATCACCACCACTGCTTCCCCCTCCAAGCTCCATCTCACTCATCACTCCAACGAATCGTAAAATGACAACTAGTAGAATGACCATTGAAAGCAATATCAGGCCTTTAAATAGTCGCTTTTAACGGTGAAAAATGTACACCCGTGTTTTCAATGGTGCGTCAAAACGCAGACCCATAGTTTATGGTGCAAAAA
Organism: Wollemia nobilis; assembly: GCA_028583015.1. Lineage (NCBI taxonomy): Eukaryota > Viridiplantae > Streptophyta > Pinopsida > Araucariales > Araucariaceae > Wollemia > Wollemia nobilis. The sequence goes on from JAQPPZ010016348.1 coordinate 5,004,254, forward strand.
CGCATTCTCGTTGTTATGAAGTGAAAAACGCCCACCCACGATTACCGTCTGGAAAATCGCAACTTAGTGGTTACAAAAAAAAATAGAATCCAAGGTTAAATGATGCCTACTCCGTGGGGTTACAAAACACGGTAAGTTCAAATCAAGAAAATGCACATTGGAATTGCTAACAGTCACTAGGAAAAGCAACTAGGATGATTGGTTCCTTTTTACTTCATTTCATGCATGTCAGAAAAACCAAAGGATAATCTGCAAAATAACTTAAAAAAATCAGAACAACATCAAAAAAAATGATGCTATCAATTGGCCATTGGGTCTCAATTGTTACCCACTCGCCAATCGAGGGGGTAAAAATGTAAACCAGAACTTCATTTACACCAGTCGTCCATTTTTCCACACCAAAAGAGAGTGAGTCCATCCATCCAATAAAGTTAGATGTCATCGGTTTTTGTACTACATTATGTTGTACACAATACAGTACAAAAAGGGGCAACTGTAGACACTAAAATCCAACACCCTCAAAACCACATCTACCACCCCACCATCAAATCCTGCATAATAAAATTATATGCCTAAGTCTAAACTTAGGGATATAAAATCCTACACATTATCCTATTTTTGTAATTTATTAAATCTAGAAAATCACCCTAGGATACCATGTCTACCCATGTCCACTTCATCCAACACCCCTGCTACATATTACCCACTCATGTACCCCTTGTCCTTGCACATGAGATAGATTCCCAACACCCATGCCACAACTCATTTGTTGTCGTCCCCTTTTCCCTTCATATAAAACAACATTCCACATCTTACTCCACTTGAAGCCCCATCACCCCAGTTAACTAAGGCACATTGAATGACTCACTGTAATTGCCCCTTCCACCTGGCAATTTAGATTTACCACTTGCCAAGTCAGGCTTGCCACCTCTCATTCCCCTCCAAAGCCCTAGGAAGCCTATAAAAACACCATTAGTCCACCAAACATAGGGAGCTAAATTTGCATACCGACAAGCTGCCAGAATTGACGTAAACCAATGAGAAATTATGAAATGTGAGCTTTGTTTTGACCATTGGTTCGAATCTCGAGGTGACCTGTTCTTCAGCCAAAATCACTTGTCCATGTTTCCATAGTCGAAAATGTGTGTCCACGGTTTCACAACCGCAGATCCATGATTTTTAGTTCCCTACCGCCCGTTCGTGGTTCTATAGTCCCGAACACGAAATTGCACGCACATCAGAGATCTGTAACAGAATTCACTTGATTAGAAATGCTTTATTTGTTGATTTTTTTTGTCATTTGTTTCACATAATTATCTGCTTAGAGTTTTATGCATGCATTAATCTTATTGTTCAAATATATAGGTGCTACTAATCCCTTTGTCGGTTTGATTGTGTGCAGGTGACAGGTACTTTGGATAATCTGCTGAAGCTGGAGTGGTCCCTTACCGGATACCAAAGCCCACTCATATTGGATTGTTACTGGAAGAATGAAGAGCATGTGCCCCTACGAAAGCGTTGGAAGATACCTTTCCATAAGTTTTCATTCATTTGCATCAATATAGAGCGAGAGAGCATTGTAACATTGTCCCAAACATACTTGGGGCAATCCAAAATTCATTCTTGTAACAAATTGTATCAAAATCAATAAAGAAAAGCAATTTTGGCAATTTTTCTCCCTTTGTGTTTTATATATTTCATTGCTCTGTTCTTTTGGTTACAATTAGAGACTCAGTATGTTCTATTCTCAAAACTCAATCTCTTTCTCAACTCAATATCATAGAAGCATAAAGAGAATTGTTAGAGACTCAATATGCTCTATTCTCAAAAACTCAATCACTTTCTCAATCCACTAGGCCACAGTATCGAATGTGAACTAGGGGGTGGTCTCTCTCCATGTTATCCTCTGCTTCCTTTGCCAAACGTTTTAAACCATACAAGCTCATTTTTGCATATGCCACATAAATTTCATTCGAGCAAGGATGATTAATGAACAACTTTGGGCATATACTTATATTGCCCTCCTCCTTTGTCTAGGACGTCGGTGCTTTGATTTGGATGCATCACGTCGGCGCTCTAAGGATTTGAAAGCCTTAGTAAAAATCAACCTTTGGGTTTTTAATCTCTAAAAACTTTGCACTCAAATATATTTTAATTTTCTAAAACCCAACCTTAGGGTTTTAATCAAATGAACTTTATCCTTTAAAATATAATTATATCATAATTAAAAATTATAATATTAATTAGATTTTTACCACTTTGGTAAGTATTATAATAACAATTATAATATTTTAACCTTCCAATGCTTCGGATGAATTGCTTCCATGGAAAAAACCTCTTTCTGACCCAATATTTTTGGGTGTAAAATAAAATATTTTAACCCATTGTTTCCTGCTGAAATATTTGGTATTAATGATGACTTCATCTAGTGACATCAATGGCAACTTTGACTTAGGGACTCAAAATGTCCAACACTCAAAAGAAGAGTTTGAGGTAGATGGCCTATATCCTAAGCCAGAGCAATCATGCATCTCTCAAAATTCATGCTCAATAATGTGATCCGGACCTTGTTCATGTCATTCGAGACCCTACCAATTAATCCTATGAAAATATTGCAAGGGAAAATTTAGGTTGGACAAATATTCTAGGTTGGCACAAAAATATTTTATGGGTTTCTCATTAGGAGGAGGTGGATTGGATGAAGAATCCACTCTCCCATATACAAAGTTGATCATATTTGGTTGGGACTCCATTGTGTATACTATAACCTATAGCTAAAGGTGGGTTGCATGGGCGACCATAATCTCTGACTGATTGGATAGGTGGTGTTACTGTGAAACTCTCAACATTGTACTCGCCAATACCTAGATTGGTGATATGAACTGCAACTTGAGTTGGTTGGTATGTGGATGGATTAGGTGTTGATGTGGGTTCTTCAGTGGTGGCTTACAGGTCAAATGAAAGTGATGGTTCTTCTCATATAGGTGACCCTATCTGCGATACAATGGATGGTAAGGTTTTAGGTGGATTTGGTTTGATGGGATTGTTTGTGGTTGGTGGATTTGGTTGGGCTAAAAATGTAAAAGGTGTTTATGAAGTGAGAGGTGCAACTAATGAAGTGGATGGTTGGTTATCGGGGTGATCAGGCATGGTTGAAAAATGAAATGAGGTGGATGAGGTTTGATTTGGCTTGATGCTTTGGGATGCAAAAGCAGGATCTACTATCGAAAAGGCTTCTAGGATGGGTGATTTTTATGAAGTGTTGTTATTTGGGGTGGTTTGGATGATGAGGGGCTTAATTGAAAGGTGGGTGGATGGAAGAAATGGCTCATAGGGGTTTGATACCAAGTTGCAATACTTAAAAGTATCAGTGTCATCTTGAATGTAGTGGACTTTACCCTTGTGTACATATTTTAGACATTGGTGTAATATCGAGGGTGCACACTTCATTTTCCCAAACCTGGGATGTTCAACAAGTGTGTTATATTGCATAGCCCCTTCCAAGATGTGGAAGAGTACATATATAGTCTTTACCCCCATGGTGATAGGTAGAACTACTGATGGGGATCTAAAAATAGCTCATAATAGATTCTTAATTCTCATTCATTATAGTTGGAAATAATTTACAATAATGGCAGCAGTCTGCCATTTAAAACTCCTTCATCCTGAAAGATAGTTTATTTTCTTTTTCTCTTACAACATCTTCCGCCCAGGAAGAAAAATAGCCTAAACTGGTCCAGAATCGCCCTCTTGCCTTCACGACTGCAACTATGGCTCAGCAGTTCTCCGACCCTTGTGCATGCCTTCGCTTCCCCTTTTAAAATCTCTGGCATGACTCTTCGTTTCCCTTTTTTGACCCTTCGTTTCAATTCCCGTGCCTCTTCGTTGTCTTCGCTTTCGAACGCCTTCCTTTTCGACCCTTGATCTTCGTCTGCTTTCACTGCACCTCGGTGCCACGTGTTGTTCAGTGCTGCCACTGTAGGCTCTGTCCACCTGTCAACCATTGATGACGTTCGGTATACCACCGCTCGGTAAATTCCTCTGTAACGGCCCTTGTAACCGCCTGCGCTTTCTTTTCTTTCGTTGGTCGCGAAAATGCGACATGTCGCGATATCGCGACACTTTCGGCTTCCCTGCCTTCCTGCCCTCTTCGAGTCATGAAAATGCGACATGTCGCGATATCGCGACACTTTCGGCTTCCCTGCCTTCCTGCCCTCTTCGAGTCACGAAAATGCGACATGTCACGATATCGTGACACTTTCGGCTTCTCTACCTTCCTGCCCTCTTCGAGTCATGAAAATGTGACATGTCGCGATATCGCGACACTTTCGGCTTCTCTACCTTCCTGCCCTCTTCGAGTCGCAAAAATGTGACATGTCGCGATATCGTGACACTTTTCTTCTCTACCTTCCTGCCCTCTTCGAGTCACAAAAATGCGACATGTCGCGATATCGCGACACCTTTTCTCCCTTGCGCCTTCTCTCGTCCTTGGGTCACGAAAATGCGACATGTCACGATATCGCGACACCTTTTCTCCCTTGCGCCTTCTCTCGTCCTTGGGTCACGAAAATGCGACATGTCGCGATATCGCGACACTTTTTCTCCTTTGCGCTTTCTCTCGTCCTTGGGTCACGAAAATGCGACATGTCGCGATATCGCGACACTTTTTCTCCTTTGCGCTTTCTCTCATCCTTTGGTCATGAAAATGCGACATGTCACGATATCACGACATCTTTCCTTTCTTCCTTCTCCTCGCTTCTAGGGTCGCGAAATCGTGACATGTCACGATATCGCGACATCTTTCCTTTCTGCCTTCTCCTCGCTTCTAGGGTCGCGAAATCGTGACATGTCGCGATATCGTGATAGTTTCCTTCCTTGCTTCCTTTCTGCTTCTTCGGTCGCGATTTCGTGACATGTCACGAAATCATGACATTTTCTCCTCTGCGCCTTTCCTGTCTTCTTTCGGTCGCGATTTCGTGACATGTCACGAAATCATGACATTTTTGCTCCATGCCTTTCCTGTCTTCTTTCGGTCATGATTTCGCGACATGTCATGAAATCGTGACATTTTTGCTCCATGCCTTCTCTCTCCTTCTTGAGTCACGAAAACGTGACATGTCGCGATATCGTGACACTTTTCTCTGTCGCGATATCGTGACATCAAGGCAAACACTTAGAAATTTTTTTGTCGATGCAAGATTGCTCTGTTGCCATCGGATGCTCCTGCATCAGACACCCGGGGTGGATTGAGAAGTGTCCTTTACTTCTGTACTATTGGAGGAAGACCCAGGCGGTCGACCTCTATTTTTGACAACCAAGTTGCATCTTCGATAGGTCTGCCCTTCCACTTGACCAGATATTCAGAATACTGCCTGTTCCTGGTACTTCTGCCTGCTCGAGTGTCTAGTATTTCCTCGATCTCGTCTGTTGCTGGAGTAGATGTTGGAATACTCCATAATTCTGTACTTGGTGTCTCGCTACTGCCTCCTTCATGATACTCTACCAAATCTGCAATGTTAAAAATAGGTGATATGTTAAGGTCACTTGGCAATTCCACTTCATACGCATTGCTTGAATCCCGTTTTCCTATAATTCGGCATGGTCCAAACTTCTTCATCTTCAGCTTGTTATAGGTTTTAGCAGGAAATCTCTCTTTTCTCAAATGGACCATGACTTCATCACCCACTACGAATTCCTTGAACCGTCGCTTCTGGTCTGCCCTTGTCTTATATTGGTTGTTCATGTTAGTAATGTGCTTCTTCACTTCTTCATGCACACTCTTCAGATGCTCTGCAAAGTCCTCAGCCTCGGCACTGCACTTTTCCCCTGTATCCATCTTCCTCAACTCAGAAGCACTCCTTGGACTGCTCCCATATATTATCTAGAATGGAGATTTGTTAGTACTCCTATTGATAGAATTGTTGTATGCAAATTCTGCCTATGGCAAAACCAAATCCCATCCCGTGGGCTTATCTCCTATCAAGCATCTCAATAGATTTCCCAGACTTCTATTCACCACCTCCGTTTGGCCATCAGTCTGTGGGTGGTATGCAGAACTGAATTTCAAATCTGTCTTCAATTTCTTCCACAAGGTCCTCCAGAAATGCCCAACAAACTTGGTATCTCTGTCAGAAATGATACTCTTTGGTAGACCATGAAGTCGTACCACCTCTTTGAAAAATAAACCTGCAACGTGAACTGCGTCACTAGTTTTTTGGCAGGGAATAAAATGTGCCATCTTTGAAAACCTGTCAACCACCACGAATATGGAATCATTTCCCCACTGCGTCCTTGGTAGACCAAGAATGAAATCCATACTGACGTCCTCCCATGGTCTCTCTGGTACAGGTAATGGCTGATATAATCCAATGTTCTGGCTCACACCTTTCGCCATCTGGCATACTCTACAGCTTTGTACAAACCTCTTCACATCTTGCTGCAGTTGCGGCCAATAGTAGTTCTCACTAACCAGGGCAATGGTCTTGTCCCGACCAAAATGTCCAGCCAGCCCTCCACTGTGTTTCTCCTTGACTAGATTTTCCCTCATTGAACTCCTTGGAATGCATAATTGACTTCCTCTAAACAACATTCCATCTTGGATCAGAAAATCCAACCACTTGGTCCTGTCCAAAGTGACAGGTGCCAAGCAAGCCTTCCAGAGCTTCTGCAAAATCAGGATCTTCAGGGTACAAACCCTTCAGTTCATCAAATCCTACCACTTCCACCTTCATTTCTGTCAACAAACACTGCCTTCTACTTAAGGCATCTGCAACTCTGTTTGACTTTCCGCTCCTGTGCTTCAACACAAAGGTATAACTCTGTAGAAACTCAACCCATTTCAGGTGCCTCTGATTTAGCTTCCCTTGGCTATTAATATACTGTAAGGCCTGATGATCAGTATATAGAACAAACTCTTTTGGCAACAAGTAATGTCGCCACTTCTTTAGAGCCTGAACTATAGCATAAAACTCTTGATCATAAACTGAATACTTCTTCCTAGCATCATTGAGTTTCTCACTAAAGTAAGCAACAGGTTTACCTTCTTGACTCAAAATAGCTCCTATGGCACTACCACTAGCATCACAATCTACCTGAAATACCTTATTAAAATCTGGAAGTGCCAAAATAGGTTGCTCTGTAACCTTCTTCTTCATCATATCAAAGCTCTTATCTGCTCCTAAGGTCCACTTGAATTCTTTCTTATCCCCTCTCATTGTTTCTGTAAGGGGTGCACAAATACTGCTGAAATTCCTAATGAATTTCCTGTAAAAACTTGCTAGACCATGAAATGATCTTACCTCAGTCGTGCTTCTCGGAGTAGGCCATTCAATGATAGCTCTCACCTTTTTTGGGTCCATTTTTAGACCTTCGGCTGAGATGACAAATCCTAGGTACACTAACTCTTTCTTCACGAAATTACACTTCTTCAGATTTATTAACAACTGCTCCTCCCGTAGCTTCTCAAAAACCCTTCTGACCTGCATCAGATGCTCTTCCAGGGTTCTGCTAAATATTAAAATATCATCCAAATAGACAATGATGAATTTGCCTAAAAATTCTTTCAATACCTCATTCATCAACCGCATGAATGTGCTTGGTGCATTAGTTAGCCCAAATGGCATGACCAACCATTCATACAAACCTTCTCTGGTCTTGAAGGTTGTCTTCCATTCATCTCCCTCTCTGACATGAATCTGATGATAACCACTCTTCAGATCAATCTTTGTGAAGTACTTGGCTCCACTCAAACAGTCCATAATGTCATCCATCCTTGGCAATGGAAATCTGTACTTTATGGTGATCTTGTTAATGGCTCGAGAGTCTGTACACATTCTCCACTCTCCATATTTCTTTGGTGCTAGTACTGTAGGTACTGCACATGGACTCAAGCTCTCCCGAATCAGTCCCTTTTTTAGCAACTCTTGGACTTGCCTGTTCAGCTCTTCAGTTTTTGTAGGAGTCATTCTATGTGCTGCCTTATTGGGTAAACTAGATCCTGGTACCAAATCTATATGGTGACTGATCTTCCTCACTGGTGGTAAACCCTCAGGCACATTATCAGATACAATGTCTAGAAATTCTTCTAACAGTCCTAAGACTTCTATAGGGGTATCCTTGCATTCTTCCTTCCTAACTCTAGGAATTAATGCATAGCACATATGCTCATGCTTTAAACTATCCAAAAATCTTCCCCCTTCAACTAAACAGATTCTAGCGCTGCTACATACCTTTTCGCCCGCCTCCTTCAAGGGCTTCAACTTATGGCGCACTCCATTCTTCGTCACTGAGTAAGTGTTGGCGTGACCATCATGCACTGCACACCGATCAAACTACCATGGCCTTCCCAACAACAAATGGCAAGCATCCATAGGCAGGATGTCACACAGGACCTCATCACAGTACTTCCCAATATTAAATTTCATCGAGCATTGCTCACTGACCAAAGCCCTATGGTCCTTCTGTAACCACGCAATCCGATATGGATGCGGGTGTCCCCTTCTCTTTAACTATAACTTGGTAACCATTTCTTTTGAGACCAAGTTATCAGTACTACCATTATCTATAATGATGTTACAGACCTTACCCGAACTTCTGCACCTTGTGCAAAACAGGCTCCTTCTCTGGTCTGATCCTTTCTCCTCATTCAATAGGGTCCTCCTTGTAACCATAACTTCTCCTCCCTTTGCCTCCTTAGAATGTTCTGATTCAGCACCTTCATCGGCTACAGCAGCTCTGGCAGGACCCTCAGGTCTCTTATTCGTCCCTTCTCGATGTTGTGGACACTCGTATGCTCGATGTCCTTCTTCGCCACAGTGGAAACAGGTTCCACGAAATCCTCCCCTTCCAAATCCACGTCCAGATCTACCTCTCCCCCTTGGGTAACCATTGTTCTGATTACGGGGTTGGTAGGTGTTCCCCTCTTCCTGATCCTGGGTATTACTGGTTTCACCAACCTTCTTCTGATCCTTATATTTTTCTCCATTGGTCCTTCCACCAGTTCTTCCCCCATGACCTCTTCCTCTTTGCTTACCCTCAAACCGTCTGTTCAGCTTCTCTTCGACTTTGAGGGCAAACTGGTAAGCATCCTCGATGGTGCTCATCCTAACCAGACTCAACTCTTCTTGAATACTGGTTCTCAACCCATTGATGTAACGGGCCACCTTCTCCCTGTTAGCCTCTGCATGGCCAGTTCTGATTGAGATCTGGTAGAACTCCTCTGTATATTCTTTGACAGATCTATTTGTCTGTCTCAAACTCTGCATTTTTCTCAACAGGTCCAATTCGTAATCTACAGGGATAAACTGTCTCTTCAACTTCTCTACCATTCGATCCCATCTGGTTATCTTTTCCTTTCCTCCTCTATTTCTTTCTAGCTGCACTTCTTTCCACCATATGCAAGCATGGCCTTTCAACTTTGTTTTTGCAAACTTGATCCGATCTGGATCTACAACCTCCTCATACTCAAAATATTCCTCCATATCATTGATCCAATCAATTAACTCCTCTGAATTGAGACTCCCAGAATACGTGGAGACATCAAACTTTGTCTTCTTCTCGATCCGAGATATAGCCTTGATTAATCTAGCTTCTGTAGGATCCGTTGCTTCTTCTACAACCGATGGTTCATCAACCTCCCAAGCTTCATCTTCACTATGGTCCTCTCTCCTTGGTTCAACCCCTCTTCGCAACTCCTCTTGCAGGGCTTGCACTTGCCTCTACAAAGCTCTAAAATCTTCTTCAGGTACCACATTCCTTCCACCACCATGGTTTCTTCGTGGAGGCATTCTTCCTCACTCTCTTCTCACAATCCTTCCACAGATCCTGGTGCAAACTGCCTCACTTTCGATGATCTGCTCACACACTCAGGAACTCCCGCTCTGATACCACTTGATGGGGATCTACAAATAGCTCACAATAGATTCTTAATTCTCATTCATTACAGTTGGAAATAATTTACAATAATGGCAGCAGTCTGCCATTTAAAACTCCTTCATCCTGAAAGATAGTTTATTTTCTTTTTCTCTTACAACATCTTCCACCCAGGAAGAAAAATAGCCTAAACTGGTCCAAAATCGCCCTCTTGCCTTCACGACTACAACTATGGCTCAACAGTTCTCCGACCATTGTGCATGCCTTCGCTTCCCCTTTTAAAATCTCTGGCATGACTCTTCGTTTCCCTTTTCTGACCCTTCATTTCAATTCCCATGCCTCTTCGTTGTCTTCGCTTTCGAACGCCTTCCTTTTCGACCCTTGATCTTCATCTACTTTCACTGCACCTCGGTGCCACGTGCTGTTCAATGCTGCCACTGTAGGCTCTATCCACCTGTCAACCATTGATGACGTTCGGTATACCACCGCTCGATAAATTCCTCTATAACGGCCCTTGTAACCGCCTGTGCTTTCTTTTCTTTCGTTGGTCATGAAAATGTGACATGTCACGATATCGCGACACTTTCGGCTTCCCTGCCTTCCTGCCCTCTTCGAGTCATGAAAATGTGACATGTCACGATATCGCGACACTTTCGGCTTCCCTGCCTTCCTGCCCTCTTCGAGTCACGAAAATGTGACATGTCACGATATCGCGACACTTTTGGCTTCTCTACCTTCCTGCCCTCTTCGAGTCATGAAAATGTGACATGTCGCGATATCGCGACACTTTCAGCTTCTCTACCTTCCTGCCCTCTTCGAGTCAAAAATGCGACATGTCGCGATATCGCGACACCTTTTCTCCCTTGCGCCTTCTCTCGTCCTTGGGTCACGAAAATGTGACATGTCACGATATCGTGACACCTTTTCTCCCTTGCACCTTCTCTCGTCCTTGGGTCACGAAAATGTGACATGTCGCGATATCGTGACACTTTTTCTCCTTTGCGCTTTCTCTCGTCCTTGGGTCGAAAATGTGACATGTCGTGATATCGTGACACTTTTCTCCTTTGCGCTTTCTCTCGTCCTTGGGTCACGAAAATGCGACATGTCACGATATCGTGACACTTTTTCTCCTTTGCGCTTTCTCTCGTCCTTTAGTCATGAAAATGTGACATGTCGCGATATCGTGACATCTTTCCCTTCTGGCTCTTCTTTCTCCTTTTCGGTCGTGATATTGCGACATCTTTCCTTTCTGCCTTCTCCTCGCTTCTAGGGTCGCAAAATCGTGACATGTCACGATATCGTGACAATTTCCTTCCTTGCTTCCTTTCTGCTTCTTTGGTCACGACATGTCGTGAAATCGTGACATTTTCTCCTCTACGCCTTTCCTGTCTTCTTTCGGTCATGATTTCGTGACATGTCATGAAATCATGACATTTTTTCTCCACGCCTTTCCTGTCTTCTTTCGGTCGTGATTTCGTGACATGTCATGAAATCATGACATTTTTGCTCCATGCCTTCTCTCTCCTTCTTGAGTCACGAAAACGTGACATGTCGCGATATCGCGACACTTTTCTCTGTCGCGATATCGCGACATCAAGGCAAACACTTAGAAATTTTTTTTGTCGATGCAAGATTGCTCTGTTGCCACCGGATGCTCCTGCATCAACTACGTTCCCCATAGTGTATCACAAAGCGTCATTAAAGGCCCACAGGGTGAAGGTGGATGATGTGATATGGGATGATGGCAAGTTAATATGCTTTATGTTTGGTGTGGTGATAAGATTTATGGAGGAACTGATATCAATGAGCACTCTCTTAAATGGTTTTCTATCAATATGAACCACAATATGCAATGGAATATTAGGTAGATCCGATGATACACTATTTTCCTCAAATTCATAGAATGCTATTGAGGGTTCCTTACATTTTTGGACACTCCCCACAAAAGTGTTGAGGTCTTAGGATATTTTTTTTGCACTTCGATGGAATTTGGTATTTCCATCAATGCCTCATGATGTGGGGAGATTGTTGTATTAGCTCGTTTATTAATAGTTTGGTTGATGTCATTCTCAGGATCTATGTCAACCGGCTTCTCAAGGTGATGATTGAACAAGATGGGTGATTTGAATTATCGATGAGTGGAGGTGAAATGGATGGGCCTAGTTGTATGGGTATACTAGGTTGTGCTACAAAATCCTATGTTTCTCAGGTTATCTCATTTGTACGATTCACTTGTCTTTACCCATGGGTGACTACACTATTAGCCCCCATAAAACCTTGGTATAGTTGGGACATATGATTAACTTGATTGGGAGGAACTGTAAAATTTGATGATCCCTTTTCTTATTGATTCACCTCATGATTCGGCAAGGGTTTTTGATATATCCCAAGGTTTTGATTAGGTTGGGCCAATGGGTTGTCAATCTTGATCTTCCCTACTTCTAATAAATCTTGCACAATATTTTTAAACCCATTGCAAGTTTTGATGTCATGCCCTTTCTGTCGATGAAATATGTCATATAGGTGCTCTTTGTAGCTATTTTTTGATTTTTCATATCTTCAGGCTTCATTTCTGGCAACGTAAAATTTTGTAGCTCATGCAACTTCTGGAAAATGGATGAATAGGATTTAGGTAGTGGGGTGTAATTGTATTTGGGATTGAATTGATGTTGTTTACCCTCTACAGGTTGAGCTTGGTTTTGCATCTATTGTGGGGGTGGAACCACTTGATAATTCTATTTTTGTGGTTGTTGTTTTTGGTGTTGGGGTTGTTGTACTTTGACTTGGGCTTGTTGGATGTGCTATGATGTTTGGACCAAGACTACTTGATTAACCTGTTCGGCCTTGGACTAGCCATGGTTTCCCCCTTTTGATTCTTATTTTGCCATTATTTCTTTTTGGGTTTGATCTTGCCCTCTTGAATTTTGATCTCTTCTATTACTCGAGCTTGGGCAATTTCCTCTTCGAATGTTCTGTATTGTTGTAGTTATAACGCAAGAAAATAGGCTTCAACTCTTTATGAAAACTCATGTTAAATCTATCATAGGGAGGGAGAATGGCAATTTGGTCATGACCTCCCTCCAACGATTACCAAAATCATAGACCGATTCATCATCATATTGTCACAAATTAAGTAGATTTTTGAATGTGGTCTTATTTGTGATATTCAAGGAGAACTACTTCAAGAATTGGTCTGCTAGTTGCTCAAAAGTGTAAATACTTTGATTGGTAAGTGGTTGTACCAATCCAGGGCATCTCCCCCAAATATCTAAGGAAATATATGGAGCATGAGGACATAGTTGTTCTTGATCCTGAAGCATGCATTAATTAATCTAGTTATATGCTCTCGAGGGTCCTCATCCCCCTTGGATTTATCAAACTTCGGTACCTAAAAATATATTTAATAGGGTAGTGATGGTACCGAAGCATGAATTGGGTGATTGAGTAGATGCCTCAAGGTGGATTTTTGGTACTGCACACCCGACCGATGTCTACATGGCTAGGCTATCAATTTGACTCTGCAAAAATTGGAACTTAGGATCCTCTAAAGGATTAAAAACTTGGTGGGCTTGCTACTAATGGTAGTACTATGCACTATTGGTGGGGTTTGGATGATGTGGGATGTTAGCATGGAATAAATTATGGTAAGGTTATTGATAAGGGATCTAATGGTAATGAGGTGATGGGGTATGATAGAATGTTGATTGGAAGGGTTAGCATACATTTGATGAAGGGGTTTGTTGGTTATGGTGTTTGGAGATGCAATATCCAATATGGATCTTGAGTGAATATGGTATAGGGTTGAGATGTGGAGGGTTTATTTTGGTTAATTTCTTACGACTGTTGATGTGGGTCAAGATTAATGCTTCGGTTAGTATTATTCATGATCATTTGTTGTAACTGCAAGAAGGCTTGTTGCATGGAAATCATAGAATAATATGGTATGGTTGTGTATATGGTGGATGATGAAGTTGGTTGGGTGGCAACCATGTTAGTGGATGTTGGTGGAGGGTAAGTTGTAAAAGGTATTGTCATTGAATGGGGGTTGGGGGATGTAACACCCAATATGGATCTTGAGTGAAGATGATGTGGGATTGAGATGTGGAGGGATGATTTTTGTTAATTTATTATGATTTTTGATGCGGGTCAAGATTAATGCTTCGATTAGCATTATCCATGATCATTTGTTGTAATTGCAAGAAGGCTTGTTGCATGGCAATCATAGAAGAATATGGTATGGTTGTGTAGGTGGTGGATGATGAAGCTGGTTAGGTGGCAACTGTGTTAGTGGATGTTGGTGGAGGGTAAGTGGCAAAAGGTATTTCTGTTGAATGGGGGATGTTATGATGCATGGGGGCTACAGGTGTAGTGGATGGGATGGATATCGGGACCTACGATGCAACACTAACTAGTGCTTCGTAGAGGGGGTTAGTGTAAATGATATTTTGGTTTGGTAATATGAGAGGTTAGTGGTTATATGATGATGGATGGTTATGGGCTATGGTGGCAATAGTCAGTTCAAAAAGTGGATTCATGAAGGTTTGGTTGGACTACTACATGTGTGGGAAGGTAGCTTCCTGATGAAATGATGGAATAATGCAAGGTAAAATGGTGAGCAGAGGCAACGATGGGAAAACCAGACCAATTGCATTCAGGTATAGCCTAATGGCATCCATATCCACAAACATTATATGACCATCCATTGACATAAGTGGCTCACTCCTAGGTGTCTCAGGGATGGTAGTATGAGTATCCCTCTACATAATATCTATGTCTAATATAGGGGCACTACTAGAGGGCCTAAAATTTAGGTTTAGGGACACAGTAGGGGCTACACTAACTTGCCCTACCACCAAAGTTTTGGGGGTCTGAAAGGACTGAGATGGATCCATGGGAGAAGGTAACTAACTCTAAACTAGGGCTAACATTATAGCTTGAACATGAGTTGTTACCATACGCTAAAGGTAGAATGAGGTGTAAAATTTAAATGTGTGTGTGAATGTGTAATGGAAGTACAAAGCAACGCAACAGGCAAAGCAAATAAACAAACAAGTTTTTTTATTCCTAAGTTTCTGCAAAGTTTGATTTTTATTTTTATTTTCATTTTTGAAAAAGTTTTTGATTTTTTTGAAGTATTTGGTAAAAATAAAAAGTGATGTGCAAATGTTTTTCCCTAAAATGAGTCTACATATTTCACCTAGATGCTATCACACACTAACCTAGTGATGAATTCCAAGTTGTGAAACCCACTAGGACTTGGAGATGAAACCCAAATCTGATGAGGGAGCCTAGGTCCTACCAGTCCTCACCCAATCCACCATGGGTAGCGATACACCCTTCGAAGAGGAATGCATGCTATTTTCCATGGCTTAGACAGTTCTTGGAGTTGGCCTTGGCCAAGTAAAGGGGTAAATATATTTGGGGTTGGTGGTGAAGTCCAACCTTGTCCAATGTTCACATGCATGTGTGATGGTTTTATTTATTATTATGTAATGCAAACTAGTATGCAATTATGTTTATTGTCTAATGTAGAAAGCAAAAAAATACACAATGGAAGACAAAAATAGATCAAGGACCAAAATAGCTAATTTCAAGCAAGGTTTGACAAGCTTCTATTATCAAGGTCAACCGTCGATGTGCGGTTAGGTCTGGTCAACTGCCTTTATGCAATTAACCAGTTGCGCACATGTGTGTTTGGGAATGTTTCCAACTGTGGGTCCGCGGTTCCAACTGAGCAACAGAACACGAGGTAAGACATGCTTGAAATCCCAAATATACCTAGATTATTTCTAATCATACTATGTAAATGCTCTGCTAACTGATCTAGAATGCAGATTCTTTGGTTTCTTCTTTTTTTGTAAATATTTTTATGAAATTAAGTATGTCTATCCTAAGACCTAAATGCAAGGAATGGCAAACAAGGATAGAGACTCCTATTTACCCTAAATGCAATGCTAAAGCTAAAAAAATAGAGGAAATAGGGTTTCAGGTATACAGAGCTGTATCCTTTTGCTGCTCTTTCCAATGCATTCAACCATCAATCTGTGATTCCATAGTGCTCCAATCGTTGATGCATGATTTCGTAGAAGTCAAACCACTAGTGTGTAGTTCCTCCAATCCATAACTGTGTGCTAATGGTTTCTCAAGTACAAGGCCAAACTAAAACAGTCTTTGGATCCATCGATTTTGATTTCCAATCTTCACGTGCTCTAATCCCAGGTTCCTGCAACCACAAAAAATATAGATCAGTAATAGAAAATGGCAAGGTAAAAAAAATAGAACCCTTAGGGGACCCCACCATGATCATCATTTTTGTAACCAAAAGAATTGAACACAAACAAATATATAACACCGAAAAGAGAGATCGCAAAAATTGATTCTTTATATTGATACAGGGGAGCCTGAACCTCCCAATTTTACAATGATTTTTGAATTGCCCCAAATGTGTTGGGGGCAGTGTTACAATATTTTTCTCTCTTCTGATTACAATACTTTGATAATGGGGATCTTCCAAATATTCAAAAAGCTTGTGTGTTCTTCGTTCCTTATCTACAACTCCAAAGGTGTGAGTGGGCTTCTGATATCTAGCCAGGGGACCACTCCAGCTTCAATAGCCTTCCAAGTATCTGCTTCCTTCACACATGAAAAATCACAAGGGGTTTTAGTAGCACCTGTATATAAGATTGAAAACTGTGTAGTAAAAACCCTCGAACTAATGTTGCACAAAGCATATAAAATGAAACCAGATGCCTTGTTGAAATTAAACTTACTGATTAAATCTGTCATTTTTTTTTGAACCTAAGAAACCATAGATGCACTATTTGGGCTGGTAAACTATTAACGTATGGTGAGGAAACCGCGTGAGGGCGGTTTCGATTGTGTAACCATGAACAAGCGGTTTTGGCTGAATAAAACTGTGTTTAACAAAGGAGTACCACATTTTCTTTCCAAAGGAGATAAACTGTGTTGAAGTCACCTCCAAGAATCCATATATCATAATTACAAATCATCATTGTGTTTAACAAAAATATGCTAAGTTCCGTCCAAAATATTTCATGTGGAGTAACTATAGTTGAAGCATATACATTTATAACCCCAACTTTGATGTTTTCCTCTTTCCCACAAAATAATCTAGCAACCTAGTTAATTTTTGCTTCTAACAATTATCCATCCAAATTGTATTTGTTTTATATTGTTGCAATACAACCTAAAACTCTTATAAAAAAACTATCAAACAATCTCCCATCTTTCAATTTTTTTAAAAGCATCCTTACATTCCTCACTACTTAATTTTATTTCTTGTATTAAAATACACTCAAGACTATAACAACCTATTAATTTCTTAATAACCTTATTCAAGGGTATAATTCATATCCCTATCATTCCATGATACTATTTTTATCTCCACTTATTATTTTTATTAGTGGCCTTAGCCCCACTTCTAGTTAATACATGTAATATTTTTATTTAGCTTCATAAATCAATACCCCTTTGAGTTTTATTTTCTTTTTGTTCAAACTTTAATGACCTTCCTCTAACTTTTCATTCCCATCAACACTTTCATCTTCATCAATCTCTTCTATTTTTTTTTATATTGTTCATAATGATATATATCTTCTAAAGATATATGCTTCTCTAAAGAATATGACATTGAAAGAATAAGCTCTTAAATACTATTTCTTAATGTTGCCTCAAAACCCTAAAGTACACAAACGATCCTCCATAGTATTTACTTTCTTATGCTGCCCTAGAAACCCTAACTTTCTATGGATATCCTCCATATGCGTTTCTTTATTATATTTCTCTTAAAACCCTAAAGTGCAACAAATACACTATGTACTACTTTCATTTTTATTGCAAGAAGAGGATTTTATGCTACTTGAGTAAAATGAATGTGGATTAACCTTGATCACATTCACCTCATTCGCTTTAAAATCTATCCTCCATATTCCTTTGCACATTTAACTCTTGAATTTAAAGTTATGCATTGTACTTCCTCATCCCTTGTATCATTTTTTGTAATGGTTGATTCAAGTGAACTATAATGGCCTTTGCCATTTGATGATGTAGAGGGATTGTTTTACCACTTTCTTAGGAGTGGAAAATTCTTAACTTGACCCAAATTTTACTATTACATGATCTCCTAATTTTATATTGAATTTTGTCTTATGCCTAATATTTTCCATCCCTTTCTCTATCATTTTCACTTTACAATCTCTTGTCATGTGGTCTCATAACATTTTGGCATTGGAATGCAATTTTTTTATAATCCACTTGTTTATCTCATTCTCTTGATTAAAATTTAATCCTAATGGATTACCGTAAAGGTTTTTAACTATATGTGGCAACACAAATTTGAGTGTATAAATAACTTCTCTCCTTAGTAGTTGGTTCCTCCTAGATGAAATCCCCTAGAGTATTATTGATATTCTTCAAAATATCCTTATTGATGAGTTGATAAGGAAGTCCAAAAAGCCTAATCCAAACTAGAAGCCTTTTGATAGTCTGTCTCCATAGAAAAATTCTCACTTCATGATCTTAAATATAATGCATCTTTGCCCCTAAACCAAGGGTCGCCATCCATTATTTTATCTCCTATCTAAATTGGAGAAGATAATGAGGATAATTTCTTTCAAAAGAAAATTCATGGAGTAATTTGAATTCAATCCCCACTTCCACTTGATCCATTTTTTAATCTTCAAAAAACATGATCAATATCCATGGACCTTACATATTAACCTTTTTGCTTTTAAGAACCATTATATCATGCTCAACCATCCCATTCTTGATAATCACTTCCAGTGTATTATCTGCTTGATTCACTCTTCCTCTAATCACTAACTATAGCATCCATACTTCCAACTAGAGTATCCCTACTTCATGTAAAGACTTTCACAAATGAATTTAACCTAAATTTGCTTTATATGAATCCATTAGTTTTTAAATTTCTCCTAAAATCAAAACAAGAAAAAATGGTGTTTGTTCCTTATTCCTTATTCAGACTTTATTTCCTACTTACACGTCTTAGTAATACTTCCACTTGATCCATTTTTTAATCTTCAAAAAACCTGATCAATATCCATGGAACTTACATATTAGTCTTTTGCTTTTAAGAATCATTATATCATGCTCAGTCATCTCATCTTTGATAATCATTTCTAATGTAGTATTCATCCCATCTTTGATAATCACTTCTAATGTAGTATTGTTTGATTTACTCTTCCTCTAATCACTAACTATGGCATCTATACTTCTAACTAAAATATCCCTACTTCTAACAAAGACTTTCAAAAATAATTTTTACCTAAATATTATTAATAATAATAATTAAATTTTTACATTTCTTTAAAAAACAAAAAAAATGGTACTCGTTTTTTATTCCTTATTTAGACTTTATTTCCTACATACACTTTTTAATAATACTTATAATATTTAAGTAAGAAAAAAAATTTACTGTGACAATAACACTACTCTTATATCTGGAAACAAAATACACTTTTAAATTAACAAAATAACTAACAAACTTAAGAACTAAATTTCATGTATGAAATTGTTTTTCTCTTAGCTTTATTTTATATTTTTAAATATAATTAAAATAAAATAACTAAATTAAAAATAGACATCATTTTTAATAATGGACAATAACACTATTCTCATATATGGAAACAAAATACACTTTTAAATTAACAAACAAATTAACAAACTAACTAACTTGTAAGGACCTAAATTTCATGTATGAAATTGTTTTTCGCTTAACTTTATTTTATATTCTTAAATATAATTGAAATAAAGAGACTAAATTGAAAATAGATATCATTTTAGTAATTGATAAGTCTAGGGTTCAAATTACAAGGGCACTACAAGGGCTGTTCTCATTAAACCTATTCCACCTTGTTTACATTTAGTCAGTCCAGGTCACTCGGGATACGTATCATTAAACCTATTCCACCTTGTTCACATTCAGTCAGTCCAGGTCACTCGGGATAGGTATCATCATAGTCAGTCCAACACTAGTATCATCATAGTCAGTCCAACACGCACTCATATAATTCAGACTACGACCTTTACAAACAAACTACCCCAGATTTCAACCTAGACGACTTCTTAATAAATACTTAACCAAACAAACACTTACCACTAACCCTCACACAAACATACTATGAATAAATGTTGTTTTACCTTAACAAATATGCCCCTCAAATCTTACAATGATTTTAAAATTAATATTTATAAAAATAATAATAATCTTGAAGACTCAGAAATTGCCTAACATCAAGAGGAACAATACTGCATTGAAATGGTGGATGTTGTTTGAATTTCATCTTTATTTAATATCTTACAGATTATAAAAGTTTTTACAACAGTCGGATTCTCTGTTACGCCCAGTTCTCCGAATTCTACCGCTTATATCTCTGCCCGCTTCCTTCCAACAACAATTCCGGCGGCTTCTTCACAAATCGACCCTGAAAAAAAAACAAAAACCATTAACGCCACAAAACGAAACAAATCAGAGCTTACATTACATATGAATACGAAACGAAAGACAAATAATGGAGACCTTCATCCGCGGCCGTTTCTCTGCGTTCAGCTTCCGCACTTCATATCTTATCCTCTTCGAAAATAGTCTGTTCCGGCGTTTCTCACGATATCTCATAACTCGAGCTTCTCTTCCTCCCCAACATTTTCGTTGGCTCTCTACCCCGCCCATCACCGGTACCTGTCCAATTCGCTCCCCACAACATCCACCGCCTAAGTTCAAATCCGGAACAAGCCCATACTCTAAACCTCCCTGCCAAAAACCAAAAAAAAAAAAAAAAAACGGTAAAACACTCTTGAATCCAGAACAAGATTCGTAACTCCATTCAATTTTCAAGTATAGATTATATAAAACGACTTTGATGGAAGAAAAAAAAAATGTATTTTACCGTTCCTTCGGAGCCGCTGTCATCCAAAAATGTCCGCAGAGTATTTTCGTCGGCCCAGGGAGATCCCCTATCAGACCAGGCGTTCAAGACAGCTTCGTAATCGAGCGTCAAGCAAATTTTCCTCTCTTCGCCCCCGTCGGGATCCATCTTCACCTTACCGTCCTCATCCTCATTCACGAAATCGAAAAGATCTACATTTAAATCGAAAGGCTCCTCCTGCGGCTCGTCTCCAATTTCGACTTTCAAGTCCCCCTCGTCGCTCACCTCCACCTTCACGCGGTCGAACAGCCAGTCGAACGGCAGGTTCCCGTTCACGGGACTCGAACCTTCGCCGCTCTCAGAGCCATAAAAGCAGTCCAACCCAAGTTCTTCGACCTCGAATCCGCAGAGCTCCGCATCCACAAAATGTCGGAACTCGCCAATTCCCTTCCCGTCGCCGGATTTCTTCAAAAATTCCTGCTGGACGGAGGGCACTTCAAATTCCCTTTTGGGACGAGCGGCCGCCGTCGACTTCAGCGGTCGGCGGGAGGAGCGGCTGCCTTTCAGGCGCCACGAGCTCCGGCCGTCCAACAAAACGGCGGCGCCGGAAGATCGGAGATCAGACTGAGAGGGCTCCAGTTTCAGCCTCTCATGGCGGGAGGCGACGGAGTTGGCGCTGTGGACGGAGGTGTCACAGGCGGCGCAGAGTGAGGCGTCGTCGGCGGCGCAGAACCACCGCGCCCGCCGGACTCCGCAGGCGTCGCAGGGTCGACCCCTGGCGCCTCCCAGGGCCGCCATATTCTTCATATCACAAGGCTTCTCCTTCGATCCCTCTTCCATAATTAGACCAAACAGCAGAAACCGCAGAGTTATAGACAGAACTTTTGTGGGGCTATGATTTCTAGTGTGGATTGTTTTTTCTCCTGCAGTAACGTGGGGTATTTCAGAGTCGTTTTAAACGGGAAGGAAAGCCCAGAAACGTGGAGGTGGCGCAATCTTATCTAGGATGGAGATAAGGCTTCTATTGGTCGGGGGATTCGTCTCGTCAATTCATTGGCTTGGTTTATTCTATCCCGGCCAGAGGAGCAGATGGACCGTTTGCAGAACAATGAGACTCTCGTTGGCCCACTGTGGCCTTTGGCCTTTTCGTACGATCGAAACTCTTCAAAAGGAGAAATCGTAACATCCACATCAAAATGCGAAAGGTCTCCTTACCGCGTAAGAGGCAAACGGATAAACATCTATTTTACGTATAAAATAATAACACCAGATACTGTCCATGTCACGTTCATGTCACGTTCAGATCAGAATTCGTCTGTGTCGGCACAATCATTGGTATGAATTCGGTTTTTTTTAACTGTAGAATTATGGGTGTGATTTTGATTTTTCATTCTGAGTGGTTTTAATTGTGTTTTGATAATAAATTTACTACACTTTTAACTGGTTTTGATTGTGCTCAATTGTATAATGAGATATGCCATTAAACTTGTATTAGTTGTATGATTGGTTTTAATTGTGCTTCAAGGAAAAAATAATTTAAAAAATAAAATTTATAATTTAAATATATTGATCATTATAATTTTAAAATGTTATAGTGAGAGTCAATCAATTAATTGGATAAGCCTGCAATATAGGGGTGATGATAGACGTACCTTTAATGTCAACTAGGAATTTGTATACGAGATACGGACGAGGATGTGGCTCTTCTATACAAATCTTGTGCAAGTATTTTCCTCGTTGGCCTTTTAATTTTGAAAGGAGTTATACGAGGATTTAAATTGGAAACTTGACACACAACTACCCAACATGATCTCTTCAACTGAGTAAAAGAACCTCCTCATCCGTCGAGGCACAACATGTCCTTTTTAATATGAAATAAAAGATCTTGTCGCTTTTTGGAAAAAAAATAAAAATTATAGATTTAACTTTAAACTAAGATAAGGTGTGTATTTCTAGAAATATAATATGTTCTTTTTAATATGAAATAAAAAAAAATGTTTTTGTCACACATTGCAATAGTTTGATTTTGGGTTTTTTAAGATTTAGGTTCAAACTAAAACATATTGTAATGGTTTGACTTCGGATTCTTTTAGGAAAGATTTAGGTTCAAACTATGAGAGGGTGTGTATATAAGCTTTATTACAGTAAAAAAAAAATTCACCACTACGAATATATTTTGTTATATTTTTTAAACTACCATGAAGTTTTTTTTGGGATGAAAGTCTAACTTTTTCATAAATCATTTCACATATACCATGTGGTTTGAACTTAAGTTTTTTTTTTTTTTTTAATTGAAAGTCTAAAGTCATGCCACTTATTTTATATTATGATTGTATACTACATTTCAATAAATGTTACATAACCATATACTAGAAAAACAATATCCTTTATAAAGATCTTCTCAAATAACCTATCATCTTACAAACTTCAAAAATTATTTGCTTTTTTATCTTTTATTACTCAATAATATTTTTTTAAAATATTATATATTGTGTATTCTTTTATAATGAGTTGCACCCACATATTGATGATGAGCCAATTCTCTTTTCATTTTAACTTTATTGAGTTTATATCTCACTAAGAAGGCATTTTTATTTAATTTAATTGCTCATCACTCACAATGGAATCTTTATGCTTATTCAAATTTAAAATTTGGCTTAAAAAAATACTCAACCATTAATTTAACAAATAATATAATATATATTTTAATTAGTAATATTAAAAATATTTATTAAATATTAGTAAAATTTTACTAAAGTTAATTATTTTTAAGTATGAGATAAGTTGTAGATTTAATTATTGATTGTGAAAATATATCTTTCAAATGTAGAATATGTCATGAGGTGGGGCATATTAAGATATCATGCCTTAAGAAGACTCTAGTAGAAACATATGTAGAAAATTGTAAGAGAAACTTACAAATGAATATGGATGAAGATGGTTTTTAATTTTCAAATAATAGGTCCTAACAGATGAAATTAAATAAACAGTGGAGACTAGTAAGTAAGGATATTGGAAGAAACACAAATTCTTTTAAGGCTTTAGTGAATGAAGAAAAAGCAAATTAGACCTTAGAGGACAGGGTACAATAGGATAAAAATATTAACAAGGAACCATCTACTCAATCTAAACTTGATTAGAGACGAACATTCTGTTGAACATAAGGAATGTGCCTCATCAAATTTTGAAGACTCCCTTGAAGTACCATGCACCATTCAAGAGAAGGAAAGTGGTAGACAAAACACATAGTTAGATGTTAATACCTCTACCATTAACAAGAAAATACTAGAAAATGAGCAGGATAAGTCAAAAGCTTCCTTAGCAAAGCCAAGAGAGGATATATCTAATGAAATAGAAAGTTATGAAAGAATGTTGAGGAATAGAATAATAAGACCTATCCCCAATATTGGCAAGGCAAAGAGAGGAAACCTTCAAATTATCAAGCGAGAGCTATGGAAGCAAGAGAAAACATACAGAAAGAAAATTTAAGTTGATTGAACTTCTCTTTACCAAACACCAAAACGATATTGGTAATTCATAGGAGGGGCAAGCAACCCCTAATGACACATGATTACCATCTCATAGAATATAAGGTGTGTTAATGTATCTTTAAAGCATAGGTGTATCACTCATTCATGGTAGAAAGAAGGAAAGTATATAAATAGGAACGAAGTGCTTAAAGTTTGAAGGGAAGAAGAGTGCATAGGACCCTATGTTTAAGTAATAAGCCTGATATTATTTGTATCCAGGAAAATCAAATGAAAAAGGAAGAAATTTCCAAAATTATGAAAGTAGTATGGGTAAGATGTGAATGGTATGCTATGGATTTAGAAGGAGTAGTAGGAGAAATTCTAATATATTGAAATATAATTAGAACCTCCTATAAAACTATTTAGAAAATTGGGCATTGGATAGCCTCACTAGTCGCATGCTACTTTATAGATATTCATTTCATCCACATCAATGTCCATGGACCTACGACTCAGTCAGATAAATCAAAAGTATGGAATGGGATTGAAGCCTTTATGAGAAGTAAAGACCAAGAAACCTTATTCATGATCATAGGAGATTTGAATGTCATAACCAAGTTGGATGAAAAAATTTGGGGAATTATGAAAATATTCGAAAGCATAAGAGATTTCTTAGCTTTCATTCAAAACAATAATCTATGGGAGGTTGAGTTTGAAGAGGACAAATATACATGGACCAACAACATGATAGGACAAAACCTGATAGTAGAAAAATTGTACATATGCATACTCTCATATCATTGGCTAGATGAAGGAACTTGTTCTAAAATTATTACCTTGACAAGGATTGGTTCATATCATTGGCCAATAAGAGTTAAAATGGTGGTAAGTAAATTAAAAAATATATATCATAATATGAGCAGATGTGGGAAGACCATCCTCAATTTGTTGATATGATAGCACAAACATAAAATTATTAAGAAAATGGTGGGTTGTATACACTTCCAAAACAAATTGAATCGATGACATCTAGATTAAAAGAATGGAACAAGAACACTTTCAAAAACATTTTCAGAAGAAAGAAGAACTAAAAGAGAAACTTTAAAAATTCTAAAAATATGATCACAATAATCCAAGCTTGGAGGAGAGGGAGTTGCTTTGCAAATATCATAATATTTTGAGTAAGACGAATTTTGGAGATTGAAATCAAGACAAAGTTTTTCATAGGATGGTAATAGTATAGAGATCAACATCTAGAATTAGTATAATTAAATTAGTAAAAGGGGTTTGGATTGAATACCAGAGCGAAATCATAAAGGAGACAAGGATTTTTTACCAAAATATTCTTGGATTGGAGGATATTGAAGTTCTTAATTATAAGATATTGCAAGAAGCACCTTTAGTTATAACAGATGAAATCAATAACAAACTAATGGAGCCTATTACTCTAGAAGAAGTTTATTCAACTCTTTTCTCTTTTGATAAGGATAAATACTTAGGTCCGGATGGGATCTCTATAGCATTCTATCAACACCACTAGGAAATAGTGAAGGATTATTTAGTATTGGTTGTGGAACAATCTAGGGTAAAACAATACATACCTTATAAAATAAATGCAACATATCTTTACCTTGATTCCAAAAACAAAGGATGCATAATTATTTGATTTTTTCAAACCCATAAGCCTATGTAATATGGCATATAAGATAATCTCCAAAGTTGTGGTAAATCAGTTAAGACCATGACTAAACAATCATAACTTCCTATTCCCAAGGATTCCCCTTAGAAGAGTGTTTGATAACTTGAGGCCCTCCCTAAGGCCTCAACATTCCTTTTCTTAGCAATCTAAAACAAAAAATTTTAGACATGACAATTTGTAAAGAATAAGATATCATGGAACGTTTAGGTGTGCCTTATGTAAGGATGAGGTAGAAACTTTAGATAATCTACTTCTTCATTGTTATTTTACTTCCACCATTTGGGTTTTTTTTTAAATTGAGAATGTATTTGTTGCTACATCAATAGTAGAAGAGTTGATGAAATGTTGGGTAGATTGTTGTCAAGTTAAACCATTAAGAATTCTATGGAGGATAGGTCCTACCATTATTTTATGAAATTTGTGGCTTGAAATGAATAATAGAATTTAAAAAAATAAATCTCAAAATCACACTCGAGATTGGATTTGTATTAATACCTTGCAAAATTTTTATAGATGTTGTGCTCATCATGGGAAGCTTGAGGTGTGGAAAAACAATTGTCAGCTACATGGTAGCAAAAAAAATAAAGGTACATATGAATTTTGAAAGTCTAATTTGACTTATGACCAAGGATAACATTATATGATATAATATTGTATAGGTCTAAGGGCAATCATTTTACAATATATTTAATTTATTGAAATATTTTATTATGTAAACCCTATGGGTTGTGGTTAACCTTGTTATGGTTAAACCCATCTTAAAACTTGTAATTAGCTTTAAATCCTTCTTGTTATGTCAACTTAGGTTAAATTTATTTTTGTAATTTGAGGATTTGTTAGTGGTATAAATACCTCCCACCACTACATCCATTGCATTGTGTTGTGATTCTTATGGGTGCCCAATAATTTTTGTATCTTCTTCCTTTATTTTGTCCTTCTATATTTTCTATATAAAATTTGAGTGGATGGATTGCTTCTAGTTGTTTTTAAAAATAGGTGTGAATTCTAACATGTTATCAAAGTGGGTATGAAGTCATCTCACTTGGTCATGCAAAAATGCTACTCAGAGCTTATAATATTTCTTCCAAATTCTAGGATGACTCTCCCCTCAAAGTCTCATAAGCTATTTTTGCATAAAAGATACAAATGAGCTCTTATCCTATCTTTTTTATTCATATTTCCAAGAATATTGGAGAAAAATCATTTTTTCTTCCTTAAAAAAGAGCTTCAAAATTCAAGGAAAAGATGACATTTTATTGTTAGATTCGATGCTTCAAATGGTTAAAATATTAGTTGCTAGATTTCTTTGGAGGTTGGATTGATCACATCACAATCAAATTTAAAAACATGTTGTTTCTTACCCTTTGACTTTGGTTTATCACTCATGAAAACAAGGGAACACAATGCCCTTCTTCAAGGAGAAGGAGCGTGCTACTAAGCAAATGGTAGGGTGGCCATTGCAACTAGAGGAAGAAATATTAAGGTATTTGCTCACTAGGAGCCAAAGTTTGAAGTCCATCATGCATTATTTATGGTCAAAGAGGCCATAATGTTTCTTACCATAGAAGCTAATATGAAGAGGTTAATTTCTATTGCTACCACCTACAATTCAATTATTGGCATGAGTGTCAATTTATATTGAGATTGGAAGAGTGAAGGGCATGGGTTTGAATTGCACCCATCCTTTTTGCCACCATAAAAATGGTTGGCCTTCTACAGAAGGCCCAACTGTTGTATTGTCAATATTTGACATAAATAGTTGGACATTAGGAGGCTTCTTGGGAGATAATATCTCGTGCTTGAACCATGCACAAACAAGTTTTTTGTTTTTACAGTCATCGATGAAAGCAGGTTTATGTGATGAAGAAAGGCTCTCCCTTAAAGGTGGTTATGGTGACTTGGTCAACGTGTTGTTCTTGGCACTAAAGAGATCATTTTTTTATCTTCTTGGATGTATGACACCTATTTTATGAAGGAATATGACCTTATGACTGATGTGGTGGCTTATATGGCTGCTTGTAGCATATGTATACCCATTTTTTACTAATTTATACCCGCATGCACCAATCAGAAAGCACCAACTATCACAATTGAACATGATCAGAAGTACTAAGGTGGCAAGATATCAAAAGAGGACAACAAAAAATTATAGAATGCCAAGTGACATCGAGCAATTGGGTTCTTCTTTTCTAAGGTTTGGGGCTTTATTTTTTGTATTTTTGAAGTCCATTAAGGCAAAACTTTCAAAGGCCATAAATTTTGCATGCATAAGTATTTTAAGCACATTTTTTTAAATCACATGATTGTTCAAGCTCTATGCATTGATAATATTAGTTTAAGTATCTATTATAGTGTTAGGGGTCAAATTATGAATTATAGATCATCAAACCCTAATTACTTGACTCAACGAGAAAAATTACAATGTTTAGTCAACTCAAATAATTAGCCTACTATGTAGTAAGAACTTGTGGTGCATCTTTCAAAAAGATAAAGTAGTAACCCTTGATGAAGAAACTCTCCAACACAATCAAGAAGAAGCTCTTGCTCTATTCTCCTTATTGATTGAACCAGAGTTGATATTCTAAATAAAAAAAGAGAGAAAACCTATCAAGGCATGGTCAAAATTGCATGAATTATTTGTGTAGACACCAAAACAGCACCAATCCGATTATGTGACTACAAACACTGATCACATTAACACACACAGCCCCCAGGGTAGCCCCCAGAGGTTAAACAGTGGTTCTAACCACTTACACAGTAGTTTTGCAAGTCAAAAATCAATTTGGCACCTTTTAGACACTTTATTTCTTATTCGTCCCACCTAGGGACGAGTGCTAATTTGTACTCGTCCTACCCAGGGACGAGTATGGATTTATACTCGTTTCACCCAGGGACGATTATTAGTGCTCGCTCCGGGGTGGGATGAACGCCAGGTTTGACCAGCAAAAAGTCAGACCTCAGCACATGACAACTCAGAACTACCACTCAGCTTTTCATGCATGACATAAGAGTGCGAGTGAGTTCTTTTAACAACACACATCTGCCAATTGACTTTCCCTTCACTGCATGGGAAGGAGAGTAAGCTTTTTAAGACAACTCAGATTTGCCACTTAGCTATCCCTTCATTGCATGGGAGTGCAAATGAGTTTTGCTAAAACATGCAAAGACATGCACAGAGGCAGTTAAGAAGCCCTTGATCAAGAAGAAGTCTTCTCTTCACAAACAAAAGCATTCATGCAAAGAAACACTTTTGCATGTTAATTCAAAAAGATCCCTTGGGTCTATAAAAAGGGTGAGTTTTCTCACCCAAAAAGGGGGATATACAGAGAAGGAGCATTTTGAGCAACGAAGTGCTGCTAGTTCACTTACTGGCAAATTGTGCTTTCATAATCGTGGTATTTCTTTTAGTTTCATGTTTATGCTTTTGTCAAGTTTTTCATTTCATTTAGATTCATTTTAACCATCGTTAGATTCATCTTTTATTTTTCATACACAGGTGCTACTGACTCTCTTGTTTGTTTCTTTGAGTGCAGAGTTGCAGCATTAGAGGAGCAGCAAGGAATCTACCTTACCAACGCAAGCGGCGGCAACATTTGGCCTGCCCATTCCAAACGTGGGCATGCGGAAGGAGGAAGACTAAGTCACAAATTGTAACAAAGACCAATTTAACGCTCCTAGCCCCTAAAAAGGGAGGAGACGTCTATGTAACCGAGGATAAGAAATTTGAATAAAGAGGGTTGTGATTTTCTTACATCTTTTCTTTCATTTCCAATTTATCTCCTTTCCTTGTTTTTGTGCATAGGATTAAAGCGTTACATTTCGTCTTATATTGCATAGTTATAGTTTTCCTTTTGCTTCCGGAATCTCGTGCTTTCAATTTGAAAAAGTAAATACAACTGAAGTAAGTCACTTGGAATTAGAGCTTTCTTGTCTCAAATTTGTTGAGTTTGATAATATGAGGACTATATTACGATATTTAAGGAAATGAGAGTACATATTGCATCTTTTGGAGGTAAAAAAAAGATGATGTACAATGTGTAAATATTTTCCTTGCTAATCTCTCTTTTTTTTAGATGTTGAACCTCATGGTGCATATGATTCTTATGTTCTTGGAATCATAAAGAACTCTTACTCTGACCAATGTTTCTCTCTTCTAGTTCACTTTCAAGTATCAATGAGGAATTGTGGTGGTACTTCACAAATATAGGCTCATGCAAAGGAATTCAAACCTAAGGAGGCTAAGACTTAGGGTCCCAATGACCAAGCTAAGTCCTCAAAGAAGTTAAATACTATTTGTAGATATTACAAGAGGGAAGGACATCTAACCAAAAATTGCTTGTTAAAATTTTAAAGGATTGAAGCTGAGTTTTTGAAGTTGAACGAATGTCTTCTAGATGATGAGTGGGATTTAGAAGGATCTACCTCAACTGCATAGGCCCATTGGAGCATCTATTATGGGGTGAAGATATTATTGTTACTAATGTATTCTCTTCTTGGCCCCTCAATTCAAATAATGAGGGGGTGTTGAAAGTGTATTTTGACTTATGACCAAGACAGATATTGTATGATGTAATATTGTATAAGCCTAAGGACAATCATTGTGTAATATATTTAATTTATTGTAGTATTTTATTATGGAAGCCCTATTGACCATGATTAACTTTGTTATGGTTAAACCCATCTTATAATTTGTAATTAACTTTAAAGCCTTCTTGAAATGTTGATTTAGGTTCAATTTATTTATATAATTTAAGGATTTGATATTGGTATAAATACCCCCACCACTCAATCCATTGCATAAGAGTGTTGTGATTCTTATCTATGGATAATACAATGATTATTTATGGTGTCTTTGGGCACCCAACAATTTCTCTGTCTTCTTTATTTTATTTCATCATTTTACCTTTTCTATATAAAATTTGAGTGCGTGGATTTTTTCTATTCATTTTTTAAATTAGGTATGAATTCCAACAATAAAAAGATGATATGAAACAATGAAGTAAATACAAAGAATCTATATAAACTTATGACAAATAAAAATGTCAAAAAATTAAATTTATCAAACTTAAATAAT
This sequence comes from Wollemia nobilis, assembly GCA_028583015.1. NCBI lineage: Eukaryota > Viridiplantae > Streptophyta > Pinopsida > Araucariales > Araucariaceae > Wollemia > Wollemia nobilis. The sequence continues at coordinate 5,035,271 of JAQPPZ010016348.1, forward strand.
ACTTCCCAAAAAAAATACTATAAAAAAAAAAAAAAAAATTGAAAAATGAAAGTCAAGTTCTCTTTACCTGCTTAAAAACATACAACATTTCAAAAAAAACATCTATGCAAAAACCAACCAAAAAAAACTTTTTATAAAAATAAAATTACATTAAAACATTTTTCAATTGAGATAGATTTAGACCACATTACAAGGAAGAGTCCAATATGTCAAAATTGGATAGGTCTTTAACGCCGTAGACTTATTTATTTTCTTGAAATCTTGGCATTAATATGTTTTTTAATCATTCCATGGCAATGCTTTCCATTGAAGGTATCAATCACTTTCTTTTGAAATTATTTCATGTACTAAATTTCACATAAAATTTTCTACCTTATGATGCAAGGCAACACTTAAAACATGGCATACCAAACTTAAGATATGGACGTGGGGAATCTAAAAAAGTTGATTTTCAGATGAGAAGCTCCCAGATTTATTTTGTCCCCGTTGTGAACAAACGCAATGATGAGTTATCATACATCCAAAATAAAATTGACATCACGGTAAAGATTGTGAATATTTGTATGCTAATAGTCATATAGTTGGTACAAGGAAAATAAAATTGACATCACGGTAAAGATATTGAATATTTGTATGCTAATAGTCATATAGTTGGTACAGTAAGGGTTATTTTTTTAATTAAATCTGGATTTTTAAAGAAAGTTTAGTATATGAGTGGTATATAAGAAGAGGTTTATTTTTACTGTGAATTGAATTTGGATTTTTATAAGGAAAGTTTAGCACATGAGGGACCATTTTGATTGTGAATGGCATTTGGGTTTAAATTTGAATTTTTATGAAAAGTTTAGTACATGAGGGACCGGAATTTGGGTTTAAATTTGAATTTTTATGGAAAGTTTAGTACATGAGGGACCATCTTGATTGTGAATTGAATTTGGGTTTCCATAAGAAAATTCTAGTATATCAAAAACCATTCCTCGTAAATGGAACTTTAAGTCTCGTACATCAAAAACCACCTTGCTTGTAAATCAAACTTGAATCTTTATTTAAAAAGAATCTAATGCCTTTAGTGTGAGAGGAACAAATGCTTAATATTTTGTTTTGAGGGAATCTTCCTCTTTCAACCATTTATATTATATAAATAAATGAATGAACAAATGATATATAAAATAAATTTATATAAATATAAAATATTTATTTTATTATAATATTTTAATTATTGTTTTTTAATTTTTTTAATTAGTATCTAAAAGAAGGCTCTATGGTAGGAAAATTTTAATAATTTTTTTATATACTTAAATGTTTGTATATTAAAAATAATAATTACATTAATAAAAAACAATTTAAAATAATAAATTTATTAACAATTTTAAATATTTAAATAAATAGAAATATTTTTTAATTATAAAAATATAAATATATTAATTGATATTAGTTTAATTAATTGAATGTGATTGACAAAGTATTTATAAATTGGTAAAGTTAGGGTAATTTTTTCGAAAAATAACTCATTTTTTAGGAGCTATATTTTTGCATAGAGTTGTCTCGATTTAGACAATTCTTATGTTATTTTATACATAATTTGAAGAGCATTGAAATGAGTGGTCATATGAAAGAATCCAAGTAGTATTGAAGGATATATGACCATATGAAGACAGTTATATGAAATAAGGGCAGTGTTAGGGCAATTATTTTTCAAAAAAATGTTTTATTTTTCAGGAGCCATATCTTTGTGAAGGGTTGTTTGATTCAGATATTTCTGGACCACATTATGCAAATTTTGAAGAGCTTTAAAGTGAGTGATCATATGAGGGAATCCAAATAATTCTAATGGAGATACGACCTTATGAAGTCAGTCATTTGAAATAAGGACATTGATGATTTTTCAAGTCAGGAAAAAAAATTGAAGATATCTGTCAATCAGGGTTTAGATGATGGAAGGAGTAATGGAGGGCTAATGCATTAGGGAGGAAAGATATTTTGTCTAGGCAGACAATTTTTTAGTTAAGTTTCATTTATCACTTCTATTGTAGGTTTATTTTCAAATAATATAATCACTATAGGATATACTGGTAAATTTTCGTAGATATCAAGTTATAGTTTCCTTCTCTTTATATCTAAATCCCTAGAATCATCCCTAGTAGTATAGGTTAGGGAGGACCTCCCTAACCAACGATCCTCACTACTCAAAGATAAGACAATCATTAGTAAGTTTAATGAGTCTTGACCAAGGGCTTTGACTTTGAAAAAATGGATTGATAGGAGATGGAAGTGTCCAAGAGTGATTATATCCTTTCTTCCCAAAGGTTTCTTCCTAGTCATTTTTCTGTTCTAGGGAGATATAATCCTAAAAGGGGGTCCTTAGTTTATGGGAAGAACAAGACTCTTCCTTACTTGTTGGTATGAAAGCTTTGCACCTAAAAATATAAATCTATCCTTAGTACTAGTTTGAGTCATGACTTATGGGTTACCCATTGAAATTTAGTACATGTATACCTTAAAGGCAATAGGCAACACTCTGAGAAAATTCCTTGAGATTTCAAAAACTACAAAAAACAGAGTCTTGGCTATTTATCTCTAGATATTAGTCATGATTGATATTAGTAAACCTTTACCAAAATCAATCATTCTTAAGTATGGAGGTAAGTTGTGGACCTAAACCATGGATTATGAAAACATATCTTTTAGATGTAGAAAATATCATGATATGGGGTATATTGAGAGATCATGCCCTAAGAAGAGACCAACATAAACATATGTAGAAAATTGTAAGAGAAACTTAGAGATGGATATGGACGAGGATGGTTTTCAGCTTCCATAAAATAGGTCCAAATAGATGAAAGTAAATAAACAATGGAGACTAGTAAGGATATTGGAAATAATACCAATTCTTTTGAGGCTTTAGCCTATGGAGAAAAAATAGATCAAAGATTAGAGTACATGGTACAATAGGATAAGAATATTAACAAGGAACCATCTACTTAGTATGATCTTGATTTAGGGATGAACATTCCTATTGAACCTAAGGAATGTACCTCATTAGATTTTAAAGACTTTCTTGAAGTACCATGCACCATTCAAGAGAAGGAAATTTATAGATAAAATGTAGTGTTAGATGTTAATACCTCTACCATTAACAAGGAAATACCAAAAAATGAGTAGGATAAGTCAAAATCTTCCTTAGTAGATCCAGGAGAGGATAAATCTAATGAAAAGGAAAGTTGTGAAGGAATATTGAGGAATATAATAATAAGATCTATTCCAAATATTGGCAAGGAAAAAAGAGAAAAACCTTCAAATTATCAAGCAAGAGCCAAGGAAGCAAGAGCAAACATAGAGAAAGGAACACAATCTAAGTTGTTTGAACTTCTCTTTACCAAATAGCAAAATGATATTGGTAATTCGTAGGAGGGGCCAACAACCCCTAATGATACATGATTACCATCTCATAAAATATAAGAGGTGCTAATGTCCCCTCAAAGCAGAGGTGTATCAAGGACCTCTGCTTTTGTAGTAAGATTGATATTCTCTGTATTTGAGAAACTAAAATGACAGAGGAAGAAGTTTCTAAAAATATTAAAGCAATATGGGCAAGATGTGAATGCGATGCTATGGATTCAAAAGGGGTGAAAAGAGCAATTCTAACATGTTTGAATTTAGTTAGAACCTCCTATGAAACCATTCATAAAACTAGACATTAGATAGCCTCATTAGTCACATGCTACTTTGTAGATATTTATTCCATCCTTATCAATGTCTATGGACCTACAACTCAGTCAAGTAGCTTAGAAGTATAGAGTGGGATTGATGTCTTTATTAGAATAAAATACCAATAAACTTGATCCATGATCATAGAATATTTTAATGCCATAACCAAGTTGGATGAAAATTTTGGTGGAATTAGGAAAATAACCCAAAGTATACGAGATTTCTTAGCTTTTACTCAAAACAACAATCTATGGGAGGTTGAATTTGAAGAGGACAACTATATAGACCAACAACAAGACAATCTAGAACCTAATAGTAGAAAAAATAGATAGATGCATACTCTCATATTATTTACTAAATGAAAGCACTTATGCTAAAATTAATACCTTGACAAGGATTGGTTCAAATCACTAGCCAATAAGAGTTAAAATGGTGGTAAGTGAATTTAAAAATATCATATTTTAAATATGAGTAGATGTGGGAAGACCATCCTCAATTTGTTGATATGATAGTGCAGATATGAAATTATTTAAGAAATGGTGGGTTGTACACACTTCTAAAATAAATTAAATCAATGTCATCTAGATTAAAAGAATGGAACAAGAAGATTTTTGAAAATATTTTTGAGAAGAAAGAACTAAAATCGAAACCTTCAAAATTTAGAAAATATAAGCACAATAATCCAAGCTCAAAGGAAAGGGAGTTTCTTAGTGAATATCATAATATTTTGAGTAAGGAAGAGAAATTTGGAGATTAAAATCGAGTCAGACTTAGTTAAAAAGAGATAAAAATACAAAGTTTTTTCATAGGATGACAATAGTACAAATATCAACATCCAAAATTAGTAGAAGGGGTTTGGATTGAAGACTAGAGCAACATTAGAGAGGAAGCATAAGTATTTTACTAGAATATTCTAGGATTAGAGGGGATTTAAGTTCTTAATGATAAACTACTATAAGAAGTACCTTTAGCTATAACAAAGGAGGACAATAGCAAACTGGTGGAGCCTATTACCTGGAAGAAGTTCATTCAACTCATTTTTATTTTGATAAACATAAATCCCCATGTTCAAATGGAATCTCTACAACATTCTATCAACATAACTAGGAAGTGGTGAAGGATACTATTTTGGTGGAAATGGAACAATCTAGGGTAAAAAAATACATACCTTATAAAAATTATTAAATATATCTTACCTTGATTTCAAAAAAGAAGGATGCAAAATTGTTTGATTCATTTAAGCCCATAAGCCTATGTTATGAAATATAAGATATTCTCCAAAGTGATGACAAACTGGTTAAGATCACTATTATACAACATTATTTTAGAAAAGCAAGGAGGATTTGTGATAATGAGATCAATTTTGGACGAGATCATAGTATCTCATGAAGTAATGCATTCAGTAGCTTCTAGAAAAGAGAGAGCAATGATCTTAAAACTTGATATGAATAAAGCCTATGATAGGGTTAAATGAGATTTTCTTTTTGTAAAATTAGAAAAGTTTAGATTTGGAAATAAATGGATAAGATGAATTAAAGCTTGTGTCTCTATAGTATCATATCCAGTGTTGGTCAATGAGCTAGTAATAAAATCATTTAAAGCCGAGAGGGTTCTTAGATAGGGATATCATCTATCACCATATATGTTCATTATTATGGCAGAGATATTGGGAAGGAACTTGAAGAAGGCATACAAAGATGGGCTAATAAGCGGACTTAAGACTAGTAATAACATCAACAACATCACCCATCAACAATTGTAGGTGATGCAACCTTTTTAAGAGGACAAGAAAAAATAGGGCAAAAGCTTTGAATAACTTATTATAAGAATATGACAAAAAATTAATAGGACAAAATCCAAAATTTACATCCTAAACACCAAATATAATCAGAGCATGGATATGTAGGTTACTTCAAATGGAGGATGCATTTTTTTGAGAAACATATCTAAGGATGCCCTTATTCAAGGGGATAATGAGGATAGAATTATGGAATCCAATTATAAGTAAAGTTAAAAAAACTACCTGCATGGAAAGCTAGATGGTTATCATTAGCAGGAAGAGTGCAACTAATTAAATAAGTCTTACAAACCATTCCAATATATTATATGTTCTTGTATATTATGTTAAAATCAGTTGAAATATGTTTAGTCTATATTATGAGATTATTTTTGTGGTCAGTGTTACATGATAAAAGAAATTTTTCTTTGGTGAAATGGAGCAAGGTGTGTGATGATAAAACTAGGGGAGGTCTCGATTTAAGAGTTCTTATGGATGCAAACTTAGCTCTAAGGGGAAAAGTAATTTGGATATTGTACAAAGAGAGTCAAAGACAATGATCATGAATTCTTCTAAGTACGTTAAGCCCAATGACCCAACTCAATCTTTACTGCATTCTTACTACTAGATGGTTCTGCACTATGCAATGGTTTAAAAAATCAATTGATCTAGTGTTTAAAGGACTAAAATGGGTGGTGGGAATTGGATATATTTGGATGCATACTTGGTGTGATAAAAGACCTCTCAATCTAGATCCAATTTTGAAACCATGGATGAGACTATTTCAAAACAAATATGGTGATAAGGTTTCAAACATTATGTACAAGGTTTAGGAAGGAAAATACAAATTATATATATATATATTGGACATTATTGCCTTTAATAGGTAATTGAGCAAAAAGACAACAATAATGATTATTTCGAGGGGAACAGAGAATAAAACAACAACAAAATAAAAGTACCATAAGAATACAAAGAAATATTTGAGATAACTTAATAAAAATTAGTTTTCATAGCCTTTCATAATATATTTAATGGAAAAAGGAAAAAAAATATAAATTATTTCTTACTACATTGCTTTGAAAAAAAAATATAAATTATTTTTTACGACATTGCTTTGAGAAAAAATTATAAATTATTTCTTACGACATTGCTTTGAGAACTATTACAATAATTTTTTTTTTTATACATAGAAGAATCAGTAACTACCTTACCTTTCCTTTTTAACAACGGATCACAAGGTCAATCACATTGCATTCGATCGTAGCATCAAATCATGGTCCTACCACTATAATCCCTATCTTGTCTCGATAAACATGATTTGGAGTGAGGAAGACCCCTAGTGACTTGAGGTTGATACTACCTGGCACACTTAACGGATTTAGGTCAGGCTACTACCTTTGTCCATATTAAAGATGCCCCAAAGTTTAAACCTAGATCTCCTCTTAATACATGTCCAACTTATTACCAATCCAACTAATTTTTAAAGACCACAATAAAATTTTACAATAAAAACTTAATTTTTTACCATTCTATGGCATTGTATTCCATTGAAGGTATCAATCACTTTCGTTTGAGTTTATTCCATGTACTAAATTTCGACATAAATTTTCTACCTTATGATGCAAGGCAAAATGGCGTACCAAACTTAAGATACGAACGTGGGGAATGTAAAAAAGTTGATTTTTACTGGATGAGAAACTCCAAGATTTATTTTGTCCCCATTGAGAGGAAAGGCAATGATGCATCATAACGAGTTATCCATGCATCCAAAAAAATTGATTTTTCCGAGATGAGAAACTCCAAGATTTATTTTGTCCCCATTGAGAGGAAAGGCAATGATGCATCATAACGAGTTATCCATGCATCCAAAATAAAATTGATGACGTAGAGTTTGGTTGATCATTAATAATAGATATTAAGGTTGAATGAAATTATTAATCATATAAAATATTAAATTATTTTAATTTAATTTGAATCACGTTAATTTTAGTTTTAAAATTTATGAAAGAACGAACGAGATATATATCAAATCCATATGCAACATATTTATTACATTTTTGGTTTGAATTAATATCTAAGCAAACGCTCTATGGCAAGTAAGTTTTATTATTATTTTTATATTTAAAATGTTTGTATATTAAAAAAAGTAGTTATAGTCTAGAGGGATAGTGTAACGGTTTGGGTTTTGATTTTTTAAGAGGTTCAAGGTTCAAACGTGTGTGAGAAGGTGTGTGTATGGTTGTGTGTTTGGTCCCTATTGATAAGCTCTGCTCCCACCCTTATCAGAGGTCATGATTAGGATGTGGACGCTTAACCTTAAGCATCAGTTGTGAAGATTTCTCACACTAACCTCAATAAAAAATGGTTATAAGTTCCTATGGAAACACCATAATTGATGGGTGTGTGCATGGTTGTGTGTTTGGTCCTTATTGATAAGCTCTGCTCTCACCTTTATCAAAGGTCATGATGTGGATGCCCAACCCTAAGCGTAGGTTGTAAGGATTTCTCACACTAACCTCAATAAAAAAAATAGTTAGAAGTTCTTATGGAAACACCATAACTGTAAAAAATAGTTATAAGTTCCTATGAAAACACCCTAAAGGTATGTCATTGGTGTTTTATTTTGGTGACCTAAGTTCAAATCATGGGGAAGGAGGTCCTTTATTGCTATGCCTCATCCTAACGGTATGTCGTTGGCATTTTATTTTGGTGACCTAAGTTCAAATCATGGAGAGGAAGACCCTGTATTGCTATGCCCCTAAGGAGTGTGGCCTCCAATTGTACCACCCATTGTATTTTAAGTTATTTAAAACAAAATAGTAATTATATTAAAAGCCAATAATAAATTTATTATTAACTTAAAATATTTAAATAAATAAAATTATTTTTTTAATTATATAAAAAATAAAAAATAAATAAATTACTAATTAGTATTAGTTTAACTACTTAAATAAGAAAGTAAGGTTATATATATGGTGGAATCGTAACTGCAACCGTCACAATGATCCGGACGTGTTGTTCGTATTTATGACTACCACGATGTTTCACTTTGTTAGCCTTAGAAGCTGCCACACAGTACTCCGTGCAGTTTGCTTTTATAACCGCCATGTCACATTCATTTTAAATAGCTGAAAACATAGGAAAGGGACAAGTTCACTTAGTATATATATATATATATATATATATATATATATATATATATATATATATATATATATATATAATTATATAATTATAATTATAATAATAATAATTATTATTATTGTAATATCAATATATAATCATCATTTAATATAGATGGGTTTTGTTTCAATTTTATATAATCAATTAAATAAATAAACAAATAATTTAAGATAGTGTAAAATAATATTAATTAAAAAAATGGTATAACTCGGTTCAAAACTTGTCAAACTATACATACATAATGGTTAAACTATTAAAATACCACTATATGATTATGAACTTGTCAAACTATACATACATAATGGTTAAACTATTAAAATACCACTATATGATTATAATCATATAATGTAATATAGGTGAGACCTGTTTCTATATAATCGACTTAGAAAATAAAATCATAGATAAAAAACTAGTCAATAATATGAAACAATGTTAATATAAAAAACAACCTAAACTTTGAGAAGGCCATTAATCATGAGAAATGTTGCGTGTCCAATATATAAAAAACTATTTTCAAATTATCATTGTTCTTTTTAAAGTAAAATTACAAACCCATATGTACTTTCTCTTCATAGTTTCTCAAAGTTAATATTTAAGTTCATTAGAAGTAATTTTTTTTATTAGAAGTAATTTTTACTAAAATGGTATAACTAAGGTTTAAAACTTGTTAAGTGATATATACACTAAACTATTAAAATATTATTATAGGTGAGGCTTGTTTCAATCCATATATAATCAACTAAAAAATAAAATAATAATAATAATAATAATAAAATTAGCAATAATATAAAATGATGTTAATAAACAAAACTACCTAAACTTTGAGAAGATCACTAATCATATGAAAAGATGTTATTTATTCACTTTTTATTAGTATTTTTACACTTTTAAAAATTTTGGAGGATAAGACAATGGTTTAGGGTTTGGCTTCTTTGTCAGAAGTCCAAGGTTCAAACCATTCTGTGTGTGTTAATCATTTATCGATAAGTTTATCTCGCAGCCTTATGAAGGGTCATGGGTAGGAGAGGATTGTTCAGCCCTAAGCATCCACTAACCTAATCTACTAATAATAATAATAATAATTTAAAATCCTACAAGCTTACTGTAGTGGTAAGGGTGTTGGCCTCTTTTTGGGAGGTCCAAGGTTCAAACCCCATTCGGTATGAGGGGACCAAGACCCCTCACAAAAACCAGTGTAAACTCATTGAAAATAATAATAAGTTAAAAATAATAAATATATAATTAATTAATTTTTTAAATTAAATAACGTTAGCTCAATTGGTGATATTCTTCAATTTTAAAGAAGAAATCGAGTTTTAAAAAAAATGTCAAATAATTTAGAATTTTTGATGGTAGATGATTATTCAAGGAAGATGTGAATATACTTCCTGAAATATTTATTGATATTTTCATTTTTTTCTATTAAATATATTCTTCATTGTTCTCAGTCCTCACCATCATTTTTATTAAGAGATAAAATTGTACTAGATCAGTTGTCTTATAAAACTTAAATTTCATCAACATGAACATGAACATTATAATTGGCTAAATTATTTGCTATATGATTTTCTTTTCAATACATATGTTTCACATTTCGAAAAAAATCATCTCTAAGATGATGGACATCAACAATAATATTATTTTTTATCCAATCCTCACATTCATTTTTGTTGATAGCATTAATGATAATTTATGAATCCCTCTCAATTGAAATATAGTTCCATTCTTTTTCAATTATAGTTTTTAATCCCTATAAAAAGTGCCCTAGCCTTTGCATAGTTGTTAGTTGAAGTTCCATATGATTTTGAGTAAGCGAGAAGAATTTTGCCTTCATTATTTCAAAAAATATCATCTCCTTTGGCTTTTCCTAGATTTCCTTTAGAAGAACTATCAAAATTAACTTTGATATACCCAATTTTTTGAAATTTATATTTTACCCTAGATTGAAACAGATCCTTTGTTTTAATCACATTATTGCAGATGACTCTTCCATGTATGTTCAAATCTTGTAACCAAGTTGTTTCTAGCTCATTTTCTACACTTAAGGCTTCCTATGATAAGCATCGCATGTGTAAACATTCTATAAGAGAGGCAATAATATGGTGTTAAACTTTGGTATGATTTTAAGATTTATTTTTAAGAATTCTATTTTTTCAAACCATAAATTCTAACAAATAGCGGCATGACCAATCCTCCACAAAATACATTACCAATCCAACATTTTATTAACTCTTTCAATGTTGATGAAGCTACCCAATATATTTTTATTTTAAAAAAAAGTAACCTCAAATGTTGTGAGCAAAGGGACAATGAAGAAGTACATGGTTTGATGTTTCCAAATCATTCTCATACAAGGTACATCTAAAAGGTTCATGATATCCTCTTCTTTGTAGACTCTCTTCTATAATAATCTTACATTGAACTACTGACCAAAGGAATGTTGAGGTCTTAGGGGAAGCCTCTAATGACAAAACATTCTTCTAAGGAAAATTTTTGGGAGTAGAACTTTTCAATTACTCTAAATTCTCATATCTCAATTTGAGCAAATATCCAAATATCATGCAACTCTTGCTCACTTAAGAATGACACATGTTAAGATTTGCGTAAACGCTAACCTGGACTTAGAACTTCCTACTTTTATCGAACTTGAGTATGGCTCTTATTCTCGACATCAACCTCTCGAGTATGAAAATAAACCTGCCTTCTACGTGGAGTGCCACGCCCAAGGTCATCTCAGAAGCCAATGCCCTAGTCTGGAGCCTCTGAATGCTGGAAGGAGGAATTTTGATTTCAGAGGTGGTTCATCCAATTGGAATCAAGGCACTAAAGACCTAATACCAAAAGGGTTCTTCAAATGAATCAGAAATGGATAACACATCCCACTCAAAGGAAATGGATCTCAACAAGCTGGGATAGGGCAAGCAATCCAATTCTCATATCTCAATTTCAATTACTCTAAATTCTCATATCTCAATTTGAGCAAATATTCAAATATCATGCAACTCTTGCTCGCTCAAGAATGACATGCAATAGGAATTGCATAAACGCTAACCTAGACTCAGAACTTCCTACTTTTGTTTGAACTCGAGTATGACTCTTATTCCTTATGCCAACCTCTTGAGTATGAAAACAAACCTGCCTTCTGTGTGGAGTGCCACACCCAAGGTCATCTCAGAAGCCAATGCCCTAGTCTGAAGCCTCTAAACGTTGGAAGGAGAAATGTTGATTTCAGAGGTGGTTCATCCAATTGGAATCAAGGCACTAAAAACCCAATACCATAAGGTTTCTTCAAACAAATCAGAAATGGACAACACACATCCCACTCAAAGGAAATGGATCTCGACAAGTTGGGACAGGGCAAGCAATCCAACCTCCTCCGGAAAAAGGAAAGCAAATATCTACCTCTCCTTCTAAACAGGACAAGGTATGTTCCCTATTTGCTAACCCGAATAAATTTCAAATTCTTTCGGATGATTCAGTACCTCAAGAGGAGGATAGAGAAGGAACTATGGGTCTTGAGCTTGAACTCCCTAACAGTCTAGATTCCCCCTCAAGATTGGGGTTGTCCCACATTTTCCTAGATTATCCTTCTGATAATCCTAAACAAGATGGTTCTAAGAGGTGAAATCCCATTAGAGAACAATTAACGTCGAAAATATCTAGCCCTACTAAGAACCATACCAATATTGGATGTTCTAGCCTTGTTACTGAACAAATTGTTCCATACAAATTTAGTCCCAAGCAAACAAGAAGTTCCATGAAGTCACCCATTGATTGTGGAAGTGACAAGAAGAGAGGAAGAATTTCAGCTAATGAACAATGGAAAAGAGGAATTCAGGAAGACATAGCAAATGGAATTCAAAAAACTCTATTTCCTCCAGTTGTCAGCCAACCCAGAGATGATAGCAAAAGTACCAAACCTCCCCAACCTCAAGGAAAGGGGGGCAGGAAGACCACTAAACCTTCCAAATGAAGATCCTCTCATGGAATGTGAGGGGTCTTAATGGGCTAGCTAAGCAGAGAGTGGTTAGTTCATTAAGAAGAGAGTTAAAGCCCATGGTATTCATAATGCAAGAAACTAAAATTGATGCAAGTAGCTCCATTAACACAGAAAAGAAAATATGGAAGAGAGGAGAAGTGATTTTCAGTCATGCAAGAGGCTCTTCAAGAGGCCTAATGTGCTTATGGGACCCGATAAAACTTGAAGGTAGATTGATTCAGTCAAGCGATAGAATAACAAGTGTGCTATTTCATGATAGGGATAATAACACTTCATGGATCCTGTCCAATATTTATGCTCCAAACACATTACCAGGAAGGGCTCAACTGTGGGACACATTAAGCAGCATAAAATATTCTTTTCACAATATTCCTTGGATTGTAGTAGGGGATTTCAATACTCCCCTCTACCCCTCAGATAAAAAAGGAGGAACAGGTTTCCCTCTCAAGAGCATGGAAGACTTCAATGAGTTTGTCAATTCAAATAATCTCATGGATGTAAAACTCAAGGATGCTAAATTTACTTGGAGCAATAGAAGATTGGGTAACCAACTTATCCAGGTGAAATTGGATAGGTTTTTCCTCTCTCAAGAAGTTGTTCAAATGTTTGGAGATGCTAGCCTCCACTCTTTGCCCAAGATAGGATCTGATCACAACCCTCTCCTGATGGAAATTGAGAAAGGCAATCCTTTCAAAAGTCCATTCAAGTTTGAAGCAATGTGGATCCACCATCCCGATCTCAGAAATAGAATTTCCTAGTGGTGGCAACAGGTAGGACAAGGATGTCCTTCATATAAATTAGCACAAAAACTTAGACATGTCAAAGAAAATCTCAAAGTTTGGAATAAATAAGTGTTTGGCAACTTATTTGCAAACAAGCAGTCAATCAAAGATAGGCTTGCAATCATAGAGAACAAGATTCAGAATGGATAGAGTGATGAGCACATCAAGATAGAAGAAAGAAACATCCTTTTCAAATACCACAATATCCTAGCTTGTGAAGAAACTTTTTGGAGACAGAAGTCAAGAGCCTTATGGCTTAAGGAGGGGGATTCAAACACCAAATTCTTCCATGTGTTGACTTTGAGAAACAAGAGCAACAACAAAATTAAGGAACTTGTGAAGAGTGATGGGTCTTCCACTTTAGACATTATGGAAATAAGATTTGAGGTTATTTTGTACTTCAGCTCCCTCCTCGAAGAATGTAATCCTTGCTCTGATTCTATGAGAGACTCTATGCTCTACCACATTCCCCAATCCATTTCGGAGGAAGTCAATATCAAGCTAGTAGCCCCTTTTTTTGATGATGAAGTTAGACAAGCTCTCTTTTCTATGAATCCTAACAAAGCTCCTGGTTTAGATGGTTTTCCTCCTCGATTTTTTTAAACCTTTTGGGATATTGTTGGCCAAGATATTTGCTCCACTATAAGGGAATTTCAATCCTCCAAGTGCATCCCGCGTAGCTACAATTCCACTTTCATTGCCCTGATTCCAAAAGGCCCTGCTTCCAGAAACCACCCACCCAAACACCCCCCCAAAAAAAACTACCAACAACCACCCCCCCCCCCCCCCCACCCCCAAAACACCCCCCCCCCCACCCCAAACCCCCCCCCCAACCCACCCAAACCCCCCAAAACCACACCCCAAAACACCCACAACACCAAAAACACAACACCAAACCAAAACAAAAAAAAAAAAAAAAACAAAACCAAAAAAAAAAAAAACAAACAAACCACAAAAAACAAAAAAAAAACCACCACCCACCAAACAAAAAAAAAAAAAAACCCAAAAAAACACAACACAACACACAAACCAAAGAGCAACACATACACCAAACAACAAACCAGACCCCAGCCAGTGGTCCGCAGTTTAAACCCAAGCCAAAGTTAAACCTACCTCACCAGGTTAAAAACCCTTAACAAACCCAAAATCGACATCACACCTTTAAACACAAATCTTTGACACAAGCAACACATGAGCAAACAAACCCAAAGCCCAAATTGCCAACAAAATCGATGATTGATTATAGGCCTGTAAGTCTTTGCAATGTGGTTTATAAGATCCTTACTAAAGCCATTGCCAACAAGATGAAGGAAGTTTTACCCAACCTCATTGATACATGTCAAGGAAGTTTTGTCCAAGGCAGATCTATTTTAGATGGCGTCATAACTATTCATGAAGCTTTGCATTTTGTGTCCTAGACCAAGAAACCTACCTTCATCCTCAAGCTTGACATGAACAAGGCTTATGATAGAATCAACTAGGAATTCCTTATAGCTATTCTTCTCAAATTTGGCTTCCACCCTGATTGGGTTGATCTGATTAAAGGATGCATTTCCAAACCATGGTTTTATGTTCTCATCAATGGATCCACAATAGGTTATTTCCAGAGTAGCAGAGGACTAAGACAAGGAGATCCCATATCTCCCTTACTATTCATTATTGTAGCTGAAGCACTTGGAAGGACCATCAAGGCTGCTTGCAAATCAAGACTCATATCAAGAATCAGAGCAGCATCCTAGACCAATCCAGTCACACACCAACAATTTGTGGATGATACCATCATCTCTACCTTTGCCTCCATTTTTGAAGCCAAGGTAATCAAATACATTTTGCTTTTATATGAGGAAGCGGCTGGTCAAAAAGTTAATTTCAATAAAAGCAAGATATATTTCTTTAACACCCCTTTTCAGAGGTAAATCAAAATAGCCAGAATTTTAGAATGCTCTGTGTCTTCCTTTCCTACAACCTACCTGGGACTTCCTCTATTCACTGGAAATCCTTTAGACTCAATGTGGAATAATGTGATTGAAAGGATTCAGAAGAAATTGGTGGGATGGAAAGGAAACCTCTTATCTCAAGCTGCCAAAGCCACTCTTACTATGGCTTCTCTTCAAAGCATCCCTGTGTACTTTTTGTCTATCTTCAAGGCTCCTGCAATGGTCTACCATAGAATAGAACAAATTCAAAAAAATTCTCTAGTCTGGGATAGAAAATAAACAACGCTTACATCTTGTTGCCTGGGATAAGGTGTGCAGACCCAAGGATAAGGGAGGAATTGGTCTTAGGAGAGTCCATCTATTAAATTTAGCCCTCATGGCTAAACAAGCTTGGTGCCTGGTCACCAACATCAGTAATGAATGGATAACTATAGTCAAGAGAAAATACTTGCAGGGAATAGACTTCCTCAGTGAAATGGCCCCCACCAGAGGATCTACCTTTTGGAAATCCATAATGAACACCAGACAATTGCTGAAGAAAGGTCTAAGGTGGAAGTTAGGGGATGGACGCAATATAGATTTTTGGAATGACAAGTGGATTAGAGGAGAACCCCTTATTGAAGATCCTAACCTTTATGTTCTGAAAGAATTCACTGATGTCATGTTTGGTCAAAAAGTCTTTGATTTTTTGAGCTTCCAGAACAATAGGAGCAACTAGAAACCTATCAGAAGCAACACTCACCCGATGGAGTCTACTTCACTGGAATCCTTGCTGAATTCCACCATAATTCCTTCTAGAAATCCCAAGGACCAACTATTTTGGGAGCCCACTGAGAGTGGAGAATTTTCAGTCAAATCCGCTTACCAATTGCTCCTGAATCCTGAGGAACCTTTATTTCCTTGTCATCTCGTTTGGCCCAAAATCCTCATCCCTAAGATTTCCTTTTTTGCCTGGTTGGTCATTCAAGAGAGAATCCTAACAATTGATAATTTGCTCAAAAGAGGTATTATCTTCCCTAATAGGTGTTATTTGTGTTTTTCTGATTGGGAGTCCCCTATTCACCTCTTCCTCACCTACCCTTTTTCCTCTTCCATCCTCAACAAAATCCTCCAAACCTTCCACATCCTATGGGTCAAACCTTGTTCCATTGTTGAGCTCTTCTTTCAATGGCCTACTCCCTTTCATAACCCCCACCTCAAATTCCTCTAGAAAACCTACCTCCACCATTTCCTTTGGCAAATATGGCTTGAGAGGAATCGTAGAATCTTCTCCAATAGCAAGATGGTTCCTGACTCGATTACTAGAAAAATCCTATCCTTTGCCAAAGAAAATGCTCTCCTTATTCCTCCTTCCACCCATCCCGCTTCCAGATTCGAGGCTTCCTTAGGTTGTTCCTTGAACCTCCCTCTTGCAAAAATCCCAAACCAACCTCTATCCAATATCAGAGCTAACTCTAAGTGGAATCCTCCACCGAATGGATGGTTCAAGTTGAACTTTGATGGTGCTGCCAAGGGAAACCCGGGAAGGGCGGGTGCAGGAGGTATTCTCAGGGATCACTATGGGAATGTCATTTTTGCCTTCACCGAATGCCTAGGGGTCCAGACTAACCATGTTGCCGAAGCTAAAGCTATGTGGAGAGGACTATCCCTTGCAAAAAATTATCCTGGCAGGTTGATTGTTGAAGGAGATTCTCTTAACATAATCAGTTACCTAAGGAACAACAATAATCCTTCATGGAGGGTCAGGGATTGCATTGAGGAAGCAAGGATTTTAATTCTCAATCAATAGGAGACCATATTTCAACATACTTTCAGAGAAGCCAATAGGGTAGCTGATAAATTGGCAAATCATGGAGTCAACGTAACTAGCCTGATCACTTGGATAGATGGCCTCCCACAAGCGGTTAGTGACATCGTGGACCAAGAAAGAACACATAATGTCAACAAGCAATGAAGATTAATCAAATGGTCATATTTTTTTTACCAATGATCCACCTTAACACCCTTGTTTCCTCGGTTTTTGGTCTCAACAAGTTTTTCCCAAGCGTAGAACATTCAACATTTTCAATACCTTTTACCAAGAAAGCATTGTTGTCAGCCACAATCATAGAGTCTTCCACGCCATATTTAGTTTTCACTTCCAATATCACCCTATTCAAGGTAGGGACACTAATCGAAGAGTCATCCATGCTAGTCGTGTCCATGCAAACCCACCCTCCATTAATCACATCCATCATACGTGTCATCATCATTTTCTCCCCCGTCATAGCCACATCCTCCAGCCTATCTCTTCCGCTTCCCACTGCCCACCGCCAACCTAACTGCCGATTCACGTGGTCCTTCTTGGTGGTTTGGAGAACCTCAAAATTCAAAATTGCTTTTGTTCTCATGGCAAGCTTTAAGAAAGGTGGGAAACCCCAAGTTGATAGATGCAATCTCCAAGGCATTCTCCAAAAGGTTCGGCTCCTTCTCCAAGAAACTAGTTTCCCTAAGCATGTGTGAATTGTTCGTTTTAAGAACCCGTCTGGTAATTGCAATATCAATCTTCCTGAACAATTCCTCCGATCCTCCACCATTTCCTTCAATAAGCACCCCTTCTGTCAGCCCAAAATGAGTTTTGTCGAGCCAAACACCTTGGAGTTGGAACCCATTGCAGAGGCCATTCTTGCTGAGAGAGGTTTTATCCCCTTTTTTAAGAAATTTTCAAGAGATGAGCTCGATATTACTATGGTGATTCTAGAAATTTGGGATGGGGGCAAGGTCAATATTCGTGGCAAGGATTATATAATTGACATTAAACTGTTGGTTGAGCTCACTGGGCAACCTGCTAAAGGGCGGTCAATCCATCGTGAAAAGCACAATTGGGAAGCCGAGTTAAAGGAATTCAAGGACCAAAGCAAGTTCTACAAGTAGGCAAAGGTGGGAATGCACCGTGCTGATCTCCCCACCCCATGGAACAAGGTAATGAAGCCCGTCATGGAGTACATAACCATAGATGACCCTGAGAAAATTTTATGTAGCTTCCATTTTGCCTTTGTAAACCATTTCAGGGATGTCAACCCTATTAGCATCCCCTAGTTCATGTTGAATTCTATCAGTTATTCCATAGAGGCTTGCAAGAAGAAGAAGGGAGATGACCTCCCTTCCCACCAAGGCCTATTTAAAGTTTTCTACAATCACTGGCTGGTCCATTGCCCTAATGGCATAACCCTTCCCGCTACCCAGAATGTTGCTCCTAAAGGAAAACCTAGCCCTACCTAGGTTAAATCAAGCCCACCCTTATCCTCTACCTATTCCCTAGCCATGTCTTCCAAGAAGAGAGCGGTTGTGGAGGCAGTCAGAGGGTTGCTTGCGAAGAATAAAATCAAGTGTGAGGAACCCGAGGGCACCGTAAGGGTTTCACCTCGCCTGAGAAACAAGTTCATTTAGGACAAGCAGAAAATTCTGGAAATTGAATCTGATGAGGATGACCATGATATTTCAGCTCAGCTTCTACAGCATTTCATCATCAAAACTACCTCCAATGGTATTTCTCAACTAAAAAATGGCATTTCCCAATTGAAATATTTGGCGGACACTCTCACAGATCTTCGCAATGCCTTACATCTCCTATTTTTTCATGAAAATTTCACTGAGGCAACTCTAGAGGACACAAAGGTGTCTGAGGTCAACATCGAGGACGAGGTCAAGGATGAGGTAAAGGATGACACAAAGGATGGAGGTGTCGAAGCAGGCGAGGAGGACTAACATCTTCCTTTCTTTTCTAGTTGTTGGTTTTGGGGCTTCCCTACGTGGGGCCTTTTTCTCTGGTGCTATGTTACTGTTGCTCTTTCCTATTTGGGGTTGCGTCCCCCTCTTTTCTTCTATTTCTATTTTTTTCAGCATCCTTAAGTTGTGGTTGTAAGCAGGTTTTGGGGTTTCCTATCAAAACCCATTTTGAATGAAAAATTAACTTATCAAAAAAAATATCCATCTTTAGATAGATTATAAACCAAATCATCCTTTTGTATAAAAATTGGCAAGTAAAACACTTGAAGTGTTTTTGAAATTTCACCTATAATTTATTTGAGTTCCTCTCCTTCAACTAGGTTACTAATATAAATCCATTATTTAGAGTTATTGCTCACATTAATTTATTATTTGAAATTTGGACCTTTACAAGCTAGGAATGCCCAAGGTAATGGTTACCAATTTGAATCACATATAAGGTATAAGGTTTCAACCAAGCATCAGACAAAAAAATTGCATAATTTTCCTTATTGACTAACCATCTAATACGTTTCTTAATCAATTGTAAACTATCTAATATGAAGTCCTATGTTGGAAATCCTTTGGATAGGGTTATTTTCTTAAATAATTTTATTGCCTCAAGAGAACCTATATATTTATTTATTTGAAGTAACATTTCTGCCCAATCCCTTCCTTGATCTCTAAATAATCTCCACCCAAGTATTGCCCTTAAGGATAAACTCTTAAATCTAAAATTCTACCTTATTCCACTTACAAAGAGGAAATCTAATTTTTTATTTGAATCCTTACCAAAAATATATCTTTAAATTTTATCAATTTCTAATGATATACCTACTAGTAATCTTGAAAGTGACATCATATAAATAGGTATGGATCGCAATGTAGTCTTTATGAGTTGTAGCCTTCCTACCATGGTTAAGAACTTATCTTTCCACGCTACAAAACAATATTTCATTCCAGCTAGTAAAGAGACCAAATCTCCTTTATATTTTCTTTATGAGGCAAAGGAATACCCAAGTAGGTTGATGAAATTTTTAATTATAAACCCTAAAATATCCATAGTAATTTGTTGTAAATCTAGGGCAATGTTAACTAAAAATATTGGATTTTTTGGTGTTAACAAAATTTTTAGTAACCTTATCATAGCATGATAATGTTGATTTAAACTCCATGGACTCATTGACTAAGGGATGCCCTAAAATAAAAGTATCACCAACAAACTAGAGATAAGATTTGAAGTGACTATTTTTTTAACCTAAATACCCTTTATTTTTCCTTCCATTTTTGCCTTTGAGAAAGCTCTCCCTAATGCTTCTGCAAGAATAATGAATAGATAAGGAGATATTTGAATGCCTTGATGACTTAAAGTAACCAATAGGAGAACCATTAATTAGAATATTTTCTAGTGTTATAATGACATTTAATCCATTCATGCCAATTGTAATCAAAACCAAACCTTTTGATAATATCATGTAGACAACTCCAATAAACCCTATCATATGCTTCATTCATATCTAATTTCATAAGCATACCTAGATTTTAATGGAATGAAGAGAATGTATGGCCATTTGTGCAATGATTACACCATCACAAATTTGTTTACCATGAACAAAACCACCTTGTTCCTTTGAGATAACACAATATAGAATAACTTTCAACCCGTTTTCCATAATTTTTAAAATGGTCTTATAAATCATATTACAAAGGCTTATTGGGTGAAAATTATCAAATATTTTACCTCACCTTTCTTGGGAACCAATGTAACAAAAGTAGCATTGATCTCACTTATTGTAGCCTTCCTTTTTTGGGCTTCTTCAACTATAAATAAATTATTACTTTCTTCTCAAATTTTTGAAATAAAATTGCAAGAAATTCAATGAGGTTAAATACATTTTTAGATGGAAATATAAAACTACTTCATGTAGCTCCTTCATAGATATCTTATTCATCAACCTTTCATTTTGTCCCTATATGATAATTGATGGAATATTTTGTAAAAGCTTGTATTACGTTTCCTTGTCCCACCCAATATCTAACAAAATATTTTTGAAATAATTAATTACTTCCTTATATATTCTTCTTCCTTAATATTTCTTCCATTTGGAATTAAAATATTTTTGATCTAAAGAAAAAAAAATATTTTCCTTGTAGCATGATTTTTTTTGTATTTCTAAATCCTTCCTTGAGCCATTTATCCCTAGATTTTTGGAACCAATATAGCTCCTCCTTCTTTAATGCATTATGATAATCACAAAGAATTTATTTTTCTTTCACATAATAGTCCCAGTTCATTCCATTGATTTCTACTATCTCTTGTAAAATTTTGATCTTGGATTTAAATTCATTCTTTTATTTAGGTACATTACCAAAATGTTTGCATTCTAAATATTTATTTTCTTATTTAAATATATTATATTTTGAACAAACTTATTCATAAATGATTCTTCAAAATTTGGTTCATCCTAGCATAACATAATCATCTAGAAAAAATTAGGGTCCTAGGCCACATAGACCAGAATCAAAATGGCTTTGGATGATCATTATGGGATAAATCACAAGTCAAATGATTGGGTTTGTGATATAATCTTGCTTGTAATAAAATATTTGAAGAGATTGTATACTCTATTTGAGACCATATTTTGGAACAAGAATCTATCCAAGTTTTCTACTATACAAGTTGCCCAATGCATCTATTATCCCATGTACATTGAAAACTTGAAGGCCTAATATCTCAAAGGCCTTTTGAATTTGTAAATGAAGCAAAATATTACATTGATTTAGACAATCTTGGAGTACCATCCTTATTTTCCAAAGGATATAGAATTGTGTTGAAATCATACCCATGAATCCATAGATTATATTTATGGATCATTATTATGTTTGAAAAAAATATTCTAAGGTCCTTCCACCATGTTGTACAAGGAGTAACTATAGTTGGAGCATATACATTTATAACCCCAAATTTGATGTTTTACTTATCTTGAAAAATAGTCCAACAACCTAATTACTTTTTGCTTCTAACAATTTTCCATCCCATTTGTGTTTGTCTTGTATTGTTGCAATACCACCTAAATCTCCTCTAGAAGAAACTACTAGAAAATATCCATATTTCAAATATTTTAAAAAGCATCCTTAAATTCCTCACTATTGAGTTTTATTTCTTGTATTAGAATAAACTTAGGACTATAAAAACCTATTAATTACTCAATAACTCTTTTTATAGGGGTCTTACTCATATCCTTAATATTCCATGATGTCACTTTTTTATTTCTATGAGTGGGCTTAGCCCCACTTCTTATTAGCACTTGTGATATTTTTATTTGTCTTCCCAAATTGATATCCCTTTGAGCTTATTTTTCTCTTTGTTCATGCTTTGATGACCTTCTTCTCCTTTTTCCATTTCTACCAACACTTTCATCTTCATCAATTGTTTTTTCATATTTTTCATAATGAGACTTATCTTGTATATTTATGTCACCTTAAAGAATTTGAAATGCAAGGAATAGCCTCATAAACACTTTCTTCTTTATTTTTCCTCAAAAACCCTAAATCACAAGGATGGCCCTCGATAGTAATTACTTTCTTATGCTACCATAAAAATCCTTAACATCCATGTATGTACTCCATATGTATTTCTAAATTATGTTGCTCTTGAAACCCTAAAGTGCAATGGATACAATATATACTACTTTAATTTTTATTTCAAAGAGAAGATTTTATCTTACTTGAGAAAAATGAATATGATATACTTGGATTAACCTTGATAATTTTCATCTCATTTGCTTTAAAATTTGTCTTCCATCTTCCTTTGCACCTTTAACTCCTTTTGTATTTGAACTTACACATTGTACTTCCTCATCCTCTGTGTCATTTTATCTTCTAATGGTTGATTTCAGTGAATTATAATGACATTTTCTATTTGATGATGCAAAGGTTTTTCTTTCCATTTTCTTAGGAGTGGAAAATCCTCGATTTGACCTAGCTTCTACTATGATATGATTTCCTTGTTTCATATTGAAGTTTGCATCATGCCCAAAATTTTACATCCATTTCTCCATTATTTTCACTTTGTAATTTCTTGCCACATGTCTAGTCTCATGATCTTTGTAACATCATAATGCTATGTTTTTATAATCCACTTGTTGATCTCATTCACTTTATTCATATTTAATCCTAATGGACTGTGGTAAAGGTTTTAAATATCCATGGCAACACATATTCGAGAGTATACAACATGCCTTATCTCTTTTGTAACTGGTCCCTCCTAGATGAACTCCCCTAGAGTATTACCAATATTTTTCAAGACATGCTTATTGATGAGTTGATAAGGAAGTCCAAAAAACCTTATCCACATTAGAAGTATTTTAATAGGCTTTGTCTCCATAGAAAATTCTCACTCCATGGTCTTCAATATAATGTGCCTTTGCCTCTAAACCAAGTACCACCATCCATTATTTTATCACTTATTTATGAACTAGAGAAGATAAATAGGCAATACCTTTTTAGAAGAGAAATCATGTAGTAATTTGAATTCAATCCCACTTCCACTTTATTCAATTTTGAATCTTAGGAAAAACTAGCCAATATCCATGGAACTTACATATTAACCCTTTGGTTTTAAAAACCATTATATTATGCTCGATCATTTTATACTTGATAATCACTTTTTATGTAGTATCTGCTACCTGGATAAGGTTTTCCATAGATTTAATCTTCCTCTTATTTCTAACTAGGGCATACATACTTCCAACTAGTATATCCTTGCTTCTAGTAAGGACTTTCAAAAATGACTTTCCTACCTTGTTTCCTAGATTTTCTTCACATTAATACTTTAGTTTTTAAGTTTCTCCTAATATCTAGAACAAAAAGTGCTTTCTCTTTGGTTTTACTTCTCTTCCTACTTCTTGCTCATTCTTCTTACTTCATGCTTACACTTCCTACTCTTTTATTTTTATCAAAATATCAAAACATTACTTTCCTTTTCATCAAAATCATTCTTCATTTTTCTTTCTAACAAAAATATTCTTCATCTTCCTAAAACTGTTAAGTTTTCACAATCAATTCCTTGATATCAATTGCATTAAGAGATAAATTTTCAATTGACTATTTACCTTCTAAAATTTGAATTTTGTCAAGACACATATTAACATCACTAATTGCTAAAAACCTACTACCTAGTTTCATTTTCTATAAATATACTAACTTTAACAACCTATCATATTCATAATGTTTATTTTTTTAGAGGTCTTATTCATGCCCATTATATTGTCAGATATCATTGTCATCATCATTTTTTTCTTTCATATGTGGGCTCAGACCCACTTCTTGTTAACACTTGTTTTATCCCTCTAAGTTTCTCTCTCTTTGTTTTTTCACTTGAGCATTTCTCTCATTTTTCATTCATATCAAAAATTTCATCTTCATCAATCTCTTTATATCTAAACCTATTATTATTTTTGATTAGGTGGATGAAGGAGTTTTGAAAGGGACCCCAAACCTTTTACAAAATGGATCCAACAAACCTAACTAGAAAAAGGGGCACGCAGGCCATCGAGAGAACCTAGGATCCTAAAAATGACAAACTCCAAACTAAAAACAAAGGGAGTAAAAGGAACACAACTACAACCACCACCCAAGATAGCAAAAGGCACCAACATCCCTCACAGAGGAGAACAGCAACCAGATAACCCACACAAGGGAAGATAAGAACAAAAGGGAACCCAAAAGAACATAGAACCTACCATGGGAAGAGAGCATAAAAACTAACCAACACAGACCTGAGGTGCACCCATAAGATAGAACATAAAACTTAATTTTTAGTTCCACTTAGACTAGCTTTATCCAAGACTTCTTTCTTCAACTCCCACTGTTTCTAGCCCATCAAAACCAAGATTTCTTTTGCATAAGCTATGGTAGTGTGCATGGAGTCTATCAGCGACCTTTGCAACTTAAGTAGCGTACTCTTGAGAGGCTTCGAATCCATACTTGATAGGTGAATCCTTGCTTCATGCTTCTTCTTTGTTGACATCAATCCTAGAATAATCTTAGTCTTCTTGGGTTGGAGAGAAAATTCTTCAAAATCTAAATCATCCATGGAAAGAGAAGCCTTACCGTTGTTGGCCAATTTTATTGCCTCCCATATCATTTGGTGGTGACTCCACCACCCTAGCAACGACCCCTACAACAGGGATAATGTTGGTCATATCTCTGCTGAAAGATAATTCATTTGATTTCTTGGAGTTAGGGTAATCCACAATGGGATTTGGCACCCGATTGAGCGAATTCAAATTTTTCTCACCATTCAATCCTTTGGATTTCACCATCGAATCAAAGAAAATTTTAACCAAACCTTGGTGAATCGGACTAGGGGTTGTACCTTTCTTAACTTTGCTTATCGATCTCGCCAAATACTGGAAAAGAAATGAGGGAATAGTCATCTATCGCTTGTGACATAGATGATTGAGGAACTTGGAGTGATAGCTCCTCAAAATCTCTTGACTTTCATCCAACGTGAATTACTACATGATTACAAGCACCACTCTGTTCCACGGTGATTTTAGATATGACTGCTTGAAGTCATTCTAGATATGAACCAGTTCCTTATCCTCACTAAGAAAAAATTGTGCCTCCTTCACCAGAGAGTGCTTCTTTCTATTATGCATGAACTACCAGTCTCGTCACTTCAGCAATCAACAGGATGATAATTTCAAATTCCAACATCTCAATTCTAATCGATCTATTCTACCAGGAATATGCCAAGTGTTTTGCCATCTCCCTGTGATGTCCTTTGAACTTCAATAAACATTGCATGATGTTACCATTTTTCATAATTCTCTTTATGTCCCCATCCATCATCAAAGAGCTCGGTTCCAAAATCAGGTTGGCCATTCTCCCACAGGATTTCATCCTTTTGCAGCTCGTTAATCTCTTTAAAGCAATTACATTGCTTGTCATAAAAAAAGACTAGGTTTTGACTTAAATATAATGAACCAACATTTCTAGTATCAACCAGCCTTGGAACCTGGTTATCTCTAACCCTATTATTACTATTAAATAAATTTATGTTTATAAAAAAACTACACTTGTTTATTTTATAATTCAATCTTTATAAAGTTCTAACAAAGAGGATAACACATAGAATTTTATAATTTTATTTTTATGATATTGTGGGAGAAGCAAGTGAGAAGTGAGCATTGCAAATGCACAAATAACCCTTTAGTTTTAATTAATTTAAAAATTGTTTACCAAATGAGTGAATAAGGTAGTACATAACAATGAGTATTAAAATTAAAATTGTATTAAAATTTGAAATTGTGCAAATAAGTCGTTAGTTCTAACCCAATTAAAAATTCTTTTCTAGTGTATATTTTCCTTTCTAATTCTTATTTTTTCTTTGATTATTGTAACTTTCTAAATTTTAGAAACGAATTTAGATTTTCTATATAAATATATAAATAAATAATAATAATTAAAGAAAAATAGTTAGAAATTTAAATATGCAAGACTTAGTATATTTTTTAATAATTCTTAACCAACCCTTTACATTTTTTTATAGTAGATACATATTAGAAAAAAATAAGTTAAATAAATTATTAGTTATATTTTCTTTAAAATATTATAAGAATTAAAATTCTTTAAAAATTTCATTCCTAAGTAGAATAATAAGAGGATGATAATATTAAATGTCATTAGGTCGATTGGTTATATTCCTCAACTTTAAAGGAGGAGACTTAGGTTTGAATCTTGCCAAGTGATACATGCTTAATTGGCTGGCAAAACTGTTATAATACCATCATGTGGTCATGATGTAACATGGGTGGGGTTCATTTCAATCATATATATCAAATTAAAAAAATGAGAGGATGCCTATGTTGCAAAAAGTAGAATGTGAGATATGGAAACCAATTTAATTATTTACATGGAAACTCAAGAATGAATTTTTACCAAATCTTTAAGTATTAAAATTTCATGGTAATCATGTTAGCAAAATTCCATTTTGAGTATGGAATTAGTTCAACTCTTTTAAGTTTGAATCTTGGCAAGTGATACATGCATAACCAAGTTGTTGTGATACCACTATGTGGTTATGATGTAGTATTAATGGGTATGTTTCAATCTCATATAACCAATTAAAAAACAAACAATTTTAAGTAAAAAAATATGCGGTAAATATTTATAAATATGTAAGTCTTGTTATATTATACAATAAATTATTTTTAAACTTAATTGAAATTTCATCAACAAATATGCCTTAGATAAAAAAAAAAAACCATTTTAAAGAAGTAAAATTTATAAAAGTTATGAAATATATCATGCAATAAGTTAAATAAATCTTAAACCATATATTGCTTAATATTAGTTTGATTTTCACACCTTCACCAAAGACCTAAAATAAATATTATTAATAGTAAATTCAAAGTACATGAAAGGATTCCTAACCATTGGACAAAAGGGATCCTTACCCTTTCTTCTCTATCCAAGGAAAGCAAGACTTGAACGATGGAGTTTCTTAGGGACCCTTACCCTTTCTTCTCTATCCAAGGAAAACAAGACTTGAACGATGGAGTTTCTCGTTGAGAAGGAAGGATCATGCATAAGAGCCTTTAGTTACTCTTAAGATAGGTATGATAGATATTATATCTAACTTGTTGAAGAATTATAAAATCTTTAGCTATTGATTATAAAAAATTTGAAATTTTTTAAATATTCATTACATTGAATATATCAAACTTCATTTCATAATATTGGTTCCTCTTTTTCTAATCTTCTATTTGACCTTTTACTAGTGCATGTCAAACTTATAGTCTATAATATGTATTTTCCTTTTCATCTTTCTTAGCTCAAATCTTTTGCATCCTATTTCTTTGCTTTTCCATTTAATATTTTATAAATTTTCAAATTGAATTTGATGTTTTTATGTCCCTCTTTCTCTTTGTCTTGCTTAGCTTATCTTTTATGCATTCCCTTTTTATTTTTGGCTTTTGATATTTTGTCATTACAGGTCAAAGTTATAGTTTTTCATATCTATCTCTTTTCATCTTGTTTAGCTAGCTCTTATAAGTCTATTTTTTCATTTTGTCTTCTATAGATTGTAATCTATTATGTGCCTCTTCCTCTTCATGTTTCTTAGCAACTCAACTCTTATATGCCTATTTTTTTCTTTAATCTAGTATTTTATTATTATAGCTCAAAATTACAGTATTTTGTGCACCTCTTTGTTGAAATATATGTTGGTTTACCTTCACTTGAGGCCACAACCAACATTGTATTGTATTGTAGGTATAAGTCCTTTAGGTACTTATAAATCTTGTAAATACAATTTTTTGCAATATTTTATTATTTAACTTAAAGGACAGTTTCTTAACCTTGACATAAAGAACACTTGTAATTGGATATAAATAATCCCTCACACCAATGATTTTGTTATCATTTGGAGTGTATTCTAATTTTTTTAGTAATATTACTTAGTGTCAAAAGATATCCTCTTATAACGAGTGTATTACTTCATGTGTATGTCACTTTCAAAACTTTCAGGTAATGTGTTGATTCCATTCATTTCTAAAAACTATTATAAATTCTAACATGACATCATAGAAGGTGTGTCTCCACTACTTGATTGTTTGTTTTTGGTATATCAGATTCCTTTGATGTCTCTTAAGGGCAATAGCATTTGGAGCACCTAGAAGTATTTCTATGAGTTGTATATAGTCTATGAAAAATGATTTATAAAAAAATCCTATATGGACTAAGATCATGAGGATATATTAGGAACCTTCATATAAAAACAAGTGTAATCAAAGTAGCAATGTAGGAATTAATGAAAATGCTCATAAACTAAATGATTGTGAAAATGAAAATAATAGTACTCAAAAAATAACTAGATTGAAATAATAACTTATATTAATCAAGCAAAATAGATAGCACAAGCCTCTTCGAGGGGGAAACCTCCTTGGAAGTAGATCTCCAATACAAAATGATGGAAATATGGTCTTTCTACTTCAAACCATGCCCTTATATATACTCTTATTTACCCTAATCCTAATTATTAAGGGTCATACCACATGAAAGAGGAGACACAAGCTATTAACTCCTACTTACAATAAAAGTAAATCTTACATCATAATGGGACCATGCACACTAGGTGTCAATGTTTCAAATATACACCAATAATAGACTAGTACATAATTGTGTTAGAATAGGGTCCTAACATACCCTCCCCCTTCAAGAAGCTTTGTCCTTAAATCTTGAAGTGATAAAACTACTACTATAGTTGATGGAGTAACTCCTAGGTAGCATCTTCTAGCTGCAATCCATACCTTTATATTAGGACATTGGTGAGAGTGTGTTTTCAAAGTATATGAATATGCAAATTTAGAATATTCTCAAGTTCTAATATGATCAAGCCTTCCTTAACTAGTTGAGGTAGTATGGACTAAACTTGTATATAGTTTCCAAGGACCTTCTTTAAAAATGAGATATGAAAACTAGATATTTCATAAAAGAAGACGATAATTCTAACTTGTAGGTCATGGGACCAAATTTCTAGAGCACTTGATATGGTCCATAGAATTTTAGTGCTAGCTTCTAACTACCATGGAGTTTTACCAATTAGTAGTTGTAGAGTTGTAGGTATAGGAAGACCTGAGGCTTCTTCTTTCATTGGATGATCTTTGGCTTGTTCAGATTCATCTTCCTTATCTTCTATCCAACCACCTTTATAGTTCTCTTTGCAAGTATCTCCATCTGGTTCTGATTGTTGATGAATGAGTAGGGCATGATGCAATTGTCCTCTCATATTTTTGTTTTTGATCCTTCTGTGCTTACCTTTTTGGTGTACTGGTTCTTCATTTTCTTCAACCTGTTCCTCTGTAAATATGTTAGCATCATTTTGAAACACCACAACATCTTGTGAGATTTCCATTGAGTCTAGGATGTATGTATTTTCATGAATTGAACCTGTTGCTTTTATGCCATCTTGATTCATAATGAGACAAGTATTGATCCCATCCATATATCCAAAGTTAATCATATAGTTATTTTCTACTAACTTGCTTACTGAGATGAGATTGAATGTTAATCCAGGAACATACAATACTTTTTGTAGTAGAATATTTGGAAATGATTTGCTTGGTGTTACACATCCATATCCATGTATAGGATATGTTTGGCTGTCTGCAATTCTTAGTTTGTAACCTTTAGCAACTTCAAGATAGTCAAACCATTGTATATTTCTTGTCATATGATGGTTGGCTCCTGAGTCAATATACCACAAGTGTTCATGATTTGTGAACTGGTTTTTGTTGGAGCAATTTTTACATTCATTGTATGACATTCCTTTACCCATTTGAAGAGGTTAAATTTGAAGAAATGAGATAGAATTGCAACTCCCTAATTGAAGTATATAAGCTTGATTTGATGAAACCTTTATTAATCCTTAGATTGTAGGCTTCCTTATGTCTCCCTAGGTATGAACACCTAATTTTAGGTTTTTGAAGAAAGCTTATATCTTCCCAACTTGATAATCTTTGATGGATATTATTATTATCAAGTTTTGTAGAATGCCTTATGACTCCCTAATGTTTTGGAGTATGATATAGTGCTTTTGTAAAATATAGTTCAATTTTGGTTGATTTTGTACAAATTTTGTAAAGATCAAAAATCAACTTCTTAACTCCTTATTACTCCTATTGAACTAAGCACTTTTCAATTTTTGAAGAGGTTTTAATGTTGGATTTCTTTTGTCCCTTTTGAGAAATTTTTGAGACAAGAATATAAATTTCCAACTTCAATAAAAGATCTTAATAACTCCTTTTTGTAACCCTTGGGATTTTATTCAAGTGTTTCTAATTTCCAATAACCTAGTTTGATGTTGTAACCCTTATCACTCCCAAATTTGGAAAATTAGAACACATTAATATTTGCAAACATTAAATGGATTAATTCCAAGTAGTATCCCTTATTTCTCCTAAGTTGTATTTTGCAAATATTATATCAATTTCCCTAAGTTTTGCTTTCAAGTAAAGATTGATTTCATTTAATATCTCAACCTTAACATATAACCTTATAACTCCTTTTTTTAAATGAAAGCAAATTAGATGAGGAAATTTTGATTAAGGCTTTGTACCTTTATGAAGTCGGATGTAAATGGCAATAATATATCCTTCTTGAGCACGAATTCCCCAAGGTGTGCTTTGGCTTTAATGCTATCCTTTAATGTTGGTTGACCGAGAGTGCTTTCAAATGCTCTCGTCTTGCTCCGAATCGTTGTCGGATCACTGTCGAACTGCCACCGTGCTTCTATCGAACTACTCATCAAGATGCTACTCGAGTAGCTTTCAAACTACTGTTATCTTCCTTTTCCAAGGTCCAAGGTGCCTTTAATATGTGGTCAATTGAGTGACAAGTGTCATGGCAAAAATTTTAACACCTCATGGATGCTTCGACTATTTGGTGGAGATGTCGAACTCACTCCATTGCTTGTGACAAATGTCACCTTTTGGTTGAGATGTTTTTATTCCCCTTTGAGCGTTGTCCAAGAAATACTTCTTCTTCAACATCTACGAGACTTCCTTGTTGTAACGAACGTATATCAAGCTATTAGTTGTACGTAACTCCTCTTCTGCATTGAGTATGGGTGCCAAGATAGAATTGTAACATCTTCTTTGTGAGCATTATTTAGAGTTTCTCTTGAAGAATGACAAGTGGCGTCTGCATGCCCTTGTCTTTATCAACACTTTCTTGAAGGCTCTCCAACGCGTTTTCCACCTTGTTCTTTGTTGTTCTACGTAGATGCTGAAATATCTCCAGCCAAGCAAGCTTATGGTGGAGCTGTGGTGGAGATATGGAGGAGCTTTGGTGGAGCTTTGGTGGCCCTTGAGTGGAGTCCGAATGGCAGCACTTGGATGAGGACTCCTTGATGCTCCACTTATGGTAGAAATGCTCCTTGATTGGATGTAGCTTGCTTTGATAGGAATACACCTTTGCTTTGATGTATGCTTGCTTTGATAGAGGTGCTCCTTTGCTTTGATGTATGCTTGCTCTTTTGCTTTATACACTGCTTGATTTTCCCCTTGTGCCTTGTCTTCTGCAGGTTCGGCCATCCAAGATACGTAGAGGATGAGCCAAAAGAGAGGCTCTTTGATATGCTTGGAAGAGTGATAGTATTTGTCCGCCTTTGGCTGATTCAACCTACTTGTAGTGTACCTTTGAGGCACTTTCCAATCTACCCTTTTTCCTGCATAGAATGAGTTAGAGTAGTGCAACTCAATGTATCAATATCTGTAAATAAGATGCCTTTTTGCACCTTTTCTTGCACTCCCTTTTTGTAGGTCTAGTATTCTAATTTGTATGGCAGAATTTTGAATGCAGTGTAGGGTTTTGAGGTTGTCTTTTTGCTTAGACACCTTCCCCTTTTTGCTTGGATATTATGATGACAAATCCAAGCTTAGATAGAAGTAGATATATGATGCAATTTTTTGCACTTTTATCCTTGCAATTAACCCTGTAATGCTTTGGATTTGAGACTCACCAAGTCTCAATATTTGAAGCTTCTACTTCTATTTTTGGTTAGTTGTATTCTTCTCCAAGTTTTGGAGGATTCTAACCTATTTTGGTGGCTTCTCTTGGCCACACTGTGTTGCAGATCTTTGTGCTTTAATAGTGTCTTTAGACACTTGATACAAATCAGATTTTGTGCCCTTCAAGAAACACAAAACTAATTTATTTTTTAGAGTAGTATAATAGTGCAAGTCTTTCACTTTTAATGCACTAATATTACACCTTATCACTCCAATCAACTCTCAAATTAATGCACTAACAATTTACTACAACTAATCAAGAATAACCTAAAATGAATCTTTAAGAGTTATTCTGCAATTTCACTACAATTAATATTGTAGGACTTAGTCTTCTTTTTATTTTTCCAAAGTAGATGATAGGTAGTTGATAGAAGCAATTTTGAAATCTAATCAACTCCTAATTAATGTGCAAATGAACCTTAAAAAGAACTTTTTCTTTTTGCACTTTTGAAGACTGTAATCCAATTTTCTATTTGCAACTTTAATCCAAATTCAGGTGCTTCTAACAAATCTGATAAGTAAACCAATTAATGAATCTACTTGCACCAATAAGTTGCATACCTTTTTTGTAGCTCTTTTATCACTTATGTAGAGGATGTAGATCTTGGTGTCTAGGATCACCAAGTTGTTGCTATGAGTATGACCTTGCAGCTCTTTGTAGACTATCCTGAACAACTCCTTCTTCACCAAATGATGGTCTCGAACTTTCTTTCATGAGCCTAGGATTTGATGGCTTGTTCTCCTCTTGTGTTCTCCTCCTTCTACTGTAGATTTGGAGAAGTCTTTGTCTCTGAAGTGATGCCTTCTTGCTGTGAGAGGTAATCTTCAAATATTCAATATTTGGTGAGCTTCTTCTATCTTCAAGTCTTCTTGTGAACTCTTTGCCAAATTCTTCTTCACGTATTTGGCACTCCTTACCAAATTCTTCTTCATGGATTTGGCACTCCTTACCAAATTCTTCTTCATGAATTTGACACTCCTTGCCAAATTCTTCTTCTCTAATTTGGCACTCCTTGCCAAATTCTTCTTCTCTTGGGCTTGTTATCGGATGGTAATAATTGTCCCAAGTCCTTCACTATCAGGAGCTTCTCCTTGGTAGTGGATTTCTCCAATGAGTTCTCCTTTGAGAATATCTTCAATAAGGCTCTCCTAGCCTTTTTATGGATGCTCAATAAGACCTTCCCAAGGTCTTTGATCTTACAACTTCTGATGGTCTTCCTTGAGACCTTCTCTTCAACCTTCTACTCCTGGAAGTGTTGGTGGTGAGATCTACTTTTGGATATCTGATTCTGCTACTTCTGGATTCGAGCAAGACTCGCCTAGTCCTTCTTCTTCTTTGACTTCCTTGACTGGAAGTTCTTCAATGAGATCTTCTCCTAATCTCTTCGATTTTGCTTCAGGTGTTGAATTGATTCTGAAGAAGATACCCTTCCTAACTTTCTTGTAGGAAGTTTCCCAACTCACTGAATCTTCTTTCCCTACAACAAAGTATTAGTACTAAAATATTTAATCTACATCTGAATCAGATATTCTCTTAGAATTCTTCTTCAGGATCAAGGCTTCTATGGCCTTTTTAGTATCAAGGCTTCTATGGCTTTTTTTAGTATCAAGGCTTCTATGGCCTTTTTCAATACCAAGGCTTCTATGGCCTTTTCAGTATCAAGGCTTCTATGGCCTTTTTAGTACCAAGGCTTCTATGGCCTTTTTGGTATCAAGACTTCTATGGCTTCTCCTTCAAGGCTCCTATGGCCTTTTCTTCAAGGCTTCTATGGCCTTTTTATGTCAAGGCTTCTATGGCATGTTCTTCAACTTGTGAAGTTCTTCGATTCAACAATGGAGATCTTCAGTCTCCTGACTTCACCATAACTCTTCACTAGAAGTCTTCTTTCATAGTATTCTTCTCTTGCAAAAGGAACTAATATCTACACTATGAAGGTACACCGACCTTTAGGCAACGAAGTTGGAGTCTCCTAGATTTCTATTGTAGGAGGAGTCCCAATCCTCTAAGAATTAATTTTTTGCAACAAAAGAAACTTTAGGCAAAAGTTAGCAAATTCTAGATATCCTAGATGATCTTCACTAGATGATTTATCAATCTAGTGGATTGAATGTTGAGTCCTAGTCTTCACAAGTTTTTCTTGTAACTCTATGGAAAAGACTCTAGTCAAATGCAATCTCAGTATTTTTGGAACTGAGATTTCTTTCAGTCCTAACTTTGTGACTCTCCCTAATTCTACCACCTAGATTCTTCTAAGATATTTTGATAGTGGTTGGTCCAACGATGCGTTAGTTTGACAAAACACTCAGGCTCAATGATAATGGTGGTTTCCCTATTGACCTACATAGACTAGATCTACCATGGCTCTGATACCACTATTAGATTTTGATGTAATGAGCACTGGGAGATAGCAATCACAAGATGCAGAATAATATGAAAGAAAGTAAATCTACTAGATGACTAAAATATGCAATAAATAGAAATGATATAAAAGAATACAATGTAGCTATGGAGGAAATGAACACTCCATTAATAAAGCTACTGAACTACATTGCACCCATCACCAATGGATGGTGATACACACAAGACTACACACTAAGCTACACTATCTGACTATGTCCCCTGACTCTATATCTACCTAATAGTGAGGCCTTCCTTATATAGGTAAAATAGGTTACTTGGCCAACACTCTACCTAGTTGTGCAAGGGATAACTTGCACATATACAACTTGCACATTGACACTTGTGCATTTATTACATTGCATGAAGTAACTAGATAACTTCCCCCTAAAGTAATCTAATGTCCTAAGTATGTATCTTGGAAGATACATTTACATGACCCAAATGATGTAATATACTCTATTTCTAACAGAAAATATAGGTCATGGCATGTTGGTATGTGGAACCTACATTTTTAAGGCCAAATGACATGGCCTTGTAGCAAAAATTCCCCTAAGGAGTGGTGAAGGATATTTTATGTTAGTCATTAGGATTAACGAAGATTTGGTTTTAACCTAAAAACCCATCCATGAGAGACAACATTTCATGACTTGATGTGGAGTCAATAAGCATATCAATATTGGGCAGAGGAAAGTTGTCTTTAGTACAAGCCTTATTGAGATATCAAACATTTGTGTAGACTCGTATACCTCCCTTTGGTTTTCCAACATACACCATATTAAACACCCACTCTGGATAGTCTATTGTTTGGATAAATCCCACGTCTAAGAGTTTCTATAACTCTTTTTACCATTAAAGTGATGGTGGGATGCATCTTTTGAAGCTTCTGCTTAACTGATTTTGTGGTATTGTTTAGTGTTAGATTTTAGACCATGAATGATAGGTCAAGGCCAGGCATGTCCATATATGACCAAGAAAAGACCTTATTGTATTCCTTGAGGAGCTTAGTGAAGTTGTATTGCTCCTTAGTGGATAAAATTTTACCAAGTTTTATTATGTAAGGATTAATGGGGTTGTTTCTAATGCCAATATTGATGGTGTCCTCCATAAGCATGTGGGAACCATCTTTGAGTTGAGCAATAATGAGAATAATATGTGGGTTGTTGATTGCATTCAACATGAGGGATTATTCATTGGGGTTAAACTCAGTATGGTTGACAAAAATACTTGATGCAATAGTGGGGAGAAGGGAGCACTAGCTAGATGTAGTAAGCACTTTGAGGGAATACAATCACGTGAAGTAGGATCGAGAGAAATACGATCAAAATTGATGTAATTTGGATCAATGTTGATGATCCAGTTAGGATGGGCATCATAGCAGAGTGGGGAAAATAGATCTATAGAGATCATATTTATCAAAAAAATTGAGGTAAGCAAGGATGTAGAGTTGGTAGAAGAAATATAAGATAATGATGAAGGTAATGGTTGGTTTAAGCGGGGGCAAAAAACCACTGGTAAATAATAGGGGTGATGTGAAGATCATTGAATTAGTATTTGATTCTATAAATTGTCATATGGATTGATGGGTATGAGAAGAGCCTAGGGGGAAGCATCTTCATAAGGAGAAGATGTGAAAGAGAGAGTGTTGAAATCTTTAGCAAGGTCATCGACAACCAACATAGGAAAAATGACATACTGTGGGGAGTCTTGGAAGAAGCTATTTGGGATGTCGATTGTGGAGAGGAGAGAAAAACTTGTTATGGAGATCACACTCAAGCTTGATGTTAAAATTTTCATTTATGGGATCTAGGGTGAGATGTTAGAGTTCAACTTCCAAAACATCTATATGATCGCGATGATAACCTAAGCCTGATTTATCTTTAGATTGTTGATAAGGTGGGTTGATAAGAGATTTTAGCCCTTTTTCATAATGTACTAGATCAAATCCATGCCAATTGAAATGTTGGAAATAGTGCATGGAAAAAGAAGGGTTGGACATGTAATCTAAGTTGCCATAGAATTTGATTTTGGATGGTTTGGACTCAAACGGCTCAAAGGATGCATTTATACCATCATAAAAAAATTGATTTGGTTTGTAGGCGGGTTGAGAGGAATGACAATGCCTATGGTTAAGGGTACATAATGAGGATGACCAAAGTATTAGATGTACTGGACACTAGGAAGGAAGATATGCGTGTTGTGTGTGTTGTATTCCCCCAAACTAGGATTGGTCATAAGGATGGATACATAAGGTATTCTTGGTCAATATTGAGTGGAAAATATCCCCTAGTGTGATGAGGATGATGATGGTTGTGAATAATGAGGAATGTTGGGGGAAGGAGGAGAAGTGAATGAAGATGACTAAGTGACTTAGGAATCAAGTTGGGTGTCACGTTGCTCCCAAGAATGAAATTCTATAGGCATGGATAAGATGGAATGGTTTGCATGTGGGAATTATGAAGGTCAAGAAGGAGAGTTATGTATATGGAGGACATCATTAGACGGGTCTTGAAATGGTTAGGTACTGGAAAAAGAAGTATTTAGAGTGGTTAGGATGTGTATGCTAGAAGTGGAACTGTAAGAAGGTGATGGTCTTGGGGGAAGGTGAGTTGATTGAGAAGGTGAGGGTAGGGATTCGTGGGAAGAGAGGAGGAAGAAAATCTAGGTGGAAGACATGAAATACATTGGGAATGCATAGTAGAGTGGATAAGAGGGTTTACAAATGCATTAGGGTGAAATGGAGGAGTTGTCATGGGAGGATTTGATTTGTTGGTGGATGAAGAAAGTGGTTGAGATGGTGCACTAGGTTACACCATGGTAGGGATGAATTGGGTGGAAGATAAAGGTGGACCTTACAGTAGGGTGACTATATTATAAAATTGGAAGGGATTAGCATTAGTAGGGATGCGATGTACTTGGCCATCATGGAAGTATTTAAAGTAATGGTGGAGCATGGAAGAGACACATTACATGTCTTTAATCCATGGTCACCCTAAAAGAATATTGTATTGCATCTTGCTTTCGATAACATGGCATAAGGTAGGTATGGTATTAATGCCTACCTAAATGGGTAGGATGATAGAGCCTTCTATGGTATGCATAGAGCCATCAATAGCCTACAGGTCAAGGGTGCAAGTGGAAAGATGGCTAGGTGGGATGTGTAGATGAGAAAGGGTGATAGTAGAAATGATGTTGATAGATGAACTTGTGTCTATTAAGACATGTTTGTAGGTAATATCATTGATGTAGACCATGATATGCATGATATCAGCCCCTTCTCCATCAAGGGTGGTTATTTCATGATTATATAAATTGATGGAATGTTACATACATGTTTGTACATTTTTGATAAAATTTTCCAAATAATTAGTATCATTTGCTTCCACATTAATATATTAGAGAATACCATTTAAAGCATTGCAATGAAGGGATGATTGTTGTAAGAGGTCATACATGGATAACTTTATAGATGTTGTGTGGATTTCGTGTATAAGGCTACTTTGAATAGTGACCATGTTACGTGATATCATGGGAGGATTGTTTGTATAAGTTGGGTCATGGTAGGAGTCGATACAATAGGAGGGTTCCTATTGTTGGTTGGTGCATGTTGGATATCATTGGTTTCACATGATGATATTGATCATACCCACAAAAATTTGTTGAGATAGATTGTATTTTACTTTCTTGAATTATTGAGAGTTGGTTTACGATGTAGAGGGACCAAATTGATTTTACGTGGTGTGCTCAGGTAGAGGGTTTCTATAGATTCCCAAGTTTTTTATTTGAGGGAGCTAAAGGATTGGTGATATGGATAGATCCATGATAAATGAGGTCTTGGAATCAGTTTGTAAATATGCAATAATTATGGATATCATGTCCTCGCTATCTATTATAATCACAAAATGTGTATTCATTATATCCCTTTGGTTTTGGGTGATTTGGATTGTTTGGTTTAATATCCGACAAAGCAACGTGTCCAACATCATATAGATTCTAAACAATATTGGGAAAGGGATCATCCAAAGGAGTCTAGGTGCATGCTTGGTGAGGAGGATCCAAAGGGTGAGCCAATGGTTGATTGGGTGGAGGAGGCATATTGGGTTGATATTGCCCTTGTTGTGGAGGTTGAAAGTATTGGAATGATGAGGTAGGTATTGCGCTAAGGACCACGTGGTTGGTTTGAGGTGGTTTAAGCATGTTGGGGTTGATAGGGTTCTTGTTCAATCTTATGTTAGTATGGCAATCCAACTTCTTGCAAATTTTAATCTTCCTTGCTTGGACTTTGATGTCTTCAATCACTTTTGCCTAAGCGATAACATCTTCAAATATGTGGTGTTGTTTGATTTGCAAAGTTGCTGATATATGTTTGGTGAAAATATTTGCAAATAGCTTGACCAATTCTATAGGTGGTATATAAAATGTTAGATCTTGAATAATGACATGCCACCTAGAAACATAATCAATAATAGGTTCTTCATTCAAATTGTCACAAACTATACAAATATGATATTGATGTTTTCTTCTTATTATTGATTGAGAAGTGTTCCAAAAAATAGATTGTTGGTTGCTCAATGTGAAAAGACTATGTTAGGGGGATATTATTATACCAATATAGGGCCTAATCCCCAAGTGATAAAGGAAAGGTGTGAAGCATGAGGGGGTCACTACCATTGATCTAGTAATAGGCGAACCTATAGTTGTTGATGTGTTCCTTAGGTTCTTCCTTACTTTTGAATTTTTTGAGTTTGAGTATTTCAAACTTGTAAGGATAAATATGAATAGCAATAGAAGGGTGAATGCGATCATTTCATAGTTGGTTGTAAGTGGGATTTTGGCGCCCATAGCTGCTTGTTCACAAGTCCAAAATTTTTAAACCCTAGTGCACCATCTCAAGGTGATTTGATTGAGAAGATGAGGGTAGGGGATTCGTGGGAAGAGAGGAGGAAGAAAAGCTAGGTGGAAAAAATAATATAGATTGGAGAATATAGAGAATACTTGAGCAAATACAGATGCCCAACAATGCCTTAAGACAGTGGAGTTCATACACATATTTAGAGATCAGAACAAAGTGGTAGATGCAATGCCTAGCTGGGCTCTTGATCAAGGAGACCTCACTTGCTATGGATAGCCTCCTAGATGGTGGCCTTAGAAGACCAAGGAAGCTCTTTTTTTCCATTCTTACCATTGATGATAGTATTGCTTGTTGTATTTAGATTTATATATCCTTGCTTTACATAGTTAACCTTTTTTTCATAAATAATTGCAATAGATTAGATGTGAGGAGAATAATCCCACATCTTTCAATAAAATATGATTTAAAAACCTTCAATCCTAAAAAGGCAAAAGATGTAATATAATTTTCAACTAATTTAATTTATTATTATTATTGAGAAGAAAAAATCTATATACCTTAAATTATGTTTAAATTAAAAATACAGTGCAACTTAAAAGAAAAATCTTTATTTCTTAAACTTATCTCAAACTTCAAGTAAAGTAAAAATGAGGTGAAAAAAAAGATCTTATGTTTAAATAAAACATAAATTAATATTATTTTTAGACTTATTTTAATTTTTTATTAAATTAGAACAAAATTAGATGAAAGAGAGTCCGTGTTGAAATAAAACATATAATATGTATTAGAAGTAATTTTTTTTATTAGTGCACTTTTTAAAACTTATACTACATTTATTAAAGGAAAATCAAAACAAACCTTTATAATATTTTTCTTAATTTTAATTTTTTATTTAATATTTAAATTTAAATCTTATTAAAAAATATTCACAAAATTAAATTATCATAATATTATTATATGATTATTTTGTAATCACAACCATCCTTGTAAGGATTTTGAACTAAGATACGAATGTAATTTAAGAGTGAGCGATACTACTACCTAGATCTAAACTGGCTTTCCAGAAATACAAAAATTTCAATTGTACTTTTTTTAAAGGATGATTAGTTAAAATCACAGGGTCAGACTTTATATTCTGGAGAGTGTAATTCCAATTGTTTCACCGTAAAAAAATCTAAAAGACCCAGAAAGCCTGTGGGACCCACATTGTAAGAAGTTGTTTCAATCTCCAGCTGCAACGTTGTAAGTGACTTAAGGATACTCCATCTGCATGTGATAGACCATCTTTATCCTGCTACGCAGGCATGCAGCTAAATCCATTAGTTGTCAAGTCAGCATCGCTACTAAATTCTCTAGCTGTCTAATCACCATCAATGCCTATGAAAGAAGTCAAAAACTGTCCATTACGTTCCACGTCGACTTGAAAAGTCTCGCAGTAAATACTTTAATGCAAAAGTCTAGAAATCCTGTTGCCTTCTGGCATATTATTTTGATTTCTTGTGAAAGCAATTAATGGGTCTCTTAATTTTGGCCATGAACAGGTATGGGCCACAAAGCATGGTTGGATCCCCTTTGGACTAGAACCCTAAAAGGATATGCTTCTTCTTTATTAAGAGAAGGTGGGCAATCCACCAACAGAATGAACATGGCAAAGTTTATTAAGTCCAATGTTGAAAACATTAATCTCTGACATTTTTCGCTCGTAGGTATGACTTAAGCATTCCTTCCGATAAGATGCGTCATTATGGGTAAAGTCAATAAAATTTTAATTACATGAAAAATCAACTTCAACCAATATTCTTCACCTACCCGTCAACTTAATTTTTATTTTTATTTTTTATTTTTTTTAATAAAAATTTATCTAATATTAAAAAGTAGGGGTTTGACAAGAATCCTTCAACCTATTACAACAACTTCATTAGGGAGTTTTTTTTGTGTTTTAATCTAACCGTATATCCCCTTTATCTCACCGAGGTTCGTACCGTGGACCTCCTATTCAACAGGGCCAAGCTCGCCTTCTCCTCACCACTTGTGCTACAAAGGTGGATTAAAAATAATAATATTAAGAAGTGAGGGTTTTGACCAGGAATCCCCCAACCGGTTACAACAAAGGCCAAACTCAACCGTGTATCCCCTTTGTATCCCCGAGGTTCGAATAGTGGACCTCCCGTTCAACAGGGCCAAACTCACCTTCTCCTCACCACTTATGCTACAAAGGCGAATAAAATTTATCTAATATTAAGAAGTGTGGGTTTTCACCAGGAATCCCCCAACTGGTTACAACAACTCCACCAAGAGTTTTTCTTTGTATCGCTGAGGTTCAAATCATGGTTCAACAGGGTCAAACTCACTTCTCTTCGCCACTTGCACTACAAAGACGGATAACTTAATTTTTATTTTTAACGAAGATAAAAAAATGAATATACATTCTGAGTTTATTGATTAAAGTTAGTAAAACTTTAACTATCAAAAAATAAAAAATAAACTCTAACAAACACTCTTCAACTACCAAGCAACTTAATTTTTATTTTTAATTGTATTAATTTTTTTTACAACTAACTCTTTTATTTTTAATCGAGATAAAGAGAAATATAATTTTTTTTTTTAATGTAATTCACGCGGGGACACGAAGGAAAAGGATTAGAACCATTCACTTCTTGAGTAATATACATATTTTTTATGGGCTATTGCGAGGTATATTAATTATAGATTTCTTACATATTTTTTTATAGGTTATTATGAAGTATATTGTTTTAGTTAGATAATAAGGATTGTATTCGGGTTTTTATTTTTAACAAATTACAACTTTTTTCTTTAGAGTCAGAGAGTTTACAAATATATACATTTTTCATCTCAGCTAGGATGTTATAGCTAAAAACTTACATCATTTAACATAAACTGTTTGAATTCTTGATTTTTATTTTTGAGATCTTTTTAATTTTTGTATAAATATAAATATTTCAGAATTCAGCATCCTTCTTGATATTTTTCTATAGTAACCTTCACAATACAAAACTTCACCTCTACTATCTATAGATTGCATCTTAGTAGAGTAATATTTCTAAAACATGGCACAATCATAGTCCACTTTACCAAATATGGATTATTAGTTTCATTTCTAGAACACAAGTGCAACCACAAAAAATATAATAAATAGTTTATATAAAAACATATTATTGTTACAAAATAAAGTAGATATTACCAATGGAAAACAGTAAAGTAAATCTTAATCATTAATTGAAATGAAAAACATTAAAGTAAATCTTAATCATTAATTGAAATGAAAAACATTAAAGTAAATCTTAATCACTAATTGATTTAGGCAATCAACATTTTTTTGTCAACTTCAACTAAACTTACTACTTCCTCTAACCATTGGAAAGGAGAATTTAACTTCACGATCCTCAATCAAAACCCCTCTAATGGCTTAGCCTATATACACATTTGTTTTCTTCCCTTAATGTATGTGTAAACCTGATTTCTTCAAACTCTTTAGCAAGATCTTGAATTTCCACAATTATCTCTTCTATGTTCCATAGAGCCTTAGCTTTCCTCAAAATTGCATTTATTACTATGAGAGAATCACCTTCCATCCATATTTTGTTCCATTTCATTTGTTTGCATATATTTAACCCTTTTAAAGCTGCCCAAGCTTCGACTTCATTATTTGTCTTAAATCCACTATTGAAAGTGTAATGAGACAAAATCTCTCCTCTATTATTTCTATTATATTTGTTGGTCCTAGATTTCCTTTAGATGCTCCATCAAAATTCAATTTAACCCACTCCACATCTTATGGTTTCCACTTTATATTAATTTTCTTCTTTTTGCTTCTCTTGTACCCAACATCATAATTCCATTTAATGACTTGACTCCATCTATCAAGGCTCTTTGCTTCTAGATTAGGGATTGGGTGAGTTGATAGGGTTGGTTTAGACTCCTCTATGACTAAACATATCTTCCTTTTTATTACCTCTAAACCGCTTTCCTTTCCTTTAAATATTCGTCTATTCTTTTCTAGCGATACAATCCAAAGTATTGTATCTTTTGATATATCCCATATTGTTTGTAGTCTCACTTTTATAAGTGCGTTGCCATTGCTTTAACAAATCTTCAATTCTGCTATTCATCACCATACATTTACCAAACATATTAAGAATCCATTGCCATAGATTCTAGACTATTGAGCAATGTCCCAAGAGATGGTCTATACTCTCCTTCTCATTTTTACAAAGAACACATTGAGAGGGGCCATGAAAACCCCTTTTCATAAGGTTATCCCAGGATAAAATTCTTCTATGACCTACTAGCCAAACAAACATTTTAACTTTAGGAATGCTTGGGCTATCCCAAATATCTTTTCATATTCTAGTGATATTATTATTTTATTGGTGTTGTACATTATATCCACTTCTTTTTGTGTATTCTCCCGAGCTATTCAACTCCCAAGTCAATTTATCCTCAACTCCCCTCAGAATAATCATAGTTGTTATCTTTGTACTTAATTACCTCCTAGCATCAATATCTTGTATACTTGTAACAAAATCTTCTTTCCATTTGTATCTTCCTTTATGATCCTTGTACAAAATGTTTGAAACCTTATCACCATAATTGTCTTGAAGCAATCTCATCCAAGGTTTCAAAATTGGATCTAAATTGAATGGTTTTTTATCACACCAAATTTCCATCCAAATAGAATTTTTTTCTCCAGTTCCCACCACCCATCTTAAACCTTTAATCATTAGATCAATAGATATTTTAAACCATTCCAAAGAGCAGAACCATTTGGTAGAGATTACTATTATGAGGTATATTAATTATAGATGTTTTAAACCTATTTATATTTATGGTCATTTGATTATATATATGGATCAATAACACCATTCGGTGCTACCACTATAAACCTTAGCCCATTGGATTAAATGAAGTCAATGGGAC
This sequence comes from Wollemia nobilis, assembly GCA_028583015.1. Classification (NCBI taxonomy): domain Eukaryota; kingdom Viridiplantae; phylum Streptophyta; class Pinopsida; order Araucariales; family Araucariaceae; genus Wollemia; species Wollemia nobilis. The sequence goes on from JAQPPZ010016348.1 coordinate 5,080,176, forward strand.
CCCAAACATCGAGGGCATCTGGCCACTACCATCCAACCTATCTTCGTTTGGGTATGTCGTGGTTTGAACTTTGGACCTCCCTATTGAGCGATATTTTTGTCCAATCACATACCCATAGTTAGGATTCTGCTCGGATATCCTCTCTTGCAAGGAAATATTTGTAATTTCCCCAAGGTTATTTTCAATGTGTTAATCTTGCTTGCAATGCTTAGTAACATGTGAAATGCTAAAAATTAATTGGATACCTCAGTGTTGCATATACCTGTTAACAAGGGGCCTATTTTGATATTGATTTGATTTGCAATGATCTTTGTTGTTCATTGAATTTGTGAAAATGTGAAATTATTGATCAACTATCTACTTTGAAATTTGATAAATATTTGATTTGAATCTTTGAAATTTTGATTTTAATTGTTTTATCTCAAATTGTTAATCAAATTTTATCTTCTTTTGTTAACCAAATTTTATCTTCTTTTGTTAACCAAATTTTATCTTCAATTGTTAAGATTTGCTTGGAAATAAAATGAAGAGATTAAATCTAACTTTGCAATGTAAAACTTTGGATGGAAAAATTGTGCAAAATTTAAAACCTCAATTTTTTATTAAAAAATGTGAACTTGCGTAAACATGAAAATTTTAAATTTGATTATTGAATTTGACATATTTCTTTTTTGGGGTTTTAATTTTTTATATTTTTTTGTATTTTGTATTTGATGAGATTAAAAAAAATGTAAAAGAGCTAGGGTTAGAGTAAATAAAATAAAAGAGCAATTCACTAAAATTTTTAAAATTTTGACCCGAACCGGAATAAGCGATTACCCTGCACTAAACCAACATTAATCTGACCCGTCTTCATGCAATCCAATATTAATGTGATGCAATATTCTAAGGGGAAAAACACAATATATTAAAAAAACAAATAAGTCTACCATCCGTTTGCATAAAACTTATTAAAAATTTCTAATATATTGCCAACATGAAATATTTTAAATGAATACACTTGTAGAATACCTTGCTTCAACAAATTACAATGGTGAAATTTGGTGCAATCCAGCAACTTGGGAGTAGAGTTCTTTAAAAAAACAATTTTCAACATGCAATTCGCTGCCAACAATTCTCCGACCCTTCTTTTGTGCATTTGAATGGATATTTAAAATTTTCAAATCAACCATTCGTTTCATATTTTCTTCGATGGAAAACCCTTCCACTTCACCTTCTTCGTTTGTCTCGAATTGTAACCATCATGTTCATGCATATCCCTTCTTAAGTGCTGAAAAATATCTTGGAGACATGATGAAACAGTTCAACAATTCTCAAAAATAACTTTTGATAACGCTTCTGCCATTCATGCGTTACAAATATGATGAATATTCTTAACATATTGGTCAATGTTTTTTGTTAAGTATGCAACTTCTCAATAAATAAGAAGGCCTTGATCACCGTGATCGGTAGCATCACTACCAACTTACACCTCTACTGTGGGAGCTTATTCACCTTGCGATGTTTGAACTCTGCGTAGGTTTTGGTGTTGAACCGACGAGGATTCTGCGCATTCACCACCCCATTCATGGGACCGATCATCTTATCAGGAGGAGGAGTACAGAATACGGGCCATGACATTCTCACCTTGTCCTTGATCACCATAGCAATCATACCCTTTATCTAATAATATTACGCAACTGCTACCCGATATTCAAATTCATGTACAATATCAAATTACTTCGATCACCATGAAGAACACAGATATTCCATTGAAACATCTTTAGTATAATGATGAATGATTTAGTGAAGCGGCTTTGGTGGGGCATCCCATATGGATCATTTCTTCTCTGCATAAGATGTACAACTAGGATGTGCCCCGTTGATTTTATTAGCCCATTAAATTATTGATGCCCACTGTCACATATGTATCCAATATTGCCATCCGAAGACTGTATCACCACTAATGCCTCAGCTAGCGTCAGACTTCTTCTTTCCATAGAAGTGAGATTCACTGAAAAACTTCCATAATCATAGCACAACTCCTCAATGCTCTTGATGGGCACATTTTTACCAATATCTAGAGCAAGTCTTAACGTAAATCGTACCACTGGCAAGATCGTCAATTCTCACCTTGCTCAAACTATACCAGACGAGCATCTCCCTTGTCTTCAATCCACTTATCTCCTTCATCTTCTGACACTCCACGTAAGTTGTGACCTCTGGATCGTACAACATCAAAGTTCCCAAGATTTTATAGCAATACTCAAATTTCTTGTTGTGTTTCACCCATACGAAGCCCATATTTTTGACATACCTACACTCCTCAATCGCCTACATAGCTAGTAACCCCCTTGGAAGCTCCATCTCTTGCAAAAGCTCCAGAATCTTCTGCTTGCACTTCTTGCTATCGTGGTACACTTCAACATCAACAATTTCTTTGGATATTATATTCTTTACCAACTAGTTAGCCATGTATTCACCTGGGGGTAATATCGGTGGTATGATCATTGCATCACCCATTTCGAATATGATTTTAGCAAAAGTGTAAATTGTTTGGAGGTTTCCCCCATTCATTCCCCTTGTTTTGGTAGTATGCTTATTAATACAGAGGTTGGAGAGACTCCATGAATAGTGCTCAACAAACATTTGCACTTTGAATAATTTGTATGAGCTATGTTTAACATCGATGGTATAAATCTTCTCTTGCAAGAATGGAGCAGTCGCAAGCCATCGATTGTGTTATTGCATGTTGTATGAGACAGTTGCTTCATCGGAGGACATGCATGTTAAAATTCAGGGCTACCACCCTACTTTATTATGTCAAATTATTAGTGTATCATCATAGTAATGGCTTCAACATGCACCACTCCAGGCTAAAATTGATATTGTATTTGCACATTTCGAACATATTTCCTTCTTAATTTTAGATTTTACTTTCCATTTTGTTCTTATTGCAGGTTTGGTCCCACATGCATCCAAGGACGATGCTACGGGAAATATATCAATGCGAACTCACCCAATGTTTCATGACGAGCTGTTTAGCACGATAATTCCACACACATGCCTCCTCAAACACGCCACTTGGCAGCTCCTTAGATACTGTGCCTCTCATTGACTATCGAAAACTGCACCTCCGGTAGGTTCCACCTTCTTTTGGTAACCTAAACACATGAACATGAAAAAAAAAAAATTAATTCAAAGTTTATTTATGAACCTAAACCAAAGTGAATTACCTTCGTGTAAATGCAAAGTAAATGAAAATATTTACATGAATAAAATGAGAATAATATACAAAATGGTGACATTTTCGTTCTATTTTATTAATTATTTTTTTAGCATTTATTTATTTATATTATTTTATCTTGCTTTATCGACATGACTTTGTGATTTCTTTATAAAAATTGTCATGAGAAGTAGTGCAATAAGTGATTACTTTTATGAGTTATAAGGAATATTGCAATAAATGCAATTGTTATAGCAACCATGGTGCTAATATTAATAGTTACGACAATAGTGCCATAACAATATTATAATGACTAAGATGTTATAACAAAAGTAACCTGAAAGCATCATTAAGAGTAGAAACCCATGAACGTGGTATCCAAAACAACAATCCAACATAGAGTGTTGCCCTCTCAAAACCTTGTTAGCAACAAAAAACAAAAGACACATCAAAAATTTCAAGTGGGTCCCCAAATTTGGGGTATGTTGTGCAATGACAACAACACTTCCAAAGAGAATCCAAAGCCCTAACCATTGTATTTTTCTTTATATTATTATTATTATTTTTTTTCAAAGAAAAAATCATAATTTCTATTACAAAAAGGAAAAAAATTACATATTGTAGATGCCTAAGGCATTCGACATTGTTCTTGGGAAAAAAACCCCAGAAAGAAGAAAAGAAATACCCCCTGTCCAACAACCAGGGAAAAAACAATTAGGCAAAAATAGCCAGCCAAAATATAACTTGGACCAAACAATCAGGCTAATAAAAAACAACCAGTCAACAATAGCCAGCCCACCGGGACCAAACAGTCAAGCTAAAAACATACAACAAATAAAGGAGACTCAAAGCTTTTAAGTGGTATATAATTATGGGTCGTAGATAGAACTGAATGTAGTGCCCAACATTTTACCAATATTATTATTAAAATATTTGGAGCTTTCAAGATTATAGGCACTGGGTTCATATGAGCTTCTTCTCCAAATTTCAAAACATTTTAGCTCAAATCCAAGCTTTGCCTTGTTATACCCATAATGATCAATAAATTTTTAAAGAGAGCATTGTTGACAACTCAAACAATTGTATTCTTTTCACTTTGGTATTAAGCCATCAATTTGTTCATATCCTTGCCTACGAGGCCAAGGAAAAGCATTAAGAGGATTGCCAATGCTGATAGAGATAGTTGATACTACCTCACCTCAGTTTGGTAGTATTTTATCATTTTCAAAGAAATTTTGTTTGAATTTATCAAATTTTAATGTTATAACTTACTAATAATCTTGAAAGTGACATCATATAAATATGAATTGATTGTAATGTAGTCTTCTATCATTTCCAAAGAAAACTTCTTTTATTAGGAATATTAAAAGTGATAACATATAAATAAGGATGGATTGAGATGTAGTCTTCTATCATTTCCAAAGAAAATATCTTTGAATGCTATATTTACTGGCATTATTGAAAGTGACATCATATAAATAGGGATGGATTGCAATGTACTCTTCATGAATTGTAGCCTTCCTGCCATGGTTAAGAAATTACCTTTCCAACTTTCTAAAAAAAATGTTTCATTCTATCCAAACAAGAGACCTAAAACTTTCTTTAATTTTCCTTTATGAAACAAAGGAATATCCAAGTAAGTTGATGGAAAATTTTTAATTTTAAATCATAAAATATCCACAATAATTTATTTTAAACCTAAGGTAGTGTTAATTAAAAAGCCCTTGATTTTGTAGTATTAACCAACTACTTAGTACTTCTCATAGCATGATAATATTGATTTAAACTCTATGGCCTCACTAACTAAGAGAGAACCCAAAAGAAGTATCATCCACAAATTTGAGATAAAATTTGAAAGGATCATTTGTTGCAACTTGAATACCTTTGATTTTTCCTTCCATTTTTGCCTTTAAGAAATCTCTCACTAATGCCTCCTAAGAATAATAAATATATAAGGAGATAGTAGACCGCCTTTATGGAGTCCACATGATGACTTAGAGTATTCGACAAGGAAACCATTGATCAAGTTAAAATATTTTAGAATGCTATATCAACATCTAAACCATTCCTACCAATCTTGGTCAAAACCAAACATTTTAAGAATATCATATAGAAAACTCCATCAAACACTACCATATACTTTATTAATATCTAAATTCATAAGCAAACCTATTTTTTCATAGATTCAAGATAATGTATGGATTCCTATGCAATGGACACCATAAAGAATTTATTTACCACAAACAAAACCACCTTGTTTCTTTGAGATAACACAATATTTTCTCCCCTTTCTTGGGAATCAATATAATAAAGGTGAAATTGATATTATTTATTGTAGCCTTCCTTTTTGGGGCCTCTTTAACTGCAACCAACATATCACTCTTTAATAAATCCTAACATTTTTGAAAAATTTTGCAAGAAATGTATGTGGTCAAAGTGTCTTGTTAGGATGGAAAGAGAAAACTAGTTCATATAGCTCCTCTATAAATATCTTCTTCATCAAGCATTCATTTTGTCCCTATGTGATAGTTGATGGAATATTTTGCAAAACCTTATCTTGTGCCTCCTTATCTTGCTCAACATTTGACAAAATAATTTTGAAATAATTAATTGTTTCCTTCAAAATATATTTTGCGTCCTCAATATATTTGATAGAAAAATAAATGAAAAATATTTGTGATAAAAATGCATGTTGGATATGGTTTAATTGACCTAACAAAAAATGTAATATTTTGGTATTTTGACACAAATAACTTATTATAAAGAATATCTTTCACTTCCTCAATATTTCTTCCATCTTGAGTTACAATAATTTTGATATGACGAGAAGAAAAAAATGTTTTTGTTATAAAATGAAAAATTTGGTATTTATATTTCCTTCCTTGACCCATTTCTCCCTAGATTTTTTGAATCCATGTGACTCCTTTTTCAATGCATTATGATCATAAAAAATAATTGTTTTTCTAGCACATAAGAATCTTGGTCCTTTCCATTAATTTCTACTCATTTTTTAAAAATATATCACCAAAATATTTGGCATTTCAAATCTTCATTTTCTCCCCTATATATTTCATCATTTGACAAAATTGTACATATATGATCCTTCAAAATCTTCATCCCACCATAGCATAACCATATAGTAAAAATTAGGGTATTGGAGCCACATAGACAGAAAGCAAAGTGACTTTGGATGACCATTATTGAGTAAATAATAATTCAAAACAATGGGATTATTGAACTAATCATGCTTGTATTACAATATCTGAAGATATTGTACACTTTTTTTGCAACCATGCGTTGGATAACAAAAAACTATGCAATCTTTCTACTTGAGTTTACCCAATGCATCTATTATCCCGTGTATATTGAAAACTTGAAGGAATAACATCTCAAAGACCATTTTAATTGATAAATGATGCAAAATCATACATTGATTTAGACCATCTAGGTATACCACCCTTCTTTTCCAAAGGAGATAGAATTGTGTTGACATCACCCTAATAATCCATAGATCACAATTATGCATCATCATTGCATTTGAAAAATTGGTGCTAAGATCCTTCCAACATCTTTCATGAGGAGTAATTGTACTTGTAATGTATACATTTATAACCTCAACTTTGATTTTTTTCTCTTTCCCATAAAATAGACCAACCCAATTATGTTTTGCTTCTAATAATTGTCCATCCCATTTGCATTTGTTCCATATTGTTGCAAAACAACCAAAAAATCTTGTAGAGAAAACTATCAAACAATCCCCCATATTCTAGTATTTTTAAAAGCATCCTTACATTCCTAACTACATTTTTTTTAATTACAAACAACCCATAAGTCACTTTGACATAATATAACACCATCCATTAATATTAAATTTATAACCACATTGTTCAAATTCATTATATTACAATAATAATCTTGATTCATGTGTAAAGAAGTCAATGTGATACAATATTCACATAAAAACACTACAATCATGAGCTCCCAGATGGACCATAAGGCATTCAAACCATCTACTTTTTTCACAAACACTTGTATGCCAATAAGTTATTCAAAATTTCTTTTTACAGCTAAAGAACACTCGTTTATGTTTTCATCAAGACAACACTTGTTCCAACAACATAGTAAGTGCATAACACTTAGATCATTCCAATGAATAGAACACAATTTAAGTTAATATAGTTGTTATTACCTTCCTCATCGTTGATGACTCTACACAGTTTACAAAAATATTATTTGTTTCAATCCCTTAAAATATTCAAATTTGCATCAAACTATTAACAATTTAAAACAATGAACCATCGAAAATATTTCAATCATGACAAGAAGGTTTACATGATACAATCTAGGTTTTCACTCTAAGTTTTTGTTTGTAAACCCTGTATTGGACCACTCCTTAGTTATCTCAACTAGTGTTTCTTATAAATAGACATAAATCCCATGTATAATATGTACATGAGCCATCCATTTGCTAATGAAATTCATTGATCCTTACCTATGAATATGAGAGGAGGAAGAAAATCATTACAATTATTTACTACCTAGATAGGGAATTTTCACCTAAAATTTACTCTTGATTCTATTCCTTGTCTGAGAGAATCGATCCTTAAACAAAGGGATCAAATACAAAGCACCAATATATAAAAAAATAAACTCATGTATGTGTTAATCTATCTGCATGATGTCAAACATACCATATAGCTTAACACAAAGGAAGAATTCTAAAAACATGAATTCTAGATACATACTCATGCAATCATATCAATAGATCCTATCTACATGAAGTAAGTAACTCATGCATGTTGTGAACATAATGATTAATCATAGTTTTGTCAAAATTTCTAATGGAAACAATCCACTTAAAATGTTCCTTAGGGCATACTTTACTATATATTATTTAGGCATATATAGACACTCACCACTAAGCATGCCACCTCTATGTTCACCCACATTGGAATTGATTTGCAAGTATTGTCTCCAAACCATCAACGTTCATTATATAACCATCAACGTTCATTATATATCTCATCCCTTCTATCTTGGAAGGTTAATTTTTATCACTATGTCTCTAAAACATTTACCAACTCAATTTGGCACTAGAAGAGGCAATTTATTAAATCCATATGCTAAAATTTAGTATATACTATCAATCACCAAGTATCATTCTCACATCTTCTCTACTTTCCATAGGATAAAGACAAAGACTCCACTATATAAAGTTTCAACCAGCTTGATAGACAATTACAACCATCATAAGAAAAAAATTAATTTTATGGGAAGTAATGTACCACAAGGTTGTGCTATAATTAAAAACAATTATTGATGTTTTACAACATTACTTTAGACCTCTTCAGGGACACAACACAGTAAAAATTTTCACTCCTTTTTCATGGTAAAACACAAGCATTGTCACTATTCATAAATATATCATGAGGTTTGAAACCATTCATGTTCATCATGATGAATGACATTTTGGGTCTAGTATAGGTGTGAGGATAAAACATATAACATATCTTGGGTGCTAAATTCTTTTAAATTATATACCTTTAACTCAACATGTTTTGAAGTGCAATAATTGGTATAGATGCAACAATTATTGTTTGTATACTACCTTCTCAAAGAAACCTATTTTCTTAGAGAAAAATAATATTTTTTAAAGTGCAACAATTGGTATAGATGTAGCAATTTCTTGTTTGTATACTTCCTTTACCTTCTCACAGAAACCTAGTATCTTAAAGAAAACCAATTATGTTGTATAATAGCTAGTTTAATATTTAATAAGGTTCTAGGTATACAAAAATACTAAGTTCAAAGCTTTTAATCTTGAGGTATCAAGTTTTATGCACAATTGAAATATTAAGGTACAACACATTTATATATGAAACCTTGTAATTGATGCATAAAATCATAGGTGCAACCTCTTTAAAAAACCTTCACTAAGGCATCATACACAAAAATAAATCACAATACAAAAATAATGGTTATATTGAAATTATTAGTGCACACTTCATACTTGAATGCAATCCTTCTTAATGAGACTTTAATTATAGGACAACGATAAGAACATGTATTTGTAAAAATAATATTAACAATTGACTTTATAGGTGGTGAAGAGTCATGTCTTTCTATATATGGGATAGGGGTGGACTTACTATGTTAGTCCTTTGGTAGGATGACAATGATCCATGTTGATCGATGGTTTTGGTTCCCTTTATTCACCCAGTTGTTTCCTATATGTTGAAGTATATTAAATTATTTGGTACATGCTAATTTACCTCCATGGTACCTTCATGGTACATATGTAAATATTAGATTAGTATTGAGTCATAGTTTAGAGTGTGAGTAATATTTCCCCTTTATGTAAGTGTGTATGTGCAGGAAATGCACAAGTGTCATATAAAGTTGTAATGTGTAAAAAATGTACAAGTGTCATGTGAGTTAGAGTGTAAGTTTAAGTTGAGTCTATGCGCACAAGTGTCTTATATATAAGAGTGTAAATATGTAATATAAATATGTGCACAAGTATCTTAGATTAGAGTGTGCAAGTTATAAAAGAGTCATGTATAGGTGTGCATACATTATAGAGTCAAGTATTCATCAAGTATGCAAGTGTCAAGTAGAGAAGCCAAGAGTCATTAGACTTATAATATGGAAAGGAATAGTCAAGTATCTAAAACATCATTCTTATATGGCTATATTACTCCATAGAATGGATTAAAAATATACAACAGATCACATTATAGATTCAAGATCATTACTTGCGTAAGAAATAAGAGTAATAAATATTGCATACATTTTGAGCAATTAATATTGTAAGTTATATTGCATGCTTAGTACATGTTTATTAAGGCTATTTATATTCATATTGTTGCATATTATTTAATGTTATTTGAGTTATTATAAGCCTTATTTTACATATTAATTTGCTCATATTATTCTACTCATATCATTATCTTGACCTTAATATACTATGGCTATATTATATTTTATATTGTGATATTTATGGTAGTATTAAGGCTTAAAAATCCATCAGTGGTATCATAGATACCACTAGACTTTATCCAAATTGATAAGAGTTTATTTTTAGCCACTATTTCAAAATCAATTTTATCTAGTTTGATAAAGTTTATTAAGAGTTTGTCCACTTCAAAGGCAGTGAGACACATATTCTATTTGAAGGTCATATTGAGTAAAAAGGCTAGAGTATTTCCATGGTTGAAGAATAACCAGTGAAGACCAAGACTCAACTAGATATAAGAATATTACCAACACTTGACATTGTATTTTAAAAGGTGAATCAACTTTGAGATAGTTGATCATTCAAGGATATTTCCAACCCATGACATTGGAGATTGGAGACATAATCAACTTCAATATAGTTGATAATTTAGGGTCATAGCTAACCCTTGACATTGATAAAGCATTTGGGGACATTCAATGTCACATTGACATTGATAAAGGATTTAGGGACATTCAACATCATCTTGATATTGATAGAGGGACATAGATATCCCTTGACATTGATTATTTCCAACTCAAAAGAAAGTTGAAGATTCAGGGACATCCAAGGTCACCTTGACAATATAGGGAAAATATTTTAGCAAATATTAAGCAGCAGAAGTGTAAGAATCTTCCTACAAAGGATAGAGAAGAATTTCAACTTATAAGTGTAGAGAAAAGATAACAATAGATTGAGAAGCATACAAAACTTTCTAAGAAGAGAAAATATAGCAATGGATTGAGAAACATTCAAAGCTTCCTAAGAGAAAGAACAAAAGAAAAAAGGTTGATCTTGAAGAAGGTTAAAGTAAGTTTACGCCAAGCATTTGGATTAGTATCTACATTGATAAGAGTTGCAAGGTATTAAGAAGATTCAAATCTTGACATTGGTTCAAGAAGCCAATATAGAAGAATTAGGCCCAAGAGGTTGTTAGAGTTAGAGTATATTACATCATTTGGGTCATGTAAATGTACCACCTTAGGTACATAGTTAGGATAGGAGATTACTTTAGGGGGAAGTTATCTAGTTACTTCAAGCAATGTAATAAATGCACAAGTGGCATGTGCAAGTTGTAATGTGCAAGGTGTCCCCTTGTACAACTAGGTAGAGTGTTGGCCAAGGAATCTATCTTCCTATATAAAGGGTCTCATAGTAGTAGATAGAATATATCTCATCTCTTCATATCATATCTCAAGTACTCCTGTATGGAGTACAATGTAGCTCTTTAGCTCATATTAATGGAGTGACCATTTCCTCCATATTGCATTGTATTTTCATCATTTCTATTTATAGCATATTTTAATCATATTGTTGTTTCACTTTCTTTCATATTTCCTATATTTCATTGGGACCTGTGTTAGATCTCTCCACAACATATATCCTCAAAAGCTAACAGTGGTATCAGAGCCATGGTGCTTCGAGATAGGAGGACCTACATCCATCATAAGAGAAGTCCAGTAGGTCAAGAGGAATAGGGAGAAATTGGGGAAGTCAACAAGATTAGAAAAGTGAAGACTGAAATAAATCTCAGTTGCAAAAAATCTGAGATTACATCTAGCTAGGGTCTTTCCACAGAGTTGCAAAAAAACTCGTGAAGACTAGGACTCAACATTCAAGCCACTAGTTTGACAAATCAACTAGTGAAGATTATTATCTCTAGATTTATAAGTTCTTCCATTCCAGTTTCTAATAACTTGTTGTAGGAAAAGGAGATTCAAGAAAAATTTGGGAAGCTTCCTACAAGAGAGTTAGGAAGAACATCTTCAAGAATCATTCCAACACTTGTAGCAACAAGGTAGAAGACTAAATATTTCAAAGACCTCGAGAAAGATCCCATTACAAGAGCTGCAATCCTACAAATTGTAGAAGTAAAGAAAAGGCCATAGTAGCCTTATAGTAGACTCAAGGAAGAAAAGACTCCAGAAGTTGAGTCATAGGAGGAGATAGGAGATTGGTGATCTCCATTCAAGATCAATACCTACAGAGTGCAGAAGAAGAATAGGCCAAAGAAGCCTAGAAGAAGAATAGGCCAAAGAAGCCTAGAAGAAGAATAGGCTAGAGAAGCCTAGAAGAAGAAAAGGCCATAGAAGCCTTGAAGGCCATAGAAGCCTTAATTCTGAAGAAAACTTTAGAAGGATTCCTATTTTAGAAGGAAAATTCCTGATTCAAAAGTAAACTCCAAAGAAGAGTTCCTAAAGAAAACTTTAGAGAAGAATTCTTGATTCAGAAGAAGAATACTTGACTCAGAAGAAAGACTCCAAAGAAGAGTCCAAGAAATAGGAGATTGGTGATCTCCTTATCAAAGACTTCTTTTAAATTGAAGAAAATAATTGTAGAAAGAGAAAAGACTAGGAAGTCCTATTCCAGAATTTAGAAGTAGTAGAATCAGATATTTAAGAAGAAGATCTCATCACCAACACTTCCAAAAGTAGAAGGTTGAAGAAAAGGTCTCAGGTAGAAGACCAGAGAAGCTGCAAGATAGAAGACCTTGGAGAGGTCTCAAGGAGGAAAAATAAGAAGGCTTGGAGAGCCTTGTTGTAGAGCTCATAGAAGCATCATCAAAAGAGTTCCTAGGAGAACTCATTGGAGAATTCCACTACCAAGGAGAAGTTCCTGATAGTGAAGGACTTGGGACAATTATCGTCATCCGAAAACAAGCCCAAGAGAAGAAGAATTTGGTAAGGAGTACCAAATCAGAAGAAGAATTTGGCAAGGAGTGCCAAATTTGAGAAGAAGAATTTGGCAAGGAGTGCCAAATCCCTGAAGAAGAATCTAGTGAAGACCTCAAGAAAATTAGAATCTTGAGAAGAAGAAGATCTTGTTTGAAGTCAGAATTCGACAAGAAGCTTGAAGGAAGATTCAGATAGAAGAAGCCTACCAAATCTAGGAGATTTGGAGATTACCTCTCATAGCAAGAAGGCACAGTTCAGAGAAAGGAGTTCTCTGAATCTACAATAGAAAGTAGAAGATCACTGGAAGGATTAAGCCACCAAATCCAAGGCTCAAGATAGAAAGTTTGAGGCTAGATATTGGTGAAGGAGAAAGTTATTCGGGATAACCAACAAAGAAGTTGTGTATCCATCTACTACAAGGCAGCAACTTGGTGAATCAGAAGCACCAAGATCTACATCATCTACTTTAGAAGCCATAAAAAAGGTAAGCAACTAAGGTGCAACTAGTTGAACTTCAGATTAGGGTTCATTATCAAATTCCATTAAGCACCATATTTGGATTAAAAGTTGTAGAAGAATAGATTGCATTATAGTCTTCAAGAAAGTGCAAAAAGGGAGAGTTCATTTTAAGGATTATTTGCACATTAATTTGGAGTTGAATAGATTTTAGAATTACAACTATCTATCAACTACCTATCATCTACTTTGGAAAAAGAAAAGAAGACTAGATCCTACAACTTTGTTTGTAGTGAAAATTTACAGAATACTTATTAAGGGTTCATTACAGATTACTCTTAAAAGTTGCAGAGATTATTAAGTGCATCTGAAATTATTTTGAGAGTTTATTGGAGTGATAAGGTGAGATTGTTAGTGCATTAAATTGGTAGTATTATTAATATCATTTGCACTACACTAATTACTCTCAAAAAGGTTAGTTTGTGTTTGTTGATTGTTAAGGATCAAGAGCACAAAAACTAGAAGATTAATCAAAGTGTCTAGAGACACTATTTGGTGCATAGAACCTACAGCATTTCATGGCCCAAAGAAGCCACCAAAATCAGATCAGATTCCTCCAAGGAGTGGAGAAGAAATCCACCATTAAAATCAGCAAGAGAAGCTTCAAATCAAGACTTGGTGAGTCTCAAGATTCAAAGTGCACCAAAAAGGGGTGCAAAAATTACTTCTACAAAAAAAGGAAGCTTCTATCTACGTGGTTACAAGCTTGGGTTCATTAGAAAAATATCCAAGAAAAAAGGGGAAAGGTGTCTAATCAAAATACAACCTCAAAATCCCCCATTGCCTTCAAGAAAGCTGCCATAAAAATTAGGAAAATCAGATCTGCAAAAGGAGTGCAATAAGGGCATTCTTATATACAAAATATATTACATATTGGTGCACTAGTCTAATATATTCTACATAGGAATTAGGGTAGAGTTTAAAGTACCTCAAAGGCACACTATTCACAAGGTGCAACAACCGAAGGTAGCCGAACATTAGCACACTCCGAGAAAAGCAAAGAAGCCTCTCGAAAGGCTCATATCCTCTACATCTTGGACAGCCAAATCTGCAAGCAAATACAACACAATACAAGGCAAAAGGAAGCATTATATTCAAGGGTGAAAAGGAGAGCATAACAGGTTTGGAAAAGAAGAAAAGCAAGGTGCAAGAGACTATATTTGATGCATGTCCAAGGAGCATTCTATACCATTATTGGAGGTTCACCAAAGCTCCACCAAAGCATCGCTCGTCACTCCAGCTAGAACCAACTCATAAGAAAGCACCATCGAACAAAGGAAGAGTGATGAATATTACAATGTTTAAAGGTGCTCCAAAGGTACATTAAAGAAGCATTAGAGAAAGAGCCCATGCATAAGGAGGAAGTGACACTTGTCACTTGAAAAGAAATCCTAACGTTCACTACATGAGCACCCATATTTCACATGTTCGAGCAAAGGAATGTTACTAGAAAGAAAGGTGGTACATTAGAACAAGGGAGACACTTGTCTTCAAAGGAAATAAGTGCTCCTCCAAGGTTGTAATGCCCATATATTACAAGCATCTTCATTCCCTCCAAGCGCTCAAGAAGTAACCGATGTGACACTTGTCACATAGCACAAGAACTCTCTTCTATTAAAAGGTGCCAAAGACCAAGGAAGTCGACATATTCAATATTCCAACATTTACTCACAGCACAGGCCGAATTACAGCATGGAAGAAAGGTGAAAGAGCATTAAAATATCTAGTCAAGGAGGTCAAAGAAGTCCAACGTTGAAGCCAAGGGAAAATCAATGTACACCATTCTCCATAAGCATTCAAAGGAAAGGCACTAAGAAGTGGACTATCATATACATCCAAAATCTATGATGAATATGTAGAGAATACAACATCAAAGGTAAGGTCTCTACTTTATTAATATTTGCTTTCATTAACCAGGAGTTATAAGGTATAACATTAGGTTGAAATACTAAAGGAAATCAACCATATTTGAAAGCAATATAAAAGGGAGAAACACATATTAAATAGCCTAATATTTGCAATATTATAACATAGGAGAAATAAGGAATTCTACTTGGAAATCAAAATTTCTATTATTGCAAATAATTGTTTTCTAATATTCCACATTAGGGAGTTATAAGGAATACTACATCAAAGTAGGAAATTGGAAATTAGAAACAATAAATATCAAATTATTAAAGGCTATAAAAAGAGGTTTATTAAAGAATATTAAGAGTTGGAAATTAATTGGTATACTTGTCTCAAAATACATTAAAGGGACAAAAGGAATCCAAATATTAAAACCTCATCAAATTAGAAAGTGCTTAAAGTTCAATAGGAGTAATAAGGTGTAAAAGAAGTTGATTTTTGCTATTTACAAAACTTTACAAAATCAACTCAAAATTGAACTATAATTCTCAAAAGCACTTTATCTATCATATAGCATTTCCAAAATCACTAGGGAGACATAAGGCATTCTACAAAACTTGATAACAATAGCATTCATCAAATATTATCAAGTACTAAGGTCTCTACAAAGTCTACAAGGACTCTACTAAATCAAATCTCTTAACTAGGGAGATATAAGGAAGCCTACAAAAACTAATCTCTACAAAGGCTTTATCAAATCAAGCTCATAACTAAGGAGTTATAAGGTAGACCACTTAGTATATTCTATCTCATAATATTCTATTCCAATCAAAGCATTTTTTAAAGAAAGCTATAAGATGTCTATCCCAAGGAATACAACAAACAAACACATGAATAATCTCTCTAGAAAGGAAAAAGCATGTGCCATAAAAATTGGAATCATGAATCTACTTATAAAAGGTGAAGCATATTTAGACCTTACTTCAAAAATGATTCATAGTGAAGCCTTAGATGATGACTTTGATACCATGGAACAATATCTACAAGCTCAACTCAAAGAAGCAATTGAGAATGGAAGGGATGACATTCCACTTTCCCTAGATTTCGTAAGCATTTTGTATATGGCATTACTTACATACAAATGCTACAAGAATGAGAATGCAAAGACACAAAGTTCAATAGAAGCTCATGAAAGGAAATATGAACTAAGTGAATCATACTTAAAAAGGATATTTCAATCCTCATGTAGTATTGACACTTCAAGATCCACTAATCCAAGATCTTATCTTGATGTCTTGAAAAAAGTTTCTATACAGAGTAAGCACAAAGAAGGAGAACCATCCTTGCAGGGATCTAGTAGCAATACTACCACCTACAGGAATGCAAAAACCAGACTCAAAGGAAAAGCTAAAGAAGAAGAAGGTTCAGATACAGGAGGACTCCAGAGCAAAAATCAATTGATGAAAGAACCTGATCAAATCAAAGACCATACTAAAGACAAAGATCCATATTGAATATTGAAATCTTCAATACCCAAATAATGTAATATAGGGGGTGTTAGAGTTAGAGTATATTACATCATTTGGGTCATGTAAATGTACCACCTTAGGTACATAGTTAGGATAGGAGATTACTTTAGGGGGAAGTTATCTAGTTACTTCAAGCAATGTAATAAATGCACAAGTGGCATGTGCAAGTTGTAATGTGCAAGGTGTCCCCTTGTACAACTAGGTAGAGTGTTGGCCAAGGAATCTATCTTCCTATATAAAGGGCCTCATAGTAGTAGATATATATATATCATATCATCATCATCTTCATATCATCTCTCAAGTACTCCTGTATGGAGTACAATGTAGCTCTTTAGCTCATATTAATGGAGTGACCATTTCCTCCATATTGCATTGTATTTTTGTCATTTCTATTTATAGCATATTTCAGTCATATTGTTGTTTCACTTTATTTCATATTTCTTGTATTTCATTGGGACCTATGTTAGATCTCTCCATAGCATATATCCTCAAAAGCTAACATAGGTCAATACAAAAGAACATGGAATCTTCAAAAAAAGAGGTTCATATATAAGGAGAAGAAGCCCTTAAGAAAGAGACCATTATAATTAATAGAGTAAATCACTTTAGAGGATAAGAAAAGAGGCTTGTATAAAGATGAAAAGAAAGGCCCTTATAGGATAAAAAAATAGGTTTGTATAGAATTGAAATAAATATCATTATAATATTGGATAGAGGTCAAATTGATAAGAAATGTAGAGGTTTCATATTAAACTGAAAATAAGCATGTATAAGGCATCATAGTGCCATCATATAAAGCAACAAAAAACCATAAGAGCAACATAAAGCCATAGGTTGAGATAGTACAAAAATAATAGGTGAAAGGCTAAGTTTCATAACATGAAAAGTCAAGCTCAGATAGTGCAGAGGTCAAATATCAAAGGTAGGCATAGATTGAACTACACAACATAGAGGCTGAAGCACATAGGCATGCAAAGATCAAACTACATAATGCAGAGGCCAAAGCTTAGAGGTAGGCAAAGATCAAACTGTACAAAGTATAGAGGCCAAGTTACATATCTCAGAGGTAAAGATTGAATTAGCACTAATGTTAAGAGTTTAAGAAGAAAAGCCCAACATAAACTAACATGAAGGCCTATGTATTCAAAAGGAAAGGTCATCTCTCATGGTAGATAGGCCATCGTAAGTAGATGAAGAAGACAATAAAGTAAAAGTTGCAACATAGAAAAGATAAAGAGCACAAAGGGATAAGTTATTCGACAATATGCAAGTCAGACCACTAGCGCTAGCTATATTTCACAATCCATAGCCCGAACCTATAATACAATCAACATTATTAGGAAATAAAAGAAGAATTATGATTAAATTGAAAGCATTAGTAAATTCACTTTAAACAAAACTTGAGTGCAACTTTCAAAGAAGAAGCCAAATTGTTTTGGAAGTCAAAGAAGCACACAAATTGAGGAATAAGGTTAAGAAGTGGAAGTGATATTCCCAAGCATCAAGCACCATTAAACATTGAAGCACCATGTGTTAATTCACTTTGAAGTATTGGAGTTATAGTCTAAGTAGCATTCAAACATTTGAAAACAAGTGTAGGAACGTTACAGAGTGCAACCATTTAAAGTTTGGAGTGGTACATTTTCAAGAAGGGTAACGTCTCATGCAAATATCCATGTAGTTATTACCCAAATATATTAAGAAAGCTACTCACATGAATGAATATTGTAGACCAGAGAACGAGCACAACATAATAAAGATATTGCAAGGTGGAAAATAAATAGCTAAGGTGAGAAATTATGTTTCTAGGGTTTTGTAGAAGTTTTTTAGGAGATATACGAATTGATTAAGGTTTTTAGAAGTTATTAATTTTGAGTGATAATTTAAATTGGATTAATTTAGTTTTTAGAAGTTATTTAAAGTTTATTAAGATTGAGTGATAAGGAATTCAATTAGATGAGTTATTTAAAAGCTTTTTAAAGTTTGAAAAGTTTATTTGAGTTTATTTTTTTTTTTAAATGAGAAAAAATAAAAATTTGATATTATTGAATTTTTACAAATTAAATATTTGGGAGATAAAAGGTAATCAACATTAGGAAAAACAAAAAAAAAAAACAAATTGTAAAATTCATTTTTTAGTTTCTAAAACTAGGGATTAAATTAGAAACTTTGATTTTTTTTGAATTATTTAAACTTAGGATTTATAAGGTTGTCTACATTAAAGGAAATAGATCATAACATTGATTGCATATCATGGAATAAATTATTAAAAATGCATTCAATGAAGATAGTGAAGAAATAATGCACAAACTTAAGTTTTATTCTCAAAACTTGATAGATGACTTTGATGAAAAGAAACAAATGACTAATGATCTAAAGGAGAAATTATCTTTATTTCTCAAGGATGCAAAAGAAGAAAAATTTACAACACTTATAAGCTATATTCATGAAAAAAAATTTAGAACATGGTGGAATTCACAAAACACCATTATACTTTCTTCAGAAGAATGCTTAATGATGTATTTGTCATTACTTAGTTTTGAGATTTTTCAAGATAAGAAACAAGAAAAGAGAAATGACATATATAAATTGAACGAATCTTATGTTAGATTCAATGAGGGATCATTGAAATAAAAGTTGCATTATTGTGATGATTTGGTAACACAATGCTTAGAAGGTACATCATCAGGTATATATCCAATGAAGATGCAGAAGCGAAGAAGAAAATGGAAGAATAGAAGAAATCACACCAAGAAGGCTAACAAAAAATATAAAATCAAAATCAAAGAGGAAATTTTTAGTGAAAATTCAAATATTTATATAAATGAGGTTAGATTGAAGATGAAGATGAAGACCATGATTGAAGACTAAAGTCTTCAATAATCAAATAATGTAATACAAGGGGTGTTAGAGTATATTACATTATTTGGTACATGCTAATGTACCCTTATGGTACCTTCATGGTACATATGTAAATGTTAGATTAGTATTGAGTCATAGTTTAGAGTGTGAGTAATATTTCCCCTTTATGTAAGTGTGTATGTGCAAGAAATGCACAAGTGTCATGTAAAGTTATAATGTGCAGGAAATGCACAAGTGTCATGTGAGTTAGAGTGCAAGTTTAAGTTGAGTCTATGTGCACAAGTGTCTTAGATTAGAGTGTGCAAATTATAGAAGAGTCATGTATAGGTGTACATACATTATAGAGTCAAGTGTTCATCAAGTATGCAAGTGTCAAGTAGAGAAGCCAAGAGTCATGAGACTTGGCATATGGAAAGGAATAGTCAAGTATCCAAAAAGTCATTCTACTATGGCTATAGTACTTCGTAGAATGAAGTAAAAATATAAAATAGATTACATTACAAAGTCAAGATCATTACTTGTGTAAGAAATAAGAGTAATAAATATTGCATACATTTTGAGCAATTAATATTGTAAGTTATATTGCATGCTTAGTACATGTTTATTAAGGCTATTTACATTCATATTGCTGCATATTATTGAATGTTATTTGAGTTATTATAAGCCTTATTTTACATATTAATTTGCTCATATTATTCTACTCATATCATTATCTTGACCTTAATATTTTGGCTATATTATATTTCAACCTATAATATTTGTGGTAGTATTAAGACTTAAAAATCTGTCACTACCTGCCACCTTTCTTGGCTACTTATGCTTTGCTAACTTTCCTAAAAGCCTAAACTAAGGATAGAGTTGCAATGAAGGGATATTTTGACATATGTCCCCTAAAGCACATGTAAAAATCAATGATATGGAGATCACCACTTTAAGTGGTGATCATGGTCATCAATTGAATTTTAGGGATTTTGATGTATGGATGCAATTCTAGCATGTTCTTACAACTAGGGTTTGAATGATGCATCTTTTGGACTGACGATTGTAGTTTTATGACTCCAAAAAATGTGAAAATAAATCATTAATTCTAAAGGAAAAGTTTTTCATTTCATTTGATATGAATACTAATTTCACATCATTTTCTTACCATACATTCAGTTACCATTCTATTACCATGCATTTAGTTACCTTTCTATTACTATACATTGCTAACATTGCTCTCAAGATTTCTACCTTTGTTTCTTCTACGATACATGATATTCTTGCTCTCTTTCTCTCTCCTATCCTTGTAGGTACAACCAAAACCATTGACTATTGGTTCGTTGCATTCCATAGAGGATAGGAAGGTCTACAAGGATTTATTCATTTCTATTGTTGTTCAAGTATTGGTTTCTAAGGTAGGTCAAACCCTCTACGTATAGTGTAAGTGTGTTATCTCCTTGATATGGTGATAAAGAAAGCAATATATGGTAGAAATGAATGATTTATGATTATTATTTTATGAATGATGTGGTCCTTGATGCCCTAGGTATTAAGTAATTTATTACACTACATTAGGATTAGTCCTAGTATTTGTTTTTTTATGGATAATCTTAGTGTAGTTTACTCTTGAATGCTCTACTTTATTTCTACTTAGACTAGAATAGTTTAATCTCTAATTGTTAATTTATTGCTTTATTGTATTAATTTAAGCATTTTGGTCAATCTTATATTATTTTATGTAATTATATGAGATATCCTAATATCCCACAAATATTTTGGTGAAAACAATGTGAAACCCATATTCTGAGATTTTTGTTTCCATTTTTTAGTCCCTAGGGTGTAGTAGGTTTGTTGTCATAGGTTTTGTTTTGGTGGATGCTATTAGCTAAAAGCTAGATAATCCTATTGTAATTTTCCTCTTTCTCCTAGGAATACCTTGAAATTCTAATTTTTTTATCTATAAGGTTTTTTGGTAGATGGCTTGCTTAAGGATAGAAATTTTGGTAAAACCTTAGTTACCCTTGAGTAGATTTTATGCTTGCCCATATGGCTCCTCCTGCTTCTTTCGAGGGTTTTGGAATGACTACTAGGTCTAAAAATAAGCAAACTCTGGAATCCTTAGAAATAGAAGAGGATATCATTCAATCCATTCCTCATGAAAATTATACCGTCATCCTCTTATGATTAATCATGATCATGAACTCCAAACTAGAGACTAAAAGGATAGAGATTTTGACTTTGAGGAAGAAATATACCCCAATATTGACTTTGATAAACCTTATTGGTATGTCATGGAGTTTGAAAAGGATTTGGAAATGTATGTATGAGGTAGTTATGATGAGTGATGCACTAAATTAGGATCACCCATTAATGATATGAATATTCCAAGATCAAGATCATTGTTCAATATAGCAATCATGGCAAAATAGTCATGCACGTGAACGATGCACATAGAATGCACTTCCTTGAAATCCAATACCCATTCTAAGCTTCATGATGATAAATTATTTACATATATGATAATCCTTAAGGAATATTTGGATTATCATCTATATAGTCATAGGCATGATACTAAGAAGCAAATGAAGGCTTCTAGGAGAGAAACAACTAATTAAATGCAAGATGTCATGACTAATATTACTCAAATTTTGAGTACTAAAGAAAACCTTGATGTGCAAGTTGTTATCCCTCCTTCAATATTGAACCTAAATGCTCCTCATCCTCTTCCAACTAACCCTAGGTAGGATTTACTTGCATCAATTGATCCTACTTTGAGAAATTATAAAAGCTAATCTCTAGATCCTAATGTGGAAGCTATAGATTTTTTTGGGCATGTGCATAAAGTCTTTCATGATGGGATAAATAAGACCAAACATTCATTGATAAATTTGTAATATATTATAAGGATTGGTTATACAATGAATTTTTTTTGCTAAAATTAATGACTAGGAATTTTGTAGGTAATGTTCTTGATTGTTTTGCATCCTTACCTTAACACTCTATTGACTCCCTAAATACTTTTGTTAAAAATTTGAAACAAGAATTCGATGATGAAATGACTATGATGGAGGCAATGGATGTTTTTGTGAACACTAATCAAGGCCCTATTGAATTCATAGCAAATTTTCACAAAAGGTGGGAAATACTTAAATGTCATGCTAATATAAACTTAATTGAAGGGGCCACAATAGTGTGTTTGTAAATAATATTAGGCCCTCTTTGTAGGCTAAGATCCATGAATAAAATCCTTTTTGTTTGCCTTCCCTTGAAAACAATATAGACTTTGTTAAAATCCTTGAGCATTGAGAAAAGAAAGAAGGCAAAATATCCTTGAAACATAAAAACCTAACAAGAATGTTGTAGGGGATGGGGTTTGTAAATTCGTTGTCCAAGATACCTCTCATGAGTTGGAGACAACTTGAGATCATATGCATATGCTATACAAATCTAAGGGTGGCCCTAAACTTGATAATATGATGCCTCAATGGACCCATGAAGATATTATCAAAATATGTCTATCAACTAATCTTAAAATTATCATATTAATGATAGGTTTGAAGCATATGTATGGCATGACCTTAACAAATTTTTCTTTTGGCAAGGAACTTATGGTCATGATAATTCTGCTTATATATACTTGCATAAATTCTACCTTAAGCAAGTTGTCATGACCCTCCCTTGGTAGATTTTTTTTTGTTTGGTTGGATTTATGTTTAGCTATGTTGCTTTATTGAAGGAATGCTTGGATATTTGGAATTTAACTATGCAAACACAAGCAATTTATGGAAAATGTGATATGTGTATTTATTAATGAGATGTTGGATAATTTTATGTTTAATACTCTTGCAAACATAATTATTATGTTGAATATGATGCTACTAATAGAATTGCATTTTATAGGAATAGGTCTTCTCTCATGGTTGGAAGAAATATTAACCACTAAACATGATGTAGTAAGAAAATAATAACACATGATGCCTATTTTGCCTTTCAGCAACAACAAGCAAAATTGTTTCTTAATTATAAAATTGCATAATATGAGACCATATGAGAGAAATTCTTTTAGTAATAAAAAGTTTGGATGAGCATCCTAATTTTTTCTTGGTAGTAAAGATAATTAATGGATTTATTCCAAGTAGGGATGATAAGTTAATCGTTGATTTCTATTGTACTTTTGTTTAAATTAAGAAATATATATTTCTATGGGAATTTTATTATGAGATTAAAAATGGCTTAGTGGAGATGTTTGAATAATCACTTGACTTGGAGTCTAAGCCTACCATCACTTTATTAGTTAAAAATAAAACATAAACATTAATTTCTCAACTCGGAGTTGAGAGGAGATGGATGGAATTATCAAGACGCAGTGGCATAGTGGGTTAGCTTGGGATTCCATCATGCCAGTAGTGAAATTAAAAGGTAACGATCAGTCATTATGGAAGGAGGAGAAGAATCCGAAGAGAGCCAATCAAAAGGGAGTGTTGGTTCATTGGGGAAATGCATGCCATTGGGAAAAAATATGGGCTATATTTGGTTCATGAGTGTGATTTTGGCTATGTGGAATAGGGAGAGACTTGTTGTTTTGATTGGTGAAAGCTTGCTGGGATTTTTGGAGAACATTATACCATTGGTTTGTATTGGAGACTATGCAGGGATCGTCTTGGAGTTATTGTCGAATCATTGAGAGACATCATTTAGGTGATATAAAACCTGTTAATGGTAGGTTATCCACTTAATAAATGTACTTGTTCTTATTTCATTTACGATTATACGTATTGTAAAAGAGAATCCAGCTTTCGTTTATGTAGAGTTGGAAACAAGTTTCATCTAGTTGGGTTAAAAGAAATTTGAATGACTTAGTTCCTCTTTTTGATTGGCCATGCGTTCGTAGATGCTAGGTTAACTAGGAGATATTATTGGTTAACAAGACCATTGAACATTTTTAGTAGGTGATTATGAGAATTTTTTATTGCCTTATATATTTTGAGGCTTTAATTAAATTGTAACTTTGTTATGGGCATAGTTGGTCTATTAGAAAATTATAAGAGTTCTATTTTTGATCGAAGGTTTGGAATAGAGGTTAGAAAACAATGAACCTTTGTGTTCGTCCTATACTAGAGCGTCCTAGATGCTTTTCGGTATTGAGGATTTTAATGCTATGATGCTGGAATTAGGAGTGGTATTACCATAGTTATATAAGCATGAAAATTTTAGTCAACCCAGTTAGGTTGGGTAAAGGTTTATTAAGCTGAGGTTAAACTATTAGCCTTGAAACAAAGGGAAAACATGGTTCTTTTAACCAAAGGATTTACAAGTAGATAATCCTATGGTTTTTGCTTACTCTTAGGAAGTAAAATGTTGTGCATCAATATTTATGAAGTGAAAAACTATACTTTGTTAAACTACAAATAATTTTGGTGTGGTAGGTTCATAGATAGTTATTGATTCAATATAATTTCTATGTACAAAGTATGCTTCAAAGGGTATGAAATCCTATTTGCTAGGTTTATAGGGATTTGAAGAATTTTAGATGATGGAACGGTAAGTCGAGGAGGTGACACCAGATAGATGTAAAGTAATTTGTTGTTTTCTAGAGTTGGTAAGATGATTTTTTATTTATTTAATCTTGGTAGCTTTTACATTTGTAAATCTAGAATCAGTATTGGATTAATGCACTTTAAAATCTTCAATACTCCTCCTTAGTGACGTATTGGACTATACAAAGAGTGCAGTAATTTATGTTGCTTGATATGAAGAAAGCATATAAATGAAGACGTGCTCACCATTGGACTTCATTATATTTGCTTGTAAAGAGAAAATAAAATTGTTCACTCTATTTTATGTTGGCAATATAGAGCTTCTTGTTTAGTGGAAGGACAACCTATTATGCATACTCCTGGGTAACAGAGATGAATTTGTATCTATAGATTTTAGAAACTAGCAGAGTAGGAGCAATAAAAACAATGTAACAATATTAGGAGATATGGCATAATGACTTGTCTACTCTCTATATATGAATTAGAATTCATGCAAAAATAAAATAAAGAGAATTTTAATGCTAGGTTTTCCCTTCAAGGTTTTTTCTAGGGTAAATAAGTTGTTGATGTGACTGTGTATGGTATTTTATTTATGAATGTGTTAAATGGATGAATTAAGATATTAGCTTGATTTGTAAATTAAATAGAAGAATTATCATGGATTTTCTCTATCGTGTTCATGCTTGTAATTATTCATCATCAATTATATGGAATAGTGGATAGCCTCTTTAGTGGGATTTAATAATGATTTTCAGAATGAATTGCAATGTAAAAAAAAAGTAAAGATCTTGGAAATTAGTTATTGATTTATTTATGTTAGCCATATATCTTGCTTGCATTATTTTAGATGTACATAATGTTTACCTGAGATGATGTCTTCTAAATGGACATACCTTTTAATCGAGTATTTACTTTTTAGTTAATAAAAGGAAGTATTGACTAAAGTATATAGGTCTAGGTGTTTAAACTTGCATGGAAAACCATAGGGAATAAGAAGTGAGTGAAGGTTTGGTGACCTTGGACTCAGTTGTGAAACAAGTCTATACAAGGAAGGAACTAGCTCATTTGGTAGATGAGATTGATAGTTTACTCCTGGTATTCTTAGTGCACTCACATTAATGGATCGATGTACGGTGTAGAGATAGGTATGTACCTTACAAAGTAATTGAGGGATTTAGCTAGCTCATTTATTTATGGATGAGATGGATAGTAGTGGACTTGTATGATATCCAGTTCACTTATATTGATAGATGAATGTAGGATGTAAGGATGGGTATTTTTGGAGATGATATTAAAGGGAAGGTAGTGTTTCATCTAGGGCTCTAAAGGACCATATTAGTGACACTAGGTTGCAATCTAACCATTGCATATTAAAAAAAAATTATGTACCTTTAGGATAGCAAGATTGGATTGTGACACAAGCTTTTGGTCCTAATTTTAACATTTATCAAGTCAACAATGATAGGATCAGTTTGTTTCATGAAAAGAGATAGTATCTAGAAAAGGTATTATCACCCTCATAAACAAAGGTTATGTATTTATAATACTGTTAGCTTTTGATGTTATATATTTAATAAAAAAACAACCATAAGGTCTAAAATAAGCATGCTATATGAAATGTAAGATAATGGCAATATACTAAGCATGTAAAAGTCATAAGAAACTTCTACAATAATTTAGAAAAATTCCATTAATGAAAGCTCACAAAAATAGTGAAAGTACTATAGAATAAAGGTCTACTAATGCATGCTATGAGCAATGCACTTTCCACACTGATTACAATGCTTTGTCACAAATATATAATAGTATGTGACTCTTCACTTTTCTACTATAAGGACACATGCATTATGCATTATGGACATGTGCACATGCAAACCTAACTAAAGACACTTGTGCATTACTTGCACATTATTACATTACATAAAGTAAAGAATCTAATACTAACTTAAGGCACCTAATCTAACCATGTATCCATGGTGGTACATTGACATGTATCAAAAAATGTAATATTCTCTAACACCCCCCGTATTACATTATTTTGTTATTAGATTTTAGTATTCAATATGGATATTCATATTTATCTTCATTCTTCAAGTGACCTTGCATTTGATCTTCTGCTTGAGCTTCATATTTTTGCTTGACTTTATATTCTGACTTTGGCACTGTTACTATTTTCCTTCTAATTTTATTGTTGAAGAAGTTCATACCTTTCTTGTTCCCATCTCTAAAATTTGAGAAATATTTTTGAGGAAATCCATTAATGATTTTTCTTGTCATTGTGTATATCCATTCAAAAAAATGATTTTCTTTGTACCAACAATATCTTTGAGAATGATTGGTACCTCCACAAATTTTACAATTATGGAGATTTCAACATCTCTCTATCTTATGCCCATATCTACCACAATGACTACATTTGTTTTCTATTACCAAATTACTTTGACCATTATACCATTTATTGCAATTATTCCTATTAATCCCTATCATATTTTTTATTTCACTATTTCCTATCACAAATTTAGTTCCTTGCACATTATTGCTAGTCTGACCTGTATATCTATGACCTTCACACTTTGGTCTTATTTCTGTTATAATTGGTTCTTTAATTCCCTATTCATATTTTTATAAACTTGTATCTTTATATCTCATTAAATTTAAACCAAATACTTTAGTATATTTTTCAAAAAAACCAATACAATCATTAGACTGATCTTTATCAATATCAATACAATTCTAAGCATCACTATCTCTATCATCATTTGAATCTATGCCTTCATCAATTTTGATAGCATAAGATTTTTCTGAACAATCATGAACTGTATTCAAATCACTTGTATCACATATAGTATCAATCTTTGCAATAAGTTATTCTATCTTTGTCATGAATTCTAAATCACTAGTGTCATTACTTGCATTACAATATTTCCTTGTATTTTGACAAGAATCATAGTTTGCATCTTTTTCCTTTTGAAGAAGATCACTAGTATCACAACATGCATCAATCATCATTGGTTTTGATTCTATAGTATTGTAACATGAATCTACCATCATAGGTCTTAAGTCATTTGTATTACAAGAAGCATCTTTCATCACTGATTTGTTCTCTACTTCAACCTTTTCTTGTTTTCTCATCTTAGAAACATTTAGAGTAATAATTCCTTTGTAGATTATTCTCCATAGACTAATAGGTATAGTAAAAAAATCTTCATAACAATCATTAGCATCATTGAGAATACTTTGCATGCATTTTTGAAGTATTGAAAATTCTCCTTTTTCTGCTTCAATGGTAATATCATCAAGCCTATTCTTCAACGTATCATCAATAAACTTGTTTTTTAAATCTTTAATCATGTCCTCTTGTCTTCTATTCTTGTATTTAAGAATTTCATGAGAAAGAAATACCATATACATCAAGTGTCCTATATCACTAGGTAATGTAAAATTACTTTTAGAATCTTCATATGCCTCTTGAAGCTTTGCATTCAAATAACTACTAAGTGTTAAGAAATTTTCATTTTTGATTTCTCTCAACATTGATTGTGAGGCACTCTTTTCACTTATTGATGTATCCTTTTCAATTTCTTCTATCGTGTGTTGTGTATGGCATTTTAATATTTCCAACCTTTCTAAAATTTCTTGAATGTCTAATTTTTCTTGGACACATAGGTTTTCAAATATTTTTGATAACTCATGTCTTTGTATTTCAATTTTTTATCATTAGTATTCTTTTTCATTTGCTTTTTCTTTGCCATGTTCCTTTGAAGTAGGGTTATGCATAAGGGATTGCACTCAAAATGTACTTGTAAAAAATGGTGAATCCTAATAAAAATCAAGGTGAATCAAGGCAAATCCTAAGTAAATCAAATTAATCATATTCACACCAAAATTTGGGGCATTTGAAGCCCTAAAAATTAAAGTCATATTTGGGAAATTTTGACCTATTAAATCACCTTATAACTTCATAAAAACACCACCATTAGATCAATATTGAAAAGAGCTTTCCAATGAGTACAAATATACCTATGTTTGGATATATATATATATATATATATATATATATATTGTGGTGAATTGACCCTAAGAAAAAATTGGTCCCAAAAATTTTAGGTGAATGGGCCAATGTCGAGGGTCCTCATATTCATCAATTTCCAATTTTGGAAATCCTAATATTCATCCAATTTGTGAATATTCACCACTATGCATAACCCTCGCTTTGAAGTAGACTACCTAATATCTCTCTAATTGTTAGAAATAGAGTTTTTAAAATTTAATTTCCTAAGTTTGATGTTGTAAACCTTATGACTCCCAAATAATTAATTTGCAAAAATTCTATATGCTTTGTATTTCAAATAATATTTTAAAAAACTTTAATAAAATTTCTCAAAATATTTAATTAAACCTTACAATTACTTATCACTCCAAAATAATAAAAAACTTGATTTATGCAATACTAAACCTTATCTCTCCTAATTAATCTAAAAAATAACCTTTTAAAATGTTAGCTCTCGATAATAGAATGATTAACTAAAATCAGACCTTATAAAATTAATTATATTTTATTTCTCCATTTATTCTAAGGTCAAAACTTTGATTTTAAACTTGGTAAACTTTGAATACCTGCTCAT
The DNA here is from genome assembly GCA_028583015.1 of Wollemia nobilis. Classification (NCBI taxonomy): domain Eukaryota; kingdom Viridiplantae; phylum Streptophyta; class Pinopsida; order Araucariales; family Araucariaceae; genus Wollemia; species Wollemia nobilis. The sequence continues at coordinate 5,109,949 of JAQPPZ010016348.1, forward strand.
TTTGGGAAACTTACACTTGGCACTCTTGTTTGCTGATCATAGGTGTTTCAATGATACTTGAAATATGATGATGTTATTTATGTTGTTCTTCCCTCTTTAAAAATAGTACTTTAACAATTCAGTTGGTGTTTTAATGTTTGAATTTGAAATCTACAAACTTGGCACTTCAAATATTTAGGATTTTTGACCTGGGATTAAAAATCACTCACCTTATCTACCATTTCATTTCAACATGGCAAATGTAACGTTTCCTTTAATTTCAATTAGAAACTTCAACACCTGGATAAAAAATACACCTCCTCTTACATAGAGGAAATGATGAATATTCTAAAGCACTACAAGGAGTGATGAGTATGCTACTCTCTGTGCTCTCCAAATCTCATCCTAGATGTGGTTAGAGAAACATGATTCTACCTGTCTTCTAAATGTTATAGAACCATCATAAAGTTTTCAATATATTTTTAAAATAATGCACTTCCTGGTGCGATTACAAACAATTTTTTTTTATCATCAATAGAGCTTTTTTATGCAATTCTTCTATATATTGAATTAGGCAGTGCTTGCATGATTGAGCATAGTCTGAATATGTTCTCCTTATGTCCTCATTATGGCTTTGACAGTGGCAATCATATATGTTGGGGCTAAAGCACAACACAACACTTATACAACATACCTAGTGTGGCTGACAATCATGCTTGTTAACTCGTTCAAAGATATTGAAGGTGTCGAGGTCCTCCCTAGGCTCTTCAAAGATTTATCATGATTGAATAACCCGATGCAAACACTTTTGAATTCTCACAATGGTATCCTAAAGAACTGTGTTCATGTCCATGTTGTCAAAATCTTCATGAATGTAACTCTGAGCTACAAAAATAAAACCTGTGATGTATCTAAAAAAATTCGTTGATTCCAACTGTCACAGCCAAGACTATGATGAGAAAAATAGAAGAAGACTATTTGCCATCATAGTTAGATTTTGGTGCTAAGATAATAAGAGCGATGCTAGTCTCTATTTGTCGGTTCTCCTTCCTCTTGTTATTTTTATTATTCCTTGATTTAGTTATTCACTGAGATAGTCGTTCACTAAAGTTTTGATCTTCCAATACGTATTGATTTGACATCCCTAAAATACACCCTTGAACTCTATACCTACCTTGAGTGCATCATAATGGCATGCTGGATACATACGTCTTCATGCTTACACCACCCCTGACTTGAATACTGCCTCCTCTATCTTGTGTTGTGTGGCTCTCCATATATCCTATCAATCTACCTTGTGTTCCAATACCACAATTAGCTTTTGATGCTATATATTTAATAAAAAACAACCACAAGGTCTAATATAAGCATGCTATATGAAATGTAAGATAATGGTAATATATTAAGCATGTAAAACTCATAAGAAACTTTTGAAATAACTCAAAAAACTGCCATTAATGAAAGCTCACAAAAATAATGAAAGTGCTATAGAATAAAGGTCTACTAATGTATGCTATGAGTAATGCACTTTCCATACTGATTGTAATGCTTTGTCACAAATATGTAATAGTATATGACTCTTCGATTTCCTACTCTAAGGACACATGTGCATTCTGCATGATGAACACTTGTGCACATGCACACCTAACTAAAGACACTTTTGCATTACTTGCACATAATTACAATACATGAAGTAAAGACTCTAATACTAACTTAAGGCACCTAATATAACCATGCAACCATGGTGGTACATTGACATGTACCAAATAATGTAATATTCTCTAACAAAAATCCCATTTTCCAACCATGAGCAATAAGCTCCTAATAAATAAGTGAATCAAAATCAAGGTCAAGGATTTAATCAGGGTGGCCAACAAAATTATCAAATTCAAGGATACAATTCTACTTGGGACAACCAAGGGGGGACTGTTGACAATTTTGTCACATTTCTCAAGGGGTAGAAAAGAAACAAGTTTTGTATAGTGTCGTGTAAAGTTTTTTGCTTTGTTATTTTTATTTTGAAAAGTTGCATCAATTTTGGCTTTCAAAGCCACCCCTTTGTATAAGAAGTAGAAATAGAAAAAGCTTCGCTACCGAACAAGCTAGATAAAATAGCTTCGCCCAAAAGGAAAACGAAATTGCTTCGCACCCGAAGTACTTCTAGCATTGTCTCAGGTGAAAATTTTGCGAAGTAATTTTGCCAAAGAAAGAGCTTCGCACCCGAAGTTCTTCCAGCATTGCTTCGGGTAGGATTTGTTGTGAAGTAGTTTTGCCAAAGAAAAATGCAAGAGGACCGATGAAAAGGGCTTTGGGCTTGAAGCATTTCAAAACACTGCTTCGGGCGGAAATCATCCGAAGCGGCATTCAGGAGAGCAACTTCGCCGAAGGTGAAAAGTCTAGGCCATGATTCAAGTTTGACCAAGGTAAAAGGACTTCGGGCCCGAAGCATTTCCAACAACTACTTCGGCTAGAGGACCAACGAAGCAGAACCCGAAGAAGCATTGAAGAATCCTTTGCCAAAAAATTATCGAAACATCTACTTCGGGCCTCTTCACGCCCGAACCATTTCTACTTCAACGAAAAATCCAACGAAGCATTCTCTTTGACGAGTTTTCACCCGAAGCATTTTTGATCGAAGTTCTGGCAGCCAAGAGAAACGAAGCAGTTTGAAGGCAGGAATGTGTTTCGGCCGAAATCTCTTCGAACCACAATTTTGAAAAAGGATCGCAGCGAAGCACTTCTCGAAGACATCAGCGAAGTAATTCAATCGACGAAGCGGTAAGGAAGAAGAGATCCATTTTGCGAAGTAGATATGCTTCGGCGCTCCCCACCCCGAAGCAGTTTTGCGAAGCTCACATATCAAAGAGGAGTTTTGCTTTGGCCTAGAACCATTGCGAAGCGAAGTGATGGATGAAGACTTAGCGAAGTGCTTCACGGGCACACGTTCCAAGTCGGGTATCTTCTCGAGGCGATCAAGTGCCTCATAAATGTAATTTTTCATGCCCAGCAAGCTCGCTGCTCATTTTTGGCAATCAAACGCGAAGTATCAAGCCATGATGGAGAACCCAACGAGCATGGCGACCACTCGAGCACTGCACCCGAAGACCAAGGACGTCCGGATGGCTCATCAATGCACCTTTCCATGGTTGACCCGATCACGGTTGCCGCTTTGGTAACAGATTTGAAAGCTCGATCGTGAGAGCCGAGGAAGGCCAAATTTTTAGAGCTCGAGGGCGTACTCTTCTTTGCTATGTAATTATGATTCGGAGGCCCGGGTCCTCTATAAAAACCCAGGCATTGTAATGGAAAAAGAGGGGGGAACTATCTGCTAGAAAGTTGCTGTAACTTGATGTCCTGCGATTAATACTAAGAGACTTTGAGCTCAATTCTTCTCTTTTATGCTGCCTTCTATGCTTGATTCTTCTATCTCTCCTCGTTTGTATGCTGGACATTGAACTCTACATCCGGTGTGCGATTGAGGACAGTGTCCTAAAACTCGTTTGAAAAGATACATAGGAGTAGAAAAGTATCATGTTGGCTTTCTTTTATGTTGCCTGCCTTTCTTGATTCTTTTATCTCTCGTTGCTTGTAGACTGAGATGCTGAACTTTGCGTTCGGTGTGCGATCGGGGACAGTGTCCTGAAACTCGTTCGGGAGGATACATAGGAAGGTTGATACTACATTTCTTTCATTTTACTCTCGATGTTCTTTGCTTTTATTCAGGTGTCAGTTAGTGATCGTGCTTCCTGTTCTCTCCCACCTTAAATCAACAATCTCTCTTCCCTTACCCCTTTTTTATTTTATTCTTCTAACCCTTATCCCTTTATCTCTTTCCTGCACTCTTATCTTCAAACCCCAAAGTAGTTTAGCATAGGAGCCGACCTTTCTCCAGAGATTGGCATGAGGGGCATCTCTTCCCCTCGGCATTTCAATGTTGGTCTAGGTCTAGGGCACATACACTTACACAAAATCCTTACCTAGGCGGATCTGATGACCAACAATTTTTGGCACGCCCGGTGGGACTGACTGTGTATGTCTTAGAAAAATCCATAACCAGTCAAGATCCCATGTTTTTAATGCAAACCCGTCTTCATCGGGGCCACTAGTTCTAATCAGTTCTCGGTGTGACCCGGTCAGTCTCACCTGACTAGTGGTAGTGAGGACTGATGCCCTCATTACTAAAAGACTCTTAGCATTTAGCGACTTTGTTTACCCGAAAATCTCTAAATCGTAAAGACCAATATTTGAATCTGTGCCTTCATGGAAAAAATCCCCATGTTTTAAGGAAGCTCGAGTTGGTGAATCTCTGGCTTGCCTCCATCTGAAAAAATCACCTGGCGACTCTGACTGAGCTGAAAGCCCAGATTCCTTCATCGTAGGTGCCTTTAAGTTGAAAGTAAACGTCCCAAAAAATCAAGGCCACCGCCATAATGGAAAGAGCACGTTATCCTAGTTGGAATGCCCGTTCCCCTCTGAATCTTCAGGGTTATCACAAAATTCCTAGAGGAGCTTTGCATACATTAGCGAAATACGATGGCACTAAAGGAATGGCCAAAGGCACCTTGAAGACGTTGCGACATTGGCAAACCTCCACAACATAATCCATGAAGATGTCATGGTTAGGCTTCTGGTCATGTCTCTGGAAGGAGAAGCGATGTGGTGGTTCAGATTACTCGAGTATGAAAGCATCTGCTCATGGAGTGATTTAGCCGAAGCTTTGATCAAGATATTCGACAGCTCTCAAGATGCCTCCCAGATTTTGATGGATCTATTCGCTATCATGAGAGCACCTCTGGAGAGCATCACGGACTTCAATGTCCGATTTTGTAGAAGTTGGAAGAGCATTCCAGTGGAGATCCAACCCACGCATGCCCAAGCTCACCTCTTCTATGTTCATGCCTTTCACCTGGACATACACCTTCTCTTATTGCAATCAGGGGAATAGAGATTTCCTCAGATATTTGAGGAAGCAATACGAGTAGAACAACTCTTGTTCCTATCTGGAAAGTTGCAGTGGGGAGAAAACCCATCACTGTTCACTGCTCTTGGCCATATTGCATACTATTCATCATGGCAGACTCATCGTACTGAGTGTAGGTTTGAGATGCAATCATTCAGAGCTCAAGAAGCAAATTTTGCCCAAGAACAACAATGGGAATATGCATGCTTTGACCCAATAATGGACAATGTGGCTGCTTGCAATCTCCATCAGGAGGTATTCCAAGAAGAGCAGTCTCCAGCGGTGAGGCCTAAGAATGAGGAAGGTACCTTTTTGTGCCCTTTTTGTATCGCAAGGAGCGAGACACATGAATTCAACAAGAATCCATTGAATGTGTCTTGAGAAGCAGAAGAGGAGGGAGAACCAGACACAAGAGCGCTCCCTAAGGGAGAGAGAAGAGAAGGGTCTGGAGGTGACTCTAGCCCAATAGATCAAGGCTAGAGGTTCTCCCACCCAAACGAGCTCATTGCCCCGCGAGCCGTTAAGAAGGTAGACACTCTTGTCACATTACAAAAGGGGTGTAAAGTAAAAAAAAAAAAAAATTGATAATCTCCTTCGGATATTTTTACCCAAAGTAACGGTTGCGAGGAAGTGAAGGGCCAAACCAAAGTTCAATCAAAGGCACGAAAAAGCTTCGCACCCAAAGCATTTCCAGCAACCACTTCGGGTGGAAATTCTGCGAAGTAATTTTCAAAAAGCACAAGCTTCGATAGGTGGTCCTCGCAAAGTGCAAGTACTTCGCACCCAAAGCACGAAATATCAGCCTAAAGAAGAAGTTCGGTGCAAAGCATTTCCTAGTCCGACCCAAGCTTTGTCGAACTGATTATGCGCAGGGCGAAAGCATTTAAAGCATGTCTCAAAAAATGTGTCGACTACCACCTTGAAAAGAGCTTGAAGCGGACGAATTTAAGGCAAAGGTGGCGGGGCACATCCCGAGGCGATTCAGTTGGGGAAAGGGCTCGCACCCAAGTACAATATGTGCTTCCAATGCAGGGTGTAATCATTAGGGCACGCAACTCTGCATACAATGCTGTCGGACAACCAATCAGATGGTGCAGCAATCTCCTAGGCCACTAGTATAGGTTTAATTATGGCAAGAGCCATAAATAGGGGTTGTTGCATCTTAAGGCTATAAAATGCAGGCCTAGGCAAGGAAAAAGTTATTTGGAAGTGCAAGATTGAAGGCACATTGCTCGTCCGCAAATTTTTCTACCACTCGTCGAGAAGCTCCCTGACGTTGAAACAGTCTATGCTGGTGGTGGTGCTGCCATAATCATACAACATGGGAAAGAAAAGTTCAACCCCGAGAGGAAAGGAGCCAGAGGTAATAGTTCTTGAAAAAGTGAGAGGTTCAGAGGAGAAAAAGCAGAGACCGAAGAAGGTCAATCCAAACCTCCGTCCAGAAAAACAAGTTGTGGAAGAAAGAGAGGAATCCGAAGATGAACGACTTGTAGAGCCACCAGTCGACAGGTGGGAGAAAATTAAAGATACAAAACTCTCAAGAAGCATGGCAAAGCTCAGGTAAATTATTGATTTTATGAAGAGTAGGCTCACGCCAGAAAACAAGAGAGCCACTGCATATTACTCCCAAATCTATTGGTATCTGACCCCTCATGTGCACCATTGCCCTGAGCTGATTTACGCCATTGCACAGAACTACCAACCAGCTTCCAGGAAAGTGCTGAATGCTGCTAGCCATAAGTTGTTCTCTATCCCGAAGGAGGATGTGCAAGCAGCTTTCGCTCTTATTATTCTTTCAATCAATAATTTTTGGGACCCGCCATGCAATTGTTGACAAGGTCCAGCCCTCGGGTGCCCCTCAGTTTGAGAGACAGGGTGGTGCAGGCAAAAAAAGGGGATATTTTTCAACTTACACAGGGGCTTGTGATATGCCTGTTCAGCTTTGTGGGAAAACATTTCTTGCTACTGGTTTTCCCATCTAAGTACCAATTCACATTGGAGGTTGCTCGACAGAGCGACACAACCAATGAAATCTATGGCCATGGCCAGAAGTGGGCCCCCACCTACGATTTTCCCTTTAGAATGGGAGTGATTGAAGTCTTCGCCTTAAAGCATAACATTCTCTTGGACGAAAAACTGGCTAATTTTGGCCTGCTTCAGATTCCTCAAAGGTGGTTTTATGATCCCATAGGGGTGATGAAAAATAACTTAAAATGTAAAAATTTTCATGTCTGCCCCCATCCCGAAATAATGGAGTAGAGAAACAATCCCAACGGGAAAGATCTAGAGTGGCATTTAGAAAAAATGAGAACATTGCCTCCCTGGCATGACTTTTATCCCATGGAAATAGAGTTCGATCCTGATCAACACCCATTTCCAACCCTAGACTCCACATTCTGGAATAAGGCCAAGGATGATCTGAAGGAAGAATTAAAGAACTGGGATGAGGAACAACTGAGGGAATGGTGGATAATGAGAGTCCATTGCCGAAAGATAAATTCCTATAGACTCTTGGTAATGGATAGGGACTTCATGATTGTCTATGAAACTAAGGTTGGATCTTGGAAGCCCATATCCTTCACCGATTTTATCCCTCCAGCTACCCTAGGATCAAGCGAAAGCCCAAGGAAGACTGATGATGCCTTAGGAGCATAGAAAAAAGCTGAAATTACGCCTAAGGTACTAACACAAGCACCATCTGAGGATACAAGCATCGAAGAATCAAAGCAGCCATTGGAAAGAAAAAAGAGGAAAAGGCCAGAGAAAATACAAGTGCCCTCGACCCATCCAAAGCGATCTCGTACAGGGCATCCGAGTCTTCCTATCGAACAACCTGCGCTAGTCTTGGCCGAAGCAAATAATGAAGATGCTATGCCACCGAATGCTAAGACGGTCCTAGACATAGAAGTTATCAATATTGAGGAACTCCTCCAATAGGAAGGGGATCCTGAGGCAGAAGTCTTAGAGGCCGAAGGTGCAGAGGCCCATAAGGGCCAAGAGTAGATCATGCAAGAAGTTACCATGGCCGCTTTTCTAGGAGGGCACATAGGTACGCACTCTCTCCATTTCACCTCGATCTTTGATGCGTCCACCATGGTCTCGGTTGAGGGTCATCATCAACCCTTTCCATCCCTACAAAGCCAATCATCCCTCCAAGCATTGCCTATTTATCTGCCTAACCCCATTCCACTCGAGTCATCCGACCAAGACAAACCTGTTAAAACACCTTCGCCCGCCCACGCCATCGACCCTGCCATTCTCAGCCAAGGCAAAGTCAATATATCATCATCGAATCTTGAGACCCAGGTTCCCATCATACACGATGTTGTCCCACTAGCCGAGGCCCCCGCTACACCTGTCACCAAACCTTCTGGTGAGGCATTCCCTGTTAACCCTTTATATTTGTTTACCCCTTCGGATGGAGATCCAGCCTCATTTGAATCTGAGATGTCCATAATAAAAGAACGTCCTCTAGCTAAAAAACTACTTCAGGCCCGACAAAACACTGAGAAGATGCTGAAGGAGGCTAGGAAGAAAAGAGGGCGATCTCTGGCCCAAGTCGAGAAAGGTGCAGTCTTTGATCTGGAGGCGGGGAAAATTGTACAAAGTGAAGAAGGTCCCCGGGGGTCCAGAAGCCTCCGGATGAGATGACCCCAGTAGATTATGATTATCAAGAGAAAACCAAGGACCTGGAGCACCTGAACATAGACAATGAGTCTTTGTCTATGCATGTAGGGGTTGAGACCTTCCGAGCGCACGCAAACATTGCAAATCAGCGCAGATTCAAAGTAAAGAGGGCCAATATTAAGCTAGATGAAGAGTTGGCAAGAGTCTGGTATAAGCTAGCAGACATTGAAGAGCAATGCAAGCTGATGAAAAAATAAGCATGCCCTAAAATCGTAAATAAACCAACTAGAATGTATAGCTGAAAATCGAGCACAGAGACAGGCCGAGAATGAACTAAGGGCAAAAGAGCTCGAAGGAAAATTTTTGTAGATGCAAAACCAACTGTACAAAAAGGAGGGCCTAGGGCTGTGTGATAGGAGCAGAATCAAGGAGATTCACTCGCATTTGCTCAAAAAATTTAGATCTCGGGCCTCCAACGCTCTTTCAATTTTGGCCTACATTATGGAAGCCCGGGATGCCACTGTCGAAGGAGGGCCAATCATCGAAGAAATCACCCAAAAAGCTAGAAGCAAACTCAAACTAGCTTTCGATGTACAAAGCACCAAGTATCAAGACTTGTAGATCCTCGCGATGAGCCGAACAGCTAAGGACTGGTCTATAGCCCGAGCCACAGTACACGCTTTCTTCTCCAAGGTACAAAAATTGCAAAAGGCAAAAGACCTCCTGGATATATTTGAGAATGAACAACGTGCATCAATGGGCTATTTTCAGGATCTCTCTTCCATGGGCTTCCCAAGCTTCATAGATGATGATGGGCATCTCCTATCCAAAGAAGAGATTAAGCCAATATGGCTTCAGTTTGAAGGCGACGTATCGGAGATAGACGGATGGGCGGAGCCCATCATAGAAAGGTAGATCACAGATTACCTCCTGAGACACTACAAGATCACGACCTGCCTAAATGACCTATATACTAGAGCCCAACATGCAGACATTGGGCAAATCGATCGGTTTCAAGTATTGATCAAGGCACTACAAGATCTAGAACCTTTCTCTAAGAGTGCTTGGTCCCAGGTTCGCCGAACCATGAGGAGAATTCATGAGCATCTTGCCCCTTCGCCGACGCAGGAAGCCGCTCCAGAAGAGGTAGCTCTAGAGGAGGAAGCCAAAGATGAAGAGGGAGCCGAAGAAGAAGAAGAAGGAGAACCAGCTGTCGAGGTGCTCCCGAAAGAAAAAGAAGGTGCGAAAGGAGGAAGAGAAGGATCAAGAAAAGACTCTGGACCAATGGATCAAGACTAAGGGTCCTCCCATCGAGACAAGCTTGTTGCCCTGCGAGCCGCCAAGAATGTTGACAATTTTGTCACATTTCTCAAGGGGTAGAAAAGAAATAAGTTTTGTATAGTGTTGTGTAAAGTTTTTTGCTTTGTTATTTTTATTTTGAAAAGTTGCAGCAATTTTGGCTTTCAAAGCCACCCCTTTGTATAAGAAGTAGAAAGAGAAAAAGCTTCGCTACCAAACAAGCTAGAGAAAAGAGCTTTGCCCAAAAGGAAAACGAAACTGCTTTGCACCCGAAGTACTTCCAGCATTGCCTCAAGTGAAAATTTTGCAAAGTAGTTTTTCCAAAGAAAGAGCTTCGCACCCGAAGCGCTTCCAGCATTGCTTCGGGTAGGATTTTTTGTGAAGTAGTTTTGCCAAAGAAAAATGCAAGAGGACCGATGAAAAGGGCTTCGGGCCCGAAGCATTTCAAAACACTGCTTCGGGTGGAAATCATCCAAAGTGGCATTCAGGAGAGCAACTTCGCCGAAGGAGAAAAGTCTAGGCCACGATTCAAGTTTGACCAAGGTAAAAGAACTTCGGGCCCGAAGCATTTCCAATAACTACTTCGGCTAGAGGACCAACGAAGCAGAACCCGAAGAAGCATTGAAGAATCATTCGCTAGAAAATTATCGAAACATTTATCTTGGGCCTCTTCACGCCCGAACCATTTCTACTTCGGCAGAAAACCCAGCGAAGCATTCTCCTCGACGAGTTTTCACTCAAAGCATTTTCGACCGAAGTTTTGGCAGCCAAGAGAAACGAAGCAGTTTGAAGGTAGGAATGTGTTTCGGCCAAAATCTCTTCGAACCACAATTTTGAAAAAGGATCACAGTGAAGCACTTCTTGAAGACATCAGCGAAGTAATTCAATCGGTGAAGCGGTAAGGAAGAAGAGATCCATTTTGCAAAGTAGATATGCTTCGGCGCTCCCCACCCCCGAAGCAGTTTTGTGAAGCTCAATCCTGTGAAGTACATATCAAAGAGGAGTTTTTCTTCGGCCTAGAACCATTGCGAAGCGAAGTTATGAATGAAGACTTAGCGAAGGGCTTCACGGGCACACATTCCAAGCTGGGTATCTTCTCGAGGCGATCAAGTGCCTCATAAATGCAATTTTCCATGCCCAACAAGCCCGCTGCTCATTTTTGGCAATCAGAAGCGAAGTATCAAGCCATGATGGAGAACCCGACAAGCATGGCGGCCACTCGAGCACTGCACCCAGAGACCAAGGACGTCTATATGGCTCATCAATGCATCTTTCCATGGTTGACCTGGTCATAGTTGCCAGTTTTGGTAACAGATTTGAAATCTCAGTCGCGAGAGCCAAGGAAGGCTGAATTTTTAGAGCTCAAGGGCGTACTCTTCTTTGCTATGTAATTATGATTCAGAGGCCTGGGTCCTCTATAAAAACCCAAGAATTGTAATGAAAAAAGAGGGGGGAACTATCTGCTAGAAAGCTGCTGTAACTTGATGTTCTGTGATTAATACTAAGAGACTTTGAGCTCAATTCTTCTCTTTTATGCTGCCTTCTGTGCTTGATTCTTCTCTCTCCTCGTTTGTATGCTAGACACTGAAATTTGCGTTCGGTGTACGATTGGGGATAGTGTCCTGAAACTCGTTCGGAAGGATACTGTTGGCATTTTTGCCACATTTATTTGATTGCTGATTATTCATGCTTGAGTTGTTGAAATCCTAACTTCTCTACAGGTTTTGAAGCAAAAAATGACTAAGTCCAAAAGTTGTCGCGAAATCGTGACAAAAAACAGCATAGAGAGCCAAGTCGGAAAACCGTCGCGATATTGCGACATGTCGTCGAATCGCAGGTCGGAAAAGGAGAGAGAAAATCAACGCAAAATTGGCACGATTTCGTGACGTGTCACAAAATCGCGATCAACGCAGTCAATGACAGTAGGTGGGTAGAACCGTAGCGAAATTGTGATGTGGTAGATTTTTGCGGCTTGCGACGAGCAGAAGGCATAAGACATAAAATGGTCGCGAAATCATGACAAAACCAAGCCAAAGGCGATAAGGCCCAAAGTGTAGTGAAATCACGACAAAATATGGCACAAGGATCATAAGGCAAAAGACGTCGCGAAATCATGATGCGTCGCATTTTCGCGACATGGGTAGGAGGAAGGGCTTAAGTTGCAAAACGGTAGCGAAATCGCGACAGTTAGAGGGTGCAGCCGAGCAAAGCAAGGGAATGTAGCGAAATCGCTACGTGTTCCGTTATCGTGGTTCATTTATTGAAAAAGAGTCTAAGGCAGAAAATTGTAGCGATATCGCTACACTTTTGAGAAAGAGTTCGAGCAAGGCGAAGATGTCGCGAAATTGTGACAGAAAGTGGAAATCGTACAGAAGGAAGAGAAACGTAGTGAAATCGCGACAGGGTGAAGTTGAAGATATTCTAAGGCAAAAGTGTCGCATTTTCACGGCTTAAGAGCAAGACCGTACAACATGCAAAAAGGTTGTAGCGAAATCACATGTCAGATTTTCGTAGTGCAGAAGGGAAGATAGAGCCAAAGACAAGAAAGCATAGCGAAATCGTGCAACGTTGTGTTTTCGTGGTGCAAGCTAGCGAAGGAGATAAAGAAGCCGAATGTGTAGCGATTTTGTGACATGGTTGTTTTTCATGGGTTCAAAGTGGCAGAAGCGTACAGAGCAGAAAGACGTCACGATTTTGCGACCTATCGCGTTTTCGCGACCTGTTGCAGTTTCGCGCCCAAAAGTAGTTTAAATGGCCTGATGCAATTTTGTAATTTTTGATGATTCAAAGCATTCCAGAATTTAATGTGTTGCTACTTTTCGATACGGTCAAGGTAGAAGAACGCACCCAAGCTACCAGAATTGAAGATTTCTAGGATTCGAAGCTGTTGTTCGCGATTTTTCTAATGGTTTCATGCACATTTCCAAGAACATCATTTAATGAAGGCGAACAACTCTTCCTTATGGCATTTAATTTTTGATTGTTTCGAAGCTGTTTAAGGATATTATCTCCTTGTTTTCGTTGCATAATTTGTAGATCTTGAGGAGGTCCGTTGTAAGTTTTAAATGCTGCTAAGAGGCAAGGCCTCTATAAAAAACCAATGTAAATCTCATTTGCAGGTATCGGGTGTGAGAGATACTTTTGCTAAAAGCTTTTCAAGTGCTTTGCATGAATATTAGACATTCGGCTCTCTGATTTCGCAAGTGATTTTTTGTATATTGTCCCTTCTGCATTCTGTATTCCTAATTTGTGCTCGGATCTTTTATTTGCTGCTTAGTTTCAATTCTGTATTGAGTTTTAACAATTGCTAGTAAAGGAGTGAGTTCTGGAATGTTATTTTGGAGGTCATTTATGCAAGATTACGAGTGGATCATGTCACTGTCTTTTGTTATTTGCTGTTTACGTACTTAGAGTTATCTGCTGTTGCTCTTTCTCGATCAGATAAATTCGGCCTATGGCCATATTTCCCGTTTCTTTTCGTAGCTTTATAATTTCTTTCCTGTAACTTTGATCTTAAAACACATTTAGAATAGTAAGGGAACCAGCCCACTCTGGAGATTGGCCTGGGAGACATTTCTTTCTCCCAGCATTTCAATGTTGGTCGGGTCTAGGGTGCATTTTCTATAAAAATCCTTTCCTGTGGCAGATTCGTGACCAACAGATACATAGGAGTAGAAAAGTGTCATGTTGGCTTTCTTTATGCTGCCTGTCTTGCTTGATTCTTTTATCTCTCCTCGCTTGTAGACTGAGATGCTGAACTCTGCATCCGGTGTGCGATCGAGGACAGTGTCCTGAAACTCGTTCGGGAGGATACATAGGAAGGTTGATACTACATTTCTTTCGTTTTACTCTCGGTGTTCTTTGCTTTTATTCAGGTGTCAGTTAGTGATCGTGCTTCCTGTTCTCTCCCACCTTAAATCAACAATCTCTCTTCCCTTACCCCTTTTTTATTTTATTCTTCTAACCCTTATCCCTTTATCTCTTTCCTGCACTCTTATCTTCAAACCCCAAAGTAGTTTAGCATAGGATCCGGCCTTTCTCCGAATATTGGCACGAGGGGCATCTCTTCCCCTCGGCCTTTCAATGTTGGTCTAGGTCTAGGGCGCGTACACTTACACAAAATCCTTACCTAGGCGGATCTGATGACCAACAATAATTACAATACATAAAGTAAAGACTCTAATACTAACTTAAGGCACCTAATCTAACCATGCAACCATGGTGGTACATTGACATGTACAAAATAATGTAATATTCTCTAACAAAAATCCCATTTTCCAACCATGAGCAAAAAGCTCCTAATAAATAAGTGAATCAAAATCAAGGTCAAGGATTTAATCAGGGTGGCCAACAAAATTATCAAAATCAAGGATACAATTCTACTTGGGACAACCAATGGGGGACTAGAACCATAAAAAACAAAATGGTAACTACTCCCAAAATCAAAACCTAGAGCTAATACTTCTCAAAATGCCTCTCAAGTTAACCAAGTATTTGCCCAACTTGGCCTAGATGGAGAGTTTATTTGTAGTCAATCGAATGTGGATAATTATGTCAACATTCTAGAGGTGCAAAGAGAAACCATTACCTCAGAATAAAAAATTGATGCTATTACTAGGAGAGCACCTCAATACAAAAAGAACCAACTAAGGAGGAAAAGGAAAAGTAGGACAAAGAAAAAATATCCTTTTCAAGCAATGGTTAATCCTATCATTATTGATAAGATTCCAAACCCTCCTTTTGATCATTTGAGAACCTGCTACAAACAAAAAATATAAAAAATGTAGAAACATTCCTCAAAAGGCCTCAACCAAGTTTAAAGAACCTATCATTACGAAAAATGCTGAGAGACCAGGATCATCCCTTAAAATGATAATCTCAACACCTATAAAAAAACAATGATAATATGCCACCCAACCCAAGAAATAATTGCTTAAAGCAGTCATGAGAAAAACAAAAGCATGGGATATTGTTGAAGAGTTGTGTACAACCCCTTGTAAGGTCCCATACTTGGAATTACTTAGGATATCTCCTTATCAATGAAAAAACTTAGGAAATATCCTTAGATTTATTGGATGAGATGGAGATTTTGGGACCAAGGGTTGCAAACATTATGCCACTATTCCAAGGTCTTATGAAGTACAATATATTCAATCCCATAGAGAACATATTTGCATTGATGTGTATAGTAGCCTTGATTTGGTTATAAAATTTTCATTGACAAACATGATCATTGTTGATTATTTGGTGATGGTTGATTATTTGTATTTGATTACCATTGTTTACAATAATATGGTCATACAGGGGATTTGGTTGATGAAGGGAGTGGTACATGTCTTATGTCATTATCCTTGATAGATAAACTAAAGAT
The DNA here is from genome assembly GCA_028583015.1 of Wollemia nobilis. Lineage (NCBI taxonomy): Eukaryota > Viridiplantae > Streptophyta > Pinopsida > Araucariales > Araucariaceae > Wollemia > Wollemia nobilis. The sequence continues at coordinate 5,125,185 of JAQPPZ010016348.1, forward strand.
ATTTAGAGAAAATGTCCTTCCTACTAAAATTCATTGCTAAACTTATAATTGTAAGCTACAAGATCCTATGTGTTGTGTTTGATTATCACTTTCAACTAGGTCTAAATAAATGAGAGATAAGTTTGTGGTTTTTGATTTTCAAATAAACTATAACATGTTATTAGGTAGATGTTGGACTAGTAAGATGAGAGCCATAGCTTCCTCTATTTGTCAAGTGGTTAAGTGTGCCTATGATGATAAAGTGTTCATCATATAAGGAGACTTAGATACTTGGAGGTCTCACCCTCCAAGCCATGACAGTTGTTTTATTCTTTCTATAGATGAAACACATAAAATTCTATTTTACGAACATGAGCCTTTGTGGACTTCTATAAGGAAGTAATATAAGGGGCATCCTGAATTTTGCTTGAAATACCTCCAAGACATGTATGAATCTAAAGATGATCAACCCAACATGGTTGCTATTACTCCTTTTCCTCAAGAGGTAGTTGAAAAATTTCCACCATTGTTGAAACCAAACCAAAGAAAATATCTTATTCTTTTTTATCAATGGTTGGCCAAATTACATAAAGTCCATGAGGATGCTACCAAAGTAAAACAAGTAACATTTTGTGTAGATAATGACAACACGGGGGAGAAAATAATAGTCATGTAAATAGTGATTTTGGTTAAGCCTTTAACATTTAAAATTAGAATGCTCCTACTACTACTATTTTGAGGTGGGTATTGGGCATTATCACGTAGGCTCAATGGAAGTTTATGTTTTAGATGACAATGATAGTCAATTTGATATATTTTTTTGCAAAATTGATAACAATAGTTTGTTTCCCTATTACATGTTTAGAAATGTTAAATGTAATCAATACAAAGCTAGGATAGACAGGTATACAACAACTAATATTGTAATCTCTATGTAAAAGGTGAAACATGAATTATTCCATTGTATAGGCATTGAACAAAGGCTAAAATTTACTAGGTTCAAAATTGCTTTGAAGATAGACCAATTAGTTGTTCTATTTTTAAAAATGATAAATTTGACACTATTATAAACCATAGTTGAGAAAATTAGAATTACCATGAAATTGGCAAATGATTGACTAGGAAAAAATTAGGAGTCGACAAAAAATCGATAAAAAAAACCCAAAGGAATTTTTTTTTTCATTGAAAAAAGTTATTTTCATGTATATTACAATGAATTAACATTATGTAAATCAAATATTACAATAAAAGTAGTAATTCATGTAAGGACATCATACAAGGATCAAGATTTAACTACACATAAAAGTGATAAAACACATCTTGTATTTCTTATAATATGAAAAGGTACATACTACAAAATGTGTCAAAATGCCTCAATAGGTCCATTATCTAATATCTTGAAATTCCTTTGCCCTTTGCCCTAAAAAAATACATAGTCTCTTTTTGTTGGTGTATGCTTGTTGCTTCTTGTGCATGTGCCTCTTGTTGGTCCCTATCTGCTATCTCCTATGCTTGGTCTTCAAAGTTTTGTTATTCATCCATGAAGAATAGAGGCTCTTTATGTTCCTATTGCTCTTGCACTTTGTGATCCATTTAGATGATGGATCAATGTCACTTAGGTCAATGGGCTCAGTATTTATTTTTTTACAAGTTCTTTGGTGGAGACGAAGGTTGTAATGCACAAATACGATATTATTTAACTTTTCTTGTGTAAGTTTGTTGTGCTTCTTGTAATGTATGTGCTCAAAAAAACTCTAACTATGCTCACAACTTGAAGAGCAACATGGTTGAGATAAGATTCTAATGTCCATGTGCTACAAATTGGGTGTAAAATCATCAAAGTTGTCCCACCATAAATCTAGAAATAACAACAAAAAAATTAATATTTCACATGTAGTAATAAAATTGTAAATTGAGATTATTTTTAAAAGTTTAAAACAAAATTAAAAGACAATAAATAATAATTTAATGAGGGCTACCTAGCCTCAATGTTGACATAGTAATCTTGCATTGTTTAGATGGGAATTGGTGGCTATGCCATTCTTTATAATATTGTATCTTTGCACATGTTTAATCGCGTAATTGTTTACTAACTAAGAACACACAGGCAATGCAATCTCGTAGGACAACCCTCACCTCATAATCAACAAAAAATATAGTAGAACAAAAAATTCTGGGGTTCAAATAATAACCTACTACATGAAGAGGGCTATGAATTTGTGATATCCAGAGGTTATCAATGATAGTCCAAATGACATCATATTTGGTGCAAGCATATCCATAAAATGTAACAATTTCCTCTTTTACCTTGTCCATAGCCTCATATACAAATCTCATTGGAAAATGTTCTCCATCAACAAGATAAAGAACCTTCACCAAAGGCTCTGAGACCTAAAAAAAATTAAATAAAAATATTTTACAACATAAAAAATAAAATAAATTAATAAGCGTAGTCTTGTACTTTGATGGCCTCATCCATGGCCATCCAAAATTCCTCAAACAAATAAGTATATACATTACGCCCCTTAGGTAGCATTTGGTATCTTATATCTACTTTAGAATTCTAATCATTTGCTTCAATGACCCTCTTGCATCATAAATGCTTTGCAATATCACAAAGTTTGTGGCGAAGCATGTAATACCAAGCCATACTAGCTCCCTACCGTTAGCAAATTGGCTCATGAAGCTAAGGACCATGTATGGTTGTAAATAAATTTTATGATAGCCTTAGCCTTCCTTACAATCTCTACCACCCAAGGTAATTTCCCAATGTCCTTGAGGAGCAAATCAATACAATGGGTTGCAAAAGGGGTCCAAAAAATAGTAAGGAATATTTTCTCCAAAATCCTATCGATCGCCTTATATGTTGCTTCATTATTCGTGATGATTTGGACAATATTCTCCTCCTCGACATACAACACAACATCCTCCAACAACCCTATAAGCATTTTGACACTCTTAACATATGTCGATGCATGTAATGACTTGAGGAATGTAGTTCCTCCTGCAGAAGTAAGCAAAAAATCAATCAAGGTTCTTCCTCTCCCATTTTACCAACAATTAGACATTGTGTCACGACCCTCCCTTGGCGGACTTTTTATTTTGGATAGACTTATGCTTAGCTAGTTGTTTTGTTGATGTGATGTTTAACTATTTAATGATTTAGCATACAAAATATGTATCTTGTGGAAAATTGTGAAGTATATTTTAATGGAATGAATGACTATTTTCTTGATGTATTATTTATAGAGCAACTACGACTAAAAGAAAATATGACATATTTTTGTGAATGGTTGGTTAATCATGTTTATCTCTGCAAAAATATATGTGTATCTATGAAGGGATAAGATGTTGCTAATAGAATTGAATGATTGTAGGAATAGACGTTCACATAAGTGGGAAATGGAACCAACCACTGAGAATGGGATGCTTCAAAAGGAAATGATGATATATCTAAGGAAGACAGACTTCCCTCTCATATAGTTGCATATTTATTTGCATGTGAAACTAACCATCAATAGTGAGGTTGTTTGAAGAAAACAAAAGAGTTGATGGAATGTTATTTGATGGTTGAAATGCTATCTTGGAAGTCCCTCCTAGTGGTTTAATTGATGTTGTTTGATTGTGTTAGCATAGATAAGGAATTGGTTCTTAATATTACTAACCTTATTGCTTAGCATATTTTTATTTAAAAAGAAAATGAAAATGATTTTTGAAGGAACTTAGGACTTCCTTGATTTATTAAGTTCTTATAATGACCCTAAAATCAAGAAACAAGAAACACACAGAAAGAGAGATTTTTTTTTTACTAAGGAGAGGGATTCATAAACCCCTAACCAACCTTAGATTGACTTAATGTTTAACAACCCCTAAGTTTCTCAAGAACTGTAACACACAAATTCCCCTCATGTAAGTTCCATATGCGTAGACATATCTCATGTTATGCACATAAGTCTATCCATCTCATCATTCTTGATGAGCTATACTTATCATTCTCAATAATTAGAAGGTGTACACACATCTCCATATTCTACGCAATCTATTATGCATAGGTATGCTACGTGTACTGTGAGTTAAGCTATCAATATTGTCCTTTGACAAGCTATCTTAACTCAGGTACGAACTTCTATAAACCTAGTTATCATTCTCCCTAAGGGGGTCTCAAGACTTTAGGTTATCCTCTAAGTTCACCCTAGAACTTACTATTAAGTTTTTATATAAAGTTATTCAAAAAATAAAATAAAGATGAATCTAGATACTAAATCTAGCAAAATATAGCTCATTAAACATGCAAAGGATAACTAGAAACATGGAACAATAATTAAAGAATAAACATGCATAAGAAAGGATTTAAATACATTCACATTAAATCAAATAGAATACAAGGTGCATCAGCCATATTGAACATTTATTACGTAAGTATGTATGGTAAAATCTCTATACCTTAAACAATACATTACACCAATGTCATCAAGGAAATATCCCCACAAATCTAATATATTTGCGTAAATAAACAAGATGTAAAGTAGAGAGCAAACTTGTGCATTGGTCCATCTATAACTTTTGTCCTCTTGCTCTTCCAACGATCAAGTTAGGATAGTAAGGGATCAGGACACTCATAGTTCAGGATAGACATGCTTCTAAATGCATTTCCTCATTTCATTGCCACATTGCAACTATACAAACAACCCAAGCAATTCAACTATCTAATGCATAGTTGATATCATAGAAACTACTCTTTCTATTTCTCCTCTCATCTTCATATGACAGTCTTTCAACAATACATCTAGTTCATGGGCAATACTTGTAATAAATGACTTAACCCTTATTCAAAAATTAAAGTCTCATACCCTTAATTGCCAAATAATTTAGGTTCATATTTATTTACCAAATACTTTAAGCCATAAATAAATCCTTATCCCTTCATTCATAAATTAAAGTCCCATACCCTGTATTTACAAAACAAACCATTTTCATATTTATTTATTAAATTAAATCCAACTACTTTAATCCATAAATAAATTCCTTTTCTTTTCATTTCATAAATTAAAGTCATATACTCTTAATTTATAAAACAAACCATTTTCATATTTATTTATTAAATTAAAACCAACGACTTTAATCCATTAAAAAAATTCATTTTCTTTTCATTTCATAAATTAAAGTCCCATACCCTTAATTTACAAAACAAACCTTTTTAAATTTTATTTATTAAATTAAAGCTTACTTTAATTCATAAATAATCCTTTTCTTTTCATTAATCTAAAATCTATCATTTTAATCAATGAAATAGTATAAGGAACCTTCCTTTCATTAATCTAAAATCTACCATTTTAATTAATGAAACAATACAATATAAGGAACCTTCCTTTCATTAATCTAAAATCTACCATTTTAATTAATGAAACAATACAATATAAGGAACCTTCCTTTCATTAATCTAAAATATACCATTTTAATTAATGAAACAATACAATATAAGGAACCTTCCTTTCATTAATCTAAAAATATCATTTTAATTAATGAAACAATCAATATAAGGAACCTTCATTTCATTAATCTAAAACTGCCATTTTAACTAATGATATAATACAATATAAGGAACCTTCCTTTCATTAATCTAAAACTGTCATTTTAATTAATGAACAATACAATATAAGGAACCTTCCTTTCATTAATCTAAAATCTACCATTTTAATTAATGAAACAATATAATATAAGGAACCTTCCTTTCATTAATCTAAAATCTACCATTTTAATTAATGAAACAATACAATATAAGGAACCTTCCTTTCATTAATCTAAAATCTACCATTTTAATTAATGAAACAATACAATATAAGGAACCTTCCTTTCATTAATCTAAAATCTACCATTTTAATTAATGAAACAATACAATATAAGGAACCTTCCTTTCATTAATCTAAAACTGCCATTCTTAATTAATGAAACCATACAATATAAGGAACCTTCCTTTACCCAGATGAAAAGGCCTTCCACTAAACAACCTACGCTCCTCCCATTCATCAAATAACTATCTTCTAACCTTAGAGAATGAAGGACCGACACCACAGGGTACACCAATCCTCAAGAGGTGATAAAGATGGGGTCAAAGTAACAATCAACATGCAGTAAAATCTAGATATAGTGAAGTACGTAGAAGTCCTTGATGGTTTTGGATGATAGCCAAGGCATCATAAGACACCTCAGCACTGATGTAACCCAACGATGTTACGCTACTTACGTCCATAGGTGGCTACCAGCCTGACAAAGAATTCACACAATGACCAGGGTTACTGTGTGGACTTTATATAGATTGCTTAAAGGTAAACAAGTGGGGGTTACCTCTAGAGACCCAATATGGATGACTCATCTCAAGGATGGTTGACGATAGGTGTTGTCTACAACCCACCCCACTACCGGTCCAAAACTAAGGGTGACAACTTTAGTAGAGGAGATTAGAGAATAACACATCTCAACTGATTGAATGGAGAGTTCTAGCTACATAGGGTCAACCGATCAACTAGATACTAGATGCATAAAGCTAAAATTTTAATCCTTTGTTGGGCAGCATGGGGGTTTGGCTACAAAGTGCTAAGACAAACCCAAACTCAATAGAGTTCCATAATAATGGTGATGGTGGTGATGACCATGGGACCACCCACTGGTTCATCTCCAAGAATCATTAATTAACAAGATGCTAGGTCCAAGGACAATGTATAAGCAAGAACCAACAAACCAAAAATTAGAAAGAACCAACGAAAGGATTTAAACCAACATGTCTAAATTAAAAGATGATTATGTGGACCCAACCTAGTTCTGGTAGCTGGCTATCTTCCTTCATCACTTCAATAGATGTCCATCCCACCTCTTTCTTCTCTCAAGGCTTAGTCTTTCCTCACGATGCTCTGCTCCTTATTTTATAGCATATATCTCCTAGACTATTTTTCTCCCAACACTCTCCTCTTATATTTTTGCCCACCATCTGCCTGTCATTACTTCCCATCCATATTTGTCAGGTGGTAAGGGGGATATTTTACCTTTTGCCTTCCCAAGGTGCTGCCATAAATGAAGCCATCCCTCCATATCAATGAAGCCATCCATTCACGTTAATGAAGACATCCCTTCACATCAGTCAAAAGCTTCGCATGGATGGCTCTATCTGATTTTGAAGGTGGTTCTATTTTTTAAACTAGCAGAATATTGTCATTTATTTAAGCGAATTATCATGTAATTAAGACAGTAAAAGATTTCCCTATAAGCTAAATAAATTTCATTTATCGTTACGAATGGAGCAACCATTAGTTTATAATGGAAATTCTTTTATTGCTTAATATGAAACAACTATTTATTTTTCCTTAAAGAGGTTTCCTCATCAATCTGAAATAAATCAACTATTCATTTAAAATGAAATTTCATTATCATTCTAAAAAAAATCAACCATTTATTTAAAATGAAATTTCTTTATCATTCTAAAAAAAATCAACTATTTGTTTAAAATGAAATCTCTTTATCATTCTAAAATAAATCAACCATTTATTTAAAATAAAATATTTTTATCATTCTAAAATAAATCAACCATTTATTTAAAATGAAATCTCTTTATCATTCTAAAATAAATCAACCATTTATTTAAAATGAAATCTCTTTATCATTCTAGAGCACACAAGAAGTCATGAAGACAACCTATTCGTTCATACTTCTCCAAATATTAAGGCAATAGTACTGAAGTAAAATATAATCAAGCATGTGCAATATGCAAAGAGGGAAATATTTCCATCAATTTAGTCACCTGTCTCAACCTCTAGAACCTAAAATAGGTACTAGGCCGTTAGTATGGAGCTCAAGGTGGGCAACTATTAACGATTATCCCTAAATGAATGTATGCCTATATGAAGGTACCTATCCTTGTTACCTCCAAGTCGCCTGATCATCACTTTACCCAACCTCAAGTACCCTCGCCTTTGGTGGATGACTCAACTTCTTCCACTTATTGGAAATTTGTTAGAAGTATCATGCTCTTTAATATCTACTAACATCGCATAGCTGCTTAGTTGCACAAAATCGAGTATTAAAGTAGCGTCAGTTAATACATTATTTTCCATGTCAAAAGGTCCATCTAGGAGGGTCATGATAGTTCTTATGTTTGAAACATTATTTAATTTAATTTTTGCATGCACTTCTTGAGTTGGCTGATCATGTTCGTTGGGCATTAACCACTCTCAACGGAGAAGAAATATGAACGGGGGATTGGAATAGCTGGGAAGAGAAACATGTAGTCTCATCCATGTACGTATGTCTAGTTTATAATAATATATTGTTTGAATTGAATGTCTAAAAGAATTGTTGGTGAGTCTTTAAAGGGATTGAAAATATTATCTGAATGTTGTTTAGGTTGGATGCCTGTGAAAGATTATGTTTCTTAGGGTCAATCTGATAGCTTGGAGAATAAGTTCTAGAGATCTTCAGGAATGTCTTTTAGTATGTGCTATGGTGAAAAAAAATAGTGTGCAATTATTGTTATACATTTTTCCTCGGTCGAGTTGACGATAACATGAGTAGTTTGTATGTTATCGCATTGTTGTGAGCCTTGTGAAGGCTTAGCGTGGATTCAAAATGTTAGCAATCCCAAGAGCAAGCTTAGAGAAGGTCTGGCCATTTTTGTTACCTTTTTATTATTTCCAAATAAACGATGTTGGAAGCCGAGTAGCTCTTATGAGTTTTTTGTTTGAAAACACCTCTAGAGAAGAGGATGAATTAACTTTTATAGAAGCGACCCTCTGATGGAAGTGTTATGGATTTTGTACTATATAAAATAGTATGGCAATGCTTAATAGAAGCTATGATTATATCTTTATGATGGTAGACACTCTTTTGTGGTTATTAGTTCAATTTCTTTTATTAAAACCAAAACCATTTGAGTGTGGTCTAGTTTTTCCCTTGATTTGGTTGTTGGTTTTGTTTACGTCAAATACCACTGAGATGTAGTCATTTGTTGAGAAACTAATGTACATCAATCTGGTGAGTGCAAAAGGGCAGGTTCAATCCTTTGTTGCAGTGAATTCCTTGTATAAAAATAATGAAATAAATTGTTCTTTGTTGCAGTGAATTATTTGTAGGAAAATAAAGAAATATATTGATCTTTGTTGCAGTGAATTCCTTATAGGAAAATAAAGAAATATATTGATATTTGTTGTAGTGAATTCCTTGTAGGAAAATAAAGAAATATATTGATCTTTGTTACAGTGAATTCCTTGTAGGAAAATAAAGAAATATATTGATCTTTGTTGCAGTGAATTCCTTGTAGGAAAATAAAGAAATATGTTGATGTGTTATATTGATCTTTGTTGTAGTGAATTCCTTGTAGGAAAATAAAGAAATATATTAATATTTATTGCAGTGAATTTCCTGTAGGAAAATAAAGAAATATCTTGATATGTGTTGCAGTTGATTCCTATAGGAAAATAAATAAATATATTGATCTTTGTTGCAGTGAATTCCCTATAGGAAAATAATGAAATATAATGAGTTTTGTTGCAGTAAATTTGTTGTAGAAATACAGAGATACTTTTGAGAATGAATTTAATTAATATCCTTGTGGAAAGATAAATATTTTACTTGTGAATGACTTCCAGAATTGCTCGGATGAATGAGTAGACTTCTGGTTTTAATTGAGAGCATTGTATTACCTTGTTTACCTGCTAGGAATGTATAGCTTCTGTAGAACATTGAATGGAAACCTGTAGCTATATATTATGTTGTTTTTTGGGTGTTGTGTTAGTCTACATTCATATAGAATAATGTTTTATTGACCATGGCAGTGTTGGCCAGATCCTTTACAAGTATTCCCATCTCAATGTGTGTAGTACCGGTTCAGGAAATATTCTTGGTTGTCGAGGAACACCCAAGGTTACTGAGTAGGCAGAATGTAACTTGTATACCCAAGAACCATATGTAAATAATCCATGTTTTCATTAAGGAGAAGATTGCATACTCCATAGTTCACCATGATGATGAATGTCGTGTATTAAAGCATTAGAGAACAATTTATGTTTAATTGTGAAGACCCAGAAGGGCTTCATCTGTGTAACATGATACTTTGATGTAGTCATCGTTGAATAATATATTATGTGGTTTCTACATCATTGTTGAGCTTTTAATTTATGGTAGTTGATGCACCTGATACGAGGTTGGCAGTAGACATTAGTTTCTATTCGAACATTGCTTTCTTTAGATAAGTAGATCTATTACCAAAGTTAATTTTTTTATCGGGTTTGATTAACATTAACAATAGATATGTGAGGTCAACGTATGACACTAGCTTATGATTTATTAAAAAAATATGTTGGAGTTAAGTCGGTAATTAGGTTTTGGGCGTATGTGTTGAGCCCTTAGGTAATAGATATTCAAAGGAAATAGTTGGTTTTAATTCCTTTAGTCATACATGAACATGCTAATTTAGAGTAACCTCTTTGTTTACATTTATGTGATAGTCGGATAGAACAAAATTTAAACTAGTTTATCCCTTTCGTTGGGCATGATTACTCCAAGCGAAAAACGAGATGATTTTATCTATGGAAAGACTTAAACACTTATAACTCCTACCTTAGATCAAAGGAAAGATTGTTCTTAAGGATCAGTTTATAAAGGGGATGTGATAGATGGCCAAACCTCTAGATTCTTGATACAACTACTCTAATGGATTTGAGTAGTTGAGCAAATAGCTTATCCTATTTAATTGATGGAAGAAAGGATAGCAAGATCAAGTTGGAAAACTAGCTCCTTTTAGGGAGAATAATAGTTTGGTGTTCACCTAACACACTTACAACAAAGGCCTATGTAAGTTGTGGAGATGGGTGAATAAAGGAGGGCCTAGCACATTTACAAGAATGACCTATGTAAGTTATGGAGATGGGTGAACAAAGGAGGAGCTTAGATATTTATATTTATCTTATGTGTAATAAAAATATTAGATCAAGATATTTGGGTAGTGATATTTTGTATCAGAGCATGGTTCGTAGTGGAATAGGCTCATGTGCAAAACCAATTATGGTGTGTGATAGGAAACATACCTAAGTAGGGTTTAAAATTTATTGGATAGAATAACTAGGAATTCACTTGCTATGGTGAATTGACTCTTACTGTCTCTTCTATGTGTGGCTAGGGACAATGCCACCAAAGAGAAGAAGAGGAAGTATTACCCCATCGATGAGGCAGACATGAAAGACCAATGTAGAGGTTATAACCCTGAATGTGGGTTCAGAGAGTCCTAACAATGAAGGGGAGGACCTCACCACAACAATGGTCCATCTGCGTGAACAAATGGAAACACAAAAATAGTTTTTGGATACCATATTGAATCAGGAAACACAACCTAGAATATCTAGAGTGGAACAGATAAATGAACCCCTTACCGAGGCCCAACAGGCTAGGATTCGACTTGAGGCCGAGTTGGGCAAGGAAATAAAACTTTTAAAGTCTTCCAAGTTCAATGGAGAGGAATATGGTGATAAAGCCGAAGCATACTTGAAAGAGATAGAAACCTAATGTAATATGAAGAACTTCTCCTCTAGAAATTAAACGTCCTATGCCACACTATATTTACAAGGTGATGACTTAAATTGGTAGGAAACTCTTAGTGAGGATTGAAAACTTACAATAGAAGTCAACTTAAAATAGGAAGAATTTGTAGTAGCCTTTAAAGATATATTTTTCACAAAGCACTTCTATTCCCAGAAGTTTGAGGAATTCACTAAACTTCAAAAGGGAACTAGGATAGTGGAAAAATATTATCAAAGATTTGTCAAGCTACTGAAGTATATTCTTGCATATAATGAGAAAATGAAGATCCATAAGTTTATACTAGAAGCAGATCCTAGGATAGGGCAAGAGGTAGATATGCGGGAACCTACTACTCTATAGAAGGCCTATGATTTGGCTAGAAAAGCTAAAACCTATCTCAAACCTTATTTCAACTATGAAGGGTTAGACGAATAGGGCAAAGAGGCACTAAGGAAAAGAAACAATGTAGGTTTTGTAAAGTGGTAAGGAGAACAGACAAATAAGAACTTCCTTAGGCAAGACCAAAGAAATTACAGAAGCAGGGGAGTTTTAGGAAACATTTCTAAGGAAATAACCGCAATTCCAACAATCACAATAGTGGTAACAATAGATCATATCAGGGAAAGGCTAATCGTCCATCAACAGAGAAAGCAAATGATGGTAAAAAATAGAAAACACATCTAGGACCCAAAATCAGATGTTTCGATTGTGGTGGACCTCATTACACCAACAATTGTTCGTGCATAGTAGGAACAAGTTCAAAAGGAAAGGAACTGATGTTCAAAGAACATGCATGCAAGGAACCGGTACACAAGATTTATGCAACAAGTAAATATGAATTGGAAAGGCAAGCCAATATGTTGCTAATAAGGGTTAAGATTTTTGGTAGAGATGTTAAAATTTTGATTTATAGTGGTGCTACGGATAGTTTTGTTTCCACTAATTTAATTAAAGACATATCAGAAAGGCCTGGAATCTTGGCACATGGGTGGAAGGTCGAGTATGGTTCCGGATAAACCTACTTTGTAAGTTAGTGCTACCCTATGGCAAAAATTGCCCTACCTAGTGGAATGACCATAGGATGTCTATATGTAGCACCATTGCATGCCTTTGATGTAGTCTTGGGAATGGATTGGCTACAAGCACATAGGGCTGTAATCAATTTTCAAGATAGATGGATTGAGTTTACGAAATATAGTGGGAAAGTGCACAAGGTGTACAGCTGACAAGGGGATTTCTAACCCCAAATTATTTTGGCAATGCAACTCAAGAAATCCATTAAGAAAGGAGGAATGGTCTTTGTAGTTAAGTTAAATGAAGTTGATAAGGAAAAGAAGGAATAGGTGCTTGGAAAACACACACTTTTGTAGGAGTTTAGGGATGTTTTCCAAAGGATTTACCTAGGTTACCACCCAAACATGAATTTGACTTCATGATTGAACTTCAACCTGGAATAAAGCCTATACATAGAGATCCCTACCAAATGAGTCCCATATAAATACAAGAGTTGAAGGTATAGTTGTAGGGATTTCTAGAGAAATGATTTATTAGACCAAGTGTGTCATCATGGGGTGTCAGTTCTATTTGTTAAGAAGGATGGTTTCTTACGACTATGTATAGATTACAGGATATTAAACAAGGCAATTTTCAAGAATAGGTATTCCCCACCTAGAATTGAAGACCTCTTGGATCAACTTAAGGATGTCAATTTTTTCAGAGATTTATTTAAAATTAGGGTATCATCAACTGAGGATTCAAGAGGAGGATACTTACAAGACAACATCTAAAACTCGTTATGGACATTACAATTATATTGTTTTACCTTTTGGTTTAACAAATGCTCCAACTACATTTATGAATTTGATAAATAGTATCTTTAGGAAGCACTTGGACAAATTTGTTTTGGTATTCTTGGATGATATTTTGATATATTCCTGAAATAAGTCAGAACATGATAGACACATTAAGATTGTGCTAGAATTGTTAAGGAAACATCAATTGTATGGGAATCTATCCAAGTGTGAATTTTATGTGTCAAAAGTGCAGTACTTAGGGCACATTGTTTTGACGGAAAGGATCACGGTAGATCCTAAGAAGATAGAATCTATTTTTAATTGGTTGCCACCCACAAATGTGATAGAGTTCTGAAGTTTCATGGGTTTTACTGGATACTATAGGCGATATGTAAAAGACTATGCCAAGATTACCTCTCCAATAACTAAACTATAGAGGAAAAGGAAATAATTCAAGTGGACAGATAGATGTGAGGTGGCTTTTGAAATGCTTAAGCAAAATCTAACTACGCCTCCAATACTAAAGATACTCGACCCTCAGAGAAGCTTTTTATTTCAATAGATGCATCATTGGAAGGTTTGAGAGGAGTACTTTCTTAGGAAGAAGTTGTAATAGCCTATGGATCAAGAAAACTAAAACGACATGAGGTCAATTATGCAACCCATGATTTGGAGTTGGCAGTAGTAGTGTTTGCTCTTAATATTTGGTGATGTTATTTGGTTGGGAGACCCTTTGAGCTAAAAATAGATCATCAGAGTCTACAATACATATTCACTCAATCGTTACTCAATCCTAGGCAAAGGTGGATGGAATTCCTCGTAGAGTATGACTTTGGCATTGAGTATTTTAAAGAAAAGGAGAATAAAGTTGTTGATGCACTAAATAGGAGGAGATACTTAGTTGTTTTGTCTCACATCCATGTAGACTTAGTGGAACAAGTTAGGAATATGCAAAATGAGGGTGCATAATGCAACCAAATTCATGAAAGAATGGAAACGAAACAAGATAAAAACAAAGATTTTAGCTTCAAAGATAGTTTCTTATGCTTCAAGGATAGGATGATAATTTTGGAGACTGGTGATTTGAGAAAATTAGTCATGAATGAAGCACATAGATCTCCATTTTTGGCACACCCAGGAGGAGCAAAAAAAAAGGAGAATATGAAGAACCTTTTATTGGCTTGGGATGAAGAGGGACATAACTGAATTTGTCACTCAATACCTCGAATACCAGAAAGTAAAAGCAAAACACAAACATCCTATGGTACTGTTGTATCCACATGATGTACCTATGCAAAAATGGCAAGTGGTTTAAATGGATTTTATCGTAGGGTTGCATAAAAACCGATTCCAACATGACACAATCGTAGTGGTGGTTGATAGACTGACCAAAGTTGCGCATTTTATACCTGAAAGTACTAAGGATGATATTGTGATTGTGGTAAATAGATTTGCCGAAGAGATATTTCATCTTCATGGTTTTTAAGAAGTAATTATATCGAATAGAGATTCGATATTTACATTCAAGTTTTGGTAAGCCTTGCATCACACCATTGGTACTAGACTGAACTTAAGCTCCGCTTATTACCCAAAAACTAATGAATAGATTGAAAGAGTGAACCAGGTGTTAAAGGACATGCTTCACATGTACTATATGGATTAGAATACCCGATGGGAGGATTACTTGCATCTGGTAGAGTTTACTACAATAACGGATACCATACAACTCTAGGCATGGCTTCTTTTGAAGCATTATATGGCAAGAGATGCAGGACACCATTGTCATGGGATAATATAGAAGACTGGATTATGCTTGGTCTAGACATGTTCAAGGAGATGGAGCAATATTTAAGGATGATCAGGAACGACTAAAAGAAGCCACCGATCAACAAAAGAGTTATGCCGATCTTAAGAGATCATCATGGAGTTTGTAGTAGGTGACAAAGTGTTTCTAAGGGTAAGACCAATGAAGAGTGCTATTAAGTCTACAAAATTGGACCCTCGTTTTATGGGATATTTTGAAATTTTGGATAAGATTAGTCTTGTGGCATATCAACTTGCCGTACCACCCAGTCTATCCAAGATTCACGACACCTTTCACATTTTTTTGCTCTAAAAATTTGTTGCTAAGCCTAAAATGTATGGGATTTCTCTAATTTGCAAATGGTGAATCCAGTATAGAGCTTTGACCACTAAATGTCCTTGAGTTTTGATCCAAATCGATGAGGAAGGTACTCTAGAGCAATGTAAGGTCGAGTGGGACTGCTTCTTTGAGAGAAATGCTACTTGCGAGAAAATTAGCAGATATGCAGAGACATTTTCCATTTTTGTTTGAGGATGCATTATGATTGTTGTTTTATGTTAAACTGTGATAATACATAGAGGACTGTGTTAAGCCTAAGGTGGGAGTATGTCATGACCCTCCCTTGGTAAAATTTTTATTTTGGATAGACTCATGCTTAGCTAGTTGTTTTGTTGATGTGATGTTTAACTATTTAATGATTTAGCATACAAAATATGTATCTTGTGGAAAACTATGAAGTATAGTGGCATATTTTTGTGAATGGTTGGTTAATCATGTTTATCTCTACAAAAATATATGTGTATCTATGAAGGGATACAATGTTGCTAATAGAATTGAATGATTGCAGGAATAGACGTTCACATAAGTGGGAAATGGAACCGACCACTGAGAATGGGATGCTTAAAAAGGAAATGATGATAGCTCTTAAAGATGATAGCTCCAAGGAAGACAAACTTCCCTCTCATATAGTTGCATATTTGTTTGCATGTGAAACTAACCATTGGTAATGAGGTTGTTTGAAGAAAACAAGAGTCGATGGAATGTTATTTGATGGTTGAAATGCTATCTTGAAAATCCCTCCTATAATGGTTTAATTGATGTTGTTTTATTGTGTTAGAATAGATAAGGAATTGGTTCTTAATCTTACTAACCTTCTTGCTTAACATAGTTTTATTTAAAAAGAAAATGAAAATAATTTTTGAAGGAACTTAGGACTTCCTTGATTTATTAAATTCTTATGCTTGAAACCTTTATTTAATTCAATTTTGACATGCACTTCTTGAGTTGGCTGATTGTGTTCGTTGGGCGTTAACCCCTCTCAATGTATGTTTGTCATGCCATGGAAATATTGGGCCTTTATTACTGGTTTGTTGCCTACCTTACCAGACATAATGGAGGACAAGTTGAGTTGTTTGTATGTTACTAGAGTGCTTCCAAAGATGATAAAAGTTGGATAGGAAGTTAGGGGATGGATATTTTGGGAAAGGATAAAAGAAAAGAAAGAAGTGTGGAGTAAGGAGAGAAGAGGGGGCAAAGAAAGAAGTTTTGGTAGAGAAGAAAGAAAAACAAGGGACTAGAATAGTTGGGTAGAGAAACAGGTAGTCTCATCCATGTTCGTATATATAATTTATGAAAATACATTGCTTGAATTGAATGTCTAAAAGAATTGTTGGTGAGACTTTAAAGGGATTGAAAATATTCTTTGAATTTTGTTTAGGCTTGACGTCTATGAAAGATTATGTTTCTTAGGGTCAATGTGATAGCTTGGACAATAATTTTTAGAGACCTTCAGTAATGTCTTTTAGTCTGTGCTATGGTGAAAAACAACAATATGTAATTACTGTTATAGCTTTTCCCTCGGTCGAGTTGACGATAGCATGAGTAATTTGTATGTTACCGCATTGTTGTGAGCCTTGTGAAGGCTTAAAGTGGCTTCAGGATGTTAGCAATCCCAAGAGAAAGCTTAGAGAAGGTATAACCATTTTTGTTACCTTTGTCTTGTTGCCAAACGAATGATGTTGGAAGCTGAGTAGCTCTTCTGAGTTCGTTGTTTGAAACACCTCTAGAGAAGAGGATGACTTAGCTTTTCTAGAAGCAACCCTCCAATGGAGGTGTTTTGGGTTTTGTACTCTGTCAAACAAATGCTAAATAGAAATTATGATTATATCTTTATGATGGTAGAAAGTCTTTTGTGGTTAGTAGTTCAGTTGTTTTTATTAAAATCAGAACCATTTGAGTGTGGTCTAGTTTTTCCCTTGATTTGGTTGTTGGTTTTGTTTATGTTGAATACCACTGAGACGTAGCTATTTCTTGAGAAACTAATGCACATCAATTCGATGAGTGCAAAAGAGCAGGTTCAGTCATTTGTTACAGTGAATTCCTTGTAGGAAAATAAAAATATATATTGATCTTTGCTGTTGTGAATCTTTGTAGGAAAATAAATAAATATATTGATCTTTGTTGTAGTGAATTCCTTGTAGGAAAATAAAGAAATATATTGACCTTTGTTGCAGTGAATTCTTTGTAGGAAAATAAAGAGATATATTGATCTTTGAAGTAGTGAATTCCTTGTAGGAAAATAATGAAATATATTGATCTTTGTTGCAATGAATTCCTTGTAGGAATATAAAGAAATATGTTGATATGTGTTGCAATGAATTCCTTGTAGGAAAATAAAGAAATATATTGATCTTTGTTGTAGTGAATTCCTTGTAGGAAAATAAAGAAATATATTGATATTTGCTGTAGTGAATTCCTTGTAGGAAAATAAAGAGATATATTGATCTTTGTTGCAGTGAATTCCCTACAGGAAAATAAAGAAATATGTTGATATGTATTTTAGTGGATTCCTATAGGAAAATAAAGAAATATATTGGTCTTTATTGCAGTGAATTACTTGTAGAAAAATAAATAAATATAATGAGTTTTGTTGTAGTAAATTCATTGTAGAAATAGAGAGATATTTTTGAGAATGAATTCAATGAATCTCCTTGTGGAAAGATAAGGATTTTACTTGTGAATGATTTCCAGAATTGCTCGGATGAATGAGTAGACTTTTGGTTTTAATTGAGAGCATTGTATTACCTTGCTTACTACTAGGAATGTATAGCTTTTGCAGAACATTGAATGGAAACTTGTAGCTATATATTGTGTTGTTTGTTGGGTGTTGTGTTAGCCAACATTTATATAGAATAATGATTTTTTGACCATAGTGGAACTGGCTAGATCCTTTGCAAGTATTTCCATCTTAGTGTGTGCGATACTGGTTCGGGAAATCTTCTTGGTTTCCGAGGAACACCCAAGGTTATTGAGCAGGCAGAATGTAACTTGTATACTCAGGAACCATATGTAAATACTCCATATTTTTCATTAATGAGAAGATTACATTCTCCATGGTTCACCATGATGATAAATATTGTGTATTAGAGCATTACAGAATAATTTATGTTTAATTGTGAAGACTCGAAAGGGCTTCATCTATGTAACATGATACTTTGATGTCGTCATTGTTGAATAATATATTATGTTGTTTCTACATCATTGTTGAGCCTTTAATTTATGACAGTTGATGCGCCTGATATGAGGTTGGAAGTAGACGTTAGTTTCTATCGAACATTGCTTTCTTTAGATAAGTAGATTTATTACCAAAGTTAATTTTTGTATCAGGTGAAATCGATTTACGTTAACAAAAGATATGTGAGGTCACTGTATGACACTAGCTTATGATTCATTAAAGAGATATGCCAAAGTTAAAATGATAAATACGTTTTGGATATATGTGTTGAGCCCTTGGGTAATAGATATTCAAAGGAAATGTTTGGGTTTAATTCCTTTAGTCATACGTGAACATGCTAATTTAGAGTAACCTCTTTGCAAGGTTTACATTTATGTGATAGTTGGATAGAACGAAATTTAAACTAGTTTATCCCTTTCGTTGGGCATGATTACTCTAAGCACAAAATGAGATGGCTCTATCTATGGAAAGACTTAAACACTTATAACTCCTACCTTAGATCAAAGGAAAGATTGTTCTTAAGGACCAATTTATCATGAGGATGTGATAGACGGTCAAACCTCTAAATTCTTGATACAACTACTCTAATGGATTTGAGTAGTTGAGTGAATAGATTATCCTCTTTAATTGACGAAAGAAAGGATAGCAAGATCAAGTTGGAAAACTAGCTCCTTTTAGGAAGAATGATATTTTGGTGTTCGCCTAACACACTTACAAGAAGGACCTATGTAAGTTGTGGATATGGGTGAACAAAGGAGGACCTAGCAGATTTATAAGAAGGACCTATGTAAGTTGTGGAGATGGGTGAACAAAGGAGGAGCTTAGATATTTATGTTTATCTTATGTGTAAAAAAAAATAGATCAGGATATTTGGGTAGTGACACATTGTACTTGTAACAACCCCAAAAGCTAACCAACCTGAGAGAGTTTTTTTTTTTAAACTTAATAAATTTCACAAGAGTATCCATGGAATATATATATTGACTAGACATAACCACATATTGACCCTAAGATTTTGTAAACATCACTCGAGTGGATAGGAGAGGCTAAGCTCCGGTAAGTAAATAGAATTTACCTTGTATACATCTGCAATATAGAGGATGCTTTTAAAAGGCCTCTCCACATTTTTGGCATTCTCCATGAATGCATACTTCTTGACCTTAGCATTAGGATTATCCCTTCTCATCCCTTAGAGAGGGAATGCCAATTCCTTAGCTATAAGTTAGTCTATGTTGGATCCATCAGGTGTAATGCCTTAATCTAGTTTAACTACACCTCCACGATGATCCCTTAAAATTCATGCTTATCTTCCCCATATCTATGATGGGTCTTTAAGCAACAATCACTCCGTGTGATTGTCTTCTCATGGACATAGGAACTAGGTGTTGCTACCCCACAACAACCCAAGTTAAGGAGAGTTTTAGACAAGGTTATCTTTAGAGCCCTTCCCAAAGAAACCCTCCTAAGCCCAAGGGTAAATCTTTTTCTCTCTCTCATTCTAAAAGCATTAAAAACAAAAGAATATTCTAGGATGGAAGCAAAACTATTTAAATTTAAGCTTGCAAAAAAAAAAAAATCTAACAAAACCTTTAGATAAAAGCATTAGTATGGATAAGAACCATAAAACCATTCATCAACATGGCACCATATATTCATCCAACTAAAGGTCTAGGTTATAGAAAAATAGTTTTTCCTTCTATTACAATAAATCCTCTTTCACCAAGAGAGATTTTGAATAGTACTCCAATAATACTTGAAGAATTAGTTTAGCATGATATGACATCTTATTCCCTTGGCCTCCATGGTAGTTTGATAGGAAGGTGGGGCTCAAAGTAGCTCATATATAGGTATAAATGCATTTCTATAAGATTCATTGCATAAAAACCACAAGCAAAAGAAGCTCATACTTCTTTTCAAAATATTTTCCACAAATATTTTTCAATTCCTTTCTCCAATAAAACCATGTATTTCTATATGATTCAATTCAATAGCAAACACAAGCAAAAAAAGCCTATACTTCTTTCCAAAACAATTTTCACAAATATTTTTCAATTCCTTTCTCCAACAAAACCATGCATTTCTATATGATTCAATTTAATAGCAAACACAAGCAAAAGAAGCCCATACTTCTTTCTAAAATATTTTTCGAAAATATTTTTCAATTCCTTTCTCCAACAAAACCATGCATTTCTATATGATTTAATTCAATAGCAAACACAAGCAAAAGAAGCCCATACTTCTTTCCAAAATATTTTTCAATTTCTTTCTCCAACAAAACCATGCATTTCTATAAGATTCAATTCAATAGCAAACACAAGCAAAGTAAGCCCATACTTCTTTCTAAAATATTTAAACCAAACATTTCTAAACACATCAATTCCATAAGCAAAGAAGCCCATAATTCTTTCCAAAATATTTTCCACAAAAATTTAAATTCAAAACCATACATCAATTCCATAACTATTTAATCCATCACTAGTTATAAATCAATCCATCATTTGCAAGTCTTGTCATTCATTTGCAAGACTAAAGGTTAATCCGTCCTTTGATTAAATACCAAACAAATCTACTTGCAAATCTACAAGTTGAGATAAATTAATCCTTCATTTGACTAATTACCAATCTAGAGATTATAATGAATTAATCTATTATTAGATTAATTTCCAAATTGATCTATCATTTGATAATTTGCAACCTAAAGATTATAATGAATTAATCTATCCTTAAATTAATTTTTAAACTAATCTATCATTTGATTATTTGCAATCTAAATATTATAATGAATTAATCTATCCTTAGATTAATTAATATTAATCTTACAAAAGTAGATGTAAGGTTTGCTTTGAATTAATCTATCCTTACATTATTTACAAGCCAAAATATTACTTAATAATAATCTATTGAAATATAAATTGCATAAATTTAACCTTAGATCATTTGCAAAACTATAGATTAACTAATAATAATCAACATTTCCAAAAGCAACTTTAGAAATAATTAAACCTTTTAATCCTTCTAACAAACTAAAAAGCACCCGAAAGCTTAACTCGAATCTATCCTAAGCTATTATGATGCACAAAAGAAAAAATATTAATAAACCAACTTTAGCATTCAATAAACCCAAAAAAAATAGATTCATAAAGCAATCCCTAAGTCTGCATATGCCTATAGTGATCACCATCTAATCTGTCCATAGATTAAGATGTTCTAATAAAAGGGCATCATGCATTGTAACTCAGGCACAAACAAAAAGAAAAAAGGGTAGGGTTATGAATTCTAAGATCTAGGCAATGACACGATGGTTAGCAACGAACACATTTACAACGAATCAAACCAAGCTTAGCCACCGCCCTCAGTGCTCTTCACCATGCAAGAACACATTCCAAGATGGCTAAGACAAAACACAATCTTAGGCTCAACATTAAATAAAATCGTATGCAAGGAAGCAATCAAACTCGTAGCACAACATTTATTAAGGGAATACAATCATCCAACAACAACAAAAAAGAGCATAATAAAACACCCAAGCAAGTCAAACCAAAAGCCACATATAATACCTAGCAAACTGCATCAAGTGAACAAGACTAATGGTGTTCATTCGATTCTACTTATTCCATACATTGGTTGTCCTTGCTCTATGCATCCAAAAACATGCTCTCCTCTTGCCCTAATCCTCCTAGTGCTCCCCCCCTCTTATTTCCAATTGATGCCCTTTTAAAGGCCCACAGAAATGGAAATACCAAACTTTATGGCATGCAAGACTGCATGGTAACATTGGAGGCGTTTCCCAACATCCACTACCACTTTAAACCAACATTGCTAATGTAGCAAGGAGAAAGGAGAAACAAAGCATCTTTCATTAACTCAAGGCGACTCCATGAATGCCAACACTAGGTAATAAGTGCACCATCACCACCAAGATTAAAGGTGGCCCATCATTGCCATAAACAAGCCTAAGGCAAACGTTTGAAAATAAGAACTAAAGGCTTCCTATTAAGGAAGAATTACTAACCTTAGGCAAATAAATATTATTACCACCCAATTAATTCTTTCAATAACACACAAGGAGATAATTAGAACCATCAAGCCATATGCAAGAACAAACATATTCTCTTGATGTTTCATACCATCATTTTATCCTTAAATGAGTGGCTCCATATTTAAGATAGATAAACTATCATCAACTCATGTTAAGGAGACTCGTTGCAAGCAACTTTCCTAGTCCAATGGTATGAACATGAGCATAAGCAAACCACTTTGCACCTACATGAAAGGGTATCCATCGATGTTACCTTGAGTTGCTTGATGAATGAGTCATCATCATCATTTCCCCTTCAATATGGTCTCTCATTCCTTATGGCCAAATATCTTATCCATACTCGAGAGTACTTGATCTTGCAACCAAGCAAAGCATCAAAAATACCATATTCTTATACAAAATAGACATAATATTAGAAGCATATATCTATCAAATCAACAAAGCTAAGCATTAAACATCATTCACTAATACATAGTCCAACTTGAATAGCTAGTACTGACAAGGTGTGTCATGACATACTATCTGCTTGGACTAAACACAGTTCATTGTGTTTCCTATAAAACATTACAATTTGTCTTTATTCATACAAATAAGGAAAATATTTTTCATCTCATCCACTTTTCCAAAGTGGTATTTTTTGTAGAATATTGGTCCCATTGGACTCTACACTGTTTTAGAGTTTGTTTCCTCACCGCTTTGGAATGAAACTTTAGAATATTTACTGGTCTTACTTCAATGACTGATGGATCTATCACCTGCAATTTTGAGACATCCCACACATGATTAGGATCATCAATGTACTTCCTACTTAGGGATATATGGAAATATTCATGGATCTTTGATAGAATGGGTGGTAAGGTAAGTCCGTAAGACACTAGACTAATCTTTTCAATGATCTCAAAAGGCCCAACAAAATGAGAATCCAATTTAGAAGACTTGATGGCCTCTTCATGGGTTTGAATATCAAGAAAACTGTATCTCCCATTATGAATTCTCTAGGTGAACACTTCAAATCAATATAGCTCCTCTAGCGATCGATGGATTTCTTAAGCCTTTGCCTGATCATCTTAAGTTACTTCTCCATATCCCTAATTGTATCTGGTCCAATGACAAATTGATCTTCTTGGCTATCCCAAGATAGAGTTTTGTATCTCCTATCATACAAGGCTTCAAACGAGGTCATTTTCAAGGAAGCATGGTACCCATTGTTATATGCAAACTCAACTAGATGCAAAAAGTCTTCCCATAGATACTTTTGAACCATGCAATACATGCAATTCATGTCATCCAAGATATGGTTCACCCTCTTTGTTTGACCATCTATTTTTGAATGATATGCAAAGCTAATATTCAGCTTTGTGCCAACTGCACAATGCAGACCCTACCAAAACTCATATGTAAATCTAGAGTCCCTGTCTGACATGATCATCTCAAAAAAACCATGCAACCTAAAAACATCTTTGGCAAATTTATTGGCCACTATCAAGGCATCATCCTTGGTATTTTATAGGAAAAATGAGCAACCTTGGTCAATCTATCGACCACTACTAGGATTGCATCATGCTAGTATTAGGTCTTGGTTAAACCCACTATGAAGTCCATAGATAGCACCTACCACTTTTGTACTGGTAGGTCATGTGGGTACAATTGCCCTACTAGATGTCTATGTTTAGTTTTCACTTTCTGGCATTCTAGATACCGAGCCACAAAATTGATGATATCTTTCTTCATCCTCGACCAATAGGTCTTCTTCATGTTCTCCCTCATCTTTGTCCCTCTTGGGTGAGCGAAGTAGGGAGATATATGTGCCTCTTGCATGAGCAATTTACTTAAATCACTAGTTTTAGGAATCACCACCCTATCTTTAGAACATAAAATTCCATCTTTTATGCTAAAATCCTTATCCTTTTTAGAATTTCCTTCCATCTTGGCCCGAATTTCACTCCAAAATTGATCTTGTGTTTGCATTTCCATAATTTGGTCCATTAAGTCCACGTGACATCGGGTCAAAGCGACTATATTCCTTCTTCTACTCAAGGCATCAACAACCTTATTTTCCTTACCTTTGATATACTTTATACCAAAATTATATTCTGCGAAGAACTTAACCCATCTTCTTTGTCATGCATTGAGCATTAGTTGGGTAAAGATGTACCTCAATCTCTAATGGTTGGTCCTTAACTCAAAAGGCTCTCCTAGTAGATAATGCTACCAAATATTATGAGAGTGCACTACAGTTGTTAGTTCCAAATCATGGGTAGCATAGTTGACCTCCTACTTCTTGAGTTTCCTTGACTCATATGCTATGATTGAACCATCTAGGAATAGAGCTCCTAAATATTCAAAAGAAGCATTAGTGTAGACTAAAATATTCCCTTATGGATTTGGAATCTTGAGAACAGGTGCAATAGTAAGCTTCAACTTAAGCAACTCAAAAGTGGCTTTGCATTTTTCGATCCATTTATATTCCTTCCCTTTTATTTGAATGTTAGTTTGGAATAGGTTATCTTGGAGTAATCCTTAACAAATCACCTATAATACCCTATCATGCCCATGAAGCTTCACACTTAAGGCACATTAGTGTGCAGTGGCCAGCTTAAAATGACCTCTATCTTCTTTGTATCTACTGTTATCCCTTTAGCAGATATAATATGTCATAGGTACTATACCTTAGGAACATAGAGTTGGTTCCTTCTCAACAACCTCAGCACAATCCTTAAATTCTTATCGTGCTCTTCCTTATTCTAAGAATATATCAAAATATCATCCAAGAATACTAAGACAAATTGATCTAGATGCTCCCTAAACACACTGCTCATTATATTCATAAATGTTGTCGGGGCATTGGTCAATCCAAAAGGTGACTGTAAATTCATAATGCCCATACCTAGTCTTGAAATCACTCTTGTGAGTATCCTCCTCATGGATTCTTAGCTAATGGTATCCTAATTTCAAGTCAATATTTGAGAATATGATGGAACCCTTGAGTTGATAAAACAAATACTCAATATTGGGTAAAGTGTACCTATTCTTATTAGTTGCTTTGTTTAGAATTCTATAATCTATGCATAACTTTAGCGAACCATCATTATTTTTGGTAAAAATAATTGATGCACCCCATGGTGATACACTAGGTTTAATCAGCCCTTTTTCCAACAAGTGGAGAGTGGCCCAAACTCTTTGGGTCATTGAAGAATAGTTTTTCATGGAGAAATAGGTCTCCAAATCATCTAGCCAAGCTTCAACTAAATCACCCCATATTTTCTAGTAAATTTTGGAGGTCTTAACATTCTTCAAATCCTTAGCTAGTTCTATCTCTATAAGAGCCCTAACTTCTTGCTCATATTAAGGAGTGTTTCCTTCTTGTCTACCCTCAATATTTCTATTCTAATTCACTATAGTTTCCAGTAGTTATTTCTGTTGATCCATTTTTTCCCTCTTTTGCTCTATTTTCTCTTGCAAAAGTGATATAGTAGCAGTGAGGTTCTCCACCTCTCTGCTAGAATTCCCTAAACTTTTTCTTGAGGGTCTAGCCTCAACACTATATTGCCTAGCCTATCTTTGAGGTATGAAAGATCCCCTTCTTCCTCTCCATAATTTTGGTGCCATTGTTTCCTCACCACCTAAAGGTTCCTAGGTTAGGTTGCAGTTCTCCTTCATGCTACCTCCTACCTACTAGTTAGTTACATTGTCCATGTGTACTAACAACTAAATACTATCATCCATTGACAATATTGATGGACATTCTAACTCCACTTAGAATGCCATATCCCAAGAGAAGATCTTTCTTCCCATAAGTCATCCATCAAGTCAAAACATCTCTAAGTCCTTTCTAGGGAAGCTTCTAGTCCTACGACCTAGGTCTTTGATACCAACTATAACAACTCCAAAATCTAACCAACCCGAGAGAGATTTTTTTGAAACTTAATAAAGTTCATAGGAGTATCCATGGAATACATATATTGATAAGACATAACCACATTTCGAGCCTAAGATACTATAAACATTAGTCGAGTGGATAGGAGAAGCTAAGCTCCTATAAGTAACTAGGATTTACCTCGTATACCTTTGTAGTATAGAGGACACTTTTAAAAGGTCTCCCCATATTTTTGGCATTCTCCATGAATGCATACTTCTTTATCTTAGTGTTAGAATTATCCCTTCTCAGCCTTTAGAGAGGGGGATGCCAATTCCTTCTTCCATCAATAAGTTAGTCTATGCTGGATCCATCAGGCATAATGCCCTAGTCTAGTTTAAATACACCTCCACGATGATCCCTTAAAATTCATGCTTGTATTCCCCATCTCTACAATGGGTCTCTAAGCAACAATCACTCTACGTGATTGTCTTCTCATAGACATAGGAACTAGGTGTTGCTACCCCATAACAACACAAGTTAAGGAGAGTTTTAGACAAGGTTATATTTAAAGCCCTTCCCAAAGAAACCCTCCTAAGCCCAAGGATAACTATTTTTCTCTCTCATTCTAAAAGCATTTAAAACAAAATCATATTCTAGGATGGAAGCAAAACTATTTAACTTTAATATTGCAAATAAATCTAACAAAACCTTTAGATCAAAGCATTAGCATGGATAAGAACCATAAAACCATTCATCAACATGGCACCATATATTCATCCAACTAAAGGTCTAGATTACAAAAGAATAGTCTTTGCTTCTATTACAATAAATCCTCTTTCACCAAGAGATATTTTCAATAGTACTCCAAGAATAATTGAAGAATTAGTTTAGCATGATCTAACATCTTCTTCCCTTGGCCTCCATGATAGTTTGATAGGAAGGTGGGGATCAAAACAACTCATATGCAGGTATGAATGCATTTCTATATGATTCATTGCATAACAACCACAAGCAAAAGAAGCCCATACTTCTTTCTAAAATATTTTCCACAAATATTTTTCAATCCTTTTTTCCAAAAAAACCATGCATTTCTGTATGATTCAATTCAATAGAAAACACAAGCAAAAGAAGCTCTTTCTAAAATATTTTTCGAAAATATTTTTCAATTCCTTTCTCCAACAAAACCATGCATTTCTATATGATTCAATTCAATAGCAAATGCAAGCAAAAGAAGCCCATACTTATTTCCAAAATATTTTCCAAAAAATATTTTTTTATTCCTTTGTCCAACAAAACCATGCATTTCTATATAATTCAATTCAATAAAAAATGCAAGCAAAAGAAGCCCATATTTCTTTCTAAAATATTTTCAATTCCTTTCTCCAAAAAACCATGCATTTCTATATGATTCATTTTCCAAGAAAATGCAAGCAAAAGAAGCCCATACTTCTTTCCAAAATATTTTCCACATCTATTTTTCAATTCCTTTCTCCAACAAAACCATGCATTTCTATATTATTCAATTCAATAGCAAACACAAGCAAAAGAAGCCCATACTTCTTTCCAAAATATTTTCCACAAATATTTTTCAATTCCTTTCTCCAACAAAACCATGCATTTATATATGATTCAATTCAATAGCAAACACAAGCAAAAGAAGACCATATTTATTTCTAAAACATTTTCCACAAATATTTTCAATTCCTTTCTCCAACAAAACCATACATTTCTTTATGATTCAATTCAATAGCAAACACAATCAAAAGAAGCCCATACTTCTTTCCACAATATTTTTCACAAATATTTTTCAATTCATTTCTCCAAAAAACCATACATTTCTATATGATTTAATTCAATAGCAAACGCAAGCAAAAGAAACCCATACTTCTTTCCAAAATATTTTCCACAAATATTTTTCAATTCCTTTCTCCAACAAAACCATGCATTTCTATATGATTCAATTCAATAGTAAACACAAGCAAAAGAAACCCATTTCTGCCTAAAATTTTCAACAAATATTTAAACCAAACATTTCTAAACACATCAATTCCATAGGCAAAGAAGCCCATACTTCTTTCCAAAACATTTTCCACAAATATTTAAATTCAAAACCATACATCAATTTCACAACTATTTAATCCATTGCTAATTATAAATAAATCCATCATTTGCAAGTCTTATCATTCATTTGCAAAACTAAAGGCTAATATGTCCTTCGATTAAACACCAAACAAATCTACTTGAAAATCTACATGTTGAGATAAATTAATCCTTCATTTGATTAATTACCGATCTAAAGATTATAATGAATTAATCTATCATTAGATTAATTGCCAAACTAATCTATCATTTGATTATTTGCAATCTAAATATTATAATGAATTAATCTATCCTTAGATTAATTGTCAAACTAATCTACTATTTGATTATTTGCAATATAAATATTATAATGAATTAATCTATCCTTAGATTAGTTATGAAACTAAATATTAATTAATATTAATCTTACAAAAGTAAATCTAAGGTTTGCTTTGCATTAATCTATCCTTAGATTATTTACAAACCAAAATATTACTTAATAATAGTCTATCAAAAGATAAATTGCATTAATCTAGCCTAAGATCATTTTCAAAACTATAGATTAACTAATAATAATCAACATTTCCAAAAACAACTTTAGAAAGAATTAAATATTTTAATCCTTCTGACAAGCTAAAAAGCACCTGAAAGCTTAACTCGAGTCTATCCGAAGCTATTATGATGCACGAAAGAAAAAAATCTTAACATTCAATAAACCCAAACAAAAATATCCTCCTCACAGATTCTTAGCTGATCAACCAAATCCTCAATCCTAGATAAAGGGTACCTATTCTTATCAGTTGCTTTGTTCAACATTATGTAATCTATCCACAACCTTAGCAAAGCATCCTTCTTTTGGATAAAAAGAACTAGTGCACCTCATGGTGATACACTAGGTTTAATCAACCCTTTTTCTAGCAAGTGGAGAGTGGCCCAAACCATAGGGTCACTGAAGAATAGTTTTTTATAGAGAAATAAGTCTCCAAATCATCTAGTCAATATTTAATTGAATCACCCCCATCTCTTTCGATGAATTTTGGAGGTCTTAACATTCTTCAAATTCTTAGCTAGTTTTATCTCTATAAGAGCTCTAACTTCTTGCTTATTTGAAGGAGGGTTTCCTTCCTGTCTACCCTCAAGATTTCTATTCTAACTCACTATAGTTTCCAATAATTATTTCTATTCATCCATTTATTCCCTCTGTTGCTCTATTTGCTATTGCAATAGTGAGACAGTAGAAGTGATGTTCTTCACCTTTTTGTTGGAATTCCCTTAAATTTTTCCCTAAGGGTCTAGTCTCGACACTATCCTACCTAGCCTATCTTGGAGGTATGGAAGATCGTCTTCTTCCTCTCCTTAATTTTGGCACCATAGTTTCCTGGCTATCTAAAGGTTCCTAGGTTAGGTTGCAGTTCTCTATCAACTACCTCCTACCTACTAGTTAATTACATTTTCCATGTGTACTAACAACTAAATACTATCATCCACTGATAGTATTGATGGACATTATAACTCCACTTAGAATATCATTTCCAAAGAGAAGGTCTTTCTTACCATAAGTCATCCATCAAGTCAAAACATCTCCAAGTCCTTTCTATGAAAGCTTCTAGTCCTATGATCTAGAGATTTGACACCAACTATAACAACCCCAAAAACTAACCAAACCAAGAGATTTTTTTTTGAAACTTAATAAAGTTGACAAGAGTATCCATGGAATACATATATCGACTAGACATAATCACATTTCAAGCCTAAGATGCTACAAATATCACTTGAGTGGATAGAAGAGACTAAGCTCCCATGAGTAACTAGGGTTTACCGCGTATACCTCTGTGGTATAGAGGACACTTTTAAAAGGTCTACCTACATTTCTAGAATTCTCCATGAATGCAAACTTCTTAACCTTAACATTATGATTATCCCTTCTTAACCCTTAGCGAGGGGGATGCCAATTCTTTCTTCCAACTATAAGTCAGTCTATGTTAGATCCATCAGGCGTAATGTCTTAGTCTAGTTTAACTACACCTCTATGGTGATCCCTTAAACTTCATGTTTTTCTTCCCCATCTCCACGATGGGTCTCTAAGCAACAATCACTCTACATGATTGTCTTCTCATGGACATAGGAACTAGGTGTTGCTACCCCACAACAACCCAAGTTAATGAGAGTTTTATACAAGGCTATATTTAGATCCCTTCCCAACGAAATCCCCCCTAAGCCCAAGGATAACTCTTTTTCTCTCTCTCATTCTAAAAGCATTAAAAACAAAAGCATCTTCTATGATGGAAGCAAAACTATTTAAATATAAGCTTGCAAAATAAATCTAATAAAACCTTTAGATCAAAGCATTATCATGGATAAGAACCATAAAACCATTCATCAACATGGAACCATATATTCATCGAACTAAAGGTCTAGATTATAACATAACAGTCTTTGCTTCTATTACAATAAATCCTCTTTCATGAAGAAATATTTTCAACAATACTCCAATAATAATTGAAGAATTAATTTAGCATGATCTAACATCTTCTTCCCTTGGCCTCCATGGTAGTTTGATAGGAAGGTGGGGATTAGAACAACTCATATGTAGGTGTGAATGCATTTCTATATGATTCATTGCATAACAACCACAAACAAAAGAAGCCCATACTTCTTTCCAAAATATTTTTCAATTCCTTTCTCCAAAAAAACCATGCATTTCTATATGATTCAATTCAATAGCAAACACAAGCAAAATAAGCCCATACTTCTTTCCAAAATATTTTCCACAAATGTTTTTAAATTCCTTTCTCTAACATAACCATGCATTTCTAAATGATTCAATTCAACAACAAACACAAGCAAAAGAACCCCATACTTATTTCCAAAATATTTTCCACAAATATTTAAGCCAAACATTTCTAAACACATTAATTCCATACACAAAGAAGCCCATACTTCTTTCCAAAATATTTTCCACAAATATTTAAATTCAAAACCATACATCAATTCCATAACTATTTAATCCATCACTAGTTATAAATCAATCCATCATTTGCAAGTCTAGTCATTCATTTGCAAGACTAAAGGCTAATCTATCCTTTGATTAAATACCAAACAAATCTACTTGCAAATATTTCATCTGATTTATTACCAATCTAGAAATTATAATGAATTAATCTATCCTTAGATTAATTGTGAAACTAAAGATTAATTATTATTAATCTTACAAAAGTAGATCTAAGGTTTGCTTTGCATTAATCTATCCTTAGATTATTTACAAACCAAAATATTACTTAATAATAATCTATCAAAAGATAAATTGCATTAATCTAACCTTAGATCATTTGCAAAACTATAGATTAACTAATAATAATCAACATTTCCAAAAGCAAATTTAGAAAGAATTAAATATTTTAATCCTTCTAATAGGCTAAAAAGCACTCGAAGCTTAACTTGAATCTATCCTAAGCTATTATGATGCATGGAAGGAAAAATCTTAATAAACCAACCTTAGCATTCAATAAACCCAAAAAGAAATAGATTCATAAAGCAATCCCTAAGCTTGCATACGCCTATACTGGCCACCATCTAATATATCCATAGATTAAGATATTCTAAAAAAGGGCACCA
The DNA here is from genome assembly GCA_028583015.1 of Wollemia nobilis. Classification (NCBI taxonomy): domain Eukaryota; kingdom Viridiplantae; phylum Streptophyta; class Pinopsida; order Araucariales; family Araucariaceae; genus Wollemia; species Wollemia nobilis. The sequence continues at coordinate 5,157,429 of JAQPPZ010016348.1, forward strand.
TGCATTGTAACTCAGGAACAAGCAGCAAGCAAAAAGGGTAGGGTTATGAGTTCTAAGATCCAGGCAGCGACGCAATGGTCATCAACAAACACATTTGTAATGAACAAGACCAAGCTGAACCACCCCCTCAGTGCTTTTCGCCATGCAAGAACGCATTTCAATATGGAAAAGATAGCACGTGATCCTAGGCTCAACACTAAATGAAATCCTACGCAAGGAAGCAATCAAATTCATAGCACACAAACTATTAAGAGAGTACACACATCTAGCAACAACAGAAAAGAGCATAATAAAACACCCAAGCAAGTCAAACCAAAAGCCATGGATAATACCTAACAAATCGCAAAAAATGAACAAGATTGGTGACGTTCGTTTGATTCCTCTTATTCCATGCATTGGTCATCCTTGCTATGTGAATCCAAAAACATGCTCTCCTCTTGCGTTGATCCTCCTAGTGCTTTCCTACCTCTTCTTTCCAATCAATGCCCTTTTAAAGGCCCAAGGAAAGGGAAATACCAAACGTTATGGCGTGCAAGACTATGTGGTAATGTTGGAGGTATTTGCCAACATCCACTACCACTTTAAACCCGCACTGCTAACACAACAAGTATAAAGGAGAAACAAAGCATATTTCATTAAATAAATGTGGCTTCATGAATGCCAACAATAGGTAATAAGTGCACCATCACCACCAAGATTAAAGGCAACCCATCATTGCACCAAACAAGCCTAAGGAAAACATTTGAAAAAAAGAACTCGAGGCTTCCTATTAAGGAAGAATTACCAACCTTAGGCAAATAAAAATTATTATCAACCAATTAATTATTTCAAGAACACACAAGGAGATAATCAAAACCATCATGCCATATGCAAGAACAAATGCATTCTCTCAATGTTTTGTACCATCATTTTATCCTTAAATGAGTGGCTCCTTATTTAAGATAGACATAAGCTATCATCGACTCATGTTAAAGAGACTCATTGCAAGAAACTTTCCTGGTCCTATGGTACAAACATGAGCATAAGCAAACCACAATGCACCTACATGAAAGGGTATTCATCCATGTTACCCTGAGTTGTTTGATGAATGAGTCATCATCATCATTTCCCTTTCAATATGGTCTCTCATTCCTTATGGCCAAATCTCTTGTCCATACGCAAGAGTACCTAATCCTACAACCAAGTAGAGCATCAACAGTACCATATTATTATATAAAATAGACACAATATTAGAAGCATATATCCATGAAATCAACAAATCTAAGCATTAAACATCATTCGCTAATACATAGTCCAACTTGAGTAGCTAGTACTACCAAAGTGGGTCGTGACAAGTACTGCAACCCTTGTTCCTTATATATATATATATATATATATATATATATATATATATATATATATATATATCTTGTCCGTCCGCAAGAATACCTAATCCTACAACCAAGTAGAGCATCAACAGTACCATATTATTATATAAAATAGACACAATATTAGAAGCATATATCCATGAAATCAACAAATCTAAGCATTAAACATCATTCGCTAATACATAGTCCAGCTTGAGCAGCTAGTACTACCAAAGTGGGTCGTGACAGTATTGCAACCCTTGTTCCTATATATATATATATATATATATATATATATATATATATATATATATCTTGTCCGTCCGCAAGAATACCTAATCCTACAACCAAGTAGAGCATCAACGAATACCATATTATTATATAAAATAGACACAATATTAGAAGCATATATCCATGAAATCAACAAATCTAAGCATTAAACATCATTCGCTAATACATAGTCCAGCTTGAGCAGCTAGTACTACCAAAGTGGGTCGTGACAGTATTGCAACCCTTGTTCCTATATATATATATATATATATATATATATATCTTGTCCATCCGCAAGAATACCTAATCCTACAACCAAGTAGAGCATCAATAGTACCATATTATTATATAAAATGGACACAATATTAGAAGCATATATCCATCAAATCAACAAATCTAAGCATTAAACATCATTCGCTAATACATAGTCCAACTTGAGTAGCTAGTACTACCAAGGAGGGTCGTGACAAGATCTGCAACCCTTGTTCCTATATATATATATATATATATATATATATATATATATATATATATATATATATATATATATATATATATCTTGTCCGTCATAAGAATACCTAATCCTACAACCAAGTAGAGCATCAACGAGTACCATATTATTATATAAAATAGACACAATATTAGAAGCATATATCCATGAAATCAACAAATCTAAGCATTAAACATCATTCGCTAATACATAGTCCAGCTTGAGCAGCTAGTACTACCAAAGTGGGTCGTGACAGTATTGCAACCCTTGTTCCTATATATATATATATATATATATATATATATATCTTGTCCGTCCGCAAGAATACCTAATCCTACAACCAAGTAGAGCATCAACAGTACCATATTATTATATAAAATAGACACAATATTAGAAGCATATATCCATGAAATCAACAAATCTAAGCATTAAACATCATTCGTTAATACATAGTCCAGCTTGAGTAGCTAGTACTACCAAGGTGGGTCGTGACAGTATTGCAACCCTTGTTCCTATATATATATATATATATATATAGTCAAGCACAGCCTGAATGTTGTCCACAGATTGTTGAAGTAGAGGACCCCTAAGGTCATCATAAGTTGATGTCTTAAATCCTACGCTACAACTTGAGATGACATCTATCATGTGTCACTAGTATGGAGACCTTGCCACATTGAAGGGAATGTTAAAATAATACCAAAAAGTGGCAATGGTTGTCCTAGCTACATGGTGCTTCTATTGGTTCTACATGACCATGCCCTCAAGCGTGGATTGTGCCCCTAGCACGAAATGGTCTAAAAAATAGGACTTTTCCATTCCACTATTTGCTTGTGTACTTGATGGACTCGAAATCTCCTGTTGAAACCGGCTAAATCTACTGCTAGTATGGGGAATTTAGGAGGGGGGTTGAGATGGCATTGGTATGACTTCTTTTGAGATTTACTTTTTTCCTCTAATTGAGCAATCATGGCCTCTATTTTATTTTTAATTTCTTTTGGCACCTTCTTTATGATATCTCTTTGCCAAATGGAATTTGAGGCGATAATCACCTCCAGTAAGAGGTTTGTTACAAAAAATGCATGTAACATCCCCTTTCTTTGTCCTTGGCGTTCTATACGCCCATACTGGATCTTTTGGTTTCATTTTTTATATGCCTGCACATGGAAACAAGTAACAACAAAGTTACAAACAATCACTTTAAAATAAATAAAAATCTAAACCCTAAACCAAAATGCTAGGGTTTAGGGTTTAAAATTGAAACATTTACAGTTGAAAAATGGACTTGAATACATAGTTATTAGGCAACAATCTTTACTTTAAAAGAGGAGAAAAAAAACCTAAAACCAAAATTCTAGGGCCTAGTGTAGGGTTTAGGGTTTAAACTTCACAGTTTAAAGTTCAATCAAACATTAATAGCTAAAAAATGGGCTTGTGTACATAGTTATTAGGCAGTAATATTTACTTAAAAAGAGGAGAAAACCCTAAACCCAAGGGTCGAAACACTAGACCAGGGTTTAGGGTTTAAACTTCAAAGTTCAAATTCAAACATTAACAACTGAAAAATGGGTTTGCATATATAATTATTAGGCAACAATATTTACCTAAAAAGAGGAGGAAAAAAACCCGAAACTCGAAACCCTGCACTAGGTTTTAGGGTTTAAACTTCAAAGTTCAAACATTAATAGCTGAAAAATGGGCTTGCATACACAGTTATCAAACAACGTTAAGCAATATTTAGTTATTTACTTAAAGGGGGGAAAACAAAACCCTTATACTAGGGTTTAGGGTTTAAAGTTTAAAAAATATTGATAGTTAATAATTTGGCTTACATATATCAATTTAGTATCTAATTAAAAAGAGGAGGGGAAAAAAACTAGGGTTTAGGGTTTAAAGTTTTAAATTTCAACGTTCAAAAATAAAAAAATCACAAGTGATCAAACTATGTGCAAAAAGCCCTAATATAGATTCTAAACCTTGTTTCTAGTTGGAGAAAAAAAAAGAGTTTTAAAAAATTTTCTTACCTTGGATGAATCTTCTAGGCGGTTATTGCTAGTTGTCATATTCCGTCAAACCACAATCGCTCGATCTTAGGATGCCCTAACATGTTTGGGTCGAGGTGATAGCATGTAGGTAGTGTTTTCCCTGTTTGGAAGAGCTTGAGGTAAAAAAAGGGGAAAGAAATGAACTTTCCCCTTAAATCGGCTATAGTCTCTACTCGTGCAACTGCGGTCGATTCATTGCTAATTTTTTGGCAGGATTTTGATTTTTTATTAAATTGCCAAATAATTGTTAACTCAATGATTCATGGCAATTTGAATCAAAATTTCAAAAAATCACCACGGAATCATTGTTTTGGTTATTCTTTGGCGTTTTTATCAACTATGTTATAAATAATCCTAAATTTGACTCCACTAATGACTTACCTTATGTCGAAATTTTCTTAACAAGACTAGGACTGCTTCTTAAAGTGGTGAACCAAGTCAAGATTACTTATTAAACTATTTTTGCCCTATTCCTATTGTTTTGACAGTCCTTGATGATTGTTTGACCTATAAGACACTTATTCTGCTCTGATTGTCTAATATTTTTGATAAAAGTTTATCACCTCTTAATGTGGAAGTCCGAGTTCCTTTTATTTTGGGGAAAATAGTGAATTCCTGGGTGTTTACTACTATCCTTATTAGCTTGTTTCTAGATTTGGAAATATTAACCTGCTCATATAGGGTGTTTGACAAGTGGTTTGATAGTTTAATTGATTTTACACCCTCTTGTATAGCAAGGCACTTGATTGAAGTTGAGTTTTCTCTATAATTAAAACCAAGGTTATCATTAATGCTCTAATGAAATTATTCAAGCATTTAGAGCAATACCCTAGCCCTCACATACCTATATTGTTCAATTCCCAATCATAAGTTTGCATCCTCTCTAGGCTTTAGGGTAAGAGGCCTGCAGAAGAACCAATAGTTCAAATCCTTAATAATATCCTCTTTCTCATGTCATTACCTAATGATGAAGCCATATTAGAGTTCTTACACACTAGAGAGGAAAGAAACCCCTGATAATATCAAGAGGGTTCCTTCAAGAGCCCAACCCTAATTGGGAAGGCATAAGTGGTTGATATGTTTGCTAGGTTGAGATTAATTCTAAATTATAGAATATTCCACCTGCTCTAGATCATTTTGAAGAAGACAATGTCATGAATGTCGAACCTATTATAAATATTAACATAAGCACCCCCAAGCAACTATGCATAGTCAAAATTTGGGCTAGCATATCTCATGAAGAGCAAGCCATATTCATTTCATTGCTTGGGTATAGAGATGTCTTTGCTTGGGAATATTTTGACATGTCTAGAATGGATGAGGATTTGGCTGTCTACAACATTGTTAGCTATGAGCATACTTCCCCAGCTTGACAAAAGCAAAGGTTCTCTCCTCTCATTCAAGACTTGTGTAAAATTGAAATCCAAAAGTTATTAGATGTCAATTTTATAAGACCTGTTGTCTATTCGGGATGGGTATCTAACATAATACCTATAAAAAAGGAAGAAAAGAATGTTATCTATATTTGCTATGATTTTAGAAACATCCACCTAGCTTGTCCTAAACCCTCCATTGATTATTTTGTTGATTCTACCTCAAGGTTTGAAAGGTTATCCCTTAAATATGACTATTCATTGTATAACCAAATATGGATTGCCCTTGAGGATCAAGCTAAAACAACTTCTACTATGCTCTAGGGAACATATGACACCTGATATGGAAAATGGGTCACCATGATGCATGAATATTAACACAAAATATTGTGAAAGCTTAGGTGATTGATGATCACTTAGGGATAACAACTACACAACAATGCTTAAAGGAGGCATGAGATGATGAGGATATAATGGCCATATATTGTGCTCATGACTTTGTCATGTTGCATTCCTGTAGTCTTATTCAAGAGCTTGTACTTTATTAACTTACTAAGCAAGAAAAGGCCCTCTTGGAGTCTCATAAGACTACCCATAGGTGTTATGAAACTAAAGCTAAATCCAAATATGACACATCTCCTACTTAAGATTCTAATGAAACCCACCACCTTGACGCTTGGATCCTTTACTTTGACGAAGCAAGAATGATTTTGGGATAGGATCTGGTACTTTTCTCAAGTCTCCAACCAACCAAGCTATTCCTATGGCCTTACTCTTAATTTTGTCTAGTATTAGTAATAATGTTGCAAAATACGAGGCTTTGATTTTGGGGCTCTTGATTACCCAACATATGAATGCTAAGCACATTAGAGTGTTTCAAGACTCCCAAATTGTAGTCCATCATATTGGCAATAAGTATGCTATTAAAAATCCCATTTGATCACTTACCACCAAGTGGCTATAAATTTAATCAATGCTTTTGAGTCATTTTCCATTAGGCATTCCCTAAGGGGGAAAATGTCGAGGCAAACTCCCTAGATACTTTGGCTAGTAAATTCATACCACAAAAATATTATTGGAATAAATTGTAGTAAAGTTAATGATGAACATGTGATCTCTATCACTACTGGCCTGGTGGACATGCATACAATTGAGCTTAGCACTAGTGATTGCTAAATCCCTCAATATGATCCTTAGTACTGTGACATTTTATGCTTCCTTGATAATCAAACCTATCCACCTACAGTTATTGCTAAACAACATGCTCTCATTCGTAAGAGAGAATTTCAATATGTTCTTGGTGGGATTTTGTACTACTGCAATTATGATGGTATTTTCTTATGATGTCTTATAGCAGTTGAAGTGCCAAAAGCCCTCTTTGATGTTCATAGTGGTGACTGTGGATGACAATTTAGTGGTCATTCCAATACATGTATATTTTTATAAATAAGTTACTTCTAGCCAATAATGGAACCTAATGCTATTAACTATGTCAAATCCTATGATAAACGTTAGTTCCACAAATATAAAATTTATGCCCCTACTCAGGTTCTTCATCCAATTGAGTCTCCTTGGAATTTTTCCACTTGGGGCCTTGACCTTGTAGGACGTATTTCTCCTGTGTCCTTGGATGGGAAGTTCATTATCAGAACCATAGAATATTTGATCAAATATGTGGAAGTTATGCCAATAACAAATTAGACATCCTTCAACATATCCAAATTTATCTTTAATCATCATATCATGTGTCCTCGGATGAGAAGTTCATTATCAAAACCATAGAATATTTTATCAAATAGGTGGAAGTTATGCCAATAAAAAATTAGACAGCCATTGACCCATCGTTGACTTATTTTGGATCCTCTAGTGACTCTTCTAAGTAGGATTCAAAGGAGTTCATGATTCCCCCTTCTGCTTCAAAAGGGAAGACATCAACTGTGAAAAAGGTAAGATTTCTCTTAATGGAATCAAGGAAAGTTGTGCGCGATGCTCAAAGCACCTATCCTCGAAGGCAATGAAAACTGAAACCCCACCTATTTCAGTGGAGGTGATGGATTTAAAAGACAGTCTGCCAACGAAGATAATCTATAAGCATTCGTAGGACTTAGAGTATGCTAAAATATGTCTCCCTCATTAGGACTTGAATCCCCTACTGTCAAGCCGTTCTTAGGTAAACTTGATGAAAAACACCAGGTGTTATTGGGTTCACTCCAGGTGGTGATCTCTTTCATCTATGAGATCCATGGAATGGCGTAGTAGCATAAGGATGTGTTGGCTCCCTAGTTTTCAGTGGGAATTGGTTCTCCTCCTTTGGGTTGGATCGATAGTGATTTGAATTCGGGTGTTGTTTTTACTTGTTTGGTCATCCAACTTTTGTCTTGCAAGGTTGTGTGCTCCCCTTTTGGTCTATTGTTGTGGGGCAACCTGTGTTAGATAATTTTAATTTTTGTTTGGTTGGTATTTTTGTGTGAGCTTCGGGGTTTGACCCAAATCTCTCTTCTCCATATGTAAAAAGGTTTGGGGATCCTTTTTTTAAAACCCCTTCTTTTATCTAACCAAAAAAATATCTTTAATCAGATTGTGTGTTAATTTGGTGTCCCATCTACTCTCATTTTAGATAATGGTACTCCTTTTTAAAATGAAGTAATGCAAGATTTAACTTCTTAGTTAGGGATTCAACACCATTTTTTCATGTCTTACTATCCCCAATAGTAATAAGATTTTGACAAAAATTCTGAAAAAGACAGTTAAAAAATCAAATAAAGATTGACACTTAAAGTTATATCTTGCATTGTGGATGTATCACACTAGCATTCAAATGTCTACAGGGACAACCCCTTTTTCTTTGTTCTATGGTACTAAAGTTGTTTTGTCGTTTGAAATTGAATTTTCTTCTTTACATGTTTCTTTAAAGAATTTGTTAAGTCATGATGAGTACCATCAAGAGTATTGGGAGGTTCATCTTACCAAACTTATTACTCTTAATGAGAGGTGTCTATGTGCTCTTAAGCATGATAAAGCTTGTAAGAGTCAGTTTCCAAGCAATACAATAAGAAAGCCTGTCGTCATGGTTTCAAATTCAAGGACCTTCTTCTCAACCTTGATAATGTGTGTAAGTGCAAGGGAAAATTTATATCAAAATGGCTTGGTCCATATACTGTTAAAGAGTTGTGGGTTTGAGGCAATGAAATTGCAAACAATGCATGGAGTTCAATTAGAGAAACCCATCAATTCCATGCATATCAAATGCTTCCACACATATCCCTCTTCCAACTTGTTTGTACAATCCTTGTGTTTTCCTTGGTTTGCCTATTGTTTTTTGTGCCCTATTTTTTTCTTTGAATGCTTTGATTGTCTATATGTAAGTATCAATATTTTACATTATTTTTCAGTTTTTTGTTGTCTTTTTCTAGTTTTTGGCTTAGCAATTTGTGTCTTCATGCTAATTTTTCCTCTTGATCGTGATCATCACTTAAAGTGATGATCTTGGTCTTTTAGCTTCCTTGATTTTAGTTAGTTTTTGATTTTGATTTTTGCATTATTTAGGTCTCATTTCACTTGTTGCTTGGTATTTTTGATTCATTTTTATTGGCACTTATTGTTGCTAACCTTGTTTGCACTTTGTTTACCTTCATCACGGTGTCACTCTTGCTAGTAAGGGTCGTCATGACGTCTCTAAAGTCTTCCCTATCATCTGTGTCAGTACCCCACTTTAAGTGCCATAAAAGCAACCACCTTAGTTCAACACATATCATTTCCTATATGGTATGTGGTCGGAACACCAAGACAACAGTCCTTCAAATTTTTTAAAACCTGCAATCGATCCAATCAATATATCATTTTTGGTATCCCACTATACTAGCAAGTGTACCTTGTTGAAAAACGCGCTTGACTAGATACAATAGTGAGTGATCCATGTTGCAATAGGGGCATGGTGACTTTCCCTTCCACGGGATCTCCATTATCTAATGTGCATTGTAACGTGTATCTAACCCATTTTTTATCACTTTTTTCTATCTTCACCCTATCTAGTGATAAGTCACCTTGTGGAACAATGCGCTTGGTCATATACTACAAAGGGTGACCCATTGTAATAGGGACATGGTGACTCTTCCTTCCATGGGATTTCCCTTCCCTTAGACATTCTACAAATGTGTATCTAGCCCATGTTGTTTGCTTTATTTTTCTTCTTCCCTTGTTGTGGCAAGTGTGTCTTGTTGAACAAGGTATTTGTCGTCAACAACAAGGCATGAGTTGGCCTTGGGGACATATATTTGCATACCATTTGTGGCATAAGTTGCAAACTATAGGCCATCCCACAACAATGGGTGGCCATGATTGACTGGTATAGAGTCCATCCATATTTGTCTAGCAGTTTCTTTTAGGATTGGGGGATATATACTTGCATTTGTACATGGCGTGAGTTGGATTCTCTCGATCTGCCCTACTGTAGTGATAAGTGTTTTTGTTGGTACTTGGCACTTGTTAGATACTACATGTGGCCTACCTACTACAGTGGCATGTATGGTTGGCACATCAACTCATGCATGACGAATATTGAAGGGAGGTAGTGTATGGTGAGCACGCCACTGAATGCTACCCAAATCTCTCATGCTCTAGAAAGTCAAAATCTAAATCATGAAGTATGACATTGATTCTACTCAAATCATACATGTAGTTAGCAAGTTAGAAATGACATGTTGAATGCTACACAAATCCTAAGTGCCGTCATAAATAAATCAACATGTTGTTGAATGCTACACAAGTCATAATTAAATGCCATGAATGTAGAAAACAAGTTACTATAAGATATACAAGTCAATGATGCATAACAAGAATGAATCTCATATATATAAAAATATAGTACATAGAGGTATAATTTGATACAAGGGACACTCAATGTCATCATCTTAAGCTACCTTATGACCCTATATATGTTTTTAAATATTTCATTGAAAAATGGTTTTCTACATAATATTTTGTTGAGATTTGTAAGGATATCATAGGGATAGTGCTTTTAGGAGCTTTGGATCACTCTGGACATGCTTGTGCACTCAATTTTTTCTCATTTTGCATTCAATTAGCGTTTTTTAGAGCTTTGGACATTTTTATAGATAATTTTATTTGATATCACATGGGGTGAGTAAAAATCACTTCTTCTAGCCAAAATTTCTAGAGGCACGTTTAGGTAAGTATAAATCATGTTTTCCTTAATTTTTGCATTTTGTCTACAATTTATTTTTAAAAAATGTATTTTGCATAGACAATAGAACAAAAAATCACAAAAAACTGTTTTTTTTTGTTCTATAGCATAGGGTTTTATTTTTGTTGCTTTGATCATCACATATTGCTCTAATTTTTTTCTAAGGACTCACAATTGGCTATCCCTTGCAATGTTGCTCATGGTTCTTAGGGAGGGGCAATATATATTTGTAAAAAGAGCACTAATAATTGACTTTGCAAGTAGTGGAGAGTCTCATCCTCCCAGATAAGGGATAGGGGTGGACTAACTTTGTTAGTCCTTAGGTAGGACAATAGTGATCCATGTTTGTTGGTAGTTTTGGTTTCCTTTCTTCACCTAGTTGTTGCCTTTCTACCACATTTCTTGGTCATTTTTGCCTGCTAACTTTTCCAAAACCCTAAAATAAGGATAAATTCATAATTAATGGATATTTTGATGAGTCCCCCAAAGCGCGCATCCTAAAAATAAATGGTGCCAAGATAATCACTTTAAGTGGCAATCATGGTTGTCAATTAAATTTTAGATTTTTTATGTATGCTCATGATTCTAGCTTCATTTTACACCCAAGGTGTGAACTGTGCGTCAATTGGACCAATAGTTACAATTTTATAGCTTGAAAAAGGGTGAAAATGATCGTTGGCCCCAAAGGGAAGGTTTTTTCATTTCATCTGCTATAAATACTCATTTCACCTCCCTATTTTCTCACTATACATTAAGTTACCATTCTATTACCATACATTGCTAACATTGCTCTCAAGCCTTTTGCCTTTGTTGCTTCTATGATATGCAATCTTCTTATTCTCTCTCTCTCTCTCACTCTTGTCTTTGCAGGAACAACCAAAACCATTGACCACTGGTTTTTTGTCTTTCATGGTGAAGGATAGGATGCTCTACTAAGATTTGTAGGCGACAAATCTACTTCCCAAAAGAAGAGAAATGAAAAATTGTACATAATGTGTTTGCAATTTTGACAAGTTTGTTGAAACGAAATTTGAAGAAATGTACATGGAATGAATGTGAATAAATTCAAGTTGATTTAGAAGTTGAAGTGAATTTAGACCTTAGGAAATAAATTAGATGAAATGCACATGAACTTACTAGTTAAAGTGACTCTAGAACTTAGGAAATCAAGTTGATTTAGACAAATGAAGGACTTAGGGTGGCAATTATAAATGATGCGTTGTCTCAAGAACTACTTGGAATGACCCAGGTAGGCTTCATAAGGTCCTCCTCTTTCATTTTGAAGCATATATTGATTCCTTGATAAGCCCTATGCGGTTGAGTTTGGTTTTATATGGTTTATGCTTAAATATCTATTTGTTACAAATGGAAGGTGTAAGCAAGTGTTAATGTTGTTATTATTATTTGATGTCATTGTTGTGATTGGCCATGACAACCATTGTTATTGTTGAAGAAATATTGTTGTTGCAATAGTAAATGAATGATATAAACTCATACATTGCTATTATTCGTAGCTCGTTAATACATGTGTGTGATTGATAATATGTTGAACGTTGTATTCCAATTGGTATTGCAGGATATATAACATATTGCTTGGTGATAAGAATTGTTAGTCATGCATTGCACTAGGATTATAGCATTGCAGGTTATAGTAGGAATTGCAAGGATGTAACAAACCATACGATTGGCAATAATAGCAACAAGTAGTTGGTAGATACAAGTAGTTGCAAACTATTGAACCATATGACTATGGAATCGTACGACAACACACAGAGGAGTGTTGTCACCTTTGTTTGAAATTGTTGCTAAGTGAGCTTGTATGTGGGATACCATACAAGATGTTGTACAAGGGCTTAGAATTTTTCCCTAAGTCTCACACTATATCATACGAGACGGTTGTATAGGACAATCATACACTTGGATTGCATCATACAAACTATGGTGTTGTACAACCAAGGAATTGTACACAGAGCTAACCATCTAGTTGAGATCGTACGAGATTCAACCATATTGTACAATGGTGTTTTCAATCTCATGATTACAACACCATTCAGTTATTAAACATGTAACCACTCCATCACTGGGAATACCACCACTCATGCTACTTTTGGAGTTGTTGTCATTGTCGAAACGAGAAGGATCCAATTGAGTGAAGAGGTACTCTTAAAGGGAAGAAAGGTGGATGATAGATTCATTTCCACAAGGACATAGAAGACAAGGGTGTGGAGAGGAACAAGTACCCAAGAGGAGGAGCACGAGGATCACTCAACCAAGGAGCTTGAACAATTTGGTATTGCAGTCAAGAGAAACAAAGAAAATAGTACTTGAACAAGTTTGGACTCCTGAAGAGGAAGAAAGTGGAGGGTGGGAGATATTGTTGTTCATAATAGAGGACAAGGTGCAAGAGAATCAATATCAAATAGTTGAACATGTTTGTGTAAGTGAAGAAACCAACGTGAAAATTGCACAAGGAGATGAGGCATGGATGGTGACACTTGAGCAAACAAGGAGGAGTTTGCTAAGGAGTGCAAAGGATGGGAGTTAGGCACCAGAGCAATATCACATGAGTGTTTGGGTGAGTAGACCGGATCCACCTCTCGTTTATTCGCGAAGGAGGTTGCAAAGTGGGGATGCACTAGAGTTTGGAAGAAGACTATTTGAAGGAGGAATTGAAGGTCAAGAGACACTACAAGGAGACAAAGTGCCTAGGACCAAAGCACCTAGAGAAGAACAGCAAGTAGAACCACCAAGGACAAAAAGGCATTGGGCCAAAATATCATTAGAGCCATCATCAAGTGACGAGGAAGTGGAGAACCACTTAATGGCAAACATTGCAAATAGAGCGGGCAAGCAAAAATGCCCACCCTTCATAGGAGAAGGGAAAGAAGATCCAACAAGGCATATAGGCACTTGCACAACCATTTGGAAGGCAAACGGGGTAAGACATCCCAATGAATGGCTACAGTTATTTCCTACTACATTGCGAGGCATCACAATAGATTGGTACTTAAAAAGAGAAGGTACACAACCCTTTACCACATGGCAGACCATGATAGAAGAATTCAAACAAGAATTCTGACCTTTGAGAGATGATACGAAGATCATCATAGAAATTTACTCCATGAAACAAAAGAAGGATGAGGATATCAAGACCTACAACAGAAGATTGAAACAACTCATAGATAAAATGGAGTTGAAACCAATTGATGGTATGGTTAAGAGATGGTTCATTGATGGGTTGTTGCCTAAGTATAGGAAAAAGATGAAGATTATACCCTCCTCAACATACGCAGAAGCATATGAGAGGGCGAGAAACTTTGAGAGTGAGGCAAAGCAAATAGCGACTAGGATTGGAGGCCATGCCAGGAGTGAGGACTCGGATAGTGATATCAAGGATAAGGTACAAAATGCTATCTAGTCCATGAGGAAGGAATTTGATAAAATGATCAAAGAAGTTAAGGGTGAAGTAAAGAAGGACAAAAAAGACATATGGTGCTCAGACTGTAAGTCTAAGGGACATACCAATGTGAATTGTCCAAAGAATGCATATTGTAATATATGCGATGTATTGGGACATCCGGTTACCGATTGTCCATTCAATTTGAAAGGAGCAAGGCACCAGACTATGATGGTGCAAGAGGAAGAAGAAAAACCAAATACCTCAAGGAATGGACAAGGTGCAACCAATGGCGGCTATAGGAATAACTGTCGAGGAGGTAGGCAATACCAAGGCAATTGGCAAGGAGGTCAGAGTCGATTGCAATATGATTCGGATGGAAGACCGATCATACAATGTCACAATTGCCAAGAATGGGGGCACTTTGTGAAGAATTGCCCTACTCCTCAAACAGGAGGAACAACAAGAAATAATGTATTGCACATGTGTCGATGGTGCGGTCCGAGCAATCATAAGGAGGCGAATTGCCCAAAGAAGGTGAGTACAAGCAACTCGCAGAATGTCAATTTTCTTGACATAGAAGAGCCTCCTACAGAAAACAAGCCAACGAAGAATGATGTGCTTGTCGTTACAAGAAGTCAGGCGAAAAAGGATAAGTATCCTGAACCTGCCATAGAAAAGGAAAGATGGCAGGAGGCACAAAAGGTGATAGAAGAAGTTGAGAAAGCTAAGTGAGAACAATTGGCAGAGCAAAGGAAGCTAAAGAAGCCATTGGGCTCAGAGGAGAAGGTGTCAACACAAGAATTGGCAGCACAAGTGTTGAACACGATGGTAGAAGTGAAAGTGGCAAGTTTGCTTAGCGCCATACCGATCGCTGCATGCAATTATAGGAGAAGAACTGCAGCCACAAAGAGTGATGGAGGTGCAGAGCCAACCAGAGGAGGAAGTAAAGAAGAAGGATCACTTTATTGATCCAACAGTATTAATGATTGATGTTGGGAAAAAGCCAGCATTGATTCATATTGAGATACTAGACCATAAGTTGACACAAGTTATTGTTGATGGTGGATCGAGTGTAAATGTGCTCTCGGAGAAGACATGGAAAGAAATTGGGGCTCCATTTCTATGGTCACCGAGTTTCAAGTTATACGACGTGGACCAATACGGTATTGAGATGAAAGGAGTCTTAATGGCTCAAAAAGTAAAGATTGCAGATCAGGAATTCATCATGGATTTTGTTGTGATCACAATGCAAAAACCAACATATGATGCATTGTTGGGAAGAGGATGGCTAAGGATGGCCAAGGTGAATCACAACTAGGAAAAAGATCGGTTGACATTTAAGAAAGGACAACATAAGTACATGATTAATTTGAAGAACCAAACGGTCAATGAAGATTTGGCAACAACTGATGAGTCAGGAAGTTCTTCAGATGAAGATAATCAATACGAGCCAAATGAAGAAGGAATGTTGTACTTGGAAGAGTGTAGTGAGGATGAAAACTGATCGGATAGTGGACTTCTCCATTGGCAAATGGAGGAGTATGAAATATTTCAGCCCACCTACCTCTGTATTCAGACAAAGGAGACTCAAGAAACCCATGATGAAAAAGCTGAAAACAACAAGAAGAATGAAGAGGATGAAGAGAAATGGACTTTCCCCAAGAATTTTGCAGAATACACAATTGGTGATGCTGAAATTGATGCAAAACCAGCACACCTAGAAAATGTGGCAAAAGCAAGGGATGAACCAGAGAATATAAAGTATGAAGGACCAAAGATAGTAGAAGTGAATTTGGGAACGAAGGAAGATCGTAAGATAATCCATTGTGGAGATGATTGGGACCTAGTGTTGAAAGCAGCAACTTTCAAAATTTTCCTACAATATAAGGACATCTTTGCATGGACATACAAAGATTTGAAAGGGATACCTCTAGAGTTGTGTGTTCATAGGATCCAGTTGATCCCAAGTGCCTTACTAGTAAGGAGAAGGCCATACAGAATGAACCCAAAGTATGCAGCTTTGGTGAATGCGGAAATAGAGAAGATGTTGGATGTCGACATAATCTTCAAAGTTACGGTGAGCGAGTGGGTGTCACCAATCATGATTACTTTGAAGAAAGAAGCAAATAGAATCCGCATATGTGTGGACTTTAGGAGTCTTAATGCAATAACAATAAAGGATCCCTTTCCAATTCCCTTCACTGATTCTATTTTGGAGGAGGTAGTTGGACACGAGATTTACTCATTTTTGGATGGGTTCTCTAGCTACAATCAGGTTAGCATCATAGAGGAAGACAAGTTGAAAAACACATTTGTGGTAGAGAATGGCATTTATGCTTGCAATAGGATGCCATTCGGGCTATGTAAGACCCCGACCATATATCTGACCCAATGGATTATTAAAGTTTAAAGCTTTCTTGGATGATTGGTCGATATATGGAAAGGTAGAGGAGCACTTGCCAACATTAGAGGAATGCATGAAGTTATGCAAGAATGCCCAGTTAGCTTTGAACCCAACAAAATGTCACTTGATGATGTCATACGGCAAGTTGTTGGGACACATAGTTTGTAAGGAAGGGTTGAAGATAGATCCTAATAAAATTTGCGTCATTGTAAATATGGAAGAACCACATGATGTGAGTTCATTGAAGACCTTCCTGGGATCTATAGGATACTATAGGAGGTTTATCAGGAATTTTGCCCATGTGTCCTATTTGTTGGATTCATTGACAAAGAAGAATGTTCCCTTCAGGTGGACGGAGGAACATCAAGGAGCCTTTGAGGAGTTGAAGGCAAAGCTTGTATGCAGTCCCATTATGGTATTTCCATATTGGGATAAAAAATGTCATGTTTGATGTGGATTGAAACTAGCCAATCTTTTATTGCTCAGATTGAAGTTTAAATAGGCACTTAAAGATGCCTTTAGTTACAACTAATAGCAAATATATGCACAAATCTCAACAATAGGATAAGCTACTAACTTAGGATCTAACAAACTAACAACTTGATCTAGAAAGCTAACAACCTTACCTTCTAGATAACCAACGTGAGCATACATAGTACATAGGATAAAATTGTTAGCGTATTGATTGTTTACTATTACATTATTTGTCATTTTATGCATTTGTTATTCTGTTCTAACAAATTGCTAATGTACGCTGGTTGGTTTGGCAACCTCCGACATTTCCTGTTGTTGCAGTCTTATTTAAACTGCACACAATTCAATAAACAATTGATCCGTTTTTCATTTCATGGCATCAGAGCCAGTTCTGAAATTTTTCTGGGCAGAGAAATTTTTTTGCGGAGGCAATTTTGTTTTCTTCTCACGCCGCGCGCAATCGCGCGACGTTTCGTGCAGGTGTTAAAAAAAAAAAAAAATCACTGCGAGATTTGCAGTGATTTCTACTGGACGCAGCGCTGCCACGTCCGCGGTGGACGCAGCGCAGCTGGACGGTCGCAGGAAGCAGCACGCCCAGCGCTGCCACACCCGAGGAGGAGGAGACACAGAGGCGCGCCCCCCCCGCGTTGGAGGAGGACGTGGTGGTCCGCAGGACGCAGCACGACGAGCGCCGCTACGTCCGAGGAGGGAACAGAGCCCCCCCCGTTGGAGGAGGACGAGAGACGGCGCGGCCTGCGTGCGTCGCCCCCCGTTGAAGGAGGACGCGGTGGTGACGTCCGCAGACGTCAGTCGCAGGACGCAGCGCGCCGAGCGCTGTTACGTCCGAGGAGGAGGACGGAACATCGTCCCCCCCCGCGGTAGACGGGAATTAAAAAAAAAAAAAAATCGCCGCGCTAAACGCAACCCCCCCCGGTTGAGCAGCTGGAAACGCGCGGTCAACCCGCCTCCGTTTTGCTGCGCGTGAACTTAAAAAAAAAAGGGAGAGCGCGGAGGAAGTTGCAGCGGCGAGGCCGCGATTCGCAGAGGAGGAACCTGCGCTCGGGCAGCAGCTCAAATACGAGGGGCCTCTTGATCCTTTCGGATCAGCCCGCTGGCTCACGTGGTCGTGAGCCGTGCGGTAAGGCTCTGGGAGCCTGCAGGTCGGGGGTTCAAATCCCGCCGACTCCCCCCTTGCAAAGGTATAATTTATTTTTTTCAAAGGTTTTATTTAATTATTATTTTTTTAATTAAAATTTTTAATTTTAATTTATTTTTTATAGTTTTTAAACTTTATAAATTAAAATTTAATTTTTAATTTATTTTTTCATAAGTTTTAAAACTATATAAATTAAAATTATTTATTTTAATTTTAAATATATAATAATTATTAAAATGCTTTGTTAAAGAGATTTTTTTTAAGGGGGGATATTTTTTCAAAAAATCAAAGGGGGAATGTGAGTAATTTTCTGAAAAAGCAATTTGGCGAATTGTAAAAGGTGCATTTTCGGCTGTGACCGACACCTTGTGGGTTAATTCTTGTGGGCATTTTTTTTTTGTTGTATGTTGCATATTTCATTTTTGCACTATAACATTAAAAATTAAAATCAAAACACTCCCTAAGTCCCCGGAATAATTAAAACCCATCCGTGCAATTTATTGCACTGGCAGTGTTCGGTATTTGTGATACCTCCGGCCAGCACTTACGAGTAAAGTTGTCGTGATTAGGCTCACTGTATCCGCCGCCTAATATAGCTGCTACAACGACGTCTGAGCTTGTTCTCTATAAATCGTCGGGGAGAGATAAGTTAGCCATTTTTGCATTTTTTTACTCCATCCACTACCCTTTATCGCACTTGTGTTTAGGCGTAAATCCTGACGAAGTATTCTTCATAGTGTTTAGGGGAAGTTACGCCCCACGCATGAGAAGAATCTTCTATGGTAGGTGCCATCAACAAGGCGATTCCCTTTCAATACCGCTTATGTTCCACGTATCGTATGATCTCTAAAACTCACCTATAGTCTCCCTCACGTAAGGGCGGGTGATTTTTGTTGATCTTTCTAAATACCTATAGTTTCCCTCACGTAAGGGCGGGTATTTTGTACGGTATAACGGCCTAGCAAAAGGTATATCGAAAGGGGGACCAATTGGTGATATAAGGAACCTTCACTATGGCCGTTGTTGCAAAGTTGATGGTGATCCTCATCAGTTATTGAAAGGTCCAAATTATACACCATGGAAACATAAGATGAAGGCAATTCTCCAAATGGAAGATTTGTGGGATATTGTTACTGGAGCAACAACTAGGCCTTCACCAACAGCAGGATCCACAGGTCCTTCCACAGATCAGATAGCTTTTGACAAGAAAGACAGTCGAGCAAAGGTGCTCATTTTGTTTGTTGTTTCAGATGAAGTGCAACCTCATATAGCTGACAAAGCAAGTGGTAAAGAGGCATGGGATGCCCTTAGAACCATCTATGAGGGAAAGAATGATTCAACCATTCTTCATCTTCAACAACAACTTCATAACCTGAGTTTGAGACAGGGTGAAACAGTTGAACTCTTTCTGTGCAGTGTCTGAATTGAAAGAGAAATTGAATTCTTTGGGAGATATTGTGGACGAAAAGCTTCTCATTTCACTTGTGATGAGAGCTTTGCCTTCTTCATTTGATATGTTGATAACCTCCATCCAGGTGTCTCAACGACAAATTACCTACATCGAGTTGGTCAATCTGCTTCAACAACAGGAGGCACGCCAACTTCACAAGGATGATTCTTCCAATACGACCCTATACACCAACGAGGCGGGGTTCTAGGAAGAAAGGTAATGGGCAAAAAGGAGGCAACTTTCGGAAAGGAGGAAATTCTCAACAGGATACGAAAGGAAAAGGCAAACAACCTCAACGAGAAGAAGAGGTGGTGCAAGATCCATGAGAAAGACAACCATGACACCAACAGGTGTTGGCATAAGAACAAGCGAAAGGCCAAAACAAACCACAAAATAAAAACAAGCAACCCCAGGTGAATGTTGTTGTTGAAGAATCTGACTCGGATTCCGAATGGGCACACAAGGTGCTCATGACTACCACAGATTCCACACAGAGGGATCTGTTTGGTATGTCGATTCTAGAGCTAGCAAACATATGACTGGCGACAGATCGTGGTTTGAATCATTTGTGGCCAAAGAGGGCAAACCTGTCACCATTGCTGATGATAAAACCTACAGGGTTCAGGGAGAGAGTACAGTTTCAGTCACTCTTCCTGATGGCAAGTGTCAGATTGACAAAGTCCTCTATGTTTCGGGATTGGCTAACAATTTGTTGTCAGTCACACAAATCCTGGATAGAAATATGGTTGTCAACTTTCGTGTTGAGAATGGAAAGAAGTGTTGTACTATTACCAGGAAGGGTAAGCAGATGCAACGACTTCATATAAGCACGACTTATTTGCACTAGATGCTATCTTTACTCCACATGTTTCCATGATTGTATCTACTAAGGAGGCAACTTCCCTATGGCACAAGAGATATGGGCATCTTAGTTATGGCTACTTACTTGAGCTCAGTAAGTATGAGATGGTAAAGGGTCTTCCTTCCCTTTTGCCACATTGCCGGTGTGCTCGATCGCTTGGCGGGAAAGCGGCATAGAGTACCATTTGAGAAGAGCTCAACAAGAGCACGAAAACCTCCGGAGTTAATTCACACCGATCTGTGCGGTCCTTTCACACCCAACGGTTGTGGAGGGAAGAGGTACTTTCGGTTATTCGTAGATGACTACTCACGAAAGATGTGGGTTTTCTTTCTCCAACTGAAATCCGAAGCTTTCGCATTCTTCCGGCGAGTTCAAGAAATCCGTTGAGAAGGAGTCAGGAGCTTCTATTAAAACCCTCCGCTCAGATCGAGGGGGGAGTTTACCTCTAATGAATTTTCTGCATTCTTAGATAAGCATGGAATCAAGAGACAGTTAACAACTGCCTATACTCCTCAGCAAAATGGAGTTGTTGAGAGAAGGAACCGTTCTATCATGGAAATGGTTCGTTGTATGCTCACAAGAGCTACTCTTGGGCAACAATATTGGGCAGAAGTTGTCACCACTGCAGTATATCCATTGAATAGGGCACACACAAAGGCCCTAAAAGGAATGACTCCACAGGAAGCATGGAGTGGTCGAAAACCCTCCATATCTCATCTACGTATTTTCGGATGTCACGCTTTCATGCACATACCGAAAGAGAAAAGGAAGAAGCTAGATGAGAAAACACTGAGATGTATTTTTCTTGGTTATGATGAGCACTCTAAAGGATATCGTTTGATAGATCCTTTGACCAAGAAAATTCATGTCAGCAGAGATGTTGTCTTTGATGAAGCTTTCACATCACAGAGCACATCTAAAGTACACCTAGATCTTGTGGAATCTAAGGAAGAGAAGATTCCTTCGTCAACACGGACAGGAGGTCCTTCTACATCTTCTTCAACACCACCGAAGAAGAATCCAAAATGGTGTACAAATACAATCGAAGACGCAAATTTATCCACTCCTCCCAATTTGAACTTGGATAGACCTCGTACACGCAGTATGGCTCAAAAGGAGAAAGAAGCCAAAGAAAGTGGTGAGGTTGATGATCTTTGTCAATCTTTTGAGGAACTTTACGTAACTCCAAGTACGAAGTAGAGGATATGGATATTGATGATGACGGGGCATTCATGTCTACCATAGATGATCTTGAACCTGCATCGGTGCAAGATGCTCTTAGTGAGCCTCGGTGGAAGGCCGCTATGGATACGGAGTATGAGTCTTTGATGAAAAATAAAACTTGGAAGCTTGTTGATCTGCCGCATGGAAAGAAACCCATTGGCTGCAAATGGGTATATAAAGTCAAGTACAAGGCGGATGGAACAATTGATAAGCATAAGGCCCGTCTTGTTGCAAAGGGCTATGCTCAAAAGGAAGGCATTGACTACGAGGAAACTTTTGCACCTACTTGCTCGGATGACCACAATTCGGGTTATGTGTGCTATGGCGGCACAATATGGGTGGAAAGTTCACCGGATGGATGTCAAAAGTGCCTTTCTAAATGGTGATCTCCAAGAAGAAGTCTACATGACTCAGCCGGAAGGATTTGAAGTGGAAGGCCAAGAGCGAGAAGGTTTGCAAATTGGTCAAATCCTTATATGGTCCGAAACAAGCTCCTCGAGCTTGGTATATAAAAATGGACAATCACCTTATGCGGCATGGATTTAAGAGATGTCCAGTCGGATGCAAACCTCTATTTCAAGAAACAGGGTTACGAGATAGTGTTGCTTGTACTCTATGTGGATGATCTGCTCATTACGGGGAGTTCAGAAACTATGATCTCTCTTGTCAAAAGAAACTTGTGTAAATATTTTGAGATGACGGATCTCGGACTTCTCCATTCTTGTCTTGGTCCGGAATTCAGCCGGAAGGAGCACTCCATCAAAGTGTCTCAAAAAAAATATGCCAAGACATTGCTGGAAAAATATCGCATGTCTGATTGCAAGCCAATGGCAACTCCGATGGAGAATGGACTTCAGTTATCGCGATATGATGATTCACCTCAGGTAGATGGTACTCTCTATCGACGATTGATTGGGAGTCTCATATATCCGACCAATACTAGGCCAGATCTCGTATTTCTTTGTCAACTATCTTTCGAGGTTCATGCGGGAGCCTAAGACCACTCATTGGAAAGCGACAAAACGTGTTCTTCACTATGTCCAGGGTACTATGGAATATGGCCTAGAATACAAGAGGAACAACAAATTCTTCTTGCAAGGATACACGGACTCCGACTATGTCGGATCATTTGATGATCGCAAGTCAACTTCTGGATACATTTTTCATCTGGGATCCGGTCCTGTCTCTTGGCACAGCAAGAAGCAACAGGTGGTTGCTATTTCATCAACAGAGGCAGAGTATCGCGCCGCACGTGAAGCTGTGTGCGAAGTGATATGGTTGCGTCGCATTCTGACAAGTATGGGCCATCCATCAAAATCTCCAATACACTTGTTTTGCGACAATCAGGGTGTTACGAACCTCGTCAAGAATCCAGTCCATCATGAAAGAACAAAGCACATTGACACACAATGTCATTTCATTCGAGATGAAGTTCCAAAGCACCGAATTCAGCTTCAACACATTCCCACCAATGCTCAAGTTGCAGACATTTTCACTAAGGCACTTGGACGTGTCAAATTTGAATTGTTTCACAACTCTCTTTGTATTGCAAAATGATGTAAGGGGATGTTAGTAGTCTAGTATAGCTATTAGTTATTACATTACCCAAATAATGTAATAAAGGGGGATGTTAGCGTACTGACTGTTTACTATTACATTATTTGTCATTTTATGCATTTGTTATTCTGTTCTAACAAATTGCTAATGTATGGTTGGTTGGTTTGGCAACCTCCGGCATTTCCTGTTGTTGCAGTCTTATTTAAACTGCACACAATTCAATAAACAATTGATCCATTTTTCATTTCAAAAATATCACCTAAACTAAATTTGATAAATAAAAGAAACCTATGCCTATCCTTATCATTCCTCCCCACTATAGAAGCATTGGACTCCAATGCTTTTACAAGAAAGTGGGAGAGAAGATGTACAAGTGCCCAAAATATAATCCTCAAACTTGATTAAGAAGAGAAGAGAGAGAGATGTTGCTCGAGAGAGCATACAATAGCCCTAATGGGATCACCACAACTCCTACAAAGGGAGTACCAAAAGCAAAAAAATGCTTAAAAAGGGTCTTGTAGGAAGCCCCAATGGGATCACCACAACTCTTGTGAAGGGAGTGCAAAAAGCAAACAATGCTCAAAAGGGCCTTGTAGGAATGTTCTTCAATCTTCTCTAGAAAATGTTGTGGGCTCCTCGAAATTGTAGTAGTTTCATTGTGAGGAAGATTTACAACATAAAGAGGAAAAATGCATAAATCATTACGATCCAAGACAAGGCATAAAATTTGTGCCTTTTCCTCTTTTGATCGCTCTATCCTTATTGCATCACATGGCATAGTTGGTTACTATTCAAACTTGGTTGACCGTTAGTGTAGGACTAATACATGGCTTGATCGTATGATCACCATTTTTAATATCATTTTTTTACAAATTGTAGGACAATTATTCCACATAGAATATGGGGGAAGCTTCATTGGATTTAAAAGGCATGAGGCACCAAGGAAGAAATAGCCAGATGTTGAGGTTGGCTAAACCTACCCGACCACGAACCAACCATCAGCCCATTGACCAATGTCGTTGACTTTTTGTTGCCAATTTTGTTGTTGAACTAGCAATCTGCCACTATTGACCTGTCTGAACTCTGTCATTGACTTGGTAGGAAAACAACAATTCTTTTATCAGAATTAATTAATTATTTTGATTAACTAATTTATTTTTTTATTTGAGTGCCTTAGCAATGCCCCATGTTTTTTTCCAAACATCTAGGAAGCACCTTGCGAGTTACTTCCACCTTCCACATTGGCATTTTTGTCTTGTCTTCCTATGATTTCTTTAACCTTGGCTTCGAGTGCTTTAGTCATGGTGGGTGTCTTGACAAGATGTTCTTCCTTCTTGATGACATACTGCATCTCATCCTTCTACAGGTTCTTGACTTTTGCTTTGAGTGCATTGGCTTTAGTGGGTGCCATTATGAGACGTTGGCATTTCTGATTCACTAGGATTGTTGACCTATATTTGATCGTAAGGATTTGTCTTTTTCCTCTTTTTGTTGCATATTTTTGCATAGTGATTTGATTGCAGTTTGAGGCATTCAATGCACATGCTTCCAATTTTGAAGCATGAATGATGTGAGGAGCAAGCAAAATTTTGTGAAGACAATTGAAGATATTTACTACCATGGCCCTTTTAGCCTTGTTTGCTATAGGTACTCCATTTGCAGGAGTAGCAGTCCCTTCTCCATTCTATTAGGGTGATTGTATGCTCTTGAGAATAGTCTCTGGCAATTGTATGCTCTCTATTATTGAGCAACACTTTCCATAGGGGTCTCTCTCTTCTTCATTTTGTTCAAGGATTTCATTTTTGGGCACTTGCACTTGATCTCTCCCACTTTCTTGTAAAAGCATTGGAGTCCAATGCTTCTTTAGTGGGAAGGTATGACAAGGGCATCATTTATTCCTAGGCTTATGTTTATTAGGCTTAGTTTATATTTTATTATTTCCTAAAGTTTGAAGTCCTACATCTAAGTTAGAATATTTGCAAATATTATTCGAAATTGTAAATGTCGGCACATATGGATGGCATAGTCATTGGATTGCATTTGTTAGCTTAGTGTGCGTTAACAAATTGGTTTTTATTAGCTTAGTCATAGTTTTCTTGTTAGCATCATTTTGAGAAGATTGTGGTTGTAAAAGTGCTATTTAAGCACCTTTTGAGCAATAAAATATTGGCTAGTTTGGTTCCACATCAATGTCCACATAGATGCATCTAATTTCACAATTAAATGTGCATTGGCCCAAGAATGATAGTTTAGGCTAGACTAGCCTATTTATTTTGCAAGTCTTTTGTTATCAAGGGCAGAAAGAAATTATAGCACAACAAAATGAGAGGCTTTGGGGATGGTGCATGCAATGCAAAAGCACATGCACTACTCATTGGCACACCCATTTGCCTTCTACGTGGACCATCAAGCTCTATTGTATTTTATTAATAAACCAATTCTACACAGACGAATTAGCACATGGCTCATCATGTTACAGGAATATGTTTTGGGTAGTGATTAGACCCGAAAAGAAGCACATGATAGCGAGTCAATTATCAAGGATTTTCTCAAGAGAGCTTGCAATATTAGGAGTGTTAGATGACTTCCCTGATGCTCAATTATTTAAAATAAGCACTATACCATCATGGTATAAGTCGATAGGAGAGTAATATTACACACGACCTGCTTTTGAAAGGCTTCCTTTAGGTATAGAGGGATATGTATGTATTACCCAAATAATGTAATAAGGGGGGATGTTAGAGTAATATTCCATTACTTGGGATACTTATCATTTACTCCACAAGGTAAAAGAATATTTACATTCATCTTTTACCATTTACCATGAAGATATTTCACTGTTGGAAATATCTTATGGTAAACTAGGTTAGCAGGTTATCTATCCTACCTAGGTTAGTGGTTAGCTACACGTCTCTCCTATCGTGTTGGTTAGCGAGATAGACGAGATTAGGTTAGTTTAATTCTTATAAATAATCCTATCAATCATATGTTAATGTTAATGTTCATTTTATCAATTTGGACTTACCTTGGACCTACATTGGTATCATTCGCTGGGCTCTACCTGCTACATCCCGCAGGAGCTGGTCTAGGCACCGTTCTTGAAGTGTTGTCCGATATGGCACGCTTCTCGATGCACTAAGGCTAGCATAGGAGTTCGAGGGCCCACAGAGGCTCGGATCCTGAGGAGAGGATCTGCTGATGTCGCGGCCTACAGCTCGAGTTCCGAGCTCAAGAGGCCCACAGGCGCACAGATCCTGAGAAGCGAGATTTGTTAACGGCCCGCAGACCTGCCGACGCGACCACAGGGCCCACGGACGCGCCAGCCGACCTGGCACACAGGCCAAGCGCAGCGCCCGTGAACCCCTACATCGGTCGCGGTCAACGCGCGCCGACCCCTAGGGCCCGCAGCACCACTAGGCCCCGCAGGCCAAGTGGCTAACTCCCGAGGGAGCTGAGAGGGCAGGAGCGCCCTCCCTCTTCTTGAGGATTTGATGACTGGCGGACACGACCCCGGGCACAGATCCCGAGGCAAATCGAACATGTTTTTCGAGGCTAACGACTGGATCGAAAGCGGCTGACTAGGCCTCGGGCACGAAACCCGAGGCATATGAATGTGGCGACACGTGGTGGACTGGCCACGTGACACCTGGACTGACGATGTGAGACTCGTATTGACGACGTGGCGACACTTGGTGGACTAGCCACGCGCCACCAGGCCGCAGCAAAAAGGTCGCGATGGGAAGACTGATTGCCCATAGGCAATCAAAGGAGAAAGGGCGAATTTGCCCTTTTAAAGTGGTGGAGAATCGCCCCTGCAGGCGATGTGGGATTAATCCCACCAAAAAAAAAAAAAAATTTCTCCCGCCTCTCCACCTGCACGGGAAGAAAGGGAAGTTCTTTCCCTTTTCTTTCCCGTCGGGCGGCGTAGCCTGACTGGCAGGAGCGCCAGTCGTTGGGCTACTAGCCGCGATGTCGGGAGTTCGACTCCTGGCGTTGCGGGAATTTTTTTTATTTCCCGCTAGAGACAGGGAAAGGGAAGAAAGGGAAAATATTTCCCTTCCCTTCCCGTCGGGCGGCGTAGCCCGACTGGTAGGAGCGCCAGTCGTTGGGCTACTAGCTGCGATGTCGGGAGTTCGACTCCCGGCGGGGAGAACCAGAGGTTTTTTCTCAAGGCGGACAGGTATATTTTTTTTTGTATTTATTTAATTTTATTTAGGTATTTTTTAATTAATGATTTAATAATTTTGCTTATAAAATCATTTTTTCCAAAAACTAAGTGATTTTTTAATCAATTTTTTTTTCCTTAATTAAATTATGCTAAAATTCAATTAAATTTATGCATTTAAAAAAAAAAAAAAAAACCTTTCTTTTGCAAATTGAGACTCCTAATAATTTTTTATTCTCCAAAATTTTCTAATACATTGTTTTGAGAGAACAAATTTGTCTCATGAAGAAAAAGCCTTGGATCTCAAAAGCCCTTCGTCGTCTAAGAGTTATTCGAAAGAGGAACGAACTTAGACGACAGACAACAAGATCTCATTTTCGTCGTATGCTTAGAGAGCATAGAAGGAGCTTACCCCGTTTCAATACTTACACTGATCCTTGGAAGGGTTTGGATCGAAGTTATGGTCCCATTAGTATTAGAGAACCTTTTAATCCTGATGCACCTCCAATTTTTGAGTATTGAATAATTACGGGTTATATCAAAACTAAGTCGTGTGTCGACTAGTTCTAGAAGCCTTTCAAAAGCGGGTCGTGTGTCGACTTGTCTTGAAAGGAGTGCTCTAAAGTCTACATTTTGTAAAACATTAAGGGGGATAGAATTTTTTTCATTAATTCTATAGTTTGCAAAATTGTGAAGATTAAGGGGGGATACTTCAGAATAAGAAAGGTGCATTTTCGATTTTACTCGACACCTTCTCTTCAAAAATTGCTTGTCTTAGGTGCATTTTCGGTTGCATCCGACACCTCGAGTGATACAAATTTGGGTTGCTCTTATGTTTTGATTATTGCACTAAACACTCATGTTTTTTGTGTGCAATTAAAAAGTCAAATATAAACATTCAAAGAAGCATTTCACAACACCCAAACTTCACTCACAAACCATGCTAAACTTTGCATAGGTTCCAAACAAGTAATTTCTCCCCATCAAAAGGTCAAAACTACAAAACACCTTGATTCACTCTCTTTTTTTGGCTTAATAACCTCAAATTTTTCATCCTTCTTGATAAGGGTGTTAAAGCAGGTGCCATTAAAAATCCTAGAGAGCAAAATCACAAGTTTTCAAAACCTCCCCCTGTTTCATTTGCTCTATTTTGTTTGGCTTAAAATTCCTCCAACTTTTCATCCCTTGGTAAGGGTGTTAAGGCAGGTGCCATTAAATATCTTATAGAGGCAAATTGAAAACACCTTCCCAATACTCTTTTAAGAGTATAGAACAAGATATCCCATCTTAGTCCTATCAAAATTTGAAACCTAAAACATGGCCATGATAAACAAGTATCTCACTCAGAGCCAACTGCTCAAAGGTTCAAATTACTCAGCTTGGAAGACTAAGATGAAAGCTATCTTAACTGTAGAGGAATTGTGGTCAACAGTGGATGGAAGTGTCACTAGACCTCAATCACCAGGACAAGATCAAAGAGATTTTGATAAAAAGGATAAAAAGCTTTCCTTAATGATCTTGCTAGCTATTACTGATGATATCCAACCTCATATAAGTGTAGCTAAAACTGGAAAGGAGGCATGGGATGCCTTAACTACCATCTTTGAGGGAAAGAATCAATCAACGATTCTTAACCTTCAAACACGACTTCATACACTTCACATGAAATGCGGAGAAACAGTAGAGCTATTCCTCTGCAGAGTGGCCGATTTGAAAACAAAACTGCAAGCCCTAGGAGAAACTGTGGAAGACAAAGTCTTAATATCAATTATTTTGAGAGCTCTTCCAGACTCCTATCGAATGTTGATTACATCCCTTCAAGTCTCTGGTAGGACAGTGACTTTTGTAGAGTTGAACATGCTTCAAACTGAAGAAGCTAATCAATTCCAAAGAGATGATGCATCCAAAAATGAACTTTTCTCACATAAACAACAAGGAAAGAAAAAGTGGAATCAACAACAAGGCTCTTCTTCTAACAAAAACAAAGGTCAAGGCCAAGACACTAAGAAGAGGAAGCAGTATTGTAAAATCTGTGACAAAGACACTCATCAAACCAAGAGATGTTGGTTTAAGAACAAGCCTCCCAAAGAGAAAGGTCAAAAGAAAAACCAAGGCAATGTTGCAAATGAGATGTCTAATACAGATTCTGATTTTGGTTCAGAGAAAGCACACAGAGTGCTAATTGCTAGAACGGTTTTGTAGAAGGAAAACACGTGTCCCTTGGGCAAAAGCACCATTTTCTCTCTCTCCTCTTTTTGGCTTCATAAATAGCATAAGTATTTTGTTTGAAGACCTTACAAATAAGGGGTGCTTGTACCTCTTTTAGGCTTCATAAATAGCAAATTCTAGGTGTTTGAAGTACTTGTAACAAGAGGAGCAACTTTTTGTGATGTAACATTGCCTAGGAGGCAATATTTGTAAAATCCTTCACAACACTCTTTAGTTGCACATTTTTTGCAAATTGGGGGGATCATAAATTTCTTTTCTTCACAATTTTTTGTAAACAAGGAAGAAGGCTTATAAGGGTGCATTTTCGTCTTCGACCGACACCTTAGCTACACTTCCTTCAGAAATTACTTACACTATGTTTTGCAACGAGAAGGGGGCGACCGACACCTTAGCTACCTTATCTTTTGCAAATACATATTGTAAATGAATGAACCTTGTATGAAGTGATCTATTTTACTACACCTAGCGATTGCAGCGGCTGGTTACCCATGCAAATCGGTTGGATGATGTGATTACCATAAGGACATTCGTTGGCGTGAAGACATAGCAAGGAATGACCCACTTTTTTGCTTAGGAGCAGCCAGAGAACTGTGATAGAGCAAAGAACCAGCAGATCAACATCTTCTTCACTGTATTGGGGCAGTTATATACTTCACCCAAATATTATTGTATAGAGGGATATGTATGTATTACCCAAATAATGTAATAAGGGGGGATGTTAGAGTAATATTCCATTACTTGGGATACTTACCATTTACTCCACAAGGTAAAAGAATATTTACATTCATCTTTTACCATTTACAATAAAGATATTTCATTGTTACAAATATCTTATGGTAAACTAGGTTAGCAGGTTATCTATCCTACCTAGGTTAGTGGTTAGCTACACGTCTCTCCTACCATGTTGGTTAGCGAGATAGACGAGATTAGGTTAGTTTAATTCTTATAAATAATCCTATCAATCATATGTTAATGTTAATGTTCATTTTATCAATTTGGACTTACCTTGGACCTACATATTTATCCATAGGAGAGATGCCAAAGATGTCAATAATATAGAATAGGAAGGTGATCATGAAGTCAACACCTTTCCAATTGATAGTAGGATTATTGTACAAGATGGGACCAGATGGGATACTTAGAAGATGTGTAATGGAAGAAGGGTAACACTAAAGGAAGGAAGCTCACAAAGGACTAGCCAAAGGGCATATGGGACCAAATGCAACCACGAGAAAGGTGCTTCTAGCAAGGCTTTGGTGGTCCACCCTCTATCTTGATGCAAAGGAGTATGTGCAATCATGTGATACATGTTAGTGAACTGGTAAGTTGTTACATTGAGACTTCATGCCATTACACCCATCCCAACCTCAAATTATTTGAGAGATGAGGCTTAGATTTTGTGGGTCTATTACAAACAAGTAAGAGGAGGAAATTTCAATATATTGTAGTAGTAATTGAATACCTAACAAAGTGGGTAGAGGCAAGGGTACTGCCAAACAATTCAGCCAAGAGCAGAACTCGATTCTTGTATGAGAAATTAAATACTAGATTTGGGATTTCTCTACAACTGACGAGTGAAAAAGGAGGTCACTTCATGAATGAAGTCATTAGGAAGATGACAATGGAGTTCGTATTACCCCAGAGCAAATGGGCAAGCAAAGGTAATGAACAAGATCTTGGTATCCACACTCTAAAAATCTTGTGGGATTGAAAGAGTTGATTGGGACCAAAACTTTCCATCAGTCCTTCTAGCATACAAGATGACTTTTAAGCCCATAACAAATCATGCGCCATTCCAGTTAATGTATGGCAAGGAGGCAATAGTGCTAGTAGAATGTTTGGTACCCAGTTTGAGGGTAGCGGTAGAAAACTAACCAGAAGATTAGGAAAGCCTAAAGGAGAGGCTTGCAACTTTAATTCAACTAGACGAAAAAAGAGTTGTGGTGCAATGGGTAACAAAAGTAGCTTGGCAAAGAAGGAAGTTGTGGCTTGACAAGCACCTTAGGAAGTTGGAATTGAAATTAGGTGACTTGGTCCTAAAGTATAATGGAAAAAGAGAAATCAAACCAGGAAAGCAGAAAACATTATGGCTTGGTCCCTTCAAAGTAGTAGAGATGATGGAAAATGGCATAGTAAAATTGCAAAAACTAGACGAGATAGTAGTTTCCAAAACCATTAATGGGTTGAAATTAAAGCCTTATAAAGTAAAATATCAACGATTGCTTATTTATTTTGAAGAGGTGGAAAGAAGAAGAAGACAATAAGTGCTCTACAAATGAGAATCAAGTCAGAGCAATCAAAGCCGTGAAGAGGATGAAGACAATATGGGGATGAGAAAGTTGTTTGTAGAAGGGGAGGAAGCATAGCCAGTTATAGAACAACAAGAGTTAGCACATCATCCTAAAGAAAGAAGAAGAATACGGGTGCATGTACGATTTCCAAATAGAACCAAGATATAAAATCAAGAAAAATCGACTCCCAAGGAATGAGTTATGAATGAGGAGTTGGCAAGATATAGCCCATTACATCAACTTGGGATCATGCAACAAAGCATGTGGGAACAAACACAACAACTACAAGAAGAATATGAGACTTTACTAATGAATAATGCAAGAATGAGAGCAAATCATCTAGGATTTGGATTTTACTATACAAAGAATCAATGAACGAGTAACTGCAAGATGACAAGAACATGAGGCAGAATTTGAACAACAAAGAGTAGCTAAAGGCAAGAAGAAAGGTCGTAAGAGGAAATTTAGGATCTAGCACAATATCAACTAACTAGGGAAGAAGTAGCTGAGATATTGTTGAGGGATATTAAGGAAACCCCAACATCACCCAAAAATATAGAAAGGAATTGGGTAACTAACTCAAGCAGTGATGGTGTCCACCCAATTCAAATACAAATCAACAATTCAAGTAGTAGTTTTGACCTCTTGCAAAGATATAGAGAACCGCAAATCCATCCTAAGGTATAACAGTACTTAGATACAATCAAACAATTAAGAAGACGAATGAGCAAAGTTAAGAGGTAAAGAATATGCATGGAGGAAACATTTGGATGGACCCAAGAAGGAAGAGAAGGTGAGAGGAACAATTCTAATACTGATTCAAACTTCTCAACATAATATAGAGAATCACAAACATAATCTGTAGCACAGATACGTTGGGAGGGAAGGAGATAAATTTGAATATTGTGGGTTGTAGATAGAAGATTGTAATAAAAATAGAGGAGAGTCTAGTAGGCGGCACAAATAGGAACAAGAGGATAACTTAGGCATGTTGGGGAGACAATCAAGTCTCTTTGAGGACCTAAGGTAACCTAGCCAAGGGAGGAGTTTGATTGGTCTCCCTCTCAATGTCCCAAGGGGAAGAAATTCCCCTCTTGCTACCCCTAGGCTATAAGATTGACATAATGAGCTGCAAGGACCATTCGTTGATCAAGAAAGAAAAAATCAAGTTGGATGTGAACTTTGGGTTGGACCATTTGGAGCACCTCGAGGACTATGTTCAAACCAAATAAGTCCACAACGACCAAGGGATCATATGAATCTCGAAAAACTAGAGTTGGAAGAGGGAAGTTCCAAGTTAGAGAGATTCACCCAATGAATAGAGGGAGGGCCATGGTGCAAATGCATAATCATGGAAGATATAACCAAGGAAACAATAGAGCAAGTGTTCATAATCTGAGCATGTGTTCATAATACAAGCACGTGTTCATGAAGGAATTAGAAGACGAAATCAGTCACCAAGTTTGGAAGCAAGCTTATATCAAGAACATCCAAGCAAAAGTTGTACAAATAAAGAATACTGTACAACAAACTGTTGTACGAACAAACAAAGGATGACAAGAAGCAGTGCAGAGGATGGTTGTACAATGCAAATAGATAGTACAATAGAGCATCGTACAGAGTAAGAAGGGCAACAAAGGGATTGTACAATAGGGCATCATACAAGTCCAATGCATGAGGAGGATCATACAAATAGCCATTGTACAAGTCCAAAACGAAGGGATCATACGACGTAGAATGTAGAGGATCATATGATGAAGAACATATAGGATGAGATTTGTATGATGAAATGGCTGGATGACACATCAACAAGGGACATCATACAAGTTTAGGTTTGCATGGTTGTACAGTGACTCTGACACATCATCAGGAAGTGACATGTGTGTATATGTATAAATATGTACATTTAAAAAATTAAACTAAATTAAAAAACAAAAAGCAAAAAGTGATGCAAAAGCACTAAGGTGGTGGCCAAAGAAATGGTTACAACTACTTTCCCACCCAAGTTGAAATTTATAAATAGGGTGAGGGACTTGCATGCAAACATTTGAGCACAAGGAGGACGAAGCAAAGGACAGTATAGAGGACAACAAGCCACTGAAGGATGCCACCAAAGCTAAAAAATCATAGCAAAGGGAATTTGCAACCGAATTTGAGGAGAATCACAACAAAAGCAGAGTTAAGGCATGAGATAGTGCCCTAATTTCTGAAATTCTTTTAAGTGTACGAAAGGTTGTACAATCATATGGAAAACTAGTCAAAGCAAAGATATCAATGTCAGGGCTTCTGTACTAAAAGAATGAATTTTGCAAACTTAGATGAAGAGGGGGCATGTCGTGTGGAGTAGGGAAAATATGGCTAAATTTTTTAGAAACCCCTGTATTAAAAATTACATAAAACAAAAGGGCACTTGTTGTTTGAAGGGAGTTGTAGTCTAGGGTTTGAAAAATCATGCAAGGAAGAAGAAAGTCGCCATACAAACAAAGGGTGTCGAGGAGGAAATTTGACTAGTGAAGAAATCATCGTACAAGTGCACGAGAAGCAAGATTGCGAAGGAGAAAGCTTGCAAAATAGAAGAAGTGTTGAACCAAACTTTCTGTGAAGTCACTGTACAAAGGGAGGAAGGTTGTTATATGATGTAGGGATGTCATCGTACGAAGGAAGAAAAAGTAGTTGTACAATGCAGTGAGTCATCATATGATCCTACGAAAGGTAACCACATGATAATCATTGTACTAAGGAAAAAGGTTGCCTGATGAGAGCATTGTACAATTAGGGGAGCATCAAATAGTTGTAGAGTGTGGCATACAATTGAATGACCGTCGTACCAATGCAACTATTGGGCCATATAGACAACGATAGACAATGTACAAGAAGAAGAAAGGAGGCACGACAAATGAAGTATTTTCATAAGCGTTTTTGAAGGATTGTGATACAAAGGGTTGAGAATTCACCAAGCCCACTATATCAAAGGGAGTATCAGCCAAGAATAGAAGAAACAAGACTCAATCAAAGGCCAAAACGGATAGAATACACACATAGATGACATTGTTGTCATAGGATGGAGGAGCAAACCCGATCTCCGAGAGAGCACCGAAGTGAAATGGAGAAAGAGAAGATATCATTGAATGAGATAACATTGGACTCAACTAACAGGAGAATTATGCTCCAGGTGGTGGTAGGAGAATCCATTGAATCATGAGTTGAAGACGAAATTGATGCAATCAAGAGTGAGTTGCATTGCACAGGTTCCAATTTTAATGACATCTTCAAAGAATGCTTGTTGTAGATTCTTGAGACTTATGATGCAGGATAGAATGTGAGCTTTGTCAAGATTGGGAATTGAAACATCAAGGTGATGTTCTCAAAAAATAATTTCTGGTGCATATTTGGGTTGCCACACTGAGGACTTATAGTAAGAAAGGAGCATCTAGACCAAGAGGAATGGAATACGATAATTTAGGCCATTACAATTATTAAACCTAAAGATATTGGTAAGACTTTTGGTTCAGACTAAGGGGTCAAACAGATTGTTAGGACTCCAATCTAACACTATTATGTAATAACCCCTTTCTTAACATGGGGACCCCATTATAATGTTTTGTAATAGTTTTGTAATGATATTATGTAATTTTTTGTAATAGTTTGTGGCACTAGACATGCCTAAACAAGTGGCACCATTTTATGTAACTGTTATAAAGAATGTAACTATTTTGTTTGGTAGAAGATTCTAGCTCAAGTGTCATTTTGCATGTAAGCTAGCCTTGAGCATTAGGTAGGGTTATGAAGTCTTTAAAAACGAGAGGGACAAGAATGGATGTATATTTTTGCATAATTGAAATCAAAGTATTGAAGGAGGTTGCCCCCTCAAAGAGGCCCATGATTCTGTATTGTGATTTGTGAGATTTTTGCATTTACATTTCATATTGCAATATTATGTTCTTTCATGAATTTATTGCTTTCATTGCAATATTTATGTGAATGTTCTTATTTTAATTAGAAGGTTCCTAACAAGTGGTATCAGGGCACTTTCTAGCGTCGTGTTCTACTGCGACAGTTCTCTTGTCATTTCGACTGTTAAGTATAATTTTTTTGTGTTTTCATTTTTTTTCCTGTTTTCCTATTAAAAAAAACAACCCTTCTTTTGTATTAGTTTACTAGATTAGAAACTCTATGTTGGAGGTTGCAAAATATCACGGAGGAGTTATTGTTAATGGCTAATCTAGATTGCCCGTAAAACATCTAGTGAAGTGAGGAGCTATTAGGCTCCAATATCCAGGCCTTAGACAACACCCGTGTACAGAATTGAGCTCCCACGTATCTTCGGGTATCGGGAGACTCCTTAGGATTAAGAGAAACCTTTAGTCCTATGAATATTTTTAACTATGTATCTATCCATAGTGCACGAAGCACAACACTTGGGGGGAGTGCCAAAA
This sequence comes from Wollemia nobilis, assembly GCA_028583015.1. Taxonomy (NCBI): domain Eukaryota; kingdom Viridiplantae; phylum Streptophyta; class Pinopsida; order Araucariales; family Araucariaceae; genus Wollemia; species Wollemia nobilis. Next base: position 5,193,804 of record JAQPPZ010016348.1, read on the forward strand.
AATAGTGTTGTGGAATATAGCCCATTGCAATCGTCTCATCGAGCTGATCATTTTGGTATATAGCCTCCATTTATTTTTTCTAGGGTGAAAAAACATCATTGTGGGACCTAGCCCAATATGTTCGTCTTCTCAAGTTGATCATTTTGACGTTGACAATCATTACTAAAAATAGTTGGTATCAAAAAACGTCATTGTGATGGCAGAATATTTGTTTGGCAAGACCTAATCCAAATACTTTTGTTGGCTCATTACTAAAAATAGTAATTTTTGGAACCACACTTCTATTTTTAGTATCATAAGAAGGTCAAAAATCATAGAACATGGCTACAGGCACTAGGGAACAGCAAAAGGCATAAGAATTAGATGCAAAAATTGTCGCTCATGTAGAGTATTGGGGGAAGCATGTGGGGGAGCAATTATCATATAGTTTAAATCAGATAAGGTTGGATATCAAATCTCTACAGATCCTTGACCTTTGTAGCAAGGGAAAAAAAGGAGAAGGAGGAATTACATAGAAAAATTGAAGACTTGGAAGGTCATATAGTTAATAATACCCACACATGGTCGATTTGGTTCTCATGGCCATAAGGATGAAGAAACTAACAATCAACAACGAGAAGCCCCTAATAACCATGGATATAAATTGCCTAAATTAGACTTTCCAAAGTTTGATGGGAAGGATCTAGAGGGATGGATGTCTCAAGCAGATATTTCAATATTCATAATGTTCCCCATTATATGCCCCTCACATTTGCTTCTTTCAATTTTAATTCAAATGCACTGATTTGCTTTCAATGGCTCAAGAAGGCAAATCCTGATCTTACTTGGATTGCATTCGAGCAATAACTACTCACTTGATTTGGTCCTAGTGAGTTTGAATATTTGACAGGAGCCCTTTCTAAACTCAAACTTCAACCATTCGAGATTATCAAACTTAGTTTGCAAATTTGGCCAACCATACCACTAGTTTAAGTCCTGAATTCTTCTAAAGTTGTTTTGTAAGTGGGTTAAAGGATGGTTAAAGGATGATATTAAAGCTGAAGTTAAAATGTTAAGACCACAATCATTATAGCAGGAAATAGCCATGGCTAGATTAGAAAAAAAAAAATAGGACGCACCCCCAAATTTTATCAATCTCGGCCACTTTTTTTGTCCAAGCTAACACCAATTCCTACCAAAAAATCTCCTACCATCAAAAAGTTAACATGGAGATGGAATCCAGAAGGGCCCAAGGGCTATGTTATAACTATGATGATAAGTATTACCCAAGGCATAAGTGTGTACACTAAAGATTGTATTTACTTGATGTGGATGAGACAACAACCATAGACTCTTTGGAGGTGGAAGAGGATCATTAGGAAGAGAAACACACATAATAGTTAGAAGTTCTAGATGAATCCCAACCAGATATCTTGGTGCATGCCTTAGTAGGTATATCAACTCCTCAAATAATGAATGTGATAGGATACTTCAAAGTACAATGGGTAATAATTCTTATTGACTTAGGAAGCACACAACTTTATTGACCCATGTGTGGCCAAACAAGGGAATTGTTACATTAATAATTGTCATTCCTTTGAAGTCATAATTACCAATGGAGGCACCCTACCATGTAAAGTGAAGTGTTGAATGTCAAAATACAAAAAGGAGAATATAATATTAATGAGGATATGTTTGCCTTACCACTAGTGGGTGTGATGTCATTTTGGGAGATCAGTGGCTGCAGATGTTAGGTCCTGTCTTGTGGGATTTTTTGAGTTGTGGATGAAATTTAGCCAACAAGGAACACAATACACCTTACAGAGCATGAAGGTTGGATCTACTCTGTTTATTTCTACCCATAAGATGGAAAAATTGTTAAAAAAAAGGACTATCCCCTCATCATCCTCATGACCATGCAATTCAACTTATTCTTGGTAGTCTTCCTCCAAAATTTCGCCCTTACAAGTATCCATATACCTAGAAATAAAAATTTGAGAAAATGATACAAGAGCTTCGTGTTATAGGGTTATTCATTGCAACATTAGTCCATATTCTTCTCCAATATGGGTCTTGGCGCTTGTGTGTGGATTTCAAGGAACTTAATAAAATCACTATTAAAGATAAATTCCCCATTCCAGTAATTGATGAATTGCTAGATGAGTTGCATGAGACCCAATATTTTTCAAAATTGGATTTGTGGTCAAGATATTATCAAATTAGAATCAAGGATGAGGACATTCCTCAAACGTATTTTAGAACTCATGAATTGGCTAGAGTTCAAGTCGTGGATTCCACCCTCAAACAACGTGCTACCCTTCTTCGACAACTTAAGGTCAATCTTGAATTGGCTCAAAACCGAATGTGTTAGCAAGTTGATCAAAACTGATTTGAGTGTAGCTTTTAAGTTGGGGACATGGTTCTTATTTGCTTGCAACCCTACAAACAATCATCTCTCTAGCTTTATGGATGCTAGAAACTTATCGCCAAATACTATGGTCTTTATCAAGTGTTACAAGGGATCAAGTCAACAACCTACAAACTAGCCTTTTCGACCACTTATAGAATTCAGCAAGTCTTTCATCTCCTCTCTAAAGAAGGTTGTCGGCAACAAGGTCCAAGTAAAATCCACATTACCAAAGTTGGATGATGAAGGATCCATCATTCTTGAGCATGAACAAATCTTGGATAGGATATCATGCACCCTTCACCACCGTGTCATCACTAATGTTCTTGTTCAATGGCGAGGGTTACAACTTGAAGATGTCACTTGGGAATCCCTCGTGTAGTAGTTTCCTCGTCTTCAAATTTGAAGACAACTTTTTGAAGGAGAAGGACATGTTAGGACTCCATCCTAACACTATTATGTAATAACCCCTTTCCTAACGTGGGGACCCCATTATAATGTTTTGTAATAGTTTGTGGCACTAGAGGCACCTAGACAAGTGGTGCCATTTTATGTAACTATTTTGTTTGGTAGAATATTCTATCTCGGGTGGCATTTTGCATGTAATTCAACCTTAAGCGTTAGGTAGGATTATGAAATAAAAGTATGTATTATGATTTGCAAGATTTTTGCATTTACATTTCATATTGCAATATGATGTTCTTTAATGAATTTATTGCTTTCATTGCAATATTTATGTGCATGTTCTTATTTTAATAATAAGTTTCCTAACACAGATCCCGTTGAAAAATAATGAGTTGTGATGTGTCACTAGAGGCACCTACACAAGTGGTGCCATTTTATGTAACTATTTTGTTTGGTAGAATATTCTAGCTCGGGTGGCATTTTGCATGTAATTCAACCTTAAGCGTTAGGTAGGATTATGAAATAAAAGTATGTATTATGATTTGCAAGATTTTTGCATTTACATTTCATATTGCAATATTATATTCTTTAATGAATTTATTGCTTTCATTGCAATATTTATGTGCATGTTCTTATTTTAATTATAAGTTTCCTAACACAGATCCCGTTGAAAAATAATGAGTTGTGATGTGTCATGAACATCATCATGTCAAAGCTATCAGGAGAAACTAGATTATTGAAGTTGCTTGTGTGGCTAGCACAGTATGTGGAAGGCATCCTGGAAGGTGTACAATACAATTGGGCATCATATTTGTCATACAAAATCAAGAATTTCCTGAGGTAGCAGAAGAATTTTTCAATGGCAGTGCATGCCATTGGAATTATGCTTAATGCAATATCTGTTAGTTTATTTTTCTATATTTTATACCTGCAAGTAGAAACACAATAACAGAAAATAGAAACAGTAACACAAGTGACACAGATATTTACGTGGAAACCTGCAATGTGCAGGAAAAACCACAGGGCAATGGCAACTTCTCCTTTTATTAATTTTAAGCAAAACTTTACATTCACATTCACAGCATTTCTCACATGCATATGCAAGGGATCAAGTCCCTTTTATATAGCAAAAGGAAGACTCCAAACTGTTCGTTTCCTCTCCCAAAAGGAATCCTCCAAAACTGTTCATTTCCTCTCCCAAAGGAAGCCTTCAAAACTGTTCGTTTCCACTCATCAAGATTGTTCGTCTTCCACATTCTGATGTCTATCCTAGACGTCTCTTGCATAGACGTCTAGTACTATTGCCGACATCTCAAACTGTTGTCGACGTCTAGTACTGCTACCGACATCTAGTACTATTATCGACGTCTCGTACTGCTGCAGACATCTCGTACTTCTATTGATGTCTCGTACTGCCTAGACGTCTAGCAGCAGTCTTTGTAATCTTAAACCCTCTGTATAGTGACTTCACCTCCTAACATTCTCCCACTTGAAGTTAGTATTCAGGAATTATTCTGCCAAAGATTTTCATCCAGTGCCAATTGCCCAATGTTGCCCCTTGTTACTTTTTTCAGCAAGCCCAGAGAAGTTCTCCACCACTCAAACTTCTAGACCTTGACCGGTTTTGTAAGCATATCTGCAAGATTCACTTCAGTGTCGATTTTCTGCAATAGGATCCTACCTTCTTCCACCACATTTCTTATAAAATGGTACTTGACATCAATGTGTTTCGTGTGATCATGGAATGTTGGATTCTTCACTAGTTGAATAGCACTTTGTTTATCACAATGCAGCATAGTTTTCTTCTACATTACCTTGAAGTCACCTAACAATCGCTCTAGCCAAATTGACTCTTTACTGACATGAGTTGCTGCAATATATTCTGCTTTAGTGGTTGATAAAGCCACAATAGACTGCAACGTAGAAGCCCAACTCACCGCGCCACCAACAAGAGTGAAGGTATATCCTGTAGTGGATTTTCTCCCATCTCTATCTCCACCATAATCAGAATCCACAAAACCTTGAACTTGCAAATCTGTCGATCCAAAGTAAATGGCAACATATGAAGTGGCTCTTAAATATCTAAATATCTACTTCACCGCATTCCAATGCTCCATTCCAATGCTCCTTACCAAGATTTGCCATGTACCGACTGACTACTCCCACTACTTGGGCAATATCAGGTCTGGTGCTCACCATGGCATACATGAGGCTTCCTACTGCCGATGAATACGGTACACAAGACATACTTGTCTTCTCTGCTTCTGTTATAGGACATTGGTTGGAAGATAACTTTAAGTGTGTAAGAAGTGGGGTACTAACTGGTTTAGGATTATACATATTGAAGCGCTGCAGAATCTTTTCCACATATGACTTTTGACTTAACTAAATCTTTCTTCCTTTTCTGTCCCTGTGTATCTTCATCCCTAAAATTTGGTTTGCTACTTCTAAATCCTTCATTTCAAATGTCCTAGCCAATTGAGCCTTAAGTTCAATGATTTTCTTCATGTTGGGGCCTGCAACCAACATATCATCAACATACAACAACAAAATAATAAAACTACCATCATCAAACCTCTTATAGTATCCACAATGGTCAGCTTCACTCCTGCTTAAACCTTGGCTCTTCATGAAGGTGTCAAATTTCCTGTACCACATCCTTGGTGTATGTTTCAACCCTTATAGTGATTTCTTCAGTCTGCAAAAAAAATTCTCTTTGCCTCTTTCCTCATAGACCTTAGGCTGATCCATATAAATCTCTTCCTCGAGATCACCATGCAAGAAAGCAGTCTTTACATCAAGCTGCTCCAGTTCCAAATCTTGTGTAGCTATAAGAGCAAGTAGAACTCTAATAGTAGTCATCTTCACAACTGGACAAAAATTTTCATTAAAGTCAATACCTGACTTCTGCACATAACCTTTTTTCACCAAGCAAGCTTTATAGCGTTCCAACAGCCCATGTTCTTCTTCACTTTGTACACCCACTTGTTTACAACAGTCTTTCTTCCAGGTGGGAGATCCACAAGTTCCCACGTTTTATTCTTGTGAAGTGCCTCGATTTCCTCCTCCATGGATTTCCTCCACTTTTCTGCATTCTTAGACTCCCTAGCTTCCTGAAATGAACTAGGTTCACCATCATCAGTTAACAAAAGAGGACTGATAAACATGATTATACCTTTTCGAACACTTTTGTGGACGTGTAGATCTTCTAACCCAATTATCTGTTGATTGTGGCTCTTGGTCTTGTGATCGTTGTGGTTGCTCTACTTATTGTTCTGCATGATGATAAAAAACTTCAACACGCTGATTTTCATATTCATATTCACTCATTTTTACTTCAACTGGTACAACATTAGGAGTTTGTTGTACCTCCTTCCTTTGCATGGATTTTTCATCAACAATTACATCTTGGCTAATAATTACCTTGTGGGCAGTAGGATCCCACAGTCTATACCCCTTCACTATATCTCCATAGCCGAGAAAAACACATTTGTTTAACTTTGGGTAATGCTTGGACCTTTTTTCTTTGGGTACATGGGCAAACACATCACAACCAAAGGTACACAAATGAGAGTAATCAACTGGCTTACAACACCAAACCTCCTCTGGAATTTTTCCATCCAACACAGTTGTAGGTGACCTGTTAATAAGATAAACAACTGTATTAACAGTCTCTGCCTAGAACTTTTTCTCCAACATGGCTACGCTAAGAATGCTTCTTGCACGTTCCATGATTGTGCAATCCATCCACTCATCCACCCCATTTTGTTGTGGAGTATATGTTACAGTCTTCTGGTGCTTAATACCTTCCTGCGCACAAAATTTATCAAATTCCTTGGAGCAATATTCACCCCCATTATCTGACTTGAGACATAAAATTGATTTGCCCAAACTATTCTCTACCCGTGCTTTGAACTCTTTAAATTTCTGCAAAGCTTCCGACTTCTTCAAAGAATAAACCCACACTCTCCTAGAATAATCATCTGTAAAAGTAAAAAAATAGACGAAGTCATTCAAAGACTGAGTGGGGACTGGTCTAGATATATCTGAATGTATAAGTTACATAAAATCATAACTCTTACCAAGACTTGCAGTAAACCGAACCCTCTTATGTTTACCAAAAATACAATGCTCACATAAGTCTAAATTACAAGACTTAATCCTAGAAAGCATGCCTTTGTCATGCATAATTTTTAGGCCTGTTTCACTCATATGGCCTAGGCGTTAATGCCATAGCATTACTACATCCTGAACAGAAGTTGTTGTTGCTGCATGATTTGTCACTGTATCACCGCATAAACGATATAGGGTTCCATAAGATTCTCTCTTTGCTACTACAAGAGCTCCTCTGGTAATCTTGCAGTAGTTGTTATAGAAGGTGACAAAATACCCTAGCGTATCCATCATTTTGATTGAGAGAAAATTCTTCCTCAAATCGGGCACATGTTGCACATCACATAACATCTTTTCTCTACCATCATCCAGCCTAATCCTTGTATCCCCTCTTCCCACAATTTCTAAAGGATGATCATCACCCAAATAGACCTTTCCACCACAGTATGGCTAATATTTATCAAACCAATCTTTGTGGGGAGACATGTGGAAAGATGCACTTGAGTCCAAAACCTAGGTATATAAAACAAACCTGTTGCTACTGATACAGAAGGCTTCACATGTTTTTGTCTCTCCTGAATCTGTTGCACTGGCCTCAGCTGATGGTTGATTTTTATTTTCACCATTCTTTAATTGCCAACAGTCCTTGGAGTGTCCTGGCTTCCCACAATGCCAACACTTCCCTTTTTGCTTACATCCTTTAGACTTAGTTCTGGATTTTTTTCTACCTTATTTACTCACCTCAAAAGATCGACCTCTCACATATAGGTAAATTAAAAAAAAAAGATCGACCTCTCACATATAGGGCTTCATTAGTTGAGGGTTCCAGAGATGTTTTTTGCCTCAACTCTTCTGCCAACAAAGCGGCTACCACATCATCAAATTTTAGAGTTCTTGATGATGAATTATTGATGGTCATCACCATATGATCCCAAGTGTCCGGGAGGGAACAAAGTAGGGTGATAGCTCTATATTCATCCTCCATCTTCACATTAATTGAAACCAATTTACTGATAAGAGAGATTTACGTGGAAACCTGCAATGTGCAGGAAAAACCATGGGGCAATGACAACTTCTCCTTTTATTATTTTCAGCAAAACTTTACATTCACATTCACAACATTTCTCACATGCATATGCAAGGGATCAAGTCCCTTTTATAGAGCAGAAGGAAGACTCCAAACTGTTTGTTTCCTCTCCCAAAAGGAAGCCTCCAAAACTGTTCGTTTCCACTCCTCAAGACTGTTCATCTTTCACATTTTGACGTCTATCCCAAACGTTTGCTACCTTGACGTCTAGTATTGCTGCCTAGACGCCAAGCATTCTAGATTTCTAGTACTATTGTTGACGTCTCGTACTGCTACAGACGTCTAGTATTGTTGCCGACATCTCGTACTGTTGCGGACGTCTCGTACTGCTACAGACGTCTAGTATTGTTGCCGACATCTCGTACTGTTGCGGACGTCTAGTACTACTGCAGACGTCTTGTACTGCCTAGACGTCTAGCAACAATCCTTGTAGGCTTAAACACTTTGTATAGCGACTTCACCTCCTAAAAATATCCTACGACAAAATAGAATTTCCTGGACTGACTGCTCCAAGGAAGCTGTCACAAACGAGGGACCTACAATTTTGAGATGGATAAAGATGATACCCATAGTAAAGTCCACTCCAACAAAAGCGAGGACCAAGAAGATTTTGAGAAAAGCAAATATTGTCCCAATGGAGGATAGTGAGGCTTCAAAGGAAGACTTAGCCCCTCGATGAAAGAGGCAAAAAATATTAGAAGATGAATTGTCGTAGGATATTGGAGAAGTGATTGTGCAAGAATATCACCAGCAGTTGTTGCAGGAGCATCAAGTTGAAGAAAGAAGGGACGAGGAAGGACCACAAATAAATCTTATTCGAACATGGAGATAGCCTAAATAGGAAAGGTTGATGTTGTAGGAGCATCAACCCTTAGAAACGATTGTGCAACGCTAGGAGGAAGTGAGAGCACAACCAATCGAAGAGGTCCAAGAGGAACTAACAATGATAAGCAATGTGGAGGAACTACAAGGACTCACTAAACGGGCACAATAGATGTATTTTTTGCGTCACCAAATTTGCTAAATATAAAGTAGTTTGAATTTTCATAAAGAACCGAAGGGTGGTTAAAAGTAGTGCCAATAGAAACAAGAATTGAAGATCCTGGAAGAGGCAAGGAGGTTGAAATTGCAATAAAAGAACCTCAAAAAAGAGGAAAAAGATCAAGGTGATCACAAGATGACACAACCAAAGATCAACTAATGAAGAAAGTTTGCCAAATATGCAAAATATAGTGCTACTTGATCAACTAGAAGGTAAGAAGGAACAAATTGTAGAGCAACCTGACCAACAAGAATGAAACAAAGAAGCATAGTTGGAAGAAAATAGAGAAACACAACCTAACTAGCAAGAAGAAGAAATTGATCAAGGGATAGATAAGCACTTTATTATTGAAGTGCCTATTTTTGTGTTAACCGATGAAGGAGCCCAAATTGATGATTAGGTTGACGAGTTCTTTGGAAAAATGATGCAGGTCCTTGATAATGCAAGACTACAGCTTTAGATAGGCTATGTAGGACAATTAAGGCAATGGAAATCCATGGTGTAAAATGAAATATAAAGGGTAATGCAGTTGGTTTAGGATGATAGAAGAATTAAGAAACCCGTTATAATTCATGAAAAACAACCATGGAAAATACCAGTTGGCGAAGTGGCTAGTATGATCGAAGTAAAGGAGCTACTAGAATGTGCAATGACTAACTATAGGGTACCTCGAAGGGTTTATATAGATGTAGGTACCTTGAAGCCTTGTCCACCAAACACAATAGATACCACTTGAGTTAGCACCATTGTATAGGAAGTTTAATTTCCTGACATATTGGATAAAGTGGTTAACAATTGGGTTGGAAGGGATTTACCAATCCAAGGAGGAGCAGGTTAACCAACATAGGGAAGAGAAGGAAGCAATGAGAAAAGAAATGGAAGTTGTAAAGGAAGTTGAGGCAATGAAGAAGGAAGTAAAAGTAATGAAAAAGGAAGTTGAATAGGAAATCGTCAACTTAAGACAACTATGAGGAACAACTAAAGGTCAAAGATGAATAGCTAAAGGATAAGGACGAACAATTGAGGGCCAAGGACAATGAACTTACTACAATGAAAATAGACATGGAGACTGACAATGAATTGTTAACGACATCATCATCAGCTATAAGGCAGAAATGGAGATAAATGCATAGATGCATGAGGCTCGAGAGGAGTTGGAGCATAAGGATCAACTCATTGCTGAAAGGGATGAACAGTTGGCTATTGCAGCCAAGACTGAGGCTAAGCTGAAACAAAGAATACAAAAGGGCGCTACCGAACAAGAAAAGGAGTTGATAGTGCAGTTAGCCAAAATGGAGAAGGCTAATCACTATGGGCTACAGTTTATGCATTTCAGTAGATATGCAAAGAGATTGAAGGATGAACGGGAAGCCCTACAACACCAGATAGCTGACATGGGGTGGATCACTCGTCATTGGATCTTAGAAACAGTAGCCAAGTATAGGAAAACAACAAGCGTATACAAGGACATTGGCTAATTTAAACAAGAGGACAGGTGTAGGCGGCAAATCTGTTTTCCAAAAAAAATTAGAAATGAAAAGTTGTACAAAATGTGTTTGCAATTTTGACAATTTTGTTGAAATGAAATTTGAAGAAATGTACATGAAATGAATGTAAATAAAGTCAAATGAAATTAAAGTGTAATTAGATGAAATGCACATGAAATTAGAAGTTAAAGTGACTTTAAACCTTAGGAAATCAAGTTGATTTAGGTGGATGAAGGAATCAGGGTGGCAGTTGTAAATGATGTGTTATCCTAGGAATCGATTGGAATGGCCTAGGCAAACTTTGTGAGGACCCCCTCGTTCATTTTGAAGCATATATTGATTCCTAGAAAAGCCCTCTGCGGTTGGGTTTAGTCTTATATGGTTTATGCCTGAATGTATGCTTGCATCAAATGGAAGGTGTAAGCAAGCATTAATGCTATTATTGTTATCTGATATGCCATTGTTGTGATTGGCCATGACATCCATTGTTATTGCTGAAGGAATATTGTTGTTGCAGTAGTGAATGAATGATATAAACTCAGCCATTGCTATTATTTGTAGATTGTTATACATGTGTGTGACTGATAATAGGTTGAACATTGTATTCCAATTGGTATTGAAAGATATACAACATATTGCTTGATGAAAAAAACTGTCAGTCATGCATTGCACTAGGATTGTAGCATTGCAAATTATAATAGGAATTGCAAGGATGCAACAGACCGTATGATCCAATCTGTTCCTATACACTAGGCATTTCATTGGTTGACCATGGAAGGCCTACCAGTTGAATCTTCACTGTCCAATTCCATATCCATCTCTTAGGAGCTTATTGGCAGCAATAGCAGCAGGGAGTTGGTAGATACAAGTAGTTGCAGACAATACGAACTGTATGACGATACAGAGGAGTGTTGTTGTCTTTGTCTGAAACTGTTGCTAAGTGAGCTTGTACATGGGATACTGTACAAGTTGTTGTTGTACAGGGGCTTAGGAGTTTTCCCTAAGTCTCGCGCTGTATTGTATGACAACATTGGTCATACGACGAGACGGTCGTACACTTGGATTACATCGTATGAATTGTGGTGTTGTATGACCAAGGGATTGTACACATAAATGACCGTCTAGTTGAGATCGTACAAGCTTGAGCCATGTTGTATGATGGTGTTTTCAATTTCATGACTGCAACACCATTCAGTTATAGAACCTGTCACCACCCCATTGCTGGGAATACCGCCAATCGTGCTACAAGATTTGCAGCCAAAGGTCAATAATTGTTGTTTGAGGACTGGTTTCCAAGGCAAGTCAAACCGTCTACATATAGTCCAAGTGTGATCTCTCTTTGCCTATTGTGGTGACATAACAAGCAGGATAGGATAGGAATAAGCGATTTATAATGATTTTTTTATAAATGATACAGTCCTTGATGCCCTAGGTGTCAGGATTAGCCCTAGCATTTGCTTTTGTGTGGATAATAGTGTGGTTTACTCTTGAATGCTCTACTTTATTTCTACTTGGATTAGGATGGTGTCAACCCTAATTGTTAATTTATTGTTTTACTGTCTTGATTTATGTATTTTTGGTTATCTTGTATTAATTTCTGTAATTGTATGAGATATCCCCTTTTTCTTGCAAACTGAATACACTATACATGCACACTGAGGTTACAAATTAAGTAGAGCAGCAAGAATGCACTACATATGTACTTAGAGGTTACAAATTAAGTACAACAACAAGAATATACAGCAATTAGGTTTCAAGTGCAACAAGGATATACAATATTCTCAAATTCAGTTCAGAAGCAATAATATGCAACAAGGTTACAAATTAAGTACAACAGCAAAAATATATTGTACATGCACTCTGAGGTTACAAATTAAGTGCAGCAGCAAAAATATACAATACATACACTCTGAAGTTACAAATTGAGTTCAGAAGAAGGGAAGGTTACACATGCATACTAAGTGCAAGGCTAAAATATTTAGTTCAACAATTTCCAGTATAACGTCCTTTTATACAGATCACCAGTATAAAATGCATGCATAACAAAAGATAAAAACACTTTACCATCATCATGTTCATTGTTCCACTGATTAGAGGTCTTAATTTTCAATTGAGGGTTTAATATCCTGAATGAGAACTATTATTTGGTATCTAAAATTTGTATCCAACACTTGGTCAATACCCTTCTTAGATTAATTGCAAAACATCACACATGAAGAGAGCCTAAGTGCAACTCCCTACCAAATCCATGGTGTGAGAGAATAATTCAGAATTGGTGATCAAGTGCAACTACTCAAGGTTCATGGTACTCCTGCCATTCAAACAGCTGACTGTAATTATAATGTTCATGGTTGTTTAATCCTTACAAGGACTGTAACATACCATGAGTTTGATTTCAAGGGTATTACCCTGTTCCATCTGGCCTCAAATGGCCTCTTTTCCTATTGCACAACTCTTCGAGTTGAACAAAGCCTTCTACCACTGAAATCTTTGTCTTCTCATTCTGCGAGGTTAAAGAAGAAGCACCAGTGGTTAAGTTGGAATATTAAGGATTTTGAAAATTAAATAGGCATATCTGCCTTCCACTACAAGAGACCAGTGTTTACACCCTATGCAGTCCATCTGGGGCTTAATTTGGATTACAGCTGAGTTTTTCAAAACAATCACATGAACTCAGGAAAGAAAAGCTAAATAATCATCTTTCCAAGCGAATGCTGACAGAAACCATTATTATCCTTTTATCTGAACACTTGATAATACTCAATATGTTCAAAGGAAACTTAAATGTCTTAACTAAGCATACATTCCAATAGGAAATTATGGCGATGCAAGGGCTACACCGTAAAATCGTGGCAAGAGAGAGAAACACTAATGGTTATGTTTAATTTTACTTCCACTAAACCAAGGAGAAAGTTGTAGCAAAAACATCTTTGGAAAATCTTCCTTATTCCTTTGAAAGGTTCGAGTGCTAGGTTTCCTTCTACTCTTCCCATATGCTTCCCATCCTCCCCAAATGGACAAAACGGGGGTTTAAAAAGAAAAATCCCTACTCTAAAGCTGATGCTTCTCCCAAATCAGTAACTCATCCAAGATGGAAAATCTCCACGAGGCATCCCAAAATAGAGGTGGTGCGGTTCATGCAAATAGATTCAGGCTACTTCCGGGTTTAGACTCTCCCTTACTATACTTATACAGCCAAAAATAGCTTCCACCAAAAAAAAGAGGCCTCTTACTGAACTTATCAGGGTTTTGGCACTCAAAACTCTCTTGCCAGCCCAAAAGCACAAGCATACTTTTTTTTTTTTTCCATTATTCATGAAAGGGCTACCCATTGTTGGTCCACTTCTCTTACCTCCACTTACCAAGGTGGTCTATGGTTTATAGAAGAATATTTTCCCTTTTTCCCCTCTTGCCAACACTTTAAAGTGGCTTAAGACCCTGAAACACTTTAATGATAATATTGTTAAAAATCAGAAAATGAGTGATTATTTCTATTGATAAACAGCCTTTAAATACAAGTGATGCTGCCCAATAGAGAGTAACGTTACTAACAATGTGATTTCCTTAAATGGTGGAAATCACAATTAACTAACAACTCACACATAAATCCTATGTGAGTGGTTCTAACTACTCACTTTGTTTTAATCTTAATATGATTTATCACATCCTATGATATAATAAATCCTAACTTCCCCCCCTTATTACATCATGATCCAAACATGGGTGGGAATACTAACAATAGTACAAATAATCATATGATGAACTACGACAAACTCAACAGTTCATCAAGAGTGAGTACAAATAGGGATACACTCAACTATTCGCAACAAGCAATAGTGAGAATGGCCTCACTATGCTTCTTTAGTGGGAATGGCCTCACTGGACTCTTAACCAAGGATAGGGACAAACTCAGCTATCCAAGGAAATACAACACAATTAGATAGGGACACACATTCCATCCAACATCATTGTTGCAAACAGGGACATACTCTATTGTTCACAAGAATTGTGACTAGGGACACAACCAATCACAAAACCAAGGATAGGGACAAACTCAGCTATCCCAGGTTATACAACACAATTGGATAGAGACACACACTCTATCCAACATCAAAGTTGTAAACAGGGAGACACTAATATTCACAACAATTGTGGCTGGGGATAGACATAACCGATCGCAAACAATCAACTAGATTGGGCCTTACTAATTTACATCATCTTGTGAATGCGGACAAACTTAGCCATTCACCTTGAGTGTGGCATGGGCCTTCAGTTGTCCATATGATCAATAGAGTACTTGGATGGTCCTTGCTACTCTTGTCAACTCAACATTGTCGACCTTCGGTTGGTTGGTGCTTATCAACACTCTTCAAAAACTTGATTATTAGGTGCACATTGAATATTGGGAAAAATTAATATTTCCTTCCCCCCTCAATGTGAACTTCTCTTGCACAATATTTAGGAGTGTTGGGTACCACCGATCATGCACTCCAAGTACACAACCAATCATAGATAAGTGTGGCATGGGCCTCCACTTAATACATCAAACAAAGTTTCAATGGAAATTATGGCCACACTAAACACCTCTTGTGAATAAGGACACATACAACTATTCACAAGGATCAATCTTGAATTAATTCAATTTATATATTCCTCCTCACTATCCTTATGGGAAGGGTCTTTGTCATGTGCCACATTACTTTTGTCAAATAATGCTACATTTGCAGGCATAAATCCATAAACCACATCAAATTCAGATGTTGTAGGAGACCATTGGACGTCATGATTAGGTCCCTTGTCGCAAAGAGGCACCATCCCTCCATGAATCCCATCAGTTGTCCAATAATGTATTTTGGATTTTCCATAGTAACTATGGTTGCTTTTATCAACATTTAATTGCACAACAACCAAAAGTCTAGTTGATCCATTTTGTGTTGTATTTGCCAAGTAATTCATGTAATCACTATGAAACTTTATTCTCCTCACGTCTTCCAGAGCTTCTTGCAATGTAGTCACTGAATCCTTTGATTTTGCGTAACCATTTTTTGTAATGATTATAGGTGGATTGTTGTATATTTCTTTAGTATACTTCATGATTTTCTGAATTCCATGAGGTAGCACATACAAACCAGCCATTCCTGTTAGTTCTCCAATTGGAATTCCTATAATTTGCTAGTTGTGTATAAAGTCATGTAATGATTAATGCCTATGAAATCAAAGGATCCTATAATCTTATCTAGCATTTCGAAATTAATAGATGGGAGGCATGATCTCAATATTTCATGCATTTCAAGTGGATAATCCCTAAACGCAATTGGGTCCTGTTGGTTACGAAGCTGTCACTAAGGAAAGGATTTTAATCTATTGCGCCCTAGATGCCTTCCGTGCCAATCTCCGGAGAAGGCCGGCTCCTTTAGTTCTCACTTGGGGGTTTAGCTTAGAGTACAAGAAAGAGATTTAAAAAGTACAGAAAGAAACATAAATATGATTGTTTCGGTGGGGGAGATAAGCAGCATAGTTACTAACCAATCACTTTACCAACAACAATCAAAACAATGTATGTAACGGAAACCATTAGTGCTATTCTATCCTATGTATCCTTCCTATAGTATTCTAGATATACTTAATCACCAATGCTGAGATCCAGAAATGCAGAATGACAACAATCAGAAAAATAAGCAACATGAAACATAAATACTCAAGAAAGGCAGCATAAGAGACAAAGACAACTAATGGAGCCAAATATTCTTTGAATTAAAAGCAAGTGCACAGCTACAGAAGCTTCTTAGCAATATATACCCCTTCCCCCTTTTATAATGAAATGAGCCTGCTATTTATAGCAGAATTTTCCCCCTAGATTACATTTTGGGCACCCAGACTTGGCAAAAGCTGACAAAAGCGGCAAAAATCAGCTGATGTTTGACCTCTGCGGGCAAAGAGTGTACTTGCAGCAAGGTCTACCTAGAATTGTAACAACCCCTTGGAAATCTGGTAGGTGAGCAGTCGAATTCGGTTGAATGGTGGTAGAAGCGGTACAATCTATCATTAAACTCTCATCTGCTCTGTACCCTGGTGGCACGCCTTCTGTCAAATCTTGACGCTCATCCCGAGAATGCACACCTGTCGTGATCTGAAGTCTGCTGAAAAAACCGGGGGGAATGACCGAAGTCACCTACTGATAAAGGGGAGCCAATGGCTGGACCGAAGTCAGAAAACTGACGCGCAGTCAGGTTGTGCAAGCTCAAACCAGCGCAGTCGGGAGGCCCATGCCTTAGGAAGTTTCTGCTTGAGTCTATCTTCTCTTCCCGTTTGACGGCGTACTAAAGTAGGTGCGAAGTCGGACGGCGCAGCGCAATCGGACGGACAATCAACACTTGGAATATTTTGGCCTTGATTCATCCCTTTCCGTCTGATGGCGCAAGCGAGCTGGTGCGCAGTAGGACGACGCAACGCAGTCGGACGATGTCGGACACTTAGAATATTTTGCTGCCTTTTCATGGGAGTCCTCCCGACAGCGCACAGGTGGATGAGCGCCACCCGACTTCGTTGCGAAGTCGAGCGGTTCATACTTAGAACATTTTCTAAAGATGCTTCAATTGCTGCCCAAGCACGCACTGATTCATGGGCATCGTCCGACTTCGCTACGAAGTCGAGCGGCCCCAACACTTAAACAAATTTTTGGTTGTTTTTAACATTGCCGCCCAGGTGCGCAAAAAACCATGAGCGCCGCCCGACTGCGCTGTGCAGTCGGGCGGAATCAACACTTGAACAATTTTTAGGCAATTTTGCCTACTTGCAGAAAACACTGAAAACATGAAACGACAACGATGTAGAATTTGAAATTGAACAACTGAAGGGTACAAAGGACATGAAGAAGAATGGGAAGAAAGAGAGAGGGAAGGCATAGCAGCAACTCTTACAAAATTTTCAAAATTGGCACCCTGTGCAAAATGTGGCAACAGGTGCAAAAACCATCATTCATTTTTGAAATTGGTCCAAATATTCCTAACCTCCTTGACTTGCTCACACTCTTGCTCTTTGTTCATTGGAATCATCATAATCCATGGAGTTAACACCATCACGTTGCTATTAGAGGTCTCAAGCATTACACTAAGCGACATCATGTCAAGCAACAACAAATCTTGGCCCTTCTCGTTGCCCTTGCCATTGACAATGGCAGCCTGTATGACATCTACAGAGGACTGGCTTATGAACTGTTGTCACATTTTGCACGGGGTGCAATGTCTTCAATTTTTGTAACAGTGCTGCTCTTCCCTTTCCCTCTTCCTCTCTTTCCCCTTTCTCTTCTCTCCTTTTCTCTCTTTCTTCCCTACATTCTCATTCTTCCCCCTTTCTTTTGAGCCCCTCAGTCAGATGTCAAAATGACAGCAGTTGCTCGGAAAAAATGGCTAAGTACCAGGGCGCAGTCCGACTTCGCATTCTCATTCTTCCCCCCTTTCTTTTGAGCCCCTCAGTCAGATCTCAAAATGACAGCAGTTGCCCTGAAAAAATGGCTAAGTACCAGGGCGCAATCCGACTTCGCAGCGAAGTCGGACTGCGCCCTCCAGTTGGAGCGCAGCAGGAACACAAAGTGCGAAGTTCGTACTTCGCCCAGTTTTGGTGCGAAGTTCGACTTCGCCCAACTTTCTGAGCGCACCTTGTAGCAGGCTGGCAGGCTGACAGGAAAATGACTAAGTGTTGGGGCGAAGTCCGACTTCGCAGCGAAGTCGGACTGCGCCCCCTTCCCAGGGCGAAGTCCATATGGCGGCAGGAAGCAGCTTCCACCTGTGCGCAACCCGACTTCGCAGCGAAGTCGGAGTGCGCCCTTTGACAGGTGCGCAGTAGGGAAACAAACTTGAAATTTGACTAAGGCATCCCCAACTGCGCTGTTTTCTGCCTGCGCAATCCGACAACGCTCGGGTTCTGGGCAAAGTTGGATAAACTGCCTTTCAAGGCAGACACGTGTCAAGCAGTATCATCCGACAAGTGTCCAACTCCGGGATCCGAGCCAAAACATGCCGAACTCAAGGAAAAGCATGGGACGCACTACTTATGCCAGCTGCTGCCTTTAAAGTTGATTGGAGGTTCTATCTACTCCAGCTACCCGCATTCCTGCCGATGAGAAGTTCTACCTAATGCGCTGCCACAAATCTGTACAGCCTTCAGGGAGACCATGCTGCGGGTACAATCCTGCCAGACAAAGGTCAGCATCAGCAACTCCATAGCGGCTTTTTGTCAGCCAATGTTTGATTGGGACTTTGTGCCCATTAATGTAATCTGGGGGGGTTCTCATGCTATAAATAGCCACCACATTGTCATTGTAAGTGGTGGAAGGGGAATGTCTGTTAGGGAACCATTGTAGCTGTGCTTCTGCTTATCAATATAAAGTATATGTCTGGATCTGTTCTACTCATTCTTTATGCTGCCTCTATTTTGTCGTGTTTCTTGTGTCATGGCTTGTTGATTCGTTTCAGCATTTGGTGGCCAAGTATTCTTAGACTTAATTAATTAGAGGATACATAGAATACTTTTGGTAGCAATTCCTTCAGTTTGTGTGTTCTGTCTAGTTGCTGTACGTAGTGGTGATTGATGCATTGTCGTGCTGTTAGGTCTCCTTGTTGGGAGAATGTTTGCTAGGGGACCATTGTAGTCGTGCGTACAAATTCTCTCGCATAACATGCATACTTGGATCTGACATCTCTCGGTTACTTTTTCTATTTATGTTGCTGTACGTAGTGGTGATTGATGCATTGCTGTGCTGTTAGTTCTCCTTGTTGGGAGAATGTTTGCTAGGGTACCATTGTAGCTGTGCATACAGGTCTTTATATAAAAGGTATACTTAGGTTTTGCAGTTCCTGGTTGTGCTTTGTATTAATGATGCAGTAAGTAGTGGTGATTGATGTGTTGCCGTACTGTTAGTTCCCCGCATTTTTATCTCTTTCCTGCATCCTAATCTCAAACCACAAAACCCCACAGGAGCCGGCCTTCTCCAGAGATTGGCACGGAAGGCATTCCTTCCTTCCGGCCTTTCATGCTGGTGGGCGAATCTGGGCGCATTAACCCAAAATCCTTTCCTCATTGCAGATTCGTAACCAACAGTTTCTCTGGCACGCCCGGTGGGACCCGGGTCCCACATTTGAAAAAACTCGGGCTCGTGTTCACTCGGGCCGACGAGTCTGTCTGAGCACTCGGTGGGCCAAGGAAGTTTCCCACCCCCAAACGGAATCAAAGCACTGGTGTTCGCTTCATTGCTGTTCAAAATCGGAACACCTGGCGACTTTGCACGAACAAATCCTCTGAGTCTGAAAGACCGGTCCCAGCACCTTCATGCAAACAAGAAGGTGGCGAGCAAGGGATCCGAGAAACCCGCCTGACTTTTACGAACTGGAAATCAACGCTCGAGGCAAAATTGCCAGGCTGGCTGATCCGCAAGCTCGTGTCGACAAAGCCGAGGCTGAAATCCAAGAAGAAGCCGAAGCCGAGGTCGGAGGAGCTGAGTACGAAATAGAAGAGGCCGAGGAAGAAGAGGCATCTGCATCCTCGGAAAGTACCGACACTGAGTACACAACCGACGGCGGAGAAGAAGAAGAAATGGCTGCTCAACAGCAGAATGACGATGATCTCTTCCCGGCGGTGGACTCTACAGGGCCCTTGGCCCTGGTCGGACAACAAGCTGTGCCCCCGCTGCTTTAAAGTCTATCCCTACATACGACGGCTACGGTAAGACGGCGTACGAGCACATCCAGGACATCCTTGCCCTGGCCGCATTGCATTCCATTACTAACGAGAGTGTGAAGATCCGTCTGCTGGCAATTTCCCTGAGGGGAAGGCTTCTCTACTGGTGGAGATCGCTGCCAGAGGGATCTATCACAGGATGGCCCCAGCTTGCCAGAAGGCTCGTGAAAGGATGCAACGAGTCTGCTGATCCTACTTCTTTGCTGCATCAGTTCCAAAGCATCCAGAGACACCCTCAAGAGGAGGTGTCTGACTTTAACATCAGGTTCGCGAGATCCTGGAAACGGGTACCTCGCGAGCTTCGGCCTTCAGCCGGCATGGCTGCTCACTACTATCTGAGATCCTTCAACTCAGACATATGCCTGCTGTTGAAGATTGCCAGGATAGATGAGTTTCCTGCTCTGTACGAGGCTGCCCAGCAAGCTGAAGCTGATATCATTTCTATCGGCAGACTTCCGTCCAGAGTGCAGGAACCCATCCGTCCCGACTTTCCCAGATCCCAGTATCCATCAGCTTCTGGCGATGCGCCGTCCACATCAGGACAGTAGCCCCAGCAGCAATGGAATCCAGCGTCGGTCGTAACCCCTTACGGCCTACCACAATTGCATTATCCTCACCCGCCTCCTCCTGCTCCGCATTTTCCAGCACTCCCTGCTCCTCCGCAGTACGCCCCTTATTCCAATCCTCCTCCATTAGCCGCATTGCCTCCACCGGCACAGTTGCCGCCTCCTGACAATAACATTCAGAATACAATCCTCCAGGAGGTATGGGCTTTGGCCTTGGGTTATCATGCCATGTCCAACGACATGACCGCTCTGAAGAAGAAGCAGGCCCAGATGGACCTCGCTCCTAGGAGGCCATATGCGCCCCCGGCGCTGACAAAAGACAAGCCCCCGGAGCACCAGCTGCAGAGGCGTCCGCATCCGAGAAATGCTGCTATAGAAGACCCGCCTGGTCCTTCCGACCAGGTTAACTGGTGCACTACGTGCAATGACCCGCATTCGGAGGAAGACTGCACTCTACACCAGCACTACATTCAGACTTTGGCCGGCAGCGCCATAGAGGATGATGAACTCTACATGATCCTGGACGGCGAAGCCAACTTTGCCCTCCCAGAGGAGAATCTAGTGCCGCCCGCCAAGGAAGAAAAGAAAATTGCAGACGCTGCCAAGCCTTTGTAGGTATATGCCAAAAGAGAAAAGGCGCAGCCCGGCGGGCTGCCACCATACAAGCGGCTGTGGCCCTACACAGCTCAGGAAAAGGCATCCAAAGATAAAGCTCCAGCCAAGCCTCCTCCGGCAAAGGCTGCCCCTGTTCCAGCCAAGCCTCCTATAGCAAAAGCTCCAGTTCCGGCTAAAGCTCCCGTACCTCGGCCTCCAACTGAAACCAAAGAACAAGCCCAGGAGAAGCCGAAGTACCCGTCTCTGACCAAGAGACAGAGAGTTGAGGCTACCCAACGAAGACCGGACGAAGTATGAGCCGGCAAAAGAAGCGAGAAGGAGCTAGTACCTTGAGCTACAAGGATAGTAGACGAGTTGAAAAGAACACCCGCTAGAATCAGCATGTATGATGCTCTTCTCGCTCCCGTGCCGGTGGATCTACCGCAAGAATCTCCGAAGAACATGAAGAGCGGCAAGCGATACGACCCGCTGTCCCGGTTCAACCTCCGACGAGCCTCGACCACCGGGAAGAACAGACCGCCTCCCTTTTATCTGTCTTTACGGATGCAAGGGCACATAGTTCACAACTGCATGGTGGACTCTGGCGCTTCCACGACTGTTATGCCGAAAGCCGTCTGCGATGAGATCGGGATGGAGTACACAAGGAGCAGCCAAGGCGTGCTGCAATTAGACGGCACCCCTATCAAGACAGTTGGTGTCATTAAGGACATCCCTATCCGGCTGCACAAGGCTCTCGACATCGTGGTCATCCAAGAGGTCGTGGTTGTTGACCCGGCTCCTTACTTCGGCATGTTTCTCTCCCGGGAGTTCAGTGCGAAGTTGGGCGAGCACCTGTCGCTAGACTAATCACACATGGAAGTGACCTTCAAAGGAAGGAGACTGAAAATTTTCAATGAGAAGCCTTCCACCTTCCTAGTAGAGAAGATACCCGGAGGAGAGTTGGACTGCATGGTCCAGCTGTCGGAGGAAGAACTGGTGACAGTAGAGCTGACGGAGCAAGCCCTCGAAGTGCTACAGCTTGAAGATGAGTTCTCTTTGCGGGATTTCAATGTCGTAATTGAGACAGAACAGGGCTGTTACTCCATCATACAGCCCGAGAGGCTTGACAAGTCAGCTGCAAAGGAAGTAGGACCTGCACCCGAGAAGCTGTGGAAGCTTTTCTTTGACGGCGCGCGATGCAAAAATGGCGCCGGTGCAGGGGTGCTTCTGGTTTCTCCAACCGGAATCCAGAAGGACTATACCTACAGGTTGGCCTGGAGCTGCACTAACAACTCGGCGGAGTATGAAGCCCTGTGCTTGGGTTTGCGAAAGGTGGAGAGGCTGGGGATTAAACACCTGCAGATCTTTGGAGATTCAAAGCTAGTGTGTCACCAGGTTACGAACAAGTGCACCTCCAAACAACACTATCTTAGGGCATACCGCAACCGAGTGTGGGACCTGATGGAGTCGTTTGACTCGTTGAATGTCAAGGCGATATCGCGTGAGAAAAACAAACACGCTGACATTATGGCGTCTGTTGGAGCCAGGTACGTCCCGGCTGATGACGTTGTCCATAAACCGAAGCCGGTTCGCACCATTTACAGGCCTTCTATGCCTGATAAGGACACCCACTGGCAGGTGTTCAGTTGTGACGAGGAGATCGTCACATTTTTGGTTAACGAAGTTGGTTCAATTGAAGGTAGAGACCCTGATGACGAGCAATATGAGGGGTTGATACAGTTAAAGAATAATCATGTCCCAAAAGGATTGATTACATTGGAGAGTCTATTTGATCAGAATGATAGAGCAATATCTCACAGGATCAAAGTAGACCCGAAGCAGTATGCTGACCTGGAACTTGAACCTGGTAAAACTATCAAGGTCGGGACAGACTGCACTTCGGAGGAACTTGAGCAGATCAGATCACTGTGCCAAGAGTTCCCTGACATCGTGGCCTGGTGCTACGAGGATTTGAAGGGGTATGACAAAGATGTAATCCAGCATACCATTGAGCTAGAGGATGGCGCCAAGCCGTTCCGACAGAAGCAGAGGGCCGTGAATCCGAAAATTGAGGCCATGATGAAAGCCGAGCTCTTGAAGATGCTGGAGGCCAAAATCATCTACCCCATCAAACATTCATCCTGGGTCGCGAATTTGGTGCCCATGAGGAAAAAGAATGGCGACATTCGTCTCTGTGTCGACTTCAGAAACCTCGAATCAGGCTTCCCTCAGGGACCACTATCCGCTTCCCCAAATCGACCAGATTCTACACATCGTTGCTGGAGCCCAGAGATTCTCACTCATAGATGGATTTTTCGGCTACAACCAGATTTGGGTCAGGGATGAGGACCAGCACAAGACGGCGTTCACCACCAAATGGGGAACGTTCGCCTATCAGCGCATGCCTTTCGGCTTATCCAATGCTGGTGCCACATTCCAAAGAGCCATGGACTTGGCCTTCCGAGAGCAGCTTAATAAGATCATTGTTATCTACCTTGATGACATGACTGTTTTCTCTCACCAAAGAGGGGATCATGTTTCCCACCTGCGACAAATATTTGAGAGGTGTCGGGAATTCGGCATTTCTATAAACCCGAAGAAGTCTGTCTTTGCGGTAAAGGAAGGAAAGCTGTTGGGACATGTCATCTCCGAGAAAGGCCTCGCCATTGACCCTGACAGAGCAAAAGCCCTCACGCGCTTGCCAGCCCCCATTGATAAAAAAGGGCTGCAGTCCTTCTTCGGTCAGATTAACTTCGTGCGGAAGTTCATCCCGGACTTTGCACAGGTGATCAAGCCTATGGCCGAACTGCTAAAAAAAGATACAATTTATGAATGGACTGATGAGAGAGAGCAAGCCTTAGAGGAGATCAAGGCTCGAATTGCGCAAGCTCCGGTGTTGATAAACCCGAACTACTCCAAGGACTTCATCCTTTATGCGGTGGGAGAACCGGAAAGTCACGCCGCAGTCCTGACTCAGAAGGGAGACGATGGCGAGGAGCGCTCCATAGCGTTCTTGAGCCAAGTGATTCAGCCGCATGAGGAAAAGTACAACTTTCTAGAGCGGCAAGTTCATGCTGTCATGAAATCCCTCCGAAAGTTCAGGCATTTTGTCTCCCAAAGCAAAACGACCGTCTTTGTGATTCACCCGGACGTTCGAAGCTTCATCATACAAGGAGAGCCGGGTCACAAGAGAGCAGGATGGATTGCAAAAATCCAGGAGTTCGACATCGAAGTGTGGCCTACCAAGCTTATCAGATGCCGAGCCTTGTGTCAGGAGCTGGCCCGAAGCGCTGTAGCCGGCATCTCCGCCTGTAAGTGGGAGGACACAGCGACAAGCATCTACCTAGCCAACTCCTTATCGGAGGGGAGTGATTGGACAGATGAACTGGTGAGATATTTCTGCACCGGAAGATGTCCCGATCACCTGAACGCCTCACAACAAAGGAGATTTCGGCTAGGTGCACTCAAGTACACTCTTCGCCCCGAGGGGCTTTACTTCAAAAATATTGACGGCATCCTGTTGCGGTGTGTCAGAAAATCAGACCAGCCCAGGGTCCTCGGAGATTTTCATTCCGGGATGCCTAGGGGTCATCATTCTGCAAGGCCTACGACCTTAAAAATAATTAGAGCTGGGTACTATTGGCCCACTTTATTTGCAGACGTTTATGCGGTCTGTTCCAAGTGTGATCAATGCCAGAGGTTTGCTGGAAGAAACAGAAAAGCACCCCTGCCCCTTCAACCGATTCAGGCCGAGACTCCGTTCCAGTAATGGGGTCTAGACATCATTGGGCAGAGGCAATCCCACTAACAGGGATTGACACAAGTTTATTCTTATAGCCACCGATTACTTCACACAGTAGGCAGAGGCAATCCCGACCAAGAACGCAGACCAAGAAATGGTCATCAGGTTCCTTGAGAGCCTGATTACTCGCTTCGGGGTTCCAGAGTCAATTGTGACGGACAATGGTCCGGGATTCGCAGGCGCTGTACTCACGGAGTACACTGGCAAACTGGGCATTTATCACAAAATGTCTTCTAATTACTACCCACAGGGGAATGGCCTTGCCGAGTCTACTAACAAGAACCTCCTGAAGATCATCAGAAGGACCATTGACAGGAACAAGCGGACTTCGCATTTACTCCTGAACCGGGCGCTATGGGCGGACAGGGTTTCATTCAAAAAGTCCATCAAAACGTCCCCTTATGCGCTTGTCTATGGCAAAGAGGCTGTCATGCCATCCCACATTAAAATCCCTGCCCTATGGATGTTGGACGAAGACAGAAGCAGTGGAGACCTGGTGGATGACAGACTGTGCCAACTTCTGCAGTTGGAAGAAGACAGAGAAAAAGCATACCAGGCCTTCACCGATCATATTGCAGCCACTCAAGGCTGGTTTGCAAAAGGCACCACTGCCCGAGTTTTTAAAATCGGGGACCTGGTGCTGAAGTGGGACTCCTATAAGGCGAAGCCGGGCAATCACGGGAAGTTTGATGCCCTTTGGGAGGGCCCTTATCAGATTGCTCGGGTGAACCAGTTCAATGCCTATGTACTTTGGGATATGGAGGATCAGCTCCTACCTATCCCTGTTAACGGGTTCCACTTAAAAATATACCGCTGTTGAAGGTGCCCAAGGGGCCCTTCTTTGTAAAAATTTCCCTTATGCATTTTTATTTTTAGCATGTACAGTTTTCCAACTTTCAGTTTTCCATTTGTTTGAGCCAAAACGGGACATTGGGAGAAAGCACAGACTTCGCAGTGAAGTCTGTTGTCGCCCCTCAGAAGGGGCGAAGTCCGTAAAGAGAGCTGCTTGAATAAAGTGGGGAAAATGGCTAAGTGGCGGTGCGCTGCCCGACTTCGTAGCGAAGTCGGGCTGCGCGCCGGCCAAAGAGCGCAACTTGAAAAGAAATCTGCTGCAAAGGAGTATGTTCGGACTGCGCTCAAATTTGAGCGAAGTCCGTTCACACTCCGCTCTCGCGCGAAGTTCGAACTGCGCTCAGCTTGCGCGCGAAGTGCGAACTTCGCGCGAAGCACGAACTTCGCCCGAACTTCGGGCGAAGTCCGAGCACTCCAGCGAAAGGCGACAAATGTTCAAGGCATCAACCAAAGGTTGCAAAGGTCGGACTGCGCCCGATCCTCGGCGCAGTTAGAAAAGAAAGCAAGTCCTAATGCAAGTGGCAGTTCGGACTGCACCCGGTTTTGGGGCGAAGTCCGACTGCGCTGGCGAAGTCGGATCGCGCCCAACCTTGGGCGAAGTCCGATTGCGCCTTGCATTCTGGGCCAGCTCGGACGGTTTAAAAAATAATAAATAAAATATTCCAAAGTTCCAAGCTGGGCCTAAGGCGCCTTGCGACAGTTAAAGGTGGGTTTCTGCACCCAAGGGGTTTTTTCTTGAACAGTGTGCCCAGATTGTGGCCGTGACGTCAGACATGGCGCAACGTCCAAAGTTAAATTTAATGATTGCACAATCTTCAAGGAAAGTGCAATCAAAAAAGCATGGCGCGGCAACCTGGGTGCGTTTTTCAAAACATTCTCCTGTGCAGCCACCAAAAATCATAACGCCTTCACTTGCCAGCCGACCTACCCCCTCCTGCGCACCATTAATGACGCTGTCATTGTCTAGAAAAGGGGGTCTGATGCATCCAAACATGCCAAATCGTGCAGATTATTCCTGTGACTGCGAATTTTCCTGCAA
The DNA here is from genome assembly GCA_028583015.1 of Wollemia nobilis. NCBI lineage: Eukaryota > Viridiplantae > Streptophyta > Pinopsida > Araucariales > Araucariaceae > Wollemia > Wollemia nobilis. Next base: position 5,220,912 of record JAQPPZ010016348.1, read on the forward strand.
ACATCCAGAGATCGTAATTATTGCTGCTTCAACAGGATGGACAAAGGAAAGTTGCCAGTGCAAGCTCAGTCTAGCGAAGGGCGCGAAAGTGGAGATTTCCCGCAAACGGGTGTTTTCAAGAGTGAGACGCCGCAGGAGCGAAAGTCAAAGTCCCGGGCAAAGAAAGTACAGTGTGGGCAAGCCCCACCACCACCGGTTAATTACCTATCTGGGTACAGGGACGGCTCGTTTTCTATGAGCCTGACTAAACTGCGGACAAATGTGGAAAGTTGGGCTGACAAGGTTTCGCCCTCTCACCATTTCGAGGCGGCATACAGATCGAACCTTTTCCGGTTCTTGTGCCTTCCTCGTCCATCAATGCCCGGAGCTGGTCGACATCATTGTCAGACATTACAGACCAGCTACCCGGCAAATTTGCAACTCCAGCGGTAAACCCTTGTTCGCACTCCGCAGAGAGGCTGTCCAGCCAGCCTTCGCCCCGGGGTTGCAGTATGATTCTAGCGTGATTGTTAAAAGGATAAATCTTGCCGAGCAAGCAGGGCGCTTTACGCACACAAAAAAGATGAGGGATTTCCTCAACTCAAAGCTGAACGCCCCGCTCACAGCTGGACAGTGGCCAACCGGCCCCGTACCCCTGGAAAGGTTTAAGAGTAAATACCTATACACCATCCTGGCGTGGATCCTCGGCCGTGACTCTGATGAGCTGGTACAGCTGTACCAGCTAGCGCTGGCAGAATGTCTCCTATGCGGAGAATCTTATGAACCAGCGGCGCAGAGAAGTGGGAAGCGCCCAATCTTCTTTGACTGGGCGGACTGGCTTGCATACGCTATTCACTCCAGCCTGGTGAAACTCCAGAAGAAGCAGTCCACTGAATTTCGGTTCAGTTCCTTTTTGGCTTGGCTTTGTTTGTATCACTTGCACTCCCGGATGCCTATCCCGAACCTGAAGAAGGAAGATGAGAAGGGAGAGCCACAGCCCGTCTATCTGTGGACGGATGACCTATACCGGAAAGGGTCTTACTACAAGTTCAACTTCAACTTTCTGGGCCTGGTCATGTCAGTCTTCAACGATGGTGAGATCCCTCGCCCCCGCAGGAAATGAAAAACCACTTGCTGAACCACAAACTCGGGGACGTTTTTAGACTGACGCAGGGGATTGTGGTCAGAATCTACGGATTCAAGGGCAAACCTCATCTGCTGCCCTACTGGTGCACGGATCATCAGTTTGGGATGGAGGTTGCGCGGCAGATGGATTACATAGAAGAGTTCGGCCAGGGAAAGAAAAGGGGCCATATCTTTCCATATCCTCTTTCCTGGGCGAACGTTGAAGTATCGGAGAGAGGACAACATGTCTATCTCGAGCAGGAGCTGTTTTGCATTGGCCTAATTATGTTGCCGCAGCGCTGGAAATACAACCCATACGAGATAAGGGGAAAGTTTACACACATCTGCCCCCGGGCGGATATAATCGAAGATAGATGCGATGTGGTCCATGTTGACCTCGACTGGGAAATCGACTTGATGGAAGCATGGTCTCCGTGGCAGGAATTTTACTGCGAGGAGGTAGCATACGACCCCGAGCGAAACCCGGACCACAAGTTCTCTTCTCCAGGATTTAAAAAATTCATCTCCAAGATAGCAGGCCTGAACTGGCCAAGAGAAAAAATTGTTGAATGCTGGAAGATGAGGTGCCGCACGCAGCACGATAAATCTATCAGGAGAAATCTGGCCGTTGATGATGACTTTTCAACTCTATATGACCAGCACATTGAAAGCTGGCGGCCTTTCGCATTTCGAGATTACGTTCCCCGAGGTCCCTTTGAGGGTTATAAAGGGGGGTCTTCCTCCCAACAGTTGTACACTTTTACAACTGCCAGTGCGGGCCCAGCAGATATCCAAGTGGACCCAATGCAGCCTGTTGCTTCCAAGGTGGTGCCTGAAAAGGCGCAGAAACCAGTCAAGTCAACGCCCGAGGTGACCCTTCAGGCACAAAAGGCGCCAGCACCACCAGCGACCGGACCGCCCGCGGCAGACCTTCTGCAAGTCAAACCCCGGTACAAGTTTACCGTGGGAACATCAGCGCCCGCTGCACCTACATCCTCTCCTCCCGATAAGGCCATTGTTCCAGAAGAGAAGAAGAGGAAGAGGATTGATAGAATCAAGCGACCTAGCCTGACGGTGCAGCAATCAGTCGCAGAGCCGCAGCCGTGTCCATCCGCTCTAGGGGTTGTTTCTCTGGATGATCCTGAGCCAACTGCCGGAGCCAGAACCGCAGACATCCATCCAGCATCGGCTCAGGCAGAGCCCGCAAGTACGTCCGCTGCCCCGCTCCCTCAGATCCCATTTGGCCCTACTCCCACTCCATCTCCCGCTCAATCCGAGCAAGTTGTGGCCTTCTATCGGCCATCATTCTTTCAACCAGTTTGCTCAGGACCCCAACGAATCTCTATCCCTGAGTCAAACCCCAAACCCTTCACCTGTGGTTAGTGCTGAAGCCGCGCGTTCACCGTTACATCCACCGCCTCAACCGCTTGAAATCCTTCTAGCATTAACCGCTCCCGTCTCCACTCTCCGGTTGCCCTCAGAAGCGGCCGCCCCTTCCAAAGTCCTCCCGGTTGTTCCTACCTCCCTGTTCGCAGGAGAAATGTCACAGCAAAACCCTAGGCTGGGGGAACCGGACTTCATGGACGACCTCCAGAACACGGACGATTTGCCTCTGGTAGCTAGAGTCGTAGAATACCCAATCTCTTTCCTCCAAAACTTGAAACGGAGGAGACCTGAAGAGATTGCTGCCCCGGTAAAGCGAACCAAGTTTGATTTCGGGAGGAGAGTGCTCACGACAGAAAAGGTAATTCCAAAAGTGAAGAAGCCTCTCTGCGAAATGACCAGGGCGGACTACGAGCTGCAGAGAAAGGAGAAAAGCTTTCACGATATCCACAAGCAATACGAGATTCAGGGAATCATTCGTAAAGCGAATAATCTCCTTGTGAAAAGTCTGGAGGAACAAGAAGAGCTTTTCTAGTTGCAGGATAAAACAAGGCAGCTTGAAGAGGACCTATCTAGGTCCACTGAGCAGCTGGAATCGGCGCAGCAAGAGATAAACGAACTAAAAGCCCAGCTGGCCGCTTCTCAGCAAGAAGCCGCAACGGAAAAGCAAGCAGCCCTGGAGCAGATTTCTCAGCTCCAGGAATCTTTGAAGCAGGCGCAGTCGCAATCTGCAGAGAGAGCATCTCAAGCGACGGTCTTTTCAAAGAACAAAGTTAAGGAGATGCGGGCTGATCTGCTGCGGGGATGCAAGCCCCACACATATAAAGCTATGGCGGTCCTGGATTTCGCATCAAGGATCCAAGAAGTTTCTGCCTAGGGAAAGCCTGTGGTAGAGGAGGCCGAGCGCCAGGCGAAGCAATGGCTGGACCTGGCGATAAATCTTCAAGAGCGCGAGCGCAGTGGCCTCCAATTCTCCCCCATGTCCTCATTCGCTGCAGAATGGGCAGATGCAAGGGTAACCTTGCATAAATATTTTAAGAAAGCAGAAGAGGTGAGAGTTGCCAGACGAATGCTAGATGCATTTGAACACGAAAAAGACATTTGTATGGCTCCTTTTCACGCTCTCTCTGAGCTAGGGTGCCTAGGCTATGTTGAGAATGGTCAGTTTCTCACCCATGAGCAGGTGAAAGCGAATTGGCTGTCCTTTGTGGCAAATACAGCTGAAATCGATAGCTGGACTGAGCCAATTCAAGAAAGTCAGGTCACCCAGATGGTGTCTAAGTGCTGCAAGATTAGCTCCTACTTCCAGGAGTTGGGAAAAAGATACCTCACCATCGACCTGCATGTGGTCGCTGCATTTCACGCAGCATTAGAAGAAGTAGCTGACCGCCGACCGTTCGAAGCAGAAGCCTGGGGCCAAGCCCAGGCCGCATACAAGCGCATCTGCGATGCAGAAGCCAGCTCTGGAGAGCATTCGGAAGGCGAACCCGAGGAGGCAGCTGCCGGAAGTGAATCTGAAGAACAGCTGCCGCAAGGAGGACGGCCGAGCAAGCAAAAGGCAGGGGGAGGTAAGTTCCTCTCGCACCCAATGGATGAAGGCATGGATTCTTTGCGCCGAGGCGAGCTCGACACCCCGCGAGCCGCCGTAAATGTTGTCACATTTTGCACGGGGTGCAATGTCTTCAATTTTTGTAATGAAGTGTTGCTCTTCCCTTTCCCTCTTCCTCTCTTTCCCCTTTCTCTTCTCTCCTTTTCTCTCTTTCTTCCCTACATTCTCATTCTTCCCCCTTTCTTTTGAGCCCCTCAATCGGATCTCAAAATGACAAGCAGCTTGCCCCGAAAAAATGGCTAAGTACTGGGCGCAATCCGACATCGCAGCGAAGTCGGACTGCGCCCTCCAGTTGGAGCGCAGCAGGAACACAAAGAGCGAAGTTCGTACTTCGCCCAGTTTTGGTGCGAAGTTCGTACTTCGCCTAGTTTTGGTGCCAAGTTCGACTTCGCCCAACTTTCTGAGCGCATCTTGTAGAAGGCTGGCAGGCTGACAGGAAAATGATTAAGTGTTGGGGCGAAGTCCGACTTCGCAGCGAAGTCGGACTGCGCCCCTTTCCAGGGCGAAGTCCGTACGGCGGCAGGAAGCAGCTTCCACCGGAGCGCAACCCGACTTCGCAGCGAAGTCGGAGTGCGCCCTTTGACAGGTGCGCATTAGGGAAACAAACTTGAAATTTGACTAAGGCATCCCCAACTGCGTTGTTTTCTGCCTGCGCAATCCGACAGCGCTCGGGTTCTGGGCGAAGTTGGATAAACTGCCTTTCAAGGCAGACACGTGTCAAGCAGTATCATCCGACAAGTGTCCAACTCCGGGATCCGAGCCAAAACGTGCCGAACTCAAGGACAAGCATGGGACGCACTACTTATGCCAGCTGCTGCCTTTAAAGTTGATTGGAGGTTCTATCTACTCCAGCTACCCGCATTCCTGCCGATGAGAAGTTCTACCTAACGCGCTGCCACAAATCTGTACAGCCTTCAGGGAGACCATGCTGCGGGTACAGTCCTGCCAGACAAAGGTCAGCATCAGCAACTCCATAGCGGCTTTTTGTCAGCCAATGTTTGACTGGGACTTTGTGCCCATTAATGTAATCGGGGGGGTTCTCATGCTATAAATAGCCACCACATTGTCATTGTAAGTGGTGGAAGGGGAATGTCTGTTAGGGAACCATTGTAGTTGTGCTTCTGCTTATCAATATAAAGTATGTGCCTGGCTTTGTTCTACTCATTCTTTATGCTGCCTCTCTTTTGTCGTGTTTCTTGTGTCATGGCTTGTTGATTCGTTTCAGCATTTGGTGGCCAAGTATTCTTAGACATAATTAATTAGAGGATACATAGAATACTTTTGGTAGCAGTTCCTTCAGTTTGTGTGTTCTGTCTAGTTGTTGTACGTAGTGGTGATTGATGCATTGCCGTGCTGTTAGTTCTCCTTGTTGGGAGAATGTTTGCTAGGGGACCATTGTAGTCGTGCGTACAAATTCTCTGCATAACACGCATACTTGGATCTGACATCTCTCGGTTACTTTTTCTATTTATGTTGCTGTACGTAGTGGTGATTGATGCATTGCCGTGCTGTTAGTTCTCCTTGTTGGGAGAATGTTTGCTAGGGGACCATTGTAGCTGTGCGTACAGGTCTTTATATAAAAGGTATACTTAGGTTTTGCAGTTCCTGGTTGTGCTTTGTATTAATGATGCAGTAAGTAGTGGTGATTGATGTGTTGCCGTACTGTTAGTTCCCCCCACCCAACTCCACTCACATTTGTAAATCCTTTCCGCATTTTTATCTCTTTCCTGCACCCTAATCTCAAACCATAAAACCCCACAAGAGCCGGCCTTCTCCGGAGATTGGCACGGAAGGCATTCCTTCCTTCCGGCTTTTCATGCTGGTGGGCGAATCTGGGTGCATTAACCCAAAATCCTTTCCTCATGGCAGATTCGTAACCAACATGAACATGTCTCCATAAGGTTTCTCCAAACCACAAATGCCATCGAAAACCTTCTCAATGTCTTTGCCAAGGCTTTGGCACTTGGGCCCGCTAAGTAGATCCATTCCCATGGCCGATCTAACGAATTTGTATATGGGATGGGTCTTGCATTTCTTGATTCAGTTGGGGTGGGGAACGTCTCCTTTATTGAATCTCTCCCTAGCCTTGGGGATTTCTTTGTCTACTTCAGCCTTGAGCTCCTCTTGGAATGTAGGAATCTTGCTAAGAAGAATTCCATTGATTGCTTTCTAGTCATTGTCGAGGCACATGATGAGTATGAGCCTCATGCCATGCTAGCAGTCGGACATGTCTGCAAGAGAATGGTCATCGATGGACTTTTGGTAGGCACAGAGAAGAATAATCCACCAAAATCCAAAACTGACGAGAGCCACCCGACATATTGCACCCTTGCTAAAGTCTGTGATCAAGGTGTCAGTGTTTCTCATCGTATCATGGAGCACTTTGAAACTAGGGGGCATGACCCCTTCTCCCAAAGTGAAGTAGTCTATTTGTTTCTCACATGCCTAGAGTCAAATGGTCTTGAGAAGGAATTTCTTTACTATCTCTGGCTCGTCATTCACTAGAAATGCCAAGGCTCTTGGCACAAATTCCCTCACAAACACCTTCCTAAACCATGACCTGTCTTGCAAAGAGGGCAGACTTAGCTCTATCGCCATTGGTTTCATTATGCCATCCTCTTTTAGAAACAAAATGGTGTCAGAAACGTATATCTTGGGTGTCTTTCGCCTATAAGGCACTAAACAAGATCTGGCTCAGGGCCGCTAGGCACGTGACCACGTAAGAGCTTGAATATCACCATAGAGTAGGGTGGGAGGATGTCGTCACCATCCCTTCAATAGATCATCTTGATCTGATATAAAATGTTGAAAATCAGAATGCAACAATTGATTATTTCATTGATAAACAACCTTTAAATACAAGTTATGTTGCCCAATATAAAGCAACGTTATAAACAATGCGATTTCCTTAAATGGTGGAAATCACAACTAATTAACAACTCACACATAAATCCTCCATCAGTGGTTCTAACCACTCACTTTGTTTTTATCTTAATATGATTTATCGCATCTTATGATGTAATAAATCCTAAAAAATATTTAATTTAAGAAGGGAGACTTCATTCATGATGGATCAGTTTAATATTAAAGACCTACAAATGCACATTTCCCTATATGTAAAACAAGTAAATTCTTTCATGCTTATGACAAGACGAAGTAATTAGTGAAAATGCATTTAACTTAAAACCAATTATGTCTATCATAAAAATGTGTTTTTTATTTTATTGGTGGTGTGTGCACAAGTTTCACTTTTCTTGCATGTCACTAATTCGCATCTAATGACCACTCTCTAATGATATTCTCCCTCCTGCTTTCAGGTGAGGGCTGCCCCTGTCAAACACTCCAACCGAATTTGTAGTTGGACATGTTTCAATACATTTGTTAAATAATATCAAATTATAATTACCTACTCAACATTCATAAATATTAAAAGCAAATTCCACATCATTCATAATTCCATGTCAATTCCCATATTTAGTAAACATAATAAAGTTTAAATTGCTATTTAAATTTTATTAAAATTTAAGGTATGACAGTTGCATGAATGGACCTTGTTTGGATGATTCTCTCTATTGTCACTTCCTATGGGTGAGAGGTACATCAAATGGATGTGAAGAGTGTCTTTCTTCTTGAGGAGCTTTAAGAGGAGATTCATATGCGGTAGCCACCTAGTTTTGAGCTAGATGGGTCCACAGCCTTGATGTGTAGGCTGAAGAAGTCCTTGTATGGGTTTAAGCAATTTCCTGATGCTTGGTATGAGAGGATTCATTCCATCATCCTCAATAGTGGCTTCAAAGCAATGTGAGGCGGAGCATGAGGTCTACATCAAGCATTAGGATGGTCAGATATTGGTAATTGTGTTGTATGTTGCTGACCTTCATGTCACGAGAAGCTCAACATCAATGATCCACAAGATGAAATCATGACTTCATGACATTTTTGAGATGACGGATTTGTGTCTCTACTATTTTTTGGGGATTTAGATCAATCAATCATCCTACATGATCACTATTTCTTAACCCAAGCATGCCTAGGACATTTTGCAACAATTTTGAATGTAGGAATGCAAGCTCATCGAGACTCCCTTTGCTTTTGGCTAAAAGCTTCGAGCATATTGTATTACTTTCGTGGATGTCACCTTGTACAGGTCACTTGTCAAGGAGATTTTTCTAACTCACCTGTTAGGAAAAACTTCAAGATTTATCACCTGCAAGAGGAAGCACAATAACAAAAATATAGAACACGGAAACAGTAACACAAGTGACACAGAGATTTACGTGGAAACCTGCAATGTGCAGGAAAAACCACGGGGCAATGGCAACTTCTCTTTTATTATTTTCAGCAAAATTTACATCCACGTCTTTCAACGTTTTCAACAACCTCACATATGCAAGGGATCAAGTCCCTTTTATAGAGCAGACAAGGAAGGCCCCAACCGTTCGTTTCCTCTCCCCAAGGAGACCTCCGCAAAACTGTTCGTCTTCATATGGAACCGAAACGGTTCGTCTTCCGCAACCTGTCGTCTACCTAGACGTCCACTGCTTTGACGTCTACTTGGCTTGACGTCTGGCCTAGACGTCTACTTGGTTAGACGTCAGGCCTGGACGTCTACCAGCCTAGACGTCTGGCAACCCAGACGTCTACCAGCCTAGACGTCTGGCAGCCCAGACGTCTACCAGCCTAGACGTCAGGCCCAGACGTCTACCAACCTAGACGTCTGGCCTGCTTTAACCTGCTGCAATCCTTTTCCTGGCTGCCTGTATTGCATAGTGACTTCACTTCCTAACATTCTCCCACTTGAAGTCAATATTCAGGAATTCTTCTGCCAAAGATCTTCATCCAGTGCCAATTGCCCCAATGCTGCCCTTGTTACTTTTTCAGCAAGCCCAGAGAAGTTCTGCACCACTCAAACTTCTCTACCTTGACCGGCTTTGTAAGCATATCTGCAGGATTCACTTCAATGTCGATTTTCTGCAACAGGATCCTACCTTCTTCCACCACATTTTTGATAAAGTGGTACTTGACATCAATGTGTTTCGTGCGATCATGGAATGTTGGATTCTTCACTAGCTGAATAGCACTTTGGCTATCACAATGCAGTGTAATTTTCTCCTGCATTACCTTGAAGTCACCCAACAATCGCTCTAGCCAAATTGCCTCTTTGTTGGCATGAGTTGCTGCAATGTATTCTGCTTCAGTGGTTGATAAAGCCACAACAGATTGCAACTTAGAAGCCCAACTCACCGCTCCTCCAGCAAGAGTGAAGGTATATCCTGTAGTGGATTTTCTCCCATCTCTATCTCCACCATAATCAGAATCCACAAAACCTGTAACTTGCAAATCTGCCGATCCAAAGTAAATGGCAACATCTGAAGTGGCTCTTAAATATCTGAATATCCACTTCACCGCATTCCAATGCTCCTTACCAGGATTTGCCATGTACCGGCTGACTACTCCCACTGCTTGGGCAATATCCGGTCTAGTGCTCACCATGGCATACATGAGGCTTCCTACTGCTGATGAATACGGTACACGAGACATGCTTGTCTTCTCTGCTTCCGTTCTAGGACACTGGTTGGAAGACAACTTTAAGTGTGGAAGAAGTGGGGTACTAACTGGTTTAGCATTCCGCATATTGAAGCGTTGCAGAATCTTTTCCACATATGACTTTTGACTTAACCAGATCTTTCTTCCTTTTCTGTCCCTGTGTATCTTCATCCCTAAAATTTGGTTTGCTGCTCCTAAATCCTTCATTTCAAATGTCCTAGCCAACTGAGCCTTAAGATCAATGATTTTCTTCATGTTGGGGCCTGCAACCAACATATCATCAACATACAACAACAAAATAATAAAACTGCCATCATCAAACCTCTTATAGTATGCACAATGGTCAGCTTCACTCCTGCTGAAACCTTGGCTCTTCATGAAGGTGTCAAATTTCCTGTACCACATCCTTGGCGCCTGTTTCAACCCGTACAGTGATTTCTTCAGTCTGCAAACCAAATGCTCTTTGCCTCTTTCTTCATAGCCCTCAGGCTGATCCATATATATCTCTTCCTCGAGATCACCATGCAAGAAAGCAGTCTTTACATCAAGCTGCTCCAATTCCAAATCCTGTGCAGCTACAAGTGCAAGTAGAACTCTAATAGTAGTCATCTTCACAACTGGAGAGAAAATTTCATTAAAGTCAACACCTGACTTCTGCACATAGCCCTTTGCCACCAAGCGAGCTTTATAGCGTTCCAACAGCCCATCGTTGTTCTTCTTCACTTTGTACACCCACTTGTTTCCAACAGTCTTTCTTCCAGGTGGGAGATCCACAAGTTCCCAAGTTTTATTCTTGCGAAGTGCCTCGATTTCCTCCTCCATGGATTTCCTCCACTTTCCTGCATTCTCAGACTCTCTAGCTTCCTGAAATGAACTAGGTTCACCATCATCAGTTAACAAAGCAAAAGAGGACTGATACACATGAGAATACCTTTCCGGACACTTTTGTGGACGTGTAGATCTTCTAACCCAATGATCTGTCGGTTGTGGCTCTTGGTCTTGTGACCGTTGTGGCTGCTCTACTTCCTGTTCTACTTGTTGTTCTGCATGCTGATCAAAAACTTCAGCATGCTTTTCATTGTCATCTTCACTCAATTCTACTTCAACAGGTACAACATTAGGATTTTGTTGTACCTCCTTCCTTTGCATGGATTTTTCATCAACAATTACATCCCGGCTAATAATTACCTTGTGGGCAGTAGGATCCCACAGTCTATACCCCTTCACTATATCTCCATAGCCGAGAAAAACACATTTGCTTGACTTCGGGTCAAGCTTGGACCTTTTTTCTTTGGGTACATGGGCAAACGCATCACAACCAAAGGTGCGCAAATGAGAGTAATCAATTGGATTACAACACCAAACCTCCTCCGGAATCTGTCCATCCAATGCAGCTGTAGGTGACCTGTTAATAAGATAAACAATTGTATTAACAGCCTCCGCCCAAAACTTTTTCTCCAACATGGCTGCGCTAAGCATGCTTCTTGCACGTTCCATGATTGTGCGATTCATCCGCTCAGCCACACCATTTTGTTGTGGAGTGTATGGTACAGTCTTCTGGTGCTTAATACCTTCCTGCATACAAAATTTATCAAATTCCTTGGAGCAATATTCACCCCCATTATCTGACCTGAGACACAAAATTGACTTGCCCAAACTCTTTTCTACCCGTGCTTTGAACTCCTTAAATTTCTGCAAAGCTTCCGACTTCTTCTTCAGAAAGTAAACCCACACTCTCCTAGAATAATCATCTATAAAAGTCAGAAAATAGATGGCGCCATTCAAGGACTGAGTGGGGACAGGTCCAAATATATCCGAATGTATAAGTTGCAGAAAATCAGAACTCTTACCAGGACTTGCGATAAACCGAACCCTCTTCTGTTTACCAAAAATACAGTGCTCACATAAGTCTAAATTACAAGACTTAATCCCAGAAAGCATACCTCTGTCATGCAGAATTTTCAGGCCTTTTTCACTCATATGGCCTAGGCGTTGATGCCATAGCATTACTGCATCCTGAACAGAAGTTGTTGCTGCTGCATGGTTTGTCACCGTATCACCGCATAAACGGTATAAAGTCCCATAAGATTCTCCCTTTGCTACTACAAGAGCTCCTCTGGTAATCTTGCAGTAGTTGTTACAGAAGGTGACAGAATACCCTAGCTTATCCATCATTTTGATTGAGAGCAAATTCTTCCTCAAATCGGGCACATGTCGCACATCACATAACATCCTTTCTCTACCATCGTCCAGCCTCATCCTTATATCCCCTCTTCCCACAATTTCTAAAGGATGATCATCACCCAAATAGACCTTTCCACCACAATATGGCTGATATTTGTCAAACCAGTCTCTGTGGGGAGACATGTGGAAGGATGCACCTGAGTCCAAAACCCAGGTATATAAAATTGATCTGCTGTTACTGATACAGAAGGCTTCACATGTTGTCGTCTCTCCTGAATCTGTTGCACTGGCCTCAGCTGATGGCTGATTTTGCTTTTCACCATTCTTTAATTGCCAACAATCCTTCTTGGAGTGTCCTGGCTTCCCACAATGCCAACACTTCCCTTTCTGCTTACGTCCTTTAGACTTAGATCTGGACTGTTTTCTACCTTGTTTACTCCCCTCGAACGATCGACCTCTCACAGATAGGGCTTCATTGGTTGAGGGTTCCAGAGACGTTTTTCGCCTCAACTCTTCTGCCAACAAAGCGGCTACCACATCATCAAATTTGAGAGTTCCTGATGATGAATTACCGATGGTCATCACCATATGATCCCAAGTGTCCGGGAGGGAACAAAGTAGGGTGATAGCTCTATCTTCATCCTCCATCTTCACATTAACTCGAAACCAGTTCATCGATCAGAGTATTAAACTCATTCAAATGATCTACCACGGATGAACTTTCCTTCATCCTCAAGCTATAAAGCTGCTTTTTCAGAAAAACCTTGTTAGTTGCTGATTTTGTTTCATACAACTTTTCAAGCTTTTGCCAAAGGGCTTCCGCGGTCTTCTCTTCAACTACATTGAACAAGACGGAGTCCGCTAGGCAGAGACGGATTGTAGAAACCGCCTTCCTGTCAAGCGTTGTCCACTCCTCATCTTTCATGCTGCTCGGTTTACTCGCGACCCCTTCCAAGGCTTGAGCTTGGTCATTCTGAACCAGCAAATCCTCCACCTTCATCTTCCATAGAGCGAAGTTCCTGCCATCAAATTTCTCAATTTCGAACTTGGTTACACCTTTTGTCATTGTTGCAGCTCCCACTTGCACAAAACCTTAGCTTTGATACCAGATGTTAGGAAAAACTTCAAGATTTATCACCTGCAAGAGGAAGCACAATAACAAAAATATAGAACACGGAAACAGTAACACAAGTGACACAGAGATTTACGTGGAAACCTGCAATGTGCAGGAAAAACCACGGGGCAATGGCAACTTCTCTTTTATTATTTTCAGCAAAATTTACATCCACGTCTTTCAACGTTTTCAACCAACCTCTAACATATGCAAGGGATCAAGTCCCTTTTATAGAGCAGACAAGGAAGGCCCCAACCGTTCGTTTCCTCTCCCCAAGGAGACCTCCGCAAAACTGTTCGTCTTCATATGGAACCGAAACGGTTCGTCTTCCGCAACCTGTCGTCTACCTAGACGTCCACCGCTTTGACGTCTACTTGGCTTGACGTCTGGCCTAGACGTCTACTTGGTTAGACGTCAGGCCTGGACGTCTACCAGCCTAGACGTCTGGCAGCCCAGACGTCAGGCCCAGACGTCTACCAGCCTAAAGCCTAGACGTCAGGCCCAGACGTCTACCAGCCTAGACGTCTGGCCTGCTTTAACCTGTTGCAATCCTTTTTCTGTCTGCCTGTACTGCATAGTGACTTCACTTCCTAACATCACCCACACTCAACAGGATATTGCATTTGCTATCAATTATTGTTTCAAATATATGTAGGCACACTGTGAGAGTAATTGGACAATGACTAAGCGTATCCTTCGACACAGCAAAGGTATATACCAGAAAAGATATTCACTATTCAGTTGCAGCACCTTCGATATTAAAACGATTCTCTAATGTAGATTGGGCTAGTAATTTGGAGATTGGACCAACGACACTCTACCAGTGGGTTTGTCTTATATCTTGGTTGTAGACCATTCTCTTGTTGTAGACAACCAAGACCCTAGTCTTCTATAGAAACTGAGTGTTGCGCTGCCAATGAGGTCACCAAATAACTTCTATGGATGCTCTCATGATTCTAGACCCGTTTGGTCTCCCTAATCAATTTTTGGTGACCTTCATTGTGATAATGAGAGTTCCATCAAACCTGTTTGTAATCCAGTTTTTCATCAATAGACTAAGCACATTGAGGTTTGGATGCACTATGTTCAATGGCTTCATGTTTGGGGGATGTTTGATCCAGTCTATATGCCATTAGCAGAATAGAAAACAAATATCCTGACCAAGGTCATGCCTGAGGTGACTTTTATGCATTTGTGGGAACATCTTGGAGTACGAGAGTGTTCCTTAAGGAGAGATGACTAATAAGGGTCTCTCTTTGTATCCCCATTCAATTTAATGGGGGATGTTGGAATATGTGGTGTTAAGCTTCACTTGACGTAGTGTCCGACTTTTGTATTGTATTCATATCTATAGCCCTGTAGGCCATGGTACACCTTGTATAGGTGGGTTTATTATAATATTTTAATGATAAAACTTAATGTTGATTTTTGAACCTTGACCTAAGGTCACTTGTAATTTGGCTGTTTATACCCCTTGAGACCAACCATTTGATTATCAATTGGAATGCTTTTATTCTTCCATTAGTGAGATGATTTCATGTTTAAGAACACCCTCCATATTAAATCATGTTTATAAATGATTTATTCCTTTGCTAGGTAATATGTTAATTCCATTCATTTTTTAATAAATTGGAAAATTTGACAAAGAATTTATAGAAAATGGTTGAAAAACTTTGTGCTATGTTTGGCCGATGCTTTGTCCATTATTGATTGGATGTGATCAAATGATTCAATGTTGAACTAGCCATTTGGGGTCATCCAATGCAACAACGAAGGTAAATTGACAAGTCACATGGTGTGAGATTGCTCCTTTGATAGCTTGACCTCATGCAAGCTTGTATACAACCTAAATGTCTAATTTGATACCATTGATCTCAGGTTATTTGGAAAGATCAGATCTTAGAGCATTAGTGAACAAAAGAAAGGAACAGAAAAGACACAACAAAAAAAATATAACTATAATTAAATGTAAAAGGAAACTGTTGGTTACGAATCTACCATGAGGAAAGGATTTGTTGTTATTGTGCCCAGATTCGCCCACCAGATTGAAAGGCCGGGAGGAAGGAATGCCTTCCGTGCCAATCTCCGGAGAAGGCCAGCTCCTGTGGGGGGTTGGATTAAGATAAGAGTGCAGGAAAGAGATAAAAGGTACAGAAAGAGATAAAAGTGCAGAAAGGAATTCCAAATGTGATTGGAGTTGGGTGGGGGGAATAAGCAGCACGACGACGAATCAATCACCACTACTAACAGCATTCATCTACAAACATACATCGAAACTACAGCTATCAGCGATCCCATGTATCCTCTATCTATGCATTCCAGGAATACTTGGCCATCAAATGCTGGAGTCCAAAGTTCGGTACAACAACAAGCAATGACACAAGAAACATGAGGCAGAAATGACAAGGAGAGGCAGCATGCAAGATAAAAGACAGTAAGCAGAGCCAAGTATATGTCTGTATTTGAGGCAAACGCACAGCTACAATTGTCCCCTAGCAATATATTCCCCTTCCACCACCTACATTGAAAATGTGGTGGGTATTTATAGCCCAAAACTCCCCCCGATTACATTCATGGGCACAGAGTCCCAGACAAGACAATAGCTGACACGAGCGGCTGAGGAGCTGCTGATGCTGACTTCTGTCGGGTCGGACGGTACTTGCAACATGGTGTCCCTGAAGGCGGTACAGCTACGTGGCAGCGCGTTGGAAAAAGTCTTCAGTCAACAGGAATGCGGGTAGGTGCGGCAGGTGGTACTTCACATCGGCTTTAAATGTTGACAACTGGCGCCGGTAGTGTAGCCCATGCTTTGTCCTTGCGTGGTCAAGTCTTGGCTCGAATCCCAAAGGTGGACACTTGTCAGATGCCGAAGCGTGACATGTGTCTGCCTTGAAAGGTAGTTTATCCAACTTTGCCGGGGGTTCGGGCGTTGTCGGGCTGCGCAGGAGGAAAACAGCACAGTTGGAAGGCCTTCTTGCCTTGGCATTTTCTGAGTTGACTTCACCGAACTACGCACCGGTCAAAGGGCGCACTCCGACTTCGCTGCGAAGTCGAGTGTCGCACCGGTGCTGGCTCTCTCCTGCTGTACGGACTGCACACTGGAGCAGGGGCGCAGTCCGACTTCGCTGCGAAGTCGGGCGTCGCCTCGGCACTTAGCCATTTTCTTGATAGGCCATTCCCCTAGTGTGCCCAGGAAGGAGGGCGCACTCCAACTTCGTTGCGAAGTCAGGTGTCGCCCTTTGACACTTAGTCAAATTTTTGGTCACTTCCTGTCCTGTTGCGCACAGGTTACCTACTGCGCTCCAACTGAGGGTCGCACTCCGACTTCGCTGCGAAGTCGGGTGTCGCCCCAACACTTAGATGCTGAAGTTTCTTCGGGGGAAGAAAGGGGGAAAAGAAGAAGAGGGAATGAAGCTGTGAGGGAGAGGAAGAAAGGGAGACAAGAAGAAAGGGAAAATGAGGAGGAGGGAAGGAAAGAGCAGCTCACTTGCAGAAACCAAAAACATGGCACCCCTGTGCAAAATGTGGCAACAGAAACATACAATGATCTCTCTAGAGAGATGTATTAGATGTATAGGAGTCTCTATGGAGAGATGTGACCTATTTCTCTTCTATCCTACCTAACCTTCTAGACTAATTTTTTCCTACTTAGAAAAATGCATAGAAAGTACATATTTACAAAGAAAAATATGGAAAAGTTCTAGAGAATATGAAGCACTTCATCTACTCATGATTATAAGAGTCAAGGTACCTATGTAACTGTCAACAGATCATGTTCCCTTGGTACAAACGGTTGGCATACCTAGCATGAGTTGCTAAAGGTCATAGGTGGAGACACCCATTAGCAACTAAGGCACTACCATTGACGCTTATTGACTGAAGTTGGTATGAGGTCTAGTGGTTGGTGCTACGTGTTTTTGGATACTTGTTTAGATCATTTGTATACAAGTTCACCTTGCTTTGGAACTTGCTCTCAGTTTAACGTATAAGCCATGCTTCTTTACCTTGCATTTCGGATGATGTAAGAGATGATATACGTCCTTCAAATCTGATTTTATATTTACTGCATCTCTTGGTTCCCTTGGATGTGAATTTTCTGTTCCCCTTTCCTTCTTCCATATGCTCAACCTTTGCGTTTCCTTGAAGTTGTACCCAATGCTTCTCCTAAGTATTTTTTCATGCTTTGGCTCTTCTTACATCTCTTGGTCTCAAAAGTGATATGTTGTCCTTTAACTTGTTTCCTTCCCTTATCATTTCAACAAGTGTTAGTGTTGTTCTATGGTTGAAATGCACTGCCTTATTTTAAGACCAATAATGCTATGCATGTCTTGTTCCTTTAGTTGATGCATCATGAACAATATAAGGTTCTTTCACAACATGAAGACAACTTTTAGTTGTGATTGTCAAAATAGTGTGCATACTCTACCAAAAATTATTCTTATAAATTCTCATCTTCTAGAGTACATGTAAAACTGTTTAACACTATTTCCCTTGTTTTGGTAGTGAATCTAGTTGCATCGAAAATGAATTTGCTCACATTTTTCATGGTGAACTTACAATGAGACAAGAGTATCTTTGCCACCCCTTTTCCATTATCTTTGTTTGTGCTTTCCTTCATGGATGACTTCTGATGAAGTTGTGGATGCAACTTCCAACTCTTCTTCATGCCTTCTAATGCCACAATGACTGCAATAATTCTTGAATTTACTCTTTGAGAGTGTTTCATCTAAGTTTTGCACTAAAATGCATTCCTTATTTTTGTCCTTCCCTTGCTCTTCTTCTTGAATTGAAGGATTCTTATGGATAGTTTTCTTCTTCTCAAAGTACCTTGCATCACATATTTATAAATTTCTTACTCTTTCAACAAAGAACATGAATAGAGATCCAACAATGGATATAATGTATCAGCTTCTTTTAGAACGCAAACAAATAATGAAAGAATTCTTCTTTTCATACCTTAACCTTTTTTTTTTATCTTTTTGCTTCATTCTTCCCTCTCAAATACTTGCATTGATTGGTGAAGTGTAGGTAATCTTCTTGCTCCTTGCTCAAAAGATTCGTTAGGAGTGACTTCTCAAGATTTGGCTATTTGAACTGGATACCTTACATGCTTCTTCAACCTTCACAAATGCAATCTTAGATGTAGATACTTGGTTGAGAGTTGCCCTAGCATAGTGACTCTTTGATCTCTTTCTATTTGGAGAGTATGTCTCTTTTGGCCTCACTTGAATTTTCTTCACTTTAACAGTGCTACCTCCATAACCTAAACCTAGACCTTTATGATAAGTTTTGGCTTCTACCTCTATAGGATTCCCCATTACTTGCCCATATTTACCAAGACCTTTAAACTTCACAGCCTATTTTGTTCAACAAAATAAAGCCAACCCATTAATGTTCTTTCAAAGCTATCGGTAGTATCAAAATTCTGTGACTTTTAACGTGGATTCACAAATTTTCACAAACATCGAGCTTGATTCTTTGAATCCAAATGCTTCGAGTCCTATTGTGGGACCCATCTAGAGGTTATTTTCTGTTTAATTATGCAAAGAAAAAGGATGCAACTTCCTATTTCATATATAAGAAATTCTAGTGCAGCTATTGTTAGCATAGATGCAAGATGGTCGACAAAGGTCAATCAATACACTTTATATTGTAGATTTAAATTGTATGAGAAACATTAATTGTCAATGGTATTGTTCGTTGTTTTATTGGACATACATGCTAATGTAAAAATGCTTATTGCACTTACTTGCCCATGGCATTGGCTCTTTGTGTGAAGGCTAGCCTTCGTGAAGTGGAATTCTATTCTTGTAATGCTCCAACAAGTCTATTATGTGAAATCCATAAAGGATTCAATATACAAAGTTGTATAAAAAAGAGATAAGAATAAGAAGATGCATGGATACCCTATCCACCAAGGATATATAGATATATATATTATCCAAGAGATATATTATAAAGGGTTATAAAACTTAATCCCCACCCCTTATTAAGTATTAATCAGGTAGGTTATATTTATTAAGATAATATTAGAGTATAATATAATATAAATATATTATAAAGGTTATAATATGGTAGTGTTGAAGTTCACTGCATATCCTTCCTAACAAAAGCTTCAACCTCGAAGCTCATCAGAAATTTTTAAATAGCAATGACCATCTTCGTTTCTTGATTTGATTCCTTGCAGGTTCCCTCAAGACATTACCCAAAATAGATTGGATTTTCCCTAAAGCAGGAGGAGATACATGATAATATGAATGTTGTAAGTACTATCTCATCAAATCAGGACTATTTATAAATAATGATTTGAGTTGGAATTTGGTGAGAATTTCCTTTGATATGGAATTCATGAGTATCTTCAAAAATTTGGAGCATATGATAACTTTTGATAAGAACCAAAATCTTTTAGTCTTTCAAGCTATTGTGGATGTTTATAAATGGACTGTACAAGTCGACAACAATTAAGATAGGAAGTACAATAAGGCTTCTTATTTTGATCTTCTAGACAAGGATCATTAGTTGTAGATTGAAGAATATCATCTTCTAGTATTGGATCTTTAGTTTGAGTTGATTTGTCC
Source organism: Wollemia nobilis (assembly GCA_028583015.1). Classification (NCBI taxonomy): domain Eukaryota; kingdom Viridiplantae; phylum Streptophyta; class Pinopsida; order Araucariales; family Araucariaceae; genus Wollemia; species Wollemia nobilis. The sequence continues at coordinate 5,240,431 of JAQPPZ010016348.1, forward strand.
ATAACATGAATATTAGGTTGAATTCGAAAGACTAATGGTTGTTAACTTGAGTTTCTATATTAAAAGAACTACAAGAATCATTAGTAAATATTTCATTAGCAACATGGGACGCTTCTTGCTTTTGTAAACTCTTATTTTGCACTAGAGATGCTTAACTTGGTTAAGAAGATCGTGATTATGGTTACAAACACAAGTAATTTCTTCATCCTTTGCAAATAAAATTTTCTCAAGTTTTGGCAACTTTTTTTTAATCATTTCATTTTGTACCTTTTTCATATTCCATATTCTTAGATGAAATTGTTCAAGTTTATCTTTAGTTAGATTTAATTTGAGTTTAAAGTCAATATGAGACCACCATGTCATCGCTTTGTCTTCTAAATGTAATGAAATTGAATTAGGGAAGGTAATAGAATTTTTCAAAATCGTAAACCAAATTCTTGGATCTATATTACCTATAAATATTGGAATTTGTTGATCTGTACTTTTCATAATTGTTGGAATTGTTGAAATAACAAGGCTTATTACCAAAGGGAAGACTAAAGTCAAGCAACTTTTTTTTTAAATACAATGCCAAAGTGTATTACCTCTTTCTCTCTCTCTCCTACCACTTCTAAATAGAAACTTCCTTTTTTGTTTATTTTAAAGTTTGGATATTGTGTTGTACCGTTTTGAAACTTGAACCACACCCTTTCATATATCACATCACACCCTTTTGTTATTAGATCATACCCTTTCATATCTCAGGTGGCACCCTTTCAATGGTCACACACTTTCATATCTCAAATTGCACCCTTTCATTATTGAGTTACACATTTTTGTCTATTGAGTCACCCTTTCCCTCTTGAATCACACTTTTGGTATCTCGATTGCACTCTCACCCTCGGGTCACACCCTTTCATATCTTGGGCCGCATTATTCTGTATCTTGGTCACACCCTTTCATATCTTGGTCCACATTATTCTGTATCTTGGTCACACCCTTTCATATCTCAAATCACCCCCTTTGTATCTCAATTTGCACCCCCTTTTACATCTTAGGTAGATAGTTGTTAAATATTATGGTGAGTTGGATGACTATTACTAAGAACTAGTTAAAAATACCCACATAAAAATGATTTGCCACAGACAAAAATTGTCATGGCCACAAGCCAAAATGAATATAGGCTGCAAGCTCAAAACAATTTTGGTCATTGACTAGAATTTGAACCACAAGTTGAAGAGTATGACTCTAATACAAGTTGTAGTCGGCAATAGGTCTATAACATGAAATCCGTAAAGGATTCAATTTACAAAGTTGTATAAAAGAGATAAGAATAAGGGTTGTAACCCTTCATATCCACCTCTTATTAAAGAACCATTTAATAGGTTATTAATAAGACAGGTTATATATATGTAAGGGATGTAATAAGGTAGTGTTTAGGATCACTACACTTCTTCATCACTTATCATGCTTCTTGATGTGGAAAAATCTCTCTTGATGGAGCCAAAATAATAGGTAAAGGATCGGTCAAAATAAGTGAAGGGAAAATCAAGTCAGAAGAAGTTCTATATGTGGATGGTCTGAAACATAACCTGTTAAGTGTGAGTCAGATCTGTGACAAAGGACATGAAGTGGTGTTCAAGAAGCAGGGTTGTGAAGTCAGAAAAACAAAGAACGGGAAATTAATAGCAACCGGCTCAAGGACGTCTGGCAATCTGTACACACTATCAGAATTTTCAGAAGGTATGTGTTTCATGGGACAAGAAGAAGAGAACTGGTTGTGGCATAAGAGGCTTGGACACATAAGTTTTGATAATCTGGTAAGAGTTAGCGCTAAACAAGCAGTGAGAGATATTCCAATCATTAAAAAACCTGCAAATAGTATGTGTGCTTCATGTCAGAAGGGTAAACAGACCAGAGTTTCGTTTAAAACAAAAGAACATCACACTAGCAGGCCTTTGGAACTTATTCACACAGACTTATGTGGACCCATGAGGACTCAAAGCATAAACGGCGACAAGTACTTTATGCTGTGCATTGATGATTTTTCCAGAATGACTTGGATATTCTTCTTAAAAGATAAATCAGAAGCCTTTGAAATGTTCAAAACTTTCAGACAGCTGGTAGAGAATGAAACAGGGAAAAGGATTAAATGCTTGCGGTCAGACAGAGGAGGAGAATTTATTTCGAATGAATTTTTAGAATACTGTGAAAAATATGGCATCAGGAGACAATATTCAGCAGCCAGAACTCCTCAGCAGAATGGTGTAGCACAGAGGAAAAACAGAACAATTTAGGAAATGGCACGCACCATGCTGGCAGAAAGCAAAATAGCAGATAGATTCTGGAAAGAAGCAGTTCACACAACAGTATACATTCAGAACAGGTATATGTTAAGAACTCATGAATGCAAAACTCCGTATGAGCTGTGGTTTGGTAGGAAAGCAACAACAAAACATCTCAAAGTATTTGGCTGCAAATGCTACATCAGAAAAACAGATGACAATCTTGGAAAGTTTGAAGATAGAGCAGATGAAGGTGTGTTTGTTGGTTATTCTCCACACAACAAAGCTTACAAATGCTACAACAAGAGACTCAAGAAAATTGTGGACAGTGCAGACGTTAAATTCGATGAAGGGAGGAAACAAATAGTTAATTTTCAAGAAAACTATCCAATCTACGAAGAAGTCATTGAAGGAGATGAAGTACATGACACAGAAAATACAGATACGGCTGATGCAGATAACTTATCGGATGGCTCAGAGGTACAAGAAAATAGAAAATTCAGAATGGGCAATTGGCAGAAAAATCATCCTAGAAACCAAATAATTGGAGATCCCACAGCTGGCATTCAGACAAGAAAGAAAGTAATAAGTAATTACTCTCTTTTATCCAGCATTGAGCCCAAAAACATAGATGAAGCAAGCAAAGATGACAGCTGGATGAAGGCAATAAATGAAGAGTTAGATCAGATTGAAAAGAACAGAACTTGGGAGTTAGTACCTAGACCTGCAAACAAGAATGTAATCGGCACTAAATGGATATTTCGCAACAAGTTAAATGAAAACGGTCAGGTCATTAGAAATAAAGCAAGACTGGTTTGCAAAGGCTATGCACAGGTCGAAGGGATTGACTTTGAAGAGACTTTCGCACCAGTAGCTAGATTAGAAGCTATTAGGATGTTTTTGGCACTAGCAGTTTACAAGAACTTCAGATTTTATCAGATGGATGTTAAATCTGCATTTTTAAATGGGAAACTTGAAGAAGAAGTCTATATTGAACAACCGAGATGGCTTTCAAATCAGTGAAGATCCTAACCTTGTCTACAGATTAAAGAAGGCACTGTATGGATTAAAACAAGCACCACGGGCATGGTATGCTAGGCTAGATAATTATCTCTCTCAACAGGGATTCAAGAAAGGTTTAGTGGACAGCAATCTGTATGTGAAAACAGAAGATGGGCATCTCATTGTTCTTGTTGTCTATGTGGATGACATCATATTTGGTAGCAACAAAGATGAATCTTGTAAAGACCTAGCAAACAAGATGCAGAATGAATTTGAAATGTCAATGATTGGTGAACTGTCTTATTTTTTGGGACTACAGGTTAATCAAAATGAGAAAGGTATATTCATTTCCCAAATCAAATATGTGAAAGAGATGTTAAAGAAGTTCACTATGGAGGATAGTAAGCCAGTCAGTACTCCCATGACAACAGGCTGTAAGTTAAGTAAAGAAGACAAATCTCCACCCGTAGATCAAACCATGTATAGATCAATGATAGGAAGCTTACTATATTTAACCGCAACCGGACTCGATATTTTGCAGGCGAGTGTGCATGGTAGCCAGATTTCAGGCCAGTCCCAAAGAGACTCATGTAACAACAGTTAAAAGGATTTTTCGGTATCTCAAAGGCACCATGGAGTATGGATTGTGGTATCCAAGAGGCAAAGATTTCACTCTTATATCATATTCAGATGCAGATTGGGCTGGATGTGTTGATGACAGGAAGAGTACCAGTGGAGGAGCATTCTATTTGGGGGACAGATTGGTTGCATGGCACAGTAAGAAGCAAGAGTCAGTGTCTTTATCTACAGCCGAGGCAGAGTATATTGCAGCAGCAACATGTTGCACACAAGTTTTGTGGATGAAACAGACCTTGAAAGATCTTGGTATTAATTTTAGTGAACCAATATCAGTAAAGTGTGACAACACCAGTGCAATCAACATTTCTAAGAATCCAGTAATGCACTCACGGACAAAGCATATTGCTATAAGGTATCATTTCTTGAAAGACAAAGTTGCAGAAGGAGAAGTCAGATTGGACTATGTCCCAACTACAGAACAAGTAGCAAACATTTTTACAAAACCTTTGCCCAAGGAAGTATTTGAGTATCTTCGAAGCAAATTAGGAGTAGTCACACTTCCTAAGAAGTGACTAGCTACAGGGATCACCTTCTCAGGGGGAGCACTTGAGTGTTTGAGGATGGACTCAGGGGGAGTCAAATTGTGCTTGAGAAGTGTGAGGATGGACTCAGGGGGAGTCAAACTGTGCCTGAGAAGATTGAGGATGGACACAGGGAGAGTCTGCAGCAGCCCTTTGGTATTATTGACAAAGGGGGAGAAGAGTTACAAAAATGTATACAGGTGTTGCCAACAATTCCAAAGGGGGAGATTGTTGAGCAAGAAGGATTGTCATTGTTGTCAACACAGGCAGTCAGATCCAAGGATGCAATGGATAACAAACTTGAAATGGGTTTTTCTTAAAACCCAATTTGGCTCTTCGTTTTGTTGAAAAAGATGCCCCGGTGTTGAAGATATTTAATTTTAAATATTTAGTTTAAATTTTTATTTTATTAAAAATTTAAATTAGAATATTAAATTAAATTAAAAAGGGTCGACGTGTTACTATTTCGCGGCAATAAGCTACAGGAAGGTAACGAAGGTGGAGAAGAGTTTGAGGCCGACAAAGTTAAATCTGGGCCGACGGATTTTAGGGTTTGGCAAGTGACAAATTCTAGGGTTTCTCAACCGACGTTCTTTTAGGGTTTGTTCCTAAAACTTCTTCTATAAAAGCAAGGGTACTTCGAGTTTGAAAAGTGGGGTGTAAAGATAAAGTGCGAATGCGAGCATAGTGTTTGTGAAAGTGAAGTTCGTGTTGAGCAGAGAGCGGAATGTGAAACGAAACAGAGTGTGCGAAGCGTGTGCGCAAAGAAAGCAGAGTGTGTAGAGAAGCGCGAAGGGCAAAGTTGATTGCAAAGTCTGGCTGTAGCAGTGCAGCAAACTGTGTGAAGTGATTGTGCAAGAGAGAGCAGAGTGCACAGAGATTGCAAAGGTGATGTAGACCAGTTAGAGTCTTGCAATAACAAAGGTATATGTCAAACATTTTTTATTTAATATTGAAGTCCAGTTGGTGCTGGCAAATTAAGGGGTTGGTGCCTCTTTCCAGTAGGTGCTGGTAAAATAGGAGTTGGTGCTCCATTCTGTTGAAGCAGATAAAGTTAAGGGGTTGGTGCTCCTTCCAGTTGGTCTTTGGTAAACGAATTGTAAAGTTGGTGCTTTGCAAGAGGTTGGATTTGGATGGGAGTCCAAGCAGCCATTCTTTTTGAGGAGTAGCCATTTTGGTGAACCTCGTTAAAAATCTGTGTTGTGTGATGTTCTCTTGCGGTACTTATTATATCTGTTTATAAGTTTTATCTGCTGCAATTTTTTTTAGAGCTGTCTATTCATGTTTTGGAATGCTACACTGATTCACCCCCCCTCTCAGTGTCATTGTGATTACAACATCTCTCACACACACACAAAAAAAGGATTCTTGCATTTCTCTTAATTGTTTTAACACTCTTCTTCTTTTGAATGTGGTCCATAGTACTAGACATGGACTCTCCTCCTCGCAAAACTGAACTATATTATTTTCCAAGACTTCCATGGAATCAGCATGAAAATTCATGAACTTGAAAATATAAGATTTGGAGCACTTTATTATTTCTTTCCAAGAGTAGAATCCTTTTCTTCAACTCTTGACTCTTGTTTTGGTATTGGGGATGTTGCTTGTTTGATCAGGAAAAGCATTCTTCCTTTTGCATTTTCTAATATTGGACTTGGAGCTTGCCTATCAACTATTCCTTGGAATCCATATCTTGTTGCATCTTTTGTAGGGTTTCAATCCACTTTGACTCTCTTTGTGCTATTTCTTTCAAAATTGCCTTGAAGCGGTGTGAGACACGTTATTGTGTCAACATGATCCCTTCTATACTGTTTCCAAAGTACTCTCTTGCTCTTATAGCTTGTGAGGAGCTTCTTTCTCTTGTAGACAAGGGTAAGTACTTTTCCAAGACGAGGGAATGACGAGAAGCTAGGAGGGAGTGGTCGACCTGGTTACTGTTGGTTACGAATCTGCCACTAAGGAAAGGTTTTTAATCTATTGCGTCCTAGATTCGCCCAACAAATTGAAAGGCCGGAAGGAAGGAATGCCTTCCGTGTCAATCTCCGGAGAAGGCCGGCTTCCTATACTAATCTACTTGATTTTTTGGATAAAAGTGCTGGAAAGAGATAATAAAATGCTAAAAGAAATGTAAATGTCATGTGCTAGGGGTGAGGAAGAACAATCAGCACGATTACTAGCTAGTACACAAACCAACAACAATTAAAGCAAAAGCATGTAACGGAAACTATTACTATTACTCATCCTTATGTATCCTTCAGATTCATATTCCAGATTCATCTAATCGCCAATGCTCTAATTCAGATTCAGAATTACAGCAATCAGAAAAATAAATGAACATAAAGCAGAAATATTTGTAGAAGGCAACATAAAAGAACAAGACAAGTAATAGAGCCAAGGATGCTTTTAAATTAGAAGCAAGTGTCTGATACAACAAAAGCTCTCTAGCAATATGTCCCTCTTCCCCCTTTTTACAATGAAAGCACACTGCTATTTATAGCAAGAATTTCCCCCCCAAATTACATTTAGGCACAGAATCCCAGCCCTGACAAAAGCTGCCTAAAGCTGGCGAAAGCTACTGAGATTTTACCTCTGCGGGCCATGAGTGTACCTGCAGCAAGGTCTACTTAGAAATGTGACAGCTCCGTAGGGATCTGGTAGGTGAGCAGTTAGATCTGGTTGAATGCGGCAGGCACAGTATGGTTGGTTCTTCAATATTCATCTACCCTGTACCTTGGTGGCACACCTTTTGTCACATCTTGACACACATCCCAAAACTGCACATTTGGCCTTGATCTGAAGTCTACTAATGAAGGGGGAAATGACCGAAGTCACTTGCTGATATCTGCTGACAAGGAGTAGGTGACGGCAGGCACTTAAGGAAGTCGGTGACGACGGACAAGTCTATACTTAGAAACCACTATCTTTTCATTCTTCTGCCCAATGTCGCTCAAAACTAGCGCGACGTCGGACGGCTCAAAGAAATCCAACGACGGTGGGAGGTTCTTGCCTTAGGAATTTGCACTTGACTTCCTCCATCTTGGTCTGCCCAATGACGCTCGAAAAGAGGCGCGACACCGGACGGCGCAACGAAATCGGGCGACGTCGGACGGCGCAAGACAACCAACACTTACAGAAATTTCTTACACTTTTCTTCTTCCGTTCGATGGCGCACAAAAACAGGCGCGACGTCGGACGGCACAGCGAAATCAGGCGACGTCGAACGGCGCCAGCCTCAACACTCAAAGAAATTTTGGGCAACTTTATCACTGCCCGCCCAATGTCCTACGAAACAATGAGCGTCGCCCGACGTCGCTGCGACTTCGGGTGGGCTCAACACTTAGAATTTTTTGGGGCATCTTGCCCACCTGCTGAAACTACTGAAAACACTGAAACCACAAAGATGCAGAGAAGAAAAATAGACAGCTGAAATGCGGAGAGAGCATAAAGGAAATTGGAAGAGAGGAGAAAGAAGGAAGGTAGCAGCAACCTTTTACAGATTTTCAGAATTGGTACCCCTTTGCAAAATGTGACAACATTCCTTGCGGCTCGCGGGGTATCGAGCTCGCCTCGATGCAAGGAACCTGGCCTTTATCCTTTGGGTGCGAAGTCTTTTTCGGTCCCCGCATCTTTCTGCTGCTGCTGCTGCTGATGAGTTTCCCGCTGTGGTAGCTGCTCTTCTTCTGCGTCGCTCTCAACGGTCTCTTCTCCTGAATCTTCTTCTTCTCCTCCCTCCGAACCAGATTGTTCTGCGCCTTTCTCTTCTTCCTGTTGGGAGGGATCAACACGATCGCGGACATGCTCATATGCACTTTGAGCCTGAGCCCAGACTGCCTCCTGGAAGGGCTCTGGATCGCTGATGTCTTTCAGTGCTTTCTTGAAGGCCGCAACCTCATGCACCTCGATAGTGTTGTATCTCTCTCCCAGTTCGTGAAGGCAGGTGCTGACTTTGCAGAATCTAAACACCATCTGAGTTACCTACTCTTCTTGAACTGGGTCACTCCAACTGTCAATTTCAGAAGTGTCTGCCTCAAAGGTCTCCAATATTTACTTCAACTGCTCTTTGGGAAGACATTCTCCATCTTTTACAAAGCTCGGGAATCCAAGCGAAGAGAGGGTGTGAAAGGGGTCCAGGCAGATGTTCTTCTCTTTAAGCGACGTATCCAGCATCTTTCTGGCTGTCCTGATCCTCTCAACCTTTTCAAAATAAGTTTGCAAGGTTACCCTTGCATCGGCCTAGTCTAGGGCAATCTGTGACATGGGGGAAAATTGGAGGCCTTTGCGCTCATACTCCTCAAGTTTGATCGCCAAGTCCAGCCACTATTGTGCTCAACGCTGGGCCTCCTCTACCGCAGGCTTTCCCTTGGCAGATATGTCTTGGATCCTCGAGATGAAGGTGAAGACGATAGCGACCTGGAGACGTGGGTTCTAAAACCCTTCAGTAGGTCGGCCCTTAGTTCTTTGATTCTGTCTTTGGAACATGCGGCCGCCTGTGAGGCTTTCTCCTCCAGTTGTTTCTTGATTTCTTGAAACTACCCTTGCAATTCTGCAACCTGCGTCAGCGCGTCCTTTTTCTCTTTGGTCAGCTGGTCTGCAGCCGCCTTTTGATTCACTGTCTCCTTTTGAGCAGCTACAAGTTGCTCTTTCAGTTTACCAATTTCCTCCTGGGCAGTCTCCAGCTGCGCTTGAGTCTTGGCTAGATTCTCTTCTAGCTCCCTCTTGTCGTCTTGGAGCTGGTATAGATGTTGCTTCGTCTCCAGCTGCTTGATTAACAGTTTGTCAGCCTTCCACCGGATTCCGCCTATCTCATATTCCTCGACGATATCATCAAAGCTCTGGTCCCTGGTTTGGTACTCATAGTCTTCGTCGATCATGTCCTTGATAGGCTTTTTGGCTTTGGGCACCCTTTTCTCCGTATGGATTATCCTCCTATCCAAGTCGAACCTAGCGCATTTTTCTGGAACGACGATCTCTTCTCCTCTTCGCTTCCTGACTCCCTGGAAAAGAGAGAGGGAGCCTTGGGCTGCCTTGGCCGCTAGAGACTGGTCATCTGCAATTTGTAGCTGCTTTTCCGCCAGCTCCAACTCTCCGAACAGAGGGTACGCCAAAGCTGAATCCTGCTGCGGCATTTTTCCTATGAACAGAGAAGTAGGGGGCGCGCAAGAATATCAAGCCGCCTTTGAAGGCGACTGAGCTTTGGAAGAAGTGGGCAGCTATTGCGGAGGGGGAGACGGGTTCTCTAGGGCAGTGGCCGCGGGGGATGAATGGTGAGGGGATGAAGGGCTTTCCTCAGCGCTGGCCGCGTGAGACAAACCTAGGGTTTGGCCTAGGGTTAGAAAGGCGTTGGGATCCTGGGCGAAATGGCCAAATGTCTGCGGGTTAGGCTGAGGCTGCGTAAAGGGGGGCTGGGATGAGGCAGCCTGAATGGGTTCAGAGGCGGGGGAGGAAAGTGCAGTAGGTAGGGTTTCTGAGGTTTGTTGCGAAGGCAGAGAATGCGTACCTGCAAGCTTCGCCTGAGCTGGTGTTTGAATGACTCCAGAAACCGACGCGTTTGTCTCCTTCTGTGGGTTGTTCTCTAAGATGGTTACGATTTCACTCGCAGCAGCCCCTTTTTGCGGGGTCACCCTGATTTGGTGCACAGTCTCCTTTACAGGTGCTGGCCACTTCTCCTTGGTCTTCTCAGACCTCTTTCTCTTTCTTTCTCTGGGCGCGGCTGCTTTTTGTGGTGCAGCGGGGGTGACTGATGTGTCGGGAGCCTCGGCGCCGAAAACTGTAAATCTAAACTTAGGCTTTGACCTTGATGGCTCCACGTTCTCTTCTGCTTCACCGGTTTGCTGCTCGGGCTCCCTCTCTGACTGCTGCGACCTTTATGGGGTTGACTGCATCATTGAGCCCACTCCTTGGCTCCTTAACGCTTCACTACTTGAAGTGCCTTGTGCTACTGAATGTTGAGGTGGGGGTCTCCTTTTATGCCTGGGTCGGGCGCCTCGGGACACGATATCACGGAACACGAGCGACTGCCACTTGTCAACATTGCTGTCGTAGAGTTCGGAGAACTCGTGGTCACTGGCCAACAGCTTCTCCGACTTGTCATGCCCTGTACAGCACCTCATTATCCAACATTTGGCTATTTTGTCCTCACTCCAGCCCAGTGGCACCACCTTTGACAGCATTCTTCTGTAGCCCACGGATCCCATTTTGTGGTCATCGTTGTGCTCGGGATCATACTCCGCTTCTATACAATAGAAGTCGTGCCATGGCGGGAGTGACTGCATTTCTTTGATATGCTATTCCAAATCGCTTCTTGTTGGATTATTTCTTTCTCCCATAATTTCTTTCCGTGGGCAGACATGCATGAACTTCCCTTTTGCTCCAAGCGGGTCCTACTTCCAGTGCTGAGGAAGCTGCACCAAGCCTAAACTTAGGAGGGTATTTGACAAATATACGTGCTGCCCGACCTCGTGGACCTCAACATCGTCCCAGATGATAGGGTAGCTGAATATGGGGCTCTTTTTCCGCCCTTGACCAAATTCTTGTTCCACGTAGTCCATCTGCCGCGCTGTTTCCAGGCCGAAGTGATATTCTATGCAGAAGTAGGGCAGCAGAAAAGGCTTGCCCTTCAATCCGTAGACCCTGATGACGACGCCCTGAGTCAACCTAAATGTGTCTCCAATTTCTCGTTGCACCAGGTGCTTTGTCATACACAGAGGAGGACGTGATGCTTTGCCGTTGAAGAGGGCCAGGGCAATGCCCAAGAACTTGAAATTAAAATAATAATATGACCCCCTCTTGCATAAAATGTTAGTCCATTCATACACCGACAGCTGCACCCCCTTCTCGTCCTCCTTCTGAACTGGAACAGTCTTCATTTTGTTGTGCATATGGAACAGCCACAGCCACGCCAGAAACGAACAGTGCCTGAACTCCGTGCTTCTCTTCTCTTGTAGCTCCACGAGGTTCGAGTGGATAGCATACGCCACCCATTCTGCCCAGTCAAAATAGACTGGCCGCATTCCTCTTTTCGGGGCATTTAGGTCATAGATTTCCCCATGCAGGATGCACTCCACAAGAGATATTTGGTATGGGTGCACCACTGCGTCAGTGCCGCAACCCAAAACCTAGGCGAGTATAGAATATATGTATTGATTTTTGAAATTCGCCAGGGGTATTGGCTGTGACAACCATTTTGAGGCTGGCAGTGGCTGCTTTAGCTTAGAATTGAGGAAACCCCTAATTTTCTTGCAGTCGACGCACCTGCTTGTTTCTTTGTTTAGGCTGACCCTCCTAGTGGTGCAATTAGGGTCCGATGCATGCCCTGGCGCGAAAGCATTTTGAACGCTTTCTTTGAAGGGGGAAAATAATACCTTCCCTCGCAGTAGCGGACCTGTCGAGTGCTGGGTTTATAGTACTACACAATAGATTCAACCAGCTCCGGGCAGTGATGGACTGGCGGGCACAAGAACCAGAACAGGTTCGAATGATAGCCGCACCGATATGATATGAGGACGACACCCTCTTCCACCATTGCTTCACAGTGAGTCGCAGCTGTGTGATATCGAGTGAGTACTCGTCATCTCTGTACTCTCCGAGGTGATCTATAGGCGGCAGGGGAGGAACTTTATTTTCTGTGCTCTTCGCCTTGCTCTTTCCCTTCTTTCCCTTCGGCAATTCGCTCTCAGGTGCGCTTGAAACCGCCTGCTCCTTTGATTCACCCTGAGACGTGCTAGATGCTGCCTGTACAAGCACTTTTCCCTTCGCTGCACTCGATTTTTTACCCATAACGATGAAAGCAATAAAAAATTATAGCTGCTCTTCAGTGCAATTCGAATTTTATCTTTCTGGCGCAGGTCGAACTTCTCTAGTTAATTCTGATAGTAAACTGAATGAATGAGCTCTTTTTACAGAGACAGGTAAAAAGGAAGTCATTAATAGCGGATGGTAGAATTAAAGTCGATTGCGCAAAGTGGGTGAGTGGCGCCGTTATTCCCCGGCAGCCGTGCGTGAGATCTTCCTTGGGGAGCGCAACTTGTACTTTATGGTCCCGGGGCATGCTTTCCTTTTAATGAAATCTGTCTTGAAAGCCGTGCAATCATTTTTCACTTTTGAAACATGTGTTGTTGATGACGTCATCTGTCGCCACATGGGCACGTGCTACAAGGCTCTTCATTGTGCTAGACGACATTCGCTCGAAAAGGGGAGCGACTCCCGGCGTCACTGAACAAATGAGCGACTTCGGGCGTTTGGTGCCTTGGTGGGCAACAGGCGTCACTGGGGACTTAGAAAAATTTTGCATCTTTTCTTCCCCCTAAAGTCCTTCTGTGCCTGATAAGGACACCCACTGGCAGGTGTTCAGTTGTGACAAGGAAATCGTCACATTTTTTGTTAACGAAGTTGGTTCAATCGAAGGTAGAGACCCTGATGACGAGCAATATGAGGGGTTGATACAGTTAAAAAATAATCATGTCTCAAAAGGACTGATTACATTAGAAAGTCTATTTGATCAGAATGACAGAGCTATATCTCATAGGATCAAAGTAGACCCGAAGCAGTATGCCGATCTGGAACTTGAACCTGGTAAAACTATCAAGGTTGGGACAGACTGCACGTCGGAGGAACTTGAGCAGATCAGATCACTGTGCCGAGAGTTCCCCGACATCGTGGCTTGGTGCTACGAGGATTTGAAGGGGTATGACAGAGATGTAATCCAGCATACCATTGAGCTAGAGGATGGCGCCAAGCCGTTCCGACAGAAGCAGAGGGCCGTAAACCCGAAAATTGAGGCCATGATGAAAGCCGAGCTCTTGAAGATGCTGGAGGCCAAAATCATCTACCCCATCAAACATTCATCCTGGGTCGCGAATTTGGTGCCTGTGAGGAAAAAGAATGGCGACATTCGTCTCTGTGTTGACTTCAGAAACCTGAATCAGGCTTCCTTCAAGGACCACTATCCGCTTCCCCAAATCAACCAGATTCTACATATCGTTGCTGGAGCCCAGAGATTCTCACTCCTAGATGGATTTTCCGGCTACAACCAGATTTGGGTCAGGGATGAGGACCAGCATAAGACGGCGTTCACCACCAAATGGGGAACGTTCGCCTATCAGCGCATGCCTTTCGGCTTATCCAATGCTGGTGCCACATTCCAAAGGGCCATGGACCTGGCCTTCCGAGAGCTGCTCAATAAGATCATTGTCATCTATCTTGATGACATGACTGTTTTCTCTCACCAAAGAGGGGATCATGTTTCCCACCTGCGGCAAATATTTGAGAGGTGTCGGGAGTTCGGCATTTCTATAAACCCGAAGAAGTCTGTCTTCACGGTAAAAGAAGGCAAGCTGCTGGGACATGTCATCTCCGAGAAAGGCCTCGCCATTGACCCTGACAGAGTAGAAGCCCTCACGCGCTTGCCAGCCCCAATCGATAAAAAAGGACTGCAGTCCTTCTTCGGTCAGATTAACTTCGTGCGAAAGTTCATCCCGGACTTCGCACAAGTGATCAAGCCTATGGCCGAACTGCTGAAAAAAGATACAACTTACGAATGGACTGATGAGAGAGAGCAAGCCTTCGAGGAGATCAAGGCTCGAATTGCGCAACCTCCGGTGTTGATAAACCCGGACTAATCCAAGGACTTCATCCTTTATGCGGTGGGAGAACCGGAAAGTTACGCCGCAGTCCTGACTCAGAAGGGAGACGATGGCGAGGAGCGCCCCATAGCGTTCTTGAGCCAAGTGATTCAGCCGCATGAGGAAAAGTACAACTTTATAGAGCGGCAGGTTCACGCTGTCATGAAATCCCTCCGAAAGTTCAAGCATTTTGTCTCCCAGAGCAAAACGACTGTCTTTGTGATTCACCCGGACGTTCGACTTTATAATTAAATAATTACGAGTATTAAAATAATTGCACCAGAAGACCCAAGCCAACATCTGATAGCATTTTTGGATACCCTTTTGGTCGAACTGTCCAAATATAGAAACTGCTCCGAAAAAGCACGGCCCTAAAAAATAGGAAACTGCTCCAACTGACTTCCAAGATCCTTAAACCGCTCCCATAGCCTACAGGATCGCGTGAATAGGCTATGCACCGTGCCAATGCTGACGAGCTCAGAAAGGGGACATGACAGTCCTCCCTCCCAAAAATTGCTTGTCCCCAAGCAATCTTAGTGCCGGATGCTGTAGAATGTCTTCATGTTCCCATGTAGCATCATCAACAGGTAAGTTCTTCCATTTAATCAAATATTCCTTAATTACCTTCCGCCTCAACACCTTCTCCCTGTAATCAATAATAGCTTCAGGAACCAAAATGAGTTTACCCTCCTCATCCCATGGAGGCAACTCAGTAGAAGGAACAATGCGTGCACCAATCGCCTTTTTGAGGCGTGAAACATGGAAGACATTATGTATTTTGCTGTCACCAGGTAGCTCCAACTCATAAGCTACCTCACCAATCCGCCTGATTACCCGAAAGGGTCCATAAAATCTGGGCTTCAACTTCTCCTTCCCACTCTTCTTGAGAGTAGATTGTCTATAAGGCTGCAACCTAAGATAGACCAGATCATCCACCTCAAAACTGCGCTCAACTCGTGGCTGATTGGCATAAAGCTTCGCCGATTCTGAGCCCGAAGGATATTATCCTTGAGGGACCTCAACAAGTCCTGGCTGTCCTGCAAATAATCCTTAGCTCCCGGAGCTCGACTGTCACCCAATAGAAGATCAATGAAGCTTGGAGCCTCATAACCATACAAAGCCATGAAAGGTGTCATACCAATAGTCATGTGGTGAGTTGTGTTGTAGCAGAATTCACCAAGATGAAGCCACTTCACCCAAGCTTTCTGCTGCCCTGAAACATAATTCCTCAGGTAACCCTCTATCCACTTATTAACTATCTCTCGTCCCGCCCATCGGTCCGAGGGTGGTAGCTAGTGGCTTGGGAGTGAGCTCGGTTCCTCCTAACCCGAATAACTCCCGCCAAAAAATGCTCATGAACCGTGTATCCCCTGTCGCTCACAATAGTCTTGGGTATTCCATGCAAACGGAACACCTCTCTGAAAAATAAATCAGCCACCTGAGCAGCCGTAAAAGTAGCTGAAATAGCAAAGAAATGTGCAAACTTAGTGAGTCTATCCACCACAACATAAATGCAATCCTTGCCCTGCACTGTGGGTAACCCAGTAATGAAATCCATAGATATACCTTCCCATTTCTGGTTCGGTATTGGAAGGGGTTGCAATAAACCTGCTGGGTGTGTATGTTCATCCTTATTTTGCTGACAGATAGAACACTCACGAACATACTGAAGAACCTCATTCTTAAGCCCTTTCCAAGAAAATCTCTCCCGAATGCTCCTGTAAGTCTTAAAGAAACCTGAATGACCTGCAGTCGGATCATCATGAAAATACTGGATAACTCTCTTCCTAAACTGTGACCCAGATAGAAGAAAAACGCGACCCTTATAAAGGATCAAACCCTGTGAAATCATATAACGGTCATCCTGCACTTTGCCCTCTAGCAAACTGGATGCCCACTCATCCTCGGCATATTCTGCAATAATAACATCTCGCCATTCTCGCTGAAATACCGAGCCATCGAACAAATGTGAGGCCTTCGAGATAAAGCATCAGCAACCACATTCGACTTTCCCTTAACATAAACTATGTCAAAATCATAAGCTTGTAGCTTGCTGACCCACTTCTGCTGCCTCTCATTTAGATCCTTCTGAGCCAAGAAGTATCTAAGACTGTTATGATCCGTGCTGACAGTGAATCTACCTCCAACCAGATACTGCCGGAATTTGGCGAGAGCATGCATTATCGCCAACATCTCCTTATCATAAATAGAATAACTCCTTTCTGCCCCCTGGAGCTTCCGACTCTCATAAGCCACTGGGTGTCTGTTTCGCATCGAATCGCACCAATCCCTTCACCGGAAGCATCACACTATAAAACGAAAGGCTATGAAAAATCTGGCATAGCAAGCATCGGGAAAGAACACATAACCTGTTTGAAGTGTTCGAAACACTTCTGAGCTTCATCAGACCATTTGAAGGCCCCCTTCTTTGTTAAATCTGTGAGTGGGGCTGCAAGCTGCGAAAATCCCTTAACAAACCTTCGGTAAAAACCACAAAGTCCAAAGAATCCCTTAAGCCGAGATAGATTTGTTGGAGCTGGCCAATCCTGGATAGCTTTGATTTTATCCGGGTCCATACGTACTCCATCTGCACTGATAATGTGCCCAAGATACAAGAGCTCTGTCAACCCAAAATCACATTTTGTTTCCTTAGCATAAAAGGATTCCTGTTCGAGGATACGGAGGACCTCCTCAAGATGTCGTAGGTGCTCCTCCCATGATCGATCAGTAAACCAGAATATCATCAAAGAATATCAAAACATACCTCCTCAATTGCCTGCTAAAAATCTTGTTCATACAAGACTGGAAAGTCGCTGGGGCATTGGTCAACCCAAAAGGCATAACCAGAAACTCAAAGTGCCCACAATGACAGCGAAAAGCTGTTTTCTCTATATCCTGCTCTCTCATTCTGATCTGATGGTAACCACTGCGCAGGTCTATTTTTGAGAAGAGTTGAGCTCCATGTAGCTCATCAATCAATTCGTCGATGCGTGGAATAGGGTACCTGTTCTTAATTGTTTTCTTATTTAGCTCCCTATAGTCAACACACATACGCCAAGTCCCATCTTTTTCTTTACCAAAACCACAGCCGAAGCAAAAGGACTCTTGCTTGGTCGGATATGTCCCATGTCAAGCAATTCCTGAATTGTTTTCTCAATCTCATCCTTATGTCGCCTAGGGTGCCTATAGGGTGTAGTGATAACTGTCTTAGCACTCTCCTCCAACTCAATAATGTGCTCCATTCCTCTCTCCGGAGGTCTCCCTGGAGGAATATTACTAAACACCTTGGAGTGTTTAGTCAAGATGTCCTGAATCTCTGGCTGGTAAGTGGACTTAAACTGTACATCCCCTGCTGAAGTAATGAGACACTCTGCTGCCCACTCAACCTCATCATGTCCGAAAAGCCTCTCCATTCGCTTAATGGAGACAACTCGGGGTCCGCCGTCCGACATGCCTCTCGAGCGTCACCTTCTTGCCACCTGTCATGAAACTCATCTCCATAGCCCTCAGGTTCATAGTGAATTCGCCCAAGGATTCTAACCATTGCATTCCCATAATCATATGAGTATCCCCAATATTAACCACATAAAAATCATCAGTAAGATCATAGCCTCCTAACTTCATCTGTAGTTTAGGGATCCTGCGGTTACACTGTATGGCTGTCCCATTTGCTACCATTACTTTGAATCCTAGAAATTCTTCTATCTGCAACCCTCTCTTATCAACCAACCCAACGTCAATAAAGTTATGAGTTGCCCCTGTATCAATCAGTGTCACCACCCGCTGCCCCTGAAGGACTCCTCGGACCTTGAAAGAAGATCCCTTTTTAAAACTATACAATTGTGCAATCTGTACCTCAGTCTCTTCTTCTGTCTCCCCTGCTCCACAATTCTCCTCATCCTCCCGTTGATCTGAATGCTCTGAACCAGATTCATCAACTTCAAAATATTCTCTAGCCTCTAGTTGCTTCACCTTAACTGAACACTTGTGGCCCAACTCCCATGGTTCTCTACATCTGAAGCATAATTTCCTTTTTCTTAATTCATTGAGCTCATTATCTGATAGTTTCTTAGTTTCAGTTTTAGGTGCATTCTGGACAAACCCCTTCTTATCTTTGTTATTCTGAAAAGGTTTGAAGGCTGGTTTTTGTTTCGGAACAGCGAACTCCATGCTTCTCGCCTTTTTCATGGCATCCTGTAAAGTGACTGGATCAAATGCCTTTACCCAACCACGTAGCGGCTCAGACAATCCCTCATAGAAGAGTATGATTAGACGCCTCTCTGAGATATCATCCACTTTGACAGAAATGGACTGGAATTCTGTGATGTAGGCCTCTACTGAACTGTTCTGCCTCAACTGTGCCAGATCTCGAAAATACAACTCAGGATCCTTCTTATCGAATCGATCGATAAGTAGCCGTGTGAACTCCTCATAGGATGTAATCAAATTATGACCCAAAGTGATCAACCCATGAAACCACCAATCGTGTGCAGCTCCTTCAAGATGTAATGTGGCGAATTTTATAGCTTCTTCTTCCAGCATAGGTCGAAGTGAGAGGAAATTATCAAGTTTATCCACCCATGTCCTGGCTGTACATTTGCCACTACCATCAAACTGAGGTAAAGAAACCTTGTTCAGTGCTTGGTTGAATTCTTTATGTGCTGGTCTAGCCTGATCGGTACGGTGACCACCTCCCTGTCCCATACTCCTCTGCTTCTGAGTGACGTATTGGTCAAATGACCAATGGGCCCTAAGGCCTTCCGGAAGAGCACTATACCGCTGATACCACTCCTCAAACTGATCCTCTATAGGCCCTTGAGCTGTGTGCATCTCAGGTGCTGGAACTTCAGCTCTAGATAAGAACGTAGGTCGCCGAGTCGAGAAGTAACAACCGTATGTTGCCTCCGATCGATCATGCCCCGGCTGCCCTTGCTCGGAATACGCTTGTTTGATGAGCTAGGCCCACCATCCCGATTAGTCCCCGTCTCGTAGCCCCTGCAAAGTATTAGTCATAGCCATAATAGCATCTGCTAATGCTTCCTGTCCCTGTATCATCCGATCCTGCATATCCATCTCGTGCCTTTGACAAAGCATTAAGAGCCCTAAATATACTAGGGTTCTCCCGATGCTGATCATCACCCATAATGTCTAGTAATTCAGGAGATCTCTTTTGTCGCTCGTACTGAAGATGAAAATCTTTCTCTTTCCCTTTACCAACTGGTTCACTCATTAATTAAACCCACAAGTCGGCAGATATGACTCGCTCTGATACCACTGTAACAACCCACCCTATTCTGGATTGTTTCCTATCTATTTTGACTAGTAAAAAAAAACACAAATTTCTTGCTCTTTTAATTCAAATATATGCTCTTTTTTTTGGTATTTTTATGGGATTTAAACATACAGTAAACTGCTGAAAGAAAGCTTCACAAACTGGAACAACTTAATTGCAAGGGAAATTACAATGATGAACAGCACTGAAAATACCCGATTTTCCTCAAGTCTGAAAACAAATCGTAGCAATCCACGTTCTGGAAATAGTTTGTGAATAGTGCCGTGAATAGTAATTTGCTACAGCGCCGCGTGAATAGTAAATTGCTACAATGCCGCGTGAATAGTAACTGCTACAGTGCCGCTTGAATAGTAAACTGCTACAGTACTGCGTGAATAGTAAACTGCTACAGCCTCCAAATAAGTACCGTCTACAGGTATAAATCGCTGCTATCTCCCAACACACAAGATATCAATGACGAACCAGAAATTCTCTTTGATCTCCAATTTGCCCTCTGAATGAAGACAACCAAAATCCAATAGAGCTGATCTTTCACAACCGTAGTGGATGTCCTTGCCGAGAGTTTCCGTTCTCAACAAGCTCGAATCTGCAAGCAAATTCTCCAAAATGCATCAAGCAATATATTCAATGTTCAAGGATGCTGGAATGAGAGCCCGACCACTTTATTTATTATTGACTCGGCCTGGCTGTATCATAACATAACCAATGTGGGATAAAAAAACCCCCTTTTTAATAAATCCTTATGTCTCCCTAAGTCACTTTATCAAATAATTAATAATTCACTTAAGTGACTTATGTGCACACATAATATAAAGTCTATTTAATTAAATACGACTTTATAATTAAATAATTACGAGTATTAAAATAATTGCACCATAAGACCCAAGCCAACATCTGATAGCATTTTTGGATACCCTTTTGGTCGAACCGTCCAAATATAGAAACTGTTCAAGAAAAAGCACGGCCCTAAAAATTAGGAAACTGCTCCAACTGACTTTCGAGATCCTTAAACTGCTCCCATAGCCTCCAGGATCGCGTGAATAGGCTATGCACTGTGCCAATGCTGACGAGCTCAAAAAGGGGACATGACAATGGTGCGCGGGCGGGGTCAGATACCAGTATATCTGCGAATAATAAGCAGCGGCTCTCTTGTTCTCCGCGGAGAGTCGGCTTTTCATGAACTCGATGGTGTACCGGAGCTCGGCCACGCTCTTGGAAAGTTCGGTGTCCCTTATCTTCTCCCACCCATCAATCGGTGGTTCTGCAGGTTGCTCTTCTTCCGAATCTTCCCTTTCCTCTACAGCTTGCTTTTCGGGGCGGAGGTTGAGGTCGACCCTCTTGGGTCTATGCTTCCTCTCTTCTTTCCCCTTTTTAATCTTCTCTGGGCCGGCTACCTCAGGCTCTTTCCTCTTCTCCTTAGAACTTTTCTTCCCCATTCTTAATTTCGGCGGCAGCAGAGTCTTCGACGCAGAGAATTTCGACGCGAAGAACGGGAGAAATGCAGGCTACCGGCTAGGGCTCTTAAATTTGCATTAATCAGTAGGCGAACACCCCTTTTACTGCTAAGGCTTGAGTTTTATAGCTCTAAAAGGCAACTACCACTATTTATGGCGCCTGCCAAAATTAAATTCATAAATCGGACGGAGGAGGTCGTTTTGCTTTTTTATTGGCTTCACGGCGGCGTTGCACGCGGGTCCATGCGCTTCGAGGATTTTGCCCAGCATTGGAAATCTAACCTCCTGCCACCTCGTACCTGGGCGAGAGCTTTTCTCATAACTGAATTCTCTCGGGATATGCCCCGCCACCTTTGCATTAATATCACCTGCCCCGAACGTTTTCCTAGGTTGTCGTTGGCACGTCTTTCGAAACACATTTTAAATGCTCCCCGCCTCGCGCCTTATTGATTTGGCGAAGCTGATGCTGGCGCTAAAGACACTTCGCGGCGAACCTCCAGAGATCCACCGATTTTTATACTTCGGGCCCGAAGTGGTTTTACCTCACCGCGTCACTGCTTGCTTCGCGGAAGATTAACCCCCGAAGCTTGTTTCTTTTGAAAAAACGGTTCGCTAAATCTCCTTCGAAAACTGCTTCGCTCGGTCTCCCTTTTGCGAAGTACTTCTCACGCCTTAGGCGATTGGAGGTTTTGGAGAGGTTCTGGTATTTGCTTCTTCAGCGAAGCTTGCTGCTGGGCGAGGCTGCTCATTTTAGCTTCCTCTCTTGGACTTTGCACATTATGAGCCATCCCTTAGTACTAGTTGCTGGCGAGACCCCACATTCTGGTTTCAGCCTTCGTTCTGATGTTGTTTAGTCCTTCGAGGATTCTTTCTAAGCCAAAGCGCTTCGCTGCGAACCATCTTGCATCAGCCACTTCGCTCGTAAAGTTCCCGAAGGAGGTTCTGCTAGGCTTAGCGAAGCTGGAGCTCATTGTTGTGGTAGTGTGAAGCTTAGCCTCTTGGAAGTCTTGAAACAGGGTATATACAAGTGCAAATAAAAGATCTTACATACAAAAGTAGGAAAAATTTGAAATTTTTTTTTTTTTTTTTTTTTTGTTTTAGCGATGGAAAGCCTTCAAATGAAGACCGTTGACAGAAATCGGCAAAGTCTGGCCAGCTGTATCTTTGAGGATAAAGGAATTGGCTGAATTTACCTTCAAAATCTCGAATGGTCCATCCCAGAAAGCGTCTAATTTATCATGATTCCCAGGCTTAGCTTTCCAAGAGTCCCACTTCCATACTAGGTCTCCCACTCTGAATGTGCGGGCGGAGGACTTTTTCTTGAACCAATCTCGGGTGATCTGGGCATGCTTTGCGAAGCTCTGGTAGGCCTTATCACGGTCTTCCTCCAACTGTAGTAGCTGAGCTAGTCTATTCTCCATGGGACTAAATTCTTCTTCTTCATTCAACAGCCGCAATGCAGGAATCTCTATATGAGTTGGTAAGATAGCCTCCTTGCCATACACCAGGGCGTAAGGCGACGTTTTGATTGACTTTTTGACAGAAATCCGATCAGCCCACAGGGCTCGATCTAGGAGGAGGTGCCAAGTTCTTCTGTTCTTATCTATGAGCTTCCTCAGCACCCTTAACAGAGTTTTATTCGTTGATTCTGCCAATCCGTTACCCTGTGGATAATAATTGGAGGTGACCTTGTGGTACATCCCATATTTGTAGATGAATTCATTGATCTTGGCGCCTGTGAACCCAGGACCATTATCCGTTACTATTGCTTCCGGGATGCCGAACCGGGTAATCAAGCCTTCTAGGAATGTAATGACGGTTTCCTGGTCGGCGTGTCTCGTGGGTACTGCTTCGGCCCATCTAGTGAAATAGTCGGTTGCAGTCAGGATGAACTTATGTCCTGCGGAGGAGTTCGGCGATATAACTCCTATGAAATCCAACCCCCATTGTTGGAAGGGCGTTTCTACCTGTATTGGTTGGAGGGGCATAGGAGCACTTCTGCTTCGGCCGGCGAACTTCTGACATTGCTCGCATCTTCGACAGACTGCAAAGGCATCGGCGAAGAGCGTAGGCCAATAGTAACCTGCCTTAATTATTTTCAAAGCTGTTGTTCTTCCTGCGAAGTGGCCCCCGGATAAACCTGAATGGAATTCACCTAGGACTCTTTTCTTATCATCCTCTTTTATGCATCTGAGAAGAACACCATCAATATTCCTGAAGAATAGGCCTTCGGGACGTAATGTGTATCGGAGGGACCGCATCCTGAAGTGTCTTCGCTGCGAAGCATTCAAATGTGGAGGACATCTCCCGGTGTTGAAATATTCAACTATCTCACTGACCCAGTCCTTCTCATCTTCTTCTTGATTTGCGAAGCACCCTTCCGCTGCCAAGTCATCCCACTGACAAGCTGTTACTTCGGCCGCTACGCTCTTCGCAAGCTCCTGACATAGCGCGCGACCGCGAACCAATTTTGTGGGTCTAATCTCAATGTCAAACTCCTGTATTTTGTTGACCCAACCAGCTCTTTTGCTACCCAACTCTCCTTGGATAACGAAGTTGCGTACATCGGGATGAATGACGAATACTGTAACCCGACTTTGAGAAATGAAGTGCTTGAATTTCCTTAGGGATTTCATAACGGCATGCACCTGTCTTTCTATGAAGTTGTACTTCTCTTCATGGGGCTGTATTACCTGGCTTAGAAACGCGATGGGGCGCTCTTCGCCATCTTCCCCCTTTTGTGTCAGGACCGCAGCGTAACTCTCGGGTTCTCCTATAGCATATAGGATGAAATCCCTACTGTAGTCGGGGTTAGTCAGGACTGGTGCCTGAGCGATTCGGGCCTTGATCTCTTCAAATGCCCCTTTCCTTTCATCCGTCCAGATAAATTCAGCGTCCTTCTTCAAGAGCTCAGACATCGGCTTAATGACTTGGGCGAAATCTGGAACGAACTTCCTTACGAAATTAATCTGGCCGAAAAAAGATTGTAGTCCCTTCTTATTCGCCGGGAGTGGGAGCTTCAAGAGAGCCTCAGCTCTGTCAGGGTCTACGGCGAGACCCTTCTCTGATATCACATGTCCCAGTAATTTTCCCTCATTGACTGCGAATATGGACTTTTTTGGGTTAATTGAAATGCCAAATTCTCGGCATTTTTCGAATATCTGCTGTAAATGCAAAGGATGATCTTCCCTCCTTCGAGAGAAGACGGTCATGTCATCCAAATAGATGACAATGACTTTATTCAATAGTTCACCGAAAGCTAAATCCATAGCCCTCTGAAAAGTGGCTCCTGCATTTGAAAGGCCGAATGGCATTCGCTGATAAGCGAATGTTCCCCACTTGGTAGTGAATGTCGTTTTGTGTTGATCTTCATCCCTAACCCAGATCTGGTTATATCCTGAGAAACCATCAAGTAGGGAGAAGCGTTGGGCCCCAGCCACTGAGTGTAAGATTTGATCAATCTGCGGGAGAGGGTAATGATCTTTGAGCGAAGCCTGATTTAGGTTGCGAAAATCTACACATAGTCGTATATCTCCATTTTTCTTCCTAACGGGGACTAGATTCGCTACCCAAGAGGAATGCTTTATGGGGTAAATTATCTTCGCCTCAAGCATCTTCAGGAGCTCAGCTTTCATCATGACTTCGATCTTTGGATTAACAGGCCTTTGCTTCTGCCGGAAAGGTTTGATCCCCTCCTGCAACTCAATTGTATGCTGAATCAATTGCCGATCGTATCCCTTTAGGTCTTGATAAGACCATGCCACTATGTCAGGATACCTTCTGCACAAAGATCGGATCTGTTCTAGCTCTGCCGAAGTACAATCTGTTCCGACTTTTATCACTTTCCCAGATTCGAGCTCCAAATCCTGATACTGCTTCGCGTTGACTTTGATTCTATGGGAAACTGCTCGATCATTTTGATCGAAAAGGCTTTCCAGAGTAATTAACCCCTTTGGGACGTGGTTGTTCTTCAACTGAACTAGCCCTTCATATTCCTCATCATCCGGGCTTCTTCTTTCAACCGTAGCTGCTTCTTGGATCAAGAAATTCACAATCTGTTCATCATTGTCAAAAATTTGCCAATGCATATCTTTGTCTGGTACAGAGGGCCTGTAAATCATCCTCACAGCTTTGGGTTTGTGCACCATGTCGTCAGCTGGAGAATATCTAGCTGCGATGGACGCCAAGACATCGGCATGTCTGTTCTTCTCACGTGGAATGGACTGCAGATTGAGCGATTCGAATTGGTCAAACAAGTCCCATACTCTGTTACGGTATGCTTTGAGATAGTGCTTTTTTGAAATGCACTTGTTGGTGACCTGATTGCATACCAATTCCGAATCTCCGAAGACTTGGAGATGTTTTATGCCTAACTTTTCTGCTTTCTTTAGTCCTAGGCACAAGGCTTCGTACTCTGCTGCGTTGTTGGTGCAGCTCCAAACCAACCGGTAGCAATATTCTCTTTGCTCCCCAGACGGTGATACTAAAAGTATTCCTGCCCCAGCGCCATTTTTGCATCGGGCGCCATCAAAGAACAATCTCCACAGTTCTCCTTGGGCACATATCTTATTCTCTGGCTTGGTGTGTTTCTCTGGTTTGGTGATAGCATAGCATCCCATTTCTGTTTCTATCATGGCATTGAAATCTGCCAGTGAAAACTCATCTTCGCAATTCAACTGTGCAAGGGATTCTTCAACCAGGTCCACCTGCTCTATCCCTTCCGCTATTGCATGTATGGGATCACTGCTTTCCTCCTCAGACATCTTCTGTACGAGGAATGTAGAAGGTTTCTCATTGTAGATTTTAACCTTCTTTCCTTTGAATGGAATCTCTAAATGTGAGTAATCCATGGATAGGTATCCTCCTAACTTCGCTGTAAATTCCCTTGACAGGCACATACTAAAATATGGCTCCAGGTCGACGACTACCACCTCCTGTATAACCGTAATCTGGGGCATTTTGTGCAGTCGGATAGGTATATCTTTAATTACACCGACAGTCTTTACAAGAGTACCATCCAATTGGAGCACGCCGTGGCTGCTTCGCGTGTACTCCATTCCTATTTCCTCGCACATTGCTTTGGGCATGACTGTCGTTGCGGCCCCGGAATCGATCATACAATTGTGGACAACATACCCTTCCATTTGTAGAGACAGGTAGAACGGAGGTGGCCTGTTCTTCCCTGTAATGGACGTGGATAAGGTTTGCACTAGGGCGAGCGGTGCTGACTTTCTTGCCTTAGTTGTCTTCAAGGATTCCTGCAGCAAGTCCACTTGTCCGGGTAGCTGTAATGCATCGTACAGACTAATTTTGGCCGGAGTTTTCTTCAGCTCATCTACGATGTTGTATACTAGGGAGTTGTGCACCTCAGGTTCCCTTTTTGCCTCATACTTCGTGCGATACTGCTCCGTGGCTTCGACCCTTTGTCGTTTGGTCAGCGAAGGGAGCTTAAGCTTTTCTCTAGCCTGCTCTTTAGTTTCCACCTGAGGTGGATTTGCAGGGGCCTGTTGGGCCTTCTCTTTTACTAATGCAGGGTGAGGAGCTTCGTTCGGGGCCTGGGAAGGTTGTTGTCCCTTCTCGCGGCGAGCATACACCTTTAAGGGGGCCATTTGAACAACATCTACCTCCATTGGCCTTTTTCCTTCTCTGGTAAGGACTGAAACTTGCTCTTCTTCGCCAATTACCAGGTTCTGATCCATTTGCCTGATAATGTTGACTTGACCACCATGGCTACTACCCGCCAGCGTTTGTACGTAATGTTGGTGCAGCATGCAGGTATTTTCTTCATGAGGGTCATTACACGTGGAGCACCAATGTATGTAGTCGGAAGTGCTTGGAGCTTCGTCAATCACGGCATTTCTTGCCAATGATCTCCCTTGTTGTACCGCTTGATCTTTAGTAAGCGCTGGTGGAGGATAAGACCTTCTTGGTAGAAACTCTTGTTGCGCTTGCTTCTTTTTCATGATGGTCATGTCGTTAGACAAGGTTAGTATCGTGGAGTTCAGGGACTGAACTTCCTGTAGTATTTTAGCTTGCATATCCTCAGCTTTGGGGATAGGTGGCAATGGAGCCATCGTCGGTATTGGAGGTAGGGCAGGGTGTTGAGGTGGCGCTGGCAATACGGGAAATGCCGAAGGGACAGTGGGTCTGTGATGCCGAGAATGTGGGAAAATGTATTTGTGGAGTAGTGATCTGAGACACAATGGGGTTCGGGTTCCAAGATGAGATCGGATACGCAGGGGTTGCGGAGATTTGCGAAGCGGCCGCATTTGTATACTGGGGTTGGGGGAAATCTGGAAGTATGGGCATCGGCATCCTTTGAGGAAGTTTACCCACGGCTATTAAATCCATTTCCGCTTTTTGGGCTAATTCATACAGTTCGGGGAAGGTGTTAATATTCGAATACCTTACCATTACACTGATGTCAGGGTTAAAAGCCCTAAGGTAATAGTACGCCGCAGCTTCGCTAGTTGGCCGGAGCCCAGCTGGTATCCTTTGCCAGGTTCGAGCGAACCTAACATTGAAATCAGCAATCTCTTCTTGCGGATGTCTCTGGATCGTTGTGAACTGATGCAAAAGAGAGGATGGATCGGCGGACTCATTGAAGCTTCTCATTAATTGTCCGGCTAACTGGTCCCATCCCGTTATAGTGCCGGGTGGTAGGGATCTGTACCAGTAGAGGAGCTTCCCTCTAAGAGACAGAACCAGAAGCTTTACCATAACTCTCTCCTCCGTGATGTCGTGAATCGCCGCCAAAGAAACAATGTCCTGGATATGTTCCAGAGCAGTCTTCCCCGTTCCATCAAACGTTGGGATTTTCTTCATAGCAGCAGGCGGAACTTGCCCTTGTCCTGCTAGATTTAATGGTCCGGAAGAATTCCACGCCGGGAACAATCTGGGCGGCGGTTGCTGCTGCTGCTGCTGCATTTGTTGTTGTTGTTGTTGCTGGTGTGCCATGTTCGCGCCTGGATTCCGAGAAACAGGAATTCCCGAAGTTCCTCGTTGATTGCTAACCGGATGACTAATTGGAACGGAGGCACTTGGATGATTTGGCGAGTTGGGAGGATTGGGAGGAAGGCTAGCTGTTGTGCTATCCGAAGTTAGCCCTTGTTCGTCAAGAGCAGCCTCTTGCGAGGATGTTCCACGTAACAGTGACTCAGGGGTGACCAACCTGGAACGTTCCCCGAAGGCGTCAATATCGAGTTCAAAGAACTCAGTCTCCTCTCCACTATTCCTAACTCTCCATCTTGTTTGCATGAAGGCACGGATACTTTAGTACCGGTCTCTTACGACTTTAAGATTCTCAGGTTGAACAGAGTCGCCAGATGCTAGAGTCTTTTGGCAATGAGACAAGCATCGGTTCTCACTACCACTCACAAGGTGAGACTGACCGGGTCCCACCGGGCGTGCCAGAAACTGTTGGTCATCAAATCTGCCACAGGAAAGGATTTTGGGAAGTGTACGCGCCCTAGACCTGGACCAACATTGAAAGGCCGAGGGGAAGAGATGCCCCCCGTGCCAATCTCCGGAGAAAGGCCGGCTCCTTTACTAAACTACTTGGTGTTTTGAGCTAAGAGTGCAGGAAAGAGATAAAAATAGTAAGGGTGCAGGAAAGAAATAAACAGAGTAAGGGAAAGAATGTCAATGGATTTAAGAGGGAAAGAACCAGCAGCACGATTACTAGCCTACAACTTGAAATAGCAGCAATAAATACCAAGAATAAAATAAAATGAACGCAGTACTAGCCTTCCTATGTATCCTCTGGACGAGTTCCAGGATTCCCCTACCCTTACGCCGAAATCCAGATTTCAGAATTACGGCGGTTAGGAAATAAGTGAATATAGCAGAAACACTATCCACAGGCAGCATACAAGAAAACTATCACAGCGTTCTCTCCCCTATGTATCCTTCGGGAAAATTCCAGGGTTCTATCCCCAATCACACACCTAAATCCAGAATTCAGAATTACAGTATGCAAATGAAGAAATGAGATAACAGAAATAATCACAGAAGGCAGCATACAAGAGAGAAATGAGGCCCGAAGCTCTTAGTATTAATTGCAGGAAATCAAGTTACAACAGCTTTCTAGCAGAAAGTTCCCCCCCCTTTTTTCATTACAATACGTGGGTTTTTATAGAGGACCCGACCCTCTGAGCCATCAATGCACAAAATCGAGGAGTACATCCTCGAAAACCAGAGAAGTCGGCTCCCGCTACTCCCGTGACTGAGCTCTCAAATCCTTTTCTACAATTAGCAGTTGTGACCGGGTCAGCCGGGGAAATTCGCATTTATGAGCCGCCTGACTCGTCCTAGGCTTCTCCGGGTGCGGGGCTCGAGTGGCCGCCATGTCCGCCGGGCTCTCCTTCTCATACTGATATTTCTTTTCAGGTTGCCAAAAATGAGCCCCGAGTCTTTCGGCACGTAAAAATTCATTTATGAAGCACTCGATTGCCTCGGAAAAATACCCGGCCTTGGAGTGCGTACCCCTAAAGCGCTTCGCCAATTTTCAGTTCGCGACTCCGCTTCGCAATGGATGTGAGCCGAAGCGGGTCTATCTTCCTTGGTCATGCACTTCGCGCGAAGGAGCTTCTCAAAATGGCTTCGCGGATGCTAAATGCCGAAGCAGATATCCCTTCTCAAAACAGGGCTCTCAATCTTTCATTGCTTCGCTGGAAAGGTGTGTTAAAGGCCGCTTCGCGAGATTCCCTGCCCGAAGTGGATGCTTCGCTGATGGGCTGTCAAAATGCTTCGCCGCGAACCTTCTTCAAAACTGCGGTTCGGGAGTTTTTCGGCCGAAGTGCATTCTTGCCTTAGAACACTATTCTGCTTTTTCACGGGCCACTACTGCTTCGGTTGAAAGCACTTCGCACAAAAGCTATCCGAAGTAGATGCTTCGCGACAACCTCGGGCGAAGTAGAAATGGTTCGCTAGTAGAGAGGTCCGAAGTGGATGCTTCGCTGAATTCTTAGCGAAGCAATTTTTCAATACTTGAATTTTTTCAAATCGCGCTTCGCAAGGTTTTCGCCCGAAGCAACTGTTTGGGCTGCTTCGCGTGCGAAGCTCTCTTCATGCCTTAGTAAC
The DNA here is from genome assembly GCA_028583015.1 of Wollemia nobilis. Classification (NCBI taxonomy): domain Eukaryota; kingdom Viridiplantae; phylum Streptophyta; class Pinopsida; order Araucariales; family Araucariaceae; genus Wollemia; species Wollemia nobilis. Next base: position 5,270,305 of record JAQPPZ010016348.1, read on the forward strand.
CTTGGACCGCGATCTGGACTTCCCTGCTTTTCTTTCTTGGCGAAGCTGTCCTTTTTTCTGCGAAGCTCCTAAACCTAGCTTGCTCAGTAGCGAAGCTCTTGTATATCCCATTCTATGTACAAGGGGGATGGCAATGAAAGCCAAAATTGCTGCAATACTTAAAAATGTTTTTTCTAAAAACAAGGGAACAAATTCATGAAACAAAAAGAAACACTTTACAAAATTTTTGATTTTCACTACCCCTCTAGGCAATGTGACAGAATTGTCAACAGTAACAAGTTACGGGTTCTGTATCACTGTCCTTTATTTTTCAATGTTAGTTGACTGTGTAGTCCCTATTGCATCTTCCTCAAACTTCAGTGGACTGATTTTATGGCATTTTGTTGGTCCATGAAAGATCATTAGCAATTCATTTTTATAAGTTGAAGTGGCATCATTCTGCCTCCACAAACATCATAACTAAGGTTGCCCAAGTACTGGCCCCTACCTGGTATGGAATGCATTTTGTCTAGTGTGTATGGAGTCCTCAGGGATTTTGTCATATAATCAGCAGTGCTATGTTTAAAGACAAACAAGGTCAGGTTGTGATAATGACTAGGTTGTGAATGAGTCGGCCATTGTTGGTGGAATTAAAGATGTACAATATTGTCCAAGGTATCATGGAGCAACAACAAATGATATGCAATTATATGAGCACATCCCAAGTCAAATCTATGCATTGTGATGGATATTCCTGTGATAAGGGACCCCATGATAATACAGTTTGTTGAAATATTGTGATCGATAATGCACCATGACATAAAATGGGTGGGACCAGTTCCAACCCCATATAACTAATTACAAAAATAGAAAATAATAGTAATAATAATATGTACAATGTTGTTGTTTTTATCAATTTAGTATAAGTGATCTATTTTTCAAAGGATGGAAAGAAAAAGACATTGCATAGACCCAATCATGAATATGAAGTACACTAGTATCTTCAAAAACTAGTGCTAGATAAGTACATGCCTTGGTAAAAATTTTATCATGTAACTAGCTCATACAACTACAAATCTCTAACAAACATATAAAAAAACAGTTTATTACTAAGGAGTGGCTATATATTTTTGGTCAGCCACTTTGATGCTTTGATATTCTTTTAACTTCTGCAAGTTCCGTTTCTTTATTCCAATCCCATACCTATATGAGGCAGAATGTCTCATACTCATTGGTTCAAACAGTGGCCTTGATTTGGCCGTTTTCTTGATGTATCTAGTTGCTTCAACTTGAACTGTTGACAAGCAAAACAAATTGTAAGATATGGGAACTGCATAGAAAATGGATTTGATTGTTCTTCTTTAAAATTGTAGCAAAATGTTTAACTCCTCATCAAAAATGAAAAGTTATTGATGGAATCAGGATAAGGGAAACATTTTTAGCTTCCTATCTCAAATCTATAAAATCTATGAAAGAAACACTAGGATCAAAAAGTTTATGAGCCTATGGAAATCTCATTTTCCAAATATCTAGAAGAAAAAAAAAAACCAAAAAAACAAAAACAAAATTTAGACCTTAAAGAAATAGTAATTAGTTCCCTTAGTCTCGTGTATTATTGTTTGGATTCTAAGCTAACCCAATAATCTAAACATTTGTGTTCAAACCCTATGGTATTAGTTTGCAACCATAAATCATGTAGCTAAGTACAAATGCAACTGGGACTTTCAAAACCAATGTATTATCTATTTTAAAAAAGGACTATTATATTTGTTACATGGAGACATGTCACATAGATAATATATCCCACAACAAAATATAGGGCCAACAAAGTAGAAAAACTCTAGAACGTGTTTGTCCTAGACGTAATCAGAATGTTAAAGTCTCCCAACTTTTTCTCATAATGGTGATTTTTGAAACTAGACTAACAATCTGGACTTTCTTCTTTCAGACAATTTAATCTAGGGCATCTCCTTGTTTAGATTGTTTGTATGCATTCTATAGACCATTACTTTGGATGAAATTGGCATTATGGTAGAAATTTAACCAAATGGAAAAATATGCCATCGAAAATCTCGACAACACAAAACACCAATCATGGACAAGAGAGTCATTAACTTATAGCAGCCATATGGTTGTAGGCAGATGATTTGACACAAGAATGAATGTCATGTCTATATAAGTGCATGTCTGTATGAGCACATGAGCATATCAACACATGTACACATGGTTGTACATGCCACATGTTGACAAAATGTGTAAATAAGAGTTGTCTTATATAAGTGTTGTCGTGTGTGTGTATGGCAATATATGTGTTTGTAATAAATATTATTATATTATGGGGTATTTTAATGTTTTTATGTATATGGGCAGTTTGGTGATAGCTGGCCAATTACAAACTGCCTACGAGGATCGTAATACCTATGTGTACACATCTATAAGGTTAGGGATTTGTTCATCAAGGTATGATGTTAGTCGATGCTGGTCAAGGCAAGTTTGTGTATGCCTTACACTTGACTGGTCCATGATGTATTGCAAATAACTAGGTTGTGAAGGATACATGCTTTGTGTGTAGTGTATCCACATGTATCTATAAGTTATTCCCATCATGTACCTGTTGGTTACGAATCTGTCACTAGGAAGGAATTTGGTCTATCTACGCGCCCTAGACCCGCCCAACAGATTGAAAGGCCGGAAGGAAGAGATGCCTTCCGTGCCAATCTCCGGAGAAGGCCGACTCCTATTCTATTCTAACTGGGGTTTTTAGATAAAGGAACTGGAAAGAGATTCAAAAAGTGCAGAAAGAAATGTAAATGGCATTGCAGTAACAGTGGGGAAGAACAAGCAGCACAATTACTAACTAATATCCAAACTAACAACAATCAAAACAAAGCATGTAACAGAAACTAACACTGCGATTCTTCCCTATGTATCCTCCTGTAAGAATTCCAGATTCACTTAATGCCCAATGCTCTAATCCAGAATGCAGAATTACAGAAATCAGAAAAATAAATGAATATTTAGCAGAAATACTTGCAGAAGGCAGCATACAAGAAAGAGACAAGAGTTAGAGCCAAGGATCCTTTGTATTGATGCAAACGTCTGATTACAGTAGCTCTCTAGCAATATGTTCCCCCCCTTTTACATTGAAATGAACTGCCTTTTATAGCAAAGTTTTCCCCCCAAATTACATTGATGCTCAGATCCCCAAAACTGCCGAAGCAGTTGAGATTTGACTCCTGTCAGTTGTCAGCGTACCTGAAATATGGCTTACCCACGTCTGGAATGGCTCCGGACTGTTCTGGTAGTTGAGGAGGCATGTCCCATTAATGTGACAGGTACAATTTACCCCTTGGAATGCCTAAGGGACCTGACATGGTGTCCTGGGGCTGAAACCCGAATCAATGTGCCATTAATGCTCTTTGACCGGCCACCTACCCTGTCTCCTGAGTTCACTTGAAAATCTGTCGAGAGTTGCTCATACTGAGGATCGCCGTTGCAAGGGGGTGTTGGGAATCGCTCGGCATCTACTATGCCGAATCCGGGCAAGTACTATGCCTTGGAACTTTCACAGTTGGAGTTCGTCGTAATTGAAGGGCGACGACGAGAATCTCACGGGAGTGGGAGCGATCCCGAGAGTCGCTAGAAAGTAGAGCGAACTCGGGAGTCGCACAAGGGCACGAGCAATCCCGAGAGTCGCTCGGCTGTGAAGCGAACCCTGGCGCTGTTTCGGACATAGAAAAATTTTATAACTTGAAATCTAATACCGATCGCTGCGGAGTGAGGCGAAGTCGGGCGTCGCTGGAGGGACGGGGTGAGGACAGGGTTCGCTTATCAGAAGGGCGAACCTCAGAACCGACATTATGCATTAGGAAATTTTAGTGCCTCATGCTGCTAGTCGCCGGACAAATGGAGCGATTCTCAGAATCGCTGCCTTTAGGAGCGAACCTGGGAGGAGTTTGAACTTAGTCACTTTTCATTTTTCTAATCTTGCTGGCGATCGTTGAAAACCGGAGCGAAGACAGTGGTCGCTGGAGGAACAGGGCGAGGATGGGGTTCGCTTATCAGAAAGGCAAACTTAGAGTTTTTGTCTTAGCCGTTTTATGCCCCCGCGCTGCAGATCGCCCGGGACTCCGACGAAGCTAGGAGTCGCTGATGAAGAGGAGCGACTCTCGGAATCGCTCAAAAGGGAAGCGACCCAGGAGTGGCTCGTGCCTTAGATATTTTTTAATCATTCCCATGGATTTCGTCGGCGTTCGCCGTGTCTTTGAGGATCGCTGAAAACTTTGAACGAACCTGAACCCGAAACCTGTTTTTGAGTGCGAACTCGAGGATTGCTTGAATTGATTGCTCGGCGAGGAGAAAAGGAGAGGATTCAAACCAAATAAACGCAGCATTTTTGCAAACTTTTACCCCTTAGAAAAATGTGGCAACATTCTTGGCGGCTCGCGTGGAATTGAGCTCGCCTCAATGCAAGGACCCATGCCTTCATCCTTTGGGCCCGGAGTCACCCTCGGTCTCCTGTTATGTTTCTTTCTCGGCTTCACCGCTGCCATCTGCGGATACCTCCTCTGTTTCCTCTCCTTCCTCCGTTTCCTCTTCAGATTGCTCCTCGCCTTCTCCCTCCTCTTCTTGTTCCTGATTGGTACCCGGGGGAGCAAGGCGGTCGCGAATGCACTCATAGGTTGCCTGAACCTAATTCCAGACTTCCTATTGGAAGGGCTCAAGGTCGTGGAGATCCTTTAGCATGTGCCTGAAGGTTTCAATCTTGAGCATGTCTACCTGGTCGACCCTTTGGCTCAAATCAGCCAAACAGGTGCTAATTTGGCAGAATCTAGATATCAACTGTGTCACCTGTGCTTCCAGAATCGGGTCCGCTCAACCATCAATTTCAAAGGTGTCCTCCCTAAAGGAGTCCCATGCCAGCTTCAATTCTTCCCTGGGCAAGCAATTTCCTTCATCATCCGTGAAGCTGGGAAATCCGAGCTGTGTGAGGGTCTGGAAATGTGCCAGGCTGATGTTTTTTTCTTTTTCGATCGCATCCAACAATCTTCTTGCCTTCCTAAATCTTTCTAACTTTTCAAAGAACGTGTGTAGGGCTGATATTACAACAGCCCAATCTCAGGTGATCTGAGTCATTGGCGGCGTTAGGAGGTCCTTGCGCTCATAGGCTTCGACTTCAAAGGCCAAAGTGAGCCAACGGTCAGCTACGCATTCGGCCTCTTCTAGAACAGGTTTACCCTGGGCTGACATTTCCTTTGCCTCCCAAACAAACATGAGCACGGACAGGGACCTCGAGATTTTGGTGCGAAAATTTTTCAATAAACCGACATGAATCTCCTTAACTCGGTCCCTAGAGAAGACCTCAACTTGTGCCGCCTTTTCTTCCAGCTGTTGTTGTGCTTCCTGGAGCTGAGCCTCCAACTGGACTATCTTGGCCTGTGCTTCCTCGCCTTCCTTGGTGTGGTGATCTACAGCTTCCTTTTGTTTAGCCACCTCTTTTTCCAGGGATGCCACCTGTTGTCTCAGCTGCTCGGATTCATTTTTGGAGTCGTCCAGCTGGGCTTGCATTTTTGCTATGGTTTCCTGCAGCTTCAGATTCTCATTTTCCACAGTATAATAGCGCTCCTTCAGTAGTTGATGATGCACGTAAACTGTGCTCGCCCTGAGTTGTATCGCTCCTACCTCTTTCTCTACATTGATTGTATTCAAGTCCTTAGCTACGTGGTGGTAGGTGTAGTCTTTGGATGTCATATCTTTCAAGGGCTTTTGGACCTTCGAAACCCTTTTCTCCTTGTGCAACACCATTTTCTCCAGGTCAAACCTGGCGCGTTTCTCTACTCCAGCAGGCTCCTCGGCTTTTCTCTTCCTGATGTTCTTAATCCACCTGAAGGAGCTCTGCTCAGCCTGGGCCAGGCTGTCTGCTGCGGGGCGACCTTCCACCATTTCCAGTCCTTGCTCAATGAGCTCCATTCCTCCAAACATGGGTGTGATCAAAGGTAGATCCTGCTGAGGCATAAATTCTTCTACGAACAGATGAGGGGAAGTGGAGGCTGGGAGCTCAGTTACTATCGGGGATGTCACGGTCTGGACGACGGCGGGAAGACTATCACGATCTAAAGGTGGGTTTTCAACTAGTGCTTCGGCTGACGATGATGGACCTACGAGAGCAGCATCTGGCTGGATGGGGGCAAGGGTTTCAAATGCATTGGGGTTAGAGGCAAATAGGCCAAATGCCTGCTGGTCGGGATGGGTGGAGGTAGGAGGCTGGGCCTCTTCAAAGACAGAATGGGATACTACGAGGGGGATGGCGAATGTCGGTTCGTTGCTTAGAGGAACGACAACGAGCAAGGGCTCAACTGTGGTCGGTGCTACAAACGATGGTTCAGACGAGTGGTGGGGGAGAAGAGAGTGCGTACCTGCGTGCTCTGTGAGAGCAGTCATGGTGAATAGTTGAGTTACCCACTCATCCTCCTTCGGTGGGGTGTCTTCTTCTATATTAATGACTTCTTTCGGAGGAATCTTGGGAGTGACCTCCCTTTGTGGCGCAACCCCCGTTTGTTGTACTATTTCCTTCTTTGGCACGACCTTCTTCTCCTTCTGTGGCGCGACCTCCTTTTTTGGGACAACGGCTGGGATGGATGCACTCGGGGCCGAGCCGGCAGCCTTTTGTGATGGGGCCTTGGGCGATTTTATTGTGACCTTTATCTTCTTCTTTGGAGGCGTCGAGACCGCTTTCATCGCTTCAGCTGGTCATTTTGATGATCCTCCCTGTTTTTCAGAGGTTCGCTGCGCTTCAGGTTCGGCCGCCTGACTCTTCTTCGCTCCACTGCTAGATCCCTCACCCTGCCCCAGTGACTTTTTGGGCTGCCTAGGTGGGTCCTGTGCCTTTTGTAGGCCCTGGGCGCCTCGAGGTACGAGGTCTACAAACATGATAGGCCGCCACGTGGCATGGTGCTTATCGTAAAGCGCAGAGAACTGGTTGTCGCCCGCAAGAACCTTTTCTGATGTCTCCTTCTTCGTATGGGCCCTCATGACCCACCATTCTGCAATCTTCTCTGGACTCCAGCCCATCTTCTCTAATTTAACCTCCATATTTTTGAAGGCTTTAGAATCTCGACTGTGGACTGCGTTATTAGTCGGATCATATTCTGCTTCCACGTGATAGAAGTCATGCCACGATGGGAAGGACCACATATTCTCTATGTGCCATTTGAGGTCTTGTCCAATTGGGTTGTTGCGTTCTTCCATGATCACCAGGCGGGGACAAGCGTGGAAGCTCTTCATCTCGGTGAACTTTTTCAATATATCCAGGGGATTGTATCTCCACCATTGGGGAAGTTCAACTAAGTCGAAGCTCAAGAGCGTGGCCGCGAGAAACTCATTCTGTCCGGTGGTGTTGACCTCAATTTCGCCCCATCTAAATGGGAACTCATGAATATGCCCCCATTTTCTCCCCTGGCCGTAATTCTGGTCGGTGTAATCAGTCTGTCGGGCTACCTCCAGGGCGAACAGGTACTCCGTGGTATAATAGGGCAGGAGGAAGGGTTTATCAGTAAACCCGAAAATCCTGATGACAAAGCCCTGCGTTAACAGGAAAGTGTCGCCCATGTTATGCCGAATCACATCTTCTCTCATCTGGCGGGGGACGCGCGGGCAAGAGCCATGAACGAGCTCTAAGGCAGGGCCCAGGAACGCCTGATTAAACCTGTAGTAGGACTCCCTCTTCAACAGCACCTGAGTCCATTGGTATACTGGCAGTCGCGCGCCCTTCTCGTCGGTGCGTTGGACGGGGATTAACTTCAATTTGCTATGCATATGGAAGAGGAAAAGCCAGGCCAGGAATGAACACTGCCTGAAGGACTGGGACTTCCCCTCTATCAGGTCCTGCAGTCGCGAATGCAAACTGCACGCTATCCAATTCGCCCAGTTAAAGAACACCGGCTTTGTGTTTGGCCCCATGCCACTGGGGGCGTAGAATTCTCCATGCCGAATACACTCTGCAAGGGCGGCCTGGTAGGGGAAAGCTACAGTGTCTGTGGCAATGCCCAAGACCCAGGATAGCATCGTGTACATGCTCATGCTCTTGAAATGCCTTAGGGACATAGGCAGTGTCGGCCATTGTTTGGGCGGTATTGGGTCCCGCAGCTAAGATTCCATAAATTGCCGCATTTGTGGGTTGTCCTGGTACCTGTCAGCCTGTTCATCAAGGTTGATATACCTGATGGTGTAATCTTTGTCCGACAGCTAAGTAGGAGCGAAAGCCATCTGGACAATGTCAGAAAAAAGTGAAAACATGACGCTTCCCCCTCTATCCCGGACTTGTCTAGTTTTCGGGTTGTAGTACTGACCGATTGCTGCTACCAACTTCGGACAATTGTGCACAGGCGGGCATAGGAACCAGTACAAGTGAGAGTATTAAGCTGCAGCGTTGGGACCCGCGAAGGAAACTTTCCCTTGTATGTTGTCAATAGTGTGCCGTAGTTGCTCGATGCTTTGGGAGAAAGTGCCATCTCTGTACTTCGCCCAATTGTCTGCAGGCGGGGAAATGACTACCTTCGCTGGCCCTGATTCCCCCTTTTGCCTGACGCTGCCTCTGGTTTTGGCGTCTATTCTTTTACCTTGCCTTTCCTTTTTGTTCCACTCTGGGCTTTTTTTCCACTTTCTGGGGTGCTCGAAGCTCCTTCCTTGGGTGCCTTGCCCTTCTCCTCGGCACTCTTCTTGCCCATGACGATTTGTGAGGGGATTCAAGCGAACGACCATTTGTAGATGAATTTCTCTGTTTTTGACTTCTGGTGCAGCTCAGAGTGAATTCAGATTCGATCAACAGAGCAAACTGAGTGGTCGCGCCTTTTATGGGAGTGGGTGCAAACCTGGCCATAAATGGTGAGCACTTGGGATAAATGCCAGAAGCACAAAGTTGGTGGGTGCAGCCATTATTCCTTGGTGGTCGTGCGCAAAATCTTCGTTGGAGGCGCAACATTCCTCGATTCTCGATCCCAAGGCTTTGTTCTTTTTCCTTAATGATCTGTTTAGAAATGCGTGCAGATGTCCTTATTTATAACGTGCGCCTTGGAAGCATAACCTACCGCCGCTTTTTCACGTGCTTCGAGGTTCGCTGCGGTTAGTCGCTGTGTGGGGCCGAAGTTCGCTCGAAATCTTGAGCGACTCCCAAACTCGCTCAGAAACTAAGCGATCCTTGGCACGCGCTCCACAAGTGAGCAATGTAGTCTGAGGAGACTTAGAAATATTTTGAATACCTCTGCCCCTAAAGTCACCCGATTTCCCAGGCGATTCCTGTTCTCGCTCGATTGATGGGCGAACTTTGGCTTCCGAGCGAACTCTGAAATTTGGCGCTTTTTGTAGTTCGCCCAATGGTTGAGTGACTCCTGTTCTCGCTAGAGACCTTAACCGATTCCCATCTTCGCCAGGAGCCTAAGCGAACCTTGGTCGGTGTTTTAGGACTTAGAAAATTTTCAAGTGTTTTTCCTCATTCCTGGTGTTGTAATCGCCCAAAACCCCGACGATCCTGGTCCTCGCTCGGTTGATGGGTGAACTTTGGCATTGTTTCGGACTTAGCAAATTTTGGCCCCTTTTAGACCTTGCCCGAATTTCGTTCGCGGGTTGGACTACTCCGGGTTTCGCTCAAGTCTTCGAGCGATTCCCAGAGTCGCTCGAAATCTGAGCGACCCTTGGCGTTATGGGGAGTTAGAAATTGTTTGCTTCTTGTTTCCTCCTCGCCGTCACACCTTGCCGAAGCCCTTGTTCGCTCTAAAACCTGTGCGATTCCTATAGTCGCTCAAAATTCGAGTGACCCTGGCCCTGACTTTCCACTTGTGCTCCGACCCTTAGTGCGTTGATCGTTGCTCGAATCTTCGGCCATGCGAACCTTAGCAAGATGGAGATTCTGACCCCCTGAATACATCTACAATTCACCCAAAAACCCTGCGAATTCCGTTATCACAGCCATGCTCGGGCGATTCTCAGCAGATTTCCCCTTTCTCCCTCGCCTCTGGTGGCGCGACTTGTGGCTTTTTGGGGGGAACTTAGCATAATTTTGATTTTTCTTTGACCCTTACTCCCTTACATTCTATGCAGTTCTGCTTATTGCCTCTTTTCATGAGCGACACTGGTCTTCGGGCATGGGACCCTGCAAACCTTGCTCTCAAACTGCTAAGGACTGGTCTTTTGTGGGAAACTTGAATTTGCACTTCTTGGGACAAAATTGCTCAACTTGAGAGCCGAACACCTGAGCTTAAAGTGGGAAAGCATATTTACATGCAGAAAAGACAAAATAAAACTGCAGAAATAAAACTATGTACATAGGGAAACTTTAAGATGCTCCTCAATGGTGATAGGCCTTCAAATGAAGGTCGTTGACTGGAATGGGGAGAGTATAGCCCTCCATATCCCGCAATATAAAGGAATTGAATTGATTAATCCGAGCAATCTGAAAGGGGCCTTCCCAGAAGGCGTTGAATTTGTCAAGATTCCCCGGCTTTGCCTTCCATGAATCCCATTTCAACACTAGATCTCCGACCTGGAAGGCTCGGGCCGTGGTCCCTTTTCCAAACCAATTTCGGGTAGTCTCCGTGTGCTTCATGAAAGCTTCATAAGCTTTCTCCCTTTCCTCTTCAAGCTACAACAGTTGAGCTAGTTTGGCATCAATGGGATCCAGGTTCCCTCTTTCATCGTCCAGCAACCAAAGCGCAGGCATTTTGACATGTGTGGGCAAAACTGCCTCCTTTCCATAGAACAGCGCGTACGGTGACGTTTTGATAAGACTTTTTTATAGATATGAGATCTGCCCATAATGCTTGGTCCAAGCACAAGTACCAGGTTCTTTTGTTCCTCTCCAGGGTTCTCTTTATGATCTTCATCAAAATTTTATTCGTTGATTCTGCTAAGTCGTTTCGCTGCGGGTAGTAATTGGAGGAGGCCTTAAGGTAGATTCCATACCTGTAAGCGAACTCAGTGAGTTTGGCACTACGAACCTTGGACCATTATCTGTCACAATTGCCTCTACAATCCCGAAGAGGGTTATTAAGGTCTCCAAGAATGCGATGACCGTCTCCTGGTCAGCATGCTTTGTAGGCACCGCTTCGGCCCACCGGGTGAAATAATCCATGGCAGTCATAATGTATTTATGCCCCGTCGAAGAATTTGGTGATATCACCCCGACAAAGTCTAAGCCCCATTGCTGGAAGGGAGCTTCAACTTGGATCGGTTGGAGGGGCATTGGGGCATTTTTATTCCGACCGACGAATCTCTGACATTTCTCGCATTTTCGGCAGACTGCAAAAGCATCAGCAAAAATAGTGGGCCAATAGTAGCCCACTCTAACCATTTTTAAGGTCGTAGGCCTTCCTGAAAGGTGTCCCCCCGACATTCCGGAATGGAATTTTTCGAGGACTTTCTCCTTCTATGTTCCCCTGACGCATCGTAAGAGAACACTATCAACGTTTTTGAAAAATAGCCCCTTGGGGAGCAGCACATATTTCTGGGACTGAAGCTTGAATCTCCTCCTCTGCAAGGCATTAAGACGGTATGGACATCTCCCAGTGTTGAAATACCGAATTATATCGTTAGTCCAGTCGTCGTCCTCCGCCGATTGATTGGCGAAGTTGCCTTCTAGTATTTGGGTCCTCCCACTGACAGGCGGCTACTTCTGCGGCAACACTCCCAGTTCTCCTTGGATGATGAAACTCCTGACATCTAGGTGGACCACGTACACCGTCGTCCTGCTCTGGGAGACAAAGTGCCTAAACTTCTTCAAGGACCTCATGACTGTGTGTACCTGGCATTCGATGAAATTGTATCTTTCCTCGTGCGGTTGGATCACCTGGCTTAAGAAGGCTATTAGGCGCTCTTCGTCGTCGTCTCCCTTTTGCGTTAGAACCGCTGCATAACTTTCAAGTTCCCCGACTGCATAAAGGATAAAGTCCTTGGAATAGTTGAGGTTAACCAACACAGGCACTTGGGCGATTCGAGCCTTGATCTCTTCAAATGCCTTCTTTCTCTCCTCTGTCCAGACAAACTCAGCATTCTTCTTCAAAAGTTCGGCCATTGGCTTGATGACTTGAGCGAAATCAGGCACGTTCTTACGAAGTTGATCTGGCCAAAGAAAGACTACAGCCCCTTCTTGTTTACTAGGAGTGGAAGTTTAAGGAGAGCCTTTGCCTTGTCGAGGTCTACGACGAGCCCTTTTTCAAAGATAACAAGGCCTAGCAGCTTCCCTTCCTTCACCGCGAAGACAGATTTCTTCGAGTTAATGGATACGCCAAACTCCCGACATCTCTCGAACACTTGCTGCAGGTGCGAGGCATGTTCTTCTCTTCTGTGTGAAAACATAGTCTTGCCATCCAAATAGATGACAATGATTTTGTTCAATAGTTCGCCAAATGCCAGATCCATGGCTCTCTGGAAGGTGGCCCCCGCATTCGAGAGGCCAAAGGGCATACGCTGGTAGGCAAACGTTCCCCATTTGGTGGTGAACGTTGTCTTGTGTTGATCCTCGTCTTTCACCCAGATCTGATTGTATCCAAAGAAGCCATCTAGGAGAGAGAAGCGTTGTGCTCCTGCCACTACATGGAGTATCTGATCAATCTGTGGGAGCGGGTAATGGTCCTTCAGCAAGGCCTTATTTAGATTAAGAAAATCGACACACAGGAGAATATCCCCATTCTTCTTGACAGGGACCAGATTTGTGACCCAAGAAGAATGCTTGATAGGGTAGATGATTTTTGCCTCTAGCATCTTCAAGAGTTCGACTCTCATCAAAACCTCTATTTTTGGGTTAACGAGCCTTTGTTTTTTCCTGCAGGGTCTGTCCCCTTCTTGCAACTCAATGGTGTGTTGGATAATCTCTCGGTCATACCCTTTCAGGTCCTGATAGCACTAGGCCATAATGTCTGGGTATTTTCTGCACAAAGCCCGAATCTGCTCCAACTCCTTTGGAGTGCAATCTGTTCCAACTTTAATCACCTTTTCGGGCTCAAGCTCCAGGTCCATGTATTGCTTGGAGTCTACTTTGATCCGGTGAGATATGGCTTTATCGTTCTGATCAAATAGGCTCTCTAGGGTAATCAGTCCTTTTGGGACATGATTGTTCTTTAACTGTATTAACCCCTCATACTGCTCGTCATCAGGGTCTTACCTTCAATGGTGCTAGCTTCATGTATCAAAAAATTGATGATTTGCTCATCACAGTCGAACACTTGCCAGTGGGTGTCCCTATCAGGCACAGAAGGCCTGTAAATAGTACGAACCGGCTTCGGCTTCTAGATAGTGTCATCAACCGGAACGTACTTGGCTCCAATGGACGCCAAGACATCAGCATGTTTATTTTTCTCGCGGAAGATAGCCTTAACATTCAAGGAGTCAAATGATTCCATCAGATCCCAGACACGGTTGCGGTACGCCTTGAGGTAATGCTTCTTGGAGGAGCACTTATTGGTTATTTCTTGCACACTAGCTCTGAATCTCTAAATATTTGCAGCTGCTTGATCCCCAGTCTCTCTGCTTTCCTCAAGCTTAGGCATAGGGCTTCGTACTCCGCTACATTGTTCGTGCAACTCCAATCCAGCCTGTAGCAGTAATATTTTTCCTCTCCCGAGGGTGAGACTAGAAGAACCCTTGCTCCAGCGCCATTCTTGCATCGAGCGCCGTCAAAGTATAGCTTCCACATCTCATTTGGGGCAAGGCCTATGTCTTCTTTTGCTGTCTCCTTTGGCTTCTCGGGTTGGGTGATGGAGTAGCAGCCAATATCTGATTCAATCATGGCATTGAAGTCCAGTAAGGAGAACTCGTCCTCCACTTGCAATTGTTCTATGGCTTCTTCCACCAGGTCCACTTCTGCTAGTTCTTCAGTCATCAGATGAACTAACTCATCCTGTTGCTCCTCTTCGAGCATTTTTCCAACCAGAAAGGTAGAAGGTTTTTCGTTGTAGATCTTCACTTTCCTCCCTTTGAAGGGAACCTCCATATGAGAGTAGTCGAGCGACAAATAGCCGCCCAGCTTGGCGGTGAATTCCCTCGAGAGGCACATGCCGAAGTAGGGTTCCAGATCCACGACCACAACTTCTTGAATCACCACGATCTCGGGCGCTTTGTGCAGCTGGATAGGAATGTCTTTGATAACGCCCACTGTTTTCACAGGAGTGCCATCTAGCTGCAAGACACCTTGATTGCTGTGCATGTATTCCATACCGATTTCTTCAAAAACAACCCTTGGCATGACAGTGGTTGATGCGTCGGAGTCAATCATACAGTTATGCACCACGTACCCTTCCATCCGCAGAGACAAGTAGAAAGGTGGTGGTCTGTTCTCCGGTGATTGAAGTTGTCAGGGGCTGAGCTAACATTGGCTGTGGTGGCCTTCCTCCTTTAACAATCTTCAGAGACTCCTGCAACAGGTCCACCTACCCGGGGAGCTGGAGGGCATCATACATGCTTATCTTCGTCGAGGTCTTCTTGAGCTCATCAACAATGTTGTAGGCCGAAGTAGATGGTTCCTCAGTTTCTTTCATCGGCCTGTGCCTGGTGCGGTACGGTTGCGTTGCCTCAACCCTTTGTCGTTTTATCAACGACGGGTACTTGAGCTTTTCTTGTGCCTGTTCCTTGGTTTCCACTGGAGTTTGAGCTACAGGAGACTTCACGGGTAGTGGCTTCTCTTTGGCGGGCGGAAGCAATGGTGCTTTTTCAGGAGCTTCTGCAGCAGGTTGCACCTTTTCTTACTAGGTATATACCTTCAAAGGCTGCATCTAGGCTGCGCCCACCTCAATTTGCTTTTTACCACCTTTGGTCAGAATTGAAACAGGGTCCTCCTCTGAGACCGCGAAGTTGCGCTCCTCTTCCCGAATCATATTAACTTGATCTTCCGGGTTGTTGCTTGCCAGGGTTTGGACATAATACTGATGAAGCATGCAGTTGTCCTCTCCGTGAGGGTCATTGCAAGTGGAGCACCAGTGCACACAATCTGAACTGCTCGGCTCAGCATTGTTAGCAGCATTCCTAGCTGGGGGCATGTTTCTTTTTCATGATGGCCATGTCGTTGGACAACGTCCGGTAGCCAGAAGCATGAGACTGTACCTCCTGCAGTATCTTAGTCTGAATATCAATATTGGGTGGTGCAGGCTGGGCCGATGGAGGCAATGGTACTAACGGCGGGGCTGGAGGTAATGTCAGGTATTGTGGAGGAGCGGAAAGTAACAAATATTGTGGGGTAGATAGGAGCTGAGGCGCCGGTGGTGTGGGAAAATGCACCTGAGTGGAGAATTGGGTAACCACTGGAGCAGGATTCCAGGATGGATTTTGATATGCAGTAGATGAAGAATGCGTTTGAGCAGACGCCGATGGATATTGTGATTGAGGGAAATCGGGGTAAATTGGCGATTGCATCTTGGGTGGGAGTCTACCTATGGCAATCATAAGTAGCTCTGCCCTATGAGCTATCTCATACAACTCGGGGAAAGTGTTAACGCAGGAAAACTTGATGACCAAACTGATGTCCGAGTTAAACGCTCTGAGGTAGTAGTAGGCAGCTTGTCCAGCGGTGGGACGTAGTTCAATGGGCACTCTTTTCCAGGACCGCACAAATCTTACGTTAAATTTTGATATCTCCTCATGCAGATGCCGCTAAATGGTTTAAAACTGGTGCAGCAATGAGGACGGACCTGCGGACTCATTGAACCCTTTGACTAGTTGTCCAGCCAGTTGAGCCCATCCCGTAATAGAACCTTCTGGCAAGGATCTATACCAGTATAGGATCTTCCCTCGCAGAGAGAGCGCGAGCAGCCGGGTCTTGACACTTTCATTGTTGATGGCATGAAGCACAGCTAGAGCTACGATATCTTGGATAGGTTCATAGGCCATCTTCCCGGTTCCATCATACGTGGGAATGCCTTTCAAAGCAGTAGCTGGAACAGCATCTTGCCCAGCTAGGTTGAGAGGTCTAGTGGAGTCCTAGGCTGGGAATAGATCAGGAGCTCCCTGCTGGTTCTGATTCGGTTGAGGATTAGCCATATCTGCGTTCTGATCGAGCTGATCAGGATCGTGGTAGTTATCAGTGCTATTCGAAGTTGTATCTTCTTCTTCAACTTTAGCTTCCTGCTCAAATGCTTCGTCTTGATAGGAGTGGTAATCAATCAACCTCGGGTGCTCTCTTGCAGCGTTAATGTCAAGCTCATAAAACTCAGGCACCTCCTGTCCCGCGTTCCTAGCTCTCCATCTTGTATGCATGAAGGAGTTTTGATAGCGGACCAGTCTTTGAGACTCAGAGGATATTCAGGTTCAGCAAAGTCGCCAGGTGTTCAAATTTCATCAACACTGAAGCGAACACCGTTAATTCAATACTGCTTATGAGGTGAGACACTCGTGTCCCACCGGGCGTGCCAGAGAAACTATTGGTTACGAATCTGCCATTAGGAAAGGTTTTTAGTCTTTTGCGCCCTAGATTCGCCCAACAAATTGAAATGCCGGAAGGAAGGGATGCCTTCCGTGCCAATCTCCGGAGAAGGCCGGCTCCTATACTAATCTATTTGGGGGTTATAGATAAGGGAACAGGAAAGAAATAATAAAATGCAGAAAGAGATGTAAATATCATGTGTTTCGGTGGGAAAGAACAAGCAACACGATCACTAGCTAGTATCCAAACCAACAACAATCAAAACAAAAGCATGTAACAGAAACTATCACCGTTAATCCTCCCTATGTATCCTTCATTCAGTATTCCAGATTCAATTAAATGCCAATGCTTTAATCCAGGATTCAGAATTACAGCAATCAGAAAAATAAATGAACATGGAGTAGAAATACTTGCAGAAGGCAGCATAAAAGAAAGAGACAATTGATAGAGCCAAGGATGCTTTTGAATTCATGCAAATGTCTGGTTACAACAAAGATTTCTAGCAATATGTCCCCCCCCCTTTTAAAATGAATGTTCTGCTATTTATAGCAGGAATTTCCCCAAATTACAATTATGCACGGAACCCAAGACCTGCAAAAAGTGTTGAGATTAGATCTCTGCTGACCATGAGTGTACCTGCAGCAAGATTTGCTTGGAATTGGTACAACTCCGGACAGATCTGGTGGATGAGATGTCAGGTCCGATAAATGCGGTAGGTTCGGTACAGTTTGCCATTCAATGTTCACCTACCCTGTACTCTGGCGGCACACCTTCTGTCTCATCCTGACAGACCCGAATCCCGAAATTCATGTATAGTCCTTGGTCTGCGGTTTGTTGACGTATGGGGGCATGACCAAAGTCGCCTGCAAAAAATAGCGACTCCAGGCGTCACTTCAGAATAGAGCAAACCCGGGACACACCTTAACTTAGACATGTTGGCAACTAGGTCCTCTTTCTCACGCTTGTTGACTGGGGGGGAAGACGACGGCGGTCGCTGAAAGAAGGCAGTGACGACGGGAGCCGCTAGAAAAATGAGCGACCAACGTCGGTCGCTACCTTGGTGCCTTAGACAAACTTTGAACTTCCTCGCCCACTATCGCTGGAAAATGGCAGCGATGCCCGACATCGCTCTGAAACGGAGCGACCGACGTCAATCATTGAGCGCTGCCTTTACTTGACTTGCTTGGCGACGACGGGTGGCGACGACGATCGCGGGCGGACCTGAGCGATGACGGGAGTCGTTGGCGATCTTGAGCGACGTCGGGAGTCACTCGACACTTAGAATATTTTGCCCCTTTTTTGCCTCCTCTCGCCCACGGTCGCTCAAAAAGGGGAGCGATGACGGGAATCGTTCAAGGGATGAGCGAGCAACGACAGGAATCGTTCAAGGGATGAGCGATCGACGTCGGTCGATCCCAAGACAACACTTAGAATATTTTGCCCCTTTGCTCCCCGTTGAGGTTCGCTTGAGGCCGTGGCGATGACGGGCGTCGCTGAAAAACATTAGCGATGATGGGGATCGCTCGAGAATGGAGCGACCAAGGGAGCTTCGACACTTAGCCAAAATTTCATCATTTTTCCCGTCTGCTTAGCCTCCCGAGAATGTCGTTGATTGCTGGAGGGGAAGGTGAAGCTGGGAATCGCCCGAAAGAAGAAGTGACTCTCGGAATCGCTCCAAAATGGAGCGACCGCGACAGCTAGAACACTTGGAAAACAAAGCATAAAAACAGAAAACTGAAAACATGAAACATGGAAACTGCATGAGCGAAGCTAGAAAGGAAGGAAGGAGGGAGGCAACAACAATTTTTCAGATTTTTTCAGAATTTGTACCCCTTAACAAAATGTGGCAACACTACCCTGTCCCCTGAGTTCACTTGAAAATCTTCCGAGAGTCGCTCATACTGAGGATGGTCGCTGCAAGGGGGCAATGCTGGGAATCGCTCGGCATCTGAGCGATTTTTAGAAACTTGTTCTGAGCAAACCCGAGCAAGTACTATGCCTTGGAACTTTCACAGCCGGAGTTCGCCGTAATTGAAGGGCGACGACGAGAGTCGAATGGGAGTGGGAGCGGTCCCGGGAGTCGTTAGAAAGTGGAGCGAACTTGGGAGTCGCACAAGGGCACGAGCGATCCCGGAAGTTGCTCGGATGTGAAGCGAACCCTAGCGTTGTTTCAGACTTAGAAAAATTTTATAACTTGAAATTTGATGTCGATCATTGGGGAGTGAGGCGAAGCCGGGCGTCGCTGGAGGGACAGGGCGAGGACGGGGTTCGCTTATCAGAAGGGCGAACCTCAGAACCGACATTATGCCTTAGGAAATTTTAGTGCCTCATGCTGCTAGTCGCCTGAAAAATGGAGCGATTCTCAGAATCGCTGCCTTTGGGAGCAAACCTGGGAGGAGTTTGAACTTAGTCACTTTTCATTTTTCTAATCTTGCTGGCGATCGCTGAAAACCGAAGCGAAGACGGTGGTCACTGGAGGAACAGGTCGAGGATGGGGTTTGCTTATCAGAAGGGCGAACTTAGAGTTTTTGTCTTAGCCGTTTTATGCCCCCGCGCTGCAAATCGCTCGGGACTTCGACGAGGCTGGGAGTCGCTGATGAAGAGGAGCGACTCCCGGAATCGCTCAAAAGGGGAGCGACCCGAGAGTGGCTCGTGCCTTAGAAATTTTTTAAACATTCCCTTGGATTTCGCTGGAGTTCGTCGTGTCTTTGAGGATCGCTGAAAACTTTGAACGAACCTGAACCCGAAACCTGTTTCTGAATGCGAACCCGAGGATTGCTTGAATTGATTGCTCGGCGAGGAGAAAAGGAGAGGATTCAAACCAAATAAACGCAACAGCTTTGCAAAATTTTACCCCTTAGCAAAATGTGGCAATAGTACCTTTTTTTATTTATATATAATGGAACTATAATGTAGTGTATTGTATTCTATTTCTACAATGGTAAAGGTGAATGAACTCAAGGTAGGGAAGTCTAATAATCCATGGTGATTACATATGACAACTAAAATGAAGAAGAAAGTAAAGGAAGTGGTCCCTAACTATGCTATAGAATTTGATAACTTCTCTCTCAAGCTCGTTTAGCATTTTGCTTCTACGATCTTATGATGTTCTAATTAGATTAGAATAGATCACACATCAAGCCAAATGTGCTCATAATATATTTGCGTGTGTGTAATTTTATGTATGTGTATATATATAATAGATGTCTCCTTTGTCGTTCCCTCATTTCCTTGTCCCTCCAACAAGAGTACATGTGGAACATAGGTTGTTATATATGGTAGCCAATGCTTTCCCTTTTAAAAGATCACCAGTTTTTACATACTTTTATGAATTAGGGTTTCTTCATGAAAAGATTTGATCTATTTCCTCCTATGAAGCAAGTTTTACTTGTTTCAAATACAATATTTCTATCTCGTATCAATTCCATATTACATTATATATATTTCCTTCGTAGACTTTGGGCCCTACACCAAACCTCTCCCTTAAATCCTCTACTTCATTGGGCATGAGTACAGATATCCAACTTTGTATTCTTTTTTTAGAATCTTATTTGTGATCTTGAATTTAGAGAAAAAGATGATATCTACAATATACATGGAACTAGGTTTGCCATCTCACAACTAAATCATAAGTATTTTAGTGAAAATGATAGGAAGGATTGTTATTGCCAATTTGAAAAATAGTTTTAGAAGATTGTTTGCCTTAAGGTGAATATATAATTTTGAGATGGTCCTATTTATACTTAAATTTTTTGCCCATAAACATTTTGCAAGTGAGTTTAGTTGTGTATGAGACTATGTAAACACTCAATTTGTAAGTTCCCCTAATGTGATCACCATTGATGTATTTACCAAATGATCAATCACTTAATATGTAATCATCGATAGACAGTCATGGAAGATGTAATCACAAATTTATTAATTAATTTCTAGATAGACAGTTTTGCGATGACTATGAATTTAATGAATGCCCTCGTCTGATTTTTGTTCAAAAGTTATTTCTAACCTCATATCCAGTCTGACATAAGACATCTAGTCATGAACCCCCACTTAATTTTAGTCTTTATGTTCAATTATTGCACAAAGCACTAAGGAGCTTAGCCATTGCGGACATCAGCTATGCACTAAAACAGTCCATCATGTACTTCTCACACTAATGAAAAAGTGATTTCATTGCATAGTCATTATGACTGATCATTACGTGATGTGATTGTTTCTTTTGACATAAATGATTGCTTTTATTTTTATGAATGTAGCTATGTATTCATTTTACTGGCACTATGAATCAATCACAAAGACTATTATGGTATTCTTCACTAATTCATTGATCTTAGTAAGATCCATGATAAAGGCAATTCCAACATGGTGGATAGTGCTAGTAAAAAAATGAGTAAAGCTAAACAAATCATAATATACACAAGAAGAAATAATCTTGCTCTACCAGCAATCCCTTTTCGAAGACTATTATAAACTCTAATCATGACTCAACAAAATACCTGGAGAAGACCATTTGAAATGCATTAGATTTTGAGTTTCTGCAGAATTTCTTTTTATCTGGTGAATGGGCTTGCTAACTTTAGTGAGGGGGCCAATGTCAAACAAAATTATTTCATTGTTTAGCTACGATGAGACATGGAGCCCAGAAAGTTGAAATCAAGCTTCATCAACATAATCCTTCTCCACATGAAGGGGCACACCCATTGTGTTTTGAATTTGATTCATTATTGGGATAAATTCCCCACCTTATTGCTTGACCACAAGTTGAAGGGTGTGCATGCAATAATCAAGAATCCTAAAGAAATTGCCATTTTAGATCACATTAGCTGACTTCCAGCATATGGTCTCGCATTTCTCTATACGCACACACAAAGGCAACTTCATCTTATTGGTTCTTGAAGTTGATTCTTGCACATAAGTATTTCAAGTTATGTCACAAATGTTTAGGGACCCATTGTTCATTTATCCACCAAATACAGCTTAAATGGAGGCCTCTCGTCATTGCTAGAGTAAGTGAATTAGATTATTGAGTTCTGTGAACTGCCTAAAAGAGATCCAAACTTTTGTTCGATGTTTAGGATTAATTTCAATGTGATGATGAGATTCATTACCATTTTTCTTCAGAACATCTGAAAAATTTCATAGAAGAGGTCAATCCCTAATGAAAGAAAGAAGATGCAGAATTAGGAGAAACAATTGGTTACTTCCATGATAAATTGGATTTCGATTTCTAGAATTTACTATCCACCATATTAGGCAAAGAGGCAAATGGTAGTTAAAGACCTGTCTAGCGTAGAAAAACAAATTGTCATTTATTTGTGGGAAATGGAGGCATCACTCTAAATGGGCATCTTATCTTAATGGATTACAAATGGAATGCGAAATGGACTGTCTTTAGTCATCCAAAAAAGGAATTCCTCTGATCCATCCCCAGATCTAGTAAACCACCAGACAAGAAAAGGAAAAGTTAAAACAAAATATTCCCAAAAAAATAAAAAAGTGGAGCTTGGAAAGATTAATATAAATATTTTCATCTTCTACATTCTGAGCAAAGACTGTAACTTGGGGAAACAAATGGAATCTAATAGGGTTTGATACAGGTAAAAATTTGTGCATGCCATGCCATACAAGAAAACAAAATTGTGAAATACAAGAAAATGATTGTGCTGCATACATTTGTAATTGCATTAAATTATCCCCATGTTCAGAGAAATCTTTCCTTTGAGACAATCCACCGTGTTAGTGTAGATAGGCAATTTAGTGTGTCTGCATTTAGTGAATAAGTTTTAGTATTCTGTGTTATTTTGTAGTTGTGCACAAAGTGTTTGGCGAAATGTACGTTCATATATTTAATAATGTTATAAAGTGGCAATGTAATTGTTGCCACATTTGCCACGGGGTGCCATGTTTTCAGTTTTTGTAAGTGACCTGCTCTTTTCCTTCCTTCCTCTCTTTCCCTTTCTTCATTTCTCTCTTTCTCCCTCTTCTTTGCAGTCTCATTCCTCCCTCTTCCCCTTTAACTTCCCCCAGCAAAGTTTCCAGCAAGTGTTCCCTGAAAATGGCTAAGTGTCAGGGCGCACCCCGACTTCGCAGCGAAGTCGGAGTGCGCCCTCCAGTTGGAGCGCAGTAGGGAATGCGAAGTGCGCAGCAGACAGGAAATGAGCAAAATTTGACTAAGTGTCAGGGCGCAACCCGACTTCGCAGCGAAGTCGGGGTGCGCCCTTCTTCCTGGGCGCACTTGGAGAGCAGTGTGGCAAAAAATCAGCTAAGTGTTGGGGCGCAACCCGACTTCGCAGCGAAGTCGGGGTGCGCCCCCCTTTTGGTGCGCAGTCCGAACGACAGTAAAACAGCAAAGTGCCGGTGCGCAACCCGACTTCGCAGCGAAGTCGGGGTGCGCCCTCTGACCGGTGCGCAGTTGGGCAAGCAAGCCCAGAAATTGACTAAGGCACGGAGGCCTCCCCAACTCGCGCTGTTTTCCACCTGCGCAACCCGACAGCGCTCAGATCCCGGGCGAAGTTGGATAAACTGCCTTTCAAGGCAGACACGTGTCATTCATCAACATCCGACAAGTGTCCAACTTCGGGATTCGAGCCAAGACATGACCGGGAAAAGGACAAAGCATGGGCTGCACTATCTACGCCAGCTGCCATCATTTAAGGCTGATAAGAAGTTCCATCCGCCACAACTACCCGCATTCCCGCCGACCAAAGGTTTGACCCGACACACCGCCACGTAGCCGTACATCTTTCAGGGAGACCATGCCGCAAGTACAGCCCCCGCCCGACGAAGTCAGCATCGCAGCCTCTTCACCCGCTTGTGTCGCCTAATGTTTAGTCCCGGGACTTTGTGCCCGAGAATGTAATCGGGGGAACTTGAGGCTATAAATAGCCATGCAATTCATTGTAAAAAGGGGGAAGGGGAATATACTGCTAGGGAACCATTGTAGTTGTGCGTTTGCCTCTAATACAAGCATATACTTGGCTCTGCTTACTGTCTTTTATCTTGTATGCTGCCTCTCCTTGTCATTTCTGCCTCATGTTTCTTGTATCATTGCTTACCGTTGTACTGAACTCCGGACTCTGGTATTTGATGATCAAGTATTCCTGGAATGCATAGATAGAGGATACATAGGATTAATGATAGCTGTAGTTTCAATGTGTGCTTTGTAAAGGAATGTTGTTAGTAGCGGTGATTGATCGTTGTCGTGTTGCTTATTCCCCCCACCCAACTCCAATCACATTTGGATTCTCTTTCCGCACTTTTATCTCTTTCCCTGCACTCTTATCTTAAACACTAAAAACCCCACAGGAAGCCGGCCTTCTCCGGAGATTGGCACGGAAGGCATTCCTTCCTTCCGGCCTTTCAATCTGGTGGGCGAATCTGGGCGCAATAACAACAAATCCTTTCCTCATGGCAGATTCGTAACCAACAGCTTTCGGCACGCCCGGTGGGACATGGTAGTTTCCCACCCCCAAACAGAATCGAAGCACGAGTGCTCGCTTCATTGCTGTTAAAAATCGTAGCACCTGGCGACTCTGCAAATATCTGAATACTCTCTGAGTCCGTGAAGACCGGTCCTAACGCCTTCATGCAAACAAGAAGGTGGCGAGCAAGGAATCCGGGAAACCCGCCTGACTTTTACGAAATTGACATTGACGCTCCAGGCGAGCGCGTCAGGCTGGCTGATTACCAAGCTCGCGTGGAAGAAATTCAAGAGGCCGAGGCTGAAATTCAAGAGGCCGAGGCTGAAATCGAAGAAGTCGAGGCTGAGGAAGAATCCACATCCTCGGACGGTTCTGACACCGAGTACACCACCGGAGGGGAAGAAGACATGGCTGCCCAGCAGAACGATGATGACCTCTTCCCGACGGTGGACTCCACGGGGCCCTTGGCCCTAGTCGGACAACAAGTTGTGCCCCTGCTGCCTTAAAGTCTATCCCTACGTATGACGGCTACGGCAAGACGGCGTATGAACACATCCAAGGACATTCGGCCCCGGCCGCGCTACATTCCATCACCGACGAAGGTGTGAAGACCCGTCACGGCCCTTTCCCTAAGGGGAAAGCTTCTCTACTGGTGGAGATCACTGCCAGAGGGATCTATCACAGGGTGGCGTCAGCTAGCCGGCAGGCTCGTGAAAGGATGCAACGAGTCTGCTGATCCCTCTTCTTTGCTGCATCAATTTCAAAGTATACAACGACACCCCCAAGAGGAGGTGTCGGACTTCAACATCAGGTTTGCGAGGTCTTGGAAACGAGTACCTCGCGAACTCCGACCTTCGCAGGTCGGCCGCCTACTACTACCCGAGGTCCTTCAACTCGTACATTTGCCTGCTGCTGAAGGTAGCCAGAATCGACTCGTTCCCTGCTCTGTACGAGGCTGCCCAACAAGCTGAAATGGATATCATTTCCATCGGCAGACTCCCGCACAGAGTACAACCGCCTATTTACCCCGACTTTCCCCGATCTCAGTACCCATCAGCTTCTGGTCCAGTGTCGTCCACTTCAGGACAGCAACCCCAGCAGCAATGGAATCCGGCGCCGGTCGTGAATCCTTACGGCCCGCCACAAATTCATTATCCGCCTCCTCCTCCTCCGCATTATCCAACACTCCCTGCTCCCCCGCAATATGCACAATATTCCACACCTCCTCCATTGGCTGCATTACCTCCTCCAGCTCATTTGCCGCCTCCTGACAATGATATTCAGAATAAAATCCTCCAGGAGGTACGAGCTTTGGCCTCCGGATATCACACCATGTCCAACGACATGACCGTTCTAAAGAAAAAACAGGCCCAGATGGACCTTGTTCCAAGGAGGCCATATCCACCCCCGACACTGACAAAAGATCAAGCCCCAGAACGGCGAGATCAAAGGCGGCCCCCTCCGAGAAATGCTGCCATTGAAGACCAACCTGGTACCTCTGACCAGATCAACTGGTGCACCACGTGCAACGACCCGCATTCTGAGGATGACTGCACACTGCACCAACACTACCTCCAGACCTTGGCCGGCAGCGCCATAGAAGACGAAGAACTCTACATGATCCTGGACGACGAAGGCAACTTCGCCGTCCCAGAGGAAGATCCGCTGCCGCCCCCTGCCAAGGAAAACAGAAAGTCTGTTGAAGCCGCTCCAAAGCCCTTGAAGGTATACGCCAGAAGAGATAAGGCCCAACCTACTGGGCTACCACCTGACAAGAGGCTGTGGCCCTACACAACAAAAGAGAAGACTCCCGCAAGCTCAAGCCTCCCGTAGTGAAAGCTCCCGTGCCTAAAGCTCCCGCTGCTCACCCTCCAACCGAAACCAAAGAACAAGCTCAGGAGAAGCTGAGATATCCGTCTCTGACCAAGAGACAGAGAGTTGAGGCCACTCAGCAGTACCGGACGAAGTATGAGCCGGCAAAAGAAGCGGAAGGAGCTAGCACCTCGGGCTACAGCATAGTAGACGAGCTGAAGAGGACCCCCGCAAGAATCAGCATGTATGATGCTCTTCTGCTCCCAGGGCAAAGTTGATCTCGCCGCAGAATCTCTGAAAAGTATGAAGAATGGCAAGCAAATACAGCCCGCTGTTCCGGTGCAACCCCTAACAGTCTCAGCCACTGGGAAGAACAGACCACCTCCCTTCTATCTGTCATTACGGATGGAAGGCTGCATAGTACACAACCGTATGGTGGACTCTCGGTGCTTCCACGACTGTAATGCCGAGAGCCGTCTGCGACGAGATCGGGATGGAGTACACAAGGAGCAGCCAAGGCGTGCCGCAACTGGACGGCACCCCTGTCAAGACAGTCGGTGTCATTAAAGACATCCCTATTCGGCTGCACAAAGCTCTCGACATCGTGGTCATCCAAGAGGTCGTGGTCGTCGACTTGGAACCCTACTTCGGCATGTGCCTCTCCAGGGAGTTCACTGCGAAGTTAGGAGGGTATCTCGTCTCTAGACTACTCACACATGGAAGTGCCCTTCAAAGGAAGAAGCCTTCCACTTTCTTAGTAGAGAAGATACCCGGAGAAGAGTCGCAGGACTGCATGGTTCAGCCGACGGAGGAAGAACCGGTGGTGGTGGACATGACGGAGCAAGCTCTTGAGCTGCCGCAAGTAGAAGATGAATTCTCCTTGCGGGACTTCAACGCCTTGATTGAAACAGAGCAAGGCTGCTACACCGTCGTCCAGCCTGAGAGGCTTGACAAGTCGGCCAAAAGAGAAGTGGGACCTGCACCGGAAAAGCTGTGGAAGCTTTTCTTTGACGGCGCACGATGCAAAAATGGCGCCGGTGCTGGTGTACTTTTGGTTTCCCCAACCGGGATCCGTAAGGACTACACCTACAGGCTGGCCTGGAGCTGTACCAACAACGCGGCGGAGTACGAAGCCCTGTGCTTAGGCTTGCGGAAAGCGGAGAGGCTGGGGATTAAGCATCTGCAGATCTTTGGCGACTCAGAGCTGGTGTGCCACCAGATTACGAACAAGTGCGCCTCCAAGAAGCACTATCTCAAGGC
This sequence comes from Wollemia nobilis, assembly GCA_028583015.1. Classification (NCBI taxonomy): domain Eukaryota; kingdom Viridiplantae; phylum Streptophyta; class Pinopsida; order Araucariales; family Araucariaceae; genus Wollemia; species Wollemia nobilis. The sequence continues at coordinate 5,297,179 of JAQPPZ010016348.1, forward strand.
GTACCGTAATCGGGTCTGGGATCTGATGGAGTCTTTTGACTCATTGAATGTCAAGGCTATATCACGCGAGAAAAACAAGCATGCTGACATTCTGGCGTCTGTTGGAGCCATGTACGTTCCGGCTGATGACACCGTCCGTAAGCCGAAGCCGGTCCGTACCATTTACGTGCCTTCGTGCTCGATAAGGACACCCACTGGCAGAGTGTTTGACTGTGACGAGGAGATCGTCACATTTTTGGTTAACGAAGCGTGTTCAATCGAAGGTAGAGACCCTGATGACGAGCAATATGAGGGGTTGATACAACTGAAAAATAATCATGTCCCAAAAGGACTGATTACACTTGAGAGTCTATTTGATCAGAACGACAGAGCAATATCACATCGGATCAAAGTAGACCCGAAGCAGTACTCCGACCTGGAGCTTGAACCTGGAAAAACAATCAAGGTCGGGACAGACTGCACCACAGAGGAACTTGAGCAAATCAGAACATTGTGCCGAGAGTTCCCTGACATAGTAGCCTGGTGCTACCAGGACTTGAAGGGGTATGACAGAAATATAATCCAACATACCATTGAGCTAGAAGATGGCGCCAAGCCATTCCGGCAGAAGCAGAGGGTCGTAAATCCGAAGATCGAGGCCATGATGAAAGCCGAGCTCCTGAAGATGCTGGAAGCCAAGATCATCTACCCCATCAAGCATTCATCCTGGGTTGCGAACTTGGTTCCCGTGAGGAAGAAGAACGGAGACATTCGTCTCTGTGTGGACTTCAGAAATCTGAATCAGGCCTCCCTCAAGGACCATTATCCGCTTCCCCAAATCGATCAGATCCTCCATATAGTTGCTGGAGCACAAAGATTCTCCCTCCTAGACGGCTTTTCTGGGTACAACCAGATCTGGGTCAAGGATGAGGACCAGCATAAGACGGCGTTCACCACCAAATGGGGAACGTTCGCCTACCAGCGCATGCCTTTCGGCTTATCCAATGCTGGCGCCACATTCCAGAGAGCCATGGACCTGGCCTTCCGAGAGCTGCTCAACAAGGTTATTGTCATCTACTTGGATGACATGACTGTATTCTCTCACAAGAGAGAGGACCATGTTCCCCACCTGCGGCAAATATTTGAAAGGTGTCGTGAATTCGGCATTTCCATAAACCCGAAGAAATCTGTCTTCGCGGTAAAAGAAGGTAAGCTGCTGGGGCATGTCATCTCCGAGAAAGGCCTAGCCGTGGACCCTGATAGAGCAGAAGCCCTCCTCCGTTTGCCCGCTCCACTTGACAAGAAGGGGCTGCAGTCCTTCTTCGGCCAAATCAACTTCGTGCGGAAGTTCATACCGGACTTCGCACAGGTAATCAAGCCCATGGCCGAATTGCTGAAAAAGAATGCTGAATTCTTATGGATCGATGAGAGGAGGCGTGCCTTCGAGGAAATCAAGGCCCGAATTGCACAAGCTCCGTTGTTGATAAACCCGGACTACTCCAAGGACTTCATCCTGTACGCGGTGGGAGAACCCGAGAGTTACGCCGCAGTCCTGACCCAAAAGGGAGACGATGGCGAGGAGCGCCCCATAGCGTTCCTGAGCCAAGTGATTCAGCCGCATGAAGAAAAGTACAACTTTATAGAGCGGCAGGTTCACGCAGTCATGAAGTCTCTCCGAAAGTTCAGGCACTTCGTCTCCCAGAGCCGAACCACTGTCTTTGTGATACACCCAGACGTCCGAAGCTTCATCATACAAGGAGAGCCGGGTCACAAGAGAGCAGGATGGATTGCTAAAATCCAGGAGTTCGACATCGAAGTGCGGCCAACCAAGCTTATCAGAGGCCGAGCCTTGTGCCAGGAGCTGGCCCGAAGCGCAGCAGCCCATATATCCGCCTGTAAGTGGGAGGATCCAAAGAACAAACACCAACCTAGCCAACTCCTTACCCGAGGAGAGTGACTGGACAGATGACCTGGTGAAGTATTTCTGCACCGGGAGATGTCCAGACCACCTGAATGCCTCACAAAGAAGGAGGTTTCGGCTAGGTGCACTGAAATACACTCTTCGCCCCGAGGGGCTGTACTTTAAGAACATTGACGGCATCCTGTTGCGGTGCGTCAAGAAAGCAGACCAGCCCAGGGTCCTCGGAGAATTCCACTCTGGGATGCCTGGGGGTCACCATTCTGCAAGGCCTACGGCCTTGAAAATAATAAGAGTTGGGTACTATTGGCCCACTCTCTTTACAGACGCGCATGCGGTCTATACAAAATGTGATCAATGCCAGAGATTTGCTGGCAAAAATAGAAAAGCACCCCCGCCCCTTCAACCGATCCAAGCCGAGACTCCGTTCCAGCAATGGGGTCTAGACTTTATTGGGGTTATTACGCCGAACTCTGCAGCGGGGCACAAGTTCATTCTTACCGCCACCGACTACTTCACGCGGTGGGCAGAGGCGATCCCCACAAAGAATGCGGACCAGGAGACGGTCATCAGGTTCCTCGAGAGCCTCATTACCCGCTTCGGTGTCCCTGAGTCAATAGTGACGGACAATGGTCCGGGGTTCGCAGGCGCCGTACTCACGGAGTACACCGGAAAATACGGCATTTATCACAAAATGTCTTCCAATTACTACCCGCAAGGGAACGGTCTCGCCGAGTCCACCAACAAGAATCTGCTGAAAATCATCAAGAGGACAGTAGAGAAAAACAAGAGGACTTGGCACCTACTCCTGGATCGGGCGCTATGGGCGGATAGGATATCCTTCAAGAAGTCCATTAAAACGTCCCCCTATGCGCTCGTATACGGCAAAGAAGCGCCTTGCCGACCCACATCGAAATTCCCGCTCTCTCGATGCTTGATGAAGAGAGAGGCAGTGGGGATCCGGTAGATGACAGACTTTGCCAACTGCTGCAGTTAGAGGAAGACAGAGAAAAAGCGTACCAGGCCTTCACCAAACACGCTGAAGCAACACAAGGCTGGTTCGCAAAAGGTACCACTGCCCGAGTTTTCAAAATCGGGGACCTGGTGCTGAAGTGGGACTCGTTGAAGGCGAAGCCGGGTAACCACGGCAAGTTTGATGCCCTATGGGAGGGCCCCTATCAGATTGCCCGGGTAAATCAGTTTAATGCATTTGTGCTCCGGGACATGGAGGGACAGCTTCTCCCCATTCCCGTCAATGGGTTCCACCTCAAAATTTACCACCACTGAAGGCGCCCAAATGGGCCCTTCCTTGTACAAATTTCCCTTCTGCATTTTTTTAGTTTTCAGAATGTATATATTTCAGCATTCAGTTTTTCAGTTTTTAATTTTTCAAAGGGCCCAAGTAAGACCTAGGGCAAACCCCGACTTCGCAGCGAAGTCGGGTAGCGCTCCTTGGGCAGTGCGAAGTACGGAGCAAGGCAGCTGAAAAGAGGAGCTAAATTAACTAAGTCTGGGTGCGCAACCCGACTTCGCAGCGAAGTCGGGCTGCGCCCCCTCCAAAGGGCGCAGTTGGGAAACAGACAGCGACAAAACGGCTAAGTGTCAGACTGCGCAAGCAAATTTGGGCGAAGTCGGAGTGCGCCCATTTTCCGAGAAGTCCGAGTGCGCCCTGAATTTCGGGCGAAGTCCGAATAACCCACCACGGAAAACATGAAAAATTCTAAGTGTGGGCCCAGGGCGAAGTACGGCACAGGGCGAAGTTGGGTCAACGGGCCAGAAATTCTCTCTTGTAAAGTGTGCCCAGGCGGCAGCGATGACGTCAGCAATGGCACGATGCCCAAGGAGGTTTAATGATTGCACATCTTTCAAGAATGATGCATTAAAAAGCAAGTCGTTGTCTACAAAAAGGGCCCCGGCGCAACCAGAAAATTCAAATCGTTCAAGCCGACTTCCTGACTGCAAGGAATAAAGCTGACAAACTCAGAAGCCGTAATTCCTGCCTCTGTTGTTTCGAAAAGGATGGACAAGGGGAAAGCGCCCGTACAGGCGCAATCCAGTGAAGAACGGCGCGAAGCTGAGGAATCACCAGAGTCAAGCGCTCATGAGAGCGAAGCGCCGCAGAAGGACCAGAAAAGAAAATCCCGGACGAAGAGGCGCGTAGTTGGGCGAACTCCGCCGCCACCAGTTAATCGCCTGTCCGGGTACAAGGACGGCTCTTTCTCCATCAGCCTCACCAAACTGCGGCTAAACATTGCAAAGTGGGTAGACAAGGTTTCGCCTTCACATCATGTCGGCGCTGCGTATAAATCGAACCTATACTGGTTCTTGTGCCCTCCTACTCACCAGTGCCCGGAGCTGATTGAAGCAATTGCAGAATATTACAAACCAGCTGCCCGGCAAGTCTGCGACAACAAGGGAAAAGTGTTGTTCACACTCTTCCGGGAGAGCGTCCAGCCAGCGTTCGCCCCGGGGCTGCAGTACGAGCCCGACGCAATTGTCAGAAGGGTGAATCTGGATGAGCAGACCGGCAGATTTACGCAGACAAAGCGGATGAGAGAGTTTCTTGATTCGGAGCTGAAGACTCCGCTGGCAGCCGGACAGTGGCCGACTGGCCCCATACCCTTGGACAGATTTGAGAATAAATACATCTACATCATCCTGGCGTGGGTCCTAGGCTGTGACTCTGACAAAGTAGTACGGCCGTACCAGCTGGCGCTGGCAGAATGTCTCCTACACGGAGAATTTTATGACTCTACAGCGCAGAAGAGTGGAAAGCGCCCTATTTTCTTCGACTGGGCGGACTGGCTGGCATATGCAATACATTCAAGTCTGGTTAGGCTGCAGCAAAAGCAGACAAAAGATTTCCGGTTTTGTTCCTTCCTCGCATGGCTGTGCCTGTATCACATGCATTACCGGATGAACGTTCCTGACCTGAGGAAAATAAATGAAAAAGGAGAGCCGCTGCCCGTGTACGAATGGACTGAGATTCTGTACAGAAAAGGCTCATTCTACGAATTTAATCTCAAATTTTTGTGCCAGGTCATGGGGTTGTTCAACCGTAAGGCATGTCGCCCACCGGAAGTCATGACAAAATACCTGTGGAAGAATGAGTACGGGGACACCTTCCGGCTGACTCAGGGCATCATAGTTAGAATCTACGGGTTCAAGGGGCAGCCGTTCCTGCTGCCCTACTTCTGCACTGACCACCAGTTCGGGATGGAAATTGCGCGGCAGATGGACTACGTTGAAGAAGAATTCGGCCAGGGCAAAAAGAAAGGCCATATATTTCAGTATCCCATGACCTGGGCGAATACCCAAGTGTACGAAATCGGGCAGCACGTCTACCTCGAGCGGGAACTCATTGATATGGGTCTAATAATGCTGCCTCAGCGCTGGAAGTACGACCCAATTGGGGTCAGAGGTAAATTCACGCACATCTGTCCCCGAGCCGAGATCATGCAGGAAAGAAGGAACAGGACAGGTGCAGACCTGGAATGGCACATCGAGCAGATGAAATCATGGCCCCCATGGCATGAGTTTTACTGCGAAGAGGTGACGTACGATCCCGAGCGAAACCCGGATCACCGGATGGAGTCTGCGGGCTTCAGAAAATTCCTCGCCAAGGTGTCGCCCCTCAACTGGCATAAAGACAAAATCATTGAATGCTGGAAGATGAGGTGTCGCACACAGCACGATAAATCCAACCGGAGGAATCTGGCCGTTGACGAATTTTCGGCACTATATGACCAGCATGTTGCCACCTGGCAACCTTTCGAATTCCGCAATTGCGTCCCCCGAGGCGCTAAGAAAAGGTATATAAAGAGGCCCTCGTCCCAGCAATCGTCAACTCCGGCAACTTCCAGCGCAACTCCGGCGAGTAGTCAAGTGGGCCCAATGCAGCCAGCAGCTTCTGAGACAGTGCCCGAAAAGGCGCAAAATTCAGAGAAGTCAACCCCTGAGGTGGCCCCTCCAGCAGAAAAAGTGCCTGCGCTGCCAGCTAGCAGATCGGCTACGGCGAGCATTCTTCCAACCAGACCCAGGTACAAGTTTACCGTGGGAACGTCAGCGCCTGCCGCCCCGACATTATCTCTTTCCTCTGGACCAGCCACGGCGCCAGAAGAAAAGAAGAGGAAGAGAGTTGAAAAGACAAAGCGGCCTAAAGAGCCTGTGCAACAATCAATCGCAGAACAACCGGGAGCAGCAGCGCCATAAGTTGTCTCTTTGGACAGCCCTGAACCAGAGGCAGACACCCGGGCTGCAAGCGTCCCTCCAACAGCGGCTCAGGCGGAGCCCGCAGGTACGTCCACTGTTTCTCTTCCCCAAGTCCCAGTCGGCCCTGCCAAAGCTCCCTCTCCCATTTCATCAGGGCAAGCCGTAGCCGCGTCTTCTTCCTCCCAAGCTACCCAGCCCTCTAGCGGCTCACATTCCTTCGACCAGTTTGCTCAAGATCCTAACGCCTTCCAATCACTGAGTCAAACCCTAGAACCCTCCCCCGCAGCCAGTGCTGAAGTTGCTCCTTCGCCGCCGCGCTCCTCACCCCAGCCGTCCAAAACCCTACCAGCACCATCCACTCAGCCGCCCGTTTCCCCTAGGACCCGGTCGCCCTCAAAAGCGGCCACTCCTTCTGGAATACCTCCCGCGTCACTGTTTGCAGGAAAAATGCCGCGGCAAAATCCAATGCTGGAGGATCTAGACTTCATGGGCGAACTACAGAGCGCCGATGACCTGCCTTTGGCAGTAAGCGCCTCAGGATGTTCCGCCTCCTTTCTCCAGGGCGTGAAACGAAGGAGAGCCGAAGAGATAGCTGCCCCGGTAAAACGCACGAAGTTCGACCTAGACAGGAGAGTGCTGACAACCGAGAAATTGATCCCGAAAGTAAAGAAGCCTCTCCGGGAGATGACCGAGGCAGACTACGAACTTCAAAGGAAGGAGAAAAGCTTTGACGACATCAACGAGGAATACGAAATTCGTGGTATTCGTCGTAGGACAGACAATCTCCTCGTCAAACATCTTGAGACCCAGGAAGCGCTGTTCCAGATGCAGAATAACACAAGGCAGCTTGAGGAGGACCTGGCTAGGGCCACCGCGCAGCTAGGGTCAGCACAACAGGAGATAGATGAGCTTAAGGCTCAACTGGCCGCCTCTCAGCAGGAGGCCACAACACAGAGACAGACAGCCGAGCTGCTGTCAGAAGAGAAAAGAGTTGCGCTGGAGCAGGTTTCGCAGCTCCAAGATTCGCTGAAACAGGCGCAGTCGCGGCTTGCAGAGAAAACATCACAAGCGGCGGTCTTTTCAAAGAGCAAAGCCAAGGAGATGCGGGCTAGTCTGCTACAAGGTTGCAAGCCCAACCTTGTCAAGTCCTTGTCAGTTCTGGACTTCGTGTCCAGGATTGAAGAAGTATCTGCCCAGGGAAAGCCTGTGGTAGAGGAGGCCGAACACCAGGCGAGGCAATGGCTAGACCTGGCTATAAAACTTGAGCAGTTTGAGCGCAAAGGCCTCCAATTTGCCCCTATGTCCCAACTTGCCTCAGAGTGGGCAGATGCAAGGGTAACCTTGCATATTTATTTTGACAAGACAGAGAAGATTAGAACGGCCAGGAGGGCGCTGGACGCCCTAGAGCATGAAAGGAACATTCTCCTGGCCCCCTTTCACACTCTGTCCGAACACGGGTGCCCGAGCTACGTCAAAGATGGCGAGTTTCTGACCCTTGAGCAGGTTAAGCAGAATTGGCTGTCCTTCGAGACAGATACAGCAGAAATTGATAGCTGGGCAGAGCCAATTCAAGAAGCTCAGGTCACCCAGATGGTGTCGAAATACTGTAAAATCAACTCCTCCCTAAAGGAGTTGGGAAGAAGATATAACACCATCGACCTGCACGCGGTCGCTGCATTCCACGCAGCACTAAGAGAGATCAGCGACCTCGGGCCCTTCCAAGCAGCAGTCTGGGACCAAGCCAAGGCTGCATACCAACGCATCAACGAGTGGGAGGCTGACAGTGGAGAACATTCAGGTTCAGAAGGAGAGACTGAGGAGGCAACTGCCGGAAGTGATCCTGAAGAAGAACAGTTGCCCGGAATGAAGCGGTCAGAGCAGCAGAAAGCAGGGGAAGGAAGTTCCTCTGCACCCAATGGATAAAGGCATGGTTCTTTGCGTCGAGGCGAGCTCGACACCCCGCGAGCCGCCAGGAATGTTGCCACATTTGGCACGGGGTGCCATGTTTTCAGTTTTTGTAAGTGACCTGCTCTTTTCCTTCCTTCCTCTCTTTCCCTTTCTTCATTTCTCTCTCTCCCTCTTCTTGGCAGTTTCATTCCTCCCTCTTCCCCTTTAACTTCCCCCAGCAAAGTTTCCAACAAGTGTTCCCTGAAAATGGTTAAGTGTCAGGGCGCACCCCGACTTCGCAGCCGTCGGAGCGCGCGCGCTTCGGAGGGAATGCGAAGTGCGAAACAGAAAATGAGCAAAATTTGACTAAGTGCTGGGGCGCAACCCGACTTCGCAGCGAAGTCGGGGTGCGCGCCTTCTTCCCGGGCGCACTTGGAGAGCAGTGTGGCAAAAAATCAGCTAAGTGTTGGGGCGCAACCCGACTTCGCAGAAGTCGGGGTGCGCCCCTTTTGGTGCGCAGTCCGAATGACAGTAAAACAACAAAGTGCCGGTGCGCAACCCGACTTCGCAACGAAGTCGGGGTGCGCCCTCTGACCGGTGCGCAGTTGGGCAAGCAAGCCCAAAAATTGACTAAGGCACAGAGGCCTCCCCAACTGCGCTGTTTTCCACCTGCGCAACCCGACAGCGCTCAGATCCCGGGCGAAGTTGGATAAACTGCCTTTCAAGGCAGACACGTGTCACTCATCAGCATCCGACAAGTGTCCAACTTCGGGATTCGAGCCAAGACATGACCGGGAAAAGGACAAAGCATGGGCTGCACTATCTACGCCAGCTGCCATCATTTAAGGCTGATAAGAAGTTCCATCCGCCACAACTACCCGCATTCCTGCTGACCAAAGGTTTGACCCGACACACCGCCACGTAGCTGTACATCTTTCAGGGAGACCATGCCGCAAGTACAGTCCTGCCCGACAGAAGTCAGCATCAGCAGCTCTTCAGCCGCTTGTGTCAGCTAATGTTTAGTCTGGGACTTTGTGCCCGAGAATGTAATCGGGGGGAACTTGAGGCTATAAATAGCCATGCAATTCATTGTAAAAAGGGGGAAGGGGAATATATTGCTAGGGAACCATTGTAGTTGTGCGTTTGCCTCTAATACAAGCATATACTTGGCTCTGCTTACTCGTCTTTTATCTTGTATGCTGCCTCTCCTTGTCATTTCTGCCTCATGTTTCTTGTATCATTGCTTACTCGTTGTACTCGAACTCCGGACTCCGGTATTTGATGATCAAGTATTCCCGGAATGCATAGATAGAGGATACATAGGATTAATGATAGCTGTAGTTTCAATGTGTGCTTTGTAAAGGAATGTTGTTAGTAGCGGTGATTGATCGTTGTCGTGCTGCTTATTCCCCCCACCCAACTCCAATCACATTTGGATTCTCTTTCCGCACTTTTATCTCTTTCCCCGCACTCTTATCTTAACACTAAAAACCCCACAGAAGCCGGCCTTCTCCGGAGATTGGCACGGAAGGCATTCCTTCCTTCCGGCCTTTCAATCTGGTGGGCGAATCTGGGCGCAATAACAACAAATCCTTTCCTCATGGCAGATTCGTAACCAACAGTAATATTGTACGTAATAATATAATGTTAAGTCATGTATGTCGGTAAAGTCATAAGTCATAAGTTAGTTTGTCCTGTAGTGGGAAATGTCATGTAAATGCAAGATAAATGCATATGAAATGTAATTTAGGAAATGATGAGGTGTCAGGTAGTTGGAGGGTGTAACTAATTTCTGGTTGTATAAATAAGCCCTCCCCTCATTCATTCAAGAGGATGTTGGTGGATTGATGGATTATTAGAAGAGCATTGGTATGTGTGAGAGAAGGCTGGTGCATATGTGCGTATGGTAGGATGCAGTCGGATCTTGTATGCAGTCATGAAGAGTATTCTGCATAGGGTTTGCAGACTGTATATGAAATGCTGTAACTAGATATGCCATTGTTAATATAAATCTGTTGATTTAATTGTCATCTACTATTGCTGCTGCTGTTGCTTTTTTTGTGCACTGTATCTGTGTATTATTATTTCTAACGACTGCAGATCTGTGCAATTATTTAAGTAGAAATGGAATTGTGTGTAAGCATGTTAAATTTCATTTCTACGGTTAGTGAGTTTTCAGCAAAAGAATATGTTCCTTTAGGGGTGGTGACTAGCAACAATTGTTTTAAGAGCTTAAGCCACCATGCTGGTTTGTAAAGAGAACAAACTTCCCTTTGACCACCATACTAGTAGTAAAGAGGGCAAATTCCCTTTTAACCACCATGCTAGTGGGCAAACTACTCTTAGACCATCTTGTGAGTTAAAAAGGGAAATGAAGGACCGACATGGGAAGACCTCTTGAAAATAGCACTTGGGATACCATGCTTTTGGCAGGCAAATTTAGTAAAGCACCTGTTGGTTACGAATCTGCCATGAGGAAAGGATTTGTTGTTAATGCGCCCAAATTCGCCCACAGATTTAAAGGCCAGAAGGAAGGAATGCCTTCCGTGCCAATCTCCGGAGAAGGCCGGCTTCCTATGGGGGTTGGGTTAAGATAAGAGTGCAGGAAAGAGATAAAAATGCGGAAAGAGATAAAAGTGCAGAAAGGGATTCCAAATGTGATTGGAGTTGGGTGGGGGGAATAAGCAGCACGGCAACGAATCAATCACCACTACTAACAGCATTCATCTACAAACATACATTGAAACTACAGCTATCAGCGATCCCATGTATCCTCTATCTATGCATTCCCGGAATACTTGGCCACCAAATGCTAGAGTCCAGAGTTCAATACAACAGCAAGCAATGACACAAGAAACATGAGGCAGAAATGACAAGGAGAGGCAGCATGCAAGATAAAGAACAGTAAGCAGAGCCAAGTGTATGTCTGTATTTGAGGCAAACGCACAACTACAATTGTTCCCTAGCAATATATTCCCCTTCCACCACTTACAATGAAAATGTGGTGGGTATTTATAGCCCAAAATTCCCCCACGATTACATTCATGGGCACAAAGTCCCAGACAAGACAGTAGCTGACACGAGCGGTTGAGGAGCTGCGGATGCTGACTTCTGTCGGGCCGGACTGTCCTAACAGCATGGCGTCCCTGAAGGCGGTACAGCTACGTGGCAGCGCGTTGGGATAAGTCTTGTTTGGGACTTTGTGCCCATGAATGTAATCGGGGGGAATTTTAGGCTATAAATACCCACCACATTTTCATTGTAAGTGGTGGAAGGGGAATATATTGCTAGGGAACAATTGTAGCTGTGCGTTTGCCTCAAATACAGACATACACTTGGCTTCGCTTATCGTCTTTTATCTTGCATGCTGCCTCTCCTTGTCATTTCTGCCTCATGTTTCTTGTGTCATTGCTTGCTGTTGTACTCAACTCTGGACTCCAGCATTTGGTGGCCAAGTATTCCTGGAATGCATAGATAGAGGATACATGGGATCGCTGATAGCTGTAGTTTCAATGTATGTTTGTAGATGAATGCTGTTAGTAGTGGTGATTGATTCGTTGCCGTGTTGCTTATTCCCCCCACCCAACTCCAATCACATTTGGAATCCCTTTCTGCACTTTTATCTCTTTCCGCATTTTTATCTCTTTCCTGCACTCTTATCTTAACCCAACCCCCATAGGAAGCCGGCCTTCTCCGGAGATTGGCACGGAAGGCATTCCTTCCTTCCGGCCTTTTCAATCTGTGGGCGAATCTGGGCGCATTAACAACAAATCCTTTCCTCATGGGAGATTCGTAACCAACAGTTTCTCTGGCACGCCCGGTTGGATGCATGTTATTCCGATTTGATAAACCTGCCTATGTCAAACGGTTTCACCGGTGGGACATGGAAGTTTCCCAGCCCCAAACAGAATCGAAATACTAGTGCTCGCTTCATTGCTCTTCAAAATCTGAGCACCTGGCAACTCTGCAAATTATCTGAACATACTCTGAGTCCGTGAAGACCGGTCCTAACGCCTTCATGCAAACGAGAAGGTGGCGAGCAAGGAATCCGGAGAACCCGCCTGACTTTTACGAACTTGACATTGACGCTCCAGGCGAGTGCGTCAGGCTGGCTGATTACCAAGCTCGCGAAGAAGAAATCCAAGAAGCCGAAGCTGAAATCCAAGAAGCCGAGGCTGAGGTTGAACAAGTTGAGGCCGAAGAAGAATCCACATCTTCGGACAGTTCCGATACCAAGTACACTACCGGGTCAGAAGCAGAAATGGCTGATCATCTAGACGATGATGACCTCTTCCCGGCGGTGGATTCTACGGGGCCCTTGGCCCTAGTCGGACAACAAGTTGTGCCCCCTGCTGCCTTAAAGTCTATCCCTATGTACGACGGCTACGGCAAGACGGCGTATGAACACATCCAGGACATCCTTGCCCTGGCTGCACTACACTCCATCACTGACGAAAGTGTGAAAACCCGTCTGCTGGCCCTTTCCCTAAGGGGAAAGCTTCTCTACTGGTGGAGATCACTGCCAAAGGGATCCATCATAGGGTGGCGACAGTTAGCCGGCGAGCTCGTGAAAGGATGCAACGAGTCCGCCGATCCCTCTTCTTTGTCTGCATCAGTTCCAAAGTATTCAGAGACACCCCCAAGAGGAGGTGTCAGACTTCAACATCAGGTTTGCGAGGTCTTGGAAACGAGTGCCTCGCGAACTCCGACCGTCAGCAGGTCAGGCCTCCTACTACTACCTAAGGTCTTTCAACTCAGAAATTTGCCTGCTGCTGAAGGTTGCCAGAGTCAACACGTTCCCTGCTCTGTACGAAGCTGCCCAGCAAGCTGAAATGGACATCATCTCCATCGGCAAGCTTCCGCACAGAGTGCAACCGCCCATCTACCCTAATTTTCCCCGATCGTAGTACCCATCAGCTTCTGGTTCGGAGCCGTCCACTTCAGGACAGCAACCCCAGCAGCAATAGAATCCGGCGTCAGTCGTGAACCTTTACGGCCTGCCGCAGATTCATTATCCGCCTCCCCGTCCTCCACGTTTTCCAGCACTTCCTGCTCCCCCGCAGCATGCACAATATTCCACTCCTCCATTGGCTGCATTGCCTCCCCCAGCTCAGTTGTCGCTGCCTCCTGGCCATGATATTCAGAATCAAATCCTACAGGAGGTACGGGCTCTGGCCTCTGGCTATCACACCATATCTAACGACATGACTATCCTGAAAAAGAAGCAGGCCCAAATGGACCTAGCTCCAAGGAGGGCATATCCGCCCCCGGCATTGACAAAGGATCGACCCCCCGAGCAACAATTGCAATGACGGCCCCCTCCGAGGAATGTTGCCATTGAGTTTATCTTAACCGCCACCGATTACTTCACACGGTGGGCAGAGGCGATCCCCACAAAGAACGCCGACCAAGAGACGGTCATCAGATTCCTTGAGAGCCTGATTACCCGTTTCGGTGTCCCCGAGTCAATAGTGACAGACAATGGTCCGGGGTTCGCAGGCGCGGTACTCACAGAGTACACCAGCAAATTCGGCATCTATCACAAGATGTCTTCCAAATACTACCCGTAGGGGAACGGTCTCGCCGAGTCCACCGACAAGAATCTACTGAAGATCATCCGAAGGACAGTGGAAAATAACAAGAGGACTTGGCACCTACTCCTGAATCGGGCGGTATGGGCGGACAGAATTTCATTCAAGAAGTCCATCAAAACGTCCCCTTATGTGCTCGTGTACGGCAAAGAAGTTGTCTTGCCAACGCACATTGAAATACCAGCTCTCTGGATGTTTGATGAGGAAAGAAGCAGCGAGGATCCAGTAGAAGACAAACTTTGCCAACTGCTGCAGTTGGAAGAAGACAGAGAGAAAGTGTACCAAGCCTTCACCAAACACGCTAAAGCAACTCAAGGCTGGTTCGCAAAAGGCACCACCGCCCGAGTTTTCAAAATTGGGGACCTGGTGCTAAAATGGGACTCGTTGAAGGCGAAACCCGGCAACCATGGAAAGTTTGACGCCCTCTGGGAGGGCCCCTATCAGATTGCCCGGGTGAATCGGTTCAATGCATATGTGCTCCGAGACATGGAGGGACATCCTCTCTCCATTCCCGTCAACAGGTTCCACCTGAAATTGTACCACCACTGAAGGCACCCGAAAGGGGTCCTTCTTTGTACAAATTTCCCTTTTTGTGTTTTAAGTTTTCATCATGTAAATATTTCAGTTTTTCAGTTTTTAGTTTTCCAAGTAGCCCAAGTAGGTCTGAGGCAAATGCCCGACTTCGCAGTGAAGTCGGGCAACGCTCATCAAATGGGGCGGAGTAAGGAAGAAAGCAGTTGAAAAAGGAACCAAAATGTCTAAGTCTGACTGCCCAACCCGACTTCGCAGCGAAGTCAGGCTGCGCCCTCTCCAAAGGGCGCAGTCGGGTAGCAGACTACAAAGAAATGCCAAGAATCGGACTGCACCCCAGTTGTTGGGCGAAGTCGGATTGCGCCCGTTTTTCGGGCGAAGTCCGACTGCGCCCCCAATTTCGGGCACACCCTGGGTGATCCAATAGAAGCAAAAAGCGCCTAAGTCTAATATCGAAGTTTGACTTGCGCCCACTTTTGGGGCGAAGTTCGACTTGCGCCCGTTTTTCGGGCGAAGTTCGACTTGCGCCCACTTTTCGGGCAAAGTCCGACTTGCGCCCGTTTTTCGGGCGAAGTTCGACTTGTGTTGGGTTATGGACTATAAATTTTCTTTGAAGAGTGTGCCCGAATGGTGGCGGTGACGTCAGCAACGGCACAACAATCGAGGAGGCTTTAAATGATTGCGCAATTACCAAAAAAGATGCATTTAAAGGGTAAGGTGCGTTTTGGGCCAATAAAGCACGCTTTTCCAGAGAAGCCCATACGCAGCCGCCAAAGTCATAACGTCTCCACCAACCCAGAGTTAACTGCCCTAACTCCCTCCCTCGCGCCATTAATGATTGCAGTCGCTGTCTACAAAAGGACTCTAGCACGGCCAGAAAATTCATAATGTTCGAGCTGACTCCCGGACTGCAAAGAATAAACCTGACAAGCTCAGAAGCTGTCATTCCTGTCCCTGATTGTTTCAACAAGGATGGACAAGGGGAAAGCGCCCGTACAGGCGCAATCAAGTGAAGAGCCACGCGAAGCTGAGTCTCCAGAGTCAAGCGCTCATGAGAGCGCAGCGCCGCAGAAGGACAAAAAAGGAAAATCCAGAACAAAGAGGCGCGTAGTTGGCCAGACTCCACCGCCACCCATCAATCGTTTGTCTGGATACAAGGACGGTTCGTTTTCCATCAGTCTCACGAAGCTGCGTCTGACTATCGCAAAGTGGGTGGATAAGGTTTCGCCTTCCCACCACCTCGGAGCTGCTTTCAAATCAAACCTTTACTGGTTCCTATGCCCTCCGACACACTGGTGCCCGGAGCTGGTTGAAGTGATTGCTGAATATTACAAACCAGCTGCGCGGCAGGTCTGCGATAATAAAGGAAGGGTGTTGTTCACTCTCTTCCGAGAGAGCATCCAGCCAGCATTCGCCCCAGGGCTTCAGTACAGCCCAGACGCAATTATCAGAAGGGTGAACATAGAAGAGCAGACCGGCAGATTTTCTCAGACGAAGCGAATGAGAGAGTTCCTAAACTCCGAGCTGAAGACTCCGCTGGCGGCTGGACAGTGGCCGACTGGCCCCATACCGCTGGACCGATTCGAGAACAGATATATCTATATCATCTTGGCGTGGGTCCTCGGCTGCGACTCAGACAGGGTGGTGCGACCTTTTCAGCTGGCGATGGCCGAGTGCATCCTGCACGGGGAGTTTTACGACTCCACGGCGCAGAAAGGCGGGAAGCGCCCAATCTTCTACGACTGGGCAGACTGGTTGGCCTACGCAATTCATGCGAGCTTGGTGAGACTGCAACAGAGGCAGTCGACGGACTTCCGGTTTTGCTCTTTTCTCACATGGCTATGCCTGTATCACATGCATCATCGGATGAACGTCCCCAACCTAAAAAAGCTGAGCGAACAAGGAGATTCGCTCCCCGTGTACGAGTGGACTGAGGCCCTGTACCGGAAGGGCTCATTTTATGAGTTCAATGTCCAATTTTTGGGCCAGGCAATGGGATTGTTCAACCGGGGCGCGACTCGCCCACCAACGGCTATGACGAAGTGTCTGTCGAACAATGAGTTCGGGGATACCTTCAGGCTAACTCAAGGCATCGTTGTCCGAATCTACAGATTCAAAGGAATGTCGTGTTTGTTGCCCTACTTCTGCACAGACCATCAGTTCGGGATGGAGGTGGCGCGGCAAATGGATTACGTCGAAGAGGAATTTGGCCAGGGAAAGAAGAGGGGTCACATATTCAAATATCCTATGACCTGGGCCAATATTCAAGTCTTCGAAATCGGGCAGCACGTTTATCTCGAGCGGGAGCTGATGGAAATGGGCCTGATTATGCTGCCCCAACGCTGGAAGTATGACCCAATCGGGGTCCGGGGAAAGTTCACGCACGTCTGTCCTAGAGCTGAAATCATGCAAGAAAGAAGGAACAGGACAGGTGCGAACCTCCACTGGCGCATTCATTTGATGCAGTCATGGCCATCATGGCATGAGTTTTACTGTGAGGAGGTCACTTACGATCCTGATCGGAACCCGGACCATCGAATGGAGTCAGCCGGATTCAAGAAGTTCCTCGCTAAGGTGGCGTCGCTCAACTGGCATAAGGACAAAATCCTTGAAAGCTGGAAGATGAGGTGTCGCACGCAACACGACAAATCAAGCCGGAGGAACCTTGCCGTTGATGATGAGTTTTCGACACTTTATGATCAACATGTCGACACGTGGCAGCCCTTTGAATTTCGCAATTGAGTCCCCCGAGGCGCAAATATAAGGTATAAAAGAAGGGCTACCTCTCAGTCATTATCAACCCCTGCGACTTCCAACGCAACTCCATCCAGCAGCCAAGTGGGCCCGATGCAGCCTGTAGCTCCTGTGGCAGTGCCCGAAGCGGCGCAAAGGTCAAAGCGGTCAACTCCCGAGCTGGCTCCTCCAGCAGAAACAGCGTCAGTACCGCCCACCAGCGGACCAAGTGCGGCAGGTATTCTTCCAGCACAACCCGGTACAAGTTTACCGTGGGGACATCAGCGCCTGCCGCCCCTTTATTGCCGCTTTCTTCTGGACCAGCCACGGCGTCGGGAGAAAAGAAAAAGAAAAAGGTCGAGAGGACCAAGCGACCCAAGGAGCCAGTGCAGCAATCAGCCGCAGAGCAGCCGCAAGCAGCAGCGCCGGAGGTTGTCTCTTTAGACAACCCCGAACCAGAAGCAGACGTCTAGGCAGCGACCATCCCTTCAGCGTCGGCTCAGGTGGAGCCCGTAGGTACGTCCTCTGTGCCACTTGCCCAAGTCTGCGTCGGCCCTGCAAAATCCCCATCTTCCACTCCATCAGGGCAAGCCGTAGCCGTGTCTCCCGCCTTACACCGCCATCCAGCGACCTCCACTCGTTTGACCAGTTTGCTCAGGATCCCAACGCCTTTCAATCCCTGAGTCAAACCCTAGAGCTCTTCCCCGCAGCTAGCGCCGAAGCTGCTCCCTCATCTCCGCATCCTTCACCCCAGCCGACCGAAACCCTACCAGCGCCATCCACTCAAACTCCTGTCACCCCTAGGACCCGGTCGCCCTCAAAGGCTACTACCCCCTCTGGTATCCCTCCTACTTCACTGTTCGCAGGGAAGATGCCGCAGCAAGCCCAGGCGCTGGAAGACCTCGATTTCATGAGTATCACCGAGGATCAGCCTCTGGCAATAAGAGCCGTGGGGGGATCAGCCTCCTTTCTTCAAGGCGTTAAGCGCAGAAGGGCCGAAGAGATAGCCGCCCCGGTCAAACGCACAAAGTTTGACCTAGATCGGAGAGTGCTTACAACAGAAAAGTTGATTCCTAAGGTGAAGAAGCCTCTCCGTGACATGACCGAGGCTGACTACGAGCTTCAAACAAAGAAGAAAAACTTTGACGATATCAACGAGGAATACGAGATCCGCGGTATTCGTCGTAAAACAGACAACCTCCTTGTCAAGCATCTCGAGACCCAGGAGGCGCTTTTCCAGCTGCAGAATACCACAAGGCAGCTCGAAGAAGACTTGGCTAGGGCCACTGCGCAGTTGGGGTCAGCACAGCAAGAAGTAGAAGATCTTAAAGCTCAGCTGGCCGCCGCTCAACAGACAGTCGAGCAAGAGAGAAAAGCAGCGCTAGAGCAGGTTTCACAACTGCAAGATTCGCTGAAACAGGCACAGTCGCAGCTCGCAAAGAAAACATCACAAGCGACGGCCTTTTCCAAGAGCAAAGCAAAGGAGATGCGCGCTAGTCTGCTACAAGGTTGCAAGCCCAACCTTGTCAAGTCTTTGACAGTTCTGGATTTCGTATCCAGAATTGAAGAAGTGTCTGCCCAGGGAAAACCTGTGGTAGAGGAAGCCGAACACCAGGCGAGGCAATGGCTAGACCTGGCTGTGAAACTCGAGGAGTTAGAGCGCGAAGGCTTCCAAGTCGCCCCCATGTCGCAACTTGCATCAGAGTGGGTAGATGCAAGGGTAACCTTGCACACTTATTTTGCCAGGACAGAAAAAATCAGAACGTCCATGAAGGCGCTAGACGCCTTAGAACATGAAAGACACATTCTCCTTGCACCTTTTCATATTCTGTCCGAGCACGGGTGTTCGAGCTATGTCAGAGATGACGAGTTCCTCACCCTTGAGCAGGTAAAGAAGAACTGGCTATCCTTCGAGGCAGATACAGTTGAAATTGATAGTTGGACAGAGCCAGTTCAAGAAGCGCAGGTCGCTCAAATGGTGGCTAAGTACTGCAAGATCAACTCTTCTCTTGAGGAGTTGGGAAAAAGATATAACACCATTGACCTGCACGCGGTCGCTGCATTCCACGCAGTACTCAGGAGAGATCAGCGACTCCACTCCCTTCCAAGCCACAGCCTGGGATCAAGCTAAGGCTGCGCTCGAACGCATAAGCAAGCGAGAGGCTGAAAGTGGAGAGCCTTCAGATTCAGAAGGCGAGACTGAGGAGGCAACTGGTGAAAGCGAACCTAAAGAAGAACAGTTGCCCCAAGGAAAGCAACCAGAGCAGCAGAAAGAAGGGGAAGGAAGTTCCTCTGCACCGAAAGGATAAAGGCATGGTTCTTTGCGTCGAGGCGAGCTCAACACCCCGCGAGCCGCCAAGAATGTTGCCACATTTTGCACAGGGGTGCCATGTTTTTGGTTTCTGCAAGTGAGCTGCTCTTTTCCTTCCCTTCTCCTCATTTTCCCTATCTTCTTTTCTCCCTTTCTTCCTCTTCCTCACAACTTCATTCCCTCTTCTTCTTTCCCCATTTCTTCCCCCAGTAGAACCTCAGCAGGTGTGCCTTGAAAAGCTTTTAAGTGTTGGAGCGGCACCCGACTTCGCAACGAAGTCGGAGTGCGCCCCTCAAGTGGAGCACAGTAGGGAACCCGAAGTACGCACCAGGATAGGAGATATTTGAAAATGACTGTGTCAAAGGGCGACATCCGACTTCGCAGCGAAGTCGGGGTGCGCCCTTCTTCCTGGGCGCACTAGGGGAATAGTTCATCAGAAAAACGGCTAAGTGCTGGGGCGACACCCGACTTCGCA
The DNA here is from genome assembly GCA_028583015.1 of Wollemia nobilis. Classification (NCBI taxonomy): domain Eukaryota; kingdom Viridiplantae; phylum Streptophyta; class Pinopsida; order Araucariales; family Araucariaceae; genus Wollemia; species Wollemia nobilis. Next base: position 5,316,816 of record JAQPPZ010016348.1, read on the forward strand.
GCGAAGTCGGAGTGCGCCCCTTTCCCAGTGCGCAGTCCGAACAGCGGATGAAGACAGCCAAGCACCGGTGCACAACCCGACTTCGCAGCGAAGTCAGAGTGCGCCCTTTGACCGGTGCGCAGTTGGGTAAAGTCAACTCAAAAATTTGCTAAGGCAAGAAGGCCTTCCAACTGCGCTGTTTTCCTCCTGCGCAACCCGATAGCGCCCGAATTCCTGGCGAAGTTGGATAAGCTGCCTTTCAAGGCAGACACGTGTCACACCTCAGCATCCGACAAGTATCCACCTTCGGGATTCGAGCCAAGACTTGACCGCGCAAGGACAAAGTATGGGCTACACTATCGACGCCATCTGTCACTATTTAAGCCAATGTGAAGTGCCATCTGCCGCACCTACCCGCATTCCTGCTGACCGAAGACTTATCCCAACGTGCTACCACATAGCTGTACCGCCTTCAGGGACGCCATGCTGTTAGGACAGTCCGGCCCGACAGAAGTCAGCATCAGCAGCTCCTCAACCGCTCGTGTCAGCTACTGTCTTGTCTGGGACTTTGTGCCCATGAATGTAATCAGGGGGGAATTTTGGGCTATAAATACCCACCACATTTTCATTGTAAGTGGTGGAAGGGGAATATATTGCTAGGGAACAATTGTAGCTGTGCATTTGCCTCAAATACAGACATACACTTGGCTCTACTTACTGTCTTTTATCTTGCATGCTGCCTCTCCTTGTCATTTCTGCCTCATGTTTCTTGTGTCATTGCTTGCTGTTGTACTGAACTCTGGACTCCAGCATTTGGTGGCCAAGTATTCCTGGAATGCATAGATAGAGGATACATGGGATCGCTGATAGCTGTAGTTTCAACGTATGTTTGTAGATGAATGCTGTTAGTAGTGGTGATTGATTCGTTTACGTGCTGCTTATTCCCCCCACCCAACTCCAATCACATTTGGAATCCCTTTCTGCACTTTTATCTCTTTCCGCATTTTTATCTCTTTCCTGCACTCTTATCTTAACCCAACCCCCATAGGAAGCCGGCCTTCTCCGGAGATTGGCACGGAAGGCATTCCTTCCTTCTGGCCTTTCAATCTGTGGGCGAATCTGGGCGCATTAACAACAAATCCTTTCCTCATGGCAGATTCGTAACCAACAGCACCTGACACCGCAAAACTCTGTTTTGAGACTACTCCTTTTAGTGCAAGCCATTTTTGGGTGCATGCAAAACAGAACAGAGAGGATGAACTAGTTCAGTGAGAAGCAAGAACAATTGCATGCAATAAAAAATAAGCCCTAAGCTAACCGCCAAGTGAACATTCCAATTCTTGGACGGTCTGCTAATTTGGGAACTCTCTCTATCTTTGGACTTCGAAGGATTTTTAAAAGACCCCTTTTGCAGAGATCATGGGGACACAAGGAGAGGAAGGGCACACACAATTTGGCGTTGAGATAACCAAGTGGCAAGAACTGAAGGTAGGCGCAAGGTTTTGATGGAGGAAGCGTTGACAAAAAAGAGTATTCATGACAAATCATGCATTTCACCTGGTCCATAATTGTAAGAAACACCAACAAGTAGTGTAAGACTCCGTTCTAGCTCATAAACCATGGGACAAGCATATGCCCTCTTTGATGCTTGTGTGATGTTCAAATTGATTCAGGGAAAGAAAAAGAAAAAGAAGATAAATGATAGTTCTTCTTGTCAAACTTCGAGGTCTTGCTTGTATTTCAAAAGGAACAAATGGGTAATGCTTTGCTTGAGAGAACAAAAAGGTAGATCAGGGTTTTGTAACAAGGTCCTGACTGCTGGATGGTTGGCTGGAGTTTTGAGTTCTTTATTGTGATTGTTTTGTTCTTGGAGATTTGATTTTGCCAGTGATATGGTGAAACCCTAGATACCAAAGGCATTGGCAGCTTATTAGCTTGTTTGAAATGAGAATTTGATCTTGGTGAAACCTTTTAACCTCTATGGCCTATTGCTTTGTAAAGTAACCATTGCAATCCTCTATTGAATATCCCCATCAGGGTAAGCTCTTGTGTATAAGCACAAATCTTTTGAGAATATCAAAGCAAAAAGAGGAATTTCCCTGTTGGAAGTCGGTTCAAGGGCTTTGTTAGAACTCAAGCAGAGTATGCCTTAAACCACTTGACTAAGCCAAAATCTGTCTTGGAAATTGATTTCATATATTGATAAATCTGTGACTGTCTTCTGAACCATACATTGATGAGCTGTGACTAGGCTTGAACTTGTCTTCTAAACCATATATTATAAATTTGTCTGGTCTGATGAACCATACATTGATGAAATAGTAATTCTGGGACCTGTCTTCCGGACCATATATTGATGAATTGTGACTAGATTGGAACTTGTCTTCTGGAGCATATTCTGAGGACGTTGGGGCAAGACTTGAACTTGTCCTCTGAATAGAAAAACCAGTTGTTGGGGCATATTCTGAGGACGTTGGGGCAAGATGGTATGTGTGCATGTTGTTGTTGTCTAAATTGTTGTTGGTAGATTGTTCATTGGAATATGATGTATTGCAAATAGTTTTGTAGGATACATGTTGTGTGCATAGTGTATCTATTTATTTGTAAGTTATTCCCATTGTATATTTTGTCGATCTTAGTGGTAATGGAATTGTATTACAATGTGTTGTATTCCATTTCTACATCTCCCACCAGTCATCCTCCCTTCTTCCCTCCGTCTCAAGGCTTCCCTTCTCCCAAGGGGACGACATGCACTGCAACTATGGAAATGAAACTCCTACATCATTGTTATATTTTGTGCATTTATCTTTCACCTTGACTATACTTCCTTTGTGCATACTTATGACTGTGTATCATGCAGGTTCACACGTGGGTCACCATGTCAACTGTTATTGTGCAGGTCCTTGTGCACCTCTTTGTCAAAGTCAACTCCTTTATGTGTTGGCTCATGTGTCGTGCATTATATAAGATCTTCGTATCGGCTTCTCTCTTGTCCGTCCATGTCCATGTCCATGTCCTATTGTTTACCTTCCACTTCTCATTAGTGTCAATATAGTCTTCAATCCATACTCATGGCAATGATGCCAAATGTAGCACAAAAGTTGGTATTCCCGAATTGAAGGTACGAGAAAGTATAAAACAGCAACACACATTACCAGCAATAATCCATAACATGAATATTAAAAGGAATCTTATATATAGGTTGAATTATCAACAAGAACAGCACAAGACTTCCATTCATTTTGCAATATGATCAATACAACACTATTAGATCAACACATGTACATGAGATGCGATTAATACACAAAAGAATTGATACCCTCTCAATGAATGTAGGGGTCTCTAAATAACAATTTTTGGCAGGGAAGGTAGTTGTGTATCTATGCAACCAACCTCGTGTTTGTCTGCTAACAACAACTACCCTATACATTCCAAAACATCACATGTGCACATTATGTCAAACATGTCATTCGACAACTCGTGCAAAGTAATTTTTTACAAACATATGAAACGAAACTATATATAATGTAAATGTGTGTGTACTCATGACTTGTGTGCATCCTTGTCAAGGTCAAGGCAGGACATGTGCTAGCACCATGTCAGAACTGCAGCATACATTTCTTTCAATGCATGGGGAAATCATGCTTTTAACAAAAGAATGAAAATCGTATATATGAATAGCAAGGAAATATTTTACTAAGAGCAAGTGTAAAATCCAAAGGCCCTAAAAAGCTAGTTTCAAATTAAATTTTTAACAATGAAAATTTCCAGAATTGAAACTGTAAATATTGTTTACCACTATTGGCAGAAGACATGTTCTGAGCATGATCTCTCATTCCCCGGGTTGCAACGATCTTTTCTTTGCATGTACAAAATTCTTTTGGTGTTCCACTTGCATCATTACAAGACTCCATATATGTAAGTGCTTTGTCCAATCCCTTAAAAAGTACAGCATTACTTAATAAGCATCTATTAATGTAATGATACAATATTATTAGAAAAAACTAAATAGTAAAGCAAATGATGGAACAACGCATAATACTTGTTTCAAAAACGTAATGTAACTTCTAAATGACAAGGATGTTGTGGCAAAGATAATACAATCAGCAATGTCTTCTGTTAAACAGATAAGCCAAATGCAGGCAATAAATTTCAAAGATTCCAATATACTTCTTTAAAATAGCTCAGTCTTCCAATGCTAAAGATTAGCAAATCAATAGTGTTTATTATTAATTTATTACAACCCTGAGAAATGCTTCATAAAAGAGGAATCAACTGTAAATTCAAATTTTTGGGAGATAGCTTGAGACTAAAACCATGAAACAAAAAACAAAGAAGAGTAAAAGGTGGTTGATGACATTATACTCATAAATATTGACCTAATCATAATACCATTATGTGTATAGCTTCGTAATGACATCATCATTGCATTGATTATAAAATTTCTGATTTCTTAATACTGCATTCTCTCTCCTAGGTGACATGGAATTCATATAGCATTTCTTTTGCCCAAAATGCTGACTGGACTTAGTAGTGTTCCATCAGTCCAAGCAAGATAGACCTGCTGTGTGCATCTCCCATTTTAAATGTTGTTTGACCAACATTAAATAAGGTTCGACTTAACCAAGATTTACAATCCAGACCGGGAGTAAGGTAATGAATATGTAAGATTAATTTCATATGCATGGATTTACCAAAAATTTGTTTCATACAAGAATTGCAATTTATATTATACTTATTTGGGTGAAGAATCCTTGAAACATTCAGCAGCACTAAATCAACAAAGATTAAGCAAATGAGTCTGCTTACCATCTTGTTCATTTTTTCTCAATCATCCTGTTCAACATTCTAGGGCTTGTTTCTCATTTTGGTAGTAGCAAGCTCTTTCTCTTCCAACACACACTCCATCTTTAACTTCCAAAGATTGAATTCGGCTTTGTACAATATTCAATCTCTGTCTTACTAGATGACAAAGTCATTCTTTTTTAATTTCAAACTTCAACAGATGTCTTCGTTGCCTTAATATTTCGTCCCGGAGATAAAATAATCAAATCAATTTTCACAACCTCAAATTACTCTTGCAATTCAACTTCTCAAAGGATGGCTCTCAATTGTTCTAGCCTTTCAAGCAATCATGCTAAACAGTATATCTTCTCAAGCCAAATCCTAGGACTCTAAGTCACAACACAAGATCCCACCAAATGACAAACCTCTTCTTGTTCGCTCTTACAACTTGTTAGATCTGAGAGCTTCAAAAAAAGAAAAGAAAAGCAATAAAATAAAATTTGCATCAAATGAAATTCACTTACAAAACAAAAGAAAATGATAAACTCGGCCAAACCCGGTCATATGGATGGCTCTTCATTTTATCATTTCTCTTTTACACGCCATGTAACTATGACCACATGTATTTGTAAAACATAAAAGGGCAAAACCATACACCAAAACCACATTATGAAATAACATTAGAAACCAACATTCCAAAACCATATTCTAGAACCGCATGCTAAAGTCACATTGTGGAAAATGCATTGGCACACTTTCCCAACAAGAAAATCCCTGTACGACTCGTATTAATATCACAAACGATGTAATTAATGCACTCATTTCAAGTATATTTTCTCCTATGTGACCATTAAGGAATCTGGGATAGAAAAAGGAGACTTGTACAGATCCATACTGCTGATATCAATTAAGTAAACATTTACATCAACAACCTGAGAAAGAGTTGATAACTAGTTTGTCAATAATTCTAAAATCTGCAGCATTGATCAGAATCAGTCATTGATTTGAATCAGCAGCCTTGACTAGAACAATTACTGTTGATTAGAATTTTTTGTGCTGGATGGAATCTGCTGTGTTAACTACTGAAATGTACCCATTTTGTTTAAGGTTCACTGGCCATAACCCCTCTTTGACTTCCATACTTCCTTAACTAAAAAAACTTTGACTATTATATTGACTTTGAACAAATTTGACTTCCATAAATGTAAAATTATTGAACAACTAATTAAATTTCTTAAACGTTTCAATGTATTCAAATGAAAGTGAAATTTTGAACGAACAAGGAAAGAAAAAAGTAACACTTAGAACATTGATGATACCTTGATCGCATTGAGAAAGAAACCATTGTGCAGGCAATCTTTAGCAAAACATATCCACTCCTCAATATAAGCATGCAGTTGTGGACCAGTATGAACAATGGATTCTCTTAATATTAAAGCCTCATACCGAATGACCAATTGGCTCTGAAAAAACAACACACAATAGAATGTTAAAAGTTTTTACAATGCCTGTTTTTACAATAATTGGAAAGCACATTCAAGCTATATAGACAAAATGTCCTCAAATACAAAAGAATGAAAATCAAAGTAAATAACAGCTGCTTATTGTATATCTCAGAGCGGTTTTGAATTACATAAGCATATTAGACTATTATATTTTTGTGTCATGAAAACTATTCTTTTGAATCTATTAGGAATTCCATAAAAAAAAAAATTTCATACTTTCCATCAGCATGAGATCAAACATGTTTTTAACCTTAGCTTTATACTCTTACAAAGCTAAAAGAAGTCACAACATGCATCTGTTGTTGAAGTATGTGTAATCTATTCTTATTAGGCCAAGGCCAAAAGTGTAAGAGAGTGCTTATGGGCACTATTGATGTAGACTACGGGCAAATGTTTATGTAAGCCTACAGGCATTCCTCATGTAAGCCTACAGGCATCATTCATGTAAGCCTATAGGTGTTTTTAGTGTATTCACCCTTAGTGATATTGGTTAAACCACCTCTATGGTTAACTTTGATTAAAAAGTTTAATACATTTGTTATATTGTAATATAACCTTCAAATCAAGTTATATCGACTTGAGGTTAACAGTTAATTGTAAATTTCATATCACTATATATACCCCCCAATGAGTAATCCATTGCATCAATGTTTGATATGTAAAAATATTGTGGGTGACCTACCGACACCCACCCCTTGTTCTTGTTGCCACATTTTGCTAAGGGGTAAAATTTTGAAAACTACTGCATTTTTTGAGATCAGGTCCTCTCCTTTCCTCCTTTTCAAAGCTATTGGTCTAGCAAGTTTAGGTTTTCAGGTTTCAGCGAAGCTCGGGAAAAAGCTAAAGTTCCTAATGCAGGGGCACTCCCGGGTCGCTCCCCTTTTGAGCGATTCCGGGAGTCACTCCCTTTCTTCGACGATTCCCAGCTTCGCCCGCTGTTCGTGCGACTCCCGTCCTCACTTGGGTATGGCGGTGTGTTGCAGCTCAAAAAAGGGCAGAAAATTCTCTAAGGCAAGAAACCAATGGGTCGCTCCATTCCGAAGCAACTCCCGTCGTCGCCTCAGCCCATCGGCGACCGCCGTCCTCGCCCCGCCCCTACAGTGACCTCCAGCTCCGTCTAAGTTTCCAGCGATCGCCGGTAAGGTTCGAAAATGTGAAAAATTGACTAAGGCATTGAACACCCAAAGGTCGCTCCCCCAGCAAGCGAACCCCAGAATCGCTCCGTCTGCCCGACGACTCCCGTCATCACATCGTTTTGTGGCAAACGGCAGCAGTGAATGATAAAATTCTCTAAGGCAGGAAACTTGTGGGTTGCTCCATTCCGGAGCGACTCCCGTCGTCACTGTAACAGCACAGCGACCCTCGTCCTCGCCCAGGTCTCCTGCGATCACCGGAAGATTCAAGGATATAAAAGAGATGTAAAAATGACTAAGGCACAATATGCGCCACGGTTCGCTCACATCCATGTGCGACTCTCGAGTTCGCTCCACTCAGGAGCAACTCCCGGGATCGCTCCTACTCCCGAGCGACTCTCGGGTTCGCTCCTCCTTTGAGCGACCCTCGTCGTCCCCCCTCATTATGGTGAACTCCGACTATTAGAGAATTGAAGGCAGAAAAGTCCTCCCAGGTTCGCTTCTTCCCCCAGCGATCCCTAGCATCGCTTCTACTCTGCAGCGAACCTCAAATTTGAACTAAAGCCGGCGACTTCAGCAGGGCTACAGGTTGACTTCAGGAAGCAGAGTAGGTGGACATTTATGACGTGACAGTTTAGTTTTTAACCCCAGGTTATCTTGTCAGAGCCTTTAAACATCCCAAGGGGCAAATCGTACTTGCGGCATTGAATAGACATACTCTATCAACAACCAAATCCGTCTGGAACCGTACCAGACTCAGGAGAATCATGTTGCAGGTACGCTCACGGCCAGCAAAGGTCAAATCTCAGCAGCTGTCGCAGTTTTGGGGTTCCATGCTTCAATGTAATTTGGGAGGAAATTTTTGCTATAAATAGAAATCGACTTTCATTGTAAAATGGGGGGAACATATTGCTAAAAGAGCTACTGTAAACAAACACTTGCTTCAATACAAAGGATCTTTGGCTCTAACTCTTGTCTCTTTCTTTTATGCTGCCTTTTGCAAGTATTTCTGCTTCATGTTCATTTATTTTTCTGATTGTTGTAATTCTGCACTCTGGATTAGGGCATTGGACATTAAGTGAATCTGGAATTCTGGCTGAAGGATACATAGGAAGGAATCGCAGTGTTAGTTTATGTTACATTCTTTGTTTTGATTGTTGTTGGTTTGGATATTACTTGGTGATTGTGCTGCTTGTTCTTCCCCATCGCTGCTGCAATGCCATTTACATTTCTTTCCGCACTTTTCAAATCTCTTTCCAGTTCCCTTATCTAAAACATCAGTTAGAATAGGAAAGGAGTCGGCCTTCTTCGAAGATCGGCACGAAAGGCATCCCTTCCTTACAATATTTCAATCTGTTGGGCGGGTCTAGGACGCAGATAGACCAAACCCTTTCCTAGTGGCAGATTCGTAACCAACAGTTTCTCTGGCACGCCCGGTGATACCAAGACATTCCACCTCATAAGCAGTATTGAAGAAGCGATGTTCGCTTCAGTGCTATCGAATCTGAACATCTAGCGACTCTATTGAACTCGGATACCCTCCAAATCTCGAAGACCAGTCCAAGAAAATCCTGTCTTCATGAGTACGAGATGGAGAGTTAGAAACGCTGAAGAAGAACCTAAGTACTACGAGCTTGATATTAGCGCCTTCGAAGAGCGTCCTAAGCTGATAAGGTCGAACATCCCTCTGGACGAAGCGCCTTCGGAGAGCGTCCTAGGTTGATCAGGCCGAACATCCCTTTGGACGAAGCGCCATTGCAGGAAGCCGTAGTTACTGAACAAGATCCAACATCCGATAGTACTGCAACCAGCTATCCTCCAAATCCTCCGAACTCTCCGGACCATCAAGGGGCTCCTGTCCAGCTAACCCAGCTGCTGCTGCCGCCATTGTCGCCTCCCAACCAGCCGAATTTGAGCGCGAACATGGCGAACCCACCACCAAATCAAAATCAGCAGCAGAATCAACAACAAAACCAACCGCCAAATCCACCTCCCAAGACTTTTCAGCTTGGAATCATGCGGGGCCATTGAACCTGGCAGCGCCAGCCGCCATCCCCACTACGGCGCTCAAGGCCATCCCTACCTATGACGACACGAGAAAGACGACGCATGAACATGTCCAAGATGTTGCAGCTTTGGCCACCATTCATGGTATCACAGAGGAGAATATCATGGTGAGGTTGCTAGTCCTGTCCCTCAGGGGTAAGCTCCAGTACTGGTACAGGGCATTACCACCCGGCACTATTACTACTTGGGACCAGTTAGCAAGCCTGCTGATACAAGGGTTCAATGAGTCGGCGGACCCTTACTCTCTGCTCCATCAGTTCACAACCATCCAGAGGCACCCACAGAAGGAGGTCCCCGACTTCAACATCAGATTTACTTGGACCTGGCAGAGGGTCCCCGATGGCTTGCAACCAACTCCCAACCAAGCTGCATTTTATTACCTCAAAGCATTCCACTCCGATCTCAGTATGAGTATTCGGTATTCTGGCGTCAACACTTTTCCGAATATGTACACGCAAGCGCAGAAGGCCGAGGCCGATCTGATTGCCATTGGCAAACTTCTCCCAAAGCTGACAATCCCAATTTTCTTGGATTTGCCTCAATACCAATACCCCGGTACATCTACTCAGTTCCCAGCTGCCTCTTCCATGTATCCGGTTCCCTCATGGAACCCAAGCCAAACGCCCAGTTATCCGCAGGTCCCAACTCCTCAAGCCCCACAACTTCCTCCGCCACCGCAATACCCGGCCCTGCCTCCGCCAATAGCAACATTGCCATTACCTGCCCCTCCAGCGGTTGATCCTCAGATGAGGGTTCTAAAGGAGCTAGAGTCGCTTAACTCTACTATGAGAACACTGTCCAACGACATGGCAATAATGAAGAAGAAGCAAGCTCAGCAGGAATTCCTGCCAAGAAGGCCATATCCTCCTCCGACGCTTACAAGGGACCAAGCCGTAAGAGAGCAAGCCGCTCAAGCCGGTAGACCTCCGAAAAGGAATGTTGCCATCAGTGAAGAGCCGAGCACTTCATATTACGTGCATTAGTGTTCGACCTGCAATGACCCGCATGGGGAAGATACCTGTATGGTACACCAACATTATATTCAAACACTGGCTGGTAGCTCTTCCAGCGGCCAGGTCAACCTGATTAGAGAGGAGGACCGTAGCCTCGTGGTCCCTGAGGAAGAGCAAGTTTCGATTCTGACCAAGGATGGCAAGAAACCAATCAAGGTGGATGCGGCCCAGATGCAGCCTTTGAAGGTGTACACTCGACGATAAAAGGAGCAGCCTCCGGCAAAAGCTCTTGACAAAGCCCCCTTGCCCCTGCCAACGAAAGAGAAACCATTACCGGTAAAAGCTCCAACGACGCAACCTCAAGTCGAAACTAAGGAGCAGGCAAGGGAGAAGCTCAAGTACCGTCATTGACAAAGTGGCAAAGGGTTGAGGCCATGCAGCAGTACCGCACCAAGTACGAAGCTGCAAAAGAAACAGAGGTGCCCACTACTTCGGCCTACAACATTGTTGATGAACTCAAGAAGACCTCGGCCAAGATAAGTATGTACGACGCCCTACAACTCCCAGGGCAGGTGGATCTGTTGCAGGAGTCGCTGAAATTTGTCAAAGGAGGAAATGTGACACAACTTGTGTTAGCTCAGCCCCTGACGACTTCGGTCACGGGAAAAAACAGACCGCCACCGTTCTACTTGTCTCTGCGGATGGAGGGGTGTGTGGTGCACAACTATATAATTGATTCCGACGCATCGACTACTGTAATGCCAAGGGCTGTTTGCGAGGAGATAGGCATGGAATACATGCGAAGCAGCCAAGGTGTTGTCCAACTAGATGGCACTCCTGTGAAAACAGTGGACGTCATTAAAGATATTCCCATACAGCTACACAAGGCAAATCAGATTGTTGTAATACAGGAGGTTGTGGTCGTGGACCTGGAACCTTACTTTGGCATGTGCCTCCCAAGGGAGTTCACCTCCAAGCTGGGCGGTTATCTTTCTCTCGATTACTCACATATGGAGGTCCCCTTCAAGGGGAGGAAAGTGAAAATCTACAATGAAAAACCCTCCACCTTCCTAGTTGAGAAGATTCCCGAGGAAGGACAGCAGGATGAATCGGTGCACCTAATGACAAAACAGTTGGAGGAAGTAGATATAGTGGAGGAAACCATAGAAGAGCCGCGAGCGGAAGATGAGTTCTCCTTGCTTGATTTCAACGCCATGATTGAATCAGACATAGGCTGCTATTCTATCACCCAGCCTGAGAAGCTAAAGAAGACAGTAAAAGAAGACAAAGATCCTGCCCCGAATGAGCTTTGGAAGCTGTACTTTGATGGCGCCCGATGTAAAAACGGCGCCGGGGCGGGGGTTCTTCTAGTTTCACCCTGAGAAGAGCAGAAGGACAATTGCTACAGCCTGGCCTGGAGTTGCACCAACAATGCGGCAGAATACGAAGCCCTTTGTCTAAGGTTGAAAAAGGCAAAGAAGTTGGGAATCAAGCAGCTGCAAATCTTTGGAGGTTCGGAGCTGGTCTGCAAGCAAATTACCAACAAGTGCGTCTCAAAGAAGCACTATCTCAAGGCATACCACAATAGGGTCTGGGACTTGCTGGAATCATTTGAAGCCCTTAATTACAAGCCATTTCCCAAGAGAAGAACAAGCACGCAGACATTTTAGCGTCTATCGGAGCCATATACTCCTCGGCTGATGACATGATGCAGAAGCCTAAGGCGGTAAGAACCATTTACAGGCCTTTTGTGCCTAATAAGGACACCCACTGGCAAGTGTTCGACTGTGACGAGCAAATCGTCAATTTTTTAGTCCATGAAGCAAGTACTATAGAAGGTAGAGACCCTGATGAGGGGTTGATAAAGCTGAAAAACAACCATGTCCCTAAGGGGCTAATCACTCTAGAGAGTCTTTTTTATCAGAATAATGGAGCGATATCTCATCGGATCAAAGTAGACGCCAAGCAGTACAAGGATCTAGAGCTTGAGCCCGGAAAGGTGATCAAGGTTGGGACCGACTGCACCTCGGAAGAGTTGAAGCAAATTCGGGCTTTGTGCAGAAAGTACCCTGATATCGTCGCTTGGTGTTATCAGGACCTGAAGGGGTACGACAGAGAAATCATCCAACATACCATAGAGCTGGAGGAAGGGGTCAAACCCTGCAGGCAGAAACAGAGGCCAGTCAACCCGAAAATAGAGGTTCTGATGAAAGCCGAACTCTTGAAGATGTTAGAGGCAAAAATCATCTACCCCATCAAGCATTCTTCTTGGGTCGCAAATATGGTCCCTATCAGGAAGAAGAACGGGGATATCCGCTTATGCGTTGATTTCCGCAATCTGAATCAGGCCTCGCTGAAGGACCATTACCGCTCCCGCAAATTGATCAAATCCTTCATGTGGTTGCAGGAGCACAACGTTTCTCTCTACTAGACGGTTTCTCTGGATATTGTTGGCATTTTTGCCACATTAAATTTTTTTACAAAATTTTGCCTAAGTATGGAGCTTTAAATCGGCAAAGAGCATGCAAAGGCGTTGGCATTTTCGCGGGCCCTAAAAGAGGATGATAAAGTGGACAAATTGATCTTTTGATGTCTCATTATTGCAGATCTTTTTGCAAGCTTTCCAGCGATATATTACAATAGGTGATCGGGTCAGCGAATCAAAAGTTATGGCCCCGGAAGCAAATCCAGCAAAAGTCCACTTCGGGCTTGAAAACAATTCTAAGGCAGAGGGGGAGCTTCGGCCAAAGCTTCTCCGAAGTATCACTTCGGCCCCCTTCTTCAGCGAAGCACCCATTTTCCAGCGAAGCAGCAAAACAGGGAGTTGGGTCGCCTCATTCCCTACAACAAAGTTGGCCACTTCGGCTAAAATTAAATTAAATGCCCGCTTCGGCCAGTTTTTCTAGCGAAGCTGTTTCCAGGGCTAGATTTCAGCGAACCACCCTCTCATGAGGCCATTTTGACTTAGGGATTTTGTCCATCCTCCTGACCTCCACTTCGGCCCGATTGCATTGTGAGGCTGCTACTTCGAGTGCAAATTCAGCGAAGCTCCCCTAAGGTCGCTCCTGACACCGACACTACTCCCGAGGGGCACGCATTCTAAGACCGGGTATTTATCCAAGGCATTTGTGCGACACATAAATGCATTTTTTCTTGCCCGAAAGACCCGGCGCCCATTTGAGGCAATAGGATGTGAATTATCAGTTGCAGGGAATAGCCAGGGCAACTTGTGAAGCCACTCGAGTGCCCCATTCCCGGGACAACCCAGGACAAGTTAGCGGCTCATAAATGCAGTTTTCCTCGCTAAGCGCGGCCCTGTAACCAGATATAGAAATGGGATGTAAGTTTTCATTTTGGATGAGAAGGCGAGCGCGATTTCTTCGGCCGCCAGGGCGTCCTTGCAAGCCCAGCGCATTAATGACTCAGAGGGTTGGGTCCTCTATAAAAACCCTAGCATTGTAATAAAAAGAGGGGGGGAACTTCTGCTAGAAAGCTGCTGTAACTTGATTTTTGCAATTGATATTAAAGACTTTGGGCCTCATTTCTCTCTTGTATGCTGCCTTCTATGATTATTTCTGCTATTCTGTCTTCGTTTGTATACTGCAATTCTGAATCCTGAATTTAGGTGTGTAATTGGGGACAGAACCCTGAAATTCTCCTAGAGGATACATAGGGGAGAAAATGCCATGTTAATATTCTTGTATGCTGCCTGTGGATAGTGTTTCTGCTATATTTACATGTTTCCTGTTCGTTGTAATTCTGAAATCTGGATTTAGGCGTAGGGGAATAGATAAATCCTGGAACTCGTCCAGAGGATACATAGGAAAGTTAACGTGGTGTTCGTTTATGTGTTATCTTTCGTATTTATTGCTGCTACTTCAAGGTATTAGTTAGTAATCGTGCTGCCGGTTCTTCCCCTCATTAAATCAATCAACTGCATTTCTTCCCTAGCTCTTTTATTTCTTTCCTGTACCCTTACTCTTTTTATCTCTTTCCTGTACTCTCATCTGCAAAAAAGCAAGTAGTTAGTAAAGGAGCCGGCCTTTCTCCGGAGATTGGCACGGAGGGCATCTCTTCCCTCCGGCCTTTCAATGTTGGTCCAGGTCTAGGGCGCGTACACGTACAAAATCCTTTCCTATGGCAGATTTGTGACCAACAGATACAATCAGATCTGGGTGAAAGATGAGGACCAGCACAAGATGACGTTCACCACCAAATGGGGGATGTTTGCCTACCAACGTATGCCCTTCGGCCTGTCCAATGCGGGGGCCACGTTCCAGAGAGCCATGTATATTGCATTTCGTGAGCTGTTGAACAAAATCATTGTTCTATTTGGATGACATGACTGTGTTTTCACACAGGAGAGAAGAGCATGCATCACACCTGCAGCAAGTGTTTGAGAGGTGCCGAGATTTCAGCATATCTATCAATCCAAAAAAGTCTGTCTTTGCAATGAAGGAAGGGAAACTGCTAGGCCATGTCATCTCTGAGAAGGGGCTTGCAGTTGACCCTGACAGGGCAGAGGCCCTTCTTAAACTTCCACTCCCAGTAAACAAGAAGGGGCTGCAGTCCTTCGGCCAGATTAATTTCGTGAGAAAGTCCGTGCTCGATTTTGCTCAAGTCATTAAGCCAATGGCCAAACTTCTGAAGAAGGATGCCGAGTTCGTCTAGACTGAAGAAAGAAAGAAAGCATTTGAGGAGATCAAGGCTAGGATCGCTTAAGCACCCGTGCTGGTTAACCCAGACTATTCTAAAGATTTCATCCTATATGAAGTCGGGGATCTTGAAAGTTATGCGGCGGTTCTAACGCAGAAAGGAGATGACGGCGAAGAGCGGCCAATAGCCTTCTTGAGCCAAGTAATCCAGCCGCACGAGGAAAGATACAACTTCATCGAGCGCTAGGTGCACGCAGTCATGAGGTCCTTGAAGAAATTTAGCCACTTTGTCTTCCAGAGCAGGACTACAGTGTACGTGGTCCACCCAGATGTTAGGAATTTTATCATCCAGGGAGAACTGGGTATCAAGAGGGCTGGCTGGATCGCCAAGATACAGGAGTTTGACATAGAGGTTCGACCCACCAAGCTAATCCGAGGTCGGGAACTGTGCCAAGAGCTAGCAAGAAGTGCTACCGCGGAAGTAGTCGCCTTTCAGTGGGAGGACCCGATACTAGAAGGCAACTTCGCCAATTCTTCGACAGAGGACAACGACTGGACCGATGAGATAATTTGATATTTCAACACTAGGAGATTTCCAGATCGTCTTAATGCCTCACAGAGGAGGAGATCTAGGTTCCAGTCTCAGAAGCATGTGTTATGTCCCAAGGGGCTGTTTTTCAAAAATGTTGACGGTGTTCTCTTGCGATGCGTCAGGGGAACAGAGAAGGAGAAAGTCCTCGATGAATTCCATTCCGAAATGTTGGAAGGACACCTTTCAGGAAGGCCTACGGCCTTGAAAATGATTAGAGCGGGCTACTATTGGCCCACTATTTTTGCTGATACATTTGCAGTGTGCCGCAAGTGCGAAAAATGTCAAAGATTCGCTGGCCGGAATAAGAGCGCACCAATGCCCCTCCAACCGATCCAAGTTGAAGCTCCCTTCCAACAATGGGGCTTAGATTTTATCGAGGTGATATCGCCAAATTCCTCGACGGGGCATAAGTACATTTTGACTGCCACGGATTATTTCACCCGGTGGGCCGAAGCGGTGCCTACAAAGCATGCCGACCAGGAGACGGTCATCGCCTTCTTGGAGAGCCTGATAACCTGCTTCGGGATTCCAGAAGAAATTGTGAAACAATGGTCTGGGGTTCGTGGGTGCCAAACTCACTGAGTTCGCTTACAAATATGGAATCTACCTTAAGGCGTCCTCAATTACTACCCGTAGGGAAACGGCCTAGCCAAATCAACAAATAAGAATTTAATGAAGATCATAAAGAGGACCCTCGAGAGGAATAAAAGATCCTAGCACTTGCACCTGGACCAAGCACTATGGGCAAACCGCATCTCTGTTAAAAAATCCATCAAAACGTCGCCATACGCGCTGGTCTACGGGAAGGAGGCTGTTTTGCCCACACATGTCGAGATGCCCGCGCTGTGGTTGCTAGACGATGAAAAAGGTAACCTGGATCCCATTGATGCTAGGCGAGCTCAGTTGTTGCAGCTTGAAGAACGAGAAAAATCTTATGAAGCTTTCATGAAGCACACAGAGACCACACGAAATTGGTTTGCAAAAGGGACTACAACCAAGGTCTTCAAAATCAGAGATCTAGGGCTGAAATGGGATTCATGGAAGGCAAAACCAGGGAACCACGACAAGTTTGACGCCTTCTGGGAAGGCCCCTTTCAGGTTGCTCGGGTTAACCAGTTCAATTCGTTTATATTGCGAGACATGGAGGGCCAGATTCTCCCCATACCAGTCAACGACCTTCATCTGAAGGCCTATCACCACTAAGAGGCATCATGAGGTTCCCCTATGTACATAGTTTTATTTCTGCAGTTTTATTTTGTTTTTCTGAATGTAAATATGCTTTCCAATAAATGCTTTTTCCTTCTTTAAGCTCAGGCGTTCGGCTCTTAAATCGAGCAGTTTTGTCCTAAGAAATTCAGAGCCAAGTTTCCCACGCAGAAGCCAACCCCTGTTCGTAGTTCAGCGATAACGAGGTTCGCAGGTTCCTAAGGCGATAGGCAGAGCTAACCAAGATGTAAGGGACTAAGGGTCAGAGAGAACCGGAATTCTACTAAGTCCCTTTACAATAAAATCTGCTGAGGTTCGCTCAAAAATGGCAACGATAACGAGGTTCGCAGGAATTTCAGGCAAACTCCGAAAATGGTCAGAAGGTCAAGGTCCTCATTGCACTAGGGTTCGCAGCGACAGGTCTGAGCAACGATCAACTAAGGGCCAGGGCACAAGTTTGAATTCGGGATAAAGTTCGTTGAAGCTTCAGGCGACTCCAAACATTGCGCAAGTTTTAGGGCAAAGTGAGGCTTGGGTTAGATGCGATGGTAGGGAGAAAACAAATGACGAAATTTTTCTAACTCCCATAAACGCCGAAATTCACCCAAATTTCGCGCAACTCCGGGAATCGTCCGGAGTCTTGAGCGATCCACAGAATCGCTCGACCCGTAAGCGAAGGACAGCCATGTTCAAGAGGCCCAAAAATTCGCTAAGTCCCGAGATAGCGCCAAGAGTCGCTCCCCTTTTGAGCAATTCCGAGAATCGCCCGTAGTTTCCAGCGATAACAAGGATCACCCAACTTTCGAGAGAATTCCGGGTAAATAGTGAAAATGGGCCGAGTTGGGAGAAGCATAGGGGTCGCACACAATTTGCAGCAATGACTGGAATCATCGTGGATTTGAGCGATTCTCAGCACCATAGATAAGAAAAAATGTTTAAAATTTTTACGTAGTCTAGGGCAACCGCCGAGGTTCACCCGAATCTCGTGCGAGGACGAGAATCGCTCGCAGTTTTCAACGACTCTGGGAGTCGCACAGTTCCAGGGCAAACTACGGCAAGCGCAAGAATTCAAGTAAGAAATAACCGGGATTTTAGGTTCGTTAGCAGCCCAAGATTCGCTCAGATCCAGAGCGATAATCAGAATCGTCGGGGGTTTCGTGCGATCGCAAGACCAAGGGTGAAGGTTCACTCGAAAAATATTTCCAAGTCCCAGACAGTCTGCCAAGGTTTGGACCTCTTTCGAGCGAGGACCGTCATCGCTCAGGAAGTTGTGCAACTTCAGGACAAAATGTTCAAAATTTTTCTAAGTCTCCCAGACGTCGGTCGCTCGCCCAAGGAACACGCGCTAAGAATCGCTCAATTCCCAGGCGAGCCTGGGAATCGCCCCAGTTTCAAAGCGAACCTCGTCCAATGCACCAACCTGGCCACGGCGAACCTCGGGATGAGTGTAAAAACGACAACGGGTTAGAATTTCAAGGTGCACGTTATAAAGGAGGGCATCTGCACGCATTTTTAAGCAGATCTTTAAGGGAAAAAGACGAGCCTTGGGATCGGCAATCGAGGAGTTGCGCCTCCAAGGAAGATCCTGCGCACGGCCACCAAGGGATAACGACTGCGCCCACCAACTCCGTGCTCCCGACATTAAACTCAGGTACTCGCCATTAATGGCTAACCTCATGCCCACTCCCATAAAAAGCGCAGTCACTCAGTTCGCTCTATTAATTAAACCTGAACTCATTTCGAGCTGCACCAGAAGCCGAATTCAGAGTTTTTTACCAGCGAACAGCAGCATACCTGAATTCTTTCATCACCATGGGCAAGAAGAGTGTCGAGGAGAAGGGTAAAGCACCCAGAGAAGCAGCTTCGGGCACACCAGAAAGTGGGAAAAAGAGGGCCGAAGCTGGAAAAGAAAGGAAAGATAAAGGAAAAGCGCAGGCGCCAGAAGCAGCGACAGGGCAGAAAGCCGAATCAGGGCCAGCAAAGGTGGTCGTCCATCCGCATGTAGACAATTGGGTAAAATACAGGGACGACACCTACTCCCAAAGCATCGAGCAGCTACGGCACACTATTGATGACAGGCGAGGGAAAGTTTCTGCCTCAAGTCCCTACGTTGCAACTTACCACTCTCACCTGTACTGGTTCTTATGCCCATCGGTGCACAATTGTCCAGAGCTAGTAGCAGCCATTGCCCAATACTACAACCCGAAGACCAAACAAGTCCGGGACAATGGGGGAAACGTCTTATTCTCACTTTTCTCTGACACTGTCCAGATGGCCTGCGTGCCTAATCAGTTGCCAGACAGAGACTATACCATCAGGTACATTAATCTCAACGAACAGGCTGACAGGTATACGAACAACCCAAAGATGCGGCTCTTCATGGAGTCCCAGCTGCAGGACCCGATACCGCCCAAACATTTGCCAACGCTGCCTATGTCCCTGAGGCACTTCAAGAGCACGGGCATATATACTATGCTGGCCTGGGTCTTGGGCATTGGCACAGACGTTGTGGTCTTCCCCTACCAAGTTGCCATTGCAGAATGTATTTTGCACGGGGAATTCTACGACCCCAGCGCCATGGGACCAAAAACTAAGCCGGTGTTCTTTGACTGGGCAGATTGTATAGCGCGCAATATACATTCGCGCCTGCAAGACCTGATAGAGGAGAAAGCCCAATCCTTCAGGCAGTGTTCATTCCTGGCCTGGCTCTTTCTGTTCCATATGCACACCAAGTTGAAGTTAAT
Source organism: Wollemia nobilis (assembly GCA_028583015.1). NCBI lineage: Eukaryota > Viridiplantae > Streptophyta > Pinopsida > Araucariales > Araucariaceae > Wollemia > Wollemia nobilis. The sequence goes on from JAQPPZ010016348.1 coordinate 5,336,435, forward strand.
TCCTGTCCAGCGCACCGACGAGAGAGGCGCGCGACTCCCAGTATACCAGTGGACCCAGATGCTGTTGAAGAGGGAGTCCTACTACAAGTTTAATCAAGCATTCCTGGGCCCTGCCTTAGCGCTCCTTCATGGCTCTTGCCCGCGTGTCCCCCGCCAGATGAGAGACAAGGTGATACGGCGTAATATGGGCGACACTTTCCAATTAACGCAGGGGTTCGTCATCAAAATTTTTGGGTTCACAAGCAAACCCTTCCTCTTGCCCCATTACACCACGGAGTTCCTGTTCGCCTTGGAGGTGGCGCGGTAGACGGATTACAGTGACCATAATTATGGCCAGGGGAGGAAGTGGGGACATATTTTTGAGTTCCCGATCAAATGGGGAGAAATCGAGGTCAATTTCACCGGACAAAACGAGTATCTCACAAAAACGCTCCTGAGCTTCGGCTTAGTCGAGCTTCCCCAACGATGGAGATATGATCCCCTGGACGTAGTGAAGGGGTTCACAGAGATGAAGAATTTCCATGCCTGTCCCCGCCTGGAGATCATGGGAGAACGCAACAATCCGTTGGGGGGAGACCTTGAATGGAACATAGAGGAGATGCGGTCTTTTCCGCCATGGCACGACTTCTATCATGTGGAGGCGGAATATGACCCGGTTAATAACGCAGCCCATTCTCGGGAATCCAAAGCCTTCAAAAGGATGCTGCCCAAATTGCAGAAGATGGGTTGGAAGCCGGAGAAGATTGCCGAATGGTGGGTCATGAGGGCCCATACAAAGAAGGAGATGTCAGAGAAAGTCCTTGTTGGCGAACAATCAGTTCTCCGCGCTTTACGATAAGCACCATGCCACGTGGCGGCCTATCATATTCAGAGACCTCGTGCCTCGAGGCACCTAGGACCTACAAAAGGCACAGGCCCCACCCAAGCAACCACTTACACTGGGCGGAGGATCTAGCAGTGGGGCAAAGAAGAGTCAAGCGGCCGAGCACAAGGCACAACCACCCTCTGAAAAGCAAGGATCATCGAAACGGCCGACTGAAGCGGCGCAGGCGACTCCGACGCCTCCGAAGAAAAAGATAAAGGTCACGATAAAATCGCCCAAGGCTCCTTCGGAGAAGGCCGCAAGCCCGGTCTCTAGTACACCCACCCCACTCATTGTCCAGAAAAAGGAGGTCACGCCCCAGAAGAAAAAGGAGGCCAGAAGCCAAAGGAGAAGAAAATCGTGCCAAAGAAAGAGGTTGTGCAACAGGCAGAGGTTGCACCACAGAAGAAGGTTGCTCCCACGGTCCCCCTCAAGGAAGTTATCACTGTAGAAGAAGACACCCCACCAGAGGAGGATGCGTGGGTGACTCAAATATTCAACACGCCAGCTCGAGCCGAGCACGCAGGTACGCATTCTCTTTTCCTCCCTCAATCTTTTGAGTCGTTGCCCGCGGCACCGTCCACTACCACTGCTGAGCCCATCCTCACTGCCGTTCCTTTAGGCAGCGAACCAGCGTCCGCCATCCCCCTTGCAATATCTCACCCTGTTCTTGAAGAAGCCCAGCCTTCCACCGCCACCCAGCACGACCAACAAGCTTTCGGCCTATTTTCCTCAGACCCCAATGCATTTGAAGCCCTTGCCCACATTCAACCAGGTGTTGCTCCCACAGGCCCATCCTCTTCAACCGAGGCACTAGTTGAGAATCCGTCCTCGAGTTTTGATAATCCTCCCGCCTCTGTCCAAACCGTGTCATCCCCAAAGGTGATTGAGTTCCCAAGCTCCACTTCCCCTCATCTGTTTGCAGAAGAACATATGCCTCAACAAGATCTGTCTCTGATTAAGCCCATGTTTGGAGGCATGGAACTCATTGAGCGAGAACCGGAAATGGTGGAGGGCCACTCCACGACGAGCATGCCTCGGCTCGAGGCGAGCAGAGCTCCTTCAGGTGGATCCAGAGCCTCAAGAAGAGAAAGGCCGAGGAGCCTGCCGGAGTGGAGAAGCGTGCAGGTTTGACCTGGAAAACATGGTGTTGCACAAGGAGAAGAGAATTCCTAAGGTCAAGAAGCCTCTGAAGGACATGACGCCCGAAGACTACACCTACCACCATGTAGCCAAGGATTTGAACACAATCAGCGTGGAAAATGAAGTGGGGGCCATTCATCTAAGAGCAGACACACTCTATGTGCATCATCACCAACTGAAGGAGCGCTACTATGCCGTGGAGAACGAGAAGCTAAAGCTGCAAGAAGACATGGCAAAAATGCAAGCCCAGCTGGAGGACTCCAAAAATGAATCTGAGCAGCTGAGGCAACATATGGCAGCTCTGGAGAAACAAGTTGTTGATCAGAAAGAAGCTGCAGATCGCCGCACCAGGGAAGGTGAGGAGGCACAGGCCAGGATAGTCGAGTTAGAGGGCCAACTTCAGGAAGCCCAGCAGCAGCTGGAAGAAAGGGCGGCACAAGTTGAGGTCTTCTCCAGGGACCGAGTCAAGGAGATCCGTGCTGGCCTGTTAAAAAATTTCCGAACCAGAACCTCCAGGTCCCTTTCGATTCTTATGTTTGTTTGGGAAGTTAAAGAAGTGTCTACCCAGGGTAAGCCTGTGGTAGAAGAGGCAGAACGCCAAGCAGTGCGTTGGCTCACCTTGGCCATTCAGGTCGAGGGCTATGAGCGCAAAGACCTCGAAGTACCTCCCATGACTCAGATTGCCCGTGATTGGGCCACTGCAAGGGCAACCTTGCATTCTTTCTTTGAAAAATTGGAAAAAATTCGGAGAGCCAGGAGATTGTTGGATGCACTTGAACAAGAAAGAAGCATCTGCCTGGCGCCTTTCCAGACCCTTACGTCGCTTGGATTCCCCAGCTTCACGGACGATAATGGAAACTGCCTCCCTAGGGAAGAATTGAAGCTGGCATGGGACGCCTTCAAGGAGGATACAACGGAGATTGATAACTGGGCGGACCCGATTCTGGAGGCACAAGTGACACAGCTCATATCCAGGTTTTTCCAGATCAACGCTTGCCTGACAGATTTGAGTCAGAGGGTCGACCAGACAGATATGCTCCGAATAGAGACCTTCAGGCGCCTGATAAAGGATATTCGCGATCTCGAGCCCTTCCAGGAGGAAGCTTGGACTCAGGTTTAGGCTACCTATGAACGCATTCGCGATCGCCTTGCTTCCCCGGATACTAACCCGCAACAAGGAGAGGAAGAAGGCGAGGAGCAGTCTGAAGGGAAAACGGAGGAAGGAGAGGAAACAGAGGAGGAATCCGCTGACGACAACGGCGGAGCTGAACATGAGGCAGAGCGTGAAGCAAAGCAACAGGAAGAAGCAGAGACCGGGGGTGACTCCGGGCCCAAAGGATGAAGGCATGGGTCCTTGCATCGAGGCAAGCTCAATACCCCGCGAGCCGCCAGGAATGTTGCCACATTTTGCTAAGGGATAAAATTTTGAAAACTGTTGCATGTTTTGAGATCAGGTCCTCTCCTTTCCTCCTTTTCAAAGCTATTGGTCTAGCAGGTTCAAGTTTTCAGGTTTCAGCGAAGCCCGGGAAAAAGCTAAAGTTCCTAAGGCAGGGGCACTCGTGGGTCGCTCCCCTTTTGAGCGTTTTCGGGAGTCGCTCCCTTTCTTCGAAAATTCCCAGCTTCGCCCGCTATTCGGGCGACTCCCGTCCTCACTTGGGTATGGCGACGAGTTGCGGCTCAAAAAATGGCAGAAAATTCTCTAAAAAGTTTATAAAAAAGGACAGAATTTCTCTAAAAAAGGCATTGGAGCCCACTTTATAAATTATAATTTAATATTTATTTTAAAAAAAAATTAAAACTAAAAAGTTTAACCTATAAACTATAAAGTATAAAATTTTAAAAATTAAAATGTTTTAAGTTTTTAACTTTTAGTTTTAAGCTTTAAAAAACTTTAAAAATTAAAGTTAATTCAATTAAAAAAAGTAAAAACTTTTAAAAATTTAAAATATAAACTTTTTTAAAAATTAATTGTACATGCACTATTTGAGGAGGGCATTTATATTGTTATATTTTTATGACTATCCTTTTAATACGTATCGGCTATTTATCTATCTTGAATTTTATGATGCCAACGTGTATGATTTATTTATTTATTTTGTAATGTGTATGATTTATAATTTATTTTATTATTTTGGATAAAAAATACATAAATGATAATATATATATATATATATATATATATATATATATTAAAAATTAGCCGCACCCGCATCCAACGAACCCTATTTTTGGCGGGGGCCGCACCCACACCCACACCCGCGATTCCCACAACACCCGCACCCTCGCACTTGGTAACCTTGGTAATTAGTCACACAAGAGGGTGGAGAATTCAAGAAACCACTATACTCCTCAAGTTTGTTTTGGATGAAACAAGGGGTCTTTCTTTGCGATATTTTTGGTAGTGAAAAATCCTTGGTCTAATCCATCTTGTATCACTAAATGATCTGCTTGCTTCAACTCTGGGCTTGTCTTATAAGTAGAACCTTTCGCGTTTTTTTTCAACCATTCTCATAACTACTTGCCATGTGTGGAGTCTCATGGCATATGTAGCACTAAAATACAATGTTTTTGTAGTCTAGCTATTGGTCCCACTCTCTTGGTTCAAATTTGAAAATGAAGTCTGGCAAATGTTTTGAAAGATCCATGACAACCCATATCCACATATACACATTTAGACTCCACTTTATAGGAATTTGTGCCACCCAGATGAAATCCCCTTGGGTATTACCAATATTTTTCAAAACCTCCTTGTTGATAAGCTCATACTAAAGTTCAAACAACCTAACCCACATAGGAACCCTTTCAAGAGTTTTTGTCTCTACATAAAAAATTTCAATAGGGCTCTTGTCCATGGAAAAAGACCTTATGGAAGAGAAATCATAGAATTCAATTTCCATTTCATTCCAATCTAATTTTAAATCTTTGAAAAATGTAATCAATAATCATTGAATTTACAAATTAACCCTTTACTATTAAGAACCATTATATCACATTCAATCATGTCATCTTTGATAATTAGTTCTAGTGAATCAATTGCCACCTGAATGGGGTTTGTCATAGATTCCTTCTTTCCTTTGTCCTTGATTAGTAGACAATCACTTTCCTTAATTAGGCTATCCATACTTCCAAGTTCCAACTAAAGCTTCTTTAAATGTTTTTTCTTTGGAACTCAATTTGTCCACATGAGATCCCTCTATTCTTTCAAAAAATTTAAATATTTAGATGGAATCCCCATAGGCCAAGGTGGGCTCACTCCTTATGCACATTTTGTTGACATCCTCTTTGTGCACACTTCACTCGCCTTGCTATTTTGGTCATAAATAAATTTTCAATGCTATATATAATATTTATATTAGAATTGTAAGCATGTAAATTGATCAATATATGCAATGGATAAGAATTATAAATTAAATGTTATTTTCAAAAATTAATTTTTGAACATTTAATCATCAATCTGAGCTCGAGTGCTTGAGACGAATCATCTTCCATGAAGGAGGCTCAATTTCAAGTCTCCATTAGCTTAGATTCAAGTCTCTATTAGCTTAGGTTAGAGTCACAACTGACATAGAATCCCTATGTGTGTGAGGGATATGTACTTGACCTATAGCCTTTTATAAAATAATCATGTAAATTAATCATTATATGGAATGAAAAATCTTGATAAGAATTATAAATTAAATTTCATTTTCAAAAGTTAATTTTTAAACATTTAATCATCAATCTAGGCTTGAATGGTTGAGACGAATCATCTTCCATGAAGGAAAGTCTCCATTAGCTTCGGTCCAAGTCTCAACTAACATAGAGGCTCCATATATGTGAGGGATAGGTGCTTGACCTACAAGTGAGTTGTAATAGCCTGATATAAAATAAAATCCATGGCTTCCAATTAAAAAATATATATATAGATTTTTTTTATTGATGAATGAGTTTAGGGGCAAGCAATGGGGAGCAAGGAGATTTACACCCTAAGCAAATATTTAAATTTCATGGGTGAGCATCTTGGAGAGCTATGAGGACACCTCATGATAGGTTAAAACTATGGACATGGACCTTTGGTCTTCCAAGCCCACCCTCATTTTCTCTATGAGCTTTCCTCTTCATTAACCTTAACATTTAGTCCAAAGCATTGTGGAGCAAATGATAAATGGGATGCAAGAGTTTGAATGCCAACACTGTGATGGAAACTCCCACAAGAGTCTGAATGACAATATGGTCTATATATTCTCTATATAAGTTTTGCCCTTCAATGTTGACATTTAGTCCAAGGAATTAAGAGGCAATGATAAATGAAATGCAATTGTATGAGATCCATTATTGTGACGATACTCTTGTGACAATATATCATGGTTTTTTTTGTGTTATTAGAACAATATAGTCATAACATATACAAAGAAGACCTATTTCACCCCAATATAACCAATTAAAAATATTATTATTTTTATGTGAGTAGTTATTTTAATTAATCTACGACATTTTAATTTTAAGTAAATTGATAATAATTTTAAATGACCCATACAAGTAATTAATTTATTTCACAACCTTCTTAATTCTATATAAATTGATAATATTAAGTATAAAATACCATTTATTTAAAAAAAAAAACAATATTATCAAATGACATTATAAAGAAAATGTTATATTAATTTTAATTTTTTCTATATCTTTTATTTTTATTTTTTATTTTATTATTATATAGGAGAGTTGGTTACAACCACTATTTTTAGTAACTGTCCAGGGTTCAAACCACAGGGACTGCTCCCAACAAACCTATCCATCTTGTTCATCTCGTTCTTGTTGACCCAACGTGAGATGGTGACCACATGTCGCTCGAGGTTTGTACTATCTTCGATTTGGCATGCACTTAGAGGATTCAGAGCATACTACTACCTTTGAAAAGGGTTGGCTCCCCCAAGGTTTGAACCTAAGTCTCTTTTTAATCAAACTTATATCAACATACATGCAAGAATTGACAACCCTCTCTTCTTCACATGAAGCCTCTTAGCTTTAAAAACAACGAATAACATAATATCTTATATTAAAATTTTATTGTCGCATAAATTATTTTAACCTTTAAATTTTTTACTTTATTTTATTATTTATTTTCTATTCAGTTAGCAAAACAAACAATCTTCTCCATTTCAAATCTTCTCCATTTCATTATCATTTTTCAATGTAATAATAATACACTTCAACTTTTTAACAATATACATATACATTTTAAAATCATTAAAAAATATAATAAAAGGTTTAAAATTACAAGACATTAACCATTTTTTAATTTGATTAGTATAATAAACGTCTACAACCTAATCCTTTTCTCTACTTACTTTCCTATTGTATTCTTTTGTCACATCAAGATCGGATGCGCTAATTTTTTTGCAAAGTTCGCCTATAGATTTTTCACAAACATTCGGGTCCTTGCAAAGTTCGCCTATAGATTTTTCACAAACATTCGGGTCCTGATTTATAAATATCTCTTTAATCCGTGTCCTTTTAAAGACAAATCATTTATCTAACACGAAAGTATTTAACAATCAGATGTTCTTCAATTTTTTAAAACTTTTTTTAAAAATCATGCATACGATTGAGCAGTCTCCTTCTTTGGTAATTTAATAGGGAATTTAACACACAGCAACCACACACCTACCGGCCCTACACATTCACCCACGCCTCCTCCTAATTACCTACCGGCCCTACACATTCACCCACGCCTCCTCCTAATTATAACCTCTCGTAATTCAATAGGGAATTTAACACACAGCAACCACACACCTACCGGCTCCACGCCTCCTTCTAATTATAACCTCTCGTAATTCAATAGGGAATTTAACACACAGCAACCACACACCTACCGGCCCCACGCCTCCTTCTAATTATAACCTCTCGTAATTCAATAGGGAATTTAACACACAGCAACCACACACCTACCGGCCCTACACATTCACCCACGCCTCTGAACCCTACACATTCACCCACGCCTCTTTCTGATTATAACCTCTCGTAATTCAATAGAAAATTTAACACACAGCAACCACACACCTACCGGCCCTACACATTCACCCACGCCATGGTTTCAAAATTTTAGGTTAGTGTGAGAAACCCCTGTGACCAATGCACACGGCTGGACAGTTTCCTCCCAACCATGACCCCTCGTAAAGCCAAAAGTTGTGCTTATCAATAGAGAATTTAACACACAGCCTTTGTGTCCCCTTTGCATTGCAGAAGTTCGACTCCTTTGCATTGCAAAGGTTCGAATCATGAGCCTCCTTGTTCAACAAGGACAGGCTTCCCTTCTCCACTCACCTTACATTAACCACATTGAACACACGAACTTAAGATTTGTTTTAATCTTATAATACCAATAAAAAAAACTCATGGGGACATGGAGCAATTAGGTGGAAGTGAAAAAATTCACACTATAAATCAAGTTTATAATCACATAAATAAACTTTAAAATAATTTAAGTCCATGGACATGGTGTAAGTGGTGGGAGTCCATGGTAAATCCATGCTATAAAACAAGTTAAATAAGATTGTTTTTAAATGGTTTTGTGTTCAAATCCTTTAAAATAATCGTGGATATAATTTGTAAACTCCCTTAAACAAAATCCATGGACCTGGTGCAAGTGGTGGGAGTCCAAGGTTTCAGCAACCTCCTAGGAGGCTGATTGGATCGCGGGTCTCTTAAAATTACTTTATACTAACCATATAAAAACACATTCGAATTTGAGATTTGTTTTAATCTCGTATAAATAATAAAAAATTTCAATTATAATCGCGGATGAACCTTAACATAATTTATGTTATGTCCATGGGCTTGGTGGAAGTGATGGCAGTCGAAGGTTTCAGCAACCTCCGAGGAGACTGGATTGAATCGAGCACGTCCCGCCGCCGCGGGAACGGCGCAGCCATACCTAAGGTAAGGCCCGAGAGACAAATAAGTGACTGGGATATAAAGTTTGACCGGCTATTTCTTTACCGCTGGTTTCCGGGTGTATGTCTTCATGAGGAAATAGGCTAGTCCTGTGATTTGTTATCTTCCCAGAACCATCTATCTATCTCTACAGGGTAGTTCGTTCCCTCATCCCCAATCGATGGGGGCATTTGGCCTGTTTCCCCGATAGGAGCTGTTCTTCCGTGTCCGTCATCAACCTTTGTTTCGGCATCTGTCCCGAAGGTCTCTTCCGTGAGATCTCGGCCAGATGAAATTTCCCCCAACTGAGCCAGACGCCCACCCGGCTGCATCAATCGGACACAGACGCATAGATCGGTTAAAACATACAACTGAAATCTATTTCCCAGAGAGTTGAACAGGAAGGAATAAGGGGAAGGCCTTTTACAACAAAACGGGATTTGCCCTTCGGGGGAGACTGCTATCTTTGTTGTCAGGTGCTCTGCAAGAAAAAGAAACATATATCCCTTCAAATATGGAGGGGCACATAATTGACCTCGACCCTAATCGGAAGAACCAGAAGCTCACCCCCAAACCTTCGCGAAAAGGATCCATTATATTTTAAAAGGTCGAGTGCTCCCGGTCGAGGGAAAACCTCGAGCTCCTGATCTCTCCCGGTCAAGTGCATGGGAGGTTGAGAAAGCTTTAAAGCGATTTTAAATTAAGAGCAAAGGAGGAGGAAATCACTCTGGCTGCATTCCCGATTCGTAGTAGTGCGGGGAAGATGGTTCAATTGACTCCAAGTTGTTTCTGGTCCCTCGAATTGGGGCAATTAATTTATTAAAGAGGATAGATAACTCTGTCCATTTCGTCCCTTGGTTGCTGGTGTGAAGTGAGCCTCGTTATTGTTTCCGCCCATTAAGCTTAGAACTACGTTTATTCGCCAAAATGCGTTCGTGATCATGCATGCATTTCCCACTCACCAAACCCATTTCCCACTCCCTATTAAGATAGGAAGCGCTATTGCTCTTTATTGGTAAGGTGCCTCGTGTCGGATTCTCCCTCGACTCATCCTTTATCAACCCTACTCACCTCCTTCGTTACCTAAATCCTAATATCCCGCTAGCGAGGAATTCCTTGTTTGCTTCTTTCCTTGCTTCCCCTTGCATCTCTTTTGAGTTTGGCAAGTAGAGCGCTGGAAGAAATTGTTGTCTTCCTTTTTCCTTTTTAATAATAATTGGTAAAAAAATATTTAAAAATGTATCTCATATATAAGGACATCTGTATCAAACAACCTAATGCAAGAAAAAGGTTGAAAACAGTGAATGGCCGTTATTGGCCACTCCAGCAATCAATAAAACAACTAAATTTTTATACAATAGTCAGTGTAAACATTTTGAAAAATAAACCCCTCCAAATTAATTTGTGCATGCCTTTTAATTGACAGTAGTACAGAGAGCACACATGCCAGGGTTTACCTATTATGCTTCCGCGATAGAACATAGAATTCGATAAAATACGGTAAAGTGTAGGTAATTCAAGGTAAGAACATGGAATGGAATAAGCTGTAGGTTGAATAATAAATTAAAGGTAAGATGTATAAAATATGTACGAGTTTAACTCTCGGGCTTATCTTATAGTTTCACTAACACAAACCTGTTTTTGTTCAAGGATACTCTTAAATTTAAGAAGTCAATTGTCCTGGCCGCGAGAGTTTGATCAAAAGCATATTTATTCATAAAACCTTGACAAATCTGAATTGCCAGAAACGTCGTATTTGTACCTATTCTTATTAAAAGAGGTGAAAGGCATAGTTGTCGGTTCACTTTCAATTGACAACGATCTTTTGTAAAAGGAAATTTCCGTTAAAGGCTACTCAATTTATGGCCGGTCAAAATCTCAGATGCCTGCTGTTCCCATTTTTTTAAGAACATTCAGTTAACATCTCACATGCCTGTTATTTATCATTATTTGAAGAAGAGCAAAGCTAGGTCAGACGGACAACTTTCAAGTTAGGGTAGACGAAGAGCAAAGCCAGTGCAGAGAGAGATAGAAGCGGTCAATGTAAACCATCAAGTTAGGGTAGACGAAGAGCAAAGCCAGTGCAGAGAGAGATAGAAGCGGTCAATGTAAACCATCAAGTTAGGGTAGACGAAGAGCAAAGCCAGTGCAGAGAGAGATAGAAGCGGTCAATGTAAACCATCAAGTTAGGGTAGCTAACTGCATATTTCTTAGTGTAACACAGCGAATATATTTAACCAACGACCTAAGCTTTATTCAATACCTAATCCCCTAGAAAGCACAATACGTTTCTAGAAATTCGAAGTTTGCTTACAATTTTTCAAAGAACAGGACAAACATGGAAGAAAAAGAAAATACCTCTAAATCGTATGTACATTTGAAGGCAGCGAGCAAGAATCGAAGCACGTCGAGCTTTTCCTGAACGGACTTTTCAGCCATAGATTTCAGGTAATTAAAGGCCGTACTTCTGAGCATCTCTGACACTCGCAGCCTTGTAGTCAGCATCGACCCCGCATCTCTCGAAAACAAAATCGTCTGCAATTTCCGAAGCGCAATGCCGTATCTGTCAAAGTTAAAAATCAGAAGGTTAAAGGGCAAAATATCAACCTAAGACAGACTTAAATATTTCACAAAATCCAAGTTCCAATCAGAATTAATCCTCGAGAGCTCCTAGCTCCCCTAGCTAACGTTCTGTGCGTCTTTGCTTTAATAATGAATCCGAAGAATCTATGATCTGATTTGTTGTTTCTCTTCTAGACGTTGAAAACGACCTTCTAAAATGAATGTCAGAAACCAGATCAGACCATTCTTCCGCATGGTCCGCCATTTCAACTACACGAACCGTTCCAGAGCAGAGCTTTTGAAAATTTGAAATGGGGCTACTCTAAGAAAAAGGGCTGGTACTCTGGCTAAATCGATTGCCGTAAGTGTTTATTGTAATTATAATAGCTTTCAGCCAAGTGCGTTTTTAACCACGGTTACATAGTGGTTAGTTTATATCGGTATATTCTATAGAGAATTTAGAAAATGAGCTTGATTTTCAAAATATTTTCAAAATAGATTAGTATAATCTACACAATTATTAGGTTGCATAATTGTATAATCTAGACAATTATTATGTTTGGTCTAGAAGGAGATCTAAACGAAAATTAATATTATCATCTAATGTAAACTTATATTCACATTATCATAATATAAAACATTATTTTATTTTTTTTATTTTTTTTAGTTACATAGATGAATTGGTTAATTTTTTTATTATTTTTTAAATAAATTACAAGTGACTATATGTGATTTCTATTGGAATCACTTTCATCAAAATATCAAACAATTTTTTTTTTTTTTTTAAATAAATTACAAGTGACTATATGTGATTTTTATTGGAATCACTTTCATCAAAATATAAAAAAAAAAATATATATATATATATATATATAGTTTAAATGTAGCTTACCTTTTTATCAATATTTTCCGTTTCTTTTTTAGTAAATATATTCTTCATCCTTGTCAAAACTCCTTGTAATTCATTTTTCTTGAGAGATAAAATCTCATTTAGCCAATTGCCTTTTACATTTTGAATTTCACCAAAATGTAGATCATTACTATGATTCGCTAAATTATTTGTTACTCTATTTTCTTCTCTATAGATATGCTCACACTTACCTGCAACAATAATTGATGAACTTCGACAACAATATTTTTTAATCCAATCCCCCCATCCATTTTTGTGAACATTAATGATAATTTTTGAATTCTCTCTATTGAAATTTATTTTTATCCTTTTCCAATTGTGATTTTGATCCCTATAAAACATGCCCTAGCCTTTGTATAGATATTAGTTGAAGTTCCATTTGATTATGAGTAAGAGAGGAATTTTGCCTTCGTTATTTCAACAAACACCATCTCCACCAAATTTATCTAGAATCCCTTTGGAACGATATAAAAATCAATTTATAAAGATTTTTATTTTACCATAGATCGAAGCAAATCCTTTGTTTTAACCCCATTATCACAAATTACCCTTGTATGTATTTTTAAATCCTATATCCAAGAGGCTAGCACCTTGTTTTTCACACTTAGACACATGCAATGGTAAGCACCATGTTTGTAAATATTTTATAAGAGAGGCAATCATACAATTCTAAACTTGGGCATAATTTTTTTGTTTCTTTTTAATTCCTATTATTTCTTTTAAGCCATAAATTAAATAAATAATAGCATGCCCAATCCTCCATAAAATACATAATGCTTTAGATTCGAAATAAGTAATCCAATAGTTTATCAACTTTTTCGATGTCAATGGAGTTACCCAATATATTCTTTCATATTTTTAAAAAGTGGTCCCAAATGGTGTAATAAAAGGGACAATGAATATGTTCATAGTCCAATGTTTCTAGATCCTTCTCACACAAGACACACCTGAAACATCCATGATATACTCTTCTTTCTAGACTCTCTCTTATAAGAATCTTGCTTTGGAATGATAAAAAAAGAAATATGGGAATGGCCTATTATAAAGATATCACAACTTAATTGAGTATCCATTATCTTTTGATAGATTCCAAATGAAGTCATCCTTTCATGTAAAAATAGGTAAATAAGACTCTTGAAGCATCTTTTGAAGCTCATTTGCTATGTGTTGGAGTTCTTCTCCTTTAAGGAGGTTACAAATAGAAATCCAAGATCTTGAGTTATTTCTCACGTTAATATAATCTTTGACCTTTGGACATTTACAAGCTAGATAGGCTTGAGCCAACGGTTGCCATTTTAAATCAAAGATAAGAGGCTAAGACTTCAACTAAGCATTGTATAAAAAAATTACACAATATTCCTTCTTGAATGACCATCTAATATATTTCTTGATCAAATTTAAACTATTTGATATGAAGTTCCATGTTGGTGATCCTTTAGGTAGGGTTCATTTTTTGAATAATTTTATTGCATCGAAAGAACCTATTTATTCTTGAAGTAACATTTCCACCCAATTCTTTTCTTGATCTTCAAATAATATCCAACCAAAAATTTCCCCTAAGGCCTAACTCATAAGTTTACAATTTTGCAAGCTTGCCCCTCCAACATTATTTCCTTTGTAAACCCTATCCTCCTTACAAAAAGTAAACCTAAAATTTTCCTCGCATCCTTTTCAGATAATTTTTTTAATTTGATCAAATTTAGAAGATATACCAATGGCAATCTTAAAAATGATATCATACAAATAAGGATGGATTGTAACATAGTTTCTATGAGTTGTACCCTTCTAGCCATGGTTAATAACTTTCCTTTCCAATATGTTAAACAAGATTTCATTCTATCCAAAATTGAGTCCCAAATATATTTCTTCTTTCGTTTACGAGACAAAGGAATACCCATATATGTTGATGAAAAAATTCTAATTTTAAACCCTAAAATATCCACAATAATTCATTATAAATCTAGGATATTGTTAATGAAAAAGATCTTGTAGTTTGTAGTATTAACTAACTATCAAAAATCCTTCTCATAGCATGATAATAATGAATTAAACTCCATGGCTTCAATGATCGAGGGATGACCCAAAAAGAAAATGTCTTCAAAATTTAGAGATGACATTTGGAGGGATCATTTATTATAACCTAAATACCTTTGACTTTCCATACTATTTATTATTTGAGAGCACTCTTTGTAATGCTTTAGCAAGAATAATAAATGGATATGGAGACCATAGGATGACTTAAAGTATCAATAAGGGATCTATTGATCAAACTAGGATAATTTGGAGTGTTATAACAACATCTAATTTATTCACACCAATCAAAACCAAATGTTTTTAAGAATATCATGTAGAAATCTCTAGCAAACCCTATTGTATGCTTTGTCCATATCTAATTTCATAAGCACACTTGGCCTTCTCATGGAATGAAGAGAATGTATGTCCTCATATGCGATGATTGCAACAACAAGAATTTGTTTACCATAACAAAACCACCTTGTTCCTCTTAGATAACACAATCTAAAATATTTTTCAACCTATCTACCATAATTTTTAAATGATCTTATAAATCATATTACAAAGGTTATTGGATACAAATTATCAAAATAATTTATCTTGTCTTCCTTGGAAACCAATCTAATAAAGATGGTATTGATCTCACTTATTATAGTCTTTCTATTTTGGGCCTCTTCAAACTCAACCAACATATCACTCATCAATAAATCCCAAAAAAATGAAATAAAAATGTAGAAAATCCATGAGGGCTAGGTGCCTTGTTAGGATGAAAAGAGAAAATTGTCGCATGTAGCTCCTCCATAGATACCTTTTTCATCAACCTTTAATTTTGTCCCTATGTAATAATAGATGATATATATTTTTTTAAGATTATCCTATGCATTCTTATCTTGTCTAGAATTTGATAAAATATCTTTGAAATAATTAATAGCTTCTATCCTAGTATCTTCTTCCTCCTCAATATTTTATCCATCTGAAGTTGAAATATTTTTTATGCCATGAAAAAAAACGTTATTTTGTTGTAGGATGAAATTTTTTAGTATTTCTATCTTCTTCCTTCAACCATCTCTCTTGTGATTTTAAAACCAATATGAATCATTTTTCAATACATTATGATAATAAAAAACTAATTTTTTTATTGAGTAAAGAATCCTAGTCCGTTCCATTGATTTCTATTATCTTTATACATTTTAACCTTGGATTTGATTTCCTCTTCTTTAAATATATTACCAAAATATTAGACATTCCAAATATTCATTTGTTCCTTTAAATATTTTATTTTTTGAAAAAACTTGTACATGCATGATCCTTTAATATTTTCCTCATCCCACCATTGCATAACCATCTAGAAGAAATTAAGGTCTTGGAGCCATATAAATTGAAAGTGAAATGGATTTGGTTGACCATTATGGAGTAAATCTCATCTTAAGAGAATGGGTTTGTTATTTGATTCGACTCATAATAAAATGTTCGAAGAGACTATATACTCTATTTCCAACCATGTGTTGGATAACAAAAAATTATCCAATATTTCAATTATATGATTTTAGCCAATGCATCTATTATCCCATGTATATTGAAAATTTAAAGGAATGATATCCCAAAGGCAATTAAAATTGATAAATTAGCAAAAATCCTTAATTTATTTAGACCATCTAGGAGTACCACCTTTCTTTCCCAAAGTAGATAGAACTATATTGAAGTCTCCCCAAGAATCCATAGATCATAGTTTTGAATCATCATTGTATTTCAAAAAATATGCTAATGTTCTTCCTGCATATTTCATGAGTAAAAATAGTTGGAACATATACTTTTTTAACCCCAACTTTGATATTTCCTTTTTATAACAATTGTGCATCCCATTTGCCTTTGTCCCATATTTCATAGTACCTCTAGAAGCTCCTATAGAAGAAATTACCAAAAAGAAACCCATCTTTGGTATCTTATTGAATTCATCCACAACTTGATTTTGTTTCTTGTACTAAAATAAAATCAAGACTATAACAACCTATCAATTCTTTAATAACTATTTTTTTAGGGTCTTATTCATACCCCTAATATTCCATGATACAATTTTTATCATCACTTTTTATTTTCATTAGTGGGATTAGCCCCACTTCTTGTTAACACTTATCATATTTGCTTTTGATTTTCTAAACCAATATCCTTTTAAGCTTCTCTTTTATCTCTCTCTTTTTTTAATAAGTTATATGTGGTTTATATAGGGCCACTCCCATAAAAATACGAAAATATTACATTTGTTGTTAGGTCAGTTCAACCATATCCAACATGCCTTTTTATAACAAATATTTTTCATTTCTTTTTTTATCAAATATATATTTTATCTTCCTCAAAGTGCTATGTTTCTACAATCAATTCCTTGACATCATTTTTATTAAGAGATAAAATTTCACTTGGTCAATTGCCTTCTAAAATTTGAATTCCATCAATATGAAGATCAACACTATAATTAGCTAAATTATCTACTACCCTATTTCCTTTTCTATAGATATGCTCACATTACCAATAGATTGCATCCAATAATAGATGATGTGCATCAACAATAATATTATTTTTTATCCAATCCCCACATCCATTTTTGTCAATAGCATTAAATGATAATCTATGAATCTCCTTTAATTGAAATATATTTCCATCCTTTTTCTATTGTAACTTTAATCCCAGTAAGAAGTGTCATAGCCTCTACATAGTTGTTTGTTGAAGTTCCATATAATTTTGAGTAAATGAGAAGAATTTTGCCTTTATTATTTTGAAAAACACCATCTCCATCAACTTTTCTTGGATTTTATTTAGAAGCACCATCAAAATTAATTTTTATAAACCCAATTTCTAGACATTTCTATTTTACCCTAGATCAAAGTAGATCCTTTGTTTTAATGTCATTATTGCATATGACTCTTCCATGTATGTTCAAATCATATAACCAACTTGTTACCATCTTTTTTCTACACTTGGGATTTCCCATGATGAGAACCATATCTATAAAAATTTTGTAAGAGAGGGAATAATATGATTCCAAACGTGGATATGATTTTGAGATTTATTTTTAAAATTTCTATTATTCCTTTCAAGCCATAAATTCCAATAAATAATGGCAAAACCAATCCTCCATAGAATACATAATGCTTTAGCTTTAAAATAATTAATCCAACATTTCATCAACTCTTTTAATGTTGATGAAGCTACTTAATATATTTTCATATTTTTTAAAAGTAACCCCAAAATGTGTGAGCAAAATGACAATGAACAAGTAAATGGTCTGATATTTCTAAATCCTTCTCACATAATGCATATCTAGAAGGTCCATGATATCATTTTATTTGTAGAATCTCTCTTGTAAGTATTAATTTGAATTGCTAACCAAAATAATGTTAAAGCCTTAGGAAGAGCCTCTAGTGATCAAACAAATTTCCAAGGAAAATATTTGGGGGTAGGAAATTTTGATTGCTCTAAATCCTCATATCCCAAATTGAATGAGTATCCACTATCTTTTGATAGGTTCCAAACCAACTCATACTTTCATGTGAAAATAAAAAATAGAACTCTTGAAGCATCTTTTGAAGTCATCTATAATTTGTTTGAGTTCCTCTCCTTCAATCATGTTACTAATATAAATTCATGATATAGATTTATTGCTCATATTAACATAGTATTTGACCCTTGGAACTTTATAAGATAGGTATGCCCAAGCCCATGGTTACAATTTTGAATAAAAATAAGATGAGAAGGCTTCAACCAAGCATAAGACCAAAACTTAGCACAATTCCCCTCATTGAATGACCATCTAATATGTTTCTTGATCAATTGTAAACTATATGATATGAAGTTCCACTTTGGTGATCCTTTAGCTAGGGTTCTTATAATGAACACCCCCACTTGTTGGTTCTGAGTTATTTTGGTTTGTGCTTGTTTATTTTTGCAATGAAATGATTAGTTTTGCTTGTTTAGTTTGAGACATTGACTTGAATTTCATTCATAATGCAATAAGGAAACAAACATTTGAATAAACGATAAATTTGCAATAAGGAGATTTAATTATTTAATTTTCTAACCTGAAAGTACAGGTCTATATTTGCACAACAAACTAGAAATTACACAGCTGAAACGTTCATTTGCTCGTAACTCGATCACCGAAACTCCGATTCCTTCCCTGTAAAGTGCAGTTGTCTCTCCCAATGAAGCCGCTCAAAATATAACCTTTATAAATGTGAATCCAATCCCAATTAATTGTTGTACACACCCTGAAGTAGCTGTAGGCAAGATGTACGACTGTTGAAGGGTTCGACCTTGCCTTGAAATTCGTGCCTCACTCTAAATACCACTAAAATGATCAATTGGTGAGCCTAAGATATTGGTAAATTTTCTAGAATGATTCAATGGGATATTTCCCTACTGTGAACAAATGACACGATTTCGTAGGCACCCATATGTTGTATGGCTTGCTCCAATATTACATCTATCACTCCAAAATCAATCAAAATGGCATTGACCCAGATGAAGTATAGCCAAAATAATATAACCCAGATGGTCAGTTCATCAACCCATATGAATTCAAAATTTGGCAAACCCTTGTCTGCCTTTGTTAAGCTCATATAATCTCTCTGTGATGAGAAATTCAATCCTTGATCAACTAGAGATGGTCTCACACATCTGAAACTGATAAACCTGCTGAGAAATCCATTCCCAAAAAGCCTTGTAGATTCTATGATGAAAATCTCTGCAACTCTTCACAAAAAACACAAAATCTCCATATGCAAAATGAGACCCAATGTGAAAATATGAGGTGAGGGTCGAATTAGGGTTTGGGTGTCACATTTACCTTAGGTTTTTAAAATTCAAATGATGTCTTTTAATACATGTAAAGGGGCCACGCCCACCCCCATGTCCTAGTTGAGTCACTTTTTACCTTTTAAGTTATAACTTTAAGTTATAACTTAACATTATAATTCATCATTATAACATGTTCCCCTTTCCTAAAGACTATCTGCCTTGGTCAACACTGGTAGTCGATCGAATTAAGCCCTGTAATTGGTAAAATATCCTGTGCCAAGGTAAAACTAACCTCCTGAACCAAAATTGAATCTCTGCCATGGATTAAAATAGTGATATCTTCACCAAATTGAGTCCCACACCATTTTGTTTAGCCTAGGGGACCCCCATGACTAGGCTAATAGGTCCTTATTTCTCCTACTATTGATAGGGGGACATTACAGTTTCCCCTTCCTGAAATTGCTTATCCCCAAGCAATTGGAAACCTGGAGTCTACAATTGACTCTCCCTCCCATGTGTCATCTTACTCAGGTAAATCTTTCCACTTGATTAAATATTCCTTAATGGTTCTCCTCTTGAGGGTACATTCATGTTGGTCAATCACTGCCTTTGGAATTAGTACCAGCTTGCCTTCTTCATCCAGAGGTGGCAAATCTACTAAGGGTGTGACATTGTATCCCAAGGTCTTCTTGAGGCGTGATACATGGAACAAATTGTGTATCCTGCTGCTCTTTGGTAGCTCCAGCTCATAAGCTACCTCACATACTCACTGAGAGACTCGAAATGGGCCATATAACTAAGGTTTGATCTTCTCATCTCCACTCCTCTTTAGTGATGACTATCTGAATAGCTGTAGTTTCAGATAGACCATATCTCCTACCTCAAATGTGTGTTCAATTCTCTTCTTATCAGCATATTTTTTTTTGCTCATGTGCCTATTTGATGTTCTCTTGCAATGAACACATGATATCCTGTGTCTCTTGTAGAAGATATTTGGCTCTAGGAACCCGATTGTCACCTAAAACCAAATCCATGAAGTTAGGAGCTTCATACCCATACAAGGCCATGAATGGGGATATTTTGATTGACATGTGATAGGATGAATTATAGCAGTACTCACTCAGATGTACCCACCTAACCCATGCCTTTTGCTGCCCCAACACATAATTCCTCAAATATCCTTCTATCCATTTATTGACAATTTTGATCTGACCATATGTTTGAGGATGATAACTTGTGTTGGGTGTCAACTATGTCCCACACAATCTAAAAAACTCCTACCAAAAGAGACTCATAAACTTACTATCTCTATCATTGACTATGGACTTAGGTAGGCCATGTAATTTGAAAAATTCCTTGAAAAAGAGTTCAGCCACCTGTGCTACTGAAAATCCTTTGGTGATATCAAAGAAATGGACAAACTTAGTAAGTCTATCTACCACCACAAATAAAGAATCCTTTCCCTATGTCTTGTTAAGTCTTGTAATGAAATCCATAGATATACTTTCCCATTTTTGTGAAGGAATGAGAAGTGGTTGTAGTAACCCTGCTATAAAAGTATGCTTATGCTTGTTCTGTTGGCACAAAGAACACTCTTGGATGTACTACAAAACCTCATCCTTGAGTCCTCTCCAAGAAAACCTCTCATGGATCAACTTTTAAGTCTTGTAGTAGCCAGGGTGATCAATCATTGGTGCATCATGTAAAAGCCTGAATATTTACCTCTTGAATTTGGAATCTATAGGAATCCAAATTCTCCCTTTGTAATAAATCACATCATCCCTGACAATATATCTATCGTCATCCTTGTGTACTATCCAATAATCTATGAGCAAAATCATCTTTGGTATAGTCTGCCATAAGCTTAGGCCTCCAATCTTCTGAAATCTCTGTCAATGAATATAAATGTGGGCGTCTAGACAGTGCATCTATTACTATGTTCTTATTTCCTTTGACATATTCAATGTCAAAGTCATAAGCTTGTATTATACTGACCCATTTCATATGCCTATCATTCAAATCCTTCTAGTTCATGAAATTTCTAAGGCTATTATGGTCAGTTTTTACAATAAATTTTCTACCTACCAAATATTTCTTGAATTTTGCCAATGCATGCATAATGGCTAGCATCTCCCGATCATACACTAAATAAATCGTCTCTCCTCCCCTCAAATTCCTGCTCTCGAAGGCTATTGGATGCTTATTTTGCATCAACACTACTCCAATACCCTTTCCTGATGCATCGCACTCCACATCAAATGGTTTGGTGAAATCAGGTAAAGCCAAAACTGGACAGCTGCTCATAACCTGCTTAAACCTATCAAATGCTTGTTGTGCCATTTCTGACCATTGGAATGCTCTCTTCTTTTTTAAATCTATCAAAGGTTCTACCAACTATGAAAAACCTTTGACAAACTTGTGATAAAATCCACACAAAACGAATAATCCCTTGAGCTGTGTTAGGTTTGTGGGTGTTGGCCATTCAATGATTACCCGAATTTTTGCTGGGTCTACTCTAACTCCCTATGCACTGATGATATGACCCAAATACAATAATTCAGCCATCCTAAATTCACATTTAGTCTCTTTAGCATAAAGAGACTCTAACTCCAGAATACTAAGCACCTCTTGAAGGTGTACCAGGTGCTCTTCCCATGATCTATTGTAGACCAAAATATCATCAAAGAAGACTAAAACTGTCTTCCGAAGCTACCTGCTAAAAACCCGGTTCATTAAAGACTGAAATGTTGCTGGGGCATTAGTCAACCCAAAGGGCATGACTAAAAACTCAAAATGGTCATAATGACACCGAAAAGCTGTCTTTTCCACATCTGATTCTCGCATCCTTATTTGATGGTATCCTGATCTTAGATCTATTTTGGTGAAGTATCTGTCACCATATAACTCATCAATTAATTCATCTATTCTGGGAATTGGGTATCGATTTTTGGTCTTTTTATTGAGATCCCGGTAATCAATACACATATGCATGGACCCATCCTTATTTTTTACCAAAACAATAGAGGATGCAAATAGGATTTTTCTTGGCCGTATGTGTCCCATATTAATTAATTTCTTGATTACTCTCTTTGTCCTGGTATGAGTGACCACCCTGTTAACTGTTGATTCCTCATTTCCCGTTTCCTATCATGCATTAATTTTTTCAATCCATGGGCGTTGTGCATTAACCAAAATATTAATCCCATGTACCTATTGTGTCATCAAACCCACTAATTATTTTAAATTGTGCTGCATGTTATGTTGTGTTTATCTGATATCCTTAGCCATTTTCCTCTCCATTTCATCTTGTGCATTTTTATCCCCCATGGCAATATATGGTTCAGAAATTGAACTTGTGGATATTCCCAATATGTCAGTTACTCTCTGATCTGGAGGAGGTTTGGGCTACTGCTTCTGCCTATGCTACCAATTCAAATAATCATGTTTTGCCTTTTTCTTCTCCCTCTCAAAAGCCCGTATGTCCCTCTCACTCATGAAATGTGGGCTTCATAGGCTGACAGGATTAAATGGCTCTGATACCATTATAATGAACACCCCCACTTGTTGGTTCTGAATTATTTTGGTTTGTGCTTATTTATTTTTGTAATGAAATGATTGATTTTGCTTGTTTAGTTTGAGACATTGACTTGAATTTCATTCATAATGTAATAAGGAAATAAACATTTGAAAAACCGATAAATTTGTAATAAGGAGATTTATTTATTTAATTTTTTGACCTGAAATTACAGGTCTGTATTTGCACAGTAAAATGAAAATTACACAGCTGAAACGTTCATTTGCTCGTAACTCGATCACTAAAACTTTGATTCCTTCCTCGTAAAACACAATTGTCTCTCCCAATAAAGCTGTCCAAAATGTAACCTTCAAAAATATGAATCCAAGACTAATTAATTGCTGCACACACCCCAAAGTAGCTGCAGGTAAGATGTATAGCTACTGAAGGGTTTGACCTTACCTTGAAATTCGTGCCTCACTCTAAATGCCTTAAAAATTCCACTAAAATTATAACTGGTGAGCCAAAGATATTGGTAAATTACCTATAATGATTCAATGTGATATTTCCCTACTATGAACAAATGACACGATTCCTTAAGCACCCATATGTTGTACGACCTGCTCTAGTATTGCATCTATCACTCCAAAATCAATCAAAATGACACTGACCTAGATGAAGTATAGCCAAAACAATATAACCCAGATGGTCAGTTCATCAACCTAGATGAATTCAAAATTTGGCAAACCCTTGTCTGCCTTTGTTAAGCTCGAATAATCTCTCTGTGAAGCGAAATTCAATCCCTGATCAGCTAGAGATGGTCTCACACTTTTGAAACTGATAATCCTACTGAGAAATCCACTCCCAACAAGCCCTATAGATTCTTTGACGAAAATCTCTGCAAATATTCACAAAAAACACAAAATCTCCATACGCAAAATGAGACCCAACATGAAAATATGAGATGAGGATCGAATTAGGGTTTGGATACCACATTTGCCTTGGGTTTTTAAAATTCAAATGATGTCTTTTAATAATGTAAAGGGGCCACACCCACCCCCATGTCCTAGTCGAGTTACTTCTTACCTTTTAAGTTATAACTTAACATTATAATTGATCATTATAACATGTTCCCCTTTCCTACCGACCATCTGCCTTGGTCAACACTTGTAGTTGATAGAATTAAGCCCTGTAATTGGTAAAATATCCTATGCCAAGGTAAAACTAACCTCCTGAACCAAAACTGAATCTCTACCATGGATTAAAATAGTGAGAGCTTTGCCAAATTGAGTCCCACACCATTCTATTTAGCCTAGGGGACTCCCATGACTAGGCTAGTAGGTCCTTATTTCTCCTACAGTTGAGAAGGGGACATTACAGTTCTTTTTCTAATAATTACATTAAGAGAACCTATATATTTTTGAAGTAATATTTTTTGCCCAACTATTTCCTTGATCTCTTTATAATCTCCACCCTATTTTTTCCTCTAAGGCCAAACTCACAAGTCTACAATTCCACAAGCCTACCCCTATAATATTATTTCCTTTGAAAACCCTATCCCATTTTCAAAGATAAAACCTAAATTTTTCCTCGTATCCTTTCCAAAGAAAATCTCTTTGAATTTTATCAATTTCTAATGTTATACATATTGGTAATATTAAAAGTGATATCATATAAATAGAGATGGATTGCAATGTAGTATTTTATGAGTTTTAGCCTTCTTGCCATGGTTAAGAACTTACATTTCCAGCCTACCTTTTAGGGTTGAACAAAAATATTAGGTATCACATCAAATATAACATTAATATTCTACAAATAAGCACATTATAAAATTGAAATATTGTAGTACCTCAGTACTACCTTTGCAAATTTTTCCAATTCTAGAAGAGATATATAGTAGGAGAAGGTTAGATGATAGAAAATACCCTAAATTTTTTAAAAGTGGGCATGATTTTGATTAATACTAATTAAACTACAAAATTCTATCGATTGGCTTAGAGGAGAGATTCACTCAATAAAGGTGAATATTTTTCTTGCTAAATTCAATCGAATCACTTGACAAATATGAGCAAATCACTCAAAGAGGTGCAAAGGTGAAAATGTGTGGATCATGAGGAAAATTCTGTAAAGTGGTTTTTTTGGATTTTTGTGGCACACTAAGCATTTTTAGAGTCTTCTAAGCCTGTTACAGGTACAAGTAGAGGCACGTAACATTTAGAGGTACAAAATTTTGCTAAAGTTACCTCCAAATATTTACTTCTACTAGAAGTACTTGTTTTTCACCCCAAGTAACTCAAGGTGAACATGGTGGTCTGACATTAGAATGGCATTATCAACTAACCCATCATTCTCTAAGAAACTTTAAAGAAACAATTGGGTTATTTGTTCAACAATTTGGAGCTTATGTGGAGAAAGGAGTAACCATTCAAGATTTGTATATCCTAAACCAAGGTAAGGATGAAAGTTTCTTGGAATTATTGTCTCAATGGAGAAGTTTAGTTGGACATTTAAGATACGCCTTATCTCCTCGAGACATGTTAGAGATATTTAATAGTGGAAATTTGCAAGAACAAATCTCATATAAGTTGGAAATGATAATTGTTACTTATTTTGAACAAGCAATAGATTTAGCAAGAAGAGTCGAGAAGGATCTCATTCGAAGAGGTTAAATAAAGTTAAGGAAAGAAGAAGAAAGGACCATGAAAAATTAATATAAGAAAAAACATGTAGTTGATGATGGGATAATGGATAATAAAAAACCAACAATGTTAATGCAACTAGTACCTTAAAAAGTTGGTACTTAGCAAACCTCAAAAACCTCTACCAAGGAACTTCACTAGACTCAACCAACTTATTTTGTCGATCCTTAAGTAGCTTCTAAAGGATAAGATGATCAAATTGCCTCCCATAAGTCAAATTGACACCATGATAGATTGGTATAATCTTGGTTAGCATTGTGAGTATCATAGAGTGGAAGGGAACGTGATAAACTCATGTAAGAGGTTGAAATACGTGGTTTAAGATTTAATAGATGAAGGTTGTCTTGTTGTGGATTATTCCCAACTTGCTCCTAACCAAAAACCTCCAACTAATCCACCTCCTACTCAATAGACACCTATGACTAATCAAGATATGGGAATCTTCTAAAATTTTCTACCTAATCATGAGCAATAGACAACCAATCAAGTTTCATATCATAATGTGCCACCTCCCTACAATAACATAGTGGATATGATAGCAGTTATTGCAACGCAACAAGCTCAAGTTCAACCAACTCAACAATCTCAGGAGGAGACAAGTGCTACATCCAACCAACCCTCTAGACCATCCTTAGTTCTTAAGAGCACCAAAAAATGAGCACAAGTGTAGAAAAATCAACCTTAGTGTTGAAGCCACAACCAAAAGTCTCCTTCAACATCCAAAAATGGTTAAGTAAAACACCTGCCAAGATATCTTTCTTAGAACTTTTATAGACTTTTCCTATTCATAGGGAAGCCTTATTGAAACTTCTAAGTCAACAATTTGTCCTACAAGATCTTCCCCCTAGCAACCTAGCCAATGTTGTAGGTACTCTTGGGATAAATCATATATCTTTTTATGATGACGATCTTCCTTTCTCAAATTTACAAGGGGATTATCCCCTTTACATCACTGGATATATTGGGGAAAATTTCATCAAGAGGATCTTGGTGGACAATGGTTCCTCCCTCAATATATGCACTTATAATTTTTTTCAAAATTTTGGACTTAGGGAGGAAGATTTAACTAAATTTAATGTTATCATAAAGGCTTTCAACAATGAGTCCAAATAGGCCTATGATATTCTATCCCTTTCCCTTAGGGTAGGACCCAAGATCTTAGATACTTTGTTTTATGTGGTGTCTTGTCCAACATGTTTTAATCTTCTTCTTGGATGCCCTTGGATTCATGTAATGAGGGTTTTCCCTTCTAATATTCACCAATATTTAAAGTATGAATTCAAAAATCAACTTATCACCATCCAGGGTGACCCTCATCCATTCCAATATTGTTAAATGGTTGAGAAATCCCAATATGTGATCAATTTATGTCCATCTGTTTCTATTGATAAATTTTCTTTTTTCTCTCCTCTCATCTTTTCTCATCATTCTCAAGTCACCCAGAAGTTTGATAACTTCAAAATAATTAATGAAACATCAATTATAATCTCATCATAGAATCAAGCTAATTTTATCAATGGCAATCCTCTTCTAGATATAGCTAAGCTACCACCTTCACCTTGAACTATGGGATTTCCTCATAAAAAGGTGAAGTAGTACACATCGGTGTGTGTACCTTGGTCTACATGGGTACATACCAAAAATAAAATATCCATGGTAGAAACCCCTCTCTAGTAGAGGATACCTTTACCCATTGTTATCTATCCAATGATTACCCACTTCCTAAAAAAATCCTATCTAGTATAGGATATGTGGGTAAGGGTTTGGGGCCATAATAGAAAGGTATTCAAGAGCCTTTGGAAGTTGAGATTTGGCTTGGGAGATATGGCATAGGTTACATCCCCTAAAAAACCAAACTTTACCAATTGATGATGATCAAATCGTTACTTATGTTAAATTCATTGATCATCATGGCTTGGAATGGAGTGATGAGGATGAGGGACCAATGTCTCCCTCTAACATTTTGTTTTATAGTGTGATAACTTTGGTGCACCCTAAGTTAGTTGTGACCCCAGGGGAGTATGCTAAATGGGATACTCTTTGTGATATGGATCATGAAGATATCCTCCGAAATAGCTTCTTCTTTGATGGGCCTATCCCTTGTGTCGCCCATGTTGAGTCTTTTAGTTTTCAAGTGGATCCCATTACTATGTCTTCTAAATAACTTGAGTAGCTAGGAGTGATACTTACCCCTCCTCACAATGATGATGAATCCCACATATTCATTTAGGATACCCTCAACATTACTATAGGTTGTGAGGAAAACTCTAGAATCCTTAAGCTAGGAAAAGCCGTATCCATGGACAAGCAAGAGCAATTAACCAAATTATTGATAGAATTTCAAGATATTTTTGCTTGGTCATATACCAACATGCTAGGGCTTAATCCCTCCCTTATTATACATCATTTGGTATTTAAGCATAGTATTAATCATGTTAAGCATAAAATTAGGAAGATGCATCCTAAGGTCGCCCTTTTAGTCAAGGAGGAGCTCCAAAAACTCCTTGACATAAATATTATCAAATCCATCCATTATTTTTATTGGATATCCAACATAATTCCTATAGATAAGAAGGAAGGAGCAATTAGAATATACATCGACTTTTGGGACATTAATTTAGCATGTCCCAAGGATGATTTTCCCCTCCCCAACATAGATATGATCATAAATTTTTCTGCCAGATGTGGAATGCAATCACTCATGGATGGTTTCTTAGGATACAATCAAATCATAAGATCCCTTGAGGACCAATCTAAGACAAATTTCGTAACTCCATGAGGTGCATTTTGTTATAAAGTCATGTATTTTGGCTTGAAGAACACTAGTGCCACATACCAAAGGGTCATGACATATATTTTTTATGACATGATGCATGATATTGTTGAAGACTATGTGGACGATCTTCTCGATTGTTCCATACATCGAGAAACTCTTGCTCAAGATTTAAAATAGAGTTTTGAAAGGCTTCGACAATGCAAGGTTCATATTAAGCCCTCTAAGTGTGTTTGGAGTCACATCTGGCAAGCTTTTAGGTTTCATAGTGTCTAGGTGAGGCATGGAAGTGGATCTCAGTAAGATAGTGGTTATCACTAACATGCCTCCTTGTAACCTTATCATGCTGCATAGCTTACAAGGTAAACTTCAAGCTATCTATCGGTTTATTACCCAGTCATCCAATAAGTGTCAGCCCTTTCTTAAGATTTTAAAAATATATGTAGTGTTCAAGTGGATGCTAACTATCAAAAAGTCTTTGATGAACTCAAGAAGTATCTCACTTCCTCACCTATCCTTGTTCTCCCTAGGCCAAACAAGCATTTTATGCTTTACATAGTAGCTATAGTCTAAGCTTTGAGGCTATGCTAGCTCAACATGATGATTAGAACAAAGAGTGAGCTATCTACTATATTAATAGAACCTTGGTTAGCCATGAAACCCAGTACACCCTCTTAGAGAAAATCTACCTTGCTATAGTGTTTACCTCTCAAAATTTCAGACACTACATGATCACCCATTAGATATTAGTAGTCACAAAGTTTGACCCTATTTTCTACTTAATGTCAAAGCCCCACCTTTTAGGTCGAGTCGCTAAGTGGGTTCTAGCCCTTAGTGAGTTTAACTTAACCTTTATAGGTCAAAAGGCTATAAAATATTAGGTTATTATTGAGTTTCCCAAAAATTACCTCAGCTTAGAAGTAGAAGAGCCTAAGTATTGGACTTTATTTTTTGATTGAGACCGATGCTTAAAGGGCATTGGTGCTGGAATTATTTTAGTCACCCCACAAAGAAACTCATCCCTCTTTCTTTCAAGCTTCATTTCTCTTGCACTAATAACATTGTAGAGTATGAAGCCCTGATCCCAGGTCTTAGGGATGCCTTAGCCTTGAAGGTTAGAGTCCTTTTCGTCTTTTGTGAATTTCAATTTGTGGTTAATTAGATCAATATCGTTTATCAAACAAGAGATGATAAGCTAAAACCTTACAAGGAAATTATCACCAAGCTTTTGTCTACCTTCGATAGGGTAACCATAGAGTCTATACCTATATCCTCCAATCATCGTGTGGATGCCATGGCTGCTACTACATCCTTGATCCCCTTGGAGTTAGAAGATGATCGAGCAACGATTATTATTTGATAACTCCGAGAGCCTATATCCCTTAGTTCTATCTTTGTTCCATTAGATGTCCTAAACATTGAAGTTTCTCAATCTGAGCTTTGGTACACAAATATTTTTAATTTCCTTAAGGATGGTTCAATGCTTGATTTTTTAGACCACAATCAACACAAGATTTTGCAAAAAAA
The DNA here is from genome assembly GCA_028583015.1 of Wollemia nobilis. NCBI lineage: Eukaryota > Viridiplantae > Streptophyta > Pinopsida > Araucariales > Araucariaceae > Wollemia > Wollemia nobilis. The sequence goes on from JAQPPZ010016348.1 coordinate 5,366,141, forward strand.
TAGCATGTCAATTTGTGATAATTAGCAATACTTTATATCAATGTTTTTTTGAGGGTATCCTCTTGTGATGCCTTAACTTTGATGAAGCCCAACTAGCCCTCAGTGAAGCTCATGAAAGATCATGTGGATGCCATTTTAGCAGTAATGCTATTGCTAAGAAGCTCCTTCAAATTTACTATTATTGGCCTTCCATGAAGAAATATGCATGTGACTATATTCGATGTTGCGACAAGTATCAACGCCATGAAAACCTTGTTCATGCTCTTTATCAAAACCTTTAGGTTATTTCTTCCCCTTGGCCATTCTCCATGTAGGGATTGGACACTATAGGGAAGATTAACCCCACTTTGTTTCATGGCCACAATTTTATCATCATGACAATAGAGTACTTCACAAAGTGATTCAAAGCCATATTCCTAGCTATAGTGACTAGATCTCAAGTCTCTAAGTTCATCTTCAAACGAGTCCTTTATAGGTACAAAATTCCTTTGGTAATTATATCTGACAATGACACTCCTTTAAATAACAAGAATATCCATAAAATTTGTGCTAAGTACAATATTCAATACAAATGGTCAAATCCATATTACCCTCAAGGTAATGGTCAAGCTAAAGCATCCAACAAGTCCTTAGTTTGGATCCTCAAGAAGCTAGTAATATTGATCATGACTGGCATATCCTGTTGTACCCTACCTTGTGGGCCTATTGTATTAGCATGCAAAATCTGTAGAGTGAATTAGCTAGTTTGTATTAATCAGGAGCAGATTAAATAGAACAATAGATACCCGGATTAGTCCGTAACAAACGGACTTAATCAAACAGACCAATCCCAGATTAGGCGGTAGTTCAAACAGAGACCTAATAATGTAATAATAAACTAAATACGCTAACATCCCCCCTTATTACATTATTTGGGTAATAATATAACTACTAGCTATACTAACATCCCCCACAATTTTTTTTTTTTAATTTAAAGTATTTTCTTTAAAATATTTTAAATAACTAAAGATAAAAAAATAAAAATAAATTAATTAATTTTATATAGAAAAAGAAATTCTAAATCTATATAAAAAAAATAAATCTATTTAATTTATTTTTTAATTCTTTAATTAAAAAAATATAAGAAAGAAAAAAAACATAAAAAAAAAAAATTGCTAAAAAAAATTACCTGCGCCTGCGTCGTGCTAAAAGAATAGCATTTAAAGCCACCAGGAATCGAACCCCTGACCCCGCGGCTGCGAGCCTTCCTACTGGTGTTCCTGTCAGTCGGGCTACGCCGCCCGACGAAAAGGGAAGGGAAGTTTGTTCCCTTTATTCCCGTCCGCGGCTTGAGATGTAAAAAAAAATGTCTTGGGATTTTAGTCCCACATCACTGTGCCGAGCGATGAAGGAAGGGAATAAAAGGGCAAAGAAGCCCTTTTCCCTTCGATTTCCTATGGGAAATCAGTCGTCCCGCCTGTCCCTTTTGCTGCGCCAAGTGGTGCATGGCTAGTCCACCACGCGTCGTGTCTAGGTGGCGCATGGCAAGTTCGCCACGTGTCGCCCGCTCGTCAATATAGGTGGTGCATGGCCAGTCCGCCACGTGTCGCTGCATCATCGGTCCAAGTGGCACATGGCCAGTCTGCCACATGTCGTCGCATCGTCGACCTCGAGTTCCATGCTCGAGGTCCAGTCAGGTCTAGTCGAGTCGGCCTCGGGTTTCATGCTCGGGGTCTAGTCAGGTCCAGTCGACTGTCTGTCTTGGGTTTTGTACCCGAGGTCTAGTCAGGTCTAGTCGATTGTCTATCTCGAGATCCATGCCCAATCTAGTCAACTGTCTGCCTATCTCGAGATCCGTGCTCGATCCAGTCGGTCGTGAAGGCGGATCTCAGGAATTATGCCCGGGTCAAGTCACGTCCAAAGTCTGAGTCCTCGGGAAGTGTGCCAAGTAGATACCGAGCCCTCCCAATCTTTGCCCATCCTTCTATGATACCACATAGATCAAATTAGCTAGTTTGTATTAATCAGGAGCAGATTAAATAGAACAATAGATGCCCAGATTAGTCCGTAACAAACGGACTTAATCAAACAGACCAAGCCCAGATTAGGCGGTAGTTCAAACAGAGACCTAATAATGTAATAATAAACTAAATACGCTAACAAAATCCTATAGGTGCAACTCCATATGTCTTGGTCTATGACACTAAGGTAGTTTTTCCCTTTAATCTAAATGTTTCGTCCTTGTGTGTCTTGTTGCAAGATGTCTTGGTTGGCGATGAGTATTGTTTAGATCATTTAAACCAATTGGAGTAGTTGGATGAGAAGTGAATCCATGCCTTAGAGCATCTTCGAGCCTATCAGTATAGGCTCAAGTGATCTTATTCTAATATATTTTTCACTCATTCGTTTGAGGTTGGGGACCTTGTTCTCAAAGAAATCTAAAAGAACACAAATGCTCAGAAAAATCTGAAGGGAAAATTTTAGCCCAATTGGCTAGGCTACTTTATCATAATGACCAAATTTGGCTTAGGAGCCTATAGTTTAGTAATGTTATATGGTAAAGAACTTAAATATTCAATGAACATAATGCACCTAAAATGATATTATGCATGATTTCATATTGTCCTTATTCATCCTGCATTTGTTTTGCTTGCTCATACTGCATTATTTCTTGTTCCACTTTGCATGAATTGATTGACATTTCATTCCATTTTGCATCTTTGTTTGTCATATAGATACTTTGTTGCTTGATCATACTTGCATCTAACTGCTTGAGCATATAGATTGTTGGAGGCTTTACAATGAGGAAAGTGATGACATCTAGTTAGGTTTTAGCTCACATGTATTGCACTCATACTAGGTCGTTGATGCTTAGCGAACCCCCAACCTAGGGTACATCTCCATGCATTTTTCATCATTGCATCTATTACCATCAATCATTATTTTCTCTTCTTCTCTTCTTGTATATTCCTTTACCTTGAAAATTTCAATAATCATACAAAATTTCTTCAAGTCAAGGGATATAGTTCTTCATCTCTTGTATATATTTTGTCCTTTGAAAGTTTTCAATATTTTATTCACTTCTCCAAGATAAAGGATATACGTTCCTTCTTCTATCTACACATCTTGTTTTGCTCACACTTTTCCTTGTTGATATTTTAATTGTTAAGGGATCCTCGTGGGATAGGGTAGATTTCACGTGACTATCATTTATGGTGTTCATACAACCACTGACTATCTTACGCACATCCCTTAGCTATTAAAATTTCAAAAAGGGCACACACACAATATTGTTTACTTCTTTCTTCTCTCATTCATCTATCTTTCTTCTATTAACACATGCACACACACATGTATTTATGATGTGCTTTGCTTTGCTCACTCATATTTTGCACACACCACACCCCTATCGGATTACACTCCTTTTATCAAACCAATCAAATATTACATCTCATATGAGATAGCTTCATGGATACTAAATGAGCACCAACCTCCACATCAAGCCATTTGAAAGCATACATCCTAGTGGGTATCTCTCTACATACAACCACTAGCGAGCACCACACCTATAGTGGGTATTACTCTACACTTGTTCTTTCCATTGAGCATAACACCTTCACAAGATATATTCATGGTTACTCGTGAGCACTACACCCATAGCGAGTTTTGCTATTTATGAGCATACATCCTCATAAGGTTCCACTCTATATTTATTTTATTTTTTACTTAGCTTATGATCGTTTGATCACACTAAGACATTGCGGTCTATGTTGATTTAAATGTCATGATCTAAGCATAATTTTGCTTTCTTTGACCTTTTGTTGACCTCCTTCTTCTTCTACTTCTTCATCTCTTTCTTTCCCTTATTTTCTCCTCTTTTGCCAAATTCACACCCTGTCCTTATGGGGTACGAATTCACGGTCTATTTTTATGGGACATAAATTTGGTCGGAGTGTTGTTTTATCTTTTCTTCTTGTTTTCTCTTCTTCTTTTCTTTCTTTCACCTCCTTTTATTGTCTTAATTTTTGCTTCTCTTATAATTTTGTCATGCATTTAATTTAGTTAGATTCATTAATTTTACATTCATTAGTTAAGTTTATTTTGCATTTATTAGTTAAGGTTCATTCATCATGCATTGCATTCATTCATCTAATCATGCATAACCAACAATTAACATCACATAATAAAAACATGCACATAATAAATCATAGCATGGTATTACTCAAAAGCAAATTTCTATCATTCGATGTGTTGGTGTGCCACAATCCAAGCCTAGCACACTCGACCATCACCTAGCCTAGGGATGCATGTCACAATCAAAATTGGTATGTCATATTGATCCTAGCCCTAGCTCTATGAGCCTGTCTCCTATGCTCCACTTGTTGGAGGTGGTCCTAGTGGGGTATGCTTACGAACTGTGAAATAATCCATGATCTAGACCACAACCTACTCTATGTATATAAGGAGGACGTGGAGGCACAATATGCTCTGTTGGAACCACCTAAAATTAGAGGGTTTGGTAGAAGTTATCCCTTAATATGGATGCCTCCAACCTCTCCCTCACCCTATGTAGCTCCTATTTTAGTAGGTGGATTCCATCACTCTATTGGCTATCCACAACAACAACCATCCCCTTAGCCTGAGCCTATTTCCACTTCTGCTCTATATGACTCATCTCTCCCCTGAGGTAGTCTATCTTAACCCTCACTACATATCGCTCTGTGAGTGCCATGTTTAGGGAACTCTGCATCCCCTCTAGCCTCTTGGTATTATACTCTCAAAGTAGGTCCATCTCCCTTGACATGACCATAATATTGGCCTACAATACCTTCATCTTCCTCATTGGGTCATTATAACTTGTGGTCCCACCATAATTGATGTAGAGGCACCTCCTATCACCTTGCTTGACCCAACCTCTATCATTGTAGGGGAACCTCCATATATCCCCCCTCATCTTGAGCTAGAGAGGGTGATGGTCATCCTCATTGTCATCACCATATCTATCCTAACCTATACCCATGTCTACCTAGGAGGTTATACACCCCTCTATTTTTTCTTAGTAGTGTGTCAAGTGATCTCTTAAAATGCCAACTACACCCATCGGGTCATGATCTAGAGCCTTTGCACTAGCACCAATGGGGATATCCTTAGGGGTAAGATACCCTTATACCATATCCTATACCCGAGGGCTACTCTGACATGGTCCACTCCTAGATCAATGTAGAGTGGATAATCTAGGTCCTCCTCTAGAAACCTCCCCACATCACGGTCCCATTTGAATCTTGATGGGTCCCATCACACTTACCTAAACTAGTAGTCTCCCAAGTCCAGTATCTCTTAGAGGATGTCAAACTATTGCTAGAATTGATTGAACATATAAATATCTAGTTCCTCCCTCTCTGTCACCACCCACTGGATCCTCCGTATCCTTGCCATATCCTCCCCATTCTCAACCCATATAGGGTGTATATGCAATGGTTACCATATAATATAGTGCACCTGCAACTCATCTACCACCCGTCTTGCTAGTGATAAGATACTGGTATACGTTCTCTAGACTTGCTCGTAGTCTTGGGCCCACCTATATGTTGTTGGATGCTTTGGATTACGTAGTGGTACTAGCAATGCATGTGGTCTCTAGACAAGTATATGCTCCTAGCACTACACCTAGAGCAAGGTCATACAAACTAGCCTTGTATGCCACTTGTACATGATATTGTACAATATCCTATACAAATGGGTCAATGCATATGGTCCCCATGTGAATCTAATCTTCTGCTCCTACATGTCTACCACTACTCCCACCAATGTCCATGGCAGGTCTCACCTTCTCATGTGGCACACCAGGAATCCAATCGCTACCCCATAGAGCACTATTGTCAATGCATTGACCCCATATCACGTGGGTATCGCATCTACATGAAGTTCACTCTATTGGACCTTATGATATAGGTCTCTCAAAAATAATTATAATATTACTTGATTCCCTTGTGCTATGTAAACTACTTTTCCCTAATGGGGATGAACAAGATCCACCACACGTCCTCTAGTGTGATGGTCATCTCTCCTATCAATAATCAAAAGGTAGATGACTCTAGGTACCATCTCTTCATCTACACCATCAGTGGCACTTTGTCTACCTCCATCCAGGGCATATTTACCAAGTGCAATAGCCCCACTCTTCGTAGTGCATCCCTCTCTATCACTATGAGCTATCATAGCACCTCCTCCAAGGAGCTCGATCACCACTCCTTGATCTCAAGTACATCATGCTGCAAACAAAAATATTAAAAAAAAACTTTAATTAGTTAAAAGCACTAAACAACTCAAATCAAAATCATCATAATAAAATTAACAACATTTAACCTCTTTTATTCTCTTCTCTCTCTTATTTTATTTTTCTCTCCTTTTCCCTCTTTTTCTCTCTTCTTTTGAATTCATGCCCCGTCTCTTTTAGGGTACAAATTCACATCCTGTACTATCAAGGCACAGATTTGATCATCGTCAAGATCCAAATGAATTCATGGTCTAACCCCAAATTCTTGTTGGGCCATGCATGATGATTTCTTCCAAAATTAAATAAAAATTACTTCAAAATCTTAAATCCTAGTCTAGCCTAGTCTAAAAGTTTGGTTTTGATCCTTACCCATGCTCACTCCACTTTTGTGTCAACCTCACCCCTCACAATGGCTAAATGGTGTGTGGTAAGCACCATTTTCTTGCTAGAGCTCTTCTTCTCCTCTTTGTGCAGTGAAAATAATTTTCATTTTCAACCCTTTTCCCTTTTATCCCTTTTTTCTCTCTCCTTTTTCTTTTTTGTTTTTTTTCTCTTTGTTTGCTGCTCCGTTTTCTTTAATGCATGCCATTTTTATTTTCTTCAAGAATTTTGCATTCCTTTTGAAACTTGAGGGGGTACCTTGACCTCAAGGGCATTAATGTCATTAATGTCTTGTTTTGCATACAAAAAATTTAAAGTGTTCAACCATTTTTACACAGTCTCTTCTTCTAAACTGGCCATCCCTTTTTGTGTTCACCATTTTTTGCCTGTAGATGTCTATATATTTCTTTGACGTATTTATTAGGCCATAAATGCATAAAAGAGGGGGTAAAATGTAGACATGAAAAATTGACCCATCAAAATGAGTCACTTTCCCCCTTATATCCCTAAGAAGTCCCTCAATCTTGCTAAGGGAAAGTTTAGGATTATTTTTCTCCCTTTTGCTTGTTTTTCCCTTAGCCTTACCTAATTCATGATAATCCAGGATGGTGCATGAATTAGGTAAAGTTAGGGTTTCTCTCTTGAAAACCCCAAATTTAAGACCAACCTCTGTGGCATTGGATCTTGGCCAAGGTTGTTTTTCTTTTCTCCACATTAGCCCCTCCAAACCTTTTATAAATAGAAGGATTGGATCCCTGTTTTCTCCTGTCCTAGCTCTATTCAGATTCTACCTAGCTAACCAAAATTTGATATCTAAATTTTTGGTGATTGCAAGTGATTTGATGCTTTTGGAATGCGCTAGTGCTCTGCTTTTTTGTTTGTAGCAGACAAGCAAGTGGAGAAGCCTTGATGATAGATTGTGTACACCATTTGTCTTCTAAAGGAGGAAGAGTGGTCTTCCACCTTGGTTGTTGCCTTTATTTCTACTTCCTCCACAATCTTATCAGGTTTTATTTGTGTCATTAACTCTTAGATCATTAAATCATAGTTGTTTATTGTAATTTTGCATCCATAATTTAGCTCTTTATTCTTATTTCACAAATTTGTGCCCTGCCCTTATGGGACACGAATGTGGCAAAACCTTTGGTTTCACTTTTTCTTCTCTATTATCTAATGAGGCAAAAATTCAGTTACAATAACTTGGGGGCAATTTTCTTGCTCAAAAAATCCTAGTTATTGCTTGTTCATCCATTCTATCATTTCATTCATTAAGCTTACATTATGTTTCACTATTTCATGCTATCATATTTTGTTTTGCTTGTTCCCAAAGATCAACAATTATTTTTATTTTTGAATGGTTATCTAAAAGGACCTATGGGGATTGATTGTTGTGCCTCAAAGCTTAGTCATATAGAAACCTAAGCAGGCCCGCAAACATTGATCAAATTTTCAAGGATTTTGAAGCTATTTTATAGGTTTGAGCAAATTAATGGTCAATATTTACAAGGCACAAATTTGGCTAGGATCAATCATCAGATCAAGTAAGTGATCTGATAGATCTGTTAGGATGTTTGTTGTGTGCTTGTATCTATTTCATTTTTATTCATTTCCAGATTTAAAACATAAGGAAATAATATATTTTGATTTCATTTCTAGGCATTAAGAGAAGAAAATAATATAGTTGAATCTAGGCTAATTATGTTTGTTCATTCTCTTGAACCCTTGCTTGAAAATAAAATATTTACTTCCTTGCAAATTTAGGGACAATCCTCATTCAATCAAAGAATCATTTTAGGAATAGTCCTTTGTTTTCTTGCATCATTTCTTGTCTTGTAGTGTTCATTAATTTTTCATAGCTTAGATCTTAGTAAGACCAAACATAGGTGCTTTTTCAAAGAAAAAACATCAAACATTCCATCCCAAAATTTGAGTGAGTCCATAATCATTCATGGTGAACCCTTCTATCTCCCAAGCCCCTAATTTTAGAGTAACAATAGCCCCATGATCACCTTGGCTCCCAGCATATCCAACTGATAATCATACACGGTGGGCATTTTTCCCCCTCTATAGGTATATATTCCTTCCATTCCCTACATCTTTCTCTTTAGGGTTATTGATCATCTCCCCTTATTCCTTTCCTCCTTTTAAACCCTAATTCATTAGAGGTCCTGCAACCTCATCATCATTTTTCTTCAACACTATAGCCTCACAAGTGAGTTGTATTCAACAACTTTAATACTTGTTACTACTTCCATGAGTGCACTTCCTATTAGGGATAGGGTAGGTAATATTGTTGTAACACGTATTATAGGTGATAAAAATGTGGCGTTTACTTGAGATATCCTTTCTTTTCTTCTTCTATTTATCATGATACTTGTCCTACACACTAGAGAACTCTTCATTGAATCCACCTTATCATATCAAACTTTATACTATATCAATTTCATACCTTGTTTTTCTCTAGAACAATATATTTTGAGCTCTAGTTTTATTTCATGAGATATTCTATCGTGCAAGGGTTCACCTTATTGTCTACATTAAAATTTATTCTACACCTTGCATTGGTATCAAATGCAAACCAATAAGGGCTACTCTACTTGTGGGATGCCAAAAAGGCACACCCATTTAGGGCTTTAGCTTAGGGTGTGTTTCCTTTTGGATTTATCCACATTTGAGCGAGAGAGTGTTGCTGCTAACCCATATTTTTGGAGAACTATTTTTTTCCATGTAGTGCTATTTTTGGTGGGAGATGTTCAAGTTCACCAAGGGATTTATAAATTCCCTAATCTAGTTTGATGTGTTCAATTTCAAAAAGCACCTAGTTTTGGTAATCTATTCTAGGATCTAATGTGCAATATGAGAGTGCAAAGCGATGCAACATGAAAATAACAATGCAAAAGATAAATTATTATTCTATATGCAATTTTGATTTGATAACTATTAATTGGAATACAAATTATAAAAGATAAATTTTTCTTTTTCTTTTGTTAAAAGAAAATGTGCAAGATGGATGAAATAACACAAATTAATCTAATGCAAGTCTACATGTGATATATGTTTTAAATGCTTAATAAAATGAGATAAAATATTAGCTAAACTAAATATTATTTTGATTTTTTTCTTATTGTGCTAAAGGGAGAAACAACAAAATAGAACAAACAAAAGAATATATGCTATGAATTAGAAATATGGAGGATCAATACTTACGTATTCTAGTGTCTGGTACAAATACACTGTCTAGAATCAAATACATTTCTTGTGTGAATACACCAACTAGAATTCTTTCAGCTGGTGCATTCATGAATACTTGCAAAAAAAAATAGAAAAATTTAGGGATTATGATTTGGGGGCTTGTCAAACAATAGGAATATTATTTCTTCATAATTAGCATAGTCAGGTTCTCTGTTTATACAAAAACTAAGGTGCCTTACCTTGGCTATTGATTCAAAGAAATCTATAGTGAATATGCCAACTAGAAATTCTATAACCAAAATATTTGTTATTATAACTACACTAAAGAGATATCAAATAGAGTGAAATATAGAGATTTCCAATATTATCAAAAAGATGCACAAGGATGAGTTTGGTTAAACAGGATGTTGGGATGACTAAAAATCTAAGGCTTCTTATATATATGATGAATATGTCACCTGTAATAGTTACAACTATCATATTCACTCTAGGGATTGAAAAAAATGGTAATTGTTAACCTGACAGAATGAGGGCGTGATCTCACTATGCAAATACGCCATCTAAAATTAGTTTGATTAATAGATTCACTCAATCCATCAATGGAATAACAAATTTGACTGTGGGGTGGCTATGGATTTCCTCTACTGGTGTGATAAGGGTTTTTGTGGTTGTCTTTGTCTTGCAAGAGCTTCCTAAGATACCTATGGAATCGACAAAAACATAATTCTTGACAAAAGCAATAATGATTAGATTTGAAGACAGAGAGCATAAGCATACATACTATAGATTCTAATCCTTAAGCATAAATGATAATTAGAATTAAATTTTCTAATAAACAATAGGATAACATCATTGAGTTTTCAATTGTGAGTGTTTCATTTCCTTCCTTCAGGACTAAATTGTTTAACGACTCCATGAGGGTATTTGGCAACACTTTGTTACTTGTTTAGTTTGATTCTAATTTTGGTAAAACTTCATTGTGAGAAAAGTTTAATCCTTGAACGCTACCCCAAGGGGTCAATTTATAGAAATTGGCCCTCTTAGGGTTTCCAAAATGGGAGAGGTGAGTTGGATGGAATGCAAGTTTGTCTAATTGGCTTAGTAGGGTGGATTGGCTATTGATTACAGCTTGCAATCAACTATTCTTTGATTTACATCTATTTGGGCAAGCTATGGGGGTGGAAGGAAATCCACCTCCTTCATTCCCTATCTAGATATATTCTACACTTGTCGAGGGGTAGTTGGGTGATATTTATGCCCTAATAGGTCTATGTAGGCACAACTTAGAGTTTTATTTTTTGGTTGTGAATATGCCACCTAAATGAATATGTCATCGAGTGTATTTGTAATTAGGCGTATTTGTGCAACTAACTGTTAGAGGTTAGATCTAGTTATGGGTGACAAAAATTAAATTGTTCATGAATACATTAGGATGAAAGCGTATACTCATTTTGAGTTGGTGGATTCACCACTGTTGGATTTTATCTATAGTTCTTGGGGTTTGGGTTCATTGTTATGGTTAACCTGATTGTTTTGTTGGTTTGATTTAAAGATCAATGTAATATAGGTGAACTAGTTTTAGGTATCTACATTTTCCCATTTTTGATGCATTTTAAATTTTAATAAATGTATCAAAATAGCTATAGATGTTTGCATTTTTTAGAGAATCATGATAACTAGGATTTATTTAATCAATACAGGGAAAAACATATCGAGAAATTATTTGTAGGAGGCGTGAAATTTATTTCAAACTTTTATTGGATATTTTTCTTGTTATGGCTGATGAAGGGTTATAAACTAGTTATTACCCCCATCTCGGGTGCCCCCTCAAGTTTTTGAGGGAAAAATTGTAGTCACAAAGAAACTTGAATAGGTTGGATGAGAGATGAACAAAAGATAAAATGACTAGATTCAAGGTAAAATAGGTTAAAAGGTTGTGGGTAAATTCCATTTTCACCATGCATGAGAGAGAGAGATATGGAGAAAAAACTAGGGTTTATAGAATGGCAAAGTAGAGATTTAATCCATAGGCTAGACAAAGTTCAAGGTGGAGTAGGCCCAGGTGGGTTCTCAATAGAGGTATGGGATATTTTCATCCATTATTTTTGTCATTTTTGTATTTTTGATTTTGGGACACCATGGTTGGTGTATTCATCCCACGAGCATGAAAATGCTGACTCGAATATACCAAGAAGATGGTGTATTCACAATTTTTATGGATCAATAGATTTACCTTTTTCGATGAATTTGCCTCTCAACAAATTCACTCTTAGCTAGCATATTCATTAAACATTTAAATATTTTAAATGTTGATTGATATATTATTATTTATTTTTTGTGGCTACAAGTGTTAGACATGTTAGAGTGGTAAGAGTGACACCCTCACACTTTACGATATATAGTAGTAGCTATGACACCGATAGATCAGGATGCATATATGTGATGGATCTAGTGCATATGACAATGATGCCTATCATAGAGCTTGACCATACCCTTTTAACTACTTTGGCAGAGTGATGGCATTCAAAGTGTGGTATGTTCTTGTTGTTGATTGAATAGATGATGGTGAATTTGAAGGACATGTGGAGGATACTATGAGTGTCTATTGGAGGTATTGACATATGATGGTGACTTTGGAGGATGTGTGGAGAGTCCTATGAGTCATAATCAGGCTTGAGCTATCTCTAGTTTGACTCATGGGCACCATTTTGAGCTGAGGTACTATAACATTGACATCAATACCATATTCTAGGTAGGATTATTGGATTGGTTGAAAATATTGCTACATGTTGTGGTTTTGGGCTTACTAGTTGGATATACCAATAAGACATTGCTACAATAGGGGTTTTTTAAGATCATCACCCATATGAGGGATGATCATGTATAATTTGCCTAGGGACTATTCATCTTGTATAGGCTCTACTATATTCTCCATATTGTGGCTTACAATAAGAGGAAGAGCCTGGTTTGCTACACCCTTTTATAGATCTAGGTATGGGAGCACATAACTATCAAGTGATCTATCAGGTTACCTATAGTTTTGATAAATATAGTTGTTCTTGTAGGTTTTACATAGGATCATTCCCATGATATAGGAAAGAGAGACATAAAGGGAGTGATGATGGTAGCTCAAAGGGTAATCAATGACCTCCAGCCTTATCATATAGAGTGGTATCCCTAGAGGGATCATGAAAGGTGGTTAGATGATGACTTTGAGTTATCCAGGGTGCAAAGGATCAGATGGATATAGGGACCACGTGGAGAGTTTGAACTCTATTGTCTTGATAGGATTTAGAGGTAGTTTATCCTATTTTAGGCGATCCCTATGCTAGGGGAGTATGGTTTCAATGAGCCATGTAAAAGCAACGAGGAGGCTTTGGTGATATTGTAAACCCTAAGGGCTTTGCTAAGGAGGATTTGGACGATCCTTTTGTTATAGATCTTAGTTTGAATGATACAAGGGTTTCTCCAAGGCACCTTTAGTGGTATTGCTAGATTTGTTTTTCTTGGGTCACATCGGTTGTTAGACAACCATGGATGGGTCCTAGATTGAGTAGGATGACTCACCATCATGTTAAAATGACACAAGAGAACCATAATATCAATAATTAATTATATCTCTTCTTGTTATAACTTGTGATGCTATGGTAGGGATTAATAGGGTCATTGATGAGGCATCCCAACAGAGAGGGAGGTAATGATAAGGAAGATTAATTTACTACATGGGAAAATAGCACAGGAGGGACTAAGCCATTTTAGAGAGATATGAGGCATGAGTAGAGAGATAAAATGCATAATGAGAAAGATGACACTCTAGCCAGAGTGGCTACAATCAATATTGGAAGTAGATATCTAGTTGTCCAATGTTTTTTTGACTGGATAACTACCCTACAGGCTTAGTATACTATAAAGATGGCGAGGATAACTTACTATAGGTTGATGTACTATGCATATGTTCCCCCGAGTTGAGATAATCATATCCATTGAGGATTCAATATTGTTCCCACTCTAGGACGAGATTGGTGATATGGTCATCATAGTAGTCAATCTAGTTTCCTCCCCGACCAACTAAGGGTGGATTAGAGACCTAAGGCTAGCTATGTGATGCTCTTGGCATTCTATTTTTTTAGTGGTATGAGAGCATCAATTTTGTATGAGATGCTTCAACCTTTTGACATAATCTTAGTGTACCAATTTTGGTAGATTGTGGTACACCAGGTCAATATGATATAATATATATATAGATTAATTATTGGTTTATTATTATGTTTTTGTGATGTTGCATTGATGTGATATGAACATTTATCTAAATTGCATGGATGAAAAAACTAATAGCATTATTCTCTAATGATGTTATATGAATGTTCTTGTATGTCTAGATTTAGAAAAAAATAATGTTAGAGTTGTTTTAGAATTTTTACATAACTTATTTTGGTTCTAAAAATTTTCACACATTTTAAAGCGTGATAGAAAATTGATACAATTTCACAAGAGAATTTATTGTAAATTGATGATTTTAAAATATGGGCATGATAGGGCACATGTCAGTTGATAAAGAGATTGCAAAGTTGATTGAAGGAAGAGTAAATATGTAAAATCAGGATTTGTGAGAAATTTTGGGTAATCACATTGATATTATAGTCAAATTTCAAAATAAATTCACTAAAATTTGAAAGTGACTTGATTCTTGAATTTTGAGATGAAAATTATGTTAATAATTTTAACAAATACTGTTGGAGTGGTTTACCATGGGTTAGATATGAAAGAAGGATTTTTCACAAATTTATTTTGTTTGTGAAAAGTAAGGGTTGAAACCAACATCCAGTCATGAGTGGACATGAAAGTGTATTTTATCTACTATTATATTATATATATTATTTTGAAAGGCTAATTTAATAATACCTTAGAAATTAATTTTATGTCATCAATAGACCTAAAGGGGTGGCCTCTTAGTATGATAAGTGGACAAGCACTTAGTTGACTATAACTGATAGTATTTTTAGGTAGCCCATACCATAGGATAATTTATGTCCTATAATATATTTTACTACTAAGTGGTGTCTCTTATAGCCTAATTAATAGACAAATTCTTAGACAAATTATTGCATTGTATAGGTAATTTATGCCCTTTTTGATGTTTGAACAATTAATATATTGATATGGTACAATGTTGGTGGATAGTTAATGTCCATATGATAGGATGCTAAGGATAATCAATGTCCACATAGTACAATGCTAGGGATAGTTAATGTCCATATGATACATGTTATGGTACTTTTCCTTTCATACACAATTTATGTCCATATGATACAATGCTAAGGACAATCAATGTCCACATGATATGGTACCTTTATTCTGTTGGATCAGGATAATTTATGTCCTTACTGATAGAATTTTTAATGCCCTAGGGATTGATAAAATATTTAATAGGAGAGCTTGCCATCAGTAATATTGATGTCATAGGACTTTTGTTATTTAACATACTTTTTGAAAATCATGTCTATCCTTCCATAAGTTGATAGGATACAAATGTTTGAGGTTTTATTTCTTTAGGCCTTTATTAGGGCTCTTGAGAAAATTAGCTATGTCTCATTCATCACCTAGAGCATGCTAATAAAAGGCCTAAAATTAGTAATTTCTAGAATTTATCACTGGTTTAGAGGAATGTAAAAGCTATTCAATCCTACGAATTAGGGAATGCCATCATTTGGCAAGTGGGGAAATGTTTTCATTTGAATTAATTTCTAGTTATTTTATTGTTTGGTGTATATACGAATCAAAGCATAAAATAATCAACTATTGCAAGTAAGTAAACATGAGAATCATTGAGCATTTTTGTTGATTTACTACTAGCATTTAGGACCGAAAGTCTATAATGGTATGTATAGCTTGGAATATTTTTTACATCCTGATGGTTGTGTATCCAATTTTCAATCATGGAAGTAATTCTTGTAGATATAACAAGGTTGTGTCAGCTTGGGTGAACATGTTATTATCACAAAAAGAGTGCATGGAGAAGATTGGGTGATTTAGTTCATGATTTTGTTCACCCACAACAACCTAACAAATAACACCCTATATGTGCTAAGATTTGTTAAAGCTATTGTAGGGGATAAAGCCAATGAAATAAATCAATGTGTAATGTTAATATATGCTAAATACAACAAGAATATCATGCTAGATGAAAGCAATAAAAGATGTAAAGTATATACATGATCCTAGGAGTGGGGATTTGCTAGCATCAAAGACCTAGTGTGAATGCAATGCAAGTGAATGCTATCCTAACTAGTGGTCATCATCACCTGATATCAAGATCCATTGATCTCTACATGTACACAATCAATATATAAGTGTAGATATACAATCATGATAGTAATGAAAAAGACAGCCTCAAAACAAAGTGTAGAAAACAAGTTTACAACATCTTCATCAGACGATGGCTACACTTGTAAGTATTTTTGTGCTTGATTTTACTGTGTTTTTGCAAAAAAAATAATAATTTCCATTGAAATCTAGAAAAATTTAAAAGAAATTTTTAATTTTCAGTATTTCTATTGGCAACTGCTACTGGGAACAACGACCTCTGCTATTAGCCACCCCAGGGTACAACGACCCCCATTTTTTATCAACTTTGTGTCTGGAAACCTCTGCTGCAAACCATTTTACACAAAGATGATCTATGTTAAATTGATTGTTAGGGTTTACTTGCATGATGCCTGCCTAAAGGCTGATTTCATTTAGGGTTGAATTTCAAGTTTCTAAAATTAAAACATTTGTATTTACATATTTGGAAATTCGAAACGTCCTTTCATGCATTAGTGAAAAGTCATTGTATGCTCTTTCAAAAATTGAAAATCATGCAAATTAGAGCTATAACGAAGAAGTTATGTTGGTTTTATTATTACTCTATTTTGAGTAATTTTTAAGCCAAAAATAGGGAAAATGGCACTAAAAAGGTCATAAAAAGCCCTAGACAACCCCAAAAATCACCAAATTTGTTTTGTTGTCTTAGTTAGCCCCTTGTGCACCTCTCACAATATTTTTGAGGTCTAACTCCTTATTTTCTCAAAATTCCTCAAATTTGTCATTTTTCCACTAGCCTCGGTTGGCCAAATATTCCACAAATACAAATTTTGACCCGAAAAACACTTTTTGGAGTCCTATCCCATTGTGATCAACTCATCACACTGATCATTTTGATATATAACACCCACAATTTTTTTTCGAAAGTCAATTTTCTAAAACAAAAAAATGGCCGAGGGACCCCCCTTTCATGGAGTTGGTCTAAATGCGATTGAAAACAAGACCTCCAAATTAGAGAGAGAATCAGGCTCCACAACCAATGAACATCTCCAAATCAGTCCAGAGGACATGGCCATCCCTGAATGGCATCCCAAGTTTTATCATAACACCAATACCATCCATAGGGGATCAAACCTTCGAGATATCCCTATTAAGGAGGCACCCACAGGTCCTCTAGAAAACCTTCCTAACTTGGATACCTTGATAGAATTTTATAAAAATAATAATCCACCCATTGAGGGGCCTAGTAGGTCAATGTCATGGGTTCACATCCCAACTTGCTCTATACATCAATTAGAACATGAACATGAGCATACACCATGGCCTAGCCTAGATGAGCAAACCACCCCATTTAATCGAGCAAGTCACTCCCCTACTCCTCATGGAGAGCACTCTGCATGTGCACATTGTACTTCTATGCAGCCTAAATATACAAAGCTTACATCTAAGCCTAAATATCATTCATTCCTCATAGATGAGGAAGAGGACCCAAGTCATCCTCCTACTCCTCATGAAGAGTACTTGGTGCAACCACGTTGCATCTCTGCATCACCAGACTATACAAAGCCCATTCATAAACCAGAGTATCAGGTCAATACAACCTTTAGGGATCATGGAAAACAAGTAATAGATCCTACTAGGGGGAAAGACATGACAAACCCATCCATATTTCAAATACGAGGGTACATAGACCCCATACAACTGAGCAACGAGATCATACACATCAGACACTTAGGCCACATATTAACAAATAACAACATACAGATCAACTCCAATTGGACCAACAACAATTAAATCAACAATGGGTGGACCCACAATGAGCACACCTACAAAGGTTGTATCAACGAAAGATACAAGAACAACAAAAGATACAACAAGAGCAAGTGCAAAATGCATTGCATGAAGTGGTGCTTACACCTAGCACCTAGAGGATGCAACAACGCATAAGATGACCAAATACAGTATCAAAATATTCCTCCTCGACCATGCCAAAATCATGTTCAACATCAAAGGCCATTACCTGGTTATCATCAAGAACCTCATACTCCTCAACAATACCAAGATCAACACGAGGAGGAATCATATGAAGAGTCCCAATGGGAACATCAGGAACAAGTAGATACCTACCCTAAATCTATTTATGATGAGGTACCTAATGATTATACTTATTTCCCACCTCAACATCAAAATCGACCTCCTCTATCTAATCAAGGGTGACAACGGATAGATCATATCATTTCGCCAAGGGCATACAAAGTGCTAACTGATCGGCTAAATTCATTAGAAAAACAAGCTCAAAGTTTGGTTTATCAAAAACCCACATTAAAGTAGCTTAGAAATCATCCATCACCGTTAGCCATCACATTTCGAGATGCCTAAACTTGAAAAGTTTAAAGGTGATGAAGACGCACAAGAGCACGTGACAAGCTTCATCAATATGTGCTTTTGTCTTCAAGATAATGACCCCTTGATGTTGAGAACCTTCCTTATAACATTAGTTGGGGGTGCATTAGAATGGTATAATCATCTACCACATCATAGCATATACACCTTTGAGCAATTAGTCGATGCATTTTTGGAACGTTTTACCTTTAGCACTAAGAAAATGATAAACTTAACTGACTTGTCTAGCCTTCATCAACTTGATGATGAGCCAGTCATGGAGTATGGCAATAGGTGGAGGAAGGTGATGTCAAAATTACCTTTCACCCTACCCACAATAGAGCTCACTCGAATGTTTACTAGAAGTTGTTCGAAGCATATCTCACTCTTCTTACAATTACAATAGTATCAAACATTCGAGGAGGCCTTAGCACAGGCCAAGATCATTGAGGACATCAAGGTCCAAGAGGGTGATATTCAACTCCACAAAAGGGAATGGCCATACAAGAATATTAAGGGTGGCAACATGCAACAAAAGGTGGCCCTAGTTAATCAAGTTGTTTTGAGTATCCTCGGATCCTCAAACCAGACCGCATCACCACAGTTACTAGTGCAACCTAATTACCAGGCTCAACCTCCACTAGCCCAAAATAATATGCAATATCATAAAAGACAAGGCCAACAATGTTTGCCACCATGGAAATATACTCATTTATCAAAGACATTAGCATCGATCTTCAATTGATTGTGTGAGGCACAAGCAATCAATCTTCCTAAGATCCATCCATTAAAACCTAATAAGCGTAGATCAAAGGGGCACAGGGAAAATCTATACTATGTTTACCATCGACAAAGAGGTCATGACATCCAGACATGTTACCCCTTTAGAGATTTAGTACAGGATATGATCGAGAGGCAAGAGCTTCAGATGGGCAATCCTCTTGCTCCAAACAACCAACCAATAGGAGTCTTCCAAGACCCCTTACCCACACACGAAGCAAACACAACACCTGCCAATCAAGTCAAGCAACCTAATTAGGTGCATATCAATCCACCTCCCCAAGAGTTTGTGGGAATGATCAGTGTTGTAACAGAGGACCAGGAATATCAAAATCGATCTACGCAACCTATGGCTTCATCCAACGTTTCATCTTCGCTCATTTCATCTCATCGGGACATTGGCATTGCACAAAATTTTGTGCCACAATAGGGGGGGTCGATTTCTACCACTCCTCCTAGCCAAGCCAATCACATTGCAGCAGATAAAATGCACACTGGGGGTCTTCAAGGTGTCACACCTTCCCCACCATCCACATCATAAGCGATGAAGAAAATTGGGGATTCTAAAGGTATCGTGCCTTCCCTGCTTTCATCGATCACCACACATACTGGGAATGCATAAGGTATCACACCTTCCCCCTTAAAATCATAAAATAATCAAAAACAACAAAAATCATCAAAAATTCCAAACAAATCAGAAAACATAAAATCACAAAAATAATACAAAACATCAAAATACAAAAATATTTTGCATTACATCATCATGCATTTCATTGCATTCATTGAATAGTTGAATTAGGTATATTCATCCATTGCATTTGTATTAGGATAGGTTGTATTTACATTCTTACAAATGACACCATGTTTGTATGACAATCATGAATCCACATATCATTATCATTCATATTTTTTTCTCATGAGTCACTATATTTTTCAACACAACTTATGAGTTGCTATAGGGAGTATACTAGGTTTTTCGATCATTCAACCATCCCTAGTTATATTTTTAGATTTTGTAGAAAGCTTTGTCAAAATCCCAACACAATTTCAAACATTAACAATCCTAGTTTGAACAAGGAAGGATGACACTACAAAGTGGTCTTGGTCACCTTAAGCGAAAGGTTTCCCTTGCTCATATTATTATGTGCATGGTCTAGAATGTTGATAATTGAAAAAAGGACAAGCTCCCCCCTACCCAAACAATCCCTTGCTCTTCCACAAAATGAGCAAATTCCCAAAGAAATGCAAAATAAACAGTGATTTTCATCACTAAGAAAATCCCTTGCTCAAAAAAAACAATGATTTTCATCACTAAGCATGAGCAAGTATCCCAAGAAATTAAAAGAAAAGAAGGGGGTAATGAGCTTGAATCCTTGGAATCTTTAGTATTCAAACACCATGGGGTGATCTCCATTATAACAATGGGTTGAATGAAACCCGCCTGGCAATGGAGTAGCCTTACGCATGGTGATATGTCTGTCACATTAGCAACCTTATTTTGTACAGACCAATGTCAACTTATGGATGAGCTAGCTTTTGGTGGCTTGTATTGCCTAGTAGTCTAGTCAAACTGCATCCAAACTCAGGATCATGATGACCATAAGGTGATCCTCATTACAACAATGGGTTGAATGAAACCCGCCTGGCAATGAGGTAGTCTTATACCTCATCTAATATATTCACTTTGCACACACATAGATAGTGAATATCTGGGTCTACTTAATAGGCATGTATCTTTCAAGAGTCTTGTGTAGTCATTATACAACTCTTGATCAATCAACTAAGGTGTTTGAGTCTCATGGAAAACCTCAAAAATCCCCTAATAGCAACAAATCATATCATCAAACAATCATAGTTTTCCTTGTGAACTTTTGTTTACTAAGGGGTCTTCATAAAATAGGATAGATATCGGATGGATATCAACAATGATATTTAGATGGCCACTGACTATTTTATGCATATCTTTTAGTTTATAGAAGCTTATAGGGAAAACCCCTACATCTCACATCATTTCATCTCACATATAGATGTATAAATGATTAATTCTTATGATAAGAGTTAACATTTTCATTCATGATTTTCATACATTCTGTGGTGTCTGCCATTAGTTTGTTAAACACATATTAGATTCATTCATTATATTTTAAGTGATTAAAGCATACAAGTACATTTGCATTAGACCATCCATATAAAATTAATGCATATCACACATGTTAGATTTGTCATAACAACAACATGAATTCACATTCATAATTAGATAAACAAATCTAAATCATCCATCTAACATCATATATCACATCTATGCATCCATACATCTATCATATAGGCATTACATCCATCAATGCATCCATAAATCATAACACATAACACATCTAATAGTCCAAAATCTCAAATGCACCTCGTACCTAGTTATTTACCCTATACACTTGGTAGTTGCAGCAACTTGCTATCCATGCAATTCGATAATATGAGTAAATTACCATAAGGCCATTTGAACCAAATCATTCATCGATGAATTGAAATGTCTTCACTTCAATCCCCAAGAAGGCCATGCAATCAGACTGCTCCATGAGAACGAGGTGTACATTTCATTCTTCTATGAAATTTCATCAAATCATCGAACATAGTGATTCACCTCAAGCTTTAATTGAATTGCTATCATCTTGATTCCCTAAGAAAGCCATGTGGTTGGACTGCTCCATGGGATAGAGATGTACAATTATTTATAATGGTGCCATCATAGTTGTAACAAGACTTTCCCTTTTACAATTGTTATCATCTTGTAACACCCAAAACAAGTCATCTTGGTCAAGTGACTCGTCGCTTTCATCACTTGCCATTTCCTCATCGACTCATCGCTTGAGGGGGTAGTCATATATCACAAAATTCATAATCAAATTCAATAATAAAAAACTCAATCATTGCTAAGTGCGTTTGTTCAAGAATCATTGCCAAAGATAATCATGCACCCTCCTTGCTTGGGGCAAATAAACAAAAGATCAAAAACAAATTCAAATAAACCGAGCATCTTGTCTCCTAATCACCACTAAGGCTAGGATTTTGACTTAATCTTATCTCCTAATCACCACTAAGGCTAGGATTTTGACTTAATCTTATCTCCTAATCACCACTAAGGCTAGGATTGGACTTAAGCTTATCTCCTAATCGCCACTAAGGCTAGGATTGGACTTAAGCTTATCTCCTAATCGCCACTAAGGCTAGGATTTTGACTTAATATTATCTCCTAATCACCACTAAGGCTAGGATTTTAACTTAAGCTTATCTCCTAATCACCACTAAGGCTAGGATTGGACTTAAGCTTGTCTCCTAATTGCCACTAAGGCTAGGATTTTGACTTAAGCTTATCTCCTAATCATTACGAAGGCTACGATTTTGACTTAAGCTTATCTTCTAATCGTAACTAAGGTTAGAATTTTGACATAAGATTGTCTCCTAATTGCCACTAAGGCTACAATTGGACTTAATCTTATCTCCTAATCACCACTAAGGCTAGGATTTTGACTTAAGCTTATCTCCTAATCACCACTAAGTCTAGGATTTGACTTAAGCTTATCTCCTAATCGCCACTAAGGCTAGGATTGGACTTAAGCTTGTCTCCTAATTGCCACTAAGGCTAGGATTAGACTTAAGCTTGTATTCCAATACCCCAAAGATTACCAAAATCAAGTTCTTCATTTTTTTGGAGGTAATGATTCAAAGATGCATGCTCTTTCCATGATTGGGGTATCTAAAGTTGACTAGATCAATGAACATCAATCAACCTACAATGTGACATTAGGTTGTCTATTTTTCTTAGTGTTGTGTTTTCCCACAATGCATCCCAAAAAGGGCATCTGTAGACACCTAAAACACGTCATGTTGAGGAGGCTACTCATGTGGACACCTTTGTAGGCCATATGACTCATTTTGGGCCTTACCAAGACCTAACAATGGTTCTAACCACTCAAATAGGGCAAACTGATCCTTTACATCCTGCGTCGCTATACCCCTAGAAATTGCCTAGCGATCATTGGACCCAATGACAACCCCAATGATCAAGGATGACCTTGTATATAATGAAATTAGGCTCCCTAAGCTGAACCAATTCTATTACAAGGAAACTGATCTTGAATGGTTTTTCTTGAGAATATTATAGAAGCGATGCCTCACCTCCCTGAGCCTAACTAAATCTTGATCTTGGCTTCTCCAACAAGCCAAGAATGCAATTGAAGGAGGTCTATAAATTGAGGCATTTCCTTCACCCAAACCCTGTTCAATTGACATAACAAAGTGCTACCCTTTTGTGATTAGAGAGATCAATCTCTCATAAGCATCAAGGTGCTACCAAAATTGCATCATGAAGTTTGCATTCACATCCATGGAGTGCATTGGAGCTTGAAGGACAAATCTCACCATTGTTCATAACCAATTCACCATGAATTTGACTCAAATCCCATCATAAGTCATTCCTCAAGAATGCACCAAGAACGTCAATTGATTTGATGAGCATTTTGGATGTCACCAAGCATTGGGATCAGAGAACAAAGTATTTGTTTGGTGGCTGCTATGCCCGATAGTGGCCCGCAGGAACTGCTACCGAACCTGAAGACAACTAGCAGAGCCTGCCATTATGATCAATGATGGTCGTGCTATGATGTGCAATTTTAATTATCTTATCATTTGGATCAGTTTTATTAGATTTTAATTCTATTTCTAACCTTGCTTAACATATTTTCATTCGGTATTTCATGCATTTCTTTACTACTTTATGCATTTCCTTTCCATTTGTATTATCATGAAATGGGCCTCATCTTGAGAGGCTTCACATTTGCTATTGATGCTTTGTAGGTGCTTATGTGTGTAGGTTAAAGGACTTATAAAGAGCAAGTCATCATCAAGATCATCCTTCTTGGCATCATCAAGCGGAGGTCGCTAGGAAAACCCTCCATTATCAGTTCAAGAATTTACAAGAGATCTTTTGGAAGACATCTACTCTTGGATTTTTGTTGTAATTTTGTATAAATTTGGTGAATCCCCAAGAGGGATATTTTGTAACTTCTTATAAAATAAATTTTGCAAATATCAATGAGAAGGGCATTTTGATTTCTTTATATTTTATCATGATGGTTACTTAATTCGCATTTATCAAGTTGATTTCATTATTACATTCTGTATATGTTAGATCTTTTGTCAATTCTACAAGTTGTATTCCTTATAGCTCCCTAATTATTTAGAAACTATAAAATTAAGAATTTTGCAAATATTAAAATTTTTAAATTTGATGTAGACTTCCTTATCTCCCTGTAATTAGATAATTTGCAAAAATTCTCTACTAGAAATTCAAATAATAATAAAGAGAGTAAGAAATTTTAAATAAACTAACTACTTATCACTCCACAACTTAAAGAAATAAATATTTCAAAATGCTTTTAAATATAACTAAGGTATTAAAAATTAATAAAATCCTTCTCTCCTTTAAGCTTATCAAACCTTAGATATATTAAACTTCAATTAATAAAACCCTAATATACCTACACTTCAAACGTTTCACTGTCTTCCAACGTGCAAAATTTTTGCTATCCTTCAAGTAGGTGCTTGGGTGTTTCACTATCCCCCAATGGATAGTATCTCTCTATCTCCAAATGAATGTTGTTCTTTAATGGGTGTTGTCCTCTAACGAGTGCTAACTGCCAATGAACGCTATCCTTCAATGAGCACTATCTTCTATTGAGCACTATATTCCAATGGACGCTATCTTCTAATGAGTGCTACTTTACTGCTCTCAAATAATTATTGAACATTCTCTTTGAATAAATATTCTCTCCAATTAACATACTTTCCAAATGTACATGATCTCTAATGAATGTGCTCTCTCCAATGAATGCTTAAGAGTTTCACTTCTCTACCTTCACTCGTGCTTTGAACACTTTGAATGTGTTATCTTGTCTTAGATGTGTGAGAATGCTCTATCGAAAGACCATGCAATGGTCTTTACTTGAAACTCTCCCTGGTGTACGTTACTAGCTCTACCTTTCTACTTTCCTAGCCTCAATGTGTCAACCTAGCAATTCTCATGAATTTTTGGTTGATGCTTATCATTCCTATGCTTGTAAAATTCAATTTACTTGGGCACATGAATGAACTGATGCTTGAAGTGTTTCACTGTCCTTGGTAGTTGATTATGAGTGTTAGGTATTCTAACGCTTAGTTTCTTCCTTCAACATCCAAATGACTCCTTGTTTGACCTAACTCTTGCGCTTCCTTTGACGTCTGAATTAGCTTGAGTTTTGTACTCATCCGACATTCTAATTTTTCTTACACTTTTACACTTTCCTCTGACTATTACCTGTGATGCTTCAATTCTCCTTTTTGGGCTACAATGGATGAATTTTCAGTGTCTCTTTTTGGACTGTAATGGGTAGCGATTCAATGCTACTTTTTGGACTGCAATGGGTAATGTTCCAAATTATTTTGACTTAAGTGCTTCTGGTTCGTGAGCTTAGATGCTTCTGTGACATAACTTGGTGTTGCATCACTTGAGATATTTGTGTTGCTTGGGTGCTATGTTGCCTGCTATGTTGCCTGAGATAGTTGTGTTGCTTGTACACTATGTTGCTTGAGAATGCTTGAGATTTGCATCACCTAAGATTTATTAGGCACTGTATTTCCTACTACATTGCTTAATAATTCTTGGGAGTTGCATCATATGAGATTGCATAGCCACTACATTGCCTAAAATAACTTGGGTGCTACATTAGCTTAGGTGTTGTTCAACTTCTTTGGACCTACGATGGCTAAGGACTGCACTTTTTATCCTCTTGTGTTGTATTATCTCATGCTTGATAATATTCTACTTTTATCCTTATTATTGCAGGTACAAACATCCAACTCAATCACTGTGATGTAGGAGATAGTGCATTTGTTGGTTTAAGTGCCTTTGTAAATACCCTTATTCCTCTAACTTGTATACTTGCTAGGCAATTTTACCTTAGTCACTGAGTTCTTTTATTTTGCTAAAAATATCAGTTGTGTTTCTTTCTCTCTATTCATTGGCCTCCTTTACATGCTTGGTTAAAATAATTTATTTCCTTTAAAATCTAATCATATACAAGCTTCTTATAAGAGCCTTTTAAGGAATATTTTCCCTTATAGAACTCTCTTTCAATGGTTCTCTTGGACCTGAATCTTACAAGAATTAAATCTTCTTGCTCACTATTGATAGTGCTTCTCTTGCTATGAATGTTGTATGCTTTGCTTTATCTTTGGCAAGATACTTGCCTTGTAACAAAAACCTTACTCACTATCCTTTTCAAGCTTCAAGTATTCTTCTTGTTACTACCTTCTTGTATGCTAGCTTTCTTGTCTTCTCTTATGTTTAATCTTGTTGGAGTAATGGTATATTTTTCTCTAAGGACCAATATTAAATCTTCAAGAGGACATCTTTGCTCATGTATCTTCTTTATCTTAGACTACTATGGCTTCTATGGAACCTCTCTCCTTGGGTCTCCTATCTCTGCCAATTATAATACCTCTTACCTCGGGTCTCCTCTTTGTCTCTAACTTCTATGGGACCACTTTCCTTAGGTCTCCTATCTTTGTTACCTATGGGACCTCTTTTCTCGGGTCTCCTATATTTATCTCTGACTTCTATGGGATAAATTTCCTTGCATCTCCTATCTCTGTCAACTATGGGACCTCTTTATTCGGGTCTCCTATCTCCACCTTCAACTTCTATGGGACCAATTTCCTTGGGCCTCCTATCTTTACCTTCTATGGGACCCATTTTCTTGGGTCTCCTATCTCTGCTAGCTATGGGACCTCTTTTCCTTGGGTCTCCTCTTTTTGTCTACTCTCTTCAATGGGACCTCTTCTGGTGGGTCTCCTTCTATCTTCAATGGGACCTCTTCTCATGGGTCTCCTTTTTATTGCAACTCAAATAAATCCCTGTGTGAAGAATGCTCTCAATATTTAAGCAATCAAATATGAAAGTCTTCTCTATCTATTGTAGGAAGCTTCTCAACTTTTGAAGATCAAATTTTCACTATAGCAATATCTTAGATAAATTTTTCTAGCATTACTTAAGAATCCAATATTGATGTCAAGGGGTTTCTATCCCTGAAACTTTCTACTAATGTCAAGATTGGCTATGCCCGAAATAGTCATTTGTCTTCAAATTAATTCACCCAAATAGGAATATTAGTCTTCATAGGTTATCCTTCAACCTTGTGAAAAGATCCTTGCTGAGTCCTAGTCTTCACAGGTTATCCTTCAACCTTGTGGAAATACTCTAGCCTTTTGCAACTTTTAAATCCTATGCAAGCAATCTTGTTGTAGCTTTGATACCACTAATGGATTTTGGAGCCTTATACTTAATACAAAACTCATAGGAATATAATTAGAGGATAAAATATAATAAAGTTATAATTTAATAAAAAAAATATAATAACTCATAATATAATATCAAATAGAATAACACAATAATAACTTAGAATACTCACAAAATAATCACATGAACATGCTCACAATATCACACATAGAATACTAAAAATACTATAGAATAAAGGTCTACTAATGCATGCAATAAGCTATGCATTTTTTATACATATTACAATGCTTTGTCACAAATATATAATTGAATGTGACTCCTCATATGCTGCACTCTTGACCTTCACTCTTATTTGTAACTCTTCACTTTCCTATTCTAAGAACATATGTGCACTCTCACATAATGGACACTTGTGCACATTTACACCCACAACACTTGCACACATAATTACATGACACTTGTGCATTTTCTACAAATTATTACATTACATGAAATATAAAATCACACTATAATATAAGGCACACACCTAATATAATAATGTACCAAGGCGGTAAATTGACATTTACCAAATAATGTAATATTCCCCAATAATGATGGAGAAATTTGTGCCTCTAAAGCAATGTATTCCATTCTTGTTGCTTATTTCTTGGAAAACAAACACTCTTATTTTTTTGTACCTTCATATTAAGGGTTGTCAATAATATCTCATTATTACTTTTCTCCTTCCTCTCCTTGAGTAATTGAAGATCCCATGGTATCGTTATTTTTATTTTCCACTACAATATCAAGAAATGAATCTTATTTGTCAACTTCAATGCTAGTTGCTACTTCTATGACCATACTAGTGTTTAGGTCTAGGGTAGTATAACTTATGGTAGTAAATGCTATAAGGGAATGTGGATGAGTATCTATTAGACCTTCCTCTATCTTCTTTTTCTCTTTACCATGGTACTCGTCCCATACTCTAAAGAACTCTAGGTCAAATGGACCTTATAAAAATCATTTCTTTGTTGTATGAGTTTTGTGTCTCATCTTATTCAATACCAGTATTTTCTCTAGGATCTATTTCTACTTTAGGAGGATTTTTATGATGCAAGGGTTCACCTTATTATTTGGATCAAAATATATTTGAAACCTTGTATTGGCATAGAATGTAAACTAGGGATGAGGGTTACCCTAATAGTTGTTGAGCTCATATTTGTAAGCTTGTGTAGCATACAATTAAATTTTAGCATGCTCTTTATATAAGTTTTCTTCCTTTTCAATATTATCCCTTCTTTGATGCACATAATTGGTCGTGGCCTCTCTCTAACAAAGTGCTAAAAAAGATGGCTTTAGGAACATAGGTCCAATAATATTATAGTAGTATTAACCTAAGAATTTCTAGCTTGCTTCCCAACTAAATATAACACCTTTTTACTAGAGGAGTGATCATCATGCACTTCTTCTTGACCTTATAGAAGGTTTGGCTTCTTTTACCCTTTAAAGAATATGTGGTCCACATAGTCTAATTGACAAAAAAATTCTAAGTTGAAAAGGTAGTCTAACATGCATGTAGGTAACTCAAATAATGGTCTTGAGAAGCCACAGAACCTAAAGAATGGTCATTTATTGCCTAGGTAGAAGTCCCATTTCAACTATTCTACTAGCCTAATTAGTATGTTATTTTTGTTGGATAGCCTTGACCCACCCTAATTATGGGATTGTATTCATAAAAATCATAACTACTCTTTCATTCACTCTTATATAACACTTCTACGTAGCTAGATATTAGAAAATACTATCACTTGGCCTCATTGTGTCTTGTAGCAAACTTGGAAGTAATGCTTCTTTTGGTGTAGAATTATTAAAACTAAATATAATGTGAAGTTAAATTACTTTGGATTTCCAAAAAAATTTAGTTGGTGTTCCATGCAATGTATGATGTAAGAAGTATTGTATAACATATGGGTCTACCTAGGGTAATTTTATATTGCATGTAGAATTTCTATGTGCTCCTCCCACACCCATTTACTCACCCCTTCTTCCATGATTTTTTCATCACTACTGTTAGAGTAGACAAATCTTGTTTGAATTCAAATTTAAGTTATATAATTTTTAATGGTGGTTCCAAAACTTGTACCACATCCATTTTTTCTAATTGTTAGGCTATAAAGTCTTCTAAGTTCTTCTTATTAAATATCTTATAGCATTCTAACTAGTCCTAGTCCAAACAAGACACCTAGTATGTTATATCACCCATGACACAAATCAATGTCCTCATTTATTTGATAGTTGGAATAATGGGAGGCTCTTTCCATGAGTGCACTTTAGTAATTTTGCTACTTCAAACTTATGCATTGACTGAAATTTCCATAATATTAGGGTAATCCCATACTTATAACACCAAGATTTTACTAGCCTAGGTCCATATCCTATTGATGATCTAAGATTTAATGTTGGGTCCATTTTCAAAAATTTTAATTATTTCCTTACATTATTGGTTGCATGTTTATATATCCATTTAATAATTTTATTATGGGGAACTCTATGTTAGAATTTATTACATTATTTGTTGTCATGTAATTATTTCATTTTGGGGGATGTTAATTATTTCATCTCATAGGTGGGTGAATAAAAATATACCAATAGAAAGAGAAGATACAATATTTATGTTGAAGGTAAAACACCAAAGAGTCTCTTGAAACTAAGAGACACTATATTGTATAAGTATGATAGCTATACATATATTTGCATTGGTGAAAAATATATGTAATATTATGGCTATTAGTGCTTGCCTTCCTCTTAATTCCAACATATGGTATCAGAGCCATCAACAAATACTTTATGTGAGAATGGAGAGGTTTTTTGTGTGAGAAGGGATAATCATCACCATCTAACAACATGCCCTTATAATTTGACTTACACATATTTTGGATGAAGAGGAGGGTTGAATTAAATTTATCTTAAGACATCACTAGAGGAGCTTGTTAAACTAGACCCTAAAATTTCTATGTTAGCTGGTTGAGATCCCTAAAGGTAGAGGCTTAGAAGTAAAATTTGAATGTTTGGGTAAAGACTTTTGCATGAAAGGTGAAGAGACATCTACCTATTGAGAACCACATGGAGGTGGTTAAGTTTTCTACTGAAGATAAGTTTATGCTTAGGAAAATTGGAGAAGATTTATCACTAGTAGATGTAATATTATCTATGTAAATCTAAAATAAAAGCTTTTGATTTTGTATTTTATTATTGACCTCCAAAATGCCATTTGACCAAGAAATCAACATATGGAGCTACTTTTTGACATACATGAGTATTGAAGAACATAAGCTTATACTGAGAGGGGGGTAAACAATATAAGATCAACTTTTACTTTTCTTTCCCAAACAATATTATCCAATGTTATCAATTACAATATCAATAGCAGTAATCAAAGCAATGTATAAATCATCACACACATGAGAGACACAAATTTAACATGGTTCACCCAATATGGGTTACGTCCACGGAGAAAATATTTCTTCTAAATTTTCTCAACAAATCTCTTGGAAATCAATTCCCTATTACAATGTTTATGGACATCTGTACAAACGAGATCTCAATCGCCAATGCTCTGGTTTGTGGATCTCTCTCCACAGGATAAATATATCCCCTCTACTCTGGTCTGATCCAAAGCCTACTCTCAACTCTGTCTCAAACCTGCATAAAACCTCATCACAAGGCTAGCACAAATCTACTCTAACTCTGCTCACAAATATCTGTCTCAAATTTGCTCAACTCTGTCCTAAGTCTTCTCATAAGATTTTCTCAAAATAGTAACTAAACCTACTCTTAATTATGCTTAAAAACCACTCAAAATGTGTATAAATATGCTCTAATACATGCTCAAAAAGACTCACAAAAAATGTAATCCTAAATCTTGTATTCAAACAATGCTTCCATCTCCCTCGACAAATCATTATGTTCTCTTCAATGTTACTCTTAAAAGGAATGCACATATTCATTCAACAAAGCACATATTCAAACCTTATTTCTCCACCTTATAATTCATAAATATGCCCAAACAAACACCTCAAATAAGGAGTAATGTCCTCATACCTCTTAGTTTGCTTTGATGAAGAAATGTCCTCAAGAACTTGTCTCACAAACAACCAATATTTCTTGTGCCACTTCAAGGGTTAGATAGCAAAGTACTTTCTCAAAACATCCACATGAACTTTCCTCTCAAGGATGTGCACAATGAAATCTAAAAATGATGCTCTAAGTCCTTTCTTTTTGTTCTAAAAAATAAAGCATTAATACTCAACAAAACCTTTCATATTTTCCTTTCACCATGCAAGAATTAAAATAAAACATAAGCCACTATCACACCTTATTACTCCTATTCTTGCAAAATAATATTCAACACAACAAAGCCACAAATTACACACATGAAATTGCCATATACACCTTATACCTCCTACTTGAAATAAAATATTTCAATGCACTTCAAATTTCCAACATAACCATTATAACATCACTTTATTTTATGCACCACACATAGCACTAGCAATTTGAAAACTCCACGCTATCCCCTTTTTAATTCAAAAATTAAAACTCCACGATGTCCCTTTTAATCCAAAAATTAAAAACAAAATAATGACCTTATGACTCCCTAATCAAGCACATACCTTAGACTTTGATAAATATTTATTTCACAAAATATTTGTCCCCGCTTGATATTGTCATCGCGATTCAAACCTGTGCCGCTTGCTAGCCCACACCCTAGCTTTGGCTAGCCACCGTGTGGGCTAGCCACCCACATAGAACTTAAAGTGCATGTACTTTGTATTATGCATGATTTTTGACACGAAAACCTTCACGCATCAAAAAACTCTATCACACTACCTTCGCTGTGTCTCAAACTCGAGACCTCCCCTCTACCACTCCTTAGCATCGAGGGTTCTGCTGTTTGGACTAGCCATCTAGATGGAACAAATGTTTGCTGCCCCTTCTAGTGGTCCATGCACTCTACCTTGAAACACGAACCTATCTCTTGTCTTCTTCTCCTACTTTGCCGTGAATGAACGAATCACAAAGGTGCTCAATTAGAATTTTTTCCACACCTTAGAATTGCAATTTACCTGCCTTATATATGCAAATGTCTACTTTGGACCTTGACATCGATGCATGAGAAATGTTTGATTTTCAACCTTAACCTTTGGTGCTCACCATTTAATTTTTAATTATTATAATATTTTAAATCTAGATAGATTTAAATATTATAATTTATTTTTCTTTGGAACTTTTTCTTAAGATAAATTTTTTACCACCATGAAACATTTTTCTTTTTTTCTTTGCAAGTACCACCATGGTAAATCAATTAAACCTTTTATTTTTCCTTTGCAAATACCACCATGAAGAATGCCTTGTATTTTTCTTGCTCACACAACCATGAAGAACCTTGTCTTTTTCTTGCTCCCACATTGCCTCATGTACCCTTTGAAGATTATTCTCACCTATATTTCCTTTGACATCAATGACAACCAATGTCATCAACCTATGACATCAATCCTTTGACATCAATGACAACACAATATACTCAAAATTTCCAACATATGATACTACCTGTTAATTTTGAAGTACCTAGAAATATCCCTTGCGAGTTTTAGTAACATTTTTGAGTGCTAGAAAACATCCTTTGTAGGCTTCATAATGTGTTCGAATTATAGTTTCTCAATTAGAAAAAAGGAGAAATTATTTTTTTAATAAAATATGGTAGTATTTAATGCGGAAATATTAAAATTTGGTGTTGAGCTAACCTCATGTGTGGAAGAAATACTATTGCCCATGTAAGATATATCTTGCCAAGGTATAATAATTAAACTCTCTTTTCTAAAGTCACATACAACATAGTGGGAATATTGGTCATTGCAATTAAGTTTAAAGTTTTGTGATTAGAGGGTCACGAGTTCTATTCTCACTGGGGGTAATTATTAAAAGAAAAAGAAAGTAATTTTTTTTTAGGAGAATAAATTGAATAAGAGAGTTGAAAATTTATTTTAGGGAGAGATAAGTAAAAAATTGAAAAGTTTTTTCTAACAAGTTGAAATAAATTTAAAAATAAAAAGTGAGAAGTAGGTGTTTAGATAGAAAAGGGAATTGTTTATAAGAGGAGGAATATTATTTTTGAAGGAGGTTCTCTAAATATCGTTAACTGTCTTAAGTAAGAAGCAAAGACAAATTGGAAAATAAATAATATTTTTTAAAATATTAAGAATCCTCTCCAAGCCTTTGTTTTTTTGTTGGGTAATAAGGGGTTGTACTCGGGTCCCCCACCCTTGACAAATTATATCTCTCTTCTTTAGAGCTTGAGAGTTTACAAATAGATACACTTCTCATATCAATTGAAATTGAGATGTTATAGCTAAAAACCTACATAATTTTACATAAAATGTCTACGTTCTTGATTTTTATTTTCTAGACCTTTTCAAAATTTTGTATGAATACAATTACTCCAGAATTTAGCATCTTTCTTGTCATTTTTCTATAGCAGCAAGACATAAATTATAGTAGAGGTGAATTGATAAGTGGGAGTGGTGGGTAGTTAGGCATTATAAAAATGGGTAAAGATGTAACTATCCCATATGTATGGATAAGTGTAGGGCTAGGTATTTGAGCATTAAAAATATAGGCAAAGAATCATAGAGAGGAGAGGAAGAGAAGAATATTGTAATTTATCTCAAGCGAGATATTATAAGGAGTGGCTTCCTTCAAATAAGAAGCATTGTACGGTGTTGCCCTACCTTAAGGTTTAAAAATATAAATTGAAATAATTCAAGTAATTTACATATTTGCCTTGTATTGATTTACGTGAATTATTCATTATGGTTTATTTAATATTTATGCAAATTCTTAATGATTTTTGTGGATGAGTAAAAAAGGTTATTAACAAGTGGTATTAGAGAACTCTATAGGATTGAATTTTGCTACAAAAGAATTAGTGCCAGAGAATATTTCAAGGTAAAGTTCAACTACAAAAGTTTTGGTGCTTAATAAACACCTACATTAGGCTAATAACCTCTTGTAGGATCAGGTGTAAGTCCTAATCGCTTAACTGGGGAAAGTACTTGGGCTAATAATTTTCCTAAAAATTATTCTAAGGAGTACCCCAAGAACCCTAGAGTAACTGGTTTGAGTGTGTCACCAATGAAAAGGATCAACGACCCCACACCTTGTTAGTAGTATTTTTACCCTATGAGAGTATACAAAGAGATATTGTTTAGAGGTAAAAATGTGGTTGGTTTCTCAATAATTATTCCTTAGGAAAATATTGTTGGTAATCAAACAGTGATACTCATTTATATAACCATTTTGGCTAGTGAGTTTTTTCATAGAAGTACCATACAACCATCAACAACAAGTTCAACAAGAGTCTCTGCATAGTTTCCATAGTCTACAATAGTTCCACAACTTTAATAGAGTAGATAGTTTATAGTCTACCAACAATATAAAAGTGGTAGTTGTTTAAAAAATAACCAAAGAGAGAGAAGTCTATAGTCTGGTCATAGTAAGAAAATAGTTCATAGAACAAGTTTTTTTTTTAAAAGAGGGTAAAAATTTATTAACTCAGCAAAACATTCATGATACAAAGAAAAAGCAGAAGCTATTCAGACATATCAGCTCTCAATAAAGAAGAGAGAGATTGAGAGCAATCAGAAGAAAGTTGAGACCAATTTTGAACATCCCAACCATCTTGAAACTTAGAAGCCCATTTAGCTAACAAATTCGCTACCCTATTCCACTCCCGAGGAATATGCACAAAATAAATGAATTCCAAGTGAGCAGAGATATTAAGAATTTTCCGAGCAACCCAACTCAACCGCCAACAACCATGAAGACTATCTCCGTAATTTAACAAATTTATAACAATCTGAGAATCAGATTCACAAACAATCCGACGCCAACCCAAAGCATACCCTTGCTCCAAAGCATATAAAATTGTGAGTGCTTCCATGAAGTTATTAGAATGATGTCCCTTAAAGCAAGAGAAAAAAAATTGGATAGTACCACTACTATCCCGCCCCACACCACCAATACCAACATTACCCGGATTACCCCGAGAAGATCCATCCGTATTAATTTTCAACACTCTTGGAGGAGGCGGATTCCATTTGCTAGCCCTTCGCACCCGATTATTCTGACCCATCCGTCTGCAAGAGACATTAGGACCAGGACCATTAACCATCAAGCCTAATATTTCCATGATCTGACGTTTCGCATGGTCCACGGGAGAAATAATCTGACATTTTGCAGACAGTTTCCTGGATCATTCGCAAAATCCTCTGCCAGACCTGGGAAGTAGTTAACTCCTTACCTTGGAAAATCCGATGGTTCCGTTCAAGCCAAATCTGCCAAAAAATGCATGAAGGACCAATACTCCATCCAACTTGTAAAAAGAAAGCCGCTGCAGGAGGCCGCCCCATACTCCTCCAAAAATCAACTATTGATGAAGCATGCGAAAAAGGGTGATTCCATACTCCCCACCAATAATTCCAGACTTGTCGAGCAAAGTCACATTGGAGAAGTAAATGCCCAACAGATTCTTCAGCCTTCCCACAGTTATAGCATAAAGAGGGGCCAAGAAACCCACGCTTTTGAAAATTATCCCAAGTGAGATAACGATTATGAGTAGCCTGCCACCCATAAAAACTACACTTCGGCCAAATAAACTTATTCCAAACTTGCTTCCACCATGGAACCTCCTCCTCACCAAACCGCTGCCGATCCAAAACACAATAACCAAAGAAGAACCGAAAAATTCCCTCTATTATCTCTTCCCCATGCTAGCACATCATCCCCAGGTAGAGAAGAGTAGGGACGGCTAGCGAGAATACGGGCCAGCTCTGCCCTCGCATCCATAGTGCCACCAGTAGGCCATTCACGAGGATCCTTCCACTGGAGACTAACCATCTGACCAAAGGACTTAACAATTTTGAAATCTGCCACCTTCAACCATCCAGCATCCCAAAAGCATTGAGCAAGATCTTGAAGATGTGGAAACTCGCTAAGAAGAGGAGCAAAGCCATCCCAAGAATCCTGCCAAAAAAGAGCCCGAGACCCAGTATAACAAATCCAAAATAACCCCCGCTTAACCAACTCGCTCCCTTTTTCAAAGTATTCCAAACAAATGATCCTCGACCGACCAAGTCAGTATCGAGGAATCTCTCGAACCTTCCACTCCCCTAAGATACTTGTGGGAGATAATCTTGGCCCAAGTTTGCTTCTGATTACTACACCAATGCCAATACAGCTTAGCAGCCAAAGCAGTCCCGAAAAGAGAGCTTAGACGAAGACCCAACCCCCCAGCTTGCTTTGGTCGACAAATAGTCTTCCATTTAACAAGACTCCATTTTGAGGAACCAAGATTGCCACCCATAGGAATTGTCTAGAAAGAGAATCCAGGTCATGAAGAAAACTTGCTGGAGCAATCTGAATAAGGCATCTATACACCGGTAAAGCCTGCACAACTGACTTCAAAAGTAATACCCGACCATCAAAAGTTAACCATCTATGAGTCCAATGACTAAATCGACTACGAAATTTGTCAAGTATGTTAGTCCAAACCGCCCTAGGTAGAGGACCAACAGAAATGGGAATCCCCAAGTATGTAAGAGGAAGAGTTCTAACCTGAAACCTGAGAATCTGAACAATTCTAACTTGAACCCTAGGATCTGTATTGAAAAATAAAATAATAGACTTGTGCTCATTAATCTCCTGACCAGAGACAACCAAATACAAGTCCAAAGCATGTCTAAAGTTGGTTGCTTCACAAATAGAGGCTACACCCAAGAGAGCAGTGTCATCAACAAACTGAAGATGGGAAATGGCTGGCCTACTATTCTCCCATTTCCATCCATGAATAAGACCCTGGTGAACCTGATATTTAATCCAGCGACCCAGACCTTCAGCCATAATTATAAACAAGTACGGAGATAAAGGATCCCCCTGCCGAAGACCCCGGGAAGCATGAAATAAAGGAGAGGGCTTTCCATTAATTAGGACAAAATATGAGGGAGTTTTAATACAACTCATAATCCACTCAATCGAAGAAGGATCAAATCCAAAGGCCAAGAGGATTTTGTGAAGAAAAGACCATTTCACCCTGTCATAAGCTTTCGCCATATCCAACTTCATAAACATAAACTTATTCTTAGAAGTGCTCATAGAATGGATCGCATCGGTAGCAATAGCCACTCCATCCAGAATCTGTCGACCAGCCACATAGCCACCCTGCTCATCAGAAACAACTCTATCCAACCAAGGCTTGAGATGCTCCGTAATCAGCTTAGTAATAATTTTATACACCACATTGCAGAGAGCAATAGGCCGAAACTGATCAAAAGAGCTAGCACCCTCCTTTTTAGGAATTAGCATCAAAAAAATGGAATTCAAAGCTTTCAACAACTGATGGTTGTGAAAGGACTCAAGAACAACCCTCAAAAGATCATATTTAATAATTTCCCAAAAGTGTTGAAAGAACTCAACAGGGAAGCCGTCAGGCCCCGGAGCTTTCCCAGTCTTCATAAGGAAAACTACCCTTTCTAGTTCATCAATGGAAATAGGTTGAAGAAGGCATGCATTGATCTCTTCTAAAATAACAGAAGGAATACAACGCAAAATAGTATGATCATCAACATGACCCCCACAAAAATCCTCAGAATATAAGGAAGAAAAAAATTGAACAGCTTCCCGAGAGATATCCTGAGAAGCAGACAACTGAATACCTTGAGAAGAAATAATCGAAGAAATACCATTACCGTGTCTTCGAGCCTTAACAATGTTAAAGAAAAAAGTTGTATTTCGATCTCCTTCTTGTAACAATTCCACCCTGGCCTTTTGCTTCCGTAAAATCTCTTCCCGAAGCTCCCACTCTTGAAGTTCATGCAAAGATTCAGACTCCTACAAATTCTCGCTCTCGTTAACCCATGATCTCTCGATATGTCCGGTGATAACATCAAGCCTTCTTTGGGCCAAAGTTTTAGCCTCGAAATAGATTCCCGAAACACTCGCCTGCTCCACTTTTTGAGTTGATATTTCACAAATTGGAGTCTTTTAACAAAAGAGTACATAGCAGTACCGTGGGAAGGACAGCCCTGACTCCACCAGAATTTCATCAACTTGTACAAAGAGGGATCCCTAAGCCACATTAACTGGAATTTAAAACTTGGATGATGATCCATTTCTTTCCGAGAGATAACAAGTTTAATAGGCCAGTGGTCTGATCCCCTCCAGTCAAGAATCGTTGAGTTAGTAACCCAAGAATTGCTAATCCAAAATGAAGAAGTGAGAAACCTGTCCAACCTCTTAGAGATCGAGTTAGAACCACACCGCTTATTCGTCCAAGTGAACACACCATTCTTTGGCTTAATATCCACCAGATTAAGAAGCTGAATATTATCATTAAGGAGTCTAGAGGCAGGCCCCAAAGTACCCACACCACCCCTCTTCTCATCAATACTAGATATAGCATTAAAATCTCCAGCCATAATCCAAGGATAGAATGGAACCAAGGCTCGAACACTTTGAATATGATTCCACAGCAGCACCTTCCCAGCAAGATCCGAGGGGGCGTAAATGTTAGTGAACAAAACCACTTCTCCAGACTCATGGCAAGAAGCTATCATAGAAAGAGATGACTTATTCGATACCCACCAAAGAGGAGTAAGCTTCTATGGATTCCAAAGGCTGACAAGCCCCCCAGCACTACCCACAGCCCCAACACACTGATAAAGACCTCGAGGCCAGAGTTTAGAAGCAATACTAAATAGACCCTCCACCGATAATTTAGATTCTTGAAGAAAAACAACATCCGGCTTATGTTCCTGAACCAAATCCCGAATAGCTTTTTGACGAGGTAAGCTATTCAAACCTCTCACATTCCAAGAAAGAACAATCATTTAGAGAGAGAAGAAAAGTGAGACTCCGGGGTTTAACCACCCCACTCTCAACCAATGTTTCTCCCTCCATATGCAGTTTATGTGCATCTTTCTTTCTACCCACCTTAATCAGCTTCACAGGGGCCTCTTTTTTAAAGTTCTGTTGGAGTAACCCTAGAGAAGGACTAGGCCAAGAACCCTTTCCTCTACTAGAAGTCAACAAATCAGCCAAAAAAGGGTCATCCCCTTTCACACCGTCCTGTTGCCCCTCCGAAACAGGAACAATTGCCAGGGCTGTGTTCAAAGAAGAATCTGTCACTTCCTGTTGCCCATTAGGATTCAGCACCTCAGTTACATTTTGAGTATCCATATTCAAATTACCATTCATTCCTTCATCCGGAGATACCAACTCATTTAAGGCATCAAACTTATTATACATGCCATCCATTTGTCTAGCAGTAAAGGTCCGCTTCAACCCTTTTCCCTTATTACGATTCTTAACTGGAATAAAGCCTTCTTTGTCTACCCCACTAACATCCATGGGAGCCCTCCCCTGTCCAGGTCCAGCCTCTTGTGTAACTGACTTCCCACCCTGAGATTGTAGATTTGGATTTTTAGAACCAAATGATTTATTTTCAAGCATTTTAGGGCATTTACGCTGAAGATGCCCGTACTCATGACACAACCGACAACGGAAAGGAATAGTTTCATAGTCTAATTGTTGAACCCAAGAAAAATAGCCAACACATATTTGCATAGAATCAGGTAGAGGCTTAGATAAATCCAATTCCACACAAATACGAGCACATGAGACTACCTTTTTGTCTGAAGTTTGCTGAGACGGTCCCACCGGTTTGCCTAACATCAATGCAATCATGTGCAAAATATCCGTCCGCCAAAACTCCAAAGGTAGCCATGGAAGTCGAACCCACACTGGAACCCTAGAAGGAATCTCCTCAATCGGATTAAAACCCATATGCTAGGGTTTAATAAATAGGCCAATCTGGTTGTAAAAGTATGGGCCCCCGTCAAAAGCCCTATTTCAGTCTGCCAAGCAGGAAAACACCACCAGAAAGAAATTATTAGCTCCCATCATGATCTCCATATCACCGATCGGGTTCCAAGTACTCCTGGCCCACTTTTCAAATGCCAAGAAAGGGATGCGAATACCCAAGAATTTGCATATTAAAGCATGATTTTGCATATATTCAACATCATCTGCAATTGACTCAGGCTGAATCACAAGAATAGGCCGCTCCCCAGCCCTTTCCAAGCATCCATTAACTCGTTGTGCACGAAACCCTCCTTCCAAAGAAGAATTACTTGGGCTTGAAGAATTACCCTTTGCATTATGCCAAATAGAAGAAAAGCCTGAGCCAGAGGACTCCTGAGCCTGTTACTGATATCTTATCGATAACATTAATCAATAAATTCCATGCTCTAATTCATATGTAGCAACACAAGATGTAAAACAACAATATGCACAACAATGCTTTTCTATAAGCCAAGGCTTTACGATAACTATCACGTTATTACCCACCTACTATGGATGGCTATTTTACTTTATAGAAAACTCTTTGCTTGATGGTGCATTTTTTTAATCAAACACACACATATGCAATGCATCTATATGAAGGATTTTATTTTACCCTTGGGTTGTCGATGAGAATTCATTCATGGGGTATTCTATACTAACCCTCATGTGAGTTTACCTAGTCCTGCAACCACAAAACTCATCAACGGTACCATATTCTAATAATAGCATAATCCACTTAAAGAGCATAAAGTACAACTACCAACTCATCTTGATAAAATAGGATCATGTATTAAATTTTAATATATCAATTCCTTAATTAAATAACAAGGAAATATCCTGCTAAGATGGGTCATTACATACAGAGAAGCAAACCCAAAAAATCCCTAACTCTAATTCCTATCCAAAAAACCCTCTACTCTAACCTATGTGGAGAAGCAAACCCAAAAAACCCTACAACAAAAAAAGTTATCTATGAAGGTAAAATACTCTTATACTATGAAAGAAGTACCCGACTCTGCAAATGTAATGAAATCAATGCTCATGGGTGACCACCAACAAATCCATAGGATCACCTTTTATAAATTATCATCCCTTTGCTCTGGTCCTTGTGGAGAAATAAACCTCAAGGACTATGTATTATCCAAAAGCTACTCTTTCTAAACTAATCTAAAAATATGCAAGTGGATGTTAAGAACCTCCTTTGCTCATCCACATAAATCATTAAAAATTTGCATAAATATTAATTAAACCACAATGAATAATTCATGTAAATCAATGCAAGGGAAATATGTAAATTACTTCAATTATTTCAATTTATATTTTAAACCCTTAAGATAGGGCAACACCGTACAATGCTCCTTATTGGAAGGAAGCCACTCCTTACAATATCTCACTTGAGATAAATTACAATATTCTTCTCTTCTTCTCCTCTCTATGATTTTTTGCCTATATTTATAATGCTCAAATACCGACCACTAAACTTATCCATACATGTGGGATAATTAAAACTAATTATAATATTAT
The DNA here is from genome assembly GCA_028583015.1 of Wollemia nobilis. Lineage (NCBI taxonomy): Eukaryota > Viridiplantae > Streptophyta > Pinopsida > Araucariales > Araucariaceae > Wollemia > Wollemia nobilis. The sequence goes on from JAQPPZ010016348.1 coordinate 5,408,221, forward strand.
AGTATTTCATCGAATATAATAATATAATATTTGTAGCTGGATAAGAAAAATTTAAAGAAGGATGGTGAAGGAGATTCCCCTGGACCTCAACTTGACAACAGTAACACCCTATCATCTCTAGGAGGGAACTCAAAAATGAAGACCCAGATCTCAAGTCCTCTGCAATTATTGGATGAGACTGATCCTCCGATCAATCCTTTAAAGGAGGTCGAATCATAACTAGATACCATGGTGGTAAATCTAGATAATGGGAAGAGTAATTCATTTAAGGAGAAATCAATCTAAGATCTTCAAGGTGAGGGAAGGAGGTCATCCTCCCCTTCGACCCCCTTATCTATCTAGAATGGCAGTGATTCTGACTCTCTGAAGGAGGTTAATTTGAAGGGTAGTAAAAGGTTATTGAAGAAAGTCAAATTCAAGACTAAATTCAGGACAAGATCTAGAAAAATTAAATCTAAAGGTGACAAGGTATAAAATTTCTTCTCTACGAACATTTTTGAGGAATCAGAGGACTCGGATGAATTTCCTTCCTCGAAAAGGAAATGCTTAAATAATTCCAAGCACAAAACTCAGGATGACTCTTTCCTTTCTTTTGGCCATTCTGATTCTGTGAAAGAAATCCTCAAAGCTATCAAGAGATCTACCAATAAAACTTTGTTTTGGTCAAGGAGCTCTCTTGGAAGCTAAAAAATCTGACAGGCTCTCCTTTGGCTTTTAAATGTGACTCTTATCAGGACTAATCTCATGATCTAGGTTTCTACAGGTAATACTTTTTATGTTGTGTTGTAGTTGTACCTTGGGTGGATGGTTTCTTTTGGGTCATGTTCTTTTTGTTTTTCTCTAGTTTTTGTTGGTTCTGGCTCTTTGTCCTGCTCCTTATCCCTTTTGTAAAAGGTTAGGGGACCCTTTCAAAACCCTTTATTTTTCCATCTAATAAAAAAAATTAAATTTAAATCAAAAAATATATTTATACAACATTGTAGTATTAAATACTTATCTTGGGTACCTAACATTCCATCCCTCGTACAAAATGTTTTATCCTCGAAATATAAGAAGAGACTAAACAATATGATCTTCTAACCCTTTCTATGAATAGGTATCGATCTTTGATTATCCATCCATCCTAGTGAAACTTTGATTGGTGCTCGTCTTTGTTGATGTTGATATGTCCTTATATCATATGAATTTTTGGAAGTAATCCTTTGGTTCAATGTGTTGGAGGTATCTTTCTATTGGCAATAAATATCACTCTTTTAATCCATACTTGTTTTCTTTTGCCACTTGAGTATCCAAGATTGCTTTGTTGGCTCCACACTTTTGTTGCCTTACTTTGATAACTCAAATGATGGATCCATTTGTTCCTTGATGCTACTACACCACTTTGAAAACCAGAGTCACTATGCTTTCTTTTCCAAACATTCCCATAGTTGTTGCCCTTCTAATTCCATGTAGAACCATATTATTGTTTTCCAAAGCCATGCCTCCAAGATTGTTACCACTCCTAGTGGTGTGGGTGGCAATATGCTACAACCTTAACTTGGTGTTTTTTTAGCTTTAATTGTTTAGTATTTTATTATTTTCTTTTATGCTCCTTTGTCTTGCTCTCATATTTTAGTTTGTCCTTGGACTCTACTTTTGCTTCTTTTTTTATTTCTACTACTTCCTCCTCCTTTGCCTCTATTTCAAGTTCTTTTGCTTCTTCAATTTGTTTCAGAGTTTCCTTGATCTTTGACATAATTTTCTTGGATCTTTGTTGTTGTTCCTTCCTAAGTTGTTGTTTTCATAGATTTGACTTTTGAACCTTCTATTGGTTTCTTGACTTGTTTCCCTACTATAACTGCTTCTTGTTTTTCCTTAGATTCTTGCTTTTTACATTGGAAAATATCTTGTACTATTATTTTTTCTATACTAAAACTTCATGAACTTCTTTTATATATTAATATTAATAGTACCCAAAGAATTTAACCAAGGATAACCAAGAACAATGTCTACATCATCCATATCAATAGCATAAAAACCCTGAATATAAAATATATTTGTCCATGGTGATCTTCAAATACTCAAAAAATTGAATATTCATACCCTCAAGTTGTATGTCTTTGATTTTCTTTGTTTGAACCTGCAACCTCTTAGCCAAAGACATATTAATGGCATTGTATCTACTACTAGGGTTTATATAAATAATAACATTTTCCTTTTGGATGCAACCATGAACCTACAAAATAGAATTTTTAAAATTGAAAAAATTTCTCTTACCACTCTTTGGTTCATATAATACCAACAATGTGGTTCTTTCAACTTGCACATTATCATTTGTATTTTTTACTTCTATTATGTCCTCTTTATTCATGTTTTTTGTTCCTCTTGAAACCTGTTTACCTCTTTTGCCAACTTCTTCATATTTTTAAAATTTTCTACACAGCCTTTGGTGCTTCCTTCAGTCTATATACTACCATCCTTCTGTTTTTCTTTTACCATTTTTCACAAATTATATGTTTGTTTATTTCTTCTACACAATTTTTGGTCTATTTATTTATTTTTGTTATTTCTTCTATAGATTTTAGCAAACACAAATTTTAATTAACACTGTTAAACTTATTTGACATCCAAGTTGTACTTCCTTCAATCTGCATAATATCAACCTTATATTTTTCTTCTACTAACTTCTTGAAAATTTGTAACTCCCTCTTTAGTTATATTTTTTCAATATGGGTTTTAACGATCATTTTTCCAAACACCCATATAATTTAGAATGCATCTTCAAATTCCTCTTGTGTGAATTTATACTAATGGGTCCACTAAAAGTTTATAAACCATGATGCAATTGCCCCATTGAAATAATTATAAATCTTACCTTTCCATTCAAAATTATTTAAAGACTTAAAAATTCTCCACCATCCCTTAGCATCATCATTCCTTCCAATGAATACTGGTAAATCCATGACCTCAAATCCAAAAAAAAACAAAACTTGAATTTTCTTTTAAACAAACAACCTTCAAATAAAAATAAATAAATTGTACTGTGACCAAATTGTGGACTTCTTTCTCTCATTTTTTTTAAACAAACTGTCAATTTCGAATTGCTTCCAAACAATGGATTTTTTTTGGACTATTACCAAATTGTAGATTGTTTTCTTCTTTTTTTTAAATGAATTGTTACCAAATTGTAGATTGGGTAATTTGGCACTGATACTAAACTGTGGTTGCTACTCTATGGACTACTATCAAACTATAAGTTGCTACTATGCATCATCTGCAATTGACTCAGGATGAATAGCTCAGTTGGTAGATGGTCTATGCGTAAGGTTTGGCATAAATGAGTTCCCGTGATCAAGTCACAATGATAATAATATTTGGGATTCACAAGTAATATTCATCTAGGGATTGGATTTCTGAAGAGACAGATTGGATTTTTGGGGATTTCTGAGATTTTTAGAACAGCATGAAATATAAGTTGTAGGTTCATGGTTGCATCCAAAAGGAAAATGTTATTATTTATATAAACCCTAGTAGTAGATACAATGCCATTAATATGTCTTTGGCTAAGAGGTTGCAGGTTCAAACAAAGAAAATCAAAGACATACAACTTGAGGGTATGAATATTCAATTTTTTGAGTATTTGAAGATCACCATGGACAAATATATTTTGTATTCAGGTTTTTATGCTATTGATATGGATGACATAGTCATTGTTCTTGGTTATCCTTGGTTAAATTCTTTGGGTACTATTAATATTAATATATAAAAGAAGTTCATGAAGTTTTAGTATAGAAAAAATAATAGTACAAGATATTTTCCAATGTAAAAAGCAAGAATCTAAGGAAAAACAAGAAGCAGTTATAGTAGGGAAACAAGTCAAGAAACCAATAGAAGGTTCAAAAGTCAAATCTATGAAAACAACAACTTAGGAAGGAACAACAACAAAGATCCAAGAAAATTATGTCAAAGATCAAGGAAACTCTGAAACAAATTGAAGAAGCAAAATAACTTGAAATAGAGGCAAAGGAGGAGGAAGTAGTAGAAATAAAAAAAGAGGCAAAAGTAGAGTCCAAGGAAAAACTAAAATATGAGAGCAAGACAAAGGAGCATAAAAGAAAATAATAAAATACTAAACAATTAAAGCTAACAAAACACCAAGTTAAGGTTGTAGCATATTGCCACCCACACCACTAGGAGTGGTAACAATCTTGGAGGCATGGCTTTGGAAAACAATAATATGGTTCTACATGGAATTAGAAGGGCAACAACTATGGGAATGTTTGGAAAAGAAAGCATAGTGACTCTGGTTTTCAAAGTGGTGTAGTAGCATCAAGGAACAAATGGATCCATCATTTGAGTTATCAAAGTAAGGCAACAAAAGTGTGGAGCCAACAAAGCAGTCTTGGATACTCAAGTGGAAAATGCAAACAAGTATGGATTAAAAAGAGTTATATTTATTGCCAGTAGAAAGATACCTCCAACACATGGAACCAAAGGATTACTTCCAAAAATTCAAATGATATAAGGACATATCAACATCAACAAAGACGAGCACCAATCAAAGTTTCACTAGGATGGATGGATAATCAAAGATCGATACCTATTCATAGAAAGGGTTAGAAGATCATATTGTTTAGTCTCTTCTTATATTTCGAGGATAAAACATTTTGTACGAGGGATGGAATGTTAGGTACCCAAGATAAGTATTTAATACTATAATGTTGTATAAATATATTTTTTGATTTAAATTTAATTTTTTTTATTAGATGGAAAAATAAAGGGTTTTGAAAGGGTCCCCTAACCTTTTACAAAAGGGATAAGGAGCAGGACAAAGAGCCAGAACCAACAAAAACTAGAGAAAAACAAAAAGAACATGACCCAAAAGAAACCATCCACCCAAGGTACAACTACAACACAACATAAAAAGTATTACCTGTAGAAACCTAGATCATGAGATTAGTCCTGATAAGAGTCACCTTTAAAAGCCAAAGGAAAGCCTGTCAGATTTTTTAGCTTCCAAGAGAGCTCCTTGACAAAAAAAAAAGTTTGATTGGTAGATCTCTTGATAGCTATGAGGATTTATTTCACATAATCATAATGGCCAAAAGAAAGGAAAGAGTCAGCCTGAGTTTTGTGCTTGGAATTATTTAAGCATTTCCTTTTCGAGGAAGGAAATTCATCCGAGTCCTCTGAGTCCTCAAAAATGTTCGTAGAGAAGAAATTTTATACCTTGTCACCTTTAGATTTAATTTTTCTAGATCTTGTCCTGAATTTAGTCTTGAATTTGACTTTCTTCAATAACCTTTTACTACCCTTCAAATTAACCTCCTTCAGAGAGTCAGAATCACTGCCATTCTAGATAGATAAGGGGGTCGAAGGGGAGGATGACCTCCTTCCCTCACCTTGAAGATCTTAGATTGATTTCTCCTTAAATGAATTACTCTTCCCATTATCTAGATTTACCACCATGGTATCTAGTTATGATTCGACCTCCTTTAAAGGATTGATCGGAGGATCAGTCTCATCCAATAATTGCAGAGGACTTGAGATCTGGGTCTTCATTTTTGAGTTCCCTCCTAGAGATGATAGGGTGTTACTGTTGTCAAGTTGAGGTCCAGGGGAATCTCCTTCACCATCCTTCTTTAAATTTTTCTTATCCAGCTACAAATATTATATTATTATATTCGATGAAATACTATAATATTATAATTAGTTTTAATTATCCCACATGTATGGATAAGTTTAGTGGTCGGTATTTGAGCATTATAAATATAGGCAAAAAATCATAGAGAGGAGAAGAAGAGAAGAATATTGTAATTTATCTCAAGTGAGATATTGTAAGGAGTGGCTTCCTTCCAATAAGGAGCATTGTACAGTGTTGCCCTATCTTAAGGGTTTAAAATATAATTTGAAATAATTGAAGTAATTTACATATTTCCCTTGCATTGATTTACATGAATTATTCATTGTGGTTTATTTAATATTTATGCAAATTTTTAATGATTTATGTGGATGAGCAAAGGAGGTTCTTAACATCCACTTGCATATTTTTAGATTAGTTTAGAAAGAGTAGCTTTTGGATAATACATAGTCCTTGAGGTTTATTTCTCCACAAGGACCAGAGCAAAGGGATGATAATTTATAAAAGGTGATCCTATGGATTTGCTGGTGGTCACCCATGAGCATTGATTTCATTACATTTGCAAAGTCGGGTACTTCTTTCATAGTATAAGAGTATTTTACCTTCATAGATAACTTTTTTTGTTGTAGGGTTTTTTGGGTTTGCTTCTCCACATAGGTTAGAGTAGAGGGTTTTTTGGATAGGAATTAGAGTTAGGTATTTTTTGGGTTTGCTTCTCTGTATGTAATGACCCATCTTAGCAGGATATTTCCTTGTTATTTAATTAAGGAATTGATATATTAAAATTTAATACATGATCCTATTTTATCAAGATGAGTTGGTAGTTGTACTTTATGCTCTTTAAGTGGATTATGCTATTATTAGAATATGGTACCGTTGATGAGTTTTGTGGTTGCAGGACTAGGTAAACTCACATGAGGGTTAGTATAGAATACCCCATGGATGAATTCTCATCGACAACCCAAGGGTAAAATAAAATCCTTCATATAGATGCATTGCATATGTGTGTGTTTGATTAAAAAAATGCACCATCAAGCAAAGAGTTTTCTATAAAGTAAAAGAGCCATCCATAGTAGGTGGGTAATAACGTGATAGTTATCGTAAAGCCTTGGATTATAGAAAAGCATTGTTGTGCATATTGTTGTTTTACATCTTGTGTTGCTACATATGAATTAGAGCATGGAATTTATTGATTAATGTTATCGATAAGATATCAGTAATATTTATCACATTACCTGAATAAAAAAAGATATTAATAATAAAATTGTATTATTAATTATTTATATATATATTTTTGGTAGGTAATAAAATTTATTAATATCGTTGGGTTGAAGGGTCCCAATCCCTATTTACATAAGGCTATTATCTAGCGCCGAAGAAACAAAAATAGAACAACCCCCATAGACATAGGGAAGAGTTGTGCTAGTTCCATGGGAACACAAAAAAACAAAACAGAAGATTCCAATAACCTTTTTCGACAACAGAAAGAAACCAGGGATATACCCGACAAAACAGGGAAGGTTCAGTAACAGAAACTAAACTCAAAAATCCCACTAACCCAGAACCCAGGACTACTGGGCTTTATCACCATCTTCAGTAGCATTATTCTGCTGATGAGCGAGAAGAGCGTTGAGCGACGTCGGAAGATCCTGCAATTCCTTGATGTTAAGAGAGAAGATGACCCCAACTTCCTTGATCATATTGGTTGCTGCCAGGAGTTGGTCAACCGCCCCCGAGACATGGCTGATGATTCTGGAGCGAAAGGCTTCAACAACACAGCTAGTAATATTTTCAGCTGCATCCACGAACTCAATTTGAAGCCCTCTAACATGAACCATTCCATCATTCCACGAATTAACAAACTCGTCAGATGGAGAAGGTTTTGCACAGAGGTGAAAACAATAGCCTTGTGATGAAAACCACAATTTTGAAAAAGCCCACAATTTGAAAGGAAACATGTGGGATCCTGAAACGGACAAGGAATGGTGTTGACAAAACACCAAAGACAAAAGAAACAGGGTGTTTACGAAACACCTTATAGCATTAAAAAGAACACCTTTGTTGGAACTGACAATAGTGTTGAAAAAACACTTGAAAGGAAAGACACCGGTGTTGACAAAACACCTTATGGCGTTGAAAAAAACACCTTTGCTGGCATTTTTGTGATTATTAAGAAACCTGCTCATTTTATTTTTGAACAATGTTGATTAAATCCTCCGGAAAACAGTCTTCCCAAATAATGCAATCAGATTGGTTTGTTGCCAAATTAGCCAAAGTGTCAGCAACTACGTTGGCTTCACGGAAGACATGTTGAACTGTACTTAAGGGAAGCTGCCTGAGAATGGCTTGACTTTCCTTAATAACATTTTGAATATTCCAACCTGGTTTCGAGGAACCTTTTGCATGATTAACCACAACAAGGGAATCACCTTCAAAGATGATTGGGTTAGGAAAATATTTGCACAGAACAAGACACCTCCACAGGGCACGAGCCTCAACATAATTATTTGATTGAATCCCCAAATTTTCAATGAAGGCCTTGATGATCTTTCCACTATGATCCCGGATTATACCACCAGCCCCAACATCCCCAGGATTGCTTTTAGATGAACCATCGAAATTTGCTTTTAGCCAACCCAACGGTGGAGGTTTCCACTTAGTATTGATCCTGTCATTGATGTGAACTGGTTGCTTAGAAATTTTGGTGGAAATATTGAGAACTTTAAACAAAAGCATTTCTAAACCTGGATCAAGGGGTTTGTCACACTGAATTAAGTTGGTGTTCTCGGCAACGAACCTCACTGCTCTGTTGGCTACCATCACTGGATCCCTGGTCTGATTATTGAACACTCTATTATTTCGCTCTAACCAAATCTGCCATAAGGTATGATGGAGGGAAGCTTTCCATATAAACTTTAATCTGGGGTGGCGAAACACAGGAGGCCACTGGGTAAACATATCAGCAATAGTATGGGGCCATGCCCATTGAACTCTGAAGATACTTAAAAGCACTATAAAAACATCATAGGCAAATTGACAGTCAACCATAATATGTTGCACTGATTCCCAAGCTTGGTAGCACAAATAACATCTGTTGGGTAACATGACTCCACGCTTAATCAAATTGTCAGTAGTTAAAATTCTGTTCTTAACAACCAACCAAGAGAAGTGAGCAACTTTGGGGATAATGTTTTTGAGCCAAACGCATTTGAAGATCAAAGATGTCGCTTGCTCATCTTGAGAATCATAATTGTCGTATAACCCATGGGCCGTTTTGACTGAGAAGTTGCCATCCTCACTGCATTTCCAGAAAGGCCTATCTTTTTCCTGGGAAGCTGGGATAAAACTTGATCTGAGAATGGACTGCATGGCCTTAACAGCTTGGGAAATTAATTCATCATCCGAATTGAAACTTAGTTGTTTCCACATGGGACGCCCTAGGTTTGGACGATGAAGTCAACAACTTTTGGTCCCATATTTGCATCTGTTAAGGGTTTTAGGACAACAATGTTCTGATCATTTATAAGAGCCTCATCCTTGACCCAAGGATCATGCCAAAAATTGATTGTCTTCCCATCACCAAGCTGCCATCTTACACCTCTACTGAGCAACGATCTTGTTTGGAGGATAGACTTCCAGAAATGGGTTCCAGCTTGAGGAGCTTCCTCATCCATAAAGGAATGGTGTTGTAGATATTTCTCCCTTACGACAGATATCCATTCCAAGTTCTCATGGGTAAAGATCTTCCATGCCTGTTTTGCCAAAAGGGCATGATTCATCTTGTGAATTCTCCGAAAACCAAGACCCCCTTTATCTTTTGGGGAGCAAACAATATCCCAAGCAACCAAGTGAAACTTTTTCTGATTATCAGTTCCTGTCCATAGGAAGCGCTTTTGAATTTGTTCTATTTTAGATCCAACTGCTGTAGGCACTTTGAAAATAGACAAAAAATAAACAGGAATGCTCTGAAGAACTGACATGACCATCGTGGCTTTTCCTGCCAAAGAAAGCAAAACACCTTTCCAGCTTGCTAATTTTTTGTGAATCCGCTCAATGACATTATTCCACATTGCATCTTTTGGACGACCCACAAACATGGGCAACCCAAGATAGGCAGTGGGCAGATTAGCAATGGAACATTCCAGGATATTAGCAATAGAAGTTTACCACGAGACAAGAGTATTAAGAAAAAATATTTTGCTCTTGGAATAATTTATTTTTTGCCCAGCTGCATCTTCAAAGAGGTTAAGAATAGTCTTGATAGTACGGGCTTCTGGGATGGAAGCTATGGTAGCCAACAAAGTGTCATCAACAAATTGTTGGTGGGTGGTAGGTCTTAGGTTGGAAGCAACTTTTATGCCAGAAATTAACCCTAGAGAACAGGCTGACTTTATAGTTCTGCCAAGAGATTCAGCCAGAATGATGAAGAGGATGGGGGACAAGGGGTCCCCTTGTCTTAATCCTCTAGTACTTGGGAAGTACCCAGTTGTGGAGCCATTCACCAGGACGGAAAACCAAGAAGAGGAAACACATTGCATAATGAGATGGGTCCAATCACTGTGAAAGCCAAACTTTAGAAGGACTTTAGACAGAAAATCTCTATTGACCCTATCAAAGGCTTTGTTCATATCCAACTTCAAGAAGAAAGCACTTTTTTTAGATTTATGGGTAGAGTGGATTAGCTCATGAATAGTTATCACACCATCAACAATATTTCGACCTTTAACAGAGTTGCCTTGACACGGGTCTATGATGTCTGGAAGGAAATATTTAAGTCTGGTGGCCATAGCTTTGGTAAGAATCTTGTAGACCACATTGCAAAGGCTTATAGGATGGTAATCAGACAAACTCTTGGCAGTAGGGCTTTTAGGGATAAGGGCTAGGAAAGTAGAATTTACATCTCTAGGGATAAATCTGGAATTTTGCATCTCTTTAATGGCCAGGCAAAGGTCAGGACCTATGATTTCCCAAAAAGTTTGGAAAAAATGAGGGGAAAACCCATCAGGCCCAGGAGCTTTGTCTGGTTGCATGGAAAAAAGAGCTTTGTGGATTTCCTCATCACTAAGGGGTTTTAGGAGATTGGCATTCATTTCATCAGTAACAATTCTTGGAATGTGCCTAAGGAGGGAATCCATTGCTTGGGAGGATTGGATAGGCTGGGATCCCAACAAAGACTCAAAATGATGAACAACCTCATCCCTGATTTCGTAGATGTCAGCGGTGTAAGACCCATCACTCTTTACCAGACCCTTGATCTTGTTTGCTCCTCTGTGCTTGAGGGTTGAAATGTGAAAGAATTTAGTGTTCAAATCCCCATATTTTAGCCATAAGTGCCTAGATTTTTGATGCCAAAAAATCTCCTCTTTCTTTAGAATGTTATGGTATTCTGAAAGAAGCAATTTTTCCTCCTGTCTCGAATGAGGACCCTCCTGTCCTTGCTGAAACTGATTTTTGATTATCTGCAATTTATCCCTTATATTCTGTTTATTTTCAAAGATGTTTCCAAAAACCTCCCTGTTCCAAATTTTTAGCTTGTTTTTGATAGAGCGTAATTTTTGAGAAAACTGCCTGATATGAGATCCAGGAAAAGTTTCTTTCCACCATTCACCAACACGCACCCTTAAATCTGGGTGTTGAGTCCACATTGCTTCAAACCTGAAGGGAATTTTGAAGGAAGGTCTATTGGCTGATTCAAAAATCAGAGGGCTATGATCAGAACCAATTTTAGGAAGAGCTTGGAGAGTGGCATCACCAAACATCTGCAGAGCATCCTGGGATAGGAAAAATCTGTCAAGTCTCTCCTGAATAAGATGCGCTCCAGCTCTTCTGTTACTCCATGTAAACTGATACCCTTTCAGTTGTACATCCATCAGATCATTAGTGTTCACAAAATTGCAAAAGTCTTCAGTGGATCTAGGATTGATATCATTTCCTCCTCTCTTCTCTGAGGGGTAGAGAGGAGCATTAAAATCTCCTACGAGAATCCATGGAATATTAGAAAAGGTTGTCCTCATTTGGGTGAGGGTATTCCATAAACTTAGCCTATCCTGAGGACTGTTTGGGGCATAAATATTTGTCAAGACCCAGGACTGTTTAGAAATCAGATCATGGAACAGAATATTGGAAATCCGACCTTGACTGGAAATCACCCTTCCCTCCACTTTGGTAGGATCCCATAGACATAGGAGACCACCAGATGATCCAACTGAAGGGCTGAAAGAAAATTCACACTGTTTCCAAATAGTTTTAGCAACTTGGGGAGAAGATTGTGCGCCCAATTTTGATTCTTGCATAATGAAAATAGTCGGTCTAAACTCCTTTCTTAATGAGATAGCAATTCTTTGTTTTACTATCCCATTAAGCCCTCTCGCATTCCAAGAGAGGACTTTCATTTGGAACATTTACCAGGTTTTCTCCCTCCTTTGGTTTGTTGCAGAGGAGGTTTGGTTCTATTCGGTTCATCTCCATTGGATGCCATGATATCTGGAAATAGGGTTCGTTGAATGCCATTAGCTATCTCTTCTTCTATATCTCTTTTTCTTTGTTCAACTGCAGAGGGTCTTCCCCTTTTTCTATCACTGCCAACATCTATCTGAGATTTCTTATAACTTCTAGTATGCTTAGGACTCCAAGCTCCAAGGATCCCGCACTCCCCTTCTAGATTAACAACCTCATCAGATCCAAGGATGGGAGGAGGGTGAGAAGGTCCCGACCCAGAGGGTGAAAGAGGATTGGATGGCGGAGGAGAAGAAGAAAGTGGAGGTGGAGGTGGGGGATTGGGAGGGCGGAGGGATTCGATCGCATCATTGGCGGAGGGATTTGTTGGATGGAAAGAAGCATCATTGACGGGGGCAGTGGAATTTGGATCAGAAATATCCAGGCTAGGGCATTCATCTTGATTGCCATCAGAAATAATATTTGATTCATTTAAAACACTGAAATGATTAGCCAAAGCATAATAAGAACTTGCCTTTTTCTTTACGCCAGTCGGTTGCTTTTCCTTGGATTCATGGCGTTGCCCACCCTTGGAAATCTGGTTGTCCTGGTTCTTGGATGCTAAAAAGCGAGAATGTTGTTGGAAGTCTTTGCTCATGCGATCTTGCCCTTTTAGGGTATTCTGGCTAGGGCGCAACTTCGGGCATTGATTTCGAAGGTGACCCTGGATGTTACACTCAGAACAAAAAGCAGGCCTGTTCTCATATTCCACAACTTGACTTTTGCGGTAAGATCCATAGATTAAATTTACATGAGTCGAAAGTTGAGATTCTAGGTTCGCGTTAACACATATACGAGCCTGCGTAAATCTTGATCTAGCTTTCATCGTCGGATCTATGGTGACCAGTTCTCCAATGGTTCTGGCAATCCCATGGAGAAACTCCTCGTGCCAAAACATGAGCGGCAAGTTGGGGAGCCTGACCCAAATTGGAGCGAAGTTTATGTTCTGGGTTTTCGGGTCGAAATCTTCTCCCCATTTGCGAAGGAAGAGGCTTCTCCTCCCAAAGAACCAAGGACCACCGGACAGGATACAGTCTGCGTCCTCTTGATAAGATGAATCAGAAAGAAACCTCTGGACATGGCAATGATTTCCAAACATCCTCGCGTTTTCCATTTAGCGGTCGCCCAACGCCGAATAGCTTCTATATCGGGTCTCCCTCCGACAAATTTTCCCACCAGGGAGAAAGATTCTATGGATATGTAGTTAGCCATAATCTCCTCCGGAATAATCAGATCAACTCCACAGGGGATAAAAGTATGCTTGGGAACCGAGAGGGGTTTAGGGCCTCCTCTGACTGTTTCGGCAAAGGAAATAGTCCCGGATGCTACGCCATTAGGGCAAACTCGCCGCTCATTCCCCGTTTCCTCATGATGTTTGTCTGGGGGTTCCTTCCTCCAGATATTGTCAGATTCGTCCTCCGAAATCCTAGATCCGCTTCCCATAATAATAATATTGACATTCCGTAGTTATTAAATTAATTTTATAAAATAAATAGTTAATTTAACTATTATTATTAGATAATTAATATAAATATGAATACATTATCATTAATAAGAGTTATCCTGATTCATAAATATGAATAAAGTTCTTATTTAATAAATTAGAAAACGTTGGCAATATTTGGAATCCTTCACATACCATATTGGTGAAAAAAGATGGGTGGATAGGCGATGGGATGCATTTCAACTTGCTCATTCTTTTTCTTTCATCCAGCATCCTTTAATCTTGGAGGAAAGAAATTGAGGAGAGAAAGAATATGAGGAGGGCGCTATGAAGGTAATCCTCTTCAGGTTACTTCTTAAAGGAAAATAAAAAATTGTATGACTTTTAGCTCCCGTTCTTGCTTGTTCGCTATATATTATCAGTTTTTCTTTCTTCTTTGCTGCAATGATAAACCTTCTTATAAAGTCTCGGGAAATATTTAAGCATTTTTTCACGTTAAACTGTGCTGTGCTGTTGGATGCGTTTTGCCCAATCAATACTTTATAATTGATAAAATTAGACCCCACTTCCATCTCACCCTCTTTCTGGGCTTGAATAAACTCTATTATGCCTAAAGTAAAGCTGTCCTTGAAAACGCTTTTGAGTTTGATTTTAAATAAGTAGAATTTTTGAATGCATGTAGTTGGATGAAGCTTCTCAAGTTAAAACATCCACTGTTGTGAATTTAGAAATCAATTGGTTTCTTCGATAAATCTAAATCATTTTAATACCCATATAAACCATAAAACTCCACGTTTAAATTTTATTCATACTGCAGGCCATATAGTATATTTGAGCTCTGTTTTCAACTATCCTTTTTGGCTTTAGTTTGTGCCGTTCTAATTTTATTCATACTGCAGACCACTTCCTTGAGTATATTTGAGCTCTGTTTTCAACTATCCTTTTTGGCTTTAGTTTGTGCTGAGAATTATGGATGTCTGCCTTGTGCAATAATAAATAAACAAAACACCCTTTTAGGACCCTTTATAAAGGGTGAAAACTCTAGTTACAGCTGCTGGAAAAGGCGTGCTCTATAAAAGCTTTTGCGTAGTCGTGTATTTTCACGCTTAGTTCTTTCTACATATCATTGTATGATTGAAGTATGTTTCTCATGGTGCTATCGCCTGGAATTTTATTTAAGTTTCAAGATGCCTTGTCCCGATATTTAAAGTTCCTTTAATTTTCTCTATAAGGTTGTCGAATCTGGCGTGACCTTGTATTTTTTTTTAATTTAGGAGAGCCGTTTTGGTCTGAGAAATCAAGCCTAATGATTTTATACCGTCAAAATCATCTGGGAGTTGTGTTTTGATTGTATCAGTATTATCAATTAGATTTTGGGTACCCCTTTGATAGGGTGGAGATTTGAACCAGGGACCTCTCTTGAAGGATTGTCCTACCCTCTCCAACTCACCTACAACATGCGGGTAAATTTCATTGGTAAGTATTAACAACCAACTTTTAAAATTTCATTGGTAAGTAGATTAATAAGTGCTTGTATGACCTCGCATTTACCAAGAAGATATCCAAATTTATACCTCAGAAGCAACCTGTTTGCAAAGGTAGTAGTCTAACCTCTGAGTGCCCACACAAGGTGATGATGGATACGCAACCTACCAACACACCAAGCCAACATAGGTTTGGTGGAAACAACCCCTATGATTTGAACCCATGTGATTGTGAAAAACTCACCTATATGACCCAAAAAAAAAATTTTTTTTTTAAATAGTTATAGCCTAAGCCTAGGACCCATTGTATTCAATCTTGAAAGTGGTAATGCGTGGCCATGAAAATGCTTAAGCCATCTAGCAATACAATTTATTGGGTGACCATAAGTTTTAAATGCTTAAGCCATCTAGCAATACAATTTATTGGGTGACCATAAGTTTTAAAATTGTGTTGACGAACCTCTATAGGAAAATAGCCATCTTACGCAAGGCATAATTAATTATTTGGAAGGATAAATATATGAAAAGCCCTCTTTTTGGTTCACAAGCCTGTAGAGGGAATCGATAGATTAAGTGGATACTTTAAATAAGCTTGAATCGTAACTTCCACAATTTTAAAAAATTATAAGACATAGGGATTAATCCGTACATTAATAACGTCGTTTCTTGTCTCTTTAGATTTAATCAAAATTTTTAATTTAGCGAAAAATTAATGGGGTTTTATAAAGTTGAGTCCATTATCAATTATTATGATGTACCAGCTTTATCAATTATTATTAATTAGATTTTGGATACGGCATAAGTAAAGATTTGAACCAAAAAAACTTTCCTTGAAAGATTACCTTACCTTCTTCAACTTAGATCCAAGCATGAATAAAAAGAGACAGTAATGAATCTTTGAATAGATAGACTATTACGAGAGCGCACCCGCACCTCGATGGAGGGGGTTTCTCCACGCCCGCTCCGCCTCGATCCCTACCTTAGAGAGATTCCCATTTCTTCCCCCAAGGCCAGAGCGCTTTTAAAATGGAGAGGTTCGATCCCTACCTTGGAGAGATTCCCATTTCTTCCCCTTCCCCCAAGGCCAGAGCGCTTTTAAAATGGAGAGGTTCGATCCCTACCTTGGAGAGATTCCCATTCTTCCCCTTCCCCCAAGGCCAGAGCGCTTTTAAAATGGAGAGGTTCGATCCCTACTCGGAAACCCGTTTCATATAGATAGGTAGAGTCGGTTCCTTTCTCGAAACTCCTTTACACTTCTTTCACAACCTTTTAAAAAGCAAAAACCCTCAAGGTTGGGAAACTTGGTTTGATAGGTTTAATCAAAATATTGTTGACTAACTGAAATAAATAATAATTATATGAGAATAACATTTTGAAAGCATATCTCCTAATGTACATTATTTAACCTGGCATAGTTAAACTAATTTATGTAAAATAAGTTTTTTAAACAGACTGTCGGCCAATGGTTAAGATGATTGTTGTTTCTTAAGTTTTTTAAATAAGTTTAGTAGAAGAATAATTTTGCAAAGATTTAAGATCTTGCTTTATTATATTAAACATGCATATACATAACATCATAGAACAAAGGTCTTATGCTATTATTGAATAAATTAATGTATGATGAATGTTAGATTTGTATAAACATTATATTAAGTCAAAATCTTGTATGGTTCTTATATAAGTTTATTACATGATGCATGTTAGGATTGTATCATTGTATCATCATTAATAAGAGTTATCCAGATTTGATAAATTTCTTCGAAAAAAATATTTCAAAATGGAAAGCTTGGAAAAAAGTGAACAATGACCATTCATGTTGTATTGAAGACGAAATTACATCTAAATTCGAAGGAGAAGATATTTCAAAATGGAAAGCTTGGAAAAAAGTGAACAATGACCATTCATGTTGTATTGAAGACGAGATTTACTTGATAAGCACTTTTGTGTAAAAATTATTATCTATATATAAATATTTTTGTATAAACTTTTATTATATTAATGAGAATGCAAGAGCGATTTATTGTTTACTTTCATGTTAAGTTTTAGAGAATATTTTGTTATTGTAAATGGAAAAATGTGATACTTGATAGATTTTATTGATGAATTATGGCTATGGTTTTTTAGATAATGTTTTTCATTAAATAATGAGATATTAAATTTTAATGATATGATCAAAGACATGTTTAAAATTCTTAAGTTAAGATTTAATATAATATCTTTTTTCCCTTGAGAAAGAGATAGGTTAGAAACCATTTGTGTACTTGAATATTGAAATAAACTATTACTCTTGAAAATAAAAACATTATGGATACCAATACAAAAGTTATTTTATGTTGAAGGAATAAAGGTCTCGTAAATATTCTTATTATACTATCTTGAGATGTTTTCAAAGAAAGAAAAATAATTAAAGCTACTTTTTTGCATGCCTTGATATAGTACTTTATTCCTTAGAAATAAACATAGTTGAGACTTTTGAATTTGAAAGATGGTTATTTTAGGTATGTTCTAGAACTATGTTGATAATCCCTAGAGTCAAGTTGTACACAATCCTAGTGAATTGTGGAGAGACAATTCAACTAGGTAAATGTGAATGATACCTCTTGGCAGTGGGGCTAGGAGAGTTCGAGAGGAGAGGCTTGGATAATTTTTCTAGCGATGAGGCCTGAAAATCATAACAATGAGTTGGTATGGGATAATTCACTGGATCATTCACAAGGTAGTATAGTGGAGGTACCTTGTGGATAATTGTGATGGTTATACCCTAGTGGGAGGCTTGGGGATCTCAATGGTGGATTGGTATGGGATAATCTACCATAGGCAAGTGCACCATGATCATTATCAGGGAGTGGTAATGGTCTTAATTAGTTCCATGGATAGATGAAATTTAACTAATCACTAAGGCCTCATGCAATAATAATCCTAAATAGATTATGGTATGTAGGATTGGAGAATATGCATCAACTTTAAGTGTATGGACCTTAAAGGGTAACCTCTATGCTTTGGTCAAGTTGTCCTATATAGGTGATGTGTATGAAAAATGGGGGGACCACTAATGGTGGCGTGGTTAGAAATGTGAAGCCCCAAAAAATACAAGAAGTTGGTCATTCATATCCACTTGAGGGTTATCTGCAATAACTATGAACTCAAAAGTGGTTATGCCTTGATGAAAATATTGGGTCTTCTTTGTAAGTTAATCTTTGAAAAAAATAGCTCTCCCTTGGGTCGAGTTTGTGGATTGTTACACTATAGGAATCAAACCAAGGATTTTTTGGATTTATTTATTTATAGAAAATAGAGCTAGGGTTTCTCTGGATTTGTTTCTCCATAGGAGTTAGGGCCATGTTTTTTTGAGTTTGCTTCTCCACAGGAATTGGAGCTAGTGTTTTTTAGGTTTGTTTCTCCATAGGGATTAGAGCAAAGGGATGACAATTTATAGAAGATGATCTCATGGATTTGTTGGTGGTCAGCCATAGGTGATAATTTCATTACATTTGTAGAGCCAAGAATTGGAGCCAAGGTTTTTTGGGTTTGTTTCTTTGTAAGAATTGAAGCCAAGGTATTTTTGGGTTTTCTTAATAGGAATCAGAGCCAAGATTTTTTTGGGTTGCTTCCTCATACGAATTGGAGTAAGAATTTTTTACGTTTTTTCTCCATAGGAATTAGAGGTAAGGTTTTTCATGGTTTGTTTCTCCATAGGAATTGGAGCCATGGTTTTTCTAGATTTGCTTCTGCACAGGAACTAGAGCTAGGGTTTTTTTGGATTTGCTTCTTCATAGGAATTGAAGCCAAGGTTTTTATGTGTTTGCTTCTCCATAGGAATTAGAGCCAAGATTTGTTAGGTTTGTTTCTCCACAAGAATCAAAGCTAGGATTTATTGGATCTACTTCATACGAATTAGAGCCAAGGTTTTTCTAGGTCTGCTTCTCCATAGAAATTAGAGCCAAAAATTGTTAGGTTTATTTACCCACAAGAATCAAAGTTAGGATTTGTTTGGGTCTATTTCTCCATAGAAATTGGAGCTAGGATTTTTTGATTGTGTTTCTTCATAGGAATTAGAGCCAAATATTATTTTGGGTTTGTTTGTCCACAAGAATTAGAGCCAAGACTTTTTGGCTCTAGTTCTCCACAAGAATCAAAGCCAAGGTTTTTTTGGGTTTGCTTCTCCATGGGAATTAGAGCCAAGGTTTTTTGGGTTTGTTTCTCCACATGAATTGGATCTAGGGTTTTTTGGGTTTGCTTCTCCATAAAAATTGGTTCCAAGGTTTTCAAGGTTTATTTCTCCACAAGAATTGGAGCCAAGGTATTTTAGAATTTTTTTGGGTGAACTATAACTCCCTGGGTGCGTGTTCTAGGAGGTATTATTGGACCTGTGTTACCTTTAGTAAAACTAAGTTTTGTATCTATATTTATACTTTTGAAAAAGGGTTTGTGTCCTTTTAAAATCCTATTTTTTCCCTAATAAAAAATATTATTTTTGAAGAAAATAAAAAAAATGCATTTATGTGGGCAATTTTTGAGGAAAAGTTTATATTTAGAAAAATAAAAAATGAAATCTGAAAGAAAATTGAAAGTTTTTTAATTTTCATATTAGGATCCTATAATTAATAGTAAACAATTTTGCAAGGAGAATAGTAATTTTTTGTAAAAGGTGCATTTTTGGCAATGATAAGCACCTTATTTTTCATTTTTTTTGCATAAAAAATAATTTTGTATAAAAAATAAAAAACATGTGCTTTGCTTAATCTCAACATTTATTATAAACAACACCTCTAATTTGCATTTACACATAATATCGTTGCATTAAGTTACTATATTTGAAGCCTAATATAGTTGTCATAATGACATCTTGGAATCAACCCTATAAATCATTGGGGAGGAATAAGGACATATTTTTTTGTGATATTTTGTTCCACTCCATGTTTATCCTATTTGTTACTATCATTCAACATAAATATTGAAATTGATAAAATCTAAGTATATAGGAAAGTTATGCCCATGAATGATGATTTCTATTTAAGCATGTGTCATTGATAGGATGAATCATTTTTAGTACTACCTTGGTACCATGTATTAACCTATTTCATGTACCTTAAGGTCTCTCATGTACGACTGTGTATATTGAGTGGACTAACTTCTTATATGTATTGACAAGTATATAGGAGGAGTGAGTATATCAAAAGGTTCGATATATAGAACTAGTAGTATATAGAAAAATAGATCATTTTTAGAGATATAAGGAACCTTACCATGGCTACATCAAAAAATATTTCTCAACAAAAATGAGGATAATATTAGTGGTCAAAAAATTTAGGATATAGTTATTAATGATGAAACTCAATCTAAGGAGACATAAGCTAATCAAAATATGATGAAAGAGATGCAAGGGCACTTATGCTCATAATATTTGTAGTGGCTGATGAAAAACAACCACATATAAGTAAACCAAAAATATCAAAAGGTGCATGGGATAAACTTTGCACTATATTTGAAAGAAGGAATGAAGCCACAATCCTTCATCTTCAGTCACAACTACATATACTAAGAGTCTAAGATGGTGAGAGTATTGTATAATTCCTTTGAATAATTATAGATTTGAAGTCAAAGTTGAACACAATGGGAGAAAATATGGAAGATAAGCTCTTGGTATTAGTTTTACTTAGAGGCCTTCCTAAATAATTTAGAGCATTAGAGGCATATCTTCAAGTATCAAATAAAAGAGTGTCATTTGAAGAATTGGTAAACATCCTTCAACAATATGAAATAGAGAATCTGTTGAGCGATGAATTATCCTATAATGCCATTATCTCCACAAAAAAACCACAAAAAAATTCAAAGGGTCCTTTTACTTTATTTTTAGCATAAAAGTAGCCTCAATGGAGGAGGAGGTATTATCATAGTTGTAAAAATGGACATGGTAAAAAGTTTTGTAAATACAATATGATGACTTACGGGGATCAAAATTGTAGACCTCCTCAAAGGAAGTAATAGTTTCAATCACAACATCAACAAGGGCAATCTTAATAAAGGCCATAACATCAAGGGTATATTTCTTAGGGTGAATCAGAACCATATTATGAAGAAGAATGTGAAACAATACATAAGGTCCTTATGGTCAAGGAATTCATAAAACCAAGAAATAAAGGGGATAGTAAACAAGTCAAGAAACAAGGTGAGATTCAAAAGTATGTATCATAAAAGATAGTGAAGATCGAGAGTTTTCAAAATGAGATCTTATTACAGTCAATACGCAAAAATATTGATGAAATATATTTTGAATATGGTGTGATAATTTCTATTATTGTAGTAAGAAAGATGCACATGGCACTATTCACCCTTGACATCCTTGAGGTGCAATATAGAAAGCAAATAGAAATAATTAAAAAGTTAAAAGATAAGCCTATCATGAAAGACATTTGTTGTGACATAAGTGATCTTCTTCAAAGGATAAATATCAGTTGTGATACTAATGATTTGAGGTCCATAATGATAGATGGTTGTTGTGATGCATCTGATATTGTTCAAAGGGAAGAAATATCTTGTGATATAAGTGATTTAAATATTGTTGATGAGAGAAAATATTGTGTAGAATATTGTTGCATTGGACATAGCCAAGGCCATATTGTTAGAGTTGAAAGTGACAATGGTAGTTAAAAATGTGTTGAAGGTCATTGTGATGATTATGTGTGGTATTTGAATGTTATTGGTGATAGTGACAGAGATAAAAGTGATGATAAAATTAGGTGCTTTGAAAATCATACAAAATTAATTAATAAAAAAATAATGAGAAAAAAGGACATGATGGTATAGGTTTCGAAAGATATGGAAAATGTGTGAAAATATACATAATACTAGATATAAGGCCAATGAATGAAGGTCTTGGATTATAGGACAAGCAGGAAGTAATGACACAAAAGTTATGAAGAAATAATCATATGCAGGGAATGAAGCTCCTCGGATGGGTTGTTGTAGTAATTATGGAAGATTTGGATATTTGATAGCTAGGTGTTGGAGCCTACATCCTTTTGAAATTTGTGGAGATAATAGTAACTTTCAAAGAAAGTGTTGGTACAAAGACAAAGTGATCGATAAAATACATATGAATAATGCATGGATGAATGCATTATACTATAAGTTTGAAAAGAAATGTTGAATGGTTTCTACAAAAGAAGACCAAGTTTGGTGGTTGAGAAATATCATAATATAAGTTTTCCCATGGAGAAATGCAGTCTTGGAAAACTTAAAATAAATGATTTCAAAATCAGAATATGAACCAAGCTATGATTGAAACACCTACAATAAAATATTATATGGAGGATTTTTAAGATGTATAAGATTGCAAAGATATAATTTAGTGGTAATTTCCTAGAGGTGATGACCAAAATATAGATCTAAAAGTTGAACTAGAGGTGACCCAAATGTGACCCAAAGGTGGCTTAGAGGTAATGATGACTTAGAGGCATTATAGAGGTAAGGACCCAAAGGTGACCTAGAGATAAATAATCAGAGGTATACCTAGAGATAGATTCAAAGGAAAACCTAATGATGATTATCCAAAGCTAGCAAATCCAAAGCCAATGCCATTAGAGCTAGAGCCAGACCTAGTAGAGCAAGAGATAGAGCCATGGCTAGATCTAGAGCACAATTCTAGTGTATCATCCATGAAATCATGGGGTTAATGATAATCATATCAAATAATATAATAAAGGGGTTTTAGAATTTATTACATTATTTGTTGTCATGTAATTATTACATTTTGGAAGATGTTAATTATTTCATCTCATATGTGGGTGAATAGAAATCTCCTAAAAAATAAGAAGAAAAGTTTATGATGAAGGTGAAACATCGAAGGGTCTCTTGAAACTAAGAGACACCATATTGTATAAATATGATGGCTATACATGTATTTGCACTGGTGAAAAATATATGCACTTTTATTGTTACCATTGCTCACCTTCCCCTTAATTTCAACACTCTATACATCTTATTGGATGCTCTTTTTATCTTTATGGGAATCTAATTCCATTAAGGCTTTGGTATTTCACTCTATAAGTAGAACTTATATATGCAATCCCAATAGACTATACAAGTCATTCTACTTATAGAGTGAATCACTTTTTATAAAATATGAATCCTCTTTTCCTATCAACTTTTGCTACAAATCATTTACTCAAAGATCAAGTTATTCTTTGCAAGATATAATTGCTTTTATTATAATAATAAAATTTTATGTAAACCACCTGCATGATGTGGGCCACATGTAGGTCTGTGAAAATGACCATGTTGTGGTCGATTTCTCTTTTATACCTCAATTTGTTTTTTATACACAACCATGATTTGGATATTAAGGGTTATACATTTTCCCATCCCATCACTAAGGTATGGAGGATAAAAGAGAGGTATCAAAAAACAAAATTATTCAATTCCTCACTATCTCAACTTGCTTTTTTTCTACTTTTGTTTTTGAAAATTTTGAAGATCTCATATAATCAAATATTTTTCTTAGAGTGCTCTTGTTGTAAAATGAAAAAAAAACCATGAGGGGGTTAAAAACCTACCCTTCACATATTTTATGTGTGCCAAACTACCTTCTTTTTTCACACTTACTTTTCCCAAAGAGTGATTCACTTTGTTCTTTGGGAGTAATTTTCTCTAATATCTATTTGGTAATATTATTTGTTTTCCTTTTTGCTTGCAAAAATTTAAGGGAGTGATTCACTCTCTTGTAAGAGAGTGAATTGATTTATTTTTTACTCTGAAGCCTTTTTACACCTCTTAGTTCAAGAGAGCGAATTTCTCTATGGAGGAGTATCAAATTGCTCTTTCCCTTAGGAAAAAGTTTCAATTTTTTTGAAACTTTTTTTTCCTAGTATTATGATGGAAATAGAGTTGATCATATAAGAAAAAGACATGAAGGAGAAGGGTGTTTGAACATATATTTCGATAAATGAGATAGCGTATTTTATTTTTCTCATTAAAAAATAAAAATAAAAATAAGAAGTGATTTAAAGGAATATAAAAGGGAAAACAAGGTTTATGTACACATACAAAATTTGGTAATCATTTTAAACTAAAAAGATGTATCTCAAGTGTTGTCTATTTACTGAAATATGTAGTACTTGAATCTCTAGTGTGTCTAATTCATAAGCATTTATCCCTTAAATTTTGGTGTTATGGTATGAAATAATCTGAAGAGAATCAAACTTCACATGTTTTCCATGACTTGACTCAATATTCATCACATTTCAACACTAGATTTCCTTCTTCAAATTTAACATCTATAGCCATCTTGTCAAACCACCTCTTATTGATCATGAAATTAAGGCTAAATATTTGAATTATTTCTTCCACTCTTACTCTAAAATAATAAACCATTTAATCTTGCTCGATAAAATTCACATCTATATCATCCCATACCAATTGCTAATACATTTGGAGTGAATTAAGATCAAGGTTGATTGGTAAAACTACCTCCTTTTCAAACACAAGCTTATATAGTGAAGTTCCAATAGAATATTGTGGAATTACCCTATCCATATAGAGTTCTCTCTTCAACTTCACATGTCAATTCCTCTTAGATTTAGCAACTTTTCTCTTTAGGATCTAAACAATATTTTTATTTATTTAAGGCTAATAATTTAATGATGTCTTCAAAATAAATATAGAGGGTTATGTCTAAAATGGTTATGAATTTTTTTACATAGGGCAATGTTTATACCATCTAAGGAATGCTGTGTAAAATATTTGTAATTACAATTTATCCTAATTGATTTGTTGAGGCCTAGATTTGATTTTCTTGAATTGTAGTTAGTAAGACCTTTTTGATGTTTGACCTATTTGTGAAGATAAAGACCAAGAATTTGGTGATGAAGGTGAGAAGAGAAGTTTTGAATTTAGGATGGTTTTATTCAGAGTCATACATATTATTTTTCTTTGGATGGGTAGAGATTGGTTAATCAACTTCTTCACTCCTCATGACCATAGTTGGTTTCTTCCCTTTTATACATTTTCTTTGATAAGCAATAAATTTAATAGGTCAAATTTATTTTCTAGACTACTATGTCTTAGAACTCATATTCATAAGCCTAGGTCTAATATTGAATATACCATTGAACACAAAAAAATGCTTAGAAATAAAATTGTCATCAAAATTGATGAATCACAATTTTTAAAATTGGGGAATCACTAAATTTTCACTTAGAAAATTTTGAAGCTAAAAATTAGTGAATCACAATTTATTAAAAAATAGTGAATCACCAAATTTCTACTGAGGAAAGTTTTGGGTCTTCTAAAATCTTTTGAATCATAATATTATTCAAAAGATAGAAAATTTACCATAGATTGTTTTCCTTTAGAGAGGGTACATATCAGTTCACCATCTTCTTGAATCTACATTACAATAGATGATTTATTTCCTTTTGTACCATTTCTTTTATAAGAAATGAATTCAACATGCCAAATTTCTTAGCCAAACTACTATTTATTAGACCTCATTGTACACACATGAGAGAGAGAGGGAGATTGAGAGAGAGAGAGAGGAAGGATGAGTTTCTCTGGTGGGAAAGATGCTCCCCTAAAGTGGGACTAGGGCCAAACTATTCCTAATCCTCTTTTCGATTATGAAAAATAGAGGAGAATTTCTCTTGAATTCTCAGATTAGAATTGAAGCAGGTATGCTAGAGGGGTTGGAATCAACTAGAATCGATATGTATTTGGTCCCCCTATGAATGTGAATCCTGAAAAGTCCTTTCAGGTAAACCCTTCTAAAATCGTTAACCTGGGTGGAAAAATTATCAAATTTTAAATTTAAATGTGAGAGTAAATTTGGTTGATAGTGGTAAATCTGTTGGTCCTAGAGTTAATCTGTATAAGAATATAGATCATGAGAGTGTGGATCCTGAGAAGTCCTTTCAGGTAAATCCTTCCATGGTTGTTGACCTGGATAAGAAAAAATCTTAAATTTTAAATTTAAGTGTGAGTGAGAATTTGGTTGATAGTGGTAAATTTGTAGGCCTTGGAGTTAATATGTCTAAGAACATGGATCCTGATAAGTCCTTTTAGGTAAACCCTTCCATAGCCTTTGATCTGGGTGGGAAATTTTTTAAAATTTAAATTTAAATGTGAGCAAGAATTTGGTTGATAATGGTAAAGCTACTGGTCCTGAAGGTGATCTATCTGATGAAATTGTGTCTTCCAACTATGGAGTGGTTTCACAACCCCCTAGGAATGCAAAACCTAGGGTCACTTGCAATATCAATTCCTAGATTCTTGGGAGTATTTATAGGGGCCAAGATAACTCTTTATCTCTATTTGGAGGTCCAGAACCACCCTTGGGCTCGCAAGGGTTCTAGTTACCCTTTAGTTCGGGTGAAAAAATATGTGCAACTGTGGTTTTAAAGTTTTCAAATAAAGCAAAATCCTTGGTATTTTATTTTGACCTTAAACCAAACCAAAGGTCATTGTCCATCCCAAAATATTTTCTAAAGCTAACCTTGGAAGAGGGGAGTTCAATCTTGTTGGAAAATATTGGGTTCTTGGCTAGATATTGATTCCATCAAGAGATGGACTTTTTAAAAATGGTATTTATGAGATCAAATGGAATTAGTGGAACTTCCTAAAGGATTATTAATGTGGGCAATTTGAGTTATTTTGTGTTGTCATTGATGTCACATGGATCACATTGAGTTTTGGTGGCAAAAGCACTTCATAAATAATCATTTATGATATTTTGGAGAGCAAGGATATATACAGGGTTTTGTGGCACAAGAGGCATATAATATTTAATTTTTTAAATATTATACTAATGGTTTTTATTAAAACCAATGGTAAAGCTTTTTATTAAAACCAACGACAAGGGTTTTTATTAAAATCAATGGAAAGGTTTTTTATTAAAACGAATGGAAAGAGTTTTCATTAAAACCATTGGAAAGGTTTTTTCATTAAAACCACTATGCTAAGACTTCTCCAAATTATGATGGATGAAAAGGTTTTCCAATAAAACCTAGGTGTAAAAAGTTTCATGGCGAAATTCAAAATAATGAAGGAGATATCCCAATTCAAAGTTAAAAGGTGAATTATTAAATTTTTATTTAACAATTCTAAGGTCTAAGGTTGTATTATATTATTCGCCGATGTGCAAAGGTTGGGGAGATAAATAAAGATTCACCGACGTAATTCGAAGGCATGGAGGTGCATATAAATAAAAGGTAAAAACCTTTGATTATTTAAGACTTGACATAGCACATGAGAGAGAGTCGTCGAAAGGGGAGCAGCAAAGAAAGAAGGATAAATAACTTTCGATTTGAGAGCAAGGTCAAGTAAATAGTGTAGGAAAGTGACGTCACGGAGGACTCCTTAGCACAGTTGGTAGTGCATGAACTTTGCACAAGGCAGGTTCGTTGTTCGAATCTTGCCAAGGGCAAAGTGTTTTACTAAGAAAGTAAAATCGAGTTT
The DNA here is from genome assembly GCA_028583015.1 of Wollemia nobilis. Classification (NCBI taxonomy): domain Eukaryota; kingdom Viridiplantae; phylum Streptophyta; class Pinopsida; order Araucariales; family Araucariaceae; genus Wollemia; species Wollemia nobilis. The sequence continues at coordinate 5,435,714 of JAQPPZ010016348.1, forward strand.
CAGATTTGAGCGTAGGTTAAATTTGGGTGTTTGGGATTAAAATCCCAACATGGGCTAGCACCCACGTGGTAAGTGCTTCATATCGCTAAGCGAGAGGAATGGAGTTCGACTCCTATGAAGGTGTGAAGGCACATTAATTTTGGCAAGGCATTTTGGCAAAGATGATTTCGCAAAGGTTACGAAGGCAACAGATTTTGAATAAAGGTATTTATCTCCAATGCATGGTAATATTTGTTATTACCAAAGTTTTGGTGCATTAAAATTATTTTTGTGATAACTAGGGAGTCATAAGGTGTTTAGGGAAATAAATGCTTGTTGTATGTGTTAATGTGCTTAGGGAGTTATAAGGTGTAAAATTGAAATATTTGTGATTGTTGTGTGTGCTTAGGGAGATATAAGGTGTGAAAATAAATATTTGTGTTTGTTGTATATGGAGTTATAAGGTGTGAAAAAAAATAAATAAAAGTATAGGTTCTTGTTGTTTATGTTAATGAAATTAGGGAGTCATAAGGTTGAAAAGTGTTGAACCTGTATATGTCCTAGTGCATGATTTGATTATGAAGTTAAACTAGGAACTTGAGACCTAGTTAATTGCTATCTTGAGTTAGAAGACATGCACATGAGTTAGGGTTTGAATTTGAAGACAAATTGCTTGATTAATGTGCCTTGGCTATTGAGAGAAAGTGGATGGATTAGAAAATCAATTTTATGGATAAAATTGATGCTTGAGTTCATAATTGCTTTAGTGGAGTTCATTGAGAGTATTGCCATTATTGAGGAGGTTTTTGCTATTGCTTTGAGGAGATTATTGTTGGTTACTTGTTGAGTACATTGCCATTATTTGAGACCATTGAGGAGATCATTTGCTAGTCACTTGTGGATACATTTGCCTTTTATTTTGAGGAGATCATTGTTGGCTATTTGAGAGCTCTTTGCTTGAGAGAGTTGTGCTTGTTTCTTAAGAGCTTATTGACATTGCATGAGGAAGATATTATTGAGAACCTATTGCTATCACTTGTGGAGATTGTCCTTGGTTGGTTGAAGTCCTCATTGTTATTGCTTGGAGAGGTTTTCATTAGAGAGCTCATTTGCCATACATTTGAGATCAATGTAGATCATTGTTGTCATCCATTTGAGAGTACATTGTTGAGCATCATTGTCATCCATTTGAGAGAGTATTTGTCATACATTTGAGAGTACATTGTTGAGCATTGTTGTTATCCATTTGAGAGTACATTTTTGAGCATTGTTGTTATCCATTTGAGAGTACATTATTGAGCATTGTTGTCATCCATTTGAGAGTACATTGTTGAGCATTGTTGTCATCCATTTGAGAGATCATTTGTCATACATTATTGAGATCATTATGGATCATTGTTGTCATCCATTGAAGAGTACATTACCATTCATTGTTGAGCATATTTTTGAGTACTGTCATCATTCATTTGTTATCCATTGTTGAGTTCATCATTGAGCCTTACCTTCGTTGATTTGTGGTTGAGATTTGAGTGCTACTTGAGAGTCATTGGTTGAGCCTTTGGGATAGAATTTTTGGACAAATTTGAGACAACTTTTGTGCATGATTGGTTGAGCCTTTGGGAAGGCTTTTGGGACAAAATTTTTGGACAGATTTGAGATAGCTTTTGTGCATGATTGGTTGAGCCTTTGAGAAGGCTTTTGGGATAGATTTGTGGACAAATTTGGGACAACATTTGAGCAGGATTTTTTGAGCCTTTTGTGAAGGCTTTGAGAATAGATTTGGGACAAAATTTGAGAAGGATTGTTTGAGCCTTGTGAGAAGGCATTGAGGTGGATTTGTGAGCAGTGAAAGAGACATGAAAAAAATAGAAAACACATAAACACAAGTTGCCTAGCTGAGCAGATCAGTGGATAGCCAAGCTGATCAGATCAGTGGATAGCCTAGCCGATCAGATCAGTGGATAGCCTATCTAAGTAGATCAGTGGATAGCCTAGCTGAGCAGATTAGTGGATAGCCTAGTTGAGTATATTAGTGGAGAGCCTAGTTGATCAGATCAGTGGATAGCCTAGATGAGTGGATCAGTGGATAGCCTAGTTAAGAAGATCAGTGGAGAGCCTAGCTGAGCATATTAATGGATAGCCTAACTAAGTAGATAAGTGGATAGTATAGCTAAGAAGATCGGTAGAGAGCCTAGCTAAGCAGATCAGTGGAGCCCACTTGAGCAGATCAGGACAACCTAGCTTTAAGCAGATCAAATTAATTATTTGTATTGGGATAAGGATCACTATTTATTTGTGAAATATTATAAGGAGAATATCTTGTGGACTATCCCACATTGGGGGAACCATGTTAAATCTTGCGTCTCAATTGTGTGTAATTATTTGTGCACTTGCTTACTATTTCTATCAATGTTATTAATGCACACTGCTATATTTAGTTATTTCAATTGAGGATACTAATTGATATTGGTTTGGAAAGAAAGTAAAAAGTGGGCGCTATACTGTTCACCCCCCTCTCAGTATAATCTTGTGTTCTTCAATTTATTATTAAGTTGTATGGGGAAGAACATATGAATCACATTCTTGATGATGGCCCCTAGTTCTTTGGTAAGATAAGGCTTTTTATTTATAGATGGGGGACAAAATTTGACCTGGACACTCCAATGATTAACACAACACCTATTTGGGTTAGAATCCATAGCCTCCCTTTTTTGGCATGAGGCTATCGTAAGAGGCATTGCAAAACTACTAGATAATTTGATTATGATTGACGCTACAAATCGAGAAAATTCCTGAATGATCTTTGCTAGGATGTGCATGATGGTGGACCTAGAAGCTGATCTCCTTGAGTCCATTGAGCTTATCTTAGATGTTGGCACCCAGATCCAAAATATTGAATATGAAAATAGAACATCCTTTTGCTCTAAATGCAAAAAGTGTGGGCATGAGCTAGCTCAGTGTCCATTCAAAAAAATTTCTTGGAAAGAGGTAGTGGGCCCCTAGGTTCCTGTGTATGATGGTTCCTTTATGAGAACTTTCTCCAAGGATTTTGATGGGATAGCTTCTAAAGGATATCATATTAAAGAATACGAAGTCCTTGTGGATGCTTCTATTCAAGTTTTCTTGATGGAGCCTTCCTTTGCTTCTCCCTTTTTGAACCCCCTTCAAGGTATCTTTTGAATGTTTAGCCTCAGAGGTAGATTCAGTTATTATAGAAAGGATATTGCTAGAATTAGATGTCATAGAAAAAGAAGCTTTAGAATCAAAGGCTTCTCTACCTTCAAATTTTGGCAAGGAATCCATAGTTTTATAAATATGTCAGGGTTCTCTTTCTAAAGGAAAATACATTTTGGAGAAATATATAGTGTCCCTTGGTATCGTAACAAGAATCCAATCAAAAGAGGGAGTGGATGTAGGGGTTGAGAGGAAAGTGGGAAGACCTCCCAACAAAGTTTCTAGGAAATGTGAAACAAAAATAGACATTACTAATGGATCCTAGGTAATATTGAGTTTAAACAGAGGAAAAGACACATTGGAAATTCCAATAAATGTGTAGACATCAAAATATAGCACCCTTTAGTTCACATTCACCATCTCACCATCAATTCCTGCATAATAAATATATATGCCTAAGTTCTAAATTAGGGATATAAAATATTGCACATAATTATATTTTCCTAATTTACTTAATTAGGAAAATCACCCTAGGATACCCTGTCTACCCATTGGACATGTGTCCTGGACATCTCACCCAGCATCCCTGCCACATATCACCCACTTTTGTCTCCTTTGTCCTTGCACATGAGACAAATTCCCAACACCCATGCCACAACTCCTTTGTTGTTGTCCCCTTGTTTCTTCACATAAAACAACATCCCACATCCCACTATACTTGGAGCCACATCACCCCAGTTAAGTAAGCCACACTGAGTAACTCACAGTAACTACCCCTTCCACATGGAATTATAGATTTGCCACATGGCAAGTCAGGATTGCCACCTCAAATTCTCCTCCAAAGCCCTAGGAAGCCTATAAAGACACCATAAATCCACCAAATAAAGAGATCTAAAATTGCATACCGATAGGCTACCGAAATACACCCAGACCCGATGAGAAACTAGGAGCACGAGCTCGATTATGACCATTGGCATGCATCTCGAGGCGACCTGTCATCTCAGCCGAAACTACCCACCTGCAGTTCTACAGTCAAAAACGTGTATCCATGGTTTCACAATCGCAGGTCCGCGATTTCCAGTCGCAACCACATTTTTGTGGTTCTAAAGTCTCGAAAAGGTTTTTATTGACAGAGATAAGCAATTGAAAATGTTGAGCAAGGCTTGTATCTATTAAACATTTTATGTTATCTGATTTTCATATATATACATATCAATGATAGATTTATGCATAGCATTGGGTTTACCGCTTTACTATATAGGTTCTATTAATCCTCTTTACTGGTTTTGTATGTGCATAGGTAACAGGTATCTTAGATAAGCTGCTAAAGCTGGAGTGGTCCCTTGCTAGATACCAAAGCCCACTCACCCCTTTGAAGCTGTAATAGAGGAACAAAGAACACCACACCCTACGGAAGAGCCGAAAGATCTCCCCTCCTCCATGAAAGTATTGGATATCAGATAGACAAGAAAAATCATTGTAACATTGCTCCCAACATGCTTGGGGTAATTCAAAAATCCTTTTTGTAACACACTGTATCACCATTAATACAAAAAGGGGTATTTTGGCAAAATTACTTCTCTCTCTCTCTTTCTCTATTTTTATTTAAATAAATTGTGTTCAGTTATTTGGTTACAGAAATGGCGATCACAATGGGACCCCCTAAAGTTCCAATTTTTTTTTGCCTTGCTATCTAAATTTGTTTAATAATATCTATCTGCACCTACAGGTTTCAGGAATTCAAAGCGCGCATAGTTTCGACCCAAAATCGATAGATTTAGAAAATATTGCGGCCGTATCATTTACTATGGAAATGTGGAAATGCGATTTCTATCTGAGAAAATACAGGCCAACAGTTCCTTATAGGAGAAAATGCAGACACACGGTTTCTTCCTGAGAAAATGTAGAAGCGCGATTGCTGCATCAGAAACGTGGGTCGACGGTTTACAGCAGGAAGGAACACAGGTATGTACTTCATGCTTCCTGTCTAATTTTTGTCTTAGTTTTAGTTTAGATTGCATTTAACTAGATTAAGAGTCCTAGTCCTGTATGCCTTTGTGTGCACTTAGGTCTTAGAGGTAGAAGAAAGTATTTAAAAAATTTGCATTCATATAAAAAAAATCTCTGCATTTGCATAGTAGAAAACATATCATCTTCCATTCACCTGGTTAGGAATAGCTCAGGTGTTTATTTTAGGTTTGGGTCTATAAGGTTATTCTATTTTTGTTGATAGAAAGGACCCGTGCATCCACGGTTGGGATATCCCAAACGTAGACGCGTGGTTGGCAAACCGTGCACCCGTGGTTTACCAAAACTAATCGTGCAACCGTGGTTAGCCCTGTTAAACAAAAGCTGATTAAATTAGATCTAAAATTGGTATTTTTTCCCCTGATATGCTATTTTTCATTCTCTATTTTCTACTTTTCTGTATTTAGACCATTGAAACAGAATTGCATAGTAATTTTGCATAACACCCTAGTTAAACAAAACCACCACACACTCACATAAACGTTGGAAAATAGTTGGATTTCATCATTGTCGGGTTTGGATTTCATCATTGAACCACCAAAATTATACCCTGTTCTTAGCCAAGGCCGATTCCAATATCTGTCATAACTCGTGGGTGATAGCACGCATCTCTCTTCGGAGAGGTGTATCACAGATTGCGGGCGAAATGGGTGAGGAATTGGTAGGACCTGTGCTCCCTAGCCATGTGTGGAATTCATTACCACATATTATAGGTGGGATTATGTGACCTGGAGTTCATAGCTAGGTTGTCGAGCTACGAGTATATAGGTGAAATACTAGATTCATTTAGGGCAAAACATTGAGCACACATCTTTTTCATTTTTCAAACAAATTTAAAAAAAAATATATATGAAAATATAGCATCCAAAATTTTGTGTTTATTTGCTTTGTGTGTTGTATTGCATTGTATTGTCACTTTAATTGCATATATAGTCTCACTTTTCATATTACCACATAGTAGCGTATGGTAGTGACTCATAATCAAGCTAAGAAACTAGTGTCAAACCGAAGTCAGTGGTCTTCCCCTATGGCCTCCCAGTTTGACAATGTCCCTCACACTTCGGTGGTGGGACAAGTAGGTATACCCCTTTCTATTTACCAGTCTTGATGTAGGGCCTTCTAGTAATACCCCCAACACAAACATAGATATTATGCATAGAGCTACTCACATAGCCATACCTGAGACACCTAGGAGTGAACCTCCTGCAACGGTAGACAGTCAGGTCACCATGATAGATATGGACACTGTTAGAATGTACTTGAATGTAGCTGGAATGGTCTTCCCATAATTACCACCACTCTCCATCCCATCACGTGTCATACCCTCATCACAACAAGAATCCATATTCACCTATCCATAGTAGTCAAAAAAGATTTTCACCAATCCTCTCTTTGAGTTGGCTACTATAGCATTGGCCAATCAACCATTGTCATCCAACCAAATTACCCCCACATTACCACAACAAATGACCATTACTACTAATCCCTTGTATGAAACAATTCCTATTGTTTTGCAAGCCCCAACATCCATTCCTCCATCCACACTTGTAGGACATACGTCTCATACCATTCCATAGTCAACAACGATACCCTTTGCTACTTACCCCCCATCTACCTCCACTACCATGGTTGTTCCACAACCAAATCAGTCCACCACATCACAAGCAGTAGTCCCTACGTCAAGTGCAATTGCTATGCAACAAGCTTTATTACAGTTGCAACAAATGATTTTAGACAATGCTAACCATAACCAGCATTTGCAAGGGATTGAGCAAAATATTCCACCTACATCTTATCAACCTAATGTCTTTATCCAAGATATGTCTTGGGTAATGCATCCTCCGTCTACCACTGTGGTTCATAATCAACCACGACACGCATATGCTAATGCAATAGGTCAGCATGATATCATACCTCTGTTACCCCATCCATATTATAACATCCCTCAACATCCATACCATAACATGTTTTTGCCACCCATGTATTATCACCCCCAACCTACATACAATCCACCTCATTACCAGCAACATCAAGTACATTCGAGAGTCAGTCCTGTAGATGATCCTAGATACCAGTTTCTACAGAGTCAGATTTATAGTCTTGCCATGTAAACCCCAGGTTTGCAATACCAAAAGCCAACTTTAAGGCAACTACTCAATCATCCTATTCATGCTTTGATACCAAAGCCGCCATATCGATAGGATTTCCAAATATCGAAGCTTGAATTTAAATGGGAAGAGGATCCCTGTGAGCACATAACAAGATTTGTGAATGCATGCTTCAAAATCAAAAGCAACGATGCATTTCTATTACATACATTTCCTCAAACATTAGGGGGAGAAGCCCAAGACTGGTACAACCACCTGCCACATCAAAGTATTTTTACCTTTGAACAACTAGCGGACCAGTTCTTGGAAAGATTCACCCCAAATGCTAGAAAACAAACAACATTGACTGATTTGATTTATCTAAAACAATATGACGATGAATTAGTCTGACTTTGGCAATAGATGGATAACAGTCATGATCAAGTTACCATTTTCACTCCCTATGCTAGAGATAATACGAATGTTGATGAAGAGTTTTGGTAGACCCATATCTTCATTGTTACAACTATAATAGTATAGAACATTTGATGAGGCACTCGCTCAAGCAAAACTGATTGAAGAAATAAAAATTCAAGAAGGCAATATTAAGCCTAAGAAGAAAGAGTGGCATAATAAGAATCAAAAGGGGAATAACCATGGTCAGTCCAAGACATCACATGTTAGTCAGATAGTTTTGAGCCAACCACAGTCGAATCAACCAACTCAAACATAAATCCAACAACCCCAACAACAACAACAACCGCAAAAATTAAATTATCAAGTGGTTCGACCCCCACAACAGGCACAAAATCAGACACAACCTATGGAAAGGCAACAACATCATTTTAAGCCAAAAAGAAATTACACACGAGTACAAGATCCATATTCATTAGTATTTTAGAAGTTGTATGTGGAAAAACTTTTTAATTTTTTGGAAATGAAACCTGATGATCCTAAAAAACCAAAGATAAAATGCTACAAAGAACACCTCTTTTGCATTTATCATAGACGAAGAGGACATGATATTGAAGGTTGTCATGGATTTAAAGGAATTGTGCAAGATTTATTGGAAGCGGGTACAATCAAAGTTGACAACCCACTAGTCCAAAATAACCAAAACCTAGACATATATCAGACACCTTTGCCACATCGAGTGGTAAATCAACAACCTATGGGAGCATCAACTTCTACAGTTCCTCCCAATCAGGTTAATTATGTGTCTCAACTACCACAAGATTTTGTAGGGGCTATCAATATAGTTACCCATGGACAAAGGTAAGCTAATCGCACAAATTAGGCTCTGGCAACATCACCAACTAATGTGCCCATACAACTTGGATCGAGTGGGCCACCACCACCTTTTTACAACCACCCTTTTGTTACACTGAACATCCGATTAACACAGAGTTTGAAGATGGCTTTAATAAAATTGTCAATTTATGAACTAATACAACAATCAACACCTCACAGGGAAGCATTGATGGAAATTTTAAAGTCTATTCAAGTACAATCAGAAGACCCCAATGCATTCAATTCCTTTATGGATAGTGTGTAAAAGTGCATGGAACCATCGATAGTATTCTATAACTTCGAGGAAAAACAAATATCAATAGATTCACCTGATCCACCATTGCACATAGTAGCTCACATTGACAGGAAACCCTTCAAGAGAGTTCTCATTGATACCAGTTCTTAAATCAACCTCATTACGACAACTGCCATGATGAAGCTCAATGTCCCATCATCTCATATCACAACATCCACATTCACTCTTAGGGCCTTTAATGACGCTTTATGTTCAACTGTAGGGAATGTTGTTCTCCTCGTCACCATGGGGGTGAAACATTACATGTTCTATTTCACATCTTGGAAGGGGAAATGCAATATAACATACTTTTTGGACACCATTGGATTAGGGAAATGAAGTGTGTGCCTTCAACATTGCATCAATGCTTAAAATATGTGCATGAAGGCAAGGTACAGTGCATACTAGCTGGCACTAAACCTTTCAAATACTGCAACTTTATTTCAAATCCATATGAGCCATTGCTTCCATCAACACATCTAACCATCCAACCACTAGTCATTAGAACCATTCTATCCAGCACCACATCATCAAAAGCACCCCTTCCAGAAGAGTTGCCTATAATTGACCCAGATTTTGCATCCAAAAGTGTTAGCTCAGTGCATCCTTCAAACATTGTATTTAATTTTCAAGTTACACCCACCCATCTTGCTAATCAATTGCCAACTCCATCTAGTACACTTCCAGATTCAAATCCACCATTCATATTCAAAGCACAACCCACATCATCAACCACTACTTCATAGTCATTAGAAACCGTAGTCTCATAAATAGAGCCACCTATTAGAGATAATCCACCACCGCTAGTAGATCCAAGAGCTAATGCTCAAGAACCCTCTTCATCCACCGAGCCATTAGCCACACAACCATCTAGATTTGCAGTACATCTAGCCAATCCAAGTATTGGTGAGTACATTATTGAAAGTGTTATAGTTACACCACCTATTGAGTTAGTCAGATAATATGGTTGCCCTCACGACCCACCTTTAGCTATTGGTGATATATATAGAATGGGTTCTCAAACAAATGCAATTAATTTCATATATGGAGGTATGAATTCTTCATAGGACCCACCTCCTCAAAATGACAACTCTTTACAAGAGTTTAATGAAAACATTAATTATCTATCAAACCCAAGTTTCCCAGTAAGATATTTTTGAAGGGTTAGTTGGCAAGGATATGGAATTGGAAGACATGAACAAGGTCCTCACCACATTATTGAACCATAATATAGATATCCAAGTGATCGCTCTAGTCTAGGTTATAAACCTTCCATCGCAAGCTCTTCACTTAATCAAGCTTTCCAAGAACTTGACATAGAATACGAACAAGAGGAGGAAAAGAGCGATGATGAGGATGAACCTAATGATGAGAATGAACCTAATGATGAGGATGAACAAATAGAAAGTAGATACCAAATCTACAATTTTTACCCTCGAGAGCAAGCCTTACAACGAGAAGTAGATTATGAAGACCCTACTGAGATGGCATACCTTAGGCAAGACCTTGAGCCACTAATACTAGGACCTCATACAAATGCTAATGGCTTCTAGATGAGTGATAGTGATGATGATGAAACTAAAATGATTTTCATCAACCATGCTCTTGAGATACAAGCCAAGAGAATGCTCCAAGCTGAAGCACATCCTGAATGGCTTAATCAAGAAGAAGAAGAACCTCAAGAAGAGATAATATATGGAGAAACCATGCAAAGAGATAATTTGTATCAAAAGAAGTTTCCAATAGACCACGCACTTTTTCAAATAAAAAAAGAGTGTGAGGGTCCTGAACTAGAACCTCCTCCATCACATTAGCAAAGCATACAACAAAACCAATCACACACATTAGGTAAGTTACAACCTAGAGAATATGAGTCATCAATTATTGAATCGCAACCACCTCATTTCCATCAAGTCAACATGATTTTTGTTGATTTTCTCACCCCACTCCGCAATCCATATGATGAGACAAAACCGATCCATATCAACACTAGTCTCATAGCCATGGATAGGATTTCATCCTCGCCATCCAATGCTGAATTCATCCTGTCTGAAGAGTTATTGCACGCTTCAAACACTTATATTCCATAACAACCTTCATCATAAAAAAATTATGTTTTTCAAACTGAGATAGAAGGGAAAACCCCAGGCACATTTGAAAATATGGCCAATGATATCCACCTCATCCCAACTCCACATTAGCTAGAGGAAGGTTCTCACATGCTAATAGAAGAGTCTATAGACGTGAACCTTAATGAAGATGCGGATAATCCCCAGATTGTCAAAATAGTAAAAGAATTGTTCGTAAAGAAAAAGGGTGCATCATAAACATGCTTATCAAAAAGAAGGAAGTGTTCGCATGGTCCTACAAAGACATGCATAGCTTAGATCCAGACTTGGTAGTCCATAACCTTATGCTAGAACATGATGCCAAGTCGTTCAAGCAGAAGCTTAGGAAGGTCCATCCAACAGTCGCATTAATTATGAAAGAAGAACTACAAAAGTTATTGGATGTACACTTCATAGTACCAATCGATTATCCTGAATGGCTTTCAAACATAGTACCTGTTCGTAAATTGAATGGGGGGATACGCGTATGCACTGATTTTCAAGATTTAAACAAAGCATGTCCCAAGGATGATTTTCCTTTGCTGAATATTGATAAATTAGTAGACTCCTATGCTGGTCATGAAATGCTTTCCTTAATGGACGGTTTCTTTGGATACAACCAAATTCGGATTAATCTCGAAGATCAACATAAAACAACATTTACAACGCCTTGGGGGACATTTTGCTACAGAGTGATGCCTTTTGGGTTAAAGAACGTAGGAGCTACATATCAATGTGCCATGACGTACATATTTCATGATTATATGCATAAGATAATCAAATATTATGTAGATGATCTTATTGCTAAATCAAAAATGTGTCTTGAACACATAGATGTGCTAGAAAAATCATTTTATCAATTGATAGAACATAAGGTAAGGTTAAATCCTAAGAAGTGTGTATTTGGTGTCACATCAGGAAAAATTCTAGAATTTATTGTTTCCAAGCGATGCATTGAAGTAGAACCAGGTAAGGTAAAAGCAATATTAGAAATGTCACCTCCCAAAAACTGGAAAGAGTTGTGAAGCTTGCAAGGAAAATTTCAATCTATTCAGTGATTCATCATGTAACTCTCAGATAAATGCAGACCTTTTAACCGCATGTTACAAAAAGGAGTGATATTTTCTTGGACAACTGAATGTTAGGAGGTATTTGATGATATAAAGAAATAATCACCGCTAGTTCTTATGCCACCTAAAATAGGAGTCCCATTTCACCTATACATTTCTGCAACATATTTTGCTTTAGGGATAATGCTTGCACAAAAGAATGAGAAAAATAAAGAACAAGCATTTTAATACATCAGTCAAACATTGGTCAGTTACGAAACAAGATATGCTTACATAGAGTTATGTTTAGCAGTGGTTTTTGCCACTAAGAAACTTAGATATTACATGCTAAGCAATACCACCTATGTTATAGCTAGAGAAAACCCTTTGCGATACATGATGACTCGCACTTACAACAACACCCACACTGCTAAATGGATAATGCTTTTAATAGAATTTGACCTCGAATTCACAAGTCAAAAATCCATAAAAGAGCAAGTGATAGCTGATCAATTAGTGAAAGCTCCACTACACAATGATAGACCATTAATAATTGAGCTTCCCAACGATTCAGTATTTTCTATCACAGAACAAGAAGAAGTGGTTTCACCTAAGGATGAAGTAGATATGACAATGTTATTTGATGGATCTAAGTACAAAAAAGGGCAAGGTGCAGGAGTTGTGTTTTACACACCTGAGGGAATACCCATTCCTTTATCATTCAAACTCGACTTTACATGCACTAACAATAATGCAGAGTATGAAGCCTTAATACTAGGTCTTCATTTAGCTATAGCAATGGGAATAAAAATATTAAGCATTTTTGGTGATTCTCAATTGGTTGTCTACCAAATAAAAGGAGAATACCAATGTAAAGAACCAGTCTTAAAAAAATACCACGAAGTAGCAATACAGTTGCTAGGAAAATTTGACTGGTACGAAATTAGTAACTTGCCATGATCGACAAATAGATTTGCGGATGCAATGGCTTCCTTGGGATATCTCATCCCTAAAAATGAACATGGAGAATTGCAACCGTTAATCATAACGACAGTGTCCAAACCATCAATTAAAAGAGCAGAATCTATAGGTGAGAAGAATGTTTGTTTGATACATGTTGAACCTTACAATTCTTACCTTGATGAGATAAAATACTTTCTCAAGTCAGGCACACTACCAATAGAAATGACACAAACTGCAAAAAGAACATTCAAGCAAAGAGCCATTTGTTTCACTTTACTTGGAGATGTGTTATATAAATGTGATTATGATGGAATATTACTACGATGTTTAAGTCCAATTGAAGCAGAGAGAGCAATATTAGAATCCCACGATGGCACTTGCAGTGGTCACTTCAATGGAATGGCAATTGCAAAAATAATAGTGTGCATGAGATACTATTGGCCGACAATGGAGAATGACTGTTGCAAATACGTCAAAAGATGCCAAAAGTGCCAACATCATGGAAACTTGACCCATGTGCCATCACAAAATTTGCAACCCATTAAAATTTTGTGGCCCTTTTCACAATGGGGCCTTGACTTGATCGGTAAAATAACACCTGCTTCATCAGGACAACATAAATTCATCATAACCGCTATAGAATACTTTACAAAATGGGTGGAAGCAATTCCAATGAAAACTATGACTGGACCTCAAATAGTGAAGTTTATACTTCAGAATATTATCTATCATTTTGGAATACCCTCAAAAATAATTTTTGATAATGGAAAGTCATTTAGGATTAAGGATGTTAGAGCATTGTGCAAAAATTTCAAAATTCTACACAGTTTCTCAACACCTTATTACCCACAAGCAAACGGGCAAGCTGAAGCAACCAACAAGATAGTCATATCTATTCTCAAGAAATTGGTAAAAGTTAATCATTGAGATTGGCATACTCACCTCCCTTTAGCACTATGGGCTTACAGAAAAAGCATAAGAACGCCAACGGAAGCAACGCCATTTTCACTAGTTTACGGTGTAGAAGTGATATTACCATTAGAGCTCGATATACCATCCTTGTGAATCGAGATACAATAATTCATGGATGATGATGCAACTAGATAGGAACGTCTTGACCAATTGATAATTATTGATGAGAAACGTATCAATGCTCTAGAACATTTATGAGTATATCAAGATAGAGTCAAGTGCGCTTACAACACAAAAATCCATCCTCGCGAATTTCAAGTGGGGGACCTAGTTCTCAAAGAAAATCAACAAAATACCAATGCTTTACCGCACTTAAGGGATAAATTTGCAGCAAATTGGTTGGGCCCATATATAGTAAAGCAAAAGTTGTGACAAGGAACATACAGACTTTCCAATTTGGAAGGAAAATTGGAGCCAGAACCACTGAACATTATGCACCTAAAGGCATTTTATGCATAAAATGACTTGCAATATATGTATATATATGTACATGGCTAAAACAAAAAAATAAAAAAAAATAAAAACGAAAAAATTTCATATTGCATTTTTAATTGCATTTGCATTTCAATTATATGTTCATACACAAAAAAATAAAAAATAAACAAAATATTTTATTTTACAATTTTGCATGCATTTCACATTGTAAATAGACATATTTTAAATTACATTTTTCATATGGCATTTGTATTTCAATTATATGTTCATACACAAAAAAAATATATATATAGTTGCACAAAAAATCTCTTCTCGTAGAGACGCAATAGTTGAGGCAGAATCATCACCTCCAGAACCTGAATGCAACCGAGAAAGCTCACCCTATAAATGGGTAATCTCACCACCAAGTCTGGTGATCTCTGCATCCTTAGTAGCTAGAGCAGCACTGCTAGGTCCAACCCATAACCCGTCCACCTCAGCCTGAAGATGAGTCACCTCACCTTGATACCATGCTAACTTGACCTTCACTCAACCCAACTCCAAATATAGGCTATCTCACTCAGCCTAGAGAATACCCCACTCCTCATCTGACCATCGAGGAGGTGCACCCTCATCATCATTGCCACCACCCTCCTCATGCTGCTGAACATCCATACCCATGTCAGCTCTCGAAGAGCTACCACATCGGTGCTTCACCGACCAAGGAACCCATCCACCCACATCTACATCGTCACCACTCCCATCATTATCTACGATGACACTGGGAGTCCACAGAGGCTGACTTGCAAACCACACATCATACTCAACAGTCATGCCAACATCATCTAAGTCAAGCACCTCCAAATCAGAGTCATCAGCAAGATCATCGACTCGCTAAAATTTAGGAGCAATAGGCAACCCCAACTCATCATCCCGTCGCCTATATGTAACAGGTACATTAGAAACATCCTGAACAAGCCCAAACTTTCGTAGTACATGAGAGAACTAGATAAACTCCATATCCCTCAAATGGACACCAAAAACCCATCGTCCTCGCCTAATGCGATGAAGCTCTATTGCATCCGTTGCCCAATCCAAAATCCTCCAAGACCGCCAACACATCAAGTCCCTAGTTAGATAACTCAAGATATCTCTGAACTCCGAAGCACTCGCAAGAGATCTACTGACCTCCTCATTGAGTAACCATCTATATGCCCGGGGAGAGGTGGCATCCATGCCACAAGGTAAACCAAATGGGCGACCAATGATAATATTCTCTCAACACCAAAACTAGAGAAACAAACTGCAGCCTAGGTCCTTATGCCCATGCCTCTTCACCTCATAGAGCTCATTGTAAACCTCATAGAGAAGAGCGAGAGCCTAGGATAACCGATAAGGATCAGCTATCAAATCCAAAAAAATAGGCACCTGATTCCACGGGATCATCGATCCCATGGAATTGGGCAACAACATGTTGCTCAATATGTACATCGTGAAGATAGGTAATGCACCCAAGCTACCAGTTGTAAAGAGAACCAAATATGCAATGCTGCCCCTACTGCAATCAATGTCCCACATCTCATTGAACAGATGGAATAGAGCCTCCTTTTTGTCGAGGCCAACTCGAATGATAAGACCCTCGATAGGAACGCGGAAGATACGATAGATATCCTTGAGAGTGATAGTCAGCTCCCCTGTTAGGAGCTAAAATGTGCTCCTGTCTAGATCCCAACGCTCAACAAGTGTCGAAAGGAGATCCTCATTAGCTCGGATGGTGCCTAGCTGCCCGCAATCGTCTAAACCAATGGTCTGAAGTAGAGTCCAATCATCATCATAATTTTTTTTTACCTATGCATGGTAATAAACAAAAAAAAAAGGAAAAAATTTACCTACCCTAGGTAATAAAAGCAAAAACGAAAATTTTTTACCTACCCTAGGTAATAAAAGCAAAAACAATTTTTTTTTACCTATGCATGGTAATAAACAAAAAAAGAAAAAAATTTACCTACCCTAGGTAATAAAAGCAAAAACAATTTTTTTTTACCTATGCATGGTAATAAACCAAAAAAAAAAAAAAAAAAAATTACCTACCCTAGGTAATAAAAGCAAAAACAAAAATTTTCTAACCTACACTAAGTAATAAAAACATTTTTTTTTACCTACCCTAGGTAATAAAAGCAAAAACGAAAATTTTCTAACCTACACTAAGTAATAAAAACAAAAATGAAAAATTTCTACCTACCATAAATAAAAAAAAAAAAAAAAAAGTTCATTGCCAGCCCCGCTTAATGAGCAAACAATAATAATTTACCAGCCCCACTTAATTATCAAACAAGCAAAACAAACACAAAACAAAAAAATAAAGGCCAAATCGCCTACCTCTGCAAACCGGCCATCAACTTCCGCTCCAGCCGAGCCACCACCACCGCTCCCCTCGCCAACCTCCATCTCACTCATCACTTCAACCAATAAACCAATGACAACTGGCATAATGATTTTGAAAACGACAACAACCTATAAATAACTATTTTTAGTGGTGAAAAACATGCGCTCACATTTTTTGTGATGCGTGAAAATGCAAACCCGTGTTTTGAGGCGCAAAACGCAAAAACATGGTTTCATAAAGAAAAACACAAATCTGCAGGTTTCACCAAAATAACCGCAAATAAGCGGTTTCAAAAAAAAATAAAAATGCAATCCACCTAATCATTTGGAGTGAAACTCGTATCTAGTGGATTATCCTATAAACCTAGCGGTTGCAACGACTAGCAATCCATGCAATCCGGTTGGATGGGTAAATCACCATAAAGAAGCTCATTCAAAAATCGCAACAAGCAACAATGAATCAAGACGATAGGTCCCTCAATCTATGAGCTTAAATGTGTTCAAAAACAGATTTGACAAGGTAATCCTACAACACCTTCCGTTGGGTCAAAAGAGGGACAACAAACAACAATTTGGTAAAATCAAAAACCGCTAGAGCATCAAATCCTCGATGACTAGTTCCTTAAACCTATAATTTGGAAGGAATTGCTAAAGTCATAGTGGACGAAAACTCAAAGAGTGGTCAGATTTTTACCATGTATTCTACACATTAATGAAACCAAAAGCAAAATTGCAAGAACACAAATAATCCCAAGCTTGGGGCACAAAGAAATCAAGACAAAATTCATTAACAATATCAACATCATTCAATAAACAACCCACTTTCAACATTCATATTTTGTCAATTGACTTATGGGTGTCAACCTTTACCCAATCGTCAATTGAGGGGATAAGCAAACAAATCAAAAATTTTAAATTCATTCATTCTATGTGTCAAAGAGAAATGAACCCATTCGTCCAATAAAGTTAGATGTCATTAGTTTTTGCATCGCATTGTGTTGTACACAACACGGTACAAAAAGGGGCAGCTGTAGACACCAAAATATAGCGCCCTTTAGTTCACATTCACCACCTCACCATCAAATCCTGCATAATAAAGATATATGCCTAAGTTCTAACTTAGGGATATAAAATATTGCACATCATTATATTTTCCTAATTTACTTAATTAGGAAAATCACCCTAGGATACCCTATCTACCCATTGGACATGTGTCCTGGACATCTCACCCAACATCCCTGCCACATATCACCCACTTCTGTCCCCTTTGTCCTTGCACATGAGACAGATTCCCAACACCCATGCCACAACTCCTTTGTTGATGTCCCCTTGTCCCTTCACATAAAACAACATCCCACATCCCACTCCACTTGGAGCCACATCACCCCAGTTAAGTGAGCCACATTGAGTGACTCACTATAACTACCCCTTCCACCTGGTAGTCTAAATTTTCCACTTGGCAAGTCAGGCTTGCCACCTCACATTCCCCTCCAAATCCCCAGGAAGCCTATAAAGGCACTATCAATCCACCAAACAAAGGGATCTAAATTTGCATACCGACAGGCTATCGAAATACACCCAGACTCGATGAGAAACTAAGAGCATGAGCTCTATTGTGACCGTTGGCATGCATCCCGAGGTGACCTGTCATCTCAGCTGAAACCGCCCAACCATGGTTCTACAGTCAAAAATGCACATCTGTAGTTTCACAACCGCAGGTCCGTGGTTTCCAATCCGCAACCGCGTTTCTACGGTTCTACAGCCCCGAACAGGTTTTTATTGACAGAGATAAGCAATCAAAAATATTGAGCAAGGCTTGTATTTATTAATCATTTTATGTTATCTATTTTTCATATATATACATATCAATGATAAGTTTATGCGTGGCATTGGGTTTACCACTTTACTATACAGGTGCTATTAATCCTCTTTACTAGTTTTGTATGTGCACAGGTAACATGTACCTTGGATAAGCTGCTGAAGCTTGAGTGGTCCCTTGCTGGATACCAAAGCCCACTCACCCCTTTGAAGCTGTAATAGAGGAACGAAGAACACCACACCCTGTGGAAGAGCTGGAATATCTCCCCTCCTCCATGAAAGCATTGGATATCAGATAGACAAGAAGAAGCATTGTAACATTGCTCCCAACATGCTTGGGGTAATTCAAAAATCCTTTTTGTAACACACTGTATCACCATTAATACAAAAAGGGGTATTTTGGAAAAATTACTTCTCTCTCTCTCTCTCTATTTTTATTTAAATAAATTGTGTTCAGTTCTTTGGTTATAAAATGTAACAACTTCCATATCTCAAACCCCTAGCCATGGTAGGAAGAGGAAAGAATCTTAATTTTTTACTGCAAATTAAGAATTTTTATATGGACTATGAGAGGCTTTCCAGGATCCCCTCAAGACCTAGAATATTGCATTGCAGGTTGTTATAGATATTCTTAGTTATCTTTTAAGAACTATGTTTTTGTTTGTGACATGATTTATGGTGGTCCTTTGGATGTTGTGGCTCTTCTATTACATTCAAATCATCTTTGTGGTGAAGGTGGACCTGCCAATTGAGAAATTATATTAGCAAGAATGTTGTTGGTCCTTTGAATCCTTATGTTTTCTCTGTTCCTTTTTAGTTAATTATTCTAATGGACCTTACCCTTCTCTTCCTTTTGGTCTTGTTTTTTTAGCTATTTTGTAGTTGATTTTAATTTTATTTCTCTACCTGTAAATTTGTAAAAGGTTCAAGGACCCTTTCAAAACCCCTTCTTCTATATAATAACAAAACTATACCTGCACACACAAAAAATAGTTCAAAATTAATTTTTTATCAAAAATAGTGAATCACAATTTACAAATTTGGTGAATCACTAAATTTTTACTTAGAAAAGTTTTAAGGCTTAGAATTGGTGAATCATCAAATTTCTACTTAGAAAAGTTTTGTGTCTTCCAAAATATGATGAATCATAATTCACTAGTGGCGAATCTTTGTTTTAGCCAAAATATAGAAAATTATAGTCCAAATGGTAAATAACATGATGAAAATGATGTATCACCAATTCTACAGTTAGCAAAATTATGAAGGATGAATTGAACCTCTAGATGTATAAAGTCCAAGACCAATTGAAATTCCAATATGGGAACTTTAATTTGATCAAGTATTCAAGAAAAATTATTTGTAATTTATTATTTTGAAGTGCCAAAGTTAAAGAATAATTTTGTGGGCTTTCATAATAGTCACAATTCCATAGGATACCATAAGATCCAAATAGAAAAAAGTCATCACAAGTAAATTTGATGAAATACTTCTAGGATATATGTAAATCAATGTAACAAACAAACCCCTTAATAGATTTCATGAGATTATAAGTATATTTACATAGATCTAAAATCTAAGGGCTAAGGGACTATGCCTAATTTTAACATGGAAATCAAGCCATTGCCAAAAATTATTGAATCATGGAATTGTCTAATCAATCTTGTGTCTACAATTCCATTTTAATAGTTGAAAGAAAATATATTATGTCCTCCTCAACCTTTATATTTAATTTAACTCCTTAGTATTAATGCTAAACTAAATTAATCTAAATGTTAAAAAGTAAATTTGAGAAAGTAAGCATGTGAGAAATATAAAGTAAATATAATAAAATAAAATATGACCATAACCATAATATGATTAGTGTATGATCAATTGACACATATGAAGAGAGTTTAATAACATCAATGTGATCCAATAACTATAAGGTTTATAATAATAGAATGGAAGGACTAAAAAATATGAAAGGATAGTGTAAAAATCACTTTACATGCCACTAACCAAAAGGGCAATGCCATAATTTATAAGCAAAGTCAGGCACAATCATTCTATTATTTCAAAATAAGTTTGTGAGTACAAATCAAGATTACAAAGTCTAGCTCTAATTTCCTCAAATAGTTAAAAATATTTACAATAGAGTCGATAAATCATATTTATAGAAAATTATTTTTACCTAGGAGTTACCTAAGGTAAATACTTTCTACATATAGTAAAATATCCAATTTATGAACATCTCTAAAAAATTGATACACCTCTTCTAAGAAATCAAAGGGATTATTTTAGAGTAGTTGGTTGAGGAGGAGGACAACCAAATTTGCTGAAGTGGGTAGCTAAATTAAGGAAATTTTCCAAGAAGTCGATCAAGAAACTAAAATGGATGGGTCTTTTGGATCAGGGAGAGTCATGGGACGAACCAAGCTCAGGTTGAAGGTGTGTTCAAGGATTTATCAAGGTTATCCTCTTCTCCCTTGAGGAGTTATCATCTCAAGGATGAGCATAATGGTTTTTTTTGTAAAAGTTTGTAGGAAATTAGTTGGTACCCCTTCATTAATGCATGTCATTGAGACCCTAATCCAAAACTACATCATATTGAAAGACCTTAATACCTACTCCAAATGGGTAAATCAAATGTTAACTCAGAATATGGAGGAGGCTGAAGAAAATTGATCTAAAGAAGATAATTATCTCACTCAAGGCCATGCAAAAGCGATGGAAATAGGGGTGAAGGTCAAGAGAAGCTTCTAATTTGTTTTGTTCCTCATATTTTCAAGTTATGCTTTTCTACTGTATGGTGTCTTTTTTGGTCCTGTTGTTTTTTCTTAGTTGTTGTTGTTAATCATAGCCTAAAGTAGGATCTTGATGTTTGAGTCTTTTTGAAAACTCTTTGTGGAGCTATAACACTTAATCCTGTGTAATCCTTTGTTAAAGGTTTGAGGTCCCTTCCAAAACCCCTTTAGCTACTAATTAAAAAAACAAAATGATACACCTCTAAATTTTAAATGCCTCTAAATCTTCCTTAAACATAGTGAGAAGTCTTTCAACTCCTTATGGGAACCAAATGAAGGTAAAATATTGCATTGTTGATGATCATCTTGAATTTCATGCTAATTCATATCCTCATTGAGTTAAAACTTACAATTATCCAATTAGGGAGTGATAATTTGTAAATTTGGAAAATGGAGATTCACCAATTCTGGAATGGAACACACTTTTTAACCAATCACACATTCCAAACTTAATCAAAATTTTGATAGTTTTCTTAAATTTTGTTGTTTTTCTATATTGTTGCTAGGGCTATAAAATTTAGTTCTATTGATATCCATTCTTAAATCCTTATGGAAATTCAAAGGTAGTAGCCAAGCTACTACAATACCTAAAACACATATATAATAATATGTGAAGAATCACATAGAAAAATATTTAGTATGACAAGGATGATTGTGTATCGATATTGAGAGTGGATATATATAAGCACCAATGGGTAGTATTTGAGAGTAGTAACCCTTGAATATATCCCTTTAACATTAAACAACATATATAATTAATTCTATAACATATATACAAGATCTTAAACATGTATGATAACATCAATCCATGTGTAAGAAAGTAGCAAAGATGGACTCTTTAAGATAATTGTTTTTCAATTGCGACCTTAATCATTTATTATAAAAAATATTAAATATAACTTCATGGTATGAACCTCTCCTATTTTTTTTAATATCTCCCTAATAGCACTACAACCATGCTACGTTGATGCTAAACATTGTGTAAGTAGCACTATCTCTATGATAATACAATACTATCTCTATGATAATTTTTACATTTACGAATAAAACATTGGATAATTGATTTTAGCCTAATATAAATGATGATGTTACAGTCCTTGTGGGACACCGTAGTGGTTTGATATGTGGGCTTTCTTTTGGGAGATCCAAGTTCAAACCATGACAGGGTGTGTGTGCGTGCGTATGTGTGTGAGCCTGTTACAAAAAAAATGATGTCACAATATAAAAATGCACAAACATAAACATAAATATATAATTCATATAAATACAAAATATTTCAAATATAAATTATATAGTACACATTTACTTATGAAATAATTGTTTATTTTAAGATATGTATAGAATAAAAAATAAAATATAAGTTTCTATAATGAATTAAAAATGATAATTAATGTATAAGCACTTATAGCAAAGATAGGAACACACATGTATAAAATTGCCAAGAATATATACATGCATTAGAGTAATTTGATAAGAGAATAATCGGTAACATTTGTGTTGGTTTTGTCTATAATTATATCCACTTGTCTTTATTTGATTAATATTTTTATTATAATAAAGATAATTGAAATTGTTTTGTTGATATGTGAAATTGATTTTTACATGGCCATAATAACATAGTTTAACATAAAAAGGGGATCAAATTAACCCCCAATCACTAGATTTGAGCCAACTCTTGCTAATCTAACTAATCTAATTTAATATTATTTATGAAAAAAAGTATGCATAAGATAGAAGTAAACTTATAGAAAATAAATATGGTCATGAAACTATAACAAAATTAATGTTTATCCAATTGAAGTCTTTAGAAGTGATTGAATAACTTTAATGCATCAACTATTCAATAACATAATATACAATAAATAGAGAGGACTAATAGGGTAAGGAAAACTGTTTCCATTAACATCACACAACTATAAATAAAAATGTCAAAGGATATAATTGATCCATAGATGTCATTCATAGTCTGTTTTATTAATTGAAATTCAGATAACAAGTCAAATCTTAGAGAGTAACTTTAGTATTCTCGAAATAGTAAAAAGACACTTACAAATGAGCATGAAGCTCTTAATTTAGAAAAATAAATTATATTTACTCCTAACTATAGTAACATAAAATCCAACTTCTAGTTATATGATTTAAGCAAAATATTTATAAATAAATAGTAAAAGGTTGTATTGTTAGTTGGATTTGGCATTAAAACTTGTCATAAATCATTTTATTAACTCCATTATTCTACTAATACCATATGGATACAAAAGCTTCATCTTAAGACTCTTACCCAGGTTTTTCTGCCTTCAATTATGTGCCAAACATGGCCTCCTCTAACATTAAACCTTGGATGTAGTTCATTCTCTAACCTATAGTGTGAATCGCCTTCTAGTATTTAGTGCAAATTTCTCCTTAATCCGTATGTGAACCTTCCTCTTGATTGATATCCAAACCTCTCTTTAACCAACCATATAAATTGTACCTTCTTAGACAGTTAAATTTCTTATAAATTTTGAGAATTTAGGCTTTGTACTTCCAAAACCATGTAATTCAAATTCTATATGATGTTTTACAATTTCTCCTAATAGCTTTGGAACACTATTCTACTTCCATATCCCTTTATATATGATCAATTTCATATTTAGAGTACAAAGGTAGTAATTACCTACTATAATTTCAGTGGCTTATGGGAAAATCAATATCAATTGATGAAAGATTCTAGATTATGCCTTATCCATTGGAAACAAAGTTTACCAAATTTGGGTCGATCAAAAAAATAAAATTTGTAAAATTATAGGAACACATTCAACCATATATGTTCTTCAATTTGATGGTAACAAAATTAGTAAGGTATCATAGTCAATTTTTAAGGTGATCTAACTTACATTTAACATTGTGATTTTAAACACCAAGTCCTCATTTTAGTCACTAGGGAGGTCTTCTCCCTTGTTTGCTACCTATTTGATTTTTTCTAGCAACCATTTGAGCTTAGAAATTTTATTGAGAATATTCATTTATTGTTGTTCATCCAAAATATTCATCTAAGTATCTTTTATATTATCCTCAATTAAATTGGCCAACTTATCTAATGTGAGGACATCTTGATCTAAAAAAATATTAAGCAATCCACTTTCTACCAGATAATAAATCTCTTTCATTTTCTCTATTAATTATTTTAGGGCATTGTTGGCAATTTTGGGTTTGAGATCCTAGCTTCTTGTCTATGAGTTGTCATTGATGTCAAAAGGAAATGGCATTAATGTTAAGAGGATGTGTTGGCTTCAAAGGTGGAAGATTCCAAGAGAATATTTTTAAGAGAATCCGAAGAGATTCCATTGGTTTTACCGATTTTTATTAAAACCAAGTTGGATAGGGTTTTTATTAAAACCAAGTTAAATGGTTTTTATTAAAACCAATGGAGGTTCTCTTTATTATTTATTTAATTATTATTTAAAACCCTTCAAGGTTTTAATTAATTAATTATTTAATTATTTAAGGGTTTTTAAACCCTTTTTGAAAAGACTTTTGATTAATTTCGAAATGGTCTTTATTTCCGTCGACGTCAAGGTGTCTTCAAAGAGACTATTTATTCTCTAACTCCTAAGGTTGGAAGGAAGACTTAGAAGCACGTGCGGTTGAAAAGTCTTCGGGAGTTTTTTTTTCGAGGGTGAAGTGGAGGGAAGTTCACTTGTGAACTTCGTAGCCCGCATGGGCTAGTGGTAGCGAAGGCTGCTGTTGGGCACTGCATTGGCGGAGGTCACCGTTTTGAGTCTCGCGGGGGTGCTTTGCTAGAGTAACACACGTTTTTATTAAAACGTCTTTATGCCACGAAATTCGGAGTTTCTTGGACAACGATTTATAAGGTATGGGCACATTCTTCTTATGAGTATGATTGGTGTATGTTTTCTGAAATAAGGTTGGAGTGAAAAGGTATTCTACTAGGTATCCTTTGGCTAGGTGTAAATCCTATTTTATGGTTTGTTGAAGACTACTTATGCATTGTTATCCTTAAGGAGAGTTTTTGGTGAATGCATAATTTTTGGTTTGAGATAGTGGAAGCTTTGTGCACTAGGGTTTATATTTGTGAGTCTAGCTACTTGCATTGAGTTGGTGGAACCCTTGGTTGGCTATTTTGAGTTTGATGGTTGAGTTGCTTCCATAGAGGTTGTTTGATCAAGTTATTGCTTTACTTGATTCATGACATTGGGCTTACTCCATTGAGTTGATTTGAGCAAGTTATTCTTTGCATTTGGTGATATTGTGTTGGTGGTTGTTTTGTTCAAATATCTTTGGAGGGAAAAGGATTTCTACTTGTTTCCTTTTCTTGTGATGATTGGTTGAATGCTTCAAGATTGATGTTGAGTTGAATGGTGTTCCTTGTTTGATGAGCATTGTTGTTGAAACCCTAATTGATGGTGAAAAGAACATGAGTATCATTGTTATGTGATTCTTTGCATAGTTGGCAATTGTTGGGGTTTCATGTTCTTGAAAGAAAACATTCTATCCTATCCATTTCAGATATTGAGTTGAGTTTTCATATTTGAGATTGAGATTGAGCTGAGTTGATTTGAGTTGAGTTTTGAGATTGGGATTTGAGTATAGAACATATTGAGTCTCTAACAATTCTCTTTATGCTTCTATGAGTTTGACAAATCACATTGGGTCTCTAACAATGCACTTTGTGATTTCCTACTAAGAAAGTTTTTCTTGGTGAGCTTGCTGAGTTTTTGGACAGGTTCCAGTGGGGACTTGTGAGCAGTTTTTGGACAGGTTTCGGTGGAGACTTGTGAGCAGATTTGGATAGGTCCTAGCAAAGGACTTGTGAGCTGAGTTTGATAGTTCTATCAGAGAACTTGAGGATAGAGGTGCATTAGTTCTATGAGAAGAACTCGAGGATAGTTGGCAAGTCTTTGAGAAGGCTTGTATGTAGAGGATTGATTTGTTCAAGAGTTGGAAAGATCTGACAGACAGAGGAAGACTTGTACTAGACCAACTGACTGTGTTTGGTACAGGTTGCTTAGCTACCGTGGACGTGATCATAGAAGGCGAGAGGTCTCTTAGACTAAGCATTGAGGACATGAGGTCTTCGGTGGAAAGGAGTTCCACGTGCTAGCAAAAGGTAGAGGCGATTGATATTACGAGGGATCATTTCCGAGAGCGAGGGGAAGGTATCTCCTTTGAGCGAGAGGCTCATAAATTCGGATTGGGGGAAGGTATCTCCTTTGAGCAGAGGCTCATAAATTCTGATTGGGGGAAGGTATCTCCTTTGGGCCGAGGCTCATAAACATTGTAATTGGGAAGGATTCCCAAAGAACTTTGAGATAACTTTTAGAGAAAAGTTTTGTGGACATAGCCCAACCATTCTGGGTGAACCACGTTAAAATTGGTGTCACTTTGTGGATGATATTGTGCATTGTTTTGATATTGCTTTGGGTATATTGCTTTACTATTTTGAAATATAAATGAAAAAGTAAAAAAAGGTCTTATACTGGTCACCCCCCCTCTCAGTATAAGCTTGTGTTCTTCAGGCATTGCAGGTAGTTTCATAGTCTTTTAGATTCTATTCTTTAACTAGGATAGTTATCAATTAGACTATTATTTCTATTTTATCTACTATGCCTAGTTGATTGAGTTGTTCATTGGAAATTTTGTGTAACTATTATAGTATCTTATCATATCTTTCATTAGCATTTATCTTTACTTGATTAATTATAGTAGTAGCTTGGTTGATTAATCTTTCATTCTCATAAAGGTATACAAAATATCCCTTAGCATGTACTACCTCTATTAGAACTTGGTCCCACAAGGATTTAATTTGTTCCACCCTCATTTACAACTCTTATTTTATATTTTTTAAGGAAATAACATCTACAATTTTATGATGCTCTCTATCTTGAGTGTTTTTTCTAGGTTGTTCCAATTAGAGCTAGAGGTCCTTCTTCTCTTGCTTCAATTGCTTTTTGAGTTCCTCTTTTCATTGATTAAGTTTCTCTTAAGGTCTCCCACCTTCTAATCCATCTATATTTCTAGGCCTTCTTTCTCTTGGTCAAGTTTCTTCTTAATATCCTTCTTTTTCCTACTAAAGTCATTTCTTGACATATTATTTCTTCTACTCAAGATATTTTTTGAGATTTTCTATTTTTTACTCCATTTGCTTTTTAATAAATTGTTTCCATTACTTGAGTTACCTTTTGAGATATACACCCTTATTTTGTACAGATTCTATGTTCTTTTATGTTATTTTATTCCTTCTTGAACTAGGAAATATGCTTTTACTTAGATTTAACATCTACTTGTAGGTCATCCATTATTTTTTCTTTTATAGGACTTGAATTCATTTGATGTATAACCTAAGAATCATTATTTATTATAATTGTATTGACATTTGTGTAATATAAAGAGGTTTAGATTAACTAATATCCAAGTTGGATACATTGGTTATATAATCTGAGGATCCAATAGTCAACTGACTTGGATCAAACTATAATGCTTTTGTAACTAAAAATTTATTTCTTTTTTCATCCAACTAATATTGGAAATGAGTAGAGGCTAAAATTTTTGAAGCATATATGCTTGTCACATCTTGATAAATTTAATCCTTGACCCCTCTCAAGATCCTTATCATGTCATCTACATCTTGTTCACTTGGATATTTTGACTTGTCATGGGAATTGCCTAAAGAGTTTATCAGTTTTTTGAGTTATCTTATGAGAATTATTTGATTGAGTTTGACATCTATCCCCAACTTAGGAGATATATGTAGTCCCAAAGAGGATTAAATTGCCACAATAATTCTAAATTAGTAGGTTATAGAAATAAAGTTGTATGAGGTGGATGGAGTGGATGATGATACAAATGATGAAATAATTTGTGTGTGATGTTTGGGGTGAATTGTGAAGATATTATGAATTGAATGTCAATGGAATTCATAGAAAATATCATGATGAGAAAAATAAAGATAGACCAATGAAGGAAAAAGTAGATTGTGATGGAATGGCTAGTGATGATGATGATACCGACTGAGTAATAGGCGGTGGCCTAGATAGAGAGGTGGATATGCATATTGATGCTACTATAATCATGACTATTCTTGTTTGTGATGGGATGTATGTAGTATAGAATTAAGAGGAATAGAAAAGAAGGAATGAGAGGAAGTAGAAGAGGAGGTGTTGGAAATTTTGAGTAGTGTTGTCATTGATGTCAAGAGTCAGTGTCAGTAATCAGTGCAAGGATTTGGCAAAAGGAGGCTTAAAATATTTATATTTTAAGCCCAAGATATTTGGTTTAAAAGCATCATATGATTGGTCAAAAGGTTGGTTAAATACCCTGAAGGAAGGAGATCCCTAGGCCCAAAGGAAATAATATTATAATATTTATTATTATAATATTAAAGGTGGTAAGATAAGTTCTAAGGGTGAAAAAAAAATACCTAGGTCCAAAGGAAATAATATTATAATATTTATTATTATAATATTAAGGTTTAAAAATAATGCCTAAGGTTATTTGTAAATTATTTATAATATTTATATTATAAATTAATTTATAAAATAAATTAATTAAACCCTAAGTTAGGGTTGGGCACAAAAACATTTAATAAATATCCCCCACCGACGTTTGAAGAAAAATACGAATGGTATTTATACCATAAGACTTACAACATTAAGGTAAGTCTTCGAATTTATGCATGTGTGAATATTGGCTAAGGTTTGGTGTTAATTTGTGAGTGCATAAGGCAAGAGGTTTTTAATTCTTAAAATGAGGTAGACAAACGTGGAGGTTAAATCGAATAAGAATTAAAGCCTTATCACCAACCACGTGGTTGGGCAAGTGGCAAGGCATTGCTATGTAAAGCATTGGGTGAGCGGAGGTCCTGTATTTGATTCCCGATGACAGTGAAAGGGGAAAAGGTTTTGTTTTGGGTTTTAAGCCTTGGAACCAAGTAAAGGAACAAAGCACACGAGGCACATTTTTGTCCCAAGTGAGCGCCTAGCTCACGCGGTGGTTAGGCCACGACTAGGGCACTGGCGGCAACATGACAGGGGATCAAATCCCACCGAGGCAACGTGCATAAAAGGTATTTAAATTTTTAAATTTATAAATTTGTGCTTGGTCTAAAGTTGATGGTATGCGCCTTGAGGAGTTATAAGGTGGTTGAAATAAATATTATTTTTTCCATGGTTGAAAGTGTTGAATGATTTAAATTTTGGTTTGAAAAGTACATTGGAATATTTTTGAATAGTGGTGTTAATTATTTTGAAAATGCATCTTTGAGTAGGGAGATATAAGGAAGTAATTTTGGATTATTCTATGCATTAAATTCTGAAGTGAATTATTGTGAAAGTGAGTTATTTGAATCTTTGCTAATTATATTTTAAAATTATTGGAGATTATAAGGTGTACTTGAGACTTGATATTTTTGTATGGTGAAATACCAATTGAGGAGAATATTTGTGTGGAGATTTTGAGATAGGCTGTTGCTATCTAACCTTGAAACTGACAAAGAAGATTTGATTGTGATTAAGACAGGTTTTGAAGACATATCTCCATCAAAACAAAAGGTATGGGCACATCTTACTTATGAGTGGAATATTGTTGGATTGAATGTTGTGAAATGCAAATTTGGAGTGAAAAGGATTGTTTGATAAGCATTGTTGGAAATGTTTGAGTGAGTTTTCATATGCATGATTTGTGGATGTTGAAAGAACATGAGTATCATTGTTATGTGATATTGAGAATAATCTTGAGCTAGGGTTTGTGAAATAACATGAGTATCATTATTATGTGATATTGAGAACTATCTTGAGATAGGGTTTGTTGAAAGAACATGAGTATCATTTTTATGTGATATTGGAATCATCTTGAGTCAAGGTTTGAGACCCATAGTATGAGTGGTTGGAAGTATAGTGAAACACTTGGTTAAGATTTTTAAGCAAGTTCTGTTTCATTGAGTGAATGTTTGAGTAATGTTGGATGAGCACTAATGATTGAAAGCATTGGAGTGATAATTCAAGTTTTGTGAAATAAATTATACCTTATTTCTAAATTGATTTGAAAGAAATTTTAAAAGTGATAAAGTGTTTTATTGGGTACAAAACCTTGTGAGTGTGAAACATATTGAGTATTTGACCATTCTCTATATGTTCCTTGGTTAAACAATATTCTGAGTGAAACTTGTTTGTGTGATTGAAGAGGTTTTCTGTAATTGATTAAGTTGAGTTTTGTATGTAAGATTTGCAGTAGATTTGAGTAAGCTTTTGTGAAAGCTTCAGGATAGAGTTAAGCAAGCTTTTATGAAAGCTTATTGAGAATATTTAAGGTAAGTCTTGGTGAAGACTTGTTGAGAAGATTGGACAAGTTCTAGGGAGAGCTTGTTGGACAGATTTGAGGTAAGTCTTGGTGAAGACTTTTTGAGTAGATTGGACAAGTTCTAGGGAGAGCTTGTTGGAAAGATTTGAGGTAAGTCTTTGTGAAGACTTGTTGAGAATATTGGAAAAGTTCTAGGGAGATCTTGTTGGATATATTTGAGGTAAGTCTTGGTGAAGACTTATTAAGAAAATTTGAGGTAAGTTTTGGTGAAGACTTGTTGACTAGATTGTACAAGTTCTAGGGAGAGCTTGTTGGACAAATTTAAGGTAAGTCTTGGTGAAGAATTTTTGAGAATATTTGAGGTAAGTCTTGGTGAATACTTTTTGAGCAAATTGAGCAAGTTCTTGAGAGAACTTATGGAAAAATTTGAGACAAGTCTTTGAGAAGACTTGAGAGTAGAATTGATTGATTGATTTTTTCAAGCTTTATGTTAAGGCTTGGGGCAGATCTAAGTAGATTTGATTTGTATTTTGATCAGGATTTGTGTTAAGGCTTGAGGATAGATTTGAGGAAAAAATTTGGTGCAAATTTCAGGGTATATTTATGCCAGACCAGATATAGACTTGTGAGAAGATTTGTGCTAGACCACAGATAGTGTTTAGGATAATAGTCTCAAGTGGATAGAGATACAATAGCCAGGGCAATGAGGACAAAGGTATTTTGAGTGAGGATAGAGGTCTTCAGTGGAGAGATATCCACAAGCCAATGGAGTGGAGGCAGTAGTATTCTAGAATATCACCAACCAGAGCAGAGGAGAAAGAGTTCTCATGTGGAAAGATATCCATGGACCAACAAAGGGGAAAGAGTTCTCCTATGGATTGGTGTCCATAAACTTGATTAGGGTATTGGTGTCTCCTTTGGAAAGAGGTCCATAAAATTTTTAATAGGGAAGGATTCCCAAGAGATTTGTGGAGAAAATTTTAGTGAAATATTTTCTCCATGGAGTAGCCCACATTGGGTGAACCACGTTAAATTGGTGTCTCTATTGTGTGTGATGATTTGTGCATTGCATTGATATTTGTTGTTGATATTGCCATTGATATATTGGATAATATTGTTTGAGAAAGAAAAATAAAATTTGGTCTTCTACTGTTCACCTCCCCTCTCAGTATAAGCTTGTGTTATTCAGGAATATAGAGAAGTATCTAGAAAAAAGGAGGGGACATAAGTATAGTGGAAGTGGTTGAAGGGATAGTAGTAGAATGTAAGAAACCTATTGTAACATAACTATAATTATGTAATGTTGTACCTTAGGCATCTATCATGAATGTGTTTATTATAATGTAACTACTACTACATGAATTAGTGATTATGTACGTAGGAGAATGATGTAATAATTACTTTGTGTAAGTAGGATTTATTTTAATTATATAATAGTTACTTATTTGTAAATACGTCTTCATAAAGGCAGGGGTGATAAAGGAATGTATCATCTTATATTTTCAAATTATAATGCTATGCTTCCAATAAAATTGCCCCCTTGAAGAGGCCTACAATAATATAAGTTTGTTGTATTCTCCTTTAGTAGTTTCATAGAACTTGTGTTGTTTTATTTTTGCATTTTTTCTAATTTTTGCATCATTATTATGTAGTTTGCTTATTTTGATTTGAATGTTTCCAACAATTGGTATCAAAGCTCTTTTTAGGGCCATATTCTATAGCAGTAGCAATAGTTTATATCCTTCCATCTATATTTTCTATTCTATTAGTTTCCATTTTGCTCTTTTTTCATTAAATATTCTCATCTACTAATTTCCATCTATCTTTTTTATTCTATTAATTTCTATTCTTTATGCCAAAAATTGTAATTTTTTTTTGTTATTATAGTTTTAGGATAGAAGCCCTGTGTTGGGGGTTTTAAAATATCATGGAGGAACTATAATTTTTGGCTAAGCTAGATTACCCATTAAGTGTCTAATGAATTAAAGCATGATTTGAGTCCAACACCTAGGCCTTAGACAACACCCATATATGATTGTGAGTTCCAATGTACCCTTGAGTATATAGGGATACACCCCTAGGAATAGAAGAAGACTTTATCCATAAGAATATATAAACCATTTGAGTTTTGTGGTTCATCAGTAAGTGGTTAGCCCTATAAAGTTACACTTATAGTACACTTGGAAATGGATAATGTAGCTATGGTTATGGTGGAAACCTCCATAGTTAGAGCTTTGAGATATTGAGCCAGCTACTAATCATGACTGAAGTATATCAGAGATCCCATGAAACTAGACATATATATTTTTTTAAATTTATCAAAAAATCCCTTACGAGGCTGCCTTGGTTTGATAAACCACAACCAGGGGGTTCTACACTATCAAAATCACCCAGGAGTCATGCTCGGCCCTGACCACACCAACATTATCAACTAGATTTTGGGTACCCAATGTGTGTTTGGTAGGGTGGATATTCGAACCAGGGACCTCCCTTGGAGGATTGCCCTACCCTCTCCAAATCACCTATAAAATATAGGTATGAATCTAGACATATTGGCCTAGAATGTCCCTATTGAATTATTTTCAATCCCTCTTGACCAAAATAAAAAAAATAGAAATGAGCATAATATAGAGAAGAATTCACATCACAAATTGATGGGTCCTAAACACTGTGTTCTAGAATAGAGAATATACAATATATAGTACAAGGAATATAATAGAGCAATTAGTTGTCAATGTCAAGGAATATATTAGAGTAGTTAGTTGATAATTGTAAGAGCAATGAGTTGTTGGAGTTGTTGCGGGCCAAACAAGGTGAATGGTTTCCCATTTTTGTCACATGCCCGTGCATTTAATTATCAACCCAGGGAGCTTCGTAAACTTGCGAAGAGTTGAAATTAGGTTACTACAATACCACTGGAGGTGAATCTGCTAATCCTACGTTTGGGGGGTGTTCTTGAAATGGTTGTCAATCATTCTTGCACTCCTCAATAAATTACGTAAGAAGAACAAAATTAAATCTACATAAATAAATTATGTACACATTCTTGAAGATAAACCTACTGCAAATACTAGAACTAGCAAACTAATGAACGTTCCTATAAAAGCAATAAACTAATTAAAATAAATAAACGAAAAGGAAATGGGGAAGAAATACTAGCTTGGAGTGGGCCCAGGCTCCAGCAGCTTCTTCCCGATCGAACACATGCTTTAGAACTTCTGGAACTGGAATATATTTATCAACGTATTACAATCTATCTTCTGCAACTCTAAATGGATCTTTATTAATTATTTCTATATATCTTTTAGAATGATTTGCGTGTGTTTATATAACACACCCGTAGAACTTCTGTTACAGAAGTGGTTACAACAGTCGATTCTTCCCAGACTAAATTAGAACAGCCTGGCAAATGCAATCGATGTCTGGCATTCTATTTTGATGGCGGCGTGTTCATTTCGGTTTGTGCTTTTCTTGGCATCAGTAAGACATTTTGATATGTTGGTGCTATCTCCAATTTAGCTCTGCATGATGCAGAGCTGGAACTACACCAGCTGCTACTGTCCACGTCGTTCGAATCTGGTCAACAACAAAGAATCAGCGGCACCTTCCTTATGAGGAAGGTACCTTGTTATCACAGTGCCTTTTGGTTGTAGGGAGGCGCTTGCCTTCTATTAGCACCTTTTGGTTGTGGGGAGGCACTTGCCTTCTATTAGCGCATTTCGGCTGTGGGGAGGCGCTTGCCTTCTATTGGTGCCTTTCGACTATGGGGAGGCACTTGTATTTGGTTGGCACCTTTCGGTTGTAGGGAGGCACTCGCATTCAATTGGCACCTTTCGACTGTAGGGAGGCGTTCGCATTCAGTTGGCACCTTCCGACTACAGGGAGGCGCTTGCATTCAGTTGGCACCTTTTGACTGCAGGGAGGTGCTCGTATTCAGTTGGTGCCTTCTGACTGCAGGGAGGTGCTCATATTTAGTTGGTGCCTTCCGACTGCAGGGAGGCACTCGTATTCAGTTGGTGCCTTTCGACTATAGGGAGGCGCTCATATTTGGTTTGGTGCCTTCCGATTGTAGGGAGGTGTTTGTTCCCTTGGCGCCTTTCGGTTGTAGGGAGGTGCCTATGTTCTCTACATTGACCCCCGATGAAATAAAGTGCTAGGTCCATCAAAAGACCTCGACTGTTCCAAATCTAACTAAATCAACTGCAATTCCACAAAATATACTAAAAACACACAAATTAGATAACACGCATAATTATATCAAATATCTATATAATCATTCATAAAAGTACGCAATCCTTATTATACAACCGCATATTGATCAAAGAAATATGTACAAAATATGATCATTTCTGGTGCTCATCATCCCACCATGCCTAACATATGCCATACCCTCGTGGCATCCAAGCTGCATGTAGCCCTTTGAATTTTCATCGTCGCCATATCTTGGAGGATTCTACTGCCCCTGTGGCCCGAGTCTGTCTTTTTATGCCGGCATGTGAAGGTGTGGTTCGCATTTGCCTATGGGAAACTATGGCTGTCAATGTCATCTTCTTGTTCTGGCTGCTACTGATGGTGGTCTAGCCAGCGTTGTTCTTGTCGATTGAAATGTAGCTTTGGTAGCTTGCCAGAGGTCGACGTCTGGGGGTTTGACCACTGCCAAAGGGATATCCGAGTTATCCCCTCTGGAAGGCACTACTTGGGCCTTGTATAATCCGACCGCTTCAGGGGTAAGCCTTGTATTCTCCTTTGCAATCGTCGTGGCCTCCAATTGTGGGCCATATACTCCCCACCGTTCCAAGTACCTCCTCATCATGGAAGGTTGCCCTCGGGATGAACCATAGATGTCCCAAAACTGGTTGTCTTCTATCGGATTGACGTAGATGCCATAATCTCATTTTACCCTCAAGGATGCCTTCTTGACCTCCTTGGATGCTTTCATTTCATTACGTAGCTGCTCAAAATATTTTTGCCTTTCGACGAACAGTTGCATGTCCCATTCATCCTCCTCTGACTCGGCAAAGGTCACTTTCACCTTCTGTCGAGCCGTCCTGGGCCTCTTTGCCTTGGCCTCTATAGAAAATGTGGTGGCTCAGACCGGGATCTCTTCTTTCTCCTTTGGGGACTTCTCTTTACTTCAAAGGATCGGCTGTGCTGCTATCTTCGGGGGTGATCCTTCATTCTCCTGTCTACCTGGTGTCGACCCCTCAGGCTCTTCTCCTTCTTCAGGCCTGGGGAGGTCCTCCTTATCCTTTGGTATTATCTATTACTAGAGACCTTTGTCCTGCTTTGTGTCACTCAGGACAATGACAGGGGGCATCGTAGGACTTCTTTCCTTTTCACCCCTAAAAATAGAGGAATCCTCCCCTGCCTCCAGGCTGCTCTTTCGGGCGTCCGATCGAATCTCCCCCGAAGAGAATACTCATTCGACGGATGTGGGAGACTTCATTGGCACTTCTTCTGCCCATTCAGTATGAGTGGACACCTCCTGTCTTGCTGTTCCTCTATCTTGAAGTATTTGATTTTCATCCTGCAACTGCTGGACCAGCTGCTCGAGCTGAGCAATTCATCTATCCATTTCCTCCAATTCCCTTTTATGATGGTTTTGGCAATCTTCCAGAGTCTGTTGTGCCATCCAATAATCGGTTTGCCATTCGAGCACCTCCTCCAAGGCCGCATCGATCTAGTCGTTACTCCTAGAAGTTCATTTCGTGGTCTCTGATTCGTTAATTCTTAGAGGGTTTGGGCGACAACGTCTATCTTCGGGTCACTCTGTCCTTCCTCTATCAAAAGGAATAACCACAGATGTTTCCTCCTGGGTATTGGTTCATCCTCACCACTAGCGAGTGGCGCTCCTTCCTCCTCATACTCGAGCACTGGAAAATGCCCTCTGTCCTCTATGTCTTTGGGCACTGGTGACTGCTCTGCTCCTCTTGGAAGGTAGGGCAATGCCAATTGCCCGATGTTTTTTATCTCCTCTACAGGGGATGCTTCATCTTGCCCTAATTCAACAACCGCATTATGTTGCTCTATTTGGCCGCCATCTCCCTCTGCGTCACGGTTCTATCCTTGTGCTTCTGCATGGTAGACCAATGCCGATATCAGCCCATGGTGGGCTAAGGTAAACGGTGCCCCTTTCTGGTACCGAGCCGCTTCATCTTTTAGAGCAGTCATCAGGTAGAAAGGTATATTTAATTTCCTCCCATGCACTAGGTGATTGAGGAAGTGCACATGATTAATTTGTAGATGGGTATACTTCCCTGTGCATGTGAAGAATAGAGCAATCTGCTTGAACTCTGCCCTTGTATGTACATTCCCCCGTGAGAGGAAATCCAATCGCCTGTGTGATGAAATCAGGGGTGACTAGAATTTCCATCCCTCATACTCTGGCCGCATCGCCCCTCAAAGAGGCAGTGAATTCTCTAGCTACCTCCACGTCCTGGCCCTGACTGACTAGGGTACAGTATTCGAGCCACCCCTCGACTTTGAATTGGGTCTTCACTGCCCCTCTGATCCCATCAGTATCATTGGGTTCATTCTTCTTGATCACGTGGTTCTTGGACCTTCCTCCCATGGCGCCTTCTGCTGCTGTATTTTTTTTTTGTCCTTCCTTCTTCAGGAAGACGCCTTCTTATAGAAAAGACGCCTAACCCTAGTAGTTATGGAAGATGCCCTATCATTGGCACATGTTTTTGGCTTTGGGGGGATATGATCTCTATGATGACGGTATTTTTTTGATACTGCGTATTTATAAATAATTATATAAACGATTTGATTTAATATGCGCGTACCTAATTCGACGTTCTTGTCATCGTGGTAGCCGTTGATTTGCTGACTTGTGACACGAGGGAGGGGTATGGTCATTTGATGTTGCTCATTCGTGCGATGCTTTGTTTCGCTCGAGGCATCCGATAGATGTAAATGTTGTACATGAAAGGCGTTCTTTGGTACCTTCCCCATGTGGATGGTGCCCTTGTAGCGCCTTTCCAATGTTGTCGGTGCTTTTCATCGAACGAATGCACCTTCCGGTTGCAGGAAGTGCCTCTGATTGGCTATCGTCTGGCGGTGGAGGGCACTTTTGTCTGCAAGCGTCTTCCCAATGTGGGAGGTGCCTCCTTCTGGTTTGCGCCTTCCCGATGTTGGAAGGCATTTGTCTTGATGAATGTGCCTTCCTGATGTTGGAAGGCATATTCGACTGGATGAATGCACCTTCCTGATGTTGGAAGGCGTCTCGGCTGGATGAATGCGCCTTCCTGATGTTGGAAGGCGTATTTGGCTAGCTTTTTTTTTTTTTGATTTGGTGCCTTCCTACCATGGAAGGTGCCTACATATGTATTTTTTTCATTTTTTTTTTTTGGAACTTTTGCATGGATGGAAGGCGCTGTCTTTCGATTTGGTGCCTTTCGGATGTAGTAAGGTGCCTTCTTCTAGATGGGCACCTTTCGGGTGCGGTAAGGCACCTTCTTGTGGACTTGGCACCTTCTTCTAGATGTAGTAAGGCGCATTATTCTAGATGCAGTAAGGCGTCTTCTTCTGTATGGGCACCTTTCGGGTGTAGTAAGGCACCTTCTTCTGGACGGTGATTTGACTGGAAAAAGGGTGATCAAGCCTTCCTAGTTTTTCATGCTGCCCAAATTCTACCTACGATCCGGTGTCATAATGCTGAGCCGAATTAGGCCTGGTTTCCCAGATACCTATCCCTCATGCTGTCAAGTCTTCCACCTACAAAAAGCAACCAAAAAAGAAAGGAAAATAAAGGTAGTTAGACGCGTTTCATGCCTGTTAGGCCCTGGATTAGGATGCTTGCAGATTGCATGCGAGCGTCATCCCTATAAAAAACACACATTACAAAAAAAAACTATATTAACTAAAAAATTTGGGTGAGAAATTTCATGCCCACCATTTCACCTGTGAGAGTTCGGTCTAGATCTAGCAATATGGGGTCTCCCCCACGCCTACTCTGGATTCCACCTGTAATGTTTTGAACGTATTATAGGGGCGTAGTTGGTGGCCATTGACTGTGAACATGGTGTTGCTGTCATCAATTGTCTTAACGCACACCACCCCATTCCTAATGAGCTCTGCCACCTCATACGGCCCCATCCACCTCTGCATAAGTTTGCCCTTCCTTTCCTAGAACCGGGAATCGTACAACAGTACCCATTCCCCTACCTGGAACTTCTTCAGCTTGATGTGGTTATCATGCCACTTCTTTCTCTACTTCTGTATAATCTCTGTCCTCTACAAAGCATCCAGTCGGATTTCGTCCAGTTGATCTAGCTAGCAAATCCTCTGTGTTTGAGTTTTGTCCAAGCTCAAATTTAATTTTGAAGCCATCCTTAGAGTTTTGATTTCAAACTCGATGGGCATCATCGCATTTTTCCCATAGACCAGTTGGAAAGGTGTGCATCCTGTGGTGGATTTCCACATGGTGTTGTATGCCCAAAATACCTCCGACAACCATGTGGCCCAATATTTCTTGTGTTGCTACATGGTTTTGGTCAGGATGTTTTCTATCTCCCTGTTTGTCACTTCTACTTGCCCGTTCGCCTATGGATGGTAGGGCATGGTTTTATTATGCCAAAATCTATACTGCTCCATCAGCTCCTCAATCAATTTGGAGGTGAATTGGGGCCCTTGGTCTGTTGTTATCTCTCGAGGAACCCCAAATCATGTGAAAATATGGGCAAATAAGAAATCGGTGACCGTTCTTTCCTTTGAGTCCCTTAATGCCTGCACTTCCACCCATTTGGTGACGTAATCCGTATAGACCAGAATAAACCTCCTTCCCATCGAAGGTGGATTAAATGGTCCCACGAAGTCCATGCCCCATTTATCGAAAGGTTCTAGGTGTACCTGGGGCTGCAGGGGCATTTCATCTTGGTGGGTTGGTCTACCCATCCTCTGGCACTCGTCACACTTGCTGGTATACGCTGCCGCATCCTTGAATAGAGTGGGCCAAAAATACCCAGCCTGTAGGATTTTGTAGGCAGTTCGTTTCCTTGCAAAGTGTCCTCTGCATGGCTCATCGTGACATGCCTTGAGCACTTCTGAAAACTCTTGTTCTGCTACGCATCTTCTTATAATTTGGTCCCGTCCTATTTTAAATAGGAGACCATCCATCCAAAGGAATGATGCACTCTTCTCTATGACCGTCTACTTTTCTCGGTAGGAGAGAGTAGGTGAGGTCCTTCCGGTGGCCAAGTAATTGGCTATGTCTGCATACCATGGGGTTTGTTCACTAATAGCAAATAGATGTTCATCCAAAAATTGATCTTCCACTACTGGTATCAATCTGGACAAAAAATCCACCACGACATTGTCCTTGCCCAGTTTATCGACTATAGTGATGTCGAATTCCTGCAATAGCAATAGCCATCTGATAATTCTGCCACCAATGGCCAACTTGCTCATCAGATACCTGATAGCCGCGTGGTCCATGTGGACGAAGACCTTGTATCCCGTTATATAGTGGTGGAATTTGTTTATTGCATGGACAACTACGAGGAATTCTTTTTCTGTCACTGTATAGTTGAGTTCTACTCTCGCCATGTTTTTACTGACATAATAGATGGCATAAAATTCTTCATCGTCTTTCTGCCCGAGGACTGCTCCGATCGCACCGTTAGATGCATCGCGATAAATATGGAATGGTATGGCCCAATTCGGTCCTCTCAATACCGGTGCAGATATCAATTTTTCTTTCAGCAATTGGAATGCTTCTTTGCAATCTCCCATCCAATTGAACTCTATGTCCTTAGAAAGTAGGGTGTGTAGTGGTTTGGCAATCTTACTAAATTCGGCAATAAATCACTGATAGTACCCAGCTGATCCAAGGAAAATTCTTACCTCCTTCTGTGTTCTGGGGCTAGGTAGGTCTCTAATGACCTTGATATTCCTCTTGTCTACTTTTATTCCTTCCGTAGAGAGGTGGTGTCCCAACATGATGCCTTCCTGCATCATCATAAAACATTTTTCATTACTTAGGGACAAATGATTTTCCTTGCTCCTGTCGAGCACTCTTTCTAGATTTGTCATTGCCTCCTCGAAGGTTTCTCCATAGGCAATGAAGTTGTCCATGTATACTTCCACCCCATATCCTATCATATCAAAGAATATGCTAAGCACCGCCCTTTGAAAGGTGGCCGGTGCATTGCACAGTCCAAAAGGCAATACCTTATAGGCAAACGTTCCCCATGGACAAGTGAACGTTGTTTTATCTTGATCTTCTTCCCCTATCTGAATCTGGTTGTAACCACTGAAACCATCCAAAAAGGAGAAGTATTTTCTTCTTGAGAGTGTGTCCAAGACTGATCGATGAACGGGAGTGGGAAGTGGTCTTTCTTAGTCGCCTTGTTCAACACCCAGTAGTCCACATAGATCCACTATTTCCCATTCTTTTTGGGGACCACCACTAATGGTGATACCCATTCACTGTCAAAAATTGGATATATGAATTTGGTAGCCATAAGTTTGTGCAGTTATTCTCTGACAATGTCTTTCATTGTTGGGTTCATCCTTCTCTGTGGCTGTCGACTAGGAGTTGCTTGGTCATCTAAATAAATTTGATGGGTACATATTTTCAGGCTGATGCTATGCATATCTGCGTAGTCCCATGCAAATTCTTGTTGGTGTTTTACCAGAAGCTCTTCCAATTTTTCTAGTTGTGTGGGCATCAACCTACTGTTGACGTTTAATATCCTCCCTGACCCAACGTATATTTTTTGGATGTGCTGATCTTGGGTGCCAGTCAACGGTGATCCAGGTGTGGGGGTGGACGATTCTCCTTGGAGAAACTCCATGATAGCACCATCCTCGTCCTCTTCTGCCACCTCCTCCAAGGTCATCACTAGCTAGAATGTGGACAACTTCATAGTTCCATGATCGGTGATCCTGGGTTCTTCTGTCGAGTCCATAGACAGAGATGGCGGTGAAATGGTCAGCCTTTTGATGTTTTTCCTGTTGGAGATGGTCATTAGCCCATCTCGGTAGCTGATGTAAGTGTCAGTTGTTACTAGCCATGGCCTCCCCAAAATGAGCGGGTAACCACCCATCCTGGTCTTGGTTTGCAAAACTAAAAAATTGACTGGATATTCCCATGCACTGACTATTACGATCACATATTCTAGCATCCCTTCCGACGACACGATTGATCGATCGGCTAACTGTAGCACTGTCATGGTTGGCTTTAGGTTCATGAGCTGCAGCCTCTACATGGTCTCTTGAGGCATCACGTTGATGGCTGCCCCGAGGTCAACCAATGTGTTGGACAGGGAATGTCCTCCAATTTTTATGGTTAGCACTGGGTTTCCTGGATCTGCATACTTCGGATGATGTGTTCTACCCATCACTAGATTTGCTAGTTTACCCATGATGTTGATAGTTTGGGTATCTTTTCATCTTGGTCTCCTTAGACACATTTCTCTAATTGCCTTGGTGTAAATGGGGACATCTCGAATTGCTTGAAATAATGGGATTATCATCGTGAGATTCTTCAAGCTCGACAAGATGTCAAATTTTGGCTGTGTTGTTTTTCTTTGTTCTTGTAGTCGGCTAGAAAATGGAGCCTCCGCTCTCTCAAGTGCTTTTCCCTCTTCTACCAGAGGTGTCTCCTCTATTTCTTCCTCCTCTTCTACTAGTGGATGTGTCTCTACTATTTCTTCCTCCTCTTCTACCAGAGGTGGTGTCTCTACTCCTAGTTGCCTACCTGATCTAAGTTGAATATTGTACATATGATACATCTCACCTTCTACGTTGTATGTCGACTGATTTACTCTGTTGTTCAAGTTTGCTATCGGTTGTGCTGGTAGCTATGTAGGTCTCACTGCTGGCAATGCTGGTAAGTTCTGTTGGATGTGAGCAGGCGCTGCACTCTATGGAGTCTGATTCCATGCATTGTGGCCTCTCCAATGCTACCCAAGATATGGATATGGCATCCATGGCTGCTGATTCAGAAATGCTGCTGGGGGTGCGTTAGTCCAGGGTGATGGTCCCCACCACCCCATATTAGGTGGTTGAGGGGGTCCTTGGTGCATGTATGACCCTCCCCCATATGATGGCATTTCGGTTGGTATATTCCCCATGGGGGGCTATGGCCAACTCTTCCTATTGCCTATGAAGTAGGCCTCCATGCTCTCAGTCGCTTCTTGGTTACTGGGCAATTGTGGGCATAATCGAGTTTTATGATTCAGACTGCAAACTGTGCATACTCTGACCTTGTTTTCTGGACATGCATTATTTACATGCCTTCCTCTGCATTTTGGGCAGAAATAGGCTAATGCTACATCATTTTTTTGTTTCTTCTTTTCTAACAGCAGCGTATCCATCTACAGTGCTAGAGATGAGAGCATTTCGCTCTTCAAATCCTCCAGCATGTTGCCTATTTCTATTTTGGTGACTGAATCAGTCACCTTCATGGTCCTGGCGGTGATTTTGCCCCACCTTCTTGAGTAGTTACAGCATAATTTCCGGATGTTGTCCATAGAATGCTGATAGACATCACCTCTAGAGATCATGTTGAGAGCCTCTAGTGACTCATTGGTAAGTCCCCTCAAGAAGATGCTTTTGAGGGACTTATCAGATAGCTTCGAGTGAGGGGACCGTTGAAGATTAAAGCTGAATCTCTACCAATACTCCTCGAGAGACTCATATTCTCTTTGTGTCATGCTCAGGACCTCCTCCTTAGAGTCTCTTGCTCTCCTAAAATCTTGATATTTCTCTAGAAAGAGCTTCTTCATCTGGTCCTAGGTGGTGATGTGTTTGTCTCCCAGACCGATGAACCATCGCAGAGCTACATCGTCTAATGTAGAAGGAAATAATTTCAACTTCTGCATGTTTGATTTGTAATCCATAGACCTGCACAAAACATCAAACTTGAATAAAAATAGGTCAGGGTCCTCAGTCGGGTGTCCTCTGAAGGACGAAAGGTGAGTAGGGGATATAGTTTTCATTTTGGTATCTCCTACTCCCTCCTCTATTGGGAAACTAAAGCCAAATGAGAATTCATCATTATCTTCCATTTTTTTGAGAAATGTGGTTTCTAATGCAACATTTATGGCCTTCCAGTCATTTAAAACTTTTTGAGTCAATGCTCTAAGGTTTTCTAGCGAGATCGTCTGATCCTCCACAGCCTTCCACAACAGGGCTTCCTCTAGAGGAGTCCTTTTAAATAGGGGATTTATGATGATTCGTTCGTCCCCTTGTTGATGGGATGAGGTGACACTTTGCACAAAGTGCGGTTCCTCACTCCAATGGACTGTGGGTAGGTCGGGCAAGTCTAACTCAAATCCAAGATGCTCAGCTGACTTAGGTCCTGATGGATTAGTTCCTATAAAGCGACCGTCAGGTCCTCTTCTTCTCGAAGAACTCATACAAGGTCAGATGGAAGGTTTCAGGGTATTGTAAGTAATCTAATTAAGACGCTTCCTTGAAAACGGTGCCAAAATGTTGCGGGCCAAACAAGGTGAATGGTTTCCTATTTTTGTCACATGCCCATGCATTTAATTATCAACCCAAGGAGCTTCGTAAACTTGCGAAGAGTCAAAATTAGGTTACTACAATACCACTGGAGGTGAATATGCTAATCCTACATTTGGGGGGTGTTCTTGAAATGGTTGTCAATCATTCTTGCACTCCTCAATAAATTACGTAAGAAGAACATAATTAAATCTACAGAAATAAATTAT
This sequence comes from Wollemia nobilis, assembly GCA_028583015.1. Lineage (NCBI taxonomy): Eukaryota > Viridiplantae > Streptophyta > Pinopsida > Araucariales > Araucariaceae > Wollemia > Wollemia nobilis. The sequence goes on from JAQPPZ010016348.1 coordinate 5,480,038, forward strand.
GTACACATTCTTGAAGATAAACCTACTGCAAATACTGGAACTAGAAAACTAATGAATGTTCCTATAAAAGCAATAAACTAATTAAAATAAATAAAAAAAAGGAAATGGGGAAGAAATACTGGCTTGGAGTGGGCCCAGGCTCCAGCAGCTTCTTCCCGATCGAACACGTGCTTTAGAACTTCTAGAACTGGAATATATTTATCAACGTATTACAATCTATCTTCTACAACTCTAAATGGATCTTTATTAATTATTTCTATATATCTTTCAGAACGATCTGCGTGTGTTTATATAACACACCCGTAGAACTTCTATTACAGAAGTGGTTACAACAGTCGATTCTTCCCAGACTAAATTAGAATAGTCTGGAGAATGCAATCGATGTCTGGCATTCTATTTTGATGGCAGCGTGTTCGTTTCGGTTCATGCTTTGCCTGGCATCAGTAAGACATTTTGATACGTTGGTGCTATCTCCAATTTAGCTCTACATGATGCAGAGCTAGAACTGCACCAGCCGCTGCTGTCCACGTCATTCAAATCTGGTCAATGGCAAAGAATCAGTGGTGCCTTCCTTATGAGGAAGGTACCTTGTTATCGTGATGCCTTCTGGTTGTAGGGAGGTGCTTGCATTCTATTAGTGCCTTCTAGCTATGGGGAGGCGCTTGCCTTCTATTAGCACCTTTCGAATGTGGGGAGGCGCTTGCCTTCTATTGGCGCCTTTCGACTGTATGGAGGTGCTTGTCTTTGGTTGGTGCCTTCTAATTACAGGGAGGCACTCGCATTTAGTTGGCACCTTCCGACTATAGGGAGGCACTCGCATTCAGTTGGCACCTTCTGACTACAGGGAGGCGCTTGCATTCAGTTGGCACCTTTCGACTATAGGGAGGCGCTCGTATTCAGTTGGCATCTTTCGACTGCAGGGAGGCGCTCATATTTAGTTGGCGCCTTCCAACTACAGGGAGGCGCTCGTATTCAGTTGGCGCCTTTCGACTGCAGGGAGGCACTCATCTTTGGTTTTGTGCCTTCTGATTGCAGGGATGTGCTTGTTCCCTTGGCGCATTTTGGTTGCAGGGAGGTGCCTATGTTCTCTACATTGACCCCCGATGAAATAAAGTGCCAGGTCCATCATAAGACCTCGACTGTTCCAAATCTAACTAAATCAACTGTAATTCCATAAAACATGCTAAAAACACACAAATTAGATAACACGCATAATTATATCAAATATCTATATAATCTTTCATAAAAGTACGCAATCCTTATTATACAGCCGCATATTGATCAAAGAAATATGTACAAAATATGAGCATTTCTGGTGCTCATCAGGAGTAGTCATTGTCAAAACCAATTTGATAGTTTAAAAAACATCTAGATTAAAATTAGAGAAGTTGATTAGTAGAAGTTCCTAAAAGAAATTTTAGAACATCTAAAAATCATTATTTTTTGGTATAGTCCATTTTATCCTCTCTTCGAGTTGATAATTTTGGTATATAACACCCATACACGTTTTAGGGACCCCAAATTCATCATTTTGTGGTAGTTTATTTCAATCCTCTCTTTGAGATGATTGTTTTGGTATATAACACCCATATACTTTTTTGGAGATCCTAAAGTGCTAAAAAATGGACAAAGGTACTAGATATGCCTAATAAATTGAGATACTGATGAACAAGTAGATGCTTAGAAGACTAGCAACAAACATTCAAAATGTTAATATCCAAACTAGACAAGTTGGATAGATTAGATGACATTGAGAGTAAAGTAGAAGGTTTAAACACTATATATGGAAACATAATAACAAGAATTCAAGACAATTTCAAAGGAAAAGCATGAATTACCTTGCCCAATAATACAAATCATAGAATTCCAAAGCTAGATTTTTCTATATTTGATGGCAAGGACCCAACCAATTTATTTTATAGGGCTGAATAGTATTTTGATCTTCATGCCATTCCCCATAATCAAAGGCTTGCAATAGCATCCTTTAACCTTGAGCATGAAGCAACTCAATGTTACCAATGTTTGGCTAATATGCTCTTGCATATTACTTGGGACGAATTTAAAATAAAACTACTCATCAAATATGGACCTAGTGAGTATGAGGACTTCACTAGAGCACTCACCAAATTAAAATAGACAACCATTATCTATTAATATCAAACCTAGATTGAAAATTTGAAAAATCACACAAGGGGATTAAGTGTAGATTATTTCCAAAGCTATTTTATTAGTGGATTAAAGAAATACATTTGTATAAAAGTCAAAATATTCAAGCCAACTAGCATGATGGCAACAATAGGTTTGGCTAGGTTAGTTGAAGGTAAATTTGTGGCACAAAGGCATACCTTCAAACCTTCTCAAACTTGAACATCACTTCCATCCTAGACTTCATCAAACTCAATTGATAAATTACCTCCAATTAATGCTTAATCTAAGAAGAAATGGATGCATGGTGGGCACAAGGGTTGTATTAATTGTGATAATAAATATTCCCTAGACCATAAGTTCATGCAATAAAAACTCTATTTACGCGATGTGGGTTAACCCTCCACTACAAAATCTCATGATGAAGAGGAGGACCTTAGAGAAGAGAATCAATAAGAAGAATCTGAATTGACATAGGATAAACCATTGGATATATTAATACATGCTCTATTAGGGATTACTACTACACAAACCATGAAAGTGGTGGGGTATTTCAAGGGTCAACGAATTATAACACTCATCAAATCTAATAGTACATATAATTACATCAATCCTTAGGTGGCAAAAAGAGAAAATTGTTATATTTACTCAACAATTATTTTAAATTATGATAGCCAATGGGGGTACCTTGCCATGTGAGGTTAAATGTAGAAATATCAAGGTACAAATAGGTGCATATAACCCCAAGGCCAACATGTTTTCTCTTCCTTTGGGAGGATGTGATATTATGTTGGGAATACAATAGATTTGTAGATTAGGCTCGATAGTCTATAATTAAATTCACTCAAGGAAAACAATACACTCTCCATGATATGGCCATAGGTTCCACCCAACCTATCATTTCCCATCGCATGGAGAAAATTTTGAAGAAATCATCTCAAGGAGTGGTGGCACAAATACTTGTAATACAAGCATCAAATATTAATGAAATAGTTTACTCAATTGAATTATAGGAAATTGTGGATCAACATACATATGTGTATGTAGAACCTGACGGGTTACCACCATAAAAAAGACATGATCATGCTATCCAACTTGTTGTAAGAAGTGTACCACCCAATATCTACTCCTATAGATACCCATATGTACAAAAGATAGAGGTTGAAAAATGGTGCAAATTTTTTTACCAATAAGGGTCATAAAACCAAGTGTTAGCCCATATTCATCACTTGTACTATTGGTATGTTAAAATTTAAAAGGATGGGTATTGACAGTTATGAATGGATTTCCACAAACTCAACAAAATAATAATCAAGGACAAATTCCCTATTCCATTCATTAATTAGTTGTTGGATGAGCTCCATGGTGTTTATTTTTTATTCAAGTTGGATCTTCATTGAGGATATCATCAAATAATATTAGTGGAAGAAGATGTTCCCAAGACAACATTTAGGAATCATGAGGACTACTATGAATTCCTTATCATGCCCTTTGGTCTTACTAACACACCTTCAACTTTTCAAAGTCTCATGCATATAATTTTCATCCCTTATTACATAAATTTATTTTGGTCTTCTTCTATAATATCCTAATTTATAGTCACATATGGGAAGAACATTTGCAACATCTGGATCAAACTTTGCAACTCCCAACCAATAATCAATTATGTGAAAAATGATCCAAATGTTGTTTTAGAATGTGGGATGTTTACTTTGACCACATAAGTTTAAGGGATGGAGTCAAGGCGAATCCAAATAGAATTAAATCATTTCAAGAATGGCCTAAGCCACACACTCTCAAGGGTCTCTGAGGTTTCCTACGTCTCACAAGATACTATAGGAAATTTATCTATGATTATGGAAATATTGCATTCCCCATGATACTGATGTTGATGAAAAAATCATATATAGTCAGAACCAATTGAACATATCTTCTTGCATCTCAAACAAAGCCATGATATCAACTTTCATGTTAGTGATGCCTAATTTTTCTAAGCCTTTTGTGTTGGAAAGTGATGATTTATGGAGTGGAATTGGCACCATGATTACCTAAGAAGGACAATCATTGCATTTGAATAGCAAGGGAATCCTAGGAAAAAACTTGGACAGGTTGACCTATAAGAAGGAAATGATGGTAATATTACATACTGTCAACCTCTTGAGGCCTTACCTTATTGGGCGATATTTTTAAATCAAGACATACCATAATATTATAAAATACTTTATTGAGAAATGTGTCTCCATGTTAAAACAAAAAAATGGATCACCAAGCTACTCAGTTATGACTATGAGATAATTTATAATAAGGGTAAGGTCAATGTTGTTGTTGATGCATTATCATGCCAACATGAAGACTAGGGTATGTTGTGTGCAATATTAAATCCACATCCTCAATGGTTTTATTAACTACAAAATGAAGTGACCCAAAAACATACCTTGAAATTCATAATTCAACAAAACCAACATGATCCTAAATCTCAACCAAGATATACATGGTATGGACAACATTTGAGATATCAAGATCACCTTGTTATTCTAACAAATTCACCAGTTCAAAAATATAACTTACTAGAACTACATACTTCCCCAATTGCAAGATATTTTGGGTTTCTAAAGATGTACGAATTATCTAAGGACACATTTTCATGGGTAGGGATGAAAAATTATATTCAAAATTTTATGAAAAAATGTGATACTTGTCAGCATATGAAAGGGGAAGCTATATGCACAATTGGAAGACTACAACCTCTTCCTCTCCCAGAGATAGTTTAGATAGACATTTCCATGGATTTTATTGAAGGGCTTCCCAAGTCAGGAGGTAAAACAATCATACTTGTGATGGCAAATTATATCTCTAAGTATGTTCATTTCTATCCTCTAGCCTATGCTTATAAGGCTTCCATACTTACCCAAATATTCTTTGATACCATTTTTTGCCTTCATGGCATGTCATAACCCATCGTTTTTATTGTGATATCACTTTAATCAATAATTATTTTTAGAAAATATTCAAGTTGTAAGGTATACTAATCAATATGAGGTTAGCATACCACCCTCATATAGATGGATAAAAAAATTGTTAACAGATTCTTAGAAATATATCTCCATTTCTTTGCGTCTAAGCAACCAAATTAATGGGTCAAATAACTTTCGTTGGCTAAATGGTGGTATAATACTTCATAAAATTCTGCCACAAAAATGACACCATATAAAGTGGTCTATGGACACCCTCCACCATCCCTCATATCACATATTTTAGGAAGTTCTAAGGTTCAAGCTATAGATTCTACTCTCATAAAATGTGAGATAAATTCTCCAAGATCTCAAGGTTAATCTAGTTAAGGCATAAAATTATATGTCAACAAGCTGATCAACACTGATTAAAGCATTGTGATACCACTATGCGATGATAATATAATATGGTTGGGACCAATTTCAACCCCATATAACCCATTGAAAAAATACACTACTTAGAGCATAGCTTTAATGTTGGGGACATGGTTTTCCTATGCTTACAACCATACAAGTAGTCACTATTAAGATTCTATGGTCGTCAAAAGCTCATAGCTAAATTTTATGGACCATATAAGATGATACAACTAATTGGCACCATATCCTACAATCTCATATTTTCAACCTCCTTCCCATACATCTAGTTTTTCATATCTCTTCTTTGAAGCAAGTACTTGGACACTGTATATAGATTCAATTGGAACTACCATGATTGGATGAAGGTTTGATTATCTTGGAATCTAAATATATTATGGATTGATATATGTACACACTCTACAACCATACTCTCATAGATTTTTTAGTATAATAGTAGAGATCGCATCCAAAAGATGCCACTTGAAATCCACTCCATCAACTTTAGCAACAATTTCCTCACCTCAAGCTTTGAGGATAAAAACAACTTGAAGGGGGACGACATGTTAGGATCCCATATTAATATAACTATAATTATGTAATATTGTGCCTTGGGCACCTATTGTGAATGGGCCTTCTATGATGTAATTTCTACTATGAGAATTAGAAATGATGTAAGTAGGAGAATGATGTAATAGTCACATTTTGTAAGTAGGAGTTATTTTAATGATGTAATAGTTACCTATTTGTAAATATAAGTCTTTATAAATGTAAGGATAGCAAAGGAATGTATCATCTTATATTTTTAAATTGTAATGTAGTTATTTTCCCAAGGAGGTTGCTCCCTCAAGAGGCTTGCTATAATATAAGTTTTTTGTATTCTCCTTTAGTATTTTCATAGCATTTGTGTTATTTTATTATTGTATTTCCACAAGTTTTTACATTTTTATTGTGGATTTTTATTATTTTTATTTGAATGTTTCTAACATAGAATTAATTGGATCCTTTGAAATAACAACTTCTACCTTCATTGATTATTCCTTGGTAGCGATATTTTTATCTATATCATAATACTCTTAATTGATATCATATGTATCCTCCCCTTCTCTATGTTCATATTTGGTTTCAATTTTCAATGGTTGTTCATCCTACTTTGATATCCTCTCTTTCAAGGTTATTTTAGATTTTCCTTTCTTCTATTTCTTCCTTCTTATATTGAGTCATTAAAGGAACAACAACAATATCTAGATTCCTCTTTTTATCCATTGTACCAAGGAATGTGACATGCCAACCAATAAATATTGGATCATCTACTAACTCAAATATTGCACTATGTCAATATTTAATGCTAGATGTTGTTTCTATAACTACATCACTAATTTAAGATATAGTAGTAGGAGATACTATAAGCATTACTAGAGGTGATGGATGAGTGTCAAATTGGTAATCTTTCCTTTTATTTCTCTTGCTTGAGTGGTGTTTATCCAATGTGTGATATAATTCTTTATCATGATTGCCATGCATTATAAGCATATTAGTTACATTTATTTCATGTATCATACCTCCAATCAAATATCTTCTTTAAATTCTAGTTATACTTGTTCTTTAATTATTTGTTATGCATGAATTTAATGGCTTATTTGAATCAAAATCACTTCTTACATTTTATTTAGAGTAGAATGAGACCCATTGATGAATGTCGTTAATGCTCACACTTTAATATTATTAAACAAGGGTGGCATCCTAAGGTAGTATGCATTAGAGGTATAAGAATTACATTTTGGATATTGAGTTGCCTAGGTTAATTCATGAAAGAAGAGAATCAAGACATATTGCAACACTCATAAATAAATCTCACTAAAGTCCACACTTTGCTAATGAAAGAAATATTAGAATTAACTATAGTCTATATGTTAGAATGAATTAATCAATAATTTTTATTGAACTAAAAGGAACTAAAGCTAAATCAAAACAAAATCTACTGTTGAAATAAAATAGAGTTTAACAAAAATCTCAATGTAATAATCAGATTAAATTGAAACACACACTTGTAGGAAAGTAAATTGAATTAAAATAGATTAGAAAAACAAAGGAATGCATTACTAAAATAAATAACAACAAGAAACTAATGTAGAAAACCTACAGTTAAGTTAATATTCCTTCCACTGTTCCAAAGAGTAGGCCCTTGCTCCAAGGTTCAGTGGGAGGTAGAAGATTCGACAACATAGGTTAGTCTATGTGGTCAAAATAATGCATACAATAGGACAAAATAATTCCAAGTTAATATAGCATTCTAAAAGTAAAATTTTTACTGCATATTCCAACATGAACCTTACCTCATAGGCATATATAATTATTTATAGGCAACCATATAACTATTTAGCTTGATAACATGATTTATTCTAGCAGATATTTCAACTATCCAATTAGATTACAAAAATAAATCTAATTGGATAGGATGTCAAGACATTTATTCAAACAACAAATCAACATTTTCTATATTTTTATTATTAATTTGTTGTAACTTTGAAATCCCTAACATCTTTTCTTGCTTTGGTTTGTGTGTATATGGCTCCTCATTGCATGTGCAATTGAGTTTATTTTGATTCTACATGAAGACAACAATTTTGGAGCTTTTTCTGGTCAACATCTTCAATTATGTATGCAATTAGTAAATCTAATATGACACTAAATATGGTTAGCATCAAGACAAACTGCATGACCAATGACTTTGACATGATGCCTCTTAAGTGGATTGATCGTTTAATTTATCCTTACATCTTGCATCTGGTTATTTTTAAGCAACTTAGCATTCTATTATTTTTTTACACGAGTCACTTTGGCACACAATTCATGCTTATATTATTCTAGCATACAATTGACATCTAAATTACTCTAAAAATTCATAACTCAGGCATAGAAAACCAACACAAAATATTCTAGTACAACAGTTCATAAGGTATTGCAACATAATTGGTTGAATTATAGAGTCCTATAGAATTATTAATAAATTATTATATTATTCAATTGGAAATAAGACACACAATTAGTTCCCTAAGAATACATAAAACCATTTCAAAATAGATAAATACAAAAAATCCTTTAATTTACTATATCCATAATTAATATCAACATAAATATAGATTAATTCTTGGCATATAACTATATTAATTAATAAAAAATGGATAAAAAGGTGTCAGGCTATTAAAAATAAGGTAAATTTACAACCTCATCTCTCATCCCCACTAATTCTAATGCATGTCCTCATGCATTATACCTTGCCAAGGTTGCGTGTATATCTAACTCCTTGTCAAGATCATCCCAAAAAAATTCTTCTCCAAAGTGGTATCCTTTATTCTTTTGGATATGCAATAACCAATGGCTGAATTGATGCTTTGGTTGTTACCTAGTTTCTTCATAAGGTGAAATAGGGGTGAGAATAGTCAATGATTGAAGTTTATGATCATCCATTCATACTTCAATGCCAAAATCACCTTGATAACTATAATTGCCTTTTTGGACCACATTAAATTTGTTGGCATGATCGAGTTTCTTTTTCAAACTGACAGGAATTTCATCCCACCTTTGTCTACATGCAACTCGAGCCCTATAAAAATTTTCTTTGCAAAAATTCTTGAAATCTATCAAACATGCATTGAATTGATGAAGGTACCTTTCCTTAATAGTTGCATTTTCTATCAAAGAGTAGTATGCACCAAGGAGACATTTTGGGTTGGGTTGATCACGACATAACAAGAGGCTAATTCTTATTTCATTCATTCTATACTATCACAATATCTCTTGCCAATGAATTTGATTATGAATATTAGAAGTAAATGCTCTCAATTGAACATCAATGTGGGGAAGGAACTAAAATCTTTAGGGAGTGCAAGCTTATGTAGATATAATTCACATAAGAAATATTTTTGCTCTATAGGACTATGCAAATAAGATTCAAGAATTGTTTTAGCAGAATTTAAACCATAAGGTAAGCCAAAACACATTCTCATTACTTGCCACCTATAGAACTATTATTTAAAAAATAGACTATAAATCCTGGTAGGTGACTTGCATTCAACCAATCATTTAGTAATATAGCATTAATGTTTCAATTTGTTCTTTAGAATGGTGATTTTATCAACTTGTTTTTTGTTCTGCTCCTTTGAAGTCTTAAAAATTTGAATTAGTTTCTCTAGGTAACAACATATTCTCATCCACCTGGAGACACCTACATTATGGTTATCTATGGTGACCATACCCCATGGAGTGATAATGATTGGTCTTGAGACTAGAATTTCTAGGAACTTAGTCTATGCTCCCCTTTCAACTGGTGGTCCCATATCCACCATTTACACAATAATCTATTTGACAACCACCACTAGCTATGTCTCAGGTGAATTTGGTGCATCATGCCCTTATAAAACTTCTAGAAATGTAGTCCTTTGCTCTAGAAACCTTTCTTGTTCACCTTGTTCTAGAACTCATACTAGCGCATTTCGTTCTTGTACTTGTTTTGGTGCACTAGAATTTGGAAACCATTCTGGTTTTTGCTCTAGCATGCATTTGGTTTGCTTAAAGTTTCTTCAACTTCTATTTATGCCTTTCCTTATTTGTGCACAAAATTGTGTTCTAGAGCAAAAGGCCCCAAATTATCTAGAACATCTCTATTTAAAATATTTACAAAATTAGTATCATATGGAGTTTGACCCTGATCCTAAATCTCATGATCATATCTAAGCTTAGCAGCCAAGTCCAAAAATATGTCTGCTATATATGATCCTATAATTGAATCAAAAGGCCTATCCCATCCATAATTTCTTTTTAAATCATTGATTTATTGCAACAATTAAGAGATATACCTTTGTTTTTCTTGGATTTTTGATTGGACTTCATGTAGCCACTATTACTATGATTTAATAATCAATCTAGCATGTGTAGTAGTCAATTTATCTAGATTTTTAGCTTCCTTCCTAGCAATATTTATGTCTAGTTTGTCATCAAATCTTGGAGGCTCCTATGCAAGACTATTTTTGGCAATATCCTACTAGTTGGTGGAAAAGTCAACATTATTCGATGAAGGCCACAAAGATTCTTTTGTTGTACCTGAAGGGTGGATATAAATTTATGGCTACTCCTATGTTCTAGTAGGAATGTCTAAAACCTTATCATCATCATCATCATTATTAATGATCAATATATTATTTTTTTAATATTTAAGCACTGAATATCTCCAGAGCTTGCTCCAAAGTAGCTACAACATATTTTTGTCTTTGGAATCTTCTTAGTTAGGGTTGCTCTATTACAACCTCTTATTCATTAGGTTTATCTCACACTTCACTTTCTTCACTAATGGAGATAAATTTGATTAGTTTTTCTACCTCCTATTGTATGATGGATTATTTTGGTACCTCATCCTTTTGTTTCCTTGGGTGACAGAGGACCTCATTCTATCATTGATCCTTGGTTTATACGACATCATCTTCAAAGTAGGAATTTCTCTCTTTCATTTTTCTTGCAGCCCTAGGCTGCTTCGTTCTTCTCCTAGAAATGTTTCTTTCAACTGGTGTAGACTCCTTAGTCATAGGAGTGGATTCCTCTAGTGTAAGTGTATATTATGTGTAGGGGTTTCCTTCTATACATGATTTTTTACATATGTAAATATTTCTTCATAACCACAATGTATTATAACTCTACATTGCCTCCTCCTTTGTATAGATGTAGGTTTATCTCTAAGGTAAGGGCTTATTCATTATTAGTTTTTTGTGAAGCCTCTAGATGTCTCCTACTAGAACCAAACCTTTTCTTTGTAGACACAAATATGTATAATGTAGGGGTTTCTTCCTCAATGGATATGTTTGTATCCGTAGGCTACTTCCTCCCTTTGCTTCTAGATTTTATCTTTGTAGTTATATGTTCCTCCTATGTAGAGGTCATTTCATCATTTGATATTTTTGTAGTTTAAAGTCATTTTTTCTTACTATTGGAGGTTTCCATTGCTTCTTGGTTGTGTTGTTTCAACGTAGAAGCATAAATCCAAGGGTCTAAAAAATTCTTTCAAGAGTGCTCATTCCCTCTAATGTGGTGCTTGCAAGGTAACTAGATCAATCCATGATGTTTAATAAATACTTGACCCTCCTAGAGATGCTTGGTAATCATATGTAGGGTATTGTGTAAGTAGGCAAGTAAATTTACTCTTACCTTAGGTTTGTAAGTACCATGCTTGAGGTGAGTTAGGATTTTATATGATATCCTTAAAGAACACCGAATTGACCATTGTAGGTCAAATACATCATGACCCACCTTACAATTTTATCCTAGGGCGATTTTAACCAAGATCACTTAATACCTTTACATTGATTATTTTTATTTCAAACTTGGGCTTAGGATCATACTTTGTAATAAATTTATTGACAATATAAAAAAGGATGGATCTCACTGAATTTAATATCTCCTTTCCCTCAAGTAATTTTAAAAATAGTGTTGATAATTTTGGGAGTTACCTTAAACATGATCTCGTAAATTTTTGCATGGTTGTTTTGGAGTGAATGTGTGAATGTAGTTGCCAACACCTCTACATGCCCTTTGAACTTTCCTAAAATTTACATCCATCCTACCTGCTGAAAAACTACAACTACTTAAGTATACCTTTTAATATAATTGATGGTATCAGGTTTAGCCTTTCACTTTGGTCCATCCATGGTACTCTATTTTTGTTCAGCTAAATAAAACACTACCCAATTGTTATCAATTTATTTGTGTGAACATAAAAAACTTTTGAAAAAACACTTCTACAATTTTTTTGTTTGCCTTCATGCCATCAAAATGAAGATGACAATAAAATTTACCTTTTGAAATATTTGCACATGCAAATAATTTTTTTTATTATGGGATAATCATGCATTAGTAACTATCAAATGCTCCAAAACTAATGTTGTTAGTTGCATGCTTTAGGGTGATTTATCTTCTAGTGCACGATTCAAATCTTACATGATTCTCAGTTGGTTCATGGATGGTCTCAACATAATGATAAAACATATTTTTTGTTTATTTTTGAAAATTATAAAATATTCTCATTATTTTATTCCATGTGCTAGATCCATGCATAGTGAAAGTACTATTTCCCACATGAATTATTTTTCATAGTTTTCCAACTCCATGGTCACCATTATGCTAGCTCAACTTGTAATCCATGTCAAGATGACATCTTGCTAATGCATTTCATTTCACCATAAACTGCATGCCACATGTTCATTGTAATAATCTATAGTAACATGACACCATGAGTGAAATTAATCATTCATGCCACCCAAAATTATCATTACAAGTTATTCATCATGTGTGTCCCAAGTCAACATAGAATTGACTAGTTTTGACATAAGCAACTGATATTTACCACTTGTTTAGTGGAAAATTTTTATGAAAGGCGATGGTGATTCTCATTGTGCACCTCTTTTATTTATTATTATTATTATTATTTTGTGAGGCATCTTCCTATTTTGACATGAACAACTTTAGTTATTCGGATGCAACAAAACTATCATTCCAGAGCAACTAGACCTATAAATTTTGGAGGAACCAATTGATAATTTTGGAGAAAATTAGGACTTATTCCAATGCAACCAAAGGTGTTTTAGATTGCCTTGGAAATATTTTTTTTTCTATTTTACTTATATATGCCATTGAATTAATCATAATATATGTAATACTAAAGTTGAATAATAGTAAAATCTAAGAAAATACATACCTCACTATTAGAAAGACTCCATGAACCTTTTTGGAAGCATAGCTTACTTCATGTTAGAAATCCTAAAAGTTTGAAAAATACACATATAGTTACTACAATTCCACAAATGCCATTATAGTATTTTTTTCAAGGCAAACAAGTTGAAAACCGTTTTTCATTTAAGACTTAATTTAGTAGCACCTAAAAGAGGTTTTATTATTAAATTATTATTATTATTTTATTCATCATTTTTATTATTATTATTTTAGATCAATCACTTTGAATCTATTCCACAAGAGGAAACCCCTTCTACAACATAAAGGTCTAATTATGAAAGAAAGCATTTTGCAAATTCCATCTTGGTAAGTGGCTCATCGTACAATCATAAATGATCTCAATTTACCATCAATTTCCTCCTTAATTCATTAATAGGATAAAGTTGAAAAACTCCATTATCAAACACTTCTTCAATCTCATAAGTTCCTAGCCATAGTGTTTGTAACTTGCTAGAAAAATTAGCATAACGAGAATAAAACAACAATGCCCAATCACTTAGTTTATATTTGTTGCTTCTAATATGACTATCATGCCACATTTTCTTTTGCTACTAAATGACCTCTATTTGGTGAAGTACCTCCAATTGTAGCTCATCCAATGCATTCAATTATAAAATCCTCTCTTGCTAAACCTATGATAAATCAATACCTATGCGAAGAGTTAGTAACTCAAATTCAATTATAAGAATAGGTTTCTTACCATAGACCAATTCATAATGTGTGAATCCTATGGTGGATTTCCAAGTGGTGTTGTATGCCCATACAATATTTGGTAACTTGTTCATTCAATATCTCCTATGAGAATCCATTATTTTTATTAATATGTTTTCTATTTCTCTATTAGTGACCTCTACTTGATTATTTGCTTGAGAGTGATAACGTGATGACTTTTTATGTTTAATTTAGTAGAATTCAGTAAATGCCTGTATGAACTTCGACATATTACGGTCCTTGATTTGAAATACTAGAGTGAGGAGCACCAAATAATTGAAAATTTTGAGTATATAGGAAATCAACTATCTTTTCCTCTCGAGCATGTTTAAAAGCATGTACCTCAACCCAATTTGCCATATAATTAGTACACACTAAAATGTATTGTTTTCCTTGAGAAGGTGGGTAAATGTGTCCAATAAAGTCTAGCCCCCATATTTAAAATTATTCTAGATCCACTTAATGCTGTACTACTATATCATTTGTTGCAGTTGATTTATCCATTCATTGGCATGGATCACAATGTTGCATGTACTTTTCACATCTTAATGAAGTGATGGCCAATAATATCCTACACTTAATTTTTTTTGAATGGTGTGCTTTACTAAAACATTTTCCCATACTGGTTCATCATGAAATGCATGGATGATATCATACACCTCATCTTGTTGAATACATCAATGCAAAACATAATCAAGTCTACATTTGAATAGTAGACCATTAATCCATTTAAATTATGAACTTTGTTTAATTAAACATCATATTTCTTTGTGGATAATATAAAGAGGTACCTCTCCTATTGCTAGATAATTGGAAATATTAGCAAACCATGGTGATTGTGCTACTATTGCAAATAATTTTTCATTAAGAAAGGAATCCTCTACTGACCCATCTTCACCTATGATGTTTAACCTTGATAAGAAATCAACTACTACATTAGTTTTACCTAGTCTATCAATAATAATTATGTCAAAATATTGTAGTAGTAATAGCCATCATTTAATTCGTCCAATAAGCAAAGGTTTGTTCATAAGATATTTTATTGTTGCATGATTGATATGAATAAACACGTGATATCCAGTGATATAATGACAATTTATTGATGGCAAACACCACTACTAAGAATTCCTTTTCAATGGTGGTGTAATTTTTATCTACTTTTGTCAAGTTTTTACTAATGTAATAAATGGCATAAGGTTCCCCATATTTTACTTGGCCCAAAGCTTCTCGAACTGTAGTATTTAATACATCGGTTTGGATATAAAATGTAAGCTTCTAATTTGGACCTCATAACATGGGTGGAGTGGTTATTTTTTCCTTTAATGTGTCAAATGCAATTTGACACTTTTTCATCCATTAAAATTTATAATATTTAGTCAACAAGGTGTACATAGGGTCCATGATTGTGCTAAATTTTTTAATAAAATGATGATAAAAATTTGATATGGCCTAGAAAACTCTTGATGTCTATTTAAGTTTTTGGTGGAGGCAAGTTTTTAATGATATCAACATTTTAGGATCTACTTGTATCCATGTATATGAGATATGATGTCCAAGGACAATACCTTTATCCATCATCATTAAAAATTTCTCAGGATTCAAGGCTAGATTATAGGTTTCATAATAGGTTAACACTTTGTCAATATTTTCAAGGGTTTCTTCAAAATTCTTACAACACATTGTGAAATCATCCACGTAAATTTTGATACATTCATTAGTCAAATTGGAGAAAATAGCAAGGACAACTTGTTGGAAAGTCATTGGGGCATTATAGAGTTCAAAAGGTAGAACTTGATAGGCAAAAGTACCCAAGGACAAGTAAAAGTCATTTTCTCTTGATCTTCTAGAGAAACTTGAATTTGATTGTACCTACTAAATCCATTAAGAAAATAATAATATATTTTTCCAATGAGTGTGTCTAACACTTGGTCAATAAATGGTAATGCAAAGTGGTTCTTGCGTGTGGCCTTATTTAATTCATGATAATCACCACACACTTACATATTCCTATTTTCATTTAGAAAATAAATAATGGATAGACCCATCAGTTATCAAAGATAGGATAAATGAATCCTACTTCTAATAACTTTTCAATTTCATCCTTATCGATATCTCGTAAGGCAAGATTCAATATTTTTTGTGGTTGTCATATAACTTTAACATATTATAGATATGATAAGTACATATGTTTGGATCAATTTCTATCATGTCTCTGTATTCCCATGCAAAATATTTGAGATATTTACTTAATACATTGAACAAATTTTCATCTTGTTCATTAACAACAAACTATTGATATTCAAAAATTTTCCTGGTTGTATCTCAATTTGGTTTTTGCTAGGATGCACTGAATTAACCCTTCCATCCTTCCATCCTTCTTGTACTACTACCTCAAACTATATTATAAAATTTATTGTATTAAGCCTATACCTTCCCCCAAACTATAATTTTGGCTATATAGCTAAAATAAAAACAGAGGGAAATATTTTTATATAAAGATGCTTATATTTGTAAGAAATTTTTATTTTAAATGGTATGGAGGTAAATATATATTGATGTATTATTATAAATATTATATATATTTTATAAATTATCATTATATAGATATATTTTATTTAATTATTATTTTTATATATTTTTATCATTTATATATACTATTTTTTAATTTTATTTTATTTATTTATTTTTTTGGAATATTTTCTTCTAATTTCATAAGGAGTTCCATGTGGGATGAATATCAATCATAAAATAAAAATGGATCTTTTATCATAGGATGATTTCAACAAGATATTAGGGTTCTTGGAAAATACAAACCACACTTTTGTAGGATGGGATAAACCATAGTACTTAGGAATTAGTTTATGACTCTTTCTTGCTTACAACATTCTAGGGTTGTTTTACAAAGAATCAGACATCCTAGAGACTTTGAACAAATTCATCTATTTGTCTCACAAATCAGGATGATGCTAAGGGTGTCCTAATATTTTCAAGCCTCTCAAGGACCAACTGTGTGTGCAGTGAATGTTCATTCCTCATCATGAGTAGGGATTGAGTAAACCAATGGTCACTTATGCCAACAAGCTAGCTTATCTATGAGCATCCATAGGTCTTGTCCAGACTTAGCGCTATTGCGTAAGGATACCTTATTGCCAGGTGGGTTTCATTCAACCCATTGCTATAATGAGGATCATCCCATGGTTTTTGAAATACTAAGAATTCCAAGGATTCAAGCTCTTCACCCTTATTTTATTTAAATTTATTTGGGATACTTGCTTATTTTGAGAGGAAGAAAGGGATTTTGATTACTTTTTGGGAGTTTTGCTTATTTAAGAGGAAGCAAGAAGATAATTTTTGGAATACTTGCTCGTTTAGAGAGCAAGGGATTTTTTTTTTTTCAAAGGTGAAGGGGGAGCTTGTCCTTTTGCCAATTCATTAGCTTTCTAGACCATGTGCATAATTTGGATAAGCAGGAAAAACCGTTCACTCTTATGGAAATACTAACTCATAGGTTAGTCTTTTCAAACTTCACAATGTTTTTATTTATTATAAAGTGTTTAGTCCAAGAGGAAACTTGATTGATTAGGAGCAACTTATAACATCCAAAGATTGTTTGATTTTCAATGAAAATTTATTCAAAACACTAGTGGTGACTAAGTAATTGAAAACACCTAGATTTTTTTGATTTAGAAAGCAAAAAGTATCATGCAATATGTGGCAATACATTTCCTACAAAACTCTCAAGCTGATGTAAAATAAAGAAATGTCTTTTTAGATCTTTTTGAAACAACATTGAGACTAAAAATTCTAGTTGAGAATAAAGTAAAAGTGATGCAAACATTGGAACTCTTTTATGAAACAAAAAGAAGAATAATCATTTTTATATTTATATATATATTATTTATATGAATATATTTTATACATATGTATATTTTAGATATAAAAAAACAACTTATTTAATAGGTAGTGCATTTTTTGCTTATTAAAGAGAAGTATTTATTCACTAGTAGTGATTTGCACTTTAGATATACACTGCAAATCAGTTTGTTGCTTAAGATGGTGCATGAACTCTTATTTACAACGTGGCTTTTTATATAATTGTTGGAGCTAAATTTGACTCAACATCAGATACCCCTAAATTTAAAATTTTTGGCTTCAATAATTTTACCAAATGTTGTTGGTCTCTGTTGCATTTACTTCTAAAAAATTGGTTTTCAATGGTTTGGTTCTTAAAAAAAATTATAAAAATGTTCATCTAAATGAAGTCTCAAGCCATAACTATAACTGTTCGATTATTAATCATTAACCTTATCCGATAATCCATGAGATTATAAAAATTCAGAGAAATCAAATGTTCGATAAAAATATTCCTTGACCATTAATGTTATCTGATTATTAAAGGGTTTATAATTTGCAAATAAAATATAATATCAACCAATAAGCACCCCTAAAGTCCTTTGGTCCATAATAAAATTGATCAAAATATTCGAGCCTAAGCAAAATTAAAATAAACCTAAGGTTCAAAATAAATTACATGGGCTAATGAGGGTATGTGCCCCCTTCAGTTAAAAATTGGGCAAATTTAATATATCCAAGGGCAGCGCTCAATCCAGCTTGATCTAACGGACACACTTTCACAAAGAAACCCGAAGGTTAAGTCAAAAGTCAATGGTAAAAAAAGATTATAACCTAAGGTATAAGGCAAATTATTTGATCAAAACCAAGGGTCACATGCCCCCTTTGGTTAAACGTCAAGCAGGTTGATCAATCTGGATGGTTGTGCCTAATCTATGACAAATCCAATGAACGTGCGTTCCCAGAATATTCAAGCATTAAGGTTGAAAAGTCAAACATGAATAACCTAATGCCATGCGCATATTCCACTAAGCATCGGGTAGATATGAAATATCCAAGGGTAGCGCTCGCTCCACCTAAATCTGATGGCCATGCACCCATCAAGCAAGCCAATCATTAGCACCAAAAATTTCATGTGCCCCCTGGTAAATAATATTGTAGATTAAAAAATATCAATGATCACGCTCGATCCCTGCTCAGATCTGATGGTAGTGCTTCATCGAAGTGATCTAATGTTGACAAGTCAAACATCGGGGATATGAAGTGCATAGCTTCATCAGATCTAATGACCGTGCTTGATCTTGCTAAATCTAATGATGGCACTTTTTCAAAACAGTCGAAGATTAACAAGGCGATCATCGATGAAGTTATAGTCAAAGCCAAATCTGATGGTCGTGCTCATTTATACCTAGATCCAATGGTTGAAGCTTCATCAAGGTCAAACTTTCCCTCCTTGAGATATGAAGTGTGCCTTTATGGATAATCCTATGGTTGCGCCCATCTCCACTCGAATCCAATAACAACACAATATTAAAAATGATTGAAGGTTAGCTATGCAAGGTTCTCTATGGAAGATTAATTAAATTATTTTATTAGAGGTTAATATTTGTGCATAATCATGATTATCAAGGGTCTTAAATTCATATGAATTGACCCCCCTTTTGGATTAAAGACGCTCATATTTTTTGTGATCCGAAAACAATGCTCAAGCCCACCCAGATCCAACGGTGGTGCTTTCCTCAAATGATCAAAGGTTAATTCATGAGGTTTTTGGTTGGATAATTAATTAAATGTATTATTAAAATTAATACCAACACCTAATCACAATTTATAAGGGTATAATATGTTGTTAATTTTTCCCTTTCATCCTGCTAACCCTTGCACATGTATGGGGAATCCAACAATCACACCCCCATCATTGTTTGATCTAACGGTGAGCATTTGGGGAGGTGATCAGATTATAGAGGCCTATGTTTTATTAAGATATTATTAACGATATAATTATGTAGTTAACCTTAATAAAACAAAAATTATTTGCAGGATTAATACTATGATTAGTGAACACAATGATTATTAATTTTGGGCCTAAGTAATTGTGATCAACTTGCTGCTAACCATAGTATGTCAACCTTAACGTATGTGACTACCTTAGTGTGCATCTATTATGTTGTATGGCTAACAATTATGCAGGTTTGTAGAGATCAAAGATGGTTCTTAAAGCAGATTGGATCTAACGGTAAACATGGTATGCGATGTTCAAGAAGGTAAGTATTATGACTAAAACACACTAGGCATTGATTAATATTTGATTAGTATTTGATCCATTATAAAGAAACCCCAATATGATATGTTTCTCCTCTGTACTAACCAATGTGCAGATTGGAAAATCTTGGTGGGCACGCACCTCTATGATCAGAATCAAACGATCGGTCCTCGATAAAATGACTATCATTAACGGTATATCTATTTTTGAACTAACACTTTTTCAGGAGCCAAGGTGGTAGAATGTCTCATAAAAATTCCCATGAAAGCTACCACTACCATGTTCATAATACCATGTTAGGAGGGAGAGCAACTCAACAACCAATAGAAACACTGTGAATGATTGCAAAGTGCACAAACCAAAGTTCTCATGGATGTGCAGGTCGAGGAAAATCACCTACCATAACTGTCTGATTTTAGAAATGACACTATGGCCAACATCCATTGGCCAAATTCAAAAGGCAGTTGGTGACACTACATTAATAACACCTTGTGCAAAGATAGTGAAGCCACTCCTCCATCAATTATTTAAAACCCCACTCTCGAACACCATTACCACCCTGGTTATCTCAGAGCAAAAAATTACTGTAGATGAATAGAGAACTGAAGAGTTACCATTGACAAGTGAGAACCCAAAAGTGTGGGTTATAGTGAGTTGATTTGCTATCTGTAAGCAAAATGGCCACCTAGGGAGCTACTTTTGCACCTAAAGACACCTTAGAGGTAGTAAAATTCATCACAAACCAGACCCCATATGCCGAGCTCTTCGAGGAAGCTTATGCCATAATGGGAATGTATGATTTCTCAAAATAATCTGGGAAGGACAAGAAGCTCATGCCAGCCCAATAGTATGAAATTGAAAACACCTGTATTCAGAGTTTCGAGTCCATCGAAGAGAATTTACAATGCTACCCTTGGTTGTTGGTAGATTTGTTCCACAAAGCAAGAAAATCACAAAACAAGAGACCCCCTAAAAGCAATATATGGATGAGCAATATTGGGAAATTGATATGTCCCAAAGTATACTACTCCATGGACCTCATGGCATGGCTAGCAGTAGCCTATGATGAGAACACTAGAACCTTCAGGGACAACAAGGATCGACCAATGTTCAGTATTGCACCCAAGCATATCAAAGAAGTCTTCAATCTTGATGCCTTCAAACACACCACTAATCCACTAGGTAATTTAGAGGTAGTCTAGTAGGTTAACTAATTTAGAATCTTTCAAAATACTTTTTGATACACATGAAAATATACAATATGAATTCCCTATTAGAAAAACTGCATTTAAGCCCTAGGTCAGGGATTTCTGTGATATGGTTAACATCCTCTTAGGAGTGTCAGAACTCAATGTGGTATGGATGGATATATTGTATCTAGTAACACAAAGTAATAGAAGTGTGAACACCCCCATCTATGCCTGGGAAGAGGAGTTGAGCAAACAAATGCACAAATAGTTGATAGAACTAAAAAGGGCAATTTTGGAGCAAAGGAAACAGATGCCCCGTTTCTCCCACTACTCGATTCTCATGCATCTGTTGGCTAGGAAAATGGGAGAAGATAGTAAAAGGAGACTGAAAGTTGTTGAGATTTCTTATGTTCAAATTAGATTTTGGAGGATACATGAAGGACGCACTCATTTGGGTTGGTTTTGCAACAATTTCATGGTGGAAATTCACTGGATCCTAACAGGCGACATGCCTGAGAGATTAGGCCCTGGGATAAAAGCTTTTATCAAAGAAAAGGAAATAGGAGATTATTTCTTCTTAGAAGGCTTCACATACATTAGGCTCTATGGGGCCAAAATTCCCCCTAAGGTGTTACCTATGTTAAGGTGTTACCTATGTATTACCCTTTCTCCCTAGCTGCCCTGGAACTGGTAAGACAGGTTGCAAAAGAAGCCAAGATGAGACAAGCTAAGAAGCATGGTCAAGTCCCCTGGCTCAACGTCCCTTGCAAGTTTGGATATTACATATTCATAGGGTATCCGGCCCTGTTCAAGGGCATGTATGATTTAGAAGGCTTGGATTTTGAAGAGGTAACTTGGAGACCCTATGATCCTATGGGAAAATACAGGGATATGATGAAACGCGAGTATGCCTGGGTCGAGCACAGAAAGGACCAATATGAAGAAGCGTTATTGGAAGCCATAGAGAAGGGAGAAAATTTACAAAAAGTATGGGATGCTTTCTCGTATAATATAAGGGGTAATTCATAAATTCACACACCATATGAATACCCCACAGAGCTAAATTCACTAAGGAGAGTTTTGTAGACTCAATGGCCCCAATCTTCTCTCCTCCCACTCAAGCAATCCGAGAAGATCCTATACTAGAAATTATAGAAGAGCAGGGCATTGAACAAGTAGAGGTTATAGTGAGTACAATAGATATAGTGGAACATTAGATTTAAGCCCTAAAAAGCCACCAACTCAGTATAGAAGCAGTACCTAGTACTTCACAAGAAAATCCTGCAAGGCTTCATACAGAGAAAGGAAAATAAATTATTATAGGATCTTCCCAAGAATTGGCAATTCTAAAAAAATAGGTTGTAGCCCCTGTTCCTGACCAACTGCTGGCTCTTACTAGTGTGAAAAATTTAGCCCCACGGGCCATCCCCAGCTCACTAAAAATCAACAACGTAGAAATACAGGTTCCATTAGTAATACAAATGAATATGAGGAAAGTAGGTGGCTTTGGAGACCTATTAAGAGAACATAGAGTAAAACGGCAAGAAGTTGTGTTTGCCCCTAAGGCAAAGAAGTCTAAATTGGCCCTAACCTCAACAAGAGTTTCACTAGAGAGGGTAGAAGAAGAAATAATTTTTAGTGTGGCCAGTGAAAAAGAACTACAAATGGTAGCAGGGATGGGAAGCATAGGAGAAAGTTCTACTATAGGAGTGGAGGAAAATAGGTCCAGGTCAGCTATAGCAGAGATATCCATACCTGCTCCATAGGAACCATTGGTTCTCACAATTGATGATCAAACAGGGAAGATTTCAATGCACAGGAAAGAAGATGACATGGTCAGGATGAACAAAGCTATGAATGAACAAACTATAGACCTTTTGCATCAGAAAAATAAAGAATTGAGGGGTCAATTGGAGACCAGTGATAAGGAAAAGGTTGAAATGCAAGCCTTAATTAATAATCTAAAGGAACAGTTAGCTAAGGCAACCGCCACACCAGTACAACCCCCTCTAGTTGTGAAAGTAATAGACTATGCAGACTATTTGTCTAAAATCAGAAAAGAAATATCATTTAAGATTAAGGACAGGATCGATGGGATCACAGAGATGTTCAGAGAGATCAGAGTGATCCAATTTACTACCAAAGAAATGGAGAGCTTGCTATACCAAAAAGAACAAGAATTGGAAGTCATCCATCCCACTCTCCACTTGATGGCAAAATATTTTGAAGAAATGCAGAGTAAAGAAGTGATCTTAAAGGATGGCTCTGAGGTCAAAAATAATATTGAATTCATGAAAGTAGCAATGTTTGAAGCAAATAGAGGAAGGTGGTACAATGATGTTGCATAAATGTTTGCTCTGATAGATGATATAAGAGAAAAGTTGGCAGATATTGGGTTATCATTAGAAGAATTCTTGGAAACTGCTAGCATAGAAGACCTCCTCATGAATAAGATTGAAGGGTTTGATTGTGAACCTGATGATGACAAAGGAATGGCCAGACAGACTACTATCTTGGTCAATACTGTAGATTCCCTTGTTACCTAGTATGAAAAGAATAAGGTTTTTATTAGCATACAAAAAAATAGAATCCTCCAAGAGATGAATATATTGAGATTTGTTGTAACCTTTAATATTGACGCTTGGGAGCTTATTGAAAAGCAAATCAGAAGGCTTCAATAGATCAAGAAAAATAAAGAAACCAAAATATGCGGTCTACAGTTGAGGCTAAATACACCCTAGAGGAAGAAATAAATATTACTCAAGGAGGAGAAACTTCAAAAGTAGGAAGCCAGTCAGAAGTTGAAGAAGGGACAAAAGAAGAAGACTCTTCAGGCACTGAGATTACCGGTTAAATAGTTGAGTTAAAAGAGTCCTAGCAAAGTGTACAGTGTAAACAAAAGGGGATAATGGAAGACAATTGTACAAGTTTTTGAAGATCAAACCAAATAGTGACAAGTGTAAGGCCCAGATAAGGCCAAAAATAATAGATTCAAGAATTCAAAGCTATAAATACACCAGTTGTAGTCAGAATCTACATCAAGCATTAGAGATAGCAAATTTTTCTAAGAGGTATACTTGAGTGCCCTGTGAGTTGTGTTGTTGTATTCCCTTTGTATATTTTATCTTGTCATCCCTCATTCTTCCCCTTTGCTATGCAGGTTTGATAGGATAGTGCTCAAGAAGCTGAGATTATTTCCATATCTATTGAGCTGAAGGTCTAGAAAATCCGCTGTTACCATATTGGAACAAGGAGAGTAGAAGAATTTTGTTACATTATTTGAATAGAACTTATTCATTGTATTAACACTATTTGAACAGAGTTAAATGGCATTCTGCCAACTCTGCATGTAATATTCTTTGAAAGTTAATACAATTATGGGTCTCAATTTTATCAATTCTTTGTCTCGGTTCTGTGTGTTGCTTCATAATGGATTACATTATTTGAATGTATTATGAACGTTTCTTTCATTGGTTAAACTATTAAATTTGTTACGATATTCGAACGAGTTTAATAGAGCCAATTTCTTCTCTTCCCCATTCTTTTTGGTCATATTATAAATATTGTTAAATTGCTATAATAGCCCAATGAATCTAGGCACCGGTCTACATAAGGCATAATAAGAGTTGTTGTCTTTGCTTGGTCATTTTAATATAAGTAGTATAACTAAAATCTAGAGTGTTTAAACTTGCAATATCTTGAGTTTATCACTAGGGTTTCCTTACCCATTCTGATTCTTTTTCTTTAGCAATATATCTTTTATCAGAATAAAGAGGTAGGTTGACCAGAGCCTGTAATAGCTCGTTGGTTCCAAATGATTTCTTGTAGCATGACAATCGAATCCTATGGATGCAAGAAATTGTTCCAACAATTTTTTGGCCATTACGGGATTGACTTGTATGGGAATGAATTTTATTTTTAAATTCTAAGCCTAGATTTAACAATTATTATTTTTATATTTTTAATCAATAGGTGGCCAATTAGAATAAAGAACCTACATTTTAATTTTTATGTCTTTTATGTTCTTTATTTTTCATTGCCCATGATTTTTCAATTATATTTTGAAGTGTTCTTGATTCTTCTTGATTTTCTTGAAATTGCCCCAAGAACCATCTCCTGTGAGGTTGAGATTTAAATATCAAGTAATCTTGATCATAAGTTCTATTATTTCTGCACTACCTGTGTTGGCGACTTTGTCTAGGTGAACCCAGAAATCAAAAATCAAGAAAGGAGAAAAAAGTGCTGGAACACACCAAGAGAAGCAGTAAGGAACTATTTTTAGAATTTGATAACCCTGAGGTACTTACTCATAATCAAAAAGTACCAATTCTTAAGAGTACTGTGCATGAAAGTAAATATTGTCCTACAAGTAGAAATTATGTAAATAAAAATAGAAATCAGAATATCACTACTATAGAAATAACTATTAATAGTGGGTTAAATTTTGTTGTAGATGATACATTTGATTATTCTCATTTCCCAACTAATAGTAATACTATGGTAGATAATTCAACTGATTATATTAAGGTTACCCAACCCCATATTCCTTGTAGGCAGTGTTTCTGTGAATCCAAATCCCATTACACCTACAGTGACAATGGCTCAACCAAATCAAAATAATGTTCAATTGTGGAGAACTAATAGGTATAGGCCTTTCGCTTTACCTAAAAATTTGAATGCCTTACCTAGCAAAGCCCACAAGTACCTTCCCAAGTTTTTAGGAAATAATGCAGTAACTGGAGAAGACCATATCAAAAGTTTTCTATATGCTTTGGATAGCTTAGAGGTAGAACATGAAGATGTAGTCCTAAGGCTATTTTTGTAAACTTTAGAAAAGGATGCTAGGGAGTGGTTTAATGCCCTCCTAGCAAATGACATTCCAGATTTTTCTAAAATGGAAACTGTGTTCCTAAAGAAATTTGGAGAGAGGAAAAATGAACAATCCTTGTTAACCGAGTTGGCCACTATGAAGAAAAAGGAAAATGAAGTTGTCAATGATTTTAATAGATGATTTTCCAAAACTAGGAATAAAATCCCTGCTAACCTCAGGCCTAGTGACATCCAATCAATTTGTTTCTATAAAAATGCTTTCCAAGGAGAATTCAATTATGAATTAAGGTAGGAACAAGCCACCACTATCGATGAATGCATGGATAAAGCTATTGAAATAAAAAAAATATGCTAGATAGT
The DNA here is from genome assembly GCA_028583015.1 of Wollemia nobilis. Taxonomy (NCBI): domain Eukaryota; kingdom Viridiplantae; phylum Streptophyta; class Pinopsida; order Araucariales; family Araucariaceae; genus Wollemia; species Wollemia nobilis. Next base: position 5,506,533 of record JAQPPZ010016348.1, read on the forward strand.
GGTAAAATGAAGCCTTATTCTCTGGAATCAAATCAACCTGATAAAAATCCAAAAAGAGTAGCCTTTGATTTACAAAGAAGAGTTGAAGTAGATCCAATGGAGAAATTGACTAACTAGATGGTAGAAATATTTAATACCATGAACAAAAGGTTAGCAAGAATAGAAAGAAATAATGGAAACAATAGAAATAATGGTGAGCCATCACAACCAGAGAGACCACATGTTGATAATCGCCCTCCCTTCAAGAAAAATTTCAATAGGAACTGGGGAAACAATAGTGGCTCTGAAGAAGGAAATAGAAATAGGAACAACGGGAACAATAATTGGAAGAACAGAGAATCTGATAGAGATCAGAATAGTGTTCCAAATCCCATGCCATATGCTAACATAGCAGAAGGTTTTTCTTATTTCTTCTCAACCTGTGAGGCCCCCCATAACCCAGAAGGATGTGGTTTTTACTTAAGTAAACAACACAATATAGATCTTAATGATGATTCAGAAGAAGATATAAGGATTAATGCCTATTGGTCTCTAGAATATGAGTCAAGAGAAAGGCTCTTTGAAGAAAACATGGACAAGTATGCTTCAAATCATCATCCTCAGATCTTAGTAGCTGAAGGTACCAAAATCTTGCAAAAACCACATGAGTCAAGATATGATAAAATGAAGTAGGGGAAATTAATTCCCACTGCAAAAGAAGTGGAGGAGTTAGAAGCTACCCACACTCTAAATTTAAGAAATAGAATAGTTCCTGACAAAATAGAGAAAGCTTCTACTAGTGAAATAAGAAAACAGTCCTTCACCAACAAAAATATTAATAAAGAGAAAATAGATAGAACCCCCAAAAAGGTAATCCCTGAGCTAATATATTAGAAGAGGAAACACCTAAGGAAGAATGCAACAAACCATTATATGTAAAAAATATAGAATTTGACATTGGATTAGAACTCAGTGAGCTTATGAAAGTTTAGCAGTACAAAGATTAAGTCTGTAGAGCATTTGGTTTTATTGAACAAAAAGAAGATCCAACTTGCCATACTGCTAGACAAAATCAACATGATACAAGGTCACCATCCTCTGTTAGACCCTTCTATGTGTCATTAAGATATAATTTAGATGAAGGAGAGAGATATGTGATTCATAATTGTATGCTGGATAGTGGGGCTTCACACAATATCATACCCAAAATGATAGCTGACCAAATGAGGTTAATATGTACAAGAGATTTTGCCCCTATTTCAATAATGGATAGTAGGCAAGTACCTTGTGTTGGAGTGATAACTGGATTATTGGTTTTCCTAGACCAACACCCCAAGAAAGGTATAGTTATGGATGTTGCAGTAGTGGATGTTGATCCTTTCTTCTCACTACTACTAAGCAGGCATTGGGCAGAATAATTAGGGGGATCAATTCAATTGGATTGGTCTTATGCTACCATCCCAATGATAGATAAATAAAATGTAACTCTACGAAGAGAACCTTTCAACAAATATTCTATAGAGTTAATTAAAATAGATGAAACCATGATAAAATTAGTAAACTCAGTAGAAGAGAAAGGAATGGGAGTTTATTCAATATGGCATAACCCATTCCTAGTAGAAGTACCAAAATCCAAAAACATGGATCCAAAAGTTATGAAAATGGTTGATGCTAAATCAGATAGGGTATTAACACAAGAAATGTGGACCATGACTTTTGATGGAGCCAAATCTCAATCTGGAGTAGGTGCAGGAGTTAATTTGACTAACATAAAAGGAAACTACCTTGGTATTCCTTATAGACTAGAATTCCCTTGCACTAATAATGTAGCCTAATTATGAAGCTTTGTTGCTAGGATTGAGGAAAGCTAAAGAGTTGGGCATTAACTACCTAACTATAATTGGAGATGTAGAATTAATCATCCAATAGATAAGAGGAAAGTATCAAACCAAGCATCCTAGGTTAAAATAGTATAAAATTGTAGTATTGGAAGAAATTGAAAAAAAATTAGCTTTCAATATCTCATACATTCCTAGAGAATAGAACCATGTTGCAGACCTCTTAGTTGTAAATGCATCAGGCCTGGACCATCCAAAAATTACTATATAATATATGGATAGGTTCCCAACCATTTCAGTCTATAAGCCCTCTATCCTAGATAACATTGTTTACTTACAGGTCTTCCAAGATGATGTAGATATCAAAGACTTCATGACTTTACAAAATCAATATGCAGATATAATCTGTGATGAAAAGGATGAAGAAAAGCTAAAATATCAAATAGATGAACCAGTAGAAGTAATCCAACTAAAAACAAATAGAATACCAAAAGGATTAGTTTCTCTAGAGTTTATTTGATAATTTTGATAAGGCATTTAAACCTCTTTTGAAAGAAACCATAGTGGAAAATGTTAATATTGGTATAATTGAAGAGCCCAAAATAGTAAAAATAAACACAAAATTGCCATATCAGTTTCTTGAAGAAAAATAAGGAACACTTTGTTTGGAAATATGAAGATCTTAAAACCTTCAAAACAGATGTAATGTCACATATAATACCTCTGAAGGAAGATTCCAAGCCATTCAGACAGAAACAGAGGAAGTATAACCCTACTCTACACCCAATAATGCAAAAAGAGGTACAAAAATTGCTGGATTCCAAAATTATCAGAAAGGTAATATTAAATAAATTCGATGAAGCACTTGATTCATTCTCATTCATTTGAATATAAAGAATACAAAGCAGTTGATTAACCAACTAGTTGGTTAATCAACGAATTAGAGATCGCCTACGAGCGATACTTTTGCAAATAATGAAATACAATATATGCCATGCCATATGCTAACATCCCCCCTTATTACATTATTGGAAAATTCCAATTGTATCTCGAAATTTTTCATATTTGATACGTCCAAGTGCTTTGGTAAAGATATCTGCAACTTGCGCATCAGTAGAAATGTATTGAAGTTGTATATGGTGCTTTGGAACTTCATCTCGAATAAAATGACATCTGGTATCAACATGTTTGGTACGTTCATGAAAAATTGGATTTTTGACAAGATTCAAAACACCTTGATTGTCGCAAAACAAATGAAGTGGAAGATTCTTTGGAAGGCCCATGTTTGTAAGAATGCGACTTAACCACATTATCTCGCAGACTGCTTCACTGGTCGCACGATATTCTGCTTCTGTTGAAGATAGAGCAACCACATGTCTGTTTCTTCTTGTGCCATGAGATTGGTCCAGACCCGAGATGAAAAACATATCCAGAAGTGGATTTACGATCATCAAGAGATCCAGCATAATCTGAGTCTGTGTATCCAAGTAAGAAAAAATTATTATTCTTTCTATATTCCAGACCATAATTTGAACTACCACAAACATAATGAAGAACTCTTTTTGCTGCTTTCCAGTGACTCATCTTAGGCTCTTGCATGAACCTTGAAAGATATCCCACAGCAAAACTGAGATCTGGCTTGGTATTTGTCAGATATAGGAGACTCCCAATCAACTGGCGATAGCGAGTTCCATCTACCTGAGGTGACTTATCATATCGAGATAACTTAAGTCCTTGCTCCATTGGAGTTGCTTTGGACTTACAATTAGTCATCCGATATTTTTCTACTAAAGTCTTGGCATATTTCTTTTGTGTTACTCGAATATGAAACTGTTCTTGAGTAAATTCTAAACCAAGACAATAGTGCAGAAGTCCTAGATCTGTCATTTCAAATGATTGCTTCAAGTCATTTTTCACTAAGCCAATCATACTTTCTGAGCTTCCTGTGATGATCAGATCGTCTACGTAAAGTACAAGAATCACTATATCAGAACCATTTCTCTTGATATAGAGATTTGCATCTGAAGGACTTCTTTCGAATCCATGCTGCACAAGGTGACTGTCTATCTTGATATACCAAGCTCGAGGAGCTTGTTTTAGCCCATACAAGGATTTAATCAATTTGCATACTTTTTGTTCTTTTCCCTTTTCCACAAATCCTTCTGGTTGAGTCATATATACTTCTTCTTGTAAGTCACCATTCAAGAAGGCACTTTTAACATCCATCTGATGTAATTTCCACCCAAACTGAGCTCCCATGGCACAAAGTACACGAATGGTAGTCATTTTTGCAGTAGGGGCAAAAGTCTCTTCATAATCTATGCCTTCTTTCTGAGCATATCCCTTTGCAACAAGCCGGGCTTTATGCTTATCAATAGATCCATCTGCCTTATACTTCACTTTGAACACCCATTTGCAGCCTATGGGTTTCTTCCCTTTTGGCAGATCGACTAACTTCCAAGTATTATTTTTAAGGAGAGATTGATGTTCTACATCCATGGCCTCTTTCCACTGTGGTTCATCAAGTGCAGATTGAACCGTTGTGGGTTCGTTTGTATTCAATGTAGACATATAAATTTTTTCTCCATCCTTATCTTCCTCTCTATCATTTTCTGTACCCACTGACAAATCATCAAAGTGTTGACAAAGTTCGTCAACCTCTGAAGTAGATTCTTCTGCTTTCATCTGTTGAGTCATACTACGAGTACATGGCCTATCAAGAGATAGATCTGGAAGGGATTTCAACTTAGCATCTCTCAAAGTGCTAGTATACCATTTTGGAACTTTCTGTTTTTGCTGTGGAAGTTGAACCTCCTTCTTAGGCTCTTCTTCATTTAGGTATACAGTTGTGGATGTGTCTTTTGATGTGAGAGCTTCATCAAATATAACATCTCTACTTACATGTGTCTTCTTGGTCTTAGGATCAATCAATCGATAACCTTTTGAGTACTCATCATAGCCAAGAAAGATACACTGCAAAGTTTTCTCATCCAGCTTCCTCCTTTTTTGTTTTGGAATGTGCATGAATGCTTTACATCCAAACACCTTCAGATGAGCAATGGAAGGTTTCTTACCACTCCATGCTCCTTGTGGAGTCTTCCCTTGTAGAGCTCTAGTGGGTGCTCTATTTAGGAGGTATGATGCTGTGTTTATTGCTTCTGCCCAATATTGATCCTCAAGATGTGCTCCTTTTAGCATACATCGAACCATTTCCATAATGGAACGATTTCTTCTTTCTGCAACTCCATTCTGCTGAGGTGTATAGGCTGTAGTCAGTTGTCTTTTGATCCCATGTTTTTTAAGAAACTCTGAAAACTCTTCAGAGGTGTATTCCCCCCCTCGATCTGAGCGGAGGGTCTTGATCATACATCCCGACTCCTTCTCAACAAGTTTCTTGAACTGTTGAAAGTAGAGAAACGCTTCTGATTTCAACTGAAGAAAGAAAACCCACATCCTCCGTGAGTAATCATCAACGAATAGTTGAAAATATTTTTTTCCACCATAGCTGGTTGGCATAGGTCCACACAGATCGGTATGTACCAGCTCTAAAGGATTTGCAGCTCGAGAGGAGCTGGCTTCAAAAGGCACTCGATGTTGCTTCCCTGCTAAGCAATCCGAGCAAACCGGCAAGATAGATGAGAGGGGCGGAAGACCTGTCACCATCCCATATTTGTGTAATTCAAGCAAATATCCAGAACTGAGATGCCCATAACGTCGATGCCAGAGAGAGGTGGCCTCTTTTGTAGTTGCAGCCAAAGCAACATGGGAAGTGGATATAGCATCGAGAATAAACAAGCCATGTTTGTAAGATCCAGTTGCTACATGTTTACCACTATGTGTGATAAAACATCTCTTTTGGCCATTGACAACTCGAAACATGACTTCCATGTTTCTATCCAACATTTGTGTGACTGAAAGCAGATTATTGGCTAAGCCTGGAACATAGAGAACCTTTTCAATTTGACAATTACCATCAGGAAGAGACACAAAAATATCCCCTTCTCCTTTTACTTGATATACCTGATTGTCAGCAATTGTGACTGGCTTACCCTCTTTTTCCACAAACGTATCAAACCAAGATTTATCCCCAGTCATGTGTTTGCTAGCTCCTGAATCAATATACCATACAACATCTATCTGAGAAGACGAAGTATGAGTCATGAGCACCTTGTGTGCTCGTTCAGAGTAAGAATCTGAATCGGACTCAGGAGAATGTGAGTCTGAGTTGGATTCAGCATAAGCAACATGGCCTTTAGATTGCTTATGCTTATTGTAGTTTTTCTTGTGCTTGCCCTTCTTTTGGGAACCTCTTTCATGTGGTTGCTTGTTTTTGAACCAACATCTATTGGTGTCATGGTTATTCATGTCACAAATTTTGCAATATTTTGTATCTTTTTGTTGAGATTGCTTCCCTTTTCCTTTGGAAGAAGCACCTCCTTTTTGAAATTGGCCTTGCTGTTTACCACTTTGTTGTGTGGAAAGAGCATTATCTGGCATGTCATCTTTCTGGACCTGAGTTGCTTCCTTAGTCTGAAGCAAGTTTACTAGTTCCACAAATGAGACTTGTCTACCAGAAACATTGAGAGAGGTGATCAACATCTTGTAGGAACTTGGTAATGCTCTCAAGATAACAGAATTCAAGACATCATCATCCACAGGTTTTCCCATAGCATTCAATTTTGCTTTCAAATCTGCCACTCTGCATAGGAATATGTCAACTGTTTCTCCAGAACTCATACTGAGATTATGTAGTTGAGTTTGAAGATGAAGAATAGTGGATTGATTCTTCCCTTCATATACTATGAGCAAAGCATCCCAGGCTATCTTACTAGTTTTTGCATCACAAATATGAGGCTGCACCTCATCTGTGGTAGCAAGTAAGATAAATACAAGACTCTTCTGGTCTTTTTTATCCCAATCATCTTGATCTGCTCCTGTTGTTTGAGGATGTTTTTCAGTGCCAGTCACTACATCCCATAAATCTTCCAACTAAAGTATGGCTTTCATCTTTGTCTTCCATGGAACAAAGTTAGGACCTTTCAACAATTGGGAATCTGAGAGATACTTATGAATTGTGGCCATTATGAAGGTTCCTTATATCACCAATTGGTCTCCCTTTCTTTATACCTGCTAGATCATTATATTGTAACCATTCAATATACACCCGCCCTTACGTGAGGGAAACTATAGGTATATAGGAACAGTATACTACGCAATATGTACTCGCCCTTACGAGAGGGAGACTATAAGTACATATGAGAAGCACAATATATTGAACATTAGCGATACTGAAAGGGCATCGTGTTGTTAATGACACCTACCATAGAAAGTTTTATTCCGCATGCGTGGGGCGTAACTTCCCCTAAACACTTTGGAAAAAAGAGCTTTCGTCAGGATTTACGCCTAACAACAATCACGATGTGGGTATGAAATGAGAAATAAAAAAACTGGTTTGCCTTATTTCTCCCCGATGATTTATAGAGAACAAGCTCAGACGTCGTTGTTGCAGCTATATTAGGCGGCGAATACAGTAGTCCAAAGCACGACAGCATTACCTGTAAGTGTGGACCAGAGGTATCTCAAATACCGAATGCTGCTGTGCAATAAATTGCACAAATAGGGTATAAATTTGGGGTCTTATGTTTTGTTTTTAATTTATGATTGTGAATGCAAGAAAACAAAATATTTAAATGCAAAAGAAACAATCATAAATGCCCACAAATTTATAGCTCCTATTACCAATCTAGCAATTATTCTGCCAAATGGCTTTATTTCCCCCCTTTATCTGACAATTTTGCAAATGAATCATGTGAAATCTTCCCCCCGTCAACTTGCAAAATTTGGCAAAAAATGAGAAATGAATACCTGAAAAAAAATTGAGCCTCCAAGGCATCAATTTTGCTGCTGTGGGGCGTCAATGTGGCCGTGCGGGCGTCAAATGTCCCGTGCTGGCGTCACAGAACCTGTGCGGGCGTCACAGAACTGGTGCGGCCGTCAAAAAAGAAAAAGAAAAAAACACCGTCACATAACCCCCGAAGAGATTTGAACCCACGATCTGCCACCAAACAACGTCCGCACTTGCCACGGGAGCCAGACGGCCCGACGAAACCAAAACAGACAACAGGGAATAAAGAAGTGTGTTGCGGCCTAGGATTTGAAAAAAAATAATAATCCCACATGGCCTGTGCGGCCACTGTGGGACGTTTTAAAATCGGGGGAAAGCAGTTAAGCTTTCGGTTGCCTTCGGGCAACCAACCCCACCCTTTTGGCCTCCGCAACCGCCGTGCGTCCTCCGTCTGCCTCACGCACCTCCGTCTGCTATCGTCCTTCGTCTACCTGTTGTTTGGTCAGTCTGCTGCTGTCTGGTTCATCCGCCTGCTGTCTGGTCAAGTCCGCTGCTTATCGTGGTCAGTCTGCTGTTGTCTGGTTCGTCCGCCTACTATCTGGTCACCACAGGTCCCATTGGCTGTCCTTACATCCGTAGCTCTGATGCCATAATAAATTCCATGAAGCACTTGATTCATTCTCATTCATTCGAATATAAACAATACAAAGCAGTTGATTAACCAACTAGTTGGTTAATCAACGAATTAGAGATCGCCTACGAGCGATACTTTTGCAAATAATGAAATACAATATATGCCATAATGCCATATGTTAACAATATTTTCATCTTGGATATCCAATCTAGTACCAGTCAAAAAGAAGAATGGGGATATTAGACTCTATGTCGACTTTAGAAACTTGAATTAAAGCTCCTTAAAAGACAATTATCCATTGCATAATATGGAACAACTATTGCAAGATGTAGTTGGTTCTTCCAAAATGTCCTTGTTGGATGGATTTTTTGGGTATAATTAGTTATAGATTAATCCAAAAGATAAACATAAGACATCATTCACCACACCCTAGGGTACTTTTGAATATTTGAGAATACCTTTTGGTCTAATGAATGTAGGTGCTAACTTTAAGAGAGCAATGCATTTTATCTTTAAAGAGTTGATGTTAAAAATAGTAGTGGTATATCTGGATGATATAATAGTGTTTTCTAAAAATTATGAAGACCACTTAGAGCATCTTGCTGTAGTATTTTCCCGATATAAAGAATTTGGAATTTCTCTAAATCCTAAAAAGTGCATATTTGGAACAACACAAGGAAAATTACTAGGACATATAGTGTCAGAAAAAGGGGTGAGTATAGATCTAGAAAGAATAGAAGCCATCTCAAAAATTTCCCCTTCTAAAAATATAAAAGGAGTCAAGTCATTCTTTGGAAAAATTAATTTTGTTAGGAGATTCATTCCCAATTTTGCAGAGATGACCAAACCCATAAATGATATGGTTAAAAATACTGGAGAAATAAAATGGACATCAGAAAACATAGAAGCTTCTAAAAAGATTGAACATGTTATTTTAACTACCCTAGTCCTTGCCCTGATTATTCAAAGGACTTTAATATTTACTCATTTGCATCTGATCATTCTATTTCTACAGTCCTTTCTCAAAAGGATAATGAAAATAATGAAAGGCCAATAGCTTTCATGAGTTCAGGATTGAAAGGAGCACACCTCAAGTATACTCTGCTATAAAAATATGCTTATGCAGTGATTCAAGCCTTAGAACATTTCAAGGGTATATTTGGTTCCAACAAAGTTTACCATTGCATCCCTTTTATAGCTATAAAAGAAGTCTTCATTCTATCTGAACCATTATGAAGTCTTGCAAGGTGTATGGTAAAACTATTACAATATGATGCTGAGTTTAAAATAGTCAAAACTATAAGAGGGTAGGGTTTAGCCAAATATTTGGCTTATAAGGAAGGAGAAGACCCTAATAATGTGGTTATAGTAGATGAGATGCATGATATCAGGAGAATTTAATAATGCTGAGTGCAAATGGCATGATGAAATATTAGCATACTTACAAACTCTATCTTTCCCAAGAGACATGCCAACCAATGGAATGAGATCAGTACAACTGCAAACACAAAAATACCATGTGTAGGATGGTGTGCTTTATTGGAGATACCCTAATGGTGTGTTATTAGTCTGTATTTATGCAAATGAAGTCCCAAAAATAATTAAATAATTTCATGATGGTTTATGTGGAGGATATTTTGCTCCAAAATCTACAACTAATAAAATTATGAGAGCATGATATTATTGGCCTTCCCTTTTTAAATATGTATATAAATATGTGAGAAATTGTCATAATTACCAGTTTTTTGCAAGAAAGAAGAAGCTGACAGCTATTCCTCTCAAGCCAGTGATCATAGAAGCATCGTTCACACAATGGGGCATTGATCTGATTGGAGAGATAAAGCCTAACTCATAAGGCATGCATAAATGGATCATAATTGCAACATAATACTTCACCAAGTGGGTAGAGGTTGCTCCTCTAAGAATCTACACAACTCAAACCATTGTTAATTTCTTAGAAGAAAACATTCTAACCAGGTTTGGAGTTCCTCAAAAACTGGTAACAGACAATAGGAAGTATTATGTTTCATTTGAGATGGTAGATTTTTGTGCTAAGTATGGAAGAAATTTTCCATTCTACAAATTATTACCCCTAAGGAAATGGTCTTGCTGAGTCATAAAATAAAAATTTAATAACCAGAATAAAAATATCATTGGGTAAGAATAAAATGAGTTGGGATAGTGAACTGAAATTTGCTCTATGGGCAGATAGACTGTCTACCAAAAGAAACATCAGAAGAACCTCCTATGAAATGGTGTATGGGGAAAAAGCTTTATTACCCCCTAGAATATAAAAATTAGTATTATCCCTTTTACTACAATATCATGAGGACCCCAACACCTTACAGAGAAGGTTAGACCAAATTTTCCTGTTATGAGAACAAAGAAGAGAAACCCTTAATAGGATGATGGAGCAAACCCAGAAAATGATAAAATTGTTCAAAAAGAAATCCAAAGGTACTCCATTCTCTGAAGGAGACATAGTGATATACTGGGATCCCAAAAATGATAAACATGGTGAAAAGAGAAGCTTAAGCCCAAATGGATTGGCCCATATCATATAACTCATGTGGTTGGTCAAAATACTTACAAATTGCAAACCTTAGAAGGACAAACAATGACAATCCCTATAAACGACCAACACCTCAAGATGTACAACCCTTTTTGTGGGATCAGAAGAGAGGAAATACCCTAAAAATAAAATAAATAAATAAATTAAAAAAAATAATATACAAAAATAAAAATCCAAAAACAGAGTGATGTAATTTTTGTCAAATTTTGTGCTGTTTTGTTTGTCAGTTAAGTAATTTTATTTTTGCTGTTTTGTTTTGTTTTGCTTTGTGTGGTTTCAATTGTGTTGTTTCTCATGATTATCATAGGATGATGAGTATTCCTTACTGCTTATTCCTATAAAAACAAATAATATGAGGAAATTTATTTTATATTTTGATGATGCTTACAATTTCCAAATTTGAACGTTCATACAATAGTCATATGATATGAGATAAAACAGAGTAAAATCAGAGTTGATTGGTACATCATGTTAAGGCCTCACATTACAAACAATACTTAAAGATATTTCTGGGTCCAAGGGATAGAGTTATCTTTTTTAAGATGGTTGAGCTAAAATTCATTACACTCATTCCTTTAGCCAAAAGTTGATCCTCAACTTAGATACACTCATTGCACATTTTGCATTTATCAAAATATTTCTCAAAGAGAGAAAACCATTTTAATGTAGATTGGAGTTAGTGTCTGAGATATCTTTGGAAACCTCTACCGGGGCTATGGATGCTTGACTTGTAGTAGAGTAAAACCATATGGGATTAGTATCATCTCCACCGAGGCTATAGATGCTTGACTGGCAGTGGAGCCCTACAAAACAACAAAAATCTTTAAGAGTGAAATTATATATTAAGCTTAACCATTTGCAAAATATGATGAAGTTTTAGAAGATATAGAAATAAAAATGAATACACTAACACACACTTAGGATAAAGCAGGATGGAACAAGTAAAATTTGACAAATTATGTGTAATCATATCCTAGGACTTTGCTAAACAATCATAACAATATATTTAAAAAGCTTATATGATCCTAAAATTCTGATCCTTTGATTCAAATTGATTAAGAGGAATTATATTTTTTGGATGCTCTATTGTTTTAATATCATGTTTCTTGTTGGTTTATTGTAGCTTTTCGGTTTAAAGTTTTTTTGGTTTGTGTTTTAAATTTTTTTATTAGGTTTTGTGGTTTATGATTCTTTTCAAAGCTTGCAATGAAACTAGGAGATTATGGAATTCTCAAATGCCTTGAGTTTTAAGCACATTGTCCCAGTCAAAGCCTATGTTGGAGCTAAATTTGACTCAACATCAAATGCCCCTAAATTTAAACTTTTTGGCTTCAATAATTTTACCAAATGTTGTTGGTCTCTATTGCATTTACTTCTAATTTTTTTTTTCAATAGTTTGGTTCTTAAAAACAATTATAAAACAGTTCATATAAATTAAGTCTCAAGCCATAACTATAAATTTTTGATTATTAACCGTTAACCTTATCCGATAATCCATGAGCTCATAAAAATTTAGATAAATCAAATGTTCGATAAAAATCCTCCTTGACTGTTAACGTTATTTGATTATTAAAGGGTTTATAATTTGCAAATCAAATATAATATCAGCCAATGAGAACCCCTAAAGTCCTTTGGTCCATAATAAAATTGATTGAAATATTCAGGCCTAAGAAAAATTAAAATAAACCTAAGGTTCAAAATAAATCACATGGGCTAATGAGGGTATGCACCCCCTTCGATTAAAAATCGGGCAGATTTAATAGATCCAAGGGTAGTGCTCAATCCACCCTGATTCGATGGATGCGCTTTCACAAAGAAACCCGAAGGTTAAGTCAAAAGTCAATGGTAAAAAAAAATATTATAACCTAAGGTATAAGGCAAATTATTCGATCAAAACCAAGGGTCATGCACCCCCTTTGGTTAAACATCGAGCAAGTTGATCAATCTGGATGGTTGAGCCTAATCTATCATAAATTCAATAGATATGTGTTCCCAAAATATTCGAGCATTAAGGTTGAAAAGTCAAACATGAATAACCTAAGGTCATGTTCATATTCCACTAAGCATCGAGCAAATCTGAAAGATCCAAGGATAGTTCTTATTCCACCTAAAAACGATGATCGTGCCCATCAAGCAAGCTAATCATTAGTGCCAAAAATATTATGTGCCCTCTGGTAAATAATCTTACAGATTAAAAAAGATCAATGACCATGCTCGATCCCCACTCAGATCCAATGGTAGCGCTTCATCAAAGTGATCTAACATTGACAAGTCAAACATTGAGGATATGAAATGCGTAGCTTCATCAGATCTAACAGTCGTGCTTGATCCTACCAAATCTAATAGCGATGATTTTTTGAAATAGTCAGATATTAACAAGGCGATCATCGACGAAGTTATAGTCAAAGCCAAATTTGATGATCACACTCATTTATACCCAGATCCAACGGTCAAAGCTTCATCAAGGTCAAACTTTCCCTCCTTGAGATACGAAGTGTGCCTTTATGGATAATCCTACGGTTGTGCCCATCTTCGCCTAAATCCAATGACAATGTATTATTAAAAATGATCAAAGGTTAGCTATACAAGGTTCTCTACGAAAGATTAATTAAATTGTTTTATTCGAGGTTAAGCTTTGTGCATAATCATGATTATCAAGGGTCTTAAACACATATGAATTGACCCCCTTCCCGGATTAAAGGTGCTCATATTTTTTGTGATCCGATGGTAGCGTTCAAGCCTACCCAAATTCGATGATGATGCTTTCCTCAAATGATCAAAGGTTAATTCATGAGGTTTTTGGTCGGATAATTAATTAAATGCATTATTAAAATTAAGACCAACACTTAATCATGATTTATAAGGGTATAATACATTGTTAATTTTTCCCTTTCATCCTACTAACCCTTGCACATGTATGGGGAATCCAACAATTGCACCCCCATAATTGTTTGATCTAACGATGAGCATTTGGGGAGGTGATCAAATTATAGAGGCCTATGTTTTATTAAGATATTATTAATGATATAATCACATAGTTAACCTTAATAAAACAAAATTATTTGTAGGATTAATACTATGATTAATGAACACAATGATTATTAATTTTGGGCCTAAGTAATTATGATCAACTTGCTTCTAAACCATAGTATGTCAACCTTAATGTATCTGACTACCTTAGTGTACGTATATTATGCTATATGGCTAATGATTATGGAGGTTCCTAGAGATCAATGATGGTGCTTAAAGTAGATTGGATCTAATGGTAAGCATGGTATGTGATGCTCGGGAAGGTAAGTATTACGACTAAAACACACTAGGCATTGATTAGTCTTTGATTCATTATAATAATAAATCTTAGGTTAAAGCAACCCGAATATGATATGTTGTTCCTCTAGACTAACCAACGTGCAGATTGGAAAATCTTGGTGGGCACGCACCTCTATGATCAAAATCAAACGATCGGTCCTCGATAAAATTACTATCATTAACAGAATATCTATATATGAAACTAACACTTTTTCAGGAGCCAAGGTGGTAGAATGTCTCATAAAAATTCCCACGAATACTGCCACTACCACATTCATAATACCACATCAGGAGGGAGAGCAGCCCAACAACCAATAAAAATATTGTGAATGATTGCAAGTGTACAAACCAAATTTCTTGTGGACGTGCAGGTCGAGGAAAATTACCTACCATAACTGTCCGATTTTAGAAACAACACAATGACAAGCATCCATTGGAAAAATTTAAAAGGTAGTTGGTACCACTGCATTAATAACACCATGTGCAAAGATAATGAAGCCACCCCTTCATCGATTATTTAAAATCCCACCCTCGAACACATTATCACCCTCATTATCTTAGAGTAGGAAATTTTCGTAGACGAATAAAGAACTGAAGAGTTACCATTAATAAGTGAGAACCCATAAGAGTGGGTTATAGTGAATTGAGTTGATGTCTGTAAGAAAAATGGATGCCTGAGAAGTTTCTTTTGCACCTAAATACACCCTAGAGGTAGTGAAATTCATCACAGACTAGATGCCATATGTCGAGCTCTCTGAGGAAGTTGCTATCGTAATGGAAATTTATGATTTCTCAAAATAATATGTGAAGGACAAGAAGCTCACACCAACCCAATAGTATGAAATTGAAAACACCTATATTCGGAGTTTTGAGTCCACCAAAGAGAATTTACAATGCTACCCCTGGTTGTTGGCATATTTGTTCCACAAAGCAAGAAGATTACAAAACAAAAGACCCCCTAGAAGCAATAGATGGACGAGTAATATTGGGAAATTGATGTCCCAAAGTGTACTACTTGGTGTAAATTCAGCTATAGGAGACCAACAAAATGGACTCCAATCACATAACACAAATGCAATATAATGGAAGAAACCTGCAAATCGATATTCTTCTCATTTTTGAATTCACACCCCCTCTCCAAAATATTACAATCCATCATATAGCAACCGAAAACCAAAGAAACCCTAAAACATCTTTTTTTCTAAAAATTGCTAAAAATAGAAATGAGTCGGATTATGCCCAAATTTGGTGCACACATCCCTCTTACAATAACGAACCTTAATTTAAAATATTAGGCCTCAACTTAAGGTATAATAAAAGGTAATAAAATTCTAACATAAAAAAAAAACCCAAAAAACCCGAGAACCTATTCTAAAAGCTAATTTTAGGACACTAGATGTCGGAGTTAGGTCCCGAAAACATTATTTTTTGAGGGTGAGGTGAATCAGTGATTAGCCTCATGTAGAACACGCACACGAAACCACCTATTAAATTTCAAGGCAAACGGGCATACAGTTCACAAGTTATGGCTCCGGCAAGGTGCATCACTACTCTACGGACCTCATAGTGTGGCTAGTAGTAGCATACGATGAGAACACCAAAACCTTTAGGGACAATAAATACTTGATGGTGTTCAGTATTTCACCTAAGCATATTAGGTAATTATTTAATCTTACTCCTTCGAACACACCACTAATCTGCTAGATAATTCAAAGGCAGTCTAGCAGGTTAACTAAATTAGAATCTTTCAAAACACTTTTTGATACACATGAAAATATACAATATGAATTCCCTATTAGAAAAATTGCATTCAAGCCCTAGGTCAAGGATTTCTATGATATGGTTAGCATCCTCTTAGGAGTATCAAAACTCGATGTGGTTTGGATGGATGTATTGTATTTAGTAACACAAAGTAATAGAAGTGTAAACACCCCCATCTATGCCTAGGAAGAGGAGTTGAGCAAACAAATGCACAGACAATTGATAGAATTAAAAAGGGCAATTTTGGAGCAAGGGAAATAGATGCCTTGTTTCTCGCACTACTAGATTCTCATGCATCTGTTGGTTGAGAAAATGGGAGAAGATAGTAGAAGGAGACTAAAAGTTGTTGAGAGTCCTTACATTCAAATTAATTTTTGGAGAATACACAAAGGACACACTCATTTGGGTTGGTTTTGTGATAATTTCATGGTGGAAATTCACTGGATTCTAACAAGCGATATGCCTAAGAGGTTACCTATGTACTGCCCTTTCTCCCTAGCCACCCTGGAACTGGTAAGATAGGTTGTAGAAGAAGCCAAGATGAGACAAGCTAAGAAGCATGGTAGAGTCCCCTAGATTAACGTCCCTTTCAAGTTTAGATATTACATATTCATAGGGTATATGACCCTGTTCAAGGGCATGTATGATTTAGAAGGCCTAGATTTCAAAGAGGTAACTTGGAGATCCTATGATCCTGTGAGAAAATACAGGGATATGATGAAACACAAGTATGCTTGGGTAGAGCACAAAAAGGACCCATATGAAGAAGCATTATTAGAAGCCATAGATAAGGGAGAAGATTTAAAAAAGGTATGGGATGCTTTCCCATGTAATCTAAGGGGTAATTCATAAATTCACACACCATATGAATACCCCACATAGATGAATGCACTAAGGAGAGTTTTTGTAGACTTGGCGGTCCCAATATTCTATCCCCCCACTCAGGAAATTTGAGAAGATCCTATACTAGAAATTATAGAAGAACAAGGTATTGAACAAATATAGGTTATAGAGAGCACAATAGATATATTGGAACACCAGATTCAAGCCCCAGAAAGCCAACAACTCAATATAGAAGCAGCACTCGGTACTTCACAAGAAAATTTTATAAATCTTCATACAGAGAAAGGAAAGGAAATCATTACAGGGTCTTCCCAAGAATTAGCAATTCTAGAAAAATGGATTGTAGGCCCTATTCCTGACCAATTTCTGGCTCTTACTAGTGTGAAAAATTTAGCCCCGTAGGCCATTCCCAGCTCACTAAAAATCAATAACATAGAAATACAGGTTCCATCAGTAATACAAATGAATATGAGGAAAGTAGGTGGTTTTGGAGACCTATTAAGAGAACATAGAGTAAAACAAAGTAAGAAGTCATGTATGACCCTGAGTAAAAGAAGTCTGAATTGGCCCTGAATTCAACAAGAGTTTCACTAGAGAGGGTAGAAGAAGAAATAATTTTTAGTGTGGCCAGTGAAAAAGAGCTACATATGGTAGCAAGGATGGGCAACATAGGAGAAATTTTTAGTGTAGGAGTCCAGGAAAATAGGTCTAGAGTAGTTATAGTAGAGACATCAATACCTGATCCACAGGAGCCAGTGGTTCTCACAGTTGATGATCAAACGGGGAAGATTTCAATGTATGGGAAATAGGATGACATGGTCAGGATGAAAAAATATATGAATGAACAAACTATAGATCTTTTGTACCATATAAATAAAGAATTGAGGGGTCAATTGGAGACCAATGATAAGGAAAAGGCTAAAATGCAAGCCTTAATTAATAATATGAAGGAACAGTTAGCTAAGGCAACCACCACACCAGTATAGCCCCATTTGGTTGTGAAAGTAACAGACTATGAAACTATTTGTCTAAAATCAGAAAAGAAATATCATTTAATATTAAGGATAGGATCAATGGAATCACATAGATGTTTAGATAGATCAAAGTGATCCAATTTATTACCAAAGAAATGGAGAGTCTGCTATACTAGAAAGAACAATAATTGGAAGTCATCCATCCCACTCTCCGCCTGATGGCATAATATTTTGAAGAAATGCAAAGTAAAAAAGTGATCTTAAAGGATGGCTCTAAGGTCAAGAACAATATTGAATTCATGAAAGCAACAATGTTTGAGGTAAACAAGGAAATGTGGTAGAATGATGCTGTAGAAATGTTTGCTCTGATAAATGAGACAAGAGAAAGCTGGAGGATATTGGGTTATCATTGGATGCATTCTTGGAAACTGCTAGCATAGAAGACCTCATCATGAATAAGATTGAAGAATTTTATTGTGAACCTAATGATGATAAAGTAATGGCCAGAAAGACTACTTTCTTGGTCAACCCTGTGGATTCCATAGTTACCCAATATGAAAAGAATAAGGTTTTTATTAGCATACAAAAAAATAGAATCCTCCAAGAAATGAATATATTGAGATTTGTTGTGACTTTTAATATTGATGCTTGGAAGCTTATTGAAAAGCAAATCAAAGGGCTACAACAGAGCAAGAAAAATAAAGAAACCAAAATATGTAGTTTATAGCTGGAATTAAATACACCCCTAGAGGAAGAAATAAATATTACTCAAGCAAGAGAAACTTCAAAAGCAGGAAGCCAATCAAAAATTGAAGAAGGGACAAAAGAAGGAAACTCTTCAGGCACTGAGATTACCTGTTAAACAGTTGAGTTAAAAGAGTCCTAGTAGAGTGTACAATGTAAACAAAAGGGGATAATGGAAGACAAATGTACAAGTTTTTGAAGATCAAAACAAAGAGTGACAAGTGTAAGGCCCAAATAAGGCCAAAAATAACAGATTCAAGAATCCAAAGCTATAAATACACCAGCTGCGATCAAAATATGCATCAAGATTAGGAGAGCAAATTTTTCTAAGAGGTATACTTGAGTGCCCTATGAGTTGTGTTGTTGTATTCCTTTGTGTATTTTCATTTGTCATCCCTCATTCTTCCCCTTTTCTATGCAGGTTTGATTGGATAGTGCTCAAGAAGTTGAGATTATTTATAGATCTATTGAGCCAGAGGTTTAAAAACTCTACTAATACCATATTAGAATAAGGAGATTAGAATAATCCTGTTACATTATTTGAATAGAACTTCTTCATTGTATTAACATTTTTTGAACAGAGTTAAATGGCATTCTGCCAAATCTGCATGTAATATTCTTTAAAAGTTAATACAATTTTGGGTCTCGATTTTATCAATTCTTTGTCTCGATTATGTGTGTTTCTTTATAATGGATTACATTATTTGAATGTATTATGAATATTTCTTTCATTAGTTAAACTGTTAAATTTGTTATGATATTAAAATGAGTTTAATAGAGCCAATTTATTCTCTTCCTCCTTCTTTCTGGTCATTTTATAAATGTTGTTAAATTGCTATAACAACCCAATGAATCTAGGCACCGGTCTACATAAGGCATAATAATAGTTGTTGTATTTGCTTGGTAATTTTAATATAAGTAGTATAACTAAAATTTGGAGTGTTTAAACTTGCATTATCTTGATTTTATCACTGGGGTTTCCTTACCCATTCTGATTCTTTTTCTTTAGCAATATATATTTTATCAGAATAAAGAGGCAGGTTGACCAGAGCCTATAATAGCTCATTGGTTTCAAATGATTTATTGTAGCATAAAATTGAATCCTATGGATGCAAGAAATTATTCCAACAATAATTTAAGCCTATGTCCATTAACTAGCAATTTTCTGGTTGAGTCATCAATAGGCTTGAGTTTTACTGTACCATTTTCTAATATCTCTTCAATTTCATAGGGCCCAAGCCATCTTGTCCTTAACTTCCCTTGAAAATCATTGAAGCGAGAGTCAAATAGCAAAGCCCAGTCTCCTGGTTGAAACATTCTAGGTACAATGTGTTTATCATGCCATTTCTTCCTTTGTTGTTGTGTTAATTCAGTTCTATGAAGTGCCTCGAGTCTCCTTTCATCAAGAATATTTAACTTCTCCAACCTAGCCCTTTGTGCTCGATCTAAGTTCATATCGAGTTGTACTATTGTGCAAAGAGTCTCAATCTCAAACTCGATGGGCATGATGGCTTGCTTACCATAAGTCATCTCATAAGGTGTTAAACCAGTGGTAGTCTTCCAAGTTGTGTTATAGGCCCATACAACTTCTTTTAATCTTTCTGCCCAATCTACTCTACTAGTGGCCACAATTTTAGTTATTATCTTTTCAAGCTCTCGATTGGTTA
Organism: Wollemia nobilis; assembly: GCA_028583015.1. NCBI lineage: Eukaryota > Viridiplantae > Streptophyta > Pinopsida > Araucariales > Araucariaceae > Wollemia > Wollemia nobilis. The sequence continues at coordinate 5,526,699 of JAQPPZ010016348.1, forward strand.
CTTCCACTTGTCCATTGGCTTGAGGATGATATGGTGAAGTTTTTCTATGTTTTATTTGATATATTGTGGTGAAATGTTCTATTAATTTAGAGAGAAATTGAGTTCCTTGATCTGAGACTAGTTCTCTAGGTGCTCCAAAGCGCAACATAATGTGTGAATAGAGAAAATCGGCAACAGGTTCAGCTTGTGCTCATGGCATAGCTTCTACCTCTACCCATTTTGTAACATAATCTGTGCACACAAGTATATGTTTATTATTTGCACTCGGAGGATCTATAGGTCCAACGAAGTCAATTCCCCACTTCTCAAATGGCTCAAACATAACTTGAGGTACTAAGGGCATCTCCATTGTAGGGGTTGGTTTACTAGCCCTTTGGCATGCATCACATCTATCAACAAATTGGTGAACATCCTTATTTATAGTAGGCCAAAAGTATCCAGTTTGATATATTTTACTCATTGTTCTTTGGGTTGCATAGTGACCTCCACAAGGTTCTTCATGTGCTGCCCTAATGATATCATACACATCTTCTTCATGCACACATCTCCTAACTACATGGTCTGGGCAAGACTTGAATAAAATTCCATTAATCCACATGTAAGGGGCACTTTGATGTACTAACCTTCTTCGTTCATAAGGTGTGAAATTTTGAGGCATCTTTCCAGTTACTAGATAATTTACTATATCAACATACCATGGAGTGAAAATAGAAAGAGCAAACAGATGCTCATCCAGAAAGCTATCAGGAACTAATTCATCATCATCAAGTATTTGCATACGAGATAAATGATCTGCAATGACATTGTCTTTGCCTACTTTATCTATGATTGAGATATTAAATTCTTGAAGCAAAAGAAGCCATCTAACCACCCTACCTCCTACTGTAGCTTTGTTCATTAAATACTTAATGGAAGAGTGATCAGTATGAACAAATACTTCATACCCTATTATGTAATGTTTAAATTTATTGATGGCATGAACTACGACCAAGAATTCCTTCTCAGTAACTGTGTAATTCAATTCAGCCCCATGTAAATTCTTACTTACATAATAGATAGCATAAGGCATTTTATTCTCTATTTGTTGAAGTACTGCTCCTATTGCATATGTCGAGGCATCACAATGGATATGAAAGGGTAATTTCCAGTTTGGCCCTCTTAATATTGGAGCAGTAATCAATTTTCCTTTTATGATTTCAAAAGCTTCTTGACATGCTTCAGTCCATTCAAATTCACTATATTTAGTTAAGATTTTAAGCATAGGAGAAGCAGTTTTTCTGAAATCCTTAATGAATCTTCGGTAGTACCCTGCATGCCCTAAAAATCTTCTTACCTCTGTCTGAGTTTTTGGAGGTTGAAGGGACTGAATAACTTGTATTTTTGTAGGATCTACCTTAACACCTTCTTCAGATATGAGATGTCCTAAAACAATACCCCTCCTCATCATCATGAAACATTTTTCATGACTTAGAGAAAGGTTTTTCTCTGCACATCTAGCTAGGACTTTTTGTAAACTTGCTAGTGTTTCTTCAAAGGTGTCACCATAGACTGTAAAGTCATCCATATAAACTTCTACGCATTCATTAATCATATCAGCAAAAATAGTGAGGACAACTCTTTGGAATGTAGCAGGTGCATTGCATAGTCCAAAAGGTAATACCTTATAAGCATAAGTTCCTATGGGACATGTAAAAGTGGTCTTCTCTTGATCTTCTTCAGCTATGGAGACCTGGTTGTATCCACTAAATCCATCCAAGAAACAAAAGTATTTCTTACCAGCTAGGGTGTCAAGGACTTGATCAATGAAAGGCAATGGAAAGTAGTCCTTCTTTGTCACTTTATTTAGTTCCCTGTAGTCTACATAGATTCTCCATTTACCATTATTTTTAGGAACTATTACCAATGGTGAAACCCATTGACTATCAGAGATAGGGTATATAAATCCTACGTTTAAGAGCTTGATAATTTCTTCCTGAACTATATCTTTCATAGCTGGATTTAATCTCCTTTGAGGTTGTCTTACTGGGTGACAACCTTCTTGAATGAAAATACGGTGGGTACAAATACTTGGATGTATCCCTTTCATGTCCTCATAATTCCATGTGAATGTTGTCTAATACTTTTTTAAGACTTCTATCAGTTGTGATTCCTGAATGTTTGTAAGTTCATTGCTTATATTTAAAGCTTTTCTAGATGTAATATCTATTTGTTTATAATTACTATCTATACTCATTATTTCATGCTTGAGAGTATTTAGTTGATAATTATAAGGGGCCATCGGATGAGGGTAACTTGTGCTTGCTTCACTATTAGTCATGATAACTTCATTAGCATCTTGTTCCTCATCAAGAAGTGAAGCTAAGGGCCCTTCAATTTCTCGTTGAAAACATTCTCCTAGCATATTGATTGATAAATTTTGTAGATCATCTAAGTCTTCAGGAGAATCATACCACAATTGGTTTGAAAAATTATTGTCTTTTATTGATTCAGGAAACAAGCTAATATTTTTAGTATACTTGCCATTTGAAATAGTCATATTCCCAGATCTACAACTAATATAAGCATCAATTGTTGCAAGCCATGGTCTTCCCAATATCAAGGGGTGCCCCCTAACTTTCTATTTGGTTGTAAGACTATAAAGTCTACAGGGTATTCCCATGAGCTTATAGAAACTATAATGTCTTCTAGTTTCCCTTCTGGTTTAATGGTAGATCTATCTGCAAGTTGAAGCACTATAGAGGTTGGTTGAATCATGTGTACCCCTAAATATTCTATTGTTTCCTTCATCATGACGTTTATGGCAGCCCCCAAGTCTACTAAGACATTATGCAAGGTTGTCCTACCAATGTGAACTGTGAGTATAGGTACTCCAGGGTCTGTATACTTTGGTAACAATTTCTCACCAGTCATGATTTTAGATAGTTGCCCAATAACTTGAATAGTCTTAGGCTCATTCTCATTCTTCTTTCTCTTTTGTGAACTTGTTATACTTTTTACCAATTTGGAGTAGATGGGAATGTCTTTAATAGCTTGTAAAAGAGGAATTCTAATAGAGATATTTTCCAATTCTTGAAGAAAATCGAAAGTTGGTTTAGATGGTTCTTTAGGTATAGCCAGTCTTTCAGGAAATGGAGCTCTTATTTCTTTTTGAGAAATTTGAACTTCTTTCTGTTGATCCAACACTTCTTTTGGGGGAATTTCTATTCCTTCCTCACATTTATCATCTTGTCCTTTTTCTTTGCTCAAGATTTTGGTAGATTCTTCAAGTTCTGTGAGGGTTGCTCTATGATCTTCCAATACTTTTCCAGATCTTAATTGAATTTGTTGATAGGGCATTATAGATATTGAACATGCCTCATTTGTTTCATAGACATGTTGAGTATTTTTATTATTATTGGGATTAGGTACAAGTTGAGCCGGTAAAGGTGGCTTTTTAGGAGGATTATTGTTTGGAGGTGGAAGGAGTCTATTTTGAGGTTGGTTTTGAGGTACTTGCCCCCTAAATTGATTTTGAAAATTTTGTTGTTGGGTTTGCCCTTGAGACCAGCTAGGTCCTGCCTGATTGTATTGGCCATTCCAACTAGGTATGTTTTGATTTTGGCCTACCATCCATGGAGGTGAATTTCCATATGCATTGGGCATGAATTGTGCCCAAGGAGGCATATTCCAATCTTGATTATACTGATTCCAATTTGACCAATTTGGAGTATTTGACCAATAATTGGGTCTTTGTTGGTTGGAATAGTTAGAGTTTGACCAATTGGGTGGACCATTAAATGGACCATTCCTTCTTTGAGCTATAAAGTAGACATCTTCTACCTCTTCGACCTCAGGCTCTTTGATAGCGGTTTTGATAGCTGAGATATATTTACAATTTTTGGTATTATGGTTTTTGTCATAGATCTTGCAATAGGCAGAAATGTTGGAAATATTTGTAACATTCAAAGGGCATTCCCTTAGATTATGTTTCTTTCTGCATCTATGGCAATATATCTCTTCAATATTTTGGTCCTTTGGTTTCTTATCCATGAGGTCGAGGGATGATGTCAATGTGCTTAATAAATCGGTTTTGAGATTTTCTAGCATATTACCGATTTCAGCTCGTGTTACTCCTCCTCTTGATGATGGGTATTTATTACTTCTTAATGGTTTGTTCCTTGAGTAATTTTTACAGAGATTTATGATCTCTCCTAATCCCATATGATGGATATCTCCTTTTTCCATAAGGTTTAGTATGTCCAAGACATCTTCCTTAAGCCCTTTTAGAAAAAGTTCTTTCTAAACTTCCTCATCCAACTCGATATTTACCCTAGATCCCACAAATCAGAATCTCTCGAGATAGTCCTCAAGGGATTCATCATATTTTTTATTCATACGAAATAATTCTACTTTCTTATCCCGAACCCTACAATAGTCTTGGTATCTTTCAAGGAATATGTCTTTTAATCCTTGTTCTCCATCCCATCGATTACAAATATTTTCCCCTAGACCCATGAACCATATTAAGGTTGCATCCTTAAGTGTAGAAGGGAATAGTCTTAGTTTTTTCTCATCCATGGTGTAAAAGTAAGCCTGGCACACCACTTCAAATTCAAAAAGGAAAGCATCGGGATCTTCATGTGGTTTCCCATGGAAAGTAGGCAAAACAACAATAGAGACTGGTTTCGGTTCTCTTGTTAGCCTATCTTCGAGAGAAGGGATTGGAAAGGCAAAAGTCTTTCTCTATCCACCCCCCTTTGGTTTTCTACTTCCCTCGATCCATTGTTCCTTGCCTTGGGTTTCTATTTACTTCCCCTTGTTCACTAGCTTGATCAACCATGACTAAATATAGAATTTCAAGAATTGGACCAGGTATAGGGTCGGTAAAAATAGATGAGGGATCGATATGATCATCAAACTCTGGTTCGGGTAGAAAATATGTTTTGGGATCTTGTTCTAGAATTTCAATTTGCTTAGCTATCATAGAATCTAAAGATGCAGTTTTAGTTTCTTTTAACTCAGAAGTTTCAGATTTCTTACTATGGTTTTCTTGGCAATCTACTTCTGGTTTACTGATTTTAATGAATCTACCCTTTGAGTCTCTAGGTCTGAACATGAAACTTTGAAATAAATTTTAGTCTTCCTTGAACAACCTATAGATATCATTGATTGGTTCGAGTTGTTTAGGAGTCATATAATGCTCTTCGTTAAACCCAAAGTCTTTTGTTACCAGAGTAATCAATTAGACAATAAAAGCCTATTTGAGAATTGGATTAGGGAATTTTGCTCAATCAGTAATTTTTTGAGGTCATGGATGTAGATTGTTTACTATTTTCCACCATCTAGCAACTTTTACTTCTCTATATATATATATATATATTTGGTTCTATTTTTGTTTTTATTTTTGTTTTTTTTTTTATTTTATTTTTTAAACAATTCCTACTGTACTAAAACTAAATGGATTGGCCAGCTAATTTCAGCATAATAAGAAAAAGTAAAGTGTTTGTTGTTACTATTTTACCTCTAAGAAATGTTTTCACTGTGACTGTGTCACTCAGTCACACCTACTTCCTGTACTACCTTGTGTTTCTACAGGCCAAAGTCTTAGATTTAAACTAGCAACAACCACACTATGCAGGAAAATAAATTGCTTGAAAAATAAATTATTGAAAAGGAAATTGCTGAAAAAGTAAAGTCAAGTGTTGTTGTTATTGTTTTACTTCTAAGGGATGTTTTCACTATGGTTGTGTCACTCAGTCACACCTACTTCTTGTACTACCCTATGTTTCTACAGGCCAAAACCTTAGATTTTAAACTAGGAACAATGACACTTGTGCAAGAAAATAAATTGCTGAAAAGTAAATGCTTTAGAAATAAATGCTAGAAAATAAATACTGGAAAATAAATGACTAAATTCTAGGAAAACAATAAAAATTGATTTTAAGAAAATTGGAACCTGGTCCACCTAAGGTGGAGGATGCTTGTTGTGTGTGCATTGATCACTACTTGCGCCACCCTCCACACGCAACTCTATATGTGTGTTGATCACTACTTGCGCCACCCTCCACGTGTAGGTAAGCTTCCTTCCTTACGTGGTCCAATAGCTTGCAAATTAATGTAATGGCACTGCTCTCCCCGAAAACGGCGCCAAAAATATCTAGCTTGTCAGGCTAATCATTTAATTATCAATCCAGGTCAATACGATTTAAAGAACAGACAATCCCATATAGATTATTCCATAACATTTAACTAGCTTACTTGATTCAATTCCTTAAGATCAGGTTATAGATTTTAAATGTGATTCTTTTTAATTATAAAATTGATATAATAAATATGAAATTAACCTAATGAATGAATGTGTGTGGATCCACGTGCATCTAATAATGTTCTAACTATCTTACTTTTAAAATAAATGATGCAGATTAAATTTATATTATTTCTACATTATACTAATCTAATTCTAATCTATTGTAGGAGCAGGAGAACAGGGACTGGTCTTTTAGAAGTGGGCCCTACCTTCGAAAAGGTCAGTATATTTCTCTTCTCCTCTATGCTATTTTTACTTCAGTAACTATTTATTTCATTTAATCTATTCTAACTATTAACTATTCATTGATTGTAGGAAAAGTAAAGATATTACAGAAAGGAATAAATCATTACAGAAAATAGAATAATATTGCAAGAGTCATGGAAGAAAAATAATACTATTTTATTGTTGGAATTCGAATGTGTACATTGTTGGAGATTACAACTACGGAGTGACTTCTTCAACTTGTATTACAGAATGCCATTCGGAGGAAAAGAAGGACCAAGAGGAGGGACCTTTTCAATGGCCTCCTTATTGTAATTTATACAATAATTTTCAAGGAAGTCTTTTCCGTAACATACTTTGTTTTCTCTAGCTAATCAAAATCTAAATCCTAACCTTCAATCCTAACTATGTACTAACAATTTTCTAAAACAAATATAATTTTGTAACAAGACGTAACTTTGACTAATCAACACAAATACACGTGCTAATGACTTATTCTAAACAAACATGACTTTAGAACAAATACAACTTGGACTAATCATTGTGAGGCCAAGTGGCATCTACTTAACAACTTTCTTAATATAAGAAACAACAGAAATAATCTTGTGTCCTATTCTCAAGGAAAGAGAATATTAGTTGGCAAAAATAAATCAATAGTTTGGATCCTTTCCAACTTTTAATAAAACTTTACAACTTTATCAAATAAATAGAATATGCCAAATATTCTATTGCCCACGTTGACAACCAAATGAATGACTGTGTAAGATGTGCTCACGTTGGATATGATGTGGCACTAAAGCTTGGTCAACTTTTGACTCTAGCTCTCTATAGCACTCCTTTCTATAGATGCTTCAATAACACTTCTTCGTAACACTTCATCCACAGTGCCTGTGAGTGTGCTATGTGTCCAACCAGTCTTCATATGCCTATGTTCTGGTTCAACATCCACGGACTTTCATCCAACTTCATACATATTTACCTAACAACACAGTAACTTACACAAAATTCATGTAAAATATACGCATTAAGAACATTTATAATCATTAATCTAATTAATGCATAAATGACAATATTAAAATAAAACAATCAATAAAATCACTCATATCCATTCATGTATAAAGAAATATATAAGCAAATCAGGTATAAATATTGTAACACTTTGACACTCATCACAATCTATCTCTGTGACATCACATCTTACTTTTGTCCACAAACTTATCACTAAAAGCAAAATATAATATGCAAGTGTGTGTGATGTTAGATGTAGAGTCTACATCCTTCCACCCAAGTGCATAGGGTTGAGGATGTGGCTTTGTGGGAAGCTTCAACTTCTCGACAACAGATCCTCACAATGAGATTATTTTGTGAGCCATTATCTATGATACAATCCACATAAAAATCATGTGTAATGTGGGATCTAGTGACAAACAAATGGTGACATTCCCCTTGTACCAAAACATTTGACATAAGGGTAACTTTGTTTAGTTTACCCTTCAAAGTTGGATATTCTTATTCTATCCTTGTAGTCACAATAGGACCATCTTGTGGTTCCTCATTTGTAGGCTATACAATTAGGGACTTCTTCTTATTCATTATTTCAAAAGTAAAGCATTTAGATTTTGTATGACCATGATTTTTACAAAAATCACAATACATTGTTGACTAAGAAGAATATTTATAGTGAGAAGAAGAAGAATGTGCTTTAGAAGAAGTGGGAGGAGAAGAAGAATGAGGAGAAGAATGGGAATTATTCTTTACCTTTTTTTGATGATGATTTATGCCTTTGGAATTGCTATCCTGTCGAGATATGTGAAAGGTAGACCTATTTTTTGCATTTATTTTGTCTAATGTTGTATTAAAATGCACTAAAATATTGGTTTTTAATTTGGAAAATTCTTCCATTAACTCTTTCATGTCATGGCTATTTTTACTAAGTTTATATCTTCAATTTCTTATATGGGAGTAATTTATATAAAGTTCCATAGTATCCAAGAACTCAAGTTTATTTACATCTCCTTTTTTGACGAGTTATAATTCTTATCTTAATTCTTCTTGTAATCATCACAAGAATATTTTTTTATTTAAATCAATATCTACACTTCCACATATTTTATGGACAAATACAAATCTATCCAAATAATCTTCTAAATTTTCATTTTCTTCTTGTTTCATCCTAAACAATCCATCCTTCCTATTCTTTACTCTACAATATTCTTGGCATTTATCCAAGAATAATCATTCCATTTCTCCCTAGGTTCAAATTGAATTAGGTGCTAAACCCATAAACCATCGCATTGTAGAGTCCTTCATGGTGGAAGGAAACAATTTGAGTTTTTGGTTGTCATTTGTGTAATCATAGGTTTAACATAAAACCTTAAGCACAAATAGGAATTGATTAGGGTCTTACGACATAATTCCTTTGAATTTTGGTAATATTGAAGATGAAATAATATTCATTTGAGCTTCCATGTTAGGATCTAAATGGATAAGATATTGAAAATTCTTGATAAAGGTAATAGTTTCTCCAGGATGGTGCACGTTATTAGCTTTCTCAACTTCTTCTATCTTTTTGCCATTATATTATCCCAACAATAATTATAAATTTTTCTAAATTGTTTAGAAGGTAGAGATTTGTTGGGAGTAGGTGGTGTTGAACTACTAGTTTATTCTTTTGGTGATTCTATGCCAAGGAATCCTACACTTCCCAAATTTGATGATTGTGATTCTTCTAAAATTCTAGCTTCTTCACTAATCACTACTTTGGGCAACTTAGATATGGGTATATGTTCAACATCTCATTGTGGATGTCTTCTTCTTATGGCTAGTGGGAGATTTGATCTACTAAATATACCTTTGTCATTTCTAGGTCTATTCATACATCCTATTTACTGAAAAATTCTAATCACAATATTCTATTCCTGATGTCCCAATATCTTAAACACAATTATTAATAATGCAACTTTATATTGAAAGTTGTTTTTTTTTATTTATAAATTTTAAAGGTTGTCCTAAGTATTTATTCTACACAAGTACACATAATGATAATTAACATTGAATGACTATTTTTTTAACAATACCAATGTGTTCCCTAGTAACAGTGCCAAAAAGTGATGAGTGTTGTTAATGCTCACACTTTAATCTTATCAAACCAAGGTGGTTTCCTAAGGATGCATGTGTTAGATATCTAAGAATTACATTTTGGATATCGGGTTACCTAGGTTAATTCATGATAACAAAGAATCAAGACATCTTGCAACACTTATAAATAAAGCTCACTAGATTCCATACTTTGCTAATGAAAGAAATATCATAATTAATTATAGTCTTTATGTTGGAATGAATTAATCAACCATTCCGACTAAATTGAAAGGAACTAAAGTTAAATTAAAATGAAATTTATTGTTGAAATAAAATAGATTTTAACATAAATCTCAATGCAATAACCATATTAATGTGAAATAAACACTTATAGGAAATTAAACTGAACTAAAATAGATAGAAAAATATATTCATAATGAAATAAAACTCATTAATCACTCTTAACATAAAGAAATGCATTACTAAAATAAATAAGAGCAAGAAACTAATGTAGAGAACCTGCAGTTAAGCTAAGATTCCTTCCACTATTCCAGAGAGTGGGTCCTTGCTCCAAGGATCAATAGGAGGTAAATAATTCAACAATAGAGACTAGTCTATGTGGTTAAAATAGTTCATACAATAGGATAAGATAATTTCAAGTCAAGATAGTATTCTGAAAGTCAAATTATTACTACATATTCCAACCTAAACCTTGGTCCATAGACATACATAATTATTTATAGGTAATCATCTAACTATTTATCTTAATAACATGATTTATTTTGCCAAAAGTATGTCCTCTAATTTATTAACATAGACCTATGTGTTTCAACTATCTAATTAGATTGTAATAGAAAATATGATTGGATAGGATGTTCAAACATTTATTCAAATATTAAATTAATCTTTTCTACATTTCCACAATTGATTAGTTGCAACAACTTTAAAATCCCTAGCATCTTTTCCTACTCTAGTTTGTGTGTATATAGCTCCTTGTTGCATGTACAGTTGATTTTATTTTAACACTACATGAATTCAACAATTTCAAAGCTTTTGTTGGTTAATATCTTCAATTCTGTGTAGTCAATAGATCCAATCCAATACTAAACATGGTCAATATCAGGATGAACAGTGTGACCAAAAACTTTGACATGACACCTCTGAAGTAGGTTGATCGTTTACTTTATCCTTACATCTTGCACATGATTATTCTAGAGCAACTTAGCATCCTATTATTCTAACACACAAGTCACTCTAGGATATAGCTAGCACTCATATGATTTTGGAATACAATTGGCATATAGATTACTCTGACACTTCATAACTCATGTGCAAATAACCAACACATAAGGTTCTAACACAACAATTCGTAAGGTATTGCAACATTATTTGTTCAATTAAAGAGTCCTACAAAATTATAAATAGACTATTCTATACTTCTATTGGAAATAAGACACATAATTAGTCCCTTATGAATACATAAAAAAATTTCAAAATAGATAATACAATATTACCTTTTATTTACTATATCCATCATTAATATCAACATAAATGTAGATTAATTCTTGGTATATAACTATATTAATTATTAAAAAAATGGACAAAAAGGTGTTAGGCTGCTAAAAATAATATAATTTTGTAGCCTCGTCATCCATGGAAGGGGATTGCTTTACCACTTGTTAAACTAATATTTATAAGCTCAGGGTGCTTTACCACTTGGTATGTAAGAAGGATGGGTCTTGGCAGTTATGCATGGACTTCCATGAACTCAATAAAATCACCATCAATTAATTCCCTATTATAGTCATTAATGTATTGTTAGATGAGCTCCATGGTGCTAATTTTTTCTCCAATTTGGATCTTCATTGAGGATATCATCAGATAAATTTAAGGGAAGAAAAAATTCCCAAGACAATATTTAGGACTCATGAAGACCACTATAAATTCCTTATCATGCCCTTTGGTCTTACTAACACACATTCAACATTTTAAAGTTTAATGAATACAAATTTTCATCCCTTCTTGCATGAATTTATTTTGGTTTTCTTCTATGATATCCTAACTTATAGTCACATATAGGAAGAAATTTTACAACATTTGGATCAGACCTTGCAACTCCTAGTCAATAATCAATTATGTGCAAAATGGTCTAAATATCCTTTCTAAATGCAGGAAGTGGAGTACTTTGACCACATATTTTTAGTGGATGGATTCAAGGTGGATCTGAATAAAATTGAGATAATTCAATAATTGCCCAAGCCACACACTCTTGAGGGTCTCTAAGGTTTCCTAGGCCTCACCATATACTATAGAAAATTTATTTGTGATAATGGTAAGATTGCATATTCCTTGACAATGATGTTGATGAAAAACTTATTTATATGGTAAAAATTAGTTGAGCATGCCTTCTTGCAACTTAAACAATCCATGATATCAACTTTCATGTTAGTGATGCCTACTTTTTTTTAAGACTTTTGTGGTGGAAAATGATGCTTCAAGAAGTGGAATTAGTGTTGTGTTTATGAAAGGATGGTCAACGGATTTCACTAGCAAGGCATTATGAGGCAAATACTAGGCAAGTTGACATATAAGAAGGAAATGATGGTAATATTACATGTCATCAACCACTTTAGGCCTTACTTTATTTGATGATAATTTTCAATCAAGACAGATCCTCATAGTTTAAAATATTTTCTTGAGCAATGTTCTCCATGTCAAAACAATAAATATGGGTCACCAAGTTTCTCAAGTATGACTATGAGATAATTTATCAGAAGAGGAAGGAAAATGTTGTTGTTAATACATTATCATACCAACATGAAGACCAAGGTATGTTGTGTTTGATCTCAATTCCACTTCCTCAATGTATTCATTAGCTAAAAAATTAGGTGACCCAAGAATCTACCTTGCAAGCCATAATTCAACAAACCTAACATGATCCTAACTCTTGGCCAGGATATACATGGGATGGGCAACATTTGAGATATCAAGATCACCTTGTTATTCCAAAAAATTCATCAATTTATGAAGTTTTACTACAAGAACTACATACTTTCCCAACTATAGGATATTTTGGGTTTCTAAATATGTATGAATAGGATAAGCATACATTTTCATGGGTAAGTATGAAAAAGGATATTCAGAATTTATGCAAAAATGTGATACTTGTTAGCATACGAAAAATGAAACTATACATACACCAGGAATGCTACATCATTTTCCCATTTTGGAGATATTTTGAATAGACATTTCCATTGATTTTACTGAAGGGCATCTCAAGTTAGGAAGCAAAATAGCAATACTTGTGTTGGTAGATCATATATCTAAGTATCCTCATTTTTTCCTCTAAACCACCCCTACAAGGCCTTCATAGTTGCCCAAATATTCCTTCATACCATTTTTCCCTTCATGGCATACTACAATCCATAATTTTTTCTCATGATCCCACTTTCACCAATTATTTTTGGTATGAACTATTCAAGCTGTAATGTACACAACTCAATATGAGCTTAGCATACTATCCTCAAATGGATGTGTAAACAAAAATTGTTAACAAGTGCTTAGAAACATATCTTTGTTGCTCTGCATTTGAGCAAGTAACTTAGTGGGTTAAATAAATTTTGTTGGCCAAATGATGGTATAATAATTCATACCATTCTGCCACTAAAATGACACCATATAAAGTGGTCTATGGATGACCTCCACAACCCTCCCTATTATACATTCTAGGAATTTCCAAGGTTTAAGCTATAGATTCCACTTTCACAAAACATGCACAACTTATCCAAGGTCTCAAGGATAATATGGTTATGGTGCATAATTATATGCATCAACAAGTTGATCAACATTTCTTTGAGCATAACTTTAATGTTGGGGATATGGTGTTCCTATGCTTACAATCATACAAGTAGTCATCATTGATACTTCATGGTCATCAAAAGCTTATAGCTAAATTTAATATGCTATACAAGGTGATATGATAGATTGGTCTCGTATCCTACAATATTAAATTGCCATCCTTCTCCACTATACATCCATTGTTTTCATCTCTTCCTTGAAGCAAGTCATTGGAAACTGTACATAGATTTAATCAACACTACCATAATTGGATGAAGAAGGTTTGGTAATATTAGAATCTCAATGTATTTTGTATTGACATATGCACACACTCAACAACCACACTCTCATAGATTTTTTAATACAATGGTAGGGATTGCATCTAGAAGATATCATATAGGATCCACTCCATCAACTTTAGCAACAATTTCCTTACCTCAAGATTCGAGGATAAAGCTTTTAGAAAGGGGAGGGTATGTTAGGACCCCATCCTAACATAACTATCATTATGTAATGTTGTGCCATGGGAACCTATTGTGAATAGGTCTGTTATGATGTAATTACTACTATAGGAATTAGTAATGATGCAAGTAAGAGATTGATGTAATAATTTATTTGTGTAAGTAGGATTTATTTTAATGATGTAATAGTTACTCACTTGTAAATACAAGTCTTTATAAATGCATGGGTAGATCAAGAATATATCATATCTTATTTTTAAATTGTAATGAAGCTTTGCTTCCAAGGAGGTTGCCCCTTTAAGAGGTCTATGATAATATAGGTTTATTTTATTCTCCTTTAGTATTTTCATAGCACTTGTGTTATTTTATTTATGTATTTCCATTAATTTTTGAATTTTTATTGTGGATTTTACTTATTTTTATTTGAAGGTTCTTAACATAGAAGCAATTAGATCCTTGAAAAAAAAATTCTACCTTCTTGCTTCTTCCTTGGTAGTGATATTTTTCTCCATGTTATAATCCACTTCATTGATATCATGTGTATCTTCCACTTCTATATGTTCATATTTGGTTTCAATTTCCAGTGGTTGTTCATCCTACTTTGATATCATCTCTTTCAAGGTTACTAGATATTTTTACTTCTTCTATTTCTTCCTTCTTATGTTGATTCATAAAATAAACAAAAATAGTATCTAGACTCCTATTTTCACCCACTATGCCAAGGAATGTGGCACACTAACCTATAAATATTGGAGTATCTACTAACTCAACTATTGCATTATCTCAATATATAGTGGTAGAGGTTATTTCTATAATTTCATCACTAATTTATGATATAGTAGCGGGGATACTCTATAAGCATCCCTATAGGTGATGGATGAGTGTCAAATTAGGCATATTTCCTCTCCTTTCTATTGCTTGAGTGGTGTTTATCCAATGCATAAGAGAATTTTTTGTCATGATTTCCATGGATCATAAGCATTTGAGTTACATTTATTTCATGTCTCATACCTCCAATCAAATATCTTCTTTGGATTCCAATTATGCTTCTTTTTTATTAATTCATTGTATAACGATTTAATGGTTTATTTGGATCAAAATTAATTCTTACCTTTTTTGGAGTAGAATGAAACCCATGGAATGGGATTGCTTTACCACTTGTTAAACTCATTTTTATAAGCTCAGGGTGCATTTACTATGGCCTTAGCATGTTATTTATCCAAGTTCTTTTCCTTATCAATATTAGACCTCTTCTCATATACATATTTGGTCTTGATCCATTTTATAGGCATCATGCTCATAAAATTATGTTTGGATCATATAACCAACAATATTACATCTTTCCCAACTTGATTTGTTCTAACCTATGTCCTAGTTAGATGTGATAGTATTTGTTTGTGGGAGTTATTACAAGGTAATATTTCACTTTGTAGAAAATACATTCCTTTTGCATTTTAAAACACCTATGATTTATATAGTCCATTTGGAAAACATACTCATAAATAGATAAATAGTTAGGTATAAATATAGGTAATCCAAAAGGATGTCTAGAGAAGCTGCATAATCTAAAAATTGACTTACTTTTTCAAGGTATAAATTGTCTTTTGGTGGTTCTTCATGTGGCCTAACTACGGGTATGCTTATTATTGATAACCTAGGCATATATGCATTGAGGTGCTTGATGATAAGCTCGTATATTTATGTATAGAAATCATATTTTATATTTCCTTTACCATTGTATAGAACTTCTACAAATCACATATTGGTAGCAACTTTCCATCATTTTATATTTTATCCAATTGTAACTTTTGATAGCAACCTTTATTTTCGTGCAAGATCAACAGTAATAAATATGATGTGAAGTTAAACTCCTTATTTCTCCAAAAATTTCTAAATTAATAGTCCATTTGATACTTAAGGGGTAAAAAAATCCAATGATTGGAAATACCTAGGAAGTGTTGAACTACATGCAATAAAGAAATATGTTCTTTTTGCACTCTTCTATCACTTTCTAGCACTAGTATTGCCACTAATTTTGACATAATAAGCTAATGTTTGTTCTGAATAGGTCAATTATTAAGGGAAATTTAAAATCTCATGCTTCTAATGATTTGACTATCATTTATATAAAAATCATATCCATGTTTTCTCATTATAATTCCTATAAAAATTAAGTTCATCTTAAGGTAAGTATGAGATACATTGCAATATTTCATCTCCTACACACATTATTGCCTTTATCTACTTGGAAAAATATTTGATAGGATGATCATCCCACAAGTCTACTTAATGGTTTTGATAGACTTTTCATATGCCTTAGTGTATATCTTGATTAATTTAGGATAATCCTACACTTGTGGTAGTAGGAACATCCCTAAACCTAAAGTCCATATCTTGTGAATCCTCCTAGACCCAATTCCTAGTTTTAATCCAAGTCTTCATGTGGGTCCTTGTAGAGCCTTTCAGATAATCTTTTTCTTTTCTTGTCACTTTTAGGTGTTTGAGAGCCATATGATCCTAATTTTTCTACTAGGGTTCATGGTTCCTCTTTAGTTGGGTCCACCCCTGATGTTCTAGCCACATATTGAGTTCCAAAATTCATATGTGGTGGTTTCATTGTCATGGTAGGAACTTTAGATTTATTTGGATTTCTCACTATATAATTGTTTATCCCACCTTGAGTTTCTATTTTCTCTACCTTTAGAATTAGCATTAATTCCAAAACTTGATAGTATGGGAAAATTTTCCAAGTTGTTAAAACTATGAACCATGATTCAATAGTGATAGTATAGACGTGGTTTGCTCGAAGATAATCAATTTTTAAAAATTTTGATTGGGGATGAAGGTATGTGAATTTTCTTGAAGGTAGAGTGCAATCCGCTGTTTGTAAGAATACAACCAACTAATATAAGAACTTAGAAATGGTTTTGATTTTTATTTTGTCTAAGATTGAGAATATGTAAACCACTATGAAAGATAAAGTGCATGTCACATTTTATTACATAGTTCCTTTTTTATTCATCTAACTATTCTAGATGATAACTAATGCAAACCATAATTAAAATTAAAGAGTGAGTCATTCTTACATTTCCTTAATAAATTTTTAGGTTTTCTCCTATATGCAAATAGACTCTAGGGTAATTGAAGCTTGTGGTCCACATTAGGAGTTTGGTAAATGTCATACTCCTTGACAATGCGATATTTTACATGAGGTAAGATCAAGTATGTGGGTGATGATTTAGTAGTCTTATGATTGTTCCTCTATATTTTCTTTGCATGTATATGGGAATGAAGGCCTCTATAATCGATTTTGTTACCCTTAGATTAATGAGGATTTTATAACCTTAAGTTATGTGTTTTGACTCCCATTTTCTTCTCAAAATTCAAATATAAAGGGCTTATATTTAAAAAATATTATGGGACTATTCATCGATTGATTCAAGCAAACAAATATTTCTCCTTTTCTAATTTAATGGTTAGGTTGATGGCTTAGAAAAAAGGTTTCAATATAGGCACTAATAGTTTGAAAGCTTGAAATATTCTTGAATTTTAAAATTTAAGGTTTAAAGTGATTTAAGGTTAAAAATATTTCCTACAATGCCATAAATGCTAGTTTTATTACCTTTTGTGGTGCCACCTTCTCTTTGATCCCTTGGTGTTGGCAACTTATTGTTTATCCAATTTGTGTGGTCCATATTTTGTCTAGCTAGCACCTTGATATTTTACCTTGGATATGACATATTTTCTAGTAGGGTTAATGAATCTTACATGTTTACCACATATGTGTTTGGTTGATACTAACTCAAATTGGTAGCACATGTTTGATTCAACCTTATGGTCTCTTCTTATCTTTTTAAATTGATGTCGTGTTGTCATTCTATGAATATCTTATTGGTAACTTTAATCTTGTCTACACTAGCTATGTTTAACTTTAAGAGTCCCACCTTACTTCCTTTTCTCAACTCCATATGTCCCTTAGCCACACTACACTTTCAACCTAGAAAAGCATACATGTGAAAAGGGTGAACCGCAACATGAGGAATATAATGAACTGCACTAATAGGACTTATTTATTTTTTGTTTTGTTTTTATTTTTAAAACTACCTTGGCACATAAGGGTGAATCACATTCTTAAAATGAATATTGATCACATTAATCCACACTATGTAAATATTTTTAAAATTTTAGATTTTTCTTGCTTTGTTCAATTGAATCAAGAAGAATGATTAATCCCTATGAGAAAGTGATAAGAAGAAAGAGGGGGATTTAAGCATCTATGTTGAGATTTTTTCTCAAATGAGATGGGAATTTTTTTCTTTTCTATTTTTTATTTTTTTCTTATATTTTTATTTTTCTTCTTGTTTTCCTTTATTTTTATATTTTAAAATAGAACGAGAAAGTAATAAGCATGAAAACAAAAAAAAAAATATCCAAACATAAGAAATTCATAGCAATTAGATCTAATGGAATAATTATAGATATGTAAATCAATGTGAAAAAAAAACCCTTAATATATTTGATGATATTATAAGTATATATATGTAGAACTAAAATCTAAGAGCAAAGGGACAAGGACCAATTTTAACATGAATATGGAGCCATTGGTCCATTAGGCATACCAAATATTATTGATTCATGGAATTGTCTAATCAAAATTGTGTTTGCAATTCATTTAAAAGTTTAAATAAAAGAAATTATGTCCTCCTCAGCCTCTAGATTTAGGTTGAATCCTTGGTAATCATGATAAACTAAACTAATATAAATGCTAAAAAGTAAATTTGAGAAGGTAAGGATGTGAGAAATGTAAAGTATATACAATAAAATTAAATATGACCATAACCATAATAGGATTAGTGTATGATCAATTGACGCATATGAAGAGAGTTGAATAATATCAATGTGATCCAATACACATAAGAATTGCAATAATAGAAATAAAGGACTAAAAAAATGAAAGGATAGTGTCACAATCACTTTACATTACATAAACCAAAATGGTGATGCCATTATTTATTAAAAAATTCATGCACAATATTTCTATCATTCCTAAATGATTTTTTGAGTATAAATCAAGCTTACAAGTTATAGCTCTAATTTCCTCAAATTGCTAAAAATATTTACAATAGAGTCAATAGATCCTATTTATAGAAAATTATTTTAACCTAGGAGTTACATAAGGTAAATAATTTTTAGTTAAAGTAAAATATCCAATTTAGGGATATTTTTAGCAAAATGATACACCTCTAAATTTTAGATGCATGTAAATATTTCTTAATAAGTCTTGTAACTCCTTGTAACAACCCAAATTTTTCTTCCTATTTTTTTTTTATAGCTTAGGGATTCCAAGATCTATCAAGATGTAACTACTAAGTCTGTAACAAAGGTTACCCTAATTATCATTCTTTGGGCACATCCATCTCTACTCCATACATAGAGTTAGTTATGTAGGAACACTGGATGGTTTCATTAATAATTTAAACTATCCCTCTCATTATCTTTCAATGAGCTAGTCTTGAATTTCTCCCTTTATTTATTTCAAAATGTGCATGCCAATTTCCTTTTCTACATAACTCTTTTAATGTAGATGAATTACGTGTAGGAAATTTGACTATCTACCTCAGATCTATTTGAGTTAGTCATCCCTTAAATGAGTTTCATTTTCCATTTAAACATAATATGAATAATAAGATCTCATTCTTTCTAATTTAACTCCTTGAAGTATCCATCTTTACCATATCCATAAGAACTAGATGTAATATCCTCAAAAGTATAAAATATTCTCTAAAATTAGCTTTTCCATCTGTCACTCATAACACAAGAGCACACCCAAAATAGAACATCTATTCTCTAGGTAAAGTAAGGTAGGATTTCACTGCTAAATTCTCTACATAAATTCCAACTTAAAGAGAGATACCAATTAGCTTCTTAATAAATCAAGGTTTGTAATAAACAATATGTTTACCAAACAACTGAATTGGTAATAAATGAATAACCATCCTATATTTGAATTATAAGCAATAAACACTTTTCTTTTAATTAATCAACTAGAAAATGTCACAATAGATAATAAAACAACACAAATATTTCTTCTTTAAAGGATATTAAACTCATCACTACATTTCATCTTTAACTCCTTCAGTAAAGATCCAGTATCCTCAAAGGATTACACGAATGTAACCGAGTCTCTATAAGCAATTTGTCGAATGTCTCACATGGAGATTAAGCATTCTAACATAGGAATCACTCCAGCTTGGTCAACGTGCTACTTATTCATTCACTGCTATTATCCACGTCACCTCCACATGCATTCTTATAGAGTTCCTACAATCTCAATGCATGAGGTATGTTGGAAAACACATGAGAGATGCTTAAACATAATATACCTTGACACCTCTTACAGATGCATTGGTTCATTCTTCTCCTCAAGGTCTATAACTTGTATTACTCTATTATATAAACCATAGGTGTTTCTCTCCTCTATGACAAAGGTATTACTTACCATAATATTTCATCAACAAAAAGGGTATGAATTCACACAATTCATAGGCATATATTTTATCCTCACAAGTTGCAAATCTAAAATACACATTTCTAAAAATACCAAAACGTATCAAAATAGTCCATTACTAACCTAAATATAACCCATATATCTAGCATATTCATTCATTTGAATTACCTTGCAACATGACTAGCAATATAAACCATTTCTTGCTCACCCGTCATGCTCTCAATTATCATAGATCTTGTTCCATAGTAGATCAAACATTCACACATATTTAACAAAGAGCTCAATTATACAACTCACCATAACTTATAGTGTAAACTGCATTCATCCACTAGTCTATAATCATAATATTAGCAAATAGTGTCCATAATATAAATAATTCATATCACAGAATCTAAAATTCGATTAACTTGCTACACAAACGATAACAGAAGCTTCCTTTAATTCATGCTGGTATTGAAAACTTCGTTTAGTAATTTTACGACACAGGTGATACTATAAGTTAACTTGCACATGCTATCATCTACAACCCAGGATTTCCTTCTTGTCCCAGATATATAAAAAATACAAGTCATTATTTTACTCATTCTAAAAAAGATTGCATTCCTTTCATAATCAAACACATGCAATGGTATGATCTAATATTAACTTGCACTATCTTCAATAAAGTGTTCTTACAAGAAACTACACTATTTCAATTTTATGTATCTCACCAAAACTTGCAATAATATAAAAGGCTTAAGCTATTGTTAATTCACTCTAACATATAAAAAAATCCATTAATTATGTTACAACACGAAAGGTAACCACAAGATTTCATTAGACTCAACTAACCTTTATTTACATCTTATAATTTCATTCACACTAAGGAAGCCCAATTTTGGTTTTTCTTGTGACACCACAAGAAAAGGTATCTAAACTATGGGAAACAATCTTTCAATTTTCTTTATACGGATGTCAAAGTATCTTTTCACTTCAAGTTCAAATCCCACAATGTTCTTCGTCCATAAGACAAGAATGATTTACTGAAAGTTGATTCATTTTTCAAGCATCACTTCATGGGAAAAGATACTACTATCCTCCTAACATTCTTAACTATCCTAAATTCAGACATGTATCTAGCTAAAGACATCCAGGTAAAGCACTTATCGATTGACAATCAAAGCCAATGGCTCTACCAAAATTCTTATTCTAAAACCATTTTCCTATAGCTACTAAAGGTTTCCATCCAAAATCTATATTTATAACCTAATATTTTGATAAAACACAAGCTCATCGAATTTCACAAAAGATCCTCAATATAAATACTTGGTATATCCTAGCGTGAGCTCCATGGTAGTCAAGAACTGCAACTCTATCTTCTTGAGTTTCATCCTCCCTTTCTCTTCCGTTGTTTCCTTTCTCTTTCATCTTGATTGTATTCCTTCAAAACTCCCTTCATTCCATAACCCAACTTCTCAAGCATCCATTAGGAAATAAGCATTCATTAAAGTGGTACTCACATGTCCCTTATCAATTGAAGTACATGGGTGAATATCAATTTACCCAACCGAAGAACCTCCATCCATGGGTTTTAAATCTCAAGTGTAAGCTAGATGTTTTCCACTACTAGCCTATTATCCGAACAATCTGCAACCTAGACGAACTCTTAATAGCACTCAAAAGCAATCATCAAATTCTTTTATTAATGGAACTAACACCTCGAGAGGAGTATATTTATGTAATTCCATTGTATATATTATATATATATATATATATATATATATATATATATATATATATATTTAGTTCTTTTTTTTTACGTAAGAAGAAAGCAAGCAATCTCAATAAATGACCATCATTAAAATTGAAATATTTGTCATCAGTGCTTTCTCTTTTTAAAGGAAAATAAGATGGATAAGTCTTTAACCTTAATATATATATATATATATATATATATATATATATATATATATATATATATATATATATATATATATATATATATTCATGCATATTTATTTCTTTAGTTATAGAAACTCCTTTTTAATCATGTGGTATCTTTCCTCAAAAAGTTAACACAAATGGAAATAAAATAAGGAACTACCAATAACAACCAACCTTTCACCAAAGTTTTGGTATATAAACTCCTTTGCAAATCATGATATACTGAAGTATAGAAAAATTTATCAGAATATTTTCATTGTTCCTTATATAAACCTTCAAATCATTATTTTTCCATTAAAAGTTTGTAAAAACAAGCATAACATCCATCATTCATTCCTTCTGCAACCATCATAGTCAATCATGAATATATCTAGTGAAAATTCTACCAAGGGTGGGTCATGACATCCTCCCCTCTTAGGCTTGTCACAACCCTTTGTGATTCATAGGGTTCAAACATATGTAATAACAATTACATTTTGTTCTCAAATATATAAGGAAATTGTATTTGCATATCTTTTACTTTCTCCCAAGTAGAATTTATTTTGGAGTAGCAGTCCCATTGTACATTTCATTGCTCCAAAGTCCATTTTATAATTGATTTGGAATGGAATTCAAGGATTATTACTGGTTGAACCTCTATAGCCTCTAGATCTACCATCTGCAAATTAGAAAATTTCCACACATGTTCAATATTAGCATTGTACTTTCTAACTAATGACAGATTGGGTGGTAAGGCAAGTTGGTATGCCACATGAATGATCTTATCGATAATATCAAAGGGTCCAAAAAAATGTGGATCAAGATTTGTAGAATTAATAACACTCTTCTTTGGTCTCATCCTCAAAAATACTCTATCACCTACAACAAATTATCTCAGTGACCTTTTAAGATCAACATAGCTTTTCTGATGATCTACAACTTCTTTAAGTCTTTCCTTAATCATTCTTAGCTATTGTTCTATTTCTTTGATCATGTTTGGTCCAAGTACAATCCAATTCTCTAGATTGTTCCATGACAATGGTGTCCTATACTTCCTACCATATAAAGCTTCAAGCAGAGCCATGCCTAATATCGAATAGTGACCATTATTGTAGGTAAAGTATACTAGATGTAGGTAATCCTCCCATTGGGTATTCTAATCTATACAGTAAATACGAAGTGTATACTCTAAAACCTAGTTTACTCTTTCATTTTGCCCACCTGTCTCTGGATGATAATAAAAACTGATGTTCAATCTAGTACCAATGACATGATGCAAGGCTTTGTAGAACTCAGATGTAAATCTCAAGTCTCTATCTGATATAATTACCTTTGAAAAACCATGAAGCTAAAATATTTCTTTGGAAAATATGTTAGCCATAACCACAACATCATCCTTGGTGTTTTTTGGTATAAAATGTTCAACCTTAGTCAGTCTGTTGGCCACTACTAGGATTACATCATGTTGGAACCTATTTTTAGGCAACCCTACAATGAAATCCATCGAAATAACCTACCATTTTTGCATGGGCACCTCATGTGGATACAACAATCCAACAGGATGTCTATGTTATACTTTTACTTTATGCACTTTCTTGCTATATTTTGTAAAATCAATTCATCTATATTGAAAGTTTATTACAACCCTATGTGCTTGTAGCCAATCCATTCCTAAGACTACATCAAAGGCATGCAATGGTGCTACATATAGACATCCTATGGTCATTCCACTAGGTAGGACAATTTCTGTCATAGGGTAACACTAGTTAATAGAATAATTTTTTCCTGATCCATCCTCAACTTTCCACCCATGAGCCAAGATTCCTGGCCTTTCTAGTATATCTTTAGTTAAACTAGTAGAAACAAAACTATCCATAGTACCACTATCAATCAAAATTTTAACATTTCTACCAAAAATATTAACCTTTATTAGTAGTGGAGTAGCTTGTCCTCCTAGATTTTGATTCCTTGTAGATGCATAAATCTTATGTGCAAATTCCTTAGGTGTAGGTTATTTGTACATTTTTTCCTTTCCTTTTGAACTCATTCCTACTATGTTTGGATAACTACTAGCATAATGTGGTCCACTACAAATAAAGCATCCATATTTCGGTCCAGAGTGAGTTTTCTATTTCTACTTATCTTCTACTTTTATTGCTAATGGAGGGTTAGTCTATCCCTGATATGGTCTCTTGTTACCATTGTTGTAATTTTTAGAATTGTGGTTCTTCCCTTGGAACCTTCTTATGAATTTACTTTGCTTATTTTTATTCTTTTGTTCTTGTCTAGAGGAATTCTTATTTTCTTGTTCTTCTTCCCACTTTACAAATCCTACACAATTTCTTTTATTTAGTGCCTATTTGCCTTACTCATCTAACATTTCATAATTGAAGTAAGGTTTGAGATATGTTTCAGATTTTATAACCAAATCATAGGCCTTCTGCAGAGTAGTAGGTTCCCGCATATCTAGCTCTTACCCTATTCTAGGATCTGCTCCTAGTATAAACTTATGGACCTTCATTTTCTCATTGTATGTAGGCACATATTTCAACAACTTGATAAATATTTGATAATACTTTTCCACTATCCTAGTTCCTTGTCAAAGTTTAGTGAACTCCTCAAACTTTTGGGAATAAAAGTGTTTTGTGAGGAATCACTCTTTGAAAGCTACTACAAATTATTCCTATTTTAGGTCGACTACTACTGCAAGTTTCCTATCCTCACTAAATGTTTCCCACAAATCCAAACCATCATCTTGTAGATGTCGTGTGGCATAGGATGTTCATGTGCTACAGGAAAAGTTCTTCATATTACAGTAAGTTTCTATCTATTTCAACCAAGCTTCAAATTTATCACCATATTCCTCTTCATTGAATATGGAAGAGTTTAAATGTTTTATTTCCTTGCCAAAATCAGTCTCTAGTCGAATCCTAGCATGTTGTTCCTTAGTAAGGGGTTCATTTGTATGCTTCATTCTAGATTTTCCAACCTATGCTTCCCAATTCAAAATGACATCCAATAACTTCTTCTATGTTTCTACTTGTTCTCGAAGTAGGGCTACTGTAGCAGTGATATTATTTCTCTCATTACTAGGATTCTCTTTCATTTCTAGTGTTATATAGACCTACATCTAGGTTATTTTCCTCTTCATTATTCCATCATGTCTACCTCATTGATGGGGCAACACTTTGTCTTCTTCTCTTTGGTGGTATTATCCCTAGCAACACATAAAATATATAGTAGGAATCAATTTACCATTTCCTTTTCGGGTTGATTCTACTACTAGAAACTATTTCCTAGTGGTCACAAATAATTAGATGGGTTTTCTTTCAGTAGCTAGTCCTTTTTGGGTAAGGTAGAACCCTCATATAGGTATTTTTTCCATTACACACCAAAACTAATTTTTGCGTAGTGAACCTATTCCACTACGAAACATGCTCTTGTACCAAATGTCACAAGCCAAATTTTCCTTCCTATTTTTTTTATAGCTTAGGGATTCCAAGATCTATGAAGAGGAAATTGCTAGATCTGTGACAAAGGTTACCCTAATTATTATTCTTTGGGCACATCCATCTCTACTCCATAAATAGAGCCAATTATGTAGGAGCACTGAATGGTTTCCTTAATAAGTCAAACTATCCCTCTCATTATATTTCAATGAGCTAGTCCTAACTTTCCCCCTTTCATTATTTCAAAAGGTGCATGCCAAGTTCCCTTTCTACATACTCTTTTAATGTAGATGAATTACGTGTAGGAAATTTTACTATCTATCTCAGATCTATTTGAGTTAGTCATCTTTATAATGAGTTTCATTTCCCATTTAAACATAATATGAATGATAAGATCCCATTCTTTCTAATTTAACTCATCCATAAGAACTAGATGTAATATCATCAAAAGTCTAAAATATTCTCTAAAATTAGCTTTTCCATAAGCTACTACTCATAACACAAGAGCACACCCAAAATAGAACATCTATTCTCTAGGTAAAAGCAAGGTAAGATTTCATTGCTAAATTCTCTACATAGATTCCAGCTTAAATAGAGACACTAATTAGCTTCTAAAGAAATCAATGTTCGTAATAAATAATACATTTACCAAACAACTGAATTAGTTATCAATGAATAACCATCTTGTATCTGAATTATAAGCAATAAACACTTTTATTTTGATTAATCAACTGAAAAAAAATATAATAGATAATAAAACAACACAAATTTTTCTTCTTGAAAGGACATTAAGCTCAACAACTACAGGAGTATTTCATCTTTAAATCCTTTAGTAAAGATCCAGTATCCTCAAATGATTACACGAATGTAACAAAGTCTCTACAATAAATATGTTGAATGTGTCACATGGATTTTAAGTATTCTAACACATGAATCATTCCATCCTGGTCAACATACTACTTGGGTATTCATTCATCGCTTCCATCCACATCACCTCCACACACATTCTTAAAAATTTCTTGCAATCTCAATGCATGAGGTCTTTTGAAAAGCACATGAGAGATGCTTAAATAGAATATACCTTGAAACCTCTTATAGATGCATTGGTTCATTATTCTCCTCAATATCTATAATTTATTGAAGGTAAATATTGTCTTACTCTATTATATAAACCAGAGGTGTTCCTCTCCCCTATGACAAAGGTAATACTTATCATAGCATTTCATAAGCAAAAAGGATATGAATTCACACAATTCACAGGCATATATTTTGTCCTCACAAGATGCAAACCTAAAATACACATTCTTAAAAATACCAAAACATATAAAACATTCCATCATTAACCAGAATATAACCCATATCTTTAGAATATTCATTCATTCGAATTACCTTGCAATGTGACTAGCAACATAGACCATTTCTTGCTCCCTCGTCATGTACTCAATTATCACAGATATCATTCAATCACAGATCAAACATTCACACATATTTAACAACGAGCTCAATTATACAACTCACCATAACTTATAGTGTAAATTGCATTCATTCACTAGTCTATAATCACAATATTAGCAACTAGTGTTCATAATCTAAATCATTTATATCACCAAATTTGAACTTTAGTTAACTTGCTACACAAATGATAATAGAAACTTCCTTTGTGAAATGGTCTCACCCTAAAAAATACTCTATCTGTGGTACCAAACCTGTATGCACGCTGCTCGAGAAGGATACAGACAAAAAATACAGAAAAAAATGTGCTGAATATATTTATTCACACTCCAAACCTTTACAAAAGCAAACTCAACCTTAAATAAAACGTCTATTATTTATAATATGTTTTTTTTAGTCGGGAAGGTGGAGGTTGGAAAGAAAATAGGTAAGGGTTGCGGAGGGATAAGGGAAGAGATGAGGATGGCGGCGGAAGTTGGAGGAATAAGGGGATAGAAGGGACGTGGAGGGCTAAGGTGGAGGGATAAGGAGTTAAGAGTAAGAGAGAATAAAGGAGGAGAGGTTAGGATAGGAAAGATGGAGTGGAGGGATAAGGTGGTACGTGGAGTGATAAGGGAATTAATTAAAATAAAATTAAAAATAAAAATAACCCCTAAATAATAACCTTATTCACACTAGGACTATAGCTTATAGCTATTATTAATCCTAAACCCTATTCACACCTCTAACATTCTCCCCTTAAAGGTGAGAGGACTGACAACACAGTCTCTCGCCTTTACAAATTGTGCTTTTGTCATTGCTTTTGTGAAAATGTCTGCAATGTTATCCAAGGTGTGACAGTATTCAAGCTCTATAATTTGTTGTTCCACCATATCACGAATGAAGTGATACTTCATATCAAAATGCTTGGTTCTTTTATGGTGGATAGGATTGTATGCCAACTGAATGGCACTGGTGCTGTCGCAGTAAATTCTGGTGGGACCACTCTGCTGTTCTCCAATCTCTTCAAGTATTTTCCTGAGCCATAGGGCTTGAGTACCTGCATAAGTAGCTGCTATGTATTCTGCCTCTGTTGAAGATAGCGCTACAACTGTTTGTTTCTTGGAACTCCAAGTGATTAGTCCCGATCCAAGACTAAAACAGTTCCCTGATGTTGACTTTCTGTCATCAATATTGCTACCCCAATCACTATCACTGAAGCCTACAAGCTTGATAGTGTCAGTTTTGTGGTACTGGATTCCAAAATCCAGTGTACCCTTTACATATCTCAAAATTCTTTTAGCTGCTTTCAAATGCAGCTCAGAGGGGTTAGCCATAAATCTGGAAACAAGAGATACAGCATACTGAATATCAGGTCTAGTGTTGGCGAGAAACATCAAACTCCCAACAATGCTTCTGAAAGTGGTCATGTCAACTTTTGGTGCTCCATCATCTTTGCTCAAATGGATACCATGTCCAACTGGAGTTGCAACTGCCTTGCAATGCTCCATAGCAAACCTTTTGATCATGTCTTGAGCATATTTATGTTGACAGATGAAGATCCCTAAACCTGACTGATGAACTTCCATTCCTAGGAAGTAATGCATTAAGCCTAGATCTTTCATCTCGAACTGCTTCATCATGGAGTTCTTGAACTCCAAATTCATCTTCTCATTACTACCCATGAAGATGAGATCATCTACATACAAGCAAACTATGAGAATGTCATTAGCTTGCTTTAGGTAGTACAATGTGGGTTCATTTTTGCTCCTGATGAACCCGTAATCTGAAAAGTACCCATCAATTCGTGAGTACCAAGCTCTAGGCGCCTGCTTGAGGCCATAGAGTGCCTTCTTCAATCTACAAACAAGGTGCTCCTTGCCTTTCTCTACAAAACCCTGTGGTTGCTCAACATAGACTTCTTCTGTCAAGTAACCATTCAAAAAAGCACTCTTAACATCCATGTGTTGGATTGTCCATCCTTTGTGTGCAGAGCAAAAGCAAGAACAGTTCTGATTGTCTCCTGCCTGGCTACAGGAGCAAAAGTCTCTTCATAATCTATGCCATACTTCTGTGTAAAGCCTTTTGCTACTAGTCTCGCCTTATGCTTTTCAATGCTGCCATCAGCATTGTATTTGGTCTTGAAGACCCATTTACAACCAACACATTTTTTTCCTTTCGGAAGCTTCACGAGCTCCCAGGTGTCGTTGTTTTTTATAGAGGTTATCTCCTCTCTCATGGCATCCTGCCAAACTTTCTGAGTACATGCCTTCTCAAAACTTGAAGGTTCAAGCTGTGAACTAGTTAACAAAGCATAGTTAATTGTATCTCCTCTAGGTTCTTGTTGTGACTCATCATCTCCATACAAACGCAAATTTTCTAATCTTTGCAAAACTGAACCCATTTCACTAGCTTGACTTCTAAGATATCTTCTTGAAAAATCTGTATCTAACATTTGATGTGCAGGATGATATTGTAAAGTTCTCTTACCTCTGGATGACGGATCAACGTCCATTGGTGAGGAACTTGCCTGTCCTTGAGGAGAAGGACTTGGTGGAGATGAACTTGAGGAAGAACTTGGACTAGAACTTGATGGTGGAGACCTCTTTTCTTTCTGTGGTGACTGCTGCTGTACCTGCTTAGAACTAGCATCTTGTGCCTCAACTTCACTGTATATTTGGGGTTTACCCCATTCTCCCCCTTCATCGAAAAATCACATCCCTGGAAATGATAACTTTCCGAGTCCGTGGATTGTAGAGTCTGTATCCTTTTGTATTCTCACAATACCCAACAAAAATACAAGCCTGACTCTTAGGATCTAGTTTCTTTCTCTGCTCATCTAGAATGTGAGAATAAGCCAGTGAACCAAATACCCTGAAATATTTGACATTTGGTTTTCTACCATACCATGCTTGGTAAGGTGTCTTCCCTTTTAAACTTGATGTAGGACTCCCTGCTCGTAATGTGAACACTCGCCTTAGTTGCATCTCCCCAATAGGAATTACTCGGATGCTTCGTCCGAAGCATTGATCTTGCCATCTCCACTATGGTGCGATTCTTCCTTTCTCGCTACACCATTCTCGTCATGGAGTATAGGCAGCTGTGAACCGCCTCTTGATGCCATGTTTCTTGCAAAAATTCAAAAATCATTAGAGGAGTATTCTCCTCCTCTATCTCGATCTCAAACACTTAATGGAATATCCACTCTCATTCTCAACTCTTTCTTTAAAATCGATAAAGCATGCAAAAGCTTCATCCTTATGTTTCAAAAAATAAATCCAGCACATTCGTGTGCAATCATCAATGAAAAGCAAAAAATAAGAGTTGTTTCCAAGACTCTTGGTCCGCATCGGACCACGTATGTCTCGTATGTACAAGTTGGAGTGGATAATCGGCCCGCCATGCTTCTCCACGAGGGAATTTTGACCTGGCATGCTTGCCCAAAGCACACCCTTCACAAACTTCCTTAGTATCCCGAACTTTTGGAAGTCCAACTACCATTGCTTGTGAAGTTAGCAATTTCAAACTAGTCGTATTCAAATGACCATATCTCAAGTGCCATAGGACACTTGGATTGGTAATAGCAACATTTGCTAACTTTTCTCCCCTTGGCTGGCCAAATCTTAGAGGGAAGAGCCTATTTTTGGACATTGGTACTTGAGTAATGATTCTATTACTATTATTCTTATCAAAAATAGTGCATTTACCCTCATCAAAAATCAACTTATAATTCTTTTCTAGCATTTGTCCAACACTTAAAAGATTATGTTGAAGATGAGGAGTGTAATAGATATCACTTACTCGTTTTACTCCTTCTTTTGTTGGAACCTCCATGGCTCCAATGCCTTCTACTGTCAATGACTTGTCGTCGCCCAACCGAATGCTTGATTTGTAGGAGGAGTCAATTGTAGCAAAGAGTTCTTCCTTGCCACTCATGTGATTTGAACACCCTGTGTCCAAAATCCATGTGTCATTCATGTTCTGTTCTGCCTGATCATATGTAAGAAAGAGATTTGAAGCCTCTTCCTCTTCTCCAAAGTTTCCAAATTGACTGCCCTGATTGCTGCTACTTGCTTGCGAAGCCTTTGACCAACAATCACGAGCGTAATGGCCTAGTTTGCCACAGTTGTAGCAAACTTGTTTAGATTTATCTCCTCCTCTTCCTTTACCTGATTGTCTCCCTCTGTTCGTTGACCTCCTCTCGTTCGGTTTCCCCTCTATTTGTCATTCCTCCTCTCGTTAGGAGTACCACCTCTTTGATTGTTTCTCGCCCCGCCTCTCTCGTTGTCCTCTTCCTCGACCTCTGCCTTTGCCTCTACCTTCATGTGAAGCGAATGCTCTATCATCACCTCCATAGCTAGTGGAAGTAGTCTCCTGTAGTCTCTCTTCATGTGAGAGAAGCGAACCAATTAGAGCTTCAAAGGACAATGTAGTCAAATCTTTAGACTCTTCAATAATAATGGCTACTGAGTTCCATCTAGGAAGAAGTGTTCTCAACACTTTCTTAACCATTATCTCAGGCTTGATATCTTCCCCTAATGTGACCATCTTATCTACTACGGCTTTCACACGCACGCAGTAATCTCCAACTCTTTCATTCTCATACATTCGGAGATTTTCAAACTCTCGTTTCAAAGTTTGGAGTTTCACTTGCTTCACTTGGTCAGTGCCTTGATAGCTTTCTTTGAGGGCATTCCATGCATCTTGGGCGATTACATATGAAGCTATCCTAGGGAAGATACTTTTATCTAAAGCAGCATGAATATGATATAGGGCAAATGAGTTATTCTTTTGGGCATCTTTTCTTAATCTTCTATCAGCAGCTGAAAAGGCTACCCATTCTGCAACACTAGGTTCCTCATAACCTTCTTCTACTACATCCCAAAGACCTTTCCCAATCAATAAAGTCTTCATTTTAATTGCCCAATAATCATAATCACTACCATTAAATTCAGGGATGGGTAGACTAGCAGTTGCAGCCATTTCACAAAACAAAGTTTTATTGATGCTAACTGGAAATACAAAGCAGTACAGAAAGATATTAATTATTCAGATCAAATCTCGCCTTTTTGTAACGCTCAGTCTGTGAGTGTTCTTCTGTGTAAGGATTGCTCCTTTTGGGAGGAGCAGGGTTTACTGCTTCGTCGTCACTACTGATGACAATTATCTCTGGTTCCTCAGGATCCACCTCCTCTGGATCTTCTTCTTCTGCTGCTGCTTCTTCTTCTGCTTCAACTTCTTCAGGTTCCTCTTCTTCCTCTTGTTCTGGTTCAGGTTCGGGTTCTGGAGAGCGTGGAGTATAGCTCTCACTTGATTCGGTTACAGGTACACTTGGTGTACAACTAGCACCAGTTCGAACATCCGAAACAAACTGCACTGTGTCGGATTCCTCAATCCTTTGTCCGAAGATGTTATCCTCCGAACCTCCCTCGTAACCAGAATCAGGCTTTCTCAGGTGAGCAATCACCTGATTCTGCAGCTGACTAAACACAGTGTGAAGTCCTGTGTTTTGAACCCTCCGGTCAAAGGATTCCGGATTTTCTCTCTTCAAAATTGAGAGAAGAGCATTATAGGCTCCTTGATGAGCTTCGATCCCGCGACCTGCTGTTTACAAAGCGGGTAACTTGGCCGCTCCACCACACAGCCTAGGTATGTATTGAAGGCGAGAGCCTTCAATTTATCTCCTTCTCGGCGAAATTGCGGACAAAAAAAAACTTTTTAAAAAAAAACTTTTCCACGACGGGATTCGAACCCGGTACCTCTTTGCCACAAGCTAGGGACTTAGCCGCTGCACCGCACGGCCCAGCTGGTAGAGAAGGCGCAGCGCCTTCCTCTTAAACTATAGGTGGCAAAAATTTTTTAAACAAAAAATGTCGCTGGCGGGATTTGACCCCCAGACCTCCTGCGCTCGAACGAAGGAGCCTTGCCGCTACACCACGCGGCTTGGCTGCGAACAAAGAGTGAGGACTATGAATTTATGTCCTCTCGGGCGGTGTTTTTTTTTTTAAAAAAAAACTAGTGGGAATAATCCCACATGCGTCCGGTGATGGACGCAACGAGGGTTTTTAACCCTCAGTCGACGTTACCTAAGTCGACTGCCTTCGGGCGGTCGACCCTTCACACGCCCTTTTGCCGTCAATCAACAGCAAACCGCAACCCGCCACGTGGACACCCTGCCAACTAGTCAAACTCCGCCACGTGGCAAAATTTTGGCCTCTCTCACTGCCACGTCACCGCCACCTCAGCCACCACGTGTCACGACAGCTCAGCAGCCAGCTCAGCTCACTCTGCCACGTGTCGCGTTCTGCCACCTGTCTGTCCACGTCCTCCTCGGGATCCGTGCCCGAGTCTGCTCTCGATCCTCCTCGGGATCCGAGCCTCGACTGCTGCGCCTGGTCGCGCCTCGGGATCCGTGCCCGAGCCTCGATAGCCGTGCCTCTGCTCGTGCCTCGGGATGCGTGCCAGTAGTCCTGGCTCTGATACCAGATGTGGTACCAAACCTGTATGCACGCTGCTCGAGAAGGATACAGACAAAAAATACAGAAAAAAAAATGTGCTGAATATATTTATTCACACTCCAAACCTTTACAAAAGCAAAACTCAACCTTAAATAAAACGTCTATTATTTATAATATGTTTTTTTTAGTCGGGAAGGTGGAGGTTGGAAAGAAAATAGGTAAGGGCTACGGAGGGATAAGGGAAGAGATGAGGATGGCGGCGGAAGTTGGAGGAATAAGGGGATAGAAGGGACGTGGAGGGCTAAGGTGGAGGGATAAGGAGTTAAGAGTAAGAGAGAATAAAGGAGGAGAGGTTAGGATAGGAAAGATGGAGTGGAGGGATAAGGTGGTACGTGGAGTGATAAGGGAATTAATTAAAATAAAATTAAAAATAAAAATAACCCCTAAATAATAACCTTATTCACACTAGGACTATAGCTTATAGCTATTATTAATCCTAAACCCTATTCACACCTCTAACACTATCACCTACCTAAAATTATCTCAGTGACCTTTTAAGATCAGCATAACTTTTCTGATGATCTATAACTTCTTTAAGTCTTTACTTAATCAATCTTAGCTATTGTTCTATTTCTTTGATCATGTTTGGTCCAAGTACAATCCAATTCTCTAGATTATCCCATGAAAATGGTGTCCTATACTTCCTACAATATAAAGCGTCAAGCAGAGCCATGCCTAAGATCGAATGGTGACCATTATTGTAGGTAAACTATACCAGATGTTGGTAATCCTCCCATTGGGTCTTCTAATATATACAGTAAATACAAAGTGTATACTCTAAAACCTAGTTTACTCTTTCATTTTGCCCACCAATCTCTAGATGATAAGCAAAACTAATGTTCAATCTAGTACCAATGTCATGATGCAATGCTTTGTAGAACTCAGATGTAAATCTCGAGTCTCTATCTGATATAATTACCTTTGGAAAACCATGAAGCTAAAATATTTCTTTGGAAAATATGTTAGCCATAACCACAACATCATCCTTGGTGTTTTTTGGTATAAAATGTACAACCTTAGTCAGTCTGTTGACCACTACTAGGATTACGTCATGTTGGAACCTATTTTTAGGCAACCCTACAATGAAATCCATCGAAATACCATTTTTGCATGGGAACTTCATATGGATACAACAATCCAACAGGATGTCTGTGTTATACTTTTATTTTATGCACTTTCTCGCTATATTTTGTAAAATCAATTCATCTATATTGAAAGTTTATTACAACCCTATGTGCTTGTAGCCAATCCATTCCTAAGACTACATCAAAGGCATGTAATGGTTCTACATATAGACATCCTATGGTCATTCCACTTGGTAGGACAATTTTTGTCATAGGGTAACACTAGTTAATGGAATAATTTTTTCCTGATCCATCCTCAACTTTCCACCCATGAGCCAATATTCCTGGCCTTTATAGTATATCTTTAGTTAAACTAGTAGAAACAAAACTATCCATAGTACCACTATCAATCAAAATTTTAACATTTCTACCAAAAATATTACCATTTATTAGTAGTGGAGTAGCTTGTCCTCCTAGATTTTGATTCCTTGTAGATGCATAAATCTTATGTGCAAATTCCTTAGGTGTAGGTTATTTGTACATTTTTTCCTTTCCTTTTGAACTCATTCCTACTATGTTTGGATAACTACTAGCATAATGTGGTCCACTACAAATAAAGCATCCATATTTCGGTCCAGAGTGAGTTTTCTATTTCTACTCATCTTCTACTTTTATTGCTAATGGAGGGTTAGTCTATCCTTGATATGGTCTCTTGTTACCATTGTTGTAATTTTTAGAATTGTGGTTCTTCCCTTCGAACCTTCTTATGAATTTACTTTGCTTATTTTTATTCTTTTGTTCTTGTCTAGAGGAATTCTTATTTTCTTGTTCTTCTTCCCACTTTACAAATCCTACACAGTTTCTTTTCTTTAGTGCCTCTTTGCCTTACTCATCTAACATTTCATAATCAAAGTAAGGTTTGGGATATGTTTCAGATTTTCTAACCAAATCATAGGCCTTCTACAGAGTAGTAGGTTCCTGCATATCTAGCTCTTACCCTATTCTAGGATCTGCTCCTAGTATAAAATTATGGAACTTCATTTTCTCATTGTATGTAGGCACATATTTCAACAAATTGATAAATATTTGATAATACTTTTCAGTGAACTCCTCAAAATTTTGGGAATAAAAGTGTTTCGTGAGGAATCACTCTTTGAAAGCTAATACAAATTATTCCTATTTTAGGTCGACTACTACTGCAAGTTTCCTATCCTCACTAAATGTTTCCCACCAATCCAAACCATAATATTATAGATGTAGTATGGCATATAATGTTCATGTGCTAGAGAAAAATTTCTTCATATTACAGTAAGTTTCTATCTCTTTCAACCAATCTTCAACTTTATCACCATATTCCTCTTCATTGAATATGGAAGAGTTTAAATGTTTTATTTCCTTGCCCAACTCAGTCTCTAGTTGAACCCTAGCATGTTGTGCCTTAGTAAGGGGTTCATTTGTATGCTTAATTCCAGATTTTCCAACCTATGCTTCCCAATTCAAAATGACATCCAATAACTTCTTCTATGTTTCTACTTGTTCTCGAAGTAGGGCTACTGTAGCAGTGATATTATTTCTCTCATTACTAGGATTCTCTCTTTCATTTCTAGGGTTATATATACCTACATCTAGGTTATTTTCCTCTTCATTAGTCCATCATGTCTACCTCATTGATGGGGCAACACTTTCTCTTCTTCTCTTTGGTGGTATTATCCTTGGCCACACATAAAATATATAGTAGGAATCCGTTTACCATTTCCTTTTCAGGTTGATTCTACTACTAGAAACTATTTATTGGTGGTCACAAATAATTAGATGGGTTTTCTTTCAATAGCTAGTCCTTTTTGGGTAAGGTAGAACCCTCATATAGGTATTTTTTCCATTACACACCAAAACTAATTTTTGCGTAGTGAACCTATTCCACTACGAAACATGCTCTTGTACCAAATTTCACAACCCAAATTTTCCTTCCTATTTTTTTATAGCTTAGGGATTCCAAGATCTATCAAGAGGAAATTTCTAAGTCTATGAAAAAGGTTACCCTAATTATTATTCTTTGGGCACATCCATCTCTACTCCATAAATAGAGCCAATTATATAGGAGCACTGGATGGTTTCCTTAATAAGTCAAACTATCCCTCTCATTATCTTTCAATGAGCTAGTCCTAACTTTCCCCCTTTCATTATTTCAAAAGGTGCATGCCAAGTTCCCTTTCTACATACTCTTTTAATGTAGATGAATTACGTGTAGGAAATTTTACTATCTATCTCAGATCTATTTGAGTTAGTCATCCTTATAATGAGTTTCATTTCCCATTTAAACATAATATGAATGATAAGATCCCATTCTTTCTAATTTAACTCCTTGAAGTATCCATATTTACCCTATCCATAAGAACTAGATGTAATATCCTCAAAAGTCTAAAATATTCTCTAAAATTAGCTTTTCCATAAGCTACTACTCATAACACAAGAGCACACCCAAAATAGAACATCTATTCTCTAGGTAAAAGCAAGGTAAGATTTCATTGCTAAATTCTCTACATATATTCCAGCTTAAATAGAGATACTAATTATCTTCTAAAGAAATCAAGGTTCGTAATAAATAATACATTTATCAAACAACTGAATTAGTGATCAATGAATAACCATCTTGTATCTGAATTATAAGCAATAAACACTTTTATTTTGATTAATCAACTGAAAAACATTATAATAGATAATAAAACAACACAAATTTTTCTTCTTGAAAGGACATTAAGGTCAACAACTACAGTAGTGTTTCATCTTTAAATCCTTTAGTAAAGATCCAGTATCCTCAAAGGATTACACGAATGTAACAAAGTCTCTACAATAAATATGTTGAATGTGTCACATGGATTTTAAGTATTCTAACACATGAATCATTCCATCCTAGTCAACATACTACTTGGGCATTCATTCATCACTTCCATCCACATCACCTCCACACACATTCTTACAAATTTCTTGCAATCTCAATGCATGAGGTCTTTTGAAAAGCACATGAGAGATGCTTAAATAGAATATACCTTGACACCTCTTATAGATGCATTGGTTCATTCTTCTCCTCAATATCTATAATTTATTCAAGGTAAATATTGTCTTACTCTATTATACAAACCAGAGGTGTTCCTCTACCCTATGACAAAGGTAATACTTATCATAGCATTTCATAAGCAAAAAGGATATGAATTCACACAATTCACAGGCATATATTTTATCCTCACAAGATGCAAACCTATACACATTAATAAAAATACCAAAACATATAAAACATTCCATCATTAACAAGAATTTAACCCATATATTTAGCATATTCATTCATTTGAATTACCTTGCAATATTACTAGCAACATAGACCATTTCTTGCTCCCTCGTCATGTACTCAATTATCACAGATATCATTCAATCACAGATCAAACATTCACACAACAACGAGATCAATTATACAAATCACCATAACTTATGGTGTAAACTGCATTCATCCACTAGTGTATAATCACAATATTAGCAACTAGTGTTCATAATCTAAATCATTTATATCACAAAATTTGAACTTCGGTTAACTTGCTACACAAATGATAATAGAAGCTTCCTTTGTGTAGTAATTTCACAAAGGAGGATTCCTTGGTGATACTATAAGTTAACTTGCACACGCTATCATCTACAACCTAGGATGTCATTGTCCCGAATATATAAAAAAAAGTCATTCATTTACTCGTTGTAAAACAAATTGCATTCCTTTCATAATCAAACACATGCAATGGTATGATATAATATTAAATTGCACCATATTTAATAAAAAATTCTTACAAGAAATCACACTATTTCAATTTTACGTATCTCACCAAAACTTGCAATCATATAAAAGGTAAAAGCTATTGTTAACCCGCTCTAACATATAACACAAATCCCTTAATTTTTTTACAAAACAAAAGGTAACTGCAAGATTTCATTAGAATCAACTAATCTTTATTTACATCTCATAATTCCATTCACACTCAGGAAGCCCAATTTTTGTTTTTCTTGTGACACCACAAGAAAAGGTATCTAAACTATGGGTGACAATATTTCAACTTCCTTTATACTGATGTCAAAGTATCTTCTCACTTCAAGTTCATATCCCATAGTATTCTCCTTCCATACGACGCGAATGATTTACCAAAAGTTGATTCATTTTTCAATCCTAGAAACTCAACACTTCATGAAAAGGATATTACTATCCTCCTAACATTTTTAACTATCCTAAAGTCAGGAACGTATCTAGCTAAATACATCTAGGTAAAGCACTCATTGGTTGAAAATCCAAGCCAATGGCTCTACTAGAATTATTATTCTAAAATCATTTTCCTACAGCCACTAAATGTTCCCATACAAAGTCTATATTTATAATATAATATCTTGATAAAACATAAGCTCATCAAATTTCACAAAAGAGCCTCAGTATAAATACCTAGTATATCTCAGTGTGAGCTCCATGGTAGTAAATACCTATAACTATATCTTATCGATTTCAACCTCCCTTTCTCTTTCATTGCTTCCTTTCTCTTTTGTCTTCACTGTATTCCTTCAAAAATCTCTTCATTCCATCACCTAGATTCTTGGGCATCCATTAGGAAACAAGTGTTCATTCAAGTGGTACTCACATCCCTTATCAATCGAAGTACATGGGTGAGTATCAATTCACCCAACTTGAGAACCTTCATCCATGGGTTTTAAACATCAAGTGTAATCTAGACATTTTCCACTACTAGTCCATTACCCAAAGAATCTGCAACCTAGAAAAACTCTTAAAAAAACCTAAAAGTGATCACCAAATTCTTTATTAATATAACTAACAACTCGGGAGGAGTATCTTTATGTAATTCTATTGTATCTATATATATATATATATATATATATATACACATATTTAGTTCTTTTATTTTATGTAAGAAGAAAGCAAGCAATCTCATTAAATGATCATCATTTAAATTGACATATTTATTCATAAATGCTTTATCTTTTTAAATGAAAATAAGATAGACAAGTCTTTTATATATATATATATATATATTCATGCATAGTCATTTATTTAGTTATAGAAACTCCTTTTTAATATTGTGGTATCTTTCCTTAAAAATTTAACACAAATGGAAATACATTAAGGAACTACCAATAACAACCAACCTTTCACCAAAGTTTTGGTATATAAACTCCTTTGCAAATCATGATATACTGAAGTATAGAAAAATTTATCAGAATATTTTCATTGTTCCTTATATAAAATTTCAAATCAATATTTTTCATTAAAAGTTTGTAAAAACAAGCATAACATCCATCATTCATTCCTTCTACAATTGTCATAGTCAATCATGAATCTATCTAGTGAAAATTCTACCAAGGGTGGGTCATGACACTCCTTATGGGTACCATATAATAAAATATTTCATTCTTGATGATTTCCTTGAATTTGATGCTAATTCCTATGCTACTTGAGTTGAAAATGACAATTATCCAATTAGGGAGTTACAATTTGTAAATTTTGGAAAATGATGATTCACCAATTATGGGATGGATCACAATTTTTGACCAATCATACTTTCCAAACTTAGTCAATTTTTTTAATAGGTTTGTAAAAAAAAAATTATTTTGAATTTTGCTCCTAAGGCTATTAAATATAGTTCTATTGTTATCCAAGTTTAATTCCTTATGACAATTCAAAGGTAGTAGCCAAGATACTATAATACCTGAAAGGTATATGTAATAATATGTAAAGAATCACATAGGAAAATATATAATATGACAAGGATGATTGTTTATCAACATTGAGAGCGGATACATATAAGCACTAAAGGATAGAATTTGAGAGTCTTAATTGTTGAATATATCCATTTAATATTAAATAACATACATAATTAAGTCTATAACATATCTACAAGATCTTAAACATGTATGATAACATCAAAGCTTATGTAAGAAAGTAACAAAGATGAACTCTTTAAAGATAATTATTTTTCAATTGGAAACTTAATCATTTATTATAACAAATATTAAATATAATTTTATGGTATGAATCTCTCGTTAATTTATTATTTGAATATCTCACCTATAGCACTATGACCATGCTACCTCGATGCTAAAAATTGTGTATGTAGTACTATATCTATGATAATACAATACTATCTCTATGATAAGTTTTACATTTATGAATAAAACAATGGGTAATTGATTCTACCCTAATGTAATTGATGATGTTACAATATAAAAATGCACTAGCATAAATATAAATATATAATTCGTATAAATACAAATAATTTTTTATATTAAGATATGTATATAATTGTTTATATTAAGATATGTATATAATATAAAATAAACTTTAAGTTTCTATATTTAATTAAAAAAAATCAATTAATGTGTAAGCACTTTAGTAAAGATAGAAATCCAAATCTATAAAATTGTCAAGAATATTTACATGCATTAAAGTAATTTGATAAGTTTTCATGTTTAGAATAATTGGTAACGTTTGTGTTGGTTTTGTATGTAATTATATCCATTTGTATTTAATTGATTAATAATTTATTATAATTAAAATATTTGAAATGGTATTGTTGATATGTGAAATTATTTTTTACATTCTCATAATATCATAGTCTAACATAGAGAGGGGATTATAGTAACTCCTACTAATCTAACTAATCTAATTTAATCTAGTTTCTTGAAAAAAGGATGCATAAGATAAAAGGAAACTTCTATAAAAGAAATATAATTATGCAACTATAGCAAGATTAGTGTTGATCCAATCGAAATATTTAGAAGTGATTGAATAACTTCAATGCATCACATATTCAATAACCTATTGTACAATAAATAGAGAGGACTAATAAGGGTATGGAGAATGGTTCCATTAACATCATACATCCATGAATACAAATGTCAAAGGATATAATTGATCCATAGTAGCCATGCATAGTCTATTTTATAAATTATAATTCAGATAACAAGTCTAATCTTAGAGAGTAGCTTTAGTATTCTAAAAATAACAAAAGGACCCTTACAAATGAGAATGAAGTTTTTAATTTATAAAAATGAAGTATATTTACTCCTAGCTATAGTAATATAGACTCTAAATTTTAGTTATATGATTTAAGTTCATATTTATAAATATATGGTTAAAGGTTATATTGTTAGTTATTGGTATTAAAACTCATTCTAGATCACTTTAGCAACTCCATTCTTTTACTAACACCATATGGAGATAGAAACATCATCTTAAGACTCTTATCTTGATTTTTTTATGTTAAAATATGTTCCAAACATGGTATCTGTTGACAATTTTGTCACATTTCTCAAGGGGTAGAAAAGGAAATCAAAATTTTGTACAATGTTTTGTAAAGTTTTTTCTTTGTTGTTTTGTTATTTGAAAAGCTGCAGCAATTTTGGCTTTCAACGCCACCCCTTTGTATAGAAAATAAAAAAGAAAGAGCTTCGCTGTCGAGCAGGCTAGAGAAAAGAGCTTCATCGAAAGAAAACGAGAAGAGCTTCGCACCCGAGGCGTTTCCAGCACTACTTCGGGTGAAATTTTTGTGAAGTAGTATTGCCGAAGAAGAATACAAGGATAGCGATAAAAAGAACTTCGGGCCCGAAGCGCTTCAAACCACTACTTCGGGAGAAAGTTGAGCGAAGCGGCATTCAAAAGAACAACTTCGTCGAAGAAGGAAGGTCCAGACCGCGGTCCAAATTGGCTAAGGCAAGAAAACTACTTCGGGCCCGAAGCATTTCCAGCAGCCACTTCGGGCGAGATTTTTGCGAAGCGGTGTTGCCGAAGTAAAATACAAAGGAGGAAGAATGAAACTGCTTCGCACCCGAAGCATTTCAAAAGGCTACTTCGGCCAAAAGTTTTGCGAAGCAGAATTTGAAAGAACGCAATACTGAAAACACTTCGCCGAAAAGCCGCCGAAGCATCTACCTCGGGTCCTGCGACAGCGAACCATTTCTACTTCACCGAAAATCATTGCGAAGCATCTGCTTCGGCAAACTTTCATGCGAAGTACTTTCACCCGAGGTAGAAGATGCATTTTGAAGGCAGGGATACACTTCGGCCGAAACGCCCCGAACCACAGTTTTGATGAAGGATCGTGGCGAAGCATCTCAACGACTCATTAGCGAAGTATCTACTTCGGGCAAAGGACCACGTTGAAGCAGTTTTGACACAGCGAAGCAACGAGAAGTGAAGACCCCATTTTGCGAAGGAGATATGCTTCGGCCTCCATCACCCCCGAAGTTGTCTTGCGAAGCTTCACCATGCGAAGTGCAAATCAAGGAGAATCTGCTTCGGCACAAGTCCATTGCGAAGCAAAGTTGAAAAGGTAGCGAAGCACCTCAAAGGCACGCGCTCCAAGCCGGGTATTTTCCCGAGGCGATCAAGTGCCTCATAAATGCATTTTTTCGTGCCCGGTAAGCTCGCTGCTCATTTTTGGCAATTGAAAACGAAGTATCAAGCCATGATGAAGAGCCCGACGAGCATGGCGGCCACTCGAGCACCGCACCCGGAGACCAAGGACGTCCAGACGGCTCATCAATGCATCTTTCCATGGTTGACCCGATCATAGTTGCCAGTTTTGGTAACGGATTTGAGAGCTCGATCACGAGAGCCTCGGGGAGCCGAATTCTCAGGGCTCGAGGGCGTACTTCTCCTTGCTGTGTAATTATGACTCAGAGGGTCGGGTCCTCTATAAAAACCCAGGCATTGTAATGAAGAAAGGGGGGGAACTATCTGCTAGAAAGCTGTTGTAACTTGATGTCCTACGATTAATACTAAAGAGCTTTGGGCTCAATTTCTCTCTTTTATGCTGCCTTCTGTGCTTGATTCTTTTGTCTTTCTTCATTTGTATACTGAGACTCTGAATCCTGAATTCGGTGTGCGATTGGGGACTGTACCCTGAAACTCGTCTGAAGGATACATAGGAGAGGAAAAACGTAATATTGGTTTTCTTTTATGCTGCCTGGTGGGTTGTGGTTTCTGTTACATTCACTTGTCCTAATCGTCTTTACTCTGAACCCTGAATTTCGATGAAAGGGAGAAGGAGAATCCCTGTGAGCTCGCCCAGAGGATACATAGGAAGGTTAATGTTGCGTTTCTTTCATTTATTCTTGGTGTTCCTTGCTGCTATTCAAGTTGTCAGTTAGTGATCGTGCTTCCTGTTCTTTCCCACCTTAAATCACCGATCTCTCTTCCCTTACCCCTTTTTATTTCTTTCTCTAACCCTAACTCCTTTTATCTCTTTCCTGCACCCTTATCTCAAAACACCAAAGTAGATTAGCATAGGAGCCGACCTTTCTCCGGAGATTGGCACGAGGGGCATCTCTTCCCTTCGGCCTTTCAATGTTGGTCCAGGTCTAGGGCGCATACATTTACCCAAAATCCTTTCCTAGGCAGATTTGATGACCAACAATTTTTGGCACGCCCGGTGGGACCAAGGTCCCATATTTTAAGCGCAAATCTCAAACCCGTCTTCACCAGGGCCACTAGTTCTAACCAGTTCCCGGTGTGACCCGGTCAGTCTCACCTGACTAGTGGTAGTGAGAACCGATGCTCTCATTACCGAAAGACTCTTAGCATCTGGCGACTCTGTTTACCCGAGAATATTTAAGTCGTAAAGACCAGTACCAAAGTCTCGTGCCTTCATGCAAACAAGATGGAGAGTTAGGAATAGAGGAGAGGAAACTGAGTTCTTTGAGTTAGATATTGATGCCTTTGGGGAACGATCTAGGTTAGTTACCCCCGAGTCACTATTACATGGAACATCCTCGCTAGAGGCCGTTGTTGACGAGCAAGGCTTAATTTCTGATAGCACAACGGCTAACTTTCCTCTTAATCCTCCCAACTCACCGAAGCATCCTAGTGCCTCCATTCCTATTAGCCGTCCTATTAGCAATCAAGGAGGAGCTTCGAGGATTCCTATTTCTCAAAATCCAGGAGCAAGTATGGCACAACAACAACAACAACAACAACAACAAATGCAGTAGCAACCACCACCCAGGTGGTTCCCAT
Source organism: Wollemia nobilis (assembly GCA_028583015.1). Classification (NCBI taxonomy): domain Eukaryota; kingdom Viridiplantae; phylum Streptophyta; class Pinopsida; order Araucariales; family Araucariaceae; genus Wollemia; species Wollemia nobilis. The sequence continues at coordinate 5,571,512 of JAQPPZ010016348.1, forward strand.
CATGGGATTCTTTGTCACCACTAAATCTAGCAGGACAAGGGCAAGTGCCACCTGCTACTGTAAAGAAGATCCCAACGTTCGATGGAACTGGGAAGACTGCTCTGGAGCACATCCAGGACATAATCTCTCTGGCAGCGATCCACGACATCACAGAGGAACAAGTTATGGTAAAGCTTCTGGTTCTTTCCCTTAGGGGAAAACTCCTCTACTGGTATAGATCTTTACCACCCGATACTATTACGGGATGGGACCAGTTAGCCGGGCAATTGATGCAAGGTTTCAATGAGTCCTCCGATCCTACCTCTCTCCTGCATCAGTTCACCTCAATCCAGAGACATCCGCAAGAAGAGATCACAGACTTCAACGTAAGGTTCGCTCGAACCTGGCAGAGAGTACCAGCTGGACTTTGGCCAACCGACGAGGCTGCAACATACTATTTCCTTTGGGCTTTCAACCCTGATATCAGTATCATGGTAAGATATTCCAACATTAATACTTTTCTCGAGTTGTATGGGTTAGCCAAGAAGGCGAAAACGGATTTGATAGCTGTGGGCAAGCTTCCCCAAAGGATGTCGATGCCCATACTTCCCGAATTCCCTCAATCCCCGTACATGAGCGCAACTGCTTCGCAGATCTCTGTAACCCCTACACTCTCGATCTCATCTTGGAACCCGAATCCTATTGTGTCTCAAATTACTGCTCCACAAATTCACTTTCCCACATTTTTAGCTCCATAGCCTACTGTCACTTCGGCATTCCCTGTACTGCCAGCACCACTTCAACCCCCTGCCTTACCTCCAATACCAACAATGGCTTCATTGCCACTCGTTCCAAAAGCCGATGATATACAAGCTAAAATTCTTCAAGAGATGCAGTCTCTGAACTCCACAGTTCAGACGTTGTCCAACGACATGACCATTGTGAAGAAGAAGCAAGCGCAACAAGAATTCCTACCGAGAAGATCTTATCCTACACCTGCGCTTACCAAAGATCAAGCAGTCCAGCAAGGGAAGGCTTCGGTGAGAAATGCTGCGATCGATGAAGCTCCGAGCACTTCTGATTATGTGTATTGGTGCTCTACGTGCAATGATCCGCATGAAGAGAATACTTGCATGTTGCACCAACACTATGTACAAACGCTGGCGAGCAGTAGTCATGGCGGTCAAGTCAACGTCATCAGGCAAATGAGTCAGAACTTGGCGATTGGCGAAGAAGAGCCAGTCGTAGTGCTTACCAGAGGAGGAAAGAAGGCGATAGAAGTGGATGCTACTCAGATGGCTCCCTTAAAAGTGCACGCTCGACCCGAGAAGGGACAATCATCTTCCTCGGCCCCGAACGAAGCTCCTCCGCCTGCACCAATCAAAGAAAAAGCCCAAAAGGCTTCTGTCGAACCACCTCAGGCAGAAACTAAAGAGCAGGCTAAGGAAAAGCTCAAGTTTCCTTCACTAACTAAGCGACAAAGAGTTGAAGCTACGGAGCAGTATCGCACTAGATATGAACCGAGAAAGGAACCCGAGGTGCTCAGTTCCCTGTCTTACAACATTGTAGAGGAGTTAAAGAGGATCCCAGCCAAGATTAGCTTGTACGATGCACTGCAACTACCTGGGCAAGTAGACCTACTGCAAGAATCATTGAAGATGACTAAAGCAAAAAAGGCAGCACCACTTGCTCTTGTGCAGACCCTATCCACATCCATTACGGGGAAGAACAGACCACCTCCGTTCTACCTGTCTCTGCAGATGGAAGGGTATATTGTACATAACTGTATGATCGACTCTGGGGCTACGACAACAGTCATGCCAAGAGCAGTCTACGAAGAAATAGGAATGGAATATACGTGAAGCAGCCATGGCGTACTCCAGTTGGATGGTTCCCCAGTGAAGACTATAGGAGTGATCAAAGACATTCCTATTCGACTACATAAGATGCCTCAGATCACGGTCATACAAGAGGTAGTGGTCGTCGAACTGGAACCATACTTCAGTATGTGTTTGTCAAGGGAATTCACAGCAAAGCTGGGTGGATACCTGTCCATGGATTACTCTCATCTGGAAATTCCATTCAAAGGAAAGAAGGTGAAGATCTACAATGAAAAGCCTTCTTCTTTCCTTGTGCAGAAGATTTTCGAAGAAGAAAGCAGCGATCCAGTGAATGCAATAATGGAGGGAGTAGAGCAGGTGGACCTGGACGAGGAATCTCTTGCGCAACTGAGTTATGAAGATGAGTTCTCATTGGCAGACTTTAATGCCATGGTAGAAACCGAGATAGGATGTTATGCGATCGCCAAGCCTGAGAAACACACCCAACTAGAGAATAGAACAAGTGCCCAAGAAGGACTATGGAAGTTGTTCTTCGATGGTGCCCGATGTAAAAATGGTGTTGGGGTAGGGATTCTTCTAGTATCGCCATCCGGAGAGCAAAAGGAGTATTGCTACCGGTTGACATGGAGCTGCACCAACAATGCAACAGAATATGAAGCATTGTGCCTAGGACTCAAGAAAGCTGACAAGTTAGGCATAAAGCACCTCCAAATCTTTGGAGATTCTGAACTGGTATGCAACCAGGTCACAAACAGATGCTCTTCAAAAAAGCATTATTTAAAGTCATACCGCAATAGGGTATGGGACTTGTTTGACCAGTTTGAGTCTCTCAATCTGCAATCCATCCCACGAGAAAAGAATCGACATGCCGATGTTCTGGCATCCATCGCAGCCAAGTACTCTCCAGTAGAAGACATGGTGCACAAGCCCAAAGCAGTGAGGTTAATCTACAGACCCTCCATCCCGGACAGAGACCTACACTGGCAAGTCTTTGACAATGATGAGCAGATTGTAAATTTCATGATTCAAGAAGCCGCCACAGTCGAAGACAGAAGCTCTGATGAAGAAGAAGATGAAGGGCTGGTTCAATTGAAGAATAACCATGTTCCCAAGGGACTGATCACCCTTGAAAGCCTCTTTGATCAGAATGATCGAGCACTCTCTCATATGATCAAAGTCAATGAAAAGCAGTACCAAGATTTAGAGCTTGAACCTGGAAAAGCAATAAAAGTTGGAACCGACTGCACTTCGAAAGAGATAGAACAGATCCAGACTCTGTGCAGAAAGTTTCTTGACATAATTGCTTGGTCCTACCAAGACCTCAGAGGATACGATCGACGGCTGATCCAGCACACAATTGAATTGCAGGAGGGGGTCAAACCCTTTCGACAAAAGCAAAGGCCGGTTAACCCGAAGATCGAAGTCCTGATGAAGGCCGAACTTCTGAAAATGCTCGAAGCAAAGATAATTTATCCCATCAAACATTCTTCTTGGGTAGCGAACCTAGTCCCTGTCAAAAAAAAGAACGGAGATATACGGTTATGTGTGGACTTTCGCAACCTGAACCAGGCCTCTCTCAAAGATCACTATCCTCTTCCACAAATCAATCAAATTTTGCACTCAGTGGCTGGAGCTCAACGCTTCTCCCTGCTCGATGGCTTCTCCGGATACAATCAGATCTGGGTCAGGGACGAAGACCAGCATAAAACAACGTTCACCACCAAGTGGGGAACATTTGCTTATCAACGAATGCCATTTGGCCTGTCGAATGCCGGTGCCACTTTCCAGAGGGTGATGGATCTAGCTTTTGGTCAGCTTCTGAATAAGGTTATCGTCATCTACCTAGATGACATGACCATTTTCTCCCAAAAAAGGGAGGATCACCCCATACACCTACAACAAATTTTCGAAAAATGCCAAGAATTTGGCATATCAATCAATCCGAAGAAGTCCATATTCGTAGTCAATGAAGGAAAATTGCTAGGACATGCAATATCAAAAAAAGGTCTCGCTGTAGATCCCGACAGAGCCGAGGCTCTAACGAAGCTCCCACTCCCAGCAGACAAGAAAGGACTTCAATATTTCTTCGGCCAGATCAACTTCGTGAGGAAGTTTGTCCCCGATTTCGCCCAAGTTATCAAGCCAATGTCTGATCTTTTGAAGAAGGGCACCGAATTCATCTGGACGGAAGAAAGAAGGGAAGCATTCGAAGAGATTAAGGCCCGAATCGCTCAGGCGCCAGTCCTGGTCAACCCTGACTACAGTCGAGATTTTATCCTGTATGCCATAGGGGAACCCGAAAGCTACGCTGCGGTCCTGACACAAAAGGGGGAAGATGGTGAAGAGCATCCCATCGCGTTTCTGAGCCAGGTGATCAATCCCCATGAAGAGAAATACAATTTCATAGAGCGTCAGGTGCATGCAGTAATGAAGTCTCTCAGGAAGTTCAAGCAGTTCGTCTCCCAGAGTCGGGTTACGATCTTTGTCATTCACCCCGACGTGCGCAATTTCATCATCCAAGGAGAATTGGGAAGCAAGAGAGCCGGTTGGGTGAACAAGATACAAGAATTTGACATTGAGATCAAGCCCACAAAACTGGTTCATGATCACGCATTATGTCAAGAACTGGCGAAGAGCGCAGTGGCCGAAGCAACAGAACCTCAATGGGATGACTCGCCAGCTGAAGGATGCTTCACAAACCAGGAAGCGGATGAAAAGGACTGGGTCAGTGAGATAATCAAGTACTTCAACACCGGCATATGTCCTTCGCATCTAAATGCATCGCAGCGAAGGCATTTCAGGATGCGATCCTCCCGATACACTCTACGCCTCGAAGGCCTATTTTTTAGAAACATTGATGGCGTTCTTCTTAAGTGCATAAAAGATGATGATAAAAGGAGAGTCTTGGGAGAATTTCATTCAAGACTATCTGGAGGTCACTTCGTAGGGAGAACAATGGTGCTGAAGATCATCAGGGTGGGTTATTATTGGCCCACACTCTTTGTCGATGCCTTCGCAGTTTGTCGCAGGTGCGAGCAGTGTCAGAAGTTCATCGACCGAAGCAGAAATGCTTCGATGCCTCTTCAACCGATACAAGTAGAGATGCCCTTTCAGCAATGGGGGCTGGATTTCATAGGGGTCATATCGTCGAACTCCTCCATTGGACATAAGTTCATACTGACTATGACTGACTACTTCACCAGGTGGGCCAAAGCGATCCCTACGAAGCACGTAGATCAAGAGACTGTCATAGCCTTCCTAGAAGGTTTGATCACCAGGTTCGGCCTCCCCGAAGCAATCATCATGGACAATGGTCCTGGCTTCATAGGCGCCAAAATCAATGAATTCCTCTACAGATATGGGATATATCATAAAGTATCCTCCAATTATTATCCACAAGGCAACGGCTTGGCAGAATCCACCAACAAAACCTTGTTGAGGGTGTTAAGGAAGCTTATAGAGCAAAACAAAAGGACTTGGCATCTTCTTCTAGATCGGGCCTTGTGGGCCGATCGAATTTCTGTCAAGAAGTCGATCAAGACTTCGCCTTATGCCTTGGTCTATGGCAAGGAGGCTATCTTACCCACTCATGTAGAGATCCCTGCACTGCAGCTGCTAGAAGAAGAAGATGAAGTTAGCCCAATGGAAAATAGATTAGCTCAGCTATTGCAGTTAGAGGAAGATCACGAGGAAGCTTACCAGAACTTCGCTAAGCATGCTCAGGTCACCCAAGATTGGTTCAAGAAAAAATCATCCAATCGCGCATTCAATGTGGGAAATCTGGTATGGAAATGGGATTCCTGGAAAGCCAAGCCTGGAAATCACGACAAGCTGGACGCCTTCTGGGATGGGCCGTTCAAAATTGTGAAGGTGAACTCGGCTAACTCTTTCATCCTCAAAGATGCAGAGGGCCAGGTTTTGCCGATCTCTGTCAATGGTCTTCATCTGAAGACTTTTCATCGCTGAGGTGAAACAATTTCTCTTTAAAAAAAAAAAAAGTGTGTGTATATAGACTTTTGTATATATATTTCTCTTCAGTTGCGTATATACGACCTGTTCCGAGATGCAAAAGCCAAGAACTACACTCCAAAATCTCCTTCGAGGATTTTAAATGCGAAGTAGCAGTTGCAAGGAGGTTCGCCGCGAAGCACTTTACCCTCAAAAGGGGCCGAACCAAAGTTCAAACGAAGGCACGAAAAGAGCTTCGCACCCGAAGCATTTCCAGCAGCTACTTCGGGCAGAAGTTTTGCGAAGTAGATTTTAAAAGGGGCTTTTGCGAAGCAGTTTTCAGGAACACAATCTTCGGTAGGCGGTCCTTGCAAAGCACGGCGAAGGAGAAATACTTCGGGCCCGAAGTGTCAAAAGGCGGCCCGCACCAAAGGTTCACCGCGAAGCATTTTCAATGTTTTTTTTTACTTCGTCGAACCAATAACACGCGAGTTGGGAGAATTTAAAATGTGCCTTAAAGAACGTGCAGACGACAACCGTGAAAAGGGTTCAAAGCGGGTGAATTTAAGGCAAAAGGTGGTGGAGCACTTCCCGAGGTGATTTAGTTAGAAAAAAAAGAAAAGAAAAGCTCGCGCCCAGGTACGAGGTGGCAGCAGGTTGCTTCTCCAATACAAAGTGTAATCATCAAAGCGTGTGGCCCTGTGTACCACGTCGCTGCAGAATCAATTAAAGAATACGGCAGCCTCCTCCGTTCGAGGTGTAAATTTAATTTTAGTAGGTGCCAAAAATTTAGGTGGTTGCCTTTTTAGGTTATAAAATGCGAAGTCCTAGCAAGAAGGAGGTTATTTATCCATCAGTTCGAGCTAGACTAAGAGCCTTCAGTTACTCTGCAATTCCCCTGCCCTTTGCATCTGGCCGTTCGCATTGAAGCTCTCTGTATCAAGGACTCTGCCGCCATCATTTTCAACATGGGAAAGAAAAACTCCAAGGAGAAGGGGAAAGAGCCCGAAGTTGCAGGCCCCAAAAAAACAAAGAAGGGCAAGGAAGAGAAAAAGCATGCTCCGAAGAAGCTAAGTCTCCCCCCTCACCCCAAAAAGCAGCCAATAGAAGAAGGGGACGACTCGGAGGAGGAGCAGCTTGTAGAACCACCAATTGATGGGTGGGAGAAGATTAGAGACACACAACTCTCTAAGGGTGTATCCGACCTCCGATGCACCATAGAGTTTATGACAAGCAGACTCACCCCAGAAAATAAGAGAGCTGCTGCATATTACTCTCAGATTTACTAGTTTTTAACCCCGCCTGCTCACCATTGTCCCGAGCTAATCTATGCTATCGCACAAAATTACCAGCCTGCATCCAGGCAAGTGTTGGACGCTTCGGGTCACAAATTGTTTTCCATCCTGAAGGAAGATGTACAAGCAGCCTTCGCACCACAACAAGGTCCGCCCAAGGGCTATTCTGTTCGCAATGTCATCTTAAGCGAACAAATGGAGAGATTCACCTCTAACAGCTACATATTGAAATTCCTGCGCGAGAATCTCAAGAGCGGGCTACCTTCAAACAAGCTGCCCCAGATGCCCTTACCCTTGGCGGCCTTCAAAAACACCGATATTTTCTCCATCATTGCATGGGTGGCGGGCTTGTCAACAGATGCTTCAGTGCAGCCCTGGCAGGTGTCTTTGGCCGAATGTATTTCGAGAGGGGAATTTTATGCCCCTGACGCTTCAAGGCCAAACACCAACCCAGTTTTCTTTGACTGGGCGGAATGGGTGGCCCGAACCTTGCATACAAGGCTCACCAGCATGAAGAATTCGGCAACGGGCCAGTACTTCGCACCCTGTTCTTTTCTTGTCTGGTTGTATTTCTACCAGGTTCATAAGCGATTCCCCCATATCGCCATTTCTCCAAGCGACGAGGATGGAAATCCTCTGCCAGTGTATCAATGGACTCCCCTCCTATTGAGGACAGAGTCCTATTATTCTTTTAATCAACAATTTTTGGGACCCGCCATGCATCTGTTGAAAGGTTCTTGTCCTCGGGTGCCCCTCAGTTTGAGAGATAGAGTGGTGCAGGAAAGGAAAGGAGATGTTTTCCAATTGACACAGGGACTGGTGATTCGCCTGTTCGGTTTCATAGGGAAGCCCTTCCTGTTACCAGTCTACCCCTCCGAATATCAGTTCGCATTGGAAGTCGCTCGACAGAGCGACTCTACAAATTCAGTATACGGCCACGGCCGAAAGTGGGCACATACCTGTGACTTCCCCTTCAGGATGGGCGTAATCGAAGTCTTTGCCCTAAAATAGAACGTTTTCCTGGAGGAAAAGCTTGCCGATTTTGGCCTACTCCAGATTCCTCAACAATGGCTCTATGATCCTTTGGGAGTGATGAGGGATCACTTAAAATTCAAGAATTTCCACATCTGCCCCCACCCCGAAATTGTGGAACAAAGGAATAATCCCAATGGGAAAGATCTGGAGTGGCATTTGGAGAGGATGAGGACATTGCCTCCCTGGCATGAGTTCTACCCCATGGAGGTCGAGTTCGACCCTGATCAGTACCCCCTCCCAACTCCAAGCTCCACATTTTGGAGAAAGGCAAAGGATGATTTAAAGGAGGAATTGAAGGATTGGAGCGAGGAAAAGCTTTGGGAGTGGTGGATAATGAGAGTCCATCACCAAAAAATGAACTCTTATGGACTCTTGACATCAGATAAAGACTTCATGATTCTTTACGAAACCAATGTTGAAACTTGGAAGTCTATATCCTTTGCAGATTTTGTTCCCCCAGCTACCCCAGGATCAGGCGAAAGCCCAGGAGGAGCTAAAGATGCCTCGAAGAAGAAGAAGAAGTAGGGGCCGAAGCTACGCCAGCAGCACTACCATAGGGACCATCGGAGATCCATGACACAAGCATCGAAGAGGTAGAGCAACCATTGGAGAGAAAGAAAAGAAAGAGGCAAGAGCAAATTCAAGTGCCTCCGAGCCACCCAAAGTGACCTCGCACGAAGCCTGCAAGTACTCCTGCCGAATCACCTACATCAGGCCCGATTGAAGCAAAGGTCGAAGATGCGGGGCCACCAAGTGCTGAGACGGTCCCTGATATAGACGTCATTGATGTGGAGGAGCTCCTCCAACAAGAAGGAGACCCCGAAGTAGAAGTTGTGGAGGTCGGGAGTGTTGAAGCCCAAAAGGAACAAGAGCCAATCACCCAAGATGTCACCACGGCCGCTCTGCCAGGAGGGCACGTAGGTATGCACTCTCTTCCTTTCACCTTGGTCTCCGACACGTCCACTGTGGTCCCGATTGAAGGTCCTCATCAATCTCTCCATCCCCTACAAGGTCAATCACCCACTCAGATACTGCCCATTGCCAGTCCAACCCTGCATAGCTCCACTCCACCCGAGTCGTCTGACCAGGACAAGCCCGTTGAAACCACTTCGCCCACCCACGCCGCCATTCCTTCAATCCTAAGTCAAGGTGAAGGTAGTGTCCCAATGCCAAGCCCCGTAGCCCACTCTCCCATCGCTCAAAGCATAGTCCCGCTTGCCAAAGCCCCTGCTACACCCGTCTCCGAACCGTCTGGGGAATCATTCCCCATTAATTCTTTATATTTGTTCACACCTTTGGCTGGAGATCCAGCATTTTTTGAAATAGATTTATCTTTAATAAAGGAATGCCCCCTAGCCGAGAAGCTACTCTTAGCTCGGAAAAACACAGAGAAAATGTTGAAGGAGGCAAGGAAGAAAAGAGGGCGATCTCTGGCCCAGGTTGAAAAATGCGTTGTCTTCGACTTGAAGGGCGGAAAGTTACATAAGGTTAAGAAGGTCCCTAAGGTCCAGAAGCCTCTGGATGAAATGACTCCAGCTGACTATGATTACCAGGAGAAGACCAAGGACCTGGAGCATTTGGATATAGATGATGAATCCGCATCCATGCATGTCGGGATCGAGACTTTTCGAGCGCATGCAAATATTGCCAATCAGCGTAGGATTGAAGTAGAGAGTGCCAACATCAAGTTGGAGGAAGAGTTGGCTAGAATCCGCTCTGAGCTGGAGGATTCACAGGGGCAGTGTAAACTAATGAAGAAAGAAACACATGCCCTGAAATAGCAGATACTACAATTGCAGTCTTCGACTGAGCACCAAGCACAGAAATAGGCCAAAAATGAGCTAAAAGCCAAAGAGCTCGAGAACAAGATCTTGCAAGCTCAGCAGCAATTGTTCAAAAAAGCAAACCTAGAGCTGTTCGACAGAGGCAGAATCAAGGAAATTCGCTCACACTTGCTCAAAGGTTTCAGATCACGGGCCTCCAGTGCCCTATCAACTTTAATCTATGTCACCGAAGCCCAACATGCCATTGCTAAGAAAGGGCCAATAGTAGATGAAGTTATCCAAAAAATCAAAAGGTGACTCAAGCTTGCTTTTGAAGTCCAAAGTATTAGATATCAGGACCTGCAGGTTGTCGCTATGAGTCGAACGGCTAGGGATTGGTCTACTGCCCAAGCCACTGTTCGTGCCTTCTTCTCCAAGGTGAAGAAAGCGCAGAAGGCGAAGGACCTCCTAGATATATTTGAGCAGGAGCAGCGCACATCAATGGGTTACTTCGAGGACCTTTCTTCCTTAGGTTTCCCGAGTTTCACAGACGATGATGGGAACCTTCTCACCCGGGAAGAACTTAAGCCGGCGTGGCTCCATTTTGAAAGTGACGTCTCAGAAATAGATGAGTGGGAAGAGCCAGTCACAGAAGGACAAGTCACCGACTTCATCCTGAGACACTGCAAAATCATGGCTTGCCTGAATGACCTAAGTGTAAGAATCAAACATGTCGATATAGGGCAGATTGATCGGTTCCATGTTTTGGTCAAGGCACTCGAAGACCAAGAACCATTTCAGAAAGGGGTCTGGGCTCACGTTCACCGAACCATGAAGAAAATCCATGATCGTCTTGTCCCATCACCGCAGCAGGAGGCCACGCCAAAGAAGAAGGAGCAGAAGAGGAAGAAGAAGGAGCAGAGGAGGAAGAAGAAGCAGAAGAAGAAGGAGAACCAGCTATGGAAACACTCCCAGAGGGAGAAGGAGGAGAAGGATCTGGAGGGGACTCTAGCCCAATGGATCAAAGCTAGGGGTTCTCCCATCGAGACGAGCTCGTTGCCCCACGAGCCGCCAAGAATGTTGACAATTTTGTCACATTTCTCAAGGGGTAGAAAAGGAAATCAAAATTTTGTACAGTGTTTTGTAAAGTTTTTTCTTTGTTGTTTTGTTATTTGAAAAGCTGCAGCAATTTTGGCTTTCAACGCCACCCCTTTGTATAGAAAATAAAAAAGAAAGAGCTTCGCTGCCGAGCAGGCTAGAGAAAAGAGCTTCGTCGAAAGAAAACGAGAAGAGCTTCGCACCCGAGGCATTTCCAGCACTACTTCGGGTGAAATTTTTGTGAAGTAGTATTGCCGAAGAAGAATACAAGGATAGCGATAAAAAGAACTTCGGGCCCGAAGCGCTTCAAACCACTACTTCGAGAGAAAGTTGAGCGAAGCGGCATTCAAAAGAACAACTTCGCCGAAGAAGGAAGGTCCAGACCACAGTCCAAATTGGCTAAGGCAAGAAAACTACTTCGGGCCCGAAGCATTTCCAGCAGCCACTTCGGGCGAGATTTTTGCGAAGCGGTGTTGCCGAAGTAAAATACAAAGGAGGAAGAATGAAACTGCTTCGCACCCGAAGCATTTCAAAAGGCTACTTCGGCCAAAAGTTTTGCGAAGCGGAATTTGAAAGAACGCAGTACTGAAAACACTTCGCCGAAAAGCCGTCGAAGCATCTACCTCGGGTCCTGCGACAGCGAACCATTTCTACTTCGCCGAAAATCATTGCGAAGCATCTGCTTCGGCAAACTTTCGTGCGAAGTACTTTCACCCGAGGTAGAAGATGCATTTTGAAGGCAGGGATACACTTCGGCCGAAATGCCCCGAACCACAGTTTTGATGAAGGATCGTGGTGAAGCATCTCAACGACTCATTAGCGAAGTATCTACTTCGGGCAAAGGACCACGCCGAAGCAGTTTTGACACAGCGAAGCAACGAGAAGTGAAGACCCCATTTTGCGAAGGAGATATGCTTCGGCCTCCATCACCCCCGAAGCTGTCTTGCGAAGCTTCACCATGCGAAGTGCAAATCAAGGAGAATCTGCTTCGGCACAGGTCCGTTGCGAAGCAAAGTTGAAAAGGTAGCGAAGCACCTCAAAGGCACGCGCTCCAAGCCGGGTATTTTCCCGAGGCGATCAAGTGCCTCATAAATGCATTTTTTCGTGCCCGATAAGCTCGCTGCTCATTTTTGGCAATTGAAAACGAAGTATCAAGCCATGATGAAGAGCCCGACGAGCATGGCGGCCACTCGAGCACCGCACCCGGAGACCAAGGACGTCCAGACGGCTCATCAATGCATCTTTCCATGGTTGACCCGGTCACAGTTGCCAGTTTTGATAACGGATTTGAGAGCTCGATCACGAGAGCCTCGGGGAGCCAAATTCTCAGGGCTCGAGGGCGTACTTCTCCTTGCTGTGTAATTATGACTCAGAGGGTCGGGTCCTCTATAAAAACCTAGGCATTGTAATGAAGAAGGGGGGGGAACTATCTGCTAGAAAGCTGTTGTAACTTGATGTCCTGCGATTAATACTAAAGAGCTTTGGGCTCAATTTCTCTCTTTTATGCTGCCTTCTGTGCTTGATTCTTTTGTCTTTCTTCATTTGTATACTGAGACTCTGAATCCTGAATCCGGTGTGCGATTGGGGACTGTACCCTAAAACTCGTCTGAAGGATACATAGGAGAGGAAAAACGTAATATTGGTTTTCTTTTATGCTGCCTGGTGGGTTGTGGTTTCTGTTACATTCACTTGTCCTAATCGTCTTTACTCTGAACCCTAAATTTTGATGAAAGGGAGAAGGAGAATCCCTGTGAGCTCGCCCAGAGGATACATAGGAAGGTTAATGTTGTGTTTCTTTCATTTATTCTTGGTGTTCCTTGCTGCTATTCAAGTTGTCAGTTAGTGATCGTGCTTCCTGTTCTTTCCCACCTTAAATCACCGATCTCTCTTCCCTTACCCCTTTTTATTTCTTTCTCTAACCCTAACTCCTTTTATCTCTTTCCTGCACCCTTATCTCAAAACACCAAAGTAGTATTAGCATAGGAGCCGGCCTTTCTCCGGAGATTGGCACGAGGGGCATCTCTTCCCTTCGGCCTTTCAATGTTGGTCCAGGTCTAGGGCGCATACATTTACCCAAAATCCTTTCCTAGGCAGATTTGATGACCAACAAGTATCCTCTAAAATTTAACCTTGGTATGTAGTTCATTATCTGATCTATAGTGTGTATCACCTTCTAGAGTCTAGTGGAAATTGCTCCTTAATAACTATGTGAACCCTCCTCTTGCTTTATGTCCAAACCTCTCTTAAAATAGCCATACAACTTGTGCTTTCCTAGACATAGTTAAATTTCTTCTAAATTCTACGAATTTGGACCTTGTATTTTAAAAACCATGTAATTCAAATTCCATATGATGTTTTCAATTGCTCCTAATGGTTTTGTAACACTAATTGTATGATTTCTACTTCTCTCTCCATTTATACATGATAAATTGTATATTAGAGTGCAATGATATTTTGATGGCTTATAGGAACATCAATCTCAATATACACTTGTATTCTTACTTACATGAAACTTGTGCATATCCTGCACACTACACTCTTACATGACACTTGTGCATATCCTACACATAGACACTTATATAAAGAGGAAATATAAATAACTCACCTAAATTATAGACTCAAACCCTAATCTATTAGATATTTACATTTGCATGTACCAAATAATATAATATTCTCCAACACCCCCTTGTATTACATTATTTGGTTATTGAATACTTTAGTATTCAATCTTCATCTTCATATTCAATCAAGTAACTTTACATTGTGTATACTCTTTTGCTTGAGATATGTCTTTAGCTTCCTTCTTGATTTCTACTTTGAATTCTTCTTCTTCATATTTCTTTATTTATTCAATATTTTTTCTTTGTTATCTTGTTCATGAATTGCTTGAGCTTCTTCTTTGACCTGTGGTTCATGTGCTTCTTTTATTTCTACTTTCCTATAATCTTGATATTGCCTTGTAATATTTGAATATTTACTTAGTGCATTATAATAATTTTCTGAATTTTATGAGCTTGGAATATCATTATTACATGCAATTTAAAACACAATTTTTCAAGATGATTCACTCTATTCACTTTAATGATCAAACATTATTTTTATTTTTAGAGTTTCAATCAAATATTTTTGCTTTTTATTTTTATCCTTATGAAGTTCAAGTGAAATTAATGTCATATACATTATACTACCTATATCAATAGGTATTGAGATATCTTTTGAATTATCAATTGCTTCAACAAGCTTTGAATGTAATTAATATTCAAATGTTTCAAAACTTTCATTCATTGCTTCTCTATAGATGAATTGTATTGCCATATCTAGCTTATCATCAGATTTTTCAATCAATTTGCCTATGCCAGATTTAATAACTTCCAATATTTTCTTTCTTATTATGAACTTCAAATTTTCATCCATGATAATCAATGATGCAATTCCTTTGAAGTTGAAAAAAAGTTATCTCCAAAGTTAATAATTGTAATTTCAAAAACGTTACTAATCACTCAAACAATAAATTTACAAATTTTAATTTTTCTAAAATATTTTTGAAGTAGCAAACCTTTTATCTCCCTACTTTATTAAATTTGCAAAATTTCAAAAAACTTCAAATTTCAAAATTTTCCTAAATTTCAAATCTTCAAAATTTTAAATCTCCAAATTTTATAAAAACTCAAATCTTAAATCTTCTTAAAATTCTAATCTACTAACTCTTCAAATTTCAAAAACCAAATCTTAAAAATCAAATTTCAAATTCAAAAAACTTAAATCCTATTTTAAGTAGAAAACCTTATCACTCCAAAACTTAATAAATATTAAAAAACTTAAAAAATTGAAATATTAAATTTCAATATATTGTAGAAGTCCTTATAACTCCCACTTAAATATTTTCTTCTAAAAATGTTGTATTCCTTTTATCTCCCACTTATTACAGTTTGTAAGGTTTAGAATTTTTTTTTAAATAAACCTTTCACGTAGGAATTTATTTAATCATTCAATAAGATAATGTTGCTTACCTCCAAGTGGCAGAATAATCAAGCACATGAATGATGCTCCCGAAGAATTATGAATTATCTTAACAAAGGTATTATGGTTGTAGTATAATATTCCAGGGATGTTATTCCAATGGAAAAAATGATTCTATCTCTCATGCTTATTCAAAAATTCATTTACTCCATGAGGTGCACTATTAGCTAATTTGTATTTTGGTTTTTTTAGATTCAACAGCTCCATGTTGGTTGTGATGTCTCTTTATATTCCTCTTGGTTTGACTGGCTATGTTGGTTTGTGTTAGCATTGGTTGTTACATCTGCTCAAGTTCCTTTTGGTGTGGTTATTGATGTTGGTTCCTATTAGTATTGATTATTAATTTTTCTTAAGTTCCTTCTGGTGTGGATACCTACGATGGATCCCATTGTATGTTAACTCTCTACTATATTGACGTTGTTGTATACTGTCTATGCTAGCTCTCTGTTGTCTTTGATTATATACAAACTCTCTATTAATCACTATAAAAGCTCTATCTCTCTATTGAGCCACTATATAGACATCATCTCCTTTAGAAAGCTTTGGCTCTCTATTGAATTGTTGTATAGGTATTGTCTCCTTTTGTTAGACGTAGTATAGGCACTATCTAATTTTTTTAGAAGTAGTATAGGTATTGTATCCTTTCTAGTTAGTTGCTATATAGATGTTGGAACCCTAGTTAGTCATCATATAGATACCTTTACATAGATATTGTTCCCCTTATAACTGCTATTATATTAGAGATATACTTGATCATTATCCTCTCATGAATGCTTCCATACTTACCTTATTTTCTCTTGGATGGCTTCATGCTCTCAAGCATCACGTTCTTAAGTAAGCTTCAAATTCTCATAAAATATATATTTCTATGTAGGTCTCACATTCTCTCAGAATGTGTGCTTCTATTTCCTTAGTGCTAGGTAGACTATAGCGCTCTTCTCTGGCTATGTGATGCAATCCAAATTCTATTTTTTCCTTTGAATAGATACACTTTGAACATTAGGCTTAAATTATTACTTAATAATAAATAACCATTCAATATATCATGTTGAAATATTATTTTCCTTTCTACTATACTCTAGATTTTATCTGAGTTTTCTTTTATCCTTCTACACTCTCTTTTTGAAATTCTTCTAATATTTTGGAAGCTTATATTGCTTCTCTATTTTTCTTCTATTATCAAGAAGCTTATATTTATTCTGTTCTCTATCCTATGGAAGCTTCGATGCTTCTCTTATCTGGAATATTTGATGCTTCTTATTTTTTGATGTCTTTGGTCGAACATAAAAACAATATGATTCTCCTCTTTTCTAGAGAATCCAAAAATCAATATCAGGGTGACTTTGAATGTCCCCTCACATCTAACTTTATTCTAAGTTGACCCTTAATATATTATAGCTAAGTCCTTGTCTTCACTGGTTTTCCTTGAACCAAGTGGATAGACTCTAGCATGCAAATCGGGGTGACTTTTATCTATCCCCTTAATATCTACCTCCTATACCTTTAAAATATATTCCAAGTCTTGACTAATTTTAAAGTGGACAAACTCTAATATTGTGGTGGCTCTAAAATATGATTATATAAAATAGATAGAGTTAAGTAGTATCTTTAATACCACTATTGGATTTTAAGCCAAACTATCTGAGGTTGCAATATAATTAAGCCACAATATCTCAGGTCTAAATATTATTAATTAAGGGTAGAATAAAATATAGAAAAATCAAAGCATATATATTGGCCAATATAAATTATAATAACATTCAATATAATATCAAATATGAATGTAAATGACCAAAATCAATCATGTACTAGCATGAAATATACTTACAATAAAATTGCTCAAAATTTGTATACAAGCTTTATTATCAATGCTTGTTATGGTGATCATTACAGACCATTTTACCACTTACATTGTATGGAGCTTTGTTTCCATAATATAGATATAGAATATACTTCTTCAATACTTGACTATTGCACTCCTCACATATCTAGGAGTTGCAACATTTCCTATTCTTGTTCTTTGGCTTCTCATCTTACCACTTGTATACAAGACTCTTCACTCTCTACTTACATGCACACTTGACACTTGCACACTTCTACATGACTCTTACTCTCTTACATGCACTCCTAATACAAGACACTTGTGCACATCCTCACATTACATATTTGCACACTTACATACATGAAACTTGTGCACTTTATCTCAATACACACTTGCACTCTTACTTACATGACACTTGTGCATATCCTGCACATTATACTCTTACACGACACTTGTGCATATCCTGCACATAGACACATAAAGAGAAAATATAAATCACTCATCTAAACTATATACTCAAACCCTAATCTATTACATATTTACATTTGTACCATAAAGGTACTATGGGGGTACATTTTCTTGTACCAAATAATGTAATATTCCCCAATAAATGTGATGACATCTTGATCTAAAAAAATATTGAGCAACCCACTTTCTACTAGATAATGTATCTCCTTCCTTATTTTCTCTATTAATAATTTGAGGGCAGTGTAGGTAGTTTCATAGTATTTTATTTTATTTTTCTTTATCTAGGATAGTTATCAATTGGACTATTATTGCCATTTTGTCTACTATACCTACTTGATTGAGTTGTTCATTGGAAATGGTGTACCTATTGTAGTATCTTGTCATGTCTTTCCTTGGAATTCATCTTTACCTGAATAATTATGGTATTAACTTGGTTGATTAATATTTCATGTTCCTTAATGTATACAAAATATTCCTTGGCATGTACTACCTCTACTAGCACTTAGTTCCACAAGTATTTGACTTGTTCCATATTCATTTACAACTCTTATTTTATATTTTATAGGTCAACAATTTCTATGTATTTATGATGCTCTTTATCTTGAGTGCTTTTTTTAAGTTGTTCCAATTAGAGTTAGAGGCCCTTCTTATCTTCAATTTCTTCTTGATTTTCTCTTTTCCTTGATTAAATTTCCCTTAAGGTATCCCACATTCTATTCCATCTATATTTATAGGCCTTCTTTCTCTTGGTAAAGTTTATTCTTAATGTCTTCCTTTTTCCTAATAAAGTTATTTCTTGAAATTTTATTTCTTCTACTCAATATCTGTTTTAAGATTTTCTAGTTTTTTCTCCATTTTCTTTTCCAAATATTCTTTCCCTTACTCTAGTTACCTTTTGATATTTTCACCCTCTTTTTTAATAGATTTTATCTTCTTTTGTGTCATTCTATTTCTTATTTAATTAGGCAATCCACTCCTAGATTTAGCATCTACTTGTAGGTCATTTGCTATTTTTATTTTATTTTATAATACTTTGATTCATCTTCTCTATGTACCTAAGTATCTTTAATTATTATGATTATCTTGATATTTATGTAATTTTAAGAGGCGTAGCTCAAATAAGATCCAAGTTGGGTACACTGGTCACATAATCTAAGGGCCCAATGGTCAATTGACTTATATTAAACTATAATAATTTTGTAACTAACAATTTATTCCTTATTGCATCCAACTAAGATTAGATATGAGAAGGGGATAAAATTTTTGAATCGTATATACTTATGACATATTGATAAATTTAATTCCCAATATCTCTCAAGATCCTTGTCACTTCATCTACATCCTGTTCACGTGGATATTCTATGAATTTCCATAGGAATTCCCTAAAGAGTTTGCTAGTTTTTGATGTGAGTTTTCATTTCAGAATTATTTTATTGAGTTCAAATTCTATCCCAACTTAGTAGATATATGTAGACAAAAATAATAGTAAGTTAATACAACAATGCTAGATTAGTAGGCTATTGAAATAAAGCTACATAAGGTGGATGGAATGAATGATGATATAAATGATGAAATAAATTGTGTGATGTATGGGAAATTTGTTGAGGATATATTGAATTTTATTTCAATGAATTTCATAGGCAATATTATGATGGGATGGGTTTGATGGGACAAACAAATATAGGCCATTGAAAACAAAACTATATTTTGATAGAATGACTAGTGATGATTATGATGACTAAGTAATAGGTGATGACATAGATAGAGAGGAGGATAGGATTATTGATGTTACCATAATCATGGATATGATTATTTGTGATGGGATGTGTGTAGTACAAAATTAAATAGAATAGAAGATAAGGAACAAGAGGAAGTATAATAGAAAGATAAGTATCTAGAACAAAAGTAGTGGATGTAAGTGTAGTGGACGTGATAGAATGTTAGGACCCCGTCCTAACATAACTATAATTATGTAATATTATACCTTAGGTACCTATTATGAATGGGCCTATTATGATGTAACTTCTACTAAAATAATTAGTAATGATGTAAGTAGGGGAATTATGTAATAGTTCTTTGTGTAAGTAGGAGTTATTTGTATTATGTAATGGTTACTTATTTATAAATACGAGTCTTATAAAGGAAGGGGTGATAAAGGAATGTATCATATTATTTTTCAAGTTGTAATGAAGCTCTATTTCCAAGGAGGTTTCCCCCTCGAAGAGGCCTACATTAATATAAGTTTGTTGTATTCTCCTTTAATCGATTCATAGAACATGTATTATTTTATTTTTGCATTTTTGCTTCGTTATTGTGATTTTTTTAATTTTGATTTGAAGATTCCCAAAAAGTGATATCAAATATATTTATAGGTCCATGTTACACAATAATAGCAATATTTCATATCCTTCCATCTATGTTTTCTATTCTGTAAATTTCCATTCTGCTATTTTTTCATTAAAAAATATTGTACAAAGAAATTATAATTTTTTTCTTCTGTTATTAGTGTGTTAGGGTACAAACCCTATGCAAGAGGTTTTAAAATATCATGGAGGAGTTTTCATATTTAGCTAATATATTTATCCCATAAAGCATCTAGTGAATTGAGGGATGATTCAAATCCATTACCCAAGCCTTAGATAATGCCCATATATGGTTGTAAGCTCCCATGTACCCTTGGGTATATAAAAAGATCCCTAGGAATAAGAGATTTATCCATAGGAAGATATAAGATTTAAGGTGCACTAGTAAGTGGTTAGCCGTAGGAAGTTACTCTCATATATAGTTTGATTACGGGTATGGTGGAATCCTCCATAGTTAGAACTATGAGATATTGGTTCAACCACTAATCATGATAGAAGTTGTATATAAGAGAGCCCATGAAACTAGACACACCTTGCCTAGAATGTGCTTATTGAATTTTTTTAGTCCCTCCTAGAAAAAACAATAAAAATAGAATTAAGAATAGTATCGAGAAGACTTTACATCATAAACTTACAAGTCCTAAACACTAAGTGTGCTAGAATAGAGAATATATAGTTTATAGTATAGGAAATATAGAAAAGTAGTCAATTGTCAATTTTAGGGAATATATTAGATCAGTCAATTAAAAATTGTAAGAGCCATGAGTTGTTAGAGCAGTCATTGTCAGATCCAATCTAATAGTCTTGAAAAAACCTAGTTTAAAAATTAAAAAATTTGGTTAGTAGTTTCCCAAAAATATCTAGAACAACAAAAAATTATCATTTTGTCATAGATTCCATTTTTATCCTCTCTTTGAGCCAATGTGTTTGGTATACAACAACCATACACTTTTTTGAAGACCCCTAATTCATCATTTTATGGTATAGTCTATTTCAATTCTCCCTTTGAGCTAATTATTTTGGTATACAACACCCATACTCTTTATTGAAGACCCTAAAGTGCTTAAAAATGGTTGGATGTACTAGATATTCCCAAGAAATTAAGTTATTGGGTGAAAAAGTGAGATGCTTGGAAGACTAGCAACAAGAATTCCAAATACTAATATCCAAACTAGACAAGTTGGGTAGATTATATGACATTGAGAGTAAAGTAAAAGGCTTAAATACTATAAACACGAACATAGTAACAAAAAATCAAGGAAATTAAAAATGCAAAGAGTGAATTATCTTTCCCAGTAATACAAATCATAGAATTCCAAAGCTAGATTTCCCTAAATTTTATGGTGAGGACCCAACTAGTTGGTTATGTATGGATAAATAGTATTTTGCTATTCATGCCATTCCTCATAATCAAAGGTATGCAATAGCATCCTTCAACCTCAGGTATGAAGCAACTCAATGGTACCAATGGTTGGCCAATATGCACCCGCATCATACTTGGGATGAACTTAAAACATAATTACTCATTAGATTTGGAGTTAGTGAATATGAGAACTTCATTGGAGCATTCACAAAATTAAAATAGACAACTATTGTCCATGAATATCAAACCTAGTTTAAAAAATATGGAAAACTACATAAGGGGATTAAGTGTAGATTTTTCCAAAGATATTTTATTAGTGGGTTAAAGGAAGACATCCATGCAAAAGTCAAAATATTCAAGCCAGCTAGAATTATGGTAGGAATAGATTTGACTAGGTTGGATGAAGATAAATTCCTACCACAAAGAAATACCTTCAAACCTTCTCAAAATCAAACATAACTTCCATTCTAAAATACATCAAACCTAGTTAATAAATTACCTCCAATAAAATGCCTAACCTAAGAAGAAATAGATGCATGGTGTGTTAGGATTAAAGCATAAAATGCGAGCAATAAAATGTGGAATTAAAACACAAAAGAAAATAATGCAATACACAATAGACAAAAATTTACGTGGTTCACCCAATATGGGCTACGTTCATGAAGAAAATAACCAAGCCTTATATTTCGTCCAGAAAACTCCTTTGTACATAGTCGTGCACTGAACATTACAATTGATCGCCATACAACATCCTCTTGAAGAACACAAGCTTATACTGAGAGGGGGGGTGAACAGTATAAGACCTCTTTTTACTTTTTCTTTTATACTTCAAAATAGTAAAGCAATATACCCAAAGCAATATCAAAGAAATGCACAATATCATCCACAAAGTGACACCAATTTTAACGTGGTTCACCCAGAATGGCTAGGCTACGTCCACAAAACTTTTCTCTAAAAGTTATCTCAAAGTTCTTTGGGAATCCTTCCCAATTACAATGTTTATGAGCCTCATCCCAAAGGAGATACCTTCCCCCAATAAAAATTTATGAGCCTCTGCTCAAAGGAGATACCTTCCCCCAATAAAAATTTATGAGCCTCTGCTCAAAGGAGATACCTTCCCCTCTGCTCTGGAAATTATCCCTCAGAAGATCAATCGCCTCTACCTCTTGCCAGCACGTGGAACTCCTTTCCATCGAAGACCTCCTGTCCTTAATGCTTAGCCTAAGATACCTCTGCCTTCTATGATCACGTCCATAGTAGCTCAACAACCTGTACCAAACACAGTCAGTCGATCTAGTACAAGTCTTCCTCTGTCTGTCAGATCTGTCCAACTCTTGAACAAATCAATCCTCTACATATAAGCCTTCTCAAAGACTTTCCAAATCTATCCTCAGGTTCTTCTCATAGAACCAATGCACCTTTGTCCTCAAGTTCTCTGCTAGAACTATCAAACTCAGCTCACAAGTCCTCTGCTAGGGCCTGTCCAAATCTGCTCACAAGTCCCCACCGAAACCTGTCCAAAAACTGCTCACAAGTTCCCATTGGAACCTGTCCAAAAACTCAGCAAGCTCACAAAGAAAAACTTTCTTAGTAAGAAATCACAAAGTGAATTGTTAGAGACCCAATGTGATTTTTCAAACTCATAGAAGCATAAAGAGAATTGTTAGAGACTCAATATGTTTTATACTCAACTCCCAATCTCAAAACTCAACTCAAATCAACTCAACTTAATCTCAATATCAAATCTGAAAACTCAACTCAATATCTGAAATGGATAGGATAGAATGTTTTCTTTCAAGAACATGAAACCCCAACAATTGCCAACTATGCAAAGAATCACATAACAATGATACTCATGTTCTTTTCACCATCAATTAGGGTTTCAACAACAATGCTTATAAAACAAGGTTTAGTCAACCAACACCATTCAACTCAACATCAACCTTGAAGCATTCAACCAATCATCACAAGAAAAAGAAACAAGTAGAAATCCTTTTCCCTCCAAATATATTTGAACAAAATAGACACCAACACAATATCACCAAATGCAAATAATAACTTGCTCAAATCAACTCAATGGAGTAAGCCCAATATCATGAATCAAGTAAAGCAATAACTTGATCAAACAACCTCTATGGAAGCAACTCAACCATCAAACTCAAAATAGCCAACCAAGCATTCCACCAACTCAATGCAAGTAGCTAGACTCACAAATATAAACCCTAGTGCACAAAGCTTCCACTATCTCAAACCAAAAATTATGCATTCACCAAAAACTCTCCTTAAGGATAACAATGCATAAGTAGTCTTCAACAAACCAGAAAATAGGATTTACACCTAGCCAAAGGATACCTAGTAGAATACCTTTTCACTCCAACCTTATTTCAGAAAACATACACCAATCATACTCATAAGAAGAATGTGCCCATACCTTATTGGAGTAGAAGATAATTGAACCTTCAAGCTGTCACCACACACAACTCTCAAACTTCCAACCAAGTTAGGGTTAGAAAAAAGAAATGAGCAATAATATAAACTTCCTTTATTACACCTTTTAGCTCCACTTCTTTAAACACAACCACCATAACATGCCAATAAATAAAAAATCATAGACTCACACCTTATACCTCCATTTTTAATTTTAGCATAGCAAAGAATAATCTTAAAAATACATCCAAAGAAATATGCCCTTATTTCTCCTAAGCTTTTATTCAATGCTAATCACAAAAGCCAAAACTCATAAAAATTAATCACACCTTATAAATCGTTGTCCAAGAAACTCCGAATTTCATGGCATAAAGACGTTTTAATAAAAATGTGTGTTACTCTAGCAAAGCACCCCCGCGAGACTCAAAACGACGACCTCCGCCAATGCAGCGCCCAATAGCAGCCTTCGCTGCCACTAGCCCACATGGGCTACGAAGTTCACAAGTGAACTTCCCTCCACTTCACCCTCAAAAAAACTCCCAAAGACTTTTCAACCGCACGTGCTTCTAAGTCTTCCTTCGATCGCAGCGAATACAGAGCACAAACACCGAAAATTGCATTCGGGGAATTTCGAATTAATTAGCCTTCCAACCTTAGGAGTTGGAGAATAAATAGTCTCTTCGAAGACACCTTGACGTCGGCGGAAATAAAGACCATTTCGAAATTAATCAAAAGTATTTTCAAAAAATGTTTAAAAACCCTTAAAGTATTTTTAATAAATTAAAAATAATTTCTCCCTTAATTAATTAAATAATTAATTAATTAAAACCTTGAAGGGTTTTAAATAATAATTAAATAAATAATAAAAAGAACCTCCATTGGTTTTAATAAAAACCATTGCCAATGGAATCTCTGCAGATTCTCTTAAAAATATTCTCTTGGAATCTTCCACCTTTGAAGCCAACACATCCTCTTAACATTAATGCCATTTCCTTTTGACATCAATGACAACTCATAGACAAGAAGCTAGGATCTCAAACCCAAAATTGTCAACAATATCCCCCTTTGTCATTGATGGCAAACCATGCTTCTCAACAACACAGAAACTCAACATAAACAACTCCCCCTATCTTTAGGCTCTCCCCCTTACTCAAATCTCTCCCCCTTTGTCATCAATGGCAAAGGGTCACCTTTGGGGCTCGAGACTAAGAATGAGCCTCTTAGCTTAGTCCCTCCCCCACCTCCTGATGAGGTGATTAATTCTTGGGTGGGAGTAAAACTCCCATTAGGCACTGATCATCATCAGCATCTATAACTTCCTTTTCGGGCCTTCTCTTGAACTCTTTTTCCATATTCCTGTTCCTGTCACTATTCTTGTTCTTGTTCTCATCCCTATTTTTCTCATGCCTTGATCCTTGGACCTGATCATGCCACTGTTCTTGTTCCTATATTATGGAATTTTAGCTCTACACTGTCTGATTATGTGACTTTCATTGTTGCACTTGAAACACTTGATGATATTGTTTCTCTGAGGTAAACCTGATCTTTGAATCCACCAGTTTTGACCAAACCTATTCTGACCAAACCTGTTCTGACCAAACCTGTTCTGGCCAAACCTGTTCTGACCAAACCTGTTCCTATTATTTGCCTTGCAATAAACTGCCTTGTGCCCAAACTGTTGACAAGAGTAGCAATACCCTTGAAAGTAACTAGCACTTCTGAAACTATCATTTACCTCCTTCACTTGAGCCATGCAATGTGAAGCCATGTGACCAAACCTGTGACAAGCAAAACATCTGCCTTGAAACTTTCCTTTAATTGACCTCTTAGGTTTTGAAAACTTCTTCTTCTCATTCTGAATTCTATTTTTTGTTTCTATGCATCTATCATTCAAGGACTCCTTTTTTGAAATACTTTCCTCATTAGAACTCTCTTCCTTTTGGAGTCTCTTACTAGACTCTCCAACTTGTTCCTTGTGTGGCTTAACAAAACCAAGGCCTATTTTATCTGTTGTCTTTCTTTGACCTTTGATGAGTGACTTAACCTTTTTGGAGCTATCTTGAAACCCGTAAAGCTTATCCTTGTACTCTTTAGTTTCCTCTTTCAAAGAAGCCATTTTCTGTTCTAACTCACTATACTCAAGAACCTTAGACTCTAACTCATCCTTGAGTTCTTGTGTCTTAGCCATAGAGAAGTCAAGACTTTCTATAAGATCATCTCTATCCATACAACATTCATCTAGCTTATCCTTGAGTTTAGCATTCTTCTTTCTTTCCTTTTTCAAAGCACTAAGAGCACTAATAAGTTCACCTTCAAGATCTACTTCACCTTCCTCTATATCTTCCTCTATTTGTTTGCTTTTTGAATCATCAAAGCCTTTTTCAGATTTCTTATCACTAGAGGTGCTACCCTTTTCAAAAACCATACATGCATCTTCCTTATATTTTTTTAAGCATCCTCATACATACTAGAAACCAAATCATTATTTGTGCAATCATCCTCAAGGTGACCAAAATTTCCACATCTAAGACATTTCATGATAATGAATCTATGTTTCGGTTCTTCCTCTTTTTTTGATATGAACAACATCTCATTTTCATTATCACTTGAAGAACTTTCACTATCACTACTAGAACACTTACTTGCTTTGTCTAGGTAGAAACTCTTCTTGTGGTTGTGAGAATACCTCTTTCCTTGATTGTTGTGCTCATCTTTGTTTTTCCTGTGATGCTTGTGCTTTTCAGAATCCTTGCTCTTAGAATCTTGTTTATCTTCGCCACTTTCATTTTTGGGAATAGTACAGTCAATAGCATAATGACCAAACTTTCCACAATTGAAACATCTTATATTTTTCATACTTTTGTGCTTTCTAGAGAACTTGCCTTTCTTGCTGTAATATGCCTCTTCATCACTAGAAGACTCATCACTATCTTGAAGTTGTTTACCCTTGGAATTCTTGGTAGCCTTGAAAGCTGCCTCTTTCTTGACATCAACCTTCACTTGAGTTCTCAACTCAAATTCTGCAAGTATACTATGGAGCTCATCCTTTTTCAACTTGTCTAAATCTTTAGCTTCCTCAATAGCAGAAATCTTTTTACTAAATCTATTAGGAAGAGATCTTAAAATCTTATCACGAACATCATTTTCAACAAGCTCAAGACCTAATTCTTTCATGGAGTTAACAACCTCATCCATACGAAGCATGTAGTCACTAATATTTTCATCATAATTCATCTTGAGTTGTTCAAACATACCTTTGAAGTGTCTCAACTTGGCCTTTCTGACATTTGTATCACCTGTATGAACCACCTTCAACTGTTTCCACATTTCACTAGCTGTCTTGCAGTGAATCACTTTGGTGAGATTTGCTTTCTATAAGCCTTTCAGGATTGCATTCATTGCTTTTGAATTGCTATGATGTAGGAGCCTTTCTTCTTTAGTATTAGGACCATGTTCAGGAATAGTGTACTCATCTTCAATCACTTACCAAACCTCATTCCCAAGTTCCATTAGATGAACCTTCATCCTTGCACTCCAAAGACCAAAATCTGACCCATCAAGAATAGGTGCTGCATTGCCACTTGAATAATCCATTGTGTTCTTTATTAGCTTTTCCTTCAAGCTGTTAAACTTTTCAAAGGCACCCGCTTTGATACCAATTGAAGAACACAAGCTTATACTGAGATGGGGGGGTGAACAGTATAAGACCTCTTTTTACTTTTTCCTTTATACTTCAAAATAGTAAAGCAATATACCCAAAGCAATATCAAAGCAATGCACAATATCATCCACAAAGTGACACCAATTTTAACGTGGTTCACCCAGAATGGCTGGGCTATGTCCACAAAACTTTTCTCTAAAATTTATCTCAAATTTCTTTGGGAATCCTTCCCAATTACAATGTTTATGAGCCTTGGCCCAAAGGAGATACCTTCCCCCAATCAGAATTTATGAGCCTCTGCTCAAAGGAGATACCTTCCCCCAATAAAAATTTATGAGCCTCTGCTCAAAGGAGATACCTTCCCCCAATAAAAATTTATGAGCCTCTGCTCAAAGGAGATACCTTCCCCTCTGCTCTGGAAATGATCCCTCAGAAGATCAACTACCTCTATCTCTTGCCAGCACGTAGAACTCCTTTCCATAGAAGACCTCTTATCCTTAATGCTTAGCCTAAGAGACCTTTGCCTTCTATGATCACGTCCACAGCAGCTCAGCAACCTGTACCAAACATAGTTAGTCGGTCTAGTACAAGTCTTCCTTTGTCTGTCAGATCTATCCAACTCTTGAAAAAATCAATCCTCTACATACAAGCCTTCTCAAAGACTTGCCAAATCTGTCCTTAGGTTCTTCTCATAGAACCAATGCACCTTTGTCCTCAAGTTCTCTTCTAGAACTATCAAACTCAGCTCACAAGTCCTCTGCTAGGACTTGTCCAAATCTTCTTAGAAGTCCCCATCGAAACCTGTCCAAAAACTGCTCACAAGTTCCCACTAGAACCTGTCCAAAAACTCAGCAAGCTCACAAAGAAAAAATTTCTTAGTAAGAAATCACAAAGTGAATTGTTAGAGACCCAATGTGATTTTTCAAACTCATAGAAGCATAAAGAGAATCGTTAGAGACTCAATATGTTCTATACTCAACTCCCAATATCAAAGCTCAACTCAAATCAACTCAGCTTAATCTCAATCTCAAATCTGAAAACTCAACTCAATGTCTGAAATGGATAGGATAGAATGTTTTCTTTCAAGAACATGAAACCCCAACAATTGCCAACTATGCAAAGAATCACATAACAATGATACTCATGTTCTTTTCACCATCAATTAGGGTTTCAACAACAATGCTCATCAAACAAGGTTTAGTCAACCAACACCATTCAACTCAACATCAACCTTGAAGCATTCAACCAATCATCACAAGAACAGGAAACAAGTGGAAATCCTTTTCCCTCCAAAGATATTTGAACAAAATAGCCACCAACACAATATCACCAAATGCAAAGAATAACTTGCTCAAATCAACTCAATGGAGTAAGCCCAATATCATGAATCAAGTAAAGCAATAACTTGATCAAACAACCTCTATGGAAGCAACTCAACCATCAAACTCAAAACGGCCAACCAAGGGTTCCACCAACTCAATGCAAGTAGCTAGACTCACAAATATAAACCCTCGTACACAAAGCTTCCACTATCTCAAACCAAAAATTATGCATTCACCAAAAACTCTCCTTAAGGATAACAATGCATAAGTAGTCTTCAACAAACCAAAAAATAGGATTTACACCTAGCCAAAGGATACCTAGTAGAATACCTTTTCACTCCAACCTTATTTCAGAAAACATACACCAATCATACTCATAAGAAGAATGTGCCCATACCTTATTGGAGTAGAAGATAATTGAACCTTCAAGCTGTCACCACACACAACTCTCAAACTTCCAACCAAGTTAGGGTTAGAAAAAAGAAATGAGCAATAATATAAACTTCCTTTATTACACCTTTTAGCTCCACTTCTTTAAACACAACCACCATAACATGCCAATAAATCAACAATCACAGACTCACACCTTATACCTCCATTTTTAATTTTAGCATAGCAAAGAATAATCTTAAAAATACATCCAAAGAAATATGCCCTTATTTATCCTAAGCTTTTATTCAATGCTAATCACAAAAGCCAAAACTCATAAAAATTAATCACACCTTATAAATCGCTGTCCAAGAAACTCCGAATTTCGTGGCATAAAGACGTTTTAATAAAAACGTGTGTTACTCTAGCAAAGCACCCCCGCGAGACTCGAAACGACGACCTCCGCCAATGCAGCGCCCAACAAGCAGCCTTCACTGCCACTAGCCCATGCGGGCTATGAAGTTCACAAGTGAACTTCCCTCCACTTCACCCTCAAAAAAACTCTCGAAGACTTTTCAACCGCACGTGCTTCTAAGTCTTCCTTCGATCGTAGCGAATACAGAGCACAAACATCGCAAATTGCATTCAAGGAATTTCGAATTAATTAGCCTTCCAACCTTAGGAGTTGGAGAATAAATAGTCTCTTCGAAGACACCTTGACGTCGACGAAAATAAATACCATTTCAAAATTAATCAAAAGTCTTTTCAAAAAGGGTTTAAAAACCCTTAAAGTATTTTTAATAAATTAAAAATAATTTCTCCCTTAATTAATTAAATAATTAATTAATTAAAACCTTGAAGGGTTTTAAATAATAATTAAATAAATAATAAAGAGAACCTCCATTGGTTTTAATAAAAACCATTGCCAATGGAATCTCTCCAGATTCTCTTAAAAAGATTCTCTTGGAATCTTCCACCTTTGAAGCCAACACATCCTCTTAACATTAATTCTATTTCCTTTTGACATCAATGACAACTCATAGACAAGAAGCTAGGATCTCAAACCCAAAATTGCCAACACCTCTTATAAAAGTGCATTACAATTTTAGGGCAAAAAACCCACCTAAAATCTATCGTCCGATTTGTGACCTAATAGCAAACGGTCTAGATTTACATAGAGGAAAAAGCATCTATTTTTGGCTTCGAGAGCACTGCCCCCGAAACCCCCACTAGGGGGGGCTCCAAAATATGTCGTCGCCCCCATGGATACCCCATGTCGACAGTAGTAGGGGGGGGTAATGCCCCCCCTACACCCCCTCCTTTCACGTAGTGGGTCCAAGCGTGGCTAAAACAAAGGCCTCCAAATTAATCAGTCTCCACAATAAACATGGTGGGCACACAAAATATGTTACAATTATGATTATAAATATTCCCTATGCCATAAGTACATGCAACAAAAACTCTATTTACTCAATATGGATGAACCCTCCACTACCAAATCTCACGATGAAGATGATAACCTTAGAGAAGAGATCAACTAGAAGCATATAAATTGATAGGGGATCAACCACTAGAGATCTCATTATATGCTCTAGTAAGGATTACTACTCCATAAACCATTAAAGTGATGGGCCACTTCAAGGGTCATCGACTCATAATGCTTATCAATTTTAGTAATACACATAATGTTATCAATCCTTGGGTGGCCAAAAGATCATATTGTTACATTTACTTATACAATTATTTTGAATTCATAAGAGCCAATGGGGGTACCCTACAATTCAAGGGTAAATGTAGAAATTTCAAGGTACAAATAGGAAAATATGATCTTAAGTCTGACATGTTTTCCCTTTAGGAGGATGTGATATTGTATTGGGAACATAATAGCTTTGTACATTAGGCTTGATAGTCTAGGAATTTTCTAAACACTGGATGCAATGCACTCAACAAGGAAAACAATACACTCTCTGTGGTATGGTTGTAGGTTCCACCCAACTTATCATTTCCAATCACATAGAGAAAATTTTGAAGAAATCATCACAAAGGAGTGGTGGCATAAATATTTGTAATACATGTCACGACTACCATTGAAATAACTTAGTCAATTGAATTGTAGGAAATTATGGATAAGCATGTATCTATGTTTGTATAAACCCATGGGTTACCATCACAATACACCCATAATCATGCTATACATCCACACTTATATATACCCATATGTACAAAAGTTAAAGTTGGAAAATTTTGTGGGAATGGTTAGTTCTAGGGGTCATATGGACAAGCATCATCCCATGTTTGTCACTTGTATTATTGGTATGTAAGAAGGATGAGTCTTGGTACTTATGCATGTATTTTTACAAACTAAATAAAATTATCAAGGACAAATTCCCTATTCTAGTCATAATGAATTGTTGGATGACCTCGATGGTGCTCGTTTTTCTCCAAGTTGGATCTTCATTGAGGATATTATCAAATACTATTAAGGGAAGAAAATATTCTCAAGACAAAATTTAGGATTCATAAAGGTCATTATGAATTCCTTGCCATGTCATTCTATCTTTCTAATGTGTCTTCAACTTTTTATATTTTTATGAATACAATATTTTGGCCCTTCTTGTGTAAATTTTTTTTTATATTCTTCTATAATATCTTAATTTACAGATGCATATTGTAATAAAATTTACAACATTTGGATCAAACCTTGCAACTCCTAGCCAGTAATCAATTATATGTGAAATAGTTCAAACATTCTTTTAGAATGTAGGAAGTGAAGTACTTAGGCCACATAGTTTCAGGGAATGAAGTTAATATGGATCCAAAAAAAATTGAGGCCATTTAAGAATGGCCCAACCTGCACACTCTTAAGGGTCATCGATGTTTCCTAGGTCTCACTAGATACTATATAAAATTTATTTGTGATTATGGCAATATTGCACCCCCCTGACAATGATGTTGAGGAAAAACTCATTTATATGGTCAAAACTATCTTAACATGTCTTCCTACACCTCAAAAAAACCATGATATTGACTTTCATGCTAGTGATGCATGATTTTTCCAAGCCTTTTGTGATGGAAAATGATGCTTCAAGAAGTGGAATTAATATTTTGTTTATGCAAGGACAATCATTGGCTTTCACTAGCAAGGCATTTCCTAGAAAAAAATTGGGCAAGTTGACCTATGAGAAGGAAATTATGGTATTATTAGATGCCATTAACCAGTTGAGGCCTTACCTTATTTGGTGATATTTTTCAATCAAGATATACGATTACAGTTTAAAATATTTTCTTGAGCAACATGCCTCCATGTCAAAATAATAAAAATAGGTCTCCAAGTTGCTCGAGTAGGAATATGAGATAATTTATAAGAAGGACAAGGACAATGCTATTGCTAATGCATTATCATACCAACATGAATACCATGGTATGTTATGCATAATATTAACTTCATTTCTCAATGGGTCCATCAACTAAAAAATGATGTGATCCAAGACTCTACCTTGCAAGCCATGATTCAACAACTCTAACATGATCTTAACTTCTAGAAAAGATATACTTGGGATGGACAACATTTGAGATATCAAGATCACCTTGTTATTCTAATAAATTTATCAATTCATGAATCTATCCTACAAGAACTACATAATTGCCCAATTACAAGGCATTTTAGGTTTCTAAATATGTATGAGTGAGGTAAGCACACATTTTCATAGGTAGGTATGAAAAAGGATATTCAAAATTTTATAATAGAATGTGAAAATTATCATCAGATGGAAGGGAAAACTATATGCACATCAGACATACTCCAAACTCTTCCCATTTTGGAGATGGTTTGGATAGATATTTCCATGGATTTTATTGAAGGGCTTATTAAGTCAAGAGGCAAAATAATTATACTTGTGGTGGTAGATTGTCTCTCTAAGTATGTTCATGTCTATTCTCTAGCCCACCCTTACAAAGCTTCCATAATTTCCCAAATATTCCTTGAAATCATTTTTTTCCTTCATGGAATATCATAATCCATCACTTTTTAATATGATCCCACTTTTAGCAATCATTTTTGGACTATTCAAGTTGCAAGGTACACAAATCAAGATGAGCTCAACATACCAACCTTAGATGGTTGGTCAAACAAAAATTGTTAACAAGTGCTTAGAAACATATCTCCATGATTTACATTTGATCAACCAACTCAATGGGTCAAATGGCTTCTTTTGACAAAATAGTGGCAAAATACTTCATACTATTTTACCACCAACATGTCACCATATGAAGTATTATATGGACACCCTCCACCATCCCTCCTATCATACATCCTAGGAAGTTCCAAGGTTCAAGCTATAGATTCTACTCTCATAAAATTTGGACAACTTCTCCAAGATCTCAAGGTTAATCTAGTTATTGTACAAAATTGTATGTATTATTAAGTTGACCAACACCACTCAGGGTATAGCTTTAATTTTAGGGATATACTGTTCCTATGCTTATAACCATACAAGCATACATCATTGACACTCCATGGTCATCAAAATATCACAACTAAATTTTATGGACCATATAAAATGATACAAATAACTGGTCCTATATCCTATAATCTTGAATTATCAGTCTCCTCCAACATACATCTAGTTTTTCATATCTCTTACTTGAAGTTGGTTATTGGAAAATACACATAGATTCAATCAACACTATCATAATTAGATGAAGAAGGTTTAGTTATCTTGAAATCTAAATCTATTTTAGATTGACATAGGTGCACACTTTGCAAACACATTCTCAAAGGTATTTTAGTATAATGGTGGGGATTACATCCAAAATATGCCACCTGGGAGCCACTCCATCAAATTTAGAAACAATATCCTCACCTCAAGCTTTGAGGATAAAGAAACTTGAAGGGGTAGGGCATGTTAGGATCCCATCCTAATATAACTATTATTATGTAGTATTGTGCCTTGAGCATCTATTGTGAATTTGCTTGTTACAATGTAACTACTACTATAGAAATTGGCAATAACGTAAGAAGGAGAATGATGTAATAGTTACTTTTTGTAAGTAGAATTTATTTTAATGATGTAATAGTTACTTATTTGTAGATATTA
The DNA here is from genome assembly GCA_028583015.1 of Wollemia nobilis. Taxonomy (NCBI): domain Eukaryota; kingdom Viridiplantae; phylum Streptophyta; class Pinopsida; order Araucariales; family Araucariaceae; genus Wollemia; species Wollemia nobilis. The sequence goes on from JAQPPZ010016348.1 coordinate 5,605,382, forward strand.
GTCTTTATAAAGGCAAGGGTGGCAAAGGAATGTATCATCTCATATTTTTAAATTGTAACGAAGCTTTGCTTCTAAGGAGATTGCCCCCTCAAGAGGCTTACAATGTTATAAGTTTGTGTATTCTCCTTTAGTATTTTCATAACACTTATGTTATTTTATTTCTACATTTCCACTAGTCTTTACATTTTTATTGTGGAATTTTCTTATTTTAATTTGAAGGTTCCTAATTTTTGGTGCAAAAACAAGCACCAAATGAGTAGGGGGTACGCCCAGTGATCCTTGACCAGTATTGAACATTTAATAGTCCTGGGAGAGGTAGGGCAAGTGATCTCCAAGTAAGGTTGGCTCCTTCGATTCCAGCTACCTAGATCGCAAAGTGTGAAAGGGGAAAAGGGAACTAGAGAGAAAGCAAAGGAAGACCTTAGCCGAAACTTACAAGGATGGGGTATGGCCACATAAAGACACACGTATTTGATATCACCAACAAAAATAGTGGCACACCACCTAATAGATCAACTCATCTTATCCTTACTTATCATTTGGTGCTACGGGTAAGGGTGAATTCCAAAACCAGTGGGAGGGTGTATGAAATCTAGAGTGAAAAATTAGAGCACTCCCACCCGATCAACTTTAGCAAAAATAAAATCATGATGCCCAGAGGTGGATGTGAATTATAGAACCATTCAGTAAGACCCATGAAATCTAGATTACAGAATTAAGTGAACAAGCTTAAATGGCCATCACAAAAATAAACATCCAAACTTAAAAAAAAAGAAGTGAAGACAAATTGAGAGACCAAACAATGATATGCTTTATATTTACAAGGTGAAGAAGAATTACATATGAATTGTAATGGCCACAAAGCCACCCTTTGGAATGGCAAGCATTCCACTATTTATAGAATATTTTACAATAATTTTAAATTACAATATTAATGGCATCAAGTGGGAAAATCTTGTTGGAACGGTTGGAATATCTGCTATGGTTCTACTCTAGGAAGGAATGTCAACTATCCAAAGGAAGTTAGGCACTTCTGCATAGATCTGGGCCCTTGATTGTTTTGACAACCTCTTAACTTCTAATCTACTTTTCTCTTTCATGTCGTAGAAATATCAAAAATTAATTACCTTTGAACCTGTGCATTTCAAATTTCTTCCTCGCACATATTAGCTATTTGTACCAAGTAGTTGAGATCATTAATGGTTACTTTTGTGGATCCTTGAAGCTTCTATTTTTATGTGTGATGACCTCAACCTTGATGGGTTTTTGGGCACACTTTTTTTTCATCATCATCCCAATATTCTACTCTATGGATAGGATTTTGGGAGTAATAGACCCCATGTTGCCTTCCCATTCTTCTGTCCAAGGTCGGGGTAAGGATTTGGGATCATCCTTGAATATTTATCCATCTATTTATCCATCCAAACCTATCCTTAGCCAAATTAGATGTATTTTTGGAGACCAGGATGTTTTGCCATCCTCCCATATTTTGTAGCTTCTACATGGGGCGGGCTTTTGGGACTGTTCCTTATTTCATGGTAGCTTATTCTTCCATCCTTCTATTTTGACTTTGAAATCTGCCTTAACCATTAATGCTTTGGCTTAGCCTCAAATTTTAGCCAGTCTTCAAAGGTCATCAACATGCAAAAATGATAGTGAGTGAAAGGATGTAAATTTTTACCCACACTCTTGGTGGATCACAGGGGCTTTTCCTTTTACGAAAAAGAAGGACCCCAAAAGTAACACTTTGAAACATCAAAAAAACACAAACAATGGGAGGGAAGAAGGAGGGGATAGTGAAGGCACATAAAAAAAAGCAACCAAAGGAGACTAGAAGACAAATGAGGAATATGGTCAAAGGTGAATGGAAAATGAGGTGAAAGGAAACAGGAGGGACAAAAAGGAGGGGAACAACAAGTGGAAAAAACAAGTAAAACTAGGAAAAAATAACAAGATGTGAATAAGGGAGGGAGGGAAATACAAAAAATGATAGAAGTAGAAATATGACTACCACTAACCTCATTTTTTAGTAGCAGCAAAGGGATGAGGAAAGAGAAGGAAGAGAAAAATACAACCAAATGAAAGAAACAAAAGGGAAGGTGATCCATGAAACACCCCCACAAATCACAATCCCATCAACACACCCCATTAAGGACCAAAATCAGAATACCCGGGGTACTTGCAACACTTTTTCCTGATGCAATCACATAGAAACTTCATTAGATTATCATCACTTCCATAAGGAATCTTTAGTTGTAGCCTCATTTTTATTTTTATGTTTCTTAACACATGATGACTTTACCCTTGGAGGTGTTACTTATAGATAAATCATCCCATTAGTCAAGTAGTGGACACCACTTTCAATGATGCAATGAATATCCTTTTGGAGATTGTGTGAAGTGATGCATGAATTTTGAGCCTTGATCCATTGGGCACAAGGTCACAACAAAACACAAAGAAGAATACTGAGAACAAAGGTAAGTGTTTCAAAACCATTATACTTTTTAGAAGTCCACCATGGGTCACCATTGTATAGGATGATGTCACTGGTCACATGCCTACTGCACCTTTATTTAGTTTTTGGATTATGTACACAAAATTATGGTACGAGTGGCATGCCACAACCAGTGATTTATCTTGGAAATCATCCATTGAATCTACAATGTTCAAAATAGACTATGTTGAACTTGAGGTGCTTCTTGTAGTTTGATCGACATTGCCAAAATATTTTCCAAGCTGCAAAGAGGACACAACTTGGAAGATCATCATGCATACTAGTACTTATGCAATTGATGATCAATGTGGCAATAAATTTCACCATGCGAGATCCTTCCTTAGGTATAGGTTCATCTGGTGGCAGGTTCTAGTGTCACCACTTTTTTGGGTCCACTTGCTATGAAATCCCTACTTTGTGCACCTCCAATTTTTTTGCATATGTTTGACAGTAAGGCCCGTTGACTAGCAATCCCTCCATTGAAATGTCTTTGGGTCTAACATCCTGATAAATCGAATCCTTGAGAAGGAGACATAGCTACTATTCAACATGATTTTGGATACAAAAAAGGTGTAAAACTACATTCCTTTTACAAATGGAGTCCCCCAATAGGTCCAAATTCTCTATTTTCTAGGAGGAGATGCAAGCAACAAGATTGTTCACTGTAGGAGTCATGCTTGCATCTCCTATGCATGAAATCAAAAAGATATTCACCCCTTGTGTTTTACATAGCTATGGCCTTGTCCTGTACACAGCTTTAGATGACATCCATGGCATATATTGTGTGATAAAAAGTAAAACAACAGTAGATAAAAATGTGTATGGGAAGGCAGGATCTTTTGAAGATATCTTTCTTGCTTGCAGCAAGAGTCACTCAACCTACAAAGCCTACTAAAAGACTTATGGGAATATATTTTCCCCTAATTGATACAGTAGGAGGCTTATGTCTGAACTAAAATCTTGGACATAGTACAGGTGAGATTGGGTGGGGGATGACTAGTATTCAAAGAGATTACTTTCCCAAATCCTTCTAAATTGTATGTTGAAATATTTGATAGATTCAAAATGGGTGCTCTTGATGAATGAGAAATGCATCAAGAGTTGGAAAGGATCCATAAAGCTATCAAATGTGTCAACAAGGGCTCCCACCAAGTCCATCCATGAGAAGATAGTTTTTTTCCAAGGGTACGGTACCACAATAGCACCCTCCTTTCTAGATACAAGATTAGGATCCCAATCATGACATCTTCATGTGATATAACATGGAGGGGTGCTAGTGCAATGACATATTCAAGATATTCTTGAGAGATTCCTAAAGTGTCATCATATCTTATCATGTGCTTCAGGACACTTTCAGGAATCTCATGCCAACATTGAAGGTTGAGTGGACCAAGATCATTCCATTGTGGGCAATGTTGCTGGTCCATTGAGGCACTGGCCTTCAAAATTCCCTATTCATGCATGAGAGTCAAATTCACCAATTAACATACCTTCTCTGCTAACAAGGTTAAGGATACTCATCAAACCTTGATTCCTCTAGGAAATAGAGATCTTTTAGCACATAAGAGGCAACTGATATTGAAATATGGATTTGTCGCACAGAGGAGTCACCAGGTGATTGAAATGGATATGGGTAAACCAAGTATCACCAAACTCTAATTTCCTAAAAAAAGCATCAAATGGCCATCAAAAAAATAAACAACCAGACTTAGACAAAAAGAAGTGAAGATAAATTGAGAGACCAAATAGTGATATGCTTTATATTTACAAGGCAAAGAAGAATTACATATGAATTGTAATGGCCATAGAGCCACCCTTTGGAATGGTGAGCATTCCACTATTTATAGAAGATTTTACAATAATTTCAAATTACAACATTAATGGCATCAGGAGAAAATATCTTATTGGAACGGTCAAAAGATCTGTTGTGGTTCTACTCTAGGAAGGAATGGCAGTTGTTTGGAGGAGGTTAGACACTTCTGCATAGATCTGGATCCTTGATTTTTATGAAAGCCGCTTAAATTCTAATTTAGTTTACCCTTTCATGCCATAGAAATATTAGAAATTAATTTTCTTTGAAGTTGTGCATTTCAAATTTCTTCCTCGCACCCATTAGCTATTTGTACCAAGTAGTTGAGGTCATTAATGTTTGATTATTTGGATCCTTGAAGCTTCCATTTTGATGTGTGATGACCTCAACATTGGATGGGTTTTTGGAAACACTTATTTATTCATCATCATCCCAATATTCCATTCTATGGATGGGAGTTTGGGAGTAATATCTCCCATGCTACCTTCCCATTATTCCATCCAAGGTCAGGGTGAGGATTTGGGATCCTCCTTGAATATTTGTCTATCTATTTATCTTCCCAACCCTATCCTTAGCCAAATTAGATGCATTTTGGGAAACCAAGATGTTTTGCCATCCTCCCATATTTTACAACTTCTACATGGGACGGGATTTTGGGATCATTCCTTCATGGTGGTATATTCTTCCATCCTTCTATTTTGAATTTTAAATATACCTTAACCATAAATGCCTTGGATTAGTCTCAAAATTTAGCCATTATTTAAATGCCAACATCATGCAAAAAGGAGAGTGAGTGAAAGGATGCAAAATTCCACCCACACTAACATAAAAGCAATTGGATCCTTTGAAATAACGACTTCCCTTAGTAGTGATATTTTTCTCCATATCATAATCCTCTTCACTGGTATCATGTGTATCCTCCCTTTCTATATGTTCATATTTGATTTAAATTTCCAATGGTTGTTCATCCTACTTTGATATCCTATCTTTCAAGGTTATTTGATATTTCCACTTCTTTTATTTATTCCTTCTTACATCGAGTCATTAAAGGAATAAAATAGTATCTAGATTCCTCTTTTTACCCACTATACTAAGAAATATGACATGCTAACTGTAGACACCTAAAACACATCATATTGATGAGACTATTGATACGAACACCTTATCAGGCCATATGACTAACCTTGGGAAACCTTAGGACTTAACAGTAATTTTCATCACTCAAACAAGGAGAATTTTCCATTTTATAGCTTGGACCATCTGACCATAGGATGGATTCCAAAGGTCATCTCACCTTGAGATGGTAAGTAGTCACGGTCGTCCTACCCTAAGACAACTGCACCTTGAAGCAACGAGACCCCAAATCCCGAGCAAGGATTCAAGCAGTTACGAATGCCAACTATGCATAATGATTTCTTGATAATGGAATCTTAAATTTAACTATTTCTTGGCTTCTCCTACAATATAATACTCCCTTAGGGTATGTCTATATAAGGGTGCATAGCCTTCATTAATATAACCTAGCAATTTCATATAAAAAAATGTTATTTAAATGTAGACTTGAAGTGTTCTCATCTCTCAAAGCAATGAAGTGCTACCAAAATTTAGCCATGGAGTTTCCAAGCATCCCAATGCACCATCCCAAGGGTTGAAGGTTGAATTCATACTTCTTTGCACCATCCAACACTCTTGCTTCATTTCAAACCTCACCATTAATATGTTCTTCATGAGCGCACCAAGAATGTCCATTCATCCACAAATTAAACCTAATGTCACCTCGCATCTATTACAAGGAATTCATCCATAGTTCAGTGGATGCACAACCATATCACATCGATATGGCATGTAGGTGAGACCGTCCTACACAGAGATTACCTCTTGATAGAGATATGTTTTCCTATTTTATTGCTTTCAATAGTTTTAGCAGCTTTTCAATTACTATTTTTTGTAGCTTAATTCTATTTTCATGCATTTGTTTGTCATATTCTAGCTTCTTTATTGCTTTCTTTATAATGGATACAGGTCTTACCTTTAAAGGCTCTTCATATGCTACTAATGCCTTTTAAGTTCTCTTGTGTGCATATTACATGTCTTTCAAGGGAGAAAATGACATACAAATCCATTCCTCATCACCATGCATTATGGAGGTCACAAGAAACCCTTCTCAAAATCAATTTGTGAGGATGCAAAAGAGATCTTGCAAAATACATCCAAAATGGCTATAATTGTATCTCATTGTATTAATATTGGTAGCAATACCTAAGAGGTATTTTATTGTAATCTTCTTGGAAAGAACAAAGCATTATCAATAAAATGTCACCATTCAATCATTTCTTTTTCTTGTTCTTTATTTGTATGGCTACATTTTGATTTTCTACAATTTAATATTGTCTGCTATTTAGGGATTTATGGTATTTTTAGCATACTTTAGTGGTGATCACAATAAAAATTTGTCCATATTTCATAAATGTGTTGCTAATTACTACTTTTTTTGGTGTTTGTCTATTGCCGATATCACCATCCTTTGCAGAGATGATCAAAATTCATGACCGTCTCTCTATGACATGACCAACAAACTCCACCATCCTACCCTAATATGGCCTTGGAGTAGAAGTCAAAAAAATTAGAAACAACATCTATAGAAAACTTAGGCTACACTTGTAAGTCATTATGTTCTCATTTTCTTGATTTCAGTAAAGAAATCTAAAAACTTTCATGCTTAAGTAGAAAAAATGTAGGTCCGAGGTGTAGACCAATTGGTTCATCCAAACCCCATAAGGGGGCAGAGGTCAAAGTTTCAAATCTCGGGCCTTGCTGGACTGAACGCTTGTCCCTTTCCTGGTGATTTTAGTGGCCTAAAAGGTTTAAAATGATTGTGGCATGGCGGTTATAGGGGTGGACTGCGCAAATATCTATGTGATGAATTTCGGGGCAGACAATGAATAATACTATGGCGGCCATAAAATCTGGATAGCCTACCTGGATTCATGGTGGCTACCGATTCCACCATGTTAAAAAGAAAAAAGTAGAAAAAATGTAGAATAATTTCAATTTTAAAATAGTCTATTTGTGATCGTCCTTGAGTTAGATGACCCTTGTTTTTTGTTGTCCCTATCCTAGATGGTCCTTGTTTCTAACCATCCCTAATTTAGATGGTCTCTGCTGCAGATCATCCCTCACAGATATGATCTCTTTTTCATTACTTTGTGGTATGCTTGCTTGCTACCTGTTGAAAGGTTATTCATGTAGGGTTCTATTTCTAATAGGTTTATGAAATTAAAACATTCATTTATGTAGAAATATGAATTTGAAACATCATTTCTATGCATTAGTAAAGCATATCAAATGATCTATATCTTTACTTACTTTTGCATAAAATAAAATGAACCCCACACACCACGTACCACTTTAAAAATTAAAAAGTTGGACTTCATCCCCAACTATTAATCAAGACCAATGACAGTGGGCTTCATCTCCATACGTTGGCTTCCAATCTAGCAACCTAGTTGACCAAAGTGAGTGGATCTTCTAGACTTCATCACTAGAGGGTCCCCTAATATTTGGGTGTGCCTAGAGTAGGAAATATTAGTAGTGCCCTTTTACCACAGGGTGAAATAATCAGTGGAACGTAGCTATCATTTTTTTCCAATACATGCGTGAGTGTTAAAGTGAACATATTATTGGGAAAGTAGTAGGACTCAGATAATGTGACCTCCTTTGAGGGATTAATTTTGATTCCTTAGGATACCTTGAACCTAAATACAAATAGGAAACCATTCTTTGCTATTTGGGTACATGCTTTGTCAGGGGGGTGTGCTCAAATTACCTTCTAGTGTTTTCTATTTTATTTACCCCTTTAGTTTCATAGGATTAGGGGTTTCAACATCAAAACACACCAAACAATATAGGAATTCACAAATAAAATTTAAAAGAGATAATAACATTGTATACTTTATTTATTTTATTTTTTTCTACATAATCAAAGATCATGGTAACTACACGTAGTCAGGCTCAATCACGAGATAACGATGCAAAAAATTTACAAGGAGACCTTGAACACATTTGTTTCAATCCTAAAGATTTGGTCATTCCCAAATGGCACCCTAGAATTTGTTAAAATGTTAACACTACCTGTAGGGAATCAAAACTTCAAGATGTCCCAATCCACAAGGCATCTCTCGATATTTGAGATGATCAAGAAGATGAACCTCTTGGTCGAAGCTGATCTCGTACCACCACTAGATATAACCTACCCATTAAGGGGCCTAATAGGGCATTGTCATAGATTTGCATTCTGATCCAACTCATACACCATGCTGAATATGAGCAATATTATGCACCAAAACCTAGTTCAGATGAGTAGGGCACCCTACCTTATAGGCCATGGATGAGCTGATAGTTTGTTCACCTAGATATATATGGCCCTCATTACCAAAGGAGGAACATAGCCTCATCTGCGCACCTCTGTCTTGAATATGAGGAAGAGGAAGGCCCAAGACATCCTACTTTTCATCATGAATATCATTCCATACAAGAACATTGTGCCTTCGCATCATCTCCTTATAAATATTTGACTTTCAAACCTAAACACCAGGTTAACGTGGCCTCCCTCGATCAATGGAAATGGGTAGCCAACCCCATTGGGCCCGTAGAACAAGTGAAATACCTTTTTATTGATGCAAGGGCTTGGAGGCCTCACATGGTCGATCTATTACCTAGGTCAAACAAAAACCAGCTACGACTGGATAAGTTACAAAAGAACTAAGAGCACCTAGATCATGCCAAATTAGAACAACATAGGGTGCATTAACAATGGTTGTGTCAACAACGTCTGCACCAAGAAAGATCACAATAGGAAGCTCAAGAGGAAGTTTCCATGCCTAGCACCTATAGACATGATACCTACTAAAGATATGTTGTGCAACATCAAGACCTAACTCCTAGGTCTAATCACCCTCCTTATATACCCACACAAACACATATGTCTCAGCAGTGTTTATATCACCAACTCGAGTACAAGGTCTATGAAGACCTAGAACTAGAATATTAGGATCTAGGGTATCTTGAGACACTCTATGAATGCATGGATGAAAATTACATTCAAACATACCATCCTTCTACATCCCCCTCTGCAATCACCAATAGAAGAAAACAAGATAATATCATCTCAAGCCTACAAGGTGCTCATTGAGCGCATAAAGTCATTGGAGAAACAAGGGATGGGTTGCCAAAAATCCATGTTGCATAAATTGTGCAACCAACCACTCCACCCCTCAGTGCTATATCCTATGTATCTAGAGCATTTCAAAATTAAGGGGATGAGGATGCATAAGAGCACAAGATTGACTTCATGAAACCTTGTTTCCAATTGCAATAAGATGATGCCTTGTTATTAAGGACTTTCCTAATAACACTCTCTAGCCCAAAATTAGAGTGGTACGATCACTGACCAAGGTATAACATTTGTAGTTTTGAGAAGCTCACAAATGCCTTCCTAGAAAAGTTTTCATTTGACGTTAAGAAGAAGAATTTGACTAACTTGTCTAACCTTAGACAATATGATTATGAGCCAATAACTGACTATAGAAATAGGTGGAGGAAGGTGATTTCCAAATTTCATTTCACCCCACCTATACCAAAATTAACTCTAATGTTCATAAGAAGTTGCTCAAAGTAAATTTTGCTTCTCCTATAATTGCAACAGTATCAAAAATTTGAGGAGGCTTTGGTGCAAGCCAAGGTTATAGAGGACATTAAATTCCAAGAGAGGTATATTAAACTCTACAAGAAGGAGTGGAACAAAAACCCTAGAGGCAACCAAATGTAGCAAAGACTAGCTTTGATCAACCAAGTTATCCTATGTGTTCCTAGACTTGAAAAGCAAACAACACCCCAACAACCTAATTATCAGGACTCCCACACAATATAACAACCAAAATTAATGAAATCAGGCACAAAATCGATAATGTCGCCCATCGTGTAATTATACGCCATTGCCTAAGCATTTGGCATTGTTCTTTAATTAGTTGTACAAAGTAAATGCTATCACATTACCCAAGATTAACCCCCTTGATCCTAATCACCCTAAACCTAAGGGGCATAGAGAGGACTTGTACTGCATATACCATTGATAGAAGGGCCATGATATCTAGGCCTATTACACATTCAAAAATGTAGTGCAAGACATGCTAGACAAAAATAAATTAGAGATTGATAATCCTCTTGCCCTCGATAACTAGTAAATGGGCATCTTTAAAGACCCCTTGCCTACTCATGAAGTTAAATAAGATCAAATAAGGTAAGTAAACGAAGTTCATACGACCCAACCTAATCAAGGGTTCATTGGAATGATTAATATTATGATGAAAAATCAAATATATGAGCAAGTTGCACCACCTATAATTCTCATTAACACTCCCTCTATGTCATAACCCTTGCCATCCCAAAACCCTACCCAAGGACCACCACCTCAACCAGTGGTGACAATCAAAATTAGGATTAATCAAAGCCTACATATGACATTGGATAAAATTTCCATTTATGAGCTAATTCAACAATCTCCAAGACATCAAGAAACTCTCATGGAGATTTTGATATCAATTGAGCTACAACCCCAATTTCCTAATTATTTTACTAATTTTTTGGGGCATATTCAAACATGTAGTGATCTCATTATAAAATTTTAGGATCATGAGATCAAACTAATGCTTGCCAACATAGTCGATCCTCCATTGCACATCATTACGTGCATAAATAGGATTCCTTACAAGTGAGTGTTGTTCGACATAGGTTCCTCCATTAACATAATCACCACAATCGTACTTAGTCATCTCAATATTTTGTCATTACACATTGTGGCATCCACCTTCACTTTCCAAACATTCAATGATGCTCTTTGCTCCACAATTAGCACAATAGTTCTTCCTATCCAGGTGGGACCAAAAATAGTTCCAGTATTGTGCCACATCATAGATGGTGCGATGCAATATAACATATTGCTTGGAAAACTGTGGATTCAAAACATGAAGTGCATCCCATAAATACTACACTAGTGCATCAAGTATTTCCATGAGGGATAAGTTCATGTGGTCCCTTCAGACTTCAAACCCTTTAAATATGTAAACTTGGTCAAAAATCCACAAGAATTAATCTTGCCTTCCACACATCTGGACATTCAGCCTAATGGCCCTACTAGACGTCCAAAACCTTCATCAAAACCATCATCTTCATGCAATGATTCATCCATGATATCACCTCCATATCAGCCCTCATCACCAGCTTCACTTGACATCCCTTCCTCATCATTGGATCCATTGAGTGAGAAGGAATTGGAGGTACTAATCAAGGAAACCCCATCGTTCATCCCAAATATCTCAGCAACAAAAATTCCAATAGCCATGGAGGAAGACAAATTATCTACTATAATAGATGAACCAACTCATATTATATCTTCTTAACTTCCACCCTCTCCACCATCCTCATTGTAAATCATAGTACACTTGGCCAACCCCAATCTCAATGAGTACTTGGTACATAATGTTACATTCATGCCACTCATCTATTCCACTCAACATATGGATAGACCTCGTGTGACATATTTACCCATTGGTACTATCTTACCCTTGGGGGTCCCCCCAAATCAAACAAACTTTATTTATGGGGGTTTTGACAACTTTACAGATCAGTTTCCCATGATAAGACACAATGATGAACCTTTTTGGAAAACATTGGATATATGTTAAACTCAAAGTTTTTCTTGTGATACTTCTACCATTGCCATTGGCATGGTAATGGCCTAGGCTGATATGAGCAAGGACTCCACACACCCTTTCATCCACAATACCAACTTCCAATAGATAATTTTGGTTTAGGTATTCCATCTGCATGCCAAATTAAATCCTTGTACATTCCCTCCAACACTTGGGCATAGGCTTTGAGGAGGAATTTAATGATAATGATTATATCAACCCTAGTAATTTTCATCTATTGAGGGATCATCTGCTCATTATGATAATTTTTGTTGGACCTCCTGATTCCCTTAGTGAGACATCAAAAGAGTAGGATGACAAGACAAACATAGCATACCTCGGTCCTAACCATGATCAACAACTTCCTGATCTCATCAGTGAGGCATCATATGAATACGAGAATGATATAGAATTCACTTACCTTGGTCCTCACCATATGTGATATCTTCCTAACCTAGTCAGTGAGGCACTCAAATAATATGAATATGAAATCGAAATAGAATATCTAGATCCTCTCTACCTTCGATGAGCTAACAATGAGTGGATATAATTTGACCTTATAAACCTAGATGATCTCTATCATAAGGCTTTTCCTCCATGATATCCCACCTAGAGGGACCTTATACCTCCAAAAGACCCCATCATTCTAGCACCCCATCAACCTAATCCATTCATTCCGTTTTAACCTGAGCCAAATCTGGCATATCTATGGCCTCACATAATTGACATGTCCCTCCCATATATAAATGGAGATTATCTATCCATAAATATGGTCTCAATTTATTTAACCATGCCACTTCACAATCCTAATGACCCTTCAAAACCTTTGCACCTCAATCATGAGGCCATTAATTTTGATCGTATCACATTGCCCCATCACTAGAAGGGTTATTCCCTTGTGAGGAAATACTAAAACTATTTCATTTCTCTCAAGGGCTACCTGAGGATGTTTGCCAAGTTGAGGTCAAACCGAACATGATCGATTCTCCAAATCTAGCTAATGATATCCACTTGATCCCCATAGCTCATCAGCTTAAGAAGGGATCTCCTTTGTCAATAGAGGAAACACAATGTAGACATTGGCAATGACCCTAAAAATACCAAGAAAGTAAAATTGGGATAGAGTCTATCACGCGAAGAGTGAGATATCATCACAACTATATTGATAGAAAATATAGAAATTTTTGCTTAGTTGTACAAAGACATGCTAGATCTTGACCCAGAATTGGTCATGCATAATCTTGCACTCGACACAAATATTAAACCGGTCAAGTAAAATATTCAAAAAATGCATCCAAAAATCACCTTGATGGTGAAAGACGAATTATAAAAATTGTTGGTTGATGGACTCATCCAACCCATTGACTCTCCCGAATGGGTCTCCAATATGGTACCCGTAGGAAAACCTTATGGGAGGATTCATGTATGTATAGACTTCTAATATCTTAAAAAAGCGACTCCCAAGGATGAATTTTCCCTTCCAATAATTGATGTTCTAGTTGATGCCATCGTAGGTCATGAGATGTTGTCCCTCATGGATGGTTTTTCAAGCTATAGTCAAATCTAGGTCAAACTCAAATATCAATCAAAGACAACCTTACCACCCCTTAGGGAACCTTATCTTACAAAGTAATGCCATTTGGCCTTAAAAATACTGGTGCCACATATGATTGGGCCATGATATATAAATTCTATGACTAGATACATAAAATATTTAAGGATTACATATATTATTTGCTAGCCAAATCTCAATTGCATCACGAGCACACTGATGTTTTGAGAAAGGTTTTCGATCGCCTCATTGAGCATAATGTCAAAATCAATTCTAAAAAGTGTGTCTTCGGATTTACATCTGAAAAACTTTTGGGCTTCATAGTCTCCAAGTGAGGGATCAAATTTTATCCCACCAAGGTCAAAGTAATACTTGAAATGCTCTGTCCTACCAACCTTAAGCAGCTTTGTAGCTTACAAGGAAAGGTAGCATCTATCCAACGTTTCATAGTGCAACTCTTGGATAAATGTCAACCCATGAATCAAATGCTACAAAAGGGGGTCCCATTTCATTGGGATGAGGAGTACCAAAAGACCTACAATGAGATAAAACAATACCCGACACCATTTCTAGTTTTAGCCCCACCCAAACTAGGTGTGTCATTCCTGTTATGCATTTCAACCACTAACTTTTCCTTAGGGATCATGTTGGCCCAAAATAATAATACAAATAAGGAACAAGCTATATATTACATTAGTCATACCTTGGTGATATATGAGCTCAAATATGCATACGTCAATAATCTTTTCCTAGTAGTGGTATTTTCCAAAAAGAAGCTTCGATATTACATGTTAAATCATATGATGTATGTCATTTCCAAAGAGAATCCTTTACAGTACATGATGAGTTACACGTACCATAATAGTCATACTGCAAAATGAATTATTCTACTAACCAAATTTGACCTTGACCATAATAGTCAAGTTGTTGCATATTAGCTAGTAGAGGCTCCTCTCCAGGATGATAAGCCTCTCACTATTTAAGTTTCCTGATGATGCAATCTTTGCATTATCCAACTCTCCAGAACCCGAAGAGCTTGAAAATAAAGCTGACATGAATTTGTTCTTCGATGGTTCTAAATGTGAACAAGGGGGTGGTGCAGGAGTTATATTTTTCATACTACAAGGAGCTCCTATGCCCTTGTCATTTGAACTCGATTTCCCATGCACTAATAACAACACTGAATACAAGACTTTCCTCTTAGGTCTCCAAATAGCTATTGCCATGAAGATAAAAAATCTTAAAATATTTGGTGATTCCTTTCTGAATTAGGGAAAATCAGTGCACCTAATGAAGAGAAAAAATATGTGTATCTATCCCATCTTGCACATGAGCATCAAACAGAAGCATGCATATGAAAATTAAGCAATACCAACCAATAAAGAATGAAATGAAATGAGTGTCTTATTTATTAATTGGGTGGATCAGATCCAAGGTTACATAGAATTCCCCTTGAGGGCTCAAAATTTTCTACAATTGTTACAATGTTTGGGGTGCCCAAGGATCAATTCCTTCAAGGAATCAGGGTGCACATCCAGAGCTTTTCCTCATACCCACAATCGAGGTGGGCGGGCAATTGTTGTTGCTGCTTGTATATTCAATATCTTATGTCTAATATTCCTTAACAATGCCTTCTAATAACCTACAACTACACACAAGGAAGCCAAAGGGGTCAAATAGCAAGGGTATATGGTGGAAAACATGCAATCCCCACAGGGGTAAAATAACGCATATATTAAAACTAAATAAAATCAACTCAGAATGACTTGAAAATTTGTGGAGATGTCAAAGAGGATGTTTTGAGAGGATATCACAAAAAAAATATCTGAAATTGCATCCATAGACCCCTTGATTTTACGTCGTTTGCCTACAACGTATGAAAACCAAGACGAGCAAATCCCAAACCTAAACATATCTAAAACTCATGAAATTTGGAAAGAATGTATAAATAGACATTTCAAGACAACCCATATGGTTATATTTTCAAATTGAGGCCCAAATACACATGCATACAACTAGGGTGCCCGGATGGGCCCTATGGACCTGCAAAAACTTAAAAATGCTATAACTCGGTCAATTTAACTCTAAATTTCATGAAATTTAACCACAACATCATATGAGGGTCTAGAATAATATCATTAAAAATTGTAATAAAATTGTGCAAGGATCTATCCTCATATCGGGGGGGCGGTGGTGACTGCAACTAATTAGGGGGCACCTTGGGAGGGGATACCCACCAATTATGCCCATATTTTGCTACCAACATCATTGGGTAATGATCCTAAACACTATAGGGGGTGTTTTCATCAAATTTTGTGAATAAATTCACCTGGATGAAAAATTTACGCTCAAAAGGCCCTCTTGAAGTCACCTGGTAACCTCCTTCACTAAGAGGAGATTTCGAGGGCAAGAAAGCTCAATAAGTTGGGGAGAAATCTTGGAAGCAATCCATTGCATATCCTAGAACTCCTATCCATGTTTTATTGTGGATATTGAATCCATTTTATATCCCAAAGGGGCTCATGTGCAAAAAGGCATACGAGGGCATGCATGGCAGGAGGTGCCACTTGTCAAACGAGAGGTATGCAATGGGTGTGGAAGAGAATCTACAATTTGGGCCTCCATTAAGAATTGTGTCATAATAATTCAGTGCCCTCTGACCCACATGCTCCATATGGCATGCTAAATGGCAGTTTTTGGGCACCAAATGTCCCAGATTTGACTTTTTTTGGGTCAAACCTACTCACCGTTCCACCTTGGGACGATGGCTCACCACTGTCCCAGGGTGGGATGGTGGGAATATACACCATCCTAGGGTGGGATGATGGGAATATACCACCATCCTAGGGTGGGATGGTGGGGAATTTTCTGTCAAAAACTCCCAAAATTGGGCCAGTAGCCTCCAAATACCCTTTCGGAGTGGCTAGAACCCCTATGAGCCTCCTGAGGGCTGCCCAAGGGGCCATATGATGCCAATTTGATCATTTTTTGTGGATACTTAATTGGGTTTTGTATCGTTCCAAATTTTTCACACCCTTACCTTCAGGCTATAGGATCCGCGCCCGGAAGGGGGATGTGAAAAGGATGGGACAATACCTCGGACTGAGAGGCCTTGCGAAGGTCCCGCCTCTCGGGGGAGGTGTATTAAGGTGATTTTTCGACGGATGGTGGGGTTCACCAGGAAACGTTTAGTGGCAGTTTCCACGCCTAGGTTGGGAATGTGTTTTATGTGTTCAATTTTATCTTTAAACATTCAAATCCTAGGTTTGGCCAAATGAATCTAAGTTATTCTATATGAAATGCAGATTTAAATACAGAAAATAGATTTAACAGAAAACACAGAGAACAAACTAAGTGAAGAAATCCATACCTAGTTTCGGATGTCTGATGGAGGTTCTAATTTTTGAAGCAGTCCAGATCGTCTGGAATTTGACAGGATCGTCTCCTATCTGACAGGATCGTCTGAGATCTGACGAATTCGTCAGATGAATTCGTCAGAGACCATAAACGAGAGAAATAGATACAAAATACCAAAATTGCAACTATTATGATAAAGGAAAATGATATGAAACAATAATAAGGATGTTAATAAGATAATCCTGAATGGAAATGCAAATAAATTACGATACTTTAATAGCTAATCATGATCTTATTATGCAATTAAACTACATGGGTGAACTCCAAGATGCAAGATAACAGGAAATAATAATAAAACTGACTAAATGCAGAATAAAATAACAGCAAAGTATAGAAAAAGCGCAAACTCTGGGCATTGATTGCCCCAATGCAGACTGCAGTCGAAATCGTCTCGGATTGATACGAAATCATCTCGAATTGGACAGGATCATCTGCGATGATCTGAGCTTGCTCCGGCTGAAGAATGACAAGGTTCCTGCAACAAAATTTGGAAAGTACAAATGCAGATGGTAATCCTGGGTATTCTAATGCGTGTAAAGGTCAAGTTACAGGAAATTTCAGCCAGGGGAAAGTCAAGGGGGTTCCTAAGGTTTAAATAGGCTTAGGAGGGAAGTTGGGAGGTTGGAGATCATCCTAATTTGGAAGATCTCCAACAGGGGAGGTCTCTAGCGGTGCAGACACGCTTCTGCCCAACTTAGAGACGTCGTTGAAACAGAGGCTAATTATGAAAAATTAGTTTTGGGACAAGATCGTCTGGACGTCCTAGTCCAGACGAAATCGTCCAATCTGAGGCGATATCGTCTGATCGGTGACGATATCGTCAAACGGTCAAAACAAACTCTAAAAATGGCATGGGAAATGAGGAAATGGGTTAAACGGCGGTTTTGGAGCGGTTTTGGGGTTGAATTTGAATTTGAATTATTACTAAGGTAATTTTAATTATTGCTAAGGTTTTACTGTGCCAATTTTAGGGTGCTACATTTTGCCCCCTCTTTAGCGAATTTTTCGAAGAAAATGCGTTAAAGATGAGTTCTTCTCGATCTACGAGAAAGCAAAAATTATTCCCATTTTTAGGCGACGATTCTAGGTCGAATCGTACGACAACTTACTATGGTGCCCCCTCCGTGTTTTTACCCAAATCGACGTTTGAGGTAAAAACGCGAAAAAGCAAAATTTTAAAAAAGTTGTTAAGTGTTTTTGAATAAAATTAAGAAAAATAGGGAAAAACCCTAATTCATTGTTACTGTTCATTTTTACTGTTTTCTAGAGCTCTGCAGACAAGATGGTCGAAACAGCGCACAGATCGACAGAGGTCCGGCGTGGGCTACGGGTAAGGGTCTAAACTGAATTTAGAGTGCTTTAATTTAGAATTTCATGCTTTTTAGATTATATTTGATTGATTTTTGAGCATCACGGCCGATTTTGGGCCGTCGACGTCGTCGGGACGAAATCGTCTCGATTTCGTCGAAATCGTCTCGATATCGTCGATTTCGTCCAAGGGCGAAATCGGTGATATGGGGACGATTTCGTCCAATAAGGGACGATTCCCTCATGCAAAATTGAAATTTGGGACGATATCGCCCAATGGTGGATGATATCATCATTTGTGAAAGTGAACTTATTTTACTTGCATTTTGATTAATGATTTAATGATTTTTATTATTGATTTTTTATTGTTTATGTTGTTTATGTTGCAGAGAGGATTACTAAAGAGCCGAGAATGGAAATACGATGGACTAAGGGATGACTTGGCCGCTCTATCTCAGGCAGAGCGAGATCAGCTGGCTCAGGTAGGCTTGCAGCACGTGGCAGATATGCCACAAGTGTCTACGAGACATGGGGCTATTGACGACCCTAGCAGAGAGGTGGTATCCGGGTTCTTCTTGTTTTCGGTTATCGACGGGGAGATGACTCCCACACTGGAGGATGTATGGAGGATCTTGAGGATCCCCATACAAGGATGGCTGATCACTCCTACGGCCAATCAGGGCCACGCTATGATGAGACTATGCGGAGATCCGAGCTTCGCCCTGGAGAAGGGCAGAGTGAACATCGAGTCTCTACGCTAGATGCTGGGGCATCTAGGCTGACATAGGTTTTGGCTGGGGTGGTAGGTGGTCTGTTGCTATGCCATCGAGTGGATGTAGG
The DNA here is from genome assembly GCA_028583015.1 of Wollemia nobilis. Lineage (NCBI taxonomy): Eukaryota > Viridiplantae > Streptophyta > Pinopsida > Araucariales > Araucariaceae > Wollemia > Wollemia nobilis. The sequence continues at coordinate 5,624,551 of JAQPPZ010016348.1, forward strand.
CTGCCATGGCTACTGATAGATGTGGTCTACGACATGAGAGACCACGGATACAGGTTTGCTTGGGGGAGCTTTGTACTATGCCGATTGTATAGGATCCTGTATGGGGTCGTATACAAGGGCGGCCGATGTCTGGTCATGACATCACTACTACAGGTTTGGTGCTGGGAGCACATCATGGTGCGGAGGCCGGTAGGGCTCCCACTGACAGGGATTGATGGGGAGAGGCCCCGAGTTTTCTACTGGTGGCTCCGAAGAGGGTCACAATGGCGAGTAGATCTGCCAGTGTCCCGGAGACTACTTGACGACCTTGTCTTCGACCAGATCACCTGGAGGCCTTGGAGAGATCATCCAAGGTGGGCCGAGGATGGATAGGAGCTAGCTCACGTCAGGTGAGTCTGCTGGTTGAGGATGGAGAGGGGAGAGGTGGAGCTCCATCGGTACGACCGAGTTTTGAGGTAGTTCGGTCTATAGAGGGGATCCCATCTCTCAGAGACTACGAGTTTTCTTGGACCATCCGGGATAACACTACAGTTAGCGGGGCTCCAGATATGCAGTGATTCTAGAGTCAGGACGTGGATGATGCCCCCATCCAGCCAGTGGATGGGGATGACGTAGGGGTAGCCGACGGCTACGATGCCTAGTACGCGAGGCATCCGCCCTCCTCGGATGATGAGGGCTTAGGGTCTGATTCATGTAGTTGTGCATCGGATAGGGAGGCGGTGCCAGGCGGCCATTGAGGTGGCACAGGGTCACGGTGGGAGAGAGTAGAGGAGGCCACAGGCTCAGTAGAGGCCACGACAGTGGGAGAGGAGGGAGGAGAGACCCCCTTCTCCATAGAGAGAGAGACCACCATCGCCCGATAAGGGCAAGGGTGTCGAGGTAGGAGAGAGTAGCGAGATGGCTACTCTCGGGGGAGACTGTCCGTCTCCAGGCACAGGTGCAGACTTTACAGGATGAGGCTACACGTCACCGAGCGAGGCTACAGGCTAGAGATGAGGTTGCACGCCTTAGAGCACGGAGCGGAGGAGCGAGCACTCAAGAGCTGGCATGGTCGATTGCTCAGATCACGTTCTACCAGGGTATCTACTTCCAGCTGGTGCTAGAGGGCCAGAGGGTATAGCTACCAGTCGGCATTGCGGATCCGATCAGGGTTGGGTCATCGAGGACTTCATCCCGATCGACAACTAGGACTCGTAGTACCACACATACTACGATGGGGCCACCTCGTCCACCTCAGGGTGGGGGAGGAGATGAGGTTGAGAGCTCGAGGGGTTCTCGAGGCTAGGCTACTACATTGCACAGACTGGATATATGATTGAGAGGATTGAGTATGCCAAGATGTAGATTGTGGCATACCAATCTAGTTTTGATATGATGTACATACATTGTTGAGATATATATATATATATATATATAATATATATATATATATATATGATATTTTTGATCATATGACTTGTCTTATGTATGGTGCTTTAATGTTTTTGATGTGATTGATTTGATGATTCATGTAATTATGTTGTTTGAAAATATTATAGTTTGAATGTCATGCTTTAAAATTTAAATGAAATAATCTGATGTAAACAAATTGGTTGTTGAGATGATAATTTGATAAAAATAAAAGGGACTGTTAACAATAATTTCAAAGGACATTGTCGCTATTATAGACCATTTCATGGAGTCGTTGCTCACTCGGTCGTCAAGCTAATCCCGGTATAGAAATATTGTTAAAAGTAAAAAGAGTGCTTAAGAGACTGTCTTAAGACTTTGTTGTGATGATAGAAATGATGATGGTTTGATGGTAATTTGTTTTCAGATTTTCATAAAAATGATATGCATGAAATATTTTAAAATGATTTTTGCTAGGCATAAATTCCTAAGTGTGATAAAATTTTGAATAATTCCTTAGAAATTATACCATGGTTGCAAAATTGAATTTGAACATAATGACATGAAAAATAGAATAAGTTGCATTCTGTTTGAAAGCATAATTGTGGAACATAATGATTTAAGTCATATGTTGGAATAAATGGGAAATAAAATTAGTTCGATGGTTTGCGCTAGGCATAGAATATTTAGGTATAGACTTATACCATCATCGTGAAATCCAAAAGAAGAAAATAAATAGTTTTATTGCATGGTTGATTTTTAATTTTTGAAAATAAACAGAAAATATGAAGATGAGGACTTGTGCTAGGCATAAAATTCCAATTTTGGTTTTGGAACTATACCATCGTCGCGAAAGTCAAAAATTATATGTAACTTTATTGCATGTTTTTGAAAATGATTTTGATTTGTTGGTAATGCATGTAGTTGTCTTTATACTAAACAACTGTTCTCAGAGAAGAAAATGAAATTATTCCAGACAATTTGCAAAAATATTTCAAAGTATCTTAAAGACAAAAGTTAGATTTATAAGGAATCCCATGTGCATATGTGAGTTCATTTCCAATCTTGATTTATCATAATGATACACAAAATCTCTCAAATACAAATGTGTGTGCGATTGTATTGTTCATTCACCAGGTTTGAGCAAGATACTATGATACAAGTGATTTAAATTAACCAAATAAGTGTTCATTAACCATGATTTAGATGCATATAACCATACCAGGACTACTATGTAAGTCGGATTATCAAGAGCTAGCTAATCCATAAGCGAGACATAGGTCTGTACAAAAGAAGGTCGCTAATGTGACAGACATATCACCACGCTAGGAGTTACCCAAGGCCAAGCGGGTTGGGCACAAACCACCTGTTATGGGGCTTACCTCACAGTTTTCGAATAATTGAGAATTCCAGGGATTCAAGCTCATCAACCCTTCTTTTCTTTTTAAGGGGTAGGGAAAGGATTTTATTGCTTTTGCTTTTGCTCATTTTGTTGTCTTTCTTTCTTTGCTTTCTCTCTCTTTTTTTTTTTTGTATCTTTTGCTTTGATATTTGAGATAATGCTGAAATAGTGGTAAATGATTTTGCTTGATTTTTCCTTTTCTTTTGCTTCCTATTCTAGGGATACTTGCTCGGATTAGCTGTAGAGCAAGGGATTTTTATTTCGGGTAGGGGTGAGCTTGTCCTTTTGCCAATTCTCAAAGATTCTAGACCATGTGCATGATAGGATAGCAAGGGAAACTTTTCGCTCAAGAAACCACTTCTACTATGTAGGATAGCATGGACATTACAAATATAATCATTTTATTGTGAAAGGATATGTTTGGTTTAAGTAAATAACAAGATCAATTCTCTATGCTCAAAACTTTATTTAATTGAATTTTGTGGACTTTGATATAAGAGAGATTAGTAATCATACCAAATAAATCAAGATATTTATTCATGTGAGTGTGAAAGTGCGGGATTCCAAATAAATGCTAATTTATCCAAAATAATTTGAAAATATAACTGCAATGCGTCACAATGTGAGAAGTACAAAAATAAAAGATGTTTTTGATGATTTTGAATGTTTTTTAGATTTTTAAGTTTATAAATTGAAAGAAATACAAGATAGTGATTTTTTTGAAATATTTTAAACAAATATATACAATGATGAAATGACAAATTTTGTTATGCATAGTAACGTTTAAGATGTAAAATGTTCATGGGTTCTTTAAGTTCTTTACCATCTAAGGTAGATAATTTGTATGCTCCTGATTCAAATTTAGCAGTGATAATATATGGTCCAAGCCAGTTGGGCTCAAATTTACCTTTAAGGTCTTTAGTTGCATTAGTATTTTTTTGATTTTCTTTTAAAACAAGGTCGTCGACCACAAAGGATCGATGACGAACTTTCTTAGCATATGATCTTTTAAGCTTGTTTTGGTAGGCACGAAGATGCTCCAAAGCATTGATGCGCTTTTCATCTAGGAGCTCCAGCTGATTGAGTCTGCCAGCTCGATATTCATCTCCTACTTCGGTATCTTGAAGTAGTAGAGCCAAAGAAGGAACTTCTAATTCAAAGGGAAAAATGGCTTCAGCACCATAAACCAAAACAAAAGGTGAAGTTCCAGTGGGGGTTCGAACACTAGTTCGATAAGCCCACAAAGCTGGATATAATTGAATGTGCCAGTCGCGGCTAGATTTATTGACCAATATTTTGAGAATTTTGATTAAGGTTTTGTTTGAAGCTTCTGCTTGGCCATTACCCCGAGGATAATAGGGAGTGGACCAGCGATGTTGAATCTTATATTTTTGGCATAATTTTTTAACATCTTTATTTTTGAAACAAGTTCCATTATAAGAGATGAGATTTGCAGGAATTCCAAACCTACAAATGATTTGATTAAAAATAAATTTAGAGACTTGTGTTCCAGTGCGGGAAGCTAAAGGCATAGCTTCAACCCACTTCATGAAATACTCTGTGGTGGTTATGATGAATTTGTGTCCATCAGATGACACGGGATTAATTTTGCCAATAATGTCTAAGCCCCATTTTGAAAAGGGCCAAGGAGATGAAATAGCCTGCAGTTCTTATGCGGGGGCATGGACAAGGTCAGCATGTTTCTGGCACTTGTCGCAATGGCGCACATAATCATGTGCATCATTCTCCATGGTAGGCCAAAAGTATCCTATCCTAAGGAGCTTTTTAGCAATGACACTACCACTGAAGTGTCCTCCACAAGATCCATCATGGGCTTCACTCAAAGCTGATCTGGATTCTTCTAAATTCAAACATCTCAATAGGATACCTTCAAAAGATCTCCTATATAAAGTATTGCCAATTATTACAAATCGACTTGCTCGTCTACGTAATAACCGACGTTGGTTTCTATTAGAATTGGCAAGGAAAGTCCCATTGTGAAGAAAATCAAATATATCCATATACCAAGGTTCAAGAGTAGTTTCATTGATTAGAAACACATCCAAAGGTTCTAAGCATGACTTATTTGAAGTGGGTTCCTGGAGTCGATGAATAATGATGGTGGCATATTCGTCATCTAACTCCAAGGGCAGAAGAGATGCAGCTGCGGCCATAGCGTCAGCCGCACGGTTGCTAGTTCGAGGAATAGCTTCCAAGGTAACTTGATCAAATAGAGACATTAATTGTAAAACATATGCTTTATATGGGCGCAATTTATCATCTCTGGTCTGATAAACTTCATTAATTTGGTTTATAACAAGTTGAGAATCACCAAAAACTAATAGATTTTTAATTTTTAGCGCCAAGGCAGCTCGTAATCCAAGGATTAGAGCTTCATACTCAACAGTATTATTAGTGCAAGCAAATGTTAATTTAAAGGACAAAGGTATAATGTGCTTTTGTGGAGATATTAAAATAATACCTGCACCAGCCCCACTCATGCATCGGGCTCCATCAAAGTATAAGGACCATTGTTCAACATGGTCTGCCTCTAATTGAAGGCATTCATCAGGAAACTCAATGATGAGGGGATGGGTAGACTCTAAGGGTGCAGCGACTAATTGATCTGCTATGATTTGACCCTTAACGAGACTTCTGTCCTATAAACGTGAGTTCAAACTCGCTTAGAGCAAGAACCCACTTGGTTGTGCGACCCGATAAATAAGGTCGACTCATGAGATACCGCAAAGGATCATATTTAGCAATGACATACGTTTTTTGACTAAGCATATAATGGCATAATTTTTGCGTAGAAAATACGACTGCTAGACATAGTTTTTCTAATGTTGTGTAGCGGGTTTCATAACTAATTAAAGTTTGGCTAATATAATAATTAGCACGTTCTCTTTTCTCATCATCAAGTTGAGCTAACATAGCTCCTAAAGCAAAATCTGAAGCTGAAATATACAGGATAAATGGGCGGTTAGGTCTAGGCGGTGAAAGCACGGGTGGGTTAAGGAGGTATTGTTTAAGAAGTTCAAAAGCTTCCTTACATTCATCGTCCCAATTAAAAGGGATATCCTTCTTAAGGAGCTTAAGAAAGGGACCGGTTTTGTCCGCCAGCTTATCGATGAAGCGACGGATGGCTTGAAGTTTACCTTGTAAACTTCGTAACTCAGATATATTGGTAGGTGCGGGCATATCAGTGATAGCCGCAATCTTAAGAGGGTCAATTTTGATGCCACGTAAAGAAACTATAACCCCTAATAGTTTACCGGACTTAACTCCAAATATGCATTTAGCTGGATTTAATCGAATAAGATATTCTCTTAACCGATTAAAAACTTTTCTCAAATCATCTAAATGATCATCTTCATTAATAGAGTGAGCTATAATATCATCTACATAATCATGTAGGATATCATGCATCATGTCATGAAAAATATAAGTCATAGCTCGTTGATAGGTTGCACCTGCGTTCTTTAAGCCGAATGGCATCACTTTCCAACAAAAGGTACCCCAGGGGGTAATAAAGGTTATTTTAGCTTGATCTTCGGGAGCTATCCTGATCTGATTATAGCCGAAGAATCCATCCATTAGGGACATCATCCCACTCCCAGCAGTAAAATCAATGATTTGATCCATGTTTGGAAGAGGAAAATCATCTTTAGGGCATGCAACGTTAATATCTCTAAAATCTGTGCAAACCCTAACTTTGGTAGCTTCTTTCTTGGTGACTGGAACTACATTCGAGATCCATTCAGCATAATCAATAGCTTGTATAAAAACAACATTCAGGAGTTTTTCTAACTCCCCTTTGACTAGCAAAGCCACTTTAGGATGCATTTTTCTAAGTTTTTATTTAACAGGTTTAGCATCCGGATGGACTACTAGGTGATGCATGACTACAGAAGGGTCTAAACCTGGCATATCTTCATATGTCCAAGCGAAGACATCTTCATATTCTTTAAGGAATGCAATGTATTGCTCTTGTTTTTCTTGACTTAATTCTGACCCAATATTGATTATGTGAGGATTATCCTCAGTTCCCATGTTAACTTTAATGACGTTTTCTACTTCCATGTGTAGATCTCTTTCAAAATTAGGTGGGGCGGGTGAGACGCCCAATTCTTGTAATTCTTTTAAGGTTAACTTAGATAAGTCATTTTGAGGAGTAGTGGCCTCAAGTTGAGCTATAGTTGGTATAGAACCATCAAAATAAAACCCATTGTGTAACATCTCTTCAACGGAGACATCATGGAAAATATCACCTTCCAACTCATCATCGGATCCAACAATCATTTCGGGATAAGCTATGGATAGCATATTGCATGTAAATGGCTGATTTTGTAGAGGCAAATCATCACGCCTATCCAAATAATCTTGATAACATATGAGTTGATCATCATGTTCAAAAGGGAAGGGTTGACCCTTACTAGGAAATAGGCCCACACCACATCGGGCGGGCCATGGTTCTACCTCGAAAGGTTCTTTCATACCATTTTGGAAAGGTCCCAAGCCTTTCCCTTTATATCCCATTTTAAGCATTATAGGTTTAGCTTTAATATACTCATTAGTAAAATAACATCGAGCATATCCCTCATGATGAGTTTTGATGTTCCTGGGTATTCTTCCCCAGTCATATCCCTTATAAATGAAGGCACAACTCCCGACTTGGTAAGTACTTCCCATAGGTTGTGGGAGGCCCAAAGTACGAGGAGATGGCGGCAAATTACTTAAGATAATGGAATTTTGCATAGAAGCATTTGTTTTTTCTGATATAAGAATTTTAGATAAATCAGGTAAGAGTTCATCAGAAAGAGCATAAGATGTAGAAGGATCATTCCCTATATCTTTAGATGTGGAAGGTATGATAGATGTAGATAATGTAGAGGTGTTAATAGATGGGTCTATAGGTTTTGAAATTATAGGGATGGAACATGAAGGATTGGTTGTGGATTTAAGATCTTTTTGAGGTTCTAGAGTGGTTTGTTTAGAAGATTGTTGAGATATATATGAGGGTGAAATTAATGGAGGAGAAATAGGTGAAGCTATGGGTGTGTGTTTCACAGTTTTAGATGAAAAATAAGAATTAGGATGTGTGGATGACAGAGCAGGGCAAAATTGAACTCCAACAGGTTCTGCCAAAGCACACATATCAAAAGGTCTAGGATCACCATGGATAGTGACCAACTGATTTTTAAATTCGAATTTAACACATTGGTGTAAAGTTGATGGGACAGCCCGCATTGCATTGATCCAAGGATGACCCAAGAGTATATTGTACGATGCGGGGCAATGTACAATAAACACGGTCGTATCTAAGGTTCTAGGACCAACTTGCAATGGGATGGTAATAACTCCACACGTTTCTTGTGTTTCATCATTGAAAGCTTTTATGATCATGTCAGTTTTCTTCATTTCATCACTTCTAAACCCAAATCTCTGGTAGAAGTCAAAAGTGCAAATATTTAGAGATGAACCATTATCAATCAAGACCCTTTTAACGGCTACATCTCCTATTAGAGCAGTAATATATAAGGGGTTATCCTTATGTAAACTATGTTGCGGTATATCTTTATCTCGAAAGTCGATACAATCAACTTCTCTAGTGATGATAGTATTGGCCATGGCTTCGGGTTGAATATTTTGTGGTACCATCATTTGGCTTAATGTAAGCATCAATTCATCTCTATGTGTAGGAGAAGATCTTAATAAATCCAAAAGGGAAATTCTAGTTGTAGTATTGGATAATTGCTCATTAATATTGTAAGGGGGTTTAGGTTGAACATTAGGAGCATGATTCCCTTTATTGGGATTTCTCAAAACAAATGGAGTTGATCCATCATTCTGATTTGGTTCTTGTTGAGAATTTTGAGCCTGTTGTCCAGTAACGACTCCGATGGTACCTACAATGTTATATTGAGGATGCTTGAATAGGTCTTGGTCTAGCATTTATGGCTTGTTCATTAGAAAGGAACTGATTAGAAGAGGGTCGAGTAGTAACTCTTCTAGGAAATGGTTCTTCTGGAACCATAGCATCTGTGATAGGTTGAATAGGATCTGATTCATCTTTAGAACTATTCGATTGGTTTGAGGTGATGTCTATTTCACTTTCAGTATCTGATTCTACATCACTGAGATCCGGAGTTTGAATATTATGTAGGGGCCTGGTCGTGACCATGGATAAAGTTGTGTCAAATTTTTGTAAATCATGATTAGGTAAATGTCCGCTAATAGTTCCTACATATCGGGTAGGAGGAGGGACATTATGATGCTCAATTTGATTGGCCACCTCTTTACCATGTCTTGGTAAAGGATGTTGAAATATGTCTAATGATTGATTAGCATTTTGATTTTGATTTTGGGGAATGTTCTTTTGAGCATTATTAGGAGCATTTTGTTTAGGTTGGAAAGCTTGCACCTCCATCTCATTATTATCAATCAGATCTTGTATTTTATGTTTTAACCTTTTACAAGAGTTGGTAGAGTGTCCAGGCCCTCTATGGAAATCACGGTGTAAGTCGGCTCTGTATCCGGGTATGGTTGGATCAGGTTCCCGGATAGCTGGTAATTGAATCAAACCTCTTTCGAGTAATTGGGGTAAAATAGTTGATAATGGTTGATTCAATCTAGTAAACTCTCGAGGAGGTTTATCGGGAGGTTTCAATATAAATTTTTTTGTTGTCTTCGTTGTATTGATATTAGCAACATTTCTGCTATCGGTGACTCCGTCACCTACAACTTGTTTGTTTTTATATTGATTTCTGGATGTTTTCTCATCATCTTTCTTCCTAAGCTGGCCTCTCCTAATGAGGGCATCTTCTACTCTTCGAGCTAAGTCTATAGCCTGATCGAAGGTAGTTAAGGTAGCAGTTGATAGTTCATAAGATATTTGTTCTTGCAAATTATTAATAAAAATGTCCAACATTTCCCTATAAGGTAGCACAAAGTGCAGTTTTCCTGTCAACTGCCTCCATCTAGCTAAGAAATCAGCAAAACATTCATCTTTGTCTTGTTTTAAGTTGTACAAATCTTTAATGGTTACATGCCTCTCGATATAGGCACTAAATTGATGCACAAAAGATTCAGCGGTCTCTTCAAAATTTCTCAAAGAATGAGTGGGCAATTGATAGTACCACTCTAATGCCATTCCTCCTAAACTTTTTGGGAACATTTTTAGTAATAGCAAGTCATCATGTGATATATCATGACATGCTATCCTAAACATGCGAAGATGCTCTATGGGATCTTCGGTTCCTTTATATATAGGCGAGAACGGGCATGGGAAAATGTTTAGGGTATGGTTGTGCTACAACCATAGGATCTAGAGGTTGACTACACATCTCTCGATAATTGTACGAGGGACGGTAGGGATCTATCCGGTCCATGCGGGAAGCTAACTGTTTCACCATGGCTTCCAGATTACTGGTTTGCCCACCATATTGGTTCGGTAGGGCATTAATATGAGATTTGTGAGCATATGATGGAGGGACATGCATATTAGATGCTATATTGCTATTGTGTAAATTGTTGGTAGGAAGGGTGTTATGAAGAAGTTTTGAAGTTGTATTATGTTGTATCCCAGTTGTTGAAAATTGGTGTTTGGCTTCATTTTAGGTTTTTGTTGATTTGAAGCATATTGATTAATAGTTTGGCGAAATAAAGCAGTGAATGAAGGTCTCTTTTGTGTGGGAATGATTTTAGGCTCAATAACAGGTTCCTTAGGAGGTTGGGTAACCTGTTGTTTTTGCATATTCTGAATTATAGTGGCCATATCCATATTGGATGGTCCAGCTTTATCACTTTCTTGATCAATGAAAGACAAGGGATTAGTGTGTATGTCAAACATATGTTCCATGGCTGCTTGAGTGTCACTAATTTGTCCCCTATCAATACGAACTGCCATATTAAGAGCACCAATATTATTATTGAAGAATTTCCAGAAATGATCTAAGTTATCAAAAGCAATAGTTCCATCTGAAGCCATTCTAGGGGATGAGGATCCTTCCTCTCTAACATTTTCTTGTTGTTCATTTTCTTCAACCAGGTCATCTTACGGCTGTTCTAGAGTTTCTTCTTCCGGAATTGAATCCTCGGGAAGGGTATTTAATTTTTTATTTTTCTTGCCTAACCAATCTTCTTCTTCTTCTTCAGTTTGTTTACCATTCCTAAGTTTAGTCATTATGCTTAAACTTAGATTTCAGCAATATATATATATATATATATATATATATATATATATATATATATATATGCAACAAGCTTAAGAGGTATATATTTTAATTATATACCTACTATAATATTTAAAAATGTTTTGGGTTTTTGTTATGTTTTTTGGTTTTTCTTATTTTTTATAACAATATTATAAAGATAACAAACAACACTCAAAATGCAAGAAATAATAATAATGAAAGCAATGATCTAGTTTTCTATAAACAATTTATAAATATCATTAATGGGCTCAAGTTCTTCAGGAGTCATGAAATGTTCTTCTTCAAATTGAAAATTTTCTTTCAAAAATTTGACAAAAAGTGCTATAGTGATATTATCTATTTCAGATTCTGGTTGGTAGAAATAAATCTCGTGGCAATATTCTCGATATAACATAGCTCTAGGAACTCTATTCCATATTTCTCTATTCATAAGAACGACCTCTTGGTCTTCTACATGACCTAGGAATTGGTGTATAATGGCTGCGTTCTCGAGGTATTCCTCGAAGGTGAACAATTCTGAAGACACAAGAGCTCTCCTATAAGCTAACCACCTATGGCAGGCTCTCTGAAGTTCATGATAAAAAATGAGTTGATGAGGATCCAGGATTCTATCTAGGACAAGCCTCTTGATTTGTTTAAGTTCTGTTGACCTAGATGAAATGACACCTAGTCTTCTATCAAGTTCGTCCCACAAAAGTTGGTTTCTATCTGTTTCAGGCACACTAAGCACAGAATTAATTTCTAAGGCTGCTAATTGGTTTTCAACATTTATAATAACTGCTAGTCTTTTCTTAGGAGCTACCATCTAAACATGATATGCAACTTAGTAATTTTCTAATGATTTTAAATGCATCTATTTTTTTTTTGTTTTTGTTTTCGTTTTCAAAAGGTTTTAGTTTCACGTCGGGTTCACCAAAATGTATCGTTCCAAATTTTTCACACCCTTACCTTCAGGCTATAGGATCCGTGCCCGGAAGGGGGATGTGAAAAGGATGGGACAATACCTCGGACTGAGAGGCCTTGCGAAGGTCCCGCCTCTCGGGGAGGTGTATTAAGGTGATTTTTCGATGGATGGTGGGGTTCACCAGGAAACGTTTAGTGGCAGTTTCCACGCCTAGGTTGGGAATGTGTTTTATGTGTTCAATTTTATCTTTAAACATTCAAATCCTAGGTTTGGCCAAATGAATCTAAGTTATTCTATATGAAATGCAGATTTAAATACAGAAAATAGATTTAACAGAAAACACAGAGAATAAACTAAGTGAAGAAATCCATACCTGGTTTCGGATGTCCGATGGAGGTTCTAATTTTTGAAGCAGTCCAGATCGTCTGGAATTTGACAGGATCGTCTCCTATCTGACAGGATCGTCTGAGATCTGACGAATTCATCGGAATTCGTCAGAGACCTACAAACAGAGAAATAGATACAAAATACCAAAATTGCAACTATTACGATAAAGGAAAATGATATGAAATAATAATAAGGATGTTAATAAGATAATCCTGAATGGAAATGCAAATAAATTACGATACTTTAATAGCTAATCATGATCTTATTATGCAATTAAACTACATGGGTGAACTCCAAGATGCAAGATAACAGGAAATAATAATAAAACTGACTAAATGCAGAATAAAATAACAACAAAGTATAGAAAAAGTGCAAACTCTGGGCACTGATTGCCCCAATGCAGACTGTAGTCGAAATCATCTCGGATTGATACGAAATCATCTCGAATTGGATAGGATCGTCTGCGATGATCTGAGCTTGCTCTGGTTGAAGAATGACAAGGTTCCTGCAACAAAATTTGGAAAGTACAAATGCAGATGGTAATCCAAGGTATTCTAATGCGTGTAAAGGTCAAGTTACAGGAAATTTCAGCCAGGGGAAAGTCAAGGGGGGTCCTAAGGTTTAAATAGGCTTAGGAGGGAAGTTGGGAGGTTGGAGATCATCCTAATTTGGAAGATCTCCAACAGGGGAGGTCTCTAGCGGCGTAGACACGCTTCTGCCCAACTTAGAGACGTCGTTGAAACAGAGGCTAATTATGAAAAATTAGTTTTGGGACAAGATCGTCTGGACGTCCTAGTCCAGACGAAATCGTCCAATCTGAGGCGATATCGTCTGATCGGTGACGATATCGTCAAACGGTCAAAACAAACTCTAAAAATGGCATGAGAAATGAGGAAATGGGTTAAACGGCGGTTTTGGAGCGGTTTTGGGGTTGAATTTGAATTTGAATTATTACTAAGGTAATTTTAATTATTGCTAAGGTTTTACTGCGCCAATTTTAGGGTGCTACGGGTTTACCATATTTTAGTGTCTACAGATGCCCCTTTTTGAGATGCATTGTGTGTAGCACAACGCTGAGCAAAAATAGATGACCAAAATGTTGAATGATTAAGGTTACTCGATAACCTAACCAACTTTAGATGCCCCAATCATGGAAAGGGTGTGTGTTCTTGAATCCTTGCTTTTGACTCAGTAAAGACATTGGTCTTGGTTTCTCTTCAGCTTCTAGGTATGCTCAAGGGACTTATAACCCTAGGCGTTAGAGAAAACCAAGTATTTTGGTAACTTTTGAGGTTACCAATAGGCAGGTTCATCTGCACTATTATGTGCTTAATTGAGATATTTGCTTGTTTTCTATCCCAAGCAGGGGCATGATTGTCTTTGTCAAAGATTCATTGGATGAATGCAACTTGCATGATTGAGTGTTTAATTGTTGATTTTTTATTATGAATTTGTTAAGCATGACTACCCCCTCAAGCGATGAGTCGATGAGGGAATGACCAGTGAGAAAAGTGACGAGTCGCTTGACCCAGATGACGTTTGTTAAGGTTGCCTTCAATTGTTCTCATTGAAAAATGGCACAGTTTTGAAAGGATTTGGATGATGCTATGGAGATTTCATGGAAGAAAAGAGTTGAAAACCTCCTTCCCATGGGGCGGTCTAGCCATAATGGCCTTCTTGGGGAGTGAAGTAGTAACTTGTCCATGCATCCATGAGAAGTTTGCATTCCATCTTGACCCTGAATGAATTCCATCATATTTGACTTGTTTTGGTGGGTGTTGAACCCTTTTCTTTGGCTTTTGTGTTGTTTTGTTATTTTTTGTTTTTATTAATATATATGTATGTATACTTGACCAATGGGCTTATTGGATGCCATTGGGGCATTTTGAGTTGACCAAAGGGTTTATGGATACCTTTGGGGCTTGTTGGGTGACCAAAGGGTTTATGGAGACCTTTGGGGCTTTTTGAGTTGACCAAAGGGTTTATGGATACCTTTGGGGCTTTTTGGGTGACCAAAGGGTTTATGGATACCTTTGGGGCTTTTGGGTTGACCAAAGGGTTTATGGATACCTTTGGGGATTGGTTGAAGGTTTATGGATACTTGGGTTTTTGAGGCTCTTTCGACTCTTTTTGGATTTTTGGATGTTTAGCATTGTGAGGTCTAAGGACCCACTTTATTGCAGCCTACGGGCAACATGATGTATTTTTTTTCATACACATATATATGAACTTTTTATGTGGTTTATCATCATGTGTTTATTGTTTTATGAAATGTATGCAAATGTATGCAATTTGATTTATGAGATGATGATGGATGTCTACCTTGTATGCATATTTTGTAATGTGATTTGATTTGATTTTATACATGCATGGATGTATAGTGAGATGGATGATTTATTGATTTAGAGGATGAAATGTGTAGACTATATGACATATTATGCTAGCACCATAGATGATGTATATTGCACCAACTCATATGTAATGTTGTCATGAGACTTATATAATGGATTTGTGAATAATGTAACTGAAATGAATGAGGTGAAGTGATATGAATGACATGATGTTTAGGGAATGCCCATTAGGTTTTCATGAGACTCAAACACTCTAGTCAACTCATCAAAAGTTGTATACTAACCATGCAAGACTTTTTGACAAGGTATGAATCTGCTAGGATGACCAAGGTACTTCATATCCCTGTGTGTGCAAGTGAGTTCATTCCTGTGAGATGCATAAGGATACCGCCAGTGCCAAGCAGGCTCTCAACCAAACCTGTACTGAGGATCACCAAATGAATGCCACCATCCTAGGTTTTGTACTAAGTATGACTAGACCACTAGGCAATCTAGGTTACCAAAGCTAGCTCATCCACATGCAAACATTGGTCTACACATACACCCAAAAGCTAATATGGTAGACATATCATCATGCGGGAGGCTACCGCCATTGACGGATAGGCTATCCACCAAACCCGTAATGAGGATCACCTGATGGTTTTCCAAATGCTGAGAGTTCCAAGGATTCAAGTTCGACTCCCTACTTTCTTGAATTTTATTGGGATACTTGCTCTCATATAGAGTGATAAGAATCATTGTTTATTTTTCTCTTTTTAGTGATAATAATCACTATTTATTTTGAGTTTTTTCTTTTTCTCTTGAGCAAGGGATTTGAATTTTGAGTGATGGGGATCACTGTTTCTTGTGCTTTTTGACGTGTGCACTTTTTGATTTTTGTATTTTTGTACTTGGAATTTTTGCTTTGTGGGGGTTTGCAAATTTAGACTATTGCAAACATGTGAAAATGTGGGATTTTGATGACAAAAAATGGGGGAAAACCACTTATTGTTGTGGGGGGAATTGGGTAGGGGAGAACTTGTCCTTTTGCCAACTCTCAGCATTCTTGAACCATTCGCATAGGGGGATGAGCAGGATGACCTTTTCGCTTAAGGTAACCTAGACCACTTCATGGATTTCATCTATCTTTGTGCAAAACTTGGATTGTTAATGATTAACTGTGTTTGGGATATGATGTACACAAGGCATAATCAATGCAAGACTCTACCTCCTAAAAATCAAGCTAGCCTTCTACAAAATTTGAGTAGAGACTAGATATGGCTGAGTGACCGAAAACCCTAATGACATTCTAAAACAAATGGCTAAGTGAAGGGAATAGACACGACTATGGAAATGTGAAAAATGTGGGTGAAAATGATAATTGCGGCATTGAACTATGAGTACTTTCACAACATTGATTTTGAGTGGTAAGTAGTGTACCATCATGGTGCTAGACATGTATGAGCAACTCTAAAATGTAAAGTGCTAATGATGAATATGCCTAAATGCAAGCGATGATAAAATGCAATGGGATGCAATGTGATGTGATGCAATATTTTTGAATTTTTGAAATTTTGATAATGTTTTTTTTTTGAAATTTTGATTGATATATGTATGAAAGTGCAATGCGATGCAATGTTTTTGTATTTTGATGATATTTTTTGAATTTTTGATTGATATGTATACACATGTGACCAACGGGCTTATTTGGGGGCCATTGGGGCATTTGGGGGGACCAAAGGGCTTATGGATGCCTTTGGGGCTTTTAGGGTTGACCTAGATGATCGTAGATAGTCTAGGAGCATTTTTATTTGACCTAGATGGTGAGAACCCACTAGGAACCTTTTGGGTGACCTAGATGGGCAATGACACTTAAAAAGTGTCTACGACTACCTAGGGGCATTTGGCTATGACCAAAGGGCTTATGGATGCCTTTGGGGATTTTAGGGTTGACCTAGATGATCGTAGATAGTCTAGGAGCATTTTTATTTGACCTAGATGGTGAAAACCTGCTAGGAGCCTTTTGGGTGACCTAGACGGGCAACGACACTTAAAAAGTGTCTACGACTACCTAGGGGTATTTGGCTATGACCAAAGGGCTTATGGATACCTTTGGGGATTTTAGGGTTGACCTAGATGATCGTAGATAGTCTAGGAGCATTTTTATTTGACCTAGATGGTGAAAACCTACTAGGAGCCTTTTGGGTGACCTAGACGGGTAGCGACACTTAAAAAGTGTCTACGACTACCTAGGGGCATTTGGTTATGACCAAAGGGCTTATGGATGCCTTTGGGGATTTTAGGGTTGACCTAGATGATCATAGATAGTCTAGGAGCATTTTTATTTGACCTAGATGGTGAGAACCCACTAGGAGCCTTTTGGGTGACCTAGACGGGTAGCGACACTTAAAAAGTGTCTACGACTACCTAGGAGCATTCTAGGTTGACCAAGTAGGATGTAGGCACCCTTGGAGCATTTTGGGGTGACCTAGATGGTTCTAGACCACCTAGGAGCATTTTAGGTTGACCAAGCAGGATGTAGGCACCCTTGGAGCATTTTGGGGTGACCTAGACGGTTCTAGACCACCTAGGAGCATTTTAGGTTGACCAAGCAATATGTAGATACCCTTGGAGCATTTTGTAACTTTGATTACTTTGTGATTTTAGGAGGAAGGTGAAATACCTTGTATACCCTTTTTAGTTAAATATTTATTTTAATTTTGATTATTTTGTGAGGGGAAGGCATGATACCTTAGGATACCCCAGTATGTACTATGATTGATGCAATGTTATTGGCTTGGCTAGGAGGAGCAATAGGAATTGACCCCCCTATTTTGGCAAGGAATTCTGGGTAATGCCAATGTCTCTATGGGGTGAAAGGAGTGACCCACTCATGGATAAAGCTCCCTCATCAATAAGATCTTGGACCCTATGTCTAAAAATATGACAATTGCTAATGGCATGCCCTCTCATCCGATGATAGAGGCAATAATGATCCTCCCTATATTGTTTAGGTTTGGGCCCATTTGGATTGAACGGGCGTATGTATGGCAATACGATTGCCTGTGTATCTTGCAGATTGTGGAAGATGGTTGACATAGGCTCAGATAATGGAGTCCAGGTACGACATTGATGCCTTAAACAAGGTGAACTCGGTTGACTCATTTTATGAGGTGATGAGGTTGTATGTGTCTCAATCACCTATTTAGGTTGCTCTTCTTGACTACCATCTATAGGTAACAGATGTTGCACTATGTCAATTTGTTGGTTGTTGATTTGAAGATCATTCTTGTCAAACATATCATGTACCAGGTTTTTGAATTTAAAGCACCTATGCACATCATGCCCCTTCTACCTATGGTATTTGCAGTATAGGTCTTTGTGATATCCGTAGGGCTTAGGTGCATAGGGGTCGACAAGTCGACTCTCAGGTAAAGTAATTACCTTTGCCATGTAGAGTCGCTCAAATAGAGAGTCCCTGGACTCATTAATGGGCATAAATTATCGCTTAGGGTGACGTTGTTGGTTTAGCCCTTGATTTGTTTGAGACTTAACATTGGACTGTGTAGGAGTGGGTTGGTCCTGACAATCAAGGGGTTGAGGTTTTGGATGACTCAACCGTAACTCAATGCTTGTGAGCCGATCCATGATCTATTGTAAATCATTTTGTTGGTGACTCACTTGTAACTCCACATCAGCTAGCCTATCCAAGATATGTTGTGGTACTAGTGGAGGTGATGACTGGATGGCTATTGAGGGAGTTGGATGGCAACTTATATGTGGTGGAGGTGAACTAGGTGTGGGAGCTAGGAGATAATTGATCGAGGGTGGATCAAAAGTCCCTAATGTTTGAGCAGATGTGGATGCTTCATGATGATTGGAGCTGGTGATTATATCCACATGTTCTTGTTCTTGATTTAGCTCATGCTCATGTTCCAACTCAGAGTTTTCAACTATGGTAGTTGGGTTACCCCCACTTTGGTCTAGGGAGTACACATGTTCTTGGTTTTGTGGAGATGTTGAGTGAGATGGAGTAGGTGTGACCGAATCCATCGGTGGTATCTCCTCTTTTATGGATGGAATGTTGGATGGTGTCACAATTTGCATAGATGGATTCAGAGGGATTTGGTTCTCTGTCATCATATTGATCATTCCCACAAACTCATGAGAAGATGCATTTGCATCTAAACGAGTCATGGCTACCTCATCAACTTGTCCAAGGTGATCTGCTTGGCCCCCCTGCTCGAGGGGTGCATCAAAAATGCTATCAATGGGTGGCAACTTGGTAGGGGGACTACCTAGATCCTTTATCGACTCGATGATAGGTGTGAATGCAACATTGGGTACTATGCACTCATCGAGTTCTAGGTAGGTGAATTGAATTGTGTCCTCAACTATGGTGGATGAAGATGGTATGATAGGATTTGATTCATCCGTATCAATAGTGGGCTCTTCCTCCTTTTTGGTAGGAGTGAAAAGATCTTCTTTAGGTGTATTGATGATAGCTATGGGAGCTTCTGTAGCTGGCTCTTCTGATTCTTCCTTGCTTGAAGAGATAGAGGATGGTACTAGCGGTGGTGAAGGTAGCTTCACGACTAACCATGGGGTTGAATCTGGACTCTAAATAAGGTCATTGGATTTAGTGTCCAAATGCTTGGGTGACACTATAGGCCTTTGTGGATGATCCACCTGCTTATAATACTTGAAGGGGTCTGGGTCAACATGGACCACATGGACCTTACCTTCATCAATGTATTTAATGCATTGATGCACTATAGATGGAACACATTCCATGTCTCTTATCCATGGCCTTCCAAGCAGTATGTTGTACTATCTTGCACCCTCCAAGATGTAGAACAATGTAGGCACAGTATTTTGTCCAACTTCAACAAGTAGGATTATTGTGCCCATAGTGGAGGATAAAGCATCATTGAATGCTTGTAATGTGAACTTGGATGGTGCAATGCGTGAGGATGGAAGGTTGAGATGTTTCAGTGAAGTTGTGGTAATAATGTTTATCGAGGAACCTATGTCAACCAATACTCACTTATAGGGGACCCTATTGATGCTTGCAATTATGTGCAGAGCAGGATCTGGTGAATTGGTAGGTACGGGTTTGACCTCATGATTTTGAAAGGATATAGCAGGATTCTTGTACATTTGTATGTATTCCATAAAGTTGGTGAAAGCATCAGAGTCATGATGTTGTACCTCCATGGAATCCAAGACCCTCATGAAAGGTTCCCAATATTTGGAGGACTGTAGTAGAAGCTCGCTCATGGTCACTTTGGCTGATGGTGCATGCGAACTTCGCACAGGCCTACTCTGGGTTGCTAACACTTGTTGGATGGGAGTTCTAGGTGGTGAAGACCATGATGTAGAGGGAGTGTAGACCTCCCTGCTAGGCCCTTTGGAAGGCTGATTATATCTGGTTTGTGATTGGAATCGGTGTTGGCTAACCGAATAATCCACTTGATCATGTGGGTAATCCATTGATGTTCTCTTGGTAGAGGTACTTTGGTGGTCGGGTCTTCTAAATGAGGAGTGGACCTCACGATGACTTTCAAGGTGTCGTGCAGGAATGATGAGATCCTCAAGAGAATAGCAAAGGTGACTACTATCAGGGCTCCATGCAGGAGTGATGAGATCCTCATACCTATAATGATGGTGCTCAGGGCCTCTCCTAAATTTTTCTACTTCACTAGCTCGTGATCGAGCTCGGCCATGCATAGTTGTCATAATGTGTTGACTAGGCAAACCTTGAAGGAAACCCACACTAAAGAAAATTTTGACTTTCAAAAAAGGCTATAAGTGTTATATATCAAAATGATCAGTGCGACGAGCTGATCATAATGGGCTAGGTCTCCAAAATTTGATTTTTGGATCAAAAATTTGTATTTTTGGAATATTTGGCTAACCGGGGCCTGTGGGGAAATGCCCACTTTTAGGAATTTTGGGGAAATTTTGAACCGTGAAGAGTTAGGACTCAAAATTTCTAGGAGAGGTGCCCTAGGGGCTAACTAAGACAAAAAAACAAATTTGGCAAGTTTTGGAGTTGTCTAGCCCATTATATGACTATTTTAGTGCAGTTTTTCGCTATTTTCGGGGTCAAAAATAGAGTAAAAATAAAACCAAAATAACTTTTTTGTTATAGCTCCGTTTTGCACGATTCTTGAAGCATTGGATGCAGAATAAAAAAGTAGATTTTTTGTAACCCTATTTTTTGAAAAATTAGGGTTAGGGTTTTGTCCCAAATAACAAAGAAACACACAAAGCAGATAATATGATTATCTTTTTACTGATTAAATGTGTGTCCTAAACTGGTTTCAATGTGTTTAGATTTGTTGTTGTTCTTTGCTCTTGTTGTAAAATTAGAATGAGGGAACTCAACCAAAGTGGTGACTAGGGACACTAGTGCCAAACATGATTTCTCAAAAGAGTCTAGGGTACACCGCTTAAATCCCAGTGGGGGGTTCGCCTAGCTCTTCCACTCTGAAACAATGTTTCCAATAGTGGGAGGCAGTTTGAACATTAGTGACCTATTCCATATTGAGAGAGTGCCCTATTCTATCTAAGATATATATGGGCAAGCTGGTGGAAGGAGGTGAAATCCAACGTCACCAGTCTGAATTGGGGGTTGGTGATGAAATCCAACCTTACCAATATTATAGTGAAACGTGCAAGTGTGTGTGGTTCCTTTTAAGCCCAAAGAAAGTAAGCAAAGAAGCATTCAATGATCATTCACTAAATGCATGCAATAGGTGTGTTTTAATTTCAAAAATCTAGGATAAAAGGAACCTACAAATGTCACTTATAGATGCAAGCCCTAAATGCTAACTTACCCATTGGGTAAGCCACAAGCAATCAAGCCACAAAGATGCATTGCTACTTCAAATTTCTTTCGATTTTTCTTCTTCCTTTTGCTATGTGATGTTATAAGAAAAGAAAAAATGTAACTTTTAACCTTTCTATGCAAGAAAATGAAGCAAGAAAACTGATTTTTGATAGTCTCTAAAAATGTAGCAGAAAAAAGAGGGTTTAGGCACTTACTTTGTCCATTTTGAGCTCTCCAAATTCTGAATTTTTGGGCAAAAATCTCTATTTCACCACCGCTCTAGGGTGGGATGATTAGAAGCCTCACCACCATCCTAGGGTGGGATGGTGAAGCCACCATCCCAGGGTGTGCCAGATAAAGGCTCTGCCACCATTCCAGGGTGGGGAGGGGAGCACCTACAACACAAAAAGGGCAAAAATTACAAAATTGAGGTCATATTTTCACCCAAATCATAAGGGAAAAGGGTCCCACCATGATCACCACTGAATTAGGGAAAATTAGTGCACCTAATTAAGAGAAAAAATATGTGTATCTATCCCATCTTGCACATGAGCATCAAACGGAAGCATGCATATGAAAATGAAGCAATACCAAGCAATAAAGAATGAAATGAAACGAGTGTCTTATTTATTAATTGGGTGGATCAGATCCAAGGTTACATAGAAGTCCCCTTGAGGGCTCAAAATTTGATACAATTGTTACAATTTTTGGGGTGCCCAAGGATCAATTCCTTCAAGGAATCAGGGTGCACATCCAGTGCTTTTCCTCATACCCATAATCGAGGTGGGCGGGCCAATGCCACTGCTGCTTGTATCTTCAATATATGATGTCTGATATTCCTTCCCAATGCCTTCTAAGAACCTGCACCTACACACAAGGAAGCCAAAGGGGTCAAATAGCAAGGGTGTATGGTGGAAAACATGCAATCCCCATAGGGGCAAAATAACGCATATATTAAAACTATATCAAATCAACTCAAAATGACTTGAAAATTTGTGGAGATGTCAAAGAGGATGTTTTGAGAGGATATCACTAAAAAAATATCAGAAATTGCATCCGTAGACCCCTCGATTTTGCGTCGCTCACCTGCAACCTACGAAAACCAAGACAAGCAAATCCTGAACCTAAACATATCCAAAACTCATGAAATTTGGAAAGTATGCATAAATAGACATTTCAAGACAACCCATATGATTATATTTTCAAATTGAGGCCCAGATCCACCTGCATACAACTGGGGTGCCCGGATGGGCCCTACGAACCTACAAAAACTTAAAAATGCTATAACTTGGTCAATTTAACTCCAAATTACATGAAATTTGAACCATAGCATCATATGATAGTCTAGAATAATATAATTAAAAATAGTAATAAAATTGTGTAAGGATTTATCCTCATCCCGAGGGGCGGTGGTGACTACAACTAATTGGGGGGCACCCTAGGAGGGGATACCCACCAATTCTGCCCACATTTTGCTACAAATATCACTAGAGGATGTTCCTAAACAATATAAGGTGTGTTTTCATCGAATTTGGTGAATAAATTCACCTGGATGGAAAAGTTATGCTCAAAATACCCTCTTGAAGTCACCCGGTAACCTCCTTGGCAAAAGAGAGATTTCGAGGGCAAGAAAGCTGCAATAAGGTGGGGGGAAATATTGGAAGCACTCCATTGCATATCCTAGAACTCCTATCTATATTTTTGTGTGGATATTGGATCCATTTTATAGCCCAAAGGGGCTCATGTGCAAAAAGGCATGCAAGGGCATGCATGGCAGGAGGTGCCACTTGTCAAACGGGAGGCATGCAATGGGTGTGGAAGAGAATATCCAATTTGGGCCTCCATTAAGAAGTGTGTCATAAGGATTCAATGCCCTCTGACCCGCATGCTCCATATGGCATGCTAAATGGTAGTTTTTGGGTGCCAAATGTCCCAGATTTGACTTTTTTGGGTCAAACTTGCTCACCGTCCCACCCTGGGATGATGGCTCACCACCATCCCGGGGTGGGATGGTGGGAATATACCACCATCCCAGGGTGGGACGGTGGTGAATTTTGGGCCAAAACCTCCCAAAATTGGGCCAGTAGCCTCCAAAAACCCTTTCGGAGTGGCTAGAACCACTGTGAGCCTCCTGAGGGCTGCCCAAGGGGCCATATGATGTCAATTTGATCATTTTTTGTGGATGCTTAATCGGGTTTACCATATTTTAGTGTCTACACTTGCTCATAGTCAACCAAGTAAAGTAAATTTATTAATTCTAATGTCCAATACAAGGAACTTATAAACAAGCTATTAACCAAATTGGAATGGTACAACAATGAGGCAGTCCCTCTATTATCTAATCATTTTGTCGATACGATGGCCTCTTTGGGATCTTTAATTCCATAGAACCTTTCTAACAATATTAAAACCATCCATGTTAAAATTCTTTTGTAATCCATTATTTCACATGAAGCTTCAAACGGTGAAGAAGTTATCCTCATGATCCAAATTGAATCGAACCAATATTTGTTCTCTCAGGTACATGATTTTCTAAAACAAGCATCTTAGGGGTCCTTAATCCCATAGGGTCCTTATAATAATGGCATGACCATTCATATTAAGGTTATCTCCCAATATGTATTCATGCATGATGAATCACAATGGGAGAAATTTTTTCACTCAATCAAAATTCAAGCCTATTAAGATTGGCTCACTCAATTAAAATATTTCCTAAAACCTGGTAGTATCCCTTCAAGATTATCACATGCCACAAAATAAAAATTCAAGCAAAAAGTGACCAAATATGTCTTTTTAGGAGACATCCTTTATCATCAGATCTTTGATGGTCTTCTCCTTTGTTGTCTAAAGACCTAAGAGTATTCTTAGGCAATCTCACAAGCTCACAATGGTACTTACAACAACAATTTCAGCAGCATGGCCATCGCTAAGCGCATCCTCTAAATGGGTAATTATTTGCCTACTCTAGAAAAGGACCAGTGCAATTATGTAAATAAGTGTGTAAAGCTCCAGTACCAGGCTAATATATCACACTTGCCTTTTTAGGCCTTACAATGAATTCAATCGGTATGGCCTTTTTCGCAATGGTGTTTTGATTTAACTGTGAAAATATCACCTCCATATTTGGCTTGTCACACATTTATCTTAACGGCCACATAGTAATTCACTAAATGGGTGGGATATATCCCTCTTACCACTACAACTGGAGCTCTTATTGCATATTTTATACTCCATAATATTATATGTCTTTTGGTTTTCCATCCAAAATCATTTTGGATAATGGGATACCATTCAAAAATAAATATGTGCATGCTTTGACTTCCAAATACAATATTAAACACAACTTTGCTACACCCTATTATCTGTAAGCAAATGAACAAGCAAAGGCATCCAATAAAACTATAGTTGCCATCCTTAAGAAATCTGTCAAGAAAAATCACAAATATTGGCATCTTCAGGTACCTCTAGTATTATGGTCTTATCGCACTAGAATTCGAACACCCACTAGGGTAACCTCATTTTTACGAATTTATGGCAATGAGGCCATGATGCCCCTAGAGTTGGAAATCTCTTTGTTGTGCATCTCATTGCAATAGTTCATCGATGATGACACCACGCAACAAGCTCACCTTGACCAATTGACCCTCTTTGATGAACAAAGAGTTAATGCCCTCGAGCATCTTCACGTTTATCAAGATATTATTAAATTAGCTTAAAATATGAAATTCCACCTAAGGAAGTTTAAATTTGAAAACCTTGTGCTCAAGGGAAATCAATAAAACTCCAACTTACCACCACACTTGCAAGACAAATTTGTGACAAAATGGTTACGCCCCTTTATCATCACGTAGAAGATAGGGACAGGGACTTACTATCTTGCTTCTCTTGAGGGTGTTAAGGAACCTAAACCTCTTAACATTCTCCATTTGTGGGAATTTCATGCATAACACATAATACATCACAAAAACCACAAAAAAATAAAAAATCACAAAATTACAAAAACAAAAAAAATCATCAAAAACAACAAAAAAATTAGAATACATAAAAGCACAAAAACAATACAAAACATAAAAAACATAAAAACATTTGCATTATATCACCATGCATTGATTAGCTACATTAGGTATATTCATCCATTGCACTTGCATTAGGACAAGTTGTGTTTGCATTCTTATGGATGACACCATGTTTGTATGCCAATCAGGAGCCTTAAATCAACCTTATCCATCATCACCATTTGTAGTTTTCCTTATGAGCTTTTGCTTATTAATGAGTCCTCGTAAGATAGGTTAGATACCATATGGATATCAATAATGATATTTATATGGCCACTGAATATTGTACACACATATTTTAGTTTACACAAGAGCATAGGAAAAACCATCACATACCACATATCACTACCATCCACATTCCCCTTTGTGATTATCTATGTTTTTTAACACAACCAATGAGTCACTATAGGGTGTTCACTAGGGTTTTTGGTCATTCAACCATCCCTAGTTTTCTTTTTATATTTTGTAAAAAACTATCTTGGCTTTTAGAAGTTAAGGTCTTGCTTTGATAGTACCTTGCATATGTCAAAATACCAACACAAATTCACACATCTAAATCCAAGTTTGAACAAGGAAGGATGACACTACAACATAGTCCTTGCCACCTTAAGTGAAAGGTTTCCCTTTCTCATCCTATTATGCACATGGTTTAGGATGCTGAGAATTGAAAAAAGGACAAGATCCTCCCTACCCAAAAAATCCCCCTTGCTCTTACATGAAATGAGAAAGTTCCAGAAATAAACAAACAAAATAAACAGTGGTTTTCACTACTAATAAAATCCCTTGCTCCAAAAAGAGTGGTTTTCACCACTAACAAAAAAAAAGTGGTTTTCACCATTGAAATGAGCAAGTATCTTGAGCAATCAAAAGAAAACAAGGGAGTAATGAGCTTGAATCCCTAGAATCCTTAATCATTCAAATGCCATGGGGCAATCTCCATTACAATAATGGGTTGAGTGAAACCCACATGGAAATGGAGGAGTCTCACATGCGGTGATATGTTTATCACATTAGCAACCTTCTTTTGTATAAACTAATATCAGCTTGTAGATGAGTTAGCTTTTTGTGGCTTGTATTGCCTAGTAGTCTAGTCCAAATATGTCCAAACCCAGGATAAATATGACCATAGGATGATCCTCATGATAACAATGGGTTGAATGAAACCCACCTGACAATGGGTAGTCTTATGCATCATAATGAACAACACATACATACACATGGATATTGAATATCTGGGTCTTTCTAGAAAAATTATATCTATCAAAATATTGTGTAGCTAATATACAATTTTTGATCAATCAAATAGAGTGTTTGAGTCCCATGAAAAATCTTAAAATACCCTCATAGCACTTCACTACCTCATTATCACTTGTGATTTTATTTATGAGCTTTTGCTTATTAAGGGATCCTCATAAGATAGGTTAGATACCGGATGAATATCTATAATGATGTTTAGACAACCACTGACTATTTTATGTACACCTTTTAGTTTACAAAATCTTATAGTGAAAACCCCACATCCCACACATATCTCATCTCACACATTCACATCCAAATGAATTTTTTTTTGATAAGGTTAAAATTTTAAATTCATGATTTTTATACGTTTGAAAGTGTCTACTATTAGTTTTTCAAACACAATTAGAATGCATTCATTATGTTTTAAGAAATTAAAACATACATCCACAATTTGCATTAGAACATCCTTGTAAAATTTAATGTATCTCATCCACATTAGATTTGTTATAACAAATGAATTCACACTCAATCAAATAAATAAATCTAATCTTACATCTAGCATTAGATGTTGAATCCACATACACACACATCTATACATACATCTATGCACCTATACATCCATATCTAGGTATGTATCCATCATCCATAATCACATCCCTTAGTGCATCCATACATACAATAAAAGCATAACATAAACACATAATGGGAAGTAAATAAATCATATAGATAAAGTCTGGTACATCAGGGTATAAAACTACTTGCAGGCTACAGTAGTGTAGGTCCTCAGACATTACACCCAAAAATAAAAAATACATAGTCACAAATCATGCAGGTCCTGCACCCTTAGAGTCACCTCCATCCTCGATCTCATCCCTGTGATATTTCCCAGATCCACTAGTTGTTGATATCTCTAGCCTCATTGATGACCTGTAACTAGTTCATATTGATGATTGCTCTAAATCACTACACCAACTCCTCTAGGATCTCCTTACCAAATATCACTCAAGTAAATGACCGCTAAGTAGCCTGATCCAACCCTCTAAATCCAGTATGTAACCCATGTCAAATCAACATCGAGCATCATAATCACTCAGTAGGCTCCATAGTTTGGCTAACTCTTCTTGTAACCCTACCACATCCACTATATCTTGAGTAGCTGCTAAAACCTAACCATGTCCTGCAATCGTAGCTACAAACTAAACTTATAGAGCATCCTGCTCTACTATCCTAGAATATATCTCTACTATATAGGTAGTCATGTGTGTACGCAGAGTATCTCGCTCTATGGTCACCTTGTCGATATCTATCTAGGCAATCTCCAACTAGACCTTGAGGATATCTCTATCCTTGAAGAATCCCCTCCACTATTGCTACTCCTTATTGAGCTGAATCTGTACTACTACGAGGGTAGTGTCTCACTTCACCAACTGTCCCTACAAGGTTTGCTCCTCTACCCTCTCTATATACTGGCACCACTCTTCCTACATCTAGCGATGCACTCATCACCCTCCCTCATCCACCTCATCTCTTAAGGCCTCACGTACTTCATCCTTCGTCAGTGTAACCTCAACAAGCCTACCCATCAATCCACCTCCCTATCACAACTGAGTCACCCACTAGGTATCATACTCTAATATGGTACTTGGATCCTCCAAAACCAACTCAACTATTTTTGGATCCTCCTCATCTGCTAGTGGCTTCAATCAAGGCCAATCCAGATGTGTCTCCACCCCTCGATGGTGATATATCACAGGCTCCTCAATAACACCTTGAAAAATCCTAAACTATCATGTGATGTGAGAGTATTTGGAGTACTCCAATTGCTCTACCAACCATCATCTACATTTCATAGACCCCAACTATGTTTTTACCTCTATCCACAGAGGACAATCCATATAAGACCTCCAAATAACTTGAGATGGCCTCAATCCCTCAAGGGATCCTATATAATGGGACAACCTTCCTGTATGAGGGTGACTCTAACCTATCTCCTGGGCTCACCTCCATTGAGCTACATATCTGATATCGGTATCATCCATATCTCCTCATGATACTATCAGTCCCTCTGGTATGTCTACTCGAATGTGCTACCATACCCAAACCTGAATAAGGATATGGTAACCCAATCCATGCCAACCCTGCTATTGGATATCATATAACTCATCATATAGATGAGCTAATAAGGTACTTCCTGATGCCATGATCAATGGCTACTAGATGTCATAATCTATCAGGTCCTACACTAAGTCAAGGAGATTCCATGGGAACCTTGCTCCTAACAAATCAAGTAGTAGGATGTTCGATATGATGAGAATAAAAAATACATACCTCCAACTAAAAACCCTAGTAGTATACCATGCCTCGATAAGTACTCCACCACTATCCATCTGTTGCCCTACAACCTTAGCCTCTACACCAAATACTCTCTGTAGTACTCTATCTTGTTGCAAAAGGGAATTTAAGACAATCGGGTGTCTGTCAATCAAAATGCAAAATATTTGGTACACATCCTCTAATGTAACCATCATATCGCCAATTGAGATATGGAATGTGTTCATTTGACTATCCCAATGATCAACCAAGGTCGTTAGATAGGCTTGATATGACCTCAATACCTCTAGGTGAGTCACCTACTTAAGGCCAATCACCTCAATCCATGCCCACTCATAAATGAGCTCATCTAGAAAATATTAAATAAGGATTGGCACTCTATGGTGGGCCTTCAATAGTTGAAGTCCAACAAGCATAAAAATCAACAAAAATCCAAAAATATTTTAAAAAATTTCAAAATTAAAATTTAATAATTTGTGCTAAACTGAAAGACTGTGTTTAGTACAAATTTAAGAAAGAGAAAAGAACAAGCTTTGGAAGTGACATAGTATAGAGGATGATAGTATCCAGTGGATAGAGGTCCATTAGCCAAGGTAGTGAGGACAAGAGTCTTCAATGGATAAATATCCATTAGCCAGTTCAGTGGAGGCAATAATTATTCTAGAAGATCACCAACCAGAGCTAAGGGGAAAGGAGTTCTCCTGTGGATAGAGATCCATGAACTTGATTAGGGGATTGGTGTCTCATTTGGATAGAGGTCCATAAACATTACAATAGGGAAAGGATTCCCAATATATTGATTGATAAAATTTTAGTGAAATATTTTCTTCGTGGAGTAGCCCACATTGGGTGAACCATGTTAAATTGGTGTCTCTATTATGTTTGGTGATTTGTGCATTACTTTTACTACTACTACTGATATTGTTATTTATACATTGCATAATATTGATTTTGAAATAAAAGTAAAAAGTGGTCTTATATTGTTCACCTCCCATATCAGTATAATCTTGTGTTCTTTAATTGGTATTAGAGCGGGTTCCTTCAGAATATTTTAATAGCTTGAAGGAAAAGCTTACAAGAACACAATGGATTCTAATAATGGGTCCTTAGATAATTCAATACTAGTATTTTATGGAAGCGATTATATATTTTGGAGTATGAGAATGAAGATTCACCTTATGGCACTTGGCAATGAAATATGGGAAGCAGTTGAAAATGGATACACACCACCAACTACTCCACCTACAGATAAATATGGTAAGCTTCTACATCATTACAATTCAAAAGCAATGAATACAATTTTGAGAGGTTTGCATAGAATAGATTTCATAAAGGTTATGCATTGCAAATCAAAAAAAGCAATTTGGAATAAGTTACAAAGCATATATGAAGGAGATACAAGTGTCAAAAAGGCAAAGATAAGAAATATCAAAGAACAATTTGAAGATTTAAAAATGAAGGATGAGAAAAACATTAGTACTTATCTACTTCAGGTATATGAGGTTGTTAACGCGATGCAAGGACTTGGACTTGAGATTGAAGAATAAGATGTTTGTGATAAGATCTTAAGATCTCTTCCAAAAATATTTAGTGAAAATATCTCTGCTATAGAGGAATAAAAATATGGTGATATTTTGACAAGAGATATGTTACTTGGTATTCTTACAAATTTTGAGTTAAGAACAAAAGAGGAACCTAATCTCCGGAAGGAAGTAGCCTTCAAAGCTACTAAGAAGACAAAGGGTAAGAAGTTAGATTCAAGCAATGAGTCATCCAGTGATGAAGAAGCAAATTATGGTAAAAGGAATAAGGATTCAATAAGATTTAAAGATGCAAAATATGTTAGATGTTTCAATTGTGGAAAGTATGGTCACTATGCAACTGAATTTCAAGAATCCAGAAATAGCAATGATGAAGAAAAATAGGATCATAAGAACAGGGAATCAGAAAAATACAGGTACCAAAAGAAAGACAAGGATGGACAAAGCAAACAAGGGAATAATTTTTTCAAACACAAAAGAGGAGCTACTATGAAGACAAGGCAAGTAAGTACTCAAGTGATAGTGATAATAGTTTCTCAGATAATGATAAAGATGAAGTCTTATTTCTGATAGAAGAAAAATAAGAATTCAAGAAAAGGTCACCACTAATTCTCAAGTGTTTTAGATGTGGTAATTTTGGACATATTGAAGATAGTTGTACAAAGAATGGTTTCAGTTTTAGTGATGATGAATATGAGGATACATTTGAATGACCAAAATAGAATATTCTAATGGCACTAGAAGAAGAATGAGGTGATCCTATAGAATACAAGTTAGAAAAGAATGAAGATGTTCTCAAAGGCAAACAAATAGAGGAAGAATTAGAAAAAGGAGAAGTTGATCTTGAGGGAGAGCTTATTTATGCTCTTAAAAATTTAAAGAAGGTAAGAAAGAAAAACTCCCAACTTGAGCTTCAATTTCAATAATGTGATGAAGAGAGAGGAAAGCTTATAGAGGATCTAAACAAGTCAATGACTAAGATAAATAAGTTCAAGGATAAGTTAGAAGCAAAGGTCTTAGAATGTGAAAAATTAGAACAAGAAGTAGCCCTACTAAGTGAAGAAGTAGAGAATTCTAAGGATAAGCTAGACAAGTTTGGAAGAAGTTAAAAGAATTTTGATAATATTATCAAGTCACAAAAGCCTACATCGAGCAAAACAGGTCTTGGTTTTGAATAGGCTCAAAAGAAACAAGAAGAAGAGTCAACCTCAAGTTCTAAAGAAGAAGAAACTTTAGAAGAAGACAGTGTAAGAGAAATTGAGACTTCTGAGGATGATTTGGATAACAAAAAGTTCAACAAGGAAAGAAAAAATGTACAAGGGATAAATAGATGGAACAGGAACCAACATAGGGTAAGAGAGACTAAGAGACCAATGAGGTCAAGGCAAGAAAACTTCAAGGGACAATGTTTCTCATGTCATAGATTTGGTCACAAGGCAATGAATTATAGGGTCCATAATAGAAATAGATATGGCTTCACTAGGAGAAATCCCAAGATATTTGCACCTCCAAATAATAATAACATTAAGTGTTATAAGTGCAATAATGATGGACATACAACAAAGTGGTGTAGAGCAGACATTCCAGAACCAAGCGTGAATAGAAAAAAAATAGGAATAGGAACAGGAATATGGAAATGAAAAGAAACAGGAACATGGACATGAATAGGAATAGTTAGAGAAATCGAAAGAATAAGATAAGAAGGAAAGAGGACAAAGGTAAATATCAGTGTATGCTGAGAGTAGAAATACTCCCACCCCAAAATTAACCACCTCAAGAGGAGGTGGGGGAGGGGCTAAGCTAAGAGACTCATTCTTAGCCCCGAGCCCCAAAGGTGACCCTTTGCCATTGATGTCAAAGGGGGAGAGATTTGAGTAAGGGGGAGATATTTGGTTTAAGGAGAGAGCATTGAGTCAGGGGGAGCAATTTCCCAAGGGGAGCAGAACAGGAAAAAGGTCAAGTTTTGGTAAAAGGAATTTGGGTTACCATCAATGACAAAGGGGGAGATTGTTGGACATTTTGAGTAGATGAGTTGTCATTGATGTCAAGAGTGAGTGGTCATTGATGTCAAGCTTTTAGCACCAGTGAGTGGCAGTTTCAATGGGCAACATCAGTTTTAGGTTCTCCAATTAGTGCAAAAGGAGAGTCCATTTTCAGTTGATCAAATTCGGTTCCAGGAGGTCAAGATGAGGTCCAAGGTGAAAAGAAGAAGCCCAAGCAAATAATATTATAATATTTCTTTATAATATTATACAAGGAAGTTTAAATTAATTATAAATTAATTAATATAATTTTATTACAAATTAATTTATTAATTAATTTACTTAACTTATAAGTTATTTAAATTAATTATTAATTAATTTTAATATTAATTATAAATTAATTTATGTTAATTTTAAATAACCCTAAGGTGGGTTATTAAGTTGAAATTTGAATTTTCAAATTCGACCATCGAGCGCCGATGTGGGGAGAAAATTAATCAATGTGTATATAAAGGGGACTCCAACACCTTAGCCAAAATAATTCAAGCATTCGATTTAATCTCCAAGCAATTGTGAATCGTGCAAATCATTCGGTGAGATAGAGAAGGGTTTAATTGGTGTTTAAAGGACCAAGTGGTAGGTGAGGATTTATTACCCACCTTAGAAGGCACCTTGGTCACCAAGCGTAGGTAGCGTAGTTGGCAACTTTGGTGAAGGCAAGGTGTTGTGGCAGTGCATGGTGGAGGTTCGAATCCATGGTAGAGTGTTTTTGTTTTGAAGCCATCGACAACGATCGAAGGCACCAAGAGGAAGGAAGCTTCCCTTCCTTCTCATGGGCACCTATAGCCCATGTGGTGGGCACCAAAGCACTAAGGCACTTGGCGCTTGGGGAGACGACGGTTCGAATCACGCCGAAACCCTTTTTGGGTAAAAGACAAAGGTATGCATTAGTTGGGTGCCGAAATTTTTGGAAAGACTATAGTTGAGCCATTAAAATTAATTTTTGCATAATTTATTTGGTTTGTAAGGTTTTAAGGGGAGTTATAAGGTTGATGCAAAATAATTTTTGGTGATATTTGCTTTAGTGCTTGAAAAGGGTAATAAGGTGTTTAAGGAAGGTTGTTTGAGTTTTTGTGGTGTTGGATATTATTTTAAGTTGGATATTATAAGGTGTATCTAAATAATTATTTTTCATGTATGATTTGATGGATGCTAATTTCAAGAAGGAGCAATAAGGTGTAGTTGAGCTTTGATTATTTTTGTGACTAAGGAATATTTTGAAAAAGTGTTAAAGTGATATTTTGTCATCTAACCATTGAAATTGGAAAGAAGGAAATTGTGATTGAGACAAGTTTTCTAAGGGCACTTCTACATCAAACAAAAGGTATGGGCACATCTTCCTAGTGAATGATTGTTGAATGTTGTGAATGCTAAGTTGGAGTGAAAAGGGTTTTTCTAGAATAAAGAGTTGTTGATAAAACCTTGTTTGATAAGCATTGTTGTTGAAGTGATTAGTTGAGTGAGGAACTTGAACTAGAGTTTGTGCAAAGATCATGAGTATCATTGTTATGTGAGATTAGCATTGTTGTTGAAGCAATTAGTTGAGTGAGGAACTTGAACTAGGGTTTGCAAAGATCATGAGTATCATTGTTATGTGAGATTGGTTGATAAGCATTGTTGGAAACATTTTGAGTGAATGTTCATAAGTTTGGACTAGGGTTTGTGAGCAAGGATTATTTCATTGAGTGATTGGTTGAGTAGAGTTGATTGAGCCTAGTCAAGTGGATGTGTTGATGTGATAGTTCAAGTTATGTGAAACAAATTCTTCTATATTCTGAATTGATTTGTGAAAGAGGTTGAGTGTTGATGAATGTGAAACATATTGAGTCTCTAACAATTCTCTATATGTTTTTGTGATAAAAGAGAGATTGAAAGTGATTGAGAGTTTATGAGTGTGAAGCATATTGAGTCTCTAACAATTCTCTATATGTTTCTATGGTAAAAAGAAATATTGAAAGAGTTTGAGCATTGTGGTGAATGTGAAGCATATTGAGTCTCTAACAATTCTCTATATGTTTCTATGAGATTGGACAAGTTCTAGTGAGGACTTGTTGAGCAGATTTGAGGTAAGTCTTTGAGAAGACTTGTGAACAAATTTATGTGAGATTTTGTGGAAGCTTACAATACAGAGTTTGAGGACAAAGAGTGTTGAGCATATTGGACAAGTTCTAGTGAGGACTTGTTGAGATTGGACAAGTTCTAGTGAGGACTTGTTGAGCATATTGGACAAGTTCTAGTGAGGACTTGTTGAGCAGATTGGACAAGTTCTAGAGAGGACTTGTGGATAGATTAGTGTGAGATTTTGTGGAAGCTTACAAGGCATATTTGAGATAAGTCTTTGGGAAGACTTGTGAGTAGAGTTGATTGATTGATTTGTTCAAACCTTGAGCTAAGGTTTGGGGCAGATCTAGCAGAGTTGATTTATGATTGGATCAAGCTTTGTGTTAAGGCTTGAGGACAAATATTGAGGATAGATTTGTGCTAGACCAAAGGATTATGTTTAGTGCAGATCAGAGGACAGAGATTGAGGATATATTTGTGCTAGATCAAAGGACTATATTTAGTGCAGATTTGAGGATAGATTTTGGTGTAGATTTGAGGACAGGTTTGTGCCAGACCAGAGACAGAGATTGAGCAGATTTATGCTAAACCGAAGGACTATGTTTAGTACAAATTTGAGAAAGAGAAAAGAATAAGCTTTGGAGGTGACAAAGTATAGAGGACAATAGTCTCCAATGGATAGAGGTCCATTAGCCAGGGTAGTGAGGACAAGATTCTTCAATGGATAGAGATCCATTAGCCAGTGTAGTGGAGGCAACAGTTCTTCTAGAAGATCACTAGCTAGAGCTAAGGAGAAAGGAGTTCTCCTGTGGATAGAGATCCACGAACTTGATTAGGGGATTGGTGTCTCCTTTGGATAGAGGTCCATAAACATTGTAATAGGGAAATGATTCCCAAGATATTGATTGAGAAAATTTTAGTGAAATATTTTCTCCGTGGAGTAGCCCACATTGGGTGAACCACGTTAAATTGGTGTCTCTATTGTGTGTGGTGATTTGTGCATTGCTTTGATTACTACTATTGATATTGCTATCTATACATTGCATAATATTGATTGGGAAAGAAAAGTAAAAAGTGGTCTTATACTGTTCACCCCCCTCTCAATATAAGCTTGTGTTCTTCACTTTGAAAAATATTATGGGCCTATTCACCGATTGATTCATGCAAATAAATCTTTCTTCTTTTCTCATTTTAATGGTTAGGTTGATGGCTTAGAAAAAGAGTTTCAAAATAGGCACTAATAGTTTGAAAGCTTGAAATATTATTGAATATTTAAATGCAAAATTTCAAGTGATTTTAGGGTTAATAATGTTTCCTACAATGCCATAAATGCTAGTTTGATTACTTTTGGTGGTGCCATATTCTCTTTGCTCTCTTGGTACTGTCAACTTTATGCCTATCAAATTTGTGTGGTCCATATTTTGTCTAAATAGCACCTTGATGTCTTTCCTTGCATATAACATATTTTTTAGTGGGGTTCATGGATCTTACCTTTGTACCACATATGCATTTGGTTGACACTAACTCAAATTGGTAGCACACATTATATTCAACCTTGTGGGCCTTTCTTATATTTTTAAATTGTTTTCATTTTGTCATACTAATAATGTCTCTTTAGTAGTTTTAACCTTGTATACATTAACTATGTTTGACTTTATGGACCCCACCTTTCTTCCTTTCCTCAGCTCCATATGTCCCTTATCCACTCTAACTTTCACCTAAAAAAGCACACATGTGAAAAGAGTGAACCACACCATGAGGAAGAAAATGAACAAAACTATTTAGGATTTAGTTATTTTTTAATTTTGTTTTGCTTTTGAAAATTACCTTAGCACATAAGGGTGGACCACATTCTTAAAATGAAGATGAATCACATTAATCCGCACTTTGTAAATTTTCTTAAAATTATGGATTTCTCTTGCTTTGTTCAACTGATTCAATGTGGGTGAAATTTTGCACCCTTAACCCACTCTTTCTTTTAGAGAATAATTCCCCTTTTCAAAGAGGCTACCAAATTTTGAGGAATGTTAATGGATAGACAAAAGATAAGTGGTGGCAGCAGCAGTGATGGGCAGCCACAAGCAGTAGGTGGATGGCAGATTGAAGCAGGGCAGATGATAGAGTGGGCAAATGATTTACCCTTTTCTTTGGGTGAAACTATCCAAAAGGTCCACCCACTTGTTGGGTAGAAATTTCAGATGGCCAACAAGGGCAAACACATTGTAAAGTCTCACCCACTAAAAGGATGAATTTCCTACCCATATTAGGCATAACTTTTATGCGTGAATTGGGAGAAACTTAGAGCAAATCACAGTCCTCTTTCTCAACAACTCCACGAGCAAAAGAAAGGAAAAATAAAGCACCCACCCATCTCATAGAAATCCTGCCATCACTCAAAATTTAAACAAAATAAGTTTTCATTATTGTGGTAGCCTAGTACCAAGCAGTCATATGCATAAGTGACTGGTTTGAGGTGCTCTGCTCCTAAGCCAATTAATTCCAATCCTTCACCACCTAACTAGAGGACTATCTGAATAAATGAAGAGGTGAGGTAGATAGATATTAATTAATTGGGGCAAAATATCAGAGGGTTCCAAGGGTCCAGATAAACTCAGATGCATCTACCTCCTTTTAGAAGATCATCGTCATATCGAGGAGCAGAGTACTGACTGATCACTGTCTTCTCCAAGTGTTGATTTCCCGCATACCACCATTAATGTTGGAATTTTGAATTTGATGTAATGTACCTATAAATAGTGGAATGTTGGTAATTCCTAAGGGCAACTCTTTAGCCATTATAATTCATATGTAAGGTTTTCACCACTGTGTAAATATAGACTTATTACTATTTGATCTTTGATTTTACCTTCATGTTTTTTATTAGGTGTATGAATGTTTATTTTTTCTCTGGTCATTCAAGTGGTTTCATATAATTTTGTAGTCTAGATTTTATAGGATTTACTTAATGATTCCAAAATTTGCATTCATGATATGTATTGGGAGATTTATTTTTGCTAAAGCTGCTAGGATGGGAGTGCTCTAATTATGCATTCTGTATTTCATGCACCTGTTCACCTATTCTAGAATTTTCTCTCTGCACTATGCTTTGAAGTGTCTATTAAAGGTTCCATTGTCTGATCTGCTATGTGTTAAGTTTATATTTCTACCTATGGTGTTACTCCTGCAAGTGTCTTGATGCGGTTATACCCATCCTTTTGAGTTCTGGCTATGACCATTTTTCCATTTATTTCCTACTATTTCCCTTTTTTTAATTTATGATGTAGATAGTTGGAACCACTGTAGAGGAACCGACCTCCTTCGAAGATCGACCACCTAGTCCCAATTCGATGGTTGTTCGATGTTGGAGTCGATCCACCCCCGCTCCTTGCGCTGTGTTGGATTAAAGACCAATCATTTTTTGTGACTCTACTGGGGAACTCATTGAGTTTTCATATTTCAAGAAGTCAAATTTTGGTGATACTTTGATTTACTCATATCCTCTCAAAATCGTTTGGTGACTTTGATGGTGCGGTACCTCCAAATCATGAGATCAGTCATCTTCTTGTGCTAAAAATCCAAACATCTCGAAGGACTCAATGTTTGATGAACAAACTTAAACTCACTATAGTATGTTCATCTGGCGATTCCAACTCCAACTCTAACCTAGATGAGATATTTTAATACCATTGCCACCATGAACTTCTTGCACTAGAATGATTCTAGTCCCCTCAGTATCCTAGACCAACATGATATTCTAGAAGCTACATTTGATGCCCTAGTAAAATATGATAGTGTTAGGAGAGCCATGAAGGAGCACCTTAAAAATATGGTTTCCCTGGCCACCCTTCACAATATCATACACGAGGATGTAATGATCACGTTGTTGGTCACTTCCCTTGAGGGTAGAGCATGGCTCTGGTACAAAGACCTATAACCTAGGAGCATCTCTACATGGGTGGATCTAGAAGAGCCTCTCATGGATACGTTTGGAAAATTGGAGGACTTATTCCAGCCTCTAGATCAATTCACATTTATCAAGAGTAACCCTCTTGAAAGTTTGGTGGACGTCAACGTTCATTTTTAGAATAGCTGGAGGAGGATTCCATGATAATTCCTCACAACCTCCACTCAAGTTTATTTATTCTACGTACAAGCTCTTGGCCTTGACATCAGCTTCCTTCTGCATCAATATAGATAAACTAGGTTTTTACAATTTTATGAGGAGGTCATCAAAGTTGAGCATGTCCTGATGTGGAAGCTACATCCAAGTAGTTCCTTTTAGGAGTTGGTACCAGATCATGCAATAAATGCACTTTAGAAGTAAGTGTGCTATGGTGACCACATCCACAAGGATGAAATGAAATATTAACCCTATATTCAGTTGAGTATGGGTAAGGATGTGGATGCACTTGAGCAAGAGAAGGGTTCAATTGTGTAGAAGGATCCATCCACAAGATTGGCATAATTGGCCAATATCGAGAAGGGATAACATGAAAATCTAATCCCTAATATATCATCATCAAACAGATAAAATACGATGGTAAAAGTCATTGCCATCCTACATTTCAAGGGCCTGAGTATCCAATAGCTCAGTCAAATCAATAAGAATTATGATTTTATCATAATTTTGAGCCAGTGTGGACGGTACCAAATGTAGTACAAGAAGTGCCTTAAATACAACGTAATCTGGTATGGCCACTGCAGATTCATAGGATGATTTTCATAAACATATTGGCTCAATCGTGCCTATCACATCATAATTTTAAGGCCAATAAATAAAATCGTGAACTATGCATGGCCAGTTTGAAGGGGTATCATAAGTTTTATCAGTGATCATTAAGGCATCAAAACCCTATAAAAGGTTATCGCCTAGTTAGGAACCAAAAAGTATCAAGAAAGGATTTCCCAAGAATTATCTAGGAAATGTAACATTCCTCCGTCTTTGTGTTGTCTTCCTAGTTTTCTATTCTTCCATTTGTTTTTGTCGTGACCCCTAGCCCAATGGAGGCATCCAAAAATTTCAAGGTCTCTCATATCACCCTTGGGAGCTCCAACAAGAAGCCTTAGAACTCATAGATGCAGGCACAAGATAAGGGATCACACTATAAATAGCACCCTATGAGTAGATACAGATGAGAACAATAAGTGAAAATTATAAATCGTGGTTGAAATAGAATGGCTTCCTTGTTGATAACAGTCAGTAAAAGAGGATCATTGTTGTATTGTGTGAAAAATAAGGTCTGGGACAGAAGAGATAAAGAACATTGGCAATCTATCTTCTCTTGGAATGTCTCAAATCCTTGGTGGCTTACATTTAAAAGGATTAAATCTGAGAGAGTACCTCATGGAGAAGTGTCTATGCCATTTTGGCTTCACTTTATGAGCTTTATATTGCTTTTCTCTTTGTGTCTTTCCATTTTCTTGCCTTGCCATTTCTTCTGTCTTCCTCTCCCCTTTGTTTCCTGTAACTCTTCGAGTTGGTAACAAATGCTTCATTATCTCATTTTTTTTCTATTGTCCCTTCTTCCCCTTTGTGTCTTTCAATAAAATTTTCGAGTATTTGATTATTGTTTCCACTATTTGTCTTCTTGCTACTCTTGTCTATAGCAGTCCTCTCCATGTATGTTTCTACCCTGTTCTTCTGGATTTCTTTTCTTTGTCCTCCTTTTTTGCTTTCATTGGTTGTGTCTTGGTTCCTTTTCCTTAACTTTGCTTTTCATAATGTTAAGTGTATCACTTCTTCTGGCATATTTTCATGCCTAGTATTCTTCTTGTGTTGCTTTTTTCTTTGCATCTTCCTTTCCTCTTTGTCCTTATATCCTCTTCTTCGTCCCTCTATTCTAGTTGTTTTATTTCCTATCCCTTTTGTGTTCCTTTTTTCCACAATATGGAAAACCCCTATGAGTCACCAGAAGTGTGGGTGAAATTTTGCACCCTTTGCCCACTCTTTTTTTTATAGAATAATCCCCTTTTCAAGAGACCAAATTTTGAGGAATGTTAATGGATGAATGGAAGATAAGTGGTAGTAGAAGCAATGATGGGTGACCACAAGCAGCAAGCGGATGGTAGATTGAAGCAGAGTGAATGATAGAGTGGGTGGATGATTCACCCTTTGCTTTGGGTGGAACTATCCAAAAGGTCTATCCACTTGTTGGGTGAACATTTCAAGTGGCTAGTAAGGATGGACACATTGTAAAGTCCTACCCACCATAAGGAGGAAGTTCCCACCCATCTTGAGTGGAAATTTTATGTGTGAATTAGGTAGAAATTCGAGCAAATTATTGCCCCCTTTCCCAATGACTCCATGGGTATAAGGAAGGACAAATAAAATACTTTCTTGGCTCATAGAACTCCCACCATCGCCCAAAATTCAAACAAAAGGAGCATTCATTATTGTAGTAGCCTAGTACCAGGCGGTCGTATGCAAAAGTGATTTTTAGGTGCTCTACTCTTGAGGTGATTGATTCCAGTCCTTCATCACCTAACAAGAGTACTGTCAAACTGAATTAAGAGGTGAGGTAGATAGATATTAATGAATTGGATATAAATATCAGAGGGTTCCAAGGACCTAGATCAACCTGAAAACATCTACATCCTTTTATAATATCACTGCCATCCCGAGGAGTAGAGTATCCAAGTACTAACTTCCCGCCTACCACCATTAATGTTGGAATTTTGAATTTGATGTAATGTACCTATAAATAGTGGAATGTTGGTCATTCCTAAGGGTGGCTCTTTAGCCATTACAATTCATATGTAAGGTTTTCACCACTGTGTAAATATAGACTTATCACTGTTTGGTCTCCGATTTCACCTTCATGTTTTTTTATTAGATTTATGAATGTTTATTTTTGCTTTGGTCATTCAAGTGGTTTCATATAATTCTGCAATCTAGATTTCATGGGATTCACT
The DNA here is from genome assembly GCA_028583015.1 of Wollemia nobilis. Classification (NCBI taxonomy): domain Eukaryota; kingdom Viridiplantae; phylum Streptophyta; class Pinopsida; order Araucariales; family Araucariaceae; genus Wollemia; species Wollemia nobilis. The sequence continues at coordinate 5,666,195 of JAQPPZ010016348.1, forward strand.
TAATGATTTTGGAATTCGCATTCATGATATGGGTTGGGAGGTTTATTTCTGCTAAATATGGTAGAATGGGAGCACTCTAATTTTACATTTTGTATTTCATGCACCCATTCACCTATTCTATAATTCACTCTCTACCCTCCGCTTCGAAGTAACTATTGAAGGCATCATTGGCTGAGCTATTAGGTGTTAGGTTTATATTTACGCCTGCGGTGTTACACCTGCATGTGTCTTGATGTGACTATACCCATCCTTGTGAGTTTTTGCTATGACCATTTTCCTATTTCTTCCCCCCTATTTCCCTTTTCCTATTTTGTGGCATAGATAGCTAGAATCACCATAGAGGAACCGACCTCCTCCAGAGATCGACCATCTAGTACCAACTCGATAGTTGTTCAATGTTGGTGTTGGTCTGCCCCCGCTCCCTACATGGTACCGGATTTAAGACCAACACTCAAGAAGAATGATTAATTTCTATGAGAAAGTGATGCAGGAGCATCCGGTGGCAGTATGGGCAATCTTGCATCCTTCAAATTTTTCTTTAAATACTTGTATTTTGAATTATTTTAATTCTTTCCCGGAAGGGGAAGTTGTGCAAGGCAAAAGGGAGAAGTTTGTAAAGCTTGGAGCAAAGTTGGGTTGGGGTCGCGAAATCGTGACCTCAAAGGCTCCGACTTGGGCAGGGACCGGTTTGGTCGCGATATCGCGACGTTTGTGGCAGCTGGAGCGGAGGGAGGTTTTCTCGTCGCGATATCGCAACGTCGCGATATCGCGACGTTTGTGGCAGCTGGAGCGGAGGGAGGTTTTTCATCGCGATATCGTGACTTGTTGCGAGAGGCAAGGCACGAATGCAGTTGTGGTCACGATATCACGACGTCACGATATCACGACGGTTTGGCAGACTGAGGCAAAAGAGTAAGTTGGGTCGCGATATCGCGGCCAAAGAGAAAGCAAACAAAGTTTACGCGTGGGCGGCTGGGCAAAGCGGTAATGCACACGTGGCTACCACGTGTGTTACGAGTGGCGTGACATTTGGAGGATGGGTTGGAATTGGCACGCGGGAGCAAACATGTAAGAAATTAAAGATGAAGGCCATGTATCGAGAGTTAAAATTTACAACCGCGTGCATTAAAGGGGGAGAACGACCTTTCAGAAGGATTTTTCAAAAAACAACTGTTGCAGGGCATGGCCGGTATGGAGGAGATGGCAGCGCAGAGTACGGTCTGAGTGAAGCAGCCAGTGCAGGGTATGGGAAGACATTATTACAAGTAGCAGTGCAGATCAGGCAGTTGCCCATTTATGATACAAATATTTGAAAACTCGGAGAAGAAAAATAAAAATAAAATAAAATTTGAAGTTTGAACTTTGTTTTAGGCGGGGCATTAATTGCTAGAGGACCGGGACCTCGTTAAAAACCCAAAATTTTGTAATAGGGGGGATGGTGGACGGAAGAACAGGGGGAGTTACAGAGTGGAAGAACCGAGCCGAGCTCGGTCATTGTATGCCTGCGGGCTGTTTTTAATTCGGAACGCATGTAAATATTTTTGGCAAATTTTAATGAAAAGTTGAATTTGTAAGGTAGTGGTATAATCCATCCCCCGTTAGTGGTATTAGAGCCTGTAGTTCTTGAGTGTACAGCAGACCGTCGAAGAAGATGCAGTTGTACCAGGACTTGTGGGAGGGCTTGAGATTAGGTGAAGATGCCTCCAAGAAGAAATCTCGTGGGTGGAAGAGGCATGGCAGCGGAAGATTTTTGGGCATTGCAGCGGCAAGTTCAGGCCCTGCAAGAAGAACTGCGTAGAGGACATGAGCCGAGCAGAGATGCAGACAGTGAAGATGAAGTTGATGAAGAGGAGAATCAATTTGAAGAAGAGGAAGAAGATGTAGATCCGACACAAGCCAGATTGTACAAGGCCATATCCCAGATCGGGAAGAGGCCGAAGTTAGAAGTTCCCACGTATTCCAGGAACTTGAACCCAGAGGAGTTGATAGACTAGGTGAATGATTTAGAAGAGTATTTCGAATACGAAGAAGTTGAAGACCCTAACCGGGTTAGATTTGCTAAGACCCGACTGAAGGGTCATGCCAGCATTTGGTGGAAGGGAGTACAGCTGGAGCGGAACCGAAGAGGAAAAGAGCGGATAACAAGATGGGACAGAATGGTGGAGAAATTAAAAAGACAATTCATCCCCGTAGATTATGAACTGGACCTGCTACGTAAAATGCAGAGTTTGAGGCAGATGAACAAAACTGTTCAAGAATATACGAAGGATTTTTATAAAATTTCCATCAGAACCGGACACTTAGAAGCCAGCAAAGAAAAGGTGGCCCGTTACATTAATGGGTTGAGACCCAGTGTTCAGGAGGAATTGAACTCGGTTCGGGTAAGCACCATTGAAGATGCTTACCAATTTGCTTTAAAGGTGGAAGAAAAACTGAACCGGAAGTTTGAGAGCAAGAAAAGAGTAAAAGGACCGGGAGGAAAGAACGGTGGAAAGAAAGAAGGAAAGGAAGAGAAGAAAGAAGAGGAGAGTAGCAACCAAGGTCAGAAAGAAGAAGATGAAGAATCCAAACCGCAAGTTCAGAATGGTTGCTACCCGAGAGGAAGAGGTAGATCTGGACGCGGGTATGGAAGAGGAGTATTTCGTGGAACATGTTTCCATTGTGGTGAAGAAGGACACCGGGCATTTGAGTGTCCACAACATCGAGAAAGGACAAACAAGCGGGCAGTGGGTCCTGCCAGAGCAGTTGTGGCAGTTGAAGATGCTGACTTAGAACATTCTGAAGAAGCTGAAAAGGGAGAAGCAATGATTGTGAGGAGGACCATGTTGAGTGAAGAAGACAAATCTGAATAGAGGAGAAGCCTATTCCGCACCCGGTGCAAAAGTGCAGGCAAAGTCTGTAATGTTATTATAGAAAATGGGAGTACAGACAACTTAGTTTTCGAGGAGATGGTTTCTAAGTTGTAGTTGGAGAGAAGGAGGCACCCGCATCCATACCGGATTGCATGGTTGTGGAAGGACCATAGAGCTTGGTTCCGGGAACAGTGTTTAGTCACGTTCAATATTGGGAGATACCAGGATGAAGTCCTGTGTGATGTTTTCCCCATGGATGCTTGCCATTTGCTGTTGGGAAGGCCATGGCAGTTTGATCGGAGTGCAGTGCATGATGGTCGTGCAAATACTTACTCCTTGGTGAAATATGGAGTGCGGCACAAGTTGAAGCCGTTGCAGACCAAAGATGAGAAAGTGTGCAGTAATGCCAAAATTTGTCTGGTAGAGGGCAGAAAATTTTCTTGCCAAGAAGCGGGATTTGAGCAGGTTGCAGAGGCAGGTGAATGTCGGGAGGTGTTGCCGAAGGCGGTGACCGGACAACACCGAAGTGAAGATCACTTCTCTATCTACCCGGGTGTCTGATGCAGGAGCATCCGGTGGCAGTATGGGCAATCTTGCATCCTTCAAAATTTTCTTTAAATACTTGTATTTTGAATTATTTTAATTCTTTCCCGGAAGGGGAAGTTGTGCAAGGCAAAAGGGAGAAGTTTGTAAAGCTTGGAGCAAAGTTGGGTTGGGGTCGCGAAATCACGACATGTCACGAAATCGCGACCTCAAAGGCTCCGACTTGGGCAGGGACTGGTTTGGTCGCGATATCGCGACGTTTGTGGTAGCTGGAGCGGAGGGAGGTTTTTCATCGTGATATCACGACATTTGTGGCAGCTGGAGCAGAGGGAGGTTTTCCGTCACGATATCGCGACGTCGCAATATCGCGACGTCGCGATATCGTGACTTGTTGCAAGAGGCAAGGCACGAAGGCAGTTGTGGTCGTGATATCACGACGTCGCGATATCGCGATGGTTTGGCAGACTGAGGCAAAAGAGTAAGTTGGGTCACGATATCGCGGCCAAAGAGAAAGCAAACAAAGTTTACGCGTGGGCGGCTGGGCAAAGCGGTAATGCACACGTGGCTGCCACGTGTGTTACGAGTGGCGTGACATTTGGAGGAGGGGTTGGAATTGGCACGCGGGAGCAAACGTGTAAGAAATTAAATATGAAGGCCACGTATCGGGAGTTAAAATTTACAGCCGCGTGCATTAAAGGGGGAGAACGACCTTTCAGAAGGATTTTTCGAAAAACAACTGTTGCAGGGCATGGCCGGTATGGAGGAGACGGCAGCGCAGAGTACAGTCTAAGCGAAGCGGCCAGTGCAGGGTATGGGAACCATTATTGCAAGCAGCAGTGCAGATCAGGCAGTTGCCCATTTATGATAAAAATATTTGAAAACTCGAAGAGGAAAAAAAAAAAAAAAATTTGAAGTTTGAACTTTGTTTTAGCCGGGGCATTAATTGCTAGAGGACCGGGACCTCGTTAAAAACCTGAAATTTTGTAATAGGGATGAGGGTGGACGGAAGAACAGGGGGAGTTACAGAATGGAAGAACCGAGTCGAGCTCGGTCATTGTATGCTCCTGCGGGCTGTTTTTAATTCGGAACGCATGTAAATATTTTCGGCAAATTTTAATGGAAAGTTGAATTTGTAAGGTAGTGGTATAATCCGTCCCCCGTCAGAAAGTGATAAGAAAAAAGAGGGGGATTTGAACATCTATGTTGAGATTTTTGCTCAAATGAGATGGAAAATTTTCTTTCTTTTATTTTATTTATTTTTTTCATTTTTGTTATTTTTTCCTTTTTTTATATTTTTTAAATATAAAGGAAAAGTAAGAAGCATGAAAACCAAAAAATAAGAGGAATATATATATTATTTTATGTATACATACAATTTTATGACTTCCTTGAACTAATTAGAGGTATCTTAGATGTTGTACATTCATTAAAATCGATAACAATCACCCCTCTAAAGTGGATAACCCATAAGCATTGAATCCTTATATTATGGTGATGTAATTTGGGAACTACAAAGGGAATCAAACTTTACATGTTGACCTGGATTGAACTGATCTTCATCCCATTTTAACACAAGATCACCTTACTTGGACTTGATATCCATTTAATTGTTATCAAACCATCACTTAACCACCATTTGATGTTGGATGAATATTGTGAGTGCATTTTCATATTCTTCTTCTAGGAATGATAACATGTCCAACTTGCTTGCACTAGTATAATTTAATATCCTTGAGATCTAGTTGTTTTACAATGGAAGGAGGATCCAGATTGATTAATAAAACCCCTTATTTTCCAACTATAATCTTGTAAAGTGAATTTTCTATGGAGTTTTTAGAAGTTACTCTATCTACTCAAAGGGTTTTTTTTAACTACATATACCAATTTCTCTATGAATTGATGATTATCTTCTTTAAAAGCCAAACCATAGTTTTTTTTGTCAACTCAAATAAACAATTTCTCTAAAGGTAGTATTTTGATGATGTTTTTATAACAAATTTATATTCTAGCATGAAGTGGTCTATCCTTACTTTTATGAAACTTTATCTTCTTTATAATAACTATTAAAGGACTCCATATTGAGTGATGATATATAATAGTAGTGTCTCATAGTCTCTTGACTACTGATGTTGATTGGGATAATCTCTACCCATTTTATATATAATTCATCATCATTAATATTCATACCCAACCCACACTTGATAGAGCATTGATATTATTAATGAATTTCAATCCTCATTACTAAAATGGTTTAGAAATGACTATTGGTTGTAGTGGCATTATAATTGTTTTCTTCACTTGATGAATATTATACAAGATTTACATTATTTAACCTATAGAAATATGTATGAGGTAATGTTCAACCAATAATACCCTATTCTTAGGATTTTATGAGCTATTGTATAAGTTGAATAATGACCACCATCATCATGGTGTTCACATAATAGGTCATTTACTCTTCCTTCTTTGATATGCATTAGGAACATGCTATTTGCCCTTTCTAGAATAATGCCCCATTACCATGATTTTGAATATAAACCACATTCTCTCTTTTGGTAATAAACCATTTAGAATATTACTAATCTTCATACATTCTTTGACATATTGCATTTACCCTATCTATCTTTGATTATATACATACTATTTTGGTTGTTTGATTTCATCCATAAACTCTATTTGATCATCTATGTGATACATTACTAAATTTTTAGATAGAGTTCATCTCAATATTTGTTTAGTTTTTACATAAATATCAAATTATTTATTTTTTTATCCAATAAACTCTCTTATATTTTAATTCTCCATGCTAGATGGAAAATCTAGCCTTTGGATGTACCATAAATATTGTGATCTTGCTTTGTGATAGATAATATTTTAACCTTCTTAATGTTTTTATTCTAGGAAAGAATAATTTCTTGATAAATGTATATCCCTCATCATAATTATGCAAATTCTAAACAATGAAGGGGATTAGGTGCTCCTCATATTTATCACCCTTTTGCATAAGTACCATATTGATGTTGACATCTATTCCAAAATAATATAGTCTAAAATATTCGATGAAGTCTGGAATAATCAATACTATGACTCTTGTTATCACATATTTAATATCTTGAAAGGCTTGTTTACGTTATTTTATCTATGTGGATTTGATGTCCTTCTTGATCATCCTTGTGATTGGCCTAATAAGCTTGAAAAATTTAGTGATAAATTTTTCTATGTGGAGTTGATGTCCTTCTTGAGCATCCTTGTTTGCATTATTTTATCTATGTGGAGTTGATGTTCCATAAAGAAGGCCCAAATTTAAGTCTAAGTAAGCGCAAACACCTCTTATGTATGAGTAATGGGTTAATTACATTTTAGTGAGATTTCATGGCCTAATTATAAGTAAAACCCATGGGATCCCATTAAAGCATGTGCTTTATTTTTATTTATCATAAAAAGGGGAAAAAATTTCCAACCCTTCACTATTGAAGGGTGTTATAATTTTTTTTTGGATTTCATACATATTTTAATTAAATAATAGAAGAAAATCATTCACTTCAATATTATACATAAGCATAAGAAGGATAGAAGCAAAAATAAGAGACACAAAATTGATAGGTGCTTTCAGGCACCATAAATAGTCATTGTATTATTCATGGACAAGGATCACTAAACTCCAATACCAAAAACCTTAGTTACATAAGTAAATTAGCCTAAGTTGAAATAGCAAGTGGTATTTAGGTTAATTACAAATTATATTATGGATTTAACCATAACAAGTTTAACCACGTCCAATAGGGCTTACATAAATAGATAATTAGTTACATTTTTATAATGATTTATCTTACGTCTATATAATACTATATCATACAATCCTGACCTTGGCTATAAGTCAGATTACACTTTCAACAACCCCTCATAATCTAAACTTAAATATAAGGATAGAAGACACTAGTAACAATAATATATTTTACCCATAATGGATGCTCTAGTGGACCTTTGTATTTGAGGAAGAGTTTACCTAAATTCTCCTCATCATCTAGTAGAAAACTACCCATCTTAAGAAATTCACCTTCATTAATTTGCAACTTTAGTAGGTAGTTTTTGGTTGCATGCCATTTCTTAAATTATCCATAATATTTCTTATAGTATCCATAAACGGTATTCAACTTCTTTGAAGACTTAGCCTATCCCTTGGGCCCTTGGGTATTTGTATTTTTAGGATTGAATTCCTTTGCATGAGTTTGTATTAGGGATAGCCACCATAATTCCTCATTACTACTTGAAAGTGAACTAGGAGAGAAAAAAACTAATCAAGTGTTAGAGATTTTTATGTTCCCAAATAAATAAGAACCACATGAACCATGAGGCCAAGCATATAAATGGGAGGTGAGAGATTAGAAAGAAAAATTTTGATACATACTGCATCATCTATATTTTTGCCTCCAAACAATGTAATATTTAATGTCTTAAATCTCACATTATACTCAATGTTATCAAAATTAGCCATTTTAGAGAAGTAAGTTTTAGTTCCAAGTGTCTGACTTTAATTGTATTTAAATTTTTCAAATAAATCATGCATTTTTTACCATACATTAATAGGTTTATTTTCATCCTTAATATAAAAATTAAATTTTGGTTCAATCAACAAGGATAATAGGACAAGATCTCCTTTTTGTTTTTGTTGGTGAGTTTCATCGTCTAGGGCTACTACATTTTTCACTTAAAAAATGCATGGTAGGTTCTTGATACATATTAAATTGGTCATATGAGTCCACCATATGTTGTCATCCATTAATATGAGAAATATAGGATTGAGTATCCATATTACACAATTCATCTCCCAACACTATAATAGGTCCTTGAACTGATATCACCAATGTGAAGATATTAAAAAATAATGTGATTTTAAAAAGAGGGGCTCAAATTGATTTTGTATGCAAAAGTTATGGCCTCTAAAATTTTAACCCTAGTAGACCACAAAACTAGAAAATTTAACCATTTGAATTTTAGAAATATTGTATCTAATCATAATTCACATTTGGTGTCCACTAATTTGCTGATAAATGCCACTGATTTTGTGTCACTTGTTTTACACTAAACTATTGAAACCACTACAAAATTCACACTTGCTTGATTTTAATTAGATGAAGGGGTATAAATATAAAAATATGATATTTATTGGTACAAAATATAGTCACATCGGTTGTGATTTCAACCAATAATACAATCCTTCATTCAAGACATGTTAAAAATATCATAGAGGCTCAAACTTGGATCTTGTAGGTACTAAAATCCTTCCACTAACTATCCCATTGATCCTTTGTATGAGGCACAAAAATGACATTTTTTTTAATAACCTATAACATGTTGTAATCAAAGGATAAAAGAACCTGTAGTGTATTAGTGAGGTTCAAACATATGATCAGCATCTACCAAAATGCTTCACTTAACTAGCTTGCTAACACTATTGGTGATGACGAGATCACAAGCACTCCCATAAAAGAAGTGTGACCTAACTGGACTATCTTGTAAAATATGAGGTGCACGATTCAAAATCATGACCTCCTTTCCAAAAAGGAAAAACTTAATCACCATGCCATCTTGATGGTTGAGATGCTAGTAAGGTATTCAATGTATATGCTACACAAATAATATTTAAAAATAATAAAATAATATTTAAACCCCTACTTTAGCTAAGTAATAAGATTTACTTACACCTACATAACCACATTAGTGTCTTGCTTTGATGGATGGAAATGTGTATCATATTCTTGAAGAAGGGCATCACACTATTCACTTTGTTAAGGGTACCAAATATCTAAAGGAAGACCTACGTGCAATGAATTTGAATGTAACAACTATGGGTGCCAAATATTTGAAAATTGGGCATACATGAAGTTTCAAAAGATACAACAAAATAAAGCCTTGGTTTCTCCTTTTTGGAATTGCAAAAATTTCTTTTAATAAAGTAAAGCATTTTTCAATAAAACCTTTAGAAGGATGGATAGTGAAAGATAGAATGAAAGCTTATATTTTCCTCTGATGTAGAAATCACTTATGATGCTTTGAGAAGGAACTTGCTCTAGAATTTGGAAGAGAAATTGAAGGCTCCACAAAATATTTTTGCATGACCAAGTGATGTTGGGTCATGCCTACTTGATACCTTGTTAGTTTTCATACATATTTATAGTAATAAACAAAAGAAAACCATTCACTCAAATATTATACAAAAAGTGTAAAAAGAATGAAAGATAAAGTGGGAGATATAGAATTGGTGAACACCCTTAGGAATCATAATTAATCATTGTATTTTCTATGGACAAGGATCACTTTATGAGATCATCAAGTTCCATTACCTAGGCATAGGTGTATTTCTATCATTCCTAGGTTATTTTATTTATTGCTAATAATCTCGTGAGCCTCTTTCTCACGTAGCACTAGTTGGCATGTTGTTAGCTAGTTGTTAGGATTAGTTGATAATTAGTTAATGTACACTTAGGATTGTTATCTTATTGTTGGCAATTCCTCCCTATTTCTCCTCCAAGTGTGATCTAGACGTATGGTTAAGAAATTTGGGCATATTGTTATGTATTTTGGGCATTAAGGGCCTATTTAAACCTTAGTTTATGAATTAAATATCAGTTGGTTTTCAAACCTTCTCATTTGGTATTAGAGCACAATCGTGATGACCTATGCTCCATTAAGTGCCATTTGGCTATTTTTGTTAGCGACATTCAATTTGGAATGTGATCGCTCCATTTGGCTACACTATCATTTGGTTATTTTGAGGACTTGATCACTCCATTTGGCTATTTTAGTGAATTGATCGCTCCATTTAGCTACACTACCATTTGGCTATTCTATTGGTCTCCATCATTTTTGGGTTTGCAATTTTTCATGAAAAATTTTGTTAGGCATTTTTTGTTGACAGTAGGTTTACAACTTTTTTGGTGGCATCGACAATTTTTTTTATTAACAAGTAACTTGAAAATTTATTTTCACTATTTGTGGTTGACCCTTGAGTCAAATAAGGTGGCTAATACACCTTTGAATTGGAGATCAACTAGGCAACAATCTGAATTTGGCGGATGGTTCGCAATAATTTGAAGTTGGTGGACGGTTCGGTGGAAGAATGATCAACAGACCGCAATAGGAGGCAAATGGTCAAACTAACGGCCAATGAAGGTCAAAAAGGCAGTGGTAGTAGCCCAAAAAGGACCACATGGTGGCTTGTAGACTACCAAGCATCCATGAAGTGAAGCATGACCACTAAACCATGGTCATAAAGTAATATGATGCTTTTTATTTAAAGCACTCCTAGTGCTTCGTCACAACCCATGTGGGACTAAAGGTCCTCATTGCAAAAAATGATTTTGCGTGTGTCACATAATCATATCATAACATATTTGATCTTTGTGTAGTCTGGAAGCGATTAGCATGGCATAACATTTTGCAAGTCGGATGAAACTATTTTGTTCCAGTTTGTAGGTGAGTGGGAGAGAATTCTTGCTCTCCCTTGCAGGCACATGAAGGATTTGCTAGTTTTGCAGTGACCACGATTGAAGGAATTATTGCATAAGTATATTCTATGTGCACCAACCAATTTTTATGATAAGAATACGTAGGATTGGATTATTTACAAGAATTCAACATGACAACGAACATTCGATATATCATCGGATTTACAAGGTTTATCAAAGGTAGCCATTGATAGCACCAATACTCTAGAATTCAATTGCGGTTTTACAATGAGATGAAGGATCTTGTAATCTCCTATACCACTAGAGATTTCCACCATGTAACCTCTAGATACTCTGTGATGGATTGCTACAGATATTCACAAATGATGTTAATTTTTGATGTTGTCGTAAACATCGAACAACGAGATCCCGTGTTGCATGTGAGTTTTTGTTACATGTTTTTGGGTGACGGATGTCAGAGTTTCTATTCAATAGCAGTTCACCTCTAAGTATCCTACCTAGAGTATTTTGCACTGAATCCTACCAAACCAACAACCTTTATGTTATGTTGTGGAGTTTGATCTCAGCTAAATATGGATAAAACAGTTATATGTTCCTTAACTGGACTATATATGACCAAATTTTGGACTAGAGGTGGAAAAGGAAAAGTTAATTTTAGGATTGGCTAAAATTAATTTTTTTTTCTAATTGTAAACTTTCTAATTTTGAAGTAGGCCTTAAGTTGGGATTGGGTTAATTATAGGATGCTTGTTTTAGCATGCAACTAAGTTTCCCTATTTATGTAATACCTCCGGTAGAGAGGATTGTATCTTGTTTATGGGAAGTGTATAGGATTATGCATCTCTTGTAGAGAGATCAGGAAGCTTGGTGTAGAGCTTGATGAAAGGGTGTTTGTATTTTGAATTACTATCAAAGTAATTGTGTGGAGATGCTGGTGTTTTGAAGAGGAATTTGCAACTGGTTGTGTTGCAGGATTACTCCCTTCAGAGATTGTATTCGTGTTAATGCAAAATACTAGTATTTCTTGGTGGATGTAACCCACACTGGTCAAAACAAATTATATACCGTGTTTTATCTTGTCTTTCTTATTTATTATTGTTCTTTTGTATTTTATATTTATGCAGTGAACCCTAAAAATTGGTATCAGAGCAAGTTTGGGATTCAAGATTGAGTGGGAGCTATGGCAGAAGAAGGGAAGTTCAAGGTGTTTGTTCCATTTGGCAAAAAGTAATTGCGAAGCTCTTTCGTGAAGTACTGTGATGGAGTTTTTTGGTGTGATGTCGAAGATGGTAAATAATTTCCAAGTGCTATGCAACGAGAGCAAAAGGGCTCTAGTTTCTCACCATTATGGTAAGAAGGGGCACCTGAGAAAGGATTGTTGGTCTCAGGATAGAGATGGATGAGAAAGGTCAGATGTGAATCTAATGAGTGAAATTCTGGCACTTTTTTATATGGTTGGTCTTGACATTGACGTTGGAGGACCAGAGAGTTCTCAAGCAGTGGGAACTGGGAGACATGTCCAAGAAGATGGACATGGCTCAAAATTTATTGTATGATTTTTTTTTGGGATGGAACACATAATATGGTTATAGCTTTGGATAATTGCGACCCAAGTCCCTAAGTTGGAAGGTAATTCCACACTCGAGGAGTGTGCTTTAAAAGCTAGTGGTAAAGCCATATTGTGTGTGTGCATGCTATGAGTCATCCATAGTATGTAGATCTTGCCATGGTGGTGATGTTTGATTCACCATGATACAAAGTAATTCTGAGGATGTTGCTATTATCACTGATTTATGGTAGAGATATTATGTGTTGCTTTTTGATCACAAGATAAAAGTGTGTAGATAACACTAGTCCGGTGTGATGGTTCAGAGTATGGTTACAACAATCTAGAGGAGTTGACATTCCTTGTTTACCTTGAAGATATTATTTTGTGGATGCAGCAGCGGTAGAGTTGTTGTGGATCAGTCTCCAAGTGGGAGATTGTTAGGTTGTGGAGTTCTATCTTGGCTAAATATGGATAAAATAGTTATATATTCCTTAACTGGACTGTATATGACCAATCCCGAACTAGAGGTGGAAAAGAAAAAGTTAATTTTAGGATTGGCTAAAATTAACCTTTTTTCTAATTATAAAATTTCTAAGTTTGAAATAGGCCTTAAGTGGGGATTGGGTTAAGTATAGGATGCTTGTTTTAGCATGCATGTAACTGGTTTCCTTATTTATGTAATACCTCCGATAGAGAGGATTGTAAGTTTTAACTAGGCCTTAAGTGCAGAATGGGTTAATTATAGGATGCTTATTTTAGCATGCATGTAACTAAGTTTCCCTATTTATGTAATACCTTCGATAGAGAAGATTGTATCTTGTTTATGGGAAGTGCATAGGATTGTGCGTCTCTTGTAGAGAGATCAGGAAGCTTGGTGTAGAGCTTGATGCAAGGGTGTTTGCATGTTGAATTATTGTTAGACTAATTATGTGGAGATCTTTGGTGTTTTGAAGAGGAATTTGCAACTGGTTGTGTTGCAGGATTACTCCCTTCAGAGATTGTATTAGTGTTAATACAAAAGACTGATATTTCTTGGTGGATATAACCCACACTGGGTGACCCACATCATATGTCATGTTTTCTCTTGTCTTGCTTGTTTATTATTGCTCTTATGTATTTTATATTTATGCAATGAATCCTAACACTTTAGCATCGCAGCGTGTTGGTGGACTTTCGGTGGAAAGACGAGTGCAGGGTTATCTAGGAATAATATCCCACATTTAGTGGGCAACAAATATTTCAAGGCCTTTATTTGGGTGAAAGCACCTTGATACTTTTGATCATGGGAACCCACGTGATGGTTGAAGCCTATTTGACAGGAACATTTTCCTCAGTAGCTCAATTATGTTGGGTGCACAATTTTTGAATGATTTCGTTGATCGATGTATAATTTTTGAAGGATTTTGTTGATCGATTAATTTTTGAAGGATTTTGTTGATCGGTTGATAGTTGCAAGGTGACTTGTGGATGCAATGCACGCTTAGGCACAACATAATTTTGCTATCATTAATTTTTTATTTTTTAAAATTAAATTTAAATTAATTATTAAATTGTATTTACATTTAGTAATTTCCTTTTTAAATCCAACATATATTTGCTTCAATAAAGCATATTCATTGTAAAAGTCTACAAGGCTTAATTTTGCAATATTTTACAATCCCCACATTGGGAAAGCTTTTGTAATTGCTTAAGAGGCAACAAATTGTAAGCCTTTTGACTTCTTGTAAAGTGCTTGAAACACATAGCACCCTTGTAATTTCCTAACCGATAATAGTCGAAAGCCTTTTGGCTTCTTGTAGAGTGCTTGAAAATTATAGCACCATTGTACTTGCCTACGAGGTAAAGATTGAAAACATTTTGGCTTCTTGTAGAGTGCTTGAAAATCATAGAACCATTGTACTTTCCTACAAGGCAAAGCTTGAACACCTTTTGGCTTCTTGTAGAGTGCTTGAAAACCATAGCACCATTGTACTTGCCTACGAGGCAAAGATTGAAAGCCTTTTGGCTTCTTGTAGAGTGCTTGAAAACCATAGCACCATTGTAATTACCCTGTGAGGTAAAATATTATTCCCTTTTTGAGACAACTTGATAGCCTTTCTGGCTTGCACCAAGGGATAAATGGCTACTGCTTTGGCAAATAAAGTGGTCAAACTAGTTGTTGTAGTTAGTCTCATGGCCTAAGGAATTTCATCCTTCTAAGGAGATCATTCCTCCTCCCTCATCAATACATCCTCCTATTGCTCTTTGTCCTAGTTTTTTACTTGGTAAGGGCGTGATTTCTCGATGTTGTTTCTCTACATCGACATCTCGAGGTGTTTGCATTGTTCTTCCGCATGGTTATGAGATATATTTGCAACGTTTGGAGACTCACTCTTCCACTCCTATTGTACAAGCATTGGATTCCAATGCTTCTTGAGTGGGGAGGTATGATGAGGGTATCAAGTTCCATTACCTAGGCATAGGTGTATTTCAATCATTCCATTCCTAGGTTATTTTACTTATTGCTAATAATCTCGTGATCCTCTTTCTAATAGCACTAGTTGGCATGTTGTTAGGTAGTCATTAGGATTTATTGGCAATTAGTTAACGTGCACTTAGGGTTGTTAGCTTATTGTTGGCAATTCCTCCTTATTTCTCCTCCAAGATTGATCTAGCCATAAGGTTAAGAAATTTGGGCATATTGTTAAGGCCTATTTAAACCTTAGTTTATGAATTAAATCTCAATTGATTTTCAGACCTTCTCATTGCTACACTCTAATATAATGGATTGAACGGTTAGAGGTATTTTTTCCAATAATAAAAACCCCAATACGTAATAAAGTTAACCTAAGCTGACATAACAAGTGGATTTTATATTAATTACAAATTATAATATGGTTTAACCATAACACAATTAATCGTGACCCATATAGCTTTACATAAATAAATAAATATATTTATACAATGATTTCCCATAGACCTATATAATATTATATCATACAATATTGGCCTTGGCCATAAGTCAAATTGCACTTTCAACAAAAACTACCTTTCAAATAAAAAACCCTTTAATTTTAATCCCTACTAATTCACGAGTTTTTGAACAAGATAAAATAATTAATTCTCTATACTTACACCAATTTTGGCTTGTATTCTTAAGTACATATAAGATATCTATTGTAATAGCATCCTTATATCCCTCTCAACATTATTTTTTAACATAAGTTTATCTATTTATAAGATTTTTTAACAATTTTTAAGACCAACCAATATGGATATAATATTACCAATCCTATTGGCCTAACCTCTAAATTACACTTCTAAATTACACCCTTGCTCAAGTGTGGTATGATAACAAAATTAAGGGAGTGAGTTGGATTCTTATATAAATTCTTGAATTCCTCCACATAAATATCATATTTCTTAAATTATTAATTACCCCATCCTTAGACTATTTTGCAATGTAATTAAGAATCTATGTATTAAAATATCCACAACACATAAAGGATATCATAATACAAGTACAATAGATATTGCATGGTTTCCTATAAAAAAATTATAATATTATTAAAAAAATTATGATATAACCAATTTATTAATTTCTTTATAGTTTTATTTCTAACATGAAAGTATAAAATATAAATTTTTATGCATGCAAATGAATGTTTGACACTCATTTTAGCAACCTTTAACATGGATACAAGTATGGACTCATAATCTTAAAAAATAGATTGAATACATGAAAATAATTTTTAATAACTATACTGGATTTATCTATTAATACTATACTTTTGTGTACACTTAAAACTATCCATATATTCTATATTTTTCATCGTAAGATCTAACTAAATTATTAATAAAAAATCACACATAATCCTAATATGTATATAGTATAATAAAATGTGTCTCTTTCTGAAAGCATACACATACACAACTAGATATACAGATAAATATATATCCATAACCCGTGCACAAAGATCCATAATATTATTAGGATTTATAAGAAGGATAGTAAAATGATTGGATAATATGTAATAAAAAACCAGAACCAATCACTTTCAAGATCTTTCTTGAGTATAAGAAAGATAATAATCTTCATAATACATTTAGTAGAATCCCATATTATATGCCCACTAGTATTCCAAATACAAACATATATTATTTATAATAAAATTAAAATATTTAAATTATATTTATTAGAATAGTTAATGGTATGTTATTAAAGTTTTATTTAAATTATCCAAGTTTCAATTACAGAGAAGAGGCTCAACACTAATAATATGTCATTGGACTTTCATCCACTAAAGAAGACATTTATTAGACCTAAAGAAATATAGCCCCACTGTATAGCCCCACTTATATTACCAGTTATACTTTACCTTTTAAAAAACCTAAAAATATATATTTATAAATAATTAGATTCATAAAATGCCTTAAAAAATAGGTTAAAGAAATCTTATTTTAGTAAGATTAATTATTATTAATATAAATGTCATTTTGATGGAGAATATAACAATGATTTCTCTCATTAATTTGGTGATTCATTATATCACATAAAATGAAATTACTATCTGATTGCATTTAAACGACTATAATTTCTTATATTCATATTCTGAACTATTCTATGCAAATCTTTACTAAAAATTGATGGACAATGATTATACGCTTTGTTAGCCAACCTCTCTCGTTGACCATAGGATTCCTCGTTCCCCACGTGATATCACGATTTTCTACCAATGAAAAAGTTTTCACATGAACTCAAAACAAAAGAATGTGAAGTACAACTGACTTCATGATATAATTATGAAAATGTGAAGTACAACTGAGTTTATAATATACTTATTTTTTCATCGTAATGGTGTTTGAGTTGGATTCGAAATTATACCACTTTATAGAATAAAAAATTGAAGTATAACTGACTTTATAATATAATTATCTTTTCATAGTAATGGTATTTGAGTTTAAGTTCCACTTGAAATCATACTTTTATAAAATAAAAAATTGAAATATAACTGACTTTATAATATAATTATTTTTTATAATAATGTTGTTTAAATTCAATTTTAAATCATACCTTTTATAAAATAAAAATATTACTCATTTCGTTATGTATAATTTTTTTTTTTTATATATATAACAACAAAATTACTTACATACAAACTGTCATTGTTTATAAACAATTGTTTTATAACCAGGCATTATATCTATCCTTCTTTAGGTTTAAGACACTTGGATATAACATATATATCAAACCATAGGTATTTAATAGTACAAACATATCAAGTGGGATTTCAATGGTATAGCATTTCCATAAACTATAAGGATCTTCCTAGTATTTTTAATTTAGGGCAATTTAGGGCCAAAACAAGCTTTATACAAGAGGGAAAAAGTAAAAGTAAATTGTATAAATGAGTTTTTTCTATGAAGTTAAGTTGTAATTCATTTTAATATTTATATTTATTTAAAATTGTTTTAAAATATATTTAAATAATAACCATCCATTGGTGGTTATGTTAAACAACACTTACTCGTGTCAAAAGCGTTGTTTGCTCCACGTGGTAGAAGGATCCTTGCAAAAATAAAAAATAAATTTTAAAAAGTTTGAGGTGTAGATTAATTTGCTCAATCAAACTTCGTAAGGGGTGGAGGTTCAAGGTTTAAGGTTCAAATCTTGGGCCTCGTTGGACTTAACGCTTATCCCTTTCCTGGTGTTTTCAGCGGTGTATAAGGTTTAAAATGATTGTGGCATGGTGGTTATAGGGGCGGATTGCGCGAAGAACTGTGTGACATGTTCCGGAATGGACAACGTAGAATACTGTGGGGGTCATAAAAGCCGGACAGCCTACCCAAATTCGTGGCGGCTACCGATTCCACCATGTAAATATATATATATATATATATATATAATTTCTTTAAAAGAAAAGAATTTATATATTGATATTTAAATTTACAAAGAATAATTATTCAACAAACGGTTTGGAGGTCATAAGATTGTTGTTTAAAAGGAGGAACAAGCAATACAAAAAATTTAAAAACTCCAAAAAGTATAACAATATACCAAGGATGCTAAAGATGCAAAGGTTACCATAATCACCAAAAAAAAAAACTTGAAACACCAAAAGCTCCAAAATCACGCAATGTTCCAGGGTTGTCTAGAGGCATCAAAATATTCAAGGGCACCCAAATCTTCAAAGTCTCGACAATTACCATATACTTCCTATTATCTATACCACTCATATTATCTAATTTTAATTGGTCTTATTACTCTAAGATGCAATTGGCTATGTTTATGGCCTCATTTGCAATGTGATCAACCACCATATTGTCTCCTTCCAATGTAAGAGTATTGTATATATTCAAACCTTTGTTTCAATTATCTTAGTCTTCTCTGAACTATTTGTAGTTGGACTGATGAGAAATACTTCTCCTTAGATAGGGCAAAGATCACGAGTTTGAATCACCATATACATGGAGTTCTTTAATACCTTATTCTTGAGCCATTTTTTATCCCATATCACAACCTATCAATTCCACAACATTATTGGTTGTTTTCCCGAATTTGATTTTGGACTAAAGTATTTCATAGTGTGGTGCCACTAGTATCACACTAGTTGTTGCTACATGACCTGGGTTTTATTTAGAGGTTCCATAAAACAAATGTGTAGGGAACTTTATCTTTGGAGATTTGATTGTTCTAACCTATGGTCCAAAATTTAGGACACTCGAGAGATCCATTTGGTGTAATAGTTGTATCCCTTTTTTCTTAATATTATAATTTCTTGTTTTTTATGACATATAGCTTTTGTGTTCAAGACTATCTCCCTTCACACTCTATTGGTTAACACTTGAAAATTAGTTTTTCTGTCACCAAATATTATCTTGTTTTTATCCTTCCATATGTGCCAAATGATGAATATGGGAAGTAATACCATATTTGCTTAATAAGATACTTTTCCTTCAGTTTCCATTTGTACATTTGGCCTTATTGGTTAGGTAATTTTTTGAACTAAAGGTTCCTGATAGTGTTGATCCTACTTGTTGGGTTATTTCAATCTAAATTTTAACTACTTCTATACACTAAAAGAATAGATACGATATTATTTTGTCGTTCTTATGACACCTATGGTGATATGTGATTTTATATCCAAGACTCTAGATTGATATTACATTACCAAAATATATAATTTATTAGCACCAAGTGCCTGTTACAATATCATGGTATGAGCAAACCCATGGGCTCATTACCATGTCCAAGAAAGGAATAGGATAAGAGTGTTTTTAATATGCTTGCCATGTTATATACCTTTCTAGAAGATATTAATATCCTGCAAAAAAATGACTTTAACACAATATTTAACTTTACACATCGGAGTTGTCTTCGCCCTCTTGTGACATTTGGTACTCCTACAAATTATATTTGTTTAGTCCTCTTGTGGCTTATCTCTCAATGGATTTTAGCATTTTAGCTTTTTAGCTCGACTCATGTCTTCTCACGTAAGACTCATCAAGGCAACATTACATTAGTTCCTTCAACATCAGCTTCTACATTGGGTTTATTGGATCCTTAGCCTCTTTGGGCTCTTACTCCTATTCCTATTTTTTGCTCTAGATTATTTTTTACTGTTTGTATGCATTGGGCACCAATGCTTCTATAGTGGGGAAGAATGATACATCATAGCATTAAATAATGCCTTAAAGGCATTTATTTGTAGGATATTAATGCCTTATAGAAAGACTTCTAACATGGAAATCATATTAAATATGCATATTAAATGCACTCTTATCCTATCCTTGCCCGTACATGGTAATGACCCATGGGTTTGCTCATACCATGGTCTTGTAACAAGCACTTGGTGCCTATAAATTATATGTTTTGGTAATGTAATATCAATCTAGAGTTTTGGATTTAAAATATTATATCATTTTTTTGAATCCAAGACTCTAGATTGATATTAAATCACCAAACCATACAATTTATAGAAACCAAGTACCTGCTACAATACCATGGTATGAGCAAACCCATGGGCTCATTACCATGTGTGGACAAGGGATAGGATAAAAGTACATTTAATATGTTTGTCATGGTATATGCCTTTCTAGAAGGAATTAACATCCTACAAAAAAATTTCTTTAAGGCATTATTTAATGTCATTTCGTATCATTCCTCCCCACTGTAGAAGCATTGGTCACTAATACGTATAAATAGGGAAGGATAATTTGGAGCAGAACACAAGAATAGAAGCAGAAGCTTAAAGAGGTTGAGGATCCAATAATTCCAATGTAGAATTTGATGCTAAAGGAACTAATGTAATGTTTCCTTGATGAGTCTTGCATGATAAGACATGAGTTGAGATAAAAAGTTAAAATGTTGAAATGTATTGAGAGATGACCCATGAGAGGGCTAAAAAACTCTAATTTGTAGGAGTACCAAATGTTGTGAGAGGGCAAAAACAAATTCAATGTGTAGGAGTACCCATGTGAGGGCTAGTGATTACAATAAAAGGGTCATGGTCTTGTGAAGGAAGAGAAAATGACAACTCCATGAGTGAGGAGTACCCATGTGATGGCTATGATCACAATGAAAGGGTCATGGTCATGAAAATCTCTAAGAAAACTCCATTAATAAGGAGTACTTGTATGTAAAGGCCATGGTGTGGAGGATAATTTACTTCTAAAATAGTCTATGATGTAAATTCTCGAAAGAATATACTACAAGAATCAATGACAAGTGTCCTTATGGTGACCTTATCATACTACCGAAATGCATGGATAACCAGTCATTGCAATCTCTAGGTGTGATAGAGGAGATAAATAGTTACTAGGTTCACTTAAATTGTGTTGAGTGTCAGGTATGACCAAAAATGCACTCCATGATATATCAAATATTTTCAAAGGTAGTTTGGGAAACATGAATTTTGGAGCATGATAGGTCGAAGTAGACCTTTAAAAAAATTAAATATTATGCTTCTATTAGATCTATATTGGAAGGAGATTTCCAACTATTATACATAAGGCTATATTCATAGTTGATTAGATGTCTTAATTTGTGAAGAAACCAAGTAGTCATCAACAACAAAAGTTAAGAGGGAGGACAATTTTCCTCCAAATGGAATGTTTGGAATATTCTAGCTTCAAGGAATAATCCATGCAATATGGTGTTTTAAAATTTTAATATAAGCTTCGTGTTATGTTTACAATAAGTACATTAATGAAACGGTAATGTATGACTTAAAGCATTTGTTTGTAGGATATTAATGCCTTCTAGAAAGGTATATAACATGGAAAGTATATTAAATGCATTCTTATCATATCCCTTTTCTGTACATGGTAATGAGCCCATGGATTTGATCATACCATGGTATTGTAATAGCCACTTGGTGACTATAAAGTGTATATTTAGTAATGTAATATCAATCTGGAGTATTGGATTCAAAATCCTATATCATATGGAAAATATGAGATCCCATGATATTCCTCTTAATGAGGTTATCTCAAGTAAGAATATTATTTTGGAGAACCAATCAAAGAAAGTCTTGAATCTTGGGGGGAACCTTGTAATTCCATATATTAGTTATGGTTGAGTTATTCTGACCCTGTTGTTGTAATAACACCCTTTATTTGACTATGTAAACACTTGACCTATTAATAGAGCCCTATATAATTTGATCTAGAATTTTGGGAGAAAGTTTAATCCCTTTATTTTATATGTGTAGTTGTCTCCATTAGTCTTGGTCAATAGCAAGGGTGTATCTCTAACCCATTCAATTAAGCTTGCAAGAGAGTTAACACCCAATTATTGTAGGTCTATTTTTATTTTTGGGAAATAATTATTAAATATTGGAGGTTCCTCTAATATTGGATCATCCCATATATTAATTTGTTTACCATCTCATGGACTCCAAGAGGTATGATTTAATATAATATCTTTAGCTTCCATAATATTTTTCCAAATTGAGGAGCCTGCTATACTTTTCACACTTTTTGTGAGTTTGAACCATTAGATTTGTTTAGATATTTGCATTTTGAGATTTTCTTCCATGGAGAGTATGGTGGAGTGAGAATATTATAAAGTAGCTTAAAAATTAGTGCCTTGCTAACAATTATTGTTTTTTATTCCTAGGCCTCCTTGCTCCTTTGACTTGGTAACAATCTCCCAATTGACCAAATGGAATTTTTTCATTTTTGATTGCCTTCATCCTTTCCATAGGAAATTTATTAACATTACATCTAAATTCTACAAGATATATAAGGGTGCATGATACACCAACAATTGATATATGGGAAGACTTGCTAATACTATTTTGATTAAAATAACTCTTCCAACCAAACTCAACCAATTGTTGTTATATTATTGTATTATCCTTGATATATTTTCTAGAATTACATTCCATTTTTTTTATGGAATCCCATAGGAACACCTAGGTAGTTAAAGGTATCACTACCTTTGTTAAATTCCAAAATATAAGAGAAACCTCTATCTTCTATTGTTGAAGTATTTATAGTGTAAAATCTACTCTTTTGGGTGTTTATCTCTACCCTTGTGGTTGAAGAGAAATAATATAAAAATTCTTTGATTAACCTGACATTTCGTTTTGTGGCTTCCCTCGGTAAAATAGTGTAATCTAAAATTGAACACAAGTGATTGTTCTATATCTTATAGCTACTATAATTCCCAATATTTCTTTCCTTCTTCTCAATTTGGTTAGGGTCCTCCCTAAAGTTTCACCTAGAAGGATATAAAGGTAAGGGGAGAGAGGACACCCTTGTCTTAATCGTATAGTGGCTTTAAAGAATTCAGTAGGTTCTCCATTGATTAGAGGGGCTATCCAAGGATCCTCTATGCAAGCTCCTATCTAGTCTATCATTTGAATTGGAAATCTAAATTTGGCTAACACTTATGTTAAAAATCCAATGTCTACTCAAAGGCATTAGCCATATCAATTTTAATGGCTATTATTTTCTTTTTGGACTTGGAACTTGATTGTAGGTCTTCATTAATTATTATATTGTTGTCACGTATTTGTTTCCTTGGAATAAAAATTCCCTTGTCTTGGCTCTATCAAATTATTAATATTCCTTTGAGGGAAGGCGGGAGGCTCTTTCTTTGGGATGAACCTGTTCCATTTTCCCGCCCCCTTGCTCCTCTTCCAAGCTCCAAAGATTCACTTGGAAATTTCCAAGATAGATTTGTGGTGTTTGACTAACTCTCTACAACTTTATGGACCATCTCGGAGATCCTGTCCCAGGTGCCTTTGGTTTGGTTGACTTTCGATTAGCCCAATTGGGGGATTGTGGCTTCTGAAAGAGGGTTTGCCATTCTTTTACCTATTCTTGGTGCTCATGATCCTTGTCTACATTTTTCATGGCTTCATAAGAGCCATGTGCTTAACGTTCATAGATGGTCATCCCTTCCAAATCCATATCAGGTTTTATAGTATCTTTGGGATCTCTTTGTAGATCCAACGTTTGTCCACTTCAGGGTTTTTTGGTGGATCCTCTTGCTACGATCTATTTTTTGGTCTTGGGTGGGACCCTATACTTCTTCGTGCAACTATAGCTTTGGCTTCAAAGGTTTCATTCCTTAGTGGAATTGGTAGGACTATATTTTTCTAATACGGATGGTTGTTTGTTGGTTGGTTTTGTAGTTTTTTAAGGTCTTGGGATGGGGACCTCATGTTCATCGTTTATTATAGTTGTTAGGCCACTGTTGATAATATATGTGTTTATTTTTGCTTGTCATGTGTCATTAAGGTGGTTGGTGTCTCTAGACTTTCTCCCTATATCTTATGTATTCAGTCTCCTTCACATGGAAATCTTGTGGCCTACCGAGATCTCCGGTGTATGTTGGTCTACTTTCTAGGTTGTGTTTTCTTTTCAACTATTCATGGGATTCTTCTTGCTATAGCTAGGGTTTCAGTTTTACTTGATAGCATGATTGGAAAATGTGGCTTATTCTGGTGGGTAATCTCATTCTAATGTTGAGTGGGATGAATGTTTCACTCAAGGACCTGCTTTCCTAGCCCATTTTGGGTGGGTTTGCAATTTTCTCATGCCTTCCTAGATGGGATTCTCTTTGCTAGACTATAATATGGTTTTCCTATGCCTTTATGGATAGGATTTTCTTTGTTGGACCATTCTGTGATGGTCTCATGCCTTCTAGGATGGGATTCTCCTTTGCTGCAACTACTTTCAATTTTACCTGTTAGTTTATTCTTCGATGGGATTACTCTATTTTTGCTCCTTTTTCTCGAGCTTCCATTATACAGGTGTATCTTTTCCAAGAGATTTTGACTTCCTATTTCTCCTAGGCAAGAAATAGAGTTCTAGTTTTCCCCTTGGGCAGGATCTCTTATTTTAAAATTTTCTGCTGGTTTCTACTATCCCAGGCCTCATGGGAAAGATTCACCATTTTAAATATTGGGTCCATTGGGCAGTATTTTTATTTAAAATTTGTTCTGTATAGGATGATCCTGCATACCAGTTTTGTAAGGTCTGAAGATGGTCTCTCCAGGACCGTATTCCTATGCACTTTTATTTTAAAAAAACAAAAGGCCCACATTTTATCTTGTTGGTTGGTCTGTTGACCTGGTTTCCTCTTTCTTCTTTTGTAAAATTATTTTGGGGCCCCTTTCAAAACCCATTTTTTAATTCAAACTACCAAAAAAAATCATTAATCTCCATTTTAGTTCAATTTATTATTATTTTAGTCATTTTCTTATAAAAGCAATTGCACAAATATATAGGTCTAAATCTATCACAAGTAACTACATTTTTCCTTTAGAATTAAAGCTAAAAAAGTGGAGTTTATTGCCCTAGATAGCTTACCTCTTATCATTGTCTCTTCTATCAGTTCGAATAGGTAATATTCTATAATTTCATAAAACTATTGATAAAAATTATTGGTGAAGCTATATAGTCTTGGAGCTTTATCATTGGGCAGTGAAAGTATAACTTCTTACAACTCTTCTTTGGTTATTTCTGAAGAGAGATCTTCTCTATCTCTATTTTTTAACAAAGGAGGAATGTTGTTTAGGAGAGTGGCTTAAACCTATTAATTTATTAGTCTTTGTGAGAAGGGAGTATTAATGATATCTTGCTAGTTCCTTTATGACTACTCAATCAAAATAAATGTCTTTAGTTTTGTGAATATCTTTCATCGGTAGTGGTGTACTATTTTTATAAAAATATAATTTGTATTTTTGTCTCCTTTATTGATCCAAAACATTATTTATCAAAGTATCCAATGTGCCTCTTTTTCTATGAAAGCTTGATCTATTTTAGTTCAACTGAAGTCTTCTCACTTCCTATTTAGGGGTTGGATATTGATCACCTATCTTTTGCTCTGCTTCCTCCATATATTGTAGAAATATTCTTGACATAGTTTGAACTTTATTCTTATTAGAAATCTACTCCCTAATGGCTTTCTTGAGATTAGAAATTTTCATTCTCCTTATCTCTTGGGGACTATTTACACAAACATGCTACTTCCAAATAATTTCTACTAAAGGTATAAACTCGTTATGCTCCATCCATTCTAGATTGATTTGAAAGGAATATTCCTTTTTCCAAGAGCTCTATCCCTTGTATCTAAATATATAGGCTTATGATCTGAGATTGAACTTTGAATTATGCCACTTGATATAAATGGGTACCTGAATAATATATCTTCTTGTATCAAGAATCTATCTAATATTTCTAAAATGAATTTAAACTTGACTCTTCTATTTATTCATGCAAATTTTCCATTTTTGGGGATTATGTCTTGAAGTTTCTACTTAGATATAATTTGCATAACTAGGTCCTTAGAAGGGTCTTTTAACGGAATACCTTCTTTTTTATCCTAATGGGCTAAAGTCACATTCAATTCCCTAATATAATTAAATTTGGGAATCTTTCCTAACAAATCTAGTGTTGAAGACTTTTCCAAGCCTCTTGTTTTAAGACTAAGTTATTTGGTCCATAAAAATTGACTATGGTCTAAGTCTATCCTTGTGGAGAGGAGAAAGAAGTTGCTATCTAATTTGAGTGTCCTGGTTTATTAATACATATCAGGTCCTATGGATCTCATGCAAGGAGAAGACCCTATAAGGTACCTAACAAATTTATTACTCAAGGTTTGAGGATCTCCATATATTTTTTCATTCTATTCTTGTTAATTGCTCTGTCAATTTAGTTTCTTGAATGCAGATAACCATTGGATTTTGTTTGGCTATTAATTGACTTAGGTAGTTTTTTTTTAAGGGACTACCTAATACCCTTCCATTCTATGATATAACCTTCATTTCTTAAGTGGCTTCTTAGCCTTGCATTTGCATATTCTTATAGATTATAAATTTAATAATCTATATGAGTTTTTTAAGTAATTATAATAAATTATTTTGTTTTAAATATTGGTATGTAGAATAATACAATTTTTTTCCTTAACTCCTTGTTTTCAACTTTAACATATATGCTTTTCATTATTAACATTTTTCCATATTTCTCTTTCAATTTTAAGATGACAAGAATTGAGTTAATTTACTAATACTATATGTTTTTTTTATATTAATATCTTTATTTGGAGGTAAATTGTAGATGACCATTGGATTGATAATCACATTCATAAAAAAATATTTTTTCACTATGATCTTGTCCAAGAATATCTATTCTTATTACTACGATGAGTCTTTTACTAAATCACTTTGATTAATTTTCTATTTTTAATCCATTTTATACCATCTTTGTACCAACCATTTTTTTAAGTTGCAATCATTACTTAATGTGATAATATGTTTTTACAAATTAATGTTAATATATTTCTATCAAATAACATTAGCTCAGTTGGTTATATTCCTCAACTTTTAAGAGGGAGACCCAGTTTTAAATTTGGCCAAATGTATGTGCATAATTGCCAAAATCTTGTAATACCACTCTATGGTCATGATATAATATGGTTGGGGCCTGTTTCAATCCCATATAACCAATTAAAAATATTAATACAATATTATTTCAAATATCGTAGGATAAGGAATTTGAACCTTAACCCTTAATTCTTCTAAAAAAGAAGTTTTTGAACTCTTTCAATTGATTTTTCCAAGACTCATTTGATAGGCCAAGATCCCAAATCAAAAAATGATATAAACCTATATTTTGTATCAATATATGTATATAATTTTAATTTTAATTTTTATGATTGAGTTCATACACATTTATTTAGCATAGTGTAAAGAGCTTTCTTACCTCTTATTGCATGTTTCTATATGCAAACATTTCAATTGTAGCTAGAATCAAATTCAAGTCCGAATTAATTGAATTTAGGAACTACATACAAATTATCATCCTTAATTATGATATATATTTATTTTGAGAACCAATAATTATTTTATTTTTTTGCTTGAATTAATTTTCATTTTAGAGTAACTATAAAGTTTGAGTAAGACTACTAGGTGGCTTAGTAAACTATCCTTGTGTTTTATTGGTAGTATAATATCATTTACATAAATTAACAATGCTAAAGCATACTTTATAATGTGCACTCCTCTTCTCCATATTTAATAATATTCTCTTCTAATTATATGAATAAACCAAATAATGTATGTAGGATGGGAAAAATTGTTTAGCATCAATATTATTATTCTTGTTGATCTTGGTTTCATTGATATAAAATATTAGTATTGCTAATTCAACCAAATCATTTTCATATTTAAGCATAGTTTCTTTAATCTCCATTCAATTGGAATATTTAATTTTTTGTTCTTCTAATAATCTTATTGTGAGCAACATATCAAAATCCTTATAAACATCCATAAACAAAATAGAAATGACATTAATAGTTCCTCATATTTTATCAATGATAGATTTATGATTAATCAAATAACCAACCATTGAGTGTTTAGATCATACATAAATTTAAGAAGGAGCCCTAACATTACTCCTCATGAATAATTTGACAAAGATGCTGCTCAATATGACTATCATCTTATTATTTATATCCTCATTTTTATAGATAGGTATGACTTTGCTAACTTTTTGAAAACCTATTCCATATTGCTTGACTATACATTTTCTTTCATATATACTAATCATAAATCTCGACATCTAACAATTTTGTAATTCCCTCCTTATTGATCCCATTGATGAACTATGAATTGTGAATGAATGCTAGGACTCGATATTTTGATGCATTGACTATGATGATTCTTGTTCAAGATTCATGCTTGCCTTAATAATTGATACCTACAAATAGAGTTTATTATGGTTATTTTATTGGAATATGAGATGGAATACCAAGTTTTTTTGTGCCTTATAGATATCAAAGACCATAATTTATACAAGATAAACCAATTTAAAAATATGTATAGATTCATTATTACCATCCTCTTGTAATTATCTTACCTTGTCAAATCTTTCAACTAGAACCAATTTGTGATATGAAAATACCCTATGTTGTAGATTAATGTTAGGATGTCTAATGTGACTTCTTATGGTAAGGGGAGTATAACCCTAAAATACATTGAAGGAGTAACCAAAGGGCCACTTAAGTAATGGAGCCATTAAATTTTTCTATGGGAAAATTAGAAGGGTTGCGGAGTTAAAGTCAACACCTTAGGATTAATATAAATGAACTCTAATTTTCATCCACTTCTACCATTTATAGAAAATCAACAATTGTCTCTCAGATGTCGTCATAAAAAAGGATTTGAACCTACATAAAAGGATTGAAAAAAAATGTGGAGGAGACAAATCGGTGTTGTGCAAATTTTGACAGGAGTAGGGGAGAAAGGAGGGAAAAGGATAATTGAGGTAAACATATAGAAGATACACATACAAAATAATACACATAGATAAATACGAGGGAAGTATGGAAATAAAAGGAACAAATCAAAGAGATACACATAGAGGAAAATCAATGAGAGAGAGTGAAAAGAGCAAATAACATGGAGAAAAAACAATATAAAGAACAAAGAGGAAGAATAAGATGAAAAAGTGAGATGAAATACCCTGAGAGAAGGAAAGCAACTATAGGGCATGGAGGATGTCAAGGAAAATGTATATTGTAAGATTGATCCTATAGGAAATTGAGGTAAGATCTTACCAAATAGATTAAACCATAATAACTAATAAGAAAAAACACAAAATTTTAAGGGTAATACTATTAATTTCTCTCTTTGACCATACTTTTATGATGAGTATTTGTGTTGAGTCTAGTACTATGGTTGTTTTGAAAAAGGCTTGTGTTGGAAACCATGTGCTATTATTGATAACTTTCATATTATAGTTTTACTTTCATGTTGGTAGCTATCCTTGTTTTTAGTTATTATAAAAAATGTTTTGGAAGTGGTAGAATATCTAATGCATGGTTGATATTTTGGTTTAGTTGTTTTTTAGCCTACGGGTTTGTGCATTGATGT
The DNA here is from genome assembly GCA_028583015.1 of Wollemia nobilis. Taxonomy (NCBI): domain Eukaryota; kingdom Viridiplantae; phylum Streptophyta; class Pinopsida; order Araucariales; family Araucariaceae; genus Wollemia; species Wollemia nobilis. The sequence goes on from JAQPPZ010016348.1 coordinate 5,695,977, forward strand.
TAAGCTAGTGAGCTATAGAAGGTGCAATTGAATCTTTGAGTCCCATGTTGGTCAACTTACATATACTTTATGCATTGCATAAGATATGGGAAATAAGTTATTTTGATTTTAAACAAAGGGTCACATTGAAGGATATTATGATTTACTGAGATGCCAACATGGAGAGATGAGTGATAAATTATCTATATTGAATGTTGAAAGGAGAGGATTAGATGGCGAAAACTTTCTATAAATAGGTTTTGTAGAATGTGTGTCATATTCAAGGATGGATAAGGTGGTTATATATGTAATTATATGTTAGGACCCATCCTAAAATTATTATGTAATTACCCCCTTCCTAACATGAGGACCCCATATTAATTGTATTATGTAATGCGTATATGGCATTTGAGATCCCTAGACAAGTGGGGCCATATAATGTAATTGTTATAAAGAATGTAACTATTTTTTTGGTAGAAGATTTTAGCTTGGATGGTCACTTGCATATGAAGCCAATCCTTGAGCAATATAGTTAGGGTTACAAAGATTATTTAAAAAGGCAAGGGAGCATAGATAAAGGTAGATCATATTTTGTTGTAACAAAGCTCTACTTTTAAGGAGGTTTCCCCTCGAAGAGACCTATGATTATGTAATGTGCTTTTATTTTTTACAATATAAATTATTGTATTTCTATTTCATCTTGCAATATTGTTAATTTTAAGCTCATTTTCTATTATATTGCAATATTCTATAGATGTGCTTCAATTTAACTACAAGGTTCATAACAAGTGGTGTAAGAGCACTTTCTAGGGCCATGTCTTACTATAGTGCAATATGTTCGTGTTATACCATTTAAACTTGTTAGGTATAAAATTTTCTTGTTTTCATTTTCTTGATTATTTTCCTATAAATAAAAAGAAATAAAAACAAACCATTTTTTCCTCTATTTTTAGTTTAATATGTTAAAAACCCTATGTCGAGGGTTTTAAACTATCTCAAAGGAGCTATTCTTATTGGATAAGCTAGATAAAGTGTCTAGTGAAGTGAGGGGCAATTAGGCTCCAATACCCAGGCCTCAGACAACACTTGTATATGGACTTGAGCTCCCACGTATCTTTGGGTATATTGAGAGACCCTCTAGGTTTAGGAGAAACCATTAGCCATAGTACATCAAGCACAAAACTTGGGAAGATTACCCTCTTATATTATTATAGAGGTAGATAGCACTCTTAAGGGTATGTGTGAACCATCCTTGAGTAGTGGCCTAAAATATTGGGTTGAGCATTACTGTTCATTATTGCAGTATAATAAAGGGCTATAGATATTGCACACACCTTGGCCTAGTGTTACCTTATTATAAAAATATGTTGCACATCCAAAACCCTAACCACAAGGTTAAGCATATTGAAAATATTACACCTAGCATGCATTTGACTTACTATAAAAATTCCTTGCTAAATAAGACACTATTGGGGATAGTAACTATCAAGAACAGAGTCAGACAAGGTAGTTGTTAGGGATGTTGTCAAGGAAGTTATCAGTAACAGTCAAAATCACTATAAAATAGGTATTTGTCAATAATAGTCAAAACAAAGTCTATGAGGATAGTGTTGGTAACGATTAGTAATAGTGTTAGATAGGGTAGTGTCAGTGTAAACCATAACAAGCTATTTGAGGATAAAAAATTGACTAGTAGTTGATATGGTAGTTGTTGAGGACCAAAGAAGAAAATAATTTTTTAGGTGAAGGAAATCTTTAGGAGAAAAATATACAACACTTGATTAAATAAAAAAAAAACTAGGGTGCCAAAGAATGTCATTGTGAGACCTAGCCCATTATATTTATCTTTTCAAGCTATTTTTTTATATATATAATACTCATTTGGACCATTGCTAAAAATGCAACTCTCACAACAATGATTCTATTTTTAGTAAGTCAATAAAGGTGGTCCAAATCACATGTATATGATCAAAGGGACTAGAGGATCAATGAGGGAGTGAAAACAAAACTAATATATAGAATAATTAAACCAAATACTTAGTAACCTACAAATCCAAATGTCACATTGGAAAAGAAATGAGACAAATGAAAGATCACATGCAAGTATTGAAATCTAACCAACTTAAAGTCAAAACAAGGATTGAGGGAAAATTCCTTAAGTTTGAAGAGCGGTTAAAGGAAGGTCCAAAATTATACCAATAATTTAACATTCAAGGATGGTGTGGTAGTTTAGTAAATAGATATTAATAAACCCATCATGCTCTTTTTGACACTAATACCCTGTATAAAATGTCCAAGTTGGATTTCCCCAAGTTTAATGGTAAGGACACTGATGGTTGATTGTGTTGGGTAGATCAATTCTTCAAAATCCATAATATTCCCTGATATTTTTGGTTTACCATGGCATTATTTAACTTTGAATTTGAGGCCTTACAATGCTTTTAGTGGTTATAGAATATGACTCTTGACCTTTCTTGGGAAGACTTCAAGCCCCAATTACTCACTCATTTTGGACCTAGTGATTATGAAGACTTTATAGCCTTAAAAAAATTGAAATAGACCTCTGCTATCCAAGAATATTAGTATTAGTTTGAGAAATTGGCTAATAGCACAAAGGGTTTGAATGAAGGATTTTTTCAAATTTGTTTTATTAGTGGGTTGAAAGATGATACCAAGGCATAATTAAATATGTTCAAACCATAGTCTATGATGTAAGATATAGGATTGACTAGACTAGCAAAGGAAAAAAATTATGCCCAGAGGTGGTCATATAAATTCCCATAGTACAAACCTACATTTTCATCTAAGTTCACATTGAATACTAGCAATAAATCTTCACCAATCAAGTGATTAAACTAGCAAGAAAATGGATACTCGTAGAGCACAAGGCTTATGCTATAATTGTTATGATAAATATTCATTGGGGCATAAATGTATACAATAGAAGTTATTTTTTTTGGATGTGGATGAATCAATAGTGAATGAAATACCTGATGAAGAAGAAGAACCATAGGAGAAAGAGCCTTGGTATGAGGGAGGAAGAACCACAACCAAAGATTTTTATCCATGCACTTGTAGAAATCTCGACCCCTTTAATGATGAAGGTAGTAGGATTATTCAAAGGGAAATGAATTATAATTCTTATTGATTTAGGTAGTACACATGATTTTATTTATCCTTGAGTAGCTAAGCAAGCGAACGATTACATACATGCTTACAACTAATTTGAAGTCACGGTAGCAAATGGAGGAACATTACCTTGTAAGGGTAAATGCCACAATGTTAAGTTGAAAATAGAGGACTATGAACTCAAAACTAATATGTTTGCTCTTCCACTTGAAGGATGTAATGTTGTGTTGGGAGCATAGTGGCTACATACCTTTGGAATAGTAGCTTGGATCTTATAGAATGGGAAGTCCTACACTCTTCCTAGATAATCGATAGGATATTTGTAGGTTATTAGTTCAATTATTATAGAGAATTTATTTAAAACATTTCATGTGGGGTAGTATCCCAATTATTTGTAATTCAACTACAAACATCAAAAGTAGATGAACCCCAAGGGGATTTGCAACTCAGTTTGAAAAAACCTAATGTAGTTTTTGTGGAACCAATAAAATTGTATCTACATAATTCATATGGTCATGAAATATTATTTGTACCCGATAGCTTTCGACCTAATATAAGACCCTATATATACCCCTATGCGCTTAAGTCAAAATTTGAGAAGGTTTAGGAGTTGCTGAAAATTGGAGTAATTTGGCCTAGTAACAATCCTTATTTTTCTTTGATACTATCAATTAGAAAGAAATATGGGTCATGGTGGTTATGTATAGACTTTTGGAAGCTTAATAAGCTCACCATTAAAGATAAATTTCCTATCCCTATGATTGATAAATTGCTGGATGAGTTACATGGTGTAAAGTTTTTCTCCAAGTTGGATCTCCACTCTAGATATCATCAAATAAGGGTCAAGAAGAAATATATTCCTAAAATAACATTCCAAACTCATGAGGAACATTATTGGTCATGCCATTTGACCTAAATAATGCACCATTAACATTTTATAGCCTCATGAATAATGTCTTCCACCCATTTCTTTGTAAGTTTATTTTGATTTTTTTTGATGACACTCATTTACAGTTGCACTTCAGCTAAGCACTTACAATATCTAGATCAAACTTTGAAATTATTGTAGGACCATAAGTTATTTTTTAAATGATCCAAATATTCCTTTGGCATGTAGGAGTTTTAGTACTAGGGGTATATTATTTCATAGGAGGGAGTCAAGGTTGATCCCAAGAAAATTGAAGCTATCTAGAATTGGCCTAAGCCACAAAATCTCAAGGAACTTCATGGGTTTTGGGGGCTCATGGAATATTACTACCAATTTATAAAAAATAATGGGAAACAAGTTGCCCTCTTGAAAAATAATTAATTTATGTGGTCATCTCCAACAAAATAAACATTTATAGATCTTAAGAAGGCTATGATTTTGACACCGGTGTTGGATACACTTGAATTTTCCAAACCATTTATAATTGAAAGTGATGCTTCGGGTCATGGTATTGGGGCTATATTAATGCAAGAAGGGTGGCCCTTAGCTTTCACTAGTAAGGCACTAATAGAAAAAATTGGGAAAAACTACTTATAAAAAAGAAATGATGGCCATCCTCCATGTTGTTAATTATTGGTAACCATATCTCATTGGGAGATATTTCTCTATTAAAATAGACCACCCGATTTTGAAATATTTTTTGGAACAAAGGGTATCTACTCCAATAAAACAAAAATGGGTTTCAAAATTATTGGGGTATGACTGTGACATCATGTATATGAAAGAAAAGGAGAATATTATGGCATATGCCCTCTCTCGCTAGTTTGAGGATCAAGTAATAGTGTCTGTCCTTTTATCACCACTTCCCTAATGGGTCTCCCAACTTCAAGAAGAAGCAACGAAGGACTAGTCTTTATAGACCTTACAAGAATAACTATAAATGGATCCCAATTCTAATATCCATTATGCATAGTATGAACACTTATTATGATATCAGGGTCACATTGTTGTTTTCAAAACTTCATCACTCCATGAGGATATTATGATGGAGATACATGCTTCACCTACTACAAGTCATTGAATATTCTTGTAGACATATGAGAGAGCTAAAATATCATTCTATTATGAGGGAATGAAAAATATATTCAAATTTTTATAGCCGAATGTAAGAATTTACTAATGGATTAAAAGTGAAACAATTCATACTCTAGGCACTTTACAACCATTTCTAATTTTGGACAATGTATGGATTTATATCTACATGTTTTTTGTTTAAGGGCTTCCTAAATTCAAAGAAAAAATGGTCATTTTTTGGTGGTGGACCATCTCTCAAAGTATGCTCATTTATGTTCCCTCATCCATCCTTACCATGCCTCCACCATTGCTCAAATATCTATGGACTCCATTTTTAAAATCCACAGTATACCCAAATCCATTATGTCTGATCATGATTCCACTTTTACTAGTTAATTTTGACAAAAATTGTTCGAACTACAGGGAATGCAATTATAAATGAGCTCAAGCTACCATCTGTAGACGTATGGGAAAACTAAAATTGTCAACAAGCACTTAGAAACCTACCTTCATTGTTTTACTTTTGAGCGCCCAACATAGTGGGCTAAGTGGTTGCCTTTGGCTAAGTTGTAGTACAATATTTCATTCCACAACCTCCAAAATTACTTCTTTTGAGGTAGTTTATGGGTACCCACCTCCAATTCCATCTTCCTATGTTCTTGGAAAATCAAAGTTTGGGTGGTGGATGCAACTCTTTAGGATCATACCCAACTTTTGTAGTATTTGAAGGATAATTTGGTGTTGGCTCAATCCTAGATGCAAAAATAGACTAACCAACACTATTCTGAGAGCAGTTTCAATGTAGGCGATATGGTCTTTCTTTGACTCTAACACCCTACAAACAATCTTTCGTACAACTTCAAGCTCATCAAAAATTGGTAGCATGATTTTATGGACACAATCAGATATTGCATTTGATTGGATAGGTGGCCTATCAGCTTGTATTACCACCTTCTTATAAGATTCAACCAATCTTCCACATCTCTTGTTTCAAGAAGGTTCTCAACAATTGCATACAAGTTTGGTCAACACTCCCTAAGTTAGATGATGAAGGCTCGATCCTCTTAGATCTTGAAAATATTTTGGACCAAAGAAACCAAACTCTCTATAATGATACCATAACTAAAGTTTTGGTCCAATGACAAGGTTTATAGCCAGATGATTCTAATGATTCTACATGAGAGCCTCTTTAGTAGTTACAACATTAGTTTTCTCATATTTATCTTTGAGGATAAATATTTTTGAATGGAAAGGGTATGTTAGGACCCCATCCTAATCTCATTATGTAACTAACCCCTTCCTAACATGGGGATCCCATATTAATAATATTATGTAATGTGTATGTGGCATTTGAGGTGCCTAGACAAGTGGGGCCATTTAATGTAACCATTATAAAGAATGTAACTACTTGTTTGGTAGAAGATTCTAGCTTGGGTGGCCACTTGCATGTGAAGCCAACCCTTGAGTGTTATAGTTAGGATTACAAAGAGTTCTTAAAAATGCAAGGGTCCATAGATGAAGGCATCTCATAATTTTTTTAATGAACCTTTGCTTCTAAGGAGGTTTCCCCCTCAAAGAGACCTACAATTCTATAATGTGATTTTAATTTTTGCAATTTATGCTACTAAATTTCCATTTCATCTTTGCAATATTTTTAATTTCAAGCTCATTTTATATTCCTATTGTAATATTATGTGTATGTGCTTTAATTTTACTATAAGGTTCATAAAATTATATAACTAAATAGATGCACATAGAGGAAAAACAATGACAGAGTGAAAAGAGAAAATAACATGGAGGAGAAATAATAAAGACAATAGATAGGAAGAATAAGAGAAATAAGGGAGAGGATGAAATACACTAAGAGAAGGAAAACAACTTTAAGGCATGAAGGATGTCAAGGGAATTGTACATGGTAAGATTGGCCCTATAGGAATTTTAGGTAAACTCTTACCAAATATATTAATCCATAATAAAAATTAATAAGAAAACAAGAAATACACCCATGTGTTGTAGGTGAGTTGGAGAGGAGAGGGCAATCCTCCAAGGGAGGTCCCAAGTTTAAATCTCCACCCTACCAAAAAGCTGAATTGGGTACCAAAAATCCAATTGATAATGTTGGTGCGGGCAGGGCTGGGTGCAACCCCCGGGTGACTTTGATGGTGTAGAACCCCCTATTCGTGGTCTCTTAGACCAAGGCAGCCCCGCAAGGGGTTTTTCGCTTAAAAAAAAAAAAAACAAGAAATATAAGGGTAAAAATCTTAGTTTCTCTCCCTGACCATAGTTTTATAATAAGTATTTATGTTGAGTTTAGTACTATGATTCCTTTGAAATGGGTTTGTGCTATACTTGATAACTTGTATGTTGTGGTTCTACTTTCATATTGATATGTTATCATTTTTTGTAGTTGTAAAGCTTATTTTTAAAGTGGTAAACTATTGAATGCATGGTTGAACTTTTGATCTAATTGCTTGTCAACTTGTAGGTTTGTGCATTGATGTTGAGCTAGTGAGATATTGAAGGTGTAGTTGACTCTTCAAATCCCATGTTGGTTATCTTGCACATAATTTATGCATTGCATAAGATGTACAAATTAAGCTATTATGGTTTCAAATAAGGGGTCAAGCTAAAGGGTAGTATGATTTATTGAGATACCAACATGGAGTGATGAGTGAAAAATTATCCATATTGGATGTTGAAAGGATAGTAGTAGGTGGAGAGTACTTCATATAAATGGATTTTAGAGTATGTGTGGCATATTCAAGAATGCATAATGTGGTTATATATGTGATAATGGAGTAAGCATGGAATCTTCAAAGCCAACATGACCTATGATCTTGTTAGGATCTCAAATGCTAGTGCATTTGTGTTGTGTATGCTCTTGTGTTGTTTCCATCATACGTGCTTATGACTAGAGGTAGTGTAACTACTCTAAATAAGGATACACTAATTAGATTCAGATATTACCATAGGAGGTGATACCTCTATAAAGGAATATGCAATCCCTAGTAAAAATGGAAATGCCTAGAGGAAGTATAGCCTCTCCATATATAGATGTGGTATATATGTAAAAATAAATTGTACGGATGAAAACTTAGATTTAGAAAACATATATTTTGCAAACTCATATTACAATTACATTATGAAAAAATCATATGCTTATGTTATGAAAATTTGCTTCTCATAAATATAAAAACATATATAATATTCTAAACATTAAATAAATTATCCACAATAATTAATCCACACAAGACAAGATTTGATAATACCCTTTAAGTAAGTCAACACCAATTTTCTTCCCTAAGGAAGGAACCACTCCACAATATTTTCCAATATGATATTTTCTCAACGAGCCAAGACTGTTACAAGAGAATATATTATATGATTTATTCCTCATAATGAAAATCTCCCTTTTTGATATTTCCATCTTCTATTTCTGCTCTAGGTACACGACTATTAAACCCTCATCCCACTTTTTAATATAATATAATGTAATAATATAATCAACCTTGGATTTTGTGTAGCCCATGCCAACTATCTATAATACCTATATGTAATATAATATCATATCTCCATATTCCTATCCCTAGGTACCATAACATTCTACCCTCACAAATATTTTATTCTTGAAACATGAAAAGAAACTAGATAATATGATTTGCTAAGCAATGTTGACAACTAGTACCAATCTTGAACATCCCTACATCCAGGTGAAATCTTGATTGGTTGTGGTTTGTGATGATGTTGAGTTTCCCTTGTGCCACTTAAATATCCATAACTGCTCTATTGGCTACATGCTTCTACTACTCTATTTTAATATTCTAAATGATTGGTCCTATTATTCCATGATGTTACTACACCACTTTGAAATCTAGAATTACTATATTTTTTCTATCAAAATTTGTGATAATTAATGCCTTTCTAACTCCATATAAATACATACTAATACTCTAAGATTGTTGCCGCTCATTGTGGTGTGGATTGCAATATTTTGTAACCTTAACCTAACATCATGTTTCTTTTGATTCTTCAACAATTTGTTTTACTATTATAAATTCTTCCTCATGCTATCTCTCATGTGTCATTTTTTTTTTGCATCTATATGCTCTTCTAATAGAATTTCCTTGGATTTTGTTGCTACTTCTTCCTAGGACTCGACTACTACCTTTATTATAGACTTAGATTTTGATTCCTCTATCGATTCCTTAACTTATTCTTCTACCATAACTCCTTGTTTCTCCTTAGATTCATGCTCCTTAAGCTTAGATGTTATATTATTTTTATTTTACCATAACATCATGAACATTTTTTGCACATTAATGTTAACAATACCCAAAGAATGCAACCAAGGATAACCTAAAAAAATATCCATATTATCCATATCAATATCATGAAAATATAAATATAAAACATATTTATCTATGGTGATCTTCAAATATTTAAAATTTTGAACATTCTCACCCTCAAGTTATATGTCCTTAAATTTTATTGTTGTAACTTGCAAACTCTTAGCTAAAGCATTATTAATAAAATTATATCTGCTACTAGGGTTTATAGAAATAATAACATTTTCCTTCTAAATGAAACCATGAACCTACAAAATATTTTTTTTAAATTCAAACAAATCCATTTGACCACTCTTTGGCTTATCTGACACCAAAGGTATTGTTCCCTCAGCCTGCACTTTATCATATATAATTTTTCCTTCTGTTATGTCCTCTTTATTATTATTATTTTCTATTTCCCCTCAAGCCTTTCTTCATATCCACTGATGGTAACCTTCAAACTAGATATTTTTTATATGGATCCCACTAACTCAAGAATGTATGCTCCATTTCATCCCAAGTGTAATTATGATTATTTTCCTTCTAGCATTCTTGAACGTCAATATCATCCTCTCTACAAAAAAATTGTAACTCCATGAGTGTACATCCACAATAAGTAAAGACAATGTAAACTAGGGTTTTATAAAAATATATATCTCCCCATAGATTTGAAGCTAAAATTCTACATAAACAATTAGACCTAAAAAAAATGATTTGATTGCCTCAACTAGAAAATATCTAAAATATCATTTTTTGAATAAAATTCATGATTTAAAATATCGTCACTGCCTGTGTTCCATATGACTAACATCCTGGGGTTGTATATCCCTCAATACTACTCAAATTACTTCGTATGACTAGTCATTATAAAGCTCTTAAAATATAGAATAAAATTCTATGAGAATAATTTGAATCAAATAGTTTTACACAAATATATGACCCAATAATGTATATATATATATATATATATATATATATATATATATATATATATATATATATATATATAAATTGCTAAAAATCAATAATCCACAAAACAATTCCCACTTTGCTAGAATTATTGTTCTGATACCACTTGTTTTGAACCTTTGCTTCTTATAAATATAAAAATATTCACAATATACTGAATATTAAATAAATCAACTACAACAATAATTCAACCACAATATTAAATAATTTTTTGAATATTTGAAGATCACCATGGATAAATACATTAATATTTTCATGCTATTGAGATGGATGATGTGGATATTATTTTGGGTTATCCTTGGTTGGATTCTTTGGGTCCTGTTAACATTAATGTGAAAAATAAGTTCATGAATTTATGGTATAGGAAAAAGAAGATAATATTGTAGGATTTTTCTCAACTTAAGAATCTAAGGAGAAACAAGTAGTTATAGCAAGGGAACAAGTTAAGGAACTGGTAGAGGATTAAAAAGCTAAGTCTACAATAGAAGCAATAGTAGAATCCCAAGAAGAAGCAACAATAAAATCCAAGTAATATCTATTAGAAGAGCACATAGATGCACCAAAATAAGGGCATATGAGAGAAGAGCTTCAATGAGAATTATTATTATTTTTTTTAAGTTGAAGAATTAAAAGAAACAACACATCAGATTAAAGTTATAACATATTTCCACCTACACCACCGAAAGTGATAACAATATTGGAGGTATGGATTAGGGCATCAATATTTTTATGGATCTAAATAAAATAAAAAAGGTATCAAGTATGGAAGTGTTTGGTAGAAAAAGCATAGTAATTCTAGATTTCAATGTGGTGCAACAACATCATGGAATAATAGGACCAATTATTCAACACATCAAAGTAGAGAAGCAAAAGCATATAACCAAAAGAGAAGTTATGGATATTTAAGTGGCACGAGGGTAGCTTGGTATCATCATAGACTACCACCAATCAAGAATTTACTTGGATGGAGGGATGCTCAAGATGGATACCAGTTGTTAATATTGCTTGGAAAATCATGTTATCTAGTTTCTTCTTGTATTTCGAGGATGGAACATTTGTGAGGGTGGAATGTGATGGTATCTAGGGATAGGAATGTGGGGAAATGATATTATATTGTGTATGGGTATTATGGATAATTGGAATGGACCACACATAATCCAAGTTTGATTATATTATTATATTATATTACAATAATAAGTGGAATGAGGGTTTAGTAGTTAGATCCCCAAATTAGAAATAAAATATGGGTATATAAAGAAGGGAGATTGTCATTATAAGGAATCAATATTATCAAGTATTCTCTTGTAACAGTCTTGGTTTATGGAGTGGATCTTATTTTAGGAGATATTGTGGAGTGGTTCCTTCCTTAAGGAATAACACTGGTGTTGCCCTACTTGAAGGGTATTATCACAACTTGTCTTGTGTGGATTAATTATTGTGGTTGATTTATTTAGTATTTATCATATTATGGATGTTTTCATATTTATGAGAAGCAAAGGTTCATAACAACCTAGTTTAGTACATTATGTGTTTCTTTCATGCTTATGTTGCTACATGGATGATGTCTATATGAATTGCTTGTAGACCTAGAGGATGATAAATCTATGGGTGCTAACCCCACTATGCTTATGGATGGTCTATGGGTATCCATGCTTTATAGTGTATTCATGGTTGTGTGATGGTTTATTGGTGTTCTTGTGAAAGTATCATATATTTTCTCTTGACAATTTTTTGATTAGAATCAATGGTAATTAGAGGCTCTATCTCATTTATTTTTATTTTGCTTATGGGGCTTGGAGGATGGTAGGGTGGTAAATTGTTTTCTCAGTCATGGTTTATTCCAAATGGGTATGGACATTGGAGGCATCAATAACATATTTATTTAATTTAGGAATGAATGGTATCAATCATGTTGCTATAAGAAATATGACATTAAATGGTATTTGAGTAGGTGTAGTATTTTCGAATACTATTGAATAGGCACAAGTGGTGCCAAGCCATATTTTTTATTTTTTTTAAATGATTAAATACTTAGGAAAACAATGACAAAAATATTGATGATTATGCTTGTATTTGTACTTATGACTACTAGGTTTTTCTTTGGAAGTGTCATACATATATTTCTATACCCAATTGTGATTGTATGGATGCCATGTACTCTTCAATAAATATATTGTATGCTCTATTTGGCTCATGATGAGCATGTTGGGCTATAATAACTAGTTGGTGATATTGAAATGGTATTGAAGCATCATGTAGTCAGAAGAATCTCTTCATGATTAATGGCATAATTTATCATCATGATTGGTAGAAATATTTCTTATGTGTGAATGAGTAGTTTACCATCATAATAGTAGTTATGTAGGAGAAAAAAATAAGTGTAAAGGAAGTGGGATGAAATTGTATATATTTGATTATTATATATGGTAGAAAATAAGAAGAGCATTATAATTCATGATTGAAAATAGTTGTGATATGCATGGTTATGATGAGGTACTATTCTTAGATGGTTAAAGAGAACTAGCTATTGATAGGAATTGTTAGATGGCTAGAGGAACCAAGCATAGTACCTTGGATGTTGATCATATTTCCAAATGTTACCCATAGAGATGTGTTTATAGAGGTTAACATCACTTAGAGTGGTGCTAGATATTTTAGTTTCCCCTTAGAAATTTTAAATTTTAGAAGGAGCTTAAACCTATCATATGAATTTAATAGGTTAAAATGGGTATTTATACCCCATGATTATAAAAAAGGTTGTAAATAGATCCTTGTGTTATGTGAACTCCTTAAGAAGTCATTTAAAGGAATTATTACTTACTAACCTTGTTTAAAATTATTAAGGTATCCTTGAAGAAGTTTATCCTATAAATCTTCTTTCCTTAGTAGTACTGAGTGTGTTGGCACCAAAAATATGGTATACACTATAGTGAGAGTCATAATTGTGAATGACAACATAAGGAATGATCCAAACTTATAGGCAGCTAGTTAATACCAAGACCTAGAAGGTTGGTGTTAATGCCTAAGGGTGTATTCTAGCTAGAGATAGTGGTATATTTTAGGACCTAATGGTGAGAGGCACTCTATGTCAATGCCAAATAGGACATCAATATTATGGTTTTTTGATTGTAGAACTAGGGTACTAAAATTCATGCTAATCCATTGAAGTAGCTGTTATGCTTTAAAAGGCTACATAAGCTAGTTGTCCTTTACACCAACTAGGGACTACGATTTTGACATTGGAGTGATATGTAAGAGTCATGGTAATTCAAGGTTGCATAGGGTTGGAAGAATTACTAGGTTCAATTGCCATTGGTGTGAATACTATTAAATTCATGTGATGTAGAAGTGATATACTTTATATGAAGGTGTAGGCATCAATATGATAGAAGGCTTTATGAAGACAAATTTTAGATGGCTCCAATAGAGATAAGACATCAAGAGTTAAGGCAATTGATGTACAAGTTTAAAAGAGCCATTGTAGTATGAAGTGAGTCCCAAGCCAATCCATGGTCAACACCATAACCCTTTAATGCTTGAAACTAGAGGTGTTGGTGCCAAGGTGAGGTAAACACCATTGATATTATAAGTGCTAACAATTATCACCAAAATGAGATGATGCCAAAGGTAAGGTGATAACTCTAGTAGGATATGCTCCTTATAAGTTGAGAGAGTGGAATTATGTATTGTGGCATTACTAGTTGATTTTCCCAATATTATATGCCAATGAAGTGATAAAGTATAGTTTATCAGATTAAAAACCATATAGGAGTAAGAAACAAATTGATAGGGATTTTGGGTGTTTGAGTAAGGGTGCTACAAATTTCATCTATCAAGTGATTCAGGTCATGTGATTTTTTATTAGCAAGATGTTTAACATTTGTCTCCACATCATCCTTGAAAAAAACTTATAGATTATTGATAGCAAAAACCATATTATGTTATTTTCCCCATATATTTTTCATATGTTTATAAATATATGTAATCATTTCCTACTATTTTATATTTCCCAATTGCATACTTCATGAGTATAATTACTTTCAAAATTTAAGAATTTGGTTAGTTTATAATTAGGTCCTCTTACCTTTTGAAAGGAATAATATCCTTTTTTTATGCAAGACTATCTTGTATTCTTACATCTAATGTGTCGTCTCATTCATGTTTGTAATTAATATTGTTTTTGAACTAATTTGTATTCATCGTCAAAATTTTCAATACACGACCTTTGAGAGGATAGCTTTTTGGTTTTCAATTTGATTTAGTATTGGCCATTCACTATGTTGTTTAGGGATTTATTTTTTCAAAATTTGAAAATTATAATATATTATTTATTTCATTCGCTAATCATTATGTAAGAACATTAGTCTTTTGGTGAGTTAATCTTTGCATTTGACATTGATATTCAATTAGCCTCATGTTTGACCACATCATTAATTGATAAGAAAATATCCAAATGATGATATTTTAGAAATTTAATTTCAACCATAAATTATCCTTTTATATTTTTTCGTATACTATTGACTAGTCAAATACATCGGATCCTTGTGTAATATGGAAAGTATATCCTATTGTCTTTATGAAATGAAAATTGTAATTATAGATTAAAATATTGAAACATTCACATAATGACAATAATTTTTTTTCTTTGATGTGATTCCTTCTCCACTAGATGAATGCTTAACCATATATTACTACTAACATGATACTATGTATTAAGTTCTTACATCCATATCATATATATATCTTCTATGTACAATTATATCTTCTAGCATTGAAGTCTTAACTAAATACCTTTCTCAAGTTGTATGAGTTCTAAAATATATCTTGTCCCACTGAAGAGAAGCAAAGTACCAAGATGTTGTATGAATATTGTTTTTTTTCTTTTTGCACTTCAAGCCATCAAAATTATTTGTTCACATCAAGTTTGATGGTAAATATATATTTTCTATAACAATAAAGAATATAAAAATCCATGCTATTGAAAGACCTACCTTAACATTATGTTTTGAGTTTAACTAATTGCTTATAAAATTTATATATATATATAAGATGTTTTTCTCCCTTTATAGTTCCGAGTTTCTAATGTAAGGAACAAATAGAGTTCATATAAAAAATATAAAACTTATACCTTATTTAAAATCAAACCATTGCTATTTTATACGTATATTTTTAGAGTCTAATTTTTGTGCTTCTTATTGTATTTGTTGGCTTGGTTTTCAACAATTTTATATTGTCCTAGAAATGCAACATGTTTGGCTACCTTTATTGTTTTAACATTTTACCATTCCTCCATATTTTTAATATATTAATTTCTCCTTATATGTTCATTTAACCAAATTATTTTTTCTTTTACATGATGTATGTAGCTTAATAATTTAGACCATGAGATTAAATTTAAAAACTTTATAGTTATATGTCCTTTTGTATAGCATTAAAAGCATTCATTATTATTTATTCCTAAATATAGATAGTGATTCAAAATAATTCATTGATCACTTTATAAATGTCTTCTTTTAGTCCATTTCTCTCTCCTTTTTTTATTCTTTAAGAATATTACTAATAATTTCTTGGATAAATTTTTCTTATCTTTTATTTCCTCTTTAGTTTGCTTATATAATATTCTAGTCTAATTTATTTCACATCTTCACTTAATTCATCTACTATTAGAAAAAACCTTGATTTCTCATTTATTTGATAAGTATAATTTATTTCACGTCTTCACTTAATTCATCTACTATTAGAAAAAACCTTGATTTCTCATTTATTTGATAAACATTGAGCATTTTATCTACCAATGAACTCATTATTATTTACATAACACAAGCACACATTTCTTAGACCAATTTCATCTAAAATTTCATTTATTTTTAGAGAAACTCACCAATTATACTTCCTCAACTATTTCATTAGAACTAATCAAAGTATATATTTTTGAATTTTAAACTTATATTCTACTTGATATTGTTTAACACTCATATCTTAGCAATATTTAACATAGGTATAGGTATTGAGTAAGAATCTCAAATAATAGATTGAAGTCATGAAAATATTATTTAATAAATATACTCAATTTATATATTGATCCTATGCTTTTGTGTACATCTAAAACAATCCATATAATCTATCTTTTCTATCATAGGATAAGATCTAACTAAATTGTTATTAATAATTTATCACACATATAATCATATATGTATATAGTATAATAAAATGTATACATTATGTATGTATACACATGTGTATATGCACAACTAGATATATATAGATATATATATCCATAACCCATAGTATTTTAAAGTTGTACATTTATGAAAGGTCCATAGGATCATTAGAATTCATAAGAAGGATAATAAAATGACGAGATCACATGTAGAAAAACCATATCCAATTACTTTAAATATCTTCCTTGATTATAGCAAATATAATAGTCTTCATAATACATTTAGTAGAATTTGACATTACATGCCCACTAGTAAGAGTTTGGAGATTATCTACATGAAATATTGTCTACAAACAATACAAAATTATATTATCTATAATTTAGTCCAAAACACCTAAATCAAGGAAGAAAAATGTATTTATAAATGATGAGATTCATAAAAATGAATTGAAGATAGGCTAAAGAAATATAATTTTGATAAGGGTCATCATCATGAATATATCAAGCTCCAATCTTTATTGTGTATTTATTGGACATGATCTAATATTGATTATTAATAATATAAATGCCATATTTTTTTTGGATACATAGGGGAGTTGGTTACATCCACACTATTTTTAGTAACTCAAGTGCAAGGTTCAAACCACAGGAGATGCTCCCAACAAGCCTATACCACCTCATTGTTGATGACCCATTACATCCACACTATTTTTAGTAACTGCATAGTGCAAGGTTCAAACCACATGAGATGCTCCCAACAAGCCTATACCACCTCATTGTTGATGACCCAATATAAGGAGGACGACTGATTACTTAGGATTCGTCATCGAACTACTCTATACAAATGTTCAATAAAAATGAATGAACAAATTACATTTAAATGAGTAAAATCTCCTTATATTCATATATGAACTACTCTATACAAATTTTCGATTAACAATTATTATAAAACATTATATTTTTACAAGTAAATAAGTATATATTTCATTTAAATATTACCACATAAATATTCACTACAAATTAATAAAAAATATAATTCAATAATCTGAATAAAAATAAATTATTCCTATCATATAAAAACAAAAATGAATAGAAATTACTTAACTACAACTAAAGTATTTCTAAAAAAAGAGAACATTCATAAAAAAATTCCTTTTATAAATCTTAATATGATTAACCAACTGTTCGACACAACCTAAATAAACGATCGTATCCCTTGTTAGTTAGCCACCACTATGTAGATGCTTTGGCGATGATTGCCAACATATATTAAAATAATATGTTTTTAAATTTTTATTAAAAAATTTAAATTTAAAATATAAAAAAATAATTTTATTATAATTTTACTTGCATAGGAGTTCAAATTAATTTAATTACATAATAAATTATATAAAATTAAAATTAATATATTATTATATAATAATTATGCATTATATTTTATAAAATTTAAATTTTTAATTAAAAATAATAATTTATTAAATTAATATTATTGAAATTCTTATATAGTTTTTTTTTTTTTTTTTTATATAGTTTTAATGGAGAAGCTTCACGGTTATCAACCATTCATTGACCATTACAACTATCGAAGTTTGTAACCACCGAATCACTTTATAAAATTCACATGAGATGATGTGACAATGTTGTGTATGTGTAGAGAAAATGGAGAGTATTGTCGACATAATAAAAAGAAGGACAAGTTTATAGTGGCGGTGCGATTTAGAGTCAAAGTCTTGCAACAGACACAAGACAAAGGTGTTATCATTTTCTATACAAACAAAAAAATAATATAACAACAAAATTACATACAAACTAGGATGGTTTATAAGATGCATCGTTTTAATCCCAAATCAAACAATACGTATTTAACACTAAACATATTTAGTGGGATTTTAATTGCATAACATATTTTTAATAAATTATAAGGATTTAAAAAAATAAAATATAATATTTTTAAGTGGTTATATGGAATTGAAATGAGTTTTATTTGTATTATATGATTATCATATAGTGGTATTATAAGGTTTGGATATTTTTCACTTGATAAGATTCAAATTTAGATCTCCTTCTTATTTAGTGAGGAATTGTATAGATTTAGCTAATACCATTTAATATAAAATATAGTATTTTAATTTAGTGCCAGAACAAGTGATAAGGGCTTTGACCTTTCTTTAAAAGGTCCAAGATTCAAACCACATTTAGTATGAAGGGACGAGGACCCCTCATAAAAAAAAACGTGTGTAAACTTAAAAAGGTTTGAGGTGTAGATCAATTGGTGCGGCGAAACTCCATAAAGGAACAAACACCTAAGGTTGAAATCTCGAGCCTTGTTGGATTGAATGCTTATCCCTTTCCTAGTGCTTTCGGTAACTTAAAAAATTTAAAATGAATGCACCACGATGGTTAGAGGGGCGGACTACATAGAGTACTATACGGTAGCTTTCGAGGCGAACATATTTTTAATAAATTATAAGGATTTAAAAAAATAAAATATAATATTTTTAAGTGGTTATATGGAATTGAAATGAGTTTTATTTGTATTATATGATTATCATATAGTGGTATTATAAGATTTGGATATTTTTCACTTGATAAGATTCAAATTTAGATCTCCTTCTTATTTAGTGAGGAATTGTATAGATTTAGCTAATACCATTTAATATAAAATATAGTATTTTAATTTATTTCCAGAACAAGTGATAAGCGCTTTGACCTTTCTTTAAAAGGTCCAAGATTCAAACCACTCTTAATATGAAGGGACGAGGACCCCTCATAAAAAAACGTGTGTAAACTTATAAAAAGGTTTGAGGTGTAGATCAATTGGTGCGGCGAAACTCTATAAAGGAACAATCACTTAAGGTTGAAATCTCGGGTGAAACTCCATAAAGGAACAAACACTTAAGGTTGAAATCTCGGGCCTTGCTGGATTGAATGCTTGTCCCTTTCCTAGTGCTTTCGGTAACTTAAAAGATTTAAAATGAATGCACCATGATGGTTAGAGGGGCGGACTACATAGAGTACTATACGATAGCTTTCGAGGCGAACAACAGATAATATTATAACAACCATAAATACAAACATCGTTCTTGGATCATGGTGTTTGCCATAAATACAAACATCATGCTTGGATCATGGTGGCGACTGGATCATGGTGGCGACCATAAATACAAATCATGTTTGGATCATGGTGGCGGCCATAAATACAGACATCGTGCTTGGATCATGGTGGCGGCTACCATTCCACCATGTAAAAAAATAATAATACCAAAACAAGCTTTACAGATATCGTGCTTGGATCATGGTGACGGCTACCGATTCCACTATGTAAAAAAATAATAATACCAAAACAAGCTTTACAGAAGAGAAAAAAAAAATGTAAAGGTAAATTCCATAAATGAGTATTTTTTTATAAAGTTAAGTTGTAATTCATTTTAATTTTTATTTTATGATGCTTTAAAATATTTATAAACTACTTGCAAGCTTACAGACTCAATATTTTTTAAAAGGATACCAGGTACAACTAAAATTAAAAAAAAAAAAAAAATTATATTTTAAATTTAATTTTTTAAATAAAAATTAAAAAACATATTATTTTAATATAATTTAATTTGTTATTATTTATTTTGGTTGGCAGAGAATGTCATTCTCAATGTACTAAAATGTTTGACGCCGTTAAGTTAATTTTACTTGCATAGGAGTTCAAATTAATTTAATTACATAATAAATTATATAAAATTTAAATTAATATATTATTATATAATAATTATGCATTATATTTTATAAAATTTAAATTTTTAATTAAAAAATAATAATTTATTATAGTTTTGTTTTTATTTTTATACAGTTTTAATGGAGAAGCTTCACGGTTATCAACCATTCATTGACCATTACAACTATCGAAGTTTGTAACCACCGAATCACTTTATAAAATTCACATGAGATGATGTGACAATGTTGTGTATGTGTAGAGAAAATGGAGAGTATTGTCGACATAATAAAAAGGACAAGTTTATAGTGGCGGTGCGATTTAGAGTCAGAGTCTTGCAACAGACACAAGACAGGTGTTATCATTTTCTATAAAACCAAAAAAATAATTTAACAACAAAATTCCATACAAACTAGGATGGTTTATAAGATGCATCGCTCTAATCCCAAATCAAACAATACGTATTTAACACTAAACATATTTAGTGGGATTTTAATTGCATACATATTTTTAATAAATTATAAGGATTTAAAAAAATAAAATATAATATTTTTAAGTGGTTACATGGAATTGAAATGAGTTTTATTTGTATTATATGATTATCATATAGTGGTATTATAACAAAGTTTGAATATTTTTCACTTGATAAGATTCAAATTTAGATCTCCTTATTTAGTGAGGAATTGTATAGATTTAGCTAATACCATTTAATATAAAATATGGTATTTTAATTTAGTGCCAGAACAAGTGATAAGGGTTTTGACCTTTCTTTAAAAGGTCCAAGATTCAAACCACACTTAGTATGAGGGGACGAGGATCCCTCGTAAGTAAACTTATTAAAAAGGTTTGAGGTGTAGATCAATTGGTGTGGCGAAACTTCATAAAGGAACAAACACTTAAGATTGAAATCTCCGGCCTTGCTGGATTGAATGCTTGTCCCTTTTCTAGTGCTTTCAAGTGCTTTCAGTAACTTAAAAGATTTAAAATGAATGCACCATGATGGTTAGAGGGGCGTACTACATAGAGTACTATACGGTAACTTTCGAGGCGAACAACACATAATATTATAACAACCATAAATACAAACATCGTCCTTGGATCATGGTGTTGGCCATAAATACAGACATCATGCTTGGATCATGGTGGCGATCATAAATACAAATCATGCTTGGATCATGGTGGCGACCATAAATACAAACATCATGCTTGGATCATGGTGGCGGCTACCATTCCACCGTGTAAAAAAATAATAATGCCAAAACAAGCTTTACAGACATCGTGCTTGGATGATGGTGGCGGCTACCGATTCCACCATGTAAAAATAATAATAATGCCAAAACAAGCTTTACACAAGAGAAAGAAAAATGTAAAGGTAAATTACATAAATGAGTATTTTTTTATAAAGTTAAGTTGTAATTCATTTTAATTTTTATTTTATGATGCTTTAAAATATTTATAAACTAGTTGCAAGCTTACGGACTTTGGTTTCTCTTTGAAAGGTTTAAGATTCAAACCTCACTCAGTACGAGGGAACCTAGACCCCTCATAAAAACTTGTGTAAAATTATTAATTTTTTTTATAAATTATTTATATATTCTTTTAGATTATTTTTTTGAAAAAAATTGAAAAACTTGTATTAAAACATTGATCAGTTACAATTGGGATAAGATACATCCCAGTCGAAAACAATGAAAGCACATGATTACAAGAGAAGAGGAAGATTTGCACTGGATCCAAATCTCTTGAACCAATACCAAGCTAGCTGAGAGAGCTGATAGGTCAGTTACAACAACTTATCACGAAAACATGCAGCAAACACCAACTTCACCTCTGTCCGCGAAAAAGCTACAAGTCACAAAATCGTGACACAAGACACCTTTGACCGCAAAAAAGTCAACCTGTCGCGAAATCGCGACATGTCGCGAAATCGCGACAATCCAGCAACAGCCACAACGACGCAACACGTCGCGAAATCACGATAACTTTCCTCCCTTGGCCGCGACGGCGTAACATATCGTGAAATCGTGACAACTTTCCTCCCTTGGCCGCGACGGCGCAACATGTCACGAAATCACGACAATTTTCCTCCCTTGGCCACGCCGGTGCAACATGTCGCAACATCGCGACAACTTTCCTTCGACGGCAACGACGGCGCAACATGTCATGAAATCGTGACAACTTTCCATCCTTGGCCGCGACAGTGCAACATGTCACGAAATCGCGACAACTTCCCCTCGATGGCAGCAACGGCACAACATGTCGCGAAATCGCGACAATTTTCCTCCAATGGCCGCAATGGCGCAACAGGTCGCGAAATCGCGACAAAAATCATACTTAGCTTTTTCATTGATCATTTTGTCTTGAGGATCTTTCAACGACAACTTCCCCTCGACGACAACGACGGTGCAACATGTCGCGATATCGCGACAACTTTCCCACATCGGTCGCAACAGTGCAACATGTCGCGATATCGCGACAACTTTCCCTCGACGGCAGTGACGGTGCAACATGTCGCGATATCGCGACCACTTTCCTCCCTTGGTAGCGACGACACAACATGTCGCGATATCGTGACAATTTTCCTCCAATGGCCGCGATGGCGCAACAGGTCATGAAATCGCGACAAAAATTATACTTAGCTTTTTCATTGATCATTTGTCTTGAGGATCTTTCAACGACAACTTCCCCTCGACGGCAGCGACGACGCAACATGTCGTGATATCGCGACAACTTTCCCACATCGGCCGCAACAGCGCAACATGTCGCGATAAATTTCCCTCGGCGACAACGACGGAGCAACATGTCGCGATATTGCGACTACTTTCCTCCCTTGGCAGCGACGGCGCAACATGTTGCGATATCGCGACAGTTTTCCTCCAATGGCCGCGATGGCGCAACAGGTCGCGAAATCGCGACAAAAATTATACTTAGCTTTTTCATTGATCATTTGTCTGAAGGATCTTTCAACGACAACTTCCCCTCGACGGCAGCGACGACGCAACATGTCGCGAAATCACAACTTTCCCACATCGGCCGCAACAGCGCAACATGTCGCGATATCGCAACAACTTTCCCTCGGTGGCATCGACGGTGCAACATGTCGCGATATCGCAACCACTTTCCTCCCTTGGCCGCAATGACGCAACATGTCGTGAAATCGCGACAACTTTCCTCCAATGGCCGCGATGGCGCAACAAGTCACGAAATCGCGACAAAAATCATACTTAGATTTTGCATTGATCATTTGTCTTGAGGATCTTTCAACGACAACTTCCCCTCGGTGGCAGCGATGGTGCAACATGTCGTGATATCACGATAACTTTCTCACATC
This sequence comes from Wollemia nobilis, assembly GCA_028583015.1. Taxonomy (NCBI): domain Eukaryota; kingdom Viridiplantae; phylum Streptophyta; class Pinopsida; order Araucariales; family Araucariaceae; genus Wollemia; species Wollemia nobilis. Next base: position 5,719,575 of record JAQPPZ010016348.1, read on the forward strand.
GGTCGCAACAGCACATCATGTCGCAATATCGCGACAACTTTCCCTCTGCGGCAACAACAGTGCAACATGTCACGATATCGCGACAACATTTCTCCAGCAGCCGCGACGACACATGTCGCGAAATCACGACAGCTTTTTGCCAATGGCTACGATGGCGCAACAGGTTGCAAAATCGTGACAAAAACCATACTTAGCTTTTTCATTGATCATTGTCTCAAGGATCTTTCAAGGCCCTGCCTAATCACCTCATCTGCAATAGGCATGTCATTGTGCAGCTACACCCCTACCTCTTTCGCAGCACCCATCTTAGCCAGGAAATCGACCGCTTTATTGAAATATCTGCTTACATATACGAGAATCACATCATCTAATTCCCTCCATAATTTCTTTTAGATTATAAATTTAATAATTTATGTGGTTTTCTCATATAATTATAATAGAATTTTTTTGTTTTGTTTTAGGTATTAGCAAGTAGAATAATATGTTTTTCATCCTTAACTTTGTTTTCAACTTTAACAAATATGCTTTTTGCTATTAGTATTTTTTCATCTTTCTCTTTAAATTTCAAGATGATAATAATTTAGCTAATTTATTAATAATATATGTTAAACTTTTACTGAGGTGGGAGGGGGTTAGAGTGGTAGCTTTCTAGATTCGAACTATGCTCGCAAGGATAAAATGATGGAGATTGTTGTTGATTCCTCTGTCTTATCAAAAAATAATAATAATATTTGTTTTTTTATTAATATCTTTTCTTGAGGTAAATTTTAGATGACCATTGGATTGATAGATTACATTTATAAGTTTTTCACTAAGATCTTGTCCAGATATATTTATTCTTATTACTATGATGAGTCTTTTGCTAAATCACTTTCATTAATTTTCCATTTTTAATCCATTTTATATCATCTTAGTACTAACCCTTTTCTTAAGCTGCAAGCATTACTTAATGTGATAATATGCTTTTACAAAGTAATGTTAATATATTTTTATCAAATGGCATAAGCTCAATTGGTTATATTCTTCAAATTTCAAGGAGGAGATCCAAGTTTGAAACTTTTCAAATGATACATGCATAAATGTCAAATTATTTTAATACCACCTTGCGGTCATGATGTAATATGGTGGGCTCCATTTCTATCCCATATAACCAATTAAAAATTTTAATACATTATTTTTATTAGATGGTAGAAGGGCTTTTGAAAGGATCCCTGAATATTTACAAAGGGGTTTTGGAAGGGACCCGAAACCATTACAAATGCAAAGAGTATTTAATGATCTCAAAGGAAGAACATCAATTGGATTGAATCCAACTTCCGACAAGAGGATCAACCAACAAGTGGAACAAAAAATCCTACCAAATTTATATTTTAAAAATAAACTTGGAAAAGAGCGCCAAAGGAAAAAAACATTCGAGAATTTCGAAGAACTCGATAGAGACTGGGCAAAAAAAACCAAGATTTACAGTCAAAAATTGAAAATAAAAAAATTCCCACCCAGAAAGAGTTTGATGAACCAGTAAACCATGCTCAACCATTAACGAGTTGCAACCATGGTGTGAGAAGAAACAATCGGAGATCAGAGATATGGTGCTGACATATACTGGTAAGAGGAATTAAACATGAATTTCCACTTTAAATTTGTTAACCCTCGAATCACCTAGCAAAAAGAAAAGCATAAAGATTTAAACTAAAATTTCCACTTGCTTCAAAGCCCTCATAGTTCACCCAATAAACAAAACAAGGAACCCCACCTTCCTCTAACACGCGACCCAACCAAAATTTGAGACCCTATCCACGTGCGAACAATAATAACAAAACAATTGGTAAAAGAAGATCTACAATTGAGGATATCAACGATAGAAACATCTTCTAGCCTGGGAGTAAGCATTCGAAACCCACAGATCCCACTGAAGCCCAAACCACCTTGAGGTTGTATGAATAAAATATTTCGAATAAACTGGTCCAAAACAACACCCACCCAACGGGAAAATCCAACCAAGGAACTCCACTTTCCTCTAACACACAATCCAACCAACATTTGGAACCCTATCAAGGGACGAACAAAAATAACAAAAAAATCTTTAAAAGAAGATCTGTAACTAAGGACATCGATGATAAAAAAATCTTCCAACCTATGAGTAAGCAACCAAAACTCATAGATCCTACTGGAGCCCAAACCACCTTGGGGTCGAATGAAGAGAACAATCTAGATAGACCGATCTAAAACACCACCTGAAAGGAAAAAAGGAATACCCCATCAAAAAAATAGGGCTTTGCAACCTTGGATCCGCACAGTCAAAAAAGTTGTATCTAATAGTTGGTCCACCCCTACAATCGAATAAAACTAGGAAACCCCACCAGATGGGGGGCCATCAACAAATTCCTTCCTCCACGATCATTGAGCCCAAGGTCTCCCCTTGAAGTTTGATCAAGGAAGGGGAAAGACCATAAAATAACCACAAGGAAAGAACCCCCAAAATGACACCCACATCTAGCAATTGTCTCCAACAACCATCAAGTAAAAGACCATACACCCAATAGTCGGTGTGACCATACAACACAAGTATAATTCCACATATGTTGAAGGCACCATGTATCCTCCTTATTTGAATCAGAGGAGGAGCAAGACCAAAGGATTCTATAGAGAAACACTCGACTAACCAGCATAGGTGACCAACATCAAGATCTTAGAGGGCGAAATCTAGTAGAAAGGAGCAAGAGGTCTCCAACTCAGAGAGAAAGGGTTTGAGAGCATGGGAGCGGGAGGTCTCCTAAGATTTAGGTCCACGCAGACCCTCTCTACCATGGTGAGGCTTAGGTTCTTGTAAACCCTCTCTACCATGGTGAGGCTCAGGCCCACGCAAACCCTCTCTACCATGGTGAGGCTCAAGCCCTCGTAGATCCTCTCTGCCATGGTGAGGCTCAGGCCGACGTAGACCCTATCTACCATGGTGAGGCTCAGGCCCACGTAGACCCTCTCTACCATGGTGAGGCTTAGGCCCTCACAAACCCTCTCTACCATGGTGAGGCTTAGGCCCTCACAAACCCTCTCTACCATGGTGAGTCTCCAAAATGTTATTACATTATTATTTCAATTAATATCATCATATTAGGAGTCTAAACCTTAACCCTTAACCCTTCGTTCTTTTGGAAAAGGTATTTTTGAACTCTTTCAACTAATTTTTCTACACTTGTTTGATAGACCAAGATCCAAATTGAACAACAATATAAAACTGTATTTTGTATAAAAATTTTAAACACACTCACACACATATGTTGTTGAAGGTGAAGTACAATGGGTGGCACTACTAGGGCTATACTCCCTGAGGGCATAGCAAGAGGGGACCTCCCTCCTTGTGATTTGGACTAAAGTAATTGTGATAAAATGCCAACAAGATACCATTAGGGTGTCTCGGAAAGGACATATATATGATATTGAGTTTTGTGATTGAATTCATATACATTTATTTAACATAGTATAAAGAGCCTTCATACCTCTTATTGCATGTTTCTATATACAAATATTTCAATTGTTCCTAGAATCAAATTTAAATCGTAAATAATTGAACTAAGGAACTACATAAAAATTTCCATCCTTAATTATGATAGTTATATGCTTGTTTTGAGAACCAATAATTATTATATATTTTTTATTACATTAATTTTCAGTTTAGAGTAACTATAAATATTGACGGAGACAACTAGGTGGCTCTATAAACTAACCTTGTTTTTTTTTTGTAGTATAACATCATTTGCATAAATCAACAATACTAAAGCATACCTTATGATATGTACTTATCTTCTCAATATTTACTAATCTTCTATTCTAAATCATCTATTAATAAACCAAATAATGTATGTATGATGGAAAACATTGTTTAACATTAATATTATTATTCTTTTTGGTCTTGGTTTCATTTCTATCATTTATTAGTATTGTTAATTCAACTTGTTCTCTATGATTGCTCAAACCGTCAAACACAAGAACTAGACGGTTGGGACAATTGCACCTCATGTGGAGTGACTCAATAGGGAAACCCTGAGAGCATGGGGTTTAGATAAATTAGGTGTATCCAAGATTTTTTACAAGGTCGACTCCTTTTAAGATGTGATCTTGAGTGCACAATCCTAATCTACTAGCTTTAGGGGTAAAAGGGTTAGAGAAAATGCAGAAATCAAAGATAATAAAAACAACTCATAGGCTAACCTATCCTAATATGGGGTGATGTGTAAACACCTAAATAAAATTCCCTACAAAACAACCTAAGTGCAATGCATTGACAATCCTAAGATGAACACTTCCTCCTTTGAGCATGTTGAGCACAAGTTTGTGTATAAAGGAAATGGAACATAGATCGTCATGACCTCTAGTATACACATAAACACATCCACATACATAAAATAGGACAAAAAACAAATAGTCATGACCTCAAGCATGTATATATGAATATGAAATTTTACAAGATATAGCAAAAGTGGGGAATCGAAATCATGCTCTCAAGAACACTCAAGAATTTAAGTATTACTAATAGAGGAAAATGAAAGGAAAGTTATACAACTCACTGATCCTTTTCAATTTTGAACTAAGTACTATTTATATATTACAAATAAGGACATATTCCCTCTAAAATTGGGTAGACATTTTAAGAATGATTGTTTTTTACATGTCGGATCATGTCTTTATTCAAGTCACTAGTTTCTTCAGGATCTATAGATTCATGCTCATTAATATTGGATGGTTCTTGACCTTAGGATGTGCAACCATTGTTGTCATTACCATATATACTTTTTGGGGATTCTCGTAGTCTATGTGTGGGAGATATTATCCAATACATTCTCTAGATTTGATTTTGTTGTTGTTGTAGCTCCCATGCTATTACCTTTAATGCAACAACATTTTTTCTAGACTATCAGGTTTAAGATATGTAGGTACATGGGCTTGAGGATATTTTTGTCGTTGATGTCTTCATGGGCTCAATTTCCATATTTGGGAGATGTAATTTGATGTCACAACTTCTCCTTCGATCAAATGGATGATCCTCCCTATTTATTATCATTCAACTTTTTTGGATGATCCAATTCATATTTCAGAGGTTTCTTGATTTGTTCCTCATAAATTTATATTTCCCTTGTCAAAACTTTTAGAACTCTTGATATTCAAACATTTTGCTCTTCTTGAGTCCAAAAAGTTTTTTTTCCTTTCAACTTTTGGGAATCCAGATATTACATGTCATTGAAATTTTTGCTTTCCTCTTCTTGTTGAAAATTTTTAAATGTGGCTTCAGCTTTTGCTTAGAATATTTTGTTATCTGAGAAGATTCATTCCTCTAGAATTTTTTGTCTTGGAAATTTTGATCAAAACCTCTACTTGCCCCTTTTCAATACTTCATCCTCTGCTTCCCACTTTCTTTTCTTCCCCTTAGGCTAGTTTTCATTTTTTTTAAGGTAATAATTTTGAGTGTAGTAAGAATTCACTACAGTTTTGGTAACTCATGAGGGATATTCATATTGATGAAGATAAAGAACCCAAAGAAAATTGTTGCCTTGTCCATTAGATTCAGAATCAAAATATTTAAAATTATGGTGAAAGGGGGAGAAATTTGAGCACTTGGAATATGACTTTAGATATCTACAATTCTTAAAACCTCTACAATTTTCATACAATTAGGATTACTCCCTAGTATATGAGGCTTACTCCTGGTGTAATAGGAAATGCATGAAGTTTTGGTTGCTAGTTTCTCAATTATTTCTCAATCCAATGAATATCGCTACTCTTATCACCCTACTCCTTCCTTTATTTTTTGATGCTTCAAAGTTGTCTTCCTACAAAATCATCAAATTTCTTCATATGAAAAGTGCACCTAAGCTATTTGTTTGAAATTTTGAGTCCCTAAGCTAAAATGTTATCATTTATGTCAAAATGTTATTTGATGTCAAAAGGATTTATGATGGTATGCACTATGTTTTATGAAAGTGCAAGGAAGGGTTTTTATCAAAACCAAGGCAGGAAAAATAAAAGGTTTTATTTAAAACTATGGATGGCAGATTTGAAATGGGTTTTTCTTAAAACCCAAGTTGGCTTTTCGTTTCATCGAAAAAGGTGCCCCGGTGATGGAGAAATTTAATTTTAAAGGTTTAGTTTAAATTTTAAAATTAAATAAAACATTTTCCGCCATGTCCGCCGACGTCATGAAGGCAGTTTTAAAAGTATCGACGTTTCCAAGCAAAGGTAAAGGCATATAAATATACCACCAAGTTTTTAAATCGATTATCCTTGCTTGTTGATAATATTGCGTGGGATATGCGAAGGAAAGAGCTTGTGTTTTGTTTTATGTGATACAGTGAACGGTTAAAAGCAGACAATAATCACTTCCAAAATCTCATTGGGCAGCATGGCCTAGTGGCAGCATGGATTGTGCAAAGGTGTTGATAGCACGGAGGTCATGAGTTCAATTCCCACGAGCATCATTTTAGCATTGTATTGGTTGAAGCGTTGTTCGTTGTTTAAAAGCTCGTGGGTGAAAAGAAGAAGCATAAGGAGCACAAGGTGGAATAGCTTCCATGTGGGAAGCTTAGCCCACTTGGTGGGTAGAGGGAGTGCAAAGGCGCACTCGCTGCAGGTCTTGGGTTCGAGTCACCCGAAACCCGTTTTCGCATGGTTTGTTGTCGTCGCATTCTTTGGAGCCAAAAAATATTTTATTTTCTAAGGTATGCCCTTCACCGCAATTTTTAGAGAATGAATAATTAATGTTTAAATTTGTCAAAGCTAAGATTTCAAGCACCATTATTGAGGGTATACTATGGTGATGTGATTTATGAGTTGTGGTTTATATTTTGCACTATTCGATGTGGGAATTTTTGCATTAAGGAGCTTAGTGAGTTGTGCATTAGTGCAAAGTGATTTTTAGGAGAAATAAGGGAATGGTAAATGGTTGTGGTGATATTCATGCTATGCTTAATTAATTAAGGAAATAATTATTTTTAATAATTTTGTAGAGGTGGATGTGATTTTTGACTAGGAGAAATAAGGTGTAAAAGGTTATGATATTTGTTTTGTAATTTCTCCTAACCATCATAAAGTTTGGCAAGAGAATATTATGATTGTGGCAGATTTCCAAAGAGGCTTTTTCATCTTCATAAAAGGTATGGGCACATTCTCCTATTTATTGATTATGGTGGTTGATTTCTAAAAATATCATTGGAGTGAAAAGGATTGATTGTGGTTTCCTTTTTGAAAGTGGTTGAGTTAATGCTTCAAGGTTTTCTGAATTGAGAGTTGTTATTAAACCTTGTTTTATAAGCATTGTTGTTGAAGCCCATTGATTGTGCAAAGAACTTGAACTTGAGTTAGAAAAGAACATGAGTATCATTGTTATGTGAGATTTGTTGTTGAGCATTATTGGAAACATTTTGAGTTGGTTGATACATGCTTGGACTAGGGTTTGTGAGAAATGGTTGTTCATTAAGGTGATTGGTTGAGTTGAGTTGATTGAGCCTAGTCAAGTAGATGCATGTGGTTGTTCAAGTTCTATAAAATAAACTATTCTATATTATTGATTTGAGTTGAGATTGAGATTTGAGAATAGAACATATAGAGTCTCTAACAATTCTCTTTATGCTTCTATGAGATTGATTTGAGTTGAGATTGGATTTGAGTATAGAACATATTGAGTCTCTAACAATTCTCTTTATGCTTCTATGAGATTGAGTTGAGATATTTATTGAGCATTAAGTATAGAATATATTGAGTCTCTAACAATTCTCTTTATGATTATATGAGATTGAACAAGTTATGTGTGAGCTTGTTAAGCAAATTTGAGACAAGTCTTTGAGAAGGCTTGTGAATGGATGTTGAGTAAGCTTTTGTGGAAGCTTGTTATGCAGATTTGAGCAAGTCCTAGAGAGGAATTATTGAGAAGATTTGAGCAAGTCATAGAGAGGACTTATTGAGCATATTTGGACAAGTCCTAAAGAGGACTTATTGAGAAAATTTGAGCAGGTTCTGTGTGGACCTATTGAGCAGATTTGAGCAGGTTCTGTGTGGACCTATTGAGAAGATTTGGACAAGTTATGAGTGAGCTTGTTGAGCAAATTTGGACAAGTTATGAGTGAGCTTGTTGAGCAGATTTGAGAAGGTTCTAAGTGAACCTATTGAGATAGAGCTTTGGAGGTGATAGAGTACAGAGGAAAAAGTCTCAGTGGATAAAGATCCAACAGACAAGACAATTGAAGATAAATATGAGTGAGGAGTCTTCAAGTGGAGAGAAATCCACCAGTCAATGCAGCAGAGAGACAAAGTCTTCTTGAATATCACTAGCCAGAGCAGAAGGGGAAAGAGTTCTCCTGCGGAAGAGATCCACGAACTTGAGATTAGGGGATCAACATATCCTTTGGATAGAGGTCCATAAAAATTGTAATTGGGAAGGATTCCCAAAGAGACTGATTGAGAAAATTTTAGTAAAATATTTTCTCCATGGAGTAGCTCACATTGGGTGAACCACGTAAATTATGGTGTCTCTATTGTGTATGGTGTTTTGTGCATTGCTTTTATTACTGCTATTGATACTGCTATCTATACAATGCATAATATTGAATTGAAAGGAAAAGTAAAAAGTGGTCTTATACTGTTCACCCTCCTCTCAGTATAAGCTTGTGTTATTCACTATTCTCTTTTCCAGTTTGGTTTTCTCCCTTTTACCTTTTTGACATGAATAATTAGGGTGATCTTTACATTGGTTAACAAGCCTAGACAAGCTTATTGTACTCTTTCATATACACTTTGTACTCTTTTATTTTATTCCTTTATTGTTATTGGGTTTTCTTTCATGGGCATATTGCTTATACCATTGCCAATGCTAAGGTATATGATGTACTGCAAACCCAATTACCAAAATAATATGGTTCAATTTTTGAAATCACCCATCTGGTTGAGGGTTGGATTCATTGTCATCGAGTATATAGGAACTTTACTAATAGTAGAGCTCTCTTAGTTATCAATGGAAAGGATCTAGGAATTTTTTTTATGGTGAGGTTTGGATTTGTTACTATAAAAAAGGCTAAAGTCCATTCTTTGTCTAGTATGAGTGGTTAATCATCACTTTGTGGCATGGGGAGCTTTAAATTTGCCAATATTGTTATGTATAATCCTTCCCTTATCGACTTCCTTGGCACTTTCTCAACATCTACTACTTGATATATGGAAGGATATTCAAGTCCTTTCATATCACTAAGATTTTGGTAGAAATCCTTCTCAAAAATATAGGGGAAAACACATATAATTTTAGGGCTTAAGAGAGAAAGGAGATACATTTCTTACTTGAATGGAAACCTCCTTATTTGAAGTGGCAGCTATGTTTGGGAGCTTATGAAATGTAATGAAGAAAGCTCCACTTTTATAGACTTATTTGATTGGGAAAGTCATTTGAAATCCTCTACCCTATCAATATCTCTTTCTATCAAGTCTCCTCTAGAAAGCCTGATGGGAAATTATCCTTTCTATGCAACTGATTCAACAAAAGCATGATTATCTATTATTTTAACTAATGTTTTGTCAGGGCAATTATGTATCTCTTAGTTATTTTATTAATTCTTAGACTTTCTAGTTTGTTCAACCCTTCTTCAAACATACACGTTAATCACTTGGTGCACTTTCAAAAAACAATTACATGCAAGAATTTTGAATTACTTTTCCTTCTTACATGCTACCACCTTCTCTAGTCAATAGCTATCCAACACCTAGATTTATCAATGTTATTTATGAAAAGCATTTATTTATAATATAATACATAATTTGATGTATTTTGGCACTCTAGATATATTACATGGAACTTATCATAATTTGTAATGTCTAGACCACAATGATCTAAAATTTCACCACTCCTATGTGTTCATTATCTCGGATATGCGACTTGCTGCAACTAGAGGTATTTGGCTAGTTTTCCCTGGTAAGTGATGAGTTCCCAAGTCTGTATGGATTATTGCATTAATATCAAGGATGAAAAATCATTCTTCATTTGAGGTTCTTTTATGAGCTCCTCCAAGAATTTTGGATGTTGTCCAACCATTACTTGAGGATGTTTGGTATTATCTTCAGCCATGTGAACATCTTATTATTTTGTTACCCACTTCTTAGCCTTTGTCACATATTTTGACCAAACTTGTGGTCTGATGACTATTGGGTTGGATGATCCATCAGACATCATGTCAACTTCTTCCTCATCCTAGGCTATAAAGATATGCTCCTAGATAATACAAGTCAATTTGGGAAAGGATTGAGTGGGAACAAGTTGAATTTCTACTTGGGTTTTAGTCCTTGAATGATATGTAGATTCTTGAGAAGAAATCACTTGGCTTGACACATGTATGGTCAATTGAGAAATTTATTTAGGATAGGTCTGAGTGGTATAGGCATCTAAAGGTGGGTAGTACCAGGAAGCAGGATACTCTGCATAGTTATTTTGGATTGGAGCTATCTTCCTAATATTGTTAGAGGGTCTTACTACAATAGGGGTGGCACCAATACTAACTTCTCACTTTGTTCTCAATTACTAACTTGATATTGTGGTCTTGGATAATCATTATATGGGGTTGTATTACCATAGTAGACTTGTTGAAAGGGAAGTCTTGAGTTATTTTGATATGGGTATATCTGAGCATAATATTCCCTTCTCGTATTCAACATCTCATTGGTAACCAAATTGAGAAATATTTGCATCACTTTAAACTCTAATATATTTTAAAAATATGGCGCTAGAGTAGGTAGGACAAGAGTTACTATAAGTAAGATTAATGTTGGCTGGAAGGTTGTTGTATGGATGACTGGGGGAGATTGGCATGGAGATTGCACACTAGGGTACACAAGAATAGGTATCTTTGGGAATAACCTTCCAATCAGAATCACATCATTTTCAACTTGGATGGCTATGCCATAGGCATCTAGTAAGGATTTTCTACCTCCATCCTTAATCATTAATGATATTTTAGAATATAAGACCTTGAGACAATAGCTGAATACCATATCTAGGAGAGGATAAATTTATTTTGGTATGTTGTACAATATCTTATTAAAAATTAGATTTAAATCATCTATGACATCAATAGGAGCTTTCTTTATGGTCTAAAATTGTTCTAGGAGAGATACCCCATCCACATTCTTTTTGAATCTTTCTATGAATAAGGAAACAAGATAATCCCAATAAAAAATTGAATGCAATTAAAGTGCAACATACCATTCAAAAATCTTACCTTTGAACAAGGCCACCAATAATATTAGAGCCATATTTTGATTAGATATATAATGAAGCACACATAGGTTCACCATGCGATTCAAATGCTCGATTAGAGTTATCAAGTATTTCCTAGTGAAATATGGAAGAGATTTTAGAGTAGACATTGGTATCTTGTCCCATACTTCATGCAAATTAGGAGGTCTTAAGGGGTAATTGTCATTCCAAGAAAGAAATTATCAAGGTGGAGGTGGAGTAACCATATTCTGACCTTGAGCTCATATTCTTCATGGAATGGTGTCAAATGGTGGAAGAAACTCTTGAAGATTTATAGCAGCAAAGGACTTGGTAGTAAGCATATTATTCATACACTTTTGGATTATTTGGTTGGAGTGGAGTCACCAGGTGAATACAATATTTGCTTTTTTTACTAATATATTGGGATCTTCACTAGAATATCAATCTAATGTCTTTCAAAGCGACTTCTTATGGATATTTTTCTTGAGTAGAGTTGCTAGGTGATTTTCTTAGGTGCTTCACACAATTAGATAGATAGGAACCCTAACTAGAGTTAGAGCCTAATTATTATTTCATTAATGAGATCAATGATGAATCAATTAGGTCCCACTTGACATACCATTAAACTATTGTCCTCTTTGATTTTTCTAACCACCATACATAGGGACCAAATGGTCCGGATGATAACTCCTTGCATGGAATGACACAACAAGGAAACTTTGAGATCACAAGGTTCAACTCAATTCGGTTCCTCCAAGATTTTTACAAGGTCAAATCCTTTTAAAATGTGATCTTGAGCGTACAATCCTAATCTACAAACTTTAAGAAAAAGGGTTAGAGAAAATATAGAAAGCAAAGATAGCAAAAAAGAAAAATCCTAAGCTAACATATCCTAACATGGGGTAATGTGCCAAGATAATAATAATATTGTCTTGTAATATATCCCAGAGTGTAATGCATTGACAATCCTAAGATGAACACTACCTCCTATGAGCATGTTAAGCACAATTTTGTGTATAAATAAAGCAGAAAAAAGATAGTCATGACCTCTAATATACACACACAAACACATACACATACATGAAATGAGATAAAAAAATTAGTTATGGCCTCAAGAATGTATATATGAATATGAAATATTACAAAATATGACAGAAGTGGGTGCTCAAAAGCATGCTTGCAAGACCACTCATGAATGCAAGTATTGTTATACAGAGAAAAATGAAGGAAAAGTTATACAACTCATTAATCCTTTACAATGCTAAACTAGATACTATTTATAGATTACAAAGAGGGAGAATTCCCTCCAAAACTATGCAGAGATTTCAAGAATGACTATTTTTTTTGCTTGTATGATCATGTCTTTATTCAAGTCACTAGTTCCTTAGGATCTATGGATCCATAGTCATTAATGTTAGATGGTTCTTGGCCTTGGTATGTGCAACTGTTGTCATCATTACCATTTATCCTTTCTTGGGATTGTTGCAGTCTAGGTGTGGGTGATCTTCTTCAATTCATGCTCTAGATATAAGGTTACCCTTTTCCAGCTTCCATGTTATTGCCTTTAATGCACTAATTATTTTCTTGGACTATCATGTTTAAGACATGAAGGTAGGTGGGATTGAGGCTCTTTCTAACATTGTTGTCTTTATGGGCTCAATTACATCTTTGGGAAATATGTTTTGATGTTGTGACATCTCCTTTGATCAAATGGTTGATCCTCTGTATTTCTTATTATTAAACTCTTTAGGATGACCTAATTCATCTTTCAAATATTTCTTGATATGTTCCTTAGAAATTTTCTTATTTTTTCCTTGTCAAAACTTTTAAAAATCTCGATCTTCAAGCATTTCGCTCTTCTTGCATCCTTCAAAAGTTTCCTTTGCCTTCCAACTTTTAGGACTCCATATATTACATGTCATCAGAACTTTTGCTTTCCTGGTCTTGTCAAAAAATTTTAAACGTGGTGCCAACTTTTTCTTTTGGACTATTTTGCCTTGGAACTTTTGATTAGAACCTTTGCTTACCCATTTTCAATTTTTCATACTCCACTTCCCACCTATTTTTCTTTCGCATAGGCTAGTTTTTAAAATTTTCTTTAGGTAGTACTTATGAGTGTAGTGATAATTCACTACACAACCAAACATTTTCATAACTGAGCATAGATTATTTAATCTCCATTCTATTCAAATTTTTAATTTTTCATTCTTCTAATAATCTTATTCTTAGCAATGTATGAAGAGCCTTAGCAGCATCCATAAAGCTTACAAAAATGGCATTAATATTTTCTCATATATTTTTTAATGAGTTTACATAGGTTTTTATGAGAGGTCTTGGTCCCCTCATATTGAGTGGGGTTTGAACCTTGGACCTCTAAAAGAGAGGCCAAAGCCTTTACCACTATAGTAAGCTTATCAATAATTGAGTGTTTAGATCAAAAATATGTTTAATAAGGAGCTCTAAATTTACTCCTCTACTAATGAATAATTTGACAAAGAGGCTACTTGATATGATTATTATGTTAATTTTATATTATTATTCCCACTTTTATAGATATGTATGACTTTGCTAACTTTGTGGAAACCTATTCCATATTGCTTGACTATAAATTTCCTTTCATATATACTAATAATAAAGCTCCCTATCCAATAATTTTGTAATGACCTTGTTCTTGATCCCATTGATGAACTATGACTTGTGAATGAATGTGAAGACTACGTCGATAATAGTAATGAATGGAATAATGAGTAAATACAATAGGTTGAGATGATGTATCATGTTTGATGATATTATTATGCATTGACTATGATGATTCTTATTCTAGATTTATGCTTACTTTAAAAATTGACATCTATAAATAGAGTTTATTATTATTGTTTTATTGGAATATAAGACCAAGTATTTTTGTATTTTTTAGATGCCACAGGTAATAATTGATGCAAGATAAAATAATCTAAAAATGTTTATGGATTCATTATTACCATTATCTTGTGATTGTCTTACCTTGTCAAGTCTTTTTAACAAAAAATAAATTGTGATGTGAAACTATCCTATATTATAGGTTAAGGTTAGGATACCCAATGTGACTTCTTATGGCAAGGAGAGTATAACCCTAAAATAAATTGAATAACTAAAGACCCACTTAATTTAACAATCATTAAATTATTCTATGAAAAAATTAGAAGGGCCGCTATGGATTTAAAGGCAACACCTTAGGATTCATTTAAATGAACTTCTATTTTCATCCACTTCTACCATTGATAAAAAGTCAACAATTGTTCCTTAGATTTTGTCATAAAAAGAAAAGTATTTAACCCTACATAAAAGGATTGGGTAAATAATATGCAAGATGTAAAATGGGTGTTGTGAAAAATTTAATAGGGGTAGAGGAGAAAGGAGGGGAGAATAAAATTGAGGCACACACATAGAAGAGAGAGACACAAAAGAATACAAATAGGAAATAGAAATAAGGTATGGAGAGAAGTGTTAGCTTTTTATGGAAGGTAGTACAGCCACAAGATGTAAGATAACTAATTCAAGATAACTATAAACTAATGGTACAATAATATGTAGGAAAATAATGAGATGAACATCTACAAATAACTCAAAAATATGCCATTAATAAGAGTGACAAAAATAGTACAATGCTACATAATGGAGGACATGAACACTCCATGAAAGAATATGAAAGGACTACATTGTACCATACTACTAAACTATACCACACACTCTCTATACTTACTACTGCACACTATGTATTTACTACTACACTGAAAACACTCACTATGAGGTCTTTATATCGAAATATATATTCCTTGGCACTTACTCTACCTAAGACTCATGTACATGTGGACGACATGCACATTTACAACTTGCACATTGATACTTGTGCATTTATTACAATACTTGAAATAACTAACTAAATTTAATCAAAAGTAAACTCCTACTCTAGTTATGTACCAAAGGTGATACATTTACATGATCCAAATGATGTAATATACTCTAACACCCCCTTGTCTTACATTATTTGGGTATTGAAGACTTTAGTCTTCAATATGGATCTTTGGATCTAGTACTGGATTTTGAGTTCTTTGTTATCTATGTTCTAGTTAAGAAAGTAGTTAGTATATTCATAAAAGCTATCTCTGTTGAGAGAGATTTGACTTTATGATTATCTGTAGGATCTTCTAGTTCTTCAATTTCTTGAATATTTTGAGCTAAGTGTCCCTTATCATTTCCTCCTTGATATTCCAATTAAGGATAATTATATTGTCATTGAAACTGTTGCTGACGAGGATTATTTTGAGTTTGATATTGTCTTGGTTGGAATACCCTATTTGGTTAGATTCCAAAGTTTTTTTGATTTCCCTGATTCTGGTTTGAAGAACACAAGCTTATACTGAGAGGGGGGGTGAACAGTATAAGACCACTTTTAACTTTATCTTTCAATACAACTTTCAAACCACTAACATGCAGAATAAAGATAGCGATAATAGCACGATAAAACAATGCACAAAATGCAATCCACAAAGTGACACAAGTAATTTACGTGGTTCACCCAAGGTGGGCTACTCCACGGATAAAACTTTTCTTCTAAAAGTTGTATCAAAGTCCTCTGGGAATCCTTCCCGATTACAATGTTTATGAGCCACAGCTCAAAGGAGACACCTTCCCCTAATTCAGCTTTGGTTGGTGATCCTCTAGAAGACCTCTACCTCTTCTGCCCTTAGCAAGTGGAACTCTATCCATAGAAGACACCTGTCTTCCCTGCTCTGGCTGGAGATCTCTGTCCTCAACTCTGTCACAACAAGCTGGTCCTCTTTTCTGCACCAAAACACAGTCCTTCGGTCTGGCACAAATCTGTCCTCTTCCTCTTTTCTTTTCTGTTATAGTTCCTACTTGGTCGAAACCAACTTTTCATAGTCTATGCAAACACAGCAGCACTCGATCAAATTATACTCTTCTATGAAAAACTCAGCAGCACATTCTTCGTGCATACGACACAGTAGCACAGTCTTCGCATAAACAACAGCACAGTCTTCGCATGAACAGCAACACAGTCTTCCACACTTAGACGATTCGACGAAATGCACTCTTATACTGCAATCAAACTTTGCACTCTACTTTTTCGATGATCGAACCTCACTGTCGCACTAAATCTATGAACGCCACTCTTCGAACGCACACTTCGATCGATGCCCAAAACTACTCAAACAACCCTCCTTTAATACTCACAATCTCAAGTTGAAACCTTGTTCTTAGTCGGTTGTTTTACCCTTTGATCACGTCGGCTGCAAAACCCTGCGCTGCGTCGGCCCAGATTTAACTCTGTCGGCTTCACTATCTCCCTGTTGCTTCTGGCACGAAACTTCAACATGTCACGATATCATGACACCTTTGCCTGTCGTACACCTTCTATAGCTTGCTGTAGCGATATCATGACGCTTTTGCTTTTGTCTGCTTCCTTTGCTCTTCTATCACAAAATCGTGACACTTTTGCCTTTTGCTGATGTCATCTCACTTCTATCACGAAATCATGACGCTTTAGACTTCAAAGCCTTCTTCTCCGCTTTTGTCATGAAATCGTGACACCTTTGCCTCTTGCTGACGTCATCTACAATTCTATCATGAAATCATGACGCTTTAGACTTCAAAGCCTTTTCTCGTTTTGCACCAGCAAAAATGGAACATGTCACAAAATCGCGATGCTTTCGTTGCCTTAAGCTCTTTTCTGCCATATGCTCACGAAACTGGAACATGTCACGAAATCATGACGCTTTCGCTGCCTTAAGCACTTTTCTGCCATATGCCCGTGAAACTAGAACATGTCACGAAATCGCGACACTTTTTCCAACTTTTCCAATGGCCAACTCAACCTGTCATGAAATCGTGACACTTTCTGCATCCGTACAACTTCTTTGAAACCTGTCATGAAATCGTGACGCTTTTGCCAACTGCAAGCTGCCAACTCAACCTGTCATGAAATCGTGACACTTTCTGCATCCGTACAACTTCATTGAAACTTGTCACGAAATCGTGACACTTCCTGCAACTCAACATTGCCAACTCAACTTGTCGTGAAATCGTGACACTTCCTGCAACTCAACGCTGCCAACTCAACTTGTCACGAAATCGTGACACTTCCTGCAACTCAACATTGCCAACTCAACTTGTCATGAAATCATGACACTTTCTGCAACTCAACACTGCCAACTCAACTTGTCATGAAATCGTGACAGTTTTGCCTAAACTTTCTCTCTCCTAAAACATGTCACGAAATCATGATAGTTTTTCCAGCTGCCTGCAAACTTTTTCTAACTTATCTTTTTCTTGATCTTTTGCAACTGGGCTACTCTGATTTTCTTGGAGACTTACTGACCAGATGAAACCTTCATCAAAACACATACTTAGACATAAAAACAAATTGCTCCAAGAACTCCTTGACATCAAAAACAACAACTACCAAGAGCTCCTTGACATCAATGACAACAACTAAACTTAGGCAAAGGCAATGTACTCAAGGTACCCAAAATTGCCAACAATCTCCCCCTTTGTCATTGATGGCAACCCTTTACTAAAAACACATCTTAAAGAGCCAAAACTAAAATCAATCTCTTTGAAGTTTTGCTCCCCCTGACTTGAAGCTTTCCTCTTCACTTGAAGCTCTCCCCCTTACTCATATCTCTCCCCCTTACTCAAATCTCTCCCCCTTTGTCATCAATGGCAAAGGGTCACCTATGGGGCTTGGGACTAAGAATGAGCCTCTTAGCTTAGTCCCTCCCCCACCTCCTATTGAGGTGAATTAAAATAGGGTTGGGAGTGAAACTCCCATTAGACACTCATCATCATCAGTGTCTACAATTTCTTTGTCGGGCCTTTTCTTGAGCTCTTTGTTAATGTTTCTGTTCTTGGCACTTTTCTTGTTCTTGTTCTCATTATTTTTCTTGTCCACACTTTGATCCTTGGACCTGTTTATACCATTGTTCCTATTCCTGTACCTTGGAAGATCAGCTCTGCACTGTCTGGTTGTGTGACCTGTGTTGTTACACTTGTAACAAACTGCAACATTATTTCTTTCAGGCATAGCTGTACTTTGAATCCGCCTGTTCTGACTAACCCAGTTCTTGTTATTTGCATTGCAAAAAATTGCCTTGTGCCCGAACTGATTACAAGAGTAGCAATACCCTTGAAATAAATTACGACTTCTGAAGTTATTGTTACCCTTCTTGATTTGAGACATACAATGTGCAGCCATGTGTCCAAACCTGTAACACGCAAAACATCTACCGTGAAATATTCTTTTAATCGATCTCTTGGGTCCCGAGAACTTCTGTTTCACATTCAAAAATCTATTTTCTATTCCTGCACATTTATCACTCACAGACTCATGATCTGAAGTACTTTCTTCATCAGAACTTTCTTCTTTTTGAAATCTCTTGCTAGATTCCCCAACCTGTTTCTTGTGCGGCTCAACAAAACCGAGACCTATTTTATCTGTTGGATTTCTTTGATTTTTGATGAGAGACTTAACCTTTTTGGAGCTATCCTAAAATCTGTAGAGCTTATCCTTGTAATATTTATTTTCTTCTTTCAAAGAAACCATTTTCTGCTCTAACTCATTATACTCAAGAATCTTAGACTCTAACTCATCCTTGAGTTCCTGTGTTTTGGCTATAGAGAAGTCAAGACTTTCTATAAGATCGTCTCTCTCCATACAACATTCATCTAACTTAACCTTGAGTCTATCATTCTTCTTTCTTTCCTTTTCCAAAGCACTGAGAGCATTATTGAGTTCACATTCAAGATTCTCTATTTGATTGCACTTTGAATTATCAAGACCTTTTTCTGATTTCTTATTACTAGATGTGCTACCCTTTTCAAAAACCATACATGCATCTTCCTTATCATTTTCTGAAGCATCCTCATACATACTAGCAACCAATTCATTATTTGTGCAATCATCCTCAAGGTGCCCAAAATTTCCACATCTAAAGCATTTCATGACCGTGAATTTATGTTTCGGTTCTTCCTCTTTTTCTGAAATGAACAACATCTCATTTTCATTATCACTGGAAGAGCTTTCACTATCACTGCTAGAACACTTACTTACTTTGTCCAAATAGAAGCTCTTCTTGTTCTTGTGTGAATACCTCTTTTCTTGATTGTTGTGATCATCTTTGTTCTTTCTGTAATACCTGTGCTTTTCAGAATCCTTGCTTTTAACATCCTGTATATCTTCATCACTTTCATCTTTGGAAACAGTACAGTCAGTAGCATAATGACCATACTTTCCACAGTTGAAACATCTTATATTTTTCTTGCTTTTGTGCTTTCTAGAGAATTTGCCTTTCTTGTTGTAATATGCTTCTTCCTCACTAGAAGACTCATCACTTTCTTGAATCTGTTTGCCTTTTGATTTCTTGGTAGCTTTGAAAGCTGCCTCTTTCTTTATATCAACATTCACTTGAGTTCTCAGCTCAAAAGCTGCAAGAATACTATGGAGCTCATCCTTTTTCAACTTATCTAAATCTTTGGCTTCCTCAATAGCAGAAATATTTTCACTAAATCTATTAGGAAGAGATCTTAAAATCTTATCACACACATCATTTTCAGCAAGTTCAAGACCTAAGTCTTTCATGGAGTTCACAATCTCATCCATCCGAAGCATGTAGTCACTAATATTTTCATCGTCATTCATCTTGAGTTGTTCAAACATACCTTTAAAATGTCTCAATTTGGCCTTTCGCACATTTGCATCACCTGTATGAACAACCTGCAATTGTTTCCACATTTCACTGGCTGTCTTGCAGTGAATAACTTTGGTAAGATCAGCCTTCTGTAAACCCTTCAGGATTGCATTCATGGCTTTTGAGTTGTTGTGATGTAGGAGCCTGTCTTCTTTAGTATAAGGACCATTTACGGGAATGGTGTACCCATCTTCAATAACTTCCCATACCTCATTACCAAGAGCCATAAGATAGACTTTCATTCTTGCACTCCACAGACCGAAATCTGATCCATCCAGAATAGGTGCTGCATTGCCACCTAAAAAATCCATTGTGTTCTTAACCAGTTCTTCCTTTCGGCTGTAAAACCTTTTCGAAGGAACCTGCTCTGATACCAATTGAAGAACACAAGCTTATACTGAGAGGGGGGTGAACAGTATAAGACCACTTTTAACTTTATCTTTCAATACAGCTTTCAAACCACTAACATGCAGAATAAAGATAGCAGTAATAACAACAGTAAAACAATGCACAAAATGCAATCCACAAAGTGACACAGTAATTTTACGTGGTTCACCCAAGGTGGGCTACTCCACGGATAAAACTTTTCTTCTAAAAGTTGTATCAAAGTCCTCTGGGAATCCTTCCCGATTACAATGTTTATGAGCCACAGCTCAAAGGAGACACCTTCCCCTAATTCAGCTTTGGCTGGTGATCCTCTAGAAGACCTCTACCTCTTCTGCCCTTAGCAAGTGGAACTCTATCCATAGAAGACACCTGTCTTCCCTGCTCTGGCTGGAGATCTCTGTCCTCAACTCTGTCACAGCAAGCTGGTCCTCTTTTCTGCACCAAAACACAGTCCTTCGGTCTGGCACAAATCTGTCCTCTTCCTCTTTTCTTTTCTGTTATAGATCCTACTTGGTCGAAACCAACTTTTCACAGTCTGCGCAAACACAGCAGCACTCGATCAAATTATACTCTTCTACGAAAAACTCAGTAGCACATTCTTCGTGCATACAGCAGCACAGTCTTCGCATAAACAACAGCACAGTCTTCGCATGAATAGCAGCACAGTCTTCCACACTTAGACGATTCGACGAAATGCACTCTTATACTGCAATCAAACTTTGCACTCTACTTTTTCGATGATCGAACCTCACTGTCGCACTAAATCTATGAACGCCACTCTTCGAACGCACACTTCGATCGATGCACAAAACTACTCAAACAACCCTCCTTTAATACTCACAATCTCAAGTTGAAACCTTGTTCTTAGTCGGCTGTTTTACCCTTTGATCACGTCGGCTGCAAAACCCTGCGTTGCATCGGCCCAGATTTAACTCTGTCGGCTTCACTATCTCCCTGTTGCTTTTGGCGTGAAACTTCAACATGTCACGATATCGCGACACCTTTGCCTGTCGTACACCTTCTATAGCTTGTTGTAGCGATATCGCGACGCTTTTGCTTTTGTCTGCTTCCTTTGCTCTTCTGTCATGAAATCGTGACACTTTTGCCTTTTGCTGATGTCATCTCACTTCTGTCATGAAATCGTGATGCTTTAGACTTCAAAGCCTTCTTCTCCGCTTCTGTCGTGAAATCGTGACACCTTTGCCTCTTGCTGACGTCATCTACAATTCTATCATGAAATCGTGATGCTTTAGACTTCAAAGCCTTTTCTCGGTTTGCACCAGCAAAAATGGAACATGTCACAAAATCGTGACGCTTTCGCTACCTTAAGCTCTTTTCTGCCAAGTGCTCGTGAAACTGGAACATGTCACGAAATCGCGACGCTTTCATTGCCTTAAGCACTTTTCTGCCATATGCCCATGAAACTGGAACATGTCACAAAATCATGACGCTTTTGCCAACATAAGCTACCAACTCAACCTATCACAAAATCGTGACACTTTATGCATCCATACAACTTCTTTGAAACATGTCACGAAATCGTGATGCTTTTGCCAACTGCAAGCTGCCAACTCAACCTGTCATGAAATCGTGACACTTTCTGCATCCGTACAACTTCATTGAAACTTGTCACGAAATCATGACACTTCCTGCAACTCAACACTGCCAACTCAACTTGTCACAAAATCGTGACACTTCCTGCAACTCAACACTGCCAACTCAACTTGTCGCGAAATCGCGACACTTCTTGCAACTCAACATTGCCAACTCAACTTGTCGCGAAATCGTGACACTTTCTGCAACTCAACACTGCCAACTCAACTTGTCGCGAAATCGTGACAGTTTTGCCTGAACTTTCTCTCTCCTAAAACATGTCGCGAAATCGCGACAGTTTTTCCAGCCGCTTGCAAACTTTTTCTAACTTATCTTTTTCTTGATCTTTTGCAACTGGGCTACTCTGATTTTCTTGGAGACTTATTGACCAGCTGAAACCTTCATCAAAACACATACTTAGACATAAAAACAAATTGCTCCAAGAACTCCTTGACATCAAAAACAACAACTACCAAGAGCTCCTTGACATCAATGACAACAACTAAACTTAGGCAAAGGCAATGTACTCAAGGTACCCAAAATTGCCAACATGGTTTTTGGAATTGAACCTGCAGTAATTAGTGCTATGATATTTTCTCCTACATACATGACAATATATGTTATTCCATGGTCTTCGTCCTTTTGAGGATGAGGCAACATTTTCTTGTGAAGTTTCTTTTGAAACCAATGCATTGTTAGTCATTTCATCCTTCACTGTATTTTCCACCTCATATTCTTGGAGAATGTTAACTAGCTCATCAAAAAATATATCTTTACTTAGAACTTGTAAGGATGTAACTAGATGTTTGTAGTTGTCTGGAAGAGCTCTCATGGTTACTTGAACAATAAATTTATCTTTAACCTCTTCTTCTAAGGTTAATAATTTTTCTTTAATATATGCTACCTTTCTTAGGAATAGTTCTACACTTTCACCACTATTTATTTTCAAGGAATGTAATTGAGTTTGAATATTTAGGATAGTAGCTTTATTTTTCCCTTCAAATATTTTTTCTATGGTTTTCCAAGCTTTTGTAGATGTTCCTGCTGAAGTGATGTAAGGTTGTATTTCATCGGTGAAGGAAAACGTTATTATTATTAATGCTTTTACATCACTCTATTCAAACTTTTGAATCTTTGTATAACCTGAATTAAGTTTAGTAGTTATTCCTTTGACAATTTCCCAAAGCTTCTCAACTATTAGAATTGCCCTCACTTTGTTTTTCCATGAAGAGTAATTTGGACCTTTAAGTAGTTGAGATTCTGTAAGGATGAATTTATTTGTTGTCATGATGATCCTTATATCTCCCTAATTTAGTTTTGTAGGACTCCTTATGTCTCCCTAGTGGTTTAGAATAAGCTATAAGCTTAATAAAGTGCTTAGTAAGTAATAATTCACCTTTTGGATTGATTTTGTAATGTTTTGTAAATAACAATAATCAACTCCTATTTCACCTTATCTCTCCTAATGAACTATGCACTTATAAGTTGAAGTTCTCTATGGTTGGATTTCTTTTATCCCTTTAGTATGTGTATGAGACAAGTATAAGTAAATAATTCCAACTCATTTTAGTAAATTATGAATTTCCTTTTATAGCCCTTAATATCCAATAGATTAATATTTATAAATTCCAATAATCTATGTTTGATGTAGTATACCTTATAACTCCCTAATTTGGAATGTTAGAAAATAATAATAGTATTTGTAAATTAATATTTCAATTTACCAAGGTTAACAACCTTATATCTCCTACTTGGTTATTTGCAAATATCTCAATGTTTAAATATAAGCAATTTTATAATGTCTTCTAAAATTTATTCCTTGCTTCTTAATGTTGTTTTTTTAATGAAATAATAATCACCTTTATACTTAACACCTTATAACTCCTTATTGGAGGAGAGTAAATATCAAACGATATAGAACTTTTACCTCCCTTCAAAATATGATGAGTGGGCTTCTAAATTGATTTTAGTCTTCTCCTCTAGAATGATAGTCGTCTTCCCTTTTCAACATGAGTATTTAATACTCTATTTTTCCATTGGTCTTCACTCCTCGAATGGTGTTGGTTTCTTCTTGAGAATTCAATGCTCTATTTCATTGTTGGTCTTCACTCCTCGAACAATGTTGATGATAATATTGCTGTGCTTTGACCTCTATTGTGATGCTTCACTTCACTTAGTGCTTTTACTTCACAAAATACATTTTCTTCACTGCATAGTCTTCTTGTGGTGGCTATTAACAAAATAATTATATTGGAATAGGTGCCAAGTGGCACTCGATGTTGTTCAATGCCTTATATCCTTTTCTTAGGTAATATTGTCAATGGATCTGTAAGCATTAACGTTGGCCGAGCATTAAATATGCTCTCTTATTGAGCATCAAATAAATAATGATAGGCACTACTCCTTTGAGAGCTCATTGATGACTCTTGCACATGTTAGTGAAAGTTTTTGTCTTTACCTTCTTTTGTACCAAGTGGTACAAGATAGCTAATGTCATTAGGACAAGTGGAAGCATTCCTTTACATGCACTCACACTATGAAACACTTCACATATTATCTTTATACATTTGCAAGTTGTGTCTAGGCTTTTCTTACATGCATCCAACTTTTTTCCAATGTAACATGTCTCTCCTATGGTGATGGTTTTTCCTCAATGGCAATGGAACTTGCTATGTTGGATGATTTATTACTTCTTCCAAGATTTTCCTACGTAGGCTTAGGTAACTTCCAATGGTAATATTCCTCCTTGCACTTCGATTTTCCACATATGCAAGATAACCTTAGTGTTGTCCTTTCTTCTTACTGTCACTCATTGTAACTTTAATATCTTACATAGATGTTTTGAACCAATACATGTTTGTTGCTGCATAATTTTTTAGACGCTAAGTCGATTGGATTGACACTATATCGAGTGTCTTTGGATACCTCCTATAGAAGGGTATCGAGCCCTAAGATGGCACTATTCTTTGCTACCAAAGCTCCTTTGCTAGACTATATAAACTACCCACTATGGTGGTAAAAACATGGACAAATAGTATTCCAAAGGGGGAGATTGTTGAGCAAAGTGCAGCAAATAGTATTGTCATTGTTGTCAACACAGTCAAACAGATTTATTGATGCAATGGACAAGAGTTTATTGAACAGCAAGGTGCAGCCAAAGTACAATGGATAGGAGTTCAGTGTTGAGCAAGGTGTTGTAGGAGGATTGTCATTGTTGTCAATACGATCGGTTAGATCTAATGATGCAATGGACGAGCGGTTCGAGAAGTCACTCGGATGCGAGAGGATAAAGTTCGAGAAGTTAGTCGGATCATGAGTCCTTAAATGATAGATGCACAGAAATAGAAAACATAATTCAAAATGAGAAGAAGAAGTCTTCAGATCCTGAGATGTCAAGAAGCAGAAAGGTTTTTTGTGAAAACCAAGGCAGTCAGAATAAAAAATATTTACAGGAAAATTGCACATGTGTTGCCAACAATTCCAAAGGGGGAGATTGTTGAGCAAAGTGCAGCAAACAGTATTGTCATTGTTGTCAACACAGTCAGACAGATTTATTGATGCAATGGACAAGAGTTTATTGAACAGCAAGGTGCAGCCAAAGTACAATGGATAGGAGTTCAGTGTTGAGCAAGGTGTTGCAGGAGGATTGTCATTGTTGTCAATACGGTCAGTTAGATCTAATGATGCAATGGACAGGAAGTTCAGAAGTCACTCAGATGCAGAGGATAAAGTTCAAAAATTAGTCAGATCATGAGTCCTTAAATGATAGATGCACAGAAACAGAAAACATAATTCAGAATGAGAAGAAGAAGTCTTTAGAACCTGAGATGTCAAGAAGCGGAAAGGTTTTTTTGTGAAAACCAAGGCAGTCAAAATAAAAATTTTATTTAAACCATGGATAACAGATTTGAAATGGGTTTTTCTTAAAACCCAAGTTGGCTCTTCGTTTCGTTGAAAAAGATGCCCCGGTGATGAAGATATTTAATTTTAAATATTTAGTTTAAATTTTATTTTATTTAAAATTTAAATTAAAATATTAAATTAAATTAAAAGGGTCGACGTGTTACTATTTCGCGGCAATAAGCTACAGGAAAGTGACGAAGGTGGAAGAAGAGTTTGAGGCCGACAAAGTTAAATCTGGGCCGACGGATTTTAGGGTTTTTGCAGCCGACATTCTTAGGGTTACAGCCGACGGATTTTAGGGTTTGGCAGCTGACAAATTCTAGGGTTTCTCAACTGACATTCTTTTAGGGTTTGTTCCTAAAATTTCTTCTATAAAAGCAAGGGTTCTTCGAGTTTAAAAGTGGGGTAGTGATGCGATATAAGAAAAAGAAGTTCGTGCGCAGCAGCGGGTAAGTTGTTTCGATCTCGAGTGTGAGCAGAGTGACAGTTCATGGGAGTTGAAGAAAAGAGATCGCAGTGATGAGATAGAGAGTGAGTGCGTGAAGCGTGAGTGCATGAAGTTTGATCGAGAACAAAGAACGCGATATGCAGAAGTCGTGGTCCGAGTTTGAAATGACAGTGCGCGGGTTGTAGAAGTGATATTTCTGTGAAGTTGCAGCAGAGAACGCGGAGAGATATAGAGGAGTGGTTGAAAAAGTGCGAATCTTTTTTCACAGCAGCAGTCGAATGCCGACAAGCAGCAGATCGCAGAAAAATAGCAGATCGTGATAATTGAGGTGAAAGTTTACATTCTGCAATTTTTATTATTATCTTCAAGTTGTAGCTTGAAAAAGGGGTTGGTGCCTCTTTCCAGTTGGAGCTGGAAAAATTGGAGTTGGTGCTCCATTCTGTTGTAGCAGATAAAATTTAGAGGTTGGTGCCTCTTACCAGTTGGTGTTGGTGAATGATTATGTAAAGTTGTAGCTTTGCATTTGACTGGATTTGGATGGTAGTCCAAGCAGTCTTTTTGAGGAGTAGCCACATCGGTGAACCTCGTTAAAATGTCGTGTTATGTGTGATGCTCTTAGTACTTTTATTATTTCTGTTTTAATCTGCTACAGTTTATTTAAAAGTCTAAATTGTTTTAAGTTTTTAAAGAACACACTGATTCACCCCCCCTCTCAGTGTCATTGTGATTACAACAATTGGTATCAGAGCCAGGTTCCCAATTTTGGCTAAATCAGTCAGGGTTGATCTTGGATTAGTACACAATGGCTAAGAAGAATAGATCCTCATCCAAAAAGGCATCCCAGCCAGTTTCAGTTCCTATGGTTGAGAAAATTGAACCAGAAATGGCAGAAGGAATGAACTCTGAAGTTGAAGAAGTTGAGGCTGAAGTTGATTTAGAGGGTGAGCTAGTGTCTGCCCTTACGGAATGGGAATCGGAGAAAAAGAAGAATGAAAAACTGTCAAGGAAACTTAAGGATGCAAACAACATTATTGCCAATTTAAAAATACAGACTGAAGAATACAAGAAAATGTCTGAAGATCTGGAAATACAGGTATCCATGAAGATAGACCACTGCAGCAAATTGGAAGAAGAAAATGTTAGTCTTCGAATACAGATACAAGAGCTGGATCAAAAAATCAGTTGTCACTTAAAACGTGAAGAAAGTTCGGTGAAGCTGGACAAAATTCTAAGTGATCAAAGAAGCTCCACAACTAAGTTTGGTCTTGGATATGAAGCTGAACAACCTTCATCCTCCAAATATGCAGAGAAGAAGAAGTCCTCGATTGAAGCATTGAAACAAGAAAAGTCTGAAGCTGAATCTTCAAAAGGAAGAAAATATCAAAGAAGGTCTACAACAAAGCAACCACAGGAAAAGAGGTTCTCTCACTCTCACTCTTTTAATAATGCTTTTTATGGCTATTGTTCTAAATGCAACCACTTTGGTCACAAGGCAACTTATTGTGGATTAAATAATAAATCAAAGAGTTATGCTAGTCAAAATACATCTGCATATCTGAGTGAACACTTTGTACAATGTTTTCAATGCAATGGTCATGGGCACATAGCAAGGTTTTGTCCAAGCACTTCTGCATCCAATCTAAGGCAATACCATAGATTTCATCATACACATAGAATGCAATACAGACAGGGAATAAAACATGTGCAATGTTTTAAATGCAACGGTCAAGGGCACATAGCAAGGTTCTGTCCAAGCACTTCTATATCTAATCTAAGGCAAAACCCTAGATTTCATCGGACACAAAGAGGACAACACCGACAAGGAACATATCATGTGCATAAAAGAAAAGAAAATAATCATCCATCAAGAATGCACAAGAGACAACCCCACAAGAGAAATGTTCAAGTTCACGAACAGGAGCAAAATAGGGATGTTGTTGAAAAACCCAAGCCCAAGTTCAGGAAAGTCTGGAGAAAGACAGAAGAAAGGAAATTGTGTCTCCTTGGACTGAAGGAGGCTACTCTGCCATTGCTCTAAGCAACTCCAGGTGGCACATCCTCAGGAGGAGCAATATTAAAGTTTTATTTTAATGCTCCTATGTATTTGTCTAGGTATCTGAGGATGAAAGGTAAGCAGTCGGGTTAATGTTGTATAGTTGTTAAAGTGTGTTTTTCAGTTTATATAGTGGTTTGTGGAAATGCCGTGAAGTGTGGTGTTTAATTTGAGAGCTGTCACCAGTGGTAGTTTTGAGATATGCCACTGTTGTACTGTTGATGATTCTTAATACCACTGTTCAAAATTACGAATCATAATAGTCCAGATAATTTGCTCAACGAAAGAATGCTTGCCCTAGCTGTGTGTTTGTGTTTCAAACAACATGTATTTGTTTTTACTCTTTGATGTGAAGATTGCCAGATCTTTCATGACACCTTGGTGAATATATTTAATTCACAGACAGTTTTGTTTTAACTATTGATTTAATGCCAGTCCAAGGATAAGAAGCTTGAGGCCGAGTAAGTTGCACTACGGTTGGCCATAAAGTGTTTGACAAAATGTCTTCTTCCGACATGCATAGTTGAAAGTAAGAGTTGGCAGTAAAATTGCAAGTCGTTGGACAAAAATTGGTACAGATGTGAGTCACTTGTCAATTCTGTTGACAAAAGTGAAATCAAGCATGTTAAATGGGAAGATTGAAGAAAAAGTTTTTAATGAGCAACCAGATGATTTCCAGCCTGGTGATGAATAGTTGAGTTGCTTTCATAGTGGTTGTTTTGATCAAGTTAATGCTTTTCTTGATACATGATTTGGGCTTACTCCATTGAGTTTGATTTGAGCAAGTTATTCTTTGCCTTGGTGATTTATGTTGGTGGTTGTCTTGTTCAAATACCTTTGGAAGGAAAAGGATGTCTACTAGTTTCCTTTTCATGTAGTGATTGGTTGAATGCTTCAAGGTTAATCTTGAGTTGAATGATGTTGGTTAAAACTTGTCTATAAGCATTGTTGCTAAAGCCCTAATTGGTTGAGAAAAGATGTTGGCTGTGCTGTGGTACAGTGTTTAGTACTTGCACAGAGTTGAAAGTGGATTGAGGTAGCCTGTTGGATTCTCACTGCAGAGAGAGACAAACAGTTGTCATTGGGTTCAAGCTTGTTGAGAATATATCCAAGATGCATGGTGAAGTTGTATGCAGATGTTGCTGGCATTGCAGAACAAAAAGTTGGCTATATAAGATTATTGTATGCCTTCACTAACAGTGGACAAGTTTGAGTTTGCAAGGTAACAGAGGGTAGTTGCACAGAATACAGTGGTTCAGTCATGTTCTTACACATGTTATATTGGTGAAGTTGACGGTGATGGTGTCACTCAATGGTTATTGCTGCTATTCACATTGTTGATTTTATTGATGCCTATTATGTTTATCATGATGTTGTCAATCAGTGAAATGAAGTGGTCTTGGACTCAGGGGGAGCATTTGTGTATTTGTTGTTCTTCTTGTTCATGCTTGGAATATTTGCTAATTGTAATAATTTGTGTCTAAGAATGTTGTGCATAGACTCAGGGGGAGTCTGCAGCAGCCCTTTGGTATTATTGTCAAAGGGGGAGAAGATTCACAGGAAAATTTTTCCTGCACATGTGTTGCCAACAATTCCAAAGGGGGAGATTGTTGAGCAAAGTGCAGCAAACAGTATTGTCATTGTTGTCAACACAGTCAGACAGATTTATTGATGCAATGGACAAGAGTTTATTGAAAAGCAAGGTGCAGCCAAAGTACAATGGATAGGAGTTCAGTGTTGAGCAAGGTGTTGCAGGAGGATTGTCATTGTTGTCAATACGGTCAGTTAGATCTAATGATGCAATGGACAGGCAGTTCAGAATTCACTCAGATGCAGAGGATAAAGTTCAAAAATTAGTCAGATCATGAGTCCTTAAATGATAGATGCACAGAAATAGAAAACATAATTCAGAATGAGAAGAAGAAGTCTTTAGAACCTGAGATGTCAAGAAGCGGAAAGGTTTTTTTGTGAAAACCAAGGCAGTCAAAATAAAAATTTTATTTAAAACATGGATAACAGATTTGAAATGGGTTTTTCTTAAAACCCAAGTTGGCTCTTCGTTTCGTTGAAAAAGATGCCCCGGTGATGAAGATATTTAATTTTAAATATTTAGTTTAAATTTTATTTTATTTAAAATTTAAATTAAAATATTAAATTAAATTAAAAGGGTCGACGTGTTACTATTTCGCGGCAATAAGCTACAGGAAAGTGACGAAGGTGGAAGAAGAGTTTGAGGCCGACAAAGTTAAATCTGGGCCGACGGATTTTAGGGTTTTTGCAGCCGACATTCTTAGGGTTACAGCTGACGGATTTTAGGGTTTGGCAGCTGACAAATTCTAGGGTTTCTCAACTGACATTCTTTTAGGGTTTGTTCCTAAAATTTCTTCTATAAAAGCAAGGGTTCTTCGAGTTTAAAAGTGGGGTAGTGATGCGATATAAGAAAAAGAAGTTCGTGCGCAGCAGCGGGTAAGTTGTTTCGATCTCGAGTGTGAGCAGAGTGACAGTTCATGGGAGTTGAAGAAAAGAGATCGCAGTGATGAGATAGAGAGTGAGTGCGTGAAGCGTGAGTGCATGAAGTTTGATCGAGAACAAAGAACGCGATATGCAGAAGTCGTGGTCCGAGTTTGAAATGACAGTGCGCGGGTTGTAGAAGTGATATTTCTGTGAAGTTGCAGCAGAGAACGCGGAGAGATATAGAGGAGTGGTTGAAAAAGTGCGAATCTTTTTTCACAGTAGCAGTCGAATGCCGACAAGCAACAGATCGCAGAAAAATAGCAGATCGTGATAATTGAGGTGAAAGTTTACATTCTGCAATTTTTATTATTATCTTCAAGTTGTAGCTTGAAAAAGGGGTTGGTGCCTCTTTCCAGTTGGAGCTGGAAAAATTGGAGTTGGTGCTCCATTCTATTGTAGCAGATAAAATTTAGAGGTTGGTGCCTCTTACCAGTTGGTGCTTGTGAATGATTATGTAAAGTTGTAGCTTTGCATTTGACTGGATTTGGATGGTAGTCCAAGCAGTATTTTTGAGGAGTAGCCACATCGGTGAACCTCGTTAAAATGCCGTGTTATGTGTGATGCTCTTAGTACTTTTATTATTTCTGTTTTAATCTGCTGTAGTTTATTTAAAAGTCTAAATTGTTTTAAGTTTTTAAAGAACACACTGATTCACCCCCCCTCTCAGTGTCATTGTGATTACAACAATGCAATCTCCTATATAGTGTGTTTTTTTCTTAATGGTGCAATCTATTGTAGACTGTAATATGCTCACTATAATAGTATCCTTAGACACTCTGGTTCATGCACTTGATTTCTACGTAGAGTAAGGTGCAATGATGTAGATAAGTTGTTTTGAAATATATTAAATTTTGAGACTTTTATGGTCTCTTTGTAAAAATTCTTTATTTTATGATGAGCAAATTTTCTTATTCCATCTATGGAGGTGCTATTAATATTTTTGTGGCTTCACCTTGCTACAAAATACTACCAATTTAGTGAGTTCAATGGTGTCTCTAGACATTGAACTCTTACCTTTTTTTGTGCACTAAATTCTACTTCTTTGATAAAATCTTAGTGCACATTAAGGTACTTAAAGGGTAAAGAATATAAATCATAGATAATAACCCCAATTTTAATCTACTCAGGAATAGTTATAATAGTGTAAAAATCTCACCTTATCACTCCTAATGAAACATTTACACCCAAGTTGCTTACCTTTAAGATCTTTGAATATGGTGGACATTTTGATGATTTGATTCACCAGATTATTTCCATTAATTGGATGGACTTGCATCTATTATTAGTTGTCCTAAACAACTCTTTAAATCACCTTTTTGCAGGTCCAAAAACCCTCTAACTTGTTGCCCTTTAACTATAGTAGGTAACTTTGATTAACCTTCAGGATGGAATCTGTAACTTCTAAAGTTTTGTAGCTAGTAATGATGTCCTAATTGCTAGCCTCTCACATTTAATTTTTGCATTGAAATGCTATTCTTGAAAATCAAAAATTTGGTAAGGAATTCCCCCAAATATCTACTAAGTTTTACTTCAAGAATCCTTAAGTATTTTGTTGTAGATTTAGAAAACCCCTATCTTTGGATGAGCCTTCTAGCCTTCAAAGGTAATCTTCAAACCTTTCAGGTTTGGTAGTAATGTTAGGCTCCTTTATCCTTCAACCTCCTTGTCAAAGTATGACTTCAATTTAGGCCTTCCTCTCAATAATGTGAAAGTCTTGAGGTCTTCACCAATATCCTCCAAAATTTGGCAAACTCCTTGCCAAATATTTCTTCATTTGGTGGTAAATTTCTCCAATGAGTTCTCCTAGGAACTCCTTTAATGGCCTTCTTCAAATTTTGAAATAAGGCTCTCCAAGCCTTCTCCTTGTTTCTCCTTGAGACCTCACAAAGGTCTCCAATCTTGCAACTCTTATGGTATTTCAAATGAGACATTTACTTTAACTTTCTACTAAGAAAGTGTTGGTAATGAGATCTTCTTCTTGAATATCTAAAAATTTCTAACATGACCTTTGTTGTTATTTCTTTACTTCTACTATTTGTAGATGTTTAAGGAAATCACCAAATCCAATCTTCCAGAACTAGGATTTTTGTAACTAGACCTTGTAAGGGTCTTTTCAGCTTCTTCAAATCGATTTCTTCAATCTACTATTTGCAGCCTTTAATGGAGATAACCAAAATCTAATATTCTTTTGTACTCTTCTCAAGAGTTTCTTGAATCAGTAGTAAGGCTACTATAGCCTTTTCTTCTTCTGCACTCTACAAGTTTGTAATCTCTAGTAATGGGACCTTTTCTTCAAACCTCTAAATATTTGTTCTTCTATTTGTTGCTTTTGGTTTTGGATTGATTCCAAGGAAGATATTATTCCTAGCTCTATGTAAGAAGTTTCCCAAATTACTCTGAATATCCTTTCCCTGCAACAAAGTATTAGGACTATAATGGAAGAAATCTAGAGATAATGAATCTTCACTAGTTGATTTGTCAATCTAGTAGAATCCAGACTTAGTCCTAGTCTTCATGAATTCTTTTATAACCCTATGGAAGGACTTTAGCCAAATGTAATATCAAAAATTTTGTAAATAATTTTTTTAGATTTCTCTTAGTCTCACTTGTGGCTCTCCCTATTTCCTATTTGATCTACCATGTGCTTTGGTACCACCATTAGTTTTTGATAGGAGGTAGTATAACCACAAGATGTAAGATAACTAATTTTAGATAACTATAAACTAATGGAACAATAATATGTAGGAAAACAATGAGATGAACATTTGTAAATAACTCAAAAATATGTCATTAATGAGAGTTACAAAAATATTACAATGCTACATAATGGAGGATATGAACACTCCATAAAATAATATGAAAGGACTACATTGTACCATACTACTAAACTATACCACACACTCTCTATACTTACTACTGCACACTCTATATTTACTACTACACTAAAAAAACTCACTCTGAGACCTTTATATAGGAATATATATTCCTTGACCATTACTCTACCTAAGACTCATGTACATGTGGACTACATTCACATTTACAACTTGCACATTGACACTTGTGCATTTATTACAATACTTGAAGTAACTAACTAACTTTACTCTAAAGTAAACTCCTACTCTAATTATGTACAAGAGGTGGTACATTTACATGACCCAAATGATGTAACATAATATAACAAGAAGAGGAACAAAAGGGAGAGACATAACCAAATATATACACATAGAGAAAAATGAGAGAGAGTGAAAAGAGAAAATAACATGGAGGAGAAACAATAGAGAGAACAAAGAGGAAGAATAAAAGATAGAATGGAGAGGATGAAAGACCCTGAGAGAAGAAAAGTAACTTTAGGACATGGAGGATATCAAGGTAATTATAAATGGTAATATTGATCCTATAGGACATTGAGGTAAGATCTTACCAAATTGATTAATCCATTTTCTAATAAGAAAAAATAAGAAATCTAAGGGTAATACTCTTAGTTTCTCTCCTTGATCATAGTTTTATGATGAGTATTTATGTTGAGTCTAGTAATATGGTTGTTTTGAAATTGATTTGTGTTGGAAGACATGTGCTATTCTTGATAACTTTCGTGTTGGTAGTCCTTCTTCATCATGAATTTTTTTGCAATGGAAAAATTTTACCTCTACTGTCTACATATTTTTCTTGCAACAACCTTCCTCTACCTCTACTTCATAATACCAAAACTCCACTTCTACTAATTAGATATTTTTGAACTATTAATTTTCTTCACAATATAGCCCACAAATATTCCTCTATAAAGATATAAAAAATAGCCTCCATCAACTTCTTCTGTATTCAACATTGATGTTGAGGAAGATGCAACGACAATATTGGCATTGTTGTCAACATAGTCAGATAGATTGGTTGATGCAGTGGACAGGAGTTCAAAGGTTATTCAGAGTATGTACAGTTATGTTAAATGCTTATGAGGATGTTTTTGATGTTTGGGTGAAGTTGTTACAGGTTGTTTGTGCAAATTTGCAAAAGTTGAAAAAAATCGTCAAAAAGTTGTCAAAGCAGCAAAATAGTCAAAAAGTTGCAAAAGTCGCCACGGGCACAGTTGGATAGGATGGATCAGTTTAGAACATGCCAGCATATCAGGAAATAGTCCATAACAACATTGGAGATGTCAACACAGTGTTTGGAGTGATCTTGGCGGATGATTTGGCAAGTGGTTGTACAGGATAAAAAAGTGTAGGTTTTGTCAGAAGCACTGTGAACAAACCATAAGGAGTTATGTAGCAAAATTTGAACTGGAGGTGGTCGTTATCTTCAAGAACATGTGTTCCAAATTTCAACGAAAACAGAGAAATGAGGCGAATTTTACAAGCGTTACAAGACTGTCACAAAAACTCTCTTTTTTGAAAAAGTGTGTCAGTAGCAATTTTTTTGGAAGTGGTATAGGCAAATCGTAAGGAGTTAGGCAGTGAGTTTTGGTTTGGATATAGTTAGTGTTGCAAATATTCTACGTTTCAAATTTCAGAGAAAACCGAGTTACGAGGTGAGAGTTATGATTTTTGCAAAAACGTTATATGTCTCTTTTATGTCAATTTGTGCCACTTGGGCAAAATCCTTTAGTTGGCCGTTCGACCTTGAAGAGTTGCCAGAGTTTCAATTTCAGTGTTGTTACACCTTCAAGGCATCACATAGATCATATTTTGTTTTTGGTTTGAGTTGTCACGTGGCTCCGAAGTATGAGAACGAGTAAGGTGTCAATTCTTTGCATGTGACGTGTTTGATGAAATGCCTTCTCAATATAAAAAAAGGGAGTTATATTATTTTAAGTAGTTTCATTAAATAAAGATCTTTGGAGAAAGTGAAAAGTGAAAAGGAATGCAAGTTTGTGCATTTACATAAGAAGTGTTTTATTGAAGAGTGTGATTTTATTTTGTGCAGAGAGAAGAGTGTGTGGAGAAAAATAAAGAGTGAAAATCCATGTTTTTGGGAAAAAGGTGAAAAACGTCACTTTAGTATTTTGGGCATAACTTTCTCATATGATATTAGTTTTTGCTGAAATTTTGAGAGGAGGTCATAGAAAGAGTTTTGCACAATACCCAGAAAGCATTTAACAATTTACAGAACGAGCTAAGAGAACGGTCAATTTTTTTGTGAGAAGAGAAGATTCATATATGTCATTTTATTATCAATATCAAAATCAAGTGGGTGCTTGGTAGAGGGGTTGGTGTTTCTTTTTTTTGGTGCAGATAAATCAGGGGTTGATGCTCCTTTCTGTTGGTGCAGATAAATCAAGGGTTGGTGCTCCTTCCAGTGGGTGTTGGTAAATTGATTGTAAAGTTGGTGTTTTGCAAAGGCTGGATTTGGATGGGAGTCCAAACAGTTATTTTGAGGATGTAGCCAAATCGGTGAACCTCGGTACATCTTGTGTTGTGTGATGTTTTCTTGTTATACTTGCTTTATTTGGTTTCAAGTTTTTATTGTTTCGGCTTTAAGAGTTGAAGATCTAAGTTTTAAAATAGCTACACTGATTCACCCCCCCTCTTAGTGTCATTGTGAGACTAACAATTGATACTTGACATCTTTCGCAGGTACATCACAGGAGGAGAGAGAGAGTAGAGCATAAGGCTTTGAAGCGGATGAGCATCTTCATCCATGCATATGAAGCAATAAAGCAACAACAAGAGATGCCAAAGGTATCACAAAAATTTTGGGACACGAACCTACCATTGGTCTTGACATCAATTTCCTCCCCCTCCCAAACCCCAATGCCATCATAGGTAGAGATATTATTTTTCACTCAAGAGATACTATCTTTCTATCAACCACAACAACCGTAGATGAACAACACAAGCAACGCATACGCCACGTCACCACCATAGAGCTTGTAACCCTAACCAAGCAAAAATTTAAGTTTCACACAGGTTTTTATGGTACCAAGGTTTGAGCTTGGGTCTCTTGGATGAAAACCCAAGGACTTAACATAATAGGCAAAATATAAATTAATATTTTTATATATTATTTTTCATGTAAAAGTATAAAAATATTTTATTTTAATTAAAAATATAACTATGCATTAAACTTAATAAATTTTAATCAATTTCATTAAAATAAACCAATCAAAATAACATCTTGTCAGACAACCTTTCCGTGGCAGCTACCAATTCCACCATGTAAATTCAAATAAATAAATAAATTATATTTAAAAATATAGCAACCACTACTACAATATTAAATCACAATATAAAATCTATATTAAAATATTGAATAGAGTTGCATGCAATCTCCTAAATTTAGAAAAAAATTATCTTCTTAAAATAATCATAATATATAATCTACAACATTAATAAAAAATTATATTATTATAACTATTCAAATAAATCTATAATTTTTAAAATAAATTATATTTAAAAAAGGCAACTACTACAACAATATCATATCACAATATAAATTCTATATTGAAATATTGAATAGAGTTGAATGCCATCTCCTAAATTTAAAAGAAAAAAATATCTTCTTAAACAATATTTAATCTACAATATTAATAATTTTTTTTATCATTATAATTATTTAAATAAATTTATAATGTTTAAAACTATATAATTATTAAATAAATTTATAATTTTTTAAATAATATTTAAAAAAATTATATATAAAAAGAGAATGAATAACAAACAAAACAAAAAAATACATACAAATTTATGTTATTTTTTAGTTTAAATCATAATATGGATTTTTTTTAATTTTAAATTATAATATGTGTGAAAGTGTTTCTACATAACCTTTAATTCTTATGATTAAGAATTAACTCACGCTTAAATATGTGAATGTGTTCAGAACAAAATTGTACTGTCTAGTAAAAGCACAATTGAATTAAGTCACAAATATGTGTCTAGTAAAAGCACAATTAAATTAACTCACAAATATGTGTTAAAAACAAAATTGTACTGTCTAGTAAAGGCACAATTGAATTAACTCACAAATATGCGTTAAAAAACAAACAAAATTGTACTGTCTAATAAAGGCACAATTGACGCTAGAGTATGTGAATGTTTTAAAAATAAAATTGTACTCAGTCCGTGGGTTTAGGTGGATTGGTAAGTTGGGGCGCTTACCGAGAGGAGACCTAGGTTTCAATCTCACGGGTTTGCCCACGGGTTTGCCCACGGGTTTGCCCATGCACAGACAGTAGCCCAAATCCGATTCCTTTGAGTGGTGCGCCAGATTGATGACGATGGTGCAACCCTGTGCGTCCGATGGTCCCCATCTCACGCAGGGTTACCATGTACTGAGACGGTGGAAGTCCTTGAAGCCTTCGTAGATAGTTTGAACCCTACCAGCTGAAAAATCGTGATTGTAACCATTGCTTCTATATATCAAAAAAATAAAATAAAATTGTACTCTCTAGTAAAGGCACAATTGAAAAAGACAATAGTTAAAATGTAAAAATTGAAATAGATAATTGTTAAAATGTAAATTTGGTTGAATTAACTGACGCCAGGGTATGTGAATGTGTTAAAATTAAAATTGTACTCTCTTTAGTAAAGGCACAATTGAAAGAGATAATTGTTACGGTCATATGACCCGGGGTTTAATTTTCACAAAGTATTTACCTAAGGTTGTCTAGTACTGGCGGCTGCGCTTTGATGCCAGCTGTGTTGGCGCTACTCTCAAATTTCTTCACAGACGACATCCTCCCGTCATCTTTTACAAAATTCCACAACGAAATGCGGTGGCTGCAAACCTCGTACGCTGCCATGGTCAATGCATGGTTGGTAATATGAAGCTTCTAAGTAGAATCATGTGCAAGAATTTCATGCATAAGTTAATTTGTAATTGATGATATGAAGCTTCTAAGTAAAAACATGTGCAAGAATTTCATGCATAAATTAATTTGTAATTGACTGCGCTAGTAAAACATCGTTTTAGATCTGTAACTAATGGTTCGTACTTTAAAACGCACTAAATTTTGAAACTTCTAAGCGGAAACCTGAACAAAATTTCATGCATGATTTAATTTGAATTGACCTTAGTAGTTAAAACATCGTTGTAGATTGTGACTAACGTTTCCTAAAGCTCTAACTGTTGTAGATTGCGATTAATGTTTCCTACTTTAAAATGGACTAAAGCTCTTACTGTTGAAGCCATGTAAGGAACTTGCAAGGAATTTGTGTAGAACACCGACGCTTATAGTCTAGATTCCTAGATCTTCATTATGGCTATTATCGTACCGCCTTACATCTTTTGTTTTCACACTGGCCATACAGTCTTTCACAGAGATCGTTGTCAGAAGCCGTCTTGTCAACCGTGGGTTGCAAAATCACGTGCTAAGATTTGTTGGTGCCAAAGGGCACCGTTGGTTGCTTCTTTGCACATTCCCGTTTTAATCTTTGTTGTCCAATAATGTATGGTCCCAAATATGTCGCAGGCTCAATTTATTTTTATGGTGTCCTGAGTTTACGACGGACCAGCTTTTATTGATACGAACCTTTGAGATCGTGGGATGTGTGGGAGTATGTGTCTCTCAGTTTTGATTTTTTTTTAAAAGAATTTGAAAATTTTATATTAAAATAAAGATCATTTATAAGTTAAGTTGGGATGAGATTCCTCTTAACTTTAGTAGACAAGAACATCTGTTTACAATAGTAAAAGAAGGTCTGCATTGAAGCCAAATCTCTTAAACCATATTTCTACAATGGTTGTCTGAATTAGCTAGACACTGGATTTGTTCACTCATCAACCTGCCTAATCCTCTCATCTTCAATAGCCATGTGCCACTGAACCCCAACCTCCTTCTCAATACCCATCTTAACCAGGAAGTCTGCCACTTTGTTTAGATCTCTACTCACATAGATTGGAATCACATCATCTAATTCCCTTCACAATTCTTTAATTTGGGTGACAAAAATCCTCAACCTCCATGTCTTCAAAGCAGAGTTCCTCATGCAATCTAGAGCTCCCGCCAATATTTGAGAAACTAATTCTAGGATTATCCTTTTGTAACCTTGTTGTACCACCCAGATAGAAGGATATTTGATAGCTAAGGCTTATGCTTCATTGTTGGTGACCCTTCCTAGGCTTTGCAGTTCCTAATATAGCACTGTTCTAACATGATTCTTAAATACCACTCCAATTCCATCTCTACCCCAACTGCCTTTTGCAGCTCCATCAGTATTAATTTTAATCCAACCTTTTGGGGGTGGTTTCCAACTTGCACTTCAACTTCCTTCTTTGTCATCCCTATATCAGCCTATGTTTTGCTCCAAATGGCTTGCCAAACGCCGTCTAAGGATGAAAAGGTTTCTCTAAAAATTCTGTCATTTCTCTCTAACCACACTCCCACCAAATGAAGTTTGATACAAAGAGCTTTAAATTTAAATACCCTTCTTCCATATTTCCCAAATATTAATCTACACTCCCACCAAATGAAGTTTGATACAAAGAGCTTTAAATTTAAATACCCTTCTTCCATATTTCCCAAATATTAATCTGATTAAAATAGCTATTGGCTTGAATTTTATAAAATAAAAACCATAGCTTCCAGATCTGACACTGGCGCATAAATGGGCACTCAAACATCAAGTGGTCAGATGTTTCCTCACACTCTTGTCAATGATTCTCCTACATCTTATATTATCAAAAGTAAGAATTCCATTGTACATGAACTGCAAGGCAAAGAAGTTTACTTTTTGACAAACCTTTGTACTTGCTATGCATAAGAAGTCTTATCAGATCCATCCTTCGTTATGTAAACTCCAAGACTCAATGTAAGTTTTGATTAAAAAACCTTATTCACTAATTTTTTAACTTAATTGAACTACAACAACTCATTAGCAAGCACTCGATCCTACTAATTCTTTATAACTTAAAACTAAAGCAACCCATTATACAACTTTTTATAATGAAATTATGTTAGCACTACAATTTTTAAATATAATCTCTTACAGTATGACGTTTTCAACGACGTGAATGGTGATCCCAGCCCATTAGTCAATGGTCAGCTTGCAAGGGGAAATTTTTTTTTTTTAAAATGTAAAACAATTCCCCTCCCAAATAACAGATAAAGACGCTGTAATGAAAAGGCCGAAATTGCAACTTCAAGTGGCTATAGGAAACTGCGCACCGTTTTCATACCTCACCGCCGCCGTATGTTTGCTTTTCGAACGCGTTCAAGAGTTGGCGCCAGTGGGATAAAGCTAAAAAGTCTTGAACGGGACGCGGCTCCGACAAGTGACGGCAACAATAAACAAAGCGAAATCGTTGATAATATGTAAACTTCCTTAAAAAAAAATGTGGTTTAGATTGCCGGCACATGCAACCTTTCTATCAATGCAAACATATGTCGAACTCCATGTAGAAACGTTTCTGCAATAGTAGAAAGCAGCTCTTAAATCCTGCAGGAAGCGGAGAACACTATCGGTGGTCAACGATACACGCATCCTGGCTGACGTCACGAGAGCATCTACATAGTTGATAGTTGATAGCAATGGTGGCTGACCGACAACACGTCTGTTCTATAAATTTTCGTGCGACTCCAATCTTTCCCGTTCCCTTCAACTGAAAGTTGCAAATCAAAGAGGGTTTTGCCCAACTACGCTTTCTTAGTTTTCCAGAGAGAGGCAAGTCTAAATTAGTAGCTTTATTTGGAAGAGCAATTCAGGACTAAAGTAGAGTGAGTGAGTATTTTTATCTCGGAATGGGAAGCAAGAACAACAGAGGAAGATCGCCGTGCGCTTCTTGCAAGCTCCTCCGCAGACGGTGTGCGAAAGACTGTATTTTTGCGCCCTATTTTCCTGCGGAGGAGCCCCAGAAGTTCGCTAGCGTGCACAAAATTTTTGGGGCTAGCAACGTGAGCAAGATGCTCCAGGTAATTTATGTGAATATAATGTCTGCGTGGAATACTAATTCGTATGTTTGTTCTCAGATAAGTGGGTTCTATAGACTAACTTCATAAACTAGTTTTTTTTTTGACCTTTTTGCCCTTGTTGAGAAGACAGTGCTGTTGTTGATTGATGGGTTGTAATTTTTAAGGAATAGTTGATTTTCGTGAGTTAAT
The DNA here is from genome assembly GCA_028583015.1 of Wollemia nobilis. NCBI lineage: Eukaryota > Viridiplantae > Streptophyta > Pinopsida > Araucariales > Araucariaceae > Wollemia > Wollemia nobilis. The sequence goes on from JAQPPZ010016348.1 coordinate 5,761,500, forward strand.
CAGTTATTACCTATCTATCTATTGTGGAATCGATGTTGTTTTCATCAATTGTTATTGAAGGCTTCAATTATCAGCTTGTCTTTTTGTTGCCAGTGAATTATTTTTATTGAACATGTCTAGAGGGCTATTTGATCAATACACAGACAAAGAAGAGAGAGAGAGTTATATGAGTGTTGTTTTTGTAATCACTGTTCATCGATTTTTCCGTTCGGTATATGAATTTAAGGGAATTCTAGTTTGTTAGCTATTGAGTATATTTCCAAACCAGTAGCGAAATCACAGCTGTTTTGTTCAATGAATTCATTTATAGGTCTTTTTCGCTGTATCACATACAACAGGTTTAGTATTTTGACCTTTTAAATTCAATTGGTCATGTATGCCGTCGAGTATATTACCTGTGGATTATATTACCCAGGCTTAAACCCTGAGGGCCAGCCCTCTTGTGATATTCATCAATTTTTTTGAAACTTTTTATAGACGAATTTTGGTATACCAGTATAGACAAAAATATAGAGAATACAGAGTCACAGACCTACAAATATAGCTTGAAAATCGTTTTTTTTTTTTTTGGACTGGTAACTTAGATATTAAAATTGAGGAATATTTATGATGTGCAGAATTGAATGGTTTATTTATCTATCGATATCTGAAATTTTGTTTTAATGATGTGCAGGAGCTTCCAGTTCATCAGAGAGCAGATGCCATTAGCAGCTTGGTGTATGAAGCAAATGCTAGAGTGAGAGACCCCGTTTATGGCGTTGTGGGTGCCCTCTCATTTCTGAATCAACAAGTCACGCAGTTAAAAATGGATTTGGCCTTCGCACAGGCCGAAATTGCGAGCTTGAAGATGCAACAGGAAGCCTTGTACAATTCCACTACTTCAAATTCAAATTCGTTTGTTGATATGGATACCATGGAGATGGATCATCACAACAATTATGAGATTGGTCATCCCTCTATTAGTTCTCCAGATCAATTTCATGTCCAACTTCAAGTTCAAGATCATCTGGATATAAGAAAGTCGATGTGGACGTAACGTAAGCTGTATTTGTTTCTGTCAAATAAACTTTCAAATTTAAATTACCATCAGACTTATGCAAAGGAAGGGACCTCTGCCGGAGGAGACAATATTTTGTAGAAATTCGACACCAATTACTAGAAAATGTAAAAATTATCGCTAATCAAATCTACAAGTTCATTCTATACTTGGTAGCTTGGTTATGCATATACAAATAATCAGAGCTAGAATAATTAATTAAAATTGCTTGGTAGCTTGGTTATGCATATACCAATTGCTTGTATGTGTGGTAGGTATTAATTAAAATTTACAGATGCAGAGCTAGAAGCAAACATGTTCATTCGAAGCCACATCCATTGTTAGGGCTTATACCTGTCATGAAGTATTTTTATAAATTATATTCCCTGTCATGCATGTGATAAAGTATGTCATCGCATTGATATTCACGTGCTTGCATATGGGCAAAGGAAGGAAGAGAAGTGTGTCGCCTAAAAAATCAAATAGTTGTTTATAATTTGTATCTTATCTCTTAATAGTTGTCTAAATTTTGTAAGACGATATCGGTAAGAACCTTGAAGCCCATGGAGTTTCTTTTATTCTCTCAATCGGTAAGAACCTTGAAGCCCATGGAGTTTCTTTTATTCTCTCAAAAATTGTATGTTGAAGTATATAACTGAAAAATTTCCACTGTATATCTAAGCGGAATTAGATCAATTGGTGGTGGAATTAGGTCAATTTGAGTGTAAGTTGAATTAGATTAATTGGTAATAGAATTAGATTAATTAATAGTAGTTGAGTGTTTAATTTGAATAAGATTAATTGGATGGAGTTAGATCAATTAATAGCAGTTGAGTGTGTAAAAAGAATTAAATCAATTGATAATGGAATTAGATTAATTAGTAGCAGTTGAGTGTGTAAGCAAAATTAGATCAATTGATGATAAAATTAGATTAATTAGTAACCGTTGAGTGTGTAAGCAGAATTAAATCAATTGGTGGTGGAATTAGATTAATTTGTAAGCAGTTGAATATGTAAACAAAATTAGATCAATTGGTAGTAGAATTAAATCAATTAACAGAAATTGAATATATGGTGTAGACTATTCCAATTTAATTCTTTCTTTTTTTTTGTTCACGTTATAGAATAAGAATCCATGTGACGATCAAGCAGCTACCATAAACTTAAACTTAAGACCACCGTTGACCAACCAATCTCCATGTGCTAGTCTTAAATATTGTGGGCGATGGTTCTTAGTCAGGGCAATAACGTGTATAGAGTTCAACGTGATATTAATTGTAACGGAGACCTCCATGTGAGGTGAAATTAAGAAATAATCGAAAACTTTGGGGAAGAACGCTTCTACGCTTGAGAATTAGCTTGGGTTGACCGTAAATCTATTGTGAAGCACGCCCTTCTCTACCGTTGTAACTAATTGGGCTTCTATATATATACATGCATGCATGTGCCAAAAGAAATTCAGTATATTTATATGAATGGTTCAAGGAATCAAATCATATAATTCATTCATATCCGTATGAATGGTTCAACGAATCAAAACATACAATTCAGCATATTCATATGAATGGTTCAACGAATCAAATCATCTAATTATATGATACCATATTTTAGTTAGAGAGAAACAATGTACATCCGACACCTTGTCAAAGGATTCTTTAACCTCTATGGAGTATAATTAGAGGTAAAAAAAAAAAATATTTTTTTGGATGAAAAAGCCATTATATTAATAAAATAATGTTTAATCATACAAAAAAGGGTGGGTGGGATTAGCACACCTCGTAAATCAATACATTAACCATTGTGGTTAAGAGTATATAAGAGTGTCAGAAACAGCCCACAAACTGCCAATAAGAACTGCCAAAACAGTATTAAATATGCATTCGGAAAGAAAGAAGCCGAGAAATTACTGCCACCTGAAATGGGAAGGAAGATGCACATGACTCATAATGCAGGGTGCATTCCCCCAATGATCCATGAGGGTACGCAAGTACTGCAGCTCCACCTGTACTTTTTAAACCTGTACTTGAATCTGTAACTAGCAATCAACGAATATATCATATTTATCAGCAACAGAGAAGACATGTCCGACATCTTGTTGAGAAAAAAACAACTTTATTTCGGGACTTCCATAGATAAAACAAGGTACCAATTCTAAAAATATTCCAAACAACATCCAAGTTGAAGGAAAAAGCAATAGGGTCACCCAAAATAGCATGCACCCAAGTAAAATCCTCTTGCATAAAAGGTCTGAAAAATTCAAGAAGCCACTCCCAAGTCGACTGAGCCCGATCACAAGACCAAAAAACATGCAGTAAATCTTCCGCTTGTCCACAAATCAGGAAAATGAGATTATGAACACCCAGATGCTTCAGCCTACTGCCAACAGGTAACCCTTGATGTAAGAGACTCCAAGCAAAAAAACTTTGTTTAGGTTCAATATAAATAGCCCAAGCAATCCGAAACCTCTTATTCCATTGGGAGGGAAGAGAGACTAAATTCCATCTCAGAGTGAGCTTATCAACCATTGGAACTTGTGGGGTGAGCCATTTGTAACCAAGATGAGATTTATATTGTAAAACAGGAAGCTCCCCAGGCCAACACCAATCTGACCACCAGGGTTTTTGAAAATTCTTATGTAGTTTGCTCCAAATAGAAAACATAATACTATCAATAACCACCTCATAAGTGTCTCTATCACCAAGATTTAAATTATGATTTTGATGAAAACTTTCCCAGGGTATCCAACACCTGGCATGTCGAGAGAAGAAATAAAAAATGGAAGCAATACCATGCTTATAGAACCTTTGCGCTCTGACCCACTTCACCAGAGCTAAGGGAGAACCTTGCCAAGTGATAATAGGAGACCACCAAATATTCATGGAAGACAAAGAGGCACCTGCTTTGCGAAAACTCCCTTTCCAACTAAGCCAGGGTTTGAAGGCCTCCTAGGCTTTCCAAATACTCTGAATGATAAAAGAGCCTTTAAATTTAATAGGGACAGGGCGATGAAGAATGGATTGCAATCCCACCCCTTTCCAAATTTTCTTCCCCTGAAGCAAACCAGAAGAAATGCAATGCCTGACCAGTACTTTCCAAGATTCATCCCCAATTAAAGATCGGGTGATCCATTTAGCACAAAGGGCAAGACCTTGTCGGTGATAATAAAAAAAACCCATGCCTCAACAATCCTTGGGCAAACAGCAAATTTCCTAGGCTACCTGATGAAAACATTGCTTGACAGAGTCTTTGGCCCACAAAAAGTCTCTCAAAAGCTTATCCAATTTTTTATAACAAGATTTGGATGGAACCCAACAAGATGAATAATAGACATGGGTAGTGGCTAAAACCTTAGAACAAATCTAAAATTTTCCTGCCAGAGAAATTTTCTTACTAGTCCAATAAGAAAGTTTCTTTTCCACTTTATCAATAACATACTGCCAGAATTGAGCAAAGGAACCCTGAAATGCAAAAGGAATTCCAATAAATTTAAACACCTCACCTGGATGAATCCAAGTCCATTAGAATTGATGTAACCAATGTGGAAATTGAGATTGAGATTGCCGAAAACAGGATGTTTTTTTCCATTGTATATAAGAACCAGAGGCTAAACATAACACCTCTAAGCAAAAAATAGCCGAGGAAAGGGATTGCTCATCTTCTTGAAGCGTTAAGAAGGAATCATCTGCAAAATTACCATTGACCAACTGACGGTCAGAATTAGGGAGAGCAATACCCTTGATTAATCCTTGATCCATATTATGGGCCAAAAAATAGCCAAAAGCCTCTGTAGCAAGAATGAAAAGAGATGGAGCAAGAGGGCACCCCTGTCTCATAGAGCGACCAAGAGAAATTGACTGAGATTGACTATTATTCAAGGTAAGAACAACTGAAGCATATTGAAATAACATAAGAATGGTGCTCACAAATACTGGCCCAAAACCTAGAGCCTGAAGCATGGCAGTTATGAAGTACCACTCCATATTATCATAGGCTTTCTCAAAGTCTATCTTAATGAATAAAGCATCTTGTTCAGAATTTCTTGCCCACTCCATACCTTCCCAAACAACAAGAACATTATCAAGAATGTATCTTCCCTTAACAAAGCCAGTTTGTTCAGGTCTGACAATCAAAGGCATAATAGATTTAAGCTTAAGCACAAGGGCTTTAGAAATAATATTGTAGCTCACATTAAGCAGGGTGATCAGCCTCCAATTGGTGATGAGCTCAGGATCTCTAGACTTAGGAATAAATTTAACATTGCCTTTGTTAATAATGGAACCCAGTGAACCACATTGCAGGGCTTCAAGATAAACTTTGTGGAGATAAGAACCAAGCATATCCCAAAATTCTTTATAGAATTCACATGGGAAGCCATCAAGCTCAGGTGCATTATCATTGGCAATAAGTGACAAGGCAGTTTTTAGATCTTCCAGAGAAAGAGGAGTGTCACAAAATAACATTTGCTCAGGAAAAAGCTTGTTGGGGACAACAACGATACAATCAGCAAGAGATTTTCTTCTATCATCATCAAGGGGTTGAGAAGCAAAAACACCTTGATAATGTGAAACAAATACTTTGACAATGTTTGAAAGATCTATAAATCTCTGCCCATCAACTTGAATGGCTTGAAACTGAGAATGTTGAGCAGGAGGTTTGAGGCGCCGAAAAAATTCTTTGGTCACTCTATCCCCCACTTTGAGCCAATGCATTCGAGCATGTAATTTAGCCCCCTTGGCTTCATACAAATCAACCTTTTTTAGCTCATGTTGAAAGGAAGAAACTTGGGATTGAGCAACAGAGTTGAAAGGAGAGGCTTCAAGCCTAAGACAGGCTTTGGATAGCTCACTTTGCAAGATAGACTTAGCCTGTTTTCGTCGTTTTGCAACTTCAACACCCAAAGTTCGCAACACCTTAGTGGTGCCATTTTAAAAAATATATATTTTTGGTTATATAAGGGAGTTGTTTTTAGTAATTGACAAGCGCTTGTTCAAATTACAGGGACTACTCCCAACAACCTATTCGTCTTGTTGTTGTTGACCCGAAGTGAGATGGAGATCATCAGGCCCTTGGGGTTTGTATCATCATCATTAGGGACTGCTGCCAACAACCTATTTGTTTTGTTGTTGTTAAACCGACATGATATGGAGACCATCGGGCCACTCGGGGATTATATCATCGTCGTTGGTCTAACACACACTCAAAAAATTTAACACAAACTACTATGTTTGATAAAACTGGTAGCGTGCCCCCAAAATTTGAACTTAAGTCTCTTTTTGATAAGTACTTGGCCAGTCAAGCCTTTACCAATCCACCTAACCCTTAGGAAATATAAAAATAAAAAATAATTAGAAGTACAACCAAACCATTTGTGGAAAGATTTTTATTTTTATAAAAGTATAAATAAGTAGATCTATTAAATTTAATAGGAAGAAATAGGGTTTAATTTTTTTTAATATACATTAAAGAATCAACAACTACCTTTCCTTTTTAAACAACTGGTTAAAGGGTCAAGTCACATAGCCTTATATGGTAGCATCAAATCACGATGCTACCACTATAACCCCTATCTTGCCTTAGTGAACACGACAACTACCTTTCATTTTTGAACAACTGGTTATAGGGTCAAGTCGCATTGCCTTCAATGGTAACATCAAGTCATGGTACTACCACTATAACCCTTATCTCGCCTTAGTGAACACAACCCAAAATGAGGAAGACCCCGGTGGCTTGGGATGGGTATCGTCCTCATAAAGTTGATGCACACTCAACGACTATAACCCTTATCTTGCCTTGGTGAACATGACCTGAAGTGAGGGAGGCCCTCGATGGCTTAGGGTTTGTACCACCATCATCAAGAGACCCCATAGCTCGGGGTTGGTACCGCCATCATCAAGATGATGCACACTCAATGATTATAACCCCTATATCGCCTCCGTGAAAATGACCCAGAATGAGGGAGAACCCCGATGGCTTGGGGTTGGTACCGCCATCATCAAGCTGATGTACACTCAATGACTATAACCCCTATCTCGCCTTCGTAAACATGACCTAGAATGAGGGATACCCCCGATGGCTTAGGGTTAGTACCGCCATCATCAAGTTGATGCACACTCAACGACTATAACCTCTATCTCACCTTCATGAAGATGACCCAGAGTGAAGGAGACCCCCGATGGCTCAGAGTTGGTACCACTGTCATCAAGCTGACCCACATTCAACAAATTAAGACCAGGCTACTTTTGCCTAGATTGGGCATGCCCCCAAAGTTTGAACCTAGATCTCCTCTTGATAAGTACCCAACATCTTACCAATCCACCTAACCTTCATAAACATTACAATTTTTTTAATTAAAATTAATTCATATATTTCTATTGTAATAATTATGATTATTATTTTCATGGTAATAAAAATGAAGCCTGTGAATTTTATATAATCAACCAGATTATATATATAATATTTAGAGACATCAAACTCGAGACGTTTATCTTAAGTTTTTTCAAAGTCTAATATATAAGATAGGCAATTTAGCTCTTGGTGTTGAATAGATAGATATATAAGTTAGTAGGTTGTAAGACTATTTTCTTTGACATATCATAAAACTATAGTGTTTTATTATAACTTAAACAAATAAGTAAAGAATACTTTTTCACATAAGATGGTGTTACACATAATTATATTTATTAGCAAATTTAAAAATAGTGTGGCTATGATCAATTCTCCTACGTAATAAAAAAAATATATTAAATAAAATATGGTGTTTAGAAATACCTTACTATAAATTATATAGTATTTTTTTTGACTTCCATTTTTTTTATGTTTTTCTTTTACATTCTTTTTAAAAATCCTTTGTCTAGTTTTCAACTTTCATAATGATCATATGAGAAAGGTGGTTTTATTCTCAATCCATCTAAGGCCATCACACAAGATATGGCTACAAAAGTTAGATCTTATCTTTTTGTATGTCTAATAACTATGATTTCCTTATCAAGAGTTAAACCTCATGATTTATTAATAGTTAATCCTCATTCTAATTGTAGGGGTATTTGTGATGTGCATCCATGTCCTAAAGGGGTTATAGAAATGGTTTTTATATTTGATTATTAAATTGGAATACCTGTTTGAATATTTACACTGTGTAAAATTGAAATACCTATTTGATGGATCATTTTATGTCGAATGGTTTCGATGTCTAGTCAAGACCAGATCTCCATACTTTGGATGTCTGTTGCTCTGGATGACTCTAAAAGTGCTCATGAGGTAGTCAAAATAGGATGACTTTCTCCCTATTGAGTATATATTCTCTTCATAGATGCAAAGATGTTTAGATGAGATCTTGAGATTGGTCCCACATTTGTTTTCAAGCAATACATAGGTCAGGGTGCTTTTATCTTTGTCAAGAACCCCTGTCTATAGTTGACTAGTTCCACTTACATCGAAAGGGTTCCTTGTTTGCATGATTTTCTCCTTTAAAGTCTATCCTTTGTTGGGCTAGGTGTTCCTTGTTTTCCAATGGTCCTTTTTTGGTCCATGCATTATACCTTGATTAGAATTACAACCTCTTGCTTGAGGAACCTACTTTATCAGATATAATGTATAATTTCACTTCATCCCAAGTAACCAAAGTCTATTCTAAAGCTGACAAGTCAACAATTGATGGTACAATCAAATATTGAGTGATAGGTTCTTGACTCAACATCAAGAATTTTGAAAAATAAGGATAGATATCTTTGTGATTAAAATAGAAAGTATCGATGTCCTAAGTTTCCATTTTGATATAATAGTCAGAGGGAGGATAGTTAGGATTTGGATAACACTAGCCATTGGACTTTGAGAACGATCAGGATGAGAAATCCTCAAATCAATCATAGTGGAATTTATCTGAGTGGATAGGTCAGTCAGGATATCATATGGTACTGACAGGGTTATGCATAAGAGGTCAGCCCCAAAATCTATTTATAAAATCAAGGCGAATTGTCTTGAAATCCCGGTGAATTATGTCCAAGAATACATGGTGAATTGCATTCATTTTTCACCAATTTTTTTTTAAACCATGGTGAATCAATTGAAAAATATTTCTAGAGGTGTAGGTCGGTTGCAGAGGGTTTCAATTGATCATTTTCATATGTTTTTTTGAGGATTTGATCGGCTTATGTCGATCGGTTGCAGAGGTACTCTTTTGCAGAGAACCTTTTAGGAGGCATAACTTTTTATCTAGAGCTTCGTTTTCATTTTTTTTTTAAAACCACCTAGCTCTACAAGATCTACTAAAAAAACTTGGTAAAATCTTCAAAAAACCATATGAAATCAATCAGTATGTCTGCAACCGATCGGCTGTAGAGATGTCAATTAGTTGTAGACATGTCGATCGATTTTAGATGGTTTTTTGAGGATTTTACTAAGTTTTTTGTGTAGATCTCGTCAAGCTAGGTGGTTTAAAAAAATAGAAATGAATCTCTAGATCAAAATTTATACCTCCTAGAAGGTTCCTTGCAAAAGAGCACCTCTAAAACTGATCGACATAAGCCAATCGATTACAAAGGCATGTCAAGCGGCCTAAGTTGATCGGTTACAGAGGTGTGTCAATAGACCTAAGCCAATAAGTTGCAACTCTGCAACCGATCGACTTAGGTCGATTGAAATGCTGCACTTTTGCATAAAAAATTCTAAGAGGCATAACTTTTGATCCAGAGTTTTGTTTTCATTTTTTTTTAAAACCACCTAGCTCAACAAGATCTACTAAAAAACTTAGTAAAATCCTCAAAAAACCATCTAAAATTGATCGACATATCTGCAACTGATCGGTTGCAAAGGTGTCAGTTAGTTGTATATATGTCGATCAATTTTAGATGGTTTTTAAGGATTTTACTAAGTTTTTTGTGTAGATCTCGTCGAGCTAGGTGGTTTTAAAAATAATTAAAAACGAAGCTCTAGATCAAAATTTATACCTCTTAGAATATTCTTTGTAAAAGAGCACCTCTACAACTAATCAGTTTATGTCGATCGGTTGCACTCTACAACCGATCAGCTTAGGCCGATTGACATACCTCTACAACCGATCGATATAACCTGATCAGTTATAGAGGTATGTCAATCGGCCTAAGCTGATCGGTTGTACAGTGCAACAGATCGACATAAACTGATTAGTTGCAGAGGTGTGTCAATTGGCCTAAGCCAATTGGTTGCAGATGCAACCGATTAGCTTAGGCTCATTGACACACCTCTGCAACCGATCAGTTGATGCAACCGATCAGATTAGGCTGATTGAAACACCTTTACAACCGATCGGCTTAGGTTGATTGACACACCTCCACAATCGATCGACTTATGTCGATAGATTGCAGAGGTGCACTTTTGCAAAGAACCTTCTAGGAGGTATAAATTTTGATCAAGAGTTTTATTTTTAATTTTTTTAAAAACCACCTAGGTCGATGAGATCTACACAAAAAACATAATAAAATCCTTAAAAAATATATCTGAAACTGATCGACACGTCTGAAATTGATCAATTATAGAGGTGTTGATTAGTTGCAGACATGTCGATCGATTTTATATGGTTTTTTGAGGATTTTACTAATTTTTTTTGTAGATCTCATCGAGCTAGGTGGTTTTTAAAAAATAAAATAATAAATGGAGCTTTGAATCAAAATTTATGCCTCCTAGAAGGTTCTCTGCAAAAGAGCACCTCTACAATGGATTGGCATAAGTCGATCAATTACAGAGGTATGTCAATTGGTCTAAGTAAATAGGTTGTAGAGTGCAACTGATTGAATTAGACCAATTGACACGCCTCTGTAAATGATCGACTTATATTGAGAAGCACTCCTCTACAACCTTGTCAAGTTTTTAGGATCATTTGGTGTCTTTCGATTGATAATACCCTACAACCAATCGATAAATATGTCGACTAATAATAGGTTTTTCATTGTTTAAAATCTATTTTCAAGTTAGAGTATTTTATATGTATGTTTATCGCTACCACCTACAGTATATATATGGGTAGTATATGAGGCAAATTGATCAGGAAAAAGAAAATCATTTAGAATTTGAAGGTGAATTCTCCATGGAATAAGGCGAAAGTGGTTGGTGAATTAAAATAAAAATAGGATAATTATTATCAACAGTGGGATAATTTACCCCAAAAAAAAATCCACCCCGTAAATTTCAGGCAAATGGGCCCCAGTGAAAGGATCCAAAATTAGCCAATTTAAAAATTTGAAAATTTTAAATAGAGCCAATCTATGATATTTCATGCTTATGCATAACCCTAGGTACTGATTAACTCGGGAACCAACTTGCTGACTGGATTTGATGTCTTCCACGTGAGCGAGAAGGAGGTCATGAGGGCAGTTGGAATGCCACACTAAAATATCTTCTTGAGACCCCAATATTTTCCAGCACATCAACAACCCTATTACCTTCGCAATAGACATGATGAATCAAGATTTTTATCCTCTTTTGGATGAGTTTCTTGGATTCTTCAATGAGGTTCTAGGTCCTCCAATTGGACTGGGTCTCATTTTTTAGCTAATTAATAAAATTAAGAGAGTCCCATTCTATGATTAAATTTTAGCAAGGGAAATCAGCAAAAATGTTAAGGCCTTGAAAATGTGCTCTTGCCTCCACACAATTGTTTGTTTGGATTCCTATATTTTTAGCAAAGGCCAATAAGATGTTGCCCATGTGATTACAGACAAGACCTATTCCCACTTTGCTCGAATTCCCTTTTGTTACTCTATACAAATTAAATTTGATCTAACATAAAGGAGGAGGATCCCAAGAAATTTGAGATCTATTCACCAGAGGTCTAAGGAATGGATTCCGAGGGGGAAGACAAACTAAAGATATTAAAAGATCCAATTCCTTCTTCAGGGCGGAAGCATCATTTGGGGAACAATAGAAGAGTTTTTTCGAGGCAAAATATAAGATGTGATTCCCAATGAAAGAACAAAATTTGGAGGAATTATGAAAATATTTATTATTTATTTCATTCCAGATAGCCCAAAGATAGTGGGGAAGTATGAAAGATCAAATAAATTTCAGCCCTAAACAAGCAAAATGAGCAGGCCATTATTGGTAGAGGTCAAGGATGGAGTGAGGTTGGGGCCAACTGATATTAAAAAAAGAAGAAAATAAAATGAAGAACAACTAAGGAGTAAGGGCACTCTAAAAATAGGTGTTGAGCGGTCTCAAGATTACACTTCAACAAATAACAACAATTAGGGATAACAAGACCTTTAGCTTGAAGATTATCAAGAGTTAGAATTTTAATTTAAATAACAAGCCAATAGAAGATCATAATTTTGGGAATGAAATGCTTGACCTAGACTTATTTATCAAGGAAACCATGCACATGAGGGTGGTCACTGACAAAGTAGGCATATTTGGCACTAAAAAATCACTTTGGTTTGGTTTCCAAATAAATTTATCATCAAGAGGAACAACAGGTATAAAATACGTTCTAAGAATATTGGACAAGGATTTGGTAGCCTGGATTTTATCTCTTAAGAGACCTTGAATATGGATAAGCTTTCATTATTCTCTATGGCCATTATCGATTATAAAGTTAGATATCCTAGGACCAAATTTTTTATCAGTGATTGGATTTATTGGAATTAGGGCTTGGTCCCGACTCAATGAGGTATCATAGAGCTAAACATCATTCTAGAAATCAATGCTATTACATTTTTGAAGTTACTAGCCAATTCTTGCTTTAAAAATATGTCTAATTTTCATAATTGAGTTCCAGATGGAAGAACTAGAAGGGAGGATTTCATCATGAATAAATTCATTGTGGTGAAGCTACTTTCTCCAAAGGATATCTACCCAGACAACATATTTTTCATATATTAGTCTCCACCCCAATTTGGCAAGGAGATCTAGATTTATTTGGTTTAATATTCTGATACCCACTACCCCTTGGGATTTTTTGAATTAAAATTTCTCCCAAGACACTAAGTGGAACCTATGCTTACTTTTAGAACTAGACCAAAGGAAGTTTCTTTGGAGCTGTTCGATTTTGTGGCAAATGAATGCATGCATTTTGAAAGTAGATAAGAAATAAATCAGGATACTTTGGAGGCAAGAATGAACTAGGGTCAACTTACCAACCTATATTTAAGGCTCCCTTCCAACAAGTAAGTTTGATTTGTATTCTTTCAAGGACAGGGTTCCACATGCTATCTTTGGGAGGCCCAAAAAATAGAGGAAGAACAAAGTAAGTAGCAGGTAAATTAGATATGGGGCATCCCAAGATTTGGGTTATTTTGAGTTATCTTCTATTCGAGGTGTTAAAAAAATAAAGGACACTCTTGGTGAAATTGATTTTCTAGCTAGTAGACATCTTAAACAACAAAAGGATAGACTTAATCGAATTGACTTGAGGAATTGGGGAGGCATTGTCTAAAATGGTATCATCCACAAATTGTTGATGAGTAACTAGGGTAGACGAAGAGGATACCTTGATGCAAGAAATAAGATTATTGGAACAAGATTTCTTTAGAGATCTGCTAAGGGCTTCAAATAAAATAATGAAGAGGGGTGAAAGAGGATCGCCTTGGCGCAGTACCCTCGAGCTACAAAAATAACTTGTTGGAATGCCATTTATGAGCACAAAAAATCTTGCAGAAGAAATACATTGCTTGATCAGATTTATCCAATTCTCGTGAAAGCTAAACTTGTGAAGAATAGCGATAAAAATTTTTGAAGACATCCAATCGAAAGCTTTATTCATATCCAACTTAAGGATAAAGCTTATTCTTTTGCTCTTTTGGATTGAATGAATGATCTCATGGATAATTATAAAACAATTAGTGATCTACCTCCCTTTGACAGAGCTACCCTGACATGAGTCAATGATGAGAGGGAGGATACAACTTAGTCGGGTGGCAATAGATTTGGATAAGATTTTATACAACACATTGCATAGGCTTATTGGTTGGTAATCAACTATGGACTTCCCTATTGAAGTTTTGGAAATTAGAGCAAGTAAAGTAGAATTCACATATTTTGAAATGAAATTGGTACATTGTATCTCCTGGATGGTTTTGCAAACATTCGGGTCCACAATGTTCCAAAAGAATTGGAAGAAGCATGGAGGAAAACCATCAGGGCCAAGTGGTTTATCCCCCTTAATAAAAAAGATAACCTTTCTAAATTCTTCATCAGATAAAGGACTAAGAAGCCAATCATTAACATAATCTGTGATCAGGTTCGGGATGTTAGGCAAAATCTGATTAGGATCTGCAGGGGGCAAGGATCTTGAAGCTGTAGATTCTCAAAGTGACTTACAACTAGGGATCTAATTTCATGGATATCTCTTGAAATTGAACCATCGACTCTGGATAACTCATTATTTTTTTTGAAATTACAATATCGAAGAGTAGAAGCATGAAATAATTTTGTATTAGAGTCACCTAACTTTAACCAAATAGCCCTTGATTTTTAGTGCCAAAATGCTTCTTCCATGGCAAGTATGTTGTGAAATTCAAATAGTAGTTGTCTTTCATGACACTTGAGAGACTCAGAATATTCTCCATTTTGGATGTAAACCTCAATCTACAAAAGATGGTTCTAAATATTCTTTTTTTTAAGATATCTCCAAACACCTTCCTGTTCCATATCTTTAGATTGGTCTTGATTTACCTTAGCTTTTTTTCTATTTGAGAAATGATGGGACCTGAAAATTACTTGCTCCACCATTCAAAAATGAGGTTTTGAATATCTGGGTTCTAGAGCCAAATTGATTCAAATATGAAGGGAGCCTTAAAAGGATAAGGTTGGAGCCCTTCAAACATGAGCAAATTGTGATTGGAACTAATCTTGGGGAGGGACAAAAGGGTGCCATCCCCAAATAGAGTGATGGCTTCTTGGGAAAGAAAAAAATTGTCCAATATGAGCTGATTTACAATCCTTCTATTGCTCGAGGTGAATTTAGATCCTCTGAGAGTGACGTCCATGAGCTCATTATCATTGACAAAATTTGGAATATCTTGCATACTTGATGAAATTGGGGTGCCCCATTTTGTATTAGATTGAAATAGAGGAGAACTAAAATATCCAACTAAAATCCAGGTCTCATTAGAGAAAATACTCCTTATTTGAATTAAATAATTCCACACTAGGGCTTTCTCTGAAGGAGTATTTGGAGCATAAATATTTGTTAATACGCATTTTTTATGGGTATCCCTGTGAAAAATATAATATTGGTGAACATGTTAGAAGTAGAAATTTATCTTCCTTCAACCTAGCGAGGGTGCCATATATATAAGAGACCTCTAGAAGGACCAATAGTAGGGCTAGCAAAAAATTATGCTCTTTTCCAAAAAAAATTGGAGACCTTTTCAAGATTTCTTTCTTCAATTTTTGTTTCTTGAAGAAGGAAGGTTGAGGGTTTATGATATTTTCTCGTGGCTGCAACCAACCTTTTCTTTGAGAAGCCACTAAGGTGTCTTATATTCCATGAGATAATCTTCATTTGGATATTTTAAGATATGATTTTTTCCCCCTATTGTGATATAGGGGAGGTTTGGTTCTAATATCTGCCTCCTCATGAGACTCAATAGTGACCTCCTCTTGTAAGGTTGGACATAATGTGAATTTGGATTCTTTGATAGTTTCCTCATCAGATTCCTTTCTTCTTAGATCTTGGGAAGAAGGGTACCCATTTTTCCTACCACCTCCCATATCAGTAGAAAATTTATTCTGGTTGCGAGTGATGGCTTTGGGGGGGCTAAAGGTTAGGGCTCTAGAAGGGGAAGCCTTGCAAGGGTAAGAAGCCTCAAAATGGAAAGAGAGAGAACTGACCTTAGAAGGGGAAGCTCCTAAGGAATGAGAGGTAAGGAAAGTTCAAGGCCACTAGGGATTCTAAAAAATCTTTTAGGAGGTGTGGGTAAAGGCAAATGCTTAGGATATGGGGAAGCCTTCTCTTTAGAAGGGGAATTAAAACCTAGGAGAGATAGAGATCCTAAAGATAAGGAAAGCAAACTTACCTTGGATGGGGGAGAAAGGGAAGAAGCCTAGTTAGCAGGGATCTCATAATATTCAAAAGATAAGCAATAAAATGAATTTGGGTTTAGGACCAATGGAAATACCTAAGGAGGATCATTGGATGAAGGGATTGCCATGAATTATTTACCTTTTAAAATATTAACATGAGGATTCTCAATAGAAACAATCCTTTGAGGAAGAGACTTCATTGAGTTAGCAAGAAATTTTCTTGGGCTATGCAAATCTTCTAGAGGCTCTTGGGACCACTTACTTCTACTTCAAATATGGGTACTAGGGTTTGAGATGACCTTGAGTTTTACATTATGAACAAAACGTGGGTTTTTTCTCATACTCAATAAATTGGTGCCTATTGCATGAGTCTGAGACTAATTCCATTGAATTTATCAACTCAGATTCAAGATCGAACATGACCAGGTCTCCAATACCTCGAGCAATGCCCTACAACACTTCCTCATGCCAAAAATGACCAGTGAGACCTGGAAATATCATACATATTGCTGCATAGTTGATACTTTGGAATTTTAGGTTGAAATCAATGCCCCATATTCTTGGAAAAAAACTTCTCCTATCGTAGAACCATGACCTCCCCGCAAGAATACAACTCGTGTCAGAAGTATTGTTCAATTTGATCTAAAAAAACCCTAGGGAGGGCTATGAGCTACATATTTCTTGAGTGAGCCATTTGGAAGTAGCCCACTTCAAAATTAACTCCATGTCAGGACGGGAGCTAACAAAATTGCCAATGGAAGAAAGCGATTCCATGGAGAAAAAAGAATTCATGAGAGGATCTAAAATTTTCAAAAATTTTTGGTTCAGGATAAGAGGAGATGAGACAACCGATGGGACAAATAAAGAAACTAGAGAATAAAAAACTACACTTTGGTGTACCTTCTTCACAAAATAGGATTTCAATTCACTAAGAGTTGGGTCAGGGTCTGGGTTTGGGAGGCCTAGCTCATCTACCGATGACTACAATAAATCTCATTGCACCACCATCAAAAGTAGGCTCACATCAATCGCCATCACCTTTGCTGGAAAGTAGGTTCCCATCCACCTCAAATTTAAAATTCCACTAAGTTCTAGAAAGACTACAAATTTCATCCATCATATCCATCGATGATAGATCAAAATTGCCCTAACACTTCTCCATTGTTACTCACCTTCACTACCCTAGCACTACTTAGAACTGCCCTAGCACTTTTCCACTATTTCTCACCTTCACTGCCCTAACACTACTCAACCACAACACTACTCCACTATTGCTCATATTAGTTACCCTAGCATTGCTCAGTAACTACATTGCTTAGCCACTACACTTCTCCTTGTTGCTCATATTTGCTGCCCTAGCACTTCTTCCACTATTGCTTGCCTTCATTTCCCTAGCACTTAATGTACTATAGTTAGAATTGTTGCATCAGTGGAAAAAAAAACCTTCTCATGTAGTAGTCAAATGACATACTTTTAACATTTGTTCCATCTACATCAAAACCAAGATATTTGTGCATAAAATATTCATTACAATTTCTTTTTAGCACAAGAATTTATATTTTCATCTTTATGTTCTCTCAAAGCTTGAAAATACCATGGGCACCTTACTTTTAGTCTCTAGAATAAAATTTTTACTAAGATTCACTTTTATTTACTTCAAGTACTTTGTTCTATGGCTTATACTTTAGAAAATGGAATGCAAGTTAAGAGGTAGTGACATAATGTGAACCCAACTTAGGCTCAAGGAATATTGGGTCTTCTTTTTCTAAAATTATGAATCAAAATCTCTTTGGGATATCATAAAAAAAAGTGTGCATATTTGTGCACAAAAAAATAAAGGATGAAAACTATGCTTGGGAACATCTACACACTTGCCACATGTGGGAATAAAAATGGTTTACAAATAGAAATATTTCAAAATAAAACTTTAGGAGAAATAAATTTAGGACCCTACTTTAAAATGTAGTGTATGTCATCGGATGACGATGGTTGTCCCTTCTATAGACAACACTCCTCTCCTGGTTTTTGTCCCATACAAACTCTTTGTGGCTTTAATACCGCATGTTGGCAATGGGAAAGACAAGTGATACACACAAAACAAAATATTTTTTCCCTAAATATTTTATCATTTTGCCATTGTTTGCCATAATTTGTTAGCTATAATTTACATACATTATCCATATTTATGGTTTATGGTGTCTCTTAGTTTTAAGAGACCTCTTGGTGTTTCACCTTCAACTTTATATTTTCAACTTCTCTCATTCTCATAGGATATATGAGTATCTTACCTCATGTGAAATGACATCATCATTCATCCTTTAATTATTATATAACATCACACAATATAGTAAAGTCTAACATTTGATCACCCCAGATCAAGAGAAATGTAAGATGCCTTGGTGATGGAGGTGACGAATATATTTGAACCTTGTCATTGAAAAATTGATGAGTGCATATATGCTAACTAATAACTAAACTATTGAGACCTGTAGTCTCTGTGCGAATGTGACCTGGAGTCACTATGCAAAAATTGAAATGATATTATGTGCATGATAGTCTCGGATAGGGTTCTTGGACAAACATCAAGTCCAACATGGGTGTTTGATTATTGAACTTGTTTGGAGTATGATTTTGTTGGTATTGTCTACCCCCTCAAGTGGCAAGTTTGTGGAGGACAGAATGGATGACAATGACAAGGTGATTGACCTCAATGGGATTGGGCATGGGTTGCAAGATGGATGACATGTGGCTGGTGGTAGTTTTTGGTTTTGCCTAGTTTTTTGTTTACCTTTTTTTCTTTTTTTTGGTAAAAATTGTGATCATCCGGTATGGTTAATATACTAGATTGTTTAGGACGGTTGCGATGCGATCATCCCAGATGGTCGCATTGTGAAAGATATAAAATGTTTTTTGGGTGTGTGATCGGTCATTTTCACCATTGTAGACGAGGAATGAGGGGCAAGTGAGGTGTGTGAGTGGAAAATTGACACAGAGGTCTTACCATTTTTTTGGGTGAAGGCAATGTGATCGCTTCGAGTGGTAGAGTGATTGTCATAGGAGGGAGTACGTTGTCGGTAAGTAACATACATCACCCTTTCAATTTTACTTTGGATAAAATGAACCCAAATTGTGTGTGTTTTTTTTGCATAGTGCATGTGTGTGATGGTCATCTAGAAACCGAAAGAATAGTCGTTGAGACTGTCCATGTCATAGACGATCGGTGTGTTTTACAAATAATGATTTTTTTGTTGTTATTATGACCATTCGTTTGTCAGATGAGGCTAACCGATGGTCATCCACTTGTTGGACGATTGACATATTTGTGGTTTTTGTGCGTTTTTATTTGTTTTGCTACTATTTTTTGCGCTCGTTTGTCTACTAGACAACTATTGTTGATGGTTGTTTGCATGTCATACGGTTGATGTGTTTGTTTTTTATTATTTTTTTGTTAATTATGATGATCATCCATTGATCATATGACTATTATTTATGGCCATTTGCATGTCTAACGACC
The DNA here is from genome assembly GCA_028583015.1 of Wollemia nobilis. Classification (NCBI taxonomy): domain Eukaryota; kingdom Viridiplantae; phylum Streptophyta; class Pinopsida; order Araucariales; family Araucariaceae; genus Wollemia; species Wollemia nobilis. Next base: position 5,781,044 of record JAQPPZ010016348.1, read on the forward strand.
AAATTTTTTTGCATAGCCTATTTATTGTTATGAACATCATGACCAGATGACTATTATCGATGGTCATCCACATATTAGATGGTCGATATGGTTTTATTGTGTAGCTTTGTTGTGTGTTATTTTTTTGGCATGGTGTTGATGTATTTGATATGATTTATTTATTTTGTAGTATAAATTATTGAGACCGAGGCATCGGTTCAAGGGTATGTTTTACAAAGCTCAATAACGGATGTCAGATGATGACTGGAAGTGGCTGAATGTGATAGGGTTATAGTATGTAGCTAAATTAGAGAATATGCATGTAGATCATGCATATTTGAATACATTGGCTGATAGATGGGATCTCGATACATGCACATTCCACATGCCCATGGGGGAGATCACCATCACACTCGAGGATATATATTAGATTTTTTGGATACCAGTGGAGGGTGATCAGATTGAGACAATTTTGACTCATCAGAGGGAGGCCCTACTACAATGGGTGTACAAGAACCATTGGTTGGTGATTACTGTGGATAGTGGGGGTATGGATGTCGATAGTCATTATCGACTATGGTGGTTGATAGTGAGGCACACTATCTTGATGACATTGATCTCCAATATCATACTACTAAATTCATTAGGTGCTCGATTCCCATGGAACCTACTTGGGTTAGTACAAGATTTGGTAGAGGAGCCCAAGGTGATGGTATGGGCTCCAGTATTACTAGTGCAGACTTATCAAGAGCTCTATGAGATATGACACCAGGGTAGATCTAGTTTAGGTTGTAGTTTGCTACTATAGATTTGGGCATGGGAGCACTTTGTAGTTGGGTGACCCAAGGGGTTGCCTTGGTTGGAGGTGAAGGACATGGGGGATGACACTCCTTATACCATGAGATGGAGTAGGGATCGAGAGGAGGGTAGGAGTCACCCATTATTTGGAGTATGGATGTATTATGATGATTTATTTTTGCAATTGCATCTAGGGGAGGTGGTATGGAGGCCTTGGAGGGAGGGTCCAATATGGCCAGAGGATGCATTGCATTTGGTATGAGTTTGGTAGGGGAGATGGGTGGTGGGTCACCATAAGATCAAGTATAAGTTTTTTTAGTATGATCATATGTTGTGATAGTTTGGATTACCCTAGGGTGTTCCTCTAACTCCTATAGTATACAGACGATGGTGTACTGAGACAACCATCGATCTAGAGTATGAGCCCATAGGGGTAGATGTGGATGAGGTGTCATATTTGGTAGATGTGAATGATGTAGGTAGGGTGTCAGAGTATGATGTGTGGGTTGGTGTATAGGTGATCCAGCTAGAGGTAGGAGGTGGTGCCACAAGTGATGTGGAGGTAGGACCTTCAAGGAGCCTATAGGATGATGGGTATGATGATGGATGGATCCTAGGGTAGGATCATCATGAGAGGTTGGGAAGGTAGTCATAGAGGAGAGATCTAGCAGGGAGGAACATAACAATAATAGAAAATTGACAATAGAGTACACTATGATATCAAATTGGGTACAGGTGTTGGAGAGGCAGAAGGTAGAGTTGGAGACTACCATAGCCTAGAAGTAGAGTCAATGGGATGGGAAGCACCATAGATGGTAGGGCTAGAAGGAGTAGTGGGATACACTGTAAGCTCAGGTGTAGAGCCTACAAGAGGAGTGAGAGAGGCTCATCAAGGAGCATGACCAGTGCTTGACAGATAAGGCCAGGAGTGTGGTAGAGTAGGATGCTCTATGGATTGAGTGGGTTGTGTTGAGTGTAGAGAGTGATGCCCTATAGATGGATCGAGATGTACTAAGGATAGAGCAATATGCTTTGTAGGTGGGATAGGTGCAGGGGCCTAGGGGGATTCAATCCATGAGGGTCATGTTGGTCCAACTAGAACAAGAGAGGGATAGGGTGGAGCAAGAGAGAGATAAAATGAGACTTCTAGAGAACACCATTTTGTTGAATGGTATAACAGTACCATCACTATCATCATCCTCTACTTCCATGTAGACTTAGAGGAGCGGAATGTTGGGTAGTCATTTAGTTTTCCCATAGTTTTCCCACCTATACCTCAATTTGTAGGGGAGTCGACCTCCTAAGCTTTAGGGGTAGGGACATCTCATGGAGAGAGTCAGTGGCATTGGATAGGTTCGAGGAGATCAGGTCGAGGGTAGTGGGGATAGCGATGAGGGTGGGGAGTGACATGTGGACATTGAGCATTGTATAGATATTTTTGTAGATGCCTTGTATCTCTTCTTGATAGTTTTGATGAGCTTTGATAGCTCTGACATATGTAGCCTATGGGTGCACTTGTATATGTATTTTATTGATGATATATATATATATATATATATATATATGATTCATTTATTGATGTGATGTTGTGCTTAATTTATGTGTAATGCTTATTTGTTTATGTTTTGATGTAATGTTTTATTGAATGATTGAATGTATGTTGATGGATGCAATGAATGTATGCATATACTTTTGATTAATTTTTCAAAAATGTATAAACTTGTATCATTATTCATGAATTTAATCAATTAATCAAGGGCATCAACCCAAGGGTACTGAATTTCATGTGAAATGGATTTTATGGAATGTTATGTGGTGGTTTGCAATAATTGTGCTACTATGAAGGTCAAGATGACATGATTTGTACTTTTGCATGTCCTAGGGATGAAGATTCTAAAAGTGCTTTCATGATGCTCAAACACCCTAGTGACATCGATCAAACTCATCTATTGATCATATAGGCACTTGAAGATACTAAGACCAACCAAGTTATTCAAGTTACTCAAAGACCAATGTGTGTGCAGTGATTGTTCATTTTTTATTTTGGGTGAGGGACTAATCATTTGTGACTTATGCCAATAAGCTAGCTCATCCATGAGCGTACATAGGTCTGTACAAAATAAGGTTACTAATGTGATAGACATGTCACCATGCAAGGTGTACTCCACTGCCAATCAGGCATCTATAGCCCCGATGGAGGTTAACCCCATGATCTAAGGACCTGAGAATTCTAGGGATTCAAGATTTTATTAGCTCTTTTTTTTAAGACAATTGTCTTTTGGCTTTGCACTTGTCCTTTTGCCAATTCTTAGGGTTAGCTCATGTGCATGATAGGATGAGCAGGGGAAACCATTCGCTTTATGGTGATAGTGACTCATGAGTTCATCTTTCCTAGGCACCAAAATTTTGTTAATGTGTGATTTGTGCATGGTCTTAGAGAAAACTTAAGGTCACCAGGAAGACCTATAGTATTTCAAGAACTAATGATGTTCAATGGAGGTTGAATGAGACACTAGGTATGGTTGAACGATCGAAAGAACCTAAAGAATCTCCAAACCAGAGTCTTGAAAAAGTCAAGATGTCATATGTGTATTATGAATGGATGAATGATGGGGGTGTGTTGTGGATGTAGCACAAATGTATATAATGAAGGATGATGCAAGACAAATACCTTAAGGAAGACACCCTTGATTAATGTGACAAAATTAATCCTAGCAAATAGTGTAAAGCATAGATCGAATGATGACTAAAGTTTTATTGGTAATGGTGAATAATGAAATGTGTGAATGCAACACGCTTTGTAGCGGTGTGAAAATTTATTGCTTATTATTTTTTAGTTCTTCTCTTTTTTTTTTTTAAGAATTTGTAATGTTTTTGTATTTTTGATGATTTTTATGATGTTTTTGTATTTTTGATGATTTTTAATGTTTTTGTATTTTGATTTTTTTTAATGTTTTTGTATTTTGAATTTTTTAATGTTTTTGTATTTTTTTTATGTATGTACAATGCTAGCTATGAACTAGGCATAGAAGGCATACAAATGAAGGATATTGATGGTTTAGGTTCCTCAATTCCCTCAAGGGTGGCAAGTTTGTATGCTCTAATGCCAAATGTTTGCATGATGATGAATGGACCAAGCCAGTTGGTCGTAAACTTATCATGCAAGTGTGGTGGAAGGCTCAAATTTTATTGATTTTCTTTAAGAACTAAATCCCCTACTTGAAATTCTTGAGGATGCACTTTGTTATTGTAAGCATATTTGACCCTATCTTGATAAATGCAAAGGTGCTCAAGTGCATTAATTCATCATTCATCAAGTAAGGTCAATTGATCAAGGTGCGCTTGTCATGTAGTATCATCATCGATGAATTCTTGTAATGATATGTGCAATGATGGGATTTTAAGCTCAAGAGGTATGATGGCCTTGGCACCATAGACTAGTGAGAATGATGTTGCCCTAGTTGGTATGTGTATGCTTGTTCGATAAGCCCATAATACTAGGGGGAGTTGGAGATGCCAATCCTTGTGATTTTCTTTGACTATTTTCTTTAGAATGGCAATGATAGTCTTGTTGGTTGCCTCAACTTGTCCATTACTCTATGGATAGTAAGGAGTCGAGAAGTTGTGTTGAATGTTATACTTAGTGCAAAGTGCTCGAACATCCTTATTCTTGAATGGAGTGTCATTATCAAAAATGATCTTTGATGGTATACCAAAATGACAAATGATGTGATGGAGTATGAACTCCATGATTCGAGGTTCGATCATACTGGTAAGAGGAATTACCTCAACCCATTTGGTAAAGTACTCAGTAGTTGTGATGATGAATGTATGGTATCTTGAGGAAGGAGGAGATATCTTTCCTACAAGATCAAGATCCCATTGCGAGAAAGGCCAAAGAGCTTGAATTGGTTGTAATGCCTATGATGGTACATGGGTTAAATTGGCATGATGTTGATATTTTAGATATTTCTTGATATATGTACAACAATCACATTCCATGGTGGGCCAATAGTAACCCATGCATAAAATACACTTTGTGATGGCCATCCCACTAAAATGACCACCACACGTTCCATCATGTGCTTGAGAAATGACCCAATTTACCTCTTGTGGTTCAAGATAATGTAAGAGGATACCATCAAAGCTACGATGATAAAGGATATCACCCAAGAGTGTGTAATGAACCACTTTTTGCTTGAATGTGCATTTAGTGATTGAGGATAAATCTATAGGTAGAGTACCCATTTTTATAAAGTCCTTTATTTATGAGAAGCTATCATTGTATGGCTCGATTTGAATGAAGTTCACATTCTCTTCTATCTGAGATGATTCTCATTCAATAGTTGATTGATATAGTGTTTTGATTTCGATACATGTAGTGCTATCGATAGGATTCTATGGTATGAGTGATCCAAGAGAGGCCATAGTGTCTATGAATTGATTGTTTGACCTAGGTGTGTTATCGATTTCATACCAATCGAAGTGCTTAAGCAACTTATCAATGATCTATTTGTATTGCTTCAAGACTAGGTATTTGCATTGGTAGATCTCCTTAACTTGATAGACAATGAGTTGGGAGTCACCAAAAATATTGATCCATTTAATGCCTAAGGTAATAGCAGTCTAGAGGTCTAGGATTAGGGCTTCATATTTTACATTGTTATTGGTGCAAGGGAAGTTGAGTTTGAATGACAAGGGCATAGGAGCTCCTTGAGGTGTGAAGAAGACAACTCTAGCACCTTCCCCTCATTCACACTTGGAACCATCAAAGAAAAGGACAACATCAACCTCCTCCTCAAGTTCAATATTTTCCTCTTGCTCTATGATATTGAATATATTTTCATCAAGCAACTCGATAATAAGTGGGTGCTCATCTAGTAATGGAGCTTCAACAAGTTGATCTATGATTACCTAGCCCTTAATGGATTTTTGGCTAATGAATTCAAGATCAAATTCCATCAAAAGCATTATCCATTTGGAAGTTCTACTATTTGTATAGGTGTGGCTCATCATATAGCATAGAGGGTTCTCTTTAGCTATGACATACGTGGTATGGTCGATCATGTAATGTTAAAGTTTCTTAGTTGCAAAGACAACTACTAGGCATAGCTTTTTGACATATGCATACTTGGTTTCATAACTCACCAAAATTTGACTAATGTAATATATGGCTTGCTCTCTATTTGCTTCATTCTTTTGTGCTAGCATTGTGCCAAGGGCAAAGTCTATGGTGGATATATATAGATGAAATGGAACACCTAGTCGAGGTGGTGTCAACATAGGTGGGGAAGCAAGATATTGCTTGATGGCATCAAAAGCATCTTGACACTCTTGATTCCATGTAAAGGTGACCCCCTTTTTCAATAGTTGGTTGAAAGGTTTACATTTATCGGATAGCTACATGATAAAGTGATGGATCGCTTGGATTTTTCCTTGTAAACTATATAGCTCTTTGAGGTTTTTTGGGGTGGCATCTCAATAATTGCTTTGAATTTATTTGGGTTAACTTTGATGCCTTGTTTGGAGACTATAAACCCTAATAGTTTTCTGGATGTGACACCAAAAATACATTTCTTGGGGTTAAGTCTCACCTTGTGTTCAAGTAATCGATCAAAGATCTTATGCAAAATGCTTATGTGCTCATGACGTATTTTTTATTTGGCCAATAGATCATCTACATAATATTCCACTATCTTATGCATGTAGTCATGGAAGATATAAGTCATGGTACATTGATATGTTGTACCTACATTTTTTAGGCCGAATGGCATGACTTTGTAGCAAAATGTCCCCCAAGGTGTTGTGAAAGTTGTTTTATGTTGATCCTCGAGATTAACTCGAATTTGGTTATACCCTAAGAAACCATCCATTAGGGAGAGCATTTCATGGCCAGTGGTAGAATCCATGAGTGTATCCATATTTAAAAGTGGGAAGTTATCCTTAGGGTACGCTTTGTTGAGGTCACAAAAATCTGTGCAAATGTGTATCCCCCTATTAGGCTTGCTAATGGGTACCATATTAGAAACCCATTCTAGGTAGTCAATGGGTTGAATGAAACCCATATCTAAAAATTTTTGTAACTCTTATTTAACCATTAGGGCTATGGTAGGATGAAGCTTTCATAGTTTTTGCTTTATCGATTTTGCATCCAGGCTCAAAATGAGATTGTGGACCACTAAATTAGGGTCGAGGCCCGACATATCTTTGTAAGACCATGCGAACACTTGTTTGTATTTAGTAAGTAGGAAAAATAAACTATTCTTGCTATTTAGAAGAGAGGCTTTTTCCAAGTTTAATGATTTGTGGGTGTTTTGGATCATTGTTGAGGTCTATGTTGATGGTGTCCTCGATGAGCATGTGGGAACCTTCCTCTAATTGGTGAGGAGTGGGAATGAGGTGGATGTCATCCACTGCATTTTTAAAAATGGGTGACTCAAAATCACTCATGTCAACATGATGAATGATAGATGGAGAAGGCAATGAGGTAGGTAGGATGTAGGTATTGGCTTGATGGATCAATTGGTTGGATGGTAGGAAATCTGTGAGGGATGATGAGGTAAAAATATTCTCAAAGTCGATGAGACTTGGATCGATGTGGATGGGCCTTGATGGATTGCTTGGATTATGGAGGGGTGTAAATAAGTCAATGGAGACCATGTTGACTTGTGGGGTGATGGGGTTTGGTGGATTAGAGGGAGGATTCCTAAGGGTATGCTCATAGGGTAGGAGTTGGTCCAACATGGGTGGACACGGATTCGATTGGATTGGTGGTGGAGATGGTGGATGCATGTATGCATTTGGATGCTCTCGAGGAAGGAGCATGGGAAAAATGGGGAGTGGAATGGGGAACATTCATTGATAAATATCATCATCATCCAAGAACTCCATTAGGGGGACTATGGGGGAAGAGTCTTCTTTAAAGCTATCAGAAGCAATTGAAAGTGCCTCTAGTAGTTCATCTAATTCATATTTTGAGGTATCCAATGGGATGGTGTGAATGGTGGCAACTTGGAAGAAGCCATCTAGTAGACAATAAATACACTCGAGATCAATGTACTCATCATCTCTATTCTATTTAGGATCGAGGGTAATATGTTGGAAATGTTCCTCGAAGGGATCATCTAGTGAATGGTTATCATACCCTAATCTAAATTTTTATTCAAGGAGCTGGTAATGTGGTTTGATGATGTGGTGAGCTCCTTACTCATAGTGACCAAGGCCAAATCCTCTCCAATGGGAGCATTAAAAATATCATAAAGCAAAGGAGGGATTTGATAAGAAGTTAATATCACCAAAAAATGGTGATTTGGGTCTATCATCATGAGGGACATCGAAGGAGGTATCAACTCTAACATATACAAAATTTGTAGCATTAGATGTAGGACCCATGGGAATAATGGTACCTATGCATGGGCATCCAAAATCCCTAATCGATTTGATGGTGGGAGGTATAAATATGATATTGTATACTAGATACTCACCTATTCTTAAACTTGTTATGTGGACTATGACCTATGTAGTTTGGGAAGGGGATGTAGGAGCTAGTCCAACATCCTCTTTTAGATGGGGTAATGTTATGGATGAACTTGGGGTGATATCTAGAATGGATGGATCTATGATAGATGCATTTGGTGGTGGTGGTGGATCAGGCTACATGGAAAAGGAAGTGGCTTGGGGTACTATGATGGAATGGGGACTGATGGAGGTGGAGGTGTGAGTTGTGATAACTTGTCCAGTGATGGATTGAGTCTGGTTGCATGGTGGAAGGTATATTTTGGGCTTCAATGGATGAAGGTGATGGGTAAGTATTTGTAGTTGGTTGGTGGACAAAGGGATTAATGGATGAGTGAAGTGGGGGATGTGGTAGTGTAGGTGTAGGTGGGTTGTTTGAAAGTGGTTGGGTGTTTGTGGAAGGTGTGGGATGGATGTGTGGATGAAAGGGGGCACTTTGTGAAGACAAAGGTTAGTTAGGATGGGGTTGGCTTTGCCCAATGGTATGGGGTTGGATGGAAGTGGAGGCAGGTGGATGGTAAGATGGTGGTGGAGGTTGTGGACTATACAAAGTAGTCAGGGTGATGTAGTGAGTTGGGTGTGGTGGAATGGGGGGTAAATGGGAATTGGATGGTGTAGGTTGGGTAGGTGGATAGGTAATTAGTGGTAAAAAATATGGGTCAAGGTGTGATGATATTAGTTGAGGGGCTAGTTTGGGTAAGGTTGGGGTGAGGTATAGGTGTGTGGATGGTAGTGGTGGCTCATATGGATTGGAAATCAAGTTACAATACTTGAAAGGTTCCTCATCAATGGGGATGCAATGTACATGGCCCTCATGAACATATTTGAGATAATGATGTAATTTTGAGGGGATGCATCACATATCCTAAATCCATGGTCTTCCAAGCAAGACATTGTATTACATTTCTCCTTCAAGGATGTGACACAAAGTATGAATAGTCTTCCCACCTACTTGAATAGGTAGAATGACTATCCCAAGTGTTGAGCACAATGCATCATTGAAGGCCCGTAGAGTGAAGGTGGATGAGGCTATGTGTGAGGGTGGTAGGTGGAGGTGTTGGAGTACCATGGATGTTATGATGTTTATCGAGGAACCGTGTCAACCAAAACTTATTTAAAGGGCTTGTGGTCGATAAGAGCTACAATATGCAGTGGAGGATCTGGCACTTCTATCGGTAATGTTTTGATCTCATAATCATAGAAGGTGATTGTAGGCTCCATGCAAGTTCTGATGTTGCCCATAAAATTTGTGAAGGTATTTGGATCTTGAGTGTGAAGGTCAATGGATTTCAAGATTTCCATCAATGCCTCATGATGTGGGATGTTGTATGAGCTCATAAATTGAGAGTTTGGTTGATGCCATCCTAAGGCTCTATGTGAGGAATTTTATGAGGGATATGGTACAACCTACACTGGTGGGGGTGGCATAGTAGAGGATGAAGGTATGTTGGGAGTAGTACTCGATTGGATCTATCGATCAGGATAGCATTGATTTCGAGTAATGATATGGATCATCCCTACAAAATTATGATGTTGCATGGTGTTGAGGTGGTTGACCTAGTTTGGGGGTGTTGGTGGTTGGTGGTGCCTGAAATTATTGGTTTTACCCATGTTGTGGCAAGGGGTCCTAATAAATGTTAAGGTTCTAATTGGGTGGCATGAGTGGATTATCTATGATAATGACCCCCTTGTCGATAAGGTCTTGGACCAGATGTTTGAAGGAAATGCAATCATTGATATCATGACCCTATCACCTATGGTAAGCACAATGGTGATATTCTTTGTATGATGTAGGCTTAGGCCTATTGGGGTCTTCTAGTCTTACTTCTAGCAATGATATTGCATGTGCCTCATAAAGTTATTGAAATATGATCGAGTAGGGCTCAAGAAGTAGAGTGAAATTTTCTGGGGGCCTAGCAGGATGCTTGGTGCGGTTATCTAGTTGGGGGTTTTGTAGTTGGGTGGGAGGTGGCATGGTATTGTATGTTGGTCACTGTGATGGAGTTGTGGTTTATGTGGTTGTTGATTAGGCATGCTTGGGCTACTCAATACTACCTGATTAACTTGATTGGGTTTTGATTGGTTGTTAGAAGTGCCCTTGGAATTCTTATTTGGCCATTCCTTCTTTTTGAGTTTTATTTCACCCTCTTGGATCTTAATATCCTCAATGGTCTTAGCTTGTGCTAAAGCTTCCTCGAGTGTACGATATTGTTGGAGTTGTAGTAGTAATGATATTGGTTTTGAACAACTCCTCATGAATAATCGAGTCAACTCTATGATGGGGAGGGTGAAGGGGAGTTTGATTATTATAGCTCTCCATCATGCACCATAGTCTAAGATAGACTCATCATCAAATTGATGAAGATTGTACAGATCAATGAGTGTCATTTTCCTTTTAACAATAATGGTAAAACATTCCAAAAATAGGTTGGCCAATTGCTCAAAAGTATATAGGTTATGTCTAGGCAAATGGTTGAACCAATCTAAGGCTCCCCCAAGGGATAGCGGGAATGTGCAAAGCATGAGGGGGTCAATATCATTGATAAGGTAGCATGCATTGATAAATGAGCTTATGTGATCCTAGGGGTCCTCCTTCCCCTTAAATTTTTCAAATTTTAGCATTACGAATAGGGGAGGATATGGAGATGATGGTACCGAAGGGTGAATGGGGTAGTTCTACAATTGATTGAGCATCAAATTTTGATATCCAATACCCACAACTTGTAATGCCAAACTATCAACCTTGTCAACCAACATTTGAACTTTATTTAGAGTGGCTAGGATGATTGTATGATATGTGCCAGCTTGGAAACCCGAGGATGGATATTGGTTGTATTGCATAGATTGGTGATGGATGTAGGTGGGGTGAGTCGATGGGTGTTGGTTGAAATGTTGTTGGTGTGTGAGTGGTGGTTGTTGGTATTGTTGTTGATGTTGGATGGGTGGTTGTTGGTATTGATGTGGGATGACTTGTTGATGTTGGATGGGTTGTTGTTGATGTTGATGTGGGATGACTTGTTGATGTTGGATGGGTTGTTGTTGATGATGTGGCATGGGTAGAGGTTGTTGTGGTAGCTACTGTTGTTGGTACTGGATGGGTGGTTGTTATTGATGTTGTGGCATGGGTGGAGGTTGTTGTTGCTATTGTTTTGGTATTGGATGGGTGGTTGTTGTTGATGTTGTGGCATGGGTGGAGGTTGTTGTTGTAGCTACTATTGTTGGTATTAGATGGGTGGTTATTATTGATGTTGTGGCATGGGTGAAGTTTTGTTGGTAGTACTATTTCGATAGAAGTTGTTGGTATTGTTGTGTGGGTGAAGGTTACTATTGGTAGTATTGTTATGGTAGAAGCTACTAGTACTATTGTGTGGATGGAGGTTGTTGTTGGTAGTACTATTGTAATGAAAGCTATTGGTACTATTGTGTGGGTGGAGGTTGTGGTTGGTAGTACTATTGTGATAGTAGTTGTTGGTACTATTGTATGGGTGGAGGTTGTGGTTGGTAGTACTATTGATGGTAGCTGCTAGTATTGTGTGGATGGAGGTTACTACTGGTAGTACTATTGTGATGATAGCTTGGTACTATTGGGGTGGAAGTTGGACATAGGCCTTTAGCTCTAGTGGTTGAGTGGATTGTTGTTGGTATTATTGTAAAGGTGTTAAAGCATGTATGGCTAGTGGTCGAGTGGCCCATGATGGAGATTATGCAAAGAACAATTCTTAGGTAGTTATGGAAGTTGGGTGGCTTGGCACTTGGGGTGGTAGTTATGGTGGATGGGATGAGGTAGGTGAAGTAGACACAAGCAAGTGAGATGTCATGTTAACATAGGCCCACTGGTATTGGTTTGGATCCATGGATGTGGATATATGGCCTACATTGGATTGGGGGTTAGAAACCCCAAGTGGGAAGTATTTGATGGGCATGCCATACTCAAGATATGGCTCGATAGGGTAGGTTGCATGAGTATACACCTACTCTTGGGATATTGGAGATACCGAACGAGGTGGAATGGTCAATGTCAACAAGGATGGTCATGGTAAATCTGGAGAGGGAAATGAGCCCCCATGGAGGGCTTGCACAACATCAAGGTCAATGTGGGTGATGTGGCCTAAGGACACAGGTGTCCCTAGACTAGTGGATTCAGGGATGTTGGTGGGGATGTGGTGGTAGGTAGTGCCCGAGCTATGTGTCTCAGGTAGGTTGGTGGTGGTTTGATGGGTGTAGTTAGACAAGCTACCTTGGGGTGGTTGTGAGGTTACCTCCTACTAAATTGGAGGAGTGATGGATGGATGGGAAGTCTAACCAGATTGGTCCATTATGGCTTGGGTGATGGCTTGGGCTCGAGCTTGGGCTTGGACTTGAATTCGAGTCAAGACCATAAGCTGAGTGGGTAAGATGGATGGAATGTGGGCTTGGTGGTGTGATGATGATGGTGGATTTCTCTATCTACACAAACAAGCAATCAAACAAATAATAGTTTTAATTTTCTTTGTTTTAGTATGATAATGTTTGAGTTGATGTGTTTGTTAGATGTTTTTGGAGCTATTTTTTATTTTTTTTAGTATTTTTTATTTTTTAAATTTTATTTTTTTTATTTTTTTAATTAGATATTTATTTTTTTGTGTGTTTGATGAACCTAACCTAAAACTATGAATGTGATGGTGGAATGCAATCTAATGGGTGTGTTGATGCCCACTTCTCTGATGAGAAGTGATACAACAATGGTTGAAATGGCTTCCTAGGTGGATGTGGCTTATGGTAACCTAAGGGGACAAAATAACCCTCTCAAAGGAGGTCATGTTGTCTAAGTCCTACTACTTGCCCAATCGAGCTTTCGCTTCACCCTCGAGTGGGCTTGGACAATAATGATAACTATGGGTCCACTGATTATTAAACCCCATGAACAAAGGGGTATCTAACCTAACCCACCTTGAGATATCCTCAAGAGTGGAGGATTTCCCGATGATGAAATCTAGAAAACCACTCATGGGGGCTACTATGGTGTCTAGGGGGTGAGCCAATGGAAGGAGGTGAATTCCAATATCGTTGGTCTCGATCGATGGTTGGTGATGAAATCCAACTCGTCGATGTTTATGCAAAACGTGCAGTGTGTGATGTAAATTTTAAACCTTGCATGAAAGGAAAAATCACTAACTATTCTTTCCTAAGAAAAAGTAACTCTTTATTGCCTACCACACAAAAGAAAACACATAGAAAATAACTCTAAATTTGTTTATCTAAGCCTACTACTAACTAAAAACTCAGAACAAAAAGGAATAATATCCCCCTACCTACGATCCTATGTTGTGTCGAAGATCAAAGGTTGGTGGTGCTTGTGTTTTGTGATCGTTTATGTTTGAGACCGTTCCATGGCAAAAAACTAAAAACTATGGATGTTTGGGGTCAAACGGTTACATTTGTATGCAACCTATGTAAATACCCGAGATAGGAAAATATATCAATAATTTCGAGAATGTAGAAAACAAACTTATATTAAGTATAAAAAAACAATCCTGAACTCCTGCGTGAATCAAATCAAAGGGACGGTCCCACCATGATCGCCATATTGTAGAAGATTAAAATATGCACCATATGAAGCAAATAAATAAAAAGCAACAAATGATGTATTGTATTGTACTTTTATCCTCTTTTGTGATTACAATATTTTCCCTCGTTAATGTATGATGGTGCCTCGATCTTTTCATCGCTACAACACTGAAAGGTGGGTTTGTTGTGACCACCACTTCTGCTAGATCTGGGTACTTGCATCAAGGTTTGCATATTAGTTTATGTCTATTGGAGTTGTGTCTAGATGTTTACTATCATGGAGGTGTACGGTCGTGTGTTATGACCGTCTAGGAGTCGAACAATTATGATGTTTGACCATTTGGGGTTGGACGATCGAGTGCTGGAGTCTTCTACTGCACCTAGGTTTTCTACTGCATCTATGTCTTCTCTCTCTAAATGTGTATGCCTGCACACACCTAAAATGCAAGTGGTTAGTAGTATGTATCGAGTCTCCTGATGTGAGGCCCGAATTCAAGAATATAAACCACAATCAATATGCACAAAGTTAATGCGAGTCTATAAAATGGAAATTAAAGTACACATATCTTACATTTCTTGTGATCGTGGTTGTTTTTACGGTATCATGTTGTTGTTGTTTGATGCTAGTCCATACAATTTTTGAAATTTTCTACACAAGCTAGGTGATGACCGTCCAAGTTGATATGACTATGATCCAAGATTATTCGAGGTTGAACGATCATGATTTGTGAACTCCTATTGTTATCAAAATATGTATTCGGGTCTACAGAATATTGTGATTGGGGTCTAGCATGGGACGGGGATGGTTGAACGAGATTTACTTTGGGTGATTTGGGGTGTGAAGTGTGCTCGAGATTTTAGCAACGCTTTGATGCATGAACCATCCTCTCTATAATGAGAGCATAGGGGGTGCATTTATAGTTTTTGAGATGGAGGAGGGTGGCCTCATGCAAATGATATGCACGCATGGATGAAGACACCTTGGGATCTCCTCCACTCAAGTAAACAACCAATCTTAACATGCTTGATCATTAGTTAAATTTGTTTGAATAGAAGCATGCTTATTTATTTATTTTTAAATAAATATTTCTTTATCCACTGAGTTCAGTTAACTTGTGAAACTGAAGTGAAAGATATTATCTTTGAATTTTTAATTATTTTCTCCATGTTGACCTCCTTATCTTTTATGTGTCAATTAACTTGCATGAGGTGTGATTGTAGTTAACTAGAGATTGGATTTGGATGAGGACAATCCTCACCCATCTAGATAAGGATAAGGTAGAGGTGGAGTTAACTTATGTTTATTTCTAGATGATGCAATCTCTTCCTACACATAACCGGGATGAATGATGTGAGGTGGAACTAAAGTTAACTATGGATGATGTGGCCATGGGGGATGCAAGGGTGAGTGGTCCCGTTGAGGAGGGGTGATTGGTTGTGTAGCTTAGGTAATAATTAATCAATTATTTAATAGATAAATTAATTAATCAATTTAATTAATACCTTAGGTAATTGCACCTTAATTTAATATTAATTAATATTAAATA
This sequence comes from Wollemia nobilis, assembly GCA_028583015.1. Lineage (NCBI taxonomy): Eukaryota > Viridiplantae > Streptophyta > Pinopsida > Araucariales > Araucariaceae > Wollemia > Wollemia nobilis. The sequence continues at coordinate 5,796,430 of JAQPPZ010016348.1, forward strand.
TACTAATTAATTATGACTAATTAATTAGTGTTTAATTATATTTGATTTTGATGTCTACATTAGGTCTTTACTTTTAGATAATTATTAATAACCATTGTCTCAATTGAAAGAAAATAAAAAAAACTGAAAATAAGATCATCTTTCATTAAAGATATCAAAATCCATATTATATATATATAATAATAATAATAATAAAAAAATTAATATTGTCCCATGTGGTAATAATAAATTTAAATGGATTGAAAAGTCATATTACTAGACAACATCCATTATTCTTTTGGCACTCCATACATCCTCATAAAACAATATATAAGATGACCCATAAGCAAATAAATAAATAAATAAATAAATAAATAAATAAATAAATAAATAAATAAATATATATATATATATATATATATATATATATATATATATATATATATATATATTTATATATTTATTTATTGATTGATTAATTAATTGAACCAAAAATAAATTTTATATTTTCTTTTAAAAAAAAATTAAGATACGACCTACATAAAATATGCATTGACCTTATTGACATAAATATTATAATAGGATACATAAGCTAAAAATATGCACAAGGCCTAAACAATACAAATATATTTACTGTCTTTTTAAAGTTAAAAACGTATATAATGACAAATTAAAAATTATAAAATCCTCAGGATACAAGATAAGCAACAAAAGATCTTAGCAGATTTTTAACATGTTATAGTTGTTGAGAGATAGAAATATTAACACAATATTCAAAAGTGGTCAAGAAAAAATAGGAACACCATGTGGAAAATATTCTTTCAATTTTTTTAGAAATACTTTATATATATTTGTTCTAGGGATTGAATTTGTAATATTATGTTTAATACATTTAAAGACATGCCTCCAAAACATATATTATAGGTTAATAAAAATTATAAAATGAGTTTCCATAAAAACATCCTTTTATCCGTATGTATGGTTTTCTTGAAAATGTGTATTTTATTTATATGTATAATTGTTAAAATTAGTTTTTACAAGCACAATAGAAGTAAACACTATACATATATATAGATAAAATTGATTATATAAAATTGAAACAAATCCTATTTATATTATATCATGATTGCATTATAATGGATCAATTAGAAAAAAAAATATGATATTAAAATAAATTATATTATTATAACATCATCTGTTGCTCAACATGATTTAGAAGTTGAATCTTCACACTAGGAACCTATAATTTTAACAAATTAAACTCCTGCCATTTAGTAGCCTACAATCAATATGAACATTCTTCTAATTTCAATTTATTTAATAAGGACTAATATACTCACATTGTTGGAAGGAAAAGGACTAATATACTCACATTGTTGGAAGGAAATGCATAATTTAGTGGAAAATTTAATGAACATTTTTTTTTCGGTTACATAAGAGAGTTGATCACAACCACAATATTTTTAGTAACTAACAAGCGCAGGGTTCAAACCATAGGGGCTGCTTCCACAAAACCTATTTTGCTTTGTTATTGTTAACCCAACATGAAGGGGACCACCGATCGCTCGGGATACGTACCGTTATCGTCGATCTAGAACACACTTAGAGGGTTCAGATCAGACTACTACCTTTACAAACAGGCTACCCCCAAGGTTTAAACCTGGGTGTCTTCTTGGTAAGTGTCTGGCAAAACAAGCACTTACCAATCCACCTAGCCCTCAGGGACTCTAATGGATGTTAACAAACATACTAATGATTGAATTTTAAAAATGTGAAACTAAAGTGAGGACTATAAAGCTTAAACATGGGGAACTCAATATAAAGAAAAGATATAAATTATAAAATTGAAAAAATAATCATCTAAAAGCAAGTAAATGGGTTTTGTATGACAAAAAAAATTGGATTATCCTCAATATAATTATAGATCAAACTCATCAAGGCATGAACTCAACTAGTTAAATATATTGGCTTTCAAGGCAAAGATTAGGGTCCAAATCTTGCCACACCATTTATGCATAGTTACCAAAACTATTGTTATAATAACACTTCATGTACCACAAATATTGTTATAATAACACTTCATGTTTTGTTGAATTACTATTATAACATAATCAGGATATAAAATATGTGAAATTTATTTTAATACCATGCAACTGATTGAAAATTTATTGCTTAAACTCTTTGCATAACAATACTCTATGTTTCTCTATAGAACCAAGTTTAAATCATAACTTAAATCATCAAAACAACTTATTAATATTATTCCTCTTATCTAGAATATCAAATTTAATGTATAATGTATAGAGACACCTTACATATGGTAAAGAAGAGGAACTTATTTAGAAAATATGCAAAGATGAATTGGGTACGAGCATGTAAATGCCAAAAGTGATGAGAAAGTAAACACTAGAAACTAGACTTATCTACAATGAGTGTTTTCACAACTAAATGTTTCTTCTCAACTTTGAACGCCACTGTAAATCCTTGTGCAACTAAAGATTGTGTGATTGATTTTTGAAAACTAATATCTTACATGACAAAGGAATAACGGACCAGCGTGTCTCTTGGAGCCCCTTATATTTAGAGGGATAATGTGAATGTTTTATTGATAAAAAACACAAGCTATGGATTGTAGGCATGGTTTTGATCTAAATCAACTATAGACATGGGTGTGATTTGAGTTGTTTATTAAGTTAATGAACAAAAACAATTATACTAAAGGTTATGTTTTACACAAGTTTGATACAAATTTCATTTTTTTCCAAATAATCTTGATCATCCTTCAATTATATAAATAGTTATTTTTATTTTTATTTTAAACATAAATCATTTATTATTAAATATACTTTAATATCTTCACTAATAAATATTTATATAAAAGAAGGGACATACAAATTAAATTATTTAGGTTTTGATTTTTGATTGGAAATACTTTATTTATTTTTAATTTATGTATAATAATTATAAAGGTTTATAAATATTTAAAATAATTTTTTATTTATCCTTAAGGATAACATAATAGTTTGGGCTTTGGTTCTTCTTCGGAAGTTTCAAGGTTCAAACCAACTACGGGGTGGGCGAGTGTGTGAGGAGGTGGGTGTGTGTATAGTTGTGTGTTTGACCCCTATTTTTAAGCTCAACTCTCATATTTATGAGAGGTCATGGTTGGGATGGGAATGTCCAACCCTGCACATAAATATTTCTCACACTAATATTTTAAAAAATAATAATATATAATTTTATATTGTATTTTTAAAAATAAAACAAACTATTTTATTAATAGACAGAGAGTGTTGTAAATGCGGTTCTACCTTGTGAGGCAGTATACCGAGACAAACCATTATTTTGTTTTATGTCAACAAATTTTATAAATTTGAACCTTAATATTTTTTTTTAATGGGCACTCAGTAAACTATTATACTATGAACTATTGCATTTAATATGCTTAGCTAAGAACAAAGAATGAAGAATGGCAAAGCTCCTAGTTTGGATGGGCTTGTGTTAGAGGAAAATATTCAATGCCTACTTTACAATAAAGAATAACAAAATTCTCTTTTTTGTAGTTTATCTGCAAACTGTTTTTTTTTTTTTTTATGAAGAATGACAAAGCTCCTATTTGGATGGACTTCCATTAGAGTTTTATAAAAAAATTGGTATATTATTTCCTCTGATCTTCATCATGTTTACCTCGAAGCTCTTCATAATAGTTCCCTTGGATCTTATATCAATGCAGTTCTTATCAAGCTTATTCCTAAAGGTATGACTCATAACCAAATCTCCAATTGGAGACCTATTACTCTCAATGTTTCTTACAAGATCATAGCTAAAGTTATAGATTTAAAAATAATTTTTTTTTGTTTGCCTTGAACAATGTGCTTTTCTTAAAGGCCGTTATATTTTAGATAATATTATGATGGCTTGGGAAACTTCGCAATGGGTTATTGATTCTAATCAAGATGTCCTCTTGGTTAAATTAGATTTTGACAAAGCTTATGATAGAATCAAATGGGATTTTATTATGAGTATGCTTTCTTGGCTTGGTTTTGGTCCAAAATTCTGTAATCAAATTGGTATGCTCTTTGGTGATGCTTCAGCTTGTGTTCAGGTTAATAAAGCTCTACCCCCCTCCTTCCCTCTTCAATGGTCTATCAGATAAGGTTGCCCCCTTGCTCCTTTTTTGTATGTTTTGGATGTCGTTGCTCTTGGTTATATTATTTATAAGGCTCATTATGATGGTCTCCTTCAGGTTATTAAGCTTCCTAGGTATAAGCATGCTCTTAAATCCTATTTTGCTGATGATTCCTTTCTTTTTTTTCAAAATACCCAACAAGAGGTGGAAATGACTAAAGATATTGTTCAATTGTTTGTGATGTCTCTAGTTCTGGTTCTCGTATTAACAATTCTAAAATTGAAGTCTTCTATACCTATTCCTCTCCTCACGGATGCAACTCCTTAATTGAGTAGAAGATCATCCCTCATGGTATGATTATGCGTTATTTGGGAATTCCCTTTGGGATTAATCTCTCCTAAGGATATGTGGAACTGGGTTATGGAAAGACTTAAAAAAAAATAATGCTTGACTAGCTCGATTTATTTCTTTAGCAGGAAGAATTCAAGTTGCGAATAAAATTATGGTAGCCTCTCATGTTTATTACTCCTCTTGTTGGATGGCCCCCAAGGTAGCCTATAATAAATTAATTCAGCCTCTCATGTTTATTACTCCTCTTGTTGGATGGCCCCCAAGGTAGCCTATAATAAATTAACTCAGGCCATTTGTAAGTTTTTATGGACTAAATGGTATGGACAGGTGGGTATGACACCCATATCTCGGAAACTTTGTACTCAACCTAAGACTTTAGGAGGTCTAGGCATCATTGATCCTCTTACCCAGAGCAAAAGCTTGGCTGCAAAATGGGTTGCTAGAGCCATTATTGGTGATGAAAATTAGAAACACCTATTTTGGTACAAAATATCTCTAGATACTCACAAAGGTGAATGGAAAGAAACCCCTTGGGAGGATAAGGTCCTTAATGCACATTATTTTATAGTTAAAGGTTATATTCTAGCTACCAAAAACTAGAAAGCTTGGCAATTAGTTTCTCATTTATTGGTTTGGAAGTTTGACTCCTTGAGACATGGTCTGAGCATCGGTCTAAACAGTATTTGGTAGAATAAAATTATACTCCATAATGATAAAACTTTGGATTTATGCAATGCTACTCATGGGCTAGCTTTTTTGAAGAAAGGAATTAATAGAATTAGAGATATCTGGGATCCGGGTAGCTGCTCAATTCTTACCTAGAACCATATCTACAATAATTGTTCCCTTACCTCTAGGTTCAAAGAGTCTTAAGGTTTAGTTGTGGCTTCCATCTCTTGTGAGGTCCTTATGATGTTGAGAACAACTGCCCATAATATTTGGAATGATTGGAGATGGCTTAATGATCATAGAATCTCTTCCATTAATTCTAGTTGGTTATACAAAAATCTTCTGTGTTCACCTTCTTTAGACTCTAAGCTCAATGTCAAGTGGCAAGTGAATTTTACCAATACCCAATGGCAGTTTCTTGCTACTCAAATTTGGAAATCTCTTGTTGAATCAAAAACTCAACTTCTTGGTTGGTGGATTTTGCATCAAAAACTACCAACAACTAAAATTTTGGTTGTGATTTTACACATTCTCCCTCAATGCAATTTTTGTAATATTTTAGAAACTCTTATTCACTTGTTTTGGTTTAATGGCATGGCTAAACAGTTTTGGGATATCTTCTACTTTTTTTTTTTCTTATTTCACTAGATCTTGGAAGCTTTCTCTACTTGGTTTTTCTCATATGGATCAATGCCTCAAACTCTAGGGTGTTTGTAGACTCATCCTTATCAAGCACATTTGGAAGTTCAGATGCAAAAAGGTGTTTATTGGATATGCTCCTCCATGGGATATGGTTTTGGTAGACTTGACCTTTAATATTTTGTTATATGTGGGACAAATTCATTCCTACGTCTATGGACCTGTTGAGTGGTAATTTTACCCAATTGTGAAATTAGACTCTCCCTTAGGATTTTGATCTCAAAACCTTCTCTTGCAAAGAAGTTAAAATAAAACAACTTCTCCAAGGTCTCCACTATATTAACATTTGCACATGTGTATTAGTAATATCAATAAAGATATATCAATTAAATGTTAGGAACACCTTAGTGATTGTAAGTAACTGTTAACAAGGGGCATGGATTGGTTTAGTTATAGCAGAATTGACAGAAAAGCTAGTAGCCATTATCGGGCATGGTCAGGGCTATTATAGTCGTCAATAGAAACATATAAGGTATAATGCATATGTTAGAATGCTTATAATTATTTTAGGAGGCATAAGGGATTTGTGTGTTGTCATATTATGTTGGATATTATACTTCCCATAATATTATGGTAAACTATATTGCTTACCGAAGGTTTCAAAAGAATATTACTTCCAAAGATGTGGGCCCATGGGGGCGAACATAGCATATTTTTAGTGACCCATTTATTTGCACATGACGATTATAAAAGGTGTTTCTTAGCTATGCCACATGGTTTGAAAGAAATCCAAACAAAAATATGACCCAGGATTAAGTTGCATGTGAACGAATATTTTCCAAACAGAGAAAAGGAAACAAAATAGAGTTGGAAAACAAAAATCCAGGTAGAAGATGATGAAGGGCCATGTTGAAATTTATAAAACCAGAAAAATCCATAGAACAAGGGCTGTTTTTTTTTTTTTTTGAAAACCAGAGATATGCTACCGGAATATCATTGTAAAAAAATGAAGACAGTCCGAGGTGTAGACCAATTGGTTCATCCAAACCCCATAAGGGGGGTGGATGTCCAAGGTTCAAATCTCGGGCCTCGCCGGACTGAACGCTTGTCCCTTTCCTGGTGCTTTTAGTGGCGTAAAATGTTTAAAATGATTGTGGCATGGCGATTATAGGGGCGGACTACATGAAGATCTATGTGGCAGCTTTCGGGGTGGACATCGCAGAATACTGTGGCGACCATAAAAGCTAGACAGTCTGTCCGAATTCGTGGTGGCTACCAATTCTACCATGTTAAAAATAAATAAATAAATGAAGACATTATTTTAATGCAAAGATTGTTTCAGAAATTTAGGCCTTGTTAGCAAGAAAGAAGGAGAAATTTCTGCATGCTTAGATTTAAACTTTATTATCTTTTCCTTTTCAGATTTTGGATTTATAAGTGATGTTTATGCATTTTATGATTACATCAAGTGAATATTTGAAGTCTGAAATTTATTTTTTGTGTCCTTAGAAGCTAGCACCTGATTTATTTTGATTGTGTGAATGCAGGTTGGAATAGAATAGGTTGCATGTAAGAGTTTCTCACATCTTTAGTTTTGTAGGACGGGGTGCCATCATACTGAAAAGGCTTTGCATGTTTACGTTTTCAGCATTCAATTTATTTTCAGATTTTATTTTCTGTTTTTCTAACCCTTCATTTTGCATTTTTTTAAAAACTTCGGACATAAAAATAAAAATAAAAAATAAATAAAATGACAAAAATAATTACATGGGTGCGAAGCATGATATAGTCTATCATACGCAATAGATTCAGACTCATTCCGAGGCCATTTCGATTTTATAAATATTTTTGAAAACTATTGTTTTTAAGGGTTTTTATAATTTTGGAAATTCATTTTTTTTACATTTTCAAGGCAAATCAGATTTTAAAGTTTGCATTTTCATTCATAAACATAAGATGACCTTTCCTTTATGAAAAATTCAATTTCATAAAAGGGGGGAGATTTTTATGGCATTTCATGAGCCATTATTTTCGGAGCAATAAATGCACCTTTCTTCATGAAAATTCTGATTTCATTGAAGAGGGGTAATTTATCATTACATCAAAGGTCTTAGTTTTAAAGCATGAAATTAATTTCTTCTTAATGAAAATTAATTTCATTAAAGAGGGATAATTCATCATGACATTATGAGGCTATTATTTTCAAGCAATAAATTGGTGTCTCTTTATGAAAATTAATTTCATCAAAGAGGGACAATTTATTAATTACATCAAAGGCTATATTTATCTTCATGATAAAAGCTACATTTAATGGATCTTTTCATCATTTTAAATTCACTTTCATAGATATATTTAATCTTCTATTTCATGCTTTAAAGTAGGATTTAATGCAAGATAAAACTTGTTTAAAATCTACTTAATAAAGGAAGATAAAATCTACCTAAAATAATTCAAGATAAAAGGAACTAAGGCTTTACATCGTGGTCATATGAGGGCCAATTCACATTTGCTTTTATTTAAGTTTCATGAACAATCATTAACATAGCATGGTAGAATGAACCAACACATGCCCCTTGTTTACAGTTACTTGCAATCACTAAGGTGTTCCTAGCATTGAATTGATATATATTTATTGAGATTACTAATACACATGTGCAAATGCTAATATAGCGGAGACCTTGGAGAAGTTGTTTTGTTTTAACTTCTTTGCAAGAGAGGGTTTTGAGATCAAAATCCTAAGGGAGAGTGTAATTTCACAATTGGGTAAAATTACCACTCAATATTTTGGCGCTAGAAGGAGGGCCTGAATTGGTATTCATTGATCTAACACTTTTGGATTGTTCATACATGAAAGAATGTGATTTGGTATAATCATAAGGTTGTGAATTGCTAAATATTTCAAGTTCATTTGATTAGCATCTTTGGCCTCTTTAGCACTCAACACTTTGGGAGCTAAGAGGGCTTGAATTAATTTATTTCATTGCTATTTAGATGCTAAGTTGTTCATGTTACTTGAAAGATTTATTCAAAGACATTGGTCTTGACTAATGAGATTTCGTTGATCACTTTCATTGATTCTAACATTCTCTATTTGATGATATGTTAATACTAATATTTATGCAATTTGAGAATGTTTGTTCATGTCATGGTTTAATTGAGGCATATCTTGTTATTGATACTAATATGATGATATTTGTGGTTTACTCATTTAAATTTTGTTAGTCATTTCATGCTTAGTTGCAAGATATTTTTATTTGACTAACAAAATTGGTGCTAAAGTTATATCTCGTTGATTATTGCAAAATTTACTCCAATAATGGCAAGTAGTCCTTTAAACATACCTGGGCCTTCACATGAGGTGCCTATGGACCTGGTACCTTATCTACCTCATTTTGGGTAGGAGGGAGCTAGGTCAGCTGAAGGACACATTCATGCATTCAAATACTATATGTATTTGCAGCAAATAATGCATGAAGATGTTGGATGTGAATTATTTTCATACACGTTGGATAATATTACGCATAACTGGTTTATCAATATTCTTGTAGCTTCCATCACTTCATGGGCTCAATTAGAAGCAATGTTTCTTAACCATGTGGAAAATCGGGTTGACCCAGTTGTTGTAAGAAATTAGTTTACCTCTATTCGTAAAGAACCTAATGAATCCATGAGTCAATTCAATGAGAGGTTTCATGAGTTGCACTCTCAAATGTGGGAAAATTTTAACACAACAGAAGAGGAAGCTATTCAAGTATACATGGGAGCCATACACCCCGTACTTGCTACATCTTTAAGGAAAATTTTTGATGACCCATCTCTAGATACAATCTATGAGATCCTAGAAAAGGTAGAACAATGGTGTGTTTCGAAAATGGAAGAAGAGGCACAACATGTTCCCATGAGAGATTGTCCTTCTAAAGCTATTGATGCCAACCTACACCAACCATCTAAGATAGCACCCTCTACTCCAATGATGCCTAAGGTGAATGATAAAGGGGATGAATTTGAATGTCCAAATTTTATAACCACCTTAGATATTGCCCAAGAGGAGGTGCAAGTTGTCAAGCCAACATCCACCAATGAGGATTGTGTAGAGATGGATTCATTTCTAGAAGTGCATGAGTATTCAGATAATGGAGGTGTCCTAAATCTAATTATTTTGGAGATATGTGATAGGACATAACCTACCATAGAATTGAATGAAGTGGTTGAAAGTGAAATTGAAAGAGAATCAATAAATGAATTTGAAGACATAATAGAATTTCACCACTTGTTCTCGGAAGACACTTTGGATGAGATTGTTGAAATTGATGATCAAGAAAATCCTCACCCTCCAAATTGTGATAAAATTGAATCATGGGTTACAAATGTAGATATTGATCTTGCAAACTTGGATACAAAAAGTAGCCCACTTTTGGAAATCATTGAACCATCTAAGGAAGGTGAAGGTGAATTTGATGAGAAACACGTTGATGAATTGGAATATGTTGAAGAAGTAGTTGAGCGTCACCACTTGATTTTGGAATATGATTACTATGATTCTTGGAAGAAGTGGGAAGAATACACTCACTCCAAACCTTCTAATGAAACTTTTGTGCCAATTGATATGCAGGATAATACAATTGCTTTCTCACATGAGGATATTACAAGTCTTGTACAATTTGAGAATGTTTTGGAAGAAGGGTTGGAATCTCATCAAATGTTGGAAAATGATAATGATTCTAATACCGAGGACAAAGAAGAAAAAGAATTGATAGATGAATCAAAATATCATGTCACAAATGCAATAGAGTTTCATCTCATGAATTTGGATGACAATTTTTACAATGGTTGGGGAAGATATGAAGAATCATCTACTTTTCACACCCCCATTGATGAAATTCTTATTGGCATGCAGGATGCTAAAATCAACATTTCACATGAGGATATTGCTTTTGCAAGAATAGAGAAAGTTCCCAAATTGGATCATGATGAATATGAATTTATTGAAGATCTTGTTGAAATAGAAAGGGAAGAAATGATAAATGTTTCTTATGACTCATCTATTTTGGATGAGGAAGAGGTAAAATCTGCTCTTTCATTTTGGGATATTGAAAATTTGGATACAAATTCGCATGATTGTTTTGAAGATTCAAATGAAGAAATACCATTGGTGGTCATCAAGGAATTGGAACCAAATGACAAAGAGGTTGATCTATGTGAAGCAACTCAAATGATTGATCATGGTGATGTGTTATTTGACACCTCCCTAGATAGACAAGACTTATGGATTGAAAAGGATGGTCACATTTTTAATTGGGTGCCTAATTTTGGTATGTTTGAACAAGTGTTTGATAATGATAAAGACCATGAAGAGAAAGAAAAATTCACAAACGCTCATCAAGTTTTGGTAAATTCTAACCATGATGTGTTGAGTATGGATGAAAAGGTAAAATCTATCCCTCTGTTAGTGCTACAAAAATCTTCAAGTGAATGATTTGTATAATTACTCATTGGATTCAAATGCTATTTATGATGAAATACCATTGAAGGTGAATGAAGAACAAGGATTGATTTCTACTCACACCTCTAATAAGAATGCTTTGATGAATGAAAAAGAAGTTGATGCACTTGAATTGTTAAATCAAATTCATCAACAACTAATAATGGAATCTAGGATAAAAACTTATAATGATTCTCATTTAGTAGATATCCTAGATGCTTGCAAATTTTTGCATAAGTTTGATTGGCCTAAAAACATGAATAATGAATTGGCTTCAAAATTTTTAGAAATAGGCTCTTATTTACAAAATCTCATGTTTGAAAAAGAAAGCCTAATTCTAAATCATGAATTGAGTTGTGAAATTGACATCTTAAGGAATAGACAAGAAAGAATTGAAAATCAAATGTTGTCTAATCAATTTAATGATTTGAAGCTCACCCATGGGATCATTAATAGAACTAAATCAAATTGGTGGGGTGAGAGAGGCAAGTTGAATATTGTTGTATTGTTTGGCCTAATCTTGTTTTTGTTGGATTTCTATAAAACTTGGCTTGCATATCATGTTATATGTCTTTTGAAATGTGCTAATCATGTTTGGGATCCAAGGAAGTGATAGTTCAAGCTTTGCACCATCTTGTACCATATTGTACATTTGTATATAGTTTTGGTTTGTGTTTTGAGTTTTGTATTTTGGGTTGTTCCCTTGTTTTGAGGTGATGTTTTGTGGTCACTAACTTATGGTCTCTGGCTCGCTTTTGAAGCTCCTTTATTTAATAGGTTGGAGTACCTGATCTGAAAATTGATGAACCCGAGAAAAGGGGGATGAGTTATTTGGTGATTATGCTCAGATTTTGGGACTAAAATGGTGGAAAGTGGAACAATGAAAGATTAGCCAAAGCTCCACATGGAACTCACACACATTAAATGGTGTTTCTGGAATTAGGAAGGATGAAGTTATCTTGATTTGCAACCCTAGGCAAAAATATAAAATGCTTCACTTGTAGGCTGCCTTACCCTAGTGATGCTTGAAGCTTTGCAAGGTTGTTCTTTTGAAAAGGAAAAAATTTATATATGAAAAAAAAGAGAAAAAAAAGAAAAAAAGAAAAAAAAAAGAGAAAAAAAGAGAAAAAATAGAGAACGAGCATCGAAAAGCTTGATCAAATCAGTCACAAGATCTAGATAAACTCTATCGGGGCTATGGATGCCTGACCGAAAGTAGGGCTCTATCTAGATATAGCTCGGGTAAAAGGAAAGGCTTTGCAAAGCATTAATAAAACACAAGGGTGAGTTAGATAAACCCCACCGGGGCTATAGACGCCTGACTGGCAGTGGGGCTCTATCTATAGTCATTTCATTATGAGCGATACTTCATAGCCTAATGCAGAAAGGGATGATGGAATCTAGAGGATTTTTGGAAATACAGGAATGAATCACGTTTGCACACACTGAGCAAAGGCATATGGATTAGTTGTTTTCATTATGAAGCTATTTACCCTCATCTGATTGAGACTTTGCTAAATAGCCTATTTTTCACTAATTTTGTGTGTTCTCATTTCAGGTTGGGTTCTTCACCCGAAATGCCCAGGAGAATTTCCCAACAGAGTCATCATTTATTGTGGCTGCTCTACAAATAACCCCAAAACTTGGGGACCCACATTTTTCTTTTGAGTTTTTGGGAGTTTCCATTGTCTTTGAGTTAGCATGTTGATGAAACCCTAATCATGGGCTCGTTATGGGGACTTCGAGGTTCCTCATGTTGGGAGGTCTTCTTGTTTTCTTGTAAAAGTTGACACCTTGTTTTTATTGAAAATCTTAGTTTGAGTGATATTTGCCCATGTTTTGTTTTTCTTTTCTTCTTTTTCTGATTTACTAAAAGGTTGATGGATTTATTTATGATATATAAAAAAACTAAAAAAAAAAACATAAAATAAAATTTTATATACATTTGTATATATAAGAAAATAAATAAATATATTGTTATTATTATATATTATATAATAATAATATATATGTTAAAAATAAAAATAAAAAAATAAAAAAATAAATAATAAAAAATAATTAAAAAAAATCAATAAATGAGTTAAGTAATTCTATATATATATTTGCATATGGAGGAGTTGTATTTTTACTATATAATAAAGTCATTTTAAAAATTTAATTCCTTCATTATAGGAAACCTCCGAAGAGTTGTTTCATGCACTTTACAATAAGGAAACCATTTCAATATGTAATTTCTTTGTTAGATAGTGGGTGAGTACTTCAGATGTTCGATTTATTCTCCGAGCCATAGCATATATGGTCCCATGATAAAACAAGTTTTCTTACTATGGTTTGTCGAATGGAATAGGGTTGCTTCCAACACATTTGTTTTTGGTATACAGGATCTAAGGAGGTAGGTTCCACGGATGGATATCAACGGATACCGATGAAATAATGACATGAAAACACATATGCCTCAGTTGCTGCCAGACTGGATGATTTGCACCTGTGGATGATAGTTGACGACCAACGTGAAGTGCACACCGCGACATCGTATAGCGTGAGGGAGATCGCCGGGAAATCACAAAAATGGTGGAGGTCTATGGGTGACATACATGTGGATATATCATCAGACGAATGTGACCTACCCAGGGCTTCGGTAGGATTTTGGTAGAACGTAGCAGTAGGTCATAACAACGTGGAGGTCGTCATAATCGAGGTTTTCAAAATAAACGTGAAAAATATCACGTCAGGTTGGCTTATGTGGATCTACATGACTAGGCAGTGACAGGGTATGTGGATAAAATCCCGTCAGCGAGGTAATCTCATTGGTGTTCGAATAGCTCAAGACATGAACTCGTCGTGGAAGCAGGCCGTAAGTTGACGATGCTTCTGTCGTGGAAACTGTGGAGAAGTTTCTGGTAGGTATCCGACGGATGAAGACTGACGACGACGTAGGTGAATGAATTCCAAAGACCAATATGATGATCTGGCGATGCTTAGGTGGTGATTAAATTGACATGGCACAACGCTGTTGGACATCTTGGTACCAGACGGTGATTTCGGTAGCTACGACAGACGGACCCGGGTGGACTGCAAACATCGACGTGGACCTTTTGGAGTAACAAACACATGTTCAAGCAAATATGAAAACAACTAGATAATAATTAAAATTTCTAATGTCTGCCCTGAGACGTTATTACACCAAGAGCATGCTATCATCGCGGACAAAATTTAGAGAATGGCAGCGATCATCGAAAGACCAAGACGAACAGATATATGAGGCTGATTTGGGCACAGTATTACAACGAATCCCACGATGACACCTAAATGGGGCTCATGGCATTTAACTTGGTGAGTGAAGACGATGTTTTACAAATATCATTGATGATGATTGTTCGAATGAAAGGCAGGTAAATTCGTTTATGTCGAAGCGTTTGTAGCAAGGCAGGCATTGGCGACCATTTTTTGGTCATATGCAATGAAACGGAAAGTCCCTCCAACGAGCGTCAACCCAGCAAGACGTGGTCATATGCAATGAAGCAGTGGGGACAACAGACTCGTATCTAGACGTAATCCCGTGCAGAGACTGAAAACAAAGGTCAGGGAGGCTCGGTTATAGCAGAATTGGCAGAGAAGCTGGTAGCCGTTACCGGGCATGGTCAGGGCTATTATAGTCGTCGATAGAAACATATAAGTTATAATATGTATGTTATAACACTTATAATTATTGTAGGAGGCGTAAGGGCTTTGTGTGTTGTCATATTATGTTGGATATTATACTTCCCATAATATTATGGTAAATTATATTGCCTGCCGACGGTTTCAAAAGAATATTTTTTCCAAATATGTGGGCTCATAGGGGTGAACATAACATGTTTTTAGTGACCCATTTATTTGCACGACGGTTATAAAAGGCGTTTCTTAGCTATGCCTGGTTTGAAAGAAAGCCAAAGGGAAATATGACCCAATATTAAGTTGCATGTGAACGAATATTTTTCGAACAGAGAAAAGGAACAAAAACAGATTTGGAAATCGAAAGCCAGGTAGAAGATGATGAAGGGTCATGTTGAAATTTATAAAATCAGAAAAATCCATAAAACAAGGGCTGGTTTTATTTTTTTTTGAAAACTAGAGATATGCTACCGGAATGTCATTGTAGAAAAATGAAGACATACTAAATTAAAGATTGTTTCATAAATTTATGCCTTGTTAGAAAGAAAGAAGAAGAAATTTCTGCATGCTTAGATTTTAACTTTATTATTTTTTCCTTACAAATTTTAGATTTATAAGTGATGTCTATGCATTTTATGGTTACATCAAGTGAATATTTGAAGTCTGAAATTTATTTTCTGTGTTTAGAAGCTAGTACCTGATTTATTTCGATTGTGTGAATGCAGGTTGAAATAAAATAGGTTGCATGTAAGAGTTTCTCACATCTTCGGGTTTGCAAGATGGGGTGCCATCATATTGAAAAGGCTTTGCATGTTTACGTTTTCTCACATCTTCGGGTTTGCAATATGGGGTGCCATCATACTGAAAAGGCTTTGCATGTTTACGTTTTCATCATTCATTTTATTTTCAGTTTTTCTAGCTCTTCATTTTGCATTTGTTTTAAAACTTCGGACATAAAAATAAAAATCGAAAATAAATAAAATGACAAAAATAATTAGATGAGTGTGAAGCCTGATATACAGTCTATCATACACAATAGATTCAGATTTATTCCAAGACCATTTCAATTTTATAATTTTTTTTGAAAACTATTGTTTTTAAGGGTTTTTATAATTTCGGAAATTTATTTTTTACATTTTCAAGGCAAATCAGATTTTAAAGTTTGAATTTTCATTCATAAACATAAGATGACCTTTCCTTTATGAAATTGAAAAGGTGGGAGGAATTTTTATGGCATTTCATGAGCCATTATTTTCGGAGCAATAAATGCATCTTTCTTCATGAAAATTATGATTTTATTGAAGAGGGGTAATTTATCATTACATCAAAGGTCTTGGTTTTAAAGCATTAAATTAATTTCTCTTTATGAAAATTCTAATTTCATAAAAGAGGGATAATTTATGATGACATTTTAAGGTCATGATTTCAAAGCAATAAATTGTTTCTTTTTATGAAAATTAATTTCATCAAAGAGGGACAATTTATTAATTACATCAAAGGCTTTCTTTATCTTCATGATAAAAGCTACATTTAATGGACCTTTTCATCATTTTAAATTCACTTTCATAGATAGATTTAATCTTCTATTTCATGCTTTAAAGTATGATTTAATGCAAGATAAAACTTGTTTAAAATATACTTAATAAAGGAAGATAAAATCTACCTAAGATCATTCAAGATAAAATAAACTAAGGTTTACATCGTGGTCATATGAGGGCCAATTCACATTTGCTTTTATTTAAGTTTCATAAACAATCATTAACATAGCATGGTAGAATGAAACAACCCATGCTCCTTGTTAACAATTACTTGCAATCACTAAGGTGTTCTTAACATTGAATTGATATATCTTTATTGAGATTACTAATACACATGTGCAAATGCTAATATAGTGGAGACCTTGGAGAAGTTGTTTTATTTTAACTTCTTTGCAAGAGAGGGTTTTGAGATCAAAATCCTAAGGGAGAGTGTAGTTTCACAATTGGGTAAAATTACCACTCAACAGGACCTTCCAACATGCCTTGAGATGTTATTTACAGACTTCATAAAATTTCTCATATGATTCAAGATCTTTAGAAGGTCCAACGAGAAATTAAGAAGAAGACATTTAACAATGATAAGCAGGTTCAAGTTTTGATTACTTCTTTTTCTTCTCTGAAGACTTCAAAAGATATCATGAAAGACATGCCTAAAATTTCTTTATATAACAAACTCTTCCACAGATGAACGCTAATATTTTTTATATTACAACAATATATAACTATAGTATTTTTATTGATATTAACTTTTATTCTTATATATATTTAGTTATGAATGCTTTACTCTGATCCACCTTATTTATTTTATTTTTTTATTAAAAACAGTGTTAACATAAAAATAATGTAATGTTCCAATTAATGATATAATATAATCTTAATTAAAACAATTTTTTTTTTTCGAAGAACACGCTAACATCCACATTTTGGTGTTATCCAATACTTAGCTGAGAACAACTTTGCTAAGACGAATGGCACTAATTGATTTCTTAACCCAAAATCAATTTTGCACCTTACTCGTTTAACATAACTAATTTAGATTTTTTTAAATTTTTTAAATAATGTTAAGTATAATGTTATGATTTTTTTAAAATTTATTTATATAGTGGAATTAGTAGCCGTTATGATAATTCAGGTATGTTGTTTGTTCTTTATAGTTATGATGGAGCTATTGGCCTCAGAAGTCATCACATACTACTTTGTGTAGTTTGTCCCTATAATCATTATGCCATATTCATTTTAAACCTTTTACACGGTTAAAAACATTGAAAAAACGGACAAACATTCAATTGAGAAAGAGGTACCAATTAATATGCACCTCAAACATATAATGGTATAATTGAAACTAACTTTTAACTTTTTAGGGGTATAATTAAAGGAAATTAAATATTTTAACTGAAATATAATTGAGGAGGGTTATCCTTTCCGTAAGAGTTTGGATATTTTAAATAAAAATTTAATAATATATAATTAAAAATCTCCTTAAAAAGGAATTTAAAGTTTTTAATAAATTAAGTTAATTATATTGAAAGTACACTTTGGTTTGAAATTATAATGAGGTTATGATCCTCTCCAAATTGGTTTAGCTCAATCAAAATCATAGAAATTAGTTTTTCGTAAATATAAAAGTAAAAAATTAATATAAAATTAAAAGGTTAGGAAATGCAATCATCTTAGTTAAGGTGGTTTTAATCTATGATAGTCTATTATCAACCAAAATATTATTTTAAATGTTTATAAAATAGAATAAATAATTAAAATTTAAAAATTAATGAAATTATTTTATATATTAAAATTATAAATTTTATTTCAAAATAAAAGAAAATAAAAATATTATATTAGTAATTTTATTTTTTAAATTAGTGAATTTTTTTTTGTGAGGTTGTTTTAGTTCGAAAAACCACGATCAAGGGGTTTTACACAATCAAAATCACTCGAGAGTCGCGTCCGACCTTGACTGCACCAACATTATCAACTAGATTTTGGGTACCGATGTACATTTGGTAGGGTGGAGATTCGAACCAGGAAACTCCTTTGGAGGATTGCCCTACTTTCTCCAACTCATCTACAACACATGGGTATAATATTAGTAATTTTTAACATATAAAAGATATATCTTATTTTATTATTAGAATTAGATGTATAGTATATGTATTTATTATATACATTTTTAAGCTGTGTATAAGTTAAGTTTTTTTTTTCAAAATTTGTTTTGTTATTTTCAATGTTTACTACAATGGTATAGGTTATAACAAATTGGATTTCTGTACATGATATAAAAAAATCTTGTCAATTTTGTAGGGTGAGCTCTTCTAAATTCTCAATATTTTTTTATCTTTTAAGTGGTAGCTCCTACAAATCCCTTGAAGGTGAGTCCATAGCCTAGTAATGTCAATGCGAAGAATCTACACTTTCATTAACAATCCTCTTGTATTATCAATGCATAAAAGAGAGACTCTTCAAACTTTAATTGAAAAATTTTCATTTATAATTGTATTGCCTTCTTTAAATGGAACTTATCATTTAATTAATACTCTTCACCCTTACTTGTTTCCTTGGAGGGGTTCCTTAATTAGATCCAATCCTTATGCACAATACTTATTTCCTTAATAATAAATAAAATCCTTCTCTACATCCCTCCTCCCAAACATCACCTACTAATAACATTAAATGATGTGAACGACGAGACTCCTATTATCCCATCATCATTATATATAGGACATGTCAACTCCTCCTTTAGATATTTTAAGAATTGCCTTGATTATTTGTGCAAACACTATCAACCTAAATAAACTCAACGTTTCAAAGTCCACCACAACAATCAACACTCTAAGGCCTTTTTGCTCATTATATTTTAACTCAAAATTTGTTAAAACACTAGTTATATTTCCATTGGTCCAAATTATAAGGCCAATAGAGCCAATTTGTGTCAAAGATATTTTGGTTATTTATATTCAAGAATCATTTTATTGGTCAAATATCTGCCTAATCAATAAACACTACGTTTATGCGCCCTAGATACGGCCAACATTGAAAGGCCGAAGGAAAGAGATGTCCTCCATGCCAATCTCCAGAGAGGGTTGGTTCCCGAACTAAATCCTATACTGGTAAAAGACTAGGGATGCAGGAAAGAAATTGAAAATAATCGAAAGAGATGGGAAATATGGCCATAGGCTGAAGTACAAGATTCGGGGCAGACTAATAGCAGGAAAACACCCAAGCACAGAATAGCATTTACAAAAGGAAAAACTGTAGAATAAACCTGTAATCTTGCAAAAATAACTTTCAAAATAATCACTCCAGCATTCACTCTCTTACTAGCAATATTTAAATCCAATCGCAGAATTTAAATCTAACAGCAAACAAGAAAGACGAATGTGAAAAATAAGTGCACAATACAGAAAGAAATTACACACAAAATCACTTGCAAATTCAGAAGCTTGATGCCTTGTATTAATGCAGAGAACTTGGAGAGTATTCTCGCAAAGTGTCTAACCTCCTTTACAATAGAAATTTGATTAGTATTTATAGAGGTTTTCACCTCTTTCATTTAATGCATCAGAGAACAGAATGTCCAGGGATCAGGGACAAAAACAAGGAAATCCCTCCTCGAAAATATTGAAAATCTATCTTTCTTGAGGAACAATCTCCATAAAATCAGTGACTTAGGCATCGGTGCATAGATAATTAAAACATTATTGAATATCTGGGAAGTGTCTCAATGCTTTGGAAATTAAAAATATTCATTCATCCTTCCCATTCAGCTTCTCCCCTGCTCGAGATTCACAACATGAGTTACTCGATGCCACCATTATTTAATATTCATGATCTTGGTACCTTCAAAATCTTTGACCATAATTCCTTTCACCCCGAAATCACGTTCACCTCAAAATCTGCTTCACCCCATATCCCTTATATCTACATGCACGATCTTCATTCAAAACATGTTCACCTCTGGAAGGGGTGAACGACGCGTTCACCCCAAAGAAAGGGCGAACGCGACATCACCTTGCCTTTGAAGTTTGTTCGCCCATGGGAGGGGTGAACGGGATGTTCACCCCTCAACCAGGGTGAACCTAAATTGACACCATCTTTGGGCGCATGCGAGCATGTTCTTCTTTGGGGCGCGTTCGCCCATAGAAAGGGCGAACGACGCGTTCACCCCATAGAAAGGGTGAACGCGAATACACTTTGAACTTTTGCTCGCATCAGATTTTTGGAACTTCGTTCACCCTTCCAAAGGGTGAATGGGGCGTTCGCCCCTCCTTTGGGGTGAACGTAAATACAATTAGACACTTTTCAAAGTTTTACTTAGGCCTTTCATCCTTTTTCAAATTTTTACAAAAACCTTCCTTTCGAATGAATTCATGATGTAACAAAGTTTTACAAAGGAAGTTTATAAAATACTTCACAATTTTTCAAATGCAAAAACATAAAAACAATATATATGAAAACAAATTAGGAGCATATAAAATTATTTTCAAAAGTGCCACCATATACTACATAAAAACTTCCCAACAAAATCCCCAATGTGGCAAAATGCAAAATGGCCAACATTTCTGGTGACTCACGGGGTATCCAACTCGCATGGATGCAAGTGATCCCAAGCCTTGATTCATTGGGTTGTAGAGTCCTTTTTGCCAGCCATTTTAGTGGGCACCGCTACCTTTGCTGTAGATGTCTTCCTTCGGGCCGCTTCTTCCTCTGCTCGCTCCTTCTGCTCGACCTCTTCCGCTACTCAGAGCACTTCAGCCCGCTCTGCTTCTTCTGATGCTTTGGCTATTGTTGCATGCTCTACCACTACCTTCTCCTCTTGCTCTTGGATTGTTTTGGTAAGAACCTCATAAGCATGAATGACCTCATCCCAAGCATGAGTGGTGAATAGGCATGGGACACTGAGTGACTCATAGACAAAGTGAAGATTCTGCACATCCATCAAACTGAGATGCTTTGATCATTGAGCCAACTCGTATAGTGATAGCTCCAAGCGTGTATACTTCTGCATCAAGGGCAACACTTGCGCTTCAGTGAGAGGTTCTTCCAGGGCATCAATTTTGGAAGTATCCTCAATGAATTTTTTCCAGAGCGCTTCCAGTTGTTCCATGGGAAGAGGTTCTCCCCAATCATCCACAAAATTTGGGAAGCCCAACCCATCAATAGTCTCAAAATGAGTCATAGAAATAGTATGCTCATGCTCAATAACATTGAGGATGGCCCGCCCCTCCCTCACTAGGTCCATGCGCTGAAAGTAGCTGCATAGTGTTATTCATGCCTTGGACCAAGCGTAATCCATTTCACTAAGAGGGCGAATGTACAAATTAGTGTTCAACAAAGCTTGTATTTTTATGGCCATCTCCATGTAGGGTGAAAGCATCTCCTCCATGGTGTCAATTAACTATTGCCCGAGCTGAATCTGTATCCGCGCCTCCCACAAATACTGCAGTACCTTAACAACGTGCGCAACTAATTTTTTAGAGTTTTGAGCAGAGCGAAGTCGGGCGCCTTTAACGCTATCGCATGAAAATCCTATGGCCTGCGCTACCTTCTCCTCCAACTGCTTCTTCATGTCTTCAACCTACTGCTGAAGCTTATGCATTTCAATCCTGGCAGCATCACGCTCCTTTAAGTGCACTTTGACCTGGTTGTGCAAGTAATCATTCTCTGTGGCTGTCTTTTCTTCTGTGGCTCTACTTTTTGCCAGGGCATTTTTGAGCTCAATTATCTTATTCTGACTTTCAAAATACTTCTCCTTGTAGTGCTCACCATGCAGGTACACTGAGCTCATGTCGACCTGAATGTTGCCCATTTTCTCGATCAGATCAATCCATGTAAGATCTTCTGTAATAGTTTCAAAAATGAGGTCACCCGACAACAATTCTCCCTGAGGCTTCTGGACCAAAGGAGTGATCATTGTTATGTGAGCCTCCTTGGCAATAGGGTCAAAGGCTACTTTCTTTATTGGCCGAGCTGGAGCCGAGTCTTCCTTGCGTCACATGCTCTTCAACCATTGCGAAGAGCTTAGGTGCGCCCGATTAATTTTTTCTATGTCGGGCTGTTTACGGGCCACCTGTACGTTAGGAACTGGCTGCAGCACCAAAAATGGGGTAAAAGGGACCAAAATTTCTGAGCGACTAGGCTCAGTAGAAGCGGACGACACTGACAAAAGTCGGGGGACGAAAACGGAAATGGTGGAAGGGAGGGAGATGGCAGATTTGGTAGTGGACATGGGCTCCATTGTAGTTACACTAACCCTAGGAGGAGCCTGTGTAATTACAGCCTCAATGGTGGAGGTGGTGATGACTGAAGGGGTAGGGCACAAAAAAGGATTCGACCCTGATGCAAAAGAACTAAAAGAAGTGGAGGACGAAGGAGCGGGAATAGAAGAAGGAGCAACAGTGATTTTAGGAGTGAAAGAAGATGGTATAGAAGAGGATGGTATAGAAACCGAAGTGGAAGGTATACCAAAAGGTGGAGAAATGGAAAGTGGAGGAGATGAAAATGTAATAGATGGAACTGAAATGGAAACCACTACTTGCTCTAGGGGAAAGAAGAAGAAGAAGGAAAAGGAGACGTACCTTCGGGCATGGGCGCCATGTGTTGAGGAGATGGAGGGAGATGGAGGCTTGTGAAACTACCTCCTCTTCTTGTTCTTCGACCCTTTCATCGACATCAAGAACCTCTTCTTCATCCATAAACTCTACATGGGAACTCTTCGATGGCTGTTCCTCTTCCTCTTGCTGGATCATCAAAAAAATTTGTGCAACTGAAGGTGGGAGTTCCTCAATAGGTGAAGGGTTCAAGGCTGGTGCACAAGCAATTACCAAAACTACTACAGTCAATGCTACAGAAATCATAGCAACTGAAGTCATGGGCGCCTCAATGGTGGAAGTCATGGCTGCACTGGTTCGAGGCCTTTTCACCACTTTCGAGAATGGAGGCGCCATTGATATTTTTAGCTTTTTGGGTGTGGACGCTTCTTCTGGTGGGTGCTTCATCCTTTGAGACCTTCTTTGGAACCTATACTATTGCTCTTCCTCCTCGGAGGTCTCATCTTCGACAATAGGGTGCTCCTATTCAGTTTTACCTTCACCACTATCAGACTACTGGAAACTTTGTGGCAAAATGTTCATGAAGGCGATGGGTTGATATGAGTCTACAAAATCATCGTAAGCATTAGAAAACTGCTCATCTAATTTCAACCCATAAGGAGCGTGTGACTTCCTACGATGAATGTGCATAATCCACCAGTTCATAATATTTTCCTCAGTCCATTCAGGTTCTGCTTGTTTGATAGTTCCAAATAAACCTAGTGGAGGAATATGAGTCGTGTTCTTGGCTGGATTATATTCTACCTCCTGCTCATAATAGTCATGCCATGGTGGGAGGGAAGTCATTTTTTCAATATGCCAGTTCATGTCTGGCCCATCAAAATTATTCCTTCGCTTCTGAATGTCAGGGTGAGGACAGCAATGGAATGACTTTGCTTTTAAAAACTCTAAAAACTTCCCCAGAGGGTCGTACCGCCAACGTTGTGGTAATTCAATCAAGCCCAAGTCCTGGAGCGCTACTGTTAACAATCTATTTTTCCCAACCTGATTCACCTCTATGCCCCCAAACTTGAAAGGCATGGTGCAGGTAGTCTTCTTTCCATGCCCAATGCCATATATGTCATTCACATGGTCCATTTGGTGCATGACCTCCATTGCAAACATGTGCGTTGTAGCAAAATATGACAGTAAAAATGGCTTACCAGTGTATCCAAAAATTTGGACAACAACGCCCTGGGTAAGCAGAAAAATGTCACCCTTTTCTTCTACGATGACTGCATCTTTCAACTCCCACGACACTCTATCATAGGTACCGCACAACAATTCAATCATTGGCCCTAAAAACCAGTTGTTAAAACTATACACTGACTCCTTTCTTAACAAAATTGAGGTCCACATATATACAGGCAAGGGCTCATTCTTTTCACCCAATGTTGAGACTGCAATAAACGAAAAATGCTGCTGCAACTGAAAGAAAAAGAACCATACCAAAAATGATGTATGCCAAAATGATTGAGACTCCCCGGTTTGCATTTTTTCCAACTGGGAATTAATTCTTCGAGAAATGAAGTCCACCCAATCAAAGTAAATGGGGTTTCCCCCTTGGGGGAGTAAAACTCAACTTTGCAAATGCATTGAGCCATAGCTGCCTGCCACTTATGCACTGTCTCATCCGAAGGCATCCCAACAACCCAAGACAACATAGAATAAATATCTCGGCTCTTAAATTATAAAATCCCCCCACATGGCTACAGTGGAGACGTATCTGTCTTCCTGTTCATCTGTGTGGATCTTCTTATGAACTGCATAGGAAGGAGGCTTCAACCCACATGCAAAGGCTTCCCTGATTTCATCCAGAGTAATTGTGAACAGGATTTCTCTCTTGGCATTTCGCACGGCCTTGGTGAAAGGGTCATAAAATCGTGCAATAAGTTGCACCAGCTTAGGGCACGGGTGGACGGGCGAACACAAATACCAGGAGAGCTACGAATTATAAGGGACTATGAGCCAACTATTGTATGAAACACCCTGACTCACCGTCGCCTCCACGTCTTGCCTCAATTTTTTGACCCCCTTATGTGTAATTAGGCAATCTCTCACCTCTGCCACAACGTCTTCATAGGGGTCTAGATCTACGTAATCATTTTTACGAGCCTTTTTAGCTCTCGAACTCCTTTCCCTCTTTTTTCTTTCTTAGGCTCTTCGGCCTCTTTGACATCCTTGGGTTCTTTACTTCTCTTCCCCATATTTTCATTTTTCCTCTGACAAATATTCTGAATAAACTTTTGCAACTTTTCTGCTCTGAGGAAGCTTCTGCAAATTCTCTGCAACTGAAATGCAGAACGCAACAAAGAGGAATTTTAAAAATAAGAAAGAATGATAAATTTTGGGCAATTTACCTCTTCGATTTTTATAGAGCGCTCTGACACCTGCCGCACAATATGCAAAATTAAATGCAAGCACCTTCGAGAGGGGATTATCCTTGAGCTGCTAGCCTAGCACCATTTCTAAAGTACAAATGATTTCTTCTATGATTTGTTGCTAGATCCTCCTAGAAAACTATGCCCTGACGCTATGCAATCTCATCATACGATGTGCCCTAGCGCTTGAAGCTTGTTAGGGAAGCTAATTTTACCACTCATCAACCAATCATTTAATATTTGAGGCCCTCTTGGAAATCTAAAAATCCAAGGCCTCTCACATTTTTAAAATTAATGCCCTTTTTCGAGCGCTTTTGCCTTTCGATTGCTGACACGTAACCCAAGGGCGTATTAATTTCACAACGTGCCTCCGAAACTATTGTTTTCTCCTTCGACAAAATTCTTTGGGCGCTTGGCAATTTATCCCCTTTATTGGCGATTTTGATTTCGTACGAAAGTATCAAGCCTTTGAATTCAGGCGACTTCATCTGAAAATTTCATTGGCACACATCTTATTTTTTTTTCTCTTTTCTTTTTAAAGCAGACTTGGATGTGGAAAACAAAACATATGCCTTCTTAAAACTGACATTTTTCCAAAACACATTCACCTAAAATGTGGGTGAACATCCCGTTCACCCCTTTCTTAGGGCGAATGTGATATCACACTCACTATGCCGAATCGAATTTAAAACGTGTTGACCCATTTAGTCATTTGAAGATAAAATTTAAAAAAACTTTTGCTTTTCGCACCATTTTAATTCACCTTATCCTTAGGGCGAAAAGGCTTTCAATTTATTTTTCTCTTTCCACACCCCTATTTTCTTTTTTTTTGAAGATACAAAATATATCTTTATAATATATAATTCAGAAAAATAAAAAAAATATTTACATATGTACAAAGTCATACCTCATCAAAATAAAATCATGAAATATAGGCCTTCAAATGAAGACCATTCACCGGAATGGGAAGCTCATAACCCTCCATATCACGCAGATGATAAGCATTTGTAGAATTTACCATGAAAATCTGAAAGGGTCCCTCCCATATGGCATCAAACTTATGGTGATTTCCTGGCTTGGATTTCTTCTCATTCCATTTTAAGACTAAATCTCCCACCTGAAAACCTTGGTCAATCATATTTTTTCCAAACCACTTCCTCATATCTATGGCATGTTCGAAAAAAACTTGGTAGGCCTGCTCCCTATCTTCTTCTAATTGCAGCAACTGTGCCAACCTTGCACCCATAGGATCATAATCTTCATCTTCATCTTGAAACATCTGCAAAGTTTGAAGCACTGGAAGTTCAATATGTGTAGGGAGAACAACTTCTTTTCCATAAACCAAAGCATACGAGGAAGTTTTAATTGATTTCTTCACTGAGATGCGATCGGCCCAAAGTGCTTGATTTAATAGCAAATTCCAGCTCCTTTTGTTACTGCCCATTATCCTCTTCAAGATTCGTAGCAAATTCTTGTTAGTCGATTCGGCCAACCCATTCCCCTACGGGTAATAGTTGGAGGATGTTTTCAAGTAAATACCATATTTGCTGGTGAATTCAGTGATCTTAGCTCCAATGAAGGGAGTGCCATTGTCAGTGACTAGAGAATCTGGTATGCCAAATCGAGTGATAAGCCCCTCCAGAAAGGAGATAACGGTCGCTTGGTCAGCCTTCTTAGTGGGTATAGCCTCCACCCATCTGGTAAAATAATTTATCACTGTCAGGATATACTTGTGTTCCATGAAAGAGTGTGGATCAATAACACCAATAAAATCAAGACCCCACTGCTAAAAAGGTGCTTCAACTTGAATTGGATGTAAGGGCAATGCTCCTTTTCTAATCCTGCCCACATATCATTGGCAACTATCGCATTGCTGACTTATTCTATGAGCATCGACGAACAGAGTAGGCCAATAGTAACCCGCCCAGATAATTTTCAAAGCCATGGGTCTGCCTGCATAATGGCCTCCAGATAGCCCAGAATGGAATTCCTCCAAAATATTCTCCTTTTCGAAAGCTTTTACACACCTGAGGAGTACGCCATCAATATTTTTATGATATAACCCATTAGGCAACAATACATATCTGAGCGCCTGTAGTCTGAACCTTCGACGTTGTGAGGGGTCAAGGTGGGTTGGACATCTCCCAGAAGTAAAATAGTCAATCAATTCTTCTGTCCAATCCTTGTCGCTTGTAGTATGATTTACGCAAATTATTTCATCAATGTCTTCTTCATGAATCATATTCAATGTCTCAACGACATCACTCCTGGCCAACTCTTGGCACAGAGCGCGCCCACGAACCAACTTTGTCGATCGGATCTCCATGTCATATTCCTGGATCTTTGAGACCCATCCTACCCTTTTATCACCCAGTTCACCCTGAATTATGAAGTTTCGAACATCAGGATGGATGACATAAACAATAGTCTTACTTTGAGAAACAAAATGCCAAAACTTTTTGAGCGCTTTCATCACTGCATAGACCTATTTCTCTATAAAATTGTACTTCTCCTGATGCGGTGCAATAACTTGGCTTAAAAAAGCAATGGGCTTCTCTTCACCATCATCCTATTTTTGTGTCAACACAACAACATAACTCTCTTGCTCACCTACTGCATAAAGGATGAAGTCCTTTGAATAGTCTGGGTTAATTAGAACTGGTGCTTGAGTGATTCTCTCTTTGATTTCTTGAAAAGCTCATTTCCTGACCTCCATCCATTTGAATTCAACATTATTTTTCAAAAGCTCGGTCATAGGCTTAACAACTTGGGTGAAATCAGTGATAAACTTGCGGATGAAGTTTATTTGATCGAAGAAATATTGTAAGTCTTTCTTATTAGTAGGTAGCAGCAATTTCATGAGTGCCTCAGCTCTCACAGGATCAATCACCAATCCTTCTTGTGAGATCACATGACCCAACAACTTCCCTTACTTAACGACAAATATTGATTTCTTTGGATTTATAGAAATCTTGAATTCATGACACTTCTCAAATACTTGCCTTAGATGAGTAACATGATATTTTCTGCAATGTGAAAACATGGTCATATCATCAAGATATATCATGATAATCCTATTCAACAACTCACCGAAGGCAACGTCCATAGCTCTCTGGAAGGTAGCACCGACATTTGAAAGCCCAAAGGGCATTCGCTGATAGGCAAATGTGCCCCACTTGGTAGTGAATGTCATTTTATATTGATCCTCATCCTTCACCCAAATTTGATTATACCCAGAGAAACCATCCAATAGTGAGAATCTCTGAGCGCCAATGACCACATGAAGAATTTGATCTATCTGGGGCAAAGGATAATGATCCTTGAGCGATGCCTGGTTCAGATTGTGGAAATCAATGCACAATCGTATATCTCCATTATTTTTTCTCATAGGGACCAGGTTCGCTACCCAGGTTGAGTGCTTAATTGGGTATATAATTTTTGCCTCGAGCATCTTCAACAATTCTGCTTTCATGAGGACTTCAATCTTGGGATTGACAGGATGTTGCTTTTGCCGAAAAGGCTTGACTCCTTCTTGCAGCTCTATGGTATGCTGGATTACATTCTTGTCATATCCTTTTAAATCTTGATAGCTCCATGCTACAATATCGGGGTATTCATAGCACAGGTTCTTAATGCCTTCAAGCTCCTCTGACATACAATCGGTCCCAATCTTGATAATATTTCCTGATTCCAACTACAACTCTTTGTATTCTTTGGCATCTACCTTAATCCTGTGCTTATCAACTCTATCATTCTGGTCAAATAAACTTTCCAATGAGATCAAACCTCTAGGAATATGATTATTTTTTAACTAAATCATTCCCTCATTTTCTTCCTCAACCAGTGTTCTATCATCTACACCAACAACTTCTCTGAGCAGAAAGTTCACTATTTGTTCATCATTGTCAAATACTTGCCAATAGAGATTCTTATCTGGGACTGAAGGTCTATAGATCACTCTGACTATTTTGGGCCTTCGGACAACTTGCTCGATGGGGGAATAATTTGCACCAAGGGAAGCTAAAATATCAGCATGTCTATTCTACTCCCGAGGAATCGCCTGAATATTCAAGGTTGTGAAAGCTTCAAACAAATCCCAGACCCTATTGCGATAAGCTTTCAGATAATGTTGCTTTGATACACATTTATTAGTAATCTGGTTAACAATAAGCTCAAAGTCACCAAAAATCTATAGTTATTCAATGCCTAATTTCTTAGCCTTTTTCAAACCAAGGCACAATGCTTCATACTCAGCTGCATTATTTGTACAACTCCAAGTCAACCTATAAGAGTAAGTCTTTTGTATACCTTCAGGAGAAATTAATACAACACCAGCTCCTGCACCATTCTTACATCTGGCACCATCAAAATACAATTTCCATAATCGATGTGCAATAGAATCTGAAGAATCTAGAACTTTCTCTTCAACCTACATGAGCTTAGTTATTGTGTAACAACCAATGTCTGTTCTGATCATCGCATTAAAGTTTGTCAGCAAAATTCATCCTCTAGGCGAAGCTCATCTAACGCTTCTTCTACCAAGTCAACTTCCTCCAGTTCTTCGATCATCATGTTCACTACGCCTGGAGATTGATCTTCCTCTTCTAGCCTCTCAATATGAAAAGGTGAAGGTTTTTCATTATGGATACGAATTCACTTTCCCTTGAATGGTATCTCAAGATGTGAATAGTCCAAGGAGAGATATCCTCCCAGCTTAGCTATGAATTCCCTTGAGAGACACATGCTAAAGTATGGCTCCAAATCAACTACCACCACTTCTTGGATGACGATAATTTGTGGCATACTATGAAGGACAATAGGGATATCCTTGATAACTCCCACTATCTTAACTAGAGTTCCATCCAACTGCAACACTCCTGGGCTACTCCTTGTATATTCCATCCCCATTACTTCACACACTGCCTTTGGCATGATAGTAGTTGTAGCTCCAGAGTCGATCATACAATTATGTACAATCCATCCTTCCATTCTCAAAGATAAATAAAATGGGGGAGGCCTATTTTTACCTATTACAGAAGTCGATAGTGCCTACGCTAGGAATATTTAGGAATTATATTTCTTCTCATCCTTAGAGGTTTTCAAATATTCTTGTAACAAATCAATCTGTCCTGGCAATTGTAGTGCATCATACAAGCTAACTTTTGTTGGGATCTTCTTCATTTCCTCTACGATGTTGTAACTTGGGGCAGCCAAAACCTTCTCTTCTAGAGCTCATTCATATCTATCCCGATATTGTTGAGTGGCTTCCACTCTTTGCCTCTTCATCAATGATGGATACTTAAGTCGCTCCTTGGCTTGTTCTCTTGTTTCACCATGTGTTTGAGCAGCTGCTATAGGTTGCGGAGTTGGTGGCTTGGTCTGTACCCTCTCTTGAGTTGACTTGGGCAATAAATCCTTCAATTTAATAGAATCTTGCTCCTTAGCCTTTGTGGTAGGTGCTTTCGCTGGAGGTAACCGCTTCTCATCTTGCACCTTTGGTTCTACAGGTACCTTCAAGGGTTCGAGCTCCGCTGGATCCACAATCATCGAATTTTTCCTAGACCTCGTGAGGACTGATACTTGCTCCAAGGATGGCATCATGCAATTGTGATCAACTTCTCGAATCATATTAATTTTCCCACCTACGGAGCTTTCTGCCAACGTTTGGACATAGTTCATATGTACCATACAAGTGTCTTCTCCATGGGGATCATTACATGTAGAGCACCAATACGCCTTTTTTGTCACACTAGCCTCCTCATTTGCTAGCACTGTAGTACTATTTTTAGGTCCCCTACTAGTAGAAGCTTGCTCTCGGGTAATTGGTGGAGTTTGGAACCTTTAAGATCTGAACTCAGCTTCTGCTTGCTTCTTTCTCACCATCGTGAGCTCATTAGAAATTGTCCTCAATGTTGCATTATTGGACTTCACTTCCTACAATAATATCATGAAAGGGTCAGGATTAGATGATGGAATAGGTGCTAGCAAAGGTAAGGGTGCTTGTGATGCCAATAATGGCAAAGGAGTCAGAGGCACCGACAATGTGGGGAAGGGAACAGATGTCGGTAGTTGAGGAACTGATGGGGCAGGTAACTATGTAAAACTCGGAGCTGACTATTGTAGGAGAGGAATCGGAGCAATATGAGGTGGGCTGGAGTTCCATGAGGGAACTGGGTACATAGATGGCATAGGTTGTAAAAATGCACTAGAATACAGATACTGAGGAAGATCAGGGAGGATTGGCATAGTTGTTTTCGGAGGAAGCCTACCTACAATAATCAAATCAGATTCAGCCTTTTGAGCTTATGTGTACAGGTCTAGAAATGTGGTCACATTGGCCTATCGTACAACCATACCAATATCAGTGCTAAGTGCTCTAAGATAATAAAACATGGCTTGCTCATGCATAGGTCACAAACCGTTAGGGACTCTCTACCAGCTTCATGCGAATCTGACATTAAAATCCATGATCTCCTCTTGTGGATGTCTCTGAATCATCGTGAACTAGTGCAAAAAAGAGTATGGATCAGCTTGTTCATGAAAATTCTTTATTAGTAACTCCGCTAACTGATCCCATGAAGTAATAGTACCTAGTTGTAATGATCGATACCAATACAACAATTTTCCTCTCAAAGACAATACTAGCAGCTTTATCATTACATCTTCATCTATTATGTCATGGATAGTCACTAAAGAGGCCACATCTTGGATATGCTCATATGTAGTTTTTCCAGTACCATCATAAGTTGGCAAGGCCTTTAAAGCAGCTTGAGGTACTAGATTTTGTGCTTGCAAATTCAAGGCTCCTGAGCTATTCCATGCTGGGAACTGCCTTGGTGGTTGTTGTTGATGGGGTGGAGGATTTTGAGCCATATGGACTGGTATATGAGGTGTAGGTTGAGGAACACTAGTGGTCATATGAGGTGGAGGGAAACTGGTGGTGGTACTAACTGGACTTACAGGAGCAAAAAATACGTCGGCTAACCATGAGGATGTAACAGATGGTATGTGAGATATATGAGGTAATGAAGAGGTACGCCAAAAAGTGGCTAACTGAGGATGTTCTCCTAACCTTTGGATATCAAGTTCATAGAACTCAATTTGATGATTTGGATTTTTGGCTTGCGATCTTGTATTCATGAGACACAACTTTCGTTGCTCTCACATTCAAAGATTTTTGGGTATAATCGAGTCGCCAGATGTTCTAATTATCCTGTAGAAAGGCGAACATCAAACCTAAATACTACTAGAAATGGAATCTTTGAGGTCCCACCGGGCATGCCAAAAATTATTGGTCAAATATCTGCCTAATCAATAAACACTACGTTTATGCACCCTAGATACGACCAACATTGAAAGGTCGAAGGAAAGAGATGTCCTCCATGCCAATCTCCAGAGAGGGCTGGTTCCCGAACTAAATCCTATACTGGTAAAATACTAGGGATGCAAGAAAGAAATTGAAAATAACTGAAAGAGATGGGAAATATGGCCATAGGCCAAAGTACAGGATTCAGGGCAGACTAATAGCAGGAAAACACCCAAGCACATAATAGCATTTACAAAAGGAAAAACTATAGAATAAACCTGTAATCTTGCAAAAATAACTTTCAAAATAATCACTCCAGCATTCACTCTCTTACTAGCAATATTTAAATCCAATCATAGAATTTAAATCTAACAACAAACAAGAAAGATGAATGTGAAAAAGAAGTGCATAGTACAGAAAGAAATTACACACAAAATCACTTGCAAATTCAGAAGCCTGATGCCTTGTATTAATGCAGAGAACTTGGAGAGTATTCTCGCAAAGTGTCTAACCTCCTCTTACAATAGAAATTTGATTAGTATTTATAGAGGTTTTCACCTCTTTCATTTAATGCATCAGAGAACAGAATGTCCAGGGATCAAGGACAAAAACAAGGAAATCCCTCCTCGAAAATATTGAAAATCTGTCTTTCTTGAGGAACAATCTCCATAAAATCAGTGACTTAGGCATCGGTGCATAGATAATTAAAACATTATTGAATATCTGGGAAGTGCCTCAATGCTTTGGAAATTAAAAATATTCGTTCATCCTTCCCATTCAGCTTCTCCCCTGCTCGAGATTCACAACATGAGTTACTCGGTGCCACCATTATTTAATATTCATGATTCTGGTACCTTCAAAATCTTTGACCATAATTCTTTTCGCCCCAAAATCATGTTCACCTCAAAATCTGCTTCACCCCATCTCCCTTATATCTATGATCTTCATTCAAAACGCGTTCACCTCTGGAAGGGGCGAACGACGCGTTCGCCCCAAAGAAAGGGCGAACGCGATATCACCTTGCCTTTGAAGTTCGTTCACCCATGGGAGGGGCGAACGGGATGTTCGCCCCTCAACTAGGGTGAACCTGAATTGACACCATCTTTGGGCATGCATGAGCGTGTTCTTCTTTGGGGCGCGTTCGCCCATAGAAAGGGCGAATGACGCGTTCGCCCCATAGAAAGGGCGAACATGAATATACTTTGAACTTTTGCTCGCATCGGATTTTTGGAACTTCGTTCACCCTTCCAAAGGGTGAATGGGGCGTTCGCCCCTCCTTTGGGGTGAACGTAAATACAATTAGACACTTTTCAAAGTTTTACTTAGGCCTTTCATCCTTTTTCAGATTTTTACAAAAACCTTCCTTTCGAATGAATTCATGATGTAACAAAGTTTTACAAAGGAAGTTTATAAAATACTTCACAATTTTTCAAATGCGAAAACATAAAAACAATATATATGAAAACAAATTAGGAGCATATAAAATTATTTTCAAAAGTGCCGCCATATACAACAAAACTACATAAAAACTTCCCAACAAAATCCCCAATGTGGCAAAATGCAAAATGGCCAACAAATCCATAGATAATAATTGATTTGACACATCTCTATAAGTGTTTGATAAATTAGCCTGTATGGCATTGTATTTTAAATGCATCTCTTCATTAGATTTGACACTATCAATGATCAATGATTCTAAATCATTCTTCATATGTATTCTTGATCGAGGATGAGATTGGGAGATATGAGGAGCAGTGGAGGAAGCGAAGGAGGAGCAAAAATGGTAGGTAGGAATTTTGAACCAATGGAAGGAGAAGATCTAGAGGCAGGGCAGAATGCTATAGCTGGAAAGGAAAAGGATTCCCTGTTAGATCAGTTCGAAAATGCTAAAGGTACAGATCCTCCAGATCAACCCTCAGAAAAAGGGTGCCATTGGGGTTCGAGATTTGGCAACAAGGGCCCAACATTTTTGGAAATGCTGAAAGGGAAAAAGGAGCTAGTCAGTGAACTACCGCCCCTAATACCAAACAATAACAGGTTAACTACACTAGTGGAGATTATGAAAAGATTCTTGGATATGGAGGCATCATCCTTAGTTGGCAAGTTTTTGGGAGGAAGGCCGGACATTGAGACTATTCGCTCATGGGCCATGGTAAAGTGGAAAAATTTAGGAAGCTTAGAAATCGTAGCCATGTCAAGAGGTTTTTTTATGATAATACTCAACAACAAAGATGATGCAGAGCGCATCTTGACAGGAGGACCCTGGTTTCTAGGAAGGTGTAGCCTCTTTTTAAGGAAGTGGGGGGAGGATTTCAACCCTGAGAAGCAAAAAATTAATACAACACCCATTTGGGTCCACTTACCAAACCTCCCAGCAGAGTTTGTTAATGATTACTGGCTTAGTGGCATAGCAAAGAGGATAAGGTAGCTCGTGGCAATAGACCATTCAACCCGAGTAAGGACTAGACTGATGCATGCCCGGATCTGTGTAAATGCAAACTTGGATTCTGATCTACCTTCTTAGGTGGAACTAGCATATGAAGAGTTTCTAAGGATTCAACCTGTGGAGTATGAGAACAAGCTGGTATTTTGTAGCATGTGCAAAATCTAGGGACATATTCAAGCCCAATGTATGACAATAACTGCAAACAAGGAAGCCACGAGCAAAGGTTTTCTGGGGAAAGCTAATGGGAGAGGGATCCCAAAGTTTCAAGGACCGCGTATTAATTTGGAAGGATACAAACAAGTTAAGAATAACCAGGTTGACCAAGCCAACATAGAAATGGAAAAAATCTAGGAGAAATGAAAGCAACATAATGAGGGAGGCAAAAATCATAAGGTATGTAATAAATATCCCAGCTTGAACATGTTTGATATCCTAGCAAATCTAGAAGTTGAAAAAGAATATAGTATGGATGATACCATCAGTGTCAAGTTTCTTGAAACCCTAGACTCCCCATCCAAATGGGGACCATCCACAACTATGACAAAAAGCACCAAAAGCTATGCTCAAAATGAAGAAAAATTGCCAGGTCATTTTAGTTTAAACATGGAAAAAATAGAGTCAAGATTCGAAGTTGTAGAAACAAGATCCAGGAATGTAGCTCCTAATCCGGTAGTGGAGCAAATTATCCATTATCAGACGAGCCCAACGGTAAAAAGTTCCTTGAAGGAAAGCCCCCTATTTAGGAACCATATAGGAGAGGTGAACCAAAACAAGGCTGAGGATGAAGAGGGAATTGAAAACCCCCAAAATGAGGAAGAAGGTTCAAGCCCTAGAATATCACAGTATATGCCCCCTTATTTCAGTCCAAAATAGACTAGAAGCACTACCAAGCCTTTGATAGATTATGGAAGTGAAAGAAAGAAAGGGATAATATCTACAACAGAGCACTATAGAATGAGAATCAATGAAGAAATTGCAAACGTAAAGCAAAGAACATTGTTACAACAAGCTATTCCTGGCTAGGATAATAGCAAAATTGACAAACCCCCTTTGGATTAGGGAAGGGGGCGGGGAAAAATATCAAACAGTCTAATCTAAATGAAGGTTCTCTCATGGAATGTGAGAGGCCTAAACAGCCCACCAAAACAAAGGATGGTAAAGTCTATAAGGAAGGATTGGAATCCTACTATTATTTTTCTTCAAGAAAACAAAACAGATGCAGCACAATCAACACTTATAACTAGAAGGATTTTGAAGCAAGGGTAAGTGGCATTTCAATAGGTGAGAGGAGCATCTGGGGGCCTCATGATCTTATGGGATCCTATTAAAATAGAAGGAAGTATTATTCAGGCAAATGAAATAGTCTTAAGCATATTATTTCATGATTTTGATACTAATAAGAATTGGATTATGTGAAATGTTTATGCCTCCACCTCTGTCCAAGGGTGGTCTGAACTATGGGAGTTTTTGGGGCATTTGAGCCAAGATTTTAAAGACATTCCTTGGGTGATTGGGGCAGATTTAAATACCCCTCTTTACCCATATGATAAGAAGGGAGGATCTGGGTTACCCTCAAGGAGCATGGAGGACTTCAATGAATCATTAACACAAATGAATTGATGGATGTAAGACTAAAAGGAGCCAAATTTACATGGAGTAACAAGAGGATAGGAAGTCAGCTGATTCAAGAAAGGTTGGATAGGTTTTTTTTATCCAAGGAAGCTACAACAATGTTTGGTGATTCAACATTACAAGCCCTTCCTAAATGCACTTCAAACCATAATCTTATTCTATAGGAGGCATTTAGGCTAACTCCTTTAAAAAAACATTCAGATTTCTGTCAATGTGGGTTAAACATTCGGACTTCAAGAAAAAAATAGAGGAATGGTGGCAGCAGCCTATCTAGGGAAGTGCTTCCTTCAAACTATCTCAAAAACTTAAGATGGTGAAAAAAAACCTTAGAATATGGAATAAAGAAGTCTTTGGAAATATTTTTGAGAATAAGAGAGCAGTGGGGGAAAACTGAGAATAATAGAAATAAAAATCCAAAATGGAACCTATGATGAGGTGACAAGGACTGAAAAGAAGGAAACCCTTTGTGAGTTTTATAATATTTTAGCTTGTGAAGAGATGTATTGGAGGCAGAAATCAAG
Source organism: Wollemia nobilis (assembly GCA_028583015.1). NCBI lineage: Eukaryota > Viridiplantae > Streptophyta > Pinopsida > Araucariales > Araucariaceae > Wollemia > Wollemia nobilis. The sequence goes on from JAQPPZ010016348.1 coordinate 5,833,741, forward strand.
GGCTTTATGGCTAAAGGAAGGGGACTGCAATTCAAATTTTTTTCATGTTACCACATTGAGCAATAGAAGCAACAATAATATTAGAAATTTAACTAAGGTGGATGGATCCTCAACTCAAAACATTCAAGAGATCAGGGACGAGGCTGTTAATTTTTTCAGTTCATTATTGGGTGAAGAACGGGCCTATAATTCCCAAGCAAAGGACTCTCTCCTTCAATTCATTCCACAAATCATTGATGAAACGATTAAAGAGTCTCTTACAATAGTTTTTTTAGATGAAGATATCAAGGAGGCTTTGTTTAACATGGATCTTGAAAAAGCTCCTAGGCCGGATGGGTTTTCATCGTAGTTTTTCCAAGTTTGTTGGGATATTATTGGAGCAGAAGTTATTGCTGCAATAAAGGAGTTCCAAAGTTCAAATCATATTCCAAGGGGTTTCAATTCAAATTTCATTGCTTTGATCCCTAAAGGCCCCAACCCCTGTGTAATATATCCTATAAAATTCTGTCCAAATTTTTAGCCAATCGTTTGAAGAAAGTTCTACCGGTTATCATTGATCCAAGTCAAGGAAGTTATGTACAAGGAAAATCAATCTTAGATGGAGTTATTACTGTTCATGAGGCTCTTCATACAATCGCTCAGAACAAAAAAGTAGTCATGGCTTTAAAGTTAGACATGAACAAAGTTTATGACAAGATAAATTGGGAATTCCTAGAGGCAGTTTTATTAAAACTTGGCTTCAACATGAAATGGGTCAAGTTAATAAGAGAGTGTATTTCTAAGCCTTGTTTTTCAATTTTGGTTAATGGGTCTACTGTAGGTTTTTTTCAAAGCAAATGTGGTGTAAGACAAGGAGATACCATAAGTCCTATGCTATTCATCATTGTAGCTAAGGTCTTGGGAAGAACCATTAAGGCAGCAGCGATAGCTGGACTCATATCAGGTATCAAGGCCACGTCGCTAACTACCCCGATGACACATCAACAATTTGTTGACGATACATTGCTACTGAATTTGGATTCTATGGTTGAGGCAAGAAGTATTAAAAACATTCTCATAATGTATGAAGAAGTGGCTGGACAGAAAGTGAATTTTGATAAAAGCAAACCTTATTCCATCAATATCCCCATTCCTAGGCAAAAAAACATAGCAAGGATCCTGGAATGTCAGATTGCATCCCTTCCCACCTCCTATTTAGGTCTTCCCCTATTTACGAGGAAATATGAAGGATCAATGTTGAACATAGTTTTGGAGAGGATCCAAAAAAAGCTAGCAGGTTGGGAAGGAAATTTGTTATCTCAAGTAGGCAAAGCATTTTTAACTATGGCTTCACTTCAAATTATACCTGTTTACTTCCTATTAGTCTTTAGAGCTCCTAGCAAGGTGTATCACAAAATTGAGCAGCTTCCAAAAAAATTTCCTTGGTCAGGGACTGAGGATAAGAAAAGGATCTATTTAGTAAGTTGGAACAAGGTTTGCAAACCTGAAGTTGATGGGGCGTTAGGATTGAGGAGAGTTGCTCATCTCAATACAACTCTGTTAGCCAAACAAGCATGGCGGTTATTGACTAAGGTCGATAATGAATGGACTGCCATAGTTAGGAGGAAATACATCCAAGGTGTGAAATTCCTTAATGACAACTTAGAAAGCATGGGGTCTACTTTTTGGAATGCAATACTCACGAGCAGGGATCTTGTGAAGAAAGGTCTTAGATGGATTCTAGGAAATGGGCAAACAATAGATTTTTGGAAGGATTGATGGGTGAGAGTTGAGGAGTTATCCCAGAATCCTCGTTTGGCTAGGATTCAAGAGCATATGGAGCAATATATTGGGAATAAGGTTGCAAATTATATGTGGTAGGATATAAATATCAATAGGTGGAAACACATCAGAGTACAAGGTTTTGAAGCAGATTTTGAAGAGCTTTATAAAATTTTAACTCAACAAATTATTCCCTCTAGAGAGGATGAAGATCACATTGTTTGGGCTCAGACTGAAAGTGGTGACTTCACAGTTAAGTCTGCCTATAATTTTATTCTCAATGTGGAAGGTCAACAATTTCAACCGAGTTTGGTTTGGATCAAAGACTTAATTCCTAAAATATCCTTTTTTTCATGGTTGGTGATTCAAGGAAAAATCCTCACTATGGACAATATGTTATCCAAAGGTATGGTTATTGCTAACCGTTGCTACATGTGCAGGGTAGGATGGGAGACAACCCAACACTTGTTTTTGGAGTGTCTAGTAGCGGAGTCCATCCTGGATGAACTTTTCCAAGACTTTAGGATCTCATGGGTTAAGCCTGCTCTTATATCCAAAGTGTTTCATCAATGGCCTCAACCCTTTGTTAGCCTAAAACTTAAGTACCTATGGAAAATCTATTGGCATCATTTTATCTGGAAGATTTGGCTAGAAAGGAACCATAGAGCCTTTAAGGATACCATTCACAACCCAAAAACCATCCTCAATAGGATTATTGTCTTTGCGAAAGAAAACCTTAGCACATTAGTGGATGAGAACCACTCAATTCTTCCTAAAGAAAAACAATTAGTTCGGGCCTTAGGTATTGAGGACAAACCTTCCATTCCTTTGCCCAATCACAAAAATGGGATTTCTTAGGAGCCACCCCCCAGGGTTGGTTTAAACTAAATTTTGATGGTGCAGCCAAGGAGAACCCGAGAAGAGCTAGAGCTGTAGGAATAATCAGGGATCATCAAGTAAATCTGGTCAAGGCCTTCATTGAACCATTGGGAATTAGAATTAATAACAAATCAGAAGCTAGAGACCTTTGGAGAGGGTTGCAAGTAGCCCAAGAAACTCAAGGTAACTTGATTATTGAAGGCGATTCTATGAACATCATCAACCTGTTAACTAATGGCAAAAAACCTCCATGGAGAATCAAGGGAGTCATCCATGAAGTGAGGATCCTTTTTGTAGTAATACAGAATGGGAGGGCTCGTCACGTGTACCGTGAGGCCAACAGGTCAGCTGACAAATTAGCCAACATAGGTGTTGATGTTGGTAGTTTGGTGACATGGACACAAGGTGTGCCATGTGAAGTGGAAAACATTATTAGTCATGAAAAGAAACCTACCCGTTAAGGAGAAAGATGAATGGGTGTTATTTCCCCATGGAGTTGGTAATAACTATGGGATTTCCCTCTAAATCATACTAAATTGGAAATGAAGGTAACAGGGTGTAAGCCTTGGAAGATTTCGACAGAGAATAGGAAATGGGCAAGCAACAGGTTTCACAAGTGCAAAGTTCCAAACTTCAATTCCTATCAATGTAAGTAATGTTTACAGTTATGTTTAGGTATGGGTGTGCTTTGTTAGTAAGGTGTTGTAGGGGATTCACCATAATTTCTGGTAAGAAAATTTCAAGGATGACTAGGATCTACAATCCCAGCAGAAGGTTGGATATTGTAATAGGTTTTGGGTTAACCTGCAAAACTCGGTAATTAATCAAGACTTTTATTTACCAAAAAAATATGTATTCTTGATCCATATAAATTTAAGTAGAACACTTAGGAGCATGATATGCTGATACTAAGGAAGAGCGATTAAGTAAAAATAACAAAACAAGCATAAAAAGCAATGCATCATTATATTTTGGTCATAAATCCTTCAAATAAATCCATATTTTAATATAAGTTCACATTAAAGCTCTCTAAAGATCAAGAATAATGAATCAATTTGAGCTAAACATACACTATCTAACCCTTCAAAATAGGAAAATATTGTTTAAGAATAGTAAATTTTACTTTGGGAACAAGTCAACCAAATCAAATCCAAATTAAGTGATTATTTTGGAAGCAAGTTAGGGATCATAGGCCTATGTCTAACATAAATTTCATGCCAAAACACATCCATTTGAATATCCACAAAAACAAAATTGATTCTACTATGTTTTTTTTAAATCTAGTTTAGGGTTCTAAACAAGACCAAATTTCTATTGAACGTTCTTGACATTTCATTTTTCTTTTTCTTTTTAAATTGTTTATATTGGATTTAAAGAAGCCCCACCCATATTACATCATGATCACATGGTGGTGAAAATTATGCATGTATTTTCTAGAAACCTTTGAACTTGGGTCCTCCTTGAAAGTTGAGGAATTTAACTCGTTGGACACATACCATTTGATGAAAATTTTGATATCATTATACATTCACATTGCATATTATAGTTTAAAATTTATCTATTCAAATCGTAAAAAGGTCAAAAAATAGCCCAACAAACAAGTTGACCATAAATGTATGAGTTTGCATATATAAGGTTTTCTAAAATTGATTTAGCAAGTGTCAAGAGGAATAATTACAAGGGAAATAATGATACATCATATCCATACATTTTTCCAATTGAAAGACCCTCAATAGTTATGAACCATCAATTTTACTTATGATTTGGAATAAGAGGCTACACGAGGTTTATTTGGGACATGATAATGAAGGTTAAGGGGAATTTAGAGAGACAAGAACAAAGCAAAGGAATTTTCAATAATAATAGATCAAGGATACTATTGAGAGGCACTATGTGAAACTACAAATAATACAATAGTTATAATTCTTCTTAGTGAGGGTCAAATTGATCGTGACAACTGATATTCTCACAATGACACTGAGAGGGGGGGTGAATCAGTGTAGCTATTAAAATTCAAATCTACAACACTTAATGCTGAAGCAAAGAGAACTTAAAAATAGGTAAAGCAATTTTCACAAGAGAGCACACCACAACACACAATGTAACGAGGTTCACCAATTTGGCTACTCCTCAAAAATGACTCGCTTGGACTCCAATCCAAATCCAGCCTTTGCAAAACACCAATTTTACAAACACTTTACCAAGCACCCACTGGAAGGAGCACCAACCCCTTATTTTTTTGCTGCAACAGATAGGAGCACCAACCCCTAATGCCAAGCACCAACTTGGACTGCAATTCTGAATTATCTCAATGACATAAAAATGCCTTCACTGTTTACACGACCCTGATTGGTCTGCAATTAATCAAACTCTGCACGCTCTCACGACTCTGCTTATCTCTCTCTCGGCCCTCTTCTAACCCTCTTTACACAGCAATTTCTCACATACAAGCAGCAACCTTATTCTTCACACAGATCTGCTTTTATAAACATATTAGTCTCTATTTTTAACTTCCATATTTACACATGCAACCCATAACTGTTCCTTTAATATTCTCTTCTGCCACTTGTCAACTGTAACTTCTTCTTTATGTAACTCCTTTTGTATTTATAGAGTGGGCATTTCATTAAACACGTTACATGCAACATATACCTCTACCATGACTGTTCGTCTTCTTTTCTGTGCATGCATGCATTTTTTGATTCTATTTATGCGACTGTTCGATTTCTTCTTCTTCGATTGTTCTTAAAATAGCTGCATGATTTTCTTTTGTAATTGCTCCTATAACTATCGCATTGACTCCAGTTAACTCTTCTTATTTTTATGCTTTTCCTCTACAATCGCCCCTTTAACCTTGTTCTACTTCGCTAACTATCGTGATCGTGCTGTTGCGACCTGTCTGAAATCGTGACACTTCTATCTCTTTATGCTCTTCTCGCCTTTACCCATGAAAACTCAACATGTCATGAAATCATGACATTTTTGCCTCCTTGTTCACCTCTTGTCTTGCACCCACGAAAACCAGACATGTCACGAAATCGTGACACTTTTCGCTTCCTTGCACTTCTTCGCCTTTCACTCGTGAAAACGGAACATGTCACGAAATCGTGACACTTTCGCTACCTTGTGCTCTTTTCTGTCTTTGGCCCAAAAAAACACATGTCGCGAAATCGTGACACTTCCTCTCTCCCAAAACAGTCACAAATACACTTCCTTTCCTTTTTCTTTGCCCGTGAAAAACATGTCACAAAATCGTGACACATTCCTCCTTGTGCTCTTTTCTATCTTTGGCGCGTGAAAAACACATGTCGTCGAAATCGTGACACTTATCTTTTCTTTCTCTTTGCCCAAACATGTCACGAAATCGTGACACTTTTCTCCTTGGCGCTTTCTCTTCGAACCTATCACGAAATCGTGACACTTTCTCTCCTTAGCGCTTTCTCTTCAAACCTATCACGAAATCGTGACACTTTCTCTCCTTGGCGCTTTCTCTTCGAACCTATCACAAAATCGTGACACTTTCTCTCCTTAGCGCTTTCTCTTCGAACCTGTCATGAAATCATGACACTTTCTCTCCTTGGCGCTTTCTCTTCAAACCTATCGCGAAATCATGACACTTTCTCTCCTTGGCACTTTCTCTCAAACATGTCACGAAATCATGACACTTTTCTTTGCTTGCCTTCTCTCCAAACATGTCACGAAATCGTGACAGTTTTCTTTGCTTGCGCCTTCTTTCCAAACATGTCACGAAATCGTGAAAGTTTTCTTACTTGCCTTCTTTGCTTCCAACATGTCATGAAATCATGATAGTTTTTCTACTTGCCTTCTCTCTCCAACATGTCGTGAAATCATGACAATTTTTCCACTTGGCTTCTTTCTCTCCAACATGTCATGAAATCGTGATAGTTTTCCCCATTTTCTCTCTCCTCATATGTCGTGGAAATCATGACAATTTTACATTTTCTCTCTCCTAAAATTCTCCAATTTCAACATTTTCTCTCTCCTCCGATATGTCACGAAATCGTGACAGAAAACATGTCGCGATATCGTGACAGTTTTCTTACTTGTCTTTTTCTTTGATTTTTTGAATCTGGGCCACTTCTGTCTTCTTGGAAATTCATTGTACATGTTCTGACTGACCTCTGAACTCCTGTCCACTACATCAACTGCATCAACTGATCTATCTGTTTGTGTTGACAACAATGACAATACTTTTTCTGCACCTTGCTCAACAATCTCCCCCTTTGGAATTGTTGGCAACACTCATGCACTCTCCTGTAATTCTTCTCCCCCTTTGACAATAATACCAAAGGGCTGCTGCAGACTCCCCCGAGTCTATGCACAACATTCTCGGACACACATTGTTATAGTTAGCAAAAATCATGAATATGAGCAAAACTATAAACATAGGCATAAATGCTCCCCCTGAGAATGTGATCCCAATTGATAGTCAGTTCTTGGGAAACGTGACCACTCCCAACTTACTCCGAAGGTACTCAAAAACTTCCTTGGGCAATGGTTTTGTGAATATATCTGCTACTTGCTCTGTAGTTGGAACAAAATCCAATTTGACCTCACCTTCTGCAACTTTATCCTTCAAGAAGTGATACCGGATTGCAATATGTTTGGTTCGAGAATGCATAACCGGATTCTTTGATATGTTAATAGCACTAGTGTTATCACATTTAACTGAAATTGGCTCTTTGAAGTGAATACCAAGATCTTTCAAGGTTTGTCTCATCCATAATATCTGTGTACAACATGTTGTTGCTGCAATGTATTCTGCCTCTGCTGTGGATAGAGAGACTGATTCTTGTTTCTTGTTGTGCCATGCTACCACCCTGTCTCCAAGATAAAATGCTCCTCCACTGGTACTCTTTCTGTCATCAATACATCCTACCCAATCTGCATCAGAATATGCAATAAGAGTGAAGTCCTTACCTTTTGGGTACCATAACCCATACTCCATAGTACCCTTGAGGTACCTAAAAATCCTCTTCATGGCTGTCACATGAGTCTCTTTGGGACTAGCCTGAAATCTTGCCACCATGCATACTGCCTGTAAGATATCTGGTCTGGTAGCTGTCAAATACAACAGGCTTCCAATCATAGACCTGTACATGGTTTGATCTACATTTGGAGATTTGTCATCCTTGCTCAACTTGCAACCTCGTTGTCATGGGAGTGCTAACAGGTTTACTATCCTCCATTGTGAACTTTTTCAACATTTCTTTCACATATTTAACTTGAGAGATAAAAATGCCCTTTTCACTTTGATTGACTTGCAGTCCGAGGAAATAAGAAAGTTCACCAATCATAGACATCTCAAATTCTTTCTTCATTTTATTTGCTATGTCTCTACAAGACTTATCATTGCTATTGCCAAAAATGATATCATCTACATAAACAACAAGGACAATAAGATGGCCATTCTCTGTTTTGACATACAGATTGCTGTCCACCAAACCTTTCTTGAACCCCTGTTGAATCAGATAGTTATCCAACCTTGCATACCATGCTCTGGGTGCCTGTTTCAAGCCATACAAAGCTTTCTTCAACTTGCAAACAAAGTTGGGATTATCACCGAGTTGGAAACCATCTGGCTGCTCAATGTAAACCTCTTCTTCCAGTTTTCCATTCAGAAATGCTGATTTCATGTCCATTTGATATACTTTAAAAATTTTATGAACTCGCTAAAGCCAGAAACATTCCGATTGCCTCTAGTCTAGCTACTGGTGCAAAGGTTTCCTCAAAATCAATACCTTCAACCTGTGCATAGCCTTTACAGACCAGTCTTGCTTTATTCCTTACAACCTGTCCATCTTCGTTCAATTTATTTCGAAAAATCCATTTAGTACCGATTATATTTTTATTTGCCGGCCTTGGTACTAACTCCCAGGTTTTGTTTTTCTCAATCTGATCTAGTTCTTCATTAATTGCCTTCATCCAACTTTCATCTGTGCTTGCTTCAGCAACATTTTTGGGCTCAATGCTGGATAATAGAGAGTAGTTCCGTACTCATCGCTCTTCTTGTCTGAATACCAACTGTTGGGTCCCCAATAATCTGTTCTCTGGGATGATTTTTTTGCCAGCTGCCTGTTTTGAATTTCTTGTTTTCTTCTTCTTCTGAGTCAATTCTTAAATCATCTGGGTCAATTTTCTGATTCTCTTCTGTTTCCATTTCTTCATCTCCTTTAATGACTTCTTCATAAATAGGGTAGTTTTCTTGATAAGTAATTTCTCGATCTCTACCTTCATCAACTTTAACATCTGCACTCTCCACAATTTTCTTTAGCCTCTTGTTGTAACATGTGTAGGCTTTGCTTTTTGTTGAGTAACCAAGAAAAATACCTTCGTCAGCTCTATCTTCAAACTTATCGAGATTATCTTCAGTTCGTTTGATGTAGCACTTGCTGTCGAACACTTTGAAATATCTTGTTGTTGCCTTTCTGCCGAACCACAGCTCATAAGGTGTTTTGCTTTCATGCGTCCTTAGCATGCACCTATTTTGGATGTAAACCATAGTATGGACTCGCCTCTTTCCAAAATCTGTCAGCTATTTTGTTCTCAGCCAACATTGTCCGTGCCATTTCTTGCACTGTCCTGTTCTTCCTTTCTACAACACCATTCTCGCTGAGGTGTCCTTGCTGCTGAAAACTGTCTTCTGATCCCATATTTTTGACAGTACTCTACAAACTCTTCCGAGATAAACTCTCCTCCTCTGTCTGATCTTAGGCATTTAATTCTTTTTCCAGTTTGATTCTCAACCTATTTTTTAAAAATCTTGAACATCTCAAAGGCATCTGATTTAAGCTTTAAAAATAGTACCCATGTCATCCTGGAGTAGTCATCTATGAACAACATAAAGTATTTGTCACCATTTATGCTTTGTGTTCTCATGGGTCCACACAAATCAGTATGTATTAGATCTAAAGGCTTACTGGTGAAGTATTCCTTTGATTTAAATGTGGATCTAGTTTGCTTCCCTTTTTGGCATGAAGCACAGATGCTATTTACTGGTTTGCCAATGGTGGGTATATCTCTTACTGCCCTTTTTGAACTTATTTTTACCAGATTGTCAAAGCTAATATGACCGAGCCTCTTGTGCCACAGCCAATTTTCATCTTCCTGTCCAATCAAGCATGCTCCTTCTGAAGTTTCTGAGAGAGTATATAGATTTCCAGAAGTCCTCGATCCAGTAGCTATCAGCTTCCCACTGTGTGCTTTTTTGACTTCACAACCCTGCTTCTTAAAGATGACTTCATGACCTCTGTCACAGATTTGACTTACGCTCGGTAAGTTGTGCTTCAAACCAATCACAAACAAAACTTCTTTGGAATTGATCTTTCCATCACTTATCTTGACTGATCCTTTGCCAACTATCTTGGCTCCATCATTATTTCCAAACTTTACGGAGCCCCCTTCATATTTCTGTAATTTTTCAAAATTTTGTTTATCTCCTGTCATGTGACTGGAGCATCCACTATCCAATATCCATGGTGCAGATTTGTTCTGTGCTTTGAAAGTTGTCTGAACAATCAAGGATTCCTTTTCTTCCTTGGGTCGCTCCTTTTCTTTCCACTCTGGTTTGGCTATAGTTTTGGTCACTTGTTTAGACTTTTCTTTGTCAGTAGCCTGTGCATGTTTTTCTGGGAATTTTCTGTTTTGCCTTAAACTGTTTGGTTGAGATCTTCTTCCCCGATATTTATTTGTTGCATATGTGCTTCTATAGTTTCTTGCAATGTGTCCAAAGTTATGACAGTTATAGCATTCTACTGCATAATCCATCAAGGGTGAAAAGACATTTCTATTGGTGAAATTTCTTTGTCCTATATTATGAATGCAGTCTGAAATCTTATGACCGTAAGCATTGCATTTAAAACAATAACCAGAAAAGGAATGATTGAACCTGGGAGTTGGTCTTTGCCATTTTGTAGTAGGAGCCACAAATTTTCTTCTCCTTTGATGTGTGACTTTTATGAATCCCTCATTGTCAGCACTCTTCTCGTGCCTGGCACTGTTGCTTTCTTTTGCCTGATTCATTTTTCCTTGATCAACCTTGATCTTATCTTCTTTCTTTACTTGTTCTATAGTTATGGCCTTTGATCCACTTGACGATTCTCCTTCGACAAAGCCCAAGCCAAATTTGATGCTCGTAGTCCTCTAACTATTTATAATCTTTTCAAGCTTTGCAGAACTTCCTTCAAGTTTGTGATAGCAACTCAATTTTTGATTCTTTTCTTCTAGCCGCATTCTTAAGACAACAATCTCTTCTTCCAGTTTGCAGCACTCATCTATTTTCATGGTTAATTGAACTTCGAGTTCTTCAGACATTTTCTTAAATTCTTCTGTCTGTACTTTCAAACTGCTTATTATGTCATTCGCATCCTCAAGCTTTCTTGAGACCTTTTTATTCTTTTTCCTTTCTATACTCAACTCTTTAAGTGCAGCAACCAACTCTCCTTCCAGATATACTTCAGCCTCATCCTTAATTTTTGTATCACCTTCCTATTTTTCTTCTATTTTTTCTTCTTCAAATGCCATGAACAGAGCTTCACCTATTTCTTCTTCAGAATCTTCACCTGAGCTATCTTCAGAAGAGCTGACATTCTTGGATATGAAACTTTTCTTTTTGAAGTTGCTTTTCCTAAAATTTGGTTTCTTCTTCCAGTCACTTCTTTCTTGGTGTGACCCTTCATCACTTTTGGTTTTCTCATTCATTGGACACTTAGCTGCAAAGTGACCGACCCCTCCATAATTGAAACACTTAAACGGTAACTTTCCTCTATATTTTCCTTTTCCCTTTGTAAGTTTTCGAACAAAGTTAGCTTTCGTTTCATCCGATGTCTCTTCATCCTCAGATTCTTGTTCAGCTTTTATATTCTTGTGTGCTTTAAAAGCAGCTTCTCTGTCTATGGGCTTAGTTTGTCCTATTCTCATTTCGTATGCAGTCAAAGAACCATGCATCTCATCCATGCTAAAATTATTTAGATCTTTAGCCTCTTCTATTGTAGAAACTTTAGAATTAAATCTTTTGTGAAGAGTTCTAAGTACCTTTTTCATGACAACCGCATCTTCGATTTCTTTGTCGAGTCCTCTGATTGCATTAATGATTCCATTGACTCTCAGCATATAGGCCTCTATGTTCTCATCGTCATTCATTTGTAATGCTTCGAACTGAGCTCGATGCGTTTGCAGCTTGGCTTCCTTGATCTTGTTGTCTCCTTCATGGATGCTCTTCAGTTTGTCCCACATGTCTTTTGCTGATTTACAGCTCATGATCCTTATCAGTTCACTGTCTACTAGCCCACACATTATGGCATTCTTTGCTTTGGAGTTATTCTCAAACTTCTTCTTCTCAACAGTATCTGTTGGAGGAGTAGCGGGTACTGTGTATCCACTTTCTACTGACTCCCAAATGTCGTATCCTAACGCACTCAGATATGTCTGCATCCTGAGTCTCCAGAATGAGTAATTAGTTCCATTGAACAAAGGAGCTTTGTTTGATGAGAATCCTTCATTACCTGCCATTGTGTTCCTTCCAAGATCACCTTAGCTGATTAAGCTTGTTCAGGAACCTTGCTCGATACCAATTGATATTCTCACAATGACACTGAGAGGGGGGTGAATCAGTGTAGCTATTAAAATTCAAATCTACAACACTTAAAGCTGAAGCAAAGAGAACTTAAAAATAGGTAAAGCAATTTTCACAAGAGAGCACACCACAACACACAATGTAACGAGGTTCACCAATTTGGCTACTCCTCAAAAATGACTGCTTGGACTCCAATCCAAATCCAGCCTTTGCAAAACACCAATTTTACAAACACTTTACCAACACCCACTGGAAGGAGCACCAACCCCTTATTTTTTCTCCAACAGATAGGAGCACCAACCCCTAATGCCAAGCACCAACTTGGACTGCAATTCTAAATTATCTCAATGACATAAAAATGCCTTCATTATTTACAAGACCCTGATCGGTCTGCAATTAATCAAACTCAGCACTCTCTCACGACTCTACTTATCTCTCTCTCAGCCCTCTTCTAACCCTCTTTACACAGCAATTTCTCACATACAAAGCAACCTTATTCTTCATGCAGACTCCCTTTTATAACATATTAGTCTCTATTTTTAACTTCCATATTTACGCATGCAACCCATAACTGTTCCTTTAATATTCTCTTCTACCACTTGTCAACTGTAACTTCTTCTTTATGTAACTCCTTTTGTATATATAGAGTGGGCATTTCATTAAACACGTTACATGCAACATATACCTCTACCATGACTATTCGTCTTCTTTTCTGTGCATGCATGCATTTTTTGATTCTATTTATGCGACTGTTCGATTTCTCCTTCTTCGATTGTTCTTAAAATAGCTTGCATGCTTTTCTTTTGTAATTCCCTATAACATCACATTGACTCTAGTTAACTCTTATTATTTTGCATGATTTTCCTCTACAACTCCCCTTTAACATTGTTCTACTTAGTTAACTATCAATGATCATGCTGTTGTGACCTATCACGAAATCATGACACTTCTGTCTCTTTATGCTCTTCTCGCCCTTTATCCATGAAAACTCAACATGTCATGAAATCATGACATTTTTTGCCTCCTTGTTCACCTCTTGTCTTGCACCCGAAAACCAGACATGTCACGAAATCGTGACACTTTTTGCTTCCTTGCACTTCTCTGCCTTTCGCCCATGAAAACGGAACATGTCACAAAATCGTGACACTTTCACTGCCTTGTGCTCTTTTCTGTCTTTGGCCCATGAAAATAACACATGTCATGAAATTGTGACACATTTCTTGTGCCTTTTCTTTCCACAAAAAAACATGTCACGAAATCATGACACTTTCACTGCCTTGTGCCTTTTCTGTCTTTGGCCCGAAAAAACACATGTCACGAAATCGTGACACATTCACTCCTTTGCACTTTCTCTTGCCAAAACATGTCATCGAAATCATGACACATTCATCCTTTTCCTTTTCTTCTTTGCTATAACATGTCACGAAATCGTGACACTTTTCCTCCTTGATGCTTTCTCTTCGAACCTGTCACGAAATCGTGACACTTTCTCTCCTTGGTACTTTCTCTTCGAACTTGTCACGAAATCGTGACACTTTCTCTCCTTGGCACTTTCTCTTCGAACCTGTCATGAAATCGTGACACTTTTTCTCCTTAGCGCTTTCTCTTCAAACCTGTCATGAAATCGTGACACTTTCTCTCCTTGGCTTTCTCTTAAACTGTCGTGAAATCGTGACACTTTCTCTCCTTGCGCTTTCTCTCCAACATGTCACGAAATCGTGACACTTTTCTTTCTGTGCCTTCTCTCCAAACATGTCACGAAATCATGACAGTTTTCTTTGCTTGCGCCTTCTTTCCAAACATGTCACGAAATCGTGACAATTTTCTTACTTGCCTTCTTTGCTTCCAACATGTCACGAAATCATGACAGTTTTTCTACTTGCCTTCTTCTCTGACAACATGTCATGAAATCATGACAATTTTTCACTTGGCTTCTTTGCCTCCAACATGTCGCAAAATCGTGAAGATTTCCACATTTTCTCTCTCCTCCGACATGTCACGAAATCGTGACAATTTTTCCGCATTTTCTCTCTCCTTCGAGATGTCACGAAATCATGACAATTTTATCACATTTTCTCTCTCCTCCGAGATGTCACGAAATCGTCACATTTTACATTTTCTCTCTCCTTCGAGATGTCATGAAATCGTGACAAAAACATGTCACGATATCGCGACAATTTTCTTACTTGTCTTTTTCTTTGATTTTTTGAATCTGGGCCACTTCTGTCTTCTTGGAAATTCACTGTACATGTTCTGACTGACCTCTGAACTCCTGTCCACTGCATCAACTGCATCAACTGATCTATCTGTTTGTGTTGACAACAATGACAATACTTTTGCTGCACCTTGCTCAACAATCTCCCCCTTTGGAATTGTTGGCAACACTCATGCAATCTCCTGTAATTCTTCTCCCCCTTTGACAATAATACCAAAGGGCTGCTGTAGACTCCCCTGAGTCTATGCACAACATTCTCGGACACACATTGTTATAGTTAGCAAAAATCATGAATATGAGCACAACTATAAACATAGGCATAACTGCTCCCCCGAGAATGTGATCCCAATTGATAGTCAGTTCTTGGGAAATGTGACCACTCCCAACTTACTCCGAAGGTACTCAAAAACTTCCTTGGGCAATGGTTTTGTGAATATATCTGCTACTTGCTCTGTAGTTGGAACAAAATCCAATTTGACCTCACCTTCTGCAACTTTATCCTTCAAGAAGTGATACCGGATTGCAATATGTTTGGTTCGAGAATGCATAACCGGATTCTTTGATATGTTAATAGCACTAGTGTTATCACATTTAACTGAAATTGGCTCTTTGAAGTGAATACCAAGATCTTTCAGGGTTTGTCTCATCCATAATATCTATGTACAACATGTTGTTGCTGCAATGTATTCTGCCTCTGCTGTGGATAGAGAGACTGATTCTTGTTTCTTGTTGTGCCATGCTACCAGCCTGTCTCCAAGATAAAATGCTCCTCCACTGGTACTCTTTCTGTCATCAATACATCCTGCCCAATCTGCATCAGAATATGCAATAAGAGTGAAGTCCTTACCTTTTGGGTACCATAACCCATACTCCATAGTACCCTTGAGGTACCTAAAAATCCTCTTCATGGCTGTCACATGAGTCTCTTTGGGACTAGCCTAAAATCTTGCCACCATGCATACTTCCTGTAAGATATCTGGTCTGGTAGCTGTCAAATACAACAGGCTTCCAATCATAGATCTGTACATGGTTTGATCTACATCTGGAGATTTGTCATCCTTGCTCAACTTGCAACCTGTTGTCATGGGAGTGCTAACAAGTTTACTATCCTCCATTGTGAACTTTTTCAACATTTCTTTCACATATTTAACTTGAGAAATAAAAATGCCCTTTTCACTTTGATTGACTTGCAGTCTGAGGAAATAAGAAAGTTCACCAATCATAGACATCTCAAATTCTTTCTTCATTTTATTTGCTATGTCTCTACAAGACTTATCATTGCTGCTGCCAAAAATGATATCATCTACATAAACAACAAGGACAATAAGATGGCCATTCTCTGTTTTGACATACAGATTGTTGTCCACCAAACCTTTCTTGAACCCCTGTTGAATAAGATAGTTATCCAGCCTTGCATACCATGCTCTGGGTGCCTATTTCAAACCATACAAAGCTTTCCTCAACTTGCAAACAAAGTTGGGATTATCACCGAGTTGGAAACCATTTGGCTGCTCAATGTAAACCTCTTCTTCCAGTTTTCCATTCAGAAATGCTGATTTTACGTCCATTTGATATACCTTGAAATTTTTATGAACTCGCTAAAGCTAGAAACATTTTGATTGCCTCTAGTCTAGCTACTGGTGCAAAGGTTTCCTCAAAATCAATACCTTCAACCTGTGCATAGCCTTTACTGGACCAGTCTTGCTTTATTCCTTACAACCTGTCCATCTTCGTTCAATTTATTTCAAAAAATCCATTTAGTACCGATTATATTTTTATTTGTCGGCCTTGGTACTAACTCCCAGGTTTTGTTTTTCTCAATCTGATCTAGTTCTTCATTAATTGCCTTCATCCAACTTTCATCTGTGCTTGCTTCAGCAACATTTTTGGGCTCAATGCTGGATAATAGAGAGTAGTTCCGTACTACTGCTCTTCTTGTCTGAATACCAACTGTTGGGTCCCCAATAATCTGTTCTCTGGGATGATTTTTCTGCCAGCTGCCTGTTTTGAATTTCTTGTTTTCTTCTTCTTTTGAGTCAATTCTTAAATCATCTGGGTCAATTTTTTGATTCTCTTCTGTTTCCTTTTCTTCATCTCCTTCAATGACTTCTTCATAAATAGGGTAGTTTTCTTGATAAGTAATTTCTCGTTCTCTACCTTCATCAACTTTAACATCAGCACTCTCCACAATTTTCTTTAGCCTCTTGTTGTAACATGTGTAGGCTTTGCTTTTTGTCGAGTAACCAAGAAAAATACCTTCGTCGGCTCTATCTTCAAACTTATCGAGATTATCTTCAGTTCGTTTGATGTAGCACTTGCTGCCGAACACTTTGAAATATCTTGTTGTTGCCTTTCTGCCGAACCACAGCTCATAAGGTGTTTTGCTTTCATGCGTCCTTAGCATGCACCTATTTTGGATGTAAACCGCAGTATGGACTGCCTCTTTCCAAAATCTGTCAGCTATTTTGTTCTCAACCAACATTGTCCGTGCCATTTCCTGCACTATCTTGTTCTTCCTTTCTACAACACCATTCTGCTGAGGTGTCCTTGCTGCTAAAAACTATCTTCTGATCCCATATTTTTGACAGTATTCTGCAAATTCTTCTGAGATAAATTCTCCTCCTCTATCTGATCTTAGGCATTTAATTCTTTTTCCAGTTTGATTCTCAACCTATTTTTTAAAAATCTTGAACATCTCAAAGGCATCTCATTTAAGCTTTAAAAATAGTACCCATGTCATCCTGGAGTAGTCATCTATGAACAACATAAAGTATTTGTCACCATTTATGCTTTGTGTTCTCATGGGTCCACACAAATCAGTATGTATTAGATCTAAAGGCTTACTGGTGAAGTATTCCTTTGATTTAAATGTGGATCTAGTTTGCTTCCCTTTTTGGCATGAAGCACAGATGCTATTTACTGGTTTGCCAATGGTGGGTATATCTCTTACTCGCCCTTTTTGAACTTATTTTTACCAGATTGTCAAAGCTAATATGACCGAGCCTCTTGTGCCACAGCCAATTTTCATCTTCCTGTCCAATCAAGCATGCTCCTTCTAAAGTTTTTGAGAGAGTATATAGATTTCTAGAAGTCCTCGATCCAGTAGCTATCAGCTTCCCACTGTGTGCTTTTTTGACTTCATAGCCCTGCTTCTTAAAGATGACTTCATGACCTCTGTCACAGATTTGACTTACGCTCGGTAAGTTGTGCTTCAAACCAATCACAAACAGAACTTCTTTGGAATTGATCTTTCCATCACTTATCTTGACTGATCCTTTGCCAACTATCTTGGCTCCATCATTATTTCCAAACTTTACAGAGCCCCCTTCATATTTCTGTAATTTTTCAAATTTTTGTTTATCTCCTGTCATGTGACTGGAGCATCCACTATCCAATATCCATGGTGCAGATTTGTTCTGTGCTTTGAATGTTGTCTGAACAATCAAGGATTCCTTTTCTTCCTTGGGTCGCTCCTTTTCTTTCCACTCTGGTTTGGCTACAGTTTTGGTCACTTGTTTAGACTTTTCTTTGTCAGTAGCCTGTGCATGTTTTTCTAGGAATTTTTTGTTTTGCCTTAAACTGTTTGGTTGAGATCTTCTTCCCTGATATTTGTTTGTTGCATATGTGCTTCTACAGTTTCTTGCAATGTGTCCAAAGTTATGACAGTTATAGCATTCTACTGCATAATCCATCAAGGGTGAAAAGACATTTCTACTGGTGAAATTTCTTTGTCCTATATTATGAATGTAGTCTAAAATCTTATGACCGTAAGCATTGCATTTAAAACAATAACCAGAAAAGGAATGATTGAACCTGGGAGTTGGTCTTTGCCATTTTGTAGTAGGAGCCACAAATTTTCTTCTCCTTTGATGTGTGACTTTTATGAATCCCTCATTGTCAGCACTCTTCTCGTGCCTCGGCACTTGTTGCTTTCTTTTGCCTGATTCATTTTTCCTTGATCAACCTTGATCTTATCTTCTTTCTTTACTTGTTCTACTAGTTATGGCCTTTGATCCACTTGACGATTCTCCTTCGACAAAGCCCAAGCCAAATTTGATGCCCGTAGTCCTCTGACTATTTATAATCTTTTCAAGCTTTGTAGAACTTCCTTCAAGTTTGTGATAGCAACTCAATTTTTGATTCTTTTCTTCTAGCCGCATTCTTAAGACAACAATCTCTTCTTCCAGTTTGCTAGCACTCATCTATTTTCATGGTTAATTGAACTTCGAGTTCTTCAGACATTTTCTTAAATTCTTCTCGTCTCGTACTTTCAAACTGCTTATTATGTCATTCGCATCCTCTAGCTTTCTTGAGACCTTTTTATTCTTTTTCCTTTCTGTACTCAACTCTTTAAGTGCAGCAACCAACTCTCCTTCCAGATATACTTCAGCCTCATCCTTAATTTTTGTGTCACCTTCCTATTTTTCTTCTGTTTTTTCTTCTTCAAATGCCATGAACAGAGCTTCACCTGTTTCTTCTTTAGAATCTTCACCTGAGCTATCTTCAGAAGAGCTGACATTCTTGGATATGAAACTTTTCTTTTTGAAGTTGCTTTTCCTAAAATTTGGTTTCTTCTTCCAGTCACTTCTTTCTTGGTGTGACCCTTCATCACTTTTGGTTTTCTCATTCATTGGACACTTAGCTGCAAAGTGACCGACCCCTCCACAATTGAAGCACTTAAACGGTAACTTTCCTCTATATTTTCCTTTTCCCTTTGTAAGTTTTCGAACAAAGTTGGCTTCCGTTTCATCCGATGTCTCTTCATCCTCAGATTCTTGTTCAGCTTTTATATTCTTGTGTGCTTTAAAAGCAGCTTCTCTGTCTATGGGCTTAGTTTGTCCTATTCTCATTTCGTATGCAGTCAAAGAACCATGCATCTCGTCCATGCTAAAATTATTTAGATCTTTAGCCTCTTCTATTGCAAAAACTTTAGAATTAAATCTTTTGTGAAGAGTTCTAAGTACCTTTTTCATGACAACCGCATCTTCGATTTCTTCGTCGAGTCCTCTCGATTGCATTAATGATTCCATTGACTCTCAAGCATATAGGCCTCTATGTTCTCATCGTCATTCATTTGTAATGCTTCGAACTGAGCTCGATGCGTTTGTAGCTTGGCTTCCTTGATCTTGTTGTCTCCTTCATGGATGCTCTTCAGTTTGTCCCACATGTCTTTTGTTGATTTACAGCTCATGATCCTTATCAGTTCATTGTCTACTAGCCCACACATTATGGCATTCTTTGCTTTGGAGTTATTCTCAAACTTTTTCTTCTCAGCAGTATCTGTTGGAGGAGTAGCGGGTACTGTGTATCCACTTTCTACTGACTCCCAAATGTCGTATCCTAACGCACTCAGATATGTCTGCATCCTGAGTCTCCAGAATGAGTAATTAGTTCCATTGAACAAAGGAGCTTTGTTTGATGAGAATCCTTCACTACCTGCCATTGTGTTCCTTCCAAGATCACCTTAGCTGATTAAGCTTGTTCAGGAACCTTGCTCTGATACCAATTGATATTCTCACAATGACACTGAGAGGGGGGGTGAATCAGTGTAGCTATTAAAATTCAAATCTACAACACTTAAAGCTGAAGCAAAGAGAACTTAAAAATAGGTAAAGCAATTTTCACAAGAGAGCACACCACAACACACAATGTAACGAGGTTCACCAATTTGGCTACTCCTCAAAAATGACTGCTTGGACTCCAATCCAAATCCAGCCTTTGCAAAACACCAATTTTACAAACACTTTACCAGCACCCACTGGAAGGAGCACCAACCCCTTATTTTTCTGCTTCAACAGATAGGAGCACCAACCCCTAATGCCAAGCACCAACTTGGACTGCAATTTTGAATTATCTCAATGACATAAAAATGCCTTCGCTGTTTACACGACCCTGACTGGTCTACAATTAATCAAACTCTGCACGCTCTCACGGCTCTACTTATCTCTCTCTCGGCCCTCTTCTAACCCTCTTTACACAACAATTTCTCACATACAACAACAACCTTATTCTTCATGCAGACCTGCTTTTATATCATATTAGTCTCTATTTTTAACTTCCATATTTATGCATGCAACCCATAACTATTCCTTTAATATTCTCTTCTGCCACTTGTCAACTGTAACTTCTTCTTTATGTAACTCCTTTTGTATTTATAGAGTGGGCATTTCGTTAAACACGTTACATGCAACATATACCTCTACCATGACTATTCGTCTTCTTTTCTGTGCATGCATGCATTTTTTGATTTGATTCTTTTCTGTGCATGCATGTATTTTTTGATTTTACTTTCCTCTCAGCGACAATACTAGCAACTTTATCATTATGTATTTGTCTGTTATGTCATGAATAGTCACAAAAGAGGCTACATCTTGGATATGCTCATATGTAGTTTTTCCAGTACCATCATAAGTCGACAAGGCATTTAAAGCAGCTTGAGGTACTGGGTTTTGCGCTTGCAAATTTAAGGCTCCTGAGCTATTCCATGTTGGGAATTGCCCTAGTGGTTGTTGTTGATGGGGTGGAGGATTCTGAGCCATATGGACTGGTATATGAGGTGTAGGTTATGGAACACTAGAAGTCATATGAGGTAGAGGGAAACTGGTGGCGGTACTAACTGGACTTATAGGAGCATAAAATACACTGGCTAACCGTGAGGATGTAACATATGGTATGTGAGATATATGAGGTAATGAAGAGGTACAAAAAAAAGTGGCTAACTGAGGATGTTATCCTAACCTTTGGATATCAAGTTCATAGAACTCAATTTGATGATTTGGATTTTTGGCTTGCAATATTGTATTCATGAGACATAGCTTTCGTTGCTCTCACATTCGAAGATTAATCGAGTCACCAGATGTTCTAATTATTCTGTAGAAAGATGAACACCAAACCTAAATACTACTAGAAAAGAAATATTTTAGGTCCCATCGGGTGTGCCAAAACTTGTTGGTCAAATATTTGCCTAATCAATAAACACTGCGTTTATGCACCCTAGATACGACCAACATTGAAATACCGAAGGAAAGATATGTCCTCCATGCCAATATCCAGAGAGGGCTGGTTCCCAAACTAAATCCTATACTGGTAAAAGACTAGGGATGCAAGAAATAAATTGAAAATAATGGAAAGATATGGGAAATATGGCCATAGGCCGAAGTACATGATTCGAGGCAGAGTAATAGCAGAAAAACACCCAAGCACAAAATAGCATTTACAAAAGGAAAAACTATAGAATAAACCTGTAATCTTGCAAAAATAACTTTCAAAATAATCATTCCAGCATTCACTCTCTTATTAGCAATATTTAAATCCAATCACAAAATTTAAATCTAACAACAAATAAGAAAGATGAATGTGAAAAAGAAGTGCAAAGTACAAAAATAAATTACACACAAAATCACTTGTAAATTCAAAAACCTGATGCCTTGTATTAATGCAGATAAATTGGAGAGTATTATCACAAAGTGTCTAACCTCTCTTACAATAGAAATTTTATTAGTATTTATAGAGGTTTTCACCTCTTTCATTTAATGCATCAGAGAACAAAATGTCCAGGGATCAAGGACAAAAACAAGGAAATCCCTCCTCAAAAATATTGAAAATTTGTATTTCTTGAGGAACAATCTCCATAAAATCAGTGACTTGGGCATCAATGCATAGATAATTAAAATATTATTGAATATCTGGGAAGCGTATCAATGCTTTGGAAATTAAAAATATTCGTTCATCCTTCCCATTCAACTTCTCCCCTACTCAAGATTCACAACATGAGTTACTCTGTGCCACCATTATTTAATATTTATGATTCTGGTACCTTCAAAATATTTGAGCACAATTCTTTTTGCCTCAAAATCACGTTCACATTAAAATATTCTTCGCCCCATCTCCCTTATATTTGCATGCACAATCTTCATTCAAAATGTGTTCTCCTCAAGAATGGGTGAACGACGTGTTCATCCCAAAGAAAGGGCGAACATGATATCACCTTGCATTTGAATTTCATTCACCCATGGAAGGGGTGAACGAGATGTTCGCCCCTCAACTAGGGTAAACCTAAATCGATACCATATTCGAGCATGCATGAGTGTGTTTTTATTTGGGGTGTGTTCACCCATAGAAAGGGTGAATGATACATTCGCCCTATAGAAAGGGCGAACATGAATGTACTTTGAAATTCTACTCACGTCAGATTTTTGGAACTTCGTTCACCCTTCCAAAGGGAAAATGGGGTGTTAGCCCCTCCTTTTGGGTGAATTTAAATATAATTAGACACTTTTCAAAGGTTTTTTTAGGCCTTTCATTGTTTTTCAGATTTTTACAAAAACCTTCCTTTCGAATGAATTCATGATGTAACAAAGTTTTACAAAGGAAGTTTATAAAATACTTCACAATTTTTCAAATGCAAAAACATAAAAACAATATATATGAAAACAAATTAGGAGCATATAAAACTATTTTCAAAAGTGTCGCCATATACAACAAAACTACATAAAAACTTCCCAACAAAATCCCCAATGTGGAAAAATGCAAAATGGCCAAAAAATCCATAGATAATACTTGATTTGACACATCTCTATAAGTGTTTGATAAATTAGCCTATATGGCATTGTATTTTAAATACATCTCTTCATTAGATTTGACACTATCAATGATCAATGATTCTAAATCCTTCTTCATATGTATTCTTGATCGAGGATGAGATTGGGAGAGATGAGGAGCAGTGGAGGAAGCGGAGGAGGAGCAAAAACAGTAGGTAGGAATTTTGAACCAATGGAAGGAGAAGATCTAGAGGCAGGGCAAAATGCTATAGCTGGAAAGGAAAAGGATTCCCTGTCAGCTCAGTTCAAAAAGGCTAAAGGTACAGATCCTCCAGATCAACCCTCAGACAAAGGGTCCCATTAGGGTTCGGAAGCTGGCAACAAGGGCCCAACCTTTTTGGAAATGCTAAAAGGGAAAAAGGAGCTAGTCAATGAACTACCGCCCCTAATAACAAACAATAACAGGTTAACTACACCAGTGGAGATTATGGAAAGATTCTTGGATATGGAGGCATCATCCTTAGTTGGCAAGTTTTTGGGAGGAAGGTCGGACATTGAGTCTATTCGCTCATGGGCCGTGGCAAAGTGGAAAACTTCAGGAAGCTTAGAAATCATAACCATGTTAAGAGGTTTTTTTATGATAAGACTCAAGAACAAAGATGATGCAAAGCGCATCTTGATAGGAGGACCCTGGTTTCTAGGAAGGCGTAGCCTCTTTTTAAGGAAGTGGGGGGAGGATTTCAACCCTGAGAAGCAAAAAATTAATACAACATCCATTTGGGTCCGCTTACTAAACCTCCCAGTAGAGTTTGTTAATGAGTACTAGCTTAGTGGCATAGCAAAGACGATAGGATAGCTCGTGGCAATAGACCATTCAACTCGAGCAAAGACTAGACTGATGCATGCCAGGATCTGTGTAAATGCAAACTTGGTTTCTGATCTACCTTCTTAGGTGGAACTAGCATATGGATAGTTTCTAAGGATTCAGCCTATGGAGTATGAGAACAAGCTGGTATTTTGTACCATGTGCAAAATCCAAGGACACCTTCAAGCCTAATGTCTGACAATAACTGCAAACAAGGAAGCCACGAGTGAAGGTTTTCTGGGGAAAGCTAATGGGAGAGGGATCCCAAAGTTTCAAGGAATGCGTATTAACTTGGAAGGATACAAACAAGTTAGGAATAACCAAGCTGACCAAGCCACCACAGAACTGGCAAAAATCTAGGAGAAAGGAAAGCAACATAATTAGGGAGGCAAAAATCATAAGGTATGTAATAAATATCCCAGCTTGAACATGTTTGATATCCTAGCAAATCTGGAAGTTGAAAAAGAATATAGTAAGGATGATACCATCAGTGTCAAGTTTCCTGAAACCCTAGACTCCCCATCCAAATAGGGACCATCCACAACTATGACAAAAAGCACCAAAAGCTATGCTCAAAATGAAGAAAAATTGCCAGGTCATTTCAAAGTTGTGGAAACAAAAGCCAGGAATGTAGCTCCTAATTTGGTAGTGGACCAAATTATCCCTTATCAGACGAGCCCAACGATAAAAGGTTCCTTGAAGGAAAGCCCCCTGTTTAGTAACCAGATAGGAGAGGTGAACCAAAACAAGGCTGAGGATGAAGATGGAATTGAAAACCCCCAAAATGAGGAAGAAGTTTCAAGCCCTAGAATATCATAGTATATGCCCCCTCATTTCAATCCAAAATAGACTAGAAGCACTACCAAGCCTTCGATAGATTATGGAAGTGAAAGAAAGAAAGGGAGAATATCTACAACAGAGCACTATAGAATGAGAATCAATGAAGAAATTGCAAATGTAAAGCAAAGAACATTGTTACAACAAGCTATTCTTGGCTAGGATAATAGAAAATTTGACAAACCCCCTTTGGATTAGGGAAGGGGGCGGGGAAAAATATCAAACAGTCGAAATGAAGGTTCTCTCATGGAATGTGAGAGGCCTAAACGACCCACCAAAACAAAGGATGGTAAATTCTATAAGGAAGGATTGGAATCCTACTATTATTTTTCTTCAAGAAACCAAAACAGATGCAGCACAATCAACACTTATAACTAGAAGGATTTGGAAGCAAGGGTAAGTGGCCTTTCAACAGGTGAGAGGAGCATCTGGGGGCCTCATGATCTTATGGGATCCTATTAAAATAGAAGGAAGTATTATTCAGGCAAATGAAATAGTCTTAAGCATATTATTTCATGATTTTGATACTAATAAGAATTGGATTATGTCAAATGTTTATGCCCCCACCTCTGTCCAAGGGTGGTCTGAACTATGGGAGTTTTTGGGGTATTTGAGCCAAGCTTTTAAAGACATTCCTTGGGTTATTGGGGGAGATTTCAATACCCCTCTTTACCCATATGATAAGAAGGGAGGATCTGGATTACCCTCAAGGAGCATGGAGGACTTCAATGAATCATTAACACAAATGAATTGATGGATGTAAGACTAAAAGGAGCCAAATTTACATGGAGTAACAAGAGGATAGGAAGTTAGCTAATTCAAGAAAGGTTGGACAGGTTTTTTTAATCCAAGGAAGCTACAACAATGTTTGGTGATTCAACATTACAAGCCCTTCCTAAATGCACTTCAGACCATAATCTTATTCTATAGGAGGCATTTTAGGCTAACTGCTTTAAAAAGCATTTAGATTTTTGTCAATGTGGGTTAAACATCCAAACTTCAAGAAATGAATACAGGAATTGTGGTAGCAGCCTATCTAGGGAAGTGCTTCCTTCAAACTATCTCAAAAACTTAAGATGGTAAAAAAAAACCTTAGAATATGGAATAAAGAAGTCTTTGGAAATATTTTTGAGAATAAGAGAGCAGTGGGGGAAAAACTGAGAATAATAGAAAGAAAAATCCAAAATGGAACCTATGATGAGGTTACAAGGACTGAAGAGAAGGAAACCCTTTGTGATTTTTATAATATTTTAGCTTGTGAAGAGATGTATTGGAGGCAAAAATCAAGGGCTTTATGGCTAAAGGAAGGGGACTGTAATTCAAAATTTTTTCATGTTACCACATTGAGCAATAGAAGCAATAATAATATTAGAAATTTAACTAAGGTGGATGGATCCTCAACTCAAAACATTCAGGAGATCATGGACGAGGCTGTTAATTTTTTTAGTTCATTATTGGGTGAAGAACGGGCCTGTAATGCCCAAGCAAAGGACTCTCTCCTTCAATTCATTCCACAACTCATTGATGAAATGATTAACGAGTCTCTTACAACAACTTTTTTAGATGAAGATATCAAGGAGGCTTTGTTTAACATGGATCTTGACAAAGCTCCTGGGCCGGATGGGTTTTCATCGCAGTTTTTCCAAGTTTGTTGGGATATTATTGGAGCAAAAGTTATTGTTGCAATAAAGGAGTTCCAAAGTTCAAATCATATTCCAAGGTGTTTCAATTCAAATTTCATTTCTTTGATCCGTAAAATCCCCAACCCCAAGACTATGGCTAAATTTAGGCCGGTTAGCCTATGTAATATATCCTATAAAATTGTGTCCAAAGTTTTAGCCAACCGTTTGAAGAAAGTTCTACCGGTTATCATTGATCCAAGTCAAGGAAGTTATGTACAAGGAAGATCAATATTAGATGGAGTTATTACTATTCATGAGGCTCTTCATACAACCTCTCAGAACAAAAAAGCAGTCATGGCTTTAAATTTAGACATGAACAAAGCTTATAATAAGATAAATTGGGAATTCCTAGAGGCAGTTTTATTAAAATTTGGCATCAACATGAAATGGGTAAAGTTAATAAGAGAGTGTATTTCTAAGCCTTGTTTTTCAATTTTGGTTAATGGGTCTACTGCAAGTTTTTTCAAAGCAAATGTGGTGTAAGACAAGGATATCCCATAAGTCCTATGCTATTCATCATTGTAGCTGAGGTCTTGGGAAGAACCATTAAGGCAGCAACGGTAGCTAGACTCATATCAGGTATCAAGGCCATGTCGCTAACTACCTCGGTGACACATCAACAATTTGTTGATGATACATTGCTACTGAATTTGGCTTCTGTGGTTGAGGCAAGAAGTATTAAAAACATTCTCATAATGTATGAAGAAGCGGCTGGACAAAAAGTGAATTTTGATAAGAGCAAACTTTATTCCATCAATATCCCCATTCCTAGGAAAAACAACATAGCAAGGATCCTAGAATGTCAGATTGCATCCCTTCCCACCTCCTATTTAGGTCTTCCCCTGTTTATGAGGAAATATGAAGGATCAATGTGGAACATAGTTCTAGAGAGGATCCAAAAAAAGCTAGTAGGTTGGAAAGGAAATTTGTTATCTCAAGCAGGAAAAGCAGTTTTAACTATGGCTTCACTTCAAAGTATACCCATTTACTTCCTATCAGTCTTCAAAGCTCCTAGCAAGGTGTATCACAAAATTGAGCAGCTTCCAAAAAATTTTCTCTAGTTAGGGACTAAGGATAAGAAAAGGATCTATTTAGTAGGTTGGAACAAGGTTTGCAAACCTAAAGCTGATGGGGAGTTAGGATTGAGGAGAGTTGCTCATCTCAATACAACTTTGTTAGCCAAACAAGCATGGCATTTATTGACTAAGGTCGATAATGAATTGACTGCCATAGTTAGGAGGAAATACATCCAAGGTGTGAAATTCCTTAATGACAACTTAGCAAGTAGGGGTCTACTTTTTGGAAGGCAATACTCATGAGCAAGGATCTTGTGAAGAGAGGTCTTAGATGGATTCTAGGAAATGGGCAAACAATAGACTTTTGGAAGGATTGATGGGTGAGAGTTGAGGAGTTATCCCAGAATCCTCGTTTGGCTAGGATTCAAGAGCATATGGAGCAACATATTGGGAAGAACGTTGCAAATTATATGTGGTAGGATATAAATATCAATAGGTGGAAACACATCAGAGTACAAGGTTTTGAAGAGAAGTCTGAAGAGCTTTATAAAATTTTAACTCAACAAATTATTCCCTCTGGAGAGGATGAAGATCACATTGTTTGGGCTGAGACTGAAAGTGGTGACTTCACAGTTAAGTTTGCCTATAATTTGCTTCTCAATGTGGAAGGTCAACAATTTCAATCGAGTTTGGTTTGGATCAAAGACTTAATTCCTAAAATATCCTTTTTTTCATGGCTGGTGATTCAAGGAAAAATCCTCACTATGGACAATATGTTATCCAAAGGTATGGTTATTGCTAACCATTTCTACATGTGCAGGGTAGGATGGGAGACAACCCAACACTTGTTTTTGGAGTGTCTAGTAGTGGAGTCCATCTTGGATGAAATTTTCTAGGACTTTAGGATCTCGTGGGTTAAGCCTGCTCTTATATCCAAAGTGTTTCATCAATGGCCTCCACCCTTTGTTAGCCTAAAACTTAAGTACCTATGGAAAATCTATTGGCATCATTTTCTCTGGCAGATTTGGCTAGAAAGGAACCATAGAGCCTTTAAGGATACCATTCACAACCCAAAAACCATCCTCAACAGGATTATTGTCTTTGCGAAAGAAAACCTTAGCACATTAGTGGATGAGAACCACTCAATTCTTCCTAAAGAAAAACAATTAGCTCGGGCCTTAGGTATTGAGGAAAAACCTTCCATTCCTTTGCCCAATCACAAAAATGGGATTTCTTAGGAGCCACCCCCCAGGGTTGGTTTAAACTAAATTTTGATGGTGCAACCAAGGAGAACCCGAGAAGAGCTGGAGCTGGAGGAATAATCAGGGATCATCAAGGAAATCTGGTCAATGCCTTCGTTGAACCATTGGGAATCAGAACTAATAACAAAGTAGAAGCTAGAGCCCTTTGGAGAGGGTTGCAAGTAGCCCAAGCAACTCAAGGTAACTTTATTATTGAAGGTGATTCTATGAACATCATCAACCTGTTAACCAATGGCAAAAAACCTCCATGGAGAATCGAGGGAGTCATCCATGAAGTGAGGATCCTTTTTGTGGTAATACAGAACAGGAGGGCTTGTCACGTGTATCGTGAGGTCAACAGGTCAGCTAACAAATTAGCCAACATAGGTGTTTATGTTGGTAGTTTGGTGACATGGACACAAGGTGTGCCATGTGAAGTTGAAAACATTATTAGTCATGAAAATAAACCTACCTGTTAAGGAGAAAGATGAATGGGTGTTCTTTCCCCATGGAGCTGGTAATAACTATGGGATTTCCCTCTAAATCATACCAAATTAGAAATGAAGGTAACAGGGTGTAAGCCTTGGAAGATTTTGACAGAGAATAGGAAATGGGCAAGCAACAGGTTTCACAAGTGCAAAGTTCCAAACTTCAATTCCTGTCAATGTAAGTAATGTTTACAGTTATGTTTAGGTATGGGTGTGCTTTGTTAGTAAGGTGTTGTAGGGGATTCACCACAATTTTTGGTAAGAAAATTTCAAGGATGACTAGGATCTACAATCTCAACAGAAGGCTGGATATTGTAATAGGTTTTGGGTTAACCTGCAAAATCCAGTAATTAATGAAGACTTTTATTTACCCAAAAAAATATGTATTCTTGATCCATATAAATTTATAGTAGAACACTTAGAAGCATGATATGTTGATACTAAGGAAGAGCGATTAAGTAACAATAACAAAACAAGCACAAAAAGCAATGCATCATTATATTTTGGTCATAATTCCTTCAAATAAATCCATATTTTAATAATAGTTCACATTAAAACTCTCTAAAGATCAAGAATAATGAATCAATTTGAGCTCAACATACACTATCTAACCCTTCAAAATAGGAAAATATTGTTTAAGAATAGTAAATTTTACTTTGGGAACAAGTCAACCAAATCAAATCCAAATTAAGTGATTATTTTGGAAGCAAGTGAAGGATCATAGGCCTATGTCTAACATAAATTTCATGCCAAAACACATCCATTTGAATATCCACAACAACAAAATTGATTCTACTATGTTTTTTTTTAATCTAGTTTAGGGTTCTAAACAAGACCAAATTTCTATTGAACATTATTGACATTTCATTTTTCTTTTTCTTTTTAAATTTTTTATATTGGATTTAAAGAAGCCCCACCCATATTACATCATGATCACATGGTGGTGATAATTATGCATGTATTTTCTAGAAACCTTTGAACTTGGGTCCTCCTTGAAAGTTGAGGAATTTAACTCGTTGGACACATACCATTTGATGAAAATTTTGATATCATTATACATTCACATTGCATATTATAGTTTAAAATTTATCTATTCAAATCGTAAAAAGGTCAAAAAATATCCCAACAAACAAGTTGACCATAAATGTATGAGTTTGCATATATAAGGTTTTCTAAAATTGATTTAGCAAGTGTCAAGAGGAATAATTACAAGGGAAATAATGATACATCATATCCATACATTTTTCCAATTGAAAGACCCTCAATAGTTATGAACCATCAATTTTACTTATGATTTGGAATAAGAGGCTACACGAGGTTTATTTGGGACATGATATTGAAGGTTAAGGGGAATTTAGAGAGACAAGAACAAAGCAAAGGAATTTTCAATAATAATAGATCAAGGATACTATTGAGAGGCACTATGTGAAACTACAAATAATACAATAGTTATAATACTTCTTAGTGAGGGTCAAATTGATGGTGACAACTCTTGTAATATCTCTACTTTGCACAAAATATGAAGCTCTAATGATGTATTTATGGGTTTTTTTTAATGAAAGGGGTTTTCACTTTAAATAGTTATGTTATTTATCATTCAATTTATATATGTTTTCTTCTTGATCATTTTAGTATTTCACTTGCATTATATTTATTCTATGTAATTTTAAGAAGTTTATAGGCTTTCAATGTTTGCATAACTAGTTTGGGATACCTATGGATAGTTCTTTAATATAATAGTAATTTGTTCATTCTTTAGCACTGTCTCTTTATGTATTTTTAATACTCTTTTAGTGTCTCATATAATCACTTTTTTTATTATTTTGTGGATGAAGGGGTTTTGAAAGAACCCCAAACCTTTTACAAAATGGATCTAGACTTCCTTAAAATAAAAAATGAGGCACACTGGCTACCCAGAGAGAAACAAGAACCAACCAAATCACAACTAGCCCCCAAAAAGCAAGAAGAAACTGAAACAAACCATAATTACATCGAAGTAGCCTAGGGTAGCTCAATCCCATGCAAGAGAGAGCAAATGCACTAGCCAACCAAAAATGAACAGAAGATCCAAGATAGAAAGAGAGCCTTGAATGAAATAACAAAAACTAGAGCCAAAAGGAAGAAAATAGAGAATTAGATATTAGTTCCACTTGGACCAACATCATTGTACATGTCATCATCCTTAAACTCCCACTGCTCCCAACCCATCAATACTAGAATTTCTTTCGCGTAGGCAATCATGGTGTGCATAGAATTGATAAAATATCTCTACAACTTGAGGAAAGTACATTTAAGCAGCTTGGATTCCATCCTCGAAGCATGGATATGAGGACCAAGTTTCTTCCTTGCACTTTCCACACCTAATTGAAGCTTTGCATTTTTGGTCTCATATAATCACTTTTGGATATAAAAGAGTAGTTTTGATATAATATTGGATGTATCACTAGTGATAAGTGATTAGCTTCACAACTTGCCAAGTGAAAATAATCCAAATAAAATGCAAATAATTTTAAAATAAAATGTTAAAGGTTTAATTTGTGGGAATTATAGATCATGTTGGTATTAAAATAGAATTTCTTGGTCTTATTTTGACATGGGAAATCTTATAAAATTAAACACCTTAATCTCTAGGAAGAGAGAGTTGGATCCATAAAGCTAATGCAATTTTCATAGCTTGTTCTCTTTGTAGAATGAAATGTAGTCATTGCAATTTTTTTTGTTATTATAAGCATCCATGAAAGTTTTATAGAAATAATAATTAGGGTTTCCCAAAGTATTGAAATCAAAATATTACTAAATATGTAATGAAGACCTATAATGTGAGTGTATGTTGTAAAAACCAAAATCAAAGTTCTATTATACAAATAGTAAATATTGAGTATGGTTGGATGAAATATCAACAATGGATATGGCTAGTTATAAATTAAAAATGTGTACACTCTCAAGGACCCTCAAGAAAATAATAGAAACAAGTGTTAAAAATAATTTCAAGGAAAGATAAGTCCACAAAATATTAAATTGGCAGACCAAATTTGAAAGAGAATATTAGAGATAAAATATTAAGCATGGGTTTATCCATAGTGACATGAGAGAGAAAATTTAAAATTAAAGTACAAGAGACAATTCATGTAAGAAAAATGAAAGGACTTCATTTTGGAAAAGGAAGCTTTATAGTTAAAAACTAAAGTTATTTTGAACATGCAATAAATCATGGATAAGGAAAAAATGCTCTGCTAGGGTTTGATGAGGAAAAACTACTCTGCGAGGATGGCAACCGTTTTTGAAGGAGGTCTGAACAATTGGAGGAATGCTATGATGGTATCAGGCTCGTCATAAAGTGTGCATGTTAGCAATGTTTTTTTATCTAAAAATTATTGGAAGGAACAAGATTTCCTATTGCATACCAGGAATCGCTTGTTAAAGAACAATGGATGTTTGGAATGATGTGAAGCCAGGTCGGTTCTAGTGGTTCAACCAGACTCGGTGGCGAAATATGTGGAGTATTTAACCAAACATGCGTTTATTGGTAAATTTATGGGTATCCAAATTTCTCTTCCCTTTGTGGAGGCTTGGGTTAGGAAGAATTGGAACCCTAAAGGTGACGTGGAGGTGATGCTGAGTGCGAATAGCTATTTTATGGTGGTTTTATCTTGTATTGCCGACCGTAACTATAGACACATAAAATTGACCCACTTTGAGTGGGAAATTTCCTTAGTGCCCCTAAGAGGCCCTCCCTTGCCAAGAGAAAGGGAAGACATATTTGCCCCTCCTTTTTAGTTTATTTTATCTTTTAGTGAAATCATGCCTCGTATTTATGAGGCACGACTTCGCGCAAGCAATATCGTGCTCCGTCAGGATGGGACACGACTTTGCTATTTTTAAATTAAATTTTAAGTTAATTTTATTTTATTCTTTTGGGCCTGCTTAGACCCAGGTTTAAACCCTCCAACATGTTTTGGCATCAACTTTGGGTTTATTTTACCTATCTTTTTTCTTCCAATTTTGTCTATAAAAGGAAGAATGTTCTTACCAAATCATAAGATGCAAAGTTTTTAAGTGCAATGTGATATGCGAGTAATGCAAAATTTTGATTATTGATAATTCATTCTTCTTCCTTTGTTTTCTCTACTGCAAGCTAACCCCGAAGTGCGAATTTCAAATTTTATCTTCTGTTGTATGGATTGGATTGATTTGTTGTGTGAATTGATGGATCCATGGTGTAGTTCGGAGAGATAGTGTGTCCGCTCGCATACTTCAATCTTATTTTCCTAATTATGCAATGTCCATTAGGGTTTGCTCACTTTTTTTTTGGCATTCATTTTATCTTCTGCACTCATTTTTTATTTTTCATTAGTATGCAACGATATCGCACCTTGCATTAGCAAAGCACGACTTCGCTTGCCCAAATTAGGGCAAACTAGTCTACAAAAGCAAAATTGTGTCCCGTCTAGGCAGGGTACGACTTTGTTGCTACGTTATCATGCCCGCTCCAAGCGAGGCATGATTTTACCCTAGGGAACACTAGGGGAAAATTTCAAGATTTTTTTTTTCACTGTTGCATTCCATTCTGCATCTAGATCATATTGTTGCATTTTGTTTTCTGTTCCTCTATTTTTGTTTTATGATTAATTCTCCAAAGGTTCTCTTTTGTATTAAAAGGTCATCTAAAAGGACCTAGGGGGCTTGACTGATGCACCTCCAAGATCTATTACACAATGGCCTAAGCAGGCCCCCTAATGCTAATTCTATTTTTCAGTGTTTCATGAGTGATCTTGCAGAAACAAGTATTTTTGATATCATTGGACAAGAGGTAGAAAAAGATAAATCAGCCACTGGTCTATATAAGTGCTCTAATCATTCTATTGGTAGAATATATGATCTAATTATTGATTTCTTAGGTATTTGAAAGTGAAAGGTATTTAGTTTGCATCTAGGGATAATTTATATGCATCTATTTTGCGTATTTCTGCTTTAAAGGTTTTTTGAAATAAAACCCTAGGTTAGTGAGCATCCAAAATTAAGAATCATTTTTAGGCTAGCTCTTTTATGCTTGAATTTTGTTTTTAGTCATCCTATTATGTTTTTTATATTTTCATTTATATTTTCTAGCGTAGATCTAGAAAGACCAAATTTAGGTGCTTTCTTAAACTGAATACATCAAACTATCCTGAATATCCTGAGGACTTGGAGTGAGTCCTTAAATCATTCCTGGTGAACCCCTCCCCCTAGAACTAAGTGTAGAGAACAACATACCCCTACGGTCACCTTAGCTCTTTCTCTATTATGGATCCAACCAAGAATTATATGCGGTAGGGTAGTTTTCTCCCTCTACATCTTTGGTGAACCTCGATGTGAACACCTCCTTTTCTTTTAAACATTAAGCAAGATCATTAATTCTATTTGGAAAATATTTAAGTAATTAAAATTTGTTGTTAGTGTTTTCTCCTATTTGTTTTTCACTACTTCTAATGGCTCCTTTCCTTAGAATTCAGAGGAAATAATTAGAGTCTGATTATGTTCCTTTGGAAGATGATCAGATTGATAGGGAAGACCCTAATGTAGATACAAAAAAGCAAGAAGAGGTAGACATGGAAATTAAAACTAATATTGATCCTTTTGCTAGACCTAATGTAAGTTATACCTTTTCATCATTTGATCACATTTGGGAATTCATGAAAGCTCATAAGGAAAAACTATTGGAATATGTAGAATGAGAAGCTCATATTGAAAAAGTGGATGCTACTCCTTCCCCTCCCAATAGGTGTCCTTTGCTTCATCATGGAATCTCCTTTGCTTCATCATGGCATTTCTACATCCCAATCCTTGCATAAAAATAATTTTAAGAACCAAGTGACTTGTGCCATTTACTAATACCACCAATGTTGGAGAGAATTTGCAAGTCTCTCTAACTAGTAGTGGACCAACAAATTATTCTCAATTTCCTCCTTAATCCACTAATGTCAATACTATTGCTTCTATTCCACGAAATGTTAGTTATCCTCAAAATGCCACATGAAACCAAGGTATCCAAAGTTTGAATCCAATATCATGGTTTCAACATACATACATTCCTCCTTTGGAAAGTCTAGGGAACACACATAATAATTTAGAAATATAGAATTTGACAAGTGTTGTGAATCAATTGGTTTTAAGGATGGATACAATTCAACCTTCAGGGTTTACATACAACTATAAATAAATATGTAGTTAGCCATTGGATCCTATTGTTGTTGCTAGACCTTATCCTAAGCATTTTTCTATGCTAATGTTGCCAATCTATAAAGGAACTAAATATCCAATAGAGCATTTGAGGGGATTTAGAATAGTTTTTCATGATCTTATTTATGATGATATGCTCTTATTGAAAATATTTCCAAAGATTCTTGCTGGAGTGGCATTAGAGTGGTATTATCAGTTTCCTAACTATTCTTTGAAATTTTTTGAGAAGACTGCAAAGATTTTTGTTCATCAATTTAGTGCTTATATTGAAAAGGAAGTGAATATGATAGATTTATATGATTTAAAGCAAAGTAAAGAAGAATATTTTTAAGAATTCTTAACTCGTTGGAGAAGTTTAGTTGGCCGATTAAGACAAATTGTGCCTCAAAAATATATACTAGATATGATCATTGGTAATTTACAAGCACAATTATCGTATGCTCTAGAAACTACTACTGTCACATATTTAGATCAAGAAATTGAGTTAGCAAGAAAAGTAGAACAAGATTTCATTAGAAGAGGTCAACTCAAGGTTAAATAAGATAAGTCAATTAAGTCTCAACCTAAGAATAAGTATATAGGATGTAATAGTGATAATAGGTTCATTAATAATATCAATAACAACCTACAAAATATTGTACTTTAGAAAACTCCTCAAAGGAACTTCACAAGACTTAATATCCCTATGGAAGAAGTTTTGAAATAACTATTGGATGCTAAAATAGTAGAATTACCTCCATTAAGATAGCCAAATACTACAGCTCATTGGTATAAGGTAAATCAATATTGCACTTATCATAAAGTAGGACATTAGATGAACACTTGTAAGAAATTGAAGTATGTGATTCAAGACTTGATTGATGTAGGATGCATTTATTTAGGAAATTTCCAATCAACAAATAATCAAACTCCTACTCAAAAAATTTCAACAACAAATCAAGACATGGGGATATTTAAAGATCCCCTACCTAAGCATGAGCAATAAACAACCAATCAGGTGGCTCATCAAGATGATTACCTATGCCATAGCAATATGGTTGGTATGGTTGGGGTGACTGTTGATAATTTTGTCACATTGCATAGAGGGGTAGAAAAAAATAAAAAAATTTCTCTTTGTAAAGTGTTTTTTGTTGCTTCGAAAGTATTTGTAAGTGTTGCAGCAATTTTGGCTTTCAATGCCACCCCCTTGTACATAAAATGAAGAAGAAGAGCTTCACTGTCGAGCAAGCCAAAGAAGATAGCCTCACCAAAAAGAAGGAAAAAGTGTCGCGATATCGCGACATGTTGCATTTTTGCGGCTCAAAGCGACAAGAGGGAGCAAGAAAGAAAAAGTATCGTGATATCGCGACATGTTGCATTTTTCGCGGCTCAGAGCGACAAGAGGGAGCAAGAAAGAAAAAGTGTCACGATATCGTGACATGTTGCATTTTTGCAGCTCAAAGCAAGGAGGAGGAGCAAGAAAGAAGAAGTGTCACAATATCGCGACATGTTGCATTTTCGCGGATCAGAGCGACAAGAGGGAGCAAGAAAGAAAAAATGTCGAGATGTCGTGACATGTTGCATTTTTGTGGCCGAAAGCAAGGAGAAAGCGCAAGAAATAAAAAGTGTCGTGATATCGCGACATGTTGCATTTTTGTGGCCGAAAGCAAGGAGAAAGCGCAAGAAAGAAAAAGTGTCGCGATATCGCGACATGTTGCATTTTTGTGGTCGAAAGCAAGAAGAGGAGCAAGAAGGGAAAGGTGTCATGATATCGTGACATGTTGCATTCTCGCAGCTCAAATCAAGGAGACAGAGCCAAAAGAGGAAAAGCATCGTGATAGCACGACATGTTGCATTCTCGTGACCAAAAGAGGAAAAGCGTCACGATATCGCGACATGTTGCATTCTCGCGACCAAAGGAGGAAAAGTGTCACGATATCACGACATGTTGCATTCTCGTGACCAAAGGAGGAAAAGTGTTGCGATATCGGGACATGTTGCATTCTCATGACCAAAAGAGGAAAAGTGTCGCAATATCGTGACATGTTGCATTTTCGAGGCCAAAAGCAACAAAAGAGGACAAAGACATAGAAATGTCATGATTTCATGACATGCCATATTTTTGCGATGCAAGAAGAAGAACCAAGCTGAAGACATAGAAATGTCATGATATCATGACATGTTGCTTTTTTGTGACTCAAAGGGGGCACGCACTCCAAGCTGGGTATTTTATCGAGATGATCAAGTGCCTCATAAATGCATTCTTACTTGCCCAGTAAGCTTGCTACTCATTTTGGCAATTGGAAGTGAAGTATTAGTCTCTGAAGGAGAGCCCAGCTAGCATGGAAACCACTCGAGCATTGCATCCAAAAACCAGGGACACTCAGATGGCTCATCAATGCATATTTTCGTAGTTGACTCGGTCATAGTTTCCGGTTTTGGTAATGGATTTTAAAGCTCAGTCACGAGGGCCACGAGGAGCCGACTTCTCAGATCTCAAGAGTATACTTCGCCATTCTGTGTAATAATGACTCAAAGGGTGGGGTCCTCTATAAAAACCCAGGCATTATAATGTAAGAAGTGGGGGGGAACTTTCTGCTAGAAAGCTGCTATAACTTGATGTATTGCAATTAATATTAAAGAGCTTTGGGCTCAATTTCTCTCTTTTATGCTGCCTTCTATGTTTGATTCTTTTGTCTTTCTTCATTTGCATACTGAGACTTTGAATCCTGAATCCGATGTGCGATTGGGGACTGTACCCTAAAACTTTCCCGAAGGATACATAGGAGAGGAAAAATGCTATATTGGTTTTCTTTTATGTTTCCTAGTGGGTTGTGGTTTCTGTTATATTCACTTGTCCTAATCGTCGTTACTCTGAACCCTAAATTTTGACGAAAGGGAGAAGGAGAATCTTGTAGCTCTCCCAGAGGATACATAGGAAGGTTAATGTGGTGTTTATTTCATTTATTCTTGGTGTTATTTGCTTCTATTCAAGTTGTTAGTTAGTGATTGTGCTTCCTATTCTATCCAAATTTAAATCATTGATATCTCTTCCCTTACCCCTTTTTATTTCTTTTTCTAACCCTACTCTGTTTATCTCTTTCCTGCATCCCTTATCTCAAAACACCAAAGTAGTTTAGCATAGGAGCCAACATTTCTCCGGATATTGGCACGAGGGGCATCTCTTCCCTTCAGCATTTCAATGTTGGTCCAGGTCTAGGGCGCATACATTTACCCAAATCCTTTCCTAGGTAGATTTTATGACCAACAAGATCCCCTACCTAAGCATTAGCAATAAACAACCAATCAGGTGGTTCATCAAGATGATTACCTATGCCATAGCAATATGGTTGGTATGGTTGGGGTGACTACAAGGAAATAAGCTCAGAATCAACAACATCACCAAGGACAAATTTTAGTATCTCAACCCAATTTATTTTTAAAGGAGAATCAGAGAAGATATTCAACGATAAGGATTCCACGTATGGTGTTGAGGCCATAGTCATAGGTTTATTTTAATATTCAGAAGCAGTTATCTAGTAAACCAAAAAAAATATCAGTGTTAGAGCTTTTATAGACATCTCCCAATCACATAAATGCTTTAATAAAAATTTTACAACACAAATTTATTTCCCCAAACATACCTCCTGATGCCATAGTTAACATCGTAGGTTATTTTGGGATACATCATGTCTCATTCTCAGATGATGATAAACCTTCCTCAAACTTACATGAAGATTCATCACTTTACATCACCACACTTATTGGGGATACCCTTATAAAGAGAGTTTTTATTGATAATGGTTCATCCCTCAATTTGTGTACATATCAATTCTTTAAAAAATTTGTATTAAAAGAGGAAGATTTAACAAAAATTGATATCATCATTAAAGCATTCAAAAATAAATCCCAAGAGGCTTGTGGCATCATATCTCTCTCCTTAAAAGTGGGACTGAGAATATTAGATACTTTGTTATATGTGGTACATTGTACTGCATGTTTTAATCTTCTTCTTGGGTGACCTTGGATCTATGCAATAAAATCCGTTCCTTCTACTTTTCATCAGTGTCTCAAGTTTGAATTCAAGAATCAAGTTATCACCATTTTGGGTGACCCTCGACCATTTGAATTCTGTTCAAATATAGAGTTAGCTCAAATAGATTCTTATTCTTGTACTTCTATTTCTTCAACAATTTCTCCATTTTTATCATCTCAAATTTTTGATCATTTTCAAAGTTTAAAAGTGAGTGAGGAACATAAGACCCATTATCTCTCATTGGATCATGATGATCAGTTTCTTCAGGAGCCTCTTCTGGATCTAGCCAAGCTACCACATTCACCCCAAACTATGGGTTTACCTCATAGGAAGGGTGATGTAGTACACATTTGCACATGTACTTTCATCTTCAGAGGTATGGCTTATGAGTAAAATATTCATGATAGCAACCCATATCTCAATGAGCGCTCTTTTGCTCAATGCTATCTCACTAATGATTATCCCCTTCCTAAGAAGATCATGTTTGATATGGAATATGCAGGTAAAGGATTGGGACCACAACAAAAGGGTATCCAAGAGCCCTTGGATGTCGATATTTGACCTAGGAGATGTGGTATACATTTCATATCTAATAAGAATAAACCATTACATTTTGAAGATGATGACCATATTATGACTTATGCAAAATACATGGAATATCAAAAGTTGTCATAGATGATAATAAAAGTGTTAATTTTTCTTTTCCTTCAAAGATAATATCTTGTAATATGGTTGGATTTGTCTGTTCTAAATATAACTTTGCTTCTATGCTAGATAATGATGAATCTTTGTATGATGTCTTTTATGCTAAAAGAAATGGTGCTATTAGAAAATTTTGTGATTATCGTACCATGAATTTTGAACAAATATCCTTAAAAGAACTTCTCCATGATTTTGAGGATGTCTTCAATCCAACACCTCATGGTATACCCATTTATTTTGATAAGATGTATGATGAATTTAGGCTTTGCATTGATTTTAACTCTCCATATATATATATATATATATATATATATATATATATATATATATAAAGATAAAGAAAAACAACCAAAAAATTTCATATAGTTGTATCTTCATTCTCCAATGCATTTTTCTCTTGCTTGCTCATATTGCATTATTGCTTGTCATCTTTGCATTATTGCTTGACATCTAAAATAAACACTTTGCATGTCTTCTTGTCATAAATGCATGATTGATTTTTCATGTCTGCTTGCTCATATAGATTTTGGGGATCTTGTGACAATGGCATGTGATGATACCTAGTTAGGTCATAGCTCACATGCATTACACTTATAACTAGGAATATAATGCCTAAAAAGACCCCCTAGGGATTCTTTCCTTCCTTCTTCCTTTGTTCCTTATTATCACTTCTTCTCTCTTTTTTCTCGATTTCTTCATGATGTTGAAAATTCTTTTCGCACCAAAAATATTTCTCAAAGTCCCAATCTGGGATAGCACTTGCATACTATTTTTACACATATTATACCCCATATAGGATACTTATACATATTAGCAGGTATGGAACTATTCATTATCTTCTATCAGGTC
The DNA here is from genome assembly GCA_028583015.1 of Wollemia nobilis. Classification (NCBI taxonomy): domain Eukaryota; kingdom Viridiplantae; phylum Streptophyta; class Pinopsida; order Araucariales; family Araucariaceae; genus Wollemia; species Wollemia nobilis. The sequence continues at coordinate 5,874,645 of JAQPPZ010016348.1, forward strand.
ATACTCTCTTTTGACTCAACATTATCAACACGCCATTATAGGATAAGCTCATTGGTCATTTTCAGTAAACCTCGACAAACATCCTGTTGGAAATTTTGAGTAGTTTTGTTGTCATTGATGTCAAGAGAGTATTGTTTAAATTTCGTCATCATTAAGGACATCAAGTGGTTTTTCCAAAAGCAAGAAGGTCTTGAAAAGGAATAGGATATAATATTTATTTTTAATATTATATGCCTAAAAAGGCCCAAAGGATGAAGACCCAAGGAAGGAGAAGCAAGTTTAAATTAAATAATAATATTATATTATTATAATATTTTGGGTCAAATAACAAGGTGAAGAAAAACAAGGTTCAAGTTGAAAAGACCCATGAGCAGTTTACAAAATATTTAATTTAAATTAAAATATTTTAATCCTTGATTAAAATTTTAATTTAAATTAATAATGGGTGCAAGGGTTTTAAATTTAATATTTAAAATCTAATTCAAATTTAAAAATTTGAAATTGGTCGACATGTAAAAGACAAGAAGCATGTGTATTTATATAGGAAATAATTCTCATTTCCTAAGTCCTTGAAATATACACCTTCGAATGAAAATGAAATCATGTGCTGCATTACTTGGAAGAAGAGAAATTCATATTTCAAAGTGTTGGAGGCAGACGAAGGAATAAGGGCAGCGACGTGGATAGAGAAATCCATCGATAATGGTAGCATAGGTGGCAGTTGAGAAAGAGCTAGGGCTTTGCAAGGAAGGGATCCTCGGGTTCGATCCATGCGATTGATGTTTTGCTAGAGGAAAGAAGCCTTTGTTTTATTTGACATTTTTTTGTGAGGAGGATATAGAGGGGAACGTGCACCTAAGGTTTCATGTGGGCACGTAGCCCACTTGGTAGCCTAGCTTTGGGCTAGGGTGTTGGAGAGGCTACGTCGTGTGTTCAAATTTCGTCGAAGATATTTTTGGTGGGCAGAATAGTTGAAAGGTATGCTATACACATTTTTATTTCTCCAAAGGTTTTGAAATTCGAAAATTGCTTAGAGGGTTTCGTAAGTTGGAAGCTATAAGGTTTTTGAGGGAGTTATAAGGTAAAGTAAATTAAAATATTTTATTTTGATTTTTTGGTGATTGAAATTTATTTTATAAAGTTGGAGTGATAAGGTGTATAAAGGAAATTGTTGTGTATTTTGTTATAATAAAGATGTTGACTTATATTGTGTAAGTTTGGAGATTATAAGGTGTACTAAGAGATTTGATATTTTTGTATGGTAAAATAATTATTGGGAAAATTATTTTGTGGAGATCTTGAGATAGGTTGTGGCTACCTAACCTTAGTATTGGCAAAGAAGATTTGATTGTGGTTAAGACAGGTTTTGAAGACATATCTCCATCAAAACAAAAGGTATGGGCACATCTTCCTTATGAGTGAAATATTGTTGGATTGAATGTTGTGAAATGCAAAGTTGGAGTGAAAAGGATTGTTTGATAAGCATTGTTGGAAATATTTGAGTGAGTCTTCATATGCATGATTAGGGTTTGTGAAAGATCATGAGTATCATTGTTATGTGAAGTTGAGTACAATCTTGAACTAGGGTTTGTGAAAGAACATGAGTATCATTGTTATGTGAATTTAGAATCATCTTGAGTCAAGGTTTGAGTTCCATAGTGTGAATTATTGGAAGCATAGTGAAACACTTGTTTAGGGTTTGTAAGCAAGTTGTGTTTCATTGAGTGATTGGTTGAGTGGAGTTGATTGAGCATTATTGATTGAAAGTATTGGAGTGATAGTTCAAGTTCTATGAAACAAATTGTTCTTTATTTTAAATTGATTTGAAGGAGAGATTGAAAGTGATTGAGCATTGTTGTGAGTGTGAAGCATATTGAGTCTCTAAACCAATTCTCATATAGTTTCTATGGTAAAACAAGGAGATTGAAAGTGATTGAGCATTGTTGTGAGTGTGAAGCATATTGAGTCTCTAACCATTCTCTATATGTTTCTATGGTAAAAAATTAGTGATTGTTGTAAGTGTGATATTGAGTTTTTTTTGAAGTGATTGAGCATTGTTGTGAGTGTGAAGCATATTGAGTCTCTAACCATTCTCTATATGTTTCTATAAGTTAAACAAGATTTTATGTGAAACTTGTTTGTGTGATTGAAGAGGTTTTTGTGATAGATTGAGTTGAGTTGAGTAAGCTTTTGTGGAAGCTTACAATGCATATTTGAGGTAAGTCTTGGTGAAGACTTATTGAGAAGATTTGAGGTAAGTCTTGGTGAAGACTTGAGAGCATATTGAGCAAGTTCTTGAGAGGACTTGTGGATAGATTTGAGGTAAGTATTTGAGAAGACTTGAGAGCAGAATTGATTGATTGATTTGTTCAAACCTTGAGTTAAGGTTTGGGGTAGATCTAGTAGAGTTGATTTATGATTAGATCAAGCTTTGTGTTAAGGCTTGAGGATAGATTTGAGGATAGATTTTGTGTAGATTTGAGGATAGGTTTATGCTAGACCAGAGATAAATATTGAGCAGATTTATGCTAGACCAAGGACTATGTTTAGTGATTAGAAATAGAATCTAACAAGGACTATGTTTAGTCAGATTTGAGATAGATATTGAGCAGATTTGTGCTAGATCAAAGGACTATGTTTAGTGTAGATTTGAGATAGATATTGAGAGATTTGTGCTATATTGAAGGACTATGTTTAGTGTAGATTTGATAGAGTTGAGATCAAGCTTTGGAGGTGATAGAGTAGAGGATAGTAGTCTCTAGTGGATAGAGATCCATTAGCTAGGGTAGTGAGGATAGAGGTCTTTTGAGTGAGGATAAGAGTCTTCAATGGAGAGAGATCCACAAGCCAGTGTAGTGGAGGTAGTAGTCTTCTAGAGGATCACCAGCCAGAGCAGAGGAGAAGGAGTTCTCCTATGGATAGAGTTCCACAAACTTAGTAGGATTGGTGTCTCTTATGGATAGGGATCCATAAACTTGATTAGGGGATTGGTGTCTCCTTTGGATAGAGGTCCATAAACATTGTAATAGGGAAGGATTCCCAAGATATTTGTTGAGAAAATTTTAGTGAAATATTTTCTCTATGGACGTAGCCCACATTGGGTGAACCATGTTAAATTGGTGTCTCTATTGTGTGTGGTGATTTATGCATTGCTTTGATTACTATTATTGATATTGCCATTGATATATTGGATAATATTGTTTGAGGAAAGAAAAGTAAAAAGTGGTCTTATACTATTCACCCCCCCTCTCAGTATAAGCTTGTGTTCTTCAATTGGTATCAGAGTGGGTTCCTTCGAAAGAGTTTAACAACTTGAAGGAAAAGCTCTCAAGAACACAGATGGATTCTCAGAATGGATCTTCAAGGAATTCGACACCATTGTTCGATGGGAACAATTATGTACTTTGGAGTATGAGAATGAAGATTCACCTAATGGCACTTGGAAATGAAATATGGGAAGCAGTTGAGAATGGATACATACCACCAGCTACTCCACCTATAGATAAATATGGTAAGCTCCTACATCTGAATAATTCAAAGGCAATGAATGGAATTTTAAAGGGTTTGCATGAAACAAAGTTTATAAAGGTTATGCATTGCAAATCAACAAAGGAAATTTGGGATAAGTTGAAAGGTATATATGAGGGAGACAAAAAGGTCAAAAGAGCAAAGTTGCAAAATTACAAGAGAACATTTGAAGACCTAAAGATGAAGGATGAGGAAAACATTGTTGCATATCTACTTCATGTAGATGAGGTTGTTAACTCCATGCAAGGACTTGGGCTTAAGGTTGAAGAAACAGATGTTTGTGATAAGATTTTAAGGTCACTCCCAAAAAGGTATAGTGAAAATATTTCAGCTATAGAAGAGTCAAAAGATATTGAACTTTTGACAAGGGATGAGTTACATGGAATTCTCACAGCTTTTGAGATGAGAATAAAAGAGGAACCTATTCCCCAGAAAGAAGCAACCTTCAAAGCTACTAAGAAGACAAAGGGTAAGAAGTCAGATTCAAGCAATGAGTCATCCAGTGATGAAGAAGCAAATTATGGCAGAAGGAACAAAGACTCAAGAAAATATAAAGGTACAAAATTAGTTAGATGTTTCAATTATGGAAAATATGGTCACTATGCATCTGATTGTCCAGAGGCTAGAAATAGCAATGATGAAGAAAAATAGGATCATAAGAACAGGGAAACAGGAAAACACAAGTACCAAAAGAAAAGTAGGGATGGACAAGGCAAGCAAGGAAATAAGTTTTTCCAAAGGCATAAGAAGAGTTTTTATGTAGACAAGGCAAGTAAGAGTTCAAGTGATAGTGATGGAAGCTCCTCAAGTAATGATGAAGATGAAATTCTATTTCTGGTAGAAGAAAAAGAAGTGGTTAGAAATAGGTTACCAATGATTCTCAAGTGTTTTAGATGTGGTAACTTTGGTCATCTTGAAGATAGTTGTACAAGGAATGGATTCTATTTCAGTGAAGATGAATATGAAGATGCTAGTGAAGGTCCAGAAGAAGAAAGTCTACTTTTGGCAATAGAAGAAGAAGGACATGCTCCTATGGAAGATGAATCAGAAAGGAATGAAGATGATCCTAAAGGTAAAAAAATAGAGGAAGAATCAGAGAAAGGAGAAGTTGATCTTGAGGGTGAGCTTATTTCTGCCCTTGATGAATTAAGGAAGGTAAGAAAGTAGAACTCAAAACTCAAGCTTCAATTTCAAGAATGTGATGAAGAGAAAGGAAAGCTTATAGAAGATCTAACCAACTCAATAGCTAAGGCAAGGAGATTTAAAGAGAGGTTAGATGCAAAGGTTTTAGAATGTGAAAGGTTAGAGCATGAAGTAGCTTCATTAAGGAAGGAAGTAAAAGAGTCTAAAGACAAGCTACACAGGTTTGGGAGAAGCTCAAAGAACTTGGATAAGATTATCAAGGTACAAAGATCTTCATCAAACAAGATAGGACTTGGCTTTGAACAGGTACAAAGAGAACAAGGAGAGGAGTCAATCTCAAGCTCCATGGAAGAAGAAGCTTCAGAAGAAGAGAGTGTAAGAGAGAGTGAGACTTATGAGGAAGAGTTGAACAATAGAAAGTTCAACAAGGAAAGGAACAATGCACAAATGAGGAACAGATGGAATAGGAAACAACACAGGGTAAAAGAGACTAAGAGACCAATGGGGTCAAGGCAAGGTAGTTTCAATGGATGATGCTTCTCATGTCACAGGTTTGGGCACAAGGCTACACAGTGCAGGACACATGAAAGATAGGAATATGGGAATTTTAGAAACAGGCATCTCTTTCAAGGGTATTGTCACTCTTGTAATCAGTTTGGTCATAAGGCAGTTAATTGTAGGGTTCATAACAAGAATGGATATGGCTTCACCAGGAGGAACTACAAGATATTTGCACCTTCAAGGAATCACAACATTAAGTGCTATAAGTGCAATAATGTTGGGCACATAGCTAAGTGGTGTAGAGCAGAACTTCCAGAGACAAGCAGGAACAGGAACAGTCAGAGGAATTAGAAGGATCAGTTGAGGAAGAAGGTGGACAAAGGTAAAGATCAGTGTATGCTGGGAGTAGAGATACTCCCACCCCAAAATTAACCACCTCAAGAGAGGAGGTGGGGGAGGGGCTAAGCTAAGAGTCTCATTCTTAGCCCCAAGCCCCAAAGGTGGCCCTTTGCCATTGATGACAAAGGGGGAGAGATTTGAGTTAGGGGGAGAGCATTCAATCAGGGGGAGCAATTTCTAAGGGGAGCAACTTTTGAAAAAAAGAAAAAGGAATGGTAAAAAAAGGGGTTGCCATCAATGACAAAGGGGGAGATTGTTGGAAATTTTGAGTAGTTTTGTTGTCATTGATGTCAAGAGAGTATTGTTTAAATTTCATCATCATTAAGGACATCAAGTGGTTTTTCCAAAAGCAAGAAGGTCTTGAAAAGGAATAGGATATAATATTTATTTTTAATATTATATGCCTAAAAAGGCCCAAAGGATGAAGACCCAAGGAAGGAGAAGCAAGTTTAAATTAAATAATAATATTATATTATTATAATATTTCGGGCCAAATAACAAGGTGAAGAAAAACAAGGTTCAAGTTGAAAAGACCCATGAGCAGTTTACAAAAGATTTAATTTAAATTAAAATATTTTAATCTTTGATTAAAATTTTAATTTAAATTAATAATGGGTGCAAGGGTTTTAAATTTAAATATTTAAAATCTAATTCAAATTTAAAAATTCAAAATTGGTCGACGTGTAAAAGACAAGAAGCATGTGTATTTATATAGGAAATAATTCTCATTTCCTAAGTCCTTGAATATACACCTTTGAATGAAAATGAAATCGTGCACTGCATTACTTGGAGGAAGAGAAATTCACATTTCAAAGTGTTGGAGGTAGACAAAGGAATAAGGGCAGCGACGTGGATAGAGAAATCCACCAATGGTGATAGCGCAGGTGGTAGTTGAGAAAGAGCTAGGGCTTTGCAAGGAAGGGATCATGGGTTCGATCCACGCGATTGACATTTTTGCTAGAGGAGAGAAGCCTTCATTTTATTTGATATATTTTTGTGAGGTGGCATATAGAGGGGATCGTGTGCCTATGGTTTCATGTGGGCACGTAGCCCACTTGGTAGCCTAGCTTTGGGCTAGGGTGTTGGAGAGGCTACGTCGTGTGTTCAAATTTTTCCGAAGACGTTTTGGTGGGCAGAATAGTTGAAAGGTATGCTATACACATTTTTATTTCTCCAAAGGTTTTGAAATTCGGAAATTGCTTAGAGGGTTTCGTAAGTTGGAAGCTATAAGGTTTTTGAGGGAGTTATAAGGTAAAGTAAATTAAAATATTTTATTTTAATTTTTTGGTGATTGAAATTTATTTTATAAAGTTGGAGTGATAAGGTGTATAAAGGAAATTGTTGTGTATTTTGTTATAATAAAGATGTTGACTTATATTGTGTAAGTTTGGAGATTATAAGGTGTACTAAGAGATTTGATATTTTTGTATGGTAAAATAATTATTGGGAAAATTATTTTGTGGAGATCTTGAGATAGGTTGTGGCTACCTAACCTTAGTATTGGCAAAGAAAATTTGATTGTGGTTAAGACAGGTTTTGAAGACATATCTCCATCAAAACAAAAGGTATGGGCACATCTTCCTTATGAGTGAAATATTGTTGGATTGAATGTTGTGAAATGCAAAGTTGGAGTGAAAAGGATTGTTTGATAAGCATTGTTGGAAATATTTGAGTGAGTATTCATATGCATGATTAGGGTTTGTGAAATATCATGAGTATCATTGTTATGTGAAGTTGAGTACAATATTGAACTAGGGTTTGTGAAAGAACATGAGTATCATTGTTATGTGAATTTGGAATCATCTTGAGTCAAGGTTTGAGTTCCATAGTGTGAATTATTGGAAGTATAGTGAAACACTTGTTTAGGGTTTATAAGCAAGTTGTGTTTCATTGAGTGATTGGTTGAGTGGAGTTGATTGAGCATAATTGATTGAAAGTATTGGAGTGATAGTTCAAGTTCTATGAAACAAATTGTTCTTTATTTCTAGATTGAGTTGAAGGAGATTGAAAGTGATTGAGCATTGTTGTGAGTGTGAAGCATATTGAGTCTCTAACCATTCTCTATATGTTTATATGGTAAAACAAGAGAGATTGAAAGTGATTGAGCATTGTTGTGAGTGTGAAGCATATTGAGTCTCTAACCATTCTCTATATTTTTTGTGTAAAATAGTAGAATAATTTTTGACATATATTTATAAGTTAAACAAGATTCTATGTGAAACTTGTTTGTGTGATTGAAGAGGTTTTCTGTGATAGATTGAGTTGAGTTGAGTAAGCTTTTGTGGAAGCTTACAATGCAGATTTGAGGTAAGTCTTGGTGAAGACTTATTGAGAATATTAGAAAGTTCTTGAGAGGACTTGTGGATAGATTTGAGGTAAGTCTTTGAGAAGACTTGAGAGCAGAATTGATTGATTGATTTTTTCAAACCTTGAGTTAAGGTTTGGGGTAGATCTAGCAGAGTTGATTTGTGATTGGATCAAGCTTTGTGTTAAGGCTTGAGGACAGATTTGAGGATAGAATTTGGTGCATATTTGAGGATAGGTTTATGCTAGACTAGAGATAGATATTGAGAAGATTTGTGCTAGACCGAAGGACTATGTTTAGTGCAGATTTGAGATAGATATTGAGCAAATTTATGCTAGATCAAAGGACTATGTTTAGTATAAATTTGAGATAGATATTGAGCAGATTTATGCTAGACCGAAGGACTATGTTTAGTGTAGATTTGAGATAGATATTGAGCATATTTATGCTAGACCAAAGGACTGTGTTTAGTGCAGATTTGAGATAGAGCTGAGATCAAGATTTGGAGGTGATAGAGTAGAGGATAATAGTCTCCAGTGGATAGAGATCCATTAGCCAGGGTAGTGAGGATAGAGGTATTCTAAGTGAGGATAGGAGTCTTCAGTGGAGAGAGATCCACAAGCCAGTGTAGTGGAGGTAGTAGTCTTCTAGAGGATCACCAGCTAGAGCAGAGGAGAAGGAGTTCTCCTATGGATAGAGTTCCACAAATCAAATTAGGAGATTGGTGTCTCCTATGGATAGAGATCCACAAACTTGATTAGGGGATTGGTGTCTCCTTTGGATAGAGGTCCATAAACATTGTAATAGGGAAGGATTCCCAAGAGATTTGTTGAGAAAATTTTAGTGAAATATTTTCTCCGTGGATGTAGCCCACATTGGGTGAACCACGTTAAATTGGTGTCTCTATTGTGTGTGGTGATTTATGCATTGCTTTGATTACTACTATTGATATTGCCATTGATATATTGGATAATATTGTTTGAGGAAAGAAAAGTAAAAAGTGGTCTTATACTGTTCACCCCCCTCTCAGTATAAGCTTGTGTTCTTCACATCCTAGCGGGTAATAATATTACAACAGTAAATAAGGGAGTAACCACTCATAGTGGGTCAAACCTCCACAAATATTTTTACATTGATGCAAGTGCTACACCCATAGCAGGTCTAGCTACATCTTTTTTACAATCCCTAGTGTCTGGCTACACTGGTTCACTACAACCTATGCTAGCCTTATACTTTGGACCATTCATTCTTCTCCTTTTATGATGGTTGACCTTTGGACCTCCCTATTTTCTCTTATTATCTTATTCTTCTCTTTCTTATCTGATTCTTCTCTTTCTTCTCTCTTTTTTCTCTTTCTTTTCTTTCTTCTTATTTTTCTCTTTCTATTTTTATTTTCTTTCTTTCTCTTGAATTCTCTTGCTTGATCTCATTTCTCCTTATTTATTCTCCTTGTTATTCTTATTTTTGCATTCATTCATCCTCATGTAGTGTGCCTTAGGATAGTTTAAATACATAAAAAAAACTTAAAATGAAAAAGCAAAACATATAAAAAATTACATATAGAACACATAAAATCACAATAATATCCGCAAGTATGTATTACTCATAGGAAAAGAGAGTACATCATGTGAGGTTGGTGTACCACAATCAAAAATTAGTACAATCCACCTAGGTATGCACACCATAATAAAAAACTAGTTCGTCATCCCGATCCATAGCCTATTCTAGCTCTGAGAGGTAGCTCCATCTGGTTCTCCCTAGGGTGGAGGTAATCTCAGTTGTGCCATCGATTGCTGAGATGCCATAAAAAATTGTGATCGAGATTTCAAATTGCTCATTGACTAAAGGGATGGAAGAGGCTCCATCCTTCACTCTAGAGGGATAGGTGTGCAATAATCCATATAAAAAAATATGGCTCTCTGAATGGCTATCTCCAACCTGTCATTGGTATACCACAAATCCACCTGAAGGAGCTACACTGCATCCCATGCTTGGTTGCTCCCAATGGTATTCATCCCCTTAGCCCTAGCCCAATGGCACTCTCCATGCAGTTGGGCCACCTCTCCCTACATACGGGTAACCTTTTCTAGTGTAGTGTCCCTATCAGCCTATAGTTGGGCCATCTGTATTTGTAGAGAAGCTAGTTGTACCTGTATCTACTCTATCCCTTGGCTTTGGCCTCCCATAACTACTGATGTGGATGCCACCCTAGGGTCTCTGACCTAAATTTCCTCTGCCTGTGTAGGGGTATCTCTCACCCCTCTCTCTTTAGTCCCTTCTCCTAGGATGGTCTCCTCTACCACCCAAATATAGACCTATGTTAGCCTCTATCTAGATGTGATAGGAGCTTGCTCCTACCTCTCAAAATACCCGTTGCATGCCCAAGTCCATAACCTGACACCTCTATACTAGTACAGGTAGGGATATCCTCTGGGGTGCAACTCCTATGTACCATCACCTATACCTGATGGCCATCCCTACATCGCCTAATCTGGGGTTGATGTAGGGAGGATCATCTGTGTCCTCCTTGACCCATATAGTGAGGTATGGCTCACCTCCAAAACCTATTGGGTCTTGGGTCACCCTCTAGTACCAATAGTTTCCCAGGTCCAAGATTACCTATAATATCTTGAACTACTGTAGGACTCGATCGAACTTGAGTTCCTCTGGATCTCTCCTCTTTGACCTTAGCTATATGATCCTTCTCACCTTTTCTAGATCTATCTTGTCATCTACATAACCAGGGTGAAGCCTCCATGGTCACTAGATGAGTTACATATCTTACAACTCATCGATCACCTACCTTGCTAGTGGCAAGTTCCTTGCATAGACCCTCATGGTCCTCTTAAAGGATCTCAACCATCTATATGTTGTTTGCTATTTTGGGTCAGGCGATGGTCCTGGTAGTATTAACTATATTTACACCACGATGTGCTCCCAACACCATACCAAGAGCAAAGTCATACACACCAGTCCTGTATACCACTTATACATGATGTACAACATCCTATATAGGTAGGCCAACACATAAGGGTCCCATGTGAATCAAACCCCCTAATGTCACATGTCTGTCACTACTCCTGCTAGTGCCTATGGCAAGTTTCATCTACTAGTATGGCAGGTCAACAAACCAACCACAAACCCTAAGAGCACCACAGTCAGAGGGTCTGCTCTGTAGCGGTCGATCAAGTCATCAACTACTATGGTGCCCTCTCGCACTTGGAGGATAAAACTTGTGAAAAACTATTGTAGAGTGGCTACCTATCCGTGGACCCTACATACCTCATTACCACTGATGGGGATCCTTAATATCTACCACACATCCTCCAGTGTGACGATCATATTCCTTGTAAGTAACCAAAAAGTAGAAGTCTCCAGATACCATCGCTCTACCAAGGCGATCAGCATAGCCTTGTCTGTCTCTATTTATGGTATCCTTGCCACATGATCCAACCCTACTACCTCTAGTATAGCCTTCTATGCCTACCCAAAAGCATATAACTCTACCAAAGCCCCTGCTCGCCACTCTCGACTCTCAAGAATACCTAGCTGCATTCACCAAACAAAATAAAATTTAATCAATTCCATAATAAAGTTAAAGAAATTAAAATTAATTCAACATCATTTATTAAGCATATGGAAATTACAACTCGAAATTTACACTTTGGGTTTTACTTGTTTTCTTTGTTTTCTTCTTTTTTTTATCTTTTTCCTTTTGATTTTCTTCTTTTTTTCCTTAGTTTTCGTGAAATCACGTCCCCTTTTTAGGGCACGCAACTTTGCTTTTGTGAAATTGCGCCTGTTGTCTTTTGGGTACATTTTTGCAAAGTCGCGCTTGGTTTTTTCTAGGCATGATTTAACCACGCTTTGCCCAAAGAAAAATTACGATTAGGCCGCAAAGTCGTGCCTAGGTTGTGGCACAAAATCCACCAATTTTTATGGTGATTTCCTCTCAAAATTCCTCTAAACCATAATTAAATCATGAAAAATGAGGTAAAATAAAGTGAAAGGAGGGTCACAAGCAATACTTACCCATTCTCGAGCCCCAAAATTACCCCTCGTAGTCACCACTCGGTGAACTGGAAGTGCCATTGTCTTTTCTCCCAAAGCTCTATTTTCTCTCCTCCTCGTGGTAAAAATAAATTAGGGTTTTACCCCTATTTTCCTTTTTAACCTTGTTTTTTGTTTTTTTTGCTCAGTTGTCGCTCTTTCTCTCTCTCTTCTTACATGTCAATTATTTCAAGTTTTTATGAAACATCACTTTTTCATAAAAACTCGAGGGGGCACCATGGCCTATAGAGACATTAATGTCCCTAATGCCTCGATTTTCATGGAAATTAAAAGAATGTGCGAAATGATATCGTTTTTGCACCACTCCTTTCTTCTAATCTAGACACCCCATTTTTACTTGCTGTTTATTTCCTAGTGTGTGCCTACATCCTTTTTTTGATGCATTTAACAGGCTATAAATGCATCAAAAAGGGGGTAAAATGTAGACATGGTAAATTGACCCACTTTCAATGGGTAATCTTCCTTAGTGCCCCTAAGAGGCCCTCAATCCTTGCCAAGAGCAAGGGAAGACCTATTGCCCCTCCTTTTTAGTTTATTTTGTCTTTTCATGAAATCGCACCCCATATTTACAAGGCACACCTTTGCGCAAGCGATATTGTGCTCCATCAGGATGGGGCGTGACTTCACTATTTTTAACTTAAATTTTAAGTTAATTTTATTTTATTCTTTTGGTCTTGCTTAGAACGAGGTTTAAATCCTCGAGCATGTTTTGGCGTTGGCTTTGGGTTTATTTTGATCATATTTTTCCCTTCGATTTCATCTATAAAAGGAAAATTGTTCTTACCAAATCATAAGATGTGAAGTTTTTTAAGTACAATATGATATGCGAGCAATGCAAAATTTTGATTATTGATAGCTTGTTCTTCTTCCTTTGTTTTATCTACTGTAAGCTAACATTGAAGTACAAATTTTGAATTTTATCTTTTGTTGCATGGATTGTATTGATTTGTTGTGTGACTTGGTGGATTTGTTGTGTGGTTCAAAGAGATAGAGTGCTCACTCGCATACTTCATTCTTCTCTGCCTAATTCTACGATATCCATTAGGGTTTTCTCAATTTATTTTTGGCATTCATTTCATCTTCTGCACTCAATTTTTATTTTTCATTAGTCTACAATGATATCATGCCCTGCATTAGTGAGGCATTACTTCGCTTGCCCTAATTAGGGTAAAATAGTCTACAGAAGTGAAATCATGCACCGTCCAGGAGAGGTACAACTTTGCTGTTGTGTTATTGTGCCCACTCTAGGTGAGGCACAATTTTTCCCTAGGGCATACCGAGGGTAATTTCAAGATTCTATTTTCACTATTGCATTATATTCTACATCTAGATCATACTGTTGCATCATGTTTTTTGTTCCTTGTTACTATATTTTTGTTTTATGATTAATTCTTGAAAGGTCAATTTCTACTTTTGTATTAAAAGGTCATCTAAAAGGACCTAGAGGGCTTGACTGTTGCACCTCCAATATTTTTTACACAACAGCCTAAGCAATCCCCCTAATGCTAATTCTATTTTTTAGTGTTTCATGAGTGATCTTATAGAAACATGTATTTTTGATATCATTGGATAAGAGGTAGAAAAAGCTAAATCAACCACTGGTCTAGATAAGTGCTCTAATCATTCTATTTGTTGAAAATCTAATTTAATTATTAATTTCTTAGGCATTTGAAAGTGAAGGCATTTAGTTTGCATCTAGGGATAATTTCTGTGCATCTATTTTGCATATTTCTAATTTAAAGGTTTTCTAAAATGAAACTCTAGGTTAGTGAGCATCTAAATAAAGAATCATTTTTAGGCTAGCTCTTGTATGCTTGCATTCTATTTTTAGTTATCCTATTCTATTTTCTGCACTATCCTTTACCTTTTCTAGTGTAGATCTAGGAAGGGCAAACTTAGGTGTTTTCTTAAATTGAATACATCAAAATATCCCGAATATCCTGAGGACTTGGAGCGAGTCCTTAAAATATTCTTGGTGAACCCTTCCCCCTAGCACTGAGTGTAGAGAACAACATACCCCATGATCACCTTGGCTCTCTCTCTCTTGCAGATCCAACCAAGAAATGTACGCGATAGGGTAGTTTTCCTCGTCTACAGTAACAAAGAATTTTAAGGGGGTCCCTATTTCTATAACCAAGTGGGACTCTTTCTTAAACCCTGGCATGTGGGTTTCAACTCATCAAATGAGCGGCCATCACAGGTTCTAGTGTGGGTTTGGCTTTCTCGACTCCCATAGGAATTTTGAAGAAATAACATCTTGCATATGATTGTCCTTCTTCTTGGGAAGTTGATTGGACCGTCACAATAGATGATGGATAAAAATGTAATCTTTGTTGCCCATATCTATGTTAAAATTGATTTAAACAATCCTATTCCAGATTCTTTTGAAATAAATATTGGATTGAATTTATGGGTTCAACAACTTGACTATGAAGCTCTTCCATTTTTTTATCAGATCTACCATGAATATGGCCACCTACCAAAAAAATACCATATGGTTGTCCCACCTGTGGCTTCAAATCTTGGGCCTTCTTGGTATGCAAAAAATCTGGATAAAGTAAAAGCCTCAATAAAGGAAGGGGATCGGGATAAGGAAGGCTTTATTATGGTAAAACCCTGAAATAGAGGAAGAAAAAAAAAAGAGACCTTAAGGATAGCTAGCCAGATGCTCTACTCAACTATTTTGAAATACTAGATTATCTTGATCAGTGCATGGATATACCTGAAACGTCACTACATAATGCAAATATAAAAGGGATGAATTATATGTCTTTTCTTGAGGTGGAATCTAAGGAATCAGATCTAGGGAGTTTAAATGAAGAACAAAGGGCTTTGGTTCTGAGTATAGGTGATATGGTTGGCTCTAGCCCTGGAAGGAAAACTATTTTGGAAAGTGGCACAAATTTAGTTATGCCCTCTCCTACTCAGGCACTGATGCAGTTATCCTTGGAATTCAAAACTCCCATGATGTTGGGATTGTAGTAGATAACAATTAAAAAAGGTGTTTCGAATAATAATATGAAGGTAGGTTGAAAGAAAGACCAGGAAAAAATTAAGTTAATGGGAAAGAATTTGGTGGAGTTAGGCTTGGTGAGAACATTGGACTCCCATTTTTCTGACCCCTAGATATTTTTATCCTTTCATGGAATGTAAGGGGGTTGAAAAACATCCCCAGACAAAAAGCTATTCGTAATTTGGTTTGTGTTCATTCTTTGGATGTGGTGTTTATTCAGGAGACTAAATTGGCTACTGATAGAATGTTCAATATTGATCCTAAGTTGTGGAGAAGGAGTCAATGCCAATGTATTGGTGCATGTGGATATGCTAGTGGTATTTCTTGTTTATGGGATCCAGTTAAGATCTCTCCTCTTACTTGGATTTCCATATGATGGTCTATTTCGATGATCGAGCATGATAATAAATTTGGTGAAACCATCCTAATTACAAATGTGTATGCTCCTATTGATTACAATGGTGAAGTAAATTTTTAGGGTCACATTAGCTTTGTGAGAAGTTTGGCTCCCTTGTACCCATGTATTTTGGTTGGATACTTCAACTATATCACTTGTTTGGAGGATAAACATGGTGGGATTGATCATCTCAAGATTTTTTATTCTATCTTCAGTGCTCATATCCGAGCCCTGAACTTGGTTGACATCAAGTTGGATAATGGGATATTTACCTAGCACAATAGAATATGTGGGGAATATTCCATATTAGAGAGACTGGATAGGTTTTTGATCTCCAATTTTTGTATTGGTAATAACAAAAGTGCTAGTTCTGTGATTATGGAGGGTAGGGGATCTGATCATTAGCCTATCAAACTCTCTCCTCTGGAGTTAGGGATAAAGAAGAATCTTTCCTTTAAGTTTCAACTCATGTGGCTTTGGGATCCTAAGCTTCATGATCTCATGCAAGGCTAGTGGACCAATGGCAAACCTCTTCATGGTACCGCTATGCAGGGTTATGCATAGTGGTGAATATTCACCAATTGGGCTAATATTAGAATTTTAAAAATTGGAAATTGGTGAATATGAGGACCCTCGACGTCAGCCCATTCACCTAAAATTTTTAGGACCAATTTTTTATTAGGGTCAATTCACCATAATATATATCCAAACATAGGCATATTTATACTTGTTGGAAAGATATTTTCAAGCCTGATCTAATGGTGGTGTTTTTATGAAGTTATAATATGATTTAATAGGTCAAAATTAGATCCAAATATGACCTTACATTTTAGTGCTTAAAATACCCCAAATTTTGGTATGAAGATGCTCGATTTGGTTTGCTTAGGAATATTCATGATTCACCTTGATTTTGATTAGGATTTGCAATTTTTTTACAAGTACATTTTGATTCCAAACCCTTATGCATAACCCTACTGCTATGTATTCCTTTATGAAGTAGCTACAATTTGTTAAGCATAAATTGAAGAGATGGAGTAGACCAAATTTTGGGAATATTTCCTTGGTTAAGTTTGTGAATCTTAGGGGGGTGGAATAAGCTTCAAAGAAGATTAGATATCAGGGACTCGTGGAGGAGCTTCCCATTGAGGAATATAAGGTTGCGAAAGACCTTGCTGAATGGGAATTCAAGGAAGAATGTTTTTGAAACAAAAATCTTGAGTAGATTGGATTTAGTAAGGAGATAGGAACACAAAATTATTTTATAACTCAGTTAAGGCTCATCGTAATGGTAACCTGATTACCTCTCTTGTGAATTATCAGGGTGCGCTGCTCTCTTATTTTAGGGATATTTTAGAAGAGACTAGGAGGTATTTTTTCTCTCTCTTCAAGGAGGACTCCCTCTTAGATGATGAGGATGAAAATATTATTCTAAATTGTATTCTCTCAATTATTTCTAGAGAGATGAATGAGAACTTGATGGGTCAAATTTCCCTTAAGGAGTTAGAAAATGTTGTATTCAAGATGAAAAATGGAAATCCCCAGGCCTGGATGGATTCCTGATTGAGTTTTATTAGGAATTTTGGGATTTAATCAAATTTGATATTTTGGAGGTGGTCCATGAGTCCCAAAAAAACAAATAGATGCTAAGGGCTCTAAATTCTACCTTTGTGTTGCTTATTACCAAAAAAGAGGGAGTGAATTCCATGAATATGTTTAGGCCTATCGATATCTACAATGTTGTGTATAAGATCATCACAAAATTATTGCCGAGAGGTTAAAGATATGGTTGAGAAAAATCATCTCTGATGAGAAATGTGGGTTTGTTGTTGGCTGGAAAATCCTAGATGGGGTTGTTATTGCTACAAAATTTATTCACTTTATGGAAAATTCTAAAGAGAAAAATATGTTCATTAAGTTGGAAATGGCCAAAGCCTATGATCAGGTTAGATGGTCCTTTCTTTAGAAAGTTCTTTTTGATTTTGGCTTTGAGGAGGAATCGATTAGATGGGTGATGAACTATGTTTCTTCTTCCTCGTTCTCCGTTCTTGTTAATAACAAGTCATCAAAGCTATTTGAGGTCTCAAGGGGTTTGAGGCAAGGATATCATTTATCTCCTCATTTGTTTATCATTATGGTAGGAGGGTTGGGAAGTTTACTCAAGTCTCAGGTTAGATAGGGTCTCATTCAGGGTTGGAAGTGAAATAGGAGGTTTCTGCCTCTTTCGCTCCAATTTGTTGATGATATTGCTTTGTTGGGAGTTACCACTATTAGGGAAGTTGGAAATATTAGATGGTATCTTGACATATATCTTGGTGCTTCTAGATAGTTGATTAATAAGGACAAGTCTTCTATTTTCTTCTTCAATATCCCTCCTCTTATTCAAGCCAAAATTGCTCGTATTTTAAGATTTCAGGTCGGGACTCCCCCCTTCATTTATCTTGGTATTTCAATTTCATCTCATCCTATGCCTATATATTCTTGGTAGTCTATGCTTGATAAGTTTAGAAGGAAGGTGAATCACTAGACCATCATATGGCTATCCTCTACAGGTAGAGTGTTGCTTTTAAAATTTGTTGTTCAAGCTTTACCCATTTACATGTGTTTTGTGCAAACAACTCCCTCTCATTTCATCAAGGACATGGATGCTTTGTCAAGATAGTTTTTATGGTCTAAAAAACTTGATAAATATAAATGGAGTTTTATTATGTGGGATTCTATTTGTAGGTCAGTTCAAGAGGGAGGCCTTGGGTTGCAGAAAACAACTCTTTCTAGGTAGGCTTTTGCTGCAAAAATTTATTGGAGATTGTGTACCTCTCAAGATCATATTTGGAAAAAAATATTATCTTGTAAATATTTGAGAGGTATTTCTAAGGCTGAGATACCTAAAGTCAACTTGGTTGGGAAAGGTTCAGTTGTCTGGGACACTTTGAAAAGAGGAGCTAATTTAATTAAGTAGGTTTTGTTTTGGATTTGTAATCGGGGATCAAATGTTCTTTTCTAGAAGGATTATTGGGATGGCCACCCTCCTATATTGAATCAATATCCTAGGTTATGCTCCCTAAGTTTTTTTTATTGAAAGCGAGCTAGTATCATGTAGAGGACTTAAAAAAAATCCATTCTTTTGGAAATATGGAGATGTATAGGTGGAAATATATGCAAGAATTACCCCAGGGGGGGTTGCCTAAGGACAAAGATGTTCTTGCTATTATTCTTGTATGGATACCCTATTCTTCATTAAGGGGTAAAGACATTCTAGATTAGAACCCTGATCCCAAGGGAATCTACTCTGTAGCCTATGGTTATCAGGTTTTCAATAAGAAAATTTTTGGAAGTCTCTCTGTCACATGGTGGAAAAAGGTGTGGAACAAATATGCTTGGCCTAAATGTAACTCCTTTCTATGAATAGTAGCTCATAATAAATGCCTCACTTGGAATAATGTGAGGAAGAGGGTATTTCAGGGTCCCTCTTTTTGTGTCCTTTATAGTAAGAATGAGGATGAATCTTATCATTTATTTTTATAATTCTCCCTTGCCAAAGATATTTGGTATCATTTATGGAGTGATTGCAACCATAATTAAAATTCATGTGCTCTCCCTAGTGGAGTTTTGGAGTAGTTTGGGTAAAACTTTAGCCAAGGCCCCCTTCCTCCAGGTGGATTGGAATTTGGGCCCTTCTTGCATCATCTAGTAGATTTGGCTCAAACAAAACCATCACATATTTTAGGGCAATGATTTGGCTATTCAATAGATCTGGCAAAGGATCTTGTGTATGGTTCAAGAAACTATCCATATATATGTGATATGGACCCTATTTTGGACTCTAGAAAGGAGAAGTTACGACATGCTCTTGATCTCTTTGGGGTTGGTGCAAACTCTTCTATCCATAGAAGTGTTCCTAAACTTAGAAAGAAGGTTAGGAGAGATGGTAGGTGGAGGCCACACCGTAGAGGAGTTTTAAAAATTAATACTGATTGGTTTCTTTTCCATTTATAAAGGTGTTCACTCCAACATTTTTATGGAAGCTCTTACGATTCTTGAGGTTTTACAGAGGGGGTTCTATCTTGGCTGGCACAGGATTATCTACGAGTTCAACTCTCAAATTTTGGTTAATATTTTAAATAGCAAAAGGGTGGAGGATGTTAATTGGTAGTTGACCTTTGTATCCATTAAAATTCTCATAATGAGTGAAGAGTTTGAATTTATATCCCTTCTGCACATTCAAAGGGAATGGAATGGGGTTGCTGATTACCTGGTCAAAAGGGCTTCTAAAATGTTGGATCCTTTGATTATCGATAACTGGGAGAGTCTCTCGTTTGTGGACTCTCATCATATCTGGGAGTTGATCCAAAAGGATGTTCAGACATAATGTGGTTTGTTCTTATTGTCTTCTTTGGGTTTCAACCTTTTCTGGTGATTTTAGCCTATTTTGTTGCTTATTTAAGTCCTAGTTAGGAGCTCAACTGTACTCTGTAATCTAGACTTTTTATGAATAAAATTTTACCCTTTTATTTAAAAAAAAAGGAAACTTCATAGTTGATAAAGTCCAATAGACTCAATTGGAAAAGGTATATCATATGAGATTTTGGGGACCAAAATTCTTCTCTTTAGGAAAATGTAATTCATAAGGATTTATAATGGTCACTTGGGAGCATGATAAATTGACATCAAGGAAGAAGAGTTGAGTGATGATGCCCATACAAGAATTCAAATATGGAAAAAATTATATCTTGGTTATAGATCCTTCAAATAGATTCAAATTTCAATAAAACTTTAGATGTCAATTGTGTTCCTAACATCAAGACGAACACTAAGGATCAATTTGAGCTAAAAATGCATTAACACTAAAATATGGAAATAATAGTAAAAAAAAATGAGTAGTATTTTCAATATAAGTCAATCGAATCAATGCTCAAATTAAGTAGTTCCTTTTGAAGGTGAAATAGGTATAATATGTATAGTTTTATTTAAATTTTATGCTACAATATTTTTGTTTGACTAGTCAAAGTGATAAAATTCAATATATTGTTTAGTCATGTTTTCTCTTTCTTGGATGATTCAAATAAGATGATTTTCTTACTAAAGGTTCTTAACATTATTTCACATGGTAATGCCAAATTTTAGCTCAAAATTCATTTATTTATAGCTTCAAAAGGTAAAAGAGTAGTCACTATCAAGTTATGATACTTTTCTATGAAGTTTTTTTTTATTAGATTGAGAAGAGGGTTTTGAAAGGGGCCCCACAACCTTTTACATTAGAAGCCAAACATTACTCATAAAGTTATCCCACCCAGAAACAACCCTCAATAACCCATAACAACCTAGAAAACCAAAAGAGATAATATCCTAGAACAAACAACACATCCCTACCACTCAACCACCTGTTAACTCGAGTCCTTCCCTTTAAACCACCAATAGTATTTCAATCCAACCAGAAGGGATGGATTTTGAGACCAGAAAATCCATCCTTCATGCAACGAAAAGGAAAAAAAGATCAGATTGAAGAAAGGAAAAAGACAACCCATCACAATAAAAGAGGCATAAACATCGATAAAAAAAAATATAATCACCCTAGGAGGCATAGAATCTCTCAGGGACCTGACATAGATTCCAAAGAGGCACCAACCACCCTTCCTCATTGAGCATCAAAAAGTGGAGATTTATTAAAAAAATATAACTCAAATATTGAATCTCACATCAGATCCAGTATGACTACAATCGAAATCAAACCAACCAGAAGTTAAAGATTCATAAAGAACATTAAAAACTTGGTCAGAAAGGCCACTATTCCTTCTAGGGGACAAACCAAAAATTTAAATTTGATACTCTCCTATGAATTTCTCACTATCAAAATAACTTGTTTTATTTAAGAAGATTAATGAAGAAGTCCAAAGAATGTGCTCACTAAAAAATAAAAACACCACTCTATTTATTTGGATAAATAACACTTTTACACTAGCCACTTTAACTAGATATGGTTTTTAAATCCTATTAAGTTTTGTGCTTGTTTCTAAATTTCTAGTGAGTTTTTATAAGGAGTTAAACCATGGTAACTTGACAAAGTTTTAGCCTATTTTATGATACCAATTTCTTAAAAGGGTAGCATGCTTAACTTTTTCAAGGAATAAGTGCTAT
Organism: Wollemia nobilis; assembly: GCA_028583015.1. Classification (NCBI taxonomy): domain Eukaryota; kingdom Viridiplantae; phylum Streptophyta; class Pinopsida; order Araucariales; family Araucariaceae; genus Wollemia; species Wollemia nobilis. Next base: position 5,896,134 of record JAQPPZ010016348.1, read on the forward strand.
TTTGATTGAGAATTAGAGGAAGGTATGAATTCATAAAATATTGAAAATTAATTATAGAACATGAATATAATTTTTATTTTCTAAAGGTAATATATAAATATATAAAATTATGTTTTTAATATAGATTGACCTTATTTTCTATAGTATTAATAGGAGCATCAGTGATGGATAATTCCATATAATATGAATATTTTACCAAATCATATGAATATATCTTCTATACCAATAATCTATGCAACAATATAATTTTCATAACCTTGTTGTAATTATTTTAGTTCTTATTTATTTTTTACTCATGGAATGATAATTCCATATAACATGAGTATTTTGACAAAATTCTATGAATATATCTTCTACACAAATAGATCTAGGTGAAGATATAATTTTTATTACCTTATTTATTTTCAACTCAAGAAGTATAAAGTTTTTGATAAATTGTTGTGAGTAGATATGTTGAGGCACCAAACATTAATAATTTTTTATAATATTTATATAGAATGAAAGTAGAATTTTTTTTTAGATATTTTATACCAACCTAAAGATAAGAGATTTTTTTCTTTCATATATACCTTTAATAACCAACAAATGAAATAAAATTTATATGCATAGAATTTACATTCTAAGACCTATCTTTCAAAAAAATTCATTGTAAAATGATATGAGTTGACCATATAAGGTCTTCGAAGTTGTATTATTGACCTTATCAGTACAAAAATTGATACAAATATGAGTATACTTCAAGTATCTAAAAGTATTTTTTGGTGAAACTATTGGATTAAAATTCTATTAGGACAACACCTTATAGAACTAATCTTGACTTCTTCACAACCATTTAGAAACATTAAAATAATTTGGGGCCTCAAAATATTTTAGTAAAATTATTGGATTAAAAAAAATTATGACTACATGCTTTATAATGATTTCCATCGATTAGTGAAAAAATATCTATATGGGGTCTCTTTGGCCTTTAGAAAGTCAACATTTTATGCCCAATCTAGAAGCTATTTTGATAACTTTCATTCAACAATTTATTCTACGTTATGATTGTATAGACAATGTGCATTGGCATGTAATATCTCAAGAGTGGACATAATATTATAGTCTTTAATATTCTTCAAAATTGTCCACCCTTTTTATTTATATATTCTATATTACAAAATGAGGTCTTAAAATCTATATATTTTCCTAGTATTTTAGGTATATGTCCTCATGTAGGATATTTTAATCAAGAGAATATTCATAGGTCTTCTCATAGATCACTATGTTTTTTATATTATGGTAAAATTTGGGTTTTTGAAAGGGCCCAAACACTTTACAATTCTAGACAATTATGTCTAGTCTTACCAACCAAAAAGCCTCATATTTGAAGGCTACAAGACATTCAAAGCATTGAACTACCTTGTTTCAAATATCTATGGATTTACATTCCTTACCAATCTATTTACATTCATATATTTAAAGAGTCTCTAAAAAATTGAACCCTCAGTAGACAAGTCCGTAGATTTTTAGAAAATGGATCCCTTAGCACACAAATCTACATATCTTTAGAAAATGAGACCCTAAGTAGATGAATCCATAGATATCTATAAAAGGAACCCTTCTAACTTAAAATCTCACAACGCTTCTAGAAATTCACAAGTCCACACATATCTAGAAAATGATACCCTCAATAGACAAGTCTCTAGATCTCTAGAATATTGAGCTATAAGTAGACAAGTTCACAAATATCTAGAATATGAAATCTTTAGTAGATAAATCTATAGATATTCATATCACTGTGTTATTAGCATTAAGATACAACAAGCAACTTGTTTTATTTCTATTTTTCCATTCTTTAAAAATATTTAATGTTATTTCTTTTTCAAATTGATCTTGTGGGGTTTTTCGTATGACATCATTACTTGGATTAAATCCTAGTCAATGTAATTTAAATTACTCACTCTATTCCTAATTTATTGTCTAGATCCATAAATTAACATGCTTTATAATTTAGTTCAACTTAAAAATAATTATGATTATGAAGAAAAATGAAAGTATTTTCCATAGATAAGAACCCAAATATAGAAATTTCACACTCCGTCATAATATAAGCATCTATTGTAGCTAGAGAATTTTATTGTTTTTGAAGCTTATTTCTAGCTCTCAAGATAGTCCTCTTTAGCAATGTCTAACATGAATTTGAATGGTCTATAATCATCACAAATGGAAGCTTTAGTTTTTTCTTGAAATAAACATTTGGCTTGAATTGGATAAAAATATTAGTTTTAGATCTTACATGTGATTAAACTATTTCTATTAATATGATGTAATATCTTGTAAATATGAATGATATTAGGTTTAACAATCACCTTATACCTCATTCCTTCCAATAAATAAATAACGATGACTATAAAAAATATAAGTGTAGATATAAATAAAACTATAAAATGAATAAAAATATATTTTCAGTGCAATATGTTGTAATTTGCATTTTTTTGAATTAAGGGATGCCTTCCAAATAGTTATTTACATGTAACTATAAATAAAAAGACCTTTCAATCCAAAATATTATGAGAAATTTATTACATGGTGACTATTGATATCAATATCTAGCTTTGGTCTAATAATGATGGTATTGTTATTGAATCTAAAGGTAACATCATATATAATTATGGAATTGGATTTTATGACATGTACACCACTTTATTGTTTAGTTTTCCCATGGAACCTTTCCTAAGAAGGTTTATTTAGAATTAGATTTCCTATATAATTCTTTATTGATTCTTATTTTATAACTTATTATTGACATTGGGATAACCTTCGAATTTGATTTAAAATGTTTAATTGGAGTACACATTTTTTTATCCTTGAACTTCTCTTCAATATTAATTGCCTAATTGCATAACTATAATATTTTTTCTTCAATATTTATTATGCATATAGTATTATATACTATATTTGAAGTCCATTTTAGTATATATATAGATGCAAGAATAATGTAATATATGGAAACATTTTACCTTTTATTCTTCATTAACTAGTCTAACTTGTAATGTAATTGTATGTTCATATAATATTTATCTAAATTCCCCACACTAAATTACTCATACTTTACAACATCCACAGGATTGTCCCAAGTGATTTTAAAGTTAATTACATATAATCTGACATCCTCTTTCTTAATATTTGTAAAATGTAAATCCCACCGAGCTTAAGTTTTCAAATGTTGACTTATTACTAAACGTTGTCCAACACAATCTCTACAATATTTGCCTCACTATTTCTTTCTAAAATATAAAAATCAAAATTTAATTCTACCATAAATGGTGATGAGCATCCAAAAAAATGTTCTTATTGAAAAATATTGAATCATATGAACTAATTAAATAAATGCACAATTTAGTCTAACATAGTGTTTCTCTATTTTTTTATTTCTTTAAAAGAATACGATCTTTTGGTATTTTATTCCCATCTACATTCATTTGCAATAGTAACGATATTAAAGTGTCATATGTCTCAAGAATAATCCTAGGGGACATCGTAACAGTTTGGAAATTTTTATAGAGGTTCAATATTCAAACGACCACGGGTGAGTGTGTGAGGGGGTGGGTGAGCGGTTGATGTGTGGTAATTATGTGTTAAATTTCCTATTGATAAGCATAGCTCTCGGCTTTAGGAGATGAAAGAAAATGTCTCAAGAATGTCTATAATAAAATCTCGTCCAAATAAATACATAATAATAAACCAATATGACACTATCAATTCAAGTTATTTGTGGAATTTATTATAAACATATTAAATTATAGATGTATAGTAGAAAGAACAAATAAATGCATAATAATAAACCAATATGATACTATTAATTCAAGTTATTATTGGAATTTATTATTAACATATTAAATTTTAGATGCATAATAAAGAGAATATAAGAGATCATTCAAACATAGAGATAAGAAATATATTTAATTGAAATAAAATTGTATTTATATAAAGAATTCTAATCTCTAAGATTATATCAACAAAAACAACAAAAATTATCCACGTGCTATACGTGAGTTGGAGAGGGTAGGACAATCCTCCAAGGGAGGTCCTTGGTTCGAATCTCAGACCAAGTACCCTGCAAAGGGTTTTTTAATAAATTAAAAAATAAATAACAAAAATTATATTTTATTCAACAATGTAGTTTTACACCCTATATAGACTAAAAATTTGAAAAGAATAAAAAAAAATATCTTTTACTAAATTAAAAAAAACCAACAAAAATTATATTTTATTCAACAATATAGTTTTACACCCTATGTAGACTAAAATTTGAAAAGAAACCAAAATAATATGACATGGTTTATCTTTAAAAAATAATTAAGAAATTATTTTGAACAATTTTTATTGAGTTGGCATTGACATGAAGCTTTCTTTGGTAATTTAAAGTTATAGTAAATAGAATCCTAAAAGGTTTATATTTGTAGGGTCTTAAGACCATTTTTTTAAACATCCTTGGATATTTTATCATTAGATATGGTTGTCTAGTTAACATGGAGAATATTTTAATAAATTTGAATAATACTAGATTAAATTGGATCTACAAACATAAACTATAGGGTTATGCATAAGGGGTCAGTCCCAAAATATATTTATAAAAATTTGGTGAATCGGTTTCAAAATCTAGGTGAATAGTTTCGAAACACATGTAGAAGGTTCACTATTATTAGGGATAATGTTGAAAATTTAAACTTAAAATGGTCAAATTATTATAAAATTGGGGTGAATCAACCCAAAAAAAAATTTGCACCCATAATTTTTTGGCTAATGGACCCTGGTCAAGGGTCCCAAATATTAACCAATTCCAAATTTTGAAAATCCTAATTTTAGACAATTTTGTGAAAATAGTCACTATGCATAACCCTGATAAACTATACCCTTAAACAAGTTAATTGATTTTTTTTAATATATTTTTCAAAAGTTTTACTTTGAAAATTTTTTATAGTGTAAATTTTATAACAAACATCTATATTACTTTTCATTTTATTTGTATATAGAATTTGAATATATATATATATATATATATATATATATATATATATATATAGTGGATTCAGGAAGGTTGTCCAAATTTTATGATTGTCACAGTATTCTGCGTTGTCCTCTTCGAAAACCGCCACACAGTTCGTTTTTATAACCACCATGCCACAATCATTTTAAAATTTTTTCGTCGCTGAAAGCATTGGAAAAAGAATAAGTGTTTAATTCGATGAGGTTCGAGATTATTGTCCGAAAATCTTCACACAGATCTCCACAAAGTCCAGATCTCCACAAAGTCCGTCCCTATAAATACCATACCACAATAATTTTAAAATTATTACGCTGCTAAAAAAAACTAAAAAAGGGACAAGCGATGAAGCCCAAGATTTAAAATTTGAAAATCATCTTTGGACATAAGAATGGTTGTAAATGCTCACTGAATAAAGGCTTGGAATATGACTAAAAGAACATGAGGTTCTTATTATAGTCTAAGTATTGATAAGACTTTTAAGAGGAACTCAATGATATTATTCTCAACATCATCCACAAGGAATCTAAATGGACTCTTTGAAAGGTTAAGTTTGAATTTTTTAAACACTTAAAACCTAAAGAATCGAAAATAATGATGCTTATGTTCCCTTAGCCAAAGTCATTAAGTATAATATAATTATTTTTATTCACATTGGTGTGGAATATCATTAAGTGCATTGTTTTAAAGAAGAGTCTTATTAAGTGATTAATTGTTTTTTTGGTATCCTCATCCATATTTTCTTTCTTTATTTTTTCTTTTGCTTTGAATTAATTTGAGAAGTAGGATTTTCCTTTCATTGGTATTTTATTTTATTTTTTAAATCATAATGGAAGTAGTGGGTAGAAAACTTACAGTATGTCAATCAAGGCTATGACACCTTATAAGTGATTTTGTCTTCCTTCCCCTTAATAGCTTTCTCCTAGAATGTATTGTAATTTATTTTGGATGAATGGTTATTTTTCATCATTGGAAGTATAAGTAGAGTATATTTGATTACATTCCCTTCAAATTATGCAACTATATCCCATAAACTACATACTAAAATCACCATGAACAAAAACAATAACATTATGATTTGGACAACCTTTAAGCTTATTGTTCTAAATATTATATTTCATTGATGTAGATTTCGAAGATTTCTTTGTTGTTGAAATGCAATATAATTTTGTAATATTGAAGTCAAAAACTTATATTGAATATAGTTCTAAAGGTAACGTGCTATCTAGGAGAAAGCAATAATACATGATTAAAGCATTTGTTTTTATATAGTTTAACCTTTATTTCTATTTTTTATATGTTCACTTTAGAAAGTTTAAACAAAAAATTATTGTTCAATATAAAATTAGCATAATTTTTTTAAATCACAATTTAAACTATTTTTCAAAGTATTTACAAAATAATAATTTACAATTTATAATTCAATATCAAATAAAAAACATCAATTAAAACAAACTTTTTTTTTTTTTTTTGGTAGTGGCCACAAGGGGTAAACAGACTGTGACCACGAGGGAACCATTACATAACATATCCGTAACATGTGAGGTGAGAGATTTGAACCTGGGCCTCTCAGCAACTAGAGAGGTTTAACTACCCACTTGCTCTCCAACTCCTCTACATGGGCGGATCAATTAAAACAAACTTGTATACATTACAATTTTTATAAATGAAACCCTCAATAATATGTTAACACTTAGGATTATATTTTATTATAATTATAATTATTATTATTAGCATTTCAAAATATTCTATTATTACAACAATAGAATATTTTGAATTATTCAATGAAAAATAGAATTGTACAATAGAAGATTTTGTTATTTAGCATTAATTTGTTTGTATAACTCTTAACATGTGATGTTTATTAATTTTATATACAAATATTTTATATTTAAAAAAATTATAAAAATAGGTTCGAGGTGTAGATCAATTGGTTGGACCAAACCTTGTAAGAGGGGTGGAGGTCCACGGTTCAAATCTCAGGGCTTATCGAATTGAACACTTGTCCCTTTCCTGGTATTTTCAGCGACATAAAAGGTTTAAAATGATTGTGGCATGGTGGTTATAGGGGCAGCACGAAGATCTATGTGGCGACTTCCGGGACAAACAACATAGAATAATATGACAGCCATAAAAGTTAGACAACCTACCCAGATTTGTGATGGCTACCGATTCCACCATGTAAATTAAAATATATATATAAAAATAAGAGATGAATCTATGCAATAAACTTATCTTTTACATGACAAGGTTGTCTAAATATTTTTGCTTGTCATTTATCCCATCATAAAATAAAACTAATTATTTAGATAACTTGATAATAATTTATGAATTTGATTGAAAACAACCAATGAAATCTTATGTTAAAACAAAATATAGTACAAAGCATACAAATTATGATGCAAAAATTCAAGTATGATATTATAATAATATTGGATTTAACTTTATCCCACTATCCAACAATAAAACACTTAATAATTAGTTGTTAAAATTAAAAATTTATTAATGATTTTGTTAGAAATGATAATTAAACTAGTACTATGATTAATTTTAATTATTAATTAATAACAAATAATCACAAATTAATTTTAATAATTAATTAACCATGCAAGGAAGGCTACAACTCATAAAGAGTACTTTAAAATTCATTCCTATTTATATGATGTCTCTTTCAAGAATTTAGATTTCCTCTTTGTAAGTGGGAAAGGTTGTGAGGAAAAAATTAGATTTCCTCTTTTGGGATAGGGTTTGCAAAGGAAATAAAAAATGGAGTAGGAGGCTTGCGAAATTGAGGTTTATGAATTTGGCTTTAGGAGCAAAGGTTGGGTGAAGAATATTTAGAGACCTAAAAAATAATTGGGTAAAAATATTACTTCAAAAATATATAGGTTCTCTTGATGCAATGAAATTGTTTAGGAAAAGAAATCTACCCAAAGGATTGTCAACATTTAACTTCATATCACAGAGTTTGCATTTGATAAAGAAGCATATTATATGGTCAGTCAATGAGGGGAGTTATGCAATTTTTTTGTCTGATGTTTGGTTGAACCCTTATCCTCTTATCTCTAACTCAAAGTGGAAACCATTGGCTCAAGCATGCATAGCATGTAAAGGTCCAAAGGTTAAAGATTATATTATTATGAGCAAAAAATCCAGAACATGAATTTATTTTAGTAACCTGGTTGAAGGAGAGGAACTCAAAAAAATTTCATATGAACTTCAAAATATGCTTCAAGAGTTTTCTTTACCAATTTTTTCACGAAAGAATGAGTTGGTTTGGAATTTATCAAAGGATGGTGGATACTCAATCAAGTTGGGATACGAGGATTTAGAAAAATCAAAATTTCCTTCTCCCATTGATTTTCCTTGGAAGAACATTTGGTCATTAGAGGCTCTCCCTAAGGCCTCAACATTTCTTTGGTTAGCAGTTCAATGTAAAATTCTTATCGAAGAGAGTCTACAAAGAAGAGGATATTATGGACCCTTGAGATGTGCCTTATGTGAGAAGGATTTAGAAACGTCAGGCCACTTACTTCTTCATTATCCATTTGATCACACTATTTGGGGTTATTTTTTAAAAAATATGAAAATATATTGGGTAGCTCCAACATTTTCATCAATATTGAAAGAGTTTATAAAATGTTGAATAAATTGTAATAATAAAGCATTATATATTCTTTGGAGGATTGGCCCTGCCATTATTTGTTGGAATTTATGGATTGAAAGGAATAATAGAATTTTCAAAAATAAATATAAAAATCATGCTCAAATTTTGGAATCGTGTTAGTGCCTCTCTTGCATAATGTCTAAAAATATGGTGCTCATCATGGGAAGTTTCAATTGCATAAAAAGAAAAAGAGGTGCTAATAACTTGGCTATAGGATTTACACATACATGGAAGAGTCATCTGCGATAACAAAATTAAAACAAAGGATCTACTTCGATCTATGGTGGAATGAAAATATCCAGCAATTGGGTTTATCAAAATTTATTTTGATGGTGCTTCTAAAGGAAATCGAGGAAAATCTGGTGGAGGTGGTGTTTTTCAAAATAGTGAAGGTAAAGTTCTCATCACTTATTCAAAATCATATGGAACTTCAATTAACAACTATGTAGAGGCTAGGACACTTCTTAGAGGGATTAAAATTGCAACAAAAAATGATAGAAATATATTTCAATTGAGGGGGACTCACAAATTATCATTAATGCTATTAACAAAAATGGATATGGGGATTAGATAAAAAATAGTATTTGTAAAAGAGGGTAAAAATTTATTAACTCAGCAAAACATTCATGATACAAAGAAAAAGCAGAAGCTATTCAGACATATCAGCTCTCAATAAAGAAGAGAGATATTGAGAGCAATCAGAAGAAAGTTGAGACCAATTTTGAACATCCCAAACATCCTAAAACTCAGAAGCCCATTTAGCTAACAAATCCGCTACCCTATTCCACTCCCGAGGAATATGTACAAAAGAAATGAAGTCCAAGTGAGCAGAGATATTAAGAATTTGCCGAGCAACCCAACTCAACCGCCAACAACCATGAAGACTATCTCCGGAATTTAACAAATTTATAACAATCTGAGAATCAGATTCACAAACAATCCGACGCCAACCCAAAGCATACCCTTGCTCCAAAGCATATAAAATTGTGAGTGCTTCCATGAAGTTATTAGAATGATGTCCCTTAAAGCAAGAGAAAAAAATTGGATAGTACCACTACTATCCCGCCCCACACCACCAATACTAGCATTACCCGGATTACCCCGGGAAGATCCATCCGTATTAATTTTTAGCACTCCCGGAGGAGGCGGATTCCATTTTCCAGCCCTCCGCACCCGATTATTCTAACCCATCCGTCTGCAAGAGACATTAGGACCAGGACCATTAACCATCAAGCCTAATCTTTCCATGATCTGACGTTCCGCATGGTCCATGGGAGAAATAATCTAACATTTTGCAGACACAGTTTCCTGGATCATTCGCAAAATCCTCTGCCAGACCTGGGAAGTATTTAACTCCTTACCTTGGAAAATCCGACTGTTCCGTTCAAGCCAAATCTGCCAAAAAATGCATGAAGGACCAATACTCCATCCAACTTGTAAAAAGAAAGCCGCTGCAGGAGGTTGCCCCATACTCCTCCAAAAATCAACTATTGATGAAGCATGCGAACAAGGGTGATTCCATACTCCCCACCAATAATTCCAGACTTGTCTAGCAAAGTCACATTAGAGAAGTAAATGCCCAACAGATTCTTCAGCCTTCCCACAGTTATAGCATAAAGAGGGGCCAACAAACCCATGCTTTTGAAAATTATCCCAAGTGAGACAACGATTATGAGTAGCCTACCACCCATAAAAACTACACTTCGGCCAAATAAACTTATTCCAAACTTGCTTCCACCACGGAACCTCCTCCTCACCAAACCACTGCCGATCCAAAACACAATAACCAAGCAACAACCAAAAATATCCCTCTATTATCTCTTCCCCATGCTAGCACATCATCCCCAGGTAGAGAAGAGCAGGGACGGCTAGCGAGAATACGGGCCAGCTCTGCCCTCACATCCATAGTGCCACCAGCAGGCCATTCTCGAGGATCCTTCCACTGGAGACTAACCATCTGACCAAAGGACTTAACAGTTTTGAAATCTGCCACCTTCAACCATCCAGCATCCCAAAAGCATTGAGCAAGATCTTGAAGATGTGGAAACTCACTAAGAAGAGGAGCAAAGCCATCCCAAGAATCCTACCAAAAAAGAGCCCGAGACCCAGTATAACAAATCCAGAATAACCCCTGCTTAACCAACTCTGCTCCCTTTTTCAAAGTATTCCAAACAAATGATCCTCGACCAGTCAAGCTGTATCGAGGAATCTCTGAACCTTCCACTCCCCTAAGATACTTGTGGGAGATAATCTTGGCCCAAGTTTGCTCCTGATTACTACACCAATGCCAATACAGCTTAGCAGCCAAAGTTGTCCTAGAAAGAGAGCTTAGACAAAGACCCAACCCCCCAGCTTGCCTTGGTCGACAAATAGTCTCCAATTTAACAAGACTCCATTTTGAGGAACCAAGATTGCCAGCCCATAGGAATTGCCTAGAAAGAGAATCCAGGTCATGAAGAAAACTTGCTGGAGCAATCTGAATAAGGCATCTATACATCGGTAAAGCCTGAACAACTGACTTCAAAAGTAAAACCCGACCAGCAAAAGTTAACCATCTATGAGTCCAATGATTAACTCGACTACGAAATTTGTCAAGTATGTTAGTCCAAACCGCCCTAGGTAGAGGACCAACAGAAATGGGAATCCCCAAGTATGTAAGAGGAAGAGTTCCAACCTGAAACCTGAGAATCTGAACAATTCTAGCTTGAACCCTGGGATCCGTATTGAAAAATAAAATAATAGACTTGTGCTCATTAATCTCCTGACCAGAGACAACCAAATACAAATCCAAAGCATGTCTAAAGTTGGTTGCTTCACAAATAGAGGCTACACCCAAGAGAGCAGTGTCATCAACAAACTGAATATGGGAAATGGCTGGCCTACTATTCTCCCATTTCCATCCATGAATAAGACCCTGGTGAACCTGAACTTTAAGCCAGCGACCCAGACCTTCAGCCATAATTATAAACAAGTACGAAGATAAAAAATAGTATTATTGTTGATGTTCATTGTCTATTACTAGAGGCAATCTCATTGCAGTGTGAGCATATTTATAGAGAAGGAAATCAAGTAGCAGATAAATTAACGAATTATGGTGTTGATCTTCATCTCGATGAATTCCAAATTTTAGAAGGCAATTGGCCAAGTGAGATTTTATGTCTTAATCAAAATTATGTCAAGGAATTGATTGTGGAAACAACACTTTGAGGAAGTTGAAGAATATATTTAAGAGAAAAAAGTCATGATAAAAATGTATGCTACAACAAATGTAATATTTTGGTATTGTGATGGGAGTGGCTCCCAATAGAAGCCACATATAACTTATTCAAAAAAACTAATCATAAATTTGTGTTAAAATAAATTATACTATCCAAAAGTAAAAATTATATTTAATGTTCCAATTCAAAATTTATATGTAAACTAATTTATTTCAATAGCCAAAGATAATAATAAAAAGAAACTTTAATAACATATAATTATATTGATGAAGTTATGTTAATTATGGATATTGGGAGTGAGTGTAATCCAAAAGCAAGTGCAAATGAGCCTCATAATTTTATTGTTTTAGAAAGCAAGCAAGTGTTATAGGTGAAATAAATAAGCGTAAGTAGCAAGCAAAGTGCATGCAAGGAGTGAGTGCCACTTCTCCTTACTTCAAATCTTAGGATGAGCTCAAAACTAAAGAATTTATGTGAAGAAAATCTATGTAACATGGCAAGCAAGTCATTTTCAAAAGTCCTTAATGGAAGTAAGGATGTCCTAATTGGAAGCATGGATGCCATAGTTGGATGTTGGATGCCATAGTTTAGTGGTCAGAGGAAGAATTTTTTATGGCAAACCATATCTAGGTATAATTTTCAACACCAAGAGATATCATCAAGGATGAGGTAATTGAGCATGATATAATGGTTCTTAAAATCATAGGATTAATATGTAATTTCTATGGATACAAATTAGGTTTTTCATAGATTCAAATTAGTACAAAGTGTATCCATTGTATTTTAGGGTTTCAAGGGAAACATATTAAATAAATGCATATGGAGGATATCCATAGAAATTTAGGGTTTCTAGGGTAGAAAAAAAAGTATTTACTATTCTTTGTACTCTAGGGTTTTTGATGCAATATAAAGAAGAAAGTGTTTATAAGGATATTCCTTGCATTAGATATACTTTAGGGAAACATAAATATTTTAAAGATAAGTCTCATTGTGAACAATATGGAAAAAATATAAGAGATTGATGAACATGATAGTGTTGGTGGGAATGTAATATGGAGAGCAACGCTATCAAATAATGAACAAAGAGAAAAATAAACTTAAAGGGATATTATTTGGGATTCTAACTAAAAGTATCATAAGTTTTAACAAGTAGTGGGGATAAGCCCACTAATAAAAATAAAAAAAGTGATTATGAAAATGGTATCATGAAATATTAAGGTTATGAATAAGACCCCCAAAAAAGAGTTATTAAGGACTTAAGAAGGTGTTATAGTCCCAAGTTTATTTTAATGCAAGAAATAAATTTAAGTAGTGAGGAATATGTGGATGCTTTTAAAAAATTTGGAATATGGTAGATTATCTTGTAGTTTCTTTAAAGAGCTTTTGACAAAATTGCAACAATATGAGACAAATGCAAATAAGATAGACAATTATTACAAGCAAAGAGTTATTGGATTAGACTAATTTGTAGGAAAGGGGAAAATATCAAAGTTCGGGTTACAAATATATATGTTCCAACTACAATTACTCAAAAAAGATGTTATAAGGATCTTAGCATATTTTTCTTAAACACAATAATGATTTACAATCATGATCTACATATTCTTTGGGGTGACTTGAATATAGTTAAATCTCCTTTGGAAAAGAAAGGTGGTGCTCTTAGATGGCCTAAATAATTGCAATATTTTGCTTCATTTCTCAATTAAAATGACCTTTTGGATGTTATTCCTTCAAGTTTTCATATTCATGGGATAATATATGCATTAAGAAATATAGCAAAAAAATTACATATATATATATATATATATATATATATATATATTATCTAACACATAGTTGCAATATCTTTAGATATTTCATTGTGAGCAGGATTAAATCACAAACCCATTCTTTTGACTTAGGATTTATGCAATAATAATCATCCAAATCCATCACTTCTAGTCTATGTGGTTTCAAGACCTTTATTTCTTCTGGATGTTTATGTTATGGTGGGATGAAGCAAATTTTGAAGGATCGTGTATGTATAGGTTTATTCGAAAGATAAATATATAAATGGGAAAATGAATATTAAGAATGCTAATTATTTTGGTAATATTTTTAAAGAAAAAAGGAAACTAAATACAAGCTCAAAAGTTTACAAGATAGTAGAAATCAATTGAATGGACTAGTGTTCTTATGTGCAAGAAAAATAATTATTTTGTGATTATCATAATGCATTGAAAAGGAGGAGTCATATTAGTTCCAAAATGTTGGGGAGAAATAATCAAGGAAGGAGATAGAAATACCAAAACATTTCATGCTACGATAATTCTTTTTCTTTTTGTTGCATCAAACATATTTTATCTTTTTTTCTTTGCATCACATCAAAAGTATTATAACTCTAGATGGAAGAAATATCGAGGAAGAAGAAGATATCTGAAAGGAAATAATTAATTATTTCATAAATATTTTTTTGGCAAGATAAGGAAGAACAAGGTAAGCTTTTAAAAAATAGTTTGTTAATTACCACACAAGAACAAAGTGAAAGATTGATGAATAAGATATCTATAGATGATCTACATAAAATAATTTTCCATTTTTATCCTAAGAAGGTACCTGCCTTGATGCATTTCTTGCATTGTTTTAAAATTTAGGTTTTATTTAAGACTGATATATTGGTTGTAGTTGAAGAGGCCTGAAAAATAAAGGCTAAATTAAGTGAGGTCAATGATACTTTTATTACATTGGTTTCCAAGACAAAATATTTTGATAATTTTTATCCAATAAGCCTTTGTAATATGGTTTATAATATTATAGTGAAGAGTCACTAGAGTGGAAAAATCCTACTTCTAAAGATAATTTTTGTCAAAGCGGTTACTTAAAACTAAAATTAAGGAGCCCAACACCCGTATTTCTTACAAAGCAACTATATCCAGAAGACCATCCAAAGTGCAATCAAGGAGGAACAACCACTACCAATTTATTATGAGCTTGAAGTTTCCTTCACCATGAACCTCAACCCAACCACCAGACCAAAATCAAGCAATGACCCAATAGCCTTTTCGATGGTGGGTAAAGTAGGTCTTGATAATATTTGGAACCCTTGAGCCATTCTGGTAACAACAAAAGGAGAACCACCTGATAATATTTGGAACCACATTTGGGAGAGAAAAGACCCCAAAGTTGGCACCTTCCCCTAGATAAGGATGTCCCTTAGTCCTAGGTATCATTCCAAATTGATACCACTAGTGGATCCTAAGGACTAAGGCCCTTTTATTAGTTGAGATGAAGGAGGATTTGGGGAAGCTGAGTGAAGAGGCAGCAAGACAAGCCTTCCCATTTTACTGGGGGGATCTTGATACACAAAGGTCAAGTAAGAATAGAGCATCTTGAAAGAATTTTAGATGCAAGGTTGGCCCTAAACCTTTAGGTTTGATGTCTCTCTAGAAGCCTCATCATGATACATGGTGGAAGAGGAGTTCCCATAAGTAGAGCAACTTAGAATATGGTAATCCACAACCTCCATAGAATGCATTGAAATGACATCTTCACCAAGGGAACATGTAAATAGCATGGATAAGCCATACTTTGAACACCAAAACCCCTAAACTAACCCAAAGAAATCATGATTTTGTCTTGGTCCTAACACCCCAAAATTGGATGTAGTTTGCTAGGTGGTAGTTAAAACATTAAAGTGATGAAAGGAAGAACAACCCAAAGGGAAACACATAACTCAAAAAATTAATGATGAATGATTGCAAAGGTCTAATCATGAAGACTGCATCCAACTATGGATCTCTACGACCTTTAGATCATTCATTATTGATGTTGACTAGCTCAATCCAAATTAACAATTCAAATTTTGAAATCCTACATTGATTTTTGAGGGAAATCTTTCCCACTTATTATAAATATCTCTCTTCTTCCTCTTTATAACTATAAAAACCCATCCATTCTTCTAAGGAGTTTTTTTATTCATTATCTCCTTTGTCTCAGCCTGGATTGAGCCTTGCATAGCTAGTTTGGGAGTTTTGAATCTCTTATCTCTACATGTATGTAACTCAGAGCTCACAATTATAAGAATTTGTGACTACTTACAAAATCCATATCCTAGTTTTAGAGATGGTGTTCTATTTATTTTATTTTCTTGGGGGATCTATGTTCCTTGTGCACTATCTATCACTATGCATGTGTTCATTTCAACCCATCGGTGCCATGGAGGTCTTATTAGATATTTGGCACATCACCACCTATTAATTAGGCTAGATAGGTTTTTCTTTCCACACTTTACTTTCCTTGTAATTTTCTTGTTTTCATTTTCTTTCTACAATTTATGTTTCCTATCATTTCCTGCTTTCCCTTTACCACTTTTGTTTTATTGATTTCCCTTCTTTTCCCTTTTCCCTGAAGCTGAGACTTGATAGAGTAGTAATAGTTTAGGAAGGAAGAAATATGAGCACCAAAGATCACATCTAAAGTAAGGAGTCGACCTTGGGTAAAAAACCTAGAGGTTGCCTAGTGGAGCTGCATCCCATGATTGGCACCCCCTACACGCGGTGTAGGAAACCAAATACACTTTCTCGAAGAGGGGAAAACCCAAAACCAAAACCATTGGTGGGTCACAATTCCCAAGGATGTGCAAGGGTCACTCTCGACACCCAAAAAATATCATTTCAACATTTATGGCAAATAGGTTAAAAAGCATTCTAGATTTTGTTATCTTAAAGGAACAAGGTAATTTTCTTTGTAGTAAACAAATTCTTGATTTTCTAATCATTGCATAGGAGGCCATACATTCCTCTCATTCCATAAATATACTAGGTATGCTTATAGAAATTAAATATGAAAAAAGCATATGTTGGGGTTTATTTGGGGTTTCTACATGATATTCTTAAAAAGTTCAAGGTTTGAATAGATTAAATATTGTTATAGCACTATAAAATATTATGTTTTGATAAATACCTCTCTTGTTGGTTACCCTAAGTCATATTGTGAGATCTACCAATGTGATCCACCATCATATTATCTATTTATTATTCTTGTATAGGCATTAGGAAGAGATTTCTTAAAAATAAAAATCAAAGGCATTTGGGTAGTAAAAAATGGTCCCTCTGAATCTCATCTCAAATTTGCTCATGTTAATTTTATTTTGGATCATTCATCAATTAGTGAGACCATGAAGTTTAAATCAATATTTTTATGCTATGAGAAGGCTACTAGATAGTTAGGTCATAAAGGTAAGTTATTAACCATAGTAGGAAGGCTACAACTTACAAGGACTACATTATGATCCATCCCTATTTATATAATATGTACTTTAATAAAATCTAAAGAGATTTTCTTGGTAAACCTATTTGTGAGTGGGACAAGGTTTGAAAAGGAATGAATATTAGAGGGACAAGTTTATGTAATTATAAATTTATGATTTTGGCCTTAGGGGAAAATCTTGGCTGGAGATTATTCGAAGATCAAGGAAGGAGTTGGGAAAAATTGTTACTTCAAAATTATATACTCTTTTGATGCAACAAAAATAATTTAGGAAAAATAATCCTACCCAAAGAATTGCTATCATGAAACTTCATATAGATAGTTTGTAATTGATCAAGATATATATTTGATGGTCAATCAATGATGAAATTATGCAAATTCTTGGTTTGATACCTAATTGAAGCCTTATCCTCTTATCTCTAATTCAAAATGACAACCATTGGCTCAAGCATACCTAGATTTCAAAGGTCCAAAGGTCTAAAATTATATTAATGTGAGAAAAAATTCCTTATCATGTATTTCTACTAGTAACATGCTTAAAGGAAAGAAACTCGAACAAATTTTAGATGAGATTCAAAATATGCTGTAATATTTTTATTTGACTATTTTATATGAAGGGATGATTTGGTTTAAAATTTATTAAAATATTTAGAGTAACTAGCATTTCCTATTTGCAAAGATTTACCTTTGAAAAATGTTTAGTCACTAGATGCTCTCCCTAAGGCCTCAACATTCCTTTGGTTAGAAATTCAAAGTAAGACTCTTATGGCAGAGAGTCTAAAAAAGAGAGGATATCATGGATCTTTCAGATGTGCCTTGTGTGAGAAGAATATAATACATTAGATCATTTAATTATTCATTGTTTGTTTTCTCATACCATTTTAGGTTACTTTTTTTTTTTAAATATGAGAATATATTGGATAGTTCCATCAACATTGAAAGAGTTGATGAAATGGTGGATTGGTTATTTCAAAGCTAAAGCATTATGTATTCTATGCAAGATTCATCATACCATTATTTGTTGGAATTTATGGCTTAAAAGGACTAATAGATTAAAAAAAAAAAAAAATCAGAACCATGTCATTATTTGTTATTAGATGAAATGAAAATAATCATATAAATCCTCTCAATATCTTCCTCTAATTCTTTTTATCTAATTAGTATTATTTTCATCTTCGAATACAATATCTTTTCATATGCAATTCATTCTCCACCAACTATGTGGATAACAAACAAATATAAGATCCATATTAAAACACATACATAGGTTATCATATATTTTTCTTTAAAAATTAATATAGAAAAATAATTTTGCTTCCTTTAAATGGGTGGAACATTAAGATGACATCACTAACAAGCATAAAAACAAGCTTACAACGTGAGAGTCACTCTTATTTTTTGAATAAGTTATCATATGTTTTGCTTTAAAAATTAATATAGAAGAACAATTTTACTTCCTTTATATGGGTGGAACATTAAGATAACATCACTAACAACCACAAAACCAAGCTTAAAACATAAATCCCTCTTATTTTTTGAAATTGGTTAAACATGTGACAAATAATATTTATAGGATATGTTTTTTTGGATTGTTATTAAAATCAATTGAAATTTGAAATTTTGAATTATAATTGTGGAAATTATCATTATTTGAATATCTGAATTGTAATTTTGATAATTTTTAACAAACATCACTTCAAAATAGGTTTTCATTAAAACCAATAAAAAATTTAAATTTTAAATTGTCATAATCCAAATTACCATTATTTAGATATCTAAATTATAATTTTAACTATTTTTTATTTTAACAAATCAAAATTATTATTTTTTAAATTATTATAATAAAAAAATAATAATTTTTATTAAAACAAACAATTATAAAAAAACAATTTACTAAAATACAAAATAAAATATTAATTTTCAAATATTAATTTAAAGAGATTAACCTTATCTAACTGACTTTGAAAGGATCCAAGTATACTCTTCTTCCGCTCAAAGTTCATAGCAGATGAGGTGGTTGTAATGTTTTTATTATAAAATCTATTATTTTCTATTTTTACAATAAAATAAAATTATATTTCACATTAATACTTCTCTTTTTATTATATTCTACCTGCAATTAAATAAATTTTAAAATTATATTCCCTTTTATGCACGTGATAACGTATACCAGCGCATTGATATTCACGTGGATGCATATGTGCAATGTCTAGTTTGCATGTGGCCAAGGCTAGCAGAGAAAATTTACGATATCATATGGTTCTATAACGAGAGGGAAAAGAATTCTAAAATCTTAAGAATAGTTTTTAAAATTTAAAATATTATATTTCAAAAGGATAGGTTTGAAAAAGATAGGTTAGTTAATGTTTGTCTAGAGTTTTGTTGGTAAGTTGTTTCGTTTCAATTATCTAAACACTAGTTTGTAGGCTGTTCTGATATGATTCTCTCAATGGTTGGGTTGATAACTGTCAAGTGTTTGTTGGTAAGTTGTTTCAATTTATTTTTTCAAACAATCCTTTGTAGGCTGCCTCAATACGATCTCTTGAAGTGCTTTTGACTGTCTTTATTTAGTAGACTAAGGTTTATAGTAATGACTGATGGAGTTCAATCTGAGGTTTATAGTAATGGTTGTTGGAGTTTAATCTGAATCATATTATAATCAATTTTCAAATGCAATTTTTTTTTTTTTTATATACACAAGTATAGACCATATCTCAATGTAGTTTAAACTCAAGTCTTTTAAAGAGAACCCAAAACCTTAACCACTAAAAAAATTCCACAAAAATAATTATTTTATTTTATTTTTGATATAATTAAGGTAATACAATAAATATTATTATGGTTGACCAATCAACACCATGTGATAGTCTTTATTGCTGCAATGTCAATAGTTGTGTACAGAGTTAAACGTCACTGCCTTTGAAGTTGCCATTATTAATATAGTATTTATACTAGACTTCACCACATCGCCATGTGCACTGAAATTAAGAAATAATCATAAGAAAACTTGGGGAGGAACACCTTCACATTTAGATATCAGCAAGTGATTTAATTAACTCATTAAGATGATTTTAGAGATTCAAATGATTAAATTTATTGTGCTAAAATACATTCATTATGTTCACATGAATATATGATCTTTGTATATTATCTATGTTGCTGCATGGAATAACCTGAGAGAAACAACGTAAGTGGACACTCGTATAAAAAAACACATTTACTTTCTTTCCACATGAAAAGGTTATCAAATCTAACCATTTGACTTGTTGTTGGGACTCTGCAAGTCCATGACATTGACTTGCTAAACCTGTGTTTTAGGGTTTAGATTACTAGGGAGATATTTTTAATGGGTTTAACCATAGCAGCGAAAATTGTGTTTTTTATTTAAAAAAAGCGTGTCAATGGTAAGTAGGAAAAACTATATAAATGGTTTGTTTTTTTATCATTTTGCCTTATTTTGTTTGTTTTAATTTGGAGAAAGAACTCTGCCTACCTACTACCACATCAAACAAAGCCTTACTACCACATCAAACAAAGCCTTAAAGTGCACTCTAACAACGGATTTTTTATAGTTTGAAAGGATCTGCAACCACCAACAAGTGCTAACAATCCGCCAAAGGATTCATGTGAGGTAAGAAAAACTCTTGTAAACTCTTTCTTTTCTTATCTTCTATTTCAAGCATGTTCTTTTTATTTTATTTTTGAAATATTAAAATTAAATGTAATAGGCACCTAAAAGTTGCATTTCATCTAAAGATTTGTAAAACCAGATCAAACTTTTAGATGTTTTTTTTCTTTTTTAATTGTCTTTTTTTTTTAAGTAAGGTTTCATAAATATTGTTGATTGATAACTATGTATGTAAGCTTATCTTTTTAGTTATTTATATTTAAAATTTAAAATAAGGTTTTAAGGTTTAGTTTTTTTTAAGCAATTTTTTATTGTTACTTGTGCAGTCATAAGAAAATGTTGAAAAGAGATCCAACATGAAAGTATACAAGGGAGGGAGAAAGGAAATAGAAAGTTTATTGCAATTTTTATGGGTCTTTCATTCATAGAAGCGAATATTGCCTCAAATACCATTTAACAAAGCTAATAGGGCAAAATGTCAAGATATGTCCACAAGTGTTATTGATGTTATGAGAGAATGCAATACCATCCTCTCTAACAAAGGAACAAAAAAGAGCTCAAACGAAGACAAAACGAGGCCATATCAACCCCCCATTCTCGACCTCATACAGACTGTATCGACAACATATGGACAACACCTTTAGCCGATTTCACCATGAGAGTTCGAGTCCATCCATTGCACATCTAGGGATTGGGATAGATGAGTCTTATGCAAGGGTAAAACCAACGCTTGAGGGTATGGTCACGTGGAACTAGGAGAGGCATAAAGCAGCACGGAAGCTCGTTGTCAATTTTTGGTGTTTTTTTTACCTTCTCTTCAATGTGGCAAGGTCTTCATACTAGTGGAACTTAGTAGATACCATCAAAAGTTGTGGCGTAAGATCTCCTTCATGAATTTATGGATAATATTCAATTTTTTCTTAAAAACCAGTGCAAGGTGTGGAGGAAGAAGGGCTGCACTATCATGTCGTGTTGTTGTTACACAACTTACTCCAATTTGGGGACCACTTGAATTTTTTGAGTAATGAGAAATGCTGTTTGTTTTGAATATTTTTTTAATTAGTTTACATCAATAAGGTTTGAATGTTTACTATCATTGTGGTTTTAAAATTTATTTTTTTAATCTTTTTACTGTATTGTTGTTCATTTCACCGAAGTTAAGTTAAAATCTTACACATGTTTGGAGTGTATTATGCTCCTACTATTGTAGGAATGTTAATGTCAAAAGTGATCTCGCCCCATATTTGTGGGTAGTGGTTGTTATACATTTGAAATAAATGTACCATGGGTGGAAGAATAAATCATACCTTCTGAAAGAACAAACAAGTGGTCCTTTGGCTACATTAAAACATGATAATTATCATGATAAATATACTCATGAGTATAAAGATACAATTATAATTTATAAGGCTCCCAATAGTGTGTAATAAAGTAGATTCACAAATTTCATAGTGTAAAGAGGAGAATGAAATGTTTAATGAAGCTAAGGTAAAGTATATATGCCCCTATCAATTTCAAACTCTCGCGCTAATGTCTTTGTCATTCTCTTCGTATGATATAGATCATTCTGTTTACTTATGTGATTCTATTTATGATTTCTACAAATGGATAGAATACTGGTGTATACACGTCAGCATAGAGGGAGGAGTTCGAAACTCGTTGATGAGGGTGAACAACAACCGTTCATAAGTCACGATCGGATGGGTTCAAGCGAGTGTTCGTTTGATGTAATCTGTGGAAATTTTTTCTGGTTAATCAAGTCTGTCTAAAGATATTCATAAAAGCAAACAAGGTTTGTTGATGACAAAGCATCGTGCCACACTATACAAAGCCGAATGATTCCATTGGTCACCCCTTTCAATTTTATGATACATGTGGAAGTGATTTTGCTGGTCTTTGACGAGCGCGACAATAAAGGATTATTATTCTGCTATGAATGCCATTCTCATCAAAATACAATCACGAGGTGAGAAAACGAGGGCTTTGGTGGCAATAGTGTATTTAGAACACAAAGATAATGGCCTAGCCAACTAGTTTGGATCCGTTAGCAAAGCCGATAGCACTCTTAGAGCCTCCTTCATATGCTCGTGTTGGGTTTTATTCATAATAGAGATAGCAAGAATCACCGAAAGACGGGTTCTATACCATGGGATGTTGAGTAAAAGCGGACAGTTCTTACCCCCATTCAACTTGTTGTTTAGACAAAAGGAGTGCAGGGGGATGGAAAGTTGGATGACTCCATTTTGGAATTGGGATAATACAGCAAATGTGCAGACGTAGAGGAGTGGACCATCAATCATATTTATTGATGTGATGCACTTCCGATTTGTCGGACAGGGACCAGTATGTGTCATTGGGATTATCGAAGCTTGGGCAGGCAGGTTGATTCAAGGTATTCAATAACACAAAATTGTCATTTCAATGAATGACAAATGTTTTTGGTAAAATGTTGCGAAATGAAGAGAGGTGGGGAGTGTAAAATTTACTCGATACTCTTCAAGTTATTTTGAAATGCAACTACGAAAGAAGGTGATATTTTTGTTTTACGTTTTGCGTATGAGAACGATGATTGGGACAGATGTATAGTTTTGCATGGCATACTGTCCATAAAAGTATTATGGTGTGCTAAAAGGTTACATAAATATCACATTGATATTATGACAAATATATCACTACAAATGATGAAAAGGATAAAGCCCGTTATGGGAATGGTTACATAATGCATGTACTTATAAAAGTGAAACGAAAAAGAGTTGGATGGAATAAGGGCAACATTTGCCATCATGTCGATTGCCATAACAAGTGAAGGTAAAATAAAAGGAGAGGAAAGGAGAATGGAAGCAATGGTTACGAGGAAGCGAAGGGTATTGAAAATTTTATATATTCATTCAAACCACCAAAAATTTTATATATTCATTCAAACCATCGAAAGAAAGGATTCAATTTTGTGGAAGAACCTCTCCTTTCAAGTTGTTGAATTGCACATAATTTGTTGAAGCAAAGTATTGTGTAAGTGTATTTATTTAAAAATCTTTCATGTTGGTAATATATTGGAAATTTTTAATAAGTTTTATGCATGCGGATGGTAGAATTATTTATTATTTTTAATATATTGTGTTTTTCCCCTTAGAATATTGCATCACATTAATATTGGACTACGTGAAGATGGGTCAAATTAATGTTGGTTTAGTGCAGGATATTTGTTTATGCAGATTCGGGTTGAAATTTTAGAAATTTACGGTAACTTGTTCTCTTCTTTTATATTCTCGAACCCTAATATTTTATATATTTTTTTAATTTCATAAAATACAAAAAAAAATTAAAACCCCAAAATATGTCAGTTTCAAGAATTAATTTTCAGATTTTCATGTTTACGCAAATTCACATTTTTAATGAAAATTTGAAATTTTAAACTTTGCATAATTTTTCAAATAATCATTTAGTTTTATTTTATGTAAAATTGAAATTTCAATAAATTTCAAATTTTCATTAAATTGAATAATTCATATGATATTCCAAAGTTACATTGCAAAGTTAGATTTAGTCATTTCATTTTTATTTTCAAGCAAATCTTAACAATCGAAGATAAAATTGGCTTAACAATCAAAGATAAAATTTGGTTAACAAACGAAGATAAAATTTGGTTAACAAACAAAGATAAAATTTGGTTAACAAAAGAAGATAAAATTTGGTTAACAAAAGAAGATAAAATTTGATTAACAATCGAAGATAAAATTTATTAACATTTTGAGATAAAATCAATTAAAATCAAATTTTCAAAGGTTCAAATCAAATATTTATCAAATTTCGAAGGTTGTTAGTTGATAACAATTGCACATTTTTAATAATTCTATGAACAACAAAATCATTGCAAATCAAATCAACACCAAAATAGGCCCTTTATTAACATGTATATGCAACACTGAGGTATCCAATTAACTTTTAGCATTTCATATTTTTCACTAAGCATTACAAGCAGATTAACACATTAAAATAACCTTGGGGAAATTATAAATATTTCCTTGCAAGAGAGGATATCCGGGAAAAATCCTGACTGTGGGTATATTATTGTGATTGGACAAAAAATATCACTCAATAGAATTGGCGCTAGAAGGAGGGCCTAATTAAATGTATTTGCTTTGACTTAATAATTTTTTGTTGTTCACACTTATTAATTGGAAAATTCTCTAATTGATGATGCATTGATGCTAACCATTTACAAATTTGAGAATGTTATTATTATGGTTTAATTGATGCATTTTTAATGAACATGATGACTTATCAGTTAAACTTTTGAAAGTTGGAAATCATTTCATTTCATGAGTACTAAGCACTTGTTGTTTTCATTGTTAAGACTGGAACAAAAATTCATAATCATAAGATCTAAGGCTTCGAAATATACAATTTTCTATAGCATTTCTCCTACAAAGAGGATCTGAAGATCCAAGAGTTAGTCGATTATTACTCCATCCAGTAGTGATTCATTGCTACCCATCATGCCATTTGTTCCCCCACTTGTAATTTCAATGGTAAGATTTGTAGCTTGGTTAGATGCTCATAGCAGTCCTTTAAACATTGCTGAAGCAGCCCATGATATTCCAAAAAACTTAGAAAGGTATTTACCCATGTATAAACATGATGAAATTAGAATTTTTGAAGAGCATATTCAAGCTTACAAGGATACCATGATTAGACTGCAAGTCCCACATGAGGATGTTTTCTTGTAGATGTTTCCACTTACTCTTAGATGAAATGGCATATGATTGGTACATTAGTTTACCTATCAATTTCATTACGTATTACACCCAGTTGGAAACAAATTTTGTGAATCAACTTAGGCTGCCCATAGATCCTACTGTAATCTATCATCTATTTGTGTCATCCAAGAGAGAGCCTAATGAACCTATGAGAATGTTCAATCATTTTCGTAAGTTGTATAACAAGTTAGTTGCTTTTTATACTATTTAGGCAGTTGTTGCCATACAAATGTACTTTAGGGTATTGGACCCTTTAACATCTATATTTGTAAGGATAACTCTTCAAATCACTACGCTTGCCATGGCATACATTGAGGCTTTGATTATAGAATAATAGTTGATACCACAAGGTTTTGGGATAGGATAGTTACCTTCCATAGGACAAATAGGTGCCTATAATCAAGTGCCTATGATCAATCAATATTTGTCATAATAAATACCTATGTTGAATGCCATGCCATTCAACAATTTTAATTTACCATACAATCCACCTATCACGCCCACTTATCCTACCACTCCACTATATTTAGAAAATCAATTCACCACTCATAAAATGGATGAAATAAATGCTCAAATCATGCTTTCATTCTTTAATACAACACCCACTCCAAATGCTTCAACATTTCATCAAAATAATGAAGCATTTCCATAGGTGGTCCAAAATAAAATTCTGCAAAAGTTTTTTTAATCCCATGACCACTATGAGTAACACAACCAATCAAACGATTATAGGACAAAATAATAAACCTAGTTCTCAAGTAAAAGACCTACATAGGGTTGTCCAAAAAATCAATAGTGACATGGTTCAAATACAAAAACAATTACCTCAAAATTCTCATCAAAATAGAAATTTCAATTTTCATAGAAAACAATGGAATACTCATCTGAACAATGGAGGAGTACCTAGTCCCATTGTTAATCAAAACAATGCTACCACTAGTTCCAATCAAACCAACACCATTGTTAATATTTTAGATTTGGCTTTAAATAATTGGTGTAGGATACATTCTACATAGTGAGAATGAGTGCTTGAATTCCAAACAACACTGAATATTCAACAAAAAAATACGGATAACATGGAAATTGTTTTAGATGAAGATCCTTCCCAACAGGTTAGTACTAGCAAAGAGAAAGAATCCGTGCTAGTAGTTGAAATATTTGAATCAATTGAAGAATATGAAGAAGGGTATAATGGGTCTATAGAAGAGGAAGTTCAAGCTATTAGATAATTTAAAAATAGGAATCATAATTACAAGCTTATGAGTAAGACTAAAACTTCTTTTACGTCCTCTACTCCCCCAAATGACACGATCATTTCTACTAAAACACGGGTTAGTAACAATACCATGCCTCCATATAAGGTTGATCTATCTCAACTAACACATGACAAAATTGCAAATAATATTGTGGAGGATTTAAAGAAAACAAAATTAAATATATATTTATTTGATGTTGCTAAGTCGAATAATCAACAAGAACTGTTAGTGCAGGCTTTTGGTAATCAAAGTAAAACAAAGCCCCAAAAGTTATGGATGCACAATTTGCTTCACAAAAGGACAAAGAAGAAGTTCCTCCATTTCTTTTGACCATAAAAATTGCAAGAAGAAATCTACATAATTATCTTGTTGATTTAGGAGCATCTGAAAATGTCATGCCTCGCATTGTTTGTCAAAAAATGAGTTTGAAACCCATCCCTTCTAACAATATAGTTGTTCAATTGGAAAAATCTAAATTCCATATGGTTAGAATGATTAATAATGTTCACATACAACTAGCCTAAGAACCTAGGTTACAACAGTATATCGATATACATGTTGTAGATATACCTAGTAAGTATGGAAAGTTGTTGAGTAGAGATTGGTCTAGGAACTTATACAAATATATGGCCACCGATAATTCACATATTTTTCTTCCATGGAAGGGTGTTTCTAATCAAATAAAAATTGAAATAGAACCTAGACTCAAGGATTCGATCATTGAATATAATAAAACCAATTAAATTCTTTACAATGAGTTTGAGTTAGGTGTTTATACTTCGGAAAAAAATTGGATGTGGGTGAATATGAAAATTAAATACCATCTATTAATCCAATTAAGGATAAAAATATTGTTTGGATTCTTAAATTAAATGGATCTAAATCCAAACAAGGTAATGGAGCTGGTGTGGAATTGGTTAGTCCTAAAGGTAAGTCGTCTTTGACGACTTATAGATTATAGTTTCCTTACACTTGTAATACTGTAGAATATGAGGTTTTAATATTCGGTTTGCAATTAGCATTAAAGAAAACATTAAATGTTTGAAAGTGTTAAGAGACTCAAAATTGCTTGTTAAACAAGTGAAAAGCCAATACACATGTCATGATAAAAGGCTAATTCATTACAGAAATAGAGTTAGATATTTGATTGATGAATTTCATGCTTTCAATATTTCATTGATATCTAGGAAGAATAATCAAGTTGCCAATTTTTTAGTTGTCATAGTAGGTACTCTTAATCCCATTGATAATAAGAGGCTAAACAATTTTTTAATTGAGTTGATACCCTATCCTTCTACACTTGATAATGTGAAAAATTTATAGGTATTTGAAAGTGACAAGAACATTTTTGACTTTGTAACTAATTCAAGCATTTTTGAAAATCATTTGATCGATGAGGATGAGAGATTGCAAGAAGATGAAAACAAATATTATGAGGTAACAAAGAAAATCAGTGTTATTCCAAAAGGTATTATTTCTCTCGAGAATATTTTTGACATTGACTACAAAAGCAAAAGTTGTAATAAAACCTCACTCTCATAGGATGCTTATAATGCTATTGATCTTGGGATTATTAAAGACCCACATATTGTTCTCATAGGCAAGGATTGCACTCATCTTGAACAAGAAGTATTGTATAGGATCTTAAATGTTACATTGATGTAACAACATGGAGTTATGAAAATTTAAAGACTTATAATAAAAATATCATAACACATACTATTCCTTAAAAGCCATATTCAAAACCATTTAGACAAAAATAAAGACTAGTTAACCCATTGCCAGGGCTTCTTATACAAAAGGAGGTTAAGAAATTATTGGATGCTAATATTATCTTTCCAATAAGACACTCTACATGGGTAGCAAACATTGTACCAGTTAGGAAGAAAACAGGTGAAATTAGTTTGTGTATTGATTTTAGGAATCTCAATAAGACCTCACAAAAACATAACTACCCTTTACCTTCTATTGATCATATTTTGCAAATGATTAATGGTTCTAAGATGACGTATTTTCTTGATGGTTATTCTGGATACAACCAAATTCTTATTGACCCAAAATACAGAATGAAAACCTCTTTTACCATGAAGTGGGGTACCTTTTCTTATAGAAGAATGCCTTTTGGACTACTTAATGCAGGTGCCACATTTTAGAGAGCCATGGACTATGCACTTAGATATTTTATAGGTAAATGCATAGTCATTTATCTTGATGACAATCCTATTTTCTCAAAGAATAAATTTGACCATGCTAATAAATTGAGAAAATTTCTTCAAATGTGTAGAGAGCATGGCATTTCACTAAATTCCAAGAAATGCATTTTTGGAGTAACTGAAGGTAAACTTTTAGGCCACGTCATCTCAAAATATGGAATTTCCATAGATCATGAAAGAATCGAAGCCATCCAAAAAATTCCTTTTCCTGGTAGCAAGAAAGAATTACGATCATTTTTTAGGAAAATCAACTTTTTTAGGAAATTCATTTCAGGATTTGCTGAAATAGTCAAACCATTAATGATATGTTGAAAAAGAATGCTAACATTAATTGGACTAGCAAAGCTAAAGTAACTTTCTAGGATGTTAAAAATGCAACATCTTCTACACCTATGCTTGTGAGTCTTAATTACAAGAAACCTTTCTATAATAATTCATTTACTTTTGATCATTCTTTTGCTAGTGTATTAACTCAAAAGAATGAAGATAATTTAGAAAATCCTATTGCGTTCTTGAGTTTACCACTAAAATATGCATAGTTGAAATACACTATTTTGGATAAATAGAACAAACTAGGAGAAAGGAGAGGCAAATGTCTAGCTACTTTGTAGGAGTTTTATTTAGAGATCTATCCGATGAAGCTTGTTAGAGGATAAGGTTTGACAAATTCTCTAGTTGAAATCGATCCCTAAATCACGTGTCATCAATACACTACGGAAAGCATCACCACATATGAATGGTATAATGACATTGTGTATTTTATTGTGAATGGTAAGTACCCCGATCACTTTAATTCTACACAAATAAGAGCACTTCGATTAAAAATATCTAATTTTATGATTAAAGTTGGTGTGTTATATAGAAGAAATCATGAAGGAATCTTTCTTAGATGTTTAAGTAAGGATGATAATATGCAAATTCTTAAGGATTTTCATGGTAAGTATGGGACTGGGTATGGATTAGCTAATGGCACAGTACACTATATTTTAATATTTTGTTACTATTGACACCACATTTTAAAATATTCCCATGCCCATGTTCGTTCTTGCCATACATGTCAGAGTGTAGCCATTAGAAAAAAAAATACCGCCATGCCTTTATAGCCTATATTTGATGCTAGACCATTTGCACAATGGGGTTTAGATTTCGTAGGAGTTATAAACTCAAACTCTTAACATGGCTACAAATATATTTTAACCACCATAGATTATTGTACCAGATGGATTGAGGTCATTCCCACTAAAAATTGTACCTTTGAAGTGGTTATTCAATTTTTGGAAGGACACATTGTTACTAGATTTGGTATACCATATTCTATTGTTTGTGACAATGGTTCTGCTTTCACTTCACTGTAGTTTGCAGAATGGACTTACGAAAATAAGGTAAGCATAAAGTTTTTTTCAAATTATTACCCACAAGGTAATGGATTAGCAGAATCTACTAATAAAAACTTATTGTCCATAATTAAGAAGTTGGAAATGAATCCTAAAGACTGGCATAAAAAGTTGAAATATGCATTGTGGACGGATAAAACTAGATCAAAAGGGTTCATAGACACTTCTACTTATCATTTGGTTTATGGTAAAGAGCCTATTTTTCCTGCTAACCTAAAATTGTAGACTCTTCAATTTATGAAAGATTATCTTGAAACTGATGATAAAACAAAGGCAATATTTATCACTTAATGAACCTAGATGAAAAGAGGGAAGATGCCCTACAACATTTTAGTAAGCATCAGAAGGTTGTTAAAAGGTAGTTTGATAACAAAGCCTAGGTCAAAGCCTTTAGGATTGCTAATTTGATTTTGTTGTGGGATAAGGCACATGAAAAGAAGGGTGATTATGATAAATTTGACAATCTTTGGCTAGGCCTCTACCAAATTTTTTAGATTATTGGAGAGAATGCATTTAGATTGTAGAATTTAAGTGGATAGAACATTCGTTTGCCTATCAAAGGGTAGTTTTTAAAGAACTATTTTCATCCCTGAGACAAAAAGCATATCCACCACTTGTATATATTCATATTTTGTACATAGTTTTTGAATTTGTAAGTTTTTCTTGTATGTAGCTTTGGTGTTTTGTTTTAGTTTTTGCTCGTGCATAGTTTTGTGTGTGCATACCATTTAGATGTAGTCATTGCTTTTTTGTTTGTTTTGGTTGTTTTCATTTTGAAATTTTGTTTTTTTCCATTTCAATCTTTCAATAATACAAGTTCATGCCAAATTTTGTGTTTTGGTTTCTGTTTACATGTTGCTTATTCATTTTTACAACATATTTTGGTTTTGGTTTTTAGATTATAGTATAGTTGTGTAGTTATGATAGAATTTTGTCACTTCGTTGGAAGTTGTATTAGTCATGGAAGATGGATAACGTATTTGAAATTAGATGAAATTTAAGCCAATAAAATTGGATTTTTTAGTAGTTATTCTTGAATTGTGGATTAAAATAATAGATATTAAAGTAATACAACATGTTGCTAAAGCTTCATTTATAAAATCACATTTAAAGGATATTTTTGGACTCATGAAGGATGAAATCATTCTAGTTTGTTGATTAGGCAAAAAAATTTATAGACTCCATCTTAAGCCTTAGATGATCTCTAACCCAAGGGGCGCATATGATATTTGCAAAGAAATCAAATGCTTATAAAAAAAGAGAGAAATGCAAATCAATCAAATTCTTGGGTGGTTCAAATAATATCTATCGGGGCTATAGACGCATGGTTGGTAGTATATCAAGGTCTAGAAGAGATCAATGACATCTCTAGCAGAGCTATGGATGCTTGATTGACAGTGGAACAATGTAGAGGTAAATTTTTATGAGTAACATTTTTGATAGGCTAATTGCAAAATAGGTGATAGAGTTCTGATCGATTCAAAAATAGAGAATGAATTCACAAAACACACACTAACTTGAAGCAAGTGAAGTATTTACTTTCAGTTGAAACTTTCGAACCCCATATTTCTTGGATGTTACTAGATGATTTACATTTTTCTAATTTTTATTTTCTTTATTTTAAACTAGGTTATTTATCCAAAATTCTTAGGAGCATTTTTTAGCAGAGTCACCATTTGTTGTTGTCATCGCACAACGTACCCAGTTTGGGGACCCACTTGAGTTTTTTGAGTAATGAGAAATTTTATTCATTTTGAATATTTTTTTGATTAGTTTACATAAATAAGGTTTGAAGTTTTACTATCGTTGTGGTTTTAATATTTATTTTTTTGTTTTTTACTATATTATTATTCATTTCACCTCATATGTGATTAATACTTGGAAGTTAGGTTGAAAGCTTACACATGTTTGGAGTGTGTTATGCTCCCACTATTGGAAAAATTGTTGAATGTCAAAAGATATCTCACCCCATATTTGTGGGTAGTGGTTGTTATACATTAGAAATAAATGTACCATTGGTGAAAGAATAAAGCATACCTTCTGAAAGAATAAATAAGTGGTCCTTTGGCTATATTTAAAACATGCTAATTATCATGATAAATATACTCATGAGTGTAAATATACAAATATAATTGATAAGGATACCAAGGTTCGAAAGATATTTACAATAGTGCGTACAGAGCAATTTACAAATTTCATAAAGTGTAAAGAGGAGAATGAAATGTTTAATGAAGCTAAGGTAAAGTATTTATACCCCTATCAATTTCAAACTCTCGTGATAATATCTTTATTGTTCTCTTCGTGTGAAATAGATCATTCTGTTTACTTATTTGATTCTATTTATGATTTTTGCATATGGATAGAATACTTGTGTATACATGTTAGCATAGAGGGAGGATTTTGAAACTTGTTGATGGGGGTGAACAACAATTGTTGATAAGTCATGATTAGATGGGTCCAAGCAAGTGTTCATTTGATGTAATCCATGTTAAATTTTTTTGGTTAATCGAGTTCGTCTAAAGATATTCATCAAAGAAAACAAGGGTTGTTCATGACCAGGTGCCATACCATGCTATACAAATTCAAATGATTCTATTGGTCACTTCTTTCAATTTTATGATACATGTGGAAGCGGTTCTTGTCGTCCTTGACGAACGCAGAAATAAAGGATTATTATTCTACTACAAATATTATTCTCATCAAAATATAGTTGTGAGGAAATAAAATGAGGGTTTCAATGACAATAGTGTATTCAACACACGAAGATAAGGTTCCAACCAACTAGTTTCAATCCATTAGAAAAGCTAGTAGCACTCTTAAATCCTCCATCGGTGTAGAAGTGCAAACATAGATCCTACAAATTGATGTAGGAAGTATAAACTGGTGTTTCACTGTTAACACACTGTACAAAATGGATGGTAATCATAGGTCAAAGCGTTGGGATAGGACACCATTCTTTTAAGTACGAGAGCGATGTGAGAGCAAGTGTCACTTTTGGTAGCCAAATAAGTTACATGGAATCACACGCTAAATTTTATTGGCATTTTAATATTGTCATTCTTATTTTAATGTTTCCAAATACCTTAATCTTAAAATCATCCTCCATGAAGAAATGGTGGGGACAGGTTATACGAAATGACTACATGCACACAGGGCAAATGACTACGAAGCTTATTTATGGGTCACACACGGAAACCATGAAATTAATCATGTTCATATGCTCATGCTAGATTTTATTCACAACAAAGATAGCAAGATTTATCAAAATATGGGTTCTATACTGTGGGATGTTGAGTAAAAGCAGATATTTCTTACCCCCATTTGGCTTGTTGTTTAACCAAAAGGAGTGCAGGGGGATGGAAATTTGGATGACTCCATTTTGAAATTGGGATAATACAGTAAATGTGCAAAAATAGATGAGTGCACCATCAATCATATTTATTGATGTGATGTGCTTTCAATTTGTTGAACAGGGATCAATGTGTATAGTTGAGATTATCGAAGCTTGGCCAGGAAGGTTGATTCAAGGTATTCAATAACACAAAATTGTCATTTTAGCAAATGACATAGATGTGTTTGGTAAAATATTGTAAAATAAAGAGGGGTGGGGAATGTAAAATGAAATTACTCGATACTCTTCAAGTTAATTTGAGATGCAACTACATAAGAATATGATATTTTTGTTTTATGTTCTACATATGAGAATGATGGTCAAGATGGATGTATAGTTCTACATGGCATACTATCCATAAAAGTATTATGGTGCGCTAAAATATTACATAAATATCACATTGATATTATGGCAAATATATCACTACAAATGATGAAGAGGATAAATCTATTTATGGAAACAATTACATAACGCCTGTACTTATAAAAGTGAAACGATAGAGTTTGATGGAATTAATTAAGGGCAATGATTACAAGTTGAGAAAATTTTCCATCATGTCGATTGCCATAACAAGTGAAGGTAAAAGAAAAGGAGACAAAAGGAGAATGGAGGAAATGGTTACTAGGAGGTGAAGGAAAATGAAACGAAGGGGTATTGGAAATTTTAAATACCCATTCAAACCAATGAAAGAAATGTTGGAGAATTTGTGGAAGAAGTGCATGTTGGAAATTTGATTTTGAATAACCTCTCCTCCAAAGTTGCTAGATTGCACCAAATTTCACCATTGTAATTTGTTGAAGCAAGGTATTCTGCAAGTGTATTCATTTAAAAATATTTCATGTTGGCAATATATTGGAAATTTTTAATAAGTTTTATGCATGCGGATGGTAGACTTATTTATTTTTTTAATATATTGTGTTTTTCCCCTTAGAATATTGCATCACATTAATATTGGACTGCGTGAATATGGGTCAAATTAATGTTGGTTTAGTGCAAGATATTTGTTTATGCAGATTCGGGTCAAAATTTTATAAAGTTGCGGCAACATGTTCTCTTGTTTTATATTCTCTAACCCTAGTCTTCTACATTTTTTAAATTTCATCAAATAAAAAAAATAAAAACCCCAAAAAGAAATATGTCGATTTCAAGAATTAAATTTCATATTTTCTTGTTTACGTAAATTCATATTTTTAACGAAAATTTGAAATTTTAAACTTTGCATAATTTTCAAATAATCATTTAGTTTCATGTTATGTAAATTTGAAATTTCAATAAATTTCAAATTTTCATTAAATTGAATAATTCATATGATATTCTAAAGTTACATTGCAAAGTTAGATTTAGTCATTTCATTTTTTTTTTCAAACAAACCTTAACAATCGAAGATAAAATTGGCTTAACAATCAAAGATAAAATTGGCCTGACAATCAAAGATAAAATTTGGTTAACAAAAAAAGATAAAATTTAGTTAACAAACGAAGATAAAATTTGGTTAACAAACAAAGATAAAATTTGGTTAACAAAATAAGATAAAATTTGGTTAACAAAAGAAGAGAAAATTTTATTAACAATCGAAGATAAAATTTATTAAAATTTTGAGATAAAATCAATTCAAATCAAATTTTCAAAGGTTAAAATCAAATATTTATCAAAT
Source organism: Wollemia nobilis (assembly GCA_028583015.1). NCBI lineage: Eukaryota > Viridiplantae > Streptophyta > Pinopsida > Araucariales > Araucariaceae > Wollemia > Wollemia nobilis. The sequence goes on from JAQPPZ010016348.1 coordinate 5,931,585, forward strand.
TTTGAAGGTTGTTAGTTGATCAACAATTTCACATTTTCAATAATTCCATGAACAACAAAATCATTGCAAATCAAATCAACACCAAAACAGGTCCCTTGTTAACAGGTATATGGAACACTAATGTATCACATTAAATTTTAGCAATTCATATTTTTTCACTACGCATTACAAGAAAGATTTTTTTTTAAGCGAAAAACCCCTTGCGGGGCCGCCTTGGCTTGAGATACCATGAACAGGGGTTTCTATACCATCAAAGTCACCCAGGTTTCGCACCCAGCCCTACCCGCACCAACATTATCAATTGGATTTTGGGTACCCAATTCAGCTTTTTGGTAGGGTGAAGATTCGAACCTGGGACCTCCCTTGGAGGATTGCCCTCTCCTCTCCAACTCACCTACAACACCTGGATTTACAAGAATATTAACACATTAAAAGAACCTTGGGAAAATTATAAATGTTTTCTTGTAAAAGAGGATATCCAGGCAGAATCTTGATTGTGGGTATATTTTTATGATTGGATAAAAATATCACTCAATAGGTCGATTGATGGGAGGGGAAGAACCTTAATTATTTTTTTGATTGCTCCTACAAGAGGAGTTGTATTCCTCAATTTAGTGGATGCATTGATATAAGAGTACCAAAATTCTTGTATCACTTACCATATTCATGTGTAATTTTTTTTTAATTTTACATGGTGGAATCGGTAGCGGCCATGAATTCAGGTAGGCTATCGGGCTTTTATGGCCACTATAGTATTATGTATTGTCTACCTTGAAATCTACCACAAAATTCTTCATGTAATCCACCCTTATAACAACCACGCCATAATCATTTTAAACCTTTTATGCCATTGAAAGCACCAGGAAAGGGACAAGCGTTCAATCCGACGAGGTCCGAGATTTGAACCTTGGACCTCCCTCCCCTTACGGGGTTTGGTCAAACCAATTGGTCTACACCTTGGACCTTTTTCATGTGTAATTTAATATTGTATCACTTTCAATATTAATATTTGATTTGTATAATGTTAATTCATTGTGATATGAATGAAATAAACTATTTTCAATAAAAAAATTGCATTTATTTTAGTTGTTTTGGTTGATTTTTTTTAATTATTTTTCCATGTTAATTCCAATCTAATTCCAAAATTTTCAACTATGGTTCAACACATAATTTAAGAGCTAAATTTTTAGAGCATTTGAGTAGTAGAGAAGCAAACACTTTTTTGGTTGGAAAACAATAATGTTTTAATTATCTAAAGAAGTAACAAGAATATATATATTTAACTTGTGGATAAGAATTGCATATTGAGATTTGATAAGTCAAAAGAGTATATTAAAGTTATAAAATTAATACAAAGTGTAATTAGTGGTGGTTTTGAGTGTAAATTTGTAGGGTAGATATTAGGTCTTCTCAGGGTCACATGATATTTACTCATGAGGGGTGGTAATAGGTGGAAACCATAGTTTACACTTAGGTAGAGATAGTGGAGGTGTAAGCATCTTAAAGCTTCAGTATTTAGACACAAAATTAAATGAGTTAGTAGTGAGGAACCCAAATATGGGTCTATCTCTCTTCAAATGGTGTAATGCAATAAATTCAAGGTTGTATAGGTGGAAGGGAACCCCATGAATCCTATGGGGGTGTTGCATTGTAGTTGGAGTTAGCACTAGTCTATATGTAATAAATTTAAGGTTGTGGAGGTGGAAAGTAACCCCATGAATCTTATGGGGATGATGCATTGTTAGTTGGATTTAACACTGATCCATTCTTTGGTAATCTATGTGGTCAAATAAATATCAAGATAGGTAGCCCTAGTTTTATCATGAGTTATATAAGTGGTTCTAACTAGCTTGATAATTCTTTCTCTAGTTGGTGTTACAATAAAGGAGTCAAGGTCAAATCCTAACCCTAGTTTAGTAATTAGAGTAGAATAATTTGGGTCTAACCTAAACTAGAACCTATGCTTGGAAAAGTCTAATCTAAGTTTGGACATGGTTTTATTTTAGGGGCTTTTCTTAATCCCAGTTCTTCTGCTTTTCCTTAGGTATCATCAGTTCTTACCCAAGTTCAACCACTAATTTATCCATTCTCATTTATCATAACTACATTTTTTTAGTCTCATCTTAACTTCGAGGTTGTTTTAGTGTCAGTATTATTTGGAGTTTACACTAACCCATCTTCCCTAGGGTTTTATTGGTCTAGTGTGTAGATTTTTGTTATATAGAGTGTCCCCTTATTTGAGCATATTAATATAAGGATCTAGCATTTCACTTGGTTAAGATGCTAGGGTATGGTGGAGCTTTATTCTAGTCTCATAATGTTATTGGTAGGATGCCTAATGTTTGAATTTTATAAAGGAATATTGCTAATAGAGGTTCTATTTCCTCTCTATTTAAGACAACGATGAAAGTGGCATCAGGGAATGATGGAGGGATGGTGCGAATTTCAAATAATAGTATTATGAATGCATAGAAGGAAGTGAAACAAATATTATAGATATAATATATGGAAAATGGATTGGTAGAATGTAATGGTGGACTATCACTAGTTAGGAAATTACATTGATACATAATGAGATTGCTCATATTTAGCTAAGATTTTATAGATTTGGTTCAACTAAAGAGCCATTAAATCTACCTTTTATAGATTTGTGAAGCCAAGGTACAAATATTATAATGCATATGCTTAAAAAAGTGGTGGAGAGGAGATTACATATTCTGGCTTTGAACTAGGGTTTTTGGAACTTCAAAAAATCTAGGGCATCAGCTGGATTGCATAAGTGCTTTCAAGGTACGGTGGATCTGAAGGCTAGATTGGTGTCCCAGGAGGGTCCAATGGGGACTTCTCCAGCTCCTTTTCTAGGGAGTAGCAGCTTATACACATATTTGTTTAAAGAAAAATCTCCTCCAAAGAACAACGAAGCTCAAAAAATGGCATATAAAATGCTCTTCACAGCTGCTGGGAATAGGTTGATAGCACATCATGTGAATGGATGTTTTTTGTAGGCCGAAACCAAGCCAAAAATTGTCATCAAGCCAAGTATGGTTGAAGAATCAGTCATTTACAAAGCTAATCATGATTTAATCTGCAAGTTCATGGGTATACGTCATTCCCTAAATTTTTTGCACTCTTGGATCCGCCAAAACTGGGAGCCTCACGGTGAGTATTCATTGTGTTTTATTAGCAATGGATATTTTATTGTTAGCTTTTCATCTTTGGCTGATAGAAATAGGGCTTTCGAGTCAGAGAAGAGAAATCATGGCTCGACAGGGCTATTTGTTCAACCATGGAGAGTGGGATTCGATCCCTAAGTTGAACCTACTACTGTCCTAGTATGGATCTGATTATATGCTCTTCCAATGGAATTCTGGAGTGAGTAGATGTTGGCAAGGATTGGCAATTCTATTGGAAGACATCTGGGTGTTGCCAGAGACACAATTGAAGGGAGCATGGCGGTGTATGCAAGAATATGTGTCGAGATGGATCTCAGCCAGCCTTTGCCAGCAAAGATGGAAATTGAATTGGCAGGACTCTCCTGAATTCAACAACTGGACTATGAGGCCCTACCCTTTAGATGTAGGGTTTGTCACAAACATGGACATTTGGCCTGTTTCTGCCCTAATAATATGAATGCTAAAATGGAGGCCCCTTTAGGAATACAAAACCTGCCTAGAGAGGATAAGGCAACACTTAATAAATATTCTAATAGCACCGTTTAGGGCTAGGAAGCTCAGAGAGAGGGTTTTGAACAACCCAGAAGAAAAATACAGACAAATAAAAAAGAGGGAAAGGAGCAATCCCATATCATACCTGCCAATAGGTATGAGATATTTAAGTCATTGGTTGATGAAGAGGAATAATTTATGGAGGGCATGGAGGGTAATAAGGAAAATTCTAATATTTCCATGCAACTCCCCCTCTCATATCCTCTTGTCATACAACAGGTAGTTGAACTCTGTGAGGTATCACAGCCAGTGTGTTCAGGGGCTTTAGTATTGCATAACCAGGAGCAGACAATATCTCAGGATGTCAGCATGGGAATAGCAGATAAGAACAAGGAAAGGCCAACTTTGGGGATAACCCAGGCAGAAAAAAGATCAAAAAATAGCAATTCTTAGGGAGTAGGTAGAATATCCAATAAGGAGTTGCTAGCAGTCCAAGGAGACAAACTGATCACGGGAGGATCGGTGAGGCCAATAAACTCTTATTGCTCCCAAGGTAACCAATGATTATACAATCATGGAATGTGAGGGGTTTAAACAGCAGAACCCATCAATTTGCTGTTCGAAGACTTTTAGAGAATTGTAATACTAATTTTTTGCTTTTACAGGAGACTAAGATGTCATTAGATCTTATGTCCAAAATAGTCAATAGAATTTGGAGGGGTGCTGGTCATATGGATGTGGCTGCCCAAGGTGCCTTAGGGGGGATTGTTACTCTGTGGAACTCTCTTGAATGGTCTGCAATAGAACATCTTGCCTGGAGGGGTGTTCTCACTTCTATTTTTAGGAATAATGTCACTGTGGAACACGTTCTAATCACAAACTTTTATGGGTCTCAAAACCTCGATGGTCAGAGGCGGCAGTGGAAGGTTGTGCATAACATGCGAACCTCAAGGGAAGATCTAGACTAGATTATAGCGGGGGAATTTAACGCTAAATTATCTTCTAGAGATCAGGAAGGGGGAACACCATTTTTGGACCCAAGGGACCGTTTCATGATTTCCCAAGTCCAATATTTGCACTTAGTGGACATTAAATGTCCTGGAATTAACTACACTTGGACTAATAAAATGCGGAAGCCACATAGCAGGAAGGTTAAGCGAGATCATTTTCTGGTTTCAGAGGAGGTGTTTGTAAAATGGAATATAAATTTTCAGAATTTAGAAGGCCCAATTTCAGATCACTGTCCCATTCTGTTGGAAGGCGGGACTAGGATGGGGCAACATCACAAACCTTTTAGATTTGAAAATTTTTGGCTTCAAAAAGAAGACCTTCAGGATAAAATTCTATAGTGGTGGGAAGAAGGCCACCCAACTTATGGGAGAGCAATGTTCAAAATCCACAAACAACTACAATATGTCAAAACTCAGTTGAAGTATTGGAAGCGTGCTAATAAAATAGACTTCTAGGCCCAAAGAGCTCCATTGGTGGCTAGATGGGATGAGGTCCAAAAATAGTTCAGAGAAGGAGTAATTACAGACCAGCTCAAAGCTGAGGATGATGCCCTACGTACAACGGTTGAGGACATTGACAACCAGGAGGAGACCTATTGGAAGCAAAGAGCAAGAACCACATGGTTATTAGAAGGGGGCAGAAATACAAAATTCTTTCATCGGACTTCTTGTGCTCGAAGACAGATGAACAAGATGGAGGCCCTTCAATATGAGAACAGTCATTCCTTTGATACACTTCCAGGTATGCATTCCCATGCTATGGATTATTTTTCTAAGATTTTTAAGGAAAGTGTGGTACAAGATGTAGAGGCCCAAAATGAAGTTATTTCTGTCATACCTGCTGTTATTTTTAAGGATGAAAATCAGGCCCTCCTAAAACCCATTGATAGAGATGAATTGAAAACTGTGGTCTTTGGAATGATCATTGGTAAAACTCCAGGTCCAGACAGCTTCCCAATTGAGTTTTTTCAGGCTTTCTAGGACTACTTAGAGGAAGATGTAATTGCTGTTGTAGAAGATTCCAGAGAAAATAAGAGAATGCTTAAAGCTATAAACCACACTTTCATTACCTTAATTCCAAAAGGGGAGGAGGGGGTTCATATTTTAGATTATAGGCCTATTGCCTTATGTAATATGATGTACAAAATAATCACAAAGGTAATGGCTGAGCGCCTAAAACCTCTTCTTCACAACATTGTCTCCTCTGAGCAAGGGGGTTTTGTTGAGGGACGACAGATTCTGGATGGGGTGGTTGTGGCCTAGGAAGCAATCCATTCAATGCACACTTATGGTAATAAAGGGATGTTCATAAAATTGGACATGTCAAAGGCTTATGACAGGGTTGAATGGAGTTTCCTGGCTAAAATGATGGTAGCCTTTGGTTTCTCTCAGGACTGGATAGAGTGGGTCATGAGCTGTGTCTCTACCTTGACTTACTCTATGCTAATCAAGGGCCTTCCCTCACAACCATTTGGAGCTACTCGGGGACTGCGCCAGGGGGATCCATGTTCTCCTTATATTTTTCTCATTTTGGTTGAAGGTCTTGGCAGAATTTTCTTGAGGAGAAGATAGCAAGGTAGATTATTGGGTATTAGGGTGGGTGACAAAGTTTTAACGCACCTGCAGTTTGTAGATAACACTGGTTTGGTGGGAGTGGTCAGCTTCAGGGAAGCAAGAATGATTAGGGATACTCTTAATGTCTATCTCAGGGCTACTCAACAAGTCATTAATGACAAGAAATCCAAAGTGGTTTTTTTAATCTGGAGCAAAGGCTTCAAAACAAAATTTTAGAAATCCTGGGATTCATAAGGACTTCTCTCCCAGTGGTTTACTTGGGGGTCCCCTTGCACTTTAAGAAGCTGAAATTAGACACATGGAGGAATCTTCTGGAGTGTATCAAGGACAGAATTAATCACTGGTCTCACAAGTGGTTAAGTTATGGTGGCAGATTAACATTCTTACAGTCAGTCATTCAAGCCATGCCAATTTACAAATTCTCTATCTTGGCTACCCCAATTACAATATGGAAAGAGTTGGACAGGATGGCTAGAAAGTTTTTATGGGAAGGAGCAAAGGGAGAGAGAAAGTGGGCCTTAGTGGGCTGGGACAAAGTTACCCAGCCCAAGGTTAAAGGAGGTCTGGGTTTGAGAAAATCTAAGCTGAATAATAAAGCTTTGGCTAGAAAGTTGTACTGGAGATGGATCTCCCAACCCACCTCCATTTTCAATAGAATCCTAACTAGAAAATACCTAGGACAGGCCAACCCAGACGATGTAGCTCACATCCCCTTGGATGGTACTGGGTCCCTATTTTGGTAGGCTCTCAAGTTAGGGTCTCAGGTTGTTAAAGACCGCTTATTTTAGAAAGTGGGAAGAGGGGAGAAGGCTCATTTCTGGACATATTCTTGGGATCAGTTCCCACCCATCATTGCTGAATTTCTAGAATTACAACCAATAAAAGTAGCCATTGAAGCCAAGGGATGGATCTGTATTGAAAGTTATTTCACAACTACTCAGCTGGGGGGGTGTAAGTTTAAGGAGTTCAAGAAGTTGGATGAGTGGCCCATTTCAATCCCTCCGAATTTGACTCCCATCATGACTAAAATTCTGACAAAAATATTTCTTATAGGGGGAGACGTGGAGGATGAATTATCTTAGGGCTTTGGGAGTCTTGGAGTCTATACAGTAAAGGAAGGATATGACAGCATTCTCCCAGAGCCCCCCCTCATACTTTTCAGGTTGAGGACTAGAGAAAAATTTGGCACTCTAAAGGCTGGCCGAAAGTTAACTTTTTTTCCTGGCAGTGCATGCACAATGGAAACTTTTGATAATCTCAGATCAAAAGGTATCATAAGCCCTTCTCAATGTGTACTATGCTACAAGAGCAAGGAAACTGCTGACCATTTGTTATTTGGTTGCCCTTTCACTCAACAGATTTGGCTGCGTTGGTTTGCATACTTTAAAATTCAAGTAAGTGGTGACCTGAACCGGATGAATATCTAGGCAAAATGGCAGAAAGGTAGATTCAAATCTAAAGCTGTTCATATTGGATGGGAAATCAGTTTAAGCTTTATCTGGTGGCAAGTTTGGCTGGAAATAAATGCCAAAATTTTTAGAGAAACTTTTACTGCTCTAGATGGGGTTTGGCAGACCATTTGGAGCAAGGTTACCAAAACTGTGGCTGTTCATGCTGAGGAGGAAGCTCAAATTGACATTGGAACTATGGAAGAATGCATTGAACTGCAATAGGGATAGGACATAAATTGTTGGAAACCTCCCCTTGAAGGTTGGATTAAAATCAATACTGATGGAGCTACAAAAGGCAATCCGGGTAGAGCCAAAATTGGAGTGGTGTGTCAGAACCATGCTGGGACTGTGCTCTATTGGGAATTGCAAGGCCTCGAAAGAACCACTAATAATGAAGCCAAAGCCATTGCCATAAATTCTACTTCTATTTGGGCAGTGAAACATGGCCACCACAAGATTATTCTTGAATTAGATTCGCAAATAATGGTTGGAGCTCTTGATTGCATGAGGAACTTTGATCTGAAAGCTTGGAGGTTGAGGGCTCTTGTTACCCAAATTAAAGAATTATGGAGGGAATTGGAGGATGTGATCCCAGTTTATACAAGTAGATATTTGAAAAAAGCGGTTGACTTTCTGGCTAAGATGGGTGTAGAAAAGGAGGTTGGAGTTCAGTTGGACAATGACATGGATATTGAGGATGAGGTGATTAGATAGGGTCTTGAAAGGTCCTTGAGCTAATGACCTTTGAAAAAAAAGAGTACGATGGGGGACCCCATGGTAGCTAGTTTTTGGTTCATGAAAATTGGCTCTGGTGCTGTTCTTCCTTTACTATTGTATGACTGTGTCCTCTCGGACCTTGGCTGGGAAGAGGCTCTTCCCACATTGTAATTGATCTATGTCTTAATACAATTTTTTTTTCAAAATTTCAAAAAAAACAAAGTGGTGGAGAAAATTAGATTTTTCCAAAGGAGAAGTGTTATTTTATTATTTCTTGAGTATTCTTGTAAGGAGTGAGTTTTACAAGTGAGCTTACAGTGTTTGGGAAAATAAAGGTTAATTAATTGAACATATGCATGGCCTAGGAAAATGACATGATTCTTGTATGTTCACCTTTGAAGAGGCAACACATGTAGTGTTATGATTTAGCACTTGGATCATTTGTGGCTAAATTTATTATATGCAAGCTTGGTCTTTTAACTCAAAGGAGCCCTTAAGGTGAAATTATCTCTTTAGGTCAAATTTACATTTCTAAATTTGGTATTTAGGTCATTTGTAGGACACTATTTTTCAATTGGGTGGATTAATTTGATGCAAGAAAAATTTGAGAATTTCATGAACCTTTGATGCACCCATGCACATGTATGGAGATGGGATTTGATGAAAATATTTCATAAATCATTAAGTTGGTAGACCCATGATTTGAATGTGATCAAAATGTTGTATATATCAATATTTCAAATGTGTTTTATGGGTAGAGTTGTGGGTCCCATGGCTCAAGATTTACCTTTTAAGAGATCTAACAGGTGACAAGCTATGTTAGGAGGCTTTAAGGGATCTAATTTTGGGTAGGCTTAAGAAACTGTAGACACCTAAAACATGTCATGTCGAGGGCGACTACTCATATGGACATGCTACAAGACCATATGGAAGATCTTGGACAGACTCCAAGATAGAGTAGTGGTTCTAATCACTCAAGTTGGGATTCTTGGCCTAATTAGTCTGAATCGTAGCCCAGACCTATGGTCTATAGTCTGAACCATGGCTAAGGCCTATGGTTTATAGTCTGAACCATAGTTGTAACCTGCGGTCTTAACTAAAGTTCAGTTGGCCTTTATCTGAGCCAAATCGGTTTGAACGACCATTTTTTCTAGAAGATGGTGGTTAGAGGATAGAATCTTCCAATCCAACTATCCTAACCACCCCTTCTTGATCTTGGCTTCTCCATGAAGCCACCCCTAGCCCTGGGACATCCCATAAGTACCCCTTTGAATTAGGGTAATGATATAGATATGAATTGATAGCGAAGCACTGTTGAATTGATAATATACAGAGATAGAGGATAAATTGATCAAGAGAGCATCGAAGCCCTATCAAATTGCATACTAAATTCATGTATTAAGAAGGCTACTTTTTTATTCAACCAAAGATCAATTTGCCATGGATGCCCTAATGACCTAGGAGAGCCAAGAAATGCTAATTTGGGAAAACAGAGGCCCCATTTAATGATTCAACCACCAAACTTGTTAGAGGACATCAAAGGCAACCCTTGAAAATCAATTGGACAAGGAGATCAAGCCCACAACCCTTGAATTTGGAGGGCAAACCACTTGGTTTCTCACCACGGCTTTTAGCCACGATTTACAGTGCAGACCGCTAATCAGAGCTGCGGTTTGCAACAGGGGTAAAATCTCTTTACTATTTTCATTACAATCTGATTAGTTAAGTTAGAATTAGCATTTTAGCCGATCAATTATTGTTTTAGAGATCTTTGACCGATAGATTTAGTGTTTAGAGTGATTTTGTCATATTAGTGTAGAATATGCATTAATGGCTTCTTTTCACGCTTTCATGCTTCATTTCACATAATTGATCCATTAGATTGATAGTTGTAGTTCTTATTTACATATTTCAAGCAATCTTGATGAATCTTGCATATGTCTAACACCTTTTATTAGCTTTTTTTATTTTAGTTATAATGGCATATACATGTTTATTACCTTCAATGGGCCTCATCACGAGAGGCTGCCTATGTTTTTAACTATCTTCTATTGTTTCTTGACCACAGGGATCTATATTCAAAGGAGCCTACATTCAAATCCTTCCTCAACACGAAGAAGAGGGTCTACTCCACCCTAGGGCAGTTTGTGACTATTTGAAAAAGTATTTATAGTGCGCCTACCCCATTGGGGGATTTGGCAATTGTATTAAGAGTATCAACATTTTGGTGACCCTAAGAGGGGCAATATTGTAACCGCATTTCATTGATAAAATTAATAAAAGAAACACACATTTTCATTGTTACATGTAATCTTGTTATTTTGTCATGCTTTCATGTTGATTTCATTAATGCAATAGCTAGGTGTATGCTTTTTGGGATAGGTCAGAAGGCGATCATGGTGGAACTCCATAATTCATGCGATCTAACTATTGTTTCTTGATTTTTGAAATTGTAGGTATAGACCATAGCTATCAACTATGGGCCAATAATTGAACCGTAGGTTCAACACGTGGTTTATAGTCTAAACCATAGACCAGACCTATGGTTTACACCTGACAACATAGACAATAGAAATCAGAGTGTAGATCAACTCAAGACCTGAGGTAGGCCCTATTTTCCACTCTCTATTCTATTTTTACTCTGTGTTTTTATAGAATGCATAAAAGTGAATGAAATTAGGAAAAATAAATTAAAAAGGAAAATTAATCATGTCCTAGTTCATTTAGCATTTGCATCTATATAAAGGTGCTACTGGGAATAGTGGACCTATGATTGCAGTTCACCCTAGGCTACAATGTGCTTGATAGAAGTGTCTATTTGATTTGCATGTGTGAGGCCCAATTAGTGGCCATTGTCATCGTAATGTGCATTGTCTCAAAGAGCATCTAGATTAGTTTACATTTTTTGAATGTAAAATGTTATTTCATTTGCATAGCATATAGAAAATGAGCATGAGTGCTATATGATGCATTTATTTTATGTACAATAAAACGAACCACACACACCACTTGGCACTTAAACACTAGTGATTTGGGCTTGACATCCAACCACTAGTAGGGTTCAACGATGGTGGGTATAATTTCCATCTGCTGGCCCAAATCCTATGCACCCTTTGTTACTAGACCAATACCAGATCCAAGAACCTTTCGTACCCTGGAAAATTTGCATGTATTCTCTTTGGAGGGTATAACGCTGACTGGGGGAAAATGGGTGAGGATCTGGGAGGACCTGTGCTCCTTGACCATGTGTGGGCTTCATTACCACACATTATAGGTTGGATTACATGACTTGAAGTTCATAGCCAATTTTTCGAGCTACGAGTATATAGGTGAAAGCCAATTTAAATTGATAATATCATTCAATGATTTTCAAAAGATGATAAGGAGTTCTATATTGATACAAAAAATTATTGAAACAACATCAAATAGTCTAGGGCTCACTTTTAAAACTTACACAAGATAAACACCATTGTATACCTTGTTTTATTAATAAAGAATAAATATAGACACTAGGTGCACCATGGTGGAGACATGGGGCGATCGACAAAGGTACAAGCCTGAAGCCCATGACCAAGCCCAATAGATTCACATCAGCAAATTTTGAATCCTCACCCACATGTGCTCCTTTAACATCATTTGACGAGCATTAGAGGAGATAATTTGACAAGGGGGGAACCTATTGAGCAAACCCCCAATAGAGGAGCTTCTATGCATTCCTCTAGATGTAGAATAGAGCATGGAGCCTCTCAACATGAGGGCATTCCACTTGGAAGCCATTACTAGGATTGCATTGCACGTGCATCCATAGGATCAGCTGAAGAGTATGTTATACAAGGATCCAAATTGGTACCCCTATGTCATAGGTCTATAGGAGGATCCGTGGCTCCACCTTCAGAGTACAAACGTGATCGAGACCCACCCATTCAGGGGCATGCAGATAGGGCTACTATTGAGCATAGGCCTATGCAGACTCCCACACATGGTGAACATCATAAAATCACTATTGATATGGCTAATGTGGGAGCCAATGGCACACCACCGCATGAGCGGTGGAGATCCAAACAGTTATATGGATTAGGTAGTATCCTTGAGTAGCTAGGCTATAAGCCTTTGGCTCCACCCACCCATGCTTCAAGTGAGCATAGTGGAGGTTCTATTAGGACTACTCGATAACATGGAGAGGCTTCTAAGTGCCCTCATGTGACACATCCACCATCCACGCATGGTGGTACAGAGCACAGAGCACAATAGGACACCCATGCCATATTTATAGACAAGGGCAAAAGTATCACAAATCAATCATATGGGTACAGAACCCATAAGGTCACTCACACAGAGCATGCATACTAGAGGTCTATCATGGCCAATGACCTTGATAGATCACACAGACTAGTATCTGAGCAATGGTGATAGCTCCTCCAAGACCAATTGGAGGATGCTCACCTAGAAAGGCAGTGCATTGAAGAGGATAATCTTCAATCGTAGAGGCTCATCATACAAAGACTATACGAGTAGCACCTATGGGAAGAATACATCCTTACCCAAAAGGAGCACGTAGAGTAGGAGGATAGGTTAGCTAGGGCTGGTCTATATACTCGTGTCGAGAATAGAGAGTGCACTCAGAGAAAGGTTTTTTCACAAGTCGATGCATAGTAGGAGCGTAGGGACGCTCATACTCATATTAGCACCCAACAAAGGGAACGACCACCACCATTCAAACATGAGGGGCAACAACAATATGAGGAAGAAGAGGGAGCAGGAAACAATCAAGAATATCTTGAAGAATCCCTAGTCGAGGAGGAGGAGCAATGACCTCCACCTCGACATAGGAAGAATGTACCTCTAAGACCATCCTCACATCATCTTAGGGAGGAGGACTTCTTATCCTCAGAGGCTTATAAAGCCCTAGCTGAGAAGGTAAAAGTGATTGAGAGGCAAGGCATGGCACTTCAAAATCTGACATTAAGAAAGATTCACAATGAGCCTTTGGACCCCTCGATACCTGCTCCAGCTTACCCTGAGCACTTTGTTATGCCTAGGTTAGACAAATTTAAAGGTGATGAAGATGCACAAGAGCATGTCACAGGATTTTTGGATGCCTGTTTCCAAATTGCTAGCAATAATGCCTTACTTTTGCACACATTTGTTATGACCCTTTTAGGCCCAGCCCGAGAGTGGTTCAATCAGTGAAAGAGGTACAACATTACCATTTTTGAGCAACTGGTTGATGCTTTTCTTTAACACTTTTATTTTGGCATCAAGAAATAGGTAAACCTTTCCAACTTGGCTATGCTAGCTCAGCATGATGACAAGCCAATTGAACAATACGAAAAGAGGTGGAGAAGATTGATGGTAAAGCTACCATTCCCTATTCTTGCTATGGAATTAACCTAAATGTTCACTAGGAGTTGTGCCAAGCACATCTCGCTACTATTGCAACTGCAGTAGTATTTGATGTTCGAGGAGGCTTTGGCGCAAGCCAAGGTGATTGAAGACATCAAGTTGTAGGAAGGCAATTTGAAGCTTAAGAATAGGAAAGAGGGGCCTAAGAAAAGCTCCACAAAGAAAAAGGGCAAGCAAGACCACATCAACAAGGTAGTGATAAACCTCCAGAGAGAGGATAAAGGGTAGAAAATCCTCCTACGCAGTACGAAAAGTGCAATAACAACTATAAGGGAAAAAACAAGGAACAACACCCGCCTCACCAATTCACGTCTCTAACGGAATCATTGAATTCAATATTCCACTAGTTATGCGAGGCTAAGGCGATCAGACTACCCGAGGTTAAGCTAGTCGATCCGAATCAGCCCAAGTCGAAGGGATATCAGGATGACTTGTTTTGCATCTACCACCAAGCGTGAAGGGCCATGACATCGAGGTATGTTGGTCCTTCAAGCATATTGTGTAGAACATGATTGAAAAGGGTGAGCTTGTAATACTAAGTAATACGTAGGCGCTTGAGAACCGGAACATGGGATTTACAAAAATCTACTACCAAACCATGAGGCACCGCATAACAACATTGGCCAGGTCAAGCAAGTGCGAGTCGAACCACCTACCCAAGGGTTCATAGGAATGGTCAATGTTGTTACAAGACATGGGAGATATGAGCAACCAAATCAACCATGGACTCCCATAAGAATACAAGCCACGTCAAATCAACGGCCGACATAGAATATTCCAGGTCCACCAACAAGATCGATGGTGACCATACGGAGTAGGCTAGTCCAAAACCTGCAGATGGCTCCTATGAAGCTATCTATATATGAACTAATATAGTAGTCCCCTAGGCATAGGGAGACTCTTATGGATATTCTAAGGTCCATCAAAGTACAATCTCAGGATGCACAAGCATTTACCAATTTCATGGGACATGTACAATAGTGCCAGGAGCCCATGATTCAATTTTATGATCATGAAATTAAGATGATTCCTATAGATACGACTGACCCGCCATTGCATATCATTGCATGCATTAATCATGTACCATTTAAGAGGGTCTTGATCGACACTAGTTCATCGATCAACATAATAACAACCAAGGCATTGAACCATTTGAAGCTACCAAAATCACACATTGTGCCAACCACTTTTATGTTGAGAGCGTTTAACGATGCCCTATGCTCGATGATTGGTATGATTGTCCTGCCTATATAGGTATGCCTAAAGACCATCTCTATGATGTGTCATGTGATCGAGGGGGCCATGAAATACAAAATCCTACTTGAGAGGCCTTGGATTCGTGAAATGCATTGTGTTCCCTCTATATTACACCAATGTGTAAAATATATGCATGAGGAATGGGTTCACGTAGTATCATCAGATGAATAACCTTTTAAGTTTGTGAACCTAGTGGATTTTCCTGGGGGTTTCATACTCCCATAAATGCATTTGGACATCCGACCCATTTCATCGATTAAAAATACATGAGGTAAACCAACAAAACATGCTCAACCATCGTTATCTGTGTCACACAAATCTGAGCGTACTACTGCTACTTTGCTAAAATTGATTGCATTCATGATGCTTTGGGATGATAGGAAGTTAAAGGTAAATATGGGTGAAAAATAGAAGAAGAAAATACCCGAACCAGTCACTAAGGAGGCTCCCATACCCATGGAAGTGGAGGAATCCCAAGACATAGTCGAGGAGGTACCTCAGCCTGCCTTGCCCACATTGTCAGTAGGGTCATCCGCATCGCAGGTGACTGTACATCTCACAAACATCAAATTAGATGAGTATATTGTGTAGAATGTAACCTTCGAATCAATTTTGGATACTGTGCAAGAGATGGGTTGACCGTTTGCTCATGGTTACCCATTTGGATCAATGGTTCCATTGGGAGAGCCACCTAATCAGACTAATTTTATCTACGTTGGGCTAGATCAGCTTCCAATGTGAGAGCCCATGGATGAAGATCGTGATGAACCTTTCACTATAAATGTTCATTATTTATCCAACCCAGAGTACTCCATGCATATTTTCAAGTTGTATCACTGGCATAAGTACAAACTTGGTTTGTTTGAACAAGGACATAGAACTCCATTCGATCCATGTTATCAGCTAGCAATTTATAGGTTTAGATTGGGGTTATAGATACAAGGACAATGTGACTTGATTTCAACATCTTTAGATCACTTGTACTTGAGTTTGGGGGATGATGTGGACTTAAATACATATCATCCTAATATTTCTAGCTTTTGGAGGACTAACCCAATGGTATCTATCGTCACTACTAAGCCACTTGAAGAACGTCATGAAGGGCTCCTGGAGCATACTAATACAGATTAGAACCCTAGAGGTAACCTGGGTCATCAAATCCATAATGCAGCTGACAACACAGGTGTGAAGGGGTATAAACCCACAATTTTAGGTGATCTCGAGTCAGGAGATATTTATAGTGATGATGGAGAGGAGTCCACATCTAAGATAAGTGGACCAAGTTACGATACCAACAACGAAACCTCAAACAATGATAAATATGAGGAGGAAGTTGAGGGGGCTATTTAAGGCCTTTGTATGTGCATCACCTACTGCCTATAGAGTTGGTACATGTTACCAAAGAGATCCTTCCCAACATTGATCATTTAGGGGAAGAAGTAGAGCTATATTTCTTGGTGATGTCACACTTGTGGTAAAATTATCCAATTTTTCCAAATAGTGATGATAATAATCAAGAAGTCGGATTCATGGGGCCGCACTTACCAGAGCACCCCATAGGATTAGGATTGAATTATGGGTTCTGGTTGTATGACAGTGACTAAGAAGATGAGTTAGAGAGGACCTACCTTGGTCCTCATTTGCGTTAATGTCATCAACCCATTGACATAGATGAGGTCTATCGCAAGTTACATGTTGGTCCTCATCTAAGAGCAAGACGATTAAACCTGGATCAAATTTATCGATTGGTTAATCCCCTTCCGTCAACCTACATGGAGCTTCATGAGCCAAATGATCCTATTTTGCAGTCAATGCATAGGGAGGATCCAATTGTTTGTAGTCCTCACAAAGAAGACCCCTTTGTGCCTATGCCATTAGATCCAGATCATGGGTATGAGGACTACATTGATTATGTAGAAGTTGGTCCGTGTGGTCCTGGAGATCAATTCCATTCCATAAACATGGTCTCCATTAATTTAACAACTCCACTCTGTAATCCAACAGATCCATCCAAACCGTTGTATCTTAACAAATATGCTATCAACTAGGATTGCAATGATTCTCCCATCGAGCCTAAATATTTATTCCCTAATGAAGAAATGTTACAACCATTTCATTTTGTGCTAGGCTATGCATACGATGTCTATCATGCTAAAAATACTTCCAACATGAAACTGATCAACCCAATTGATGACATCCATTTGATTCCTAAACCTCATAAGCTAGAGGAGGTATTGCATATGTTAGTAGAGGAAACCTTTGAGGTGGATATCAGTACCACAAATGAAAATAAGGTTAAATTTGGAGAGATTCTCACTCCAGATGAGCGAGCCACTCTCATCCCTCTGCTGAAATAGAGATCAAATTTATTTCCTTGGACGTATAAGGATATACCATGTATAGACTCAAAATTGGTTACACATAACCTTTCACTATATCTAATGAAGAATCCGATCAAGAAAAAGCTTAGAAAGATGCATCCAATAGTAGCCTTAATGGTGAAATATGAGCTACAAAAGCTTTTGGATGTAGAATTTATAATCTCCATCGACTATCCAGGATGAGTGTCCAATATCGTACTCATGGGAAAACCCGATGGAAGAATCCGTATTTGCATAGATTTTAGAGACCTAAATAAGGCAACACCCAAAGATTCATTTTCGTTGCCCAATATTGATGCTCTCGTAGATGCAACTGTAGGTCATGAAATGCTCTACTTAATGGACGATTTTTTTGGTTAAATCAAATTTGGATTAAACCTAAATATCAGCATAAAACCGCTTTTATAACACCATGGGGAACATATTGCTATAAATTTATACCGTTTAGCCTAAAAAATGCTAGTACCACATATCAATGGGCCATGACATACATTTTTCATGACTATATGCACAAAATTTTAGAAGATTATATCGATGACTTGTTGGCCAAGTCATTTTTGCGAGAAGAGCATGCAAAGGTCTTAAGGAAGGTCTTCGATCGCCTGATAGAGCATAATATCAGGCTAACTCCTAAGAAGTACGTATTTGGCGTAACTTCTAGAAAACTACTAGTATTCATCATCTCTAAGCGAGGCATCGAAGTTGACCCAGTGAAGGTCAAGGCTATCTTGGAAATGCATCCTCCCACTAACATTAAAGAGTTAAGGAGCCTTCAGGGTAATGTAGCATTCATAAAGTGATTCATTGCTCAATTATCAGATAAATATCAACCCATGAATTGACTGCTACATAAGGGGGTCCCATTCAACTAGGATGAGGACTGTCAAGCAGCCTTCGTTGAAATAAAGCATTACCTAGAAACACTATCAGTGTTAGCTCCACCAAGGCTAGAAGTGCCTTTTCTACTATATATATCGGCAATTGACTTTACACTGGGAACCATGTTAGCCCAAAAGAACGTGCAAGGCAAAGAACATGCCATATATTATATTAGTTGAACCTTGGTGAGCTATGAGCTTGGGTATGCATATGTGGAAAAATTATGTTTAGCAATAGTGTTCGCTATAAAGAAATTGTGATACTATATGTTAAGTCATACGACATATGTTATATCCAAACAAAATCCTTTGCAGTACATGATGAGTAAGACGTATCATAATACGTATACTGTGAAATGGATCATGCTCTTAACATAATTAATTCTGGAATGCATAATCCAGAATTCCATCAAGGGACAAGTCATAGTGGATCAATTAGTTGAGGCACAACTATCAAATTGTAGGCCTCTAACCATAGAGATTTTGGATGATGTAGTCTTCATCATATCTAAAGCTCCCAAACTTGAAGAACCAAAGAAAATCGTTGATATGACTTTGTTCTTCAATGACTCGAAGTGCGATAAAGGGGGTGGTGTAGGAATAGTGTTTTTCATGCCGCAAGGAGCTCCTATGCCCTTGTCATTTAAACTAGACTTTCCATGCACCAACTACAATGTTGGGTACAAAGCCCTACAACTGGGTCTCCACATAGCCATCACCATAAATATTAAAATATTAAACATCTTTGGTGACTCCTTGCTCATAGTAAATCAAGTTAAGGGACTCTTCTAGTGTTGATGTCCCGTATTGAAAGCTTACAAGGATCTTGTTGCAATATATTTGGCTAAATTGGAATGGTATGACATCGAGGCAATCCCTTGATCATCAAATAGGTTTGTAGACACCATGGCTTATTTGGGATCCTTAATCCCTCAGAATTCATCTGCTAATTTCACTACCATTCATGTTAAAATGCTTTCACACCTGACTGCGGACTACGAAGCCTTTGATAATAGAAGTTCAATCAAAATGATCAAAGTAGAACCAAAATTTGAATGGTTCTACAAAGCTAAAGACTTTCTGAAGAGGGCACCTTGGGGGTCATTGACCTCTTAGAGTACAATAGGGAGTGGTACCACAATTTACCATAAGGTTGTTTTCCATTATGCATTTGTAAAAGTAAATACGCAGGGGGAGCAAGTCATCTTAGCAATCAAAGCCGAGGCTTATCAAAAGTAGATGTCACAAATCCATGAATTCTTGAAGCTTGGTGTAATCCCAGAGGGATTGCTAGGTGTTGCAAAGTGTACATTTAAATATAAAGTGGCTAAATATTTCTTAATAGGAGACATATTGTACTAACAAGGCTACGATGGAGTTCTCCTTCATTGCTTAGATCCCCAAGAGGCATCATGGGAAATTTCATAGGCTCATGATGGTATGTATAGTGGAAATTTCAGCGACATGGCCATCATCAAGCGCATCCTTCGAATGGGATACTATTGGCCCACTATGGAGAAGGAGTGCAATATGTATGTCAAGAAATGTGTCAAATATCAGCATCATGCTAATCTTATGTACTTACCATCATAGGCCTTATAGCCCATCCAAGCGGCTTGGCCATTTGCTCAATGGGGACATGGACTAGATCTTATAGGCAAGATCTCTCCTTTATCATCGGGCCGACATACATTTATAATCATAGGTACTGAGTATTTTACAAAGTGGATGGAAGCAATACCCTTAACAATAACAACTAGAGCTCGTATAGCAAAGTTTATACTAGAGCATATCATAAGTCAATTTGGGATTCCATCCAAAATAATATCGAATAATGGAACATCCTTCAAGAACAAAAATGTGAGAGCTTTGACATCTAAATATAGAATCAAACATAGTTTTGTGACTCCATACTATCTGCAAGCAAACGGGTAGGCTGAAGCTTCAAATAAGACAGTGGTGGCCATCTTGAAAAGATGGTCTAAGAAAACCACAAAGACTGGCATATCCAGTTTCCTCTTGCATTATGGACTTACAAGACTAGTATTTGAACACCCACTAGGGCAACATAATTCTCACTATATATGGAACTGATGCCATTATGCCCTTGGAATTGGAAATTCCAACGTTGTGCGTCGCATTGAAAGAGTTCATTGATGATGACATCGTGCGACAAGCTCGACTGGATCAACTGACGCTTCTTGATGAATGTCATGTGAATGCCTTGGAGCATCTCTATGTTTATCAAGAGTGACTAAAATGAGATTACAATATCAAAGTCCACCATAGAGACTTTGAAGTTGTGGATCTTTTCTTGAAAAAGAACCAACAAAACTCTAATTTACCTCTAGATATGCGAGACAAATTCGTGGCTAATTGGCTAGAACCCTACATTATATCTGAAAAGATTGGTCTAGGTACCTATCACCACTAGGTGGTGTTGAAGAGCCTGAACCTCTCAACATCATCCATATTAAGGCATTTTATGCTTGAAGAGCATAGTAAAAGGCTCCAAACACTCTCATAAGTAGTTTGGTCAATCAAAAAGCTCTAAAGGCGTCTATAAGCCCTTTGGTGAAACCTCAAAAAGCTTCCAGTATTTTTCTTAAAATCACTTGATCATCCCAAAAATACTCCAAGTGTTTCTAAAACCACTTGGTCATGTAAATCAAAGGCCCCAAGGGTTTGCTTATATCCACTCGATCATCCTAAAAGGCTCTAAGCTCGTCTGTGAGTAGTTTGGTCAATCAAAAGGTACCAAGAGGTTCTAAAAAATTTCTTGGTCAACCAAAAATCTCCAAGGATTCTTAAAAGATCGCTTGGTCATCCCAAAAATTCCCAAAGGTACTCATAAAACCTTTGTTCAAACACAAAAGGCTTCAAGGGTTTCCTTAAAATCGCTCGGTCATCCTAAAAGGCTCTAAGGATTTTGCTGAAAAATCGCTTGGTCAATCTAAAGTCTCCAACAATATTTCCAAACCGTTTGGTCATTCCTAAAGGCTCCAGAGGCATGTACTCGTCGTTTGTTCAGATATGAGGCTCAAAACTCATAAACATTATAAAATCAATAAAATCCAAAAAAAACTGGTAAAGCATAAAATCTAAAAACATTTGCATTTGCATTTGAATTTTGCATTTTCATTTTGCATTCACTCATGCATCCGCTGCATTATTACACTGCATATAGGAATTTTTCATTCATTGCATTCCGTAGTAGGAGGGATTATGTTTTTCAGTATTACAAATGACACCATGTTTTTGTCTAAATCATGCATCTTTGCATTTATCATAATCCATCATTCATGTGAGTAACTATGTTCAACACAACCTATTTTTTTGCTATGGAGATATACTAGGGTTTTTCGATCATTCAACCATACATAGAGGTATTATCAAGAGGTGGTAGAAATCTTGATTTGATTTTGTAGTTGAGGTTCAGTTAGTATAGCCCTTATCATATCAGAATCCTATCACTAATCAATAAATTAAACAATCCTAACAAGGACTAGGGGAAGATGAAAGTCGCAAAGCAGGACCAGGTATCCTAAGGTGAAAAGAGTTATTATTGCTTATCCCTCTATATGAACATTATGGGAAATGTTGGCAGTTTGCAAAAGGATAGGTTAGTTGCCTATTCAAAATCCCTTGATTACGATAAAATGAGCAATATCCCAGAGTGATCCTACATAAATCCTCAAGATTGATGCCCTATATCGATGTCGTAGATCGACTTTCCAAATTGATATCCCATATTTATATCATAATATAGATATCCTCAATCGATATACCAAAAATAGTTTTCCCAAGTAAATCCCCAAAGGAAGGTTTTTAAATAAGATTATCAAATGTAAATTCTGAAAAGTGAAGATCAAATGAAGATCATAAAATAGGCTCAAATCAAGTTTAAAGTGAAGATCAAATGAAGATCATAAATCAAGTTTGAGTAGAGATCAAATGAAGATCATAAATACAGTTCAAAGAGAGATCAAATGAAGATCCAAAGACAGTTCAGAATGAATATGAAATCAATTCCCTTGCTTCACCACATATGAGCAAGTATCTCAAAAATTGAAGGATAGAAAAGAACGAGCCTGAATCCCTAGAATTGTCAGCACTATTGTACCTTACACATGATGATATGTCTGATACACTTGCATATGGCTTGTGGGAAGACCAATATTTGAATGTGGAAGAGCTAGCTTCAGGTGTCTTGCATTGCCTAGTGGCTTAGTCTAACTAAAATATAAATTTAGGATTGGATAAGACATTTGTGGAACCCCTATCTTAGCAATGGGCTGAAAGAATCCTGCCTGACATCGAGGAATTCTTATGTCTTATATTAAAATATTCATGTGTACACACAAGGATAATGAATAGTTAGGTCCTATCCTAGCAAAATCCTTGCATTTCAAAAGTCTAGTGTGGTTAGTATGCAAATTTTGATAAGTCTATTAGGGTGTTTGAGTCTCATGGAAAACCTCAAAAATTTATCTAATAGCAACAAAATACCAATTATCGCAAACCATATAAAATCATCAAACTATAAATTATTGAGTCCATGATACATCATCATATAAAGCACAATCAAATATATAGGATAGATACTAGATGAATATTAGAAATAATATTTAGATGACCATTGACTATATCGTCTATATTTTTCAAATTTGCAAAGTAAAATAGAATGACACATTATATCATTCACATCATACAACGTGCATACCATTGCATTTCATATATGGGTGATTAATTGATCAAATTCTTATCTTGAGGATTTTTCAATTATATTCATGATTTTTATACATTCTATGGTGTCATCCATTAGATTGATAAACATAATTGCATTCATTCCTTATGTTTTAAGTGATTAAAGCATACAGATTCATTTACATTATATTACCATCATGTAAATAATGCATTACATACATCACACATCTAAGCATCTAGACCACTGCATATCATCATCATAAATTAAATAGCTATCTAGTGCATGTCATCCATACATCACATCATATAGCATCAAATTAACATAAGCATTGCATCCATGTGCATCACATAAATAGAAAATTAAACATACACAAGTACACATAATGAGTCATAAATGATCAATCTCATATATATATATATATATATATATGTGTGTGTGTGTGTGTGTGTGTGTGTGTGTGTGTGTGTGTGTGTGTGTGTGTGTGTGTGTGTGTGTGTGTGTGTGTGTCCAGAGAGTACATCAGGAGTACAAAATACCCACAGGCTATAATCGTGTAGGTCCTAGATCTTACACTAAAAAATGGTACATATGCAATAATGTAGCCTAGATCTAGTAGAGCCCTAGCTCTAGCTTGCTCTCCTTAAACTAGAGCTCTCACTACCTCCCTTAGCCCTATGCTCTAGATTCTGCTCTATAGTCAGCTCTAGGGCCTACTGTGTGCCTTGTTGAGGGCCCTGTGTGCCACCTAACCCAAATAGGTCTAGCACACGGGATACTGGTATGTCTATGCGGCTATACCTATGACTAGAGGTTGCACTCATCTCCTTGTGACTCTTGTGACAACTACCTCCATGTGTGCTAGAGGACTTATGTGTCCTCTATATCCTGTGAGTCCACTAGCTGGAGGTCACCATGGACTGTCCTGTAGTCCTATACATAGTCCCCTGAGACCCCATAGCATGTCTATCCTTTTACACCTGCAAGCCTCACAATATGATAAATCCCTCTAGTTGGGAGATGTGAGCTGCCCTCACATTAAAAAGGTCATTTCCCTCCTCTATGAGGGAACTGAGCCACCTAATAGCTGCCATGGGATCACCACCTTCTGGAAGTAAAGCTGATGGTGCTACTAGTGGTGTCATGATAGCCTGAGATGAGGCAGGGTCTCCTCTATGACCATGGGACTGAGCCAAATCCCTCTCTTCTACATTCATAGCGCGTCGTACCTTTGATACCTATAGTGAGCTAGTCAGCTCTTGAATTTGACTCTCTTTTGTTGTGGCATGAGTCATGGCATAGGTGAGCTCGTCTTGGATCTACTATCATTGTATCTTGCTAAGAGCTAGCTTTACCTCTAAAATAGAAATTCTAGTGTTCCTTTGTAGCATTTGAGTATGGAACCACCCAACCTAGCTCTACAGATCTGCCACTTGGGCCTAGCAGCTAGTCTACCTCGCTTTCTAGAGGCACCTCACCCTCATCTAGTACCTCCTCCTTGATCTCTATAGGGGGTGCATCTCCTACTATAGCCTCTACCCCCAGCTAACCTCAGTCCATGGGTGCACATTACGCCCCTATGGATCAACCTCAGCCTTGTCATCAAACCGATCGAGGGGTCCAGATCCCTACCATTGTAGTAGCGACCACCAAGCATCATATGCAAGAGTAGTCCCAACCACAAAAACCCTGTCTATTGGAAATCGTCAGTCACATCCCCAAGTGTTGTCTATTGTACCCACTGTAAACATGTATCTAGAGCTAGCTGCTTGTAGATGATCGGTAGCTCTGGTATTTTCTACACTAATCCAAAATGCCACAAGACATGAGAGTAAAAATGGTACTCCCTAATATTGTCCTTGCAACCCAGGAGCCACCTATCCCTACGAGCCTAACGCAGTCGCTCGTCAGCCTTCGACCATGAAGGGCAACCCATGTATGGGTGCCACTCTATATCGTCATGCCTCAATCCTGTGAATATGCTAAGGTAATGCTCGATGTCCCCTACATGGGACCTGCTCTGAAATCCCTCCTTGTGGGGCTAGCAAGCTGCGTAGTACTGATGCACATCATCAATGGTAGTAATGTCATGTGGCAACTCTATAGGATGCTCAATGATGATATGCTACCAACCCTATATCTATAGTAGTAGGCTACAATTGATGCCTACCCGACTCCTGCAAGTCACCTGATATAGCTCCCAATAGATATGGCATAATAATATGCTCTTCCAGGCTAGGAGTAGTGGCTAATGGATGGTGCTCTAAACAACCCTCCTGATGCTGACAAGAAGGTTCCATGGGATCCTCACACCTGAGGAGTCTAGAAGGACTATCTGCATGACTAGGTGCATGAATATTACCTCTTTAACAGAGAAAATATGCTCCCCCTTCCAGTAGCCAAAGTGTACACCTCCATGATCCATATTATGTTGGGCCTTATCGCTCCAATCACAAAATATAGCATCACAAATAGCCTTCTTCCTCTAAGAGGAAGAGGAGGTGATGGCCTCACCATCAATAGGAATCCTAAAGATCCGATAAAAATCCTCTAGGGTGATGGTCATTTCATCCATTGACAGATGAAATGTGTTGTTCCAAGAATTCCAGCTTTGGGTCAACGTGGTCATATATGTTGTATCTACCCTAATCATGGCTAGAAATAAGACATAGTTGAAGTTGATAGATCTGAACCACTCTCACTCCCTTTTAGTAAGCTTTCCATGAAGGGTGTGAAGTATGTATGGCTCTCGGGCCCTAGAAGTCAATGTCTGGAAATAAACAATGCATAAGAGAAAAATCTAACTAAAACAAGCAAAAATAGATAAAAAATTACTCTAAAAATGTCAAAAACATCAAGAAAATTTAGAAGGTATCTTAGACATGCAATAAATGGCATTAATTTCCAAAAAAACCTTAGAAAAATTAGAAAAAATAGAAAAATTTTCCAAAGTCATCGAACCGCGGGTCAACCTTGCGGTTCGACTGTAGTTAAATTTGATGGTTGGAAATTTAAATTCTAACCATAGCTGATAGTTACGATTCCCAAACTGATAATTGGGAGCCGCAGGTGCCAGCTACAGTCTAGGAACAAGACCCATTTTGGGTCCCTTCCTAGCCTAGCTAGCCAATCTAACCTAGCCTAGTCTACGGTGAGGTTCGTTGCCAACATATTAGTGAAGTTCATTAATCCATTACTTAATGTTGTTTATTTTAGTTGGTAATGAGTGTGAGAACTTGGTTTTGAGTTACCTTACCCACACTACGGCCTCTGCTAGTGTATGGCTATCCCAGGTCCGCCATCACGGTACGAGTGAAATTTGAGGTTAATTTTGGCAGCCTTATGACCTATTCCAAAAAGCATACACCTAGCTATTGCATCAATGAAATCAACATAAAAGCATGAAAACATAACAAGATTACATGTAACAATGAAAATGCATGTTTCTTTTATTAATATTGTCAATCAAAATTGGTTACAATATTACCCCTCTTAGGGTCACCATAATGTTGATACTCATAATACAATTGCCAAAGCCCTCAACGGGGTGGGCGCACTATAAATGCTTTTTCAAATAGTCACAAACTGCCCTAGGGTGGAGTAGACCCTCTTCTTCATGTTGAGGAAGGATTTGAATGTAGGCTCCTTTGAATATAGATCCCTACGGTCAAGAAACAACAAAAGATAGTTAAAAACATAGGCAACCTCTCGTGATGAGGCCCATTGAAGGTAATAAACATGTATATGCCATTATAACTAAAATCAAGAAAGCTAATAAAAGGTGTTATACATATGCAATATTCATCAAGATTGCTTGAAATATGTAAACAAGAACTACAACTATCAATATAATGGATCAATTATGCAAAATGAAGCATGAAAGCGTGAAAAGAAGCCATTAATGCATATTCTACACTAATATGAAAAAATCACTCTAAACACTAAATCTATCGGTTAGAGATCTCTAAAACAACAATTGATCAACTAAAATGCTAATTCTAACCTAACTAATCATATTGTAATGAAAACAATAAAGATATTTTACCCCTGTTGCAAACCATAACTCTGATAAGCGGTATGCACTATAAATTGCATCTGAAAGTCATGATGAGCAACCAAGTGGTTTAACTTCCAAATTCAAGGGTTGTGGGCTTGATATTATTTTCAAATTAATGTTATTGGATCCACCATCAGCGTATGAGTGAAATTTAAGGTCAAGTTTGGCAGCGTTACGGATCAAGGAATGTCTCTCACCTCTCAGAGCTCTCTAAAATGCAGTTATTTGAATGAGAATAATGAAATTTTCAAAGTGGGAAAACTATTTATAGTTTCCCTAATTTCGACGGATCGTAGCCCCAACTTGC
Source organism: Wollemia nobilis (assembly GCA_028583015.1). Lineage (NCBI taxonomy): Eukaryota > Viridiplantae > Streptophyta > Pinopsida > Araucariales > Araucariaceae > Wollemia > Wollemia nobilis. The sequence continues at coordinate 5,958,991 of JAQPPZ010016348.1, forward strand.
GATTCCAAAATTGGAAATTTTCAATTGTAGATCATACCTGCAATTTGTAACCAGCATTAAATGCACTCAAACCCCACAGTGGGAAGGTCTAAAATGGTAAATTAATGACTCCTAACAAATCAAATTTCAATAATAGCAATCAATATTACAAATTGGTGATATTCAAAGCACCAATATTGATCAATAAATCAAAATTAACAAAAAATTAAAATAATTAAAAAAACCAAATGCACCTCGTATTTAGTAATTTACCTTATACACTTGGCGGTTGCAGCAACTTGCGATCCATGCAATTTGGTAAGATGAGTAAATTACCATAAGGATATTTGAGGCAAAATTGTCATCGTTGATCTGATATGCTTCTTTTCAATCCCTAAGAAGGCCTTCGAGGATGGACTGCTTCATGGGAATGAGGCGTTGCATGTCATTTATTCTATGACATATTTTCAGCAAATCATCGATAATTTGATTCAACACAAATCTAATTGGACTTGTATCAATTTGATTTCATAAGATGGCTATTGCAGCCTGAATGCTCCATGGGATAAAAATGTGCAAATACTATTAATAGGTGGAATCAGGAGCTGAACTAGGCCTAGCCAAGGCATTAAAATGCTCAAATATAAATTTTTTCAGATCATGCATAGTGGTCAAGCGACCCCGTCGCTTCAAATATTATAATTACCCTCATCGACTCATCGCTTGAGGGGGTAGTCATAATATCAAATCATAATCAAAATTAGCAAAAGATCCCAGAGATCATAGATCTCTTGATCTTGTCAAAATTGCATTCGCCCTTATGAATCATTGTCAACAACTATCATAAGCTTACCCCTTTGCTTGGAAATAATAGCAAATATGATAATTTATTTGTAACTCTCATCCTTTCGGTTATATAGTCCTAAATACTATTATAGCACCAAAGCTACTCGAATGTTTGATGTTGATTGCAAACTATTTCAAGTTTAAACTTCCAAAGAGTTGGAAGCAATGATTCTAGGATGCACGTCCTTTTGCAGGACCTAGGGCATCTAATGTTGATCCAACTAATGATCATCATAGAACTTTCAACACCATTTTAGGAGGTCTATTTTTGCTCAGCATTGTTCGATATCATAATGCATCTCAAAATGGGTATATGTAGACACCTAAAATGTGTCATGTCGAGGGCGACTACTCCTATGGACATGCTACAAGACCATATGGAGGATCTTGGACAGTATCCAAGATATAGCAGTGGTTCTAACTACTCAAGTTGGGCTCCTTGGACTAATCATTCTGAATCACAACACAGACCTGTGGTCTATAGTTTGAACTATGCCTGTGGTTTACAGTTTGAACTACAGCTACAATCTACGGTCTTAACTGAAGTTCAGTTGGCCTTCGTCCAAGCCAAATCGTTTTGAATGACCATTTGTTCTAGAAGAAGGTGGTTAGAGGATGAAAGCTTCCAATCCAACTATCCTAACCACACCTTCTTGATCTTGGATTCTCCATGAAGCCACCCCTAGCCCTAGGACATCCTATAAGTACCCCTTCGAATTAGAGCAATGATATAGAGATTTTTGATAGCGAAGCACTGTCGAAATACACAGAGAAGGAATTGATCAAGAGAGTAGCGAAGCCCTGTCAAATTGCATACTAAATTCATGCATTGAGAAGGCTACTTTGTTATTCAACAAAATATCAAATTGCCATGGATGCCCTAACGACCTAGGAGAGCCAAGAAATGCTAATTTGGGTAAACTAAGGCCCCATTCAATGATTCAACCACAAAAATTATCAGAGGACATCGAAGGCAACCCTTGAACATCAATTGGACAAGGAGATCAAGCCCACAATCCTTGAATTTGGAGGGCAAACCACTTGGTTGCTCACCACGGCTTTCAACTACGGTTTATAGTGTAGACCGCTGATCAGAGCTGCAGTTTGCAATAGGGGTAAAATATCTTTACTATTTTCATTACAATCTAATTAGTTAGGTTAGAATTAGAATTTTAGCTGATCAATTGTTGTTTTAGATATCTCTAATTGATAGATTTAGTGTTTAGAGTAATTTTTTCATATTAGTGTAGAATATGCATTAATGGCTTCTTTTCACGCTTTCATGCTTCATTTCGCATAATTGATCCATTAGATTTATAGTTGTAGTTCTTGTTTACATATTTAAAGCAATCTTGATGAATCTTGCATATATCTAACACATTTTATTAGTTTTATTGATTTTAGTTATAATGGCATATACATGTTTATTACCTTCAATGGGCCTCATAACGAGAGGTTGCCTATGTGTTTAACTATCTTCTTTACCGCAAGGATCTATATTCAAAGGATCCTACATTCAAATCCTTCCTCAAGTGAAGAAGAGGGTCTACTCCACCCTAGGGTAGTTTACGACTATTTGAAAAAGTATTTATAGTGCGCCTACCCCGTTGAGGGATTTGACAATTGTATTATGAGTATCAACATTCTGGTGACCCTAAGAGGGGCAATATTGTAACCGAGTTTCATTGAAAATATTAATAAAAGAAACACATATTTTCATTGTTACATGCAATCTTGTTATGTTGTCATGCTTTTATATTGATTTCATTAATGCAATAGCTACGTGTACGCTTTTTGGGATAGGTCAGAAATACAAAGAATCAAGATTTATCATAATGTAATGATTAGTTATAGATCATTTAATACTTCTTTTCTAGAGTCAATGTGATGGTGTAAAGCTTCAATAATATTCTTAATTGATATAAGAGTATTTTCAAATACAAAAGGCTTACCCAATATAACATAACTACCCACAACTACTTGTGAACTCATAGACATTGTGTACTTATTATGATGATAAAATATGATGGTAATAATTTCCTAACATTCCCCCTTTATTACATCATACTTTAGAGTTTCTTAGAAAGAAAATATGAAAATAAACTTAACATGTGCAAGTGACTTGATGAATGTGCCTACATGTTGTTCTCGAGTTAGACAAAATTTGAATTGAATATTGTGTTGTTGGACATGTTTGCATATGAAGTGGAACTCAACTTCTATGTGTTTGGTGTGCTCATAGAAAATTGGATTACAAACAAGTTTTAAAACACCTTGATTCTATCAATACATGGTTTTTGGTTTAGTTTGTGTTACTCCCATACTTTATAACATATGTTTCAATCATATTTTCTCATAGACAACTCCTCCTACAACACAATATTTGGCTTTTGTGGAAGATCGAGAAATTATTTGTTGTTCTTACTTCCCCATGATATAGGTCTATATTCTAGAAATAATACATAACCATAAGTGGATTTTTTATCATCAATACATCTTGCATAATTTGCATCTGTGTAGCTTATTAGGAACTTATCACTCTTCTTAAATTTTAGGCCATACTAAATTGTGGTATGGAGATACCTTGATACCCTCTTTCCTTCCAATGAGATACTTTTGGTTCTTGTATAAATTATGAGAGGTAACTTACTACAAATATAATATCTGATCTAGTGTATATTATGTAAATGCCACTTTTCAACCAATTATCTATAGAGAGTTACATTCATTGGTGGAGAGGAGTAATATTGTGAGAGTTGAAGCCCTGGTTCTATAGGAGTCATCATGGGATTACAATTATTTATGCAAAATTTCTCAAGAAGTGTATTGGTAGATTTTATTTTTGAGACAGATATGTAGTAATATGTCTACCACACTCTAATCTTAGACAATAGTGTAATAGTCCAAGATCGATCATGTCAAATTAGATTTTCAAGTCATCCTTTGCTACAAAAATTATTTTTTCAAAACTACCTATGATGATAAAATAATATACATATAAAATCATGATCATAACATACCTCCTTGTTCTTTTTGGTACAAATTTGGATCATAGGGACTTCTCTTAAAACCATGCTTTTTAAAAATTTCATTTATTTTTATATACCATGCTCAAGGAGCTTGTTTGAGACCATAGAGATATTTGATTAATTTACACACCTTTGTTTCTTGTCTAGGTGCAATAAATGCCTCTAGTTGAGTCATATAGACTTCTTCCTTTAGGTCCCCATTGAGTAAGGTACTTTTGATGTCCATATGAAAAATCCTCCAATCAAACTATGCAGCTAGAACAAAGATCATTTTAATGGTCTTTATTTTTGTTGTAGATGCAAATGTTTCTTCATAATTGATTCTATCCTTTTGTGCATAGCCCTTGAATACAAGTCATGCATTGTATTTTATCAATAATGTCATTTAACTTATATAAGGTCTTGAATATCGATTTGCATCTAATGGCCTTCTTCCTTAGTGGAAGATCAACAAGCTACCCAAGTCTCGTTCTTCAATAATGATTGATATTCAGTGTCCTTAGAATTCTTCCAATATTTAGATTAAAGAGCTTCTTGCATGATAGATATTTTAAAAATTTGTACAAAAATACTCATTAGTGTCATATTTACCTCTTCATAAATTATACTACACATCCTTATGTAGTAGATATGTCTAGAAATCCATCCATCCCTAAAGCTCCTAATGTGCTAGTGTAACACTTGGTTTTTTTGTGTGTAGTGGAGTAGATGGATCCACATCACCATCATTATCCTCATAATTTCTCTCTCTAAAAAATTCCTCATTAGCACCTTATTTATCTTCATCACTTTGAAGTATTAATAGAATATAATTGAATGAATATTCTCTTGGAGAAGATGAAGGTGACTTATTTTTCTTCTAAAAAATGACATTATGATTAATATGCAATATTTTAATAGCTAGATAAAATAATCTATAGTATTTGGATTCATCACTATAGCCTAATAGAATGCATTTATGAGAATTCTCATATATTTTTGCATCTTCTCTTATGGGATGTGCATATATGTTGTACAACCAAATACATGAAGATGAGATAGTGATGGCTTATATCTAGTCCTTTCTTCTTTTGGAGTGATGTGATCAAGTGCTATAGTGGGGGGCATGATTAAGCAAGTAAACTATAGTATGTATTGCTTCTACCCAAAAATAAAGTGCAAGTTGAGAATCTTTCAACATGTAACAAACCATTTTCATGATGGTTCTATTTCTATGTTCAATAATGCCATTCTGTTGTGGTGTGTAAGCAACTATCAATTATTGGTAAATTTCATGTTTCTTCAATAAAGCAAAACAATTATTGCTAGTAAACTCCGCCTTGATCTAAGCAAAGTACATGGATATGATTACTTGTGAATGTATCAACTTGAGCCTTAAAAAAATTGAAGTATAAAAATACTTTATTCTTGTTCTATAAAATGAATACCCACATTTTATGAGTATGATAATCAATAAAAGCCTAAAAGTATCAAGAGACTTTATAGATCAAAACCATGTGTTTGCAAAGATCAATATGAACCAGATTGAGAGGCCCTTTGGCTTGAGATTTTAAAGAGCCAAATGGAGTTTGATGTTGCTTTTCAACTAAGCAACATGAAAAAAATTGAGTATATTTCTTCAAGGAAGACATTTTACCATGTGCTTATTTTGAAGGATATAAGATGGAAAAACGTAAATGACTATATCATCAATGCCAAAGTGGTGTAGAAATATTAGAGTTGACAATTAATTCTTGATTTTCATGATAAATTGTATGAAGTTCAAACATTTTTCCTATTCCTTAACCATATGCAATAATCATAGAATTTCTAGCTTGTCATAAATGAGACATACCTTGGAGTCATATTTTTTATCAAACTCAACCTTCAAATCATGATTGAGTAATTTTATGGGAGAGCGGATTCTTAGTGGATCCTAGAACATATAAAATTTTCATTATATTGCATGTGTGTGTCCCAAGTTGTAATTTAATATCACCTATGCCTTTGATGTCATAGGATGTGTCATCAATTAGAGAGGCCTCTCCAATATAATTGGAACAATATAGATTCTAGAACCAATATTTTTAACTAGTCATATGTTTGGTTGCTCCACAATAAACATATCAAATATCATTAGTATAACTTAGTTGATCATGAGAAACTTATACATGCTCTTCTTCTCCTAGGTGGTTATACTCTTCTTCTCCTTAGTGATCAATTCTGGCACTATTACCATGTTATTGATGTATCTTCTTCTAATTTGAAATATTTTTGTCAATTTATGCCTTCTTATACTATGAATACTTTGCTTTTGAAGAGGATCCATTTGTGAAAGGATTGTGTTAAAATTTTAAATTTTAATTTTTTTCCCACAAAGTGCACATGTTTTTTGCATGCAAGAATTGTCTCCTTAATGTTGGAAGTGATGTTGAGGTCTTGTATCTCTTTTTACTGGCTACTTCCCCTTTCGAATTGAAATGAGAACATGATCCTCATCTTGTGATGTATTAGAGACTTCCACTTTTTAAAATAGATTCACCAATTTTTTAAATGTTGGTGTTTTCTCAGTGACATTTAAATTTGTTAAAAACATATTTTACTATGAAGAAAGAGATTGCAAAATAATGAGTAAAAATGTATATTTAGATACTATTTATCCCAAGGTTTGTAGTGATTCACATAGCTCTACAAATCATCTCATGAATTGCTCGAGTTTTTTTCCATTCATAATTTTAAGGCAATAAAGTTGACTTTAAAGGAACAAGATTTGGTTCTTGTTCTTTGCATCAAATAATATCTAAAGTGTTTCCTATGTATATTTGGATATGGTTAAGTCATGAATGAATGGTTGAATTCCATCAAATACACCAAACATGATGATCAATCAAGCCTTTCTATTTCCTTGGTCAAAATTTATCTATTCTTCATCATTTATGGTAGGATGGATAATGGACCCATTTACAATTTCCTATACATTATCAAACTCAAGTTGAGTTTTAATTTTAGTTATCCAAGAAAAATAGTTATTCCCTTGTGATAGCTGGGAATTAGGTAATAGGAAATTTAGAACATCACTAGCCATGTTAACCCTTAACAAAACTAGAAAATTTTAATTCCATCAAATTGACCTCAATAAGATTATATATAATACTTGCAATTTGATCAATGCCCCAAACTGCAATGAATCAATAATATCTCATAAGGAAAAATTAGGTGGAGGGAATTGATATATTTTCCTCCAAATAGAGTCTTCAAGGAATATTCTTAGAATATTTTTGTGCTTAAAAGAATATATCCTTATTTCTTTTCATGTAGAATATTCTTGTCTACATAGCATTGAATGAATCACTTGACCACCAAAATATCTATGTATCTAGGGTGCAAGGAAGGTGTCATGACCCTCCCTGATGAACATTTTGGCACAAGAAATAGTGTATTAATTTATGATACTTTAATACCTAACTTGGGCAATTAAACCAACTATGTGATGTTTAGTTGATTTAAAAGAGCATGGTATTGTTGACATATTACCAAAATGTGTAGGATCAGGTACACTTGTAGGTGGAAGTAGCAAAATCATCCACCAGAAGAGGGGATACTTGAGGTTGGGGAAATTATGATTAAGGCAACTCGAGGGTAACATAGATGGATACCTTCATATAGGTATGCATTCGGTTAGGGATAATCATCAATATCTAGCCAACTTAAGCTCCAGATTGATAGCCTAGTAGCTATCATAAATTCTAGAGGTTGAGACAGGTGACTAGGTTGATGGAAAGATTCCCTCTTTGTCTATTGTACATGTTTGATTTTCTTTTACTTCATCACTATATGCATTAGTGGTTTAAGGAATAAAAGAATGCACAAGTAGATTATTTTTAAAACTCCTTGTTTTATTTAAAAATCTCTTACTCTCTATTTTATTTATAAATAATGGAATTTGATTATTTTAAATGGTAAAAGAATTTCATTTATAAATAATGATTGTTTATTAATGATGATAGAGTCTCATTTTATAAATAATAGTGGTTTATTTTAAATGATTAAAGTATTTCATTTAAAAAAATATTTTAATGATTTTGGGATTTAAAAAAAAAAACTATGAAAGACTTTATCAAATTATTTTAGATTTCCTTTAATCATATAAAAAAACCATTTGAAATGTATGATCTAGAAACCCGTTGACCTTGAGATGCGAAGGGTCAAAAATTAATTTATGGTAAAGTTTCAAAAAGAGGAAAGAACCCATTTTTTAATAAAATATCTTATTAGACCTTTTTGGGAGAGTACGTGAATTGATGGCGAATAGGCGGTGGAGGTAAGTGAGTCAAAGTAATACGGGGAAAGAGAGGACTTCTTTCCCTATATGCGGTGAAGGATAAGAAAGTGTACAGGCTCATAGTTGATGGGATATGGTGGAAACTTGGGAAATAAGAAACAAAAATCAGTTTACAATGTACCTTGATGTTAGAGTAAACCACCTCCATGAGATAGTAGGTTGGTTATGACCTACCATATTTCTATTTTGTGGTAGTAGTCTTGGTTTTTTTCAACATCTTGGTTATGGTTGATCTCTGTGAAGCTTGGTGGCTGGTAAAGCTTAGGATAACTACCAGCTTACTTTATATTTCATTTGGGTGTTCGAAGTCCCCTCATGACACCTGCAACACCATCGCATTACAAATTTTTTTCCTTAACCTCCTACATAGTCAAAATCATGTTGGACGTGTTTTATCCATGTAAAACCATTTTCAATCCTTCTTGGGAACCATTGTGCCCAATACCTAAGTTGCACTTCTACTCTTATTGATAATGACTGGGGGTTTAACCTTTGTTGTGTTGGTCCTCTTTTGGTTAAATATTTGCTAGCCATTGGTGGCTCTCTTCATAGTTAGCCTAAGAACTACCATGGTCTATTACTGATATGGTTCATTCCATCCCTTCCTAGATAACAACGCTCTCTGGTTGCATGGGTTTTTTATATGTCAGAATCCCCTTAGGCGATGTTTGTGTGGTTGTGAAACAATTTGGTAGGTAGCTTGGCCGTTTGAAACTCCCTGTAACCCTCTTATTCCCCTCACCAAACATCCTAGATGGCCTTTGTAGTCATTTTTTCCATGCAAGTTTTAAAAATTTGACTTTTTCTCTCATGCCCAAGCACTCTCTTCTCTCTCCTTGATCTGTCGTTGTTCTGTAAGCAGTGAAGGGTTGAGTTTGTTGTTGAGGCAACAACATGATCCTATGTAAGGGTCCTTCATGGGTAGTAAGTAGCTAAGTATGTCTGAATTAACTTAGCTTAGTAAAATGTTTGATTGTCACTTGCATCAATTTGTGTTAAAGAAATTAAATGGAAAAGGTGGACTATTTGATTAATTAGAGAAAGTGTTCTTTAATTATATTAAATGGAAAATTTTTATTATTTGATTAATTAGAGAAAGTGTTCTTTAATTATATTAAATGGAAAAGGTTGATTATTTGATTAATTAGAGAAAGTGTTCTTTAATTATATTAAATGGAAAAGGCTGGATTATTTGATTAATTAGAAAAAGTATTGTTTAATTATATTAAATGTAAAAGATGGACTATTTGATTAATTAGAGAAAGTGTTCTTTAATTATATTGAATGGAAAAGGTTGATTATTTGATTAATTAGAGAAAGTGTTATTTATTTATATTAAATGGAAAAGGTGGATTATTTGATTAATTAGAGAAAGTGTTCTTTAATTATATTAAATGGAAAAGGTTGATTATTTGATTAATTAGAAAAATTATTCTTTATATTAAATGAAAAAGGTGGATTATTTGATTAATTAGAGAAACTGTTCATTAATTATATTAAATGGAAAGATTGATTAATTGATTTATCTATGAAATAGTTGGTTTATTTATGAATTGAGGTAATGGTGTAGATGCCTAAAACACATCATGTTTAGGAGACTACTCATATGGACGTCTTTGTAGACCATATGATTGATCTTGAACCTTTCCAAGACCCAACAATGGTTCTAAACACTCATTTAGGGTAGCCTAGTCCTATGCATCTCTAACCGCTAATGTCAACAGCATCTACAAGTGTAGTTGTTGATGAACATAGCAATAATGGGCTAGCCACTAATGGTGATAGTTGCTATGACCATAGTTGCCCTAGTCGATAGCGGTTAACCCTGTAACTAACTCGGGCTGCCCAAATCGAGTAAAATTAGTTACATTTAACAAATTAGCAATGATTTGGGTTCCAAAAGCCTCTAGAAGATTCACCTAACCATTCCAACTTAGCAGGTTCTTGATCTTGGCTTCCTATGGAAGCTAGAGAAAGGATTTTGGGAGTCTACTTAAGGCCCCAAATTTAAAAAGCAAACCCTGGATATCTTCCCTAATGAAGTGCTACCAAAATATTGGAGAATTGATGAGCATTTGCCATAGCAAAGCCCTATTGAATTGAAGAGCAACTTCATATCTTCATGAGGAGTAACTAAGTGTTGTCCAATTGAGCAATGACAAGTGCCTATCCACCAATGAAGACTATCACATTTTGAGAAGAACAACCACCTATTCAAGCACTCAATTCAACGTGATTTGAGTCAATTTCCTACCCTGAGTCATTTTGAGAGAACGTACTAAGAACGTAAATACCTGCATCATTGGAATTGATTGATGCCAAGATGAGAGCACAAGGGATAGAGCCTCTTTCCTATAGTTGTTATTTTTAACAGCGGCCCGTAGGCACAACCATCAACATCGTTAGCGACTAATAAAGCCAGCTACTCTGAGCATTAGTGACTAGATTATGATGTCTCTTTTCCATTATTTTTAGTATTAGATTACATTTACAACATTTTCATTTGCTTTCAAACCTAGTGTAGTAGCATTTACATTATTTATATCCAGTATTTCAAGCATTATTCATTATTTTCAAGTATTTCTTTATCATTTCATGCTTATGCTTTATACCTTGCACTTATCAAGAAATGGATCTCATTTCAAGAGGCTCTCATTGCTATTAATATCTTGTAAGATTATTTGTTTGCAGGTGACAAGGATATTCAAGGATAAAATATTATCAAGATTTAAGATATTGACATAAAGAAGTGGAGGTGGCTTGATAAATCCTTCATAATCAAATTGGTGTAGATCTAGAGAGCTTGTAGAATACATCACCCCCATTTTGGGGCTCAAAAATAATTGTAATCATGTATCAAATTTGGTATCCCTAAGAGGGACGAATATGTAACCAGGATTTCAAATTGATTAATACAAAGAATGCATTTCTTTTTATCAATTTATTTGGTTATACATGTTTCATTGATTTAAATTTGTTATCATGTTACAATTAGCTTATATGTATGCTTTCTAGAGCTTTACAAGTGGTGATCATAATGAAAATACCCAATTATTTCACTGTTAACTGATAACTCTATATTTTTATTTAATATAGGTACAACCACTCTGAGCGACAATGGCTAGCAATCTCAGCCACAATTAGATTCAACATATAGCATCATAGTAATCCTTATTTTCAGTACCATGGGAAAACACAACAAAATAATTTACAACCTATTTCTTCTTTGGATGTGGATCAACTTGTAAGTGGTCCTATCATATTTTCTTGTTTTCTTGCTTCTGTTATGTTTTTGAAAAGGTAGTAGGATTAATTAAGTCACATAGAGAAATATTTAATAGGGTAAATCATTTTTTTCCTATGTTTCTGCTAGCTACTATTGGGAACAATGGTTGTCTCTACTAGCCACCCCAGAAGCCAACAACTAGGATTCTAGCTACTACTGTGTATAGTGGCCACGAATGTGCACCTTTGATTAAAGTAACCACTACTATTTAGACTTGGTTGTAGGTTTTTTTTCTTGGGGCATGTTCAAAGGCCGATTCATATTAATTTGCATTGCATATTTTTTAATTTAAAACATCTTTTCATACCGTATTTTTGAATATAAAATGCATTTTATATGCATGTAGGTGAAAAGAGCATTATATGTTATTTTATGCATTTGTTTTTATGTAAATTTAAAATAAACCAATCACACACCATGATTCAAGTGTAAAAATCTGTGGCGTTGGGCTCTCACATCCAACCCATTGATCAAGACCAATGGTGGAAGTCATTACCACTCGGTTGGCTTTTTGATTGAGAATTGTTCTTTGTTACCCATCTATGGCCAAGGTCGATCCAAGAACTATCATATCCGTGGAAAATATAATGTAATATTCTTTGAAAGGTATATCATTTCCCATAGTGTGTTGGGTGAGGATCGGTAGTACCTATGATTTATGATCGGATATGGGCTTCATATCCATATCTTGGTGGGTAGACAACCTGGATGTCATTATTGGGTTTGTCACTATGAGTATATAGGTGAAATATTTAAAAAATCTAATAATTACATCATATTGCAAACACGATAAGAGTTCAGATTGTATGCACAATAAATAAAAATATAAAAAACAAGTTTTAGGAAACACAAGTAAAACTTAAATTGAGATAATCACCTTGTATACTTTGTGTGTTAAAATTTATGCAAGAGATAATTCATAAGGTTATGGTCACCACACAGGGTTGCCCTAGGTCCACGATTGAGGTAGCACCCAATGCACCAAAGGGCCCAGACTACCCTAGAGGCAACACACCTACCCATAACATACCTAAATGAACTTCGGGTAGTCTTAGAGGAGACCACCACTCACGATGAATCTCACCAAGAAATCTCACCTAAGAGAACTAACACTAGATCTTCTCATGATCTAGATGAGAATATTTCCAAGATTGCTTCTTTGCATCACACCGATAGGTCAAATCCACCTAGTAATGGGTAAAATAAAGGGATTGTGACCATTTGCTGACCATCGTAATTCCAAACCCTTTATAACATGGAGGGTGTCATTTATTCTACCACAATATTGGTGGAAGAGGTACGCCTCTTGCCCAACCTTGGAAGACACATCACCTTGACTTCTTATATCAAGGTATTGGAATATTAGAACATAGGACATTTGAGAATGGAAGCATATATCATGATCGTACTCCATGTGGATCCACTAGTTCCACTGAGGAATAAATTATGGAAGAGGGAAATATAACCTGGTTGCATCCTATATGTACCTGAGGTGAGTGTTTTGGGTGAGCACACGGTACCCCACAACATCCTTACATGAGGATAATACCATTAGGGAAGAGCTTAATATAAATGCAAACTCGATTAATTGAGGGAAGATATTTACCAACCTTGTTGCACAATTTGAGGTAAACAAAACTCCTCTCATGAAGTTGTAAGTCCATAGACCTTACAAAGCAAATTGATTAGATCGATCACATAGGTCTAACATAGTTTAGAGAGAATAAATGCTTCAATATCATGTGGAGGATTTATGCATGGAGTGTGAACATTTAGATAACTTAGAATGAGAAGAGGCAGAATGACAAAGGCTTCTTCAACAACATTTGTATGAACACTTCCAAGAAGAACAATGCATCCTTGATCAAAAGGAGTATGAAGAGTGATCAAATAGATTGGCTTGAGCTGACCTACCTCCAACTAGTGAGTATAGAGAGCAACATAATGTAAGGTGTGCTATAATGCACCTTGAGCTTCACACTAGACAAGTAGAGCACCACTCTCATCATACTTCACATCATGCATCTAGGAAACAACATCATCAATGCTAAATATGCCTGAGCAAGACTAGTATGAAGATTTAGATGATCAATATTAGTAGTATCCTAAACCATCCTTGATAGATATGGTTGATGAATATAATCAACCACCTCGATCTCAAAGGAACTTACCCCCACTTGCACCCCAACGATCCCATTCGAGAGGAAGAAATCATCTCTTCTCAAGCTTACAAAGTGCTTATCGAGAGAGTCAAATCTCTCAAGAAACAAGATAGGGTTGGTCAAAAGCCCACCTTAAGAAAAATTCACAATCAACCCTTGTGTTTATGAATACCAATCCTTGCTTATCTTAAACATTTTGAAATTCCTAGATTGGATAAGTTTAAGTGTGATGAATATGCACAAGAACACATAACAAGCTTTACGAATTCATGTTTTTAGTTGCAACACAATGATACCTTGTTGTTAAGGACTTTTGTGATCACCCTTTTAGGTGTAACCCTGAAATGGTATAACCAACTACCGAGGCATAGCATCACCATATTTGAGCAGCTGGTGAGTGCTTTCCTTGAATGCTTTTCCTTTGGCATCAAGAAAAAGACTAATCTATCTGATCTGGCTGACTTATGATAGTATGATGATGAGATGATCATAGATTATGGGAAAAGGTGGATAAAACTAATGGTAAAATTACCATTCTCTATTCCCACCACAAAACTCACTCAATTTTTTGTTAAAAGTTATGCAAAACATATATCGCGATTGCTTCAACTATAGTAATATATTATATTCAATGAGGCTTTGGCGCAAGCCAAAGTAATTGAAGATATCAAATTATAAAAAGGATACCTAAATATATGTACAAAGAAAGAGTGGAATAATAAGAAAACATAAAATCAATAGTATCAAGACAAACTTGCACCTATCAACCAGGTCATGTTAAATATTCCTAAAGCATAAAGAAGCCAAAAAAAATAGAATTATCAAGATTAAACTCCCCCAATGCACTACAAACAATGCAACAAAAATCATGCACAAAAACAACAGCGTAGAGCACCTTGCAATTACATGCCATTGCATGAACCTTTGGCTTCCATTTTCAACCACCTAAGCAAGGCTGAAGCTTTGATCCTTCTTGAAATATGTACCGTAGATCCTAACCACCCCAAACATAAGGGGTACATGGAAGATTTATACTGTGTATATCATCAAAAAAACAACAATGATATCTAGGATTGCATCACATTTAAAAATATTATGCAGAATATGCTGGATAAAAATGATTTACAAATAGTTAGTCCTTTGGCTATCAATAATCAAAACATTAACATATTCAAAGATCCTCTTCCCAACCATGAGGTCCAAAATTAATAATTTGAGCACGTCAACACCTCTACCTAATGAGGGATTTATTGGTATGATCAATACTATGACAGGAAGCAAGAGATGCCTTGATCAGTCCAACATACCAAAAAATTCAACTAAAGCTGATCATGTATCACGGTTTGCACCAACATTGAAATTCAATTCACTTACACAAGGACCTTATGATTACCTTTTGCAAGCAGAAGATTAAGCCAATCTCTAGAGATAAAACCAATCCACTGCTACACATTATAGTGAGCATCAATCAAATTCCAACTATCAACATCATCATGACTACAACTTTGAAACACTTAAATCTACCACCATCAACTTGAGTCTTTATTGACATTGGGTCATCTATCAACATCATCATGACTATAACTTTGAAACACTTAAATCTATCACCATCACAAATTACGAAATCAACATTCACATTGAAAACCTTCAATGATGCCACCTCTTCGATGATCAACACAATAGTCCTACCCATATAAGTTGGGATAAAGACCATACCTACATTGTGTCATATCCTGGGGGGTGAGAGATAATATAATATATTATTAGGTAGACCGTGGATGAGGGACATGGAATGCATGCCTTCCATAGTGCACCAGAACCTTAAATTCATACATCAAGGATAAGTGTATGTGGTCCCCAATGATCCCAAATATTTTAAATATTACAAAGAAATCAAATAGCCACATGAAAATCTTTCAACATGTGAGCCTCAAAATGTTCACTTGGATGGGATCATCAAACATTTGACTGAATCTTGAATCAAGAAATAACTACCTTCTCCCATAAAAAAAACTCATATTATCACCTTATATTATGAGGAGAAGAAAAAATCAGTTAACATAACTGATACAGAATCATCTCAACTAGTTGATGATCCACCCAGAGCTGGTTCAAAATCCAAATCACCTTCTCAAGAGTTTGTGGGGATGGTCAACATCAAGACATAAATATGAGTAACTCTAAAGTAGTTAAAACAACAAATAATACCATCAAATGTTTCTACCACATCAAAGGGGCAAAAACCATTAAAATTAGCCACCCCTGATTCATTTCTCATGGCACCTCCTCAAGATCAAGAATAGGTGCCTCCCCCACATCAAACTATGGGTACACAAGCTTGTGCAATTCAACACTAAAAAGTAAAACATAAATATGAATTGAGTAACAAATCAGAGCATGTGGACACCACTATCAAAGTGGATCATCAAGAAACATCCACATCATTCCAAATGAAGAAAATTGGTGATTTGCATTTACCTAAGGATTCTATAGCACCCACTCTTTCACCTTATTTAGTCAAATATGGTATTTCAAACCCATCATTGGAAATACACTTGAGAGCCTTATTAGTATTATAACGTATACAATATCACCTGACTAATATAGAGGTGTAGATGGAGCAACAAAATGAGGCATTGCAATTTATCATGATCCAGCTTGAGGGCTAGGAACTACAAAATAAACCTACATCTAAGGCTGAACCACCTCATGTGCAAGCATAGAAAGATCCTCAGTAAGAGCAAGAACCAAATTAGCTACACAAGCAACATTGCATGTATCCATTGTTACCCGAGATTGCAATTGTTTTTTTCAATTGATTGTGCTACAAACATGATCACCTTGCCTAAGGTTTTACATATAGATACGAATCATTCAAAACCCTAGGTATATGAGGAGGATGAATATTTTTTATACCATAGACAAAACATATATGACATTCATGCATGTTGTGGTTTTAGAGCCATGATATACAACATGCTCAAAAATATGCAGTTTCAATTTGTTAACCTATAAATAACCATAGTCAGTAATCCATCCCTTGCACCAAAAAAGCAATAAGATCCACCTAAACCAACAATTGATATACAAATGGCCCAACCATGTCATAAAACCAAGCTATTGTGTGTTGCGTGCTCAAAAAATCAGCAATGCATTTGGACTCCTTTAAACAAGTCTATGTCAGTCATTTTTTAGAAGCTGCAAGAAGCTAATGTCATCACTTTACCTAATATACACCTTTTAGACCCGAATAAAGCTAAAAATAAGGGTTATAAGGAGGACTAAATTTTCCTTTATCATTGAATAAAGGTCCATGCCATCCACAAGTGTTATGGGTTCAAAAATGTGATTCAAGATCTCATTGACAGTGAGGTTTTATCCGTAGTTGGTTTTCTTGTAGTGCCTTCGCCTACCACAATGTAAGCCACATTATCCCAATTGCAATCCTAAGCTTAGTTGCATCCTAGTAGCTCTAACAAGCCACCTCACTGAGTAGTTACATTTGATATGACTAATGTGACCCTATTTCAAAAGCTCTATGAGGCTAATGCATTCATGTTACTAGATGTTAAAAAAAGAACACCCAAACTTAGGTCACCTGATGAAAGTATATTTTGTATCTATCATCGTATACATTGGCATGATATCCATGGCTATCATTCATTCAATAATGTGGTCAAAAAATTGCTAGAATGGGATGAGCTCTGTGCAGACGATTTGCTCATTTTACTCCATCAGAACATTGGCATCGCGTAGAGGTTCTAGCCTCAACAGGGAGAATTAATTTTTGTCATTCTTCCTAAGCAAGATGATTACATTGCAATGAACGACATGCATGATGAGGGTCCTTAAGGTATCAAACCCTCCCCACCATCCACATCATCATCAATGAAGTAGAGTGAGACTTCCAAAAGTATCGCACCTTCCTCACTTTCATTGAGTGGCACACACACTGGGGATACCTAAGGTAGTGTACCTTCCCCCTTAAAACAATAAAATTAAAAAATATTCAAAATAATAAAAATTAAAAAATAATTCAAAACATCAAAAACACAAAAATATTTGTAATTTACATCTTGCACATGCATTCATTTAAGTGCATTGCATTAGGCATGTTTATCCATTGCACTTGCATTAGGATAGGTTGTGTTTACAATATTACAAATGAAACCACCTTTGTATGCCAATCATGGATATTTACATCATCATCATTCATCATCGCTTGTGAGTAGTTATGTTTTTCAACTCAACCCCATCATTTGCTATAAGGTATATACTAGGGTTTTTCGGTCCTTCAGCCATACCTAGTGATATTTTTCAGATTTTATAGAAATCTATCTTCACTTTCGAGGATAAAGTCTAGTTTTAATCGTACATTGCATATCTCAAAATCCCATAACTTTTTAAACATTAATAATCTTAGTTTTAACAAGGAAAGATGAACACTACAAATTGGTCCTAGTCACTTTAAGCGAAAGGTTTTTACTTGATCATCTTGTGATGCATATGGTCTAGGATGTTGATCATTGGAAAAAGGACAAGCTCCCCCCTACCCAAAGAAATCCCTTGCTTTCATACAAAATGAGCAAATTTCCAAATCAAAGCAAAGCAAAATAAATAGTGATTTTCATCACTAAGCAAATCCCTTGCTCCAAGAAAATAAAATACAAAATAAACAGTGATTATCACTAGACATGAGAAAGTATCCTAATAAATGAAAATAAAAGAAGGGGATGAAGAGCTTG
Organism: Wollemia nobilis; assembly: GCA_028583015.1. Lineage (NCBI taxonomy): Eukaryota > Viridiplantae > Streptophyta > Pinopsida > Araucariales > Araucariaceae > Wollemia > Wollemia nobilis. The sequence goes on from JAQPPZ010016348.1 coordinate 5,977,359, forward strand.
AATCCCTGGAATGGTCATTATTCGAAATTCATTGAGTGATCTCCATTAGAAAAATGGGTTGAATGAATCCTGCCTGTAAATGGGGTAGTTCTAAGCAATTTACATATGATCTAGTTTTATATGGCTTGTATCACCTTGTAGTCTAATCCAACTGCATTCAAACCTAGGATCATGATGAACATATGGTGATCCTCATAACAAAAATGGGTTGAATGAATCCATCCTGGAAATGAGGTAGTCTTATGCTTCATCTAATATATTCATTTGCACACACAGGGATAATGAATATCTTGGTCTTCATAAAAAAAGATTTTATATTTCAGGAGTCTTATGTAGTCATTATGCAACTTTTGATTAATCAACTAGGGTGTTTGAGTCTCATGGAAAACCTAAAAAATCCCCTATAGCAACAAATCATCTCATCAATAAATCACAATTTTCCTTACGAGCTTTTGTTTATTAAATGATGTTCATGAAATATGATAGATACCAGATGGATATCATCAATGGTATTTAGATGGACACTGACTATTTTGTGCATATCTTTTAATATATAGAAACTTATAAGGAAATACCATACATCTCATAATAATCTCATATTACATATGGATGTTTAAATGATTAATTATTATGATAAGAGTTACCATTTTCATTCATGATTTTTATACATTTTGTGGTGTCTTCCATTAGTTTGTAACACATATTAGTTTCATTCCTTGTGTTTTAAGTGACTAAAGAATATAGGTTAATTTGCATTAGATCATCCTCATATAAAATAGTGAATTACATACATTACATTTACCATATCATATCACATAGATTAAATGCATCAACAATTAAAACAAATTAAAGTTAAATTTTAGACGTATTAAAATCCTACTACTCAATAGAAGAGGGCTATACCTTCTTCACCAACTCAACAACAAGTGTTGCCTAAGTCACATGAATAAACACCCTAAAAGAATAAGGCCAAAAAATAGGAATGCATAGATAGTCTTAAAAATAATAAGAGAAGGCATAAATAATCAATGAAAGAAACATCCAATAGTAGAATATAAAGATCAAGTCATATTTTCCTCCATGAATCCTCAAAAGTTAAGGGAAACACTTCCTATAAAAAGGGGCCAAGGTTACCCACCTAGGCAAGTTGCATTGTCCCATACACACTTAATCACTTATCTAGAGCATGAAGTGGGGAAGAATAATGCCTTCCTATATAATTTCTCCTCTAGCCTCAGTCTCAACTATGTCAATGGTCCTCAAAGTAATTCCTCAACTCAACCAATAACTTCAAACCTTTATGGAGGATTGTTAGTGATGGGTTAGTAGTTGGAGGGAATAAGAGACTATATTTATAGGATAAAATGGGTTAGTAGTTGGAGGGATAAATTAGAGACCCTATATATTTACATGATAAAAAGTAATAAGAGAGTAATGTGAGAGGGGTTTCATTTTCATTGTATATTTTATTATTTTCATGTTTTTTATTTGGATCACATAGATTAAATGCATAAACAATTAAAAAAAATTTATGGGTGAATATTATGTTTGTTTTCCTTCTATATTTTGGAGTTAATTTGTCATGTAAGGGTTGTTCTTGATATTAGTTCCTTCAAACAAAAAAAGAGTTGATTATGAAAACTTAGCAGTTTGAAGAAGATGGAGAGTATCTTTGATAAAAAGGTAAGGATGGGTATGCTTTAATCAACTTTTTAGAAATATAACGAGAGCAATTTAATGTTTTTTTTTTGTAATGGGAGTGGCCCCAATAGAAGCCACCAATAACTTATTAAAAAAAAATGAAGATAAGTAGATGGAAATATATACTTTTAATGGGGAAATTAGGGGTTGAAACAAAGTCTCTTTCTTATTATAATATAGATATGTTAGAATAAGACATTTTATTCTAATTATTGTGTAGGTTTTTTTATTAAAAGGTAGAGATTTAAACATGGATATCTCAACGTAAATTATGTAGCTTATTTATTATTATTATTATTATTATTTTTGGTAGGTTAATTAATTTTATTTCAAAAAGGTTATTTGAAAGGCACCCCAATGCCTTTTACATTAGAGGATCCAATAATAACACAACCGAACTAGCCTAATCAGAACAATACAAAATTAGAAGGCCAAAGGCCAGTACAACCAAAAGAGGACATCCTTAGGGACAAAGGAACATAGATAATCAAAAATAGAGACTGACACTCTTCATCCTTTAACAAAAACCAATAGTCCTTCGGAGCAAAGGAGCACTATTTAGACAAAAGGAACAATCAGAAATCCAAAATAGAAGAGAGTCACAGACACAATCAAGGATTGACATCAATTTGTAGAGCAGAATTATCATCAGTTTCCAGAGCTATGTCCTTTGCTTCGTCCTTCAGGATGTATTTTGGGCTGTCCTTCAGACCTTTAAGGTGTGCTTCTTTAGAAATTTCTAGGACATCATCATATTTAACTACGTCTTCATATTTGATGCCTCCTTTGGTGTCAGAAGGGGCTTCAACAGCAGAAATCATGGAGGTCTCATTGAAGTTATCACAGAAGAACAAAAGGTTGATATTATGCCTTTGTTCTTTAAGGCTAGCAATAGCCTTACCAATAGCAGTATGAGCCATCTCCAGATGAATAATAGAGGCAGTTGTGGCATGAACAACCAATTTGTGAAGAAATTTTTCCACCAGGTCAGGGGAGGAAGATTGAGCTTTAGAAGGTTTACCTAAAATGGAAGGTGGGGTTCCAGCTAATTCTTTGAGCTTCAGTCTCTGGGAACTTCTGACAGGGGTGGTTTCAATTTTAATCTTCTTCCTAGTAACATGCTCGGGATTATAATTTTTGTACTTCCTCTTGGGATTAGAGGCTTTGGGGCTTATATTAGAGGAAGATTTCTCCTTAAAGTTAAGGGTGGGAATATTACCTTCAGGGAACTTGAGGAGGAGATAACGGTATAGGACCTTAAAAAGCCCTTGGTGGCTGGGTAAGACATCTTCCTTTTTCCAGGTAGATACAATGGTGTAATCAATAGACCAAAAAATTGTAGTAGGAATATTCATGGCCTTGGCATCATGGAAATGGTTGACATAAGCTAGGTGGAAACAACACAGTTGTGAGTTGGGGTTATCACACGTTAAGTATTGCATTACAGGAACAAGGATTTGTTGCAAAGGAGGGGAGATATGTTCATGAAGCAAACATTTTTTGTGAATTTTATAAACTTTTGAATTCTTCTCGAAGAAGATCAGCTCCACGTCCCAGTTGTGTTTGTTGCATCGTATGACTTTGCCTTCCAAGGGTTGACCTATTAAATCCGCCAGCAACTCAAAAGTAATGTGGAATTGAACATCATGGATCATGACAAAACCCTTGTTCCACGTTTCAAAAAAGGCCTTCGTAATGTTGTCATCAACCCCAGTAAATAACTTGAAGAACTCAATCAGGGCATTATTATTTTTGTCTTTCCACAAATCTCTAATCATAGGGTTAAGCTTGATAATAGCTGGTTCGATGTAGATATGCTTGCTTTCTTTCATGGTGGCTAGCAAGGAATGGTGCAAATGAAGGTTAGGCAAAAGGATCAGAATGGGCAAGACAAGAAAGGAATAAAAAGGCTTTATAGTAAACAGGGAATGTGACGAATCAGATAACAGGGTGGCACTGTTAGTAGGAGTACTAAAATAGAACCAGAAAGGCAATATTAAAAAGGAAATAAAACCTTCACCATGCAAGGATTGGCTAGGGAAAATTTTGTAACAGGAATTTAGGTGTTGGTTTTTGGGCCAGCCAATCAAGCTTAGGAGGTTCAAAAAAGTAGCTTGGCCATTCGAGATGCAAAGGAAGCTTAACCAAAAAGAAACCTTGACACAAGACCCAAATTTCAGGAATTATTATTATTATTATTATTATGCATAGATTAAATGCATATCGACCAAAATGATCTCAAGCGAGGGAAGATGTGATGGAACACCTAAGAACCAGGGATGGGCTGGAAGAGGGCCACACCAGGCTTCCAGTTCATAGGCACCTAGGAAGCACATATCGTACGGATCCCTTAACCTACGACCTGAAGCAACAACAACACTCCTCATGATCGACCCAGTTGGATGGGATGCATCGTGCATGCGACCATCCATATAGGCATACATCATGGTGCATATGCATATCTAGATCATAGCATATAATAATAAATTTATCATCTGGATAGTGTATGTCATTGATACATTTCATACATATAGCATAATCAAAGCATCTTATAAGCATTGCATTCATAACTACATCACATGAACATAAAGAAAAATATATAACACACATAATGAGAAATAAGTAGAGTATCATATACCCGCATGCTACAATAGTGTAGGTACTCAGACCTTACACTCAAAAAATATATAGACACCATGTCTATCAAACAAGGCCTCCCTCAGCTCCATCCTTACGAGGCTATCTGGTGCTAGTACCTATTGATATCTCTATTCGTACACTTGATCGATGACTAGGGTGTACTGAGGACTATCTAGACTCACTCTACCTACTTTTCTAGGAGCCCCTTATTGTAGATCACTCTGGTATAGTGCCACCCAATATCCTAATCCAACCCTTTAGAGAGATAATGTACATAGCATATGCTACCATCTGAGATATCCTCTGCTCTAGGAGATCTTACAGTCACATAATATTTGTATCACCACCTAAAGCTACCTATCATTGAGTGGTTTGAGTGGATAATGTGACCTAAACCATAGGGGCAACCCCTAGATGTGACCTAAGAGCATCACTCTTAGCAGTACTAGTATCTACCTCGATGATCTTAGTCGTAAGCTACATTTACATAGTCTATATCATGGTCTGAGTTGAATCAACCTAATCTTGGAGAGTGGTCCTCTCCTAGTAACCCTTCTATTATTGTTATCCTACACTAAATTGACTTTGTGTAGTAGTGAGAGCTGTATCTCACTCCAAAATATATCTATGTGTTGTCTGTAGCTATGCCTACAAACTATGTACTTGAGCCTGTAGCTGGGATACCTCATCATCTGGGCCATCCTCTTCACCCTCCTCCTCATCATGTGGGTCCTCCATACACCCTACAACCTATCCCCATACCTCATCCATCCATCTTGTAGTGCACTCACTGCCCATCATTGCCTCCCTCAACTGCTGCCTCATCCTTAGATTTGTCTAAGCTATCGCCACCCTACCCTAGATCATCTATAGTAGGATTGACATCCTCTATCAAAGTTATAACCTGGGGCAGTATGAGATATGTATTCACCTTCAGGTGATGATAGAGGACTAGCTCCTATAGAACATCTGGCTTGAGGTTGAACTATCGAGTAACTCAAGAGAAGTGGAAGAACTTCCTCACCCCTTGGTGGTACCCAATGACCCATCTATGTTGCCTAACTCATGTTAGATATCTATATTCCTCCTCCCATGTAGGATAGTCTAGATAATACCTCAAGATAATCTAGCTCACTTGTATCCCTATCAATGACCTCATATAATGGTCAATATCGCCAGCATGAGATCAGCTACATCGTTTCTCTACCTCCTATGGCCATTTTGTAGCATAGCACTGGTCAGCTACTACTGCTGTCACTATCCCCAAGGAAAATATTCATGGTCTATCTATTCAAATGTGCTTCCACACTCAGATCTAAAGTAGTAGGCTACATCCAATGCCTACTCAACCCCACTATGTAATCTGGTACAACTCGTCATAGAGCTGAGCCAATAGTGCACTCCCCTAGGCCATGATTATTAGCTACTCTGTAGTGCTCTCCAAGAGGTCTTGTAGCATGTCTATGAGGTTCCAAGGGAACCTCATGCCTAAAGTATCTATAAGTAGCACATTATAGATAATGTGCATCAAAACCGCCTGGCATCCGAAGAAGACATTCATCCTATACCAGTGCTCAACAGGTACCCTACCATGCTGCATCCCTAGTTGTGGTCATTGAGGACACAATGGCCCACCCATAAATTAGTATCCTAAATATATGGTAGACATCCTCCAACATCACCATCATATCACCAGTTGGGAGATGAAAAGTGTTAGTCCTAGAATCCCATTGATGGGATAGGGCTATCAAGTAGGCCTATTTGACATAACTATCGATAATAAAATAATGTAACTAATGCCAATCACCCCAAACCAATCCCATTCTACATAATCTAGGTGGGGTCTCAACTCAAGAAGTATATTTGGCTCTCACCCTCAAGCTATCAGATTCTAAGGTGCAAATGCAAAACAATTGAAAAACATAATCAATCTCTCACCTCATCCAATAAAATAAAATAAATAAATCAATCAAAAATCAAAATTTTTCCTAAGGTTCCCTAGCTGCCCACATCGACAGTAGCCACCATGACCATCATCGATTTCGTCAGTGGCTAATCCCCAATGGTCATTTTTTTATCATTGGGATTTGAACCCAACCACATACAACAACAATGACCCCCATTTGATAGATTTGGAGCTACCATCACCAACAACAGCTATGGGATTAACCCCACATGAGGTCATTTATTGCCCTAAAAATACCCAAAATTAAAATCCCAACCCATCTAAGCTAACCTAAGCTAAACCCAACTAAGGGGTGAGATTAATTTGTTGTAGTTTAATGTGGTTAATTTTACCCATTAATTAGTGAGTTTTATTTTTAAATGGTTAAATAACGAGAATGAGGGTGAGAGAGTCTACCTTAGGAGCTCCAGCTCTACCACTCATGGATGCTTCTAGCTGATTTGCCATTAGGACCTAAGTTAGGTTCAATAGTGTCTTGTATAAAAATTTTTCTCCTCTCCCTCAAAGCTCACTATTCTCTCAAGCCATCTAGAAATAATGAATTGTAAAAACCCTAATTTTCATATATATTTTACATTTTAGTAGTTGCTCACTTCGAAAATGGGCACAAATTAGGGCAACCCTAGTCGCTGACATCAATAATGACTGATATTTGTAATTTTTAGCCACCAAATTTGATAGTGGCTCGTAGACAACAATACATGCTCTCAATTTCTCACCATGAAGATATTCAAAATGGATTTTTAAGCATATCTGCCGATCCAAAATTTTCAAAATTTACAAAATTTCAAATATGCCTCGTATCCATTTATTTACCCTATACACTTGGCGGTTGTAGCGACTTGCGCTCCATTCTATCCAAAAAGATGAGTAAATTACCATAAGGCTATTTGAAACAAATTATTCATTAACGAATTGAGATATCTTCACTTCAACCCCCAAGAAGGCCATTGCAACTGAATTGCTCCATGGGAATGAGGTATTCATTTCCTTTCTTCTATGAAATTTTAGTAGATCATAAAACATAGTGATTCATAACATGCTAAAATTTAATTTCTATTAATGGTTGAAATCACAGCTGTAATAAGACCTGCCTTACAAAAAATATAATCATATTGAACTATCCAAATCAGTCATCTTGGTCAAGCGACTCGTCGCTTTCATCACTTGCCATTTTTCTCATCAACTCGTCACTTGAGGGGGTAGTCATAATAACAATATTCATAATCAAAATAAAAAATTGAACACTTAATCATGTGAATCACATTCATATTATGAATCATTGCTAACAACTATCACAAGATTACCCTTTTTTGGGGAAAAAGCAAATATAATGAATTAAGCCTTTGTCACTCAGTATATTGGACCTATTGTAGCTTAAGAGATACCTGATTATACCAGATGTGCTAAAGCCTAAATTAAACCTTCCATGCCATTGGAATAAATTATTCTGAGATGTGCACCCTTTGCATGATTGGGGCATCTAAAGTTAACCAGGTCAATGAACATTAGCAAACCTATAATATAGCATTAGGTTGTCTATTTTTATTCAGTGTTTTGCTTCCCCATAATGCATCCCCAAAAGGGGTATCTATAGACACCTAAAACACGTCATGTTTAGGAGACTACTCATATGTACATCTTTGTAGACCATATGATTGATCTTGGACCTTTCCAAGACCCAACAATGGTTCTAACCATTCATTTAGGGAATCATAGTCCTATGTAGCTCTAGTCATTGATGTAAATAGTGGTTGTGATCACAATAGCTAATGATCAGAGCATTCATGGGCTAGCAACTGATGGCGATAGTGACTATAACCATAGCCACCCTGGTCGATAGTGGCTAACTCTGTAACTAAATTGGGCTCCCCAAGCTAAGTAAAATTAGTTACATCTAACAATGGTTTGAATTTTATAAGCCTCCAAAAGCTTCACCTAACCATTCCAACTCAGCATGTTCTTGATCTTGGCTTCCTTAGGAAGCTAGACCAAGGATTTTTGGAGTCTACTTAAGGCCCCAAATTTACAAAGAAAACCTTGACTATCTTCCCTAATGAATTGATTCCAAAATACCAGAGAATTGATGAGAATTTACCATAGTAAAACTCTGTTGAATTGAAGAGAAAATTCACATCCCCTTGAGGAGTAACGAATTTTTGTTCAATTGAGAAATGACAAGTGCCTATCCAACAATAGAGACTGTCACATTTTGAGAAGAAATACCACCTATTCAAGCTCTCAATTCAACGTGATTTGAGCCATTTCCTACTCTAAGTCATTTTGAGAGAACACACCCAGAACTTCAATCCCTACATCATTGGAATTGATTTATTCTAGGTCAAGAGTACAAAGGACAAAGCCTCTTTCTTGTGGTATCTATTTTTAATAGTGGCCCACAGGTGCAACCATCGATGTCATCAATGACTAACAGAGCTAGCTACTCTAAGCATCAACGACTAGAGTCTGATGTCTCTTTTCCATTATTTAGCATTATGTTACATTTATAGCATTTGCATTTGCTTTCTAACCTAGTGTAGCGACATTTACATTATTTACATTAAGTCTTTCAAGCATTATTTTATTATTTTCAAGCATTTATTTATCATTTCATACTTATGCTTTAGACCTTGCACTTATCAAGAAACAAGCCTTATTTTGAGAGGCTTTCATTGCTATTAATCTCTTGTAAGTTTCTTTGTGTGTAGGTGATAGGGATATTCAAGGATCAAATATTATCAAGATTCAAGATCTTGACATCAAGAAGCAAAGGTGGCTTGATAAATCCTTCATAATCAAATTGGTGGAGATCTAGAGTGCTTGTAAAATACATTACCCCTGTTTTGGGGCTCAAAAATGATTGCAATAATGTATCAAATTTGGTATCCCTAAGAGTGACAAATATGTAACCAAAATTTAAAATTGATTAATAAAAAGAATGTATTTTTTTTTTTCAATTCATTTGGTTATACATGTTTCATTGATTTATATTTGTTATCATGTTGCAATTAGCTTAGATGCATGTTTTCTAGAGCTTTACAAATGGGACTTGAATTCATTAAATAAATAAAAAGAATGATTATTTTATAGATTAAAGGAGGGAACTTTGATTTATGAAATGAAATGAAATTAGATTTTATTAAATTAAAGTAGTGAGACTTTAATTTAGTAAATGAATGAAATAGTTGTTTTGTAACAACCCCAATTGTTACTACTCATCCACTAATTTTTTATATTCATATTTGTCCACCTTTAAATGAGTTAAGAATATAATAATGATCTAAGACGAGAATACCCCAAATGAGAAGTAAGTAATCCGAGCCACAATAGATTAATTCAAAGTCACATTTAAGTAGAAGCACCAACTTCTACAATTCATTCAAAGCCATTCACAAATAGGAGCACCAACTCCTACAATTCCATCATACCATCACCAAATGGTATGAGTATAATACAATGGCTATGTACATCATGTCATCACCAAATGGCAAGAGGACATCTCAATGGTTATACCATAAATTTAGGAGAACTATCCCTCACCAAAGGGATTCGTTCCTCCTCTTCTCCATACTATCAATGAATGCTAGTGATTAGGAGAAAATTATTAATATAATATTCCTCGTGAATACTTACGCATGACTTGGGATATTTTTCTTAAGCATCATTATAAAATTTACTCATTTACAAGGTGTATATGGTTTTATGATTGTTTGTCATCTCCCCAAATGTATTGAGTGCTTCGTTTGCTTTTAGTCCTCTTACATTAATGGTATTTTTTGTCTCATATTGTTGTGTAGGTCATCCATAAGTCTCCTTCTACACTATTGTAATCAATAGGAGATAGAAATTATAAACATCCATTAAACATCATACATTTTACCAAATATACTAATCAAAGTATTTCCATTACTTGATCCATTTCCAAGTCATATATCACCTAAAATTTAATTGAAGTGAATAAACATGTAATGTACACAAGCATGTAATCCAAAACCCATCAAATATTACAAATCATGGCTATTCATGTAACAATTATTTTAGCCATCCAAGATTACAATGCGACTATCTCAAAAGAAGCTTATACAAAATGAATAGTATAATAGTCTTCAAAAGTTATCCAATTCTTCTTTGATTTGTCTTGAATCTTCATGGTGTGAGAGATGATAGTGAAGGGATTAGGAAAACTCGGATGCAAATATTCCAAATGCATTGCATGCAAACCATGCTTATATTATGCAATTATACAACAATCATTTGCCAAATGTATATTGCATTCAAAGAAATAACCAAGCATGAATTTCCATCATTCATCCATCTTTAATAATTTTCATAATAAGGATTAATTCTTAATCACAATCATCATTCATTTGGATTATTACCAGACAAAATGGGATATTCCCATACCTCTTCCTAAGGAATGGACACCGATCCATCCTTCCAAAAAAAGAAGAAGATATTCTTTCATTGTATTAACAATTTTTGATATTTAACGCATGACATTCTACTCATACTATGCAAGGTCTATAATTTCAAGAGTTCAATCATTTTGCTTACAAAATATATAATTTCTCGTATTCATTCAATCAATTAATAGATTTATACTCCAAATAACATATTATTTTCATGTTTAAGATCAATATACTTTAATATTCACAAATAAAAGATATAAAAGAGGATTTTTATCTCTAAAATCCATTATTCTTATTCCCCAAAAATACCCAAATAGGCTCATATAACATATAAAAGAAACTTTCTTAAAATATATTAAACATCTATTCAAAACAAAAGAGGCATTTTCAATAAATAAGCACCATACATTACCGAATAATCATAAAAGCAATTATGAAATCTAAATTCCAAATTATTGGTTTCACTCCCATTATATAGAAGGGACCACAGCATATTATTTCATCCTATTTAAAACACACATGATTTCACACAATAAAAGCATTTCCATGAAATATTTTGAGCCCTATGTGTTGTGTACTTTTAAAAGTAGGCTTTATGACCAGTCTATTGGAAAAATTCTATGACCTAACCTGATTGCTTATTTAGAATCAAGTTTAGAATACTAAGATATGCAATATAAAGAGTTATAAAATTTGATAGAACCAAGAATATCAAGGTGACTAATGAACACAAATTAAATCGTATAGAAAATAAACATGTATCAAGGTTATTGTAATAAATAATCATGAAGGCGGTTCCACCGATTCAAAGATACAACCCTATTATCTAATTGGATACATAGTATTGTCTATCATTAAACACAATGTAACCAAATTTAGATGTATTAAAGTGGAACAAATTTCCAACATAGAAAAAATGCTAAAAAATAATATTGGTACTGGAAATATTCCATAGACTATGTGCACTAGATGATGATGATTAAATGCTACCAACCAAAACTTTAGTTAATGGATTAGATGACCTTAAGGAGCTATTATTTACGAGTTTTAATGGACAAAAAATCATTACGAATCTATCTATGGTTTTATCTTCTATCTTCTTACCAAAGTTGGGTGAGTATCCTACAACGTCGATGCTTAGCAAGACCTACGGGATGACCTCTTGAGGGTTATTAGGATTAACCCACTACAGAGATATTTGTTATGAAAGACCTTCGAGGTATAGATGATCCATTTGCTTGATGGTATAGAGATAAGTACATAATATTCATACAATGTATACGGAATCATGTATTCTAATCGCAAACATAGGTAGCTACCCCACAAAAATATTTAACTGAAGTGATAGCAATGTCAATAAAAAATATTCAAAAAGAATGAAGTCACAATATTTTCAAACCAAATATGGCAGTGTGGAAAGCAAGGTGCTTCACGATGGATTTGGGTAAGGAGAGATTAATTTTGTGGGCCTTACAAGATGTTGTTGGGTGAATCATTACACTAGTATATTTGCAAAGATTTGTCTGCTAATTTTGCTTGAGGAAGGATGCATAAACCTACTAATATTATACTTATTAGCATACATACGGTGATGGATATTTCATGACTACAAGAATATAGTAATTTTATAGGATTAAATTTGACGGCTTCCCACCTAAGGTTAGAATCTAATTCTATTCGTTTACTACATGATTACCAAGACAATGATATAGTGATGCTTTGATGTAGGTAGTAAGTCTCATACCGATGATTTTCATTAGAAAAATATGAAAATAGAAGTAGAGGACTATAGCCAAATGGAAATTGTTCTATTTAGGCATATACCATGGCACTTTTGGTTAGATACACATCAAAATAAGATACATGGATGTCAAGGGAATAAGACCCTTACACAATATGATTATATGTCCCAAAATGCCACACTCCTAATAGATGTCAACAAAACATAGGGTATTCATTCTGATATTTAGAGTACACAAAATTTTTACTCGTTATAAGCCATAGCAAAGTGTAAGCTAATCGAAGAAAACCCGAGAATGCAAAAATTAAGTAAAATGGGGATGGAAAGCTCCCACCTGGAACTCCAGCAAGGTGGTGACTCCAATTTGGATTTGAGATTCCTCCCTACTTTCTTCCAGCCTCCTCTCCAACATAACATAACATGACTTTTTCACAACTTCTATGGTTATTTATAGCTCAAATTTCTACAGACCAAGAAATATGCTTTTACATATTTTATTAATTGTCTTTTTCTTCCTCCCATGTGAAAGCTTCTAAAGTATATTTATTTTTAATAGAAATGGTGGCTCATTTTTTCTTGTGTCCCCCTATACCTAGGGAAGCTACTACTATTTAGTAGGTGGGTGTGGCAAGGTTGAAATTGGAGGAGTCTCACCTACCATTTCAGACATTCTAAAGCAACCATGTGGAGGGAAGGAATGGTCCTTTAAGTCAACATAATATTCTTTCTATTTTGGTCCAATCAAAATTGGATAGGTTTGTATAAGAGGACAATCCACCTAATTCCCTTCTAAATTGGGGTCAACTAGAACAAATAAGCATGTTCAACAAAATAATTCTTTTCCTTTAGAAATTGCTTATTTTAAGAATTTCACAAAATTGCATGGTATTTTTCAAATGCATAAAAATATTTTCTAAAATGACTTGTAAAATACAATCCGTTATTTAATGTGTATTTTCAAGGTAAAATTCCATTAAACCAATCTCATGCAAATTAATTGTGAAATAAAATATAAATCACACAAATGGCATACAAGCACTCGATGCATATACTCATTGTTTCCCATCATCATTTTTCCTTTGATTTGCGGAATTTTTGGAGTAATTCTCAGGTAATACTGCCATCAAGGAGGTAAATAGTGATGATAGGAATATGAGATTTACCTGTTGAGTTATCTTTGTCATCATTTCCCTTCTTGTCTCTTGGTGGTCAGTATTCCATCTAAGATAATACATGTTCTTGCAATCAAGTAAGGCAATGGAACATCATTTTCTCTTGGCAGAAACAAATGTAATGAAAATACATCAAGTACTAAAATCAACTATCATAACACAAATAACATATTAATAAAGTTCTTCCAATGCGGGATGTGACATACTCCCCTCATTATAATAAACATAGTCCTCTGTATTTTCTTGCAATATTACATAAAAGTTAATAAAACATAGTGTTTGCATAGTTTCCATTTTTCATAAGTGGTATATAGTTCAACCTGTATTATTACACAACATCATCAAATAAATAAGAAAAGTGTCTTTTCATGTCTTCCACTTTATTCCAAGTGGATTTATTTTTAGAATATTGGTCCCACTGGACCTTACACTAATCAATATTTCTTTTCCTCATAGTCTTGGAATGAAATTCCAAGATCTTCACAGGTATCACCTCAAAGGTTATCGGATATTCCATTTGCAAATTAGAAACATCTAACACATGATCAGGATTAGTGATATATCCTAAGTAGGGATACATGAAAAGTATTATGGATCTTTGATAGGTTAGGTGGTAAGTCAAGTCGATAGGCTACAAGACTTATTTTATCCACAATATCAAATGGAGCAACAATTTCTAGGATCCAATTTTGATGATTTAATAGCACTCTTCTTAGGTTTAACCCTTAGAAACACTCTATCACCCACAAAAAATTCTCTAGGTGTTCTTTTCAAGTCTGCATAACTCTTCTGTCTATTTATGGCTTCCTTGAGCCTTTGTCGGATTAGTCCTAGCTGCTCTTCAATTATTCTAACCATTTTTGGTCCAATGACAACCCGATCCTTTGGATTGTCTTATGATAATGGAGTCCTACACCGTCTGCCATACAAGGCTTTGAAAGGGGCCATATTCAAGGAAGAATGATAGCTATTATTATAAGTAAACTCAAACATATATAAACAATCTTCCTAATGAGACTTCTGGTCCATGCAATACATGCATAGAATATCTTCCAAAACTTGGTTAACCCTTTTTGTCTGTCCATCCATTTCAGGATGATATGCATAACTGATATTCAAAGTTGTGCCAATTACATGATGGAGAACCTACCAGAACTTAGAAGTAAACCTAGAATCCCTGTCAGAGATTATCATCTCTAAAAATCCATACAATCTGATTTTTTTTGCAAATCTATTAGCAACAACTACAACATCATTTGTAGTACTTCCTAGTATAAAATGTGCAACTTTGGTAAATTTATATACTATGAAAAAATTGCATCATGCTAATATTTGTGTTAGAAACCCGACAGTAAAATCCATTGATATCACCTACAATTTTTTGATTAGGTATATTATGAGAAAATAATTTTCTTGCTGCATGCTGATGTTCAGCTTTCACCTTCTGACACTGCAAACATCGTGCCACAAAATCGGTGATATATTTCTTCATTCCAGACTAGTAAAATGTCTTTTTCATATTTTCCCTCATCTTGACTCCTTCAGGATGAGAAAAATAAGGAGAATTATGAGCTTCATGCATAATCACTCTCATTAAATTACCCATTGCAGGTAGAAGTACTCGATCTTTAAAGCATAAAAGTTCATCTTTTATGCTATAATATTGATTTTTATTAAGAATTTTTTTCAACTTTATCCCAAATTTCACAATATTTAGGATCCTAGCACTGCACTTTTCTGACTTGCCCCATTAAATCCACATGACTACGAGTCAAATATGCTATGTGCTTCCTTCTACTTAAGGCATTAGTGACCTTATTTTATTTTCCTTTAATATACTCAATACCAAAATCATATTCTGCTAGGAATTCTATCCACCTTCTTTGTCTAGCATTTCATAATAGTTGAGTGAAGATATACTTCAAACTTCGATGATCGGTTCTTAACACAAATGGTCTACCAACCAGATAATGTTGCCAAATTTTCAAAGCAAGTACAACTGTAGCAAGATCTAAATCATGAGTAGCATAATTAACTTCATGCTTTTTGAGTTTCCTAGACTCATATGCTACTACAAAATTATCTTGGGATAGGACTCCACCTAGTCTTTCCAAAGAGGCATCAGTGCAAACAAAAAAATTCCTATGAGATTTGGGATCTTCAATATAGGAACTGATGTGAGCTTTTGTTTAAGCAAGTTGAATGTTGCTTTGCATTTTTCTTTCCACTTAAACTCCTTTCCTTTCTTCTGAAGTTTGGTTATTGAATATTCAATATTTGAGTAATATTTTACAAATATCCTATAATAACATGACAAAACCATGAAGCTTCTTACTTCTATCACATTGGTTGGAGGTGGCCAATTCCAAATGGTTTCTATTTTCTTTGGATCAATTGTGATCCCATCTGCTGATATGATATACCCTAAGTAATGCACTTGTGGGACATAGAATTCATATTTGGACAAGTTCCCATAAATTTAGTTTTTCCTTAAAAGCTCTAGAACTATCCATAAGTTCTTATTATGTTACTCTCTATTATGAGAGTAAATCAATATGTCATCCAAGAATATCAACACAAACCGATACAATTGTTTTCTAAACACACTATTTATCAAATTCATGAAAGCTGCTGGTGCATTATTTAGTCTAAATGGTAGGACTATAAACTCATAGTGAGTGTATCTAGTCTTGAATGCAATTTTGTGTGTGTCTTCTTCTTGGATTCTCAGTTGATAATATTCAAATTTTAAATCAATCTTTGTGAAAATTGAGGCATATTTTAGTTGATAAAATAAATCTTCTATCCTTGGAAATGAATATCTATTCTTGATAGTTGCCTTGTTCAATATTCTATAATCTATGCATACCCTTAAATAACCATATTTCTTTTTCACAAATAAAATAGGTGCTCCCCAAGGTGATACACTTGGATTTATTAATCCTTTCTCTAGCAACTCCTAAGGTTGCACTTTTAATTCCTGCATCTCAATGGGATTCATTCTATAAGGAGCTTTATGTATTTCTTATGTTCCTGGTATTAAATCTATAGTGAAGTCAAATTCACATTTAGGCGGTAATCTAGGTATATCATCAAACACATCCTGAAACTCTTGTAAAAGTGGAAATTTTCCAAATATCTCTTCCTTTGAAGTTTCCTCTTTTTCCTTAAGCTTAACTACATAAACCAAACCTCCTTTTCTAATAGTTTTTTTCAGTTGCATTGCTGAAATTAACATTGGTTTAAATTCTCTTGGTTCACTATACATCCTTTACCTTTCTTTATCTTCATTTTTAAACTCAATCCATCTCTCCTGGAAATTTACCAAGGCTTCATGAGCCTTCAACCAGTCTATTCCTAAGATGATTTCAAAAGCATGTAGGGGTGCTACATACAAATGCCACCTAGTAAAGCCATTGGGTAAGGTTATTTGAGTTGAGGAAAAACATTGATTGACACGATAAGTTTTCCCTAATACATACTCAACCTTCCACTCATGTGCCAAATATCCAGGTCTTTATGGCATATCCCTTACTAGGTTACTAGAAATAAATTTATCGGTAGCCCCACTATCAATTAAAATTCTAACATCTTTGTCAAAAATTTTACCATTTAGTAGTAGAGATGTGGCTTGTCCATCCAAGTTTTACATTGTTGTTGCTACATAAATCTTGTGATTGGGCCTGTCACAACTAGTGCTTGCATGTTGTGGGCAATTAATGAAAAAATGTGATCCTCCACATTTGAAACACTTTAACATTGAATTTGAATCTCCTTCTTGAACCTATTTTACTATATCCATTTTTTGTAGCGGAACTGGCTGCTTTGGAGCCTAGAAATATCTATTGTTGTTGTTGGATTAATTGTTATTTCTATGGAAAAATTATTTCTTGAAATTATTCTTCCCACCATTGTTGTGCTTCTCAAATTTTAAATTTCCTCTGTTATTCTGATTTTGTCCATAATCCCACTTCCTCTTTTTATGAAATTTTTGTTCCTTATTTGACCATTTTGTGGAATTTTTATGAATTTCAGTTGTAGTCTAAGTAGAATCTATCCTTCGAGCCATATCATATTCTTCTTGTATAGTGTTGTGATGAAAAGGATTGAAAATCCAACTAACTGTTCTATTATTTACAAAACATTATATAGGCACTAATGGCCCAAAATACATAACCAACCCATGAAATCATGGATTTGATTCAATACGCTTCAACCAAAAGCTACAAAGGTGCAAAGGAGAATGCACGTAAACTTCTAAGTTAAGATTGCTAACTAGAAGATCCATTTTAGCTAACTTGAAGCACACACTTCCTACTTTGAGTTCACACTTGCTAACTAACACTCTAAAAGACAACTAGAAGACAACTAGTGCCCACAAGTGCATGTGAGAAAGAGACTCACTTACAATATGAATTTGCTAGAAATAAACTAAGCAAACCTAAGCTAGGAACTACTAGAGGGGTCATATGAAAGATCTAACATCAATCCTCATCATGCCTCCCCACAATAGAAGCATTGGACTCCAATGCTTTCAAAAGAATAGGAAAGTCACGGGACATCTGATGAAAAGAAATCCAACGAGCCTGATGCGGCAGCTGTCCTCGCCGAGCCACAAGATATGAGGTGGTAGACCCCTGGCGAGTCTGTCGAGTCTTCGTGTCATAGATCTGATCTGCATCCAATGGTAACTGTGCTTCAGGAACCACATCCACAGGATGACTGATAGCTGGTGCAGTCTCTAATGTAGAGTCAAAGTACAACTTCAAGAGATCTACATTGACGACGTCATGAATTCCCAAGTGTGCGGGAAGATCAAGGCGGAAAGCATTCTTGGACACCTGCTGAAGAATAGTATAAGGCCCATAGCGAATTGGTTTGATTTTGCTATGAGTCTTATCGATGAAACGCCGCTTGTCAAGATGCAACCAAACTTTATCACCAACCCGAAATGGATGAGGAATTCGATGTCGATCCATGGCCTTTTTCTCTCGTCGCTGTGTCTTTTGCAAAATCTCAACCACCTTTGATTGAAGATTGTGCAAGTGTTGAACAAATGAGTGTGCCTTGTCTTGCTCCTTCGAAGATGTGAAGTGACAGGAGAAGGCAAAGACAAAGGTAACTCATAAGGTGCCAAGGGCTGAAATCCCATACAAACTTCAAAGGGTGAATGACCCGTAGAAGAATGTAGGGCCCTATTATAGGCATGTTCAATATGCGTGAGACTCAAGTCCCACTTTGCCGGTGAAGCGTGATGATAGATTCGCAAACTTTGCACAAGTGTACGGTTTACCACTTCAGTCTGCCCATCGGACTGTGGATGATAGGCGGTAGAAAAGTTAAGGGAAACTCCCAAAATCTTCCACAAAGAATGCCAAAAGTGACCCACAAAGCGTGAATCACGATCCGAGATAATGCTGGTAGGTAGACCAAAGGAACGCCAAATGCCGTCAAAGAAAAATTGAGCTAAGTCTCGATGCGGAACTTGTCTTGCGGCATGGAATAAACTTAGCCATTTTGCTGAATCTGTCAACCACCACGAACACACAATCATGTTGGCGCACTGTCATAGGAAAACCACTAACCAAGTCCATGGAAATGCTTTCCCAAGGACGGGAAGGAATGGGCAAAGGCATGCCTAAGCCAAACTTTCTATTAGCTGGTTTTGAGCGACAACAAACTGCACACTGTTTGAGAAATCTCAACACATCCCTCTGCATTTTTGGCCAATAGAAAAATCGTTGCAAATGATGAAGTGTTTTATGCTTCCCAAAGTGACCACCATAAAGTGTAGAATGAGCTTCCTTAAGAAGGGACACTCTAGGCTCACAAGGAACACAAACCTTGTCCAATTTGTAAAGAAGTCCTTCTTTGATGTAGAAATCTTGGAAAGGACGCAAATTGGAAGAAGAAGGCTTACTCACTTGCTCAAATATTTTTCCAAAATCAGGATCCTGAGAATACCGATTAGGCCAAGTCTGAAATCCCAAGTGTGAAGTGGACATAACCGTTAAGGCAAGAGCGGCTGGAGGCCTACTCAAACAATCAGCAATAGTATTACTCTTCCCCTTTTTGTACTTGATCACCAAGTGAAATTGTTGGAGGTAAGAGGCCCACTTCATATGTCTTGATTCTTCAATTTTACTTTGAGATTGTAAAAACTTGAGAGGCATATGATCGGTGTGTACTACTGTATCTTTTCCCAAAAGATAGTGTCTCCAGTACTTAATGGCTTGAACTAAAGCATACAACTCCTTGTCATATGTAGAATAGTTCAACTTAGCAACAGAAAAAGTTTCTGAATGATAAGCAACTGGATGACCATTCTGTTTGAGCACAGCTCCTAAGGCAACTTTAGAGGCATCTGTTTCAATCTCAAAAGGTTGAGAAAGGTCGGGTAAAGTTAACACAGGTGTTGTACACAATTTCTTTTTGAGTTTCTCAAAGGCAACTTCTTGGCTTTTCTCCCAATGAAATGGAGTTTTGGACTTAGTGAGATAATGCAATGGAGCTGCAAGGGTGGAATATTGAGGAATGAACTTGCGATAAAAATTCGCAAGTCCTAGGAAACTCCTTAACTCAATGAGAGTTGTAGGAGGGGACCACTTAAGCAAAACATCAACTTTTATGGGATCTACCTGAATTCCACTCTCACTAATCACATAGCCAAGGTAAGAAACTGAAGTATTGCCAAAAGAACACTTGGAAGAGTTGGCATATAATTGATTCTTCGCAAGAAGATCAAGGGTTTGCTGGATATGCCTAAGGTGTTCCTCCCAAGTTTTTGAGAAAATCAATATATCATCAAGATATATAATGACAAATTTGTCAAGGACTTCACGAAATACATCATTCATCAACCTCATGAAGGTTGCAGGAGCATTAGTAAGACCGAAGGGCATGACCAACCATTCAAAGAGGCCCATCTTCGTCTTGAAAGCTGTCTTCCATGTATCCTCAGCTTGGATACGCACTTGATGATATCCACTTTTGAGATCTATTTTTGAAAAGAACTTAGCTCCTTGAAGCTGATCTAATAAATCATCAATACGGGGTAAGGGATATCTATTCTTCACAGAAATTCTGTTCAAAGCACGAAAATCAATGCATAATCTCCAAGTGCCATCTTTCTTAAGAACTAACAAAATAGGTGAGGCACAAGCATAAGTACTTTCCTTAATGAAACCCTTAGACAACAAATCTTCTATTTGCTTTTTTATTTCTTCATTTTGCAAAATAGATTGTCTATACATGGGAGCATTAGGAAGAGAAGAACCTGGAATTATTTCAATGTCGTGATTAATTGTGCGAATTGGAGGAAGAGACTTTGGCTCCTGAAATATGTGTGAATAACTTTGCAATATTTTATCCATTGAAGAGTGTTGCTTTGTAATGGATGTAGATGTAGAAGTGTTTTGAGAGCGAATGAAAATTAGAGCAACATCACCACCTTTCTTAATTACTCTTTTCGTTTGCTTGGAACTTAGAATGATATTAGGAGTGTTGGTGCTTTTAATGAGAAAGACCTTACCATATTTTTGAAGTGTGTAGGTTCTTTTAAAAGCATCATAAACAACTCTCCTATCATACTGAAAAGGTTGTCCAAGCAAAATCCCACAACAATCCATAGGAGTCACATCACAAGTGACTTGATCTATGAACTCGTGGGCCAAGTGCAAATTTTAAAGTGCAAGTGTGAGTGATTTCTCAGCCTCTTCCACTATCCTTCCAACCCAAAGAATAAGGTTGAGGATGAGGCTCCATAGGTAACTTCAAACGCTCGACAATGGACCTCGCAATTAGATTTTTCTGCGAGCCATTATCCACTATACAATCAGTTGCAAAGTTGTGAAGTAAGTGGGCTCGAGTGATGAACAAAGCATCACGAGCCCCATCTGAAGAACTTACATTTACTAAGGTAACTTCATTAAGCTTACCTCGTAATTCCGTATATACTCTACTCTCTCCTACAGACTCAAGGGGACCCTTGGAAGCATCCTCCTCTTGAGTAGTAATCACTAAACTCTTCTTTTTGAGCTTAAAGCAATCAGCTTTCTCATGCCCTTTCTTCTTACAATAATTGCAGAATTTCTTAGAAGAAGAAGATGAAGATTTAGAAGAAGAAGAAGAAGGAGTAGAAGTGGAAGGGGAAGGAGAAGAAGGAGATGGAGAAGACACATTCTTCTTTTGAGCAAAATTCTTCTTTTGTGAGAAAGAATTATTCCCTTTTGATGAGTTTGCAACCACTTGAGTAACAGATGTGCGGAATGCCTGCGATTGCGCCTTGAACTTGTCCTCCGCAAGTCGCGCCCGGTTGAAAACTTGATCCAATGTTTCCATAGAAACAAACATTAGTTCCCCGTACAAATGCTCCAACAAGCCACTTTGAAACTTGAGAATCAAACCCGAAACATCATCCTCCACATTCACAAGTATTCTCGAACCTGTTAAATTGGAAAATATATTCTTGTACAGACATATTAGTACCTTGGCGAAAACGAAACCATTTAATAACCAATTCTCTAGAATAATTTGAAGGATAGAAATTGGTCTTAAGACATTGTACAAGCTCATCCCATGTGGTGAGTTCTTGTCCTCATTTTCATTCCACAAGTACTTTGGCTAAGCCATAAAGTTTAAGCTTAGCATAAGGCACTACATCATCTTCTGAAAGTTGAGAAAAAGCAAACCAAGAACTCATGTCAAGAATCCAACTATTCAAGACATCAGGGTTCCTGGATCCATCATACAATGGAACTTCACAACGAACTCTCAAACGAGAATCGTGAGCAGAAGTTGAGGCATTATGCAAAGAAATGTCATTTACCTTCATGGCAAGATTGCCAAGGACTTCTGCCATTGTAGTGTCATTAGCCTTATCTGCCAAAGTGTTTACAACATGGGCCAATTCTGCCACTTGGGCAGCCAAGTCAGAAGCCATGTGTTCTCGGGTATAAGCCAGAAGTAAAATTTAAGAAAGCACTAAATCAAGGAAGTACAATGCAAATTTCCTTGTTACAATGGAGTGCTGCTTAAAATGGAAAATTTACTCCTAAGGCTATCAATTTTGAAATTTTTAAACTAATATAAAGTGCAAAATTAACATTTATTAATTTAAAAATAACTTAATCAAAAATTAAATTTCAATTAATCAAAAGATTAAAGAATTTAATTAAGTTATTAAAAATTAAATTAATAAAATAAAATTTTAACATGCAACTTTAAAATAGTAAAAATTTAAAATTTTACAATAAATTTACCCTTTCTCTGTTGTTAAACTGGACAAAAACTACAGTGCATGAAAATTTTGCATGCTCCCAATTTGTCCTCTACACGCTTCTCGAGGCACAAATTTCAGGGATAGTGGTGCAGTTTCCGACAGAGGAAAAAAAAACTCTGGTGCGAGCTCCCAAGCTGCGCACCCGTGCGGTTGCCTCTGAGCGCCGCCGTCGGCACTGCCAAAGGACAGCGTAGCCAGGCCTCCTGCCTGGCTACGACGCTGTCACTTCTGACAACCGGGTCAGGTCGCTCGACCTCGACAATGACAACGCTGTCGAGCCGCACCGACCCCGATAGCGATCAACGCTGTCAGGCCGCGCTGACCCTGGCTGTCAGGCGGTAGACCTGTCGCTGCCAGCAGACAGCGCGGGCGGAAGGCCGACGCGCCGTCGGCTATGACAGCGCGCGCTGTCACGCCTGACAGAAATGTTAGGCGTCAGCCTGACGCTGTCAGCCGACGTGCTTCGGGCCTCGATCGCAGTGCTGTCATGGGACAGCCTCGGCCGTAGTGCTATCGCTGGATAGCCTCGGCCTAGCCTGACGCTGTCGCGTCGGACAGCACCGAAACGATAGCCGAAGGCTGTCGGCTATCGGCCCTCGGCTGCCCCCTACCGCAAATACGCGTCGGGGATGCCAAAAATTTGCTGGTCGACCGCCTGTCGAACGCAGCCGAAGGCTGTCGAAGCTGCCGAATGCAGCCGAGGTGGGCCGAGTGCTGCAAAATGTTAAAATAAAAATGCTTTTTTTTTTTTTACAATAAATACAGCAACAGCAAATATATTATTAAAATAATATATAGAATAAATTTAAAGCTTTTCTATAACAAATTGAAAAAAATTATAAATTAACCAGGGGGGGTTAATCTAAAATTTGAAAAACTTTAAATTATGCAAATGTGAGCAACCAGCTCCCACCAGTAGCTCTCCTTTCAAGATCCGGTCGACACACGACCAGCGTTTGAAAGGCACCCAGATCTAAGTCGACACACGACCTAGCTTTGGAAGTCCTCCTAGAGCTCTTCAGTACTCAAAAATGGGGGGGGCAGCAGGGTCAAAAGGCTCCCTAATCCTAATTGGACCGTAGCTACGATCCAATCCCTTCCAAGGATCAGTATATGAAGAACTCTGGGGCAAACTTTTCCTATACTTCTTAAGCATAAGCAAAAAGTTGGATCGAGGGGTTTGTCGACGAAGGAACTTCCTTCTCCGAATGGTTTTCAAGCTCCCTTTGGGCTTAAACCTAGTCCTCAATGAGAATACGTTTCTCATAATATTTCTATCTCCTATCCTCTCACCTCACAAGCCCTAGTGCAAACATGAACTAGGCTCTGATACCAATGAAAAGGATTGAAAATCCAACTAAGTGTTCTATTATTTACAAAACATTATATAGGCACTAATGGCCCAAAATACATAACCAACCCATGAAATCATGGATTTGATTCAATACGCTTCAACCAAAAGCTACAAAGGTGCAAAGGAGAATGCACGTAAACTTCTAAGTTAAGATTGCTAACTAGAAGATCCATTTTAGCTAACTTGAAGCACACACTTCCTACTTTGAGTTCACACTTGCTAACTAACACTCTAAAAGACAACTAGAAGACAACTAGTGCCCACAAGTGCATGTGAGAAAGAGACTCACTTACAATATGAATTTGCTAGAAATAAACTAAGCAAACCTAAGCTAGGAACTACTAGAGGGGTCATATGAAAGATCTAACATCAATCCTCATCATGTGAACATGCACACTTATCACATCTCTGATCTAAAGCTTCGTTCCTAGGACAAATTTGTGTATCTTCATATGATTTTTCTGATTGTAAGATGGCATATATTTAAGTATTCTTACAATATGTTCATAGTATTCCTCCATATATTTTGATCCTTGTTGAAATGAGAAAAATTCCGTATATTTATTCAAATAGAATTGCTTATTTAGGAATCTATCCTTGAAAGCTTCAACGAAAAATTCGCACTTCAACTTATTGGGTTTGATCTTTTGTTCATATTTATAAGTATTCCACCATTTAATACCTATATCTCCCATATAAGCAAGAGAAAATGTGGTTTTGGTTTTAGAGGAGTAGTTTATCATGGAAAAATGAAGTTCAAGCTCTTCTAACCATGACTCAGTTGCATCTTCTCCTCATTGTCTAGTGAATTTAGTCACTTTAATATACTTTATGTCATTGCCCATTTCTCTCTTCATGCGAGCCTTGTTTTCTTGCTCCTCGGGATCATCATATTCCCTAATTTCATCATTAAAAGGATTTCCAACTTTTGGATTTTCCATCCCATGGTTGTTTTTTTTGTTGTGTTGTGAACTTATAGCTTGCAAAATATGATTAATTTGATCTTGCAATATGGAGACTGTAGCAGTAAGGTTCTCAATATCTTTGTTTGAATTCCTAGAAATTTCTCCTACTTGTCTAGCTTTAGGACTATTTGGACTAGCTTGTGGTAAGATTCCTTTCTTCTTACTTCTCAAGATTATCACCATGTTATCCTAGAGTAAAGAGTTGTATTAGTTTTCACTATTTTTCATTTTTGAAATTCTAGACACTAGATTTCATCATAAATTTTCAAGTAATCTATTACTACTAGGTTCATTCTCTAGTTTAGTCCACCAACTCTAGTTGTTGCTCATACACACTTGAAAATAAGTAGTAATTCAAAATACATAGATATCAAGTAATTTCCCAAAAGACTCTAAGGTACATCGCTTAAAACCCATGGAAGGAGGGATTGCTTAGCTCTTCCACTTTCAAATGACACAAGATCTATTCGTGTGAGAAAGGGACTCAGACATCGGCAATCTCAAGTAATGACCTTGTTCTTACCAAGTATGCATCATTTAGAGTTATGGAACTATGTTTTGAGTTTATTTATTTCATGCCCAAATATTTTGCTAACCTAAATCTAACTAGAATCCAATAGTTATTCTTGGCTCTGATACTGACTATAACAACCTAAATTGTTACTACTCATCCACTATTTTTTTTATTCATCTTTGTCCACCTTTCAATGAGTTAAGAATATAATAATGATCTAAGATGAGTATACCCCAAATGAGAAGTAAGTAATATGAGCCACAATAGATTAATTCAAAGTCACATTTAAGTAGAAGCACCAACTTCTACAATTCATTCAAAACCATTCACAAATAGGAGCACCAACTCCTAATAATACTTCATACCATCACCAAATGGTACGAGTATCATACAATGGCTATGTCCATCATGTCATAACCAAATGGCAAGAGTAAATCTCAATGGTTATACCATAAATTTAGGAGAACTATCCCTCACCAAAGGAATTCATTCCTCCTCTTCTCCATACTATCAATGAAGACTAGTAATTAGGAGAAAATTATTAATCTATTATTCCTCATGAAAACTTACGTATGACTTGGGATATTTGTCTTAAGCATAATTATAAAATTTACTCATTTACAAGGTGTAGATGGTTTGATGATTTTTTGTCATCTTCCCAAATGTATTGAGTGCTTGGTTTTCTTTTAGTCCTCTTAGAATAATGATATTGTTTGTATCATATTTTTGTGTAGGTCATCCATAAGTTTCCTTCTACACTATTTTAATCAATAAGAGATAGAAATTATAAACATCCATTAATCATCATACATTTGATAAAATATACTAATCAAAGTATTTCCATTACTTGATCAATTTCCAAATCATATATCACCTAACATTTAATTGAGGTGAATACTACATTAGAATATTTAATTCATAATATACACAAACATGTAATCCAAAACCCATAAAATATTACAAATCATGGCTATTTATGTAACAAATATTTCAGCCATCCAAGATTACAATGAGACTATCTCAAAAGAAGCTTATACAAAATGAATCGTATAATAGTCTTCAAAAGTTTTTGTTTGGTTTTTCTCTGATTTATCTTGAATAATTATGGTGTGAGAGATGATAGTGAAGGGATCAGGACAACTCAGATGCAAATATTCCAAATGCATTACATGCAAACCATGCTTATATTATGCAATTATGAAACAATCATTTGCCAAATGTATATTGCATTCAAAGAAATCACCAAGCATGAATTTCCGTCATTCATCCATCTTTAATAATTTTCATAATAAGGATTAATTCTTAATCCTAATCATCATTCATTTGGATTATTACAAAAAAATATGGGAGAGTCCCATACCTCTTCCCAAGGAATGCACACCAATTCATCCTTCCAAAAAAAAAGAAGATATTCTTTCATTGTATTAACAAAATTTGATATTTAGCACATGACATTCTACTCATACTATGCAAGGTATATAATTTCAAGACTTAAATCATTTTACTTAAAAAATCTATAATTTCTCTTATTCATTCAATCAATTAATAGATTTCTACTCCAAATAACATATGATTTTCATGTTTTATAGATCAATCTACTTTAATATTTACAAAGAAAATATATGAAGGAGGATTTTTATCTCTAAAATTCATTCTTATTATTCCCAAAAAAATACCCAAATAAATAGGCTCATAGAACACATAAAAGAAACTTTCTTAAAATATATTAAACACCTATTCAAAATGAAAGAGGTATTTTCAATAAATAAGCACTATACATTATCCAATAATCATAAAAGCATTTATGAAAGCTAGATTCCATATTATTGGTTTCACTCCCATTCTATAGAAGGGACCACAACATATTATTTCATCCTATTTAAAACACACATGCTTTCACACAATGAAAGCATTTCCATAAAAGGTTTTGAGCCCTATGTGTTGTGTACTTTTACAAGCAGGATTTCTGACCAGTCTATTGGGAAAAGTCTATGACCTAACCCGATTGATAATTTAGAATAAAGTTTAGAATACTAAGATCTACAATGTAAAGAGTTATAAATTTTATGGAGCTAATAATCTCTAGGTGATTGACGAACAAAAATTAAGTCGTATAGAAATTAAACATTTGTTAGGGTTGTAATAAATAATCACGAAGATAGTTCCCCTGATTCAAAGCTACAACCCTATTATCTAATTGGAGATACCATATTATCTATCATTAAACAAAATGTAACCAAAGGTATAGGTATTAAAGTGGAATGAATTTACAACATAGAACAAATTCTAAAAAATAATGTTGGTACTCAAAATATTCCATAGACTGGGTGCACTGGATGACGATGATTAAACATTGCCAACCAAAAATTTAGTCAATGGATCGTACGACCTTAAGGAGCTATGATTTATGAGTTTTAATTAACAACAAATAATTACGACTCTATCTATGGTTTTATCTTTCATCTTCTTACCGAAGTTGGGTGAGTATCCTACGACGTCGATGCTTAGCAAGACCTGGGGGATGACTTCTTGAGAGTTATTAGGATTAACCCACTACAGAGATATTTATCCCGAAAGACCTTATAGGTATAGATAATCAGTTTGCTTGATGGCATAGATATAAGTACAAAATATTCATACAATGGAAATGGAATCATGTCTTCTAATCACTAACACAGGTAGCTGCCCTGCAACTATTTTTAACTGAAGCAATAGCAATGTCAATGAAAAGGATTCAAATAGAATGAAGTCACAGTATTTTCAAATGATATATGATAGTGTGGAAAGCAAGGTGCTTCACGATGGTTTTGGGCAAGGAGGTATTAATTTTGTGGGCCTTACAAGATGTTGTTGGGTGAATCATTACACCAGTATCTTTGCAAAGCTTTACCTACTAATATCTCTTCAGGATGGACGCATAAACCTACTGATATTATTCTTATTAGCATACATCTGGTGATGTATATTTCATGACTACAAGGATATAGTAATTTTATAGGATTGAATTTTATAGATTCCCACCTAAGGTAGAATCTAATTCTATCTGTTTACTACATGATTATTGAGATAATGATATGGTGCTGCTTTGATGTAGGTAGTAAGTCTCATACCGGGGATTGTCATTAGAACAATATGAAAATAGAAGTAGAGGACTATGGCTTAATGGAAACTATTCTCTTTAGTCATATACCATGGCACTTTTGATGGGATACACATCAAAATATGATACATGGATGTCATGGGAATAAGACCCTTACACAATATGATTATACGTCTAAAAAGGCCATACTCTTAATAGATGTAAAAAAACATAGGATATTCATTCTAACATTTAGAGTACACAAAATTTTTACTCGTTATAAGCCATAGCAAACTGTAAGCTAATTGAAGACAACCTGAGAATGCAAAAATTAAGTAAAATGGGGATAGAAATCTCCCACCTGAAACTCCAACAAGGCAGTGAATCCTATTTGGATTTGCGCTTCCTTCCTACTTTCTTCCAGCATCCTCTCCAACATAATATAACATGAATTTTTCACAACTTATATGGTTATTTATAGCTCAAATTGCTACAGACCAAGAAATATGCTTCTACATATTTTATTAATTTCTTTTTCTTCCCCATGTGAAGGCTTCTAAAGTATATATTATTTTAATAGAAAGGGTGGCTCATTTTTTCTTGTGTCCCCCTATATCTAGGGCATCTACTACTAGTTGGTAGGTGTGTGTGACAGGGTTAACATTGGAGGAGTCTCACCTACCATTTCAGCCACTCTAAAGCAACTATGTGGAGGGAAGGAATGGTCCTTTAAGTCAACATAATTTTCTTTCTATTTTAGTCCAATCAAAATTAGATAGGTTTGTATAAGAGCACAATCCACCTAATTCCCTTCTAAAATAGGGTCAACTAGAATAAATAAGCATGATAAGAAAAATAATTCTTTTACTTTAGAAATTACTCATTTTAAGAATTTTACCAAATTGCATGGTATTTTTCAAATGCATAATAATTATTTTCTAAACTGATTTGTAAAATGCAACCCATTATTTAATGTATATTTTTAAGGCAAAATTCTATTAAACCAATATCATGTAAATTAATTGTGAAATCAAATATAAATCACACAAATGGCATACAAGCACTCGATGCATATGCTCATTATTCCCCATCACCATTTTTCCTTTGAGTGGCAAGAATTTTAGAGTAATTCTCAGGTAACACCACCATTAGGGAGGTAACTAGTGATGATAAGAATATGAGCTTTACCTGCTGAGTTGTCTTTATCATTTACCTTCTCTCTCTTGGTGGTCAGTCTTCCACCTACGAGAATACCTATTCCTACACTCAAGTAAGACAAAACAACATCATTTTCTCTTGGTAGAAAAAAATGTAATGCAAATACATAAAGCATTAAAATAAACTATTATAACACAAATAACATCTTAATAAAGTTCTTCCAAGGCGAGATGTGATAGTTTTATAGATTAAAGTAAAGGGACTTTGATTTATGAGATAAGAAAATATGGTTCACTTTATGAATTGAGTTCTAAGATTTGATTCATGGGAAATATAAGGACCTAGTATATTTGATGATTAGAGGTATGAGACTTTAATTTATTGAATAAAGATAAGATTTGATTGAAGTAGTAACCATGATCTAAGTTGTGCATGTTGAATGACTCTCTAAAGGTATATGAGAGGTGAAATAAAAGTAATGACTCTTTTATGTTATCAACTATGCATTAGATGGTTATAATCTTGCTTGAATTTTTATAGTTGCAATTTGGTAAAGTAAATGTTAGATGCATTTAGAGGTATACCTATTTTGAACCATGAGTGCCTTGACCCCCTACTATCCTCAATGATCAATGGAAATAGAAGGTGGACCGAAGAGGTGGATGGGACTAATGAACCAATTTGTAATCTACTTACATTTATTTACTTATGCTTAATTAGACTAGATTTGTGGGGAAATTTCCCTAAATGAAAATGATGTATTACTTATTCTTTAAAAGTATGGGGTTTCACCATACTAAGATATATGTAATAAATTAGGAATAATGAGGATTATATATTTAAATTACTATAATGAATTGTTTATGTCATGCTTTAATTTCTCTTTAAATTAATGTTTGTCTTCTTTAAAAGTGTTCTTTCTTTCAATATGTGATTGATTATTTTGTTAGATTCAGTATCTGGTAGTAATATTGTTTTATTGCAAATAAAAAAAGATAAGGAACAAGTTCTAGGATTAACTAAGGGATTAAGACCCCTTAGGGATAATGGTAACTAGGTTTAAGGGAAGTCTACATCTGAGTTAAGATAGCTCATCATGAAGACAAGATGGATAGCTTAACTCACAATACACATAGCATGACTACACAAATTGACTTGTGTATGGTATGGTGACGTGTGTATACCGTTGATTGATTGAAGGTGATAAGTCTAGATCATCAAGGATGATGAGATAGTCTTATTTGTGGTAACACATGATACGCCTACATAGATGGATATGTGTGAGGGTATGTTGTGGATGTATCTTTCAGGAAAACTTAGGGGATTGAGAAAAAACCAATTAGGAGTCAATTAGGGATTTATGAATCCCTCTTCTTAGTTTAAAAAAAAATATCTTATTTTTGTGTGTTTTCTATTTTCTTATTTTGGGGTATTACAAAAGGTCACCTGAATGTTGTCACCTATCAACACTAGTTTATACATATCAGATTTTGTAACCTAGTAAACAACATGGTGCTAGATCCAAATCCCATATTAGAATTTTATTAGTCTTGGCATGTCACTATGGTGTATTATTCTACCTAAAATTTGATTGCATTACCAATACATACACCCCTACTAGAAATCTATATTATCTCTAAGGAAGGTTATCTTTGGATATTCTAAAATTAAGTCAGCTTTAATGGCCTCATTAGTCATACCTTTTCTAGTAGAATATGCATAAATGATAACTCCTCCTCCCAAAGTATCCATATGTAGATCACTTAATCTATTTAGTCCTCACTCTGGGCCACCCTAGGTGCTCTTGCAATACAACAATTTGGTCCAAACCCACTATATTTATTCTAGTTAATCTAAATGACATGTGAGTAAGATCTATGTGTGTTGAGGGAGAAGCAAAATTGAATGGATATCATGAGATGGTGTTGGTGGAAAAAATAGTGAACACAACCCAAAGGTAAATATTTATAGCTTTAGAGAGGGCCATGCAAACCTAAGATAGGTGGACAGTGGATGATTAGATGATTTATTCTATAATTTGAATGATTCCATATTTTGTTCATGTGGAAAGAAAGAATGGCTATTGTGCATGTATCTAGCTTTGTTTATCCTATCATAGATTTAAAATCTAAGACAATTTATGATAATGATATTTTCATTCAAATTTAAAATTTTGAGACATCTTATAGGTGTGAGCAAGACCAACTTATTCTTATTGAAATGTGAAACATAATGGATGGTCAAGAATTCACTCTATGAGAGGAAACACCTAGTATGACCAAGATAGATTGGTCTAAGTCTAGATAAAGTTGGTAATTAAAACCTCCCTACTAGGTAATTTAAACTCTCAACTTTAGATTAAGTAATTTACATAAGACATGCTAAAATAGAAATTTTAAAGAATGACTAGTGAATTTTCATACAATCAATTTAGTTCATAGGCAAACTCCTTGGCCCATAGGGTTTTCATTTAACAACCTCTAGAGTATTTTGGAGCCCCTCTGTGTCAAAGTATGAGGAAGGTATATTGCTCTTCCTTAAAAAGGTATTGAGTCCCAATGGATCAAAAGGAGAATTGGATCTTCCTTTGATCTCCTGCTTTGATACCACTAATGGTGTAAAGCTTTGATAACATGTTTCATTTTTCTAAAACTATTTAAACACAAAAGTCTTACCCGATATAGCATAATGACCTATAATAGGAAAACAACTACTTATCACTACCTATGAACTCATGGACCTTGTGTTTAGTGGTTGCAAACACTCAATTTAATATGACATTGAATTGTGATGATAATAAATTCCTAGAATAATGAATCTCTTATTCCTTTGTTAGGTCATCAAAAAGATTGAGGTATACCTCATATTTATATTTTATTATATAGCCTAGTTGAAGATCTATTTTTCTTCTATCCATGGAAATGAAATAGATGATAAAAACCTTCTATTCATGTGAGTGACTCAATTCCTATTTTTTACCTTAATTATGCTAGTAAAAGAGCTAGTAGGGATTCTAAATTATATTATTTAAATTAGGGCTCACAAGGGGGAATAGATACAAAGCACTCATGTTGTAGCTTTAAAGACTTTGGCATATGAGGATGTCATAATAAGGGTAGATAGATAGAAGTGGAATACAAAAGGAAGGATTCATCATAATTATTTCTTTGGACCCTCAAAGTTAGGGCAAGCGGTCAGGGTGATTATGTCATGGCCTAAATTTTTTATAAGAATTTAAATGGAAAATTTAAATTTTATTTTATCCTTATTGAACATGAAATTATGCATGATGTGAAAAATACATTAGTTGATAGCTATGTCTTATAATATTCAATAATCACCATGAAATATGTCTAACTAAAAAATTGTTTAGAGTGTTTGACTGGGGAAGCTCTTAGTTGAGAATAGGAGGGATAACATCACTAGGAGAGGTCATCATATTTTGACTAATGGCATAAGCAAAACCATTGAACTTATGCACAAATCATCACTAAAATTGCAACTATGCATAATATGCATGATTGGATAGAAATTGAATGGAATTCATTACATTTAGTAGTTCAATTTTATTATAGGTAATTAGGATATTGTTTGCTTTGCATAAAAGGAATGTGCTTTTCTTCAATTAATATCAATTCACCATGATATTATCTTATTTGTGAATAAACATTGACAATTACTTAAGAGGGTCATAAGCAACCTTGTTAATAAAACTATATGGAAGTGACCAATGTGAGAACACCCCCATGGAAAAATAATATTAAAAGTAATTTTTGATGGGAAAAAAATTATTTTTTAATGCCAAAAACCCAATTAAATTCATCTTAGATCATTCATTTTTGGAAGAAACTATTTTTGGATACAATTCTAGGTAGAGAGAGGATTGGACTAAGACTAGCTGCATATTTTTATCATAAATTATTCTTGGATACCTCATGGACTTTATCTATTCTAATATGAACTAGAAATTTAGGAAATAAAACTCATTTTAGATAGATGGAATTCCTATTAAACCCATCCAAAACATGAAGGGAACACAATGGAAAAATAAGTGGAGGCCTAGCCAAGTTTTGATACACAACAAATTGGTTTCAAGAAAAAAATTGATAGATAAAAATTGAAATTCAAGGGAAACACAACATCAATTGGTCATCTTAATCCCTATGATTGAATTTGTGAAAGGTATACTTTGATATTTTCTAAACCTGTGAGTAAAATATGAAACAACTACTCAATTGCTTTTGTTGGCAAAGGGATATCATGGTCTGGTAAAATTATGAAAGGTACCCATTAAGCTTTTTTACAAATGAAAATTATGTGATATGTTCCCATTGATATTTTTTTCAATTTGTAACTCAAAATAAAAGCATACTTTCCTTTTTTTGAGTTGCATGCTTTGGAATTTTTCTATAAAAAGGATTTCATTTATCTCCTTTAAGCAAAATTTGAATTTCCAGTCAATTCTAATAAAAAGGAAATGGGAAAACACTTGTCTATGACTATGATTTTGAGTGCTACTTTTGGAAAGATGTCCTATGGATTTTTTTCTAATATATTGCTTTGAACCTTGTGGGTAATCCTAACAATTTTGAGATTTGAACAATGCATGAAGCTAAATGCTGATATAATTAATGATAAATTATAAATCAAGAAACCCATCAAGAATATTATTTTATTTGAAAGTTGACAAAATTATGCTTAAACTTACTTCATATATATATATATATATATATATATATATATATATATATATATATATGTATATATATACATATGTATAATATGCATTTAGATGATTACATGAATATGAGCATGTAGACTTCATATTTCTAGAATGCATCCTCTCTATGCTAGGTGAATGGTATATGTGACATCATATAGATAGATTAATACGTCCATGAGTTCATTTTTTGACATACTCGTGAGTTGTACTAATATCCTAGTTGAAGGGTTGGTTCTCTTAGGTAGGAAATAGAACTAAGTGATGAATCTAGGTGATAATACTTTGGTTGGATTATAAATCACTTTAATGATGTTCTCTTTCTCTTTGTCTCTACCTCTCATGCTTCATAGGTAAATTTAAATAAGTATCATTAACAAATAGATGGTCCATGAACACTTTAATATATGGTTTGTGTCTATTAACAAGTAACATTGGCTAATATCACTAGGGATGGTTTAATTTAGGGTTAATTATCGACAACCACAACTTTAATTAGAGTGGAACTTGAAACTTACCATGTATGACTTATTAACATGATTCCAACATCCACAATTCTTCTTTAATGAACTTATTTTATTTTAAATTGAATAATTTAATCAATTATAAGGTCCGTTTGTGCTCTATGAGTAGCACAATCATTGGCCATGTGCATGTAAACACTTAATTGACTGTAATTATTTTAAGTACTTTATCCAAGAAACTATCCTCAATGTATTGAGCGCTTGCTAAAGATAAATTAAATGTTATATAGTTGGATATTTAACTATTCTAAATGATTTAATAGGCTTGAAAGTGTGGTTATGCATTTTTAGAAATTGTCTATAATATTGTTCATGAAGGATGTATTTATTTTCTTGATGATGGTTACTTGTGTGTTATGTACTTGGATTATTTGAATGCTACTCTTGAAAGGTAATAAGGAGAATGATTTTTCACTCTTAAAACCATGTTTACATATAATTTCAATGGTTGTGAAATAGATCCATGTATATATTGTCTTGAGAAGTTATAACTGCAACACTATTTCAATATTATTTTGTATGAAATGCTTTAAAAAGGGACAAAGTGATACCTAAAGGTATATAATAAAATTTAAAACCTCTTAACAATGAATGGTAAAAATATGTGTTAATTTTATTGATTTGAAGTGTAGCACAATATAACCAACTTATTCAATTGTGTACTTGCATTTGAGTTGTACTACTAATTTTATAGAATGTATAACATCACAAAATAAGGAATGAATTTAGTTGTGTGAAATTGCATTGTATATTCTCCCAATGATAACTTCAAGCAATCTTGATTTGTAATGGTACTAAGATGTTAAATGAGTAGGTTTGAAATTATTTTTAGATTACTAATATGCATTTGTACCCTTATGGGTACAAGAGTTGAGTTTGGGTGTGTAAGCAAAATATTCAAACTCTTCAAAAAATTTAACCAACCTTTTCCTAAACTGGATGTTGTTTTGAGTAACGAGTGATTACTTGATAATGGTTGTTATGAGAACAAGTATTTATTTTATTAAAATTAGGTTGGTTCTAAAATTAATCATAGATTTATTATGTAGTGACCTCTAGACATCATGGTTTATATATGGACCATTTTGATAAATCTAAAAGGGACATTCTAATTTTTGCCCTCATGGATAGAAAATATTGAATGTATTACAATACACTTTTAAGAGCATTGATCCAATTCACATAATAATATTTGTGATGACTTGATTTACTTATATGTGTGAGGTATACAAGGATATTATTGCTCATTATTCTCTAGCCAAATTATAAATATGATATACTTGTAGCACCCTAAAATTGGCACAGTAAAATTGGAATAATTACATTCACCTTAGTAAATAAATTTAAATTCAAATTTAACCTCCCAAACCGCCCGTTAACCGTCGAGAAACCCGTTTCCCCTTTTTTCGTGCCATTTTTAGAGGTTGTTTTGACCGTTGGACGATATCGTCGCCGATCAGACGATATCGCCCTGATTTGACGATTTCGTCTGGACTAGAACGTCCAGACGATTTTGTCGCAAAACTGAATTTGCATAGTTGGAATCCGTTCCAACGGGTCTCCAATCCGGGCAGAAGCGTGTCTGCGCCGTTGGGACCCTCCCCCGTTGGAGATCTCCCAAATTGGGAAGATCTCCAACCTCCCAACAACTCTCCCTAAGCCTATTTAAACTCTAAGATTTTCCCTCCCCAACCCCTGGCTGAATTTATCTGCAAATTGAATCCCTCTGTACTAAAACATCATAATCTATCTTTTGCACTAGTCCTATAGCCATTTTTTTGCAGGTACACCACTGATTTTCAACCGGAGCCAGCACCCATCGTCGTCGACGAACCTGTCAAGATCGGAGACGATCTCATCAAATTCGAGACGATTTCGTACTGATGCGAGACGATCTCGACTGCAGTCCACATCGAGGCAATCAGTGCCTGGAGTTTGCTTTTCTCAACTTTGTCTCTGTTATTTTGTTTTGCAAATTAGATAATCTATTTAGTTTTTATCCTATTTTGCATCTGGAGTTCACCCATCTAGTCTAGATTGCATGTTAAGCTCATAATCTGCCATTAAAGTACAATAATTTGCTTTAAATTCTGTTCTTAAAT
This sequence comes from Wollemia nobilis, assembly GCA_028583015.1. Lineage (NCBI taxonomy): Eukaryota > Viridiplantae > Streptophyta > Pinopsida > Araucariales > Araucariaceae > Wollemia > Wollemia nobilis. Next base: position 6,014,684 of record JAQPPZ010016348.1, read on the forward strand.
ATTGTTCAGTATTCATATTGCAATTTTATGTAATTTGCCTCTGTTAGCACAGTAGAATTTTTTGTATTTTGCATCTGTTTGCTGTTTTGCAGGTCTCTGACGAATTCGTCAGATCTCAGATGATTCTATCAGTCTCAGACGATTCTGTCAGATTCCAGACGAATCTGTCAGATTTCGGATGATTCTGTCAGATTGCAGGCGATTCTGTAGAATTCCAGACGATCCAGACTGCATCAACCGCCAGAATCTTCTTCAGACATCCGGATCAGGTATTCCCCATTTTCCTCCTGTAAATTCTCTATTTTTTGCTTTCAAAATCTGTTTTTTGTATTCATTGAAAGTTGCATTTTCATATAGATTAAGTTAGATTCATTCGGCCAAACCTAGGATGAATGCTTAAAGGATAAAACGAACTCATCTAAACACATTCCAAAACCTAGGCGTGGAAACTGCCGCCAAATGTTTCCTGGTGAACCCACCATCCGTCGAAAAATCACCAAAATACACCTCCCTTGAGAGGCGGGACCTTCGTGAAGTCCTCTCGTCCGAGGTACCGCACCATCCTTTTCCCATCCTCCTTCCGGGCGCGGATCCAATAGCCTAGAAGGTAGGGATGCGAAAAATTTGGAGCGATACATTTTGGTGAACCCGACGTGAATGCATTGTAAACCTTTTGAAAACAAAAACAAAAAAACAAAAATATATATGTATACAAGAAAAACAAAAACAAAATCATCATTTCAAGTTTGTATGTTTTAGATTCAATTCTAAATAGTAGATGCTAAATATTACTTTTAGAAGTACTAAAGAAACCATGAGTTTTTACTCAAATCAATATGAGCCCATCAGTAATGTTGGAAGAATTCAGCCAAATACATTTGTTGATTATGATCAACCTCATCCCTATTCAACATCACCTCCATCACACTTTTCTCATTTTTCATCCATAACCCAACAAAACAATCCCTTTGCCAATCCTCTTCATAACGATATTATCTATTCTCCCATATATCCATATTATGTCTATCAATCCACATATAATCCTCCACCACCTTTTCAATACTCTTCTTTCAATACAACACATCCATTTCAACAAGAAAATACTTATTCTTCCAATTCTACCATGCACTCACCTCATACTTCGCAATCTTCCTATCATCATTCTACCCATAATAAAGAAAGTAGAGGTGAGAAACCATTAGGTCCTTTTATGACGAAATTCCTAAGGCATTTATCAAAAACCTCTCAAAAACCTTCATCACGTAAATTTACTAAGCTCAATCAACCAATGGATATAATTCTCAAGTATTTACTTGACACAAATAAGATTGAACTTCCTTCCATAAGACAACCTGATACCACATCAGATTGGTTTAAACCTGAGCTACATTGTGAATATCATAGAGTAGATGGACATATGACACAAAATTGTAAAGATTTAAGATGTGCAATTCAAGATTTGATTGATAAGGGTCTTTTTAATATAAAGGAATTACAATCTACAACTGATGATAAATCTCCAGTAAACAATCAAACTCCTACACAACAAATACCAATAATCAATCAAGACATGGGGATCTCCCAAGAACCCCTATTCAATTATCAACAACAAGAAACCAATCAAATATTGCATGTTAATGTGTCCCATCATGATGATATTATTAATATTGTAACAAAAACTACAAATGAGCAACCTCAAGTTCAATCAACTCAATCCGATATTCAAGAGATGGATTCCTCATTTGACCAACCTTCAAAACTATCTTTGGCTCTAGAGAATGATCCAAAATGGAATGTAAGCATAGAAAGCTCATCTTTAGAATCAAAATCTCAATCTGAAATCCACTTTGATAGCCAACAACAAGTGATTAATCCTCAAGCAAAGATATCCCTTTTAGAAGTATTACAAATTTCTCACAAGGAAATTTTGTTCAAAATACCTAGCCAACAATTTGTTCCTCATCATATTTTCTCTAAGAACATAATTAATGGTATAAACCCTCTTGAGGTTAACCATATTTCATTCTATGATGAGGATATTCCTTCCTCTACTCCACAAGAAGACTCCTATCTTTACATTATCGGATCTAGTAAAGAAACACCTGTTAAAACTATCATGGTAGATAATGACTCCTCTCTTAATTTATGCACTTATCAATTATTCCAAAAACTCAAATCAAAGGAAGAAGATCTTAATGAATCAAATGTTCTTATAAAATCTTTTAACAATGAAATTCAAGAAGCTCAAGGTACTATAATTCTTCCCCTTAATATTGGATCCAAGATCCTGGATACTTTATTCTATGTAGGATATTGTCCTTCACCTTACAACCTACTTCTCCAGAGTCCTTGGATTCATACGATGAGGGTTGTCCCTTCCACTCTTCACCAATGTTTGAAGTTTGAACTTGCAAATAAAATTGTTACCATACATGGTGACCCAACACCATTTGAAGAATATTTAACGATTGAAACATCAAGTTCTATACATTCTCTATTATCACAATTATCTTCTATCCATCACTTTTCTTCATCCATATATGATCATCCTTGTTTACCAAATAACATCCATGCATATCTTTCACATATACTTTCTCCATCTTATCAAGACTTGGAATATAGTGATAAGAATGAAGAACTTTCTTATCCTTCTGACATTTTATTTTGTAACATGATCAATTTTCCACATATAAAAGTCAAATCTTTTGCTACATTATTCTACATTATAACAAAGCTTTTGTTATCACTACCTTTTATTCATCACCTTCTATTCTTACCTTCACCTCAACCAGATTATCCTTCAAAACCTCCTTTGATTTTGAAGCAACCTTAGACATGCTATACTCAAATAACCTTGTATAGTGTATATAGATCATCTTGTATATACCACCAATTTCAATTCATAAATTAAAATCAAAATACAAAAAAATCAAAATCCTCAAAATCTTCAAAAAAAATACTAATGCAACTAAGGACCTTAAAGGTAAATTTGAGCCCAACTGGCTTGGACCATACATTATTACTGCTAAATTTGAATCGGGAGCATATAAATTATCTACCTTAGATGGTAAAGAACTTAAAGAACCCATGAATATTTTGCATCTTAAACGTTACTATGCATAAATTTGGTCATTTCATCCATGTATATATTTGTTCAAAATTACTATCTTGTATTTCTTTCAATTTATTCAAAAACACCAAAAACATTCATAAATCTCCAAAAATCTTCAAAAACTATCTATTGCATTTATTTAAAGCACTTGTTAAGTTCTTTTTGCTCAAAAACAAAAATCAAAATAAAAATCTAAAAACAGCTATATGCTTGACTCTTTCGAAACCAAAACAATATACAGAAGAAAGAGAGAGTCAACATTCTCCAAACTTCTCAAAAATCATTTATATATATTTTCTTACAATTATTGCAGTTATATGTTTCAACTTATTTTGGATAAATTAGCATTTATTTGGCATCCCTCACTTGCACACTCACAACAATAAATATCTTGATTTTATCTGGCATGATTACTAATCTCTCTTATATCAAAGTTCACAAAATTCAATTAAATAAAGTTTGAGCATAGAGAATTGATCTTGTTATTTACTTAAACCAAGCACATCTTTTCACAATAAAATGATTATATTTGTAATTTCCATGTTTTGCTACATAGTAGAACTGATTTCTTGGGTGAAAAGTTTCCCCTGCTATCCTATCATGCACATGGTCTAGAATCTTTGAGAATTGGCAAAAGGACAAGCTCACCCCTACCCAGAATAAAAATCCCTTGCTCTACGACTAATCCGAGCAAGTATCCCTAGCACAGAAAAAGAAAAAAAAAATAAATAAATAAAAGTTCAAGAAAGAAAAAGAGAAAAGAAAAATCTTATTTCAGCAATATTCCAAGCATTATCAAGCAAAAGAAATACAAAAGAAAAAGAAACAAAGTTCAAAAGAAAGCAAGAAAGCAATAAAATCCCTTTCCCTACCCTTTGAAAAGAAAAGAAGGGTTGATGAGCTTGAATCCCTGGAATTCTCAATTATTCGAAAACTGTGAGGTAAGCCCCATAACAAGTGGTTTGTGCCCAACCTGCTTGGCCTTGGGTAACTCCTAGCGTGGCGATATGTCTGTCACATTAGCGACCTTCTTTTGTACAGACCTATGTCTGCTTATGGATTAGCTAGCTCTTGATAATCCGATCTACATAGTAGTCTAATATGGTTATATGCATCTACATCATGGTTAATGAACACTTATTTGGTTTCTTCAAATCACTTGTATCATAGTATCTTGCTCAAACCTGGTAAATGAACAATACAATTGCACACACATTTGTATTTGAGAGATTTTGTCTATCATTATGATAAATCAAGATTGGAAATGAATTCACATATGCACATGGGATTCCTTATAAATCTAATTTTTGTCTTCAAAATACTTTGAAATATTATTTTTGCAACTTGTTTGGAATAATCAAGTACAATTATTTTTCATAAAGACAACTATATAATAGAAAAATCACAAATTTCTTTCAAAACATATCATACATATCATATCGACTTTCGTGACGATGGTATAGTTTCAAAACCAAAATTGAAATTATATGCCTAGCGCAAGTCCTCATTTTCATATTTTCCGTTCATCAAAAATCAACCATGCAATAAAACTATTTTCTTTGATTTTCGCGATGATGGTATAAGTCTATACCTACATATTCTATGCCTAGCGCAAGCCATTGTAACAATTGTTATTCCCATTTATCAAAAATCATAAAAACCATATGACTTCATCATTATTTACACAAATTATGCTTTTTCAAAAGCAAACACATTTTCATTATTTCATGTCATTATGTCAACCTTTAAATTTTGCAATGATGGTATAATTCCTAAGGAATTATTCAAAAATTTTATCACACTTAGGAATTTATGCCTAGCAAAAATCATTTTAAAACATTATTTCATGCACAAATATTTTTCATGAAAATCTGAAAACAAACCATCATCATCATCATCATTTGCATCATTACATCAAAGTCTTAAGACAGTCTCTTAAGCACTCTTTTCCTTTTAACAATATTTCTATAAATGGGATTAGCTTGACGACCGAGTGAGCAGCGACTCCATGAAATGGTCTATAATAGCGACAATGTCCTTTGAAATTATTGTTAGAAGTCTCTTTTTATTTTTATCACATTTTTATTACAAACAACCATTTTGTTACATCAGATTATTTCATTTAAATATTTTATAGCATGACATCCAAGTTATAATATTTCAAAATGACATAATTACATGAATCCTCAATGAATCATCAGAATCAATCAATTAAAACATCTAAAAGCATCATAAAAATACATAAGACAAGTCATATGATCAAAAATATCTCATCTATATATATATCAACATATGTACATCATCAAAACTGGATTGGTATGCCACAATCTGTACCTCGGCATACTCAATCCTCTATCAATACAAATATAGTACAATGTCAACATCAATGTCCAGCCCTCTAGCCTCGAGAGCCCCTCGAGCTCTCTGCCTCATCTCCTCCCCCGCCCGGAGGTGGACGAGGTGGCCCCATCGTAGTCTGAGTAGTCCTAGTCCTCGATCGGGACGTGGTCCTAGATGACCCGATCCTGATCGGATCTACGATGTTAGCTGGCAGGGGTAGTCTATCCCTCCGGCACCAGCTGATAGTACAATGTCTGATAGAAAGTCAACTGGGCGATAGCCCGTGTCAACTCTCCTGAGCTCGCCCCTCCGCCCCGTGCCCTGAGGCGTGCAATCTCATCTCGCAGCTGTGACACCTCAGCATGGTGTCGTGCAGCCGCATCCTGTAATGTCTGCACCTGAGTCTGCAGACGATCTCTCTCCGCTCGGAGAGTAGCCATCTCGCTACTCTCTCCTGTATCCATGCCCTTGCCCTTATCGGGCGATGGTGGCCTCTATGGAGATGGGGGTCTCGCCTCCCTCCTCTCCCTCTCTCTCACGGCCGCTCCTGTGCCTGTGGTCTCCTCTGCTCTCTCCCGCCGTGACCCTGGGCTGCCTCTATCGCCGCCTGGCACCGCCTCCCTATCCGACGCACGACTGCGTGGATCGGACCCTGTGCCCTCGTCATCCGAGGAGGGCGGATGCCTACGTACCAGGCATCGTAGCCATCGGCTACTCCTACGTCGTCCCCATCCACTGGCTGGATGGGGGCATCATCTGAGTCCTGGCTCCAGAATCGCTGCATGTCTGGAGCCCCGCTAACCATAGTATTATCCCGGACGGTCCGGGAAAACTCATAATCCCTGAGAGATGGGATCCCCTGCTGTAGACCGAACTATCGCAAAACTCGGTCGTAGCGGTGGAGCTCCACCTCTCCCCTCTCCATCCTCAGCCAGCAGACTCGCCTGATGCGAGCCAGCTCCTGTCCGTCCTCTGCCCACCCTGGATGCTGCCTCCACGGCCTCCAGGTGATCTGGTCTGGGACCAAATCATCCAGTAGTCTCCGGGACATCGGAAGGTCTATCCGTCGCTGTGATCCTCTCCGGAGCCACCAGTAGAAGACTCGGGGCCTCTCCCCGTCTATCCCTGTCAGTGGAAGCCCTACCGGCCTCCGCACCGCAATGTGCTCCCAGCACCAAACCTGTAGTAGCGATGTCATCACCAGACATCGCCCGCCCTTGTACACGACCCCGTAAAGGATCCTGTACAACCGACATAGTACAAAGCTGCCCCATGAGAACCTGTAGCCGTGGTCCCGCATGTCGTAGATCACATCTGCCAGCATCCACGGCACCCTGCACCCGCTCTGGTGGCACAGCAGAAGTCCACCAACTACCCCAGCCAGAACCCGTGTGAGTCTAGATGCCCCAGGCATCTGGCGTAGTGCCTCGATATTAACTCCGCCCTTCTCCAGGGCGAAGCTCGGGTCACCACACAGCCGTCCCATCGCGTGGCCCTGATTGGCCGTCGGTGTGATCATCCGTCCTTGTATGGGGATTCTCAAAATCCTCCATACATCCTCCAGTGTGGGAGTCATCTCCCCTATCGGTAGCCAAAAATAGGAAGACCCCGGATACCATCTCTCTGCTAGGGCTGTCAGTAGCCCCATGTCTGTGGAAACCTGCGGCATCTCTGCCACATGCTGCAATCCGGCCTGTGCCAGCAGATCCCGCTCTGCCTGGGTGAGAGCGGCCAAGTCGTCTCTCAATCCGCCGTATTTCCACTCTCTGCTTTTTAGTAATCCTCTCTGCAAACATAAACAACAAAACAACAAACAATCATTAATAACAATTCAAGTAAATCAATAATGCAACTTAAAGTTCAATTTCATGTAATTGATGATATCGCCCACTATTGGACGATATCGTCCCCAATTTGAGCATAATCGTCTCCGATTTCGCAGTTCGAAATCGTCTCTAATTTGACGAAATCGTCCCCCTTTCGACGATTTCGCCCCTAGGCGAAATTGAGACGATTTCGTCGAAATCGGGACGATTTCGTCCCGACGACGTCGACGGCCAAAAACGGCCGCGATGCTCCAAATTCACCTAAAAATCCATCTAAAAAGCATGTAAAATCAAATTAAATCAATCTAAGTTCAGTTTAGACCCTTACCCGTAGACCGCGTCGGACCTCTGCAGATCTGTGCGTTGTCTCCACCATTTTTGCTCCAGAGCTCTAAAAACGGTAAAAATGAACAGTAACAATGAATTAGGGTTTTACCCTATTTTTCTTAATTTTATTCAAAATAATTCAATAATTTTTTGCTTTTTCGCGTTTTTACCTCAAACGTTCGATTTGGGTAAAAACACGGAGGGGGCACCATAGTAAGCTGTCGTACGATTCGACCAAGAATCGTCGCCTAAAAATGGGTATAATTTTTTGCTTTCTCGTAGATCGAGAAGAACTCATCTTTAACGCATTTTCTTCGGAAAATTCGCTAAAGAGGGGGCAAAATGTAGCACCCTAAAATTGGCGCGATAGAAATTGGAATAATTACATTCACCTTAGTAAATAAATTTAAATTCAAATTTAACCTCCCAAACCGCCCGTTAACCGCCGAGAAACCCGTTTCCCCTTTTTTCGTGCCATTTTTAGAGGTTGTTTTGACCGTTGGACGATATCGTCGCCGATCAGACGATATCGCCCCGATTTGACGATTTCGTCTGGACTAGAACGTCCAGACGATTTTGTCGCAAAACTGAATTTGCATAGTTGGAATCCGTTCCAACGGGTCTCCAATCCGGGCAGAAGCGTGTCTGCGCCGTTGGGACCCTCCCCCATTGGAGATCTCCCAAATTGGGAAGATCTCCAACCTCCCAACAACTCTCCCTAAGCCTATTTAAACTCTAAGATTTTCCCTCCCCAACCCCTGGCTGAATTTATCTGCAAATTGAATCCCTCTGCACTAAAACATCATAATCTATCTTTTGCACTAGTCCTATAGCCATTTTTTTGCAGGTACACCACTGATTTTCAGCCGGAGCCAGCACCCATCGCCGTCGACGAACCTATCAAGATCGGAGACGATCTCATCAAATTCGAGACGATTTCGTACTGATGCGAGACGATCTCGATCGCAGTCCACATCGAGGCAATCAGTGCCTGGAGTTTGCTTTTCTCAACTTTGTCTTTCGTTATTTTGTTTTGCAAATTAGATAATCTATTTAGTTTTTATCCTATTTTGCATCCGGAGTTCACCCATCTAGTCTAGATTGCATGTTAAGCTCATAATCTGCCATTAAAGTACAGTAATTTGCTTTAAATTCTGTTTTTAAATATTTTTCAGTATTCATATTGCAATTTTATGTAATTTACCTCTGTCTGCATAGTAGAATTTTTTTGTATTTTGCATCTGTTTGCTGTTTTGCAGGTCTCTGACGAATTCGTCTGACGAATTCGTCAGATCTCAGACGATTCTATCAGTCTCAGACGATTCTGTCGATTCCGAGAATCTGTCAGATTTCGGATGATTCCGTCGGATTGCGAGTGATTCTGTAGAATTCCGGACGATCCAGATTGCATCAACCGCTGAATCTTCTTCGGACATCCGGATCAGGTATTCCCCATTTTCCTCCTGTAAATTCTCTATTTTCTGCTTTCAAAATCTGTTTTTCGTATTCATTGAAAGTTGCATTTTCATATAGATTAAGTTAGATTCATTCGGCCAAACCTAGGATGAATGCTTAAAGGATAAAACGAACTCATCTAAACACATTCCAAAACCTAGGCGTGGAAACTGCCGCCAAATGTTTCCTGGTGAACCCACCATCCGTCGAAAAATCACCAAAATACACCTCCCTTGAGAGGCGGGACCTTCGTGAAGTCCTCTCGTCCGAGGTACCGCACCATCCTTTTCCCATCCTCCTTCCGGGCGTGGATCCAATAGCCTGAAGGTAGGGATGCAAAAAATTTGGAGCGATACACTACTTATTTCAAGGTTAGAAAAAATACCTTTTTGAAGTAGTTTAACTTGGCAATGTTTTATTATATAATCTTTAGATCTAAATGACAATAAGGGAAGAGTATGAAGATGCCAAAAATTCACATGTTTTATTATGTAAACTTATTCATAATTGATATTAAGGAGAGTCAAGATAACCAAGAGTTACTTGGAACTCCACATAACCTTGTACTATCCTGTGGGTATTGTGATGAGCAATAGAAATCTCTTTAAATATTACATTAAAAGGAAGCCATTGAAAGCTCGTTAACTATTACAAGAAAAGAAAATTGTTGGCTGTCAATCCAAAACCGCACACCAGGGCAGGGAGGTGGATCAATGCTAAGCATAGAACTACCACCGTGTCGAGATGGGATGGAAAACATTTAGATGAGATTGGTTCCTTTAGGGGTGGTTCCAACTATCTATGTCATAAAATATGAAAAATAGAAAAGGGAAGGAAATAAATAAAGGAATATCATAGCCAAAACTCACAAGGATGGGTATAGCAGCATCAAGACCTATGAAAGCAACATACTTGGTACAAAAATAGAACCTACACCTAATAGATCACCCAAATGTACCTTATTTCTAGCTCCTATAAGTGGTGGGTGGTAGGTGAATTCCAAAATCAACAGATAGGTGCATGAGATCTAGGATGCAAAATCAAATTGTTCTTGTCCAAATAGCTTTAGCAAAAATAAACCCCAAACACATATTCATGAACATGCAATCCTTAGTCACTAAAGTAAACTCCATAAAATCTAGACAATAGAATAACATGAGATAACTTAAACAACTAAACAATAATGAGCATTCACATATTCAATAAAGAACCAAAGGACAAATTTAGAGATCAAGCAGTGTATAATTTGTATTTACATAGAGGTAAACCTTACATAAGAGTTATAATGGCTAAAGAGCAACCCTTAGGAATGACCAACATTCCACTATTTATAGATATATTTACATGAATTACAAAATTATAAATTAATGATGGAATACGGGAAGACAATCCTTGTAGAAAATAAGTGTCGCATTGGTACACTATTCCTTTGGATAACGTTAATTTTCTAGGAGGTAGATGTACCTGGTTTCATCTAGGCCTTTAGATATTCTGATGCTTCTACCCACTTATCAATTCTTAGCTACCTCATCCTTATCCTCAACTATAAATCCTCTGGTTAGGTGGTGACTTATAGGTTTTGAAGCACCTTGGGAAAAACACACCAAAAATATATCGTATCCACTTACGTTGTTAGGTACCTGAACTACTATAGCCGTGTGTACATATTCATCCTCAAAATTTAGGGAATGGTGGGAGTTTTACATGTTGGGAAGATTCTTCTTTGCATGCGCGGGGTACTGGGGAGTGAGGGCAGGTATTTTTCTAAGGTCCCACCTCTTTTGAACTTGTATATTCCACCCGAGATAGGCGGGTTTTTATCTCATTCCCAAGGATGGGGTTTTACAATTTGTCCACCCATGCTAGCTGCTAAAAATATATGCCCAACCAGTTGGGCAGATCTGTTGGAAATTTTCACTTGACGTTAAGGGTGGGTGTCCTACAAAATTAGAGTGCTCCTATTTGTTGATTTTAAAATTCATCTCCTGCCCACCACTGATAGGAGCTAGAACTAAGGTACATTTGGGTGATCTGTTAGGTGTAGGATCTGTGTTTATACGAGGTATTTCACCTACATAGGTCTTGATGCGACTATACCCATACTTGTGAGTTTTGGATATGGCATTCCTTTATTTATTTACTTCCCTTTTCTCTTTTCCCATTTTGCGGTGTAGTTTTCTAGCCATTCCATAACTAGCCTCAAAACTTGGGGACCCACTTTAAAATTTTAGTTTTTGGGGAGTCTTGGTGTCATTGGAGCAGTAATTTTAATAATTTCTTCCTCTCAAGTTTGCTTTGTACTCTCCATGGTTGCATTGTAGGCTTGTGTGATGTTGAGTGTCCTCATTGTATCTATTTCGTGGTGTTTTATGTTTTGGTTTTTGATTGGATTTTAATTTTTAAATGTTGATCTTAGTTTAGTTTTATTTTTCCTTTTGAATTGGATTGATTCAATCTATAAAACACAATATATATATATATATATAAGTTTAAAAAAAAAAGTATATATAGATATATATTTATAAATATAATATATATATATAAAGAAAAAAAAAAGATAAAATAAATGTAATATATATTATCTAAAAATAAAATAAAATAAAAAAACGAATTTTGAATAAAGAAAATAATGCTTTTGAAGATGCTTATTATGTCTATGCGGTTTCTCATAAATCTTAAGTAGTGTCATGCTATTTATGTGAAGTGGGGGTTTTAAATATAATGTTTTAATATTCTATATGTATGTTTTGCAGGTTACTCGACAACAACTATGACTTAGATCCGATGACCGCATACGTAGACATGTGAAGGAATATTTGAACAAGTGATGTCTCGTCAGATGCCATAAAATATGAGGATATGGACCGGTGTTGTAATGCAAATGTGAATGGTGTAGGGTTCCATGTTTGAACAATGTACATGATAGCGATCTAATGGAGATACCCAGTCAACATCATAGTATCAACAAAGATGATTCAAGTGCAAGATATTGAATTGGATGGTGACATGGCGATCAAGAACAGAGCAGCACAAAGCAGTGATGATGATGAGGAAGTTGCATAATTAGGTGGTTTTGGAATACCGTGAATAGGTTTTGCATATCCAAAATCACACCTCATTCACTGGCTATTCGATGAATGTTATCTTGTTTGTATAGTTCAACATGGATGGTGGGTTTAGCAAGGTGTTAAATAGCATGAGTTGCAGATGAATGGGGAACTGAATGCAGTGGATATTAAAACACAAGCCAAGCACATTCAGAGCATCGAGAAACCTTGATTGAAAGTATGATATGATGCATATTAATGCAGTATCCATGATGGTAAGAGTAGAATTCGGGTGAGCAGTGGAAGTCGGCATGGTCAGCATATACAACGAACACACCCATGGAGGTAGACAAATTTGGGTGAGATTATTATCCTATAGATAAAATATTGGATGAAGGCTGCATTGAAAGAGTCCCAAATGAATATAAAATCATACATAGGGGCATTCATGCTGGCAGCAAGAAGCGTCTATGTTGTAGATGTTTATGGAAGACCACAATGAACTAACAAGCCTGCATGAATGTGTGGATAGATCGACCTCAATGACTATGGCTAGATACACTTGGTGCATCATTAGTGTGATAATGATCATGGTGACAATGTGTTAATTGATAGTGGTAGTGCAATAATATTATAAACTACTCATATATTCCTAGTGGAAGGAGGACGAATCGTTTGCTCACATAGTATAATAGAGAAGGCATGATTGACAAGATGCGGGCTATACGGTATAAGTTTAACACTGTAGAGTAGTATCTATAGGTAAGGTTTATTAGACACCACAACAATACTAGAGGAGGCATTACACATGGGAGCACAATAGGTTTGACAGTGAAAGCATAGAGGAAAATTTTAGGTGAAGTGGAAACTATTGATGTGGTCAGCACCCATGATGTCCCCAGGATTTGTAGCAATATTTTGGTACTCATGGCTATGATTCATGTGAAGATTCAGTGCCACGATAGATATTAACTCAGAATGGTGAATTTTAGGATATAATAATTGGTTGCAATCTGTAGCATCGATAATTTATCCTAGTAGAGACAATACTATCTCTAGCATCCTTGTCATATGAGTATGTTGGGCATAGTTTTTATCTTACATCATAGAGAACCCAAACATGCACTGATATGGCATTAATGTGGATGAATGCAGACCATAGATGATGGGTGGCCACTGATGGGAAGATGAACAGTGAAGGGAATGGAGCATCTATTTTTATATTTTTTGTCATTAAATATAAATTCGTCACCTAATTTTGCAATGTCCACTATAACTTGATGGAACCTTAGATAACATCGACGTAACTAAGAGTTTTGGTGGCCATAAATGCTAAGGATAAAGCATAGATAATAGTGTGCATATAGGATGACATCGAACAAGACAAAGTGTAGAGAGACCACCTACAAGAGTATATAGCTCACTTTTCATAGATCGATGATTTAATTTATCTCATGATAAAAATGGATGATATAGTTGGTATAGTGCAAGGGAAATCCATAGAGTGTAGGAGATATAGAGCAAAGCACAATGATAAACCGAAGAATGCGATGATGATGTAAATTGATGAGGAGTTAGGTTATATACTAATTGTGGAGTCATATAATGGTGATGCCTATAGTCCAAAATCTTAGGGGTTGTCAAACATGGGGGTCCACCTCGAATAGAAATGGAAAGTAGTAGGAATATATGTTGAAATATCATGCTGTCAATGCATTTTTTAAGCAAGACGACATGAGGAGAATCCCATGAGGAAGAGTTGTATGTTCTTTTCCATAGATCGAGAGGAGTAACAAATTTGATCGGTAAATTCACAAGTGTCCACTTACTTCTTGGGTATGTATTCTATTATCGGCAATACAACCATTTCCAAATCACATTGAGGGTTTCATGCATTCAAATGGCATTAGAGGTATCATCCACAATTTGTAAACAGGTCGAGGTAGGTCAGTAGATACTTTATCAGTGCTATTGGTACATCACCAAATGGTCAATGCTATATTATTAAAGGATATTCCTCATCTCATCTAGGATAAATTTAATTAATTATGACATAGGGCAACTTCTGGGAGAAGAAGATGAATATACTCACCATTTTGAGTACAGAAGGCTTGCATTTTATAATCGTCCTTTCGAATGAAAATCATAGGCATTACAATATGTGAAACAAAGGTATTTGGAAAAGAAACACCTGGAAACCAAATGAAAAGTCTAAATAAGTGAAACAAAGGGCCATGAAAGAAAATGTTAAGAATAGATTCAATGCATGAAGGAAGGGTGGGACCTTTTTGGAGGCCAAGGGCTGAAAGATGATGTTGCAAGGACTGCATTTTTTGGGGTTTGAATACAAAAATATTTCAAAAACTTGCATTTTGTTAGCAAGATTGGAGGAGATTCTTTTTTTGCATGTTTGGATAAAATGCCTATTTTTCCTTTCAACATTTTAGGCTTATAGGCAATGTTTTATACATTTAAATGGTAGCATTGTTGAATATTTAAAATATGGAATTTACTTTCTTTTTCTTTAGAAGCTTGCACTTGGGTTATTGTGGGTTGTGCAAATGTTGATTTGGGTAAACCAGGTCACATGCAAAACTTTCTCACATCTTCGTTTTGCAGGATAGGGTAGCATTAGACTGAAAGTACTTTGTATGTTATCATTCTCAGTTTTTTGGTTTTTTTTCAATTATGTACTTTATTTTTTTCTAACCCTTCCTTTTTGTAATTTTTTTAAAAAATTCGATAATTAAAATAAAAATCGAAAAAATAAAATTCCAAAAATAAATGTACGGGTGTGAAGAATGAACTTCAATATTTCATTCGAAACAATTTCGATCCCATTATGAAGCCATTTTGAAATTATAAAAATGATTGAAAATTGTTGTTTTATGGGGATTTTTATAATTTCGAAATTTTATATTATTTCATATTTTGAAGGCAAATCGATTTTTAAGCTTTGTATTTTTATTCGCAAGCAATAAATGAACTTCCCTTTATGAAAATTGCAATTTCATTAAAGGGGGGTAATTTATATGGCATTCCATAGGCCATCATTTTTAGAGCAATAAATTGGCTTCTCTTTATGAAAATTCTGATTTCATTAAAGAGAGGTAATTTATACATTATATCAAAGGCTATTGTTTTAAAGCATTAAATTATTTTTCTTTATGAAAATTACAATTTCATTAAAGAGGGGTAATTTATAATGACATTTTAAGGCCTTTAAATTTCATAACTATTCATGCATATTTATTTTCTTTTTATTCATCAAGCAACAATAAAAGGAATCCAATTTTCATTGCACATTCACATTCAGAGAGAGATTTTAATCTTTATTTTCATGTTCAAAGCAAGGTTTAATGCAAGATAAAAACTTGTTTAAAATATGCTTAACCAAAGGAAAATAAAATCTACCTAAAATACTTCAAGATAAAAGGAACTAAGGCTTTACATCATGGTCATATGAGGTCCAATCATATTTTTGCTTTTCTTTTATGTTTCATGAATAATAATTAGTATAATAATAAATAAACCAACATAGGCCCCTTGTTAATAGTTACTTGCAAATCACTAAGGTATTCCTAGCACTCATTTAACACATCTTTACAAGATTACAAATACACATATGCAATGCTTATATAGCGGAACCTTGGAGAAGTTGTTTTTGTTTTTAACTTCTTTGCAAGAGAGGGTTTTTTGATCAAAATCCTAAGTGTGAGTGTGGTTTTGTAATTGGGAAAAATTACCACTCAAAATTTTGGTGCTAGAAAGAGGGCATAAAGTGGTTCATTTTATTGTTATTTTAAATGTTATATAGTTCATGTTCACTTGAACGTTTATTCGAAGACATTGGTCTTGACTAACAAAGTTTTGTTTACATATTGATCACTTTCAATGATCCTAATGTTCTCTAATTGATGATGCATTTATGCTAACCTTTTGTAGATTGGAGAAGGTTCTCTAATATCATGGTTTAATTGATGCATATATTTTGGTTGATATACATGATTATTTATGTGTTAAACATTTGATATTTTTTAGTCATTTCATACTTCTTTGTAAGATATATTCATTTGACTAACAAAATTGGTATTAAAGTTGTATTCTTTAAGGTTTGCTAATGGCCATGTTTGCACCATGGATGATAGGCAACCCATTGAACATACCTGGAGTTCAGCATAATTTACCTTTCGGTTTTAAGAGATATCTTCCTCGATTTGTGTCTAATGGAAAAAGGCCTACAGAAGAACATATTTAAGTATTCAAAATCTATGTGACTCATTTAACAGTTTGGTATGATGATGTTGCTTGTAAAATGTTCCCTTACACCTTGGATAAAGTTACATGCAATTGATTTACTAATCTACCTTTAGGTTCAATCACTTTTTGGGCTCAACTAGAGGCAATGTTTCTTAATCAATTCAACAAGAAGCTAGTTGACCCAATCCTCATGTAATAATCAGTTTGTCACTATTCATAGGGGACCAAGTAAAAATTTGAAGTCATTCACCGAAAGGTTCCATGGGCTATACATTCAACGGACAGTGCCTTATGTCCTTTCCAGAGGGGGTGGCTATCAAAGTATACCTCAATGCTTTTGACCAATTCACTTCCTCTTATTTACTAGGGATACCACAATTCACATCTTTATCCCAAGCTTATACTCAAGCAATGGCAATTGAGCAAAAATTGAGTTATCAAAATTATGGTGGGGGTTTTGGATCATATAATATTCAACCATTTAATACCTCCCTCACCCACCCAATGATTTATCCATCTCAACCAAGTTCAAGTGGGAATCAATTTCAAAATATTTCATTATCCATGAATGTGAATCAATTTCAGAATCAACAATCATTCCCAAGCTTCAATCAATTTCAAAATCCTCAACCTACCATTCAAAATAAACCATCATTCTTAAGTGTGAATCAATTTTAGAATACCCATCTTAATCATATTTTGAATCAAGTTCCTAAGATAAATTTCAATTATTTTCACAATAATATGATTTCAGGCAAATGAGGAGTCCTAGATCTAACTAGTATTATCAACAATTAAGGTTATGCATAATGGGTTGGACTCAAAATGTACTTGTCAAAAATGGTGAATCCTAATCAAAATCAAGGTGAATCATGGTGAATCCTAAGCAAATCAAATCAATCATCTTCAAACAAAAATTTGAAGTATTTGAAGCCCTAAAACATAAGGTCATATTTGGGACACATTTTGACCTATTAAATCATCTTATACCTTCATAAAAACATCACCATTATATCAGGCTTGAAAAGAGTTTTCCAATGAGTAAAAATATGCCTATGTTTGGATATATATTGTGGCTCATTGACCATAAGAAAAAATTAGTCCTAAAAATTTTAGGCGAATGGACCAACGTCGAGGGTCCTCATATTCGCCAATTTTAAAATTTGAAAATCCTAATATTCACCCAATTTGTGAATATTCGCCACTATGCATAACCTTGTCAACAATTGATAATGGAATCTATGATAAAACTTATAATGATGCTCATTTAATAAATATCCTAGATGCTTGCAAATTGTTATATAAGTTTGATTGGCCTACAAACATAGAAATTGAATTGACTTTGAAATGTATAGAAGTAGGCTCTTATTTGCAAGATCTCATATTTGAAAAGGAAGACCTAATTCTAAATAAAAATTGAATTGTGAAATTTGTATCTTAAGGAATAGAACAGATAGAATTGAAGATCAATTATTGTCTTATAATTTTGATGAATTAAAGCTTCACCATGGGATTCCTAATAAAACTAAATCAAGATGGTGGGGTGAGAGAGGTAAATTGAAGGATTTTGTGCTTGTAGGTATAATATTATTGTGGGATGTTGCCCATAAAATTTTGTATGCCTATCATGTCAAGATTTTTTTCATTTGTGATAGAAATCAAGTTTGGGATCTAGGAAAATGATGCTTGAAATTTTATCACCATCTTGTGCATTATTGTATATAGTTTTGGTTTGTGAGTTTTGTGTTTGAGTTTTTCCATTGTTTTGAGGTGAGGTTTCATGGTCGCTAATTTATGGCTTCTTGCCCATTTTTTGTTTTCTTTTTTTAAGTAGATTGGGATACCTAATCTAAAAGTAGGTGAACCTAAGGAAAAGGGTATGAGTTATTTTGTGATCATGCTGAGATTTTGGGACTAAAATGGTGGAGAGTAGAACAAAGAAACATTTTGCTAGAGCTCCCTTTATAAATCACATGTTAAAGGGTAATTTTGGAAGTCTTGAAGGATGAAGTCATATTGGGTTGCAAATTAAGGCAAAATTCAACACGCTCCATATCTATGCTTCCTAACCCTCGTGATACATAAATTATTGCAAATATTGTTAAAAAAATGAGCATTGAAAAGCTTGATCAAATGAGTCACAAAGTCTAGATAAACTCTATCAGGGCTATAGACACCTGATAAGAAGTATGGCTCTGTCTATATGTAGCTTATTTATAAGGAAAGGCTTTGCAAGGTATCAAGTAAACACAAGGGTGAGTTAGATAAAACCTACTAGGGCTATAAACGCCTGACTAGTAATAGGGCTTTGTTTGTAAAAGCTTTATTTTTATGAGGCGTGCTTCATAGCCTAAATGTAAACCAATATGATGGAATCCAAAAGGTTTTTAGAGGTGCAAAAATGAATCACTTTATCACACATTGAGCAAAGGCATATGGATTAGTTGTTGTTTATTCAAAGTTGTATACCCCCGCATTCTCTGGATATCGCTAAATAATTTGTATTTCACTAATCTTTCGTGTTCTCATTTCAGATTGGGTTCTTCACCCCAAATTCCCAGGAGCATTTCCTAGCAGAGTTGCCATTTGTTGTGACCATTTCACAACTAGCCCCAAAACTTGGGGACCCACTTTAAAATTTTGGTTTTTGGGGAGTCTTGGTGTCCTTGGAGCAATAATTTTAATAATTTCTTCCCCTAGAGTTTGCTTTGTAGTCTCCATGGTTGCATTGTAGGCTTGTGTGGTGTTGAGTGTCCTCATTGTATCTATTTTGCAGTGTTTTATATTTTGGTTTTTGATTGGATTTTAATTTTTAAATGTTGATCTTAGTGTGGTTTTATTGTTCCTTTTGAATTGGATTGATTCAATTTATAAAACACAATATATATATATATATATATATATATATATATATATATATATATATATATATATATATAATTTTATAAAAAAATAAAAAAGTATATATAGATATATAATTATATTTATATTTATAAATATAATATATATAAAAAAATAAAAGAAATGTAATATATATATCTAATAAAATAAAATAAAATAAAAATAAGAGTTTTGAATAAAGCAAATAATGCTCTTGAAGATGCTTATTATGTCTATGCGGTTTCTCATAAAGATTAAGTAGCGTCATGCTATTTATGTGAAGTGGAGGTTTTAAAGTATAATGTTTTAATATTCTATATGTATGCTTTGCAGGTTACTCGACAACAAATATGACTCAGATCCAACAATCGCCTATGTAGATAGGTGAAGAAATATTAGAACAGATGATGCCTCATTAGATGCCATCAAAAATGAGGATTTGAATTGGCAAACATGGATGGTGGAGGGTGCCATGTTCAAACGAAGTACATGGTAGTGATCTGATGGAGATACCCAAACAACATCACAACATCAACAAAGATGATTCAGGTGTGGAAGATTGAATTGGATGGTGACATGGTGATCAAGCACAAAGCAGTCCAAATCATGGATGATGACGAGAAATTTGCATAAGCAGGTGGTTTTGGAAAACCACAAATAGATTTTACGTGCCCAAAATCACACATCATTCATTGGTTGCTTGGTAAATGTTATCTCGTTCACATAGTTCAACATGGATGGTGGGTTTAGCAAGGTGTTGAAAAGCATGAGTTGCAGATGAATAGTGAAGCAAATGTAGTGGAGATTCATGCACATTCCAGGCACATTTAGAGCACTAGGAAACCTTGAATGAAAGCATGATACAACACAGATTAAGGTGGTATCCATGACGATAAGAGTAGAAGTCGGGTGAGCAGTGGAAGTCGACATGGTGAGCGTACACAATGAATGCACCCATGGAGGTAGACGAAACCAGGTGAGATTATTAGCTTGCAAATAAATATTGGATGAAGGCTGCATTGAAAGAGTCCTAGAAAGATATAAAAATAGATACATGGGTATTCATGCTGGTAGTAAGCATTTTTTTGAGTCCCACGTGATTCATCCACATTGCAAACTTTTATGGAAGACCACAATGAATTTACGGTCCATATGAATGTGTGGATAGATGGACCTTGATGACTACAACTATATATACTTGTTTTACATCATTAGTATGAAAATTATCATGGCGACAATGTGTTAATTGACAATGGCAGTGAAGGAACAGTATAAACTATTCCAATATTCCTAGTGGAAGAAGGATGAATCCTCTACTCACACAGTGTAATAGAGAAGGCAATATTGACAAGATGTATGCTATACAGTAGAATTTTAGAACTATGAAGTAGTAACTATAGGTAAGGTTTACTAGGCATCACAACAGCACTGGAGGAGGCATTACACACAGGAGCACAATGAGTTTTATAGCGAAAACATAGAAGAAAGTTTTGAGTGAAGTAGAAACTATTAATGTAGTCAGAACCCATGATGTCCCTAGGCTCTACAATAGTATTCCGGGACTCATGGCTATAATTTTGGTGAATATTTAGTGCCATCGTAGATATTACATAAAAATGGTGAATTTTAGGATATAAGAATTGACTACAGTCTGTGACATCGATAATTGCTCTTGGTAGAGACAATACTATCTCGGGTGTCTTTGGCATACGAGTATGTTGGGCATAGTGTTTATCTTGCATCATGGAGAACATAGAAGTGCATTGACATGAAATTAATGTGGATGCATGAAGATCAAAGACGATGGGTGGTTGTCGATGAGAAAATGAACAGTGAAGGGAACAAAGCATCTATTTTTATGTTATGTGTTATTAAATAGAAATTTATCACATAATTTTGTAGCATCCATTGTAACTTGATGAAACCTTGGATAACGTCTATCTAACTAAGATTTTTAGTGGCCATTAATGCTAAAGATAAAGGATAGATAACAGTGTGCATCTAGGATGGCATCGATCAGGATAGAAAGTGTTGAGAGGCCACCTGCAGGAGTATATAGCTCATTTTTCATAGACCAGTGATTTAATTTATCTCATAAAAAAATGAGTAATATAGTTGGTACAATATAGATGAGATCCATAGATCACAGGAGATATAGAGAAAAAACACATTAATAAAATGAAGGATGCAGTGGTGATGTAAATCAACGTGAATCTAGATTATATACCGATTATGGATTCATGGAACAATGATGCGTGTAGTCCAAAATTGTAGGTGTTGTCAAACACAGGGGTCGACCTTGGATAGACATGGAAAGTAGTAAGAATATGTTTTGAAATATCACTCTATCAATGTGCCTTTTAAGAAATATGACATGAGGAGAATCCCACGAGGAAGGGCTATACATTCATTTCCATAAATCAAGAGGAGTAACAAATTTGATTGGTAAATTTATAAGTGTCCGCTTACTGCTTGGGTATGTATTCTATTCTCAGCAATATAGACGTTTCCAACTCACAATGGGGGTTTCATGCATTCAAATGGCATTAGATGCATCATCCATGATTCGTAAATGAGTCGAGGTAGGTCGACAACTACATTACCGGTGCCATTGGTACATCACAAAACAATCAAGGTTGTATTCTAAAGGTTATTCCTCATCTCATCTAGGAGAAAGTTAATTAATTATGACATAGGGCATACGTTGGGAGAAGAAGATGAATATACTCACCATTTTGAGTACAAGGGCCTTATGTTTTATAACTATCCATTTGAATGAAAAGCATAGGTGTTACAATATGTGAAACGAAGGTATTTGGAAAATACGTTCCTGGAAACCAAACGAAAAGTCTATAGAAGTGAAATGAAGGGCCATGATAGAAAAATTTAAGAATAGATTCAATGCATGAAGGAAGGGTGTGACATTTTTGGAGGCTAACAGTTGAAAGATGTTGTTTCAAGGACTGTATTTTTGGGGGTTTGAATACAAAAATGTTTCAAAAACTTGCATTTTGTTAGCAAGATTAGAGGAGATTTTTTTTTGGCATGTTTGGATAAACTGTGTATTTTTTCCTTTCCACGTTTTAGGCTTATAGGCAATGTTTTATACATTTAAATGGTAGTATTTTTGAATGTTTAAAATATGGAATTTACTTTATTTTTCCTTAGAAGCTCACACCTAGGTTATATGTAGAAATTTATCACATCTTCATTTTGCAGGATAGAGTAGCATTAGACTGAAAGTATTTTGTATGTTAGCATTCTAAGCTTTCTGGTCTATTTTCCATAATGTACTTTATTTTTTCTTAACCCTTCCTTTTTGCTTTTTTTTTTGTTTTAAACTTTGACAATTAAAAAAAAAAAATCAAAATTCCAAAAATAAATGCACGGTTGTGAAGAATGAACTTCAATATTTCATCAGAAACAATTTCGATCCCATTCTGAATCTATTTCGAAATTATAAAAATTATTGAAAATTGATGTTTTATGGGGATTTTTATAATTTCGAAATTATATATTATTTCATATTTTGAAGGTAAATCAATTTTTAAGCTTTGCATTTTTATTCACAAGCAATAAATGAACTTCCCTTTATGAAAATTGCAATTTCATTAAAGGGGGGTAATTTATATGGCATTCCATAGGCCATCATTTTCAGAGCAATAAATTGGCTTCTCTTTATGAAAATTCTGATTTCATTAAAGAAAGGTAATTTATAAATTATATCAAAGGCTATTGTTTTAAAGTATTAAATTATTTTTTCTTTATGAAAATTATAATTTCATTAAAGAGGGGTAATTTATAATGACATTTTAAGGCCTTTACATTTCATAGCTATTCATGCATATTTATTTCCTTTTTATTCATCAAACAACAATAAAAAGAATCCAATTTTCATTGCACATTCACATTTAGAGATAGATTTTAATCTTTATTTTCATGTTCAAAGCAAGGTTTAATGCAAGATAAAAACTTGTTTAAAATCTACTAAAATACTTCAACATAGAAGGAACTAAGGCTTTACATCATGGTCATATGAGAGCCAATCACATTTTTGTTTTTCTTTTAATTTTCATGAACAATCATTAGTATAATAATAAAATAAACCAATAGAGATCCCTTGTTAATAGTTACTTGCAAATCACTAATGTATTCCTAGCACTCATTTAACACATCTTTACAAGATTACAAATACACATGTGCAATGCTTATATAGCGAAACCTTGGAGAAGTTGTTTTTATTTTTAACTTCTTTGCAAGAGAGGGTTTTGTGATCAAAATCCTAAGTGTGAGTGTGGTTTTACAATTGGGTAAAATTACCACTCAAAACATAGATAGCTAGAACCACCCCCCAAAAAAATCGACCTCCTATAGAGATCTACCCTATCCTAACGTGGTGGCCATTCTATGCTTGGCATTGATCTGCCCTCCCTGCCCTGGTGCACAATGTCGAATTGATGACCAATAGAAACCGTTAAAATTTCCTTAAAGATAAATATTACAAGAAGATAAAGTCGTTAAATATTCTTAAAATAAAAAATATTTTTGTGTCTTGTAGATTTTACAATATTAGAGAGCTCAAAAAAGAATAGCCAAAAGGTAGAAGAAAAAGTGTAGAAGACATCAAGGAAAACAAATAATAGACCATTTCAAAGTTTTAAAGGTGCCAATTGGGACAACCAAGTGAAGAAATAATAAGAGGTAAGTTTCATATTCAAGCATCCAAAAATATTTTTTATTAATGTCCTCTCTCAAGAAGAAAATTGGGTACAAAATTTCCAAAAGCAAGAAAGGACCAACACAAGAAAATTTCCTAAAGGTCTAGTCTCAACTAGAACTAATGGCAAAGTAATAATATTTTGTCTCTAGTGAAGCTAAGACTAATGTTCTATTATTGGAGCAACACTATAAGTTCATGATACTCATAAGTTGTTTGTATTAAACAATATTCTTCAAGCATCCATGACAAGCAATAGAGTTATTTGACACCATCCATCTAGTCCAAAATAAATTAATGAAAATAATATCATATCAGTTACAAGAAGATGAAAATGTTGGCAACAACTTTAAAATTATGATAGTCATGTGAATCAAAGATAAAAACACAAAAAAAACCACCTCATGAGAAAATTTTAGCAAATTTTCTATTAGGTAAGACTTTAATTTTTCAACACTCCATCAGAAGATATTTATATAAATCGGGTAAGTGCTCTAGATATGAGAAGAACGAGAGGAAAATGAGGAGAAATATATTTTGCAAGTAATGAAAGCAAATAGAAAACTCCAATGAAAGTAGAGGTTGGGTGGATACCAGTTCACATAAGCAAACTCAAAACTCATGGGAAATACCTACTGCCAATGCCCTGGACTACAATCATAAGAGGTACAACATACAATAAAATTGAAGAAAAATATTGTGAACAAATGGAAATGACTTAGACCTCCTAATTTCTAAGTCATCTATCACTCAAATGTTAATATTATTAGGTGATCAAACATCATAGTTGATGCTAGAGTGATTGGAACAAAAAAAGCTCAAATGTTATAAGAAGCTCATGGAACTTATTAAAGGTCGCATTATAGCAAGAGGTATTGCATTGGAGAAAAATAAGGCATTGCACCGAGAAGAAATGTTGGATAAAAATAAGGCATTGCACCAATAGGCATTATGTTGGAGAAAAATAATGCATTTCACCAAGAGGTATTGCATTGGAGAAATTGTAGCTAAAAATATTTGATCTTTAGGTAACTGGATATTATCAAAGCATTTTTTACAATTTTTGGTAAAATTTTGAAATGTTAAAGAAATCTAGTTGGGAAGTTATATGTGGACAAAAGGAAAAGACTACATGTGGTCAATTTTTAAACAAGGTGAAAATAATTTTTAAAAGAAAGGAATATTCCATAGAGGAAGAAGTATTTCCCTCTAGCTTTACTGAATGAGAAATAATTCTTTCTCATGATTTATGAAGCAACAATTGAAATATGAGTATAGGTATATATATACTTTTCTGAAAGAGTTTTTGATATGGACTCAATAAAAGAAAAATAATTAAATTTTATAAAAGTTTACTATGGCTAGGGGAGCACCGAGATTTTTTCACCAAATTTCCAACTATTAAGGGGAAACAATTATACTACTTGGAAGACCAATCTCATACACAACTTGAGTTTTATAAAGTATGGCAAGTAGTAGATGGAACCGTTATCCATCCTACTATAGAATTAGAAGATCAAATAAAATTTAACAAGGTAGATAGAAATACAAGACTAATAATCATGTTTAGTATAGTAGATGAGGTACAAGAGGTATTTGAACACAACCAAATATGCATGGGAGAAGCTGAATATAGTATTTGAAGTGAAGAATCAAAATTATATTATATTCCTCTAGAGTTATCTCCATTATCTAAAGAATAAGAATGGATAAAAGTTGAAATCATTCATGAGGAGAATTGTATAATTGTGAGCATCATTACAAGCATTTATAACTTAAGTGTTTGATGAAATATTAGTTCCAATTATTTTAAGATCTCTCCCATATAAGTATAATTTGTGACTACACTAAATATTATTGAGAAAACACCAATATTTGAAGAGCTAGTGAACCTACTTCAAAAAGTAGAGGCCTCACATACATAAAATGAAGAAGAGCAATTACTACTTATAAATAAAAAAGTTAAGCAAGCATTTAGAAGAGGCATTAGATCTCCACAACACTTCCAACAAAGAATTTTTTTTCTAAGATATTAGAATCAGAGAAATGATTCTCAAATAAATATTTTCCACATACAAAATATGTGTGAATATTGTGGTAAAAATGGATCTTCTTCACAAGAGATGAACCATCAACAAGATAGGTCATCTTCAAAAACCAAAATTAGAATTGGGTAAAGGTACATCAAAGTAATGTAGTTGAGGGTAATCATGTTAAAGAAGAAGAACAACAAGTGTTTGTCACACAAGTAGAGATGATATTACACAATAATATTTGGTATGAATCCAAACATATGACAAGTCAAGAAACATGGTAGCATTTAAATCATATAAATCATTATACAAGAAAAGATCCATTGATTGATCACTTAAATTCAATGAATATATAGGAGGTAACACTACCTAGATACAAAGGGAACCATTGCAACCACAAGCCATGAGATACCTCTAAGGCCAAGAAGTTCATTATATTTTGGAATAAATATGATATGTTCAAATTTAATTCCTTTTCCACTAATTTTTTGAAGTACAAAGAAAACATTTGTAGGATGAATGGCATATTGTGAAGAAAACAATGAATAAGAATGGGATATCTTGTAAAATGGATCTTGTTGAAATTACAACTCGAATAAGACATCCATACATCATTATCAAATCATAGGATCTCATAAGAATCTTATCAAGGAGTGTACCAACACTACAAGAAATCAAGATACTAAATGATAAGATGCATTGTGATATCATCAAGATCAACAATATAATAAAATATAAAAAAATATTTATTAAAAATTGATAATAGCTATTGGTCCCTCATGGTTTAAATCTAAATACTAAAGAGCATTTGATAGGTTGATACATTCTAGTTAAAGAAAAAATAGTGGTAACTATGGGATAATTCAAAGGACTAAAACAAGCATGCATAATTGCCAAAGATTGCATTCAAAATATACATCATATTTATCATATCATAGAAGTCATGATAAAATAAGAGCTTGTAAAATATGACTTGATCATAATGAAAAATAGAGAAAGGGAAAGCAAAAAAATAATCCATACACAACTTTCATTCCATCATATGCAAGTCAAAAATTTATGGTCAATCAATTCAATAAGTGATGTTGGATGCATGGAAACACATGCTTCAAGATATTTAAGAAACACAATTTAAAAATTAAGGATAAACAATAGTATTAGAAAGTATTACATAAATTATTTTTTAAAAAATTATTTATTTCAAAGTGCATTATTGGTAGAACTTAACACTTTTAAGTATTAGAGAAGAAAGTTTATATTGAGGGGGAATTTATCTCTCAAATTGAAACATAACCCTATAAAGTATTCTTTTGTCATAAGAAAAATAGAGCTATACAAATGATGTAATAATTGGGGAATGTTAGGATTTTTTACATCATAGACCATGTGCTAAGTCAAGTGGTATAACCACCCCTCATAAGGTACATGCATGTAGCATAGGACAAAGTATTTACAAGTTTAGTTGAAGGTTTGTTATACCTAAAATAGGCATCATATGTACTTAAATTCCTAATATTTCATCATATAATAATCAAAGAACTATGTTATAATAAAATTCACTATAATTATGGATGCCTTGAGACAAGTCTTGGGGATTCTTGATGAAGAAGGTTGAGTGTTGACCTATGAGTATAGAAAATTAAAATTGCATAAGGAAAACTATGTATCACATTATCTAAATATATCAATATAAATTTATGATTTTTAGATGTGGAGGCACTACCTATTAGAGAAAAATTTTGAGTTGAATATTGATAACCAAAAACATAGATATAATTTTACCCAAATTAACTTGAATCCCTTTCAACAATGATGAATATAATTTTTGTATGAGCATGAATTTTGACATTAACTACATTAAGAGAAAATAAAATTAGGTACTTGATATTCTTAATTGAAGGTGATACATTATTACCATGACTTATATTTAATCCACCTTTATATATGGGATCTTAAGTCATGCGAATGAATATGAGCATTTTTAGAAATTTAAAACTACATATGAGGTAGATGCCTAGGATCCATGCTATGAGCATTATCAGCTAGAAAGAGATGGAATTTTGAGATTCAAATGCCATGCATATAGTGACAATATAAGGACCATAGTCCTCAAGAAAGTACATTGCACTCCTTATTCAAGATACCCAAGGGTGATAAATTTTATACTAGACCTAAGGTCTAAGGCTATTATAGTTTTGGCCAAGACTTGAAAAGAATGCAAAAAAATATATAGCAAAATGCATCATGTTTCATTGAGTCAAGGCTAAATATATGCATCCAACCTTATTTCTATATGTACATGATGTGCTAAAATAGAACAAGTGATAAGAAATGATTTCATGCAAGGATTATCTACATCCAAGAATAAGCATAACATTATCCTTATGGTGCTTAACAAATGACCAATGTAGCATATTTAAATCTTAAAAATTTGAAGTATGGTTGTAACAACCCATAAAAAACCAACCTGATATATATATATATATATATATATATATATTAAACACAAGCAAGGTTCTTAAGAGTCCCAATATTTTTCTTTTCAGCATATTCAAGGCTTCACCACATTTGAGTTAAATACCATTGCAAATGAAATTCAGTGGATAGGAGTGGCTAAAAACTAATTATTTTTTGGGTTCACCTTAATAAACCTCATAATTTATAAGGATGCCAAAGTGGTCCCCCCAACTTTCCCATACAACCATCAACACAAGATAATACGACCATGGTATAGGGATTATCCTTTAAGGTCCATAACGCTTAAAGGGAACACCTATTCGATAACCTTATCCTAAGTGCATCTAGGTAGGTTAATCAGGCATAAATCCTTGGTGATTAGTTACCACATATCTACAGTCTAACTAAGATCATTACCCACTCAACTAGCATTGAATTGTTATATCTTTTCCCCAAAGTAGAACCCAAAAAGCATCCTCACTTTTGGAACTTGTGAGAATGATTTGATGACTTTTCCACATACCTCTTTGAATGGAGCAAAATATACCTTGAATTTTATTGATGTTTTTTCAAAGCATACTTGGGTGTATTTTCTCAAGTACAAAAGTGATATATTCTCTCACTTAAAAATATTTAAATCCTTGGTTGAAAACTAGGCTTTTTATAAAATTAAAATGATTCGTACAGATAATGGGGGGAGTACTTCAGTAATGACTTTTTATATTTTCTTTCCATTCATGACATTATTCATCAACATTCTATCCCACATAATCTACAACAAAATGGTGTAGCAAAAATAAATAATAGATTCTTAAAAGAAATGGTAAATTGTATGCTCCACTCAAGGGATATTTCAATACCTTTTTGGGTAGAAGTAGTTATTTTTCATTCAAAATTGCACGCCTCACAAAGCTCTTCAACATTTAACTCTTGATGAAGACTGGTTTGGCTCCAAACCTTGATGTCTCATTTTTTTGAGTTTTTGGGAGCACTTATTGGGCACACATTACAAAGAATAAAATAAACACTTTAGAATAGCATCACAAGAAACTTTGAGATAAGCTTAGACTGATTGATTATTCCAAGAGTGAATCCTTGCATAAATAGCAAAGGTGAACAATGTGAGCCATGGGATCATAACAACCGAATGGTTCTCAACTAGTCATAACTAGGATTTTACCAACCTCATGCAAGAGTGGTAACTCCAAACATAATATCCTAGTAGAACTTAAGATATTCTTTAACACCCCCCTTAAGTGATACTAGGGGTAGTGGAACAACAACAAAATAAAAAAGCAAGTGGAATATCCACATATATGATTCTCAACAACAAGGCCTAATGAGGTACTCGTGCAATATATATGTAGAAGAGCTTATTTTGGAGAGATGATGAAAAACCACATGGAAAAAAATAATCTTCCAAAAGAGAAAAGAAGAAGAGAGAAATAGAGGATGGAGAAGAAGATGTCCTCGTCAACACCCCTCTAGGACAACTTCCTTCACCCCAAGCATCTTATGCAACTAATGGTAAGGTGGAGAAGCAAAGGTCTTGGTAAATATGTTTGCAATCTAAAGCTGAGTCAAATGTACTTCAAGCTGATATCACCATCCTAAATGTGTTGCTGAATAAAGTGCATGTGGATATCAATGTGTTTGGTGTGCTGATGCTCAACAAGATTGTGGGAAATATGAATGGTACTTTGGTTGTCACACCAAATTATGATAGTATTATCATGTGTGAAACAAAATTCCACCAATAATTTATGAGACCAAAGAGCCTCATGCTTGTCTAAAACAACTACCCTATACTCTACCTTTGTAGATAATAATGCAATAACCTATTACTTTTGGCATGACCAAGAAATAGGATAATAACCAAGACAAAAAACATAGCCAGATGTGGAACATATGTCATCAATTGAACCTACCTAATCTGAATCAATGTATCCCACCACCTCTGTAGAACCTTACCCATAGAATAAACCAAACTAAGTAGTGCCTTGCAGATATCGAAGAATCCACTTGGCTACCTGCCAATGACTATCATGAGGATAGTAGAAAAAATGAGAGATCAAACCAACAACATATAAAATGTTTGGGTGAGTAGGAGTAAGATACAAAAGACTACCTACTAATTGTCTATACCGTGTAGCATCACAAAGAGGTGAAGTGTAGAAGTAAGTCAAAGTGACCCCAGAATGGAATGATGTGGGTGATGGCTTGCAATCAACCATCCTAAACTGGTGAGGAAGATCCAGTGTATACTTTTTTTGATATAATGAAACCCATGAATCTATTTGATTGATCTAAATTCCAAGGAAGTAATAATCCAATTCCAAATAAACCATCTCAAATCTCTCATAAAGAGAGCATTGAACAATATGAATGTGAGAAGTGGAGCTATTAGTGAGAAACAAATCATCAACATAGAGAAAAATAATGGTGATATCCTATCCATATCACCAAATATAAAGTGTAGAATCATATTCACAGTGAAAAAATCCAGTGGAGAGAAGAAGGAATCCATATTATCATACCAAGATTGAGGAGCTTTTTTGAGACCATAGAGTGAATTTTTTAGTCTACAAATAAGGGAAGAATATTGAATAAAACCAATGGGCTGCTCCATATATATTTCTTCCTACAAGTCTCCATGTAAGAAGGCACTCTTCACATCCATATAAAAAATGGACCATCTATGAGATGCAACAAGTGCAAGTACAAGCCTAATAGAGTCCATTTTGGCAACAAGGGAAAATGTCTTAGTGTAATCAATACCCTCAATTTGTGAAAAACCCTTAGCCACCAAATGGGATTTGTACTTTTCAATGGACCCATATGCTACATAATTGGTTTTGTAAACCCACTTACAACGAACCAAATTTCTTCCCTTAGGAAGAGAAACAAAATCTCAAGTGTGATTCTTCATAAAATAAGAATACTCAGTTGCCATGGCATCATACCACTCCTGTATCCCATTATCCTACAAAAATGACTATGGGTCATCATAAACTAACTGATAAACAAGGCCAGTACCCAAGAAATGAGTATGTCTAGAAGGTGGAAGATCCTGAATGTAAGGTGTTGCTTCCTCAATAATTGTGCAACCCCATTTTAGCATGGATGGAAGAATATTGATAGATGGGACAAGAATGACATCATTTGTAGGATATTAAACAATAGGTTCTTCATTAGATTGATCCTCAAAAAAGGAAAATTATGTAGAAAAAAAAAAGATGTTTTCTAACAAGGACTGGTGGCCAGAACTGTCATTTGTATCATCAGTTTCACAAAATAAACTATCAAAGAGAAAATGAATGAACTATATCTAAAAAAATCAGTTTTGAAAAGAAATATAGGCTCACATTCATACAAAAAAATTATATAAAAACAAGGAGACTATGATTCATCAAATATTTGGATAGAATGAACTAGATCTAAACTTCAAGAGACAAGAACTCTCGAATGCATGCATCTATCAAGGCTCTGATACCATGTTAGAATATTGAAGAAGCAATATTATAAACCCAAGATAAAATAGATATGCAAAGCATCATAAGAAAATTTGAGAGAAGCTTAGACTGATTTATTATTCCAAGAGTGAAGCCTTGCATAAATATCAAAGGTGAACAATGTGAGCCATCAAATCATAACAACCGAATGGATCTCAACTAGTCATAACTAGGAGTTTACCAACCTCATGCAAGAGTCGTAACTCAAAATATAATATCCTAGTATAACTTAAGATATGCTCTAACATGAACATGATCACTTTAACCTACATTTTCAATGGGCCACCACTGCTATCTTGTGAATGATCCCACAAAGTTCCTAGTTGTGGTACATATGATCCTCCACGTTTAAGTTGCATCAATTTACAAGAATTTGGCTATTGCATCCATACAAATTTTTCCAAATTCATGAGTTCCTATCTAGTGCATCCCCACAACTCCTAGGACTCATATCTACTTTGTTATCGTATCTTTGTAACTCCTCCCAATATTGGGCTATTATTTTGAATTAGGTCCTTAAAGCAGTTCTAGATCCATGCCTAAGAACTTTATGAACCAAAAGATAGCATTTAAGTAATATAAAACCACTCTCTCCATAATAAAATAATTCACTTGAAAATAACATGCTTAAATCTATAACACAATATTAAGCATGGAAATAAAAAGATGATATATCATAACTCAAAATAACATAAGCTAAAAATTATATTATTCCTAGCAATATTTTATCCATTTATAAAGGTATGATTTATTTGATCCAAGTGCTATCATAAAGCTATGTAAATAAGCATTACTTTAAAAATAAAAATGATAAATTACAATGCCATCTACTCCATTTAAATATTATAATAACTTCACATCAAAAGAAGATAACATTTAACTTTTTCAACATTGAGAGTACTAGACAAATAAATCAATCCATGATTTTATACAATGATCAAGCTCTCATTGTCTTACAAAACTTGACTAGTTTGAAAGTTTCATCTAAGCAGCTCTTAAACAATTCCAAGTCACAATAAATCCATCTACCTAAGATATCTCTATGCCACTTTCTACCATGATCTTCTTCATGAAAGGGATTACCCATGAGCTTGAGAATTACTTAGGGATTAGGACAACTTCATATGCAATAAATTTAATAATGCTTTAGTATAATTAAAGCAACCATTTATAAAATATTGATAAACAAACAAAGAGATAATCCCATACATCTCTCTATAATGGTTTCTTTACCTACTCAAGTCTTAGGAAATCATTATAATTATTCCAAGCTAAATTTATTCCATTAAAATATGCAAAAATTCAATACAACACTCAAGGAGAGAATCATATACTTCTCTCTATAATGGTTCCCTTACCTACTCAAGTCTTAGAAAACCACTATAATTATTTCCAATCATTTCAAGCAAATAACCATCCAAATTTTCTTCCTAAATAACATTCATCCATAACCAAATTTTTTATGAAACAAGAGTGCTAACTTAACATGATATTACTAGCACAAAGCTTCACCTTCCATTGCAATAATAAGACTAAAAGGAATTAAAATTTTCTTTAAAGAAGAATGAAAACATAACAATACTCTTTCCAACATCAAATCAAAATAAGACTAAAAGAGAATCATATTTACTTTTAAGGAAAAATAGAAAACATAACAATGTTCTTTCCAACACTAATTCAATAATGATCTCTTTTAAAGAAGAATAGAAACATAACAATGTTCTTTCCAATACTAATTCAATAATGATCTATTTTAAAGAATAATAGAAACATAACGATATTCTTTCCAGCATTAATTCAATAATTATATCTCTCTATTACTAAGGAAAGAATATGTTTGATTCTCAACTAAATTATTTGATAATAATTTAATAGCTATATCTATCAAACCTTTAAACCCAATTTTTAAAAGGTTAACTTAGATGAACTCATCAATTTTCCAAAGCAAAATATCTTCCAACTAATTGGACAATTATAATACATAGGGGTAGCCAAGGTACAAATGGATATGAGCACTAACCCGTATCCTATACAAGCACTAAAGGAAGTACTAATCTATCACACAAGCCAAGGACAACTAGGTGCTATATGAAGATAATAGAACAAACTATCCAAGAGAGTAAGATAGTCTATGCAACATATCAAAACACAATAAAACACAATAAAACAATCAAAACTTCCCCACAAGGATTAAGAAAGGTAGGATGGGCATTAAGCTTGAACCTATTCTGGGTTTTTTCAACTAGAACACTAAGCCAACTAAAATGACATGTCTAGGCAAAACATTGGCCAATAGAAGAGAAAAACATAAATAAACAAAAGCAAGCACAAGGAGTGATAGA
Organism: Wollemia nobilis; assembly: GCA_028583015.1. Taxonomy (NCBI): domain Eukaryota; kingdom Viridiplantae; phylum Streptophyta; class Pinopsida; order Araucariales; family Araucariaceae; genus Wollemia; species Wollemia nobilis. The sequence goes on from JAQPPZ010016348.1 coordinate 6,048,992, forward strand.
CATAGGGCTGGAAACAAACAACAACCAAATCCAACATAAGTTTGTAGTGGCTCTTCAAGCAACCTCTTAAGGAATTTCCACTATCATAGCAATCGGCTCACCCAAAACAACACAAAGAAATAATCTAAGGGGCTACCATACATAGCAATCAAGAAGAATAAAAAACATCAACATATCAAATATAATTTTTTTTAAGCTTCCTAATATTTTTTGCTCCTGAATCATGCTACAAACCTCCTTTCTCCACAAGCTCAAGATTTCTTTCCTCCAATCTTGAACCTCCTAAGAAAATCCATCCAATAGGTTTTGGAGTGTTGTCTCTTGCATGGCCAAAGTAACGTAAGAGCGTTTTCAAGGTGACATTGATTAATCTTGCCACCTTTGCTCTCTTGATTTAAAGCACCACTAAGTATGGCATTAAAAAGGTTTACCAAACCTTAGCACCACATTAATTATTATTATAATAATTATGCTAATTGAATCAATGTCATTATTAGTTAATACTAATTTTTAATATTAATTATTAATCTTAGTAATAATATTTTCAAATATTAATAAGGCTAGTTATAATAATACTCATTTGGATTAATTGATCCCATGCTTCAAATAATACAAAGCTTAACCAAGTCCATAATACATCTCATTATTTTATCCTTAAGTAGGTGGCTTTTTAAGATAACCATATGTTAACCCCTACCTACTAAGAATGACTCCTTTACCAATAGCAAGCTCATGGCCCAACGATGTATTCAAACAACAAGAAAAATGCAATGCAACTACATGAAGGGTATACTTTACCCCAAAGCTATCAATGAACAAGTCATCAACCATAATTTCCATAAATTTTCTCTCAACTCGATGGTTGTCCTTGTTCAATCCATTGATGAGAGTACCTAGTCCTACAACCATAAACCTATTAGTAGTACCATATTTCAAGAATCAAAATCAACCATAAAGTACCACTATCATTTTTGTTGACATCATAAAATTAGACCATGCATTAAATTTCCATACACAATACATAATTCAATGTCAAGAATAAGTCCTACTGAGGAGAGAAGTTACATACTTCCCCCCTTAGACTAAACATAGTCATTTGTGTTTCCTACAAAAAAGACAATCATATTTTATTCAAATAAATATGGAAATTGCTTTCTCATTACTTCAACATCTTCCCAAGTTGCACACTTTTTAAAATATTGGTCCCATTGGACCTTACATTGATCTAGGGTTTGTTTCCTCAATATCTTGGAATGAAACCCTAGAATATTTACTAGTTTCACATCAATGGTTGAGGAATTTTCCATTTGTAATTTAGAAAAATTCTAAATGTGAGTAGGATCAATAAATATTTCCTAAGTACGGATATATGGAAAGTATTGTGGATCTTTGATAGGTTGGGCGATAAGGTGAGCCTATAGGCTACTAGACTAATCTTATCAATGATCTCAAAGGACCTAACATAGCAAGGATCTAAATTAGTTGACTTGATAGAAATTTTCATGGGTCTAACTCTTAAGAAGACTCTATATCATATAGAGAATTCTCTTAGTGATCCTTTCATATCAACATATCTCTTTTGGTGATCGATAGATTCCTTGAGCCTAAGTTGGATCACTTTGAGTTACTCCTCCATCTCTTTGCTAGTATTTATTTTAATCACCACTCGATCTTATGAATTATCCCATGATAGAGGTGTTCTTTATTTTCTACCATACAAGGCTTAAAACGAGACCATTCCTAATGATGCATGGTAACCATTATTATATGCAAATTCCACAAGATGCAAAAAGCCATCCTATTTGGAATTTTGGTCCATGCAATACATGCAAAGCATGTCCTCTAAAACTTGGTTTACCCTCTTTGCTTAACCATCTATTTTTGGATGATATGCAAAACTAATATTTATCTTAGCACCCACTACAGAGTGAAGAGGCTACCAAAATTTTGACATAAACCTAGAATAATGTTTTAATATGATCATCTCAAGAAAACCATGTAACCTAAAATATTCTTTAGCAAAATTATTTTCCATAATCGGTACATCATCCTTTATGTTTTATGGTATGAAATGTGTAATCTTGGTCAACTTATCAACCATTACCAGGTTTGCATCATTTTGGTACTTGTTGGGTTTTGCATTGACATCAAGTAGAACTTGAACCGTGACTATGAATCTATGGTCTTATGGTATACGCACACCCGCTAATCATAGCTTAAACCTCGATATTATATGGATCAAATATTGCTTCAATAAAAACTCCTGAGTGTTAGCTTTTGATGTAACGAGCACTGGAAGATAGCTTTCACAAGATGCAGAATAATATAAAAAAAAGTAAATTTGCTAGATGACTGAAATATGTTGTAAATATAAATGACATAAAAGAATACAATGTAGCTATGGAGGAAATGAAAAATCCATTAATAAATACAATGAACTACATTGCACCCATCACCAATGGATGGTGATCTACACATAATTGTACTATGCTCTAAGCTAAACTATCTGACTATGTCCCTTGACTCTATGTCTATCTAAATATGAGGCCTTTCTTATATAGGAAAGTAGGTTCCTTCGCCAACACTCTACCTAGTTGTACAAGGGACAACTTATACATATATAGCTTGCACATTGGTACTTGTGCATTTCTTACATTGCATGAAGTAACTAGATAACTTCCCCCTAAATTAATATAATGTCCTAAGTATGTACCTTGAAAGATACATTTACATAACCCAAATGATGGAATAAACTCGATATCTAACACCCCCTTGTATTACATTATTTGGGTATTAAATACTTTAGTCTTAAATATGGTTCTTCTTCTTCATCCTGATATTTGCACTCTTCCTCTGCATTCTTTGTATTCAGGTTCAACAGGTAATTTGTGTCTTCACATGATGCGGAGTAAGTTGTAGCTAAAGCTTCTTCTTTCAATTGACTTTGCATTGTATTCCTTCTTTATCTGTTATATCTTCTTCTTCATCTATAGATTTGCATTTTTGGTGTAATGGTTCTTTTTTTGCTACTCCAGTATTCATATCATGGCCTCTTTTAGTATGGCTCTTCTTCCTTTTTTTTTCTTCTCTTCCTGTGATTTTGCTTTGGTGCTAGTGAAATATCTGCTTTATGACAAGTTAGTCTATCATCACAATAGTATTGTTCTTTCTTGCTAGCTTGGTTCTTGTGTTGAGTAAGTAAAAACAAAATTAATGATTAGATAAATCATCAAACATTCTTCTAGTAAAAATATAACCATTCTTTGTGAGTTCCACCATTCTATGAAGAGAATTTTATGAAGATAGTTAATCAATGCTGTAAATCTACATTATGTGGCTTCTTTAAGACATAAGGAACATTTCTCTTTGTCGTTAGAGGGTAGATAATTGTATCCTTCTAGAGTATATATTAATTTTTGAGAGTAGAATTCTACTTCATGGAATAGTTCTTCACTATTGAAAGCTTTTCTCAAAATTTCATCCATGGTAGATCTTTGAAATAGTTATTCTTGCTATTTCTTGATATTTAATAGAATCTTGGTAGTCTATCTTATATCTCCCTATATATGATACCTTATTGAAGTATATAAGCTTGATTTGATCAAACCTTTATAAATACTTGGGGTTGTAGACTTCCTTATGTCTCCCTAGTAATGAGAATATGAACACCTAATTTTAGGTTTTGAAGAAAGCTTATATCTTCCCAACTTGATAATATTTGAAGGGTATTATTATTATCAATTTTTGTAGAATACCTTATGACTCCCTAAAGATAATACAGTACTTTTGTAAAGTATAGTTTAATTTTGGTTGATTTTGTAAAGATCAAAAATCAACTTTTCTAACACCTTATTACTCCTATTTAACTAAGCACTTTTCAATTTTGAAGAGGTTTTAATGTTAGATTTATTTTGTACCTTTTGAGAAATTTTGAGACAAGAAAAATATAATTTTCCAACCTTAGTAAAAATCTTAATAAACTCTTTTTATATCCTTTGGATTGTTTCTAATTTCCAATAAATTAATTTATGTAGTAACCCTTATGGCTCCCAAATTTGAAAAATTATAAAATTAATAATATTTACAAAATATTAAATAATTTAATCCAAGTAGAATTCCTTATTTCTCCTAGGATAAACTGTAAATATTATTTCAATTTTATAAGTTATCCCTTATAGATTTTGCTTTCAAAATATAAGATTTAACCTTATCTTATAACCCTTATATCTCCAAAAATAAAAGCAATAATAAAATGGGATTAAACCTTACCTTTGGATGCTAAATATCCTCACAGTTGGTGCTTTTTTAAGCTAGATAGAAAAACAATATTAAGGTCACCTTTGGACCTGGAATCAATGGAGATGCTTTGGAATTTCTTGTCTTCAATGCTAAAATGTAGGCATTGTAAAAATAGGAAGGTTTGAACTTCAATACCATGACCCTTTAATTCTTCTTCTTCCTTCCTTACACACTGCGCTTCAAATGGATTTGACCACGCTTTGTTGTACGTTTGAACTTTAGACTCTAGGTACCTTTTATGGAGGAATAATCTTGAGATTTGTGACAAGTGTCACACCCATTACATATGAGCACTCCCCCCCTTCTTTAACATGTCAATTCCTTGTTCAATGCTTCTTGGTCATTCTATAACATATGGGCACTCATGTGGAAACTTGTGTGAAGCTTGTGGAGGATAACAAGTATTACCACTTTCTTGATATTCCTTGTAACTCTTGCGTGAGGTTTCTTAAGCGTTGAGAGATGAAATGGTACCTTAGAAATTTTATTCCAAGTGGCATTCAAGCTCTTTGAATGAAGTTATTTTCTGTAATGCCTTCCAAGGAGAATATTACAACTCCTTAAGTCCTTTGGTATGCCATTCCTTTGCTTTTTTACATTTCTTGAGAAACAAGCAATATTTTCTTTTGCAGGTGGATCATGCTATGGAGCTTTGAATGGCAATTTTGGTGCTTCCTTTTTTGGACGATATTCTTCAAGTTTAAAACCTTGAATGTAACTCATTTTCTCCTTGTATTCTATACCCCCAATGTTATGGTTCATGTGTAGATTTTTATTCCTTCTCTTTGTATATGTACACTCTTTTTGCCTACGTAAATGCAACTTGATGGTAGCCTTATGTGGGCTTTGATTTTATAGGTTCGTCAGTCCAAGATGAGTCTTTTGAGTGACTCCTTTTTCTTGGGATGCTAATGTTCGACCTTCCTTGGATGATTTACCTTGTAGTTATTATGCCTTTTAAGGCACTTTCAAATATAATTTTTTTCTATAAAAACCAGATTAAAGTAGTGCAATAAAATGTACCATAAATTGCATATAAAACTCCTTTAATGCACCTTCTTTTGCATTATTTTTTCAGATCTAAAATTTTGGTTTTGTGGAAGATTTTTTTCCTACAATATAAGGGTTTTGAGGTTGTATTTTATGAGTAGACACCTTCCCCTTTTTTCTTGGACACTTTGATAACAAATCCAAGCTTAGATAATAGTAGATAGAAGCTCTTTAATTGATGCAATTTTTTGCACTTTATTTTCTTGCATCTAACCTTATAATGCTTTGGATTTGAGACTCACCAAGTCTTAATATTTGAAGCTTCTATTTCTGTTTTTGGTTAGTTGTGTTCTTATCCAAATTTTGGAGGATTCTAACCTGATTTGGTGGTTTTACTTGGCCACTATGTGTTACAGTTTTATGTGCTTTAATAGTGTCATTAGACACTTGATTCAAATCTGATTTTGTGCCCTTCAAAAACATAAAACTAATTTCTTTTGAGAGTAGTATAATACTGCAAATAAATCCAATAGACTTTATTGTAATGCACTAACAATTTCACCTTATCACTCCAATCAAAACTCAAGGTAATGCACTTAATCAATTTAATACAACTAATCAAGAATAATCTGAAATAAATTTTAATAATTATTCTACAATTTCACTACAATTAATATTGGAGGACTTAGTATTCTTTTTATTTTTCCAAAGTAGATGATAGGTAGTTGATAGAAGCAATTCTGAAATCTAATCAACTCCTAATTAATGTGCAAATGAACCTTAAAAAAAACCTTTTTTATTTTGCAAATTTTAAGACTATAATCCAATTTCCTTCTTGCAACTTTAATCCAAAATCAGGTGCTATAACAAATCTGATAAGTAATCCAATTAATGAATCTACTTGCACCAAAATTTGCTTACCTTTTGAAAGTTTTTGTAGCTCTTTTTCCACTTCTGTAGAGGATGTAGATCTTGGTGTCTAGGATCACCAAGTTGCTGCTTCAAGTAGGATCTTGTAGCTTTTTGTAGACTATCCTGAACAACTCCTTCTTCACCAAATGATGGTCTCAAAATTTCTTTCATGAGCCTAGGATTTGGTGGCTTGTTCTCCTCTTGTGTTCTCCTCATCTTACTATAGATTTTGAGAAGTTTTTATCTCTAAAGTAGTACCTTCTTATTGTGAGAGGTAATATTCAATATTTAGTGATCTTCTTATGTCTTCAAGTCTTCTTGTCAAATTTTGACTTCAATCAAGATCTTCTTTTGGGATTTAGAAATCCTTGCAAAATTATCCTTCATGGATTTGGCACTCCTTGGTAAATTCTTCTTCACATATTTGGCACTCATTGCAAATTCTTCTTCTTATATTTGGCACTCTTTACCAAATTATTCTTCTCTTGGGCTTGTTTTTGGATGGCAGAAATTGTCCCAAGTCCTTCACTATCAGGGGCTTCTTATTGATAGTGGATTTGTCCAATGAGTTCTAAGAAAATTTTTGATGATCTTTAGCAAGGATCTACAGGTATTTTTATAGATTCTTCTATTGAGCAAGGTGCAGCAAAAGTATTGTCATTGTTGTCAACACAGACAGATAGATCAGTTGATGAAGTGGACAGGAGTTTAGAGGTCAGTGAGAACATGTACAGTGAATTTCCAAGAAGACAGAAGTGGCCCAGATTCAAAAATTCAAAGAAAAAGACAAGTAAGAAAACTGTCGCGATATCGCGACATGTTTTCTGTCGCGATTTCGTGACATGGCCGAGGAGAGAGAAGGCGCAAGCAAAATTGTCATGATTTCATGACATGGACGAGGAGAGAGAAGGCACAAACAAAACTGTCATGATTTCGTGACATGTTGCAGGCAAAGAAGCCAAGTGGGAAAACTGTCACGATTTCGTGACATGTTGGAAGCAAAGAAGGCAAGTAAGAAAACTGTCACGATTTCATGACATGTTCGGAGAAGAAGCGCTTGCAAGGAAAACTGTCACGATTTCATGACATGTTCGAAGAGAAAGCGCTAAGGATGAAAAGTGTCACGATTTCATGACAGGTTCGAAGAGAAAGCGCTAAGGATGAAAAGTGTCATGATTTCATGACAGGTTCGAAGAGAAAGCGCTAAGGATGAAAAGTGTCACGATTTTGTGACAGGTTCAAAGAGAAAGTGCCAAGTAGAAAAAGTGTCACGATTTCATGACATGTTTCGATTTCATGGGCCAAAGACAGAAAAGGCATAAGGCAAGAGAAATGTCACGATTTCATGACATGTTCAATTTTCATAGGCCAAAGACAGAAAAGAGACAAGGCAACGAAGATGTCACGATTTCATGACATGTTTCGGTTTCACGGGCGAACGGCAGAAAAGACACAAGGCAGAGAAAGATGTCACGATTTCGTGACATGTTTTGTTTTCGCTAGAGCAAGCCAAGTAGAGTAGCGAGAGGGCGAATGTCACGATTTCGTGACATGTCTGGTTTTCACGGTTGCAAGCGAAGAAGTGAACAAGGAGGCCGAGAATGTCATGATTTCATGACATGCTATATTTTCATGGGTAAAAGGTGAGAAGGGGGAGAAAGAGAGAAGTGTCGCGATATCACGACAAAAGCAAAGCAGAGGCTATCAAAGACAAAAGTGTCACGATATCACGATAGGAACAGAACGCAAGTCTTTTATAGCAGAAGTGTCACGTTTTCACGACAAAAGTGAAGATGAAGTCTCTAAAGGCAGAAGTGTCGTGATATCGTGACATGTTGTGTTTTCACGGCAACAACAATAGAAGAGTTGTAGGGGCAGTCGAGGCCGACAAAGACCGATGCAGGCCGATAGATTTTAGGGTTTGTAGCCGACCAAATTTAGGGTTTGCAGTCGACCATGTTTAGGGTTTGCAGTCGACTAAGATTAGGGTATTTCAGTCGACTAAGATTAGATCTTTGCTCATGAAAAGTTTGTTATAAAAGGAGGGCTGTTGGGAGATTTGGTCATCTCGATTTTGTGCGAATTAAGTCTACTGTGCGCATAAAGCGAATCGTGTCGAACCAAGCCAAGTGTGAAGTAATAGCGCATAGAGAGCAAAAAAGTGCAAAGGGGCAGAAGTGATCGATCAACTGTTTAGCAGCAGAGAGTGCGAAGCATTATCATAGAAGCAGTCTGCTCAGAATCAGATAGTGCGAAGCGTTTGCACAGAAGAAGCAGAGTGCATAGAAACTACAGACTATGCGCAATAAGGTGAAAGTATTATTCTATAATTTTCATTGTTTTTATTGAAGTCCAAGTTGCAGCTTGGCATAAGGGGTTGGTGCTCCTTTCCAGTAGGTGCTGGTAAATTAGGAGTTGGTGCTCCTTTCTGTTTGGTACAAAAAAAATCTGAGGGGTTGGTGCTCCTTCCAGTTGGTGCTGGTAAAAGGGATTGTAAAGTTGTAGCTTTGCAAAGGCTGGATTTGGATGGTAGTCCAAGCAGTCATTTTTGAGGAGTAGCCACATTGGTGAACCTCGTTAAATGTTGTGTTGTGTGTAATGCTTTCTTGCTGTATTTGATATATCTATTTATAAGTTTTAAACTACTACTGGTTTTAGAACTGTATATTTGAAGTTTAAAAGATCACACTGATTCACCCCCCTCTCAGTGTCACTGTGATTATAACAATTGGTATCAGAGCAAGGTTCCTGAATAGGCTCAATCAGCTAGGGTGATCTTGGAAGTGACGCAATGGCAAGTGGTGAAGGTTTCTCCTCAAACAAAGCACCATTGTTTGATGGAACTAATTATGCTTTCTAGAAAATAAGGATGCAGACATATCTTCGTGCTTTGGGTTTTGACATCTGGGGTGCAGTAGTTAATGGTTACAAAGCTCCCGCCACTGCTCCAACAGACACTATCGATAAAAAGGCATTTGAAAATGATTCGAAAGCAAAAAATGCCATCATGTGTGGATTAGTGGACAGTGAGCTAGTCAAGATCATAAATTGTGAATCAACGAAAGATGTATGGGATAAACTAGAGAACATTCATGAAGGAGACGATAGGATCAAGGAGGCCAAGCTTCAAACACATCGAGCTCAATTCGAATCCTTAAATATGGACAATGATGAGAACATAGAGGCTTTCATGCTAAGAGTCAATGGAATCACTAATTCAATCAGAGGTCTCGACGAAGATATGGATGATGCTACTATCATGAAAAAGGTATTAAGATCACTCCCTCCAAGGTTTGATTCTAAAGTCTCAGCCATAGAAGAAGCTAAAGATCTAAATCACTTTAGTATGGATGAGATGCATGGTTCTTTGACTGCTTTTGAAATGAGAATAGGAAGGTCTAATCCCATAGATAGAGAAGCAGCCTTTAAAGCCCTAAAAGGCAAAGACACAAAACAAGAGTCTGAAGAAGAGGAGGTATCAGATGAAATGGAAGCAAATTTTGTCAAAAAACTGAGAAAGGGAAAAGGAAAATACAGAGGAAAGCTACCATTTAAATGTTTTAACTGTGGAGGCATTGGGCACTTTGCGACAAAATGTCCACTCAATGAGAAGAACCAGGGTGAGGAAGCTTCGCACCAAGAAAGAAGTGACTGGAAGAAGAAATCAAACTTCAAGAAAGGCAACTTCAAAAAGAAAAGTTTCATCTCCAGGAATGCAAATTCTTCAGAGGACAACTCTAGTGAGGATTCTGAAGAAGAAACAGGTGAAGCTCTATTCATGGCATTTGAATCAAAAAAATCGGAAGAGGTAGAACAATCAGAAAAGAGGGAAGTAATGAATTCTAAAGTTTCTGCTAAAAATCTTGAGGCTGAAGTAGATCTAGAAGGTGAGCTGGTCTCTGCTCTTGTAGAATGGAAATCTGAGAAAAGAAAGAATTATAAACTTTCAAGAAAGCTTGAGGATGCAAATGACATCATAACCAGTTTAAAAATACAGACAGAAGAATACAAGAAAATGTCTGAGGATCTCGAAGTTCAGATAACCATGAAGATAGATTACTGCTGTAAACTAGAAGAAGAGAATGTTAGTCTACGAATGCAGATGCAAGAACTGGATCAAAAAATTAGCTGCCATCAAAAGCGTGAAGAAAGTTCGATGAAGTTGGATAAAATTTTAAGTGATCAAAGACTCGCTGGCATCAAATTTGGTCTAGGCTTCATGGAAGGAGAATCGTCAAATGGACCAAAAGCCAGAAATGTAGAAACTGTAAGGAATGAAGAGAAGAAACAGACTGATGAAAGAAAAACAACTCAGGCAAATGAAAGCAGTAATGCCAGGCCCGAAAGGAGAACTGACAATGATGGATTTACCAAGGTCACACATCAAAAGAAAAGAAGATCTATGGCTCCTACAACAACCTGGCAAAAACCATCTTTCAGGTTCAATCATTTCTTTTTTGGTTTCTGTTTCAAGTGTAATGGTTATGGGCATAAAATTGCAGATTGCAAGTATAATGTAGGACCAAGAAATCTCTTCAGTAGAAATGCTTTTTCACCATTAAATTATGCAGTAGAATGTTTTAATTGTCATAACTTTGGACATATTGCAAGAAACTGTCGTAGTCCTTTAGCTGCAAATCAACCTCAGAAAAGAAAATTTCAACCAAATAGGACAAGACAAAATAGAAATCCTTCTGAAAGATATACTCAAGATACTGGAAAAGGAAAGTCCAAACTAGAGCCCAATACGGTAGCCAAATCAGAGTGGAAATAGAAAGAGCAACCTCAGGAAGAAAAGGAATCCCTAATAGTTCAAACAACTTTCAAGGCACAGAGTAAAAGGGTACCATGGATACTTGACAGACGGATGCTCAAGTCATATGACAGGTGATAAACAAAAATTTGAAAAATTACAGAAATATGAGGGTGGTTCTGTAAAATTTGGAAATAATGATGGAGCTAAGATAATCGGAAAAGGATCAGTTAAAATTAGTGATGGGAAGATCAAGTCAGAAGAAGTTTTGTTTGTGGATGGTTTGAAACATAACCTGTTGAGTGTCAGTCAGATCTGTGATAAAGGACATGAAGTTGTTTTCAAGAAGCAGGGTTGTGAAGTCAGGAAATCAAACAGTGGAAAATTGATAGCTACTGGATCAAGGACATCTGGCAACCTGTACACACTCTCAAAAACTTCAGAAGGTAATTGTTTCATTGGATAGGAAGAAGAAAACTGGCTATGGCACAAGAGGCTTGGACACATTAGTTTTGATAATCTAGTGAAAATCAGCTCGAAACAGGCAGTAAGAGACATTCCAACCATTAGAAAACCTTCAAATAGCATTTGTGCTTCATGTCAAAAGGGAAAGCAAACCAGAACCTCATTCAAAACAAAAGAGTACCACACCAGCAAACCTCTGGATCTTATACATACAGACTTGTGTGGACCCATGAGAACTCAAAGCATAAATGGTGACAAATACTTTATGTTGTGTATTGATGATTATTCCAGAATGACATGGATATTCTTCTTAAAGAATAAAATAGAAGCTTTTGGAATGTTCAGATCTTTCAAACATCTAGTTGAGAATGAAACAGGAAAAAGAATTAAATGTTTGAGATCAGATAGAGGAGGAGAATTCATCTCAGATGAGTTTACAGAATACCGTGAACGGCATGGTATCAGGAGACAATATTCAGCAGCTAGAACACCCCAGTAGAATGGCGTGGTAGAAAGAAAGAACATAACAGTACAGGAAATGGCACGTACTATGCTGGCTGAAAACAAAATAGCAGACAGATTTTGGAAAGAAGCAGTCCACACTATAGTATACATCCAAAATAGGTACATGCTGAGAACTCATGAAAGCAAAACTCCTTATGAGCTGTGGTTTGGTAGAAAGGCAACAACAAAACACCTCAAAGTTTTTGGCTGTAAGTGTTACATCAGAAAAACTGAAGACAATCTTGGGAAGTTTGAAAATAGAGCAGATGAAGGTGTCTTTGTTGGGTATTCGATAAAAAGCAAAGCTTATAAATGCTACAACAAGAGACTCAAGAAAATTGTGGATAGTGCTGATGTTAAATTTGATGAAGGAAGGGAAAGAACAGTTAACTATGAAGAAAACTACCCAATTTATGAAGAAGTCATTGAAGGAGATGAGGAAAATGAAACAGAAAAGAAACCAACTCTTAACTCAGATGACTTAATTGATGACTCAGAGGTGGAAGAAAACAAGAAATTCAAAACAAGCAGTTGCAGAAGAATCATCCCAGAGATCAAATAATTGGAGATCCCACAGCTGGTATTCAGACAAGAAAGAAAGTAGTAAGTAACTACTCTCTTTTATCCAGCATTGAGCCCAAAAATATAGCTGAGGCAAGCAAAGATGATAGCTGGATGAAGGCAATAAATGAAGAGTTAGATCAGATTGAAAAGAACAGAACTTGGGAATTAGTTCCTAGACCGGCAAATAAGAATGTAATCGGCACCAAATGGATATTTCAAAATAAATTGAATGAAGACGGACAGGTAGTTAGAAATAAAGCTAGATTGGTCTGTAAAGGGTATGCACAAGTTGAAGGCATTGATTTTGAAGAGACTTTTGCACCTGTGGCCAGATTAGAAGCAATCAGAATGTTTCTAGCCTTAGCAGTTCATAAGAATTTCAGAGTTTACCAGATGGATGTAAAATCAGCTTTCTTAAATGGGAAACTTGAAGAAGAAGTTTACATTGAACAACCAGATGGTTTCCAAATTGGTGAAGATCCCAATCTTGTCTGCAAATTAAAGAAAGCTTTATATGGCTTAAAACAGGCACCCCGAGCATGGTATGCAAGGCTAGATAACTATCTCTCTCAACAGGGGTTTAAGAAAGGTATGGTGGACAGTAATCTGTATGTCAAAACAGAAAATGGGCATCTCATTGTTCTTGTTGTTTATGTAGATGATATCATATTTGGAAGCAGCAAAGATGAATCATGTAAAGACTTAGCAAATAAAATGCAGAAAGAATTTGAAATGTCTATGATTGGTGAACTGTCTTACTTTCTTGGGTTACAAGTTAATCAAAATGAGAAAGGCATATTTATTTCCCAAGTCAAATATGTGAAAGAGATGCTAAAAAGATTCACAATGGAGGACTGTAAGCCAGTTAGCACTCCTATGGTGACAGGCTGTAAGTTAAGCAAAGATGACAAATCTCCACCTGTTGATCAAACCATGTACAGATCAATGATTGGAAGCTTACTTTATTTAACAGCTACCAGACCAGATATTCTACAGGCAGTTTGCATGGTAGCAAGATTTCAAGCCAGTCCCAAAGAGACTCATGTGACAGCAGTAAAAAGGATTCTCAGGTATCTCAAGGGTACTATGGAGTATGGGTTATGGTATCCGAAAGGTAAAGACTTCACCCTTATATCTTATTCAGATGCAGATTGGGCAGGATGTGTTGATGATAGGAAGAGTACAAGTGGAGGTGCTTTTTATCTCGATGACAGGTTGGTTGCTTGGCACAACAAGAAACAAGAGTCAGTTTCTTTATCAACAACTGAGGCAGAATATATTGCAGCAACAACTTGTTGTACACAAGTTTTGTGGATGAAACAAACTCTGAAAGATCTTGGTATTAATTTTAGTGAACCAATATCAGTTAAGTGTGATAACACCAGTGCAATTAACATCTCCAAGAATCCAGTAATGCATTCACGGACAAAACACATTGCTATCAGATATCACTTCTTGAAAGAGAAAGTTGCTGAAGGTGAGGTTAAGCTGGATTTTGTTCCAACTACAGAGCAAGTAGCAGATATATTCACAAAACCTTTGCCCAAGGATGTTTTTGAATACCTTCGCAATAAACTGGGAGTGGTGACCCTTCCCAAGAAGTGACTAGCTACAGGGATCACATTCTCATGGGGAGCATTGAAGTGTTTGATCATCTTCTTGCTCATGTCTTTATTTATTACTAAGTGTAATAAATTTTGCCTGAGAATGTTGTGTTTGGACTCAGGGGGAGTCTGTAGCAGCCCTTTGGTATTATTGTCAAAGGGGGAGAAGATTTACAGGAGAGTGCATGTGTGTTGCCAACAATTCCAAAGGGGGAGATTGTTGAGCAAGGTGCAGCAAAAGTATTGTCATTGTTGTCAACACAGACAGATAGATCAGTTGATGAAGTGGACAGGAGTTCAGAGGTCAGTGAGAACATGTACAGTGAATTTCCAAGAAGACAGAAGTGGCCCAGATTCAAAAAATCAAAGAAAAAGACAAGTAAGAAAACTGTCGCGATATCGCGACATGTTTTCTATCATGATTTCGTGACATGGCCGAGGAGAGAGAAGGCGCAAGCAAAATTGTCATGATTTCATGACATGGACGAGGAGAGAGAAGGCACAAACAAAACTGTCATGATTTCATGACATGTTGGAAGAAAGAAAGTGGCAAAACTATCACGATTTCGTGACATGTTGGAAGCAAAGAAGGCAAGTAAGAAAACTGTCATGATTTCGTGACATGTTCGAAGAAGAAGCTTGCAAGGAAAACTGTCACGATTTCATGACATGTTGAGAAAGCGCTAAGGATGAAAAGTGTCACGATTTCGTGACAGGTTCGAAGAGAAAGGTAAGGATGAAAAGTGTCACGATTTCGTGACAGGGTCGTAGAGAAAGGCAAGGAAGTGAAAAGTGTCACGATTTCACGACATGTTGGAAGTTCAAAGTTGAAAAGTGTCATGATTTCATGACAGTTCGAAGAGAAAGTGAAGTAGAAAGTGTCACGATTTTACGACATGTTCTTAGGGCAAAGAAGAAAGGCATAAGGCAAGAGAAATGTCATCGATTTCATGACATGTTCATTTTGGAAAAAAGAGACAATGCAGCGAAGATGTCACGATTTCGTGACATGTTCCAGTTTCACGGGCGAACGGAGAAAAGACACAAGGCAGAGAAAGTGTCACGATTTCATGACATGTTTTATTTTCGCTAGAGCAAGCCAAGTAGAGTAGCGAGAGGGCGAATGTCATGATTTCGTGACATGTCTGGTTTTCATGATTGCAAGTGAAGAAGTGAACAAGGAGGCCGAGAATGTCATGATTTTGCGACATGCTATATTTTCACGAGTAAAAGGTGAGAAGGGCAGAAAGAGACAGAAGTGTCGCGATATCGCGACAAAAGCAAAGCAGAGGCTATCAAAGACAAAAGTGTCATGATATCGCGACAGGAACAAAACGCAAGTCTTTTATAGCAGTAGTGTCACATTTTCATGACAAAAGTGAAGATGAAGTCTCTAAAGGTAGAAGTGTCACGATATCATGACATGTTGTGTTTTCACGGCAACAACAATAGAAGAGTTGTAGGGGCAGTCGAGGCCGACAAAGACCGATGCAGGCCGACAGATTTTAGGGTTTGCAGTCGACCAAATTTAGGGTTTGTAGCCGACCATGTTTAGGGTTTGTAGCCGACTAAGATTAGGGTATTTCAGCCGACTAAGATTAGATCTTTGCTCATGAAAAGTTTGTTATAAAAGGAGGGTTGTTGGGAGATTTGGTCATCTCGATTTTGTGCGAATTAAGTCTGTTGTGCGCATAAAGCGAATCGTGTCGAACCAAGCCAAGTGCGAAGTAATAGCGCGTAGAGAGCAGAAAAGCGCAAAGGGGCAGAAGTGATCGATCAACTGTTTAGCAGTAGAGAGTGCGAAGCATTATCACAGAAGCAGTCTGCTCAGAATCAGATAGTGCGAAGCGTTTGCACAGAAGAAGCAGAGTGCATAGAAACTACAGACTGTGCGCAATAAGGTGAAGGTATTATTCTATAATTTTCATTGTTTTTATTGAAGTCCAAGTTGCAGCTTGGCATAAGGGGTTGGTGCTCCTTTCCAGTAGGTGCTGGTAAATAAGGAGTTGGTGCTCCTTTCTGTTTGGTACAAAAAAAATCTGAGGGGTTGGTGCTCCTTCCAGTTGGTGCTGGTAAAAGATATTGTAAAGTTGTAGCTTTGCAAAGGCTGGATTTGGATGGTAGTCCAAGCAGTCATTTTTGAGGAGTAGCCACATTGGTGAACCTCGTTAAATGTTGTGTTGTGTGTAATGCTTTCTTGTTGTATTTGATATATCTGTTTATAAGTTTTAAACTGCTGCTGGTTTTAGAACTGTATATTTGAAGTTTAAAAGATCACACTGATTCACCCCCCCTCTCAGTGTCACTGTGATTATAACATCTTCATGAGACCTCTCCTAGATCTTTGATCTTACAACTTTTGATGGTCTTCCTTGAGACCTTCTCTTAAAACTTTTGCTCTTGGAAGTGTTTGTAATGAGATCTTCTAGATCTCTAATTTTGTTGCTTCTAGATTTGAGTAGGACTCACCTAGTCCTTATTATTCCAAAAATGGAAGTTCTTCACAGAGATCTTTGCCTAATATCTTCACTTTCTTTAGGTGTTGAATTGATTCTAAATAATATACTCTTCTTAACTTTATTGTAGGAAATTTTTCAACTCATTGAATCTTCTTTCCCTACAACAAAGTATTAGTACTAAAATATTTAGTCTTCTTCTGAATCAAATATTCTCTTTGAATTCTTCTTTAGGATTAAGTCTTATGTGGCCTTTTCAGTATCAAGGATTCTATGGCCTTTTTTAGTACCAAGGCTTCTATGGCCTTTTCAGTATCAAATATTTTGTGGCCTTTCCAGTATTAAGGCTTCTATGGACTTTTTGAGTATCAAGGCTTTTGTGAAATTTTTAGTATCAAGAATTTTGTGGCTTGTTCTTCAAGGCTTTTATGGAATTTTTGTATCAAGGCTTCTATGGCCTGGTTGTATCAAGGCTTCTATGGTCTATTCTTCAACTGGGAAGTTCTTCAATCTAGTAATGGAGATATTTTGTATCTTGGCTTCATCATGACTCTTCACTAGAAGTATTCTACAGTATTCTTCTCTTACACAAGGAACTAATATCTACACTATGAAGGTACACCAACCTTTGGGCAATGAAGTTGGAGTCTCCTAGATTTCTATTGTAGGAATTAATTTTTTGCAACAAAAGAAAATTTAGGTAATAGTTAGCAAATTCCAGATATCTTGGATGATATTCACTAGATGATTTGTCAATTTAGTGGATTGAATGCTGAGTCCTAGTCTTCACGAGTTTTTCTTGCAACTCTGTGGAAAAGACTCCAGTCAAATGTAATCTCAGTATTTTTGGAGTTGAGATTTCTTTCAATCCTAACTTTGTGACTCTCCCTAATTCTACCACCTAGACTATTTTGATATTTTTTGATAGTGGTTGGTCTAGCGGCGCATCAGGTTGTCAAAAAACTTAGGCTCAATAATAATGGTGGTTTTCCTATTGATCTACATAGGCTAAATCTACCATGGATCTGATACTATTGTTAGTTTTTTATGTAACGAGCATTGGGAGATAACAATCATAATATGATGAATAATATAAAAGAAAGAAAATCTGCTAGATGGCTGGAATATATTGTAAATAGAAATGATATAAAATAATACAATGTAGATATGGAGGAAATGAACACTCCATTAATAAAGCTACTGAACTACATTACACCCATCACCAATATATGGTTATATACATAGAACTATACTATGCTCTAAGCTACACTATACGAATAAGGCCTTTCTTATATATAAAAGTAGGTTCCTTGGCCAAAAATCTACCTAGCTATGCAAGGGATAACTTGCACATATACAACTTGCACATTGACACATGTGCATTTATTACATTGCATGAAGTAACTAAATAAATTCCCCCTAAAGTAATCTAATGTCCTAAGTATATACCTTAGAAGATACATTTACATAACCCAAATTATGGAATAGACTCTATTTCTAACATAGAGTAGGTTGGTATACCTTGTCAACTAATTGTGTGTTGACTCAATTAAGCTCAGTTTAAAATATAAGGATAGGGATAGAAATGGGATAAGGGTTAGAAAAAATTGAATGAATAATGGTTGGATAAAGCTAACAACATAGACAACTATAAAGAACCTTTTGATAGATCACATTTCTAGTATGCCACACTTGTAACTAACAACATTTAAAACCAATGATCTTCATCATTATAGAACCAAAAAATACTCAAAGAACTATTTCAAACATCTAAAATTTTAATAATTCAAATAGAAAAATTAGATCAAAATCCATATTAATAGAAAAAAAAGATCTACAATATTTGTTTAAACATGAAATATTCCAATTTTCTCTAAGTTAGCAATCCAATATCAAAAAAATTGACTAACCATACCAATAGTAGCATAAATGAATTCACATATTAAACTCATAAGAAAATGAAGATAAAAGCTTAAGGTAAACATCCAAGTAATGCTCCTTCTATTGATTTCTCAAAAAAATTACAATAATAGGGCAAGCAAACACTCCAGAGCTGACCCTTCAAATCGAGGTTTCCACATATATATATATATATATATATATATATATATATATATATATATATATATATATATATATATTACAATGATAAAAAAAAATATGAATATTACAAGGAAATTTTCATGCTAGATCAGCAGAGTACTAAGGTGGCAACCTCTTATTTTCTTACAAAAATAAAGGAACTGTGTTCCATGAAACCCTCTACAACTTTGACCTCTACAAGTCGCTCGACCTTTCATAGAATTCGGTAGCTAAGTTGGCTTCTGGCTAATCAGGTACATCCTCTATTCTTGTCATGATTTCTCCACCATATATCTAAAACTAAAACCACCAATGGATCTTGATTTCTACAATGCTTGGTCTCCCCTAATTTTTTTTGCTCATGCTTGGTAGTCATGTGGACTGATATTGAATTCATATTAGTGTGGAATCTCCTCCTTTAGAATCAAATAAAAATTCCTCCCTAGCATTGGATATGCCTTTGAAAAGCTTAGATGAAAAATGACTTGTCATACATGAAATTCGTGTCATCCAAATTTGAAATCTGCTCCAAAATTATGGTCCTAGATGCTTTTGCTTTGGAACTTATTCCATATCGTGTAAGAATTTGCTCCTCAAAATTTTGCTTTGATAGGTTTAACCATTTTGACTATAGAATGTAGGCTTACAGGTGTCTTGAATAATTTTACACTCTATTGCTTTTCATTTTTTAAATTCTGGCAATGAAATTGACATCTAGTCATGTGGGTGGAAAAGTGCCTTGAAGGGTTCCGCCTTTGAAAATTTTTGCCATGAATTACCTTCTTCTCAAAAATTCGCTTCTCAAAATTCCACTAGGTCAGGTTTGACCATTTTTATCATGGAATTTTACACTGTGTGGTGGCTGCACGAAAAAAATCATAGGACCCTACTTGGTGAAGGATAAAATCCTTCATCGAGTCATCATATTGGAAATTTTGCTACTCCAAATTCCGCTAAGAATTTTTTGACCAGGTTGACCATAGATTTTAACACTATATATTGACCACATAGAGTTTATAATTACCAATTCACTTGTCAAACTTTGCTTGAGGAAAGGCTTATTTTCACTAATCTTCTACTTCACTCTGTTCCTTGGAATTCTTCTAAGCATTGTTTGATCAGGTTGACTGTGGATTTTTGCATTGCCTTAGCTCTTCAGTGGAATTCAACATTGTATTCTACCTTGGGGTCTGAATTAGCATTATCCATGGAGTTACCGTCACCTTTCTTATTTTTAGTCCACTCCAAATTCTGCTACTGCGTGTTTGACTATTTTAATCATATAAAATTTCTCTGGGCTTGTTCTCTAGCATATTTTAACATTGTCCAAACTCTTGAGCGTAATATAACATTGTCTTCAAATTTCTTTTAAAAACTTAGACAAATTTTTAAAATTTTCTAATTATGTGGCCTTTTTGGGTCTACATTCTGATGCCTCCCAAGGAGCTTTGCTAGCAAAGCTTAAGAACTCAGATCCTTATCCTTTGGGTAATTGGAGTAAAAAAATGAATGGATGGGGGTTGTATGGTGGCCATGGAATGAACGAATTAAATGGAAACTTGGAAAGAAATAAATATGGATGGAAATATGAAGGGAAGACATTATGCAGTGAAGGGGATGGACAAATGGATGAAATATAGTGAAGGGTGAAATGAACTCCACCAATATGTCAGCTTACGCTTTGTTGAATAACTTTCCTATGATAGTCATACTCTTTTGCCTTTGTGAATTTTCTTAGAGCATAATTGTTCACAAGGAAACCATGCAAGAGGTAAAATGTAGATATTTCTATGGGAGGCTACCCCTTCTTTTATCAAACAAAATTTACAACAATTATTCAGTAATTTCTTCATGAAGGATGATAAAATATGCTTCAGCTAGTTGTAGAGGATGTCTCAAGGAATAACTTCCCTATGAACCTTACTATTTTAAATACCTATGACATTGCTAAAAGGGTAAAGGTTCATATGGAGGCTATGTTAGAGGTAATTGTAACTCTTCTCTAAAAGTGCAAAAAATCTATCCTACTTTATAATTCAGATCAAGAGGTGTTCCTCCTTCTCAGGATTTCACTTCACAAGTTTTACATGCCTTGGCAAGTTCATGTTCCTTTTGCTAAATTTTGATATTTTTAGACTCAAAAATACCTACAAAAATAGCTATTCTACTAGCAATAAAGTTCAAAATATTTAGTTGTTTTACAACAAAATTTTGGCATCCTTGTGCCTTTCATTGTTGGCCTTGTTCTTCCCTTTCTTGGGTGTTTGTAGTATCCTCTAGATTCTCTTCATGTGAAATATATTCCACATCATATTCTTCTCTGTTGTCCTCCTCTTGGCATGTCTCTTCCCCATATTCAACTTCTTCATGTTCTTCTTGATTCTCCTCATCTTCATCTTATTCCTCATATTTAGCTTCCTTCTCATATTTATATTGTTCTACATCTTCCTGCAAGAGCTAAGTGACATGATCCAAAGTTCTCATGAACTTTTTATAGGATGCTTGGTAGGGACTCTTCATCTCCAGTACTTACCGGTGAATGTAATGCAATTCAAATATTTTTTCATATGATATTGAAGCTCCTAATTTTTCTAAATCTCCCATAAAATCTCTTAGTATGGTTAGATATTTTATTAATTGAGTTACTTTATCTTGGTCAATTAGCTTTTGTTATGCATCTATCCCTAACTCATCCTGCATCATTGTATTTATGCTATTCTAGATATCTTCCTTTGATAACATCAGATGGTTCTCATCCTAGAATCCTTTGAAGCCATACTGCATCATCTTCTCATTGGCATCCACAATATTCTAAAGCTTGTCATAAATATTGTTGATCAAAAACCATCCTTTCTGAAACAATCCACTCTTCTTGAGGATAATTCTAGTCATAACTCTTGAAGTGTTTTATTATTTTTTGGGAATAGGATTGTCCAACTCACTACACCTAGCCTCAGATAGATTAAGGAATTTGCTGGCTTGAGGGGCTATTGGTTGTATCTCCTTGGTGACCTTTTCTAGATCTTCCCTGGTCTTTTGGAGCACATGGCTAGCCTCATCCATGAAATCAAGTATGGGTTGGATCTCAAAACATTTATCCAATATCTCAGATAGAATCTCCTTCTTGACATTCTTCACCTTGTCCTTGGATAATCATATAGCCTTAGTGTTTTCAATTTGGAGCTGCTACTATAAGGATTGTATTTGCTTTGCATACTCCTAATTTTATTCCTTCAAATGCTCAACTTGCTCTTTGTAATTGACCATATTTTAATTTTTTTTTTTCCACTTTTTAGCCTCATTCTCCAATGCTTTCTACTCTTTCATTTGATATTTTACTATGCCTTCTAGCTTGGTAATTTTTTCCTCCATAGTTGCATATTGCTCCCTGTAAATGTCACTCTTGATAAATATAGTCTCAAGCTCGTCCTTGGTTGAGACAAATTCATCTTCCATAATCAATTGAGAGATATCTTCAATATTTTCCTCCAAATGATAATATTCTACTGTCATGTCCTCTTCTGGTTAATCCACTAGAGGAATAATCTTAAATTTTATCCTTTGCCTAGCCACAAGGTCAATAATTATTGATTTTCTCACACAGGTAACTCCCTTGGATTATTGGGTTAATTTCTTGCTCCAGTAGCTTTATATCTTGAATGAAGTACTCTTGATATTTTGTAAGGATTCCACTGTTGGATGATCAATAGGAGCAGATGGTGTAATATTTGCAAGAAAAAATGGGATCATCATGGATGGGAGAGTAGATATGATAATGATGGACTCTGTATTTATAGCTGAGGTGGCAATGGTAAGAGAACCTGTAGCTTCTAATGATGGGGGAGTGAATGGAAGAGATATTCCAACCATTGATGTATTGAAACCGAACACAGTCGCAGCAAGAAAAAAAATGCAGGACCAATAAAATATTAACAACTTTATTGAATTGAAGCATTCAACCTTTCCAATATATTCAAATTGCATAATATATAGAAAGGGAATAGGAGGAAAGTCAGCAAAGGAGAGATAAGGGGAAATAGGAGATAAGGAGGGAGAAGATGGGGGAAAGAAAGGCGCAGAGGGATAAGGAGGTTGGAGGGATAAGGAAAAGGGAGGAAATGGAGGGATAAGGAGGAGGAAAAATAGGAAGAAGATAGGAGGGATATTAGGAGAGAAGGTATGGGAATTTGCTGACAGAAATTACCGACAAATATAGGGTGTGTTCACACTTAGGCTTAGGAAAGGGATCTTTCTAAGCCTAGTGAGGTGAATCCCTATTCACATTTACAACATTCTCCCCCTTAAAGTTGAGAGAACTGACTACATAGCCTCTCAGCTTTACAAATTGAGATTTTGTCATTGCCTTGGTGAAGATGTCAGCAACATTCTCCAAAGTGTGACAGTATTGAAGCTCAACAATTTCTTGTTCCACCATATCTCTGATGAAGTGATACTTCATATCAAAATGCTTGGTTCTGCTATGGTGGATCGGATTATATGCCAAATGAATGGCACTGATGTTGTCGCAGTAGATTCTGGTCGGACCACTTTGCTGTTCTCCAATCTCTTCCAGTACTTTCCTTAACCACAAGGCTTGAGTACTAGCATAAGTAACCGCTATATACTCTGCTTCTATTGAAGATAGTGCTACTACTGTCTGCTTTTTTGAACTCCAAGTTATTAGTCCTGATCCAAGACTAAAATAGTTGCCTGATGTTGACTTTCTATCATCAATATTGCTACCCCAATCACTATCACTAAAGCCTACAATCTTGATAGTGTTACATTTATGGTACTGGATTCCAAAATCCAATGTACCCTCCACATATCTCAAAATTCTTTTAGCTGCCTTCAAATGCAGCTCTGAGGGGTTAGACATAAATCTAGAAACAAGAGATACAGCATACTGAATATTAGGTCTGGTGTTGGTGAGAAACATCAAACTCCCAACCATGCTTCTGAAAGTGGTCACATCAACTTTCTGTGCTCCATCATCTTTGCTTAATTGGATCCCATGTCTAACTGGAGTTGCAACTGGTTTGCAATACTCCATAGCAAACTTCTTGATCATATCTTGAGCATACCTATGTTGACAGATGAAGATCCCTGTATCTGATTGATGAACTTCCATTCCCAGATAGTAGTGCATCAATCCAAGATCTTTCATCTCAAACTATGTCAACATGGAGTGTTTGAACTCCCTATTCATTTTCTCATTACTACCCATAAAAATAAGATCATCCACATACAAACAAACTATGAGGATATCTTTACCTTGCTTTAGGTAGTAAAGTGTGGGTTCATTTTTGCTCCTTATGAACCCATATTATTTGAAGTACCCATCAATGCGTGAGTACCAAGCTCTTGGTGCCTGTTTCAGACCATAGAGTGCCTTCTTCAATCTGTAAACAAGGTGTTCCTTACCTTGCACTTCAAATCCTTGTGGCTGCTCAACATACACTTCTTCTGTCAAGTAACCATTGAGAAATGCACTCTTCACATCCATGTGTTGGACTTTCCACCCTTTGTGTGCAGCTAAGGCAATAACTGTTCTGATTGTCTCCTGTCTGCCTATAGGAGCAAATGTTTCTTCATAATCTATTCCAAACTTCTGAGTAAAACCCTTTGCCACTAATCTTGCCTTATGCTTTTCAATGCTTCCATTAGCATTAAATTTGGTCTTAAAGATCCATTTACAGCCAACACATTTCTTTCCTTTCGGAAGCTTCATGAGCTCCCAAGTGTCGTTGTTTTTTATAGAGGTTATCTCCTCTTCCATGGCATCTTGCCAAATCTTCTGAGTACATGCCTTCTCAAAACTAGAAGGGTCAAGCTGTGCACTAGTTAACAATGCATAGTTAACTTGATCTCCTCTGGTTTCTTGCTGTGATTCATCATCACCATACAAGTGCATACTTTCTAATCTGTGTAAAAAAGAATCCATTTCACTAGCCTGACTTCTAGTATATCTTCTTGAAAAATTCTTATCCAACATCTGAGATGATGGATGATACTGTAAAGTTCTCTTACCTTTGTATGGAACATCAATATCCATTGGTGAGGAACTAACTGATCGTTGTGGAGAAGGACTTGGAGAAGCAGTTGAATCTGAAGATGGACTTGGTGGATGTGAGGGCGGAGACTGCTTTCCTTTCTATGGTAGCTGTGGTTGCACCTGCTGAGCAACTACTTCAGTGACTTCAAAATCACTGAATATTTGGGGCTTAACCCACTCTCCCCCTTCATCAAAAATCACATCCCTTGACACCACAATATTTCGAGTTGTAGGATTGTAGAGTCTATAACCCTTTGTGTTTTCACAATATCCTACAAAAATGCAAGCCTGACTCTTTGGATCTAACTTCTTTCTCAGCTCATCAGGAATGTGAGCATATGCCAATGAACCAAATACTCTGAAATACTTCACATTTGGTTTCTTACCATACCAGGCTTGATAAGGTGTCTTTCCTTTCAAACTCAAAGTAGGACTTCTGTTCAAGATGTGAACACTAGTCCTTGTTGCATCTCCCCAATATGCATTACTCAAATGCTTTGTCTGAAGCATTGATCTCGCCATCTCCACAATGGTGCGATTCTTTCTTTCTGCTACACCATTCTATTGTGGAGTGTAGGCAGTTGTGAACTGCCTCTTGATGCCATGATGTTTACAAAAAATCAAAAACTGATTAGAGGAGTACTCTCCTCCTCTATCTGATCTAAGACATTTTATTGAATATTCACTCTCACTTTCAACTTTTGATTTAAAATCAACAAAGCATGCAAATGCTTCATCCTTATGCTTCAAAAAGTATATCCAACACATTCTTGTGCAATCATCAATGAAAAGTAGGAAGTAAGAGTGGTTACCTAGACTCTTGGTCTGCATCGGACCACAGATGTCTGAATGAACCAACTGAAGAGGATAGTTGGCCCTCCATGCTTGTCCACGAGGAAATTTCGATCTGGCATGCTTGCCCAAGGCACACCCTTCATAGACTTCCTTACTATCTTGAACTTTGGGAAGTCCAGTCACCATTCCTTGTGAAGTTAGCAATTTCAAACTTGCATAATTCAAGTGACCATATCTCAAGTGCCATAGGACACTTGGATTGGTAATAGCTACATTTGCTAACTTATTTCCTCCTGGCTGGCCAAAATTCAAAGGAAATAATCTATTTTTCGACATTGGCACTTGTGTAATGATTCTATTACTATGGTTTTTGTCAAAAATGGTGCATTTAACCTCATCAAAAATCAACTTATAATTCTTTTCAAGCATTTGACCAACACTTAACAGATTGTGTTGAAGATGAGGAGTGTAATAGATATCACTTACATGTTTTATGCCTTCTTTTGTTGGAACCGCCATAGCTCCAATGCCTTCAACTGCCAATGATTTGTCATCACCCAACCGAATGCTGGATTTGTATGAGGAGTCTATCTTAGCAAAGATTTCTTCTTTACCACTCATGTGATTTGAACACCCTATGTCCAAAATCCATGTATCATTTAAATTTTGCTCTGTCTGGCCATAAGAGAGAAAGAGATTTGAGGACTCTTCCTCTTCTCCAAAATTCCCAAACTGACTGCTGCTCTGGTTGCTGCTGCTTCCTTGTGAAGTCTTTGACCAACAATCACAAGCATAATGGCCAGGTTTGCCACAATTGTAGCAAACTTGCTTTGACTTGTCTCCTCCTTTTCCTTTTCCAGATTGTTTTCCTCTGTATTGCTGCTATCCTCCTCTATTCTGGTTTCCACCTCTATTGGATGAACCTCCTCTGTTAGGAGTTCCCCCTCTTTGATTGTTCCCGCCTCTACCTCTCTCGTTGACCTCTCGCCTCGGCCTCTACCTCTTCCTTCATGTGTAGCAAAAGCATTGTCATCTCCTCCATAACTGGTGGTAGGAGTTTCCTGCAATCTCTCTTCATGTGAGAGAAGTGATCCAGTTAATGCATCAAAAGACAATGTGGATAAGTCTTTTGATTCTTCAATAATTAGTGCTACAGAATTCCATTTTGGAAGAAGTGTTCTCAACACTTTCTTCACCATCATCTCTGGTTTGATATCCTCTCCTAGTGTGACCATTTTGTTGACTACTGCTTTCACTCTCACGCAGTAATCTCCAACTCTTTCATTCTCCTGCATCTTGAGATTTTCAAAATCTCGTTTCAAGGTTTGTAGTTTTACCTGCTTCACCTGGTCACTGCCTCTATAGCTCTCTTTTAAGGCATTCCATGCATCTTGTGCAATTACATATGATGCAACCCTAGGAAAGATAGTTTTGTCTAAAGCAGCATGAATGTGATATAAGGCAAAAGCATTATTCTTTTGTGCTTCTTTTCTTGTCTTTTTATCAAGCATTTGAAAATGCTGCCCATTCAGCAGACAGTTGGTTCTGTATAACCTTCCTCAACTACATCCCAAAGACCTTTTCCTATCAACAAAGTCTTCATTTTTATTGACCAGTATTCATAGTCACTACCATTAAATTCAGGGATAGGTAGACTAGTGTTTGCAGCCATTACAGAATAAACAACTTTTTATTCAAAGCAAACAAGTACTTTTATTGAGGCAAACTGGAAATACAAAGCAGTACAATATGATTTAATAATTTAAATCAAATCTTGCCTTCTTAGTGCATCTATGTTCTCCTTCAGAACTGCTACTAATGATGACAATCTCAGGTTTCACTTCCACTGGATCTGCTATTGCTGCTGCTTCAGCTGCTGCTTCTTATTCTTTTTCTTCTTCCTCTTCCTCTTCTTCTTCTGCTTCCGCTGGGTCAGGATCAGGCTCAGGAGAGCATGGTGTATAGCCCACACTCACTTCATCTGTTGGTACACCCGGTGTACAACTGGCACCAGTTTGAACATCCGAAACAAATTGCACAGTGTCGGATTCTTCAATTCTCTGTCCGAAGATATTGTCTTCGGAGTCAGCTTCGTATCCTGAGTCTGGATTTCTTAGGTGAGAAATCACCTGATTCTCCAACTGACTCAACACAGTGTGCAAACTAGTTCGGCGAACCCTTGCATCAAAGGATTCCGGTGATTCTCTCTTTAAAAGAGAGATAAGTGCATGATAACTTCCTTCAGATCGGAACATCTACCATTTCCACAAGCACATTATATCTCCTTTCACAAAAAAAATTTTCTAAAGTTTTTTTTTAAATAAATTTAATAATCTTTTATTATTTTGTTTAAATTACCCTTTTAAAAACAATTTTATTTAAAAAGATAATTGTTTAAAAACAAATAATATAAAAATTATTAAATAAATTAAAAAAAAACTTTAAAAAACAAAAAATTAAACAAAAATTACCTTTTCGTCAAGCTCGAACCCGTGACCTCCTTGTCTACGCGGGCACATTAGCCACTATGCCAAACAGGCCGATGGCAACTTACAAGGGCCACTGCCCTTTTATTTTCCCGGCGACCGAAAAAAAAAAAAAAAAATTCTTTATCGTGCGGCGCTCGCGGGATTTGACCCGCTAACCTCCTCTCAACAACAGGTCCAACGATCCAATACACCAAGCTAATGGACGGGAATCAATAGGGGCGAGAATCTACTTATTTCAATGACAGGCACAAAATTTTTTAAAAATATATTTTTTATTCCCTTGGAGCGGGCGGGAATCGACCCGCGTACCTCCACCTTACAAGCGGACAACTCTGTCCGCTACACCACAGCTACGGACGGGAGTTAATCTCTGTCCCATCCGCTTTGTAATCGTCGACGGACGATTTCTTTTTTTAAAAAAAACTGTGGGATAAATCCCACATGGGCTGCGCGATTGCACAGCGAGGGTTTTTAACCCTCGTGTCGCGGATGCTATTTCGACTGCCTTCGGGCGATCGATTCATGACCGGATTTCTGCCGTCGACCTCGTCAATAATTGAGTGCCATGTGGACCCAGCCGTCGTCTACCACGTGGCATAATTTTGCCAAACCACAACGTCACAGCCTGCTACCAACAACGCCACCTGTCGCCAATCGTTGCTCGCCACATGTCGAGCTCTGCAACTGCCACGTATCCAGTCACCTCAGAATTCGATCCACTACCACATGTCACCTCTACTGTCGTGCTGCTGCCACCTTCGCCTCGAGATTCATGCTCGAATTGCCTCGGGATGCATGCTCGAGCCTACTCGTGATCCGCCTCGATATCCGAGCCCTGCTACCAATTACTTTGGGATGCGCGCCTGGTCGCGCCTTGGGAACCATGCCCGCGCTGACCTAACTTCGCCTCAAGAACCATGCTCGACAGACGACGAAGTCTGGCTCTGATACCAGATATTGAAACCGAACACAGTCGCAGCAAGAAAAAAATGCAGGACCAATAAAATATTAACAACTTTATTGAATTGAAGCATTCAACCTTTACAATATATTCAAATTGCATAATATATAGAAAGGGAATAGGAGGAAAGTCGGCAAAGGAGAGATAAGGGGAAATAGGAGATAAGGAGGGAGAAGATAGGGGAAAGAAAGGCGCAGAGGGATAAGGAGGTTGGAGGGATAAGGAAAAGGGAGGAAATGGAGGGATAAGGAGGAGGAAAAATAGGAAGAAGATAGGAGGGATATTAGGAGAGAAGGTACGGGAATTTGCCGACAGAAATTGCCGACAAATATAGGGTGTGTTCACACTTAGGCTTAGGAAAGGGATCTTTCTAAGCCTAGTGAGGTGAATCCCTGTTCACATTTACAACATGATGTGGGTAATGATGATGTGGATAGTGCATAAATGGAATTTGAAGGAGATTATGATACTGGAACTTGCAAAGAATGAGGGGGTGATGATGGTTTAGGGCTTTCAACTAAATAGGGGGTGACTGAGGAGGTGATGGTTGTGGAGAATTGTGTAGAGGAGATTATACCTTTATTCATTTTATACTTTATAAGGGGAAGGTGATCTCTTTGGGAAATAAGAAAGAGGAGCAGGAGGAGATGGATTAGAAAACATACTTGAGCCTACTAAAGTAGATTATTTCAATATCTCATTAGCACTTTGTTGTTCTTCTTGCTAGGAATATTTCTCTACTATTGTGATAGGAATTTGTGTCACTGTCTCTGCTTCATCTATATTCAATTTATTACTAATACCCTTATCCAATTATCCATTGCATTCTTTACCTTCCTCTTAAATATAATTATCTTAATTTTTGTATCACCTTGTTGGTTTTGAGGAGATGATGTTGCAAATTCTATAATAGGAACATTTATAGTTTTAGAAGGGGTTACAATGGTGATATCTACAACTTTATCTTCCTTTTATTTTTCATTATTAACATTTGGAGGGGTCTTAACTCCTACCACATGTTGTTTGGATCTCCTTCTCCTTGGTGTAATTTCAACAGTATCAATATCCTTTGAATTTGAGGTAACTTCTTCAATCTTCTCTTTCTGTTGAGTAGATGCAAGGGAGGAGGCCGGGAAATTTGACTCTTATTGTTTCTTAGGATATTTTGATTCTTTATTTTTAGCTTTACTCATTTTGGCCTTGCTTATATTTGCTTTTACCAAATTCAAAGCTAATTTTTTCTTTCCTTTGGACTTCTAATTTTTAGAATATTTATCATGCCTTTCCTCAAACTCTACATCAATTGGCTTGGTATACTTGAGCTTTATTGCATTTATTTTGACCTTCATCTTCCACCAACCTAAAATTTTATCCTTTGTCCATTTATAATTCTCTTCCATATCTTAAATATTTGCATCACCAAGCTGATGAGACTTCTTAGCTAGATTATAATCTTGCACATGTTCATAAAAATCCCTCCAAAGTGAAAGTTGTTCCATGTTGTTTACATTCCATTGGATGAGATACTGTTCTCTATTGTTTCTATGCTTATCAATATGAGGGTGGCTTGTTTTTGTAATCTTAGAAACTTTATCTGCATGTAGATATTTAATCCTTTCCAAAATAAGTCATCTGGGTCATATACCCACCTCTGAAGAAGTTGGTAGAGCCTTAACATCTTAAGGGTTGCACTGATCTACTTATATTAGTATCTTTTCCACATAATAATATCGTC
Organism: Wollemia nobilis; assembly: GCA_028583015.1. Classification (NCBI taxonomy): domain Eukaryota; kingdom Viridiplantae; phylum Streptophyta; class Pinopsida; order Araucariales; family Araucariaceae; genus Wollemia; species Wollemia nobilis. The sequence continues at coordinate 6,079,656 of JAQPPZ010016348.1, forward strand.
TTACTTGAAAGGGTACATATTGTTCCTTTTCTTTTATTTCTAGTGCTAAATTTATAATTTATATAGTCAACCTACTTGTAATATTCTGGTGCGGATAAGCGGTGGGTGACGTAGTGGGGTAATAAAAATGACTTCTCTATGAAACCATACAGCCTAATGGTTGTTCCTTCCATATAGATATACTAGTATCTCTCTTCATCCCCCTTGATCCTTATATTCTTTTATATTTGAGGAGCTAATATAGGCCCACTACCATACATGATTTGCAAGGCTAGTCCCATAAATTCCATGTTGAAATTATAATATGATTTAATTCTGCTCAAAAACCTAGTCTAATAATAGACTAGTAAGGGATGCCCTTCTAGATATTTATCCACAAATGATACCCAAGGGTTATTATTTCTAGTACCACTAAGGAACCTACAAATAAAATTAGAGCAATGTCTAAATGAAGGGTTCTCCTACTCTGTTTTCATGGCCACCAATTGCTCGTGCATTCTCTTAGCAAGGAATGTAGGCTAGTTGAAGTAAATTAGGAAACTATCACTATCTCCTGATGGTGTCCTATACATTTTGATATTGGAAATGCAATACATAGTGGCTAACTACTAGTCCCTCACATACATATCAGAATCTAGGCCATCTAATACAACTAACATGGAAAATTACTTAGGATATGCAAATTATTAGGTGGCAATTGGGATTTTTGGTAGGGTCTCCCTTGAAGTTATGGTTTTAAATTGACTATACACCCATTTCATAAAATAATTATCATTTAGTTGTGGTTATTCATAGTATAGTATTTGTCTTGCTACTTTGGGTCAAATTCCTTAAGGGCTACAAGGGGTTGCTTACCCATAAAAAATAAATCTTAGCAAAGTTGCTCAGTTATATGAAACAAAATCCCACCCTGGGATGTCCTTACTACCCTATTCGAGGGGTCATAAAATTTATTTATGGTATAGATTAACTTAGGGTAAGGATGAACTGCATCACAAACATAATAAGATAGTAAAGAGTGCATGGTACAAATACATTGATTTGAGAATGGCTCCCCCTTTAGGAATTTGACTTCAAACTCCTTCTTGAGCCAATATCTGGTTATGTATGTCATTTTTGTGTCCACCACCATTGCTTTATTGTTAGTGTAATTTATATTCTCAAACTTGCCTTGCTGAAAAAATTGCTTTGCAATAGTGGATGCCATTTTAGATAATCCTTTGGCAATTGTCTCTGGAATTTATAGCAAAATCACTCACTAATGCTCTGGTTATTTAGAAAAATTCATTCAAAATGACTTATCTACAAATTTTATCATTTAAATAGATCTTAATGCACCCATCCATAATTAATGAGGTAAATGAACTGCCAGTTATTTCCCATGCATTCAAACGAGTGAATCATATGATGCAAAGCATGGCTTGTCAGTGAAATACGCATCATTGATTGAATGAAAATTATAGCATTTGGTAGTAAACTATCCATTGGAACTCTCTTCAAGGTACATTTACTCCTCCTTTTTCATGGACTAAAACTTCCTGATACTTCCTCCTTCATCGTAAAATTTTGTGCTCAAAGGAGTTTAGCATTATGTTTTAATCTTCAAAATTCTACTTGTAGAGGCTGAACGTTCCTCTTCGAATGCTCCTTTGAAAATTCTTCTTGTTGGATTTCTGCTGGGCCAACTTTGACAATGTTGACCATAGAATTTAAAAATTGTGTTCATTGCATAGACTATTGTTGCCTTTCAAAATTTTGTCGAACAAAAAATCTACTAGAGAGGATTGCGCTAAATCTAGTTTAAATATTTTGATTGTGGAACTTTACACTGCATTACCTTCTCATGGAATATGATATAATTGTACTAAAAGAAAAAAATAAAACTTGTTTCCATTTTTTTTTTTAATATCACAAAAATATAATACAAAATATGTACATATGTTACAAAAGAAAGGATTCTTTATCTAAAATACAACTTGAGATGATACCCATTGACTAGAATGGGTTGTATGTTCTCCTCTTCATATTGAAGTTGAAATGCATTATTCTTCTTCACTTCAATGATCTTGAAAGGTCCTTCCCAGAAGGAATCAAATTTTTGGTAGTTGATTGGTTTAGACTTTTCTACACTCCACTTTAACATTGAATCTCCTTATTTAAAATTTCTGAGCTTAGATTTCTTGTCAAACCACTCCTTTGTATTCATGGAGTATATTTGGAAGCTCTCATATGTTGTAATCACAGTGACACTGAGAGGGGAGTGAATCAGTGTGATCTTTAAAATTTCTAATATATATAGTTTTAAATCCAGCAACTATTTAAAACTGATAAACAAAATATCAAATGCAGCAAGAAAGCATGACACACAACACAACATATTAACGAGGTTCACCAATGTGGCTACTCCTCAAAACGACTGCTTGGACTACCATCCAAATCTAGTCAATGCAAAGCTACAACTTTACAAAATATTTTACCAGCACCAACTGGAAGGAGCACCAACCCCTTTGCTTTATCTGTTTCAAACAGAATGGAGCACCAACTCCTAATTTACCAGCACCTACTGGAAAGAGGCACCAACCCCTTATGCCAAGCTGCAACTTGGAAGTTAAAAATGATTAAGAAAATTACAGAATAAAATTCTCATATTATTTCTTACAGTCTGTTGTTTCTCTGCAGTCTGCTACTTCTGCACAACATGCTTCGCACTGTCTGACACTTCTATGAACTTCTTCGCACTCTCTATAGCAATCGGATGATCGTCCACTTCTATTGTCTGGCCGCTGTCACTTCGCACTCATAACTCCACCTCTGCACATTGCGCTCTTATTTCACACAATCACGATATGCACACTTCGCTTCAACTCTAACTACAACTTCGCACTCTGCTCGACATGAATTTCACTTGCGCAATCACTCTGCTCGCATTCGCACTCAATCTTCATGCAACACCTTCAAACTCGAAGTAACCCTCCTTTTATAGAAGAAATATCAGAGACAAACCCTAAGAAACGTCGGTTGTGAAACCCTAGAAAAAGTCGGTTGCCAAACCCTAAAATCCATCGGTTGTAACCCTAGAAAAAGTCGGCTTCCAAACCCTAAAATCTGTCGGCTGTAACCCTAAGAATGTCGACTGCAAAACCCTAGAATTTTTCGGCTACAAAACCCTAAAATTCATCGGCTCAGATTTAACTTTGTCGGCCTCAAACTCTTCTGCCACCTTTGTCACCTTCCTGTAGCTTATTGCCATGAAATAATAACATGTCGCGATATCGCGACACTTTTTGTGGCCGTACGCCTTCTTGTCCTTGTTGTCGCGAAATCGTGACCCTTTTGGCCGTTGATAGCTTTGCCATCGTTCTTGTCACGAAATCGTGACACTTCAAACTTTTGCTGACGTCATCCTCATCCTTGTCGCGAAATCGTGATGCTTTCGGCTTCCAGCGGCTTTCCTTGCACCTGTCGTGAAATCGTGACACTTTCAGCTTTTGCTGACGTCATCCTCATCTTTTTCATGAAATCGTGACGCTTTCGGCTTCCGTACATTTCTTGCTTCATGCGATAGCGAAATCGCTACAACTTTGTGCCTTGTGCTTCCAACTTTGCTTCTACCCATGAAATTTTGACTTGTAACGAAATCGCTACACTTTTGAGTTCTGCGCTTTTGACTGGTAGCGAAATCGCTACACCTTCGCGTTGTGCACTTTTGACGCGTAGCGAAATCGCTACACCTTCGTGTTGTGCTTTTTCAACTCGTAGCGAAATCGCTACACCTTCGTGTTGTGTTTTTTCAACTTGTAGCGAAATCGCTACACCTTTGCTTTGAGCAGTTTTGACACGTAGTGAAATCGCTACACCTTTGCTTTGTGCACTTTTGACTCATAGCGAAATCGCTACAACTTTTCACTTAACACTTTCTCCCTGCTTCGGCCAGCAAAAATTCAACATGTAGCGAAATCGCTACAACTTTTCAACTTAACGCTTTCTCCTTGCTTCGGCCAGTGAAATTTCAACATGTAGCGAAATCGCTACAACTTTTCCACTTAATGCTTTCTCCTTGCTTCATCCAGCGAAAAACCAACATGTAGCGAAATCGCTACAGTTTCTCGACTTAGCTTCTTGGCCTCCAGCATGTCGCAAAATCGTGACAGTTTGCCTTGCGCCTTCTCTCTCCTCATTTTCGTCGCGAAATCGTGACATTTTTGGCTACGCTTTCTCTCTCCTCACTTTCGTCATGAAATCGTGACATTTTTGGCTACGCTTTCTCTCTCCTCACTTTCGTCGTGAAATCATGACATTTTTGGCTATGCTTTCTCTCTCCTCCGACTTGTCGTGAAATCGCGACAGAAAACATGTCGCGATATCGTGACAGTTTTCTAACTTGTCTTTTTCTTCGAATTTTTGAAACTGGGTCACTCTTGTTTTCCTGGAATTGCACTTTACATAATCTGACTATCCTTTGAATTTCTGTTCTCTGCATCCGAATGGCCCTTGAACTGTCTATCCATTGCATCATTGGATCTAACTGCTCGTGTTGACAACAATGACAAACTTCTTGCAACACCTTGCTCAACAATCTCCCCCTTTGGAATTGTTGGCAACACTTGTATACATTCCTATAACTCTTCTCCCCCTTTGTCAATAATACCAAAGGGCTGCTGCAGACTCCCCCTGAGTCCATCCTCACACTTCTCAGGCACAATTTGTTGCATCTGGCACAAATTATGATCATGAGCAAAAGAATAGTCAAATACTCAAATGCTCCCCCGAGAAAGTGATCCCTGTAGCTAGTCACTTCTTAGGAAGTGTGACTACTCCTAATTTGCTTCGAAGGTACTCAAATACTTCCTTGGGCAAAGGTTTTGTAAAAATATCTGCTACTTGTTCTGTAGTTGGGACATAGTCCAATTTAACTTCTCCTTCTGCAACTTTCTCCTTCAAGAAATGATACCTTATAGCAATGTGCTTTGTCCGTGAGTGCATTACTGGATTCTTAGAGATGTTGATTGCACTGGTGTTATCACACTTTACTGATATTGGTTCACTGAAATTAATACCTAGATCTTTCAAAGTTTGTTTCATCCACAAGACTTGTGTGCAACATGTTGCTGCTGCAATATATTCTGCCTCAACTGTAGATAAAGAAACTGACTCTTGCTTCTTACTGTGCCATGCAACCAATCTGTCCCCCAAATAGAATGCTCCTCCATTGGTACTCTTTCTGTCATCAACACATCCAGCCCAATCTGCATCTGAATATGATATAAGAGTGAAGTCTTTGCCTTTTGGGTACCACAACCCATACTCCATGGTGCCCTTGAGATACCGAAAAATCCTTTTAACTGCTGTCACATGAGTCTCTTTGGGACTGGCCTGAAATCTAGCTACCATGCAAACTGCCTGCAGAATATCAGGTCTAGTGGCTATTAAATATAGTAGACTTCCAATCATAGATCTGTACATGGTTTGGTCTACAGGTGGAGATTTGTCTTCTTTACTCAATTTGCAACTTTGTTGTCATGGGAGTGCTGACTGGCTTATAGTCCTCCATAGTGAACCTTTTTAGCATTTCTTTCACATATTTGATTTGGGAAATGAATATGCCTTTCTCATTTTGATTAACTTGTAGCCCAAGAAAGTAAGACAGTTCACCAATCATAGACATTTCAAATTCATTCTGCATCTTATTTGCTAAGTCTTTACAAGATTCATCTTTGTTGCTTGCCAAATATGATATCATCTACATAGACAACTAGAACAATGAGATGCCCACCTTCTATTTTTACATACAGATTACTGTCCACTAAACCTTTCTTGAATCCCTGTTGAGAGAGATAATTATCTAGCCTTGCATACCATGCCCGTGGTGCTTGTTTTAATCCATACAGTGCTTTCTTTAATTTGCAGACAAGGTTAGGATCTTCACTAATTTGAAAGCCATCTGGTTGTTCAATATAGACCTCTTCTTCAAGTTTCCCATTTAGGAAGGCAGATTTTACATCCATCTGATAAACTCTGAAGTTCTTGTGAACTGCTAGTGCCAAAAACATTCTAATAGCTTCTAGTCTGGCCACTGGTGTGAAAGTCTCTTCAAAATCAATGCCTTCGACCTGTGCATAGCCTTTGCAAACCAGTCTTGCTTTGTTTCTAATGACCTGACCGTCTTCATTTAATTTGTTTCGAAATATCCATTTGGTGCCGATTACATTCTTATTTGCAGGTCTAGGTACCAGTTCCCAAGTTCTGTTCTTTTCAATCTGATCTAACTCTTCATTTATTGCTTTCATCCAACTATCATCTTTGCTGGCTTCATCTATGTTTTTGGGCTCAATGCTTGATAAAAGAGAGTAATTACTTATTACTTTCCTTCTTGTTTGAACACCGGCTGTGGGATCTCCAATTATTTGATCTGTTGGATGATTTTTTTGCCAGCTGCCAGTTTTAAATTTCTTATTTTCTTGTGCTTCTGAGTCATCGATTAAGTCAACTGAATCAATTGTAGGTTTGTTTCCTTCTTCATTTACCTCATCTCCTTCAAAAACATCTTCATAGATTGGGTAGTTTTCCTCAAAGTCAGTTAACCGTGTTCTACCTTCATCAAATTTAACATCTGCACTATCCACAATTTTCTTGAGTCTCTTGTTGTAGCATTTGTAAGCTTTACTTTTTGGAGAATATCCAACAAAGACACCTTCATCTGCTCTATCTTCAAATTTCTCGAGATTGTCATCAGTATTTTTGATATAACACTTACGACCAAATACTTTGAGATGTTTTGTTGTTGCTTTTCTACCAAACCACAACTCATAAGGAGTTTTGCTTTCATGAGTCCTTAACATATATCTGTTTTGGAGGTATATTGTTGTGTGAACTGCTTCTTTCCAGAATCAGTCTGCTATTTTATTTTTTTCCAGCATAGTGCGTGCCATTTCCTGAATAGTTCTGCTCTTTCTTTCTACTACACCATTCTACTGGGGAGTTCTAGCTGCTGAATATTGTCTCCTGATGCCATGATTTTCATAGTATTCTAAAAATTCATTTGAAATGAATTCTCCTCCTCTATCTGATCGTAAAAATTTAATCCTTTTTCCTGTTTCATTCTCAACTAGATGTTTGAAGGATTTGAACATTTGAAAAGCTTCTGTTTTGTCTTTTAAGAAAAATATCCAGGTCATTTTGGAATAATCATCGATACATAACATAAAATATTTGTCTCCATTTATGCTTTGTGTTCTCATGGGTCCACATAAGTCTGTATGTATAAGTTCTAGAGGCTTGCTAGTGTGGTACTCTTTTGTTTTGAATGAAACTCTGGTTTGCTTTCCCTTCTGACATGAGGCACAGACAATATTTGAAGGTTTTCTAATGGTTGGAATATCTCTCACTGCTTGTTTTGAGCTGATTTTCACTAAGTTGTCGAAACTTATGTGTCCAAGCCTCTTGTGCCACAGCCAGTTCTCTTCTTCTTGTCCAATGAAGCACATACCTTCTGAAGATTCTGAGAGTGTGTACAGGTTGCCAGACGTCCTTGAGCCGGTTGCTATTAATTTCCCGTTGTTTATTTTTCTGACTTCACAACCCTGCTTCTTGAAGACTACTTCATGTCCTTTATCACAGATTTGACTCACACTTAACAGATTGTGTTTCAGACCATCCACAAACAGAACTTCTTCTGACTTAATTTTCCCATCACTAATTTTGATAGACCCTTTTTCGATTATCTTGGCTCCATCATTTTTTTTGAACTTTACAGAGCCACCCTCATATTTTTGTAGTTTTTCAAACTTCTGTTTATCACCTGTCATATGACTTGAGCAACCACTATCAAGAATCCATGGAACACATTTATTTTGAGCCTTGAAAGCTATCTGTACTATTAGAGATTCCTTTTCTTCTCTGAGTTGTTCTTTATGTTTCCATTCTGTTTTGATCGTGGTATTGGATTCTAGCTTGGATTTCCCCTTTTCAGACTCTTGCACATATCTTTCAGAATGATTTCTACTTTGTTTTGCCCTATATGGTTGAACTCTTCTTTTTTGAATTTGATTTGAAACAGAGGTACTATGATAGTTTCTAGCAATATGCCCAAAGTTGTGACAATTGAAGCATTCTACTGCATAACTTATTAAAGGAGCAAAAGCATTTCTACTAGTGAAACTTCTTGGTCCTACATTATACTTGCAGTCAGCAATTTTATGTCCATAAGCATTACATTTGAAACAGAAACCATAAAAGTAATGATTGAACCTGAAAGATGGTCTTTGCCAGTTTGTTGCAGGAGTCATAGATTTTCTTTTCTTTTGATGTGTGACCTTGGTAAAACCATCATTGTCAGTCCTCTTTTTAGGCCTGGCATCATTTCTTTCTTTTGCCTGATTAGTTGTTCTTTCAACAGCCTGTTTCTTGTCTTCACTCCTTTCAACATTTTTGGCTGATGATTCTCCTTCAACAAAGCCCAGACCAAATTTGATACCTGTGGGTCTTTGATCGCTTAAAATTTTGTCCAGCTTCATCGAACTTTCTTCACGTTTGTAATAGCAGCTAATTTTTTGATCCAGCTCTTGTATCTGTATTTGAAGACCAACATTTTCTTCTTCCAGTTTACAGTAGCAATCTATCTTCATGGTCACCTGAACTTCAAGATCTTCGAACATTTTCTTGTACTCTTCTGACTGTATTTTTAAACTTGTTATAATGTCATTTGCATCCTCAAGTTTCCTTGACAGTTTTTTATTTTTTCTCTTCTCAGATTTCCATTCTATAAGAGCAGAAACTAGTTCACCTTCTAAATCTACTTCAGCCTCGAGTTTTATCAACAATCAGTATAGAGTTCATACCTTCTTCCTTCTCTGAGATTTCTGCCTTTTCAGAATTTTTGACTTCAAATGCCATGAATAGAGCTTCACCTGTTCCTTCTTCAGAATCCTCACTAGAGCTGTCTTCTGAGGAATATGCATTCCTGGATATAAAGCTTTTCTTTTTGAAATTGCCTTTTCTGAAGTTAGATTTCTTTCTCCATTCACCCTTTTCTTGATGTGAAGTTTCCTCACCTTTGTCCTTCTCATTGAGAGGACATTTGGTTGCAAAGTGTCCAATTCCCCCACAGTTGAAACATTTAAAAGGTAGTTTTCCTTTGTACTTTCCTTTGCCCTTTCTCAACTTTTTGACAAAATTTGCTTCCATTTCGTCTGAAATTTCTTCTTCTTCAGACTCTTGTTTTGTGTCTTTACCTTTTTGGGCTTTAAATGCTGCTTCTCTGTCTGTAGGATTAGACTTTCCTATTCTCATTTCATAAGCCGTCAAGGAACCATGCATCTCATCCATACTGAAATGATTTAAGTCTTTAGCTTCTTCTATGGCAGAGACTTTAGAATCAAACCTATGAGGAAGCGACCTTAAAACCTTTTTCACAATAGTAGCATCATCCAACTCTTCATCGAGACCTCTCATTGAATTAGTGATTCCATTTACCCTTTGCATGAAGGCTTCTATGTTCTCATCATTGGTCATTTTTAGTGATTCGAATTGAGCTCGATGAGTTTGCATCTTAGCTTCCTTGATCTTGTCATCTCCCTCATGAATATTCTCTAGTTTGTCCCACACATCTTTTTCTGAAACATAGTTTATGATTTTGACCAACTCACTGTCCACTAATCCACACATGATGGCATTTTTAGCTTTAGAATCATTTTCAAACTCCTTTTTACCGGTGTTGTCGGTTGGAGCAGTAGCAAGAGTTGTGTAACCATTGACTACTGCATTCCAGATGTCAAATCCCAAAGCTCGGAGATATGTTTGCATTTTGATCTTCCAGAAAGCATAATTTGTTTCGTCAAACAGTGGTGCCTTGTTTGAGGAGAAACCTTCACCACCTGCCATAATGTCACTTACTGGGATCACCCTAGCTGATTGAGCCTGTTCAGGTACCTTGCTCTGATACCAATTGTTGTAATCACAGTGACACTGAGAGGGGGGTGAATCAGTGTGATCTTTAAAATTTCTAATATATATAGTTTTAAATCCAGCAACTATTTAAAACTGATAAACGAAATATCAAATGCAGCAAGAAAGCATGACACACAACACAACATATTAACGAGGTTCACCAATGTGGCTACTCCTCAAAATGACTGCTTGGACTACCATCCAAATCCAGTCAATGCAAAGCTACAACTTTACAAAATCTTTTACCAGCACCAACTGGAAGGAGCACCAACCCCTTTGCTTTATCTGTTTCAAATAGAATGGAGCACCAACTCCTAATTTACCAGCACCTACTGGAAAGAGGCACCAACCCCTTATGCCAAGCTGCAACTTGGAAGTTAAAAATGATTAAGAAAATTACAGAATAAAATTCTCATATTATTTCTTACAGTCTGTTGTTTCTCTGCAGTCTGCTACTTCTGCACAACATGCTTCACACTGTTCGACACTTTGGTGAACTTCTTCGCACTCTCTATAGCAATCGGATGATCGTCCACTTCTGTTGTCTGGCCGCTATCACTTCGCACTCATAACTCCACCTCTGCACATTGCGCTCTTATTTCACACAATCACGATATGCACACTTCGCTTCAACTCTAACTGTGACTTCGCACTCTGCTCGACACGAATTTCACTTGCGCAATCACTCTGCTCGCATTCGCACTCAATCTTCATGCCACAACTTCAAACTCGAAGTAACCCTCCTTTTATAGAAGAAATCTCAGAGACAAACCCTAAGAAACATCGGTTGTGAAACCCTAGAAAATGTTGGCTGCCAAACCCTAAAATCCATCGACTGTAACCCTAGAAAAAGTTGGCTACCAAACCCTAAAATCCATCGGCTATAACCCTAAGAATGTTGACTGCAAAACCCTAAAATTTGTCAGCCCAGATTTAACTTTGTCAGCCTCAAAATAATAACATCCTCATCCTTGTCACGATATCGTGACACTTTTTGTGGTCGTACGCCTTCTTGTCCTTGTTGTCACGAAATCGTGACCCTTTTGGCCGTTGATAGCTTTGCCATCGTTCTTGTCGCGAAATCGTGACACTTCAAACTTTTGCTGACGTCATCCTCATCCTTGTCACGAAATCGTGACGCTTTCGGCTTCCAGCGGCTTTCCTTGCACCCTGTCATGAAATCGTGACACTTTCAACTTTTGTTGATGTCATCCTCATCTTTGTCACGAAATCGCGATGCTTTCGGCTTTCGTACATTTCTTGCTTCATGCAGTAGCAAAATCGCTACAACTTTGTGCCTTGTGCTTCCAACTTTGCTTCTACCCATGAAATTTTGACTTGTAACGAAATCGCTACACTTTTGAGTTTCGCGCTTTTGACTGGTAGCAAAATCGCTACACCTTCGTGTTGTGCACTTTTGACGCGTAGCGAAATCGCTACACCTTTGTGTTGTGCTTTTTCAACTCGTAGCGAAATCGCTACACCTTCGTGTTGTGTTTTTTCAACTTGTAGCGAAATCGCTACACCTTTGCTTTGAGCAGTTTTGACACGTAGCGAAATCGCTACACCTTTGCTTTGTGCACTTTTGACTCGTAGCGAAATCGCTACAACTTTTCACTTAACACTTTCTCCCTGCTTCGGCCAGCGAAAATTCAACATGTAGCGAAATCGCTACAACTTTTCAACTTAACGCTTTCTCCTTGCTTCGGCCAACGAAATTTCAACATGTAGCGAAATCGCTACAACTTTTCCACTTAATGCTTTCTCCTTGCTTCAACCAGCGAAAAACCAACATGTAGCGAAATCGCTATAGTTTCTCGACTTAGCTTCTTGGCCTCCAGCATGTCATGAAATCATGACAGTTTGCCTTGCGCCTTCTCTCTCCTCATTTTCGTCATGAAATCATGACATTTTCGGCTGTGCTTTCTCTCTCCTCACTTTCGTCGTGAAATCATGACATTTTCGGCTACGCTTTCTCTCTCCTCACTTTCGTCGCGAAATCGTGACATTTTCGGCTGCGCTTTCTCTCTCCTCCGACCTGTCGTGAAATCGCGACAGAAAACATGTCGCGATATCGCGACAGTTTTCTAACTTGTCTTTTTCTTTGAATTTTTGAAACTGGGTCACTCTTGTTTTCCTGGAATTGCACTTTACATAATCTGACTATCCTTTGAATTTTTGTTCTCTGCATCTGAATGGCCCCTGAACTGTCTATCCACTGCATCATTGGATCTAACTGCCTGTGTTGACAACAATGACAAACTTCTTGCAACACCTTGCTCAACATCATATTCCTGAGTCCTTTGCTCCAACTACAAAATGTGCATCAAACTAGCTTCTAGAAAATTCTTATCTAGCTCCTGATCTTGGATTGCCCATATTAAAGCTAGTATCTCTAGGTGGGTGGGTAGAACAACTTATTTACCATATACTAGTGCATAAGGAGAGTTCTTGATGGACATTTTGGCAGTGATCCTATCCACCCATAAAACTTGGTCTAGCAGAAGATATCAAGTCCTCTTGTTTTCCTCCAATGCTCTTTTTAGAATTTTAAGTAAGTTTTTGTTGGTGGATTTTGCTAATCTATTACCCTAATGGTAGTAATTAGAAGAATTATTAATGTTTATGCCATATTTACTAGCAAAATTTAATATTTTATACCTATGAAAGTTGGGCCATTATCACTTACTAGTGGCTAAACCTTATGATCATACTTTCAATGAATTAAATCACTACTTGATCTGACTTTTTGGTTGGGATAGCCTCAACCCATCTAGTGAAGTAATCAGTAGCAATAAAAATGTATTTGTGACCTATTAATGAATTTGGATTTATTACCCCAACAAAATCAAGCCCCCATTGTTCAAAAGGCTCCTCCACTTGGATTGGTTTAAGTGGGAATGCTACATTCTTGGTCCTTCCCATATATCTTTGGCACTTATCACATGATCTGGTTGCTTTAAAATTATTTGCAAATATAGTGGGCCAATAGTATCGTCCTCTTATTTCATAATAGTTACTCTTCCTGAAAAGTGATCTCCTAACGGGCCTTCGTGAAATTATTTAATGACCTTTTATTTTTAATTATCTCTTAAGCATATTAGAAGTACTCCATCCAGGTTCTTCTTATACAATCCTTCAAGAAGCAATACATACTTCAAAGATTACAATCTAAACCTTCTTCTTTGTGAAGGATTGAGGACCTAGGGACATAATCCCATTTGGAAGTAGGTTTTCAACTGGTCTACCCAATCTGATCCTTTTAGCAAACTATCACTATGTTTTTTAGGTGTTTCCTAACAAGCTATTGTCTATTTAGAATTTGCTTTAGCTGCAAGTTCCTGGTACAATGCCCTTCCTCTAACCAAATTTGTGGTGGGATGAATCTCTATATCATACTCTTGTATCTTAGTAATCTAGTTGGATTTTTTATAACCCAATTCTCCTTGAAAGATAAAATTTATCACATCCTAGATGCACTACATAGATAAGAGTCTTGATTTGGACCAAGTATTGTCTGAACTTTTTCAAGGATTTTATTATTGTAAAAACTTGTCTCTCAATGAAGTTGTACTTGGTCTGATACTCATGAGGAGTTTGGCTCTAGAAGAAAAAGGGTTGATCCTCTTCATTTTCATCCTTTTGTGTTAGCACTTATGCATAGCTTTCCTAAAATCCATAGACATACAAGATAAAGTCCTTACTAAAATCAAGATTTGTTAATATAGGTGTAGTTGCAACTGCTTGTTTTATAGCTTCAAAGGCTTGCTTCCTTTTCTCAGTACACTTAAAATCCATGTTTTTCTTGAGTAACTTTGAAATTGGGTTGACCACTTGAGAAAATTATGAGATGAACTTCCTCACAAAGTTAATATTCCCAATGAAGAACTGTAATGCTTTCTAATTTGTCATGAGATGAAGGGCTAGAATTGATTTTATTCTATTAGGATCTATTGCCATTCTATCTTTGGAGACTACATGTCCCAATAAATTTCATTTATGGAAAATAAATAATAATTTCTTTGGGTTGAGGGAGATGTCAAAATATCTGCATTTTTGGAAAAATTTCTCTAAGTTATCAATATGCAATTCCTTCCTATGAGAAAGTACAGTCAGATCATCAAGATAAATAAAAATGATTATGTTGATTAACTCACCAAAAGCATAGTCCATGGTCCTTTAGAATGTAGCTCTTGCATTTGATAGGCCAAAATTCATTATATGATAAGTAAATGTACCCTACTTAGTAGTGAAGGTTGTTTTGAACCAGTATTCATATTTGATCCATACTTAATTGTATCTAGAGAAGACATATAGCAAGGAGTATATTTCCACCCCTACTACCATATACAAAATATGATCAATCTGGGGTAGTGGATAATGATATTTGAGTGATGCTCTATCCAGATTCCTAAAATAAACACATAGTTAAATATATCCACTCTTTTTATTACTAGAACAAAGTTAGAAACCCATGTGGAATGTTTGATTGGATAAATTATCTTTGCTTTGAGCATCTTGAGAAATTCCTACTTCATTATGGATTCAATTTTAGGATTCAAATATCTCTATCTCTATCTGAAAGGATTTGCATCAGGATTTACCTTGATGGTATGCTGAATGATTTTCTTATCATACACCTTAAGATCCTCATATGACCAGGCAATAATATTTGGGTACTTGAAGCATAGTGCCTTGACTCCCTCAACTTCTTCTGGAGAACACTTCACACCAATATTAATCTTCTTTTTCTCTTCAATTTCAATTTCACTACATACTTTATCATCTACTTTCATGGTTCTCAACTTATTTCCATATTCATTGTCAAACAAACTCTCTAATGTAATTAGGCCTTTAGGAATATGGTTGTTTTTCAACTAAATGATATCTTGCTGATCTATTTCCTAAGAGAGCTCTTCCTGCACATTATCTAGGCAAGATTTTTTGACTAGAAAGTCAATTATGTGATCATAATTTAAAAAAATTATCTATCTGATACTGCAGGTCTGAAGACTAATTTGACCCTCCTATTTGTGGTTGACCCAAGTTATGAGGAGGGATTGAAATTAGAACCTTTAACTGCTAAAGCATTAGATAGTATATTCTACTTTCTAAGGATAGAGTGGATATTTAGATCATCAAATGATTCCATGAAATCCCACACTCTATTTCTATATATTTTCAAGTAGTGATGTTTACTGTTGCATATCTCTGTAACTTGGTTGACCACCAGCTCTGAGTCACCATAAATGTCTAAAATTTTGATTTCCATTTTCTTAGCTTACATCAGTCCCAAAAACAAAGCTTCATACTCTACAACATTATTACTTCAAGAGCAAGTTAGTCTAAAAGCAAAGCTTTTCACACATTTAGAAGGATATTTTAACACTACACTAGCTCTAACCCCATTTTTACACGTTGCTCCATCAAAGTGTATTGTCCAAATTTTTGACTGCCTGAGTGATTGGTTAGATAGGGCAGGGATATTATTCTCTACTTTTGAGGAAATACTATAGGTACCCAACCCTATTTCTAACAAAATATGGTCATATTTGAAAGACAACTCATCTTCAATTTCTAAATAATTTAAAATTTCTACTGACTCTAGCTCTTCCATTACTGAATGATTGTATAAATCTTCTTCAATATTCTCAATATGGACATACATAGGCTTTTCCAAGGTTATTATTTTTTCTTTATAGGGAATCATCATGCCAGAGTAGTCTAAATACATATATCCTCCCATCTTGGCATTAAATTCTCTTAAAAGGCATATACCAAAATAGGATTCAAGATCTACTACCACAATTTTTTGTACAATGGTAATATTTGGGTCTCTATGCAGCCTCATCAATACATACTTTATGACTTCCATAGTTTTAATTGGGGTATGATCAAGCTCTAAGACTCCTTGACATGACCTTGTGTATTCTATGCCCA
Organism: Wollemia nobilis; assembly: GCA_028583015.1. Lineage (NCBI taxonomy): Eukaryota > Viridiplantae > Streptophyta > Pinopsida > Araucariales > Araucariaceae > Wollemia > Wollemia nobilis. Next base: position 6,095,541 of record JAQPPZ010016348.1, read on the forward strand.
TCTCATTGTAGACTACTTTTGGCATAACGGTAGTTGAGGCCCCTGAATCTATCATATAGTTGTGGACTATCCATACTTCCATTCTAAGAGACATGTAGAATGGAGGAGGTTTGTTCTTTAGGGTTGCAAGAGTATATTTTCTTTAGCCTATGCTAGGTTGAACATTGTAGAAGTTTATTTTCCTTGAGACTTCTTATGTAGAGAAACTTTCAAAAAATCTATTTGGCCAAGGAGAAAGAGTGTATCATACATGCTTGCTCTAAATGGATCTCTTTTCAATTCATCCACAATATTATACTCAGACTAAATTGATGGGGGCCTTTCATATCTTTTTATGGTTCTTCATAATTTCTTCTGTACTATTGAATAACTTCTATTATCTAATATTTTGTAATGGAAGGGAACCTTAGTTTTTCTTGGACTTCATTTTTATCATTTTCTTGTTCTTTGCTCTTTTCTTTTTCACCTCTTCTTGGGGTATTCACTTACTTTTCTTGTCTTTTGGGTATTGCATCACCTTTTTTAGTATCCTTTGGAAGAGAAAACTTTTCATTGCCCTACAATGGTGATTTGTTTTTCTTTTGAAAAGGTACTTGAAAATCTCCCATTTTCTATAGGTCTACTTGCAAAGACTTATTTCCTGATCTAATCATGACAGAGACCTATTATTCTTTAGGAAAACCTTGTCTTATCATAACTTGATCATGCTACCACAGCATGTTAACTCTTCTATTTTGGTTTCTCTCAGCATTTTCCATGGATTTTTGCACATGGTGCTGGTACATCACACAAGTGTCAAAATCATGTGGATCATTTCAAACTAAGCACCAAACATTGACCAAACTAGTTTCAGGTGAATATTCTTGCTCTACTTGATTTGATTTGGATATAGGTCCCACACTACCACTTGTACTAGGTTTATAATATTTGTTAATATAGGGGAATATTCTCTATTGAAATCTCTCAATTTTCCTCTTTTCCATTGCATTGACCTTGTTATTGATCATTTTTAGAGTGCTTTGGATGTCCAGTAATATAGATGATTCTTGGGGGTTTTGAGATGGAAGAGGAGAAAAATGGATAGTAGAGGTTGTTTTAGGAGGGAATAATGGATTTGCTTATGGAATTGATGGAGGATCCCAATATGAAGGAGAGGCTACTTTTGGTGGAAACTAAGGAGTCTCATAGCAATAAGGCATGACCAAGTTTGGTGGGAGCCTTCCTATAGTAACTAGTACATTTTATGCTTGGACAACTGCTTGATAAACCTGTGGAAGATGTTTATGCCTAATTTTTGGGTTTGTAGTCCCAGGTTTGATGCAAGCGCTATGATGTAATACATATATGCTAAGGATGTAGCTAGTATAGCCTCTGGGGGAATCCTCTTCCATGTCCTACTAAACATCAAGTTAAAATTAGAGACTAATTCATGTTGGTGTTTTTGCATAGTTGTGAATTAATTTACTAGTGAAAAGGGATCAGATGACTCATTGAATTTTTCTACAAAAGGGCCTGCTAACTCTTCCCATGAAGTGATGATTTTGTCTCCTAACATTCTAAACCAGTGCTGGATATTTCCTCTAAAAGAAAGGGCTAGAAGCCTGACTATAACATATTTTTTTGATATTGTGAATAACTACTAAATTTAGTATGTCCTAGAAATTTTCATATGCAGTCTTTCCTATACCATCGAATGTGGGCATGGATTTTGAAATAGCCTGAGGAATATCATGCATATTAGTAAGCCCAATAGGATCAAAAGTATTCCAACTAGGATAATTTTGCGGAGGCTAGTTTTGATTTGCATTTTGATTGACATTCTAATTTTGAGCCATTACATGTGTTTTAATAGAGCTAGTCTGAGAGATACCATAGGGGCTACTTCAACCGAGACCTCTTCCAACTGTTATTTTGGTAATAAAATTCTTATGATATTAGACCCTCTAAATATAAGCTCATAAAATGTAATAGGGTTTTGACTATTTTTAGTAGATGACCTGGTATACATGAAAACAATGAGCTACTAGGATGGCTTTTCTGGTTTCTTGCACTCAAGGAGTCACCAAGTGAATTTACTTTCACTACTGAATGAGGTCAAGACAACTCAATAAATATTGATTCCTTTGAAAATTATCAATAAATAAATAAAATGGGTAGGGGAAAGACAATGTGTCTTTATGGTCCCATAGGGCATGCCAAAACTATTGGAGTCTGAATTGAAATCAAGAAAAACTTGAATTGTGACTATGAATCTATGGTATTTTGGTCAGTGCACACCCGCTAATTACAGATCAAATCCTTATATTGTATGGATCAAATATTACTTCAATCCAACCTCCATAGTAGGTTGGTATACCTTGTCAATTAATTGTGTGTTGACTCAATTAATATTAGCTTAAAATATAATGATAGGGGTAGAAATGGGATAAGGGTTAGAAATAATTGAATGAATAATGGCTGGATAAAGATAATATAATAGAAAACTATAAATAACCTTATGATAGATTAAATTTATAGTATGCCACACTTGTAAGTAACAACATTCAAAACCAATGATCTTCACCATTATAGAAACAAAAAAAATACTCACAAAACTATTTTAAACATCCAAAATGTTAATAATCCAAATAGCAAAATTAGATCAACATCTAGATTAATAGAAAAAGAAGTTCTCCTATAGCATTTGTTTAAATATAAAATATTCCAATTTGCTGTAATTCAGAAATCCAATAACAGCAAAATTGACTAACCATAACAATAGTAGCATAAATGAATTCATAGATTAAACTCACAAGAAAATGAAGATAAAATCTTGAGGTAAACATCCAAGTAATGCTCCTTCTATTGATTTCTCAAAAATAAAGGAGTTATGTTCCATGAAACCCTCTATAATTTTGAGCTTTACAAGTTGCTCGACCTTTTGTAGAATATGATAGCTGAGTTGGCTTCTGGCTAATCAAGTCCATCCCTCGTTCTTATCATGATTTCTCCACCTCAAATCTATAACTAAAACCGCTAGTAGATCTTGATTTTTGCAACAATTAGTCTCCCCTATTTTTTTCACTCACTCTCAGTAGTCACGTGTACTGAGGTTGACTTCATATCAGAGTGGAATCTCCTCCTTTTGAATCAGATCAAAATTTCTCTCCATACTTTGATCTACCTTTGAGAGGTTCACATGAAAAATTACTTATCATACTTGAAATCTGCATCATCCAAATTTGAAATCTTCTCCTTCAAAATTATGACCCTGTATGCTTTTACTTTGGAAATTGTTGCATATCATGTAAGAATATGCTCATCCAAATTTTGCTTTGATAGGTTTAACCATTTTGACTATGAAGTGTAGGCTTAGAGGTGTCACACATAATTTTAAACTTTATCGCTTTTCCTTTTTTTAAATTCTAGTGATGAAATTAACATCTAGTCATGTGGGTAGAAATGTGCCTTTAAGGGTTCCACATTTGAAAAATTCCTTAGAATTTGATAGTTTATCCTTAGCTCAAAATGTTTGACCAATAAATAATATCTCTAGACCTTTAATGCATGAAACCACTACCAATTCTAGGTAATGTGTAGCATAATTCACCTTATTCTTCTTGTATTTTCTAGAATCATATGCTACTATGGCATCTTATTTGGTCAATACCCCACCCAAACCTTCTAATGAAGCAACTGTACACATGGTAAAATTCTTAAGAAAATTTGGTATCTTGAGAATCAATGTCATAGTTAGATTATTCTTCAAAGCCTCAAAGGCAACCTTAAACTTATCTATCCATTTTAAATCCTTTCCCTCTTTTTTAAGGTTGGTGATAGATTAGACACATTAGACACATTTATTGGTGGAGGCCAACTTAATATAACCTTGATTTTATTAGGGTCTACAATAACTCCTTCTGCTAAAATTATGTCCCAAATATTGTACCTATCAAGGTATAAAACTCAAACTTGGACAATTTTCCAAATAACTATTTTTTCCTCATCACATCTAACACTAACCTTAAGTGGTGGTCATGTTCTTCTTTGGTGCAAGAATATATCATCTAATAATACCAAAACAAACTGATACATGTAATTCTTGAATATGATGCTCATCAGATTCATAAAATCTATCAATGCATTCATCAACCCAAATGGAAACACTATGAAATCATAGTGTCCATATATTGTCTTAAATGCCATTTTATGAGTATCCTCTTCTTGGATCCATAATTGATGGTAAAAAATATCAAATATATTTTTTAAAATATGGTAGCATCCTTTAGTTGATCGAAGAGATCATCAATCCTTGGAAAAGGATACCTATTCTTGATAGTTACCCTATTCAACATCCTATAATCTATGCATATTATCAATAAAACATCCTTATTTTTCAAAAATAATATCACAACACCCTAAGGTGACACACTAGGTTTAACTAGATATTTTTCTAACAAATATTGAAGTTGCACTTTCAATTCTTGCAAATTGATTGGGATAATTATATAAGGTATTCTTCAAATGGATTCAGCCCATGGCATGAAATCAATAGTGAAGTCAAATTTCTATCGATGTGGTAGACTTGGGATATATTTAGGGAATACATCTTGGAATTCATGATAAATTGAATATTTTTTAAAAACTTCATCCCCATTTTCTCCAATATTTCCATTAATATTAACTACATACAATAGACCACATCTTTTAATGGATTCCTATATATGCATAATTGATAATTAATGAGTTTGAAAATACCCTATCTACCTTTAACTCTTACCCTCCTATTATTCTTATCGATGTAATCCATCCACATTAGAAGTTAATCCAGGCTCCATGATCCTTTAACCAGTCTATCCATAGAATACTATCAAAAGCATTAAGTGGTGCTACATACAAGTGCCACATGGTGGATCCATTGGGTAAAGTTATCTCTAATATAGGTAAACATTGATCCACTAAGTAGGTTTATCCAAAACCATACTCGAACTTACACCCTTATACCAAAACTCTAGGTCTTTTTTGGCATATCCATTATGATACTAGTGAAAATAAAACTATCTATAGCTCCACTATTTATTAAAATTTAAAGATATTTGTCAGACAACTTACCATTCAATAGCATAAGTGTTGCTTGTCCATCCAAGTTCTAACTCTTGATAGCTGCATAAGTTCAGTGTGGTTGATCCTCAATCCTATTACTTGACTATGTCTATTGGGGATACTTCTTGGAATAATTAAGATCCCCACATATATAGCAATTCATCTTGGGTTCTTGGGACCTTTCCTACCTTTTATCATTTATTTCCTCTTTCTGTGCTAACTCATTTTGCTTTGAAGGGTGAGTGTTGGAATTGTCATTTTTTTGATTTTTTTTCTTATTTTGCCCTTGGTTCCCATTGTTCATGTTATCAAACTTTGGGTTCCCTTTTTTCTTATTGGTTTATTCCTTACCCAATTTAATAAAACCTATGATATTTATTTTCTTGAGTTCCTACCTCTTTGTCTTTGTCAGCCTTGAATAGTTGAAGGACTTTTTAGTTTTTAGGTTAGTCTCGTATTGTCTGGCCAAATCGTAAGCATTTTACAAAGTTTTAGGTTTGAGAATATTAATTGCTATCCTAATCTTAGGATCCACTCCTAAGATGAACTTTTGCACTTTAAGTTGCTCATTATTCTCATACTCTAAGACATACTTCAACAATTTCACATATCTCTAAAGTATACCTCTAACAACAATGAATCTTGTTGTAGGGTAGAGAATTATTCAAACTTCTCCACATAGAACTGATCGGAAAGAAATATTTTCATAATTTTCTTGACAAAATTTTACCATTGAAGATCTATAACTTGAATTTTTTTTCCTACCTTGAATGTGTTCCACAATTCTAGGGTTGCATCCTATAGATGAAGTGTAGTCCACATAGTCTGGGTTTTAGAAGAGTAAATTTTCATGGAGAAGAATATTTGTAACTAATTTAACTATGAATTTTCTAAATGTCCTCCTTATTTCGCATTAAATTTAACTATTTTAACATTCTTAAGGTCTTTAGACAATTCAACCTCTATCTAGTCTCTGACCTCATAGCCTGTTATAGTAGGATTTTGTTCTTGTCTACCTTCTAAATCAATGGTACTAGTTGTTAGCTTTTGATGCAACATGTAATGGGAGATAGCAATCACAAGATGCAGAATAATATGAAATAAAGTAAATCTGTGAGATGACTAAAAATATACTATAAATAGAAATGATGGAGATGTTTACAAAAGTAGCTATGGAGGAAATGAACACTCCATGAATATAGCTACAACTCAAGAATGGGCATTGAGCATATTACACCCCATCACAATACATCACATTGCTACATCATGCCACACTCTGGTCTACACTACTTCCTACTTGTTCTATCTTGCTCTATGTCTATGGCCCTTTATATAGGAAATAGGTTCCTTGGCCAACACTCTACCTAGATGTGCAAGGGACAACTTGCACATATACAACTTGCACTTTGACACTTGTGCATTTATTACATTGCATGAAGTAACTAGATAACTTCCCCTAAAGTAATCTAATGTCCTAAGTATGTACCAAGAAAGGTACATTTACATAATCCAAATGATGTAATATAGTCTATTTCTAACACCCCCTATATTACATTATTTGGATATTGAAGACTTTAGTCTTCAATGTGGATCTTCTTCCAGTCCTTGAAAATCTGAATCTTCTTCTCTATTTTTTGCAACCTGTTCAAGCAAGTGATTAGTGTCTTCATAATCTATCATTCTTGTTGAGAGAGCTTTGATTTCAAAATCATCTGTCGATTCTTCCAGTTCTTCAATTTCTTCTATCCTCTAAGCTAGATGTCCTTTTTTATTTCTTTTTTGATACTCCAATTGAGGGTAATTGATTGGATACTAAAATTATTTCTAACGAGGATTTTGATATTGTCATACCTAAAATTGATTCCCATTGTTCATATAATTTCCTTGATTCTAATTTTTGGGATTGAACCTATAGTAGTTGGTGCTATGGCATTTTCTCTTGCATATCTGACAATACCTATTGTACCATGCTTTTTATCCTTTTGATGAAGTAGCAATGTTTCCCTATGGATTTTCTTTAGATGACAATGCATTGTTAGACATTTCATATTTACCTATATTTTCCACTTCATATTCCTATAGAATATTGATTAATTCATCAAAAGAAGTATCTTTACTTAGAACTTGTAAAGATGTTACCAACTGTTTATAGTTGTCTGGAAGTGCTCTCATAGTTATTTGAGTAAGAAGTTCATCCTTGACTATTTCTCCTAAGGTAAATAATTTCCCTTTGATATATGCTACCTTCCTTAGGAATAGTTCTATGCTTTCTCCATTATTCATTTTTAATGAATGAAGTTGAGTCTGAAGATGGAGAATGGTAGCCTTATTCTTTCCTTCAAATATTTTCTCTAGGCTTGTCCATGCATCTGAAGATGTTTTTGCTGAACTGATATAGGGTTGTATTTCATCAATGATTGCAAAGGTTATTATCATTAGTGCCTTTGAATCATTTTCTATGAACTTTTGGATTTCAATATCATCTGTGGTAGGTATTTGTGTTTTCCCTTTGATGATATCCCATAGTTTTTCATATACCAAGATAGCTTTCACTTTATTCTTCTAGGAAAAATAATTAGGACCCTTGAGTAATTGAGATTCTGCTAGGAAGAATTTGTTTGAAGCCATTTGAAAACCCTAATGTCAATCCTTAGATTTTGTAGAATGCCTTATGACTCCCTAGTATGCTATGGATAAGATATAGTGCTTTTGTAGAATTATAGTTCAATATTTGATTGATTTTGTAAAGTTTTGTAGAATACCAAAATCAATTCCTATTATCCCTTATTACTCCTATTGAACTAAGCATTGTTCCCAAATTTTAAAGAGGTTATAATGTTGGATCTTTTATCTCCTTTTGAGAAGATTGAGACAATAATATTATGAATATCCAACCTATGAAAAAACTCTCTTTATAAATAACCCTTTGGGAATTAGGTTAAGTGTATCTAATTTTCCAATTAATTGATTTGATGTAGTAGCCCTTATGACTCCCTAATATTTGGATAAATTAGATCACAATAATATTTGCAAATATTCAATATTTATCCAAGTAGAAAACCTTATTACTCCTAGGTTTTATATTGCAAATATTTGATTCATTTGATAAAATATTCCCCTTGATGTATGGCTTTCAATGTAAATAAATTCCTTTGATTTAAACCTTATAACTCCAAGGAAAGAAAGCACATATAAATGGAAATAATTTTACCTTTCTCCAAGCAATGTTCGATACTGATTTCAGAGAAGCTTGGACTGCAGAATTTACGTAGACATCATGGATGTTGTGGATGTATCCTCCAATGGAAGCGCTTTGAGTTTAATGCATTCCAAATCTGGCGTCTTCTAGTCTCTTCCCTTGACTTTGGTTGCCTTGAGCATTAAAGGCTCTAACACCTTCTTGACATGCTGCAACTCAATCCTTTTCTCATAGATGATGAGATAGTAAATTCGATGATGAAGAATGCTCCTTGCTGACTTTGGTCATTGACATCCTTAAAATGGAGAAGATTCTTCTCTTATGTGCCAAGTGGCATGATCATTTCCCTTCGAGCGCTTGAGGAGAGTTTGGTGCCAAAGAAACATTTGTCTACCTTCTTGTAATGTAAGAACATTACGTTCTTTAGAAAAATGCTTGGTCTTCCTCTTTGACAAGTGTATCCCATACACTCAATGCACCAGCCTATTCATGTAACTCCTCCTTGAAGATGAGCGCTCTCTTGATTCGAGTGTTAGGGTTTTCCTTTAGTGACAAGTGTCACTTTCTTCTCTGCATGGATGTAGTCTCTATTGTTAGTTTGAAAAGGACCCTTTGAGACCTTTTTAGCTTCGCAAATCCTCACCTTTGCTTTCATTCACCTGCACAGTTTTCTATTGGGATATGGAGCAATAGTATGGAGGCCTTGAGCACCACTTTCAATGAGTGTATATGGAGTAAGTAACACTCCAATGGTGCTTCAAATTTCTTTTCCTTTATATTTGTTTTTCATCCTCCTTACATAGATGCTATTTCTCTTGAATGACATTGTTTCTCCCTTGCTCTTGTACGTGTATCTTGCAGGTTCGGTCATCTAGGATGTGAGGAGTATGAGCCCTTTGAATGGCTCCTTGAGCTAGGCTTGGATGGATGCTAGCATACGACCACTTTCGACTAGTTTTTCTAGCAAGTGTAGTGCCTTTGAGGCACCTTTAAATCTGCCTTCTCTCCCTATATAACCAGATTAGAAATAGTGCAATATAATGTAAAATAGTTTTTATACAAGATGACCTTGTTGCACCTTCTTTTGCACTCCTCTTTGTAAATCTGAATTTCTAGTTTTTGAGGCAGAATATTGAGTGCAATATAGGGGTTTTGAGGTTGTCTCTTGATTAGACACCTTCCCCTATTTGCTTGGATATTTTATAAATGAATCCAAGCTTGTAACCACATGATAGAAGCTATTTTTTTGCACTATTTTCTTGTGCTTTGAACTTGAGACTCACCAAGTCTCATTCAAGGCTTCTTTTGATGCTCTTATGGTGGTTACTTTCTTCTCCAATGCTTGGAGGATTGAGCTGATTTTGTGGCTTCCTTAGGCCACTTCAAAGTTGCAGATCTCAGTGCATTAATAGTGTCTTTAGACACTTTGACAAATTCTATTTTTGTGCCCTTCTAATGAACACAAACAATAATATTTGAGAGCAATATAATAGTGCAAATGAATCTAATAATATTTTACTTCTACTGCACTAACAATTTCACCTTATCACTCCAATCAACTCTAAAAAATAATGCACTTAATCAATTTACTACAACTAATCAAGAATAATCTGAAATGAATCTTCAAGAATTATTCTGAAATTTCTTTATAAGCAAGGTAATAGGAGTTAGTCTTCATTTTCTTTCCAAAGTAGATGATAGGTAGTTGATAGATAGTTTGAGATTCTGAAATCTAATCAACTCCTAAAGTGCAAATGAACCTTAAAGAATCCTTTCTTTTTGCACATTTGAAGACTCTTAATTCAACTCTCCTTTTTGCAACTTTACTCCAATCAAGGTGCTTAAACAAATCTGATAAGTAATCCACTTAATGAATTTACTTGCACCAATAGTTGCTTACCTTTTTCTGAAAGCCCTTTTCACCACTTCTATAGAGGATGTAGATCTTGGTGTCTAAGATCACCAAGTTGCTGTCATGAGTAAGATCTTGCAGCTCTCTGTAGGCTGCCTTGAACAACTTCGTCTTCACCAAAATATGGTCTCCAACTCTCTTTCACGAGCCTAGGATTTTGGTGGCTTGTTCTCCTCTTGTAGTCTCCTCCTTTTGTTGTAGATTAGAAGAGATATTTGATTCTGAAGTGGTGCCTTCTTGCTGTGAGAGGTAATCTCCAAATCTCCTAGATTTGGTAGGCTTCTTCTGTCTGAATCTTCCTTCAAGCTTCTTGTCAAATTCTGACTTCAAACAGGATCTTCTTCTCAAGATTCTGAATGTCTTGAGGTCTTCTGATATTTGGCACTCCTTGCCAAATTCTTCTTCTTGGGCTTGTTGTCGGATGGTGATAATTGTCCCAAATATTTCACTATCTCCAATAGTGAATTTCTCCAATGAGTTCTCCTTGGAACTCCTTTGATGATTTCTTCAATAAGGCTCTCCAAGCCTTTTACTGGATGCTCATAGAGGCCTCTCCAAGGCCTTGCAGCTTCTTCTAGTCTTCTTTGAGACCTTATCTTCAACCTTCTACTTTTGGAAGTGTTGGTGGTGAGATATTCTCCTAGATATCTAATTCTGCTACCTCTATATTCGAGTAGGACTCTCCTAGTCCTTCTTCATCAATGAGATCTTCTCCTGATCTCTTTTGCTTCAGGTGTTGGATTGATTCTGAAGAAGATACTCTTCCTAACATTTTTGTAGGAAGCTTTCCCAACTCACTAAATCTCCCTATTCCTACAACAAAGTATTAGTACTAAAATCTACTTCTAAATTAGATACTCTCTTCTGGAGTCTTCTTCAGGATCAAGGCTTCTATGGCATTTTCTTCAAGGATTTTGTGGCCTTTTCTTCAAGGCTTATATGGCATTTTCTTTAGTACCAAGGCTTCTATGGCCTTTTCTTCTAGATCAAGGCTTCTATGGCCTTTTCTTCTAGATCAAGGCTTCTATGGCCTTTTCTTCTTGTGAAGTTTCCAATCTAGCAATGGAGATCTCCTATCTCCAAACTTCACCACAATTCTTCTCCAGAAGTCTCTTCTGTAGTGTTCTTCTCTTGCAACAACTAATCTCTACACTATGAAGGCACTCCGACCTTCAGGAAAAAAGTTGAAATCTCCTAGATTTCTATTGTAGGAGGTGTCCCAATCATCTAAGAATTAATTCCCTACAATAAAAGAACCTTCAAGTTAATTTCTCCAGATCTCTTAGATGAGCTTCACTAGTTGATTCATCAAACTAGTGGATCAAGTGTTGAGTCCTAGTCTTCACAAGTTTTCCCTTGAAACTCTATGGAAAGACTCTAGCCATATGCAATCTCAGTATTCCAAAAATTGATATTTCTTTCAGTCCTTACTTGTGGCTCTCCTTAATTCTACCACCTAGACTCTTCTGAGAATTTTTGATAGTGACTGGTCCAATGGCGCGTCAGGTTGTCAAAAACTTAGGGTCAATGATAATGGTGGTTTTCCTATTGACCTACCATGGCTCTGATACCACTGTTAGCTTTTGATGCAACATGTAATGGGAGATAGCAATCACAAGATGCAGAATAATATGAAATAAAGTAAATCTACGAGATGACTAAAAATATACTATAAATAGAAATGATGGAGATGTTTACAAAAGTAGCTATGGAGGAAATGAACACTCCATGAATATAGCTATAGCTCAAGAATGGGCATTGAGCATATTACACCCCATCACAATACATCACACTGCTACATCATACCACACTAGTCTACACTACTTCCTACTGCTCTATCTTACTCTATGTCTATGGCCCTTTATATAGGAAATAGGTTCCTTGGCCAACACTCTACCTAGATGTGCAAGGGACAACTTGCACTTTGACACTTGTGCATTTATTACATTGCATGAAGTAACTAGATAACTTTCCCCTAAAGTAATCTAATGTCCTAAGTATGTACCAAGAAAGGTACATTTACATGATCCAAATGATGTAATATAGTCTATTTCTAACACTAGTGTCCTTATTGATTGGGGTTTATATTAATTTTGTTATTGTTCCATATGTTATTGAAACAATTTCATCATGGAAGAGGTATTTTTCCTCTCCCATTGAAACTTGTTGTTCCTCTAATTTTCCTAATAGGATTTATTACCCTCATAGAATTCCTACTAGGATCCATTAATTTCCCAGATCTCTTATTGGATCCCATTGTTTGTCAAGACTTATTTTGGTTATGCACCATAGTTTTCTCTTATGCAACCTATTATGCTTTCTTAGATGATCCCCATTTTAAAATAGGTGTCACATCCTAACCTTACAAAGGAGTGGGGTAAGTAAAAATTTCTCTCAATTGTACTTACAATTAGTTAGTATTGTATTTTATCATGAAATAAATTAGACCATTATCACTCAATCGATAATGATTAGGGTCATGCTTGCCTCACTTCAAGGTTCTATTTCCAATAAAAAAATATACCTCTAGGACTTTTAATCCTTGGTCTGACTGGTCCCAATGGTGTGCAATACCCATTGTATCCTAGATCACATTAAGGTTCATAAAAGAGTAAGTCTCCCAAAGTAGAACATCAAGTTAAGGCTCATTCTAGGTGCACTCCATGGAAGCTACTATCCTATGACCTAGATATCTAATAAAAATGATAAAAACCCACAAAAAAACAACCTGATATATCTATCTATCTATCTATCTATCTATATATATATATATATAACACAAGCGAGGTTCTCAAGAGTCACAATATTTTTCTTTTTAGCATACTAGAGGCTTCACCACATTTAAGTTCAATGTAAATATAGACAAAAATTAGTTTATAGGAGTGGCCAACATCCCATATATTTTGGGGTTCACCTTACTAAACCTCATTGTTTAGAATGCAAAAGTGGTCCCTCCAAATTTCCCATACCCTCATCGACATAGGACAATATGACCATAATGTAGGGATTATACTTTAAGGCCCATAACACTTAAATGGGAATGCCTATTCCCTAACCTTATCCTAAGTCCATATAGGTATGTTAATCATGTGTAAAGCCTTGGTGCTTAGTTACCACACATCCACAGGTTAACTAAGGTCATTACTACTCAACTAGAAATGAACATGATTAGTTGAACCTATATGTTCAAGGGACCATCACTTTTGTCGCTTGAATGATCATATACACTTCCTAGTTGTGGTACACACAACAATCCAAGTTCAAGGTGCATTAATTCACAAGAATTTGGCTATTGCATCCATTCAACTCTTTCTAAATTTATGAGTTCCTAGCTATTGCATCCTCACAACTCCTAGGACTCATATCTACCTAGTTATTGCATCTTCACAAATCCTCCCAATATTGGGCTATTATTTTGAGTTAGATCCTAAAGTTAGTTCTATATCCATCCCTAAGAACTTTATGAACCCCAATATAGCATTTAAGTAATATAAAACCACTCTCTCTATAATCAAATACTTCACTTGAAAATAACATGCTTAAAGCTATAGCACAACATTGAGCATGGGAAATAAAAGGATGATATATCATAACTCAAAATAACATAAGCTATAAATAATGTTACCCCTAGCAACATTTCATCCATTTATAAAGCCATGATTTATTCAATACAAGGGATATCATAAAGCTATGTAAAGAAGCATTACTTTAGAAATAAAAATGATAAATTACAATGCTATCTACTCCATTTAAAGATTACAATAACTTCACATCAGAAGAATATAAAACTTTTTCAACATTGAGAGTACTAGGTAAATAAATCAATCCATGATTTTGTACAATGATCAAGCTCTCATTGTCTTACAAAACTTGACTAGTTTAAATTTTTTATATAAGTAACTCCTAAATAATTCCAAGTAACAATAAATCCAGCTAGCTAAGAGATCTCTATGCCACTTTATACCACTATTTTCTTCATGAAATGGATTACTCATGAGTTTGAGAATTACTTAGGGATCAAGACAAATCTATATGCAATGCATTCAATCATGCTCTAGTATAATGCAAGCAACCATGCATAAAATATTGATAAACAAACAAGGAGAGAATCCCATACTTCTCTCTATAATGGTTCCTTTACCTACTCAAGTCTTAGGAAACCATTATCATTATTCCAAGTTAAATTTCCATCAATAAAATATGTAAAATTTCAATAAAAAATCAAGGAGAGAATCACATACTTCTCTCTATAATGGTTATCTTACCTACTCAAGTCTTAGGAAACCACTATAATTATTTTCAATCCTTTCAAGAAAAGACCATCTAAATTTTCTTCCTAAAGACCATTCATCCATAACCAAAGCTTTTATGAAACAAGAGTGCTAACTTAACATGAGATTACTAGAACAAAGCTTCACCTTTCATTGCAATAACAAGATTAAAATAATTAAAAATATATTTAAAGAAGAATAGAGACATACCAATACTCTTTCCAACATCAAATAAAAATAAGACTAAAAGAGAATCATCTTTACTTTTTAAAAAAAAATAGAAAACATAACAATGTTATTTCCAACACTAATTCAATAATGATATCTTTTAAAGAACAATAGAAATATAACAATGTTCTTTCCAACACTAATTCAATAATGATCTCTTTTAAAGAAGAATAGAAACATAACAATGTTCTTTCCAACATTAATTCAATAATGATCTCTCTCTACTACTAAGGAAAGAACATGTTCTATTCTAAACTAAATGGTTTGATAATAATTTAATAGCTACGTCTATCAAACCTTTAAACCCAATTTTTAAAAGGTTAACTTTAATGAACCCACCCAATTTTCCAAAGCAAAATATCATCCAACTAATACAACAACAATACATAGGGGTGGCCAAGGCATGAACGAAGATGAGTGCCAACTTGGGTCATATCCAAGCACCATAGTGTAACAACCCAAAACTACCATCCCAATTTTTTTAAGAATTACAAGTAAAAATCCACAAGAGAGACACCCTTACTTTATTTATCTCAGCATACAAGTCTTCCCTACATTTGAGTTCCAAGTCACTATCAATGTCACTCAATGGATAGAAGTGGCAAAATATCATATTTTTGGAGTTCATCTTACTAAACCTACTTATTTAGAAGTACCATGTGACCACAACATAGGGATTACCCTTTAATACCCATAATACTTAAAGGGGGATGATTATTCCATAACCTGGCTCTAAGTCTTTCTAGGTAGGTTAATCAAGCATAGAGCCTTGGTGCTTAGTTACCACACCTCCATGGGCTAATTAACGTAATTTCCACTTCGATGAAAACTAACACGATCACATGATCCTACATGATTGAGGGGTCACCACTGCTAACTTATGAATAATTCCTTAACTCCTAGTTGGGATACACTTGATCCTACTCATTCAAGGTGCAAATATTCACAAGATACATGTCTATTGTTTCCACACAACTCCTTCCAAGTTTATGAGATATTAGCTATTGTATCCTCGCAACTCCTAAGAATCATATTTACCTATTTATTGCATCCATGCAACTCCTCATAGGATTATATTTTATTTTTTTTCATATTCAAGAGAATTCCTAACCACCCCTTCTCGAGGTAAAAAAAAATATTTCATTGAAACTTAATTCTCTAATAAAACATTACATATTACACTATATGAAAACATTTATAGAAAACTACATGAATCCAACATGCTGCAATTGATAATAAATATTAATCATAGAACAAAACCAAATTGCACATAAAACCAATGCTTATCATAAAACTCCAAGGATATATATATTTTTTAACATGCATACTTTAACATAAGATATTCAATTATTAAAATAATGTATTCTAGCAAGTGAAAGAATCCATTTATAACTATCCATAGCGAAGACTACTAAACACATCTTAAAGTACAAAATCCACAACATCATTAAAACATCATATTCTTTAATTTTGTGCAATAATCAAATTTATAATACTATTTGAATATAGTGTTCCTTTACATAGCCTTTAATAAATTTTCATCCGCTAAACATTTCTAGATCTTATGAAACAATTCTCCAATGATATTTAAGCCATCTATGTAACAACCCTCCCTAGCCAATCTTGTATGAAAAATAAATTATGCTTTGAGATAATTGTTTAATGGCATTGTTTATTTCATGAATATTATATATAATAAAATATTCAGTTGGATATAGAATATGGTATTATTGATGTATCTATGGGTGCAATATCAGGTACCTCTCTCTTGCTTGGTGGGACCATATGGGGGATCCACCTACAATGAGAGATACTTTAGAAAATGATGATGATGACTTGTTCATCAACAACTCAAGGTAACAAGGATGAATACCCTTCATGTAGATGCATTTGCATATTGTTTGTGTTCACACCATTGGGCTAGGACATTTCTTGTGTAATGAGTCTCCTTAATTAGGTTGGTGATAGTGCTAGACTATCTTAAATATGGACCACCTATTAAGGATAAAACAATGGTGTGAAAGCTTATGGGTTGCATTACATTCTGCTTGTGCATGGTGAAGCATACTTGGTTTGAATCTATGCTTGAGTTGTTGAGTATTGTTAGATGAAATTAATACTTTGGTAAATATTTATAAAAGCATTAGTTTATAATTAAAATTAATATTTTGATTTATTAAGTGACTTTAATACTTTAGCCTTATGAAAGTATTAATTAAATTATTATTATTTAAACATTTAAAAACCATATAGCTAATATGAGTTTTGTTTTTCTTAAATGATAATAATTAAAATATGTGGTGATCACCTCACTTTGATTTCAAAAGAATCAAGGCTTTCCAACATCAAGTTGTGCACTCTCCTTTAGTGGCTAAAACGACGCAAGTAGGAAGGTAACACCTTCTTGGGCATTTTATTTTTGAATGTCTACCTATAGAGCATGACCATCCTCGTATACTTTAATAGGATGACAAGGGGATGGTAGTGAAGGAATTGGTGGAAAAGAGACGAGAGCTGAAGGATGAAGGAAGCATCAAATTGAGCATCAATATACTAAAGTGGTGGGAGCAAGTACAAATCCAGGCGCTCCTTGGTTACTTTGATTGTTATGATTGCATTATTTCAATTTTCTTTGATATCTATCTATATTTATTGGGTTATTTGAGATCACTTTGCTATCTCTGTGCTTTACCCTCCTATGCATTCATAGCTTTTGCTCTTGGGTTGTTAATGTAGTCCTTTATCTTCTCATTTTTCTTCTCGGTTTTGAATGCAAGACCTTCTTTACTATTTTGCATTCTTGTCATATTCTTTGTTGAGTTATTTTTGTCACCCTTAGCTAGTGCACCTTATTGGTTGAATCTATCCTAGCTACATTCACTTCATTATTTCTTTAGGCTTGTTGTTGATCTTCTAAAGTCGAATGGTTTACCTATTGAAGATTTACCTATGCCAAGAGCTTTCGCATCTATGGTCCAAGTAATTTTTTGTGCTTGAGGATTATTCGTGGTTGACATTTTTTATCCTTGATTGGATTATTTTACCTATGGTTTGCTTGATATTTATGGATATCCTAATTTTTATTGCTTGAGGGTTACTTATTTAGGTTTAGTTTCTCTTTTATAAGCATATGTTGTTCATTTTTGGATGGCCTACATTTTTCTTGATGTTTTGATTGCTGGATTGGATGCACTTGTTGTGTGTTGTTGCATGGATGATGTTAGGGTTGTATTATTTTGTAACCTTCTTTTGTGTGATTTTTTAGACTCTTTGTGATTATACAAATTTTGGTTATATTTAATGATGCTTATGTTTGTTTTAAATTAGGTATTCATTATAAGAGTAGTACGGGATACTCTTTGTGCTTATAAATATCTTGGTTATATTTTGTAGACACCTAAAAGTCACACATGGTCACTTGCCCTATCTCCATGGTTGATTAAATTGCAAAAGCTACAAAATTGCATTAATTAATCTCAAAACACCTTACATTTATTAAAAAGGGTTATGCATAAGCTCCTTGGGCTATTCAAGCCCTTTCCTACTCTTAACCTTGGTCCCCATGTGACCACCATCAAAAGCCTAATCATGGTAACCCTAACCTTGGTTTAAAGTCACTTTATCATTAAAGTGCACTTTAAGAGTTAAACACATATTTAATTAAGCTTAATCAAGATTAACACTAACCTTTTACTCACACATGTGTGCACCCATGACATTCATAGATATTTAAATATGCTTAATATTTAAGACATGGGAATGGGTGAGTCACCCTCCACCTCACCCCCTTAACCTTGGTTTAACTCAGGATCAACTTAATCAAGGTTAACCTCAACCTTTGCTCACACATGTGTGCACCTAGGATATTTGTAGATATTTAAAATATCCCTTTTCAAAGAATGTGAAAGGGTGAGTCACCTTACACCTCACCTTTGACCTCACCACAATTGATATTTAACCCAAGGTTCACTCCACCTCACAAGGGACACCTCATCCCCCTAAGTTCTTAAAAATGCTATAAATAGTAGTACTTTTCCTCAAAAATCCATCCACCTTATTTCACATACCAAAACTTTGTCAAAATTACATCATACCTCCACCCATCAATCAACCATCAATTAACCATAAAATAAACATGATAATCAACCATTTTGTACCCTCTTATGTGCTTTATTGATAGGTTCTAATAAGTATGGGAGCATATCCAGTGCAGACCATGAGCTGCTATAGTCACAAGACAACATTATATTATGTAAAATTCAAAAATACACACTTACCGATAGAGTCACTAGGTACCTAGTGATCCAAACCAATCGTGCCCTAGGGTGAAACCTTGGCCAAAGTCCAATTTTAGGCAACAAAAAACTACAAAACTCTTTTTATAGGTAATATTTATTATTTTTCAGCACTCAACCATTTAGAACAACTTTTATTATGCATTTTACTACTTTATTTAGTGTATTTAGTCTTCATAAATATGGGGTATAATCCATTATAGACCCCCAAATACACTAACCCAATTTTGTAGGTCATACAGGTCTTGAGGATAGGTTTGATCATAGGTGACTCTCTTGCATTAAGCCCACCCAAATTTGAGGATCCTTGGAAGACTAATCTAGGGCGTAGTCGACTAGTTCACTGAAATAAGAGGGACATTCACCATGTTGAACCCTACTTTGTAGCCTTCTAAGGTAGATTTGTAAAAAGGAGGACCCCTTTGTAACCCCTTTTGAGAATAAATATATTTGATAGAATTTACACCCATTTTATATTGAGTTCATTATAGCATGCCCGGTGGGACCCCCACTTTATTTATTTCTTATTAGTTACCTCATTTCAGTAGTTAGCTAATTATCACTATTTTTTGTACTACAAGTGGTCCAAAAACCATCCAAAACCTTACAAAAACCCTAAAAACACTATTTAGATTTGAGACAACTATTTTTTTTGTTGTTGAGCCAGAGTTGCTAGGTAGGGTGCAACCCAAATTAGTCATTAGGTACCTTGCAATCCAAACAAGTGCTCCAAGAAATGTTGCATGAACTAGTTATTAAACAACCCGTACGAACAATAGAGTTGTAGGTAAGTCTAGGGGACTGATTTTACTGCATATGGGATTGTTATACACCTTACCAAAAGATAACCTTCATAGGCTAAAAACTACCTAAAAAAACTGACATCCTCAAAAGGTATAATTAAACCCTCTATGTGAATCTTGAACTCTTGCAAAACTTGGCACCGTGCCACCTTGTAATATTGTTTTAGCAATATTTGGTACCATACCACCTTGCTAATATCTTCTATCTTTTTTCCTCTTGCAAAACTCAACACCATGCCACCTTGAAAGAGTGATTGCAAAACTCAGCACCATGCCATGTTGTAATATTGATGTGCTTTTTGTGTTTAGTAAAACTTGATATCACATTACCTTACTAAAATTTTGTTGTTTCTAGACTTCTTGCAAAATTTGGCACCGCTCCACCTTGTAAGATTGTAAAATTTGGCATCGTACCACATTGCAAAATTTGACATCGTGCCACCTTGCAAAATGTGTATTTATTTCATATTTGGATTTCTTAAGCACTTATTCTATCCACAAAAGGTGATATACTATTATCTGCGGTTGCAGGTACTTGTCTACATCAAGATTTATGGTTCCAAAACTTAGATTGGATTTGAATTCACATTTTCACCAGAGTCATAGGGTTGGGTGCAACCCAACTCAGTTTTAGGGTACCCCATGACCAAAGCAGAAGTACATTTGAACCTCTAAAATTCATTCAAAAGGACTTACAGAGCTGGAGAATATAGGTAACATCTATAACATTTGTTTGTCTAGTTCAGAAACAGTAAAATTAGTGGCAATTGTAAATCATTATGTTAATATTTTTTGAATACATATATTTTTTTGAAACACCTTGTTCATAAGTTTTTTGCATTTCCTCTTGCTTTTTATAAGGTATTTCACTTTAAAAAAAATTAAAGGAAAGGTTGCATCATTATTTTTTGCATTTCTTTTCTTTCTCAAAAGGCATTTTGCTTTTGAAATGGTATTTCCTACTTTCTTAGCATAGAACACACACTTCATGTTCAACTTAAATAGTGGTAAGATTGGATTTCATCACCAATCCCCACTCGAGATTGGTGATGTTGGCTTTCATCTCCTTCCACTAGCTCACCCCCTACACACCTTAGTAGCCCCTCAAGTAGTTTTTTGGACTTCATAAAAAAATCCCCTACTCTTGAGATATCCTCGGGGTAGGTTAGGATTAGATTCCCTTGCTCATAGGGCTTCATTATAATTAGTCAATGTGCAACTATAATTCTTGACTAAGCCTACCCGAGAATGAAGTGAAAGCATGGGTGTACCAGTAGCAGGTCTTAGATAGTATTGTCTCTTTCTATAGAGGATTTTGAATTTTGGTGCATCTTATTTTCCTTAGGATTTTTCAAGCCATTACCTCCATTAGACACCATTCACCCATTTGCATACAATTACCCCTTGCGTTCCTTTGGGCATAAGAGGAGATTATCCGCAAACACACCTACTTTTTAGAATACATCCAAAAAATCCTATTTCATTTTTAGTTTTAAGGTTATTCCAACACCAAAACACACTTTGCAAAATTTCAGTTGTTCTTGCCTATTTCTTGCTATTGATTGGATCTCTCTCACAAAATACACAAAAATAGCTTCAAAATCCACAAAATAGGCTTCTCACTTCTCTGGAAACAAGTCCAACACTTTTCTATTTTTGTCATTGATTTCAGACATAGTTTCTAGGTACCCTATGACTTAGAACAATTGCATCCTATGCTGTGACCTTGACTTCTATTTTAAATAAAGTTCTAATTTCTTCCAGAACATCATTCTGATTAGTTTTAAACCTCAAATTTAGTAGAAACTAAGTTTTTTGCAATTTGTTACCTTTCAATTAGTGTCCTTACCCAAGGTTGAACCTTGCACACATACATTCCTAGCTATGGAAGCCTTTCCTATGCTACTTCCTCCACAAACCATTTTTCTAATTCATCTAGAGGATACCATGTCTACCCATTCTCAACATTCATCCATGTCTTCTCAATTTGTGGATGGTACTTCACCTATCTCTTCTCATCCACACAACCAAGATCCACCAGTCTTATCTCATTTTGATGATGATCTTATATCAATTTATTCTCATTCAAGCAATAAAAATCCATAGAATTTTCCTCTTCACCACAAACATCCATCTATTTCTTCTCGCATGAGCAATAAAAACTCATCCATTCCCCCTCATCCCTTGAGTCTACATCATAGGTTAGTTAATAAAATTTCATCCTATGGTCAAGACTTTAAACTCAAATCTAGTTGTATTTTTCCACCCTTGAGTTCTCATGTAAGCCCTATACTCCCATATCCATGTTCATCTCCCCACATCATCATCACTCGCCCCAAACATCACCTTCTTCACTTCCTATTACTTCACCTCAATTTCTATTCTACATCACTCAACCTATGACCACCCCACCGTGACCTCCTCATCCTCAATTTTCACTTTCTTCCTTGCATTCATCCTTATAGTCACCATTATATAAATCACCACCCACCATAATGGGTATTCTTGCTCGCCCTACCTTTACACCACTGTCTCCACCATTACCTCCTTCTGTTGACTTGCAACCTATCTTGGAACATATTGAAAATCTTGAATTGCACCTAAGCCACTATAAATGTCATGGATCCACTCATCACTCATTCATGACATATTTGTTTATGCCTTCACTTCCACCAATCCCTCCTCCTCAAGAGCAAGATCCTACACAACCTAGGCAGACACTCATTCCATCCCTACCTAGTCCACCTTTCATTCTATCATTTTAGCCTACATGTTCCACTCATCTGGTATCGACCCTTCCTGAGCCTCTATCTCACACTTTTTAGTGATTGCATCATGTAGTTATTCTAGTTTTTCCTGAGGTCAAATCAATTGGGCCACATAATTTGACATCAAAGGGGTACAATGAGCACCAATTCTATGTTTATCATCCCCAAAAAGGGTATGATATCAACACTTATCACATTTTCAAATGCTTAGTTCACATTATGATGGATGAAGAGGAACTACAATGCACTCATCATTCTCCCTCTTCTACTAATCATAAAGGCACATTTCTAGATTCATCATCCCATACCATACCGCCACAACCACACATTGGCACTTCATCATCTTCATCCAAGCCTCACCAAGTTCATCAGATCCATGACCATATATCTTATCAAGATAGTAGTCATGCTAATCTTGCAGCTAGCCTTTCATGGTCTTTACGATCATGTCCTCCACCCGCCTAGCATTTTTGTATATCTTGTGGTATTTACCATCCTTTATTTTCTTTCCTCTCATCTAACCATCCCATCACTTCTTATCCACATTTATACATATTCACACCTATTGTACAATTGAGTGAGGGAGATTTCATCTCCTTCCAACTCATCATTCACACTAAGGGGAGTTTACCTCCCTCTACCCACATTCTCATAAACTAGGGGGAGTTTCATATTTTCATCCCTATCCTTTCCATATTGTACATACCACTTTCAAAATTCTTTCTTTTATCCTTTCTACTTATTTTATCTATCCCTACCTTTTATTCTAGAATCTTGTCAATCTTGTATGGTCATGCTACGAGTGGCTACATACCTTTTATGTGATTCAAAATTTTATTTCTTTTCTCTCCCATATTATTCATTCCTTTTTTTCTTCCTCCCTCATACCCTCTATTTCCCCCTAGAACCTTTTCAATATTGTATGGTCGTGCTATGAGCAACTACATACCTTTGTATTGATTTGATCTTCTTCTCCTCTCCTTCCTTACTTATTTATACTTCTCATATTTTTTCTTCTTCCTCTATTTCTTCCACCTCCTTCTCTTTTCCTTTCCTTCATCGATCCGATCATCAGGGTATCCTATTCACATTTCCTATTTACCTACTCGTCATCACATTACTATTTCATATACATTCACATGTATCACTCATTATTTCTATTACCACACATTGATATTCCCTTTGATTCACTTGTACATTCATCCACATCTGCTTGCTTAGATCTCATAAATTGGATATCATGTAGGAATACACCACCTCATGCTTTCCCATCTCATTGCTTGGTATCTCTTACAAATACATTGGTCACATTTTTAGGTAGTTTTTTATGTCATGTTATCTTGTACATATCATAGTATCCACATCTCTCTTATACATAGACCATCCATCATTTGTATGTAGTACCACTTTGAGGAGTTAAAACCACATTTGTTGGTATGATTTTTATGGTTCTTGATCCTGTTATTAGTTGCATGTCAATGGGAATATTTTCTATTTATAAAACACTCATATTAATTCTAATCAACTATTTCGAATACCATCAAATTCTATAGGATTTAAAGGCTACCCCTAGTTTAATTGAGGTCATTCATAGACCACTCACACATTTCACATCTTAAGCAAAATTTGAGTTTAGGGAAGAAAACACCTTGCACAGGCCTTTCCATTTAGTAAATAGTTTCCCCTGCTCATCCTATCATTTTCATTATCAAAATAAACTTGGGGATAAAAAAAGGGATAATAAAAAGCAAACAAAAATATGGATATAAAATAAAAGCCAACACCCACAAAAAAAATAAAATGAAAAGAGCACCACAAAAGAGAATAAAAAATAAAAAGGGATAAAAAACAAAATAAAAAGCCTCCAAGAGTACTATCAAACAACTTGAATCCTAGAGGTCCTCAGATTCAAAATAACATCACGGGGTGATTTCCATCACCAATAATAGGTTCCAAGAACTTTTCTAGTAGTGGGATAGTCTTACGAGTGGTGATACATCTATCACATTAGAAACTTTATCTTATACATATCACTACACACTTGTGGATGAGTTAGCTACTTTGGCTAGACTTACAATGGGTTAGTCCAAACTCCCTAAAAATTGATAAATCAATAGCATCTACACACATAGGTTCATGATAGACTTAGATCCAGTTAGGCTAGTCTATCGGATATTGCATGACTACTAGGTGAGTTTGATTTTTCAAACTATTTTGTTTGAGTGTCTAAGAATCCTTTTAAACACCCATCATGCTTCAGGATCAGGGGTGGACAACACCATCATTGCATCTGCTTATAACAATTGTCTCTTAATCATAGTTGTACTTCCTTCTTAGTTGCATCTCATCCATACATATATTGTACACTTATGTCAGTCCATAAACTCCCCATTTTCTTATCACATATGTTGTATCCTTGGTTGTTATGACTATTTCTTTGTTTTTGTTTCACCATATCAAGTGATATGGTTCAAGTGCAACACGAGTGGCTAACCATATTCCCATATTTTGCATTCCATATATATACACAATTCTATACCTTACATTTATACATATCCACTTGTGCATATTCATAAATAGTTAGGTTCTTCCTAACTTGCATTCATTATGATTCTAATCACATCATATATACACAATAACTTATGTTTCAACTCATATACATGCATCATTTGCATCATTCATATCAATCACATCACACACATTAGACACACAATAAACAATCACACCAAAATCATCATGTATATATCATATCAAAACCATGAATATAATGTACATATTCACATCGTAGGCTACATCACCTATATACTATATCATACATCACCTCACTGGGCTATCATATATAAAATTAGTGGCACTCTCACCACACAAAATAAAAAATACTAAAATAATACAATGCAGGCTATCTTAGCTCTATGCCTCATCATGAGTCTTCCAACTCCCATCTCATGGGGTAGGAGACTCCTCAACCCTCCTCGATCCTACACTACTAGTCTAACCTTGGGTAACCACACTCACCTTTGGCCATCTCATAAATTTTCCACTCCTACTCTAGTGGGATCATGATCCACACTCTGATGCTTTTGGGATGCTAATACCATGAATCACCAACTACACCTCTAATAAATGTACCTTCCTACCCTCACTATAGACTAAAACCTCCAAGAAATACTTCACCTAGTGCATATCCTCCATCTCAACCATTATGGTTTCCCTATGGATCCTCCCTTAGATAGCCTCCTCTCATAGTTGAGCTACCTAAGCTACCATAACCTCCCTTTGACCTCTCTCTTGGGTAGCCTCCTCTCAAATTTAGACCATCCCTACCATCATGTCCTCCCTCTGGCCTCTCTCCTAGACATCCTCCTATTAAATTTGGGATATATTAGCTTTCATAGCCTCTATTTGACCTCTCTCCTATGTAGTCTCCTCTTGAATTTGAGTCACCTCCACATGTAGTTCATCTTTCTCCACTATCAAGGTGGCTCACTCTTGAGTCTATGTTGTCTCTCACTGCATCATCTAGGCCTATAGCTAATGCACTCTATTTTACAACATGTGCATATCCTCACACACATGTATCATGTTACATAGATATATACTCAAATATATTTCACCTATAACTATAATCCCACTCCCTCTTGGGGCCACCACTATATATTTCCATCCCTTCTAGGACCCTATCTCTTCTACACACATTATTGTACTTGTTGTAGCACCTTGGTTTTAGTATCCTTGTCACTATATCCCTCATCCATACCACCACTAGCCCCCACATTAGCTTGAGAAGGAATACTCCCTCCTATACCAAGATATCCACCCGAACTTCCTACTCCCTTGCCACCTCCTCCAATCCATCCCAAACCACCATGTATCCTAGCTACTATGGCCTTTGCATACCTATCGATCACACATAATCTAGGTTCCTATATTTGTGTAGCCCACCATGCATCAAACCATAGAGTAGTCCATGCATCCTCCACATCTAGGAGATCTATGTCCACATCCACCACTATATAGAGGCTCCATCACTGGTCACCACCTTGAATCTCTCTTAACCTATGAAATCACTATGGGTGCATTAGATACCTTTTATCACAACCCAAACTACCATAATACACAACTGAATGAGAACCAATATGCTCGGGTGGCCTCTTTCTCAATCACCCATTGTCCATGCCTCACTTGACACAACTCACCCTTCATAATCCCAATCTAGAACTCCCCTCAACGGTCACTAGATGATATCCTCTAGTCTTAGTCAACTAAATGCATCTCTATAATACCAACCCTGTCCCTCATGTGGCCTATCCAACCACACCTCCACATATTTTCACCAGTACAATGCATAGAATACATCTATATCCATCACATTATGTGCCATATATAGCAAACCCTCTGGTCGTTCCACAACAATATGATCCCATCCTCATACCTAAAGGAGAAATCCCACTCCCATTATCCATTATCTCACTAGTCATACTCCATGCAAATATCTATAGATCTACATCAACAAAGTAGGTACCCATGCATACTCATGCTCCTACTCCACCACATCACACATTACCCCTATTATATTCCATGGTAATTGACAAACTAACACATCTAGCATCACATGGTTGGCTATCATAGGCATAGCCACCAAGTGTCTCAAAAAGATCATCCTATCATCCAACAATAACTATAACATTACATTCCCTTGATCCTATCTAATAGTGATCACGGTAAACTCCTCTACAAGCAATCTATAAATTTGGAAGATGTCCTCTAGGGTTATAGTCATCTCCCTTATTGAGAGATGGAAAATGTTGCAATCTAGATCCCTTCACTCACATAATACCTCCACATACTCACTATCACAATCTATCACCCTCATATCATATATCCCATCCAATCCCACATTTTTCAATCAATGTAAATCACCAGCACCTAACATCTCCTTTAGATCATCTAAAAACGGATGAAAGCGATGCCTCAAATTGATCTCTAGCACCTATTTCAAATAGCATATTTTTGTTAGTGCACAAACAATAAAACCACATCACACAAACATTTCATTCATGCATACATACATTCCACCCTATGACCCCCCCTAAGGGTATCCAAAAATAAAATAAAAATCAAACTAATTGTATGGTCACAAGGTACCTAGTGATCGTCAAGATTTGGGTATTTTTTGGATACCCATTTCCGCATTTTGCATCCCCATGGCAATTATTTTCAAAACTTCTTCCCCATGTGCCTCAAAATAAAACTCATACATGCACACCAAAAAATGTGCCACATCACACAAGAAAAAAAATGGTACTTTTGGACACCCATTTGGATCATTCTAAAGAACACAAGCTTATACTGAGAGGGGGGGTGAACAATATAAGACCACTTTTTAATTTTTCTTCCAAATGAATATTATATTGTGTAAAGATAGCAGTATCAATAGCAGTAATCAAAGCAATGCACAAAAACCATACACAATAGAGAAACCTTTTCATATTTAGATGGAGTTTGGTAGGTTATTTGGAGCAAAGTCATAGAAACTATGGCAGTGTATGCTAAAGAGGAAACTTGGGCTGTTATAGGAACAATGGAGGAGGAAGTTGAAGTGCACGAGGGAAAAGACATAGCTAGTAGGAAACCACCCCAGAATGTTGGATTAAAATTAATACTAATGGAGTTGCAAAAGGTAATCCAGGTAGAGATGGAACTGGAGTTATTTGTAGGAATCATGTTGGGACCGTGCTCTATTGGGAACTGTAAGGCTTTTAAAGGGCCATAGACAATGAAGTAGAAACCTTAGCTACCAAATATGCTTCTATTTGGGAAGTAAAACAAGGTTATAGGAGGATAATCCTAAAATCATATTCTCAATTATTGGTAGGAGCTCTGGATTGCATGAGGAACTTTGCTTTAAAGACATGGAGGTTAAGGATTCTTGTCACTCAAATTAAGGAATTATGGAGGGAATTAGATGATGTGATTCTAGTTTATGTGAGTAGAGATCTAAATAAAGTGGAAGACTTCCTAGTTAATATGAATACTGAGAAGGAGGTAGGGGGTTCAGTGGCATAGTGCCATGGCTATTGAATATGAGAGGATTAGATAGGTTGGTGAGCAATTCCAGTGTTTAGCTAATTTGGACAATAACTATAGAAATATGATTTAGGAGTTTTGTGTTCCAATGTAGATCTTCTTTTACAGTTGTAAACAGGTGAACATCCATTGTAGAAACATGGTTTAGGATATTTGGCTCCAATGCAAATCTTATTTTACTGTTGTAAACATGTTCTCTCTTTGGCTAAGGCTGGGAGAAGTCCCATCCCAACTTGTAAATGATATTTGTTTTAATATAAGTTTTTTAAATTATTTAAAAAAAACTATAAGAATTGTTTGATAAAGGTCTAATCAAACCATGTGTCACCTTTGGGTGCTCCTATTTTATTTATGAAAAATAAGTATGGATATTTGATGTTATGCATAGATTATAGAATGTTGAATAAGGTAATCATCAAGAACAAGTATCATTTATCGATAATAAATGATCTATTTCATCAACTAAGAGGAGCTACCGTGTTTTCAAAAATAGATCTAATATCAGCGTATCATCAATTGAGAATTCAAGAATATGACACCTAGAAGACAACCTTTAAGACCAAATATGGGCACTATGAGTTCATAGTGTTGCCATTTGGGCTGATAAATTCACCAACAAATTTTATGAACTTGATGAATAGTGTGTTCAAAAAATATCTAGATCAGTTTGTTCTAGTATTCTTGGATGATATTTTGATTTACTCTCAGTCTAAATAAGAACATGACCAACATCTTAGGTTGGTTCTGGAAGTACTGAGGGAGAATTAGCTATATGGTAAGCTATCCAAATGTGAGTTATATACTTCACAAGTCTAGTATTTGGGGCACATTATATTAGTAGAAGGGACTGTTGTAAATCCAAAGAATATTGAAGCCATACTAAGTTGGACTCCACCTATAAATATGACTAAATTCAAGAATTTCATGGGACTCACAGGCTACTATAGACATTTTGTGAGAGCATACTCTAAAGTTACCTATACAATCATCAATCTTCAAAAAAGGGGAAAGATTTAAAATGGATGGATGAGTGTGAGGCTACATTTGAGGATATAAAAAATAAGTTAACAACATCAATTTTCAATATCCTTGGTCCACTTGGGAAGATTATAGTGTGCACTGATACTTCTCTAGAAGGTTTGTGAGGATTACTATCTCAGGAAGAAGCCATAGTGGATTATGAGTCTAGAAAACTTAAGAAGCATGAAGTAAACTATGTAACTCATGATCTAGAATTGGTAGAAGTTGTGCACACATTAAAGTCTTGGAGGCATTATTTTTTGGGTTGACCTTTTGATCTAAGAAAAAACCATCAAAGCTTGAAGTATATTTTTACCCAACCTATTCTAAATGTAATACAGAGAAGGTGGGTAGAATTCTTATTGAAATATGACTTTGGTATTGAGTATATCAAAGGGAAAGAGAACAAGGTTACAAATGGCTTGAGTAGAAAAAGGCATATAGTTGCCTTAACCCAAATTCATATTGATTTCATGGATGGATTCAAGTATTTGCAACTACATGACCTATATTGCATGGAAATTTAGGATAAAACAAAAGGAATTCCTAAATAAAGCAAGGGTTTTAACATAAAATATGGGATTTTATGCTTCAAGGATTGGTTAATAATACCCAAATAAGGTGATTTAAGGATAATGACTATGCAAGAATCACATAATTATCCCTATTCCACCCATACAGGAGGGTAAAAAATGTATGAAAATATGAAAAAGACTTTCTATTGGGTCAGGATGAAGCAAGACATCATTGAGTTTATAGAAATATGTTTAGAATGCCATAAAGTGGAGGTAAATCATCATCACCCAATGAGAAAATTGGACCCATATGAGATGCCTATGTATAAATGGTAGGTAATATCTATGAATTTATTTTGGGGCTAACTAATAATAGGTTCCAACATGATGTTATCTTGGTAGTGGTTGATAAGTTGATCAAGGTTGCTCACTTCATACCAGGTAATATCAAGGATGATGCACCATAGTGGAAAATAATTTTACCATAAAAAAATTCAAACTACATGGATCTCTCAAAGTAATCATATCTAACATGGATTCTAGATTCACATCAAAATTCTGGGTAGGTTCTTCATTATGCAACGGGCACTAAAATGGATATTAGTTTTGCATATCATTATGAGATAGATGGTCAGACCAAGAGGGTAAAACAGGTTTTATAATACATGTTGCACATGCATTACATGGATCAAAATTCAAAATAGGAAGACTTATTGCATCTTGTGGAGTTTGTCTATAATAAAGGATACTATGCATCATTAGGGATGTCCCCATTTAAAGCCTTATATAATAAGATATGCAAAACCCCTATATCATGGGACAATCTAGAAGACCAAGTAATAATCAAACCAAACACTATCTAAGAAATGGAAGAGCAACTTAGAGCAATTCATATTAGGCTCATGGAAGTGAATGGAGTTCCATTTGGGATGAATATCAGTCATCAAAAATGGATCTTTTATCATAGGATGATTTCAAAAAGATATTAGGGTTCTTGGAAAATACAAACCACACTTTTGTAGGATGGGATAAACCATAGTACTTAGAAATTATCTCATGACTCTTGCTTGCTTATAACATTCTAGGGTTGTTTTACAAAGACTCAAACATCCTAGAGACTTTGAACAAATTCATCTATTTGTCTCACAAATTAGTATGATGCTAAGGATATCCTAATGTTTTCAAGCCTCTTCGAGGACCAACTATGTGTGCAGTGAATGTTTATTTATCATCATGAGTAAGGATTCAGTAGACCAATGGTCACTTATGCCAACAAGCTATCTTATCTATGAGCATCCATAGCTCTTGTCTAGAATTAGTGCTATTGCATAAGGATCCTTATTTCTAGGTGGGTTTCATTCAACCCATTGTTGTAATGAGGATCATCCCATGGTTTTTGAAATACTAATAATTCTAGGGTTTTAAGCTCTTCACCCTTATTTCATTTAACTTTATTTCAGGATACTTGCTTATTTTTAGAGGAAGCAAGGGATTTTGATTACTTTTTTGGATTCTTGCTTATTTTAAGAGGAAGCAAGAAGATAATTTTTGGGATACTTTCTCATTTAGAGAGAGAGCAGGGGATTTTTTTATTGATTTTTGGAGTTCTTGCTCATTTTTAAGAAGCAGGAAGATACTTTTTGGAATACTTGCTCATTTAGAGAGAGAGAAAGGGATATTTCTTCTTTTTTTTTCTCTCTTTTTTTCAAGGGTTAAGGGAGAGCTTGTCCTTTTGACAATTCATTAGCTTTATAGAGCATGCACAAAATTTGGATAAGCAGAGGAAACCGTTCACTCTTATTGCAATAGTAACTAATGGTTAGTCTTTCCAAACTTCACAATGTTTTATTTATTATAAAGTGCGTAGTCCAAGAGGAAACTTGATTTATTAGGAGCAATTTAAAACATCCAAATATTATTTAATTTTTAATGAATATTTTCTCGAAACACTAGTGATAACTGAGAAATTGAAAACATCTAGATTTTGATTTAGCAAACAAAAGTGTTATTCAATATGTGGCAGTAACTTTCATGTAACTCACAAGTTGATACAAATAAAGAAATGCCTTTTTAGGATCTTTTTGAAACAACATTGAGACAATTTTTTGATGGATATTAAAGTGAAAGTGATGCTAACATTGGAACTCTTTTTATGAAATAAAAAGAAACATAATCCCCATTTTTTAATATATTATTTATATGAATATATTTTATACTCATGTATATATTATATATAAAGCAACAACTTATTTAATAGATAGTGTATTTTTTTCTTATTAAAGAGAAGTATTTATTAAATAGTAGTGATTTACAGTTTAGATATACATTGCAAATCAATTTGTTTATTAATATGGTGCATGAAATCTTCTTTAGAATGTGGATTTTTATATAATTTAAGCCTATGTCCATTAAATGGTAATTTTATGGTTGAGTCATCAATAGGCTTGAGTTTTACTGTTCTTTTTTCGAATATCTCTTCAATTTCATAGGGCTCAAGCGATCTTGTCCTTAACTTCCCATGAAAATCATTAAAGCGGGAATCAAATAACAAAGCCCATTCTCCTGGTTGAAACACTCTATGTACAATGTGTTTATCATGCCATTTATTACTTTGTTTTTGTGTTAATTCAATTATATGAAGTACCTCGAGTCTCCTTTCATAAATAATATTTAACTTCTCCAACCTAACCCTTTGTGCTTGATATAAGTTCATATCGAGTTGTACTACTGTGCGAAGAGTCTCAATTTCAAACTCGATGGACATGATGGATTTCTTACCATAAGTCATCTCATAAGGTGTTAAACTAGTGGTAGTATTCCAAGTTGTGTTATGGGCCCATAGAACTTCTTTCAATATTTCTACCCAATCTGTTCTACTAGTGGCCACAATTTTAGTTATAATATTTTAAATCTTTCGATTGGTTACTTCCACTTTTCCATTGGCTTGAGGATGATATGGTGAAGTTTTTATGTGCTTAATTTGATAGATTATGGTGAAATGTTCTATTACTTTAGAGATAAATTAAGTTCCTTTATCTGAGACTAGTTCTCTAGGTGCTCCAAAATGTAACATAATGTGTGAATAGAGAAAATTGGTAATAGGTTCAACTTGTGCTTGTGGCATAGCTTCTACCTCTATCTATTTTGTAACATAATATGTGCACATAATTATATATTTATTATTTGCACTCAGAGGATATATAGGTCCAAAAACGTCAATTCCCCACTTCTTAAATGGCTCAAACATAACTTGAGGTACTAAGGGCATCTCCATTGTAGGGGTTGGTTTACTAGCCCTTTGGCATGCATCACATCTATCAAACAATTGGTGAACATCCTTATTTATAGTGGGCTAAAAGTATCCAATTTGGAATATTTTATTAATTTTTCTTTGGGTTGCATAATGACCTCCACAAGTTTCTTCATGTGTTGCTCTAATGATATCATACACGTCTTCTTCATGCACACATATCCTAACTACATGGTTTAGGTAAGACTTGAATAAAATACCTTTAATACATGTGTAAGAGCTGCTCTGATGTACTAAATTTATTCACACATAAGGTATGAAATTTTGAGGTATCTTTCCCGTTACCAGATAATTTACTATATCAACATATCATGGAGTGAAAATAGAAAGAGCAAATAGATGCTCATCAAGAAAACTATTAGGATCTAATTCATCATCATCAAGTATTTGCATATGAGATAGATAATCTATAATGAAATTATCTTTGCATGCTTTGTCTATGATTGTAACATTAAATTCTTGAAGCAAAAGAAGCCATCTAACCACCCTACCTCCTATTATGGCTTTGTTCATTAAATACTTAATGATAGAGTGATTAGTGTGAGCAAATACTTCATACCTTGTTATGTAATGTTTAAATTTATTAATGGTATGAACTACAACCAAGAATTCCTTCTTAGTGACTGTATAATTTAGTTCAACCCCATGTAAATTCTTACTTACATAATAGATAGCATAAGGTATTTTATTTTCTATTTTTTGAAGTACTGAAACTATTGCATATGCAAAGGCATCACAATGGATATGAAAGCGTGAATTCTAGTTTGGCCCTCTTAATATTAGAGCAGTAATCAATTTTTATTTAATGATCTCAAAATCTCTTTGACATGCTTTAGTCCATTCAAATTCACTATCCTTAGTTAAGATTTTAAGCATAGGAGAAGCAGTTTTACTGAAATCCTTAATGAATCAATAAAATCTTAGTTAATTGTCATATGTCCATTCAAATTCATATATATTGCAAGCCATGGTCTTATCAATATCAAGGGGTGCCCCCCTAACTTTATATTTGTTTGTAATACTATAAAGTCTACATGATATTCCAATGAGCTTATGGAAACTATAATGTCTTCTAGTTTCCTTTCTGGTTTAATGGTAGATCTATCTTCAAGTTGAAGTACTATAGAGGTTGGTTGAATCATGTGTACACCTAATAATTTTGTTGTTTCCTTTGTCATGATGTTTATGGAAGCCCCCAAGTCTATTAAGACATTATGCAAGGTTGTCCTACCAATGTGAACTGTGGGTTTGTATACTTTCGTAACAATTTCTCACCAGTCATGATTTCAGATAGTTGCCAAATAACTTGAATAGTATTAGGCTCATTCTTCTTTCTCTTTTGTGAAATTATTATACTTTTTATCAATTTGGATTATATGGGAATATCTTTAATAGCTTGTAAAAGAGGAATTATAATAGAGATATTTTCCAATTGTTGAAGAAAATCAAAAGCTAGTTTAGATGATTATTTAGGTATAGTTTGTCTTTTAGGAAATGGAGCTCTTATTTATTTTTAAGAAATTTGAAATTCTTTCTGTTGATCCAACACTTCCTCCAGGGAAATTTTTGTTCCTTCCTCACATTTATCAGCTTGTCTTTTTTCTTTGCTCAAGTTTTTGGTAGGTTCTTCAAGTTCAATGAGGGTTGTTGTATGATATTCAAATAATTTTCTAGATCTTAATTGAATATGTTGATAGGGCATTATAGATATTGAACATGCCTCATTTGTTTCATAGACCTATTGAGTGTTTTTATTATTATTGGGATTAGGTACAGGTTGAGTTGATAAAAGTGTCTGTTTAGGAGGATTGTTGTTTGGAGGTGGAAGGAGTCTATTTTGAGGCTGGTTTTGAGGTACTTGCCCCCTAAATTGATTTTAATTTTTTTTGTTGGGGCTATCCTTGAGACCAACTAGATCTTGTATGATTGTATTGGCCATTCAAACTAGATGCATTTTGATTTTGGACTACCATCCATGGAGGTGAATTTCCATATGAATTGGACATGAATTGTGCCCAAGGAGGCATATTCCAATATTGATTATACCAATTCCAATTTGACCAACTTGGGGTATTTAACCAATAATTGGATCTTTGTTGGTTGGAATAGTTATATTTTGACCAATTGGGTGGACCATTAAATGGGCCATTCATTTATTGAGCTATAAAGTAGACATCTTCTACCTCTTTGACCCCAGGTTATTTTATAGCAGTTTTGATAGCTGAGATATATTTGTAATTTTTGGTATTATGGTTTTTGTCATAGATCTTGCTACATGCAAAAATGTTGGAAATATTTGTAACATTAAAAGGGCATTCCCTTAGATTATGTTTCTTTCTGCATCTATGGCAATATATCTCTTCAATATTTTGGTCCCATGGTTTCTTATCCACGAGGTCGAGGGATGATGTCAATGTGTTTAATAAATCAGTTTTGATATTTTTTAGCATATTACCGATTTTAGCTCATGTTACTCCTCCTAATGATGGGTATTTATTACTTCTTAATGGTTTGTTTCTTGAGTAATTTTTACAGAGATTTATGATCTCTCCTAATACCATATGATAGATATATCCTTTCACCATAAGGTTTAGTATGTCCAAGACATATTCCTTAAGCCCTTCTAGAAAAAGTTCTTTCTGAACTTCCTCATCGAACTTGATTTTTACCCTAGATCCCACAAACCATAATATATCAAGATAGTCCTCAAGGGATTCATCATATTTTTTATTCATACAAAAAAATTCTAATTTCTTATCCCAAACCTTGCAATAGTCTTGGTATCTTTCAAGGAATGTATTTTAATCCTTGTTATCCATACCATCAGTTACATATATTTTCCCCTAGACCCATGAACCATCTTAAGGTTGCATCCTTAAGTATAGAAGGGAATAGTATTAGTTTTTGCTCATCCATGGTGTCAAAGTAATCCTGGCACACCACTTCAAATTCAAAAAGGAAAGCATCAGGATCTTCATGTGGTTTCCCATGGAAAGTAGGCAAAACAACAACAAAGACTAGTTTCGGTTCTCTTGTTAGCCTATCTTTAGGAGAAGGGATTGGAAAGGAAAAAGTATTTCTCTATCCACTCCCATTTTGGTTTTCTACTTTCCTTGATTCCGTTGTTCCTTGCCCTTGGTTTCTATTTACTTTCCCTTGTTTACTAGCTTGATTAGCTATGATTGAATATAGAATTTCAAGAATTGGACTAGATATAGGGTTGGTAAAGATAAACGAGGGATTGATATAATCATCAAACTCTAGTTCGGGTAGCAAATATGTTTTGGAATCTTGTTCTAGAATTTCAATTTTCTTAGCTATTGTAAAATCTAAATATGCAGTTTTAATCTCTTTTAACTCCGAATTTTCAGATTTCTTACTATGGTTTTCTTGGCAATCTACTTTTGGTTTACTAATTTTAATAAATCTACCCTTTGAGTCTCTGGGTCTATGCATAATTTTTTTGAAAAAAAATTCTAATATTCTATGAAAACTTATGAATATCATTGATAGGTTCAAGTTGTTTGGGATTCATATAATGCTATTCGTTAAATCCAAAGTCTTTTGTTATCAGAGAAATCAATTGAGCAATAAAATATTATTTTATAGTTGGATTAAGACTCTCAAACTGTAGTTCTTAACACAATTATTGACATAGTTATCTAAAGAGTACTACTCTTGGGGCCCTATGATATCTTTGGCTATATTCTAGGTTTACTTCCCTATCCTCTATTTTTTCTAGTAAATTGTAGATGGTAATGTAATATTTAAAATACTGATCGCATGGGTAGTTTACTAAGTTTACTGTTGCTCTCCTATTCCCTAACCACCATTCAAAACTCCTAATAAGTTCAAGGTAGGGTGAGTGATAGTCTGGCCCTAGAATTTAGGCTATTTTTATCCTCTAGATTTGACTCAATTCAGTTGATCTGTCTTTTATGGTATCAAGATGTTTACACAGGAGTTCCCACTCTTCCCCAAATGTTTGGTGTTGCTTTTAAAAAATAAGGTTAACTTCTTGCTCTATCAGTATTTTTTTTACGTCAATGGATGCATAATTTTTACTATATTCCACCATCTAGCAACTTATCCTTCTCTACATATTATTATTTTTTAATTTTTTTTGGTTTTGTTTTGTTTTTTGTTCTGTGTTTTCTTTTCTAAATAGTTCCTACTATACTAAAACTAAACAGATTGTCTAGATAATTTTAGCATAATAAGAAAAAGTAAAATTGTATTTTTAAAGCAAGTCTTACTGATTGAAATCAAATGGATTAGCCAGGTGA
Source organism: Wollemia nobilis (assembly GCA_028583015.1). NCBI lineage: Eukaryota > Viridiplantae > Streptophyta > Pinopsida > Araucariales > Araucariaceae > Wollemia > Wollemia nobilis. The sequence continues at coordinate 6,133,317 of JAQPPZ010016348.1, forward strand.
TCTCAGATCAATAAGGGAAAAATAAAGCAAATCTTATCATAATGAAATCAAACAGATTGGCCAGGTGATCTCAATATAATAAAAAAAGTAAAATTATTTTAAATCAAATATTACTATGGTTGAAATCAAACGGATTGGCCAAGTGATCTCAAGATAATAACAAAAAGTAAAACTATTCTAAAGAAAATCTTACCATGGCTAAAATCAAACGGATTGGCCAGGTGATCTTAGGATAATAATAAAAAATATTGTTGTTACTGTTTTGCTTCTAAGGTATGTTTTCACTACAGTTGTGTCACTCAATCACACCTACTTCCTATACTACATCATGTTTGTATAGGCCAACAAATTTTAGATTTAAACTAGCAACAACCATACTCTATGGGAAAATAAATTGTTGAAAAGGAAATTGCTGAAAAATAAATTACTGAAAAGTAAATGCTTGAAAATAAGTGCTGGAAAATAAATGGCTAAATTCTAGAAAAACAATAAAAACTGATTTTAAGAAAATTGGAACCTGGTCCACCTAAGGTGGAGGATGCTTGTTGTGTGTGTGCATTGATCACTACTTGCACCACCCTCCACATGTAACTCTATACGTACGTTGATCACTACTTGCACCACCCTCCATGTATAGGTAAGATTCCTTTCATACGTGGTCCAACAACTTGTAGATTAATGTAATGGCACAACTATCCCCGATAATGGTGCCAAATAATTTCAAGATTTAAGGGCTAATCATTTAATTATCAATCCAGGTCAAAACCATTTAAAGAACAGACAATATCGTATAGATTTTTCCAAGATAATAATCAGTTCACTTGATTCATTTTCTTAAGATCAGGTTACAAAAAAGATAGAATATTTTAAATGTTTTCTTTTTAATATGCAATTAACTTAATAGATGTGAAATTAACTAAATGAATGAATGTGTGTGGATCCACGTGCATCTAATGATGTTTTAACTATTTTAATTTTGAAATAAATGATGCAGATTAATTTATACTAATCCTATTTATTCTAATCTAATCATATTCTAATGTAGGAGTGAGAGAACAGGGACTGGTCTTCTAGAAGTGGGCCTTGCCTTTGAAAAGGTCAATATTTTTCTCTTCTCCTCTACGTTATTTTACTTCAAAAACTACTTATTTCATCTAACATATTCTAACTATTAATTACTCATTGATTGCAAGAAAAATAAAAGTACTACAAATGGAAATAAAAAATTACAAAATATAGAATAACATTGCAAAAGAGATGTGGAAAAATAATACTATTTTATTGCTGGAATTTGATCATGTACATTGCTGGAAATCTACAGTGTGACTTCTTCAACTTTCATTACAGAGTAATTCGTGGAGAAGAGAGAGTAGTGAGGAAAATCGAGGAGGCAAGGACCTTTTCAATGGCCTCCCTATTGTAATTTATACATTAATGTTCAAGGAAGCCTTTTTAGTATCACACTTTTTTCCTTCCAACTAATCAAATATGAATCCTAACGTTCAATCCTAACTACGTACTAACAATTTTCTAAATAAATGTATTTCCATAACAAGACAAAAATTTGAGTAATCTGCACTAACACATGTGCTAATGACTTGTTGTAAACAAACATGATTTTTTAACAAATAAAACCTCGACTAATCATTGTGAAGCCAAGTGGCAATTACTTTAAAAATTCTAATTTTAAGAAATGAAGAGAATAATCTTGTTCCTTATTCTCAAGGAAAGAGAATGTTAGTTTACGGAAATAAATCAATAGTTTGGATTCTTTCCAAATTTTAATAAAACCTTACAAATTTATTAATAAATAAAAGGTGCCAAATATTATTTTGATCATGTTGACATCCAGAATGAGTGACTGTGCAAGATGTGTTCTTTGCTGGATATGATGTGGCACCAATGCTTAGTCAATATTTAACTATATTTTCCATATCACTCCTCTCTGTAGATGCATCGGTTGCACCTCACTATGGTACTTCATCCATAGCACATGTAAGTGTGTTATCCATCCGACCCTACTATGTACATTTACCTTATGGTTCAACATCCTATGGACTTTACCCAACTCCATACGTATTTACCTAGCAACACAGTAACTTGCACAAAATTCATGTAAAATATATGTGTAAATAACATTTATAATCATTAATATAATTGATACATAAATAACAATATTAAAATAAAACAACAATAAAAATCATTCATATCCATTCATGTATAAAGAAATATATAAAAAAATTAGGTGTAAATAATGTAACACTTCGACACTCATCAGGATGTATGAAATGCAATGTATAGTGTTTTTTTTGTTTTGTTTTTTTTTTTTGTGTGGGGAAGGTGTGATACCGTAAACATCCCCAATTTATTTGATGGTTGATAATGTGTATGATTAGGGAGATGTAATACCTTGATAATCCCCAATTTGTATGATGGTTGATGATGTAAATGACTGGGAAAGTACAATACCTTAAAAATCCCTAATTTATATGATCGTTGATGATGTGAATTATTGGGAAGGTGTGATACCTTGAGAATATCCACTACTGTTCAAGTTGCTACCAAGGTCCTGATAAGATGAGGTGAGTGGATCATCTATGGAAAATACCCTTCTATCAATAAGATCTTGGACCACATCTTTAAATGTGTAGCAATTGTTGATGTCATGGCCCGCTTGTATTTTATAGATACAATAATGATATTCTTGGTACGACTTGGATTTAAGTATGTTCAGATTTAGAGAGTGCACATTAGGTAAAACAATTATTTTTTCCTCCTGCAACTTTTGAAAGATGGTTGATATGGGCTCAGACAGAGGGGTATAGGTATGGAGCTAGCATTTTTAATTCTGAACGAGGTGGACTAGGAATGGTGAGGCCCCATCTATTGATAAGATCTTGGACCACATATTAAAATGTGTAGCAATTATTTATGTCATGGCTCACTTATCGATGATAAGGATAGTACAAGTGTTTCTTACAACCTTTGCTATATGTCCTATTGGGCTCTCTTGGTTTTATTTCTGGTAAGGTAATTTAATTTACCCCATACAACCTTTGGAAGATGGATAATACTCTGAAAGTGATGTGTGGTCACGATGAAACTTCATAGGAGGCTTGGTGTGGTTGTTTGATTGTGATTGATTTTGAGTTTTTAACACAGGTAGTGTAACTTGAGATGTGAATTGCAAAAAAGGATATTGCAACTACTGAGGTTGTTGATATGGGTGTTGATGAGATTGATGATGACTCAAATGTAACTTAATATTTGTAAGTTGCATTAAAATTTGATGTAAAATTGGAGTGTGCTAGTAACTTGATTGTAGCTCGACGTTAGCTAACCGCTCCAAGATTTTTTGTACATCCAATGGTGGTGGTTGTTGGTATTGTTGAGGGGTTGCTAGATGGATGTTGATGAAATTTATTGGCAATTGATGGGTGGTGGAGGTGGACTGGGTGTAGGTGATAGAAAAAATTAAGCAAATATGGATCGAAAGTCCTCGATATATGAGCCGGTATGAATGGTTCATAATGATTTTTTCTAGTGGTATATCCACATACTTATATTCCTAATTTTGCTTGGAATATTTAGATGTGGTATTTGGGTTATCCCCACCCTAGTGTAGTGTGTATGCCTGTTATTAATTTTGTGGATATGTTAGATGATATGGAGTAGGTATGAATTGATTCAGTGGTAGCAACACTTACGACATGGAGAGAATATTGTGAGGAGCTACAGGTTGTATGGATTGGTTTGGGAATTTTTGATCCTTTATCACAATAGTGATAATTCCCATAAAATCCTGGTGAGGTGGACTATCATGCATTTGATTCAATTGCTTAGGTTGCTCTAATTGATTTGCAAGGGTTGTGTTAGTTTCATGTGTTGGAAAAGGGTCTTTGAAGACTCCTATTTTTTGTAGATAACTTGGAGGATGGATGGGTTAAGGTGGAGGATTTGAAAGATGAATAGATTGATATGGATTGGTAAAACTTGGAATATGGATGGGTTGAGGTGGATGAATTGGAAGGTGAATGAGTTATGATGGATTAACAAGTTGTGAAGATACATTTATTGGTGGTGCCACAGGGGGTTGAACTGCTTGAGGTTTTTTATTTTGATGATTTGTGCTTCATTGACCTCGGGTGACTACATGAATAGCACCCAAAAAAACTTGATACTATTGCACATGATTGACTTGGTTAGGGGGAGTCATGATATTTTATCCTCCTATTGTCTATTGTGTTTTCTCATGATGAGGAAGTGGTGTTTGATAGATACCAAGATTTTGATTTTTTTATGCCAAGGGACTATCCAACATAATGGTCTTGAGGTCTATCAATTTTTGCATAGTCTTTGAATGAATAGCAATTATTAATGGCATACCCCTTCTATTGATGGAAAGGATAAAAAAAATGCTCCTTATAGCCCTTGCCATATTTGGTAGGATTTTTTGGTTTGACTTAAGGTAAGGTAATAGTATTAGCATCATGCAACCTATGAAATATAGAGGTATGTGATTAGGATAACAATGTGTAAGTTTGATTCTATTAAAAATATTATCGATTTTGATATATTTCCATAGCTGGCATTGTGTTACATAATTGTTGTGGGGGTGAAATCACTTGATAAGACATTTGTTGCAGTTGTTGCAGTGATGGTTGTGGTTGGTGATGACCTTGGATTTTTTGAGTCATTTACGGTTGATTGAAGACCACTTGATTGACTTGTACTGATTTTGATTGGCCATTATAGTTTCCTTTAGATTGGCCCTTGTTTTACCATTATTTCTTTTTGGGTTTGATCTCACCCTCTTGTGTCTTGATTTATTTGATAAATCGAATCTAGGCAAGAGCTTCATCGAGTGTTCTATATTATTATAATTGTAATAACAAGAATATGGGCTTTAGAAAACTCCTTATGAACACTCAAGTTAATTCTTCCATTGAGAGGAAGAATGACAATTTGGTGATGACTGCCCTCCAATGGTTTCCGAAGTCATAGACCAACTCTTCTTCAAGTTGTCTAAGATTATATAAGTCGGTCAAGGTAGTTTTCTTGTGAACATTTAGGTAGAACCTTTCTAAGAATTTATCCAAAAAATTTTCAAATGTGTAGACACTGTGATGTGATAGATGGTTGCACCAATATATGGCATCCCACCTAATGTCTGAGGAAAAGTTTCGAGCATTAAGGTATGGTTCTCTTGGATTCTAAAACATGAATGGATGAATGCACTTAAATGATCCCTAGGGTCCTTAGTCCCTTTGAATTTGTCAACCTTTGATAATGTAAAGTCTACCGGATAAGACAATGATGGTATCGAAGAATGAATGGGTTGATTAATCAACTATGTTAATGTAGGTTTCTGGTACATAATTAAGCTATCAACTTGTTGTTGCAAAACTTGGATCTTAGGGTCTTCCATGTGTGTCTAGAAGCCCTAGTTTGTTTCATAGGCATATGGAGGTGGTGTGTGTTGGGTGATGAACTATTGGAATAGAATGTGGTTTTGATTGGTTGATGAATTAATGGGTATATAGTGATTTTGGATGTTATTTTGTGATGGAGTGATTGGTGTTGATGAAGTGGGGATAAAGTTTGAGGTATTTGGACATGTTGGATTGTGGAAGTGGTATTGATGTGGTTAAATGGAGGTGTGGGTATAGTAACCTTACAATATTGTGATACCCAAGATGGATCAAGTGTGAAAAAGATGTGTTAATTGAGAATGGATTGAAGTTTAAACTATGCTATTTGTGATTGCTACTATGGTCAAGAATGAGCATCTTGATGTCCCATAAATAGTTGATTGAAATGTTGCCATGCTTATTGTATGGAAATTTTTTATGTAAATTATGTTGGAAGTAGATGTAGGTATGGTGTGAGTGTTGGTAATGTTGGTTGAGGTAAATGAAGGGTAAGTTGCAAAAGGAATCACAACTAAATGAGGGGTGGTATATGGGATGGTGGATGGAATCTATGAAGCTATATTAACTTGTGCTTTGTAGAGTGGGTTGAAGTGGGTTGTGGTACAGGTAAGCAAAATGGAGGTGCTTTGACTAAATGGTTGTGGAGGAATTTTGTGTAGGAGTGTGGATGAAGCCTCAAAAAGAGGGTTGGTGAGGATTTGATTAAAACAGTTTGGATATGAGTGAGCAATTTCCTGCTGAGAAGAAGAAATATGTTTGGGTGGAATGTTAAGTGGTTCTAGAACCATATTGGTGGGTCTTAAATATGGTATGTGTTTATCAGAATCTATGTAATTAATTTGGTGATCAGTGGGTATGGATGGTTTAGTTTCTAGAATAAAAGTGTTGATAGCCCTTTGTATCACATCTACATTTTAAGTGAATACTGTGAGATGTTCCAGTAGATAAGCTAATATAGCTTCTCTATGCCATGCTGGCTATTTTAGCTCTAAAAGTGGCTAGAGGAGTGGAGCACTCCATGGATGAATTTGGTTGGTTGATAGGTAGTTGACTCATGGCTTTGGCTTGATTTTGGGTCAATACCATAAGATGTGAGTAACCTAGAGTAATGAATGTGGTATATGTGCGTGTGAAAAGTGAAATCGCAATGAAAACCATACAAGTAAAACAACCAAATGTATCCTATGTTTTTGTAATAGTTTTTTATTTTATTTATTTATTTATTATATTTTTTTGTGTTTTTTGTGTGTTTGATGTTAAGACTCCTTAAGACTAAAACAACTATGTAAAGTGGGTGGAAGGTGTATTCACACTCAACCCTTTGACAATGAATGAAATGTAAATGGATAAAATGACTTCTTAGAGTGTAATCCACTCCAAGGATCTCTCAAAAGGGGGATTTTTTGGTGATGAAGTCTAGAAAACTATTTATGGGGTTACTAAGGTGTCTAGGGGGAGATCCAATGGATGTATATGAATCCCACTGTCACTAGTATCGATCAATTTTTGGTTATAAAATCCAACTCGTTGATGTTAATAGTAAAATGTGCTATGTGTGGGATCCTTTTATGATTTTTTTCTCTATGTTGTTTTTTTTTAACATAAAAATACAAAGAAATCACCCTTCACATCATAGGAAACTCAACCAAGGTGGTGACTAGGAACACTAGTGCCAAGTGTGAGGCCCTCAAAAGAGTCTAGGGTACACCACTTAAGATCCATAATGTGTGGAGGGTTCACCTAGCTCTTCCACTCTGAATCAACACATGTTTCCAATAATGGGATGAAGCTTGAGCACAATTTACATATTCTAACTTAGAAGTGTGAGAAATAAGAAAGAAAGGGGAGTGTGTGGTTCCTTTATTTTTTTTTTCTCTATGGTGTTTTTTTAAACATTAAAATGAAAAGAAAAACTATCTTAAGATGCAACCTAGTATGCTCTTCAAGTTTGTTGCCTAAAACATAAGTGAAAACACTCAAAGCAAACCAAACAACAAACAAAATTCTATAAACAACATATAAATTTAGACCATTTTTGACATACAAATTTAGAAACAACTTAAAATAAATTTGAAAACTATAATGCAACTAAAAATTGATTTATGAGTGCAGATATACCCCTTTATGTAGTCTATATGATAAATTAATAGCTACTCTAAAATGCACTTCCTTTTATTTTATTTTTATTGTAAAGAAAAATACCTACGAATGCCTAACAATGCATAATGTATTGCTTTTTACATAGAAAAATAAACATTTTTTTTTTTTAAAGTTAAAACGTACTAGAAACCCTATGTATTCTTCCCCCAACTTCATGAACATAACGTTGAATCTCCCATATACTTGGTGGCATCCATATAGATATTGTGTGGTATTTGCACGACCACTGATCAAATACCACAACTCCTAGAAACCCTAGTTTTGGACTTCATGATTTTTATAGGATCAAATTTCTAAAAACCTATAGTAAAAACATAAAAACAGAAATCAGAAACTCAATATTGACAAGGCAAATGAAAATATGAAACCCTTTGGGGATCCCACCATGATTGCCATTTTGTATACGAAAAATATCGATACCAATATAAATATAATGAAGCAAAGCAAATAAAAACTATATGAACATCAAACATTATATATTAATTATCTAACACATAGATGTATCCCAAATCAGGGGTTATAGAACAATATTTGCTTTGATACAATGATTTACAATGAGAGGGGTGAAACCCTTGATCACTCAATGGTTGTGTCTTCAGATCTTATTTGCTCCAAACAGAGGTGAGTGGGCTTGTGTATCCCTATAAGGCCACTCAAGCTGCAACAACCATCAATGAAATTATCTCCTACACCTGCACACAAATCACAACATAAAAATTGGATCAATAGTATATGTGAGGGCTCCACTATGTGAGGTCCTATTTAAAAAGTAGATCTACAAAAACCTAATTGTAGTGTTGATGAAATATAAACTAAATACAGGAAATGTAAGATAGAAAGCAAATAACAACCTTGTCAATACTTGAGTCCTCAATCTACTCTTCTATTGGTTCAATTTGATGTTGCACAGATAAAATAGTGGATATGGCAACGATGATGGTTTGTGTGAGTATGAAGTGAAAGTGAGATGATAGAATGCTAGGCTCAAAAGATAATGAATGATCCAACCTTGTGATTTCTCTCTCTTTCATTCATAAGAAAGAATGATCTTTTATGATTCCACTTAATAAATGTTAGGGTTTTGACAATATTAATGGGAAACCAAGATTAAAACATGATGAAGGGTTGTGATTGTGATTTGATAAGTGACATTGATCATGTTAAATGAGCAGCCATGATGGGCGACTAATATTTATTCATATATATATATATATATATATATAATGAATGACTATGATTTGATGATGAGTGGATGACAAGTGGCTAAGATTTGGTGTCTACAAATTTATGTGAAGCCTATAAATGTGTAATATGACCATTCAAAGGGTTGGAATCACATGGGACTCATCGTAACCACTTGGATAAATTAATATATTTGTTAAAGTGACATAGAAGAAAAAAATAATTTCTAAAGTGCATATAGAAGGGTGTTAATACTAAATTTGGATGGATGAGAAACCATTTTGTAATCTAAGTTTTAGAAATTTGTTATTCTAATCTATGTTAATTAGAGCTAAATGTTTTTTTTACCATGATTAGTGTTTGATTTGGATTTTTTTAATACATAGGGGAATCGGTAACACCATTGGGTGCTTCCACTATAAACCCTAGTCTGTTGGGTTAGATAAAGTCAACATGACCCGCAACCCTTAGGGCATCAAACAAACCCGCAACCCTTAGGGCAGCAAATAGGGGAACATTTTAGTTTACATAGATTTTTAAGAGGGGTCTTGGTCCCCTCGTAGGAGGATTTGAACTTGGGTCTCATTTGAGTTGTATTTTGACTACTATAAATATGAGTTGAAGGCTCATTTTTAAGGATCCTTTTGGTAAACTTAAAAACTACTCTACTCTTTGAATAAAAAATATATCAGGTAGGAAACCTTTATAATCTCTAGCTCATTGAGTAAAGATAAAATCAACAAGACTCTAACCCTCTTGGGAATCGAATAAGAACAACCTAACAACTAGCACTCAACTATTAAAATGAATCAAAATTATGTTAGATAATATCATTGAAATAAATAAATAAATTATATATAACAATTGCTATAAATTTATGTATACTCTATCCGTAACTTTTGAATGGTAATAAAATGATATATTTACTTTTTTCATCTATTTATTTGCAACTCTACCTATTAATATTAATGTATGGAAACTATTTTATCTTTAGATTAAATTCAAACGGCTATAATTGTATCTATGTATTTAGATATCTACTAAAATACATTTATGTTTTCCTTTATAGTTTTTTTTTTAATTCTTAAACGTTTAGACTAGATTATTGCATTAGAAAGAATCCAAACCTCTATATAGGTTGAAAGGCATAAAAATATTTCTTCCAATGTTGGTCAGGGTAGAAACCCATTACTGTTCTCAATGCAGCATATAAAATTATTGATAAGGCTTTGGTTCAAAGGATCAGTATTATTACATAATATTAGGTTAAATGAATAAATTGGCTTCGTAAAGGGAAGGTATATTCTTAACAATTTAACTTGAGCATGGGAAATGTTTGAATGAGTGGTAGAGTTTGGTTAGATGCTCTCTTTCTAAAACTAGATTTTGATAAAGCCCAGGACGATAGTCATTGACCATTTATCATTTAGATGGTTTAGTGATTGGGATTTAGTCCTTTGATTAGACACATAATCTCCCTTATCTTCGTTGATGCTTGTATTAGAATTTCTAATAATGGTTCTCTTTCTATTACCTATAAAGGTTATAGTTTTGTTTTAAAATTGAAACTTTGTTGTGAACGATGTGGTGTGTATTACAATGTAACCTTGGTATTACAGTGTTTTTATCATTCATATTATAATATTTTAACAATTATTTGTATTATTATTTTTTTATTTTAATTTATGTATTGTTATAGTCATAGTTGTGTATTGTTTGAACTGTGGTTCCAATTTAAATGGAGGTTATAAATAAGTTATTTTTTTGAGAGATATTTAAATGAGGGCGTCTTGCAAGCTCCTCCGCCGCCGTTGCGTCAAAGACTGCATTTTTGCGCCCTACTTTCGTCCGAATGAGCCTCACAAGTTCGCCATCGTTCACAAGGTTTTCGGCGCCAGCAACGTCAGTAAAATGCTTCAGGTAACAACTTAAGTTTAATGTCGATATTAATTCAGGACGAAATTTAAATGTTTTAGTTTACAACCGATTAAGGCTTTATTTTAATTTTTAACAATGCCTAGAATCTCCCTTTTCACGAGAGAGCAGATGCCGTTTGCTCCTTGGTGTATGAAGCGGATGCCAGGATGAGAGATCCGGTGTATGGCTGCGTAAGGGCCATATCAACTATGAACAATGAAAGGGCCCGCTTGAAGGCGGATTTGGCTATTGCAAAAGCTGAAAATGTCGTCTGCAATTCAATTGCTGGTAAGTTGAAGGCGGAATTGGCTATTGCCAAAGCTGAAATTGTGAAGCTGCAGCAAGAAAAAGCCGTCTCCAATTCAAATAATTCAATCACAGCAGAAAAAGCCGTCTCCAATTCAAATAATTCAATCACAGAAGTTGCTGGTACGTCAAATTCAGTTCCAATAGAAACGACAGAAATGGATCATCACAACCCTTACATAATTCGTCAACCTTTTGTTTATCAAAATGGCCATCCTTCCATTTATCCAATCCATCATTATCCCTCTCCGTCTCTTGATTCTGCGGCAAACCCCCAGATCCTATGGACATGAGAAAAAGCCAGCAATCCGTGTTGCTTTCTTTCTGCCATTGGAGCCTGCCTTCTTGCATTACTCCTAGGTTTAAAATTTGCTGCGTGTCAATTAGTACTAGATTTAAGGTGTCAACTCTATATGTCCTATGCTTTATCAGTTCAGTCATCTCTCTGTCAATTAGTAATTACTCGATTTGCCGACAAAAACTTAGACATGCAAAACGCCGAGCGAGATTATAAATTGTATAGCAAAGGAGATTCAAATACACACTGTGAGCCTTACATCTAGACTTTTTGGGCACACTATAGGCATGCCTATATATAGATATCACACTTTAAATTCACATCAACTATGGAGACCTCGTATAAGCTTTTTGAGGATGACCAACCGCCTACATTTACTCCTTGTTATCTAATTTATCTAGATAGTAATAGTAATGATCTAGATAGTAATAGTTTATTAATTATAATATTTATTTATATAAAGTGGAATGTTATTAACAAAAGTAAGATATGATCTCAATATTTCATATGCAAATATTTGCGTGTATTGAGGTCAATTTAATTGTAGAATTGTGGAGTGGTTTTGACTAAACATAATTTTTAGCTATATTTTATAATATAATATTAATTTTTTTATTAAGTTATTTATATTTTTTATGTATATGTTTTTCAAATTTTTGTTAAATATTTTTTTAATAATAAAGTCCTTACTATTGATAATTTGTAGAAGAGAGGGTTTAATTTGATCAATCATTGCTTCATTTGCAAACATGACTAGGAATCTTCCTCACATTTGTTTCTTAAGTGTAATATCTTTCAAGAATTTTTTTATTATTTACTCTAGCAGATTGAGGTTGATGAGGCCTGGAAATGCCTCAATCATAACATGTTTTGAACACTAAAATTGCCTACAAACTCTTATGTTTAATCTAATATGCTAGTTAAGTTAATTCAATATGCTGTGTATTAACTATTTGCATGATAAATATATCTGAAATACTATATTCTGATTTTTATAGCTTTTTGCATAAGTTTTATGTTATTTTGTTATGACTTGCTAAATGAAATACACTTAGGTTGATAGCAACATTTCACTAATCATGTTTTGATATGTCTCAAGCATTTATTTTACCTATATTTGGCAATAGTGCAAGTAAACTGTTACTATGCAGCAAAAATTGGCTTTTTCCATGTAAATTCTAGCCAGCTGCCAATGAATGGCAAGGCATGGAATTCACATATAGAAAGAGATGAAGACCATTGGAATCTGATCCTAAGAAATAACCCACATGAGAAATGCAAAGGAAATCATTTAAAGAGCACACATTTGTTCATTCTGAAGTCTCTTCGAAATGAATAGATATCTTAGAAATGAGAAAACATAGTGTCTTCTAAATGAGCGGATCTTCAGAATGAGAATTGCAGTATCTTCGAAATGAGCCACTTATCTTCGAAATGAAAACATAATATGCTTTTTGACTTGTTGACCAAATTATGACGCTGGAAAAAGGAAAATAAATATTGAAAAGGGTAAGGTAAAATATCTCCCATCTGACTTTGCCGTCCTTGCCGACCAAAGCCACCATTTATGGGAAGATCAAGTTTGATCTTCTTCTAGGATAAAACCAGGAATTGTTGTAGCATAATAGGATTAGATCTTTTGATATATTCTCAGTTGTAAGTAGATCTTAGGACATCTATAAATATGGCTTCCATTCAGGTTGAGCTATTAAGGGGGATAGAGAATGAAGAGAGTAGAGAAATATAGGAGAAAATAGACAATAATCAGAAAAGTGACTGTTACAATCTTGTAACAGGTTTTCAACAAAATTATTGTAATCATGTTCTTGAATCGATACTATACTATTTCTATTTCATATTGCTTGTAAATGAGTGTGAGTAAGATCTAGAGAGAGAGAGACTCATACCTTTTTCTGGACAAAGAGGCTGGCCACTTCCAAATCTAGGAGGAGGACTAATAGTAGAATGAGTTGTAGAACTTGTCATTTCATTCCTTTGTAAATAACTAATGATATTTGCAATATTAGCTTATTTTATATTTTTTTATTTAATGGTTTGGTTCTAATCTCCACTTTCAGCAAAGCTTTCAATTTATTCCAGACTGTCATTTCCAGAATTTACTATTTTTTGTAATTTCCTACATTTTATGTTTTGTTGTCAACCCTTGCACAAAAGATTGACAACCTTCTATTATAGAGCCTTGACAGGGTTTCATTTATATGCTATAATTAGGTTTCCATTACTGCAAAAGTAAATAGATTTCCTTTTTGCAATTATAATTAGACTTCTAATTCTGTAACTGTTATTTCTGCAACATAATTAGGTCTCATTCTGCAATTATAATTAGGATTTCATTTCTACAGTTAATGATTAGTTTCCATTTCTGCAACTTAGATTAAGGTTTAATTTATGTAATTTAGAGATAAGAATGTCCTAAATCCCCCACACAATCAGTTTCACCAATAAGACCTGTTGCTCCAGATTGACCTAAGTTATAACCCTGTTCACCCCTTCTTCTACAGATAGCCTTGTACACTACCCTGGATTGATAAATTCATTGAGAATTAATGATGTGTATAATGAATATGAATCATTTTGGCACCATTTTTGGGGAATTGTGTTGCTAGAAGGTGACAATAGTCCATTAGACTAAGACATGAAGATTCAAGATAAAATTTGAGTAGAATAACTGGTTAAAGTAACAACTATTAACCTATAATTTATGTCATTTAAGAGTAAACATGAATGAATAAGTCTAGGGATGAAAAAGGTAGAATTACCCAAAAGGATCCCTGGCTTGTTCCATTAAGGAGATCTTCATGCCTAAGGGGTGAATCACCTGTGTTGAATTACCAAAAAGATTAAAAGAAAAATCATGAGTCTCACCATCATTAGAATATTCTGAGAAAGAAAAATCACCAGTATCATCATCATTAGAACATCCTAAAAAATAAAAATCATCAGACTCATTATCAACAGAGGGTATTGGACCTCTTGAGAGAGAAATTTTGATAGGTTTAACTAAGGAACAAGAAATTATGGTAGAAGGAGGCAATCAAGATAGAGATGGCCAACATGGCTATGTCCATAATGAAGGAGATGATCAGGATATGCCCCAACCTTCCAGAACATTTGAATATCCTATCTGTTTGAATCCAACACAAAACTCTCCCATGAAAACCATTTCACCTTCAGTACTTCCAACCTTCCGAGGTGTTGTATCTAAAGATCCTGATCAATTTTTTTTTGAATTCAAAGTGGTGTGTCAAACTTATGACTATGTAAATGACAATAAAAAACTTAAGGTTTTTCCCTCAACACTCAAGGACTCAGCATTACGCTAGTTCATGAGCTTAGAGCCAAATTCCATCCAAACTTGGGATCAAATGGAAACTGTGTTTTTAGGCAAATATTAGGAGTATTTCCGTGTAAGGAACAGGAAAGATGAGTTATTCATGATTAAATAGGAAGATGATGAAATATTAGAAGACTATCTTGATAGGTTCTCCTTTATTCAAAGGAGATGTGGACTTGTAGAACCAAAGTTATATAAAACCATATTTTTAGGAGGATTACAAGATGAATCCAGAGAAGTAATGGATTTTATGGGAAAAAGGGATGTAAATACTCTCAATAATGAGGAAATTGTAGATCTCTACAGGAATTACTCTCGTAATAAGCAGGGAAGAAGAAAAAATAGTACAAATGGCACTAATGTGAAGGACCTAATAGAGGAACTTGCAAATTTAAAACTGATATTCTAGTGCAATTAAACACAACTTTGGGGGGAATATATGCAAAAGCAAAAACAATAGAACCTTTGGCAATTTATTGCCCAAGATGTAGAAATAAACATGCTTTGTAGGAATTTCCTTTGAATAAAACATCTATCTTAGCCATTTGTAGTATTTGTTCAAAGAAGCATTCAACTGATAAATGCCACCTGCTACCACAACTCAAAACTATGTTAGAAAATCAGACTGAGGAACTCAACTATGTTGGACCAAAACAAGGGGGAAATTTCTCTCAATACCAAAATCCCTCTAGTTTTCCTACAAATTGGGGGCATAATCCTTGGACTATGCCTTGGGGACAATCAGTACCATCCCAACGTCCTTGGAATTATCCTCAATGGGCAAATTCCCAAGAATGACCATAAACAAATTGGAGTAATTCAACTTGGAATTAGAATCAGAATAACCCATCATGGAATAAAAAAAAACCATCTTGGAATCAAAATCAGACTAATCCACATTGGATGCAAAATCAACCATAGTGGAATCAACAATACCAGTCCTATCCAAGGTAGCAAAGAAATCAAGGTCAAAATCAACATTTTCTACCTGCACCTAATCAAAGTTTTCAAGAAAAATAGAACCAACCACAACAAAAACAATAGGTGAAACAACCTCAACTTCCAGCTCAATCAGTCACTAATCCAAACAACATGAGACATACATCCCCTGTCTATGTGGTTGAAGCTGAAGAAAATTTTGAAATAAATGTTATTGATTGTAGTAACATCCAACTTCGTTCAGGAAAAGTTATACCTGAACCTGTTTCAATTAAAATCAAGGAAAATGAAGAGCAAGAACCTTTGGAACCAGTTAAACCAACAATATAGAAAGAAGAAGAAAAAACAGAACCACATGCAGAACAATTACCTTCATCAAAGATAATTCCATATCCTGAAAGATTCAATACCACAACAAAAAATTATGAGTCAGACCTAGTCAAAGAACTTAAAAAGTTAACTATATCATTGCCCTTATTACAAGTTATTAAGGATATACCAATGATTAAAAGTACTATCCGATATTTGTGCATTAAAAGAGCAGGAACAAAAAAGAAAGCATTTCATAAGACTGTTCAGGTTGAAGGAAAGATAGTTGATCTCTTGTCTGGAAAACTAGTACCTCCAAAATATAGTGACCTAGGAAGTCTAGTTATCACAGTTACCATAGGTTCAGTACCAATATCAAATGTCTTAGTATATCTAGGAGCTACAATAAATGTTATGACCAAGGATATAATGAAACAATTACACCTCAAACATCTTAGCCCCACATTTATAGTTTTAGAAATGGCTAATAGGTCAGTTGCAAAACCTGAAGGTATCATTGAAGATGTTCCTATAGAAGTTTCTTCTTGGGAATTCCCTACAGATTTTTTGGTTTTACAGCCAAGAAATTTAGCACATGGATATACCATCATTTTAGGAAGACCTTGGCTTGCAACTACAGCAACCTTCATAGACTACAGATCTAGAAAAATGACTATTTCAAATGGTATTGATCTAAAAAAAATCTCTCTGTATCCTCCTGCAAGACCCTCCAAACAATTTTTTAGGTCAGTTATGGTTTCCTGATTCAGATGAAGAATCAGAGGAGGTTATTTCCACACTAGCCACCTTGGTAGTAAGAGAACACACATAAGACCTCCAAGACAAAAAAATTAGAAAATGAAAATATCCTAATGAATGTTCTACATTAACAAAGGATAGATGAGGAAGCAGTAAATATCCAGCAATTGTTAAGGAATGAGGAGAACCAAAAATCTAAAGGTGAACCATCTGTACTATCATAGGGAAACTCTGTTTCACTACCACATGGGTGGCACCATCACCTAATTTTTCCTTCTCACTGTTCCATATAGGATATGCTTCCATCAGGAAGTAATGAAATCAAAATCTCTTATTTCCTCCCATCTTAGCAGTGTCCTCTTAATTCCCTAATCACCAAGTATGAATAAGTGAATTTAGTCCTTCCAAATACAAAACAAATAGAAGTCCAACTAGGCAAATTTTTGAACATTTACAGCTGGCTTACTAGGGAAGAGGAAGAAAAATTGATAGTTGTCTTGCAAAAGCATGTCCATGCTTTTGCTTGGGACTATAAAGATATGTTAGGAGTTCACCCTGATATATGCACCCACAAAATTTATACTGAAGAAGTTAATCCAGTAAGACAACCCCAGAGAAGACTGAATCTTGCCCTAAGAGATATTGTAAAGGAAGAAATTGAAAAACTTCTAGAAGTAGGATTCATCTACCCAATTTTTGATAGCCAGTGGGTCTCTCCATTGGTTATAGTTCTGAAGAAAAATGAAAAAATGAGAGTATGTGTAGACTATAGAGAGTTGAATAAAGTAACATACAAAGACCATTTTCCATTACCATTCATAGATCAGGTGTTAGATACCCTTGTTGGAAAGAAATACTTTTGTTTTATTGATGGATTTAGTGGATATAATCAAATCCAGATTGCACCTAAAGATCAAGAGAAAACAACCTTTACATTTCCATGGGGAACATTTGCCTATAGGGTTTGACCTTTTGGTTTGTGTAATGCCCCAGCAACATTTCAATGAGTTGTCTTAGCAATTTTTTCTGATCTGACTACCAACAGTGTTGAGATATACATGGATGATTTCACAGTATGTGGACATACTTTTGAATTTACATTAGAAAACCTTGACAAAGTTTAAACTCGCTGTGAAACATATCAGTTATCCTTGAATCCAGAAAAATGTTTTATGATGATGAAGGAAGGAATAGTTCTTGGTCATCACATCTCTCTTTAAGGGATCCAGGTTGATCCAAAGAAGGTGGAAATTATCAAAAACCTTCTTCCTCCTAAAACTCAAACAGATGTCAGAAGCTTCCTAGGACACATTGGTTTTTACCGTAGGTTTATTCCCAGCTTTAGCACAATAGCCAATCCCATGTTTGCCTTATTGACTAAAGATTCTAAATTTTCCTAGACTACAAGGTGTCAAGAATCATTTGAAGCTCTGAAAGAGAAATTAGTAACTCCACCTCTGTTAAGAGGACCTAATTTGACATTACCATTTCACATACAGGCTGATGCTTCCAATACTGCAATTGGAGCAGCATTATGATAAATTGACAATGGTGAACATTATGCCATATACTACATTAGCAAGAATTTGACAGAAGCTGAGAAAAATTATACCACAACTGAGAAAGAATTCTTGGCAGTAATTTATGCCATCAAACAATTTAGGCATTGCATCACAGGTTATCAAATATTTATTCACACAGATCACAAAACCATTAAGTATTTGATGAATAAGCCTATGGTAAGTGCAAGAATTATTCGTTGGTTACTATTGCTGCAAGAATTTGATATCACTATAATCAAAAAACTAGGAAAAGCTAATGTTGTAGCAGATTTCTTGTCCAGATTATAGAACATAGATGAAGGGGAATTAGTTGAAGACACATTTCCTGATGAAAAATTATTTGCTATATCAGTCCAATCACCTTGGTTTGCAGATATAGCCAATTATTTGGTCACAGGGAAAGTTCCTCCACATTTCACTTCAAAACAGAAAAAACAATTGATCAAACAGAGTTCTTCTTTTGAATGGATTAAGGGTATACTTTTTAAGTGTAGTCTTGACCATGTGTTACGTAGGTGCATCCAAAAGGATGAGGTGTATGATATAATTAGGGCTTGTCATGATGAACCCTCAGGTGGAGACTACTCTGTAAAAAGCACAATTAGGAAAATCTTAGGGATAGGATATTATTGGCCATCTCTTCACAAGGATGTGAAAAAGTACATCAGACATTGTGATGCATGCCAAAGAAAGGGGAAACCCACTCATACAAATGAAATGCCACTACAACCTCAATTGGTTTTAGAGCCATTTGAGAGGTTGGGGCTTGATTTTGTAGGACCTATTGATCCACATTCTCAATGAAAGGTGCATATTCTAGTATGCACTGATTACTTGACAAAGTGGGTAGAGGTGCATGCTTTCAAACATGCTCGTGAAGAGAAGGTCACCGATTTCTTGTATACTCATATTTTTCAAAGATTTGGAGCTCCTCGGTCTATCACAACAGACCAAGGACCCCAATTTGCATCTAAATTCATTGATGCATTTATAGAATTATATGAAATCAAACATAGAAAATCATCACATTATCACCCACAAGCAAATGGCCAGGTTGAGGTAACAAACAGGGAACTAGAACGAATCTTAACAAAAATAGTAGCTTTTCATAGGAGAAAATGGCTATTTAAATTACCTGAAGCAGTGTGGGCTTACAATACTACTTGGAAATCCACTACTAGATTCACACCTTATGAACTAGTCTTTGGTAAAAAGACCCTCTTACCTATTGAATTTGAGCTACTAACACTACGCAAAGCATTGGAAATTAGAATTGAATTGTCACAGGCACAGACAGATAGGATTCTGTAGCTGAATGCATTGGATGAACTTAGGTTGGATGCTCTACACCAAACTAAAGTAATTCATGAGTAGAGGAAGATGTGGCATAACAGTCACATTCAACAGAAGAAACTTCAACAAGGAGATTGGGCTTTACTATTTGATTCTCATTATGAGGACTTCCCTAGAAATATGAGAACTAGATGGCTTGGACCTTACCATATTGAAGAGGTATTTGACAATGGTGCAGCTCATTTATCTCCTATTGATGGGTCATAGAGAAAGTTGGTAGTGAATGGACATCGCCTCAGGGTGTACCATACACTTCTGACTAAAGAGGAATTCTTATAGCAGCTTGACAGTTTGGATACACAACATGTGGAAGAAATTTTCTCTTCCACTTCAAAACAATCAGCATGATCATGGATCTCAAGAAAAAAAATAGAAAAATACAAAAAAAATAGAAAAAGCAAAAAATAAAAAGATGAATAAAATCTGATTATGAAATCCTTCATGGGCATGATTTTAGGGAAATAATGAATTCCTTCATGGGCATAGTCATAATCAAGAAAAAAAAAGGGGGAGAATCAAGAAAAAAAAAGAGAAAAATGAATAACTCAGCAGTGAAAACCTTTTCTAAGGCACTACTGGGTTGGTATGCATGAAAACTAGTTTTCTGGCATGCATAACCTTGAAAATTTTTGAACCATCATTGTACAAATTCACCAACTTGCACTTGTTTTGAAATATTGTATAAAATCTCAGCAGAACATCAACAGAAGTAGTCATATTTCAAAAACTTGCATTAACTTGTTTTAATCAGGTATATATTTCTTACATTTCTTCATTGTAAATGATTGGTATATAGTATATAACAATTAACCATTAGCATAAAATGGTATTCATAAGAGTTGGCATACTTAAAACATGTTTTGAGAATGAGAATATTGATTTCTGCCTAATATTCGGAACAAGAATGCCAAAAATAGTGCTTGCTATCTTCTTCACATTAATTGCTATATTGTCTTCGAATTGAAATTATCTTCGGAATGACAGTAGAATGAATGTTGCACTTTGTCTTCAAAATTAAGATTTGTCTTCAAAATAAATCTTTGACTTTGGAATGAAGCTTTATCTTCGGAATGACGATTTTCCTTCACAATGAAGCATCATCTTCGGAATGAAGCTTTGTATTCAGAATAAAGAAATATTTGTCTTCGAAAAGCAGCAGGATTTGTCTTCGAAATGAAGTTCTGTCTTCGGAATGACAATTTACCTTCGCAATGCAGCTGATATTTGGAATGAGGATTTATCTTCGAAAAGAGGATTTATCTTCGAAATGAGGATTTATCTTCGAAATGAGGATTTATCTTCGAAAAAAATATTTATCTTCGAAAAGAGGATTTGTATTCGAAATGAGGATTTATCTTCAGAATGAAGATTTGACTTCGCAAAGAAGCATGATCTTCAGAATGAAATCATAATCTTTAGAATGAGGTTTTGTTTTTGCAATAGATCATAATATTCGGAAAGAGCATTCAATATAACATCTCCACGTGGCATCCAAGGAAGAAAAGAAATACGATCAAATAAAAATTCTTTTGGCTGCATATGATAAATGAACACGTGTCAGTTAGGATGTGGTTTGTTTTTGCACCCATTTATAAAGTACCAAAATCATGGAGGACGTGACCAACAGTATGCCATCATTTTTTAATGCTAATAAACATGCACATGGAAGACCGCAGGCAAAACATAAAAACTAAAAATGAGTAAGGTGGATCTGACAGTAAGGACATCTGCGCAACCATTGATGGACATGTGTTTGAAGCAAAAATAGAAATGAGTGCCATCCTTCTTTTCGAAGACATATTTTCTAGTGCAAAATTATTACAAGGTACAGTGCTCAGATTACGGTTCATTTCGAAGAACAAAAATAGGGCAATTGAAAACTTGGAACCAAACCCTACAAATCTGTAAACACCAAAAACTAGAAATCCATCAAAGGAATAGCAGCAAAAGTGAACAGTTTGTAACGTACCAAGACAATAAAATGGGGTGAAAAACAAAAATGGAACCAGCAGATACCACCCACCTCCGATAAAATCCAGAAGTGCTGCAGACTTTTGAAGATGGAGGGCTTATGCCATTTTTGGATAAGTTTAATGGGTTCTCTGAATATTTGGCCAGCATGTTCACCCACACATTCAGAAACAATCGGGCACACGTTAACGACATGACCATTGAGGTAACCCCTGAAGTTTTGAGTCAAATTACTGAGCTGCCATTAGAAGGTCTTCCAATTTCTAAGTATGGCAAAAATACATTGGTAAATATAGTTAATCATTTTATGGAAGAAAATGATAGCGAGCCAGAATATTTAACACACAATAACACATGCAAGGGAGTAAAAAGGGCCAGCCTACAGGAACCCTAGGATGAAGTGGCCACATGGGTAATTAAATTTCTAACCTATGAAGGGTAGTATGTACTGTTGTTCGGGCATCATATAAAAATTTAAACCATCTCAGACATGGTAGGCAACAACCAGAAGTTAGGGTAAATCTTCCCCTGTATCTGCACCAAAAATTGAAAAACATGGCAAAAATATATCAGAAAGGAAAAGGGAGCGTTCACCACCATGGTCTCATAAAACTAGTTTGCTAGCACCATTTTAGAGGAAACCTTAGGAGCTTTGATAGGTTTTACTCTACCTTAAATGATGTAATTTTTGGAGATGAGGATGAGGAGGAAGAAACAGATGTTGCTGATGCTATTGCAGAAGAAGAAATAGTTGTTGTAGAGGTTGTTGCAGAAGATGAAATAGAAACTACTACAGAAGCTGTTGCATAAAAAGAAATACACCCAGCAATAGCAACAGAACACCTTGCTCCAGAACCTTCAACTTCATGAGCCAAGAAGCAAAAGAAAGAGGGTCTGGAATTGGCAGTAGAACAAAAAAATAGAAGGTACATTTTTTTGAAGTTGTAACTGATTTGTTAGAACATGGAAGTGAAGCACCTAGCCCAATAGGGGAAGAAACAACAAAGGAAATAGAAACATCTGAAACTGACCCCACAACCCCTGCTATCACTAGAAAACAAAGCAAAAAGAAGAAGTTTGCATCTAGAACTAGGAGGTCTATGAGACTTCACTTGAGAGAAATGACAGAACAGGTCATATAAAAGAAGGTGGACAAAGTAGTCCAGATGTCACTAAAATACAACCAGCCCGTAAAAACTTTCTAGAAGTCCCTGAATAGATAATTGAGGAAGAGGCTGGGCAGGATGGCTTGGAGGTGGCTACAGTTCAACAGACCATAGAAATGGTAAATGCAATTATAGATAGTTTCATAGAGCCTTCTAAACAAGAGCAGACAAATGTTGTAGAGGAAGAGATAGCTATTGAGCAGCCAACTACAGTTGACTAGTCTGCATCAGATTCTGAAGCATAAACAAAGGAGAAAGACATCACAGAGCAGCTGAGAGCATCAAGGAGTGTTGTCAAAACACAAACCAAATGGATTGAAGAGAGAGAAAACATCATTGAGATACAAGAAATAAAAATTGTAGAGTTACAGTAGAAAGTGGTAGAATTGAGAGAAAGGCTGTCATAGTATGAAAAACAACCAATTGTATCCATTGATGAGGATGATTTGGCTCAATTGCTTGTGGATTTATCTAGGGCAGATGAATCTGTTGAGGCAGACATAGGTGCTCATTCTGAAGAAGAAGCCTTTCATTCTGAAGATGTGCCTTCTCATTCTGAAGCATTACCTTCTCATTTTGAAGATGCTTCAAAATTGGCAAAAAACATAGCAGAAAATATTGGAGATGAGTCACCAGTATAGGAACAGTCCAAGCAGCAGCATGAAACTATTCAAGTAAGTACTTCTATTGATGACCCTATATTTCAAACTGTTACACTGTTAGTAGAAATAGCAGATAAGGGGGTGCAAGTGGAATTACTTTCTGATGACAACCCAATAGAAATAGTAGAAAAGGGGGTACAGGTAGAATTACTGTCAGATGATCAACCAGTAGAAGTGGCAGAAAAATGGGTTCAGGTAAATCTTCTACCTAAAGTTCCACCTATAGTTAGACCACCTAATACTGTGTCCCTAGAACAATACAATGCAGACATAGCCATTTTGGTGATTAGATATGAGAAGCTTGCCACTAAGACTGAAAAATTCAAATTGGAAGGAAAACGGCTAGAGGCCAAGGAAACATAGATTCAGGCATTGAAAGAAAAGGTGTTTGATTTATGTCAAACTGCTGAATTTTTAGTTCAATTCAGATGGCCAGCCGAATTTTACAGTCTTATTCTAAAGGAGAAATACCTTAGATGGCATATCATGAGGATTAGCTCAGGTCTCCCATATAAATTGGACACAATTGTAGATTTCTTGGAAGCATATTTTGATAGCCCTATTGAGCAGAAAAATCTCCTATGTGAACTATTTTTACATAGCTTATTTATTCCATAAGAAGTAGAATTTCATCCTCAAATCTACATTGGAGATGTTCAATTGAGGGCATTCATGTCCACCTTGCAGAATCAGTTTTATTAGGACCAGGAGAAAAAGAAGAATAAAGAAATTGAAACAAGAGCTAAATTTTTAGTTAGAGCAATTTAGCAAAATCACCCAATTATCACAAGATAGCATTTCACCATGATGAACAAGGATGATGTAAAGAGAATGTACTTGACAAACTTGAGGGACTGTGTGAAAATATTCCACAATTTCTATAATGAAAATTTTGTGCCAACATTATCAGTCTGTAGAAACAGATGGGATGAACTTTCCATGTCTTTACAGAAAAGAGAACCCATCTCCCCCATCAAATTAGAATGGTCCAGAAGAAGGGCGAAAGGAGTAATACAGTTGATTGAAATCATGCAACATAATTGGATAGGTCTCATATTTAGGCCTCCAACCATCATCACTCCAGTTCCATTCTACTTTGAAGAAGATGCCCAACCTGATAAACAGTTTGAAGAATGGCTCAGGAACATTCAGGACAACAACGGGTATTATATAGGCAAGAAGTTGTTCTACAGGTCATGGAATTTGAACATGGACATATGTGATTCCATAGCACAACAAAATGCATGAGGACATGCATTAATATAAGTTGGGAGGAAAATGATGAGGCCTGGAAATGCCTCAATCATAACATATTTTGAACATTGAAATTGCCTACAAACTCTTATGTTTAATCTACTATGCTAGTTAAGTTAATTCAATATGTTGTGTATTAACTATTTGCATGATAAATGTATTTGGAATACTATATTTTGATTTTTACAACTTTTTGCATAAGTTTTATGTTATTTTGTTATGACTTGCTAAATGAGATATGCTTAGGTAGATAGCAGCATTTCACTAATCATGTTTTGATATGTATCAAGCATTTATTTTACCTAAATCGGCAACAAGTGCAAGTAAACTCATTATCGTGCAAGCAAAAGCGGCTTTTCCCATGTAAATTCTAGCCAGCTACCAATGAATGGCAAGGCATGGAATTCACATATGGAAAGAGATGAAGACCATTGGAATCTAATCCTGAGAAATAACCCACATGATAAATGCAGAGGAAATCATTTAAGGAACACACATTTTTTCATTTCGAAGTCTCTTCAGAATGAACAAATATCTTCAAAGTGAGAAAACACAGTGTCTTCGAAATGAGCGGATCTTTAGAATGAGAATTGTAGTATCTTCAGAATGAGTCACTTATCTTCGGAATGAAAACAAAATATGCTTTTTGACTTGTTGACCAAATCAAAATATTACTCTGTAAAAAGCACAATTTGGAAAATCTTAGGGATAGGATATTATTGGCCATCTCTTCACAAGGATGTGAAAAAGTACATCAGACATTGTGATGCATGCCAAAGAATGGGGAAACCCACTCATACAAATGAAATGCCACTACAACCTCAATTGGTTTTAGAGCCATTTGAGAGGTGGGGGCTTGATTTTGTAGGACCTATTGATCCACCTTCTCAATGAAAGGTGCATATTCTAGTATGCACTGATTACTTGACAAAGTGGGTAGAGGTGCATGCTTTCAAACATTCTCGTGAAGAGAAGGTCATTGATTTCTTGTATACTCATCTTTTTCAAATATTTGGAGCTCCTCGGTCTATCACCACAGATCAAGGACCCCAATTTGCATCTAAATTCATTGAGGCATTTATAGAATTATATGAAATCAAACATATAAAATCATCACATTATCAACCACAAGCAAATGGCCAGGTTGAGGTAACAAACATGGAACTAGAACGAATCTTAACAAAAATAGTAGATTTTCATAGGAGAAACTGGCTATTTAAATTACCTGAAGCAGTGTGGGCTTACAATACTACTTGGAAATCCACTACTAGATTCACACCTTATGAACTAGTCTTTGGTAAAAAGCCCCTCTTACCTATTGAATTTGAGCTACTAACACTACACACAGCATTGGAAATTGGAATTGAATTGTCATAGGCACAGACAGATAGGATTCTGTAGCTGAATGCATTGGATGAACTTAGGTTGGATGCTCTACACCAAACTAAAGTAATTCAGGAGTAGAGGAAGATGTGGCATGACAGTCACATTCAACAGAAGAAACTTCAACAAGGAGATTGGGCTTTACTATTTGATTCTCATTATGAGGACTTCCCTAGAAATATGAGAACTAGATGGCTTGGACCTTACCAGATTGAAGAGGTATTTGACAATGGTGCAGCTCGTTTATCTCCTATTGATGGGTCATAGAGAAAGTTGGTAGTGAATGGACATCGCCTCAGGGTGTACCATACACCTCTGACTAAAGAGGAATTTTTATAGCAGCTTGACAGTTTGGATACACAACATGTGGAAGAAATTTTCTCTTCCACTTCAAAACAATCAGCATGATCATGGATCTCAAGAAAAAAAATAGAAAAATACAAAAAAAATAGAAAAAGCAAAAAATAAAAAGATGAATAAAATCTGATTATGAAATCCTTCATGGGAATGATTTCAGGGAAATCATGAATTCCTTCATGGGCATAGTCATAATCAAGAAAAAAAAAAGGGGAGAATCAAGAAAAAAAGAGAGAAAAGGAGAGGTAAAATAAAAAAAGAGAGAAAAATGAATAACTCAGCAGTGAAAACCTTTTCTAAGGCACTACTGGGTTGGTATGCATGAAAACTAGTTTTCTAGCATGCATAACCTTGAAAATTTTTGAACCATCATTGTACAAATTCACCAACTGCACTTGTTTTGAAATATTGTAGAAAATCTCAGTAGAACATCAACATAAGCAGTCATCTTTCAAAAACTTGCATTAACTTTTTTTAATCAGGTATATATTTCTTACATTTCTTCATTGTAAATGATTGGTATATAGTATATAACAATTAACCATTAGCATAAAATGGTATTCATAAGAGTTGGCATACTTAAAACATGTTTTGAGAATGAGAATATTGATTTCTGCCTAATCTTCAGAACAAGAATGCCAAAAATAGTGCTTGCTATCTTCTTCACATTAATTGCTATATTGTCTTCAGATTGAAATTATCTTCGGAATGACAGTAGAATGAATGTTGCACTTTGTCTTCAAAATTAAGATTTGTCTTCAAAATGAAGCTTTGACTTTGGAATGAAGCTTTATCTTCGGAATGACGATTTTCCTTCACAATGAAGCATCATCTTTGGAATGAAGCTTTGTCTTCAGAATAAAGAAAGATTTGTCTTCGGAAAGCAGCAGGATTTGTCTTCGAAATGAAGTTCTGTCTTCGGAATGACAATTTACCTTCGCAATGCAGCTTGATCTTTGGAATGAGGATTTATCTTCAAAAAGAGGATTTATCTTCGAAATGAGGATTTATCTTCGAAAAAAAGATTTATCTTTGGAAAGAGGATTTGTCTTCGAAATGAGGATTTATCTTCGGAATGAAGATTTGACATTGCAAAGAAGCATGATCTTCGGAATGAAATCATAATCTTCAGAATGAGGTTTTGTTTTTGCAATAGATCATAATCTTCGAAAAGAGCATTCAATATAACATCTCCACGTGGCATCCAAGGAAGAAAAGAAATACGATCAAATAAAAATTCTTTTGGCTGCATACGATAAATGAACACGTGTCAGTTAGGATGTGGTTTGTTTTTGCACCCATTTAGAAAGTACCAGAATCATGGAGGACGTGACCAACAGTATGCCACCATTTTTTAATGTAATAAACATGCACATGGAAGACCGCAGGCAAAACAGAAAAACTAAAAATGAGTAAGGTGGATCTGACAGTAAGGACATCTGCGCAACCATTGATGTACATGTTTTTGAAGCAAAAATAGAAATGAGTGCCATCCTTATTTTCGAAGACATATTTTCTAGTGCAAAATTATTACAAGGTACAGTGCTCAGATTACGGTTCATTTCGAAGAACAAAAATAGGGCAATTGAAAACTTGGAACCAAACCCTGCAAATCTGCAAACACCAAAAACTAGAAATCCATCAAAGGAATAGCAACAGAAGTGAACAGTTTGTAACGTACCAAGACAAGAAAATGGGATGAAAAACAAAAATGGAACCAGCGGATACCACCCTCCTCCGATAAAATCCAGAAGTGCTGCAGACTTTTGAAGATGGAGGGCTTATGCCATTTTTGGATAAGTTTAATGGGTTCTCTGAATATTTGGCCAGCATGTTCACCCACACATTCAGAAACAATTGGGCACACGTTAACGACATGACCATTGAGGTAACCCCTAAAGTTTTGAGTCAAATTACTGAGATGCCATTAGAAGGTCTTCCAATTTCTAAGTATGGCAAAATACATTGGTAAATATAGTTAATCATTTTATGGAAGAAAATGATAGGGAGCCAGAATATTTAACACACAATAACACATGCAAGGGGGTAAAAAGGGCCAGCCTACAGGAACCCTAAGATGAAGTGGCCACATGGGTAATTAAATTTCTAACCTATGAAGGGTAGTATGTACTGTTGTTCGGGCATCATATAAAAATTTTAAACCATCTCAGACATGGTAGGCAACAACCAGAAGTTAGGGTAAATATTCCCCTATATCTGCACCAAAAATTGAAAAACATGGCAAAAATATATCAGAAAGGAAAAGGGAGCCTTCGCCACCATGGTCTCATAAAACTAGTTTGCTAGCACCATTTTAGAGGAAACCTTAGGAGCTTTGATAGGTTTTACTCTACCTTAAATGATGTAATTTTTGGAGATGAGGATGAGGAGGAAGAAACAGATGTTGTTGATGCTATTGCAGAAGAAGAAATAGTTGCTGTAGAGGTTGTTGCAGAAGATGAAACAGAAACTACTATAGAAGCTGTTGCATAAAAATAAATACACCCAGCAACAGCAACAGAACATCTTGCTCCGGAACCTTCAACTTCGTGAGCCAAGAAGCAAAATAAAGAGGGTCTGGAATTGGCAGTAGAACAAAAAAATAGAAGGTACATTTTTTTGAAGTTGTAACTGATTTGTTAGAACATGGAAGTGAAGCACCTAGCCCAATAGGGGAAGAAACAACAAAGGAAATAGAAGCATCTGAAATTGACCCCACAATACCTGCTATCACTAGAAAAAAAAGCAAAAAGAAGAAGTTTGCATCTAGAACTAGGAGGTCTATGAGACTTCACTTGAGAGAAATGACAGAACATGTCATATAAAAGAAGGTGGACAAAGCAGTCTAGATGTCACTGAAATACAACCAGTCCCTAAAAACTTTCTAGAAGTCCCTGAACAGATAATTGAGGAAGAGGCTGGGCAGGATAGCTTGGAGGTGGCTACAGTTCAATAGACCATAGAAATGGTAGATGCAATTATAGACAGTTTCATAGAGCCTTCTAAACAAGAGCAGACAAATGTTGTAGAGGAAGAGATAGCTATTGAGCAGCCAACTGCAGTTGACTTGTCTGCATCAGATTATGAAGCATAAACAGAGGAGAAAGACATCACAGAGCAGCTAAGAGCATCAAGGAGTGTTCTCAAAACACAAACCAAATGGATTGAAGAGAGAGAAAACATCATTGAGATACAGGAAATAAAAATTGTAGAGTTACAGTAGAAAGTGGTAGAATTGAGAGAAAGGCTGTCACAGTATGAAAAACAACCAATTGTATCCATTGATGAGGATGATTTGGCTCAATTGCTTGTGGATTTATCTAGGGCAGATGAATCTGTTGAGGCAGACATAGGTGCTCATTCTAAAGAAGAACCCTTTCATTCTGAATATGTGCCTTCTCATTTTGAAGCATTACCTTCTCATTTTGAAGATGCTTCAAAATTGGCAAAGAACATAGCAAAAAATATTGGAGATGAGTCACCAGTATAGGAACAGTCCAAACAGCAGCATGAAACTATTCAAGTAAGTACTTCTATTGATGACCCTATATTTCAAAATGTTACACTGTTAGTAGAAATAGCAGATAAGGAGGTGCAAGTGGAATTACTTTCTGATGACAACCCAATAGAAATAGCAGAAAAGGGGGTACAGGTAGAATTACTGTCAGATGATCAACTAGTAGAAGTGGCAGAAAAATGGGTTCAGGTAAATCTTCTACCTAAAGTTCCACCTATAGTTAGACCACCTAATACTGTGTCCCTAGAACAATACAATGCAGACATAGCCATTTGGGTGATTAGATATGAGAAGCTTGCCACTAAGACTGAAAAATTCAAATTGGAAGGAAAACGGCTAGAGGCCAAGGAAACATAGATTCAGGCATTGAAAGAAAAGGTGTCTGATTTATGTCAAACTACTAAATTTTTAGTTCAATTCAGATGGCCAGCCGGATTTTACAGTCTTATTCTAAAGGAGAAATACCTCAGATGGCATATCATGAGGATTAGATCAGGTCTCCCATATAAATTGGACACAACTGTAGATTTCTTGGAAGTATATTTTGACAGCCCTATTGAGCAGAAAAATCTCCTATGTGAACTATTTTTACATAGCTTATTTATTCCATAAGAAGTAGAATTTCATCCTCAAATCTACATTGGAGATGTTCAATTGAGGGCATTCATGTCCACCTTACAGAATCAGTTTTATTGGGACCAGGAGAAAAAGCAGAATAAAGAAATTGAAACAAGAGCTAAATTTTTAGTTAGAGCAATTTAGCAAAATCACCCAATTATCACAAGATAGCATTTCACCATGATGAACAAGGATGATGTAAAGAGAATGTACTTGACAAACTTGAGGGACTGTGTGAAAAATTCCACAATTTCTGTAATGAAAATTTTGTGCCAACATTATCAGTCTGTAGAAACAGATGGGATGAACTTTCCATGTCTTTACAGAAAAGAGAACCCATCTCCCCCATAAAATTAGAATGGTCCAGAAGAAGGGCGAAAGGAGTAATACAGTTGATTGAAATCATGCAACATAATTGGATAGGTCTCAGATTTAGGCCTCCAACCATCATCACTCCAGTTCCATTCTACTTTGAAGAAGATGCCCAACCTAATAAACAGTTTTAAGAATGGCTCAGGAACATTCAGGACAACAGGGGGTATTATATAGGCAAGAAGTTGTTCTACAGTTCATGGAATTTGAACATGGACATATGTGATTCCATAGCCCAACAAAATGCATGAGGACATGCATTAATATAAGTTGGGGGGAAAATGATGAGGCCTGGAAATGCCTCAATCATAACATATTTTGAACACTGAAATTGCCTACAAACTCTTATGTTTAATCTAATATGCTAGTTAAGTTAATTCAATATGTTGTGTATTAACTATTTGCATGATAAATGTATTTGGAATACTATATTTTGATTTTTACAACTTTTTGCATAAGTTTTATGTTATTTTGTTATGACTTGCTAAATGAGATATGCTTAGGTAGATAGCAGCATTTCACTAATCATGTTTTGATATGTATCAAGCATTTATTTTACCTAAATCTTGCAACAGTGCAAGTAAACTGTTACTGTGCAGCAAAAACTGGCTTTTCCCATGTAAATTCCAGCCAGCTACCAATGAATGGCAAGGCATGGAATTCACATATGGAAAGAGATGAAGACCATTGGAATCTAATCCTAAGAAATAACCCACATGATAAATGTAGAGTAAATCATTTAAGGAACACACATTTGTTCATTTCGAAGTCTCTTCAGAATGAACAAATATCTTCAAAATGAGAAAACACAGTGTCTTCGAAATGAGCGGATCTTTAGAATGAGAATTGTAGTATCTTCGGAATGAGCCACTTATCTTCGAAATGAAAACAAAATATGCTTTTTGACTTGTTGACCAAATTTTTATGCTAGAAAAATGGAAATACAGATTGAAAAGGGTAATGGAAAATATATCCCATCTGAATTTGCCATCCTTGCCGACCAAAGCCACCATTTATGGGAAGATCAAGTTTGATCTTCTTCTAGGATAAAACCAAGAATTGTTGTAGCATAATAGGATTAGATATTTTGAGATATTCTCAGTTGTCAATAGATCTTAGGACATCTATAAATATGGCTCCTGTTTAGGTTGAGCTAGTAAGGGGGATAGAGAAAGCAAAGAGTAGAGAAATATAGGAGAAAATAGGCAATAATCAGAAAAGTGATTGTTACAGTCCTGTAATAGGTTTTCAGCAAAATTATTGTAATCATGTTCTTGAATCAATAAAGTGTACTATTTCTATTTCATATTGCTTGTAAATGAGTGTGAGTAAGATCTAGAGAGAGAGACTCATACCTTCTTCTGGACAAGGAGGCTGGCCACTTCCAGACCTAGGAGGAGGACTAACAACAGGTTTTTATTTTGATTTTGCTACAACAGAATGAGTTGTAGAACTTGTCATTTCATTCCTTTGTAAACAACTAATGATATTTGTAATCTTAGATTATTTTATGTTTTGTGATTAATGGTTTGGTTGTAATCTCCACTTTCAACAAAGCTTTCAATTTATTGCAGACTGTCATTTCGAATTTATTGTTTTCTATAATTTCTTGCATTTTATGTTTTGCTGTCAACTCCTGCATAGAAGATTGACAACCTTCTATTACAGAGCCTTGACAGGGTTTCATTTCTATGCTATAATTAGGTTTCCATTGCTGCAAAATTAAATAGATTTCCTTTCTGCAATTATAATCAGACTTCTAATTCTACAATTGTTATTTCTGCAACATAATTAGGTCTCATTCTGCAATTATAATTAGGATTTCATTTATGTAGTTAATGATTAGTTTCCATTTTTGCAACTTAGATTAAGGTTTAATTTATGCAATTTAGAGATAGGAATGTCCTAAATCCCCCACACAATTGGTTTCACCAATAAGACCTGTTGCTCTAGATTGACCTAAGTTATAACCCTGTTCACCCCTTCTTTCGTAGATAGCCTTGTACACTGCATTGGATTGACAAATTCATTGATAATTAATGATGTGTATAATGACTACGCATCAGAGGTCACCTAGATTTTTTTGGATTCTATATATGAGCTGGTCAATTAGTGGTTGTCATCATTCTCTTCTCCATGTTTAAATTTTTTGGAAGTTTTTTATTCCCCATCTTCTTTAGGGGATGTGTAAGGAGCGAAATGCAAGGGTGTTTAAAAACTTCGAGGGTGACTTATTTTATTTAAGCCAGAGAATTATTTAGAAGATGGTTGAAAATGTTTAGGTGGCTTCAAAATAATCCCTCCCTTATATGCCCTAGGGCCACCCTGATTTTTCTATGGAATAGTTACTTGGTTTCCACTGGGAGTTAAGACCACCACTAGATCTAAATATACGTGTGACTATTCATTGGATCCCACCCCCTTCTGGTCAATTCAAACTTAATTTTGATGGCGTGTCAAAGGGAAATATAGGCCCAGATGGTAAAGGGGGTATCATTCGTGACTGTCATGGTAATGCTATTCTAGATTTTGTAGAAGATCTTAGCATCCAATCATCACACTTTTCTGAAGCTCGTGCCTCCTTCTTTGGAATTCAAATGCTAAAGGACCTTATTATCTATAAAGCAGTCGTTGAGGGAGATTCACTAAACGCTATTAAAATACTTAAGGGAGAATGTCATCCTAGCTGGCGTATTTCAAATCTTATCAAAGAATACAGGGCTCATTTATTTTCATTGGAAGAGATGTAGATCAAGCATGAGTATAGGGAAGGGAATATGGTTGTAGAATCCCTTGCAAATATAGGCATATCTCATCAAAACTTGGTGATTTGGCATACCGATTTTCCACCTGATATCATTTGCCTAGTAAATGAAGATATTTTTTAATGCTTTTCAGGTGGTACCTTGCCAACGATAGCCTTTCCTTACCTTCGGTTGGTGGTGGATTTTAATTTTGGTTGTCATGAAAATGGTGAGCATTTACTTAGGGCCTTCGTATTGTCCTCTTGGGTGTCTGTGGCTTGATGTTTTATCTTGGTGGTGTTAGGAAGTCTAGTTTTCTTCTTTTCAATTTT
The DNA here is from genome assembly GCA_028583015.1 of Wollemia nobilis. Taxonomy (NCBI): domain Eukaryota; kingdom Viridiplantae; phylum Streptophyta; class Pinopsida; order Araucariales; family Araucariaceae; genus Wollemia; species Wollemia nobilis. The sequence goes on from JAQPPZ010016348.1 coordinate 6,167,265, forward strand.
TGAATTTTCCTTGTGTGCCTGTTTGGTGGTTCTTTAAAATTTTCTTGGTACGCTTATGTTACTTTGCCCTCGCCTCTACATTTTCTCTTTGTGTTCCCTTGGGATGTCATTCATTCCTCATCTTAATTTCTAGCAGTGTTATGTATCTTATTGTCCCGAGGGTATTCATTTTGTCATCTCCCTCTCTTTGAGCATGTGTCATCATGGCTCTTTCATGGTGCACTCTATTTTTCCTATATATAAACCTATTAGACACTCTATCGAGTGGTTGACTTCTGGATTTTTTGGTGGTGGTCATCCCTTGTTATTTTTTTTCAATTTTTTGGCCCATCCTTCATCATCCTAGGCCCATTATTGGCTTATTATTGTTTTTAGTGTTGCCTTCCTCCATGTTCAGGCTAGTTTTACTTCCTCTCCTCTTATTTTCAGCTTTCTTTCTCGGGTATGGCTCTTCTTTCTTCATTTCTATTTTCGGTATTTCTTGGTTGTTCTCAAAAGTGAGTTCCAACCCCTTCTCTTTTTCTATGCATTTGAATTTGTGAGAGTGGTGTTGTTATTTTACCTTGGATCACTAACGGATCCCTTCTGCCTGTTATTTTCTATGGGTGGGTGTTGGTTCAGTTGTGCTCAATTTATTTGGCCTCTATTTTGGAGAAATCAAATTTCTATTCAAATGGGAAAAGCGAAAATTTTTTATCCTAAATAATTTTTTTCTAATTCCCAGCTCGAACCAACTTCTATCACCTTTGATGATGAAGTTAAGTCTATTTTTATGGATGGTGGTTTTTTAGAGTGCATTCAAAATTTTCATGGGTACAATCCAATGCTTACTAACTGGATGGTGGCCACTTGGAATGATGGTTGGGTTCGGATTGGCTCATGGTTGTTCTAGGTGACAACAAAGCTTATCAATAGGACCACTGGCCTGATTCTTGATGGTGCTTATCATAACCATGATAGACACTCTTTGCTCTAGGAAATTAGTTTATTTTTGGATAAGGAGGAATTTCTTTCGAAAGTCCAAAATGGTTGTAGTGTTGTGGTGTTAGCTCCTTCATGGGATTGTTTTTGTAGGGTTATAATGGATTAAATAGGTTGCGGTAGAACTATCTTAGTTCTCCTCTCCTTTTGCTTTCTTGGGTTGGATTGGTGCAGTCCTTTTTTGTTCTACCCCTAGGTGTTTGCGGTGGTTCTATTCTATTTTTTGTTGTCTATTAGGTATATTGATTGTAAAGGTTGTGGGATTCCTTTAAAATCCTCTCCATTTTTAATAGTACCAAAAGAAAACATTTCTTATATCACATTTAAAAACATTAGCAATTTTTTGATGCAAATTAAACATTGAAATCTAAACATTAAGCTAACAAATTTGAGATTATATTTTATAAATATACGCAAGTTTCTTTCAAGTTGTTCAAGATTTTAAAAATATGTGTAACAAATAAAAGTGAAAAAATTATATACAATAAATTATATATCTTATTTATATAACATTATTATGTGTTTGTTATAATTAAAATTATAACTATTATATTTATAATGGTAATAAAAATAATGACAAACTTTTAAATTACAAAAGAAAAAAAATATGTTGCATTTCATATGACTAATACTCTATACACTCTACAAGGCATATTTACAGATTCTCATCCCTTCTCATATCCTTATTTTCCTTCATTTCTTCAAAAAAAAATTGTGTAAAGAATGAATCCTTCAATATATATATATATATATATATATATATATATATATTTAAGAATTTAAAAAAATAACAACATTAATTACTAGTTGGGATGAGACTCCTCCCAACCTTAGCCGGAAAGAACACTTGTTTACAACAGTAAAAGGATATTTTCATTAGAGACAAATCTCCTAAACCACCTGTCTGCAATGGTTGTCCAAATTAGTTGAACATTGGATTTGCTCACCAACCTACTTAATCCTCTCATCTTCAATAGCTGTCCACTAAATATCTCAATGCTAGTTTACTACTAATTTGTTATTTTTTAATTTGTAATTCTATTTTAATTCATAACTAGAAATAACCTACTTTTAGAAATATTTAAAACTGGTGGAGGTGATTCACCTAAAAATTAAACAAGCAACCTTAATCATGAAAAATTTCTCTATTTCTTATATCACATTTAATAATAACAATAGCTAATTTATCAATGCAATTTAAACATTTATAATCAAATATATAGGCTTATAAACTTAATTATATAATCAAATAGATAGTCTTATCAACATAATCATACACTTTCATTTTATTTTACATGGTTACATTGATATTGGTATATATAGTTTTTATCATTATTTAAGTTGAACAAAGAGGTGAGCAAAAATATACATGAATAAATACTTGATATTATAAATTTATATTTAATTCATTCTAATTATTAATTAAATGTTAGGGTGACTAAAAAAATAATGTATTTTTTCTTATCTTTTTCAAAGAACTAAGGGTGAAGCAATACAACTTGTGATTTTGGAAAATAAATTTGTATAACTTTATTTGGATCATTGTTAGAATAAGTAATTATTCTCTTAAGTTCTACTAGGATAGACTTACTTGATTTTTCACTCCTTCATGAGTCATGTGAACTCTCAGTTATAGTCTACATCATATTTGAGGAGTTGTTGTAATCCAACGACTCTCAATGATCAACTTTGTTATTTATACAAAGTTGATCCATGGAATAATCAATCGGTTCTATTTTTTTTCTTCAAATCTTGTAATGCTTTTTAGTTCTACTCTTGGGAAATTATAACATGGTACCAGAGAAGGATAGATTCTACTAGGCATTATCTTTTGAAGACAACCTCTCGAACTGGTTCTTACTCTCTTATATTTTGTTTTTAAAAAATAAAGAAAGAGGTTTTATATCTATTGTAGATTGTTTTTTTAAATCTACATTTTTTTTTTAGGAATTTGTTTATGGTAATATCTGGATAAATATTGTTTTACCTTGTTATGAAAATACTCTCCTCATTTTTTTTCTACAATTTTATGTGTCGTCCTCGTATGCCTATGTTTTAAATTTTTTTCTCCATCTCGAACGCAGCTCGCTTCGACTCCATTTAGCCATAACTGCGTATCACTCAAAAGTGGAGACTAAATATTCATAGGCAACATAATTTTTATGGTGGGGAATATATATTTTTTAATTGAAGTTTGGATTTCATTATATATTCATGATATCTTTAATTAGAGGAAGCAGCGCTCCTCGCATCAAAATAGGATGGAATTTTGGTCTAACTTTGAATAGACCAAATTCCATTTATTTTTTTAGAAACGTGGCTTTTGGCCATTGCTTATATTGGCGTGTATAGAGGCTACATCTCATAAAATAGGAATTTTCCTAATTAAATATCTATCGTTCGAAGATCTTGTGATTTCCAAATCTTCATTCAACTTGAACTTCTTCCATTTTTTTGTCCTTCGACAATCAATAAGAACTTTAGTTTTTTATTATATAATCATATTAAAAATGTTTGAATAATATTATTCTCTTATTTTGAATAGTGTTTCTTCATTTAAGCATTATACTGATGAATTTTTAGTTGTGCCTATCATATTCTGTCCTTTGGGGATCTCTACAAATGTGCCATAGATGGATATTCAGCAAAACTCATTCTGTGCTTTGTGTTAGATTTTTTTGATGCCTAACGTCTTCTATTTTTAAGGAATATCTCTGTGTGTGTGGCTTCGTTGCCTTCCTCTCGTCTTCTGGGAAGCCTCTCTTCTCCCTTCCTTCTTTGCTACTTCGAGTGCCTTCCCTGCATTTCACATACGCAACCACAAGAGACTCTCTGCTAAAATGAAGATTGTAACATCCTCGTTCCCGAGAGCCTCTCTAGTGTGTGCCTTTTTGGCATCTTCTAGGACTCTTATATTCTCAGTGCCTTCTCTGTGTACTACGATGCCTTCCCTACGTATCACAATCGCAACAAGAGGTGGTATTCAATTATTTAATTTTTTATAAAGTTCACTTCCTTTATTAACCTTTCAGGTGCAGTGATAAGAAGCAAACCTTTAAAAGTTCATGTTTTTCGAAACTCCAATCCAACATATCATGGATGTTGATCCTTCAGGTATTGTTATAATATTTTATGTTTCCTCCCTACTCAACTCTCAATGCAGTGAATCGTAGCCTTTCAAAGCTCCTTCCTCACTATCCATTGGTGTCGCTTGTTCGTTGACAGACACAACATCAATGTTTCTTCACTGCCTCTTGTCCTCTATATGACGTCAATTAAATTTCAACTCAGATATGCTAAGTTTTTTAAGATAAAAATATACATATGATCTTAGTTTAAATTTGTAGCCTTCAAAAGTTTCTATCCTTTTCTTTCTGGCCTCTCCTTGGTTCGAATATATAAAGGATAGTTGTAATCTCTATAATATAATTTTTTTGGGAGGGGTTTATAGGTGCATTTTTGCACCTATCATAGCATCGAGGGGGGTTGTTATTGAGTCAATTTTTACCTCTTTAATTTTTGCCTCATTACCTTTGTTATAAGTCATTTGTTTATATATCTTGGTAATGAAATATAAGTGAGGATAATTGATTTTAAATTACATTCCTTAATACATTAAAGATCTTAAATAAAAATATTTTATTCTTTCTTTAATTCCTTCTTAAAGAAAATCTCTATATTAAACAACTTACTTTGTTCTAATTATTTTTCTTTCCAAAGTTCTTTAATATTATATAGAGAATTTTTTAGTGGATGAAAGTGAGGATATATCATTAATATATATTATTTAATTATTTCCTTTCTTGCAATAGGTCTCTATATTAATGAACTTATTTTGATCAATTTTTTACAAAGAGTTTATTAATTTATATAATTTTTTTTGATAAAGGAATTTAAGTGAGGATATCTCTTTAATTAACCTTGTTAATCTATTTTATTCTCAATTCATTATTCCTTTCTTAAAAATTTCTAAAAATCAAATATATTAAATCAACTATGCACTTATATTGGAAATTCTAAATAACTTGTAGTTTCCATTATGTAAGGGCGGGTTATTAAGATAAATAATATAGGAGTCTGGATGACTAAAAGCCTATGTTCCAAGTATCAAATATACTCAATACTTATAGTTTCCCTCTTGTAAGTATGGGTATTTGAGGAGAAAATATATATAGGCTTAGCATATTTATTCTCATTAGACTAAGATTACTATCAAATATCCTCAAAATTACTTATAGTTTCCCTCTCATTAGGGTGGGTATTTTGAGATATTTGGTGTTTGTTAAAGGTTTATGTTCACTAATATCCATTGTATTCTCTAAATTACAGTTAAAGGGGGGAAGTTTGGGTTCACTTCAATTTTCTTTGGCAAAATGAATTCAATGAATACAATTAATCCTCTCACTCCTCATAACTACCATACATGGAAACCCAAAATATTAAATCTCATTTCTCAAAAAGGTCTCACACACCTATTAGAAGAAAAGCAACCCGATTTTGAAAAAGAATATAAAAAAATTGTTCATAAAGGGAATATGTATTAAACAATGGGTATTATAAGCTCTAATGTAAATGAAAGCTTATGGTTTCACATTACAGATTGTAAAAATCCTTATGAAATTTGGGAGAAACTAAATAACTTGTTTGGGAAAGTGGATCAAATAATATCAATGCAGCTAGAAGCAGAATTAACAATATTATCTCATGAAGACTTCAACAATATTGTTGACTTTCTCACAAAATTCAAAGAAGTCCTCACTCAATACAAAGGCAATGGGAAGAATAAAACTGAAGAAGAATACATTTATCTAATTCTTTCTAAACTAAATGGTGTATTTCAAATCTTTGCTACCACCGTTCCATCTACAAAAGATGCTCTTGGTGCAACTTTTAAAATGCCCTCCTTAGAAGAATTTTGTGATAGAATAACTAGGGAAGAAACAAAACATGCAAAATATGAGATCTCTTCCTTTTCCTAAAAATCCTTAGTAGCCTCTACATTTACTATAGAAAAATTCAAAAATAAATAAAGGAATCCCATAATTTGTAATCACTACAAAAAGAATGGTCATTCTGCAAACAAATGCTGGAAAAGATTACAACAACTAGAGGCAACTATGAAGGATCAAAATATAGATAGTAAAAATCAGATAGGAAAAGACCTAAATGTTCAATGGAATACCAGAAATACTTCATCTAATTACTGGGTCTTAGATTTTGGAGCAACTCATCACATGACTACTTCAGATGAGTCATTCTATTCTATCTCCTCTAGTTCAACATGTAGCATAGAAGTTGATGACTCTTCCTTTATTCCAGTTAAAGGAAAATGTGACATATCCATTGATGGTGGCTCTATCAATAATTTTCTCTATGTTCCAAACATTGCAATAAATATCCTCTTCATCTATCATATTTGTACTTTTGGAAAGGGGAAAATTGTTCTCTTCTCTCCAACAAGAGTTGATATAAGAGACTTTCAAGACTCCCAATCTCTTATAGACAAAGGAGATATTGATCACAACACTCACCTATTTCACTTCAAAGGATTCAAAAATCCAGAAGGGGCCTCCTATTTTGTGGTTCATGGAGTTCTTGAAAGAAAAATTTGGCATGAAAGGTTTGGTCATCTTAGTTATAACTACCTAAAGGAATTGAACACCCATGAAATGGTAACATGTTTATCTCAAGTATCTTCTATTTATGGAGTATGTCCTAGATGTTCTCTTGGAAAGCAACATCAAGATCCTTTCCACCCAAGTGGTTCTCTAAAAGCCTCATCCCCTTTAGAGTTAATCCATAGTGACTTAATGTTTTTCCCAAAGCCTTCTTTCAAAGGATAAAAATATGCTCTAACTTTCATTGATTACTTTTATAGAAGAACTTGGATCTACTTCCTAAAATACAAAAGTGATGTTCTATCCCACTTCAAAATATTCAAAGTGTTAGTTATAAATCAGGCCTCTTGCAACATCAAGCAAATTCACACAAATAATGTGGGAAATTCTGCAGTAATGAGTTCTCAATATTTCTATCAAGTCATGGCATCATTCATCAACATTCTGTATCTCATAATCCACAGCAAAATGGCATTGTAGAGAGGAAAAACCAAACATTGAAGGAAATGGTAAACTGTATGTTCCATTCAAGAGATCTTCCAAAAGTTGTTTGGGTAGAAGCTATTAACTGTGCAAACTATATTCAAAACCACACACCTCATAAAGCACTTGACCATTTAAATCTTGAAGAAGCATGGAATGGCTCAAAACCAGATGTCTCCTTCTTCAATATTTTTGGGTTTATTGCTTGGGTGCACATCCCAAAGAATAAAAGGAAGGCTCTATATAAGAAAAGCAAAAAGCTCATATTTGTTGGTTATTGTGAGGAAATGAAAGCATACAAGCTCCTTGATCCCACAAATCATGAGGTATTTTTCATAGGAATGTCCAATTTGATGAAACATTTCCTCAGAAAGATCCTCAACCATCCTCTTCTTCTATTGAGCCTTCTCCTATAGTAGAACCTCAATATAATGAAGAACCAACTTTAGAGATTAATTTAGAGATTGATGATCAAGATGAGGATCCTATAACTCCAACTCAAAGTCTTTCCACTCCTTCCACTATGCCAAAATGGGCCTACACCATTGTTAAAGAAGCTACTTCTTACATACAAAATCTTCCATCATCTAGATTAACCAACTCCATAGGCACTAGTCTTGTTTGTCAGTCTATTTCCTCTAATACTCAATCCTTCAAAGAAGCAAATGGTATTAAAGAATGGGATGATGCCATGGAAAATGAATTCTCTTCCTTAATAAAAAATGAAACTTGGAATTTAGTTCCCCTACCTAAAGGAAGAAAATTAGTTCATTGTAAATGGATTTACAAAAAAAAATATGGGCCTAATGGAGAAATTGACAAACACAAAGCTCGCCTAGTAGCCAAAGGTTTCTCTCAAATTGAAGGAATTTATTATGCTAAAACCTTTGCACCAGTTTCCAAAATGGATTATGTTAGACTGGTTCTTGCTCTGGTTGCTTTCCAAAAGTGGCATGTCTTTCAAATGGATGTAAAAAGTGCTTTCTTACATGGGGACTTAAAGGAAGAGATATTCATGGAACAACTTGCTGGTTTCACTCAAGACTCCTCTCTTGTTTGTAGGCTAAATAAGTCTCTCTATGGCCTCAAACAAGATCCTAGAGATTAGTATGAAAAAATATACTCCTTCCTTCTTTCCACAAGTTTTTCTCATTGTTAGTCTGATAACACAATCTAAATTTGGAAAGATGAAGGAAAAATCACCATATTTGTTCTATATGTTGATGATCTACTACTCACTGGTAGTGACTTTGCTCACATTCAGACTATAAAAGACTCCCTCTCTAAAAAAATTGATATGGTTGATCTAGGTCTAGCTCATTACTTTCATGGGATCCAAATAAATCAAACAAATGCAAGAATTTCATTGTGTCAACAAAAATACACTCTAGATCTTCTTCAAAGGTATAAATTGATAGATTTTAAACCTTCTCCTACACCTTTTTAGTCTGGAGTCAATTTGAGTACTTCCTATACATCCCCTCTATGTGATGCAAATCTATACCGTTAGCTTGTATGGAGTCTATTATACCTTACTCATACTCATCCAGATATCTCATATGTTGTTGGCTTAATATCCATATTCTCACATCAATCTCATTTTAGTCATTGGCAAGAAACAAAAATAATCCTCCAGTACTTGGAAGGAACTACTCATTTTGGGCTCTTATATGAGGAAAAATCCATGGATATCATTGGCTACATGGATTTAGATTGGGCAAGTTCAGTGGAAGATAAATGTTCAACTTCTGGCTATATATTTTGTCTTGGTTCTTCACCAATTGCTTGGTTATGCAAAAATAATAAGCAGTGGCCTTATCATCTATAGAGGTAGAATAGAGGGCACCAATTTTAGCAAGTCAAGAAGCTCTTTGGCTTCATCAAATTCTAAGATAATTTGGTTTTTTCCATGATAAACCTATTACTCTTTTGTGTGACAATCAGAGCATAATTCATATTACACGCAATCTAGTTGAGCATCAGTGCACCAAGCACATTGAGATACACATGCACTTCATTCGATAGCATATTTAGAATGGGTACATATACTTGGACTATATTCCAACTAAAAATCAAGTTGCAAACATCTTCACCAAGTCATTTCCTTCTCTGCGTTACATATAGTTGCAAGATAAACTTGGAGTATTACAACATTGAAACATAGGTCTTTCACCTCTCCATTTATTATTGTATTCTTTGGAGGATGGTTTTTTCCCATGTGTTTTTTTATCATCTCTCCCTTACATATTATACATGAGTACCTCATCAGGCCATGTTATCAGGAATCATTTTTTTGTTGTTATTAAGGATAATCTCCGTCATCCTAAGACATACCTCTTTATTTCAGAGCAAATAGTTTTTTCCATGTGATTTTTTCACCATATATCATATATATTGTAAATGAGTACCTCATTAGGCCATGTTACTAGGACTCACCTTTTTTTTTGTATTAAGAGGACAATCTTCGCAATCCGAAGACATGCCTCTTCTTTTTTTTTATTTTTGATAGATATTTTTTCCCATGGGATTTTTAGCATCTCTTCAGAAAAAGAAACCATTGTACATGAGTACCTCATCAAGATCTTTTTTTGGGAATCATTTGCACAATACACCCCTAGTATCACTTAAGGGGGGGTATTAGAATAATAAATTATTCTCTTAAGTTATACTAGGATATACTTGAGTTTCCACTCCTTCATGAGTTAGGTGAACTATCAGTTATAGTCTACATCATATTTGATGAGTTGTTACAATCCAACGGATCTCAATGATCAACTTTGTTATTTACACAAAGTTGATCCATGGAATAATCAATCAGTTCTATTTTGTTTCTTCAAATCTTGTAATGCTTTGTAGTTCCACTCTTGGGAAATTCTAACAATCATAAGGTGATATTATCAACAATTTAAAGAGAGGATATCGAATAGAAATATAATAAGGGATATTAAAACATCAAAGGAAGTCATTAGTGACAAAAATAAAAAGAGAGAAAGTATTGGCAAAATAAGAAGAATAGTTGATAATTTACCAAAAAATATGATGTGAATAATTTCTAATATAATAATATTAGACTATGTTAACTTTTTGTTTTATGACTATATTGGATTCCATATTTTTTCATAACCTTAAATATAAATAAAGATATATATATTATTAATTAAGAAGTGAGGAGGAACCCACAACCATATACAACCAATCCTACAAGGGACCAAAAAAGGGGTCGGGATCTCAGTAGCGATTACTAGCCAAACACTTATAGAGCATAAACAAAATATCGGGATAACAACCCAATGTCAACCAAAAACCAATCCTCAACCCAATATGACTCATGGTAGAATTTTAGAATTAACTAAAGCATTCATCCCCAAGGAGATGAACTCCATAAAATAGGCCAAGAGTTGATTCATATCCTCCATGAATTTAATAGAGATCTTGAGGATGCCTAGAATGGATTTTTTTTTATCATCAATAATTTTGATTGATTGCATCAAATTGTAGAGTGACTCCTTTGCTCGACCACAAGAGATGCCCCTTGTTAGGTAAGAAGTCACTCAAATTGAAAGATGAAACATGAGACTTTTGAACCACAAGGGACCACTAAACAGAGGATGCTAGTGCACCAAGCCACAGGGACACTCGAAAAAGTACCATAAGATGCTAAGGGAGAGTATTCAACTAAGGATCCTAGGGAAATTAGAACCCAAACTCTTGGGCCCACCCTAAAAAGGTTAGGATATTTTAGCATTTAGAATGACATTCATTTATTCAAGATAACTATATCTCCAATAAAATATTCCCATGTGAGCAACATCCCAATCAACTAGGAAATTTACTACTTTATTCCCTTCTTTCCAAATGTGCATGATATGTACTTCTTCCATAAGTTGAATAATTATTCTCATTTTGAAAACTATATTAAAAAGGTATCAATTTGGATTTTTATTCGACTTGAGCAAGTTGGTAAGACTCAAGGAGTCTCCTTCCATGTCCACCTTCCTAAACCCTAATTCATGGAATAATTTCACACCTTGATAAGCTGCTATGGACTCAACAAAGAAGGAAGTTTGAGAGGAGAGGTATTCTATGAAATCCACCATATCCCTACCATTCTCATCTCTAATAACTCCTCCAACCCTAGAAAATTTTGGATTTCCCTTAAAAGCACCGTCAAAGTTAAGTTTCACACAACCACTTGGAGGAGGATTCCATTTGGTAGTCAATCTCAGGTTCGGGGTTTGAACCAGTGTCCTTTCTAAGGAAAAGCCAAGGGAATTCTCAATAGCCACTTTCAACATAGAATATCTCTGGTTATTCTCACCCTACTCATGGAAAGCCACATCCACATTCTCGATAACACCCCATAGGGATATGAAACCCACTTGGATGGGGCTATGTTTAAAATTTTTAAAGGCTTGGACATTCCTCTACTTCTAGATACCCCACAAAAGGTGGGGGAGGAGCAGCTTCCACAAGCATCTAAGCCTTGGAGAGAAGAAATGAGGCTCCCATTAAGAGATAATATCCATGATAGAGCTGGAGAAGACCCATTAATAGATAAAAAATCTAGGACCGCCTCATAGGCTCCTCTAAAGAAGCAACAGTTATCGTAGATATGTTCCATCAATTCCAGGTCCACTTTGTAGAGGTAACACATGCTAGGAATTACCATGCTTCACTTCTTGATGTTTTAAATAGAAATAATTTTATCTTGGGTAGCTAGACAAAGGAATATATTTACCTTAGGGAGGATATTTTGAATCTGAATTCTATTGTAGGGTCCCCAAATGAAAAATTATGGTTCAAACAACAAATAGGCCGAACACACTAAAAATATCCCATCCAATTTCCTAGCTCAGATAGCTCTATATTTCACATTCAAATGGGAAAGAACTTGATGGTTCAAAATATCAATTAGCCTCTCCCACACCGATAACAACTCCATATATTTAGAAATTAGAGGTGGAAGATCCCATCTCTTACGATTATTTATAGAGGAAATGAAGTCTATCATTTTGGAATGACCCAAGGCTCTAAAAATGGTTTAAAAATAGCAAGGCTTGGGTCCAAAGCAAGTGGATGATCTACAATCCATGAATCCTGCCAGGAATCTATGAGGTGGCCATCACTTGAAATCCACCGTCTTCCCTAAATAAGGAGTGAGTGAGACTTCAATAAACTCTACTAGAATGGGGAACCCTCGGTAGGTAATGTGTCTGAAAGAAATTTCTAAAAATGGTATTTCACCTTCAGAAGTCTGACCCATTCCACCTGATCATCTAAGGCCACATTCCAAGGCTGTTTTGCAACTAAGGCCCTATTCATTCTTAAAAAAATCTTTAAACCCAACCTCCCTCTTTTTTTATGGTTGTAGATCTACTCCAAGGAAGCCAAGTGAAATTTACGTTTCATTTCAAGGCCAGCCCACAAGAATATTTTGAGAATCCTTTCTAATATTTGCACAACATTGCCCAATATTTTGAATATAGACATCAAGTATATGGGGATGGTTTGGAGGGAGGTTTTAGCTAGCACAATTTTTTATGCCTGAATTAGAAACACTCCTTTCCAAGCTACCAATTTGTTTTGCATTCTTTCAATTTTTATAGCAAATCAATGTTAGTTTTTATTTATGTTGGCATATAAACAAAGGTTTTTTTCATGTAGAGTTAAGTACATGACTAATTAGAAAACATAGAAAAAAATTACAAAAAAAATTGATAAAGTACAAATCAATTGATAATATATGCATATAGATTTCTGAACCTCCACATATGCATATAAATTTATTTTAAAAAAAATGAATTTTATATTTTATTTTAATATTTTTAAATGAGAAGTTTAAAATTTTGGCAAAGATAAATAAATTTGTTTTCCAACATTAATGCTAATATATATCTATATATGGAGGAATATCATGATGGCATCGGGTCCAACACAGAGAGTGCATGCTCGTGATGTTTTTTCATCTGAAAATGACTGGAAGGAACAAGGTTTTCCAGTGCATGTCGAGAACCGCTTATTAAAGAACAATGGATGTTTGGAACGATGTGAAGCCAGGCCAGTTCTAGTGGTTCAACCAGACTTGATGGTGGAAGATGTGGAGTATCTAACCAAACATGCCCTTATTGGCAAATTTTTGGGTATTCGAATTTCTCTCCCCTTTGTGGAGGCTTGGGTCAGGAAAACTTGAAATCCTGAAGTCGATGTGGAGGTGATGCTGAGTGCGAACAACTATTTTATGGTGGTTTTCTCTTGTATTGCAGAACGTAACAAAGCATTTGAAGGGGGTCCTTATTTCTATAACCAAGTGGGAATATTTCTTAAAACCTGGCATGTGGATTTTAACCCATCAGAGGAGTGGTCGTTGTGGGTTCCAGTATGGGTGCGGCTTCCATGGCTCCCGTTGAAATTCTGGAGAACTGATATCTTGCATAAGATTGCCCTTCTACTTGGGAAGTCGGTTGGACCGTCACAAAAAACAATGGATAAAAATGTAATATTTTTTGCTCTCATTTGTGTTGAAATTGACTTAAATAATCCTATTCTAGATTCTATTGAAATACAATTTGGATCAACTACATGGGTTCAAAAGCTTGACTATGAAGCTCTTCCATTTCGTTGCCAAATTTGTCATGAATATGGCCACCTATAGAGAAAATGCCCTAAGTTTTTCCCACCTGTGGATTCAAATCCTGGGCCTTCTCGATTTGGACAAAGTTTGGATAAAGGAAAAGCCCCGATAAAGGAAGGGAAATGGGATAAGGAAGGTTTTGTTCCAGTAAAAGCCCAAAATAGAGGACAAAGGGCAAACAAAGACCTTAAGGATAGCCAGCCAGATGATCTACTCAACCATTTTGAAATATTATATGATCTTGATCAGTGCATGGAGATACCTGAAACATCACTACCTGATGCAAATATAACAAGGCCCAATCAAATGTCTCTTCTTGAGGGGGGACTTAAGGAATCATATCTAGGGGGTTTAAATGAAGAACAAAGGGCTTTGGATCTGAGTATAGGGGAAATGAATGGGTCTAGCCCTATAAGGGAAACTATTTTGGAAAGTGGTACATATTTAGTTATTCCCTCTCCTACTCAGGCACTGATGCAGTCATCCTTGGACTGTAAAACTCCTACGGTGTTGGGATTGTAGCAGAAAATAATTAAAAAAAGTTTTTCAGATAAGAATATGAAGGTGGGTTAGAAGAAGGACTAGGATAAAATTAAGTTAATGGGGGAGACATTGGTGGAGTCATGCTTGGTGAGAACCTTGGACTCCCATTTTTATAACCCCCAAAAATGATTATCCTCTCCTGGAATGTAAGGGGGTTGAACAACATCCCTAGACAAAAAGTTGTTCGTGATTTGGTTCGTGTGCATTCTCCATATGTGGTGTTTATTCAGGAGACTAAATTGGCTATTGATAGTATGTTCAATATTGCTCCCAAGTTGTGGATAAGGGGGCAATGCCAGTGTATTGGTGCATGTGGATATGTTGATGGCATCGCTTGTTTATGAGATCCGGTTAAGATATCCCCTCTTACTTGGATTTCCAATAGATGGTCTATTTTGATCGTCGGGCATGATAATGAATCTGGTGAAACCATCCTACTTACAAATGTGTATGCTCCTATTGATTACAATGGTAAAGTGAATTTTTGGAAGCACATTTGCTTTGTGAGAAGTTTGGTTCCCTTGTACCCATGGATTTTGGTTGGAGACTTCAACTCTATCACTTGTCTGGAGGAGAAACATGGTGGGGTGGACTGTCTCAAGCCTTTTTATTCTATATTCAGTGCTCATATCCAGACCCTAAACTTGGTTTACATCAAGCCAGATAATGGGATATTTACTTGGCACAATATAAGGTGTGGGGAAGTTTCCATCTCAGAGAGAGCCAGTTATTGGATGGGTAATAACAGAAGTGCTAGTTTTGTGATTCTAGAGGGTAGGGGATCTAATAATTGTCCTATAAAACTCTTTGCTTTGGAGTTAGGGCTTAAAAATAATTCCTCCTTTAAGTTTCAACTTATGTGGATTCATGATACTAAGCTTCATGATTTCATGCGAGGCTGGTGGACCATTGACAAACCTCCTCATGGCATCGCTATGTATTCCTTTATGAAGTGACTACAATTTGTAAAACATAAATTGAAGAGATGGAATAGAATGAATTTTGGGAACCTTTCCTTGGATAAGTTGGTAGCTCTTAGGAGGATGGAAGAAGCTTCAAGGAATATTAGAGATTAGGGATTCACGAAGGAGCTTCTTGTTGAGGAATTTGAGGCTGCGAAAGACCTTGTTGAATGGGAACTGAGGGAATAATTTTTTTGGAAACAAAAATCTCGAGTAGATTGGATTCAGGAAGGGGATAGGAACACATATTTCTTTTATAACTTAGTTAAGGCTTGCCATAATGGTAACCTGATTACCTCTCTTATGAATTCTTAGGGTGCCCTGCTCTCTTCTTTTAGGGATATTTTAGAAGAGACTAAGAGGTATTTTTCCTCTCTCTTCAAGGAGGACTCCCTATCATATGATGAGAATGAAAAGCTTATTGTAAACTGTATTCCAGCGATTGTTTTTAGAGAGATGAATGAGCACTTGATGGGTCGAATTTCCCTTGAGGAGTTGAAAAATGTTGTATTCAATATGAAAAAAAAGGAAAATCCCCAGGTCCATATGGATTCCTGATTGAGTTTTATCAAGAGTTTTGGGATTTAATAAAATTTGATCTTTTGAAGGTGGTCCATGAGTCCCAAAAAAACAAACAGATGCTACAGGCCCCAAATGCTTCCTTTGTGGTGCTTATACCCAAAAACGAGGGAGCAAATTCCTTGGATATGTTCAGGCCTATTGCTCTCTGCAATATTGTCTGTAAGATCATCACAAAAATTATTGTTGAGAGGCTAAATATATGGTTGAAAAAAATCATCTTTGAGGATCAAGGAGGGTTTGTTGTTGGCTAACAAATATTGGATGGGGTTGTTATTGCTACAAAATCTATTCACTCGATGGAAAATTATAAGGATAAAACTATGTTCATTAAGTTGGACATGGCCAAAGCCTATGATCGGGTCAGATGGTCCTTTCTTCAGAAAGTTATTGCTGCTTTTGGATTTGAGGAGGAATGGATTAGATGGGTGATGAGCTATGTTTCTTCTTCCTAATTCTCTGTTCTTGTTAATAATGATCCATCGAAGCTGTTTGAGGCCTCAAGGGGATTGAGGCAAGGAGATCATTTATCTCCTTATTTGTTTATCATTATTGCGGAAGGGTTGGGAAGATTGCTCAAGTCTTAAGTCATGCAGGGTCTCATTCAAGGGTGGAAGTGGGATAGTATTTTTCCACCTCTTTCCCACATTCAATTTGTTGATGATACTACTTTGTTGGGAGTTGCCACTATCAGGGAAGCTGAAAATATTAGACAATATCTTGACATATATCTTGGTGCTTCTGTATAGTTGATTAATGAGGACAAGTCTTCTATTTTCTTCTTCAATACCCCTCCTTTTATTCAATCCAGGATTTCTCACATTATAAGATTCTAGGTTGGGGCTTCCCAATTCATTTATCTTGGTATTCCAATTTCATATCATCCTCTATCTAGATCTTCTTGGCAGTCTAAGCTTGATAAGTTTAGAAGGAAGGTGAATCACTGGACTTTTAGATGGTTATCCACTTCAGGTAGAGTGTTGCTTTTAAAATATGTTGTTCAAGATTTACCCATTTATAGATGTTTTGTACAAATAGCTCCCTTTCACTTCATAAAGGACATGGATGCTTTGTCAGGAAAATTTTTATGGTCTTGAAAACTCGATAAATCTAAATATATTTTGGTTAGGTGGGATTCTATGTGTAGGCCGGTGCAAGAGGGAGGCCTTGGGTTGCGACAGACAACTCTTTTTGGGCAGGCTTTGGCTGCAAAACTTTATTGGAGATGGTGTACCTCTCAAGATCATATTTGGGCTAAAATATTATTTTGTAAATACTTGAGAGGTATATCTGAGGCTAAGATCCCTAGAGTCAGCTTGGTTGGGAAAGGTTCTTTTATCTAGGACACTCTGAAAAGAGGAGCTAATTTAATCAAGCAGGGTTTGTTATGGATTTGCAATCAGGGATCAAATGCTCTTTTTTGGGAGGATTATTGGGATGGCCACCCTCATATCTTAAATCAATATCCTAGGTTACATTCCCGAAGCATTTTTTTATTGGAAGTAGGCTAGTCTCATGTGGAGGACTTTAAAAAAATCTAATCTTTTGGAAATATGGAGATGTACAGGTGGAAAGATCCACAAGAATGGCCCTAGGGGGGACTAGCAAAGGATAGAGAGGTGCTTGCTCTTATTCTTATGGGGAGACATTGTTCTTCATTGAGGAGTAAAGATATTCTGGATTGGAACCCTTATCATAAGAGAACCTACTTGGTAGCCTATGGTTATCAGGTTCTTGATAAGAAAAAGTATGGGATTCTTCTTGTCACTTGGTGGAAAAAAGGTGTGGAAAAAATTTGCCTGGCCAAAATGTAACTTCTTTCTCTGGTTGGTAGCTCATAATAAATTCCTCACTTGGGATAATGTGAGGAATAAGGGATTTCAGGGCCCCTCTTTTTGTGTCCTTTGTAGTAAGAATGAGGATGACTCTTCTTATTTATTTTTCCAATGCTCCTTTGCCAGAGACATTTGGCACCATTGGTGGAGCGCCTGGAACCATCCATATTTTCATGTGTTGTTCCTGGTGGAGTTTTGGAGTAGTCTAGGCATACCTCCATCCAAGGCCCCCTTCCTTCGTGTGGCTTGGAATTTAGGCCCTTCTTGCATCATCTGGTAAATTTGGCTCGAATGAAACCAGTGCATATTTCAAGGTAGTTATTTGGGTGTTCAATAGATCTAGCAAAGGATCTTGTACATGGTTCACGAAACCATCCATAGAAAATGTGATGTGGACCCTCTTTTGGATTCTAGGGAGAAGAAGGTACAACAAGCCCTTGGTCTCTTTGGGGATGGTGTTAACTCTTCTAGCCCTAGTAGGGTTTCTTAGCTCAGTAAGAAGGTTAGGAGAGATGGTAGGTGGAGGCCACCCCCTAGAGGAGTTTTAAAAATTAATACTGATGGATCATCCAGGGGTAATCCTGGACATGGTGGCATTGGTAGTGTTGGGAGAGATTCTAATGGTGGTGTCAGTTTTTTCTTTTCCATTTATAAAGGTGTTCATTCCAATTATTTTATGGAAGCTCTTGCAATTCTTGAGGCCTTGCAGAGGGGGTTGTCTCTTGGCTAGCATAGGATTATATGCGAGTCTGACTCTCAAATTGTGGTTAATATTTTAAATAGTAAAAGGGTGGAGGAAGTCAATTGGTAGTTGGCCTTTATAGCCATTCAGATTCTCAGAATGAGTGAAGAGTTTGAATTTATATCCTTTGTGCACATTCCAAGGGAATGGAATGTGGTTGCTGATTACCTGGCCAAAAGGGCTTCATAGTTGCTGGATCCTTGGAGTATCGATAATTAGGAGAGTCTCTCATTTTGATACTCTCAACACATGTAGGAGTTGATCCACAAGGATATACAGACTTAATGTGGTTTTTTCTTGTTGTATTTTTTGGGTGTCATTCTAATATAGTGGTTTTAGCCTGTTTGGCTATTTATTTGAGTCCTAGTTGGAAGCTCAGTTGTACTCTGTAATCCAAACTTTTTATCAATAAATTTTTACCCCATTATTTAAAAAAATATATATATCTATATATATATATATAGATATATCATATTTATTTAACAAATATTATTATTGTCTTATTAATATTGTATGTAGATTTAATATATTTATGTTTATGTTATTGATACCACTACTTTATTTTTTATTTTTTATTTTTACATGGTGGAATGGGTAGTGACGGGGCATCGGGAAAACAGACACAGACTCACACTCTCGAATTCCACAATAATTCATCTATTAATCTAAAAATGCATAATACATATAGCCCGCAGGCTTACATTCACCAGCGCTTGGCTTGGTTCTCTGCTTCTACACTTCTGCTCCTATTCCCTGATACATCGTCCCGAATAAAACAAAAAACTGGGTTTTTATAGAGGCCCTGACCCTCTCACGCATCAACTCCCACCTAAAGGATTCACCAACCCGATTAATTACAATTTCAAAAATCGGGACACCAACCCGAATAAAGACCCCTCTCCGCACGGTCCCTGTCATCACTGAATCCGTCAGAAAAATCTCTGCGCGCCCATCCTCTTTGTTCTCTGCACTTCTGGAATCCCTCGCTTTCTCTTCAGCTTTCGACATGTGTCAAATTCAAACGGTCCTCGAAAATACCGTTCCCGCCATCTTTTTCTCTTCCCACGTCATTTTCTCTCTCCGTCGTGATATCGCGACATGTCGCGATATCGCGACGTTCTGGCCACCCTGCACTTCCTCGTCATTTTGGTCGCGATATCGCGACATGTCGTGATATCGCGACCATCTCTCGCCATGCCTTGCCTTTTATAATTTTGTCACGATATCGCGACGTCACGATATCGCGACATCCCTGCTTCTCTGCCTTCCCTTCGAATTTGTGTCACGATTTTGCGACATTCATGATTTCGTGACGTGTCGCAAAATCGCGACACTTCCACTGCCCCCACATGCTATTGCCTTCCATGTCACAATTTTGTGACAGTCATGATTTCGCAACATGTCACAAAATCACAACATCCCATCTGCTTCCCTTTATGGCTGCTCTGCTTCATCATGATTTTGCGACAGTCACGATTTTGCGACATGTCGTGAAATCGTGACAACCCTGCTGCGGTCCTCTGCTACTGCTCCGACGTCATGATTTTGTGACATCACGATATCACGACATCACGATTTTGCCCCAAGCTTCTGCCTTCGCCTTCATCTCCTTGCGATGTCACGATTTTGCGACGTCATGAAATCGCGACGTTGCAATTTCGTTACTGCTCCCTGCCTTCGTCCCCGCCTCGTCTGGACGTCACGATTTTGTGACATCACGAAATTGTGACATCACGATTTTGCTACACTTTTCTCCTTCCTCGCTCGTTGCATTTTTTCGTCGTGATTTCGTGACAGTCACGATTTTGTGACATGTCACAAAATCATGACCTTCCAACTCCACCTCCGCTTTCGAAATCTCTCACAATTTCATGACATGTCACGAAATCATGGGTCACAATTTCATGACATGTCATGAAATCGCGCCCCCTTCTGCTGCATTTTCTCTCTCCTACCGACTGTTGCGATTTTGCGACGTAGCGAAATCATGATAGTTTCTACTATTTTCTTCCTCCTTGCTTTCTGATTTCTCTTCTTCCGACTCTGTGGCACTGACTTTCCTGAAACTTGATGCCTCTGCATCAGATGTTGCTGGATGCTCCTAAATCAGACACCCGGGGTACGTGGAGAAGTGATCTTCACTTTTGCTTGGTCCGGTTGCTGCCTCCTACAACACTCCCAAACTCATATCTGCCTCAACAGTCTGCTTTAACCCCGGCTCCCGGTCCATACTTCTGTCTTCTACCAGACAGATTTCCTCATTGCTACAAATTTCTTCTGCAGCCTGCTTTAACTCCTCTTTCTTTCTTCGTCTTGCTTCCCACATTTTTTGCCGCTCCTCTTGCTCCCGTAACTTTATCCCGAGCCATTCTTTTTGCAATGCTTTTAATTGTCGTTGCAAAGCTAAGACTTCTTCCTCCGACACCATATCCTCCTTGCTATCCCGTATTCTTCGAGAATGCATTTTTCTTGATTTTTTTTTCTCTTTTTTTATCGGGTCTTGGTGTAAACTGCCTCCCGCTCGACGAATCTTCTTATGCACTTAAAGACCAAACTCACTCTCTCACTTCACAGAACCCTCACCACAGATCCTGGCACAAACTACCTCATGACCGGCGGTCTGTTTACGCACTCAGAATCTTCTCGCTCTGATACCACTAACGGGGCACCGAGAAAACAAACACAAACTCACACTCCCAAATTCCACAATATTTCATCTATTAATCTGAAAATGCATAATACATACAGCCCGCAGGCTTACATTCACCAGCGCTCGTCTTGGTTCTCTGCTTCTACACTTTTGCGCCTATTCCCCGATCCACCATCCCGACTAAAACAACAAACTGGGTTTTTATAGAGGCCTCGACCCTCTCACGCATCAACTCTCGCCTAAAGGATTCACCAACCCGATTAATTACAATTTCAAAAATTGGGACACCAACCCGAATAAAGACCCCTCTCCGCACGGTCCCTGTCATCACTGAATCCATCAGAAAAATCTCTGCACACCCATCCTCTTCGTTCTCCGTGCTTTTGGAATCCCTCGCTTTCTCTTCAGCTTTCTCCACATGTCAACTTCGAACGGTCCTCGAAAATATCGTTCCCACCATATTTTTCTCTTCCCGTGCCATTTTCTCTCTCCATCATGATATCGCGACATGTCACGATATCGTGAAGTTCTAGCCACCCTACGCTTCCTCGTCATTTTGGTTGTGATATCGCGACATGTCACGATATCGCGACCATCTCTTGCCATGCCTTGCCTTTTATAATTTTTTCATGATATCGCGACGTCCCTGCTTCTACGCCTTCCCTTCGACTTTGTGTCGCGATTTCACAACAGTCATGATTTCGCGACAGTCGCGATTTCATGACAGTCACAATTTCGTGATGTGTCATGAAATCATGACACTTCCACTGCCCCCACCTGCTGCTGCCTTTCATGTCACAATTTTGCGACGGTCGCGATTTCGCAACATGTCACGAAATCACGACATCCCATCTGCTTCCATTTATGGCTACTCTGCTTCGTCACGATTTTGTGACAGTCACGATTTTGTGACATGTCATGAAATCATGACAACCCTACTGCGCTCCTCTGCTGCTACTCCGACGTCATGATTTCACGATGTCATGAAATCATGACGTTGCGATTTTGCCCCCAGATTTCGCCTTCACCTTCATCTCCTTGCGATGTCACGATTTCACGATGTCACGAAATCGTGACGTCACGATTTCACTACTGCTCCCTACCTTCGTCCCCGCCTCATCTGGACGTCGTGATATTGCGACCATCTCTCGCCATGGACATCCAAAACTTGATGCCTCTACATCATATGCTGCTGGATGCTCTTGCATCGGGTAGCCACCACGAATTCGGGTAGGTTGTCCAAATTTTTATGACCACCATAGTATTTTGTGCTATCCACCTGAAAAACTACCACATAGATCTCCATGTAGTCAGCCCCTATAACCACCATGCCACAATCATTTTAAACCTTTTACGTCATTGAAAGCACTAGGAAAGGGACAAGTGTTCAGTTCGACGAGGCTCGAGATTTGAATATTGGACCTCTGTTCCTCTTATGGGGATTGGGGGAACCAATTGGTCTACACCTCGGACATCCTGTTATCTTAGGTCAAATTCCCATAAAGACCTGTATTCTCAAATAAAACAGGCGACGAAATCTCACAATACCACTACTTTTTTGCATAATATAAAATATATAGTAACAAATGAAATTATATATATCTATATATATATATATATTATAGTTCATTATCATAGAGTATAATTGTTTAATAAAAATCTACATTAACAAATATCATATAACTATTACATTTTTAAATAAGTTATCAAAGGATATAGAAAAATTTGAAGAGAATTTGAATTTATTGACTCTCTTAAAGCATACCAAGAAAAGAGTGGATGTGGGATCTTCTGTGTCTAGAGAAAGGCAAAAAACTAGAGTGTTTATATCCAAATAGGCAACAAAACAAGTTGTATATGTTACTCGAAAGGTTTTAGATTTTGGTGAGGGAAAAAACCCACCAAAATCTAAGAAATGAATTTTCTGTCTTGGAACATCAAGGGTATGAATACCCCTATAAAATACCAAATACTTTACGAGATGAGAAAATAATATAAACCTATAATCCTCTTGATTCAAGAGACTAAGATTGATGAACAAAATTTTTAATCAACTAAAAACACAGTTTGGAAGGAGGCTAAAATGGTGGAAAGTTTAGTGGTGGGAGCCTCTAGAGGTGTATGGAATCTATGGGACACTAGAATATTTGATGGTCAATGTATTCAATTAAATAACAGGTGCATGTCTATCCTCTTGACTTGTAAAATTATACATTTTATTGCATTGTTTCCAATGTGTATACCCCAAACATTAGGGAATGAAGAAAAATGGTTTGGTATCTCCTTAGTAATATTCATGAGGTATCTTAGTGGACATGGATAGTTTTTGGTATTTTAACACACCTTTGTATCTTAGTGATAAGAGGGGAGGTAGTTTGGTTTATTCTAATAGTATGGAATAATTTCATGATTTTATCTATAAATGTGAATTGATAGATTTGGATATGAAAGGGTCTAAATACACTTGGTATAATATGAGGTTAGGAAATAATTGCATTCAAGTTATATTGGACAGAGTATTACCATACCGGTCTTGGTTTGCTCATTATGATAACTATAGAGCAAACAAAATGGCACACCTAGCAAAGGGAAATGAAATGCACCTATCTATTTAAGCACTACAAAAAGATATTAATGTAAATATGATGAGAAATAAGTGAATGAAATGGGAGGTTCTCTTTATATTAATCTATTTACCAAATGCACGGTTAAAAAACATCCCCTTGATAGCTCTTAATTTATACAATTCATAACAATGTTCAAAGGATCTAATCCTTTCAAAGACTCAACGTGCACTTTTAGTGTCTTCCTCACACTCATGAATTGAAGATTGGGATTTTTCTACCGCTGCGATGATCTATCATTTTTTGAACTTGTAGCTTCTTGCTTGCACATTGAAATACCTAGATCTACACACAAAGAAATTATATTGGTTAATAGCATGTGCGGATTAATATGAAATCAAAAATATGCATGCAACATTGGATATAAAAGGTGAAATAGACGATGCAAAACTATTCCAAATTGTACCAAAACTTAGAATAATGTATATTATCTACTTTAGAAATGATCTATGCAAAAATTGAAATGAAATCATCTACATAATCCATGGTCATACCTGGGTGTTCCAATTGGGACTGTTAGAATGAATGATCTAATTGACGGTCCAAAACTGCTCCAAATCTCACCAAATTCTACTATAATGCATATAAACTACTCTAAAAATGATCTAATCTAAAATTGACCTAAAATTTTGTGCATATTCATGGTCATTCCTGGGTGCCCAATTGGGACTATTAACCATCCTAGGCGGGGTTGACCACCAAACCTGGTGGTATTTACCACCAATTCCTCTGGTATCTAGTTTAAAATACTCCTAGGGGTGTTGTCATAAAATTTGGTGATCTAATTCAAATAAATGGGTGGATTTTAGAATGGATTTGCATATTTGGGATCACTTGTAAACCTTATTCAATGGATGGAAATTTTAAGGGCAAATACGTGGGTCAAAGGGAGAGTGAATCTCGATAGCACTTCATTGCAAAATATTGCAAAGATATCTTTCTCAAATTGGATGGAATGACTCTAATTTATAGTCCAAGAGGGCCATAGAGTCAAATAGGTAATTTGGGGCATGCAATACAGGTGCCACCACTTGTCAAAACCCTTGCCATGCATTGTGTGGAAGAGGCCTCCAATTTGAGCCTCCAATTTGCAGGTTGTGATGGCTTTGACAGATCCTCAATCTATCATAAATCATTGGGTGGGATAAATGGTAGAATTTAATTGCCATTTGTCTTGCCCTTAAATTTTTAAGGGGCCTAGGCCATGGCCATCCCACCCAAGGATGGTTGCTGGTGGCTATCCCTGGGTAGAATGACCATGAACTATGATCGTCATAGGGTGGGATGGCCATGTATACATGGCCCAAAACTTCTCAAAAGTGGTTAGAACCACTATTTAACACCTGAGGGTTGCCTAAGGGAACCATATGGTGTTGATAAAAGTGTGTCATTGTATTCTAATCGGATTGATGTGATTCCAATGTCTACATATGCCCCTTTTTGAGATGTGTTGTGTGAAATATAGAGTAGAGCAAAAATGGATGACTAAACTGTCAAATGATTATGGTTATTTTGTAATATAACTAACTTTAGATACCTCCATCATGGAAGGAGCATACATTCTTGGAATCCTTACTTTTCACATATTGGAAGGATTTTATTTTGGTATACCTTTTAGTCACACTGTGATGATAGATTTGGGGCTTAGGGCATACTTTGTCTTGGTTTCTTATTTGGCTTATAAGCCTATTCTAGGATACGTGCCCCAAGTCTTCAAGGATATCAAGACTTTATTTTTCTGAATTGGTGCTAAATTATATGCCCCAATGTGGGATTGGAATTTATCTTTGGCAATAATTCATTTGAATGTATGCAAGTTGAACTTTTGAGTGTTTGAGTGTTGATTTTAATTATGAATTCATTAATTATGACTACCCCTCAAGCGATGAGTCGATGAGGGCATGACCAGTGATGAAAGTGATGATTAACTTGACCAATATAACTTGATTAAGATTTCTTTAGTTTTACCCATTGTAAAATTTATTATTTTTGTTAGAATTTTGATGGTTTTGTTGATATTTTATGGAAAAAAAGAACTGAATACCTCATTTTTGTGGAGTGGTCTGATCGCAATGACATTATTGGGTATTAAATTAGAGAATTTTCCATTCATAAATGAATAATTTGGGTTCAATTTTGATCCTTTGTGAATTTTATCAGTTTTGACATATTTTTGGTGGTTTTTAGGCTGTTTTATTTGCTTTTTCTTCCATTTTTTGGTGTTTTTCTTCATCGATGATCTGATGAAGATTTCATAGAAGAAATAAAATGAATAACTCATTACCATAGAGCAGTATGACTATAGTGGCATTCGTGGGGAGTAAAATGAATCATTTCAATTTGACGATGAATAATTTGGTTTGAATGTTCTTATGGTAATTTACTCATCTTGCCAAATTGCATGGAGTGCAAGTCGCTGCAACCACCAAGTTTATAGAGTAAATAAATGAATACGAGGTGCATTTGAGATTTTTATTTAGTTGTTTTTTTATTTATTTTATTATTTTTGAATATTTTGGATCGGTAGATATGCTTAACTGTCCTTTATGAAGCTCCTTGTGGTGCAAAAATATGTGCATTTATGTCTACTTCTTGGTTTGTTGATGCATTTATGGATGCCATATAATGGATGCATGTATTGTAATATGATGTTGGTTGATGATATGTACATGTTTCTATGTATAATGAAATGGATGATTTGTTAATCTGTATGATGAATTATGAATACTATGTGACACACTAGATGTTAGCACCATATATTGTATAAAATTCATCGATTCATTTTAATGTTATCATAAGACTATGTAATGTATTGTGAAAATATAAACTAATAAACATGTGATAAAATAGTATGGAATGATATGCATAGTAATATTTAATAGAATGTCATTGAGGTTTTCATGAGACTCAAACACTCGAGTGACCTAGTCAAAAGTTGTATATTAATCATGCAAGACTTTTTGGCAAGGTATAAATTTTCTACGATGACCAAGATATTCAATATCCCTATGTGTGCGTGTGATTTAATTTGTATGATAATGAATAAATTTACCCCAGTGACAAATATGATTTATGTAGCACATCTATACTAAATATCACCCTACGAGTATCATTATCCTGAGTTTTGTATGTAGTTGGTTTAGACCACTAGGTAATACAGGCTACTAAAAGCTAGCTCATCCACAAGAAAATATTGGTCTGTAAAAAAGGTCACTAATGTGATAGATATATCATCATGTGTAAGGATACTACCATTTCCAAGTAGGTTTGATGCCACCCAACTTGTAATGATGATCACGCTATGGTTGTCAAATGCTGAGAGTTCCAGGGATTCAAGTTCTCTACTCCCTTCTTTTATTTTATTTTTGAATTGCTCTTTTTTGTTTGGTGAGAAAGGGATTTTGGTAGTGGTGAGAACCATTGTTTATTTTAATTTTTTCTTTTGTTAGTGGTAAAAACCACTTTTTATTTTTGGGATTTTTACTTTTGTTAGTGGTAAAAACCACTATATATTTTTCTTTTGCTCTTGTATTTGTTGCTTCTTTGGATACTTGCCCATATTTGGCATTGTGCAAGGGATTTTTATTGCTTTGGGTAGGGAGGAGCTTGTCCCTTTTTCAATTCTCAATATTTTTGAACCATGCACATAGTGGGATGAACAAGGTAAAATTTTTGCTTAAGGTAACAAGGACCACTTTGTAGGTTTTATATTTCCTTGTGCAAAACTTGAATTAATTAATTTTAAAATGTGTTGGGATTATGACGTATGCAAGGTACAATAAATGCAAGACTCTACCTTCTAAAAATTAAGATAACTTTCTACAAAATTTGAAAATAAAACTAGAGATGCTTGAGTGATTGAAAACACTAATAACAACTTATAACAAATGACTAGGTGAAGGGAAACAAACACAAATACGAAAGTGGAGAACGTAGATGGAGATGATAATTTTAATGTAGATGGGTGTGAATAATGAAATTTGACAAAGTTGATTTTGAAGGATGGCTAGTGTAGAGACCTGGTGCTAGACATGTATGATCAACTCTAGAATGTAAAATACAATGTTGGGTATGTGTAATGCAAGTGATTGTATAATGCAATGATACGAAATGTAATGCAATGTAATATTTTTTTTGTATTTTTGTTATTTTAATGATGTTTTTGGATTTATCTATATATATATATATATATACACATGTGACCAATGGACTTAGTGGATGCAATTGGGGCTTTTTGGGTGACCAAAGGGTTTATGGGTACCTTTGGGGCTTTTTGGGTGACCAAAGGGTTTATAGATACCTTTGGGGATTTTTGGGTGACCAAAGGATGTATGGGTACCTTTGGGGATTTTTGGGTGACCCAAGGTTATGCATAGCAATGAATATTTGCCATTGGGGCAAAAATTGACATTTTCAAAAATTTAAATTTATGAATTTGGGGGACCCGGATGTCAGACATTTAGCCAAAAAATTTTGAAACAATTTTTTTTTAGGTGTCGAATCACCATGCATTGATAATAGTATCACAAATATTTTTAAAAATTCGCCAACAATCCTGCCTAAATAGAGGACCCTTTTTGCCATAAAATTTTAAAATTTCTAAATTATCTTGCCCAATTAGCCAAGTATACCATTATATATAACTAACACTCCATCAATACATTTTCTTTTATAGACCCTGTTATACACTAGACGAATATCTCGACCCAGTTTTGCACTAGATTGGACACATTTTTGAACCAAACAAGATCAAAACCATTTCTACATCAAACAAGATTGAAACCATTTTTGCACTAGACCGAACCTTATTTTTGCACCATAGTAGACCTTGTTCTGCATTCAAATGATATTCATACCCTATTCTACATTCGAACGATATCCAGACCCTGTTTTACATCCAAATGGACTACCAGACCTTATTCTACATCCGAACGATATTCGAATCCTGTTCTACATCCGAATAGACTACCAAATCCTATTATTTATTAGGACAATATCTAGACCCTATTCTGCATCCAGATGGATTGCTAGATCATGTTCTGCATCTAAACGATATTCAAACCCTGTTCTACATTCGGATGGACTATCAGACCCTATTTTGTATCTAGATGATATACGCACCATGTTTTTCATCCTAATGAACTACCAGATCATGTTATGCAAAAATTCAATATTCAAACCCTATTTTGCATCCAATCGGACTATCGAATCATGTTTTACAAAGGCAAAAATACCCCCTGGACCCCCTTGCGATGTAGTAGGTGGGGTGTGTGCCCCCTACACCCCATTTGTGGAGTGGGTCCAAGTGCGACTAAAAATAAGACCTCCAAATTAAAGAGAATTAGGCTCCACAACCAATACGATGTTCTATACCCGATTTGAGATTGAACCTTTTTCTACACCTGGTTCAAGGTCAAACTATTTTTGGCATCAGTCCATGGCTAGATCTTTTTTTCCACCTAGTCTAGCTAAAAATTTAAAATTCACCAATATTATATATATATTTTTTAAATAAGGTAATTTTCCATGTCCTCCTATATGAATTTGGTTAGGATTCATCAGTGTTTCGTAATGGATTTGCCATTTTTTTACAAGTATATTTTGGGTTTGACCCCTTATGCATAACCCTGGGGTGTCCAAAGATTTTATGGGTACCTTTGTGGCTTTTTGGGTGACCAAAGGATTTAAAGGTACCTTTAGGGCTTTTTGGGTGACCAAAGGGCTTATATATACCTTTGGAGATTTTTGGGTGACAAAAGGGTTTATTTAAACCTTTGGGGCTTTCTAGGTGACCAAAGGATTTATAGTACCTTTGGAGCTTTTTGGGTGACCGAAGGGTTGATAGATACCTTTGGGGATTTTTGGGTGACCAAAGGATTTATAGGTCTCTTTGGGGTTTTTTAGGTGACCAAAGGGTTTATAGGTACCTTTGGAGATTTTTGGGTGACCAAAGGGTTTATAGGTACCTTTGGAGATTTTTGGGGATCAAAGGATTTATGGATACCTTTGGATTGACCCCCTATCTATGGCTAATACTCTGATGGATATGGGGAGAATCTCCCCGATCGAAGTCAATTGCCTCAATGTCAAGGTGCAATGGCTTTAATAGGTTATTAAGATTATGCAAGGGTGTAGTAAGATCTATGGAAATCATATTAATGGATGGATGATCTCCATGATATGGGTGATTGATTCTATTGACAAGAGGTTGCAAGACTCGCAGGGGTGGTTGCAGTGGAGGTGTAATGATCGAAGGTGGTTGATGTGGAAGGGGTCATGCTTGCTCCTTGAATGGATAAATTTATCACCAGATGGGATGTTGCAATGGGAACATATGCAGATAGAACTCTTCTTCATCATCCAATGGGACAACCTATTTATATTCCTCATCTAAACTAGTGGAGTTAATAGATGTTACATCATAATCCGATTCATCATTAGTTTTCCATTCATAAGGGGGACCTTGATCCTCTTCCTCATTATCAAATGGAAGAGTATGTGAACCTTCACCTTCTTCATAATATTTTGTGAAATCATGATATATCCCTTGATCTATCATATTTATGAGAAAATAATCCTCCAAAGAGTTGATATGATTAGGATTAGTGTAAGGGTCGCATACAAGCTCATCCCTATAGTTCAAACCTAGGCACTCTAAAATTTCTATGAGGACATCGAGAGGCATAGGCTTGATGTGTCCTAAACAAAATTTATCATATGGAAATTGATATTGCGACTGGAAAGGACATGAATACCTTGTTTGTACAACCCCTAAGCATACTCATGTTAATGGCAGCGATGGAGATACCATATGGCATAATTGGGATTAGACATATAATGGATGTCCTTAGAAAAAGGTTCTTCATCCTCTTGTTTCTGAGGATATGGTTCTATGCCATATTCAATACCTCCATATATGAAGTTTGTTTGATTGGAAGGTATACCTAAAGGTATGATGGTACCTATGGAAATATGAGGTCATCCCATATTTTGTATTGTGTCAATGGCTAGAACTATTGTAATATTACTCACTAGGTTATCTCCTAAACCTGTATTAGCCAAATGGTCTATAACCTGGGATGATGAGGATGAAGGAGATAGAAGGAAGGTTTGAGATGACTCAATACTTACCTCATGAGGTGGTTGCTTATCTGCTATACTAGAAATCTCTTTCATGAAAATGGTAGAGATTATTGGAGGGATCTCATCAATAGGCCTATTTGACATGTTCCTCTACAAAGGATTTGACAATGATGAGGGTGTATCTAAATGTGCTAATGATGATGATGATATGGAAGAATATGGTAATGGATCAATGGAATGTGATGGTGAAGGATTCAAACCTTGAATGGACATATTCAATTGGAAGTCCACATGAGTTGATGGAAAGGTTGACTCAAGGATATGTTGTACCAAGTTATAGTATTTTAAGGGCTCAAGGTCCATAGAGACAACATGCACTTGTTCTTTGTGAGTGTACTTAAAACATTTGTGACCTATGGATTGTACGCACTTCATGTCTTTGATCCAAGGTCTACACAGTAAGATATTATAAGCCATTGCACCCTCTAAGATGTGACACAACATTGGTATGGCTTTGCACCCCACATGAATAGATAATACTATAGTGCAAACCATTGAGCATAGAGTATTGTTGAACGCTTGAAGGGTATATGTGGAGGCAAAAATGTAGGATGCTAGAAGATCTATATGTTTGAGAGCATTTGTGGTGATGATATTTCTTTAAGAACAAATTTTAATTAGAACTCTTTTGTAATGTTTTTTATTTATATATGCAATGATATGTAAGGGAGGATCAACCATATCATTTGATATTGGTTTGAGTTCATGTTCATAAAATGTGATTACTGGCTCTTTACACTACTGAACGTGCCCCAAAAAAATAATAATGGAGTTAGACTCATAGGGCTGCAGTTTAATTGACTTAAGAATATCCATAAGAGCTTCTCTATGAGGTAGAGACTATTGGATAAGCTCGTAGATAGAGAGTTATACTAGTATTATTCGTAAGATTTGAGCAATCTTACTTTTTATGGTGACCACTGGATGAGGTGGAAGTCTTTGCATTGGAGGTGGTGGAGGCTGTGACATGGAGGGAATGTCATTTTAAGTTGTAGGTGATGCAACTTGATTTGGATAATACCTATTCCTTGTCACGATGCTAACCATACCAAAGAACCCTTGTTGAGGGATGTCATATGGATCTCATTTACCTTTTTTTCTTGATTTACATGCATCTCATGAGTGGGAAATGGGTCTTTAAAGACACCCATTTATTGATTATTTTTCGTAAGAGGGTTATCCATTTGAAGGTTATTTATCTCAATCATGTATTGTACTAGGTTTTTAAACCCATAGCATATTTGCAAGTCATACCCATTTTACCCATGGTACCTACAATATAGGTCTTCATGACATTCCATAGACTTTGGTTTACCCATACTTGGATCTATAGGCTGGATATCATGTAGAGTAATTGCTTTGGCTGCACATAGATGATCGAATAGGGAATACATAGACTCAACAAAAGGCATAAATTATCATTTAGGTTGAAATTGCTAATTTTGCCCTTGATTCACCTTAGTGTTGTTAGGTTGGGCCTGATAGTTTGCCTTATGAGGCAGCGTTGGTTAAACAGGCCCTAGAATACTAATAGCAACTTGATTAACAACTACCATATTTGGTTGTTTCGAATTGCCATTTTTGTTCTTATTCCACTTCTTTTTGTAGGCTTTTACGATCTCCCCCTATTGAATTTTAATTTCTTTGATTGTTCTAGCCTACGATAGAGCATCCTCATGAGTTTGATGTTGTTGGAGTTGTAGAAATAATGAAATTATATTTAAATGACTATTAGAAAACATGTGAGTCAACTTAGACAATGGTACTATGTATGGTAACTTAGCGAGAAGTGTTCGCCACCTGTTACCATAATATGCGATTGACTCATCTTCATACTGCTTCAATCCTATGAGGTCTATTAAAGTCATCTTTAGCTTAGTGTTAAAGGCAAAAAATTCTAGGAATACATCTGTAAATTTTTCAAAGCTATGGACACTGTGCCTTGGGAGTTGGTTGTACCACTCTATGATTGGGCCAAAGAGGATAATCAAAAATCTTATTATAAGTAAGGCATCATTATCCTGGATTCTAAAGCATTGGTTCATGAACTTAGTAAAATGCTCCTATGCATCTTCCTCTCCTTTGAATATATCCAGCTTGAGCATTTTGAAATGTAGTAGGTATGGAGGGGAAGGTATTGATGGGTGAAGCGGTTGACTATGAATCTAGAACAAAGTAAAATTTTTAATCCTAGACCCAAAGGTCTTATTTCATGCACTCAAGAAAAGCTTTATATGCATAAGATGATTTGATCTCCTTTTATTTGCTTTGGTATTGCAGGGGAGGGAAATTAATGTCAAGCATATGGCATGGTGGTTGATTTCCATCAACCATACCTCCATAAGGTAATTCTAGGTATTCCTCTTCTGGTTCTAAATCATCATAGGCTCCATAAGGTGTTTCCTGCATTGGCCTACAAGGAGGAATAAATACTTGTGAAATGCAATCTATGTTTGGCCTAGGAGGAATGTCATGATTAGGCCTAGGAGGTTGAGGAGACAACATTTGATTAGGCCTAGGAAGCCTATTTTGATTAAAAGTAGGTTAGCTCTGATGAACCCCTTGTCTATGAGTACTTGGGGCAGGGATCCCATTACGTAACATCTCTTGAATGTATTGTTATATTTTTTACCTTTCTAATTGATGTTGGCGGTCCAAGCATTATTTATCTACCTAAAGATTATTGAATTGAGCTTAATGATCAACATATCTTTTGACAAATTTATTTATATGATTAATTGTACGATGTCTATTAGCCCTAATACTATTGTCATTATGCCTATCTTGTTTAGGAGGATGTGAAAGGTCTACTATGAGCTTAACTTTATTGAGAGAGGTCGCATTAACTTGAGGTTCAATCCTAAAAATATATTCTTTATACTCAGATGGTGCAAAGGCATGTCATGCTTGCATGGAATAATTAAACCAAGGATAATCAAGACTCTCCTCATTTCTTCCTTCATCAATGAGGAAGGGAAGGGCTGAATTTTCTCACCCAGGGTGATGAGTATCATACTCATATTGGTACTTATATGACTGACCTATCAAGATGATTTAAGGGTGTATTTTGATCATTTTGCCCTACCCTATGTGTGTAGTCTTGATCTTGCATGTATATGTGCAAGCTATATTGAGCAGGAACTTGAATATGTAGTATTTCTCTATTCGTTTGCACCTCAATGTGATGAGACCTAGAAATACCTCCATCATAACATGTTTTGAACAACTAAAACTTACCTAAAACTCTATGATTTACTTTATATACTAGTTAAGTTGATCTAATATGCTATGTATTAATTATTTGCATGATTGATGTGTTTGGAATATTATATGCTGATTTTTATAGTTTTTGTGTAGTTTTATGTCACTTTGCCATGACCTATTACATAAGGGATATGCTTAGGATGATAGCAACACTTTACTATTATTATTTTGATGTTTCTTAAGCATTAATTTCTTTGAATTTAGAAAATAGTGCAAATAAATGTTACTATGCAGTAGAAACTAGTTTTCTTGTGTAAATTCCAGCCAACTACCAATGAATGGCAAGGCATGGAATTCACACATGAAGAGGAATGAAGGCTATTGCAATATGATCCTGAGGACTAATCCACATAAGAAATTCATATAAAATCAATTGAATAGTACATATTTGGTCATTTTTAAGATCTTCGAATTGAGAAATACAGTCTCTTCGGATTGAGCGAATATCTTCGGATTGAGCCATTTATCTCCGGATTGAGAACATAAAGCACTTTTTGACCTGTTGACTGATTTTTGATGATGGAAAAAGGGAAAGAAGGCTGAGGAGGTTAAAGGAAAACATCTCCCATCTAAATTTTTCATTTTTGCCATCTAAAGCCACAATTTATGGAAAATATCATCTTCTAGGATAAACCCAGGGAATACTACAGAATAATAGTAATTTATTTGCAGAGTATATTTTTTGTTGTAATTAGATTTTAGGCATCTATAGAAGATAGCTCTCATCTAGGTTTAGCTAATAATAATAATAGAAGAAATAGTAGTAGATAAAATATAGATAGAGAATAAGCGAGAAAACTGAGACTGTTACAGTTCTATAACAGGTTTTAGCAACATATTTGTAATCATGTTCTGAATTAATAAAGTACAAGTTTTTCTATTCATTCTGTTATTTTTGTGTGTGAGTAATATTTAGAGATAAATGAACTCATACCTTCTTCTGGAAAAGGAGGCTGGCCACTTCTAGACCTAGGAGGAGGACTAATAGACAAGTTTTGTTCTGATTTTGCTGTAGGACAATAAGTTGTGAAACTTGCCAATTTCATTCTTTTGTAGTAGTTAGCATCCATTTTAGTCCTAATAATTTATTTTCTGTTCAAGATACTTTTGTGATGTGATTAGCATTAGATCTGATTAGTCTTTTTACTTTCCAACAATTTTCCAATTTACTACAATTTCCATTTCCAGTAATTTATAGTTTTCTGCAATTTTCCTGCATTATTGTTTTTGCTATCAACCCCTACACAGAAGATTGACAAACTTCTGTTAAAAAGTATTGACAGGACTTAATTTTGGTTTTCATTATTGCAAAAGTAAATAGACTTTCATTTTGAAACTGTAATTAGGTTTTCAATTCTACAACTATAACCAGGGTTTTAATTCTGCAATTTAATCAAATTTCATTCTTGCAACTATAACTAAGGTTTCATTTCTGTAATCAACAATTAGTCTTCATTCTTAAAATTATATTAAAGTTCAATTTATGCAATTTAGAGGTAGAAGAGACCTAAAAACCCCCACATAATCAGTTCCACCAATAAGACTTGCTGCTCCCAATTGACCTTAAATTATAGCCCTGTTCACTCTTTTCGTAGATAGCCTTATACAATGCCCTGGATTGACAAATTCATTGAGAATTAATGATGTGCTTAACGACAACACATAATTTTGGAATCGTTTTTGGGGAGAGTGTTTTTAGAAGGTTTCAACAATTCAATAGTTGTTAATTAGACTAAGTTGTAAAAATTTAGGGTAAAATCTAAATATAATAGCTGGTTAAGTAATAATTATTGACTTATAATTTATGTCATTAATGAGTAGGCATGAATGAGTAGGCCTAGCGACAAAGAAGGTAACATTATCCAAAGAGATCCTTGGATTATTCCATTAAGAAGATATTCACACCTAAGGGGTGAATCACCTGTGTTTGAACTACCAAAAAACTAAAAAAAAAACCACTAGCTTCATCATCATTAGAATATCTTGATCAAGAAAAATTACTAGACGCATTATCAACAGAAGGTTTTGGACCTATTGAGAAATAAATTTGGATAGTTTTAACTATTTCTGAATAACAGGAAATTATGGTAAAAAGAGGCAATCTAGATGGAGATGACCAACATGGATGTGTCCATAATGAAAATGATCAAGATGATCAAGATGTGCTCCAACCTCCTAAAAACATTTGAATATCCTATTCTTCTGAATCCCACACAGAACTCTCCCATGAAAATAATCTCACCTTCAATGCTTCCAACCTTCTAGGGTGTTGCATCTGAAGATCCTGATTAGTTCCTTTTTGAGTTCAAATTAGTGTGTCAAACCTATGACTATATAAATGATAATCAGAAACTCAAGGTTTTTCCTTCAACACTAAAGGACTTAGCATTACACTGGTTCATGAGCTTACAGCCAGATTCCATCCAAACCTGAGATCAAATGGAGACTATGTTTTTAGACAAGTATCAAGAATATTATCGAGTAAGGAACAAGAAAGATGAGTTGTTTAGAATTAAACAAGAAGATGATGAAACATTAGAATATTACCTTGATAGATTTGTGTTTGTTCAAAGAAGGTGTGGACTAGGAGAACCAAAATTGTGCAAAACCATTTTTCTAAGAGGATTACAAGATGAATCCAGAGAGGTATTAGATTTGATGGGAAATTGGGATGTAAGTACTCGTAATATGGATGAGATTGTGGATATTTGTAGAAATTACTCTCACACTAGGCAGAAAAGAAAGAAAAAGAGTTAAAATGGCACTGATGTGAAGGACCTAATAGAGAAACTTGCAAATTTTAAGACTAATATCCTGGTACAATTAAACACAACTCTGGGAGAAATGTCTACTAAAGAAAAAACTATAGAAACTTTAGCAATTTATTGCCCAAGATGTAGGAATAAACATGCCTTATAGGAATGTCCTCTAAACAAAACATCCATTTCAGCTATTTGTAGTATTTGCTCAAAAGGACATTTGACTAACAAATATCATCTGGTACCACAACTAAAAACTATCCTAGAAACTCAAATAGAATAGCCTAATTATGTGGGACCAATACAAGGGGGAAAATTTCAACAGTATCAAAATACCCCTTGTTTTACTATAAATTGGGGAAACAACGATGGAAACATGTCTCGGGGATAGTCAGAACCACCCCAACGTCCTTGGAATTATTCTCAATGGACAAATTCTCAAGAATGGCCATAGACATGTTGGAATAATCCATACTGGAATAAAAAATAGAATAACCCATCATGGAATCAAAATAACCCACCATGGACTCAAAATCAAAGCAATCCATATTGGATATAAAATCAACAACAGTGGGTTCAACAATACCAGTCCTATCCAATGCAGAAAAAAAATCAAGGTCAAACTCAGAATTTTCTACTTGCACCAAATCAAAATTTTCAAGGAAAACCAAATCAAAAAATGCCACAGGTGAAACAACCTCAATTACCAGCTCAACCTATAATTAATCCAAATAACATAAGGTAGGCAGCTCCTACCTATATGGCTGATTCTGAAGGAAATTCAGATATGCAAATTCTAGATTGTAGCAACATACAACTACGTCAGGGAATGTTTTACCTAAACCTATTATAATTGAAGTGAAAGAAGATGAAATTCAAGAACCTATTGAACCAAGAAAATTCAAACCAACAATGGAATAATAAGAAGAAAAAATAGAACCATAGGCAGAACAGTTACCTTCATTAGGGATAATTCCATACCCTGAGAGACTTAACACTACAACAGAAAATTCTGAATCAGAGTTAATGAAAGAACACAAAAAATTAACCATATCACTACCCTTATTGCAATACATTAAGGATATACCTGTGATTAAAATAAATTTATGATATTTGTGCAACAGAAGAGTAGGAAGAAAAAGGAAAGCATTTCCTAAAACTATTCATGTTGAAGGAAAGATAGCTGATCTCTTGTCAGGAAAACTAGTACCTCCAAAGTATAGTGACCCAGGAAGTCCAGTTATCATAGTGATCATAATATCAGTACCAATATAAAATATCTTAGTTTATCTAGGAGCTAGAATAAATATCATGACCAAGGATACAATAGAAAAATTACAGTTCATACATCTCAGCCCCACATTCACAGTTTTAGAAATGGCTGATAGGTCAGTTGCAAAACCTGAAGGTATCATTGAAGATGTCCCTATAGAATTTTCTTCTTGGGAATACCCTATATATTTTTTGGTTTTACAACCAAGAAACTCAGCACATGGCTATCCCATTATCCTAGGAAGACCTTGGCTTGTAACTGCAGCAACCTTTATAGACTGCAGATCTGGAAAAATGACAATTTCAAATGGTATTGACCTAAAACAAATTTATCTATATCCTCCTACAAGACCTTTAAGCAATTTCATAGGTTAGTTATGGTTTCCTGACTCATATGAAGAACCATAAGAGGTTATTTCCACACTAGCCACCTTGGTAGTAAGGGAACACACAGAAGACCTCCATGACACAAAAATTTTAGAAAATGAAATAGTCCTAATGAATGTTTTGCATGAAAAAGGGTTAGAAGAGGAAGCAACCAATATCAATCAATTGCTAGGGAGATAAGAAGGTCAAATTTCTAAAGAAAGGCCATATATACCATCACAGGAAACATCTATTTCACTACCACATGTGAGGCACCATCACTTGATCTTCCCTTCTCATTGTTCCATACAGGATATGCTTCCATCAGAAATCAATGAGATAGAAACTTCTTATGTCCTCCCATCTCATCATTGTCCTCTTAATTCCCTAGTCAACAATTGTGAAGAAGTAAATTCAATCCTTCCAAATACAAAACAAATAGAAGTCCAGCTAGGCAAATTTTTGAACATAAATAGCCAACTTACTAGGGAAGAGGAAGAAAAAATGACAACTATTTTGTAGAAGCATATCCATGCTTTTTCTTGGGATTACAAAGATATGTTAGGGATTCACCCTGATGTATGTACTCATAGAATTTATACTAAAGATGTCAAGCCTGTAAGACAGCCTCAGAGAAGACTAAATCCTACCTTGAGGGATATTATGAAAGAAGAAATTGAAAAACTTTTTGAAGTAGGATTCATTTACCCAATTTCTGATAGCCGATGGGTCTCTCCATTGGTTATAGTGCCTACAAAAAATGGAAAAATGAGAGTATGTATAGACTATAGAGAACTGAACAAAGTGACATATAAAGATCATTTTCCATTGCCATTCATAGATCAGGTGTTAGATACTCTTGTTGGAAAGAAATATTTTTGTTTTCTTGATGGATTTAGTGGATATAATCAAATTCAGGTTGCACCTGAAGATCAAGAGAAAACAAACTTTACCTGTCCATGGGGAACATTTGCCTATAGGGTCTTACCTTTTGGTTTGTGTAATTCCCCAACAACATTTTAGCGAGCAGTGTTAGCCATATTTTCTGATCTGACTACCAATAGTGTTGAAATATACATGGATGATTTCGTAGTCTATGGACTGAATTTTGACTTTACATTGGAACACCTTGATAAAGTTTTAACTCGCTATGAAACCTACTAGTTATCCTTAAATCCGAAAGAATATTTTATGATGATGGAGGAAGGAATAGTTCTTGGTCATCACATCTCTCCTCAAGGGATCTAGGTTGATCCAAATAAGGTGGAAATTATCAAGAACCTTCTCCCTCCTAAAACTCAGACTGATGTCATAAGCTTCCTAGGACACATTGGTTTTTACCACAGGTTTATTCCCAGCTTTAGCACAATAGGCCATCCCATGTTTACCCTATTGACTAAAGATTATGAATTCTCCTGGAATACAAAGTGTCAGGAATCATTTGAAGCTCTAAAAGGAAAATTAATAACTCCACCTGTGTTAAGAGGACCTAACTGGACATTACCATTCCAC
This sequence comes from Wollemia nobilis, assembly GCA_028583015.1. NCBI lineage: Eukaryota > Viridiplantae > Streptophyta > Pinopsida > Araucariales > Araucariaceae > Wollemia > Wollemia nobilis. The sequence goes on from JAQPPZ010016348.1 coordinate 6,207,229, forward strand.
ATACAGACTGATGCTTCCAATACTGCAATTGGAGAAGCATTGGGATAAATCGACAATGGTGAACACTATGCTATCTACTACATTAGCAAGAACTTGACAGGAGCTGAAAAAATTATACCACAACTGAGAAAATCTTGCATTTAACAATAAATTGAGGCATTACATCACAGAGTTTATGAAATATTCATTCAAATAGATCACACAACCATTAAATTGATGAATAACCATGTGAGTGCAAGGATTATCCGTTGGTATTTGTAGGAATTTGATCATCACAATACAATAAACCAGGAAAAGCTATTGTAGCAGATTTTTTGTCCAGGTTGCAGAACATAGAGGAAGGGGAATTAGTGGAGGACACTTTTCTTGATGAAAAAATATTTGCTATATCTTTCTAATCACCTTGGTTTACAAATATAGCCAACTATTTGGTCACAGGTAAAGTTCCCCCACATTTTACTTCCAAACAAAGAAAACAATTGATCAAGCATAGCTCTTCTTGGTGAGCTATGTTATTGAATTTGAGCTACTAACATTGTGCACAGCATTGGAAATTGGAATTGAATTGTCATAGGCACAAGCGGATAGGATTCTATAGTTGAATGCATTGGATGAACTTCGGTTGGATGCTCTGCACCAAACTGAAGTAATTCAGGAGCAGAGGAAGCTGTGGCATGATGGCCACCTACAATAGAGAAAATTTCAGCAAGGAGATTGGGCTTTGTTGTTTGATTCTCTCTATGTGGACTTCCCTGGAAAACTAAGGACTAGATGGCTTGGACCATACCATATTGAAGAAGTATTTGACAACGGAGCAGCTCACCTCTCTCCCATTGATGATTCATGGAGAAAGTTGGTAGTGAATGGACATCGCCTTTGAGTGTACCATACACCTCTGACTAAGGAGGATTTCTTGCAACAACTTGATAGCTTGGATGCACATGTATAAGAGATTTCCTCTTCCACCATAATTTCCACAGATTGAGCATAATCATGGATTTCAAGAAAACAAAAAAAATCAAAAAAAAAATCATAAAAATCGAAAAACAAAAAGATGAATAAATTCTAGTTGTGAATTCCTTCATGGGCATAATCAGAATAAAAAAAAAAAAAAAAAAAGAGAGAAAATGAGAGGTAAAAAAAAAAAAAAAAAGGAAGAAAAAAAAAGAGAAAAATGAATAACTCAGCAATGAAAACCTTTTTCTAAGGCACTACTGAGTTGGTATGCATGAAAACCAATTTTCTGGCATCCATAACCTTGAAAAATTTTGAGTCACCATTGTACAAATTCACCAACTACATTTGTTTTTGAAGTATTGTAGTAAGCCTTAGCAGAGCATCAACAAAAGCAGTCATCTTTCAAAAACTTGCATTAACTTGTTTTAACTAGGTATATATTTCTTGCACTTTTCTCATTGTAAATATTTGATATATAGTATATGACAATTAACCATTAGTATAAAAGTGTTCATAAGAGTTGGCATAAGCAAAACATATTTTAAAAGAAGAATTTTGGTTTCTGCTATATCTTCGGAATGACTGCTGCATTGTGTCTACGGAATGACTGTTGCATTGTATCTTTGGAATGAAGCTTTGTCTTCGAATTGAAAATTGTCTTTGAAATGACAAGTCCAGCCTTGTCTTCGGATTGAAAATTGTCTTTGGAATGACAAGTCCAGCCTTGTCTTCGGATTGAAAACTGTCTTCGAAATGACAAGTCCTGCTTTGTCTTCGGAATAAAAATTATCTTTAGAATGAAATTTAATCTTCATAATGAGCACTTAATGTTATGTTTCCATGTGGCATCCAAGGAGGGAGAAAAGACATGATCAACAAAATTTTTGACTCCATGTGATCATTGACACATGTCAATTGGTTCGTAGTGAGATTTGTCTCATCTCTAGGAAGTACGAAATCATGGGGAAAATAACTAATAACGTGCCACCACCATTTGTTTTTGATAACCATTAATCTAAGGAAATCGCACGTAGATCGGATGAGCTAAGGAGATTTGACGACAAAGATGTCTGTCCAATTATTGATGGATAGGTGTCCAAGTCAAAAATAGGGAAGCATGCCACTCTTTATTTTGAATATGTAATCACTGATGCAACATGATTACAAGAATTTATTTTTGAAGAAGAATAAAAAATTGCAAATCCAAAGAGAAAACCCTGTAATTTTGAAGAAACCAAAAACCAGTGACCTAGCGAACAACTGTAGCAGCAGAGGTGAGCAGTATTTTCAGCATAGAAAGAACATAAAAATGGGACGAAACATAAAAATGGAACCAAAAGATACTACCATCCTTCGAGAGATTTCAAAAGTGTTGCAAATTTTTGAAGATGGAGGGTTTATGCTATTTTTAGACAAATTCGATGGGAGCTCTAAAGATTTGGCTATCGAATTTGCCCACACATTCAGAAACAATAGGGTGCACATCAACGACATGAAAATTGAGGTAACCCATGAATTTCTTAGTTGAATTACTAAACTTCCATTAGAGGGTCTTCAAATTTCTAGAACTGGCAAGAATACACTAGCAAACATAGTTAGTCAATTTCTGGAAGAAGATGATAAAGAACTAGAATACTTGATAAATAACAATATGTGTAAGGGTGTAAAGAGGACCAACTTGCAAAAACCCTGGGATGAAGTAGCCACATGGGTAATCAAGTTTTTAACCTATGACGGTTCGGCTTTTAAAATTTTGAACCACCTTAGACATGGTAGGCAACAACCTGAGGTTAGGGTAAATCTTCCCCTATATCTGCACCAGGAGCTGCAAAACATGGCAAAATACTATTAGGATGGAAAAGGGAGCCCTCGCCACCATGGTCTTATCAAATTGGTATGCAAGAATCATTTCAGAGGAAACCTAAGAAGCTTTGATAGGTTTTACTCTGCTCTAACTGATGTAGTATTTGAAAAAGAGGATGAGGAGGAAGAAGACATAGATGTTGCTACAGAGGAGGAAAAAGATGTTGCTATAGATATTACTACAAAAGAAATAGAGTACCTTTCCCCAGAACCTTCAACCTCATAAACTAAGAGAGGGTCTAGAACTGGAAACAAAAAGGAAAGCAAAAGAGAGGCCATTTTTTTGAGAATATTGTTGATCTGACAAAACAAGGGAGTGAAGTTCCCAGTAAAACTAGAGAAGAGACAAAAGTAGAAGCAGAGGAAATTCCACCATAACCTGATACAATTCCTAAAACTCCTATTGACATAAGAAAATAGAGTAAGAAGAGAAAGCATACACCAGGAACTAGGAGGTCTACAAGAATCCACCTGAAAGAAACATAAAAATAGACGATTGAAGAGGAAAACAACCAAGGCAACCTTGATGTCACAGAAATACAACCAACCATTGTAAATACCACCTTGGAGGATTTTTCAAAATTTCCTAAACAGTTGGTTGAGGAAGAGTCTGGACAAGACAATTTTGAAATTGATGCAAACTTGGATGCAATCATAGATAACCTTATGGAACCTTCTAAATAGGACCGAACAGTTGAAATAGAAAGTGAGATAATGGTTGAGCAACAAACTACAGATAATTTATCTACATCAGATTCTAAATCAGAAGAAGAGGAGGTGGACATTGTAGAATAGTTGAGAGCAGCCAAGAGTGTGATTAAAACACAAACCAAATGGGTTGAGGAGAAGGAAAATATCATTGAAAAACATGAAAAAAGAATTGTAGAGTTGCAACAAGAAGTGGAGGAACTAAAGAGCAGACTGTTACAATTTGAAAAACAGTCAACTACAGCAGATAATGAGGAAGAGTTGGCTCAATTAATGCTTGGATTATCTAGGGCAGATAATTCTTCTCACTTGATAGAGGTATCTTTGGATGAAAACACAAGAGCTCATTTCAAAGCAGTGCCCTTCCATTCTAAAGCAACACTTTCTCAATTCGGATATACTCCAGAATCGATCAGGATCCCAAAAATCTATGGAGAGTCACAATAGTTATGTCTGCAAGAAACACTAGCACAAGAGCATTTTGAACAACAAAATATAAATAACCAAGTAAGTGCTCCTCTGAATAAGATTTTTGTAGAAGTAGGGATACAAGTAGAATTGTTGTCAGATGTCCAACCAATGGAAGTAGCAGAAAAAGGGATACAAGTAGAATTGCTATCAAATGTCCAACCAGTAGAAGTGGCAAAAAAATGGGTACAGGTGGAACTATTGCCTAAGTTTCAACCTATAATTAGACCACCCAATATTGTATTCCTAGGGCAGTTTAATACAGAAATTGCTAACTGGATGATCAAATATGAAAAGCTTGTCACACAGGTTGAGAAATTGAAACTAGTAGGAAAATGGCTGGAGACAAAGGACACAAAAATTAGTGCATTGAATGAAAAAGTAACTGACCTATGTCAAATTGCTAAATTTTTGGTTCAATTCAGAAGACGTGCTAGGTTTTACAGTCTCATTATGAAGGAGATATATCTGAGATGGCAGGTTATGAGAATTACCTCAGGTCTCCCCTATAAACTGGAAAAAGCTGAAGAGCTTTTGGAAGCTTACTTTAACAGTCCTATAGAGCAAAAAAACTTGCTATGTGAGTTATTTCTACATAGATTTTTCATTCCAGAGGATGTAGATTTCCACCCCCATATTTGCATAGGAGATGTGCAATTGAGAGATTTTATGTCTACCTTACAAAATCAATTTTACTAGGACCAAGAAAAAAGGTAAAATAAGGAAATTGAATTAAGTGCTGAATTGTTAGTCAGAGAAATTTAGCCAAATCATCCGATTATCACTAGACAAAATTTTCTCATGATGAACATGGACGATATCAAAAGGATGTATTTGAGAAATTTGAGGGACTGTGTAACTAAATTCCTAAATTTTTGTAATGAAAATTTTGTTCCAGTATTATCACATTACAGAAACAAATGGGCAATTTTTTTTGTCTTTATAGAAAAGGGAGCCTATCTCCCCTATTAATATGGAATGGTCCAGAAGAAGAGCAGAAGGGATGATACAAATTATTGAAATTATGCAACATAACTAGGTAGGTCTCAGATTTAGGCCTCCAACCATTATTACTCCAGTTCCCTACTATTTTGAAGAGGATCCTCAACCAGATGAGTAGTTTGAAAATTGGCTCAAAAACCTTCAAGAGAATAGAGGATACTATATAGGAAAAAAGTTGTTCTACAGATCATAGAACTTGAATATGGATATTTGTGATTCTATAGCCCAACATAATGCATGAGGACATGCATTAATATAAGTTGGGGGGGAAATGATGAGGCTTGGAAATGCCTCCATCATAGCATGTTTTGAATAGCTAAAACTTGCCTAAAACTCTATGATTTACTTTATATACTAGTTAAGTTGATCTAATATGATTAAGTTGATGATGATGTGTTTGGAATATTATATGCTGATTTTTACAGCTTTTATGTAGTTTTATGTCACTTTGCCATGACCTGTTACATAAGGGATATGCTTAGGATGATAGCAACACTTTACTATTCTTATTTTTATGTTTCTCAAGCATTAATTTCTTTGAATTTAGAAAATAGTGCAAAGAATTATTACTGTGCAACAAAAACTGGTTTTCCTATGTAAATTCTAGCCAACTACCAATGAATGGCAAGGCATGGAATTCACACATGAAGAGGAATGAAGGCTATTGCAATATGATCCTGAGGACTAATCCACCTGAGAAATGTAGCTGAAATCAATTGAAGAGTACATAGTTGGTCATTTCAAAGATCTTTAGATTGAGAAATACAGTCTCTTCGTATTGAGCGAATATCTTCGGATTGAGCCACTTAGCTCCGGATTGAGAATAGAAAGCACTTTTTGACCTGTTGACTGATTTTTGATGGTGGAAAAATGGAAAGAAGGCTGAGGAGGTTAAAGGAAAATATCTCCCATCTAAATTTTCCATCCTTGCCATCCAAAGCCACAATTTATGGAAAAGATCCTCTTCTAGGATAAACCCAGGGAATACTGCAGAATAACAAGAATTGATTTGCAGAGTATATTTTTTGTTGTAATTAGATTTTAGGAATCTATAAAAGATAGCTCCAATATAGGTTGAGCTAATAATAATAACAATAGAAATAGTAGTAGAGAAAATATAGATAGAGAATAAGCAAGAAAACTAAGACTATTACAGTTCTGTAACAAGTTTTAGCAATAGATTTGTAATCATGTTTTGAATCAATAAAGTACAAGTTTTTCTATTCATTCTATTATGTTTGAGTGTGAGTAATATTTAGAGAGAAAGGAAATCATACCTTCTTCTTGAAAAGGAAGTTGTCCACTTCCAAACCTAGGAGGAGGACTAACAGACAGATTTTGTTCTAATTTTGCTACAACAGAATAAGTTGTGAAACTTGTCAATTTAATTTTTTTTATTTGTGGAAAACATCCCAAAAGGGATGCCACTTTCGAGTAATACCCAAGGAGGCAGGGGTATCCATTCCGCCAAAAATGCCCAGGACTCGGACCTGGCCTACCACCTTTGACATACTCAAGGAGCAAACAAACACACAAAACCAAATTAAAAAAAGTAAATAACAACAAAAATAATAAAATAAAATAAAAAACATGCTCCTTGAGTGTGTCAAAACCAAAATCACAACCAAACACGCACAATAAGATAAAAGAAACCACAACACAAACCACATAGAAAAACATAATAACCACATAACAAAACACAAACAAGACAAAAACAACAGAACACTACAAAGACATAACCCAAAAAAACATGAAAAATAAACACAACCAAAACCTAAAAAATAAATAAAATAAAAATAAAAATAAAAATAAAAACAACCAACAACATACAATAAACAAAAACAAAAAACATAGAAAAAACACATAAAAAAAATGAAATAACACAAACAAAGAGAAACCCAAGAACAAGAACAAAAAAAACACAAGAACAGTAACAAAAAACATTAAAAAAAAAAAACAAAACAACAAAAACACAATAAAAAAAAAAACAACACAAAGAACACAAAAAAAAAACAAAACAAAAGAACCCACCCACCTTAAAAAACTAAACAAAAAAACAAAGAAGACAAAAGAAAAAAAAAAAAAAATGAACGAAACAATGAACTATCTAGAACAGAAGACTATTAATGCAAGAATCAATAGAGGAAACAAAATAAAGAATAGAATGAGCTAGGGAACTAAAAAAACTGAATGAACCAAAGAGAAACAACAAAAAAAAAGAAGAAGAAGAAACTAGGTACCTTCAAAACTAGAGCCATCCAAAGAAATGATAGAAAGAAGAGCTTCCCTAATTTGAGAAGACCACCATATAGGAGGGTGGCCATAACAAGTAAGATCACCTTTGTCCAAAGCCCAATTAGCTAAAGCATCAACACACTTGTTTTGATCTCTGACCACATGATTGTAATCAACTTTCAAAAATCCCATCTGGATTAACTGAATCTTCTCAATAATTCTTTTTATTATCCAATCCACCTTATGATTCTTAGAAGGAGTCTTCAAGAGATTAATCATAAGTTGAGAGTCAGACTCAACTAACACCTTTTCCCATCCAACCTTAGTAGCCTCCTGAAGGCCTCTAAGGATACCATACCCCTTAGCAAGGTTATTGGAAAGAATACCCAAATTCTTAGCAAAAGTAAAAACCAGGGAGCCATCTAAAAGTCTACCAATTCCTCCCACATTTGCTTTTCCAGGGTTCCCTCTAGAGGCTCCATCAGTATTGACTTTTCCAAAATCCTTAGGAGGAGGTTGCCAATTTCTAGTCCTGTCCATATTACTAATACTCACATTCCCTTTAAGTTGGTTGCCCTTAGAAGGTTTAATCTTCAATCTTTGCATCACTTGATCCCATATTTGGTGGGAGTTTTGGGGGTGATTAAAGAGTTGATGGACTGATTCAACTAAGTTGGCTATGGTATTTTGCCAAATATAGTGAATATCCTTCCTATATTTATTAAAAATTTGGTTGTTCCTTTCATTCCAAATATTCCAAAGAAGAATGGTAGAACCCATCCAAACTAACTACCTAATAAAATGATCAATGATGAGGATTGATGTTAGATCTTTCATATGACCCCTCTAGTAGTTCCTAGCTAGGTTTGCATAGTTTATTTCTAGCAAATTAATATTGTAAGTGAGTCTCCTTCTCACATGCACTTGTGGGCACTAGTTATCTTCTAGTTGTCATTTAGAGTGTTAGTTAGTAAGTGTGAACTCAAAGTAGAAGTGTGTACTTCAAGATAGCTAAAATGGATCTTCTAGTTAGCAATATTCCTTTCTCTTAACTTAGAAGTTTACGTGCATTATCCTTTGCACCTTTGTAGCTTTTTGGTTAAGCATATTGGATCAAATCCATGATTTCATGGGTTGGTTATGTATTTTGGGCCATTAGTGCCTATATATTGAATTGTAAATAATAGAACACTTAGTTGGATTTTCAATCCTTTTCATTGGTATCAGAGCCTAGTTCATGTTTGCACTAGGGCTTGTGAGGTGAGAGGATAAGAGATAGTTTTAGTATGAGAAATATTTTCTCATTGAGGACTCGGTTTAAGCCCAAATGGAGCTTGAAAACCATTCGGAGAAGGAAGTTCCTTCGCCAACAAACCCCTCGTTCCAAATTTTTGCTTATGCTCAAGAGGTATAGGAAAAGTTTGCCCCAAAGTTCTTCATATACTGATCCTTGGAAGGGATTGGATTGTAGCTACGGTCCAATTAGGATTAGGGATCCATTTGACCCTGCTGCCCCCCCCATTCTTGAGTACTGAAGAGCTCCAGGTGGTCATCAAAGCTACGTCGTGTGTTGACTTAGATCTGGGTGCCTTTCAAACGCTGGTCGTGTGTCGACTGGATCTTGAAATGAGAGCTACTGGTGGGAGCTGGTTGCTTTCATTTTTTTTAATTTAAGATTTTCAAAGTTTAAGATTAACCCCCCTGGTTAATTTATAATTTTTTTTCATTTTGTGTTAGAAAAGCTTTAAATTTCGTCAATATATTATTTTAATAGTATATTATCCTGCTGCTGCATATTGTGTTAAAAAAAAAAAAAGCAATTTATTTTAAAATTTGCAGCTTTGGCCAGGCCTCGGCCAGACCTCGGCTGTGTTCGGTAGGTGGCCGGCCAGCAGGTTTGCGGTAGCGCCCAGCGTGCACACTTGTGGCAGGGGGCAGTCGACAGCCGACGGTCGACGGCTGTCTTTCCTGACGCTGTCCGACAAGACAACGTCTAGGCTATGATCGTGGTTGTCCAATGATAGCGCTTCTACGTACAGCCCGTGCATCCACTGACAATGTCATGCTGACGCCTAACATTTCTATCAGGCGTGACAGCGCTGGTCAGGCACTGAGGCCTGACTGTCGTCACAGCCGATAGCGTGTCGGCCTTTTGCCCGCGCTGTCTGCTGGTAGTGGCAGGTCTACTGCCTGACACGCCTGTCAGGCGTGACAGTTCTGGCCAGGCGCTGCAGCCTTGCTGCTAGCGCTGTTCACTTCCAGGGTCAGAGCGGCCTGACCCGGCTGTCAGGCATGACAGCACTGCTGTCACGGACCTGAACGGTGGCTGGCCTGACAGGGCTCGGCACCAGACAAATTTTGCATGCCCGGTCTGAGGAAAGGCACTGAAATTTGTGCCTCAGGAAGCGTGTAGTGGAAGATTTGGGAGCATGCAAAATTTTCATGCATAGTGCAGTCTATGTCTAGTTTCAACAGCAAATTCAAGGGTAAATTTTATTGTAAAATTTTAAATTTTTTTTTACTATTTAAGGTTGCATATTAAAAATTTTATTTTATTAATTTAATTTTTAATAACTTAATTAAAATTCATTAATCTTTGATTAATTGAAATTTAATTTTTTTAATTAAGTTATTTTTAAATTAATAAATGTTAATTTGCACCTTATATTAGTTTAAAAATTTTCAAAATTTATTAGCCTTAGGAGTAAATTTTTCAGTTAAGCAGCACTCCATTGTAACAAGGAAATTTGCATTGTATTTCTTTGATTTAGTGCTTTCTTATCTTTACTCCTGGCTTATACCTGGGAACACATGGCTTCTGACTTGGCTACCCAAGTGGCAGAATTGGCCCATGTTGTAAACACTTTGGCAGATAAGGCTAATGACACTACCATGGCAAAAGTCCTTGGCAATCTTGCCATGAAGGTAAATGACATTTCTTTGCATAATGCTTCAACTTCTGCTCATGATTCTCGTCTGAGAGTTTGTTGTGAAGTTCCATTGTATGATGGATCTAGGAACCCTGATGTCTTGAATAGTTGGATTCTTGACATGAGTTCTTGGTTTTCTTTCTCTCAACTTGCAGAAGATGATATAGTGCCTTATGCTAAGCTAAAACTTTCTGGCTTAGCCAAAGTACATTTTGAACGAAAACAAGGACACGATGTACTCACTACTTGGGATGAGCTTGTCCAATGTATTAAGACCAATTTATAACCTTCAAATTATTCTAGGGAATTGGTTATTAAATGGTTTCATTTTCGACAAAGTACTAATATGTCTGTACAAGAATATATTTTCCAGTTTAACAGGTTCAGAATACTTGTAAATGTGGAGGATGATGTTCCAGGTTTGATTCTCAAATTTCAAAGTGGCTTGTTGGAGCATTTGTATAGGGAACTAATTTTTGTTTCTATGGAAATGTTGGATCAAGTTTTCAACCAGGCGCAGCTTGCAGAGGACAAGTTTAAGGCGCAATCACAGGCATTCCGCACACATGTTACTCAAGTGGTTGCAAACTCATCAAAAGGGAATAATTCTTTCTCACAAAAGAAGAATTTTGCTCAAAAGAAGAATGTGTCTTCTCCATCTCCTTCTTATACTTCCCCTTCCACTTCTACTCCTTCTTCTTCTTCTTCTAAATCTTCTTCTTCTTCTTCTAATAAATTCTACAATTATTGTAAGAAGAAAGGGCATGAGAAAGCTGATTGCTTTAAGCTCAAAAAGAAGAGTTTAGTAATTACTACTCAAGAGGAGGATGCTTCCAAGGGTCCCCTTGAGTCTGTAGGAGAGAGTAGAGTATATACGGAATTACGAGGTAAGCTTAATGAAGTTACCTTAGTAAATGTAAGTTCTTCAGAAGGGGCTCGTGATGCTTTGTTCATCACTCGAGCCCACTTACTTCATAATTTTGCAACTGATTGTATAGTGGATAATGGCTCACAAAAAAATCTAATTGTGAGGTCCATTGTTGAGCGTTTGAAGTTACCTATGGAGCCTCATCCTCAACCTTATTATTTGGGTTGGAAGGATAGTGGAAGAGGCTTAGAAATCACTCACACTTGCACTTTAAAATTTGCACTTGGCCCACATTTCATAGATCAAGTCACTTGTGATGTGACTCATATGGATTGTTGTGGGATTTTGCTTGGACAACCTTTTTAGTATGATAGGAGAGCTGTTTATGATGCTTTCAAAAGAACCTACACACTTCAAAAATATGGTAAGGTCTTTCTCATTAAAAGCACCAACACTCCTAATATCATTCTAAGTTCCAAGAAAACGAAAAGAGTAATTAAGAAAGGTGGTGATGTTGCTCTAATTTTCATTCGCTCTCAAAAAACTTCTACATCTACATCCATTACAAAGCAACACTCTTCAATGGATAAAATATTGCAAAGTTATTCACACATATTTCAGGAGCCAAAGTCTCTTCCTCCAATTCTCACAATTAATCACAGCATTGAAATAATTCCTGGTTCTTCTCTTCCTAATGCTCCCATGTATAGACAATCTATTTTGCAAAATGAAGAAATAAAAAGGCAAATAGAAGATTTGTTGTCTAAGGGTTTCATTAAGGAAAGTACTTACGCTTGTGCCTCACCTATTTTGTTAGTTCTTAAAAAATATGGCACTTGGAGATTATGCATTGATTTTCATGCTTTGAACAGAATTTATGTGAAGAATAGATATCCCTTACCCCGCATTGATGATTTATTAGATCAGCTTCAAGGAGCTAAGTTATTTTCAAAAATAGATCTCAAAAGTGGATATCATCAAGTGCGTATCCAAGCTGAGGATACATGGAAGACAACTTTGAAGACGAAGATGGGCCTCTTTGAATGGTTGGTCATGCCCTTCGGTCTTACTAATGCTCCTGCAACCTTCATGAGGTTGATGAATGATGTATTTCGTGAAGTCCTTGACAAATTTGACATAATATATCTTGATGATATATTGATTTTCTCAAAAACTTGGGAGGAACACCTTAGGCATATCCAGAAAACCCTTGATCTTCTTGCGAAGAATCAATTATATGCCAATTCTTCCAAGTGTTCTTTTGGCAATACTTCAGTTTCTTACCTTGGCTATGTGATTAGTGAGAGTGGAATTCAGGTAGATCCCATAAAAGTTGATGTTTTACTTAAGTGGTCCCCTCCTACAACTCTCACTGAGTTAAGGAGATTCCTAGGACTTGCAAATTTTTATCGCAAGTTCATTCCTCAATATTCCACCCTTGCAGATCCATTGCATTATCTCACTAAGTCCAAAACTCCATTTCATTGGGAGAAAAGCCAAGAAGTTGCCTTTGAGAAACTCAAAAAGAAACTTTGTACATCACCTGTGTTAACTTTAACTGACCTTTCTCAACCTTTTGAGATTGAAACAGATGCCTCTAAAGTTGCCTTAGGAGCTGTGCTCAAAAAGAATGGTCATCCAGTTGCTTATCATTCAGAAACTTTTTCTGCTGCTAAGTTGAACTATTCTACATATGACAAGGAGTTGTATGCTTTAGTTCAAGCTATTAAGTATTGGAGACACTATATTTTGGGAAAAGATACAGTAGTACACACTGATCATATGCCTCTCAAGTTTTTACAATCTCAAAGTAAAATTGAAGAATCAAGACATATGAAGTGGGCCTCTTACCTCCAACAATTTCACTTGGTGATCAAGTACAAAAATGGGAAGAGTAATACTATTGTTGATTGTTTGAGTAGGCCTCTAGCCACTCTTGCCTTAACAGTTTGCATAGTTTATTTCTAGCAAATTAATATTGTAAGTGAGTCTCCTTCTCATATGCAATTGTGGGCACTAGTTATCTTCTAGTTGTCATTTAGAGTGTTAGTAAGTGTGAACTCAAAGTAGGAAGTGTGTACTTCAAGATAGCTAAAATGGATCTTCTAGTTAGCAATATTATTTTCTCTTAACTTAGAAGTTTGCGTGCATTCTCCTTTGCACCTTTGTAGATTTTTGGTTAAGCATATTGGATCAAATCTATGATTTCATGGGTTGGTTATGTATTTTGGGCCATTAGTGCCTATATATTGAATTGTAAATAATAGAACACTTAGTTGGATTTTCAATCCTTTTCAATCAAGACCCTCTTGATTAGGCCAATCCCTCTAAAGTTGTTCAAAAGTGAAAAAATTGGACCACTGTAAGCCAAGTAAAGTTGACATTCCCCTCCATATTTCAGAGACTAAAGTACACTTAATAAAAATATGGTTGATATTTTCTACATTCTCTTCACACATTTCACATCTAAAAGGGCCATGAAAACCACGCTTCATAAGTTGCTCACCAGTAAGCACCCTACAATGCAATAAAATCCAATTAAAGAACCTCACCTTAGGCCAAATATTTTGAGCCCACAATTGAGAAAATATGTCAAAATAATGGTTGGGATTATTATGGAATAAGTTTAAATAACCTTGAGCAACTGAATACTCACCCTTAGTAGTGTTGTTCCATCCAAAACAATCTTTTTCATGGGACCAAGAGAGGGATCTCATATGAAGGATGCATTGGATATCTTGTATTTGCATTTCTGGGATTTGAATAGGCCAGTCCTCAATAGGGATATAATATCTACCAACATTTGAATTACCAGTATGGTACCAACAGTAATTAGCCACATTTATCCAATTAGCTCGGTGAAGCTCCTCCATCCAAGGCCTCCAATCGAGAAACTGAGTTATCAAAGGATTGTGACCATCCCAAGAATCTATCCAAAAATTTGCATGTTGACCATTATGAATGATCCAAAATAATTTTTTCTTTATAAAATCCTCACCAGTCTTAAGAACTGCTAAAATGGGAGAACCTTTGGTAGGAAGTTGATAGCGAACAAGGTCTTTAGGACTTTTGTTCTCAACCTATTTAGCACGGATATTATTGGCCCAAAGAGCATTGGGGTTATGCAACATCCTCCAATATAATTTAGCAACTAAAGATTTGTTGTTATTAATTGAAGACCAGAATCCTAACCCCCCTTCACTCTTAGGAAGACATAAAGTATCCCATTTCACTAAGGCCCATTTTATTTTCTCCTTAGTACCACTCTAAAGGAAACGATGACTGATTTGAACCAAATCTCGAAGAAAAACCTTTGGGATATTCAAAACGGAAGAAACATAAATAGGAATAGCTTGAAGGACTGATTTTACCAAGGTGATTCTACCCCTAGAAGAAAGCCACTTGTTGGTCCACTTTCCTATTTTATTCTTGACTTTGTCCAACAACCAATTCCAATCTTTATTTTTTTGCCTTCGAATATTTATGGGAATACCTAAATAAGTGATTGGAAGAGAGGTCTTATTATATCTTAATTTATCCAAGACCATGGATTCTTGTCTACTAGAGCAAGGAAAGAAAATAACTTTAGATTTGTCTTCATTGATCAACTGCCTAGTAGCCTTAGAAAAACAACTAATGATTTGCTTAATATTAGAAGCTTCCTTAACTGTAGATTTACCTAAAAGGGTAGAGTCATCCACAAATTTAAGATGAGAGATAGGTATAGCTCCATGAGCAATGGTAACTCCGTCAAGGGTTTTGTTTTCCCTCTTTTTGGTTATAGTCCTACCCAAGCATTCAACAAGAATGATGAATAAATAAGGGGATAGCGGGTCACCTTGCATAATGCCTCTGGAAGCTCAGAAAGACTGAGAAGGCTTGCCATTAATAAGAACTAAGTAGGAAACTGAAGAGATACATCCCATAATCCAATCCATCCAATCCTTAGAGAAACCAAATTGCCTCAAAACTTTGATAAGGAAGTGCCAATCCACTCTGTCATAATCTTTGGATAAGTCTAACCGAATGAACATAGAAGGAGAATTTTGCATATCCATGGAATGGATGGCTTCTTGAGAAAGAACTATCTCATCTACTATTTGACGTCCTTCCACATATCCCCCTTGCTCTGGGGAAATAATCTTATGCAAAAGAGGCTTCAACCTTTCTGCCATGATTTTAGTAATAATTTTGAGAACATTACATAAAGCAATAGGTCTAAAAGCTGAGATATGATCAACCTCTTGAGCTTTTGGAACAAGAGTAATATAAGTTTTATTGATAACCTTCAAAATTTCTTTGGATTTCCTGGCTTCTTCCACCACCTCTAATAAATCAACATGAATGATATCCCAAAACTCTTGGTAGAACTCAATAGGAAAACCATCAGGACCTGGGATTTTCCCTTTTTGCATTTTAAAAACTACTTGTTGAAGCTCATTGATAGTAACAGGAGCAGTCAAAATAGAGTTCTCCTCAGAAGTGATAAGAGAAGGGATTGCTTGAAGAACATTTTGTTGTGAAGCTAAGTCAATAGGAGTAGCAGCAAAAATATTGGAAACGTAATCAACAACAATATAGTTCATGTCATCCCAAGTATTAACATCTCCAGAATATGATTTTAAGGAAGAAATAAATTTGTGAGATCTTCGAGCTAGAATATATTTGTGGAAGAAATGTGTGTTTCGATCTCCTTCTTTGAGCCATTAAATTCTAGATTTTTGCTTCCATAATATTTCTTCTCTTTTTTCCCATTCCTCTAACTGAGTTGTGAGTTTAATTTCATCTGCACTTCTCTTCTATGTGAGGCCATCTAAACGGATTTTCTTATTCAAATTTTCAATATGAGCAATAACTTCATGTTTTTTTTTATGAACATCCCCAAACTCTTTCCAGTTCCATGTCTTGATTTTGGATTTAATGTATTGCAGTATTTTGGCAAAACAAAACATCTTAGTCCCATGCCTAGGTTTACCTTCCTTCCACCATTGTTGCACACGATATCTGAAGGAAATGTCTCTAAGCCACATTAATTGAAAACAAAAAGGAGAGAAACTCACATTGGTTTTCCACATTTCCACCATGACTGGCCAATGATCCGAACCAACATTATTAAGAGTATTCACTTTAGGAATGTGACCATGGATTAAGAAATTTTTAGAGAGCAAAAACCTATCCAATATCTCCATTATACAAGCTAAGCCTTGCCTTCTGTTAGACCAAGTCATAAGGCCATTATCTGGTTGGATATCCACAAGATGGAGGTTTGCAATATATTCGCTCATAAGGTCTGTACTTTTTTCCAAATTTCTATTTCACCCACTTTTCTCATCCATAGAGAGGATGGTATTGAAATCTACTCTGATTAAGATCCAAGCTTTAGGAAAATGAGAGATAATATGAGTAATATCCTTCCACTATCTTTTTTTTTCCTCCAAAGAAGTTGGTGCATAAACAGTAATACAGAGCATAATCTGGTTGGAATGTCTACTTTGAATAGCTATAGCCAATAAACCCCAACTGCCAACCATATGGTGAATAACTACCTCTTTTGGGTCCCAAAGACAAGCAATGCCACCCGAAGTCCCTTGGGAACTGAGGGAAACCACTTTTCCAGCTGGCCAAATTTTACTAGCAATTAAGTCCATATCCTCCATTGACATCTTTGTTTCTTGAAGGAAAAAAATATGTGGATGATTTATCTGAATCATTCTTCTAATTTCATTTTGTTTTGAAATAATCCCTTTGAGTCCTCTAATATTCCAAGTGATGATCTTCATTAATACCAGGGCTAAAAATATTGGGAAGGGCATTAATCTTACCTTCCTCTACAAGCTTTTCACCTTCATTTACCATATGATATTGATTGGTCTTGCGACCAACTTTTTGATTAGAATCCATCTTCAATTTTTTTTTCCCTGTTTCTTGACTTATTCCAGTTGAATCTGAGATGGCTTCTAACCTTGAAGAATGCTCATACACAACCAAAATTTTACTAGATGGTTCAATGGAGTCTATATTGAGACCTGCATTATTTGAAGTTTTGACATTTGAAATATTGTTTTTCTTGTGTAAATTTTCTCCTTTTTTTTTTCTCGTTGAAAACCTTTGATTTGTTGGTTTGTCTCTCGAGTTCTTTCCTTCATATTTAAATTGTGTTTCTAAGATTTCAGTTTCCATTATTTCCTCTTCCTCACTTGGGACATCATTTGTGGAAAGGATTTCAAACATATTAGCAAATGACTTTGATTGATCCTTCATTATTGGTTTTTTTTAGTGTTCTTCTTCTTAGGTATTTGGAAACCTATTGAGTTTATATCTTCTTTCTTTTGATCAGGAATTTTATTTGGGCAAGCACTGGCCAAATGACCATATTCATGGCAAATTCTACAACAAAAAGAAATGTTCTCATAGTCCATTACTTGCTCCCAAGTGTCTTCCCCAAATTGTAATGTGATATTTTTAGGTAGGGGTTTGTCAAAATCCATTAAAACACAAATTCGAGCATAAATAATATGTTCAAAATTTTGAGTACAATCAACAGTCATCATAAAAGTTCCTAAAGAGTTTCCAATTGAAGAAAAAGTAGTAGGATTCCAAAATTCAATAGGGGGGCCAAAGAGTCTAACCCACACGGGAGCTATAGAAGGCATCTCTTCTTTCGATTTAAATTTAGTATGCCAGGGCTTCATGAAAAGCCCTGCCCTTCAAAAAACCAAGGACCCCCTTGAAAAGTTTTCTCTCTATCTTCATTATTAGCAAATAAAACAAGAAAATAACCATTTGGATAAATAGAGATTTGTAACTCACCTTTATTTTTCCAGCTTTTTGCAGCCCAGACTTTGAAAGCAAATAGACTTGGACAAAAACCCATGAACCGACAAATTAGTCCTCTTTTTTCCAAATCTTCAATGCCAGTCTGAATGTTACCCATATCAAGCTTAACAATAGGAGTTCCATCAGCTGCTTTAAGACATCCTGACTTTGTTTTCTTGGGATAAATCTTAGGCATTCTTAGAGGTTTATGAGAAGCCCTAATATTGATATTAGCATTGGGCTAAGGCTATCCACCATGAAGGGCATCCCTAAAATTCATTTTTGGGACCGAGTCTTCGAAATTCTTACCCTTGATAGGGGTTTTCATAGTATAATTATTTTTTGGGTGCACCTTAGCACCAGATTCACTTGAGATATGAGCCATTTTTTGATCAACTGCTTGAAAATTATTTCGTGGTCTCTTTAATCCTTGCCCTAGATGCCATGGAAAGGTATGGTTTTCACTTTTCTTTTGTGTAGCAAATTGGAAGCCGTTGTCACTCAAGTTCACAGTATGATCTGTTGAAAGATAAATTTCTAACCCATCTTGTATCCAATGCAACATTTACTACTAAAATATTGAGCATAAACCACAAAAATATTGGCTTCTAGGGTCCGAAGGCCCTAAAAACCAACCTCTGGAGCTGCTTGCACTCAACCCAGATGAAACCCTCACATAGCTGCTTACCAAATATATCATTAACGCATAGGGATGTGCTAGGATATGTGTTGCTCCAAATGATATGAAAATTTGTGGAGACGTTCTAGGGTTTTTTAGGCATCTACCCTCAAAATTTCAACTCAATATGAGTTCAGATGAGTGAGATATGGCCGAAATGAGTTTGGTAGTTTGGGCAGTCCTACGAAAAACGTCTAATCCTCCCCAAGCTGACAAAAAATATTCTCAACTATTTGCATGAATTCGATTTCATTCTTTTGTAGTAGTTAACATCCATTTCAGTCCTAATAATTTATTTTCTGTTCAAGATAATTTTGTGATGTGATTAGCAGTAAATCTTATTAGTCTTTTTGCTTTCCAATAACTTTCCAATTTACTGCAATTTCCATTTTTAGCAATTTACAGTTTTCTGCAATTTTCCTGTATTATTGTTTTTGCTATCAACCCCTGCACAAAATATTGACAACCTTCTGTTATAGAGTATTGACAGGATTTAATTTTAGTTTTCATTATTAAAATAGTAAATAGACTTTCATTTTGCAACTGTATTTAGGTTTCCAATTCTGCAACTATAACTAAGGTTTTAATTCTACAATTTAATTAGATTTCATTCTTGCAACTGTAACTAAGATTTCATTTATGTAATCGGCAATTAGTATTCATTCTTGCAATTAGATTAAAGTTCAATTTATGCAATTTAGATGTAGAAGAGACCTAAAAACCCCCACACAATCAGTTCCGCCAATAAGACTTGCTGCTCCCAATTGACCTTAAATTATAGCCCTGTTCACTCCTTTCACAGATAGCCTTGTACACTGCCCTGGATTGACAAATTTATTGAGAATTAATGATGTGCTTAATTATAGTGAATCACAATGTGTGGTTGTCGTTATTGAAATAAGGTGTTTGAAATTTCTATATATGGAAAGTAAGTTCCCTGATTAGGACCAAAATATTTAGGGGTGTCCCTTATAGGTTAGGTTCCTGATTTAAAATTTTAGGAATTGGGCAAGTAGGAGGCCATCAAGGAGGTATAGTAATATCCTTAGGGTCAAATCGAATACGGTATACGTCTCCTTACCTACTCTCCACAGTGTCAGCCCTTAAATGGGCTTGGTTGTGGGTGCATACAATAACTAATTTATTCCAAACCCTATGTGATAATATCCTTTACAAATTTTAATGAAACAACACACAAAAATGAAAATACACTATAATACAAGTGTTTATCTCTTTTAAATATTTTATGTGTGTTCCCTAAAATTGTTTTGTGTTTTTTTGATTTATTGTTTTGCAAAGAGATCTCTTTTCACGTGTTTGAATATTGTTGATGTAATTTTCAATTTGTTTAAAGGGTTTCACTTGTACACTCATAACTTGACAACTAAAAATAAAATTTTGGTCACGTAAACCAATCAAAGTATGGATATGAATCCCATATTTGATCAGGGAGCACATGTCCTACTAGTCCTCACCCAT
This sequence comes from Wollemia nobilis, assembly GCA_028583015.1. Classification (NCBI taxonomy): domain Eukaryota; kingdom Viridiplantae; phylum Streptophyta; class Pinopsida; order Araucariales; family Araucariaceae; genus Wollemia; species Wollemia nobilis. The sequence goes on from JAQPPZ010016348.1 coordinate 6,227,234, forward strand.
ATTGATCATGGGTAGTGATACACCCTCTGAAGAGGAATGTGTGCTTTTTTCTATGGCTAATATGGTTCTTGGAGCTATATTTGGCCAAAAAATAAGGTTTGTATCATGCGAGACAACAGGTGTAGATGAAGCCTATGATCAAAAGCAAAATTCGTTCTTTTCTTTTTGTAGGTTTGTATCTCTTTTCTTTTTGTTGTTTTTAATAAAAAACAAAATCTATTCTTAAAAAACAACAAAAATATATAAAAATACTAAATCTAACCTTCTCTAAATAGTAATAATGCAAAGTGAAGGTTTAGATACTTATCTTGAAAGCATAAGATGCTGCTATTTATGTCAATTTGAGCTGCAAGACCCCTATTTTGTGGTCATCCTAGGGTGGGATGGTTACAAATTTGGGGCCATCCCTAGGTGGTACGGTTACTATGGCCATACCTGGGTGTTCCAATTAGGAAATCAGGGGTTGTTTCAGGCTAGAATAGCCAAAACTTACAAAATTTTAAAGACAAAAACAAGGTCAAAATTTACAAAAATGAAATGAGACAGGGGTCCCACCATGATCACCGTTGTAGAGTGGAAAAAAAATTACACCTATCAAAGTGAAATGAAATGCACCTATCTATTTAAGCACTACATAAAGACATTAATGTAAATATGATGACAAATAAGTGAAATAAATGGGAGGTTCTTTTTTTATTAATATATTTTCCAAATGCATGATTACAAAACACTCTTTTGAGGTCTATTAATTGATACAATTCATTAGAATGTTCAAAGGATCTAATCCTTTCAAAGACTCAAGGTGCAATTTTAGTGTTTCCTTGCACTCACGAATTGAAGAGCCAAATTTTGCTACTTCTGCAATGATCTGTCCTTCATCGAACTTGTAGCTTCTTACTTACACACTGAAATACCTGGATTTATACACAAAGAAATCATATTGGTTAATAGCATTGCGGATTAATATGAAATCAGAAATATGCATGCAACATTGGATATAAAAGGTGAAATAGGTAGTGCAAAACTATTCCAAATTATATCAAAACTTAGCATAATGCATATTATCTACTTTAGAAATGATCTATGCAAAAATTGAAATGAAATCATATGTAGAATCCATGGCCATCCCTGGGTGTTCCAATTGGGACCGTTAGAATGAAAGATCTAATTGACGGTCCAAAACTGCTCGAAATCTCACCAAATTCTAGTATGATGTATATAAACTACTCTAAAAATGATCTAAACTAAAATGGACCCAAAATTATGTACAAATTCATGGTCATATCTGGGTGTTCCAATTAGGACTGTTAACCATCCCAAGTGGGGAGGACCAACAAACCCAGTGGGTTTTACCACCAATTCCTCTGGTATTTGGTTTAAACTACTCCTAAGGGTGTTGTCATCAAATTTGATGATCTAATTCATATAAATGGGTGGGTTTTGGAATGGATTTACGTATTTGGGATCACTTGTAAACCTCCTTTGACGGATGGAGATTTCAAGGTTAAATACATAGGTGAAAGGGAGAGTGAATCACGATAGCACTTCAATGCAAAATATTGTAAATATCTCTTTCTCAAATTGTATGGAATGACTTCAATTTATAGCCCAAGAGGGCCATAGGATAAAATGGGCAAGTTGAGGCATGCAAGGCATGTGCCACCACTTGTCAAAACCCTTGCCATACGTTGGGTGGAAGAGGCCTCCAATTTAGGCCTCCAATTTGTAGGTTGTGATGGATTTGATAGGTCGTCAATCTATTATAAATCATTGGGTAAGATAAATGGTAGAATTTGATTATCATTTATCCCACCGTTGAATTTTTTAGGGTCTTAGGCCATGGTTGTCCCACCCAAGGATGATTGCTGGTGGCTGTTCCTGGGTGGGATGACCATGAACTATGGTTATTTTAAGGTGGGACGACCATGTCTACATGGCCTAAAAATTCCCAAAAGTTGTTAGGACCATTATTTAAACCCTAAGGGTTTCCCAAGGGGGCCATATGGTGTTGATAAAAGTACATCATTGCAATCTAATTAGATTGACACAATTTTAGTGTCTCCAATAACTATTCTCTCAAAGCCCTCTCAAAGATTACCTCTGATCATTCACCATTGATTTTGAAAATTGAGGGGAGAACAGTTAAAGGTATACCATTTAAATTTTATTTACTATGGATGTCACATCCTTATTTAGCTCAAAAGATTCCAAAATGGTGGAACATTGATATTATGGGATCCAAAATGTTCCAAGTCTCTCGAAAGCTAAAAAATAGAAATAAACCTAACCAAAGTGTGAATTAATTTCTTTCCCTTTTATTTTATCTTCATTTGTACATGATCCCACCAAATTGATGTATGTTTAGATATGTACGTGCAATTTTGACTTGCTTCTAATCCACCATTGATTCATAGTCAAAGAATCTCTTCATATCAGTTATCTAGTCTATCAACTCTTTTGGGTTTAAACCCCCATTAAAATTGAGAATATCAATCTTTGACCTAATTCCCATGCTATATATTATTTTATTAACAACTGCTCTAGTTATTCTCCTTGCTCTTCAACTTGAGATTTTGGCTAACCAACCTGTTCCTCTTCACTATCACTCACATCTTCAATACAAAAACCTATCCATTGAGTAGTCTTAATTGTATTTATTCTAGCTATAATTTTCTTTAGCATCTCAGCTATGTCTATAGGTCAAGCAATAAGTTCACATGGTCTTCATATTCCTCAATGTGTCATCTTTACTCTAAAATGTATTGCATACCTTCAAAAACCTATGCTAATAACAATTGATGTAGTCTAGAGAAGGGGATCTAATAAAATACTACATCTTGTAGCAACAAAGAAATTTCATGAAAAATCACAACCAAAAACTTCACAAAATAATAAAATAGCATTAAAATTTATTATTTTCAATTAGTTTGAAATGTACAACCATACACTTTATTTATGCTTTTTCATTAGTTAAAATGAATAATAAAACATAAAATCCGAAAGCTATGTCCCTTCATCTTCAAATCCTTCTCCAGATTTTTATTTTAAAATTTTCTCATAATTACCATGTGTTTGTATGGTAGCCTCACTTGTACAATAAGTTCAAATGGTAGAAAATAGATGACATGGTAATATGTAACATACATTATAATGATAGATAATATATGTCAAATGATAGATGACATGATGAATAATAGATGGTAGATAGTATGACAACAAGTGATAGATGATAAATACCAGATAGCATAATAGTATATGGCATGATAATAAAATACATATGGCATGATGGTAGTATCAATATGACAACAACATGATGGTCGCAATACAAAAAAAATGCAATTGTATGATAATAAAATGTACATTGTAGTAGAAGTAGCAACATTAATCAATTGCATAGAGGTAATTAGTTATTTGTTTTTGATTTGTTGGTGCAAAAATGCTATAGGCTTGGATGCTCCCACATCATTATTCTACACCAAAAGGTATATATATTGCCTACTATTATAATTATTGCTTTCAAATCATATTGATTTTTGGAAGGTCTTCTCCTTTCTTGGAATCTTGTTTTATGTTTCTAGAATATCTCTATATTGGTAATTATATTTCAACTTTTAAATATGCATTTTAGAGAGACTTTCTCTTGATTTGAGAAACTCTCTATATTTTCTCCTTAGGTTGGCATATTGATCATTAGCAATAATTTCTCTTGGATTTATAAAATCACTAGGTAATATATTATTCACAAACTATGATAGATCTTCTTTTATACCATCTAGGGATGCATTTAAGGAATTGTGAGATGTTTTGTAGGATTCTAGTTTCTATTGCTTGGAAGGTATGTTAGTTAAAAATACTTATACTTCATTCTTATTTATAATTTCTAGCTATTAAATCTACTAATTTGATGCCTTTTATATTTGTCTTAACATCTAGGCATGATCTAATTTACCAGACAAATCTAATCATGTGTTGTCTACCATTGTGACCTATCTCATAAGTATTTCCTTACATTCTTTGATATAACATTAGGTATTCACTTAAATGTTCCAATTTTATGCAAATCTATTCGCATAGGGAATTTATCAACGCCATGGTTAGTATATATATTGTCAACCTCTCCAACTCATTTTTTAGGATTCCTTTTGTCTTCTTTAGGGTTGCAATTTCTTCTTTCTTTTTCTACAAAATCTCTCATTCTTTTCTCTTCTCTTTATCTACTTAGTTATGGAAATCATATTTTCTATATTTAAACTATTACCGTAGTTGTTTCTTTTCTTGTTCACCCTATAGCCTAATTGCTATTTTAAGACATTCTTTTCATCCTCTAGTTTCATATTTAGGTATTCATTTCATTGTTGTTATTTTTTATAAGGTCCTATTTCTCCTTCTTGGTGGTTTCTAGATCCTTTTAAAGTTGATTAATCTAGTCTTATCTATTTTGTATCTCTACATTCTTTATCTCTAATATTGTGGTTAATTCCTAGACCTATTACTTATATATGTTTACCTCTCCAAACTGCTTATAGATATCTAATGGCTACCACTATATTGGCTTACATGAAAAATTGTACTATGTTAGAAGGTCCAATTTTTCTTAGATCTAGCATATTCAAACTTATTAGATAATAAAAGGATATAATTGGGTGACTATGATTGATTAGGAAATCCTAAATAAGAATTTTTTTTTACCTCTAATAAAATCATATTTGTAGAGGTGTTAGATTTGATAAAAAAATATCAAATATCCTCTTGTGATTCATGTTATCTAGTATTTTTTCCTCTATAAATAGCTAATTATCTTGTCCATGTTTCTTTTCCTTACATATTTATGGGTTTGTAATGGTATTTTCTTGGTAGCATTATATATATTTCTTAAGAAATCATCCCTTGTCATTGTGTGTGAATGGTTTTGTGGTGATTGTAGGCATAGTTTATATTTGTGAAAGGACTTATATATAACCTTCTCTATGAAGTGGGATGAATATAACTAGGCAATAGTCTAGAATATAACACAAATATTTACATCAATTATTATCCCAACGAGTAGTGGAAAATTAAAAATAAGTTTGTAGTAAGATAGAGTGTATTGAGAATTAGATCACATTAGTTCAACTTGTTATATTTCTCAAATTTTAAGGAGGATATTGAGGTTCGAATCATTCCAATTTATACATGCATAATTTCCAATATATTGTAATACCACTATGTGGTCATGATGTAATATGGGTGGTCTTGTTTCAAACCCATATAAATATTGAAAAATATTAAGTATCAAGAAGGAGTTCAATATCCCTTTCTCTTCCATAGTAAAAAAAATAAGAAAAATGTAAGGACTAATTGAGGAACAACCTAAGATGACAATGGAAGTGGGACTTGGCACAAAGAGTTATATAGAAATTCAATATTATGAATAAAAATCCAACATGGGATAAAATAGAGATATCATAGACCACCTAAGTAAGTATATAGGGAAGAAAGCTAATATGGATATCTATAGCTATAATGTCATACAAAAATATGAGGAAGATATTGATACCATAAATGGAGGTTAGACATCGGGGGAAATAATTTCTAGTGAAGAGAATACAACCATAAAAGGTACAACTTATGAGTTAACTATTTATTTTATAACTTCCCTCACTTCCAAATCTAACTCCTCATCTTCCATAATTTCTTCTATTTGTAACTCCTTTGTCTCCTCTACTACATCTCCTTTTTGTATCCTAATTCCTCAACTCCACCTTTTTCTCCTATTTCATCCATTTCACCATTATATGACATAGTCACTATGGTGGTAATGATTATGGATTCCTTTGTACATTCTATATCATCATCTACATCCACTATTGTAACATTACTACTTCCATACACCATACTATTTATCACCACTCCAACCTCATCCAACATGAATATATTAATCCCACCATTTGATAAAGTGGTCACAATATCATCCATACTCATACAATCATATAATCCACTCATATGACCTTATATTAATTCACAATTCCATTATTTATACATTTCATATTTTTTATTGGTCTTCCATCAATCCTAGATCATCATCTAATCCATCCTAAACTTGATAATTGAGCATAATAACCATGGTCTAAGTAGAGATCATGATAATAATGTCAAAAGGAATAGGAATTGTACTCTTGAAAGTGGTCCCAATGATTTGACCTATACATCAATTTATCCAATCCTACTAAATTATAAGTCGTGGCATAGCGTAAAATATGACAAAGAAAAATAATGGATTCAAAAATCTAAGGATATTATGAAGCAACATACTACAAACAAGATTACTACACCTTTAGATAAGCCTCTTTGTATTTGTACAAATATAGTGTATGATAAAAAATATTGTTGTTTACTAAAATGGTTCCTATGGACCCTAGAAAACTAGTAATAACCCCATTAGATTATATCTCAAAGATATCAACCTTAGATCTAGAATAAGTCAAACTAGTAGAGATAGTAAATTTTAGTAGAGAATACAATCTAAAGTCATACATATCAAGCACTAATGCACAATACACAAGTTGGAGATACATAAGCAAGTAATAATTAAAATAGTAAAAGTACTTGTCAATAAATATGTAAAGATAAAGGCTAATAGAAACAAGATTGATTAGTTCACACTAGACCTTAGGGTTAAAATTATAGAGAAATATGATATATAAAGTTTGCTAGAGAAACATAGAAAAGAAAAAGAAAATTTAAGATACATGTTGAAATATCTTAGGAGGAAGGAAAAGATAATGTGAAAATAAAATAATAAGGAAATAGCCATCCTAAATATACAAGAGGATAAGGTGATAAAAGAATTATAGGAGATCAAAGTACAAAAGTAATTCTCATATATGCAAATAATAATGGACACTCCTTAGGAATAAATTTATACAGATATTGAGAGAGTGAAAGAGTATTTTATATAATTAAATAAATGTGAGTATCTCATAGTCAAATTCAATACTACCATCAAAGAAGCAAAATCTAATCTAATGACAAGCTAAAGTTATCTTTGACCATTTTGAGCATACCACTTGATAATATTAATGACAAGATATAATAAGTGGTGCTCTACGACTAAAAAAGATAAGTAGTTGATGAATATCAATCACAAATATCAAAGACTAAAAAAACATGTCATTACTCTCAATGACCTAAGAAAATAAATTAATGAGGCTAAAGAGGAGATCCTATAACAAGTAAATAATGGCTTATCAAAAGTGCTACAAGACCAAGTAAAGGTCATAGTTGTGGAATAATTACCATGGATGATCAAAGAAATAGTTGATAATAAAGAAAAAATATCCAATGCTTATAAAATCTATATTATAATAGAGGAATTAAAAAATATGAATATTCTTTCTATGGTAGATTCGGCCACACTGCTTGCATTATTATCATTAGATGAATTCCATCCTCTTAAAAAAAAACCATATAACCCTAATTATTCTTTTATTTTTTATTTTTATATGACTCTATACCAAATACCCAATAAATAAGGCATGATTAGGTTCTACCACTAAGTAGGCATGCCATCCCCACAAGTCAATAGACATGAATCATGATAAATTGATCATAAATCTATCACAAACTGAGAGAGGCTATAGGTTGACTCAAATAGGACTCCAAATAGACATAGGAACTGATCAAATTATAGATTAGAGATATAAATTAAGGAGAGTTCTAAATGATGTGCTATATCAATTTGATACCTATCAATCCACTACACGATGATTGACTTGTAATATGGTGATATATACACTATCTAGGAGACATGTAGGAGACTAATTATAATAGCTCAAATAACTAAAGAGAGGTAAAATACACTCTATGATGTCATGATGACAAAATTTTGACTAGTCAAGAGAACTGATTGATATTAAGAGACGAAATGAAGGACCTTTGACCAATCAATTATCATTCTATCAAAAGTGTGATGTTATAATTATGTCATTTATGATATTATCTAGCTAAAGCCATGATAAATTTGATCGAATAATAGTTATGATAGAGCATAGATAAATAACCTACCATTAGCCACCACGTAGAGGAATTCTAAGTAAGATAGGATGCTTGATACTAAAGTGGCCAAGTGTCAGGTGAAGTCACATCATGTCACTGACATGGCTTTGAATTTCATGGGTGACCCATTGATGCATGCTAAATCATTGAAAATACATCAATTAAAAATAGATATCATGTCAAAAGGCATTAATTCATTATGCAATAGTCTTAAAAAGCACTAGTTTGTTTGCTAATTAAGATAGCCACCATGTAGAGGAATGCTAAGTAAGATAGGATGCTTAAGACTAAAGTGGCCAAGTGTTAGGTGAAGTCACATCATCTCACTGGTATGGCATTGATGCATTCTAAAGAATTGAAAAGACATCAATTAAAAATAGATATCATGTCAAAAGGCATTAATTCATTATGCAATAGTTTCCAAAAGCACTAGTTTGCTAAAAGTAAAGATAAAATTACACCAAATAATTGATTTTAAGCCTAGAAATATGTAAATGTGACCATTCAAAGGGTTGGGATCACATGGGATCCATCATACCCACTTGGATAAATTAATATGTTTGCTAAATTGACTTAGAAGAAGAAAAGAATTTCTAAAGTGCATATAGAAGGGTGTTAATACTAAATTTGGAAGGATGAGAAACCATTTTATAATCCAAGTTTTAGAAATTTATTATTCTAATTTCATGTTAATTAGAGCTAAAATTTCTTTACAATAACTACTATTTGGTTTAGATTTTTTAATACATAGGGGAATCGGTAACACCATTGGGTGCTTCCACTATAAACCCTAGCATGTTGGGTTAGACAAAGTCAACAAGACCCCGAATCTTGGGTATTGAACAAGGGAAAAATTGAGTTTACATGGATTTTTATGAGGGGTCTCGGTCCCCTCATATTGGGATTTGAACTTGGGTCTCATTTGAGTTGGATTGTGACTACTATAAATATGAGTTTAAGGCTCATTTTTAAGGATCCTTTTGGTAAACTTGAAAAACTACTCTAGTCTTTGAATCAAAATTATGCTATGTAGGAAACCTCTATAATATCTAGCTCATTGGGTAAAGACAAAATCAATAAGAGCCCACCCCTCCTAGGAATCGAATAGGGACAACCTAATAACAAGCACTCAACCGCTACCAACCAATCTATACCTTTCTAAATGAATCAAAATTATGTTGGATAATATCATTGGAATAAATAGATAAATTATACAAGACAAGTGCTATAGAATTATGTATACTCTTTCATTAACTTTTTTATGGTGAATAAATGATATATTTACCTCTTCCTTTACATCTTAATTTAGTCCTTTTCATCCATTTTCTTACAACTCTACCTATTAATATTAATGTATTAAAGCTATTTATCTTTCTATAAATTTATTGGATTAAATTCAAATTGCTATAATTATATCTATGTATTTACTTATTTACTTAAATGCATTTATTTTTTATTTTATAGTTTTTTTTTAAGACTAGATTATCGCATTAAAAAGATCAAAGAATCCAAATTTCTGTATAGGTTGAAAAGCATAAAAGCATTTCTTCCAATATTGGTTGTGGTGGAAACCCACTACTGTTCTCAATGTAGCATATGAACTTATTGACAAGGCTTTAGCTCAAAGGATCTGTATTTTAAAAGGAAGGTATATTCTTAACAATTTAATTTTAGCATGGGAAATTTTTGAATGGATGGTAGAGTTTGGTCAGGATGATCTCTTTCTAAAACTATATTTTGATGAATCCCATGACGATAGTCATTGACCATTTATCATGTAGATGCTTTATCATTTAGATGTTTTAGTCACTGGGATTTAGTCCTTTGTTAGACACTTAATATCCTTTATCTTCGTTGATGTTTGTATTAGAATTTCTATTAATGGTTCTACTTCTCTTTCTATTACCTATAAAGGTTATAGTTTTGCTATAAAAACGAAACTTTGATGTCAACGATGTGGTGTGTATTACAATGTAACCTTGTTATTAGAGTATTTTTATCATTCATATTATAATATTATAGCCATTATCTTTATTAATTTTTTTTTTAAATTTATATATATTTGGATAATTCAAATTATATATTTTTTTAAATGAAAGATCTTTTACTTTATTAATATAAAAACAAATAAGTATAAAACAGCTGTCCGAAGGCAATCAAAGACCAAATATATACAAATATAACAACCATCTATATACATCACAAGGATTACATCAACTGACAATATACATCAAGGAAATAAGCCCGAGTTATACAAAATAAAAGTATGAACATCAGTACAAAGACTAATACTGATAATTACAACCTAAAAAGTAGCAGTAAGCCTCATCAAGGCTTCCAAAACAAAGAACTGAAGCAATAAAGGAATTCAAATCTGCACAAAACAAATTATTAACTGCTGGCATTTTTCAAATTATACTCTGAAAATAATTACTGAAGATAGTATTAAAGCGTATGCACCTGAGTAAAACTGTCAAGCTGAAAATGAAGGCCCTGAAGCTGAGGAAAAACATTTGCTTTCTTGGAACTGAATTTGGACTTGAAGGAAATCATCACTCGAGCAACCTGAAGCAAAATTTTAAGTCTTATGAGTCTCCTTAGAGACTCAGTAAGGGTTCTCATAACTTGTTGAAACAACTCATCATTTCTAGCATACGGTATGCGTCATAATATCTCAGTAGATAACAACAACCAAAACATATTGAAACAGTGATGCAACTGAAGAATGAAGCCCAATAATATAAACTGTGAAGCTCTTTACTAATTGGCATCCTGTGAAGTAAAAGCATCCATCTGAAACAAGCCTTCTTAGGCTCTAGTGGACTGAACCATAAGTGCTGGAAAACACCTTGACACTGATTAGGAGAAAGAGCTAATTGACAGCAATTACTAATATGACAAATAATATAAAAAAAATCATGTAAAAGATTATATAACAACTTCACCTTAATGCACTTGAGTTTGGTGCCATTTGTCCATTTATAAGAATCATAAACTGATGTATATTATCAAAAAAAACATGCCTCTCATACTGCAAAAAAAATCCTTTAAATATATATTAATACCTTTGAAAGCCCACTTTTAGTGGTACAACCCGACGCCTGATAAGAGCGAGGGGCCATTTTCTATTTCAACCCATTCTTTAGGTATAGATTGATTTGCACTCGGGGTAGAAGAAGCTATTCATATAAAAAACTAAAATTAAAAGAAAATACATATCTTGCCAAATTGCGAAGGCAAACCCAGTAACAAACTAGTAACAAGCAATTCCAAGTCCAGATAAAGCTGTCACCTGGCGCGGCCTCCACATGCACAGTCTTCTCTCTCGTCTGTCCACTCAAAGTTATCATCGACATTCATTCACTGTGAATGTTTTCGAAAACAAATAGTAGACACGTCTTGAGCCGTCGAGGCATCATATTATAATTGCTATTATATGGTGATTGGCTGACCGTTAAACGTTGCTCAACCTAGCAAACAAGGCGTGTCTTCACCCATCCGGGTCCCTATTTTCCTTCGCCTTCCTCTACAAGTTTTCACTCTTCCATCTACAGGATACATGTCTTAGTTTTGTATAGTTATAGTCATAGTTGTGTATTGTTTGAACTGTGGTTCTAATTTAAATGGAGGCTATAAATAAGTTATTTTATTTTTATTTTTTTTGAGATATTGAATTGAGAGCCACGAAATCCCGAGAGGTGGGGATGGGAACCAAACATTCTGGAAGCTCTCCGTGTGCGTCTTGCAAGCTCCTCCGCCGCCGTTGCGTCAAAGACTGCATTTTTGCGCCCTACTTTCGTCCGGATGAGCCTCACAAGTTCGCCATCGTTCACAAGGTCTTCGGCACCAGCAACGTCAGCAAAATGCTTCAGGTAACAACTTAAGTTTAATGTCGATATTAATTCAGGACGAAATTTAAATGTTTTAGTTTACAACCGATTAAGGCTTTATTTTAATTTTTAACAATGCCTAGAATCTCCCTTTTCACGAGAGAGCAGATTCCGTTTGCTCCTTGGTGTATGAAGCCGATGCCAGGATGAGAGATCCGGTGTATGGCTGTGTAAGGGCCATATCAACTATGACCAATGAAAGGGCTCACTTGAAGGCGGATTTGGCTATTGCAAAAGCTGAAAATGTGAAGCTGCAGCAAGAAAATGTCGTCTGCAATTCAATTTCTAGTAAGTTGAAGGCGGAATTGGCTATTGCCAAAGCTGAAATTGTGAAGCTGCAGCAAGAAAAAGCCGTCTCCAATTCAAATAATTCAATCACAGCAGAAAAAGCCGTCTCCAATTCAAATAATTCAATCACAGAAGTTGCTGGTACGTCAAATTCAGTTCCAATAGAAACGACAGAAATGGATCATCACAACCCTTACATAATTTGTCAACCTTTTGTCTATCAAAATGGCTATCCTTCCATTTATCCAATCTATCATTATCCCTCTCCCTCTCTTGATTCTGCGGCAAATCCCCAGATCATATGGACATGAGAAAAAGCCAGCAATCCGTGTTGCTTTTTTTATGTATATGTTTTTCAAATTTTTTGTTAAATATTTTTTTAATAGTAAAAAAATATTTATGAAGAAAAGCATGGAATAATAGAAGAACTACTATCTTTAAATTATTTGTAACATTTTACATTGAATTATATTAAATATTTTTGAACTTAGATAATGTGAAAACTTAAACTTTAAGCTAACAAATGGGAGATTATTATTTATAAATACATGTAAGCTTTTTTCAAGTTATTAGATGATTAAAAAACAAATATGCAACAAATAAATATGAACAAATTATTTATCATATTTATATTATATTTTCATGTTTAATTTATTATAATTATAATTAAAATTATAATGGACATAAAAAATAGTAATCTTTTGAATTTCAAAAGAAAAATAAAGACAAGCAAAAGTTATTTCAGTTGTAACATTTTAGATTTTATTTATAAATATATGCAGGTCTTTTTCAATTTATTAGAGTAAAATAAATGTGTAACAAATTATTTTTCATATTTATATCATATTATAATGTTTAATTTGTTATAAAAATAATGATAATATTTTAAATTACAAAATAAAAATAAAGTAAAATATAAGTTATGTTGCATTTCATATGACTTATATTTTATACACTTCATAAGGCATCTTGGGTCCTTAGTTGAATGAATTACAAATATTATGACTTTATTTGGTTTAATGATTCCATTTTAATTTGTGAGTAGAAATAACCTACTTTTAGAGCCATTTAAAACATGTAGAGGTGATTCACCTTAAATTTGACTTACAACCTTAATCATGTGAAATTTTGCTATTATTTTGACATTGACATTTTTTATATCACATTTAATAATATTAGCTAATTTTTTAAAAGCAATTATATAGGCTTATGAACATAATCATGTCGTCTCATTTTATTTCACATGGTTGCATTGATAGTGTTATATATATATATTTTAATATTATTTAAGTTGAACTAAGAGGTACAATTGACTTGCAGCAAAAGCATACATGAAGAAGTATTTGCTATTGCAAAGTTAAATTTGATTCATTCTTTAGTAATTAAATGTTTGGATGAATGAAAAAAATAATGTATTTTTTTTCTTTTTTTTTTAAAGGAACTAAATCAATAGGACTTGTGATTTTGGATAACATATTTGTATAAGTTTATTTGGAACACTAGATGATATTAACAACAATTCAAATAGAGAATATTGAATAGATTATGACAAGAGAACAACTCAAAACATGAGAGGAATTCATTAGAGACAGAGAGAGAAAAAAAGAAAGAATTAAGAATGTTAGAAAAATAATTGATAATTTACCTAAAATTATGATGTTAATAATTTCTAATATATTAATATTAGATTATATTAATATTTTTTTATGAGTAAAATTGACTCCATTTTTTTTACATTTTGTTTGTAATGATGCTAAATACAAAGAAAGATCGTTTTATAGCAAACCATTGTTAGTTTTTATTTTTTTTAGGTATATAAATAAAGGTTGTTTTGACTAATAAAAAAACATAAAACAGAAAAAAAAATACTAAATTAATTGATAATACCTTGAGGGATCTTGTATGCATATAAATTTACTATAAAATATTTATTTTTATATTATAGGGGTATAGACTAATTGGTTCTGTCAAACAGATAAGGGGGTGGCGGTAAGGCAGATTGTGCAAAGTACTATGTGACGGATTTTGAGCCACTTTTGATCTCCATAGAATACTATGGAAGACGGTCTACGGAATCCACCATGTAATATATAAAAAAAATATGTTTTAATCTTTTAAATGATTAATTTTAAAATTTGGTAAAATACAAATAAATATGTGTGTTCGAACTTTAATACTAATAATATATATAAAAAGTGAGGTTGAAAATGGATAATATAATATAATTTTTTATTCTTGTATCTAATTAGACTGTATTTATATTTATTAAAACAATCATATATATTTATATTTATATTTATAGCAAAATAAAAAACATATAATTACAAATAAATATGAGGTTGAAAATGGATGATATAATATAAAATTTTATTCTTGTATCTTAATAAGAATGTATGTAGATTTACTAAAACAATCATATATATTTATATTTATATTTATAAAAAAATAAAAAAAACATATAAATACAAATGAAAGAGTATAGTCATACATTCTTAGAATACAATTGTTTTATAAAATATAACAACTATTTTATTTTAAACAAGTCATTTTCATAAAATATAAATATTATTTTATGTTTTATATAATATTTAATTTAATATATTTTAATAAATAGTGGTTTTAGTGTCTTTGAAATGTGGTGTAAAATATTTGTTGTTATAAAAGAACATTGTAGTTATGCTAAGAGGTGTTCCTACAATGGCAGAGAGGGAGTAGGAGGAAAAGAGGTCATAAATGTCACGTTGTAAATTTTTTATTTTTTTATTAAAAAAGTCAACATTAACAAAAACATTTAAAATATTTAAACTAAAATAGCTGATTAACCCTAACCAACCATTCCAAAAATTTAAAATATTTAAACTAAAACAGCTGATTAACCTAACCAACCATTTCAAAAATTTAAAATATTTAAACTAAAATAGCCCACTAACCAACCCTTGCAACTGTTTAATAAACTAGCTTATATTTAAAGTATATATATTTAAAAACGCCGAGTTGAGATTGATAAGCATTTTTAGATCTAAGCTAGTTTATAAATATTTTTGTTTTTGATTAAGTAATTTATAAAAATTTATTATTTTATAAATATTTTTAAAAAATATATAGTAAAAAATATTTATTATATGAAGTTAATTTTGATTTTTTTTTTAATTAATATTTTAATTTTTAAACTAACTATTTTTTATTTTTTCAAATATTTTTTTTTAAGTTAAGACAAAGCAATATACTTTTTCAGTAACAAATTCTTATGATTTATTATTAGTAGTTTAAGAGATATATTATGATTTATTATTAGTAGTTTAAGAGATATAATATTGAGTTATGATAAGGTAAAAATTAGAAACATCGTGGAAAGTCATTAACAAAGAAGACAAAAAGTGTGAAAGAATGTAGGAAAAAAAAAAATTGTTTATTTCAACAAAAATTATTTCTAATGTAACAATAATATATTTTGTTATTTATTTTATTTAATGAGTAAATTAAATGCCACTTTTTTAATTTTAATTTTAAATAAGGAGTTTTGTAGTGAATCAATGTTTATTTTTAAACTGAGACTCGAGAGGTCGATACTGGAACTTAACTTTTACATAGACTCAGCCTCTGACATCTACACTATACATTGCATATTCTAAACAACGTTGAAATCTCTATTCTTAAGCAAAGGACAACCATATTCTAGGAGTGCCAGTAAGCGGTGAGTTCGATATTACAGTTTTATTAAAAAATAATAATAATGAGTTTACTTAGGGGTTTCTGTCCCTCCTATTAAAAAATAGGTTTTAGCAGATAAATCAAAATCCTTACAACTTTTATAATTATTAAATATACTTAAATTTAACGTTAAATGAACAAATAGAGAAATGTCCATTTGTATGCTTTTAATATTAATATATTGATTATTTATAGATTTTGTTTCCTCGTTGTCTTTGTCAGTGCGTTTTTGTTATTCTTATTTTAAGAACGACCCTACTCATCTTCAAACTAGACATGGTTGTTGTAGCTATAGAGCATGTGACAATTCCCTCTTGCATGATGTTACCCTTACATATAGACTTTTCTGGGCAAACTATGATGTCGTATGGTTACCATATGGTAAAATCTATATTCACACTTACATTAGAGCTAAATAGGAACTAGTGAGGGAATGTTTTATATTTGCAGCAGGTAGAATGCCTCTATACATATCATACTTTACTTTACACTCAACTTTGGAGACCTCCTAAAGCCTTAGTTGAGGATGATCAACCGCACACATTTATTCTGTGTGATGAGTTGAATTAGTAAGTGCTAGTTTAGATGAGCATTTGTTAAGAAGAGATTTAGTTCAAATATTGGTGGTGCCAGTTAGCAAAGGTAGTAGTCTGAATCCTCTGAGTGCGTGCCAAACATATAGGTTTATTGTGTGCAGTCCATGTGGTTTGAACCCTACCTTGACTAGTTACTAAAAATAGTATATGTACCAACTCTCCTATATAATCAGAAAAAAAACATTTACTCTCTATAATGTAATTTATGCTCTACTTGTTAAATTAATTATTATTTATTATAATTAATATTTTATACCATATTTTAATATTATATTTTTATGTGAACAGTAAATGATGTTAACCAAATGAGTTGGTATAATTTATTAAATTATAATTTTTTTTATATTAAATCAAGTGGAATGTGATTAACAAAAGTAAGATATAATATAATTATTTCATATGCCAAGACTTGCTTGGATTGAGGTCAATGCAAGATAATCCATTGTGGGACTCTGAAGACTAAGCATCATCTTTGGTTATATTTTATAACATAATTACTTGGTAATTTTATTAAATTGTTCATTTAATTATTTAATGTGTTTATTTTTTTAAGTTTTATTTTTATCAATATGTATTTTTTGAGTAATAAAATAAACATTGACAAAACAAAAGTAAGAAATGATAGAAGAACTATTTTATTTTGGTTTTAGATGTATAAATCATTTGTAATATTTACATTTAATTTTAAATTATATAAAATATCTTTTTGAACATAGATAATGTATGAAACTTAAACTTTTAGCTAACGAATTTGAGAGTATTATTTATAAATATAAGAAAGCTTCTTTCAAGTAGTTGGAGGATTAAAAAAATGTATAACAAATGAAAATGAATAGTTTATATACAATAAATTATATACCATATTTATAAAACATTGTTATTATAAAACATTGTTATGTTTAATTTGTTATAATTGTAATTAAAATTATAATATTTATAATGGTTATAAAAATAATGGAAATGTTTTGAATTACAAAATATAAGAAAGAAAAACAAAAGTTATGTTCAATTTCATGACTTATACTCTATATACTTTACAAGGCATTTTTAAAGATTTCGAGCTCGATCCTTATTTTCTTTCCTTTCTTCAAAAAGTTGTCTCTCTAGAGAATGAATCCTTCAATGTTAGTTTACTCATAATTTTTAGATTTTTTTTTTTGTGATTATATTTTGATTCATGGCTAAAAATAACCTACTTTTAGAGCTATGGTGATTCACCTAAAATTTGATGTGCAACTTCTTGACATTAACATTTCTTATATCACATTTAATAACATTAGCTAATTTCTTGATGAAGTTAAACATTGAAACTTAAACTTTCAGTTAACAAATTTGAGATTATTATTTATACATATATGCAAATTTCTTTCAAGTTCTTCAAGGATTTAAAAAATATGTGTAATAAATGAAAATGAACAAATCATATATCATATTTATACAAAATTGCTATGTTTAATTTGTTATAATTGTAATTAAAATTATAATTTTTATAATGGTTATAAAAATGAAGGTAATAATTCGAATTACAAAAGAAATAGAAAAAAAAGCTAAATTTTTGTTGCATTTTATATGACTTATACTCTATACACTTAACAAGGCATATTTATAGATTCCTAGATCTACTTGCATCCTCATTTTCCTTCCTTTCTTCAAAAATTTGTCTCTCTAAATAATGAATCCCTCAAAGTTAGTTTACTAATAATTTGTTTTTTTTAATTTGTGACTCTATTTTAATTCATGACTAGAAATAACCTACTTTTAGAGCCATTTAAAACTTGTGGAGGTAATTCACCTAATACTTGCCATGCAACCTTAATCATGGGAAATTTTACTAACTTCTTGACATTAACATTTCTTATATCACCAATAAGAAATTTCATGCTAAATTGCAAACATGTGAAGGAAGCAACACTTGTTGCAAAGTGAGACCTTTCATGTAGTTGTAGTGTTGTTGCTAACATTAGGTTTTAGGAACGATGTGGTACCTTGGTGTTTCGAGTGTAGATTATGTTCTAGAGGCATATGACATCAATTTGTATGACACTTTATGGTTAGGTAAGTTTGTCCAATTTGCTGATTACCCTTGGTGAGACATTGGGAAGATTCGGTTTGGATCTGTCAATGGGATGTGTTCCCTAATGTAGACACTAAAATATGGTAAATACGATTAAGCACCCACAAAAAATGATCAAATTGACATCATATGACCCCTTGGGTAGCCCTCAGGAGGCTCATAGTGGTTCTAGCCACTTTGAAAGGGTTTTTGGAGGCTACTGGTCCAATTTTGGGAGATTTTGGCCCAAAATTCACCACTATCTCACCCTAGGACGGTGGTAGATTCCCATTGTCCCACCTTGGGATAGTCATGAGCCATCATACCACGGTAGGAGGGTGAGTAATTTTGACCCAAAAAAAGTCAAATCTCTGCCAAATGGCACCTAGAAACTGCCATCTAGCACGCCATTTGGAGCATGTAGGTCAAAGAGCACTGAATCCTTATGACATGCTTCATAATGGAGGCCAAAAATGGATATTCTCTTCCCTATCCAATGCATGCCTCCTGTTTGACAAGTGGCACCTCTTGCCATGCATGCCCTTGCATGCCTTTTTGCACATAAGCCCCTTTGGGCTATAAAATAGGTTCAAGATCCACACAAAAAGATATAAAGGAGTTATAGGATATGCAATGGAGTGCTACCGAGATTTCTACTCACCTTATTGCACTTTTTTTCCCTTAGAATCTCCATTTTTCCAAGGAGGTTACAGGGTGACTTTAGGAAGGTAATATGAGCATAACTTTTCCATCCGGGTGAATTTATTCACCAAATTTGATGAAAACACACCTTAGGTTGTTTAAGAACATATTATAATGATTTTGTAACAAAAAGTATCCAGATTTTCTGGGTATACCCTCCTAGGGTGCCCTCAAAATGGTTATAGTCACCATCACCCTCCCTCGAGACGAGGGTAAATTATGTACTGTGGCACTAATGCTTAGTCAATCTTTAACTATCTTTCCCATAGCACTCCTCTCTATAGATGCATTGGTTGCACCTCACTGTGGTACTTCATCCATAGCACATGTAAGTGTGTTATCCTTCTGACCCTACTATGTACATTGACCTTTTGGTTCAGCATCCTATGGACTTTACCCAGCTCCATACGTATTTACCTAGAAACACAGTAACTTGCACAAAATTCATGTAAAATATACGTGTAAATAACATTTATAATAATTAATATAATTGATACATAAATAACAATATTAAAATAAAACAACAATAAAAATCATTCATATCCATTCATGTGTAAAAATATATATAAAAAAACTGGTGTAAATAATGTAACACTTCGACACTCATCAGGATGTATGAAATGCAATGTGTAGTGTTTTCTTTGTTTGTTTTTTTGTTGTTTTGTTTTTTGTGTGTGTGGAGAAGGTGTGATACCATAAAAATTCCCAATTTATTTGATGGTTGATAATGTGGATTATTAGGAAGGTGGAATACCTTGATAATCCCCAATTTGTATGATGGTTGATGATGTAAATTACTAGGAAAGTACAATACCTCAAAAATCCCTAATTTATATGATCATTGATGATGTGAATGATTGGGAAGATGTGATACCTTGAGAATCTCCACAATTGTTCAAGTTGCTACCAAGGTCCTAATAAGATGAGGTGAGTGGATAATTTATGGAAAATACCCTTCAATCAATAAGATCTTGGACCACATCTTTAAATGTGTAGCAATTGTTGATGTCATGGCCCACTTGTATTTTATAGATACAATAATGATCTTCTTGGTACGACTTGGATTTAAGTATGTTCAGATTGAGAGAGTGCACGTTAGGTAAAACAATTATTTTTTCCTCCTGCAACTTTTGAAAGATGGCCGATATGGGCTCAGACAGAGGGGTATAGGTATGAAGCTAGCATTTTGAATTCTGAATGAGGTGGACTAGGAATGATGAGGCCCCACATATTGATAAGATATTGGACCACATCTTAAAATGTGTAGCAATTATTTATGTCATGGCCCACTTGTTAATGATAGGGATAGTACAAGTGTTTCTTACAACTTTTGCCATATGTCCTATTGGGGTCTCTTGGTTTTATTGCTGGTAAGATAATTTAATTTACCTCATACAACCTTTGAAATATGGATAAGACTCTGAAAGTGATGTGTGGTCACGATGAAACTTTGTAGGAGGTTTGGTGAGTTTGTTTGATTGTGATTGATTTTGAGTTTTTAACACAGGTAGTATATCCTGAGATGTGGATTGCAAAAAAGGATATTGCAACTACTGAGGTCGTTGATATGGATGTTGATGAGATTGATGATGACTCAACTATAACTTAATGTTTGTAAGTTGCATTAATATTTTATGCAAAATTGGAGTGTGCTAGTAACTTGATTGTAGCTCGACGTTAGCTAACAGCTCCAAGATTTTTTGTACCTCCAATGGTGGTGGTTGTTGGTATTGTTGAGGGGGTTGTTGGATGGATGTTGATAAAATTCATTGGAAATTGATGGGTGGTGGAGGTGGACTGGGTGTAGGTGATAGAAAAAATTAAGTAAATATGGATTGAAAGTCCTCGATATATGAGCTGGTATGAATGGTTCATAATGATTTTTTCTAGTGGTATATCCACATACTTATATTCCTAATTTTGCTTGGAATGTTTAGATGTGGTATCTGGGTTATCCCCACCCTATTGTAGTGTGTACACCTGTTCTTAATTCTACGGATATGTTAGATGATATGGAGTAGGTATGACTTGATTCAGTGGTAGCAGCACTTACGACATGGAGAGAATATTGGGAGGAGCTACATGTTGTATGGATTGGTTTAGGAAATTTTAATCCTTATCATAACAGTGATATTTCCCACAAAATCTTGGTGAGGTGGACTATCATGCACTTGATTCAATTTATTAGGTTGCTCTACTTGATTGGCAAGTATTGTGTTAGTTTCATGTGTTGGAAAAGGGTCTTTGAAGACTCCTATTTGTTGTAGATAACTTGGATGATGGATGGGTTAAGGTGGATGATTTGATAGATGAATGGATTGATATGGATTGGTAAAACTTGGAATATGTATGGGTTGAGGTGGATGGCTTGGAAGGTGAATGAGTTATGATGGATTGACAGGTTGTGAAGATACATTTATTGGTGGTACCACAGGGGGTTGAACTACTTGAGGTTGTTTATTTTGATGATTTGTGCCTCATTGACCTCGGGCGACTACATGAATAGCACCCACAAAACATTTATACTATTGCACATGATTGACTTGGTTGGGGGGATTCATGATTTTTTATCCCCTATTGTCTATTGTGTTTCCTCATGATGAGGAAGTGGTGTTTTATAGATACCAAGATTTTGATTTTGTTATGCCAAGGGACTATCTAACTTAATGGTCTCGAGGTCTATTAATTTTTACACAATGTCTTTGAATGAATAGCAATTATTAATGTCATGCCCCTTCTATTGATGGAAAGGATAAAAAAATGCTCCTTATATCCCTTGCCATATTTGGTAGGATTGTTTGGTTTGACTTAAGGTAAGGTAATAGTATTGGCATCATACAACCTATGAAATATGGAATTATATGATTAGGATAATAGTGTGTAAGTGTGAGTCTATTAAAAATATTATTGATGTTGATATATTTCCATAATTGGCGTTGTGTTCCATAATTATTGTGGGGGTGAAATCACTTGATAAGACATTTGTTGTGGTTGTTGCAGTGATGGTTGTGGTTGGTGATGACATTGGGTTTTTTGAGTCATTTAAGGTTGATTCAAGACCACTTGATTGACTTGTCCTGATTTTGATTGGCCATTATAGTTTCCTTTAGATTGGCCCTTGTTTTACCATTATTTATTTTTGGATTTGATCTCACCCTCTTATGTCTTGATTTCTTTGATAACTCGAATCTAGGCAAGAGCTTCATCGAGTTTTCTATATTATTGTAATCGTAATAACAATAATATGGGATTTAGACAACTCCTTATGAACATTCAAGTTAATTTTTCCATTGAGAGGGAGAATGGCAGTTGGTGATGACTACCCTCCAATGGTTTTTGAAGTCATAGACCAACTCTTCTTTAAATTGTCTAAGATTATATAAGTTGGTCAAGGTAGTTTTCTTGTGAACATTTAGGTAGAACCTTTCTAATAATTTATCCATAAATTTTTCAAATGTATAGACATTGTGATGTGGTAGATGGTTGTACCAATCTAAGGCATCCCCCCTAATGTTTGAGGAAAATTTTCAAACATTAAGGTATGGTTCTCTTGGATTCTAAACCATGAATGGATGAATACACTTATATGCCCCCTAGGGTCTTTAGTCCCTTTAAATTTGTCAAAATTTGATAATGTAAAGTCTATCGGATAAGAAAATGATGGTATCAGAGAATGAATGGGTTGATTAATCAACTATGTTAATGTAGGTTTATGGTACATCATACCAGACGTGTACATAATTAAGCTATCAATTTGTTTTTGCAAAAATTGGATCTTAGGGTCTTCCATGTGTGTCTAGAAGCCCTAGTTTATTTCATGGGCATATGAATGTGGTGTGTGTTGGGTGATGAACTATTGGAATAGAATGTGGTTTTGATTGATCGATGAATTAATGGGTATATAGTGATGTTGGATGTTATTTTGTGATGGAGTGATTGGTGTTGATGAAGTGGGGATGAAGTTTGAGGGATTTGGATGTGTTGGATTGTGGAAGTGGTATTAATGTGGTTAAATGGAGGTATGGGTATAGTAACCTTACAATATTGTGATACCCAAGATGGATCAAGTGTGAAAAAGATGTGTTATTTGAGAATGGATTGAATTTTAGACTATGCTATTTGTGATTGCTACTATGGTCAAGAAAGAGCATCTTGATGTCCCATAAATAGTTTATTGAAATGTTGCCATGCTTGTTGTATGGAAATTTTTTATGTAAATTATGTTGGAAGTAGATGTAGGTATGGTGTGAGTGTTGGTAATGTTGGTTGAGGTAAATGGAGGGTAAGTTACAAAATGAATCACAACTAAATTAGGGGTGGTAGATGGGATGGTGGATGGAATCTATGAAGCTATATTAACTTGTGCTTTGTAGAGTGGGTTGAAGTGGGTGGTGGTACAGGTAAGAAAAATGGAGGTGCTTTGACTAAACGGTTGTGGAGAAATTTTGTGTAGGAGCATGGATGAAGCCTCAAAAAGAGGGGTGGTGAGGATTTGGTTAAAACTATTTGGATATGAGTGAGCAATTTCCTGCTGAGAAAAAGGAATATGTTTGGGTGCAATGTTAAGTGTTTCTAGAACCATATTTGTGGGTCTTAAATATGTTATGAGTTTATCAGAATCTATGTAATTAAGGTGGTGGTCAGTGGGTATGGATGGTTTAGTTTCTAGAATAAAAGTGATGATAGCCCTTTGTATCACATCTACATTTGAAGTGAATACTATGTGAGAAGGTCCAGTAGATAAGCTAATATAGCTTATCTATGCCATGCTGGCTATGTTAGCTCCAAAAGTGGCTGGAGAAGGAGTGGAGCACTCCATAGATGAATTTGGTTGGTTGATAGGTAGTTGAATCATGGATTTGGCTTGATTATGGGTCAATACCATAATATGTGAGTACGCTAGAGTAATGAATGTGGTATATGTGCATGTGAAAAGTGAAATCACAATGAAAACCATACAAGTCAAACAAACAAATGTATCCTATGTTTTTGTAATAGTTTTTTTATTTTATTTATTTATTTATTATATTGTTTTTGCATTTTTTTTGTGTTTGATGTTAAGACTCCATAAGCCTAAAAAAACTATGTAAAGTGGGTGGAAGGTGTATTCACACTCAACCCTTTGAAAATGAATGAAATATAAATGGCAAAAATGACTTCTTGGAGTGTAATCCACTCCAAGGATATCTCAAAAGTGGCGGATTTTATGGTGATGAAGTCTAGAAAACCATTCATGGGGTTACTAGGATGTCCAGTTGGAGATCCAATGGATGGATATGAATCCCACTGTCACTAGTCTCGATCAATTGTTGGTTATAAAATCCAACTTGTTGATGTTAACAGTGAAATGTGCTATGTGTGGGATCCTTTTATGATTTTTTTCTCTATGTTGTTTTTTTTACATAAAAATGCAAATAAATCACCCTTCACATCATAGGGAACTCAACCATGGTGGTCACTAGGAACACTAGTGCTAAGTGTGAGGCCCTCAAAAGAGTCTAGGGTACAACACTTAAGATCCATAATGTATGGAGGGTTCACCTAGCTCTTCCACTCTGAATCAACTCATGTTTCCAATAGTGGGAGGAAGCTTGAGCACAAGTGACCTATTCCAACCTAGAAGGGTGAGAAGTAAGAAAGAAAGAAGAGTGTGTGGTTCCTTTTAAAAAATTTGTTCTCTATGGTGTTTTTTTAAACATTAAAATGAAAAGAAAAACTATCTTAAGATGCAACCTAGTATGCTCTTCAAGTTTGTTGCCTAAAACATAAGTGAAAAAACTCAAAGAAAACCAAACAACAAACCAAATTCCATAAACAACATATAAATTTAGACCATTTTGACATACAAATTTAGAAACAACTTAAAATAAATTTGAAAACTCTAATGCAACTAAAATTTGATTTATGAGTGTAGATATCCCCCTATATGTAGTCTATATGATAAATTAATTGCTAATCTAAAATGCACTTCCTTTTATTTTATTTTTATTGTAAAGAAAAATACCTACGAATGCCTAACAATGCATAATGTATTGCTTTTTACATAGAAAAATAAACATTTCTTCTTATTTTTTTCCTTTTAAAAAGTTAAAACATACCAGAAAGCCTATGTATTCCTCCTCCAACTTCATGAACATACTATTGAATCTCCCAGATACTCTGTGGCATCCATATAGACATTGTGTTGTATCTGCACAACCACAGATCAGATACCACAACTCCTAGAAACCCTAGTTTTGGACTTCGTAATTTTTATAGGATCAAATTTCTAAAAACCTATAGTAAAAACATAAAAACATAAATCAAAAACTCAATATTGACAAGGCAAATGAAAATGTGAAACCCTTTGGGGGTCCCACCATGAATGCTATTTTGTATAGCAGAAAATATCTATACCAATATAAATATAATGAAACAAAGCAAATAAAAACTATATGAACATCAAACATTATATATTAATTAGCTAACACATAGATGTATCCCAAATTAGGGGTTATAGAGCAATATTTGCTTTGATACAATGATTTACAATGATAGGGGTGAAACCCTCCATCACTCAATAGTTGTGTCTTCAGATCTTATTTGCTACAAACAGAGGTTGGTGGGTTTGTGTATCCCTATAAGGCCACTCAAGCTGCAACAACCATCAATGAAATTATCTCCTACACCTACACTCAAATTACAACATAAAAATTGGATCAATAGTATATGTGAGGGCTCCACTATGTGAGGTCCTATTTAAAAAGTAGATCTACTAAAACCTAACTATAGTGTTGATGAAATATAAACTAAATATAGGAAATGTAAGATAGAAAGCAAATAACAACCTTTTCAATACCTGAGTCCTTGATCTACTCTTCTACTGGTTCAATCTGATGTCGCACAGATAAAATAGTGGATATGGTAGTGATGAGGGTTTGTGCGAGTATGAAGTGAAAGTCAGATGATAAAATGCTAGGGCTCACAAGATGATGAATGATCCGACCTTGTGATTTCTCTCTCTTTCATTCACAAAAATGAATGATCTTTTATGATTCCCCTTAATACATGTTAGGGTTTTGACGACACCAATAGGAAACCAAGATTAAAACATGATGAAGGGTTGTAATTGTGATTTGATAAGTGATATGGATCATGTTAAATGAGTGGCCATGATGGGCAACTAATATTTATTCATTCATATATATATATATATATATATATATATATATATATATATATATATATATATATATATATATATATATGATGAATGACTATGATTTGATGATGAGTGGATGACAAGTGGCTAGGATTTGGTGTCTACAAATTTATTTGAATCCTATAAATTTGTAATATGACCATTCAAAGGGTTGAAATCACATGGGACTCATCGTAACCACTTGGATAAATTAATATATTTTTTAAAGTGACATAGAAGAAAAAAATAATTTCTAAAGTGCATATAGAAGGGTGTTAATACTAAATTTGGATGGATGAGAAACCATTTTGTAATCTAAGTTTTAGAAATTTGTTATTCTAATCTATGTTAATTAGAGCTAAACATTTTTTACCATAATTAGTGTTTGATTTGGATTTTTTTAATACATAGGGGAATCGGTAACACCATTGGGTGCTTCTACTATAAACCCTAGCCTGTTGGGTTAGACAAAGTCAACATGATCCACAACCCTTAGGGAATCAAACAAACCTGCAACCCTTAGGGCAACAAATAGGGGAACATTTTAGTTTACATGGATTTTTATGAGGGGTCTTGGTCCCCTCGTATTAGGATTTGAACTTGGGTCTCATTTGAGTTGTATTTTGACTACTATAAATATGAGTTGAAGGTTCATTTTTAAGGATCCTTTTGGCAAACTTAAAAACTACTCTACTCTTTGAATAAAAAATATGTTAGGTAGGAAATATTTATAATCTCTAGCTCATTGAGTAAAGAAAAAATCAACAAAACTCTAACCCTCTTGAGAATCGAATAAGGACAACCTAACGACTAGCACTCAACTATTACCAACCAACCTATTCGATTGTAAAATGAATCAAAATTATGTTAGATAATATCATTGAAATAAATAAATAAATTATATATAATAATTGCTATAAATTTATGTATACTTTATAGTAACTTTTGAATGGTAATAAAATGATATATTTACCTTTTTTTTTCATCTATTTCTTTGCAACTCTACCTATTAATATTAATGTATGGAAACTATTTTATCTTTATATTAAATTCAAACGGCTATAATTGTATCTATGTATTTAGATATCTACTAAAATACATTTATATTTTCCTTTATAATTTATTATTATTATTATTCTTAAACATTTAGACTAGATTATTGCATTAGAAAGAATACAAACCTCTATATAGGTTCAAATGCATAAAAATATTTCTTCCAATGTTGGTCAGGGTAGAAACCCATTACTGTTCTCAATGCAGCATATAAAATTATTGATAAGGCTTTGCTTCAAAGGATCAGTATTATTACATAATATTAGGTTAAATGAATAAAATGGCTTCTTAAAGGGAAGGTATATTCTTAACAATTTAATTTGAGCATAGGAAATGTTCGAAAGGGTGGTAGAGTTTGGTCAGATGCTCTCTTTCTAAAACTAGATTTTGATAAAGCCCAGGACGATAGTCATTGACCATTTATCATTTAGATGCTTTAGTGACTGGGATTTAGTCCTTTGGTTAGACAGATAATCTCCCTTATCTTCGTTGATGCCTGTATTAGAATTTCTATTAATGGTTCTCTTTCTATTATCTATAAAGGTTATAGTTTTGTTATAAAATTGAAACTTTGTTGTGAACGATGTGGTGTGTATTACAATGTATCATTCATATTATAATATTTTAACAATTATTTGTATTATAATTTTTTTTAATTTAAATTTTGTCCATTTCGATAATTCAATGTGTATTGATCAAATAGTGGACTTCATTTTTGTTGTAGACATTTTCTATTTCAACCCATTCTTTAGGTATAGATTGATTTGCACTCGGAGTAGAAGAGCCTATTCATATAAAAAATTAAAATTAAAAGAAAATACATATCTTGCCAAATTGCGAAGGCAAACCCAGTAACAAACTGGTAACAAGCAATTCCAAGTCCACATAAAGCTGTCACCAGGTGCGGCCTCCACATGCACAGTCTTCTCTCTCGTCTGCTTATTGTCCACGCAAAGTTATCATCGACATTCATTCACTGTGAATACTTTCGAAAACAAAAAGTAGACACGTCTTGAGCCGTCGAGACATCATATTATAATTGTTATTATATGGTGATTGACCGAGCGTTAAACGTTGCTTAACCCGGCAAACAAGGCGTGTCTTCACCCATCCGGGTCCCTATTTTCCTTCGCCTTCCTCTACAAGTTTTCACTCTTCCATCTACAGGATACATGTCTTAGTTTTGTATAGTTATAGTCATAGTTGTGTATTGTTTGAACTGTGGTTCCAATTTAAATGGAGGTTATAAATAAGTTATTTTTTGAGAGATATTTAATTGAGGGCCACGAAATCCCGAGAGGTGGGGATGGGAACCAAACATTCTGGAAGCTCTCCGTGTGCGTCTTGCAAGCTCCTCCGCCGCCGTTGCGTCAAAGACTGCATTTTTGCGCCCTACTTTCGTCCGGATGAGCCTCACAAGTTCGCCATTGTTCACAAGGTCTTCGGCGCCAGCAACGTCAGCAAAATGCTTCAGGTAACAACTTAAGTTTAATGTCGATATTAATTCAGGACGAAATTTAAATGTTTTAGTTTACAACCGATTAAGGCTTTATTTTAATTTTTAACAATGCCTAGGATCTCCCTTTTCACGAGAGAGCAGATGCCGTTTGCTCTTACGGCTCCTTGGTGTATGAAGCCGATGCCAGGATGACAGATCCGGTGTATGGCTGTGTAAGGGCCATATCAACTATGAACAATGAAAGGGCCCACTTGAAGGCGGATTTGGCTATTGCAAAAGCTGAAAATGTCGTCTGCAATTCAATTGCTGGTAAGTTGAAGGCGGAATTGGCTATTGCCAAAGCTGAAATTGTGAAGCTGCAGCAAGAAAAAGCCGTCTCCAATTCAAATAATTCAATCACAGAAGTTGCTGGTACGTCAAATTCAGTTCCAATAGAAACGACAGAAATGGATCATCACAACCCTTACATAATTTGTCAACCTTTTGTTTATCAAAATGGCTATCCTTCCATTTATCCAATCCATCATTATCCCTCTCCGTCTCTTGATTCTGCGGCAAACCCCCAGATCCTATGGACATGAGAGAAAGCCAGCAATCCGTGTTGCTTTCTTTCTGCCATTGGAGCCTGCTTTCTTGCATTACTCCTAGGTTTAAAATTTGCTGCGTGTCAATTGGTACTAGGTTTAAGGTGTCAACTCTATATGTCCTATGTTTTATCAGTTCAGTCATGTCTCTGTCAATTAGTAATTACTCGATTTGCCGACAAAAACGCAGACATGCAAAACGCCGAGCGAGATTATAAATTGTATAGCAAAGGAGATTCAAATACACTATGTGAGCCTTACATCTAGACTTTTTGGGCATACTATATGCATGCCTATATATAGATATCACACTTTATATTCACATCAACTATGGAGACCTCGTATAAGCTTTTTGAGGATGACCAACTGCCTACATTTACTTCTTGTTATGTAATTTATGCTCCTATAACAGGATTAGTTCGTATAGTAATGATCTAGCTAGTAATAGTTTATCAATTATAATATTTATTTATATATAGTGAAATGTTATTAACAAAAGTAAGATATGATCTCAATATTTCATATGCAAAGATTTGCGTGTATTGAGGTCAATTTAATTGTGGAACTGTGGAGTGGTTTTGACTAAACATAATTTTTAGCTATATTTTATAATATAATATTAAATTTTTTATTTAGTTATTTATATTTTTTTTATGTATATGTTTTTGAAATTTTTGTTAAATATTTTTTTAATAATAAAAAAATGTTTATGAAGGAAAGCATGGATTGATAGAAGAACTACTATCTTTAAATTATTTGTAACATTTTAAATTTTATTATATTAAATATTTTTGAACTTAGATAATGTGAAAACTTAAACTTTAAGTTAACAAATAGGAGATTATTATTTATAAATACATGTAAGCTTTTTTCAAGTTATTAGATGATTAAAAAACAAATACGCAACAAATAAACATGAACAAATTATTTATCATATTTATATCACATTTTCATGTTTAATTTATTATAATTATAATTATAATGGTTATAAAAAATGGTAATCTCTTGAATTTCAAAAGAAAAATAAAGACAAGCAAAAGTTATTTCAGTTGTAACATTCTAGGTTTTATTTATAAATATATGCAGGTTTTTTTCAATTTATTAGAGTAAAAGAAATGTGTAACAAATTATTTTTCATATTTATATCACATTATAATGTTTAATTTGTTATAAAAATAATGATAATCTTTTAAATTACAAAATAAAAATAAAGTAAAATATAAGTTATGTTGCATTTCATATGACTTATATTTTATACACTTCATAAGGCATCTTGGGTCCTTAGTTGAATGAATTACAAATATTATGACTTTATTTAGTTTAATGATTCCATTTTAATTTGTGAGTAGAAATAACCTACTTTTAGAGCCATTTAAAACATGTAGAGGTGATTCACCTTAAATTTGACTTACAACCTTAATCATGTGAAATTTTGCTATTTTTTTGAAATTGACATTTTTTATATCACATTTAATAATATTAGCTAATTTTTTAAAAGCAATTATATAGGCTTATGAACATCATCATGTCGTCTCATTTTATTTCACATGGTTGCATTGATAGTGTTATATATATATATATATATATATATATATATATTAATATTATTTAAGTTGAACTAAGAGGTACAATTGACTTGTAGCAAAAGCATACATGAAGAAGTATTTGCTATTGCAAAGTTAGATTTGATTCATTCTAATTAGTAATTAAATGTTTGGATGAATGAAAAAATAATGTATTTTTTGCTTTCTTTTTTAAAGGAACTAAAGTAATAGGACTTGTGATTTTGGATAACATATTAGTATAAGTTTATTTGGATCACACGATGATATTAACAACAGTTCAAAGAGAGAATATTGAATATATTATGACAAAAGAACAACTCGAAACATGAAAAGAATTCATTAATGACAAAGAAGAAAAAGGAAGAAAGAATTAAGAGTGTTAGAAAAATATTTGATAATTTATCTAAAATTATGATGTTAATAATTTCTAATATATTAATATTAGATTATATTAATTTTTTTATGAGTAATATTTAATCCATTTTTTTTTTTTAATGATGCTAAATACAAAGAAAGATCTTTTTATAGCAAACCAACGTTAGTTTTTATTTTTGTTCTGTATATATATAAAGGTTTTTTTTTTACTACTAAAAAAAATAGAAAAAAAAATACTAAATAAATTGATAATAGATGCATATAGGTTTATTGACCTTTAGGGATCTTGTATGCATATAAATTTACTTGAA
Organism: Wollemia nobilis; assembly: GCA_028583015.1. Lineage (NCBI taxonomy): Eukaryota > Viridiplantae > Streptophyta > Pinopsida > Araucariales > Araucariaceae > Wollemia > Wollemia nobilis. The sequence continues at coordinate 6,259,035 of JAQPPZ010016348.1, forward strand.
AAATATTTATTTTTATATTATAGGGGTGTAGATTAATTGGTTCCATCAAATGGAGGTCCAAGGTTCAAATATCTAGCATCGTCGATCCAACTGCATGGGGTATTGTGTGGTTATAGGGGCAGATTGTGCAGAGTACTATGTGACATATTTTGAGCGGCTTTTGATATACATAGAATACAAATAAAAATATATATGTTTTAATATTTTAAATTGTTGATTTTAAAATTGGGTAAAATACACATAAATTTATGTGTTCAAACTTTAATACTAATTATATATATATATATAATGTGAGGTTGAAAATGGATAATATAATATAATTTTTTATTCTTGTATCTAATTATGGTCCTCTCGATAACTTGGAGAGTTTTAACTACCCACTTGCTCTCCAACTCCTCTACATGAGGGGATAAAAAAAAAAACATATAGTTACAAATGAATGTGAGATTGAAAATGGATAATATAATATAATATTTTATTATTGTATCTTAATAAGTTTGTATGTAGATTTATTAAAACAATCGTGTGTGTGTGTATATATATATATATATATATATATATATATATATATAACAACTATTTTATTTAAAACAAGTACTTTTCATAAAATATAAATATTATTTTATTTTTTATATAGCATTTAATTTAATATATTTTAATAAATAGTGGTTTTAGTGTCTTGAAATATGATGTAAAATATTAAAAGAATACTGTAGTTTTTAAAGATTTTTCTGTTTAAGTAGTTTATAAATATATATAGATATAATAAAAAATATATAATAAAAAATATTTATTATTTGAAGTATTTTTATTTTTTTAATTAATATTTTAATTTTTAAAATAATTATATTTTATTTTTTCAAATAATTTTTTTTTAAGTTAAGCACAAAGCAATATACTTTTTCAGTAACAAATCCTTATGATTTATTATTAGTAGTTTAAGAGATATAATATTGAGTTATGAAAAGTAAAAATTAGAAACATCGTGGAAAGTCATTAACAAAGAAGACAAAAAGTGTGAAAGAATGTAGGGGCAAAAAAAAAAAAAAATTATAATGCAACAGTAATATATTTTGTTATTTATTTTATTTAATGAGTAAATTAAACATCACTATTTTTATTTTTAATTTTAAATAAGGAGTTTTATAGTGAATCAATGTTTATTTTTAAATTGACACTCGAGAGGTCGATACTGGAACTTAACTTTTACAAACTTTTACTAGACTCAGTCTCTGACATCTACACTATACATTGCATATTCTAAACAACGTTGAAATCTCTATTCTTAAGCAAAGGACAACCATATTCTAGGAGTGCCAGTAAGCGGTGTGTTCGATATTACAGTTTTATTAAAAAATAATAATAATGAGTTTACAGAGGGGTTTCTGTCCCTTCTATTAAAAAATAGGTTTGAGCAGATAAATCAAAATCCTTACAATTTTATAATTATTAAATATACTTAAATTTAACGTTAAATGAACAAATAGAGAAATGTCCATTTGTATACTTTTAATATTAACATATTGATTGTTTATAGATTTTGTTCCTCGTTGTCTTTGTCACTTCGTTTTCTTTGTCACTGCGTTTTCTTTATTCTTATTTTAAGAACGACCCTACTCATCTTCAAACTAGACATGGTTGTTGTAGCTATAAAGCATGTCACAATTCCCTCTTGCATGATGTTAGCATGCTGTGGGTCAGTTAATTAACTATCTCAAAAGTAGTATTTTCTTTCTTAATATTCCGGAGGTTTGTCAACATAGGATCACTTCTATTCTGGGATGTAGGGTTGTTGCTATTTCGACCACCTATCTTGGCCTTCCATTGTTTGTAGGTAGGCTTAAGGATTTTCTATGGACTCCAATTATTGAAAGAGTTCAAAGAAAACTTTCTTCCTGGAAAGGGGTTCTCCTTAGCCAAGTCGGGAAGGCTATTTTAGTTCAAAGCACCCTTCAAAGTATTCCTATATATTTTCTTTCTATGGGCCGGTCCTAAGCTAAAGGGCAAATTCCATCTTATTTCTTGGGAGTAGATTTGTTTTAAGAAGTGTGATAGAGGTTTAAATCTCAAGAAATAGGCTATTATGAATAAGGCACTAGTGTCTAAGCTAGCCTGGAAGGTTAACTCCATTTATGATCACCTTTGGTGCCATATAGTCAAAACCAAATATAATTTTAATCAGTTTCTTTTGGATCAACTTCCAATCGAAGGCTCAAATTTTTGGAACAGTTTAATCAAATCTAGGGATTTTATCAAAGGTAATTATTGTTGAATTATTGGCAATGGTAGATCCATTTACTTCTAGTATAGCTCATGGCTTAGGGATAAGCTCCTGGTTGAAGACTTCCGTTTCAGAGAAATGTGTTTTCTTTCCAAGGTAGCAGGTTTTCTTAGGGAGGAAAATTTTGTTTCTCTTCATGATGGACATAAAATCTGGTCTCCTTCCCCTCCCTTCCTCAGAAATAATCAATATAATTTGAATTGGGAGTCCCTTATTTTTTAGATGTCATGGTATGTGGTGATCCTGGAGGAGGTGGTAGACTGGTTGGTTTGGGATGACAATAGTGAGGGATACTTCACGGTAAAGGCATCCTATTATCTTCTTTGCCCTCGGGGAGTTGGTGATTTCCCTTGCTCCAAGATTTGGTTTAGAAATTTGACTCCAAATATTAATATTTTTTTCTGGCTGGCGATGCAAAATAAAGTCCTTACTATTGATAATTTGTAGAAGAGAGAGTTTAATTTGATAAATCATTGCTTCATTTGCAAACATGACTAGGAATATTCCTCACATTTGTTTCTTAAGTGTAATATCTTTCAAGAATTTTTTTATTATTTACTCTAGCAGATTGAGGTTGATGAGGCCTGGAAATACCTCAATCATAACATGTTTTGAACACTGAATTTGCCTACAAACTCTTATGTTTAATCTAATATGCTAGTTAAGTTAATTCAATATGTTGTGTATTAACTATTTGCATGATAAATATATCTGAAATACTATATTCTGATTTTTATAGCTTTTTGCATAAGTTTTATGTTATTTTGTTATGACTTGCTAAATGAGATATTCTTAGGTTGATAGCAACATTTCACTAATCATGTTTTGATATGTCTCAAGCATTTATTTTACCTAAATCTGGCAACAGTGCAAGTAAACTATTACTATGCAACAAAAATTGGCTTTTCCCATATAAATTCCAGCCAGCTACCAATGAATGACAAGGCATGGAATTCACATATGGAAAGAGATGAAGACCATTGGAATCTAATCCTGAGAAATAACCCACATGAGAAATGCAAAGGAAATCATTTAAAGAGCACACATTTGTTCATTCCGAAGTCTCTTCGGAATGAACAGATATCTTCGAAATGAGAAAACACAGTGTCTTCGAAATGTGCGGATCTTTAGAATGAGAATTGCAGTATCTTCAAAATGAGCCACTTATCTTCGAAATGAAAACATAATGTGCTTTTTGACCTGCTGACTAAATTATGACACTGGAAAAAGAGAAATAAATATTGAAAAGGGTAAGGTAAAATATCTCCCATCTGACTTTGCTGTCGTTGCCGACCAAAGCCACCATTTATGGGAAGATCAAGTTTGATCTTCTTCTAGGATAAAACCAGGAATTGTTGCAGCATAATAGGATTAGATCTTTTGATATATTCTCAGTTGTTAGTAGATCTTAGGACATCTATAAATATGGCTCCCATTCAGGTTGAGCTATTAAGGGGGATAGATAAATAAGAGAGTAGAGAAATATAGGAGAAAATAGGCAATAATAAAAAAAGTGACTATTACAATATTGTAACAAGTTTTCAACGGAATTATTGTAATCATGTTCTTGAATCAATAAAGTGTACTATTTCTATTTCATATTGCTTGTAAATGAGTGTGAGTAAGATCTAGAGAGAGAGACTCATACCTTCTTCTGGACAAAGAGGTTGGCCACTTCCAGACCTAGGAGGAGGACTAATGGCAGGTTTTTATTCTAATTTTGCTGTAGCAGAATGAGTTGTAGAACTTGTCATTTCATTCCTTTGTAAATAACTAATGATATTTGCAATCTTAGCTTATTTTATGTTTTTTTATTAATGGTTTGGTTGTAATCTCCACTTTCAGCAAAGCTTTCAATTTATTGCAGACTGTCATTTCCAAAATTTACTGTTTTTTGTAATTTCTTGCATTTTATGTTTTGCTGTCAACCCCTGCATAGAAGATTGACAACCTTATATTACAGAGCCTTGACAGGGTTTCATTTCTATGCTATAATTAGGTTTCCATTACTGCAAAAGTAAGTAAATTTCCTTTCTACAATTATAATCAGACTTCTAATTCTGTAACTGTTATTTTTGCAACATAATTAGGTCTCATTCTGCAATTGTAATTAGGATTTCATTTATGCAGTTAATGATTAGTTTCCATTTCTACAACTTATATTAAGGTTTAATTTATGCAATTTAGAGATAGGAATGTCCTAAATCCACCACATAATCGATTTCACCAATAAGACCTGTTGCTCCAGATTGACCTAATTTATAACCCTGTTCACCCCTTCTTCTGTAGATAGCCTTGTACACTGCCCTGGATTGACAAATGCATTGAGAATTAATGATGTGTATAACGAATATGCATCATTTTGGCACTATTTTTGGATAATTGTGTTGCTAGAAGGTGACAACAGTTCAATAGTTGTTAATTAGACTAAGCCATGAAGATTCAAGATAAAATCTAAGTAGAACAACTGGTTAAAGTAACAACTATTGACCTATAATTTATGTCATTTAATAATAAAAATGAATGAATAAGTCTAGGGATGAAAAAGGTAGAATTACCCAAAAGGATCCATGGCTTGTTCCATTAAGGAGATCTTCATGCCTAAGGGGTGAATCACCTGTGTTGAATTACCAAAAATATTAAAAGAAAAATCACCAGTCTCACCATCATTAGAATATTCTGAGAAGGAAAAATCACTAGTCTCATCATCATTAGAACATCCTAAGCAATAAGAATCATCAGACTCATTATCAACAGAGGGTCTTGGACCTCTTGAGAGAGAAATTTGGATAGGTTTAACTAAGGAACAGGAAACTATGGTATAAGGAGGCAATCGAGATAGAGATGGCCAACATGGCTATGTCCATAATGAAGGATATGATCAGGATATGCCCCAAACTTCCAAAAAATTTGAATATCCTATCCGTTTGAATTCAACACAAAACTTTCCCATGAAAACCATTTCACCTTTAGTACTTCCAACCTTTCGAGGTGTTGTATCTGAAGATCCTGATCAATTTTTGTTTGAATTCAAAGTAGTGTGTCAAACATATGACTATGTAAATGACAATAAAAAACTTAAGGTTTTTCCCTCTACACTCAAGGACTCAGCATTATGTTGGTTCATGAGCTTAGAGCCAAATTCCATCCGAACTTGGGATCAAATGAAAACTATGTTTTTAGACAAATATCAGAAGTATTGTCATGTAAGGAACAGGAAAGATGAGTTATTCATGATTAAACAGGAATATGATGAAATATTAGAAGACTATCTTGATAGGTTCTCCTTTGTTCAAAGGAGATGTGGGCTTGTAGAACCAGAGTTATGTAAAACCATATTTTATGGATGATTACAAGATGAATCCAGAGAAGTATTGGATTTGATGGGAAAAGGGGATGTAAATACTCTCAGTAATGAGGAAATTGTGGATCTCTACAGGAATTACTCTCGCAATAATAAGGGAAGAAGAAAAAAGAGTACAAATGGCACTAATGTGAAGGACCTAATAGAGGAACTTGCAAATTTTTAAACTGATATTCTAATGCAATTAAACACAACTTTGGGGGAAATGTCTGCAAAAGCAAAAAACACATAACCTTTGGCAATTTATTGTCCAAGATGTAGAAATAAACATGCTTTGTAGGAATTTCCTTTGAATAAAACATCTATCTTAGCCATTTGTAGTATCTATTCAAAGAAGCATTCAACTCATAAATGCCACCTGCTACCACAACTCAAAACTATGTTAGAAAATCAAACTAAGGAACTCAACTATGTTGGACCAAAAAAAGGGGGAAATTTCTCTCAATACCAAAATCCCCCTAGTTTTCCAATAAATTGGGGGCATAATCCCTGGACTATGCCTTGGGGACAATCAGAACCACCCCAACGTCCTTGGAATTATCCTCGATGGACAAATTCCCAAGAATGGCCAAAAACAAATTGGAGTAATTCAGCCTAGAATCGAAATCAGAATAACCCATCATGGAGTCAAAATAACCCATCTTGGAATCAGAATCAGACTAATCCACATTGGATGCAAAATCAACCACAGTGGAATCAGCAATACCAGTCCTATCCAAGGCAGCAAAGAAATCAAGGTCAAAATCAACATTTGTTGCCTGCACCTAATCAAAGTTTTCAAGAAAAATAGAACCAACCACAACAAACACAACAGGTGAAACAACCTCAACTTCCATCTCAATCAGTCACTAATCCAAATAGCATGAGACATACGTCCGCTGTCTATGTTTCTGAAGCTGAAGAAAATGTTAAAATAAATGTTATTGATTGTAGTAACATCCAACTTCGTTCAGGAAAAGTTATACCTGAACCTGCTTCAATTAAAATCAAGTAAAAAGAGCAAGAACCTTTGGAACTAGTTAAACCAAAAATATAGAAAGAAGAAAAAATAGAACCACAGGCATAACAATTACCTTCATCAAAGATAATTCCATATCCTAAAAGATTCAATACCACAGCAAAAAATTATGAGTCAGACCTGGTCAAATAACTTAAAAAGTTAACTATATCATTGCCCTTATTACAAGCTATTAAGGATATACCAATGATTAAAAGTACTATCCGAGATTTGTGCATTAAAAGAGCAAGAAGAAAAAATAAAGCATTTCATAAGACTGTTCAGGTTGAAGGAAAGATAGCTAATCTCTTGTCTGGAAAACTAGTACCTCCAAAATATAGTGACCTAGGAAGTCTAGTTATCACAGTTACCATAGGTTCAGTACCAATATCAAATGTCTTAGTAGATCTAAGAGCTACAATAAATGTTATGACCAAGGATATAATGAAACAATTACACCTCAAACATCTTAGCCCCACATTTATAGTTTTAAAAATGGTTGATAGGTCAGTTGCAAAACCTGAAGGTATCATTGAAGATGTTCCTATAGAATTTTCTTCTTAGGAATACCCTATAGATTTTTTGGTTTTACAGCCAAGAAATTTAGCACATGGATATACCATCATTTTGGGAAGACCTTGGCTTGCAACTACAGTAGCCTTCATAGACTGCAGATCTAGAAAAATGACTATTTCAAATGGTATTGATCTAAAACAGATCTCTCTGTATCCTCCTGCAAGACCCTCCAACAATTTTTTAGGTCAGTTATGGTTTCCTGATTCAGATGAAGAATCAGAGGAGGTTATTTCCACACTAGCCACCTTGGTAGTAAGAGAACACACTAAACACCTCCAAGACATAGAAAATTTAGAAAATGAAAATATCCTAATGAATGTTATGCATGAACAAAGGGTAGATGAGGAAGCAATAAATATCCAGCAATTGTTAAGGAAATGAGGAGAACAAAAAATCTGAAGGTGAACCATCTGTACTATCACAAGGAAACTTTGTTTCACTACCACATGGGTGGCACCATCACATGATTTTTCCTTCTCATTGTTCCATACAGGATATGCTTCCATATGGAAGTAATGAAACTGAAACCTCTTATTTCCTCCCATCTCATCAGTGTTCTCTTAATTCCCTAATCACCAAGTATGAATAAGTGAATTCAGTCCTTCCAAATATAAAACAAATAGAAGTCCAGCTAGGCAAATTTTTGAAAATTTACAGCTGGCTTACTAGGGAAGAGGAAGAAAAATTGATAGCTATCTTGCAGAAGCATGTCCATGCTTTTGCTTGGGACTATAAAGATATGTCAGGAGTTCACCCTGATATATGCACCCACAGAATTTATACTCGAAGAAGTCAAGCCGGTAAGACAACCTCGGAGAAGACTCGAATCCCACCCTAAGAGATATTGTAAAGGAAGAAATTGAAAAACTTCTGGAAGTAGGATTCATTTACCCAATTTCTGATAGCCAGTGGGTCTCTCCATTGGTTATCGTTCCGAAGAAAAATGGAAAAATGAGAGTATGTGTAGACTATAGAGAGATGAATAAAGTAACATACAAAGACCATTTTCCATTACCATTCATAGATCAGGTGTTAGATACCCTTACTGGAAATAAATACTTTTGTTTTCTTGATGGATTTAGTGGATATAATCAAATCCAGATTGCACTCGAAGATCAAGAGAAAACAACCTTTACATGTCCATGGGGAACATTTGCCTATAGGGTTTGACCTTTTGGTTTGTGTAATGCCCAAAGAACATTTCAATGAGCGGTCTTAGCAATTTTTCTGATCCGACTACCAACAGTGTTGAGATATACATGGATGATTTCACGGTATGTGGACATACTTTTGACTTTACATTAGAAAACCTTAACAAATTTTTAACTCATTGTGAAACATACCAGTTATCCTTGAATCCAGAAAAATGTTTTATGATGATGAAGGAAGGAATAGTTCTTGGTCATCACATCTCTCTTTAAGGGATCCAGGTTGATCCAAAGAAGGTGGAAATTATCAAAAACCTTCTTCCTACTAAAACTCAAACAGATGCCAGAAGCTTCCTAAGACACATTGGTTTTTACCGCAGGTTTATTCCCAGCTTTAGCACAATAGCCAATCTCATGTTTGCCTTATTGAATAAAGATTTTGAATTTTCCTGGACTGCAAGGTGTCAGGAATCATTTAAATCTCTGAAAGAGAAATTAGTAACTCCACCTGTGTTAAGAGGACCTAATTGGACATTACCATTTCACATACAGGCTGATGCTTCCAATATCGCAATTGGAGCAACATTAGGACAAATTGACAATGGTGAACATTATGCCATCTACTACATTAGCAAGAATTTGATAGGAGCTGAGAAAAATTATACCAAAACTGAGAAAGAATTCTTGGCAGTAATTTATGCCATCAACAAATTCAGGCATTACATCACAGTTTATCAAATATTTATTCACACAGATCATGCAACCATTAAGTATTTGATGAATAAGCCTATGGTAAGTGTAAGAATTATTTGTTGGTTACTATTGCTGCAAGAATTTGATATCACTATAATCAACAAACTAGGAAAAGCTAATGTTGTAGTAGATTTCTTGTCCAGATTACAAAACATAGATGAAGGGGAATTAGTTGAAGACACCTTTCCTGATGAAAATTTATTTTCTATATCAGTCCAATCACCTTGGTTTGCAAATATAGCCAATTATTTGGTCACGGGGAAAGTTCCTCCACATTTCACTTCAAAACAGAAAAAAAAATTGATCAAATAGAGTTCTTCTTTTGAATGGATTAAGGGTATACTTTTTAAGTGCAGTCTTGACCATGTGTTATATAGGTGCATCCAAAAGGATGAGGTGTATGATATACTTAGGGCTTGTCATGATGAACCCTTAGGTGGACACTACTCTATAAAAAACACAATTAGGAAAATATTTGGGATAGGATATTATTGGCCATCTCTTCACAAGGATGTGAAAAAGTACATCAAGCATTGTGATACATGCCAAAGAATGGGGAAACCCACTCATACAAATGAAATGCCACTGCAGCCTCAATTGGTTTTAGAGCCATTTGAGAGGTGGGGACTTGATTTTATAGGACCTATTGATCCACCTTCTCAATGAAAGGTGCATATTCTAGTATGCACTGATTACTTGAAAAAGTGGGTAGAGGTGCATGCTTTCAAACATGCTCATGAAGAGAAGGTCGCTGATTTCTTGTATACTTAGATTTTTTAGATATTTGGAGCTCCTCGGTTTATCACCATATACCAAGGACCCCAATTTGCATCTAAATTCATTGAGGCATTTACAAAATTATATGAAATCAAACATAGAAAATCATCACATTATCACCCACAAGCAAATGGCCAGGTTGAGGTAACAAATAGGGAACTAGAAAGAATCTTAACAAAAATAGTAGGCTTTCATAGGAGAAACTGGCTAGATAAATTACCTAAAGCAGTGTGGGCTTACAATACTTCTTGGAAATCCACTACTGGATTCACACCTTATGAACTAGTCTTTGGTAAAAAGCCCCTCTTACATATTAAATTTGAGCTACTAACACTGCACACAACATTGGAAATTGGAATTGAATTTTCACAGGCACAGACATATAGGATTATGCAGCTGAATGCATTGGATGAACTTAGGTTGGATGCTCTACACCAAACTAAATTAATTCAAGAGCAGTGGAAGATGTGGCATGACAGTCACATTCAACAGAAGAAACTTCAACAAGGAGATTGGGCTTTACTGTTTGATTCTCGTTATGAGGACTTCCATGGAAAGCTGAGAACTAGATGGCTTGGACCTTACTATATTGAAGAGGTATTTGACAATGGTGCAGCTCGTTTATCTCCTATTGATGGGTCACAAAGAAATTTGGTAGTGAATGGACATTGCCTTAGGGTGTACCATACACCTGTGACTAAAGAGGAATTTTTGTAGCATATTGACAGTTTGGATACACAACAGGTGGAAGAAATTTCCTCTTCCACTTCAAAACAATCAGCATGATCACGGATTTCAAGAAAAAAAATAGTAAAATACAAAAAAAATAGAAAAAACAAAAAATAAAAAGATGAATAAAATATGATTATGAAATCCTTCATAGGCATGATTTCAGGGAAATCATGAATTCCTTCATGGGCATAGTCAGAATCAAGAAAAAAAAATGGGAGAATCAATAAAAAAAGAGAGAAAATGAGAGGTAAAATAAATAATAAAAAAAAAGAGAGAGAAAAATGAATAACTCAATAGTGAAAACCTTTTCTAAGGCACTACTGGGTTGGTATGCATGAAAACCATTTTTCTGGCATGCATAACCTTGAAAATTTCTGAACCATCATTGTACAAATTCACCAACTGCACTTGTTTTGAAATATTATAGAAAATCTCATTAGAACATCAACAGAAGCAGTCATCTTTCAAAAACTTGCATTAACTTGTTTTAATCAGGTATATATTTCTTACATTTATTCATTGTAAATGATTGATATATAGTATATAATAATTAACCATTAGCATAAAATGGTATTCATAAGATTTGGCATACTTAAAACATGTTTTGAGAATGAGAATATTGATTTCTGCCTAATATTCAGAACAAGAATGCCAAAAATAGTGTCTGCTATCTTCTTCAGATTAATTGCTATATTGTCTTTGGATTAAAATTATCTTCAGAATTACAGTAGAATGAATGTTGCACTTTGGCTTCAAAATTAAGATTTGTCTTCGGAATGAAGCTTTGTATTTGGAATGAAGCTTTGTATTCAGAATGACAATTTGCCTTCACAATGAAGCATCATCTTCGGAATGAAGCTTTGTCTTTAGAATGAAGCAAGATTTGTCTTCAAAAAGCAGCAGGATTTGTCTTCGGAATGAAGTTCTATCTTCAGAATGACGATTTACCTTCACAATGCAGCCTGATCTTTGGAATGAGGATTTATCTTCGAAAAGAGGATTTATCTTCGAAATGAGGATTTATCTTCAAAAAGAGGATTTATCTTTGGAAAGAGGATTTATCTTCGGAATGAGGATTTATCTTCGGAATGAAGATTTGACTTCGCAAAGAAGCATGATCTTCAGAATGAAATCATAATCTTTGGAATGAGGTTTTGTTTTTGCAATAGATCATAATCTTCGGAAAAAGCATTCAATATAACATCTCCACGTGGCATCCAAGGAAGGAAAGAAATACGATCAAATAAAAATTCTTTTGGCTGCATACGATAAATGAACACGTGTCAGTTAGGATGTGGTTTGTTTTTACACCCATTTATAAAGTACCAGAATCATGGAGGACGTGACCAACAGTATCCCACCATTTTTTGATGCTAATAAACATGTACGTGAAAGACCGCAGGCAAAACAGAAAAACTAAAAACAAGTAAGGTGGATCTGACGGCAAGGACATCTACGCAACCATTGATGGACATGTGTTTGAAGCAAAAATAGAAATGAGTGCCATCCTTCTTTTTGAAGAAATATTTTCTAGCACAAAATTATTACGAGGTACAGTGCTCAGATTACAGTTCATTTTGAAGAACAAAAATAGGGCAATTGAAAACTTGGAACCAAATCCTGCAAATCTGTAAACACCATAAACCAAAAATCCAGCAAAGGAATAGTAGCAGAAGTGAACTGTTTGTAACATACCAAGACAAGAAAATGGGGTGAAAAACAAAAATGGAACCAGCGGATACCACCCACCTCCAGGAAAAATCTAGAAGTGCTACAAATTTTTGAAGATGGAGGGCTTATGCCATTTTTGGATAAGTTTAATGGGTCCTCTAAATATTTGGCCAGCATGTTCACCCACACATTCAGAAACAACCAAGCACATGTTAACGACATGACCATTGAGGTAACCCCTAAAGTTTTGAGTCAAATTACTGAGCTGCCATTAGAAGGTCTTCCAATTTCTAGGTATGGCAAAAATACATTGGTAAATATAGTTAATCAATTTATGGAAGAAAATGATAGGGAGCCAAAATATTTAACACATAATAACACATGCAAGGGGGTAAAAAGGGCCAGCCTGCAGGAACCTTGGGATGAAGTGGCCACATGGGTAATTAAATTTCTAACCTATGAAGGGTAGTATGTACTGTTGTTAAGGCATCATATAAAAATGTTAAACCATCTCAGACATGGTAGGCAACAGCCAGATGTTAGGGTAAATCTTCCCCTGTATCTGCACCAGGAATTGAAAAACATGGCAAAAATATATCAAGAAGGAAAAGGGAGCCTTCGCCACCATGGTCTCATAAAACTAGTTTACCAGCACCATTTTAGAGGAAACCCTAAGAGCTTTGATAGGTTTTACTCTACCTTAAATGATGTAATTTTTGGAGATGAGGATGATGAGGAAGAAACAGATACTGTTGATGCTATTGCAGAAGAAGAAATATTTGTTGCAGAGGCTATTGCAGAAGATGAAACAAATACTACTGCAGAAGCTGTTGCAAAAAAAGAAATACACCCAGCAGCAGCAACAGAACACCTTGCTCCAGAACCTTCAACTTCATGAGCCAAGAAGCAAAAGAAAAGAGGGTATGGAACTCATAGTAGAATAGAAAAATAGAAGAAGGTCCATTTTTCTGAAGTTATAACTGATTTGTTAGAACAAGGAAGTGAAGCACCTAGCCCAACATGGGAAGAAACAACAAAGGAAATAGAAGCATCTGAAACCGACCCCACAACCCCTGCTATCACAAAAAAACAAAGAAAAAAGAAGAAGTTTACATCTGGAACTAGGAGGTCTATGAGACTCCACTTGATGGAAATGACAAAATAGGTCATAGAAAAGAAGGTGGACAAAGCAGTCCAGATGTCACTGAAATACAACCAACCCCTGAAAACTTTCCAGAAGTCCCTGAATAGATAATTGAGGGAAGAGGTCAAGCGGGATAGCTTGGAGGTGGCTACAGTTCAACAGACCATAGAAATAGTAGATGCAATTATAGACAATTTCATAGAGCCTCCTGAACAAGAGCAGACATATGTTGTAGAGGAAGAGATAGCTATTGAGCATCCAACTGTAGCTGACTTGTCTGTATTAGATTCTGAAGCAGAAACAAAGGAGAAAGACGTCATAGAGTAGCTGAGAGCATCAAGGAGTGTTGTCAAAACACAAACCAGATGGATTGAAGAGAGAGAAAACATCATTGAGATACAAGAAAGAAAAATTGTAGAGTTACAACAAGAAGTGGCAGAATTGAGAGAAAGGTTGTCACAGTCTAAAAAACAACCAATTGTATCCATTAATGAGGATGATTTGGCTCAATTGCTTTTGGATTTATCTAGGGCAGATGAATTTGTTGAGGCAAACATAGGTGCTCATTCTGAAGAAGCACCCTTTCATTCTGAATATGTGCCTTCTCATTCTGAAGCATTACATTCTAATTTTAAAGATGCTTCAAAATTGGCAAAGAACATAGCAAAAAATATTGGAGATGAGTCACTAGCACAGGAACAGTCCAAGCAGCAGCATGAAACTATTCAATTAAGCACTTCTATTGCTGACCCTGTATTTCGAATTGTTACACCATTAGTAGAAATAGCAGATAAGGGGGTGCAAGTGGAATTACTGTGTGATGAAAACCCAATAGAAATAGCAAAAAATAGGGTATAGGTAGAATTACTGTTAGATGATCAACCAGTAGAAGTGGCAGAAAAATGGGTTCAGTTAAATCTACTACCTAAAGTTCCACCTATAGTTAGACCACCTAATATTGTGTCCCTAGAACAATACAATGCAGACATAGCCAGTTGGGTGATTAGATATGAGAAGCTTGCCACTAAGACTAAAAAATTCAAATTGGAAGGAAAACAGCTAGAGGCCAAGGAAATAGAGATTCAGGTATTGAAAGAAAAGGTGTTTGATTTATGTTAAACTGCTGAATTTTTAGTTCAATTCAGATGGCCAGTCAGATTTTATAGTCTTATTCTAAAGGAGAAATACCTCAGATGACAGATCATGAGGATTAGCTTATGTCTCCCATATAAATTGGACACAACTATAGATTTCCTGGAAGCATATTTTGACAGCCCTATTGAGAAAAACAATCTCCTATGTGAACTATTTTTACATAGATTATTTATTCCAGAAGAAGTAGAATTTCATCCTCAAATCTACATTGGAGATGTTCAATTGAGGGCGTTCATGTCCACCTTGTAGAATCAGTTTTATTGGGACCGGGAGAAAAAATAGAATAAAGAAATTAAAACAAGAGCTGAATTTTTAGTCAGAGCAATTAAGCAAAATCACCCAATTATCACAAGATAGCATTTCACCATGATGAACAAGGATGATGTAAAGAGAATGTACTTGAAAAACTTGAGGGACTGTGTGAACAGATTCTACAATTTCTGTAATGAAAATTTTGTGCCAACATTATCAGTCTATAGAAACAGATGGGATGAACTTTCCATGTCTTTACAGAAAAGAGAACCCATCTCCCCCATCAAATTAGAATGGTCCAAAATAAGGGCAGAAGGAGTAATATAGTTGATTGAAATCATGCAACATAATTGGATAGGTCTCAGATTTAGGCCTCCAACCATCATCACTCCAGTTCCATTCTACTTTGAAGAAGATGCCCAACCTGATAAACAGTTTGAAAAATGTCTCAGGAACATTCAGGACAACAGGGGGTATTATATAGGCAAGAAGTTGTTCTCTAGGTCATGGAATTTGAACATGGACATATGTGATTCCATAGCCCAACAAAATGCATGAGGACATGCATTAATATAATTTGGAGGAAAATGATGAGGCCTGGAAATGCCTCAATCATAACATGTTTTGAACACTAAAATTGCCTACAAACTCTTATGTTTAATATAATATGCTACTTAAGTTAATTCAATATGTTGTGTATTAACTATTTGCATGATAAATATATCTAAAATACTATATTTTGATTTTTATAGCTTTTTGCATAAGTTTTATGTTATTTTGTTATGACTTGCTAAATGAGATATGCTTAGGTTGATAGCAGCATTTCACTAATCATGTTTTGATATGTATCAAGCATTTATTTTACCTAAATCTAGCAACAATGCAAGTAAACTATTCTTGTGCAACAGAAAGCTGGCTTTTCCCATGTAAATTCCGACCAATTTGCCAATGAATGGCAAGGCATGGAATTCACATATGGAAAGAGATGAAGACCATTGGAATATGATCCTGAGAAATAACCCACATGATAAATGCAGAGGAAATCATTTAAAGAGCACACATTTTTTCATTTCGAAGTCTCTTCGAAATGAACAAATATCTTCAAAATGAGAAAACATAGTGTCTTCGGAATGAGTGGATCTTCAGAATGAGAATTGTAGTATCTTCGAAATGAGCCACTTATCTTTGTAATGAAAACAAAATGTGCTTTTTTACTTGTTGACCGAATTTTGATGCTGAAAAAAGGGAAATAAATATTTAAAAGGGTAAGGGAAAATATCTCCCATCTGACTTTGCCATCCTTGTCGACCAAAGCCACCATTTATGGGAAGATCAAGTTTGATCTTCTTCTAGGATAAAACCAGGAATTGTTGCAGCATAATAGGATTAGATATTTTGAGATATTCTCAGTTTTTAGTAGATCTTAGGACATCTATAAATATGGCTCCCATTCAGGTTGAGCTATTAAGGGGGGTAGAGAAAGCAGAGAGTAGTGAAATATCGGAGAAAATAGGCAATAATCAGAAAAGTGACTGTTATAGTCCTATAATAGGTTTTCATCAAAATTATTGTAATCATGTTCTTGAATCAATAAAGTGTACTATTTCTATTTCATAATGCTTGTAAATGAGTGTGAGTAATATCTAGAGAGAGAGAGACTCATACCTTATTTTGGACAAGGAGACTGGCCACTTCCAGACCTAGGAGAAGGACTAACAACAGGCTTTTATTCTGATTTTGCTACAGCAGAATGAGTTGTAGAACTTGTCATTTCATTCCTTTGTCAACAACAAATGATATTTGCAATATTATATTATTTTATGTTTTGTGATTAATGGTTTGGTTGTAATCTCCACTTTCAGCAAATATTTCAATTTATTACAGACTGTCATTTCCAGAATTTACTGTTTTCTGTAATTTCTTGTATTTTATGTTTTGCTGTCAACCCCTTCACAGAAGATTGACAACCTTCTATTACAGAGCCTTGATAGGGTTTCATTTCTATGCTATAATTAGGTTTCCATTGCTACAAAATTAAATAGATTTCCTTTCTGTAATTATAATCAGACTTGTAATTTTGCAACTGTTATTTCTGCAACATAATTAGGTCTCATTTTGCAATTGTAATTAGGATTTCATTTCTGCAGTTAATGATTAGTTTCCATTTCTACAACTTAGATTAAGGTTTAATTTATGCAATTTATAGATAGGAATGTCCTAAATCCCCCACACAATTGGTTTCACCAATAAGACCTGTTGCTCCAGATTGACCTAAGTTATAACCTTGTTCACCCCTTCTTCCGTAGATAGCCTTGTACATTGCCTTGGATTGACAAATTCATTGAGAATTAATGATGTGTATAATGACTACGCATCAGAGGTCACCTAGATTTGTTTGGATTCTATATATGAGCTGGTCAATTAGTGGTTGTCATCATTCTCTTCTCCATGTTTAAATTTTTTGGAAGTTTTTTATTCCCCATCTTCTTTAGGGGATGTGTAAGGAGCGAAATGCAAGGGTGTTTAAAAACTTTTAGGGTGACTTCTTTTATTTAAGCCAGATAATTATTTAGAATATGGTTGAAAATGTTTAGGTGGATTCAAAATAATCCCTCCCTTATATGCCCTAGGGCCATCCTGATTTTTCTATGGAACAGTTACTTGGTTTCCATCGGGAGTTAAGACCACCACTAGATCTAAATATACATGTGACTATTCATTGGATCCCACCCCCTTTTGGTCAATTCAAACTTAATTTTGATGGCATGTCAAAGGGAAATATAGGCCCAGCTGGTGAAGGGGGTATCATTCGTGACTGTCATGGTAATGCTATTCTGGATTTTGCAGAAGATCTTGGTGTCCAATCATCACACTTTTCTGAAGCTCGTGCCTCCTTCTTTGGAATTCAAATTCTAAAGGACCTTGTTATCTGTAAAGCAGTCATTGAGGGGGATTCACTAAACGTTATTAAAATACTTAAAGGGAGAATGTCATCCTAGCTGGCGTATTTCAAATCTTATCAAATAATACAGGTCTCATTTATTTTCATTGGAAGAGATGCAGATCAAGCATGAGTATAGGGAAGGGAATATGGTTGCAGAATCCCTTGCAAATCTAGGCATATCTCATCAAAACTTGGTGATTTGGCATACCGATTTTCCACTTGATATCATTTGCCTTGTAAATGAAGATATTTTTTAATGCTTGTCAGGTGGTACCTTGCCAATGATCACCTTTCCTTACCTTTGGTTGGTGGTGGAGTTTAATTTTGATTGTCATGACGATGGTGAGCATTTACTCAGGGCCTTCGTATTGTCCTCTTGGGTGTCTATGGCTTGATGTTTTATCTTGGTGGTGTTAGGAAGTCTAGTTTTCTTCTTTTCAATTTTTGAATTTCCCTTGTGTGCCCGTTTGGTGTTTCTTTAACATTATCTTGGTACGCTTATGTTACTTTGCCCTCACCTCTACATTTTCTCTTTGTGTTCCCTTGGGATGTTATTCATTCCTCATCTTAATGTCTAGCAGTGTTATGTCTCTTCTTGTCCCGAGGGTACTCATTTTGTCATCTCCCTCTCTTTGAGCATGTGTCATCATGGCTCTTTCATGGTGCACTTTATTTTTCCTATCTGTAAACCTATTAGACACTCTATCGAGTGGTTGACTTCTAGATTTTTTGGTGGTGGTCATCCCTTGTTCTTTTTTTTCAATTTTTTGGCCCATCCTTCGTCATCCTAGGCCCATTATTGGCTTATTATTATTTTTAGTGTTGCCTTCCTCCATGTTCAGGCTAGTTTTGCTTCCTCTCCTCTTATTTTCAGCTTTCTTTCTCGGGTATGGCTCTTCTTTCTTCATTTCTATTTTTTGTATTTCCTGGTTGTTCTCAAAGGTGAGTTCCAACCCCTTCTCTTTTTCTCTGCGTTTGAATTTGTGAGAGTGGTGTTGTTATTTTACCTTGGATCACTAAGGGATCCCCTCTACCTGTTATTTTCTATGGGTGGGTGTTGGTTCAGTTGTGCTCAATTTATTTGGCCTCTATTTTGGAGAAATCAGATTTCTATTCAAATGGGAAAAGCGAAAAAATTTTATCCTAAATAATTTTTTTCTAAGTCCCAGCTCGAACCAAATTCTATCACCTTTGATGATGAAGTTAAGTATATTTTTATGGATGGTGGTTTTTTAGAGTGCATTCAAAATTTTCATGGGTACAATCCAATGCTTACTAACTGGATGGTGGCCACTTGGAATGATGGTTGGGTTCGGATTGGCTCATGGTTGTTCTAGGTGACAACAAAGCTTATCAATAGGACCACTGGCCTGATTCTTGATGGTGCTTATCATAATCGTGATAGACACTCTCTGCTCTAGGAAATTAGTTTATTTTTGGATAAGGATGAATTTCTTTCGAAAGTCCAAAATGGTTGTAGTGTTGTGGTGTTAGCTCCTCCATGGGATTGTGTTTCTAGGGTTATAATGGATTAAATAGGCTTGGGTAGAACTACTTTAGTTCTCCTCTCCTTTTGCTTTCTTGGGTTGGTTTGGTGCAATTATTTTTTGTTCTACCCCTAGGTGTTTGCGGTGGTTCTATTCTATTTTTTGTTGTCTGTTTGGTATCTTGATTGTAAAGGTTGTGGGATTCCTTTAAAACCCTCTCCATTTTTAATAGTACCAAAATAAAACATTTCTTATATCACATTTAAAAACATTAGCAATTTTTTAATGCAAATTAAACATTGAAATCTAAACATTAAGATAACAAATTTGAGATTATATTTTATAAATATACGCAAGTTTCTTTCAAGTTGTTCAGGATTTTAAAAATATGTGTAACAAATAAAAGTGAAAAAATTATATACAATAAATTATATATCTTATTTATATAACATTATTATGTTTTTGTTATAATTAAAATTATAACTATTATATTTATAATGGTAATAAAAATAATGACAAACTTTTAAATTACAAAAGAAAAAAATATATGTTGCATTTCATATGACTAATACTCTATACACTCTACAAGGCATCTTTACAGATTCTCATATCTTCTCATATCCTTATTTTCCTTCATTTCTTCAAAAAAAAATTGTGTAAAGAATGAATCCTTCAAAATATATATATATATATATATATATATATATATATATATATATTTAAGAATTTAAAAAAATAACAACATTAATTACTAGTTGGGATGAGACTCCTCCCAACCTTAGCCGGAAAGACCACTTGTTTAGAAAATTAAAAGGATATTTTCATTAGAGACCAATCTCCTAAACCACCTGTCTGCAATGGTTGTCCAAATTAGTTGAACATTGGATTTGCTCACCAACCTACTTAATCCTCTCATCTTCAATAGTTGTCCACTAAATCCCTCAATGCTAGTTTACTACTAATTTGTTATTTTTTAATTTTTAATTCTATTTTAATTCATGACTGGAAATAACCTACTTTTAGAAATATTTAAAACTGGTGGAGGTGATTCACCTAAAAATTAAACAAGCAACCTTAATCATGAGAAATTTCTCTATTTCTTATATCACATTTAATAATAACAATAGCTAATTTATCAATGCAATTTAAACATTTATAATCAAATATATAGGCTTATAAACTTAATTATATAATCAAATAGATAGTCTTATCAACATAATCATACACTTTCATTTTATTTTACATGGTTACATTGATATTGGTATATATAGTTTTTATCATTATTTAAGTTGAACAAAGAGGTGAGCAAAAATATACATGAATAAATACTTGATATTATAAATTTATATTTAATTCATTCTAATTATTAATTAAATGTTAGGGTGACTGAAAAAATAATGTATTTTTTCTTATCTTTTTCAAAGAACAAGGGTGAAGCAATACAACTTGTGATTTTGGATAATAAATTTGTATAACTTTATTTGGGTCATTGTTAGAATAAGTAATTATTCTCTTAAGTTCTACTAGGATAGACTTACTTGAGTTTTCACTCCTTCATGAGTCATGTGAACTCTCAGTTATAGTCTACATCATATTTGAGGAGTTGTTGTAATCCAACGACTTTCAATGATCAACTTTGTTATTTATACAAAGTTGATCCATGGAATAATCAATCAGTTCTATTTTTTTTCTTCAAATCTTGTAATGCTTTTTAGTTCTACTCTTGGGAAATTATAACATGGTACCAGAGAAGGATAGATTCTACTAGGCATTATATTTTGAAGACAACCTCTCGAACTGGTTCTTACTCTCTTATATTTTGTTTTTAAAAAATAAAGAAAGAGGTTTTATATCTATTGTAGATTGTTTTTTTATATCTGCATTTTTTTTTTAGGAATTTACTTATGGTAATATCTGTATAAATATTATTTTACCTTGTTATGAAAATACTCTCCTCATTTTTTTCTACAATTTTATGTGTCATCCTCGTATGCCTATGTTTTAAAATTTTTTCTCCATCTCGAACACAGCTCGCTTCGACTCCAATTAGCCATAACTGCATATCACTCAAAAGTGGAGACTAAATATTCATAGGCAACATAATTTTTTTGGTGGGAAATATATTTTTTTTAATTGAAGTTTGGATTTCGTTATATCTTCGTGATATCTTTAATTAGAGGAAGCAGCGCTCCTCGCGTCAAAATAGAATGGACTTTTGGTCTAACTTTGAATAGACCAAAGTCCATTTATTTTTTTAGAAACGTGGCTTTTGGCCACTGCTTATATTGGCGTGTATAGAGGCTACGTCTCATAAAATGGGAATTTTTCTAATTAAATATCTATCGTTCGAAGATTTTGTGATTTCCAAATCTTTATTCAACTTGAACTTCTTCCATTTTTTTGTCCTTCGACGATCAAGAAGAACTTTAGTTTTTTATTATATAATCATCTTTAAAATGTTTGAATAATATTATTCTCTTATTTTGAATATTTTTTCTTCATTTAAGCATTATACTGATGATTTTTTAGTGGTGCCTATCATATTCTGTCCTTTGAGGATCTCTACAAGTGTACCATAGATGGATATTTAGCAGAACTCATTTTGTGCTTTGTGTTAGATTTTTTTGATGCCTACCATCTTCTATTTTTAAGGAATATCTTTGTGTGTGTGGCTTCGTTGCCTTCCTATCATCTTCTCGGAAGCCTCTCTTCTCCCTTCCTTCTCTGCTACTTTGAGTGCCTTCCCTGCATTTCGCATACGCAACCACAAGAGACTCTCTGCTAAAATGAATATTGTAACATCCTCGTTCCTGAGAGCCTCTCTAGTGTGTGCCTTTTTGGCATCTTCTAGGACTCTTATATTCTCAGTTCCTTCTCTGTGTACTACGGTGCCTTCCCTACGTATCACAATCGCAATAAGAGGTGGTATTCAATTATTTAATTTTTTATAAAGTTCACTTCCTTTATTAACCTTTCAGGTGCAGTGATAAGAAGAAAACCTTTAAAATTTCATGTTTTTCGAAGCTCCAATCCAAAATATCATGGATGTTGATCCTTTAGGTATTGTTATAATATTTTATGTTTCCTCCCTACTCAACTCTCAATGCAGTGAATTGTAGCCTTTCAAAGCTCCTTCCTCGCTGTCCATTGGTGTCACTTGTTCGTTGACAGACACAACATCAATGTTTCTTCACTGCCTCTTGTCCTCTATATGACGTCAATTAAATTTCAACTCAAATCTGCTAAGTTTTTTAAGATAAAAATATACATATGATCTTTGTTTAAATTTGTAGCCTTCAAAAGTTTCTATCCTTTTCTTTTCGGCCTCTCCTTGGTTCGAATATATAAAGGATAGTTGTAATATCTATAATATAATTTTTTGGGGAGGGGTTTATAGGTGTCTTTTTGCACCTATCATACATCGAGGGGGGTTGTTGTTGAGTCAATTTTTACCTCTTTAATTTTTGCCTCATTACCTTTGTTATAAGTCATTTGTTTATATATCTTGGTAATGAAATATAAGTGAGGATAATTGAATTTAAATTACATTCCTTGATACATTAAATATCTTAAATAAAAATATTTTATTCTTTCTTTAATTCCTTCTTAAAGAAAATATCTATATTAAACAACTTACTTTGTTCTAATTATTTTTCTTTCCAAAGTTCTTTAATATTATATAGAGATTTTTTTAGTGGATGAAAGTGAGGATATATCATTAATATATATTATTTAATTATTTCCTTTCTTGCAATAGGTCTCTATATTAATGAACTTATTTTGATCAATTTTTTATAGAGTTTATTAATTTATATTTTTTTTTTTGATAAAGGAATTTAAGTGAGGATATCTCTTTAATTAACCTTGTTAATCTATTTTATTCTCAATTCATTATTCCTTTCTTAAAAATTTCTAAAAAGAAAATATATTAAATCAACTATGCACTTATATTGGAAATTCTAAATAACTTGTAGTTTCCCTCATGTAAGGGCGGGTTATTAAGATAAATAATATAGGAGTCTGGCTGACTAAAATCCTATGTTCCAAGTATCAAATATACTCAATACTTATAGTTTCCCTCTTGTAAGGATGGGTATTTGAAGAGAAAAGATATATAGGCCTGGCATATTTATTCTCATTAGACTAAGATTACTATCAAATATCCTCAAAATTACTTATATTTTCCCTCTCATTAGGCTGGGTATTTTGAGATATTTGGTGTTTGTTAAAGGTTTATGTTCACTAATATCCATTGCATTCTCTAAATTAAAGTTAAACGGGGGAATTTTGGGTTCACTTCAATTTTATTTGGCAAAATGAATTCAATGAATACAATTGATCCTCTCACTCCTCATAACTACCATACATGGAAACCCAAAATATTAAATCTCATTTCTCAAAAGGGTCTCACACACCTATTAGAAGAAAAGCAACCCGATTTTGAAAAAGAATATAAAAAAAATGTTCATAAAGGGAAGATGTATTAAATAATGGGTATTATAAGCTCTAATGTAAATGAAAGCTTATGGTTTCACATTATAGATTGTAAAAATCCTTATGAAATTTGGGAGAAACTAAAGAACTTGTTTGGGAAAGTGGATCAAATAAGATCAATACAGCTAGAAGCAGAATTAACAATATTATCTCATGAAGACTTCAACAATATTGTTGAATTTCTCACCAAATTCAAAGAAGTCCTCACTCAATACAAAGGCAGTGGGAAGAATAAAACTGAAGAATAATACATTTATCTAATTCTTTCTAAACTAAATGGTGTATTTCAAATCTTTGCTACCACCGTTCCATCTACAAAATATGCTCTTGGTGCAACTTTTAAAATGCCCTCCTTAGAAGAATTTTTTGATAGAATAACTAGGGAAGAAACAAAACGTGCAAAGTATGAGATCTCTTCCTCTTCCTAAAAAGCCTTAGTAGCCTCTACCTCTACTATAGAAAAATTCAAAAATAAATAAAGGAATCCCATAATTTGTAATCACTACAAAAATAATGGTCATTCTGCAAACAAATGCTGGAAAATATTACAACAACTAGAGGCAACTATGAAGGATCAAAATATAGATAGTAAAAATAATATAGGAAAAGACCTAAATGTTCAAGGGAAGACCAAAAATACTTCATCTAATTACTGGGTCTTAGATTTTGGAGCAACTCATCACATGACTACTTCAGATGAGTCATTATCTTCTATCTCCTCCAGTTCAACATGTAGCATAGAAGTTGATGACTCTTCCTTTATTCCAGTTAAATGAAAAGGTGACATATCCATTGATGGTCGCTCTATCAATAATTTTCTCTATGTTCCAAACATTGCAACAAATATCCTCTCCGTCTATCATATTTGTACTTTTGGAAAGGGGAAATTGTTCTCTTCTCTCCAATAAGAGTTGATATAAGATACTTTCAAGACCCCCAATATCTTATAGAGAAAGGAGATATTTATCACAACACTCACCTATTTCACTTCAAAGGATTCGAAAATCCAGAAGGGGCGTCCTGTTTTGTGGCTCATGGAGATCTTGAAAACAAAATTTGGCATGAAAGGTTTGGTCATCTCAGTTATAACTACCTAAAGGAATTGAACACCCATGAAATGGTAACATGTTTACCTCAAATCTCTTCTATTTATGGAGTATGTCCTGGATGTTCTCTTGGAAAGCAACATCAAGATCCTTTCTACACAAGTGGTTATCTAAAAGCCGCATCCCCTCTAGAGTTAATCCATAGTGACTTAATGTTTTTCCCAAATCCTTCTTTCAAAGGATAAAAATATGCTCTAACCTTCATTGATTACTTTTACAGAAGAACTTGGATCTACTTCCTAAAATACAAAAGTGATGTTCTATCCCACTTCAAAATCTTCAAAGCGTTAGTTAAAAATCATGCCTCTTGCAACATCAAGCAAATTCACATAAATAATGTGGGAAATTCTGCAGTAATGAGTTCTCAATATTTCTATAAAGTCATGGCATCATTCATCAACATTCTGTCTCCCATAATCCGCAGCAAAATGGCACTGTAGAGAGGAAAAACCGAACATTGAAGGAAATGGTAAGCTGTATGCTCCATTCAAGAGATCTTCCAAAAGTTTTTTGGGTAGAAGCTATTAACTGTGCAAACTATATTCAAAACCACACACCTCATAAAGCTCTTGAACATTTAAATCCTGAAGAAGCATGGAATGGCTCAAAATCAGATGTCTCCTTCTTCAATATTTTTGGGTTTACTTCTTGGGTGCACATCCCAAAGAATAAAAGGAAGGCTCTAGATAAGAAAAGCAAAAAGCTCATATTTGTTGGTTATTGTGAGGAAATAAAAGCATACAAGATCGTTAATCCCACAACTCATGAGGTATTTTTCATAGGAATGTCCAATTTGATGAAACATTTCCTCATAAAGATCCTCAACCATCCTCTTCTTCTATTGAGCCTTCTCCTATAGTAGAACCTCAATATAATGAAAAACCAACTTTAGAGATTAATTTAGAGATTGATGAGGATCCTATAACTCCAACTCAAAGTCTTTCTACTCCTTCCACTATGCCAAAATGGGCCTACACCATTGTTAAAGAAGCTACTCCTTACATACAAAATCTTCCATCATCCAGATTAACCAACTCCATAGGCACTAGTCTTGTTTGTCAGTCTATTTCCTCTAATACTCAATCCTTCAAAAAGCAACTGGTATTAAAGAATGATATGATGCCATGGAAAATGAATTCTCTTCCTTAATTAAAAAAGAAACTTGGAATTTAGTTCCCCTACATAAAGGAAGAAAATTAGTTCATTGTAAATGGATTTACAAAACAATATATGGGCCTAATGGAGAAATTGACAAACACAAAGCTCACCTAGTAGCCAAAGGTTTCTCTCAAATTGAAGGAATTTATTATGCTAAAACCTTTGCACCAGTTTCCAAAATGGATTATGTTAGACTGGTTCTTGCTCTGGTTGCTTTCCAAAAGTGGCATGTCTTTCAAATGGATGTAAAAAGTTCTTTCTTACATGGGGACTTAAAGGAAGAGATATTCATGGAACAACTTGTTGGTTTCACTCAAGACTCCTCTCTTGTTTGTAGGCTAAAGAAGTCTCTCTATGGCCTCAAACAAGATCCTAGAGCTTAGTATGAAAAAATAGACTCCTTCCTTCTTTCCACAACTTTTTCTCATTGTTAGTCTGATAACACAATCTAAATTTGGAGAGATGAAGGAAAAATCACCATATTTGTTCTATATGTTGATGATCTACTACTCACTGGTAGTGAATTCGCTCACATTTAGACTATAAAAGACTCCCTCTCTAAAAAAATTGATATAGTTGATATGGGTCTAGCTCATTACTTTCTTGGGATCCAAATAAATCAAACAAATGCAAGAATTTCATTGTGTCAACAAAAATACACTCTAGATCTTCTTCAAAGGTATAAATTGATAGATTGTAAACCTTCTCCTACACCATTTCAGTCTGGAGTCAATTTGATTACTTCCTATACATCCTCTCTATGTGATGCAAATCTATACCATTAGCTTGTATGGATTCTATTATACCTTACTCATACTCATCCAGATATCTCATATGTTGTTGGCTTAGTATCCAGATTCTCACATCAATCTCATTTTAGTCACTGGCAAGCAACAAAAATAGTCCTCTAGTACTTGCAAGGAACTACTCATTTTGGGATCTTATATGAGGAAAATTCCATGGATATCATTTGCTACATGGATTTAGATTGGACAGGTTCAGTGGAAGATAAATGTTCAACTTCTGGCTATATATTTTGTCTTGGTTCTTCACCAATTGCTTGGTTATGCAAATATAATAAGCAGTGGCCTTATCATCTATAGAGGTAGAATAGAGGGCATAAATTTTAGCAATTCAAGAAGCTCTTTGGCTTCATCAAATTCTAAGAGAATTTGGTTTTTTCCATGATAAACCTATTACTCTTTGGTGTGACAATCAGAGCATAATTCATATTGCACAGCGCACCAAGCACATTGAGATACACATGCACTTCATTCGATAGCATATTTAGAATGGGGACATATACTTGGACTATATTCCAACTAAAAATCAAGTTGCAAACATCTTCACCAAGTCATTTCCTTCTTTGCGTTACATATAGTTGAAAGATAAAATTGGAGTATTACAACATTGAAACATAGGTCTTTCACCTCTCCATTTATTATTGTATTCTTTGGAGGATGGTTTTTTCTGATGTGTTTTTTTATCATCTCTCCCTTACATATTATACATGAGTACCTCATCAAGCCATGTTATCAAGACTCATTTTTTTGTTGTTATTAAGGATAATCTTCGTCATCCTAAGACATACATCTTTATTTCAGAGCAAATAGTTTTTCCCATGTGATTTTTTCACCATATATCATATATATTGTAAATGAGTGCCTCATTAGGCCATGTTACTAGGACACCTTTTTTTTTGTATTAAGAGGACAATATTCACAATCCGAAGACATGCCTCTTCTTTTTTTTTATTTTTTGATAGATATTTTTTCCCATGGGATTTTTAGCATATCTTTAGAAAAAGAAACCATTGTACATGAGTACCTCATCAAGATCTATTTTTGGGAATCATTTGCACAATACACCCCTAGTATCACTTAAGGGGGGGTATTATAATAAGTAATTATTCTCTTAAGTTATACTAGGATATACTTACTTGAGTTTCCACTCCTTCATGAGTTAGGTGAACTATCAGTTATAGTCTACATCATATTTGATGAGTTGTTATAATCCAACGGATCTCAATGATCAACTTTGTTATTTACACAAATTTGATCCATGGAATAATCAATCAGTTCTATTTTGTTTCTTCAAATCTTGTAATGCTTTGTAGTTCCACTCTTGGGAAATTCTAACAATCATAAGGTGATATTATCAACAATTTAAAGAGAGGATATTGAATAGAAATATGATAAGGGATATTAAAACATCAAAGGAAGTCATTAGTGACAAAAATAAAAAGAGATAAAGTATTGGAAAAATAAGAAGAATAGTTGATAATTTACCAAAAATTATGATGTGAATAATTTCTAATATAATAATATTAGACTATGTTAACTTTTTGTTTTATGACTATATTGGATTCCATATTTTTTTATAACCTTAAATATAAATAAATATATATATATTATTAATTAATAAGTGAGGAGGAACCCACAACCATATACAACCAATCCTAAAAGGGACAAAAAAAGGGATCGGGATCTCAGTAGGGATTACCAGCCAAACAAAATAAAACAACACCTACTTATAGGGCATAAACAAAATATCGGGATAACAACCCAACGTCAACCAAAAACCAATCCTCAACCCAATATGACTCATGGTAGAATTTGGGAATTAAATAAAGCATTCATCCCCAAGGAGATGAACTCCATAAAATAGGCCAAGAGTTTATTCATATCCTCCATGAATTTAATAGAGATCTTGAGGATGCCTAGAATGGATTTTTTTATCATCAATAATTTTGATTGATTGCATCAAATTGTAGAGTGACTCCTTCGCTCGACCACAAGAGATGCCCCTTGTCAAGTAAGAATTCACTCAAATTGAAAGATGAAACATGAGACTTTTGAACCACAAGGGACCACTAAACAGAGGATGCTAGTGCACCAAGCCACGAGGACACTCGACAAAGTATCATAAGCTGCTAAGGGAGAGTATTCAACTAAGGATCCTAGGGAAATTAGAACCCAAACTCTTGGGCCCACCCTAAAAAGGTTAGGATATTTCAACATTGAGAATGACATTCATTTATTCAAGGTAACTATATCTCCAATAAAATATTCCCATGTGAGCAGCATCCCAATCAACTAGGAAATTTACTACTTTATTGCCTTATTTCCAAATGTGCATGATATGTACTTCTTCCATAAGTTGAATAATTATTCTCATTTTGAAAACTATATTAAAAAAGTATCAATTTGGAGGCTTATTCAACTTGAGCAAGTTGGTAAGACTCAAGGAGTCTCCTTCCATGTCCATCTTCCTAAACCCTAAGTCATGGAATAATGTCACACCTTGATAAGCTGCTATGTACTCAACAAAGAAGGAAGTTTGAGAAGAGAGGTGTTCTATGAAATCCACCATAGCCCTACCATTCTCATCTCTAATAACTCCTCCAACCCTAGAAAATTTTGGATTTCCCTTAAAAGCACCGTCAAAGTTAAGTTTCACCCAACCACTTGGAGGAGGATTCCATTTGGTAGTCAATCTCAGGTTGGGAGTTTGAACCAGAGTCCTTTCTAAGGAAAATCCAAGGGAATTCTCAATAGCCACTTTCAACATAGAATATCTCTAGTTACTCTCACCCTACTCATGGAAATCCACATCCACATTCTCGATAACACCCCATAGGGATATGAAACCCACTTGGATGGGGCTATGTTTAAAATTTTTAAAGGCTTAGACATTCCTCTATTTCTAGATACCCCACAAAAGATGGGGGAGGAGCAACTTCCACAAGCATCTAAGCCTTGGAGAGAAGAAATGAGGCTCCCATTAAGAGATAATATCCATGATAGAGCTGGAGAAGACCCATTAATAGATAAAAAATCTAGGACCACCTCATAGGCTCCTCTAAAGAAGCAACAGTTATTGTAGATATGTTCCATCAATTCCAGGTCCACTTTGTAGAGGTAACACATGCTAGGAATTACCATGCTTCACTTCTTGATGTTTTCAATAGAAATAATTTTATCTTGGGTAGCTAGACATTTACCTTATGGAGGATATTTTGAATCCGAATTCTATTGTAGGGTCCCCAAACGAAAAATTATGGTTCAAACAACAAATAGGTCGAACACACTGAAAATATCCCATCCAATTTCCTAGCTCAGATAGCTTTATATTTCACATTCAAATGGGAAAGAACATGATGGTTCAAAATATCAATTAGCCTCTCCCACACCGATAACAACTCCATATATTTATAAATTAGAGGTGGAATATCCCATCTCTTACGATTGTTTATAGAGGAAATGAAGTCTATCATTTTGGAATGACCCAAGGCTCTAAAAACTGTTTAAAAATAGCAATGCTTGGGTCCAAAGTAAGTGGATGATCTACAATCCATGAATCTTGCTAGGAATATATGAGGTGGCCATCACTTGAAATCCACCATCTTCCCTAAATAAGGAAGGAGTGAGACTTCAATAAACTCTACTAGAATGGGGAACCCTCAGTAGATAATGTGTCTAAAAGAAATTTCTAAAAATGGTATTTCACCTTCAGAAGTCTAACCCATTCCACCTGATCATCTAAGGCCACATTCCAAGCCTGTTTTGCAACTAAGGCCCTATTCATTCTTAAAAAATTCTTTAAACCCAACCTCCCTCTTTTTTTATGGTTGTAGATCTACTCCGAGGAAGCCAAATGAAATTTACCTTTCATTTCAAGGCCAGCCCGCAAGAATATTTTGAGAATCCTTTCTAATCTTTGCACAACATTGCCCAATATTTTGAATATAGACATCAAGTATATGGGGATGGTTTGGAGGGAGGTTTTAGCTAGCACAGTTTTTTATGCCTGAATTAGAAACACTCCTTTCCAAGCTACCAATTTGTTCTGCATTCTTTCAATATAAAGAAAGATATTTTTATAGCAAATCAATGTTAGTTTTTATTTATGTTGGCATATAAACAAAGGTTTTTTTTCATGTAGAGTTAAGTACATGACTAATTAGAAAACATAGAAAAAAATTACAAAAAAATTTGATAAAGTACAAATCAATTGATAATATATGCATATAGATTTCTGAACCTCCACATATGCATATAAATTTATTTTTAAAAAAATGAATTTTATATTTTATTTTAATATTTTTAAATGAGAAGTTTAAAATTTTGGCAAAAGATAAATAAATTTGTGTTCCAACATTAATGCTAATATATATCTATATATGGAGGAATATCATGATGGCATCGGGTCCAACACAGAGAGTGCATGCTCGTGATGCTTTTTCATCTGAAAATGACTAGAAGGAACAGGGTTTTCCAGTGCATGTCAGGAACCGCTTATTAAATAACAATGGATGTTTGGAACGATGTGAAGCCAGGCCAGTTCTAGTGGTTCAACCAGACTTGATGGTGGAAGATGTGGAGTATCTAACCAAACATGCCCTTATTGGCAAATTTTTGGGTATCCAAATTTCTCTCCCCTTTGTGGAGGCTTGGGTCAGGAAAACTTGAAATATTGAAGTCGATGTGGAGGTGATGCTGAGTGTGAACAACTATTTTATAATGGTTTTATCTTGTATTGTAGATCGTAACAAAGAATTTGAAGGGGGTCCTTATTTCTATAACCAAGTGGGAATATTTCTTAAACCCTGGCATGTGGATTTTAACCCATCAGAGGAGCGGTCGTTGTGGGTTCTAGTATGGGTGCGGCTTCCTTGGCTCTCGTTGAAATTTTGGAGAACTGATATCTTGCATAA
The DNA here is from genome assembly GCA_028583015.1 of Wollemia nobilis. NCBI lineage: Eukaryota > Viridiplantae > Streptophyta > Pinopsida > Araucariales > Araucariaceae > Wollemia > Wollemia nobilis. The sequence goes on from JAQPPZ010016348.1 coordinate 6,290,790, forward strand.
GATTGACCTTCTACTTGGGAATTCGGTTGGACCGTCACAACAAAAAATGGATAAAAAAGTAATATTTTTTGCTCGTATTTGTGTTGAAATTGACTTAAATAATCCTATTCTATATTCTATTGAAATACAATTTGGATCAACTACATGGGTTCAAAAACTTGACTATGAAGCTCTTCCATTTTTTTGCCAAATTTGTCGTGAATATGGCCACCTGTAAAGAAAATGCCCTAAGTTTTTCCCACTTGTGGCTTCAAATCCTGGGCCCTCTCGGTTTGGACAAAGTTTGGATAAAGGAAAAGCCTCGATAAAGGAAGGGGAACGGGATAAGGAAGGTTTTATTCCAGTAAAAGCCCGAAATAGAGGACGAAGGGCAAACAAAGACCTTAAGGATAGCCAGCTAGATGCTCTACTCAACCATTTTGAAATATTATATGATCTTGATCAGTGCATGGAGATACCTAAAACATCACTACCTGATGCAAATATAACAAGGCCAAATCAGATGTCTCTTCTTGAAGGGGGACTTAAGGAATCATATCTAGGGGGTTTAAATGAAGAACAAAGGGCTTTGGATCTGAGTATAGGGGACATGAATGGGTCTAGCCCTATAAGGGAAACTATTTTGGAAAGTGGTACATATTTAGTTATGCCCTCTCCTACTCAGGCACTAATGCGAGTCATCCTTGGACTGTAAAACTCCTACGGTGTTGGGATTACAGTAGAAAATAATTAAAAAAAGTTTTTTGGATAAGAATATGAAGGTGGGTCGGAAGAAGGACCAGGATAAAATTAAGTTAATGGGGGAGACATTGGAGGATTCATGCTTTGTGAGAACCTTGAACTCCCATTTTTATAACCCCCAAAAATGATTATCCTCTCCTGGCATGTAACGGGGTTGAACAACATCCCTAGACAAAAAGTTGTTCGTGATTTGGTTCGTGTGCATTCTCCGGATGTGGTGTTTATTCAGGAGACTAAATTGGCTATTGATAATATGTTCAATATTGCTCCCAAGTTGTTGAGAAGGGGGCAATGCCATTGTATTGATGCATGTGGATATGTTGACGGTGTCGCTTGTTTATGGGATCCGGTTAAGATATCCTCTCTTACTTGGATTTCCAATAGATGGTCTATTTTGATGGTCGGGCATGATAATGAATCTGGTGAAACCATCCTACTTACAAATGTGTATGCTCCTATTGATTACAATGGTAAAGTGAATTTTTGGAAGCACATTTGCTTTGTGAGAAGTTTGGTTCCCCTGTACCCATGGATTTTGGTTGGAGACTTCAACTCTATCACTTGTTTAGAGGAGAAACATGGTGGGGTGGACTGTCTCGAGCCTTTTTATTCTATCTTCAGTGCTCATATCCAGACCCTAAACTTGGTTGACATCAAGCCAGATAATGTGATATTTACTTGGCACAATATAAGGTGTGGGGAAGTTTCCATCTTAGAGAGAGCTAGTTATTGGATGGGTAATAATAGAAGTGCTAGTTTTGTGATTCTGGAGGGTAGGGGATCTGATAATTGGCCTATAAAACTCTTTGCTTTGGAGTTAGGTATAAAAAATAATTCCTCCTTTAAGTTTCAACTTATGTGGCTTCATGATACTAAGCTTCATGATTTCATGCGAGGCTAGTGGACCACTGACAAACCTCCTCATGGCATCACTATGTATTCCTTTATGAAGTGACTACAATTTGTAAAACATAAATTGAAGAGATGGAATAGACTGAATTTTTGTAACCTTTCCTTGGATAAGCTGGTAGCTCTTAGGAGGATGGAAGAAGCTTCAAGGAATATTAGAGATCAGGGATTCACGAAGGAGCTTCTTGTTGAGGAATTTGAGGCTGTGAAAGACCTTGTTGAATGGGAACTAAGGGAAGACATTTTTTGGAAACAAAAAGCTCGAGTAGATTGGATTTAGGAAGGGGATAGTAACACATCCTTCTTTTATAACTTAGTTAAGGCTCGCTGTAATGGTAACCTGATTACCTCTCTTATGAATTCTCAGGGTGCCCTACTCTCTTCTTTTAGGGATATTTTAGAAGAGACTAAGAGGTATTTTTCCTCTCTCTTCAAGGAGAACTCCCTATCAGATGATGAGAATGAAAAGCTTATTCTAAACTATATTCTAGCAATTATTTCTAGAGAGATGAATGAGCACTTGATGGGTCCAATTTCCCTTGAGGAGTTGGAAAATGTTGTATTCAATATGAAAAAAAAGGAAAAGCCCCAGGTCCATATGGATTCCCGATTGATTTTTATCAAGAGTTTTGGGATTTAATGAAATTTGATCTTTTGAAGGTGGTCCATGAGTCCCAAAAAAAAAAAAAGATGCTAAGGGCCCCAAATGCTACCTTTGAGGTGCTTATACCCAAAAAAGAGGGAGAAAATTCCTTGGATATGTTCAGGCCTATTGACCTCTGCAATGTTGTCTGTAAGATCACAAAAATTATTATTGAGAGGCTAAATATATGGTTGAAAAAAATCATCTTTGAGGATCAAGGAGGGTTTGTTGTTGGCTGACAAATATTGGATGGGGTTGTTATTGCTACAAAAGCGATGGAAACTTATAAGGATAAAACTATGTTCATTAAGTTGGACATGGCCAAAGCCTATGATCGGGTCAGATGGTCCTTTCTTCAAAAAATTCTTGCTACTTTTGGATTTGAGGAGGAATGGATTAGATGGGTGATGAGTTGTGTTTCTTCTTCCTCATTCTTTGTTCTTGTTAATAATGATCCATTAGAGTTGTTTGAGGCCTCAAGGGGATTGAGGCAAGGAGATCCTTTATCTCCTTATTTTTTTATCATTATGGCAGAAGGGTTGGGAATATTTCTCAAGTCTTAAGTCATGCAGGGTCTCATTCAAGGGTGGAAGTGGGATAGTAGTTTTCCACCTCTTTCCCACCTTCAATTTGTTGATGATACTGCTTTGTTGGGAGTTGCCACTATCAGGGAAGCTAGAAATATTAGACAATATCTTGACATATATAGTTGTTTAATGAGGACAAGTCTTCTATTTTCTTCTTCAATACCCCTCCTCTTATTCAATCCAGTATTGCTTACATTCTAAGATTCCAAGTTGGGGCTCCCCCCTTCATTTATCTTGGTATTCCAATTTCATATCATCCTCTATCTAGATCTTATTGGCAGTCTATGCTTGATAAGTTTAGAAGGAAGGTGAATCATTGGACTTTTATATGGTTATCCACTTCAAGTAGAGTGTTGCTTTTAAAATATGTTGTTCAAGCTTTACCCATTTATAGATGTTTTGTACAAATAGCTCCCTCTCACTTCATCAAGGACATGGATGCTTTGTCAGGACAATTTTTATGGTCTTGAAAACTCGATAAATCTAAATGGATTTTGGTTATGTGGGATTCTATATGTAGGCCGATGCAAGAGGGAGGACTTGGGTTGCGACAAAAAACTCTTTTTTGGCAGGCTTTGGCTGCAAAACTTTATTGGAGATGGTGTACCTCTCAATATCATATTTGGGCTAAAATATTATTTTGTAAATACTTGAGAGGTATTTCTGAGGCTGATATCCCTAGAGTCAGCTTGGTTGGGAAAGGTTCTATTATCTGGGACACTCTAAAAAGAGGAGCTAATTTAATCAAGCAGGGTTTGTTATGGATTTGCAATCGGGGATCAAATGCTCTTTTTTGGGAGGATTATTGGGATGGCCACCCTCCTATCTTAAATCAATATCCTAGGTTACATTCCCTAAGCATTTTTTCTTGGAAGTAGGCTGGTCTCATGTGGAGGACTTAAAAAAAATCTAAGATTTTGGAAATATGGAGATGTACATGTGGAAAGATCCGCAAGAATGGCCCTAGGGGGGACTGGAAAAGGATAGAGAGGTGCTTGCTCTTATTCTTACTAGGAGACATTGTTCTTAATTGAGGATTAAAGATATTCTAGCTTGGAACCCTTATCCTAAGGCAACCTACTTGGTAGCCTATGGTTATCAGGTTCTTGATAAGTAAAAGTATGGGATTCTTCCTGTCACTTGGTGGAAAAAAGGTGTGGAAAAAATTTGCTTGGCCAAAATGTAACTTCTTTCTCTAGTTGGTAGCTCATAATAAATTCCTCACTTGGGATAATGTGAGGAATAAGGGATTTTAGGGCCCCTCTTTTTGTGTCCTTTGTAGTAAGAATGAGGATGACTCTTCTTATTTATTTTTCCAATGCTCCTTTTCCAGAGACATTTGGCACCATTGGTGGAGCACCTGGAACCATCAATATTTTCATGTGTTGTTCCTGGTGGATTTTTGGAGCAGTCTAGGCAGACCTCTAGCCAAGGCCCCCTTTCTTTGGGTGGCTTGGAAATTAGGCCATTCTTGCATCATCTGGTAAATTTGGCTCAAATGAAACCAGTGCATATTTCAAGGCAGTTATTTGGGTGTTCAACAGATCTGGCAAAGGATCCTGTATATGGTTCACGAAACCATCCAGAGAAAATGTGATGTGGACCCTCTTTTAGATTCTAGGGAGAAGAAGGTACAACAAGCCCTTGGTCTCTTTGGGGATGGTGTGAACTCTTCTAGCCCTAGTAGGGTTTCTTAGCTCAGCAAGAAGGTTAGGAGATATGGTAGGTGGAGGCCACCCCCTAGAGGAGTTTTAAAAATTAATACTGATGGATCATCCAGGGGTAATCCTGGACATGCTGGCATTGGCGGTGTTGGGAGAGATTCTACTGGTGGTGTTAGTTTTTTCTTTTCCATTTATAAAGGTGTTCACTCCAATAATTTTATGGAAGCTCTTGCAATTCTTGAGGCCTTGCGAAGGGGGTTTTCTCTTGGCTAGCATAGGATTATCTGCGAGTCTGAATCTCAAATTGTGGTTAATATTTTAAATAGTAAAAGGGTGGAGGAAGTTAATTGGTAGTTGGCCTCTATAGCCATTTAGATTCTCATAATGAGTGAAGAGTTTGAATTTATATCCTTTGTGCACATTCCAAGGGAATGGAATGTGGTTGCTAATTACCTGGCCAAAAGGACTTCACAGTTGCTAGATCCTTGGAGTATCGATAATTAGGAGAGTCTCTCGTTTTGAGACTCTCAATGCATGTAGGAGTTGATCCACAAGGATGTATAGACTTAATGTGGTTTGTTCTTGTTGCATTTTTTGGGTGTCATTCTAATATAGTGGTTTTAGCCTGTTTGGCTGTTTATTTGAGTCCTGGTTGGAAGCTCAGTTGTACTCGTAATCCAGACTTTTTATCAATAAATTTTTACCCCGTAATTTAAAATATATATATATATATATATATATATATATATATCTATATATATAGATATATCATATTTATTTAACAAATATTATTATTATATATTATTAAGATTGTATGTATATTTAATATATTTATGTTTATGTTATTGATACCACTACTTTATTTTATTTTTATTTTTATTTTACATGGTGGAATGGGTAGCCACCACGAATTCGGGTAGGTTGTCCAAATTTTTATGACCACCATAATATTTTGTGCTATCCACCCCAAAAGCTGCCACATAGATCTCCATGTAGTTTTCCCCTATAACCACCATGCCACAATCATTTTAAAACTTTTACATCGTTGAAAGCACTAGGAAAGGGACAAGTGTTCAGTTCGATGAGGCCCGAGATTTTAATATTGGACCTCCGCTCCTCTTATGGGGATTAGGGGAACCAATTGGTATACACCTCGGACCTCCCGTTATCTTAGGTCAAATTCCCATAAAGACCTGTATTCTCAAATAAAACAGGGGACGAAATATCACAATACCACTACTTTGTTGCATAATAGAAAATATATAGTAACAAATGAAATTATATATATCTATATATATATTATAGTTCATTATCATAGAGTATAATTGTTCAATAAGAATCTACATTAACAAATATCATATAACTATTAAATTTTTAAATAAGTTATCAAAGGATATAGAAAAATTTGAAGAGAATTTGAAGTTATTGACTCTCTTAAAGCATACCAAGAAAAGAGTGGATGTGGTCTCTTCTGTGTCTAGAGGAAGGCAAAAAACTAGAGTGGTTAGATCCAAAGAGGCAACAAAACAAGTTGTATATGTTACTCGGAATGTTTTAGATTTTGGTGAGGTAAAAAACCCACCAAAATCTAAGAAATGAATTTTTTGTCTTGGAACATCAAGGGTATGAATACCCCTATAAAATACCAGCTACTTTATGAGATGAGAAAATAATATAAACCTATAATCCTCTTGATTCAAGAGACTAAGATTGATGAACAAAATTTTTAATCGACTAAAAACACAGTTTGGAAGGAGGTAATATGGTGGAAATTTTAGTGGTGGGAGCCTCTAGAGGTGTATGGAATCTATGGGACACTAGAATATTTGATGGTCAATGTATTCAATTAAATAAAAGGTGCATGTCTATCCTCTTGACTTGTAAAATTATACATTTTATTGCATTGTTTCCAATGTGTATACCCCAAACATTAGGGAATGAAGAAAAAGGGTTTGGGATCTCCTTAGTAATATTCATGAGGTATCTTTGTTGCCATGGATAGTTTTTGGTATTTTAACACACCTTTGTATGTTAGTGATAAGAGGGAAGGTAGTTTGGTTTATTCTAATAGTATGGAATAATTTCATGATTTTATCTATAAATGTGAATTGATAGATTTGGATCTGAAAGGGTCTAAATACACTTGGTCTAATAGGAGGTTAGGAAATAATTGCATTCAAGTTATATTGGACAGAGTATTACCATACCATTCTTGGTTTGCTCATTATGATGACTATAGAGCAAACAAAATGGCACACCTAGCAAAGGGAAATGAAATGCACCTATCTATTTAAGCACTACAAAAAGATATTAACATAAATATGATGAGAAATAAGTGAAAGAAATGGGAGGTTCTCTTTATATTAATCTATTTACCAAATGCATGGTTAAAAAACATCCCCTTGATAGCTCTTAATTGATACAATTCATAACAATGTTCAAAGGATCTAATCCTTTCAAAGACTCAACGTGCACTTTTAGTGTCTTCCTCACACTCATGAATTGAAGATTGGGATTTTTCTACCGCTGCGATGATCTATCATTTTTTTAACTTATAGCTCCTTGCTTGCACATTGAAATACCTATATCTACACACAAAGAAATTATATTGGTTAATAGCATGTGCGGATTAATATGAAATCAAAAATATGCATGCAACATTGGATATAAAAGGTGAAATAGGCAGTGCAAAACTATTCCAAATTGTACCAAAACTTAGAATAATGTATATTATCTACTTTAGAAATGATCCATGCAAAAATTGAAATGAAATCATATGCATAATCCATGGTCATACCTGGGTGTTCCAATTGGGACTGTTAGAATGAATGATCTAATTGACGGTCCAAAACTGATCCAAATATCACCAAATTCTACTATGATGCATATAAACTACTCTAAAAATGATCTAATCTAAAATTGACCTAAAATTTTGTGCATAGTCATGGCCATCCCTAGGTGCCCAATTGGGACTGTTAACCATCCTATGTGGGGACGACCACCAAACCTGGTGGTATTTACCACCAATTCCTCTGGGATCTAGTTCAAAATACTCCTAGGGGTGTTGTCATAAAAATTGGTGATCTAATTCAAATAAATGGGTGGATTTTGGAATGGATTTGTGTATTTGGGATCACTTGTAAACCTCATTCAATGGATGAAAATTTTAAGGGCAAATACGTGGGTGAAAGGGAGAGTGAATCTCGATAGCACTTCATTGCAAAATATTGCAAAGATCTCTTTCTCAAATTGGATGGAATAACTCTAATTTATAGCCCAAGATGGCCACAGAGTCAAATAGGTAATTTGGGGCATGCAATACAAGTGCCACCACTTGTCAAAACCCTTGCCATGCGTTGGGTGGAAGAGGCCTCCAATTTGCAGGTTGTGATGGCTTTGACAGATCCTCAATCTATCATAAATCATTGGGTGGGATAAATGGTAGAATTTAATTGCCATTTGTCTTGCCCTTAAATTTTTAAGTGGCATAGGCCATGGCTATCCCTGGGTAGAACGACCATGAACTATGGTGGTCATAGGGTGGGATGGCCATGTATACATGGCCCAAAACTTCTTGAAAGTGGTTAGAACCACTATTTAACACCTGAGGGTTGCCTAAGGGAACCATATGGTGTTGACAAAAGTGTGTCATTGTATTCTAATTGGATTTATGTGATTCCAATGTCTACAAATGCCCCTTTTTGAGATGTGTTGTGTGAAATATAGAGTAGAGCAAAAATATATGACTAAACTGTCAAATTATTATGGTTATTTTGTAATATAACTAACTTTAGATACCTCCATCATGGAAGGAGCATAAATTCTTGGAATCCTTACTTTTCACATATTGGAAGGATTTTATTTTGGTATACCTTTCAGTCACACTGTAATGATAGATTTGGGGCTTAGGGCATACTTTGTCTTGGTTTCTTATTTGGCTTATAAGCCTATTCTAGGATACGTGCCCCAAGTCTTCAAGGATATCAAGACTTTATTTTGCTGAATTTGTGCTGAATTATATGCCCCAATGTGGGATTGAAATTTATCTTTGGCAATAATTCATTTGAATGTATGCAAGTTGCACTTTTGAGTGTTTGAGTGTTGATTTTAATTATGAATTCATTAATTATGACTACCCCTCAAGCGATGAGTCGATGAGGGCATGACCAGTGATGAAAGTGATGATTAACTTGACCAATATAACTTGATTAATATTCCTTTAGTTTTACCCATTGTAAAATTTATTAATTTTGTTAGAATTTTGATGGTTTTGTTGATATTTTATGGAAAAAAAGAACTGAATACCTCATTTTTGTGGAGTGGTCTGATCTCAATGGCATTCTTGGGTATTCAAGTAGAGACTTTTCCATTCATAAATGAATAATTTGGGTTAAATTTTGATCCGTTTTGAATTTTATCAGTTTTGACATATTTTTGGTGGTTTTTAGGCTGTTTTATTTGCTTTTTCTTCCATTTTTTGGTGTTTTTCTTCATCAATGATCTAAAGAATATTTCATAGAAGAAATAAAATGAATAACTCATTACCATAGAGTAGTATGACTGTAGTGGCCTTCGTGGGGAGTAAAATGAATCATTTCAATTTGACGATGAATAATTATGTTTGAATGACCTTATGGTAATTTACTCATCTTGCCGGATTGCATGGAGTGCAAGTCGCTGCAAGACTCTACCTTCTAAAAATTAAGATAACTTTCTACAAAATTTGAAAATAAAACTAGAGATGCTTGAGTGACTGAAAAAAATAATAACAACTTATAACAAATTACTAGGTGAAGGGAAACAAACACAAATACGAAAGTGGAGAATGTGGATGGAGATGATTATTTTTAATGTAGATGGGTGTGAATAATGAAATTTGACAAAGTTGATTTTGAAGGATGGCTAGTGTACAAACCTGGTGCTAGACATGTATGATCAACTCTAGAATGTAAAATACAATGATGGGTATGTGTAATGCAAGTGATTGTATAATGCAATGATATGAAATGTAATGCAATGCAATAATTTTTTTGTATTTATGTTATTTTAATGATGTTTTTGGATTTATCTATATATATATATATATACACATGTGACCAATGGACTTAGTGGATGCAATTGGGGCTTTTGGGGTGACCAAAGGGTTTATGGGTACCTTTGGGGCTTTTTGGGTGACCAAAGGGTTTATAGATACCTTTGGGGATTTTTGGGTTATCAAAAGGTGTATGGGTACCTTTGGGTATTTTTGGGTGACCCAAGGTTATGCATAGCAATGAATCTTTGCCATTGGGGCAAAAATTGACATTTTCAAAAATTCAAATTTATGAATTTGGGGGACCCGGATGTCAGACATTTAGCCAAAAAAAATTGAAACAATTTTTTTTTAGGTGTCGAATCACCATGCATTGATAATAGTATCACAAATATTTTTAAAAAATCGCCAACAATCCTGCCTAAATAGAGGACCCTTTTTGCCCTAAAATTTTAAAATTTCTAAATTATCTTGCCCAATTAGCCAAGTATACCACTATATATAACTAACACTCCATCAATACCTTTTCTTTTATAGACCCTGTTATACACTAGACGAATATCTCGACCCAGTTCTGCACTAGATTGGACACATTTTTGAACCAAACAAGATCAAAACCATTTCTACATCAAACAATATTGAAACCATTTTTGCACTAGACCGAACCTTATTTTTGCACCATAGTAGACCTTGTTCTGCATTCAAATGATATTCGGACCCTATTCTACATTCGAACGATATCCAGACCCTATTTTACGTCCAAATGGACTACCATACCTTGTTCTACATCCGAACAATATTCGAATCCTGTTCTACATCCGAATAGACTATCAAATCCTATTCTTTATTAGGACAATATCTAGACCTTGTTCTGCATCCAGATGGATTACTAGATTTTGTTCTGCATCTGAATGATATTCGAACCCTGTTCTACATTCAGATGGACTATCAGACCCTATTTTGTATCTAGATGATATATGCACCATGTTTTGCATCCTAATGAACTACCAGATAATGTTCTGCAAAAATTCAATATTCAAACCCTATTTTGCATCTGATTGGACTATCGAATCATGTTTTACAAAGGCAAAAATACCCCTTGGACCCCCTTGCGATGTAGTAGGTGGGGCATTGACCCCCTACACCCCCTTTGTGGAGTGGGTCCAAGTGCGACTAAAAAGAAGACCTCTAAATTAAATAGAATTAGGCTCCACAACCAATACGATGTTCTATAACCGATTTGAGATTGAACCTTTTTCTACACCTGGTTCAAGGTCAAACTATTTTTGGCATCAGTCCATGGCTGGATCTTGTTTTCCACCTGGTCTAGATAAAACTTTCAAATTCACCAATATTATATATATATTTTAAATAAGGTAATTTTCCATGTCCTCCTATATGAATTTGGTTAGGATTCATCAGTGTTTCGTAATGGATTTGGCATTGTTTTACAAGTATATTTTGGGTTTGACCCCTTATGCATAACCCTGGGGTGACCAAAGATTTTATAGGTACCTTTGTGGCTTTTTGGGTGACCAAAGGATTTAAAGGTACCTTTAGGGATTTTTGGGTGACCAAAGGGCTTATATATACCTTTGGATATTTTTGGGTGACAAAAGGGTTTATTTAAACCTTTGGGGCTTTCTAGGTGACCAAAGGATTTATAGTACCTTTGGAGCTTTTTGGGTGACCAAAGGGTTGATAGATACCTTTGGGGATTTTTGGGTGACCAAAGGATTTATAGGTCTCTTTGGGGTTTTTTAGGTGACCAAAGGGTTTATAGGTACCTTTGGAGATTTTTGGGTGACCAAAGGGTTTATAGGTACCTTTGGAGATTTTTTGGGATCAAAGGATTTATGGATACCTTTGGATCGACCCCCTATCTATGGCTAATACTATGATGGAGATGGGGAGAATCTCCTCGATCGAATTCAATTGCCTCAATGTCAAGGTGCAATGGCTTTAATAGGTTATTAAGATTATGCAAGGGTGCAGTAAGATCTATGGAAATCATATTAATGGATGGATGATCTCCATGATATGGGCGATTGAGTCTATTTGACAAGAGGTTGTCTCAAGACTTTCAGGGGTGGTTGTAGTGGAGGTGTAATGATCGAAGGTGGTCGATGTGGAAGGGGTCATGCTTGCTCCTTGAATGGATAAATTTATCACCAGATGGGATGTTGCAATGGGAACATATGCAGATAGAACTCTTCTTCATAATATAATGGGACTACCTATTTATATTCCTCATCTAAACTAGGGGAGTTAATAGATGTTACATCGTAATCTGATTCATCATTAGTTTTCCATTCATAAGGGGGACCTTGATCCTCTTCCTCATTATCAAATGGAAGAGTATGTGAACCTTCACCTTCTTCATAATATTTTGTGAAATCATGATATATCCCTTGATCTATCATATTTATGAGAAAATAATCCTCCAAAGATTTGATATGATTAGGATTAGTGTAAGGGTCGCGTACAAGCTCATCCCTATAGTTTAAACCTAGGCACTCTAAAATTTCTATGAGGACATCGAGAGGCATAGGCTTGTTGTGTCCTAAACCAAATTTATCATATGGAAATCGATATTGCGACTGGAAAGGACACAAATACCTTGTTTGTACAAACCCTAACCATAGTCATGTTAATGACAGCGATGGAGATACCATATGGCATAATTGGGATTGGACATATAATTGATGTCCTTAGAAAAAGGTTCTTCATCCTCTTGTTTCTGAGGATATGGTTGTATGCCATATTCAATACCTCCATCTATGAAGTTTGTTTGATTGGGAGGTATACCTAGAGGTACGATGGTACCTATGGAAAGACGAGCTCATCCCATATTTTGTATTGTGTCAATGGCTAGAACTATTTTAATATTACTCACTAGGTTCTCTCCTAAACCTGTATTAGCCAAATTGTCTATAACCTGGGATGATGAGGATGAAGGAGATAGAAGGAAGGTTTGAGATGACTCAATACTTACCTCATGAGGTGGTTCCTTATCTGCTAGACTATAAATCTCTTTCATGGAAATGGTAGATATGATTGGAGGGATCTCATCAATAGGCCTATTTGACATGTTCCTCTACAAAGGATTTGACAATGATGAGGGTGTATCTAAAGGTGCTAATGATGATGATGATATGGAAAAATATGGTATTGGATCAATGGAAGGTGATGGTGAAGGATTCAGACCTTGAATGGACATATTCAATTGGAAGTCCACATGAGTTGATGGAAAGGTTGACTCAAGGATATGTTGTACCAAGTTACAGTATTTTAAGGGCTCAAGGTCCATAGAGACAACATGCACTTGTTCTTTGTGAGTGTACTTAAAACATTCATGAGCTATGGATTGTACGCACTTCATGTATTTAATCCAAGGTCTACCCAGTAATATATTATAAGCCATTGCACCCTCTAAGATGTAACACAACATTGGTATGGCTTTGCACCCCACATGAATAGATAATACTATAGTGCCAACCATTGAGCATAGAGTATTGTTGAACGCTCGAAGGGTATATGTGGAGGCAAAAATGTAGGATGCTAGAAGATCTATATGTTGGAGAGCATTTGTGGTGATGATATTTCTTTAAGAACAAATTTTAATGAGAACTCTTTTGTAATGTTTTTTATTTATATATGCAATGATATGTAAGGGAGGATCAACCATATCATTTGATATTGGTTTGAGTTCATGTTCATAAAATGTTATTATTGGATCTTTACACTACTGAACGTGCCCCAAAAAATTGATAATGGAGTTAGACTCCTAGGGCTACAGTTTAATTGACTTAATAATATCCATAAGAGCTTCTATATGAGGTAGAGAATATTGGATAAGCTCGTAGATAGAGATTTATACCAGTATTATTCGTAATATTTGAGCAATATTACTTTTTATGATGACCACTGAATGAGGTGGAAGTCTTTGCATTGGAGGTGGTGGAGGCTATGACATGGAGGGAATATCATTTAAAGTTGTAGGTGATGCAACTTTATTTGGATAATACTTATTCCTTGTCATGATGCTAACCATACCAAAGAAACCTTGTTGAGGGTTGTCATATGGATCTCATTTACCTTTTTTTCTTGATTTACATGCATCTCATGAGTGGGAAATGGGTCTTTAAAGACACCCATTTATTGATTATTTGTCGCAAGAGAGTTATCCATTTGAAGGTTATTTCTCTCAATCATGTCTTGTAATAGGTTTTTAAACCCATAGCATATTTGCAAGTCATACCCATTTTACCCATGGTACCTACAATATAGGTCTTCATGACATTCCATAGACTTCGGTTTACCCGTACTCGGATCTATAGGCTGGATATCAGGTAGATTAATTGCTTTGGCTGCACATAGATGATCGAATAGGGAATACATAGACTCAACAAAAGGCATAAATTATCGCTTAGGTTGAAATTGCTAATTTTTCCCTTGATTCACCTGAGTGTTGTTATTGTAACTTGTAGGAGGAGGTTGGGCCTGATAGTTTGCCTTATGAGGCAGCATTGGTTAAACAGGCCCTAGAATACTAATAGCAACTTGATTAACAACTACCATATTTGGTTGTTCCGAATTTTCATTTTTGTTCTTATTCCACTTCTTTTTGTAGGCTTTTACGATCTCCCCCTATTGAATTTTAATTTCTTTGATTGTTCTAGCCTATGATAGAGCATCCTCATGAGTTTGATATTGTTGGAGTTGTAGCAATAATGAAATTATATTTAAATGACTACTAGAAAACATGTGAGTCAACTTAGACAATGGTACTATGTATGGTAACTTAGCGAGAAGTGTTCACCACTTGTTACCATAATATGTGATTGACTCATCTTCATACTGCTTCAATCCTATGAGGTCTATTAAAGTCATCTTTAGCTTAGTGTTAAAGGCAAAAAAATCTAGGAATACATCCGTATATTGTTCAAAGCTATGGACACTATGCCTTGGGAGTTGGTTGTACCAATCTATGATTGGGCCAAAGAGGATAATAAAAAATGTTATTATAAGTAAGGCATCATTATCCTGGATTCTAAAGCATTGGTTCATGAACTTAGTAAAACGCTCCTATGCATCTTCCTCTCCTTTAAATATATCCAGCTTGAGCATTTTGAAATGTACTAGGTATGGAGGGGAAGTTATTAATGGGTGAAGCGGTTGACTATGAATCTAGAACAAAGTGAGCTTTTTAATCCTAGACCCAAAGGTCTTATTTCATGCACTCAAGAAAATATTTATATGCATAAGATGATTTGATCTCATTTTATTTGCTTTGGTCTTGTAGGGGAGGGAAATGAATGTCAAGCATATGGCATGGTGGTTAATTTCCATCAACCATACCTCCATAAGGTAATTCTAGGTATTCCTCTTCTGGTTCTAACTCATCATAGGCTCCATAAGGTGTTTCCTGCATTGGCCTACAAGGAGGAATAAATACTTGTGAAATGCAATCTATGTTTGGCCTAGGAGGAATGTCTTGATTAGGCCTAGGAGGTTGAGGAGACAACATTTGATTAGGCCTAGGAAGCCTATTTTGATTAAAATTAGGTTAGCTCTGATGAACCCCTTGTCTATGAGTACTTGGGGTAGGGATCCCATTATGTAACGTCTCTTGAATGTATTGTTATATTTTTTACCTTTCTAATTGATGTTGGTGGTCCAAGCATTATTTATGTAGCTAAATATTATTGAATTGAGCTTAACGATCAACATATCTTTTGACAACTTGATTTATATGATTAGTTGTATGATTTCTATTAGACCTAATACTATTGTCATTATGCCTATCTTGTTTAGGAGGATCTGAAAGGTCTACTATGAGCTTACCTTGATTGAGAGAGGTCGCATTAACTTGAGGTTCAATCCTAAAAATATATTCTTTATACTAAGATGGTGCAAAGGCACATCATGCTTGCATGGAATAATTAAACCGAGGATAATAAAGACTCTCCTCATTTCTTCCTTCATCAATGAGGAAGGGAAGGGCTGAATTTTCTCACCCAGGGTGATGAGTATCATACTCATATTGGTACTTATATGACTGACCTATCAGGATGATTTAAGGGTGTATTTTGATCATTTGGCCCTACCCTATGTGTGTAGTCTTGATCTTGCATGTAGATGTGCAAGCTATATTGAGCAGGAACTCGAATATGTAGTATTTCTCTATTTGTTTGCACCTCAATGTGATGAGACCTAGAAATACCTCCATCATAGCATGTTTTGAACAACTAAAACTTACCTAAAACTCTATGATTTACTTTATATACTAGTTAAGTTGATCTAATATGTTGTGTATTAATTATTTGCATGATTGATGTGTTTGGAATATTATATGCTGATTTTTATAGTTTTTGTGTAGTTTTATGTCACTTTGCCATGACCTATTACATAAGGGATATGCTTAGGATGATAGAAACACTTTACTATTCTTATTTTGATGTTTCTTAAGCATTAATTTCTTTGAATTTAGCAAATAGTGTAAATAAATGTTACTGTGCAATAGAAATTGGTTTTCCTGTGTAAATTCCAACCAACTACCAATGAATGGCAAGGCATGGATTTCACACATGAAGAGGAATCAAGGCTATTGCAATATGATCCTAAGGACTAATCCACCTAAGAAATGCATCTGAAATAAATTGAAGAGTACATATTTGGTCATTTTGAAGATCTTCGGATTGAGAAATACAGTCTCTTCGGATTGAGCGAATATCTTCGGATTGAGCCACTTAGCTCCGAATTGAGAACATAAAGCACTTTTTGACCTATTGACTGATTTTTGATGATGGAAAAAGGGAAAGAAGGCTGAGGAGGTTAAATAAAAATATCTCCCATCTAAAATTTTCATCCTTGCCGTCTAAAGCCACAATTTATGGAAAAGATCCTCTTCTAGGATAAACCCAGAGAATACTATAGAATAATAGGAATTGATTTGCAGAGTATATTTTTTGTTGTAATTAGATTTTAGGCATCTATAGAAGATATCTCTCATCTAGGTTGATCTAAAAATAATAATAGTATAAATAGTAGTAGATAAAATATAGATAGAGAATAAGCGAGAAAACTGAGACTATTACAGTTCTGTAACAGGTTTTAGCAGCAGATTTGTAATCATGTTCTGAATCAATAAAGTACAAGTTTTTCTATTCATTATGTTATGTTTGTGTGTGAGTAATATTTAGAGATAAATGAACTCATACCTTCTTCTGGAAAAGGAGGATGGCCACTTCCAGACCTAGGAGAAGGACTAATAGACAAGTTTTGTTCTGATTTTTTTGTAGGAGAATAAGCTATGAAACTTGTCAATTTCATTATTTTGTAGTAGTTAGCATCCATTTCAGTACTAATAATTTATTTTCTATTCAAGATACTTTTGTCATGTGATTAGTAGTAGATCTGATTAGTCTTTTTGTTTTCCAACAATTTTCCAATTTACTACAATTTCCATTTCTAGCAATTTATAGTTTTTTGCAATTTTCCTACATTATTGTTTTTCTTTGTCAACCCCTGCACAGAAGATTTACAACCTTCTGTTACAAAGTATTGACATGACTTCATTTTGGTTTTAATTATTGCAAAAGTAAATAGACTTTCATTTTGAAACTGTAATTAGGTTTCCAATTCTGCAACTGTAACCAAGGTTTTAATTCTACAATTTAATCAGATTTCATTCTTGCAACTGTAACTAAGGTTTCATTTCTATAATCAGTAATTATTCTTCATTATTACAATTAGATTAAAGTTCAATTTATGCAATTTAGAGGTATAAGAGACCTAAAAACCCCCACACAATCAGTTCCATCAATAAGACTTGTTGCTCCCAATTGACCTTAAATTATAGCCCTGTTCACTCCTTTCACAGATAGCCTTATACAATGCTCTCGATTAACAAATTCATTGAGAATTAATGATGTGCTTAACGAAAACACATAATTTTGGAATCGTTGTCGGGGAGAGTGTTTTTAGAAGGTTTCAACAATTCAATAGTTGTTAATTAGACTAAGTTGTGAAAATTTAGGATAAAATTTGAATATAACAGCTGGTTAAGTAAAAATTATTGAGTTATAATTTATGTCATTAAGGAGTAGGCATGAATGAGTAGGCCTAGGGACAAAGAAGGCAACATTATCCAAAGAGATCCCTGGATTATTCCATTAAGAAGATATTCACACCTAATGGGTGAATCACCTGTGTTTTAACTACCAAAAAACTAAAACAAAAACCACCAACTTCATCATCATCAGAATCTCTTGATCAAGAAAAATTACTAGACGCATTATCAATAGAAGATTTTGGACCTATTGAGAAAGAAATTTGGATAGTTTTAACTATTTTTGAAGAACAAGAAATTATGGTAGAAAGAGGCAATCTAGATGGGGATGACCAGCATGGTCGTGTCCATAATGAAAATGATCAAGATGATCAAGATGTGTTCCAACCTCCTAAAAACATTTGAATATCCTATTCTTCTGAATCCCACATAGAACTCTCCCATGAAAATAATCTCACCTTCAATGCTTCCAACCATCCGAGGTGTTGCATCTAAAGATCCTAATTAGTTCCTTTTTGAGTTCAAATTAGTGTGTCAAACCTATGACTATATAAATGATAATCAGAAACTCAAGGTTTTTTATTCAACACTGAAGGACTCAGCATTATGCTGGTTCATGAGCTTATAGCCAGATTCCATCCAAACCCGAGATCAAATGGAAACTATGTTTTTAGACAAGTATCAAGAATATTATCGAGTAAGTAATAGGGAAGATGAGTTTTTTAGAATTAAACAAGAAGATGATGAAACATTAGAATATTACCTTGATATATTTGTGTTTGTTCAAAGAAGGTGTGGACTAGGAGAACCAGAATTGTGCAAAACCATTTTTCTAAGAGGATTACAAGATGAATCTAGAGAGGTATTAGATTTGATGGGAAATGGGGATGTAAGTACTCGTAATATGGATGATATTGTAGATATTTGTAGAAATTACTCTCGCACTAGGCAAAAAAGAAAGAAAAAGAGCTCAAATGGCACTGATGTGAAGGACCTAATAGAGGACCTTACAAATTTTAAGACTAATATCCTGGTACAATTAAACACAGCTCTAGGAGAAATGTCTGCTAAAGAAAAAACTATAGAACCTTTAGCAATTTATTGCCCAATATGTAGGAATAAACATGCCTTATAGGAATGTCCTCTAAACAAAACATCCATTTCAGCTACTTGTAGTATTTTCTCAAAAGGACATTTGATTGACAAATACCATCTGCTACCACAACTAAAAACTATCCTAGAAACTCAAATAGAATAGCCTAATTATGTGGGACCAATACAAGGGGGAAACTTTCAATAGTATAAAAATACCCCTTGTTTTACTATAAATTGGGGAAACAACCATGGAAACATGTCTCGGGGAGAGTCAGAACCACCTCAACGTCCTTGGAATTATTCTCAATGGATAAATTCTCAAGAATAGCCATAGACAGGTTGGAATAATCTATACTGGAATAAAAAATAGAATAACCCATCATGGAATCAAAATAACCCACCATGGAATCAAAATCAAAGTAATCCATCTTGGATGTAAAATCAACAACAGTGGGTTCAACAATACCAGTCCTATCCAAGGCAGCAAAGAAATCAAGGTCAAACTCAGAATTTTCTACCTGCACCAAATCAGAATTTTCAAGGAAAACCAAATCAAAAAATGCCACAGGTGAAACAACCTCAATTACCAGCTCAACCTATAATTAATCCAAATAACATAAGGCAGGCAACTCCTACCTATATGGCTGATTCTGAAGGAAATTCAGATATGCAAATTCTGGATTGTAGCAACATACAACTATGTTAGGGAAAGTTTTACCTAAACCTGTTATAATTGAAGTGAAAGAAGATGAAATTCAAGAACCTATTGAACCAAGCAAATTCAAACCAACAATGGAATAATAAGAAGAAAAAATAGAACCACAGGCAGAACAGTTACCTTCATTAGGGATAATTTCATACCCTGAGAGACTTAACATTACAATAGAAAATTCTGAATCAGAGTTAGTGAAAGAACATAAAAAATTAACCATATCACTACCCTTATTTCAAGCCATTAAGGATATACCTGTGATTAAAATAACTTTCTGAGATTTGTGCAACAGAAGAGCAGGAAGAAAAAAGAAAGCATTTCCTAAAACTATTCATGTTGAAGGAAAGATAGCTGATCTCTTGTCAGGAAAACTAGTACCTCCAAAGTATAGTGACCTAGGAAGTCCAGTTATCATAGTGATCATAATATAAGTACCAATATCAAATATCTTAGTTGATCTAGGATCTGCAATAAATATCATGACCAAGGATACAATAGAAAAATTACAGTTCAAACATCTCAGCCCCACATTCATAGTTTTAGAAATGGCTGATAGGTCAGTTGCAAAACCTGAAGGTATCATTGAAGATGTCCTTATAGAAGTTTCTTCTTGGGAATACCCTGTAGATTTTTTGGTTTTAAAACCAATAAAGTCAGCACATGGCTATCCCATTATCCTAGGAAGACCTTGGCTTGT
The DNA here is from genome assembly GCA_028583015.1 of Wollemia nobilis. Taxonomy (NCBI): domain Eukaryota; kingdom Viridiplantae; phylum Streptophyta; class Pinopsida; order Araucariales; family Araucariaceae; genus Wollemia; species Wollemia nobilis. Next base: position 6,310,944 of record JAQPPZ010016348.1, read on the forward strand.
AACTGCAACAACCTTTATAGACTGCAGATCTAGAAAAATGACAATTTCAAATGGTATTGACCTAAAATAGATTTCTCTATATCCTCCTGCAAGACCTTTAAGTAAATTTCATAGGTCAGTTATGGTTTCCTGACTCATATTAAGAACCATAAGAGGTTATTTCCACACTATCCACCTTGGTAGTAAGGGAACACACAGAAGACCTCCATGACATAGAAATTTTAGAAAATGAAATAGTTCTAATGAATGTTCTGCATGAACAAGGGTTAGAAGAGGAAGCAACCAATATCAATCAATTACTAGTGAGAGAAGAAGGTCAAAGTTCTAAAGAAAGACCATATATACCATCATAGGAAACATCTGTTTCACTACCACATGGGTGGCACCATCACTTGATCTTCCCTTCTCATTGTTCCATACAGGATATGCTTCCATTAAAAAATCAATGAGACAGAAACTTCTTATGTCCTCCCATATCATCATTGTCCTCTTAATTCCCTAGTCAACAATTGTGAAGAAGTAAAGTCAATCCTTCCAAATACAAAACAAATAGAAGTCTAGCCAGGCAAATTTTTGAACATAAATAGCCAACTTACTAGGGAAGAGAAAGAAAAATTGACAACTATTTTGCAGAAGCATATCCATGCTTTTGCTTGGGATTACAAAGATATGTTAGGGATTCACCCTGATGTATGTACTAATAGAATTTATACTAAATATGTCAAGCCTGTAAGACAGCCTCAGAGAATACTGAATCCTGCCTTGAGGGATATTATGAAAGAAAATTTTGAAAAACTTCTGGAAGTAGGATTCGTTTACCTAATTTTTGATAGCCGGTGGGTCTCTCCATTGGTTATAGTGCCTAAGAAAAATAGAAAAATGAGAGTATGTACAGACTATAGAGAACTGAAAAAAGTGACATAAAAAGATCATTTTCCATTACCATTCATAGATCAAGTGTTATATACTCTTGTTGGAAAGAGATATTTTTGTTTTATTGATGGATTTAGTGGATATAATCAAATTCAGGTTGCACCTGAAGATCAAGAGAAAACAAACTTTACCTATCCATGGGGAACATTTTCCTATAGGGTCTTACCTTTTGGTTTGTGTAATTCCCCAAAAACATTTTAGTGAGCAGTGTTAGCCATATTTTTTGATCTGACTACCAACAATGTTGAAATATACATGGATGATTTCCTAGTCTATGGACAGACTTTTGACTTTACATTGGAACACCTTGATAAAGTTTTAACTCGTTGTGAAACCTACCAGTTACCCTTAAATACAGAAAAATATTTTATGATGATTGAGGAAGGAATAGTTCTTGGTCATCACATATCTCCTCAAGGGATCTAGGTTGATCCAAATAAGGTGGAAATTATCAAGAACCTTCTCCCTCCTAAAACTCAGACTGATGTCATAAGCTTTCTAGGACACATTGGTTTTTACCACAGGTTTATTCCCAGATTTAACACAATAGGCCATCCCATGTTTACCCTATTGATTAAAGATTTTGAATTCTCCTGAAATGCAAAGTGTCAAGAATCATTTGAAGCTATGAAAGAAAAATTAGTAACTCCACTTGTGTTAAGAGGACCTAACTGAACATTACCATTTCATATACAGACTGATGATTCCAATACTACAATTGGAGAAGCATTGGACAAATAGACAATGGTGAACACTATGCTATCTACTAAATTAGCAAGAACTTCATAGGAGCTGAAAAAAATATACCACAACTGAGAAATAATTCTTGGTAGTAATTTATACCATCAATAAATTCAGGCATTACATCACAGGTTATAAAATATTCATTCAAATATATCACGCAACCATTAAATATTTGATGAATAAGCCTATGGTGAGTGCAAGGATTATCCATTGGTTATTGTTGCTACAGGAATTTGATATCACAATAATCAATAAACCAGGAAAAGCTAATGTTGTAGCAGATTTTTTGTCCAGGTTGTAGAACACAAAGGAAGGGGAATTAGTGGAGGACACTTTTCTTGATGAAAAATTATTTTCTATATCTTTCCAATCACCTTGGTTTACAGATATAGCCAACTATTTTATCACAGAGAAAGTTCCCCCACATTTTAATTCCAAACAATGAAAACAATTGATCAAACATAGCTCTTCTTGGTGAGCTATGATATTGAATTTGAGCTACTAACATTGTGCACATCATTGGAAATTGGAATTGAATTGTCACAGGCACAAGCGGATAGGATTTTGTAGCTGAATGCATTGGATGAACTTCGGTTGGATGCTCTGCATCAAACTGAAGTAATTCAGGAGCAGAGGAAGTTGTGGCATGATGACCACCTGCAATAGAGAAATTTTCAGCAAGGAGATTGGGCTTTTTTGTTTGATTCTCTCTATGTGGAATTCCCTGAAAAACTAAGGAGTAGATGTCTTGGACCATACCAGATTGAAGAAGTATTTGACAATGAAGAAGCTCACCTCTCTCCCATTGATGATTCATGGAGAAAGTTGGTAGTGAATGAACATCGCCTTTGAGTGTACCATACACCTCTGACTATGGAGGATTTCTTGCAATAACTTGATAGCTTGGATGCACAACATGTATAAGAGATTTCCTCTTCCACAATAATTTCCACAGATTGAGCATAACATGGATTTCAAGAAAACAAAAAAAATACAAAAAAATATTAGAAAATTTGGAAAACAAAAAGATGAATAAATTCTAGTTGTGAATTCCTTCATGGGCATAATCAGAATATAAAAAAAAAAAAGAGAAAATGAGAGGTAAAATAAATAAATAAATAAAAGAAAAAAAAATAAGAAAAAAAAAAGAGAAAAATGAATAACTCAGTAGTGAAAACATTTTTCTAAGGCACTACTGAGTTGGTATGCATGAAAACTAGTTTTTTGGCATGCATAACCTTGAAAACATTTGAGTCACCATTGTACAAATTCGCCAACTACATTTGTTTTTGAAGTATTGCAGTAAGCCTCAGCAGAGCATCAACAAAAGTAGTCATCTTTCAAAAACTTGCATTAACTTGTTTTAACCAGGTATATATTTCTTACACTTTTCTCATTGTAAATATTTGATATATAGTATATGACAATTAAGCATTAGTATAAAAGTGTTCATAAGAGTTGGCATAAGCAAAACATGTTTTAAAAGAAGAATGTTGGTTTCTGCTATATCTTCGGAATGACTGCTGCATTATGTCTATGTAATGAATACTTCATTGTATCTTCGAAATGAAGCTTTGTCTTCGAATTGAAAATTGTCTTTGAAATGACAAGTCCAGCCTTGTATTTGGATTGAAAATTGTCTTCGGAATGACAAGTCCAGCCTTGTCTTTGGATTGAAAACTGTATTCGAAATGACAAGTCTTGCTTTGTATTTGGAGTGAACCTTTGTCTTCAGAATAAAAATTATCTTTAGACTGAAATTTAATCTTCAGAATGAGCACTTAATGTTATGTTTCCATGTGGAATCCAAAGAGGGAGAAAAGACACGATCAACAAAATTTTTGACTCCATGTGGTCATTGACATATGTCAGTTGGTTCGCAGTGAGATTTGTCTCATCTTGAGTAAGTACAAAATCATGGGAAAAATAACTAATAACATGCCACAACCATTTTTTGTTGATAACCATTAATGTGGGAAAATCGTGCGTAGATCAGATGAGCTAAGGAGATTTGACGACAAAGACGTCTATCCAATGATTTATGGATAGGTGTCCAAGTCAAAAATAGGGAAGCATGCCACTCTTCATTTTGAAGATGTAATCACTAATGCAACATGATTACAATAATTTATTTTTCAAGAAGAACAAAAAATTACAAATCCAAAGAGAAAACCCTGTAATTTTGAAGAAACCAAAAACCAATGACCTAGCGGACAACTATAGCAACAGAGGTGAGTAGTATTTTCAGCATAGCAAGAACAGGAAAATGGGATGAAAGATAAAAATGGAACCAAAAAATACTACCATGCTTCGAGATATTCCAAAAGTGTTGCAAATTTTTGAAGATGGAGGGTTTATGCCATTTTTAAACAAATTTGACGGAAGCTCTAAATATTTGGCTGCTAAATTTTCTCGCACATTCAGAAACAATAGGGTGTACAACAACGACATGAGAATTGAGGTAACCCCTGAAGTTCTTATTCAAATTATTGAACTTCCATTAGAGGGTCTTTAAATTTCTAGAACTGGCAATAATACACTAGCAAACATAGTTAGTCAATTTCTAGAAGAAGATGATAAAGAACCAGAATACTTGATAAATAAGAACATGTGTAAGGGTGTAAAGAGGACCAGCTTGCAAAAACCCTAGGATGAAGTAGCAACATGGGCAATCAAGTTTTTAACCTATGAACCACCTTAGACATGGTAGGCAACAACCTGAGGTTAGGGTAAATATTCCCCTATATCTGCACCAGGAGCTGCAAAACATGGCAAAATGCTATCAAGAGGGAAAAGGGAGCCTTCGCCATTATGGTCTTATAAAATTGGTCTGCAAGCATCATTTCATAGGAAACCTAAGAATATTTTATAGGTTTTACTCTACTCTAACTGATGTAGTCTTCGAAAAAGAGGATGATGAGGAAGAAGACATAGATGTTGCTACAGAGGAGGAAACAAATGTTGCTATAGATATTACTGCAAAAGCAATAGAGTACCTTTCTCCAAAACCTTCAACCTCACAAACTAATAGAGGGTCTGGAATTGGAAACAAAAAAGGAAAACAAAAGAGAGTCCATTTTTTTGAGAATATTGTTGATATGACAGAACAAGGGAGTGAAGTTCCCAGTAAAACTAGAGAAGAGACAAAAGAAGAAACAGAGGAAATTCCACCAGAACCTGATACAATTCCTACAACTCCTATTGACATAAGAAAACAGAGTAAGAAGAGAAAGCATACACCAAGAACCAGGAGGTCTACAAGAATCCACCTGAAAGAAACATAAAAATAGATGATTGAAGAGGAAAACAACCAAGGCAACCCTAATGTCACAAAAATACAACCAGCCACTGTAAATACCACCTTGGAGGATTTTTCAAAATTTCCTAAATAGTTGGTTGAGAAAGAGTCTAGACAAGACAATTTTGAAATTGATGCAAACTTGGATGCAATCATATAAAACCTTATGGAACCTTCTAAATAGGACCGAACAATTGAAACCGAAATTGAGATAATGGTTGAGCAAAAAACTACAGATAATTTGTCTACATCAGATTCTAAATCAGAAGAAGAGGTGGTGGACATTGTAGAACAGTTGAGAGCAGCCAAGAGTGTTATTAAAACACAAACCAAATGAGTTGAGGAGAAGGAAAATATCATTGAAAAACATAAAAAAAGAATTGCAGAGTTGTAGCAGGAAGTGGAGAAACTAAAGAGTAGACTATTATAATTTGAAAAACAGTCAACTACAACAAATAATGAGGAAGAGTTGGCTCAATTACTGCTTGGATTATCTAGGGCAGATAATTCTTCTCACTTGATAGAGGCATATTTGGATGAAAACACAAGAGCTCATTTTGAAGCAGTGCCCTTCCATTCTAAAGCAACACTTTCTCAATCCGGATATGCTCCAGAATCGATCAGGAGCCCAAAAAAGAATATTTGTGGAGAGTCACAATAGTTATGTCTACAAGAAACACTAGCACAAGAGCATTTTGAACAACAAAATATAAATAACCAAGTAAGTGCTCCTCTGAATAAGATTTTTGTAGAAGTAGGGATACAAGTAGAATTGATGTCAGATGTCCAACCAGTGGAAGTAGCAAAAAAAGAGATACAATTAGAATTGCTATCAGATGTCCAACCAGTAGAAGTGGCAGAAAAAGGGGTACAGGTGGAACTATTGCCTAAGTTTCAACCTGTAATTAGACCACCCAATACTATATCCCTAGAGCAGTATAATACAAACATTGCTAACTAGATGATCAAATATGAAAATCTTGCCACATAGGTTGAGAAATTGAAACTGGTAGGAAAATAGTTGGAGACAAAGGACACAAAAATTAGTGCATTGAATGAAAAAGTAACTGACCTGTGTCAAATTGCTAAATTTTTGGTTCAATTTAGAAGACCTACCAGGTTTTACAGTCTCATTATGAAGGAGAGATATCTAAGATGGCAGGTTATGAGAATTAGCTTAGGTCTCCCCTATAAATTGGAAAAAGTTGAAGAGTTTTTGGAAGCTTACTTTAACAGTTCTACAGAGCAAAAAAACTTGCTATGTGAGTTATTTCTTCATAAATTTTTCATTCCAGAGGATGTAGATTTCCACCCCCAAATTTGTGTAGGAGATGTGCAATTGAGATATTTTATGTCTACCTTACAAAATTAATTTTACTGGGACCAAGAAAAAAGGTAAAATAAGGAAATTGAATTAAGTGTTGAATTGTTAGTTAGAGAAATTTAGCCAAATCATCTGATTATCACCAGACAACATTTTATCATGATGAACATGGACGATATCAAAAGGATGTATTTGAGAAATTTGAGGGACTGTGTAACTAAATTCCTGAATTTTTGTAATGACAATTTTGTTCCAGCATTATCACATTACAAAAATAGATGGGTAGAACTTTCTATGTATTTACAAAAAAGGGAGCCTATCTCCCCTATTAATCTGGAATGGTCTAGAAGAAGAGCAGAAGGGGTGATACAACTTATTGAAATTATGCAGCATAACTGGGTAGGTCTCAGATTTAGGCCTCCAACTATTATTACTCCAGTTCCATACTATTTTGAAGAGGATCCTTAACCAGATGAGCAGTTTGAAAATTGGCTCAGAAACCTTCAAGAGAATAGAGGATACTATATAGGCAAAAAGTTGTTCTACAGATCAAGAAACTTGAATATGGATATTTGTGCTTCTATAGCCCAACAGAATGCATGAGGACATGCATTAATATAAGTTGGGGGGAAAATGATGAGGCCTGGAAATGCCTCCATCATAGCATGTTTTGAACAACTAAAACTTACCTAAAACTTTGTGATTTACTTTATATACTAGTTAAGTTGATCTAATATGTTGTGTATTAATTGTTTGCATGATTGATGTGTTTGGAATATTATATGCTAATTTTTATAGTTTTTATGTAGTTTTATGTCACTTTGCCATGACCTGTTACATAAGGGATATGCTTAGGCTGATAACAACACTTTACTATTATTATTTTGATGTTTCTCAAGTATTAATTTCTTTTAATTTAGAAAATAGTGCAAAGAACTATTACTGTGCAGCAAAAACTGATTTTCCTATGTAAATTCCAGCCAACTACCAATGAATGGCAAGGCATGGAATTCACACATGAAGAGGAATGAAGGCTATTGCAATATGATCCTAAGGACTAATCCACCTAAGAAATGTAGCTGAAATAAATTGAAGAGTACATAGTTGGTCATTTTGAAGATCTTCGGATTGAGAAATGCAGTCTCTTCATATTGAACGAATATCTTAAGATTGAGCCACTTAGCTCCGGATTGAGAATAGAAAGCACTTTTTGACCTATTGACTAATTTTTGATGGTGGAAAAATGGAAAGAAGGCTAAGGAGGTTAAAGAAAAATATCTCCCATATAAATTTTCCGTCCTTACCATCCAAAGCCACAATTTATGGAAAATATCCTCTTCTAGGATAAACCCAGGGAATACTGTAGAATAACAAGAATTGATTTGCAGAGTATATTTTTTGTTCTAATTAGATTTTATGAATCTATAAAAGATAGCTCCAATATAGGTTGATCTAATAATAATAATAGTAGAAATAGTAGTAGAGAAAATATAGATAGAGAATAAGCGAGAAAACTGAGACTGTTACAGTTCTATAACAGGTTTTAGCAATAAATTTGTAATCATGTTTTGAATCAATAATGTACAAGTTTTTCTATTCATCCTGTTATGTTTGAATGTGAGTAAGATTTAGAGAGAAAGGAATTCATACCTTCTTCTTGAAAAGGAGTCTGGCCACTTCCAGACCTAGGAGGAGGACTAACAGACATATTTTGTTCTGATTTTGCTGCAACAAAATAAGTTGTGAAACTTGTCAATTTCATTTTTTTTTTTATTTGTGGAAAACATCCCAAAAGGGATGCCACTTTCGAGTAAGACCCAAGGAGGCAGGGGTATCCATTCCACCAAAAATGCCCAGGACTCGGACCTAGCCTACCACCTTTGACATACTCAAGGAGCAAACAAACACACAAAACCAAATTAAAAAAAGTAAATAACAACAAAAATAATAAAATAAAATAAAAAACATGCTCCTTGAGTGTGTCAAAACCAAAAGCACAACCAAACACGCACAATAAGATAAAAGAAACCACAACACAAACCACATAGAAAAACACAAGAACCACATAACAAAACACAAACAAGACAAAAACAACAGAACACTACAAAGACATAACCCAAAAAAAACATGAAAAATAAACACAACCAAAACCTAAAAAATAAATAAAATAAAAATAAAAATAAAAACAACCAACAACAGACAATAAACAAAAACAAAAAACATAGAAAACACTCACACATAAAAAAAATGAAATAACACAAACAAAGAGAAACCCAAGAACAAGAACGAAAAAAACACAAGAACAATAACAAAAAACATAAAAAAAAAAAAAAAAACAAAACAACAAAAACACAAGAACAACAAAAAACAACACAAAGAACACAAAAACAAAACAAAACAAAAGAACCCACCCACCTTAAAAAACTAAACAAAAAAACAAAGAAGACAAAAAGAAAAAAAAATGAACAAAACAATGACCTATCTAGACCAGAAGACTATTAATGCAAGAATCAACAGAGGAAACAAAATAAAGAATAGAATGAGCTAGGGAACTAAAAAAACTGAATGAACCAAAGAGAAGCAAAAAAAAAAAAACAAGAAGAAACTAGGTACCTTCAAAACTGGAGCCATCCAAAGAAATGATAGAAAGAAGAGCTTCCCTAATTTGAGAAGCCCACCATATAGGAGGGTGGCCATAACAAGTAAGATCACCTTTGTCCAAAGCCCAATTAGCTAAAGCATCAGCACTCTTGTTTTGATCTCCGACCACATGATTGTAATCAACTTTCAAAAATCCCATCTGGATTAACTGAATCTTCTCAATAATTCTTTTTATTCTCCAATCCACCTTATGATTCTTAGAAGGAGTCTTCAAGAGATTAATCATAAGTTGAGAGTCGGACTCAACTAACACCTTTTCCCATCCAACCTTAGTAGCCTCCTGAAGGCCTCTAGGGATACCATACCCCTCAGCAAGGTTATTGGAAAGAATACCCAAATTCTCAGCAAAAGTAAAAACCAGGGAGCCATCTGAAAGTCTACCAATTCCTCCCACACTGGCTTTTCCAGGGTTCCCTCTAGAGGCTCCATCAGTATTGACTTTTCCAAAATCCTTAGGAGGAGGTTGCCAATTTCTAGTCCTATCCATCTTACTAATACTCACATTCCCTTTAAGTTGGTTGCCCTTAGAAGGTTTAATCTTCAATATTTGCATCACTTGATCCCATATTTGGTGGGAGTTTTGGGGGTGATTAAGGAGTTGATGGACTGATTCAACTAAGTTGGCTATGGTCTTTTGCCAAATATAGTGAATATCCTTCCTATCTTGATTAAAAATTTGGTTGTTCCTTTCATTCCAAATATTCCAAAGAAGAATGGTAGAACCCATCCAAACTAACTGCCTAATAAAATGATCAACACCCTCTTGATTAGGCCAATCCCTCCAAAGCTATTCAAAAGTGAAAAAATTGGACCACTTTAAGCCAAGTAAAGTTGCCATTCTCCTCCATAGCTCGGAGGCTAAAGTACACTCAATAAAAATATGGTTGATATTTTCTACATTCTCTTCACACATTTCACATCTAAAAGGGCCATGAAAACCACGCTTCATAAGTTGCTCACCAGTAAGCACCCTACGATGCAATAAAAGCCAATTAAAGAACCTCACCTTAGGCCAGAGCTTTTGAGCCCACAATTGAGAAAATATGTTAGAAGAATGGTTGGGATTATTATGGCATAAGGTCAAATAACCTTGAGCAACTGAATACTCACCCTTAGTAGTGTTGTTCCATCCAAAACAATATTTTTCATGGGACCAAGAGAGGGATCTCATATGAAGGATGCCTTGGATATCTTGTCTTTGCCTTTCTGGGATTTGAATAGGCCGAGTCCTCAATAGGGATCCAATATCTACCAACCTTTGAATTACCAGTATGGTACCGATAGTAATTAGCCACCTTTATCCAATTAGCTCGGTGAAGCTCCTCCATCCAAGGCCTCCAATCGAGAAACTGAGTTATCAAAGGCTTGTGACCATCCCAAGAATCTGTCCAAAAATTTGCATGTTGACCATTATGAATGATCCAAAATAATTTTTTCTTTATCAAATCCTCACCAGTCTTAAGAACTGCTAAAATGGGAGAACCTTTGGTAGGAAGTTGATAGCGAACAAGGTCTTCGGGACTTTTGTTCTCAACATATTTAGCACGGAGATTATTGGCCCAAAGAGCATTGGGGTTATGCAACATCCTCCAATATAATTTAGCAGCTAAAGCTTTGTTGTTATTAATTGAAGACCGGAATCCTAACCCCCCTTCACTCTTAGGAAGACATAAAGTATCCCATTTCACCAAGGCCCATTTTATTTTCTCCTTAGTACCACTCCAAAGGAAACGATGACTGATTTGATCCAATTCTCGAAGAACAACCTTTGGGATATTCAAAATGGAAGAAACATAAATAGGAATAGCTTGAAGGACTGATTTTACCAAGGTGATTCTACCCCCAGAAGAAAGCCACTTGTTGGTCCACTTTCCAATTTTCTTCTTGACTTTGTCCAACAACCAATTCCAATATTTATTTTTCTGCCTTTGAATATTTATGGGAATACCTAAATAAGTGATTGGAAGAGAGGTCTTCTTATATCTTAATTTATCCAAGACCATGGATTCTTGTCTAGCGAGAGCAGTGAAAGAAAATAACTTTAGATTTGTCTTCATTGATCAACTGCCCAATAGCCTTAGAAAAATAGCTAATGATTTGCTTAATATTAGAAGCTTCCTTAACTGTAGCTTTACCTAAAAGGGTAGAGTCATCCACAAATTGAAGATGAGAGATAGGTCTAGCTCCATGAGCAATGGTAACTCCCTCAAGGGTTTTGTTTTCCCTCTTTTTGGTTATAGTCCTACCCAAGCATTCAACAAGAATGATGAATAAATAAGGGGATAGCGGGTCACCTTGCCTAATACCTCTGGAAGTCGGGAAAGACTGAGAAGGCCTGCCATTGATAAGAACTAAGTAGGAAACTGAAGAGATACATCCCATAATCCAATCCATCCAATCCTTAGAGAAACCAAATTGCCTCAAAACTTTGATAAGGAAGTGCCAATCCACTCTATCATAAGCTTTGGATAAGTCTAACCGAATGAACATAGAAGGAGAATTTTGCATATCCATGGAATGGATGGCTTCCTGAGCAAGAACTATCTCATCTACTATTTGACGTCCTTCCACATATCCCCCTTGCTTCGGGAAATAATCTTATGCAAAAGAGGCTTCAACCTTTCTGCCATGATTTTAGTAATAATTTTGAGAAGAACATTACATAAAGCAATAGGTCTAAAAGTTGAGATATGATCAACCTCTTGAGCTTTTGGAACAAGAGTAATATAAGTTTTATTGATAACCTTCAAAATTTCTTTGGATTTCCTGGCTTCTTCCACCACCTCTAATAAATCAACATGAAGGATATCCCAGAACTCTTGGTAGAACTCAATAGGAAAACCATGAGGACCTAGGGTTTTCCCTTTTTGCATTTTAAAAACTACTTGTTGAAGCTCATTGATAGTAACAGGAGCGAGTCAAAATAGAGTTCTCCTCGGAAGTGATAAGAGAAGGGATTGCTTGAAGAACATTTTGTTGTGAAGGTCGAGTCAAGAGGAGTAGCAACAAAAATATTGGAAAAGTAATCAACAACAATAGAGTTCATGCCATCCCAAGTATAAACAACATCTCCAGAATCTGATTTTAAGGAAGAAATAAAGTTGTGAGATCTTCGAGCTAGAAGATATTTGTGGAAGAAATTTGTGTTTCGATCTCCTTCTTTGAGCCATTGAATTCTAGATTTTTGCTTCCATAAGATTTCTTCTCTTTTTTCCCATTCCTCTAACCGAGTTGTGAGTTTAATTTCATCTGCACTTCTCTTCTCTGTGAGGCCATCTAAACGGATTTTCTTATTCAAATTTTCAATATGAGCAATAACTTCATGTTTTTTTTTATGAACATCCCCAAACTCTTTCCAGTTCCAAGTCTTGATTTTGGATTTAATGTATTGCGATATTTTGGCAAAATAGAACATCTTAGTCCCATGCCTAGGTTTACCTTCCTTCCACCATTGTTGCACACGAGGTCTGAAGGAAATGTCTCTAAGCCACATTAATTGAAAACGAAAAGGAGAGAAACTCACATTGGTTTTCCACATTTCCACCATGACTGGCCAATGATCCGAACCAACATTATTAAGAGTCTTCACTTTAGGAATGTGACCATGGATTAAGAAATTTTCAGAGAGCAAAAACCTATCCAATCTCTCCATTATACAAGCTAAGCCTTGCCTTCCGTTAGACCAAGTCATAAGGCCATTATCTGGTTGGATATCCACAAGATGGAGGTTTGCAATATATTCGCTCATGAGGTCAGTACTTTTGTCCAAATTTCTATTTCCCCCACTTTTCTCATCTAGAGAGAGGATGGTATTGAAATCTCCTCCGATCAAGATCCAAGATTTAGGAAAATGAGAGATAATATGAGTAATATCCTTCCACTATCTTCTTTTTTCCTCCAAAGAAGTCGGGGCATAAACAATGATTCAGAGCATAATCTGGTTGGAATGTCTACTTTGAATAGCTATAGCCAACAAACCCCAACTGCCAACCATATGGTGAATAACTACCTCTTTTGGGTCCCAAAGACAAGCAATGCCACCCGAAGTCCCTTGGGAACCGAGGGAAACCACTTTTCCAGCTGGCCAAATTTTACTGGCAATTAAGTCCATATCCTCCATTGACATCTTTGTTTCTTGAAGGAAAACAAGATGTGGATGATTTATCTGAATCATTCTTCTAATTTCATTTTGTTTTGAAAGACTCCCTTTGAGTCCTCTAATATTCCAAGTGATGATCTTCATTAATACCGGGGCTAAAAATGTTGGGAAGGGCATTAATCTTACCTTCCTCTACAAGCTTTTCACCTTCTTTTACCATATGATATTGATTGGTCTTGCGACCTACTTTTTGATTAGAATCCATCTTCAATTTTTTTTCCCTGTTTCTTGACTTATTCCAATTGAATCCGAGATGGCTTCTAACCTTGAAGAATGCTCATACACAACCAAAATTTTACTAGATGGTTCAATGGAGTCTATATTGGGACCTGCATTATTTGAAGTTTTGACATTTGAAATATTGTTTTTCTTGTGTAAATTTTCTCCTTTTTTTTTCTGTTGAAAACCTTTGATTTGTTGGTTTGTCTCTGAGTTCTTTCCTTCATATTTAAATTGTGTTTCTAAGATTTTAGTTTCCATTATTTCCTCTTCCTCACTTGGGACATCATTTGTGGAAAGGATTTCAAACATATTAGCAAATGACTTTGATTGATCCTTCATTACTGGTTTTTTTTTAGTGTTCTTCTTCTTAGGTATTTGGAAACCTACTGAGTTTATATCTTCTTTCTTTTGATCAGGAATTTTATTTGGGCAAGCATCGGCCAAATGACCATATTCATGGCAAATTCTACAACGAAAAGGAATGTTCTCATAGTCCACTACTTGCTCCCAAGTGTCTTCCCCAAATTGTAATGTGATATTTTTAGGTAGGGGTTTGTCAAAATCCATTAAAACACAAATTCGAGCATAAATAATATGTTCAAAATTTTGAGTACAATCAACAGTCATCATAAAAGTTCCTAAAGAGTTTCCAATTGAAGAAAAAATAGTAGGATTCCAAAATTCAATAGGGAGGCCAAAGAGTCTAACCCACATGGGAGCTATAGAAGGCATCTCTTCTTTCGCTTTAAATTTAGTATGCCAGGGCTTCATGAAAAGCCCTGCCCTTCCAAAAAACCAAGGACCCCCTTGAAAAGTTTTCTCTCTATCTTCATTATTAGCAAATAAAACAAGAAAATAACCATTTGGATAAATAGAGATTTGTAACTCACCTTTAGTTTTCCAGCTTTTTGCAGCCTAGACTTTGAAAGCAGATAGACTCGGACGAAAACCCATGAACCGACAAATTAGTCCTCTTTTTTCCAAATCTTCAATGCCAATCTGAATGTTACCCATATCAAGCTTAACAATAGGAGTTCCATCAACTGCTTTAAGACATCCTGACTCTGTTTTCCTGGGATCAATCTTAGGCATTCTTAGAGGTTTATGAGAAGCCCTAATATTGATATTAGCATTGGGCTGAGGCTGTCCACCATGAAGGGCATCCCTAAAATTCATTTTTGGGACTGAGTCTTCGAAATTCTTACCCTTGACAGGGGTTTTCATAGTAGAATTATTTTGTGGGTGCACCTTAGCACCAGATTCACTTGAGATATGAGCCATTTTTTGATCAACTACTTGAAACTTATTTCGTGGTCTCTTTAATCCTTGCCCTAGACATCGTGGAAAGGTATGGTTTTCACTTTTATTTTGTGCAGCAAATTGGAAGCCGTTGTCACTCAAGTTCATAGTATGATCTATTGAAAGACAAATTTCTAACCCATCTTGTATCCCCTGCAACATTTCCTGCTAAAATATTGAGCATAAACCACAAAAATATTGGCCGCTAGGGCCCGAAGGCCCTAAAAACCAACCTCTGGAGCTGCTTGCACTCAACCCAGATGAAACCCTCGCATAGTCGCTTGCCAAATATATCGTTCACACATAGGGATGTGCTAGGATCTGTGTTGCTCCAAATGATATGAAAATTTGTGGAGACGTTCTAGGGTTTTTCAGGCATCTACCCTCAAAATTTCAGCTCAATCCGAGTTCGGATGAGTGAGATATGGCCGAAATGAGTTCGGAATTTTGGGCAGTCCTACGAAAAACGTCTAATCCCCCCCAAGCTAACAAAAATTGTTCTCAACTATTTGCATGAATTCGATTTCATTCTTTTGTAGTAGTTAACATCCATTTCAGTCCTAATAATTTATTTTCTATTCAAGATACTTTTGTGATGTGATTAGCAGTAAAACTGATTAGTCTTTTTGCTTTCCAACAACTTTCCAATTTACTGCAATTTCCATTTCTAGCAATTTATAGTTTTATGTAATTTTCTTGTATTATTGTTTTTGTTATCAACCCTTGCATAGAAGATTGACAACCTTCTGTTACAGAGTATTGACAGGAGTTAATTTTAGTTTTCATTATTACAATAATAAATAGACTTTCATTTTGCAACTGTATTTAGGTTTCCAATTCTGCAACTGTAACTAAGGTTTTAATTCTGCAATTTAATTAGATTTCATTTTTCCAATTGTAACTAAGATTTCATTTATGTAATAAAAAATTAGTGTTCATTATTGCAATTAGATTAAAGTTCAATTTATGCAATTTAGAGGTAGAAGAGACCTAAAAACCCCCACACAATCAGTTCCACCAATAAGACTTGCTACTCCCAATTGACCTTAAATTATAGCCCTGTTCACTCCTTTCACAGATAGCCTTGTACACTGCCCTGGATTGAAAAATTCATTGAGAATTAATGATGTGCGTAATGATAGTGAATCATAATGTGTGGTTGTCGTTATTGAAATAAGGTGTTTGAAATGTCTATATATGGAAAGTAAGTTCCCTGATTAGGACCAAAATCTTTAGGGGTGTCCCTTATAGGTTATGTTCCTAATTTAAAATTTTAGGAATTGGGCAAGTAGGATGCCATCAAGGAGGTATAGTAATATCCTTAGGGTCAAATCAAAGACGGTATACGTCTCCTTACCTAATCTCCACAGTGTCAGCCCTTAAATGGGCTTGGTTGTGGGTGCATATAATAACTACTTTATTCCAAACCCTATGTGATAATATCCTTTACAAATTTTAATGAAACAACACACAAAAATGAAAATACACTATAATACAAGTGTTTATCTCTTTTAAATATTTTATGCGTGTTCCCTAAATTTTTTTTGTGTGTTTTTGATTTATTGTTTTGTAAAGAAATATCTTTTCACGTGTTTCAATATTGTTGATGTAATTTTCAATTTATTTAAATGATTTCACTTGTACACTCATAACTTGACAACCAAAAATGAAATTTTGGTCACGTAAACCAATCAAAGTATGGATATGAAGCCCATATTTGATTAGGGAGCACATGTCCTACCAGTCCTCACCCATATTGATCATGGGTAGTGATACACCCTCTGAAGAGGAATGTGTGCTTTTTTCCATGGCTAATATGGTTCTTGGAGCTAGATTTGGCCAAAAAATAAGGTTTGTATCATGCGAGACAACAGGTGTAGATGAAGCCCATGATCAAAAGCAAAATCCACTCTTTTCTTTTTGTAGGTTTGTATCTCTTTTCTTTTTGTTGTTTTTAATAAAAAGCAAAATCTATTCTTAAAAAACAATGAAAATATATAAAAATACTAAATCTAACCTTCTCTAAATAGTAATAATGCAAAGTGAAGGTTTAGATACTTATCTTGAAAGCATAATATGTTGCTATTTATATCAATTTGAGCTTCAAGCCCCCTATTTTGTGGTCATCCTAGGGTGGGATGGTTACAAATTTGGGGCCATCCCTGGGTGGTATGGTTACTATGGCCATACCTGGGTGTTCCAATTAGGAAATCAGGGGTTGTTTCAGGCTAGAATAGCCAAAAATTACAACATTTTAAAGACAAAAACAAGGTCAAAATTTACAAAAATGAAATGAGACAGGGGTCCCACCATGATCACCGTTGTAGAGTGGAAAAAACATTTGCACCTATCAAAGTGAAATGAAATGCACCTATCTATTTAAGCACTACAAAAATACATTAATGTAAATATGATGACAAATAAGTGAAATAAATGGGAGGTTCTTTTTTCATTAATCTATTTTCCAAATGCACGATTAAAAAACACTCCTTTGAGGGCTATTAATTGATACAATTCATTACAATGTTCAAAGGATCTAATCCTTTCAAATACTCAAGGTGCAATTTCAATGTGTTCCTTGCACTCACGAATTGAAGAGCCAAATTTTGCTACTTCTACAATGATCTATACTTCATCGAACTTGTAGCTTCTTCCTTACACACTAAAGTACCTGGATCTATACACAAAGAAATCATATTGGTTAATAGCATTGCGGATTAATATGAAATCAAAAACATGCATGCAACATTGGATATAAAAGGTGAAATAGGCAGTGCAAAACTATTCCAAATTGTATCAAAACTTAGCATAATGCATATTATCTACTTTAGAAATGATCTATGCAAAAATTGAAATGAAATCATATGTAGAATCCATGGCCATCCCTGGGTGTTCCAATTGGGACCGTTAGAATGAAATATCTAATTGACGGTCCAAAACTGCTCCAAATCTCACCAAATTCTAGTATGATGTATATAAAATACTCTAAAAATGATCTAAACTAAAATGGACCCAAAATTATGTACAAATTCATGGTCATCCCTGGGTTTTCCAATTGGGACTGTTAACCATCCCAAGTGGGGACGACCATCAAACCCAGTGGATTTTACCACCAATTCCTCTGGTATTTGGTTTAAACTACTCCTAAGGGTGTTGTCATCAAATTTGATGATCTAATTCATATAAATGGATGGGTTTTGGAATGGATTTATGTATTTGGGATCACTTGTAAACCTCCTTCGATGGATGGAGATTTCAATGTTAAATACATAGGTGAAAGGGAGAGTGAATCATGATAGCACTTCAATGCAAAATATTGTAAATATCTTTTTCTCAAATTGTATGGAATGACTTCAATTTATAGCCCAAGAGGGCCATAGGATCAAATGGGCAAGTTGAGGCATGCAAGGCAAGTGCCACCACTTGTCAAAACCCTTGCCATACGTTGGGTGGAAGAGGCCTCCAATTTAGGCCTCCAATTTGTAGGTTGTGATGGATTTGATAGGTTGTCAATCTATTATAAATCATTGGGTAAGATAAATGGTAGAATTTGATTATCATTTATCC
The DNA here is from genome assembly GCA_028583015.1 of Wollemia nobilis. Lineage (NCBI taxonomy): Eukaryota > Viridiplantae > Streptophyta > Pinopsida > Araucariales > Araucariaceae > Wollemia > Wollemia nobilis. Next base: position 6,329,151 of record JAQPPZ010016348.1, read on the forward strand.
CACCCTTGAATTTTTTAGGGTCTTAGGCCATGGTTGTCCCACCTAGGGATGATTTTTGGTGGCCGTTCCTGGGTGGGACGACCATGAACTATGGTCATTTTAAGGTGGGACGACCATGGCTACATGGCCTAAAAATTTCCAAAAGTGGTTAGGACCACTATTTAAACCCTAAGGGTTGCCCAAAGGGGCCATATGGTGTTGATAAAAGTACGTCATTGAAATATAATCAGATTGACACAATTTTAGTGTCTACAATAACTATTCTCTCAAAGCCCTCTCAAAGATTACCTCTGATCATTCACCATTGCTTTTGAAAATGGAGGGGAGAACAGTTAAAGGTATACCATTTAAATTTTATTTAATATGGATGTCACATCATTCTTTAGCTCAAAAGATTCCAAAATGGTGGAACATTGATATTATGGGATCCAAAATGTTCCAAGTCTCTTGAAAGATAAAAAATAGAAATAAACCTATCCAAAATGTGAATTAATTTCTTTCCCTTTTATTTTCTCTTCATTTGTACATGATCCCGCCAAATTGATGCATGTTTAGATATGTACATGCAATTTTGACTTACTTCTAATCCACCATTGATTCATAGTCAAAGAATCTCTTCATATCAATTATCCAGTCTATCAACTCTTTTGGGTTTAAAACCCCATTAAAATTGAGAATATCAATCTTTGACCTAATTACCATGCTATATATTATTTGAATTAACAACTTCTCTAGTTCTTCTCCTTGCTCTTCAACTTGAGATTTTGGCTAACCAGCCTGTTCCTCTTCACTATCACTCACATCTTCAATACAAAAACATATCCATTGAGTAGTCTTAATTGTATTTAGTCTAGCTATAATTTTCTTCAACATCTCAGCTATGTCTATAGGTCAAGCAATAAGTTCACATGGTCTTCATATTCCTCAATGTGTCATATTTACTCTAAAATGTATTGCATACCTTCAAAAACCTATGCTAATAACAATTGATGTAGTCTAGAGAAGGGGATCTAATAAAATACTACATCTTATAGCAACAAATAAATTTCATGAAAACTCACAACCAAAAACTTCACAAAATAATAAAATAGCATTAAAATTTATTATTTTGAATTATTTTGAAACGTACAACCATACACTTTATTTATGCTTTTTCATTAGTGAAAATGAATAATAAAACATAAAATCCGAAAGCTATGTCCATTCATCTTCAAATCCTTCTCCAGATTTTTATTTTAAATTTTTTTCATAATTACCATGTGTTTGTATGGTAGCCTCACTTGTACAATAAGTTCAAATGGTAGAAAATAGATGACATGGTAATATGTAACATACATTATAATGATAGATAATATATGTCAAATGATAGATGACATGATAAATAATATATGGTAGATAGTATGACAACAAGTGATAGATGATAGATAATAGATGATAAATACCAGATAGCATAATAGTATATGGCATGATAATAAACTACATATGGCATGAAGGTAGCATCAATATGACAACAACATGATGGTCGCAATACAAAAATAATGCAATTGTATGATAATAAAATGTACATTGTAGTAGAAGTAGCAACATTAATCAATTGCATAGAGGTAATTAGTTATTTGTTTTTTATTAGTTGGTGCAAAAATGCTATAGGCTTGGATGCTCCCACATCATTGTTCTACACCAAAAGGTATATATATTGCTTACTATTATAATTATTGCTTTCAAATCATTTGATTTTTGGAAGGTCTTCTCCTTTCTTGGAATCTTGTTTTATGTTTCTAGAATATCTCTATATTGGTAATTATATTTCAACTTTTAAATATGCATTTTAGAGAGACTTTCTCTTGATTTGAGAAACTCTCTATATTTTCTCCTTAGGTTGGCATATTGATCATTAGCAATAATTTCTCTTGGATTTATAAAATGACTAGGTAATATATTATTCACAAACTATGATAGATCTTCTTTGATACCATCTAGGGATGCATTTAAGGAATTGTGAGATGTTTTGTAGGCTTCTAGTTTCTATTGCTTGGAAGGTATGTTAGTTAACAATACTTATACTTCATTCTTATTTATAATGTCTAGCTATTAAAGCTACTAATTTGATGCCTCTATATTTTTCTTAACATCTAGGCATGATCTAATTTACCAGACAAATCTAATCATGTGTTGTGTACCATTGTGACCTATCTCATAAGTATTTCCTTACATTCTTTGATATAAAATTAGGTATTCACTTAAATGTTTCAATTTTATGCAAATCTATTCGCATAGGGACTTTATCAACGTCATGGTTAGTATATATATTGTCAACCTCTCCAACTCATTTTTTAGGATTCCTTTTGTCTTCTTTAGGGTTGCAATTTCTTCTTCCTTTTTCTACAAAATCTCTCATTCTTTTCTCTTCTCTTTATCTACTTAGTTATGGAAATCATATTTTCTATATTTAAACTATTACCTTAGTTGTTTCTTTTCTTGTTCACCCTATAGCCTAATTTCTATTTTAAGACATTCTTTTCATCCTCTAGTTTAATATTTAGGTATTCATTTCATTGTTGTTATTTTTTATAAGGTCCTATTTCTCCTTCTTGGTGATTTATAGATCCTTTTAAAGTTGATTAATCTAGTCTTATCTATTTTGTATCTCTACATTCTTTATCTCTAATATTGTGGTTAATTCCTAGACCTATTACTTCTATATTTTTACCTCTCCAAACTACTTATAGATATCTAATGGCTACAACTATATTGGCTTACATGAAAAATTGTACTATGTTAGAAGGTCCAATTTTTCTTAGATCTAGCATATTCAAACTTATTAGATAATAAAAGGATATAATTGGGTGACTATGATTGATTAGGAAATCCTAAATAAGAATTTTTTTTTACCTCTAATAAAATCATATTTGTAGAGGTGTTATATTTGATAAAAATAATATCAAATATCCTCTTCTGATTCATGTTATCTAGTATTTTTTCCTCTATAAATAGCTAATTATCTTGTCCATGTTTCTTTTCCTTATATATTTATGGGTTTGTAATGGTATTTTCTTGGTAGCATTATATATCTTTCTTAAGAAATCATCCCTTGTCATTGTGTGTGAATGGTCTTGTGGTGATTGTAGGCATAGTTTATATTTGTGAAAGGACTTATATATAACCTTCTATATGAAGTGGGATGAATATAACTAGGCAATAGTCTAGAATATAACACAAATATTTACATCAATTATTATACCAACGAGTAGTGGAAAATAATCTCATAAGATGAAAGAAGATCATTTACTAATTTCAACTTAAAAATAAGTTTGTAGTAAAATAGAGTGTATTGAGAATTAGATCACATTAGTTCAACTTGTTATATTTCTCAAATTTTAAGGAGGATATTGAGGTTCGAATATTTCCAATTGATACATGCATAATTTCCAATATATTTTAATACCACTGTGTGGTCATGATGTAATATGGGTGGTCTTATTTCAACCCCATATAAATATTGAAAAATATTAAGTATCAAGAAGGAGTTCAATATCCCTTTCTATTCCATAGTAAAAAAAAATAAGAAAAATGTAAAGACTAATTGAGGAACAACCTAAGATGATAATGGAAGTGGGACTTGGCACAAAGAGTTATATAGAAATTCAATATTATGAATAAAAATCCAACATGGGATAAAATAGAGATATCATAGACCACCTAAGTAAGAATATAGGGAAGAAAGCTAATATGGATATCTATAACTATAATGTCATACAAAAATATGAGGAAGATATTGATACCATAAATGGAGGTTAGACATCGGGGAAAATAATTTCTAGTGAAGAGAATACAACCATAAAAGGTACAACTTATGAGTTAACTATTTATTTTATAACTTCCCTCACTTCCACATATAACTCCTCATCTTCCATAATTTCTTCTATTCGTAACACCTTTGTCTCCTCTACTAAATCTCCTTTTTGTATCCTAAATCCTCAACTCGGCATTTTTCTCCTATTTCATCCATTTCACCATTATATGACATAGTCACTATGGTGGTAATTATTATGGATTCCTTTGTACATTCTATATCATCATCTACATCCACTATTGTAACATTAATACTTCCATACACCATACTATTTATCACCACTCCAACCTCATCCAACATGAATATATTAATCCCACCATTTGATAAAGTGGTCACAATATCATCCATACTCATACAATCATATAATCCACTCATATGACCTTATATTAATTCACAATTCCATTATTTATACATCTCATATTTTTTATTGATCTTCCATCAATCCTAGATCATCATCTAATCCATCCTAAACTTGATAATTGAGCATAATAACCATGGTCTAAGTAGATATCATGATAATAATGTCAAAAGGAATAGGAATTGTACTCTTGAAAGTGGTCCCAATGATTTGATCTATATATTAATTTATCCAATCCTACTAAATAATAAGTCGTGGCATAGCGTAAAATATGACAAAGAAAAATATTGGATTCAAAAATCTAAGGATATTATGAAGCAACATACTACAAACAAGATTACTACACCTTTAGATAAGCCTCTTTGTCTTTGTACAAATATATTGGATGACAAAAAATATTGTTGTTTACTAAAATGGTTCTTATGGACCCTAGAAAACTAGTAATAACCCCATTAGATTATATCTCAAAGATATCAACCTTAGATCTAGAATAAGTCAAACTAGTAGAGATAGTAAATTTTAGTAGAGAATACAATCTAAAGTCATACATATCAAGCACTAATGCACAATACACAATTTGGAGATACATAAGCAAATAATAATTAAAATAGTAAAAGTACTTATCAATAAATATGTAAAGATAAAGGCTAATAGAAACAAGATTGATTAGTTCACACTAGACCTTAGGGTTAAAATTTTAGAGAAATATGATATATAAAGTTTGCTAGAGAAACATAGAAAAGAAAAAGAAAATTTAAGATACGTGTTGAAATAGCTTAGGAGGAAGGAAAAGATAATGTGAAAATAAAATAATAAGGAAATAGCCATCCTAAATATACAAGAGGACAAGGTGATAAAAGAATTACAGGAGATAAAAGTACAAAAGTAATTCTCATATATGCAAATAATAATGGACACTCCTCAGGAATAAATTTATACAGAGATTGAGAGAGTGAAAGAGTATTTTATATAACTAAATAAATGTGAGTATCTCATAGTCAAATTCAATACTACCATCAAAGAAGAAAAATCTAATCTAATGACAAGCTAAAGTTATCTTTGACCATTTTTAGCATACCACTTGATAATATTAATGACAAGATATAATAAGTGGTGCTCTATGACTAAAAAAGATAAGTAGTTGATGAATATCAATCACAAATATCAAAGACTAAAAAAACATGTCATTACTCTCAATGACCTAAGAAAATAAATTAATGAGGCTAAAGAGGAGATCCTATAACAAGTAAATAATGGTTGATCAAAAGTGCTACAAGACCAAGTAAAGGTCATAGTTGTGGAATAATATCCATGGATGATATCAAAGAGATAGTTGATAATAAAGAAAAAATATCAAATGCTTAGTACAATAAAATCTATATTGTAATTGAGGAATTAAAAAATACGAATATTCCTTCTATGGTAGATTCAGCCACACTGCTTGCATTATTATCATTAGATGAATTCCATCCTCTTAAAAGAAAAAACCATATAACCCTAATTATTCTTTTATTTTTTATTTTTATATGACTCTATACCAAATACCCAATAAATAAGGCATGATTAGGTTCTACCACTAAGTAGGCATGCCATCCCCATAAGTCAATAGACATGAATCATGAGAAATTGATCATAAATCTATCACAAATTGAGAGAGGCTATAGGTTGACTCAAATAGGACTCCAAATAGACATAGGAATTGATCAAATTATAGATTAGAGATATAAATTAAGGAGAGTTCTAAATGATGTACTATATCAATTTGATACCTATCAATCCACTACACGATGATTGACTTGCTATATGGTGATATATACACTATCTAGGAGACATGTAGGAGACTAATTATAATAGCTCAAATAACTAAACAGAGGTAAAATACACTCTATGATGTCATGATGACAAAATTTTGACTAGTCAAGAGAACCAATTGATATTAAGAGATGAAATGAAGGACCTTTGACCAATCAATTATCATTCTATCAAAAGTATGATGTTATAATTATGTCATTTATGGTATTATCTAGCTAAAGCCATGATAAATTTGATCGAATAATAGTTATGATAGAGCAGAGATAAATAACCTACCATTAGCCACCATGTAGAGGAATGCTAAGTAAGATAGGATGCTTGAGACTAAAGTGGCCAAGTGTCAGGTGAAGTCACATCATGTCACTGAAATGGCTTTGAATTTCATGGGTGACCCATTGATGCATGCTAAATCATTGAAAAGACTTTTAAAAATTTTTAGAAGTTAAAAATTTTTAGAAGTTAAAAATTTTTAGAAGTTAAAATTTTTTAAAAAATCACTGGCTGCTTCGAATGTTAAATGCAAAATATACAAAAACTGAAATAAACTGAAAAACTTATAAAACTGAAATATACATGTATTCGAAAATAGACACACAAATTTTCATTACAAAGAACGAAAATTGAAAATTCTCATTGTTCACCAAAACCGGTTTCGAGGTGTTTCAACCTCTCATCAGTTGGTTTGTGAGATTTGAGAAAGGAGTCTCAAATCGAATACATATATAGAGAGAATGGGCGGGCTCGAAAATCCCGCTCCAACCCTAGCTAGGGTTTATGAAAATAATAAAATAATCCTCTCACCCTAAAAATAGGGTTTTTACAATAAAATAATCCTCCGACCCTAAAAATAGGGTTTTTACAATAAACGGACTTTTACTTCAACCCTTAAAAAAGCCGCGGGTAAGAAAAGTCAAAGAGTATTAAAAATTAAAGAGGATTAAAAATTTAAAATTTTTAAGAGGATTAAAACTTCCCATAAAAAAACTGCCAAGTTTTTTTAGTTTAATCCAGAAAGCCTGCTCCTCATTAAAAAAACTGCCAAGTTTTTTTAGTTTAATCCAGAAAGCCTGCTCCTCATTAAAAAAACTGCCAAGTTTTTTTTTTTAGTTTAATCCAGAAAGCCTGCTCCTCATTAAAAAAAATTGCCAAGTTTTTTTAGTTTAATCCAGAAAGCCTGCTCCTCATTAAAAAAACTGCCAAGTTTTTTTAGTTCGATCCAGAAAACCTGCTCCTCATTAACAGACTTCCGAGTTTTTTTGGATTTCTCCAGCAAACTCGAGGGAACGGAATGTGTTGCAGTGCGGGGACTTGTTGACAAAGTCGATGGAGTTTAGGGTTTAGGCAGACCCCCAAGTTCAAGGCCTTAGCAGAAGAGCTGAAGTCCAATTTGAAAACAAGGGGGGCCCGCTTACTCCTTTTTGCTGAATGCAAACTGTTGAGTAGCACTGCTTTGTCCGTGAGGGAGATTTTCTGAAAACACTGAATAAGGAACCTCCGTGGATAGCCTCTGGCACGCAATCTCCGGTAGAGCAAGTCTCTGAGTTGAACAAAACCTGACGGATCAGACTCCCTGAGAAGATACCGCTTAAGCTCGTTGATCACGAACGAGCGTTTTTGATGCAGTGGGTGCCAAGAGCTAAACGGTATATACTGATAGATGTTCATGGGCTTCTGAAAACACTTCGTTGCAAGAATACCTGTTTCCTCAAACTTGGGACCTTTGAAAAAGGTGATATCGAGCAAAGTCGCAGAAGACGTAGAGACGCAGGGAGTGATCTTGATCTCGGGGTACAGACTTTGGTATGCCACAAAAAATTCAAGGAGGGACTCTTCACAACCTGTCCAAATGCCGAAAGCGTCATCCACATAACGCCTGAAGAAAAGCAGACAAGAAAAATCGTGGGCCTCCATGATACGGTGTTCCAAGTAGCAGAGGAATAAACATGCATATACTACGGCAAAATTACTGCCCATCGCCGTGCCCCGAATCTGCTTGTATACCTGACCGTCGAAGTCCAGGTAGTGTTCATTGAGAACCAAAGCCGCCATGTCACATATGGTGTCAACCAACCCGGAGTCTAAATCATGATCTGAAAAAAACTTTTCAACCTGCCATCTGAGAGCAAGAAGCCCATCAGTTATGGGAATACTCGGGTAGAGAGATTCGACGTCGAAAGTGAACAAAATGCAGTTGCACGGCAGGGAGAGATGTTGAAGATCTCTAAGCAGGGAGATCGAATCCTGCAGATGGTTCTTTTGCCTCAACAGAACCGGAAGGAGCAGTTCGTGCAGAAGTCTGGAAAGAGGCTCCAACATATATCCTGTGTATGCACAGATGGGTCTACCCACAACTACCGGCTTATGCAGTTTTGGCAGCATGTAGAAGGCGCACGCCTTGGTTTTGGATGCCGAGAATTTCGTCAGAAAACATTTTATTCTCTTAAAAATGTCTGAACGATTGATGAGCTGGAGGAGTTTGCTCCAAATAAGGCGCCAAGGGATCTCGGAGACGGGCATGTAAACGTCGAGATCTGAAAGTTGACGGAGGCCTTCACTTCTGTACCAGGAGCGATCCATGACAGCCATGCCCAAGTTTTTATCTGCCGATTTTATAATAATGCTCCTGTCCTTCCGAAGTTTATTCAATGCTTTCATCAAATGAAGTGGCAGCGGTCTTTTGACTTCAAAGTCACAGTGAGCAATACGATCCAGAAGGATAACTTCAGCCTGTTGGATGACAGACTCCATATCTGAGTTGTATTCGTTCGGCATCCAGAATGGATTGGAGGTCTGGAACTTGTGAGAAAAAGTGCCAAAGAAAGGCAGCAAGTCGGTCTCATCTTTGTTATCCTCAGAATCCAAATTTTTTGGGCCAAAAAAGGCGCGAAGTCGAAGACGTCTGGCAAAAGCCCGAAACTCCAATTTCATGTCTGAAGCTGTCATAGGGGAGGGACGCGGGATATATTTGATCCCCAAACCGAGCACTTTTCTTTCTTCAAAACCAAGAAAACGTGAAGACAAATTGTGGATGGAAAAATTTGTAACACGTTTATCAATCTCGGTGGGAGTTTTTCTAGCAAAGAAAAATAAAGAAAAGAGCTTACGGTTTATGCAGACGCCCCAATAGCTCAGGCGAAAGCGTGGCCGGACAGATTGGTGTTGAAGCGGACCTGTGCATTCTTCTGCATCGGGCGGTGGTGATTGGGAGGTTGAGACACCTCGGCATTCTTCTTCATCATCGGGCGGTGTTGAATGGGAGGTTGAGAAACCTCTGCACGCCTTTGTGATGGAGGAAGTGAGGCACCTGTTCTTCCTATTTTTCCTGGATTTGGACCATGATTTCGATGATCCCGCGAACTCCCTTGGCGTGGACCATGATTTTGTTGTTCGCGAGATCTCCCTCGAGCCTGGCCATGCTCCCTCCGAGAACGATTTGCGCTCGAGTTCCCTGAATGTCCAGCAGATTGGACAGCAGGTGGGAAACTCTGCCTGGATTTTTGCCTGGAGTGCGATGGCCCAGATGCATTCGTCATGGCATGCCGGGGCGAAGCCCCGGAACGAATCCCATTTTTTGGCCGATTTATAGACTTTTGTTGACGGGAGACCCCATGCAGATGATCGGGAGAATTTTTCTTCTTCTTCCAATTGCCTGGAGAGCCAGATTTATCAGAACCATTCAACATGGAACGAATGTCCTTAAGCTCCTTGTGCAGGGAGGAAAACTTGTGATTGATTCTGTCATTGATAAGCTGGGAGATGCTTTCTTCTTTAGGCATTTGCTCGGCATCCGCCATAGCGTCGTCTGTGGCATGCTGGCGAGCTGCAACAGCCTGATCTTTCATATTCTTGCTGAGAACCTTCTGGAGGAGAAAACTGTTTGCCCTATCCTCGAAATCCTTTTTTGCTTCGGTGGCCCAATCAGTTGTGGGAACAGAGAAATTCCCAACAAACTGTTGCTCGTTAATGGAGTCCACGACAGCTTGGAGGGCTGTCTGGAAATTAGTCTGCACATCTTCAATGGCGGCCAAATGAGCTGCAGAGGCCTGTTCCATTGAAGTGATATAAGCACCGAGAAACGATTTGTTCGCTTCACCTTGGATCTGATCCAGTAGCGATTTGAGGAGGGTGTTCCCTTCATTATCATTGATAGAAATCTTCGGTGCTTTGACCTGAAGATTTTTAGGCAAAGTATTATCATTGCGGTGTCGTCTCAGCTTAGCGAGGAAGTCAATGGCACGATCTGAGATAGTATGGCACCGCTTAAACTCTTTGAAAGCCGTGGATACCAAAGACGCAATCGCCCGTGGATATTTGTCCATGGTAGGAGGATCTTCCATGTCTGTGTCATTGATAGGGCAAGAATCGTCAGCGGTAGAGTTACCGTGCCCCGCAGTAGAGTTACCGTGCCTCGAACTGCCCGCGTCGTTAGAGGTTCCAGTCTCTTGGCCGGGATGTTGGATGTCTTCCGTGGCGGCTTCCGTGGTATGAAGATTATCGTCAGGACGCGAAGAAGGCGCCTGCCGTGAAGTGAAGACACTGTGAAGCTGCCCAATCGAAGCAAGGATTGAGTTGAGCTGTGCCTCCATGTTCGTAACCCTCATTTGATTTTCACCCATTTGTCTGTTCAAAGACTCATTGATGAACGCGAGGGAATCCTCAAAGTCCTGGAGCCTTTCGTCCACTTTGGCTCGAGTCTCTTTTGCTGCCGCGAGCGTAAGGAGAGCTTCTGATCTGTTGTCCTCCTGCCCGTGAATGACAAGGGCCTGAGAATTGGGATGAGAAATCTCTCGAGCGTCGAGTCCAAGGTCACCGCGAAGACGCTTATGGATGTTGACTGTAGAAATGGTGGCATCGACCTCAAGACCTATCCCAGCTGAAGATGGCTGAATAGGTCTGTCAACGGGATGTGCCTGCAAATTAACATTCGTGGCCATCGTGATAAAATAAAATATTCTAGAAGTTAAAATTTTTTAAAGAATCACTGGCTGCTTCGAATGTTAAATGCAAAATATACAAAGACTGAAATAAACTGAAAAACTTATAAAACTTATAAAACTGAAATATACATGCATTCGAAAATAGACACACAAATTTTCATTACAAAGAACGAAAATTGAAAATTCTCATTGTTCACCAAAACCGGTTTCGAGGTGTTTCAACCTCTCATCAGTTGGTTTGTGAGATTTGAGAAAGGAGTCTCAAATCGAATACATATATAGAGAGAATGGGCGGGCTCGAAAATCCCGCTCCAACCCTAGCTAGGGTTTATGAAAATAATAAAATAATCCTCTAACCCTAAAAATAGGGTTTTTACAATAAAATAATCCTCCAACCCTAAAAATAGGGTTTTTACAATAAACGGACTTTTACTTCAACCCTTAAAAAAGCCGCGGGTAAGAAAAGTCAAAGAGTATTAAAAATTAAAGAGGATTAACAATTTAAAATTTTTAAGAGGATTAAAAGAAAATAAGAAAGCCTGCTCATTAAAAAAACTGCCAAGTTTTTTTAGTTTAAACCTGAAAGCCTGCTCCTCATTAAAAAAACTGCCAAGTTTTTTTAGTTTAATCCAGAAAGCCTGCTCCTCATTAAAAAAACTGCCAAGTTTTTTTAGTTTAATCCAGAAAGCCTGCTCCTCATTAAAAAAACTGCCAAGTTTTTTTAGTTTAATCCAGAAAGCCTGCTCCTCATTAAAAAAACTGCCAAGTTTTTTTAGTTCGATCCAGAAAACCTGCTCCTCATTAACAGACTTCCGAGTTTTTTCGGATTTCTCCAGCAAACTCGAGGGAACGGAATGTGTTGCAGTGCGGGGACTTGTTGACAAAGTCGATGGAGTTTAGGGTTTAGGGTTTAGGGTTTAAACCTCTCTAGTTGCTGAGAGGCCCAGGTTCAAATATCTCGCCTCACATGTTGTGGATATGTTATGTAATGGTTCCCTCATGGTCACAGTCTGTTTACCCCTTGTGGCCACCACTAATATATATATATATATATATATATATATATATATATATAAAACTAAAAAAACTTGGCAGTTTTTTTAATGAGGAGCAGGCTTTCAGGATTAAAAAAAAAAAAAAAACTTGGAAGGTTTTTTAATGAGGAGCAGACTTTCAGGATTAAACTAAAAAAACTTGGCAGTTTTTTTAATGAGGAGCAGGCTTTCAGGTTTAAACTAAAAAAACTTGGCAGTTTTTTTAATGAGCAGGCTTTCTTATTTTCTTTTAATCCTCTTAAAAATTTTAAATTGTTAATCCTCTTTAATTTTTAATACTCTTTGACTTTTCTTACCCGCGGATTTTTTAAGGGTTGAAGTAAAAGTCCGTTTATTGTAAAAACCCTATTTTTAGGGTCGGAGGATTATTTTATTGTAAAAACCCTATTTTTAGGGTTGGAGGATTATTTTATTATTTTCATAAACCCTAGCTAGGGTTGGAGTGGGAGTTTCGAGCCCGAAATTTTGTCTATATATGTATTCAATTTGAGACTCCTTTCTCAAATCTCACAAACCAACTGATGAGAGATTGAAACACCTCGAAACTCGTTTTGGTGAACAATGATAATTTTCAATTTTCGTTCTTTGTAATGAAAATTTGTGTGTCTATTTTCGAATGCATGTATATTTTAGTTTTATAAGTTTTATAAGTTTTTCAGTTTATTTCAGTCTTTGTATATTTTGCATTTAACATTCGAAGCAGCCAGTGATTCTTTAAAAAAATTTAACTTCCAGAATATTTTATTTTATCACAATGGCCACGAATGTTAATTTGCAGGCACATCCCGTTGACAGACCTATTCAGCCATCTTCAGCTGGGATAGGTCTTGAGGTCGATGCCACCATTTCTGCAGTCAACATCCATAAGCGTCTTCGCGGTGACCTTGGACTCGACGCTCGAGAGATTTCTCATCCCAATTCTCAGGCCCTGGTCATTCACGGGCAAGAGGAAAAAAGATCAGAAGATCTCCTTACGCTCGCGGCAGCAAAAGAGACTCGAGCCAAAGTGGATGAAAGGCTCCAGGACTTTGAGGATTCCATCGCGTGCATCAATGCGTCTTTGAACAGACAAATGGGTGAAAATCAAATGAGGGTTACGAACATGGAGACACAGCTCAACTCAATCCTTGCTTCGATTGGGCAGCTTCACAGTGTCTTCACTTCACGACAGGCGCCTTCTTCGCGTCCTGACGATAATCTTCATACCACGGAAGCCACCACGGAAGACATCCAACATCCTAGCCAAGAGACTGGAACCTCTAACGGCGTGGGCAGTTCGAGGCACAGTAACTCTACTATGAGGCACGATAACTCTACTGCTGACGATTCTTGCCCTATCAATGACACTGACATGGAAGATCCTCCTACCATGGACAAATATCCATGAGCGATTGCGTCTTTGGTATACACGGCTTTCAAAGAGTTTAAGCGGTGCCATACTATCTCAGATCTTGCCATTGACTTCCTCGCTAAGCTGAGACGACACCACAATGATAATACTTTGCCTAAAAATCTTTAGGTCAAAGCACCGAATATTTATATCAATGATAATGAAGGGAACACCCTCCTAAAATCGCTATTGGATCAGATCCAAGGTGAAGCGAACAAATCGTTTCTTGGTGCTTATATGACTTCAATGGAACAGGCCTCTGCAGCTCATTTGGCCGCCATTGAAGATGTGTAGACTAATTTCTAGACAGCCCTCCAAGCTACCGTGGACTCCATTAACGAGCAACAGTTTTTTGGGAATTTATCTGTTCCCACAACTGATTGGGCCATCGAAGAAAAAAAGGATTTCGAGGATAGGGCAAACAGTTTTCTCCTCCAGAAGGTTCTCAGCAAGAATATGAAATATCAGGCTGCTGCAGCTCGCCAGCATGCCACAGACGACGCTATGGCGGACGCCGAGCAAATGCCTAAAGAAGAAAGCATCTCCCAGCTTATCAATGACAGAATCAATCACAAGTTTTCCTCTCTGCACAAGGAGCTTAAGGACATTCGTTCCATGTTGAATGGTGCTAATAAATCTGGTTCTCCAGGAAATTGGAAGAAGAAGAAGAAAAATTCTCTTGATCATCTGCATGGGGTCTCCCATCAACAAAATTCTGTAAATCGGCCAAAAAATGGGATTCGTTCCAGGGCTTCACCCCGGCATGCCATGACGAATGCATCTGGGCCATCGCACTCCAGGCAAAAATCTAGGCAGAGTTTCCCACCTGTTGTCCAATCTGCTGTACATTCAGGGAACTCGAGTGCAAATCGTTCTCGGAGGGAGCACGGCCAGGCTCGAGGGAGATCTCGTGAATAGCAAAATCATGGTCCACGCCAAGGGAGTTCATGGGATCATCAAAATCATGGTCCAAATCCAAGAAAAATAGGAAGAATAGGTGCCTCACTTCCTCCATCACAAAGGCATGCAGAGGTCTCTCAACCTCCCATTCAACACCGCCCGATGATGAAGAAGAATGCCGAGGTGTCTCAACCTCCCAATCACCACCGTCCGATGTAGAAGAATGCACAGGTATGCTTCAACACCAATATATTTGTCCACGCTTCCGCCTGAGCTATTGGGGCGTCTGCATAAACCGTAAGCTCTTTTCTTTATTTTTCTTTGCTAGAAAAACTCCCATCGAGATTGATAAACGTGTTACAAATTTTTCCATCCACAATTTGTCTTCACATTTTCTTGGTTTTGAAGAAAGAAAAGTGCTCGGTTTGGGGATCAAATATATCTCGCGTCCCTCCCCTATGACAACTTCAGACATGAAATTGGAGTTTCGGGCTTTTGCCAGACGTCTTCGACTACGTGCCTTTTTTGGCCCAAAAAATTTGGATTCTGAGGATAACAAAGATGAGACCGACTTGTTGCCTTTCTTTGGCACTTTTTCTCACAAGTTCCAGACCTCCTATCCATTCTGGATGCCGAACGAATACAACTCAGATATGGAGTCTGTCATCCAACAGGCTGAAGTTATCCTTCTGGATCGTATTGCTCACTGTGACTTTGAAGTCAAAAGACCGCTGCCACTTCATCTGATGAAAGCGTTGAATAAACTTCGAAAGGACAGGAGCATTATTATAAAACCGTCAGATAAAAAATTGGGCATGGCTGTCATGGATCACTCCTGGTATAGAAATGAAGGCCTCCGTCAACTTTCAGATCTTGACGTTTACATGCCTGTCTCCGAGATCCCTTGGTGCCTTATTTGGAGCAAACTCCTCCAGCTCATCAATCGTTCAAACATTTTTAAGAGAATAAAATGTTTTCTGACGAAATTCCCGACATCCAAAACCAATCCGTGCGCCTTCTACATGCTGCCAAAACGGCACAAGCCGGTAGTTGTGGGTAGACCCATCTGTGCATACATAGGATATATGTTGGAGCCTCTTTCCAGACTTCTGCATGTACTGCTCCTTCTAGTTTTGTTGAGGCAAAAGAACCATCTGCAGGATTCGATCTCCCTGCTTAGAGATCTTTAGCATCTCTCGCTGCCACACAACTACATTTTGTTCACTTTCAACATCGAATCTCTCTACCCGAGTATTCCCATAACTGATGGGATTCTTGCTCTTAGATGGCAGGTTGAAAAGTTTTTTTTAGATCATGATTTAGACTCTGGGTTGGTTGACACCATATGTGACATGGCGGCTCTGGTTCTCAATGAACACTACTTGGAATTTGACGGTCAGGTATACAAGCAGATTCGGGGCATGGCGATGGGCAGTAATTTTTCCGTAGTATATGCATGTTTATTCCTCTGCTACTTGGAACACCATATCATGGAGGCCCATGATTTTTCTTGTCTACTTTTCTTCAGGCGTTATGTGGATGATGCTTTCGACATTTTGACAGGTTGTGAAGATTCCCTCCTTGAATTTTTTGTGGCATACCAAAGTCTGTACCCGGAGATCAAGATCACTCCTTGCGTCTCTACGTCTTCTGTGACTTTGCTTGATATAACCTTTTTCAAAGGTCCCAAGTTTGAGGAAACATGTATTCTTGCAACGAAGTGCTTTCAGAAGCCCATGAACATCTATCAGTATATACCGTTTAGCTCTTGGCACCCACTGCATCAAAAATGCTCGTTCGTGATCAACAAGCTTAAGCGGTATCTTCTCAGGGAGTCCGATCCGTCAGGTTTTGTTCAACTCAAAGACTTGCTCTACCGGAGATTGTGTGCCAGAGGCTATCCACGGAGGTTCCTTATTCAGTGTTTTCAAAAAATCTCCCTCACGGACAAAGCAGTGCTACTCAACAGTTTGCATTCAGCAAAAAGGAGTAAGTGGGCCCCCCTTGTTTTCAAATTGGACTTCAGCTCTTCTGCTAAGGCCTTGGACTTGGGGGTCTGCCTAAACCCTAAAATCCATCGACTTTTTCAACAAGTCCCCACACTGCAACACATTTCGTTCCCCCGGGTTTGCTGGAGAAATCCGAAAAAACTCGAAAGTCTATTAATGAGGAGCAGGTTTTCTGGATCGAACTAAAAAAACTTGGCATTTTTTTAATGAGGAGCAGGATTTTAGGATTAAAATAAAAAAAACTTGGCCGTTTTTTTAATGAGGAGCAAGGCTTTCAGGATTAAAAAAAAAAAAACTTGGCAGTTTTTTTAATGAGGAGCAGGCTTTCAGGATTAAACTAAAAAAACTTGGCAATTTTTTTAATGAGGAGCAGGCTTTCTGGTTTAAACTAAAAAAACTTGGCAGTTTTTTTAATGAGCAGGCTTTCTTATTTTCTTTTAATCCTCTTAAAAATTTTAAATTGTTAATCCTCTTTAATTTTCAATACTCTTTGACTTTTCTTACCCGCGGATTTTTTAAGGGTTAAAGTAAAAGTCCGTTTATTGTAAAAACTCTATTTTTTAGGGTCGGAGGATTATTTTATTGTAAAAACCCTATTTTTAGGGTGAGAGGATTATTTTATTATTTTCATAAACCCTAGCTAGGGTTGGAGCGGGATTTTCAAGCCCGCCCATTCTCTCTATATATGTATTCGATTTGAGACTCCTTTCTCAAATCTCACAAACCAACTGATGAGAGGTTGAAACACCTCGAAACCGGTTTTGGTGAACAATGAGAATTTTCAATTTTCGTTCTTTGTAATGAAAATTTGTGTCTATTTTCGAATGCATGTATATTTCAGTTTTATAAGTTTTATAAGTTTTTCAGTTTATTTCAGTCTTTGTATATTTTGCATTTAACATTCGAAGTAGCCAGTGATTCTTTAAAAATTTTTAACTTCTAAAAATTTTTAACAATGAGAATTTTCAATTTTCGTTCTTTGTAATGAAAATTTGTGTCTATTTTCGAATCCATGTATATTTCAGTTTTATAATTTTTATAAGTTTTTCAGTTTATTTCAGTCTTTGTATATTTTGCATTTAACATTCGAAGCAGCCAGTGATTCTTTAAAAATTTTTAACTTCTAAAAATTTTTAACTTCTAAAAAATTTTAACTTCTAAAAAATTTTTAACTTCTAAAAAATTTTAACTTCTAAAAATTTTTAACTTCTAAAAAATTTTAACTTCTAAAAATTTTTAACTTCTAGATTCGGCCACACTGCTTGCATTATTATCATTAGATGAATTCCATCCTCTTAAAAGAAAAAACCATATAACCCTAATTATTCTTTTATTTTTTATTTTTATATGACTCTATACCAAATACCCAATAAATAAGGCATGATTAGGTTCTACCACTAAGTAGGCATGCCATCCCCACAAGTCAATAGACATGAATCATGAGAAATTGATCATAAATCTATCACAAACTAAGAGAGGCTATAGGTTGACTCAAATAGGACTCCAAATAGACATAGGAATTGATCAAATTATAGATTAGAGATATAAATTAAGGAGAGTTCTAAATGATGTACTATATCAATTTGATATCTATCAATCCACTACACGATGATTGACTTGCTATATGGTGATATATACACTATCTAGGAGACATGCAGGAGACTAATTATAATAGCTCAAATAACTAAAGAGAGGTAAAATACACTCTATGATGTCATGATGACAAAATTTTGACTAGTCAAGAGAACCAATTGATATTAAGAGACGAAATGAAGGACCTTTGACCAATCAATTATCATTCTATCAAAAGTATGATGTTATAATTATGTCATTTATGATATTATCTAGCTAAAGCCATGATAAATTTGATCGAATAATAGTTATGATAGAGCATAGATAAATAACCTACCATTAGCCACCATGTAGAGGAATGCTAAGTAAGATAGGATGCTTGAGACTAAAGTGGCCAAGTGTCAGGTGAAGTCACATCATTTCATTGACATGGCTTTGAATTTCATGGGTGACCCATTGATGCATGCTAAATCATTGAAAATACATCAATTAAAAATAGATATCATGTCAAAAGTCATTAATTCATTATGCAATAGTCTTAAAAAGAACTAGTTTGTTTGCTAATTAAGATAGCCACCATGTAGAGGAATGCTAAGTAAGATAGGATGCTTGAGACTAAAGTGGCCAAGTGTCAGGTGAAGTCACATCATCTCACTGGTATGGCATTGATGCATTCTAAAGAATTGAAAAGACATCAATTAAAAATAGATATCATGTCAAAAGGCATTAATTCATTATACAATAGTTTCCAAAAGCACTAGTTTGCTAAAAATAAAGATAAAATTACACCAAATAATTGATTTTAAGCCTAGAAATATGTAAATGTGACCATTCAAAGGGTTGGGATCACATGGGATCCATCGTACCCACTTGGATAAATTAATATGTTTGCTAAATTGACTTAGAAGAAGAAAAGAATTTCTAAAGTGCATATAGAAGGGTGTTAATACTAAATTTGGAAGGATGAGAAACCATTTTATAATCCAAGTTTTAGAAATTTATTATTCTAATTTCATGTTAATTAGAGCTAAACTTTCTTTACAATAATTAGATTTTTTAATACATAGGGGAATCGGTAACACCATTGGGTGCTTCCACTATAAACCCTAGCATGTTGGGTTAGACAAAGTCAACAAGACCCCGAATCTTGAGTATTGAAAAAGGGAAAAATTAAGTTTACATGGATTTTTATGAGGGGTCTCGGTCCCCACTGGGATTTGAACTTGGGTCTCATTTGAGTTGGATTGTGACTACTATAAATATGAGTTTAAGGTTCATTTTTAAGGATCCTTTTGGTAAACTTGAAAAACTACTCTAGTCTTTGAATCAAAATTATGCTATGTAGGAAACCTCTATAATATCTAGCTCATTGGGTAAAGACAAAATCAATAAGAGTCCTTTTCATATGTTGGATAATATCATTGGAACAAATAGATAAATTATACAAGACAATTGCTATAGAATTATGTATACTCTTTCATTAAATTTTTTATGGTGAATAAATGATATATTTACCTCTTCCTTTACATCTTAATTTAGTCCTTTTCATCTTTTTATTACAACTCTACCTATTAATATTAATGTATTAAAACTATTTATCTTTCTATAAATTTATTGGATTAAATTCAAATTGCTATAATTATATCTATGTATTTACTTATTTACTTAAAGGTATTTATTTTTTATTTTATAGTTTTTTTTTAAGACTAGATTATCGCATTAGAAAGATCAAAGAATCCAAATTTCTATATAGGTTGAAAAGCATAAAAGCATTTCTTCCAATGTTTTCCAATGTTGGTTGCGGTGGAAACCCATTACTGTTCTCAATGTAGCATATGAACTTATTGATAAGGCTTTAGCTCAAAGGATCTGTATTTTAAAGGGAAGGTATATTCTTAACAATTTAATTTTAGCATGGGAAATGTTTGAATGGATGGTAGAGTTTGGTCAGGATGATCTCTTTCTAAAACTATATTTTGATGAATCCCATGACGATAGTCATTGACCATTTATCATTTAGATGCTTTAGTGACTGGGATTTAGTCCTTTGATTAGACACTTAATATCCTTTATCTTCGTTGATGTTTGTATTAGAATTTCTATTAATGGTTCTACTTCTCTTTCTATTACCTATAAAGGTTATAGTTTTTCTATAAAATCGAAACTTTGATGTCAACGATGTGGTGTGTATTACAATGTAACCTTGTTATTAGAGTATTTTTATCATAGCCATTATCTTTATTAAGTTTTTTTTTAAATTTATATATATTTGGATAATTTAAATTGTATTTTTTTTAAATGAAAGATCCTTTATTTTATTAATATAAAAATAAATAAGTATAAAACAGTTGTCCGAAGGTAATCAAAGACCAAATATATACAACACAAGAAATATAACAACCATCTATATACATCACAAAGATTACATCAACTGATAATATACATCAAGGAAATAAGCCCGAGTTATACAAAATAAAAGTATGAACATCAGTACAAAGACTAATACTAATAACTACAACCTAAAAAGTAGCAGTAAGCCTCATCAACGCTTCCAAAACAAAGAACTGAAGCAATAAAGGACTTCGAATCTGCACAAAACGAATTATTAACTGCTGGCATTTTTCAAATTATACTCTGAAATAAATGACTGAAGATAGTACTGAAGCGTATGCACCTGAGTAAAACTGTCAAGCTGAAAATGAAGGCCCTGAAGCTGAGGAAAAACATTTGCTTTCTTGGAACTGAATTTGGACTTGAAGGAAATCATCACTCAAGCAACCTGAAGCAAAATTTTAAGTCTTATGAGTCTTCTGAGAGACTTAGTAAGGGTTCTCATAACTTGTCGAAACAACTCATCATTTCTAGCAGATGATATGCGTCATAATATCTCAGTACATAACAACAACCAAAACATATTGAAACAGTGATGCAACTTAGGAATGAAGCTCAATAATATAAACTGTGAGGCTCTTTACTAATTGGCATCCTGTGAAGTAAAAGCATCCATCTGAAACAAGCCTTCTTAAGCTTTAATGGACTGAACCATAAGTGCTGGAAAACACCTTGACACTGATTAGGAGAGAGAGCTAATTGCCAGCAATTACTAATATGAAAAATAATATAAAAAAATCATGTAAAAGATTATATAACAACTTCACCTTAATGCACTTAAGTTTGGTGCCATTTGTCCATTTATAAGAATCATAAAACTGGTGTATATTATCAAAAAAAAAACATGCCTCTCGTACTGCAAAAAAAAAATACTTTAAATATATATTAATACCTTTAAAAGCCCACTTTTAGTAGAACAACCCGACGCCTGATAAGAGCGAGGGGCCATTTTCTATAACCCATTCTTTAGGTATAGATTGATTTGCACTCGGGGTAGAAGAAGCTATTCATATAAAAATCTAAAATTAAAAGAAAATACATATCTTGCCAAATTGCGAAGGCAAACCCAGTAACAAACTGGTAACAAGCAATTCCAAGTCCAGATAAAGCTGTCACCTGGCGCGGCCTCCACATGCACAGTCTTCTCTCTCGTCTGCTTATTGTCCACTCAAAGTTATCATCGACATTCATTCACTGTGAATACTTTCGAAAACAAATAGTAGACACATCTTGAGCCGTCGAGGCATCATATTATAATTGCTATTATATGGTGATTGGCCGACCGTTAAACGTTGCTTAACCCAGCAAACAAGGCGTGTCTTCACCCATCCGGGTCCCTATTTTCCTTCGCCTTCCTCTACAAGTTTTCACTCTTCCATCTACAGGATACATGTCTTAGTTTTGTATAGTTATAGTCATAGTTGTGTATTGTTTGAACTGTGGTTCTAATTTAAATGGAGGCTATAAATAAGCTATTTTTTTTTTTTTGAGAGATATTGAATTGAGAGCCACGAAATCCCGAGAGGTGGGGATGGGAACCAAACATTCTGGAAGCTCTCCGTGTGCGTCTTGCAAGCTCCTCCGCCGCCGTTGCGTCAAAGACTGCATTTTTGCGCCCTACTTTCGTCCGGATGAGCCTCACAAGTTCGCCATAGTTCACAAGGTCTTCGGCGCCAGCAACGTCAGCAAAATGCTTCAGGTAACAACTTAAGTTTAATGTCGATATTAATTCAGGACGAAATTTAAATGTTTTAGTTTACAACCGATTAAGGCTTTATTTTAATTTTTAACAATGCCTAGGATCTCCCTTTTCACGAGAGAGCAGATGCCGTTTGCTCCTTGGTGTATGAAGCCGATGCCAGGATGAGAGATCCGGTGTATGGCTGTGTAAGGGCCATATCAACTATGAACAATGAAAGGGCTCACTTGAAGGCGGATTTGGCTATTGCAAAAGCTGAAAATGTGAAGCTGCAGCAAGAAAATGTCGTCTGCAATTCAATTTCTAGTAAGTTGAAGGCGGAATTGGCTATTGCCAAAGCTGAAATTGTGAAGCTGCAGCAAGAAAAAGCCGTCTCCAATTCAAATAATTCAATCACAGCAGAAAAAGCCGTCTCCAATTCAAATAATTCAATCACAGAAGTTGCTGGTACGTCAAATTCAGTTCCAATAGAAACGACAGAAATGGATCATCACAACCCTTACATAATTTGTCAACCTTTTGTCTATCAAAATGGCCATCCTTCCATTTATCCAATCCATCATTATCCCTCTCCCTCTCTTGATTCTGCGGCAAACCCCCAGATCATATGGACATGAGAAAAAGCCAGCAATCCGTGTTGCTTTCTTTCTGCCATTGGAGCCTGCCTTCTTGCATTACTCCTAGGTTTAAAATTTGCCGCGTGTCAATTAGAACTAGGCTTTATCAGCTGTCATGTCTCTGTCAATTAGTAATTACTCGACTTGCTGACAAAATCGCAGATATGCAAAACGCCGAGCAAGATAAATTGTATAGCAAAGGAGATTCAAATACACTATGTGAGCCTTACATCTAGACTTTTTGGGCACACTATAGGCATGCCTATATATAGATATCACACTTTATATTCACATCAACTATGGAGACCTCGTATAAGCTTTTTGAGGATGACCAACCGCCTACATTTACTCCTTGTTATGTAATTTATGCTCCTATAACAGGATTAGTTCGTATAGTAATGATCTAGATAGTAATAGTTTATCAATTATAATATTTATTTATAAAGTGGAATGCTATTACAAAAGTAAGATATGATCTCAATATTTCATATGCAAAGATTTGCGTGTATTGAGGTCAATTTAATTGTGGAATTGTGGAGTGGTTTTCACAAAACATAATTTTTAGCTATATTTATAATATAATATTAAGTTTTTTATTAAGTTATTTATATTTTTTTTATGTATATGTTTTTCAAATTTTTTTGTTAAATATTTTTTTAATAATAAAAAAATATTTATGAAGGAAAGCATGGAATGATAGAAGAACTACTATCTTTAAATTATTTGTAACATTTTACATTGAATTATATTAAATATTTTTGAACTTAGATAATGTGAAAACTTAAACTTTAAGCTAACAAATGGGAGATTATTATTTATAAATACATGTAAGCTTTTTTCAAGTTATTAGATGATTAAAAAACAAATATGCAACAAATAAATATGAACAAATTATTTATCATATTTATATTATAGTTTCATGTTTAAATTATTATAATTATAATGGTTATAAAAAATAGTAATCTTTTGAATTTCAAAAGAAAAATAAAGACAAGCAAAAGTTATTTCAGTTGTAACATTTTAGGTTTTATTTATAAATATATGCAGGTATTTTTCAATTTATTAGAGTAAAATAAATGTGTAACAAATTATTTTTCATATTTATATCATATTATAATGTTTAATTTGTTATAAAAATAATGATAATATTTTAAATTACAAAATAAAAATAAAGTAAAATATAAGTTATGTTGCATTTCATATGACTTATATTTTATACACTTCATAAGGCATCTTGGGTCCTTAGTTGAATGAATTACAAATATTATGACTTTATTTGGTTTAATGATTCCATTTTAATTTGTGAGTAGAAATAACCTACTTTTAGAGCCATTTAAAACATGTAGAGGTGATTCACCTTAAATTTGACTTACAACCTTAATCATGTGAAATTTTGCTATTTTTTTGACATTGACATTTTTTATATCACATTTAATAATATTAGCTAATTTTTTAAAAGCAATTATATAGGCTTATGAACATAATCATGTCCTTTCATTTTATTTCACATGGTTGCATTGATAGTGTTATATATATATATTTTAATATTATTTAAGTTGAACTAAGAGGTACAATTGACTTGTAGCAAAAGCATACATGAAGAAGTATTTGCTATTGCAAAGTTAAATTTGATTAATTCTTTAGTAATTAAATGTTTGGATGAATGAAAAAAATAATGTATTTTTTTTCTTTTTTTTAAAGGAACTAAATCAATAGGACTTGTGATTTTGGATAACATATTTGTATAAGTTTATTTGGAACACTAGATGATATTAACAACAATTCAAATAGAAAATATTGAATAGATTATGACAAGAGAACAACTAAAAACATGAGAGGAATTCATTAGTGACAAAGAGAAAAAGAAAGAAAGAATTAAGAATGTTAGAAAAATAATTGATAATTTACCTAAAATTATGTTGTTAATAATTTCTAATATATTAATATTAGATTATATTAATATTTTTTTATGAGTAAAATTGACTCCATTTTTTTTACATTTTTTTTTTGTAATGATGCTAAATACAAAGAAAGATCGTTTTATAGCAAACCATTGTTAGTTTTTATTTTTTTTAGGTATATAAATAAAGGTTGTTTTGACTAATAAAAAAACATAAAACAGAAAAAAAATACTAAATTAATTGATAATACCTTGAGGGATCTTGTATGCATATAAATTTACTTACAAAATATTTATTTTTATATTATAGGGGTATAGACTAATTGGTTCTGTCAAAACGATAAGGGGGTGGCGGTAAGGCAAAATGTGTGGTTATAGGGGCAAATTGTGCAAAGTACTATGTGACGGATTTTGAGCCACTTTTGATCTGCATAGAATACTATGGAAGACGGTCTACGGAATCCACCATGTAATATAAAAAAATATATGTTTTAATATTTTAAATGATTAATTTTAAAATTTGGTAAAATACAAATAAATATGTGTGTTCGAACTTTAATACTAATAATATATATATATATATATATAATGTGAGGTTGAAAATGGATAATATAATATAATTTTTTATTCTTGTATCTAATTAGACTGTATTTATATTTATTAAAACAATCATATATATATTTATATTTATAGCAAAATAAAAAACATATAATTACAAATAAATGTGAGGTTGAAAATGGATGATATAATGTAATATTTTATTCTTAATAAGCATGTATGTAGATTTACTAAAACAATCATATATATATATATATATATATATATATCATTTTAATACCTCTTCTTTTACGAAAGGAGATGGTGAGGTAAGAAAGTAGAGAGAGGAGGGCTCTGGCCCTCCCCTGCTCCCCCTCCCATGGCTCCTGGTTCCTGCCCAGTCCCTGGTTCAACCCAGGTCATCCCTCCCGGGGAGTGGTTGTTTGCAGATGATCTCCTGGGGAGAGATCCTTCTCCACTATCTGTGCCCCTCCCGATCGACTAGGGTTTCCTTGGTTGTTTTTTCGGACTGGTGCTTCCCAGGGATCCCTGTTTGGTTGGGGATCCCTTCCCTTTTTCCCTCAGGCTTCCCCCTGGGGTTTTTTGTAGGTTATTCGCATGGATCTAGTCCCCTGCGTTTCTCGGTGCGGTGGAGGTGACGGTTTAGGGTTTGGACAGCTTCCCATTTTTTCTTGTGAATCCTCGACGGGCTCTGTGCTTGGACGGGATTCTTGGTCCCTGCTGCTGGGATCCTCTTCTGTTTTCCCGGGGTGGGTTCCTTGTGGTGCAACTCTTTGGTCACTTCCTGATGGGCTGGATCCTCTCTGTGCTGGCTGTCGGCTTCCTGCAGGATGGCTCTCGCTGAACGGAATGTTTTCTCGGTGGGCGGGATGGTTTCTCCACAGGGCGGGATCCGCCAAATTCGCCAGTTTTCTCGCGAGGCGGGATCCTTTCTTTTTTGCTGGTTTCCCGGATGGCGGGATTTCCCTGTTACTTCCCGCTAGGCGGGATTGTTTGTGGTGGTTTTGACTGCTTCCCGCGAGGCGAGATTTTATTGTAACGGTTTTTCTTTGCTTCCTGCTGGGCGGGATCTTCTCGATGGTGGTTTTTGGCTACTCCCCGCTGGGCGAGATCTCCAAAACTACTTTCTTTCTTTTTTGTCTGTTTCCCGCTGAGAGGGATTGTTTCATGCTTACTGTTACCGCTGGGCGGGATTTCTGTTTTGGTGTTCAGTTTCAAGGGATTGATGCCCTAGGCCCATTGCTTTTGTAATCAGGTTTTTTTAGGGGTTACGATTTCTGTAATAGGCTTATACATAAAGCCAGGAGGCATGATGCAAGGCTGATTTTGTACATCAGGTTTTGGGATCCTCTAAAAAACCCTTTTTTAATCTACTATAATAATTACCAAAATATATATATATATATATATATATATATTTATATTTATAAAAAAATAAAAAAACATATAAATACAAATAAAAAAGTATAGTCCTACATTCTTAGCATACAATTGTTTTATAAAATATAACAACTATTTTATTTTAAACAAGTCATTTTCATAAAATATAAATATTATTTTATGTTTTATATAACATTTAATTTAATATATTTTAATAAATAGTGGTTTTAGTGTCTTGAAATGTGGTGTAAAATATTTGTTGTTATAAAATAACATTGTAGTTATGCTGACAGGTGTTCTTACAAAGGCAGACAGGGAGTAGGAGGCAAAGAGGTCATACATGTCACGTCGTAAATTTTTTATTTTTTTATTTAAAAAGTCGACATTAACAAAAAAAATTTAAAATATTTAAACTAAAACGATTAACCCTAACCAACCATTGCAAAAATTTAAAATATTTAAACTAAAACAGTTGATTAACCCTAACCAACCGTTTCAAAAATTTAAAATATTTAAACTAAAACAGCCCACTAACCAACCCTTGCAACTGTTTAATAAACTAACTTAGATATAAAGTATATATATCTAAAAACACCGAGAGATATCAATCCCAAGGGACCTATCTTGGAGATCACACCCCCAAGAAATGAGATAGGCATCTCGAGATTGATATTGATAAGCATTTTTTGATATATATCCTTTATATCTAAGCTAGTTTATAAATATTTTTGTTTTTGATTAAGTAGTTTATAAAAATTTATTATTTTATAAATATTTAAAAAAAATCTATAGTAAAAAATATTTATTATATGAAGTTAATTTTAATTTTTTTTAATTAATATTTTAATTTTTAAACTAACTAATTTTTATTTTTTCAAATATATTTTTTTAAGTTAAGACAAAGCAATATACTTTTTCAGTAACAAATTCTTATGATTTATTATTAGTAGTTTAAGAGATATATTATGATTTATTATTAGTAGTTTAAGAGATATAATATTGAGTTATGATAAGGTAAAAATTAGAAACATTGTGGAAAGTCATTAACAAAAGGACGAAAAGTGTGAAAGAATGTAAGAAAAAAAAAAATTGTTTATTTCAACAAAAAAAAAAAATATTTCTAATGTAACAATAATATATTTTGTTATTTATTTTATTTAAAGAGTAAATTAAACGCCACTTTTTTAATTTTAATTTTAAATAAGGAGTTTTGTAGTGAATCAATGTTTATTTTTAAACTGAGACTCGAGAGGTCGATACTGGAACTTAACTTTTACATAGAATCAGTCTCTGACATCTACACTATACATTGCATATTCTAAACAACGTTGAAATCTCTATTCTTAAGCAAAGGACAACCATATTCTAGGAGTGCCAGTAAGCGGTGAGTTCGATATTACAGTTTTATTAAAAAATAATAATAATGAGTTTACATAGGGGTTCATAATAATAATGAGTTTACCTAGGGGTTTCTGTCCCCTATTAAAAAATAGGTTTGAGCAGATAAATCAAAATCCTTACAACTTTTATAATTATTAAATATACTTAAATTTAACGTTAAATGAACAAATAGAGAAATGTCCATTTGTATACTTTTAATATTAATATATTGATTATTTATAGATTTTGTTTCCTCGTTGTCTTTGTCAGTGCGTTTTCTTTATTCTTATTTTAAGAACGACCCTACTCATCTTCAAACTAGACATGGTTGTTGTAGCTATAGAGCATGTGACAATTCCCTCTTGCATGATGTTACCCTTACATATAGACTTTCTGGGTAAACTATGATGTCGTATGGTTACCATATGGTAAAATCTATATCCACACTTACATTAGAGCTACATAGGAACTAGTGAGGGAATGTTTTATATTTGCAGCAGGTAGCATGCCTCTATACATATCATACTTTACTTTACACTCGCATCAACTTTGGAGACCTCCTAAAGCCTTAGTTGAGGATGATCAACCGCACACATTTATTTTGTGTGATGAGTTCCAATGGTTAGTGAATTGGTAAATGCTAGTTTAGATGAATATTTGTTAAGAAGAGATTTAGTTCAAATTTTGGTGGTGCCAGTAGTCTGAATCCTCTGAGTGCGTGCCAAACGGATAGGTTTATTGTGTGCAGTCTATGTGGTTTGAACCTTACCTTGACTAGTTACTAAAAATAGTATCTATACCAACTCTTCTATATAATCAGAAAAAAAACATTTACTCTATAATGTAATTTATGCTCTACTTGTTAAATTAATTATTATTTATTATAATTAATATTTTATACCATATTTTATTATTATATTTTTATGTAAACAGTAAATGATGTTAACCAAATAAGTTGGTATAATAATGATTTATAGAATAATAATTTATCAAATTATAATTTTTTAATATTAAATCAAAGTGGAATGTGATTAACAAAAGTAAGATATAATATAATTATTTCATATGCCAAGACTTGCTTGTATTGAGGTCAATGCAAGATAATCCATTGTGGGACTCTGAAGACTAAGCACATCTTTGGTTATATTTTATAACATAATTAGTTGGTAATTTTATTAAATTGTTCATTTAATTATTTAATGTGTTTATTTTTTTAAGTTTTATTTTTATCAATATTTATTTTTTGAGTAATAAAGTAAACATTGACAAAACAAAAGTAAGAAATGATAGAAAAACTATTTAATTTTGGTTTTAGACATATAAATCATTTGTAATATTTACATTTAATTTTAAATTATATAGAATATCTTTTTGAACATAGATAATGTATGAAACTTAAACTTTTAGCTAACGAATTTGAGAGTATTATTTATAAATATAAGCAAGCTTCTTTCAAGTAGTTGGAGGATTAAAAAAATGTATAACAAATGAAAATGAATAGTTTATATACAATAAATTATATACCATATTTATAAAACATTGTTATGTTTAATTTGTTATAATTGTAATTAAAATTATAATATTTATAATGGTTATAAAAATAATGGAAATCTTTTGAATTACAAAATATAAGAAAGAAAAACAAAAGTTATGTTCCATTTCATGACTTATACTCTATATACTTTACAATGCATTTTTAAAGATTCCGAGCTCGATCCTTATTTTCTTTCCTTTCTTCAAAAAGTTGTCTCTCTAGAGAATGAATCTTTCAATGTTAGTTTACTCATAATTTTTAGATTTTTTTTTGTGATTATATTTTGATTCATGGTTAAAAATAACCTACTTTTAGAGCTATGGTGATTCACCTAAAATTTGACGTGCAACTTCTTGACATTAACATTTCTTATATCACATTTAATAACATTAGCTAATTTCTGGATGAAGTTAAACATTGAAACTTAAAATTTAAGTTAACAAATTTGAGATTATTATTTATACATATATGCAAATTTCTTTCAAGTTCTTCAAGGATTTAAAAAATATGTGTAACAAATTAAAATGAACAAATCATATATCATATTTATACAACATTGCTATGTTTAATTTGTTATAATTGTAATTAAAATTATAATTTTTATAATGGTTATAAAAATGAAGGTAATCATTTGAATTATAAAAGAAATAGAAAAAAAAGTAAAATTTTTGTTGCATTTCATATGACTTATACTCTATACACTCAACATGGCATATTTATAGATTCCTAGATCTACTTGCATCCTCATTTTCCTTCCTTTATTCAAAAATTTGTCTCTCTAAATAATGAATCCCTCAAAGTTAGTTTACTAATATATATATTTTTTAATTTCTGACTCTATTTTAATTCATGACTAGAAATAACCTACTTTTAGAGCCATTTAAAACTTGTGGAGGTAATTCACCTAATACTTGCCATGCAACCTTAATCATAGGAAATTTTGCTAACTTCTTGACATTAAAATTTCTTATATCACCAATAAGAAATTTCATGCTAAATTGCAAACATGTGAAGGAAGCAACACTTGTTGCAAAGTGAGACCTTTCTTGTAGTTGTAGTGTTGTTGCTAACATTAGGTTTTAGGAACGATGTGGTACCTTGGTGTTTCGAGTGTAGATTATGTTCTAGAGGCATATGACATAAATTTGGATGACTCTTTATGGTCAGGTAAGTTTGTCCAATTTGCTGATTACCCTTGGTGAGACATTGGGAAGCTTTAGTTTGGGTCCGTCAATGGGATGTGTTCCCTAGTGTAGACACTAAAATATGGTAAATCTGATTAATCACCCACAAACAATGATCAAATTGACATCATATGGCCCCTTGAGTAGCCCTCGGGAGGCTCACAGTGGTTCTAGCCACTTCAAAAGGGTTTTGGGAGGCTATCGGTCCAATTTTAGGAGATTTTGGCCCAAAATTCACCACTATCCCACCTTGGGACGGTGGTAGATTCCCATTGTCCCACCTTGGGATGGTCATGAGCCATAATACCACGGTAGGATGGTGAGCAATTTTGACCCAAAAAAAGTCAAATCTCTGCCAAATGGCACCCAAAAACTACCATCTAGCACGCCATTTGGAGCATGCGGGTCAGAGAGCACTGAATCCTTATGACATGCTTCATAATGGAGGCCAAAAATGGATATTCTCTTCCCCATCCAATGCATGCCTCCCGTTTGACAAGTGGCACCTCTTGCCATGCATGCCCTTGCATGCCTTTTTGCACATAAGCCCCTTTGGGCTATAAAATAGGTTCAAGATCCACACAAAAAAATAGATAGGAGTTCTAGGATATGCAATGGAGTGCTACCGAGATTTTTACTCACATTATTGCATCTTTTTTCCCTCAGAATCTCCATTTTTCCAAGGAGGTTACCGGGTGACTTTAGGAAGGTAATATGAGCATAACTTTTCCATCCGGGTGAATTTCTTCACCAAATTTGATGACAACACACCTTAGGTTGTTTAAGAACATATTCTAGTGATTTTGTAACAAGAAGTATCCATATTTTATGGGTATGCCCTCCTAGGGTGCCCTCAAAATGGTTATAGTCACCATCGCCCCCCCTCGAGATGAGGGTAAATTATGTACTATGGCACTAATGCTTAGTCAATATTTAACTATCTTTCCCATAGCACTCCTCTCTGTAGATGGATCGATTACACCTCACTGTGGTACTTCATCCATAGCACATGTAAGTGTGTTATCCATCTAACCCTACTATGTACATTGACCTTTGGTTCAGCATCCTACGAACTTTACCCAGCTCCATACGTATTTACCTAGAAACACAGTAACTTGCACAAAATTCATGTAAAATATACATGTAAATAACATTTATAATCATTAATATAATTGATACATAAATAACAATATTAAAATAAAACAACAATAAAAATCATTCATATACATTCATGTATAAAAAAATATATAAAAAAATAGGTGTAAATAATGTAACACTTCGACACACATCAGGATGTATGAAATGCAATGTGTAGTTTTTTTTTTGTTTGTTTTTTTGTTGTTTTATTTTTTTTGTGTGGAGAAGGTGCGATATCATAAAAATTCCCAATTTATTTGATGGTTGATAATGTGGATTATTAGGAAGGTGTAATACCTTGATAATCCCTAATTTGTATGATGGTCGATGATGTAAATTACTGGGAAAGTACAATACCTCCCAAATACCTAATTTATATGATCATTGATGATGTGAATGATTGGGAAGGTGTGATACCTTGAGAATCTCCACTATTGTTCAAGTTGCTACCAAGGTCCTGATAAGATGAGGTGAGTGGATCATTTATGAAAAATACCCTTCTATCAATAAGATCTTGGACCACATCTTTAAATGTGTAGCAATTGTTGATGTCATGGCCCACTTGTATTTTATAGATATAATAATGATCTTCTTGGTACGACTTGGATTTAAGTATTTTCAGATTGAGAGAGTGCACGTTAGGTAAAACAATTATTTTTTCCTCCTACAACTTTTGAAAGATTGTCGATATGGGCTCAGACAGAGGGGTATAGGTATGGAGCTAGCATTTTGAATTCTGAATGAGGTGGACTAGGAATGGTGAGGCCCCACCTATTGATAAGATACTAGACCACATATTAAAATGTGTAGCAATTATTTATGTCATGGCCCACTTGTCGATGATAGGGATAGTACAATTAAAATGTGTAGCAAGAGGGTATTATTTATGATGTCCTATTGGGTTCTCTTGGTTTTATTGCTGGTAAGATAATTTAATTTACCTCATACAACCTTTGAAATATGGATAAGACTCTGAAAGTGATGTGTGGTCATGATGAAACTTCGTAGGAGGCTTGGTGAGTTTTTTTGATTGTGATTGATTTTGAGTTTTTAACATAGGTAGTATAACCTGAGATGTGGATTGCAAAAAGGGATATTGCAACTACTGAGGTTGTTGAGATGGATGTTGATGAGATTGATGATGACTCAGCTGTAACTTAATTTTTGTAAGTTGCATTACAATTTTATGCAAAATTGGAGTGTGCTAGTAACTTGATTGTAGCTCGACGTTAGCTAACCGCTCCAATATTTTTTTTACATCCAATGGTGGTGGTTGTTGGTATTGTTGAGTGGGTTGTTGGATGGATGTTGATAAAATTCATTGGAAATTGATGGATGGTGGAGGTGATAGAAAAAATTAAGTAAATATGGATCGAAAGTCCTTGATATATGAGATGGTCTAAATGGTTCATAATGATTTTTTCTAGTGGTATATCCACATGCTTATATTCCTAATTCTACTTGGAATGTTTAGATGTGGTATCTGGGTTATCCCCACCCTATTGTAGTGTGTACACCTGTTCTTAATTTTGTGGATATGTTAGATGATATGGAGTAGGTATGACTTGATTCAGTGGTAGTAGCACTTACGACATGGAGAGAATATTGGGAGGAGCTACAGGTTGTATGGATTGGTTTAGGAATTTTTGATCCTTTATCACAATAGTCATATTTCCCACAAAATCTTGGTGAGGTGGACTATCATGCACTTGATTCAATTGATTAGGTTGCTCTACTTGATTGGCAAGTATTGTGTTAGTTTCATGTGTTGGAAAAGGGTCTTTGAAGACTCCTATTTGTTGCAGATAACTTGGATGATGGATGGGTTAAGGTGGATGATTCGAAAGATGAATGGATTGAGATGGATTGGTAAAACTTGGAATATGGATGGGTTGAGGTGGATGGTTTGGAAGGTGAATGAGTTATGATGGATTGATAGGTTGTGAAGATACATTTACTGGTGGTACCACAGGGGGTTGAACTGCTTGAGGTTGTTTATTTTAATTATTTGTGCCTCATTGACCTCAGGCGACTACATGAATAGAACCCACAAAACCTTGATACTATTGCACATGATTGACTTGGTTGGGGGGAATCATGATATTCTATCCCCTATTGTCTGTTGTGTTTCCTCATGATGAGGAAGTGGTGTTTTATAGATACCAAGATTTTGATTTTGTTGTGCCAAGGGACTATCTAACTTAATGGTCTTGAGGTCTATTAATTTTTGCACAATGTCTTTGAATGAATAGCAATTATTAATGCCATGCCCCTTCTATTGATGGAAAGGATAAAAAAAATGCTCCTTATATCCCTTGCCATATTTGGTAGGATTGTTTGGTTTGACTTAAGGTAAGGTAATAGTATTGGCATCATACAACCTATGAAATATGGAATTATATGATTAGGATAACAGTGTGTAAGTGTGAGTCTATTAAAAATATTATTGATGTTGATATATTTCCATAATTGGCATTGTGTTCCATAATTATTGTGGGGGTGAAATCACTTGATAATACATTTGTTGTGGTTGTTGCAGTGATGGTTGTGGTTGGTGATGACATTGGGTTTGTTGTGTCATTTAAGGTTGATTCAAGACCACTTGATTGACTTGTCCTGATTTTGATTGGCCATTATAGTTTCCTTTAGATTGGCCCTTGTTTTACCATTATTTCTTTTTGGATTTGATCTCACCCTCTTGTGTCTTGATTTCTTTGATAACTTGAATCTAGGCAAGAGCTTCATCGAGTGTTCTATATTATTATAATTGTAATAACAATAATATGGGATTTAGACAACTCCTTATGAACATTCAAGTTAATTCTTATATTGAGAGGGAGAATGGTAGTTGGTGATGACTGCCCTCCAATGGTTTTTGAAGTCATAGACCAACTCTTCTTTAAATTGTCTAAGATTATATAAGTTGGTCAAGGTAGTTTTCTTGTGAACATTTAGGTAGAACCTTTCTAAGAATTTATCCACAAATTTTTCAAATGTATAGACACTTTGATGTGGTAGATGGTTGTACCAATCTAAGGCATCCCCCCTAATGTTTGAGGAAAAGTTTCGAGCATTAAGGTATGGTTCTCTTGGATTCTAAAACATGAATGGATGAATGCACTTATATGCCCCATAGGGTCTTTAGTCCATTTAAATTTGTCAAACTTTGATAATGTAAAGTCTATCGGATAAGAAAATGATGGTATCAAAGAATGGATGGGTTGATTAATCAACTATGTTAATGTAGGTTTCTGGTACATCATCCCAGACGTGTACATAATAAAGCTATCAATTTGTTGTTGCAAAAATTGGATCTTAGGGTCTTCCATGTGTGTCTAGAAGCCCTAGTTTGTTTCATGGGAATATGGAGGTGGGGTGTGTTGGGTGATGAACTATTGGAATAGAATGTGGTTCTGATTGATCGATGAATTAATGGGTATATAGTGATGTTGGATGTTATTTTGTGATCGAGTGATTGGTGTTGATGAAGTGGGGATGAATTTTGAGGGATTTGGACGTGTTGGATTGTGGAAGTGGTATTAATGTGGTTAAATGGAGGTATGGGTATAGTAACCTTACAATATTGTGATACCCAAGATGGATCAAGTGTGAAAAAGATGTGTTAATTGAGAATGGATTGAAGTTTAGACTATGCTATTTGTGATTGCTACTATGGTCAAGAACGAGCATCTTGATGTCCCATAAATAGTTTATTGAAATGTTTCCATGCTTGTTGTATGGAAATTTTTTATGTAAATTATGTTGGAAGTAGATGTAGGTATGGTGTGAGTGTTGGTAATGTTGGTTGAGGTAAATGGAGAGTAAGGTACAAAATGAATCACAACTAAATTAGGGATGGTATATGGGATGGTGGATGAAATCTATGAAGCTATATTAACTTGTGCTTTGTAGAGTGGGTTGAAGTGGGTGGTGGTACAGGTAAGCAAAATGGTTGTGGAGAAATTTTGTGTAGGAGCATGGATGAAGCCTCAAAAAGAGGGGTGGTGAGGATTTGGTTAAAACTATTTGGATATGAGTGAGCAATTTCCTGTTGAGAAGAAGGAATATGTTTGGGTGGAATGTTAAGTGGTTCTAAAACCATATTTGTGGGTCTTAAATATGTTATGAGTTTATCATAATCTATGTAATTAATGTGGTGGTCAGTGGGTATGGATGGTTTAGTTTCTAGAATAAACGTGTTGATATCGCATCTACATTTGAAGTGAATACTATGTGAGAAGGTCCAGTAGATAAGCTAATATAGCTTATATTTTCCATGCTGGCT
The DNA here is from genome assembly GCA_028583015.1 of Wollemia nobilis. Lineage (NCBI taxonomy): Eukaryota > Viridiplantae > Streptophyta > Pinopsida > Araucariales > Araucariaceae > Wollemia > Wollemia nobilis. The sequence continues at coordinate 6,365,102 of JAQPPZ010016348.1, forward strand.
ATATTAGCTCCAAAAGTGGCTAGAGAAGGAGTGGAGCACTCCATAGATGAATTTGGTTGGTTGATAGGTAGCTGACTCATGGCTTTGACTTGATTGTGGGTCAATACCATAATATGTGAGTAAGCTAGAGTAATGAATTATATGTGCATGTGAAAATTGAAATTGCAATGAAAACCATACAAGTCAAACAAACAAATGTATCCTATGTTTTTGTAATAGTTTTTTATTTTATTTATTTATTTATTATATTCTTTTTGCATTTTTTTTGTGTTTGATGTTAAGACTCCATAAGCCTAAAACAACTATGTACAGTGGGTGGAAGGTGTATTCACACTCAACCCTTTGACAATGAATGAAATATAAATGGCTAAAATGACTTCTTGGAGTGTAATCCACTCCAAGGATCTCTCAAAAGTAGGGGATTTTATGGTGATGAAGTCTAGAAAACCATTCATGGGGTTACTATGATGTCTAGTTGGAGAGCCAATGGAAGGATATGAATCCCACTGTCACTACTCTCGATCAATTGTTGGCTATAAAATCCAACTCGTTGATGTTAATAGTGAAATGTGCTATGTGTGGGATCCTTTTATGATTTTTTTCTCTATGTTGTTTTTTTTAACATAAAAATGCAAAGAAACCACCCTTCACATCATAGGGAACTCAACCAAGGTGGTGACTAGGAACACTAGTGCCAAGTGTGAGGCCCTCAAAAGAGTCTAGGGTACACCACTTAAGATCCATAATGTGTGGAGGGTTCACCTAGCTCTTCCACTCTGAATCAACACATGTTTCCAATAGTGGGAGGAAGCTTGAGCACAAGTGACCTATTCCAACCTAGAAGGGTGAGAAGTGAGAAAGAAAGAAGAGTGTGTGGTTCCTTTAAAAAAATTTGTTCTCTCATGGTGTTTTTTTAAAACATTAAAATGAAGAGAAAAAATTTCTTAATATGCAACATGATATGCTCTTCAAGTTTTTTGTCTAAAACATAAGTGAAAAAACTCAAAGAAAACCAAACAACAAACAAAATTCCATAAACAACATATAAATTTAGACCATATTGACATACAAATTTAGAAACAACTTAAAATAAATTTGAAAAATCTAATGCAACAAAAAATTTATTTATGAGTGCAGATATCCCCCTCTATGTAGTCTATATGATAAATTAATTGCTACTCTAAAATGCACTTCCTTTTATTTTATTTTTATTGTAAAGAAAAATACCTACGAATGCCTAACAATGCATAATGTATTGCTTTTTACATAGAAAAATAAACATTTCTTCTTCTTTTTTTTCTTTTAAAAAGTTAAAACGTACCAGAAAGCCTATGTATTCCTCATCCGACTTCATGAACATACCATTGAATCTCCAAGATACTATGTGTCATCCATATAGACATTGTGTTGTATCTGCACGACCACAGATCAGATACCACAGCTCCTAGAAACCCTAGTTTTGGACTTCGTAATTTTTATAGGATCAAATTTCTAAAAACCTATAGTAAAAACATAAAAACATAAATCAAAAACTCGATATTGACAAGGCAAATAAAAATGTGAAACCCTTTGGGGGTCCCACCATGAACGCTATTTTGTATAGCAGAAAATATCTATACCAATATAAATATAATGAAACAAAGCAAATAAAAACTATATGAACATCAAACATTATATATTAATTAGCTAACACATAGATGTATCCCAATTCAGGGGTTATAGAGCAATATTTGCTTTGATACAATGATTTACAATGATAGGGGTGAAACCCTTGATCACTCAATAGTTGTGTCTTCGGATCTTATTTGCTGCAAACAGAGGTGAGTGGGCTTGTGTATCCCTATAAGGCCACTCAAGCTACAACAACCATCAATGAAATTATCTCCTACACCTACACACAAATCACAACATAAAAATTGGATCAATAGTATATGTGAGGGCTCCACTATGTGAGGTCCTATTTAAAAAGTAGATCTACTAAAACCTAACTGTAGTGTTGATGAAATATAAACTAAATACAAGAAATGTAAGATAGAAAGAAAATAACAACCTTTTCAATACCTGAGTCCTTGATCTACTCTTCTACTGGTTCAATATGATGTCGCACAGATAAAATAGTGGATATGGCAGCGATGAGGGTTTGTGCGAGTATGAAGTGAAAGTCAGATGATAGAATGCTAGGGCTCACAAGATAATGAATGATCCAACCTTGTGATTTCTCTCTCTTTCATTCATAAAAAAGAATGATCTTTTATGATTCCACTTAATACATGTTAGGGTTTTGATGACATTAATAGGAAACTGATATTAAAACATGATGAAGGGTTGTAATTGTGATTTGATAAGTGATATTGATCATTTTAAATGAGTGGCCATGATGGGCGACTAATATTTATTCATATATATATATATGATGAATGACTATGTTTTGATGATGAGTGGATGACAAGTGGCACCATTCAAAGGGTTGGAATCACATGGGACTCATCGTAACCACTTGGATAAATTAATATATTTGTTAAAGTGACATAGAAGAAAAAAATAATTTCTAAAGTGCATATAGAAGGGTGTTAATAATAAATTTGGATGGATGAGAAACCATTTTGTAATCTATGTTTTAGAAATTTGTTATTTTAATCTATTTTAATTAGAGCTAAACATTTTTTTACCATAATTAGTGTTTGATTTGGATTTTTTTAATACATAGGGGAATCGGTACCATTGGGTGATTCTACTATAAACCCTAGCCTGTTGGGTTAGACAAAGTCAACATGACCCGCAACCCTTAGGGCATCAAACAAACCCACAACCCTTAGGGCAACAAATAGGGGAACATTTTAGTTTACATGGATTTTTAAGAGGGGTCTTGGTCCCCTCTTATTAGGATTTGAACTTGGATCTCATTTGAGTTGTATTTTGACTACTATAAATATGAGTTGAAGGTTCATTTTTAAGGATCCTTTTGGTAAACTTAAAAACTTCTCTACTCTTTGAATAAAAAATATGTTAGGTAGGAAACCTTTATAATCTCTAGCTCATTGAGTAAAGAAAAAATCAACAAAACTCTAACCCTCTTGAGAATCGAATAAGGACAACCTAATGACTAGCACTCAACTATTACCAACCAACCTATTGGATTGTAAAATGAATCAAAATTATGTTAGATAATATCATTGAAATAAATAAATAAATTATATATAACAATTGCTATAAATTTATGTATACTCTATCGTAACTTTTGAATGGTGATAAAATGATATATTTACCCTTTTTTTCATCTATTTCTTTGAAACTCTACCTATTAATATTAATGTATGGAAAATATTTTATCTTTAGATTAAATTCAAACGGCTATATTTGTATCTATGTATTTAGATATCTACTAAAATACATTTATGTTTTCCTTTATAGCTTTTTCTTATTATTATTCTTAAACATTTAGACTAGATTATTGCATTAGAAAGAATCCAAACCTCTATATAGGTTGAAATGCATAAAAATACTTCTTCCAATGTTGGTCAGGGTAGAAACCCATTACTGTTCTCAATGCAGCATATAAAATTATTGATAAGGCTTTGGCTCAAAGGATCAGTATTATTACATAATATTAGGTTAAATGAATAAATTGGCTTCTTAAAGGGAAGGTATATTCTTAACAATTTAATTTGAGCATAGGAAATGTTCGAAAGGGTGCTAGAATTTGGTCAGATGCTCTCTTTCTAAAACTAGAGTTTGGTCCAATAGAAACGACAGAAATGGATCATCACAACCCTTACATAATTTGTGAACCTTTTGTTTATCAAAATGGCCATCCTTCCATTTATCCAATCCATCATTATCCCTCTCCGTCTCTTGATTCTGCGGCAAACCCCCAGATCCTATGGACATGAGAAAAAGCCAGCAATCCGTGGCAAACCCCCAGATCCTATGGACATGAGAAAAAGTCAGCAATCCGTGTTGCTTTCTTTCTGCCATTGGAGCCTGCCTTCTTGCATTCCTCCTAGGTTTAAAATTTGCTGCGTGTCAATTAGTACTAGGTTTAAGGTGTCAACTCTATATGTCCTATGCTTTATCAGTTCAGTCATGTCTCTGTCAATTAGTAATTACTCGATTTGCCGACAAAAACGCAGACATGCAAAACGCCGAGCGAGATTATAAATTGTATAGCAAAGGAGATTCAAATACACTATGTGAGCCTTACATCTAGACTTTTTGGGCACACTATAGGCATGCCTATATATAGATATCACACTTTATATTCACATCAACTACGGAGACCTCGCATAAGCATTTTGAGGATGACCACCCGCCTACATTTATGTTATTTATGCTCCTATAACAGGATTATTTCGTATAGTAATGATTAGATAGTAATAGTTTATCAATTATAATATTTAATATTATATAAAGTGGAATGTTATTAACAAAAGTAAGATATGATCTCAATATTTCATATGCAAAGATTTGCGTGTATTGAGGTCAATTTAATTGTGGAATTGTGGAGTGGTTTTGACTAAGCATAATTATTAGCTATATTTTATAATATAATATTAATTTTTAGTTATATTTTATAATATTATACAGTAAAATATAAGTTATGTTGTATTTCATATGACTTATATTCTATACATTTCATAAAGCATCTTGGGTCTTTAGTTAAATGAATTATAAATATTATGGTATTATTATTTGGTTTAATGATTCCATTTTAATTTGTGATTAGAAATAACTTACTTTTAGAGTCATTTAAAACATGTAGAAGTGATTCACCTTAAATTTGACTTACAACCTTAGTAATGTGAAATTTTGCTATTTTTTTGACATTGACATTTTTTATATTATATTTAATAACATTGGCTAATTTTTATAAGCAATTATATAGGCTTATGAACATAATCATATCTTTTTATTTTATTTCACATGGTTGCATTGATAGTGTTATATATGTTTTTAATATTATTTAAGTTGAACTAAGAGGTACAATTGACTTGCTTCAAAAGCATACATGAAGAAGTATTTGCTATTGCAAAGTTCGATTTGATTCATTCTAATTAGTAATTAAATGTTTGGATGAATGAAAAAATAATGTATTTTTTGCTTTCTTTTTTAAAGGAACTAAAGCAATAGGACTTGTGATTTTGGATAACATATTTGTATAAGTTTATTTGGATCACTAGGTGATATTAACAACAATTCAAAGAGAGAATATTGAATAGATTATGACAAGAGAACAACTCGAAACATGAGAGGAATTCATTAGTGACAAAGAGGAAAATGAAGAAATAATTAAAAATGTTAGAAAAATAATTGATAATTTACCTAAAATTATGATGTTAATAATTTCTAATATATTAATATTAGATTATATTAAAAAAATTTATAAGTAAAATTGATTCCATTTTTTTTTGTAATGATGCTAAATAAAAAGAAAAATCTTTTTATAGCAAACCAATGTTAGTTTTTATTTTTGTTAGGTATATAAATAAAGGTTGTTTTGACTAATAAAAAACATAGAACAAAAAAATACTAAATAAATTGATAATAGATGCATATAGGTTTATTGACCTTGAGGGATCTTGTATGCATATAAATTTACTTAAAAATATTTATTTTTATATTACAGGGTGTAGACTAATAGACTAATTGGTTCTGCAGTACTGCATGGAGTATTGTGTGGTTATAGGGGTAGATTGCACAAAGTACTATGTGACGGATGCTTTTGATCTACATATAATAATATGGAATACGTCTACCGCCTCCACCGCCTCCACCATGTAAAATAAAAAAATAAATGTTTTAGTCTTTTAAATGATTAATTTTAAAATTTGGTAAAATACAAATAAATTTATGTGTTCGAACTTTAATACTAATTATATATATAAAATGTGAGGTTTAAAATGGATAATATAATATAATTTTTTATTCTTATATCTAATTAGGTTGTATATATATTTATTAAAACAATCATATATATTTATATTTATATTTATAGCAAAATAAAAAAACATATAATTACAAATAAAAGAGTATAATCATACATTCTTAGAATATAATTGTTTTATAAAATATAACAACTATTTTATTTAAACCAAGTAATTTTCATAAAATATAAAAAATATTTTATTTTTTATATAGCATTTAATTTAATATATTTTAATAAATAGTGGTTTTAGTGTCTTGAAATGTGGTGTAAAATATTTGTTGTTATAAAAGAACATTGTAGTTTGTAAAGATTTAACTTTTTTGATTAAGTAGTTTATAAAAAATTATATTATTTTATAAATATTTTTAAAAAATATTTATTATTTAAATTTAATTTTGATTTTTTTTAATTAATATTTTAATTTTTAAAATAATTATTTTTTATTTTTCAAATAATTTTTTTTTAAGTTAAGGATGCTTTGTCAGTAACAAATTCTTATGATTTATTATTAGTAGTTTAAGAGATATAATATTGAGTTATGATATGGTAAAAATTAGAAACATCGTGGAAAGTCATTAATAAAGAAGACAAAAGTGTGAAAGAATGTAGGGGCAAAAAAAATTGTTAATCTCAACAAAAATAATTTCTAATGCAACAATAATATATTTTGTTATTTATTTTATTTAATGAGTAAATTAAACACCACTTTTTTTAATTTTAATTTTAAATAAGGAGTTTTATAGTGAATCAATGTTTATTTTTAAACTGAGACTCGAGAGGTCGATACTGGAACTTAACTTTTACATAGACTCAGTCTCTGACATCTACACTATACATTCCATATTCTAAACAACGTTGAAATCTCTATTCTTAAGCAAAGGACAACCATATTCTAGGAGTGCCAGTAAGCGGTGAGTTCGATATTACAGTTTTATTAAAAAAAAAATAATAATGAGTTTACAGAGGGGTTTCTGTCCCTCCTATTAAAAAATGGGTTTGAGCAGATAAATCAAAATCCTTACAATTTTTATAATTATTAAATATACTTAAATTTAAATGAACAAATAGAGAAATGTCCATTTGTATACTTTTAATATTAATATATTGAATATTTATAGATTTTGTTTCCTCGTTGTCTTTGGCACTGCGTTTTCTTTATTCTTATTTTAAGAACGACCCTACTCGTCTTCAAACTAGACATGGTTGTTGTAGCTATAGAGCATGTCACAATTCCCTCTTGCATGATGTTAGCCTTACATATAGACTTTCTGGGCAAACTATGACGTCGTATGGTTACGATATGGTAAAATCTATATCCACACTTACATTAGAGCTACATAGGAACTAGTGAGGGAATGTTTTATATTTACAGCAGGTAGCATGCCTTTAGACATATCATACTTTACTTTACACTCGTATCAACTTTGGAGACCTCCTATAAGCCTTGGTTGAGGATGCCTTCGTTGAGGGTGATCAAGTTTGGAGACCTCCTAGAAGCCTTGGTTCAATCTGAATTCGCACGGATAAAACAGTGGATATGGCAGCGATGAGGGTTTGTGTGAGTATGAAGTAAAAGTGACATGATAGAATGCTAGGGCTCACAAGATAATGAATGATCCAACCTTGTGATTTCTCTCTCTTTCATTTACAAAAATGAATGATCTTTTATGATTTCATTTAATACATGTTAGGGTTTTGAAGGGTTGTGATTAAAATATGATGAAGGGTTGTGATTGTGATTTGATAAATAACATTGATTATGTTAAATGAGTGATCAAGATTCAAACTTAATGGACGACAGAGATTTATCCATATATATATATATATATATATATATATATATATGATGAATGACTATGATTTGATGATGAGTGGATGACAAGTGGCTAGGATTTGGTGTCTACAAATTGATTTGAATCCTATAAATGTGTAAATATGACCATTCAAATGGGTTGGAATCACATGGGACTATCATAACCACTTCGATAAATTAATATATTTTCTAAAGTGACTTAGAAGAAAAAAAGTAATTTCTAAAGTGCATATAGAAGGGTGTTCATACTAAATTTGGAAGGATAAGAAACCATTTTGTAATCTAAGTTTTAGAAATTTGTTATTCTAATTTCATGTTAACTAAAGCTATTTTTTTTTTTACCACAATTAATGTTTGATTTGAATTTTTTTTAATACATAGTGGAATCGGTAACACCATTGGGTGATTCCACTATAAACCCTAGCCCATTGGGTTAGACAAAGTCAACATGATCCACAACACTTAGGGCATAAAACAAACCCGCAACCCTTAGGGCAGCAAACAGGAGAACATTTTAGTTTACACAGGTTTTTAAGAGGGATCTTGGTCCCGTTGTACTAAAATTTGAACTTGGGTTTCATTTGAGTTGGATTTTGATTACTATAAATATGAGTTGAGGGCTCATTTTTAAGGATCCTTTTGGTAAACTTAAAAACTACTCTACTCTTTGAATAAAAATTATGTTATGTAGAAAACCTTTATAATTTCTAGCTCATTGGATAAAAATAAAATCAACAAAACTCTAACCCTCTTGGAAATCCAATAAGGACAACAAACACTAGACTATTACCAACCTAAAGTAAATTAAAATTATGTTAAATAATATCATTAAAATAAATAAATAAATTATATATAACAATTGCTATAAAATAATGTATAGGCTTCCTTAACTTTTTGATGGTAATAAAATAATATATTTATTTTTTCCATCCATCTCTTTGCAAAAACTACCTATTAATATTAATTTATCGAAACTATTTTATCTTTAGATTAAATTCAAACGACTATAATTGTATCCATGTATTTAGATATTTACTTAAATGCATTTAAGTTAATGTATCGAAACTGTTTTATCTTTAGATTAAATTCAAACGGCTATAATTGTATCTATGTATTTAGATATCTACTTAAATGCATTTATGTTTTCCTTTAAACATTTAGACTAGATTATTGCATTAGAAAGAATCAAACCTCTATATAGGTTGAAAGGCATAAAACTGTTCTCAATGCAGCATATAAAATTATTGATAAGGCTTTGGCTCAAAGGATCAGTATTATTACATAATATTAGGTTAAATGAATAAATTGGCTTCTTAAAGGGAAGGTATATTCTTAACCATTTAATTTGAGCATGGGAAATGTTTGAATGAGTGGTAGAGTTTGGTTAGATGCTCTCTTTCTAAAACTAGATCCTGATAAAGCCCAGGACGATAGTCATTGACCATTTATCATTTAGATGCTTTAGTGACTGGGATTTAGTCCTTTGATTAGACACATAATCTCCCTTATCTTCGTTGATGCTTGTATTAGAATTTCTATTAATGGTTCTCTTTCTATTACCTATGTTTTAAAATTGAAACTTTGTTGTGAACGATGTGGTGTGTATTACAATGTAACCTTGTTATTACAGTATTTTTATCATTCATATTATAATATTTTAACAATTATTTTTATTAATTTTTTTTTTAATTTATATATATTTCGATAATTCACTGTGTATTGATCAAATAGTGGACTTCATTTTTGTTGTAGACATTTTCTATTTCAACCCATTCTTTAGGTATAGATTGATTTGCACTCGGAGTAGAAGAGCCTATTCATATAAAAAATTAAAATTAAAAGAAAATACATATCTTGCCAAATTGCGAAGGCAAACCCAGCACCAAACTGGTAACAAGCAATTCCAAGTCCACATAAAGCTGTCACCAGGCGCGGCCTCCACATGCACAGTCTTCTCTCTCGTCTGCTTATTGTCCATGCAAAGTTATCATCGACATTCATTCACTGTTTCGAAAACAAACAGCAGACACGTTGTCTTGACCCGTCGAGGCATCATATTATAATTGTTATTAAATGGTGATTGACCGAGCGTTAAACGTTGCTTAACCCGGCAAACAAGGCGTGTCTTCACCCATCTGGGTCCCTATTTTCCTTCGCCTTCATGTACAACTTTTCACTCTTCCATCTACAGGATACATGTCTTAGTTTTGTTTAGTTATAGTCATAGTTGTATATTGTTTGAACTGTGGTTCCAATTTAAATGGAGGTTATAAATAAGTTATTTTTTTGAGAGATATTTAATTGAGAGCCACGAAAACCCGAGAGGTGGGGATGGGAACCAAACATTCTGGAAGCTCTCCATGTGCGTCTTGCAAGCTCCTCCGCCGCCGTTGCGTAAAAGACTGCATCTTTGCGCCCTTCTTTCGTACGGATGAGCCTCACAAGTTCGCCATCGTTCACAAGGTCTTCGGCGCCAGCAACTGTTAGAAAAATTAACCCAGATTTCACGCCTGTGCCCAACTGCGCTCCGAACCTTGGGCGAAACCGGATTGCGCTCCAGACATGGGCGAAGTCGGACTGCGCTGCCGCAGTCCGGGATCCCGGCAAAGGGCTGACATGACGCCGCACCTACCCTCTGACAGATGTGACGCTTGTGCGGCGATTGGTCAAAAACCCTAGTTGAGGGCCTGTCAGAACCTGTCAGAGGACAAACCCCAATCCTCCTCTTCCCGCGGCTATATAAGGAGTCTCGGGTATTTCAGATAAAAAGAGGAAGAAAAAGAGAAGGAGCAAGAAGGAGCAGAGGCAAAGAAAAGTATCTCAGCGAGCAGTTTGACTCAGCTGATTAATGTCTGAGCAGCCGACTCGACATTTTGTCTGTTTAACTTATCCTGCAGTGCAGCCTGCAGATGACTGTAATTTCCTCGGTTGAGGAACTCTGTAACCCCCGTTTAATATAAATAAAGTTTGCTGTTTGTTTCCGACATCTTTTAGGGTTTGCAGTTTGTTGCTCTCTGTTCCGGCGTCTCTCTCTTCTCATACAGGTGTTGCCAAGCCAGGCAAACCCAGCGGCAGCCGCGGAAGAAGAACAAGTCTAAAGCGGCTTTCCAAGTTTGCTTCCAAAGTTCGCAGCTAATACTGGAGCAGCTCGAGTGCACGAGAAGTCCGAAGTTGGCCTCAGTCCCCTCTTCACCCTGCACAGTTCGTTGGCTGCCCGAAGTTCGAACTTCGCCCAAATTTCGGGCGAAGTCTGTCGCAGCCGCGAAGTTCGAACTTCGCCCAAATTTCGGGCGAAGTCTGTCGCAGCCGCGAAGTGCGAACTTCGCCCAGTTTCGGGCGAAGTCCGGCTGCGGCCCCGAAGTGCGCACTTCGCCCAAGTTCGGGCGAAGTCCGGCTGCGCAGCCGAAGTTCGAACTTCGCCCAATTTCGGGCGAAGTCCGTCGGCGCGGCCGAAGTTCGCACTTCGCCCTAGTTTGGGCGAAGTCCGTCGGGCCCCCGACTTGCGCACTGCGCTGTCCGAACAGCGCCGTGCAGACTTCGGCGTGTTTAAAAAAAAAATTTAAATTCTTCAGCAACGTCAGCAAAATGCTTCAGGTAACATCTTAAGTGTAATGTCGATATTAATTCAGGACGAAATTTAAATGTTTTAGTTTACATCCGATTAAGGCATTATTTTAATTTTTAACAATGCCTAGGATCTCCCTTTTCACGAGAGAGCAGATGCCGTTTGCTCCTTGGTGTATGAAGCCGATGCTAGGATGAGAGATCCGGTGTATGACTGTGTAAAGGCCATATCAACTATGAACAGTGAAAGGGCTCACTTGAAGGCGGATTTGGCTATTGCAAAAGCTCAAAATGTGAAGCTGCAGCAAGAAAATGTCGTCTGCAATTCAATTGCTGGTAAGTTGAAGGCGGAATTGGCTATTGCCAAAGCTGAAATTGTGAAGCTGCAGCAAGAAAAAGCCGTCTCCAATTCAAATAATTCAATCACAGCAGAAAAAGCCGTCTCCAATTCAAATAATTCAATCACAGAAGTTGCTGGTACGTCAAATTCAGTTCCAATAGAAACGACAGAAATCGATCATCACAACCCTTACATAATTTGTCAACCTTTTGTTTATCAAAATGGCCATTCTTCCATTTATCCAATCCATCGTTATCCCTCCCCGTCTCTTGATTCTGCGGCAAACCCCCAGATCCTATGGACATGAGAAAAAGCCAACAATCCGTGTTGCTTTCTTTCTGCCATTGGAGCCTGCCTTCTTGCATTACTCAATTAGTAATTACTCGACTTGCCGACAAAATCGCAGATATGCAAAACGCCAAGCGAGATTATAAATTGTATAGCAAAGGGGATTCAAATACACTATGTGAGCCTTACATCTAGACTTTTTGGGCACACTATAGGCATGCCTATATATAGATATCACACTTTATATTCACATCAACTATGGAGACCTCGTATAAGCTTTTTGAGGATGACCAACCGCCTACATTTATGTAATTTATGCTCCTATAACAGGATTAGTTCGTATAGTAATGATCTAGATAGTAATAGTTTATCAATTATAATATTTATTTATAAAGTGGAATGTTATTAACAAAAGTAAGATATGATCTCAATATTTCATATGCAAAGATTTGCGTGTATTGAGGTCAATTTAATTGTGGAATTGTGGAGTGGTTTTGACTAAACATAATTTTTAGTTATATTTTATAATATAATATTAACTTTTTTATTAAGCTATTTATATTTTTTTATGTATATGTTTTTCAAATTTTTGTTAAATATTTTTTTAATAATAAAAAATATATTTATGAAGGAAAGCATGGAATGATAGAAGAACTACTATCTTTAAATTATTTGTAACATTTTACATTTAATTATATTAAATATTTTTGAATTTAGATAATGTGAAAACTTAAACTTTAAGCTAACAAATGAGAGATTATTATTTATAAATACATGTAAGCTTTTTTCAAGTTACTAGATGATTAAAAAACAAATATGCAACAAATAAATATGAACAAATTATTTATCATATTTATATTACATTTTCATGTTTAATTTATTAAAATTTTAATGGTTATAAAAAATGATAATCTTTTGAATTTCAAAAGAAAAATAAAGACAAGCAAAAGTTATTTCAGTTGTAACATTTTAGGTTTTATTTATAAATATATGCAAGTTTTTTTCAATTTATTAGAGTAAAAGAAATGTGTAACAAATTATTTTTCATATTTATATCACATTATAATGTTTAATTTGTTATAAAAATAATCATAATTTTTTAAATTACAAAATAAAAATAAAATAAATATATAAGTTATGTTGCATTTCATATGACTTATACTTTATACACTTCATAAGGCATCTTGGGTCCTTAATTGAATGAATTACAAATATTATGACTTTATTTGGTTCAATGATTCCATTTTAATTTGTGATTAGAAATAATCTACTTTTAGAGCCATTTAAAACATGTAGAAGTGATTCAACTTAAATTTGACTTACAACCTTAATCATGTGAAATTTTGCAATTTTTTTGACATTGACTTTTTTTATATCACATTTAATAACATTAGCTAATTTTTTATAAGCAATTATATAGGCTTATGAACAAAATCATATCTTTTCATTTTATTTCACATGGTTGCATTGATAGTGTTATATATTTGTTTATCATTATTTAAGTTGAACTAAGAGATACAATTGGCTTGTAGAAAAAGCATACATGAAGAAGTATTTGCTATTGCAAAGTTAGATTTGATTCATTCTAATTAGTAATTAAATGTTTGGATGAATGAAAAAATAATGTATTTTTTGCTTTCTTTTTTAAAGGAACCAAAGTAATAGGACTTGTGATTTTGGATAACATATTTGTATAAGTTTATTTGCATCACAAGGTGATATTAACAACAATTCACAGAGATAATATTGAATAGATTATGACAAGAGAACAACTCTAAACATGAGAGAGGAATTCATTAGTGACAAAGAGGAAAAGGAAGAAAGAATTCAGAGTGTTAGAAAAATATTTGATAATTTACCTAAAATTATGATGTTAATAATATCTAATATATTAATATTAAATTATATTAATTTTTTTATGAGTGAAATTTACTCCATTTTTTTTTTTGTAATGATGCTAAATACAAAGAAATATATTTTTATAGCAAACCAATGTTAGTTTTTATTTTTGTTAGGTATATAAATAAATGTTGTTTTGAATAATAGAAAACATAGAAAAAAAATACTAAATAAATTGATAATAGATGCATATAGGTTTATTGACCTTGAGGGATCTTGTATGCTTATAAATTTACATAAAAAATATTTATTTTTATATTATAGGGGTGTAGACTAATTGGTTCCATCAAATGGAGGTCCAAGGTTCAAATATCTAGCCTAGTCGATCCAACTACATGGAGTATTGTGTGGTTATAGGGGCAGATTGCGCAGTACTATGTGATAGATTTTGGCTTTTTATCTACAGAGAATACAAATAAAAAAATATATGTTTTAATATTTTAAATGATTGATTTTAAAATTTAGCAAAATACAAATAAATTTATATGTTCGAACTTTAATACTAATTATATATATAAAATGTGAGGTTGAAAATGGATAATATAATATAATTTTTTATTCTTGTATCTAATTAGGGGCCTCTCGATAACTTGGAGAGTTTTTACTACCCACTTGCTCTCCAAGAGGGGATAAAAAAAAAAAACATATAATTACAAATGAATGTGAGGTTGAAAATGGATAATATAATATAATATTTTATTCTTGTATCTTAATAAGCTTGTATGTAGATTTATTAAAACAATCATTTATATTTATATTTATATTTATAGAAAAATAAAAAAACATATAATTACAAATGAAAGAGTATACTCATACATTCTTAGAATACAATTGTTTTATAAAATATAACAACTATTTTATTTAAAACAAGTAATTTTCATAAAATATAAATATTAATTTATTTTTTATATAGCATTTAATTTAATATATTTTAATAAATAGTGGTTTTAGTGTCTTGAAATGTGATGTACAATATTTATTATTATAAAAGAACATTGTAGTTTTTAAAGATTTTTCTTTTTTGTTTAAGTATTTTATAAAAAGTTATATTATTTTATAGATATTTTTAAAAAAGATATAGTAAAAAATATTTATTATTTGAAGTTATTTTGATTTTTTTTAAATTAATATTATAATTTTTTAAATAATTATTTTTTATTTTTTCAAATACTTTTTTTAAGTTAAGGACAAAGCAATATACTTTTTCAGTAACAAATTCTTATGATTTATTATTAGTAGTTTAAGAGATATAATATTGAGTTATGAAAGGTAAAAATTAGAAACATCGTGGAAAGTCATTAACAAAGAAGACAAAAAATGTGAAAGAATGTAGGGGCAAAAAAGAAAATTGTTAATCTTAAGTATATTAAACACCACTTTTTAAATTTTAATTTTAAATAAGGAGTTTTATAGTGAATCAATGTTTATTTTTAAATTGAGACTCGAGAGGTCGATACTGGAACTTAACTTTTAAGTAGACTCAGTCTCTGACATCTACACTATACATTGCATATTCTAAACAACGTTGAAATCTCTATTCTTAAGCAAAGGACAACCATATTCTAGGAGTTCCAGTAAACGGTGAGTTCGATATTACAGTTTTATTAAAAAAAAAAAATAATGAGTTTACAGAGGGGTTTCTGTCCCTCCTATTAAAAAATAGGTTTGAGCAGATAAATCAAAATCATTACAATTTTTATAATTATTAAATATACTTAAATTTATAATTATTAAATATACTTAAATTTAACGTTAAATGAACATTTAGAGAAATGTCCATTTGTATACCTTTAATATTAATATATTGATTATTTATAGATTTTGTTTCCTCGTTGTCTTTGTCAGCGCGTTTTCTTTATTCTTATTTTAAGAACGACCCTACTCATCTTCAAACTAGACATGGTTGTTGTAGCTATAGAGCATGTCACAATTCCCTCTTGCATGATGTTAGCCTTACACATAGACTTTCTGGGCAAACTATGATGTCGTATGGTTACCATATGGTAAAATCTATATCCACACTTACATTAGAGCTACATAGGAACTAGTGAGGGAATGTTTTATATTTACAGCAGGTAGCATGCCTCCATACATATCATACTTTACTTTACACTTGCATCAACTTTGGAAACCTCCTAAAGCCTTAGTTGAGGGAATGTTTTATATTTACAGCAGGTAGCATGCCTCTATACATATCATACTTTACTTTACAGCCGCATCAACTTTGGAAACCTCCTAAAGCCTTAGTTGAGGATGCCTTCGTTCAGGGTGATCAACCTTCTATATTTGATGAGTTCTAACACTTAGGTGGATTGATAAGTGCTAGTTTAGATGGGCATTTGTCAAGAGGAGATTTAGGTTCAAACCTTGGTGGTGCCAGTTAGCAAAGGCAGTATTTTGTTCCTCTGAGTGCGCGCCAGACGGATAAGTTCATTGTGTGCATTCCATGTGCGCGCCAGACGGATAAGTTTATTGTGTGCATTCCATGTGGTTTGAACCCTACCGTAACCAGTTACTAAAAATAGTGGCTGTACCAACTCTCCAAAATCAGAAATAAACATTTACTCCCTATGATGTAATTTATGCTCTACTTGTTAAGTTAATTATTATTTATTATAATTAATATTTTATACCATATTTTAATATTATATTTTTATATAAACATTAAATGATGTTAAAAAGATGAGTTGGTATAATAATGATTTATATAATAATATATATATATATATATATATATATATATATATATATATATATATATATTGTATTTACATGGTGGAATCGGTAGCCTCCATGAATCCGGGCAGGTTGTCCAGCTTTTATGGCCGCTACAGTATTCTGCGCTGTCTGCCTTGGAAGCCGCCACACAGATCTTCGTGCAGTCCGCACTTATAATCACCATGCCACAATCATTTTAAAACTTTTATGTCGCTGAAAGCACCAGGAAATGGACAAGTGTTCAGTCCGACGAGGTCCGAGATTTGAACCTTGGACCTCCGCCCCCTTATGGGGTTTGGATGAACCAATTGGTCTACACCTCGGACCTGGAATAATAATTTATTAAGTTATAATTTTTTTTATATTAAATCAAGTGGAATGTAATTAACAAAAGTAAAATATAATATAAATATTTCATATGCCAAGACTTGCTTGTACTGAGGTCAATGCAAGATAATCAATTATGCAGGATAATCAATTGTGGGACTGTGAAGACTAAGCATCATCTTTGGTAATATTTTATAGCATAATTAGTTGGTAATTTTATTAAATTGTTCATTTAATTATTTAAATGTTTTTTTTTTTTTTTTTTCTAATTAATATAATTTTTGGGTAATAAAATAAATAAAGTAAACATTTGTAAAAGATTTTTTTGATGACAAAACAAAAGTAAGAAATGATAGAAGAACTATTTCATTTTGGTTTTAGAAACATAAATCATTTGTAATATTTACATTTACTTTTAAATTTTATAGAATATCTTTTTGAACATAGACAATGTGTGAAACTTAAACTTTTAGCTAAAGAATTTGAGAGTATTATTTATAAATATAAGCAAGCTTCTTTCAAGTAGTTAGAAGATTAAAAATGTATAACAAATGAAAATGAATTGTTTATATACAATAAATTATATAACATAACAAATTAAACATTGTTATGTTTAATTTGTTATAATTGTAATTAAAATTATAATATTTATAATGGTTATAAAAATAATGGTAATTTTTTGAATTAAAAAAAATAAGAAAGAAAAACAAAAGTTATGTTCCATTTCATGACTTATACTCTATATATTTTACAAGGCATTTTTAAAGATTTCGTTTTTTCCTTTCTTCAAAAATTTGTCTCTCTAGAGAATGAATCCTTCAATGTTAGTTTACTCATAATTTTTAGATTTTTTTTTGTGATTCTATTTTGATTCATGATTAAAAATAACCTACTTTTAGAGCTATGGTGATTCACCTAAAATTTGACATGCAACTTCTTGACATTAACATTTATTATATCACATTTAATAACATTAGCTAATTTTTAAATGCAAGTTAAACATTGAAACTTAAACTTTAAGTTAACAAATTTGAGATTATTATTTATACACATGCAAATTTCTTTCAAGTTTTTCAAGGATTTAAAAAATATGTGTAACAAATGAAAATGAACAAATCATATATCATATTTATACAACATTGCTATGTTTAATTTGTTATAATTGTATTTAAAATTATAATGTTTATAATGGTTATAAAAATGAAGGTAATCATTGGAATTACAAAAGAAAAAGAAAAAAAAAACAAAATTTTTGTTGCATTTCATATGACTTATACTCTATATACTAAACAAGGCATATTTATAGATTCCCAACTCTACTTGAATCCTCATTTTAGTTCTTTTCTTCAAAAAGTTCTCTCTAAATAATGAATCCCTCAAACTTAGTTTACTAATAATTTGTTATTTTTTATTTGTGACTCTATTTTAATTCATGACTAGAAATAACCTACTTTTAGAGCCATTTAAAACTTGTGGAGGTAATTCACCTAATACTTGACATGCAACCTTAATCATGAGAATTTTTGCTAACTTCTTGACATTAACATTTCTTATGTCACCAATAAGAAATTTCATGCTAAATTGCAAATATGTGAAGGAAGCAACACTTGTTGCAAAGTGAGACCTTGCTCGTAGTTGTAGTGGTGTTGTTGACATTAGGTTTCAGGAGCGATGTGGTACCTGGTGTTTCGAGAATAGATGATGTTAGAAAGGCATATGAAATCAATTTGGATGACCCTTTTTGGTTAGGTAAGTCTATCCAATTTGTTGATTGCCCTTGGTGAGACCTTGGGAAGCTTTAGGTTGGGTTCGTCAATGGGAGGTGTTCCTCAAAGGTGTCTTCCTATTCTTCTTATGTTTAGGTAGTTTCTTACGATTCCTTGGGATACAAGTTTCCCCCATGTAATGTTCATGGTAATTACTTTAAGTCTATGTCCCAGACTTCAGAGTTAATTCTTTGCTAAGGAAGGGGTCTTAGGATTTGGTGGGCAAGTTGGTAGGAAATCATCCGAAGCTAGACTCTTTGAGGCATTGGGCCTTGTCCAAGTAACGTCCAAAAGGTTCCCTTGACCTTGCCTCACTTCCTTGCAACTTTTTTCTTATTAGGCTATCTTGTGAGGATGACTCAAGGAAGATCATGGAATATGGCCCGTGGTTCTTCGACAAGCGTGGCCTTTTCCTAAAACATTGAGGTCATGAATTTAACCTGACACTTCAGCATGTTAATTTGGTTCCAGTATGGGTTCGCCATCCTGAGTTCCTGACTTATCTATGGCATGAGAGTGTCCTTCAAGTGGTTGCATATGCTATTGGGGATTTTATTTCCTTTGATAGAGTCTTGATGTCCCACTCTCATCGTTAGTTTGTGAGAATGTGTTTAATGGTTGATATTGAGAAGCAACTCCCTAATGCGATGGAACTTATTTCCCATTTGGGCACCTGGTCGCAATCATTAATCTATGAAAATAAGCCCATGATTTGTCAATCCTATGGTATGGGTGGGCATCACCAAATCCTATGCCCCTAGAAGAAATAGGTGAATCATCCTTTTAGAAGGTTGTTAGTTCTAATCAAGAGAATATGAATTAAGGGATAACTCCTACCAAGAAGAACTGGATTTGGTGTAAATGGACTCCTTTGGCTTCTAAGGGAAAATGTGTCCTCTCTTCTCAATCGTATCATCTTCCTGGAGATGGATCTTTGGGTTCCTCTCTAAATGGTTCTTCTAAGTCTCAAATTACCAATGGAGCTTTGAAGCCTTATCCCAATGTTGTTTCTAAGTCTCCTCCCAAGGGTTCTTTTAAGTCTCCTCCCTCGCCTATGGACTCATCTTCTCATAATTTAGAAGTTGTTCTGCCTACGGAGGATACTGTAGTGGGCTCAAATATTCCTCTTTCAAATGCTTTTCAAGGCCTTGACTTGATTGCTTCTGAGGAGAATATTAGCTTCATGGCCGGGACCCATATCCATTGAAATTGGATTCCCCTCGTAAAGAATCGATGACTTATCCTATTGGTTGTATCTCTAGTCCAGGGGAATCTCCTAAGTGCATCATGGAGAAAGGTTTTCCTGGCCCCAAGACTCAAAGGCAACATAAAACACCTATGGATTTTGGGTTGACGAAGAGAGTTGGTAGGACCCCTACGAAAGCGGGTAGGAAAAGGCCATGGAGGATGCTATTGCTAATGGTGTTCAAGCTTATCTCATTTTCAAGGAAGAAAATGGTGACAGACATCTTAAGCTTGATATTTTTAAATACCCACTATAGGGAGGATTGGCAAAAAGCTTTCATTTTGAATTTGTAATAAAGTCGTGTTCTTGGAATATTAGGGGACTTAATAGTGCCTCTAAAAAATACTTACTTACTTATTTAAGGAAGAAAAAATACCTTGATTTTTTGTGCATTCAAGAATCTAAACTTGATGCTTCTGCTTGGGAGGAAACACGTAATGTTGTTTGGAAAAATTCAGGTTTTATGGATTTTAAAGCCTTCAGTTCTATTTGTGGTCTCCTTTTCTTTTGGGACCCGTCGAAGTATGATGGCCATGTTATTTCTTCCTCTAACAGGGTTATTAATATTTTTTTTTAGTGTAAATTCGCTCATAGGTGATGGGTCTTGTCAAATATATATGAGGGCAGCCTTGTCAAATATATATGGGTCTTGTCTTGTCATAGGTGAGGGTA
Organism: Wollemia nobilis; assembly: GCA_028583015.1. Taxonomy (NCBI): domain Eukaryota; kingdom Viridiplantae; phylum Streptophyta; class Pinopsida; order Araucariales; family Araucariaceae; genus Wollemia; species Wollemia nobilis. The sequence goes on from JAQPPZ010016348.1 coordinate 6,385,658, forward strand.
GCATTTTTACATGAGTCTTGGATGGTGGTTGGTGATTTTAACTCCCCCTTATTTCCTTTTGAGAAGCATGGTGTTAATGTTGTAGATGAGTGAAGTCTTTTTAATTTCCATGAGTTTGTTAACTAGATAGAGCTTTGTGACATTGATCTCAATGGATCTAAGTTTACCTAGATCAACCGCAGAGGAGGTAATAATCTTATTCTTTGCAGGATTGATAGGGTCTTTGTATCAAATTCCTCTTACGACCTATTTGGCGATGCTTCCTTATTGTCTCTTCCCATAACCGGTTCTAATAATAACCCTTTATGGTTAGAAATTATGAAATGTCTCCCTTTCCTCCCTCAACCCTTCCGTTTTGAAGTTATGTGTCGCTTTCACCCTAATTTTGAGGCCAAAATTATTGAGTGGTGGCAGGCTCTAGTTTTGAGGGAAGGTATGTTTCTGTTGTTAAATAAGTTGAAGAAACTCAGATTGCACCTCAAGTGTTGGAATATGTATACTTTTAGGAACATCTTTTGGGAATAAGAGCGATTGAAATCACTTCTAGTTTTGATCGAAGGTTAGATTGATTCTCATGGTTATTATGATTATTTGCTTTTCAAAGAGAAGTCTACCCTATATTCCTTCCATGATATTCAGGCCAAGGAAGAATTTTTATGGAAACAAAAATCTAGGGAGCTTTGGTTGAAGGAAGGTGATCGTAACTCTCAAATTTTTTAGTCCTCCACTTTGCGTCATTAGGGAGGTAATAGAATTCATGAAATTGTTAAATATGATGGCTCTCATTCTTTGGATATCATGGTAATTAAGGCATAGGCAGTGGATTTTTCATCTCTCTCTTATGCTCTTATCTTGTTCGTGATTGAGAAGCTGAAGATAGAATGTTGGAGGCTATTTCGAGTCTAGTTTCTAAGGATATGAATTCTACCCTTTTGGCCCCCTTATCTGATGATGAGATTCTATCTGTGTTGAATTTTATGGGCCCTCTTAAATCCCCTAGTCCAGATGGATTTATCGCTATCTTCTTCCAAAAATTTTGGTATATTTGTAGGGTGGATGTGTGCAATGCCATTCGTTATTCTTAGAAGTAGAAGGTTTTTCCTAAGGCTCTGAATTCAACCTTTCTTGCAATCATACCAAAAAATGACTTGGTGGCTTTGTTCAGTGATTTTAGATCAATTAGTTTATGCAATACGATGTATAAAATCTTCTCCAAAGCAATGGCTAATAGATTGAAGCTCCTTCTTCCAATTTTGGTTGATTCAATGTAGAGTGGTTTTATGCTAGGGAGACAAATATTGGATGGTGTCATTGTTATCCATGAACTTTTACATTTAGTGCAGAAGAGTGGTAGGGCAGCCTTTTTTACCAAGTTAGATGTTAATAAGGCTTATGACCAAGTGTCATGGCCATTTATGTTTAGAGTGCTAAAGAAATTTGGTTTCTTTGATCCTTGGGTGAATTTTTTGGAGGCTTCAATCTCTTCGACGTGGTTCTCTATGTTGATCAACGGATCTCCTATCAGAGTTTTTAATTCTTGCAATGGGATTCTCCAAGGAGACCCCATATCCCCTTTCCTCTTTATCCTCATGTTTGAAGTTATCGAATGCTCTATTAAATGTCATAGTTTTGATTTTGGTCTTAGATCGGTCCAGTGGATATGCTCGATCTCTCACCAATAATTTATCGATGACACTTTGTTTTCTTGTGTGGTATCATTTTTTCATACTCATGATGTTAAACCTATCCTGAACTATTATGGGAGAGTTGTGGGTCAGTTAATTATCTCAAAAGTAGTATTTTATTTCTTAATACTCCGAAGGTTTATCAACATAGGATCACTTCTATTCTGGGATGTAGGGTTGTTTCTATTTCGACCACCTATCTTGGCCTTCCATTTTTTGTAGGTAGGATTAAGGATTTGCTATGGAATCCAATTATTGAAAGAGTTCAAAGGAAACTTTCTTCCTGGAAAGGGTTTCTCCTTAGCCAAGTCGAGAAGGTTACTTTAGTTCAAAGCACCCTTCAAATTATTCCTATATATTTTCTTTCTATGGACCGGTCCTAAGCTAAAGGGTAAATTCCATCTTATTTATTGGGAGTAGATTTGTTTTAAGAAGCGTTATGGGGGTTTAAATCTCAAAAAATAGGCTATCATGAATAAGGCACTAGTGTCTAACCTAGCCTAGAAGGTTAACTCCATTTATGATCACCTTTGGTACCATATACTCAAAGCCAAATACAATTTTAATCGGTTTCTCTTGGATCAACTTCCAATCGAAGGCTTAAATTTTTGGAACAGTTTAATCAAATCTAGGGATTTTATCAGAGGTAATTGTTGTTGAATTATTTGCAATGGCAGATCCATTTCCTTCTAGGATAGCTTGTGGCTTAGGGATCACCTCCTGGTTGAAGACCTCCATTTCAGAGAAATGTGTTTGCTTTCCAAGGTAGTGGGTTTTCTCAAGGTGGCAAATTTTGTTTCTCTTCATGATGGACATAAAATCTGGTCTCCTTCCCCTCCCTTCCTTAGAAATGATCAATATCATTTTATGTGGGAGTCCCTTATTTTTTAGATATCGTGGTATGTGGTGTGCCAGGAGGAGGTGGTAGACCGGTTGGTTTGGGATGACAATAGTGAGGGATACTTCATGGTAAAGGCATCCTATTCTCTTCTTTGCCCTCAAGGAGTTGGTGATTTCCCTTGCTCCAAGATTTGGTTTAGAAATTTGACTCCAAATATTAATATTTTTTTCTGGCTGGCGATGCAAAATAAAGTCCTTACTATTGATAATTTGTAGAAGAGGGGGTTTAATTTGATCAATCATTGCTTCCTTTGCAAACATGACTAGGAATCTTCCTCACATTTGTTTCTTAAGTGTAATATCTTTCAAGAATTTTTTTATTATTTACTCTAGCAAATTGAGGTCACTTGGATTTTTTTGGATTCTATATATGAGCTGGTCAATTAGTGGTCTTCATTCTTCTCTTCTCCACGTTTAATTTTTTTTGGAAGTTTTTTATTCCCCATATTCTTTAGGGGATGTGTAAGTAGCGAAATTTAAGGGTGTTTAAAAACTTTGAGGGTGACTTCTTTTATTTAAGTCAGATATTTATTTGGAATATGGTTGAAAATGTTTAGGTGGCTTCAAAAGACTCCCTCCCTTCTATGCCCTAGGGCCACCCCAATTTTTATATGGAACAGTTACTTGGTTTCCACCCGAAGTGAATACCACCACTAGATCTGAATATACGTGCGAATATTCATTGGATCCCGCCCCCATATGGCTGATTAAAACTTAATTTTGATGGCGTGTCAAAGGGAAATCTAGGCCCAACTGGTGCAGGGAGTATCATTCATGACTATCATGGTAATGCTATTATGGATTTTGCAGAAGATCTTGGCGTCCAATCATCACACTTTTTTGAATCTCGTGTCTCCTTCTTTAGAATTCAAATGCTAAAGGACCTTGTTATCTGTAAAGCAGTCATTGAGGGGGATTCACTGAACGTTATTAAAATACTTAAGGGATAATTTCATCCTAGCTAGCGTATTTCAAATCTTATCAAAGAATCCAGGGCTCATTTATTATCATTGGAAGAGATGCAGATCAAGCATGAGTATAGGGAAGGGAATATGGTTGCAGACTCCCTTGCAAATCAAGGCATATCTCATCAAAACTTGGTGATTTGGCATATCAATTTTCCACCTGATATCATACGCCTAGTAAATGAAGATATTGTTTAATGCTTGTTAGGTGGTACCTTGTCAATGATTGCCTCTCCTTAGCTTCGGTTGGTGGTGGAGTTTAATTTTGGTTGTCATAATGATGGTGATCATTTACTCAGGGCCTTCGTATTGTCCTCTTGGGTTTCTGTGGCTTGATGTTTTATCTTGGTGGTGTTAGGAAGTCTAGTTTTCTTCTTTTCAAAATTTTAATTTCTCTTTTGTGTTCGTTTGGTGGTTCTCGAACATTCTCTTTGTATGCTTATGTTACTTTGCCCTCACCTCTACATTTTCTCTTTGTGTTCCCTTGGGATGTCATCTGTTCCTCCTCTCAAGGTATGGTAGTGTTATGTCTCTTCTTGTCTTGAGGGTATTGATTTTTTCATCTCCCTCTCATTGAGTGTGTGTAATCATGGCTATTTCATGGTGCACTCCATTTTTCCTATCTGTAAACCTATTAGACGCTCTATCGAGTGGTTGAATTCTAGATTTTTTGGTGGTGGTCATCCCTTATTCTTGTTCTTTAATTTTTTGGCCCATCCTTCGTCATCCTAGGCCCATTATTGGCTTATTATTGTTTTTAGTGTTGCCTTCCTTCATGTTCAGGCTAGTTTTGCTTCCTATCCTCTTATTTTCAGCTTTATTTCTTGGGTATGGCTCTTCTTTCTTCATTTCTATTCCCGGTATTTCTTGGTTGTTCTCAAAGGTGAGTCCCAACCCCTTCTCTATTTCTCTGCATTTGACTTTGTGAGAGTGGTGTTGTTATTTTACCTTGGATCACTAAGGGATCCCCTCTGCCTGTTCTTTTCTATGGGTGGGTGTTGGTTCAGTTATGCTCAATTTATTTGGCCTCTATTTTGGAAAAATCAGATTTCTATTCAGATGGGAAAAGCAAAGATTTTTTCTCCTAAATAATTTTTTTCTAAGTCCTAGCTCGAACCAACTTCTATCAACTTTGATGATGAAGTTAAGTCTATTTTTATGGATAGTGGTTTTTTAGTGTGCATTCAAAATTTTCATGGGTACAATCCAACGCTTACTAACTGGATGGGGGCCACTTGGAATGATGGTTGGGTTTGGATTGGCTCATGGTTGTTCTAGGTGACAACATAGCTTATCAATAGGACCACTGGCCTAATTCTTGATGGTGCTTATCATAACCATGATAGACACTCTCTACTCTAGGAAATTAGTTTATTTTTGGATAAGGAGGAATTTCTTTCGAAATTCCAAAATGGTTGTAGTGTTGCGATGTTACCTCATCCATGGGACCGTGTTTCTAGGGTTATAATGGATTAAATAGGCTGGGGTAGAACTATCTTAGTTCTCCTCTCCTTTTTCTTTCTTGGGTTGGTTTTGTGCAGTCCTTTTCTATTCTACCCCTAGGTGTTTACGATGGTTCTATTCTATTTTTTGTTGTCTACTAGGTATCTTGATTGTAAAGGTTGTGGGATTCCTTTAAAACCCTCTCCATTTTTAATAGTACCACAAGAAAAAAATTCTTATATCACATTTAAAAACATTAGCAATTTTTTGATGCAAATTAAACATTGAAATCTAAACATTAAGCTAACAAATTTGAGATCATATTTTATAAATATATGCAAGTTTATTTCAAGTTGTTCAGGATTTTAAAAATATGTGTAACAAATGAAAGTGAAAAAATTATATACAATAAATTATATATCATATTTATATAACATTATTATGTTTTTGTTATAATTAAAATTATAACTATAATATTTATAATGGTAATAAAAATAATGACAAACTTTTGAATTACAAAAGAAAAAAAAATATGTTGCATTTCATATGACTTATACTCTATACACTCTACAAGGCATCTTTATAGATTCTCATCTCTTCTCATATCCTTATTTTCATTCATTTCTTCAAAAAAAATTGTGTAAAGAATGAATCCTTCAATATATATATATATATATATATATATATAATTACTAGTTGGGATGAGACTCCTCCAAACCTTAGCCAGAAAGAACACTTATTTACAATAGTAAAAAGATATTTTCATTAGAGACCAATCTCCTAAACCACCTATCTGCAATGGTTGTCCAAATTAGTTGAACATTGGATTTGCTCACCAACCTACTTAATCCTCTCATATTCAATAGTTGTCCACTAAATCCCTCAATGCTAGTTTACTACTAATTTGTTATTTTTTAATTTTTAATTCTATTTTAATTCATGACTGGAAATAACCTACTTTTAGAAATATTTAAAACTGGTGGAGGTGATTCACCTAAAAATTTAACAAGCAACCTTAATCATGAGAAATTTCTCTATTTATTATATCACATTTAATAATAACAATAGCTAATTTATCAATTCAATTTAAACATTTATAATCAAATAGATAGGATTATAAAATTAATTATATAATCAAATAGATAGTCTTATCAACATAATCATACACTTTCATTTTATTTCACATGGTTACATTGATATTGGTATATATAGTATTTATCATTATTTAAGTTGAACAAAGAGGTGAGCAAAAATATATACGTGAATAAATACTTGATATTATAAATTTATATTTAATTCATTATAATTATTAATTAAATGTCAGGGTGACTGAAAAAATAATGTATTTTTCTTATCTTTTTCAAAGAACTAAGGGTGAAGCAATACAACTTGTGATTTTGGATAATAAATTTGTATAACTTTATTTGGATCATTGTTAGAATAAGTAATTATTCTCTTAAGTTCTACTAGGATAGACTTGAGTTTCCACTCCTTCATGAGTCATGTGAACTCTCAGTTATAGTTTGCATCATATTTGAGGAGTTGTTGTAATCCAACAACTCTCAATGATCAACTTTGTTATTTTTACAAAGTTGATCCATGGAATAATCAATCAGTTCTATTTTTTTTCTTCAAATCTTGTAATGCTTTTTAATTCTACTCTTGTGAAATTATAACATGGTACCAGAGAAGGATAGATTCTACTAGGAATTATATCTTGAAGGCAGCCTCTTGAACTGGTTCTTACTCTCTTATATTTTGTTTTTAAAAAAGAAAGAAAAATGTTTTATATCTATTGTAGATTGTTTTTTTATATCTGCATTTTTTTTTTAGGAATTTTCTTATGGTAATATCTAGATAAATATTTTTTTTCCTTGTTACGAAAATACTCTCCTTATTTTTTTTGCAATTTTATGTGTCCTCCTCGTATGCCTATGTTTTAAATTTTTTTCTCCATCTCGAACACAGCTCGCTTCGGCTCCATTTAGCCATCACTGCGTATCACTCAAAAGTGGAGACTAAATATTCATAGGAAATATAATTTTTTTGGTGGGCAATATATATTTTTTAATTGAAGTTTGGATTTCGTTATATCTTCATCATATCTTTAATTAGAGGAAGCAGCGCTCCTCGCATAAAAATAGGATGGACTTTTGGTCTAACTTTGAATAGACCAAATTCCATTTATTTTTTTAGAAACGTGGCTTTTGGCTACTGCCTATATTGGCGTGTATAGAGACTACGTCTCATAAAATGGGAATTTTCCTAATTAAATATCTATCATTCGAAGATCTTGTGATTTCCAAATCTTCATTCAACTTGAACTTCTTCCATTTTTTTGTCCTTCGACGATCAAGAAGAACTTCAGTTTTTTGTTATATAATCATCTTAACAATGTTTGAATAATATTATTCTATTATTTTGAATAGTTTTTCTTCATTTAAGCATTATACTGATGATTTTTAGTTGTGCCTATCATATTATGTCCTTTGAGGATCTCTACAAGTGTGCCATAGATGGATATTTAGCAGAACTCATTCTGTGCTTTGTGTTAGATTTTTTTGATGCCTAACATCTTCTATTTTTAAGGAATATGTCTGTGTGTGGCACCATTGCCTTCCTCTCATATTTTGGGAAGCCTCTCTTCTCACTGCCTTCTCTACTACTTTGGGTGCCTTCCTTGCGTTTCGCATACGCAACCACAAGAGACTCTCTACTAAAATGAAGATTGTAACATCCTCATTCCCGAGAGCCTCTCTAGTGTGTGGTTTTTTGGAATCTTCTAGGACTCTTATATTCTCAGTGCCTTCTCTGTGTACTACGGTTCCTTCCCTATGTATCACAATCACAACAAGAGGTGGTATTCAATTATTTAATTTTTTATAAAGTTCATTTCCTTTATTAACCTTTCAGGTGCAGTGATAAGAAGCAAACCTTTAAAAGTTCATATTTTTTGAAGCTCCAATCCAACATATCATGGATGTTGATCCTTCAGGTATCGTTATAATATTTTATGTTTCCTCCCTACTCAACTCTCAGTGCAGTGAATCGTAGCCTTTCAAATATCCTTCCTCATTGTCCATTGGTGTCTCTTGTTCATTGACAGACACAACATCAATGTTCTTCACTGCCTCTTGTCCTCTATATGACGTCAATTAAATTTCAACTCAGATCTGCTAATTTTTTTAAGATAAAAATATACATCTGATCTTAGTTTAAATTTGTAGCCTTCAAAAGTTTATATCCTTTTCTTTCTGGCCTCTCCTTGGTTCGAATATATAAAGGACAGTTGTAATCTCCATAATATAATTTTTTGGGGAGGGGTTTATAGATGCCTTTTTGTACCTATCATAGCATCGAGGGGGGTTGTTATTGTGTCAATTTTTACCTCTTTTATTTTTGCCTCATTACCTTTGTTATAAGTCATTTGTTTATATATATTGGTAATGAAATATAAGTGAGGATAATTGATTTTAAATTACATTCCTTAATACATTAAATATCTTAAATAAAAATATTTTATTCTTTCTTTAATTCCTTCTTAAATAAAATCTCTATATTAAACAACTTACTTTGTTCTAATTATTTTTCTTTCCAAAGTTCTTTAATATTATATAGATATTTTTTTTAGTGGATGAAAGTAAGGATATATCATTAATATATATTATTTAATTATTTCCTTTCTTGCAATACGTCTCTATATTAATGAACTTATTTTGATCAATTTTTTACAAAGAGTTTATTAATTTATATAATTTTTTTTTATAAAGGAATTTAAGTGAGGATATCTCTTTAATTAACCTTGTTAATCTATTTTATTCTCAATTCATTATTCCTTTCTTAAAAATTTCTAAAGAGCAAATATATTAAATCAACTATGCACCTATATTGGAAATTCTAAATAACTTGTAGTTTCCCTCATGCAAGGGTGGGTTATTAAGATAACTAATATAGGAGTCTAGCTAACTAAAAGCCTATATTCCAAGTATCAAATCTACTCAATACTTATAGTTTCCCTCTTGTAATGGCAGGTATTTGAGGAGAAAATATATATAGGCCTGCCATATTTGTTCTCATTAGACTAAGATTAATATCAAATATCCTCAAAATTACTTATAGTTTCCCTCTCATTAGGCTAGGTATTTTGAGATATTTGGTGTTTCTTAAATTTTTATGTTCACTAATATCCATTGCATTCTCTAAATTAAAGTTAAAGGGGGGAAGTTTGGGTTCACTTCAATTTTCTTTGGTAAAATTAATTCAATGAATACAATTGATCCTCTCACTCCTCATAACTACCATACATGGAAACCCAAAATATTAAATCTCATTTCTCAAAAATGGCTCACACACCTATTAGAAGAAAAGCAAACTAATTTTGAAAAAGAATATAAAAAATTTGTTCATAAAGGGAAGATGTATGACACAATGGGTATTATAAGCTCTAATGTAAATGAAAGCTTATGGTTTCACATTACAGATTGTAAAAATCCTTATGAAAGTTGGGAGAAACTAAAGAACTTGTTTGGGAAAGTAGATCAAATAAGATCAATGCAGCTAGAAGTAGAATTAACAATATTATCTCATGAAGACTTCAACAATATTGTTGACTTTCTCACCAAATTCAAAGAAGTCCTCACTCAATACAAAGGCAATGGGAAGAATAAAACTGAAGAAGAATACATTTATCTAATTCTTTCTAAACTAAATGGTGTATTTCAAATATTTTCTACCACCGTTCTATCTACAAAAGATGCTCTTGGTGCAACTTTTAAAATACCCTCCTTAGAAGAATTTTGTGATAGAATAACTAGGGAAGAAACAAAACATGCAAAATATGACATCTCTTCCTCTTCCTAAAAATCCTTAGTAGCCTCTACCTCTACTATATAAAAATTCAAAAATAAATAAAGGAATCCCATAATTTGTAATCACTACAAAAATAATGGTCATTCTGCAAACAAATGCTAGAAAATATTACAACAACTAGAGGCAACTATGAAGGATCAAAATATAGACAGTAAAAATCAGATAGGAAAAGCCTTAAATGTTCAAGGGAAGACCAACAATACTTCATCTAATTACTAGGTCTTAGATTCTAGAGCAACTCATCACATGACTGCTTCAGATGAGTTATTCTCTTCTATCTCCTCTAGTTCAACATGTAGCATAGAAGTTGATGACTCTTCCTTTATTCCATTCAAAGGAAAAGGTGACATATCCATTGATGATGGCTCTATCAATAATTTTCTCTATGTTCTAAACATTACAACAAATATCCTCTCTGTCTATCAGATTTGTACTTTTGGAAAGGGGAAAATTGTTCTCTTCTCTCCAACAAGAGTTGATATAAAATACTTTCAAGACTCCCAATCTCTTATAGACAAAGGAGATATTGATCACAAAACTCGTCTATTTCACTTCAAAGGATTCAAAAATCCAGAAGGGGCCTCCTGTTTTGTGGCTCATGGAGATCTTGAAAGAAAAATTTGGCATGAAAGGTTTTGTCATCTTAGTTATAACTACCTAAAGGAATTGAACACCCATGAAATGGTAACATGTTTACCTCAAGTCTCTTCTATTTATGGAGTATGTCTTGGATGTGCTCTTGGAAAGCAACATCAATATCCTTTCTACCCAAGTGGTTCTCTAAAAGCCTCATCCCCTCTAGATTTAATCTATAGTGACTTAATGTTTTTCCCAAATCCTTATTTCAAAGGAGAAAAATATGCTCTAACCTTCATTGATGACTTTTCCAGAAGAACTTGGATCTACTTCATAAAATACAAAAGTGATGTTCTATCCCACTTCAAAATCTTCAAAGCCTTAGTTAAAAATCAAGCCTCTTGCAACATCAAGCAAATTCACACAAATAATGGGGAAATTCTGTAGTAATGAGTTCTCAATATTTCTATCAAGTCATGGCATCATTCATCAACATTATGTCTCCCATAATCCATAGAAAAATGGCATTGTAGAGAGGAAAAACTGAATATTGAAGGAAATGGTAAACTGTATGTTCCATTCAAGAGATCTTCCAAATTTTTTTTCGGTAGAAGCTATTAATTGTGTAAACTATATTCAAAACCGCACACCTCATAAAGCTCTTGGCCATTTAAATCCGGAAGAAGCATGGAATGGCTAAAAATCGGATGTCTCCTTCTTCACAATTTTTGGGTGTACTGCTTGGGTGTACATTCCAAAGAATAAAAGGAAGGCTCTAGATAAGAAAAGTAAAAAGCTCATATTTGTTTGTTATTGTGAGGAAATGAAAGAATACAAGCTCCTTGATCCCATAACTCATGAGGTATTTTTCATAGGAATGTCCAATTTGATGAAACATTTCCTTAGAAAGATCCTCAACCATCCTCTTCTTCTATTGAGCCTTCTCCTATAGTAGAACCTCAATATAATGAAGAACCAACTTTAGAGATTAATTTAGAGATTTATGATCAAGATGAGGATCCTATAACTCCAACTCAAAGTCTTTCCACTCCTTCCACTATGCCAAAATGGGCCTGCACCATTGTTAAAGAAGCTACTCCTTACATCCAAAATCTTCCATCATCCAGATTAACCAACTCCATAGGCACTGGTCTTGTTTGTCAGTCTATTTCCTCTAATCCTTAATCCTTCAAATAAGCAACTGGTATTAAATAATAGGATGATGCCATATAAAATGAATTCTCTTCCTTAATAAAAAATGAAACTTGGGATTTAGTTCCTCTACCTAAAGGAAGAAAATTAGTTCATTGTAAATGGATTTACAAAACAATATTTGGGCCTAATGGAGAAATTGACAAACATAAATCTCACCTAGTAGCCAAAGGGTTATATCAAATTGAAGGAATTTATTATGCTAAAACCTTTGCACCAGTTGCCAAAATGTATTCTGTTATACTGGTTCTTGCTCTGGTTGCTTCCCAAAAGTGGCATGTCTTCAAATGGATGTAAAAAGTGCTTTCTTACATGGGGAATTAAAGGAAGAGATATTCAAGGAACAACATGTTGGTTTCACTCAAGACTCCTCTCTTGTTTGCAAGCTAAAGAAGTCTCTCTATGGCCTCAAACAAGATCCTAGAGCTTGGTATGAAAAACAAACTCTTTCCTTCTTTCCACAAGTTTTTCTCATTGTGAGTCTGATAACACAATCTAAATTTGGAGATATGAAGGAAAAATTACCATATTTGTTCTATATGTTGATGATATAATACTCACTGGTAGTGACTTCACTCACATTCAGACTATAAAAGACTTCCTCTCTAAAAAAATTGATATGGTTGATCTGGGTCTAGCTCATTACTTTCTTGGGATCCAAATAAATCAAACAAATGCAAGAATTTCATTGTGTCAACAAAAATACACTCTAGATCTTCTTCAAAGGTATAAATTGATAGATTGCAAACCTTCTCCTACACATTTTTAGTCTAGATTCAATTTGAGTACTTCCTATACATCCCCTCTATGTGATGCAAATATATACCATTAGTTTATATGGAGTCTATTATACCTTACTCATACTCATCCAAATATCTCATAGGTTGTTGGCTTAATATCTAGATTCTCACATCAATATCATTTTAGTCACTAGCAAGCAACAAAAATAATCCTCCACTACTTGCAAGGAACTACTCACTTTGGGCTCTTATATGAGAAAAAATCCATGGATATCATTGGCTATATGGATTTAGATTGGGCAGGTTCAGTAGAAGATAAATGTTCAACTTATGGCTATATATTTTGTCTTGGTTCTTCACCAATTGATTGGTTATGCAAAAAATAATAAGCAGTGGCCTTATCATCTACAGAGGTAGAATATAGGGCAGTAGTTTTAGCAAGTCCGGAAGCTCTTTGGCTTCATCAAATTCTAAGATAATTTGGTTTTTTCCATGACAAACCTATTACTCTTTGGTGTGACAATCAGAGCACAATTCATATTGCACACAATCCAGTTGAGCATCAGCACACCAAGCATATTGAGATACACATGCACTTCATTCGATAGCATATTTAGAATGGGGACATATACTTGGACTATATTCCAACTGAAAATCAAGTTGCAAACATCTTCACCAAGTCATTTCCTTCTTTGCGTTACATATAGTTGCAAGAGAAACTTGGAGTATTACAACATTGAAACATAGGTCTTTCACCTCTCCTTTTATTATTGTATTCTTTGGAGGATGGTTTTTTCCCATGTGTTTTTTTATCATCTCTCCCTTACATATTATACATCAGTACCTCATCAGGCCATGTTATTGGGACTCATTTTTTTGTTGTTATTAAAGATAATCTTTACCATCTGAAGACATATCTCTTTATTTCAGAGCAAATAGTTTTTCCCATGTGATTTTTTCACCATATATCATATATATTGTAAATGAGTACCTCATTAGGCCATGTTACCAAGACTCACCTTTTTTTTTGTATTAAGAGGACAATCTTCGCAATCTGAAGACATGCCTCTTATTTTTTTATTTTTTGATAGATATTTTTTCCCATGGGATTTTTAGCATCTCTTCAGAAAAAGAAACCATTGTACATGAGTACCTCATCAAGATCTATTTTTGGGAATCATTTATACAATACACCCCTAGTATCACTTAAGGGGGGGTATTAGAATAAGTAATTATTCTCTTAAGTTCTACTAGGATATACTTACTTGAGTTTCCACTCCTTCATGAGTTAGGTGAACTCTTAGTTATAGTCTACATCATATTTGATGAGTTGTTATAATCCAACAGATCTCAATTATCAACTTTGTTAATTACACAAAGTTGATCCATGGAATAATCAATCGGTTCTATTTTGTTTCTTCAAATCTTGTAATGCTTTGTAGTTCCACTCTTGGGAAATTCTAACAATCATAAGGTGATATTATCAACAATTTAAAGAGATGATATTGAATAGAAATATGATAAGGGAACTCAAAACATCAAAGGAAGTCATTAGTGACAAAAATAAAAAGAAAGAAAGTATTGGCAAAATAAGAAGAATAGTTGATAATTTACCAAAAATTATGATGTGAATAATTTCTAATATAATAATATTAGACTATGTTAACTTTTTGTTTTATGACTATATTGGATTCCATATTTTTTCATAACCTTAAATATAAATAAATAAATATATATATATATATATATATATATATATATATATATATCTTTTATTAATTAAGAAGTGAGGAGGAACACACAACCATATACAACCAATCCTACAAGGGACCAAAAAAGGTGTGGGGACCTCAGTAGGGATTACCAGCCAAACAAAATAGAACAACACCTACTTATAGAGCATAAACAAAATATCGAGATAACAACCCAAAGTCAACCAAAAACCAATCCTCAATACAAGATGACTCATGGTAGAATCTGGGAATTAACAGAAGCATTCATGCCCAAGGAGATGAACTCCATAAAATATCCCAAGAGTCGATTCATATCCTCCATGAATTCAATAGCGATCTTGAGGATGCCTAGAATGGATTTTTTTTATCATCAATAATTTTTATTGATTGCATCAAATTGTAGAGTGACTCCTTCGCTCGACCTCAAGAGATGCCCCTTGTTAGGTAAGCAGTCACTCAAATTGAAATATGAAACATGAGTCTTTGGAACCACAAGGGACCACTAAATAGAGGATGCTAGTGCACCAAGCCACGAGGACACCCAAAAAAGTACCATAAGATGCTAAGGGAGAGTATCCAACTAAGGATCCTAGGGAAATTAGAAACCAAACTCTTGGTCCCACCCCAAAAAGGTTAGGATCTTTCAGCATTGAGAATGACATTCATTTATTCAAGGTAACTATATCTCCAATAAAATATTCCCATGTGAGCAGCATCCTAATTAGCTAGGAAATTCACTACTTTATTGCCTTCTTTCCAAATGTGCATGATCTGCACTTCTTCCATAAGTTGAAGAATTCTTCTCATTTTGAAAACTATATTAAAAAGGTATCAATTTGGAGGCTTATTCGACTTGAGCAAGTTGGTAAGACTCAAGGAGTCTCCTTCCATGTCCACCTTCCTAAACCCTAAGTCATGGAATAATGTCACACCTTGATAAACTGCTATGGACTAAACAAAGAAGGAATTTTGAGAGGAGAGGTGTTATGTGAAACCCACCATAGCCCTACCATTATCATATCTAATAACTCCTCCAACCCTAGAAAATTTTGGATTTCCCTTAAAAGCACCGTCAAAGTTAATTTTAACCCAACCACTTGGAGGAGGATTCCATTTGGTAGTCAACCTCAAGTTGGGGGTTTGAACCAGAGTCCTTTCTAAGGAAAAGCCAAGGGAATTCTCAATAGCCACTTTAAACATAGAATATCTCTGGTTACTCTCACCCTACTCATGTAAATCCACATCCACATTCTCGATAGCACCCCATAGGAATATGAAACCCACTTGGATTGGGCTATGTTTAAAAATTTTAAAGGCTTAGACATTCCTATCTTTCTAGATACCCCACAAAAAGTGGGGGAGGAGCAGCTTCCACAAGCATATAAGCCTTGGAGAGAAGAAATGAGGCTCCCATTAAGAGATAATATCCATGACAGAGCTGGAGAAGACCCATTAACAGATAAAAAATCTAGGACCACCTCATAGGCTTCTCTAAAGAAGCAATATTTATCATAGATATGTTCTATCAATTCCAGGTCCACTTTGAAGAGGTAACACATGCTAGGGATTACCATGCTTCGCTTCTTGATGTTTTCAATAGAAATAATTTTATCTTGGGTAGCTAGCCAAAGGAATATATTTACCTTAGGGAGGAGATTTTGAATCCAAATTCTATTGTAGGGTCCCCAAACAAAAAATCCTGGTTCAAACAATAAATAGGCCGAACACATTGAAATTGTCCCATCCAATTTCCTAGCCCAGATAGCTCTATATTTCACATTCAAATGGGAAATAACTTGATGGTTAAAAATATCAATTAGCCTCTCCCACACTGATAAAAACTCCATATGTTTAGAAATTAGAGGTGGAAGATCCCATCTCTTACAATTGTTTATAGAGGAAATGAAGTCTATCATTTTGGAATGACCCAAGGCTCTAAAAATGGTTTAAAAATAGCAAGGCTTGGGTCCAAAGCAAGTGGATGATCTACAATCTATGAATCCTGCCAGGAATCTATGAAGTGGCCATCACTTGAAATCCACCATCTTACCTAAAGAAGGAGGGAGTGAGACTTCAATAAACTCTACTAGAATGGGGAACCCTCAGTAGGTAATATGTCTGAAAGAAATTTTTTAAATTGGTATTTCACCTTCAGAAGTCTGACCCATTCCACCTGATCATCTAAGGCCACATTCCAAGCTTGTTTTGAAACTAAGGCCCTATTCATTCTTTAAAAATCCTTTAAACCCAACCTCCTTATTTTTTTATGGTTGCAGATCTACTCCCAGGAAGCCAAGTTAAATTTACCTTTCATTTCAAGGTCATCCCACAAGAATATTTTGAGAATCCTCTCTAATATTTGCACAACATTACCCAATGTTTTGAATATAGACATCAAGTATATGGGGATGCTTTGTAGGGAGGTTTTAGCTAGCACAATTTTTTATGCCTGAATTAGAAACACTCCTTTCCAAGCTACCAATTTGTTCTACATTCTTTCAATATAAAGAAATATATTTTTATAGCAAATCAATGTTAGTTTTTATTTATGTTGGCATATAAAAAAAGTTTTTTTCATGTAGAGTTAAGTACGTGACTAATTAGAAAACATAGAAAAAAAATACAAAATAGATTGATAAAGTACAAATCAATTGATAATATATGCATATAGATTTATGAACCTCCACGTATGCATATAAATTTATTTAAAAAAAATGAATTTTATATTTTATTTTAATCTTTTTAAATGAGAAGTTTAAAATTTTGGCAAAAGATAAATAATTTTGTGTTCTAACATTAATGCTAATATTTATCTATATATGGAGGAATATCATGATGGCATCAGGTCTGACATAGAGAGTGCATGCTCGTGATGTTTTTAAATCTAAAAATGACTGGAAGTAACATGATTTTCTAGTGCATATCAAGAACCGCTTGTTAAAGAACAATGGATGTTTGGAACGATATGAAGCTAGGCTAGTTCTAGTGGTTCAATCAGACTCGGTGATGGAAGATGTGGAGTATCTAACCAAACATGCCTTTATTGGTAAATTTTGGGCATCCAAATTTCTCTCCCCTTTGTGGAGGCTTGGGTCAGGAAAGCATGGAATCCTGAAGGCGGTGTCAAGGTGATGCTAAATGAGAACAACTATTTTATGGTGGTTTTTTCTTGTATTGCAGATCGTAACAAAGCATTTGAAGGGGGTCCTTATTTCTATAACCAAGTGGGACTCTTTCTTAAACCCTGGCATGTGGGTTTCAACCCATCAGAGGAGTGGCCATCATGGGTTCCAGTATGGGTGCAGCTTCCATGGCTCCCATTGGAATTCTAGAGAACTGATATCTTGCATAAGATTGCCCTTCTGCTTGGGAAGCCGATTGGATCATCACAATAGATAATGGATAAAAATGTAATCTCTGTTGCTTGTATTTGTGTTGAAATTGAATTAAATAATCCCATTCCAAATTCTATTGAAATACAATTTGGATAAACTACATGGGTTCAAAAACTTGACTATGAAGCTCTTCCATTTCATTGTCAGATTTGTCGTGAATATGGCTACCTGAAAAGAAAATAACCTAAGTTTTTTCCACCTGTGGATTCAAATATTGGGCCCTCTCGGTCTGGAAAAAAATTGGATAAAGGAAAAGCCCCGATAAAGGAAGGGGAACGGGATAAGGAAGGTTTTGTTCTGGTAAAATCCCAAAAAAGAGAACAAAGGGCAAACAAAGATCTTAAGGATAGCTAGCTAGATGCTCTACTCAACCGTTTTGAAATATTATATGATCTTGATCAGTGCATGGAGATACCTGAAACGTCACTACCTAATGCAAATATAACAAGGCCGAATCAAATGTCTCTTCTTGAGGGGGAACTTAAGGAATCAGATCTAGGGGGTTTAAATGAAGAACAAAGGTCTTTGGATATGAGTATAGGGGACATGAATGGGTCTAGCCATATAATGGAAACTATTTTGGAAAGTGGTATAGATTTAGTTATGCCCTCTCCTACTCAGGCACTGATGTAGTCATCCTTGGACTGCAAAACTCCTATGGTGTTGGGATTGCAACAAAAAATAATTAAAAAAAGTTTTTCAAGTAAGAATATGAAGGTGGGTCGGAAGAAGGACCAGGATAAAATTAAGTTAATGGGGGAGACATTGGTGGAGTCAGGCTTGGAGAGAACATTGGACTCCCCTTTTTATAATCCCCAAAAATGATTATCCTCTCATGGAATGTAAGGGGGTTGAACAACGTCCCCAGACAAAAATTTGTTCGTGATTTGGTTCATGTGCATTCTCTGGATGTGGTGTTTATTCAGGAGACTAAATTGGCTATTGATAGTATGTTCAATATTACTCTCAAGTTGTGGATAAGGGGCAATGCCAGTGTATTGGTGCATGTGGATATGTTGGTGGCATCGCTTGTTTATGGGATCCAGTTAAGATATCCCCTCTTACTTGGATTTCCAACAGATGGTCTATTTTGATGGTCGGGCATGATAATGAATCTGGTGAAACCATCCTACTTAAAAATGTGTATGCTCCTATTCATTACAATAATAAAGTGAATTTGTGGAAGCATATTTGCTTTGTGAGATGTTTGGTTCTCCTGTACCCATGGATTTTGGTTGGAGACTTCAACTCTATCACTTGTCTAGAGGAGAAACGTGGTGGGGTGGACCGTCTTGAGCCTTTTTATTTTGTCTTTAGTGCTCATATCCAGGCCCTAAACTTGGTTGACATCAAGCCAGATAATGGGATATTTAATTGGCACAATAGAAGGTGTGGGGAAGCTTCCATCTCAGAGAGAGCCAGTTATTGGATAGGTAATAATAGAAGTGCTAGTTCTGTGATTCTGGAGGGTAGGGGATTTGATAATTGGCCTATAAAACTCTCTGCTTTGGAGTTAGGGCTAAAAAAGAATATCTCCTTTAAGTTTCAACTTATGTGGCTTCATGATACTAAGCTTCATGATTTCATGTGAGGCTGGTGGACCACTGGCAAACCTCCTCATGACACCACTATGTATTCCTTTATGAATTGACTACAATTTGTAAAACATAAATTGAAGAGATGGAATAAACTAAATTTTGGGAACCTTTCCTTGGATAAGCTAGTAGCTCTTAGGAGGATGGAAGAAGCTTCAAGGAAGATTAGAGATCAGGGATTCACGAAGGAGCTTCTTGTTGAGGAATCTGATGTTGTGAAAGACCTTGTTGAATGGGAACTGAAGGAAGAAATATTTTGGAAATAAAAAGCTCGATTATATTAGCTTCAGGAAGGGGATAGGAACACATCCTTATTTTATAACTTAGTTAAGGCTCATCGTAATGGTAACCTGATTGCCTCTCTTATGAATTCTCAGGGTGCTCTACTCTCTTATTTCAAGGATATTTCAGAAGATACTAAGAGGTATTTTTCCTCTCTCTTCAAGGAGAACTCCCTATCAAATGATGAGAATGAAAAGATTATTCTAAACTATATTCCAATGATTTTTTCTAGAGAGATGAATAAGCACTTGATGGGTCCAATTTCCCTTGAGGAGTTGGAAAATGTTGTATTTAATATGAAAAAATGAAAAGCCCCAGGTCCAGATGGATTCTTGATTGATTTTTGTCAGGAGTTTTGGGATTTAATCAAATTTGATCTTTTGGAGGTGGCCCATGAGTCCCAAAAGAACAAACAGATGCTAAGGGCCCTAAATGCTACCTTTGTGGTGCTTATACCCAAAAAAGAGGGAGCAAATTCCTTGGATATGTTCAGGACTATTGCTCTCTGCAATGTTGTCTGTAAGATCATCACAAAAATTATTGCTGAGAGGCTGAAGATATGGTTGAACAAAATCATCTCTAAGGAGCAATGAGGGTTTTTTGTTGGTCGACAAATATTGGATGGACTTGTTATTGCTATAGAAGCTATTCACTCGATGGAAAATTCTAAGGAGAAAACTATGTTCATTAAGTTGGACATGGCCAAAGCCTATGATCGGGTTAGATGGTCCTTTCTTCAAAAAGTTTTGTTGCTTTTGGATTTGAGGAGGAATGTATTAGATGGGTGATGAGCTGTGTTTCTTCTTCCTCATTCTCTGTTCTTGTTAATAATGAGCCATCAGAGCTGTTTGAGGCCTCAAGGGGATTGAGGCAAGGAGATCCTTTATATCCTTATTTGTTTATCATTATGGCAGAAGGGTTGGGAAGATTTCTCAAGTCTCAAGTCATGCAGGGTCTCATTCAAGGGTGGAAGTGGGATAGTAGTTTTCCACCTCTTTCCCACCTTCAATTTGTTGATGATACTACTTTTTTGGGAGTTACCACTATCAGGGAAGCTGGAAATATTAGACAATATCTTGGCATATATCTTGGTGCTTATGGATAGTTGATTAATGAGGACAAGTATTTTATTTTATTCTTCAATACCCCTCCTCTTATTCAATCCAGGATTGCTCGTATTCTAAGATTCCAGGTTGGGACTCCCCCTTCATTTATCTTAGTATTCCAATTTCATCTCATCCTCTACCTAGATCTTCTTGGTAGTATATGCTTGATAAGTTTAGAAGGAAGGTGAATCACTGGACTTTTAGATGGCTATCCACTGTAGGTAGAGTGTTTCTTTTAAAATATGTTGTTCAAGATTTACCCATTTATAGATGTTTTGTACAAATAGCTCCCTCTCACTTCATCAAGGACATGGATGTTTTTTCAAGACAATTTTTATGGTCTAGAAAAATTGATCAATCTAAGTGGAGTTTGGTTAGGTGGGATTCTATATGTAGGCCGATGCAAGAGGGAGGCCTTGGGTTGCGACAGACAACTATTTTTGGTAAGGCTTTGGCTTCAAAAATTTATTGGAGATGGTGTACCTCTCAAGATCATCTTTGGGATAAAATATTATCTTGTAAATACTTGAGAGGTATTTCTGAGGCTAAGATCCCTAGATTCAACTTGGTTGGGAAAGGTTATGTTATCTGGGACACTCTAAAAAGAGGAGTTATTTAATCAAGCAAGGTTTGTTCTGGATTTGCAATCAGGTATCAAATGCTCTTTTTTGGGAGGATTCTTGGGATGGCCACCCTCCTATCTTGAATAAATATCCTAGGTTACGTTCCCTAAGCATTTTTTTCTTGGAAGTAGGCTGGTCTCATGTGGAGGACTTTAAAAAAATCCAATATTTTAAAAATATGGAGATGTAAAGGTGGAAATATATGCAATAATGGCCCTAGGGGGACTGACCTAGGACAGAGAGGTGCTTGATCTTATTCTTATGTGGAGACATTGTTCTTCATTGAGGGATAAAGATATTCTGGATTGGAACCCTAATCCTAAGGGAACCTATTCGGTAGCCTATGGTTATTAGGTTCTTGATAAGCAAAAGTATGGGATTCTTCCTATCACTTGGTGGAAAAAGGTGTGGAACAAATTTTCCTGGCAAAAATGTAACTTCTTTCTCTGGTTGGTAGATTGTAATAAATGCCTCACTTGGGATAATGTGAGAAACAAGGGATTTCAGGGTCCCTCTTTTTGTGCCCTTTGTAGTAAGAATGAGGATGACTCTTCTCATTTATTTTTCCAATGCTCCTTTTCCAGAGACATTTGGCACCGTTGGTGGAGCGCCTGGAACCATCCATGTTTTCATGTGCTATTCCTGGTGGATTTTTGGAGTAGTTTGGGTAGACCTCCGGCCAAGGCTCCCTTCCTTCGGGTGGCTTGTAATTTGGGCCCTTCTTACATCATCTAGAAATTTTGGTTTGAATGAAACTGATGCATATTTCAAGGAAGTTATTTGGTTGTTCAACAGATCTGGCAAAGGATCCTATATATGGTTCAGGAAACCATCCATAGCAAATGTGATGTGGACCCTCTTTTGGATTCTATGGAGAAGAAGGTACAACAAGCCCTTGGTCTCTTTGGGGATGGTGTGAACTCTTCTAGACCTATTAGGGTTCCATATCTCAGCAAGAAGGTTAGGAGAGATGGTAGGTGGAGGCCACCCCCTAGAGGAGTTTTAAAAATTAATACTGATGGATCATCCAGGGGTAATCCTGGACATGCTAGAATTGGTAGTGTTGGAAGAGATTCTACTGGTGGTGTCAGTTTTTTCTTTTCCATTTATAAATGTATTCACTCCAACAATTTTATGGAATCTCTTGCAATTATTGAGGCCTTATGAAGGGGGTTTTCTATTGGCTGGCATAGGATTATCTGTGATTCTGAATCTCAAATTGTGGTTAATATTTTAAACAGTAAACGGGTGGAGGAATTTAATTGGTAGTTGGCCTTTGTAGCCATTTAGATTCTCAGAATGATTGAAGAGTTTGAATTTATATCCTTTATGTACATTCCAAGGGAATAGAACGTGGTTGCTGATTACCTGTCCAAAAGGGCTTCTGAGCTGCTGGATCCTTGCAGTATCGATAATTGGGATAGTCTCTCATTTGGGGACTCTCAACGCCTGTGGGAGTTGATCCACAAGGATGTACATACTTAATGTGGTTTGTTCTTGTTGTTTTTTTGGGTGTCATTCTAATCTAGTGGTTTTAGCCTATTTGGTTGTTTATTTGAGTCCTGGTTGGAAGCTCAGTTGTACTCTGTAATCCAGACTTTTTATCAATAATTTTTTACTCCTTTATTTAAAAAATATATATATATCAATATATATATATATATATCATATTTATTTAACAAATATTATTATTATATCTTATTAAGCTTGTATGTAGATTTAATATATTTATGTTTATATTATTGATACCAGTACTTTGTTTTTTTTTTTACATGGTGGAATGGGTAGCCACCATGAATTCGGGCAAGTTGTCCAAATTTTTATGACCACCATAGTATTTTGTGCTATCCACCCCAAAAGCTGCCACATAGATCTCCGTGTAGTCTGACCCTATAACCACCATGCCACAATCATTTTAAACATTTTACGTTGCTGAAAGCACTAGGAAAGGGACAAGTGTTCAGTTCAACGAGGCTCGAGATTTGAATATTGGACCTTCGCTCCTCTTATGGGGATTGGGGGAACCAATTGGTCTACACCTCGGACCTCCTGTTATCTTAGGTCAAATTCCCATAAAGACTTGTATTCTCAAATAAAATAGGGGACAAGATCTCACAATACCACTACTTTGTTGCATAATAGAAAATATATAGTAACAAATGAAATTATATATATATATATAAAGAGTATAGTTCATTATCATAGAGTATAATTATTTAATAAGAATCTACATTAACAAATATCATATAACTATTACATTTTTAAATAAGTTATCAAAGGATATAGAAAAAATTGAAGAGAATTTGAAGTTACTGACTCTCTTAAATTATACCAAGAAAAGAGTGGATGTGGGATCTTCTGTGTCTAGAGAAAGGCAAAAAACTAGAGTTTTTAGATCGAAAGAAGCAACAAAACAAGTTGTAGATGTTACTCGGAAGGTTTTAGATTTGGGTGAGGGAAAAAACCCACCAAAATCTAAGAAATAAATTTTCTGTCTTGGAACATCAAGGGTATGAATAGCCCTATAAAATACTAGCTACTTTAGGAGATGAGAAAATAATATAAACCTAGTATCTTCTTGATTCAAGAAACTAAGATTGATGAACAACATTTTTAATCGACTAAAAACATAGTTTGGAAGGAGGCTAATATGGTGGAAATTTTAGTGGTAGGAGCCTCTAGAGGTGTATGGAATCTATGGGACACTAGAATATTTGATGGTCAATGTATTCAATTAAATAAAAGGTGCATGTCTATCCTCTTGACTTGTAAAATTATAAAATTTCTTGCATTGTTTCCAATGTGTATGCCCCAAACATTAGGGAATGAAGAAAAAGGGTTTGGGATATCCTTAGTAATATTCATGAGGTATCTTAGTGGCCATGGATAGTTTTTGGGATTTTAACACACCTTTGTATCTTAGTGATAAGAGGGGAGGTAGTTTAGTTTATTCTAATAGTATGGAATAATTTAATGATTTTATCTATAAATGTAAATTGATATATTTGGATCTGAAAGGGTCTAAATACACTTGGTCTAATAGAAGGTTAGGAAATAATTGCATTCAAGTTATATTGGACATAGTATTACCATACCAGTCTTGGTTTACTCATTATGATAACTATAGAGCAAAAAAAATGGCACACCTAGCAAAGGGAAATGAAATGCACCTATCTATTTAAGCACTACAAAAAGACATTAATGTAAATATGATGAATAATAAATGAAATAAATGGGAGGTTATCTTTATATTAATATATTTACCAAATGCATGGTTAAAAAACATCCCCTTGAGAGCTCTTAATTGATACAATTCGTAACAATGTTCAAAGGATCTAATATTTTCAAAGACTCAATGTGCACTTTTAGTGTCTTCCTCGCACTCACGAATTGAAGATTGCGATTTTTCTACCCCTACGATGATCTATCCTTTTTCAAACTTGTAGCTCCTTACTTGCATATTGAAATACCTAGATCTACACACAAAGAATTCATATTGGTTAATAACATGTGTGGATTAACATAAAATCAAAAATATGCATGTAACATTGGATATAAAAGGTGAAATATGTGATGCAAAACTATTCCAAATTGTACCAAAAATTATAATAATGTATATTATCTACGTTAGAAATGATCTATACAAAAATTTAAATGAAATTATATGCAGAATCCATGGTCAGAACTGGGTGTTCCAATTGGGACTGTTGGAATGAATGATCTAATTGACGGTCCAAAACTGCTCCAAATCTCACCAAATTCTACTATGATGCATATAAACTACTCTAAAAATAATATAATATAAAATTGACCTAAAATTTTGTGTAGATTCATGGCCATCCCTGGGTGCCCAATTGGGACTGTTAACCATCCTATGTGGGGATGACCACCAAACCTGGTGGTATTTACCACCAATTCCTCTAGGATCTGGTTCAAAATACTCCTAGGGGTGTTGTCATAAAATTTGGTGATCTAATTCAAATAAATGGGTGGATTTTGGAATGGATTTGCATATTTGGGATCACTTGTAAACCTCCTTCAATGGATGGAAATTTCAAGGGCAAATACGTGGGTGAAAGGGAGAGTGAATCTCGATAGCACTTCATTACAAAATATTGCAAAGATCTCTTTCTCAAATTGGATGGAATGACTATAATTTATAGCCCAAGAGGACCACAAGATCAAATAGGTAATTTGGGGCATGCAATACAAGTGCCACCACTTTTCAAAACCCTTGCCATGCATTGGGTGGAAGAGACCTCCAATTTGAGCCTCCAATTTGCAGGTTGTGATGGCTTTGACAGATCCTCAATCTGTCATAAATCATTGGATGGGATAAATGGTAGATTTTAATTGCCATTTTTCTTACCCTTAAATTTTTAAGGGGCCTAGGCCATGGTCATCCCACCCAAGGATGGTTGCTGGTGGCTATCCCTAGGTAGGACAACCATGAACTATGGTCGTCATAGGGTGGGATGGCCATGTATACATGGCCCAAAACTTCCCAAAAGTGGTTAAAACAACTATTTAACCCCTGAGGGTTGCCTAAGGGAACCATATGGTTTTGATAAAAGTGTGTCATTGTAGTCTAATCAGATTTATGTGATTTCAGTGTCTACAGATGCCCATTTTTGAGATGTGTTGTGTGAAACATAGATACCTCCATCATGGAAGGAGCATACATTCTTGGAATCCTTTTCACATATTGGAAGGATTTTTTTTTGGCATACCTTTCAGTCACATTGTAATGATAGATTTGGGGCTTAGGGCATACTTTGTCTTGGTTTCTTATTTGGCTTATAATCCTATTCTAGGATACATGTCCCAAGTATTCAAGGATATCAAGACTTTATTTTTCTGAATTGGTGCTGAATTATATGCCCCAATGTGGGATTGAAATTTATCTTTGGAAATAATTCTTTTGAATGTATGCAAGTTGCACTTTTGAGTGTTTGAGTGTTGATTTTAATTATGAATTCATTAATTATGACTACCTCTCAAGCGACGAGTCGATGAGGGCATGACCAGTGATGAAAGTGATAATTCAATTGACCAATATAACTTGATTAAGATTCCTTTAGTTTTACCCATTGTAAAATTTATCAATTTTGTTAGAATTTTGATGGTTTTGTTGATATTTTATGGAAAAAAAGAACTGAATACCTCATTTTCATGTAGTGGTCCGATCGCAATGGCATTCTTGGGTATTAAAGTAGAGACTTTTCCATTTATAAATGAATAATTTGGGTTCAATCTTGATCCTTTGTGAATTTTATCAGTTTTGTCATATTTTTGGTGGTTTTTAGGCTTTTTTTTTTGCTTTTTCTTCCATTTTTTGGTGTTTTTCTTCATCGATGATCTGATGAAAATTTCATAGAAGAAATAAAATGAATAACTCATTACCGTAGATCAGTATGACTGTAGTGTCCTGCTTGGGGAGTAAAATGAATCATTTCAATTTGACGATGAATAATTTGTTTTGAATGGCCTTATGGTAATTTACTCATCTTGCCGGATTGCATGGAGTGCAAGTCGCTGCAACCACCAAGTTTATAGAGTAAATAAATGAATACGAAGTGCATTTGATATTTTTATTTAGTTTTTTTTTATTGATTTTATTATTTTTGAATATTTTGGATCGATAGATATGCTTAAATGTCCTTTATGAAGCTCCTTGTGTTGCACAAATATGTGTATTTATGTCTACTTCTTGGTTTGCTGATGCATTTATGGATGCCATATCATGGATTCATGTATTGTAATATGATGTTGGTTGATGATATGTACATGTGTATATGTATAATGAAATGGATGATTTTTTAATCTGTATTATGAATTATGAATACTATGTGACACACTAGATGTTAGCACCATATATTGTACAAAATTCATCGATTCATTTTAATGTTATCATAAGACTATGTAATGGATTGTGAAAATATAAACTCATAAACATGTGATAAAATAGTATGGAATGATATGCATAGTAATATTTAATAGAATGTCATTGAGGTTTTCATGAGACTCAAACACTCGAGTGACCTAGTCAAAAGTTGTATATTAATCATGCAAGACTTTTTGGCAAGGTATAAATTTTCTAGGATGACCAAGATATTCAATATCCCTATGTGTGCATGTGATTTAATTATTACGATAATGCATAAAGTTACCCCAGTGACAAGTATGATTTATGTAGCACATCTATACTAAATATCACACTACGAGTATCATTATCTTGAGTTTTGTACGTAGTTGGTTTAGACCACTAGGTAATACGGGCTACTAAAATATAGCTCATCCACAAGAAAAAATTGGTCTATAAAAAATGTCACTAATGTGATAGATATATCATTATGTGTGAGGATACTACCATTTCCAAGTAGGTTTGATGCCACCCAACCTGTAATGATGATCACGTTATGGTTGTCAAATGCTGAGAGTTCTAGGGATTCAAGTTCACTACTCCCTTCTTTTATTTTATTTTTGAATTTCTCCAGGTATTTGCTCTTTTTTGTTTGGTGAGAAAGGAATTTTTGTAGTGGTGAGAACCATTGTTTATTTTAATTTTTCTTTTGTTAGTGGTAAAAACCACTTTTTATTTTTTGGATTTTTACTTTCGTTAGTGGTAAAAACCATTATTTATTTTTCTTTTGCTCTTGTATTTGTTGCTTCTTTGGATACTCGCCCAGATTTGGCATGGGGCAAGGGATTTTTATTGCTTTGGGTAGGGAGGAGCTTGTCCTTTTGTCAATTCTCAATATTTTTGAACCATGCACATAGGGGGATGAGCAAGGTAAAATTTTTGCTTAAGGTAACAAGGACCACTTTGTAGGTTTCATATTTCCTTGTGCAAAACTTGGATTAATTAATTTGAAAATGTGTTAGGATTATGACGTATACAAGGTACAATAAATGCAAGACTCTACCTTCTAAAAATTAAGATAGCTTTCTACAAAATCTGAAAATAAAACTAGAGATGGTTGAGTGACCGAAAACACTAATGACACCTTATAACAAATGACTAGGTGAAGGGAAACAAACACAAATACGAAAGTGGAGAATATGGATGGAGATGATAATTTTAATGTAGATAGGTGTGAATAATGAAAATTGACAAAGTTGATTTTGAAGGATGGCTAGTGTACAAACCTGTTGCTAGACATGTATGATCAACTCTAGAATGTAAAATACAACGATGGGTATGTGTAATTCAAGTGATTGTATAATGCAATGATATGAAATGTAATGCAATGCAATATTTTTTTTGTATTTTTGTTATTTTAATGATGTTTTTGGATTTATATATATATATATATACATGTGACCAATGGACTTAGTGGATGCCATTGGAGATTTTTGCATGACCAAAGGGTTTATGGGTACCTTCGGGGTTTTTTGGGTGACCAAAGGGTTTATAGATACCTTTGGGGATTTTTGGGAGACCAAAGGGTGTATGGGTACCTTTGGGGATTTTTGGGTGACCCAAGGTTATGCATAGCGACGAATCTTTGCCATTGGGGCAAAAATTGACATTTTCAAAAATTCAAATTTATGAATTTGGGGACCCGGATGTCAGCCATTTAGCCAAAAATATTTGAAACAAAAAAATTTTAGGTTTCGGTTCACCGTGCATTGATAATAGTATCACGAATATTTAAAAAAAAATGCCAGCAATCCTGCCTAAATAGATGACCCTTTTTGCCCTAAAATTTTAAAATTTCTAAATTATCCTACCCAATTAGCCACGTATACCACTATATATAACTAACACCCCATCAATACTTTTTCATTTATAGACCCTGTTCTACACTAGACGGATATCTCGACCCAGTTCTAAACTAGATTGGACACATTTTTGCACCAAACAAGATCAAAACCATTTCTACATCAAACAATATTGAAACCATTTTTGCACCAGACCGGACCCTATTTTTGCACCATAGTAGACCTTGTTCTACATTCAAATTATATTCAAACCCAATTCTATATCGAGATGATATTCAGACCCTGTTCTACATTCGAACAATATCCGAACCCTGTTTTACATCCAAATGGACTACCAGACCTTGTTCTACATCCGAACGATATTCGAATTCTTTTCTACATCCGAATAGACTACCAAATCCTATTCTTCATTTGGACAATATCTAGACCTTTTTCTGCATCCAGGTGGATTACTAGATCTTGTTCTGCATCCAAATGATATTTGAACCCTGTTCTACATTCAGATGGACTATCAGACCCTATTTTGTATCTAGATAATATACAAACCATGTTTTGCATCCGAATGAACTACCAGATCCTGTTCTGCACAAAGTTGATATTCAAACCCTATTTTGCATCTGATCGGACTATCGAATCATGTTTTACAAAGGAAAAAATACCCCCTAGACCCCCTTGCAATGTAGTAGGGGGGGCGTTGCCCCCCTACATCCCCTTTGTGGAGTGGGTCCAAGTGCGACTAAAAATAAGACCTCCAAATTAGAGAGAATTAGGCTCCAAAATCAATACCATGTTCTATACCCGGTTTGAGATTGAACCTTTTTCTACACCTAGTTCAAGGTCAAACTATTTTTGGCATCATTCCATGGTTGGATCTTTTTTTCCACTTGGTCTAGCTAAAACTTTCAAATTCACCAATATTATATATATATATTTTTCAAATAAGGTAATTCTCCATGTCCTCCTATATGAATTTGGTTAGGATTCACCAGGGTTTCGTAATGGATTTGCCATTTTTTTACAAGTATATTTTGGGTTTGACCCCTTATGCATAACCCTGGGGTGACCAAAGAGTTTATGGGTACCTTTGTGGCTTTTTGGGTGACCAAAGGATTTATAGGTATGTTTAGGTCTTTTTGGGTGACCAAAGGGCTTATATATGCCTTGGGAGCTTTTTGGGTGACAAAAGGGTTTATTTAAACTTTTGGGGCTTTCTAGGTTACCAAAGGATTTATAGTACCTTTGGAGATTTTTGGGTGACCGAAGGGTTGAAAGATACCTTTGGGGATTTTTGGGTGACCAAAGGATTTATAGGTCTCTTTGGGGTTTTTTAGGTGACCAAAGGATTTATAGGTACCTTTGGAGATTTTTGGGTGACCAAAGGGTTTATAGGTACCTTTGGAGAATTTTGGGGATCAAAATATTTATGGATACCTTTGGATTGACCCCTTATCTATGGCTAATACTCTGATGGAAATGGGGAGAATCTCCCCGATCAAATTCAATTGCCTCAATGTCAAGGTGAAATGGCTTTAATAGGTTATTCAGATTATGCAAGGGTGTAGTAAGATCTATGGAAATAATATTAATGGATGGATGATCTCCATGATATGGGTGATTGGGTCTATTGAAAAGAGGTTGTCGCAAGACTTGCAGGGGTGGTTGCAGTGGAGGTGTAATGATCGAAGGTGGTCAATGTGGAAGGGGGCATGCTTTCTCCTTGAATGGAAAATTTTATCACTAGATGGGATGTTGCAATGGGAACATATGCTAATAGAACTCTTCTTCATCATCCAATGGGACAACCTATTTGTATTCCTCATCTAAACTAGGTGAGTTAATATATGTTACACCATAATCCGATTCATCATTAGTTTTCCATTTATAAGGGGGACCTTGATCCTCTTCCTCATTATCAAATGGAAGAGTACGTGAACCTTCACCTTCTTCATAAGATTTTGTGAAATCGTGATATATCCCTTGATGTATCATATTTATGAGAAAATAATCCTCCAAAGAGTGGATATGATTAGGATTAGTGTAACGGTCGCGTACAAGCTCATCCCTATAGTTCAAACCTAGGCACTCTAAAATTTCTATGAGGACATCGAGAGGCATAGGCTTGTTGTGTCCTAAACCAAATTTATCATATGGAAATCGATATTACAACTGGAAAGGACACGAGTACCTTGTTTGTACAACCCCTAACCATATTCATGTTAATGGCAACGATGGAGATACCATATGGCATAATTGGGATTGGACATATAATTGACGTCCTTAGAAAAAGGCTGTTCATCCTCTTGTTGCTGAGGAGATGGTTTTATGCCATATTCAATACCTCCATATATGAAGTTTTTTTGATTGGGATGTATACCTAGAGGTACGATGGTACCTATGGAAAGATGAGGTCATCCCATATTTTGTATTGTGTCAATGGCTAGAACTATTGTAATATTCCTCACAAGGTTATATTCTAAACCTGTATTAGCTAAATGGTCTATAACTTGGGATGATGAGGATGAAGGAGATAGAAGGAAGGTTTGAGATGACTCAATGCTTACCTCATGAGGTGGTTCCTTATCTGCTAGACTAGAAATCTCTTTCATGGAAATGGTAGAGATGATTGAAGGGATCTCATCAATATGCCTATTTGACATGTTCCTCGACAAAGGATTTGACAATGATGAGGGTGTATCTGAAGGTTCTAATGATGATGATGATATGGAAGAATATGATAATGGATCAATGGAAGGTGATGGTGAAGGATTCAAACCTTGAATGGACATATTCAATTGGAAGTCCACATGAGTTGATGGAAAGGTTGACTCGAGGATATGTTGTGCCAAGTTATAGTATTTGAAGGGCTCAAGGTACATAAAGACAACATGTACTTGTTCTTTGTGAGTGTACTTAAAACATTGGTGAGATATGGATGGTACGCACTTCATGTCTTTAATCCAAAGTCTACCCAGCAAGATATTATAAGCCATTACACCCTCTAAGATGTGACACAACATTGATATGGGTTTGCACCCCACATGAATAGATAATACTATAGTGCCAACCATTGAGCATAGAGTATTGTTGAATGCTCGAAGGGTATATGTGGAGGCAAAAATGTAGAATGATAGAAGATCTATATGTTGGAGAGCATTTGTGGTGATGATATTTCTTTAAGAACCAATTTTAATTAAAACTCTTTTGTAATGTGTTTTATTTATATATGCAATGATATGTAAGGGAGGATCAACCATCTCATTTGATATTGGTTTGATTTCATGTTCATAAAATGTGGTTACTGGCTCTTTACACTACTGAACGTGCCCCACAAAATTGATAATGGAGTTAGACTCCTAGGGCTGCAGTTTAATTGACTTAAGAATCTCCATAAGAGCTTCTCTATGAGGTAGAGACTGTTGGATAAGCTCATAGATAAAGAGTTAGACCAATATTATTCGTAATATTTGAGCAATCTTACTTTTTATGGTGACCATTGGATGAGGTAAAAAGGCTTTGCATTGGAGGTGGTGGAGGCTGTGACATGGATGGAATATCATTTTAAGTTGTAGGTGATGCAACTTGATTTGGATAATACCTATTCCTTGTCACGATGCTAACCATACCAAAAAACCCTTGTTGAGGGGTTTCGTATGGACCTCATTTACCTTTTTTTCTTGATTTACATGCATCTCATGAGTGGGTAGTGGGTCTTTAAATACACCCATTTGTTGATTATTTGTTGCAAGAGGGTTATCTATTTGAAGTTTATTTCTCTCAATCATTTATTGTACTATTTTTTTCAACCCGTAGCATATTTGCAAGTCATACCCATTTTACCCATGGTACCTACAATATAGGTCTTCATGAAATTCCATAGACTTTGGTTTACTCGTACTCGGATCTATAGGCTATATCTCAGGTAGAGTAGTTGCTTTGGCCGCACAAAGATGATCGAATAGAGAATCCTTAGACTCAATGAAAGGCATAAATTATCTCTTAGGTTGACATTGCTAATTTTGCCATTGATTCACCTGAGTGTTGTTATTGTAACTTGTAGGAGGATGTTGGGCCTGAAAGTTTGCCTTATGAGGCAACATTGGTTAAACAGGCCCTAGAATACTAATAGCAACTTGATTAACTACTACCATATTTGGTTGTTTTGTATTGCCCTTATTGTTATTATTCCACTTATTTTTGTAGGCTTTTACGATCTTCCCCTATTGAATTTTAATTTCTTCGATTGTTGTATCCTACAATAGAGCATCCTCAAGAGTTTGATATTGTTGGAGTTGTAGCAATAATCAAATTACATTTAAATGACTATTAGAAAACATGTGAGTCAACTTAGACACTAGTACTATGTATGGTAGCTTAGTGAGAAGCATTTGCCACCTGTTACCATAATCTGTGATTGACTCATCTTCATACTGCTTCAATCCTATGAGGTATTCTTAAGTCATATTTCACTTAGTGTTAAAGGCAAAAACTTCGAGGAATACATCTGTAAATTTTTCAAAGCTATGGACACTGTGCCTTGGGAGTTGGTTGTACCACTCTATGATTGGGCCAAAGAGGGTAATAAAAAATGTTCTTATAAGTAAGGCATCATTATCCTGGATTCTAAAGCATTGGTTCATGAACCTAGTAACATGCTCCTATGCATCTTCCTCTCCTTTGAATATATCCAGCTTGAGAATTTTGAAATGCACTAGGTATGGAGGGGAAGGTATTTATGGGTGAAGCGGTTGACTATGAAGCGAGAAAAAAGTGAGATTTTTAATCCTAGACCCAAAGGTCTTATTTAATACACTCAAGAAAATATTTATACGCATAAGAGGATTTGATCTCCTTTTATTTGCTTTGGTCTTGCAGGGGAGGGCAATGAATGTCAAGCATATGGCATGGTGGTTTATTTTCATTGACCATACCTCCATAAGGTAATTCTAGGTATTCCTCTTCTGGTTCTAAATCATCATAGGCTCCATAAGATGTTTCCTGCATTGGCCTACAAGGAGGAATAAATACTTGTGAAATGCAATCTATGTTTGGCCTAGGAGGAACGTCCTGATTAGGCCTAGGAGGTTGAGGAGACAACATTTGATAAGGCCTAGGAAGCCTATTTTGATTAAAATTAGGTTGGATCTAATGAACCCCTTGTCTATGAGTACTTGGGGTAGGGATCCCATTACGTAACATCTCTTGAATGTATTGTTATATTTTTTACCTTTCTAATTGATGTTGGCGGTCCAAGCATTGTTTATCTTGCTAAAGCTTATTGAATTGAGTTTAACGATCAACATATATTTTGACAACATGATTTATATGATTAGTTTTACGATGTCTATTAGCCCTAATACTATTGCCATTATGCCTATCTTGTTTAGGATGATATGAAAGGTCAACTATGAGCTTACCTTGATTGAGAGAGGTCACATTAACTTGAGGTTCAATCCTAAAAATATGTTCTTTATACTCAGATGGTGCAAAGGCACGTCGTGCTTGCATGGAATAATTAAACCGAGGATAATCAAGACTCTCCTCATTTATTCCTTCATCAATGAGGAAGGGAAGGGTTGAATTTTCTCACCCAGGGTGATGAGTATAATATTCATCTTGGTACTTATATGATTGACCTATCAGGGTGATTTACGGGTGTATTTTGATTATTTTTCCCTACCCTAGGTGTGTATTCTTGATCGTACACGTAGATGTGCAAGCTAGATTGAACAGGAACTTGAATATGTAGTATTTCCCTATTCGTTTGCACCTCACTATGATGAGGCCTGGAAATACCTCCATCGTAGCATGTTTTGAAAATTTAAAACTTGCCTAAAAATCTGTGATTTACTTTATATACTAGTTAAGTTGATCTAATAGTTGTGTATTAATTGTTTGCATGATTGATGTCTTTGGAATATTATATGCTGATTTTTACAGTTTTTGTGTAGTTTTATGTCACTTTGCCATGACTTGTTACATTATGCTTAGGTTGATGGCAATACTTTACTATTCTTATTTTGATGTTTCTCAAGCATTAATTTCTTTGAATTTAGAAAATAGTGCAAAGAACTGTTATTGTGCAGTAGAAACTAGTTTTCCTGTGTAAATTCCAGCCAACTATCAATGAATGGCAAAGCATGGAATTCACACATGAAGATGAATGAATGCTATTGCAATATGATTCTTAGGACTAATCCACCTAATAAATGTAGCTGAAATAAATTTAAGAGTACATAGTTGGTCATTCTGAAGATCTTTAGATTGAGAAATACAGTATCTTCGGATTGAGCCAGTTAGCTCCAGATTGAGAACATAAAGCACTTTTTGACCTGTTGACTAATTTATGACAATGTAAAAAGGGAAATAAGGTTGAGGAAGTTAAATGAAAATATCTCCCATATAAATTTTCCGTCTTTGCCGTCCAAAGAAACAATTTATGGAAAATATCCTCTTCTAGGATAAACCCAGGGAATACTGTAGAATAATAGGAATTGATTTGCAGAGTATATTTTTTGTTGTAATTAGATTTTAGGAATCTATAAAAGATAGCTCTCGTACAGGTTGAGCTAATAATAATAACTATAGAAATAGTAGTAGAGAAAATATAGATAGATAATAAGCGATAAAACTAAGACTGTTACAGTTCTATAACAGGTTTTAGCAGTAGATTTGTAATCATGTTCTAAATCAATAAAGTACAAGTTTTTCTATTCATTTTATTATGTTTGAGTGTGAGTAAGATTTAGAGAGAGAGGAACTCATACCTTATTTTGAAAAAGGAGGCTGGCCACTTCCAGACCTAGGAGGAGGACTAAAAGACAGGTTTTGTTTTGATTTTGCTATAGCAAAATAAACTGTGAAACTTGTCAATTTCATTCTTTTGTAGTATTTAACATCCATTTCAGTCCTAATAATTTATTTTTTCTTCAAGATACTTTTGTGATGTGATTAGCAGTAGATATGATTAGTCTTTTTGTTTTCCAACAACTTTCCAATTTATTGCAATTTCCATTTCCAGCAATTTATAGTTTTCTGCAATTTTCCTACATTATTGTTTTTGCTGTCAACCCCTGCACAGAAAATTAACAACCTTCTGTTACAGAGTATTGATAGGAATTAATTTTAGTTTTCATTATTGCAAGAGTAAATAGATTGTAATTTTGAAACTATAATTAGGTTTCCAATTCTGTAACTATAACTAGGGTTTTAATTCTGTAATTTAATCAGATTTCATTCTTGTAACTGTAACTAAGGTTTCATTTCTGTAATCAGCAATTAGTCTCCATTATTGCAATTATATTAAAGGTCAATTTATGCAATTTAGAGGTATAAGAGACCTAAAAAACCCCACATAATCAGTTCCACCAATAAGACTTACTGCTCCCAATTGACCTTAAATTACAGCCCTGTTCCCTCCTTTCACAGATAGCCTTATACACTACCATGGACTGAAAAATTCATTGAGAATTAATGATGTGCTTAATGACAGCACATAATTTTGGTTCTGTTTCCAGGGAGAGTCTTGTTAGAAGGTTTCAAAAGTTCAATAGTTGTTAATTAGACTAAGTTGTGAAAATTTAGGTTAAAATTCTGAATATAACAACTGGTTTATTGACTTATAATTTATGTCATTAAGGAGTAGGCATGAATGAGTAGGCCTAGGGATGAAGGAGGAAAAATTATCCAAAGAGATCCTGGATTATTTCATTAAGAAGATATTCATGCCTAAGGGGTGAATCACCTGTGTTTGAACTACCAAAAAAACTAAAACAAAAACCACTAGCTTCATCATCATCAAAATATCTTAAGCAAGAAAAATTACCAGACTCATTATCAACAGAAGGTTTTGGACCTCTTGAGAAAGAAATTTGAATAGGTTTAACTATTTTTGAAGAAAAAGAAATTATGGCAAAAAGAAGCAATCTAGATGGGGATGACCAGCATGGCCGTGTCCATAATGAAAATTATCAAGATGATCAAGATGTACTCCAACTTCCTAGAACATTTGAATATCCTATTATTCTAAATCCCACACAGAACTCTCCCATGAAAACAATATCACCTTTAGTGCTTCCAACGTTTTAAGGTGTTGCATCTAAATATCTTGATTAGTTCTTGTTTGAGTTCAAAGTAGTGTGTCAAACCTATGACTATATAAATGATAATCAAAAACTCTAGTTTTTTCCTTCAAAACTCAAGGACTCAGCATTACACTAGTTCATGAGCTGACAACCATATTCCATCCAAACCTAGGATCAAATGGAGACTATGTTTTTAGACAAGTATCAAGAGTATTGTCAAGTAAGGAACATGAAAGATGAGTTGTTCAGAATTAAACAAGAATATGATGAAACATTAGAATATTACCTTGATAGATTTGTGTTTGTTCAAAGAAGGTGTGGACTAGGAGAACCAGAATTGTGCAAAACCATTTTTCTAAGAGGATTACAAGATGAATCTAGAGAGGTATTAGATTTTATGGGAAATGGGGATGTAAGTACTTGTAATATGGATGAGATTGTGGATATTTTTAGAAATTACTCTTGCACTAGGCAAAAAAGAAAGAAAAAGAGTACAAATGGCATTGATGTGAAGGACCTAATAGAGGAACTTGATATCCTGGAACAATTAAACACAACTCTGGGAGAAATGTATGCTAAAGCAAAAACCACATAACCTTTAGCAATTTATTGCCCAAGATGCAGGAATAAACATGCCTTATAGGAATTTCCTCTAAAAAAAAAATCCATTTTAGCCATTTGTAGTATTTGTTCAAAAGGACATTTGATTGACAAATGTCATCTGCTACCACAACTAAAAACTGTCTTAGAAACTCAACTAGAAGAACTCAATTATGTGGGAAAAATACAAATGGAAAACTTTAAACAGTATCAAAATAACCCTTATTTTCCTATAAATTGGGGAAAAAACCATGGAAACATGTCTTGGGGACAGTCAGAACCACCCCCATTGTCCTTGGAATTATTCTCAATCGACAAATTATCAAGAATGGCCACAAACAGGTTGGAATAATCCATATTGGAATCAAAACTAGAATAACCCATCATGGAGTCAAAATAACCCACCATGGACTCAGAATCAAAGTAATCCATCTTGGATGTAAAATCAATAGTAGTGGGTTCAACAATACGAGTCCTATCCAAGGCAGCAAAGAAATCAAGGTCAAACTTAGAATTTTCTACCTGCACCAAATCAAAAATTTCAAGGAAAACCAAATCAACAAATGCAATAGGTGAAACAACCTCAATTACTAGCTCAACCTATAATAAATCCAAATAACATAGGGCAGGCAGCTCCTGCCTATATGGCTAATTCTAAAGGAAATTTAGATATGCAAATTCTAGATTTTAGCAACATACAACTATGTTAGGGAAAGTTTTACCTGAACCTGTTATAATTGAAGTGAAAGAATATGAAATTCAAGAACCTATTGAACCAAGAAAATTCAAACTAACAATGGAATAAGAAGAAGAAAAAATAGAACCATAGGTAGAATAATTACCTTCATCAGGGATAATTCCATACCCTGAGAGACTTAACACTACAACAAAAAATTCTGAATCAGAGTTAATGAAAGAACGTAGAAAATTAACCATATCACTGCCCTTATTGCAAGCCATTAAGGACATACCTATGATTAAAATAACTATTCGAGATTTGTGCAACAGAAAAACATAAAGAAAAAAGAAAGCATTTCCTAAAACTGTTCATGTTGAAGGAAAGATAGTTGATCTCTTGTCAAGAAAACTAGTACCTCCAAATTATAGTGACCCAGGAAGTCCAATTATCATAGTGATCATAAGCTTAGTACCAATATCAAATGTTTTAGTTGATCTAGGAGCTATAATAAATATCATGACCAAGGATACAATGGAACAATTACATCTCAAACATCTTATCCCCACATTCATAGTGTTAGAAATGGTTGATAGGTTAGTTGCAAAACTTGAAGGTATCATTGAAGATGTCCCTATAGAAGTTTCTTCTTGGGAATACCCTACAAATTTTTTGGTTTTACAACCAAGAAACTTAGCACATGGCTATCCCATTATCCTAGGAAGACCTTGGCTTGCAACTATAGTAGCCTTTATAGATTTTAGATCTAGAAAAATAACAATTTCAAATGGTATTGACCTAAAATAGATTTCTCTATATCCTCCTGCAAGACCTTTAAGCAATTTCATAGGTCAGTTATGGTTTCCTGACTCATATGAAGAACCAGAAGAGGTTATTTCCACACTAGCCACCTTGGTAGTAAGGGAACACATAGAAGACCTCCATGACATAGAAATTTCAGAAAATGAAATAGTTCTAATGAATGTTCTGCATGAGCAAGGGTTAGAAGAGGAATCATCCAATATCAATCAATTGCTAGTGAGAGAAGAAGGTCAAAGTTCTAAAGAAATGCCATCTATACCATCACAAGAAACATCAGTTTCACTACCACATGGGTGGCACCATCACTTAATCTTCCCTTCTCATTGTTCCATACAGGATAAGCTTCCATAAAAAATAAATGAGACAGAAACTTCGTATGTCCTCCCATATAATCATTGTCCTCTTAATTCCCTAGTCAACAATTGTGAAGAAGTAAATTTAGTCCTTCCAAATACAAAACAAATAGAAGTCTAGCCAGGCAAATTTCTAAACATAAATAGCTAGCTTACTAGGGAAGAGGAAGAAAATTTGACAGTTGTTTTGTAGAAGCATATCCATGCTTTTTATTGGGATTACAAAGATATGTCAGGGATTCACCCTGATGTATGTACTCATAGAATTTATACTGAAGATGTCAAGCCTGTAAGACAACCTCAAAGAAGACTGAATCCTGCCTTGAGAGATATTGTGAAAGAAGAAATTGAAAAAATTCTGGAAGTAGGATTCATTTACTCAATTTTTGATAGCCTGTGGGTCTCTCCATTGGTTATAGTGCCTAAGAAAAATGGAAAAATGAGAGTATGTATAGACTATAGAGAACTGAAAAAATTGACATAAAAATATCATTTTCCATTGCCATTCATAGATCAAGTGTTAGATACTCTTACTGGAAAGAAATATTTTTATTTTTTTGATGGATTTAGTGGATATAATCAAATTCAGGTTGCACCTGAATATCAAGAGAAAACAACCTTTACCTATCCATGGGGAACATTTGCCTATAGGGTCTTACATTTTGGTTTGTGTAATACCCCAACAACATTTCAGCGAGTAGTGTTAGCCATATTTTCTGATTTGACTACCAATAATGTTGAAATATACATGGATGATTTCACAGTCTGTGGACAGACTTTTGACTTTACATTGGAACACCTTGATAAATTTTTAACTCGCTGTGAAACCTACCAATTATCCTTAAATCCATACAAATGTTTTAGGATGATGGAGGAAGGAATAATTCTTGGTCATCACATATCTCCTCAAGGGATCCATGTTGATCCAAAGAAGGTGGAAATTATCACGAACCTTCTCCCTCCTAAAAATCGGACTGATGTCAGAAGATTCCTAGGACACATTGGTTTTTACTATAGGTTTATTCCCAGCTTTAGCACAACAGGCCATCCCATGTTTGCCCTATTGACTAAATATTTTGAATTCTCCTAGACTATAAAGTGTCAGGAATCATTTGAAGCTCTGAAATAAAAATTAGTAACTCCACCTGTGTTAAGAGGACCTAACTGGACGTTACCATTTCACATACAGACTGATGCTTCCAATACTGTAATTGGAGCAGCATTGGGACATATCGACAATGGTGAACACTATGCTATCTACTACATTAGCAAGAACTTGACAGGGACCTAAAAAAATTATACCACAATTGAGAAATAATTCTTGGAAGTAATTTATGTCATCGATAAATTCAGGGATTATATCACAGGTTATCAAATATTCATTCACACAGATCATGCAACCATTAAATATTTTATGAATAATCCTATGGTGAGTGCAAGGATTATCCATTGGTTATTGTTGCTGCAGGAATTTGATATCACAATAATCAATAAACCAAGAAAAGCCAATGTTGTAGCAGATTTTTTTTCCAAGTTGAAGAACACAGAGGAAGGGGAATTAGTGGAAGACACTTTTCCTGATGAAAAATTATTTGCTATATCTGTCCAATAACCTTGGTTTGTAGATATAGCCAACTATTTGGTCACAGGGAAAGTTCCCCCACATTTTACTTCCAAATAAATAAAACAATTGATCAAACAGAGCTCTTATTTTGAATGGATTCAAGGTATGTTTTTCAAGAGTAGTCCTGACCATGTGTTATGTAGGTGCATCCAAAAGGATGAGGTATATGATATCCTTAGGGCTTGTCATGATGAACCCTCCGGTGGACAGTATTCTATAAAAATCACAATTAGGAAAATTTTAGGAACAGTATATTATTGGCCATCTCTTCACAAGGATGTGAAAAAGTACATCAGGCATTGTGATGCATGCCAAAGAATGGGGAAACCCACTTACACAAATGAAATGCCACTATAGCCTCAAGTGGTTTTAGAACCATTTGAGAGGTGGGGACTTGATTTTGTGGAACCTATTGATCCACCTTATCAAGGAAAGGTGCATATTTTGGTATGCACTTATTACTTGACAAAGTGGGTAGAGGTGCATGCTTTCAAACATGCTCATGAAGAGGAGGTCATTGATTTCTTGTATAACCAAAAAATTTAGAGA
The DNA here is from genome assembly GCA_028583015.1 of Wollemia nobilis. Lineage (NCBI taxonomy): Eukaryota > Viridiplantae > Streptophyta > Pinopsida > Araucariales > Araucariaceae > Wollemia > Wollemia nobilis. The sequence continues at coordinate 6,427,212 of JAQPPZ010016348.1, forward strand.
TTTGGAGCTCCACGGTCTATCACCACAGACCAAGGAACCCAATTTGCATCTAAAGTTATTGAGGCTTTTACAAAGTTGTATGAAATCAAACATAGAAAATCATCACCTTACCACCCACAAGCAAATGGTCAAGTTGAGGTAACAAACAAAGAATTGGAACGGATCTTGATGAAAATAGTAGTTGTTCATAGGAGAAACTAGCTAGATAAATTACTTGAAGTAGTTTGGGCTTACAATACTACTTGGAAATCCACTACTGGATTCACACCTTATGAACTAGTTTTTGGTAAAAATCCCCTCCTACCTATTGAATTTCAGCTACTAACATTGCGTACAACATTGGAAATTGGAATTGAATTTTCATAGGTACAATCTGATGGGATTATATAGCTGAATGTATTGGATGAACTTCGGTTGGATGCTCTGCACCAAACTGAAGTAATTCAGGAGTAGAGGAAGTTGTGGCATGATGGCCACCTGCAATAGAGAAAATTTTAGCAAGGATATTGGGCTTTGTTGTTTGATTCTCACTATGTGGACTTCTCTGGAAAACTAAGGACTAGATGGCTTGGACCATACCATATTGAAGAAGTATTTGACAACAAAGCAGCTCGCCTCTCTCCCATTGATGATTCATGGAGAAAGTTGCTAGTGAATGGACATCGCCTTTGAGTGTACCATACACCTCTGACTAAGGAGGAGTTCTTGAAACAACATGATAGCTTGGATGCACAATAGGTAGAAGAGATTCCCTATTCCACCACAATTGGCACAAATTAAGCATAATCATGGATTTCAAGAAAACAAAAAAATACAAAAAAAAAAATATCGAAAAAAAAAAATATGAATAAATTTTGGTTGTGAATTCCTTCATGGGCATAATCAGAATAAAAAAAAAAAGATAAAATGAGAGGTAAAAAAATAAAAAAAATAAAAATAAAAGAGAAAAATGAATAACTCAACAGTGAAAACCTTTTTCTAAGGCACTACTGAGTTGGTATGCATGAAAACCAGTTTTCTGGCATGCATAACCTTGAAAATTTTTGAGTCACCATTGTACAAATTCACCAACTACATTTGTTTTTGAAATATTGCAGTAAGCCTCAACAGAGCATCAACAAAAGCAGTCATATTTCAAAAACTTGCATTAACTTTTTTTAACCAGGTATATGTTTCTTGCACTTTTCTCATTGTAAATATTTGATATATAGTATATGACAATTAACCATTAGTATAAAAGTGTTCATAAGAGTTGGCATAAGCAAAACATGTTTTAAAAGAAGAATGTTGGTTTCTGTTGTATCTTCGGAATGACTACTCTATTGTATCTACGAAATGACTACTGCATTGTATCTTCAAAATGAATCTTTGTCTTCGGATTGAAAATTGTCTTCGGAATGACAAGTCCAACCTTGTCTTTGAATTGAAAATTGTCTTCAGAATGATAAGTCCAGCCTTGTCTTCGGATTGAAAAATGTCTTCAGAATGACAAGTCCTACTTTTTCTTCGGAGTGAAACTTTGTCTTCGGAATAAAAATTATCTTCGGAATTAAATTTAATCTTCGGAATGAGCACTTAATGTTATGTTTCCATGTGGCATCCAAGGAGGGAGAAAAGACACAATTAGCAAAATTTTTGACTCCATGTGATCATTGACACATGTCAGTTGGTTCGCGATGAGATTTGTCTCATCTCAAGGAAGTATGAAATAATGGGGAAAATAACTAATAACGTGCCACCATCGTTCGTTGCTGATAACCACACATGTGGGAAAATCGCACGTAGATCAGATGAGCTAAGGAGATTTTATAGTAAGGACATCTATCCAATTATTAATGGATAGGTGTCTAAGTCATAAATAGAGAAGCGTACCACTCTTCATTTCGAATATGTAATCACTGATGCAACTTGATTACAAGAATTTATTTTTGAAGAACAGAACATTACAAATCCAAAGAGAAAACCTTGTAATTCTATAGAAACCAAAAACCAGTGACCTAGAAGATGGGTGTAGTAGCAGAGGTAAGCAGTATTTTCAGCACATCAAGAACAAAAAAATGGGACGAAAGATAAAAATAGAACCAACAAATACTACCATCCTTCGAGAGATTCCAGAAGTGTTGCAAATTTTTTAATATGGAGGGTTTATGCCATTTTTAGACAAATTCGATGGAAGCTCTGAATATTTGGCTACCGAATTTTCCCACACATTCAAAAACAACATGGTGCACATCAACGACATGAGAATTGAGGTAACTCCTTAAGTTCTTAGTTAAATTACTGAAATTCCATTAGAGGGCCTTCAAATTTCTAGAACTGGCATGAATACACTAGCAAACATAGTTAGTCAATGTCTGGAAGAAGATGATAAAGAACCAGAATACATGATAAATAACAACATGTGTAAGGGTGTAAAGAGGACCAGCTTGTAAAAACCCTAGGATGAAGTAGCCACATGGGTAATCAATTTTTTAACCTGTGAAGGGCAGTATGTAGTTTTATCAGGGCATCATTTTAAAATTTTGAACCAAATTAGACATGGTAGGCAACAACCTGATGTTAGGGTAAATCTTCTCGTATATCTGCACCAGGACCTGCAAAACATGGCAAAATACTATCAGGAGGTAAAATGGAGCCCTCGACACCATGGTATTATCAAGTTGGTCTGCAAGCATCATTTTAGAGGAAACCTATGAAGCTTTGATAGGTTTTAATATGCTCTGACTGATGTAGTCTTCAAAAAAAAGGACGAGGAGGAAGAAGACATAGATGTTGCTACAGATGAGGAAATATATGTTGCTGCAAAGGAGGAAATAGATGTTGTTGCAAATATTGCTGCAAAAGTAACAGAGTACCTTTACCCAAAACATTCAACCTCACAAAATAAGAGATGGTCTGGAACTAGCAACAAAAAAGGATAACATAAGAGGGTCCATTATTTTGAGAATATTGTTGATCTGAAAAAACAAGGGAGTGAAGTTCCTAGAAAAACTAGAGAAGAGACAAAAGTGCAAGCAAAGGAAATTCCACCAGAACTTGATACAATTTCTACAGCCCTTGTTGACACAAGAAAATAGAGTAAGAAGAGAAAGTATACACCAAGAACCAGGAGGTCTACAAGACTCCACCTGAAAGAAACATAAAAATAGATGATTGAAGAGGAAAACAACCAAGGTAGTCTTGATGTCACAAAAATACAACTAGCCACTATAAATACCACCTTGAAGGATTTTTAAAATTTCTTGAATAGTTGGTTGAGAAAGAGTCTGGACAAGACAATTTTGAAATTGATGCAAACTTGGATGTAATCATAGATAACCTTATGGAACCTTCTAAATAGGACCGAACAGTTGAAATAGAAAGTGAGATAATGGTTGAGCAACAAACTACAAATAATTTATCTACATTAGATTCTAAATCAAAAGAAGAGGAGGTGGACATTGCAAAACAGTTGAGATCATCCAAGAGTGTGATTAAAACACAAACCATATGGGTTGAGAAGAAGGAAAATATCATTGAAAAACATGAAAAAAGAATTGCAGAGTTGCGGTAGGAAGTAGAGGAACTAAAGAGCAGGATGTTACAATTTAAAAAATAGTCAACTATAGCAGATAATGGGGAAGAGTTGGCTCAATTACTTTTTGGATTATCTAGGGCAGATAATTCTTCTCCCTTGATAGAGGTATCTTTGGATGAAAACACAAGAGCTCATTTTGAAGCAGTGCCCTTCCATTCCGAAGCAACACCTTCTCAATCTAGAGATGCTCCAGAATCGATCAAGAGCCTAGAAAAGAATATCTATGGAGAGTCACAATAGTTATGTTTGCAAGAAACACCAGCACAGGAGCATTTTGAAAAACAAAATGTAAATAATCAAGTGCTCCTCCAAATAATATTTTTGTAGAAGTAGGGATACAAGTAGAATTGTTGTCAAATTTCCAACCAATGGAAGTAGAAAAAAATGGATACAAGTAGAATTTTTATCAGATGTCCAACCAGTAGAAGTGACAAAAAAATGGGTACAGGTGGAACTGTTGCCTATGTTTCAACCTAGAATTAGAACACCCAATATTGTATCCCTAGAGCAGTATAATACAAACATTGCTAATTGGATGATCAAATATGAAAAACTTGCCACACAGGTTGAGAAATTGAAATTGATAGGAAAATAGCTGGAGACAAAGGACATAGAAATCAGTGCATTGAATGAAAAACTAACTGACCTGTGTCAAATTGCTAAATTTTTGGTTCAATTCAGAAGACCTGCTAGGTTTTATAGTCTCATTCTGAAGGAGAGATATCTGATATGGCAGGTTATGAGAATTAGCTCAAGTCTCCCCTATAAACTGGAAAAATTTGAAGAGTTTTTGGAAGCTTAATTCAAAATTCCTACATAGTAGAAAAACTTGCTATGTGAGTTATTTTTGCATAGCTTTTTCATTCCAGAGGATGTAAATTTCCTCCCCCATATTTGCATAGGAGATGTGCAATTGAGAGATTTTATGTCTACCTTAAAAAATCAGTTTTACTGGGACCAAGAAAAAAGGTAAAATAAAGAAATTAAATTAAGAGCTGAATTGTTAGTCAGAGCAATTCAGCTAAATCATCTAATTATCACCAAACAACATTTTATCATGATGAATAGGGACAATATTAAAAGGATATATTTGATAAATTTGAGGGACTGTGTAACTAAATTCCATAATTTCTATAATGACAATTTTGTTCCAGCATTATCACATTGCAGAAACGGATGGGCATAACTTTCCATGTCTTTACAGAAAAGGGAGTCTATCTCCCCCATTAATCTAGAATGGTCCAGAAGAAGAGCAGAAGGGGTGATACAACTTATTAAAATTATGCAACATAACTGGGTAGGTCTTAGATTTAGACCTCCAACCATTATTACTCTAGTTCCCTACTATTTTGAAGAGGATCCTCAACTAGATGAGCAGTTTGAAAATTGGATCAGAAACCTTGAGGAGAATAGATGATACTATATAGGAAAAAAATTGTTCTATAGATCATGGAACTTGAATATGGATATTTGTGATTCTATAGCCCAACAGAATGCATGAGGACATGCATTAATATAAGTTGGGGGGAAAATGATGAGGCCTAGAAATGCCTCCATCATAGCATGTTTTGAACAACTAAAACTTGCCTAAAACTCTGTGATTTACTTTATATACTAGTTACGTTGATCTAATATATTGTGTATTAATTGTTTGCATGATTGATGTCTTTGGAATATTATATGTTGATTTTTATAGTTTTTATGTAGTTTTATGTCACTTTGCCATGACCTGTTACATAAGAGATATGCTTAAGCTGATAACAACACTTTACTATTCTTATTTTGATGTTTCTCAAGCATTAATTTCTTTGAATTTAGAAAATAGTGCAAATAACTATTACTATGCAGCATAAACTTATTTTCTTGTGTAAATTCCAGCCAACTACAAATGAATGGCAAGGCATGGAATTCACACATGAAGAGGAATGAAGGCTATTGCAATATGATACTGAGGACTAATCCACCTAAGAAATGCAGCTGAAATTAATTTAATAGTACATAGTTGGTCATTCCAAAGATCTTCGGATTGAGACATACAATCTCTTTAGATTGAGCGAATATCTTCGGCTTGAGCCACTTAGCTCCGGATTGAGAACAGAAAGCACTTTTTGACCTGTTGACTAATTTTTGATAGTGGAAAAAGGGAAATAAGGTTGAGGAGGTTAAAGGAAACTATATCCCATATAAATTTTCCATATTTACCATCCAAAGCCACAATTTATGGAAAAAATCATCTTCTAGGATAAACCTAGAGAATACTGCAGAATAACAAGAATTGATTTGTAGAGTATATTTTCTGTTGTAATTAGATTTTAGGCATATATAAAAGATAGCTCCCGTATAGGTTGAGCTAATAATAATAATAGTATAAATAGTAGTAGATAAAATATAGATAGAGAATAAGTGAGAAAACTGAGACTGTTACAGTTTTGCAATAGGTTTTAGCAACAGATTTGTAATCATGTTCTGAATTAATAAAGTACAAGTTTTTTTATTTATTTTGTTATGTTTGAGTGTGAGTAAGATTTAGAGAGAAAGGAACTCATACCTTCTTCTGGAAAAGGATGCTGGCCACTTCCAGACCTAGGAGGAGAACTAATAGACATGTTTTATTTTAATTTTGTTGCAGCTGAATAAGCTGTGAAACTTGTCAATTTCATTCTTTTGTAGTAGTTAACATCCAATTCAGTCCTAATAATTTATTTTCTATTCAAGATACTTTTGTGATGTGATTAGAAGTAGATATGATTAGTCTTTTTGCTTTCCAACAACTTTCCAATTTACTACAATTTCCATTTCCAACAATTTATAGTTTTCTACAATTTTCCTACATTATTGTTTTTGTTGTCAACCCCTGCATAGAAGATTGACAACCTTCTATTACAGAGTATTGACAGGACTTAATTTTATTTTTCATTATTGCAAGAGTAAATAGACTTTCATTTTGCAACTGTAATTAGATTTCCAATTCTGCAACTGTAACTAGGGTTTTAATTCTATAATTTAATCAGATTTCATTCTTGCAACTGTAACTAAGGTTTTATTTCTATAATTAGAAATTAGTCTTCATTCTTACAATTATATTAAAGTTCAATTTATACAATTTAGAGGTAGAAGAGACCTAAAAACCCCCACACGATCAATTCCACCAATAAGACATGCTACTCCCAATTGACCTTAAATTATAGCCCTGTTCACTCCTTTCATAGATAGCCTTGTACATTGCATTGGATTGACAAATTCATTGAGAATTAATGATGTGCTTAACAACAGCGCATCACAATGTGTGGTTGTCGTTATTGAAATAAGGTGTTTGAAGTGTCTATATATGGAAATTAAGTTCCCTGATCAGGACCAAAACCTTTAGGGGTGTCCAATGTGGGTTTCCCTTATAGGTTAGGTTCCTAATTTAAAATTTTAGGACTTGGGCAAGTAGAAGGCCATAAAGGAGGTATAATAATATCCTTAGGGTCAAATCGAAGACGGTATACATCTCCTTACCTACTCTCCATGGTTCCAGCCCTTGAATCGGCTTGGTTGTGGATGCATACAATAAATACTTTATTCCAAACCCTATGCGATAATATCCTTTACAAATTTTAATGAAACAACACACAAAAATGAAAATACACTATAATACAAGTGTTTATCTCTTTTAAATATTTTGTGTTCCCTAAAATTGTTTTGTGTGTTTTTGATTTATTGTTTTGCAAAAAGATCTCTTTTCACGTGTTTAAATATTGTTGATGTAATTTTCAATTTGTTTAAAGGATTTCAATTGTATACTCATAACTTGACAACCAAAAATGAAATTCTGGTCACGTAAACCAATCAAAGTATGGATATGAAGCCCATACCTTATCAGGGAGCACATGTCCTACCAGTCCTCACCCATATTAATCATGGGTAGTGATACACCCTCTAAAGAGGAATGCGTGCTATTTTCCATGGCTAATATGGTTCTTGGAGCTATATTTGGCCAAAAAATGAGGTTTGTATCATGCGAGACAACAGGTGTAGATGAAGCCCATGATCAAAAGCAAAATCTACTCTTTTATTTTTGTAGGTTTGTATCTCTTTTATTTTTGTTGTTTTTAATAAAAATCAAAATCTATTCTTAAAAACAAGGAAAATATATAAAAATACTAAATATAACCTTCTCTAAATAGTAATAATGCAAAGTGAAGGTTTAGATACTTATCTTGAAAGCCTAAGATGCTGCTATTTCTGTCAATTTGAGTTGCAAGCCCCCTATTTTGTGGTCATCCCAGGGTGGGATGGTTACAAATTTGGGGCCATCCTTGGGTGGTACGATTGCTATGGCCATCCCTGGGTGTTCCAATTAGTAAATTAGGGGTTGTTTTAGGCTAGAATAGCTAAAACTTACAACATTTTAAAGACAAAAATAAGGTCAATATTTACAAAAATGAAACGGGACAGGGGTCCCACCATGATCACCGTTGTAGAGTGGAAAAAACATCGTACCTAGCAAATTGAAATGAAATGCACCTATCTATTTAAGCACTAAAAATATACATTAATGTAAATATGATGACAAATAAGTGAAAGAAATGGGAGGTTCTCTTTTTATTAATCTATTTTCCAAATACACTATTACAAAACACCCCCTTGAGGGCTATTAATTGATACAATTCATTACAGTGTCCAAAGGATCTAATCCTTTCAAAGACTCAAGGTGCAATTTCAGTGTCTTCCTTGCACTCACAAATTGAAGAGCCAAATTTTTCTACTACTGCAATGATCTATCCTTCATCGAACTTATAGCTCCTTCCTTATGCACTAAAATACCTGGATCTATACACAAATAAATCATATTGGTTAATAGCATTACGGATTAATATGAAATCAAAAATATGCATGCAACATTAGATATAAAAGGTGAAATCAAATTTGGTGATCTAATTCATATAAATGGGTGGATTTTGGAATGGATTTATGTATTTGGGATCACTTGTAAACCTCCTTAAATAGATGGAGATGTTAGCATATTTTATATTTTAGCATATAGTTATTACATTATTATTGGGCGTATCTGTTTATTTGAACATCCCATTATTAATAGTGTGTTGTAGTTGATTAGTTCTTGATTCCCTGGATTAATCTTGGCACCATTTTGTATTATTTAAGCATCATATGTTTAATGAATATTTTGTTGTTTACTCTAACATGGTATCCGAGCTATTGCAGAATTTTTTTGCAGACGCTTGCTGGGACGTGCGACTATGAATTCTTTTTGGCTGGAAACATTTTTTTTTGGCTGGACTGCGCAGTGTTTTGGCTGGAAACACAACATTTTTTTTGCTATTTTTTTCTCTCTGGAAACGCTCTGCAAGTTTTCTGAACAACGTTTTTTTTTTTTTTTTTTTAATTTGGGCTGCTTGAGGATCACGCAGCACTCCCCACGCGATCCCCAACGTCGCGCGCAATCGCGCGGCCCTCCCACCCCCCAACATCGCGCGCAATCGCATGACGTTTTTCCCAGCCCCCCCCACACGCGTGACACACGTTTTTAAGAATAGATTTTTCTTTTTATTAAAAACAACAAAAATAAAAGGTTGTTCAATTTGACAGAAGATATGGATATTAATAGTGATAAGGTGTTTATGTCTTCCATAGACGATCTTGAACCTACATTAGTACAATTTGCTCTTGGTGAGCCTCAGTGGAAGGCTGCTATGGATGCAGAGTATAAGTCTTTGATGAAAAACAAAACTTGGAAGCTTGTCGATCTACCGCACGGAAAGAAGCCCATTGGCTGCAAATGAATGTATAAAATCAAGTACAAAGTAGATGGGAAAATTGATAAGCATAAGGCCCGTATTGTTGCAAAGGGCTATGCTCAAAAGGAAGGCATTGACTACGAGGAAACTTTTGCACCTACTACTCGGATGACAACAATTCGAGTTATTTGTGCTATGGTGACATAGTTTGGGTGGAAAGTTCATCAGATGGATGTCAAAAGTGCCTTTTTGAATGATGATATCCAAGAAGAAGTCTATATGACTCATCCAGAAGGATTTGCAGTGGAAGGCCAATAGCAGAAAGTTTGCAAATTGGTCAAATCTTTATATGGCCTGAAACAAGCTCCTCAAGCTTGGTATATAAAAATGGACAATCACCTCCTGCAGCATGGTTTCAAGAGATTTCCATCAGATGCAAACCTCTATTTCAAGAAATAAGGTTCTGAGATAGTGTCGCTTGTACTCTATGTTGATGATCTGCTCATTATAGGGAGTTCAGAAACTATGATCTCTACTGTCAAAAGAGACTTGTGTCAATATTTTGAGATGTCAGATCTTGGAATTCTCCATTACTATCTTTTTCTGTAATTCAGCCAGAAGGAGCACTCCATCAAAGTGTCTCAGAAAAAATATGCCAAGACATTGTTGGAAAAATATTGCATGACTGATTGCAAGCCAATGGCAACTCCGATGGATACTGGACTTTAGTTATCATGATATGATGATTCACCTCAGGTAGATGGTACTCTCTATTGACAGTTGATTGGGAGTCTCATATATCTGACCAATACTAGGCCAGATCTCGTATTTGCTTGCAACTATCTTTCGAGGTTCATGCAGAAGCCTAAGACAACTCATTGGAAAGCAGCAAAACGTGTTCTTCACTATGTCCGTGGCACAATGGAATATGGCCTAGAATACAATAGGAATAACAAATTCTTCTTGCAAGGATACATGGACGCCGACTATGCCAAATCATTTGATGATCGCAAGTCAACTTCAGGATATATTTTTCATCTAGGATCCGGTCCTGTCTCTTGGCATAGCAAGAAGCAACAGGTGGTTGCTATTTTATCAACAGAGGCAAAGTATCACGTCGCATGTGAAGTTGTGTGCAAAGTGATATGGTTGCATCACATTCTGACAAGTATGGGTCATCCATCCAAATATCCAATACACTTGTTTTGCAACAATCAGGGTGTTCTGAACCTAGTTAAGAATCCAGTCCATCATGAATGAACAAAACACATTGACACACAATGTCATTTCATTCGATATGAGGTTCCGAAGCACCAAATTTAGCTTTAGCACATTCCCATCGATGCTCAAGTTGTAGACATTTTCACTAAGGCACTTGCACGTGTCAAATTTGAATTGTTTCGCAACTCTCTTTGTATTGCAAAATGATGTAATTAGGGGGAATGTTAATATAGCTAGTAGTTCTATCATTACCAAAATAATGTAATAAGGGGGGATGTTAGCATATTCTATATTTTAGCATATAGTTATTACATTATTATTGGGCATATCTGTTTATTTGAATATTCTATTATTAATAGTGTGTTGTAGTTGATTAGTTCCTGATTCCCTGGACTAATCCTGGCACCATTTTGTATTATTTAAGCATCATATGTTTAATGAATATTTTGTTGTTTACTCTATCAAGAGATTTCAAGGTCAAATACATAGGTGAAAGGGAGAGTGAATCACGATAGCACTTCAATGCAAAATATTGTAAATATCTCTTTCTCAAATTGTATGGAATGAATTCAATTTATATCCCAAGAGGGCCATATGATCAAATGGGCAAGTTGAGGCATGCAAGGCAGGTGCCACCACTTGTCAAAACCTTTACCATGTGTTGGGTGGAAGAGGCCTCCAATTTAGGCCTCCAATTTGTAGGTTGTGATGGATTTGATAGGTCGTCAATCTATTATAAATCATTGGGTAAGATACATGGTAGAATTTTATTATCATTTATCCCACCCTTGACTTTTTTAGGGGCTTAGGCCATGGTTGTCCCACCCAAGGATGATTGCTGGTGGTCGTGTCTAGGTGGGACGACCATGAACTGTGGTCATTTTAAGGTGGGACGACCATGGCTACATGGCCTAAAAATTCCTAAAAGTGGTTAGGACCACTATTTAAACCTTGAGGGTTGCCCAAGGGGGCCATATGGTGTTGATAAAAGTATGTCATTGCAATCTAATCAGATTGACATAATTTTAGTGTCTACAATAACTATTCTCTCAAAGCCCTCTCAAATATTACCTCTGATCATTCACCATTGCTTTTGAAAATTGAGGGGAGAACAGTTAAAGGTATACCATTTAAATTTTATTTAATATGGATGTCACATAATTCTTTAGCTCAAAATATTCCAAAATGGTGGAACATTGATATTATGGGATCCAAAATGTTCCAAGTCTCTCAAAAGCTAAAAAATGGAAATAAATCTATCCAAAGTGTGAATTAATTTCTTTCCATTTTATTTTCTCTTCATTTGTACATGATCCCACCAAACTGATGCATGTTTAGATATGTACATGCAAATTTGACTTGCTTCTAATCCACCATTGATTCATAGTCAAAGAATCTCTTCATATCAGTTATCCAGTCTATCAACTCTTTTGGGTTTAAACCCCCATTAAAATTTAGAATATCCATCTTTGACCTAATTCCCATGCTATATATTATTTGAATTAACAACTACTATAGTTCTTCTCCTTGCTCTTCAACTTGAGATTTTGGCTAACTAGCCTCTTCCTCTTCACTATCACTCACATCTTCAATACAAGAACCAATCCATTTGGTAGTCTTAATTGTATTTATTCTAGCTATAATTTTCTTCAACATCTTAGCTATGTCTATAGGTCAAGCAATAAGTTCACATGGTCTTCATCTTCCTCAATGTGTCATATTTACTCTAAAATGTATTGCATACCTTCAAAAACCTATGCTAATAACAATTGATGTAGTCTAGAGAAGGGGATCTAATAAAAGACTACATATTATAGCAACAAATAAATTTCATGAAAACTCACAACCAAAAACTTCGCAAAATAATAAAATAGCATTAAAATTTATTATTTTCAATTAGTTGGAAACGTACAACCATACACTTTATTTATGCTTTTTCATTAGTGAAAATGAATATTAAAACATAAAATCTGAAATCTATGTCCCTTCATCTTCAAATCCTTCTCCATATTTTTATTTTAAAATTTTCTTATAATTACTATGTGTTTGTATGGTAGCCTCACTTGTACAATAAGTTCAAATGGTAGAAAATAGATGACATGGTAATATGTAACACACATTATAATGATAGATAATATATGTCAAATGATAGATGACATGATGATAAATAATAGATGGTAGATAGTATGACAACAAGTGATAGATGATAGATAATAGATGATAAATACCAGATAGCATAATAGTATATGGCATGATAATAAACTACATATGGTATGAAGGTGGTATCAATATGACAACAACATGATGATAGCAATACAAAAACAATGCAATTGTATGATAATAAAATGTACATTGTAGTAGAAGTAGCAACATTAATCAATTGCATAGAGGTAATTAGTTATTTGTTTTTTATTTGTTGGTGCAAAAATGCTATAGGCTTGGATGCTCCCACATCAGTATTCTACACCAAAAGGTATATATCTTTCTTACTATTATAATTATTGCTTTCAAATCATATTGATTTTTGGAAGGTCTTCTCCTTTCTTGGAATCTTATTTTATGTTTCTAGAATATCTCTATATTGGTAATTATATTTCAACTTTTAAATATGCATTTTAGAGAGACTTTCTCTTGATTTGAGAAACTCTCTATATTTTCTCCTTAGGTTGGCATATTGATCATTAGCAATAATTTCTCTTGGATTTATAAGATGACTAGGTAATATATTATTCACAAACTATGATAGATCTTCTTTTATACCATCTAGGGATGCATTTAAGGAATTGTGAGATGTTTTGTAGGCTTCTAGTTTCTATTGCTTGGAAGGTATGTTAGTTAACAATACTTATACTTCATTCTTATTTATAATGCCTAGCTATTAAAGCTACTAATTTTATGCCTTTTTTATTTTTCTTAACATCTAGGCATTATCTAATTTACCAGACAAATCTAATCATGTGTTGTGTACCATTGTGACATATCTCATAAGTATTTCCTTACATTCTTTGATATAACATTAGGTATTCACTTAAATGTTCCAATTTTATGCAAATCTATTCGCATAGGGACTTTATCAAAGTCATGGTTAGTATATATATTTTCAACCTCTCCAACTCATTTTTTAGGATTCCTTTTGTCTTCTTTAGGGTTGCAATTTCTTCTTCCTTTTTCTACATAATATCTCATTCTTTTCTCTTCTCTTTATCTACTTAGTTATGGAAATCATATTTTCCATATTTAAACTATTACCTTAGTTGTTTCTTTTCTTGTTCACCCTATAGCCTAATTGCTATTGTAAGACCTTATTTGGATCCTCTAGTTTCATATTTAGGTATTCATTTCATTGTTGTTATTTTTTCTAAGGTCCTATTTCTCTTTCTTAGTGGTTTCTAGATCCTTTTAAAGTTGATTAATCTAGTCTTATCTATTTTGTATCTCTACATTCTTGATCTCTAATATTGTGGTTAATTCCTAGACCTATTACTTATATATGTTTACCTCTCCAAACTACTTATAGATATCTAATGGCTACCACTATATTGGCTTGCATGAAAAATTGTACTATGTTAGAAGGTCCATTTTTTCTTAGATCTAGCATAGTCAAACTTATTAGATAATAAAAGGATATAATTTGGTGACTATTATTGATTAGGAAAGCCTAAATAAGATTTTTTTTACCTCTCTAATCAAATCATATTTGTAGAGGTGTTAGATTTGATAAAAATAATATCAAATATCCTCTTGTGATTCATGTTATCTAGTATTGTTTCCTCTATAAATAGCTAATTATCTTGTCAATGTTTCTTTGCCTTACATATTTATTGGTTTGTAATGGTATTTTATTGGTAGCATTATATATCTTTCTTAATAAATCATCCCTTTTCATTGTGTGTGAATGGTCTCGTGGTGATTGTAGGCATAGTTTCTATTTGTGAAAGGACTTATATATAACCTTATCTATGAAGTGAGATGAATATAACTAGGCAATAGTCTAGAATATAACACAAATATTAAATCAATTATTATCCCAACGAGTAGTGGAAAATAATATCATAAGATGAAAGAAGATCATTTACTTATTTCAAATTAAAAATAAGTTTGTAGTAAGATAGAGTGTATTGAGAATTAGATCACATTAGTTCAACTTGTTAGATTTCTCAAATTTTAAGGAGGATATTGAGGTTTGAATCTTTCCAATTGATACATGCATAGTTTCCAATATATTGTAATACCACTATGTGGTCATGATGTAATGTGGGTGGTCTTGTTTCAACCCCATATAAACATTGAAAAATATTAAGTATCAAGAAGGAGTTAAATATCCCTTTCTCTTCCATAGTAAACAAAAATAAGAAAAATGTAAGGACTAATTGAGGAACAACCTAAGATGACAATGGAAGTGGAACTTGGCACAAAGAGTTATATAGAAATACAAGATTATGAATAAAAATCCAACATGGGACAAAATAGAGATATCATAGACCAACTAAGTAAGAATATAGGGAAGAAAGCTAATATGGATATCTATAGCTATAATGTCATACAAAAATATGAGGAAGATATTGATACCAAATGGAAGTTAGACATAGGGGAAAATAATTTCTAGTGAAGAGAATACAACCATAAAAAGTACAACTTATGAGTTAACTATTTATTTTATAAGTTCCTTCACTTCCACATATAATTCATCATATTCCATAATTTCTTCTATTCGTAACTCCTTTATCTCCTCTACTACATCTCCTTTTTGTATCCTAATTCCTCAACTCCACCTTTTTCTCCTATTTCATCCACTTCACCATTACATGACATAGCCACTATGGTGGTGATGATGATGCATTCCTTTGTACATTCTATATCATCATCTACATCCACTATTGTAACATTACTACTTCTATACACCATACTATTTATCACCACTCTAACCCCATCCAACATGAATATATTAATCCCACCATTTGATAAAGTGGTCACAATATCATCCATACTCATACAATCATATAATCCACTCATATGACCTTATATTAATTCACAATTCCATTATTTATACATCTCATATTTTTTATTTATCTTCCATCAATCTTAGATCATCATCTAATCCATCCTAAACTTGATAATTGAGCATAATAACCATGGTCTAAGTAGATATCATGATAATAATGTCAAAAGGAATATAAATTGCACTCTTGAAAGTGGTCCCAATGATTTGATCTATACATCAATTTGTCCAATCCTACTAAATTATAAGTCGTGGCATAGAGTAAAATATGACAAAGCAAAATAATGGATTAAAAAATCTAAGAATATTATGAAGCAACATACTACAAGCAAGATTACTACACCTTTAGAGAAGCCTCTTTGTCTTTGTACAAATATAGTGGATGATAAAATTATTGTTTTTTGCTAAAATGGTTCCTATGGACCCTAGAAAACTAGTAATAACCCCATTAGATTATATCTCAAAGATATCAACCTTAGATCTAGAATAAGTCAAACTAGTAGAGATACTAAATTTAGTAGAGAATACAATCTAAAGTCATACATATCAAGCACTAATGCACAATACACAATTTGGAGATACATAAGCAAATAATAATTAAAATAGTAAAAGTACTCGTCAGTAAATATGTAAAGATAAAGGCTAACAGAAACTAGATTGATTAGTTCACACTAGAACTTAGGGTTAAAATTATAAAGAAATATGATATATAAAGTTTACTAGAGAAACATAGAAAAGAAAAAGAAAATTTAAGATACTTGTTTAAATGTCTTAGGAGGAAGGAAAAGATAATGTGAAAATAAAATAATAAGGAAATAGCCATCCTAAATATACAAGAGGATAAGGTGATGAAAGAATTATAGGAGATCAAAGTACACGAGTAATTCTCATATATGCAAATAATAATGGACACTCCTTAGGAATAAATTTATACAAATATTGAGAGAGTGAAAGAGTATTTTATATAACTAAATAAATGTGAGTATCTCATAGTCAAATTCAATACTACCATCAAAGAAGCAAAATCTAATCTAATGACAAGCTAAAGTTATCTTTGACCATTTTGAGCATACCACTTGATAATATTAATGACAAGATATAATAAGTGGTGCTCTATGACTAAAAAAGATAAGTAGTTGATGAATATCAATCACAAACATCAAAGACTAAAAAAACATGTCATTACTCTCAATGACCTAAGAAAAGAAATTAATGAGGCTAAAGAGGAGATCCTATAACAAGTAAATAATGGTTTATCAAAAGTGCTACAAGACCAAGTAAAGGTCATAGTTGTGGAATAATATGCATGGACTGTATTAGAATATAAGTTCCAAATTGTATGAATGTAAGAGATATTGTCTTAGTAAGTTGTCCCTATGATCTTATTATCAATGACTTAGTTGATGCTAGCAGGTATCAAAGCAATAGATGATAATAAAGAAAAAATATCCAATGCTTAGTACAATAAAATCTATATTGTAATTGAGGAATTAAAAAATATGAATATTCTTTCTATGGTATATTTGGCCACACTGCTTGAATTATTATCATTAGATGAATTCCATCCTCTTAAAAACAAAACCCATATAACCCTAATTATTCTTTTATTTTTTATTTTTATAGGACTCTATACCAAATACTTTAAATAAGGCATGATTAGGTTCTACCACTAAGTAGGCATGCCATCCCCACAAGTCAATAGACATGAATAATGAGAAATTGATCATAAATCTATCACAAACTAAGAGAGGCTATAGGTTGACTCAAATAGGACTCCAAATAGACATAGGAACTAATCAAATTATAGATTAGAGATATAAATTAAGGAGAGTTCTAAATGATGTACTATATCAATTTGATACCTATCAATCCACTACACGATGATTGAATCACTATATGGTGATATATACACTATCTAGGAGACATGTAGGAGACTAATTATAATAGCTCAAATAACTAAAGAGAGGTAAAATACACTCTATGATGTCATGATGACAAAATTTTGACTAGTCAAGAGAACCAATTGATATTAAGAGACAGAATGAAGGACCTTTGACCAATCAATTATCATTCTATCAAAATTATGATGTTATAATTATGTCATTTATGATATTGACTAGCTAAAGCCATGATAAAGTTGATCGAACAATAGTTATGATAGAGCATAGATAAATAACCTACCATTAGCCACCACGTAGAGGAATGCTAAGTAAGATAGGATGCTTGAGACTAATGTGGCCAAGTGTCAGGTGAAGTCACATCATCTCACTGACATGGCTTTGAATTTTATGGTTGATCGATTGATGCATGCTAAATCATTGAAAAAACATCAATTAAAAATAGATACCATGTCAAAAGGCATTAATTCATTATGCAATAGTCTTAAAAAGCACTAGTTTGTTAAAAATAAAGATAAAATTACACCAAATAATTGATTTTAAGCCTAGAAATATGTAAATATGACCATTCAAAGGGTTGGTATCACATGGGATCCATCGTACCCACTTGGATAAATTAATATGTTTGCTAAATTGACTTAGAAGAAGAAAAGAATTTCTAAAGTGCATATAGAAGGGTGTTAATACTAAATTTGGAAGGATGAGAAACCATTTTATAATCCAAGTTTTAGAAATTTATTATTGTAATTTCATGTTAATTAGAGCTAAACTTTCTTTACAATAATTACTATTTGATTTGGATTTTTTAATACATAGGGGAATCGGTAACACCATTGGGTGCTTCCACTATAAACCCTAGCATGTTGGGTTAGAAAAAGTCAACAAGACCTTGAATCTTGTGTATTGAACAAGGGAAAATTTGAGTTTACATGGATTTTTATGAGGGGTCTAGGTCCCCTCGTATCGGGATTTGAACTTGGGTCTTATTTGAGTTGGATTTTGACAACTATAAATATGAGTTTAAGGCTCATTTTTAAGGATCCTTTTGGTAAACTTGAAAAACTACTCTACTCTTTGAATAAAATTTATGCTATGTAGGAAACATCTATAATATCTAGCTCATTGGGTAAAGACAAAATCAATAAGAGTCCAACCCTCCTAGGAATCGAAGAGGGACAACCTAATAACAAGAACTCAACCGCTACCAACCAATCTATACCTTTCTAAACTGAATCAAAATTATGTTGGATAATATCATTGGAATAAATAGATAAATTATACAAGACAATTGCTATAGAATTATGTATACTCTTTTATTAACTTTTTGATGGTGAATAAATGATATATTTACCTCTTCCTTTACATCTTAATTTAGTCCTTTTCATTCATTTTATTACAACTCTACCGATTAATATTAATGTATTAAAGCTATTTATCTTTCTATATATTTATTGGATTAAATTCAAATTGCTATAATTGTATCTATGTATTTACTTATTTACTTAAATGCATTTATTTTCTCTTTTATAGTTTTTTTTTTTTTTTTAAGACTTGATCTATTGCATTAGAAATATCAAAGAATCCAAACTTCTACATAGGTTGAAAAGCATAAAAGTATTTCTTCCAATGTTGGTTGTGGTGGAAACCTATTACTGCTCTCAATGCAGCATATGAACTTATTGATAAGGCTTTAGCTCAAAGGATATGTATTTTAAAGGGAAGGTATATTCTTAACAATTTAATTTTAGCATGGGAAATGTTTGAATGGATGGTAGAGTTTGGTCAGGATGCTCTCTTTCCCATAGTCATTGACCATTTATCATTTAGATGCTTTAGTGACTGGTATTTAGTCCTTTGATTAGACACTTAATATCCCTTATCTTCGTTGATGTTTGTATTAGAATTTTTATTAATGGTTCTACTTCTCTTTCTATTACCTATAAATGTTATAGTTTTTGCTATAAAATCGAAACTTTGATGTCAACGATGTGGTGTGTATTACAATGTAACCTTGTTATTAGAGTATTTTTATCATTCATATTATAATATTATAGCCATTATCTTTATTAATTTTTTTTTTTAAATTTATATATATTTGGATAATTTAAATTGTATCTTTTTTAAATGAAAGATCCTTTACTTTATTAATATAAAAACAAATAAGTATAAAACAGCTGCCCGAAGGCAATCAAAGACCAAATATATACAACACAAGGAATATAACAACCATCTATATACATCACAAGAATTACATCAAGTGACAATATACTTCAAGGAAATAATCCTAAGTAATACAAAATAAAAGTATGAACATCAATTACAAAGACTAATACTGATAACTACAACCTAAAAACCAGCAGTAAGCCTCATCAACGCTTCCAAAACAAAGAACTGAAGCAATAAAGGACTTCGAATCTGCACAAAACGAATTATTAACTACTGATATTTTTCAAATTATACTCTGAAATAAATGACTGAAGATAGTACTAAAGCGTATGCACCTGAGTAAAACTGTCAAGCTGAAAATGAAGGCCTTGAAGCTGAGGAAAAACATTTGCTTTCTTGGAACTGAATTTGGACTTGAAGGAAATCATCACTCAAGCAACCTGAAGCAAAATTTATGTCTTATGAGTCTCCAGAGAGACTTAGTAAGGGTTCTCATAACTTCCGAAACAACTCATCATTTCTAGCAGACCATGTGTCATAATATCTCAATAAATAACAACAACCAAAACATATTGAAACAGTGATGCAACCGAGGAATGAAGCCCAATAATATAAACTATGAGGCTCTTTACTAATTGGCAGCCTGTGAAGTAAAAGCATCCATCTGAAACAAGCCTTCTTAGGCTCTAATGGACTGAACCATAAGTGTTGGAAAACACCTTGACACTGATTAGCAGAGAGAGCCAACTGCCAGCAATTACTAACATGACAAATAATATCAGAAAAATCATGTAAAATATTATATAACAATTTCACCTTAATACACTTGAGTTTAGTGCCATCTTTCCATTTATAAGAATCATAAAACTGGTGTATATTACCAAAAAAAAAAAAAAAACATGCCTCTCATGCTGCAAAAAAAAACCTTTAAAAGTATATTAATACCTTTGAAAGCCCACTTTTTAGTAGAACCCCTGACCCTGATAAGAGCAAGGGGCCATTTTCTATTTCAACCCATTCTTTAGGTATAGATTGATTTGCACTCGGGGTAGAAGAAGCTATTCATATAAAAAATTAAAATTAATAGAAAATACATATCTTGCCAAATTGCGAAGGCAAACCCAGTAACAAGCAATTCCAAGTCCAGATAAAGCTGTCACCTGGCGCGGCCTCCACATGCACAGTCTTCTCTCTCGTCTGCTTATTGTCCACTCAAAGTTATCATCGACATTCATTCACTGTGAATACTTTCGAAAACAAATAGTAGACACGTCTTGAGCCGTCGAGGCATCATATTATAATTGCTATTATATGGTGATTGGCCGACCGTTAAACGTTGCTCAACCCAGCAAACAAGGCGTGTCTTCACCCATGCGGGTCCCTATTTACCTTCGCCTTTCTCTACAAGTTTTCACTCTTCCATCTACAGGAAACATGTCTTAGTTTTGTATAGTTATAGTCATAGTTGTGTATTGTTTGAACTGTGGTTCCAATTTAAATGGAGGCTATAAATAAGCTATTTTTTTGAGAGATATTTAATTGAGAGCCACGAAATCCCGAGAGGTGGGGATGGGAACCAAACATTCTGGAAGCTCTCCGTGTGCGTCTTGCAAGCTCCTCCGCCGCCGTTGCGTCAAAGACTGCATTTTTGCGCCCTACTTTCGTCCGGATGAGCCTCACAAGTTCGCCATCGTTCACAAGGTCTTCGGCGCCAGCAACGTCAGCAAAATGCTTCAGGTAACATCTTAAGTTTAATGTCGATATTAATTCAGGACGAAATTTAAATGTTTTAGTTTACAACCGATTAAGGCTTTATTTTAATTTTTAACAATGCCTAGGATCTCCCTTTTCACGAGAGAGCAGATGCTGTTTGCTCCTTGGTGTATGAAGCCGATGCCAGGATGAGAGATCCGGTGTATGGCTGTGTAAGGGCCATATCAACTATGACCAATGAAAGGGCTCACTTGAAGGCGGATTTGGCTATTGCAAAAGCTGAAAATGTGAAGCTGCAGCAAGAAAATGTCGTCTGCAATTCAATTTCTAGTAAGTTGAAGGCGGAATTGGCTATTGCCAAAGCTGAAATTGTGAAGCTGCAGCAAGAAAAAGCCGTCTCCAATTCAAATAATTCAATCACAGCAGAAAAAGCCGTCTCCAATTCAAATAATTCAATCACAGAAGTTGCTGGTACGTCAAATTCAGTTCCAATAGAAACGACAGAAATGGATCATCACAACCCTTACATAATTTGTCAACCTTTTGTTTATCAAAATGGCCATCCTTCCATTTATCCAATCCAGATCCATCTCTTTCTCTTGATTCTGCGGCAAACCGCCAGATCCTATGGACATGAAGAAAAGCCACCAATCCGTGTTGCTTTCTTTCTGCAATTTGAGCCTGCCTTCTTGCATTACTCCTAGGGTAAAAATTTGCTGCGTGTCAATTAGTCCTAGGTTTAAGGTGTCAACTCTATATGTCCTATCTTTATCCGCTCAGTCATGTCTTTGTCAATTAGTAATTACTCGACATGCCGACAAAATCGCAGATATGCAAAACGCCGAGCAAGATTATAAATTGTATAGCAAAAGAGATTCAAATACACTATGTGAGCCTTACATCTAGACTTTTTGGGCATGCCTATATATAGATATCACACTTTATATTCACATCAACTATGGAGACCTCGTATAAGCTTTTTGAGGATGACCAACCGCCTACATTTACTCCTTGTTATGTAATTGATCTAGATAGTAATAGTTTATTAATTATAATATTTATTTATATAAAGTGGAATGTTATTAACAAAAGTAAGATATGATCTCAATATTTCATATGCAAAGATTTGCGTATATTGAGGTCAATTTAATTGTAGAGTTGTGGAGTGGTTTTGAATAAACATAATTTTTAGCTATATTTTATAATATAATATTAATTTTTAGTTATATTTTATAATATTATAAACTAAAATATAATTTTATATGACTTATACTTTATACACTTCACAAGGTATCTTGGGTCCTTTTGTTGAATGAATTACAAATATTATGGTATTATTATTTGGTTTAATGATTCCATTTTAATTTGTGACTAGAAATAACTTACTTTTAGAGTCATTTAAAACATGTAGAAGTGATTCACCTTAAATTTGACTTACAACCTTAGTAATGTGAAATTTTGCTATTTTTTTTGACATTGACATTTTTTATATTATATTTAATAACATTGGCTAATTTTTATAAGCAATTATATAGGCTTATGAACATAATCATATCTTTTTATTTTATTTCACATGGTTGTATTGATAGTGTTATATATGTTTTTAATATTATTTAAGTTGAACTAAGAGGTACAATTGACTTGCTTCAAAAGCATACATGAAGAAGTATTTTCTATTGCAAAGTTAGATTTGATTTATTCTAATTAGTAATTAAATGTTTTAAAAAAATAATGTATTTTTTGCTTTCTTTTTTAAAGGAACTAAAGTAATAGGACTTGTGATTTTGGATAACATATTTGTATAAGTTTATTTGGATCACAAGGTGATATTAACAACAATTCAAAGAGAGAATATTGAATAGATTATGACAAGAAAACAACCGAAAACATGAGAGGAATTTATTAGTGACAAAGAGGAAAAGGAAGAAAGAATTAAGAGTTTTAGAAAAATATATGATAATTTACCTAAAATTATGATGTTAATAATTTCTAATATATTAATATTAGATTATATTAATTTTTTTATGAGTAAAATTTACTCCATTTTTTTTGTAATGATGCTAAATACAAAGAAAGATCTTTTTATAGCCAACCAACATTAGTTTTTATTTTTGTTAGGTATATAAATAAAGGTTGTTTTGAATAATAAAAAACATTAAAAAAAAAAAAAAATACTAAATAAATTGATAATAGATGCATATATGTTTATTGACCTTGAAGGGTCTTGTATGCATATAAATTTACTTAAAAAATATTTATTTTTATATTATAAGGGTGTAGACTAATTGGTTCCATCAAATGGAGGTCCAAGGTTCAAATATCTAGCCTCGTCCATACAACGGCATGGAGTATTGTGTGGTTATAGGGGCAGATTGCGTAGAGTACTATGTGACAAGATTTTGAGCGGCTTTTGATCTAAACAGAATACAAATAAAAATATATATGTTTTAGTATTTTAAATGATTGATTTTAAAATTGGGCAAAATACACATAAATTTATGTGTTCAAACTTTAATACTAATTATATATATAAAATATGAGGTTGAAAATGGATAATATAATATAATTTTTTATTCTTGTATCTAATTAGGGGCCTCTCGTTAACTTGGAGAGTTTTAACTACCCACTTGCTCTCCAACTCCTCTACATGAAGGGATAAAAAAAAAAACATATAATTACAAATGAATGTTTGGTTGAAAATGGATAATATAATATAATATTTTATTCTTGTATCTTAATAAGCTTGTATGTAGATTTATTAAAACAATCATATATATTTATATTTATATATATAGCAAAATAAAAAAACATATAATTACAAATGAATGTGAGGTTGAAAATGGATAATATAATATAACATTTTAGTCTTGTATCTTAATAAGTTTGTATGTAGATTTATTAAAACAATCATATATATTTATATTTATATTTATAGAAAAATAAAAAAACATATGATTACAAATGAAAGAGTATAGTCATACATTCTTAGAATACAATTGTTTTATAAAATATAACAACTATTTTATTTAAACCAAGTCATTTTCATAAAATATAAAAATTATTTTATTTTTTATATAGCATTTAATTTAATATATTTTAATAAATAATGGTTTTAGTGTCTTGTAAAATATTTGTTGTTATAAAAGAACATTGTAATTATTATTTTTTTATTAAGTAGTTTATAAAAAATTATATTTTTTTATAAATATTTTTAAAATATATAATAAAAAATATTTATTATTTAAAATTAATTTTGATTTTTTTTAATTAATATTTTAATTTTTAAAATAATTATTTTTTATTTTTTCAAATAATTTTTTTTTAAGTTAAGGACAAAGCAATATACTTTTTCAGTAACAAATTCTTATTATTAGTAGTTTAAGAGATATAATATTGAGTTATGATAAGGTAAAAATTAGAAACATCGTGGAAAGTCATTAATAAAGGAGACAAAAAGTGTGAAACAATGTAGGGCAAAAAAAAACTGTTAAGCTCAACAAAAATAATTTCTAATGCAACAATAATATATTTTGTTATTTATTTTATTTAATGAGTAAATTAAACACCACTTTTTTTAATTTTAATTTTAAATAAGGAGTTTTATAGTGAATCAATGTTTATTTTTAAACTGAGAATCGAGAGGTCGATACTGGAACTTAATTTTTAAGTAGAATCAGTCTGTGACATCTACACTATACATTGCATATTCTAAACAACGTTGAAATCTCTATTCTTAAGCAAAGGACAACTATATTCTAGGAGTGCCAGTAAGCGGTGAGTTCGATATTACAGTTTTATTAAAAAAAATAATAATAATGAGTTTACATAGGGGTTTCTATCCCTCCTATTAAAAAATAGGTTTGAGCAGATAAATCAAAATCCTTACCATTTTTGTAATTATTAAATATACTTAAATTTAACGTTAAATGAACAAATAGAGAAATGTCCATTTGTATACTTTTAATATTAATATATTGATTATTTATAGATTTTGTTTCCTCGTTGTCTTTGGCACTGCGTTTTCTTTATTCTTATTTTAAGAACGACCCCACTCATCTTCAAACTAGACATGGTTGTTGTAGCTATAGAGCATGTAACACCTCTTGCATGATGTTAGCCTTACATATAGACTTTCTGGGCAAACTATGATGTCGTATGGCTACCATATGGTAAAATCTATATCCACACTTACATTAGAGCTACATAGGAACTAGTGAGGGAATGTTTTATATTTACAGCAGGTAGCATGCCTCTATACATATCATACTTTACTTTACACTCGCATCAACTTTGGAGACCTCCTAAAGCCTTAGTTGAGGATGCCTTCGTTGAGGGTGATCAACTGCCCGCATTTATTCTGTGTGATGAGTTCCAACAGTTAGTGGATTGGTAAGTGTTAGTTTAGATGATCATTTATTAAGAGGAGATTTAGGTTCAAACTTTGGTGGTACCAGTTAGCAAAGGTAGCATTTATTAAGAGGAGATTTAGGTTCAAACCTTGGTGGTACCAGTTAACAAAGGTAGTAGTCTGAATCCTCTGAGTACCCGTCATACAGATAGGTTTATTGTGTGCAGTCCATGTGGTTTGAACGACCAGTTTCTAAAAATAGTATTTGTACCAACTCTCCTATATAACCAGGAAAAAAACATTGACTCCCTATGATGTAATTTATGCTCTACTTGTTAAGTTAATTATTATTTATTATAATTAATATTTTATACCATATTTTATTATTATATTTTTATATAAACATTAAATAATGTTAACAAGATGAGTTGGTATAATAATGGTTTATAGAATAATAATTTATTAAATTATAATTTGTTTTTATATTAAACCAAGTGGAATGTGATTAACAAAAGTAAAGATATAATATAATTATTTCATATGCCAAGACTTGCTTGTATTGAGGTCAATGCAAGATAATCCATTGTGGGACTGTGGAGACTAAGCATCATCTTTGGTTATATTTTCTAACATAATTAGTTGGTAATTTTATTAAATATTTTATTTAATTATTTAATGTATTTTTTTTTTTTTTTAATTTTTGATCAATATATATTTTTTTTCAGTAATAAAGTAAACATTTGTAAAAGAATTTTTTTTATGACAAAACAAAAGTAAGAAATAATGGAAGAACTATTTCATTTTGGTTTTAGACACATAAATCATTTGCAATATTTACATTTAATTTTAAATTATATAGAATATCTTTTTGAACATAGACAATGTATCAAACTTAAAATTTTAGCTAACGAATTTGAGAGTATTATTTATAAATATAAGCAAGTTTCTTTCAAGTAGTTGGAAGATTAAAAAAATGTATAACAAATGAAAATGGATAGTTTATATACGATAAATTATATACCATATTTATAAAACATTGTTATGTTTAATTTGTTATAATTGTAATTAAAATTATAATATTTATAATGGTTATCAAAATAATGGCAATCTTTTGAACTACAAAAAATAAGAAAGAAAAACAAAAGTTATGTTCCATTTCATGACTTATACTCTATATACTTTACAAGCCATTTTTAAATATTCCATCCTTATTTTCTTTCCTTTCTTCAAAAAGTTATCTCTCTAGAGAATGAATCCTACAATGTTAGTTTACTCATAATTTTTAGATTTTTTTTTTGTGATTCTATTTTGATTCATGGCTAAAAATAACCTACTTTTAGAGCTATGGTGATTCACCTAAAATTTGACATGCAACTTCTTGACATTAACATTTCTTATATAACATTTAATAACATTAGCTAATTTCTGGATGCTAGTTAAACATTGAAACTTAAACTTTAAGTTAATAAATTTGAGATTATTATTTATACATATACGCAAATTTCTTTCAAGTTGTTCAAGGATTTAAAAAATATGTGTAACAAATGAAAATGAACAAATCATATATCATATTTATAAAAAAATGTTATGTTTAATTTGTTATAATTGTAATTAAAATTATAATGTTTATAATGGTTATAAAAATGAAATTAATCATTCGAATTACAAAAGAAATAGAAAAAAAAGTAAAAGTTTTGTTGCATTTCATATGACTTATACTCTATACACTCAACAAGGCATATACTCTATGGGTTCAATATCCACACAAAAAATATAGGGAGGAGTTATAGGATATGCAATGGAGTGCTGCTGAGATTTCCTCTCACCTTATTTCACCTTTTTGCCCTCAAAATCTCCCTTTTGCCAAGGAGGTTACCAGGTGACTTCAGGAAGGTAATCTGAGCATAACTTTTCCATCCGGGTGAATTTCTTCACCAAATTTGATGACAACACACCTTATGTTGTTTAAGAACATATTATAGTGATTTGGTAACAAAAATTGGCTGGATTTTGTGGGTATACCCTCCTAGGGTGTCCTCCAAATGGTTGTAGTCACCATCGCCCCCCTTCTCGGTATGAGGGTAAATAATTAAAAAATTTAATTACCGTTTTAAATTTTTAGTTTTCTATATTGTCCCATGATGCTACAGTTAAAATTTCAAGTGATTTTGAGTTAAAATGAAATATTTATAGCATTTTTAAGTTTTCGCAGGCTCGTAGGGTCCACCCGGGCACTCGAGTTTGATGAAGGTGGATACGAGCTCTAATTTGAAAATATGATCATATGGGTTGTCTTAAAATATCAATTTATGCATACTAAAAAAATTTCAAGAGTTTTGGATATGTTTAGGTTTGGTATTTGTTTGTCTTCTCTTTCGTATGTTGCAGGCGAGCGGCGCAAAATCGAGGGGTCTACAGATGCAATTTCCGATATTTTTTTGGTGATATCCCCAAAAAATCTTATTTAAAATATCTGAAAATTTTTGAGTCATTTTTACATGTTTTTATATATTTTTAATATATGTGTTATTTTACCCTTGTGGGGATTGCATGTTTTCACCATACACCCTGGCTATTTGACCCCTTTTTGCTTCCTTGTGTGCAGGTGCAGGTTCTTAGAATGCACTGGGAAGGAATATCATGCATCAGGGGTTGAATATACAAGAATTTGTGGTATTGGCTTGCCCACATCGATTGTGGGTACGCAGAGAAACATTGGATGTGCACCTTGATTCCGTGAAATACTTGGTATTTGGGCACCTCATATTGTAATAATTGTATAAAATTTTGAGCCCTCAAGGGTATTTCCATGTAAGCTTGGATCTGATCCAAAAAATTAATGAGAAGATACTTGCTTTGGTTCATTTCCTTTTGTTTGGTATTCTTTCCTTTTCACATGCATGCTTCCTTTTCGATGCTCATGAGCGATATGGGGTAGATACGCATAGTTTTTTACATCATTTGGTGCACCTTTTTTCTCTAATTCAATGGTGATCACGGTGGGACCCTTGTCCCTTTTGATATGGGTGAAAATTTGACCTCAATTTTGCAATTTTTGCCCTTCTTGTGTTGTAGGTGCTCCCCTCCCCACCCTAGAACAGTGACAGAGGCTTTATCTGGCACACCTTGGGATGGTGGATTTACCTTCACACCCTGGTATGATGGTGGAGCTTCTACTTGCCCCACCTGGAGCAGTGGTGAAATAGAGATATTTCTGCCCAAAATTTCAAAATTTGGAGAGCTCAAAATGGACAAGGTAAGTGCCTAAAACCTTTGATTTTCTACTGCATTTACAGAGACTGTAAAATTTGTTTTTTCTCACATTAGTTTGTTTGCATAGAAAGGTTAAATGTCACTTTTTACTTTTATTATCACATAAAGTAGCAAAAAGAAGGAGAAAAATAAAAAATAACTTGTAGTAGCAATGCATCTGTTTGGTTTGATTGCTTTTGGCTTACCCAATGGGTAAGTTAGCATTGCATTCATAAAGTCAATTTGTAGGTTCCTTATATTATTCTTATGAATGTAAAACACATCTATTGCATGCATTTAGTGAATGGTCATTGATTGCTTCTTTGCTTACTTTCTTGGATAATAATGAACCACACACACCACGATTCATATAAACGCTAGTGAGGTGGACTTCATTACCATCCACTACTAGATTGCAAGTGATGGTGGGTTTCATCTCCATCCACTTGGCTCAAATCCCATGAACTCGATCCATCTTACCAAGACCGATTTCAAGATCCATCATAGCCCATGGTTTATAGCACGCATCACCCTTCAGGGAGGTGTATCGCAGACTACGGGTGAATTGGGTGAGGAACTGGTAGGACCTGTTCTCCCTGGTCGTGTGTGGACCTCATCACCACACATTATAGGTGGGATAACACAACCTAGAGTTCATATCTGGGTTGTCGAGCTGTGAGTATAGAGGTGAAATCCAATTGAACATGAGATTACAATCCAACAATATTTCAAACATGTGACACGAGGTCATTCTTTACAAAAAACACATATGAAACACATGAAATAGTTTAGGAATTCACACTTAAAAATTAAAAGAGATAATCATCTATCTTATTGAGTGTTTCTTTCTTGTATACTGTTTCATTAATAATTTGTAAATAAGATAATCACTTGGGGTACTAATAGGGGAGCTCAATGGGCGAAAGCTATGGAGAGTGGATTAGGAGACACGAATCATCTTTGATATAGCCCTAGGGACTTGGTTATACCTCCATGGCGAGCCTCCACTCCACCTAGCCCCAAGACAGTAGGGCATGAGCATCATCTCTGAAGGGATTCTCTCCAGGATACCCAAAGGGATGATGAGCATTACTTGGGAGAGTGTTCTCGATATGTAGATATTTCACAGGCCTTCCTTGGTGAAAGGCAACTACGTGCTGGAGCGCTAATAAATAGAGTGGTGCCACGCATCTGCATACCTATCAAGGCTAACATGCCTAACCAGAGGTAGGAGTATGACTTCACACACTATCCGGAGTAAGTCGACATGACTCTACCTCCACGATGCCTTGATAGGATACAGTAGATCATGTAGCCTGATGGGAATGACACCTGTCGGTCTAGGTGAACCAACTCAGCCCTACTTTTCCTTGTTCAGGAGAGAAGACATGAGGAGATCCAAGAATTTCCTCAGAAACAATATTTTGTGCATGCCTGGTGTGCTTCTACGCCAACTAAGTGTAATGAACACATGTTCTAGCCTGAGCCTCAATTCAATGCGGAAAACCTCAAGAGGGGTAAGCGCCCTATGGAAAACACAGAGTACCTTGGACAAGGTCGACCCCAATATGAGACTCCTAGGCCTCCTAGGCCTCGTACTGTGGATCAAATTATGCAAGAAGTTGCGAGATATATAGAACACCAAGATCAGTTCAAGTAGCTTCGATGAGATAAAGAGGAACTAGACCGCTTGCACCAGCTTGAGAAATAAAGGATTGAACAATAGAACAACAAGCTGTTCCAAAAAAAATTGAGAAATAGGGTCCCTACCCCTAAGACACATAGGTAGGAAGTCCATCTGAGGTAACCCATGCTCGTTCGAGAGAGGTCCCCAAGACCTTATCAAATTTTTCTTCCACAACCTCCCAGGCTAGATGGGGAGATGCCTCTCAAGCCAAACATACGACGCCCACCATGGGTAGATACACCCATTTTTAGGTCGACTCAAGAGACACCTTACGGGACTTATAATGAGCGCGAGCAAAAAGTAGAATATTTTTAGATGCCTTATCGAGGTAGGGGGGGCGACTTACCACCACCATGTCCTAGGTTGGAGGATCCTAGACCTCCATCGCAAGATGTAAATAGAGATGAGGAGATTAAGTCCTCAGGCCCTTATAAAGCATTATTAGAATGCTTGGAGTCAGTAGAGAACAAGACCTTTGGGTCAGGATCTCAAAATCCCACTATGTGTCAATTGTGTAGTCAACCCATTCATCCATCAATACCTATGCCTACCTATCCAGAACAATTTAAATTGCCTCAGTTGGATACCTTTAAGGGAGAAGAGGATGCATAAGAACATGTCACTAGGTTCTTAGGCCAATGCTTTGGCATTCATGATGACGATGCTTTGCTTTTGAGGATATTTGTGACTACCCTCGCTGGCCCTACCTCCAAGTGGTTTTACCAACTCCCTAAGCATAGTACCCATAATTTGGACCAACTTGCAGATGCATTCCTATAATTATTTACCTTCAATACCAAGAGGAAGGCAACACTGGCCGATGTAGCTGGGTTGAAATAATATGATGATGAGTCAATAACAAATTATGGCAATAGATGGTAAACCTTGCTTGCCAAGCTGCCTTATCTTCTCCCCATGTCGAAGTTGACTCAGATGTTCTCCAAAATTTGCTTAAATCCAATCTCTTTGTTGCTATAGTTGCAACAATACCCCACTCTTGAAGATGCCTTAGCACAAGCTAGGATCATCTAAGAAATCAAGATTCAAGAGGGTGAGATTACAAAGCCTCACAAAAAGGAGTGGAACAATAACACTAAGAACACCCCAACGTAACCTAAATCAGCAGCAGTAAATCAGGTTGCCATTAGTGTCTCAAGGCTAGCACTAGCCACACCACCTCAAAAGCCTAATTATCAAGCCACCCCTGGGAACTATGCCAAGGATAACCAAAATGGTCAAGGGTAAAATAAATAGCGTCACCCCAAGAGATAATTCATACCTATTGCAGAGTCTATAGATTCAGTGTTTTATCACCTCTTGGTAGCTAATGTGATCCATCTACCTAACAGTCAACCTATCAACCCTAATGCACCTAAGCCCAAAGAATACATAGAAGACCTATATTGCAAATTTCATAGGCAAAACGGGTATGATGTGCAAATGTGCTATAAATTCAAACACTTGGTGCAAGACCTAATTGATAGGAATGCCCTCCAGGTAGATAACCCTATCGCACCAAACAACCAATAGATGGGGGTCTTTAAGGACCCCTTTCCTGCCCATGCGAAGCAGGCCAAACCAGTGCCCCAAGTGAATGAGGTTCACCATGCCCCTCCTAAGCAAGGATATGTTGGCATGGTCAATATTGTAACAATAAATAGACAATATCCAAGTCCAACCACACCACCTATGGCTCAAAGTGATATCCCTTCGACATCATAGCCTATACCACCTCCTAGACCGAGCCTCCCACCTAGGCCTGTAGTCACCATTAAGAGCAAGCTTGCTCAAAGCTTAAGAAAAACATCTGCCCGACTCTCCATCTATGAGCTCATCCAACAATCGCAACCTCATAGAGAATCCTT
The DNA here is from genome assembly GCA_028583015.1 of Wollemia nobilis. NCBI lineage: Eukaryota > Viridiplantae > Streptophyta > Pinopsida > Araucariales > Araucariaceae > Wollemia > Wollemia nobilis. The sequence goes on from JAQPPZ010016348.1 coordinate 6,459,679, forward strand.
GATGGAGATCCTTAATGTAATTAAGCTTCAGCCCCAGGAGTCTAACGCCTTCAACAACTTTGTGGGGCATGTGTGGTAATACATGGAACTAGTAATTACTTTTTTATAAGATGAACTTAAACCGGTTCCACATGATATGGTGGATCCCCCTTTACACATTGTCGCACATGTGAATGGAACACCATACAAAAGAGTTTTGATAGATATTGGGTCTTCGAGCAACATCATAACTACAATAGCTTTGAATAACCTAAAGCTTCCAGCATATCATATTGTTAGATCTACCTACACCCTCCGAGCATTCAATGATGCTATATGCTCAACGGTTGGGACAACTGTCTTACCTATTCAAGTAGGATAAAATATGATCTCGATGATGTGCCACATTCTAGAGAGTGAGATGGCGTACAACATTTTTTTAGGAAGACCATGTATGTGTGTCCCTTCCATCTCTTATCAGTGCCTCAAGTACACTCACGAAGGGTAACTTCATGTCGTCCCCATGGACCTAGAGCCCTTCAAGTACTGCAACATGGTGCAGCAGTTACCCGAGTCGACCTTATCATCGATACATCTGGATTTTCAACCTAATAAATCTAGCCAAGGTTCGATCCCACCGCAAGACATGGGTAGACCCCGTCTTCCCATAGGAACTATCGTACCTCTTGGTATTCCCCCTAATCAAAAAATTTTTATCTATGGGAGCCTTGAATGTGGCATCGAACCTTACCAATAGCAGGAGGAAGATGAGGAACCTTTTGGAGAGGATATTAACTACTTGTCTAACCCTAACTTCACCCTCAAGTACCTTGACCTATGTAACTAGCATAGTTATGGGTTAGGCTTGTATGAGTATGGCACCAGAATCCCTTGTCAACCAAAATATCAAATGCCCTATGACAATTTGGGATTTGGATGCAACAATCCCTTGCCTCTAGATTTCCTCTTAGACAACCTAAATCTCTTGAATATAGGCTATAAGAGTAGATTGGCCCAAGACCCTTATGCCAATCCTAATATAGTCTACTCCCTAAGGGATTACTTTCCATGACTATATGGGAACCTCGTGATCCCCAATGATATCCCCCCATATTTTGAGAGAGGGGAAGGTTCATGGAGTTGTCCCCATGTCTGTGATGAGTCATATCAAGGCACCTCATATGAATGGACCTCATAGGATGAGTCAGGTTATGAGGTAGCACCATATGACCCTTTTGAGTTGAATAGTGATCATTCACAAATTGTCCCCATTAATGACCAACAAGAAGGCCTCATACATTTTTTCCCTTTCCCTAATCCTATTTGGTGGTAGCTCCTTCCTCTTGAAGAGCTGGTTCGCCCATAGGAAGATAGACCTCCTAGGGGAGGAGCAATTAATTTACTTGAGTTGTTGGGTCCTCGTGAGCCTGAGGCACTACGACATGAGAATGAAGGAATCCTCATCTATAATGATTATTATGAGGAATTAGCATATATGGGACCACACCTACCTAATTGTTTGATACCAAGGGGCAACAATGAGGTTCCCATATATGACAGTGACTATGAGGATGAAACTGAGATGGCATACCTAGGTCCTCATTATTTGCATCATCATCATGATCCCATTGACATAGATGAATTCTATCATCAGTTACATGTTGGCCCACGCTCAAGGGCAAGGCCTATCAATCTAAGCTAGATTCATCATGAGGTCTTCCCTAACCCTCCCACACACATGGATCTCCTTGAGCCTAATGATCCCATCCTGTATTCTATTCCCAGACAAGATCTGAAGATCCCCATTCCCCTAGAGCCACATATGGGGGTGAGAGATGACACCAATACACAATCACATGCACGTGGTCCTAGAGAGAAGACACATTTCATCAACATGATCTCCATTGATTTGACCACATCACTTCAAAACCCATTCAATACTTCCAAGCCATGCCATCTAGATCTAGATGCTATTGACTGAGATCATGCTGATTCACCCCCATCACCCTTTGAGTATTGGGCTTGTTATGGGTTGTTTCACTTTTTCGTTGGCCCAACTCATGATGTCTTCCATGCTAAGGAGGGACCTTAAGTCCCCATAGAGTATTTAAATCCATATGATATCCATTTGATACCCACTTCCCATTAGTTGGAGGAGGGGTCTCTATATCAATCAAGCCTACGATTGACAAATATATTGACTCAGATCCTAAAAACCCGCAATGTATCAAGCTATGGGAAAACCTATCCCCCGAAGAGCAAGCCAATTATATAGCCCTTCTCACAAATAAGAAGGCAGCTTTTGCATGGTCTTACAAAGACATGTTGGGACTAGATCCAAATCTGGTCACCCATAATCTAACACTTGACTCCACAGTCAAACCTATCGATAAAAAGCTGAGAAAGATGCACCCAATAGTGGCCTTGATGATCATATATGAGTTAACAAAAAATTTGGATGTCAAGTTTGTCATTTCTGTAGACTATCCACCATGGTTTTCCAACATGGTCCCCATCAAGAAGCCTGATGGGAGGATTCACATTTGCACCAATTTTTGAGACCTGAAAAAAGCGAGTCATAAGGATGGTTTTCCTTTGCCAAGCATAGATGCCTTGGTAGATGCCACCATAGGACACAAAATTCTCTCCCTAATGGATGGCTTCTCCGGGTATAATCAAATTTGTATCAACCCTAAAGACTAGCTCAAAATGGTGTTCACAATGCCTTGGGGGACATTTTGTTACAAGGTCATGCTATTTGGCCTTAAGAATACCAGTGCCACCTACCAGCGTGCCATGACATATATCTTCCATGACTACATGCATAAAATTTTGGAATATTACATGGATGACTTATTGGCTAAATCTCTATTACGTCATGAGCACCTAGATGTCTTGAGAAAAGTCCTCGATCGTCTTATTGAACATAATGTGAGACTGAACTCCAATAAGTGCGTCTTTGGCATCACATTTGGAAAGCTCTTGGAATTTATAGTTTCAAAATGAGGCATCGAAGTGGACCCTAACAAAGTCAAGGAAATCCTTGAAATGCCTCCTTCGACTACCATCAAGCAACTTCGTAGCTTGCAGGGAACGATTACATCCATCAAATGCTTTATAGCACAATTGTCGGACAAGTGTAGACCCATGAAAAAACTTTTGCACAAGGGGGTCACATTCCACTAGGACGATGAATGTCAAGATGCCTTTAACACAATTGAACAATACCTGGCTTCGTCGCAAGTGTTAGCTCCACCTAGACTAAGGGTGTCGTTTCAATTATATATCTCATCTACTGAGGTTGTATTGGGTGCCATGTTAGCCCAAAGCAATGAATTTCACAAGGAACAGGCCACATACTATCTCAGTCGCACCTTGGTGAGCTATGATATTAAGTACACATACATTGAAAAGTTATGTCTAGCGGTGGTTTTTTCTACCAAGAAGCTACAACACTATATGCTCAGCCACACTACGTATGTTGTATCTAAAGAGAATCCATTGTGATACATGATGAGTCGTACTTATCATATTAGTTGCATGGTGAAGTGGATCATGTTGTTGACAAAATTCAACCTGGATTTCATAGGATAGAAGTCAATCAAAGGATTACTGATCAACTTGTAGAGGTTCCTCTCCAAGAGGACCAGCATCTTAGCATGGAACTTCCTGATGATGGAGTCTTCCAAATATCGAAATCGCCTGATTCTGATGAACCTGAGTCACAGGAAGATATGAATATCTTCTTCGATGGCTCCAAATGCGAGCAAAGGGGTGGCATGGGGCTCCCATACCCCTATCATTTAAACTTTATTTCCCCTACACCAACAATAATGTCGAGTATGAATCCTTAATAATAGGTCTTAAAATGGCTATCACCATGAAAATCACCAAGCTCAATATTTTTGACGACTCCTTGCTCATTGTCAACCAGGTCAAGGGAATATTCTAGTGCAAGTGCCTAGTTTTACAAGCCTACAAAGCCCTTGTGGACAAATCCCTGATAAAATTTGAATGGTATGACATCGAGGCACTCCCTCGATCGTCTAATCATTTTGTGGATACAATGGCCTCTTTAGGATCCTTTATTCCACAAGACCCCACAGGGGAGATGACAACCATTCAAGTCAAGACACTATCGCAATAAGCGATTTAGCATGAGAGCACTCAAGCCATGCCAAAAGTTCACTTGATTCAAATAGAACCTCATCAAGAGAGATTCTCACACATTCACGAGTGCTTGAATCATGCTTCTTCGGGGAGTTTGTTCCCCCAAATCCCTTTTGATAGTAGAACAATGCTATTATTACAAGTTCTATTCCAATCTACATTTTCTTGGGATGAACTTCATGAGGGATACGCAAATCATGCAATCAAGGCTTCGACATAGTAGGACTGTTCCACACCAATTAGAGAATACCTAAAGCTTGGTAACCTCCCTCCTAGATTATCACATGCTACTAAAAGGACATTTAAATGGAAGACAACAAAGTTTGTCTTGTTAGGAGACATCCTATATCGTCGGAGCTATGAAGGAATCCTCCTTCGTTGCTTAGAGCATCAAGAATTGACTTGGGCAATGGCCCAAGCACACGACGATAATTGTGGTGGCCATTTTAGTGGCATGGCCATTGTAAAGCATATTCTTCACATGCGCTATTATTGGCCAAATTTATAGCTATATTGTTGCACATATGTGAGGAAGTGCATGAAATGTCAAAACCATGCTAACTTGACACATGTACCTTCCTAGGCCTTACAACCAATCCAATTGACTTGGCCATTTTCATAATGGGGGTTGGATTTAATCGAAAAAATCTCCCCTGCATACTTGGGCCGTCACACATTTATCATCATGGCTATCGAGTATTTTACAAAGTGTGTGGAAGCAATTCCCCTTACCACTACGATAGGACCCCACATAGTGGAGTTCATAGTGCATAATATCATTTTTCATTTTGGCATTCCATCTAAGATTATTTTGGATAATGGGACACCATTCAAGAACAAAGATGTGTGTACTTTGATAGCAAAGTATAACATCCAACATAACTTTTTGACACCCTATTATCCACAAGCAAATGGGCAAGCAGAAGCATCAAATAAGATATTAATTACCATATTGAAGAAAATAATCAAAGATAATCATACCAATTGGCATACACAAATGTCGCTTGCCCTTTGGGCTTACCGCACTAACATTAGGATGCCCACTGGGGCAACTCCATTTTCACCAGTGTATGGTGCTGAGGCAGTCATGCCTCTAGAGTTATAAATCTCATCACTACGCATATCCATGTAGGAGTTTATTGATGATGATACTGGGTGACAAGCTCACCTAGATCAACTTATGTTGTTGTATGACCATTGCATTAATGTTCTTGGGCATCTACATGTGTATCAAGAGCAGCTCAAAAGATCCTATAATATGAAAGTCCATCTCAAAGAATTTCAGTTTGGTGATCTTGTCTTGAAAGAGAACCAATAGAATTCTAGATTGCCACCCCACCTACGGGAAAAATTCATGGTAAACTGGTTAGGTCCCTTTGTCATCACTATTCAAATAGGCCTGGATCTTATTGCCTAGCTTCACTTGAATATGTCGAGGATCCTAAACTCTTGAACATCCTTCACTTGCGGCCATTTCATGCTTAGAGAGCACCCAAAAGGCTCCTAGCGGGTTCTCACCATATAGGTCAAGTAAAAATGCTCCTAGACTATCTATGATCATCTAGGTCAACCCTAAAAGCCCCAAAGGCATCCCTAAGCCCTTTGGTCATATCCAAATTTCCCTAGGTAGTCGTAGACACTTTTTAAGTATCGTTGCATGTCTAGGTCACCCAAAAGGCTCCTAGCGGGTTCTCACCATCTAGGTCAAGTAAAAATGCTCCTAGAATATCTACGATCATCTATGTTAACCCTAAAATCCCCAAAGGTATCCATAAGCTCTTTGGTCATAGCCAAATACCCCTAGGCAGTCATAGAAACTTTTTAAGTGTCGTGCATGTCTAGGTCACCCAAAAGGCTCCTAGCGGTTTCTCATTGTCTAGGTCAAGTAAAAATGCTCCTAGACTATCTACGATCATCTAGGTCAACCCTAAAATCCCCAAAGGCATCCCTAAGCCCTTTGGTCATAGCCAAATGCCCTTAGGCGGTTGTAGACACTTTTTAAGTGTCGTTGCATGTCTAGGTCACCCAAAATATTCCTAGCGGGTTCTCATCGTCTAGGTCAAGTAAAAATGCTCTTAAACTATCTATGTCATCTAGGTCAACCCTAAAAGCCCCAAAGGTATCCATAAGCCCTTTTTTCATAGCTATATGCCCCTAGGTAGTCGTAGACACTTTTTAAGTGTTGTTGCACATCTAGATCACCCAAAAGGCTCCTAGTGGGTTCTCATTGTCTAGGTCAAGTAAAAATGCTCCTAGACTATATACGATTGTCTAGGTCAACCCTAAAATCCCCAAAGACATCCCTAAGCCCTTTGGTAATAGCCAAATGACCCTAGGCAGTCGTAGACACTTTTTAAGTGTCGTTGTATGTCTAGGTCACCCGAAAGGCTCCTAGCGGGTTCTCACCATCTAGGTCAAGTAAAAATAGGTCAATCCTAAAAGCCCCAAAGGCATCCATAAGCTCTTTTGTCATAGCCAAATTCCCCTAGGTAGTCGTAGACACTTTTTAAGTACCGCTACACATCTAGGTCACCCAAAAGGCTCCTAGCGGGTTCTCACCATCTAGGTCAAGTAAAAATACTCCTAGACTATCTATGATCATCTAGGTCAAACCTAAAAGCCCCAAAGGTATCCATAAGCCCTTTGGTCATAGCCAAATACCCCTAGGTAGTCATAGACACTTTTTAAGTGCCGCTACACATCTAGGTCACCCAAAAGGTTCCTAGCGGGTTCTCACCATCTAGGTCAAGTAAAAATGCTCCTAGACTATCTACGGTCATCTAGATCAAACCTAAAATCCCCAAAGGCATCCATAAGCCCTTTTTTCATAGACAAATTCCCATAGGTAGTCGTAGACATTTTTTAAGTACCACCGCACGCCCAGGTCACCCAAAAGGCTCCTAGCGAGTTCTCACCATCTAGGTCAAGTAAAAATGCTCTTGGACTATCTACGATCATCTAGGTCAAACCTAAAAGCCCCAAAGGCATCCATAAGCCCTTTTTTCCCCCTCCAAATGCCCCAATGGCTCTCAAATAATCCCATTGGTCACATGTGTATACATATCAATCAAAAATTCAAAAACATCATCAAAACATCAATATACAAAAACATTGCATCGCATTGCACTTTCATACATACATATCCATCAAAATTTCAAAATTTCAAAAACATTGCATCACACAACATAGCATTTTATCATCGCTTGTATTTAGGCATATTCATCATTAACCCTTTACATTTTGGAGTTGCTCCTACATGTCTAGCACCATGATGGTACATTACTTACTGCTTAAAATCAATGTTGTGAAAGTACTCATAGTTCAATACCACAATTATTATTTTTACCCATATTTTTCATGTTTTGTAGTCGTGTCTATTCCCTTCACTTATCCATTTGTCTTAGAATGTCAGTTGGATTTTTGATCACTCAACCATATCTAGTCTCTACTCATATTTTGTAGAACGCTAGCTTGATTTTTAGGAGGTAGAGTCTAGCATTGATTATGCCTTGCGTACATCATATCCCAAACATAATTAATCATTAACAATCCAAGTTTTGTAGAAATACCGATGAAATCCATGAAGTGGTCTAGGTTACCTTAAGCGAAAAGGTCATCCTGCTCATCCCCCTATGTGAATGGTTTAAGAATGTTGAGATCTGGAAAAATGACAAGTTCTCCCCTACCCAATCCACCCCCACAACAATAAGTGGTTTTCCCTCATTCTTGTCAGCAATGTCCCACATTTTTACATGTTTGCAATAGTCTAAATTTGCAAACCCCCACAAATAAAAAGTTCAAAGTACAAAAATACAAAAATCAAAGAGTGCACACATCAAAAAGCAGAAGAAACAGTGATCCCCATTGCTCAAAACTCAAATCCCTTGCTCAAAAGAAAAATAAAAACTCAAAATAAATAGTGATTATTATCACTAAAAAGAGAAAAATAAATAGTGATTCTTATCACTTCATATGAGAGCAAGTATCCCAATACAATTTGAAGAAAGTAGGGAGTCGAACTTGAATCCCTAGAACTCTTAGCATTTGGAAAACCATCAGGTGATCCTAATTACGACTTTTGTGGATAGCCTATCCATCAATGGCAGTAGCCTCCCGCATGATGATATGTCTACCACATTATATTTTGGGCATATGTGTAGACCAATGTTTACATGTGGATGAGCTAGCTTTGGTAACCTAGATTGCCTAGTGGTCTAGTCATACTTATTACAAAATCTACGATGGTGGCATTAATTTGGTGATCCTCAGTACACGTTTGGTTGAAATATTACTTGGCACTGGTGGTATCCTTATGCATCTCAAAGGAATGGACTCACTTGCACACATAGGGATATGAAGTACCTTGGTCGTCCCAGCAGATTCATACCTTGTCAAAAAGTCTTACATGGTTAGTATAAAACTTTTGATGAGTTGACTGGAGTGTTTGAGTCTCATGAAAACCTAATGGGTATTCCCTAAACAAAATTTCAATCATATCACTTCAACACATTCATTTCAATTACATTATTCCCAAAATCCATTATATAAGTCCCATGACAACATTACAAATGAGTTGGTGCAAAAATACATCATCTATGGTCCTAGCATAATATGGAATATAGTCTACATATGTTATCCGCTAAATCAATAAATCATCCATCTCACTATACATCCATGCATGTACAAAATAAAATCAAATCAAATCACAAAATATGCATACATAGGCATTCATCATCATTGCATAAATCAAATTGCATACATTTCATAAAACAATAAACACATGATGATAAACCACATAAAAAGCTGATATATATATATATATATATGTGTGTGTGTGTGTGTGTGTGTGTGTGTGTGTGTGGGACAAAAAGATACATCATGTTGCCCATCAACTATAGTAAAGAGAGTCCTCAGACTTCACACTACAAAAGAATCCAAAGAAAAAACATAAAAAGAGTCATGTGAGCAACTACCATGGTCACGCAGGACTGATACTAGGACTCGCACTCCCACCAATAGTAGTTGTCCTCTATGAACTCCCATACCTACTACCACCTACCCTGTCAGCTCTCTACCTAGACCCTAGTGCCTCCAGCCTAGAGGAAGACTACCCTGTCCTACTGTGGTGACTTTGGTACAACCCACTAGCACCTACATCATCCTGTAGATGCCCACCAAGGCGTACTACCTCAGTCTTCAGTTCATCTGCATAAGCCTACCCTCATCGGCACCATGCTTGGTAAGTCTCCACTATAAAATGGAGTCGCATCACCTCTTCTTGTAGCCTATTCACCTCACCAGTGCTGTAATCCTCCTGTGTAGAGCTTCGATATTACAACTATGCCAAAAGAGATGCTATCTCAACCTGAGCCACTTGTACCTCGACTCATTATGCTGCTAGCTCTGCCTGTACATCGTGCACCTATGTTTGTAGGAGATCTCTCTCCTACCTCACCCTGAGTAGATCATCTCGTAGCTCTACCTCTATATCCCCTGGTGCCATAAGTGGTGCTTACTCCTCCTCATCTCCAACATCATCATCCCCCAAGTCACCTCGATCTCCTAAGTCCAGGAGATCCACATGCTTCCCTGCCCTGTGTCCTTGCTAATCACCCGCCTCACCCTGGTCCTCACCAAAAATATTCTGAGGTGCCTCCCTAGCTGCACCCCTCCTTAGTGGCCCCTCCTTGCACCCCTAGCCTATCACCCACTAAGCGCCATACTCTGTTGTAGTCCCAACATCATCCATGTCTAGAATGTCTACCACAAGATCTGTATCCCATTCCACTGCATCTATTATCAGCCATGTCAATGTCCTATCATCCTTGTGATGCTGATAAGGCACTGACTCACTAGGCACCCCCTAGCATAGCCCAAAATATAGTATTACCTAAGTAAATGGGAAGTACTCCCGCTTCATTCCATGTCGTCAAACTAACCATCTACCTCGTCGCACCCTACGAAGTTGTACAATAGCATATTCCAACTCTGGATAATCTTTGTATGGCCTCTAGAATACCTGACCTACCCCAAGCTAGGAAAAAAGATCTACATAGTAGGCCACCTCATCTATGAATCGTTGAATCTATCCCCTCTCCTGAGCCCTCTATAATAGGATATCGTATCCTATCTCCCTGTCTGCTAGCTATGCCCAAGTCATCGAAGGTAGCCCCTATGGTCACCCCATAGCTATGTGTTGCCATATCCAATGCTGCAACAAAAATCTACACTACACACCCTTTCATTGATGGTAGTAGATCTCGTACAACTCATCATAGAGCTGTGCCAGTAGTGTAGTACCCCATGCCATCACTAGTGGCTCTGCCATAGTAGACCTTACCATCACAAAAACTATCTCCACTAGATTCCATGGGAACCTCACTCTAGAAGAATACAATAATAGCATATAGGAGATGAGCATCATGAGTAGTGTATTCCTTACCCCCAATACCTTCACCTCATGCTAGAATCCTACCAGCATACCACCCTTCAAGCAGTCAAGCTCTACTGTCTCTAGATCATAACTGAAGTACCTCTTGAGTACTACCTCTCTCTAGTCTCGTGGTGTCATGTAGATCGACTACCATTCTATCAAAATCCAAAGAATATTATAGAAATCCTCAACATCACCGTTATCTCCCTAGTGGGTAGGTGGAAGGTATTGGTGCGCAGATCCCACAGATCAATTAGGGCAGTCAAATATGCATGGTTTCCTATAACAACCTCTAATCGGGTCACCTGCTTAAGCTGATGGCATCTAGCCACTCCCAGTATTTCATGGAATCAAAGAGAATAGGTACTTGATATCGACTCCTCACCACTTGAAAAGGATAAACAACTCAATAATACACCACCAAAATGGCCTCGCATGACCCCAAAAGCATTCAAAAGAAAAGACTCAAAATGGCCCCTCTTTGAGGCTGGTTTGTGGCCATTCCTCCTAAGAATGGCCTCAAAACCTGTGGCAAACCCATAAAGGGATGGCCTATGACCAGCCCACACTAGCCATCCCACCTAGGGATGACTCCAAAAAATTGGGCTCAAAAAGGCTTTTTCAGGCCATCAAAAATAACAAAAACAATGCAAAATTAGACCTATAAAATGGAATTTAATTGCACAAAAACATGGGTAAAATACAAAATTTAGTACATATATCATAAATTAGGTTTAATTACCTAAAATATAGTGTGATATGCTTCCAAGCCAAAAACATACCATAAAAGCAATAAAATCAACTCCTAACACTAGGAAAATGCAATAAGAGAAACTTGGCATACCTGTCTCGCACCGGCTCCTCCACTGGTTTAGTTTGCCCACTAACTCATGGTTATTGTGGGATGAATTTGAAATTTCTCCACTATTAATAATCACTCTCCTACTCCTCACCTCTCAAACTGCAAAATAAAGCATGCACAAATGAGCCTAACCTTCATATTTTGGGTTTATATAAATATGCAGGGGTGACCACCATTCCAGCGTGGTACGAGCACACATTTGGCCAACCATGCCACCCTAGGAAAGTGGTAGTACATGCCCTAATCACACCCTAGGACGGTGGTAGCGAAAATAGACCAAAATAGCTCCAAATGACCCAAAATAGGTCCAAAACTGCACCAAAACAACTCAAATTGAGTCCACATTTCACATAGATCAAAATGCAACCTTGATGATCCTAGGAGGGATGGAAAAATTATTAATTCATGCCCTAAGAAGGCCATTGTGTCCAAACCACCCATTGAACATGCATTTTTCATCTCCTTTCCTCCAGGAAAACTCAACAAAGTCACCAAAATCCTCTCCAAATTGCCCTATTTTTCAAGGGACAAAGCTGAAGGTAAGCATAACACAAGTCAATTGGGTCAAGCGACTCATAACTTTTCTCACTAGGAATTCCCTCATCAACTCATCACTTTAGGGGTTAGTCATAATCAGTCCAAATTAGCAAGCACACACTCAATTATGTGAATGGCGTTCGTTCAATGAATATTCGATAAAGACAATCATGCTCCTACTTGGGGCAGCAAACAAGCACACAATATCACATTATAATGCTTGAAATTACTGGAATCATGAATAAATGGGCCTTAGACTTTCATTACAGAAAATTTTCAAGCATAAGCATGCTCATTCAATGAGTTAGAAGCAAGGATTCAAGAACACATGTCCTTTTCATGATTGGGGCATCTAAAGTTGGTTAGGTTATCGAGTAACCTTAATCATTCTACATTTTGGTCATCTATTTTTGCTCAGTGTTGTGCTACACACAACACATCTCAAAAATGGGCATCTGTAGACACTAAAATATGGTAAATCTAATTAAGCACCCACAAACAATGATCAAATTGACATCATATGGCCCCTTGGGCAGCCCTCAGGAGGCTCACAGTGGTTTTAGCCACTCCGAAAGGGTTTTTGGAGGCTACCGACCCAATTTTGAGAGGTTTTGGCCTAAAATTCACCACCGTCTGACCCTAGTAAGGTGGTATATTCCCATCATACCACCCTGGTACGGTGGTGAGCCATCATCCTAGGGTGGGATGGTGAGCAAGTTTGACCCAAAAAAAGTCAAATTTGGGCCAAATGGCACCCAGAAACTATCATCTAGCATGCCATTTGGAGCATGTGGGTCAGAGGGAATTGAATACTTATGACATGCTTCATAATGGAGGCCCAAAATGGATATTCTCTTCCCCATCTAGTGCATGCCTCCAGTTTGACAAGTGGCACCTCCCGCCATGCATGCCCTTGCATGTATTTTTACACATAAGCCCCTTTGGGCTATAAAATGGGTTCAAGATCCACATAAAAAGATATATAGGATTTCTAGGATATGCAACCTAGTGCTTCTGAGATTTCCCCTCACCCTATTGCACCTTTTTGCCCTAAAAATCTCTCTTTTGCCAAGGAGGTTATCGGGTGACTTCAGGAAGGTAATCCGAGCATAAATTTTCCATTCGGGTGAATTTCTTCACCAAATTCAATGATAAAACACCTCAGGTTGTTTAATAACATATTCTAGTGATTTGGTAACAAAAACTGGCCAGATTTGGTGGGTATCCCCTCCTAGGGTGTCCTCCAAATAGTTGCAGTCACCATCACCCCCCCCGATACAAGGGTAAATTATTAAACAATTTCATTAATTTTTTTACTTTTTAATTTTCTATATTTTCCCATGATATTACAGTTCAAATTTCAAGTGATTTGGAGTTAAAATGAAATAATTATAGCATTTTTAAGTTTTCATAGGATCGTAGGGCCCATCCGGGCACTCCAGTTTGATGTAGGTGGATATGAGCTCAAATTTTAAAATATTATCATATGTGTTGTCTTAAAATGTCAATTTATACATACTGACCAAATTTCATGAGTTTTGGATATGTTTAGGTTCAGGATTTTCTTGTCTTCTCTTTCATATGTTGTAGGCGAGCGGTGCAAAATTGAGGGGTATACAGATGAAATTTCCAATATTTTTTTGGTTATATCATCCCAAAACCTCCTATTTAATATCTTTGCAAATTATTAAGTCACTTGGACATGTTTTGATATAGTTTTAATATAAGCACTATTTTACCCCTGTGGGGATTGCATGTTTTCACCATACACCTTGGCTATTTGACCAATTTTTGCTTCCTTGTATGAATTTGTAGGTTATTATAATGAATTGGGAATGAATATCAGACATCAGGTATTAAATATACAAGCAGCGGTGGCATTGGCTCACCCACATTGATTGTGGGTATGTGGAGAAACATTGTATGTGCACCTTGATTCCATGAAAGACTTGGTCTTTGGGAAACTCATACTGTAACAATTGTATGAAATTTTGATCCCTAAAATTGACTGCTATGTAACCTTGGATCTGATCCAAAAAATTAATTAGAAGAGAATTTCTTTGATTCATTTCCTTTTGTTTGGTATTCTTTCCTTTTCACATGCATGCTTCATTTTTTATGCTCATGAGCGAGATGGGGTAGATACGCATATTGATTTACATAATTTGGTGCATCATTTTTCCCTAATTCACCTGGAGGTACCTTCCTATTCTTCTTATGTTTAGGTAGTTTCTTGTGATTCCTTGGGAGACGAGTTTTCCCCATGTAATGTTGATGGTAATTCCTTTAAGGTCTATGTCCCAGACTTCACAGTTAATTCTTTGCTAAGGAAGGGGTATTGGAATTTTTTTGGAAAGTTTTTGGGCGATAATTTGGAGCTGGATTCTTTGAGGCATTGGGCCTTGTCCAAGTGTCATCCAAAAATTTCCCTTGACCTTGCCTCACTTCCTCGCAACTTTTTTCTTATTAGGCTATCTTGTGAGGAGGACTGAAGGAAGATCATGGAAGATGGCCTGTGGTTCTTCGACAAGAATGGCATTTTCCTAAGATATTGGAGTCATGAATTTAACTTGGCACTTTAACATGTTAATTTGGTTCCAGTATGGCTTCACCATCCTGAGTTCCTAACTTATCTATGGCACGAGAGTGTCTTTCAAGTGGTTGTGTATGCTATTGGGGATTTTATTTCCTTTGATAGTCTCACTGTCTCACTCTCATCGTAATTTTGTGAAAATGTGTTTAATGGTTGATATTGAGAAGCAACTCCCTAATACGGTGGAACTTATTTTCCATCTAGGAACCTGGTCTCAATCAGTAATCTATGAAAACAAGCCCATCATTTGTCAATCCTGTGGTATGGGTGGGCATCACCAAAGCCTATGTCCCTAGAAGAAACAGGTGAATCATCATTTCAGAAGGTTGTTAGTTCTAATCAAGAGAATATGAATGAATGGAGAACTCCTACCAAGAAGAACCGGATTTGGTGTAAACGAATTCCTTTGGCTTCTCAGGGAAAATGTGTCCTCTCTTCTCAACCGTCTCATCTTCTTGGAGATGGCTCTTTGGGTGCCTCTCTAAATGGTGTTTCTAAGCCTTATCTTACCAATGGAGCTTCGAAGCATCCTCCCAATGGTGTTTCTAAGTCTCCTCCCAAGGGTGCTTTTAAGTATCTTCCCCTGCCTGTGGACTCGTCTTCTTATAATTTAGAAGTTGTTCTGCCTACGGAGGATACTGTAGTGGGCTCAGATACTCCTCTTTCAAATGATTTCCAAGACCTTGAATTGATTGGTTCTAAGGATAATATGGAGATTCATGGTCGGGAACCATATCCATTGAAATTGACTTCCCATCGCAAATAATCGATGACTTATCATATTGGTTGTATCTCTAGTCCAAAGGACTCTCCTAAGTGCGTCATGGAGAAAGGTTCTCCTGGCCCCAAGACTCAAAGCCAACATAAAACACCTATGAATTTTGTATTGGCGAAGAGAGTTGGTAGGACCCCTATGAAAGTGGGTAGGAAAAGTCCATGGAGGATGCTATTTCTAATGGTGGTCAAGCTCATCTCATTTTCAAGGAAGAAAATGGTGACAAACAACTTAAGCTTGACAGTTTTAAATCCCCACTACAACAAGGCAAAAAGCTTTCATTTTGAATTTGTAATAAAGTTGTGTTCTTGGAATACGAGGGGACTTAATAGTGCCTCCAAAAAATAGTTACTTTCTTCTTTAAGGAAGGAAAAATACCTTGATTTTTTGTGCATTCAAGAATCTAAACTTGATGCTTCTTCTTGGGAGGAAACCCCTAATGTTGTTTGAAAAGATTCGGGTTTTATGGCTTCTGAAGCCTCTAGTTCTATTGGCGGTCTCCTTTTCTTTTGGGACTCATCGAAATATGATGGCCATGTTATTTCTTCCACTAAAAGGGTTATTAATATTCTTTTTTAGTGTGAATTCACTCATAGGTGATGGGTCTTGTCAAATATATATGCTCTGAATGCGTATATTGATAGACACAGATTTTGGAAGTTGTTATTGGAAATGAGGTCAGCCTTTTTGCATGAGTCTTGGATGGTGGTTGGTGATTTTAACACCCCCTTATTTCCTTCTAAGAAGCATGGTGGTAATGTTGTAGATGAGTGAATTCTTTTTAATTTCCATAAGTTTTTTAACCAAATAGAGCTTTGTGACATTTATCTCAATGGATCTAAGTTTACCTAGATCAACCATAGAGGAGGTAATAATATTATTCTTTGCAAGATTGATAGGGTCTTTGTATCAAATTCCTATTATGACCTATTTGGCGATGCTTCCTTATCTCCCCTTCCCAGAATTGGTCTGATAATAACCCTTTATGGTTATAAATTATGAAAGGTCTCCCTTTCCTCCCTCAACCCTTTCATTTTGAAGTTATGTGGTGCTTTCACCCCGATTTTGAGGCTAGAATTACTGAGTGGTGGCAGGATCTAGTTCTGAGGGAAGGTATGTTTCTACTGTTAAATAAGTTGAATAAACTCATATTGCACCTCAAGTGTTGGAATAAGTTTACTTTTGGGAATATCTTCTGGGAAAAGGAGTGATTGAAATCCCTTCTAATTTCAATTGAAGGTTTTATTGATTCTCATGGTTATTCTGATCATTTTATTTTGAAAGAGAAGTCTACCCTGTGTGCCCTCCATGATATTCAGGACAAGAAATAATTGTTATGGAAAAAAAATCTAGGGAGCTTTGGCTGAAGGAAGGTGATCATAACTCTCACTTTTTTTAGTCCTCCACTTTGCGTCATCGGGGACGTAATAGAATTCATGAAATTGTTAAATCTTATGTCTCTCATTCTTTAGATATTATGGTAATTAAGGAATAGGTAGTGGATTTCTTCATCTCTCTCTTATGCTCTTCTCCTATTCGTGATTGAGAAGCTAAAGATAGAATGTTTGAGGCTATTTCGAGCCTAGTTTCTGAGGATATGAATTCTACCCTTTTGGCCCCCTTATCTGATGATGAGATTCTATCTGTATTGAATTTTATGGGCCCTCTTACAGCCCTAGTCTAGATGGATTTTCCCCTATCTTCTTCCAAAATTTTTGGCATATTTGTGGTGTGGATGTGTGCAATACCATTCGTTATTCTTAGCAGTAGAAGGTTTTTCCTAAGGCTCTGAATTCAACCTTTCTTGCACTCATCCTAAAAAATGACTTGGTGTTTTTTTTCAGTGATTTTATATCAATTAGTTTATGCAATACGATGTATAAAATATTATCCAAAGCAATGGCTAATATATTGAAGCCCCTTCTTCCAATTTTGGTTGATTTAGCATAGAATGGTTTTATGCCAAGGAGACAAATATTATATGGTGCCATTGTTATCCATGAAATTTTACATTCAGTGCAGAAGAGTGGAATGGAAGCCTTTTTTCTCAAATTAGATGTTAATAAGGCTTATGACCAAGTTTTGTGGCCATTTCTATTCAGAGTACTGAGGAAATTTGGTTTCTTTGATTCTTGGGTGAATTTGTTGGAGGATTCAATCTCTTTGGCGTGGTTCTCTATGTTGATCAACGGATCTCCTACTAGATTTTTTAATTCTTGTCATGGGATTCTCTAGGGAGACCCCGTATCCCCTTTCCTCTTTATCCTCATGGTTGAAGCTCTCGAATGCTCTATTAAATGTCGTAGTGCTGATTTTGGTCTTAGATCAGCCCAGTGGATATGCCTGATCTCTCACCATAAATTTATCAATGACACTCTGCTTTCTTGTGTGGCATTAGTATTTCATGCTCATGATGTTAAATCTATCCTGGAATTTTATGGGAGAGTTGTGGTCAGTTAATTAACTATCTCAAAAGTAGTATATTCTTTATTAATACTCTGAAGGTTTATCAATAGAGGATTGCTTCTATTTTGGGATGTAGGGTTGTTTCTCTTTCGACCACCTCTTTGGCCTTCCATTGTTTTTAGGTAGGCTTAAGGATTTGCTATGGAATCTAGTTATTGAAAGAGTTCAAAGGAAACTTTCTTCATGGAAAGGGGTTCTCCTCAGCCAAGTTGGGAAGGCTATTTTAGTTAAAAGCACCCTTCAAAGTATTCCTATATATTTTATTTCTCTTTTCAATCTTCCATATAAGGTTGTGTCTAAGTTTAATAGCATTTGCAAAGATTTTATATGGGCAAGTCCTAAGCTAAAGGGCAAATTCCATCTTATTTCTTGGGAGTAGATTTATTCTAGGAAGCGTGATGGGAGTCTAAATCTCAAGAAATAGGCTATCATGAATAAGTCACTAGTTTCTAAGCTATCCTGGAAGGTTAAATCCATTTATGATCACCTTTGGTGCCATATACTCAAAGCCAAATATAATTTTAATCAGTTTCTCTTGGATCAACTCCCAATCGGAGGCTTAATTTTTTGGAATAGTTTAATCAAATATAGGGATTTAATCAGAGGTAATTGTTGTTGAATTATTGGCAATTGTAGATCCATTTCCTTCTAGGATAGCTTGTGGCTTAGGGATCACCTCCTGTTTGAAGACCTTCATTTTAGAGAAATGTGTTTGCTTTCCAAGGCAGCGGGTTTTCTCAGGGTGGAAAATTTTGTTTCTCTTCATGATGGACATAAAATCTGGTCTCCTTCCCCCCTTCCTCAGAAACAATCAATATCGTTTGACGTGGGAGTCCATTATTTTTTAGATACCATGGTATGTGGTGTGCCAAGAGGAGGTGGTAGACCGACTGGTTTGGGATGACAATAGTGAGGGATCCTTCATGGTAAAGGCATCCTATTATCTTCTTTACCCTCGAGGCGTTAGTGATTTCCCTTGCTCCAATATTTGGTTTAGAAATTTGACTCCAAATATTAACATTTTTTTCTAGATGGCGATCCAAAATAAAGTCCTTACTATTGATAATTTGTAGAAGAGGGGGTTAAATTTAATAAATCATTGCTTTCTTTGCAAACATGAATAGGAATTTTCCTCATATATGTTTCTTAAGTGTAATATATTTCAAGAAATTTTTTATTATTTCCTCTAGTAGATTGGGATCACTTGGATTTTTTTGGATTATATATATGAGTTGGTCAATTAGTGGTCGTCACCCTTCTCTTCTCCATGTTTAAAATATTTTTGGAAGTTTTTGCTTCCCCATATTCTTTGGGGGACGTGGAAGGAGTGAAATGCAATGGTGTTTAAAAACTTCAAGGGTGACTTCTTTTATTTAATCCAGAGAATTATTTGGAAGATGGTTGAAAATGTTTAGGTGGCTTCAAAAGACTCCCTCAATTCTATGCCCTAGGGCCACCCCAATTGTTTTGTGGAACAGTTACTTAGTTTCCACCCGGAGTTAAGACCACCACCAGATCTGAATATACGTGCGACTATTCATTAGATCTCACCCCCTTCTGGTTGATTCAAACTTAATTTTTATGGCATGTCAAAGGGAAATCTAGGCCCAACTGGTACAAGGGGTATCATTCATGACTATCATGGTAATGCTATTATGGATTTTATAGAAGATCTTGGCATTCAATCATCACAATTTTTTGAAGCTCATGCCTCCTTTGGAATTTAAATGCTAAAGGACCTTGGTATCTTTAAAGCAGTCATTGAGGGGGATTCACTGAACATTATTAAAATGCTTAAGGGATAATGTCATACTAAATGGTGTATTTTAAATCTTATCAAAGAATTCAGGGCTCATTTATTGTCATTGGAAGAGATGCAGATCAAGCATGAGTATATGGAAGGGAATATGGTTGCAGATTCCCTTGTAAATTTGGATGTATCTCATGAAAACTTGGTGATTTCGCATATCGATTTTCCACCAAATATCATTCACCTAGTAAATGAAGATATTGTTTAATGCTTTTTAGGTGGTACCTTCCCAATGGTCACCTCTCCTTGCCTTCGGTTGGTGATGGAGATTAATTTTGGTTGTTTTCATGATGGTGAGCATTTACTCAGGGCCTTCGCATTGTCCTATTGGATGTCTGTGGCTTGATGTTTTATCTTGGTGGTGTCAGGAAGTCTAGTTTTCTTATTTTCAATTTTTGAATTTCTCTTGTGTACCCGTTTGGTGGTTCTTGAACATTCTCTTGGTACACTTATGTTAGTTTGCCCTCACCTTTACATTTTCTCTTTGTGTTCCCTTGGGATGTCATCCATTCCTCCTATCAAGGTCTGGCAGTGTTATGTCTCTTATTTTCCTGAGGGTGTTGATTTTGCCATCTCCCTCTCGTTGAGCATGTGTCATCATGGCTATTTCATGGTGCACTCCCTTTTTCCTATATGTAAACCTATTAGAAGCTTTGTTGAGTGGCTAACTTCTGGATTCTTTGGTGGTGGTCATCCCTTGTTATTTTTTTTTTTTTTTTTTAGCCCATCCTTCATCATCCTAGGTCCATTATTGGCTTATTATTGTTTTTAGTGCTGCCTTCCTCCATGTTCAGGCTGGTTTTTCTTCCTATCCTCTTATTTTCAGCTTTCTTTCCTGGGTATGGCTCTTCTTTCTTCATTTCTATTTCTGGTATTCCCTGGTTGTTCTCAAAGGTGAGTCCCAACCCCTTCTCTTTTTCTCTATGCTTGACTTTGTGAGAGTGGTGTTGTTATTTTACCTTGGATCACTATGGGATCCCCTCTTCCTGTTATTTTCTATGGGTGGGTGTTCATTCAGTTGTTCTCAATTATTTGGCCTCTATTTTTGAGAAATCAGATTTCTATTCAGATGGGAAAAGCGAAGATTTTTTCTCCTAAATAAAATTTTAAATAAGTCCTAGCTTGAACCAAATTCTATCACCATTGATGATGAAGTTAAGTCTATTTTTGCGGATGGTGGTTTTTTAGAGTGCATTAAAAATTTTCATGGGTACAATCCAATGCTTACTAGGTGGATGGTGGCCACTTGGAATGATGGTTGGGTCCATATTGGCTCATGGTTGTTCTAGGTGATAACGGAGCTTATCAATAGGACCACTGGCCTGATTCTAGATGGTGCTTATCACAATCGTGATAGACACTCTCTGCTCTAGGAAATTAGTTTATTTTTGGATAAGGAGGAATTTCTTTTGAAATTCCAAAATGGTTGTAGTTTTGTAGTGTTGCCTCCTCCACGAGACCGTGTTTCTAGGGTTATAATGGATTAAATAGGCTGGGGTAGAACTATCTTAGTTCTCCTCTCCTTTTGCTTTCTTGGGTTGGTTTGGTGCAGTCCTTTTCTATTCTACCCGTAGGTGTTTGTAGTGGTTCTATTCTATTTTTTTTTGTCTGTTAGGCATCTTGATTGTAAAGGTTGTGGGATTCCTTTAAAACCCTCTCCATTTTTAATTATACAAAAAAAAACATTTAAAAACATTAGCAATTTTTTGATGCAAATTAAACATTGAAATCTAAACATTAAGCTAACAAATTTGAGATTATATTTTATAAATATACGCAAGTTTCTTTCAATTTGTTCAGGATTTTAAAAATATGTGTAACAAATGAAAGTGAAAAAATTATATACAATAAATTATATATCATATTTATATAACATTATTATGTTTTTGTTATAATTAAAATTATAACTATAATATTTATAATGGTAATAAAAATAATGACAAAATTTTGAATTACAAAAGAAAAAAAAATATGTTGCATTTCATATGACTTATACTCTATACACTCTATAAGGCATATTTACAGATTCTCATCTCTTCTCATATCCTTATTTTCCTAAAATAACAACATTGTGTAAAGAATGAATCCTTCAATATATATTTTTTTAAGAATTTGAAAAATAACAACATTAATTACAAGTTGGGATGAGACTCCTCCCAACCTTAGCTAGAAAGAACACTTATTTACAATAGTAAAATGATATTTTCATTAGATAACAATCTCCTAAACCACATGTCTGCAATGGTTGTCCAAATTAGTTGAACATTGGATTTTCTCACCAACATACCTAATCCTTTCATCTTCAATAGTTTTCCACTAAATTCCTCAATTTTTTAATTTGTAATTCTATTTTAATTCATGACTATAAATAACCTACTTTTAGAAATATTTAAAACTTTTGGAGGTGATTCACCTAAAAATTAAACAAGCAACCTTAATCATTAGAAATTTTGCTATTTCTTATATCACATTTAATAATTATAATAGCTAATTTATCAATGCAAGTTAAACATTTATAATCAAATAGATAGGCTTATCTACTTAATTATATAATCAAATAGATAGGCTTATCAACATAATCATACACTTTCATTTTATTTCACATGGTTACATTGATATTGGTATATATATAGATTTTATCATTATTCAAGTTGAACAAAGATGTGAGAAAAAATATACATGATTAATTACTTGATATTATAATATTATATTTAATTAATTCTAATTATTAATTAAATTTTAGGGTGACTGAAAAAATAATGTATTTTTTCTTATCTTTTTCAAATAACTAAGGGTGAAGCAATACAACTTGTGATTTTGGATAATAAATTTGTATAACTTTATTTGAATCATTGTTAAAATAATTAATTATTCTCTAAAGTTCTACTAGGATAGACTTACTTGAGTTTCCACTTCTTCATGAGTCACGTGAACTCTCAGTTATAGTCTACATTAGATTTGAGGAGTTGTTGTAATCCAATGGCTCTCAATGATCAACTTTGTTATTTATACAAATTTGATCCATGGAATAATCAATCAGTTCTATTTTGTTTCTTCAAATATTGTAATGCTTTGTAGTTATACTCTTGGGAAATTATAATATGGTACCAGATAAGGACATATTCTGCTGTCCATTCTCTCTTGAATGCAGCCTATCGAACTGGTTCTTACTCTCTTATATTTTTTTTTTAAAATAAAGAAAGAGGTTTTACATCTATTGTAGATTGTTTTTTATATTTGTAATTTTTTTTTAGGAATTTGCTTATGGTTTTATATAGATAAATATTATTTTACCTTTTTATGAAAATACTCTCCTTATTTTTTTTTGGAATTTTATGTGTCCTCCTCGTATGCCTATGTTTTAAATTTTTTTCTCCATCTCGAACGCAACTCGCTTTGGCTCCATTTAGCCATCACTGTGTATCACTCAAAAGTGGAGACTAAATATTCATAGGCATTAATATTTTGGTGGGAAATATAATTTTTTTTAATTGAATATTAGATTTAGTTATATCTTCATGATATCTTTAATTAGAGGAAGCAACGCTCGTCGCATCAAAATATGATGGACTTTTGGTCTAACTTTGAATAGACCAAAGTCCATTTTTTTTAGAAACATGGATTTTGGCCACCACTTATATTTGTGTGCATAGAGACTACGTATCATAAAATGGTAATTTTCCTAATTAAATATCTATCGTTCGAAGATCTTGTGATTTCCAAATCTTCATTCAACTTGAACTTCTTCCATTTTCTTGTCCTTCGACGATCAGGAAGAACTTTAGTTTTTTTTTATATAATCATCTTAACAATATTTTAATAATATTATTCTCTTATATTGAATAGTGTTTCTTCATTTAATAATTATACTAATGATTTTTTAGTGGTGCCTATCATATTCTATCCTTTGAGGATCTCTGCAAGTGCGCCATAGATGGATATTCAACAGAACTCATTCTATGCTTTGTGTTAGGTTTTTTTGATGCCTAATGTCTTCTATTTTTAATTAATATCTCTATGTGTGTGGCATCGTTGCCTTCCTCTCATATTCTAGGAAGCCTCTCTTCTCCCTGCCTTATTTTCTACTTCGTGTGCCTTCCCTACATTTTGCATACACAACCACAAGAGACTCTCTACTAAAATGAAGATTGTAACATCCTCGTTCCCAAGAACCTCTTTGCTAAAATGAATATTGTAACATCCTTGTTCCTAAGAGCCTCTCTAGTGTGTGTCTTTCTGACATATTTTGGGACTCTTATATTCTCAGCGCCTTCTCTGTGTACTATGTTGTCTTCCCTACGTATCACAATCACAACAAGAGGTGGTATTCAATTATTTAATTTTTTATAAAGTTCACTTCCTTTATTAATATTTCAGGTGCAGTGATAAGAAGCAAACCTTTAAAATTTGATGTTTTTCGAAGCTCCAAATTAGCATATCATGGATGTCAATCCTTCAGGTATCGTTATAATATTTTATGTTTCTACCCTATGCAAATTTCAGTGCAGTGAATTGTAGCATTTCAAAGGTCCTTCCTCGCTGTCCATTGGTGTCGCTTGTTCATTGACAAACACAACATCAATGTTCTTCACTGCCTCTTGTCCTCTATATGACGTCAATTAAATTTCAACTCAGATCTGCTAAGTTTTTTAAGATAAAAATATACATCTGATCTTAGTTTAAATTTGTAGCCTTCAAAAGTTTATATCCTTTTCTTTCTGGCCTCTCCTTGGTTCGAATATATAAAGGACAGTTGTAATATCCATAATATATTTTTTTTGGGAGGGGTTTATAGATGCCTTTTTGTACCTATCATAGCATCGAGGGGGGTTGTTATTGTGTCAATTTTTACCTCTTTTATTTTTGCCTCATTACCTTTGTTATAAGTAATTTGTTTATATATCTTGGTAATGAAATATAAGTGAGGATAATTGATTTTAAATTACATTACTTGATACATTAAATATGTTAAATAAAAATATTTTATTCTTTCTTTAATTCCTTCTTAAAGAAAATATCTATATTAAACAACTTACTTTGTTCTAGTTATTTTTCTTTCCAAATTTCTTTAATAATTATATAGAGATTTTTTTAGTGGATGAATGTGAAGATATATCATTAATATATTATTTCATTATTTCTTTTCTTGCAATAGGCATCTATATTAATGAACTTATTTTGATTATTTTTTTACAAAGAGTTTCTTAATTTATATATATTTTTTTATAAAGGAATTTAAGTGAGGATATCTCATTAATTAAACTTGTTAATCTATTTTATTCTCAATTTATTATTCCTTTCTTAAAATTTTCTAAAGAGCAAATATATTAAATCAACTATGCACCTATATTGAAAATTCTAAATAACTTGTAGTTTCCCTCACGTAAGGGCAGGTTATTAAGATAACTAATATAGGAGTCTGGCTGATTAAAAGCCTATGTTCCAAGTATCAAATGTACTCAATACTTATAGTTTCCCTCTCGTAAGGGCAGGTATTTGAGGAGAAAATATATATAGGCCTGACATATTTGTTCTCATTAGACTAATATTAATATCAAATCTCCTCAAAATTACTTATAGTTTACCTCTCATTAGGGTAGATATTTTGAGATATTTGGTGTTTCTTAAAGTTTTATGTTCACTAATATCCATTGCATTCTCTAAGTTAAAGTTAAAGGGGGCAAGTTTGGGTTCAGTTCAATTTTCTTTGGCAAAATGAATTCAATGAATACAATTGATCCTCTCACTCCTCATAACTACCATACATGGAAACCCAAAATATTAAATCTCATTTCTCAAAAATGGCTCACACACCTATTAGAAGAAAAGCAACCTGAGTTTGAAAAAGAATATGAAAAAATTATTCATAAAGGGAAGATGTATGAAACAATGGGTATTATAAGCTCTAATGTAAATGAAAGCTTATGGTTTCACATTACAAATTGTAAAACTCCTTATGAAAGTTGGGAGAAACTAAAGAAATTGTTTGGGAAAGTAGATCAAATAAGATCAATGCAAGTAGAAGCAGAATTAACAATATTATCTCCTGAAGACTTCAACAATATTGTTGACTTTCTCATTAAATTCAAAGAAATCCGCACTCAATACAAAGGCAATGGAAAGAATAAAAATAAATAAGAATACATTTATTTAATTCTTTCTAAAATAAATGGTGTATTTCAAATCTTTGCAACCACCTTTCTATCTACAAAAGATGCTCTTGGTGCAACTTTTAAAATGCCCTCCTTAGAAGAATTTTGTGATAGAATAACTAGGGAAGAAACAAAACTTGCAAAATATGAGATATCTTCCTCTTCCTAAAAATCCTTAGTAGCCTCCACCTCTACTAAATAAAAATTCAAAAAGAAATAAAGGAATCCCATAACTTGTACTCACTACAGAAAGAATGGTCATTTTGCAAATAAATGCTAGAAAATATTACAACTAGAGGCAGCTATGAAGGATTAAATTATAGAAAATAAAAATCAAATAGGAAAAGCCCTAAATGTTCAAGGGAAGATCGGTAATACTTCATCTAATTACTGGGTTTTAGATTTTGGAGAAACTCATCGCATGACTTCTTCAGATGAGTCATTCTCTTCTATCTCCTCAAGTTCAACATGTAGCATACAAGTTGGTGACTCTTCCTTTATCCCAATCAAAGGAAAGGGTGACATATCCATTTATGGTGGCTCTATCAATAATTTTCTCTATGTTCCAAATATTGCAACAAATATCCTCTCCATCTATCAGATTTGTACTTTTTGAAATGGGAAAACTCTTCTCTTCTCTCCAACAGGAGTTGAGATAAGAGACTTTCAAGACCCCCACTCTCTTATAGCCAAAGGAGATATTGATCACAACACTCACCTATTTCACTTCAAAGGATTCAAAAATCTAGAAGGAGCCTCCTGTTTTGTCGCTCATGGAGATACTGAAAGTAAAATTTGGCATGAAAGGTTTGGTCATCTCAGTTATAACTACCTAAAGGAATTGAACACCCATGAAATTGTAACAAGTTTATCTCAAGTATCTTATATTTATGGAGTATGTGTTGGATGTGCTCTTGGAAAGCAACATCAAGATCCTTTCTACCCAAGTGGTTCTCTAAAAGCCTCATCCCATCTAGAGTAAATCCATAATGACTTAATGTTTTTCCCAAAGCCTTCTTTCAAAGGAGAAAAATATGCTCTAACATTCATTGATGACTTTTCTAGAAGAACTTGGATCTAGTTCCTAAAATACAAAAGTGATGTTCTATCCCACTTCAAAATCTTCAAAGCCTTAGTTGAAAATCAGGCCTCTTGTAACATCAAGAAAATTTACACAGATAATGGGGGAATTATGCAGTAATGAGTTCTCAATATTTCTATCAAGTCATGGCATCATTCATCAATATTTTATCTCCCATAATCCGCAAAAAAATGGCATTGTAGAGAGGAAAAATTGAACATTGAAGGAAATGGTAAACTGTATGCTCCATTCAAGATATCTTCCAAAAGTTTTTTGGGTAGAAGCTATTAACTGTGCAAACTATATTCAAAAGTGCACACCTCATAAATATCTTGACCATTTAACTCCTGAAGAAGCATGGAATGGCTCAAAACCGGATGTCTCCTTCTTCAAGATTTTTGGATGTACTGCTTGGGCGCACATCCCAAAGAAGAAAAGGAAGGCTCTAGATAAGAAAAACAAAAATCTCATATTTGTTGGATATTGTGAGGAAATGAAAGCATACAAGATCCTTGATCCCACAACTCATGAGGTATTTTTTCATAGGAACATCCAATTTGATGAAACATTTCCTCAGAAAGATCCTCAACCATCCTCTTCCTCTATTGAGCCTTCTCCTATAGTAGAACCTCAATATAATTAAGAACCAACTTTAGAGATTAATTTAGAGATTGATGATCAATATGAGGATCCTATAACTCTAACTCAAAGTATTTCCACCCCTTCCACTCCTTTCACTATGCTAAAATGGGCCTGCACCATTTTTAAATAAGATACTGCTTATATACAAAATATTCCATCATCCAGATTAACCAACTCCATAGGCACTGGTCTTGTATGTTAGTATATTTCCTTTAATCCTCAATACTTCAAAGAAGCAACTGGTATTAAAGAATGGGATGATGCCATGGAAAATGATTTCTCTTCCTTAATAAAAAATGAAACTTGGGATTTAGTTCCCCTACCTAAGGGAATGAAATTAGTTCATTGTAAATGGATTTACAAAACAGAATATGGGCCTAATGGAGAAATTGACAAACACAAAGCTCACCTAGTAGCCAAAGGTTTCTCTCAAATTGAAGGAATTGATTATGCTAAAACCTTTGCACCAGTTGCCAAAAATGGATTCTGCTAGACTGGTTCTTGCTCTGGTTGCTTCCCAAAAGTGGCATGCCTTTCAAATGGATGTAAAAAGTTCTTTCTTACATGGGGACTTAAAGTAAGATATATTCAAAGAACAACTTTATGGTTTCACTCAAGACTCCTCTCTTGTTTGTAGGCTAAAGAAATCTCTCTATGGCCTCAAACAAGATCCTAGAGCTCAGTATGAAAAAATGGACTCCTTCCTTCTTTCCTCAAGTTTTTCTCATTGTGAGTCTGATAACATAGCCTACATTTGGAGATATGAAGGAAAAATCACCATATTTGTTCTATATGTTGATGATATACTACTCACTGGTAGTGAATTCACTCATATTCATACTATAAAAGACTCCCTCTCTAAAAAAATTGATATGGTTGATCTGTGTCTAGCTCATTACTTTCTTGGGATCCAAATAAATCAAACAGATGCAGGAATTTCATTGTCTCAACAAAAATACACTCTAGATCTTATTCAAAGGTATAAATTGATAGATTGTAAACCTTATCCTACACCTTTTCAATCTGGAATCAATATAAGTACTTCCTACACATCCCATCTATGTGATGCAACTCTATACCATTAGCTTGTAGGGATTCTATTATACCTTACTCATACTCGTCCAGATATCTCATATGTTGTTGGCTTAATATCCAAATTCTCACATCAACCTCATTTTAGTCACTAGAAAGTAGCAAAAATAATCCTCCACTACTTGCAAGGAACTACTCACTTTGGGCTCTTATATGAGGTAAAATCCATGGATATCATTGGCTACATGGATTTAGATTGGGCAGGTTTAGTAGAAGATAGATGTTCAACTATTGGCTATGTATTTTGTCTTGGTTCTTCACCAATTGCTTGGTTATGCAAAAAAAAACAAGTAGTGGCCTTATCATCTATAAAGGTAGAATATAGGGTAGAAGTTTTAGCAAGTCAGGAAGCTCTTTGGCTTTATCAGATTCTAAGAGAATTTTGTTTTTTCCATGACAAACCTATTACTCTTTGGTGTGACAATCAGAGCACAATTCATATTGCACGCAATCCAGTTGAGCATTAGCACACCAAGCACATTGAGATACACATGCACTTCATTCGATAGCATATTCAAAATGGAGACATATACTTGGACTATATTCCAACTGAAAATCAAGTTGTAGACATCTTCACCAAGTCATTTCCTTCTCCGCGTTACATACAATTGCAAGAGAAACTTAGAGTATTACAACAACATTGAAATAGAGGTCTTTCACCTCTCCTTTTATTATTGTATTCTTTGGAGGATGGTTTTTTCCCATGTGTTTTTTTATCATCTCTCCCTTACATATTATAAATCAGTACCTCATCGGGCCATGTTATCGGGGCTCATTTTTTTGTTGTTATTAAGGATAATATTTGCCATCCCAAGACATACCCCTTTATTTTAGAGCAAATGGTTTTTCCCATGTGATTTTTTCACCATATTTCATATATATTGTAAATGAGTACCTCATTAGGCCATGTTACTGGGACTCACCTTTTTTTTTGTATTAAGAGGACAATCTTTGCAATCCGAAGACATACATCTTCTTTTTTATTTTTTGATAGATAATTTTTTCCATGGGGTTGTTACCATCTCTTTAGAAAAGAAACCATTGTACATGAGTACCTCATCAGGATCTATTTTTGGAACTCATTTGCATAATACACCCCTAGTATCACTTAAGGGGGGGTATTCGAATAAGTAATTATTCTCTTAAGTTCTACTAGGATAGACTTACTTGATTTTCCACTCCTTCATGAGTCAGGTGAACTCTTAGTTATAGTCTACATCAGATTTGATGAGTTGTTATAATCCAACGAATCTCAATGATCAACTTTGTTCTTTATAAAAATTTGATCCATGGAATAATCAATTTGTTCTATTTTGTTTCTTCAAATCTAATAATGCTTTGTAGTTCTACTCTTGGGAAATTCTAACAATCATAAGGTGATATTCTCAACAATTTAAAGAGAGGATATTGAATAGAAATATGATAAGGGATCTCAAAATATCAAAGGAAGTCATTAGTGATAAAAATAAAAAGGGAGAAATGATTGGCAAAATAAGAAGAATAGTTGATAATTTACCAAAAATTATGATGTGAATAATTTCTAATATAATAATATTAGACTATGTTAACTTTTTGTTTTATGACTATATTGGATTCCATATTTTTTTCATAACCTTAAATATATATATATATTTTGATTGGTTGAAAGGGTGTTGAAAGGTCCCTGAACCTTGTACAAAACAGCCGTGGGCCTCCGAAGAGGGAGGCAAAGGGGAAGAATGGCGGCAGCAGAATGAGAAAGCCTAAAAACAGTAGGGGCTACCTAAGGTAAAGGCGCCCAGAGGAACCAACTAGAAGAACTAACTAAAGGGAAACATGACCAGAGGCTAATCAGAAAAGGGAAAGAAAAACATAAACAGAGAAATTCACCATTTGGAGGTGTTGTGGCTGCTCCACAATGTACCCCAAAATTAGGGACCCACCTTTTTTGCATGTTTTCCAAGAAGACCAAAGTGGCTCATATGCTAAAGATCAAAGAAAAAGCAAAACACCACAAGGAGAAAAAAGTGTCGCGATATTGTGACATATTGCATTTTCGGGGTCCAAAGCAAAGTGAGAAAGCAAGGACGAAAATGTGTCGCAATATCATGACATGTTGCATCATCGCAGCCAAAGGAGGAAAAATTGTCGCGATATCACGACATGTTGCATCATCGCGGCAAAAAGAGAAAAAGTATGTTGTGTCGTCATGGCCAAAAGAGAAAAATTGTCGCGATATCATGACATGTTGCATCATCATGGCCAAAAGAGAAAAAGTGTCGTGATATTGCGACATGTTGCATCGTCGAGACCAAAAGAGAAAAAGTCTTGCGATATCGCGACATGTTGCATCGTCGAGGCCAAAAGAGAAAAAGTGTCACGATATCACGACATGTTGCATCGTCACGGCCAAAGGAGAAAAAGTGTCACGATATTGCGACATGTTGCATCGTCACGGCCAAATGAGAAAAAGTGTCATGATATCGCGACATGTTGCATCGTCATGGCCAAAAGAGAAAAAGTGTCACGATATCATGACAAGTTGCATCGACGCAACCAAAGGAGGAAAAAGTGTCGTGATATCATGACATGTTGCATTTTCATGGCCAAAAGAAAAAAGTGTCACGATATCATGACATGTTGCATTTTCACGGACAAAAGAGAAGAAAGAAAAAGTTTCGCGATATTGTGACATGTTGCATCGTCACGGCCAAAGGAGAAAAAGTGTAGTGATATCGCGACATGTTGCATCATCGTAGACAAAAGAGAAAAAGTTTCACGATATCACGACATGTTGCATCATCACGGCCAAAATAGAAAAATTGTCGTGATATCGTGACAAGTTGCATTGACACGGCCAAAGGAGGAAAAAGTGTCACGATATCGCGACATGTTGCATCGTCGCGGCCAAAGGAGGAAAAAGTGTCGCGATATCGCGACATGTTGCATTTTCACGGCCAAAAGAGAAAAGTGTCGCGATATCGTGACATGTTGCATTTTCACGGCCAAAAGAGAAGAAAGAAAAAGTGTTGTGATATCGCGACATGTTGCATTTTTGCGATTCAAAAGGGGCAAGCAAGTAGAGAAACAAGAAGTGTCACGATTTCATGACATGTTCGATTTTTGCCAAGGGAACAGACTCCAGGAAGGGTGCTGAGGACGATGAACAACTGCCAACGCCACCATAAAGAGCTCATATTTTTTTGGGTATGGGGAGAAGTCCATGCACCAGAATTGAGAATCCTCCATCTTAACGTCCTGAAAGGGTTTCCCGCATGGGAAAGGGGTCGGGTATTCATAATTATGCTTGTGAGGACATTGGAAATCAGGGGTGCGCTCCAAGGAAACTATCGCTTGTGAATGCCTTTGGACCGGTGTTCCTTCCATTTACCAGACTTCCATAACCAATGGGCATAGGAGTTTATGTTGACTCTGATTTTGAACAAACCCTCCCTAAGAATGTCATGGAAAGACTCCGTGGTCGACAGGCAACGTGCAGACCAACTGATCGGGTTCCAACTGTCCTCAATCTGGAGATTATTGAGATGCTTGTGGATACATTTGTGGATGGGATTTTCTAGTGTGGCGTAGGTGATTAGAGCATCAATAGACCATACCAATCCCCCTGGCAATAGCTCACATTGTGCAAACATTGAAACTTGTAGGATCATTCCTTAGGCCAATGGGGAAGGAGTCTCTCCACACTTGAATGTCAGATTCGCCGACTCCCCTATTAGCTAGCCAGTCCGTAGCTTTGTTTCCTTCTTGGTACTGATGCTTAATGACTAATTCTAGGTAATTTCCAACTAGAGCCTTGCATTCTTGGAAAATCAAAGCTAGGGACCAGGGAGGCTTAGTTGTACCTTTGAGGTAGTTGATACAGTGCAACGAGTCTCCTTCGATGATAAGTTTATTGATGGTCAACCCTTCCATGAGGATCAAACTTTGGAATAGAGCTCAAGAATCTTCCATATTGTTGGATTGAATTCACAGGTTTTGGGTGAAGGCCAAAATTATTTCTCCCCTGTGGTTTCTGAGAATTCCTCCTCTGCCAGCCGCTCCTTGGTTGCCTTTAGCCGCACCATCGAAATTGATCTTGTGCCACACAGTAGGTGGTAAGACCCACTTGATGACAAACCTATCAACAAAATTAAGAAAGCATAACAGAGATGTTAGACAAATTGAAAAGTTTGGCTAGATCTGATTCTAAGCCAGGAGGGGGGGGTTTGGAGAAGAAACAAGAGAGGCATTCTCCACAAATAGGGCCAATATTTTGACAATGATAATATTCTTATCAGTGGCTTTATTTTTGAAAATTTTGGCATTTCTCTCAAGCCATATCTGCCATAGGTAAAGGTGAAGGCAAGCTTACCACATGAATTTTAGTTGGTTTCTCTTGAAATGTCAGGGTCATTGCTTAATAAGGATGGGAATGGAAAGTGGGAGGGCTGTGGAGATGCCAAAGGTGTTATGGACTACGTTGAGAACTTCTAAAGAGAAGGGACATTCCAAAAAAACATGCAAAATTGTCTCACAAGCATTTTTGCACAGGATACACCAATTGGGAATGAGTAACCCTCTAATTATCAAGTTGTCTATGGTGAGGATTCTGTTTTGGGTGGCCAAGTAGCAAAATAATTTGACCTTGGGAATGATCTTGGGAACCCAAACATGATTTTATAAGTCCCATCCATCTGTGGGAGTTTATTTATTGTAGTAAGCTGATTTAACAGTGAAATTTCTAGATTCTTCAAGGTTCCAGACCATGGAATCATCTTTGTGTGAGCTCGGGATGATGCAAGTCCTCAACAATTTTTGTAACCGCCTGAGAGCCTTGATGATATGCCTGGGACCGTTAAGAGCCAGGTGTTTCCATTTACGTCTTGTAGGACCTTGGGTAATGAAGTGACACACCTTATCTCCAAAGGTGGCTTCTGTAGTCACCTTGAGCACTATAAGATGCGGATCTTGGCTGAGAGGTTTATCACGGATCCACGGTTCATCCAAAAAATGGATGGTCATTCCAGTTCCTAGACACCACCTTAAGCATTCCATGATGATTTTCCTTGTTTTGATTACGCCATTCCAAAAATGGGATCCGATAGGTAGGTTGTGCTCTCCAAGAAAAGAAAACTGTTGAAGGTACTTAGCTTTAATGATATCAATCCATGTGACTTTTTCATTGATGGTAAGTATCCAAGCCTGCTTGGCAATGAGGGCCATGTTCATCTGGTTGATGTCTCTGAATTCGAGTCCTCCGTCCTTTTTCTTGGAACAGACCCTGTCCTAGGCGACTAGCAAAAATTTATTCTTGTTTTCGTTTCTAGCCCAAAGGAATCTACATTGAATTTGTTCAATTTTTTGGCATATGGTAGTTGGATCTTTGAATATAGATAAGAAAAAAATGGGGATACTTTGAAGGCAAGCTTGGACCATAGTGGCTTTGGCTGCCTGGCTGAGCATTGAGCTTTTCCACCCTGCTAGTTTCTTGTTGAGGTGATCTAAAACAGGGTTCCACATAGCCAAGACAGATCTATCATGGAAAAGCAGTAATCCAAGATAAGTAGTTGGAAGACTCCTAATGTTGAACCCAAGGATCTCAACAATTCTATTTTGTCTATGAGTGGGGGTATTGAGAAAGTACAACTTGCTTTTACGGTAGTTGACTTTCTGACCAACCGCCTCTTCATAAGAATCAAGAATGTTCTTAATGATTTTTGCTTCGGGAACGGAAGCATAAGAGGTTAGAATAGTGTCATCAAAAAACTGTTGATGGGATATGGCTTTGGATGTTGATGCTGGTTTGATCCCAAAAATAAGACCCCTATTACAGGCATCTTAAAGTGTTCTTCCAAGGGTTTCGGCTAAAATAATGAAGATTAAATATAAATATATATATATATATATATATATATATATATATATATATATATATATATATATTTTATTAATTAAGCAGTGAGGGGGAACCCACAACCATATACAACCAATCCTACAGGGGGCCAAAAAAGGGGTTAGAATCTCAGTAGGGATCACCAGCCAAACGAAATAGAACAACACCTACTTATAGAGCATAAACAAAATATCTAGATAACAACCCAACGTCAACCAAAAACCAATCCTCAACCTAAGATGACTCATGATAGCATATGGAAATTAACTGAAGCATTCATCCCCAAGGATATGAACTCCATAAAATAGCCCAAGATTCAATTCATATCCTCCATGAATTCAATAGCGATATTGAGGATGCCTAGAATGGATTTTTTTTATCAGCAATAATTTTGATTGATTGCATCAAATTGTAGAGTGAATCCTTCGATCGACCACAAGATATGCCCCTTGTTAGGTAAGCAGTAACTCAAATTGAAAGATGAAACATGAGTCTTTTGAACCACA
This sequence comes from Wollemia nobilis, assembly GCA_028583015.1. NCBI lineage: Eukaryota > Viridiplantae > Streptophyta > Pinopsida > Araucariales > Araucariaceae > Wollemia > Wollemia nobilis. The sequence goes on from JAQPPZ010016348.1 coordinate 6,494,649, forward strand.
AGGGACCACTAAACAGAGGATGCTAGTGCACCAAGCCACGGGGACACCTGACAAAGTACCAAAAGCTGCTAAGGGAGAGTATCCAACTAAGGATCCTAGGGAAATTAGAACCCAAACTCTTGGGCCCACCATAAAAAGGTTAGGATCTTTCAACATTGAGAATGACATTCATTTATTCAAGGTAACTATATATCCAATAAAATATTCCCATGTGAGTAGCATCCCAATCAACTAGGAAATTCACTACTTTATTGCCTTCTCTCCAAATGTGCATGATCTGTACTTCTTCCATAAATTGAAGAATTATTCTCATTTTGAAAACTATATTAAAAAGGTACCAATTTTGAGGCTTATTCAACTTGAGCAAGTTGGTAAGACTAAAGGAGTCTCCTTACATGTCCACCTTCCTAAACCCTAATTCATGGAATAATGTCACACCTTGATAAGATGCTATGGACTCAAAAAAAAAGGAAGTTTGAGAGGAGATGTGTTCAGTGAAATCCACCATAGCCCTACCATTCTCATCTCTAATAACTCCTCCAACCCTAGAAAATTTTGGATTTCCCTTAATGGCACCATCAAATTTAAGTTTCACCCAACCACTTGGAGGAAGATTCCATTTGGTAGTCAATCTCAGGTTGGGGGTTTGAACCAGAGTCCTTTCTAAGAAATAGCCAAGGGAATGCTCAATAGCCACTTTCAACAAAGAATATCTTTGGTTACTCTCACCCTACTCATGGAAAGCCACATCCACATTCTCGATAGCACCCCATAAGGATATGAAACCCACTTGGAGGGGGCAATGTTTAAAATTTTTAAAGGCTTAGACATTCCTCTCTTTCTAGATACCCTATAAAAGGTGGGGGAGGAGTAGCTTCCACAAGAATCTAAGCCTTCGAGAGAAGAAATGAGGCTCCCATTGGGAGATAATCTCCATGAGAAAGCTGGAGAAGACCCATTAATAGATAAAAAATCTACGACCACCTCATAGGCTCCTCTAAAGAAGAAAAAATTATCATAGATATGTTCCATCAATTCCAGGTCCACTTTGTAGAGGTAACACATGCTAGGGATTACCATGCTTTGCTTCTTACACACTGAAAATGTCCCATCCAATTTCCTAGCCCAGATAGCTCTATATTTCACATTCAAATGGGAAAGAACTTGATGGTTCACAATATCAATTAGCCTCTCCCACACCGATAACAACTCCATATATTTAGGAATTAGAGGTGGAATATCCCATCTATTATGATTTTTTACAAAGGAAATGAAGTCTATCATTTTGGAATGACCCAAGGCTCTAAAAATGGTTCAAAAATAGCAAGGTTTGGGTCAAAAGCAAGTGGATGATCTACAATACATGAATCCTACCAAGAATCTATGAAGTGGCCATCACCTAAAATCCACCGTCTTCCTAAAGAAGGAGGGAGTGAGACTTCAATAAACTCTACTAGAATGGGGAACCCTCGGTAGGTAATGTGTCTATAAGAAATTTCTGAAATGGTATTTCACCTTCAGAAGTCTGACCCATTCCACCTTATCATCTAAGGCCACCTTCAAATCTTGTTTTGCAACTAAGGCCCTATTAATTTTTCAAAAATCCTTTAAACCCAACATCCCTCTTGTTTATGGTTGCAGATCTACTCCTAGGAATCCAAGTGAAATTTACCTTTCTTTTCAAGGGCAGCCCACAAGAATATTTTAAGAATCCTTTCCAATCTTTGCACAGCATTGCCCAATAGTTTCAATATATAAATCAAGTATATGGGGATGCTTTGGAGGGAGGTTTTAGCTAGCACAATTTTTTATGCTTGAATTAGAAAAACTCATTTCCAAGCTACTAATTTGTTTTGCATTCTTTCAATATAAAGAAAGATATTTTTATAGCAAATCAATGTTAGTTTTTATTTATGTTGGCATACAAACAAAGGTTTTTTTCATGTAGAGTTAAGTACGTGACTAATTATAAAGCATATAAAAAAATACAAAATAAATTGATAAAGTACAAATCAATTGATAATATATGCATATAGATTTATGAACCTCCATGTATGCATATAAATTTATTTTAAAAAAATGGTTTTTATATTTTATTTTAATCTTTTTAAATGAGAAGTTTAAAATTTTGGCAAAATATAAATAAATTTGTGTTCCAACATTAATGCTAATATATATCTATATATATATATATATATATATATATATATATATATATATATATATATATATCTATATATATATATAGATATATCATATTTATTTAACAATATTTTATTATTATATCTTATTAAGCTTGTATGTAGATTTATTAAAACAATCAAATATATTTATGTTTATGTTATTGATACCACTACTTTATTTATTTATTTATTTATTTAACATGGTGGAATTGGTAGCCACCATGAATTCGGGTAGGTTGTCCAAATTTTTATGACCACCATAGTATTTTGTGCTATCCACCTCGAAATCTGCCACATAGATCTCCATGTAGTCTACCCCTATAACCACCATGCCACAATAATTTTAAACCTTTTACGTAGTTGAAAGTACTAGGAAAGGGATAAGTTTTCAGTTCGATGAGGCCCGAGATTTTAACCTTGGACCTCCGCTTCACTTACGAGGATTGGGGGAACCAATTGGTCTACACCTCGGACCTCCCGTTATCTTAGGTCAAATTCCCATAAAGACCTGTATTATCAAAGAAAACAGGGGACGAGATCTCACAATACCACTACTTTTTTGCATAATACAAAATATATAGTAACAACTAAAATTATATATATATATATATATATATATATATAAAGAGTATAGTTCATTATCATAGAGTATAATTGTTTAATAAGAATCTACATTAACAAATATCATATAACTATTACATTTTTAAATAAGTTATCAAAGGATATAGAAAAATTTGAAGAGAATTTGAAGTTACTAATTCTCTCAAAGCATACGAATAAAATAGTGGATGTGGGCTCTTTTGTGTCTAGAGAAAGGAAAAAAAACTAGAGTGTTTATATCCAAAGAGGTAACAAAATAAGTTGTAGATGTTACTCGGAAGGTTTTAGATTTGTGTGAGGGAAAAAACCCACCAAAATATAAGAAATAAATTTTCTGTCTTGGAACATCAAGGGTATGAATACCCCTACAAAATACCGGCTACTTTAGGATATGAGAAAAGAATATAAACCTAGTAGCTTCTTGATTCAAGAGACTACGATTGATGAACAAAATTTTGAATCGACTAAAAACATAGTTTGTAAGGAAGCTGATATGGTGGAAATTTTAGTGGTGGGAGCCTCTAGAGGTGTATGTAATCTATGGGACCCTAGAATATTTGATGGTCAATGTATTCAATTAAATAAAAGGTGCATGTCTATCCTCTCGACTTGTAAAATTATAAATTTTCTTGCATTGTTTCTGATGTGTATACCCCAAACATTAGGGAATGAAGAAAAAGGGTTTGAAATACCCTTAGTAATATTCATGAGGTATCTTAGTGGCCATGGATAGTTTTTGGGATTTTAAAACACCTTTGTATCTTAGTGATAAGAGTGGAGGTAGTTTAGGTTATTCTAATAGTATGGAATAATTTAATGATTTTATCTGTAAATGTGAATTGATAGATTTGGATCTGAAAGGGTCTAAATACACTTGGTATAATAGGAGGCTAGGAAATAATTGGATTCAAGTTATATTGGATAGAGTATTACCATACCAGTCTTGGTTTGCTCATTATGATAATTGTAGAGCAAAAAAAATGGCACACCTAGCAAAGGGAAATGAAATGCATCTATTGTTCTATTTAAGCATTCAAAAGCGACATTAATGTAAGCATGATGACAAATAAGTGAAATAAATGGGGGTTCTCTTTATATTAATCTATTTTCCAAATGCATGGTTAAAAAACGTCCCCTTGAGGGCTCTTAATTGATACAATTTATTACAATGTTCAAAGGATCTAATCCTTTCAAAAACTCAAGGTGCACTTTCAGTGTCTTCCTCACACTCACGAATTGAAGAGTGGGATTTTTCTACCGCTGCGATGATCTATCCATATTCGAACTTGTAGCTCCTTCCTTGCATGTTGGAATACCTAGATCTACACACAAAGAAATTAGATTGGTTAATAGCATGTGTGAATTAATATGAAATCAAAAATATGCATGCAATATTGAATATAAAAGGTGAAATAGGTGGTGCAAAACTATTCCAAATTGTACCAAAACTTAGCATAATGCATATTATCTACTTTAGAAATGATCTATGCAAAAATTGAAATGAAATTGTATGCAAAATCTATGGCCATCCCTGGGTGTTCCAATTGGGACTGTTAGAATGAAAGACCTAATTGAAGGTCCAAAACTGCTCCAAATTTCACCAAATTCTAGTATGATGCATATAAACTAATTTAGAAATGATCTACACTAAAATTGACCTAAAATTATGTGCAAATTCATGGCCATACCTAGGTGTTCCAATTGGGACTGTTAACCATCCCAGGTGGGGACGACCACCAAACCTGGTGGTTTTTACCACCAATTCCTCTAGGATCTGGTTCAAACTACTCCTAGGGGTGTTGTCATCAAATTTGGTGATCTAATTCATAGAAATGGGTGGGTTTTGGAATGGATTTGCATATTTGGGATCACTTGCAAACCTCCTTCGATGGATGGAGATTTCAAGGGCAAATACGTGGGTGAAAGGGAGAGTGAATCTCGATAGCACTTCATTGCAAAATATTGCAAAGACCTCTCTCTCAAATTGGGTGGAATGACTCCAATTTATAGCCCAAGAGGGCCACAGGGTCAAATGGGTAATTTGGGGCATGCAATGCAGGTGTCACCACTTGTCAAAACCCTTGCCATGCATTGGGTGGAAGAGGCCTCCAATTTGGGCCTCCAATTTGTAGGTTGTGATGGCTTTGATAGGCCCTCAATCTGTCATAAATCATTGGGTGGGATAAATGGTAGAATTTGATTGCCATTTTTCCTACCCTTGAATTTTTGAGGGGCCTAGGCCATGGCCATCCCACCCAGGGATGGTTGTTGGTGGCCATCCCTGGGTGGGACAACCATGAACTATGGTCGTCCTAGGGTGGGATGGCCATGGCTACATGGCCCAAAACTTCCCAAAAGTGGGGTAAACCTTCCAAAAGTGGTTAGGACCACTATTTAACCCCTGAGGGTTTCCCAAGGGGGCCATATGGTGTTGATAAGAGTGCGTCATTGTAGTCTAATCGGATTGACATGATTTTAGTGTCTATAGATGCCCCTTTTTGAGATGCGTTATGTGAAATAGAGTACGGAGCAAAAATAGATGACTAAACTATCAAATGATTAAGGTTATTCAGTAACCTAACCAAATTTAGATGCCTCCATCATGGAAGGAGCATACATTCTTGGAATCCTTGCTTTTGACATATTTGAAGGATTTGATTTTGGTATACCTTTCAGCCACACTGTAATGATAGATTTTGGGGCTTAGGGCATACTTGGTCTTGGTTCCTTATTTGGCTTATAAGCCTATTCTGGGATACATGTCCCAAGGCTTCAAGGATACCAAGACTTTGTTTTGTTGAATTGGTGCTGAATTATATGCCCCAATGTGGGCTTGAAATTTATCTTTGGCAATGATTCTTTTGAATATATGCAAGTTGCACTTTTGAGTGTTTGAGTGTTGATTTTGATTATGAATTCATTAATTATGACTACCCCCTCAAGTGATGAGTCAATGAGGGCATGACTAGTGATGAAAGCGATGAGTCACTTGACCAATATGACTTGATTAGGATTCCTTCAACTTTACCCATTGTAAAATTTATCATTTTTGTTAGGATTTTGATGGTTTTGTTGATATTTCATGGAAGAAAAGAAATGAATACCTCATTTCCGTGGAGTGGTTTGACCACAATGGCCTTCTTGGGGATTGAAGTAGAGACTTTTCCATTCATAAATGAATAATTTGGGTTCAATATTGATCCTTTGTGAATTTTATCAGTTTTGACATATTTTTGGTGGTTTTTAGGTCATTTTCTTTGCTTTTTCTTCTATTTTTGGTGTTTTTTTTCGATGATTTGATGAGATTTCATAGAAGAAAGGAAATGAATACCTCATTCCCATGGAGCAGTCTGACCGTAATGGCCTTCTTGGGGATTGAAGTGAAGACATTTCAATTTGACTATGAATAATTTGGTTCAAATGGCCTTATGGTAATTTACTCATCTTGCCGGATTGCATGGAGCACAAGTCATTGCAACCACCAAGTTTATAGGGTAAATAAATGGATACGAGGTGCACTTGAGATTTTTCTTTATTTGATTTTTTTATTGATTTTATGATTTTTGAAGATTTTGGATCGGTAGATATGCTTAAGTATCCTTTATGAAGCTCCTTGTGGTGAGCAAATATGTGCATTTATGTCTACTTATTGGTTTGTTGATGCATTTATGGATGCAATATCATGGATGCATGTATTGTAATATGATGTTGGTTGATGATATGTACATGTGTGTATGCATAATGAAATGGATGATTTGTTAATCTGTATTATGAATTATGAATACTATTTGACACACTAGATGCTAGCACCATAGACTGTACAAAATTCATCGATTCATTTTAACGTTATCATAAGACTATGTGATGGATTGTGAAAATGTAAACTGAAAAACATGTGATAAAATGGTATGGAATGGAATGCATAGTAAGATGTTATAGAATGTCCTTGAGGTTTTCATGAGACTCAAACACTCTAGTGACCTAGTCAAAAGTTGTATATTAACCATGCAAGACTTTTTGGCAAGGTATAAATTTTCTAGGATGACCAAGATATTCAATATCCCTGTGTGTGCATGTGAGTTCATTGTTATGATAATGCATAAAGTTACCCCAGTGCCAAACAAGATTTATGCAGCCCATCTATACTAAATATCACCCTATGAGTATCATTATCCTAAGTTTTGTACGTAGTTGGATTAGACCACTAGGTAATACAGGCTACCAAAAGCTAGCTCATCCACAAGAAAACATTGGTCTATACAAAAGAAGGTCACTAATGTGATAGATATATCATCATGCGTAAGGATACCACCATTTCCAAGTAGGCTTGATGCCACCCAACCTGTAATGAGGATCACCTTATGGTTGTCAAATGCTGAGAATTCCAGGGATTCAAGTTTAGTACTCCCTTATTTTCTTTTATTTTTGAATTTCTCAAGGGATTTGCTCATTTTTTTTTGGTGAGCAAGGGATTTTGGTAGTGGTGAGAACCATTGTTTATTTTAATTTTTTCTTTTGTTAGTGGTGAAAACCACTATTTATTTTTCTTTTGCTCTTGTATTTGTTGCTTCTTTGGATACTTGCCCAGATTTGGCATGGGGCAAGGGATTTTTATTGCTTTGGGTAGGGAGGAGCTTGTCCTTTTGTCAATTCTCAATATTTTTGAACCATTCACATAGGGGGATGAGCAAGGTAAAATTTTTGCTTAAGGTAACAAGGACCACTTTGTAGGTTTCATCTTTCCTTGTGCAAAACTTGGATTTATTAGTGTGAAAATGTGTTGGGATTATGATGTATACAAGGTACAATAAAAGCAAGACTCTACCTTCTAAAAATTAGGATAGCTTTCTACAAAATCTGAAAAGAAAACTAGAGATGGTTGAGTGACCGAAAACCCTAATGATACCTTATAAAAAATGACTAGGTGAAGGGAAACAAACACAAATACGAAAGGTGGGGAATGTGGATGGAAATGATAATTTTAATGTAGATGGGTGTGAATAATGAATTTTGACAAAGTTGATTTTGAAGGATGGCTAGTGTACAGACCTGGTGCTAGACATGTATGATCAACTCTAGAATATAAAATGCAATGATGGGTATGCTTAATGCAAGTGATTGTATAATGTAATGATATGAAATGTAATGCAACGCAATATTTTTTTGTATTTTTGTTATTTTAATGATGTTTTTGGATTTTGATATATATATATATATATATATATATATATATATATATACATGTGACCAATGGGCTTAGTGGATGCCATTGGGGCGTTTTGGGTGACCAAAGGGTTTATGGGTACCTTTGGGGCTTTTTGGGTGACCAAAGGGTTTATAGATACCTTTGGGGATTTTATGGGTGACCAAAGGGTTTATGGGTACCTTTGGGGATTTTTAGGTGACCAAAGGCTATGCATAGCGGCGAATTTTTGCCATTGGGGAAAAATTTGACATTTTCAAAAATTCAAATTTATGAATTTTGGGGACTCAGATGTCGGCCATTTAGCCAAAAAAAATTGAAACAAAATTTTTTTAGGTGTCGGTTCGCCGTGCATTGATAATAGTATCACGAATATTTTTAAAAAATCGCTAGCAATCCCGCCTAAATAGAGGACCCTTTTTTCTCGAAAATTTTAAAATTTCTAAACTATCCCACCCAATTAGCCAAGTATACCACTATATATAACTAACACCCCATCAATATTTTTTCATTTTTAGACCCTGTTCTACACTAGACAGATATCTCGACCCAGTTTTGCACTAGATTGGAAATATTTTTGCACCAAACAAGATCAAAACCATTTCTACATCAAACAAGATCAAAACCATTTTTTCACCAGACTGGACCCTATTTTTGCACCATAGTAGACCTTGTTCTACATTCGAACGATATTCGGACCTTGTTCTACATCGGGACGATATTCAGACCTTGTTCTACATCGGGATGATATCCAGACCTTGTTCTACATCGAGATGATATTCGGACCTTGTTCTACATCTGAATAAACTATCAGACCTTGTTCTACATACGAACGATATCCAGACCCTGTTTTACATCTGAACGGACTACCAGATCTTGTTCTACATCTGAACAATATTCAAATCTTGTTCTACATCCGAACGATATTCAAATCTTGTTCTACATCTGAACGATATTCAAATCTTGTTCTACATTCGAATAGACTACAAGATCCTATTCTTCATTCAGACAATATCTAGACCTTGTTCTACATCTATATGGATTACTAAATCTTGTTATGCATCCGAATGATATTCGAACCCTATTCTACATTCGGATGGACTATCGAAACCTGTTTTGTATCTAGATGATATATGAACCCTGTTTTGCATCCGAACGAACAATCGGATCCTGTTATGCACAAAGCCGATATTCAAACCCTATTTTGCATCCAATTGGACTATCGAACCATGTTTTACAAAGGGAAAAATACCCCCCTCGACCCCCTTGTGATGTAGTAGAGGGGGAGTTTCCCCCCTACACCCCCTTTGTGGAGTGGGTCCAAGTGTGGCTAAAAAAAAACCTCAAAATTAGAGAGAATTAGGCTCCATAACCAATACCATGTTCTATACTCGGTTTGAGATTGAACCTTTTTCTACACCTGGGTTAAGGTCAAACTATTTTTGGCATCAGTCCATGGATGGATCTTGTTTTCCATCTGGTCTAGCTATAACTTTCAAATTCACCAATATTTTATAATTTTTTTTAAAATAAGGTAATTCGCCATGTCCTCCTATATGAATTTGATTAGGATTTTCCAAGGTTTCATAATGGATTCACCATTTTTTTACAAGTATATTTTAGGTTTGACCCCTTATGCATAACCCTGGGTGACCAAAGGGTTTATGGGTACCTTTGGGGCTTTTTTGGTGACCAAAGGATTTATAGGTACCTTTAGGGATTTTTGGGTGACCAAAGGATTTATAGATACCTTTGGGGCTTTTTGGGTGACCAAAGGGTTTATAGATACCTTTGGGGCTTTTGAGGTGACCAAAGGATTTATAGGTACCTTTGGAGCTTTTTGGGTGACCAAAGGGTTTATAGATACCTTTGGGGATTTTTGGGTGACCAAAGGATTTATAGGTACCTTTGGGGATTTTTGGGTGACCAAAGGGTTTATAGGTACCTTTGGAGATTTTTGGGTGACCAAAGGTTTTATAAGTACCTTTGGGGATTTTTTGGGTGATCAAAGGATTTATGGATACCTTTGGATCAACCCCCTATCTATGGCCAATACTCTGATGGAGATGGGGAGAATCTCCTCGATCAAAGTCAATTGCCTCAATGTCAAGGTGACCAATGGCTTTATTGGGTTATTCGGATCATGCAAGGGTGCGGTAAGATCTATGGAAATCATATTGATGGATGGATGATCTCCATTAGATGGGTGATTGGGTCTATTGACAAGAGGTTGTCGCAAGACTTGCGGGGGTGGTTGTGAGTGGAGGTGGAATGATCGAAGGTGGTCGATGTGGAAGGGGATGTGCTTGCTCCTTGAGTGGAAAAATCTATCACCAGATGGGATGTTGCAATGGGAACATACGAAGATAGAACTCTTCTTCATCATCCAATGGGATAACATATTTGTATTCCTCATCTAAACTAGGGGATTTAATAGGTGCTACACCGTAATATGATTCATCATCAGTTGTCCATTCATAAGGGGGACCTTGATCCTCTTCCTCATTATCGAATGGGAGAGTACGTGAACCTTCACCTTCTTCATAGGATTGGGTGAAATCGTGAGATATCCCTTTATCTATCATATTTATGAGAAAATAATCCCTCAAAGAGTGGACATGATTAGGATTAGTGTAAGGATCACGTGCAAGCTCATCCCTATAGTTCAAACCTAGGTGCTCTAAAATTTCTATGAGGACGTCAAGAGGCATAGGCTTGTTGTGTCCTAAACCAAATTTATCATATGGCAATTGATATTGCGGCTGGCAAGGAACGTGAGTACCTTGTTTGTACAACCCCAAACCATAGCCATGCCAATGGCAGTGATGGAGATATCGCATGGCATAGTCGGGATTGGACATATAATTGATGTCCTCAGAAAAGGGTTCTTCATCCTCTTCTTTTTGAGGATATGGTTCTATGCCATATTCAATACCCCTATATATGAAGTTTGTTTTATTGGGAGGTATACCTAGAGGTACGATGGTACCTATGGGAAGATGAGGTCATCCCATATTTTATATTGTCTCAATGGCTAGAACTATTGTGATATTCCTCACTAGGTATTCTCCTAAACCTATAGTAGCCAAATGGATTATAACTTGGGATGGTGAGGATGGAGGAGATGGAAGTGAGGCTTGAGATGACTCAATGCTTACCTCATGAGGTGGTTCCTCATCTGCTAGACTAGGAATCTCTTCCATGGAAATGGTAGAGATGATTGGAGGTATCTCATCAATAGGCCTCTTCGACATGTTCCTCTACGGAGGATTTGATGATGATGAAGGTGTATCTGAAGGTGCCAATGATGATGATGGTATGGAAGAAGATGGTAATGGATCAATGGAAGGTGATGGTGAAGGAGTCAGACCTTGAATGGACGTATTTGGTTGGAAGTCCACATGAGTTGATGGAAAGGTCGACTCGAGGATATGTTGTACCAAGTTGCAGTATTTGAAGGGCTCAAGGTCTACAGAGACAACATGTACTTGCTCTTTGTGAGTGTACTTAAAACATTGGTGAGCTATGGATGGTATGCACTTCATGTCCCTAATCTAGGGTCTACCCAACAATATATTATAAGCCATTGCACCCTCTAAGATGTGACACAACATTGGTATGGTTTTGCATCCCACCTGAATAGGTAAGACTATAGTGCCAACCATTGAGCATAGAGTATCGTTGAATGCTCTGAGGGTATATGTGGACGCAACAATGTGGGATGCTGGAAGACCTAGATGTTGGAGAGCATTTGTGGTGATGATATTTCTTGAAGAACCAATGTCAATTAGAACTATTTTGTAAGGTGTTTCATTTACACATGCAATGATGTGTAAGGGAGGATCAACCATCTCATTTGATATTGGTTTGAGTTCATGTTCATGAAATGTGATTATTGGATCTTTGCACTGCTGAACATGCCCTATGAAATTGATAAAGGAGTTAGACTCCTGGGGCTGTAGTTCAATTGACTTAAGGATCTCCATAAGAGCTTCTCGATGAGGTGGAGACTATTGGATAAGCTCATAGATAGAGAGTTAGGCTAATGTTGTTCACAAGCTTTGAGCAAGCTTACTTTTTATGGTGACCATTGGACGAGGTGGAAGGATTTGCACTGGAGGTGGTGGAGGCTGTGACATGGAGGGAATATCATTTGAAGTTATAGGTGGTGCAACTTGATTTGGATAATACCTATTCCTTGTCATGATGCTAACCATCCCAATGAACCCTTGTTGAGGGGGTGTCATATGGACCTCATTTACCTATTTTGCTTGATTTACATGCACCTCATGAGTGGGCAATGGGTCTTTAAAGATACCCATTTGTTGATTATTTGTTGCAAGAGGGTTATCAACTTGAATATAATTCCTCTCAATCATGTCTTGTACTAGGTTTTTGAACCCATAGCACATTTGCATGTCATACCCATTCTACCTATGGTACTTACAATATAGGTCTTCATGACATCCCATAGACTTTGGTTTACTTGTACTCGGATCTATAGGTCGGATCTCAGGTAGAGTAATTGCTTTGGCCACACATAGATGATCGAATAGGGAATCCATAGACTCAACGAAGGGCATAAATTATCGCTTAGGGTGACATTGCTAGTTTTTCCCTTGATTCACCTGAGTGTTGTTATTGTAACTTGTAGGAGGAGGTTGGGCCTGATAGTTTACCTTATGAGGCGATATTGGTTGCACAGGCCCTAGAATGCTAATGGAAACTTGATTAAATACTACTATATTTGGTTGTGTTGGATTACCTTTTGTGTTCTTATTCCACTTCTTTATGTAGGGTTTTACTGATCTCCCCTCTTGAATTTTGATTTCTTTGATTGTTCTAGCCTATGCTAGAGCATCTTCAAGAGTTTGGTATTGTTGGAGTTGTAGAAATAATGAAATTGGATTTAAACAACTCTTAGAAAACATGCGAGTCAACTCAAACACTGGTAGTAGGTATGGTAGCTTAGCAAGAAGTGTTCACCACCTACTACCATAATCTGTGATTGACTCATCTTCATACTGCTTCAACCCTATGAGGTCTATTAAAGTCACCTTTCGCTTAGTGTTAAAGGCAAAAAATTATAGGAATACATGCATAAATTATTCAAAGCTATGGATGTTGTGCCTTAGGAGTTGATTGTACCACTCTATGGTTGGGCCAGAGAGGGTAATAAAAATATTCTTAGAAGTAAGGCATCATTATCCTGGATACTAAAGCATTGGTTCATGAACCTAGTGACATGCTCCTATGTATCTTCCTCTCCTTTGAATCTATCCAACTTGGGTATTTTGAAATGCTCTAGGTATGGAGGGGAAGGTATTGATGGGTGAAGCGGTTGACTATGAAGCTGGAGCAAAGTGGGCTTTTGAAGCCTAGACCCAGAGGTCTTGTTTTCTATTGTTTCCATGCGCTCAAGAAATGCTTTATACACATAAGAGGATTTGATATCCTCTTATTTACTTTGGCCTCGTGGAGGAGGGCGAGGAATGTCAAGCATATGGTGTGGTGGTTGATTTTCATCAACCATACCTCCATAAGGTGCTTCTAGGTATTCCTCTTCTGGTTCTAAATCATCATAGGCTCCGTAAGGTGTTTCCTGAATTGGCCTACAAGGAGGAATAAATACCTGTGGAAGGCGATCTATGTTTGGCCTAGGAGGCAAGTCCCGATTAGGCCTAGGAGGTCGAGGAGGAAACATTTGGTTAGGCCTAGGAAGCCTATTTTTATTAAAAGTAGGTTACCTCTGATGAACCCCTGTCTATGAGTACTTGGGGTAGGGACCCCATTACGTAAGGTCTCTTGAAACAACTCATGGGTTTGTTATTCAATTATTTACTTTTCTAACTAATGTTGGTGGTCCAAGCATTATTTATCTAGCTAAAGCTGATTGAATTGAGCTTGGTGGTCAGCATATATTTTGACAACTTGGTTTATTTGATCAGTTGTACGAGGTCTATTAGCCCTAGAACTATTGCCATGATGCCTATCTTGTTTAGGAGGATCTGAAAGGTCGACTATGAGCTTCCCTTGATTGAGAGAGGTCACATTCACTTGAGGCTCAATCCTAAAAAGATGTTCTTTATACTCAAATGGTGCAGAAGCACATCGTGCTTGCATGGAATAATTAAATTGAGGATAATCAAGACTCTCCTTGTGTCTTCCTTCATCAATGAGGAAGGGAAGGGCTGAATTTTCTCACCCAGGATGATGAGTATCATACTCATCTTGGTACTTATATTGCTAACCTATCAAGGTAATTTAAGGATGTATTTTGATCATTTGACCCTACCCATGGTGTGTAATCATTGATATTGCACGTAGGTGTGCAAGGTAGACCGAGTAGGCACGTGAATGTGTGGTATTTCTCTATTTGTTTGCACCTCAATGTGCGGTTGTCGTTCTTGAAAGAAGGTATGTGAAGTGTCTATATCTAGAAAGTAAGTTCCCTAATTAGGACCAAAACTTTAGGGGTGTCCAATGTAGGGGTCCCTTTTAGGTTAGGTTCCTGATTTGATATTCTAGGACTTGGGCAAGTAGGAGGCCACCAAGGAGGTATAATCATATCCTTAGGGTCAAATTGAAGATGGTCTACGTCTCCTTGCCTACTCTCCATAGTGTTAGCCCTTGAATGGGCTTGGTTGTGGGTGCATACCATAACTACTTTATTCCAAACCCTACGTGATTATCTCCTTTACAAATTTTAATGATGCAACACACAAGAATGAAAATACACAATAATACAAGTGTTTATCTCTTTTAAATATTTTTATGTGTTCCCTAAAACTGTTTGGTGTGTTTTTGATTTGTTGTTTTGCAAAGAGATATATTTTCACGTGTTTGAATATTGTTGATGTAATTCTCAATTTTTTAAAGTATTTCACCTGTATACTCGTAGCTCGACAACCAGAAATGAAATTATGGTCATGTAAACCAATCAAAGTATGGAGATGAAGCCCATACCCAATCAAGGAGCACAAGTCCTACCAGTCCTCACCCATATTGATCATGGGTAGTGATACACCCTCTGAAGAGGAATGCGTGCTATTTTCCATGGCTAATACGGTTCTTGGAGCCGGCTTTGGCCAAAAAATAGGGTTTGTATCATGCAAGCCAACGGGTGGAGATGAAGCCCACGATCGTGTTCCCAGGGTGGGGGAAAGTCCCACCCCAATTAAAAAGGGGGGGTGGGTTTCTTTAAAAAAAAAAAACAAAAAAAAAACACCCAACCCAAAAAAAAAGTCCCAAAAAAAAAAAACCAAAAAAAAACAAACCAACCAAGGACAAAACACAAAATTCTACTCTTTTATTTTTGTGTAGGTTTGTATCTATTTTATTTTTGTTGTTTTTAATAAAAAGCAAAATCTACCCTTCAAAAAACAAGGAAAAGACATAAAAATACTAAATCTAACCTTCTCTAAATAGTAATAATGCAAAGTGAAGGTTTAGATACTTATCTTGAAAGCCTAAGATGTTGTTATTTCTGTCAATTTGAGCTGCAAGCCCCCTATTTTGTGGTCATCCTAGGGTGGGATGGTTGCAAATTTGGGGCCATCCCTGGGTGGTACGGTTGTTGTGGCCATCCCTGGGTGTTCCAATTAGGAAATCAAGTGGTCGTTTCAGGCTAGAATAGCCAAAACTTACAACATTTTAAAGACAAAAATAGGGTCAAAACTTACAAAAATGAAATGGGACAGGGGTCCCACCGTGATCGCCACTGTAGAGTGGAAAAAATGGCACACCTAGCAAAGGGAAATAAAATGCACCTATTTATCTATTTAAGCACTAAAAAGAGACATTAATGTAAGCATGATGAAAAATAAGTGAAAGAAATAGGGGGTTCTCTTTATATTAATCTATTTTCCAAATGCACGATTACAAAAAATCCCCTTGAGGGCTCTTAATTGATACAATTCATTACAATTTTCAAAGGATCTAATCCTTTCAGAAACTCAAGGTGCACTTTCAATGTCTTCCTTGCACTCACAAATTGAAGAGCAGGATTTTGCTACTATTGCAATGATCTATCCATATTCGAACTTGTAGCTCCTTCCTTGCACATTGAAATACCTGGATCTACACACAAAGAAATTAGATTGGTTAATAGCATGTGTAGATTAATATGAAATCAAAAAGATGCATGCAATATTGGATATAAAAGGTGAAATAGGCGATGCAAAACTATTCCAAATTGTACCAAAACTTAGCATAATGCATATTATCTACTTTAGGAATGATCTATGCAAAAATTGAAATGAAATCATATGTAGAATCCATGGCCATCCCTAGGTGTTCCAATTGGGACTGTTAGAATGAAAGATCTAATTGATGCTTCAAAAATGCTCTAAATATCACCAAATTCTAGTATGATGCATATAAACTACTCTAGAAATGATCTACACTAAAATTGACCCAAAATTATGTGTAGATTCATGGTCATCCCTGGGTGTTCCAATTGGGACTATTAACCATCCCAAGTGGGGATGGCCACCAAACCCTGTGGGTGTTACAACCAATTCCTATGGGATATGGTTTAAACTACTCCTAAGGGTGTTTTCATAAAATTTGGTGATCTAATTCATATAAATGGGTGGGTTTTAGAATGGATTTATGTATTTGGGATCACTTGCAAACCTCCTTCAACGGATGGATATTTCAAGGGCAAATACATAGGTGAAAGGGAGAGTGAATCTTGGTAGCACTTCATTGCAAAATATTTCAAAGACCTCTCTCTCAAATTGGATGGAATGACTCCAATTTATAGCCCAAGAGGGCCATAGGATCAAATGGGCAAGTTGGGGCATGCAAGGCAGGTGCCACCACTTGTCAAAACCCTTGCCATGCATTGGGTGGAAGAGGCCTCCAATTTGTAGGTTGTGATGGCTTTGACAGGCCCTCAATCTATCATAAATCATTGGGCAAGATAAATGGTAGAATTTTATTACCATTTATCCCACCCTTGACTTTTTGAGGGGCCTAGGCCATGGCCGTCCCACCCAAGGATGGTTTTTGGTGGCCATCCCTAGGTGGGATGACCATGAACTATGGTCATCCTAGGGTGGGACGACCATGGCTACATGGCCCAAAACTTCCCAAAAGTGGGTAAACCTTCCTAAAAGTGGTTAGGACCACTATTTAACCCCCGAGGGTTGCCCAAGGGGGCCATATGGTTTTGATAAGAGTGTATCATTGCAGTCTAATCGGATTGACGCAATTTTAGTGTCTACAATAACTATTCTCTCAAATCCCTCTCAAATATTACCTCTGATCATTCACCATTGCTTTTGAAAATGGAGGGGAGACCAGTTAAAGGTATACCCTTCAAATTTTAATTAATATGGATGTCACATACTTCTTTAGCTCAAAATATTCCAAAATGGTGGAACATTGATATTATGGGATCCAAAATGTTCCAAGTCTCTCGAAAGCTAAAAAATGGAAATAAACCTATCCAAAGTGTGAATTAATTTATTTCCTTTTTATTTTATCTTTATTTGTACATTATCCCACCAAATCGATGCATGTTTAGATATGTACATGTAAATTTGACTTGCTTCTAATCCACCATTGATTCATAGTCAAAGAATCTCTTCATATCATTTATCCAGTCTATCAACTATTTTGGGTTTAAACCCCCATTAAAATTGAGAATATCCATATTTGACCTAATTACCATGCTATATATTGTTTGAATTAACAAATACTCTAGTTCTTCTCCTTGCTATTCAACTTGAGATTTTGGCTAACCAATGTCTTCCTCTTCACTATCACTCACATCTTCAATACAAAAACCTATCCATTAGGTAGTCTTAATTGTATTTATTCTAGCTATAATTTTCTTCAGCATCTCAGCTATGTCTATAGGTCAAGAAATAAGTTCACATGGTCTGCATATTACTCAATGTGTCATATTTACTCTAAAATGTATTGCATACCTTCAAAAACCTATGCTAATAATAATTGATGTAGTCTAGAGAAGGGGATCTAATAAAATACTACATCTTATAGCAACAAAGAAATTTCATGAAAACTCACAACCAAAAAACTTTGTAAAAAAATAAAATAGCATTAAAATTTATTATTTTCAATTAGTTGGAAACGTATAACCATACACTTTATTTATGCTTTTTCATTAGTAAAAATGAATATTGAAACGTATAATTCGAAAGCTATGTCCCTTCATCTTCAAATCCTTATCCATATTTTTCTTTTAAAATTTTCTCATAATTACCATGTGTTTGTATGGTAGGCTCACTTGTACAATAAGTTCAAATGGTATAAAATAGATGACATTATAATATATAACACACATTATAATTATAGATAATATATGGCAAATGATAGATGACATGACGATAAATAATAGATGGTAGATAGTATGACAAGTGATAGATGATAGATAATAGATGATAAATACCAGATAGCATAATAGTATATAGCATGATGATAAACTACATATGGCATGAAGGTAGCATCAATATGACAACAACATGATGGTAGCAATAAAAAACAATGCAATTGTATGATAATAACAGGTACATTGTAGTAGAAGTAACAACATTAATCAATTGCATGGAGGTAATTAGTTATTTATTTTTGATTTGTTGGTGCAAAAATGCTATAGGCTTGGATGCTCCCACATCAGTATTCTACACCAAAATATTATATTGCTTACTATTATAATTATTGCTTTCAAATCATATTGATTTTTGGAAGGTCTTCTCCTTTCTTGGAATCTTGTTTTATGTTTCTAGAATATCTCTATATTGGTAATTATATTTCAACTTTTTTAGATGCATTCTCTTGATTTGAGAAACTCTCTCTATTTTCTCCTTAGGTTGGCATATTGATCATTAGCAATAATTTCTCTTGGACTATAAGAGGACTAGGTAATATATTATTCACAAACTATGATAGATCTTCTTTTATACCATCTAGGGATGCATTTAAGGAATTGTGAGATGTTTTGTAGGCTTCTAGTTTCTATTTATTGGAAGGTATGTTAGTTAAAAATACTTATAATTCCTTCTTATTTATAATGTCTAACTATTGAAGCTACTAATTTGATGCCTTTTACATTTTTCTAAACATTTAAGCATGATATAATTTACCAGACAAATCTAATCATGTGTTGTGTGCCATTGTGACATATCTTATAAGTATTTCCTTACATTCTTTGATATAACATTAGGTATTCACTTAAGTGTTCTATTTTTATGCAAATATATTCACATAGGGACTTTATCAAAGTCATGGTCAGTATATATATTGTCATCCTCTCCAACTCATTTTTTAGGATTCCTTTTGTCTTCTTTAGGGTTGTAATTTCTTCTTCCTTTTTCTACATAATCTCTCATTTTTTTCTCTTCTCTTTATCTACTTAGTTATGGAAATCATATTTTCCATATTTAATATATTACCTTAGTTGTTTCTTTTCTTGTTCACCCTATAGCCTAATTGCTATTGTAAGACCTTATTTTCATCCTCTAGTTTCATATTTAGGTATTCATTTCATTGTTGTTATTTTTTCTAAGGTCCTATTTCTCTTTCTTGGTGGTTTCTATATCCTTTTAAAGTTGATTAATCTAGTATTATATATTTTTTATCTCTACATTATTGATATCTAATGTTGTGGTTAATTTCTAGACCTATTACTTATATATGTTTACCTCTCCAAACTACTTATAGATATCTAATGCACTATATTGGCTTGCATGAATAATTGTACTATGTTAGAAGGTCCAAATTTTCTTAGATCTAGCATAGTCAAAGTTATTATATAATAAAAGGATATAATTGGGTGAATATGATTTATTAGGAAATCCTAAATAAGAATTTTTTTTACCTCTCTAATCAAGTCATATTTGTAGAGGTGTTAGATTTGATAAAAAAAATATCAAATATCCTCTTGTGATTCATGTTATCTAGTATTATTTCCTCTATAAATAGCTAATTGTCTTGTCCATGCTTATTTGCCTTACATATTTATGGGTTTGTAATGGTATTTTATTGGTAGCATTATATATATTTCTTAAGAAATCATCCCTTGTAATTGTGTGTGAATGGTCTCATGGTGATTGTAGGCATAGTTTCTATTTGTGAAAGGACTTATATATAACCTTCTCTATGAAGTGGGATGAATATAAGTAGGCAATAGTCTAGAATATTACACAAACATTTACATCAATTATTATCCCAATGAGTAGTGGAAAATAATCTCTTAAGATGAAAGAAGATCATTTACTTATTTCAAATTAAAAATAAGTTTGTAGTAAGATACAATATATTGAGAATTAGATCACATTAGTTCAACTTGTTAGATTTCTCAAATTTTAAGGAGGATATTGAGGTTCGAATCTTTCCAATTGATACATGTGTAATTCCCAAGATATTGTAATACCACTATGTGGGCATGATGTAATATGGGTGGTATTTTTTCAACCCCATATAACCATTGAAAAAATATTAAGTATCAAGAAGAAGTTCAATATCCCTTTCTCTTCCATAGTATATAAAAATAAGAAAAATGGAAGGACTAATTGAGGAACAACCTAATATGGCAATGGAAGTGGGACTTGGCACAAAGAGTTATATGGAAATACAAGATTATGAATAAAAATCCAACATGGGATAAAATAGAGATATCACAGACCACCTAAGTAAGAATATAGGGAAGAAAGCTAATATGGATATCTATAGCTATAATATTATACAAAAATATGAGGAATATATTGATACCATAAATGGAGGTTAGACATAGGGGAAAATAATTTCTAGTGAAGAGAACACAACCATAAAAAGTACAACTTATGAGTTAACTATTTATTTTATAACTTCCCTCACTTCCATATATAACTCCTCATATTCCATAATTTATTCTATTCATAACTCCTTTGTCTCCTCTACTACATCTCCTTTTTGTATCCTAATTCCTCAACTCCACCTTTTTTTCCTATTTCATCCACTTCACCATTACATGACATAGCAACTATGGTGGTGATGATTATGGAGTCCTTTGTACATTCTATATCATCATCTATATCCACTATTGTAACATTACTACTTCCATCCATCATACCATTTATCACCACTTCAACCTCATCCAACATGAATATATTAATCCCACCATTTGATAAAGTGATCACAATATAATCCATACTCACTCATACAATCATATAATCCACTCATATGACCTTATATTAATTCACAATTCCATTATTTATACATATCATATTTTTTTTTGATCTTCCATCAATCCTAGATCATCATCTAATCCATCCTAAACTTGATAATTGAGCATAATAACCATGATCTAAGTAGATATCATGATAATAATGTCAAAATTAATAGGAATTGCACTCTTGAAAGTGGTCCCAATAATTTGATATATACATCAATTTGTCCAATCCTACTAAACTATAAGTCGTGGCATAGAGTAAAACATGACAAAGCAAAATAATGGATTAAAAAATCTAAGGATACTATGAAGCAACATACTACAAGAAAGATTGCTACACCTTTAGAGAAGCCTCTTTGCATTTGTACAAATATAGTGGATGATAAAAATTATTGTTGTTTACTAAAATGGTTCCTATGGATCCTAGAAAACTAGTAATAAACCCATTATATTATATCTCAAAGATATCAACCTTAGATCTAGAATAAGTCAAACTAGTAGACATAGTAAATTTTAGTGGAGAATACAATCTAGAGTCATACATATCAAGAACTAATGCACAATACACAAGTTGGAGATACATAAGAAAATAATAATTAAAATAGTAAAAGTACTCGTCAATAAATATGTAAAGATAAAGGCTAATAAAAACTAGATTGATTAGTTCACACTAGACCTTAGGGTTAAAAATATAGAGAAATATGATATATAGAGTTTTCTAGGGAAACATAGAAAAGAAAAAGAAAATTTAAGATGCTTGTTGAAATAGCTTAGGAGGAAGGAAAAGATAATATGAAAATAAAATAATAAGGCAATAACCATCCTAAATATACAAGAGGATAAGGTGATGAAAGAATTACAGGAGATCAAAATACAAGAGTAATTCTCATATATGCAAATAATAATGGATACTCCTTAGGACTAAATTTATACAGAGATTGAGAGAGTGAAAGAATATTTTATATAACTAAATAAATGTGAGTATCTCATAGCAAAATTCAATACTACCATAAAATAATCAAAATCCAATCTAATGACAAGCTAAAGTTATCTTTGACCATTTTGAGCATACCACTTGATAATATTAATGACAAGATATAATAAGTGGTGCTCTACGACTAAAAAATATAAGTAGTTGATGAATATCAATCATAAACTATAGACACCAAAACAACACCAATCCGATTATGTGACTGCAAACACTGATCGCATTGACACACACAGCCCCCAAGGCAGCCCCTAGAGGTTAAACAGTGGTCCTAACCACTCACACAATAGTTTTGGAAGGTCAGAGGTCAATTTGGCACCTTCAAGCACTCTGCTCCTTATTCGTTCCACCCAGGGATGATTACAAACTGGTACTCGCCCCACCCAGGGACGATTAGCAGTATTCGCTCCAGGGTGGGGCGAATAGCAGGTTTGATGGGCAAAAAGTCAAATCTTGACAAATGGCAGCTCAGATCCACCACTTAACTCTTCCTTCATTGCATGGGAGTGTGAGTGAGCATTTTTGAGCGTTAGAGGCAGTTACAGGGGCAGTCATGGAGCCCCTAATCAGGGAGGAATCTTCTCCCCCCTTGGAAGGCATGATTGCCAAGTGGCGCCTCTGCATGCTCATCCAAAGAGACCGTCAGGTCTATAAAATGGTGAGTCTTCTCACCCCAAAAAGATACAGAGAAGGAGCATTTTGAGCAATGAAGTGCTGCCATTTTACATCCACACACACCTTTTGATTTGTGCCTTTCACATCCTTGATCTCTTTTGGAAGGGAGGTCATAGGGTGGTTATTGGAAGCGCAAATCCGGAACCAAAACCCGACATTTGGCCATAACATCCTACCAAATTTGTTGAAAACACCCCACAAGAGGTTTTGGACCCATCCCAAGTGGATTGGTGCCGAAATCGGGCCCCAAACGGTGGGCGTCCTGCCCCCGGGCGCCCCCCACACTGCTGTAGTCCTAATCGCCCCGCCCCGGAGCGATTAGAAATCTGTAGTAGATTTCCTTTCTATTATTTTTGCATCTGATTCTATGCTGCTTAGATAGGTTGTCATTCAAATTTCACATCGTTTTGAGCATTTTTTATCATGTTTTTATCATTTCCCGCCTTTACTAACATGCAGGTAGCATCATCAAATTCCTGGTGATAGAGGCCAAATTGGGAAAATATGACCTTCTGGGTCTTCCCAAAATACCCCCATTTAGCTAACCCCCAACTTTGTAGGTGATTTGGAGCTTCTCGGATGTGACATTTGGGACAGTGCTTTTTGACGCTTTGTTGTAGGTCTATTCGTCCCGCCTCGGAGCGAATACGAATCTGTGGTGAATTTTCTGACTGTTCCATTTGTAGTGCCTTCCTGGTGATGTTTTTATGCCCTTATCAAGTTTTTAGTTCATTTGGATCTATTTCAGTTATCATTTTATTTATATTTTGCATGTACTAATTGAAGGCGTGGGGATTGCATGTTTCATTTTATCTACAGGTGCTACTGACTATTTTCTGTTTCCTTGAACATAGGGTCTCGACATTAGAGGAGCAGAAAGGAGTCAAGATTCATCAATGCAAGCGGCGGTGATGTTTGGTCCGCCCATTTTACATGTGGGCACGCGGAAGAAGGAATAGCATCCATTGATGTGACAAGAACACATTTAACGCTCCTAGCCCCTAAAAAGGGAGGAGGCAAATTGTAACCGAGTTCTAAAGCATATTAATAAAAAGGGTTGTCTTCCATATTGGCTTTCTATTTGGTTTCGATTCGTTTATGCTTCTTTCTTTTCATGCACTTTCAATTCATAGGATTTAGCGTTATCTTTTGTTTCGTTTACATCGCATCTTGGCTTTTCCTTTTTGTTTCCGTATCCTCGTGCTTTCAGTGGCGATCACGGTGGGACCCTTGTCCTCTATTTTTAAGATCAGAAATCTGATCAAAACTTGATTGTTTTTGCTTGCAGGTACCAAGTTTTCAAACGTTGGACTGTTGTTCGTTCCAGCCTGTGGCGAATACAGAGCTGGAATTCGTCTTACCCAGGGACGAATGGGCATTTGCCCCACCCTATGATGAATACAGTTCTGTTATTCATCCCACCCAGGGATGAATAGCTCTCTATGTAGTTTTAGGATAGAAACTCAGAACCAACAGATTTGGGCAGAGAAGAGGTAGAGGTCCTGAACTCCTTCTGTCATTTTCTGTTTCCTGTTTTCTATTTTCTGGTTATTTGCTTGCTTAGGGAAAGTTTTTTTACTGCATGCTTGCTTCCTTTTATGCAAAATAAAAAGAACCCCACACACCACGTGGTAATTTAAACACCAAGGAGCTGGTCGTAAAACCCCAGCCCTTGATCAAGACCAACGGTGGATTTCATCACCACCTTGGCTTGAAATTTTGCATCCATAAACCCCGATCGCTACTGTTGCTAGACGTAAATCCTGATGAAAGCTGACCAAGTGTAGTTGGGGTGATTCCCAGTGCATGAGGATAAGTCTTCTATGGTAGGTGTCAAAAATAGGGTGATTCCCCTTTCGTACCGCCTACGTTCCACGTACCATCTGCTCTCACGTACCAATAGTTTCCCTCACGTAAGGGCGGGTATATAGAGAGGTTGGTATATCGGCACTGGCAATGGTATATCGAAGGGGCGACCATTTTTGGGAGTCATAAGAGCCATCATATTGCATTTAAACATTCTTTACAAAAGCTTTCAAAACAAAAATCAAAACACACTAAACCAGGTTTAGGGCACACCTTTAATCTTTAAACGAGATAATCATTGCTTTGTGTGTGTGATATTTTCTGTTTAGTGTAGCATAAAAATCATAAAAAGAAATAAAAATCTACGCATCTTGTAGGAAAACACCACCATGGTGTACACCCGTAGCCAAGCCCAATCACGGGCAGGAGCTGCGGAGAGTGTACAAGGGGGCACAAGTCACCTCCGCTATAGCCCCAAGGACTTGGTCATACCACCTTGGTGGCCCGACCCACAAGAGAGTCCACATCGTGCCATTTTAGAATGGGACTATAGAGGCACCCCTTCGAGGGGCACTCCCATCCAACATAGACCCTTTCAGGAGGAGTCCTTACACGTGGCACTCAATATAAATGGGAAGGCTCCCTTAGAAGCTTGGTATGAGTGGCCACCATGTGATGAAGCGCTAGAACAACATAGGGTCCATGAGGAGAGGCCACATGATTATGTCATCCCTCCTTTACCCCCCATCACTGTTAGAAATAATAGGCAAAATCCAGAGCACAAGGCTCTTCAAATAGGGCGAGCCAACTCTGCCCGCCCCTTTCACATATACGAAAGGGAGCACGAGGAAGACCATTACATTCCTCAAGAGCAATACACAGCATGGGAGCAATGCGCCTCCGCACCTGCTATCTACCAAAATCACCTACTGAGGCCAGAGCCTCGAGTGAATGCCGCCAACCTCGATAGAGGGAAGTGACCTATAGAGATCTCGGATCATCATGACCGAGATAAATGCGTAGGAGAGGCATCTAGGCCTCCTAGACTCAAGATGGTGGAACAAATCGACCTGGTAGTCGCCAGACATGCCGCCCGCCAAGCGCAGATCACGCAGCTTGAGCAAGACCAACAGCAGCTAGAGCATCTATATCGCCTTAGCAAAGAGCGCATTCGGTGCCAAACAGATGAGCTGCTCCATAACCCTATGCCTGAGAGGGTTCCAACCCCTCGCACCCAAAGAGCAGAACCGTATGAGAGGCGCAACCCCTTGGTACGAGACAGGTCTCCATGACCTTACCAAGTGCTACCTTCGAGACCTCCTAGACCTGAGCGGGAGGCCACTCCCAGGAACAATGATGGGCACCCTCCACGGGGACCCACCCATGGTCATAGGTCTCATCCAAAAACTCCTCAAGAAGCCTATGAGGAGTATGAGCAAGAAGAAGAGCGGGCCGAAATGCCCTACCAAGGCGGAGGGGGTGCTATCCGGCCACCCCTCCATAGGCCTCAAGTTCCCCACAACCCACAACGGGAGCTAACTAAGGAGGAAGAGATTAAATCTTTCGATGCATATAAAGCGTTGCTAGAGCGCTTGGAGTCTATGGAGACCAAGACTTCTAGGCCCCAAAAGCCCACTTTATGCCAACTCCGTAGTCATCCTGTGCATCCATCAGTGCCGGCACCCCCTTACCCTAAACACTTTAAACTGCCTCAGTTGGCAATCTTTAGAGGTGAGGAAGATGCCCAAGAGCATGTGACTAGATTCTTGAGCCAATGCTTTGGCATTCAGGACAATGATGCTTTGCTGTTAAGAACATTCATCACCATGTTCGTAGGCCCTACCTCGGATTGGTTCACTCAATTGCCAAAGCACAACATTAGTAACTTAGATCAGCTAGTGGATGCGTTCCTCGAACGCTTCACCTTCAACACCAAGAAGAAGGCATCACTAAGTGACCTAGCCAGCCTCAGGCAGTATGAGGAAGAAACCATGGTGGCCTATGGGAACCGATGGAGGACTTTGCTTTCAAAGCTGCCCTACCTCCCTCCTATGTCCGACCTCACCCAAATGTTCTCAAAGAGCTATTTGAGATCGATCTCCATGCTATTGCAGCTGCAGCAATATGCCACTTTAGAGGAAGCTCTGGCGCAAGCCAGAATCATTGAGGAGATCAAGATTCAGGATGGCGAGATAGCCAAGCCAAAGAAGAAAGAATGGTCTAAGAACACCAAAATAGGGACCATGCAACAGAAACCCGCTGCGGTCAATCAGGTTGCTATAAACGTCCCTAAGCCTGCACAAGCAACACAACCCCAAAAGGCTAACTATCAGGCGGTGCCTCTTAACAGTTATGACCGAGAAAATCAGAGGCAAGAACAAAATCAGCAGCGTCACCCTAGGCGACAATTCACACCTTACACAGAGTCCAGAGACTCCCTGTTTGACCGCTTGTCAATGGCAAACTTGATCAACCTACCCGAGATTCAACCCATAGACCCCAATGCGCCAAAACCTAAGGGCTACAGGGAAGACTTGTACTATAGGTTCCACAGATGGAAGGGACATGACCTTAATGCATGTTGGAAGTTTAAAGGCTTGGTGCAAGACCTAATAGATAACAAGACATTAGCGGTGGATAATCCCGTGGCACCAAGCAACCAACAAATGGAGGTCTTTAAGGACCCCTTGCCTGCCCATGATGCATAGGCAAAGACCCTACAAGTCAATGAGGTAACACAGAACTGCCCCATGTAGGGGTATGTAGGGATGATCAGTATAGTGACTCGAAACAAGAGGTACCCGAGCACAGCTGCCCCCGTGGCAGCTACAGGAGAGGTGCCAACAACGTCACAACCACAACAACACCTTGCACAACCTCCTCCGCCTAGACCAGTGGCCACAATTCAGACCAAACTCACCCAGAGTTTGAGGACCACATCGGCTAGGCTCTCCATCTATGAGCTCATACAACAATCAACGCCCCATCGGGAGGCTCTAATGGAGATACTAAAAGCCATCGAGTTGCAGCCCCATGAAGCAAACTCCTTCAACAACTTTATGGGACATGTCAAACGATGCATTGAGCCAGTCATCACCTTTCGAGAAGATGAATTGAAATCAGTGGCTGGTGACATGGCGGATCCACCCCTGCACGTCATCGCACGGGTCAACGAGATTCCATACAAGAGGGTATTGGTGGACACTGGCTCATCCAGTAATATCATTACAACAATGGCCTTGAAGCACCTAAAGTTGCCCGCATCTCACATAGTGGCCTCCACCTATACACTGCGAGCATTCAATGATGCAATATGCTCGACAGTTGGCACAATTGTCCTACCCATCCAAGTGGGACAAAAGACTATACCTACATTGTGCCACATCTTGGAGGGTGAGATGGCCTATAACATCTTGTTGGGTCGGCCATGGATCAGGGACATGAAGTGTGTCCCTTCGATAGCTCATCAATGCTTAAAGTATACATTCGAAGGGCAGGTGCATGTAGTCCCGATGGACTTGGAACCCTTCAAGTATTGCAATACGGTGTAGCTGATGCCGCAATCGACCCTTCCATCAACGCATTTGGATTTTTAGTTGAATCCATCTAAACAGGGTCCGATTCCGTAGGCATCCCCATTGACAAGTCCATCAAATCCCCAGTCGGGTCCATCTTCATCATCTGGTCCTTCACCAACGATGCCACCTATGGTGGCCACATAGAAGGACAAAGGGAAGAAACCTCTGGAAGAGGCGCAACCTCTGGAAGAGGCACCGCCATCAGTCTCAACCATCTCTACTGAGGAGATGCCTAGCAGAATGGAAGTCGAGGCTCCTAGTTCACCCGACATGGAGTGGACTCAGGAAGAACTTTCATTCCCTCCCCCTCAACCGCCAACAATCACTATTGAGATGGCCAATACGGGCCTGGGGGAGTATCTGGTGTGGAATATTGTAGCAACACCCACATTGGAGTCCATGCAGGACATGGGGAGACCTCGCCTCCCCATCGGTACTATTGTTCCTCTAGGCTACCCGCCGAATCAGACAAACTTTGTGTATGGGGGCCTTGATCATGGTATTGAACCATACATGCAAGAGGACGAAGATGAAGAGCCCTTTGTAGAAGATGTCAACTATTTGTCCAACCCAGACTTCGCTTTGAGATACCTTGGCCAATGCAATTGGCATGGATATGGGTTAGGCAGATATGAGCAAGGAGTGCGTGTTCTTTGCCAACCAAGATACCAAATGCCATACGACAAGTCAGGAGTAGGGTTCAACCACCCTCTACCCTTGGACATCTTGGTAGAGAACATGCAAGGCCTAGGGATAGGCAACAAGGGTGGATTGGCATTAGATCCATATGCCAACCCTAACACGACATATACACTGGGGGATTATCTCCCATTGTTGACAACCAACCTTGTTGACCTCAACAACCCTTTCCCTTCGCTCGAGAGAGGAGAAAGTTTGAGAACTCACCTACAAGAGAGGTATAGACAAGGTCAAGAAGGATCTTCAGAAGATGAGTCAGAATATGAGGTAGCACCATGGGACCCCTTCGAATCGGATAGCAATCACTCACAAGTGACCCCCATGGATGATTATCAAGAAAGCCTCTTGGCAATGTTCCCTTTGGATGCTCCAATCGAGCAAGTGCCACCTCAAGAAAATCAGGTCCCCCCGTAGAGAGCGGAACAACCCCGATGGGGCCAGATCAATTTGCTCGAGCAAGATGAGCCTCTAATGTCGCAAATAGTTGTTGGAACCAACGAAGGCCTTTGGATCTCCGACAGTGATTATGAAGATGAAACTGAGATGGCATATCTCAATCACATGCGGTAGATGCAGCAACAATACCCCTTGGATATTGATGACATATTTGAACAACTAAACATAAGGCCAGGGCATGAGTGGCACCTAAACCCAGCATAGTGGGACCAAGTGTTGAATCCGCCACTTTGGGCATACGGAGAACACCTTCCGCCCAGAGACCCTATAGAGATATCAGTGCCGAGGGTAGACCCTATCCTCCTATCCACACATAGGGCCGATCCATTCATGCCAATACCTCCAGAGCCAGATCCGGAGCACAAAGATCATCCAGAATGTTCGAGTCACCACACCCATGGTAATGGAGACCAAAATCATTTCATCAACATGATCTCCATTGACTTAACCGCCCCCATCCACAATCCGGTCGATCCAACATAGTCATTGTATCTAGACATAGATGCCATAGACTGGGATCGCGTCAATTCACCACCATCCCCATCAGAGTACTGGCCTTTCGATGAAATGCTTCATTTCACCCCAGGGCCAACTCAGGATATCTTCCATGCTGAAGAGGAACCCGAGGTTCCTAACGATGATCTAAACTCAGCAAATGATATCCACTTGATCCCAACTCCACACCAGTTGGAGGACGGATCCCACATGTCGATCGAGGAGACGACTGACGTAGACATCGGCTCGGATCCAATGAATCCATAGATTATCAAGCTAGGGGTAAGTCTATCCCCCGAAGAGCAAGCCGACTACATTGCCCTTCTCAAAGAGAAGAAGGAGGTTTTTGCATGGTCCTACAAAGACATGTCGGGGCTAGATCCGTAGCTAGTCACGCATAATCTAACGCTTGATCCGAAAGTCAAGCCAGTTAAGCAAAAACTACGTAAGATGCACCCAACAGTGGCCTTAATGGTCAAAGATGAATTACAAAAGCTGTTGGATGCACAGTTTGTCATCTGCGTGGATTACCCACCATGGTTGTCCAACATGGTGCCCATCAAAAAGCCTGACGGGAGGATTCGCATATGCACTGATTTTTGAGATCTAAACAAAGCGAGTCCTAAGGATGATTTCCCCTTGCCGAGCATCGATGCATTGGTAGACGCTACAACGGGCCATGAAATGCTTTCCCTCATGGATGGTTTCTCGGGATACAATCAGATTCGTATCAATCCCGAGGACCAACTAAAAATGGCGTTCACAATGCCTTGGGGGACATTTTGTTATAAGGTCATGCCCTTTGGCCTTAAAAATGCTGGCGCCACCTACCAACGTGCCATGACATACATCTTCCATGATCACATGCATAAAACTTTGGAAGATTACATGGATGATTTGTTGGCCAAATCTCTTTTGCGCCCGGATCATCTCGATGACTTAAGCAAGATCCTCGATCGCCTCATGGAACATAAAGTCAGACTCGAATCCCAAGAAGTGCGTATTTGGCATCACATCTGGAAAACTCTTGGGTTTCATAGTCTCAAAGCGAGGCATCGAGGTGGACCCAAACAAAGTCAAGGCAATCCTTGAAATGCTTCCCCCAACTACCATCAAGCAGCTCAGAAGCCTGCAGGGAAAGGTCGCGTCAATCAAGCGCTTCATAGCGCAGCTATCTGACAAGTGCCGACCCATGAATAAATTATTGCACAAGGGGGTAGCATTTCACTGGGATGACGAGTGCCAGTCAGCCTTTGATGACATTAAACAATACTTGGCTTCGCCGCCAGTATTGGCACCACCTAGACCAGGAGTGTCATTCTACTTATACATCTCAGCTACTGAGGTGGCACTGGGTGCCATGTTAGCCCAGAAGAATGAACTTCACAAAGAATAGGCTACTTACTATCTTAGCCGCACCCTGGTCAGTTATGAACTTAACTATGCATACGTTGAGAAGCTCTGCTTGGTAGTGGTGTTTGCTACCAAAAAGCTATGCCATTACATGTTGAGCAACAAGACGTATGTTGTGTCTAAGGAGAATCCATTGCGGTACATGATGAGTCGTACTTATCATAGTAGCCGCACGACGAAATGGATCATGTTGTTGATGGAGTTTGACATCGAGTTCATTGGACAGAAATCCATCAAAGGTCAAGTCATAGCCGATCAACTAGCAGAGGCTCCTCTCAAAGACGATCAGCCTCTGATCATAGAACTACCCGATGATGGGGTCTTCCATGTCTCAGAATCGCCAGATTCTGATGAGCCTGAGTCACAAGCCGACATAACCCTATTTTTTGATGGTTCTAAATGTGAGCAAGGAGGTGGCATGGGAATTGTATTCTTCACACCGCAAGGGGCTCCAATGCCTCTATCATTTAAATTAGATTTCCCGTGCACCAACAACAATGCAGAATACGAAGCCTTGCTCATAGGTCTTCAGACAACAATCACCATGAACATCAAATGATTAAACATCTTTGGTGATTCGTTGTTAATTGTCAACCAAGTCAAAGGGGTATTCCAATGTAAATGCCCAGTTCTATAGGCCTACAAAGCCCTTGTGGACAAATTCCTGGCAAATCTTGAATGGTATGACATCGAGGCACTCCCTCGATCATCGAATCATTTTGCGGACACTATGGCCTCCTTGGGGTCACTAATCCCGCAAGACATTTCTGGTGATATGACAACCATTCAAGTCAAAACACTATCGCAATCCATGATGGAGCATGCAAGCTCTGACTTAACGCCAGGAATCCACTTGATCCAGATTGAACCATCCCCGGACAAGTTCTCTCGAATCCATGATTGTCTGAATCATGCCAACTAGGGGTCCTTGTTCTCCCCTACTCCCCTTAATAGCAACACAACGCTATTCTTACAAGTTCTTTCCCGCTCAGCTTTTGCTAGGGATGAACTTCAAGAGGGATTGGCTATTCATACCGTCGAGGTTTCTGATCAGCAGGATTGGTATACACCCATAAGGGACTACCTCAAGTTAGGTAACCTCCCACTTGGATTGACGCATGCCGCAAAATGATCATTCAAACAGAAAGCGGCTAAGCATGTCTTGTTAGGAGACATTTTGTACCATCATAGCTACGAAGGAAT
This sequence comes from Wollemia nobilis, assembly GCA_028583015.1. Taxonomy (NCBI): domain Eukaryota; kingdom Viridiplantae; phylum Streptophyta; class Pinopsida; order Araucariales; family Araucariaceae; genus Wollemia; species Wollemia nobilis. Next base: position 6,527,128 of record JAQPPZ010016348.1, read on the forward strand.
CCTCCTTCATTGCTTGGACCAGAAGGAGTCCACTTGGGCGATCACCCAAGCGCACGATGGTACATGCGGTGGCCACTTCAGTGGTATGGCCATCGCAAAGCGCATTCTCCGCATGGGCTATTATTGGCCATATTTAGAGCGAGATTGTTGCGCATATGTAAGGAAGTGCGTGAAGTGTCAACACCATGCAAATTTGACACACGTACCTTCTCAGGCCTTGCAACCGATCCAATCGGCTTGGCCATTTTTGTAGTGGGGCTTAGATCTAATCGAAAAGATCTCCCCTGCGTCGTCGGGTCATCACACGTTTATCATAACGGCCACAGAGTACTTCACCAAGTGGGTGGAAGCAATTTCGCTTACCTCTATGACTGGACCCCGCATTTTGGAGTTCATTTTACATAACATCATATGTCATTTTGGTATTCCATCCAAGATAATCTCGGATAATGGGACGTCATTCAAGAACAAAGACGTGCGTGCTTTGACCACAAAGTACAAAATTCAGCATAGTTTTTCAACACCCTATTATCCATAGGCAAATGGGCAAGCAGAGGCGTCAAACAAAATGCTAGTTGCCATCCTCAAAAATATAGTCGTAGACAGTCATAAGGATTGGCACATTCAGATCCCACTTGCCCTATGGGCTTATCGCACTAGCATTCGGATGCCCACTAGGGCAACTCCATTTTCACTGGTGTATGGCTCGAGGTAGTCATGCCTCTCGAGTTGGAAATTCCTTCCATGCGCATATCAATGCAAGAGTTCATCGATGATGACACTATTAGAGTTAATGTAATGTGCACTATGCCAGTTTGACACTTGTCAATTTCATTGACAAGTGTCATGTTCATCATATAGGCTTATGCCTATATATTGTAACCATTTATCAATAAAATATATCCCTTCAGTTTGATCAGTCCTAACATTTGGTATCAGAGCAGGCTTTCCCTGCCCTGTGAAACCCTTGAGGGGGGATTTCCCTCATGGGAATCCTCCCTCCCCCATCTCCATCCCCCTGACTTTTTTTCCCCTATTTTTTTTACCGAGGGAGTATGCTCTCCATCATTTGATGGATCAGAAACCAAATGGTCAAAAATATTAAAATTTGGGAATTTTTTTTAATTATTTTTTTTTATGGTTTTTTATGGGAGTTTCTGCCTATGGAAGTGTAATGGTGGAGAGAAGTTTGAATATTGCAGTAGACGTTGCTGTTCATCAATGCTGAAGTTGCCCAAGCTCCACATCTTCTCTTGTGGTCAATGGCAGTTGGGCAGGAATCCTTGAATTGGAAGGCGGAAGGAAAATAGAACGGAAGGAATCCTTCTAGACGTGGAAAATGATATCTATAATCAAAACACATGGGATGATGAATTCGAGAAAGAGTTGGAGCACTTTTCGTTTGTTTTTGATCGAAGGTTTGAATCGCATGCGTGTCAAAGACCAACAAAGGAAATCGTCCGTCGTCGGGTTCGACGTCGTTCTTTAGGTGGAGGAGGGGAATATGCCTCGCAAGGAGGTGATTATCTTAAGATTTTGTATAAGGTGCGCAAGATAGGGCGGTGCGCAGAGGATGCGAGATCGAGCCGCAACAAGAATCGACTCCTTCCTCTATGGCCGAACCCCAAACCTGGTGCTTCTACGGATGTCGCCCTAATTTTTTTTTCTCTACGGTGGAAACTTGCAATCCCCACATCGATCGCCATGTCACCGAGAGATCGTCAAATGGCATCTTTATTTTTTAAACCGGTTAGAATGAAAGTGCTAGGACTATCGAATCCAGTGGCTCTGTCGCACCCATCGACTTTTATTTCTATGGATGTTGTTGGGTTTCCTTTTTACATTGATCCAGATCGCATGTGTCATAGAAGAGCTGCATCGCGTAGTGCCTCGAATACAGGCACATGATGTTGTCGCAATTTTCGGGCCCATCTGTCAGGGAGAAGCAAGTTGTGTTTCTAGTTTCTGTTGCTATGGGGAGGAGTTTCGCTTGCAGTGATAGACAAAGACGGAGGCCTCAGAGGTACTCAGAGAGAGAGTTTATGGAAGCTGTCTCAAACAATGAGGCACAGTGATGAGGATATCATTGGGGAATCCTTCTGCTACTGAAAACTTGATGGGGACGGGGATTGTGTTCCCTCCTGTTGTTGCTTCTGTAAAGCTGACAAATTGCATGAACATTGCAATTGTTGCTTATTTTGCTATGAGTATACTGATTCGGCTACCCCTCGAGAGCCTAGGCGAGAAGAGTATTTTGCTGTGAGTATACCGATTCGGCTACCCCATGAGAGCCTAGGCGATAAGAGAGCAACGAGATAGTGTGAGGGGGAAAATACGATTATCGGGCCTAGTTGTATGCGCTCTTGGCCATTTCTGGTCTTCTTTGTTGTGTGATTGCAGGGTTTCGAACCCGAGAACTCTATGCTTGCGTGTTGGTCATATGCATGGGACCGTGCGGGATTCGAACACCAAATCCATGGTGGCGAGATGGATGGGACTATAATGGATGCTACAGACAAACATAACAATTCATTTTATTGGTGCTCGTCTAGTGGGCGCATTCATAACACATGCAGATGAAGACCTCCCTCCTACAGATCTTCGAACGGAACATCGCCTGTCACCTGATCTACAGTTTGATTGTTTGACGTCGTCGCATTGTTGTTAAATTTTTTTTGGGTCTGATGCTACGGTGAAGAAGGAAATATTTTGCTATGGCAAGCACATAGTTGTACCAGCTGGATTCGCTAGTGGTGGTGGCGTTGCTCATGAAAACAATGCTCCCAAAGGCAGACGAGGCCGCAGCGCACTAGTAGCAGAGGGCGCCATATGGAGGGCCGCATTTGTTCCACGATTTTTTTATATTCATGTGGAGCTCCAATTTCGTGTTGTCTTCTACAAGATGTTTTCATCGACGCCCGATATGCCATCAAGGAGGGGGAGCTACTGTTAAACTCTAGATTCATGTGAATACCGAATATTGAGACGTCGTAATTTTCATCATTTCAAACGAAAATTTTTCTAAGAACATGTGGACGTGTCCATGATGTTGATGTGCTCATTGTTAGGGGCACGTGGACATAGGTAGGGTAATGTATTTAGTGAAGGGGTGCTAAATTTTTTTTATCTAAAAATCATGTGGGCAATAATTTATTTAAAGATGTGGTAAGGCTATCTTTAGTCTTTGAGAGCTAAAAATTATTCTATGGACACATATTTTTTTTGTAAACCCCCATTTTTATTACATGGATAGTGCATGGGCACTCACACTTTGTCATGTTTTTGCCCTGCAAGGGAAAAATTGTGAAGACTGTTTTTATTCCGCCTCAGAGCAATGCCACCATTGAGCGATGTTGTTTATTTTTGCTGCCTAGAGAGGCATGCTATTGTTGTTCACATGATGAAGGCCCCTTTGATGGTGAAATATAGGGATATTTATAGTCATTGGAATTTTTTTTCCGTGACGGACACAATGGTGGTGTCCATTTGTCATTTTGAGGTTGTTTCATTTGCATTTTTTAAGCCTCAAACTTTTCTACCTTGGAGTGCACTTTCGGTTGTACCCGACACTCCCAAGGTAATTTCATATGTGATCCTTGTACCTAGTGATATTTTCTATACACTTGGCGAATGCAGCGGCTGGTTACCCATGCATTTCGGTGGGATGACATGGTCACCATAAGGACACTTATACTAGGGACTACGAGACAAAGACACCCTTGACTCTATCCGAGGTTTTTTTTATCTACCTTCAAGACTACGAGCGAAGACACTTCAGAAGATTCTCTTATTTTCTTCTTCTCTCCTCCTATTTTGATCTATGGCTCATTTTTATTGTATTGAGTGCATTTTCGATAGAGACCGACACTCTTATATGGCTCATTTTTTCTTTAATTAAGTGCATTTTCAACAGAGACCGACACCTTCTAGATTGAGTTCACCATGAGGAGGGATTTCATACTCATGGTGAATCTATTCAGTGACCTACGAGAGGCAACATCCTCTGAGGATGACCTACAGAGGCAACAGACCTAGAAGTGGCTGACCCTGAGGCACCCATGATGACCTCGAGGCACTTAGACGGTTGACCCAGGGCAACAGACCCGTGGAAGTGGCTGACCCTGAGGCAACAGACCAAGATGTATACAAAGTGAATCTAGCATTATTCACAGTTGGAGAGCCAAGCACAAAGAGCAAGAGCCTAAGACCAAATCAACAATAAAGGAGGATGTAGATTTTTGTTAGAGAAGTCAACATTAAGGGGGAATGTTACCTAATGTTGACTTGTTTTTTTCTTTAGTTAGGATAGTGCACATTAAGGGGGAATGTTAGAGTTAATGTAATGTGCACTATGCCAATTTGACACTTGTCAGTTTCTTTGACAAGTGTCATGTTCATCATATAGGCTTATGCCTATATACTATAACCATTTATCAATAAAATATATCCCTTCAGTTTAACTCCTAACAGACACTGCACGACAGGCCCGGTTAGACTAGCTTACATTGCTAGACGAACAACGCGTTAATGCTCTTGAGAATTTACGTATCTATCAAGAGCGACTTAAGAAAGCATACAACATGAAAGTTCACCTGAGGGACTTTTAGGTTGGTGACTTGGTCTTAAAAGAGAACCAACAGAACTCTAACTTGTCGCCCCATCTAAGGGACAAGTTTGTGGCAAATTGGTTAGGTCCCTATGTAATTGACAATAAAATAGGACCTGGAACATACCGGCTAGCCTCTCTTGATGGAATCAAGGAACTAGAACCCTTGAACATCAGTCATTTGTGGCCATTCCATATTTAAAAGAGTCATAGCCCAAACCAAAAGCTCCAAGGATTTCACATAATCACTTGGTCAACCCAAAAGCTCTAAGGATTCCCAAAAATCGCTTGGTCACCCCAAAAGCTCCAAGGATTTCACATAATCGTTTGGTCAACCCAAAAGCTCCAAGGATTCCCCAAAATCGCTTGGTCACCCCAAAAGCCCCAAGGATTTCCCATAATCGCTTGGTCAACCCAAAGCTCCAATGATTTTCCATAATTGCTTGGTCAACCCAAAAGCTCCAAGGATTCTCACAATCTCTTGGTCAATCCCAAAATGCTCCAAGGATTTCCCATAATCGCTTGGTCAAACCAAAAGTTCCAAGGATTCCAACTATCGCTTGGTCAATCCCAAAACACCCCAAAGGTGCCCGCAAACCCTTTGGTAAAACCAAACGCCCCAAAGGTACCCATCATCCCTTTGGTCAAACCAAAAGCCCCAAGGGTTCCCACAACCACTTGGTCAAAAATAAGAAAAATCAAAAACAATAAAATCATCAAAAATAACGAAAATTTGCATCTCATTTCTATGCATGCTCAAAATCATCACAACAATAAAGAGCTATTTTTTCATTGCATCTTCATACTCACAAAAATTAATCCATCAAAAACACAAAAATAATAGCTGCATTAAGCATCACATCCACACATTACATATTTGTGGTCATACAGGTCAAAGACACCATAGACTGTACTTATTCAGCAAATTCATATTTTTCCACATGTCTCCACTCTATAAACAGTCCATCAAAAATAAACTTCATTTACATATTTTCAGCATATCATAGTCAGGTGCATTCTAATGTATCTAGAGTTTTTGTCATTCTACTATCATTAGCTTTTTAGCCAAATACTGTACAAATTCAGACAGATTTGAAAAAGGTAGAGTTCTACTTGGATCACACCTTGTTACGTAGCATCCCACCACAAGTTAAAACACAAAAAATTCCCAAGTTGTGTGAACGAAAGATGAAACCTGCAAAGCAATCCAGGTCACCATAAGCGAAATGGTTATATTGCTCATCCCCCTATGCGAATGACACCAAAAAGGCTGAGATTTTACAAAATGACAAGCATCTTCCCTACCCAATTCCCTAAGAATCACAAGTTCTCAAAAAGTTGCAAAACATCAAAATTTTGCAAAAGTCAAAACTCCAAAAAATTGACATCACAACCAAAGTGCATACATCAAAAGGCACATACAATAGTGATTCTAGTCACTTCATATTCAAATCCCTTGCTCAAAAGAAAAAACAAAAATAAATAGTGATTTTTATCACTACCAAAGAACAAGTATCCCAAAACAATTGAAGAAAAGAAGGGAGTCGAACTTGAATCTCGGGAACTCTCAGCATTCAGAAGGTCATGAGGTAAACCTCAGTATCGGTTTGGTGGATAACCTATCGATCACTGGTGGCAAACCTCTCGCATGATGATATATTTGTCACATTAACTTGTGTGCAGATCAATGTTTGCATGTGGACGGGCTAGCTTATGGTATCCTAGATAGCACCATAGACTAATCTGACTAAATACAACAAAGGAGTTAGTGGAGCTACTTATGTGATCCTCAGTACAAGTTTGGTTGACAACCTATCTGGCACTGGCGGTATCCTGACAAATACCACATAAACGAACTCAATTGCACACACGGGGATGTGAAATAACTTGGTCAAAGACAAGTCCGATTCATACCTTGTCCAAAAGTCTTGTAAGATAAAAATATAGTCATGGCTAGTTAGTTAAAACATTTGAGTCTCAAAAAACCTTAACTACATTATAAACCAACTGTGCTATCTTTAATCCTCGCATTGCCATAAGAAAATACAAAAAATAACATGTATACATAAAAAGTCATTTACCACAGCAATCGCCTAGGACAAAAAGCCATAAGTTCTAAATAGTCTATGGTGCCACCGCCAAAAATCACAAATTCAATTCATTCATTCCATTTGCATATCATATACATTAGAAACATTAGCATTCATCACAACATATGCATCCATCAATGTAAATTAACATGCATACATACACATTCATCAATCATTGTGCATAACATCAAATCATGACACATGTATAAATAAAATAAAGTCATCTGTATATATATCATCAAAAATTCCCACAGGCTACAATAACCGGTCCTATGACTCCGCAAAAAAAATCAAAAACCCCCAAGCCTAGGGCATCGACCACCATGATCACGCAGGATCGGGGATCCCACAAGTTGATCAAGGCTGTCAGATAGGCCCGATCCCCGACCATAGGCTCTAGCCGAGTCACATGCTTGAGCCCAAGAGCATATAGCCACTCCCAGTCAGCCAAAGTCAGCGCCTCCCGCACTTCTGAGAAAATCGTAGGCACACGGTATTGACTCTTCACAACCTGCAAAGAAAACAAGAAAAAAAACATTAAAAAAACATGATAAACTGTAAAGAAATAATATGAATATACAACAATGCATAAAAAAATGTATAGCTAAACACAAATAGATAACTAAAAAACACAACATTCAAAAAACATCAAAAACTGTTTGTCAGTACCTAGGGTTTCTAACTCTATGTTTAAACTGATAAACAAAATTCACAAAAACATTCAAAAATTGTTTGTCAGTACCTAAGGTTTCTAACTCTACGTTTAAACTGATAAACAAAATTAAAAAATTCAAAAATAACTATTTTTCAGTACCTAGGGTTTCTAACTCTACGTTTAAACTGATAAACAAAATTCACAAAAACTTCAAAATAGTTTGTCAGTCTTAGGGTTTTTTTACTTTAAGTTTAAAACTGACAGACAAAATAACAAAACATTCAAACACAGTTTGTCAGTCTTAGGGTTTTTTTACTTTAAGTTTAAAACTGATAGACAAAATAACAAAACATTCAAACACAGTTTGTCAGTCTTAGGGTTTTTTTACTTTGAGTTTAAAACTAACAGACAAAAAAAAAAACAAAAAAAAACTTTCAAAAATAGTTTGTCAGTCTTAGGGTTTGTTACTTTAAGTTTAAAACTGACAGACAAATAAACAAAATCAAAATCAAATTCAAAAAATATTTTGTCAGTGACAAAATAAAAACAAACCAAAAAATAATAACAACAGTTAACCTAGGGTTTATAATCCTAGTCTAAATGGATAAAAATAAACAAACAAAACAAAATTAAAATGATAGTTTTTTTTTTAACCTAGGGTTTTCAACTAAGTTTTAAAAACTAAAAAATTTAACCTAAAACAATTTCTCTAAGCTAGGGTTTTGCGTTCAGTTTATCCTAGGGTTTTAGTTTAACAAAAAGCATCAAAAAATAGCAAATTTTTCTTTTTACCTAGGGTTTACCTTAGTTTAAAACGAAAAACAAATTTCAGAATTTAATAAATTTAAACTAGGGTTTCATTTTTAAAATCATGAAACAAACTACAAACTAAAAACATAAATTGCGATTTAAAAAAAAAAATTGTAACACACAATAAAAGCAAGTAGAAAAGGAGCACTTACTGGTCTCGCTTCGGCTCCGCCGCTCGATCTGGTTCATGCACTCATGGTGGCGGGAAAATTTTGGCAGTGCTTCGCTTCGCAGAATCCACCTCCTCCTCCTCAGAGCTCCAAATCGTCAGAAAATTCGAATGCAAATGAGCCCAAACCCTAGTTTTGGCCCTTAAATAGGCTTTTAGGCCAGTAATCGTTCCTCCCTGGGACGAGCACTCTAGTTAGTGCTCGTCCTACCCTAGGATGATTACTAAACTGGTATTTGCCCCACCTTGGGATGATTACAGAGCAAAAATTTCAAAAATTGCAAAAATTGTACCAAAATGACCAAAAACAAACAATAAAAATGCCCAATAAGAGTGCTTTTGCACTTGATATTTCGGGCATGCAAAATAGACGTCGGGGTCACAAATCCTCGCTATCCTACTCCATAAGAATGCTACCATAGCCATATTGCTCCACGGGAGGACAGATTGCCGAGAATTTCATCTCAAAATGACGTCCCAAAAAGGGTCCAAACCCACCCAAAAATAGCAATAAAATTGCCAAACAAAGGCACCTTTGCGCCTGACATTCTTGGAATTCAAAACCGACGTTGGGGTCACAAATTGTCACTATCCTACTCCCTAAGAAGGCTACCATATCCGGACCGCTCCACGGGAAGACGGATTTTTGCCAATTTCAGCTCCAAAAAGCGTCACCAAAAAGGGTTAACACCCACCAAAAATAGGTCTAAATGTCGAAAAACTGCACACACATTCAAAGATAAACAACTGAAAGGCACCCTTACACAAGTCATCTTGGGTCAAGAGACTCGTCGCTTTTCTCATGTAGGTCATTCCCTCATCGATTCGTCGTTTGAGGGGGTAGTCACACTTAGTCACCAATCAACAAATACACACCCAATTAAGGAAATGGCATGCATTCAAAGAATCATTGACAAAGACAATCACGCTCCTGCTTGGGGCAGCAAATAAGCAATAATCACAAGCTAATCAAACACTTGGCATTTGTGAATCATGAACTCAAGGTTCCCACAAAAAAAAGGTTGCACCCTTTGCCTATTCATAACTGATCAATGTCCAAGATCAAGTAACACCTCACCAAAAAAGGTCAACACTTGAATTGAGTTCCTTAGCTCATCAGAAGCAAGGATTCAAGAATGCATGCCCTTTCCATACTTGGGGCATCAAAATTTGGTTAGGTTACTGAGAAACCCTAATCATTAGTGATTTGGTTATCTATTTTTGCTTAGCACTACGCCACGCGTAGCGCTTACCAAAAAGGGGGTTTTTTAGACACCAAAACATCACCAATTTGATTACGTGACTGCAAACACTAATCGCATTGACACACACAGCCCCCAGGGTAGCCCTCAGAGGTTAAAAAATGGTCCTAACCACTCACATAGCAGTTTGGAAGGTTAAAGGTCAATTTGGCACCTTCAGGCACTCTGCTCCATACTCGTTCCACCCAGGGATGATTACAAATTGGTATTCGCCCCATCTAGGGATGATTAGCAGTATTCGCTCCAGGGTGGGGAGAATAGCAAGTTTGATGGGCAAAAAGTCAAATCTTGACAAATGGCAGCTCAGATCCACCATTTAACTCTTCCTTCATTGCATGGGAGTGTGAGTGAGTGTTTTTGAGCGTTAGAGGTAGTTACAAGGGCAGTCATGGAGCCCCTAATCAGGGAGGAATCTTATTCCCCCTGGGAAGGCATGATTGCCAAGTGGCGCCTCTGCATGCTCATCCAAAGAGACCGTCAGGTCTATAAAATGGTGAGTCTTCTCACCCCAAAAAAATATAGAGAAGGAGAATTTTGAGCAACGAAGTGCTGCCATTTTACATCCACACTCGCCTTTTGATTTGTGCCTTTCACATCCTTGATCTCTTTTAGAGAGGAGGTCATTGGGTGATTATTGGAAGGGCAAATTTGGAACCAAAAATTGACATTTGGCCACAACATCCTACCAAATTTGCTGAAAACACCCCACAAGAGGTTTTGGACCCATCCCAAGTGGATTGGTGCTGAAATCAGGCCCTAAACGGTGGGCGTCCTGCCCTGGAGTGCCCCCCGCATTGCTGCAGTCCTAATCGCCCCACCCCGGAGCGATTAAAAATATATAGTAGATTTTAGTTCTATTATTTTTGCATCTTATTCTATGCTGCTTAAATAGGTTTTCATTCAAATTTAACATCATTTTGAGGATTTTTGGTCATGTTTTTATCATTTCCCGCCTTTACTAACATGCAGGTAGCATCATCAAATTCCCAGTGATAGAGGCCAAATTGGGAAAATATGACCTTCTGGGTCTTCCCAAAATATCCCCATTTAGTTAACCCCCAACTTTGTAGGTGATTTGGAGCTTCCCGGATGTGACATTTGGGACAGTGATTTTTGATGCTTTGTTGCAGGTCTATTCGTCTCGCCCCAAAGTGAATACGAATCTGTGGGGAATTTTCTTACTATTTCACTTGTAGTGCCTTCCCGATGATGTTTTTATGCCCCTGTCAAGTTTTTAGTTCATTTGGATCTATTTCAGTATCATTTTATTTATATTTTGCATATGCTAATTGAAGGCGTGGGGATTGCATGTTCTATTTTATCCACAAGTGCTACTAACTATTTTTTGTTTCCTTGAACATAGGTTCTATACATTAGAGGAGCAAAAAGGAGTCAATATTCATTGACGCAAGCGACAATGATGTTTGGTTCGCCCATTTTACATGTGGGCATGTGGAAGAAGGAATAGCATCCATGGGTGTGAAAAGAACACATTTAACCATCTGTCCTGAGAGTATTCACATAATAACCACTATGTTTCTCAACCAGAGCCTTGAAATACTTGAATTTGTTGAAATATTTTGACTTTTTCTTAATGGGATAAATCCATGTCCTCCGACTGAAGTCATCAATGAAAGTCAAAAAATATTTATTTCCAGCAAATGTGCTAGTTTGCATTGGACCACAAATATCTGAATGGACTAGCTCCAATGGCTTTGAAACTCTCCAAGACTGTCTAGTAGGGAATTCATCCCTATGTTGTTTTCCAACCAAACAAACTTCACAAACTTGATTTGGTTGCTCAATGAGGGGTAAACCCTTCACCATATGCTTCTTGTGCAGTAAGTTCAGGTCACTAAAACTCAGGTGACCGAATCTGAGATGCCACAACCAAGTAGCATCCTTCACCATTGCACTTAATTACATTAGCAGTTCATTCTGAATCTGCAAAGGGAACATTTTGTTCTTAGTCATGGACATAGTTGCAATCTGCCCATGCTCTTTATCTCTGATGGTATAGGCTCCATATTTAAACTAAACAGTGTGCCCCTTCTACACCAGTTGTCCAACACTCAACAAGTTATGCTTCAATCCAGGCACATAATACACATCTTGTATTTATTTCCTATCATTATGCCTGGTACGGATGATAATTTTACCTTTTCCTTTGACAGGAACCTTGTTGTTGTTCCCCATTTTCACTTCATATTGGAATGTTTCATCCAATTGTGAGAACATTTCTTTGTTCCCTGTCATGTGGTTACTACACCCACTATCCAAATATCAGGTGTTCTTTTGGCTTTGCTCCTCTGTACTTCAAGTCAGAAAAATATTCCCACATGCATCTTTACACTCAACATTTCTAGCTTCATTTGTGTAGTGGGCTTGTTGTTGGTTATCTTTAACCATATTATTTCTACACTCGGATATATAGTGGCCAAATTTCTTGTAGTAATAGAACTAGACCTTTGACTTGTCCTTCTTCTGATTAAATCCTCCTTGTTGATTTTTACCACTGCCTCTTCCTCCTGACTAATGGATGTTGCAACTAGTCTCACTGTCATTGCAGTTTGACCTTCCTCCTTGCTTATTACCTATTCCACGCTTGCCTCGATTGTTCTATCCTCTTCCTCCTTGAGAACATGAGGCACTCTAGTGGGATTCTTTTTTGCTGTTATCTCAGAATGAGACCTGCATCTTAAAGGCTTGCTCCAAAGAGGACTGAGTTGACCGACTCAGCCTCTTCTCATGTGTCTGTAGATAACCCATGAGATCATCCATAGAGAGGGTTATCAAATCCCTCAATTCTTCAATTGCAATAACAACTGAGTCAAACCTAGCTAGTAGGCTTCTCAGTATCTTCTCCACTATCCTCTGGTTGTCCATGTTCTCCCCATTCAACCTCATCTGGTTGATGACATCCATTGTCTGGGTGAAGAAGTCACTCATGGACTCTGACTCACTCATTTGCAGGTTTTCAAATTCCCTCCTTAACATCTACAGCTTCACCAACTTCACCTTGTTCGTGCCCCGATAAGAACTAGCTAAAATTTCCTAAGCTTGCTTAGCTTTGGTTGCTACTGCAATCCATGGGAAAATTGTCTCCTCAACTACCTACATTATATAAAATAATGCCTTCTGATATTTCTTGTGATTCTCCTTCAACAAATCTGAGTTTGCTTGGGAGAGTGCGGTTAATGCTGCTACATCCACTGGTTGTGGATAACCATTCTCCACAAAGTCCCATAGCTCTTGAGATCCAAATAATATTTTCATCTGAATGCTCCAATAATCATAATTTTTGTCACTGAACTGTGGAATATGCAACTGCAAAAAGTTATTTCTAAAAGCCATTGCTTCAATCTTCCACAGGAGGGCTCAAGCTTCGATACCGTTTTGAAAGTTTTAATACTAAAGCGGAGACAATTTTTGAATTTGCACGAGTTTGGAAAAAATTCAATTCGGACGTGAGCACTCCAATCCGGAGCGAAATTAAATGATCCAGAGTGGAATGCGGATTGCACACACGATTTCGGAAGGAGATTCAATCCGGAATGTCAATACTTTAATCCGGAGTGGAGCGGAGATAGGAGGATGCACGATTTTGGAGCGGGACACAAGTCCGGAATGGCACACACTTCAATTTGAGGCAAGTGCGGACAAACATGAGCGGAATGGATTCCGCTAGGGTTATGAAGGGAGAGGGCTCGGATTCAGAATCCATACAAATTTTAGGGTGACGTCAGCAAAGATGAAAGAAAAGTGCGGAATAGAGTTTTCAATAGTGCGGATGCGGATTTTAGATACCAAGGCAATGCAGAATGGAATTTGACTTATGCGGAAGCGGATTTAAGACAAATTTAATATTGCGGACTTCACTAAGGTTTATAATTAATTTAATATTTCAACTTTATAATATTAAATTAACCTAAAGTTTTTCCACAATTAAATACAAACAAATTGACCGGAATGGAACTAAATCAAATCCGAAAGCTTTAACAGAGGGAAAGACCCGGAATGAAGACACAAGGTTTTACAAGGAATTTTACAGAGTTTTCCAACAAAACGAGAGAAGAACAAACAAACTTTGCTAAGTTATAAACCATACAAAGAGAGTGAAAATGTCTGCAAATATTTATTATTGCTTAAAAGAGGAAATACATCTACATTCTCTAAGTTTGGAAATACATCCACAGATCTGCAAATATAAAATGTGCAGAATACAATTATGGAATATAGCAGACTTAGTTGTTCAACCCTACTGCTCCTTATGCTCCACACGACGCTGCTGCGTTCTTCTGCTTCTTCGCTCTGCTCTGCTCTTCTCCAACCCTTCTAACCTGATAAAAAAGAACCCTGAAAGAAATATAGCGAAGATTCAAGCATCAAGCGGGAAAGCTCCACCAACTGCTTTGACACACAATTAATGTAAAACTAAGGTTTACATCCAATCGCCGAATTGACTGTCAGTCTCAACTGCATGCACAGTCTTCTCTCGTGTGCTTATTGTCCATGAAAACTGCATGCACAGTCTTCTCTCGTGTGCTTATTGTCCATGCAAAGTTATCATCGACATTCATTCACTGTTTCGAAAACAAACAGTACACACGTTGTCTTGAGCCGTCGAGGCATCATATTATAATTGCTTTTATATTGTGATTGACCGACCGTTAAACGTTGCTCAACCCGGCAAACAAGGCGTGTCTTCACCCATCCAGGTCCCTATTTTCCTTCGCCTTGATGAACAACTTTTCACTCTTAGTTTTGTTTAGTTATAGTCAGTTGTATATTGTTTGAACTGTGGTTCCAATTTAAATGGAGGTTATAAATAAGTTATTTTTTGGAGAGATATTTAATTGAGTGCCACGAAATCCCGAGAGGTGGTGATGGGAACCAAACATTCCGGAAGCTCTCCATGTGCGTCTTGCAAGCTCCTCCGCCGCCGTTGCGTAAAAGACTGCATTTTTGCGCCCTTCTTTCGTACGGATGAGCCTCACAAGAACGCCATCGTTCACGAGGTCTTCGGCGCCAGCAACGTCACCAAAATGCTTCAGGTAACATCTTAAGTTTAATGTCGATATTAATTCAGGACGAAATTTAAATGTTTTAGTTTACAACCGATTAAGGCTTTATTTTAATTTTTAACAATGCCTAGGATCTCCCTTTTCACGAGAGAGCAGATGCGGTTTGCTCCTTGGTGTATGAAGCCGATGCTAGGATGAGAGATCCGGTGTATGGCTGTGTAAGGGCCATATCAACTATGAACAATGAAATGGCTCACTTGAAGGCAGAAATGGCTATTGCAAAAGCTGAAAATGTGAAGCTGCAGCAAGAAAATGTCGTCTGCAATTCAATTGCTGGTAAGTTGAAGGCGGAATTGGCTATTTCCAAAGCTGAAATTGTGAAGCTGCAGCAAGAAAAAGCCGTCTCCAATTCAAATAATTCAATCACAGCAGAAAATGCCGTCTCCAATTCAAATAATTCAATCACAGCAGAAAATGCCGTCTCCAATTCAAATAATTCAATCACAACAGTTGCTGGTACGTCAAATTCAGTTCCAATAGAAACCACAGAAGTGGATCATCACAACCCTTACATAATTTGTCAACCTTTTGTTTATCAAAATGGCCATCCTTCCATTTATCCAATCTATCATTATCCCTCTCCCTCTCTTGATTCTGCGGTAAACCCCCAGATCCTATGGACATGAGAAAAAGCCAGCAATCCGTGTTGCTTTCTTTCTGCCATTCGAGCCTGCCTTCTTGCATTACTCCTAGGGTTCAAATTTGCTGCGTGTAAATTAGTCCTAGATTTAACGTGTCAACTCTATATGTCCTATGCTTTATCAGCTCAGTCATGTCTCTGTCAATTAGTAATAACTCGATTTGCCTACAAAAACGCAGACATGCAAAATATATTGTATAGAAAGGCTAATGTAACTCAAGGCGTTCAGAAGCTGGTGTAGAAATATCTTAGTTCTTCTTCCTTGGCTTGGTTTCCGTCTTTCTCTTTTATTTACCTCTGGTTTTTCGGAGATTTGTTCAGTTCTTGCCACGGTTGTAGCTTTCCTTAAGATCCCGTTAAAACCTTTTTCTTTTAATAGTAAGAAAAAAAAAAAAAAAACCTATGTGAGCCTTACTTCTAGACTTTCTGGGCACACTATAGGATGTGTAGTGGACTAGGATGTTGTAACTAGATTATTAAGGCCCATATTCACCTTGTGCATATGTGCACATCCTCCAATTAGATTTACGTGAGAACTAGTCGAATCTCATATTTACAGCAGGCATGCATGTATAGATATCAAACTTTATATTCACATCAACTATGGAGATCTCGTATAAGGTTTTTGAGGATGATCAACCGCTTGCATTTACTCCTTGTTATGTCATTTATGCTCCTATATCAGGATGACTTAGTATAGTAATAATGTAGATAGTAATAGTTTATTAATTATAATATTTCTTTACATAAAGTGGAATGTTACTAACAAAAGTAAAATATGATCTCAACTTCATATGCAGAGATTTGCTTGTATTGAAATCAATTTAATTGTGGAGCTGTGAAGTGGTTATGACTAAACATAATTTAATATAATATTATATTAATTGTTATTTTTTATTAAGTTAAGTTTTTCAATTATTTTTAATATTTTTAATAATAAAAAAACATTTATAAAGGAAAATGATAAGAGCAAAACAACAAACGATAAAAGAACTACTTTCTTTTGGTCTTAGATACATAAATTACTTTTAATATTTTAAATTTAATTTTAATTAAATTAAATATTTTTGAATTGGAAACATAATTTTTTAGTTAATAAATGTGAGATTATTATTTATAAATACATGTAAGCTTCTTTCAAGTTATTAGAGGATTAAAAAAGTGTAACAAATAAATATTAACAAATTATTTATCATATTTATATCACATTATTATTGTCTTTTGGTAATACTAAGAAGCGGGGGTTTTGACACACCCACCCCCTCACGCAATCACCAACACCACTATTTGAACCTTGGACCTCAATATCACATTATCATTTATATCACATTATCATGTTTAATTAGTTATAATTGTAATTAAAATTATAATGGTTATAAAAAATTGGTAATGTTTTAAATTAAAATAAAATAAAATAAAGAAAAGTAAAATTTATCTTTATTTGTAATATTTTACGTTTTATTTATAAATATATGTAAGCGTCTTTCAATTTATTAAAGTAAAAAAGTGTATAACAAATTATTTTTCATATTTATATCACATTATAATGTTTAATTTGTTATAATTGTAATTAACATTATAATGGTTATCTAAATAATGATAATATTTTAAATTATAAAAGAAAAATAAAGTAAAATATAAGTTATGTTATATCATATGACCTATACTCTATAGACTTTAGAAGGCATCTTCGATCCTTAGTTAAATAAATCATAAACATTATCATTTATTTGGTTTAAAGATTTCATTTTAATTAGTAACTAAAAATAACCTATTTTAAAGCCATTTAAAACATGTAGAAGTGATTCACTTAAATTTGAATTACAATATATATATTTTTTATAATAATAGTTTATTAACTATAATATTTCTTTATGGAATGTTACTAGCAAAAGTAAAATATGGTCTCAATATTTCATATGCATACATTTTCTTGTATTGAGGTCAATTTAATTGTGGAGATCTGAAGTGGTTTTTGACTAAACATAATATAATATAATATTATATTAATTGTTACTTTTTTATTAACTTATTTGATTTGTTTAACATGCGTATATTTTTCATGTATAAGTTTTTTAATTATTTTTAATATTTTTTTAATAATAAGAAAACATTTATGAAGGAAAATATAAGAGCAAAGCAAGAAACGATAAAAGAACTACTTTCTTTCGGTCTTAGATACATAATTTTTTTTTAATATTTTACATTTAATTTTAATTATATTAAATATTTTTGAACTTAGATAATGTGGAAATATAAATTTTTAGCTAACAAATGTGAGATTATTATTTATAAATATATGTAAGCTTCTTTCAAGTTAATAGAGGATTAAAAAAATGTAACAAATAAATATGAACAAATTATTTATCATATATATATATATATGACATTATCAATTTTTTTTTTTTGGTAATATTAAGAAGCGGGGATTTGATCTAGGGAAACACACATCCACCCCCTCACACAATCACCAATGCCACGGTTTGAACCTTGGACCTCAATATCACATTATCATGTCTAATTTGTTATAATTGTAATTAAAATTATAATGATTATAAAAAAATGGTAATATTTTAAATTAAAAAAAAATAAAATAAAGAAAAGTAAAATTTATCTTCATTTAGAAGATTTTATGTTTTATTTATAAATATATGTAGGCTTATTTCAATTTATTAAAGTAAAAAAAAGTGTGTAACAAATTATTTTTCATATCTATATCACATTATAATGTTTAATTTGTTATAATTGTAATTAAAATTATAACGATTATAAAAATAATGATAATATTTTAAATTACAAAAGAAAAATAAAGTTAAATATAAGTTATGTTATATCATATGACTTATACTTTATACACATTGGAAGACATATTCGATCCTTAGTTGAATGAATCACAAATATTACCACTTTATTTAATTTAAAGATTTCATTTTAATTAATGACTAGAAATAACCTACGTTTAGAACCATTTAAAACCATTTAAAACATGTGAAGGTGATTCACTTAAATTTGACTTACTTTTTTTAAATAATAGTTTATTAATTATAATATTTGTTTATGGAATGTTACTAACAAAAGTAAAATATGATATCAATATTTCATATGCATAGATTTGCTTGTATTGAGGTCAATTTAATTGTGGAGCTCTCAAGTGGTTTTGACTAAACATAATTTGATATAATATTATATTAATTGTTACTTTTTATTAAGTTACTTATTTGATTTGTTTAACATGCGTATATTTTTCATGTATAAGTTTTTTAAAATTTTTAATAATAAAAAAACATTTATAAAGGAAAATAATAACAACAAAGCAAGCAACGATAAAAGAACTACTTTCTTTCAGTCTTAGATACATAAATTATTTTTAATATTTTACATTTAATTTTAATTATATTAAATATTTTTGAACTTAGACAATGTGGAAATATAATTATTATTATTTTTTTTTAATGAGGAACCTTTTATATACAACATATCCGCAACATGTGAGGACATGTGAGGGGAAAGATTTGAACCTGGGCCTCTTGAAGATTTTTAACTACCCACTTGCTCTCCAACTCCTCTACATGGGCAGATAAATATAAATTTTTAGTTAACAAATGTAATATTGTTATTTATAATTACATGTAAGCTTATTTCAAGTTATTAGAGGATTAAAAAAAAGTGTAACAAATAAATATGAATAAATTATTTATCATATTTATATCACATTATCATGTTTAATTTGTTATAATTGTAATTAAAATTATAATGATTATAAAAATAATGGTAATATTTTAAATTTAAAAAAATAAAATAAAGAAAAGTAAAATTTATCTTCATTTTACGTTTTATTTATAAATATATGTAGGCTTCTTTAAATTTTTTAGAGCTAAAAAAATGTGTAACAAATTATTTTTCATATTTATATCACATTATAATGTTTAATTTGTTATATTTTTAATTAAAATTATAATGGTTATAAAAATAATGATAATATTTTAAATTACAAAAGAAAAATAAAGTAAAATATAAGTTATGTTGCATTTCATATGACTTATACTCTATACACTCCAGAAGGCATCTTCGGTCCTTAGTTGAATGAATCACAAATATTATCACTTTATTTGGTTTAAAGATTCTATTTTAGTTTTTGACTAGAAATAATCTTCTTTTAGAGCCATTTAAAACATGTGGAGGTGATTCACCTTAAATTTGACTTACAACCTTTTTTTTTTTTATATGGTAGAAGGAGTTTTTGAAGATATCCAAACCTAAATATAAAAAGAAGCTAACCTCCTCAAAGAAAATGAGATAGAGGACTACCAGCACCTGACAAACTACAAACCAAAACACTATTGAGAAATGTAGCTCACACATGAACTTCTTGCACAGGCTTCAGTATGAACGTGCTAGAAGTGGTTCGACACATTTCTAATTCTATTTTGAAATTCACTTAAGTGATTTTCTATTTTTAAGTTCACTTAAGTGATTCTATTTTGTAATTCACTCAAGTGATTCTATTTTGAAATTCACTTAAGTTATTTTCTATTTTTAACCTTACATATCTAGATGAGATGAGATCTAATATTAGGGTTAGAGAGATTAGGGTGACCTTTTCCAAGGATAAAAGGAGAAGATCAAGAGTGTTTTATACACAGAAAAAGAATAGGAGAACAAATTGTAGAAGAAAAACTACAAGCTTAGGAGGAGAACAATGAAATTGTTGGGTATAAAATCAGCAAGAGAGCAGAAGTGTTATGTTGTTGTTGTAGTCTCCTTTATTTGTAATATTTTAGGTTTTAAAATATATTTAACTTCTATTGTCCATGTTGTTTATTTTTTTGCCATATGTGTGAATGTTGCATGTTTGAATAAATTATTCTCAAATCTAATTTATTTTAAAAATAATGTAGGACATTGAAAGCACGAGATTCCGAGCAAAGGAAACACCAAGTGCGATTGCATTCAAAATTAAGTACGCTTAAGTCCTAGAAATGTAAATTGCATGAAATGGAAAAGAAACACATTGGAAGAGACACAATCAAATAGAGAAAACACAGCCCTTTCATTAATATCCCTTGATCTCTCTTACAATGACGTCTCCTCCCTTTTCAGGGGCTAGGAGCGCAAATAGAGTTTGATTACAATCACTGAATGATTCCTCTTTCCGCGTGCCCACGATTGCAATGGGCGGGCCAAGATGATGCCGTCGCTGATGTCGATGAGTTCTTCACCTCTGCTGCTTCTCCTGCGAACAAAGAAACGACCAAGACGTCAGTAGCACTTGCCGCAAATGAAAAGCGTTTGCTCTCTAAAACTAACGAAATATGCATGTAAATATTTGCCTGAAACAGTGAATACAATGAGTCCAAATTGCTTCAAAACTTGACAGAAGGTAAGAAAAGTTACCAGAAGGCCACTGCCACTGAGGCAAGCTGGCCAATCCACCTTCAACCGGAATTCGTCCCTGGGCGGGACGAATTTCGATCGCAATTCGTCCCCGGGTGGGACGAATTCTTCCGTGTTGAAGAAACCGACCCGTCGTTGCTCCAATGTCGGATCCCGAGACCTCGCAAAACGCCTCGCAAACAAGGGGGTTATGTAATTGGGGCCATTTTGGGACGACCCGGATGGTCGGATTTTCCCAATTTGGCCTCCACCCTCGGGAATTTGACCTCGACACCTGCAAGTTAGCGAAACGACAAAGCAATACAAAACATCCTAGAATCCGACCAAAAGTTACAAAATTGCAGCTATGGATTAATCAAACCTAATAACACAAAATGCAATCTAAAAAATAATCTAAAATGCTCAAAAACTAAAAATAGGACTTGGGAGGTGCGGGGGTGCCCAAGTGGGCCTCCCACCGTTGGCCCTCGATTTTGGAGCCAATCCACCAGGGATGGGCCCAAAACCTTTTAGGATTGGGGGTCGGCGAATTGGTTGGTTCGTGTGTCCATGCGTTGGATTTGGGTAAGGTTCGAGCTTCCAAAGGCCACCCAACAACCTCCCTTGCAAAAGAGATTGGTGGATGTGGGAAGGTGAACCAAAAGGGATGCAAGTGGGTCTTCAATTCGGCAACACTTCGTTGCTTGAAAACTCCTTCAACCTGTATCTTTTGGGTGAGAAAAGTCCCACCTTTTATAGACCCATGGGGTCTCTTTTGGGAGGGAAGCACAAATGCCATGTGTTGGCCATAGGCGCCATGTGGCAGTCTTGTCTTCCCATGAGGGAGGGGAGTCCTCCATTGACTTGAGCTTTGATAAATGCCTTTTGTGACAGTCTTCTAACGGCCCCTCTCTCCACCTACACACGCGTGCAAGGCGAGAGTCCTTAACCGACCGTTCTGGGCTGCCACTTGGCACCATTTGCCTTTTTGCCCGTTAAGCTTAGAATTCGTCCCACCCAGGGACGGATTCGGAATTCGTCCTGGGGTGGGACGGATTCTATTTTGAATTCGTCCCCGGGTGAGACGAATACTGGGCAAAGTGTCCAAGTGTGCCAAATTGCTTCTTGACCTTACAAAATTGCTATGAAAGTGGTTAAGACCACCGTTTAACCTCTGAGGGCTGCCCCTGGGGCTGTGTTTGTCAAAGCGATCAGTGTTTGCAGTCACATAATCGGATTGGTGCTGTTTTGGTGTCTACAGATGCCCCTTTTTGGGAAGCGCTCGCGGGTGACGCAGATGTCGAGCAAAAATAGATAACCAAAGCACTAATGATTAGGGTTTCTTGGTAACCTAACCAACTTTTGATGCCCCAAGTATGGAAAGGGCATGCATTCTTGAATCCTTGCTTCTGACGAGCTAAGGAATTTGATTTCAAGTATTAACCTGTTTTGGTGAGGTGTGACTTGAACTTAGACATTGATCAGTCATGAACAAGTGAAGGGCGTTTTTATCCTCGGGGGGAACCTTGTGTTCATGATTCACGAAATGCCAAGTGTTTGATTGATTTGATTGTTGCTTGTTTATTGCCCCAAGCAGGAGCGTGATTGTCTTTGTCAATGATTCTTTGAATGCATGTCGTTTTCCTTAATTGGGTGTGTGATTGTTGGTTGGTGACTAAGTGTGACTACCCCCTCAAGCGACGAATCGATGAGGGAATGACCTTCGTGAGAGAAGCGACGAGTCGCTTGACCCAAGATGACTTGTGCAGGTGTGCCTTTAAAGGGTTTACCGTTAAGCGTGTGCAATTTTTCCAACATTTGGACCTATTTTTGGTGGGTGTTAACCCTTTTGGTGATGCCGTAATGAGGTGAAATCATCGAAAACCTAACTTCCCGTGGAGCGGTCCGGCTATGGTAGCCTTCTTGGGGAAGTAGGAGAGCGATAATTTGGACCTCGACATCGATTTTCTTTGCCTAGAGGTTAAGTGCGAGAGCACTTGTGTCCGGCAATGTTTTTCTTTGTTTTTGTTGATTTTTGATTGTTTTTTTTTTTTGTGACACCATTTGGTGATTTAATTGGGATAAATTGTCAAAATCTCCTGGAGGGTCCGCTATGGTAGCCTTCTTAGGGAGTAGGAAGAAAAAAGAGAGGAAGGAGAGGTAGGAGATAGGAACCCGACCCGATCAATTTTCCTATGCCAAGAGGTTAAGTGCAAGAGCACTTGTGTCTTGCAATGTTTATTGCTTTTTGTTTTTGTGTTGCATTTATTTGTTGTTTTTGTTGTTTTGATTTTCTTTGATCTTGTGCATGATGGTTGATGAATATGGATGTATGCATGTTGATTTATTTTGATGGATGCATATGCTATGATGAATGCAAATGGTTTTGATTTATATGTGATATGCAGATATGAAATGGATGAATGGGGTTTGTGATGTTTGGCTATGGCACCATGGACTGTTTAGAACTCTGTTATTTTGTTTTTAGGCGATTGCTGTGATGCATGACTTTACATGTATACATGGTTTTTCTTTTTTTTGTATTTTTTGATGGTATTGTAAGGATGAAAAGTAGCGCAGTTGGTTTAGAAATGTAGCTAAGGTTTTCTGAGACTCAAACGGTTTTAACTCACTAGCCATGACTGTACTTTATCTTACAAGACTTTTGACCAAGGTATGAATCGGACTTGTTTTTGACCAAGTTATTTCACATCCCTGTGTGTGCAATTGAGTTCATTTAGTGGTATTTGTTAGGATACCGCCAGCTGCAGATGGGCTTTCAACCGAACCTGTACTGAGGATCACCTAATTAGCTCCACGAATTCCTTTGTTGTATGTACTAAGATTAATCTGCGGTGTAATCCAGGATGCCATAAGCTAGCTCATCCACATGCAAACATTGATCTCGTACGCAAGTTAATGTGACAGATATATCGTCATGCGGGAGGTTTACTGCATTACCGATAGGCTATCAACCAAATTGGTACTCAAGCTTGCCTTATGACCTATAGAATGCTGAGAGTTCCGGGGATTCAAGGTCAACTCCCTTCTTTTCTTCAATTGTATTGGGATACTTGCTCATTGTAGTGATGAGATCACTGTTTATTTTGATTTGTTTTTTTTTTCGAGCAAGGGATTGGGGATATGGAGTGATGAAAATCACTGTTGTTTGTGCCTTTTGATGTGTGCACTGTAGTTTGTCAAATTTGGAGTTTTGACATTTTGCAAATTTTTTGTGTTTTGCAACTCGTTGAGAACTTTAGGGATTCTTAGGGAATTGGGTAGGGAGGATGCTTGTCCTTTTGCCAACTCTCAGCATTCTAGGGGTCATTCGCACGGGGGGATGAGCAAGATAACCGTTTCGCTTATGGTGACCTAGATTATTTTGCAGGGTTTCGTCTTTCGTTCACACAATTTGGGAATTTTAGTGTTTTGATTTGTGTTGGGATGTTACGTAACAAGGTGTATTTCAAGTATGACTCTACCTTCGTAAAATCTGTTCGACTTGATACACTACATGGCTAAAGAGGAAAATGATGACCGAATCACTCGAAACTCTTGGTACATTCCCGGACCACCGACCGTAGTGTGGTAAAAGTTATGCTTGGTGTTTTTGTTGTTTTTGTAACATGAGACAATGCGGAACAAGATGGACTATCGGAGCTATTGCAGCTTATGGTGCCTTTGACCTGTATGACTACAAATATGCAATGTATGGATGCAATGCTTAATGCAGCTATGTATTTTTGTAATTTTGATGGATTGTTTTTGGTGAAGGTGAAGATGAGGTGCGAGAATATGAATTTTTTTGATGAATTTGAGTATGCCTAGAATTGAGATGCAAATCTTTGTTGTTTTTGATGATTTTTGTTGTTTTGTTTTTTGAATTTCTTGATTTTTTTTTGACCAAGAGATTGCGATAATCGTTGGAGCTTTTTGGGTTTGACCAAGAAGATTGCGATAATCCTTGGAGCTTTTTTATTGACCAAGAGATTGCGATAATCCTTGGAGCTTTTTGGTTGACCAAGAGATTGCGATAATCCTTGGAGCTTTTTGGATTTGACCAAGAGATTGCGATAATCCTTGGAGCTTTTTGAGTTGACCAAGAGATTGCGATAATCCTTGGAGCTTTTTGAGTGACCAAGAGATTGCGATAATCCTTGGAGCTTTTTGGGTGACCAAGAGATTGCGATAATCCTTGGAGCTTTTTGGGTGACCAAGAGATTGCGATAATCCTTGGAGCTTTTTGGTGTGACCAAGAGATTGCGATAATCCTTGGAGCTTTTTGGAGTGACCAAGAGATTGCGATAATCCTTGGAGCTTTTTGGGTGACCAAGAGATTGCGATAATCCTTGGAGCTTTTGGAAGATAATCCTTGTTTTGACCAAGAGATTGCGATAATCCTTGGAGCTTTTTGGGTGACCAAGAGATTGCGATAATCCTTGGAGATTGCGATAATCCTTGGAGCTTTTTGGGTGACCAAGGGATTGCGATAATCCTTGGAGCATTTTGGTTTGGATTATGGTTCTTCAGGGGATAGAGGTACCCCCAGCTTGATGGTCTTTGCACTTCGGATCCGGCTCTAGAGGTATGGGCATGAATGGATCGGCCCTATGCACGGAGATGAGGACGGGGTCCGCCCGCGGCACTGATGTTGCTATGATGTCTCTTGGTGGAAGTTGCTCTTTGTGTGCCCAAAGTGGCGGATGTAATGCTTGGTCCCACTGTGGTGGGTTAACGCGCCACTCATGCCCTAGTATTATGTTTATCTGTTGACATGCTTCATCGATTTTTATGGGATGTCGATGTTGTCGCATGTGATTGCTGTGGGCTATGTCTGTTTCATCCTCACCTTCGGACAATGTGTATAGCTCATCAGAATCTGGAGATTCTGAGACATGGAGGACTGCATCATCAGGTAGCCCTATGGTTAAAGGTTGATCCTCTTCGAAAGGAGCCTTATGTAAGTTGGGCCTTGGGAGCTCCAAAATCTTGGCCTCTACCAACTCTAAGTGCTCTAGTGCTTTGCATGTATTGGGAGATTTGAACTCCTCCTCTTTGGTTGGTTCTTGTTGAGGAACTTGGGGCTTATGGAGGGGTGGCCAGATGGCACCCCCCATGCCTTGGTAGGGCAGTTCATCCCGCTCTTCTTCGCGCTCTGATTCCTTAGAGGCTTCTTGATGAATTTCTAAGGGTGGCTCATAAGCCTGGGTGGATGTCTGAGGAAGGCACCCATCATTGGTTATAGGAGCGGCCTCCCATTCATGTCTAGGAGGCATCGGGGGTGGTGCTTCAGGAATCGGGAGAGTAGCTTCCCGCTCCTGTCTAGGAGGTGTTGGGGGTAGCTTTTGATGAGGTCGCGATGACCTATCTTCCCCCATGGGTTGTGCCACTCAAAATATTTTGTCTTATGCATGTGAGGGGTTGGAGTCTTCTCTTGTGGTGCTTCAGGAAATGGGGGAGTAGCCTCCCGCTCCTGTCTAGGAGGTGTTGGGGGTAGCATTTGATGAGGTCGCGATGACCTGTCTTCCCCCCATGGGTTGTGCCACTCAAAATACTTTGTCTTATGCATGTGAGGGGTTGGAGTCCTTTCTTGCATAGTGTGTTGGAACAGCTCATCCTTCTGGCGCTGAAGGTGCTCTTCGTTAATATGGTACGGTTCCTCTAACGGTAGTCGTTCGAGCTCAAGTTGCGTGAGTTGCTTGAGATGTGTGATATATTCGGCAGATTCTACGATAGTTGGTCCCACCGCCTCATGTCTAGAAGGCCTAGACGCCTCTCTTAGATAAAAATCTCGGTCGTAGTGATCCAAGATCTCTATAGGACACATCCCTCTGTTAGGGGTAGCAACATTCTCTCGGGGCTTTGGCCTCAGTGAGTGGTCCTGATAGATAGCAGGTGCGAAGGCGTATTGCTCCCGCACGGTATATTGCTCTCGAGGAAGGTAGATGTCTTCCTCGTGCTCTCTTTCATAAGTGAAAAGGGGGTGGACGGAGCTATCTCGCCCTGCCCGAAGAGCCTTGTGCTCTGGATTTGTCTTTGTAGTCCTGACAACTAGTGGGGGTGGAGGGGTAATGTAATCATGTGGTTCCTCCCATCGAACCCTATGTTGACCTAGCACTTCATCGTGCGATGACCGCTCATAGCGAGCATCTAAGGGAGCTCTCTTATGACTATACCCCTCATGGAAGGGTGTGTGTTGAATGCTATGCTGAATAGGAGTGCTCCTCGAAGAGGTGTCCCTGTAGTCCCTTTCCTTTAAGGTGTGGAGGGGACTGCATTGTGTGTTAGGTCGCCAAGGTGGTATGACCAAATCCTTGGGATTGTAACGGAGGTGACTCGTGCCTCCTGGGACACCCCCCATAGCCTTCGCCCGTGATTGGGCTTGGCTACGGGTTAGCACCATGACGATGTCTCTCTAAAAACCCTAAAAATTGAAATGAGTTAGATGGGGCCCAAAATTGGCGTGTGCATCCCTCTTATAGTAGATAAGACAAAAATGAAGTTTCAAGCCCTAGCTCTGAATACATTAGGAGATATTGACATCCGAACAGCTCAAAAAGTGCATAGAATTACGTGCCCAATTTTAAAACCTAATTTCGGGGCACTAGATGATGGAATTTGGCCCCAAAAACTGACTTTTTTGGGCAAATAGGATTCTAGGGAATCATATTTGTTTAAAATTATCCCAACTAACTCCCTGTAAAATTTCAAGTCAATCGGAGCTACGGTTGAGAAGTTATGGCCCCGGCAAGATGCACTAAAATTTAGGGAAAAATGTAAGATTTCCCATATTTTGTTGGATGGTCCTGCATCACTTATGGGCACATTTGGGGTGCTTTTGGGTTGACCAAAGGGTTCATGGACACCTTTGGGGCATTTTGGAGTGACCAAGCGATTACGGGAATCCTTGGAGCTTTTTGGAGAAAATGACAAAATGCGTAGATTTTTTTATCTTTGTTTTTAATGATTTTTTTTTTGTCTACACTAAACAGAATTAAACACACACATTCACAAAACCGTGATTATCTCTTTTAAGGATTCTTGGTGTGCCCTAAACTGGTTTAGTGCATTTTGATGTTTTGTTTTTGTTTTTGTAGGTTTTGAAGGATGTTTGAATGCATAATGTAGGCTCATATAACTCCCAAAACGGTCGCCCCTTCAATATACCAACCAGAGCCGATATACCAACCTCTCTATATACCCGCCCTTACGAGAGGGAGACTATAGGTACGTGAGAGCAGAAGGTACGTGGTACGTAGGCGGTACGGAAGGGGGATTGTCCTGTTAATGGCACCTACCATAGAAAACTTATCCTCGCGCGCATGGGAATCACCCCAGCGACACTCGGTCTGTCTTCGTCAGGATTTACGCCTAACAACAGTTGACAATCGGGAAATGGATGCAAATCAAGCCAAGGTGGTGATGAAATCCACCAATGGTCTTGATCAAGGGCTGGGGTCTTACGACCAGCTCCTTGGTTTAAAATTGTTTCGTGATGTGTGTGGGATTCATTTTATTCAACAAAAATGAAACAAGCATACATGACTTTCCCTAATGCAATGCAAGATAAAATGAAAACAGTCAAAGAAACAGAAACAAAACAAAAAAATATAACAGAGATCATGAAAATCCCTACCTCTTCTCTCGCTCGCTCCTATTGTCTCCGAATTTCTGCTTCGAAAACCTGCAGGCAAGAATTCGTCCCTCTGGGAGACGAATTGCAGAACAGAATTCGTCCCTCCTAGAGACGAATTTGAATTCGTCCCAGGGTCAGACGAATTGCAGAAAAGAATTCGTCCCTGTCAGAGACGAATAGCAGTCTGCAACAAAAAAAAATGTACCTGTCAAGCACAAACACAAAACTTTGATCAGTTTTCTGTGATTTTAAAAACCAGGGAACAGAGTCCCACCGTGATCGCCACTGAAAGCACGAGATTCCGGGCAAAGGAAACACCAAGTGCGATTGCATTCAAAATTAAGTACGCTTAAGTCCTAGAAATGTAAATTGCATGAAATGGAAAAGAAACACATTGGAAGAGACACAATCAAATAGAGAAAACACAGCCCTTTCATTAATATCCCTTGATCTCTCGTTACAATGATGTCTCCTCCCTTTTCGGGGGCTAGGAGCGCAAATAGAGTTTGATTACAATCACTGAATGATTCCTCTTTCCGCGTGCCCACGATTGCAATGGGCGGGCCAAGATGATGCCGCCACTGATGTCGATGAGTTCTTCACCTCTGCTGCTTCTCCTGTGAACAAAGAAACGACCAAGACGTCAGTAGCACCTGCTGCAAATGAAAAGCGTTTGCTCTCTAAAACTAACGAAATATGCATGTAAATATTTGCCTGAAACAGTGAATACAGTGAGTCCAAATTGCTTCAAAACTTGACAGAAGGTAAGAAAAGTTACCAGAAGGCCACTGCCACTGAGGCAGCTGGCCAATCTACCTTCAACTGGAATTCGTCCCTGGGCAGGATGAATTCTGACTGTAATTCGTCCCTGGGTGGGACGAATTCTTCTGTGTTGAAGAAACCGACCTGTCGCTGCTCCAATGTCGGATCCCGAGACCTGCAAAACGCCTGCAAACAGGGGGGTTATGTAATTGGGGCCATTTTGGGACGACCCAGATGGTCGGATTTTCCCAATTTGGCCTCCACCCTCGGGAATTTGACCTCGACACCTGCAAGTTAGCGAAACGACAAAGCAATACAAAACATCCTAGAATCTGACCAAAAGTTACAAAATTGCAGCTATGGATTAATCAAACCTAATAACACAAAATGCAATCTAAAAAATAATCTAAAATGCTCAAAAACTAAAAATAGGACTTGGGAGGTGCGGGGGTGCCCAAGTGGGCCTCCCACCGTTGGCCCTCGATTTTGGAGCCAATCCACCAGGGATGGGCCCAAAACCTTTTAGGATTGGGGGTCGGCGAATTGGTTGGTTCAGGTGTCCATGCGTTGGATTTGGGTAAGGTTCGAGCTTCCAAAGGCCACCCAACAACCTCCCTTGCAAAAGAGATTGGTGGATGTGGGAAGGTGAACCAAAAGGGATGCAAGTGGGTCTTCAACTCGGCAGCACTTCGTTGCTTGAAAACTCCTTCAACCTGTATATTTTGGGTGAGAAAAGTCCCACCTTTTATAGACCCATGGGGTCTCTTTTGGGAGGGAAGCACAAATGCCATGTGTTGGCCATAGGCGCCATGTGGCGCTCTTGTCTTCCCATGAGGGAGGGGAGTCCTCCATTGACTTGAGCTTTGATAAATGCCTTTTGTGACAGTCTTCTAACGGCCCCTCTGTCCACCTACACACGCGTGCAAGGCAGGAGTCCTTAACTGACTGTTCTGGGCTGCCACTTGGCACCATTTGCCTTTTTTCCCGTTAAGCTTAGAATTCGTCCCACCCAGGGACGGATTCAGAATTCGTCCTGGGGTGGGACGGATTCTATTTTGAATTCGTCCCTGGGTGAGACGAATACTGGGCAAAGTGTCCAAGTGTGCCAAATTGCTTCTTGACCTTACAAAATTGCTATGAAAGTGGTTAAGACCACTCGTTTAACCTCTGAGGGCTGCCCTGGGGGCTGTGTTTGTCAAAGCTATTAGTGTTTGCAGTCACATAATTGGATTGGTGCTGTTTTGGTGTCTACAGACATCAGTTATCTAGGGCTAGAAAATTTACATGGTATCAGAGCTAGATTCTGTGATTGAGATCCTCAAGGGTTTATAGTAGTAGACCACTATTGAATGTTTAAAAAAAAATAGTTGTTAGAGGGTTTCATAATTTTTTTTGCTTGAAGAGCTAAGCTTATTTTAAGGACTATTTTTTTGAGTCATTCATATCAGATCTGAAATTTTGTATAATAGATCTTAGAAATGGTAGTAGCTAGCCTTAGATTTGAGGATAGATTAGAAGGTACCTCAAATTTATTGCCCTGGAAGGTTAGGGTAATTTTATTATTGGAAGAGAATGATCTTTGGTATATTGTCAAGGATGATGTGACTTTGCCCACATATTTGCAACAATTGGTAGCTCAAAAAAAGAAGGAAGTGAAGGCCAAGCAGATGATCTTGGATGTAGTGAAGGATCATCTAATTCCTCACATATTCAATTAGACTAAGGCAAAGAATATTTTACATGCCCTAGTTAGCCTCTACCAGAGTGAGAATATAAATAGGAAGATAATATTGTGGAACAAACTTAGATCTATGGATATGACCAGATATGACACCATTACCAGTTACCTGATGAATATCATGCAGATTCATGATCAACTTTCAATAGTTGGGGAGATGGTTGAAGACATAGAGTTGGTGAATGTGGCAATTCATGGTTTCTCGGCTTCATGGGAACCATTTTTCAAAGGTATTTGTGCTCATGAGAACCTTCCAAAATTTGAGAAACTATGGGATGATTTCATTCAAGAGGATATTCAGATGGAGTCAAAGACCATCAAGAAATATGGTGACGATAACCTAGCTATTTTTGGGAAAACCAAGAAGGGCAAAGGTAAATGACCCAACAAGGGTAAGGTAAATAATGAGGATTCAACCTCACAATCAGGGAATAAGGACTTGAGCAAGATCAAGTGCTTCATTTATCATAAGCATGGCCATTATGCATCATAGTGTCCAAACAAGAAGGGCAAAGGGAAGCAACATCAGATGTAGGTAACAACCTCTACAAAAACATAGATGAGTGAGTTTACTACCAAATTCAAGAAGGATTTCTCATTGGTCTCTTGCCTTTCTACCAACACGGTTCCAAGAAATACTTGGTATGTGGATAGTGGGGCATCTCAATATATGACATCAGCTCGGTAATGTCTTACTAGTCTACAAGAGTAGGACTTAGGGGTTCTGTTTAAGCTTGGTGATGACACCAAATATCCAATTTTAGAAATTGATACCATTCCTTTTTTACTCTAGTCAAGAAACTCTTTAGACTTTGATGATATTTTGTTTTTTCTAGGTCTCAGGAATAACTTGCTTTCAGTTTCAATTATGGAGGATAAGGGTTATGGAGTGGAGTTCAAGAACTAGCATGTCCTTATTAAACCAAAAGAATCTAACCCAAAAATATCACAAGTGATAGGGGTTAGAGAAAGCAGTCTATACAGGTTGCAGGGTGAACATGTTCGAGCCCTAGTTCATAACAGTAACAACTTGTGTGAGTTGTGGCATAAGAGGATGAGACACCTACATCATAGAGCATTGCCTATTCTAAGGGATATAGTAATAGGTCTTCCAAAGTTCAAAATTGAGAAACAAGGAGTATGCAGACGGTGTACGCTTGGCAAGTATGCCAATAATGTTTTACCAAACATCAAGCATAGGTCTAAGAAGATACTATATCTAGTACATTCGAATGTTTGTGGACCAATGCTAGTAGCATAAATTTTAGGTAGCATGTACTATGTTTTCTTTATTGATGATTTCTCTTGCAATACATGGATCTACTTATTAAATACCAAGGATGAAGTGCTTAGTAGGTTTAAGGAGTTCAAATATCTAGTTGAGAAATAGACAAAGAAGAAGATCAAGATCTTGAGATAAAAAAATGGGGGTGAATATACCTTTAAGGAGTTTGATGATTTTTGCAAGTAGGTAGGAATCAAGAGGGAGCTTACTGTTCCATACAACCCATAGTAGAATGATACTGTAAAGTGAAAGAATCAATCCATCATAGGGGCTGCTAGGGCCATGATTCATTACCAGGGCTTGTCAATGTTTCTTTGGAAATAAGCATACAACACAACTATCTACATCCAGAACAGGTTTCCTTATAGGATCTTGAGGACAAGACACCAAAGGAGGCATTCACTGGTGTGAAACTAGAGGTGAGTTATTTTTGCATCTTTGGATGTCCAATTTATATCCATATTCTAGTAGAGAAGAGGACCAAGTTGGAGCTCTCCAGTAGAAAGGATTTATTTGTAGGATACAGTGAGACTTCAAAAGCTTACAAGATTTATATTCCAGAGAAGAGGAAGACAGTAGTGAGTAGGGATGTAAAATTTGAGGAGGATGTTGCATCCAGGAAGTCCCATGAGCCTATTCCAGTGATAGAGAATGAGGAGCAAGAATCTTTGAAGGTTGAGACAGGGTCACCAAAGACACTAGTGGTTTCTAGTTTAGAATAAAAACCTTCAGGTGAGGAGGTGGATACATTATCCCCTTATAGTTCTATCATGAGACCTCAATGGCTTACATAGAAATTACGGGATACTAAGGAGTATGTTGAGGCTCCTAGAAATATAATTAGGGAGAGAAAACCTCTAACGAAGTTTTCAAGCTACATGGCATTGATGAGTAACATCATAAATTTAGAGTCTACCAATTTTCAGGAGGCAATATACCAATAGGTTTTGTGAGATGCCATGGTGCAGGAGTACACCTCCATCATGAACAATGATGTTTGGGATATAGTCCCAATACTAGAGGGAAAGTCAGTTGTGAGTTGCAAGTGGCTCTACAAAATCAAGCATGTTGCAGATGGCAACATCAAGAAGTTCAAGGTAAGATTTGTGTCCATAGGGTTCTCCTAGAAAGAGAGAGTGGACTATGAGGAGACTTTTGCTCTAGTTTCTAGATACACTTCCATTAAAGTAGTTATATCTTTACCTTCATCTATGGGATGATAGATTCATCAAATGGATGTGAAGAAAACTTTCCTTAATAGGATCATTGAGGAAGAAGTGTACATAAAGCATCCTTAGGGCTTTGAGGTACATGGGAAGGAGTCCCATGTTTGTAGGCTGAAGAAAGCCTTATATGGATTCAAACAGGCACCAGGAGCATGGTATTCCAGGATATATGAATAATTATAGAGTGTAGGATTCACCAAAAGTAATGGAGATCCTAATATATATCACATATTTGTTGGGACTGATCTACTCCTTATGGTGCTTTATGTAGATGACGTATTTATTACAGGTGCAAAGAAGATCATTGCAGGGTTTAAAGTAGATATGATAGCTAAGTTTGAGATGAAGGACATTGGCATGATGCATTACTTCTTGGGTTTGGAGGTTTGGAAAAGACCAAGGGAGATATTCCTTAGGCATGGCAAGTATGCAGTTGAGATATTGAAGAGGTTTTGGATGGAGGACTACAAACCTATGGCCACACCCATGATCACTAATTTGAAGAAGGTGATAGCTTTAGATTCAGAATTGGTGGACCCTACATTGTACAAGTAGATGATAGGATCCTTGATGTATTTGGTCAACACTCTACCAGATATATGTTTTGCAGTGAACACCTTGATTTAGTTCATGGTGGAGCCAAGGCATGAGCATTGGGTAGCAACAAATCATGTGCTCAAATACTTAAGGGGAACAGTGGAGTGATCTAAGATATCTTGGAGATGGTAAAGTGAGGTTGCAGGGATATAAATACTTAAATTGGGAGGGCAATATAGCAGACAAGAAGAGCATCTCAAGGTGCTACTTTAGTTTGGGACTAGACATGATATCTTGGTTCAACAGGAGTAGACTTATGTGGCACTTAGCTCAACAGAGGTCAAATACATGGTAGTCAGTATTGCTATTTGTGAGGCCATCTAGCTTCATAAGTTGCTCACAATTTTGATTGATTAGAAGTTTGATTACACAATGATATACTATGCTAATCATATTTGTATCAAACTCTATAAGAATCTAGTATTTCATGACAAGTCCTAACACATAGACATCAAATATCACTTCATACAAGACAAGATTCAAAAAGGAGCCGTAAATATCTACTATATTCCCATAGATCAGTAGATAGATGATATTTTGACCAAGCCCTTAGTGAAATATAAGTTTTAATAATTTAGAGATAAACTTGGATTGGTGTAAAATTCCTTCCTCATTAAAAGGGAGCATTGAGAAATGTAGCTCGGACAAGAACTTCTTGCACAAGCTTCAGTATGAACATGCTAGAAGTGGTTTGAGACATTTATAATTCTATTTTGAAATTCACTTAAGTGATTTTCAATTTTTAAGTTCACTTAAGTGATTCTATTTTGTAATTCACTTTAAGTGATTCTATTTTGAAATTCACTTAAGTAATTTTCTATTTTTAACCTTACATATCAGGATGAGATGAAATCTAATATTAGGGTTAGAGATATTAGGGTTACCTTTTTCAAGGAGAGTATTTTATACACAAAAAAAGAGAGAAGGAGAATAGATTGTAGAAGGAAAACCACAATATTAGGAGGAGAAGAACAGTAAAATTGATAGGTAGAAAATCAGAAAGAGAGCAGAAGTGTTCTACTGTAGTTGTAGCCTCCTTTATTTGTAATATTTCAGGTTTAGAAATATATTTAACTTTTGTTGTTCACATTGTTTATTTTTCAGCCATCTGTGTCACTATTGAATGTTTGAATAAATTATTCTTAAATCTAATTTATTTTAAAAATAAGATAGGATAGCAATTATCTAGGGCTAGAAAATTTACAAACACCAGCCTAATCTAGAGATACAATACCAGTATTACATATCCCAAGTAGGGGGAACCACCAGGATCGAGGGCCATACTAACCAACACAAGGATCCACAAGAATACAAGACGCATATAGAAAACCAAACTAAAAAAATCGGTACGCAGGCCAAAAAAACAAACTACCAAAAAGACACATAGGCTACAAAACTAGAAATAGACCAAAGAACCAACATGGAATCGATCATAGAGCACTGCAATTTTATAATCATGGATTTGAGGACCTTTTTATTACACTCGTTGGACAAGGACACATGATACGTCAAACAAACAACACACCCCACCTCCCTAACAAATTTAGACTTTTTTTGGCAAAGGGAAACTCTTCAGAAGCATAATTATCAATAAACATAGGATTCTTATTGGATTTCACGCACTTTGCAACTAGCATTTTGGAACACCTCATTCCTTCTTCGATTCTTCCTAGGCCCCTAGGAGTCGAGTCTACAAAATGTACCAAAATTATAGCAATCGAGGTGGCATCTAGCTCATCAATAAAGAAAGATTCAAAATATTTAGTGATCAAGAAATTTGTAAGACCAACCATAGAAGCCGACACATTCACCGGAGTATTATGAATGCTTTCCCCATCCAAACCTCATTTCTTAACAACATGATCAAAAATAAGCTTGAGCAACCCTTGGTGCAACAGATCCGAGGCAATACCTTTCATAAATTTCAAAACAATTTTTGAGAGGGACTAAAATAGAAAAGAATGAAGATTCATAGCTTTATTACGATGCAAGTGGTTTAAGATCATAAAATTATAACTTCTCAAAATCTCCAGATTTTCATCTAATGTAAAATACTGCATGGCCACCAGAGCCACATGATACCAGGGAACCTTTAGTGAGGTGCACTTAAACTGATTCTAAATCTTCATGAGCTTATATTTCCCACCCAAGAACACCTGCATCTCCTTCGCTAGTGAGTGTTTCTCTCTGTTATAGACCGCTTCATCTGCCACCAACCCTATCACCTCCATGACTAGGGGAATTTTTATTTCAAACTCTAACAACCCCACTCTTACCATCCCATCCCACTAGGAATAAGCCAAGTGTTTCACCATTTTGTGATGAAAACTGTTGAACTTCAATAAGCATGTAGAATATTTCCTCTCATTAGGATTTTGTGAACCTCCTCATCCACCATGAGAGAGTGGGGCTCCATAATTAATGTTTCCATATTGACACTCTATAAATCACTCATGACACTCTGCAACCAGCTATGCCAGAAAGGTAAAATAAATTATTTTCTATAGATCCACCCAAATATCAGAGGAAAGGATATGGACATAGTCATAATGTTGCTCATTCTACTTATTTAAAGAACCAATAAGATCCCTATGTGATCTCTCTTTATGCATGAATCTAAAATACTGACTTAACTCCCACACAAGACTACAAAATTTAGCCAAAAAATAGGAGTGTACCCTACCACCTCAACACTTGCGACTCCCACCTTTGAAATATTTGCCTTTTTGTAAAAATAATATAGTATGGGAAGCTGCCACCTTTGAAATATACCCCTCCATCTAGAAGGCTTTGTAGACAAACCCAAATTCTTGAGCCTCAAGAATCTAAGGCTCTACTGGCAATGAGGGTGAGAAATTCCACAAACAGTATGATTTCTACTCCTTTCAATCTACCCAAATTTTGATCCATCTCGATATGACACCTCCACTCCTTCACCTCATAATTCCTATCATTATGACACGTTGGGGGGAAATTTGAGGCATATAACTTCACACGACCATGATCATGTCCACATATTTTAAAACCCAAGCCAACAAACTCCCACCTCATCCACATAATATGACCATAGATCTTGGAAAGAAGTCCACCTTGCAGGTTGAAAGACCTCCTTTTAGACACACAAAAAAGAACACCATCCAGTTTAAATTTTAAAATTAAAAACTATTATTCTTGGCCATCTGATATACCAACCACCAAATCCCACATAATACCAATTACAGGACTAAGGATACACCTATCAGTATCACTAATTAACATCCACTCTACACACATCCTCAGGAAAAGTGTCCATCCACACCTAAAGGTCTTGATCTTGGAGGCCACAATTTGTATGCAGATCGACGACCTTATTACCTTATCTAAGATTATGATTTATTTGTACCCTTTCTAGAGATCAGATCTTATGTCGAGCCTCCAAAAGAAAATTTAAAACCATCCCTGTTGGATTCCTTTAAACATATTACTTATATTTAGAGAGTCTCCATCTATCATCAATTTCCTATAATTAATATTGTCTAACAAAGAAACTCCTTGGAACAATCCTCGTGCCTTTGCGAAATGGTTTGTTTGATGATCAATCCATTCAAAATATGCAAGTAATATTTCCCCCTAGAATTTATGAAGAGTCCCTCGACACCCCCTTGAACTAGATTCCATTTGGAGGCCCCATTGGAGTGGAGCTTTAGCCAACCATCCAGTGGGTTCCCAATCAATATTTGATCTATCTCAAGTTAGCCTGGATTTTGCATTCGGAAGGGCATAAATAGGCCCAGTTTACGTTCCAAGTTAGCCTCTAACTCACATACAATTCTATTCATATTCAAGGCCTTAACATTTTCTACTAGATCACACATCCCCCTTGCAGCGACACAGTGGGTTGATCTACATTTCCCTTCAAACACCCAAGTGTTTCTTTCTTTATATTTTGAATTACAACCTTAATCATGTGAAATTTGGCTAATTTTTTTACATTGACATTTTTTATATCACATTTAAT
This sequence comes from Wollemia nobilis, assembly GCA_028583015.1. Lineage (NCBI taxonomy): Eukaryota > Viridiplantae > Streptophyta > Pinopsida > Araucariales > Araucariaceae > Wollemia > Wollemia nobilis. The sequence continues at coordinate 6,565,061 of JAQPPZ010016348.1, forward strand.
AAAATTAGCTAATTTCTTTATGCAAGTTAAACATTTATAAGCAAATAGATAGAATTATGAACATAATCATATCCTTTCATTTTATTTCACATGGTTGCATTGACAGTGTTATATATTTGTCTATCATTATTTATGTTCACTAAATAGTACAATTAACATGTAGCAAAAGCATGCATGAAGAAGTATATGCTATTACAAATTTAGATTTGATTCATTCTAATTAGTAATTAAATATTTGGATGAATGAAAAAATATGTATTTTTTTCTTTCTTTTTTCTATTTTCAAGGAACTAAAGCAATAGGACTTGTGATTTTGGATAACATATTTGTATAACTTTATTTGGATCATAAGGTGATATTAACAACAATTCAAAGAGAGAATATTGGATAGAATATGACAAGGGAGCAACTGAAAACATGAGAGGAATTCATTAGTGACAAAGAGGAAAAGGGAGAAAGAATTGAGAGTGTTAGAAAAATAATTGATAATTTATCTAAAATTATGATAATAATTTCTAATAAATAAATATTATATTATGTTAATATTTTGTTTTATAAGTAAATTTGACTCTATTTTTTTTGTAATAATGGTAAATAAAAAAAAATTATTTTCATAGCAAACCAATGTTAGTTTTTATTTTTTTAGGTATATAAATAAAGGTTGTTTTGACTAATTAAAAACATAGAACAATGAAAAAAATAATTCTGAATAAATTGATAATAGATGCATATAGGTTTATTGACCTTGAGGGACCTTGTATGCATATAAATTTACTTTAAAAATATTAATTTTTATATTATAGGTCTCAGGTGTAGACCAATTGATTCAACCAAACATGTAAGGGGACAAAGGTTGAAGGTTCAAATCTCAGGCCTCACCAAACTGAACACTTGTCCTTTTCCTAGTGCTTTTAGCTGTGTAAAATATTTAAAATGATTGTGACATGGTGGTCGTTAAAGGGTCATATGGAGTAGTGTGTGCTGACTTCATGATGGTTATAGAGGAAGACTTTAAAATGATTTTAACATGGTGGTTAAAGGGTCGTATGAAGTAGTGTGTGGTGGCTTCATGGTGGTTATAGGGGTGGACTTCAAAGAGTACTATGTGTCAATAGAGTATTGTGTGTCAAATTTTGGGCAGACTGCACAGAATACATACCCAGATCATGAGGCTAATTTAATTATGTTCTAATATTTTAATGAGTAATTTTAAAATTTTGTAAAATATAAATAAATTTACGTGTTCCAACTTTGATACTAATTATATATATAAAATTTGAGGTTGAAAATAGATAATATAGTATAATATTTTATTCTTGTATCTTATTAAACTTGTATGTAGATTTATTAAAACAATCATATATATTTATATTTATCGTAAAATAAAAAACATATAATTACAAATGAAAGAGGATAGTCATACATTCTTAGAATTCAATTGCTTTGTAAAAATGTATATTAAAAAATAATTTATTTGAAAACCAGTTATGAAGGATCAATCAAAGTCATCTGCTAATATTTTTGAATTCCTTTCCACAAATGATGTCCCAAGTGAGGAAGAGGAAATGATGGAAACTGAAATATTAGAAACACAATTTAAATATGAAGGGAAGAACTTAGAGACAAACCAACAAATCAAAGGTTTTCAATAGTAAAAAAAAGGAGAAAATTTACACAAGAAAAACAATCTTTCAAATGTCAAAACTTTAAATAATGCAGGTCCCAATATAGACTCCGTTGAACCATCTAGTAAAATTTTGGCTGTGTACGAGCATTCTTCAAGGTTAGAAGCCATCTCATATTCAATTGTAATAAGTCAAGAAACATGGAAAAAAAATTGAAGATGTATTCTAATCAAAAAACAGGTCGCAAGACCAATCAATATCATATGGTAAAAGAAGGCGAAAAGCTTGTAGAGGAAGGTAATATTAATGCCCTTACCAACTTTTTTAGCCCTGGTATTAATGAAGATCATCACTTGGAATATTAGAGGACTCAAAGGGAGTCTTTCAAAAAAAAATGAAATTAGAAGAATGATTCAGATAAATCATCCACATCTTGTTTTTCTTCAATAAACAAAGATGTCAATGGACGATATGGACTCAATTGCCAGTAAAATTTGGCCAGTTGCAAAAGTGGTTTCTCTCAGTTCCCAAGGGACTTCTAGTGGAATTGCTTGTCTTTGGGACCCAAAATAGGTAGTTATTCACCATATGGTTGGCAGTTGGGGTTTGTTGGCTATAGCTATTCAAAGTAGACATTCCAACCAAATTATGCTCTGCATTACTATTTATGCTCCGACTTATTTAGAGGAAAAAAGAAGACAATGGAAGGATATTACTCATATTAACTCTCATTTTCTTGAAGTTTGTATCTTGATCGAAGGAGACTTCAATACCATCCTCTCTCTGGATGAGAAAAGGGGGTGAAATAGAAATTTAGACAAAAACACTGACCTCATGAGCGAATATATTGTAAACCTCCATCTTGTGGATATCCAACCAGATAATGACCTTATGACTTGGTCTAATAGAAGGCAAGGCTTAGCTTGTATAATGGAGAGATTGGATAGGTTTTTGCTCTCTGAAAATTTCTTAATCCATGGTCACATTCCTAAAGTGAAGACTCTTAATAATTTTGGTTCGGATCATTGGCCAGTCATGGTGGAAATGTGGAAAACCAATGTGAGTTTCTCTCCTTTTTGTTTTCAATTAATGTGGCTTAGAGACATTTACTTTAGACCTCATGTGCAACAATGGTGGAAGGAAGGTAAACCTAGGCATGGGACTAAGATGTTCTATTTTGCCAAAAGATTGCAATACATTAAATCCAAAATCAATACTTGGAACTGGAAAGAGTTTGGGGATGTCAATAAAAAACATGAAGTTATTGCTCATATTGAAAATTTGAATAAGAAAATCTGTTTAGATGGCCTCACAGAGAAGAGAAGTGCATATGAAATTAAACTCACAACTCAGTTAGAGGAATGGGAAAAAGAGAAGAAATCTTATGGAAGCAAAAATCTAGAATTCAATGGCTCAAAGAAGGAGATCGAAACACAAATTTCTTGCACAAATATCTTCTAGCTCGAAGATCTCACAACTTTATTTCTTCCTTAAAATCAGATTCTGGAGATGTTGTTTATACTTGGGATGGCATGAACTCTATTGTTGTTGATTACTTTTCCAATCTTTTTGCTACTACTCCTCTTGACTCAGCTTCACAACAAAATCTTCTTCAAGCAATCCCTTCTCTTATCACTTCTGAGGAGAACTATATTTTGACTACTCCTATTACTATCAATGAGATTCAACAAGTAGTTTTTAAAATGCAAAAAGGGAAAACCCCAGGTCCTGATGGTTTTCCCATTGAGTTTTACCAAGAGTTCTAGGATATCCTTCATGTTGATTTATTAGAGGTGGTGGAAGAAGCCAGGAAAGCCAAATAAATTTTAAAATTTATCAATAAAACATATACTACTCTTGTTCCAAAAGCTCAAGAGGTTGATCATATCTCAACATTTAGACCTATTGCTTTATGTAATGTTCTTATCAAAATCATTACTAAAATCATGGTAGAAAGGTTGAAGCCTCTTTTGGATAAGATTATTTCCCCAAATCAAGGGGGTTATGTGGAAGGACATTAAATAGTAGATGAGATAGTTCTTGATTAGGAAGCCATCCATTCCATGGATATGCAAAAATCTCCTTCCATGTTCATTCAGTTAGACCTATCCAAAACTTATGACAGAGTGGATTGGCACTTCCTTATCAAAGTTTTGAGGCAATTTGGTTTTTCTAAGGATTGGATGGATTGGATTATGGGATGTATCTCTTCAGTTTCCTACTTAGTTCTTATCAATGGCAGACCTTCTCAGTAATTCCCAAATTTCAGAGGTATTAGGCAAGGTGACATGCTATCCCCTTATTTATTCATCATTCTTGCTGAATGCTTGGGTAGGACTATAACCAAAAAGAGGGAAAACAAAACCATTGAGGGAGTTACCATTGCTCATGGAGCTAGACCTATATCTCATCTTAAATTTGTGGATGATTCTACTCTTTTAGGTAAAGCTACAGTTAAGGAAGCTTCTAATATTAAGCAAATCATTAGTTGTTTTTATAAGGCTACTGGGTAGTTGATCAATGAAGACAAATCTAAATTTATTTTTTTTCACTACTCTGCTAGACAGGAATCCATGGTCTTGGATAAATTAAGATATAAGAAGACCTCCCTTCCAATCACTTATTTAGGTATTCCAATAAATATTCAAGGGTAGAAAAATAAAGATTGGAATTGGTTGTTGGACAAAGTCAAGAAGAAAATTGGAAAGTGGACCAATAGGTGGCTTTCTTCTGGGGGTAGAATCACCTTGGTAAAATCAGTCCTTCAAGTTATTCCTATTTATGTTTCTTCTGTTTTGAATATCCAAAAGGTTGTTCTTTGATAATTGGATCAAATTAGTCATTGTTTCCTTTGGAGTGGTACTAAGGAGAAAAGAAAATGAGCCTTGGTGAAATGGGATACTTTGTCTTCCTAAGAATAAAGGGGGCTTAGGATTCCGGTCTTCTATTAATAACAACAAAGATTTAGCTGCTAAATTATATTTGAGGATGTTGAATAACCCCAACGCTCTTCGGGCCAATAATATCCATGCTAACTATGCTAAGAACAAAAGTCCTGAAGACCTTGTTTGCTATCAACTTCCTACCAAAGGTTCTCCCATTTTAGCAGTTCTTAATACTGGTGAGGATTTGATAAAGAAAAAATTATTTTGGATCATTCATAATGGTCAACATGTAAATTTTTGGATAGATTCTTGGGATGGTCACAAGCCTTTGATAACTCAGTTTCCCGATTGGAGGCCTTGGATGGAGGAGCTTCACCGAGCTAACTGGATAAAGGTGGCTAATTACTATTGGTACCATACTGGTAAATCAAAGGTTGGTAGATATTGGATCCCTATTGAGGACTAGCCTATTCAAATCCTAGAAAGGCAAAGACAAGATATCCAAGGCATCCTTCATATGAGATCCCTCTCTTGGTCCCATGAAAAAGATTGTTTTGGGTGGAACAACACTACTAAGGGTGAGTATTCAGTTGTTCAAAGGTTTTTTGACCTTATGCCATAATAATCCCAACCATTCTTCTAACATATTTTCTTGATTGTGGGCTCAAAAGCTCTAGCCTAAGGTGAGGTTATTTAATTGGCTTTTATTGCATCGTAGGGTGCTTACTAGTGAGCAACTTATGAAGCATGGTTTTCATGGCCCTTTTAGATGTGAAATGTGTGAAGAGAATGTAGAAACTCTCAACCATATTTTTATTGAGTGTACTTTAGCCTCTGAGCTATGGAGGAGAATGGCCACTTTACTTGGCTTATAGTGGTCTAATTTTTTACTTTTGAACAACTTTGGAGGGATTGGCCTAATCAAGAGGGTATTGATCATTTTATTAGGCAGTTAGTTTGGATGGGTTCTACCATTCTTCTTTGCAATATTTGGAATGAAAGGAACATCCAAATTTTTAATCAAGATAGGAAGGATATTCACTATATTTGGCAAAAGACCATAGCCAACTTAGTTGAATCAGTCCATCAACTTCTTAATCACACCCAAAACTCCCACCAAATATGGGATCAAGTGATGCAAAGATTGAAGATTAAATTTTCTAAGGGCAACCAACTTAAAGGGAATGTGAGTATTAGTAATATGGATAGGACAAGAAATTGGCAACCTCCTCCTAAGGATTTTGCAAACGTCAATACTAATGGAGCCTCTAGAGGGAACACTAGAAAAACCAGTGTGGGAGGAATTGGTAGACTTTCAGATAGCTCCTTGGTTTTTACTTTTGCTAAGAATTTGGGTATTCTTTCCAATAACCTTGCTGAGGGGTATGGTATCCTCAGAGGCCTTCAAGAGGCTACTGAGTTTGGATGGGAAAATGTGTTAGTTGATTCTGACTCTCAACTTACGATTAATCTCTTGAAGACTCCTTCTAGGAATTATAAGGTGGATTGGAGAATAAAAAGAATTATTGAGAAGATTCAATTAATCCAGATGGGATTTTTGAAAGTTGATTACAATCATGTGGTCATAGATCAAAACAAGAGTGTTGATGCTTTATCTAATTGGGCTTTGGACAAAGGTGATCTTACTTGTTATGGCCACCCTCCTAGATGGTGGGCTTCTCAAATTAGGGAAGCTCTTCTCTCTATCATTTCTTTGGATGGCTATAGTTCTGAACGTACCTAGTTTCTTCTTGTTTTTTTTTTTTTTGCTTCTCTTTGGTTCATTCAGTTTTTTTTAGTTCCCTAGCTCATTCTATTCTTTATTTTGTTTCCTCTGTTGATTCTTACCTTAATAGTCTTCTGGTCTAGATAGGTCATTGTTATGTTCAATTTTTTTTTTTTTTTTTTGTTTGTTTAGTTTTTTAAGGTGGGTGGGTTCTTTTATTTTGTTTTGTTTTTGTGTTCTTTGTGTTGTTTTTTGTTGTTCTTGTGTTTTTGTTGTTTTGTGTTTTTTTTTTATTGTTCTTGTATTTTTTTCGTTCTTGTTCTTGGGTTTCTCTTTGTTTGTGTTAATTCATGTTTTTATGTGTGAGTGGTTTCTATGTTTTTTATTTTTGTTTATTGTCTGTTGTTGGTTGTTTTTAATTTTTATTTATTTTTTATTTTTTAGGTTTTGGTTGTGTTTATTTTTCATGTTTTTTTTTTTTATTATGTCTTTGTAGTGTTATGTTGTTTTTGTCTTGTTTGTGTTTTGTTATGTGGTTCTTGTGTTTTCCTATGCGGTTCGTGTTGTGGTTTCTTTTATCTTATTGTGCGTGTTTGGTTGTGCTTTTGTTTTTAACACACTCAAGGAGCATGTTTTTTATTTTATTTTATTATTTTTGTTGTTATTTACTTATTTTTAAATTGCTTTTGTGTGTTTGTTTGTTCCTTGAGTATGTCAAAGGTGGTAGGTCAGGTCCGAGTCCTGGGCATTTTTTATGGAATGGATACCTTTGCCTCCTTAGGTCTTACCCAAAAGTGGCATCCCTTTTGAGATGTTTTTCACATATTAAAAAAATATATATTTTTTAAATAAGTTATTTTCATAAAATATAAATATTATTTGGCTTTTTATATAACATTTATATTATTTTATAAATATTTTTTTACAGAAACATGTGATAAAAAATATTTGTTGTTAGAAGTTAATTTTGATTCTTTTATTAATATTTTAATTTTTAAAATAATTATTTTTTATTTTTTTAAGTTAAGGAGAAAACAATATACTTTTTTTATTTTCAGCAACAAATTCTTATGATTTTAGGTCATAAGATGATATTATTAGTAGTTTAAGAGATATAGTATTGAGGTATGATAAGGTAAAAATTAGAAACATCATGGAAAGTATTTAATTTAGAAGACACGTAAAAATAGTTGATAATTTCAAAATAATAATATTATATTTTATTATTTGTTTTATTTTATGAGTAGATTAGACACCACATTTTTTTAGTCTTAATTTTAAATAAGGAGTTTTATAGTGAGTCAATGTTTATTTTTAAAGTGAGACTCGAGAGGTCGATACTGAAACTTAACTTTTACATAGACTCAGTCTCTGACATTTACACGATGCATTGCATATTCTAAACAAAACGTTGAAATCTCTATTCTTAAGCAAAGAACAACCATATTCTAGGAGTGCCAGTAAGGCAGTGAGTACGATATTACATTTTTATTAAAAAAATAATAATAATGAGTTTACAGAGGGGTTTCTGTCCCTCCTATTAAAAAATAGGTTTGAGGAGATAAAGCAAAATCCTTACGATTTTTATAATAATTAAATATACTTAAATTTAACGTTAAATGAACAAATAGAGAAATGTCCACTTGCATACTTTTAATATTAATATATTAATTATTTATAGATTTTGTTTTTTTTTTTTTTGTAAAAGAGGGTAAAAATTTATTAATTCAGCAAAACATTCATGATACAAAGAAAAAGCAGACATATCAGCTCTCAATAAAGAAGAGAGAGATTGAGAGCAATCAGAAGAAAGTTGAGACCAATTTTGAACATCCCAACCATCTTGAAACTTAGAAGCCCATTTAGCTAACAAATCCGCTACCCTATTCCACTCCCGAGGAATATGCACAAAAGAAATGAAGTCCAAGTGAGCGAGAGATATTAAGAATTTGCCGAGCAACCCAACTCAACCGCCAACAACCATGAAGACTATCTCCGAATTTAACAAATTTATAACAATCCGAGAATCATATTCACAAACAATCCGACGCCAACCCAAAGCATACCCTTGCTCCAAAGCATATAAAATTGCGAGTGCTTCCATGAAGTTATTAGAATGATGTCCCTTAAAGCAAGAGAAAAAAAATTGGATAGTACCACTACTATCCCGCCCCACACCACCAATACCAGCATTACCCGGATTACCCCGGGAAGATCCATCCGTATTAATTTTCAGCACTCCCGGAGGAGGCGGATTCCATTTGCCAGCCCTCCGCACCCGATTATTCTGACCCATCCGTCTGCAAGAGACATTAGGACCAGGACCATTAACCATCAAGCCTAATCTTTCCATGATCTGACGTTCCGCATGGTCCACGGGAGAAATAATCTGACATTTTGCAGACACAGTTTCCTAGATCATTCGCAAAATCCTCTGCCAGACCTGGGAAGTAGTTAACTCCTTACCTTGGGAAATCCGACGGTTCCGTTCAAGCCAAATCTGCCAAAAAAATGCATGAAGGACCAATACTCCATCCAACTTGTAAAAAAAATTTGTTTCCCATTATCTTTGTGAGTGCGTTTTCTTTATTCTTATTTTAAGAACGACCCTACTCATCTTCAAATTAGACATAGTTGTTGTAGCTATAGAGTATGTGACAATTCCCTCTTGGATGATCTGAGCCTTACATATAGACTTTCTGGGCAAACTATGATGTCGTATGGTTACCATATGGTAAAATCTATATCCAAAATTACATCAGAGCTAGAGGAACTAGTGAGGGAATTTTTATATTTACGCTCGCATCAGCTTTGGAAACCTCTTATAAGCCTTGGTTGAGGATGCCTTCGTTGAGGGTGATCAACCGCCTACATTTACTCCCTGTGATGTAATTTATGCTGTACTTGTTGAGTTAATTATCATTTATTATAATTAATATTTTATACCATAGTGTAATATTATGTTTTAACATAAAAATTAAATAAAAATAACAAGATGAGTTGGTATAGTAATGATTTATAGAATAATAGTTTATCAAATTATAATTTTTTTTTATATTAAATTAAGTGGAATGTCATTAACAAAAGTAAAATATAACATAAATATTTCATATGCCAAGACTTGCTTGTATTGAGGTCAATGCAATATAATCAATTGTGGGGTTCTGAAGATGGTTTTGACTAAACATTATCTTTGGCTATATTATATTTTATAACATGATAATGGTTATATTTTATAACATAATATTAGTTAGTAACTTTATTAAATTTTTTATTTAATTATTTAATATGTATTTATTTTTTAAAATTGTATTTTATTGATATTTATTTTTTTTAGTAATAAAGTAAACATTTGTAAACGAATTTTTAATGAAAAAATGAAAGCAAGAAATGATAGAATAAATACTTCCTTTTGGTCATAGACATATAAATCATTTATAATATTTTACATTTAATTTTAAATTATATAAAAATATTTTTTTTGAAAGTAGGCAATGTGTGAACTACTTCCTTTTTGGTCTTAGACACAAAAATCATTTGTAATATTTTACATTTAGTTTTAAATTATATAGAATATATTTTTGAACATAGAAAATGTGTAAAATTTAAACTTTAAACTTTAAGCTAACAAATTTGAAAGTATTATTTATAAATATAAGCAAGCTTCTTTCAATTTGTTAAAGGATTTTAAAAAATGTGTAAGAAATAAAAATGAACAGTTTATATACGATAAATTATATATAATATTTATTAAATATTGTTATGTTTAATTTGTTATAATTGTAATTAAAATTATAATATTTATAATTATTATAAAATTAATGGTAATATTTTGAATTACAAAAGAAAAAGAAAAAAGTTATGTTGCATTTCATGACTTATATTCTATATACTTTACATGACATTTTTATAGATTTCCAACTCGATCCTTATTTTCCTTCCTTTCTTCAAAAAGTTGTCTCTCTAAAGAATGAATCCTTCAATGTTTGTTTACTCATAATTTCCAGGTTTTTTATTTGTAATTCTATTTTAATTCATGATTAAAAATAACCTACTTTTAGAGCCATGGTGAGTCACATGCAACCTTAATCATGGGAAATTTTGCTAACTTCTTGATATTAACATTTCTTATATCACATTTAATAACATTAGCTAATTTCTGGATGCAGATCCGAGGTGTAGAACAATTGGTTCAACCAAACCCTGAAAGGAGGCGAAGGTCCAAGGTTCAAATCTCAGGCCTCATCAGACTGAATGCTTGTCCCTGTTAGAATCTCACAATAATAGATATGCAAAGTATTACACAAAATATGAAGAGAAGAGTGGAACTGATTAATTTATTCTAAGGATCAACTTTGTATAGGATTACAATAACTCATTAGACTTGATGAAGACATCACTAAGAGTTCTCCTGACACATGGAGAAGTGGAAATTCAAGTGTCTATCCTAGTGGAACTTAAGAGAATATTATCTTATCCTAACACCCCCCCTTAAGTGATACTAGGGGTGAATTGTACAAATGAAAATTGGCAACAAGGCCTGACGAGGTACTCATGTACAATGACTTCTTTTGAAGAGATGATAAAATCCAATGGGAAAAAACCATCAATCAAAGGGAATTTAGAGGCTTGTCTTTGTATGACGAATATTGTCCTCCTAATACAATAGAAATATGGTAAAAAATCATTGTGGGGAAAAACCAACTATGAGAAGAAGAGAGGCATGTCTTCATATGGTGAAGATTGTCTTCTTTAACAAGAAATAAATATTAGTCCTGGCAACTTGGCCTGATTAGGTACTCATTTACATAATATTGTTGGTGAAAAAACCCCTATGGGAAAAAACCAACAATGTGAGGCTTGTCTTCGTATGGTGAAGATTGTCCTCCTAATACAATAGATAGTTGGTAAAAAACCCCTGTGGAGAAAAACCAACTATGAGAAGAAGAGAGGCATGTCTTCGTATGGCAAATATTGTCCTCTTTAACAAGAAACAAATATGAGTCCTAACAACTTGGCCAGATTGAGTACTCATTTACATAATATTATTGATAAAAAAATCTCTATGGGGAAAAACCAACAATGTGAGGCTTATCTTCGTATGGCGAAGATTGTCCTCTTTATACAAGAAATAAAGATGAGGCCCAAAAACTAGGCCTGATTAGGTACTCATATACAATAAATAGTTGGTGAAAAAACCCTTGTGGGAAAAAACCAACTATTAGAAGAAGATTATCGTCATAATTCTAATCAATGCAGTTGTATAACTCCAAGATTATATCGCAACTAAAGGTAACGTGGAAAAGGAAATGACTTGGTGAAGATATCTGTAATTTGTGCCTCAGTTGGAATATATTCCAAGTGTATGTCCCTGCTCTGAATATGCTGCCTTATGAAGTGCATGTGTATCTCAATGTGCTTAGTTTGCTGATGTTCAACTAGATTGCATGCAATATGAATTGTGCTCTAATTGTCACACCAAAGAGTTATAGGATGTTCATGGGTGAAACCAAATTCTCTTAGAATTTAATGAAGCCAAAGAGCTTCCTGAAAAGCCAAAACTAGTGCTCTATAATCTACCTCTGTAGAAATAGGGCTACTACTTGTTATTTCTTGCATAACTAGGCTATTTGTGAGGAACCAAGGCAAAAGACATAGCCTAAGGTGGAACATCTATCTTCTACTAAAACTGCCCAATATGAATCTGTGTAGCCAATTATATCCATGGATTTTACCTTGTATAAGAGCCCAAAGTGAGTAGTGCCATGCAAGTAACGAAGGATTCTTTTTGTTGCTTTCCAATGACTGAAGTGACGCTAATGAGAGAATCTGGATATGAGGCCAACAACATATGAGATGTCTGGGTGAGTATGAGTAAGGTATAGTAAACTTCCTACAAGTTGACGGTATAGTGTGGCATCACAAATAGGAGATGAGTAGGAAGTACTAAGATTAATGCCAAATTGGAAGGGGGTAGGAGAGGGTTTGCAATCTATCATTTTGAATCTTTGTAGAATATCTAGAGTGTACTTTTGTTGGCACAAAGAAATACCTTCATCTGTTTGACTTATTTGGATCCCAAGGAAGTAATGAGCTTTACCTAGATCAACCATTTCAAAATTTTCAGAGAGGGAGTCTTTTATAGTTTGAATGTGAGTCAAGTTACTACCAGTGAGAAGAAGGTCATAAAATATAGGACAAGAATGGTGATTTTACCATTTCTCCAAATGTAAATTGTGTTATCAGACTCACAATGAGAAAAACATATTGAAATAAGGAAGGATTCCATATTTTCATACCAAGATCTAGGTGCTCGTTTGATGTCATAGAGAGACTTTTTAAGCCTACAAACAAGAGAGAAGTCTTGAGTGAAACTAGCAGGTTTTTCCATGAATATCTCTTCCTTTAAATCTCCATGTAAAAAAGCACTATTTACATCCATTTGATAGACTGGCCATTTATGGGAAGCAGCCAGATCAAGAACCAATCTAACAGAATCCATTTTAGCAATTGGAGCAAAGGTTTCTGCATAATCAATACCTTCAATTTGAGAAAAACCTTTCGCTACAAGATGAGCCTTGCATTTGTCTATTTCTCTGTTAGGCCCATACTTGGTTTTGAAGATCCATTTACAACAAACTAATTTCCTTATTGTAGGTAAGGAAACTAAATCCCAAGTCTTATTTTTGATCAAGGAAGAAAATTCATTTTCCATGGCATCATCCCATTCTCTAATAACTGAGGCTTCTTTGAAGGATTGAGGATCAAATAAAATAGTCTGACATACAAGACCAGTTCCTCTGGGGTTGGATGATCTAGTCAAAGGAAGATTTTTAATGTAAGGAGTAGCTTCTTCAACAATGGTGCGAGCCCATTTTGGCATAGAGGAAGGAGTTGAAAGAGTTCAATGACATTGAGATGGAGTTACAAGTTCTTCATCTTGATAATCAATGACCAACTTAACTTCAATAGTTGGCTCTTCATAATATTGAGGTTCTACTATAGGATAAGGCTCAATGGAGGAAGAGGGATTTTGAGGATATTTCTGAGGGAATGTTTCATCAAATTAGACATTCCTATGAAAGAAAACCTCATGAGTTGATGGATCAAGAATCCTGTATGCTTTCAATTATTTACAATAACCAACAAAGATGAGCTTTTTTCTTTTCTTATCAGGAGCCTTCCTTTTATTCTTTGGGATGTGAGCCCAAGTAGGACACCCAAATATATTGAAGTAGAAAACATCTAGTTTTGATCCAGACCATGCTTCTTTAGGAATTAAATGGTCAAGAGTTTTATGAGGTGTGCGATTTTAAATATAATTTGCACAGTTAATAGCTTCTGCCCAAAAGTTTTTTGGAAGATCTCTTGAATGGAGCATACTTGCCATATCTTTTAGGGTTTAGTTTTTCCTTTCTGCAATGCCATTTTGATGAGGATTATGGGAGACATAATGTTGATGAATGATACCTTGACTTAAAATAAATATGAAGAACTCATTACTGTAGTGTTCCCCCCATTATCAATGTGAATCTTCTTGATTTTACAAGATGCCTGATTTTATAATAAGGCTTTAAAAACATTAAAGTGGGATAAAACATCACTTTTATATTTCAGAAAGTAGACATAGGACCTTCTAGAAAAATCATAAATAAAGGTTAGAGCATACTTTGCTCCTTTGAAATATGGTTCAGGAAAGGTCATTAAGTCACTATGGATTAAATATAGAGGGGATGAGTTTTTTTGGAGAACTACTTGGCTGTAAAGGATCTTGATGTTGCTTTCCAAGAGCACATCCAAGACAAACTCCATTAGTAGCAGAGACTTGGGGTAAACCTCTTACCATATCATGGGTCCTCAAAACCTTTAGGTAGTTGTAACTAAGATGACCTTACCTTTAATGACAAATTTGACTTTCAAGATCTCCATGAGCCACAAAATAAGAGGCTCCTTCTAGATTTTGGAAGCCTTTGAAGTGAAATAGACAAGAGTTATGATCGATATTTCCTTTGGCTATAAGATAATGGGGATCGATATTTGCGTTTGTCTATTTCTCCATTAGGCCCATATTTGGTTTTGAAAATCCATTTACAACGAACTAATTTCCTTCCTTTATGTAAGGGAACTAAATCCCAAGTCTTGTTTTTGATCAAGGAAGAAAATTCATTTTCCATGGCATCATCCCATTCCCTAATACCTGAGGCTTCTTTGGAGGATTGAGGATAAGAGGAAATAGACTGACATACAAGACCAGTGCCTATGGGGTTGGATGATCTAGTTGAAGGAAGATGTTGAATGGAAGGAGTAGCTTCTTTAACAATGGTGCAGGCCCATTTTGGCATAGAGGAAGGAGTTGAAGGAGTTGAATAACATTGAGATGGAGTTACAAGTTCTTCATCCTGATTATCAATGACCAACTTAAATTCAAGAGTTGGCTCTTTATAATATTGAGGTTCTACTATAAGAGAAGGCTCAATGGAGGAAGAGGGATTTTGAGGATATTTTTGAGGGAATGTTTCATCAAATTAGACATTCCTATGAAAGATAATATCATGAGCTGAGGGATAAAGAAGCCTGTATGCTTTCAATTCTTCATAATAATAGATTCAGATGAGATTTTTAATTTTATTATCAAGAGCCTTCATTTTCTTCTTTGGGATGTGAGCCCAAGAAGTACACCCAAATATATTGAAGTAGGAAACATCTAGTTTGGATCCAGACCATGCTTCATGAGTTAAATGGTCAAGAGATTTATGAGGTGTGCAATTTTAAATATAATTTGCACAGTTAATAGCTTCTGTCCAAATTTTTTTTGGAAGATCTCTTGAATGGAGCATACAATTTTCCATCTATTTTAGGGTTTAGTTTTTCCTTTCTACAATGCCATTTTTATGAGGATGGGAGACAAAATATTGATGAATGATACCTTGACTTAAAATAAATATGGAGAACTCATCACTGTAGTGTTCCCCCCATTATCAATGTGAATCTTCTTGATTTTGCAAGATGTCTGATTTTAAACTAAGGCTTTAAAAACATTAAAGTGGGATAAAAAATCACTTTTATATTTTAGAAAGTAGACACAGGGCCTTCTAGAAAAATCATCAATAAAGGTTAGAGCATACATTGCTCCTTTGAAATATGGTTCAGGAAAGGTCATTAAGTCACTATGGATTAAATCTATAGGGGATAAGGTTTTTGGAGAACTACTTGGGTGGAAAGGATCTTGATGTTGCTTTCCAAGAGCACATCCAATACAAACTCCATTAATAGAAGAGACTTGGGGTAAACCTTTTACCATATCATGGGTCCTAAAATCCTTTAGGTAGTTGCAACTAAGATGACCAAACCTTTCATGACAAATTTAAATTTTGAGATCTCCATGAGCCACAAAACAAGAGGCTCCTTCTAGATTTTTGAAGCCTTTGAAGTGAAATAGATGAGAGTTATTATCAATGTTTCCTTTGGCTATAAGATAATGGGGATATTGGAATTCTCTTATCTCAAATCCTATTTGGGAGAAGAGAACAATTTTCCCCTTTCCATAAGTACAAATCTAATAGACGGAGAGGAGATTGGTGGTAAGGTTTGGAATATAGAGAACATTGTTTATAGAGCCACTATTAATGGTTATGTTCCCTTTTCCTTTGATAGAGATAAAGGAAGAGTCACACACTTCTATGCTACAAGTAGATCTAGAGGAGATAGAAGAAAAAGACTTATCTGAAGCAATCATGTGATGAGTAGCTCCATAATCTAGGACCCAAAAATTAAAGAAATAATTGGAGCTTTTTTCTTGAACATTAAGGGCTTTTCCTATTTTATTTTTATAGTCTATATTTTGATTTTTTATAGCTGCCTCTAGTTGCTATAATATTTTTTAGCATTTGTTTGTAGAGTGACCATTCTTTTTACATTGAGTACATGTTATGGGGGTCTTTTCCTTCTTTTTAATTTTTTCTTTAGAAGATGTGGAGGCTACTAAGGCTTTAGAGGAAGAGGAATAAGAAGATATTTTATAAATAGTAAGTTTGGTCTCTTCCCTAGTTAATATATCACATAATTATTCTAAAGAAGGTATTTTAAATGTTGTACCAAGAGTGTCTTTGGTAAATATAAAGTTGGTAGCAAAGATTTGAAAAATACCATTTAGCTTAGAAAGGATTATATAAATGCATTCCTCTTCAGTCTTAGTCTTCCCACTGCATTTGTATTGAGTGAGGATTTATTTGAACTTAGTGAGGAAGTCAACAATACTACTAAAATCTTCAGGAGACAAAGATGTTAGTTCTGGTTCTAGTTGCATTGATCTCATCTGATCTACTTTCCCAAACAAGGTCTTTAGTTTCTTCTAATTTTCATGAGGAGTTTTAAAATATGTAATGTGAAACCACAAACTTTCATGAACATTAGAGCTAATAATACCCATAGTTTCATGCATTTTTCCTTTATGAACAAAAATTTCATATTTTTTCTCAAATTCTAGTTGCTTTTCTTCTAACAAATGAGTAAGGCATTTTTGAGATATAAGATATAATATTTTAGGTTTCCAAGTGTGAAATTTATGAGGGGTGAGAGGTTCAATTGTATTCATCATATTAAAATGTTTGAAGTTTTAATTAACCAATATATCCCCCCTTAGAATTTAAAAAATTAGTTTAATGCAAAATGTTAAGGTTGATGAAGCTTTTCAATATTAAAAGAACTCAATATACCCACCCTATCAAGAGGGAAACTATAAGTATAATGAGTTTTGAGTATTTTTTACTTTTTAATTGCCAATTCCTCTTAGTTCCTCTCAATACTCTCCCTTACTTGAGGGAAACTATAAGTATAGAGAAGAGTTTATCAAGGGGTGTAGGCTAGAAATGCAGAGAATTCAACCTATTTTTTCTTTTGATTTTCTCAAAAATTACCCTTACTAGAGGGAAACTATAAGTGAGAGAGATATCCAAAATAAATAATGGAAGAATGAAAAATATATGCCAAACATTTATACCAAGTGCCTCGAAAAACCTGCCCTTACATGAGGGAAAATATAAGTTTTTAGTGGTAATGATACATGGAACGTAGGCAAATATATTTTGAGGATGAAGATATTAATTTTAAACACAATTATATGTTTGTTTAGATAAATAAAAAATATAAAAAGAAGTTGATTTTTTTTAATATTTCAACAATAACACCTTAGTGAGAAAAAAATTAACATCTCTTCCTTACAATAATATTTTAACATAACAAATATGAAAATAAGTTGAGTGTTTTAATATTTAAACAATAACACCTTAGTAAAAAATATTAAAATATATTCCTTAAAATATTTATTTTAAATAAATATGTTAACATTAAATAAGAGAAATGATTTTTTTTTAAAAACTAGAACTCCTTTTGATAAAAATTGTTATAACAATATCTACTTATTAAAATAAAAATTAGTTATTCCATTAAAAAGATAATCAAAATAGGAGAATTATTTTAGAGAGTGTAAGTATATGCAATTTTATATCTATTAATTACACATCTAAATAAATATGCCTAAAAGGGAAAAATGTTGAGGAGAAGATAGGAAAAATTATACAACCCCCCTAAAGAAACATAAATGTGCATTAAATTGCACATAAAACTCCCCCAAAATTTTATTATTTATTGGTTACAATTGAATATGACTTTTCAAAGGCCTTTTAAAAGGCTCTTTGAAGAGGAGTCCAATTTATACTTTGAAATCGAATTTTTTACTAACCCTTTAATAAAATTATTTGGAGAAAAAATAAATAAATTTAAACAATACCTTTTGGAACTTGAGAAAAGACAGGAGAAAAACAAAGAGGTAGCCTATTCGAAGCATAGGATACGTTCAACATAAAGGAGAGGGGCCAAAAAATATGTAGGTTTATCGGATCATAAGAGGCGCTCAGGGAGATGAAAACTTCCTCCATAAAAGGTTTCAAAAAATATTTCCTTCTTTGTAGTGACATTGGTTTGATATAGGTGGAGCTAACTTGAGAGCCAAGGATGCTGAGAATGAAATGATGCCATCTACACAGATGAAACAAAGGAAATATAGAAATATATTTAATATATTACCTTGATTTCGAGGAACCAAGGATGCGACGATGATTGAAACTGAAATCGTTACCTATGCATATGAAATCAATAGACCCAAAAGAATATAAGGAGTGACTCGAAAGAGAGCACCATATATAGATACCCTAGTGAGAAGATTCGAAGCTACGAAGGAGGACGCCAAGAGCCACGTGTGGGTGGTGCACCAAGCCTAAGGTTCCCGAAGAAAACACACTTGAAGCTGAATTAAAAAAATCAATTTCCCTACAAAATATTTTAGGAAAAAACTATACTTTGAAACAAGTTCTAGGAACCATAGAGTTTAAAACAACAGAGATGTGAGTTGTTCTTCCACCAGGTGAGAAGAATATAAGGAGCGATGCGTTAGAGAGCACCGTATCTAGATACACCTAGTGAGAATATTTGAAGCTATGAAGGAGGACACCAAGAGCCATGTGTGGGTGGTGCACCAAGCCTAATGTACCCGAAGAAATCACACTTGAAGTTGAATAAAAAACATATCTAGTTAATAGCCAAAATGGATTCGTGATTTAGCTATATTAATTGCAATATAAAACCATAAAATCTAATTGCAATCTGTGGGCCAAAAAAAAGATGAGCCACATATATGGAGGTTGTGCCAAATAAAAATTTGGGCCTCGAAAAAAGAAATGTAGCGCAAAAATGAGATTCGGTATATGAGATTTAAATAAAATGTAGCTTAAAATTTTAATTTGGACCACGAAAAATAGTAAATGAATCAAAAAGAGGAATGAGAAATATATTTTTTTGAAGAAAAAAAAATTCTCAAGCATGAAACAATTTCAATTCATATATTTTAACAATGAAGATTTTGCTAAGAAAAAATATGGATAGAAAACTAACTTATTGCATAATAATCAAACAAGTTAGTCAAATAAAAATCCAAACAAGTGAACCAGATCCTTAGAACCTTCAAGAGAGAATGCTAGCAAAATCTATCCTACTCTGATACCATGTTAGAATTTCACAATAATAGATATGCAAAACATTACACAAAAGATGAAGAGAAGAGTGGAACTGATTGATTTATTCCAAGGATCAACTCTGTATAAATAGTAGAGTTGATCATTGAGAGTCGTTGGATTACAACAACTCATCAAACCTGATGAAGACACCACTAAGATTTCTCCTGACACATGGAGTGGAAACTCAAGTGTCTATCCTAGTGGAACTTAAGATAATATTCTCTTATTCTAAAAGTCCCTTTCCTGACTTATCTGTTTCTTGGTGCTTTCAACGATGTAAAAGGTTTAAAATAATTATGGCATGGTGGTTATAGGGGCGGAATGCACAAAAATCTATGTCACAGTTTTTGGTATGGATTGCATGAATATCTATGTGGTGGATTTTGGGGCGGACTATGCAAAATACTATGGCAGCCATAAAAGCTAGATAGCCTACCTAGATTCGTGATGCCTACTGATTCCATCATGTAAAATAAAAAATTTGGATGCAAGTTTAAACATTGAAACTTAAACTTTAAGCTAACAAATTTGAGATTATTATTTATACACATATGCAAATTTCTTTCAAGTTGTTCAAGGATTAAAAAAAATTGTGTAACATATGAAAATGAAAAAATCATATATGATATTGCAAGACAACATTGTTATGTTTATTTTGTTATAATTGTAATTAAAATTATAATGTTTATAATGGTTATAAAAATAAAGGCAATGATTCGAATTACAAAAGGAAAAAAAATAAAAGAAAAGGTTTTGTTGCATTTCATATGACTTATACTCTATACACTCAACAAGGCATCTTTATAGATTCCCAACTCTACTTGCATCCTCATTTTCCTCCCTTTCTTCAAAATGTTGTCTCTCTAGATAATGAATCCCTCGATGTTACTTTACTAATAATTTGTTATTTTTATTTGTGATTCTATTTTAATTCATGACTAGAAATAACCTAATTTTAGAGCCATTTAAGACTTGTGGAGGTAATTCACCTAAAACTTGACATACAACCTTAATCATGGGAATTTTTTCTAAATTCTTGATATTAACATTTCTTATATCACATCTAAAAACATTAGCTAATTTTTTGATGCAAATTAAACAAAGAAACCTAAACATTAAGCTAACAAATTTGAGATTATCTTTTATAAATATATGCAAGTTTCTTTCAAGTTGTTCAAGATTTTAAAAATATGTGTAACAAATGAAAGTGAAAAATTTATATACAATAAATTAAATATCATATTTATATAACATTATTATGTTTTTTTTATAATTATAATTATATTTATAATATTTATAATGGTTATAAAAGTAATGACAAACTTTTGAATTACAAAAGAAAATTAAGCATTGAAACCTAAACTTTTACATTTCATATGACTTATACTCTATACACTCTACAAGGCATCTTTATAGATTTCCATATCTACTCATATCCTTATTTTCCTTCCTTTCTTAAAAAAAAAATTCTCTGTAAAGAATGAATCCTTCAATGTTTTTTTAAAAGAATTTGAAAAAATTATACTAAAACAATATTAATTAAAATTTGGGATGAGACTCCTCCCAACCTTTTTCGGAAAGAACACTTATTCACAATAGTAAAAAAATATTTACATTAGAGACAAAAATCCTAAACCATATGTCTGCAATGGTTGTCCAAATTAGCTAAATGTTGGATCCTTCTTCAAGGTAACTAGATCTCCAATCATATCTTCCCATATGAGGAGCATCCCAATTAGCTATGAAATTCACTACTTTATTGCCTTCTCTCCAAATGTGTGTGATATGTACTTTCTCCATAAGTTGAAGAATTCTTCTCATTTTGGAAACTATATTAAAAAATTTCCAATTTGGAGGCTTGTTCGACTTGATAAAGTTGGTAAGACTCAAGGAGTCCCCTTCCACAACCATATTCCTAAAACCTAAGTCATGGAGCAACGTCACACCTTGATAAACCACTCTAGAATCAACAAATAAGGAATTTTGATAGGAGAGGTGTTCTATGAAAGCCACCATATTCCTACCATTATCATCTCTGATAAATCCTCCAGCCCTAGAAAAACTTGGATTACCCTTAAAAGCATCATCAAATTTAAGTTTCACTGAACTTCTTTGAGGAGGATTCTATTTGGTAGTCAATATCGGGTTGGGGGTTTGAACCGAAGTCCTTTCTAAGTAAAATCTAAGGCAATGCTCAATAGCCACTTTTGACACAGAAGATCTCTGGTTACTCTCACCCTGCACATGGAAATCCATATCCACATTCTCAAAAGCATCCATAGGGATCTGAAACCCACTTGAAGGGGGCTATGTTTAGAATTTTTAAAGGCCTGAGCATTCCTCTATTTCTATATACCCCACAAAATATGGGGGACAAGCAACTTCCACAAACATCTAAGCCTTGGAGAGAATAAATAAGACTCCCATTGAGAGATAATATCCATGAGAGAGATAAATAAGGCCCCATTAACAGATAAAAAATTTAGTACCACCTCAAAAGCTCCTCTCAAGAAGCAACAATTACTATTGATATGTTCCATTTATTTCAGGTCCACTTTGCAGAGGTAATACCTATTAGGGATCACCATGCTTTACTTCTTGACGTTTTCAAGAATATATTTACCTTAGGTAGGACATTAGGGAGGAATATATTTTTTTTATCTTGGGTAACTAGCCAAAAGAATATATTTACCTTAGGGAGGACATTTTGAATCCAAATTCTATTGCAGGGTCCCCAAACATTTTTTTTTGGTTTAAATAGCAAATAGACCAAACACATTGAAAATATTCCATCTGATTCCCTAGTCTAGATAGCTTTGTATTTTACATCCAAATGGAGAAGAACTTGATGGTTTAGAAGATCAGTTAGCCTCTTCGCCAATGATAACAACTCCCTATATTTAGAAATTAGAAGTAGAATATTCCAGCTCTTACGATTGTTTACAAAGAAAATGAATTGTTCCATTTTGGAATGATCCAAGGCTCCAAAAAAAAGTTCAACAATAACAAGGGTTGGTTCCAAAGCAAGCGGGTTATCTATAATCCATAAATCCTACAAGAATATATGGAGTGGCCATCACCTAAAATCCACCATCTTGCCTAAAGAGGAGGGATCGAGACTTCAATAAACTCTGCCAGAATGGGGAACCCTCGGTAGGTAATGTGTTTGAAATGAATTCCTGAAAAGTTTATTTCACCTTCAGAAGCCTCACCCATTCCCCTGGATCTTCTGAGGTCACTTTACAAGATATTTTGGCAACTAAGGCCTTTTTCATTCTTCATATGTACTTTAAATCCAACCCCCCTCTTATTTTATGGCTGCAAATCTACTCCTAGGAAGCCAAGTGAAATTTACCTTTCATTTCAAGGCCAGCCCACAAGATATTTTTGATAATTCTTTCTAATATCTACACAATACTACCCAACATTTTGAATATAGACATGAAGTATGTGGGGATGTTGCGGAGGAAGTTTTCAGCCAGCACGATTTTTTTTCCTGACTTAGCGGCACTCGTGTGCCTTTCCAAGCTGCCAATTTCTTATGCATTCTTTCAATATAAAGAAAGATATTTTTATAGAAAATTAATGTTAATTCTTATTTATGTTGGCATATAAACAAACATTATTTTTCTTGTAGAGTTAAGTACATGACTAATTAGAAAACATAGAAAAAAATACAAAATAAATTGATAAAGTACAAATCAATTGATAATATATGCATATAGATTTATGAAACTCCACGAATGCATATAAATTTGTTTAAAAAAAAGTATTTTTATAATTTATTTTAATCTTTTTAAAGGAAAAGTTTTAAATTTTGGCAAAAGAAAAATAAAATTTGTGTTCCAATTTTAATTCTAATATATATATATATATCATATTTAATTAATAGTATTTTATTAGTATATATATTTTTATTTAATTATTGTGAGAAACCCCTATGATCGACGTACAGGGCTGAGCAATATCCTCCCAACCATGACCCCTCCTAAAGTTGAGAGCTATACTTATCAATAGGGAATTTAACACAAAGCCACCACACACTTACCCCCTCACACACTCGCCCACACCACGGTTTTAACCTTGGACCTCCCGAAGAAGAGCCAAAGCCCCGAACCATTACACTGCATCCCCAAGTACTATTTTATTATTATATCTTACTAATATTGTATGTAGATTTATTAAAACAATCAAATATATTTATGTTTATTTTATTGATACCACTAATTTGTTGCATAATAGAAAATTTATAGTAACAAATGAAATGAAATATATATAAAGAGTATATTTTATTATCATAGAGTACAATTGTTTAATAAGAATCTATATTAACAATTATCATATAACTATTACATTTTAAACAAGTTATCAAAGGATATAAAATTTCAAGAAGTGACTCTCATAAAGCATGCCAAGAAAATAGTGGATGTGGGCTCTTCTGTATCTAGAGGAAAGAAACAAACTAGAGTGTTAAGATGCAAAGAGGCAACAAAATAAGTTGCAGATGGTAGTCAAAACGTTCTAGATTTGGGTGAGGGAAAAAACCCACCAAAATATAAGAAATGAATTTTCTATCTTAGAACATCAAGGGTATGAATGCCCGTACAAAATACTCGACACTTTAGGAGATGAGAAAATAATATAAACCTAGTATATTCTTGATTCAAGAGACTAATATTGATGAGCATAATTTTAAATCGATTAAAAATGCTATTTGGAAGGAAGCAGATATGGTGGAAAGTTTAGTGGTGGGAGCCTTTGGAGGTGTATGGAATCTATGGGACCCTAGAATATTTTATAGTCAATGTATTAAATTAAATAAAAGGTGCATGTCTATCCTCTTGAATTGTAAAATTATAAACTTGTATTGCATTGTTTCCAATGTGTATGCCCCAAACACTAGGGAAGGAAGAAAAATAGTTCAATATCTCCTTAGTAATCTTCATGAGGTGTCCTAGTGGTTATGGATAGTTTTTAGTATTTTAACACACCTTTGTATCTTAGTTATAAGAAGGGAGGTAGTTTGGGTTATTCTAATAGTATGAAATAATTTAATGATTTTATCTCTAAATGTGAATTGATGATTTGGATATGAAAGGGGCTAAATACACTTGTTCTAATAGGAGGTTAGGAAACAATTTTATTAAAATTAGATTGGACAGAGTATTACCATCCCAGTCTTGGTTAACTCATTATGAATACTTTTCTCTCGAAGCCCTCTCAAATATTACCTCTAATCATTCACCATTTATTTTGAAAATGTTGTAGGGGAGAATATTTAAAGGTATACCCTTCAAATTTGAATTAACATGGATGTCACATCCTTCTTTATCTCAAAAGATCTTAAAATGGTGGAACATTGATATTAGGGGATCCAAAATGTTCCAAGTCTCTCAGAAGCTAAAAAATAGAAACAAACCTATCCAAAGTTTGAATTTTTTTTTCCTCTTTTTTTTCTCTTTATTTGTACATGATCCCACCAAATTGATGTATGTTTATCTATGTACATATAAATTTGAATAGCTTCTAATCCACCATTGATTCATAGTCAAATAATCTCTCCATATCAGTTATCTAGTCTATCAACTCTTTTGGGTTTAAACCCCCATTAAAATTGAGAATATCCATCTTCAACCTACTTCCCATGCTATATATTGTTTGAATTAACCACTACTCTAGTTCTTCTCCTTGCTCTTCATCTTGATATTTTGGCTGACCAACCTCTTCCTCTTCACTATCACTCACATATTCAATACAAATACCTATCCAATGGGTAGTCTTAATTGTATTTAATCTAGCTATAATTTGCTTCAGCATCTCAACTATGTCTATATGTCAAGGAATAAGTTCACATGGTCTTCCTCTTCCTCAATGTGTCATATTTCCTTTGAAATGTATTGCATACCTTAAAAACCTATGCTAATAAAATTTGATGTAGTCTAGAGAAGGGGGTCTAATAAAATACTACATCTTCTAGAAACAAAGAAATTTCATGAAAACTGACAACAAAAAAAAACATTGCAAAATAATAAAATATCATTAGAATTTATTATTGTCAGTTAGCTGGAAACATGCAGCCATACATTTTATTTATGCTTTTTTATTAGTGGAAATGAATATGAAAACCAAAAATCCAAAAGCTATGTCCCTTCATCTTAAAATTCTTTTCCATTTTTTATTTTAAAATTTTCTCATAATTACCATGTGCTTGAATGGTAGCCTCACTTGTACAATAAGCTCAAATGGTAGACAATAGATGACATTATGATATATAACACACATTATAATGATAGAAAATAGATTTCAAATGATAGATGATATGCTGATAAATAATAGATAGTAGATAGTGTGACAATAAGTGATAGATGATAGAAAATAGACGATAAATGCCATATAGCATAACAATATATGACATGATGATAAACTACATATGGTATGAAGGTAACATCAAGATGACAACAACATGATAGTAGCAATAAAAGAACCAATGCAATTGTATGATAATAACATGTACATTGTAGTAGAAGCAACTACATTCATCATTTGCATAGAGGCAATTAGTTATTCATTTTTGATTGGTTGGTGCAAAAATGCTATAGGTTTGGATGCTCTCACATCAATATTCTACATAAAAAAGGTATATATCTTGCTTAGTATTATAATTAGTGCTTCCAAATCATATTATTTTTTGGAAGACCTTCTCCTTTCTTGGAATCTTGTTTGATGTTTCTAGAATATCCCTATATTGGTGATTATCTTTCAACTTTTATAGATGCATTTTAGAGAGACTTTCTCTTGATTTGATAAACTCTATCTATTTTCTTCTTAGGTTGTCATATTTATCATTAGAAATAATTTCTCTTGGATTTATAAAAGGACTAGGTAATCTATTATTCACAAAATATGATAGGTCTTATTTTATACCATCTAGGGATGCTTTTAAGGAATTGTGACATGTTTTGTAGGCTTCTAGTTTCTATTTCTTGGAAGGTATGTTAGTTAACAATACTTATACTTCCTTCTTATTTATAATGACTAGCTATTGAAGCTACTAATTTCATGCCTTTTACATTTTCTTAACATCTAGGCATGATCTAATTTACCAGTCAAATCTAATCATGTGTTGTGTACCATTGTGACATCCCTCATAAGGAGTTCCTTACATTATTTGATATAACATTAGGTATTCACTTCAATGTTCCACTTTTATGCAAATCTATTCCCGTAGGGACTTTATAAAACTCATGGTTAGTATATATATTGTCATCCTCTCCATCTCCTTTTTTAGGATTCATTTTTTCTTCTTTAGTTGTAATTTCTTCTTCCTTTTTCTACATAATATCTCATTATTTTCTCTTCTCCTGATCTAGTTAGTTATTGAAATCATATTTTCCATATTTAAACTATCACCTTAGTTTTTTCATTTCTTGTTCACCCAATAACTTAATTTTTATTGTAAGAAATTATTTTCGTCTTCTAGTTTCATATTTGTGTATTCATTTCATGGTTATTTTTTTCTAAGGTCCTCTTTCTATTTCTTGGTGGTTTCTTGATCATTTTAATGTTGATTAATCTAGTCTTATCTATTTTGTATCTCTACATTCTTGATATCTAAGGTTGCAGTCAATTTATAGACCTATTATTTATATATATTTACCTCTCCAAACTACTTATAGATATCTAATGACTACCATTACATTGGCTTGCATGACAAATTGTACTTTTAGAAGATCCATTTTTTCTTAGATCTAGCGTAGTCAAACATGGTAGATAATAAAAGCATATAATTAGGTGACTATGATTCATTAAGAAGGCCTCAATAAGAAGTTGGTTTACCTCTCTAATCAAATCATGTTTTTATATGTGTTAGATTTGATAAAAATAATATTAAATATCCTCTTGTAATTCATGTTATCTAGTATTATTTCCTCTATAAATGGCTAATTATATTGTCCATGCTTATTTGTATTACATATTTATGGGTTTGTAATGGTATTTTCTTGGTATCATTAAATATTTTTCTTAATAAATCATCCCTTGTCATTGTGTGTGAATGATATAATGGTGATTGTAGGCATAGTTTCTATTTGTGGAAGGCCCTAGATATAACCTTCTCTATAAAGTGGGATGAATATAACTAGGCAATAGTCTGGAATATAACACAACCATTTGCATAAGTTATTATCCCAAGGAGTAGTGGAAAATAATCTCATAATATGAAGTAAGATCATTTATTTATTCCAAATTAAAAATAAGCTTGTAGTAAGATATAGAGTATCGATAATTAGATCACATTAGTTCAACTTGTTAGATTTCTCAACTTTTAAGGAGGATATTGAGGTTTGAATATTTCCAATTGATACATGCATAATTTCCAAGCTATTGTAATACCACTATGTGGTCATGATGTAATATGGGTGGGCTTGTTTCAACCCCATATAACCCATTGAGAAAGTATAAATTATCAATAAGGAGTTCAATATCCCTTTACCTTCCATAGTAAACAAAAATAAGAACAATGGAAGGACTAATTGAGGAACAACATAAGATAGCAATGGAAGTGGGACTTGCCATAAATATTTATATAGAAACAAATGATTATGAACAAAAATCCATGCGATAAAATAGATATATCATAGACCACCTATGTTATAGTATAGGGAAGAAAGCTAAGATGGATATCTACACCCATAATGTCATACAAAAATATGAGGGAGATATTGATACCATAAATGGAGGTTCGACATAGGGGAAAATTATTTCTAGTGAAGATAACACAACCATAAAAATTAAAATCCATGAGTTAACTATTTATTTTATAACTTCCCTAACTTTCACATATAAGTCCTCATATTCCATAATTTATTCTATTCGTAACTCCTTTGTATCCTCCACTACATCTTTTTTATCCTAATTTCTCAATCCCACCATTTTCTCCTATTTCATTTACTTCACCATTACATGACATATCCACTATGGTGATGATGATTATGGAGTTATTTATACATTCTATGTCATCATCTACATCCACTATTGTAACATTACTACTTCCATCCACCATACCATTTATCACCACTCCAACCTCATCCAGGATGAATATATTCATCCCATAATTTGATATAAAGTGGTCACAATATCATCCATACTCACTCATACAATCATATAATCCACTCATATGACCTCATATCAATTCACAATTCCATTATTTATACATCTCATGTTTTTTATCGATCTTCCATAAATCCTATATCATCATCTAATCCATCCTAAACTTGATAATTGAGCATCATAACCATAATCTAAGTATATATCATGATAATAGTGTCAAAATAAATAGGAATAACACTCTTGAAAGTGGTCCCAATTATCATATCTATAAATCTATTTGTCCAATCCTTCTAAATTATAATTCATGGCATATAGTAAAGCATGACAAAGCAAAATAATGGATTAAAAAAATCTAAAGATATTATGAAGCAACATACTACAAGCAAGATTGCTACACCTTTAGAGAAGCATCTTTGTCTTTGTACAAATATAGTGGATGATAAAAAATATTTTTGTTTACTAAAATGCTTCCTATGGACCCTAGAAAACTAGTAACAACCCCATTAGATTATATCTCAAGGATATCAACCTTATATCTAGAATAATTCAAACTAGTAGAGATAGTAAAATTAGTGGAGAATACAATCTAGAGTCATACATATCAAGCACTAATGCACAATACATAAGTTGGAGAGACATAAGAAAATAATAATTAAAATAATAAAAGTACTCGCCAATAAATATGTAAATATAAAGGCTAATAAAAACTATATTGATTAGTTCACACTAGACCTTAGGGTTAAAAATATAGAGAAAGATGATATACAGAGTTTGCTAGATAAACATAGGAAAGAAAAAGAAAATTTAATATACTAGTTGAAATAGCTTACGAGGAAGGAAAAATAATGTGAAAAGAAAAGAATAAGGAAATAGCCATCCTAAAGATACAAGAGGAGAATATGATGAAATAATTATAGGAGACCAAAGTACAAGAGCAATTATCATATATGCAGATAACAATGGATACTCCTTAGAACAAAACTTACACAAAGATTGAGATAATTAAAGAGTATTTTCTAATAACTAAATAAATGTGAGTGTCTTATAGTAAAATTCAATACTAACATAAAAGAAGAAAAATCTAATATAATGACAATCCAAAGTAATCTTTGACCATTTTGAGCATACCACATGATAATATTGATGACAAGATCTAATAAGTGGTGCTATATGACTAAAAAATATAAGTAATTGCTGAATATCAATCACAAATAAAAAGACTACAAAAACATGTCATTACTCTCAATGGTCTAAGAAAAAAAATTAATGAGGCTAAAGAGGAGATCCTATAACAAGTAAATAATGGTTTTTCAAAAGTGCTACAAGACCAAGGAAATATCATAGTTGTGAAATAATATGCATGGATGATATCAAAATATAGATTCCAAATGGTATGAATGTAAGAGATATTATCTTAGTAAGTGGTCGCTATGATATTAGTATCAATGACTTAGTTTATGCTAGCAGGTATCAAAGTAATATTTTATAATAAAGAAAAAATCACCAATTCTTAGTATAATAAAATCTATATTGTAATTGAGGAATTAAAAAATATGAATATTCTTTCTATGGTAGATTAGGCCACACTGCTTGCATTATTATCATTAGATGAATTCCATCTTATTAAACAATCAAACCCATATAACCCTACTTATTATTTTATTTTTTATTTTTATAGGATTCTATACCCAATACCCAATAAATAAGGCATGACTAGGTTCTACCACCAATTAGGCATGGCATCCCCACAAGTCACTAGACATGAATCATGATAAATTGATCATAAATCTATCACAAATTGAGAGAGGCTATAGGTTGACTCAAATAGGACTCCACATAAACATATGAACTGATCAAATTATAGATTAGAGATATAAATTAATGAGAGTTCTAAGTGATGTTCTATCTCAATTTGCTACTTATCAATCCACTACACGATGATTGACTTGCTACATGGTGATATATACACTATCTATTAGACATGTAGGAGACTATATCCAATAGCTCAAATAACTAAAAAGAGGTAAACTAAACTCTATGATGTCATGATGACAAAATTTTGAATAATCAAGAGAACCAATTAACATTAAAATATGGAATGAATGACCTTTGACCAATAAATTATCATTCTATAAAAAGTATGATGTTATAATTGTGTCATTTATGATATTGACTAGATAAAACCATGAGAAAATTGATTGAATAATAGTTATGATAGAGAATAGATAAATAACCTACCATTAGCCACCATGTAGAGGAATGCTAAGTAAGATAGGATGCTTGAGACTAAAGTGGCCAAGTGTCAGGTGAAATCACATCATCTCACTCACATGGCCTTGACTTTCTTGGTTGACCCATTGATGCATTCTAAAGCATTGAAAAGACATCAATTAACAAATAGATATCATGTCAAAAGGCATTAATTAATTATGCAATAGTCTTCCAAACCACTAGTTTGCTAAAAATAAAGACAAAATTATATCAAATAATTGATTTTAAGCCTAGAAGTATGTAAATAAGACCATTCAAATGGTTGGGATCACATCGGACTAATCGTACCCACTTGGATAAATTAATATGTTTGCTAAACTGATTTAGAAGAATAAAAGGATTGCTAAAGTGCATATAGAAGGGTGTTGTTGAGTGGTATTTTCACCCAATTGTGAAAGTACACTCTCCCTTAGGATTTGGGTTCCAAATCCCCTCTTGCAAATAAATTAAATAAACAACTTCTCCAAGGTCTCCGTTGTATTAGCATTTGCATATGTGTATTAGTAATCTCAAATAAAGATATTCAATTTAAATGCTTGGAACACCTTAGTGATTGCAAGTAACTGTAAACAAGGGGCAATGTTGGTTTATTTCAACATGAAACGTTAGTGATTGTTCATTTTTTTTTTGGATTTTTAAATTTTTTAAATGTTTATTTTAATGCCTGAAAATTTAAAATAAGTTAAAATTTTTGGAAAAATAAAATGTAGAAAAATGAAAATGAAATGCAAAAAACTAAAAATAAAATGCATTCATTATGATGATATCCTATTTTGACAAAACCAAAGATGTGAGGTCTCCATGCATGCAACCTAACCTATTGGACTTGCAAAACAAGAACAATCCCCATAGACTAAGTGCTGGTTCCTAGGGTTTAAAATAAATTTTAGGTTCAAGCATTCACATGAAGCAACCAAGAAAACTTGCATTAACTCCATCTACAAACTCGAAATCTGAAAATGAGAAAATAAATAGACATTAAATCCATAGAATGAAAAGAGAATCTCCTTCTTTCTTGCCCACAAGATGCAAATTTCTGAAAACTCCTGCATTAAAAATGTGTCATTTTACAATAGCAAAATTTTTGGTTTTCCCAAACCAGTCCATGGAAGAAAAATGACTCAAATAGGTCCAGAATGGCCCTCTTGCCTTCAAATCTACAACTCTGCTCGCATCAGTTTCCAACCCTTCAAAACATCCTTCCCTGGCGTATTTAAACTTTTCAGGAAGCATTTCATTTCATTTTCCAATGGTTGTTCATTTCACCTTCCCTTGTGCATGCATGTGTTTCAATTTCCCAAAAAAAAAAATTGTTTCTTTTTTGTGGCCCTTCGTTTTATTTTCTCCACATGGGCTTGCATCTGTTTCCTTCCGTGTGTAACGACCATCTTAAATGATTTTAAATCATTAAAGATTCCTTATGTAACGTTTTGTTTTATTCATTGGATTTTGTCCTTATGTCCATGTCACTATGCAGGTCTGTTACCTTGGCAAAAATGCAAAATGTCGCGATATCGTGACACTTTTCTATTTTGGTCACGACAATGCAACATGTCGCAATATCGCAACACTTTTTCCCTTTTGGCCGCGACAATGCAAC
Organism: Wollemia nobilis; assembly: GCA_028583015.1. NCBI lineage: Eukaryota > Viridiplantae > Streptophyta > Pinopsida > Araucariales > Araucariaceae > Wollemia > Wollemia nobilis. The sequence goes on from JAQPPZ010016348.1 coordinate 6,597,346, forward strand.
ATGTCGCAATATAGCGACACTTTTCTCTTTTGGCCGCGATGATGCAACATGTGATATCGTGACACTTTTTTTTGCCATTCGTATTCTTTCTCTTCTCTTTTGGCCACGATAATGCAACATGTCGCGATATCGCGACACTTTTTCTCTTTTGGCCGTGACGATGCAACATGTCACGATATCGCGACACTTTTTCTCTTTTGGCCGTGACGATGCAACATGTCATGATATCGTGACACTTTTTCTCTTTTGGCCGCGATGATGCAACATGTCACGATATCGTGACACTTTTTCTCTTTTGGCCGCAACGATGCAACATGTCGCGATATCGCGACACTTTTTCCTCCTTTGGCCGTGATGATGCAACATGTCATGATATCATGACACTTTTTCTTCCTTTGGCCGCGATGATGCAACATGTCGCGATATCGCGACACTTTTTCTCTTTTGGCCGCGACGATGCAACATGTCGCGATATCACGACACTTTTTCTCTTTTGGCCATGACGATGCAACATGTCACGATATCGCGACACTTTTTCCTCCTTTGGCCGCGACGATGCAACATGTCGCGATATCGCGACACTTTTTCCTCCTTTGGCCGTGACGATGCAACATGTCGCGATATCATGACACTTTTTCTCTTTTGGCCACGACGATGCAACATGTCGCGATATCGTGACACTTTTTCTCTTTTGGCCGTGACGATGCAACATGTCGCGATATCGCAACACTTTTTCCTCCTTGCTCTCTCCCTTTGCTTTGGACCACGAAAATGCAACATGTCGCGATATCGCGACACTTTTTTCTCCTTGTGGTGTTTTGTTTTTTCTTTGATCTTTAGCATATGGGCCACTTCGGTCTTCTTGGAAAACATGCAAAAATGTGGGTCCCCAATTTTGGGGTACGTTGTGGAGCAACCACAACAAATGGCGACTCTACTAGGAAATGCTCCTGAGCATTTCGGTGAGAACTCAACCTAAAAACATGCAGACTCAAATACAAGCATCAGCAAATATCCCAAGAATGAAACTAGATGAGAAATACATGAAGCATTAGAATTATTAAGCATCATCTCGATGTGTGCAATGTGCTTCATTCCCTATTGTTTGAAACTCATTCAACTCTCCATTGTCAGTTTCACTTATGAATCGTATGCAAGGCTATGAATGATTTGTGTAGGATTTGATGTATGACAACTATGTTAGAGATATAACAACCTACTTTGCAAAGGCTCAAACTTTCTAGTATCATGAACAAACATATTAAAATTGTCAAACCCTCATAGGACCAAATATATGTATACTTAATTAATTTACTATATCCCAAAGTTGGTTATGTGCCCCTACCATCTTGAACCCATGTGCAAGTGTAAGTGAAATTAGAGCTTTGGGGAATAGGATTCCCAACCTAAGCGAGATGGGAATTTAACCCTATCCTTACTACTCTGATCTGGATTTCATTACCTCATCTTGAACAAAATGATTTAACCTGTTATGAATGAAACTGTCAGGCTAGCCTGTCCGTTTGAGCAGTCAGTGGTCTTGCTTTTAGACAAGACGTGTTGCCACGCATGAGCATACTCCACTGCTAGTCAGGCATCTATAGCCCTGGTTGAGATCAACCCCATAATCCAGGATTTGACTTTACTTTTGATTTCTTGAACCTTGGGGATGACTACCCATCCTTGCAAGGGACATGTAGTACAATCCTTCCAATCCAATATCAGTGATACAATACAAGTAGAATGAAAAATATTTTCTTTGGAATTTCAAGTTCTTGAGTGGGAAAAATAGAAGCTTTAGGGAATCAGATTCTCAACCTAAGCGAGATGAGAATTAGACCCTATCCTTAATACTCTATGAAATTCAAATCAGAGCTTTGGGGAGTTGGATCCTCAACCTAAGTTTGATGGGGATTTAACCATATCCTTACTACTCTAATTTTAGGCTTTAAGCACTATGGGAGTTGTTAAAACCATTGTTTTAAGGATTATGTTGCATAATAGGACAGACACGAAATACTCCTTTCGCCTCACCTTTTCTTCCAAGTACGGTTTTGACCATTTTGCTCAAGATCATCTTTAATATGTGTAGAATGTGCTTGGTTCAAGATAGTTCGGGCATCAGTTCCTAGCCTTAGGATCTTTTTAATATACGTTATATAATAACCCTAAGAGGATTCAACACCTTTTCAATGATTGTACATGAAATGAAGATGCAACTAAGATGAAATGTATATGCAATGTGGAATGTAACATGAGATATGAATGCATTTCTCCTTTTGAAATGTGGATGGAGTATACCACCTACTTTGCCATAATTTATAAAACTGACAACTTCATGCATCACAATTTCCAAACGATATTCTTTAATGTGTTTGTGATGTTCGTGGAGCTTTCTGCAATATAATTCCGATGTTTCATATTCTCCTAGCCTTAGTCAACATTCATAAAGACATAAGTTGACATCTCGCTTTTTTTTTTTTTTTTCAAAACAAACCAAAAGTGTCCAAAGGACCAACACACAAAACTTAAAACCAAAATGAGATCCAATCCAAAACCAAAACACAAAAACCAACATGTATATACAAATGTACAATATAATACAAGATGGTGCAAAGTTTGGATTATCATTTTCCCGGATCCCAAACCTGATTAGAATTCTTTAAAAGACATATGACGCGATACGCATACCAAGTTTGGAAGGAATCAAATAAGAACAAGACTAGACCAAACAAAGCAACCAACTTCAACTTTCCCCTCTCATCCCACCAATTAGATTTAGCTCCATTAGTATTCTCATAGGTGAGATTCAAATTACCAAATTGATTAGACAATGGTTGATTTTCAATTCTTTCTTGTCTATTCTTTAAGGTGCAAATTTCATAATTCCATTCATGATTTAAAACTAGTCTTTCTTTATTCAAAATGAAATTTTGTAAGCAAGAGCCTATTTCTAAAAAGTTCAAAGCAAATTCATTTTCCGTGTTCTTAGGCCAATCAAAATTGTGCAACAATTTACCAGCATCTAGGATCTTTACTAAATGGGGATCATTAAGAGTTTTTATCCTAGGTTCAAGAATTAATTGTTGATGAATTTGATTTAGCAATTTAAGTGCATCAAGCTCCTTTTCATTCATTAAAGTAATGTTATCAAAGGTGTGGTTAGAAATTAATCCTTGTTCTTCATTCACCTTCAATGGTATTTCATCATGAATATCATTTGAATTATACAAATCTTCACCTAAATCTTGGATGTTTGGACACAAAGGTTTAGATTTTACCTTTTTCACCTTTTCATTTACCAAAATTTGATGAGGATTTGTCATTCCCTCTTTCACCTCATGGTCTTCATATTCTTCATTAATTACTTGTTCATCAAACATACCAAAATTGGGCACCCAATTGAAAACATGCCCATCCTTTTCAACCCTCAAATATTCTTGGTCAAAGTGTATGTCAAGTAACTCATATTCATGATCAATCACTTTGAGTTGCTTCTAATATATCAACCACTTTGTCATTTAATTCCAATTATTTGTTCACTATCCATGGTATCTCTTCCAAAACATCCTCAAATTGTACAGGAGTTGTAATATCTTCCTTTGAGTAGGTGATTATGTTGTCCTGTATATCAATTGGCACACAAGTTTCATTAGTAGTTTTGGAGTGAATGTAGTATTCCCACTTCTTCCAAGCATCATAATAATCATCTTCCAAAGTCAAGTGGTGACGTTCAACTACTTCTTCAACATCTTCCAATTCATCAATGTGTTTCTCATCAAATTCACCTTCACCTTCTTTAGATGATTCAATAATTTTCAAAAGTGGGTTGTTTCTTGAATTCAAATTTGTAAGGCTATCATCGTCCAAATTAGTAACCCATGATTCAATTTTATCACAATTTGGAGGGTGAAGAATTTTTTTATCATTAGTTCCAAGCTTCTCATCGAGAGTTTCTTCCAAGAACAAGTGTTGAAATTCTATCATATCTTCAAATTCATTTATTGGTTTTCTTCCAATTTCACTTTCAACCACTTCATACAATTCTATGGTAGGTTCCGTCCTATCACATATTTCAAACATTGTTGAATTTAGAACCCCTTCATCTAAATAATTGTGTATCTCTATGAATGAGTTCATTTTTGTATAATCCTCACTGGTGGATGTTGGCTTAGCAATTTGCACCTCCTCTTGGACTACATCAAAGGTGGTTATAAAATTTGGACATTCAATTTCATCCCCTTGATCATTTACCTTAGGTATCATTGGAGTGGAGGGTGCTACATTTGATGGTTGGTGTAGGTTGGCATCACTAACTCCAAAAGAACAATCTCTCATGTGAACATGTTGTGCCTTTTCTTCTTCCAAAACTTGTTCTACCTTTTCAAATATCTCATAGATTGTCTCTAGAGACAGGTCATCCAAGTTAATGAGTGTAACAAGTTTGGGGTGTATTTGAATAGCTTCCTCTTTCGATGTACCTAAAATTTCCCACATTTGAGAGTACAATTCATGAAACCTCACATTGAATTGACTCATGGACTCATTAGGCTCTTTACACATAGAGATGAATTGATTTTGCAACCTATCTAAGTCAAATTGATTACCAAAGTGATAAATATAGGCTGTTTCTAATTGGCTCTAAGAAGTCTTAACCTCCATGGGTAAATGGCAATACCACGAGAATGATCTATCACCCATAATGTATGGGAAGAACCTACAAGCAATAGGCTCACAAAATACTTGAAATTGACATAATGAGAACTTATAGATATGTAGATTTTGTAGGTATCCTGATGCCACTTCTTTATTAAAAAGTCGCAAAAACTCCAATAACATTTCATGAATTTGATAAGATGTTCCAAAGGTAGAATGACATTCATAATACTTTCCTAATGCAAATACCATCTTTTCTCTTAGGGACATCATTTCTTCCCTTAGGGATACAATTTGCTCCTCAAATGTTGCCATTAGTGAAACTCAAAGAATAACTTCAAAACCAATTTCTTAGTCATGAATAAAAGAAGGAACCATGACAAAGCAACATTCTAAAAATGTAAATTAGTTTCGATTCACCAGATCGCATATGCGCAAGTGAAGAGCATACTCCTAGTGTTGTAGGCTTTCTGATTCACAAGATCACATTACACGCAAGTGAAGAGCATAATACCGACAACAAATACATTTTAGACAACATAATTTCTTACAAATAAGCATGAAATGACTCGCAAATATCAAACATGTAATGTATGAATAATCATGTTAGCATCAACCAAGAGAGGTATCCATTAAAATCAAATGAAAGTAATTGCATGGAGACAACCTCGTTAGTCAAGACCAACAAAATCAAATCAAAACCCATTATTCCTGTATGAACAATCAAAAGTTTTAGAACAATGTATAGCAATTCATGTCCTCCTTTTAACACTAGAAGGCTGTATTGTTAAAAGAGGGCTAAAGATAATAATCAATAGGGCATGAAATATTCAAAATTTAAATCCCTATAGCATTTAAATCACACTGAAATAAACCAATTCGGGCCCTCCTTCTAGCGCCAATCTGTTGAGTGGTATTTTCACCCAATTGTGAAAGTACACTCTCCCTTAGGATTTGGGTTCCAAATCCCCTCTTGCAAAGAAATTAAATAAACAACTTCTCCAAGGTCTCCGTTGTATTAGCATTTGCATATGTGTATTAGTAATCTCAAATAAAGATATTCAATTTAAATGCTTGGAACACCTTAGTGATTGCAAGTAACTGTAAACAAGGGGCAATGTTGGTTTATTTCACCATGAAACTTTAGTGATTGTTCATTGTTTTTTGGATTTTGAAATTTTTTAAATGTTTATTTTAATGCCTGAAAATTTAAAATAAGTTAAAATTTTTGGAAAAATAAAATGCAGAAAAATGAAAATGAAATGCAGAAAACTGAAAATAAAATGCATTCAGTATGATGCTATCCTATTTCGACAAAACCGAAGATGTGAGGTCTCCATGCATGCAACCTAACCTATTGGACTTGCAAAACAAGCACAATCCCCATAGACTAAGTGTTGGTTCCTAGGGTTTAAAATAAATTTCAGGTTCAAGCATTCACATGAAGCAACCAAGCAAACTTGCATTAACTCCATCTACAAACTCGAAATCTGAAAAAGAGAAAAGAAATAGACATTAAATCCATAGCATGCAAAGAGAATCTCCTTCTTTCTTGCCCTCAAGATGCAAATTTCTGAAAACTTCTGCATTAAAAATGTGTCATTTTACAATAGCAGAATTTTTGGTTTTCCCAAACCAGTCCATGGAAGAAAAATGACTCAAACAGGTCCAGAATGGCCCTCTTGCCTTCAAATCTGCAACTCTGCTCGCAGCAATTTCCAACCCTTCAAAACATCCTTGCCTGGCGTATTTAAACTTTTCAGGAAGCTTTTCATTTCATTTTCCAATGGTTGTTCGTTTCACCTTCCCTTGTGCATGCATGTGTTTTGGTTTCCAAAAAAACTTTTCATTTCTATTTTGTGGCCCTTCGTTTCATTTTCTCCACATGGGCTTGCGTCCGTTTCCTTCCATGTGTAACGACCATCTTAAATGATTTCAAATCATTAAAGATTCCTTATGTAACGTTTTGTCTTATTCATTGGATTTTGTCCTTATGTCCACGTCACTATGCAGGTCTGTTACCTTGGCGAAAATTGGACATGTCACGAAATCGTGACACTTCTTGTTTCTCTACTTGCCTGCCCCTTTTGAATCATGAAAATGCAACATGTCGCGATATCGCGACACTTTTCCTCCTCTCTTTTGTTGCTTTACCAAAATGCAACATGTCGCGATATCGTGACACTTTTTTTTCTCTTTTGGTCGTGAAAATGCAACATGTCGCGATATCACGACACTTTTTCTCTTTTCATATTTTCTCTTTTGGCCACGAATGCAACATGTGCGATATCGACACTTTTCTTTTTGCCCGACAATGCAACATGTCACGATATCGCACACTTTTTCTCTTTTGGCCACGAAAATGCAACATGTCACGATATCGTGACACTTTTCTCTTTTGCCAAGCAACATGTCATCCTTTTCTTTCGAGATGCAACATGTCGCGATATCGCGACACTTTTTCTCTTTGGCCTGATGATGCAACATGTCGCGATATCGTGACACTTTTTCTCTTTTGGCCACGATGATGCAACATGTCGCGATATCGCGACACTTTTTCTCTTTTGGCCGTGACGATGCAACATGTCGCGATATCGTGACACTTTTTCTCTTTTGGCCGTGACGATGCAACATGTCGCGATATCGTGACACTTTTTCTCCTTTGGCCGCGACGATGCAACATGTCACGATATCGCGACACTTTTTCTCTTTTGGCCGTGACGATGCAACATGTCGCGATATCACGACACTTTTTCTCTTTTGGCCGTGACGATGCAACATGTCGTGATATCGTGACACTTTTTCCTCCTTGCTCTCTCCCTTTGCTTTGGACCGTGAAAATGCAACATGTCGCGATATCGCGACACTTTTTTCTCCTTGTGGTGTTTTGCTTTTTCTTTGATCTTTAGCATATGGGCCACTTCGGTCTTCTTGGAAAACATGCAAAAAAGGTGGGTCCCCAATTTTGGGGTACGTTGTGGAGCAACCACAACAAATGGTGACTCTACTGGGAAATGCTCCTGAGCATTTCGGTGAGAACTCAACCTAAAAACACACAGACTCAAATACAAGCGTCAACAAATATCCCAAGAATGAAACTAGACGAGAAATACATGAAGCATTAGAATTATTAAGCATCAGCTCGGTGTGTGCAATGTGCTTCATTCCCTATCGTTTGAAACTCGTTCAACTTTCCATTGTCAGTTTCACTTATGATTCGTATGCAAGGCTATGAATGATTTGTGCAAGGATTTGATGTATGACAACTATGTTAGAGATATAACAACCTGCTTTGCAAAGGCTCAAACTTTCTAGTATCATGAACAAACATATTAAAACTGTCAAACCCTCTTAGGACCAAATATATGTATACTGAATTAATTTACTAGATCCCAAAGTTGGTTATGTGCCCCTACCATCTTGAACCCATGTGCAAGTGTAAGTGAAATCAGAGCTTTGGGGAATAGGATTCCCAACCTAAGCGAGATGGGAATTTAACCCTATCCTTACTACTCGATCCGGAGTTCATTACCTCATCTTGAACAAAATGATTTAACTCTGTTATGGATGAAACCGTCAGGCTAGCTCTGTCCGTTTGAGCGATCGGTGGTCTTGCTTTTAGACAAGACATGTTGCCACGCATGAGCATACTCCATTGCCAGTCAGGCGTCTATAGCCCCGGTGGAGATCAACCCCATAATCCATGATTTGACTTTACTTTTGATTTCTTGAACCTTGGGGATGACTACCCATCCTTGCAAGGGACATGTAGTACGATCCTTCCAATCCAATATCAATGATGCAATGAAAAGTAGAATGAAAAATATTTTCTTTGGAATTTCAAGTTCTTGAGTGGGCAAAATAGAAGCTTTGGGGAATCGGATTCTCAACCTAAGCGAGATGAGAATTAGACCCTATCCTTACTACTCCATGAAGGTCAAATCGGAGCTTTGGGGAGTTGGATCCTCAACCTAAGTTCGATGGGGATTTAACCCTATCCTTACTACTCTGATTTTAGGCTTTAAGCACTATGGGAGTGGTAAAAACCACTGTTTTAAGGATTATGTTGCATAATAGGACAGACACGAAATACTCCTTTCGCCTCACCTTTTCTTCCAAGTATGGTTTTGACCATTTTGCTCAAGATCCTCTTTAATATGTGTAGAACGTGCTTGGTTCAAGATAGTTCGGGCATCGGTTCCCAACCTTAGGATCCTTTTAATATATGTTATGTAATAACCCTAAGAGGATTCGACACCTTTTCAATGATTGTATATGAAATGAAGATGCAACTGAGATGAAATGTATATGCAATGTGGAATGTAACATGAGATATGAATGCATTGCTCCTTTTGAAATGCGGATGGAGTATACCACCTACTTTGCCATAATTTATAAAACCGACAACTTCATGCATCACAAGTTCCAAACGATATTCTTTAATGTGTTTGCGATATTCGTGGAGCTTTCTGCAATACAATTCCGATGTTTCATATTCTCCTAGCCTTAGTCAACATTCATAAGGACATAAGTTGACATCTCGCTTTTTTTTTTTTTTTAAAACAAACCAAAAGTGTCCAAAGGACCAACACACAAAACTTAAAACCAAAATGAGATCCAATCCAAAACCAAAACACAAAAACCAACATGTATATACAAATGTACAATATAATACAAGATGGTGCAAAGTTTGGATTATCATTTTCCCGGATCCCAAACCTGATTAGAATTCTTTAAAAGACATATGACGTGATACGCATACCAAGTTTGGAAGGAATCAAATAAGAACAAGACTAGACCAAACAAAGCAACCAACTTCAACTTTCCCCTCTCATCCCACCAATTAGATTTAGTTCCATTAGTATTCTCATAGGTGAGATTCAAATTACCAAATTGATTAGACAATGGTTGATTTTCAATTCTTTCTTGTCTATTCTTTAAGGTGCAAATTTCATAATTCCATTCATGATTTAAAACTAGGCTTTCTTTATTCAAAATGAAATTTTGTAAGCAAGAGCCTATTTCTAAAAAATTCAAAGCTAATTCATTTTCCATGTTCTTAGGCCAATCAAAATTGTGCAACAATTTACCAGCATCTAGGATCTTTACTAAATGGGGATCATTAAGAGTTTTTATCCTAGGTTCAAGAATTAATTGTTGATGAATTTGATTTAGCAATTTAAGTGCATCAAGCTCCTTTTCATTCATTAAAGTAATGTTATCAAAGGTGTGGTTAGAAATTAATCCTTGTTCTTCATTCACCTTCAATGGTATTTCATCATAAATATCATTTGAATTATACAAATCTTCACCTAAATCTTGGATGTTTGGACACAAAGGTTTAGATTTTACCTTTTTCACCTTTTCATTTACCAAAATTTGATGAGGATTTGCCATTCCCTCTTTCACCTCATGGTCTTCATATTCTTCATTGATTACTTGTTCATCAAACATACCAAAATTGGGCACCCAATTGAAAACATGCCCATCCTTTTCAACCCTCAAATATTCTTGGTCAAAGTGTATGTCAAGTAACTCATCTTCATGATCAATCACTTTCATTGCTTCTAATAGATCAACCACTTTGTCATTTAATTCCAATTCTTTGTTCACTATCCATGGTATCTCTTCCAAAACATCCTCAAATTGTACAGGAGTTGTAATATCTTCCTTTGAGTAGGCGATTATGTTGTCCTCTATATCAATTGGCACACAAGTTTCATTAGCAGTTTTGGAGTGAATGTAGTCTTCCCACTTCTTCCAAGCATCATAATAATCATCTTCCAAAGTCAAGTGGTGACGTTCAACTACTTCTTCAACATCTTCCAATTCATCAATGTGTTTCTCATCAAATTCACCTTCACCTTCTTTAGATGATTCAATAATTTTCAAAAGTGGGTTGTTTCTTGAATTCAAATTTGTAAGGCTATCATCGTCCAAATTAGTAACCCATGATTCAATTTTATCACAATTTGGAGGGTGAAGAATTTTTTGATCATTAGTTCCAAGCTTCTCATCGAGAGTTTCTTCCAAGAACAAGTGGTGAAATTCTATCATATCTTCAAATTCATTTATTGGTTTTCTTCCAATTTCACTTTCAACCACTTCATCCAATTCTATGGTAGGTTCCGTCCTATCACATATTTCAAACATTGTTGAATTTAGAACCCCTTCATCTAAATAATCGTGTATCTCTATGAATGAGTTCATTTCTGCATAATCCTCACTGGTGGATGTTGGCTTAGCAATTTGCACCTCCTCTTGGACTACATCTAAGGTGGTTGTAACATTTGGACCTTCAAATTCATCCCCTTGATCATTTACCTTAGGTATCATTGGAGTGGAGGGTGCTACATTTGATGGTTGGTGTAGGTTGGCATCACTAACTCCAAAAGAACAATCTCTCATGTGAACATGTTGTGCCTTTTCTTCTTCCAAAACTTGTTCTACCTTTTCAAAGATCTCATAGATTGTCTCTAGAGACAGGTCATCCAAGTTTTCCTTAATGAGTGTAACAAGTTTGGGGTGTATGGCTCCCATGTATACTTGAATAGCTTCCTCTTCCGATGTACCCAAACTTTCCCACATTTGAGAGTACAATTCATGAAACCTCACATTGAATTGACTCATGGACTCATTAGGCTCTTTACACATAGAGGTGAATTGATTTTGCAACCTATCTAAGTCAACTTGATTACCAAAGTGATAAATATAGGCTGCTTCTAATTGGCTCCAAGAAGTCTTAACCTCCATGGGTAAATGGCAATACCACGAGAATGATCTATCACCCACAATGTATGGGAAGAACCTACAAGCAATAGGCTCACAAAATACTTGAAATTGACATAATGTGAACTTATAGATATGTAGATTTTGTAGGTATCCTGATGCCACTTCTTGATTAAAAAGTCGCAGAAACTCCAATAACATTTCATGAATTTGATAAGATGTTCCAAAGGTAGAATGACATTCATAATACTTTCCTAATGCAGATACCATCTTTTCTCTTAGGGACATCATTTCTTCCCTTAGGGATACAATTTGCTCCTCAAATGTTGCCATTAGTGAAACTCAAAGAATAACTTCAAAACCAATTTGTTAGTCATGAATAAAAGAAGGAACCATGACAAAGCAACATTCTAAAAATGTAAATTAGTTTCTGATTCACCAGATCGCATATGCGCAAGTGAAGAGCATACTCCTAGTGTTGTAGGCTTTTTGATTCACAAGATCGCATTACACGCAAGTGAAGAGCATAATACCGACAACAAATACATTTTAGACAACATAATTCCTTACAAATAAGCATGAAATGACTCGCAAATATCAAACATGTAACGTATGAATAATCATGTTAGCATCAACCAAGAGAGGTATCCATTAAAATCAAATGAAAGTAATTGCATGGAGACAACCTCGTTAGTCAAGACCAACAAAATCAAATCAAAACCCATTATTCCTGTATGAACAATCAAAAGCGTTAGAACAATGCATAGCAATTCATGTCCTCCTTTTAACACTACAAGGTTGTATTGTTAAAAGAGGGCTAAAGATAATAATCAATAGGGCATGAAATATTCAAAATTTAAATCCCTATAGCATTTAAATCACACTGAAATAAACCAATTCGGGCCCTCCTTCTAGCGCCAATCTGTTGAGTGGTATTTTCACCCAATTGTGAAAGTACACTCTCCCTTAGGATTTGGGTTCCAAATCCCCTCTTGCAAAGAAGTTAAATAAACAACTTCTCCAAGGTCTCCGTTGTATTAGCATTTGCATATGTGTATTAGTAATCTCAAATAAAGATATTCAATTTAAATGCTTGGAACACCTTAGTGATTGCAAGTAATTGTAAACAAGGGGCAATGTTGGTTTATTTCACCATGAAACTTTAGTGATTGTTCATTGTTTTTTGGATTTTGAAATTTTTTAAATGTTTATTTTAATGCCTGAAAATTTAAAATAAGTTAAAATTTTTGGAAAAATAAAATGCAGAAAAATGAAAATGAAATGCAGAAAACTGAAAATAAAATGCATTCAGTATGATGCTATCCTATTTCGACAAAACCGAAGATGTGAGGTCTCCATGCATGCAACCTAACCTATTGGACTTGCAAAACAAGCACAATCCCCATAGACTAAGTGTTGGTTCCTAGGGTTTAAAATAAATTTCAGGTTCAAGCATTCACATGAAGCAACCAAGCAAACTTGCATTAACTCCATCTACAAACTCGAAATCTGAAAAAGAGAAAAGAAATAGACATTAAATCCATAGCATGCAAAGAGAATCTCCTTCTTTCTTGCCCTCAAGATGCAAATTTCTGAAAACTTCTGCATTAAAAATGTGTCATTTTACAATAGCAGAATTTCTGGTTTTCCCAAACCAGTCCATGGAAGAAAAATGACTCAAACAGGTCCAGAATGGCCCTCTTGCCTTCAAATCTGCAACTCTGCTCATAGCAATTTCCAACCCCTCAAAACATCCTTGCCTGGCGTATTTAAACTTTTCAGGAAGCTTTTCGTTTCATTTTCCAATGGCTGTTCGTTTCACCTTCCCTTGTGCATGCATGTGTTTTGGTTTCCAAAAAAACTTTTCGTTTCTATTTTGTGGCCCTTCGTTTCATTTTCTCCACATGGGCTTGCATCCGTTTCCTTCCGTGTGTAACGACCATCTTAAATGATTTCAAATCATTAAAGATTCCTTATGTAACATTTTGTCTTATTCATTGGATTTTGTCCTTATGTCCACGTCACTATGCAGGTCTGTTACCTTGGCAAAAATCGGACATGTCGCGAAATCGTGACACTTCTTGTTTCTCTGCTTGCTTGCCCCTTTTGAATCATGAAAATGCAACATGTCGCGATATCGCGACACTTTTCCTCCTTCTCTCTTTTGCTTTTAGCCAGAAAATGCAACATGTCGCGATATCGCGACACTTTTTCTTCTCTTTTGGTCGTGAAAATGCAACATGTCGCGATATCGCGACACTTTTTCTCTTTTGGCCGTGAAAATGCAACATGTCGCGATATCGCGACACTTTTTCTCTTTTGGCCACGACGATGCAACATGTCGCGATATCGCGACACTTTTTCTCTTTTGGCCGCGACGATGCAACATGTCGCGATATCGCGACACTTTTTCTCTTTTGGCCGTGACGATGCAACATGTCGCGATATCGCGACACTTTTTCTCTTTTGGCCGTGACGATGCAACATGTCGCGATATCGTGACACTTTTTCTCTTTTTGCCATGACGATGCAACATGTCGTGATATCGTGACACTTTTTCTCTTTTGGCCGCGATGATGCAACATGTCGCGATATCGCGACACTTTTTCTCTTTTGGCCGCGACGATGCAACATGTCGCGATATCGTGACACTTTTTCTCTTTTGGCCGCGATGATGCAACATGTCGCGATATCGCGACACTTTTTCTCTTTTGGCCGTGACGATGCAACATGTCGCGATATCGCGACACTTTTTCTCTTTTGGCCGCGACGATGCAACATGTCGCGATATCGCGACACTTTTTCCTCCTTGCTCTCTCCCTTTGCTTTGGACCGTGAAAATGCAACATGTCGCGATATCGCGACACTTTTTTCTCCTTGTGGTGTTTTGCTTTTTCTTTGATCTTTAGCATATGGGCCACTTCGGTCTTCTTGGAAAACATGCAAAAAAGGTGGGTCCCCAATTTTGGGGTACGTTGTGGAGCAACCACAACAGGTGTTAATACTAGTTTTGGAAGAATGAGAAACCATTTTTGTAGAAAACCAGTGAACTTGGATGTATTATTCAGGAGGCGTTTAAATAAGGTTACAACTCTAGGAATAGCACACCGGATGAAACAGGTAAACAGAACTCTGTTACGTAGTTGTAACAGAGAGCTACATAGAGAATAGAAACAAATGTATTGTTAAGTATGCTAACATCCCCCTTTATTACATTATTTTGGTAATGTAATAACTAATAGCTATACTAACATTCCCTTACATCATTTTGCAATACAAAGTGAGCTGCGAAAAAATTCAAATTTGACACGTCCAAGTGCCTTAGTGAAAATGTCTGCAACTTGAGCATCAGTGCGAATGTGCTGAAGCTGAATTCAGTGCTTTGGAACTTCATATCGAATGAAATGACATTGTGTTTCAATGTGCTTTGTTCTTTCATGATGGACTGGATTCTTGACGAGGTTCAAAACACCTTGATTGTCGCAAAACAAGCGTATTGGAGATTTTTATGGATGGCCCATACTTGTCAGAATGCAATGTAACCATATCACTTCGCACACAGCTTCATGTGCGGCACGATATTTTGCCTCTGTTGATGAAATAGCAACCACATATTGCTTCTTGCTGTGCCAAGAGACAGGACCGGATCCCAGATGAAAAATGTATCCAGAAGTTGACTTGCGATCATCAAATGATCCGGCATAGTCGGAGTCCGTGTATCCTTGCAAGAAGAATTTGTTGTTCCTCTTGTATCCTAGGCCATATTCCATAGTACCACGGACATAGTGAAGAACACGTTTTGCTGCTTTCCAATGAGTGGTCTTAGGCTCATGCATGAACCTCGAAATATAGTTGATAGCAAATACGATATCTGGCCTAGTATTGGTCAGATATATGAGACTCCCAATCAACTGTCGATAGAGAGTACCATCTACCTGAGGTGAGTCATCATATCACGACAACTGAAGTCCATTCTCCATCGGAGTTGCCATTGGCTTGCAATCAGTCATGCGATATTTATCCAGCAATGTCTTGGCATATTTTTTCTGAGACACTTTGATGGAGTGCTCCTTCTGGCTAAATTCCAGACCAAGACAATAATGGAGAAGTTCGAGATCTGTCATCTCAAAATATTTGCACAAGTTTCTTTTGACAGTAGAGATCATAGTTTTTGAACTCCCTGTAATGAGCAGATCATCCACATAGAGTACAAGCAACACTATCTCAGAACCCTATTTCTTTAAATAGAGGTTTGCATCTGACGGACATCTCTTAAATCCATGCTGCATAAGGTGATTGTCCATTTTTATATACCAAGCTCGAGGAGCTTGTTTCGGACTCATATAAGGATTTGACCAATTTGCAAACTTTCTGCTTTTGGCCTTCCACTTCAAATCCTTCAGGCTGAGTCATATAGACTTCTTCTTAGAGATCACCATTTAGAAAGGCACTTTTGACATCCATCTGGTGAACTTTCCACCCATATTGTGCTACCATAGCACACATAAACCGAATTATGGTCATTCGAGTAGTAGGTGCAAAAGTTTCCTCGTAGTCAATGCCTTCCTTTTGAGCATAGCCCTTTGCAACAAGATGGGCCTTATGCTTATCAATTGTTCCATCTGCCTTGTACTTGACTTTATATACCCATTTGCAGCCAATGGGTTTCTTTCCATGCGGCAAATCAACAAGCTTCCAAGTTTTATTCTTCATCAAAGAATCATACTCTGTTTCCATAGCGGCCTTCCACTGAGGCTCACTAAGAGCATCTTGCACTGATGTAGGTTCAAGACCATCTATGGTAGACATGAACGCCCTGTCATCATCAATATCCATATCCTCTACTTCTATACTTGGAGTCACAAAAAGTTCCTCAAAAGATTGACAAATATCATCAACTTCACCAGTTTCTCTGGCTTCTCTTTCCTTTTGAGCCATACTGCGTGTACGAGGTCTATCCAAATTCAAATTGGGAGGAGTGGATAAATTTGCGTCTCTGATTGTATTTGTACACCATTTAGGATTCTTCTTCGGTGGTGGTGAAGAAGATGTAGAAGGACCTCCTTTCTGTGTTGACGAAGGAATCTTCTCTTCCTTAGGTTCCACAATATCTTGGTGTACTTTAGATGTGCTCTGTGATGTGAAAGCTTCATCAAAGACAACATCTCTATTGATATGAATTTTCTTGGTCAAAGGATCTATCAAACGATATCCTTTAGAGTGCTCATAATAACCAAGAAAAATACATCTCAGTGTTTTCTCATCTAGCTTCTTCCTTTTCTCTTTTGGTATGTGCATGAAAGCGTGACATCCGAAAATATGTAGATGAGATATAGAGGGTTTTCGACCACTCCATGCTTCCTGTGGAGTCATTCCTTTTAGGGCCTTTGTGGGTGCCCTATTCAACAGATACACTGCAGTGGTGACAGCTTCTGCCCAATATTGTTGCCCAAGAGTAGCTCCTGTGAGCATACAACAAACCATTTCCATGATAGAACGGTTCCTTCTCTCAGCAACTCCATTTTGCTAGGGAGTATAGGCAGTTGTTAACTGTCTCTTGATTCCATGCTTATCTAGGAATGCAAAAAATTCATTAGAGGTAAACTCTCCCCCTCGATCTGAGTGGAGGGTTTTAATAGAAGCTCCTCACTCCTTCTCAACGGATTTCTTGAACTGCTGGAAGAATGCGAAAGCTTCAGATTTCAGTTGGAGAAAGAAAACCCACATCTTTCGTGAGTAGTCATCTACGAATAACTGAAAGTACCTCTTCCCTCCACAACTATTGGGTGTGAAAGGACCGCACATATCGGTATGAATTAACTCCAGAGGTTTTTGTGCTCTTGTAGAGCTCTTCTCAAATGGTACTCTATGCTGCTTTCCTACCAAGCAGTCAGAGCATACTGGCAATGTGGCAGAAAGGGAAGGAATACCATTTACCATCTCATACTTGCTGAGCTCAAGTAAGTAGCCAGAACTAATATGCCCATATCTCTTGTGCCATAGGGAAGTTGCCTCCTTGGTAGAGATATTCATGGCAACATGTGGAGTAGAGATAGCATCTAGTGAAAATAAGCCATGCTTATATGAAGCTGTTGCAATTTGCTTACCCTTCCTGGTAATGGTACAACACTTCTTTCCATTCTCAACACGAAAGTTGACAACCATATTTTTGTCTAGGATTTGTGTCACTGACAGCAAATTGTTAGCCAATCTCGAAACATAGAGGACTTTGTCAATCTGACACTTGCCATCAAGAAGAGTGACTGAAACTGTACCCTCTCCCTGAACCCTATAGGTTTTATCATCAGCAATGGTGACAGGTTTGCCCTCTTTGGCCACAAATGATTCAAACCACGATCTGTCGCCAGTCATATGTTTGCTAGCTCCAAAATCGACATACCAAACAGGATCCCTTTGTGTGGAATCTATGGTAGTCATGAGCACCTTGTGTGCCCATTCAGAATCTGAGTCAGATTCTTCAACAGCAACATTCACCTGGGGTTGCTTGTTTTTATTTTGTGGTTTGTTTTGGCCTTTCTGCTTGTTCTTATGCCAACACCTGTTGGTGTCATGGTTGTCTTTCTCACAGATCTTGCACCACCTCTTCTTCTGTTGAGGTTGTTTGCCTTTTCCTTTCGTATCCTGTTGAGAATTTCCTCCTTTCTAAAAGTTGCCTCCTTTTTGCCCATTACCTTTCTTCCTTGAACCCTGCTTGTTGGTGTATAGGGCTGTATTGGAAGAATCATCCTTGTGAAGTTGGCGTGCCTCCTGTTGTTGAAGCAGATTGACCAACTCAATGTAGGTAATTTGTCGTTGAGACACCTGGATGGAGTTTATCAACATATCAAATGAAGAAGGTAAAGATCTCATCACAAGTGAAATGAGAAGCTTTTCATCCACAGTATCTCCCAAAGAACTCAATTTCTCTTTCAACTCAGACACTCTGCATAGAAAGAGTTCAACTGTCTCACCCTGTCTCAAACTTAGGTTATGAAGTTGTTGTTGAATATGAATAATGGTGGATTCATTCTTCCCCTCATAGATGGTTCTAAGTGCATCCCATGCCTCTTTACCACTTGCTTTGTCAGCTATATGAGGTTGCACTTCATCTAAAATAGCAAACAAAATGAGCACCTTTGCTCGACTGTCTTTCTTGTCAAAAGCTATCTGATCTACTAAAGGACCTGTGGATCCTGCTATTGGTGAAGGCCTAGTTGCTACTCCAGTAACAATATCCCACAAATCTTCCATTTGGAGAATTGCCTTCATCTTATGTTTCCATGGTGTATAATTTGGACCTTTCAATAACTGATGCGGATCAGTCATCAACTTTGCAACAGTGGCCATAGTGAAGGTTCCTTATATCACCAATTGGTCCCCCTTTCGATATACCTTTTGCTAGGCCAATATACCGTACAAAATACCCGCCCTTACATGAGGGAAACTATAGGTATTTAGAAATATCAACAAAAATCACCCGCCCTTACGTGAGGGAGACTATAGGTGAATTTTAGAGATCATACGATACGTGGAACATAAGTGGTACTGAAAGGGAATCGCCTTGTTGATGGCACCTACCATAGAAGATTCTTCTCATGCGTGGGGCGTAACTTCCCCTAAACACTATGAAGAATACTTCATCAAGATTTACGCCTAAACACAAGTGCGATAAAGGGTAGTGGATGGAGTAAAAAATGCAAAAATGGCGTACTTATTCCTCCCCGACGATTTATAGAGAACAAGATCAGACATCGTTGTAGCAGCTATATTAGGCGGTGGATACAGTAGCCAAATCACGACATCTTTACCTATAAGTGCTGGCCAAAGGTATCACAAATACCGAACGCTGCAGTGTAATAAATTGCACGGATGGGTTTTAATTATTTCGGGGAAGTGTTTTGATTTTAAGTTTTTAATGTTATAGTGCAAAAATGAAATATGCAACATACAACATAAAAAAACTGCCCACAAGAATAACCCACAAGGTGTCGGTCACAGTCGAAAATGCACCTTTTACAATTTTCCAAATTGTTATTTTTCAAAAAATTACTCACTATCCCCCTTTGATTTTTTGAAAAAAAAATATCCCCCCTTAAAAGGCTTTCTTTAACAAAGCATTTTAATAATTATTATTTATTTAAAGTTAAAAATAATAATTTTAATTTATATAGTTTTTAAAACTTTAAAAAATAAATTAAAAATAAATTTTAATTTATAAAGTTTAAAAACTATTAAAAAATAAATTAAAATTAAAAAATTTAACTAAAAATAATAATAATTAAAAAACGTTTGAAAAAAAATTTATACCTTGGGGGAGTCGGCGGGATTTGAACCCCCGACCTGCAGGCTCCCTGAGCCTTACCGCACGGCTCATGACCACGTGAGCCAACGGGCTGATCCGAAAGGATCAGTCAACCTCCTCCGTTTTCAACCTCAGAATTCTCCTCCTCCATAGCAACCTCCTCTGCAACTCGCAGTCGCGGCTTTGCTTCATCGTGTGTTGCTGTTTCCGCTCGCTCGCACCGCGTAAAAAAAATTCCACCCCGGTCGCTTCCATCTACAACTCCCTCCTCCTCTGCACGATTCACGCTGGCTCTGCTGGGCGAACCTCGACGACGGGGGGGGTTTATACCCCATGTTTCCCGCACTGCATAGGAATTTTAAAATTCCTGTCAGCGGGACGGGGGGGTGGGGGGCCTGGGAACTCCTCCCCACCTGACGCGCCGCCCGAGGGAGCGGACCTGACACGCGCGTTTCGCGCTGTCTCGTCCTCCCTCCAACGGGGGGCCGAGGGCGTTGGGACACGCGCCTTGCACGCTGTCTCGCCCTCCGTTCTCCTGCACAGGGGGGGCCTTGGGACGCACGTTGCGCGCTGTCTCGGCCTCCGTTCTCCTGCGTGTAGGGGGCGGGCGTTGGGACGCGCGTTGCGCGCTGTCCACGCCTCCTCCTCCAACCAGGGGAGCGATGCGCGCTGTGTCTTCACAGTGCACGCCGCGTCGTCCTCCAACGCGGACACGGGCGCTGCGACCAGGGGCGGGGAGCGCTCTGCGTCCGGAATTTTTTTTTTTTTTTTTATTACATAATCACGCGATGTCGTGATTTTTTTTAAAAAAATCGCGTCGCGAATTGTTAGCCAGACACAGCTCCTCCTCCCACCAGAAAACGCAGCAATCTTCAGAAGCAAAACTGCATACTCTCCCCAGCCTTTCTTCTCGCCACTGGCTCTGATGCCATGTAGTAAACCAGCGAACTTGGATGTATTATTTAGGAGGCGTTTAAATAAGGTTACAACTCCGGGAATAGCACACCGGATGAAACAGGTAAACAGAACTCTGTTACGTAGTTGTAACAGAGAGCTACATAGAGAATAGAAACAAATGTATTGTTAAATACGCTAACAATTTTATAATCCAAGTTTTAGAAATTTGTTATTCTAATTTCATGTTAATTAGAGCTAGACTTTCTTTACAACAATTAGTGTTTGATTTGGATTTTTTAATACATAGGGGAATCGGCAACACCATTGGGTACTTCTACTATAAACCCTAGCATGTTGGGTTAGACAAAGTCAATAGGACCCTCGACTCTTGGGCATTGAACAAGGGAAAATTTGAGTTTACACAGATTTTTATGAGGGGTATCAGTTCCCTCGTATCGATATTTGAACTTGGGTCTCATTTGAGTTGGATTTTGACTACTATAAATATGAGTTGAAGGCTCATTTTAAGGATCCTTTTGGTAAACTTGAAAAACTACTCTACTCTTTGAATCAAAATTATGCTATGTAGAAAACCTCTATAATCTCTAGCTCATTGGGTAAAGATAAAATCAATAAGACTCCAACCCTCCTAGGAATCGAATAGGGACAACCTAAAAATAAGTACTCAACCATTACCAACTAGCATATCCCTTTCTAAACTTAATCAAAATTATGTTGGACAATATCATTGGAATAAATAGATAAATTATACATGATAATTGCTATAGGATTATCTATACTCTTTCATTAACTTTTTGATGGTGAATAAATGATATATTTACCTCTTCCGTTAAATCTTAATTTAGTCATTTTCATCCATTTCCTTGTAACTCTACTATTGAATATATTTTGTATTTCTATATATATTTATTGGATTAAATTTAAATTGCTATAATTGTATTTATGTATTTAGTTATTTACTTAAATGCATTTATGTTTTCTTTTATAGCTTTTTTTTTTATTAAACATTTAGACTAGATTATTGCATTAGAAAGAATCCAAACTTCTATATAGGTTGAAAAGCATAAAACTATTTCTTCCAATGTTGATAAGAGTGGAAACCCATTAATGTTCTCAATGCAACATATAAAATTATTGACAAGGCTTTAGCTCGAAGAATAAGTATTATTACATAATATTAGGTTAAATGAATAAATGGCTTCTTAAAGGGGAGGTATATTCTTAACAATTTAATTTTAGAATGGGAAATGTTTGAATGGATGGTAGATTTTGGTTAAGATGCTCTATTTCTAAAACTAGAGGATGAAATCCATTGACCATTTATCGTTTAAATGATTTAGTGACTGGGATTTAGTCCTTTGATTAGACACTTAATCTCCCTTATCATCGTTGATGCCCATATTAGAATTTCTAGTAATGGTTCTCATTCTATTACCTATAAAGGTTATAATTTAGTTATAAAATTGAAACTTTATTGTCAACGATGTGGTGTGTATTACAATGTAACCTTGTTTTTATAGTGTTTTTATCATTCATATTATAATATTATAATGATTATTTTATAATAAGCATTGAATTATATTTTCCAATATCATCCTCATACAGTCCACTCTCGCTCTGCTCAACGATTGTGGCTTTGCATTCTAATGGATCTTGGGATGGCTTTCATCTGTTTGTATTCGTGTTTCAATTCTTACAGTTATCTGAGAAGTTCTCTCATTCAGTCCTCTCTTTTGCATTGCTAGTGTGTGATTTTGATGAAATGTGGTATCCGGGTGGGGAAGCTCTGGATGAACTAGTGGAATCTCTTTCTTTGGAAAAGCCTTGTGGCCAAGCTATTGGGGAGGCTACGCCCAAAAGGAATGGTGGGAGTGTAGACTTAGCCAATCAGGTTGTTGATGGAGATGTCCATCCCCAATTCAAAATATTTATCTATGACTCAACTGTGTCTTTTCTATTGGAAACTTTATCCGGTAAATTAGTGGGAAAATTCTTCGAGAGAAAACTAGATGTTGATGATTTAAAGATATGGGCCATCACCCATTGGAAGCCGACTGGCAGCCTCTATTTATCTCTTCTTTCAAGGAATTTTTTCTCTTTTCTTTGTCGGACCATTCTGATG
This sequence comes from Wollemia nobilis, assembly GCA_028583015.1. Classification (NCBI taxonomy): domain Eukaryota; kingdom Viridiplantae; phylum Streptophyta; class Pinopsida; order Araucariales; family Araucariaceae; genus Wollemia; species Wollemia nobilis. The sequence continues at coordinate 6,620,073 of JAQPPZ010016348.1, forward strand.
TTGATTGGGTGTTGGAAGAGGGGTTGTGGTTTTTCGTAAAGTGTGGGTTGTAATTGAGGAAATGGAACTCTAGGTTTAACCCTGCTACTCACAAAGTGGACATGGTTCCAGTTTGGATTCATCTTCCTTAAGTCCCTCTCTATTTATGGCATGACTCCATCTTCAAATAGATTGCCAATGCAATTGGGAAATTTATCTCTTTTGATGCCTCTTCCATGTCGGAATACAAAAGGCAATTTTTTTGCCTGAGTGTTCTCACGGACTTGTCCAAAGAGCTGCCAAAATATATTTTTATCAACTCTTTTGCAGGAAGGTGGGAGCAGGTAATCATCTACAAACATGATAGCTTTTCATGTTCATATTATGGGGGTAAAGGTCATTCATATTTGCATTGCAAAATTAAGTCGGGGGATGTCCCTACTAGGGTGCAACTCTCGCAAGGATTTGTGTCTACGGTGGAGAAAGGGAAGAGACCGACCTCTATTTTTGGTGTTAGCAAGTTTGTTTGGTATTTCCCCTCAAAGAAGCAAATAATATGGAAGAAGAAATCATTCGTTGCCCTGTCGATCAAGGAAGTCGCTGCTCCTTCGGTGGCTCTTCAAAATTTGGCTCCCCCTCTTTCCTCCCCTCCATTGGCACCTATGGTTAGGGAGGAGGAGTTGGTCAAACCGATGTGTTCGGATATTGCAATGGAGAATTATAATAGGCTAGATGTGGAATTGTTTTTGGAAGTCAATCTGGTAGAGGCTTCTATCCCCTTAGACAACTCTTTCAAGTGTCTAAATGCTCTGGAAAAATACTTGGGTCCATTGTGCTCTAAATCCCAGATGGCGACCTCGGTGGGTTCCTTAAGGGAATGACCATAATCCTCGGTGGATCATTGTCTATCCTTCTCTCCTAGCATGACCAATCATGTGGATGGTTGTTCACCCTCTATGGTAATAAATGAAGCTTTAGTGATGGATGTGGCTCCTTCTTCCCCGTATCCTCAGTCGGTGGTAATGGAGAAGGGCTCTCCTAGCCCTAAAACCCATAGTAATAGAAGACGTTTGATGGATTTTGGCAAGGCCTATAAAATTGGAAGGCCTATGTCTAAAGTAAGTAGGAAAAAAAAGGCCAATGATTCTATGGCTAATGAAGTTCAATCTAGACTAGTTATGAAAATTGATGAAGGCAAAAAACGATTGAGCTTGGATGGTTTCTTGATCTCGTCGGTAGGTGGTGGAGATAAAGTGATTTCCCCCTTCCCATGAAGATATGATCATGGAACATAAAAGGGCTTAATAGCTCCTCTAAGAAGTGATTATTAGCATCCCTGAGAAGAGAATTGGCCCCTGATCTGTTATGCATTCAAGAATCAAAGCTTGAGGTCGAGTCATGGAGATCGATCCAAAGGGCAGTATGGAAGGACTCGGGTTTCATGGCTAGTGAAGCTATGGGAATAGCGGGTGGACTCCTTTTTTTTTGGAATTCACATAAATTTTATGGGCATGTAATCTCTGCTTCATGTAGAGTGATAAATATTCTTTTATGGTGCAATGAAACCCAAAGGCATTGGGTGGTCTCCAATATCTACGCTCCGAATACCACTTATGAAAGGAGATATTTCTGGCAGTAGTTGCTAGAAATGCATCAAACCTTCATTCATGAACATTGGTTATTGATTGGAGATTTTAACTCCCCTCTAAATCCTTCGAATAGAAGGGTTGGAAGTGGCCCTGATGAGCGTAGTATTACTGACCTAGCGGATTTCATATCTTTTGTAGAATTACGAGATGTGGATTTAAAATGGGGGTATTTTACATGAAGTAATAGTAGGTCGAGTAATGGTTTGATCTTGAGATGGCTAGATAGAGTGCTAGTTTTGTCTGGAAGTATCAATTTATTTAAGGATGTGGTGCTTTCCACATTGCCTAGAGTGGGCTCGAATCATAATCCTCTCCTTTTGGAGACTGTTGAAAACTCTTCTTTTGTTCTGAGACCCTTTCGCTTTGAAGCACTATGGTGCAACTTCCCTAACTTTGAAGATTACGTGAAAAATAGTGGGATGAGGAAGCGCTAGGATCAGGCCTTTTTAAAGTTGCCTTCAAAATTTGAAGGCTTCGTCATCAATTAAAATGGTGGAACAAGAACATGTATGGAAATATCTGGAGGGAGCTGGAAGCTTTAAAAAAGGTCGTTGAAATAGAGAAAAAGATTGAGTCACAGGGACTCGATGAGGTGTTATTAAGGGAGGAAAGGGAGTGCTTAGCCAATTATCATAAGAAACAAGCGGATATCGAGTTGCACTGGAAGCAAAAATTGAGAGAATTATGGCTAAGAGAAGGTGACAAGAATACGTGGTTCTTTCATGCGTCCACCATGTGGCAGAGGAGTAGGAATAGAATAGTGGAGATTATTAAGGAGGATGGCAGCTCTATTAGGAAGAGTGAAGAAATTTGATTAGAGGCTATAAATTTATTTAGTTCTCTTATTGGTCCCCCCTGAATTGGGATTTGACGGTGGAACGTGTTATGTTAGATGCCATTCCTATGTTGGTGACGGAGGAAATGAACGTGGGTTTGGAGGCCCCACTCACAGATTATGAAATATTTAATGTTTTTTAGGAGTTGGGGGCTTTAAAGGCTCTGGGGCCTTATGGATTTCCTCCATTGTTATTTTAGAAATATTGGAATATTTATGGGTCTGAGGTGGTGGAGGCTTTGAGAGAAGCCCAAAGATCGATGAATATTTCTAAATCCCTGAATGCCACGTTGATTGCCTTAATTCTAAAAAAGGATTCCGCCTCGTCATTTAAGGATTTTAGACCAATCAGTTTGTGCAATTCTTTATATAAATTCCTCTCTAAGGCTCTATCTAACAGACTCAAGGGGCTTCTTTTGAATCTCATTGATATGGCTCAAAGTGCCTTTGTGTTGGGTAGACAAATCTTAGATGGCGCTATTGTCATGCATGAGCTTCTTCATTCGGTCAAGTATAGTGGTAGAGAGGCTTTCCTTTTAAAGATCAACATTAGTAAGGCTTATGACAAAGTGACGTGGCCATTCTTACAAGAGGTGATGAGGAAGTTTGGCTTTAGTGATCGGTGGGTCACCCTTATTTCGGCTTGCATTTCTTCAGTTTGGTGCTCCATTCTAGTGAACAGATTGATGTCTGGATTTTTTAAGTCTCACCGTGGTTTGAGGCAAGGCAATCCACTTTCCCCCTTCCTCTTCCTCTTTGTGGTGAAGGCTTTGGGAAGAGTGATTGGAAGGTTGAGAAGGGAGGTGGGTCTTCATTCATCTCTCCCATGTTTGCCTGTATCTCATCACCAATTTACTGACGACACTCTAATTGCTAGTGGTGCATCAATATTTTTCGCTTGGGATATTAAAAAGATATTTTTGTGTTATGAGAGGGCTTTTTTTCAAGAGATCAAATTTGGGAAAAGTTTTCTCTACTTTGTTAACACTCCAAAAGCCAGGAAATCAAAGATTGTAAATATACTCAATTGTAGGATTGCCACGTTGCCAGCGACCTATCTTGGACTGCCTCTCTTCATGGGGAGAATGAAAGACTCACTATGGGACCCTTTGATTGAAAGAATCCAACATAAACTAGCCTCTTGGAAAGGGGTGTTGTTGAGCCAAGCAGGGAAGGTGGTACTTGTTCAAAGCACACTCCAGAGCATACCCATTTATTTCATGTCCTTATTCATGCTCCCTGCTAAAGTAACGAACAAAATTGATCATATTTGTAAAATTTTCCTTTGGGATGGATTGGATTTAAAAGGCAAGTACCACTTGGTCACTTGGGATCAGATTTGCAAGAGGAGAAAGGATGAGGGTCTTAATTTGAAAAGAGCAGCACTTATGAATAGAGCCCTGGTTGGTAAATCAGGGTGGTTGGTTTCTTCGAACATTGAGAGACCTTGATGTTCTATCCTTAAAGCGAAATACGGATTTAATTATTTCTTGTTAGATGATCTCTCCTCGAGAGGCTCCATTTATTGGAGAATCTTAATGAATATTAGGGACTTTGTGAAGGCTAAAAGCAGGTGGATCATTGGTGATGGGAGAAACATAAAGTTTTGGGAATACCATTGGTTGAGGGAAGAGCCATTATTGGATGACCCAAATCTTAGGGCTCTTGCTTTGAAAGCGATGGAGGAAGGTGAAACTTGGGTTTCCCAATATATGCCTATTTTCAATGGTAGGCATTCATGGAATTCTCATCCCTATTGGGTGTCCAACCAGGATGATTTCGTCAATTGACAGAGACTTTTAGTGGAACTTGACAGGTATGTGATTAGACAAGACAATTCTAGAGATCGTTTGATTTGGATCAGGGAAGCTGAAGGTGACTTTATTATGAAATTAGTTTATTCCTTCATTTTTCCGGAAGATGAGGCTCATTTTCCAGTGAATCTTATTTGGATTAAAAGACTAATCCCAAAGATCAATATTTATTTCTGGTTGGTGGCTCAAAATAAAATACTTTCTTTGGAGAATATTCGAAAGAGGGGTCACATTATGGTGAACATATGCTATATGTGCAAATTGAACTAGGAATCTATGCACCATCTTCTCCTCAACTCCCCGTTCACATGGCAGGTATTTATGTTTATTTTTAATTGGTTTAACATTTATTTGGTGTTTCTAGGTACGTTGATGGACAACATCCTTCAATGGTGTTGGTCGTTCGTGTCCCAACGACTATCTTGGTTGTGGAAAATTATGCTTTCCCATGTGTGGTGGGGGTGTGGAAAGAATGGAATGCCCATGATTTTAATGACGTTGAGACCGATGCTGTCAGGGTGGGTACTAAGATCATTAATAGAGCGTCAGAGAATGTCTTGGCTGCCTTTGTGGGTAAATGACCCAAGGTGCCCTCCTCCTCGAACGAAGTTTATTTGGAATTTAAATTGGGTTGGAGCCCTCTTCCTATCTCCCCCCTAACCTGATCCTAGAGCAGGAATTAAGTGGGTCCATCCGGCTCCCAATTGGCTGAAACTCAACTTCGATAGTGCCTCAAAAGGTAACCCCGGCAAGGCTGGAGCAGGCAGCATTGTGCAAAATGAGAATGGCAACATCATTTTGGCATTTGTTGAACCCCTTGATTCCCAATATTCACACTTTGTGGAGGCTCACGTAGCTTATATGGGATGAAATTGTTAGCAGATGTTGGCTGTCAGAATGTGGAAATCGAAGGCAACTCTTTGAACATAATCAAGATGCTCAAAGGGGAGTGTACACCTAGCTGGAACGTTCTCAATCTTATTGCGAAGCTAGGATATTGTTGTACGCTTTTGAACAGGTGAACATTCACCATGTGTTTCATGAGGGGAATGCACTGGCCGATATGTTGGCCAATTGTGGTGTTCATTGTGTTGTTTTTTTGGTGTGGAAAAACGATGTTTCGAATGATGTAGTCTCCCTTGCTAGGAAAGAGGCTCATGATGCTTTGTTTTTGTAAGGAGGATTCGGACATCCCTTTGGCTCTCATTGGAAGGGGTGTTCGGTCTCGCTTTGCCCTTTGACGGGATTTTGTTAGAGTTTGTTTTGCCTTCAAAGCGTTGTGTTTTCTAAGTTCTCTCTGGAATCAATATGGTTATTAGGAATTAAACTCTCTCGGTTATTCCTAATAGGTATAATATTTTGGAGATTGTTATTATATGGATGAGAGTTTGACTGTATGTATAAGATTGTTGGGACACTTTCAAAACCCTCTTTTTAAATTAATAAAAAAAAAAAATGTTTTTAAAATTTATATATATTTCGATAATTCAAACTGTATTGATCAAATAGTGGACTTCATTTTTGTTGTAGACATTTTCTATATCAATGCATTCTTTAGGTATATATTGATTTGCACACGGAGTAGAAGAGCCTATTCATATAAAAAAATAAAATTAAAAGAAAATACATATTTTTCCAAATTGAGAAGGCAAACCCAGTAACATACTGGTAACAAGCAATTCCAAGTCCACATGAAGTTGTCACCAGGCGCAGCCTCTACATGCACAGTCTTCTCTCTCGTCTGCTTGTTGTCCATGTGAAAACACAAGATTTCGAAAGATGCAAAGAAAACTATTGTGATGCATTCAAAATCAAACAAACGCATAAGTCCTAAAACATGAGATGCATGAAATGAAAGAGACGAATTGAATGGAGACAAAAGAAAGTAGAGAAAGCACAACCCTTTTTATTTAACTCCCTTAATCTCGGTTACAAAGACACCTCCTCCCTTTTCAGGGACTAGGAGCGTTAAATAGGTTTTGGTTACAATCATGATTAAGTGTTCCTCCTTCCGCGTGTCCACATGTAAAATGGGCGGGCCAAAGTGTTGCCGCCGCTTGTGTTGATGAGTCTTCGATCCTTGTTGCTCCTCCTGCGTTCAAAGAAACAACAAACAGAGTTAATAGCACCTGTGTTAAAATAAAGCATTCGGTCCATAAAACAAACAAAACATGCATGCAGAAGACGATTAAAACAGCAGATTGCAGCAGATTGGAATTCGTCCTAGGGTGGAACGAACAGGCCCGCAGCAGATTGGTATTCGTCCCGGGGTGAGACGAATTCGCCTATGTCAGATTGGTATTCGTCCCGGGGTGGGACGAATCTTACTGCGCAAAAACAGAGAGGAATGGCCCGTGAAATGTCTCGTCTCCGGTGCTCCGACGATCTGCACAGTTCGGTTTTAGATACACGAGAATGTCTAGGAGGACTCGGAATGCTTTGGAGCCTGCATGTTAGTGAGAACGAAATGAAACAAAACCCGATGAATGCATGCTTGAAATCAAAATCTCGAAATCATAATGCAAAGGAAATAAAAACAAAATGGTAAGCATTGTCGGCAAATGGATGGATCCATGGATCCGGATTCACGTTCTCCATAAACACCCGATGACCTCCCTTGCAGAAGAGATCACGGATAGGGCAGAAGTGAATCGAAGGAAGAAAGCGTCTCGTGGCAAATTGGCAGGGCTTCGCTGCTCCAAACGTTTCTTCTTTGCTTTTTCTCTTTGGTGAGAGAACTCTACAATTTATAGAATTCCCAGGGTGCAGATTGGTATGGGCATGCAGGGATGCCAGTTGGTGTTATGCTAGTGCGTGATGGGGGAAATTCTCCCTGTCTGGCCTGCCCTCATGACAGTCCTCCGTCGGCGCACTAACATGCACATGCAAAGGCAGGGAGAAGTGGTCACTGACTTCTCCTGCCGCATGTCACGATTTTATTTTTTTTTTGTTTGTTGAACCTGGAATTCATCCCACCCCGGGACAAATTGGAATTCGTCCCACCCAGGGACGAATTCAAGTTTGCCTTTCATCCCGGGGTGAGATGAATTTGAAGCAGAGTGTCTGGAGGTGCCAAATTACTTTTTGACCTTCCAAAACTGTTGTGTAAGTGGCTAGGACCACTGTTTGACCTCTGAGGGCTGCCTTGAAGGTTGTGTGTGTCAATGCGATCAGTGTTTGCAGTCACATAATCGGATTGGTGCTATTTTGGTGTCTACAAATGCCCATTTTTGGAAAGCATTGTGGGTGATGCAGTGCTGAGCAAAAATAGATAACCAAAGCACTAATGATTAGGGTTTCTTAGTAACCTAACCAACTTGTGATGCCCCAATCATGGAAAGGGCATGCATTCTTGAATCCTTGCTTCTGACGAGCTAAGGAATTTGATTTCAAGTATTAACCTATTTTTGGTGAGGTGTGACTTGAGCTCGGACATTGATCAGTCATGAATAGGCAAAGGGTGCAACCTTTTATCCACGGGGGAACCTTGAGTTCATGCTTCGGGAATGCCAAGCATTTGATCGCGTTTGATCAATTTGTGATTGTTGCTTGTTTACTGCCCCAAGCAGGAGCGTGATTGTCTTTGTCAATGATTCTTTGAATGCATGCCATTGCCTTGATTGGGTGTGTGTTTGTTGATTGGTGACTAAGTGTGACTACCCCCTCAAGCGACGAATCGATGAGGGAATGACCGCCATGAGAAAAGCGACGAGTCGCTTGACCCAAGGTGACTTAGGTTAGGGTGTCTTCAGATGTTTGTCCGTTGAATGTGCAAGTAGTTTTCCGACATTTGGACCTATTTTTGGTGGGTAAAAACCCTTTTGGTGATGCCATAATGGGGTTTAAAGTGTCAACAATCCGTCTTCCCGTGGAGCGGTCCGGCTATGGTAGCCTTCTTAGGGAGTAGAATAGCGACCATTTGTGCCCCGACATCGATTTTCTATGCCAAGAGATTAAGTGCAATAGCACTTGTGCCCGACAATGCTTATTGCATTTTTGTGATGTTTTTGCTATTTTTTTTGTTTTTTTTTTTTTTGTATTCGTTTCGGGGGGGACGAATTCCATTATGGTACTCGTCCTGGGGTGGGACAACAGGGGGAACGAGCGCTCCTTCGAGGAAAAAGCGCTCGTTCCATGCAGGGACGAATTCCAATAGGCAAAAAAGTATAAATATTGGAAAATGACGGATTTGGCTCATTTGCACTGTTCATCGATTGCGATTTGGAGCTCTGAGGAGGAGGAGGTAGATTTTCTGACGCGAAGCGCTGTCAAATTTTCCAACTACCATGAGTGCACAAACCGGGTCATCAAGCGGTGGAGCCGAGGCGAGACCAGTAAGTGCACTATCTCCGCGAGTTTTAAGTTGAAAAGTGCAAATTTGTTTTGATTATGTTTTTCTTTTGTTTAAGACATTAAACCCTAATTAATTAATAAAAAAGGTGAATGAATTGATGTAAAGACTTTCAAACAAAATGAAACATGTATGCAAACCGATGGGAACCTAGATGGAAAACCGTAAAATACACCCAAATGAAACTTAGAGTAACACCTTAGGGTAACCACGGTGATAAAAATGTTTTTTTGTTTGAATGGTAAACTTAGGTAAAAACCGTAGGTAAACCATGTCAATTTTATATTGTGGAAATGATGAAAAATGAAACCCTAGGGTAAAAAGTGATGAATTTTTTTTTGTTTGAATGGTAAACTTAGGTAAAAACCGTAGGTAAACCATGTCAATTTTTTATTGTGGAAATGATGAAAAATGAAACCCTAGGGTAAAAATGATGAATGTTTTTTTGTTGGAATGGTAAACTTAGGTAAAAACCGTAGGTAAACCATGTCAAATTTTTATTGTGGAAATGATGAAAAGTGAAACCGTAGGGTAAAAAGTGATGAATTTTTTTGTTGGAATGGTAAACTTAGGTAAAAACCGTAGGTAAACCATGTCAATTTTATATTGTGGAAATGATGAAAAATGAAACCCTAGGGTAAAAAGTGATGAATTTTTTTTTTTTGTTGGAATGGTAAACTTAGGTAAAAACCGTAGGTAAACCATGTCAAATTTTTATTGTGGTAATGATGAAAAATGAAACCCTAGGGTAAAAAGTGATGAATTTTTTTTGTTTGAATGGTAAACTTAGGTAAAAACCGTAGGTAAACCATGTCAATTTTATATTGTGAAAATGATGAAAAGTGAAACCGTAGGGTAAAAAGTGATGAATTTTTTTTTGTTGTAATGGTAAACTTAGGTAAAAACCGTAGGTAAACCATGTCAATTTTATATTGTGAAAATGATGAAAAATGAAACCCTAGGGTAAAAAGTGATGAATTTTTTTGTTTGAATGGTAAACTTAGGTAAAAACCGTAGGTAAACCATGTCAATTTTATATTGTGAAAATGATGAAAAATGAAACCCTAGGGTAAAAAGTGATGAATTTTTTTGTTTGAATGGTAAACTTAGGTAAAAACCGTAGGTAAACCATGTCAATTTTATATTGTGAAAATGATGAAAAATGAAACCCTAGGGTAAAAAGTGATGATTTTTTTTGTTGGAATGGTAAACTTAGGTAAAAATCGTAGGTAAACCATGTCAAATTTTTATTGTGGAAATGATGAAAAATGAAACCCTAGGGTAAAAATGATGAATTTTTTGTTTGAATGGTAAACTTAGGTAAAAACCGTAGGTAAACCATGTCAATTTTTATTGTGGAAATGATGAAAAGTGAAACCGTAGGGTAAAAGTGATGAAATTTTTTGTTTGAATGGTAAAATTAGGTAAAAACCGTAGGTAAACCATGTCAATTTTATATTGTGAAAATGATGAAAAATGAAACCCTAGGGTAAAAAGTGATGAATTTTTTTGTTTGAATGGTAAACTTAGGTAAAAACCGTAGGTAAACCATGTCAATTTTATATTGTGAAAATGATGAAAAATGAAACCCTAGATTAAAAAGTGATGAATTTTTTTGTTTGAATGGTAAACTTAGGTAAAAACCGTAGGTAAACCATGTCAATTTTATATTGTGAAAATGATGAAAAATGAAACCCTAGGGTAAAAAGTGATGAATTTTTTTGTTTGAATGGTAAACTTAGGTAAAAACCATAGGTAAACCATGTCAATTTTATATTGTGAAAATGATGAAAAATGAAACCCTAGGGTAAAAAGTGATGAATTTTTTTTTTGAATGGTAAACTTAGGTAAAAACCGTAGGTAAACCATGTCAATTTTTTATTGTGGAAATGATGAAAAATGAAACCCTAGGGTAAAAAGTGATGAATTTTTTTGTTTGAATGGTAAACTTAGGTAAAAACCGTAGGTAAACCATGTCAATTTTATATTGTGGAAATGATGAAAAATGAAACCCTAGGGTAAAAAGTGATGAATTTTTTTTTTTTGTTTGAATGGTAAACTTAGGTAAAACCGTAGGTAAACCATGTCAATTTTTTTTTATTGTGGAAATGATGAAAAATGAAACCCTAGGGTAAAAATGATGAATTTTTTGTTTTTGAATGGTTAACTTAGGTAAAAACCGTAGGTAAACCATGTCAATTTTTATTGTGAAAATGATGAAAAGTGAAACCGTAGGGTAAAAAGTGATGAAATTTTTTGTTTGAATGGTAAACTTAGGTAAAAACCGTAGGTAAACCATGTCAATTTTATATTGTGAAAATGATGAAAAATGAAACCCTAGGGTAAAAAGTGATGGATTTTTTTGTTTGAATGGTAAACTTAGATAAAAACCGTAGGTAAACCATGTCAATTTTATATTGTGAAAATGATGAAAAATGAAACCCTAGGGTAAAAAGTGATGAATTTTTTTGTTTGAATGGTAAACTTAGGTAAAAACCGTAGGTAAACCATGTCAATTTTTATTGTGAAAATGATGAAAAATGAAACCCTAGGGTAAAAAGTGATGAATTTTTTTGTTTGAATGGTAAACTTAGGTAAAAACCGTAGGTAAACCATGTCAATTTTATATTGTGAAAATGATGAAAAATGAAACCCTAGGGTAAAAAGTGATGAATTTTTTTGTTTGAATGGTAAACTTAGGTAAAAACCGTAGGTAAACCATGTCAATTTTATATTGTGGAAATGATGAAAAATGAAACCCTAGGGTAAAAAGTGATGAATTTTTTTGTTTGAATGGTAAACTTAGGTAAAAACCGTAGGTAAACCATGTCAATTTTATATTGTGAAAATGATGAAAAATGAAACCCTAGGGTAAAAAGTGATGAATTTTTTTGTTTGAATGGTAAACTTAGGTAAAAACCGTAGGTAAACCATGTCAATTTTATATTGTGAAAATGATGAAAAATGAAACCCTAGGGTAAAAAGTGATGAATTTTTTTGTTTGAATGGTAAACTTAGGTAAAACCGTAGGTAAACCATGTCAAATTTTTTTTTAATTGTAACAGATGTACATGTGAATGGATGTTGTTATTGTATATTGATGCATTTTTGAATATGTGATGGTGATTTGATGCATTTTTTTGATGTGTTTATGTTTTGTGATATGCAGGTGGTGAAGAGTCGGCATCGGGTACCGGCTATTTTTTCTAGTGCCCACGAGGCATTGAGTGCGGAGGACTGGGAGTGGCTTGACGCCTTGGGGCTCAAGCATGTGGCATGATTGGAGGCAGTGGTTGGGGATCGGGCATACTTGACAGCTTTGGTCAGTCTGTGGGATGTTCGGATGAACACCTTCCATCTCCCGACAGGGGAGATGACAGTTACCTTGGAGGATGTGTATCGGATTCTTTGAATTTTGATAGATGGGGTGCCCATTCGGACGATGCCACGAGGCCGAAGGATGGCTGTATTGACTCGATATTTTGGACATGGGGAGGATGTGGATGGGATGAGCTTAGTGGAGAAGGTAGAGCTTGATTGTCAGGTTGGTGGTATCCTAGTGCGATGGTGGTATGTGAGGGGAGTGTTGGGAGTGAGGCATGCACTACTCATGAGCCTCATTTCTAACATGTTGTTGCCAGACTCCTCGGGGGCTAGGTTCCCATGGAACCTACTGGAGGTGGTGTGGCAGTTAGTGGATTGTCCTGTGACAGAGCCGATGATCATGAGATGGGGCCAGACGTTGTTGGCTCAACTATATGATGAGTTGTATGAGGTCCGCTGTCAGAAGCGAAAGGGGATTAGCTATAGTTTCTTATTGCAGTGTTGGGCCTGGCAGCATATAGCCGTAGAGCGACCATGAGGGCTACCCTGGACTACCCGGGCTGACATGGTAGATCGAGACATTGGTTATGGGGCTTTATGGGATCGATCTAAGGAGCGGGGGCAGAGTCGGCAGTTTGCGGGAGATGTGGACCATTATGTAGATGCATTGGCCCGACTGACTCCAGGAGATGTGGTGTGGAGGCCATATCGGGATTGTCCCGCATGGCCAGAGGCGGATGAGTGGCTTCGGCGGGTCCGGAGGGGGAGGTGGGTTATTGGACGACACGAGACAGAGCAGGAATACTTCCATTATCTCCGAGTGACACGATAGTTTGGGGTACGCCAGGGGTTTCCTGGGGAGCCCTTAGTCTATCGACATCGGAGCGATGAGAGGACTCTAGCTGCGTCGATCCTTGAGCCACTGGGGGAGGAGGCGGATACAGTACTAGACACTCTGGACGTGGATGACGTCGGAGTGACTGTCGAGTACCAGGAGTGGTGGACGCTCCGACAATGGCGAGGTGAGGGGCCATTGGGAGGGGATGAGGCAGCGGGAGGCGAAGAGGGTGCAGAGGCACCAGGAGAGGGTTGGGGAGCTCCTGCTGATGTGGACATGGTGGAGGTGGCAGATGCGGGAGAGGACTTTGGTGAGGAGGAGTAGCCAGAGATGCAGGATGCTCCGGAGTAGGTCGATGCTCCAGAGAGGCCGACGCAGCCGACCGTACCGGGGGATACAGAGGCGGGGTTGCACGTGCAGAGGTAGCACGATTGACGGAGTTATTACGAAGGTGAGATCAGGAGCTTGGGGAGGTGGTGTGGGAGAGGGATCTCCTACGGATGAGTGTTGCGACTTATCGTCAACGAGAGAGGGACTGGTTGCGATAGCGGTATGAGTTGGAGGATGAGATTACCCGCCTTGGTGGGCAAGTGCCTGCATTCTCGGGAGGTGGATCATCGCGACGCTCGAGAGGGAGTGACATGGAGCAGACATCATCCTCGCAGCGGAGGCGACAGGATGAGGGAGAGGCCAGCGGGCATGGTGCAGGGGCGAGCAGTAGCCGCCCTGAGAGGTCTCAGAGGACCCGCACCATGGGGGGTAGTTCCCGTCGCACCGATCCTGCGTGATCATGGTGGACGATGCCCTAGACTTGGGGATTTTGATGTATGATTGCGGGGTCAGAGGACCAGTTTTGTAGCCTACGGGCAATTTTGTTATGATATATATATACAGATGACTCTTTTTGGTGTTTATACATTTTCCATGATTTATTTTAATGTACATGTTTTTACATTGATGTATGCATATGCGATTATGAATGTGATGGGTCTACTTTGTATGATGTATGCATATGGAATAAATGAAATGAATTGTTGATGATTTGTCGATGCACCATAGACTGTACAAGATTTGACTGACTTGCTATAGTAATGGGATAACTTTGTGGAATGCTTGTGCATGTGAAAACTTTGTTTTTGTATTTTGTCTATTTTTTGATGGTGATGGAATGAAATGTACCGGTTGTTTGAAAATGTAGTTAAGCTTTTTCGAAATGCAGATATTTTAACTAACTAGCCAAGACTGTACATTTATCTCGTGAGACTTTTGAACAAGGGCTAAATCCGACTTGAATTTAACCAAGTTATTTCACATCCTTGTGTGTGCAATTGAGTTCGTTTATGTGGTATTTGTCGGGATACCGCCAGTGCCAGATAGGCTATCAACCAAACCTATACTGAGGATCACCTAATTAGCTCCACTAACTCCGTTGTTGTATTTAGCAAGATTAATCCACGTGACAATCCAAAGTACCAGAAGCTAGCTCATCCACATGCAAACATTGGTCGGCACACACGCAAAGCTAATGTGACGGACATATCATCGTGCGGGTAGGATACCACCATTGCTAGGTAGGCTATCAACCAAACCTGTAATGAGGATCACCTAGATGGTTTTCGAATGCTAAGAATTCCAGGGATTCAAGTTCAGGTTATGTATTGGCTGAATGATTTAGGAGACTTGCTCGTCGATATAGTGATGAAAGTCACTGTTTATTTTGCTATTTATTTTTGTTTTTGAGCAAATATTTTTGAATAATGGTGATAACCACTGTTATTTGATTTTGTATTTTGAGCTTTGTAAGTTCGAACTTGTGAATGGCCTTGATCCTTTTAGGTCTTGGGGATGACTACCCATCCTGATTAGGGGCGTGTAGTATGAATCCTTACAACTTTGGGAACCAAGGGGATAATGGAGATTATGAAGTAAGGGCATTGATCTGTTGGGCCTTGGGGATGACTACCCATCCTGATTAGGGGCGGATAGTACGAATCCTTACAACTTGGAGATCAAAGGTGAAATGGGAAGGTGAGGATGATGGTTCGTTGGAATTTTTTTTGTGAAGGGCGTTGATATTTTTAGGTTTTGGGGATGACTACCCATCCTTGGCAGGGACGTGTAGTACGAATCCTTACAACTTTGGGACCAACTATGATTTGGATTTGTGGGAGTGGTGAAAACCACTATTTATTATGGTGAATGGATGGGGAAGAGCTCGTCCTTTTGCCAATTCTCAGCATTCTAGAACCATTCGCACAGGGGGATGAACAGGCTAATCTTTCACTTATGGTACCCGAGACTGCTTTGTAGGTTTTTCTTGCTTTCACACAACTTAAGAATTATTTTATGTGTGTTCATTTGTGTTGGAATGCTACGTAACAAGACGTGATCCAAGTAAAACTTTCCCGTGTAAAATCTGTTTAACTATGTACAGTTTTGGCTAGAAATTTAAAGATAACTGAATGACGAAAACCCTATATACATTAGGAGACAACTGACGAATCTAAAAATGGCGATGGTGCTATTCTAGATGTATGCGTTTGTGGAAAATGGTGGAATTGCCAAGTGATGACAGTCTATGGTGCGGTTGACTTGTATGACCTAGCGAAGTATGCAATGTATGGATGCAATGCCTAATGCAACCTATATTTTTGATTGTTATGAGAATGCAGGAATTTGAAATGCAATTATTTTTATGATTTTTGATTTTGTATTGTTTTTGTTTATTTTTGAATATTTATTTTGACCAAGCAATTATGGAATGCTTGGAGCTTTTGGTGTTTGACCAAAGGGTTTATGAATACCTATGGAGCATTTTGGGGTTGACCAAGCGATTATGAGAATCCTTGGAGATTTTGGCTTGACCAAAGGGTTTATAAATACCTTTGGGGCATTTAGGGTTGACCAAGCGATGATGAGAATCCTTGGAGCTTTTAGTTGGACTATGGCTCTCTTAGGCGTGGAATGGCCTCAAATGACTGATGTTCAAGGGTTCTTTTTCCGTGACTCCTTCAAGAGAGGCAAGCCGGTATGTTCCAGGTCCTATTCTACTTTCAATGACATAAGGACCTAACCAGTTTGCCATGAACTTGTCCCGTAGATGGGACGACAAATTAGCATTTTGCTGGTTCTCTTTTAGGACCAAGTCACCAACCTGAAATTCCCTGAGGTGGACTTTCATGTTGTATGCTCTCTTAAGTCGCTTTTGGTAGACATGCAAATGTTCAAGAGCATTAATGCGTCGTTCATCGAGCAACGTTAGTTGATCTAACCGGGCCTGCCATGCAGTGTCATCATCGATGAACTCTTGCATTGAAATGCGCAGGGAAGGGATTTCCAACTCAAAAGGCATGACTGCCTCGGAGCCATACACCAGCGAGAATGGAGTTGCCCCAGTGGGCGTCCGAATGCTGGTGCGATAAGCCCATAGGGCAAGCGGGATCTGAATGTGCCAGTCCTTATGATTGTCTGCAACTATCTTTTTAAGAATGGCGACTAGCATTTTGTTGGATGCCTCTGCTTGCCCATTTGCCTATGGATAATAAGGGGTTGAAAAACTATGCTGAATTTTGTACTTTGTGGTCAAAGCACGCACATATTTATTCTTGAAAGGTGTCCCATTATCCGAAAGGATCTTGGATGGAATACCAAAATGACATATGATGTTATGCAAAATAAACTCCGCAATGCGGGATCCAGTCGTAGAGGTTAGCGGAATTGCTTCCACCCACTTGGTGAAGTACTCTGTGGCCGTTAAAATGAACGTGTGACGACCAGACGACGCAGGGGAGATCTTTCCAATTAGGTCAAAGCCCCACTGCAAAAAATGCCAAACCGATTGGATCGGTTGCAAGGCTTGAGAAGGTACGTGTGTCAAATTAGCATGGTGCTGACACTTCACGCACTTCTTCACATATGCGCAACAATCTCGCTCTAAAGATGGCCAATAATAACCCATGCAAAGAATGCACTTTGCGATGGCCATACCGCTGAAGTGGCCACCACATGTACCATCGTGAGCTTGGGTGATCGCCCAAGCGGACTCTTGCTGGTCCAAACAACGAAGGAGGATTCCTTCATAATTTTGACGATACAAAATGTCTCCTAACAAGACATGCTTTGCCGCTTTCTATTTGAATGATCTTTTCGTGGCTTGTGTCAATCCAAGTGGGAGGTTACCTAGCTTGAGGTAATCCCAAATGGGTGTGTACCAATCCTGGCTGATCGAAACCTCGATAGTATGAACGACCAATCCCTCTTGAAGTCCATCCCTAACAAAAGTTGAGCGAGAAAGAACTTGTAAAAACAACGTTGTGTTGCTATTAAGAGGGGTCGGGGAGAACAAGGACCCCTAGTTGGCTCGAGTCAAACAATCATGGATTCGAGAGAACTTATCCGAAGATGGTTCAATCTGGATCAGGTGGATTCCTGGCGTCGGATCAGAGCTTGCATGCTCCATCGCAGATTGTGATAATGTTTTAACCTGAATGGTTGTCATTTCACCGGAAGGGTCTTGCAGGATTAGTGACCCCAAGGAGGCCATAGTATCCGCAAAATGATTTGATGATCGAGGGAGTGCCTCAATGTCATACCATTCAAGTTGTGCCAGGAATTTGTCCACAAGGGCTTTGTAGGCCTGCAGAACTGGACATTTACATTGAAAAATCCCCTTCACTTGATTGACAATTAACAACGAATCACCAAAGATGTTTAGACGTTTAATATTCATGGTGATTGTTGTCTGAAGACCTATGAGCAAGGCTTCATATTCTGCATTGTTGTTGGTGCACGGGAAGTCTAATTTAAATGACAAAGGCATTGGAGCGCCTTGCGGAGTGAAGAAAACAATTCCCGTGCCACCCCCTTGCTCACATTTAGAACCATCGAAGAATAGGGTTATGTCGACTGTGACTCAGGCTCATCAGGATCTGGAGATTCTGAAACATGGAAGACCCCATCATCAGGTAGTTCGAAAGTCAGAGGCTGATCGTCTTCAAGAGGAGCCTCAGCTAGTTGATCGGTGATGACTTGACCTTTTATGGATTTTTGTCCAATGAACTCTATGTCAAACTCCGTCAACAACATGATCCATTTCGTCGTGCGGCTACTATGATAAGTACGACTCATCATGTATCACAATGGATTCTCCTTAGACACAACATACGTCTTATTACTGAGCATGTAGTGGCGTAACCTTTTGGTAGCAAACACCACTGCCAAGTAGAGCTTTTCAACGTATGCATAGTTAAGTTCATAACTGACCAGGATGCGGCTAAGATAGTATGTAGCTCTGTTCTTTGTGAAGTTCATTTTTCCGAGATAGCATGGCACCCAGTGCCACCTCGTAGCTGAGATGTATAAATAGAATGGCACTCCTGGTCTAGGTGGTGCCAATACTGGCGGTGAAGCCAAGTATTGTTTGATGTCATCAAAGGCTGACTGGCACTCGTCATCCCAATGAAATGTAACCCCTTTGTGCAATAATTTGTTCATGGGTCGGCACTTGTCAGATAGCTACGCTATGAAGCGCTTGATTGATGCGACCTTTCCCTGTAGACTTTTGAGCTGCTTAATGGTAGTTGGGGGAGCCATTTCAAGGATTGCCTTGACTTTCTTTGGGTCCACCTCGATGCCTCGTTTCGAGACTATGAAACCCAAGAGTTTTCCAGATGTGACGCCGAATACGCACTTCTTGGGATTCAGTCTGACCTTATGCTCCATGAGGCGATCGAGGATCTTGCTTAAGTCACCGAGATGATCTGAGCGCAAAAGAGACTTGGCTAACAAATCATCCATGTAATCTTCCAAAGTTTTATGCATGTAATCATGGAAGATATACGTCATGGCACGTTGGTAGGTGGCGCCAGCATTTTTAAGGCCAAAAGGCATGACCTTATAACAAAATGTCCCCCAAGGCGTTGTGAACGCCGTTTTGAGTTGATCCTCAGGATTGATATGAATCTGATTGTATCCCGAGAAACCATCCATGAGGGATAGCATTTCATGACCTGTTGTAGCGTCTACCAACGCGTCGATGCTTGGCAAGGGGAAATCATCCTTAGGACTCACTTTGTTTAGATCTCAAAAATTAGTGCAGATGCGAATCCTCCCGTCGGGATTTTTGACGGGCACCATGTTGGACAGCCATGGCGGATAATCCACACAGATGACAAACTGTGCATCCAACAGCTTTTGTAATTCATCTTTGACCATCAAGGCCACTGTTGGGTGCATCTTACGTAGTTTTTGCTTAACTGGCTTGATTGTCGGATCAAGCGTTAGATTATGCATGACTAGCTACGGATCTAGCCCTGGCATGTCTTTGTATGACCATGCAAAAACCTCCTTCTTCTCTTTGAGAAGGGCAATGTAGTCGGCTTGCTCTTCGGGGGATAAGCTTACCCCTAGCTTGATAATCTGTGGGTTCATTGGATCTAAGCCGATGTCTACGTCAGTCGTCTCCTCGACTGACATGTGGGATCCATCCTCCAACTGATGTGGAGTCGGGATCAAATGAATATCATCAGCTGAGTTTAAATCTACGTTGGGAACCTCGGGTTCCTCTTCAGCTTGGAAGATATCCTGAGTTGTCCCTGGGGTAAAATGAGGCATTTTACCGAAAGGCCAGTACTCTGATGGGGAGAGGGGTGAATTGACGTGATCCCAGTCGATGGCATCTATGTCTAGATGCAATGACCGTGCGGGGTCGGTCGGATTACGGATGGGTGCGGTCAAATCAATGGAGATCATGTGGATGAAATGAATTTGGTCTCCATTACCGTGGGTGTGATAACTCGAACATTCTGGATGCTCCCTATGCTCTGGATCTGGTTCTGTAGGGACGGGCATGAACGGATCGGCCCTATGTGTTGATAGGAAGATAGGGTCTTCCCTCGGCACTGATGTCATTATAGGGTCTCGGGGTGGACGGTGCTCGTCGTAAACTTGGAGCCATGGGTCCAACACTTGGTCCCACCCTGCTGGGTCTACGTACCATTCATGTCCTAACCTTATGCCTAGTTGTGCCATCAGTTCTTCATGTGTTACAGGGTGATTGTGTCATCGCGCATGATTAAGATATTCCATCTCAGTTTCATCTTCGTAATCATTGTCGATGATCCAAAGGCCCTCGTTGGCCCTGACAGTTGTCTACGACATATTAGGCTCATCTTGTTCGAGTAAATTAATCTGATCCCATTGCAGTTGTTCCACACTCGGTGGGGGGACCTGATTCTCTTGACATTGCACTGGTTCAATTGGAACTTCTAAAGGGAACAATTTCAAAAAGATCTCTGGACACTGTTTATGCTTTCCTTGTAAGTTAGTGTCCGAACTTTTACCTCTCTCTATCAATGGAGAAGGGTTATTGATGTTACCAAGGGTGGTTGTTGACCATGGGAGATAATCTCCCAATGTGTACGTTGTGTTCGGGTTGGCATAGGGGTCTGATGCCAATCCACCCTTGTCGCCTATTCCTAGGCCTTGCATGTTTTCCACCAAGATGTCTAAGGGCAGGGGGTGGTTGAACCCTACTCCCGACTTATCATACGGCATTTGGTATCTTGGTTGGCAAAGGACACGCACCCCTTGCTCATACCTACCTAACCCGTATCCGTGCCAATTGCATTGGCCGAGATATCTCAGAGCGAAGTCCGGGTTCGACAGATAATTGACATTTTCGGCAAAAGGCTCTTCGTCCTCGTCCTTTTGCTTGTATGGTTCGACACCATGATCAAGGCCCCCATACACAAAATTAGTCTGGTTTGGTGGGTAACCTAAAGGAACAACTGTCCCTATGGGAAGGCGAGGTCTCCCCATGTCTTGCACTGATTCTAGCGCGGGCGTTGCTACAACATTCTGCACTAGATACTCCCCCAGGCCCGTACTGGCCATTTCAATAGTAATTGTTGATGATTGAGAGGGAGGGAATGGAAGGCCTTCCTGATTCCATTCCATGTTGGGTGGATTAGGAGCCTTAGCTTCCACTGTGCTAGGTATCTCTTCCGTTGAGATAGTTGATATCGTTGGCAACACCTCTTCTAAGGGTTGAGATTCTTCCATGATTTGTTTCCCTTTGTCCTTCTGTTTAGCCATGACAGGTGGCGTTGGTAGTGAAGGAGCAGATGACGAAGATGCACTTGGCTAGGGTTTTGATGGATTAGTCACCAGTGGTGCTCATGGCATCGGACCCTGTCTAGATGGATTTAACTAGAAATCCAAGTGCGTCGACGGGAGGGTTGATTGCGGCATCAATTGCACTGCATTGCAATATTTGAAGGGTTCTAAGTCCATCGGGACTACATGTACTTCTCCTTCAAATGCATACTTTAGACACTAGTGAGCTATCGAAGGGACACACTTCATGTCCCTGATCCATGGTCGCCCTAGCAATATGTTGTATGCCATCTCGCCTTCCAAAATATGGCACAATGTGGGTATCATCTTTTGTCCTACCTGGACGGGTAGAACAATTGTGCCGACTGTCGAGCATATCGCATCGTTGAATGCTCGCAGTGTGTATGTGGAAGCCGTGATATGAGAGGCTGGCAGCTTCAGATGTTTTAATGCTTCAGTGGTAATGATATTACTAGACGAGCCAGTATCTACCAACACTCTCTTGTACGGGATCCCGTTGACCCACGCGATAACATGCAGGGGTGGATCTGCCATGTCATTCGATACTATTTTAACTTCATCCTCTCTGAAGGTAATGACTGGCTTCGTACATCATTTTACATGTCCTACGAAGTTATTGAAGGAATTCGCTTCGTGAGGCTGTAACTCGATGGCTTTCAAAATTTCCATGAGAGCTTCCCGATGGGGCGCTGACTATTGTATAAGCTCATAGATGGAAAGCCTAGCCGAAGTGGTCCACAAACTCTACGTGAGTTTGGTCCGTATCGTGACCTCGGGTCTAGGCGGAGGCAACCGCACAGGGTGTTGTTGAGGTTGCGACGTTGTTGGAACTTCTTTTGTAGCTGCCTCAGGGGCAACTCCTGGGTATTTCTTGTTCCTGGTTACTATGTTGATCATTCCCACATACCCTTGCATGGGAAGATTCTGTCGCACCTCATTGACTTGAAGAGGTTTTGCCTGTGCCTCGTGGGCAGGCAAAGGGTCCTTGAATACCCCCATCTGCTGATTATTTGGCGCTATGGGGTTGTCCACTGCCAATGTTTGATTATCAATCAAATCTTGTATCAATCCCTTGAATTTCCAACATGCGTTTAGGTCATGTCCCCTTCGCTTGTGGAACCTACAATATAAATCCTCTCTATATCCCTTAGGCTTGGGAGCGTTAGGATCTATGGTTTGGATTTCTGGAAGGGTGATTAGATTTGCCGCTGACAAGCGGTCAAATAGGGAGTCCCTAGACTCCGTAAAAGGGGTGAATTGTCGCTTAGGGCGACATTGCTGATTTTGCTCTTGTTTTTTATTTTCTCTTTCATAATTAGGAGGAACTGCCTGATAATTAGCCTTTTGAGGTTGTATTTCTTGCACAGGCTTGGGGACATTTATAGCAACTTGATTAACCTCAGCGGGTTTTTGTTGCGTAGTCCCTGTCTTGGTGTTTTTGTTCCACTCTTTCTTTTTAGGTTTGGTGATTGTGCCCTCCCCTATTTTGATCTCTTCGATAATTTTGGCTTGTGCCAGAGCTTCTTCTAAAGTGGCATATTGTTGCAGCTGCAATAGCCCAGAGATCGATTTCAAGCAACTTCGTGCAAACATTTGTGTGAGGTCGGACATAGGGGGAAGGTAAGGTAGCTTAGAAAGCAGAGCCCTCCATCGATTCCCGTAAGCCACCATTGTCTCTTCCTCATATTGCTTGAGGCTGGCCAGATCACTCAGTGATGCCTTCTTCTTGGTGTTGAAGGCAAAGCGTTCCAGGAACGCATCTACTAATTGATCCAAGTTATTTATGTTGTGCTTCGGCAACTGTGTGAACCAATCCGAGGTAGGACCTACGAATGTGGTTATGAATGTCCTTAGCAACAGCGCATCATTATCCTGAATGCCAAAACATTGGCTCAGGAATCTTGTCACGTGCTCTTGAGCATCCTCTTCACCCTTAAAGACTGCCAACTGAGGCAACTTGAAATGTTCGGGATAAAGAGGTGTGGGCACTGATGGATGCACCGGATGACTGCGGAGTTGTCGTAACGTGGGCTTTTGGTGCCTAGAAGCTTTAGTCTCCACAGACTCCAAACGCTCTAATAGCGCTTTGTATGCATCGAAAGATTTAATTTCTTCCTCCGTAACTCGTTCCCGTTGTGTGTTACGGGCAACTGGGGGCCTATGGAGGGGTGGCCGGATAGCACCTCCTCTACCTTGATAGGGCATTTCGACCCATTCTTCTTGTTCATACTCCTCATAAGCTTCTCGAGGAGTTACTGGGTGAGCTCGATGAACAGGGGTGGGCGCCCGCGGAGGGTACCCATCGTGGTTCCTGGGGGTGGTCTCCCGCTCATATCTAGGGTGTCTTAGAGGCATCTCTTGGCGAGGTCTTGGAGACCTATCATGCACTATGGGGTTGTGCCTCTCGTACCTTTCCACCCTCTATGTTTGGGGGGTCTGAACCTTTTTAGGCACAGTGGTGCGGAGCAGCTCATTTGTTTGGCGTCGAATGTGCTCTTTATTAAGGTGATATAATTGTTCTAGCTACTGTTGATCCTGCTCAAGTTGCTTGATCTATGCTTGGCGGGCGGCATGTCTAGCAAATGATAAGTCAATTTGCTCTGTCATTTTGATTCTAGGAGGCCTAGTCGCCTCTCCGATGTATCTATCTCGGTTTTGAGGATCCGAGACTTCTATGTGGTGCTTCCCTCTATCGAGATTGGCGGCATTTACTTGAGGCTCTAACCTTAATGGGTGATCATTGTATCTAGCAGGTGCGGAAGCGCAAGGCTCCTGTTGTATATTGTTCTCGAGGAATGTGATGTTCTTCCTCATACTCCCTTTCGTAGGTGTGAAAGGGGCGGGCGGAGTTAGCTCGCCCTGTGTGGAGAGCCCTACGCTCTGGGTTTTGTCTTTCAGTTCTAATGGGAGGCAAAGGAGAGATGCCATACTCACGTTGTCTCTCCTCATGGACACTGTGCCTCTCTAGCGCTTCATTGCGCTGTGGCCACTCATATCTAGCCTCTAAAGGCGGTCTTCTATTTACGTTGAGTGCTACATGTAAAGCTTCTTCCCGAAAGGGGCTGTGTTGAATGGGCGTATCCCCTAGAGGGGTGTCCCTATAATTCCATCTTGATATGGCCTGATGTGGACTCTCTTGTAGGCCGGACCGCCCAGGCGGTATGGCCAAGTCCTCAGGGCTAAAGCGAAGGTGACCAGCGCCGCTCTTTGTACACCTTCCGCAGCATCTGCCCTTGATTGGGCTTGGCTACGGGTGTACACCATTGTGGTGCTCTTCTACTAGCTAAGCAGATTTTTATCTTTTTGTTTATGATTTTTGATTTTTTTTTTGTTACACTAAGCAGAAATGAACACACACATACACAAACGGTGATTATCTCTTTTAAAGATTAATGGTGTGTCCTAGACTGGTTTTAGTGCATTTTGATGATTTTGTTTTGTTTTTGAAAGTTTTGAAGAACGTTTAAATGCATAATGAAGGCTCATATGACTCCCATAAATGGTCGCCCCTTCGATATACCATTGCCAGGCCGATATACCAACCTCTCTATATACCCGCCCTTACGAGAGGGAGACTATAGGTACGTGAGAGCAGATGGTACATGGTACATAGGTGGTACAAAAGGGGGATTGTCCTGTTTATGACACCTACCATAGAAGACTTATCCTCGCATGTTGGGAATCACCCCAACGACACTCGATCAGCTTTCATCAGGATTTACGTCGAGCAACAGTGACAATCGGGGTAAATGAATGCAAATATCCAAGCCAACGTGGTGATGAAATCCACTATTGGTCTTGCTCAAGGGCTGGGGTTTTACGACCAGCTCCTTGGTTTAAATAACCACGTGATGTGTGGGGTTCATTTTAATTTGCAAAAATTGAAACAGGCAAACAAAAAGGAAACTTTCCCTAAGCCATACAAAAACTGAAAACCAAAAATTAGAAAACAAAAATTTGACAGAGGCTTGTTAAAAACCCCTACCTCTTCTCTGCCCAAAAGGATGTTTCTGATTGGCTGCTCTAAAAAATGCACAGAAATATACTCGTCCCTGGGTGAGACGAATATCAGAACCATATTCGTTCCAGGGTGAGACGAATGCCTATTCGTCCCTGGGTGAAATGAATAACAGTCGATGATTGAAAAATAGGTACCTGTAATCAAAACAAGCAATTTCAGATCAAAAATCTAACCTAAAAAAAAAATAGAGGACAGAGGTCCCACCGTGATCGCCACTGAAAACACGAGATTTCGGAAGATGTAAAGAAAACTATTGCGATGCATTCAAAATCAAACAAACGCTTAAGTCCTAAAATATGAGATGCATGAAATGAAAGAGACGAATTGAACGGAGACAAAAGAAAGTAGAGAAAGCACAACCCTTTTTATTTAACTCCCTTAATCTCGGTTACAAAGATGCCTCCTCCCTTTTCAGGGGCTAGGAGCGTTAAATGGGTTTTGGTTACAATCATGATTAAGTGTTCCTCCTTCCGCGTGTCCACATGTAAAACGGGCGGGCCAAAGTGTTGCCGCCGCTTGCGTTGACGAGTCTTCGATCCTTGCTGCTCCTCCTACGTTCAAAGAAACAACAAACAGAGTTAATAGCACCTGTGTTAAAATAAAGCATTCGGTCCATAAAACAAACAAAACATGCATGCAAAAGATGATTAAAATAGCAGATTGCAGTAGATTGGAATTCATCCTGGGGTGGAACGAACAGGCCCGCAGTAGATTGGTATTCATCCCGGGGTGAGACGAACTTGCCCGCAGTCAGATTGGTATTCGTCTCGGGGTGAGACAAATTTTACTGCGCAAAAATAGAGAGGAATGGCCCATGAAATGTCTCGTCTTCGATGCTCCGGTGATCTGCACAGTTCGGTTTTAGATACACGGGAATGTCTAGGAGGACTCGGAATACTTTGGAGCCTGCATGTTAGTGAGAGTGAAATGAAATAAAACCTGCATGTTGATATGCTTGCAATCAAAATCCCGAAATCATAATGCAAAGGAAATAAAAACAAAATAGTAAAACATTGTCGGCAAATGGATGGATCCATGGATCCGGATTCACGTTCTCCATAAGCACCCGATGACCTCCCTTGCAGAAGAGATCACGGATGTGGTAGCAGTGAATCGAAGGAAGAAAGCGTCTCGTGGTAAATTGGCAGGGCTTCGTTGCTCCAAATGTTTCTTCTCTCCTTTTTCTCTTTGGTGAGAGAACTCTGCAATTTATAGAATTCCCAGGGTGCAGATTGGTATGGGCATGCAGGGATGCCAGTTGGTGTTATGCTAGTGCGTGATGGGGGAAATTCTCCCTGTCTAGCCTGCCCTCATGACAGTCCTCCGTCGGCGCACTAACGCGCATGCGAGGCAGGGAGAAGTGGTCACTGACTTCTCCTGCCGCATGTCGCGATTTTATTTTTTTTGTTTGTTGAACCTGGAATTCGTCCCACCCTAGGACGAATTGGAATTCGTCCCACCCAGGGACGAATTCAAGTTTGCCTTTCATCCCGGGGTGAGATGAATTTGAAGCAGAGTGTCTGGAGGTGCCAAATTACTTTTTGACCTTCCAAAACTGCTGTGTAAGTGGCTAGGACCACTGTTTGACCTCTGAGGGCTGCCCTGAAGGCTGTGTGTGTCAATGCGATCAGTGTTTGCAGTCACATAATCGGATTGGTGCTGTTTTGGTGTCTACACCATGCAAAGTTATCATCAACATTCATTCACTGTTTCGAAAACAAACAGGAGACACGTTGTGTTGAGCCGTCGAGGCATCATATTATAATTGTTTTTATATTGTGATTGACCGACCGTTAAACGTTGTTCAACCCAGCACACAAGGCGTGTCTTTACACATCCGGGTCCCTATTTTCCTTCGCCTTCCTCTACAACTTTTTCACACTTCCATCTACAGGATACATGTCTTAGTTTTGTTTAGTTATAGTCATAGTTGAACTGTGGTTCCAATTTAAATGGAGGTTATAAATAAGCTATTTTTTGAGAGATATTTAATTGAAAGCCACGAAATCCTGAGAGGTTAAGGGAACCAAACATTCCGGAAGCTCTCCGTGTGCGTCTTGCAAGTTCCTCCGCCGCCGTTGCGTCAAAGACTGCATTTTTCCTCTTGGTTAAAATTTGCTGCGTGTAAATTAGTCCTAGGTTTAAGGTGTCAACTCTATATGTCCTATGCTTTATCAGCTCAGTCATGTCTCTGTCAATTAGTAATTACTCTATTTGCCGACAAAAACGCAGACATGCAAAACGCCGAGCGAGATTATAAATTGTATAGCAAAGGAGATTCAAATAAACTATGTGAGCCTTAAATCTAGACTTTCTGGGCACACTAGGATGTTTCGTGGGCTAGGATGTTGTAACTAGATTATTAAGGCCCATATTACACTTGTGCATAATGTGCATATCCTCCAATTAGATTTACATAGGAACTAGTCGATCCTATATATAGATATCACACTTTATATTCACATCAACTATTGAGACCTCGTATAAGCTTTTGAGGATGATCAACCGCCTACATTTACATAATTGTTATGTAATTTATGCTCCTATAAGGGGATGAGTTAGTATAGTAATGATCTAGATAGTAATAATTTATCAATTATAATATTTCTTCATATATAGTGGAATGTTAAGATATGATCTCAATATTTCATATGCAAAGATTTGCTTGTACCGAGGTCAATTTAATTGCAGAGTTAATATAATATTAATTCTTACTTTTTATTAAGTTACTTATTTGATTTGTTTAACATGTGTATATTTTTAATATATAAAATTTTCAATATTTTTTTGCTAATTATTTTTTTAATAATAAAAAAAACATTTATGAAAGAATTTTTTTTAGATGACAAGAGGAAAGCAAGACATAATAGAATAACTACTTTCTTTCATTCTAACATTTTACACTAAATTTTAATTATATTATATATTTTTTGAATTTAGATTTTAATTATATTATATATTTTTTGAACTTAGATAATGTGGAAACTTAAACTTTATGTTAACAAATGTTGGATTATTATTTATTAATACATGTAAGATTCATTCAAGTTGTTACAGAATTAAAAAAATAAATATGTAACAAAGATTAAAAAAATGTAACAAATAATTATGAACAAATTATTTTTCATATTTATATCACATTATCATGTTTGATTTTTTATAATTGTAATTAAAATTATTATGGTTATAAAAATAATGGTAATATTTTGAATTATAAAAGAAAAACTAAAAAAAACAAAAGTTATCTTCATTTGTAACATTTTACGCAGACTTATTTCAATTTATTAGAGTAAAAAAAGTATGTAACAAATTATTATTCATATCTTTATCACATTATAATGTTAAATTTGTTATAATTGTAATTAAAATTATAATGGTTATAAAAATAATGACAATATTTTAATTTACAAAATAAAATAAAGTAGAATATAAGTTATGTTGTATTTCATATAACTTATACTCTATACACTCCACAAGGCATCTTCAATCCTTAGTTGAATGAATCGCATATATTATTACTTTATTTGGTTTAGAGATTTCATTTTAATTTTTGACTAAAAATAACTTATTTTTAGAGCCATTTAAAACATGTGGAGGTGATTCATCTTAAATTTGACTTACAACCTTAATCATGTGAAATTTTGCTATTTTTTTTTATATTGACATTTTTTATATCACATTTAATAACATTACCTAATTTCTTTATGCAAGTTAAACATTTATAAGGAAAGAGATAGGCTTATGAACATAATCATATCGATAATACTTGAATGTTTTAGATGGAGATAGTAGAGAATACGAGATGAAGATTGCAGAGAATGAGATAGATAGATAAAAGATGGTAGGGTATTTGAATGATAAGAAAATATTGTCCTTCCAAGAGGTCCTCATGGGCTCCGAACCGTCTTATTTAGGGCATACATTTAGAGAAAAATTATCAGCCCAGTTGGCTCTATTTCGGTTGGGGTTTTCAAAGCTATAAAAGTGAATGGTTGTCTTGAACAGGCTCTAGATGGGCTTATCATGGTGATTCAACCAGATTCAATTACAGAGGATGTTGAGTACCTAACTAATCATACCTTAATTTGCAAATTTTTAGGAATTTGGGTCCCTCTCATTTCGTTGGAATCTTGGGTTCGAAAAGTATGGAACCCGGTAGGAGATATGGAGATCATGCTAGGGGTAAATAATTTTTTCATTGTTTTTTTCTCTTGCATGGAGGATCGGCATAAAGTTTTTGAAGGATGACCTTATTTTAATAACCAGGTTGGATTGTTCATTAAGCCTTGGCGTGTGGTATTTAACCATGCAAAGGAAATTCCCTCATGAGTGTCAGTTTGGGTTAGGCTCCCTTGGTTACCTCTAGAGTTTTCACGGAATGATATTCTTCACATGATTACATTTATGTTGGGGAAGCTAGTGGGTTCATGTCAACAAATAATAGATAAAAAAGTAGTTTCTTGTGACTGTGTTTTTGTTGAGATAGATTTAAACAAGTCTTTACCAAATTCTATGGAAATTTATGTTGGATATTCTTCTCGGATTCAATAGTTAGACTATGAAACGTTTTTGTTTTGATTTTGTTTGTGTCATGCATATGGACAGCTTCAGGGAAAATACCTAAAATTACCTAGGAATTTGTCATCTAAACCTCAGCCTCCTAAGCAGGATAGTGGGAAAGATAAAGGGAAAGCTCCTAAGTAGGATAATGGATCTATTAAGGGGAAATCTCCAATGCATGATAGTGGGACTGTTAAGGAGGGTTTCGTTCATGTTAATTCCCACAACAAAGATAAGGTTTTGAAGAGATCCGTTAATGAGAGGTAAGTTGATGGGTTACATAATAGATTTGATGCTTTGGATGATATGGACCAACTTTCTAGGGTTAATTTGTAAATAAATCTATCTGTTGCTCAGATGGACACTGACCAGTCTCTGGGTAATACGATTATTCTAATTTTGGTAATTTTTTTAGGATAAACTATTGAGGGGAACCAAATTTCTATTCCTTATGAGAAAAATATGGTTGTTCAAGAGGATGGTGTGGTGGCAGATGATCCACTACCAGTTGATTTGGTGGGTTTTGGTCGTGAAAAAGGTTCTAAGGTGAGTTCTATGCTGGGATTGCATCAAAATAATTTTAAGAAAGGGGTATATGAAAAGTATTCTAAGGTGGGTAGGAAGAAATATGTGGAGAAAATTAAACTTGAGGGGGAGTCCTTGGTTGAGTCAAGGTTGGTTAGGATACTTGATTATCATTTTTCCACCCCTCATATATGATTGTTTTATCTTGTAATGTGAGGGGATTGAATAACATCCCTTGGTAAAAAGCTATTCGCGAGTTGGTTAAGTTGCATAAGCCTGATATTGTTTTTCTGTAGGAGTGAAAATTATCAGTTGATTGTTTGTTTAGTATTGCTCCTAAATTGTGGTATCATGGTTAATGTTAGTGTATTGGTACCTAGGGTAGTGCTGGAGGTATTGTTATATTTTGGAATCCTCAGAAGATCTCTCCTATATGGTGGGTTTCTAATATTTTTTTTCTCTCTATGGTTACTTCTTGTAAGGAGTCTAGTGGAGTGGTCTTATTAACTAATGTTTATGCTCCCTCTGATCTTGCTAGAAAAATTTGTCTTTGGTATCATATTCGGGTGGTGTGTTTAATGCCTCCTCACTATGTTTAGATTTTTTGTTGGAGACTTTAATGCTATCACCAGTTTGGAGGAGAAAATAGGTGGTGTGGGTTCTCTTGAATAGGTATCTTTGGCCCTCAATGATAATATCATTTTATTAAATTTTAGTTAATGTTTCTTTGGGATCCTTCTCTGCATGATTTAATGAGATTGTAGTGGTTACAGGGTAGCCTACTCATGTAACTGCTATGTTTTATTTTGTTAAGAGTCTCTATTATATAAAATATAAACTTAAGAAGTAGAATAGGTAAAGTTTTGGTAATATTTTTAGGGCTAATTTGGATGATCAAGAGATATTAGATGTTATTATAAGATAGATTAGGGATTATGGCCTCATAGAAAGGACTCTTAAAGATGAATTTGATGCTCTTAAGGAGTTAGATGAGTGGGAATTGAGGGAGGAAATTTATTAGAAACATAATGCTTGGATTGATTGATTGCAAGGAGACAAAAATGCTACTTTATTTTTCAATTTAGTTAAATATAGAAGGTATGGTAATGCGATTTCTTATCTTATTTCTTCTCTTGGGGTTTAGTTGATTGCTGCTCAATATATTTCAAGGGAGGTTGTAAGTTTTTTGTCCTCTTTGTATCCTAAGGATTCTCCCTTGGTAGTTTCTAAATAAAATAGTATTTTGGGTTGTATTCATTCAGTTATCACTGCTGAGATCAATGAGTTGCTCATGAGACCTATTTCAATCAAAGAGTTGGAGGGTATTGTTTTCCAGATGAGAAAAGTGAAAGCCTCAGGGTTTGATGGATTTCTTGTGGATTTTTTCCAAGAATTATGGGAGATTGTCAAATTGGATCTTCTATCTTTAGTGGAGGAGTCTTTCATAACTAAACATATTTTAAAAGCTATGAATTCTACCTTCTTGGTGCTTATTCCTAAGCGAAAATGAGCCAATTATCTAGATATTTTGAGACATATTGCACTATGTAATGTGGTGTACAAAATTATCTCCAAGTTGATTGTTGAGAGACTTAAGCCTTGCCTTAGTAAGGTTATTTCTGATGAACATGGAGGTTATGTGGTGGGTATACAAATCCTTGATGGTGTGGCTATTGCTATTGAGGCCATTCATTCTATGGGAATTTCTAAAGAAAAATTTATGTTTATAAAATTGGATATGGCTAAAGCTTATGATAGGGTTAAATGATCTTTCTTAAGTAAAATTCTCCTTTCTTTTGGTTTCGACTTCAACTAGGTTAGTTGGGTGATGATATTTATTATGTTTCCATCCTATTTGATCCCTATCAATGGTGAGCCTTCTAATTTATTTTGGGCTTCAAGAGGTCTTTTTCAGGAGGATACTTTGTCTCCTTATTTATTTATTATTATTGTCGAGGGTTTGGGTAGACTTATCAAATAATATTTTAGTCAAGATTTGATTCATGGTTGGAGGTGGGATAATAGGTTGCCTACGTATTCTCATATTCAATTTGTGGATGATACTACTCTAATGGGTCTTGCCTCTATTAGGGAATCAACTAAATTTAGAAGATCTTTGGATATTTATTTGACTGCTTTGGGGCTGAATATAAATGAGGGGAAATCCCCCATATTCTTTTTCAATACCAATCCTCTTATATAGGCTAGAATTTCTTAGATTCTTCGGTTTTAGATTGGAGCTCTTCCTTTAACTTATTTGGGAATTCCTCTTTATGTGGACCCTCTACCTCAAGACACTTGGAATAATATTTTGGATAAATTTTGGGCTAAAGTCTCTCATTGGACTTTTAAGTGGCTTTATTTTTTAGGTAGAGTGCTACTTCTTAAGTCAGTGGTTCAAGTTTCATGTATTTATCAATGCATTATTCAGGTTGCTCCTACTAGTTTTATTCATGAGCTTGAATCTCTATTAAGAAGATTTTTATGGGCTGAAAATTTAGAGTCTTAAAAATGAATTTTGGTTAAGTGGGAGACTATTTTTATACCAAAATAGGAAGGTTTGGGTCTTCATTTGACTTCTCTTTCTGGTTAGGCATTGGCAGCTAAGCTTTATTGGAGATGGTACATTTCTCAAGACCAAGCTTGGGCTAAAATTATTTTCTTTAAGTATCTTAATGGGGTTGAGGGCTCTGAGATACATAGATACAGTTTATCTGGTTAAGGCTCTTTTATCTAGAACACTCTTAAGAAGGGGGTTACTCTTGTTAAGCAAGGATTGTTTTAGATTTGTCTCAAAGGCTCGAAGGCTCTTTTTTGGCATGATTATTGGGATGGTTTCCCCATAATTTTATCTATGTTTCCTCATATTCAGGAGCTATGTAATTGTTTCTTAGCTACTGGTTGGTACAGGGTGATGGGTTATAAAGTTGCCAAATGGGTTGGGTAGCTGGAGGTAGTTCAGTGGAAAGATCCTAGAGATTGGTCAACATGTGGTTTGTTCAGGATAAAGAAGAGTTGGCTCATATTTTGGCTACTATGGAGTGATTTTATTTACATGATGATGATGTTTTGGCTTGGGGTCTGGATCCTAGAGGGGTTTTCTCGGTGGCTTCTAGTTACCGTATTTTAGATAGGCAACATTTTGTGGATGAGGAGGTTCCTTGGGGAAACAAGTTTAAAATAAGTTTACCTGGCCTAAATACAATTTCTATTTGCGGTTGGCTACTAAGAACAGATGTCTTACCTGGGATAATATCCAAAAGAGAGGTTTTTAGGGTCCATTTTTTTTTCCTTTGTGAGAATAGTGATGAATCTTTAGGGAAATTACTCTTACAATATTTTTATGCATGGTATATTTGGCATATTTAGTGGAGGATGTGGAAACAGTATTGTTCTCATGCCTCTTCTCTTGTTGAGTTTTGGAGGATTTTAGGAAGACCTCCTAATAAGGCTTTCTTTCTACAAGTTGCATGGAGTATTGGGCCCTCATGTATTATATGGAATATTTGGCTTGAAATAAATCAAAGAATTTTTCAAGGTAGAAAGTTAACTATTTATTAGATTTGGCAGAGGATTATTAGTATGATCCAAGAAACTATTTCTTCTAAATGTCAGATCAGTCTTCCTTTAGAGCGGTATGAGATATTGATGATGTAGGACCTGGGTTTAGTGGAGAATGGTCCTTGTCCTTCTTTTTCGATTGGGAGGAGAGGTCTCAATAAAAAAGTGTAGAGAGATGGCAGATGTCATCTTCCACCTTGGGGGTGTTCAAGATTTATATTGATGGCTCTTCCAAAGAAAATATTGGGTATGCAGATATTGGTGGTGTTGGAAGATATAGTAGTGGTGCAGCTCTTTTCATTTTCTCCTATTATAAGGGAAAGCAAACTAATAATTATATGGAGGTCCTTGCTATTCATGTTGCTTTGAAAAAAATTTATGCTTTGGATTGACAGAAGATAATATGTGAGTTAAAATCTTAGATTATTATTAATTTTTTGAAGACTCATAATATTGTAAATGTTCATTGGCAACTGGCATTAGTGACTCGATATATCATTCAAATTTATCAGCACCTAGAGTTTATTTTCTTTGTTCATATTCCTAGGGAATAGAATGGTGTGGTTGATTTCTTGGCAAAATGGGATTCTAAGTTTCAGGAAGACTGGAATGTTAGAGAATGGGATCAACTCCCATTGAATTGTTCTTGTCATCTTGCTAATTTGCTTCCTGCGGATATGCCTAGTTGAGGCTATTGTTTGTTGGGTGTCTTTTGGTTGGGTGCTTGGTGGTTTTAGGGGTATCTTTCTTCTGGCCCTTGTAAGGGTTATTGTTTTGGGATTCTATTTTTCTTGTATGTTTTTATTGATTCAATAAATTTTTACCAACATTTAAAAAAAATTGGAACACAATTTTATTTATATTTTGCCAAAATTTAAAACTTCTCATTTAAAAATATTTAAATAAAATATAAAAATAAATATCATTTAAATAAATTTATATGCATATCATTGAGTTTCATAAATCTATATGCATATATTATCAATTGATTTGTACTTTATCAATTTATTTTGTATTTTTGTTTTCTATGTTTTCTAATTAGTGACATACTTAAATCTACATGAAAAACAACTTTTATTTATATGCTCAACATAAATAAAAACTAACATTGATTTTCTATAAAAATATTTTCTTTATATTGAATGAATGTAGAAGAAATTGGTGGCCTAGAAAGGAGAAGTCAGGCAAGAAAAATTGTGTTAGCTAAAAACTCCCTCCAGAGCATTCCCATATACTTCATGTTTAAATTTAGAATGTTGGGCAATGTTGTGCAGATATTAGAAATGATCATCAAAGCAATTCTTGTAGGTTGACTCTGAAATGAAAGGTAAATTCCACTTGGCTTCTTAGGAGTGGGTCTGTAGCCATAAAATAAGAGGGGATTGTGTTTAAAGGACATCTAGAGAATGAACAAGGTCTTAGTTTTCAAATAAGCTTTGAAGGTGGCCTCAGACAATCAGGTGGAATGGGTTAGGCTTCTGAAGTTGAAATACCATTTTTAGGACTTTATTTCAGACCCGTTACCTACCGAGGGTTCCCCATTCTAGTAGAGTTTATTGAAGTCTTACTTCTTCCTTCTTTAAGGAATATGGTGTATTTTAGGTGAAGGCCACTCCATAGATTTTTGGTGGGATTCATGGATTGTAGACCATCCACTTGCTTTGGAGCCAAGCCTTATTATTGTTGAACTATTTTTAGAGCCTTGGACCGTTCCAATGTGGTAAATTTTATTTCCTCTATAAATGGTCATAAGAGATGGGATATTCCTTAAGATAAGGAGCTATTGTTGATGGGGGAGAGGCTAGATGATATTTTGAACCGCCAAGTTCTTCTCCACTCGGATGTGAAAGATAGAGCTATCTGGGATGGGGAATTATATGGGATATTTTTAGTGCGTTCAACCTATTTGTTGTATGAATCAAAATTTTTCATTTGGGGACCCTGAAATAGAATTTAGATTCAAAATATCCTCCCTAACGTAAATATCTTCCTTTGGATAGCTTCCCAAGATAATTGTTTTTATTGAAAACCTCAATAAGTGGAACATGGTGATCCTTAATAGGTGTTAACTCTCTGAAGTGGACCTAGAATCAATGGGACATATCTACGATAATTATTTATTCTTTAGAGGAGCCTATGAGGTGGTCCTGTATTTTATATATATTAATGGTGTCTTCTCCAACTCTCTCATGGTGAATATATCTTAATGGGAACCTCCTTTCTTCTCTCCAAGGCTTAGATTTTTATGGAAGATACTTCTCCCCCACCATTTATGGGGTATCTAGAAAAAGAGGAATGCCCAGGCCTTTAAAAATTCTAAATGTAGCCCCCTTCAAGTGGGTTTCAGATCCTTGTGGGGAGTTTTCAAGAATGTGGATGTGGCTTTTCATGAGTAGGGTGAGGGCAACCAGATATATTCTGGATAAAAAGTGGTTATTGAGCATTCCCTTGGCTTTTCCTTAGAAAGGACTCTTATTCAAACTCCCAAACTGATATTGACTACCAAATGAAGTCCTCCTCCAAGCAGCTAGGTGAAACCTAACTTTGATGGTGCTTCTAATGGTAATCCAAGCTTAGTTGAGGCTGGAGGAGTTATCCAAGATGAGAGTGATATGGCTATGGTGGATTTCATAAAAAACCTTGAAGAACACAAGCTTATACTGAGAGGGGGGGGTGAACAGTATAAGATCACTTTAAACTTTTTCCTTCAACTTTCAAATTAATATTATGCAGTGAATAGATAGCAGTATCAAAAATAGTAATCAAAGCAAT
This sequence comes from Wollemia nobilis, assembly GCA_028583015.1. Lineage (NCBI taxonomy): Eukaryota > Viridiplantae > Streptophyta > Pinopsida > Araucariales > Araucariaceae > Wollemia > Wollemia nobilis. The sequence goes on from JAQPPZ010016348.1 coordinate 6,656,438, forward strand.
GCACAAGGTACCATCCACAATAGAGACACAACAATTTATGTGGTTCACCCAATGCGGGCTACTCCACGGATAAAATATTTCACTAAATTTTATCACCTCAAGTTCTGGGAAACCTTTCCCGATTACAAATTTTATGGGCACCAACCCAAAGGAGACACCAATCCCCTAGCTCTGCTCTGGCTGGTGATCCTCTAGAGAACCTCTACCCCCTCTACCCTTAACAAGTGGAACTCTATCCACAGAAGACACCTGTCTTCCCTACTCTGGCTAGAGACCTCTATCCTCAACTATTTCACCTCCAAAGTTGGTCCTTGAATTTGCACTAAACACAGTCCTTCAGTTCAGTGCAAATTTCCTCGTTAGCTTCCTCTATTCTGCACCAAACACAGTCCTTCGATCTGGCAAAAATGTCCTCAAAATTGCAACTCTGTGCAATCACAGCAGCACTCGATCAAACATCAACTTATGCACCTCTATGCAATCACAACATGATCTTCGCACACTCTGCTTCCTTGCAATCTCTCTCACTTAGAAGATTTGATGGAATGCACTCTATACACTGCAATCGAATTTGCACTCTACTTTTTTGGTGATCGAACTTCTCCCTGCACTATATCTGCAATAGTCACACTTCGAACGCACACTTCGATCAATTCCAAATATCTTCAAACAACCCTCCTTTTATACTAACAATCAAGATCTAAACCTTGGTCTTAGTCGGTTGTTATGCAAATGCAAACCCTAACTTCGTCGGTTGCATGCCCTAATCGTCGTCGGCCTAATTTTAACTCTGTCAGCTTTAGTCACCTCTGTGGTTTAGTAGCTTTTGTCGTGAAACCACAACATGTCACGATATCGTGACATTTTTATAGCCGTACACTTTCGTTTGGCTATTATCGTGATATCGTGACACTTTTGCTTTTGTCTGCCTTGACAATGTCCTTGTCGCAAAATCGTGACACTTCTGACTTTGCTGACATCATCTTCACTCCTGTTGTGAAATCGTGAAACTTTAGTCTTCATTGCCTTCTCTATTTTTTTCATAAAATCATGACACATCTGCTTCTGTTGACGTCATCTTCAAATCTATCATGAAATCGTGACCCTTTTGACTTCATGTCCTTCTTCTCTGCTTGCACTAGCAAAAACGGAACATGTCACAAAATTGTGACACTTTCGCCTTCGAGCTCTTCCTTCTTGAATTCATCGCGAAATCGCGACGCTTCTTCTGATGAATACTTGCTAACTATTTTTGTCACAAAATCGTGACACTTTCTCCAACTGAATGTTGCCATCTCAACCTGTCATAAAATCATGAGACTTTCTGCATTTGCAAGCTTTCTCTTCAACCTGTCACGAAATCATGACACTTTCTGCATCCGTACAACTTATTTGTAGCCTGTCACAAAATCATGATGCTTCTTATTTCAGACTCTTCCTTTTGTTGCATGTCGCAAAATCACAATAGTTCTCTCTTTGAGCTTTTCAGCATGTCGTGAAATCGCAACAGTCCTCACCTCGACCTCTGCAGCATGTCATGAAATTGCGACATTTTTCATGTAACTTTCTCTCTCTTCTAACTTGTCATGAAATCACGATAGTTCACACTACGGACTCTCTTTTTTGCATTATGTCACGAAATCGTGACACCTTTTCGTCCGTACAACTTTCTTGGCAATGTGTCACGAAATCGTGAAACTTTTCCTTCTCTACCTTCCTGCACTTTCCGAGTCACGAAAATGTGACATGTCGTGAAATCGCGACACTTTCCATCTTGCTCTCCTTCTTTGCCAACATGTCGCGAAATCGCGATAGTTTTGCCAGAACTTTCTCTCTCCTCAAACATGTCACGAAATCGTGATAGTTTTGCCAACACTTTCTCTCTCCTCAAACATGTCGTGAAATCGCAATAGTTTTGCCAGCACTTTCTCTCTCCTCAAACATGTCACGAAATCGTGACAATTTTTCCAATCGGCTGCATACTTTTTCTTACTTGTCTTTTTCTTGATATTTTGCAAATGGGCTACTAAGAACTTCTTGGAAACTCACTGATCATGCTTTGAATAACCTTCAACAAAACAAATTCCTTGATATCAAATCAAATTGCTTCAAGAACTTCTTGACATCAATGATAACATCTATACTTGAGCAAAGGCAATGTACCCAAGGTACCCAAAATTGCCAACAAACCTCTCCTTTCAAACTTATTTCTTTGTTGAGTCCAGAGCGACTTATCAAGGTCTAACGTTGCTCCATGACTTAGGGTTTAGGAAGGCGGACGTGGAAGGGGACTCCTTGAGTCTTATCAACTTGCTCAAGTCAAATAAGCCTCCAAATTGGATATTTATAATAAAGTTTCCAAAATGATAAGAATTCTTCAACTTATAGAGGAAGTATAGATCATGCACATTTGGAGAGAAGGCAATAAACTAGTAAATTTCTTGGCTAATTAGGGTGCTTCTCACATGAAATTTATCTTATTGGAGATCTAGTTACCTTGAAGAAATGAATGTCATTATCAACACTAAAAGATGCTAACATTGTTGGGGTGGGTCCAATAATTTGGATTCTAATTTCCCTAGGATCCTTAGCTAGACACTCTCCCTCAATGGCTTATGGAACTTTGGTCTGGTGTCCTTATGGCTTGGTGCACTTACATCCTCTATTCAGTGGTCCCTCATGGTCCAAAATGCTCTTGTTTCATCTTGTGATTCAAGTAGTTACTTACCTAGCAAGGGATATCTCTTGTGGTTGAGCAGAGGAGTCACTTCACAATTTGGTGTAGTCGATCAAAATTATTGATGACAAACAAAAGTCCAGTCTGGGCACCCTCAAGATCATTGTTAAATTCATAGAGGATGTGAATTGACTCTTGGGCTTCCTGATGGAGTTCATCTCCTTAGTAAAGAATGCTTTGGTTAATTCCCAAATGCTACGATGAGTCATCCTAGGTTGAGGATTGATTTTTGGTTGGCATTGGGTTGTTATATCAATATTTTTTTTATTCCCTATAAGTAGATATTGTTTTGTTTGGTTTGGTTGGTGATCACTATCAAGATTCTAACCCCTTTTTTGGTCCCTTGTAGGACTGGTTATATATGGTTATAGGTTCCTCTCAAAATCCTCACTACTTAATTAATAAAAAATATCTTTCTTTATATTTAAAATTATGAAAAATAGATGGAGTCAAATATAGTCATAAAACAAAAATTTAACATAGTCTAATATAATTATATTAGAAATTATTGACATCATAATTTGTGGAAAATTATCAATTATTCTTCTTATCCTCTCAATCCTTTCTCCCTTTTTATCTTTGTCACTAATGACTTCCTTTGATGTTTTGATATACCTTGTCATATTTCTATTCAATATTCTCTCTTTAAATTGTTAATAATATCACCTTATGATCCAAATAAAGTTCTATAAATATATTATCCAAAATCACAAGTTGTATTGCTTCACCCTTAGTTCTTTAAAAAAGATAAGAAAATAAATTATTTTTTCACTCACCCTAACATTTAATTAGTAATTAGAATGATTTAAATCTAACGTTGTAATAGTAGGTATTTCTTCATGTATTTTTTTTCTCACCTCTTAGTTCAACTTAAATAGTGATATAAAAATATATAGCACTATCAATTTAACCATGTGAAATAAAATGAAAGACATGACTATGTTGATAAGCCTATATATTTTATTATATGATTATATTGATAAGCTTATCTATTTGCTTACAAATGTTAAACTTACATTGAGAAATTAGCTATTTTTATTAAATGCGATACAAGAAATAATAAAATTTCTCATGATTAAGGTTGTTAAATTTTAGGTGAAACACATCCACAAGTTTTAAAAGGTTATAAAAGTAAGTTATTTCTAGTCAAGAATTAAAATAGAATCACAAATTAAAAAATAACAAATTATTAGTAAACTAATATTGAGGGATTTAGTGGACAACTACTGAAGATGAGAGGATTAGGTAGGTTGGTGATAAAATCCAATGTTTAGCTAATTTGGACAACCATTGTAAACATATGGTTTAGGAGATTGATCTCTAATGCAAATATCCTTTTACTATTGTAAACAAGTGTTCTTTCCAGCTAAGGTTGGGATAAGTCTCATCCCAACTTGTAATTAATCTTGTTTTAGTATAATTTTTTCAAATTATTAAAAAATAATATTGAAGGATTCATTCTTTATAGAGAACAAGTTTTCAGTAAAGGAAGTAAATAAGGATATGAGTAGAGATTGGAATCTATACATATGCCTTGTGGAGTGTATAGAGTATAAGTCATATGAAATGCAACATAACTTTTGTTTTCCTTTTGTAATTCAAAAGTTTACCATTATTTTTATAAACATTATATATATTATAATTTTAATTATAATTAAAAAATAATAATAATAATGCTATATAAATACGATATATAATTTATTCTATATAATTTGTTCACTTTCATTTGTTACACATATTTTTAAAATCTTGGAACAACTTAAAGAAACTTGCATATATTTACAAATAATAATCCAAACTTTTTAAGCTTAATGTTGAGGTTTCAATGTTTAATTTGCATCAAAAAATTAGCTAATATTATTAAATGTGATATAAGAAATGTTAATGTCAAGATGTTTGAAAATTTTCCCATGATTAAGGTTGCATGTCAAATTTTAGGTGAATTACCTCCACAAGTTTTAAATGGATCTAAAAGTAGGTTATTTCTAGTCATGAATTAAAATAGATCCTCTTCACATCCAAGACCTTCTGGACTTCATTTGTCTATCGAATTTCTAAAATTTCTTCAATCAAAGTTTGGAAAACCCTCGAATCAGCAAGACCCTGATGTCCTTAGTTCTGGGTTGAAATATCTTGATATAAATCCTAATAACAAAAACCCTAGCCCTCAAAAATCTATTTCCAAAAATCAAAATAAAATTTTAGTTGATACATATTGTAAAAAAAAAAAAATAGGAAATCCTAGCAAACAAGATTTAAGGCAAAAGGAAGTTGAAGAGAGTATTGCTAATGACTATCAACCCACTATTATCTCCTCTTCAGCTGACCAAAATCATTCTAATGTTTCCACATATTATGGGAATAGAACCAAACCCTCTCTGACACCTTCACATAGAGGAGGTAAGAAATATTCAAAGTCTTCCAAATAAATATGCTCTCATGGAATGTGAGAGGTCTTAATGGATGGATCAAGTAGATAATCCTTTCATCCATGAGAAAAGATATTAAGTTAACCATCATCTTGTTGCAAGAAACCAAGATCAATGAAAACTGCCAAGATAGAGTTATTAAGGCCATATGGAAAAATTATGGAGTTGTTACTAGCCCTGCCAAGGGAGATTCAGGTGGCCTTATGTTCCTATGGGACCTTGATAAAGTAGAAGGTCATATTTTATCATATTATGATAGGATAACCAAAATTTCTTTTTGTTGCAAATTTTCAAATGTTTAGTGGATTTTATCTAATGTGTATGCTCCTAATACTATATCTGGCTGATGAGAACTATGATTTTCTATGAGGCAAATGTGGCAGATATTCTAGAGTTAGTTTTGGATGATAGCTGGCAATTTCAACTCACCGCTATACCCTACTAACAAAAAATAAGGTAATCCTATCTCACCTCATAGTTTTGAAGATTTTACTGAATTTGTTGATGAGTGTGGTCTTATGGACATCCACCTTCAAGGGATAAAATTTACTTAGACCAATAGGAGAGTGGGGGCACAACAAATTTTAATGTGATTTGATAGATTTCTCATTTCTCGTGAAGCTCTTCAATCCTTTGGAGATGTAACTCTTAACTCTCTTCCTTGGATTGGGTATGACCATAACCCTCTGGATTTAGAGGGGCTGAACACTGCCTCTTTCAAGTCTCATTTCTGGTTCAAACCTATGTGGAATCAACACCAAGATTTCAGAAGCAAAGTACTTAAAAATATAGAATAGGGAAACCTTTGGGAATTTATTTGAGGCAAAAAAAATCATTGGTGACAAGATCCAGGCCATTGAAATTCGTAACCAATATGAGGAACATGATGTGTAGCCTAGGGAACAAGAAAGAGAGCTACTGGATGAATATCACAATATTTTTTCCATGGAGGAAACCTTTTGGTAGAAAAATTTGAGAGCTTTCTGGCTCAAACAAGGTGATTCCTATACGAAGTATTTCCATGCTCCCACCCTCTGACATAGAAGCATCAACAAAATTAGAAATTTGATCAGGTCGGATGGCACCATCATGGAAAATGAAGAGGATATGAGACGTAAAGTCGTAGCATATTTCCAAAACATTCTTGGAGCGGGTCAATTGAGTAACCCTCAAGCTACTGATTTCCTTCTCCAAAATATTCTTTGTTTAGTCTCTAATGAAAATAATGATAGACTTTTGTCCAAATTTTCTATAGACGAAATTAAAGATGTTGATTTTTCCATATCTTATGATAAAACACTTGGTCCTAACGGTTTATCTCCTCGTTTATTTCAGCATTTTTGGGATATTGTTAGCATTGATGTAACCAAACCCATTCGGTTTGCTCAAGCGACCAAGCACATCCCAAGAGACTTCAACTCCACTTTTATAACCCTTTTCTTGAAGACTTAGCAATGCAAAAAAATTTATAATTATAGACCGATTAGCTTGTGCAATATCATCTACAAAAATTTGACCAATACCATTGCCAATAGAATGAAGAAACTGCTTCATGGTATTATTGATTTATGTCAAGGCAACTCAGTCAATGGAAGGCTTATAACTGATGGTATAATAACTATTCACGAACTGTTCCACTCTGTCTCAAAAAATAAAAATCCATACCTTTTTCTCAAGTTAGATATCACTAAGGTGCTTCATAGGATCTCTTGGAGTTTTATATGTGCTGTGTTGGTAAAATTTAGCTTTCATTCAGAGTGGATTGCGCTAATTCGGGAATGTCTTTTGTCTACCTAGTTTTTTGTCATTGTAAATGGTGTTGTTGCTGGGTATTTCTAGAAAAACCAAGGAATCAAGCAGGGGAATCCTCTTTCCCCTTATTTATTCATTATTCTTATAGAATCCCTTGGGATGGCACTCAATTTTTCTTGCTCTAATGGTGATATCTCTAGGATAAAGGCCTCCTCCATCTCCCAACTGATCATGCATCAAAAATTTATTGATGATATTTTACTGGAAACCAAAGCTTCAGTTCTTGAAGCAAGGGTAATTAATAATATCCTAGTCTCTTATGATCTTACTTCTAGACAAAAGGTTAATTTTCAAAAAAGTAAATTGTATTTACTAAATACTCCCATTGACAGACAACAAATGATTACTAGAATCTTGGGCTACAACATATCAAGACTTCCTTCCACCTATATAGGTATACCTATTTACATGATAAACCTCCTGCAAATGTGTGGAAAAACATCTTGGAGAAAATTTAGAAAAATTTGGCTGGGTGGAAAGGTTGTCTCCTTAGCCATGAAGTGAAAGTGACTCTTGTTAAAGCTTGTTTGCAAGGTGTTCTCGTGTATTTATTGTCTATATTTAAAGCTCCAAATTCTATATACAAGAATATTGAACATATACAAATGATATTTCTCTGGTCAGAAAGCAAAAATACCAATAGAATTCCCTTGGTTTCTTGGGACAAGATCTTCTTGAAGAAAAATCAGGGAGGGTTGGGTTTCAGGAAAGCTAGTAAGATGAATTTTGCTCTCATTGGTAAGCAAGGTTGGAGAATTATCCAAAATTAAAAATCCACCTAGATCAATATCATAAAGAATAAATACCTGCAGCAGAGATCCTTTCTAAGTGATGAACCACTTTAGATTGGATCGCATTTTTGAAACTCTGTGATTAATATGAGATCCATCCTAAAATTTGGGCTCAATTTAAAGTTGGTAAATTGAACATCTATTAACTTTTTGGAGGATATATGGCTCAATAATAACCCTCTGATCAGTGATGCTAGTCTCTCCTGCATCAATCAAATCACTGATCGCTTGTGTAACAACCCAAGGCCTACCCACTTTGTTGTCCTACATCAAGGGTCACAATGTAAAAAAAATTCAATCATTTTCAAATTAATTAATAGTATGAGCATGCTAAAAATCTTCATTAATACCATTCCACTACAGTCAAAATACCCATGATATCGATATTGGTCAAATCTTAGTATAGTTACCTCTATTGAACTTTACTCTCCTCCTGAGAGTCCAAGTTTAGGTAGGGGTTTCCCCTCTAGGGCCCATTTCACCTAGAAGTTGGACACATAATTTCCCCATATCTTACAAGTTTATAAGTTATGCAATATTTAGCGTATGCATACCTAAGCTAGATGAATATCCACCTCTCCTGGAATTCATCTAGGGTCTACCAATACCTTGGTAGCTACTTGGTGTTTTATCTTGTTTAACCTACACGATGTCCCATACCATCATGTTATCAGTATTCCCATTATGATTCAAGCATAAAATTCACCACTCAAATACTAGCAGGGTTAACCTAGAAGCGATACTCAGTTCATCCTTCGTTACCTCACATTCTGACCATTCCCGTCAGAAGTATGGTTAGATCCCTAGATTAGGGTGATCGTCCTCCCAAAATAACCATTAATGTTTGACCCACAATATTGTCCTTCCCACAATCTTGAAATAATGACAAGGTTGTCTTGCCCACAACCTTAGGTTGCGAGTCAAGATTGTCCTTCCCACAATATTGGAACTTTTCCTGCCATTAGTTCACTTAAGGTTTATAAGATTATGGGTTTCATTAGTCACAAGGATTATTTATGTACTCTTTATCAATATAGTTCATAACCAAAAATAAATATCAATAAAGCACATATATAATATTATATATTAAATAATTTACATTTATTTTGTCCTAAGTGGAAATAATCAAAGTAAGATTATTACCAATTATTTGTGTGCCTTGAGCCAGTCAATACTTAAGATTATGTTGAAGGCATGCAATGGAACCACATATAAATACCAATTGGTTTTTCCTTGAGGTAATATTATCTAAGGGTCAAATAACCATTGATTAATGGCATAGGTTTGCCTAGACCCATACTCGATCTTACACCCATTAGCCATAAACCCAGGTTTTTTCAGTATGTCCCTCAAAATATTTGAAGAAATAAAACTATCAGTTGCTCCAGAATCAATCAAAATACGAATATTTTTATTATAAATTTTACCTTTCAATAGGAAAGGTGTTGCTTGGCCATTGATTTTAGGATTACCTGTTGCTACATATATATTATGGGCAAGTTCTGTAGGTTCTTTTCTCTTATCAGCTCTGAAAGGACACTTATCAACGCAATGATATTCTTGGTAGATATGGAAACCGGTTCGAGGTGCCCTCTCTTTCTTAATTCCCTCATTGCTTTCCTGAGGACCATCTCCTATTGCATTAGATTTTTGATCATATCTATCCTTGAAATTTCTTTTGTCTTGGCCACCTCGATTGTTCTGATTTCCTCTATTTCCTTGGTACCAATTATTATTATTATCAAATCTATTTCTATTCCCATTATTCTTGTTCCAATTCCTGTCCCATTTTGTTGAGCCAAGATATTTATTTTTCTGTGGTTGTTCTCTTTTAGAGGATTTTTGGTAATAGTCCTTCTTGACCTTATATTTTTCGTATTCCTATTGAGCCAAGTAACAAGCAATAGTTAGAGTAGCAGGCTTCAACATAAGAATCAGGTGACCAATCTTCGAGTGTAATCCTAGAAGAAATTTTTGGATTTTTATTTCGTTATGCTACTCATATTTGAGCATGTATTTGAGTAGTTGCACAAACTGTTGATAGTACTCAATTACAGACATGCTACCTTGAGTTAACCTTGAGAATTCTATAGTCCTTTAAAGGTTAAATTATGGTGTTAAAAACCTATCTTTTAATGCTTGCACAAATGTATCCCAATGGACATCTGTAGCCTCCACATTGTGAGTTTTCCTATAGGTGTCCCACCATTCAGAAACTACTCCAGTTAGATGAAAAACTGACCATGAAGTTTTTAATTTACATGAAAGGGTTCTAATAGCAAAATACACCTTCACACTATTCAAGCATCTCTCATCTACTTATCCATCACCTTTACCATCAAATTTGGCTATATCAAGTCATTGCATATCTTTATTCAACTCAGAACCTACTTTTTTTCTTTTGGGATCAATAGATGTTTCTTTCTCAATTATTATTGTTTCCTTTTCTTTAGATAAATTTTCTATTGTTTTCTATTGTTGAGAAATAATCTCTTGCTATTGAGCTAGCTAATATTTTTGTTATTCCAAATTTTCTAACATTTGAGTCTTTTGTTGAGCCATGTGCTCAGCCATATAAGTACTTTGTTGTTCCATTTTCTCTTTCTATTGGCTCATTTTCTCTTGCAATAATCACATCATTCATACCATTTTATCTTCTTTTATAACTGGTTATTTTTCTATCCTCATTACTTAAGGATGTTCTGCAACTTCCTCTATAGCCATGATCCTCATAATCTTTCAAAATACTATTTTAGGATTTTTATCCAACCCTTCTCGTTGAACCACCACAGATATCTTTGAAGAACTAGCTTTTTGTCTAGATATCATTGCTTGATCAACAAAAGAAAGAGCCTTGTCAAATATTTGCTTTAATTTTCAATATGATATTTTTTTAAAAAATATTTATTGCCTAGGGTTTTGCAACCTTTGCTCTGATACCAAATATAACCCAAGTCCTACCCACTTGGTTGTCCTACATCAAGGGTCATAGTGTGAAAAAATTTCAATCATTTTAAACTAATAAATAGTATGAGCATGCTAAAAATATTCATGAGGACCATTCCGTTGTAGTTGAAATACCCATGAGATCAAGCTTGGCCAAATCTCGGTATAGTTACCTCTATTGAACTTCACTCTCCTCCTGAGATTCCAAGATTAGGTAGAGGTTTATCCTCTAGGGCCCATTTCACCTAGAGGTTGGATGCATAATTTCCCTATCTCTTATAAGTTTACAAGATATGCAAGAGTTAGCGTATGCATGCTTAAGATATATGAATATCCACCTCTCCTGTAATTCATCTAGGGTCTACCAATACCCTGGTAGCTACCCAAATTTTTGTCTTGTTTAACCTACATGATTTCCCATACCATCATGTTGTCAGTATTGCCATTATGAGTCCAACACAAAATTCATCGCTTAAATACTAGCAGGGTTAACCTAGAAGTGATACCCATTTCATCCTTTATTACCTCTTGTTCTGACCATTCCCATTAGAAGTACAGTTAGAACCCTATATTAGGGTGATCGTCCTATCGCAAGAACCATTAATATTTGACCCACAAGATTTTCCTTCCCGCAATATTGAAGGAATGACAAGGTTGTCCTACCCACAACCTTAGGTTTTGAGTCAAGATTGTCCTTCCCACAATCTTGGAACTTTTTCTACCATTAGTTCACTTAAGGTTTATAATATTATGGGTTTCATTAGTCACAAGGAATATTTATGTACTCTTTATCAATATAGTTCATAACCAAAAATAAATATCAATAAAGCACATATATAATATTATATATTAAACAATTTACATTCATTTTGTCCTAAGTGGAAATAATCAAAGTAAGTCTACTTTAAATATTTCATAGAGTCAATTAAAAAGTAAATTTAGATTAATAAGAATTTTATATTATCTTAAATTATTTATTGAAATGAATTACTAATTATATACCATGATATTAAAGTAATAGACAAACCTCTTATTTCCTATAGACTAAGTTATAGAATGCATAACTCGAGACTTAATGGCTCCTAACCTAACTATGCACTATCTGAGGTTCTTAAGTATATCACTAAGAACATGATATTATAAGATCACATTCTCCTATATGTATCTATGATGAAGGTACAAGAGAAATTAATAACTGGTTTTATAATGAGTGTTTTCTGCCATTATCATAAAAAAAATAGCTGAAATTACTATCATTGGATATAACTAGCACATAGAAATTTTCATGATATTTTAAGACATTATATATAAATTTAAACATGTCAACTACCCTTTAACAAGAAGAAACTCTTTTTCAGCTTTACATAATATTGAGAAAAATCATATATGAACAATATAAGACTTAATAATGTTTTCTTTAAGAGACCTATTGAAACACTAAAAACCATACTTTAAAATACTTTTACAAGCTGGTATTGATGAAATAGAATATCTCTGTATTAACGGTGAAGATGGTCGATTATTAAAATCATTTATTAAATTCAACATTCAATATGTAACATTCTGACTATATACAACCACGTTCTCACAAAGTGAGCTATCAATTCTATTAATTTGAAGGGCTGATTTTAGATGAAACTATGGCCATTGCTACAAACCAACCAATTTAATATTGATAGATTAATATAGATTGTATTGCTTCTAGGACTTTATGTTGGTATCGTTAGGAACTACCATTTTGAATGCCTTTACAATCTAGACTCTTAAATTGGGAAGTATTTCCAATTGAGTTTACATATGAGTTCACTAGCGAACGACCTGAACCTAAGTTTTCTCTATACTCGGCTTGAGCACTGAATTGGTATGAAGATAAGGAGTGTCAGGCTACACATTTATTTTACTTATGTGTTCATAGTTGATAGGAAAGTAGTTGACATTCGAGGTGTCCATTATAATATTAAACACAGAGGTAGATTACAATTCTAAAATTATTACTTAGGCATTAAAGAATTTTATCTCATTTGAAAGATAAACTTAGCAAATTTAAGGTTTTACTAGCTCAAATAACTATTTGTTTGACTCTAGACTTTTGTCGCTTGCCCAGGCAAGAAAATTATTTGACAATGGTTAATAAGAGATACTTTGAAGTATATAACTCAACGAGATTAAATTATAATGTTGCATAAAGTAATGGACTTCAAATTTATTAAACAAACCATGAACAAAATGGTATTTATGAAGATAGTTTTCAGCCAGCGCTATTACAAATATAAAAATAAGGTCTACAAATTGCTTTACACAACCATGCATTCTCCAGTTCACTTGGAGCGCTATAATCTAAACTACTTCTTCTAAAAAAACATCCATATCCAAATTTTTTAGATTGCATGCTTTAGATATTAGCCAAAATGACGGTATATACCGGTCTTGGTAAACTATACCACTGTCATATAAATAGCATACAACACTATCATCTTAACATGGATATAATAAATCTGGACAACAGACCTTTCACATACAAAATATAGAATTTAAAACCCTTATAACACAATAATTTATACTTCAAACTAAATGACATCTACAGACATGAGACGTTATTTTCCAAACACATTTTGTCCACCATTCATTAGAATAGAATCAAATCAATATACTTTCAATATCTGCGCTCAGTATATAAGTTTTTATACTCCAACATGATGCTCAACATTTCACCATGCAAGCTTGTTTGAGTTTTCCATAAATACAATGTACAGATAAGGTGTAATAAGAATTATTTTTGAGTATTCCAGGTTCTTTGAACTCACAATATTCTATTACTTTACATTACAAAACAAAAGCCTCGATTTTTGAATAGAGAGGTTTCCTCAAAATCTGACACAACTTCCTAGCATCCAAGCGCTTGTAGAAAACAAATCCATCTATTGGAAAGAAAACAAAAGCTTAATATTTCAAAGAATTCTCCAAGCTTAGTACCAAAGCTAACATTGTTTCTAAGGGTCAGAGTGGCCAGAACTACAATGAAATGTAGCTAAACCTTATTTATGCATACAATCATCCAACATGTAGTTCACATTGCAGATCGTTTACACATGCAACTAGAGATTTTCTTGTTCACTTTCAGTTTACATTTCATTCCATAATTGATCATCCACAATCCAAATTTTTCCAAAAAAATTTAATCAATCAGATAACCAGAGTTTCATGATATTAGTTTATCAAATAAAAAAATGTTTCAAAGAGTGAACCTTACTGATGAATGCTAGTTTCTCTTTTCTTCTTCTCAAAGTCCTTTCTTCTTCCGCTCCTCTCCCCGTTCCAGAAGATGATATTGATCATAATAATTTCTCTCCTCTTTCCATTTTTCCCTTTTAGAAAAAGTACCCTATTTTCATGCTTAACAATTGTTAATCATCTACCAGTTCTCATTCTAAATCTTCCCATGTGGAATGCACAACGTTTCCATGTTCAACAACCATTTCATTATGATAATTTTATTGCATGCTATTTTTTTTGAATTGCCTTGCTAATAGATAACATGTTTGTTATTCTTACATATATTTTCTTTTTATTATTTATTAATATTTATATTTTATAATTTTTATTTATTTTATTTTAATATTATTTCCTTTATTATTTTATTATTTATAATGAATATTATTTATTTATTTATTATTATTATTTTTTAATATATATATATATATATATATATATATTTACATTCAAAAATAAATAAATTCCAAAATAACACATACACAAGCATTCCTATTAATGCAACTACATGATATGCAACTATATGGACCGTTGGTGGATGCATTGTCAGTAGGGTTCTTTACCCCTATCAACGATGAATACTCCACTACTCATCATTTCCCTTAACTTACCTTACACCGAATAACCCTTTTTACCCATTGAGGAGACATCTTTCCTTTGAATTATTCCCACTAGTAACAGTACCTGTCCCTGCATCCATAGATATATTAGTAGTATATCATCCTTGCAGACAAATTAGGTGTATAAGAACGTAGATCTTGGAGGGTTATTACAACTTGTTTGGTTCTAAGGTATGTAATTTATTTTATAGAAACTATAACGGAGCCAAATGGAATCCCTTTCCCTCTATCAACATCAGCATTTCCCAGTCCTCTATTTTTTTCTATTATTGTTGGTCTGCTACACACCACTATCATTCCTAGTAACCTAAATGCTTTAGACTCTCTATTCTAGTGCCTTTGTGAGGATGGGCTTTCTACTGTTAAGTCTACCTACTATGTTGAAACCAAAGAAGTCAAATCCTAGCCTGATTTTAAGACTATCTAGTTGAAAAGTCTAATCCCTAAAGTCACCCATTTTTTTTGGCTTTCTTATTCAAAAAAAATCTTGAATATTGACAATCTAATCCATAGAGACCTAATATTCCCTAGTCATTTTGTCCTCTGTAAAAGTAGTTGAGAATATGTGATCCATATCTTTCTTGAGTACCTGTTCTCTAATGAAGTGCTTTCTTCCTTTCTCAAGATGGCCAACATGTCCTGGGTATACCAAAAAACTCTTTTTTATGCCTGCCATCAGTGGCCAAATCCATTTTTGAATCCAAAAATCCATGCTTTTTGGTTGTATTTTTTTCCTCATTTTTTGTGAGAGGTATGGTTGGAGAGGAACTACAATTTTTTTGGCACTACTGTAAAAGATGCCAGATCAATGTACTCCCAAGATCTATCATTTTCCATTGAGAATGTTAATCTCATGCAATCTAAAAAGCCCAAGAACCAATGGGAATTATCCATTTTCAATACTCTCAAATTTTATATTGACACCCCCCTTAGGGTCCTCCAAAAGCTAATAGGTCAATGGTGAAATGGATTCCCCTACCTTGTGGATGGGTTAAGCTCAATGTTGATGTAGCCTCAAAGGGAAACCCTGGTAGGGCTGGAGGAGGTGGTATTTTTAGAAATAGTCAAGGTAAAATCCTGTGCACGTTTGCTGAGTCCATGGGTAGTCAAACTAATAATTTTGTTGAAGCCCACGCATTATACCTTAGCCTCCTCATTTGCAAGCAGCTTCGTTTTGAAATAATTATCATAGAGAGTGATTATATGAATGTCATTCGATACATCCAAAAATTTTAGATTCCTTCCTGGAGCATGTTCAACGTTGTCCAAGAAATATTGAAGATAATTGAAGCCACCAGATATGTTACAATGTAGCATGTTTACTGGGAAGGAAACAAAGCTAGTGACCTCCTTACAAATAAAAAAGTTGAATAGGATAACCTCCAAGTTTGGTATGATAATTTTCCTCAATGTATTGTGGCCCACACTCATACAAATGGAAATCTTAATCTTTAACTTGTTTCTAGTGCTGATGTGGTTGATTTGGAGCCTAGTGGTTGGATATGGTTTGTCTGACATGGATTCCAGCACATATTATCTTTTCTCTTATGCGCTTTTGTGCAATCCATCTTGTGGTAATTTTAAGGAGATGTTGAAAGTTCACAATAAAACTATCATCTGTGAACCCAGGAGGCAAGGAATGTGGAAATTTCAAAATGTAATTATCACTCGTGAACCCATGTGGTAAGGAATGGAAAATAAAACTACTATTTTCCAGCATAGTGCAAGTGGTTGCTCCAATAATCTTATAGATTGAACCTCGTCGAGCCAAATACTGTAATTTATGGTTGGGATTTTGAAAGTTGTTTTTTGTTTCCTTTTGGGTACTGTTTCTATAGTTTGGACCCTTATTCCTTTTTGTTTTTGTTTGTGCCTCATTTCTTGTTTAAAGTTAGATATTTCATTCTCATCTAGGGTTGTTTCTTTTCAGTTCAGTTAGTTCACTTCTGTCTAGTTGTCTTTGCTGCATTTGTGTAAAAGGTTTTGAGACCTTTCAAAACCCTATTTATCAACCAATAAAAAAAAACAAATTATTAGTAAACTAACATTGAGGGATTCATTATCTAGAGAGACAAATTTTTGAATAAAGGAAGAAATATTAGAATTTCACAATAATAGATATGCAAAGCATTACACAAAATATGAAGAGAAGAGTGGAACTGATTGATTTATTTCAAGGATCAACTTTGTATAAATAGCAAAGTTGATCATTGAGAGCCGTTGGATTACAACAACTCATCAGACCTGATGAAGACACCACTGAGAGTTCTCCTGACACATGGAGGAGTGGAAACTCAAGTGTGTATCCTAGTGGAACTTAAGAGAATATTCACTTATTCTAACACCCCCCTTAAGTGATACTAGGGGAGATCATACAAATGAGTCCCGATGACAAGGCCTGATGAGGTACTCATGTACAATGACTTATTTTTGAAGAGATGGTAAAAACCCAATGGGAAAAACCATCAATCAAAAGGAAGTAAGAGGCTTGTCTTCGTATGGCGAAGATTGTCCTCTTAATACAATAATTAGTTGGTGAAAAAACCCCTGTGGAGAAAAACCAACTATGAGAAGAAGAGAGGCTTGTCTTCATATGGCGAATATTGTCCTCTTTATACAAAAAATAAAGATGAGTCCCGAAAACTTGGCCTGATTAGGTACTCATTTACATTATATAGTTGGTGAAAAAACCCTATGGGAAAAACCAACTATGAGAAGAAGAGAGGCTTGTCTTCATATGGCAAATATTGTCCTCTTTATACAAAAAAAAGATGAGTCCCGACAACTTGGCCTGATTAGGTACTCATTTACATTATATAGTTGGTGAAAAAACCCATGTGAGAAAAACCAACTATGAGAAGAAGAGAGGCTTGTCTTCGTATGGTGAATATTATCCTCATAAAACCAATCAATGCAGTTGTATAACTCCAAGCTTATCTCACAACTGAAGGTAACGTGGAGAAGGAAATGACTTGGTGAAGATATCTACAATTTGTTTCTCAGTTGGAATATATTCCAAGTATATATCCCCACTCTGAATATGTTGCCTTATGAAGTGCATGTGTATTTCAATGTGCTTGGTGCATTGATGCTCAACTGGATTACATGCAATATGAATTGTGCTCTGATTGTCACACCAAAGAGTAATAGGCTTTTCATGGGTGAAACCAAATTCTCTCAAAATTTGATGAAGCCAAAGAGCTTCCTGACTAGCCAAAATTATTGCCCTATATTCTGCCTCTATAGAAGATAAGGCTACTGCTTGTTATTTCTTGCATAACCAGGCTATTGGTGAAGAACCAAGGCAAAATACATAGCCTGAGGTTGAACATCTATCTTCTACTAAACCTGCCCAATATGAATCTGTGTAGCCAATGATATCCATGGATTTTCCCTTGTAGAAGAGCCCAAAGTGTGTAGTGCCTTGCAAGTAACGGAGGATTATTTTTGTTGCTTGCCAATGACTGAAGTGAGGTTGATGAGAGAATCTAGATATGAGGCCAACAACATATGAGATATCTGGGTGAGTATGAGTAAGGTATAGCAGACTCCCTACAAGTTGATGGTATAGAGTTGCATCACATAGAGGGGATGAGCAAGAAGTACTAAGATTAATTCCAGATTGAAAGGGGGTAGGAGAAGGTTTACAATCTATCATTTTGAATCTTTGAAGAAGATCTAGAGTGTACTTTTGTTGACACAAAGAAATACCTGCATCTATTTGACTTATTTGGATCCCAAGGAAGTAATGAGCTTTACCTAGATCAACCATTTCAAATTTTTTAGAGAGGGAGTCTTTTATAGTTTGTATGTGAGTCAAGTTACTACCAGTTAGAAGAAGATCATCAACATATAGAACAAGAATGGTGATATTGCCTTCATTTATCCAAATGTAAACTATGTTATCAGACTCACAATGAGAAAAACCTATTGAAAGAAGGAAGGAGTCCATATTTTCATACCAAGCTCTAGGGGCTTGTTTGAGGCCATAGAGAGACTTTTAAGCCTACAAACAAGAGAGGAGTCTTGAGTGAAACCAGTAGGTTGTTCCATGAATATTTCTTCTTTTAAATCTCCATGTAAGAAAGCACTTTTTACATCCATTTGATAGACATGCCACTTATGGGAAGCAGCCAGAGCAAGAACCAATCTAACAGAATCCATCTTAGCAACTAGAGCAAAGGTTTCTGCATAATCAATACCTTCAATTTGAGAAAAACCTTTGGCTACTAGATGAGCTTTGTGTTTGTCTATTTCTCCATTAGGCCCATATTTTATTTTGAAGATCCATTTACAATGAACTAATTTCCTTCCTTTAGGAAAGGGAACTAAATCCCAAGTTTTATTTTTGATTAAGGAAGAAAATTCATTTTCCATGGCATCATCCCATTATTTAATACCTGAGGCTTCTTTGAAGGATTGAGGATCAGAGGAAATAGACTGACATACAAGACCAATTCCTATGGGGTTGGATGATCTTGTTGAAGGAAGATTTTGGATGTAAGGAGTAGCTTCTTTAACAATGGTGCGGGCCCATTTTGGCATAGAGGAAGGAGTGGAAGGAGTTGAAAGACATTGAGTTGGAGTTACAAGTTCCTCATCTTGATTATCAATGACCAAGTTAACTTCAAGAGTTGGCTCTTCATAATATTGAGGTTCTACTATAGGAGAAGGCTCAATGGAGGAAGAGGGTGTTTGAGGATATTTTTGAGGGAATGTTTCATCAAATTGGACATTCCTATGAAATAAGACCTCATGAGTTGAGGTATCAAGAAGCCTGTAAGCTTTCAATTCTTCATAATAACCGACAAAGATGAGCTTTTTGCTTTTCTTATCAAGAGCCTTCCTTTTCTTCTTTGGGATGTGAGCCCAAGCAGTACACCCAAAAATATTGAAGTAGGAAACATCTAGTTTTGAGCCAGACCATGCTTCTTCAGGAGTTAAATGGTCAAGAGCTTTATGAGGTGTGCGATTTTGAATATAATTGGCATAGTTAATAGCTTCTACCCAAAAAAATTTTGGAAGATCTCTTGAATGGAGCATACAATTTGCCATTTCTTTTAATGTCCAGTTTTTCCTTTCTGCAATACCATTTTGTTGAGGATTATGGGAGACAAAATGTTGATGAATGATACCATGACTTGAAAGAAACATGGAGAACTCATTACTACAGTATTCCCCCCATTATCTGTGTGAATCTTCTTGATTTTGCAAGATGCCTGATTTTCAACTAAGGCTTTAAAAACTTTAAAGTGGGATAGAACATCACTTTTATATTTCAAGAAGTAGACCCAGGATCTTCTAGAAAAATCATCAATAAAGGTTAGAGCATACTTTGCTCCTTTGAAAGAAGGTTCTGGAAAGGTCATTAAGTCACTATGGATTAAATCTAGAGGGGATGAGGCTTTTAGAGAACTACTTGGGTGGAAAGGATCTTGATGTTGCTTTCCAAGAGCACATCCAGGACAAACTCCATCACTAGAAGAGACTTGGGGTAAACTTGTTACCATATCATGGGTGCTCAAATCCTTTAGGTAGTTGTAACTAAGATGACCAAACCTTTCATGCCAAATTTGGCTTTCAAGATCTCCATGAGCCACAAAATAGGAGGCTCCTTCTAGATTTTGGAAACCTTTGAAGTGAAATAGATGAGAGTTATGATCAATATTTCCTTTGGCTATAAGAGAATGGGGATCTTGAAAGTCTCTTATCTCAACTCCTATTGGAGAGAAGAGAACAATTTTCCCCTTTCTAGAAGTACAAATTTGATAGACGAAAAGGAGATTTGTGGCAATGTTTGGAACATAGAGAACATTATTTATAGAGCCACCATCAATGGTTATGTCCCCTTTTCCTTTGACAGGGATAAAGGAAGAGTCACCCACTTCTATGCTACAAGTAGAGCTAGAGGAGATAGAAGAAAAAGACTTATCTAAAGCAGTCATGTGATGAGTAGCTCCAGAATCTAGGACCCAAAAATTAGAGGAAGAATTGGAGGTTTTTCCTTGAACATTAAGGGCTTTTCCTATTTGATTTTTATTGTCTATATTTTGATCCTTTATAGCTGCCTCTAGTTGCTGTAATATTTTCCAACATTTGTTTGTAGAGTGACCATTATTTTTGTAGTGAGTACAGGTTATGGGGGTCTTTTCCTTATTTTTGAATTTTTCTTTAGAAGAGGTGGAGGCTACTAAGGCTTTAGAGGAAGAGGAAGAAGAAGAGATTTCATATCTAGCAAGTTTTGTTTCTTCCCTAGTTAATCTATCACAAAAATATTCTAAAGAAGGCATTTTAAAGGTTGCACCAAGAGCATATTTGGTAGATATAAAGGTGGTAGCAAAAATTTGAAAAACACCATTTAGCTTAGAAAGGATTAGATAAATGTATTCTTCTTCAGTCTTAGTCTTCCCACTACCTTTGTATTGAGTGAGGACTTCTTTGAACTTAGTAAGGAAGTCAACAATACTACTAAAATCTTCAGGAGACAAAGATGTTAGTTCTGCTTCTAGTTGCATTGATCTCATCTGATCTACTTTCCCAAACAAGGTTTTTAGTTTCTCCCAACTTTCATGAGGAGTTTTGCAATATGTAATGTGAAACCACAAACTTTCATGAACATTAGAGCTAATAATACCCATTGTTTCGTGCATCTTTCCTTTATGAACAAAAATTTCATATTCTTTCTCAAACTCTGGTTGCTTTTCTTCTAGTAAATGAGTAAGACCTTTTTGAGAGATAAGATTTAAAATTTTAGGTTTCCAAGTGTGAAATTTATGAGGGGTGAGAGGTTCAATTGAATTCATCATTTTAACACAAGAGAAAAGTTGAAGTTTTAACCAATATATCCCCCCTTAGAACTTCAATTTTAGGATTAATGAATTGATTTTAGGGAAAAAATGAAGTTGTTCAATATATAAAACTCAAGATACCCACCCTAACAAGAGGGAAACTATAAGTATTTGAGGTTTGAATATTGTTTGCTTATGAGATGCCAAATCCTCTTAGTTCCTCTCAATACCCACCCTTACTTGAGGGAAACTGTAAGTATAGAGAAGAATTTCAAGGGTTGTAGGCTTGAAATGCAAGGATATCAACCAGATTTTTAATTTGGATATTCTCAATACTTGCCCTTACTAGAGGGAAACTATAAGTGAGAGAGATATCGAATATAAAAATTGGTTGATTGAAAAATATATGCCAGGCCTTTATACCAATTGCCTCTAAAAACCTGCCCTTACGTGAGGGAAACTATAAGTTTTTAGCGGTAATGATACATGGAACGTAGGCAAATATATTTTGAGGAAAAAACTTATTATTATATTTTTTATTTAAAGGTTTTTGCTTCTTTAATATTTATTAAATATTAAGAACAAAAAACACAATTTAAAAAAAATATATTTGTTAATATTTAAGAATAAAATTAACAAATATGAATTTGAAGAAGCAAATAATATGGAATCTTCTTTGAAATTTAAAATTTCAACTATAACACTTATAGTTTATATAGCTCTCCTTTAAATTTAATATTTAAAAAATAAACATAAAAGGAGTTTTAAGTTTTTGCAATTAGAGAGTGTATTCCATATGAAATATAGTTATCTAATATTTCAACAATAACACCTAGAAAAGCTTCTTAAAAAAGTGATAGAAATAACTATAGAGGAAGATAGACAAAAAATGATGCAACCCCCCTTAAGGAACACAAAATGTGCAAATAAATGCACTAACCCCCCCAAATAATTTTTTTATTAAAAGGTTACAATATTGACTCACTATTCGATGAGAGCCTTGTAAAATAAGGCTTTGTGAAAAGGAGGTAAAACAAATGACCTTCGAAATGGGAGGATCGAAAAAACTAATACAACAAGATTTTTATGGATATAAAAAATTATAAAGTTGTTACGTCCCTGAGAGAGAGGGCATTCTAAAATATGAAGATGCCTGATGAAACAACGATTTCATAGTAGAGGGTGGAGACTATTGAGATGGTTGCTTCAGAGTAAAGGTGAAGCCTGCAACCAAAATTAAAAAATATCCTCCTCCTCGAAGATGCGGTGCTCTATTGATGTCTTCACCGAAGCAGAAATGAGGCTTTTAAGATGACGAGTGTCCAAGTCTTCTTCCTTTTATGATTTGGAGTATGCAATCTGCATAGACAGATTAAAGGAACCAAAAGAAATTTATAAAAGGAAATAACCTAAGTTTACTCAGAAGACTTAAGCCGGAGAGTCGGAGAAGCCTGCAAAAAATGTTAGTTATTTTAAGAAAATAATCTCTATGAAAAATTTAGAGCCTGAGGTGCCTGCAAAAAATTTGATTAGAATCGGTACACGCTCTTTGAAGACGAATCATGCCCCTCAATCAATTTCCCTACAAAATAAGGTTAGAGAGCCCAGAATAAAGGGTTGCGAAGTCCTTTGAAGATGCCTCATTCACATTTTAATGGGAGCCTCTAACAAAGCAAGTGTCTATCAAAAAACCTGTATAAAAAATGGAGAGGACAGAGAACAATGCTATTTGAAAAAAATATTGCCTGAGGAAACCACTGTAACATTCGAAAGGAAGAAGCGATGAGAAACAAGCTTGATCGGACGATATTTTAAAGGGACCCAACTATAGCCATTTGTCGAATGCCAAATGGATTAGATATGCTTGGCATCATTTAAGGATTTCGACTCCGGTAAAATCTGATTCAAAATAGGGGCACCAAAATATAATCAAAATATTCTAAACAGTCCTTATTTAAAGAAATAAAGGCAACTGAAAGAAATCGGATGAAGGGAGACAAAAAAATTGTTAGCTCCAACGTTCGAAGAGGGAGACCGCCAAAAGAGAGTTTGGCGGAAGAGAGGTGGGCACCGAAAGAAAACGTAATCGGATGAAGGGAGACAAAAAATTATTAGCCCCAACATTCGAAGAGGGACTCCGCCAAAAGAGAGAGTGGCGAGAGGCGCCACGTGCTGCCTTATGGCACCCAAATTTGGGTGTCGAGGTAACGAAAGAAGGTGCCTTCTCTGAGAACACTCTTAGACAACCAGAGAAGAGGTTGAATATTACCTACAAAAAAACTTGAAAAGGAGTTAACCTGTATATCACGATATATGTGAAAAATAAGTTCTTTTGCTAAGGTAAACAATGGAAAATTAATGTATGAGTATCATAGAATTTCTAAAAAAGACATAGAAAAGGAATTATATCTTATGTATTTTAGAACAGATCTATGAAAAGAGAAAGAGCAATATATCTGAAAAAATTACTCAGAAGACAAAGAGTCTTCCCTTATTTAAATGAGAAGGAGGTAAATAATATCAGAAAAATCCCACATACATATAATTTTGAAAAAAATATAGCTGAAAAAAACTATATATAATCTTATGAAGGCCTATAAAAAAAAAGGACCAACAAAAAGATAAAAGAACCAGCTCCTAGAACCTCCAAGAGAGAATGCTAGAAAAATCTATCCTGCTCTGGTACCATGTTAGAATTTCACAATAATAGATATGCAAAGCATTACACAAAATATGAAGAGAAGAGTGGAACTGATTGATTTATTTCAAGGATCAACTTTGTATAAATAGCAAAGTTGATCATTGAGAGTCGTTGGATTACAACAACTCATCAGACTTGATGAAGACACCACTGAGAGTTCTCCTGACACATGGAGGAGTGGAAACTCAAGTGTGTATCCTAGTGGAACTTAAGAGAATATTCACTTATTCTAACAAGAAAAATGAGGATGAAAGTCCAGTTGGGAATCTATAAATATGCCTTTTTGAGTGTATAGAGTATAAGTCATATGAAATATAATATAACTTTTGCTTTTCTTTATTTTTCTTTTGTAATTCAAATGATTGCCTTTATTTTTATAACCATTATAAACATTATAATTTTAATTACAATTATAACAAATTAAACATAACAATGTTGTATAAATATGATATATGATTTGTTCATTTTCATTTGTTACAAATATTTTGTTAATCATTAATCAACATGAAAGAAATTTGCATGTGTATAAATAATAATCTCATGTTTATTAGCCTAAAGTTTAAGTTTCAATGTTTAAGTTGCATCCAGAAATTAGCTAATGTTATTAAATGTGATATACAAAATGTTAATATCAATAAGCTAGAAAAAATTTCCATGATTAAGGTTGCATGTCAAATTTTAGGTGAATCTCCATGGCTCTAAAAGTAGGTTATTTTTATTCATGAATTAAAAAATTAATCACAAATAAAAAAGCTAGAAATTATGAGTAAACAAACATTGAAGGATTCATTCTCTAAAGAGATAACTTTTTGAAGAAATGAAAGAAAATAAGGATCTGGAAATCTATAAAATTGCCTTGCAAAGTATATAGATTATAAGTCATGAAATGCAACATAACTTTTCTATTTCTTTATTTTTCTTTTGTAATTCAAAATATTACCATTATTTTTATAACCATTATAAATATTATAATTTTAATTACAGTTATAATAAATTAAACATAGCAATATTTTAATTATATGGTATATAATTTATCGTATAAACTATTCATTTTTATTTTTTACCATTATAACCCATATAAATTTAATTACGATTATAACAAATTAAACATAACAATGTTGTAGAAAAAGGTTATATGATTTGTTCATTTTCATTTGTTATAAATATTTTTTTTAACCTCGAACAATTTGAAAGAAATTTGAAAATGTGTATCAATAATAATCCCAAATTTGTTAACTTAAATTTTAAGTTTCAATGTTTAACTTGCATCCAAAAATTAGCTAATGTTATTAAATGTCATATAAGAAATGTTAATGTCAAGAAGTTAGCAAAATTTCTCATGATTAAGGTTGCATGTCAAACCTTAGGTGAATCACCTCCACATGTTTTAAATGGCTCTAAAAGTAGGTTATTTTTAGTCATGAATTAAAATAGAATCACAAATAAAAAACAAGAAATTATGAGTAAACAAACATTGAAGGATTCATTCTCTAGAGAGACAATTTTTGAAGAAAGGAAGGAAAATAAGGATAGATTTGGGAATCTATAAAAATGCCTTGTGGAGTGTATAGAGTATAAGTCATGAAATGCAACATAACTTTTTCTTTTCTTTCTTTTTATTTTGTAATTCAAAATATTATCATTATTTTTATAACAATTATAAATATTATAATTATAATTACAATTATAACAAATTAAATATAACAATGTTATATAAATATGGTATATAATTTATTCTATATAAATTGCTCATTTTCATTTGTTAAATATTTTTTTTTAATCCTCAAACAACTTGAAATAACCTTGCATATATTTATAAATAGTACTCTCAAATTTGTTAACTTAAAGTTTAAATTTTGTTAGAATTTCACAATAATAGATATGCAAAGCATTACACAAGAGATGAAGAGAAGAGTAGAACTGATTGATTTATTCCAAGGATCAACTCTGTATAAATAGCAGAGTTGATCATTGAGAGTCGTTGGATTACAACAACTCATCAGACCTGATGAAGACACCACTGAGAGTTCTCCTGACACATGGAGGAGTGGAAACTCAAGTGTTTATCCTAGTGGAACTTAAGAGAATATTCTCTTATTCTAACACCCCCCCTTAAGTGATACTAGGGGAGATTTTTACAAATGAGTCCCGACAACAAGGCCTGATTAGGTACTCATATACAATATAGATAGTTGGTGGAAAAAACCCCTGTGGGAAAAACCAACTATTACCTCTTCATTTTGAAGTGATGGTAAAAACCTAGTGGGAAAAGCCATCAATCAAAAGGAAGAAGTATGAAAGAGGCTTGTCTTCGGATGGCGAATATTGTCCTCTTATACAAAAGAAAGATGAGTCCCAACAACAAGGCCTGATTAGGTACTCATATACAATATAGATAGTTGGTGGAAAAACCCCTATGGGGAAAAACCAACTATCACCTCTTCATTTTGAAGTGATGGTAAAAACCCAGTGGGAAAAGCCATCAATCAAAAGGAAGAAGTATGAAAGAGGCTTGTCTTCGGATGGCGAAGATTGTCCTCTTATACAAAAGAATGATGAGTCCCAACAACAAGGCCTGATGAGGTACTCATGTACAATATAATGAGAGGTGGAAGACCTCTATGTCAATGCAGCTATAATACTCCAAGTTTTTCTCGCAACTGAAGGTAACATGGAGAAGGAAATGACTTGGTGAAGATATCTACAATTTGTGCCTCAGTTGGAATATATTCCAAGTGTATATCCCTACTCTGAATATGTTGCCTTATGAAGTGCATGTGTATCTCAATGTGCTTGGTTCACTGATGTTCAATTGGATTACGTGCAATATGAATTATGCTCTGATTGTCACACCAAAGAGTTATAGGATGTTCATGGGTGAAACCAAATTCTCTCAGAATTTGATGAAGCCAAAGAGCTTCCTGACTAGCCAAAATTGTTGCCCTGTATTCTGCCTCTATAGAAGATAGGGCTACTGCTTGTTATTTCTTGCATAACCAGGCTATTGGTGAGGAACCAAGGCAAAAGACATAGCCTGAGGTGGAACATCTATCTTCTATTGAACCTGCCCAATATGAATCTATGTAGCCAATGATATCCATGGATTTTCCCTTGTAGAAGAGCCCAAAGTGAGTAGTGCCCTACAAGTAATGGAGGATTCTTTTTGTTGCTTGCCAATGACTGAAGTGAGGTTGATGAGAGAATCTAGATATGAGGCCAACAACATATGAGATATCTGGGTGAGTATGAGTAAGGTATAGCAAACTTCCTACAAGCTGATGGTATAGAGTGGCATCACAAAGAGGGGATGAGCAGGAAGTACTAAGATTAATGCCAGATTGAAAGGGGGTAGGAGAAGGTTTGCAATCTATCATTTTGAATCTTTGTAGAAGATCTAGAGTGTACTTTTGTTGGCACAAAGAAATACCTTCATCTGTTTGACTTATTTGGATCCCAAGGAAGTAATGAGCTTTACCTAGATCAACCATTTCAAATTTTTTAGAGAGGGAGTCTTTTATAGTCTGAATGTGAGTCAAGTTACTACCAGTGAGAAGAAGATCATCAACATATAGAACAAGAATGGTGATGTTGCCTTCATTTATCCAAATGTAAACTGTGTTATCAGACTCACAATGAGAAAAACCTGCTGAAAGAAGGAAGGAGTCCATCTTCTCATACCAAGCTCTAGGGGCTTGTTTGAGGCCATAGAGAGACTTTTTGAGCCTACAAACAAGAGAGGAGTCTTGAGTGAAACCAGCAGGTTGTTCCATGAATATTTCTTCCTTTAAGTCTCCATGTAAGAAAGCACATTTTACATCCATTTGATAGACAGGCCACTTATGGGAAGCAGCTAGAGCAAGAACCAATCTTACAGAATCCATTTTAGCAACTAGAGCAAAGGTTTCTGCATAATCTATACCTTCAATTTGAGAGAAACCTTTGGCCACTAGACGAGCCTTGTGTTTGTCTATTTCTCCATTAGGCCCATATTTTGTTTTGAAGATCCATTTACAATGAACTAATTTCCTTCCTTTAGGTAAGGGAACTAAATCCCAAGTCTTGTTTTTGATCAAGGAAGAAAATTCATTTTCCATGGCATCATCCCATTCCTTAATACCTGAGGCTTCTTTGAAGGATTGAGGATCAGAGGAAATAGATTGACATACAAGACCAGTTCCTATGGGGTAAGGATGATCTAGTTGAAGGAAGATTTTGGATGTAAGGAGTAGCTTCTTTAACAATGGTGCGGGCCCATTTTGGCATAGAGGAAGGAGTTGAAGGAGTTGAAAGACATTGAGATGGAGTTACAGGTTCCTCATCTTGATTATCAATGACCAAGTTAACTTCAAGAGTTGGCTCTTCATAATATTGAGGTTCTACTATAGGAGAAGGCTCAATGGAGGAAGAGGGCTTTTGAGGATATTTTTGAGGGAATGTTTCATCAAATTGGACATTCCTATGAAAGAAAACCTCATGAGTTGAGGGATCAAGAAGCCTGTATGCTTTCAATTCTTCACAATAACCGATAAAGATGAGCTTTTTGCTTTTCTTATCAAGAGCCTTCCTTTTCTTCTTTGGGATGTGAGCCCAAGCAGTACACCCAAAAATATTGAAGTAGGAAACATCTGGTTTTAAGCCAGACCAAGCTTCTTCAAGAGTTAAATGGTCAAGAGCTTTATGAGGTGTGCGATTTTGAATATAATTTGCACAGTTAATAGCTTCTACCCAAAAAATTTTTGGAAGATCTCTTGAATGGAGCATACAATTAGCCATCTCTTTTAATGTCCAGTTTTTCCTTTCTACAATACCATTTTGTTGAGGATTATGGGAGACAAAATGTTGATGAATGATGCCATGACTGGATAAAAATATGGAAAACTCATTACTACAGTATTCCCCCCATTATCTATGCGAATCTTCTTGATTTTGCAAGATGCCTGATTTTCAACCAAGGCTTTAAAAACCTTAAAGTGGGATAGAACATCACTCTTATATTTCAGGAAGTAGACCCAGGACCTTCTAGAAAAATCATCAATAAAGGTTAGAGCATACTTTGCTCCTTTGAAATATGGTTCAGGAAAGGTCATTAAGTCACTATGGATTAAATCTAGAGGGGATGAGGTTTTTGGAGAACTACTTGGGTGGAAAGGATCTTGATGTTGCTTTCCAAGAGCACATCCAGGACAAACTCCATCACTAGAAGAGACTTGGGGTAATCCTGTAACCATATCATGGGTGCTCAAATCCTTTAGGTAGTTGTAACTAAGATGACCAAACCTTTCATGCCATATTTGACTTTCAAGATCACCATGAGCCACAAAATAGGAGGCTCCTTCTAGATTTTGAAAACCTTTGAAGTGAAAAATATGAGAGTTATGATCAATATTCCCTTTGGCTATAAGAGAATGGGGATCTTGAAAATCTCTTATCTCAACTCCTGTTGGAGAGAAGAGAACAATTTTCCCATTTCCAGAAGTACAAATCTGATAGATGGATAGGAGATTGGTGGCAATGTCTGGAACATAGAGAACATTGTTTATGGAGCCACCATCAATGGTTATATCCCCTTTTCCTTTGACAGGGATGAAGGAAGAGTCACCCACTTCTATGCTACAAGTAGAGCTAGAGGAGATAGAAGAGAAAGACTTATCTGAAGCAGTCATGTGATGAGTAGCTCCAGAATCTAGGACCCAGTAATTAGAGGAAGAATTGGAGGTTTTTCCTTGAACATTAAGGGCTTTTCCTATTTGATTTTTATTTTCTATATTTTGATCCTTCATAGCTGCCTCTAGTTGTTGTAATATTTTCCAGCATTTGTTAGTAGAGTGACCATTCTTTTTATAGTGAGTACAGGTTATGGGAGTCTTTTCCTTATTTTTGAATTTTTCTTTAGAAGAGGTGGAGGCTACTAAGGCTTTTGAAGAAGAGGAAGAAGAAGAGATTTCATATCTAGCAAGTTTGGTTTCTTCCCTAGTTAATCTATCACAAAATTCTTCTAAAGAGGGCATTTTAAAGGTTGCACCAAGAGCATCTTTGGTAGATATGAAGGTGGTAGCAAAAATTTGAAAAACACCATTTAGCTTAGAAAGGATTAGATAAATGCATTCTTCTTCAGTCTTAGTCTTCCCACTGCCTTTGTATTGAGTGAGGACTTCTTTGAACTTAGTGAGGAAGTCAACAATACTACTAAAATATTCAGGGGACAAAGAAGTTAGTTCGGCTTCTAGTTGCATTGATCTCATCTGATCTACTTTCCCAAACAAGGTCTTTAGTTTCTCCCAACTTTCATGAGGAGTTTTGCAATCTGTAATATGAAACCACAAACTTTCATGAACATTAGAGCTAATAATACCCATAGTTTCGTGCATTTTTCCTTTATGAACAAATATTTCATATTCTTTATCAAATTCTGGTTGCTTTTCTTCTAATAAATGAGTAAGACCTTTTTGAGAGATAAGATTTAAAATTTTAGGTTTCCAAGTGTGAAAGTTATGAGGGGTGAGAGGTTCAATTGAATTCATCATTTTAACACAAGAGAAAATTTGAAGTTTTAATTTACCAATATCCCCCCCTTAGAACTTCAATTAATTGATTAATGCAATTGTTATAAGGAAAAGATATGAAGCTTTTCAATATTAGAAAACTCAATATACCCGCCCTAACGAGAGGGAAACTATAAGTATAATGAGGTCTTAATATTGTTTGCTTTAGATTGCCAAATCCTCTTTATTCTTCACAATACCCGCCCTTACTTGAGGGAAACTGTAAGTAGAGAGAAGAATTTGGAAGGGTTTTGGTTTGAAATGCAGGGAATCAACCAGTTTAATTGGTGTTTCTCAATACTCGCCCTTACGAGAGGGAAACTATAAGTTAGAGAGATACCCAAAGAAATGGATGAATGAAAAATACCTGCCAGGCCTTTATACCAAGTGCCTCCAAAAACTCGCCCTTACGTGAGGGAAACTATAAGTTTTTAGTGGTAATGATACATGGAACGTAGGCAAAAGATATTTTGAGGAAAAAATTTTAAGGTAGATTATTTTATTTAGAAAATTTAAGAAGGAAATTTTTCTAAATAATGTAAACCAAATAAAATTTTTACATATAGGATTTAAAAACACCTTTTTAGAAAATTAAAAATTAAAAAAAGCTTTTATGAAATGTGAATAACTTATCTATGAAATAAACAAGGTTATTTTGAACAATTATAACTTTATTTTGAATAGCATAGATGAAGATAGACAAAAAAGAGAAAATGCAATTTATTTTAAAGATGGGCCTTTTTAAAATTTTGAATTTAATATTAAATGTTTTGAATATCTATCTAAGAAATATTAAAGTGATATTTAAAGAAATATAACTTTATAGCATAGATTAAGATAGACAAAAAAGGAAAGCAAACTTTTAAAGATAGGCCTCTAAAAAAAATAAATGCAATTATAAAGATTTGATGAATTTTGAGTTACTCCTCTATGAAATATTAAAGTTATATTTAAACAATTATAACCTTATAAATTTACTTGAAAGAAAGTAAAAGCATAGATGAAGATAGACAAAAGAATGCAAACCCCCCCTTAAAGTGATGGACCAGAAATGTGCAAAAATTGCATGCACCCCCCCAAAAAAAAACTTTTATTAGAAAAGGTTACAATTTTGTCTCACGAAAGTGAGAGCCTTTTGAGAACAGATTAAAGGCTCGGAGACAAAGGAGATTTTTCGTAATGAAGGAAAGCAAATATAACCTAAAGAAAATAATTTTCTAGGGGATATTAAAGAAATTATACAATATGCGGCTAAAAAAAATGACTGTCATAAACACAGAGACGCCTCTTTAGAAAGCCTGCAAAACAATTATTATAATTTTAAAATATCAAAAATGAAATATGATGAAGGTGTTGCGCTTTCGACGATCGGAAGGAGAGGTGCTTCTTGATGCGATTTGGAGTTATGATGCTCTCGACCTCTTTTTGTGCTCTCGTTGAAACTTTTCTGAGTTTCGGGGTAGAGAAAATGCTATTACCCGAGCTGAGGAAATCGAGGTAACCTGCAGAAGAGTTAGTAATCCCTGTAGAAGAAAGGAAGAACCTGCAAATGCATTAAAAAGAGAAGGGTGATCCTGCAAAAAATATTAACCTACAAACATGATTATTAAGAGAATGTTGATCCTGCAAACACGTTATAAAAAATATCTATAATAGAAGCAAGCTTTGTATTGAAAAAGGAACTTGAATAGCAGGAGATCACTTTAAAAAAATAGTAGGTAAAGGAGATTATAAGGATCGACTTGAGAGAGCACCAGAGAAAAAAATAATCTTGGAGAGATTCGATTTGGAGATAGGGAGAGTAAACCTCGACAACCGTGAGAGGATCATCCCGAGCGCCAAGGGCCAGCTAGATGAAGAGGATCATCTACGAGCTGCCAGAATGTCATGAGCACTAGAATGACGTGAGCACCAAGGGCCAGCTAGACAGAGAGGATCATCTATGAATTTGTGAGCACCAAGGGCCAGCTAGACAGAGATGCCAGAATGGCAATTATAACGGGAATGAAAATACGATCCACGTTATGCGAGTGCCAAGCTAAGAGGATACCCGAATCCCTTTGAAGATCGGAAGACTCCCACAATATTAAAAAAACACCACTTTCTTTAAGCTCTAACGGGTGTTGAGTATTTACGCAACCCGAAGAAGATGAAAAATCCCATACATAATAAAAGAACCAATTACTTTTATGATAAATAAAAGGAGATTTTTCAATTTAAAAAAGGGCTGAAAGATGAATTCGAAGAGAGGGAAAAACTAAAATAAAATATAAAAAACCTTCCTTTTAAAATGGGCTAAAATAGCGCCATAGCACAGGGTAAACCTGTTTTGAAGCAAAGGAAGAATTTTTTAATATTTTGAATACCCTCAAGGATGAATCAACACAGATATTTTAAAAAATATTGCATCAAATATTTTTCAACAATAAAGATTTTGCTGAAAAAAAATTAAACTATGGATAAAAGAAAATGACTACTGAAATAATTTCAAGAAGATAGCCAAAAAAAATTATCCAAAGTAAATGAACCAGATCCTAGAACCTTCAAGAGAGAATGCTAGCAAAATCTATCCTGCTCTGGTACCATGTTAGAATTTCACAATAATAGATATGCAAAGCATTACACAAGAGATGAAGAGAAGAGTAGAACTGATTGATTTATTCCAAGGATCAACTCTGTATAAATAGCAGAGTTGATCATTGAGAGTCATTGGATTACAACAACTCATCAGACCTGATGAAGACACCACTGAGAGTTCTCTTGACACATGGAGGAGTGGAAACTCAAGTGTTTATCCTAGTGGAACTTAAGAGAATATTCTCTTATTCTAACAAATTTTACACATTGTCTATATTAAAAAAAAAAATTCTATATAATTTAAAAAAAAATTAAAATATTACAAATAATTTTATGTATCGAAGACCAAAAAAATAATAATTCTTCTATCATTTTTTGCTTTGGATTTACCATCAAAAGAAGGAATCCTTTACAAATATTTACTTTATTATTAAAAGAAAAAATATTGATAAAATAAAATTAAAAAAAATAAACACATAAAAAGTGAACACATATTAAAGAATTAAATAACTAACTTAATAACTAATATTATGTTATAGAATATAGCCAAAAATGATGCTTAATCAAAACCACCTTCACAACCCCACAATTAACTATCTTGGATTGACCTCAATACAAGTCAGTCTTGGCTTATGAAATATTTATATTATATTTTACTTTTGTTAATGACATTTCAAAAAGAAATTATAATTTAATAAATTATTATTCTATAAATCATTAGTATACCAATTCATCTTGCTATCATGTATGTATAAATTATTAATTATAATAAATAATAATTAACTCAACAAGTAGAGAATAAATCACATCACACGGAGTAAATATGCGTGGTTGATCATCCTCAACGAAGGCATCCTCAACTAAGGCTTATAGGAGGTCTCTAATGTGAGTGTAAAATATGATATGTATAGATTCATGCTACCTGCTGTAAATATAAAACATTCCCTCACTAGTTCCTATGTATCTCAGATGTATGTGTGGATATGGCACTATGCATAATGCATAGTCGCTAATATTAGGATTTCCAAAATTGGAAATTGGCAAATATGAAGACATTCGTCCGCCCATTCTCTTAAATTTTTAAGGATCAATTTTTTCTTAAGGTCAATTTACTATAATATATATCCAAACATAAGAATATTTGTACTTATTGGAAAGCTCTTTTCAAGTTTGATCTAATGGTGGTGTTTTTATAAAGTTATAAGATGACTTAATAGGTCAAAAGTGGCCTCAAATATGATCTTACATTTTAGAGCTTAAAATGCCCCAAATTTTGATGTGAAGATGTTCAATTTGATTTTCTTA
This sequence comes from Wollemia nobilis, assembly GCA_028583015.1. Classification (NCBI taxonomy): domain Eukaryota; kingdom Viridiplantae; phylum Streptophyta; class Pinopsida; order Araucariales; family Araucariaceae; genus Wollemia; species Wollemia nobilis. Next base: position 6,690,956 of record JAQPPZ010016348.1, read on the forward strand.
GTATTCTCCATAATTCAACTTGATTTTAATTTCGATTCGCCATTTTTTACAAGTACATTTTGAATCCAACCCCTTACGCATAACCATAATATGAATTTTACCATATGGTAACCATCATAGTTTGCCCATAAAGGCTATATGTAAGGCTCACATCATGCAAGAGGGAGGGAATTGTCCAATGCTCTAAAGCTACAACAACTATACATGTAGTTTGAAGATGAGTAGGGTCGTTTTTAAGATAAGAATAAAGAAAACGCACTCACAGACAATGAGGAAACAAAATCTATAAATAATTAATATATTAATATTAAAAGTATGCCAATGGACATTTCTCTATTTGTCTAATACTTATAAATATTAAAATTTAACATTTAACTTTAAGTTTATTTAATTATTATAAAATATAAGATATAAATATTAAAATTTATTATTTAAAATTAAATTTAAATATATTTAATTATTATAAATTTGTAAGTATTTTGATTTACTTTTAAAAGTTTCAATCTCAAACCCAAACCTATTTTTGAATAGGAGGGACAAAAACCCCCTGTAAACTCGTTAATTTTTTTTTTCATGAAACTATAATATCGAACTCACCGCTTACTAGCACTCATAGAATATGGCTGTTCTTTGGTTAAGAATAGGGATTTCAACATTTTGTTTAGAATATGCAATGCATAGTGTAGTTTTTAGAGACTCAGTCTGTGTAAAAATTATGTTTCATATCGAATCCAGTAGACCTCTCGAGTCTCGAGCAACGAATACCATAGTTTATTTGAATCTCCTTTGTTGTACAATTTATAATCTCTACTGTACAAATTATTTCTCTTCGCGTTGTATGTCGGCATTTTTGTCGTCAAGTAGTGTAATTATTAATTGACAGAGACATGACTGAGCTGATAAAAGATAAGACATATAGAATTGAGCTTAGGACTAAAGCACAATAACTTTACTTAAAGAACTCTTCAACTAAATAAAGAATAAGAATGTTACTTTCTCATATTGTTATATTTATACTTTGAACTATTACAATGGATTAGTGTAATCCATGCACTTTTATTCTGTGATCAACAAGCAACACGTAATCTATCTACCACAAATCAGTGATAATAACAACATCTTCAGAATTACTTTGTATCATGGTGAATCAAACATCACCACAATGGCAAGATCTACATACTATGGATGACCCATAGCATGCACAAACACAATCCAGTTGTGTGATGTAGGAGCATCCGGTGGCAGCAGAGAAATCTTGCATCAACCAAAAAAAATCTAAGTGTTTGCTCGATGTCACGATATCGTGACAGAAAAAGTGTCGCGATATCACGACATGTCACGTTTTTGCGACTCAAGAAGGAGAGAGAAGGCGCAGAGCAAAAAATGTCACGATTTCATGACATGTCACAAAATTGCGACCGAAAGCAAGCAGGAAGGGCCACATGAGAGAATGTCACGATTTCGCGACATGTCACGAAATCACGACCAAAAGAAAGCAGGAAGGGCCAGAGGAGAAAATGTCACGATTTTGCGATATGTCACGAAATCGTGATCGAAAGCAAGCAGGAAGGGCTAGAGGAGAGAATGTCACGATTTCATGACATGCCATGAAATCACGACTGAAAAAAAGTAGGAAGGGCCAGAGGAGAAAATTGTGACCGAAAGCAAGCAAGAAGTGCCAAAGGAGAAAATGTCACGGTTTCGCAACATGTCACAAAATTGCGATCGAAAGAAAACAAGAAGGGACGGAGGAGAAAATGTCACGATTTTGTGACATGTCATGAAATCGCGACCAAAGAAGCAGAAAGGAGGCAAGGAAGGAAACTGTCACGATATCGTGACATGTCATGATTTCATGACCCAAGAAGCAAAGAGAGAGCAGAGGGCAAAGATGTCATGATATCGCGACACGTCGTGATTTTGTAACTCAAAAAGGTGAGGAGGAAGTAGAAGGCAGATGTCGTGATATCGCGACATGTCATGATTTCACGACCAAAAGAAAGAAATAAGAACTAAAAGAGAAACTGTCGTGATATCGCGACATTTCACGATATCGCGACCCGAAGGAGAAGAAGACAGCGAGAAAGGAAGATGTCGTGATATCGCGACCCGCAGAAGAGGAAGATAGCGAGAAAGAAAGATGTCGCGATATCGCGACATGTTGCAACATCATGACCTGAAGGAGGGGAAGGCTATAAGGAAAGAAAATATCATGATATCGCGACATGTAGCGATAGCGTGACTCGAAGGAAAGAAATGATGCAGGGAAGAAAAATGTCACGATATCACGACATGTCGCGATATCGCGACCCAATGAAGAGGAAAGGTAGCGAAGAGGAAAATGGCACGATATCACGACCCGACGAAGAGGAAAGGTAGCGAGGAAGAAAAATGTCATGATATCGTGACATGTCACGATATTGTGACATACTACAGGTTCACAACCCAAAAAGGCACGCATTCCTAGATGGTGCTGCTCGAGGTGGTCAAATGCCTCATCAATGCAGGATTTCTTACCCGATAAGTTTGCTGAGCATGGCGGCCACTCGACTACTGTGCCCAGAGGTCAGAGATGTTCAGATGACTCATCAATGCATGTTTTCTATGGTTGACCCGGTTGCAATTGCAAGTTAGGATAAAAAGAGGTGAAGGTTACAGTCACGGGTAGAGGAGCTAATTTTTGGGATTGGGGAGATTGTATTCTTCTTGGGAGTGCAGGAAAATCGCCGAATGTGAGGCAGCTTGTAAGAGAAAAAAAAGGGGGGGAAACTAAGCCTGCGGGCTAGTATTGTAAATTTTTTTTTTAAAATTTTAATGAAATGAAAGCTTGATCAGTGAAGAAAGTAGAAGATTGGATTACAAAATTTGGCCCCTGCATTAAGTGGTATCAGAGCAGGAGTTCCTGAGTGTGTGAGCAGATCACCGAAAGTGAGGAAGCTTGCACCAAGATCTATGGAAGGTTTGTGAGAAGAGAGTGAAGCAGAATGCCTCTACGAAGAAATCATGGTGGTGGAATAAATATGGTGCCAGAAGAAAATTTCAAAGCTTTGTAGAGGCAAGTTCAGGCCCTGCAAGAGGAGCTGCACAGAGGGCTTGAGCCCAGGAGAGAAGAAGGTAGTGAAGATGAAGTTGATGATGAAGAGGACCAGTTTGAGGAAGAAGAAGAGGTTGTAGATCCTGCACAAGCCAGGTTATACAGAGCCATCTCCTAGATTGGAAAGAAACCAAAGATGGAGGTTTTTGTGTACTCTGGAAATCTAGATCTAGAGGAGTTTGACTAGATCAATGACCTAGAGAAATACTTTGAGTATGAGGAGGTCAAATATCATGATCGGGTTATATTATCTAAGACCAAGCTGAAGGGTCATGCCAACATCTGGTGGAAGGGAGTACAACTATAAAGAAATAGAAGAGGAAAGGAGAGAATAACCAGATGGGATAGAATGGTGGAGAATTTGAAGAGGCAGTTCATCCCAGCTTACTATGATATGGATCTGCTAAAGAAAATGCAAGGTTTGAAGCAAGCAAGCAAGTTCGTTAAATAATACATAGAGGATTTTTATAATATTGTAATCAGAATCGGCCATTCAGAGGCCAACAAAGAGAAGGTAGCCCATTATATTAATGGGTTATGAGCAAGTATTCAAGAGGAGTTGAGTTTGGTTAGGATTAGCACCATAGAGGATGCTTACCAGTTTGCCTTAAGGGTTGAAGAGAAGTTGAATAGAAGGTTTGAGAGCAAGCAAAGAGGAAGAGGTCATGGTGGAAGAATAGATGGAGGATGAGATGAGAAGAAAGAAGAAGCTAGCTGTAGTCAGGATCAAAAGGGATATAATGATTGCAGATCCCATGGTCATAATAACTACCAAAGAGGAAGAGGTAGATCTGGACGTGGGTATGGAAGAGGAGGATTTTTTGGAACCTGTTTCCACTTTGGTAAAGAAGGACATTGAGCATTCGAGTGTCCACAACATCAAGAAAAGATGGATAAGAGACCTGAGGGTTCTGTAAGAGCTACTATAGCAGATGAAGGTGTTGAATCAAAACATTCTGAGGAGGCAAAGAGAGGATAAGTGATGTTCACAAGGAGAACCTTGTTGAATGAAGAGAAAGAATCAGACCAGAGGAGGAGCCTGTTTTGCACAAGGTGTAGAAGTTCGGGTAAGGTCTACAATGTTATTATAGATAATGGTAGTACTGATAACTTGGTATCTAAAGAAATGGTTACTAAGTTATGGTTAAAGAGGAGGAGACACCCGCATCCATACCGGATAGCATGGTTACAGAAGGACCATAGGACTTTGGTCAGTGAGCAATGCACGGTAAAATTTAATATTGGGAATTACTGTGATGAGGTCCTGTGTGACATCCTGCCTATGGATGCTTGCCATTTGCTGTTGGGAAGGCCATGGCAGTTTGATCGATGTGTAGTGCATGATGGCCATGCCAACACCTACTCAGTGACGAATAATGGAATGCGCCATAATTTGAAGCCCTTGAAGGAGGCATAAGAAAAGGTATGTAGCAGCACTAGAATCTATTTGTTGAAGGGGATGGATGAAAAGAGGTTGCTGACAACAATGAGAGTGGAGGTTGAAGATGTTGAAGATTTTGCAAGTTGTGAGAAGGTGACAGAACATTACAGAAGTGAAGGTCACTTCTCAATCCACCCCGATTGTCTGATGCAGGAGCATCTGGTGGCAGTAGAGCAATCTTGCATCAACCCAAAAAATTCTAAGTGTTTGCCTCGATGTCGTGATATTACGATAGAAAAAGTGTCATGATATCGTGACATGTCGCATTTTCATGACTCAAGAAGGAGAGAGAAGGCACGAAATAGAAAATGTCACGATTTCACGACATGTCACGAAATTGTGATCGAAAGCAAGTTGGAAGGGCCACAGGAGAGAATGTCATGATTTTGCAACATGTTGCAAAATCATGATCGAAAGAATGCAGGAAGGGCCAGAGGAGAAAATTTCACGATTTCATGACATGTCACGAAATCACGATCGAAAACAAGCAGGAAGGGCCAGAGGAGAGAATGTCATGATTTTGTGACATGTCATGAAATCGCAACCGAAAGAAAGCAGGAAGGGCCAGAGGAGAAAATGTCACGATTTTGCGACATGTCATGAAATCACGACCAAAAGCAAGCGGGAAGTGCCAGAGGAGAAAATGTCGTGATTTCGCGACATGTCACGAAATCATGATCGAAAGAAAACAGGAAGGGATGGAGGAGAAAATGTCAATTTTGTGACATGTCACGAAATCGTGACCAAAGAAGCAGAAAGGAGGCAAGGAAGGAAACTGTCGCAATATCGTGACATGTCACGATTTTGTGACCCAAGAAGTGAAGAGAGAGCAGAGGGCAAAGATGTCGTGATATCACGACATGTCATGATTTTGTGACCCAAAAAAGTGAGGAAGCAGAAGGCAGATGTTGCGATATCGCGACATGTCACGATTTCATGACCAAAAGAAAGAAAGAAGATCCGAAAGGGAAACTATCATGATATCATGACATGTCGTGATATCATGACCTAAAGGAGAAGAAGACAGCGAGAAAGGAAGATGTCACGATATCGTGACATGTCGCGATATCGCGACCCGTAGAAGAGGAAGACAACGAGAAAGAAAGATGTCATGATATTGCAACATGTCGCAACATCACGACCTGAAGGAGGGGAAGGCTACAAGGAAAGAAAATGTTGCGATATCGCGACATGTCGCGATAGCACGACCCGAAGGAAAGAAATGTTGCAAGGAAGAAAAATGTCATGATATCGCGACATGTCGCGATATCGCAACCCAACGAAGAGGAAAGGTAGTGAAGAGGAAAATGTTGTGATATCGCGACATGTCGTGATATCATGACTCGACAAAGATGAAAGGCAGCGAGGAAGAAAAATGTCATGATATCGTGACATGTCACGATATCATGACATACTGCAGGTTCACGACCCGAAAATGCATGCGTTCCCAGACGATGCTTCTCGAGGCGATCAAATGCCTCATCAATGCAGGATTTCTTGCTTGATAAGTTTGCTAAGCATGGCAGCCACTTGACTACTGTGCCCAGAGGTCAGAGATGTTCAGATGGCTCATCAATGCGTGTTTTCTATGGTTGACCCGGTGGCAGTTGCAGGTTAGGATAAAAAGAGGTGAAGGTTACAGTCATGGGTAGAGGAGCCGAGTTTTGGGATTGGGGAGATTGTATTCTTCCTGGGAGCATAGGCAGATCGCCAAATGTGAGGCAGCTTGTAAGAGAAAAAAAAAGGGGGAAACTAAGCCTGCGGGCTAGTATTGTAAATTTTCTTTTGAAATTTTAATGAAATGAAAGCTTGATCGGTGAAGAAAGTAGAATATTGGATTTCAAAATTTGGCCCCTGCATCATTGTGGCACTAGCTTTGAAAGCACACTCCCCGAGTGTGGAATTACCTTCCAACTTAGGGACTGGGGGTCGCAATGATGCAAAGCTATAATCATATTATGTTTTCCATCCTAAAAAATTATACAATAAATCCTTAGCCATGTCCATATTCCTGGACATGTATTTGAGATCCCACTGCTGAAAGGATCAAATACTATTCTTCATCTACTATGTTTGCTTCTCCTCCATCTTCATACGAGTGTTGTCTTTTCGAACCCCAATCATCTCTATCATCGCCATCGTCCCCACCAAAGCTACGCTCGGGGGCATCATCTCTCTGCTTCGCATGTAGTCTCGAAACCCACCGTCAAGTCGCCCGAGGGTGAACTCCTCTTCTTTTGACTTCTCGTGCGACCGCATGGGTAGCTTCAAGCGCTCATCTATTGTGAACCCCACCACCGTAGTGGTGGCAAAATCCATCAAGGTTGCGTGATTCTATCCACCAGGGCCCACATACACCCCGGTCATAAGCTCCAAGTACGTTAGGGTTTGGCCCTTACTCTTATCCTGCTTTGCCACCCTTTTCGATGTCCCTTCTCTACCAACACCTCCTCCCTCGGCCTCACAACTCAAAAATGATTAATATTAGGCTTTGGCGGGCCTTCTGCAACCATCGACAATGGTGGAAATGCTAGAGAGTCTACCCTCCACCTATTAAAACCCCAGTTTTGATATATCATCCATTGCTCCCACTCAAACTAAAAACTCTCAGGTTTTTTGAGTACACCCAATAGTTAGATTTGATACTAGTTGTTGGGATTTATGAATTAAATAACAATCTAATATTCTTGCAGCAATATATTAGAGATTCAAAATAGTAGCAAAATAAACAATATCATAAAAAAAACACACACAACAATAAACAAGAGACAATGCAACATGTAGAGTGATTCACCCAGAATGTGTGCTATGTCCACCCCAACCAGTCCTCATTGTATTATTCCTCAAAGAGATCTCCCTTGCAAAAATGCTACAATTAATCCTCTCAGAAATACAATTTATAACCCTCACATGCTAGTCTCTTCTTGCTCTTCTTCTCACTCAAATCATTTCTCAAACTCAGCTATGCACCAATGCATTCCAATGCATTACAGTAGCTCATCAATCATTGAAATACTCTCTCTTACTTATAGAAAAAAGTGGTTACAATATGGCTAGATCTGCCATGCAATCCCATCCATGTTGACTCAAACTTAGTTAATACAATTGGCTAAAAAAACACACTAAAAATAGAACTTATGTATGCAGAGTGCCAATTAGTTACAAATTGAGAACAAAAACTTAGCTATTTCAGTTTCCAAAATCTAATAGAATTGACCACGTAAACCTAGGACTAATTCATACATCGAATAATTTGTAATTGATAGAGATATGATTGAGATGATAAATATAGTACTAAAGCAAAAAAATTTAACCCCATGAATAATACAAGAATAAAGGCAGGTTCAAATGAGCAAAAATAAAGCAGCACAAACAGTTCTAACTTCTATTGCATTTGTGGTTTTTTCTCATATCCATAGGATTTGGAGGTTTGCCAAGAATCAAGAGAGGTGAGGGATAATGATAGATTAGATAAATGGCAGGATATTTAATTCGGCAAACATCTAGTTTAAGTTTATATGAGTTGGATTAAAGACTTGTACTTTTAAGTCTATAAATATTACGATAAGTGGTGGGACTCATAAATCACTCATGTTCCATAGAACAGTTAATGCAGGATTATTCACATACGCATACACTACACTAATAAGGCAGATGCGTATTAACATGGAACTAAATTCCAATCATGTAATATGCCATTAGACTTCATAATTACATTAACAGATTAGAAAATAAGAGGGTCAACCTCATACACATACCCAAACTGGATGTTAATAGAGGTGAGAATCCCATGGCTCTCAATTAAATAGCTCTAAAACATTAGTTTATATATAGCCTCGATTTAAATTGAAATCACAAATCAAAGAATATTCAACTATGACCAAAACTAAAAAAAACTGAGACATGCATCATGTAGACAAAGGAGTAAAAACTTGTACAGGGTTAGCCTCACACACATACCCAAACTCGACGTTAATAGAGGTGAAAAATACCATGGCTCTCAATTAAATAACTATGAAAAATTAGTTTATTTATAGCCTCAATTTAAATTGGAATCACACATCAAAAAATATTCAACTATGACAAACTAAACAAAACTGAGACATACATCATGTAGACAGAGAATTAAAAAAAAATCAAATAATATTCAACTATAACAAACTAAACAAAACTGAGACATACATCATGTAGATAGAGAAGTAAAAAATTGTACATGAAGGCGAAGGAAAGTACAGACGTAGATTATTCATGGCGTGGCACAACCCTTTTTCTCATCTTGTCATTCATTAACCTCTTATGAATGTGAATGTATGTGTTGATTGATCACACACTTTCTTTACTATGTATTAATGTGAATGTATTATTTTTATTTAAATTTTTGATCACACCATCGGTATTATGGTTTTAGTCATATTTGCTTTTAATATTTAGCATCCTAAATTTATAAAAAAAATTATGCATTTAATTTCTACATTTATTTTTGGCATTTAATTTCTTGTACTTTTATTTTATACAATTAGATCATATCAATTAGAGTTAGCAAGGATAGTGGGGATTTAACCTAAATATGAAAGTTGGAAGAGGTGTTAAACCCATTCAATATTGTTGAAATTAAAATTGATGACACATAATTAAAAACCAAACAATTACCCAGTTCAATACTTAGTCATTTGCTAATGTTACCTAAAACATAATATTTACTGAGACACATAATAAAAAATGGAACAATTCCCTAATTCAATAGTTAAGCATTTCTTAATATTACTTGAAAAACAATACCTATTTATTTACATTGCAAAAACAAAAATAAACATTGATTCACTTTAAAAATCCTTTTTTTTAATTGTGAAAAAAAATGTAGTATCCAATCTACTTATATAAAAAAAAAAATAACAAAATATAATATTGTTGCATTAGAAATTATTTTTTTTGAGGTTATCAACTATTCTTTTTTCCCATAACCTAAGAACTGACCCTTCCATACCCGATGTCTGTATACTCTAATCTTCCCATGATGAATCACAAAATCCAGTTGGTTCGTAAGGGGTTATCACCTAAGATGGTGGGCCATCATGCCAAACGGGTTGCCTGTTCCACTATGGATTCCACACTATTGCCACATATCACTTTCTCCAAGCTGCACAACACCCCGGACAAGACTTTGAAGCCTTCTCAGCATAACTGCATCAACATCACCAAGCCTCATGGGCAGACACTGATGATGAAGTGGCATATGAACAAAGGTGAATACTACCAAATGGGTTCTAACCAAATGTGGCACGGGATTTCTCTTAGAAATGGGGAAGCTATCATTCCTAGGACTCAACATTGCAGTTTGAATCATCAGGCCTGCCCTCACCTCCCCCATAATCACAATGCCCTAAATAATATTTTTAATCTTAATCATGGCACACCCCCCATTCATGCTCACATTGGTGATTGTCATAGCTTCGATTTCTTCACTTTGGCACAGGAAGTCATCATTTCCCTGATTTCCATTAATCGTCGCTCTTGGGCCTTTTTCGAGAATAAGCACCCCAACACCCCTCACCCTGTGGGTCTAGCATCATTCACGATGTTCAAACCTACCAGCATCATGGCACCTATGACTTGGCACACCTCATCCCTATGATTTCGAGCCTTTTCAAGATGGGGACCAACGTCAACAATTTTCTTCCAGACCAACCAATCAAAGGTGGCCACCCTCACCCTCAATTCCTCGTCCAACTTGCTCTCATCACCAAAGTCCTTATTTCTTTTGTCTCAAAAAACCATTGGAATCACAACTAGATTAGACACCCATGTGATCACCCAGATTTATCTTTTAATTTTAATCATGTCAATATCTTCAGTAGCCTCAAAATCTCTCTGCTCGAAGCCTTGTCTAGTGAGTCCCTCTCTGCCTGCAATAACTTCCATCTACATTCGATGACCATCATTGAGTCTGCCACTCTTAATCTGGAGGACAATATCTACAAAATCTTCTTCAACCATGGCTTCATTCCCTTCCTTAAGAAATTTAGGGGGCATGATGAGGTGATCACCAAAGACTTTGCCAACACTTGGGTCAATGGGCAAGTCTTGGTTAGGGGAATGAAATTCACTATCTCTACCGAGTTGTTGGTAGAAATTACCGAGCTTCCCAATGAGGGCTTCAAGCTCCACAAAGACAATCATACCATACAAGAGGAGCTGAAACATTTCACGAATAGAGAAAATAAACTGGCAAGATATGACAAAGGCATCATCCAGAAAATGCTTCTATATCCTTGGTGCAAGGCTCTAATCTTTGTTATGTAGTACATTATGGTGGACAAGATGGACGAACCTTTGAGAAGTTTCCACCTTGCATTCCTCAACATGGTTTGGGATGTTAAAGAGGTCAACACTCCTGAGTACTTAAGAAGTTCCATTGAAGTTTCCATTTAGAAATTTTAGAAAAGGGAGAATTCATAGATTAAAAAACAAGGTTTGTTCCTTGTCATTTACGACCATATGTTGTAGAAAATCGCTACCAAGGTGGACTCAAATCCTCTCATGTGCACTGATGAGGAGCTCACTGAGGTTGATGTGGTGATGCAAAGTCGTAGCTCCAATAATAGTAGAAGCAAGAGGAACAATGGTGGGAATGAAAAAGACTTGAGCAACTCACTTTTGAGAGCACCATACCTATTTTGGACCAATCCATAGCGGATGCACGAGCGATGGCCACTTCCAAACGTGATCCTTCTGAGATTCTAATGGAGATGCTGGAAAATATCTATCAATCCCAATTGAAGGCTCTTACCAGCCTTGACCATGCTATCAGGATTTCAAAGGCTATTACGGCTAGTAAATTCGAGACTTTTCGGGTAATCCTCCCCATCAAAAATATTAATGTTGGTGATTCTATCCCACAGTAAGTTGGTTGGTCACTCTTGTTTTTGCTTTGCTCCGGTCCGATTTCTGTTAGTGGGAGTTCTCCTTTCTGTCTTGGTCTTTCTTTCAAGTTTTTCTTGACAAGGTTCACGAACCCTTTCAAAACTCTTTCTACCAATAAAAAAAAACTATTATTTTTGCCCTCTACATTATTTCACACTTTTTCTTCTTTTTAGTTAATGACTTTGCATGATGTTTCTAATTTTTATCGTATCATACCTCAATACTATATCTCTTAAACTACTAAAAATATCATCTTATGATATAAAATCATAAGAATTTGATGCTAAAAATTATATATATTGCTTTGTCCTTAATTTAAAAAATATATATATTTAAAAAATAGAAAATAATTTATTCAAAAATTAAAATATTAATAAAAAATAATCAAAGAGAAGGCCCGTGAGGCTTTCCTCTATGAGGGCTTCCTCCACGAGGGTTCCCACTTCAATTTTGACGTTCTGAAACCCTTTGAGCGAGAGGCCTCCTTTCTTCCATTATGGATCTTGCTACTAGGCATGCTTATTTTCTTTGTTGTGGTTCGTGACCAGGGTGTTTTGCTTTTTGAGGTCTTGCTAGTATGGTTTTGTATCTTATGGGTTAGGAATTATCACTCTTATCTGGGGCAGAGGGTTGAATGCTGACTGTAGGGGTGATATTGGGCCATTATAATGTAGTGGAAAATTTTGGTTGTTGATCCCTTGGCTAGCTCTCGCTTTAGTTGGTGGGTGTGTTGGGTGGCTGCATTTCTTGGGTTGTTTTCTAGTTTTGGAAACTTGGTTGGATTGTGCAACATTTTTTCTAGGTTCGATATTTTCATATTTTTTCTAGCTTTCCAAGGAGAGTAAAGGGCCATCTATTGACCCGAACCAATTGGGATGAGCTTGGTATGGTGTTTGGCTGCATAAATCTGATGGTTTTCCCTTAGCTGGCTTAGGCTCTGATGGTTTGGCTACTATGGTTGGATGGTGCTAGGATGGCTTTTTTACTAGGGTTCTCTACCAGTAGTGGGTTCGTGGTTGATTTGTACCACTTTATTTTGGGTTTGGTAATTTCTTGATGTTTCTGGTTGTTTCGAGGAAACAAAGGCCAAATACAAACCCAAGCCATTTGGGGTGAAAGTGGGTTGATGCAGTGGCTTTCAAATTTTGGCTCCACGTCTATGGTGGGTTTCCTAGCTTTGGCAGTCTATAGAGATCTATTTCTCTAGTTTCAGCAGTGGTGGTGTGTTTGATCCCAGGGTTCTAAGGCTTATTTTTTCTGGTGGTGTGTTTGATCCCAGGGTTCTAAGGCTTATTTTTTTTGGTGGTGTGTTTGATCCCAGGGTTCTAAGGCTTATTTTTTCGATATCTTACCCTTCTCCCTCTCAAGTGCGATGCAAAATTTTGCTATATCATTTTTCTTGTACCTGAGAGCAGTTGTTCTTGAAATTTTTTTGGTTGGCTCTAGCGGGATTTGTGGGTTTCATAGAATTTCTTGTGCACATCTCTTGTATGGTTTTATGTTGTGTATTTTTTTTTTCGATATTTCTAGTGTTGTTTTCTTAAACCAAATATTCTCATGAGGGATTCTCCTATTATGTGTTTTGTTGGATAGATTTGTTGATTGTGATGACAATATTCCTCTGTTATCCTTTCTTTTTAGGTGACAAATGCTTGGGTTTGGGCAATTTTTATTTGTAAATTTATTTTTAACCATAGCATTTTTATTATTTTGCTATTTTTATTTGTTGCTTTAGATTCAAAGCACACACACGATGGTTCGACCATGGGATAATCTCTTGTATTTGATTAAAAAAATCTACGGCTTATTTTCTAAGAGGTTGTTTCATTGGATTTTTTGGTTTGATTCATGGAATCTAACTCAATATTTCTTGTTTTCTTATTGCTAGATCTAATTTTTGGGGGTGCCTTTCAAAACCCTACTTGTAATAGGTTTGGAGACCCTTTTAAAACCCCTTCTATTATCAATAAAAAAAAATCAAAATTAACTTCCTAACAACAAATACTTTCTACCATACTTTCCTCTGAAAAATATCTATAAAATAGTATGACTCTTTATAAACTACTCAAACAAAATAAAAATCTTTATAAACTACAATGCTCTTGTATAACAACATATATTTTATAAAAAAGTTACACCACATTTCAAGAGACTAAAACCCCAATTTATTAAAATATATTAAAATAAATGCTATAAAAAAGTCAAATAATATTTATATTTTATGAAAATAACTTATTTAAAATATAATAGTTGTTAATATAGATTTTTATAAAACAATTGTATTCTAATAATGTATGACTATACTCTTTCACTTGTGATTATATTTTTTTTATTTTGCAATAAGTATAAATATAAATATAATTATAATTTGTTTTTTTGATTAGGTAAAGAAGGGGTTTTAAGGATCCTCAAACCTGAGGGTTTTGAGAGGGACCCACAGTCTGAGATGAGGGTTTTGAGAGGATCCTAAAACCATTACAACAAGTTTCAAAAGGATAAATATAGTTTACACCCAAAAGGGTAACCCACCAACTAGGAGCAAAGGTTAGAAAAACTAGCCACCAACCCTCCTATGTAAAGTACAAAAATAAAGTCCTATAAGATATGAACTGAATGTTCCATATGGGGAACAACACCACACTCGTCTAACAAGAGCAAACTAAAACATCCTGCTCAAAATTAATGGTACAAAACTAGGAGCACATCACTTCGTCCAACAAAGGATCTGAAACTTACACTTCAATGTTTCGAAATAGAAAGTAATAAACTATGAGCCACCTAAACCAAAGTAAGATCCGCAAAACAAGAGCAAATGCTCTTAGGTACAATAAAAATAAGATAGCACCATTTAAACCTTAGAATCCTGGGATCAAAAATACCACCACTGCTAGAATTGGAGAAAGAGATTTATGTAGACTGCCACCACAACATAACAACCCATTTTCTATATATATATATATATATATATATATATATATATATATATATATATATATATATATATATATATATATATATATATATATATATATATATATATGATATTGTTTTAATAAATCTACATACACACCTAATAAGATACAAAAATAAAATATAATATTATATTATCCATTTTCAACCTTACATTTTATATATAAAATTAGTTTTCAATTTGGAACACATAAATTTATTTGTCTTTTACCATATTTTAAAATTACTCATTTAAAATATTAGAACATAATATAAAAATAAATAATTTTTAAGTAAATTTATATGCATACAAGGTCCCTCAAGGTTCATAAACCTATATGCATCTAATATCAATTTATTTAGTACTCTTTTTTTAGTTGTTCTATGTTTTTGATTAGACAAAACAAAAAAAATCATATTTTTTTAACGATGATTTGAACCTGAGTTTTTCAAAAGAAAATTTAAAACCCCAATCACATGACTATCGTATGAGCACATAACTAAATTATTAGGGCCGATATTCACCGTGCGCATATGTGCACATCCTTCAATTAGATTTACATAGGGACTAGTCGATCCTCATATTTACAGCGGACATGACTATATATAGATATCACACTTTATATTCACATCAACTATGGAGACCTCCTATAAGCTTTTCGAGGATGATCAACTTTGTTATGTAATTTATGCTCCTATAGTTATGATCTACACAATAATAATTTATCAATTATAATACTTTTTATATAAAGTGGAATGTTATTAACAAAAGTAAAATATGATAATATTTGATTAAATATTATTTTTAATATTTTATATTTAAATTATAAATTATATTAAATGTTTTTTTGAACTTAGATAATGTGAAAATTTAAATTTTAAGTTAATAAATGTGAGATTATTATTTATAAATATATGTAAGCTTTTTTAAGTTGTTTGAGGATTAAAAAACAAATGAATATGAAAAATTATTTATCATATTTATATCACATTATCAGTTTTTATTTTTTATAATTGTAATTAAAATTATAGTAGTTATAAAAATAATAGCAATCTTTTGAATTACAAAAGAAAAATAAATAAAAGCAAAATTTATTTTCATTTTTAACAATTTACATTTAATTTTAATTTATATGTGAAAACTTAAACTTTAAGCTAAAAAATGTAAGATTATTATTTATAATTATAGGCAAGCTTCTTTCAATTTATTAGAGTAAAAGAAAATGTGCAACAAATTATTTTTCATATTTAAATCACATTATCATATTTAATTTGTTATAATTGTAATTAAAATTATAATGGTTATAAAATAATGAAAATCAATTAAATTACAAAAGAAAAAAAAAAAACAAAAGTTATACTCTATACACTCCACAAGGCATAGTGGGTCCTTAGTTGAACAAATCACAAATATTATCAATTTATTTGGTTTAAAAATTCCATTTTAATTTGAAACTAGAAATAACCTACTTTTAGAGCCATTTAAAACTCCACAAGAGTGGGTCCTTAGTTGAACAAATCACAAATATTATCAATTTATTTGGTTTTAAAAAATCATTTTAAATTCAAGACTAGAAATAACCTACTTTTAGAGTCATTTAAGATTTGTGGATGTGATTCACCTAAAATTTGACTTACAACCTTTTTTTTTTAAATAAAGGGGTAAAAATTTATTGATAAAAAGTCTGGATTATAGAGTACAACTGAGCTTCCAACCAGGACTCAAATAAACAACCAAACATGCTAAAACCACTAGACTAGAATGACACCTAGAAAAGACAAAAAGAATAAACCACATTAAGTTTGTACATCCTTGTGGATCAACTCCCATAGGCGTTGAGAGTCTCCAGATGGGAGACTCTCCTAATTATCGATACTCCAAGGATCCAGTAGCTCAGAATCCCTTTTGGCCAGGTAATCAGCAACCACATTCCATTCCCTTGGAATGTGCACAAAGGATATAAATTCAAACTCTTCACTCATTCTGAGAATATGAACGGCTACAGAGGCCAACTACCAATTAACTTTCTCTACCATTTTACTGTTTAAAATATTAACCACAATTTGAGAGTCAGACTCACAGATAATCCTATGCCAACCAAGAGAAAACCCCCTCTGCAAGGCCCTAATAATTGTAAGAGATTCCATAAAATTGTTGGAGTGAACACCTTTATAAATGGAAAAGAAAAAATTGACACCACCAGTAGAATCTCTCCCAACACCACCAATGCCAACATGTCCAAGATTTCCCCTAGATGATCCATCAGTATTAATTTTTAAAACTCCTCGAGGGGGTGGCCTCCGCCTACCATCTCTCCTAATATTATTGTTGAGTTGAGGAACCCTACTAGGGAGAGAAGAGTTCACACCATCCCCAAAGATACCAAGGGCTTGTTGTACCTTCTCCTCCCTAGAATCCAAAAGAGGGTCCACATCACATTTGCTATGGATGGTTTCCTGAACCATATATAGGATCCTTTGCCAAATATTTTGAACAGCCAAATAACTTCCCTGAAATATGCGTTGATTCTATTCGAGCCAAATTTTCCAGATGATGCAATAATGGCCCAAATCCCAAGCCACCCTAAGGAAGGGGGCCTTGGTCATAGGTCTGCCCAGACTACTCCAAAACTCCACTAGGGATAGCACATGAAAACATGGATGGTTCCAGGCACTCCACTAATGGTGCCAAATGTCTCTGGCAAAGGAGCATCAAAAAAATAAATGAGAAGAGTCATCCTCATTCTTACTGCAAAGGACACAAAAAAAGGGACCCTGAAATCCCCTCTTCCTCACATTGTCCCAAGTGAGGCATTTATTACGAGCTACCAACTAGAGAAAGAAGTAACAATTTGGCCAAGCAAATTTGTTCCACACCTTTTTCCACCAAGTGATAGGAAGACTCCCATACTTTTGCTTATCAAGAACCTGATAACCATAGGCTACCGAGTAGGTTCCCTTAGGATCAGGGTTCCAAGCCAGAATATCTTTACCCCTTAATGAATAACAAGGCCTCCCCATAATAATAAGAGCAAGCACCTCTTTTTCCTTGGCCAGTCCATCCTGAGGCCATTCTTGTAGATCTTTCCACCTGTACATATCCATATTTCCAAAAGACTAAATTTTTTTAAAGTCCTCCACACGAGACCTGCCTGCTTCCAAGAAAAAAATGCTTAGGGAACGTAACCTAGGATATTTATTCAATATAGGATGGTGCCATCCCAAGAATCCTCCCAAAAAAGAGCATTTTAACCCTAATTGTAAATCCAAAACAAACCCTTCTTGATTAAATTAGCTCCTATTTTTAGAGTATCCTAGATAACTGAACCTTTTCCAACCAAGCTGACTCTAGGGATTTCAGTCTCAAAAATACCTCTCAAGTATTTACAAGATAATATTTTAGCCCAAATATGATCTTGAGAGGTACACCATCTCCAATAAAGTTTTGCAGCCAAAGCCTGCCCAAAAAGAGCTATCTATCGCAACCCAAGGCCTCCCTCTTGCACCAGCATCCATATAGAATCCCACATAACCAAAATCCATTTAGATTGATCAAGTTTTCCAGACCATAAAAACTTTCTTGACAAAGCATCCATGTCCCTGATGAAGTGAGAGGGAGCTATTTGTACAAAACATCTATAAATGGGTAAATCTTGAACAAGAGATTTTAAAAGCAACACTCTACCTACAGTGGATAGCCATCTAAAAGTCCAGTGATTCACCTTCCTTCTAATATTATCAAGCATAGACTGCTAAGAATATCTAGGTAGAGGGTGAGATGAAATTGAAATACCAAGATAAATGAAGGGGGAAGTCCCAACCTAGAATCTTAGAATGCGAGCAATCATGGCTTGAATAAGAGGAGGGGTATTTAAGAATAAAATAGAAGACTTGTCCTCATTAATCAACTTTCCAGAAGCACCAAGATATATGTTAAGAGACTGTCTAATATTCCCAGCTTCCTTGATAGTGGCAACTCCCAACAAATTAGTATCATCAACAAATTTAAGGTGGGAAAGAGGTGGCAAACTACTATCCCACTTCCACCCCTAAATGAGACCCTGCATGACTTGAGACTTGAGCAATATTCCCAACCCTTCTGCCATAATGATAAACAAATAAGGAGATAAAGGATCTCCTTGCATCAATCCCCTTGAGGCCTCAAATAGCTCTGATGGCTCATTATTAACAAGAACAGAGAATGAGGAAGAAGAAACATAGCTCATCACCCATCTAATCCATTCCTCATCAAATCCAAAAGCAACAAGAAATTTCTAAAGAAAGGACCATTTGACCCAATCATAGGCTTTGACCATGTCCAACTTAATGAACATAGTTTTATCCTTAGAATTTTTCATCGAGTGAATAGCTTATGAAGCAATAACAGCCCCATCCAAGATTTGTCAGCCAACAAAAAACCCTCCTTGCTCCTCAGATATGATTTTTATCAACCATATCTTTAGCCTCTCAACAATAATTTTTGTGATGATCTTATACAAAACATTGCAGAGAGCAATAGGCCTAAACATATCCAAGGAATTTGGTCCCTCTTTTTTGGGTATAAGCACCACAAAGGTAGCATTTAGGGCCCTTAGCATCTGTTTGTTATTTTGGGACTCATGGACCACCTCCAAAAGATCAAATTTGATTAAATTCTAAAACTCCTAATAAAAATCAATTGAGAATCCATCTGGGCCTAGGGATTTTCATTTTTTCATCTTGAATACAACATTTTCTAACTCCTCAAGGGAAATTTGACCCATCAAGTACTCATTCATCTCTCTAGAAATATTTGTTGGAATACAATTTAGAATAATTTTTTCATTCTCATCATCTGATAGGGAGTCCTCCTTGAAGAGAGAGGAAAAATACCTCTTAGTCTCTTCTGAAATATCCTTGAAAGAAGAGAGCAGGGCACCTTGAGAATTCACAAGAGAGGTAATCAAGTTACCATTACGACGAGCCTTAACTAAGTTATAAAAGAAGGTTGTGTTCCTATCCCCTTCCTAAAGCCAATCTACTCGAGCTTTTTGTTTCCAAAAAAATCTTCCCTTAGTTCCCATTCAACAAGGTCTTTCACAGACTCAAATTCCTCAACAAGAAGGTCCTTCATGAATCCCTGATATCTAATCTTCCTTGAAGCTTCTTCCATCCTCCCAAGAGCTGCCAGCTTAGCCAAGGAAAGGTTCCCAAATTTTAGTTTATTCCATCTCTTCAATTTATTTTTTTACAAATTGTAGTCGCTTCATAAAGGAATAAATAATGGTGTCATGAGGAGGTTTGCCATTGGTCCACCAGCCCCGCATGAAATCATGAAGCTTAGGATCATGGAGCCACATAAGTTGAAACTTAAAGGAGGGATTATTTTTTAGCCCTAACTCCAAAGCAGAGAGTTTGATAGGCCAATGATTAGATCCCCTACCCTCCAAAATCATAGAACTAGCACCTCTGTTATTACCCATTCAATAATTGGATATCAAAAACATATCCATTGATATGGAAGCTTCCCCACACCTTCTATTATGCCAAGTAAATATCCCATTATCTGGATTGATGTCAACCAGGTTTAGGGCTTGGATATGAGCATTGAAGATAGAAGAAAAAGGCTCTAGACGGTCCACCACACCACATTTCTCCTCTAGACAAGTGATAGATTTGAAGTCTCCAGCAAAAATCCATGGGTACAAGGGAACCAAACTTCTCATAAAGCAGATGTGCTTCCACAAATTCACTTTACCATTGTAATCAATAGGAGCATACACATTTGTAAGTAGGATGATTTCACCAGATTCATTATCATGCCCGACCATTGAAATAGACCATCTGCTGGAAATCCAAGTAAGAGGGGATATCTTAACCGGATCCCATAAACAAGCGACGCCACTAGCATATCCACATGCACCAATACACTGGCATTGCCCCCTTCTCCACAACTTGGGAGAAATATTGAACATACTATCAATAGCCAATTTAGTCTCCTGAATAAACACCATATTCATAGAATGCACATGAACCAAATCATGAATAACTTTTTTTTTGGGGATGCTATTCAACCCCCTTAAATTCCATGAGAGAATAATCATTTTTGGGGGTTATAAAAATGGGATTCCAATGTTCTCATAAAGCCTGACTCCACCAAAGTCTCCCCCATTAACTTAATTTTATCTTGGTCCTTCTTTTGACCCACCTTCATATTCTTATCCAAAAAACTTTTTTTTATTACTTTTTGCTGCAATCCCAACACCGTAGGAGTTTTGCAGTCCAAGGATGGCTGCATCAGTGCCTGAGTAGGAGAGGGCATAACTAAATCTGTACCACTTTTAAAAATATTTTCCCTTATAGGTCTAGACCCAACCATGTCCCCTATACTCAGATCCAAAGCCCTTTGTTCTTCATTTAAACCCCCTAGATCTGATTCCTTAAGTACCCCCTCAATAAGAGATCTAATTCGGCCTTGTTATATTTGCATTAGGTAGCGATGTTTCAGGTATCTCCATGCACTAATCAAGATCATCTAATATTTCAAAACGATTGAGTAGAGCATCTGGCTGGCTATCCTTAAGGTCTTTGTTTGCCCTTCGTCCTCTATTTCGGGCTTTTATCGAAATAAAACCTTCCTTATCCCGTTCCCCTTCCTTTATCGGGGCTTTTCCTTTATCCAAAATTTGTCCAGACCGAGAGGGCCCAAGATTTGAATCCACAGGAGAGATAAACTTAGGGTATTTTCTTTGCAGGTGGCCATTTTCACGATAAATACGACAACAAAATGGAAGAGTTTCATAGTCAAGTTTTTGAACCCATGTAGTTGATCCAAACTGTATTTCAATAGAATCTGGAATAGGATTATTTAAGTCAATTTCAACACAAATACGAGCAACAAAGATTACATTTTTATCCATTGTCTGTTGTGATGGTCCCACCGACTTCCCAAGCAGAAGGTCAATCTTATGCAAGATATCAGTTCTTAAAAATTCCAATGGGAGCCATGGAATCCGCACCCATACTAGAACCCACGATGGTCGCTCCTCTGATGGGTTGAAACCCACATGCCAGGGTTTAAGAAAGAGTCCCACCTGGTTATAGAAATAAGGACCCCCTTCAAATGCTTTTTTATGATCTGCAATACAAGATAAAACCACCATAAAATATTTTTTCGCACTCAGCATCACCTCCACATCACCTTCAGGATTCCAAGTCTTCCTGACCCAAGCCTCCACAAAGGGGAGAGAAATTTGGATGCCCAAAAATTTGCCAATAAAGGTATATTTGGTTAGATACTCCACATATTCCACCACCGAGTCTGGTTGAACCACTAGAATTGTCTTGGCTTCACATCATTCCAAACATCCATTGTTCTTTAACAAGCGGTTCCCAACATGCACTAGAAAATCTTGTTCCTTCCAGTCATTTTCAGATGAAAAAATATCACGAGCATGCACTCTTTGTGCCAAACTCGATGCCATAACGACATTCCTCCAATTTTTTAGACCTCCTCCAGAAGTTGTTGCCATCCCCGCAGAGCAATTTTTCTTCATCAAACCCTAGCATAGTCAAATTTCACTTAAAACCTTAATCATGTGAAATTTTGCTAATTTTTTGACATTTACATTTTTTATATCAAATTTAATAACATTAGCTAGTTTATTTATTTAATTTAAACATTTATAAGCAAATAGATAGGCTTATCAACATAATAAAATGCTTTCATTTTATTTCACATGATTGCATTGACAGTGTTATATATTTGTCTATCATTATTTAATTTGAACTAAGAAGTACAAAGCAGAAAAAGCATGCATGAAGAAGTATATGCATTACAAAGTTATATTTGATTCATTTTAATTAGTAATTAAATTTTTGGATGAATGAAAAATAAACATATTTTTTGCTTTATTTTATTTTTTTTCAAGGAACTAAAGCAATAGGACTTGTGATTTTGGATAATATATTTGTATAACTTTATTTGGATCATAAGGTGATATGAACAACAATTCATAGAGAGAATAATGAATAGAAATATGACAAGAAAACCACTCAAAATATCAAAGGAATTCATTAGTGACAAAGAGGAAAAGGGAGAAAGAATTGAGAGTGTAAGAAAAATAATTGATAATTTGCCTAAAATCATGATGTTAATAATTTCTAATATATTAATATTAGACTAAGTTAATATTTTGTTTTATGAGTAAAATTGACTTATTTTTTTGTAATAATGCTAAATACAAAGAAAAAATAAATTATAGCATATCAATGTTAGTTTTTATTTTTGTTAAGTATATAAATAAAGGTTGTTTTCATGTTGAATTAAGTACATGACTAGATAAAAACATAGAACAAGGAAAAAAATAACCCTATCTAAATTGATAATAGATGCATATAGGTTTATGAACCTTGAGGGACCTTTTATGCATATAAATTTACTTTAAAATACTTCATTTTTATATTATTTTTTAATCCTATAAATGAGTAATTTTAAAAATTTTGTAAAATATAGATAGATAGGCATTAATGTGGAACGAAATTCCAATCATGCAATATACCACTAAACTTGCATCATCACAAATAAATAAATTACTAATTACTAATAAAAACAAATAAATTTATGTGTTCCAACTTTATTACTAATTTTATATATAAAATATGAGGTTAAAAATGAATAATATAATATAATATTTTATCCTTGTATCTTATTAAACTTGTATGCAGATTTATTAAAACAATCAACATGTATATTTATATTTATATTTATATTTAAAGAGTATAGTAATATATGTAGAATATAATTGTTTTATATAAATCTATATAAAAAACTATTATATTAACATTATATTTTATATATTTTATTTTCATAAAATATAAACATTATTTGACTTTTATAAATATTTATTTTAATATGGGGTTTTAATGGTAGAATGCGATGTAACTTTTTTATAAAATATTTGTTCTTATACAAGAGCATTGTATTTTATAAATATTTTATTTTTTTTGAGTAGTTTATAAAGAGTCATACTATTTTATAGATATTTTTTTGCACGAAAGAGTGGTAGAAAATATTTGTTGTTGGGAAATTAATTTTGATTATTTTTTATTAATATTTTAATTTTTTTAATTGAAATATTAATATTTTAATTTTTGGATTAATTATTTTTTTATTTTATCATTTTTTTTTTAAAAGATAAGGACAAAGCAATATACTTTTTTATTTTCAGCAAAAAAAAATTATAATGATCATAAGATGATATTATTAGTAATTTCAGAGATATAGTATTGAGGTATGATACAAAAAGTGTGAAAGAATGTAGAGGGCTAAAAGGATAGTTGATAATATTGAAAAAAATAATTTATAAAGCAATAATATTATATCTTTTTATTTGTATTATTTTATGAGTAGATTAGACATAATATATCTTACAAAGGGCATAACTTTTGATCTGTTAGATCAAATTGAAATTTTATAGGGATCCAGATAATAAGGAGGATAATATCTACATAGTAAGATAATAAGGAGGGCTATTGGAACATGTAGAATATTTCTTAGTATGGTATGGGGCCTAATTCCTTCATCTAGTGTCCAAAAATTGAATTTAGCATCTTTTTAAAAAACTAAAAGAAGAATATTTAGAATTTAATAAATTATTAGACATGGGTAGGTGTTAATATTTTCTAGAAGGTCTAATATGAGTGATCCGATGATGTGTATTAATTTAAAGGGTTATCCAAGATTTTTAGTCAATTCCTATAATGGTAGTTTGCCTAAAAATAGTAATTTTTTTATTTTTTTTAATATATTGGTAAAAATTTATTGAATCAATAGATCCATATAAGAAAAAAATAATTCTAAAAAATAACCCTTACAAGGGCTAGAAGAAAGATACCCCTAAAACTATCGAGCACCTAATCAAAAGACACCCAACAAACAACAACATCAACCAGGCATATCCACAACAAGTAAATTAGAAGGATGCCGAGAACAATCCAATGGGAGATGATCCTATTTCCTAACATTCCAGTCTTCCTGAAACTCAGAAGCCCAATTTTTCAAGCAATCATCTACACCATTCCATTCCCTAGAAATATGAACAAAGGAAATAAACTCCAGATGTCGACAAATTTGAATGATCTATCGAGCCACTAGTGCCTGCTTCCAATGAACATTAGAAATCTATGATTCTTCAACAAATTAATAATAATATGTGAGTCTAACTCATAGATTATCTTCCACAATCCCAAAGCATAACCTTTTTTCAAAGCAAAACAAATACCAAGGTCCTCCATATAATTATTAGTTTGCTTCCCTTATAAATGGAGAAAATAAAAAGAGTTGCACCACTACTATCTCTCCTAAAACCACCAATACCTACATATCCAGGATTCCCTCTAGAAGAGCCATTAGTATTAATCTTAAACACCCCCCTTGAGATGGAGGATGTCATCTGCCATCTCTCTACACTTTTTGATTGAGGCCTCTCCTCTCGACCAATAAATAAGGATGAGGGTCATTCTCCACTAAACCTAAATAAGGATGAGGGTCATTCTCCACTAAACCTAGGTCTTGAATCATCACAATATCATATTTCTCCAAAGGAATATTGATCTAACATTTAGAAGAAATTATTTTCTGGATCATACCAATAATACTTTTCCAAATATGATAAACAATTAACTTTATATCTTGAAAAATTCTTTGATTTCTTTCAATCCAAATCTTCCATATCATACATGAGGGCCCAATACTCCACACAACTTGAAGAAAGAAAGCCTTGCTGGGAGGTATTCCTAAAATCATCCAAAAATCAACAAGAGAAGAGGCATGAGAACAAGATTATTTCCACACCCTCCACCAAAGATGCCAAATTTATCATGCAAATGAACACTATAAGAGAAAATACCCTAAATATTCATCACTATTCTCACAAAGGAAACAAAATGAAGGGTCCTAAACCCATTCCTAGTAGCCAACCACAAATGGAAATTGCATTTGGGTTAGGAAAACTTATTCCAAATCTGTTTCCACCAAGGAACATCCTCATCCCCAAAATGCTGCCTATTTAAAACATGATAACTGCAAGCCATCGAGACCCATATAGGATCCATAACCCAAGAAAAAATATCATAATACTGTAAATAAATACACTCCCTATTAGCCAAAATACAATCCAACTCTTCTCTATCCTAAACAAAACTACCTGTCGACCAAACTCTAGGATATTTCCACTAAATTACCTTGACCTGCCCAACTCTATTGGAAACTTTATAATTCATCACCCTGTACCTACTAGCAGCCAAGAAACAATTACATAGCTCCTGAAGATGAGGAAACATAAATAAAATTGTAGGAAGACCATCCCAAGAATCATGCTAGAAAAGAGACTTTAAGCCTTTGAGACAAATCTAGAACAATCATTGCTTAACAAGAGTAATACCCTTCTTAAGGGTGTTATATATCAAAAAGCCTTTATCAGAGAAACTATATCTATGAAAAAGCATTAGTGGCAGAGTAGAATATAAAAGGTAAAAGCTCTCCTCAAAAATAAAATCTTTGTCTCGTTAGTTCTAGCTAAAAAAACACTAACATGAAATTTTCTTCAAAGGAGGTCTTGGCAAAGACCATACAAAAATGAAGAATAAACAAGGAACCATAGTTTGGTTTATTGCATTTTTGCAAGAAAAATATGAAATTTTATTTTGTATTTGACTCAAGGGAAAGGAAGACTTATGTCTGGCTAGAAATGTTAGCATAGGCATTTATATATTACATAATTTACAAAAATTAAGCGCCTAGCATTTCTTCAAGTTGGGGTAGTTTTGGGTTGTTGGTTAACGATCTTATAACCACCTTAAAAATTGTATTTATTCCAAATTCAATTCAAGAAATGTTATCATCTGCTGCATATGCTTTTATGGTATCAGAGCTACGATTGGTGCAGGGAGAACAATGATCCTGAGAGCACATTTCTCAAGAAAAGAACATATATAGAATGATAGAATAGTGTTAAGAGCACGCTTCCTAAGTAGAGGACTTAGGTGGCACAGGTAAGCATAGGTACGAGAGAAGAGGAGGGTCTATAACAAGGCATGATTCATGAGACAACTGTCCAACCTGACACGAGGACTGAAGACCAAGCACATTGCTCACTAGATAGTGACACCTTGCTAACTCAAACCGAGCACATTGCTGATTGAACAGAAACACATTGCTAAATCAGACCTAACATGTGGTTATAATGTGGTGATTCACAGCTGGGAACATGATTGTGACGTGGTGATTCACAGTTGGAGATATGGTTGTGATTTGGCGGTTCACAAGTGGTCTTTGTGGTAGGTGACAATAGGGCTAGTAGGGAGTGACCACCCGAAGGTAATCATCTTCAAAGGTGGTCCTTTCACTTTTTGAATGCTTGAGCGTGCATCTAGTGGATGAATGTGGGATTAATCCCATAAGTTTTTTTTACAAAAACTTTGGCCTGCCTGCTTTAAAGGGAAGTTGTTGGCTTTCCATTTCCAGCACCCTTGGTAGTGCACTTGGTTTAGTTTGCTCGCTCCCATGGCCGAGGTCCATGGTTCGAATCCCACGGAAGAATTCCAAAACAAAGTTTTTTTTACTACCCCCCATCAATAGTTGATGCCTAGAAATTTTTTTGATGCCAACAACTTTTTTGATGTCCAACAACGTTTTTTGATGCCCAACAAGGAAAAGTTGACGCAAGCAAGAATTTGATAATTTTTTATCAATTTTTGTAATTTTTGATACCTTTTGCCTAACTTTTTTTTGATCAAGGAGGATCATTTTTTTTTCAACCAGGGGCATTTCATATGACTTATACTCTATACACTCAGCAAGGCATCTTCATAGATTCCCAGCTCTACTTGCATCCTCATTTTCCTTCCTTCCTCAATGTTAGTTTATTAATAATTTATTATTTTTATTTGTGATTCTATTTTAATTCATGACTAGAAATAACCTAATTTTAGAGCAATTTAAAATATGTGGAGGTAATTCACCTACAACTTGACATGCAACCTTAATCATGGGAAATTTTTCTAACTTCTTGACATTAACATTTCTTATATCACATTTAAAAACATTGGCTAATTTTTTGATGCAAATTAAACATTGAAATCTAAACATTAAGCTAACAAATTTGAGATTATCTTTTATAAATATATGTAAGTTTCTTTCAAATTGTTCAGGATTTTAAAAATATATGTAACAAATGAAAGTGAAAAAATTATATACAATAAATTATATATCATATTTATATAACATTATTATGTTTTTGTTATAATTATAATTATAATATTTATAATAGTTATAAAAATAGTGACAAACTTTTTAATTAAAAGAAAAAAACAAAATTTATGTTGCATTTCATATGACTTATACTCTATACACTCTACAAGGCATCTTTATAGATTCCCATCTCTACTCATATCCTTAATTTACATCCTTTTTTCAAAATAGTTTCTCTGCAAAGAATGAATCCTTCTATGTTTTTTTTTTTTAATTTGAAGAAAATTATACTAAAACAACATTAATTACAAGTTGGGATGAGACTCCTCCCAACATTATCTAGAAAGAACACTTGTTTACAATAGTAAAATGATATTTTCATTAGAGATCAATCTCCTAAACCATATGTCTGCAATGGTTGTCCAAATTAGCTAAACATTGGATTTGCTCACCAACGTACCTAATCCTCTCATCTTCAATAGTTGTCCAATAAATACCTCAATGCTATTTTATTAATAATTTGTTTATTTTTAATTTGGGATTCTAATTTTAATTCATGACTATAAATAACCTACTTTTAGAACCATTTAAAACTTGAGGTGATTCACCTAAATTTAAACAAGCAACCTTAATCATGAGAAACTTTGCTATTTCTTATATCACATTTTATAACAATAGCTAATTTCTCGATGCAAGTTAAACATTTATAAGCAAATAGATAGTCTTATCAACATAATCATATAATCAAATAGATAGGATTCTCAACATAATCATGTACTTTCATTTTATTTCACATGGTTACATGGATAGTGCTATATATTTTATATCATTATTTAATTTGAACTAAGAGGTGAGCAAAAACATACATGAAGAAATAATTGATATTTTAAAGTTAGATTTAATTCATTCTAATTACTAATTAAATGTTAGGGTGATTGAAAACATAATGTATTTTTTCTTATTTTTTTTCAAAGAACTAAAGGTGAAGCAATACAACTTGTGATTTTGGATAATATATTTGTATAACTTTATTAGGATCATAATATGATATTATCACAATTGAAAGAGAGGATATTGAATATAAATATGATAAGGGATATCAAAACATCAAAGGAAGTCATTGTTAGAACCAAAAGTGATTATTCATTATAATACATGAATGAGTACATATAGAGAGATATTAGGGTTTGGAAGAGATTAGGGTTTTAGAAAGAAAACCCTAACTCTAACCCTAAAAAACAAAACCCTAACCCTAAAAATCAATAATGAATATTAAATTAGGTAAAGTGCACTTTAATATTTTAACATCCCCCTTTAATGTGCACTTTCCTAAGTATAAAATACTCATTCATATTATAATAACCCCCTAAATTATGAAGCTCATCTAGAAGGTGTCAGTCTATGCCGAAAATGCACCTTTATACAATAATATGAGCCATCCAAAAGTTATGCTAAAATAGCCAAGAATTTGATGTTGAAATCTTGATCTGGTGTTACTCAAAGTATCAAAAATTTCCTTATGGTAACCTGTTTATCCTATTAGAATACATGGATAACTAATTGCTACATCCGCTAGGTGCTATAGAGAAGATGACTAGGTATAAGGTTCACTTGCATCATGATGTTGGAAATATTGCTAATAAACGAAGCTGAAAATCACTGATCTATTGAGAGATAAGCCACTAAAGGTAAAGACAACTCCAACTATAAGAGTACCCATGTGATATCCATGATCACATAAAAAAGGGCCATGGTCTTGTGAAGAGATAATGACAACTCCCAAACTGGAGTACCCGATAGATTCCCATGATCGGTAAACAATACCTCCTATTGTAGGAGCACCCAAAATCATAATGGAATCTCAAGAGGGCCATGGTCATGAAGAAAACCTACTTCCAAAAATAGTCTCTGATGACAAAAGTGGATTGAAGAAGTGTTGGGTTCAACCAATAATGCACTTCCTATACAACAAACTTTGAGGTCCAAAAAATCATATGTAATAGCCTCAAAACTGAAAATGGACACCTCCATTATGTCCTGCTCAAAAAAATCTTTCCAATAACTACAAACATGAATATCTTCGGATCTGAATGGAGCCTCAAAACTAAGAAAAATAATTAGGCTCACCGGTAGCAAAACAAAAGAGGCTCATAGCCTTTACAATTTGAGAAATAGAATATTCCTGAAATATTCTCACATAAAAAAAATTCAATAAATGGAAATAACCCTAAAACTTAAAGCCCTAAAGATTTAAAAAATACTATTTTAGGCAAATTTATTTTTTATCAAAATTTGCCATTTTTAGTAATTACCATTTGAGGCAAACATTTATTTCCTCAAAAAATTTCATTTTTAGTAATTACTATTTTCGGCAAATTGCTTTTTTCGTCAATTTTTTTCATTTTTAGAAATTAAAAAAAAAAAACTCGAATTGACATGTAAATTAACACACAATGTTGTCCAAAACCCATGCAGCCATGGTCTTGGTTGAACCCCACGAAGAGCACCTTCCGTGTTGTGGATTTTTTAGGTTTTCATCTCTTGTACTTTATAACCATAGATAAGTACCTGTTATTATTTGTATTCCATCGTCGAGTCTATTTTTGTGTATGAACTTTGTCAATACTTTCTAGGAATGAATGGCCACCATTACTGCAACCAAAATTATAAAGGCCTCC
The DNA here is from genome assembly GCA_028583015.1 of Wollemia nobilis. NCBI lineage: Eukaryota > Viridiplantae > Streptophyta > Pinopsida > Araucariales > Araucariaceae > Wollemia > Wollemia nobilis. Next base: position 6,721,270 of record JAQPPZ010016348.1, read on the forward strand.
TTTGAAAAAAACAGCCTAAGACAAAAATCAAGAATTTTTTAAAGGGCAAGGGGGAAGATTTCCTTGAGAGAAATCCCCCCTTACATGCGAATCACAAGCGAATCTTACCGCTCTCTCACACAGGTGGATCTTACCGCTCTGATACCAATTGTTAGAACCAAAAGTGATTATTCATTATAATACATGAATGAGTACATATAGAGAGAGATTAGGGTTTGGAAGAGATTAGGGTTTTAGAAAGAAAACCCTAACTCTAACCCTAAAAAATAAAACCCTAACCCTAAAAAGCAATAATGAATATTAAATTAGGTAAAGTGCACTTTAATATTTTAATAGTCATTAGTGACAAAGAGAAAAATTGAGAAGGGATTGACAGCATAAGAAGAAGAGTTAGTAATTTGCCAAAAATTATGATGTGAATAATTTCTAATATAATAATATTAGACTTTGTTAACTTTTTGTTTTATGACTATATTGAACTCCATACTTTTTTCATAATTTTAAATATAAATAAATATGTATATATTTATTAATTAAGTAATGAGGAGGAACCCACAACCATATACAACCAATCCTACAAGGGACCAAAAATGGGACCAAAATATTGATAGGGATCACCAGCCAAACCAAACAGAAAAACACCTACTTATAAAACATAAAAAAAATATCAAGATAACAACACAACACCAACCAAAAACCAATCCTAAATCCAAGATGACTCATGGTATCTAGGAATTAACCGAAGCATTCATCCCCAAGGATATGAAATTCATCAAGCAGTCCAAGAGTCGATTAACATACTCCATGAATTCAATAGCAATCTTGAGGATGCCTAGAATGGACAATTGTTTATCATCAATAATTTTTATTGACCGCAACAAATTATGGAGTAAGTCCTTCACTCGACCATAAGATATGCCCCTTGCCAGATAAGGAGCCACTTAAATTACAATATGAAATAGTAGCCTTTTGAACCATGAGGGACCACTAAATAGAGGATGCTAGTGCACCAAGACATGGAGACACCAAACCAAAGTGCCATAAGCCACCAAGGGAGAGTGTCCAACGAAGGATCCCAGGGAAATTAGAACCCAAAATTTTGGGCCCACCCCAAAAATATTAGAATCTTTCAACATTGAGAATGACATTTATTTCTTCAAGGTAACTAGATCTCCAATCAAATATTTCGATGTGAGTGGCATCCCAATTAGCTAGGAAACTCGCTACTTTATTGCCTTCTCTCCAAATATGCGAGATTTGTACTTCCTCCATAATTTGAAGAATTCTTCTCATTTTGGAAACTATATTAAAAAGGTGTCAACTTGGAGGCTTGTTGTACTTGAGCAAGTTGGTAAGAATCAAGAAGTACCCTTCCACGACCACCTTCCTAAACCCTAGGTCATGGAGCATGTCACACCTTGATAAGCTGATCTGGACTCAACAAAGAAACAAGTTTAATAGAAGAGGTGTCCTGCAAAATCCACCATAGCCCTATCATTCTTATCTTTTATAGCTCCTCCAGCCCTGAAAAATCTTGGATTACCCTTAAAAGCAACATCAAAGTTAAGTTTCACTCAACCACTTGGAGGAGGATTCCATTTGGTAGTCAATCTCAAGTTGGGGGTTTGAATCGAAGTCCTTTCTAAGGAAAAGCCAAGGGAATGCTCAATAGACACTTTCGACACATAATATACTTGTTTACTCTAGCCTTGCTCATGGAAAGCCACATCCACATTCCGGACACACCACAGGGATCTAAAACCCACTTGGAGGGGGCTACATCTAGAATTTTTAAAAGCCTGAACATTCCTCTCTTTCTAGATACCCCACAAAATGTGGGGGAGGAGTAGTTTCCATAAACATCTAAGCCTTGAAGAGAAGAAATAAGGCTCACATTGAGAGATAATCTCCATGAGAGAGCTGGAGAATATCCCATTAACAAAAAAATCTAGGAGCACGTCACAAGCTCCTCTAAAGAAGCAACCATTAATGTAGATATGTTCCATCAATTCTAGGTCCACTTTACAAAGGTAACACCTGTTAAGAATCGCCATGCTTCGCTTATTGATGTTTTCAAGAGAAAGAATTTTACCTTAGGTAGCTAGCCAAAGGAATATGTTTACCTTACAAAGGATATTTTGAATCCAAATTCTATTGTAGGGTTCCTAAACAAAATTTTTTGGTTCAGACAGTACATAGGCCAAACATACTAAAAATGTCTCATTTGATTCCCTAGTCTAGATAGATTTCTCTTTCACATACAACTGGGGAAGAACTTGATGGTTCATAATATCATTTAGCCTCTCCCCAACTGATAACAACTCCCTATCTTCAAAAATTAGAGGTTGAAGATCCCATCTCTTATAATCGTTTACAGAGGAAATGCAGTCTGCCATTTTGGAATGACCCAAGGCTCTAAAAATTGCTCAACAATAACAAGGCTTGGGTCCAAAGCAAGCGGATGATCTACAATCCATGAATCCCACAAAGAATCTATAGAGTGGCCATCACCTAAAATCCACCATCTTCCCTGAAGAAGGAGGGAGCGAGACTTCAATAAACTCTACCTGAATGGGGAACCCTCGATAGGTAATGTGCCTGAAAGAAATTCCTAAAAATAGTATTTCACCTGATTATATGAGGCCACCTTCCAAGCTTTTTTGTCAACTAAGACCCTATTCATTCTTCGAACATCCTTTAAACCCAACCCTCCTCTTTTTTATGGCTACAGATCTACTCCTAGGAAGCCAAGTGAAATTTACCCTTCAGTTCAAGGCCAGCCCATAAGAATATTTTTAGAATCCTTTCCAATCTCTGCACAACATAGCCCAACATTTTGAATATAGACATGAAGTATATGGGGATGCTCTGGAGGGATTTTTTACCCAGCACGTTTTTTTTTCCTGACTTAGAAACACTCCTTTCCAAGCTACCAATTTCTTCTAAAAATTTTCAATATAAAGAAAATATTTTTATAGAAAATCAATGTTAGTTTTTATTTATGTTGGCATATAAACAAAGGTTGTTTTTCATGTAGATTTCAGTACGTGACTAATTAGAAAATATAGAAAAAAATACAAAATAAATTGATAAAGTACAATTCAATTGATAATATATGCATATAGATATATGAACCTCCACAAACATCGTATGCGTATATATTTATTTTAAAAATAGGCTAAAGAGGAGATCCTATAATAAATAAATAATGGTTTGTTAATAGTGCTACAAGACCAAGGAAAGGTCATAGTTGTTGAATAATATGCATGGATGATATCAGAATATAATTTCCAAATGGTATGAATGTAAGAGATATTGTCTTAGTAAGTGGTCGATATGATCGTAGTATCAATGACTTAGTTAATGCTAGCACGTATCAAAGCAATAGTTGACAATAAATAAAAATTCTCCAATGCTTAGTACAATAGAATCTATATTGTAATTGAGGAATTAAAAATATGAATATTCTTTCTATGGTAGATTAGGCCACACTACTTTCATTATTCTTAGAAGATGAGTTCCATCCTCTTAAACAAACAAACCCATATTTTTTTTTATAAGTAGCATTTTATATACAAGGAGGGTTTTTTAATAGGATCCCAAAACCTTATGACAATAGGGGGTGAAACACCGATACATTGGGCATAGCCTTGAAACCAAAAAGAGCAAAAATATATAGACTATGCATTAAATAGAAAAGTGAACAAACCCTTGGACTATCCAAGAAAATAGAGAAAGGCAATTGGAAGAGGATCCAACAAAACTATGCAAAGAATTGCATCATGACTAGAAGCCAAAACAGAGAGACACCCAAAGCTGAGAAACCACCATCGTAGACACACACCCAAAACCCCTATGTTGGGGATCGCCTAGGAACAGAACTAGTACTCATCAAATGTTACCAAGATCCTCCTAGTCAGACCCCACTCCCTGCATCTGGGCCAACTTCTTGAGGATATGAACAATGGAGGTAGCCAAATTCACCATTGTGGTTATTGTATCATTTCTAGGAGGAATTTGGTTGGGAAGGCCTCGAGGTCACTATTTGTGTTTGATATGATCTCAGGGGAGGCCTTCCTCTCTTTTTTAAGCTTTTTAAGATGATTTGAGGATCTGGGCCCACCGGTGGTGCCTTCTGTAACTCGTTGCTTCCTTGTGGGATTGCACTTGACGCCTTTGGGAAGGGATGATTTTCTTGCCACCTTAGGGCTGCCATCCTTGTTTTTGGAGTTAAGGTTTGCAAAGGAGGTCGAGGATTGATGTGGGATTAGATGACAGGGGAGGGACCTCTTGGGAAGGGGGATGGTTTGCCACAATGTGGTAGTAGATAACAGCTAGAAGCCCTTGACGCATGGGTTTGGCCTAGGATTTTTAGGCTTTCTCAATGGAGATCGTGATGGAGTACAAAAGTTATTTAGGGATGCAAAGTTGCCTAGAATCCCGCAAGTGGTTAACGAAACCAAGGTGAAAACTATGGAGGGGTATTTCTAGATCATCGTAGATAATGAACTACATGACAGGGAGAATGGCTTCGTTCCAAGGGGAGACAGGGCAGATCGATACAAGGTTGACTTATCCCATCTAAATCCTTTTTATTTGTCTTGGAATTGGTTGAGCTCTTCCTCCCAATTATGTTTTTCCTTCTTTATGAAGTTTCCATCAAATTAGAGCCCTATAATATCGCATAGAAGCTCTCTAGTGAGCTTAAAATGGACTCCTCGGACCACAAATTTGCCATTCTACTAAGATTCAATAAAGTATTTGGTAATCTCATCATTTGGGTCAACAGATTTGTGTAGAAAAGGGGTTAGACCCTTTGCATTCATGAATACTAGGGCAGAGTCATTGATGGACAAGGTAGTTGGTTTGACATAGATAACAACCATCAGAGATGGACGAGAGAGCAAGGACCACTGATATTTAATGAGGCTAGGACAAAGGTAGATTCGAAGGCTATGCAGTAGGGAGGAATTAGGGTAGAGAGAAGGGTGGGTGAAAAATGAACTAGACGTACATCGAGAGGGGAATAAAAAGACTAGGGATGATGATGAGCAAGACTAAGCATCAGGGAGACACCACCGCATGCGTGGGGACTTAGTGATGAAAATGAAGTTGGCACACTTGGAAGGTGGTGAGGAAGGGGAAAAATCATAGGGGCATGATGAGAAATATATGGAGTATAATGAAATGTGTGTCACTCGGGAAGCACACTATGATGTGGTGAAAATAGAGGGACCTCAATCTAGCTCAGAGATTCTTGAAGGGAAATTGACACCTTGTAATTATAAGGAGATAAATCTGAATCATCATGACATGTGAGGATATTACACACAGGATGACTATCAGTGAAAATGATGGGGGTAGCACAATAGTTGAGGAGGTTGTTGGGTGCTAATAGGACAGTGAGGATAGGGCTAATGTGGAGGTTAGAGAAAGTACCACTTGTTAAATTATTAATAGGAAATCTTACACAAGGGGGTTTAGGACATGTGAGGCCAAGGGGTGGCCTACTGCTCCAAGTCAACGAGGCCCACGAGTCGATACCACTAGGATTCAACTTGTTGGCAATTAGCATCTTGGCACATGAGCTTTTCTTGGGAAGCCACAATGACTAGATATTCTAGGAAGTCTTTTCTCCATATTATAAGTCCCGTTGATAGGGTAGTTGATTTGGCTATGGAATTTTTTAGCTTGTTGCCTTCTCTAAAAATATGATGGATGGACGTTTGTGGAAGACTTTGCAGGATCATCCTTGATTCTTGAATGATGTTAAATATTTTCCAAGACGGATCTTTTTGCTTAGTCATGAAGTTAATGGTGTTCAGGTAGTCTCCCTCGATGATGATTCTTCTAGGATCTTCCTAGAGAATAGCCAACCCACGACAGAGCATCAAAACTTCAACAAAATTATTGATTTGGGTGCCTAAGAACTCAGCATAAGCTAAGATCATATTTCCATCATGGTCATGAATGACCCCACAAACTTTTGAAGGTCCTAGATTGCCTTTGGATACTCCATTAAAGTTTAGCTTTACCCAACTTGTCTAGGGTGTTGTCCACCTGATATTGACTCTAGGATTGGGATGAGGGTGGGGATATGGGATATCAACAGGGATGCCTAAGGAGTCGATAAGAGCTAGCTCACTCACCTTTGAGGGTTACGAAGATGGGGGAAAGGCATATGTTCTTGGATGCATCGGCCATAGATTTTCCAGCCACCATGAGGGGATCCTTGGGGGGGGAAGAAGGCTCTGCTGTTGCATTCCATCCAAAGTTACCAGATCAGGTGGGAAAGGTAGAGGATCCAGAGGAAGCAGATATTGGGGTGGTGGAAAGGATTCGGTCACTGGGAAAAAATATCAAGGATAGTGTTGTGTTGGACCCACTAGATGGAGAAGGATTGGAGAAGGTGAGCCAGGGCTTCAGTGGAGAAAGGGTAGCTGATGAACAGGTGATTAGTTGACTCCTAGTTTGAGTAGCAAAGAAAACACTAGTTTGGGATTGTGAATCCCCTTTTGTTCAAGTTTTCAATAATGAGGATTTTGTTTTGAATGGTCATCCAAGAGAAGAAGCTTATTTTTTAAATGATTTTCTTGATCCATACAATATTAGCTGGGAATCAAGATGCATGGGGTACCTCCTAGAGGGAGTAAGCAGACTTGACTGACCGTAGCTAGTGCCTTGCTAGATGGACCTATCCTCTACCTCACTTGATGGAATACTAACTGATTTGAGGAGGGTAAAGAGTTTTGTCGCTTGGAGGGGAAACCTGACATCTTCTATGGGACCCCAAACTGGTTTCCCATGGATCTTGGCTATGAATTTGGCCACCTTGGGTCCTTTGGAAGCATCCAATGAGGGTCTAAGAGCCAAAATATCTTTATCCTCACTTAGGGCCTCGTCAAGGATCCACCTGTCATCCCAGAAGTCAATTTTGCTACCATCATCGAGGATCCATCTGGAGCCTTTCTGGATGAGGTCCTTAGTCTGAGCCAAGGATCTCCAGAATGTTGACCCATTGTGGGGTTAATGGTCACTTAGAAAGGTATGGTGCTGGAGGTATTTTATCTTTACTATACGAACCCATTCAGTCTAGTTGTTGGTGAATACTTTCTACGCGTGCTTGGCCATGAGGGCAAGATTGATTTGGCAGATCCTCCTAAGACCGATCCCACCTTCTTTCTTGGTCTAACAAACTAGGGACTAGGACACCAGCGAGATCCTTTTCTTCTCTTCACTCTCGAACCAGAGGAATCTCTTATAGATCTACTCGATGTAGGTGTTGACGGAGGTCGGGATCCTAAAGATAGACATGAAGTACATTGGGATGCTCTGCAAGCATACTGAAGTGAGGGTTGCTTTGGCAGTGTGGGAGAGGAGGTGGCCCTTCTAGGAAGCCATTTTCTTCTGAATCCTCTCTACGACATTGTTCCACAAGGATTTGAAAGGGAAACCGGAGAATAGGGAAAGCCCAAGGTAGGTGATGGGGGAACCTTCAGGGAGATTTTTTTAATACATAGGGGAATCAGTAACACCATTGGGTGCTTCCACTATAAAGCCTAGCATGTAGGGTTAGACAAATTCAAAAGGATCCTTGACTCTTGGGCATTGAACAAGAAAAAATTTGAGTTTACATAGATTTTTATGAGGGCTCTCAATCTCCTCGTATTGGGATTTGAACTTGGATCTCATTTGAGTTGGATTTTGACTACTGTAAATATGAGTTAAAGGCTAATTTTTAATAATCCTTTTGGCAAACTTGAAAAACTACTCTATTCTTTGAATCAAAATTATGCTATGTAAGAACCCTCTATAATCTCTAGCTCATTGGGTAAAGATAAAATCAATAAGAATCCAAGCCTCCTAGGAATCAAATAGGGACAACGTGACAACAAGCTCTCAACCGTTACCAAACAACCTATCCCTTTCTAAACTGAATCAAAATTATGTGGACAATATCATTGAAATAAATAAATAAATTATACATGACAATTGCTATAGAATTATGTATATTCTTTCACTAACATTTTGATGGTGAATAAATGATATATTTACCCTTTCTTTTATATCTTAGTTAATCCTTTTCATTCATTTCCTTACAACTTTACTTATTAATATTTATGTATTGAAGTTATTTTATCTTTCTATATATTTATTGGATTAAATTCAAATTGCTATAATTGTATCTATGTATTTAGTCATTTACTTAAATGCAGTTATGTTTTCTTTTATAGTAGTTTTGTATTTAGATTTATGTTTTCTTTTGTAGTAGTTTTTTTCCTTAAACACTTAAGACTAGATTACTGCATTAGAAAGAATCCAAACTTCTATATAGCTTGAAAAGCATAAAATTATTTCTTCCAATGTTGATGACGATGGAAACCCATTACTGTTGTGAATGTAAGACTTTGGCTCAAAGGATCAGTATTAATATGTCAAATAAATAAATTTGTTTTTAATTTATTAATATGATGTAAATTTAATGATATATTTTATGATCAGAATTATGATATTAACATAAAAGGTTAATATCTATAAAGAAGGTATATTTTTAACAATTTAATTTGAAAATGGAAAATGTTTGAATGGGTGGTAGAGTTTCTAAAGCTAGAGGACGACAATCATTGACTATTTATCATTTAAATGCTTTAGTGACTGGGATTTAGTCCTTTGATTAGGCACTTAATCTCCCTTATCATCGTTGATGCCTGTATTAGAATTTCTATTAATGGATTGAAACTTTGTCGTCAACGATGTGGTGTGTATTACAATGTAACCTTGTTTTTTATCATTCATATTATAATATCTTTATTAAATTTGTTTTTAAAATATATATTTCGATCATTCAAACTGTATTGATGAAATATTGGACTTCATTTTTGTTGCAGACATTTTCTATTTCAACGCATTAATTCTTTAGGTATAGATTGATTTGCCCTCGGAGTAGAAGAGTCTAATTCATATAAAAAATTAAAATTAAAATTAAAAGAAAATACATATCTTGCCAAATTGCGAAGGCAAACCCAGTAACAAACTGGTAACAAACAATTCCAAGTCCAGATAAAGCTGTCACCAGGCGCGGCCTCCACATGCACAGTCTTCTCTCTCGTCTGCTTACTGTCCATGCAAAGTTTGCATCGACATTCATTCACAGTTTCGAAAACAAACAGTAGACACGTTGTCTTGAGCCGTCGAGGCATCATATTATAATTGTTATTATATGGTGATTGACCGACCGTTAAACGTTGCTCAACCCAGCACACAAGGCGTGTCATTACCCATCCGGGTCCCTATTTTCCTTCGCCTTCCTGTACAAATTTTCACTCTTACATCTACAGGATGCATGTCTTCGTTTTGTGTAGTTATAGTCATAGTTGTATATTATTTGAACTGTGGTTCCAATTTAAACGGAGGCTATAAATAAGCTATTTTGTTTGAGAGATATTTAATTGAGAACCACGAAATCCGGAGAGGTGGGGATGTGAACCAAACGTTCTGGAAGCTCTCCATGTGCGTCTTGCTGAAATTGTGAAGCTGTAGCAAGAAAAAGCCGTCTCCAATTCAAATAATTCAATCACAGCAGAAAAAGCCGTATCCAATTCAAATAATTCAATCACAGAAGTTGCTGGTACGTCAAATTCAGTTCCAATAGAAACGACAGAAATGGATCATCACAACCCTTACATAATTTGTCAACCTTTTGTTTATCAAAATGGCCATCCTTCCATTTGTCCAATCTATCATTATCCCTCTCCCTCTCTTGATTCTACGGCAAAGCCCCAGATCCTATGGACATGAGAAAAAGCTACCAATCCGTCTTGCTTGTTGAAAATCTAGGCCTGCAACCTGCAAAACACAGTTCCAAAAAGAAAGCAGAACCCAAACTGCAGCACTCTCAAACAGAACACAAAACAGATGCAGTATTGTTTATATCTAAGACAAAGCAAATACAAAACATATTATAGGCAAGAACCTTTCTGCATAACAGTTTACAGAGAGAAAAACATACACAGAAATGAAGAAGAAAATAGTACTTAATGAATTAAGTTCGAGAAAAAAGCAACTTCATACATTGATAAAAGTTTATTATATAACAAAACAAAATTGGTTAGGGCAGTTGTAACGGAGAATGCAGTTTTCAGTTGCTATATAGCTTAACTGTCCCTTAAACATTAATTACTTGACAAACTTTCCCTTAATGTTTAAGGGAATAACATCCAATTTTGTCCTAAGCCTCTCAAAACTGTCTTTGGGCAGCACCTTGGTGAACACATCTGCTACTTGCTCTTTAGATGGACAAAACTTCATGGCTATATGACCTTCTTCAACAAGCTCCCGAATAAAATGATACCTGATATCAATATGCTTTGTACGACTATGAAACTGCATTCTTGGACAAAGCAATTACAGAAGTATTATCACAAAAAATTGTTGTAGGACAATTTTGCTCGTGCTTCAACTCCTTCAAAATTCTTTTCAACCATATGGCTTGACATGATGCTGTTGTTGCTGCTATATATTCAGCTTCTACTGTAGACAAAGAAACAGTGGCTTGCTTTTTGGATGACCAGGAAATTGCACCAGTTCCTAGGCTGAAAAAATTTCTAGAAGTACTCTTGCGATCATCAAGACAACCTGCCCAATCACTGTTTGTGTATCCAACCAAACCAAAATCATCAGAATTGCTATACCAAATGCCAAAATTACTCGTTCCTTGAACATACCTCAATATTCTCTTTGCTGCCTTGAAGTGTACTTCAGTTGGATCTTGCATATATCTAGAAACCACACTTACAACATACATCAAATTTGGCCTAGTAGCTGTAAGATACATTAAACTGCCTACTAGTTTTCTATAAACTGTAGGATTCACCTTGCCACTTCCATCAACCTTAATAAGCTTTTCACCAAAGCTTAAAGGAGTACTAACAAATTTGCACTTTGACATTTTGAATTTTTCAAGTAATTCAGAAGCATATTTACCTTGTGATATAAAAATACCATCATCTAGTTGTCTCACTTCAATTCCAAGAAAATAGTGCATCAAACCCAAATCTATCATTTCAAATTCATCTTTCATTGCATTTCGAAATTCATTCATCATCTTCATGCTATTTCCCATAAATATCAAGTCATCCACATATAAACAAACAAGCAATAGCTCACCATCATTGCCATATTTCATATAGAGAGTGGGTTCACTTACACATTGTGTAAAGCCTTGGTTATGGAAATATCCATCAATCCTTCTATACCACACTCTTGGTGCTTGTTTGAGTCCATAGAGTGCTTTCTTTAATTTGTATACCTTATGCTCTTGCCCTGTCACCTCATAACCTGGAGGTTGTTCAACATAAACTTCTTCATCCAAAACATCATTTAAAAAAGCAGATTTGACATCCATTTGAAAAATATTCAATTTATTTTGTGTTGCAAGTGCTAAAATAGTTCTTATGGTGTCTACAAACAAGAGCATAAGTTTCAAAATAATCAATACCTGGTTGTTGAGAATAACCTTTTACAACCAATCTTGCTTTATGTTTTTCCATTGTTCTATTTGTTTTATACTTAGTTTTATAGATCTATTTGACTCCAATGGCTTCCTTTCCTTCTAGAAGGTGTACCAACTCCCATGTGTCATTTTTCTTGATCATCTTCAATTCGTCCTCCATGGCATCACTCCATACCTTTTCTTTCACCGCATCTTCATAATTTGTTCATTCAACTTTAATATCTGAAAATAATGCTAAATTCATATTCAAAATTACCTCTTCAGTCTTCTCATATATCTCTTCAAGACTCTTAAATTTTCTTGGAGGGCTTGGAGTAGAAGCTACACTTGAACTGCTGCTTGTATTTATTCTTGGAGAACTTGGAGGAGAAGTTTCACTTGAATTGTTGCTTGAACAAATGGTGGGGTGAGTAAACTCTTCAAAAATGACTGTTGGCTTTTTTGGCTGCTCATTTTCTTTCCAAACTCTCCCTTCATAAAATAGCACATCACGAGAAATGATCAATTTATGCAATGTAGAATTCCATAACTTGCATGCTTTGGTTTCTTCTGAATATCCCACAAAAATACATTTTATACTCTTAGCATACAAATATTTTCTTTGTTTATCTGGAACATGTGCATAAGCAATGGACCCAAAAATTCTCAAATGGCCTACACTAGGCTTCCATCCTGACCAAGCTTCTTTAGGGGTACGATTCACTAATCATCTATGAATGTGAGGAAATAAAAATGATTGTCAAGACTTGGTGTTTGCATAGGACCACATATATCTGCATGAACTAAATGCAATTGTTTTGAGGCTCTCCATTGCCTTGTCATTGAAAATTTGTTTATATGTTTTTTTCCAAGTGTACATACTAAACATATTTCATATTTTACTAAAACGTGTGGTAATCCACATACCATATGTTTCACTTGCAAAATATTCAATGCTTTAAAATTCAAATGACCATAATGACTATGCCATAACCAATTACAATCATCAGTTGAAACCTTCAACATATTGGTACTAACTTGCTGCAATTGTAATGGAAACATTCTATTGCTGGTCATGGGTACTTCACACACCAAACTTCCATTTTTGTCATTGATTTTGCAAGCTTTATCTTTAAATAAAACTTCATAATTTTTCTCTAATAGTTGCCCTACACTTAGCAAATTATGTTTCAGACCAAGGACATAGAATGTATCATTAATATTTTTTATCTCCCCTTGGTTAGTTTGAATACCCAAGGTTCCTTTTCCAACAACATCAATAGTTTGATCATTCCCTAATGTCGCATTGATTTTTCTCATTTCATTTATTTCAATAAATAAATATTTATTGCTGGTCATGTGATTAGAACATCCAGAATCTTTAAACCACAAATTGTTACCTGATTTTTCAGCAGCATGAGTTGAGAGAAAATTATTTGTTTTAGCGTCCTCTCCATCATTACTTGTAGAATTTGCAGTTTTATGTTGCAGTTTCCAGCACTCTTTTATGGAATGCCCATATTTTTTACAATAACGACATTGGATTGTTGTCTTATCTACATTACCTCGGCCACGACCTCTTCCAAATCGGCCTCTTCCACGTCCATATCCTCTTCCACGTGAGGACTCCTTTTCCTCTTGGGGTAAAGTGGAACTACTGCTGCCCTTTTCAACCCTTGCCTTCACTGAAAATGCAGCCTGTTCTGAATCTTCAATAGGCTTTTCCAATTTACTCTCATGCGACATTAGCGAACCCATCAAATCATCCAATCTCAAAGTGGATAAATCTCTACTTTCTTCAATTGCAGTAACAATAAAATTCCATTTTAGAGGTAAATATCTTAATACCTTCTCACAAATTACCCGATCTTTAATATCTTCTCCATGGATGCGAAGCTGGTTCACAGTATTCTGCACTCGAACCTAAAAATCAGCAATCTTCTCATTGTATTTCATTTGTAAGGTTTCAAACTCCCTCCGTAGATTTTGTAAACGAACCAAGCTCACCTTGATAGTGCCTTGGTATAATATCGGCAGTATGTTCCATGCCTCCTTTGCACTTTTAGCAAATGCAATTTTTGGAAAAATGCTTTCATCTACAGCACTTTGAACCAAAAATCTGGCTTGAGCATCCTTCTTCTTTTTTTCCCTCATGTCGGTTTGTTCTTGTGTAGTCAGCACACTCCAATCTTGTGGCTCATCATAGCCATCTTGCACAATATCCCACACTTCTTTGTAAACCATTAATGTCTGCATTTTGATTGCCCAGTAATCATATTGTTCCCTGTTGAATGGAGGAATTGTAATATGATGGTTATTTGCTGTCATCTCTTCCGATCTCTTTTAAACCTAGGCTCTTCCAATCACCCTAGGCTCTGATACCAAATGTTGAAAATCTAGACCTATAATCTGCAAAACACAGTTCCAAAAAGAAAGCAAAACCCAAACTGCAGCACTCTCAAACAGAATACAAAACAGATGCAGTATTGTTTATATCTAAGACAGAGCAAATACAGAACATATTATAGACAAGAATATTTATGCAGCACAAAAAAATACACAAAAATGAAGAAGAAAATAATACTTAATGAATTACACTCGAGAAAAACACATCTTCATACATTGATAAAAGTTTATTATATAACAAAACAAAATTGGTTAGGACAATTGTACCGAAAAATGCAGTTTCCAGTTGCTATAAGGCTTAACTGTCCCTTAAACGTTAATTACTTGACATTGCTTTCTTTCTGCCATTTGAGCCTGCATTCATGCATTACTCCTAGGGTTAAAATTCGATGTGTGTCATAGTCCTAGGTTTAAGGTGTCGACTCTATATGTCCTATCTTTATCAGTTCAGCCATGTCTCTGTCAAAGAGTAATTACTCGACTCGCCGACAAAAACGTAGACATGACGCCGATCGAGAATATAAATTGTATAGCAAAGGAGATTCAGATAAACTATGTGAGCCTTACATCTAGACTTTCTGGGCACACTATAGGATGTTTAGTGGACTAGGATGTTGTAACTAGATTATTAAGGCCCATATTCACCTTGTGCATATGTGCACATCCTCCAATTAGATTTACATGGGAACTAGTCGATTCTCATATTTACAGCAGGCATGCCTATATATAGATATCAAACTTTATATTCACATAACTACGTAGACCTTGTATAAGGTTTTCGAGGATGATCAACAGATTGCATTTACTCCTTGTTATGTAATTTATTCTCCTATAACAGGATGACTTAGTATAGTAATGATGCAGATACTAATAGTTTATCAATTATAATATCTCTTTATATAAATTGGAATGTTACTAACAAAAGTAAAATATGATCTCAATATTACATATGCAGAGATTTGCTTGTATTGAGGTCAATTTAATTGTGGAGCTGTGAAGTGATTTTGTCTAAACTTAATTTAATGTAATATTATATTAATTGTTATTTTTTATTAAGTTACTTATTTGATTAGTTTAACAAGTGTATATTTTTTCATGGATAATTTTTTCAATTTTTTTTTAATATTTTTTTAATAATAAAAAAACATTTACGAAGGAAAATGATAAGAGCAAAGCAAGAAACGATAAAAGAACTACTTTCTTTCGGTCTTAGATACATAAATTATTTCTAATATTTTAGATTTAATTTTAATTATATTAAATATATTTGAATTTAGACAATGTAGAAACATAAATTTTTAGCTAACAAATGTGAGATTATTATTTATAAATACATGTAAGCTCCTTTCAAGTTATTAGAGGATTAAAAAAGAGTGTAACAAATAAATATGAACAAATTGTTTATCATATTTATATCACATTATTATTTATATCACATTATCATGTTTAATTTGTTATAATTGTAATTAAAATTATAATGGTTATAAAAATAATGTTTATCTTTTAAATTACAAAAGAAAAATAAAGTAAGATATAAGTTATGTTGCATTTCATATGACTTATACTCTATACAAATTGGTACGTAGGCCAAAATAACAAACTACCAAAAAGGCATGCAAGCCATAAAACTGGAAATAGACCAAAGAACCAACATGGAATCGATCATAGAGCATTGCAATTTTATAATCATGGAGTTGAGGACCTTTTGATTACACCTGCTGGACAATGACCCATGATACATCAAATAAACAACACACCCACCTCCCTAACAAATTTAGAATTTTTTTGGGGAGGAAGAAACTCTTTAGAAGCATAATTATCAACAAACATAGGATTATTATTGGAGTTCACCCACTTTGCAACTAGCCTTTTGCAATACATCGTTCTTTCTTCACTTTTGCTTGGGCTCCTAGGAGCCGAGTCTATGAAATCCACCAAAATTGGAGCAATCAGGGTGGCATCTAGCTCATCAGGAAAAGAAGATTCAAAATATTTAGAGATCAAGGAATTTGCAAGACCAACTGTAGGAGTTGACCAACAACATCTCGTCCTTCCAAATAAATTAAGTATATAATAAAAGTGGATTTTGGAGGGTTATTACATCATCTTCCATAATTTCTTCTATTCATAACTCCTTTGTCTCCTCCCCTACATCTCCTTTTTGTATTCTAATTCCTCAACTCCACATTTTTCTCCTATTTCATCCACTTCACCATTACATGATATAGCCACTATGGTGGTGATGATGATGGAGTCCTTTGTATATTCTATGTCATCATCTATATCCACTATTGTAACATTATTACTTTAATCCACCATACCATTTATCACCACTCCAACCTCATCCAACATGAATATACTCATCCCACCATTTGATAAAGTGGTCACAATATCATCCATACTCACTCAAACAATCATATAATCCACTCATATGACTTCATATCAATTCACAATTCCATTATTTATACATATCTTATTTTTATCGATCTTCCATAAATCGTAGATCATCATCTAATCCATCCTAAACTTGATAATTGAACATCATAACCATGATCTAAGTAGAGATCATGATAATAGTGTCGAAAGGAATAGGAATAACATTCTTGAAAGTGGTCCCAATGATTAGATCTATACATCGATTTGTCTAATCCTACTAAATTATAAATCGTGGAAAGAGTAAAGCATGACAAAGAAAAATAATGGATTAAAAATTAAGGATATTATGAAGAAACATACTACAAGCAATATTGCTACACATTTAAAGAAGCCTCTTTGTCTTTGTACAAATATAGTGGATGATAAAAGTTATTGTTGTTTACTAAAATGGTTCCTATGGACCCTAGAAAACTAGTAACAACCTCATTAGATTATATCTCAAGGATATCAACCTTAGATCTAGAATAAGTAAAACTAGTAGAGATAGTAAAATTAGTGGAAAATACAATCTAGAGTCATACATATCAAGCACTACTGCACACTACACAAGTTGGAAAGACATAAGTAAATAATAATTAAAATAATAAAAGTACTCGCCAATAAATATGTAAATAGAAAGACTAATAAAAACTAGATTGATTAGTTCACACTAGACCTTAGGGTTAAAAATATAAAGAAATATGATATATAGAGTTTACTAGAGAAACATAGGAAAGAAAAAAGAAAATTTAAGATACTAGTTGAAATAGCTTAGGACGAAGGAAAAGATAATGTGAAAATAAAAGAATAAGAAAATGGTCATCCTAAAGATACAAGAGGATAAGGTGATGAAATAATTACAAGATATCAAAGTACAAGAGCAATTCTCATACATGCATATAACAATGGATACTCCTTAGGACCAAATTTACATAGAGATTGAGGTAATGAAAGAGTATTTTCTATAACTAAATAAATGTGATTATCTCATAGTCAAATTCAATACTACCATCAAAGAAGTAAAATTTAATATAATGAAAATTCAAAGTTATTGTTGACCATTTTGATCATACCACATGATAATACTAATGACAAGATGTAATAAGTCATGCTCTATGACTAAAAAAGATAAGTAGTTGATGAATATCAATCACAAACATCAAAAACTACAAAAATATGTCATTACTCTCAATGGCCTAAGAAAATAAATTAATGAGGCTAAAGAGGAGATCCTATAACAAGTAAATAATGGTTTGTCAAAAGTGCTACAAAATCAAGTAAATGTCATAGTTGTGGAATAATATTCATGGATGATATTAGAATATAAGTTCCAAATGGTATGAATGTAAGAGATATTGTCTTAGTAAGTGGTCCCTATGATATTAGTATCAATGACTTAGTTGATGCTAGCAGGTATCAAAGCAATAGTTGACAATAAAGAAAAAAATATCCAATGCTTAGTACGATAAAATCTATATTATAATTAAGGAATTAAAAAATATGAATATTATTTCTATGGTAGATTAGGCCACACTGCTTGCATTATTATCATTACATGAATTCCATCCTATTAAACAAATAAATACACATAACCCTAATTGTTATTTTATTTTATATTTTTATAGGACTCTATACCCAATACCCAATAAATAAGGTATGATTAGGTTCTACCACTAAGTAGGCATGGCATCCCCACAAGTCACTAGACATGAATCATGAGAAATTGATCATAAATCTATCACAAACTGAGAGAGGCTATAGGTTGACTCAAGGAGGACTCCAAATAGACATAGAAACTAATCAAATTATAGATTAGAGATATAAATTAAGGAGAGTTTTAAGTGACATACTATCTTGATTTTCTACCTATCAATCCACTACACGATGATTGACTCACTACATGGTGATATATACATTATCTAGGAGACATGTAGGAGACCAATTCCAATAGCTCAAATAACTATAGAGAGGTAAACTACACTCTATGATGTCATGATGACAAAATTATAACTAATCAAGAGAACCAATTGTCATTAAGAGATGGAATGAAGGACCTTTGACAAATCAATTATCATTCTATCAAAAGTATGATGTTATAATTGTGTTATTTATGATATTGACTACCTAAAACCATGATAAATTTGATCGAACAATAGTTATGATAGAGCATAAATAAATAACCTACCATTAGCCACCATGTAGAGGAATGTTAAGTAAGATATGATATTTGATATTAAAGTCATCAAGTGTTAGGTGAAGTCACATCATTTCACTAGCATGGGTTTGACTTTCTTGGTTGACCCATTGATGCATGCTAAAGCATTGAAAAGACATCAATCAACAAATAGATATCATATCAAAAGGCATTAATTCATTATGAAATAGTCTCCTAAAGCACTAGTTTGCTAAAAATAAAGATAAAATTACACCAAATAATTGATTTTAAGCCTAGAAATATGTAAATATGACCATTCAAAGGGTTGGTATCACATGGGATACATCGTACCCACTTGTATCAATTAATATGTTTACTAAATTGACTTAGAAGAAGAAAAGCATTGCTAAAGTGCATATAGAAGGATGTTAATACTAAATTTGAAAGGATTAGAAACTATTTTATAATCCAAGTTTTAGAAATTTGTTATTCTAATTTCATGTTAATTAGAGCTAAACTTTCTTTACAACAATTACTGTTTGATTTAGATTTTTTTTAATATATTGGGGAATCGATAATACCATTGGGTGCTTCCACTATAAACCCTAGCATGTTGGGTTAGACAAGGTCAACAGGACCCCAAATCTTGGGCATCGAACAAGGGAAAATTTGAGTTTACATGGATTTTTATGAGGGTTATCAGTCCCTTCGTACCGAGATTTGAACTTAAGTCTAATTTGAGTTGGATTGTGACTACTATAAATATGAGTTGAAGGCTCATTTTTAAGGATCCTTTTGGCAAACTTGAAAAACTACTTTACTCTTTGAATAAAAATTATGCTATGTAGGAAACCTCTAAAATCTCTAGCTCATTAGATAAAGATAAAATCAATAAGACTCCAACCCTCCTAGGAATAGAATGGGAACAACTTGACAAAAAGAACTCAACCGTTACCAACCAACCTATCCCTTTCTAAATTGAATCAAAATTATGTTGGACAATAGCATTGGAATAATAGATAAATTATACATGACAATTGCTATAGAATTGTGTATACTCTTTCATTAACTTTTTGATGATAAATAAATGATATATTTACCTTTTCCTTTACATATTAATTTAGTCATTTTCATCTATTTCCTTGCAACCCTACCTATTAATATTAACTTATTGAAGCTATTTTATCTTTCTATATATTTATTGGATTAAATTCAAATTACTATAATTGTATCTATGTATTTAGATATTTAAATAAATGCATTTATGTTTTCTTTTATAACATTTTTTCCCTTAAATAGTTAGACTAGATTATTGCATTAGAAAGAATCCAATCTTCTATATAGGTTGAAGAGTATAAAAGTATTTCTTCCAATGTTGGTTAGGGTGGAAACCCATTACTGTTCTCAATGCAGCATATAAAATTATTGATAAGGCTTTAGCTAAAAGGATCAGTATTATTACTTAAAGGGAAGGTATATTCTTAACAATTTAATTTGAGCATGGGAAATGTTTGAATGGATGGGAGAGTTTGGTTAGGATGGTCTCTTTCTAAAACTAGATTTTGATAAAGCCCATGACGATAGTCATTGGGATTTAGTCCTTTGATTAGACACTCAATCTCCCTTATTATCTTCGTTGATGCTTGTATTAGAATTTCTATTAATTGTTCTACTTCTCTTTCTATTACCTATAACCTTTATAGTTTTGTTATAAAAACGAAACTTTGTTGTCAACGATGTGGTCTGTATTACAATGTAACCTTAGAGTGTTTTTTATCATTCATATTATAATATTATAGCAATTATCTTTATTAATTGTTTTTTTTAATTTATATATATTTCGATCATTCAAACTGTATTGATGAAATAGTGGACTTCATTTTTGTTGCAGACATTTTCTATTTCAACGCATTCTTTAGGTATAGATTGATTTGCCCTCAGAGTAGAAGAGCCTATTCATATAAAAAATTAAAATTAAAAGAAAATACATATCTTGCCAAATTGCGAAGGCAAACCCAGTAACAAACTGGTAACAAACAATTCCAAGTCCAGATAAAGCTGTCACCAGGCGCGGCCTCCACATGCACAGTCTTCTCTCTCGTCTGCTTATTGTCCATGCAAAGTTTTCATCGACATTCATTCACAGTTTCGAAAACAAACAGTAGACACATTGTCTTGAGCCGTCGAGGCATCATATTATAATTGTCATTATATGGTGATTGACCGACCGTTAAACGTTGCTCAACCCAGCACACAAGGCGTGTCTTTACCCATCTGGGTCCCTATTTTTCTTCGCCTTACTGTACAATTTTTCACTCTTCCATCTACAGGATACATGTCTTCGTTTTGTTTAGTTATAGTCATAGTTGTATATTGTTTGAACTGTGGTTCCAATTTAAATGGAGGTTATAAATAAGCTATTTTTTGAGAGATATTTAATTGAGAGCCACGAAATACTGAGAGGTGATGGGAACCAAACATTCCGGAAGCTCTCCGTGTGCGTCTTGCAAGCTCCTCCGCCGCCGTTGCGTCAAAGACTGCATTTTTGCGCCCTTCTTTCCTGCGGATGAGCCTCACAAGTTCGCCACCGTTCATAAGGTCTTCGGCGCCAGCAACGTCAGCAAAATGCTTCAGGTAACAACTTAAGTTTAATGTCGATATTAATTCAGGACGGAATTTAAATGTTTTAGTTTACAACCGATTAAGGCTTTATTTTAATTTTTAACAATGCCTAGGATCTCCCTTTTCACGAGAGAGCAGATGCGGTTTGCTCCTTGGTGTATGAAGCTGATGCTAGGATGAGAGATCCGGTGTATGGCTGTGTAAGGGCAATATCAACTATGAACAATGAAATGGCTCACTTGAAGGCGGAATTGGCTATTGGAAAAGTTAAAATTGTGAAGCTGCAGCAAGAAAAGGCCGTCTCGAATTCAATTGCTGGTAAGTCGAAGGCGGAATTGGCTATTGCAAAAGCTGAAATTGTGAAGCTGCAGCAAGAAAAAGCCGTCTCCATTTCAAATAATTCAATCACAGCTGAAAAAGTCATCTTCAATTCAAATAATTCAATCACAGCAGTTGCCGGTACGTCAAATTCAGTTCCAATAGAAACCACAGAAATGGATCATCACAACCCTTACATAATTTGTCAACCTTTTGTTTATCAAAATGGCCATCCTTCCATTTATCCAATCTATCATTATCCCTCTCCCTCTCTTGAATCTGCGGAAAACCCCCAGATCCTATGGACAGGATAAAAAGCCACCAATCCGTCTTGCTTTCTTTCTGCCATTTGAGCCTGCCTTCAAGTATTACTCTATATGTCCTACGTTGAAGGTGTCAACTCTATATGTCCCATCTTTATCAGTCCAGCCATGTCTCTGTCAATTAGTAATTACTCGACTTGCCGTCAAAAACGCAGACATGCAAAACGCCAATCGAGATTATAAATTGTAGATCAAAGGAGATTCAAATAAACTATGTTACTCGTTCTCGTTGCTCGACGCCGAGCGAGATTATAAATTGTATAGCAAAAGAGATTCGAATAAACTATGTTACTTGTTGTTCGAGAAGTCTATCGGATTCGATAGTGAAATCAGACTCTTCAGTGACATCTACACTTTTGCATTGCATATTATAAATAACGTTGAAATCTCTATTCTTGAACAAAGGACAACTATATTCTAGGGCTGCCACTAAGCTGTAAGTTCGATATTACAGTTTTAAAATTTGATATTTATAAGTTTTATGTTTAAAATGAAGACAAATGTCAAGTTGTATACTTTTTAAAATTGTTATGTTATTTATATATTGTGTTTCTTAATTGTCTTTGTGAGTTGGCATTATTCTTAATTGTCTTTGTGAGTTGTCATTACTCATTGTCAAACTAGACATATGGTTGTAGCTATCTTGCATGGGACAATTCTATCTTGCATGACGTAAGCCTTACATCTAGACTTTGTGGGCACACTTACAATATGATATTGTAACTGGTTTTTTTAGTTTTTTTTACAAGTTTATACATCTTCACGGTAATTTAAAGCTGAGTTTTCAAAAAAAAACCAAAAACGTTAATTAAGACAAGAAGATAACTAAATTATTAGAGCCATATGTGCGCATCCTTCAATTAGATTTGCATAGGAACTAGTCGATCCTCATATTTACAGCGGACATGACTATATATAGATATCACACTTTATGTTCACATCAACTACGGAGACCTCCTATAAGCTTTTTGAGGATGATCAACCGCCTACATTTACTCCTTGTTATGTAATTTATGCTCCCCATGTAGAGGAGTTGGAGAGCAAGTGGGTAGTTAAACCTCTCTAGTTGCTGAGAGGCCCAGGTTCAAATCTCTCGCCTCACATGTTGCGGATATGTTATGTAATGGTTTGTTATGTAACGGTTCCCTCGTGGTCATAGTCTGTTTACCCCTTGTGGCCACCACCAAAAAAAAAAAAATTGATCTACACAGTAATAATTGGGAATGTTATTAACAAAAGTAAAATATGATCTCAATATTTTATAAGCAAATATTTGCTTGTGTTGAGGTTAATTTAATTGTGGAGTGGTGAAGTGGTTTTGATTAAATATTATTTTTAATATTTTATATTTAATTTTAAATTATATTAAATGTTTTTTAATTTAGATAATGTGAAAATTTAAATTTTAAGTTAACAAATGTGAGATTATTATTTATAAATATTTGTAAACTTTTTTTTAAGTTGTTTGAGGATTAAAAAAAAAATGAATATGAACAAATTATTTATCATATTTATATCACATTATCATTTTTTATTTTTTTATAATTGTAATTAAAATTATAATAGTTATAAAAATAATAGCAATCTTTTGAATTACAAAAGAAAAATAAATAAAAGCAAAATTTATTTTCATTTGTAACATTTTACATTTAATTTTAATTTATATATTAAAAAATTGAACTTACATTATGTGAAAACCTAAACTTTAAGCTAAAAAATGTGAGATTATTATTTATAATTATATGCAAGCTTATTTCAATTTATTAGAGTAAAAAAATGTGCAACTAATTATTTTTCATATTTAAATCACATTATCATATTTAATTTTTTATAATTGTAATTAAAATTATAATGGTTATAAAAATAATGAAAATCATTTAAATTACAAAAGAAAAAAATAAAACAAAACAAAAACAAAAGTTTTGTTGCATTTCATATGACTTATACTCTATACACTCCACAAGGCATAGTCGGTCCTTAGTTAAACAAATCACAAATGTTATCAATATATTTGGTTTAAAAATTCCAATTTAATTTGAGACTAGAAATAACCTACTTTTAGAGGCATTTAAAACTTTTGTAGGTGATTCACCTACAAATTTGACTTACAACCTTAATCATGTGAAATTTTGCTAATTTTTTGACATTGATATTTTTTATATCACATTTAATAACATTTTATGTAAGTTAAACATTTATAAGCAAATAGATACACTTATCAACATAATCAAATCCTTTCATTTTATTTCACATGATTGCATTGATAGTGTTATATATTTATCTATCATTATTTAAGTTGAACTAAGAAGTACAATTAACAAGCAGAAAAAGAATGCATGAAGTAGTATATGCATTACAAAGTTAGATTTGATTCATTTTAATTAGTAAGTAAATGTTTGGATGAATGAAAAATAAAACATATTTTTTGCTTTCTTTTTTCTTTTTTCAAGGAACTAAAGCAATAGGACTTGTGATTTTGGATAATATATTTGTAGTAATTAAATGTTTGGATGAATGAAAAATAAAACGTATTTTTTTCTTTCTTTTTTCTTTTTTCAAGGAACTAAAGCAATAGGACTTGTGATTTTGGATAATATATTTGTATAATTTTATATGGATCATATGGTGATATTAACAACAATTCAAAGAGAGAATATTGAATAGAAATAAGACAAGGGAACAACTCAAAACATCAGAGGAATTCATTAGTGACAAATATGAAAATGGAGAAATAATTGAGAGTGTAAGAAAAATAATTGATAATTTGCCTAAAATTATGATGTTAATAATTTCTAATATATTAATATTAGACTATGTTAATATTTTGTTTTATGAGTAAAATTGAATTATTTTTTAGTAATAATGCTAAATACAAAGAAAAAATAAATTATAGCATACCAATATTAGTTTTTATTTTTGTTAGGTATATAAATAAAGGTTGTTTTCATGTAGAATTAAGTACATGACTAGATAAAAACATAGAACAAGGAAAAAAATAATACTAAATAAATTGATAATAGATGCATATAGGTTTATGAACCTTGAGGGACCTTGTATGCATAAAAATTTACTTAAAAAATATTTATTTTTATATTATTTTTTAATCCTTTAAATGAGTAATTTTAAAATTTGATAAAATATAGATAGATAGGCATTAATGTGGAACAAAATTCCAATCATGCAATATGCCACACTTGCATCATCACAAATAAATAAATTACTAATTACTAATAAAAACAAATAAATTTAGGTGTTCCAACTTTATTACTAATTGTATATATAAAATATGAGGTTAAAAATGGATAATATTATATAATATTTTATCCTTATATCTTATTAAACTTGTATGTAGATTTATTAAAACAATCACATATATTTATATTTATATTTATCACAAAATAAAAAAATATATAATTGCAAATGAAATAAAAGAGTATAGTAATACATTATTTATGGTAGAATATAATTGTTTTATATAAATCTATATAA
Organism: Wollemia nobilis; assembly: GCA_028583015.1. Lineage (NCBI taxonomy): Eukaryota > Viridiplantae > Streptophyta > Pinopsida > Araucariales > Araucariaceae > Wollemia > Wollemia nobilis. The sequence goes on from JAQPPZ010016348.1 coordinate 6,746,489, forward strand.
AAAACTATTATATTAACATTATATTTTATATAAGTTATTTTCATAAAATATAAATATTATTTGGATTTTTATAAGTATTTATTTTAATATATTTCAATAAATGGGGGTTTTAATGTTAGAATGTGATGTAACTTTTTTATAAAATATTTGTTGTTACATAAGAGCATTGTAGTTTATAAATATTTTTCTTTTGTTTGAGTAGTTTATAAAGAGTCATACTATTTTATAGATATTTTTTTGCATGAAAGAGTGGTAGAAAGTTTTTTTCTTTTTTTTTTGGAAGTTAATTTTGATATTTTTTATTAATATTTTAATTTTTTTTAATTGAAATATTACTATTTTAATTTTTGGATTGATTATTTTTTATTTTATTAAATATTTTTTTTTAAATAGATAAGGACAAAGCTATATACTTTTTTATTTTCAGAAGAAAAAAAATATGATGATCATAAGATGATATTATTAGTAATTTAAGAGATATAGTATTTATGTATGATGCAAAAAGTGTGAAAGAATGTAGAGGTCAAAAATAATAGTTGATAATCTTAACAAAAATAATTTATAATGCAATAATATTATATTTTTTATTTGTTTTATTTTATGAGTAGATTAGACATAATCTATTTTACAGAGGACATAACTTTTGATCTAACTCTTAGATCAACTTGAAATTTTATAGGGAGCTAGATAACAAGGAGGATAATATCTAGATAATAAGGAGGATAATATCTAGATAATAACATAATAAGGAAGACTATTGGAATATGTAGAATATTTTTTAGTATGGTATGGGGCCTAATTCCTTCATATAGTGTCCAAAAATTGAATTTCGTGTTTTTTTTTTTTTTAATTGAAAGAAGAATATTTGGAATTTAATAAAATATTAGACATGGGTAGGTGTTAATATTTTCTAGAAGGTATAATATGAGTGATACAATTATGTGTATTATTTTAAAGGGCTATCCAAGCTTTTTAGTGAATTCCTACAGTGGTAGTTTGCCCAAAAATAGTAATTTTTTATTTTTTTAATATGTTGGTAAAAAATTATTGAATCAACAAAACCATATAAGAAAAAGAGAATCTCAAAACAATAACCCTTACAAGGGCTAGAAGAAATATACCCCTAAAACCACCGAGCACCCGACCAAAAAACACCCAAAAAACAACAATATCAACTAGGAATATCCACAGCAAGCAAATTAAAAGAATGATGAGAACAATCCAATGGGAGATGATCATATTACCTAACATTCCAATCTTCCTAAAACTCCAAATGATGACAAATTTGAATGATCTATCAAGCCACTAACGCTAGCTACCAATTAACATTAGAAAGATTGTGATTCTTCAACAAATTAATAATAATCTAAGAGTCTAACTCACATATTATCTTCCACCATCCCAAAACATAATATTTTTATAAATAAAAATGAATAGCAAGGCCTCCATATAATTATTAGTTTGCTTCCCCTTATAACATGAGAAAATGAAAATATTTGCACCACTACTATCTCTCCCAACACCACCAATACTTGCATACCCAGGATTCCCTCTAGAAGAGCCATTAGTATTAATCTTAAACACCCCCTCGAGGTGGAGGATATCATTTGCCATCTCTTAGCACTTTTTGATTGAGGCATCTCCTCCCGACCGATAAAGAAGGATGGGGGCCATTATCCACTAAACCCAGGTCTTGCATCATCAAAATATTAGAATGCTCCAAAGGAATACTGATCTAAAATTTAGAAATAGTTTCTTGGATCATACCAATAATGCTTTGCCAAATATGATAAACAATTAACTTTCTACCTAGACAATTTTTTTTATTTCTTTCAAGCCAAATCTGTCATATAATACATGAGGGCCCAATACTCCACACAACTTGAAGAAAGAAAGCCTTAGCATGAGGTCTTCCTATACTCCTCCAAAACTTAACAAGATAAGAGGCATGAGAACAATATTGTTTCCACGCCCTTCAGAGTTTGCAAAATACTCTTAAGGATTTTCTAGATCAAAGAGCCTTTATCAGATAAACTATATCTATGAAAAAACATTAGTGGTAGAGTAGACTATAAAAGGTAAAAGTTTTCCTCAAAAATAAAATCTTTTTCTCATTATTTCTAGCCAAAAAAACACTGACATGAATTTTTTTGCAAAGGAGGTCTTGGCAAAGACCATACAGAAATGAAGAATAAACAAGGAACCATCTTTTGGTTCATTGCCTTTTTGAAAGAAAAATGTGAAATTTAATTTTGTATTTGACTCAAGGGAAAGGAGGGCTTATGTATGGCTAGAAATGTTAGCATAGGCATTTATATATTACATAATTTAGCAAAATTAAGCGCCTAGCGCTTCTCCAAGTTGGGGTAGTTTTGGGTGGTTGGTTAACCATCTTATAACCACCTTACAAACTATATTTATTCCATATTAAATTCAATAAATGCTATCATTCACTGTATATGTTTTTATGGTATCAAAGCCACAATTGGTGTAGGAAGAACAATGATCCTAGGAGTACGCTTCTCGAGAAGAGGACACAAGCAATGTAGGATAATAGTGCTAGGAGCATGCTTCTCGAGTAGAGGACTCAAGTGGCATAGGCAAGCATAGGAATGAGAGAAGAGCGGGGTCTATAACAAGGTACACTTCCTAAGACAACCATCTGACCTAACATGAGGATCAAAGACTGAGCATATTGCTGACTAGATAGTAACACCTTGTTGACTCAGACCGAGCACATTACTAACTAGATGGAAAAATAAAACTTACTCAGACCAAATACATGGGTGTGACATGGCGATTCGCAGTTGAAAACATGGTTGTGACATGGTGATTTGCAATTGGGGATATGACTATGATCTGGTGGTTCACAGGTGGTATTTGTGGTAGGTGATAATAGGGCTGGTAGGGAGTGACCACCTGAAGGCAGTCACCTTCAAAGGTGGTCCTTTCACTTTTTTAAGGCCTGCACATGCATCTAGCGGATGCATGTGGGATTAATCCCACAAGGTTTTTTTACAAAAACTTTGGTCCGCCTACTTTAAAGGGAATCTTATGACTTTCCATTTCTAGCGCCCTTGGTAGTGCACTTGGTTCAATCTACTCTCTCATTTGGCCAAGGTCCACGGTTCCAATCCCATGGAGGAATTCCAAAACAAAGTTTTTCTTTGCTGCTCCCCCATCAACAATTGACGCCCAACAAATTTCTTTTGATGCCAAACAACTTTTTTTGACACCGAACAACTTTTTTTGATGTCCAACAAGAAAAAGTTAACGCTAGCAAGAATTTGACAATTTTTTGTCAATTTTTGTAATTTTTGACACCCTTTGCCTATCCTATTTTTTATCAAGGAGGGCCATTTTTTTTGCAAAACAGGGGCATTTGTTTGTCAAAGGAGGGCACAGGAGCATTTTTTTCTTTCACAAGCCAGAGGAGACACATTTTTTTGAGGTATTTTTTCGTACTTTGATTTTTTCCTTTCAAAGCGTTTTTGGAGGGATAAGTTGTTTTTTTTCTAGAATTAGAAAGGGTCCACATACAATTTTTTCATCCTTGTTTATTTTGCAACACAAAGGGGGGATCTTCAACATTTCTTTTTGCAAAATTCTAAGACAAAGGGGGGAATAAAAATTATTTATTTGTGGAAACTGAATATTTTTCATTATAAAACTGGCATGGTAAGAGGTGCATTTTCAATGGAAACCAGCACCTAAAGTAGTTAAATTTGTGGGCAATTGTGGTTTTATTTTGCATTTAAATTTCCTATTTTCTTGCATTATGAATCATAAAATAAAGTAAAATAAAAGACCCCAAATTATACACCTATTTGTGCAATTTATTGCACAATAGCGTTCGATATCTATGATACCTTTGGTCCACACTTACAGGGAATGATGTCATGCTTGGACTACTGTATCTAACGCCTAATATAGCTACAAAAATGATGTCTGAGCTTGTTCTCTATCAATCATCAGGGAAAAATAAGGCAAACCAATTCTGACATTCACCCCATTTATACCCTATTCATTATTGTTGTTAGACGTAAATCCTAACGAAGTGATTTTTGAAGTGTTTAGGTGAAGTTACGCCCCACGCATGAGGAAAAAAATTGTATGGTAGGTGTCATAAAAAAATTATTCTCTTTCAATATTGCTTAAATTCCACGTATCGTTCTACTCGTATATACTTATAGTCTCCCTCATGTAAGGGCAGGTATATATAGAGGAGTTTTGGTATAAAGTCCTGGTAGCTATAAATAAAAGGGGATCATTTGGTGTTATAAGGAACCTTCATAGTGGCCTCTATTCATAAATATTTATCATATTCATAGTTGCTAAAAGGTTCTAACTTCACACCATGGAAGACAAATATGTGTGTTATTCTTCAAGTGGAATATTTGTGCAATGTAGTAACTGGCACTAAAAAATACCCTGGAATAGGAGTAGATCAATATGATTTTTATAAGAAGGACAAAATATATCTCATGTTTATTTTGTTTGGTACTACAGATGAGGTCTAACCTCATATTTGTGATGCCAAAACTAGTAAGGAAGCTTGAAATGCTTTGATTACTATTTATGAAGGTAAGAATCAGTCCACTATTCCACACCTTCAAACTCAACTACATACACTCAATATGATATATAGTGAGACAGTTGACCTACTCCTATGCAGAGTGGTAAAATTGAAAGCCAAACTGAATGCTATGGTACAACTAGTGGACGATGCTCTCTTGACCTCTATCATCTTGAGAGCATTGCTAGAGTCCTATAAGGTGTTGATAACCTCTCTTAATATTTTTGGTAGACAAGTTTCCTTTGTGGAATTGGTGAATTTACTTCAAACTATGAAGGCAAATCAGTTCCAGAAGGATGAAGTGCTAGATAATGCCCTCTATACCAAACAAGGGGGTAAGAAACAAGGTCAGTTTCAAAAAGGAGGATATTCATAAAAGGAAAAAGGGAAACAACATCAGCAGAAAGACAAAAAATATTACAAGATTTGTGACATGAATAACCATGACACCAACAAGTGTTGGTTTAAGAACAAACAATAGAATGACCAAGATCATAAGAAGAAGGGAAAATGGAAATACAAACCACAGAAAAAGAATAAGAAACCCAAAGGGAATGTTGCTTGTGTCGAATCATAATTGAACTCATTTTTTTAGCGAGCACACAAGGTGTTCATGACTCATACTTCATATCAGTAGAAATATGCAGTGTGGTATATTGATTCAGGTTCTAGTAAACATATGACTGGAGATAGATTATGGTTTGAGATATTTGAGGAAAAGGAAGGTAAGCCAGTAACAATTGTAGACAATCAGACCTACCTTGTAGACAATCAGACCTACCAAGTGTAGGGTGAATGTGATGCTTTTATCACTCTTCCAAATGGAAAATGTCATATTGAGAAGGTACTCTATGTTCCTGGATCAAGACATGGATGTTATGTTGAGTGTTTGTAAAGGCAAGTGTTGAGTGGTATTTTCACCCGATTGTGAAAACACACTTTCCAATAGGATTTGGGTTCCAAATCCCCTCTTGCAAAGAAATTAAACAAGTAACTTCTCCAAGGTCTCCGCTATGTTAGCATTTTGCACAAATAATATTGGTCAATTTTAATGCTTGGAATACCTTAGTGATTGTAAGTAACTGTTAACAAGGGGCACTGTGGTTTATTTTATTTCAAAATTATAATGATTGTTCATTTAATCAGAATGAACTCAATGTGAATTAATCTTAATGATGAATTTATTTTATTTTCAATTTCGGTAAATTTTCAAGTGTTTTATTTTAATGACTGGAAATTAAACTAAGGTTAATCTTTCGGGAAAATAAAAATGCAGAGAATTTAAGAAAATGAAAATAAAATGCATAGAAGCTAAAACTAAAGTACGTTAAGAGTGTTACGATTCCTATTTTGACAAAATCGAAGATAATGAGGTTTTCTGCATACAACCTAACCAATTGAACCTGCAAAACATGCACAATCCAGATAAGTTAAGTACTGGTCTCTGGGGTTTTAACTGTGATTTTTAGATTTAGATATTCGCATGAAGAAACCAAGAGAACTTGCATTAAACTTCACCTCTAAGCCTAGAAATGTGAAAAGGGGAAAGATAAACATTCAATCTTGCATGCTAAAAATAACTCCTTCTTTCTTGTCAATGAGGTGCAACTCTTTGAATTTTTTGTATTAAAAATTGGTCATTTTACAACAACAAAACTTTATGGTTTCCCAAACCCAGTATATGGAAGAAAACAGCCTCAAAAGTAGGCCCAGAATGGCCCTCTGGCCTTTAGCACTGCAAATCTGCTTACAAAAATTTCCTACCTAGTCCAATGTAAAGGAAAATATCCAAAAAAAGTGGAAGAAAAACACTCCAAAAGCAGGCCCAGAATGGCTTATTGCCTTCGGCTCTGCAACTCTACCCGTAGTGGTTTCCGACCTTTGTACCAATTTGTGCTTCTGCTTTTAAACTTTATGGCCATGCTCTCTGTTTTGCTCTGCGACGCTTCATTTCGTTTCCCAAGTCCCGTCATTTCATCTTCCCTGCCTCTTCATCATTTTTGACTTTCTGCTCAACGTCGAAACGTTTGATCTTCTCTATGAACTGTAACTATCGATCCTGAAGCGTTATCATAGCCCTGACATCTTCGTGCCACATGTTCTGTGCTTTTCTGCATGTTTTGTAACGGCCCGCTGTGAATCATGACAAAAAAAAATAGTATGTCGCAAAAATCCAACACGTTGTGATATCGCGACATTTTTCCTCTACGTTCACTTTGGCTGCTCTCGGTCGCGAAAATGCAACATGTCACGATTTCATGACATAATTCCCTTGCTTAGCTTATCAGTCGTTGTGAATTGCAAAAATGAGACATGTGATTTCGCGACATTTTTCTATCTTCACCTCCGTTGCCACCGATAGATCACGAAAATGCAACCTGTCGCAATTTCGTGACACTTTCTTTCATTTGTTCCTTCCTCACTTTCCTGCTGCTCGTAACACTTTTTCTTTCTCTGCTTGTCTGCCCATTTTGAATTGCAAAAATGCAACATGTCACGATATCATGACACTTTTTCCTATACGGTCGCGAAAATGCAACATGTCGCGATATCATGATACTTTTTCTCCTCTGATTCTTTCTTTCCTTGTTTGGCCGTGATGGAGCAACATGTAGCGATATCATGACACTTTTTTATTTTTAGCCGCGATGGAGCAACATGTCACGATATCGGGACACTTTTTCATTTTTGGCCGCGATGGAGCAACATGTCGCGATATCGGGACACTTTTTCTTTTTAGTCGCGATGGAGAAACATGTCGCGATATCGCGACACTTTTTATTTTTAGCCACGATGGAGCAACATGTCGCGATATCATGACAACTTTTCATTTTTGGCCATGACGGAGCAACATGTCACGATATCACGACAACTTTTCATTTTTGGCCGTGATGGAGCAACATGTCGCGATATCGCGACAACTTTTCATTTTTGGCCGCGACGGAGCAACATGTGATATCACGATAACTTTTCATTTTTGGCTTTTCTTTGCTCTTTTAACATCTGGGCCACTGCAACCTTCTTGGAAAGTGTGCAAAAAATGTGGGTCCCTAATTTTGGGGTGTGTTGTGGATCAGCCACAACAAATGGCGACTCTACTGGGAAATGCTCCTGAGCATTTCGATGAGAACCTAACCTGAAAAAAAATACATACTTGAATACAGGTATTAGCACATAAAACATAAACAAATTTTGATAGATTAGAAATACATGAAACATTAGAATCATTAAGTATCAGCTTGATGTGTGCAATGTGTTCCATTTTCTATCGTTTGAAATTGATCAACATTCCATTGTCAGTTTTACATGAATGCATATGTGAGATTGTGAATGATTTGTGTAACCTGATAAATATGCTTAAATATTTTGCTTTTATAAAGGCTTAGACATTCTAGTATCATACACAAACATTTAAGATTATCAAACCCTCTTAGGATCAACTATATGTATAATGAATTGCTTTATTAGATCACAAAGTTGGTTATGAGTCACTACTATCTTGAACCCATGTGCAAGTGAAAGTGAAACCAAAGCTTTGGGAAATTAGACTCCCAACCTAATCGAGATGGGAGTTTAACCCTATCCTTACTACTCTAATTTCATTACCTCACTTTAAGCAACATAATTTAACTAGTTATGGATGAAATGGTCATGCTAGTCTATCCGTTTGAATAGTCAGTGGTCTTGTTTTTAGACAAGACATGCTGCCACGCATGGGCATACTTAACCCCATAATCCATGATTTAGCTTTATTTCTTTATTTCTTGGACCTTGGGGATGACTACCCATCCTTTGTAGAGGACATGTAGTATGATCCTTCCAATCCAATATAAATATGAAATGGGAAATATTTAGTTTTTATTTCTTGGACCTTGGGGATGACTACCCATCCTTTGCAGAGGACATGTAGTACAATCCTTCCAATCCAATATTTATTAAATGGGAAATATTTAGTTTTTATTTCTTGGACCTTGGGTATGACTACCCATCCTTTGAGGAAGACATGTAGTACGATCCTTCCAATCCAAGATTTATGATGAAATGAGACATAGGAGCTTTGGGGAATCATATTCTCAACCTAGGCGAGATGAGAATTATGCCCTATCCTTACTACTCCATGTAGGTCAAATCAGAGCTTTGGGGAGTTGGATCCTCAACCTAAGTTCGATGAAGATTTAACCCTATCCTTACTACTCTGATTTTAGGCTTTAAGCTTTATGGAAGTGGTAAAAACCATTGTTTTAAGGATCATGTTGCATAATAGGATAGACATGAAATACTTATTTCGCTTGACCTTTTCTTCCAAGCAAGGTTTTGATCATTTTGCTCAAGAACCTTTTTAATGTGTATAAAATGTGCTTGGTTCTAGATATCTCGGGCCTCAGTTCCCAACCTTAGGATTTTTTCTTATTTATGTTATAGCATAACCCTAAGAGGATTTGACATACTTTAATTATTTGTATCTGAAATGCATATGCAACTAAGATGGCATGTATATGCAAAGTGAGATGTAATATGAATGCATTTCCCTTTGAAATGCAGATGGAGTATTGCCATAAAAAATATATAACTGACTACTTCATGCACCACAAGTTTCAAACGATATTATTAAACTGCTTGTGTTTCTTGCGGAGCTTTCTACAACATAATTCCAATGTTCCATATTTCCCTTATCTAAAGCATCAGTTAGCATCTCAAGACAATTTTTCATCATTTTTTTTTATAGACAAACAAAACATGTCAAATAAACACACAACTTAAATAATAAAAATAAACAAAAACTTGAAAATTCATACCAAAACAGAAAGATATAATTCCAATCTCCTACGAATTAAGGGCTAAAATAGTGCTTTAAAACATGCCCATTAACTGGTAACGTCAGATCCTTCCCGTCTAAAGTTCTTAATCTGAAGGTATTTTTCCCTAGGATTTCCAAAATATGATAAGGGCCTAACCAAAGACAATCAAATTTTTGGTGATTTCCCTTCTCTTCATGTATTTTATTGCATAGTAAGACCAAGTCTGCTATCCTGAAAGATTTAATTTTAGCTCTTTTTTCAAACCATCTCTTAACAACCTCTTGGTGTTTACTCATGTGAAGCATAGCTTCTTCCCTTTTTTCATCAAGATGCAAGTAAATGACTTAATCTGGCTTCAATGTGGTTATCTGTTCCCAGATATTCTTGCATGAAATGCAGGGTTTGTAGCTTCAAGTTCGCTAGGAAAATTGGGTCCTGCCCATAAACCAAATGATAGGGTGTATTCCCTATTGATTCTTTTACTCTAGTTCTATCTACCCAAAGAGCAAACTTTAACTGGTTGTGCCAATCTTGAGGGTTCTCTTCAAGTAATTTCTTAATGATATTCAACAAATTTTTGTTTGAGGATTCTGCCAAACCATTTCCTTGCGGGTAATAGTTAGATGCAAATTTTAAATTTACCCTATTGTCATATGCCCAATTTGCAAATTGAGTAGAGACAAAAGCTTTACCATTATCACTAACAATAGAATTGGGCATTCTGAATCTTGTTATGATGTGATCCTCGAGGAATTTTATTACAACATTTGTAGTGGCATGTTTTGTAGGAACTGCTTCTGTCCACCTTGTACAATAATCGGTAGCTGTTAGTATGAATTTATGGGAATATGAATAATTTGGGTTAATAACCCCAATGAAATCTAATCCCCATTGTGCGAATGGTCTCATCTGAACTACAAGTTGTAATGGCATGCCTGCGTTTCTTTCTCTATTGGCAGCTACTTGAAAAATGTGGCAAGATCGTACATGAGTGTGTGCATCTTTAAAAATGTGAGGCCAATAGTATCCTGCTCTCAGGATTTGATGCCTTGTAGCATTTTCCACACCATGGCCAGTTCCATATTTCCCATGAAATTCTTGCAGAACCTTGGCAGCGTCTTCTTTATTCGGGCATCTCAAGTAAATCCCCTCATGGTTTTTTTTGTAAAGAACACTAGATCTAATCATATAATTAACATATTTAAGTCTTAAAGCCCTTCTTTGAGTGGAATTCAAATTGGATGGGCACTTACCGTTTAATAGAAAATGTATAATGTCAACATACCAGTCATCTTTAGAAATGTATTTTGCATTTGAATATTGGCATTTCGTTTGCGAATTATTCTCAGCAATCGTCTTCACAAGTCCCTGTCCTTGAACTAGTTTCATGGGTTAGATTTCAAGATCAAATTCTTGGATAGTAGAAATCCATTTACCTCTTTTCTCACCTAGCTCATTCTGTAAAAACAGAGTTTTGATAGCAAGGTCAGGCATAATGGCAAAAACTCTGTTGTGCACAATGTAATGTCAGAATTTTTTTACCATTTTAAAGAGTGCGTACATCTACTTATCGAGGATAGAATACCTCAATTGAGCATATTTTAAAGAAGCACTTAAAAACGCTATGGGATTTTCTGCACTATCCTCACCTTTCTGGGTCAAGACACTTGCAAAAGAGTGTTCTGATGCGAAAGCATAAATATAGAAAGGTTTAGCATAGTTTGGACTTATGAGGGCAGGGACTCTGGAAATGGCATCCTTAATGTTTTGAAAGGCCACCCTACTTTCCTCGTTCCATATGACATGTACATCTTTCTTGAGCATCTTGTTCAATGGTTTTGCTATCTTAGCGAAGCTTGAAATAAACTTCCTCACAAAATTAATTTGCCCGAAGAAAGATCTCAACTCCTTTTTACTACCCGGGAGAGGCAAGTTTTGGATAGCTTCTATCCTTTCTAGGTCAATGGATATACCTTCTTTTGAAATGATGTAACCAGGTAGTCTTCCTTCTATTACTCCAAAGATGCATTTTTTGGGATTTAAAGAAATTCCATGCTCTTTGCATCTTTGAATAACCCTTTCAAATATTTGACATGGTCTTCTCTTTTCTTTGAGAATACTGGAATATCATCCACATACACAATGATACACTTGCCTATAATCCCTTTGAATGCATAGTCCATGGCGTGTTGAAATGTTGTACCTGCATTTAACAGTCCAAACGGCATTCTTCTATAGGCAAATGTCCCCCACTTGGTGGTGAAGGTTGTTTTCATCCTGTCATTGGGATGAATAAGAATTTGGTTATATCTAGAATATCCATCAAGAAAAGACATCATTTCAGATCCATTCACTATTTGTAAAATTTCATCAATGGATGGCAATGGATAGTTATCCTTTTGAGAGGCCTTGTTAAGATTTCAAAAATCTATACATAGCCTAATCTCTCCGCTCTTCTTTCTTACTGGAACGAGGTTAGAAACCTAAGTTGAGTGCCTAACAGGAAAAATAATCTTTTCTTCCAATAATATCTTGACCTCCTTTTCTATTAAGGGCTCCAATAGCGGGTTAACAACTCGTTGTCTTTGTCTGAAAGGTTTAGAGTTTGGCTTTAGAGGGATGGTATGTGTAATGACATTTTGGTTGTATGTTTTCAATTCATTATAATTCCAAGCAATGCAATCCACGTAGTGTTTTAGTGCATGTATTATATTTTCTCTTTCTTCAACTGTACATGCCTTTGCGATGTACACTTCCTGTGGATTTTTTGCACTCCCTAGATTAATTAGATCACATGCATATTTGGGGAGTGGAACCTTTTTTTCTTTTTTGGCCTTGTATCCCATATCGAACATTTTCTCCAATGAAACTATGTCTTTAGGTATTTTTTTGGATTGACATGTAGTTTCACTTTCGTTTTCTACTTCTTCTTGCCATCTTTGCTCCTCATCAATCACCTGGTTTTCAAAAATACCTGAGTTCATGAAAAATTTGAATATGTGTCTATCGTTTTCAAAAACTTGGAAATTCTTAACATTATCAGGTATCGATGGACAAGGAACTAATTCGATGGAGAAATTTTTACATATTTTTATATCAACTGGATTTAACATGCCTGTGGTGACTGCAAGAGAATCTGCTATGCGATTTCCTTTTCTAGAAATAAGGGCTATATTGAAAGTGTCAAATTCCTCAATGAGGTCCATTACCCTAGTTCTATAAAGGCTCAGTCTCTTATCACGGCATGTATATTGTCCTTTAATCTGTTTGACTACCAGTTCAGAATCTTCCAATACTTTCAAGCATTTAACCTTTTTGCTCAATGCCAATTGTAAACCAAAAATTAGTGCTTCATATTCTGCCATGTTTTTCGTGCAAGGAAATTGCAGTCTATAAGCAGCCAATAATGGTTTACTTCTCAGGCAAGCAAGCTCGACTCCGGCTTCTGCTCCCTGTTTGGATTTGGATCCATCAAACCTAAGCAACCATATGAAATTATTTCCCTCAAGAGAGCTACCATGAAATGTTTCCCTTTTAGGCTCTTCGGTAGCTTCTTCAACATCAAATGCATAAACCCCCAACTCTGGTTCAAAAAACTAAACTTCATTTGGCTTATTAAATTCCGTTATGATTTCCTTAAGCCTCGGTTCATTTTCTACTCTAATTTGATTCGCGATTCCTTTCCAAGGTAGCCACATATGTGAGCAATCGGTTGAAAAATAGTCGTTCAAATTTTTCATCCAATCCCTTACAAGTAGCATTCCATATCTACTTGGGATATTAACAACCAGAATGTCGACCACTTGTTGGAACCTGGGTTCAAAATTTAGTTGAATTTTGACATCATATAGGGTCCCTACCACATTTACCTCAGATCGGTCCAATTGCAAAACCTTGCATTTTGACGAAACAGGTTGTAGGCCTAGCATTTGACATATCTTTGAAGGCATGAGATTGCTTGTGGCACCCGTGTCTACCAAATAATTATGCAAATTCTTACCAGTAATTCTCAGAGTCAATAAAAATGGTGGGACATCCCGTCTCTCCTTTCGTAACATCAAATGAGACTCAACTTCCTTTCCCTTCCATACTTGATTAGGTGAATCCAAAGCCTTTATCAATGCTTCTTTTTGGCCAAGAAACCTGGCTGCCTCTAAAAATGAAAGGCTTGACTTAGATTTCCTTAAATCCTCCACTATGTCATATGTTGACCTCTCAAGTTTAACTATCTTTTGCGTGTCATTAGATATTTCTCTTCTAAGTGGAGGAGAAGGATTATTATCCGCATCAGTATCTGAAGGAAGGATAGAGTTGTTGGGTGGAGTTGATGATGTTTTAGGGGCTTTGAATTTACTTCTCAAATGATATCTGTGATTCCCCTTTCTAAACTCTCAAAAAGCTTGCACCTCCTGTTCCAAAATTTCATCTTCGTCTTCCTCACTCTCACCTTCTTGACGGTATAAAGTTTCCACCACCATAATTTTGTCATCTTGATGTTGGGGTGGACCATCATTTGGCACAAATTCCAGGTAATCTACTTGGGATTGGAGACAATGAGTGTATCTTACGATTTCAGGACAATTCCTCTCATTGTGCTTCTTTGTATTGTGCAGTCTGCACTCCTTTTCCCATGCAAAATCAGAAATATTCAGAAGGAAACTGGATTGACTAGGTCTTGTAGAAGTATCTAGTTGATTGGCAATGGGGGCAGGTACGCCTCCATTGTTTGGCTTCGTGTTCCAATGTCTCCCCCTGTTGTTAAAATTTCAACTTGGGTGAGGGGCATGGGACTCATACTTCTATTTTTGGACCATGTCGTTACTCAATTTGTGAACAATCCTTTTGAGCTCCTCAATATCCGAACAAATCTCTTTCGGAGGAGGTACATTATTGTTAGTTCTCGTGGGGTTTGCATAATTCATGGGATTTTGATTTAACATTGGAATCAAATTCTGAGGAACTTGGTTTGTGTATGGATTTACACTTTTGATCGGAGTTGGATTTGGGAAAGGAACTATAGCCTGAGAATTAACTTGGTTGGTTCCTTGAATAGTCGGTTGACTATTCTACAAAAATGCAGGAACGGGTGGAATGGATGTGATCGGCTGGATTAGAATGGGTGCATAGGTAGGTGCTGGTGGATATGGTTGCTGATATGGAAAAGCGTTCATGTTTGGCATTTGTGGTGCCATGATTTTATTGTTCATAGTAGCATGGCCATATATACCACATTGCCCCATCATAGGCATTTGGGGAAACCCATAACCTTGTGGCATCATTTGTTGCTCGATGGTCGTAGCTTCGTTGTATGCTAATGCAAGCATGGTGACTTGAGGATTTCATCTTGTAAACATTGCTGTCATGGGATCCAATGCCCCAAAATAGATTTGTAAAGCTACTGCAGGGTCTATGGCAAAATGTCGAACTACTCTATTATAACATTTTTGGAATCTCTGATTAAAGGTTTTGATTGGTTCACCTTGGCCCCTTTTGCATGTAATAAATTAATTGTAGATGGTTGCGGGATCCAACGGTGACCTAAACTGATTGACAAAGGCATTCTCCATTTGCGTCTATGAAGTGATTGAACCAATAGGCAAGCATATATACCATTGATAGGCTACTAGATCTAGGCTCATGGGAAAAATTCTGGAAGCCACATCTTCATGTTGGACTTGCAACCTTATCAAAACATCCCTATAGGCTTGGATATGCTTCTCTACAGTCCTTGGGCCATATGGTTTATATTTGGGCAAGAATCTTTCTATGTTCTTAGGGATTTCATGGATATCCCCTACAATATTCAAAGGGATATTATTAGCTCTGTACCAAGGAGTTGTTGGAGGTTGGGCCATATGATTTAAGATTTATGAGGATAACCCTACAAGCATGGTGGAAATGGTATTGATAATAGGTACACTGGTGGCAATTGATACCACCGGTGTAGGTCCTCTTGGTGCTTCTAAAACAAAGAGGTCTTCTATGACAAGGTTGTCTGATGGGTTCACAGCTTGCTTGGTTTTATTTCTTGGAGTCTTACAAGTGAGTGTAAGGTCATGAAATATGGTTTCCCTAGTTTTTTTGGACCTAGTTGCGATCCGACACGGTGGGTCCAGCTTGCCTGACGAAACCCCTGGTACCTCCAAGAGAATCTGCAATACAACAAAAATGCTGTAATTATAACCGTTACTGAGATTGAAAGAATAACATTAAATCAAAACACATTATTTCTGTATGAACAATCAAACAACATTAGAACGATGTATATGAATTTCTTAACAAAATTGAATATAGTAAACCAGTTCAAGCCCTCCTTCTAGCGCCAATATGTTGAGTGGTATTTTCACCCGATTGTGAAAACACACTCTCCAATAGGATTTGGGTTCCAAATCCCCTCTTGCAAAGAAATTAAACAAGTAACTTCTCCAAGGTCTTCTCTATGTTAGCATTTTTCACAAATAATATTGTTCAATTTGAATGCTTGGAATACCTTAGTGATTGTAAGTACCTGCTTACAAGGGGCACTGTGGTTTATTTTATTTCGAAATTATAATGATTGTTCATTTAATCAGAATGAACTCAATGTGAATTAATCTTAATGATGAAATTATTTTATTTTTTATTTCGGTAAATTTTCAAGTGTTTTATTTTAATGACTGGAAATTAAACTAAGGTTAATCTTTCGAGAAAATAAAAATGCAAATAATTTAAGAAAATGAAAATAAAATGCATAGAAGCTAAAACTAAAGTAAGTTCAGAGTGTTACGATTCCTATTTTGACAAAATCAAAGATAATGAGGTTTTTTGCATACAATCTAACCTATTGAACCTACAAAACATGCACAATCCAGATAAGTTAAGTGCTGGTCTCTGGGGTTTTAACCGTGATTTTCATATTTAGACATTCGCATGAAGCAACCAAGAGAACTTGTATTAAACTTCACCTATAAGCCTAGAAATCTGAAAAGGGGAAAGATAAACATTCAATCTTGCATGCTGAAAATAACTCCTTTCTTGTCAATGAGGTGCAACTCTCTGAATTTTTTGTATTAAAAATTGGTCATTTTACAACAACAAAACTTTTTGGTTTCCCAAACCCAGTCTATGGAAGCAAACAGCCTCAAAAGTAGGCCCAAAATGGCCCTCTGGCCTTTAGCACTGCAACTCTGCTTACAGCAATTTCCTACCTAGTCCAATGTAAAGGAAAATATCCAAAAAAAGTAGAAGAAAAACACTCCAAAGCAGGCCCAAAATGGCTTATTGCCTTCAGCTCTGCAACTCTGCCCGTAGTGGTTTTTTACCTTTGTACCAATCTGTGCTTCTGCTTTTAAAATTTTTGGCCATGCTCTCTATTTCGCTCTACGATGCTTCGTTTCGTTTCCCAAGTCCCGTTATTTCATCTTCCCTGCCTCTTCATCATTTTTGACTTTCTGCTCGATGTCGAAACATTTGATCTTCTCTGTGAACTGTAACTGTCAATCTTGAAGCGTTATCATAGCCCTAACATCTTCATGCCATATGTTATGTGCTTTTTTGCATGTTCGTTACGGCCTGCTGTGAATCGCGACAAAAAAAATAGTATTTCACGAAAATCCGACATGTCACGATATCGCGACGTTTTTCCTCTATGTTCACTTTAGCTGCTCTCGATCATGAAAATGTGACATGTCACGATTTCGTGACATAATTCCCTTGCTTAGCTTATCAGTCGTCGTGAATCGCAAAAATGAGACATGTCATGATTTGGTGACATTTTTCTATCTTCACCTCCGTTGCCACCTACAGATCGTGAAAACGCAACCTGTCGCAATTTCGTGACACTTTCTTTCATTTGTTCCTTCCTCACTTTCCTGTCGTAAAAACCTGACATGTCGTGAAATCACAACACTTTTTCTTTCTCTGCTTGTCTGCCCATTTTGAATCGCAAAAATGCAACATGTCGCGATATCATGACACTTTTTCTTGTACGATCGCAAAAATGCAACATGTCGCGATATCGCGACACTTTTTCTCCTCTGATTCTTTCTTTCCTTGTTTGGCCGATATGGAGCAACATGTAGCGATATCGCGACACTTTTTTATTTATATCCAGGATGGAGCAACATGTCGCGATATCATGACACTTTTTCATTTTTGGCCGCGATGGAGCAACATGTCGCGATATCGCGACACTTTTTCATTTTTGGCCGTGATGGAGCAACATATCGCGATATTGCGACACTTTTTCTTTTTAGCCACGATGGAGAAACATGTCGCGATATCACGACACTTTTTATTTTTTGCCACGATGGAGCAACATGTCGCGATATCGCGACAACTTTTCATTTTTGGCCGCGACGGAGCAACATGTCGCGATATCACGACAAATTTTCATTTTTGGCCGCGACGGAGCAACATGTCGCGATATCGCGACAACTTTTCATTTTTGGCTTTTCTTTGCTCTTTTAACATCTGGGCCACTGCAACCTTCTTGGAAAGTGTGCAAAAAAGGTGGGTCCCCAATTTTGGGGTGTGTTGTGGAGCAGCCACAACAGACAAGAAAAGATGTTTTATAACCATAAAAGGAAAACATGTAGCAACATGATCATACAAGCATGGCTTCTTCATTTTAGATGTCATTTAAACACCTCATGTTGCTCTGGCAGAAACTACAAAGGAGGCTACTTCTCTATGGTACAAGAGATATGGACATCTAATTTTAGGATATTTTCTCGAGTTGAGAAAATATGAGATGGTGAGAGTACTTACCAACCTTTCATCCATATTGCTAGTCTACTCAGATTTCTTAGCAGGGAAGCAACATCAGGTTTCATTTGAAGTTAGCTCTTTGAGAGCTAAGAAACATTTAGAGTTGGTACACACCGATCTGTGTGATCCTATGCCAACCAACTATGGTGGAAAGAGGTATTTTAAATTATTTGTGGATGATCATGCATGGAAGATGTAGATTTTATTTCTTCAATTGAAGTTAGAGGTATTTCTATACTTTTAGCAGTTCAAGAAGCTTGTTGAGAAGTATTCATGATGTTCCATAAAAACCCTCTACTCATATCGAGGGGGAAATATACCTCCAAGGAATTTTCATAATTTTTGAAAGAACATGGGATTAAGCGACAACAGACTATAGCCTATACTCCACAACAAAATGGAGTTGTAGAGAGGATAAATCGTTCCATTATGGAAATGGTTTGATGTATGCTAAAGGGAGCACACCTTGAGCATGAGTATTGGATAGAAGTAGTAAACACAACATCATACCTCATGAATAGAGCACCCACAAGAGCTCTACAGGGTAAAACTCCATAAGAAGCATGGAGTGGTAAGAAACCCTCTATTTATCATCTAAGGGTTTTTGGATGTAAGGTGTTCATGCATATACCAAAACAAAAAAGGAAGATGTTAGATGAGAAGACCTTGCAATGTATCTTTCTTGGTTATGATGAGCATTCAAAGGGATATCGATTGATAGATCCTATGACCAAGAAGACACATATAAGTCGAGATGTGGTATTTGATGAAATTCTCACATTAAATAACACTTCTATAGTTGTATACCTTGAGGACGATGACCTTAAGAAAGAGGCTCCTCCCTCATAGAACAAGATTCTAAAATGGTATATCAATACATTGAGATATTCCAAGTTGATATCACTTCCAGATCTAAATCTAGGTCGACCTTGTACGTGCAGTATGACTCAGCAAATGAGAGTAAAGGTATCAAATTTAGAGGTTGACGAGCTTTACCAACAATTTGATGAACTATTTATAGATGCAGAGGAATATAGGTAAATAGATATGGAGGATGAGAGGGTTTATATAATAGCATTGGATGAAAATAAACCCACAACAGTATAGAATGCACTTAGTGAACCTTAGTTGAAGGATGCTATGGAAGCAGAACATACATCTCTCATGAAAAATCATACATGGAAGCTAGTAAATCTACCTTCAGGAAAGAAGCCCATTGGCTATAAATGAGTGCTCAAAGTGAATTATAAGGCAAATGGTACTATTGATAAGCATAAGTCCCATCTTGTTGCAAAGGACTATGCTTAGAAAGAAGGTATAGATTATGAAGAGACTTTTACCCCTACTACAAAAATTACTACCATTCAAGTACTTTGTGTCATGGCAGTTCTATTTGGATGTAATTTTCATCAGATGGATGTAAAAAGTGCTTTCTTGAATGGTGAACTACAAGAAGAAGTGTACATGACCCAAACAGAAGGATTTGATGTTGAAGGGAAAGAAAAATTAGTTTGTAAGTTGATCAAATCCTTGTATGGGCTGAAACAAGCTCCACGAGCTTGGTACATCAAAATAGATAGTCACCTAGTCCAGCATGGTTTTCAAAGAAGTCCTTCAGATGCAAATATCTATATCAAGAACAATGGTTCTAACATAGTAATTTTGGTGCTATATGTAGATGATCTAATCATAATAGGAAGCTCAAAGAGTATGATTGATGCAGTAAAAGATGATTTGAAACAATATTTTGAAATGATAGATCTAGGAATTTTTCACTATTATCTTGGTTTGGAAGTGACTCAGAAAAATCATCATATCAGAGTAACACAAATGAAGTATGCCAAGACATCAGTTGAGAAATATCACATGACTGACTGTAAGTTTAAGGCAACTCCAATGGAACTGGACTCAAGCTATCGCGATATGATCAATCACCATAGTTAGATAGTATTCTCTATCACCAACTAATTGGGAGTCTCATATATCTAATAAATACCAGGCCATATCTCAGTTTTGTTGTGGGTTATCTTTCAAGATTCATGTAGGAATCGAAGGTGAGTCATTAGAAAGCAGTAAAGAGAGTTTTTCATTATGTCCATGGTACTACATATTTTGGCTTGGAGTACAAAAGAATAGCAAATTCTATCTACAATAATACACAAACTCAGACTATGTCGGATCCATTGATGATCGTAAGTCAACTTCTGGATACATTTTCATATCGGATCTTGTCCTGTCTCTTGGCACAGTAAGAAGTAACAGGTAGTTGCTTTATCATCTATAGAGGCAGAATATCACGTAACAAGTGGAGCAGTCTGCGATATAATATGGTTAAGTTGTATTCTTACAAACATGGGTCTTCCAAAGAACCTTCCACTTAATTTGTTTTGCAACAATCAAGGTATTTTGAATCTTGTCAAGAATCCAATCTTTCATGATCGTACCAAACACATAGACACTCGATGTCATTTCATTCGTGATGAAGTTCCAAAGCATCACATACAGCTCTAGTACATTCCCACTAATGAGCAAGTTGTAGACATTTTCACCAAGGTACTTACACGTTTCAAATTTGAATTGTTTTGCATTGCTCTTTGTTTTTTCTAGTAATGTAATAATGGGAGATGTTAACATAAACATTTATATATTACATAATTTAGCAAAATTAAATGCCTAACACTTCTCCAAGTTGGGGTAGTTTTGGGTGGTTGGTTAACCATCTTATAACCACCTTACAAATTATATTTATTCCATATTCAATTTAAGAAATGCTATCATCTGCTGCATATGCTCTTAAGAAATGCTAAAGGATATCCCATATAAGAAATCATATACTAATTGTTTTTCTTTTATGCATACCGAAATCCCGATAACATGAAGGGAAAGGACAATGACATGAGGTTTATGAATGGTTAGAAATGTTGGTCTATCTGATACAAGCCATATTATAACTGTTTTTATGCACAAGAAAATTAATAACAATAATACAAAAAATTATATTATAATTATTTATTATTTTTATAAATTTTAATATATTGATAAAACAAAATCAATAAAACCCAATCCTCCAATATATAAAATGGATAACCTAATCCATCACACAAAACCTGTCTTTACCCATCCGCGCCCGTATTTTCCTTCGCCTTCATGTACAGGTTTTTAGTTCTCTGTCTACATCCAACCCATCACACAAGGCCTGTCTTTACCCATACGCGTCCGTATTTTCCTTCGCCTTCATGTACAAGTTTTTACTTCTCTGTCTACATCCAACCCATCACACAAGGCCTGTCTTTACCCATCCGCGTCCGTATTTTCCTTCGCCTTCCTGTACAATTTTTTACTTCTCTGTCTACATAATGCATGTCTCAGTTTTGTTTAGTTTTAGTCATAGCTGAATATTCCTTGATCTTTGATTCCAATTTAAATTGAAGCTACATAAACTAATTTTTTAGAGCTATTTAATTGAGAGCCATGAAATTTGGAGAGGGATTTATGTTTGTATATGTGGATTGTTTTTTTTTTAATTGCTTAATGTAATGATGTAATATTTTATTATTGGAATTTTGTTCTAGGTTATTTATATGTTTATAGTATAGTGTATAAATAATCACACATATTTTATGATTGGAATTTCCGTCCATTATATACCTTGATAATATAGTGTATAAATAATCACACATTTAAAACTTTAAGTGATTTATAAGTCCCATCACTTATCATACTCTTTACTAAAAAAAATTACCAAAAAAATAACAAACTTAAAATGAAAATCCTTAATACAACTAATGTAAACTTAAACCTTATGTTTGCCAAATTTACCATCCTACCATTTATCTAATCTATTATTATCCCTCCCCATCTTGATTCTTGGCAAACCTCCAGATTCTATGGACATAAGAAAAAGCCACAAACGCAATAGACGTTAGAACCATCAGTGCTGCTTTGTTTCTGCTTATTTGAACCTGCCTTCTTGCATTACTCAACTCGATATGTCTCTGTCAATTACAAATTACTCCAATTTTTTAAGTTGTCAACTCTACATGTTGACTAGAGTCCTAATTTTACGTTGTCAACTCTATATGTCCTAGTTTTAAGTTGTCAACTCTATATGTCCTATCTTTGTCAGCTCAGTCATGTCTCTGTCAATTACAAATTACTCGACGTGTGAATTTGTCCTAGGTTTACGTGGGCAACTCTATATGTCTTATCTTTTATGAGCTCAGTCATGTCTCTGTCTCTGTCAATTAATAATTACACTACTTGACGGCAAAAACGCCGACATACAAAACGCCAAGTGAAATAAATTGTGCAGCAGATATAATAAATTGTGCAGAAAAGGAGATTCAGTTAATCTATGTTACTCGTCGCCCGAGAGGTCTACCGGATTCGATACTGATACTTAATTTTTATATAGACTCAGTCTCTGACATCTACACTATGCATTGCATATTCTAAACAAAACGTTGAAATCTCTATTCTTAACCAAAGAACAGCCATATTCTATGAGTGCCAGTAAGCCGTGAGTTCGATGTTACAGTTTTATGGAAAAAAAAAATTAATGAGTTTACACGGGGTTTCTGTCGGTTTGACATTGAACCTTTTAAAGTCCTTAATTTTTTTTAATAATAATTAAATATACTTAAATTTAATGTTAAATGATAAATGTTAATATTGATAAGTATCAACAGTTAGACAAATGTCAATTTGCATACAATTAATATTAATATGTTAATTATTTATAGATTTTGTTTCCTCATTGTCTTTGTGAGTGCGTATTATTTATTCTTATTTTAAGAACGACCCTACTCATCTGCAAACTAGACATATAGTTGTTGCATGATGTGAGCCTATCTATAGAGCATGTGACAATTCCCTCTTGCATGATGTGAGCCTTACATATAGACTTTCTAGCAAACTATAGGATGTGAAGTGGACTGTGATGTCATATGGTTACAATATGGTAAAATCCATGTCTACACTTGCATCAGAGCTACAAACGAACTAGTGAGGGAATGTTTTATATTTAGAGCAAGTACCATGCCTCTATAGATGTCATTACTTTACACTCGCATCAACTTTGGAGACCTACCATAAGCCTTAGTTGAGGATGACCCTTCGTTGAGGATGATCAAGCGCCTATCTTTACTCCAATTGATGTAATTTATGCTCTACTTGTCGAGTTAATTATATAGTATAAATATTTCATATGCCAAGACTTGCTTGTATTGAGGTCAATCCAAGATAATGAATTGTGGAGTTCTGAAGGTGGGTTTGAGTAAGCATCATTTTTTTATATATTTTATAATATATGGTAATTTTATTAAGTTGTAGATAATGAATTGTGGAGTTCTGAAGGTGGTTTTGACTAAGCATCAACTTTGGTTATATTTTATAATATATGGTAATTTTATTAAGTTATTCATTTAATTGTTTAATATGTGTCCATTTTTTATGGGTTTATTTTTTTTTTTTTTATAAGAAGAGGGGTAAATTTTTTATTGAAATCAGAAAAACATACAAGAGTCAAGAATCAGATTAAAACAAAACTATCTCATTTAGGCATATCAACTTTCAATAAACTAGTAAGAGTTGGAGAGCATATTGAAGGAAGTTGATGCCACTCCATAACACTCTAAACTTCTTAAAATTCAAAAGTCCATTCAGCCAAACAGTTAGCAACAACATTCCACTCCCTTGGAATATGAGTAAAAGCGATGAACTCCATATGACAATGAAAACGAACCTAACCACCCCTGCCAACCTCCAATTAACATTGGTAAGATTATAAGTATTCAATAAATTAATGATAATTTGAGAATCTGATTCACAAATTATCCTACACCAACCCAAAGCATATCCTTGCTCCAATGCATAAAGAACAACAAGGGCTTCCATATAATTATTGGTATGTCTTCCTTTAAAACATGAGAAAAAGAAACATACCACACCATTGCAATCACGTCCCACTCCACCAATACCAACATTTCAGGATTAACTCTTGAAGATCCATCAGTATTAATCTTAATAATCCCCCTAGGATGGGGTTGTCATCTGCCATCTCTCTACACTCTATTATTGAATCCCCTCATGCTGAAAGAGATAGTAGCACATGGACCAAACACTATCAAACCCAAACCATGCATAATCTAGACCTCCACTATATTCACAGGAATATTAATCTGACATTTAGTAGACATAGTTTCTTGGATCATTCTCAAAATTCTTTGCTAGACTTGAAAAACAAAGAGCTTTCTCCCTTGAAAAATTCTTTGATTCCTTTCAAGCCATATTTGCCATAAGATGCAGGAGGGACCAATATGCCAAACAACTTGTAAAAATAAGACCTTAGCTAGAGGCCTTCCCAAACTCCTCAAGAAATTCAAAAGAGAAGAAGAATGAACACAAGATTGTTTCCACACACCTCACCACAAATGCCAAAGGTGAAGCGCAAAACCACATTGAAGAAGCATATGACCAACGTTTTATTAATATTATTTCTTTTAGTAATAAAGAAAACATTGATTAAGTATTTCTTCTTTTTTATGACAAAAGAAAAGTAACAAATGATAGAATAACTACTTTTTTTTGGTCTTAGATACATAGTTAATTTGTTATATTTTACATTTTATTTTAAATTATATAGAGTATTTTTTTGAACATGGGCAATGTGTAAAACTTAAATTTTAAGCTAAAAAATTTAAGAGTAGTATTCATTATTATATGCAAGCTTCTTTCAAGTTGTTTGAGGATTAAAAGAAAAGTGTGTAACAAATGAAATGATCAGTTTATATGTATAACATTGTTATGTTTAATTTGTTATAATTGTAATTAAAATTATAATATTTATAATGGTTATAAAAATAATGGTAATATTTTGAATTACAAAATAAAAATAAATAAAAACAAAATTTATGTTTCATCTTATGACTTATACTTTATAGACTTCATAAGACATCGTTATAGATTCCTAAATCTATCCTTATTTTCCTTCCATTCATCAAAACATTGTCTCTCTAGAGAATGACTCCAAATGACTCCAATGTTTGTTTACTCATAATTTGTTACTTTTTAATGTGTGATTCTATTTTAATTCATGACTAGAAATAACCTACTTTTTGAGCCATTTAAAACCTATGGAGGTGATTCATCTAAAATTTGACATGCAACTTTAATCATGGGAAATTTTGCTAACTTTTTGACATTAAAATTTTTATATCACATTTAATAACATTAGCTAATTTCTAGATGCAATTTAAACATTGAAACTTAAACTTTAAGCTAACAATTTTTTGATAATTATTTATAAACATATGCAATTTTTTTCAAGTTGTTCAAGGATTAAAAAAATATGTGTAACAAAATAAAATGAACAAATCATATATCATATTTATACAACATTGTTATGTTTAATTTGTTATAATTGTAATTGAAATTATAATGTTTATAATGGTTATAAAAATAATGGCAATTGCCAAAATAAAAAGAAAGAAAAGTAAAATTTATGTTGCATTTCATATGACTTATGCTCTATACGTTCAACAAGGCATACTTAGAGATTGCCAATTCTAATTGCATCCTCATTTTCCTTCTTTTATTATAAAATTTGTCTCTCCACATAATGAATCCCTCAATGTTAGTTTACTAATAATTTGTTATTTTTTATTTGTGATTCTATTTCAATTCATTACTAGAAATAACCTACTTTTAGAGCTATTTAAAACTTGTGGAGATAATTCACCTAAAATTTGGCTTGCAATCTTAATCATGGGAAATGTTGCTAAATTATTGACACTAACATTTATTATATCACATTTAATAACATTATCTAAGTTCTCAATGCAAATTAAACATTGAAACTTAAACATTAAACTAGGAAATTTGAGATTAATATTTATAAATATATGCAATTTTATTTCAAGTTGTTTAAGGTTTTTAAAAATATGTGCAATAAATTAAAGTAAACAAATCATATACAATAAATTATATAACATTTTAATGTTTTTGTTATAATTATAATATTTATAATGGTTATAAAAATAATGATAAATTTTTGAATTACAAAAGAAAAAGAAATAAAAGTAAAGTTATGTTGCATTTCATATGACTTATACTATATACACTCCACAAGGCATATTTATCGATTCCCATCTCTACTCATATCCTTATTTTCCTTCCTTTCATCAAAATTTTTCTCTCTAAAGAACGAATCCATCAATGTTTTTTTTTTTGAAAAAGAATTTGAAAAAATTATATTAAAACAAGATTAATTACAAGTTGGGATGAGACTCCTCCCAACATTAGATGACAAGAATTTTTTTTTACAAAAGTAAAAGGAGATTTGTATTAGATATAAATCTTCTAAACCATGTCTGCAATGGTTATCCAAATTAGCTAAACACTGGATTTTCTCACCAACCTACCTAATCCTCTCATTTTCAATAGTTGTCCACTAAATCCCTCAATGTTTTTTTTTTATTGGTATAAAGGGTTTTGAAAGGTTCCATGAACCTTGAACATCAAAAGAAATCATATACCTACCATTATATTTTTAACAGTGAAATTACCCATTTCAGCTAAACTCCAGATAGGGGAATCAAGCTTCTAGTTATTCGAAATGGTACACACCTGAAGAAGGTTTTACAGACGTCTGTAGGCCTCTAAAATTTGCTTGGAGGTGTCGAGAGTGAGGGTTTTCCACTAGCATCTGATGGGTCCTTGAGTGATGAAGTGGGCAACTTTATCTCCAAGGAGAGCATCTGTGATAGGTTTGAGGACCGAGAGGATAGGGTCTTGGATGAGGAGTTTGTTAAGCAGCCAAGGATCTTCCCAGAACCTAATGGTTGGATGGTTGTCCCAGTCCCCGGTTGTCCCAGTCCCCAAGTTCCATCTCAAAACATTGGTAATAATATCTCTGGTGAGGATCCGACGGGAAGGCAGTGGTCACCCAAGAAAGGCAGGTGATGGAGATACTTAGCTTTGATGATGTCAATCTAGGTTGATTGATCATTGGTGATAATTATCCAGGCCTACTTGGCAATAAGGGCCATGTTCATTCTATTTATTCTCCTAAAATTGAGGCCTCCATGATCTTTCCTGGAGCACACTCTATCCCAAGCCACCAAGGAGAATCTATTCCTATTTTTGTTGCCTGCCCACAGGAACTTGCGCTGGATTTATTTGATTTTTTGGAAAATTGAGCTGGGAGCTTTGAAGATAGATAAGAAGTATACATGTATGCTTTGGAGGTATGCTTGAACCAGGGTGGCTTTGGTGGCTTGAATTAACATTGCACTCTTCCACCTAGCCAATTTCTTGTTGATGCGCTCTAGGATGTTGGCCCACATTGTTGCAGAGGCTCTACCATGGAACAATGGTAAGCCAAGGTATGTGGTGGGAATATTGGCTATATTGCACCCAAGAATTTTAGCAATTCTATTATGCCTGGCTATGGGTGTGTTCAAGAAGAACAACCTACTTTTATTGTAATTTACCTTCTGCCCAGCCACAATTTTATAATAGTTAAGGATGGCCTTGATAATATTAGCTTTAGGAATAGAGGAAGAGGATGTCAGAATAGTGTCATCAATGAACTGTTGGTGGGTGATGGCCCTGGCCCCTGTGGTTGATTTGATTTTGGATATGAGACCTCTGTTATAGGCAATAGTAAGTGAACTTCCAAGGGTTTCAGCCAATATTATGAATATAAAGGGGGATAAGGGATCACCCTGATGAATTTCTTTGGAGATTTTGAAGAAACTTGTCGAAGAGCTATTAACCATAACTTAAAAACATGCAGATGATATGTGCTCTCTGACCAACTCCACCCACTCCTTGTGAAAGCTAAATTTACCAAATATTTCAAGAAATAAATGCTAGGAGACACGGTCAAATTCTTTATTCATATTGAGCTTGAGGAACATGTTGGGCTTCTTGTTCTTAGCAACCGAGTGGGCCAGTTCATGGACATTTATTATCCCATTTGAGATGTACCTGTATTTGACCGATCTACCTTGAAAGTGGTCAATGATGGAGGGGAGAATGATCTTAAGTCATTTCATCACCACTTTGGTTATGATTTTGTATATTACATTGCACAAGCTGATAGGTTTGTAATTCAAGAATGTTTTATAGTTGCTGGTCTTGGGCACTAGAACAATAAATGTCAAATTTGTCTCCTTTTGTATCTTTTTAGACCTCTAAAAGAATTGAATTGCTTTGGTGACATATTTGCCTATTATGTCCTAGAAGTGCTGGAAAAATCGAGGAGGGAAACTGTCTGGCCTGGGGGATTTGTCAGGTTTCTTCAAAAAGAATGCTTCCTTTATTTCTTCTTTCGTAAATCCTTTTATCAGCCCTTCATTGGAAATGTTGGTCACCATATTGGAAATATTCTGAAGGAGTAGGTTTGATATGTGGGATGTGCACCACAGGCTAGGACCAAGCAAATCTTGAAAGTGACCAATAGTTTCCTATCTGATTTCCTAGAGGTCAAAAATTTTAGAGCCATCCTCCTTGGTGAGCTCAATGATTTTTTTTGAGCCTCTATGTCTCATGGTGGAGGCATGGAAAAACTTGGTATTTGTGTCCCCTTCCTTAAGCCAAAGGTCTCTGGAATTTTACCTCCAAAAGGTTTCCTCCTTCGCCAGAGTGTTGTGGAAATTAGAAAGGAGAATTTTCTCTTCCTTAAAAGTATTGGGGCTCTGATCTCCCTCTTGAATAAGCTTCTCCACTCTACCAAGTTCCTCCACTATGTGTTTCTTTTCTCTAAATAGATTGTCAAATACTTCGCAGTTCCAATATTTTAGTTTAAACTTGATAGTTTTAAGCTTTATGAACAGTTTTGAAAGAGGGTTCCTAAGGAAATCATGCTACCACCATTCTTCAATACTTTTTGAGATATCTGGGTGCCTTAACCACATATTTTCAAATCTAAAAGGAGTTTTTAACCCTTGCTAAGGACAAGAACAGTCCAGAACTAAAGGATTGTGATCAAAACCGGTCTTTGGGTGCCCATAGAGTCTGGCATCTCCTAAAAATAGAATGAGTTCTTTGGACATAAAGAATCTATCCAAAAAACCCTGAATGAGTTAGTTTTGAGGATGCCTATTGCTCCAAGTGTAATTTGACCCTTGAAGTTGAATATCCATGAGTTTGTTGTTGTTGACAAATTCACTGAAGTCCTCAGTGTATCTCAGAGCGATCGGGTTGCCTCCTTGTTTGTCAGACGGAAAAATTGGGGAGTTGAAATCTCCGTCCAGCAGCCACGAAATATCTTCAAAATTATTGCCCATTGATGACAAGATTTCCTAAAAATTTCTCCTGTTGGTGATGTTGTTGGGGGCATAGATGTTGGTAGCTATCCACTATAGGTGAGTTTCTTTATTGGTGAATAGAATATTGATAATTCTATTAGAAGAGGATTAAATTCTACCGTCTATGGTCTCAGGGTCCCATAAACAAAGTAGCCCTCCAGAGGCTCTAAGAGAGGGACTGAAGATATATTTACTAATTTTCCATACTAATTTGCAGACTTGAATGCTATTTTGTTCATCCAGCTTTGATTCTTGGAGAAGCATAATGTTTGGTTTAATGTCTTTCCTAACTGCTTTTATAGTTCTTTGTTTTGCAGCCCCATTTAGGCCTCTAACGTTCCAGGAAAGAATCTTCATCGAGACGATTTAGAATTTTGTTTCCTTCCTCTACCTCTTCCTTGAGATGTAGTTGGTTTGGTTCTAACTTCCTCATCAAAGTGAGGGTCTGTATTTGAAGTATTTGGTATGGAGTCTAGAATGGTGGATTGGAGGCCATTAGCAACAACATTCTCTACTTCTTTTAGTCTCTTGTCCATATTTGAGGGTCTTCCTCTCTTATTATCACTACGAACATCTGTGGTGGATGTAGGTTTGGAAGGACTAAGGAGGCGATCAATAGGAGCTGATTTGGGCGGGCTAAGGATCTGCTCGACGACGGGATAAGATGAAGATAATATATGAAGGACATAAACACCCAAAGAAGATCTCAAGGATGGGAGTATGAGGTAAGTGGAAAGGGGTAAAATGAGAGTAGGCAGAGAGGGATCGGAGGTAAGGATAGGGAGATACAAAGGAGAGGAGAAGGGAGAAGGAGAGGGGAGAGAAAAATAAGGATGGGGGCTTGGGATTAGAAGGGGAAATGGGATTATATTTACGTAGATGGGAAGAAATCAGGGTTGGTGGGTGGGTGAGAAGGACTAAAGTTAGAAGGGAATATGGGATCAACATGGACATATTTACCTCTACAAAGCGGAGAGGAGCTCGGATTGGAACTAGGCCTGAGGGTCATATTTATGAAAATATTAGCAAAAATATCTTCAACTTCTTGAAGGTTATATAAGAGAATGAATAGATTGGTATAATGAAGATAAGATCTTACCTGGTTGGCCTTGAGGGTGGCAGGAGCTGGAGGCTGAGTTTGGGTTTGGGGATGCTTACCATTTATAGTTTGCACCTTACTATGGAAACTCTAGTTCTGGATGGCATTCTTGTGACCAGTGTCCCTCTGTCTCTCCTTCTTTAGCAAAGGGCACTGAGATTGAACATGGCCTTGGGTTTTGCACTCTAAAAAATATGCAGGTTTGTTTTCATACTCTATGCCTTGGCGTTGTCTATAAATTTTAGTGATGATGTCCATAAAAGTGGGAAGGGCCGAATCCAAATTTTCCAAGACACAGATACGAGCATAAGTCATCCTAAATCTAGCTCTGGTTGTGGAATCAATGACAACGAGATCAACGATGGGCTATGAAATACCTTTCAGGGCATCATTGTAGAATAACTAAGATGGAAGACCATAGAGCTTGACCCATATCGGTATAGATTTGATAGTCTAAGTTTTAGGGTCAAAGTCCACCCCATCTCCGCAGGAACAGACTACGGTGACCAAAAAACCAAGGTCCACTAGTGAGAATGTAGTGGGTGTCGAAAGCGTTGTTGAGCTTGATCATAAAAAAACCCTCAAGAACGTGACAAGCTCCATATTGCTAGATAACCACCATTTGGACAAATCCCATTATCGAATTGTTTCAATGTCTAGTCGTTCTCCCATAAATTTCTCAATTAGAGATATGGATTCTTGAAAGATTATAGGATCCATTACGTCGCATGAGAAAGATATAGCATTGCCAAAGATAGATAAGGAAAGAGGGGTTTGGAATGGGGAAGCACCAATAGATACCCTCACCTTATAAAAAAAGTACGAAGACCACGGGGGGGCTTTGGATAAGTTACTAGTCAAAACCCTAGTGGTTTCGTGATCGTAGCAGCCAATTTCACCATCGGGCGGATCATCAATATTGCCAACATCACTGTCAAAATTCCCGCCACCAGGGACTGAGTTCGAACCCCCACCTAAAAGGAAAACAACACTAGATAGACCTCCTGTTGCTCCTGCCAAGGTCCCTCTAGCTGCACCTGTCGTTGTTGATCTTTTTGAACCTACTCCTACTCCTACCATTTAATTTAGTTTACTAGTAATTTGTTAATTTTTAATTTTAATTCTATTTTAATTCATGACTATAAATAACCTACTTTTAGAGCCATTTAAAACTTGTTGAGGTGATTTACCTAAAATTTAACATGTACCCTTAATCATGGGAAAATTTTCTATTTCTTATATCACATTTAATAACATTAGTAATTTCTTGATGCAAGGTAAACATTTTTAATCAAATAGATAGGCTTATCATTATAATCATATACTTTCATTTTATTTCACATGATTACATTGATAATGCTATATATTTTTCCATCATTATTTAAGTTGAACTAAGAGGTAAGCAAAAATATACATGAAGAAATACTTGATATTACAAATTTAGATTTTATTCATTCAAATTACTAATTAAATGTTTAGGTGAGTGAAAAAATATTGCATTTTTTCTTATATTTTTTCAAAGGAATAAGGGTGAAGCAATACAACTTGTGATTTTGGATAATATATTTGAATGACTTTATTTGTATCATAAGGTGATATTTCTTTTGGTACTATTTATAAAATAAAGGGTTATCAAGGATCCCATAACCTATTACAACAACTCCCAAACGATCTCATCCCAAAAAACAACAACTAATGTTACAACCACCCCAAAAAAAGCATATCAAATTACAATCAACACTTAGGATTAAATTTATGCCCACAGGTGCACTAAACCGGACTTACCAAAGAAACTAAACCAATCTCCAAAACTTAGATCATAAAAATTCCAATTAATACAAAGAGATAATGGAGGAGAACTACACGCCCAATGCTAAACAACCAGTTTGAATTTAAAAGTGAGCAATAACTGAGGCTTGATAAATGGGCCAACTACCCATCAATAAAAGAAAAACACCAACCAAGATTCAAATGAGTGGCTACACATAGATAATAAAGAAAAATTGCATTGGTACAATTAATTCCCACATGCCAATTTGAAGCAATTCATCCCGAAAAGAGATTCAAAACGAAAAACTAATTCGTATCTAAAAACCACCCAAAGAAAACTGAAGGCTCGAAGAACAAGAATGAGACCCTGTAGTGCCAAATAATAAACCCTTATAAGTTTTTCTAGAGCAGGTATCAAACACGCACATCGACCTAGAGGAAAGAAAACAAAGTCATGAAGAACTTCAATCTAGGTCAAACAATATCTTTAACAATAGCTCCAATGGGAGCAAAATTATGAATGACAAAATGAACTTACAAATGAACATAAAATATTGAAAAGGAAGTTCAAAAATTAAAATCCCTCTCACCTAGGAAGCCCTGGATTACTACCCAACACACCATCCAACCAATGGGCCCAACACACCCCATGGAAAGCCAAGAACTAAAACTATAAAATATTTCAAAGTGACACTGACATATGGAACTTGAATACCAAAATTATCTTCCTCAAGTTCCAGGGGCAGAGGAACAACACCCAAAAATAGAGAACACCCTAAAACGAGATAACAAAAATCTTTCAAAAATTTGGATCCCAAGCACCCAACCAGAAACTAGTCTAGCCATCTACCTACAAAAAATCCAGGTGTTGTAGTTCTTTCAAATGGCCCAACCTTACACCCTCCCCCAACTATGGTTCCTTCATTTGACCCCATCCTTCCACCCAACAATCAACATGCATCAGAAGCACCAACAGCCAAACCATAGACCCAGTAATCGAGAATGAACATTGATAGGATATTACCCAAAAACCCAACCAATTATTGAAGATCCTTCAGCTAGTCAAACCTCCTTCCCTTAGCCCCCCAACCAGGGTTCCAGCTACATAGCCTTCCTCTCCATCAAACCAATAAAATATGCAATACCATCTACTAAAGAAATTCTTTGCCCAAATGGGTATCCATCGGAATG
The DNA here is from genome assembly GCA_028583015.1 of Wollemia nobilis. Classification (NCBI taxonomy): domain Eukaryota; kingdom Viridiplantae; phylum Streptophyta; class Pinopsida; order Araucariales; family Araucariaceae; genus Wollemia; species Wollemia nobilis. Next base: position 6,779,984 of record JAQPPZ010016348.1, read on the forward strand.
TAGGGAAGATTCCAAAAAATAATAGGGCACATGGCCTAAGGCCATCAAGCCGTAGGACCACAAGTGATATTATCAACAATTGAAAGAGAGAATATTGAATAGAAATATGACAAAGGAACTCAAAATATCAAAGGAAGTCATTAGTGATAAAGAGAAAAAGGAAAAAAGGATTGAGAGGATAAGAAGAATAGTTTATAATTTACCAAAATGTATGATGTGAATAATTTCTAATATAATAATATTAGACAATGTTAACCATTTTTTTATGTGGATATGTGATTCCATATTTTTTTTTGGATTTGGTTATCGTGAAAAACCCCTATGACCGAGGTACTGAGCAGTCTCCTCCCAACCATGACCCCTCCTAAAGTTGAAAGATACTTATCAATAGATATTTTAACACAAAGCCACCACACACCCACCCCCTCACACACTTGCCCAGACCGTAGTTTGAACCTTGGGATTCCATATTTTTTTCATAATTTTAAATATAAAGAAAGATATTTTTTAGCAAATCAATGTCAGTTTTTATCTATGTTGAGTATATAAATAAAGGTTGTTTTTCATTTAGATTTAAGTACATGACTAATTAGAAAATATAGAAAAAAATACAAAATCAATTGATAATATATGTGTATAGATTTATGAACCTTCACTTGCCATGTATGCATATAAATTTATTTTTAAAATATTTATTTTTATTAATATTTTTACATGAATAATTTTAAATATTATATATATATATATATATATATATATATATATATATATATATATATATATATATATATATATTCATTTATTTATTTATTTAATAGTATTTTATTAAGCTTGTATGTAGATTTACTAAAATAATCAAATATATATTTGTTTATGTTCTTGATACCACTACTTTAGAAAATATTTAGTAACAAATAAAATTATATATATATATAGAGAGAGAGAGAGTATAGTTCATTATGATAGAATACAATTGTTTAATAAGAATATATATTAACAATTATCATATTACTATTACATTTTAAAATAGGTTATCAAAGGATATAGAAAAAATTGAAGAGAATTTGAAGTTACTCTCTTAAAGCATCCCAAGAAAAGAGTGGATGTGGGCTCTTATGTATCTAGAGGAATGAAAAAAACTAGAGTGGTTAGATCTAGAGAGACAACAAAACAAGTTGTAGATGGTACTTAGAAGGTTTTAGATTTGGGTGGGGGAAAAGGTCCACCAAATCCTAAGAAATAAATTTATTATATTTAAAAATCAAGGGTATAAATACCCTTTAAAAATATTGGGTACTTTAGAAGATGAGAAAAGAACATAAACCTAGTATCTTCTTGATTCAAGAGACTAAGATTGATGATGAGCAAAATTTTCAATTGGTTAATAATACTATTTGGAATGAAGCAAATATGGTAGGAATTTCAATGGTGGGAGCCTTTAGAGGTGTATGGACTCTATGGGACCCTAGAAGATTTGATGGTCAATGTATTCAAAGAAATAAAAGATGCATGTCTATCCTCTTGACTTGTAAAATTATAACTTTTCTTGCATTGTTTCCAATGTGTATGCCCAAACACTAGGTAAGGAAGAAAAAGAGTTTGGGATCTCCTTAGTAATATTCATGAGGTTTCTTAGTGGCCATAGATAGTTTTTAGGTATTTTAACACATCTTTGTATTCTAGTGATAATAAGGAAGGTAGTTGGGTTATTCTAATAGTATGGAAGAGTTTAATGATTTTATCTCTAAATGTGAATTGATGGATTTGGATCTAAAAGGGGCTAAATGCACCTCATATAATAGGATGTTAGAAGCAATTACATTCAAATTTTATTAGATAGATTATTAGCATCATAGTCTTGGTTAACTCACTATGATAACTATTCTCTCAAAGCCCTCTCAAATATTTCCTTTGATCATTCACCACTACTTTTGAAAATGTTGGAGGGAAGAAGAATTAAAGGTAGACCCTCCATATTTTAATTAATATGGATGTCACATCCTTATTTAGCTCAAAATATTTCAAAATGGTGGAACATTAATATTAGGATATCCAAAATATTCCAAGTCTCTTAGAAGCTAACAAATGGAAATAAACCTATCTGAATTCTAAATTATTTTCTTTCCCTTTTGTTTCCTCTTCATTTGTACATGATCCTGCTAAATTTATGATGTCCCTTTAGCTATGTACACATAAATTTAACCTACTTCTAATCCACCATTGATTCATAGTCAAAGAATCTCTCCATATCAGTTATCCAGTGTTCAACTCTTTTGGGTATTGTTGGCATTTTTGCCACATTGATTCTCATTAATGAATGCATTGATGTATTGTTGGGGATCTGACCTTTGATTGATGCAGCTTGGGCGAAAAAAGGAGAAAAATTGAGCAAAAAATGGTTAAGTCTAAAAACTGCAGCGACGCGCTGACATGTTGCAGAATCGCGGTCAACTCAGTCAACGCAGGCAGGTTGGCGGAACCGTCGCGATATCGCGACGTGTTCCGGAATCGCGGGTCGGCGGGCAAAAAAGCATTAAGTTGAAAACATGCAGCGATTCGCTGACATGTCAGCGAATCGCGACCCGGGCAGCTTCGAAGGCGTTAAGTCAAAATTTGCAGCGCGTCGCTGACATGTCAGCGAATCGCGACCGAAAAAGGCGATTGGTACGACGACGGAAACATGTAGCGAAATCGCTACATGTTCCATTTTCGCGGGGTAGAGCGCAGGGAGGAGCAACGACGGGAACATGTAGCGAAATCGCTACATGTTCCATTTTCGCGGGTCAACGGTGGTCAAAGCGTACTGCATGATAAGACGTCACGATTTCGCGACCCGTCGCGATTTCGTGACCCGTCGCATTTTCGCGACCTGCGCAGTTTTCCCGCCAAGTGCAGTATGAACGGCCGAGAGGGTTTTTTGGGTTTTCGATGATTTAATGCTGACCCGAATTAAATATTTTGCGGATTTTCGATGCGGTTAAGGTCGAAGAGTGTCCAGGCCACCAAAATTAAAGGGTTTATTGGTTCAAAGCCGCGGTTCGTGGATTATTTTAACGGCTTCATGCACATGTTTGAAAAAATGAATTTAATGAAGGGCCGCGAACGTTTCATGGTATTTAATTTGTATTTCCTCGAGGCCGCTATTAAGGGGTCGTGTTCCTGATTTCCAAGTGACGGTTGTGGATCACGAGGAAGTTGTTTTTAAATTTTTAATGCTGCAAAGAGGATGGACCTCTATAAAAACCAATGTAATTCTCATTTACAAGGGTTGGAAAAACTTGCTGCTAGAAACTGGAATTGTATTTGCGGGAATACAAGGATCGACTTCTAATTTTTCAAGCGTCGCATGGATGAATTTGCTTTCTCGTTTTCTGCATTTCTAATAGCATTCGTACTCTTGCATTGCTATTACATTTAAATTCTGCATACTGGATTTAAATATCGCGGTCGTGGTACAATTCCTGGAATGTGGGTTTGGAGGGATTTGCAGCATGTGATTGTGCGAGGATGAAGCTGATTTCTTATGTTACTTGCTGTTGTTGCGTTTGTAGTTTCCTGCTATTGTTTTTCTGATCCCATCACTTCGGCTCGTGGCCATATTTCCCATTTCTTTCTCGCAACCTTTTAAATCTCTTTCCAAAGAACCCTATCTTAAACCCATTTTTAGAGTAGTGAAGGGAACCAGCCCACTCTGGAGATTGGTCTAGGAGCCATTTCTTGCTTCCAGCCTTTCAATGTTGGCCGGGTCTAGGGCGCAATTGTAAAAATCCTTTCCTGTGGCAGATTCGTGACCAACAGGTATAAACCCCCAATAAAATTAGGAGTATCTTGTTAGAATAAGAGAATATTCTCTTAAGTTCCACTAGGATAGAAACTTGAGTTTCCACTCCTCCATGTGTCAGGAGAACTCTCAGTGGTGTCTTCATCAGGTCTGATGAGTTGTTGTAATCCAACGACTCTCAATGATCAACTCTACTATTTATACAGAGTTGATCCTTGGAATAAATCAATCAGTTCCACTCTTCTATTCATATTTTATGTAATGCTTTGCATATATATTATTGTGAAATTCTAACATAGTAGCAAAGCATGATAGATTTTGCTAGCATTCTCTCTTGAAGGTTCTAAGGATTTGGTTCACTTGTTTGGATTTTTATTTGACTAACTTGCTTGATTATAATGCAATAAGTCAGTTTTTATCCATATTTTTTCTTAGCAAAATATTCATTGTTAAAATATATGAATTGAAATTGTTTCATGCTTGAGAATATTTTTTTCTTCAAAAAATATATTTCTCATTCCTCATTTTGATTCATTTACTATTTTTCATGGTCAAAAATAAAATTTTAAGCTATGTTTTAATTTAAAGTTCATAGACCAAATCTCCTTTTGGCACTACGTTTCTTTTCTCAAGGTCCAAATTTTTATTTGGCACTGCCTCCATATACGTGGCTCCTCCTTTTTTTGGTCCACAAATTGCAATTAGATTTTATGATTTTAGATTGCAATTAATATAGCTAAATCACGAATCCATTTTTTCTATTAACCAGATACATTTTTTATTCAGCTTCAAGTGTGATTTCTTTGAGTACGTTAGGCTTGGCGCTCCACCCACACATGGCTCTCGGCGTCCTCATTCGTAGCTTCGAATATTCTCACTAGGTGTATCTGGATACGACGCTCTCTAATGCATCGCTCTTTATATTCTTCTCACCTGGTGGAAGAACAACTCACATATCTGCTATTTTAACGTCTCCGATTCCTAGCACTTGTTTCAAAGTATAGTTTTTTTCTAAAATCTTATACAAGGAAATTGATTTTTTTTAATTAAGCGTCAAGTGTGTTTTCTTCAAGAATGTTTGGCTTGGCACACCACCCACACTGGATCTCAATGTCCTCCTTCGTAGCTTTGAATCTTATCACTAGGTGTATTTGGATACGACGCTCTCTTTCACGTCACTCATTATATTCTTCTCACCTTGTGGAAGAACAAATCACATCTCTACTATTTTATCGTCTCTCGTTCCTTGCACTTGCCTGATTCAAAGTTTCGAATTAATTTTATCTCTAATTTCTTCTATAGGGAAGGTTCTTAAAAACTCAACGTTTTCACACAAACCTCTATGAAAACCAACATCCTATCTCAAAATTTTTGCACATAACTAAATGTATGTTATATATATATATATATATATATATATATATATATATATATATATATATATATATATATATATATATATATATATATATATATATATACTTTATATTTTTTTGGGTCTATTGATTTCGTATGCGCAGGTAACGACTTCAATTTCAATCATCCTCGCATCCTTGGTTCCTTGAAATCAAGGTAATATATTTTATATATTTCTATAGTCCCTTTAATCAAGGGACTATAAGGTAATATTACCTTATAGTCCCTTTAAGGTAATATAAATATATATATATATATATATATATATATATATATACTTTATATTTTTTTGGGTCTATTGATTTTGTATGCGCAGGTAACGACTTCAGTTTCAATCATCCTCGCGTCCTTGGTTCCTCGAAATCAAGGTAATATATTTTATATATTTCTATAGTCCCTTTGGTTCGTCTGCGTAGGTGGCATTGTTTCATTCTTAGTGTCCTCGGCCCTCGGGTTAGCTCCACCTGGATCGAACCAACATCGCTACAGAGAAGAAAATATTTTTTTGAAGCCTATTCTAGAGGGAGTTTTTATCTCCCTGAGTGCCTCTTTTGATCCGATAAACTGTATATTTTTTTACTGCTCTCCTTTCTTTTGAGCTCATCTCCTATGATCCGAATAGGCTACCTCTTTTTTTTTTGCTTGTCTTTTCTCAGGTCCCAAAATATATTGTTTAAATTTATTATTTTTCCTCCATATATATTTTTTAAAAGGGTTATTAAAAAATTTGATTTCGATGTATAAATTGGACCCCTCTTCAAAGAGCCTTTTAAAGGGCCTTTGAAAAGTCGTAGTCAATTGTAACCAATAAATAATAAAAAAATAAAATTGGGGGGGGGTGTGGTTTATGTACAATATAATGCACATTTGTGTCTCTTTAGGGGGGGTTGTATAAATTTCCCTATCTTCTCCTCATTTTTTTCTCTTTTAGGCATATTTATTTAGAGGTGTAATTAATAGATATAAAATTGCATATGCTTACACTCTCTAAAATAATTCTCCTATTTCAATAATATTTTTAAGGGAATAACAATTTGTTATAGCAATTTTTATCAAAAGGAGTTCTATTTTTTTTTTAAATTCATTTCTCTTATTTAATTTTAACATATTTATTTCAAATAAATATTGTAAGGAAGAGATTTTAACATTTTTCACTAAGGTGTTATTGTTGAAATATTAAAACACTCAACTTATTTTCATATTTGTTATGTTAACATATTTCAAATTAATATTGTAAGGAAGAGATATTAATTTTTTTCTCACTAAGGTGTTATTGTTGAAATATTAAAAACAATCAACTTCTTTTTATATTTGTTATTTATCTAAACAAACACATAATTGTGTTTAAAATTAATATCTTCATCCTCAAAATATATTTGCCTACGTTCCATGTATCATTACCACTAAAAACTTATAGTTTCCCTCATGTAAGGGCGGGTTTTTGGAGGCACTTGGTATAAAGGCTTGGCATATATTTTTCATTCATCCATTATTTCTTTTGGATATCTCTCTCACTTATAGTTTCCCTCTAGTAAGGGCAAGTTTTGAGAAAATCCAAAGAAAAAATAGGTTGAATTCTCTGCATTTCAAGCCTACATCCCTTGACAAACTCTTCTCTATACTTATAGTTTCCCTCAAGTAAGGGCAAGTATTGAGAGGAACTAAGAGGAATTGGAAATTCAAAAGCAAACAATACTCAAAACTCATTATACTTATAGTTTACCTCTCGTTATGGTGGGTATATTGAGTTCTTTAAATATTGAAAAGCTTCATCAACCTTAACCTTTTGCATTAATTTAATTTTTGAAGTTCTAAGGGGGATATATTGGTTAATTAAAACTTCAAACCTTTTAAGATGATGAATTCAATTGAACCTCTCACCCCTCATAACTTTCACACTTGGAAACCTAAAATCTTAAATATTATATCTCAAAAAGGCCTTACTCATTTGTTAGAAGAAAAGCAACCAGAATTTGAGAAAGAATATGAAATTTTTGTTCATAAAGGAAAAATGCACGAAAATATGGGTATTATTAGCTCTAATTTTCATGAAAGTTTGTGGTTTCACATTTTAGATTGCAAAAAAACTCATGAAATTTGGGAGAAACTAAAGACCTTTTTTGGGAAAGTAGATCAAATGAGATCAATGCAACTAGAAGTAGAACTAACATCTTTGTCTCGTGAAGATTCTAGTAGTATTGTTGACTTCCTCACTAAGTTCAAAGAAATTCTCACTCAATACAAAGGTAGTGGGAAGACTAATACTGAATATGAATGCATTTATCTAATCCTTTCTAAGCTAAATGGTTTTTTTTAAATCTTTGCTACCACCTTTAGATCTACCAAAGACACTCTTGGTACAACATTTAAAATACCTTCTTTAGAAGAATTCTATGATAGATTAACTAGGGAAGAAACCAAACTTGCTAGATATGAAATCATTTATTCTTCCTCTTCCTCTAAAGCCTTAGTAGACTCCACCTCTTCTAAATAAAAATTCAAAAAGAAGGAAAAGACCCCCATAACATGTACTCACTATAAAAATAATGGTCACTCTACAAATAAATGCTGGAAAAGATTACAACAACTAGAGGCAGCTATAAAAGATCAAAATATAGATAATAAAAAGTAAATAAGAGAATCCCTTAATGTTCAAGGAAAAACCTTCAATTCTTCCTCTAATTTTTGGGTCCTAGATTCTAGAGCTACTCATCACATGACTACTTCAGATAAGTCTTTTATTCTATCTCCTCTAGCTCTACTTGTAGCATAGAAGTGGGTGAATCTTCCTTTATCTCTATCAAAGGAAAATGGGACATAACTATTGATGGTGGCTCTATAAATAATTTTCTCTATGTTTTAAACATTGCCACCAATCTCCTCTCCATATATCAGATTTATACTTCCTGTAAAGGGGAAAATTGTTCTCTTCTACCCAATAGGAGTTGAGATAAGAGACTTCCAAGATCCCCATTCTCTTATAGCCAAAGGAAATATCGATCTTAACTCTCATCTATTTCACTCCAAAGGCTTCCAAAATCTAGAAGGATCCTCATGTTTTGTGGCTCATGGATATCTTGAAAGTCAAATTTGGCATGAAAGGTTTGGTCATATTAGTTACAACTACCTAAAGGATTTGAGCACCCATGATATGGTAATAGGTTTACCCCATGTCTCTTCTATTAATGGAGTTTGTCTTGGATGTGCTCTTGGAAAGCAACATCAAGATCCTTTCCACCCAAGTAGTTCTCCAAAAACCTCATCCCCTCTAGATTTAATCCATAGTGACTTAATGACCTTTCCTAAACCATATTTCAAAGGAGCAAAGTATGATCTGACCTTTATTGATGAATTTTCTAGAAGGACCTGGGTCTACTTTCTGAAATATAAAAGTGATGTTTTATCCCACTTTAAAGTTTTTAAAGCCTTAGTTGAAAATCATGCATCTTGCAAAAACAAGATTCACACTGATAATGGGGGGAATAATGCAGTAATGAGTTTTCCATATTTCTTTCAAGTCATGGTATCATTCATCAACATTATGTCTCCCATAATCCTCAAAAAAATGGCATTACAGAAAGGGAAAACTGAACCCCAAAAGAGATGGCAAATTGTATGCTCCATTCAAGAGATATTCCAATTTGTTTTTGGTAGTTGTACAAATTATATTTGAAATCGCACACCTCATATAGCTCTTGACTATTTAACTCCTGAAGAAGCATGGTCTGGCTCAAAACCAAGTTTTTCCTACTTCAAGATATTTGGGTGTACTGCTTGGGCTCACATCACAAAGAATAAAAGGAAGACTCTTGATAAGAAAAGCAAAAAGCTCATCTTTTTTTGTTATTGTGAAGAATTGAAAGCATACAAGTTTCTTGATCCTTCAATTCATGAGGTTTTATTTCATAGGAATGTCCTATTTGATGAAACATTCCCTCAAAAATATCCTCAAAAGCCCTCTTCCTCCATTGAACCTTCTCCTATAGTATAACCTCAATATTATGAAGATCCAACTCTTAAAGTTAACTTAGTCATTGATAATCAATATGAAGAACCTGTAACTCCATCTCAATGTCTTTCAACTCCTTCAACTCCTTCCTCTATGCCAAAATGGGCCCACACCATTGTTAAATAAGCTCCTCCTTCAACTAGATCATCCAAACCCATAGGCACTGGTCTTGTATGTTAGTCTATTTCCTCTGATCCTCAATCCTTCAAAGAATCCTTAGATATTAAGGAATGGTATGATGCCATGGAAAACAAATTTTCTTCATTAATCAAAAACAAGACTTGGAATTTAGTTACCTTACCTAAAGGAAGGAAATTAGTTCATTGTAAATGGATCTTCAAAACCAAATATGGGTCTAATGGAGAAATAGACAAACACAAGGCTCATCTTGTAGCAAAATATTTTTCTTAAATTGAAGGTATTGATTATGCAAAAACCTTTGTTCCAGTTGCTAAAATGGAAAATCCATGGATATAATTAGCTACATAGATTCATATTGGGTAGGTTCAATAGAAGATAGATGTTCCACCTCAGGATATGTCTTTTGCCTTGGTTCCTCACCAATATCCTAGTTATACAAGAAATAACAAGCAGTAGCCCTATCTTCTATAGAGGCATAATATAGGGCAGCAGTTTTGGCTAGTCAAGAAGCTCTTTGGCTTCATTAAATTTTGAGAGAATTTGGTTTCACCCATGAATAACCTATAACTCTTTGGTGTGACAATCAGATCAAAATTCATATTACATGTAGTCCAGTTGAACATCAGCAAATCAAGCACATTGAGATACACATGCACTTCATAAGACATCATATTTAGAGTGGGGACATACACTTGGAATATATTCCAACTGAGGCACAAATTGTAGATATCTTCACCAAGTCATTTCCTTCTCCACGTTACCTTCAGTTGCGGGATAAGCTTAGAGTTATACAGCTGCATTGATTGGAATTATGATGACAATATTCTTATAATAGTTTGTTTTTCCCACATGGTTTCTTTCACAAAATATTTATTGTATATGAGTACCTAATCAGGCCGATTTTTTGGGCCTCATATTTATTTCTTGTATAAAGAGGACAATCTTTGCCATACGAATACAAGCCTCACATTGTTGGTTTTTTCCACAAGGGTTTTTTCACAAAAAATATTATGTAAATGAGTACCTAATCAGGACAAGTTACCGGGACTCATCTTTCTTTCTTGTTAAAGAGGACAATCTTCACCATATGAAGACATGCCTCTCTTCTTCTCATAGTTGGTTTTTTCCCATAGGGTTTTTTCACCAACAATATTATGTAAATGAGTACCTAATCAGGCCAAGTTGCCATACTCATATTTCTTTCTTGTTAAAGAGGATAATATTCGCCATATGAAGACATGCCTCTCTTCTTCTCATAGTTGGTTTTTCCCCATAGGGATTTTTTACCAACTATCTATTATATTAGGAGGACAATCTTCACCATACGAAGACAAGCCTCTAACTTCCTTTTGATTGATAGTTTTTCCCGTTGGGTTTTACCATCTCTTCAAAATAAGTCATTGTACATGAGTACCACATCAGGCCTTGTTTCCAGGATTCATTTGTACAATTCATCCCTAGTATCACTTAAGGGGGGTGTTAGAATAAGATAATATTCTCTTAATTTCCACTAGGATAGACACTTGAGTTTCCACTCCTCCATGTGTCAGGAGAACTCTCAGTGGTGTCTTAATCAGGTCTAATGAGTTGTTGTAATACAATGACTCTCAATGATCAACTTTTCTATTTATACAGAGTTGATCCTTGGAATAAATCAATAAATTCCATTCTTCTCTTTATATTTTGTGTAATGCTTTGCATATCTATTATTATGAAATTCTAACATATCCATATTCGACCTACTTCCCATACTATATATTGCTTGAATTAAGCACTACTCTAGTTCTTCTCCTCACTCTTCAACTTGAGCTTTTGGTTGACCAACCTCTTCCTCTTCACTATCACTCACATGTTCAATACAAAAATATATCCTTTGGTTAGTATTAATTGTATCTAATCAAGCTATAATTTTCTTTAGCATCTCAAGTATGTCTATAGGTCAAGACATAAGTTCACATAATCTTCCTCTTTCTTAATGTGTCATATCTCCTCCAACATGTATTGCATACCTTCGAAAACCTATGCTAATAATAATTCATGTAATCTAGAGAAGGGGGTCTAATAAAAGACTACATCATTTAGCAGCAAAGAAATTTCATGAAAAATAACAACAAAAAAACTTTTCAAAATAATAAAATATCATTCAAATTTCTTATTTTTAGTTGGAAAAATGCAACTATACATTTTATTTATGCTTTTTCATTAGTGAAAATGAAGATAAAAATGAAAAAGCCAAAAGCCATGTAACTTTATCTTCAAATCCTTCTCTAATTTTTTTCTTCTCATATTTGTCATGTGTTTGTATGGTAGCCTCACTTGTACAACAAGCTCAGATGGTAGACATAGATGACATGATGATAGATAATAGACAGTATGATGATAGACAATATATGGCAAATGATAGATAACATTATGACAAATGATAGCGGGTAGATAGTATGACGACAAGTGATAGATAATAGATAATAGATGATAAATAATATATAACATAACAATATATGGTATGACGATAGACTATAGATGGCATAAAGGTAGCATCAAGATGACAACAACATGATTGTAGCAATAACAACATTAATTTAATTGTATGATAATAACATGTACATTATAATAGAAGTAGCAACATTAATCATTTGTATTGTGGTAATTGTTAGAGTAGGTTGTTTACCTTAGCTCATGTTCACCTAGGTAATTTATTTCCTTTTATTTAGTTATTACATGTATTTTCCCCACCCTCTTATGTGTGGATATTTTATTTATCTTATTTGGATGTTGTTAAATATTACAAATTTATTTCTTAGATATTATAGCGATATTTTTAGGTTTGACTATTCCTAGGAGTTATGGGGATATTTTTAGGTATAATTGGAGGGTTGAGATTCTTTATTCCTGATGAGTGTCTTTGACTCTCATCATTTAATCTCAATTATTTATCAATCCGGGGTGGTGTCCAAGGCTATCTACGATAGAAGGCTAGGGCAAAGTACAATTCAGGCATTCATATTTCAAGCATTTATTGGGTGAGACAGATTTGGTTTAGCCTTTTGGTGTCACACTAAACCTAATCTATAGAATGGAAATTTGCAAGAAATAAAAACTAATTCTAATTTCAAAAAATTAAAGTTAACTACAATTGCATGAATTGAAATTGTTGAATTGAAATCTAATCTACTTTTGCAGAATTGAAGTAACAGAATTGAAATTGCTAAATTAAAATGTTGCTAAAATGAAATCCTAAATTACACTTGCAAAACTGAAACCTATTTTACTCTTGCAGAATGGAAGTTATGCTTGGAAATAAAACACCTGTCAATGCCTTGCCACAAAAGGTCATCAAGCTTCTGCTACAAGAATTGACAACAAAATGAAATATGCTAAAAATGAAAAGTTGTTAAAACAGAAAAGTAGGGCAAATATAGAAAGCAAAGGAAAAATGTTTAATATAATTTGTCAGCTGACATACACATAAATTTTGTACACAAACATAATAGAAAACATAAATCACATAATACAAAATAAAAACAAGAAAATGAAATCTGGCAAGCAATCTATTAATTCTGCTACAGCAAAATTACAGATTAAAACCTGCTATAAAATCCCTCCTTCTATATCTGAAAGTGGGCCCATAGTTCCTGATCTAGAAGGAAGTGAAAAACACTCCTTAAATAATTAACACTCAGAATAGAAAATGATAAAATATCTACACTTTTATTGATAACAAAACATGCTGAAAACTGTTACAGAAAATTGTTGTACAATCCTAATTGCTGCTATTGAAAACTCTCCTCTATTCTAATTCCTAATTGGCTCAACCAAGGAAGGAGCTATGTTATTTATATAAATATTTACAACATATCCCATGCCCAAATCAGCCTATGTGCTACTTTACAGTGATTTGCCAATAATTCTGGATCTAAAATAAATGTAAATTTGGATAGTTTGTGTTGCAGTAGTAGTCATTTGCCCTTAGAAAGCATCTTCGGTGGTGGGAGTATGTGGGAGAAGTATATAAATATCTCACATATCTTTCTTCACTTCATAATATACCCTTTTTATCTTGCAAACAATTTTCTATTATGCTATAGTTATTTCTGTGTTTATCCTAGAAGAGGATCAAAATTGATCTTTTCCATGAATGGTGGCTTTGGATGGCAAGGACAACAAAGTCAGATGGGAGATATTTTCCTTTAACCTTTTCAACCTTATTTCCCTTTTTCCATCGTCAAAAATAGTCAAAAATTCAAAAAGCACTTTTATGTTCTCATTCCGAAGATAAGTGGCTCATTCCGAAGAGACTGTATTTCTCATTCCGAAGATGTCCGCTCATTCCAAAGATCTTTGGAATGACCAACTGTGTGCTCTTCAAGTGATTTTAGCTGCTTTTATTAGGTGGATTAGCCCTCAGGATCAGATTGCAATAGCCTTCATTCCTCTCCATGTGTGAATTCCATGCCTTGCCATTCATTTGTAGCTTGCTGGAATTTACATGGTAAATTACTGCATTTTCCAATTCTGCTGCACAGTTATAAAATATTGGCATTTCTTGCAAATTAAAATAAATTAGAACATTGAAAAATTATTCAAATATCAACATGAAGGATTACATCAAGCCTCTACTGAATATACACTTCATTCACCAAGTAACAATGCTGAAATAGTGCAACAGTGCTACACAATTGTCCCTGCTCTGTTATACCCTGTTGTTGCCTATTTAGACCATGTGGGAATGCTTCTAAATAGTTCGTATGACTTATGTAGTCCTTCTGAACTCATTTCATCTATATCCTCATGCTTTTCTTGACAACTTCAAGGTGTTCCTATAAAGTAACAGCTTGCTGATTTTTATATGGCTGTTTTTTTAGATTTTTAGATTTATGACAATCCTAAAATTTTGGCTTCAATGTGGATTTGAAACAAGTTGAAGGGTAGGAAAACATTCAAAAACCATTTATAATTTAATGGATATCAGCATACCATATTTGGTTAATTGAAATGCATGTTCTTACTTGCTACTTAATCAAGCAAAATCAGTCACAAAATGTTGAAAATAGTCAAAAACAAAGATATAGTATTCCTAACATAAAATCATGTAAACACTTAACAATAGTATATTTTAGTCAACTATTTTGCAATTAACTTATCATATGGTAGTCAAACATTGTGCAATAATGAGGCATTTTTGGGCCTCATCACTTCCCATAGCAATTATAGATCTATTGACCATATCACTTATTTATTTTGTACGGTGGATATTCAACCTTAGATTTATTCTACAGCTATGGTTTATCATCATTGCCTATTTAAGAAAGGTACCTTCATTATACTTTATTTTCATTTTGTAGATATAATATATGATATTTTTTCTCTTTGTTTTGTATATTTATTTATAAGCTTATGCTATCAATTTGCTTTTAGATTATTATTTTGGTTGAATTTGGCATTCTGATAATACCTATGATCCTTGTAGCTTGGAATTATTTGATTATCATTGTCTTCATGGCATCAGAGTAATAAATATTGTAGTCATCCATTTGTGAGTGTTGTGTAGTTGTTTTTCTTGCAAGTTCAAATATTGGTATGGAAGCTTCAATTTTTGTGATCAGGTCCTTAGTGGAATTTATGGCCAGTCTCCTTCCATTGTTAAATCCTCATCAGTGTCCTGAAATCTCTTCTTCTCATACAACAACAACCTCATTCTCTTCGATCTATCCTAAGCAATTTTTTTAGTAATTCCCTTTTTTGACAAGGTCACCAATAAAACCCGTGTTTGTATTTTACATATATATTCTTATAAAACATGAATTTTTCCATAAAATATTGTAGAGGTATTTAGACGTATTCATATGATCTGTGTCCAAAATTTCAGCTCATTTGGATAAGTATTCTTCATATTATCACAATTTTATGGAAACCTATCTAGATTTAGTAATCTACATATATCTTCATCAAAGCTTCGAATGTTTTGTAAATTTTTTTACAAAATCTATATAATCATATGATAGACCTAAAAATAAAATTTTAGCACATTTGGAGCTATATTTTGAGCATTATAGTAATTTTACTATTTTTATTAAATTCGTTCTTTTGGGTGAAATATTTGGATATGCTTAGAAAAATATTTTTGAGAACTGTGAAATCATGTTTCTGATATGTCGCTAAAATTTTAGATTGTTTGGATCGGTATTTAGATATTTAAGACAATTTTATAATGCACTCTCAATATTGCATTTTGAAAATATTTTTGCACTTCAACTTTGTATATCGACTATTGTTATAAAGTATCATATTATGCATTCTTGTGAAGCTAATAAAATAATATTTTGGGGGGTTGTATCGGTGCTAATTTGTGGATCCTATCTACCTTATTTTGCTCTTTGGTGATTTTTGTAGAATGGCTTCTTCATCTTCTTTTGCATTAGATCAATATGAGACATTAACAACACATAATTATATGGAAACAATCATTAAACGCAAAGGATTATGGACTTTAATTTTTGAAGAACAACCATATTTCACTAGAGAATAAGAAAAATTTCACCACTAATGAAAATTAGATGAATGTATGGGTTTAATTGGAACTTATGTAAGTGATAGTATTTTATTTTATTGGAAGGATGTGAATCTCCTTTATATATTTGGGAGAAATTGGAAGGATTTTTTGGTAAGGTGGATCACATAAGAGCCATGCAGCTTGAAGTTGAGATTAATTCTCTCAATCTTGAATATTTTCCATCTATTGTAGACTGTCTTACTAAGTTAAAGCACTTGTTGACACAGTTAAAGGGGAGTGGGAGAGATAAGAAATATGGAAAGTATATTTACTTGATTATATCCAAGTTGAAAGATCGATTCCAAATTTTTGCTTCTACCTTTTTCTCTAGAATGGATGCCTTAGGTTCCACATTAAAAATGCCTGATTTGGAGTTGTTTTGTGAAAGAATTACTATGGAAGAATATAAATTGTCTAACCTTGAGTCTTCCATATCTCAAAAGGCATTAGTAGCATCTAGTCCTAAGGATAAAGTAAAATAAAAATGTAAACCTAAGTCTTCTTCATATCCATATCAAAGTGCTCCTAAACCCAACGAATTTAAATCTAAACACAAAGATTCTTCTAAATATAAGAGTAAATCTATCCTTACATGCTCCTTTTATGGGTGGAATTATCATTAAGAAACCAAGTATTGGAAGAGAATGCAATTCTTAGAGGATGCATTCAAAAAACACAAGATATCTCTCTCCACTCCACCTCCTTCCAGTGAGCATGACGAAGCACTTAATGTTGTTGGGAGATCTCAAAAAGTTGTTGCAAATAGTTGGGTTATAGATTTTTGTGCTTCTCACCACATGGCTTCTTCTAAGGAGTCATTTGTATCTCTTAGTTCGAGTTCTACTTCCAACATCGAGGTTGGAGAATCTTCCTTTATTTCTATTAAGAGAAAAGGTGACATAGAGCTTGATGGTGGTCATATCAATAATGCACTATATTTTCTTGATATCACTACAAATTTACTTTATGTTTATCAAATTTTTCATTATGGTCAAGACAACACTATGACTTTCACACCATAAGGAGCTAAAGTTAGAATCTTTTTGGAGCATAGTTCACTTGTTGCACAAGATGTTGTTGATTATAGTTCCAGATAATATCACTTTGAGGGTTTTGGTGATACTTATTCTGTAGGGACATGCTTGGTTGCTCATGTAGATTTTGAGAGTAAGCTTTGACATGAGAAATTTGGATATCTTGATTATAGATATTTGAAGGAGTTGAGAACTCATGGTATGGTTGATGGTTTTCCTAGAGTTTATTATCTTAATGGAATTTTCCTTGGATGTGCTTTAGGGAAATAAAATCAAGACCAATTCCTAAGGGTGATTCAAAGAGAGATTCTTCACCACTTGAGCTTGTGCATAGTGACTTTATGGCTTTTCCTACTCCTTCTTTCAAAGGAGCTAAGTATGCACTTATATTTATTGATGATTTTTTTAGGTGTACTTGGGTTTATTTTCTCAAGTACAGGAGTGATGAATTTTCACACTTCAAAGTATTTAAGGCTATTGTCGATAATAAATATTTGAGTTGCATAAAGAAACTTTGCACTAATAATGGGGGGAGGACTTTAGCAGAGCTTTTTCTAATTTTTTGGTAGCTCATGGCATTATTCAGCAACATTTTGTTCCTTATACTTCATAGTAGAATGGCTTAGCAAAAAGTAAGAACAAAACTTTGAAGTGTTGGACATTATGAGTCCCTAAGCTAAAAGTTGTCATTGATGTCAAAAGGACCTATGTAAGTAAGAACTATGATTTTGCTCCACAAAGAGCTTCATGAGAAGCCAAGGTTTTGATCAAAGGTTCTAGAAGGGATGCATAGCATTTGGTTCCAAAAGGAGCTTCAAGGGAAGCTTAGCAAAAATTTTATGAAAACCAAGGAAGGCAAGGATATATTTTATTTAAAACCAATGGATGACAGATTTGAAATGGGTTTTTTTTAAAACCCAAGCTCGTTTTATCAAAAAAGGTGTCCCGGTGATGGATAAATTTAATTTTAAAGGTTTAGTTTAAATTTAAATTTATTTAAAATTTAAATTTAAATTTTAAATTTAAATAAAAGGTTTTTACCTCCATTCTTATTGGCACCGCTGACGTCATGAGGTCAATGTTAAAATGACTGACGTATTCTCATTGAAGGATGACTTATATAAATAAGCAAAATGTTTTCCATTTAAAAAACCTGAGTCATGTTGCATGATTTTCGAAAAAAAAAAGTATTTATGCATCCGAATATTATGCAATGAATTTCGTGGAGTGTGATGTGGGCAGTCAAGTCATGGATGGTCAAATTTTGGTACCTTGTGAGGAAAGCACACACGGTTTAAGGAAGAGAGTGCCCAAGGTACTCATGTGGCCAGTATTAGGTCATGTGGCTTAGCTGTCGCTTGGCAGCACGATGGGCAAAGGTTCAAAACACAAAAGCACTTTGCGGGCTCCTTTAAGGTATGCACTCTGAATCCGATATTTATGGGGGTAAATATTTTAATTAAAATATTTACTTTCTAAGGTTTTATTATGATTTTGTGGGAGATATAAGGTTGAGCAAGCTTTAATATTTTAATAAGGTTTGATATTTGATTAATGTGAGATATTGCCTAAGAAAGCTTTGTGATATTTTTGAGTGCAAAAGTGTTGAAAGGAAGGATATAATATATTTGATTTATTTTATGGTATAAGTGGTTTGTGGAGTGACAAGGTTATGCAATGATTTGATTTTATTTATTTTATTTAATGGTACAAGTGGTTTTAGCAATGATAAGGAATTTGTGCATTAATTATTAAGAAGGTTTTCTAAATTAAAAGCCTTGGTAAATATTATTGTGAAGTGGAGTAATGTTGATTATTTTGTGATCTTCTAACCCTTGTTATTATTGGCAAAAGAATATTGTGATTATAGAATATTTCCAAAGAGGCTAATTCATCTTCATAAAAGGTATGGGAACATTCTCCTATTGATTTATTATGGTGGTTGATTTCTGAAAATATCTTTGGAGTGAAAAGGATTGATTGTGGTTTTCTTTTCGAAAGTGATTGGTTTAATGCTTCAAGTTTTTATAGATTGAGATTTGTGATTAAACCTTGTTGTTGGAGCCCATTTGTTGTGGAAATAACTTGAACTTGAGTTAGAAAAGAACATGAGTATCATTTTTATGTGAGATTTTTTGTTGAGCATTGTTGGAAATATTTTGAGTTGATTGATACATGCTTGGACTAGGGTTTGTGAGAAAGGGTTGTTCATTGAGGTGCTTGGTTGAGTTGATTTGATTGAGCCTAGTCAAGTGGATGCATATGGTTATTCAAGTTTCATAAAACAAACTATTTTATATTCTTGATTTGAGTTGAGATTGATACTTGAGAATAGAACATATAGAGTCTCTAACAATTCTCTTTATGCTTCTATGATATTTATTTGAGTTAGGATTTATATTTGAGAATAAAACATATAGAGTCTCTACCAATTGTCTTTATGCTTCTATGATAATTATTTGAGTTGAGATTGGGATTTGAGTATAGAAAATATAGATTTCCTAACAATTATCTTTATGCTTCTATGAGATTGAGTTGAGATATTGATTGACCATTAAGTATAGAAAATATTAAGTCTCTAACAATTATCTTTATGATTCTTTGAGATTGGACAAGTTCTATGTAAGATTGTTAAGCAAATTTGAGCAAGTCATAAAGAGGACTTGTTGAGCAGATTTGAGCAAGTTCTGTTTGGACCTGTTGAGCAGATTTGGAAAAGTTTTGAGTGATCTTGTTGAGCAGATTTAGACAAGTTCTAAGTGAGCTTGTTGAGAAGATTTGAGAAGTTTCTGAGTGAATCTATTGAGACAGAGCTTTGGAGGTGACAGAGTATAGAGGACATAGTCTCAACGAATAGATATGCAATAGCTAGAATAGTTGAAAATAAATATGAGTGAGGAGTCTTCAAGTGGAGAGAGATCCACCAATGAGTGCAGTAGAGAGACAAAGTCTTCTAGAAGATCACTAGCCAGAGCAGAAGGAAAAAGAGTTCTCCTGTGGAAGAGATGCATGAACTTGAGATTAGGGTATCAACATATCCTTTGGAAAGAGGTCCATAAGCATTGTAATTGGGAAGGATTTCCAAATATATTGATTGAGAAAATTTTAGTAAAATATTTTCTTTGTGGAGTAGCCCACATTGGGTGAACCACATAAATTGTGGTGTCTCTATTGTGTATGGTGTTTTGTGCATTGCTTTGATTACTGCTATTGATACTTCTATATATACACTACATAATATTGAATTGAAATAAAAAGTAAAAAATGGGTCTTATATTGTTCACCCCTCTCTTAGTATAATCTTGTGTTCTTCAATTGGTATCAGAGCGGGTTCCTTCAAAAGAGTTTGATAGCTTGAAGGAAAAGTGGTCTAAAAACACAATGAATCAAAAGGATCAAAGAGACAAACTCTTCAATAATGCAGTACTAATATTTTACGGAAGTGACTTCTTATATTGGTGTATGCTGATGATATTTTACTTGATGGTGCTTGGCAATGAACTTTGGGATGTAGTGGAGCTTGGATATGATTAAACATTCAATCCTACTACAAATAAGAAAGGTAAAATTCTAATGCATGCAATTTCAAGAGCTATAAATTCAATTATAAAAGAGCTTCATATATCAAAATCTATGAAGGTTATGGAATGTAAAACCACAAAAGAAATATATGAACTTCTGCATGAAATATATGAAGGAGATAAAGGAGTTAGAATGGCTAAGATCAGAAATCTCAAAGGAGAATTTGAGAACCTAAGAATGAGGGATGATGAAAACATTTGTGACTATCTCAACAAGGTTGATGAACTTGTACATGAGATGAAAGATCTTGGAATGAAGGTTGATGAATCTGACGCTTGTGATAAAATCTTGAGGACTCTTCCAAAAAGGTATAGTGAAAATGTTTATGCTATAGAAACATCAATTGATAGTGATTATTTGACAAGGAATTCTTTGCTTGGCATGCTTACTACTTTTGAGATAAGAACAAAATATCCTATTCCTCCAAAAGAAGTTGCTTTTAAAGTAGACAAAAATAAAAAGGTAAAGAAGATAGAATCAAGTAGTGATTCATCCAGTGATGAAGAATCAAATTATGGCAGAATAGATAGAGGTTCTAGAAGACCCATAGATCTAATATCTATCGACTGTTTCAATTGTGGACGGTATGGACACTATGCAACAGAGTGCAAAGAGCCAAAGAAAAATAATTATGAATAAAAACATGATCATAGATACATGGAATTAGAAAGACACAGGTACCATAAGAAAAGCAAGGATGGACAAAGTAGACAAAAAAAGAAGCTCTTCCAAAAATAAAAGAGAAGCTACTATGCAGAAAATGCAAGTAAATACTCAATTGACAGCGATGCTAGTTTTTCAGACAATGATAGACATGAAGTCATATTTATGGTTAAAGAGAAAAATCTAGTTAAGGAAAGGACTCAAGTTATTATCAAGTGTTTTATATGTGGTAAATTTGGACATCTTGAAGATGATTGCACTAGGGATGGTTATAGTTTCAGTGATGATGATTTTGAAGATGCACTTGAAATACTAGATGAGAATCTTCTAATGGCTTTGGAAGATAAAAAAAGTGATCCTATAGAAGAGAAGTTAAAAGGGAGTAATGATAAGGATAAAGGCAAATAAATAGAATATTATTCAATAGAGAATGGTTATGATATCAAGGGAGAACTTATATATGACATTGACATAGTAAAGAAGGTTAGAAAGCAACACTCCAAGCTTGAAATTTAGTTTCAAGAATGTGATGAAGAAATGTTATTTCTCATAGAGTATTTAAACAAGTCAAAGGCTAAGGCAAGCAAGTTCAAGGATAAGTTAGAAGCAAAATTTTTGGAATGTAAGAAGTTAGCACAAGAAGTGGCTACTCTAAAAGAATACTTAAAGGACTCCAATATGAATATGAATATTTTCACAAATAGCTCTAATAACTTGGATAATTCCATATATGGACACCAGCGAACATCATGTTCAACAGGTCTTGGCTTTGGAAAGGTTTAAAATAATCAAGAAAAAGAATCTACTTCAAGTCTTGATGAAGAATAAACTTCAGAAGAATATACATCAGAAGAAGATAGTTTAAGTGAAAGTGGTACATCAAAGGATGAGTTGGACAACAAAGAGAGAAACAATGCACAAAGAAGATACATATGGAATAACAATCAAGATAGGATACCAATGAGGTCAAGACAATGAGGATTCAATGGAAGATGCTTTTCATGTCACTGGTTTGGACACATGGCTTCACAGTGCAAGACTCATGAAAGACAGGTATATGAAAAAGAACAACTTTTCCAAGGTTATTGCTACTCATGCAATGGTTTTGATCACAAGGCAATAAATTGTAGGATTAATGATAGAAGAAGATATGGCTTCATTAGGAGAAATCCTAATACAATTGCACATCCAAGGAATAATAATATTAAGTGTTATAAGTGCAATAATGATGGTCACATAGCAAGATGGTGTAGAGCAAATATTCCAAAAACATGTATGAATAGGAACAGGAACATGAACAGTGACAGGAATACGAACAGGGATAGGAATATAAATAGGAACAAGAATATGAATAGAAACAAGATTATGAACAAGAATAAAGACTCTAAAAAAAATAGAGACTTAGAAAAGAATAAGAACATGAACAAGGATGAGAACTGGAACAGGAATAGAAGTGATGACAAGAACAGGGATGACGACTTAGAAAGAAACAGTGAGCAGATTTAGAAGACTCGCAAAAGAAGAGAGAAATATAAAGGCACAAATATGTGCTTTTGAGGTGTATAAATACTCCCACCCTAGAATTAACCACCTCATGTGGATGTGGGGGAGGGGCTAAGCTAAGAGGCTCATTCTTAGTCCCGAGCCCCAAAGGTGACCCTTTGCCATTTATGTCAAAGGGGCAGAGATTTTTGTATTGGGGAAATATTGGATATGAGATTTGATATTTGAGAGAGCATTGAGCCAGGGGAAGCAAAGTCCCAGGGGGAGCAGAAAAGAAGGTCAGGTTTCAATAAAATGAATATGGGTTGCCATCAATGACAAAGGGGGGATTGTTGGACATTTTGAGTCCCTAAGCTAAAAGTTGTCATTGATGTCAAAGGGACTTATGTAAGTAAGCACTATAATTTTGCTCCACAAAGAGCTTCATGAGAAGCCAAGGTTTTGATATAAGGTTCTAGAAGGGATGCATGAAATTTGGTTCCAAAAGGAGCTTCAAGAGAGGATTGGCAAAAGGTTTTTATGAAAACCATGGAAGGCAAGAAAAGGTTTTATTTAAAACCAATGGATGGCAGATTTGAAATGGGTTTTTCTTAAAACCCAAGTTGGCTTTTTGTTTCATCGAAAAAGGTGCCCCCATGATGGAGAAATTTAATTTTCAAGGTTTAGTTTAAATTTAAATTTTAAAATTAAATAAAAGTTTTTTCCCTCCTTTCTTATTGGCATCATCGACATCGTGAGGGTAATGTTAAAAGAGCCAATGTATTCACATTGAAGTATGGCTTATATAAATAAGTCAAAGGTTTTCTATTTAAAAAACCTGAGTCATGTCACATGATTTTCAAAAATAAAAAGTATTTCTACATTCAAATATTGCGTAGTGAATTTCATGGAGTGTGATGTGTGCAGTCAAGTCATGGACGGTAAAAGTTTTGTGCCTTGTGAGGAAATCACATGTTATTTAAGGAAGAGAGTGCCCAAGGCACTCACATGGGAAGTCTTAGCTCACGTGGCTTAGTTGCCTCTTGGCAGCACAGTGGGCAGAGGTTCGAAACACCAAAGCCCTTCGAGGGCTCCTTTGAGGTATGCACTCTGACTCCGATATTTGCGGGGGTAAATATTTTAATTAAAATATTTGCTTGCTAAGGTTTGATTTTTTATTTTTGTGGGAGATATAAGGTTGATATAGCTTTAATATTTTAATAAGGTTTGATATTTGATTAATGTGAGATATTTCCTAATAAATCTTTGTGACTATTTTTTAGCACAAAAGTGTTGAAAGGAAGGATATAAAATATTTGATTTATTTTATGGTATAAGTGGTTTGTGGAGTGACAAGGTTATGCAATGATTTGATTTATTTTATTTAATGGTACAAATGGTTTTAGGAGTGATAAGGAAGTTGTGCATTAATTCTTAAGAAGGTTTTCTAAATTAAAAGCCCTAGTAAATATTATTGTGAAGTGGAGTAATGTTGATTATTTAGTGATATTCTAACCCTTGTGAACATTGACAATATAATATTGTGATTGTGGCAGATTTCCAAAGAAGCTTCTTCATCTTCATAAAAGGTATGGGCACATTCTCCTATTGATTGATTATGGTGGTTGACTTCTAAAAATATCTTTGGAGTGAAAAGTATTGATTGTGGTTTCCTTTTCAAAAGTGATTGGTTTAATGCTTCAAGGTTTTTTGTATTGAGAGTTGTGATTAAACCTTATTTTATAAGAATTGTTTTTGGAGCCCATTGGTTGTGCAAAGAACTTGAATTTGAGTTAGAAAAGAACATGAGTATCATTGTTATGTGAGATTTGTTGTTGAGCATTGTTGGAAATATTTTGAGATGATTGATACATGCTTGGACTAGGCTTTGTGATAAAGGGTTGTTCATTGAGGGGCTTGGTTGAGTTGAGTTGATTGAGAATAGTCAAGTGGATGCATGTGGTTGTTCAAGTTCCATAAAACAAACTATTCTATATTCTTGATTTGAGTTGATATTGAGATTTGAGAATAGAACATATAGAGTCTCTAACAATTATCTTTATGCTTCTATGATATTTATTTGAGTTGAGATTGATATTTGATAATAGAACATATAGAGTCTCTAACTATTATCTTTATGCTTCTATGAGATTGATTTGAGTTGAGATTGGGATTTGAGTATAGAACATATAGAGTCTCTAACAATTCTCTTTATGCTTCTATGAGATTTAGTTGAGATATTAATTGAGCATTAAGTATAGAACATATTGAGTCTCTAACAATTCTCTTTATGATTCTATGATATTGGAAAAGTTATGTGTAAGCTTGTTAAGCAAATTTGAGCAAGTCCTAGAGAGGACTTGTTGAGCAGATTTGAGCAGGTTCTGTGTGGACTTGTTGAGCAGATTTGGACAAGTTCTGAGTGATATTTTTGAGAATATTTGGACAAGTTTTGAGTGAGCATGTTGAGCAAATTTGAGAAGGTTTTGAGTGAACCTATTGATACAGAGCTTTGGAGGTGATAGATTATAGAGGACAGAGTCTTAGTGGATAGATATCCAACATCCAAGACAATTGAAGACAGATCTAAGTGAGGAGTCTTCAAGTGGAGAGATATCCACCAATCAGTGCAGTAGAGAGACAGAGTCTTATAGAATATCACTAGCCAAAGCAGAAGGGGAAAGAGTTATCCTATGGAAGAGATCCATGAACTTGAGATTAGGGGATCAACATCTCCTTTATATAGAGGTCCATAAACATTGTAATTGAGAAGGATTCCCAAAGATATTGATTGAGAAAATTTTAGTAAAATATTTTCTCCGTGGATTAGCCCACATTGGGTGAACCATGTAAATTGTGGTGTCTCTATTGTGTATGGTGTTTTATGCATTGCTTTTAAAACTGCTATTGATACTGATATCTATACACTACATAATATTGAATTTAAAGGAAAAGTACAAAAGGGTTCTTATACTGTTTGCCCCCTCTCTTAGTATAATTTTGTTTTCTTCATGAAGGATATGGCTATTTTCATAATGTATTCTAGGGATTTACCTCCTATATATTGGGTAGAAGTAGTTAATTGTGTGAATTGTATTTAGAATCATACACCACATAAAGAACTTGAGCATTTGACTCCAAGGGAGGATTGGTCTAGAACTAAGCTTGATGTCTCATTTTTTAGAGTTTTTGGAAGCCATGCTTGGGACTTTATGCCAAAGAAGGAAATAAAAGCCTTAGATAAGAAGAGCAAACCCTTGATATTTATAAGGTACTGTGAGGACATGAGAGCTTATCGAATTTTAGATCCTGATACTCATGATGTTTTTTTAGAAATCATGTTCTGTTTGATGAGTTCTTCTCTTCTCATGGTTCTACATATTCTTCCTCTTCTTCTTTACTTCGATCCATTTATGATTATTCACTTCATCTTGAGAATTCCTTATTTGTGAAGAAAGTTTAGGTGGTAGCTAAGAAGGTTATAGATATAGATTCAAATGAGGATCTTGTTCCTACTAATGTTGTCACTATGCCTAGGTGGGCTCGTACCACAGTTTCTTAGGTAGCACCCTTCATATAGGATATTCCACCCAATAAACATCATCATAAACATTCTACATATTAACGACTTTTGTATTAGGTAGTTTTTGAGCATCCACAATCTTTCTTGCAGGCTCATGGGATACAGGAGTGGGATGATACAATTATAAATGAGTATTATTCTTTGATGAAGAATCATACTTGGGATTTTTTCTCTCTTCCTAAGGGAAGAAATTTGGTTAAGTGTAAGTGGGTATACTAAACCAAATATGTAATTGATGGGTCCATTGACAAGTATAAGTCTTGTCTTATCATGAATGGTTTCTAGCAAGTCAAAGGTATTGATTACTCTAAGACTTTTGCACCCATAACCAAGATGGATTTTGTGCACCTTGTCCTTGCTATTGCTACATCACACGATTGGCTAGTGTACCATATGGACATGAAGAATTTCTTCTTATATGGATATTTATAGGAGGAGATCTACATGGAGTATTCTACTAGTTTTATTCATAATTATTCTATTATTTGTAGATAATGGAGGTCTCTCTATGATCTCAAATAGGCTCACCAAGTTTGGTATGAGAAGATGTATTGTTTTCTTCTATCTTCTAGTTTTTTTTTCTTACCACTTAGATCCTATAGTTTATATCCAACATGTTAGAGAGGATATTATTATACATATCTTGTATTTTGAAGATCTACTTCTCACTAACAACTCTTCTATCCACATTCAAACTGTTCAAAGGGCTCTCTCAATGTTGTTTGATATGACAAATCTATATCTTTTGCACTTTTTCCTTGGTTTGTAGATTTCTCATATAGCATTAGGGATTTATTTGAGTTAGTAGAAATAATCCCATGATTTTCTTTAGTATTTTGGTATGGCTAATTACAAGCCATATCCCTCCCCTTTCTAGTCTAGGGTCCCTCTTACTTCCACCTACACCACTCCTCTTTGTGATCCTACCTTGTATAGGTAGTTAGTTGGAAGTTTGATGTACTTGACCCATACTCACCCTGATATTTCTTTTATAGTTGGAATTGTATCTCAGTTTGCACATGCCCCTCATAATAGTCACTAGCAAACTACCAAGAGGATTTTGAGATATATTTAGGTCACTTCAGACTTTGAATTTCACTACACACGAGGTTCTACTCAATTAGTTGGATATACTGATTCAGACTAGGAAGGTTCTATTGATGATAGGTATTCCACTTCTAACTAAATTTTCTATCTTGGTTCTTCTCTAGTTGCTTGGGCATGCAAAAATCAATAAGCTATTGCACTTTCATATACAAATGCATAGTATAAGGTAGCAGTTATAGCGAGACAGGAGGATATTTGGCTATGATAGTTAATGACCAAGTTTGGCTTCCCACATGTGTCACTAACTATACTTTATTGTAACAACCAAAGTGAAATTCATATTTCTCACAACCCTACTGAGAACAAGAAAACAAATCATATTTATATTTATATTCACTTCATTCATCAACACATTTAGGATGCAGTTCTTTACTTGGAGTACATTCCAACTCATTAGTACGTTGTCGACATATTTACAAAGCCTTCTACATCACCTCACTACCTTGAGTTGTGTGGCGTGGTTGGGGTTTCATAAGTTATCCTTGGGGGATGTCCATGAGGATATCTTCCTTCTTATTTATTTCTCTTTCTAGCAAGATGATCTTTTTCCAAGTGGTTTTTCCTTATTTTGGTTTGAGATTTCTTCACGGATATATTTTACATGAGTACCTGATCAAGCCTTGTTGTCAAGACTCATATTTTGGATATGTTTGTAGACACCAAAACAACACCAATCCGATTATGTGACGACAAGCACTAACCGAATTGGCATACACAGCCCCTAGGGCAGCCCCTAGAGGTTAAACAGTGGTCCTAACCACTCCCACAATAGTTTTGGAAGGTCAGAGGTCAATTTGGCACCTTTCAGGCACCTTGATCCTTATTCGTTCCACCCTGGGATGATTACAAACTGGTATTCGTCCCACCCTGGGACGATTAGCAGTATTCGCTCCAGGGTGGGGCGAATAGTAGGTTTGATGGGAAAAAGGTCAAACCTTGACAAATGGTAGCTCAGATCCACCACTTAACTCCTCCTTCAATGCATGGAGTGTGAGTGAGCATTTTTGAGCTCAAAGAGGCAGTCATGGAGCCCTTAATCAGGGAGGAATCTTCTTCCCCCTGGCAAGGCATGATGGCCAAGTGGCGCCTCTGCATGCTCATTCATAGAGACCCTCAGGTCTATAAAATGGTGAGTCTTCTCACCCCAAAAAAGGATAGAGGAGGAGCATTTGGAGCAATGGAGTGCTGCCGAATTACATCCTCACCCATCATTTGTGCTTCTTACATCCTTGATCTCTCTTTTGGAAGGGAGGTTATTGGGTGATTATTGGAAGTGCAATCCGGACCCAAAACCCAAACATTTGGCCACAATACCCCACCCAATTTTTTGACACAACCCCATAAGAGGTTTTGGACCCATCCCAAGTGGATTGGTGCCAAAACCGAGCCCCAAACGGTGGGCGTCCTGCCCCGGGCGCCCCGCACTACTGCAGTCCTAATCGCCCCACCCTAGAGTGATTAGAAATATGTGGTAGATTTCCCTACTATTTCTTTTGCATTTGATTCTAGGTCATCCATATATGCTGTCATTTAAATTTCATGTCATTTTGATGAGTTTTGACTGTGCTTTCAATGTTTCTCGCTTTCACTAACATACAGGGAGCATCATCGGATACAGGGTGATCGAGGCAGAATATGCAAAATCCGACCATCTGGGTCATCCCAAAATGCCCCTTTTTGTCTAACCCCAACTTTGTAGGTGTTTTGGAGGCCCCTGGATGGGACATTTAGGAGGTCACCTATTGACATTTTATGACAAGTCCTAATCGTCCCACCCCGGAGCGATTAGAAATATGTGGTAGATTTCTCGACTGTTCCTTTTGTAGTGTGTTCCTGGTAATTTTTTCTTGCTTCTATCAAATTTTTAGCTCATTCTGATATGTTTTAGTTATCATTTTAATTATTTTATGCATGCATCAACCGTAGGCCTTGGGGATCGCATGTTTCCCTCCATCCGTAGGTGCTACTAATCGTTTACTATTTCTCTGAATGTAGGATCTCGACACCAGAGGGGCAGCAAGGAACTATAGATGCACTCACGCAAGCGGTGGTGATGTTTGGTCCACCCATTTTCAATGTGGGCACGCGGAAGATCCCAAAGGGGAATATCTCATTTGTGGTGTAACAAAACTATGTCCGACGCTCCCAGCCCCTGAAAAGGGAGGAGACGCATTGTAACCCGATCTCGAGAAAATTAATAAAATAAAGGGCTGCACTTTTACATTTGCTTTAAATCTCATTTCAATTCGTTTGTTTTCCCTCTTTTCATGCATTCTCGTTCGTAGGACTTAGCGTTACATTTTCCATTTTGTTTGCTTCCGTATCCTCGTGCTTTCGATGGCGATCACGGTGGGACCACTGTCCCCTGATTTTGAGATCAAATTTTTGATCAAAAGTTGTGTGTTTTTGCTTGCAGGTGTCAATATTTCAAGCATTGGACTGCTGCTCGTTCCACCCTATGGCGAATACAGAGCTGGAATTCGTGTCACCCAGGGACGAATGGGCATTCGTCCCACCCTGTGATGAATACAGATATATTATTCATCCCACCCCAGGATGATTAGCTCTCTGTGTAGTTTTAGAGCAGAAACTCAGAGGCATCCGGTTTGGGCAGAGAAGAGGTAGGGGTTCTGAGCATCCTCTGTCATTTTCTGTTTTCTGTCTCTGTCATTTCATGTTTCTTTGCTTGCATAGGAGAGTTTTGCTGCATGTTTTTCTTTCTTTGCGCAAATAAAAAGAACCCCACACACCACATGGTAATTTAAACACCAAGGAGTTGGTCGTAAAACCCCAACCCTTGATCAAGACCAACGGTGGATTTCATCACCACCTTGGCTTGAATTTTTGCATACATAACCCCGATCGCTACTGTTGCTAGACGTAAATCCTGATGAAAGCTGACCAAGTGTAGCTGGGGTGATTCCCAGTGCATGAGGATAAGTCTTCTATGGTAGGTGTCAAAAATAGGGTGATTCCCCTTCCGTACCGCCTATGTTCCATGTACCATTCTGCTCTCATGTACCAATAGTTTCCCTCACGTAAGGGCGGGTATATTGAGAGGTTTGGTATAATGGCCTGGCAATGGTATATTGAAGGGGCGACCATTTTGGGAGACATAAGAGCCATCATATTGCATGTACAACAACACGTTCTTTACAAAGCTTTCAAAACAAAAATCAAAACACACTAAACCAGATTTAGGGCACACCTTTAATCTATAAACGAGATAATCACTTCTTTGATTGTGTGGTTCCCTGTGTTTAGTGTAGAATAAAAAACATAAAGAAGATAAAAACCTACATAGCTTGTAGAGAGACACCACCATGGTGTACACCCGTAGCCAAGCCCAATCATGGGTAGAAGCTACAGAGAGTGTACAAGGGGGCACAAGTCACCTCCGCTATAGCCCCAAGGACTTGGTCATACCACCTTGGTGGCCTGACCCACAAGATAGTCCACATCATACCATTTCAGAATGGGACTATAGAGGCACCCCTTCGAGGGGCACTCCCATTCAACATAGACCCTTTCAGGAGGAGTCCTTACACGTGGCACTCAACATAAATGGGAAGGCTCCCTTAGATGCTCGTTATGAGTGGCCACCATGCAATGAAGTGCTAGAACAACATAGGGTCCATAAGGAGGGGCCACATGATTACATCATCCCTCCTCTACCCCTTATTACTATCAGAAACAATAGGCCAAATCCAGAGCACAAGGCTCTTTAGACAGGGCGAGCCAACTCTGCCCGCCCCTTTCACATATACGAAAGGGAGCATGAGGAAGACCATTACATTCCTCAAGAGCAATACACAAGCATGGGAGCAATGCGCCTCCGCACCTGCTATCTATCAAGATCACCTACTAAGGCCAGAGCCTCGGGTGAATGCCGCCAACCTCGATAGAGGAAAGTGACCTATAGAGATCTCGGATCATCACGACCAAGATAAATATGTAGGAGAGGCATCTAGGCCTCCTAGACTCAAGACGGTGGAACAAATTGACTTGGCATTTTCCAAACATGTCACCCACCAAGCGCAAATCATGCAGCTTGAGCAAGACCAACAATAGTTGGAGCACCTGTATCGCCTTAGCAAAGAGCGCATTCGACGTCAAACAGATGAGCTGCTCTAGAACACTATGCCTGAGAGGGTTCCAACCCCTCACACATAGAGAGCAGAGCTGTATGAGAGGCACAACCCCTTGGTGCGAGATAGGTCTCCATGACCTTACCAAGTGTTGCCTCCGAGACCTCCTAGACCTGAGCGAGAGGCCACTCCCAGAAACAATGATGGGCACCCTCCATGGGCACCCACCCATGTTTATAGGTCACGCCTAAGAACTCCTCAAGAAGCCTATGAGGAGTATGAGCAAGAAGAAGAGTGGGCTGAAATGCCCTACCAAGGCAGAGGGGGTGCTATCCGGCCACCCCTCCATAGGCCTCAAGTTCCCCGCAACCCATAGTGGGAACAAACCAAGGAGGAAGAGATCAAATCTTTTGATGCATATAAAGCGTTGCTAGAGTGCTTAGAGTCTATGGAGACCAAGACTTATGGGCCCCAAAATCCCACTTTACGCCAGCTCCACAGTCACCCTGTGCATCCGTCAGTGTCGGCACCCCCATACCCTGAACACTTTAAACTACCTCAGTTGGCAATATTTAGAGGGGAGGAGGATGCCCAAGAGCACGTGACTAGATTCCTGAGCCAATGCTTTGGCATTCAGGACAATGATGCTTTGCTGCTAAGAACATTTATAACCACGTTCGTAGGCCCTACCTCGGATTGGTTCACTCAGTTACCAAAGCATAGCATCAGTAACTTGGATCAGCTAGTGGACGCGTTCCTCGAATGCTTCACCTTCAACACCAAGAAGAAGGCATCACTAAGCGACCTAGCTAGCCTCAGGCAGTATGAGGAAGAAACCATGGTGGCTTATGGAAATCGGTGGAGGACATTGCTTTCAAAGTTACCCTACCTCCCTCCCATGGCCGACCTGACCCAAATGTTCTCAAAGAGCTATTTGAGGTCGATCTCCATGCTATTGTAGCTGCAACAATATGCCACTCTTGAGGAAGCCCTGGTGCAAGCCAGAATCATTGAGGAGATCAAGATACAGGATGGTGAGATTGCCAAGCCATGGAAGAAAGAGTGGCCTAAAAATGCCAAAATAGGGACCATGCAACCGAAACCCACTATGGTCAATCAGGTTGCTATAAACATGCCTAAGCCTGCACAAGCAACATAGCCCCCAAAGGCTAACTATCAAGTGGTCCCTCTTGACAGTTATGAAAGAGAAAATCATTGACAAGAGCAAAATCAGTAGCATCACCCTAGGCGACAATTCACACCCTTTACAGAGTCTAAAGACTCCTTGTTTGACCATTTGTCAGCGGTAAACTTGATAAACCTGCCAGAGAGTCGACCTGTAGACCCCAACGTGCCAAAACCCAAAGGTTATAGGGAAGACTTGTACTGTAGGTTTCATCGACAGAAGGGACATGACCTTTATGCATGTTGGAAATTTAAAAGCTTAGTGCAAGACCTAATCGACAACAAGATGCTAGTGGTGGATAATCCCGTAGCACCAAACAACCAATAGATGGAGGTCTTCAAAGACCCCCTACCTACCCATGATGCGTAGGCCAAAACCCTACAAGTCAATGAGGTGACACAGAATTGCCCCATGCAGGGGTATGTAGGGATGATAAGCATCGTGACTAGGAACAAGAGGTACCCAAGCACAGCTGCCCCCACTGTAGCTACAGGAGAGGTTCCATCAATGTCACAACCTCAACAACACCCTACACAACCTCCTCCGCCTAGACCAGTGGCCACGATTCAGACCAAATTTACCCAAAGTTTGAGGACCACGTCGGCTAGGCTCTCCATTTATGAGCTCATACAACAATCATCACCCCATCGGGAGGCTCTAATGGAGATACTAAAAGCCATCGAGCTGCAGCCCCATGAAGCAAACTCTTTCAACAACTTCGTGGGACATGTCAAATGATGCACCGAGCCAGTCATCACCTTTAGAGAAGATGAGCTGAAATCAGTGACTGGTGACATGGTGGATCCACCCCTGCACGTCATTGCGTGGGTCAACGGGATTCCATATAAGAGGGTGTTGGTGGACACTGGCTCATCCAGTAATATAATTACAATAATGGCATTGAAACACCTAAAGTTGCCAGCATCTCACATCGTGGCCTCCACCTATACTCTACGAGCATTCAATGATGTGATATGCTCGATGGTTGGCACAATTGTCCTACCCATCCAGGTGGGACAAAAGACTATTCCTACATTGTGCCACATCTTGGAAGGTGAGATGGCCTATAATATCTTGTTGGGCCGGCCTTGGATCAGGGACATGAAGTGTGTCCCTTCGATAGCCCACCAATGCCTAAAGTACACATTCGAAGGGCAAGTGCATGTAGTCCCGGTGGACTTAGAACCCTTCAAGTATTGCAATGCGGTATAGCTGATGCCGCAATCGACCCTTCCATCAACACATTTGGATTTTTAGTTGAATCCATCTAAACAGGGTCCGATTTTGCATACATCCCCATTGTTAAGTCCATCAAACCCCTAATCGGGTCCATCTTCATCATCTGGTCCTTCACCAATGATGCCACCTACGATGGCCACACCGAAGGACAATGGGAAGAAACCCCTGGAAGAGGCACCGCCATCAGTCTCAACCATCTCTACCGAGGAGATGCCTAGCCGAATGGAAGTCGAGATGCCTAGTTCACCCGACATGGAGTGGACTCAGGAAGAACTCCCATTCCCTCCCCCTCAACCGCCAACAATCACCGTTGAGATGGCCAATACGGGCCTGGGGGAGTATCTGGTATGGAACATTGTAGCAACACCCACAATTGAGTCCATGCAGGACATGGGGAGACCTCGCCTCCCCATCGGTACTATTGTTCCTCTAGGCTACCCACCAAATCAGACAAACTTTGTATATGGGGGCCTCGATAATGGCATTGAACCTTACATGCAAGAAGAAGAAGATGAAGAGCCCTTTGTTGAGGACGTCAACTATTTGTCCAACCCAGACTTCGCTTTGAGATATCTTGGCCAATGCAATTGGCATGGATATGGGTTGGGCAGATATGAGCAAGGAGTGCGCGTTCTTTGCCAACCAAGATATCAGATGCCATACGACAAGTCAGGAGTAGGGTTCAACCACCCCCGCCCCTGGACATCTTGGTAGAGAACATGCAAGGCCTAGGGATAGGCAACAAGGATGGGTTGGCATTAGATCCATATGCCAATCCTAACACAACATATACATTGGGGGATTATCTCCCATTGTTGACAACACACCTTGTTGACCTTGATAACCCCATCCCTTTGATCGAGAAAGGAGAAAGTTCGAGAACTCACTTACAAGAGGGATATAGACAAGGTCAAGAAGGATCTTCGAAAGATGAGTCGGAGTATGAGGTAGCACCATGGGACCCTTTCGAATCGGATAGCAATCACTCACAAGTGACCCCCATGGATGACTACCAAGAAAGCCTCTTGGCAATGTTCCCTTTGGATGCTCCAATCGAGCAAGTGCCACCTCAAGAAAATCAGGTCCCCCCACAGAGAGCGGAACAACCCCGATGGGACCAGATCAATTTGCTCGAGCAGGACGAGCCTCACATGTCGCAAATAGTTGTCGAAGCCAACGAAGGCCTGTGGATCTCCGACAATGATTATGAAGATGAAACTGAGATGGCATATCTCAATCATATGTGGCAGCAACAATACCCCATGGATCTTGATGACATGTTTGAACAATTAAACATGGGGCCAAGGCATAGGTGGCACCTAAACCCAGCACAGTTGGACCAAGTGTTGCATCCACCACTTTGGGCATACAGAGAGCACCTTCCACCCAGAGACCCTATAGAGTTATCAGTGCCAAGGGCAGACCCTATCCTTCTATCCACACATAGGGCCGATCCATTTGTGCCAATACCCCCAGAGCCAGATCCGGAGCACAAAAATCATCAAGGATGTCCGAGTCACCACCCTCACGGTAATGGAGACCAAAATCATTTCATCAACATGATCTCCATTGACTTAACCACCCCCATCCGCAATCCAGCCGATCCAACATGGTCATTGTATCTAGACCTAGATGCCATAGACTAGGATCACGTTAATTCACCACCATCCCCATCAGAGTATTGGCCTTGCGGTGAGATGCTTCATTTCACCCCAGGACCAACTCAGGATATCTTCCATGTTGAAGAGGGACCCAAAGTTCCTAACGTAGATCTAAATTCAGCAAATGATATCCACTTGATCCCAACTCCACACCAGTTGGAGGATGGGTCCCACATGTCGATCGAGGAGACGACTGACGTAGACATCGGCTCTGATCCAATGAATCCATAGATCATCAAGCTAGGGGTAAGTCTATCCCCCGAAGAGCAAGCCGACTACATTGCCCTTCTCAAAGAGAAGAAGGAGGTTTTTGCATGGTCCTACAAAGACATGTCGGGGCTAGACCCGCAGCTAGTCATGCATAATCTAACGCTTGATCCGACAGTCAAGCCAGTTAAGAAAAAACTATGTAAGATGCACCCAACAATGGCCTTAATGGTCAAAGATGAATTACAAAAGTTGGATGCATAGTTTGTCATCTGCATGGATTACCCACCATGGTTGTCCAACATGGTGCCCATCAAAAAGCTTTACGATGGGAGGATTCGCATATGCACTAATTTTTGAGATCTAAACAAAGTGAGTCCTAAGGATGATTTCCCCTTGCCTAGCATCGACGCATTGGTAGATGCTACAATGGGCCATGAAATGCTATCCCTCATGGATGGTTTCTCGGGATACAATCAGATTCGTATCAATCCCGAGGACCAACTAAAAATGGCATTCACAATGCCTTGGGGGACATTTTGTTATAAGGTCATGCCCTTTGGCCTTAAAAATGCTGGCGCCACCTACCAACGTGCCATGACATACATCTTCCATGATCACATGCATAAAACTTTGGAAGATTACATGGATGATTTGTTGGCCAAATCTCTTTTGCACCCAGATCATCTCGATGACTTAAGCAAGATCCTCGATCGCCTCATCGAACACAAAGTCAGACTAAACCCCAAGAAGTGTGTATTTGGCATCACATCTAGAAAACTCTTGGGTTTCATAGTCTCAAAATGAGGCATCGAGGTGGATCCACATAAATTCAAGGTAATCCTTGAAATGCTCCCCCCAACTACCATCAAGCAGCTCAGAAGCCTATAGGGAAAGGTCACGTCAATCAAGCGCTTCATAGCACAGCTATCTGACAAGTGTCGACCCATGAATAAATTATTGCACAAGGGGGTAGCATTTCACTGGGATGACGAGTGCCAGTCAGCCTTCGATGACATTAAACAATACTTGGCTTCACCACTAGTATTGGCACCACCTAGACCAGGAGTGTCATTCTATTTATACATCTCAGCTACTGAGGTGGCACTGGGCGCCATGCTAGCCCAAAAAATGAACTACACAAAGAACAGACTACTTACTATCTTAGCTGCACCCTGGTCAGTTATGAACTTAACTATGCATACGTTGAGAAGCTATGCTTGGCAATGGTGTTTGCTACCAAAAAGCTATGCCATTACATGCTGAGCAACATGACGTATGTTGTGTCTAAGGAGAATCCATTGCGGTACATGATGAGTCATACTTATCATAGTAGCCGCACGGAAAAATGGATCATGTTGTTGACGGAGTTTGACATCGAATTCATTGGACAGAAGTCCATCAAAGGTCAAGTCATCACCGATCAACTAGCAGAGGCTCCTCTCGAAGACGATCAGCCTCTGACCATAGAGCTACCCGATGATGGGGTCTTCCATGTCTCAGAATCGCCAGATTCTGATGAGCCTGAGTCACAGGTCGACATAACCCTATTTTTTGATGGTTCTAAATGTGAGCAAGGGGGTGGCACGGGAATCGTATTCTTCACACCGCAAGGGGCTCCAATGCCTCTATCATTTAAACTTGATTTCTCATGCACCAATAACAATGCAGAATATGAAGCCTTGCTCATAGGTCTTCAGACAACCATCACCATGAACATCAAATGCTTGAACATCTTTGGTGATTCACTGTTAATCATCAACCAAGTGAAAGGGGTATTCCAATGTAAATGCCCAGTTCTACAGGCCTACAAAGCCCTTGTGGATAAATTCTTGGCAAATCTTGAATGGTACGACATCGAGGCACTCCCTCGATCATCGAATCATTTTGTGGACACTATGGCCTCCTTGGGGTCACTAATCCCGTAAGACATTTCTGGTGAGATGACAACCATTCAAGTCAAAACACTATCGCAATCCATGATGGAGCGTGCAAGCTCGACTTAACGCCAAGAATCCACCTGATCCAGATTGAACCATCTCAGGATAGGTTCTCTCGAATCCATGATTGTCTGAATCAAGCCAACTAGGGGTCCTTGTTCTCCCCTATTCCCCTTAATAGCAACACAATGCTATTCTTACAGGTTCTTTCCCGCTCAACTTTTGCTAGGGATGAACTTCAAGAGGGATTGGTTGTTCATACCATCGAGGCTTCTGATCAACAGGATTGGTACACACCCATAAGAGACTACCTCAAGCTAGGTAACCTCCCACTTGGATTGATGCACGCCACAAAAATATCATTCAAACAGAAAGTGGCAAAACATGTCTTGCTAGGAGACATTTTGTACCATCGAAGCTACGAAGGGAATCCTCCTTCATTGCTTGGACCAGCAGGAGTCCACTTGGGTGATCACCCAAGCGCACGATGGTACATGCGGTGGCCACTTTAATGGTATGGCCATCGCAAAGTGCATTCTTTGCATGGGCTATTATTGGCCATATTTAGAGTGAGATTGTTGTGCCTATGTAAGGAAGTGCGTGAAGTGTCAACACCATGCTAATTTGACACACGTACCTTCTCAGGCCTTGCAGCCGATCCAATCGGCTTGGCCATTCTTGTAGTGGGGCTTAGATCTAATCGAAAAGATCTCCCCTACATCGTCAAGCCATCACACATTCATCATAATGGCCATAGAGTACTTCACCAAGTGGGTGGAAGCAATTCCGCTTACCTCTACGACTGGAACCCGCATTGCGGAGTTTATTTTACATAACATCATATGTCATTTTGGTATTCCATCCAAGATCATCTCGGATAATGGGACGTCATTCAAGAACAAAGACGTGCGTGCTTTGACAACAAAGTACAAAATTTAGCATAGTTTTTTGACACCTTATTATCCATAGGCAAATGGGCAAGCAGAGGCGTCAAACAAAATGCTAGTTGCCATCCTCAAAAAGATAGTCGTAGATAGTCATAAGGATTGGCACATTCAAATACCACTTGCTCTTTGGGCTTATCGCACTAGCATTCGGACGCCCACTGGGGCAACTCCATTTTCGTTGGTGTATGGCTCCGAGGCAGTCATGCCTCTCGAGTTGGAAATTCCTTCCCTATGCATATCAATGCAAGAGTTCATCGATGATGACACTGCATGGCAGGCCCGGTTAGACCAGCTTACGTTGCTTGATGAACGATGCGTCAATGCTCTCGAGCATTTGCGTATCTACCAAGAGCGACTTAAGAAAGCATACAACATGAAAGTTCACCTGAGGGACTTTCAGGTTGGTGACCTGGTCTTAAAAGAGAACCAACAAAACTCTAACTTGCCACCCCATCTAAGGGACAAGTTCATGGCAAACTGGTTAGGTCCTTATGTAATTGATAGTAAAATAGGACCTAGGACATACCGGCTAGCCTCTCTTGATGGAATCAAGGAACTAGAACCCTTGAACATCAGTCATTTGAGGCCATTCCATATTTAAGAGAGCCATAGCCCAACCAAAAAGCTCCAAGGATTCCCATAATCGCTTGGTCAACCCCAAAATGCCCCAAAGGTGCCCATAAACCCTTTGGTCAAACCAAAAGCCCCAAGGGTTCTCATAACTGCTTGGTCACCCAAAAGCTCCAAGGATTCCCATAATC
This sequence comes from Wollemia nobilis, assembly GCA_028583015.1. Taxonomy (NCBI): domain Eukaryota; kingdom Viridiplantae; phylum Streptophyta; class Pinopsida; order Araucariales; family Araucariaceae; genus Wollemia; species Wollemia nobilis. The sequence continues at coordinate 6,819,361 of JAQPPZ010016348.1, forward strand.
GCTTGGTCAACCCCAAAAATGCCCCAAAGGTGCCCATAAACCCTTTGGTCAAACCAAAAGCTCCAAGGATTCCCACAATCGCTTGGTCAACCCCAAAAATGCCCCAAAGGTGTCCATAAACCCTTTGGTCAAACCAAAAGCTCCAAGGGTTCCCACAATCACTTGGTCACCCAAAAGCTCCAAGGATTCCCACAAACAATTTTCAAAAACAATAAATAATCAAAAATAACAAAAAAAATTGCATCTCACTTCCATGCATACTCGTAAAAAATCAAAACACAAAAAAAATAGCTGCATTAGGCATCGCATACATACATTGCACATTTGTTGATCATACAAGTCAAGAGCACCATAGACTGTAATTACGGGCAATTCCATCATTCTCCACATTTTTCCACTTTGAAAATAATTCAGCAAAAATAAATGCCATTCACATTTTTCACAATATCATAGTCAGTTGTCTTCTAATGTATCTAGGGTTTTCGCCATTCAGTTGTCTTTAGATTTCTAGCCAAAAACTGTACAAAGTCAGACAGATTTTACAAAGGTAGAGTTCTACTTGGATCACACCTTGTTACGTAGCATCCCAACACAAGCTAAAACACATAAAAAAATTCCCAAGTTGTGTAAACGAAAGATGAAACCTGCAAAGCAATTCAGGATACCATAAGCGAAAAGGTTATCTCGCTCATCCCCCTATGCGAATGACCCCAAGAATGTTGAGAGTTGGCAAAAGGACAAGCATCTTCCCTACCCAATTCCCCCAAAATCCCAAGTTCTCAAAAAGTTGCAAACATCAAAAATTGCAAAAGTCAAAATACAAACTCCAAAGTTTGATATCCAAACCCTTAAAGTGCATACATCAAAAAGCACAAGCAATAGTGATTCTCATCACTCAATATCTAAATCCCTTGCTCAAAACAAAAGAAAAAAAAAAATAAACAATGATTTTTATCACTATATAAGAGCAAGTATCCCAATACAATTAAAGAAAAGAAGGGAGTCGAACTTGAATCCCTGGAACTCTCAGCATTCGAAAGGTCATGAGGTGATCCTCAATACCGGTTTGGTGGATAGCCTATCGGTCACTAGTGGCAAACCTCTCGCATGACGATATATCTATCACATTAAATTGTGTGTAGATCAATGTTTGCATGTGGATGAGCTAGCTTATGGTATCCTAGATGGCACCATAGATTAATCTTACTAAATACAACAAAGGAGTTAGTGGAGCTAATTAGGTGATCCTCAATACAGGTTTGGTTGATAGCCTATCTGGCACTGGCGGTATCCTGACAAATACCACATGAACGAACTCAATTGCACACACAGGGATGCGAAATAACTTGGTCAAACTCAAGTCTGATTCATACCTTATTCAAAAGTCTTGTAAGATAAAAGTACAGTCTTGGCTAGTTAGTTAAAACATCTGAGTCTCAAAAAACCTTAACTACATTCTAAACCAACTGTGATACATTCCATTATTACACCATCATCAAAAATAATACAAAACAAAAAAAATATATACATACAAAGTCATTTCATAACGCAATCACCTAGTACAAAAAAAGCCATTTAAGTCCTTGTATAGTCTATGGTGCCACCACCAAATATCAACAACTCAATTCATCCATTCCATATGCATACATCATATAAATTAGAAACATTCACATTCACAATAACATATGCATACATCAATGTAAATACATGTGCATAAAAATAACAATAAACCATGACAAGTGTATAAACAAAAAGAAAGTCATGTATATATATCATCAAAAAGGCCCTCAGGCTACAATAAAATGGTCCTCGGACCTCACCAAAAAAAGCAAAATCTCAAAAACCCCCAAGCCTAGGGCGTCGGCCACCATGATCATGTAGGATCGGTGCGACGGGAACTACCCCTAGTGGTGTGGGTCCTATGGGACCTCTCAAGGTGGCTGCTGCTAGCCCCCGCATCATGCCCACTAGCACCCCCCTCATCCAACCACCTACGATGAGAAGATGTTGACTGCTCAGTATCGTTGTCTCTCATTCGGCATGAAGATCCACCTCCAGGGAGCTCAGGTAACCGCCCACCGAGGTGGATAATCTCTACCTCCAACTCCATCCAATGTCGAACCAAATCCATCTCCCATCGACGGTACGTAGCCAATGCATCATCGTGCTATGCCAACTGAGTTCGTAGGAGATCCCTCTCCCATGAAGCATCTGTGTCCCCATCCCACCGATGGTACATAGCCAATGCATTCTCCCACTCCACCAACTCCCCCGAGCTCCTCATCCCATCTCTAAAGTAGATCCTCCAATCATGCTATCTCAGCATGATGCCTCACCTCCATACCCTCTAGGACTGCCTGAGGCATAGGCATATCCGGGACGACAGGCTACTCTGGCTCCCACTACTCCGGGACGTCCTACGTATCTGGCTGCTCCAGAATCCCAAAATCATCCCCCCAAAGCTATCAACCTCCACCATGTCCGCATCCTCGAGCAGAGCCCCCAACCCTCTCCCGATGCCTCTGCACCCTCCCCACCTACTGCTGCCACCTCTGGACCTCCTAGAGGCCCCTCACCCCACCATCACCGCATCGTCCACCACTGGTCATACTCTAGTCACCCCAACATTGTCCACATCAAGGACATCGATCACTGCATCCGACTCCTCACCCAATGGCTCAATGATCGGCCAAGCTAGAGTCCTCTCATCGCCCGATATCGATAAATCAAAGGCTCACCAAGCAATCCCTGGTGCACCCCAAACTATCAAGTCACCCAGACGTACAAGAAGTACTCTTGCTTTGTCCCATGTCACCTGATCAACCATCTCCCCCTGCACACCGAAGCCACTCTCCAGCCTCAGGCCAAGTTGGACAGTCCTAGTATGGTCACCAGAACACATCCCCTAGAGCAAGACCCACAAAGGCATCAACATAGTGCCCTACGACACCTCCCACCATCGACTCTCCCTGCTCCTTGGACCTCCACCATAGAGCCGCATACCCTATCTCCCTATCCACCATATCTACCCGAGTAGTCCATGACAAACCCTATGGCCGCTCCATAGCTATGTGCTACCATCCCCAACACTACAATAGGTAGCTGCATCCAATCCCCTTTCACCTCCAATGGACCTCGTACAACTCATCATAGAGCTATGCCAATAGTGTCTGACCCCACCTCATAATCAGTGGCTCTGAGGTCAGACACTCAACCAGTATGAAAACTACCTCCAAAAGTTCCACGAGAACCTCACACCGAGGAGTCGAGAAGCAACATGTTGGAGATGAGGGTCATCAGTAATGCATGCCTCACCCCCAACACGCCCTTCTCCAGCCACCACCATACCAAAATACCACCAATCAAGCAATCCCCCTCTACCCTCTCCACCGAACTATCCACCCCCATCTCCACCCCATGCCCGAAGCACCGTGTCAGCACCACCATCCGCTGATCACGTGGAGTAGTCCGAATAGGAAGCCCATCTATCGAAATCCATAGAATCTGATAGACATCCTCAAGAGTCACCATCATCTCCCCTATTGGGAGATGAAAGGTATTGGTGTGGGGATCCCATAAGTTGATCAGGGCAGTCAGATATGCCTGATCCCCCACCATAGGCTCTAACCGAGTCACATGCTTGAGCCCGAGGGCGTCAAGCCAATCCTAGTCCACCATAGTCAGCGCCTCTCGAAAACACCGTCGACACACGGTACCGGCTCTTCACCACCTGAAAATCAAAAACAACACAAAAACATTAAAAACATGAAAAAAAAAATACATTTGTACAACAAAAACATTAACAACATGTACAGTACAAACATTCAAAAAATCAAATAAACAATGCAATGCAAAAAACAAATAAAATAAAAAAAAAAACAAAAAAACCAACATTTGTCAGTTACCTAGGGTTTCTAACTTTAGTTACAACTGATAAATAAAAAACAAAAAAAAACACATTTGTCAGTTACCTAGGGTTTTTAACTTTAGTTCAAACTGATAAATAAAAATACAAAAACAAAAAAAATTTAACCTAGGGTTTTCATCCTAGTCTAAACAATAAAAATACAAAAAACAAAGTAAAACACTTTAACCTAGGGTTTTCATTCTAGTGTCAAACTAAAAAATACAAAACACAATAACAAAATTTTCAGTTACCTAGGGTTTGAACCTTAAGTTTAAAACTAAAAACCATATAAAAACACACACAAATAGTTTTCAGTTACCTAGGGTTTAACCTTAGTCTAAACTGATAAAAAACATAAAACAACATAAAAACAATTTTTTTAAGCTAAGTTTTCGATCTTAGTTTAAACTAGGGTTTTCTTTTTAGTTTACAACAAAAACAAAATAAACACGATTTCAACTAGGGTTTCGATCATAGTTCTAACAAAGATACAAAACAAATTCAAACAAACAACAAACATTAAACTAGGGTTTTCATTAGTTAAATCAAAAAACAAAATACAAAAGAAAAGAATTGTGGTTTTAAACTGTAACACAAAACAAGCAAAATAAAGAGAAGGGGCACTTACCGGTCTCGCTTCGGCTCCGCCACTTGATGATCTGGTCCATGAACTCATGGTGTCCGAGAAATTTGACAGCGCTCCGCTACGCGAACTCGACCTCCTCCTCCTCACAACTCCAAATCGCCAGAAAAACAAAGTGCAAATGAGCCCAAAACCTAGTTTTGGCCCTTAAATAGGCTTTTAGGCTTGTAATCGTTCCACCCTGGGATGAGCGCTCTAGTTAGCGCTCATCCCACCCTGGGAAGATTACAAAACTGGTATTCATCCCACCCTGGGACGATTACAGAGCAAGAAAATCAAAAACAACAAAAACTGCACCCAAATGCACAAAAATAGCAATAAAATTGCCAAATAAGAGTGCTTTTGCACTTGACATTATTGGCATGCAAAACAGACGTCGGGGTCACAAATCCTCACTATCCTACTCCCTAAGAAGGCTACCATAGCTGGACCACTCCATGGGAGGATCAATTTTCAAAATTTCATCCCCAACAAAGGGTCCAAACCCAAACACCAAAAATACAATACATTGCGAACAAGTGCCTTTGCCCTCATTCTTGGCATGCAAAACAGATGTCGGGGTCACAAATCCTCACTATCCTACTCCCTAAGAAGGCTACCATAGCCGGACCGCTCCACGGGAGGACGGATTTTCGAGAATTTCATCCCCAAACGGCGTCACAAAAAGGGTTAAAACCCACCAAAAATAGGTCAAATTGTTGGGAAACTGCATAAGCATTCAACGGAAAACAACTGAAGGCACCCTTACAAAAGTCATCTTGGGTCAAGCGACTCATCGCTTTTCTCATGTCGGTCATTCCCTCATCGATTCGTCGCTTGAGGGGGTAGTCACACTTAGTCACCAATCAACAAATACACACCCAATCAAGGAAATGGCATGCATTCAAAGAATCATTGACAAAGACAATCACGCTCCCGCTTGGGGCAGCAAACAAGCAATAATCACAAGCTGATCAAACACTTGGCATTCTAGAATCATGAACTCAAGGTTCCCACAGACAAAAGGTTGCGCCCTTTGCCTATTCATGATTGAACAATGTCCAAGATCAAGTAACACCTCACCAAAAAAGGTTAACACTTGAATTAAGCTCCTTAGCTCGTCAGAAGCAAGGATTCAAGAATGCATGCCCTTTCCATACTTGGGGCATCAAAATTTGGTTAGGTTACTGAGAAACCCTAATCATTAGTGCTTTGGTTATCTATTTTTGCTCAACACTACGCCACGCACAACGCATCCCAAAAAGGGGCATCTGTAGACACCAAAACAGCACCAATCCGATTATGTGACGACAAGCACTGACCGAATTGGCATACACAGCCCCTAGGGCAGCCCCTAGAGGTTAAACAGTGGTCCTAACCACTCCCACAATAGTTTTGGAAGGTCAGAGGTCAATTTGGCACCTTTCAGGCACCCTCGCTCCCTATTCGTTCCACCCCGGGATGATTACAAACCGGTATTCGTCCCACCCCAGGACGATTAGCAATATTCGCTCCAGGGTGGGGCGAATAGCAGGTTTGATGGGAAAAAGGTCAAACCTTGACAAATGGTAGCTCAGATCCACCACTTAACTCCTCCTTCAATGCATGGAGTGTGAGTGAGCATTTTTGAGCTCAAAGAGGCAGTCATAGGGGCAGTCATGGAGCCCTTAATCAGGGAGGAATCTTCTTCCCCCTGGCAAGGCATGATGGCCAAGTGGCGCCTCTGCATGCTCATTCACAGAGACCCTCAGGTCTATAAAATGGTGAGTCTTCTCACCCCAAAAAGAACATAGCGGGAGCATTTGGAGCAACGGAGTGCTACCGAATTACATCCTCACCCATCGTTTGTGCTTCTTACATCCTTGATCTCTCTTTTGGAAGGGAGGTTATTGGGTGATTATTGGAAGTGCAATCCGGACCCAAAACCCAAACATTTGGCCACAATACCCCACCCAATTTTTTGACACAACCCCATAAGAGGTTTTGGACCCATCCCAAGTGGATTGGTGCCAAAACCGAGCCCCAAACGACGGGCGTCCTGCCCCCGGGTGCCCCCCACACTGTTGCAGTCCTAATCGCCCCACCCCGGAGTGATTAGAAATATATGGTAGATTTCCCTACTATTTCTTTTGCATTTGATTCTAGGTCATCCATATATGCTGTCATTTAAATTTCATGTCATTTTGATGAGTTTTGACTGTGCTTTCAATGTTTCTCGCTTTCACTAACATACAGGGAGCATCATCGGATACAGGGTGATCGAGGCAGAATATGCAAAATCCGACCATCTGGGTCATCCCAAAATGCCCCGTTTTGTCTAACCCCAACTTTGCAGGTGTTTTGGAGGCCCCTAGATGGGACATTTAGGAGGTCACCTACTGACATTTTATGACAGTCCTAATCGTCCCACCCCGGAGCGATTAGAAATCTGTGGTAGATTTCTTGACTGTTCCTTTTGCAGTGTGTTCCTGGTAATTTTTTCTTGCTTCTATCAAATTTTCAGCTCATTCTGATATGTTTTAGTTATCATTTTAATTATTTTATGCATGCATCAACCGTAGGCCTTGGGGATCGCATGTTTCCCTCCATCCGCAGGTGCTACTAACCGTTTACTATTTCTCTGAACGTAGGATCTTGACACCAGAGGGGCAGCAAGGAACTATAGATGCACTCACGCAAGCGGCGGTGATGTTTGGTCCACCCATTTTCAATGTGGGCACGCGGAAGATCCCAAAGGGGAATATCTCATTTGTGGTGTAACAAAATTATGTCCGACGCTCCTAGCCCCTGAAAAGGGAGGAGACGCATTGTAACCCGATCTCGAGAAAATTAATAAAATAAAGGGCTGCACTTTTACATTTTCTTTAAATCTCATTTCAATTCATTTGTTTTCCCTCTTTTCATGCATTCTCGTTCGTAGGACTTAGCGTTACATTTTCCCTTTTGTTTGCTTCCGTATCCTCGTGCTTTCAATGTCACTTTATTTTTTGGTCCCTCACTTCACTTGAAGGGGGTGTTAGTGTAGGTTGTTTATCTTAGCTGATGTTCACCTAGGTAATTTATTTCCTTTTATTTAGTTATTCCATGTATTTTTCCCTTCCACTTATGTGTGGATATTTTATTTATCTGATTTAGATATTATGAGATATTACATATTTATTTTTTAGATATTATGGGGATATTTTTAGGTTTGACTATTCCTAGGATATTTTTAGGTTTGACTATTCTTAGGACTTATGGGTATATTTTTAGGTATATTTTGAAGGTTGATATTCTTTCTTCCCATAGCGGTTACAGATCTATGGACTATATCACTTATTCCTTTTGTACGATAGATATTTATTATTATCTTGATCCTACGACTATGATCATCCTTACATATATAAGCAAGGCACCTTCATTTTAATTCGTGTTCAATTTTTTAGATATAATATATGATATTTTTGCTCTTTGTTTTGCATATTTATTTGTAAGCTTATGATGTCAATTTGATTTTAAATTCTTGTTTTAGTTAAATGTGGTGTTCTCTTAACACTTGAGATCCTTGCAGCTTGGAATGATCTCATTAGAATTCCTTTTAGCAATTAGTTTTATTAATATTATAATTTATTTATTTATTTTTTATTGGTTTATGGAAATTTTCTATAGGCTAAGATGCTCCTACATTAGTATTCTACACCAAAAGGTATATATCTTGCTTAGTCTTATAATTATTGCTTCTAAATCATTATATTTTTTAGAAGGTCTTCTCCTTTCTTGGCATCTTGTTTGATGTTTCTAGTAATGTGTCTAAATTGGTAATTATCTTTCAACTTTTATAGATGCATTTTAGAGAGAATTTCTCTTGATTTGATAAACTCTCTCTATTTTTTCCTTAGGTTGGGATATTTGTCATTAGCAATAATTTCTCCTAGATTTATAAAAGGACAAGGTAATATACTATTCACCAACTATGATAGCTCTTATTTTATTCCATCTAGGGATTCCTTTAAGATATTGTGATATATTATGTAGTATTCTAGTTTATATTTCTTGGAAGGTATGTTATTTAACAATACTTATACTTCCTTATTATTTATAATGCCTAGCTATTGAAGCTACTAATTTGATGTCTTTTATATTTTTCTTAACATCTAGGCATGATCTAATTTACCATTTAAATCTAATCATGTTTTGTGTACCATTGTGACATACGTCATAAGGAGTTCCTTACATTATTTGATATAACATTAAGTATTCACTTTAGTATTCCACTTTTATGCAAATCTAGTCCCATAGGGACTTTATCAAATTTATGGTCAGTATATACATTATCATCCTATCCAGTTTCTTTTTTAAGGATTCCTTTTATCTTCTTTAGGGTTGTTATCTCTTATTATTTTTTCTAAATAATCTCTCATTCTTTTCTCTTATCCTCATCTATTTAGTTATGGAAACCAAAATTTTTATATTTAAAATATCACCTTAGTTGTTTTCTTTCTTGCTCACCCTAGCCTAATTTCTATTGTAAACTTTCTTTCTTTCCTCTAGTTTCTTATTTGGGTATTCATTTCCTTACTATATTTTTTTCCTAATGTCCTCTTTCTCTTTGTTGGTGGTTTCTAGATCCTTTTAAAGCTGATTTATATAGTCTTATCTATTTTACATCTCTTCATTATTGATCTCTAAGGTTATGGTCAATTCCTAGACTTATTACGTATATACTTTTACCTCTCCAAACCACTTACAAATATCTAACGGCTACCACTAGATTGGCTTGTATGACAAATTGTACTATGTTATAAGGTACAATTTTTCTTAGGTTTAGCATAGTCAAACTTGTTAGATAATAAAAGGATATAATTGGGTGAATAGGATTCATTAGGTAGGCCTCGATAAGAATATTTGTTTTACCTATCTAATTGAATCATGTTTGTAGAGGCAACAAATTTGATGAATATAATATCAAATATCCTCTTTTGACTCATGTTATCTAGTATTTTTTCATCTATAAATGGATAATTATCTTGTGAATGCTTCTTTACCTTACATATTTATGGGTTTGTAATGACATTTGCATGGCAACATCAAATATTTTTCTTAATAAATCATCCCTTGTTATTGTGTGTGAATGGTATCATGGTGATTGTAGGTATATTTTCTATTTGTGGAAGGACCTAGATATCACCTTCTCAATAAAGTGGGATGAATATAACTAGGCAATAATCTAGAATAAAACACAACCATTGACATAAATTATTACCATAAGTAGTAGTGGAAATATAATATCTTAAGATGAAGGAGTATCATTTACTTATTCCAAATGAAAAAGAAGTTTGTAGTAAGATATAAATTATTGATAACTAGATCACATTAGTTCAACCTATTAGATTCTTCAAACTTTAAGGAGTATATTGAGGTTTGAATCAATCTAAATGATATATGCATAATTTCCAAACTATTGTAATATCATTATGTGGTTATGATATAATATGGGTGGGCTTGTTTCAACCCCATATAACCCATTGAAAAAATATAGAGTATCAAAAAGGAGTTCAATATCCCTTTTCCTCCCATATAAAACAAAAATAAGAACAATGGAAGGACTAGTTGAGGAACAACCTAAGATGGCAATGAGAGTGGGTCTTGGCATAAAGAGTTATAAATAAACACAAGGTTATGATAAAAAGTCAACATGAAATAAAATAGAGACATCATAGACCACCTATGTTGGAAGATAGAAAAGAAATCTAAGAGGGATATCTACACCCATAATGTCATACAAAATATGGAAGAGATATTGATATCATAAATGGAGGATAGACATAAGGGAAAATAATTTCTAGTGAAGGAAACACAATCATAAAAAGTACAGCTAGTGAATTAAATATTTATTTTGTAACTTCCTTCACTTCCACATATAACTCCTTATATTCCATAATTTATTCTATTTATAACTCCTTTGTATCCTCTACTACATCTACTTTTTTATCCTACTTTATCAACCCCACGATTTTCTCCTATTTCATCCACTTCATCATTACATGGCATAGCCACTATGGTGATGATTATTATGGAGTCCTTTGTACATTCTATGTCATCATCTACATAAACTATTGTAACACTACTACTTCCATCTACCATACCATTTATCACCACTTCAACCATACAATCATATAATCCACTCATATGAACTCATCTCAATTTATAATTCCATCATTTAGACGTCTCATGTTTTTATTGATCTTCCATCAACCCTAGATCATTATATAATGCATCCTAAACTTGATAATTGAGCATTATAACCAAGATCCGAGTAGGAATCATGATAATAATTTCAAAATTAATACGAATATCACTCTTTAATGTAGTCCCAATGATTATATATCAATACTGATTTATCCAATCCTACTAAATTATAATTCGTCGCATAGAGTAAAGCATGACAAAGAAAAATAATGGGTTAAAAAATACAAGGATATCATGAAGTAATATACTACAAGCAATATGGCTACACCTTTATAGAAGCCTCTTTATCTTTGTACAAATATAGTGGATGATAAAAATTATTGTTGTTTACTAAAATAGTTCCTATGGATCCTAGAAAAATAGTAACAACCCCATTAGATTATATCTCAAGGATATAAACCTTATATCTAGAATAAGTTAAACTAGAGATAGTAATTTTAGTGGAGAATACATCTAGAGTCATACATATCAAGTACTAATGCACAATACATAAGTTGGAGAGATATAAGAAAATAATAATTAAAATTATAAAAGTACTTGCCAATAAAGATGTAAAGATATAGGCTAAGAAAAAAATGAATGATTAGTTCACACAAGATATTAGGGTTAAAAATATAGAGAAATATGAAATAAAATTTATGCGAGTAATGATCTCCGTTGGTGACCTTTTGATTGACTATGGAGAGGGAAGAAAGTAGAGAGAGGAGGGCTCTGGTCCCTCCCCTGCTCCCCCTCCCATGGCTCCTGGTTCCTGCCCAGTCCTTGGCTCAACCCAGGTCATCCCTCCCGGGGAGTGGTTGTTTGTAGATGATATCCTGGGGGGGAGATCCTTCTCCACTATCTGCACCCCTCCCGGCCGGCTAGGGTTTCCTTGGTTGTTTTTTCGGACTGGTGCTTCCCAGGGATTCCTTTTTGGTTGGGGATCCCTTCCCTTTTTCCCTCAGGCTTCCCCCTAGGGTTTTTTGCAGGTTATTCGCGTGGATCTGGTCCCCTGCATTTCTCGGTGCGGTGGAGGTGATGGTTTAGGGTTTGGACAGCTTCCCTCTTTTTCTTGTGAATCCTCGGTGGGCTCTGTGCTTGGACGGGATTCTTGGTCCCTGCTGCTGGGATCCTCTTCTATTTTCCCAGGGCGGGTTCCTTATGGTGCAACTCTCTGGTCACTTCCTGATGGGCTGGATCCTCTCTGTGCTGGCTGTCAGCTTCCTGCAGGATGGCTCTCACTGAACGAAATGTTTTCCCGATGGGCGGGATGGTTTCTCCACAGGGCGGGATCCACCAAATCCATCGGTTTTCCCGCGAGGTGGGATCCTTTCTTTTCTGCTGGTTTCCCGGATGGCGGGATTTCCCTGTTGCTTCCCGCTAGGCGGGACTATTTGTGGTGGTTTTGACTGCTTCCTGCAAGGCGGGATTTTATTGTAACGGTTTTTCTTTGCTTCCTACTGGGCGGGATCTTCTCGATGGTGGTTTTTGGCTACTCCCCGCTGGGCGGGATCTCCAAAACTACTTTCTTTCTTATTTGTTTGTTTCTCGCTGAGGGATTGTTTCATGCTTACTGATTACCGTTGGGCGGGATTTGCTTTTGGTGTTCAGTTTCAAGGGATTGATGCCCTAGGCCCATTGCTTATGTAATCAGTTTTTGGGATCCTTGTTAAAACCCACTGTAAATACAAACACTACTTACCAAAAAAAAAATATAGAGAAATATGATATATAGAGTTTGCTAGAAAAACATAGGAAAGAAAATAAAATTTAAGACACTAGTTTAAATAGCTTAGGAGGGAGGCAAATATAATGTGAATAAAAAAGAATAAGGGAATAGCATCCTAAAGACACAAGAGGAGAAGGTGATGAAATAATTATAAGAGACCAAAGTACAAGCAATTATCATAACAATGGATACTCCTTATGACCAAATCTATATAATGATTGAGAGAAGGAAAGTGTGTTTTCTATAACTAAAGAAATGTGAGTATCTCATAGTCAAATTCAATACTACCATCAAAGAAGCAAAATATAATATAATGACAAGCCAAAGTTATATTTGATCATTTTGAGAATACCATGTGATAATATCAATGACAAGATCTAATAAGTGGTGCTCTATGACTAAAAAAAAGTAATTGATGAATATGAATCACAAACAACAAAGACTATAAAAACACATCATTACTCTCAATGGCCTAAAAAAAGTAATTAATGAGGCTACAGAGAAGATTCTACAACAAGTAAATAATGGTTTTTCAAGAGTGCTACAAGACCAAGTAAACGTCATAGTTGGGGAATAATATGCATAGACGATATTAGAATATAAGTTCCAAATGGTATAAATGTAAGGGATATTATCTTAGAAAGTGGTCGTTATGATGTTAATATCAATGACTTAGTTGATGCTAGAAAGTGTCAAAGTAATAGTTGACAACAAAGACAAATTCTCCAATGTGCAATACATTAAAATCTTTGTTGTAATTGAGGAATTAAAATATGAATATTTTTTTTATGGTAGATTACGCAAAATTGCTTGCATTATTATCATTAGATGTATTTGATCCTCTTAAACAATCAAACCCATATAACCCTAATTATTTTTTATTTTTTATTTTAATTGGACTTTATACCCAATATCCAATAAATAAGACATGATTAAGTTCTACCAGTAAGTAGACATGGCATCCCTACAAGTCACTAGACATGAATCATGAGAAATTGATCACAAATCTCTCACAAACTAAGAGAGGATATAGGTTGAATCAAATAGGACTCCAAATAGACATATGAACTGATCAAATTATAGACTAGAAACATAAATTAAGTAGAGTTCTACGTGATTTACTATCTCAATTTTCAACCTATCAATCTACTACACGATGATTGAATCGCTATATAGTGGTATATACACTATCTAGGAGATATGTAGGATACTAAGTCCAATAGCTCAATTAACTAAAGAGAGGTAAACTACACTCTATGATGTCATGATGACAAAATTTTGACTAATAAAGAGAACCAATTGACATTAATAGATGAAATGAAGGACCTTTGACCAACCACTTATCATTCCATCAAAAGTGTGATGTTATAATTATGTCATTTATGGTATTGACTAGCTAAAACCATGTTAAATTTGATCGAATAATAGTTATGATAGAGCATAGATAAATAACCTACCTGTTGTGGCCATTCCACAACTAGCCCCAAAATTGGGGACCCACCTTTTTATTTTTTAGTTTTTGAAAATTTTTGATTTAGATTGCAATATATGTTCCAAGGTTTGGGTGTGGATTAGTGTCTCCTTTTAGTTTCTTTTAAGTTGTTTAGTGTGTTGGTTAGGTTCCTCCGTGTTTTTTATTGTTTTGGTTAATTTTAATGTTTTGAATTAAACCAATTCAAACATTTGAAATTAATTAAATCAAATTTAAAATAAATAAATAAATAGATTAAATAAATAACAATCATGAAAATAAAATAAAAATATAACAAAAAAATAAAAATAAAGAAAATAATCTATATATATATATATATATATAACCATCAATGTGTTTTTTTAGAAAATTAATTTAATTTCATTAATGGTTTTGTTTTGGAAAAAGTTAAGTTTAATTTTATCTTTAGTTTTGTTTTAAATAAATTTTATTAATAGTTTTATTTTGGAAACTTTAATTGATGTGTTCTTCTTTATTGCAAGTTACTATTAAAAAAATTAAAATGGCAACACTCAAGAAGAGAAAATGTCACCTATCATGTAAATGGAAAAGAAAATGTTGGAAATTCAAAATTTGGAAAAAGAAACAAATAGCCAAATGTTGGAAATTTTAAGAAGAAAAAAAAAGTTGGAAAACCAAGAGTTGGAAAAAGAAAGCGTTGGAAAGCCAAGAGTTGGAAAAAGAAACAAATAGCCAATGTTGGAAATCTTTAAAAACCCATTGAAGCTCATAAACAAGGGTTGGATATTTTTTGGAAGAATCTAGAAATACTGGTTGTAAAACATAATATTTTTTAATGTAAATATTTCAGAAAATTGCACTTTGTTAGCAAGATGGGAGAAGATTTTTCTCCATGTTTGAGCTAATCGTTTATCTTTTCTTCCATGTTTTATTTACTTATAGGTAGTGATAAATGTATTTTAATGGTTGCATTATCGAAGGCTTAGAAACACGAAATTTATTTTTATTCCTTAGAATATGACACCTAATTTACTTCGAATTGTGTGTATTTAGATTCAAATAGATTTGGTTACATGCATAAATTCTCACAGGATAGGGTGGCATTAAACTGGGAGTAGTTTGCTTTTAATATTTTTAGCTTTCTAGTCCATTTTTTAGATTTTATTCTTTTTTTTTTTTTAATTCTAACCTTCATTTTTGTAGTTTTTTAACTTCGACAAATAAAATAAAAATATAAAAAATTAAAACTTCAAAAATAAATGCACAAGTTTCTAGAATGAGCTTCAATGTTTCATTTAAAACAAGTTCAATTTCATTCTAAAGCCATTTTGAAATTATAAAAATTATTTAAATTTGTTGTTTTATAAGGGTTTTATAATTTCAGAATTTTACATAATTTCACATTTTGAAGGTAAATCAAATTTCAAAGCTTTGCATGTTTATATTTTCAGTATTCTGGTCCATTTCCATATTTTATTTTTATTTTTCTAACCCTTCTCTTTTGCAGACTTGTTTTTAAACTTAATCTATTAAAATAAAAATTAAAAAAATAAAATCCCAAAAATAAATGCATGGATGTGAAGAATGAGCTTCAATATTTCATCCGAAATAATTTTGATCCATTCTGAAGCCATTTTGAAATTATAAAAATTATTGAAAATTGTTGTTTTATAAGGGTTTTATAATTTCATAATTTTATATTATTTCATATTTTGAAGGTAAATCAAGTTTTTAAGCTTTGCATTCTTATTTGTAAGCAATAAATTAACTTCCCTTTATGAAAAGTGTAATTTCATTAAATGGGGGTAATTTATATGGCATTCAATAGGCCATCATTTTTAGAGAAATAAATTGGCTTCTCTTTATGAAATTTTTAATTTCATTAAAGAGAAGTAATTTATACATTATATCAAAGGCTATTATTTTAAAGCATTAAATTATTTCTTCTTTATGAAAATTATAATTTCATTAAAGAAAGATAATTTATAATGATATTTTAAGGCCTTTACATTTCATAGTTATTCATGCATATTTATTTCCTTTTTATTCATCAAGCAATAATAAAAGGAATTCAATATTCATTTCACATTCACATTTAGAAATAGATTTTAATCTTTATTTTCATGTTCAAATCAAGGTTTAAGGAAGATAAAACTTATCTAAAATACGCTTAAACAAAATAAGATAAAATTTATATAAAATACGTCAAGATAAAATGAACTAAATATTTACAATGTGGTCATATGACGACCAATCACACTTTCCTTTTCTTTTAAGTTTCATGAGCAATCATTATCCTAGCATAATAAAATAAACCAACACAAACCCCTTGTTAAGAGTTACTTGCAAATCACTAAGGTATTTATAGCACTTATTTGATACATATTTACAAGCACTCAAGCACACACACATAAGTAAAAGAAACCTTGGAGAAGTTGTTTTTGTTTTTCATTTTTTTTTAAGAGAGGGTTTTTGGATTAATACCCTAACTGTAATGGGGATTTTGCAATTGGGTAAAATTTCCACTCAATATTTTGGTGCTAGAAGGAGGGCCTGAATTGGTTTACTTTATTGCTATTTAGATGCTAACTTGTTCATGTTACTTAAAATAGTTATTTGAAAGTATTGGTCTTGACTAACGAAGTTTTATCTTCTTGTGATCACTTTCATTGATTCAAACATTTTTTTATTGATGATGTAGTAATGCTAACTTTTTTATAGATCAAAAAATATTCTCTAATGTCTTGGTTTAATTAATGCATATATTTATAGTTGATGCTAACATGATGATCTATATGTTAAGCATTTTAAATTTGTTAGTCATTTCATACTTCTTTGCAAGATATATTTATTTGACTAACAAAATTGGTATTAAAGTTGTATTCTTTAAGGTCCATTAATGGCAATGTGTACTCCAATGATGATAGGTAGTCCCTTAAACATACATGGGCCTTCACATGATGTGCCTATGGATTTTGTGTCTTATCTACCTTAGTTTAGGCATGATGGAATGAGGTCAGTTGAAGCACACATTCATACATTCAAATATAATATGAATTTTTTGAACATAATGCATGAAGACGTTGGATGTGAAATATTTTTATACACGTTGGATAAGGTTGCATATGACTGGTTTATCAATATTCCATCAGGTTCTATCACTTATTGGGCTCAACTAGAAGCAATGTTTCTCAACCATTTTAAAAATCAAGTTGACCCAATTATATTGCAAAATCAATTTACCTCTATCTATAAAAAACCTAATGAATCCATGAGACAGTTCAATGATAGGTTCCATGGGTTGTACACTGAAGTGGTGGAACATTATGATATAACATAAGAAGAAGCCTTTCAAATTTACCTGAGAGCCTTAGACCCCTTAATATCCAACTCTTTAAGGAATATTCTTGAATATTTATCCTTGCATGAGGCCTACAATGAGGTAATTATGGTAGAATGATGGTGGATTGTGATAAATGATGACATAGGTAAGCTGTCAATGCATAATCCTAAGGCTAAAAATCAAAATTCACCCATGAGTCAGGTTGAGGAACCAAATTCTCCCATGAGGGATTGTTTTTTAGGAGTCATTGAAGCCAACATACACCAACCATCTACTCTAGTACCCTCTAATTCAATGATGTATAATATGAACAATCAATGGGATGAATTTTAATGTCCAAATGTTACAACCACCTTAGATATTGTTCACAAGGAGATGCAAGTTTTAAATTCAATGTACACCAATGAGAATTATGATGAAAAAGCCCATCAAAATAAAGAGATTAATTCATTTTTTGGAATATATGAACCTGTAAGTGATGGAAGAGTCCTAGAGTTAACTAACATGGAAATATGTGATAGGACAATACCTTCCATAGAATGAAATGAAGGGGTTGAAAAAAATGATAAAGAATGCCAATATATCCCAAATGATGACCCTTTTATTTGGGAAAGAAACAATTTAGAACCATTATTCACAAAGGAGGATTGGTATGATCATAGAAAGAAGAATGTAAAAATTGATCCCATTATAGAAACCCCTAGGCCATCAGAAGTGGTTGAAATAGAATCAATAAATGGATTCGAAGACATAACAAAATTTCACCACTTGTTCTCGAAAGACATTTTGGATGAGATTGTTGAAAGTGATGGTCAAGAAAACCTACACCTTCCATATTGTGATAAAATTAAATTTTGGGTTACAAATGTGGATTGTGATATTGCAAGCTTGAATGCAAAGAGTAGCCCAATTTTGAAAATAATGGAACCATCTAAGGAAGGTGAAGGTGAATTGGATGAGAAACACATTGATGAATTGGAAGATGTCAAAGAAGTAGTTGAGTGTCACCACTTGATTTTGGAAGATGATTACTATGTTCATTGGAATAAGTGGGAAGAATATGCTCACTCCAAACCTTCTAATGAACTTTTTGTGTTAATTTATATGTAGGATAATACAATTGCTTTCTTGCATGAGAATATTACAAATCTTGTACAACCTAAGATTTTTTTGGAAGAAGGGTTGGAATCTCATCAAGTGTTGGAAAATGATAATGATTCTACTACCATGTATAAATAAGGAGAACCACTCATTTCATTCCCATTTGAGATGCAAGAAATGGAAAGCATTGTTTCACCTAAGGATCCTACAAGGTCTATGCTTCCTAAGACAGAGAACATTATAGAATTTGAATGATTTAGGTTTGATATTACTGATGATCCAATTGAAAATATTACTTTATCTAACACAACTCAAATGGTTGATCATGAGCAAGTGTTATTTGACACATTCCTAGATAGACAAGACTCATGGTTTGAAAAGGATGGACATGTTTTTAATTGGGTACCTAATTTTTGTGTCTTTGATAAACAAGTCATGGACAAATAAGAAGTGCTACATCATGATGATAATGAATACCATAAATAAAATGAAGGAATCATGATGGCTCACCAAGTATTGGTAAATGAAAGTGTATTGGAGGTAAAATATCACCCTTTGTGTTCTACCATTCGAACTTCAGGTGAGGGTTTGCCTAATTGCTTGTTGGATTCAAATGTTATCAATGGTGAAATACCATTTATGATTGATAAATAATTTGAGTTAATTCCTCCTCACACCACTAATGATATTGCTTTGTTGAATGAAAGAGAAGTTGATGTGATTGAATTATTGAATCAAATTAATCAACAATTAAAAATGGAATCTAGAGTAAGGACATATGATGATCCTCATTTAGTAGATATCTTAGAGGCTTGTAAATTATTGAATAGGTTTTATTCACCTACAAACATGAAAAATGAATTAGCGTTAAAGTTTTTAGAAACAGGCTCCTACTTGCAAGATCTCATAGTTGAAAAAGAAAGCCTAATTCTAAAACATGAATCGAGTTATGAAATTTGCATTCTAAATAATAGACGAGGAAGAATTGAAAATAAGTTATTGTCTAATAAATTTTATAATTTGAAACTCCACTATAAGATTACTAATGGAACTTAATTAAAATGGTGGGGTGAAAGAGGTAAAATAATAATTTTTGTATTTTATGGCTTAATCTTACTTGGGTTTTGATTTTTGTAGAGCTTGGAATGCTTATCATGATATATTTTTGTTAAAGTGTGCTAATCGTGTTTGGGATCCAAGGAAATAATGACCTAAATTTTGCATCATCTTGTACATTATTGTATATTATTGTATATAGTTTTGGTTTTCATGTTTTTATTTTGGTTTTGTTATTTTTGTGCTTTGTCCTTAAGTTTGGTTTGTGATTTTTGTATTTTGGGTTGTTCTCTTGTTTTGAGCCAATTTTTCGTGGTCACTAATTTATGGCCTTTGACCATTTTTGTGTTCCATTGTTAAGTAGGTTGGATTACCAAATCTGAAAGTAGGTGAACATGAGAAAATTTGGATGAATTATTTTATGATCTTGCTTAGATTTTAGGACTAAAATGGTGGAGAGTGGAACAATGAAATATTTTTCTAAAGCTCCATATATAACCCACATATTAAATGGTATTTATGGAAGTATTGAAGGATGAAGTTATCTTGATTTGCAAATTAAGATGAAATTCTAACATGCTCAAATTCAAGTTTTACATAGAGGTTTGCAAAATTTGCTATAAAAGAAGAATACAAGCAATACAAAGATTGATCAACTCTATCACCAAGTTTATATAAACTCCACCAGGGCTATAAATGCTTGACTAATAGTGAGGCTATGTCTAGACAAAGCTTGATATAAAAAATAAAAAAAACGAGCATTGAAAAACTTGATCAAATCAGTCACCTAGTTTAGAAAATCTCCAATGGGGCCATGGACGCTAGACTAGTAGTGGGGCTTTGTCTAAACAAATTATGCTCAAAAGAGACTTTGCAAAAATATTATTCAAAATGAAATATTATTAGCAATATTTTATAGCCTAATACAAGTCAGGTGATGGAATCTAGATGGTTTTCAAGGATACAAAATGAATCACTTTTGCACACATTGAGCAAAGGCAGATGGATTAGTTATTTTTATTTGAAGTTGTTTACCCCCACCTTCTTGGGACATCACTAAATAATTTTTATTGCACTAATATTTTATGTTCTCATTTCAGATTTGGTTCTTCACCCAAAATTCTCAGGAGCATTTCCTAGTAGAGTCGCAATTTTTGGCGCAGTTCCACAACTAGCCCCACAATTGGGGACCAACTTTAGATTGCAATATATGTTCCAAGTATTAGGTGTGGATTAGTGTCTTCTTTTAGTTTCTTTTAATTTTTTTAGTGTGTTGGTTAGGTTCCTCCATGTTTTTAATGTTATGGTTAATTTTAATGTTTTGAATTAAATAAATTCAAACATTTGAAATTAATTAAATCAAATTTAAAAATAAAAAAATAGATAAAAAAATAAAAAATAATAATAATCATGAAAATAAAATAAAACAAACAAACAACCAAAAAATTATATATATATATATATATATATATATATATATATATATATATATATATATATATATATATATATATATATATATATATATATATTTATATATATATCAAAATAAAACCATCAATGTGTTTTTTGGAAAGTTAATTTAATTTCATTAATGGTTTTGTTTTGAAAAAAAATTAGTTTAATTTTATCTTTAGTTTTGTTTTAATTTAATTTTATTAATAGTTTTATTTTGGAAATTTTAATTCATGTGTTTTTATTTATTTCTAGTTACTATTTAAAAAAAGAAAAAAGGAAAAAATTAGCGACAATCAAGAATAGAAAATGTCACGTATCATGCCAATGGAAAAGAAAATGTTGGAAAGTCAAAATTTGGAAAAATAAACAAATAGTAAAATGTTGAAAATTTTAAGAAAGAAAACGTTGGAAAACCAAGAGTTGAAAAAAACTTTCGAAAGCCAAGAGTTGGAAAAAAAACAAATAGCCAATGTTGGAAATATTTAAAAACCATTGAAGCTCATAAACAAGGGTTGGATGTTTTTTGGAAGAAGATGGAAATATTGGTTGTAAAAAAGAATATTATTTTTAATGCAAATATTTCAGAAACTTGCACTTTGTTAGCAAGATGGGAAGAGATTTTTCTGAATATTTGAGCTAACAGTTTATCTTTTATTCTATGTTATCTTAGCTTATAGATAGTGTTAAATGTATTTTAATGGTTGCATTATCGAAGGCTTAGAAGCACGAAATATATTTTTTTTCCTTAGAAGATTGCACCCGATATATTTCAAATCATGTGTATGTAGATTCGAATAAATTTGGTTACATACAGAAACACTCACATCATATTTTTTTTAGGATAGGGTGGAATTAGACTGAGAGTGGTTTGATTTTAATGTTTTTGGCTTTCTGGTCCATTTTTCAAATTTTATTTTATTTTTAAAAAAAAAATATAACCTTCCATTTTTACAGTTGTTTTTTTAAACTTCTGCATAAAATAAAAAAAAATAAAAAAATAAATGCATGGATCTCTATAATGAGATTCAATGTTTCATTTAAAACAAGTTTGATTGCATTCTGAAGCCATTTCAAAATTATAAAAATGATTTAAAGTTGCTATTTTATAAGGATTTTATAATTTCAGAATTCTACATTATTTCACATTTTGAAGGTAAATCAAATTTTTAAGCTTTGCATGTTTATATTTTCAATATTTTGGTCCATTTCCAGATTTTAGTTTTATCTTTCTAACCCTTCCCTTTTGCAGAATTTTTTAAACTTTAGTTGTTAAAATAAAAATTGAAAAAAATAAATAAAATACCAAAAATAAATGCATGGGTGTGAAGAACGAGCTTCAATATTTCATCCAAAATAATTATGATCCCAATTTGAAGTCATTTTGAAATAATAAAAAATATTGAAAATTGTTGTTTTATAAGGGTATTATAATTTTATAATTTTATATTATTTCATATTTTGAAGGTAAATCAAGTTTTTAAGCTTTGCATTATTATTCGTAAGCAATAAATGAACTTCCCTTTATAAAAATTACAATTTCATTAAAGGGGGATAATTTATATTACATTCCATAGGCCATCATTTTTAGAGAAATAAATTGGCTTTTTTTATGAAAATTTTGATTTCATTAAAGAGAGGTAATTTATACATTATATCAAAGGCTATTGTTTTAAAACATTAAATTATTTCTTCTTTATGAAAATTACGATTTCATTAAAGAGAGATAATTTATAATGACATTTTAAGGCCTTTACATTTCATAGCTATTCATGCATATTTATTTCTTTTTTATTCATCAAGAAATAATAAAAAGAATTCAATCTCCATTGCACATTCACATTTAGAAATAGATTTTAATATTTATTTTCATATTCAAAGCAGGGTTTAAGGAATATAAAAATTATCTAAAATTCGCTTAACCAAAAGAAGATAAAATCCATCTAAAATAAATCCAAATAAAATGAAGTAAGGTTTTACATCGTGGTGATATGAGGGCAAATCACACTTTTCTTTTCTTTTAAGTTTCATGAAGAATCATTAGCCTAGCATAATAAAATAAATCAACACAGACACCTTGTTAACAGTTACTTGAAAATCACTAAGGTATTCCTAGCACTTATTTGATACATCTTTACAAGCACTCAAGCACACATAAGTAAAAGGAACCTTGGAGAAGTTGTTTTTGTTTTTAACTTCTTTGCAAGAGAGGGTTTTCAGATTAATACCCTGAATGTGATGGGGATTTTGCAATTGGGAAAAAATTCCACTCAACACTACCATTAGCCACCATAGAGGATTGCTAATAAAGATAGGATGCTTGGCACTAAAGTGGCCAAGTGTTAGATGAAGTCACACCATCTCACTGGCTTGGCTTTAACTTTCTTGGTTGACCCATTGATGCATGTTAAAGCATTGAAAAAGCATCAATTAACTAACAAATATAAGGTGAAAAGGTATTAATTCACTATAATAGTTTCCCAAAGCACTAGTTTGCTAAAAATAAAGATACAATTACACCAAATAAATGATTTTAAGCCTAAAAATTTGTAATTTTGACCATTCAAAAGGTTGGAATCACATGGGACCCATCGTACCCACTAGAAAAATTTACATGTTTTCTAAATTGATTTAGAAGAAGAAAAGCAATGCTATAGTGTATATAGAAGTGTGTCAATACTAAATTTGGAAGGATGAGAAACCATTTTGTAATCTAAGTTTTAAAAATTTATTATTCTAATTCCACGTTAATTAGAGCTAAATTTTCTTTACAACAATTAGTGTTTAATATAATTTTTTTTAATACATAGGGGAATCAGTAACACCATTGGATGCTTCCACTATAATCCCTAGACTATTGGGTTAGACAAAGTCAACAAGACGCCCAATGCTTGGGGCATCGAACAAGGAAAATTTTGAATTTACATGGATTTTTATGAGGTTTCTTGGTCCCCTTATATCGGTATTTCAACTTGGGTCTCATTTGAGTTATATTTTGACTACTATAAATATGAGTTGAAGGCTCATTTTAAAGGATCCTTTTGGTAAACTTGAAAAACTACTCTACTCTTTGAATCAAAATTATGCTATGTAGGAAACCTCTATAATCTCTATCTCATTGGGTAAATATAAAATCAACAAGACTCCAACCCTCTTCGGAATCAAATAGGAACAATCCAACAATAAGCACTCAACCACTACCAACCAACATATCCCTTTCTAAATTGAATCAAAATTATGTTGGACAATATCATTGAAATAAATAAATAAATTATACATGACAATTGCTATAAAATTATGTATACTCTTTCCTTAACATTTAGATGGTGAATAACTGATATATTTTCCTCTTTCTTTACATTTTGTTTTGAATTGGTAGAAAGGGTTTTGAAAGGATCCCTGAACCTTGTACAAGCACAACCTGAAAAATAAACCAGGACAAAAAGGAAACCTCCCACTAAGACAACATATCAATGGGAGTTAAACTAGAACAACAAAAAACCATCAAATAGAGAGCGACGCAGAGAAAGAAAACCATACAAACCAGACAAGACCATAGAAATCCAACCGGGGTAAAAAGACAAACAAAAATGACCAAACAATATAATGCAGGATAGAACCAACAACATTGTCCTTCTATATAGGGAGGATGACCTCAAAGGTCTCATATTTGCTAGCCGTAATAGCTTTTGAAATCCTGATAGTATGATCGAGGTCGATAAGAGCCTTTGATTGGGATTTGTAGATGTTTTCTAGAATCTCCATAATAATCTTAGAAGGATCACGTTTGGAAGTGGCCATCGCTCTCACATCTGCTATGGATTGGTCCAAAATAGGTATGGTGCTCTCAAAGGTGAACTGCTCAAGGCTCTTCTATTTTCTACCAGTGTTCTTCTTGCTTCTACGGTTGTTGGAGTTGCGGCTTTGCATCACCACATCAACCTCAGTGAGCTCCTCTTTAGTGCACATGAAAGGGTTTGAATCCACCTTGGTAGCGATTTTCTACAACATATGGTCGTAAATGACCAGGAACAAACCTTGGTGTTTAATCTGGGAATCCTCCCTTTTTTGGTAGTTCTCAATGAAAACCTCAATGGAACATCTTAAATACTCAGGAACGTTGACCTCTTTAACATCCTAGAGCATGTTGAGAAAGGCAAGGTGGAAACTTCTCAATGGTTCATCCACCTTATCCACCATAATGTACTGCATAACTAGGATCAGAGCCCTACACCAAAGATTTGGAAGCTTCTCTCGAATGATGCCTTTGTCATATCTTGCCAGTTTCTTCCCTCTATCTGTGAAATGTCCTAACTCCTCTTGTATGGTATCATTGTCTCTATGGAGCTTGTAGCCCTCATTGGAAAGCTCAATAATCTCTGCTAATAGCTCGACAGAGACGGTGAATTTCATTCCCCTAACCAAGACTTACCCATTGACCCAAGTGTTGGCAAAGTCTTTGGTGATCACCTCATCATGCCCCCTAAATTTCTTAAGGAAGGGAATGAAGCCATGGTTGAAGAAGATTTTTTGGATATCGTCCTCCAAATTGAGCGTGTCAGGTTCAATGATGGCCATCATATGTAGAGGTGAGTAATTACGAGTAGAGGGGGGCTCATTGGACAAATCTTTGAGTAGAGAAATTTTGAGGCATCTGAAGAGATTGATATGATTGGAGTTCAAGGATGGATTAGGCTATTCACATGGGTGTCAAAGCCAGTTTTGATTCCAATGGTTTCTCAGGATAAAATCAATATGAACTTCGACGATATTAGCGGATTGAATGGGAACTTGAAGGTGGGGATGGCTACCTCTGATTGGTTGGTCTAGAAGAAAAATATCGACATTGGCCCCACTCTTGGAAAGTATTGGAATCACAGGGACTGATGGGTGCCAAGCCACAAGGGCCATGATGTTGATAGGATTGAACGTCGCGAGCGGTGCCAGACAACATGAAAGTATTTTTTCCAATGTTGGTCATCGAGGAACCCATTACTGTTATCAATCCAACATATAAAATTATTGATAGGGCTTTAGCTCAAAGGATCAGTATTATTACATAATATTAGGTTAAATGAATAAATGACTTCTTAAAAGGGAGGTATATTCTTAACAGTTTAATTTGAGCATAGGAAATGTTTGAATGGATGGTAGAGTTTGGTCAAGATGCTCTCTTTCTAAAACTATATTGTGATAAAGCCCAAGACTATAGTCATTAACCATTTATAATATAGATGCTTTAGTGACTGGGATTTGGTCCTTTGATTAGACACTTAATCTCCCTTATCTTTGTTGATGTCTGTATTAGAATTTCTATTAATGGTTCTCTTTCTAATAGTTTAGTTATAAAGTTGAAACTTCGTTGTCAACGATGTGGTGTGTAAACAAGGTTATGTGTTTTTATCATTCATATTATAATATTATAATAATTTTTCAATAAAATTAGTTTTTCATATTTATACATATTTCAATAATTCAAAGTGTATTGATCAAATAGTGAAGTACATTTTTGTTGTAAATATTTTCTATTTCATCGCATTCTTTAGGTATAGATTATTCAAATTATATTAATCAAATAGTGGAGTTCATTTTTGTTGTAGACATTTTCTATTATATATTTCGATAATTCAAAGTGTATTGATCAAATAGTGAAGTTCATTTTTGTTGTAGATATTTTCTATTTGAACGCATTCTTTAGGTATAGATTATTCAAAACTGTATTAATCAAATAGTGGAATTCATTTTTATTGTAGATATTTTCTATTTCAATGCATTATTTAGGTATAGATTGATTTTCACTTGGATTAGAAGAACCTATTCATATAAAAAATTAAAATTAAAAGAAAATACATCTTGTAAAATTACGAAGGCAAACCCAAAAAAAAAATCGATAACAAGCAATTCCAAGTCCATATAAAGATGCATTTATACCTACCAAGACCTCTCACCAGACACGGCCTCCACATGGACAAGCTTCTCTCTCATCTGCTTATTTTCCATGCAAAGTTATCATCGACATTCTTTCACTATTTCGAAAACAAACAATTTGAATTTGAATTTGAATTTGAATTTGAATTTGTATTAATGTCCATCGATGATCAAAAGAGGTCAATAGGACTATAAAGTAAGACATATACAAAGCAACGGGAGTGCCTAATGCAACTTCAGAGAAAATAAAGTAATAAAAATAGTAAACAAGATGACATATGATATACAAGATATGTGGATCAAGGATTACTCCCAACATTCAAGGCTAAAGAGAAGTGAGTGATGTAAGAGTTGGATGTCATCGTAGATGTTCTTTATTGGAGTCAACGACGAGTTGATCTTGTTGTATCTCCGTGATCGTCCTGGTGCTTCCTAGTCGTGGCCTCTGGAGGCTGGAAAAATGAAGTGATAAGTAGGGATCATGTTTTCTTCTACAAATTGTTACTAAGTAGTTCTTTTCTTAGATTAAATAAATCCTAGATGAAAAGGGAAATGCATCTCTAATATTCATAATTAATACAAGATTTTACTGTATGGGTGTATCTAAATAAGCAATAATATCTACCCCGTATCTCATAGTAGACATGATAGGTAAAAATGAAATGCTCCTTGGATTCTACATCAAGACTGCACAATCTGCAAATACATTGATCTCTAGGGAGGTGATGATCTATCTCAATACACAGCTGGTGGGAGCAAACTCATAGCTGAGCTAGAGGAAACCTGAGGTTGTGTGACATCTATATCAAGTTATATTTTGGAGTAGTGATCAATCCATTCTCTAGTTGGAGATAAAAGTGAGAGTAATGGAGTAGTTTTGATGAAAGAGGTTCCTTTGGATTAGTCTAAGTAGTTTTTATATATGTTGAGTAAATCTCATCTCGAATATCCTTATTGGAGTATGGTGCATTGATTGATGCTTTAGTAGGAGGAGGTCTCATGATGTCTAGGCCAAGAGATTGAAGTAGAGTAGTAGTCTGAGCATACCAACAATTCCTGACCCCTTGATTTACCAATTGTATTTAGGATTGTAGTGCTAAATATGGATATCTACTCATGTCCGACATATAATGAAATCTATGCAGTAAAGAGAAAACAAAAAATATTATTGTTGTAAGCAATGAACGAGCACCAAACTCAGCTAGAATGATGGTATATGGAACAGTTCTTTTGAAATGAATGAACTTGAACAACATTGATATGAGGACCCTTTCAATACGAGACCAACCCAATTGTCTGAGGCTAGGGCCCCAAACTTCACAGCCATAGAGCAGTGTAGGGGTAACAAGAGTGTGGAAGAGTCTGATCTTCGTACTGATGTCCTGAAACTGGAGCTGAAAGCATTGCTTATCCAGAGAGGCTAGGGCAGCATAACCTTTGTTTAACCTTGCTTGAGATGCAGGGATCAAGTAAAAGGTAGGTTCTGTGAAAAGAACTTCTAAGTATGTGTACGATGTGACAATATCAACAACCTTCTCTTTATATGTGATGTGAACAGAAGAGAGATATTTTTTGAGTAGTTTGAATGCCATGATTTTTGTTTTCTAAATATTAACTTCTAATCCATGCAAATCAGAGTATGTGCCAAGTATGTTCTGCTGTTGAAGTCCTCTGCTATATGTAACATTAGGATAATATCATTAGAAAATAGCAAAATGACAATAATACTACCAACAACCTTTATAGTAGACACGTTGTCTTGGGCCGTCGAAAGCAGAATTTAGTTTCAATACATCTTAATAACAATTTTTACCCAAAGACGGGCATCATATTATAATTGTTATTATATGGTTACTGACCGACCGTTAAACTTTGCCCGATGCGAGGCATATTATAATTATTGTCATTATATGGTGATTGACCGAGCGTTAAAACTTGCTCGATCCAGCACACAAGGCGTGTCTTTAACCATCCGGGTCCCTATTTTCCTTCGCCTTCTTGTACAAGTTTTTACTCTTCCATCTACAGGATGCATGTCTTCGTTTTGTTTAGTTATAGTCATAGTTGTATATTGTTTGAACTGTGGTTTCAATTTAAATGGAGGCTATAAGTAAGCTATTTTTTGAGAGATATTTAATTGAGAGCCATGAAATCCCCGAGAAGTGGGGATGGGAACTAAACATTCTTGAAGCTCTCCGTGTGCGTCTTGCTTTTCAATTAGTCCTAGGTTTAAGGTGTCAACTCTATATGTCCTATCTTTATCAGTTCAGTTATGTCTCTGTCAATTAGTAATTACTCGTCTTGCCGACAACAACGCAGACATGCAAAACGGCGAGCGAGATTATAAATTGTATAGCCAAGGAGATTCAAATAAAATAAACTATGTTATTCGTTGTTCGACGCCGAGCGAGATTATAGATTGTATAGCAAAAGAGATTCAAATAAACTATGTTACTTGTTGCTTGAGAAGTCTACCGGATTCGCTAGTGAAATCAGACTCTTCAGTAACATCTACACTTTTGCATTGCATATCCTAAACAACGTTGAAATCTCTATTCTTGAACAAAGAACAACCATATTCTAGGGTTGCCACTAAGCGGTGAGTTCTTGATATTTATAATTATTATCTTTAAAATGAAGACAAATGTCAAGTTGCATACTTTTTAATATTGTTAAGTTACTGATTTATATATTGTCTTTCTTCATTGTCTTTGTGAGTTTATATCTAGACTTTCTTGGCACACTATAGGATGTGTAGTGGATTAGGATGTTGTAGCTAAGATTATTAAGGCCTATATTAACCTTGTGCATATGTGCACATCCTCCAATTAGATTTGGATAGAACTAGTCAACCCTCATATTTACAAATTCCCTGCAATTAGATTTGGATAGAACTAGTCGACCCTCATACTTACAAATTCCCATATTTAGTTATCACACTTTACATTCACATCAACTATGGAGACCTCCTATAAGCTTTTTGAGGATGGTCAACCTCCTACATTTTCTTATTGTTATGTAATTTATGCTCGTATAACAGTATGAGTTAGTATACTAGAGAGTAATAAATTATCAATTATAATATATTTTTTATATTAAGTGGAATCTTATTAAGAAAAGTGAAATATGATCTCAAATATTTCATATTTAAAAATTTGCATATATTGAGGTTAATTCAATTTTGGAGTTGTGAAGGTGGTTTTTAGTTATATTTTACGTTTATTTAGTTGTTCATTTGATTTGTTTAACATGTCCCTATTTTTCATGTGTAGTTCATTTGCAATATTTTTTAGATTTTTTTAAATTACAAGAAGAATGTAAAAAATGATAGAAATAATAAAAAGTAAGAAATCTAAACTTGAAGCTAATAAATATGATATTATTATTTATAAATCTATGTAATTTTTTTTTCAAATTGTTGAGGATAAAAAAAAGATGCGTCACAAATAAATATCAACAAATTATTTATCATAAATATATAAGATTGCCATGTTTAATTTGTTATAATTATAATGAAAATAAAAATAATGACAATCTCTTGAATTACAAAAGAAAATTTAAGAAAAGCAAAAGTTATGTTCATTTGTATTATTTTACATTTAGTTTTAATTTATATAAAATATATTTTTTGAACTTAGACAATGTGGAAACTTAAAATTTAGCTAACAAATGTAAAATTATTATTTATACATATATGCAAGCTTCTTTCAATTTATTAGACGATTAAAAAAACTATGTAACAAATGAATATGAATAAATTATTTATCATATTTATATCACATTATTATGTTTAATTTGTTATAATTGTAATTAAAATTATAATGGTTATTAAAATTATAATAATTTTAAATTTTGGGTGGATAGAAACCCTAGCTCCATGAGGGAGCAGGGAGCAAGGAATTATGAACCTGATCTTTTCTTGTTGTTGGATGCAGATGTTGAGATATTGTTCTTTTTTTTGTGTAGTGGTGCATAGTTTGCTGAATTGTGGGACGTGATTCTACTTTTCTAACTTAATGGATAGGTGTTAGCCTAAATGCTAAATATTTTTATTGGGGGGTCTACCTCTTTTCTCTTACCCTATTTTAGGGGTTTTTTCTCATTTCTTGGGTGGATATTATATTTTAGATTTGTTTTCATTAGAGCACAATTTATTCTTAGATCCTATTTGGAGAATTTATGGGTGATATCGGGTATCATATGTTGGACATTTTGAGCTCATTTAGTTGTCATTGATGCCAAAGTGAACATATGAAGCAATCATTAATACCATGGAGTACAACATCATTAACACCAAGAAGTAATGCAAAGAGATGGAGAAAAGTTATCCAAATATATTTTTATAAGAGTTTTTGTTAAAACCATGATGGCACATTAAAAGGTTTTTTATTAAAACCATAATGATAGTTATCTAATAGTGTGATGGCAGAATTAAGGTTTTTATTAAAACCAAGGTGGCAAAATTATTTTTCATCAACCCAGTGAAGTGAAAATGATAATTTGATATTAACTCAATGATGGATTTTATTTTTTATTAAATTATAAAGTTTATAAATTAAATTTATAATATTTTAATTCTTTTGGATTTAAATTAATTATAAATTATAATTTATACAAGCCAACGTCATCAAATCGACTCATCCACCGACTTTGTATGCAAAGCAAATGGAAGGTATTTAAAATCGAAGACAAACCGTAGGGAAGTAATTATTAAAAAATTTGAATTCGAATAAAAGTGAAAATCTGAAACCTCCAAAGTGGTGTATTGCCAAAATAGGATAGTGCATTATAATCAGGATAGATCATTGTGATCGATGCAGCGCATGGTGCTCGAAGCAAGGGACAGTGCAAAGGGAGAAGCGCTCATAGTCTAGATTAGCGCTAGATGTAGGAGAAGGCCAAAGGCTTTGAATCCTTTGTGAAAAGGCTTAAGTAACCTTAGGGCTTAATATAAGCATGTGGAGCACTTAGCTCACACGACTAGCTTACCACAGCTAAGGTGTCAGTCGTGGAGAAGGTGCAGGTTCGAAACTTCAAAAATTGCGAAAGGGGGATTCACCAAAGGTTTTTATAATTTATTTTTTTATTTTTGCATAATACTAAGGTTTAGGAGAAATAAGGGAATATTTGTGGTATTTTATTATTATGCTAAGGTTTTAGGGGTGTATGTGGAATTTGATTAATTGTGCTAAGGTTAGGGAGTTATATGCTGATATTAATTCATTTACCTAAGTGGTAAATAGGTGTTTTATTAAGGTAAATATTAATTTACCTTAGGAGATAGAAATTAAGTTGGAATATCAATTTTGTAAAATAGAAAATTTGAAGAGGAAATTTATGTGAAGATATTATTGTCAAATATTGCTATTGAGAAGGAGATATAAGGTGTAATATGAAATTGAGCTATTCATGTATTTTGTGAAGTATAACACTTGTTATCTAACCCTTGGAACTTGGAAAAGAAGAAGATATTCCTGAAGGCAGTTTTTGAAGATCATTCTCCAATCAAGAAAAAGGTATGAGCACATTCTTCCATAGTTGAATTGATTGATTGGTTTTTTGGAAAATAAGTTTGGAGTGAAAATGACTTGGTTAGGGTTTCCTATTGAGTGTTTTGAGTGATTGCTTCAAGATTTTTTGGAATAAAGAAGTGTGGTTAAAACCTTGTTCGATAAGCATTGTTGTTGAAGCCATAGATGAGTGAGGAACTTGAACTAGGGTTTCAAAAGAACATGAGTATCATTGTTATGTGAGAGTTGTTTTATAAGTGTTGTTGTTAAAATGAGGTGTTGAGTGAAGAACTTGAACTAGGGCTTGAAAAAAAACATGAGTATCATTGTTATGTGAGAGTTCATTTATAGCATTGTTGTTGAGCATTGTTGAAAATATTTTGAGTGAAGTATCATATGTTTGGACTAGGGTTTGTGAGCAAGGATTTTTTTATTAAATAATTGGTTGAGTAGAGTTGGTTGAGCCTAGTCAAGTGGATGTGTGAAGTGGTTTGTTCAATTTTCCTAAAATAATCTATTCTATATTCTAAATTGATTTGAGAAAGTGATTGAGTATTGAGTGGAGTTTGAAACATATTGAGTTTCTAACAATTCTCCTTGTGTTTCTAAGAGAGTGATTAAAAGTAATATAGTAGATTGAATAATTTTTGTGTGAACTTATTGAGAATATTGGACAAGTTCTGTCTGTACTTGTTGAGCAGATTGGACAAGTTCTGGGTGGACTTGTTAAGCAGATTGGACAAGTTCTGTCTAGACTTGTTGAGTAGATTGGAAAAGTTTTGTGTTGACTTGTTGTGCAGATTGGATAAGTTATGTGTGGACTTGTTGAGAATATTGGACAAGTTTAGTGTGGACTTGTTGAGCAGATTGGACAAGTTCTGAGTGGACTTGTTGAGCAGATTGGACAAGTTCTGAGTGGACTTGTTGAGAAAATTGGACAAGTTCTAAGTGTACTTATTGAGAATATTTAAGCAATTTCTATGTGTACTTGTTAAGAAAATTTAAACAAGTTCTAAGTGGACTTGTTAAGCATATTTAAGTATATTCTATGTGGAATTGTTGAGTAGATTTGAGGATAGAGTTTGGTGTAGATTTGATGGTATATTTGTGCCAGATCAGAGATAGATATTGAGTAGATTTGTGCTAGATCAAAGGATTGTGTTTTGTGTAAATTTGAGATAGAAATTTGGAGGTGACAGAGCAGAGAGGATAATAGTCTCCATTGGATAGAGATCCATCAGCCAAGGTAGTGAGGATAGGTCTTCTGAGTGGGGACAAGAGTCTTTAGTGGAGATAGATCCACAAGCTAGTGTCGTGGAGGTAGTAGTCTTCAAGAGGATCACACGCCAGAGCAGAGGAGGATTTCTCCTATAGATAGAGATCAATGAACTTGATTTAGGGGATTGGTGTCTCATTTGGACATAGGTCCATGAACATTGTAATATGGAAAGGATTTCGAAGATATTTATTGAAAAAATATTTGTGAAATATTTTCTCCATGGAGTAGCCCACATTGGGTGAACCATGTTAAATTTGTGTCTCTATTGTGTGTGATGATTTATGTATTGTTTTAGTTATTGTTATTGATATTGCCATTGATTATATTGGATAATACTATTTGGAAAATAAAAGTAAAAATTGGTCTTATACTGTTCACCTCCCCTCTTAGTATACACTTGTGTATCATAGCCAATTCCTTTGGAAAAGGTTTAACAACTTGAAGGAAAATATTACAAGAACACAAATGGTAAAGAAAGGCAAAAGTAGAACCATGAGACACAAGAAGAAAATAACACACATGTTCATGAAATAAAAGTAAGATGAATTCAATATTATTATTTTGGGAGGAAGAATGGAAATAGATTGAAGATATGAATCAAGCAATGGAGAAATAATCCGATTGAGCAGATTGGACAAGTTATGAGTGGACTTGTTGAGCAGATTTAAGAAAGTTCTATGTGGACTTGTTAAGCAGATTTAAGCAAGTTCTGAGTGGAATTGCTAAGCAAACTTAAGCAATTTATGTGTGGACTAATTTAGCAAATTTGAGGATAGATTTGTGCCATACCAAATATAGATATTGAGCAAACTTGTACTAGACCAAAGTACTGTGTTTAGTGAAGATTTGAGATATATTTTTGGAGGTGATAGAGCAGAGAGGACAATAGTCTCGAATGGATAGAGATCCATTATCCAGGGTAGTGAGGACATGTCTTCTAAGTGAGGACAAGAGTCTTTAGTGGAGAGAGATCCATAAGCCAATGTAGTGGAGATAGTAGTCTTCTAGAGGATCACTAACTAGAGCAGAGGAGGAGTTCTCCTATGGATAGAGATCCACAAAATTGATTTAGGGGATTGGTGTCTCCTTTGGACAGAGGTCCACAAATATTGTAATAGGGAAAAGATTCTCAAGATATTTATTGAGAAAATATTAGTGAAATATTTTCTCCGTGGAGTAGCCCATATTGGGTGAACCACGTTAAATTTATGTCTCTATTGTGTGTGATGATTTGTGCATTTATTTGGTTATTGCTATTGATATTGCCATTGATTATATTGGATAATACTATTTGGGAAATAAAATTAAAAAGTGGTCTTATATTGTTCACCCCCCTCTCAGTATAAGCTTGTGTTCTTCAATTAATATCAAAGTCAGTTCCTTCAAAAAAGTTTAACAGCTTGAAGAAATATCTTATAAGAACACAAATGGCAAAGAAATGCAAAAGTATAACCATGAGATACAATAAGAAAAGAACACACATGGTCATGAAAGAAAAGGAATATGAAGTCAATATTGTTGTTTTGGGAGGAAGAATGGAAATAGATTCAAGAGATGAACCAAGCAATGGAGAAATAACCAGGTTGATAAAGTTTTATACCAGATGTAGGAATACAGGTCACCATGCATATTATTTTCCACAAGAAGGTGAAGAATGTTTTATTTGTGGTCAACTCGGTCATGATGCAGGTTATTGCAATGGGTTTACTAGCGATGAAGATGAAGATGATATTTTTGGAAATTAAATCCTAGAGGTTGGTTCAAGAAAGGATAATAGGGACAATAAAAATAAGTATGAAGAAGAAACTCTACTTTCAATAATAGAAGAAAAATAAGATGCTCCTATAGAATATCAAATAAAGAAAGAATATGAAGATTTGAAAAAAGAAAAAAGGAAAGCCACTCTTAAGGATCTTGTTGAAATGAAAAGAGAGAATGTAGAATTGAATGGTCAAATACAAGAAGATGAGAAATTTAATACAAAGCTTCTACAAGATCTCTCTAAATTGAAATATAAGATTGAAGAGGCAAGGAAAGTTGAAAAATGTATGGTTGAACAATAATGGTAAAAGAGATAGAATGTGAAAGACTTATGGTTACTCTTGAATAATTAAAAAGGGATAACTCAAGATTAAGGGTTCAAGCTCAAGAATATGAGAAAGCAAAAGCAAATTTTCTATAGGAACTCACCAACTTCAAAATCAATATTGAAGAGGTAAGAAAATTTGAAGAAGGTATGGCCAAAAAATTAAAGACAAAGGATATAGAGTGTGAAATATTAGAGCATGAGATAGTTTCGCTAAGGATAGAATTAAAAGTCTCTGAGGACAAGTTGCACAAGTTTGAGGAGAATACAAAGACTTTGGATAGGATTATCAATGCACAAAAGTCATCAGTCACCAAAATAGGACTTAGTTCTAAATAAGAACAAAGGAAACAAAAAATGCTCTTCATCATGATAGTTAACATAGGAAATATTATTCTACCAAAATAGGACTTAGTTCTAAATATTATTTTACCTTAGGATATAGGAATTAAGTTGGAGTCTTCCAAAATGCTATGATCCTCTGCTTGAGGGCTAACCTTTTTTTAATGTTCTAGGAGCCTTTCAAAACTCTACGTAATGAGGTTTGGAGATCCTTCCAAAACTCTCTTGTTTAAGTTTCGGGTATCCTTTCAAAACCCCTTTTTTTAAGGTTTTGGGAGCCTTTCAAAACTCCATCTTTGGGTAGGATTCTATTTTGTTGTTCTAGATTATTTATTGCAGGTGTTGAGTACCTGTTGGTGGAGACTTGAGTTTCTAGAATTATGATTCTCATCCTTGGCCTGAAGGCCTAATATTTCTTTTATAATTTTTTTAGCACTCCTGATGTCTCAATAGAATTTTTCCATATTGAGCGCTCTATTTAAATGTGAAAACTAAATTATCATCAGAAGGCATATATGGTTCTATTTTTTAGATTTACTTCTCCCATAGTGGCTTGGGTGAGAAGTTCCTTTCTAGGTATAATTTTATTTGAAGTTTAGGTTGGAATGCTATCTATTTTGGATTTGCAAGATCTTTATATATTGAATGTTTGATCAATATTTGTTGGATGTTAAATCAGTTTTCCCTTAGTGTGGTAGTCCCATTTGTTATCTTATTTTGTGTGTTTTGAATATCTTTGTGGTTTTGTAAAGGTTGGAGGACCCTCCCAAAATCCCTTTGTAAAAGATTTGAGGACCCTTCCAAAACCCCTTCTTATACCAAATAAAAAAATAATGACAATCTTTTGAATTAAAAAATAAAAATAAAGAAAAGCAAAATTTATGTTGCATTTCATATGACTTATAATCTATATACTCCACAAGACATCTTAGGTACTTAGTTGAATGAATCAAAAATATTATCACTTTATTTGGTTTGAAGATTCCATTTTAATTTGTGACTAGATATAACCTACTTTTAGAGGCATTTAAAACTTGTGGAGGTGATTCACCTGAACTTTGAATTACAACCTTAATCATGTGAAATTTTGTTAATTTTTTACTTTAACATTTTTATATCACATTTAATAACATTAGTTAATTTATTTATGCAAGTTAAACATTTAAAAACAAATAGATAGGCTTATCAACATAATTATATCCTTTCATTTTATTTCACATGGTTGCATTTATAG
Organism: Wollemia nobilis; assembly: GCA_028583015.1. Lineage (NCBI taxonomy): Eukaryota > Viridiplantae > Streptophyta > Pinopsida > Araucariales > Araucariaceae > Wollemia > Wollemia nobilis. The sequence goes on from JAQPPZ010016348.1 coordinate 6,856,613, forward strand.
TGTTATATATTTCTAAGAGGTACAATTAACTAGTAACAAAAGCATGTATGAAGAAGTATATGCTATTACAATGTTAGATTTGAATCATTCTATTTAGTAGTTAAATGTTTGGATGAATGAAAAATAATGTATTTTTTATTTCCTTTTTTTTTTTTCAAGTAACTAAAGCAATAAGACTTGTGATTTTGGATAACATATGTGTATAATTTTGTTTGGATCATAATGTGATATTAACAACAATTAGAAATATTGAATAGTGAAAGCACGAGATTTCGAAAATAAAAGAAACACTGATATCTGATGCAATGCAAACGAGAGAAAGAGAACGAAATAAATGTGATTAAAAGAAGTGTTGAAAACACGGCCCTTTTTTTATTAATATTCTCTTTGACCTCGGTTACAAAGTCTCCTCCATTTTTAGGGGTTAAGAGCGTCACAAAGTTTTAATCACAATAGTGATAGGTGATCTTTCTTCTGCATGCCCACATTTGAGATGGGCGGGCCAAAGTATTGCCACCGCTTGCGTTGATGAATCTTTGCTCTTTCCTGCTTCTCTGCTGTTAGAAACCTGCGTGCAAAGTAACAATAGACGTTAGTAGCACCTGCATCAAAAATAAAAGCATCTGACTTTTGAAACAAATAAAACATATGTGCAAAGAAATGATTAAAACAATAGATTGCAAGTTATTAAGAACAGAACGAAATCTACTGTTAGAAATCTGATGAATGCGTGCTTGAAATCAAAATTCGAAATCATAACGTAAAAGAAATAAAAATACACTGAGATTTGTCGACAAATGGATGGATCCATGGATCCAGATTCATGTTCTCTGTATTAAGGATGTGGAAGAAAATGAATCGAAAAGGTGTAATCGAGTCTCGGGTTTAGCAGCACTTCGTTCTATTTTGAAAACGCTTGTTAACCTCCTAGTTGGGTGGGAAAATCCACCATTTTATAGACCCATGGGGTCTCTTTGGAATGGTACGTGGGGACGCCACGTGGCGGCCATGCCTTCCCAAGAGGGAGGAGACTCCTCCCTGACTTGGGCTTACACGACTGCCCTCATGACAGTCTGCTAACTGTCAATCTGCCCACCTATGTGTGCATGCACAGTAGGCGGCATTAATTGACTGTCAGAGCTACCACTCGTTCCAATGTCTGCCTGACGGCTTTAACGTTTGCTTTTAATGTTTGCTTGTGTTTGATTAAAATCTGCTTTTATTCATTTTAATGTCTGCTTTTTTTTGTTAACGTTCGCATTTACATGTTTAAAACGCACCGGGTGCGAAGGCAGGAGTCTATCGCGATATCGCGACGTCGCGATATCGCGACACTAAGAACAAGAAATAGGGCGCAGGGGGTATTTGTCATGATATCGCGACTGTCACGATATCACGACAGTGTGATGTCATGATATCGCGATAGCGCGATGTCGCAGCTGTCGCGGTATCGCGACTATCGCGATATCGTGACAGCGCGAGGTCGTGACGATCGCGATATCGCAACCGTTGCGATATCACGACAGGCAGCATTTGCCTTAATGCTTCACAGTAATCTTTGCCTGACTTGTTTAAAAGAAATTTTGCCTAAGTTTTGAAAGCAATTTTTGCCTAAGTTTTAAAAGTAGTTTTCGCCTAAGTTTTAAAAGCAGTTTTCGCCTAAGTGTTAAAAGCTTGAACCGGACTTGGAGGATACGTAAACGGATTGGTACCTTTCAAAATTGTTGTGCAAGTGGCTAGGGCCACTGTTTGACCTCTGAGGTCTGCCCTAAAATCTGTGTGTCAATGCGATCAGTGTTTGTAGTCGCATAATCGTATTGGTGTTGTTTTGGTGTCTACAGATGCCCCTTTTTGGGAAGCGTTGCAGGTGATGCAGTGCTGAGCAAAAATAGATAACCAAAGCACTGATGATTAGGGTTTCTTGGTAACCTAACCAACTTTTGATGCCCCAAGTATGGAAAGGGCATGCATTCTTGAATCCTTGCTTTTGACGAGCTAAGGAATTTGATTTCAAGTGTTAACCTATTTTGGTGAGGTGTGACTTGAGCTTGGACATTGATCAGTCATGATTAGGCAAAGGGCGTAACCTTTTGTCCACGGGGGGAACCTTGTGTTCATGCTTCGGGAATTCCAAGTGTTTGATCAATTTAATGATTGCTTGTTTACTGCCCCAAGCAGGAGCGTGATTGTCTTTGTCAATGATTCTTTGAATGCATGCCATTGCCCTGATTGGGTGTGTGCTTGTTGATTGGTGACTAAGTGTGACTACCCCCTCAAGCGACGAATCGATGAGGGAATGACCTTCATGAGAAAAGTGACGAGTCGCTTGACCCAAGATGACTTGTGCAAGGGTGCCTTTAGATGTTTTACCGTTTAAGCACGTGCAATTTCTCGACATTTGGACCTATTTTTGGTGGGTGTTAACCCTTTTGGTGATGCCATAATGGGGTGAAATCATCAAAAACTCGTCTTCCCGTGGAGCGGTCTAGCTATGGTAGCCTTCTTGGGGAAGTGGGAAAGTGACAATTTGAGCCCCGACATCGATTTTCTATGCCAAGAGGTTAAGTGCAAGAGCACTTGTGTCCAGCAACTTATTGCTTATGTTTTTGTGTTACATTTTTGTGATGTTTTTGTTGTATTGATTTTCTTTCTTTATGTATATGTCATGACTTTATGTTATGCATAATGATTGATGTTGATGGATGCATGCTATTGTATATTGATGTATGCCTATGGTATGATAAATGCGATTGTTGTATGTTGATTTATTTTGATGGATGCATTTATGATGAATGCAAATGTTTTTGATTTATATGTGATATGCGAAAATGAAATGGATGAATAGAATTTGTGATGTTTGGCTATGGCACCATAGACTGTTTATGAATTTGTTATTTTATCTTTTAGGCGATTGCTGTAGTGGATGACTTTGTATGTATATATGTGGTTTTTCTTTTTTTGTATTTTCTGATGGTATTGTAAGGATGAAAAGTAGTGCAATTGGTTTAGAAATGTAGCTAAGGTTTTCTGAGGCTCAGACAGTTTTAACTCACTAGCCATGATTGTACTTTATCTTACAAGAATTTTGAACAAGGTATGAATCGGACTTGTTTTTGACCAAGCTATTTCACATCTCTGTGTGTGCAATTGATTTCATTTGTGTGGTATTTGTCAGGATACCGCCAGTGCCAAATGGGCTTTCAACCGAACCTGTACTAAGGATCACCTAATTAGCTCCACTAACTCCTTTGTTGTATTTAGTTAGATTAATCTGTGGTGTTATCCAGGATGCCATAAGCTAGCTCGTCCTTATGCAAACATTGGTCTACACACATGCAAAGCGAATGTGACAGACATATCGTCATGCGGGTAGGATACCAGCATTGCCAGATAGGCTATCAACCAAACCTGTAATGAGGATCACCTAGATGGTTTTCGAATGTTGAGAATTTTGAGGATTCAAGTTCAGGCTATTTGTTGGCTGAATGATTTGGAAAGTTGCTCGTCTATATAGTGATGAAAATCACTGTTTATTTTCTATTAATTCTTTTTGAGCAAGGATTTTGAATAGTGGTTATAACCACTGTTATTTGATTTTGTTTTTTGAGTATTGTAAATTTGAGCTTGTGAATGGCTTTGATCCTCGTGGCCTTGGGGATGACTACCCATCTTGGTTAGGGGTGGATAGTACAAATCCTTGCGACGTTGGGGACCAAGGGGATGATGGAGATTATGGAGTAAGGGCATTGATCTGTTAGGCCTTAGGGATGACTACCCATCCTGGTTAGGGGCGGATAGTACGAATCCTTACAACTTGGAGACCAAAGGTGAATGGAAAGTGTTAGGATGATGATTTGTTGGAATTTTGTTTGTTAATGGTTTTGATCCTTTTGGGTCTTGGGGATTGTTGAGAAGCAACACACCCCCACTGAAAAATGAGATTCCATCCTTGGAAAGCCCTAAACTTCCATTTTTGCAGCAGGGACCCTCTTGATAATTTTTAGGTTTAAATCCAATTTTGCTTGCCTCTTTGTTAAAGTTGTGCCTTTTTCCAAGTCTTTCTAGCATTGTTATTTCAAGCTTAACTTTCTACATGCTAGAATCATTCATGCACAAAGAAAATCTCGCACCGGTACGAGAAAAATGCTGAAAACAGATAGAAAATTCATGAAAAATCAAACTTTCCTTTTTAGGCAATGTCGCGAAATCGCGACACTTCCATTTATGGAAATGTCGCGAAATCGCGACAGGTAAATCGAAAACCCGCCAAGTCAGTTTTGCGTAGCGAAATCGCGACACTTTCCATTTTTGGAAATGTAGCGATATCGCGACATTTCCATTTTTGGAAAGCGTCGCAAAATCGCTACCGGCCAGAGGAGAGAGAAGAAAGTTGTACGAAAAGGAGCGATTTTGTGACATGTCACGAAATCGCGACATGTCGCATTTTCATGGTAGGAGAGAGAAAGTGGGCTGCAGAATGAAAATCGGCTAAGTCGCAAATGTGTCGCAAAATCGCGGTCAACGCGGTCAACGCATGCAGCTACGGGAACTGTCGCGATATCGCGACGTGTTCTATTTTCGCGAGTTGTTGATGGAAAAACACTTAAGTTACAAAATTTGTAGCGGTTCGCTGCATATTAGTTGCAAGGAGTTCGGTAGCAAAAAGCCTAAGGGGTAAGATTTGCAGCGATGCGCTGCACCCTTTTTGTGAAAAGGTCTTAAAAGGCAAAAGAAGGAAGCAAATGCAGAAATCAAATTTGCATGAAATCGCGACATGCTTGAAAAAAATTGTGTGACAGCTAGCAGGAGGCGCGATTTCGCGACATGTCACAAAATCGTGACATGTCGCGTTTTCATGACCGACGGGGGAAGAAGTTGCATGGCGCTGGGGACGTCACGATTTCGTGACATGTCGTGAAATCGCGACATGTCTCAGAATCGCAATAGGAGAGAGAAAGTTGCCCAAAGGGCCAGAAGTGTATTCCAGCTGTAAACAGAAGGCGTCCTGGGATAGTGACACGTGTCAAAGAGCGTATCAGATAAAACAGAGGCCGACATGCAAGTTTACTTTGCGGTTTTAATCTGATTTTAATTGTTAAAGCTTTAATTTAATGATTTTAAAATACTAATGCATCTTTTTGTCTTTCATATAGGAAGCCATCTGTCACCTACGGGACAACTGGAAAAAGGCCGTAAAGACAAAGTTAAAGTGCAGATTTAATCAAGGACCGCCATGCTAGAGGAGAGGAGGCCGGTAAAAGCATTCAATGGAGATTTATTGCAGACTTAATAGCTTGAAGACCATTTCAACTCAAGGATGGATATGCAGAGATGGAATAGCGGAGAAGTGATGACTCATCCGGCTCACCCGCAGGAATTAATGAAAGCATTTATTTTGTAGTTACGGGTGAATGCAAGTGGCATTCGAATTTCATCTTCTCCATTTATGGCAGCTAACTGCACTGATTTGGAGAGGGGTTAAGTTCTATCCGGACTTTGATTTTAAAGTGGCTTTATATTGTAAAACCCGGTCCTAGGGTTTAAGGGTGATAAGATTTAGGGTTTGAGCAAGATATTTTGAAAAGATCAGGGTCTGTCCTGAGTCTATAAATACAAGTTCTAAATGTAATCGCAGGAGGCGGAGACTTAGAAATAAAAGGCTTATAAGCAATTTCTTGCAAATTTTGTGAAATCCTTTGTTTTCTGGACTGGGAGTTGATGTGCTTTTGCTATTTTCTGTGGTAGCATGGCCAGGAGCCTAATCTTTTATAGATCTGTGATAAGTGTATCTTCTTCTGTTATCCGTTCCATTTAAGTTTATTAGATATATGCTATAAATCTGAGATATCAAAATTAAATATGCTGTTAGGCTTTAGTTGTTCTATTGTCTGCTAGGGGAAATTATAGATTTGAGGTTAAGTTTGTTCTAATTGCTCTGTCTTCACTGTGTGAGCTAGGCTGCCGGTGAAAGATACCAATTTTAACCAGCTGCCCTTGGATTTATAATTTTCTGCTAGATCTGTTCCACTTTGCCTTGTGCTCCTAGTTGAAAGTGATCTTAGAAATCTGGACACTTTCTTCTTGGATTTGTTCTGTTGTGAAGCTAGTAGTATAGATAAAATTGGTAGTTTTAAGTTTTACAGTTTAAAGTTTGATAAACTTCCCTTTCTGCCTTACCCTACCCTCTCTTTGTTTTCCGTGAATGATCCATTTTTATTTTTTTTATTTGTCTTTTATTTGAATCTGCTGACCCATGAGAGCTAGATCAAGAATCAAGTTAAATCTGATTGTTAACAAGTAACAACTCCTGCAACTACTGAACAAGTTCAGGAACCCCTGTAAGGTAACAGATAGTCCATATTGAAATCTATTCCAGAAGCGGAAAAGAGTGAATAGACATTCGACCCGACTCTGTAACTCGCACCTTGGATAACCAGCTAGATCCTAAAGTGAGTGGGATTCGTCCCGTGGGTGTCTCCGGAGCTTCTTGCTCATCCTTCGCAGGGTGCGTATGAAAGCTGGACCAACATCTAATTGGCGCTAGAAGGAGGGCCTGTTGAACTCAGTTCAAGTATTGTAAGTTTGTGAGTGCTGATTTAAAATTTTGTGGTTAGAGTTTTTGCCTGAACAGCGGGACTTAACACCAACATTTTAAAACTGGCCCAGTGAAATCCGGGCAGTATTGTAAGTTGTCAGTACAGTTTTTAAAATTGCCAGAGAAGACCTCAAGTTAAGAACAGTTTTATCTCCACTGGCAGTTATCCAATCACAACTCAGAACATCACTGTCAGCCAAGTAATAATGGCAAATTGGTTGGGCCCCACTGCTTTGAATATCCCGGGTATAGCCCATGACCTGCCTAGAAGCCCGAAAAGGTATCTCCCCAGATATAAACATGATGGGACAAGAACTACAGAAGAACATCTGCTAGCTTTCAAAAATGCTTTAAAATTGTTGAATATACAGCATGAAGATGTTGCCTGCAGATTGTTCCCGTTCACTCTCCAGGAGGGAGCTTATGACTGGTTTTTAAACCTCACCAGCAATTCCATTACTAGCTGGGATGACCTAGAGAAAGCTTTTATATCACAATTTGGGGAAGTGATAGACCCCAGTGTGTTATACCAACAATTTTCCAAGCATCAAGAGAGAGTCGGGAGAAACTGTCAGGTCTTTCAATATGAGGTTCCAAAGAGCTTACGGTAGAATGATCGGCCATTACATCCCAAATGCAAATCTGGCCTTAGAAATCTACAAGAATGCATTGGATTCGGTGACCTCTATTTTCCTCAAGAGAGACATTAATATCACAACCCTGGCAGGGGCTTATAAAGAAGCCTTAATTCTTGAAAGACAGTTAGGGCCTCAAATTATGAGTAGTCCTTTGATATCCTATGTTACACAGAACATGCCTATTTTGAGACCCCATTCCACATCATGAGTTAGTGCCAACATGTCATGCTCTACCCAAGGAGACTCCGTTAATCGTGACATCCACTCAAGCATGTGCAAAATATACAGAAAGGTTCTGACAAGTTCAAAGTGGAAGTGCTTGAAGTAAACACTTGTGATCCAGCATTACCCAAATCTGAAGTTTTTCCTGGTGAGTTAAATTTTCCTAGAGATCAAAGAAATATTGATATTTCTAGTTCACCCAAAAACAGTACAACCAGGGTTTCAGATTCTTTCACTTTTCCTGAAGAGACAGAAAGTCTTGTACAGACTCTTGTGGATGAAATGCGAGATTTTCAACAGTTCAAAATGGACAGTTATAATTTGAGATGTCAGAGTCCAGAACCTAACAATGACCCTTCCTCATCAGAGGATGATGAAAGTGAGACTCAATGTCACTATGCAGAAGTAACTGAAGAGGATAACATCATTGAGGATATGAGGGAACTTAAAGCTGACATCACCCTCTATGAACTGCCCCAGATTGTTGAACAGAAGGATAGCTTGATTGAAGCTTACTCTGGACCACCTGTTGAATTTCAAGAAAAGGAGGAAAAGATAGTAAATATGAATGTGGTCAGCCAACTTGGAATTGATGAACTGTCTCAACATAAGCCTGCAACTTCTGAACATAATGTCAAAGAAAAGGTTGTAAATCATGTTGATGTAAATATTGGAGTTTATAATTTGGCAACTGAGAAAGTGAGAACAGTTATAGCTCTAAACCATCACAACAGTGACAGTTGGATATTACACATTGATGAGGTTAAATCTAAGCAAGGCTCAGGTGAAAAGGAAAATTGTAAACATTCTGCTAGAGGGATAAAAATTGAAGTCCTGGATATTGAAGCAAGACAACCACAAAATGTTCAAGTTGTTAAGAACCAGGGCATACAGATAAAACATGATTTCTTTCAGTTGTCACATAATTTTGAAGATGTGGTGGTCTGGGTCTATCAAGATTTTAAGGTATTTGATCCTGGGGGTTTTTTGCATTCAGTCCTTTTGAAAGAACTCTGCAAACCCTTCAATTAGAAGCATAAACATGTTATCATATGATTTGTTATTATATGATTTGTTTAATTTGAAGGAGTTGCAGATTTGTTTTTCAAATGGGACAGGGAAGACAGTAAACACAAGTCTTTCCCAGATAGCAAATTTTTGAAGCATAGTCTGGAGTGCATTTCGTCAACAGGACCTGAAAGGTAATTTTTCTAAATTACTTGCACATGGTCAAAAAAAATTTAAGGCACCATTTCTCTGCTCTTCCATCTGCTACATATTTTGAATGATCAAAGAAGTTGTAACATATGTATACATTGTAAGTAAGCTTTGAAGTTTTTCAGTTTTATTTCTTTGTCAGTGCAGTTTTATTTTTAAATGTCTGTACAGTTTTAATCTGTTTCAGTTTAATTTTAATGCTCTGCAGTTCTTTTAGTTGCTTCATCTTAATTTTTTAATCTTTAATTGTCTGTATAGTTCTAGCTTATGCAGTTTATTTCTTTTGTCAGTGCTTTTTATTTCCTTTCTTTGTCTTTTTATGTCAGCTTGCTGTTAATGCCTGTCCAGTCTTTTGTTTTAGTTTTAGTTGCTTTGCTTCTTTTTCTTTGTTGCCTGTATAGTTCAGTGTTTTAAGTCTGTGCAGTTTTATTTTTGTTTTGTTCTTGAGGCCTGTGTCTGTCCTTGGAGGTCTGTCCAAAGTTCTTCAACTTTTGAAATCTGTCCTTTAACCTCTGCCTGAGCAATCAATGAAAAGTCAGCCTGCTAAAAATTGTTTTATTCTGAGCTGATCAACCCAGTCTCCACCCGGTGTTCATTATTAAAATTGAGATAGTCTGCTTAAATTGAACAGTGGAACTATTTTGTTAGTCAGAACAAAGGTAGAGAGATGATTGGATTTTGTGTCTTGCTTGCCACAGTTGTTTTAATGATAGAAAAACTGCTATGCTGTTTGGTTGGAGGAACTCCCGGGGAATCCAAGAAAAGTCTGGTTATAAGAGGGGACTATGGTTCATGCAATTATTTGGGTGTCACCAGAGGCTATCAGTGCCTAGACTGAAACAGTTCCAGATTGATCAAATGATAAAAGAAAATTGTAATTTCTCTAATGCCTTTCAGGTGTTGATATATAAAAAAAAAAAAAAAGAGTTATATGAGAGAGAGGCAGCCAGATTCCAAAAGCTATTTTTCTTTTACCAAGTTGAAGATCCTTCCTTACAGTTGTAAATTTGGGTCGTGTAAATCTAAAGGGTAACTCTGTCTAGGCTGTAAAAGGCTAAACTAGTAAACAGAGCTCTACTCGGTTTCCCCTTTTTACAATTTAGAAAAGTTGATCAGTCCAAAGTTCATCATTCAATCCAGTCATCCTGAAGAAAGTTTTATACCCTTTGTAATTGCACATCAGAAATCTTCCTTGAAGTAATTCAGCCTAGTATGTCCTTGGGAAATTTTAACAGCTAGCAGTTGACAGTCAATTTATTGTGAAGAATGTCTGTGGCAAGGCATGATGCATGGTCTTTTTGTTTTGAAACTAGAGTCCTGGGTTCTAAAATAGTGCTACTATTTTACCCGCAGATATCGCCATTTGTTGAGAAGCAACACACCCCCACTGAAAAATGAGATTCCATCCTTAGAAAGCCCTGAACTTCCATTTTTGGCAAACAGGGACCCTCTTGATAATTTTCAGGTTTAAATCCAATTTTGCTTGCCTCTTTGTTAAAGTTGTGCCTTTTTCCAAGTCTTTCTAGCATTGTTATTTCAAGCTTAACTTTCTACATGCTAGAATCATTCATGCACAAAGAAAATCTCGCACCGATACCGAGAAAAATCTAGAAAACAGATAGAAAATTCATGAAAAATCAAACTTTCCTTTTTAGGCAATGTCGCGAAATCGTGACACTTCCATTTATGGAAATGTCGCGAAATCGCGACAGGTAAATCGAAAACCCGCCAAGTCAGTTTTGCGTAGCGAAATCGTGACACTTTCCATTTTTGGAAATGTCGCGATATCGCGACATTTCCATTTTTGGAAAGCGTCGCAAAATCGCTACCAACCAGAGGAGAGAGAAGAAAGTTGTACGGAAAGGAGCGATTTTGTGACATGTCGCGAAATCGTGACATGTCGCATTTTCGCGGTAGGAGAGAGAAAGTGGGCTGCAGAATGAAAATCGGCTAAGTCGCAAATGTGTCGCAAAATCGTGGTCAACGCATGCAGCTACGGGAACTGTCGCGATATCGCGACGTGTTCTATTTTCACGAGTTGTTGATGGAAAAAAGCTTAAGTTACAAAATTTGCAGCGATTCGCTGCATATTAGTTGCAAGGAGTTCTGTAGCAAAAAGCCTAAGGGGTAAGATTTGCAGCGATGCGCTGCACCCTTTTTGTGAAAAGGTCTTAAAAGGCAAAAGATGAAGCTGATTCAAAGTCGCAAAGGGCGGAAGGAATCAAATGGCGAAATCAAATTTGCATGAAATCGCGACATGCTTGAAAAAAATTGTGTGACAGCTAGCGAGAGGCGCGATTTCGCGACATGTCGCGAAATCGCGACATGTCGCGTTTTCGCGACCGACGGGGGAAGAAGTTGCATGGCGCTGGGGACGTCGCGATTTTGTGACATGTCGCGAAATCGCGACATGTCTCAGAATCGCAACAGGAGAGAGAAAGTTTCCCAAAGGGCCAGAAGTGTATTCCAGCTGTAAACAGAAGGCGTCCTGGGATAGTGACACGTGTCAAAGAGCGTATCAGATAAAACAGAGGCCGACATGCAAGTTTACTTTGCGGTTTTAATCTGATTTTAATTGTTAAAGCTTTAATTTAATGATTTTAAAATACTAATGCATCTTTTTGTCTTTCATATAGGAAGCCATCTGTCACCTACGGGACAACTGGAAAAAGGCCGTAAAGACAAATTTAAAGTGCAGATTTAATCAAGGACCGCCATGCTAGAGGAGAGGAGGCCGGTAAAAGCATTCAATGGAGATTTATTGCAGACTTAATAGCTTGAAGACCATTTCAACTCAAGGATGGATATGCAGAGATGGAATAGCGGAGAAGTGATGACTCATCCGGCTCACCCACAGGAATTAATGAAAGCATTTATTTTGCAGTTACGGGTGAATGCAAGTGGCATTCGAATTTCATCTTCTCCATTTATGGCAGCTAATTGCACTGATTTGCAGAGGGGTTAAGTTCTATCCGGACTTTGATTTTAAAGTGGCTTTATATTGTAAAACCCGGTCCTAGGGTTTAAGTGTGATAAGATTTAGGGTTTGAGCAAGATATTTTGAAAAGATCAGGGTCTGTCCTGAGTCTATAAATACAAGTTCTAAATGTAATCGCAGGAGGCGAAGACTTAGAAATAAAAGGCTTATAAGCAATTTCTTGCAAATTTTGTGAAATCCTTTGTTTTCTGGACTGGGAGTTGATGTGCTTTTGCTGTTTTCTGTGGTAGCATGGCCAGGAGCCTAATATTTTATAGATCTATGATAAGTGTATCTTCTTCTGTTATCCGTTCCATTTAAGTTTATTAGATATATGTTGTAAATCTGAGATATCAAAATTAAATATGTTGTTAGGCTTCAGTTGTTCTATTGTCTGCTAGGGGAAATTACAGATTTGAGGTTAAGTTTGTTCTAATTGCTCTGTCTTCACTGTGTGAGCTAGGCTGCCGGTGAAAGATACCAGTTTTAACCAGTTGCCCTTCGATTTATAATTTTCTGCTAGATCTGTTCCACTTTGCCTTGTGCTCCTAGTTGAAAGTGATCTTAGAAATCTGGACACTTTCTTCTTGGATTTGTTCTGTTGTGAAGCTAGTAGTATAGATAAAATTGGTAGTTTTAAGTTTTACAGTTTAAAGTTTGATAAACTTCCCTTTCTGCCTTACCCTACCCTCTCTTTGCTTACCGTGAATGATCCATTTTTATTTTCTTTATTTGTCTTTTATTTGAATCTGCTGACCCATGAGAGCTAGATCAAGAATCAAGTTAAATTTGATTGTTAACAAGTAACAACTCCTGCAACTACTGAACAAGTTCAAGAACCCCCTGTAAGGTAACAAACAGTCCATATTGAAATCTATTCCAGAAGCGAAAAAGAGTGAATAGACATTTGACCCGACTCTGTAACTCGCACCTTGGATAACCAGCTAGATCCTAAAGTGAGTGGGATTCGTCCCGTGGGTGTCTCCGGAGCTTCCTGCTCATCCTTCGCAGGGTGCATATGAAAGCCGGACCAACAAGGATGACTACCCATCCTTGGCAGGGATGTTTAGTACAAATCCTTACAACTTTGGGAACCAACTATGATTGGAATTTGGTAGTGGTGAAAACCACTATATATGGAGGTGAGTGGATAGGAAAGAGCTTGTCCTTTTGTGAATTCTCAGCATTCTGGAACCATTCGCATGGGGGGATGAGCAAGATAACCGTTTTGCTTATGGTGACCTGGATTACTGTGTAGGTTTCATCTTTCATTCACACAACTTGGGAATTTTTATGTGTTTTCATTTGTGTTGGGATGTTACGTAACAAGGTGTATTTCAAGTGTAACTCTACCTTCATAAAATATGTTTAACTTGATACATTACATGGCTAAAGAGCAAAATGATGACTGAATCATGAAAAACTCTTGATACATTAAAAGACCACTGACTCTAGTGTGGTAAAAGCAATGTCTGGTATTTTTGTTGTTTTTGTAAAATGGAACAGTGGGGAATAAGATGGACTAGCAGAGCAATTATAGCCTATGGTGCCTTTGACCTGTACAACCACAAATGTGCAATGTATGGATGCAATGCTTGATGCAGCTACATATTTTTGTATTTTTGATGGATTGATTTTGGTGAATATGAAGATGAGGGGCGAGAAGAGCTCTCTATTGATGATTTTGAGTATGCCTAGAAATGAGATGCACAATTTTTTGTTGTTTTTGATGATTTTTGTTGTTTTTGAATTTTCTTTGATTTTTGACCAAGCGATTGTGGAAATCCTTGGAGCATTTTGGGATTGACCAAGCGATTTTAGGAATCCTTGGAGCATTTTTTTTTTTGGATTGACCAAGCAATTTTAGGAATCCTTGGAGCATTTTTTTTTGGGATTGACCAAGCGATTACAAGAATCCTTGGAGCATTTTGGGATTGACCAAGCGATTTTTAGGAATCCTTGGAGCATTTTGGGATTGACCAGGCGATTTTTAGGAATCCTTGGAGCTTTTTGGGACTGACCAAGCAATTTTTAGGAATCCTTGGAGCATTTTGGGATTGACCAGGTGATTTTTAGGAATCCTTGGAGCATTTTGGGATTGACCAGGTGATTTTTAGGAATCCTTGGAGCCTTTTTGGGATTTGACCAAGCGATTTTGACAATCCTTGGAGCCTTTTGGGGATTTGACCAAGCGATTTTGACAATCCTTGGAGCCTTTTGGGATTTGACCAAGTGATTTTGACAATCCTTGGAGCCTTTTTGGGATATGGCTCTCTTAGATATGAAATGGTCACAAATGATTGATATTCAAGGGTTCTGTTTCCTTGATACCATCAAGAGAAGCTAGCCGATATGTCCCGGGTCCTATTTTGCTATCAATGACATATGGACCTAACCAATTTGCTACAAATTTCTCCCTTATGTGGGACGGTAAACTGGAATTCTGTTGGTTTTCCTTCAAAACCAAATCACCAACCCGAAAGTCCCTCAGGTGAACTTTCATGTTGTAAGCTTTCTTGAGTCGCTCTTGATAAATATGTAAATGCTCGAGAGCATTAACGCGTCGTTCGTCAAGCAACGTAAGCTGGTCTAACCAGGTCTACCATGCAGAATCATCATCGATGAACTCCTACATTGATATGTGCAGGGAAGGAATCTCCAACTCTAGAGGCATGACTACCTCGGAGCCATACACGAGCGAAAACGAAGTGGCTCCAGTGGGTGTCCGAATGCTAGTGCAATAGGCCCATAGGGCAAGTGGGATTTGAATGTGCCAATCCTTATGACTGTCTACGATGGTATTTTTAAGGATGGCAACTAGTGTTTTGTTTGACGCCTTTGCTTGCCCATTCGCCTGCGAATAATAGGGTGTCAAAAAGCTATGCTAAATCTTGTACTTTGTGGTCAAAGCACGCACGTCTTTGTTCTTGAAAGGCATCCCATTATTCGAGACTATTTTGGATGGAATACCAAAATGACATATGATGTTATGCAAAATGAACTCCACAATGCGGGGTCCTGTCGTAGAGGTAAGCGGAATTGCTTCCACCCACTTGGTAAAATACTCTATGGCCGTTATGATAAATGTGTGACGGCCTGACGACGTAGGGGAGATCTTTCCAATTAGATCGAAGCCCCACTGTGAGAATGGCCAAGCAGATTGGACTGTCTACAAGGCCTGAGAAGGTACGTGCATCAAATTGGCATGATGCTAACACTTCACGCACTTCTTGACATAGGTGCAACAATCTCGCTCTAAATATGGCCAATAATAGCCCATGCGAAGAATGCGCTTTGCAATGGCCATACCACTAAAGTGACCACCACATGTACCATCATGCGCTTGGGCGACTACCCAAGTGGACTCTTGCTGGTCCAGGAAACGAAGGAGGATTCCTTCATAGCTGCCACGATACAAAATGTCTCCTATCAAGACATACTTAGCCGCTTTTTGCTTGAGTGCTCATTTTGCGGCATGAGTCAATCCAAGTGGGAGATTACCTAACTTGAGGTAGTCTTTGATGGGTAAATACCAGTCTTGTTGATCAGAAACCTCGATAGTATGAACAACCAATCCCTCTTGAAGTTCATCCCTAGCAAACGCTGAATGGGATAGAACCTGTAAGAATAGCGTTGTGTTGCTATTAATGGGAGTAGGGGAAAACAAGGACCCCCAGTTGGCATGTTTCAGACATTCTCGGATTCGAGAGAACTTATCCGAGGATGGTTCAATCTAGATCATGTGGATTCCTGGCGTCAAGTCTGAGCTTGCACACCCCATCACAGATTGCGATAAGGTTTTGACTTGAATGGTTGTCATATCACCGGAAAGGTCTTGTGGGATTAGTGACCCCAAAGAGGCCATTGTGTCCGCAAAATTATTTGATGATCGATGGAGTGCCTCGATGTCATACCACTCAAGTTTTGCCAAGAATTTGTCCATGAGGGCTTTATAAGCCTGTAGGACTGTGCATTTGCATTGATATACCCCTTTGACTTGATTGACTATTAATAGTGAATCACCAAAGATATTTAGTCTTTTGATGTTCATGGCGATTGTTGTCTAAAGACCTAGGAGCAAGGCTTCATACTCTGCATTATTATTGGTGCACAAGAAGTTTAATTTAAATGACAAGGGCATTGGAGTGCCCTGCGGTGTGAAGAATACAATTCCCGTGCCACCACCTTGCTCACATTTAGAACCATCGAAGAATAGGGTTATGTCGGCCTATGACTCAGGCTCATCAGAATCTGGTGATTCTGAGACATGGAAGACCCCATCATCGGGTAGTTCTATGACCAGAGGCTAATCGTCTTCAAGAGGAGCCTCTGCTAGTTGATCGGCTATGACTTGTCCTTTGATAGATTTTTGTCCAATAAACTCTATGTCAAATTCCGTCAACAACATGATCCATTTCGTCGTGTGACTACTATGATAAGTATGACTCATCATATATCGCAATGGATTCTCCTTAGACACAACATACGTAGTGTTGCTTAGCATGTAGTGGCATAGATTTTTGGTAGCAAACACCACTGCCAAGCAGAGTTTTTCAACGTATGCATAGTTAATTTCATAACTGACCAGGGTGCGGCTAAGATAGTAAGTAGCCTGTTCCTTGTGAAGTTCATTTTTTTGGGCTAACATGGCACCCAGTGCCACCTCAGTAGCTAAGATGTATAAGTAGAACGGCACTCCTAGTCTAGGTGGTGCCAATACTGGCAACGAAACCAGGTATTATTTGATCTCGTCAAAGGCTGACTGGCACTCGTCATCCCAGTGAAATGTAACCCCCTTGTGCAATAATTTGTTCATGGGTCGACACTTGTTAGATAATTGCGCTATGAAGCGTTTAATCGACGTGACCTTTCCTTGCAGACTTTTGAGCTGCTTGATTGTAGTTGGGGGAACCATTTCAAGGATTGCCTTGACTTTCTTTGGGTCCACCTCGATTCCTCGCTTTGAGACTATGAAACCCAAGAGTTTTCCAGATGTGACGCCAAATACACACTTCTTGGGGTTTAGTCTAACTTTATGCTCCATGAGGCGATCAAGGATTTTGCTTAAGTCATCGATATGATTTGAGCACAAGAGAGACTTGGCTAACAAATCATCCATGTAATCTTCCAAAGTTTTGTGCATGTAATCGTGGAAGATATATGTCATGGCACGTTGGTAGGTGGTGCCAACATTTTTAAGGCCAAAAGGCATGACCTTATAACAAAATGTCCCCCAAGGCGTTGTGAACGCAATTTTTAGTTGGTCTTCAGGATTGATAGGAATTTGATTGTATCCTGAGAAACCATCCATTAGGGAGAGCATTTCATGACCTGTTGTAGCGTCTACCAACACGTCGATGCTAGGCAAGGGGAAATAATCCTTAGGACTCGCTTTGTTTAGATCTCAAAAATTAGTGCATATGCGAATCCTCCCGTCGGGCTTCTTGACGGGAACCATGTTGGACAACCATGGCGGATAATCCACGCAGATGACAAACTGTGCATCCAATAGCTTTTGCAATTCGTCTTTGACCATCAAGACCACTATTGGGTGCATCTTACGTAGTTTTTGCTTTACAAGCTTGATTGTTGTATCAAGCGTTAAATTATGCGTGACTAGTTGTGGGTCTAGTCCTGGCATAACCTTGTACGACCATGCAAAAACCTCCTTCTTCTCTTTGAGAAGGGCAATGTAGTCGGATTGCTCTTTAGGGGAAAGACTTACCCCCAGCTTGAGAATCTATGGATTCATTGGATCTGTGCCAATATCTACGTCAGTCGTCTCCTCGACTAACATGTGGGATCCGTCCTCCAACTGATGTGGAGTCGGGATCAAATGGATATCATTAACTGAATTTAGATCTATGTTTGGAACCTCGGGTTCGTCTTCAGCTTGAAAAATATCCTGAGTTGTCCTTGGGGTAAAATGAAGCATTTCATCGAAATTCCAGTACTCTGATGGTGATAAAGGTGAATTGACACGATCCCAGTCGATGGCATCTATGTCTAGATGCAATGACCGTGTTGGATCGGCCGAATTATGGATGGGTGCGGTCAAATCAATGGATATCATGTGGATGGAATGAATTTGGTCTCCATTATCGTGGGTGTGATAACTTGAATCTTTTAGATGCTCCCTATACTATGGATCTGGCTCTAGGGGAACGGGCATGAACGGATCGGCCCTATGTGCTGATAGGAGGACAGGGTCTTCCCTCGACACTGATGTCATGATAGGGTCTCGGGGTGGACGGTGCTCATCGTGAATTTGGAGCCATGGATCCAACACTTGGTCCCACCTTGTTGGGTCTACCCACCATTCATGCCCTAACCTTATGCCCATCTGTCCCATTAGATCTTCATGAGTTAAAGGGCGATTATTTCATCGCGCATGTCTAAGATAGATCATATCAGTCTCATATTCTGAATCACTTTTGAAGATCCAAAAATTTTCATTCTCTTCAGCAACTGTTACTTGCGACGTTGAAGGTTCTCCTTGTTCCAGCAAGTTAATCTGGTCCCATGGCAGTTGTTCCACTCTTAGTGGATGGGCCTGATTCTCTTGACACTGTATTGATTCAACTAGAACCTCTAATGGGAATAGCTTCAAAAAGATGTCCGGACACCGTTGATGTTCTCTTTGGGGATTAATGTCCGAATTTTCACCTCTCTCTAGAAAATGAGAGGGATTACTGCTGTTGCCAAGGGTGTTTTTTGACCATGGGAGGTATTATCCCAATGTATACTTTGTATTTGGGTTGGCATAAAGATCTGATGCCAATCCCCCCTTGTTGCCTATTTCTAGGTCTTGCATATTTTCTACCAAGATGTCTAAGGGCAGGGGGTGGTTGAACCCTACTCCCGACTTATCATATGGCATCTGATATCTTGGTTGGCAAAGGACATGCATCCCTTGATCATATCTGCCTAGCCCGTATCCATGCCAATTGCATTGGCCGAGATATCTTAGAGCAAAATTTGGGTTTGATAGATAGTTGATATTTTCAGCAAAAGGCTCTTCGCCTTCGTCCTTTTTCTTACATGGTTCAAGACCATGATCAAGGCCCCCATACACAAAATTTTTCTGGTTTGGTGGGTAACCTAGAGGAACAACTGTTCCTATGGGAATGCGAGGTCTCCCCATGTCCTGTATTGATTCTAATGCGGGCGTTGCCACAACATTCTGCAGTAAATACTCCCCCAGGCTTGTACTAGCCATTTCAACAGTGATTTTTGATGCTTAGGAGGGAGGGAACGGGAGTCCTTCCTGAGTCCATTCCATGTTTGGTGTTTTAGGAGTCTCAGCTTCCGTTGTGCTAGGTATTTCCTCTGTTGATACCATTGAAATTGTTGGCAACCCCTCTTCTAAGGGCTGAGCCTCTTCCATGATCTATTTTCCCTTGTCCTTCTGTTTAGCCATTATCGGCAGCATTGGTAGTGAAGGAGCAGATGATGAAGACTCACCTGGCTAGGATTTTGGTGTTTTGGTCACCAGTGGTGCCTGTGGTGTTGGACCCTGTTTAGATGGATTTAGCTAGAAATCCACATGCGTCGAAGGGAGGGTCGATTGAGGCATTAATTGCACCGCATTGCAATACTTGAAGGGTTCTAATTCCATCAAGACTACATGTATTTCTCCTTCAAAAGCATACTTTAAGCACTGGTGAGCGATCGAAGGGACACACTTCATGTCCCTGATCCAAGGTCGCCCTAGTAGTATATTGTAAGCCATCTCGCCTTCCAACACATGGCACAATGTTGGTATTGTTTGTCCTACCTGGACAGGCAAAACAACTATGTCGATTGTCAAGCATATTGCATCGTTGAAAGCTCGCAGTGTGTATGCGAAGGCTGTGATATGAGAGGCTGGCAACTTCAAATGTTTTTGCGCTATAGTGGTAATGATGTTACTGGACGAGTCAGTATCTACCAACACTCTCTTGTACGGGATCCGGTTGACCCACACGATAACGTGCAGGGGTGGATCTACCATGTCATTCGATATTGTTTTGACTTCATCCTCTCTAAAGGTAATGACTGGCTTCATACATCATTTCACATGTCCCACGAAGTTGTTGAAAGAATTTGCTTTGTGAGGCTGTAATTCGATGGCTTTTAAAATTTCCATAAGAGCTTCTCTATGAGGTGTTGACTGTTGAATAAGCTCGTAGATTGAAAGCCTAGCCGATGTGGTCCGCAAACTCTACGTGAGTTTGGTCCGTATCGTGACCTTGTCTAGGCAGAGGCAACTGCACAGGGCGTTGTTGAGGCTGCGACGTTGTTGGAACTTCCCTTGTAGCTACCTCGGGGGCAACTGCTGGGTACTTTTTATTCCTGGTCACTATGCTAATCATTCCCACAAATCCTTGCATGGGAAGATTTTGTCGCACCTCATTAATCTGGAGAGGTTTTTCCTGTGCCTCATGGGTAGGCAAAGGGTCCTTGAATACCCCCATTTGTTGATTATTTGGCGCTATGGGGTTGTCCACGGCCAATGTTCTATTGTCGATCAAATCTTGGATTAATCCTTTGAATTTCTAGCATCCATTTAAGTCATGTCCCCTTCGCCTATGGAATCTACAATATAGTTCCTCTCTGTATCCCTTAGGGTTGGGAGCGTTAGGGTCTACATTCTGGATCTCTAGAAGGGTGACTAAATTTGCCACTGACAAACGGTCAAATAAGGAGTCCCTAGACTCTGTGTAAGGGTTGAATTGTCGCCTAGGGCGATGCTGCTGATTCTGCTCCTGTTTCTTATTATCTTTTTCATAACTAGGAGGCACTGCCTGGTAATTAGCCTTTTGGAGCTATATTTCTTGCACAAGCTTGGGAACATTTATCGCAACTTGGTTAACCGCAGCGGGTTGTGATTGTGTTGTCCTAGTCTTAGTGGTTTTGTTCCACTCTTTCTTTTTAGGCTTGGCAATTGTGCCTTCGCCTATCTTAATCTCTTCTATAACTCTAGCTTGCACCAAAGCTTCTTCTAAACTATCGTATTACTGCAGTAGCAATAGCCCAGAGAATTATTTTAAGCAACTCCGTGCAAACATCTATGTGAGATCAGACATAGGGGGATGGTAGGGTAGATTAGAAAGCAAAGCCCTCCATCGATTTCCGTATGCTGCCATTGTTTCTTCCTCATACTACCTGAGGCTGGCCAGATCACTCAGTGATGCCTTCTTCCTTATGTTGAAGGCAAAGCATTCAAGAAACGTATCTACTAATTGATCTAGGTTGTTTATGCTATGTTTTGGTAACTATGTGAACCAATCCGAGGCAGGGCCTATGAATGTGGTTATGAATGTCCCAAGCAACAATGCGTCATTATCTTGGATGTCGAAGCATTGACTTAGGAATCTTGTGACATGTTCTTGTGCATCCTCTTCACCTTTAAAGATAGCCAATTGAGGCAACTTGAAATGTTTGGGGTAAAGAGGTGTGGGCACTGAGGGATGCACTGGATGACTGCGAAGTTGACGTAATGTGGGTTTTTGATGCCCAAAAGCTTTTGTCTCCACAGACTCTAAATGCTTTAATAGCGCTTTGTATGCATCGAAATATTTTATTTCTTCCTCTCTTTTTTGCTCCCGTTGTGAGTTATGGGAGACTAGAGGCCTATGGGGGGGTGGTTGAGTGGCAGCCCTCCTGCCTTGATGGGGCATTTCAGCCCCTCCTATCTCTGGTTCATACCCCTCATAAATTTCTTGAGGAGTATCTGGGCGAGACCTATGACCCTGATTGAGTCCCTACTGAGGGTACCCATCATTGTTTCGGGGAGTGGCCTTCCTCTCGGGTCTATAAGGTCTCGAAGGCAAAGCTTGATGAGGTCGTGGAGACCTGTCCTGCACCAAAGGGTTGTGCCTCTCATATTGTTCTTCTCTGTGGGTGCGAGGGGTTGGCACCCTCTTAGGTAGTTTATAGCGCAACTCATCCACTTTGCACTGCATGTGCTCTTTATTCAGGCGGTATAAGTACTCTAACTCTTGATGACCTTGCTCAAGCTGCATGATTCGGGCTTGGCGAGCGGCATGTCTGGTGACTGCTGTGTCAACTAGGTCTACCCTCTTTTGCTTAGGAGGCTTAAATGTTTTTCCTATGTGTTTTCCTCGATCCTAATGATCTAAAATTTCAATGGGTTGCTTCCCTCTGTCGAGGTAGGCAACATTTACTTGAGGCTCTGGCCTCGATGTGTGATCATGATACCTAGAAGGTGCATAAACACAAGGTTCCCACGCTGTTTGTTGTTCTCTAGGAATGCGATGATCTTCCTCGTACTCCCTTTCATGGGTGTGAAAGGGGCGAGCAGAGTGAGCTCGCCCTATGTGAAGAGCCCTGCGCTCTGGATTTTGTTTTTCTGTTTGAATGTGAGGCAAAGAAGAGGTAGTGTATTCATGTTGTCTCTCCTCATGGACACTATGCCTCTCTAGTGCTTCATCGCGCTGCGGCCACTCAGATCTAGCCTCTAGAGGCGGTTGTCTACTTACATTGAGATCTACATGTAAAGCGTCTTCTCGAAAGGGGTTGTGTTGAATGGGCATACCCCAATGAGGAGGGTCCCAATAGTTCCTTTTTGATGTGGCCTGATGTGGACTTTCTTGTAGGCCAGACCGCCAAGGCGGTATGGCCAAGTCCTCAGGGCTAAAGCGAAGGCGACCAGCGCCCTCTCTTTGTGCACCTTCTGCAGCATCCGCCCTTGATTGGGCTTGGCTATGGGTGTACACCATTGTGGTGCTTATCTACTATCTAAGCAGATTTTTATCTTGTTTATGATGATTTTTATTTTTGTTTACACTAAGCAAAAATGAACACATGCATACACAAACCGTGATTATCTCTTTTAGGTATTAATAGTGTGTCCTAAACTGGTTTAGTGCATTTTGATGTTTTGTTTTGTTTTTGCAAGTTTCAAAGAATGTTTAAATGCATAATGTTGGCTCATATGACTCCCATAAATGGTTGCCCCTTCAATATACCATTGTCGGACCGATATACCAACCTCTCTATATACCCGCCCTTACGAGAGGGAAACTATAGGTATGTGAGAGCAGATGGTACGTGGAACATAGGCGGTACGAAAGGGGGGATTGTCCTGTTAATGACACCTACCATAGAAGACTTATCCTCACACACATGGGAATCACCCCAGTGACACTCGGTCAGCTTTCATCAGGATTTACGCCCAACAACAGTGACAATCAGGGAAATGGATGCAAAGCTAAGCCAAGGTGGTGATGAACCTACCGTTGGTCTTGCTCAAGGGCTGGGGTTTTACGACCAACTCCTTGGTTTAATTTTACCATGTGAAGTGTGTGGGGTTCATTTTATTTTAAAAATGAAACATGCCACAACAAAAAAAGAAACTTTCCCTAAGCCATATAGACACTACAAACTGGAAAATAACAAAAAAAAATTTGACGAAATTTTTTTTTTTCTTTTTAATAATTAAATAAATAAATAAATAAAGCAAGAAAATTGACGAAAACTTTCTCTACCTTTCTTTAATAATTAAAAAAAATGAAAGTTAAAAAAATAACAAATACAATAAACAGAAATATCATAGCAGAAAATGACAGGGACAGTTAGAAACCGTTACCTCTTCTCTGCCCAGACTTGTTGTTTCCGACTTTCGGCTAAAAAAAAAAAAAGGTACCTGCAACACAGTAAATCTGATTAGTTTTTGTGATTTAAAAATTAGGGAACGGTCCCAGCGTGATCGCCACTGAAAGCACGAGATTTCAGAAATAAAAGAAACACTAATATCTGATGCAATGCAAATGAGAGAAAGAGAACGAAATAAATGTGATTAAAAGAAGTGTTGAAAACATGGCCCTTTTTTTATTAATATTCTCTTTGACCTCGGTTACAAATGTCTCCTCCCTTTTCAGGGGTTAAGAGCGTCACAAAGTTTTAATCACAATAGTGACCGGTGATCTTTCTTCCGCGTGCCCACATTTGAGATGGGCGGGCCAAAGTATTGCCGCCGCTTGCGTTGATGAATCTTTGCTCTTTCCTGCTTCTTTGCTGTTAGAAACCTGCGTGCAAAGTGAAAAAAACAAACGTTAGTAGCACCTGCATCGAAAATAAAAGCATCTGACTTTCGAAACAAATAAAACATACGTGCAAAGAAATGATTAAAATAGCAGATTGCAAGTTATTAAGAATAGAACAAAATCTATTGTTAGAAATCTGATGAATGCGTGCTTGAAATCAAAATTCGAAATCATAACGTAAAAGAAATAAAAATACACTGAGATTTGTCGACAAATGGATGGATCCATGGATCCGGATTCATGTTCTCCGTATTAAGTATGTGGAAGAAAATGAATCGAAAAGGTGTAATCGAGTCTCGGGTTTAGCAGCACTTCGTTCTGTTTCGAAAATGCTTGTTAACCTCCTGGTTGGGTGGGAAAATCCACCGTTTTATAGACCCATGGGGTCTCTTTGGAATGGTACGTGGGGACGCCACATGGCGGCCATGCCTTCCCAAGAGGGAGGAGACTCCTCCCTGACTTGGGCTTACACGACTGCCCTCGTGATAGTCTGCTAACTATCAATCTGCCCACCTACGCGTGCATGCATAGTAGGCGGCATTAATTGACTGTCAGAGCTGCCACTCGTTCCAATGTCCGCCTGACGGCTTTAACGTTTGCTTTTAATGTTTGCTTGTGTTTGATTAAAATCTGCTTTTATTCATTTTAATGTCTGCTTTTGTTTGTTAACGTCCGCCTTTACATGTTTAAAATGCATCGGGCGCGAAGGCAGGAGTCTGTCGTGATATCGCGACGTCGCGATATCGCGACACTAAGAACAAGAAATAGGGCGTAGGGGGTATTTGTCGCAATATCGTGACTGTCGCGATGTTGTGGCTGTCGCGATATCGCGATCGTCACGATATCGCGACAGTCGCGATGTCGCGACTGTCACAATATCGCGATAGCGCGATGTCGTGGCTATCACGATATCGCGATAGCGCGAGGTCGCGACGGTCGCGATATCGCAATCGTCACGATATCGCGACAGGCAGCATTTGCCTTAATGCTTCACAGTAATCTTTGCCTGACTTGTTTAAAAGCAATTTTGCCTAAGTTTTGAAAGCAGTTTTTGCCTAAGTTTTAAAAGCATTTTTTGCCTAAGTTTTAAAAGCAGTTTTTGCCTAAGTGTTAAAAGCTTGAACCGAAATTGGAGGATACGTAACCGGATTGGTACCTTCCAAAACTGTTGTGCAAGTGGCTAGGACCACTGTTTGACCTCTGAGGGCTGCCCTGAAAGCTGTGTGTCAATGCGATTAGTGTTTGTAGTCACATAATCGAATTGGTGCTATTTTGGTGTCTACAAATAGAAATATAACAAGGAAATAACTCAAAACATCAAAGAAATTCATTAGTGACAAAGATGAAAATGGAGAAAGATTTAAGTGTTAGAAAAATAATTGATAATTTACCTAAAATTATGATGTATATAATTTCTAATATATTAATATTAGACCATGTTAATATTTTTTTTATGAGTAAATTTGACTCCATTTTTTAATAATATTAAATAGAAAGAAATATTTTTTTAGTTGATGAAAAAAGTTATTTACAGTAAATTAAGATAACAACATTTACAATAAAAAAACGTGGGTGGGTTAACACACCCCATGGGGAATCAAACTAACCGTAATTGACAAGGGTTAGGAAATAAAATCACCAACAAAACACAAGTTTACCAATCATTATTGATCAAAGAAAGCATATCAAATGGAATACTATGTTGTCCTACATAAACTGCTAGTTATTATGGGATGGGAATTCACCCCTCCGTATCATGATTCTCATTAAGGCCTTTAGTATTCATGTCGCTTCAACTAAAAATTGGCCCTGGTGAAATTGGTTGAACATCATCCCACCCCCAACCTAGCAGGATGAAAAAGCAATGTTAACATTAGACCACTTTCTAACAGGCAAGGGCTAGAACTAGTGCCTATCTATGGAAGCACTTCTTGCATATGATGAAGGTTTATGGTGAGAGCAAGATCGAAAATTCTCCTAAGAAGAACACTCTTGGGGGATCCAACTTACTGTACACAAAGCATTGACCTAGTGCACCATAAGAACTTGTAGGTGATCCAACTACATAGAAAATTTGTTGGCTTGAATACATATTTCTAGCCACATGCCATTAAAAACTTCAAATTTTTCGCATGAGTAAATGTGACAGAATGTGTATACACGAAGCATTGGCTTAGTGTACCAAAAGAACTTACAGGTGATCCAAATCCATAGAAATTTTTTTGCTTGAGTACATATTTGTAGTCACATGTCATTAAAAACTTCTAATTTATCTACATGAGTAAATGTAAAAGAAGGTGTATATTGTTTAAAAACAATTCTATTACGGGCCTTCCAAATATGAAAGATTAAGCTAATCCTAAAAACTTGCCATAGCTTAAAAATCGGGAGAGACAAAGTAAAAGAGTCCCCAAGAAGAGATCGGGGCCAAGAAAATCTTGTAGTTGTAAATCGAAAAAAAAAAGGAAAGAACCCATTCCCAAGCTTGCCTAGATCTTTTGAAGTGCCAAAAGAGGTGAGTAATAATCGAGTACACCACACAAAGGACATTTGGGATCAAGAATTCCAAGGCACTTTAAACGTTCCCCCAAGGGGGAAAACATTGACACAATAAGCTCCACGCAAAGAAAATCTTTTTATAACAAACTAATGTTAGTTTTTTTATTTTTTTTAGGTATATAAATAAAGGTTTTTTTCATGTAGAATTAAGTACATGACTAATTAAAAACATAGAACAACAAAAAAAAACAATACTAAATAAATTAATAATGCATGCATATAGGTCTATGAACCTCAGGACCTTGTATGTATATAAAATTACATAAACAAAATTATTTTTATATTATATTTTAATATTTTAAATAAATATTTTTAAAATTTAATAAAATATAAATAAATTTATGTATTCCAAATTTAATAATAATTTTTTATATAAAATGTAAGGTTAAAAATGAATAATAATATAATTTTTTATTCTTGTATCTTATTAGGCTTGTATTTATATTTATTAAAACAATCACATATATTTATGTTTCCGTTGTTGATACCACTACTTTGTGGCATAATAGAGTGCATATAGTCACAAAGGAAAAATTATAGTCATACATTCTTTATCGTAGAATACAAATATTTTATAAAAATCTATATTAATCATTATAATATTAATATTATATTTTAAATGAATTATTTTTATAAAATAGAAAGATTATTTTTTTTTATATAGGATTTATTTACATATATTTTAATAAATGAAGGTTTTAGTGTTTTAAAATATGGCGTAATTTTTTTATAAAATATGTGTTGTTATACAAGAGCATTATAGTTTATAAAGATTTTTATTTTGTTTGTGTAGTTTATACAGAATCATACTAATATTTTTTATTAATATTTTTATTTTTAGATTAATTATTTTATTTTTTAAATAATTTTTTAAAAAGTGAAAAGAGAAAACAATATAATTTTTTATATTCAAGAACAAATTCTTATGATTTTATATGATATTATTAGTAGTTTAAGAGATATAATATTGAGTTATAATAAAGTAAAAAATAGAAACATTATGGAAAGTCATCAATAAAGAAGAGAAAAAGGTGTGAAACAATGAAGAGTGCAAAAAGAATAGTTGATAATCTAAAATTAACAATATAATTTTTTTTAATGAGTAGATTAGATATCATATATCATATATCATATATATATAAATAACTCCTCCATATTTAAACTTATGACTATATATATATATATATATATATATATATATATATATATTGTCATACGATTTAAATATGGAGGAGTTTTATAGTGAATTAATGTTTATTTTTTAGTTTTGTAGGGTAAATAAATAAATATTGTTTTTAAAATAATATTAGCAAATGGCTAACTATTGAATTAATAAATTGCTTCATATTTTACTATGTGTATTCGGAGATATTGTTTTTCAATTAACATTAGCAAATGTCTAAATATTGAATTGGGGAATTGTTTGATTTTTTATTGGTTGCCCTCAATTTTAATTTCAACAAGATTGAATGGGTTTAGCACCTCTTCCAACCTTTGAAAACTCTAATTGATATGATCTAATTGTATAAAATAAAAGTACATGAAAGTAAATGCCAAAAATAAATGTAGACATTAAATGCATAAAATAAAATTTAAGATGCTAAATATTAAATTTAAATAAGACTAAAACCATAGTAAGGAGAGTGTGATCAATCAAAATAGAAAAATTTAAATAATAATAATACATTCACATTCATACATAGTAAGAGAAATAAGAATAATGCATTCACATTCATACATAGTAAAGAGAGTGTGTGATCAATCAACACATACATTCACATTCATAAGAAACTGATGACTGACAAGATGAGAAAAAGAGTTGTGCTACAATCACCATAAATTATGCTATCTAAGATAACAAAATCAAATGATACACCTATTTGACATGAGATAGAACAATATCAAATGATGCACATATTTGACATGATTATACAAAAAAATTGGAAAGAGAAAATATAAGATTAAATCAGCTATGTCGCATAGCCGGCTATGTAAAAGGTTTACCCGATGCAACTAGAGGTTATAATGGTGACAAGGAATGAGATTCAAACCCACTAAGAGGCATAATATTGAATGCAAATAAGACTAAAACCATAGTAAAGAGAATGTGATCAATCAACACAGAGAAATTTGAATAATAATAATAATACATTCACATTTATACATAGTAAGAGAAATAAGAATAATACATTCACATTCATACATAGTAAAGAGTGTGTGATCAATCAACACATACATTCACATTCATTAAATACTAATGAATGACAAGATGAGAAAAATGGTTGCACTACACTCGCCATTAATTATGCTATCTAGGAGAACAAAATCAAATGATACACCTATTTGATATGAGACAGAACAATATCAAATGATGCAAATATTTGAAATGATTACACAAAAGAAACGAAAAGAGAAAATATAAGACTAAATCAACTGCCCATTCGGCTATTTAAAGGTTTAGCCGATGCAAGTGAAGGTTATAGTGACGACAAAGAGTAATACAAAATGAAGGTTATAATGACGACAATGAGTAATATTCGAACTCGCAAAAAGATATAGAAAAATTGTAATGAGTTAGTTACCATTCAGCAAAGATACTTTATAATATGGTCCAAGAATACAAATGGACATCACACAATTAGAGAATTTTATAAGCTTTAATAACAACAATGAAAAAAAGTATTGATGGTAGAGTAGAATATAGAAGATAAAAAATCTCCTAAAAAGTAGAATCTTCAAAGTACAAGAATTAAATCTTTAACAACAGTATCAATAGTAAAATAAAAGGTAAAAGTTCCCCTAAAAAATAAAATCTTTACCTAGTTAACGCTAGAAAAAAAAACCACTAACATGGAATGCATTCAATTCTCTTTGACTCAAAGGAAAGGAGGGCTTATGTGTGGCTAAAAATGCCAAGGTATAAGAAATCATATTATAATTGTTTTTATGCATACAGAAATCCCGTAACATGAATCAAGAAAGGACAGTGACGAGGCTTATGACAGGTTAGAATTGGTTGCCTAGTGATACAAATCATATTATAATTGTTTTTATGTATAAAAAAATAGTAATCTTATATAAAAAATTATATATATTTTAAATATGTATAAAGAAAGTAACAGTTTTTTAACGTAATTTTGCACTGTTTTTTATGATTAATATATAAATATTTTCAATCCAATTCAAAAGTAACATTAATATATATTATTTTTTTAAACTTTAATTTATTTGGTAAAAGGAAGTTAAGAATTAAACTTTGTGGAGCATTCAATTGGCAAATACTTAGCCACTACCATCCCAGCTTATCCTGTTTTAGATATGTCATGGTCAGCCACTACCATCCCAACTTATTCCATTTTAAATATACCAAACCTTAAATCTTCTAAAAACCAAAACCCTAATCAATATATTATGAAACAAATCCTGCATAACCCATCCAAACACGCAAGGCCTGTCTTTACCCATCCGCGTCCGTATTTTCCTTCGCCTTCCAGTACAAGTTTTTACTTCTCTGTCTACTTGATGCATGTCTCAGTTTTGTACAGTTTTAGTCATAGTTGAATATTCTTTGATCTAATTTAAACTGAGGCTATAGATAAGCTAATTTTTTAGAGCTATTTAATTGAGAGCCATGAAATCCAGAGAGGTGGCGATCGGGAGCAAACATTCTGGAAGCTCTCCTCCGAGGCCGTTGCTTCAAAGACCCATCCACAAGGTCTTCGGCGCCAGCAATGTCAGCAAAATGCTCCACGTAACATCTCAAGTTTAAGTTTACAACCGATTAAGGTTTTTATTTTAACAATGCCTATACAACTTACAAAATGTTTAAAACTTAAATAAATATATGCAAGCTTCTTGGATTAAAAAGGTGTGTAACAAATGCAAATGAACAATTTATATACAACTAATTATATATTATATTTATATAATATTGTTATATTTTATTTGTTATAATTATAATAGAAATTTTAATATTTATAATGGTTAGAAAAATAATGGTAATCTTTTGAATCACAGAAGAAAAAGAAAGAAAAGCAAAAATTATTTTGCATTTTATGGTTTATGCTTTATAATTTTTTAAGGTATCTTTATAGATTTTCAACTCTATTCTTATTTTATTTTTCAAAAAGTTCTCTCTAGAGAATGAATCCTTCAATGTTTGTTTATTCATAATTTGTTACTTTTTATTTGTGATTCTATTTTAATTCATAACTAGAAAAAAATTAACTTTTAGAGCCATTTAAAATCTGTGGAGATGATTCAACTAAAATTTGACATGCAACCTTAATCATAGGAAATTTTGCTAAATTCTTAACATTAATATTTTTTATATTAGTGAGAATTTGAAAGGTGTTGAATTTGGGCACACCTTTAGGGAAGGAAATAAGAAAGCAGGCCTGTTGGCCAACAAGGGGGTCAATCAGAATCCTCTTCAAATATGGATGAAGGATTTTCCTACCTTTTTAACTTAGTGTGATTTGGTTTCAAATTCTATTATATTTTAGTCCCTGGTTGATAAGGTGCTACCTCTTTCTTTTTATTGAAGGCCTTTTCTTCCTTTTGCCTATTTGTGTTTTTTTTGTTGTATCCCTATGTACATTGGGGTTGTTCTCCTCTTCATTTCCTTTTATTTCTATTATGTCTCTCATTATAAAAGGTTAAGGATGATTTCAAAATCCTCTGTTTTCCTACCTAATAAAAAAACATTGCTTATATCACATTTAATAACATTAGCTAATTTCTAGATGCAAGCTAAACATTGAAACTTAAACTTTAAGATAACAAATTTGAGATTATTATTTATAAAACATATGCAAATTTCTTTCAACTTGTTAGGATTAAAAAAATATGTGTAACAAATGAAAATGAAAAAATCATATATCATATTTACACAACATTGTTATGTTTAATTTTTGTTATAATTGTAATTAAAATTGTAATGTTTATAATGGTTATAAAAATAATGGCAATCATTCAAATTACAAAATAAAAAGAAAGAAATGCAAAATTTATGTTGCATTTCATATAACGTATACTATATACACTCAACAAGGCATCTTTATAGATTCCAGCTCTACTTGCATCCTCATTTTCCTTTCTTTCTTCAAAAAGTTGTCTCTCTAGAGAATGAATCTCTCAATATTAGTTTACTAAAAATTTGTTGTTTTTTATTTGTGATTCTATTTTAATTCATGACTCGAAATAACCTACTTTTAGGGTCATTTAAAACATGTGGAGATGATTCATCTAAAATTTGGCATACAACCTTAATCATGGAAAATTTTGCTAACTTCTTGACATTAACATTTCTTATATCACATTTAATAACATTAGCTAATTTCTCCATGCAAGCTATTTAAACATTGAAACTCAAAATTTAAGCTAACAAATTTAAGATTATTATTTATAAATATATGAAAGTTTCTTTCAAGTTGTTCAAGGATTTTTAAAATATGTGTAACAAATTAAAGTGAACAAAATATATACAATAAATTATATATCATATTTATATAACATTATTATGTTTTTATTATAATTATAATTATAATTATAATATTTATAATGGTTTAAATAAATGATAAACTTTCTAATTATAAAATAAAAATAAAGAAAAGCAAAGTTATGTTTCATTTCATATGACTTATACTCTATACACTCCACAAGGAATCTTTATAGATTGTCATCTCTACTCATATCCATATTTTCCTTTCTTTTCAAAAAAAATTCTCTCTAAAGAATGAATCCCTTAATATGTTTTTTCTTTCTGAGAATTTGAAAAACATTATACTAAAACTAGATTAATTACAAATTGGGATGAGACTTCTACTAACCTTAGCTGACAAGAATACTTGTTTACAATAGTAAAATGAGATTTGCATTAGAGACAAATATCATAAATCATACACCTACAATGGTTGTCAAAATTATCTAAACATTGGATTTGCTCACCAACCTACCTAATCCTCTCATATTCAATAGTTTTCCACCAAATCCCTCAATGCTAGTTTACTAATAATTTGTGATTCTAGTTTAATTCATGACTAGAAGTAATCTACTTTTAGAGTCATTTAAAAATTGTGGAGGTGATTCACCAAAAATATAACATGCAACCATAATCATGGGAAATTTTGCTATTTCTTTTATCACATTTAATAACATTAGCTAATTTCTAGATGCAAGGTAAACATTTATAAGCAAATAGATAGGCTTATCAACCTAATCATATAATCAAATAGATAGGCTTATCAACATAATCATATACTTTCATTTTATTTCACATGGTTACATTGATAGTGCTATATATATTTTTTATAATTATTTAAGTTGAACTCAAAGGTGAGCAAAACCATACATGAAGAAAAACATGTTATTACAAAGTTATATTTGATTAATTCTAATTACTAATTAAATTTTTGGATGAGTAAAATATAATGTATTTTTTCTTATATTTTTCAAAGAACTAACGGCGAAGCAATACAACTTGTGATTTTGGATATATATTTGTATGACTTTATTTGGATCATAAGGTGATATTTTTTTTTTATTTGTTGAAAAGGTTTTGAAAGGATCCCTGAACCTTTTACTGTTAGAATAAGTGAATATTATCTTAAGTTCTACTATGATAGGCACACTTGAGTTTCCACTCCTCCATGTGTCAGGTGAACTCTCAGTGGTGTCTTCATCAAGTTTGATGAGTTTTTGTAATCCAACGGCTCTCAATGATCAACTTTGCTATTCATACAAATTTGATCCTTGGAATAAATCAATCAGTTCTACTATTTCTTCATATTTTGTGTAATTTTATGCATGTCTATTTTAGGAAATTCTAACATGGTACCAGAGTAGGATAGATCTTGCTAGCATTCCTTCTTGAAGGTTCTAGGAGATGGTTTTTTTATTCTTGGCTTCTCCAATTTTTTTCCTTGGATTTAAGCCCTCAATAAATTCTTATACATAGTTTTATATATATATATATATATATATATATATATATATATATATATATATATATATATATATATATATATATATATATATATATGTGGGTTATTTTTCTCATGTTAAAAAATAGAAAAGTTTGATTGATTGTTGAAGTAAATATTTTTCTATCCAGATTATACCCAATCTAATATATACTAATTTTTTTCTCCAAAAAGCACCTTATTCAAGCATTTTTTTTTTTTTAACTTTATTAAAAGGAATTTATTTTCCTTTGTTTAAGGTCATTCCTATTTTCAGGAGAAGGATTTTTTTTGTTGCTACCCTCATGTTGCTCTTGGAGAAGTGTTTCCACGTTCTCGAATCGAGGTCCCCATATTTTTTGGGTGTCATCGATACTTGACACCAACAATTTCCATATCTCCTTTCATAGAGATATGAAATCATAGCTCTCCATATATAACACTTAGCGCACCTTAGAATCTCTTTTAAATTTTGGTTTTTTCCTACACATTGCTCTCGAAGAAGCGTTTCGATGCTCTCAATTGAGGCACCCATATTTTTTGGGCACCATCGATCGTGATGCCAATGATTTCCATATATCCTTTCATGGAGATATGGAATCATATCTCTCCATGTATAACACTTTGCACACCTTAGAGACTCTTTCAAAATTCATGATTTTTAAAATTTATCTTTTTATATGTTTTCATCATGTTAGTTGTATTTACTATGTATTTAATCGATGTATCTTGCTCTTCACTATTGTTACTTTTGCATATATGTGATCTCCGTAGGAGATGCTCTTAAATCAGGATACCTTTCAATCATCGATAATTTGTGGATTTGTTCTCAGTTCATGATTTGTAAAAACTCTCCTCCATCCTATTTAAGTTATCTTCGTTCCTTTTTTGATTTGCATTGTTTTATTTCTCTTGAGTTTAATTTCTTTGACGAATATTTGTGTAGAGAAAGTTTTTTAGATTGCTCAAGACATTGTGTCTGAATGCTGAAGGAGTAACTAATGGTTTTTTAATATATTTCTTCTTCCTTGTTCGCCTATCCTACCCTTTTTTTGTAGGTTTTGATCCTCTCTACCGAGGCACTGCGAGGTGGTATCAAGTTTGATATAAGTTTGATATAAGTCATTTCATTTTTTTCATTGCTCTTTCCCTTGTTTGCCTCTATTATTTTTTTTGCAGGTTTCAAGGTCCTTTCTCCAACGAAATTTACATCTTCAATATATTCGTCTATGATTTTGGTGTCACAAAAATAACGAGCACTCAACCTACCTTGGACGATCTGGTTGAAGGGTGCTTTCACCTACGAAAGATACCTCTTTGAAAGCCATGTCTCTGAGATCCATGTCAGCAAAGGTATCCTTTGCAAGGGATTACTAAAGGCATCATCTGGCGTCAATGAAGGCTTCATCTCCTCAACTTTCATCTTTGTGCGAACAACGAAAAATTCTTCTCACAAGTGCATCAAAGTGTAATGGTCTTATTTTAATTTCATACATTCTATAAAATATTTTTACGGGTTTTCTTTCAATTTTGAAGGAAAAATCCATTTGTTTTTCTTCCCTAAAGTTTTATTTTAGCTTTAAATTTTCACTCATTTTTTCACTTTACCTCCTTCGAGGGCAAATAGTGAAATGAGTCCTTTGTAAGCTAGTAAATAATTTTTATTTTTTTTTCGAGGAGGGGGGGCAGTTCAGGTGCTTTTTTGTGCACCTTTCGGTTTTTTTTAGGGGAGTGTTCTTCTATGTGTTTTTTAGAATTATTCCTTCTTCACATCTCTCTAATCAAATCCAAAGTAAAATTTTAAATTTAAAAAAATATGTTGCTTATAGTTAATCATACAATATGTTTTTTTGCTAAAATCATTTGCTTGTAATCAAAGATTTTTATTCATAACTTACTTATTATTATTAGTTTGAATCATTATTTTAGTGTTGTGATCAAATTAATCCTAATAATATTTCTTAGTAAGGAAATCATTATGTGAAATTTTTTTATTGATTACAAAGTTTCTTACAAAGAGTTCTTATTCAAAAAAAAATTAAATTTTAATAATATATTTACCTCTTTCTCAAACTTTGAAATCTAATCTAAAAATATTTTTTTGAATATTTCAGGAGACAAGTATTTTATCTCCTCTCATCCATATTTGCAATCAAATATAACTTATAGTTTTCCTCATGTAAGGGCGGGTTATTAAGATTACCACTATAGCTATGGAAGATATAGCCTATGTTCCAAGTATATTATCTAAAAAATACTTATAGTTTCCCTCTCGTTAGGGAGGGTATTTGAGATAGATAGATATATTGGCTAGGCATATTTGTTCTTTTTAAAATAATCTTGAACTTCAAATCTCTTCAATACTTATAGTTTCCCTCTCATTAGGGTGCGTATTTTTTATTTATTTGATGTATCTTAAAATGCTTTGACATATTTGTTCTCATTAGCCTCAAACTCATATCAATTTTCCTCAAAATATATATAGTCTCCCACTCGTTAGGGCGAGTAATTTTGGGATATTTGGTTATTTTTTTAGGCTTCTATAACTAATATCCATTACATTATCTAAATTAAAGTTAAAGGAGGGAACTTTGGGTTAACTTAAATTCAAAATGAATTCAATGAATACAATTGATCCTTTCACTCCTAATAACTACCATACATGGAAGCCCAAAATTTTAAATCTCATTTCTCAAAAGGGGCTCACTCACCTTTTAGAAGAAAAGCAACCTGAGTTTGTGGTTTCACATTACAGATTGTTCACAAAAATAAAATGAACTATGGGAATTATAAGCTCTAATGTAAGTGAAAGTTTGTGGTTTCGCATTACAGATTGTAAAACTCCTTATGAAAGTTGGGAGAAAATAAAGACCTTGTTTGGAAAAGTAGATCAAATTAGATTAATGCAAATAGAAGTAGAATTAACAACTCTATCTCCTGAGGACTTCAACAATATTGTTGAATTCCTAACCAAATTCAAAGAGGTCCCCACTCAAAACAAAGGTAGTGGGAATACTAATTCTGAAGAAGAATACATTTATCTAATCCTTTCTAAACTAAATGGTGTATTTCAAATCTTTGCTACCACCTTTCTATCTACCAAAGATGCTCTTGGTGCAAACTTTAAAATACCCTATTTAGAAGATTTTTTTGATAGACTAACTAGGGAAGAAACAAAACTTACAAGATATGAAATATCTTCTTCTTCCTCTTCCTCAAAAGCCTTAGTAGCCTCCACCTATTCTAAAGAAAAATTCAAAAACAAGGAAAAAAATCCCATAACTTGTACTCATTGAAAGAACGAGGATACGGAAGCAAAAAGGGAAAGCTAACATGTGATATGTAAACAAAGAAACCGAAC
Source organism: Wollemia nobilis (assembly GCA_028583015.1). NCBI lineage: Eukaryota > Viridiplantae > Streptophyta > Pinopsida > Araucariales > Araucariaceae > Wollemia > Wollemia nobilis. The sequence goes on from JAQPPZ010016348.1 coordinate 6,893,195, forward strand.
TTAGCGCTAAATCCTAAAAACTTGAAAGTGCATGAAAAGAGGGAAAAGCATGATCAAATCAAACTGGAACAAATGTGAATTAAAGAAAGACAACCCTTTTCATTGATATGTTCCAAACTCGGTTACAATGCACATCCTCCCCTTCCAAGGGCTAGGAGCGTTTAAGCATTCTTTCTAATTACATCCATGGGCGCCTTTCCTTCTTCCACGTGCCCACATGTGAAATGGACGAACCAAACATCGTCGCCGCTTGTGTTGATGAATCTAGACTCCTCGCTGCTCCTTCGATGCCCAAAACCTATGTTCAAAAGAACAATAAATGATCAGTAGCACCTACGGATGGAATAAAGCATGCAATCCCCAAGCCTAGACTAAGTGAACGAGAAAAATGAATTAAACTATAACTAAAACAAGTCCAAATGCTATGAAAATTTGATAGGGGAATCAAGACATCATCAAGAAGGCTCTGCAAAAAGAATAGTCCAAAAATTCCTCACCGATTTGAATTCATTTTGGGGTGGGATGAATTCACCTACAACATAATGCCGAATAGGTACTATCCCAATGTCCTGCCTTAGAAGCTCTAAAAGACCTAAAAACTTGGGGTTAGCTAATTGGGGGCATTTTGGGAAGACCTAGATGGTCAGATTTTTCCAATTTAGCCTCCATAAATGGGAATTTGATGATGCTACCTGTAGGTTAGTAAAAGCGAGCAAAGATAGAAATATGATCAAAATTGTTCGAAACGAGACGAAATTCAAATGACAACCTATCTAAGCATCATAGAATCGAATGCAAAAATGAAAGAAAGCAAATCTACCATGGAATTCCCATATCTCTGAAAGGGAGTGATTAAGACTATGGCAGTGTGGGAGGGGGCACCCCTAGGGCAGGCCGCCCACCGTTTGAGGCTTGATTTCGGCACCAATCCACTTGGGATGGGTCCAAAACCTCTTGTGTGGTATTGTCAAAAAATTTGGTGGGATATCATGACCAAATGTCGGGTTTTGGGATCGATATTCGTCCTCCCAATAGTCACCCAATGACCTCCCTTCTAAAGGATATCAAGGATGTGGAAGGTGCAAATCCAAAAGGTGTGAGGTGTGTAAATAAAATGACAGCACTTCATTGCTCTAAAATGCTACTTCTCCCCTCTCTTTGGGGTGAGGAAACTCACCAATTTATAGACCTGGAGGTCTCTTGAAATGGGCATGCAGAGGCGCCACATGGCAATCATGCCTTCCCAGGGGGAAGGAGATTCCTCCATGAATTGGGACTTCATGACTGACCTTGCAGATGCCTCTAGCACTTGAAAATGCTCACCCATACTCCCATGAGATGAAGGAAGCGTTGGGTGGCGGATTCGAGCTGCCATTTGTCAAGATTTGACTTTTTTCCCATCAAACCTGCAATTCGCCCCACCTTGGAGCGAATTCAAAATTCATCCCTGGGTGGGGCGAATCCCAGATTGAATTCGTCCCAGGGTGGGACGGATACTTAGCAAAGTGCCTGAAGGTGCCAAATTGACTTTTGACCTTCCAAAACTATTGTGAGAGTGGTTAGGACCACTGTTTGACCTCTGGGGGCTGCCCTTGGGGCTGTGTGTGTCAAAGTGATTAGTGTTTGTAGTCACATAATCGGATTGGTGCTATTTTGGTGTCTACGAGATGTTGTGCATGGCATAGCATCGAGGAAAAATAGATAACCAAAGCACTAGTGATTAGGGTTTCTTAGTAACCTAACCAACTTTTGATGCCCCACGTATGGAAAGGGCATGCATTCTTGAATCCTTGCTTCTGACGAGCGAAGGAACTCAATTCAAGTGTTAACCTTTTTCGGTGAGGTGTTACTTGATCTTGGACATTGATCGGTCATGAATAGGCAAAGGGCGCAACATTTTGTTTGTGAGAACCTTGAGTTCATGATTCACAAAATGCCAAGTGATTTGATCAGATTGTGATTATTGCTTGTTTACTGCCCCAAGCAGGAGCATAATTGTCTTTGTCAATGATTCTTTGAATGCATGTTATTTTCCTTAATTGGGTGTGTATTTTTTGATTGGTGACTAAGTGTGACTACCCCCTCAAGCGACGAATTGATGAGGGAATGACCTTCATGAGAAAAGCGATGAGTTGCTTGACCCAAGATGACTTGTGCAAAGGTGCCTTTAGATTTTTATCCTTGAACGTGTGTGCAGTTTTCTGACATTTAGACCTATTTTTGGCGGGTGTTAACCCTTTTTGGTGACGCTTTTTGGAGCTAAAATTGGCAAAAATTCATCCTCCCGTGGAGCGGTCCGGCTATGGTAGCCTTCTTAGGGAGTAGGATAGTGACAATTTGTAACCCCAACGTCTGTTTTGGATGCCAAGAATTTCAGGCGCAAAGGCGCCTTCGTTCGGCAATGTTATTAATTATTTTTGGGTGGGTTTTTGACAATTTTGCTGATGCCGTTTGGGGATGAAATTCTCAAAAAATCGTCTTCCCATGGAGGGGTCCGGCTATGGTAGCATTCTTAGGGAATAGGATAGCAAGGATTTGTGAATCCGACATCTGTTTTGCATGCCCGGGATGTCAAGTGCCAAAGCACTCTCATCGGGCAAGTTTATTAGGTATTTTGGTGCATTTTTGTTCATTTTTTGTTGTTTTTTGAAATTTCTGCCCTGAATTCGTTGATTTGATTTTATGCATGATGAGTGATGAGTATGGATGTATGCATGTTAAGTTATAGTGATGAATGCATATGTGTTGATGAGTGCAAATGTTTCTAATTTATATGATATGCAAATGGAATGGATGAATTGAATTTGTGATGTTTGGTAGTCGCACCATAGACTGTTTAGAACTTTATGGTTTTTTTTTGTCTTAGGCGATTGCTGTGGTGAATAGCTTTGTAGGCATACATGTTGTTTTTTTTTTTTTTTTTTTGCAATGGGAGAATGAAAGATGGCAAGTTGGTTTGGAAATGTAGCTAAGGTTTTCTGAGACTCAGATGTTGTAACTAACTAGCCACGACTGTAGTTGTGTCGTACAAGACTTTTGCTCAAGGTATGAATCGGACTTGTTTTTGACCAAGTTATTTCACATCCCTGTGTGTGCAATTGAGTTCGTTTATGTGGTGTTTGTCAGGATACCGCCAGTGCCAGATAGGCTATCAACCAAACCTGTACTGAGGATCACCTGATTAGCTCCACTAACTCCTTTGTTGTGTTTAGCCAGATTAATCTATGGTGCTATCTAGGATACCATAAGCTAGCTCATCCACATGCAAACATTGATCTATACACAAGTTAATGTGACAGATATATCGTCATGCGGGAGGTTTACCACCAGTGACCGATAGGCTATCCACCAAACCGGTACTAGGGTTTGCCTCATGACCTGTCAGAATGCTGAGAGTTCTAGGGATTCAAGTTCGACTCCCTTCTTTTCTTCAATTGTATTGGGATACTTGCTCTTTTGTAGTGATAAAAATCACTGTTTATTTTTTTTATATATTTTTCTCTTGAGCAAGGGATTTGAATTTCGAGTGATGAGAATCACTATTTTATGTGCTTCTTGATGTATGCACTCGGGGTGATGTCAAATTTGTTGGAGTTTTGAATTTTTGCAAGATTTTGATGTTTGCAACTTTTTGAGAACTTGGGATTCTTGGGGAATTGGGTAGGGAAGATGCTTGTCCTTTTGCCAACTCTCAGCATTCGTGGGGTCATTCGCACAGGGGGATGAGCAAGATAACCATTTCGCTTATGGTGACCTGGATTGTTGTGCAAGTTTCATCTTTCATTCACACAACTTGGGAATTTTTATGTGTTTTAATTTGTGTTGGGATGCTACGTAACAAGGTGTGATCCAAGTAGAACTCTACCTTCATAAAATCTGTCTGACTTGATACATTACGTGGCTAGAAGGCTACATGACAACTGAAAGACGAAAACTCTTGATACATTAAAAGACCATTGACTCTGGTATGGTAAAAAGAAGTGAATGGTGTTTATTTTTGATGGATTGCTTATAGAATGGAGAAGCATGGAACAAGATGGATTGGCGGAGTGATTACAGTCTATGGTGCCTTTGACCTGTATGATCACAGATATGCAATGTATGGATGTGATGCTCAATGCAACTACATATTTTTGTGTTTTTGATGGATTGATTTTTGTGGATATGAAGATGAGATGGGAGAAGAGCTCTCTATTGATGAGTTTGAGCATGCCTAGCAATGAGATGCAAAAAAAAAAGTTGTTTTTTTTTTTATGATTTTACTATTTTTGAATTTTCTTATTTTTGACCAAGCGATTGTAGGAATCCTTGGAGCATTTTGGGATTGACCAAGCGATTGTAGGAATCCTTGGAGCATTTTGGGATTGACCAAGCGATTATAGGAATCCTTGGAGCATTTTGGGATTGACCAAGTGATTGTAGGAATCCTTGGAGCATTTTGGGATTGACCAAGCGATTGTAGGAATCCTTGGAGCATTTTGGGATTGACCAAGCGATTGTAGGAATCCTTGGAGCATTTTGGGATTGACCACTTTAGATATGGAATGGTCACAAATGACTGATGTTCAAGGGTTCAAGTTCCTTGACTCCATCAAGGGAAGCTAGCCGGTACGTCCTGGGTCCTATCTTGCTATCAATTACATATGGACCTAACCAATTTGCTACGAACTTGTCCCTGAGATGGGATGGCAAACTAGAGTTCTGTTGGTTTTCCTTCAAGACCAAATCACCAACCCGAAAGTCCCTCAGGTGAACTTTCATGTTGTAAGCTTTCTTAAGTTGCTCTTGATAGATACATAAATGCTCGAGAGCATTAACGCATCGTTCATCGAGCAACGTAAGCTGGTCTAACCGGGCCTGCCACATAGTTTCATCATCGATGAACTCTTGCATTGATATGCGTAGGGAAGGAATTTCCAACTTGAGAGGCATGACTACCTTTGAGCCATACATGAGCAAAAATGGAGTTGCCCCAATGGGCGTCCGAATGCTAGTGCGATAAGCCCACAGGGCAAGTGGGATTTGGGTGTGCCAATCCTTATGACTGTCTGTGACGATCTTTTTAAGGATGGCAACTAGCATTTTGTTTGACGCCTCTGCTTGCCCATTTGCCTGTGGATAATAGGGTGTCAAAAAACTATGCTGAATTCTATATTTTGTGGTCAAAGCATGCACATATTTGTTCTTGAATGACGTCCCATTATCCAAGATTATTTTGGATGGAATACCAAAATGACATATGATGTTATGCAAAATGAACTCCACAATGCGGGGTCCTGTCGTAGAGGTAAGCAAAACTACTTCCACCCACTTGGTGAAATACTTTGTGGCCATTATGATAAACATGTGACGACCTGACGATGTAGGGGAGATCTTTTCGATTAGATCTAAGCCCCACTACAAAAATGGCCAAGCTGATTGGACTGTCTGCAAGGCCTAGGAAGGTACGTGTGTCAAATTAGCATGGTGTTGACATTTCATGCACTTCCTCACATATGCACAACAATCTCACTCTAAATATGGCCAATAATAGCCCATGCAAAGAATGCACTTTGCGATGGCCATACCACTGAAGTGGCCACCACATGTACCATCATGCGCTTGGGCGATCGCCCAAGTGGACTCTTGCTGGTCCAAGCACCGAAGGAGGATTCCTTCATAGCTATGATGGTACAAAATGTCTCCTATCAAGACATACTTAGCCGTTTTCTACTTGAATGCTCATTTTGCGACAGGCGTCAATCCAAGCGGGAGATTACCTAACTTGAGGTAGTCCCTAATGGGTAAATACCAATCCTGCTGATCGAAAGCCTCTACGGTATGAACAACCAATCCCTCTTGAAGTTCATCCCTAGCAAATGCTGAGTGGGAGAGAACTTGTAAGAATAGTGTTGTGTTGCTATTAATGGGAGTAGGGGAGAACAAGGACCCCTAGTTGGCATGATTCAGATGATCGTGGATTCGAGAGAACATGTTTGGAGATGGTTCAATCTGGATCAAGTGGATTCCTGGCGTTAATTTAGAGCTTGCATGCTCCATCACGGATTGTGATACTATTTTGACTTGAATGGTTGTCATATCACCAGAAATGTCTTGCGGGATTAGTGACCCCAAGGAGGCCATAGTGTCCGCAAAAAGATTCGATGACCGAGGGAGTGCCTCGATGTCGTACCACTCAAGCTTCGCCAAGAATTTGTCCACAAGGGCTTTATAAGCCTATAGAACTGGGCATTTGCACTAGAATACCCCTTTGAATTGGTTGACAATTAACAGTGAATCACCAAAGATGTTCAATCGCTTGATGTTCATGGTGATTGTTGTCTGAAGACCTATGAGCAAGGCTTCATACTCTGCATTATTGTTGGTGCACGAGAAGTCTAATTTAAATGAAAGAGGCATTGGAGTGCCCTACGGTGTGAAGAATACTATTCTCATGCCACCACCTTGCTCACATTTGGAACCATCAAAAAATAGGGTTATGTCGGCCTGTGACTCAGGCTCATCAGAATCGGGCAATTCTAAGACATGGAAGACCCCATCATCGGGTAGTTCTATGACCAGAGGCTGATCATCTTCGAGAGGAGCCTCTGCTAGTTGATCGGCTATGACCTATCCTTTGATGGATTTCTATCCAATAAACTCTATGTCAAATTCCATCAACAACATGATCCATTTCACCGTGCAACTACTATGATAAGTATGACTCATCATGTATCACAATGGATTCTCCTTAGACACAACATACGTAGTGTTTCTCAGCATGTAGTGGCATAGCTTTTTGGTAGCAAACACCATTGCCAAGAAGATTTTCTCGACGTATGCATAGTTAAGTTCATAACTGACCAAGGTGCGACTAAGATAATAAGTAGCCTATTCTTTTTGAAGTTCATTCTTCTGGGCTAGCATGGTGCCCAGTGCCACCTCAATAGCTGAGATGTATAAGTAGAATGGCACTCCTGGTCTAGGTGGTGCCAATACTGGCGATGAAGCCAAGTATTGTTTGATGTCATCAAATGCTGACTGGAACTCGTCATCCCAGTGAAATGCTACCCCCTTGTGCAATAATTTTTTCATGGGTCGGCACTTGTCAGATAGCTATGCTATGAAGTGCTTGATTGACATGACCTTTCCCTACAGACTTCTGAGTTGCTTAATGGTAGTTGGGGGCACCATTTCAAGGATTGCCTTGACTTTGTTTGGGTCCACCTCGATGCCTCACTTTGAGACTATGAAACCCAAGAGTTTTCCATATGTGATGCCAAATACGCACTTCTTGGGATTCATTTGACTTTATGCTCCATGAGGCGATCGAGGATCTTGCTTAAGTCATCGAGATGATCTGGGCGCAAAAGAGATTTGGCCAACAAATCATCCATGTAATCTTCCAAAGTTTTATGCATGTAATCATGGAAGATGTACGTCATTGCACGTTGGTAGGTGGCACCAGCATTTTTAAGGCCAAAAGGCATAACCTTATAACAAAATGTCCCCCAAGGCATTGTGAATGCCATTTTTAGTTGGTCCTTAGGATTGATATGAATCTGATTGTATCCCGAGAAACCATCCATGAGGGATAGCATTTTGTGACCTGTTGTAGCATCTACCAATGTTTCGATGCTTGGCAAGGGAAAATCATCCTTAGGACTCGCTTTGTTTAGATCTCAAAAATTAGTGCATATGCGAATCCTCCCATCGGGCTTTTTGATGGGCACCATGTTGGACAACCATGGCGGATAATCCATGCAGATGACAAACTGTGCATCCAATAGCTTTTGCAATTTTTCTTTGACCATCAAGGCCACTGTTGGGTGCATCTTACGTAGTTTTTGCTTAACTGGCTTGATTGTCGGATCAAGCGTTAGATTATGCATGACTAGCTATAGATCTAGTCCTGGCATGTCTCTGTATGACCATGCAAAAACCTCCTTCTTCTCTTTGAGAAGGGCAATGTAGTCGACTTGCTCTTCGGGGGATAAGCTTATCCCCAGCTTGATAATCTGTGGATTCATTGGATCCAAGTCGATGTCTACGTCGATCGTCTCCTCAATCGACATGTGAGATCCGTCCTCCAACTGGTGTGGAGTTGGGATCAAGTGGATATCATTTGCTGAATTTAAATCTGCATTGGGAACATTGGGTTCCTCTTCAGCATGAAAGATATCCTGAGTTGTCCTTGGGGTAAAATGAGGCATTTTACCAAAATTCCAGTACTCTGACGGGGATGGAGGTGAATTGACGCGATCCCAATCAATGGCATTCTATATGCAAGGACCGTGATGGATCTTCTAGATTGCGGATGGGTGTGGTTAAGTCAATGGAGATCATGTTGATGAAATGATTTTGGTCTTCATTACCGTGGGTATGATGACTTGAACACTCTGGATGTTCTTTGTGCTCTGGATCTGGATCTAGAGGTACTGGCATGAATGGATCGGCCCTATGTGCTAATAGGAGGACAAGGTCTACCCTCGCTGATATCACCCTAGGGTCTCAGAGTGGAAGGTGCTCTTCGTATACCTGGAGCAGCGGATCCAGCTGTAGACACCAAAATAGCACCAATCCGATTATGTGACTGCAAACACTGATCGCTTTGACACACACAGCCCCCAGGGCAGCCCTCAGAGGTTAAACAGTGGTCCTAACCACTTTTGTAGCAATTTTGGAAGGTCAGAAGGCAATTTGGCACATTCAGGCACCTTGCTCAGTATCCATCCCACCCAGGGATGAATTCAAATTGGGATCCGTCTCACCCAGGGACGAATTCTGAATTCGCTCTGGGTCAGGACGAATTCCAGGTTTAACGGGAAAAAAGAAAAATTGTGCCAAGTGGCAGCCGAGGACAGTCAATTAATGCCTCCTACCTTGCATGCACGTGTAGGTGGGCAGAGTGGGCATTAGAGGACTGTCACAAGGGCAGTCATGGAAGCCCAAGTCAGGGAGGAGTCTCCTCCCTCTTGAGAAGGCATGGCCGCCACATGGCACCCCTGCATGCCCCTCCAAAAGAGACCCCTTGGGTCTATAAAATGGTGAACTTTCTCACCCAAAAGAGGACAGGTTGGAAGCATTTTCAAGCAACGAAGTGCTGCCAAATTGATACCACACTTTTACCTTTTGATTCACCTCTTCCACATCCTTGATCTCTTTCGCAAGGGAGGTCATTGGGTGGCTATTGGAAGTGTGAATCCGGACCCAAAACCCGACATTTGACCACATTGATCTACCAATTCGCCGACAACCCATTACAAGAGATTTTGGGCCCATCCCAAGTGGATTGGTGCCGAAATCAGGTTTCAACGGTGGGCGGCCCACCCGGGCGCCCCCATTGATTTAGAACGATTAGGAATTCATGGCAGATTGTTCCTTTTGTCACTTGTTTATCTTGCATTTCATTTTATGTTGTTTCAATAGTTTGTAATTCCAATTTCACAAGGCTTTGATCAAATTTTACCATGTTTTGGCGCTTTTGTTGTCCTCACTAACTTGCAGGTGGCAACATCAAATTCCCATTGATGGAGGTCAAATTGGGAAAATCCGACCATCTGGGTCTTCCCAAAATGCCCCCAATTAGCTAACCCCCAAGTTTGTAGGTCTTTTGGAGTTCCCGAGATGCGACATTTGGGCAGGATTACTTCGGCATTTTGTCGCAGGCGAATTCGTCCTACCCAGGGATGAATTACAGTCGAATCCATCCCGCCCAGGGATGAATTCAAATCGGCGGCCAATTTCCTGACTGTTTTGATGGCAATGGCCCTCTGGTAATGTTCTTTGGTTCCTGTTAAATTTGCAGATGGTTTTGAACTGGTTTATTTATCGTTGTAATCAATCTTTTGCATGCATTTGTCATTGTTTTGTTAGAGAACAAACATTTCATCTTTGACACAGGTGCTACTAACGAGTTTGTTGTTTCTTTGAATGTAGGAGGAGCAGCAAGGATCAAGGATTCATTCACACCAATGGCGGCAACACTCTGGCCTGCCCATTTTGCATGTGGGCACGCGAAAGAGAGATGACTTTCCATTGATGTGACCGAGAGACAAGTTTGATGCTCCTTTCCCCTAAAAAGGGAGGAAGCTAATTGTAACCGAATTTGAAATACATCAATAAAAGAAGAGGGTTGTTTCATTCCATTTGGGTTCCAATTTGTCTATGCTTTCTCCATTTTACGCATTTCTAATTTGTAGCATCAAGTTTAGTTTCATTCTTGCATCGTGTTTGGAGTTTTCCCTTTTTGTTTTCCGGAATCTCGTGCTTTCAGTGGCGATCACGGTGGGACTCTGTCCCCTGGTTTTTGAGATCAAGAAACTGATTAAAAATTTGTGTTTTTGTGCTCACAGGTACCATTTTTTTGAACTCTGACTATTATTCGTCTTTGCCTGTGGCGAGTACATTACTGTAATTCGTCTGAACCTGAGACGAATTCTAATTCATCTCAGACAGGGACAAATTCTGTTCTGTAATTCGTCTCACCCAGGGACGAATTTTGGTCTATGCATTTTCAAGGCCGAGGATCAGAAACAACAAGTCTAGGCAGAGAAAAGGTAAGGGTTCTAAACTGTTCCTGTCATTTTTTGCTTTTCTATTTCTATTTTCTGTCAATTTTGCCTTCTTAAGGAAAGTAGTTGCTTTTGCCTATTTTAATTTTTAATAAAAAGAACCACACACACATCACGTGACATTTTTTAAACCAAGGAGCTGGTCGTAAGACCCCAGCCCTTGATCAAGACCAACGGTGGGTTCATCACCACCTTGGCTTGATTTTTGCATCCATTTACCCCGATTGTCATTGTTGTTAGACGTAAATCCTGATGAAAGCTGACCGAGTGTCGCTGGGGTGATTCCCAATGTGCGAGGATAAGTCTTCTATGGTAGGTGTCATAAACAGGACAATCCCCATTTCGTACCGCCTATGTTCCACGTACCATCTGCTCTCACATACCTATAGTTTCCCTCTCGTAAGGGCGGGTATATAGAGAGGTTGGTATATCGGCCTGGCAATGGTATATTGAAGGGGCGACCATTTATGGGAGTCATATGAGCCAACATTCTGCATTTAAACGTTCTTCAAAACTTTCAAAAACAAAACAAAATCATCAAAATGCACTAAAACCAGTCTAGGACACACCATTAATCTTTAAAAGAGATAATCACCGTTTGTGTATGTGTGTGTTCATTTCTGCTTAGTGTAACAAAAAAAACAAAAAATCATAAACAAAAAGATAAAAATCTGCTTAGCTTGTAGAAGAGCACCACCATGGTGTACACCCATAGCCAAGCCCAATCAAGGGCAGAAGCTGTGGAAAGTGTACAAGGAGGGGGCACAAGTCACCTCCGCTTTAGCCCTAAGGACTTGGCCATACCGCCTTGGCGGTCTGGACTACAAGAGAGTCCACATCATTCCATGTCAAGGTGGAATTATAGGGACACCCCCCTGGGGGACACGCCCGTTCAGCACAGCCCCTTTCGGGAAGAAGCTTTACATGTGGCACTCAACTTAGATAGGAGACCACCTTTAGAGGCTAGATATGAGTGGCCACCGCACGACAAAGTGCTAGAGAGGCATAGTGTCCATGAGGAGAGACAACATGACTATGGCATCTCTCCTTTGCCTCCCATCATTGTTAGAACCGACAGACAAAACCTAGAGCATAGGGCTCCCCAAACAGGGCGAGCTAACTCCACCCGCCCCTTTCACACCCATGAAAGGGAGTACGAGGAAGACCATCACATTCCTCGAGAGCAATATACAGTGCGGGAGCCTTGCACTTCCGCACCTACTAGATACCATGGTCACACATTGAGGCCAGAGCCTCAGGTAAATGTCGCCAACCTCGACAGAGGGAAGCGACCCATTGAAATCTCGGATCATCACGACCGAGGAAAATACATAGGAGAGGCATTCAGACCTCCTAGGCCCAATATGGCAGACCAAATTGACCTGGCAGTCACCAGACATGCCACCCACCAAGCCCAAATCACGTGGCTTGAGCAAGATCAGCAGTAGTTAGAGCGCTTATACCGCCTTAACAAAGAGCGCATTCAGCGCCAAGCAGACGAGCTACTTTATAACCTACCTGAGAGGGTTCCAACCCCTCGCACCCAAAAAGTAGAACCATATGAGAGGCATAATCCCTTGGTGCGGGATAGGTCTCCGTGACCTCATCAAGTTTTGCCTCCGAGACCCCATAGACCTGAGAGGGAGGCCACTCCCCAAAACAATGATGGGTACCCTCCACGGGGACCCACTCAGGGTCATAGGTCTCACCCAGAGACTCCTCAAGAAGTTTACGAGGAGTATGAACAAGAAGTAGAGCGGGCCAAAATGCCCTATCAAGGTGGAGGGGCTGCTATCCGGCCACCCCTCCATAGGCCTCCAGTCTCCCACAACTCACAATGGGAGCAAACAAAAGAGGAAGAGATTAAATCTTTCGATGCATACAAGGCACTGTTAGAGCATTTGGAGTCTATGGAAACCAAAGCTTCTGGGCCCCAAAAGCCCATGTTACGTCAACTCCGCAGTCATCCGGTGCATCCGTCAGTGCCCGCACCTTCTTACCCCGAACATTTCAAGTTGCCTCAGTTGGCAGTCTTTAAGGGTGAAGAGGATGCTCAAGAGCATGTGACAAGATTCTTGAGCCAATGCTTTGGCATTCAGGATAATGATGCGTTGTTGCTAAGGACATTCATAACCACATTCGTAGGTCCTACCTCGGATTGGTTCACCCAGTTGCCGAAGCACAGCATAAATAACTTGGATCAATTAGTGGATGCGTTCCTTGAACGCTTCACCTTCAACACCAAGAAGAAGGCATCACTGAGTGACCTGGCCAGCCTCAGGCAATATGAGGAGGAGACAATGGCGGCCTACGAGGAATCGATGGAGGGCTCTACTTTCTAAGCTACCCTACCTTCCCCCTATGTCTGACCTCACACAAATGTTTTCACGAAGTTGTCCGAGATCGATCTTGGGCTATTGCAGCTGCAGCAATACGCCACCTTAGAAGAAGCGTTGGCGCAAGCCAGAGTTATCGAAGAGATCAAAATATAGGATGGCAAAATTGCCAAACCTAAAAAGAAAGAGTGGAACAAAAACACAAAGATAGGGACTACGCAACCAAAACCCGCTACGGTTAATCAAGTTGCGATAAATGTCCCTAAGCCTGCACAAGAAATACAACCTCAAAAGGCTAATTATCAGGCAGTGCCTCCTAATAATTATGAAAGAGAAAATAAAAAATAGGAGCAAAATCAGCAGCGTCGCCCTAAGCGACAATACACCCCTTATACGGAGTCTAGGGACTCCCTATTTGATCGCTTGTCAACGGAAAATTTAATCACCCTTCCAGAGATCCAAACCATAGATCCTAACGCTCCCAAGCCTAAGGGATACAGAGAGGATTTGTATTGTAGGTTCCACAGGCGAAGGGGACATGACCTGAATGCATGCTAGAAATTCAAAGGATTAATACAAGACTTGATTGATAATAAAACATTGGTAGTGGACAACCCCATAGCACCAAATAACCAGCAGATGGGGGTCTTCAAGGATCCCTTGCCTACCCATGAGGCACAAGCAAAACCCCTTTAGGTCAATGAGGTGCGATAGAATTTCCCCATGCAAGGGTATGTGGGAATGATCAGCATAGTGACCAGGAACAAGAAATACCTAGGAGTTGCCCCCGAGGCAGCCACAAGAGAAGTTCCAGCAACGTCGCAACCTCAACAACACCCTGTGCAGTTACCTCCGCCTAGACCCGAGGTCACGATACGGACCAAACTCACGCAGAGTTTGCGGACCACGTCGGCTAGGCTCTCCATATATGAGCTTATACAACAATCAACGCCCCATCGGGAGGCTCTCATGGAGATTTTGAAAGCCATCGAGTTGCAACCCCACGAAGTGAATTCCTTCAATAACTTCGTGGGACATGTAAAATGATGCATGGAGCCAGTCATTACCTTTCGAGAAGATGAAGTTAAATCAATGTCTAATGACATGGCAGATCCACCCCTGCACGTTATCGTGCGGGTCAACGGGATCCCGTATAAGAGGGTGTTGGTAGACACTGGCTCGTCCAATAACATCATTACTATAGCAACATTGAAACATCTGAAGTTGCCAACCTCTCACATCACGGCTTCCACTTACACACTGCGAGCATTCAATGATGCGATATGCTCGATAGTTGGCACAATTGTTCTACCCATTCAGGTAGGACAAAAGATGATACCTACATTGTGCCATATTTTGGAAGGCGAGATGGCATACAACATATTGCTAGGGCGGCCATGGATCAGGGACATGAAGTGTGTCCCTTCGATAGCTCACCAGTGTTTGAAGTATGCATTTGAAGGAGAAGTACATGTAGTCTCGGTGGACTTAGAACCCTTCAAATATTGCAATGTGGTGCAGTTGATGCCACAATCGACCCTCCCATCGACGCACTTGGATTTTTAGTTAAATCCATCTAGACAGGGTCCGATGCCGCGAGCACCACTGGTGACTAATCCATCAAAACCCCAGCCAGGTGCATCTTCATCGTCCACTCCTTCACTACCAATGCCACCTATCATGGCTAAATAGAAGGACAAAGGGAAACAAATCCTGGAAGAGGCTCAACCCCTGGAAGAGGCGCTGCCAACAATATCAACCATCTCAACAGAAGAGATACCTAGCACAATGGAAGTTGAGGCTCCTAGTCCACCCAACATGGAATGGACTCCAGAAGGGCTTCCGTTCCCTCCCTCTCAATCGCCAACAATTATTGTTGAAATGGCCAGCACGGGCCTGGGGGAGTATCTAGTGCGGAATGTTGTAGCAACGCCCATGCTAGAGTCAGTGCAAGACATGGGGAGACCTCGCCTCCCCATCGGGACAGTTGTTCCTTTAGGCTACCCACCGAACCAGACCAATTTTGTGTATGGGGGCCTTGACCATGGTGCTGAGCCATGCATGCAAAAGGATGAGGATGAAGAGCCTTTTGCAGGAGATGTCAACTATCTGTCTAACCCAAAATTTGCTCTAAAATATCTTGGCCAATGCAATTGGCATGGATACGGGCTAGGTAGGTATGAGCAAGGAGTGTGTGTCCTTTGCCAGCCAAGATACCAAATGCCTTATGACAAGTCGGGAGTAGGGTTCAACCACCCCCTGCCCTTAGACATCTTGGTGGAAAACATGCAAGGCCTAGGAATAGGCAACAAGGGTGGATTGGCATCAGATCCTTATGCCAACCCAAACACAACATATACATTGGGAGATTACCTCCCATGGTCACCAACCACCCTTGGTAACATCAACAACCCTTCTCCTTTGATAGAGAGAGGTGAAAGTTCGGGAACTCACTTTCAAGGAGAGCATAAACAGTGTCCAGAAGGATCTTTGGAGGATAAATCAGAATGTGAACCAGTGTCATATGATCCCTTCGAATCCAATAGTGATCACTCATGAGAGATTCCCATGAAAAACTATCAAGAGATATTTTTGAAACTATTCCCTTTAGAGGTTCCAATCGAGCCAGTGTTGTGTCAAGAGAATCAGGTCCCCCCACGGAGCATGGACCAACAACAATGGGACCAGATTAATTTGCTAGAACAAGGTGAGCCCTTAATGTCGCAAGCAGTTGTTGAAGAAAATGAACATTTTTGGATCTTCGACAGTGATTCGAAAGATGAAACTGAGATGGCCTATCTCAACCACATGCGACAAATGCAACAAAGGCAACAAATGCAACAACGACGTCCCTTGGAGATTGATGACTTATTTGCATAGATGGGCATACTGCCAGGGCATGAGTGGTACGTAGACCCCATAGGGTGGGACCAAGTGTTGGATCCGCTGCTCCAAGTTTACGATGAGCAACGTCCACCCCGAGACCCTATAATGACATCAGTGTCGAGGGAAGACCCTATCTTCCTATCAGCACATAGGGCCGATCCATTCATGCCAGTACCTATAGAACCAGATCCAGAACACAGAGAACATCTAGAATGTTTGAGTCATCACACCCACGGTAATGGAGACCAAGTTCATTTCATCCACATGATCTCCATTGACTTGACCGCACCCATCCACAATCCGGCCGATCCAGCATGGTCCTTGCATCTAGACATAGATGCCATCGATTGGGATCGCGTCAATTCACCTCCATCCCCATCAGAGTATCGGCCTTTCGATAAAATGCCTCATTTTACCCCTAGGGACAACTCAGGATATCTTTCGAGTTGAAGAGGAACCCGAGGTTCCCAACGTAGATTTAAACTCAACTACTGATATCCATTTGATCCCAACTCCACATCAGTTGGAGGACGGATCCCACATGTCGGTCGAGGAAATGACTGACGTAGACATCGGCTTAGATCCAATGAATCCATAGATTATCAAGTTGGGGGTAAGCTTATCCCCCGAAGAGCAAGCCGACTACATTGCCCTTCTCAAAGAGAAGAAGGAGGTTTTTGCATGGTCATACAGAGACATGCCGGGGCTAGATCCGTAGCTAGTCATGCATAATCTAATGCTTGACCCGAAAATCAAGCCAGTTAAGCAAAAACTACGTAAGATGCACCCAACAGTGGCCTTGATGGTCAAAGATGAATTGCAAAAGCTGTTGGATGCACAGTTTGTCATCTACGTGGATTATCCGCCATGGTTGTCCAACATGGTGCCCATCAAAAATCCCGACGGGAGGATTCGCATATGCACTAATTTTTGAGATCTAAACAAAGCGAGTCCTAAGGATGATTTCCCCTTGCCCAATATCGACGCGTTGGTAGACGCTATGGTAGGTCACGAAATGTTATCCCTCATGGATGGTTTCTCGGGATACAATCAGATTCGTATCAATCCCGAGGATCAACTAAAAATGGCGTTCACAATGCCTTGGGGGACATTTTGTTATAAGGTCATGCCTTTTGGCCTTAAAAATGTCTGGCGCCACCTACCAACGTGCCATGACGTACATCTTCCATGATTACATGCATAAAACTTTGGAAGATTACATGGATGATTTGTTGGCCAAGTCTCTTTTGTGCCCAGATCATCTCGATGACTTAAGCAAGATCCTCGATCGCCTCATGGAGCATAAAGTCGGACTGAATCCCAAGAAGTGCGTATTTGGCGTCACATCCGGAAAACTCTTGGGTTTCATAGTCTCAAAGCGAGGCATCGAGGTGGACCCAAAGAAAGTCAAGGCAATCCTTGAAATGGTTCCCCCAACTACCATTAAGCAACTCAGAAGTCTACAGGGAAAGGTCACGTCAATTAAGCGCTTCATAGCGCAGCTATCTGACAAGTGCCGACCCATGAACAAATTATTGCACAAGGGGGTTACATTTCACCGGGATGACGAGTGCCAATCAGCCTTTGATGACATCAAACAATACTTGGCTTTGTCGCCAGTATTGGCACCACCTAGACCAGGAGTGTCATTCTACTTATACATCTCAGCTAATTGAGGTGGCATTGGGTGCCATGCTGGCCCAGAAGAATGAACTTCACAAAGAACAGGCTACTTACTATCTTAGCCGCACCCTAGTCAGTTATGAACTTAACTATGCATACGTTGAGAAACTCTGCTTGGCAGTGGTGTTTGCTACCAAAAAGCTATGCCACTACATGCTGAGCAACACTACGTATGTTGTGTCTAAGGAGAATCCATTGCGATACATGATGAGTCGTACTTATCATAGTAGTCGCACGACAAAATGGATCATGTTGTTGACAAAATTTGACATAGAGTTTATCGGACAAAAATCTATCAAAGGACAGGTCATAGCCGATCAACTAGCAGAGGCTCCTCTCGAAGACGATCAGCCTCTAGTCATAGAACTACCCGATGATGGGGTCTTCCATGTCTCAGAATCGCCAGATTTTGATGAGCCTGAGTCACAGGCTGACATAACCCTATTTTTTGATGGTTCTAAATGTGAGCAAGGTGGTGGCATGGGAATAGTATTCTTCACACCGCAGGGTGCTCCAATGCCTCTGTCATTTAAATTAAATTTCCCATGCACCAACAATAATGCAGAGTATGAAGCCTTGCTCATAGGTCTTCAGACAACAATCGCCATGAACATCAAACGACTGAACATCTTTGGTGATTCGTTGTTAATTGTCAATCAAGTCAAAGGGGTATTCCAATGCAAATGCCCAGTTCTACAAGCTTATAAAGCCCTTGTGGACAAATTCTTGGCAAAACTTGAGTGGTATGACATCGAGGCACTCCCTCGATCATCGAATCATTTTGTGGACACAATGGCCTCCTTGGGGTCACTAATCCCGCAAGACCTTTCTGGTGATATGACAACCATTCAAGTCAAAACCTTATCGCAATCCATGATGGAGCGTGCAAGCTCTGACTTGACGCTAGGAATCCACATGATCCAGATTGAACCATCCTCGGATAAGTTCTCTCGAATCCACGATCATTTGAAACATGCCAACTGGGGGTCCTTGTTCTCCCCTACTCCCATTAATAGCAACACAACGCTATTCTTACAAGTTCTATCCCATTCAATGTTTGCTAGGGATGAACTTCAAGAGGGATTGGTTGTTCATACCATCGAGGCTTTCGATCAATAGGAATGGTATTTACCCATTAGAGACTACCTCAAGTTAGGTAATCTCCCGCTTGGATTGAAACAGGCCACAAAACGAGCATTCAAGCAGAAAGCGGCTAAGTATGTCTTGATAGGAGACATTTTGTACCGTCGTAGCTATGAAGGAATCCTCCTTCGTTGCTTGGACCAGCAAGAGTCCACTTGGGCAGTCGCCCAAGCGCACGATGGTACATGTGGTGGCCACTTCAGTGGTATGGCCATCGCAAAGTGCATTCTTTGCATGGGCTATTATTGGCCATCTTTAGAGCGAGATTGTTGCGCATATGTCAGGAAGTGCGTGAAGTGTCAACACCATGCCAATTTGATGCATGTACCTTCCCAGGCCTTGCAGACAGTCCAGTTGGCTTGGCCATTTTCGTAGTGGGGCTTCGATCTAATTGGAAAGATCTCCCCTACGTCGTCAGGCCATCACACGTTTATCATAACGGCCACAGAGTATTTTACCAAGTGGGTGGAAGCGGTTCCGCTTACCTCTACGACAGGACCCCGCATTGTGGAGTTCATTTTGCATAACATCATATGTCATTTTGGTATTCCATCCAAAATAGTCTCGGATAATGGGACGCCATTCAAGAACAAAGACGTGCGTGCTTTGACCACAAAGTACAAAATTCAGCATAGCTTTTCGACACCCTATTATCCATAGGCAAATGGGCAAGCAGAGGCGTCAAACAAAATGCTAGTTGCCATCCTTAAAAATATGGTCACAGATAGTCATAAGGATTGGCACATCCAAATCCCTCTTGCCCTATGGGCTTATCGCACTAGCATTCGGACGCCCACTGGGGCCACTCCATTTTTGCTTGTGTATGGCTCCGAGGTAGTCATGCCTCTTGAGTTGGAAATTCCTTCCCTACGCATATCAATGCAAGAGTTCATCGATGATGACGCCGTGGTAGGCCCGGTTAGACCAGCTTACGTTGCTTGACGAACGACGCGTTAATGCTCTCGAGCATTTACGTATCTATCAAGAGCGACTTAAGAAAGCTTACAACATGAAAGTTCACCTGAGGGACTTTCGGGTTGGTGATTTGGTTTTGAAGGAAAACCAACAGAACTCTAGTTTGCCGTCCCACCTAAGGGACAAGTTCACGAAAAATTGGTTAGGTCCATATGTCATTGATAGCAAAATAGGACCCGGGACATACCGGCTAGCCTCTCTTGATGGAATCAAGGAAACAGAACCCTTGAATATCAGTCATTTGTGACCATTCCATATCTAAGAGAGCCATATCCCAAAATGCTCCAAGGATTCATATAATCGCTTGGTCAATCCCAAAATGCTCCAAGGATTCATATAATCGCTTGGTCAATCCCAAAATGCTCCAAGGATTCATACAATCGCTTGGTCAATCCCAAAATGCTCCAAGGATTCATACAATCGCTTGGTCAATCCCAAAATGCTCCAAGGATTCATATAATCGCTTGGTCAATCCCAAAATGCTCCAAGGATTCATATAATCGCTTGGTCAATCCCAAAATGCTCCAAGGATTCATATAATCGCTTGGTCAATCCCAAAATGCTCCAAGGATTCCCACAATCACTTGGTCAAAAATAAGAAAATCCAAAAATCATCAAAAACAACAAAAATTTGCATCTCATTTCCAGGCATGCTCAAATTCATCAATAAAAAGCTCTTCTCACATCTCATCTTCATATTCACAAAAATCAATCCATCAAAAATACAAAAATATATAGCTGCATTAAGCATCGCATCCATACATTGCATATTTGTGGTCGTACAGGTCAAAGGCACCATAGGCTGTAATTGCTCTGCTAGTCCATCTTGTTCCACATTTTTCCATTTTATAAGCAGTCCAAAAAAAAAACAACAAAAACACGCCATTTACTGCTTTTTACCACACTAAAGTCAGTTGTCTTCGAATGTATCAAGAGTTTTCGTCTTTCAGTCATAATTTTTCTTTCTAGCCACGTACTGTACCAAGTCAGACAGATTTTACGAAGGTAGAGTTCTACTTGAATCACACCTTGTTACGTAGCATCCCAACACAAATTAAAACACATAAAAATTCCCAAGTTGTGTGAACGAAAGATGAAACCTGCACAGTAATCCAGGTCACCATAAGCGAAACGGTTATCTTGCTCATCCCCCTATGCAAATGACCCAAAGAATGCTGAGAGTTGGCAAAAGGACAAGCATCTTCCCTACCCAATTCCCCAAGAATCCCAAGTTCTCAATAGTTGCAAAACATCAAAAATTTGCAAAAGTCAAAACACCAAAATTTGATATCCCAGAGTGCATACATCAAAAAGCACATACAATAGTGATTCTTATCACTCGAATCCAAATCCCTTGCTCAAAAGAAAAATATATAAAAATAAACAGTGATTTTTATCACTACCAACGAGCAAGTATCCCAATACAATAGAAGAAAAGAAGGGAGTCAAACTTGAATCCTTGGAACTCTCAGCATTTCGACGGGTCATGAGGCAAGCCTCAGTATCGGTTTGGTTGATAGCCTATCGGTCACTAGCGGTAAACTTCCCACATGACAATATATCTGTCACATTAACCTGTGTATAGATCAATGTTTGCATGTGGATGAGCTAGCTTATGGTATCCTAGATAGCACCATAGATTAATCCGACTAAATACAATAAAGGAGTTAGTGGAGCTAATTAGGTGATCCTCAGATACAGGTTTGGTTGACAGCCTATCTGGCACTGGCGGTATCCCGACAAATACCACATAAATGAACTCAATTGCACACACAGGGATGTGAAATAGCTTGGTCAAAGACAAGTCCGATTCATACCTTGTTCAAAAGTCTTGTAAGATAAAGTACAGTCGTGGCTAGTGAGTTAAAACCGTCTGAGTCTCAGAAAACCTTAGCTACATTTCTAAACCAACTGCGCTACTTTTCATCCTTGCAATACCATCAGAAAATACAAAAAAAACACATGTATACATGCAAAGTCATTTACCACAGCAATCGCCTAAAAGCAAAATCACAAAGTCCTAAACAGTCTATGGTGCCCTAAACCAAACAACACAAATTCAATTCATCCATTACATTTTGCATATCACATATACATCAAAAACATTTGCATTCATCATAACATATGCATCCATCGAAATAAATTAACATGCATACATCCATACTCATCACTCATCAGGCATAAAATCAAATCATCACTCGCATAAACAAAATAAAGTCATCTGTATATATCATCAAAAATGCCTACAGGCTACAATAACCGGTCATCTGACCCCGCACAATCCAAAAGCTCAAAAACCCCCAAGCCTAGGGCATCGGCCACCATGATCACGTAGGATCGGTGTGACGGGAACTACCCCCCATGGTGTGGGTCCTATGGGACCCCTCAGGGTGGCTATTGCTAGCCCCCACATCACGCCTGCTGCCCCCTCCCTCATCCAGTCACCTACGATGAGATGATGCTGACTGCTCAGTATCACTGCCCCTCATCCGGCATGACGATCCACCTCCCGATGGCTCAGGTAGCCGCCCACCGAGGTGGATAATCTCCCCCTCCATCTCCAACCGATGCCATCACCAATATGATTCTCGTCGATCCCACTCTGCCTCCCATCGATGGTAGTAAGCTACTGCATCGTCGCGCTATGCCAAAACCCTATCCCTCTCTGCCAGCTACATCCGTAGGAGATCCCTCTCCCATGTAGCATCAGTATCCCCCTCCTACCGATGAGATGCCACCCGTGCGCTCTCCCGCTCTGCTAGCTGAGCCCGTAGGAGATCCCTCTCCCGCAGCGCATCCCCTAGCTCCTGATCTCGCCTCTACAGTAGCTCCGCCAACCGTGCATTCTCAGTGCATACCCCGAACTCCATGTCCTCCACATCCGCCTGAGGCATAGGACTCTCTAGAATAGTAGCCTACTCTGGCTCCCACTGCTCCGCAATGTCCTGCATCTCCGGCTGATCCGGAGCCCCCAAATCTACATCCTCACCCTCCACCTCCACCATGTCCGCATCCTCCAAAGGAGCTCCCCAATCATCCCCTGGTGCCTCAACACCCTCCCCGCCCACTGCTACCGCCTCCATGCCTCCCAGTGGCCCCTCTCCCCACCATCACCATAGTACCCACCACTGGTCATACTCTACGGTAGTCCCGACGTCATCCACATCCGAGACGTCGATCACCACATCTAAATCCTCACCCAATGGCACGATGACCGGTCGGTCCAGAGTCCTCTCATCCCCCCGATGTCGATAGACCACGGGCTCACCAAGCAACCCCTGGTGCACCCCAAACTGTCGTGTCACCCAGCTGTACGAGAAGAACTCATGCTCGGTCCCATGCTACCCAATCAGCCACCGCTCTCTACGTACCCATCGGAGCCACTCTCCAGCCTTTAGCCAGGCTGGATAGTCCCGATAAGGGTGCCAAACCACCTCCCCTAGAGTAAGTCGAGAGAAGGTATCGGCATAGTGCCCTACGGCACCTGCCCACCATCGACTCTGCCCTTGCTCCTCGGACCGCCGCCATAGAACTGCATACCCTATCTCCCTATCCTCCATCTCCTCCTGAGTCATCCATGGTAATCCGGATGGCCTCTCCACTACTATGTGTTGCCAAGCCTAGCACTGCAACAAGTAGCTACAACTAATCCCCTTCCATTGTCGATAGTAGACCTCATACAACTCCCCATAGAGCTATGCCAACAATGTTTGTCCCCATCTCATGATAAGCGGTGCCTCTGTCGGGCACTCTACCAATCGCCAAACCAAATCTAGTAGGTTCCATGGGAACCTCACGCTTGACGAGTCAGGTAACAACATGTTGGACATGAGGCCCATAAGGAATGCGTGCCTCACTCCCAACACCCCCCTCTCCAGCCACCATCGGACCAAAATCCCACCAATCTGGCAGTCGCCCTCTGCCCTCTCCAATGGATCCTCCACACCCAGCTCCTCCCCATGCCCGAAGCATCTCATCAGTACAGCTGTCCGCTGGTCACGCGGCAATGTCCTGATCGGTAGTCCATCTATCAAAATCCACAGAAGTCGATAGATATCCTCCAAAGTCACAGTCATCTCCCCTATTGGGAGATGAAAGGTGTTGGTCCGTGGATCCCAAATATTGATCAGGGCCATCAAATAGGCCTGATCCGTGACCACAGGCTCCAGTCGAGCCACTTGCTTGAGCCCAAGGGCATCAAGCCACTCCCAGTCAGCCTCAGTCAGTGCCCCCGTGCTTCAGTGAAAGCAGTGGGTACACGGTACCGACTCCTAACAACCTGCAAAAGAAAACAATTCAAAAACATTAAAATCATGAAAAAGAACTGTACAACAATAACATGAATATACAACATTGCCTACCAATGTACAACAAAAAACAAACATAAAAATTCAAAAATTAATTTTTCAGTCCGAGGATTTCTAATTCTAACTGATTAATTTAAAAACAAAAATTCAAAATTCAAACAAAAATTAATTTTTTAGTTCTAGGGTTTCTAATCCTAACTGATAAATTACAAAAAATAAAACAAAACAAAAATCAAAAATTAATTTTTCAGTCCTAGGGTTTCTAATCCTAACTGATTAATTTAAAAACAAAACAAAAAAAAATTCAAAAAACAACAAAAATTAAGTCTTAGGGTTTTATGTTCCGTTTATCCTAGGGTTTAGCTATAAGGAAAATAAAAATTCTCTCCCTAGGTTTTGCGCTACGTTTAGTTGTACACTAAGTCTTAGTTGTCTTCAGCTCAGTTTCAGGGTTTAAGTTTTAAAATTTTGAAAAACATCATCACAAAAATAATTAAACAAAACACTTGCAGTTTTAAAACAAAAGTAATAATTCTAGGGAGCACTTACTGGTCTCGCTTCGGCTCCGCCGCTCGACCCGGTTTGTGCACTCATGATGTCAGGAGAAATTCGGCAGCGCTTCGCTTCGTAGAATTAACCTCCTTCTCCCTAGAGCTCCAAATCGCAAGAAAAATCAGATGCAAATGAGCCCAAACCCTAGATTTGGCCTTTAAATAGGCCTTTTGAGCTTAAATTCGTCCTCCCCTAGGACGAGCGCTCTGGTTAGCACTCGTCCCACCCTAGGACGAATTCTAAGCTGGTATTCGTCCCACCCTGGGACGAATTCAGGCCAAAAATTTCAAAAAACATCAAAAATTGAACAAAAATGCACTAAAACAGCTAATAAACTTGCCCGATGAGAGTGCTGTTGCACTTGACATCTCGGGCATGCAAAACCGACGTTGGGGTCACGAATTGTCACTATCCTACTCCCTAAGAAGGCTACTTTAGCCGGACCGCTCCACGGGAGGACGGATTTTTGCCAATTTCAGCTCCAAAAAGCGTCGCAAAAAGGGTTACCACCCACCAAAAACAGGTCTAAATGTCAAAAAATTGCACATGCTTAAACGCTAAACCATCTAAGGGCACCCTTGCAAAAGTCATCTTGGGTCAAGCGACTCGTCGCTTTTCTCACGAAGGTCATTCCCTCATCGATTCGTCGCTTGAGGGGGTAGTCACACTTAGTCACCAATCAGCAAACACACACCCAATTAAGGAAAACGACATGCATTCAAAGAATCATTGACAAAGACAATTATGCTCCTGCTTGGGGCAGTAAACAAGCAACAATCACAATCTGATCAAATCACTTGGCATTTCATGAATCATGAACTCAAGGTTATCACAGACAAAAGGTTGCGCCCTTTGCCTATTCATGACTGATCAATGTCCAAGATCAAGTAACACCTCACCGAAAAAGGTTAACACTTGAATTGAGTGCCTTCACTCGTCAGAAGCAAGGATTCAAGAATGCATGCCCTTTCCATACTTGGGGCATCAAAAGTTGGTTAGGTTACCAAGAAACCCTAATCATTAGTGCTTTGGTTATCTATTTTTGCTCGACGCTGCGCCATGCATAGCGCATCCCAAAAAGGGGCATCTGTAGACACCAAAACAGCACCAATCCGATTATGTGACTGCAAACACTGATCGCTTTGACACACACAGCCCCCAGGGCAGCCCTCAGAGGTTAAACAGTGGTCCTAACCACTTTTGTAGCAATTTTGGAAGGTCAGAAGGCAATTTGGCACATTTAGGCACCTTGCTCAGTATCCGTCCCACCCAGGGATGAATTCAAATTGGGATCCGTCTCACCCAAGGACGAATTCTGAATTCGCTCTGGGTTAGGACGAATTCCAGGTTTAACGGGCAAAAAGAAAAATTGCGCCAAGTGGCAGCCGAGGACAGTCAATTAATGCCTCCTGCCTTGCATGCGCGTGTAGGTGGGCAGAGTGGGCGTTAGAGGACTATCACAAGGGCAGTCATGGAAGCCCAAGTCAGGGAGGAGTCTCCTCCCTCTTGAGAAGGCATGGCCGCCACATGGCACCCCTGCATGCCCCTCCAAAAGAGACCCCTTGGGTCTATAAAATGGTGAACTTTCTCACCCAAAAAAAGGACAAGTTGGAAGCATTTTCAAGCAACGAAGTGCTGCCAAATTGATACCACACTTTTACCTTTTGATTCACCTCTTCCACATCCTTGATCTCTTTCGCAAGGGAGGTCATTGGGTGGCTATTGGAAGTGTGAATCCGGACCCAAAACTCGACATTTGACCACATTGATCTACCAATTCGCCGACAACCCATTACAAGAGATTTTGGGCCCATCCCAAGTGGATTGGTGCTGAAATCAGGTTTCAACGGTGGGCGGCCCACCCGGGCGCCCCGCATTGATGCGAGCCTAATATTCTTTTTAGAACGATTAGGAATTCATGGTAGATTGTTCCTTTTGTCACTTGTTTATCTTGCATTTCATTTTATGTTGTTTCAATAGTTTGTAATTCCAATTTCACAAGGCTTTGATCAAATTTTACCATGTTTTGGCGCTTTTGTTGTCCTCACTAACTTGCAGGTGGCAACATCAAATTCCCATTGATGGAGGTCAAATTGGGAAAATCCGACCATCTGGGTCTTCCCAAAATGCCCCCAATTAGCTAACCCCCAAGTTTGTAGGTCTTTTGGAGTTCCCGAGACGCGACATTTGGGCAGGATTACTTCGGCGTTTTGTCGCAGGTGAATTCGTCCTACCCAGGGACGAATTACAGTCGAATCCGTCCCGCCCAGGGATGAATTCGAATCGATGGCCAATTTCTTGACTGTTTTGATGGCAATGGCCCTCTGGTAACATTCTTTGGTTCTTGTTAAATTTGCAGATGGTTTTGAACTGGTTTATTTATCGCTGTAATCAATCTTTTGCATGCATTTGTCATTGTTTTGTTAGAGAACAAACATTTCATCTTTGACATAGGTGCTACTAATGATTTTGTTGTTTCTTTGAATGCAGGAGGAGCAGCAAGGATCAAGGATTCATTCACACCAGCGGTGGCAACACTCTGGCCCGCCCATTTTGCATGTGGGCACGCGGAAGAGAGATGACTTTCCATTGATGTGACCGAGAGACAAGTTTGATGCTCCTTTCCCCTAAAAAGGGAGGAAGCTAATTGTAACCGAATTTGAAATACATCAATAAAAGAAGAGGGTTGTTTCATTCCATTTGGGTTCCAATTTGTCTATGCTTTCTCCATTTTACGCATTTCTAATTTGTAGCATCAAGTTTAGTTTCATTCTTGCATCGTGTTTGGAGTTTTCCCTTTTTGTTTTCTGGAATCTCGTGCTTTCACTAACACTTGATGCCACCCTACTGGGTCTACGTACCACTCATGCCTTGGCACTATGTCCATCTGTTCAAATATGTCGTTAATCTCTAAGGGGTACGGTTGCAGCCTCTGTTGCATGTGATTAAGATATGTCATTTTCGTTTCATCTTCGTAATCACTATCGTAGATCCAAAAACCCTCATTGGCTTCGACAACTGTTTGAGGCATTATAGGCTCATCTTGCTTAAGCAAATTAATATGGCCCCATTGTGGTTGTTCCACGCTCCGTGGGGGGACCTGATTCTCTTGACGCGGCACTATCTTGCTTGGAGCCTCTAGAGGGAACATAGTCAAAAGGATCTCTTGAAGGTCATCCATGGGGAGCACTTGTGAGTGATCACTATTGGATTCGAAGGGATCATATGATGTTGGTTCATATTCTTATTCATCCTTCGAAGATCCCTCTTGACACCATTTGTATCTTCCTTGGGAGTGAGTCCCTGAACTTTCACCTCTCTCTAGCAAAGGAGAAGGGTTATTGAGCTTAACAAGGGTGGTTGTTGACCATGGGAGGTAATCTCCCAATGTGTATGTTGTGTTTGGGTTGGCATAAGGATCTGATGCCAACCCACCCTTGTTGCCTATCCCTAGGCCTTGCATGTTTTCCACCAAGATGTCTAAGGGCAGGGGGTGGTTGAACCCGACTCCCGATTTGTCATAAGGCATTTGGTATCTTGGTCGGCAAAGGACACGCACTCCTTGCTCATACCTGCCTAGCCCGTATCCTTGCCAATTGCATTGGCCCAAATATCTTAGAGAAAAATCTGGGTTAGATAGATATTTGACATCTTCTGCAAAAGGCTCTTCATCTGCATCCTCTTGCATGCATGGCTCAGTACCATGATCAAAGCCCCCATACACAAAATTTATCTAGTTTGGCAGGTAGCCTAAGGGAACAATTGTACTGATGGGGAGGCGAGGTCTCCCCATGTCCTGCATGGACTCTAGAACGGTCGTTGCTACAACATTTCGCACTAGATACCCCCCTAGGCCCGTTCTGGCCATTTCAATAGTAATTATTGGTGATTGAGAGGGAGGGAATGGAAGCTCTTCCTGATTCCACTCCATGTTGGGTGGACTAGGAGCCTCAACTTCCATTGTGCTAGTCATATCTTCGGTAGAGCTAGTTGATACTATTGGCAGCACCTCTTTTAGGGGTTGAGCCTCTTCCAGGGTTTGCTTCCCTTTGTCCTTCTGTTTAGCCATAATAGGTAGCGTTGGTGGTGAAGGAGTTGACAATGAAGATGCACCTAGCTGGGGTTTTGATGGATTTATCACTAGTGGTGCTTGTAGCATCGAACCCTGTCTAGATGGATTTAACTAAAAATCCAAGTGCGTCGATGGGAGGGTCAATTGCGGCATCAACTGCATCGCATTGCAATATTTGAAGGGTTCTAAGTCCGTCGAGACTACATGTACTTCCCCTTCAAATGTGTACTTCAAACACTGATGAGCTATTGATGGGACACACTTCATGTCCCTAATCCATGGCCGCCCTAACAAGATGTTATAAGCCATCTCGCCTTCCAAAATATGGCACAATGTAGGTATCATCTTTTGTCCTACCTGAATGGGTAGAACAATTGTGTCGACTGTTAAGCATATCACATCATTGAATGCTCGCAGTGTGTAGGTGGAAGTCATGATGTGAGATGCTGGCAACTTCAGATGTTTTAGTGCTACTGTGGTAATGATGTTACTGTATGAGCCAGTGTCTATCAAAATCCTCTTATACGGGATCCTATTGACCCGCGCGATAACGTGCAGGGGTGGATCTGCCATGTCATCAGATATTGATTTAACTTCATCTTCTTGGAAGGTTATGACTGGCTCCGTGCATCGTTTGACATGTCCCACGAAGTTGTTGAAGGAATTCACTTCGTGGGGCTGCAACTCGATGGCTTTCAAAATCTCCATGAGAACCTCCCGATGGGGCATTGATTGTTGTATAAGCTCGTATATGGAGAGCCTAGCCGACGTGGTCCTCAAACTCTAAGTGAGTTTGGTCCAAATCATGGTCGTGGGCCTAGGTGGAGGTATCTGCACAGGGTGCTGTTGAGGTTGTGACGACGATGGAACCTCTCTTGTGGCTGCCACGGGGGCAACTTTTGGGTATCTCTTGTTCCTAGTCACTATGCTTATCATTCCTACATACCCTTGCATGGGGCAATGTTGTTGCACCTCGTTGACTTGAAGGGGTTTCACCTGAGCCTCATGGGTAGGCAAGGGGTCTTTGAAAACTCCCATCTACTGGTTGTTTGGCGCTATGGGGTTGTCC
Organism: Wollemia nobilis; assembly: GCA_028583015.1. Classification (NCBI taxonomy): domain Eukaryota; kingdom Viridiplantae; phylum Streptophyta; class Pinopsida; order Araucariales; family Araucariaceae; genus Wollemia; species Wollemia nobilis. The sequence goes on from JAQPPZ010016348.1 coordinate 6,922,771, forward strand.
ACTGCCAACGTCTTATTGTCAATCAAGTCTTGTATCAATCCTTTGAACTTCCAACATGCGTTTAGGTCATGTCCCCTTCACCTGTGGAACCTACAATACAAGTCCTCCCGGTATCCCTTAGGCTTGGGGGCATTAGGATCTATGGTTTGAATCTCTTGGAGGTTGATTAAGTTCACCGTTGACAAGCGATCAAATAGGGAGTCCCTAGACTCCGTATAAGGGGTGTACTGTCGCCTAGGGTGATGCTACTAATTTTACTCCTACTTCTAGTTTTCTCTTTCATAATTGTTGGGAGGCACTACCTGATAGTTAGCCTTTTGAGGCTGTATTTCTTGTGTAGGCTTAGGAACATTTATAGCAACTTGATTAACCGCAACAGGTTTTTGTTGCGTAGTCCCTATTTTTGTGTTCTTGTTCCATTATTTCTTCTTAGGTTTGGCAATCTCGCCATCCTATATCTTGATCTCTTCAATAATCCTGGCTTGTGCCAGAGCTTCCTCTAGGGTGGCATATTGCTGCAGCTGCAATAGCACAGAGATCGATCTCAAACAACTTCGTGAGAACATTTATGTAAGGTCATACATAGGAGGGAGGTAGGGTAGCTTGGAAAGCAAAGTCCTCCATCGATTCTCGTAGGCCGCCATGGTCTCTTCCTCATACTCGCTCGAGGTCGGCTGAGTCACTTAGTGATGCCTTCTTCTTGGTGTTGAAGGTGAAGCATTCAAGGAACGCATCCACTAACTGATCCAATTTATTGATGTTGTGCTTCAGCAACTGAGTGAACCAATCCAAGGTAGGGCCCACGAATGTGGTTATAAATGTCCTTAGCAACAACGCATCATTGTCCTAAATGCCAAAACATTGGCTCAAGAATCTGGTCACATGCTCTTGGGCATCCTCTTCACCCTTAAAAATTTCCAACTGAGGCAACTTAAAGTGTTTGGGGTAAGGGGGTGCAGGCATTGACGAATGCACAGGATGACTACGGAGTTGGCATAACGTGGGCTTTTGGGGCCTAGAAGCTTTGGTTTCCACGGACTCCAAATGCTCTAACAGTGCTTTGTATGCATCGGAGGATTTAATCTCTTCCTCTTTAGTTTGCTCCCGTTGTGGGTTGTGGGAGACTTGAGGCCTATGGGGGGGTGGTCGGATAGCAACCCCTTCGCCTTGGTAGGGCATTTTGGCCCACTCTGCTTCTTGTTCATACTCCTCGTAAACTTCCTAAGGAGTCTTTGGGTGATACCTATGACCCTGGGTGGGTCCCCGCGGAGGGTACCCATCGTTGTTCCGGGGAGTGGCCTCCCTCTCAGGTCTAGGGGGTCTCGGAGGAAAAACTTGATGAGGTCACGGAGACCTATCTCGCACCAAGGGATTATGCCTCTCATATGGTTTTGCTCTTTGGGTGCGAGGGGTTGGAACCCTCTCAGGTGGGTTATGAAGTAGCTCCTCTATTTGGCGATGAATGCACTCCTTGCTAAGGAGGTATAGATGCTCTAGCTACTACTGATATTGCTCAAGCCGCATGATCTGGGCTTGGTGGGCGGCATGTCTGGCGACTGCCAGGTCAATTTGTTTTGCCATATTGAGCCTAGGAGGCCTGTATGCCTCTCCTATCCACTTACCTCAGTCGCAATGATCTAAGATCTCAATGGGTCGATTCCCTCTATCGAGGTTGGTGGCATTTACCCGAGGCTCTGGCCTCAATGGGTGACCATGGTACATAGCTGGTGCAGAAGCGCATGGCTCTTGTGCTATACATTGCTCTCGAGGAATGTGATGGTTTTCCTCGTACTCCCTTTTGTATGTGTGAAAGGGGTGGGCGTAGTTAGCTCACCCTATTTGGAGAGCCCTACGCTTTGGGGTTTGTCTATTGGTTCTAACAGTGATGGGGGGCAAAGGAGGGATGCCATAGTCATGTGGCCTCTCCTCATGGACACTATGCCACTCTAGCACTTCATCGCATGGTGGCCACTCATATCTAGCTTCTAAGGGAGCTTTCCTATCTATGTTGAGTGCCACGTGTAAGGATTCTTCTTGAAAGGGGCTATGCTGAATGGGCATGTCCCTTAGAGAGGTGTCCCTATAATTCCACCTTGACATGGAATGACACGGACTTTCTTTTGGGTTAGGCCGCCAAGGTGGTATAACCAAGTCCTTAGGGCTAAAGCAGAGGCGACTTGTAGAATAACTTGGGTCTACTTCCTAAAATATAAAAGTGATGTTCTATCCCAATTTAAAGTCTTCAAAGCCTTAGTTTAAAATCATGCCTCTTGCAAAATCAAGCAAATTTGCACAGATAATGGGGGTGAATATTACAATAATGAGTTCTCCATATTTCTATCAAATAATGGTATCATTCATTAGCATTCTGTCTCCCATAATCCTCAGCAAAATGGTATTGTAGAAATAAAAAATTGAGCCTTAAAGAAAATAGAAAATTATATGCTCCATTCAAGAGATCTTCCAAAAAAAATTGGCTAGAAGCTATTAACTGTGCCAATTATATTCAAAACCACACAACTCATAAAGCTCTTGATCATTTAACTCCTGAAGAAGCATGGACTGGTTCAAAACCAGATGTTTCCTTCTTCAATATTTTTGGGTGTACTACTTGGACGCACATCCAAAAGAAGAAAAGGAAGGCTCTAGATAAGAAAAGTAGAAAGCTCATCTTTGTTGGTTATTGTGAGGAAATAAAAGCATACAAGCTCCTTGATCCCTCAACTCATGAGGTATTTTTCATAGGAACGTACAATTTGATGAAATGTTCCCCTAGAAATATCCTCAACTCTCCTCTTCCTCCATTGAGCCTTCTCCTATAATATAACCTCAATATTATGAAGAACCAAATCTAGAGGTTAACTCAGATATTTATAATCAATATGGGGAACCTGTAACTCCAAATAAATGTATTTTCACTCGTTCTACTCCTTCCTGTATGCCAAAATGGGCCTGCACCATTGTTAAAGAAGCTACTCCTTACATACAAAATCTTCCATCATCCAGATCAACCAAATCCATAGGCATTGGTCTTGTCTATCAGTCTATTTCCTCTTACCTCAGTCCTTAAAATAAGCAACTAGTATTAAATAATGGGATGATGCCATGGAAAACAAATTCTCTTCCTTAATCAAAAATAAAACTTGGGATTTATTTCCCTTGCCTAAAGAAAGGAAATTAGTTCATTGTAAATGGATTTACATAACAAAGTATGGTTCTAATAGATAAATTAACAAACACAAAGCTCACCTAGTAGCCAAAGGTTTATCTCAAATTGAAGGAATTGATTATGCCGAAACATTTGCTCCAATTGCTAAAATAAATTTTGTAAGACTGATTCTTGCTCTGGCTACTTCCCAAAAGTGGTATGTCTTTCAAATGGATGTAAAAAGTGCTTTCTTACATGGGTATTTAAAGGAATATATATACATGGAACAACCTATCGATTTCACTCAAGACTCCTCTCTTGTTTGTAGGCTAAACAAGTCTCTCTATGGTCTCAAAAAAGCTCCTAGAGCTTGGTATGAAAATATGGACTCCTTCCTTCTTTCATAGTTTTTTCTCATTGTGAGTCTAATAACACAATATACATTTGAAGAGATGAAAAAATCACCATTCTTATTTTATATGTTGATGATCTTCTAATCACTAGTAGTACCTTCAATCACATTCAAACTATAAAAGACTCCCTCTCTAAAAAAATTGATATGGTTGATCTAGGTTTAGCTCATTACTTCCTTGGGATCCAAATAAATCAAACAAATGTAGGTATTTCATTGTGTCAACAAAAATACACTCTAGATATTCTTTAGAGGTTTAAAATGTCAGACTGTAAATCTTCTCCTACACCTTTTCAATCTGGCATAAATCTAAGTACTTCCTGCTCATCCCCTCTATGTGATGAAACTCTATACCGTCAACTTGTAGGGAGTCTATTATACCTTACTCATACTCGTCCAAATATCTCATATGCTATTGGCCTCATATCTAGTTTCTCCCATCAACCTCACTTCAGTCATTGGCAAGAAACAAAAAGAATCCTCTGCTACTTGAAAGGAACTACTCAATTTGGGATCTTATATAAGGGAAAATCCATGGATATCAATGGCTACATAGGTTCATATTGGGTAGGTTCTGTAGAAGACAAATGTTTAACTTTTGGCTATGTATTTTGTCTTGGTTCTTCACCAATAGCCTAGTTATGCAAAAAACAAGCAATACCCTTATCATATTCAAAGGCATAATACAGGGCAGCAATTTTAGCAATTCAATAAGCTCTTTGGATTCCTCAAATTCCAATGGAATTTGGTTTATACCATGACAAACCTATAACTCTTTGTCGTGACAATCAGAGCATAATTCACATTGCACGAAATCTAGTTGAGCATCAGCGCACCAAGCATATTGAGATACATATGCACTTCATTCGACAACACATTCAGAATGGGGACATATACTTAGACTATATTCCAACTGAGAATCAAATTGTAGACATATTCACCAAGTCATTTCCTTCTCCATGTTACCTTTAGTTGCGAGATAAACTTGGAGTAATACAGTTGCATTGACACAAAGGTCTTCCACCTCTCATTATATTCTTTGGAGAATGGTTTTTTCCCTTGTGTTTTTTTATCATCTCTCCAACAACATGTATATTATGAGGACAATCTTCACCATCCGAAGACATGCCTCTATCTTGGATATTTTTTGTGACAGATGGTTTTTCCCCAAGGGGTTTTTCACCATATATAAATTGTAAATGAGTACCTAATCATGCCAAGTTTTCAGGACTCTATAATTGTATGAGGATAATATTCGCCATCCAAAGACACACCTCTATATTAATTTTTTTCTTGTGAAAGATGGTTTTTCCCCAAGGGGTTTTTCACCATCTCTATAATGTAAATGGGTAGCTCATCAGGCCATGCTTTTAGGACTAATTTTTATTTTTGTATTAAGATGAAAATATTCACCATCTTAAGATAAGCCTCTTCCTTATTTCCTTTTTTATTGATGGCTTTTTCCATAGGTTTTTTACCATCTCTTCAAAAATGAAGTCATTGTACATGAGTACCTCATCAAGCCTTCTTGCTAGGACTCATTTGTAAAAACCACCCCTAGTATCACTTAAAGGGGGGTGTTATAATAAGTGAATATTATCTTAAGTTCTACTAGGATAGACACACTTGAGTTTCCACTCCTCTATGTGTCATGTGAACTCTCAATGGTGTCTTCATCAAGTTTGATGAGTTGATGTAATCCAACGGCTCTCAATGATCAAGTTTACTATTTATATAAAGATGATCCTTGGAATAAATCAATCAATTCTACTCTTTCTTCATATTTTGTGTAATGTTATGCATGTCTATTTTTGTAAATTCCTCCATGTGTCAGGTGCACTCTTAGTGGTGTCTTCATCAGGTTTTATGAGTTTTTGTAATCCAACGTCTCTCAATGATCAACTTTGCTATTTATACAAAGTTGATTGGAATAAATCCATCAGTTCTACTCTTTCTTCATATTGTGTGTAATGCTATGCATGTCTATTTTGGGAAACTCTAATATTTACAAATAAAACTAGGGGATAAACCACCAAATAGTTGTAATTCACAATAGAAAATTAAAGGATTGGAAACAAACCTGAGAAACCTAGCATGAAATCCAACAAGAAATCTAATATGAGATATAAGATACTAAATAAGAAAGCCAAACCTATTACTTGAGAATAAAGTCTTCCACCATTTTGTTCTTGTTGTCTTCTTCAAATACGATGGCTTTGAAAGTGTCACTTTTGCTAGTGGAGATAGCTTTGGAGACCTTAATGACGTGTTGAAGAGTAGATTTAACTTTGTAGTAAGATTGGTAGATGTTCTCCAACATTTCGGTAAGAATTTTTGAAGGGTTGCGCTTGGACCTGGTCATGATCTTGGTATCCTTAAATGACTAGTCGATTTAAAGCTTAGTGCTCTCTGTCATCGTGGATTTGCTAGGTACCAAAAGCTTATCTAGGAACTTTCTTTTGACTATCACATTTTTAGATGATCAACGATGATTGCTTGAGCTATGACTATACATGGCTTTGTCTTTCGATGATTTCTCTTCCCCAAGACATAAAAATGTGTTGATGGACACATTGGCTACTGCTTTCTAGAGAATGTGATTGAAGGTAATCAGAAAGAGGGCTTGGTGTTTGATGTAGGTGGTGGCCTTCTTACTAACACTTTTTATGGATATCTCCATGGATTTTCTGAGATATTCAATGACATTTACCTCCTTGACATCCCTAAGGTGGTTTAGTAATGCCAAGTGGAAACTCGTTAGGGGTTCGTTGATCTTATCCACTATAATATACTGCATCACAAGAATTAAATTTCTAAACCAAGGCTCTAGAAGCTTATTTTTGATGATACCTCTATGGTTTTTTACCAACTTCTTCCCCTTTTTAGTGAAGTGCTTCAACTCTTCTTGGATGGTATGGTTGTATCGATGAAGTTTGAAGCCATAATTTGGAAGCTCAAATATCTCCAAAAGCAGAGTCACGAATATCTTGAGTTTCCAAACCTTGATAATAAATTGGCCATCAACCCAAGAATTTATGAAGTCATTCATTATTTCATTATCAGTACCCTAAAACTTGTTGAGAAAAGATAAGAAACCATAGTTCTTGAAGATGGTTTCAATGTGAGGGTCCAAGCTAAGGGTGTCAGGTTCAATCAAGTCCATAGCATGGGAGAAAGAGACACAAGTTACTAGAAAAATTGCAACAGGGAGAATTCTAACAAACCTATAAATGATGGTGTCTTGAGGGATTTTTAAGGGCGAGCTCTCAGCACACATGATATTGCTATCTTGACACAGATGAAGCCAAATCTTGGGACTCAGTTTTGGATTGTCTATGGGCATCATTGGACCTTGAGAGTGCCTAGATATCAGTTCAAAGTGGACTTTAAAATTAGACTTGGCCTTAGAATTAAGGGTATAAAAAATTATTATATCATCCATCACATCCAGGATGTTGAAATGAGGTTCCTGGTGATTCATATGTCTGAGGCTTCACCAGATATTTTTAGTGACATGAGGACTTTGCAAATCCTACCAACCACTTTTAGAGAAGAGCACATTTTACAAAACCTTTTTGAGGATATGTGAACAGTGATGATACTTTACCCGAGGTGGCATGGAGACATGAGCTGCTAAAACCAATATTATGAAGACCTTCCTGTAGATGGTAAATTATGAACATCAAAATTTTGAGAAAATATTATTCTAGGAGGAGAAGAAAATTTGCTATGCCATGAGATGTCAGAAGAAAAAAGGGGCTCAGAAGCATCCATAACTTTGAAAGCCAATATAAATTTTTTGTTCTTCATACCAAAACTAGGATGAGTTTTTTTATTCAAGGTGCTAGAGATTTGAAACTTGGAAAGGAGGTCCCATTCCAATAAATCATGCTTTGGATCGTGGGATTTGATAATTTTATTGGTCTAGTGAGTGCTAACCTAGTGCTCATATGGATCCTCCCCACTGACTTATGATGCCACAGCTTTGGGAATCATTTGACAACGTATCTTAGTATCCCTGGTTACAAAATATTAAATATTAGTTGGTAATTCTATTAAATTGTTCCTTTAATTATTTAATGTGTCTATTTTATATGTGTTTATTTTTTAAAATTTTATTCTATCAGTATTTATTTTTTCAGTAATAAAGTAACATTTGTAAAGGATTTTTTTTATGACAAAAAGAAAGTGAGAAATGATAGAAGAACTAATTCATTTTGGTTTTAGACACATAAATCATTTGTAATATTTTATATTTAATTTTAAATTATATAGAATATATTTTTGAACATAGACAATGTGTGAAACTTAAACTTTAAGCTAACAAATATGAGAGTATTATTTATAAATATAAGCAAGCTTCTTTCAAGTTGTTAGAAGATTAAAAAAAATGTATAACAAATGAAAATGAACAATTTATATACGATAAATTATATACCATATTTTTAAAATATTGTTATATTTAATTTGTTATAGTTGCAATTAAAATTACAATATTTATAATGGTTATAAAAATAATGGCAATTTTTAAATTACAAAAGAAAAATAAATAAAAAGAAAGGTTATGTTGCATTTCATGACTTATACTCTATGCACTTTACAAGACATTTTTATAGATTCCTACCTTGATCCTTATTTTCTTTCCTATCTTCAAAAAGTTGTCTCTCTAGAGAATGAATCCTTCAATGTTTGTTTACTCATAATTTCTAGATTTTTTATTTGTGATTCTATTTTAATTAATGACTAAAAATAACTTACTTTTAGAGCCATGGTGGTTCACCTAAAATTTGACATGCAACCTTAATCATGGGAAATTTTGCTAACTTCTTGATATTAATATTTTTGATATCACATTTAATAACATTAACTAATTTCTAGATGCAAGTTATACATTGAAACTTAAATTTTAAGATAACAAATTTGAGATTATTATTTATACACATATGCAAATTTCTTTCAAGTTGTTCAAGGATTTAAAAAATATGTGTAACAAATTAAAATGAACAAATCATATATCATATTTATACAATATTGCTATGTTTAATTTTTTATAATTGTAATTAAAATTATAATTTTTATAATGGTTATAAAAATAAAAGCAATCATTCAAATTACAAAATAAAAAGAAAGAAATACAAATTTTTTATTGCATTTCATATGACTTACACTCTATACACTCAACAAGGCATCTTTATAGATTCCCAGCTCTACTTGCATCCTCATTTTCCTTCCTTTCTTCAAAAAGTTTTCTCTAGATAATGAATCCCTCAATGTTAGTTTACTAATAATTTGTTATTTTTTATTTGTGATTCTATTTAAATTCGTGAATTGAAATAACCTACGTTTAGAGACATTTAAAACTTGTGGAGGTAATTCACCTAATACTTGACATGCAACCTTAATCATGGGAAATTTTGCTAAATTTTTGACATCAACATTTCTTATATCACATTTAAAAATATTAGCTAATTTTTTTATGCAAATTAAAATTGAAACCTAAACATTAAGCTAACAAATTTGAGATTATATTTTATAAATATATGCAAGTTTCTTTCAAGTTGTTCAGTATTTTAAAAATATGTCTAACAAATGAAAGTGAAAAAAATAATATAAAATAAATTATATATCATATTTATATAACATTATTATGTTTTTGTTATAATTAAAATTTTAATTATAATATTTATAATGATTATAAAAATAATGACAACTTTTGAATTACAAAAGAAAAATAAAATTTATGTTGCATTTCATATGACTTATACTCTATAAATTCTACAAGGTATATTTACAGATTCCCATATCTACTCATAGCCTTATTTTCCTTCCTTTCTTAAAAAAAAAAAAAATCTTTGTAAAGAATGAATCCTTCAATGTTCTTTTTTTATGAATTTTAAAAAATTATACTAAAACAACATTAATTACAAGTTGGGATGAGACTCATTTGAACCTTATCTGGAAAGAACACATGTTTACAATAACAAAAGGATATTTTCATTAGAGACCAATCTCCTAAACCATATGTCTGCAATGGTTGTCCAAATTAGCTGAACATTGGATTTGCTCACCAACCTACCTAATCCTCTCATCTTCAATAGTTGTCCACTAAATCCCTCAATGCTAGTTTACTAATAATTTGTTATTTTTTAATTTTTGATTCTATTTTAATTCATTACTAGAAATAACCTACTTTTATAAACCTTTAAAACTTGTGGAGGTGATTCACCTAAAATTAAACAAACAACCTTAATCATGAGAAATTTTTTTATTTCTTATATCACATTTAATAATAACAATAGCTAATTTATCGATGCAAGTTAAACATTTATAATAAAATACATAGGCTTATCAACATAATCATATAATCAAATAGATAGGCTTATCATCATAATCATATAATCAAATAGATAGGCTTATCAACATAATCATATACTTTCATTTTATTTCACATGGTTATATGGATATTGCTATATATTTTTCTTATCATTATTTAAGTTGAACTAAGAGGTGAGAAAAAATATACATGAAGAAATACTTGATATTATAAAGTTAGATTTAATTCATTATAATTACTAGTTAAAGGTTAGGGTGACTAAAAAATAATGTATTTTTACTTATCTCCTTTCAAAGAACTAAGGGTGAAGCAATACAACTTGTGATTTTGGATAATATATTTGTATAACTTTATTTGGATCATAAGGTGATATTATCAATAATTTAAAGAGATGATATTGAATAGAAATATGATAAGAAATCTCAAAACATCAAAGGAAGTCATTAATGACAAAGATACCAAAAAATATATAATAAAGATATATATTTTTGATTAATTAAGCAGTGAGGAGGAATCCACAACCATATACAACCAATCCTACAAGGAACCAAAAAAGGGGTCAAAATCTCGATAAGGATTACCAGCTAAACCAAACATAACAACACCTACTTATATAGCATAAACAAAATATCGGGATAACAACCCAATGCCAACCAAAAACTAATCCTCAACCCAATATTATTCATGGTAGCATTTGGGAATTAACCAAAGCATATGAACTCCATAAAGCAGCCCAAGAGTCGATTCACATCTTCCATGAATTCAATAGTGATATTGAGGATGCCTAGAATGGAATTTTGTTTGTCATCAATAATTTTTATTGATTGCAACAAATTGTAGAGTGACTTCTTCACTAGACCACAAGAGATACCCCTTGTTAGGTAAGTAGTCGCTCAAATTGCAAGATCAAAGATGAGCCTTTTGAACCATGGGGGACCACTAAATAGAGGATGCTAGTGCACCAAGCCACAGGGATACCCAACCAAAGTGCCATAAGCTGCTAAGGGAGAGTATCTAGTTGAGGATCACAAGGAAATTAGAACCCAAACTCTTCGACCCACCTCAAAAATATTAGGATCTTTCAACATTGAGAATGACATGCATTTATTCAAGGTAACTATATCAGAAATCAAAACTTCCCATATGAGCAACATCCCAATTAGCTATGAAATTTGCTACTTTATTGCCCTCTCTCCAAATGTGCATGATCTGTATTTCCTTCATAAGTTGAATAATTCTTCTCATTTTGGAAACTATATTAAAAACATGCCAATTTGGAGGCTTATTCGACTTCAGCAAGTTGGTAATACTTAAGGAGTCCCCTTCCATGAACACCTTTCTAAACCCTAAGTCATGGAACATGTCATACCTTGAGAAGCCACTTTAGACTCAACAAATAAGGAAGTTTGAGAGAAGAGATGTTCTATGAAAGCCACCATAGCCCTACCATTCTCATCTCTAATAACTCCTCCAACCCTAGAAAATCATGGATTTTTATTAGAAGCACCATCAAATTTAAGTTTCACCCAACCACTTGGAGGAGGATTCCATTTGGTAGTCAATCTCAAGTTAAGGGTTTGAATTGAAGTCCTTTCTAAGGAAAATCTAATGGAATGCTCAATATCCACTTTTGACATAAAATATATCTGGTTACTCTTGTCCTCCTCATGGAAATCCATATTTGCATTCTCGACAGCACCCCACAGGAATATTAAACCCACCTGGAGGGGGCTACATTTAGAATTTGTAAATACTCAAGCATTCCTCTCTTTCTAGTTACCACACAATAGGTGGTGGAGGAGCAACTTCCACAAACATCTAAGACTTAGAGATAAGAAATAAGTCTCCCATTAAGAGATAGCATTCATGAGAGAGCTAGAGAAGACCCCATTAATAGAAAAAAATATAGGACCACCTCACAAACTCCTCTGAAGAAGCAACATTTATAGTAGATATGTTCTATCAATTCTAGGTCCACTTTGTAGAGGTAACACCTATTAGGGATCACCATGCTTCACTTATTGATGTTTTTAATAGAAATAATTTTATCTTGGATAGCTAGCCAAAGGAATATGTTTACCTTAGGGAGGATATTTGGAATCCATATTCTATTGTAGGATCCCCAAATAAAAAATTATAGCTCAGACAGTAAATAGGCCAAACACATTGAAAATGTCCCATATGATTCCCTAGACCAGATAGCTTTGTCTTTCACATTCAAATGGGGAAGAACTTGATGGTTTAGAAGATCAGTTAACCTCTCCCCCACTGATAACAACTCCCTATATTCAGAAATCAGAGGTGGAAGATCCCATATCTTATGATCATTTATAGAGAAAATGAAGCCTGTCATTTTGGAATAGTCCAAGGCTCTAAAAATGGTTCAACAATAACAAGGCTTGGGTCCAAAGCAAGTGGACGATCTACAATCCATGAATCCCACTAGGAATCTATGGAGTGGCCATCACCTAAAATCCATAATTTTCCCTGAAGAAGCAGGGAGTGAGACTTCAATAAAATCTACCAGAATGGGGAACCCTCAGTAGGTAATGTGTCTAAAAGAAATTCCTTAAAATGGTATTTCACCTTTAGAAGCCTGAACCATTCCACCTGGTCATATGTGGCCACCTTCCATGTTTTTTTGGTAACTAATACCCTATTCATTCTTTGAACGTCCTTTAAACCCAACTGCCCTATTTTTTTATGGTTGCAGATCTACTCCTAGGAATCCAAGTGGAATTTACCTTTCAATTCAAGACCAGCCCAAAATAATTTTTTGAGAATCCTTTCTAATATATGCACAACATTGTCCAACATTTTGAATATAGACATGAAGTATATGGGGATGCTCTAGAGGGAGTTTTTAGCCAACACGATTTTTTATGTCTGACTTAGCAACACTCCTTTCCAAGCTGCAAATTTCTTTTGCATTATTTCAATATAAAGAAAGATATTTTTATAGCAAATTAATGTTATTTTTTATTTATGTTGGCATATAAATAGAGGTTGTTTTTCATGTAGAGTTAACTACGTGACTAATTAGAAAACATAGAAAAAGATACAAAATAAGTTGATAAATTACAAATCAATTGATAATATATGCATATAGATTTATGAACCTCCACGAACATCTTATGCATATAAATTTATTTAAAAAATTATTTTTATATTTTATTTTAATCTTTTTAAATGATAATTTTTAAATTTTGGCAAAATATAAATAAATTTATGTGCTAAATTTAATGCTTATATATATAATATTTATTTAATAGTATTTTATTATTATATCTTATTAAGCTTGTATGTAGATTTATTAAAACAATCAAATATATTTATGTTTATGTTATTGATGCCACTACTTTGTTGCATAATAGAAAATATATAGCAACAAATGAAATTAAATATACATACATACATACATACATACATATATATATATATATATATATATATATATATATATATATATATATATATATATATATAGTATAGTTCATTATCATAGGGTACAATTATTTAATAAGAATCTATATTAACAAATATCATATAACTATTACATTTTTAAATAAGTTATCAAAGGATATAGAAAAATATGAAGAGAATTTGAAGTTATTGACTCTCTTAAAGCATGCCAAGAAAATATAAGATGTGGGCTCTTCTGTGTCTAGAGGAAGGCAAAAAACTAGAGTGGTTAGATCCAAAGAGGCAATAAAACAAGTTGCAGATGGTACTTAGAAGGTTTTAGATTTGGGTGAGGGAAAAATACCTAGAAAAATATAAGAAATGAATTTTTTATCTTGGAACATCAAGGGTATGAATGCACCTACAAAATACCAGGTACTTCAGGAGATGAGAAAATAATATAAACCTAGTATCTTCTTGATTCAAGAGACTAAGAGTGATGAACAAGATTTTTAATCGATTAAAAACATTATTTGGAATGAATATGATATGATGGTAAGTTTAGTGGTGGGAGCCTCTAGAGGTGTATGGAATCTATGGGACACTATAATATTTTACGGTCAATGTATTCAATTAAATAAAAGGTGCATGTCTATCCTCTTGACTTGTAAAATTATAAACTTTTCTTGCATTCTTTCCAATGTGTATGCTCCAAACACTAGGGAAGTAAGAAAAAGAATTTGAGATATCCTTAGTAATATTCATGAGGTATATTAGTGGCCATGGATAGTTTTTTAGAATTTTAACACACCTTTGTATCTTAGTGATAAGAAGGAAGGTATTTTGGGTTATTATAATAGTATGGAATAATTTAATGATTTTATCTCTAAATGTGAATTGATGGATTTGGATCTAAAAGGGGCTAAATACACATGGTCTAATAGAAGGTTAGGAAACAATTGCATTCAAATTAAATTGTACAGAGTATTACTATCCCAGTCTTGGTTAGCTCATTATGATAACTGTAGAGAAGAAATAATGGTGCACCTAGCAAAGGGAAATGAAATGCACCTATCTATTTAAGCACTACAAAAGACATTAATATAAATATGATGACAAATAAGTGAAAGAATGGTTGGGGATGAATTTCCAACTCACTAATTTAAAATGTGACGTGGTGTGTGTGGTTCCTTTTATACTTAAAGAAAGTAAAACTAAATAGCACTCAATGAAACTTCACTAAATGCAAAAGAACGTTTTACTTTCAGAATTATTACATGAATAATGGAACCTACAAAATGCTTAACCTATATGGAAACCTAACCGTTAGGCAGGTCGCAAGCAATCAAAGCACACAAACACATGTTTAAGCTGTTATTATCTTGTTTTATTTTCTTTTTGTTGTTTTAATCAATAGTGAAATCTACTCTTCAAAAAATAAGAAAAATACATAAAAAGACTAAATCTAACCTTATATAAACAATAATAATGCAAAATTAAGTTTTAGATACTTATCTTGAAAGCCTAATATACTTCTAATTTTGTCAATTTGAGTTGCAATACCACTAATTTGTGGCCATCTTAGGGTGGGACGGTTGCAAATTTAGGGACCGTCCCTGGATGGAATGACTGTTGTGGCCATCCCTAGGTGTTCCAATTATAAAATAAGGGGTAGTTTTAGGCCAGAACGACCAAAACCTACAACATTTTAAATATAAAAATAGGATCAAAACTTGCAAAAATAAAACAGGACAAGGGTCTCACCGTGATCACCATTATAGAGCGGAAAAAATAGCGTACCTAGTAAATGGAAATGAAATTCACCTATTTATTTAAGCACTACAAAAATATATTAATGTAAATATGATGATAAATAAGTGAAAGAAATGGGGGGTTCTCTTTATATTAATCTATTTGCCAAATGCACTTTTACAAAACATCCCCTTGAGGGTTCTTAATTGATACAATTTATTACAATGTTCAAAGGATCTAATCCTTTCAGAGACTCAACGTGGACTTTTAGTGTCTTTCTCGCACTCACAAATTGAATAGCAGGATTTTTCTACCTATGCAATGATATATCCTTCATCGAACTTGTAGCTCCTTCCTTGTGCATTGAAATATTTGGATCTACACACAAAGAAACTAAATTTGTTAATAGCATGTGCATATTAATATGAAATCAGAAAGATGCATGCAACATTGGATATAAAAGGTGAAATAGGCGATGTAAAACTATTCTAAATTATACCAAAACTTAGAATAATGTATATTATCTAATTTAGGAATGATCTATGTAGAAATTGAAATGAAATCATATGCAGAATCCATGGCCATCCTTGGGTGTTCCAATTGAGACTGTTAGAATGAAAGATCTAATTGATGGTTCAAAACTGCTCCAAATTTCACCAAATTCTAGTATGATGCATATAAAATACTCCAAAAATTATATACACTAAAATTAACACAAAATTATGTATATATTCATGGTAATACCTAGGTGCCCCAATTGGGACTATTAACCATACCATGTAGGGACAGCCACAAAACTTGGTGGTTTTTACCACCAATTCCTCTAGGATCTGGTTCAAACTACTCTTAGGTGTATTTTCATAAAATTTGGTGATCTAATTCATAGAATGGGTGGGTTTTGGAATGGATCACTTGTAAACCTCTTTCAACAAATGGAAATTTTAAGGGCAAATATGTGGGTAAAAGGAAGAGTGAATTACAGTAGCACTTTGTTGAGAAATATTGCAAAGAACTCTTTCTCAAATTGGGTGGAATGACTCCAATTTATATCCCAAAAAGGTCATAGGAACAAATGGGTAAGTTGGGGCATGCAAGGCAGGTGCCACCACTTGTCAAAAATTCTTGCCATGCGTTGAGTGGAAGAGGCTTCCAATTTGTTGGTTATGATGGCTTTGACAGGCCCTCAATTTGTCATAAATCATTCAGTAGGGTAAATGGTAGAATTTGATTGCCATTTGTCCCACCCTTTACTTTTTGAGGGGCCATGGCCATCCCACCCAAGAATGATTGCTCATGGTTGTCCCAGGGTGGGATGACCATGAACTGTGGTCATCCTAGGGTGGGATGGCCATGGTTACATGGCCCAAAACTTCTCAAAAGTGGGGTAGACCTTTCTAAAACTAGTTAGGACGAATATTTAACCCATAAGGGTTGCCCAAGGGGTCCATATGGTGTTGATAAAAGTGTGGCATTACAATTTAATCGGATTGATGTGATTTAAGTGTCTACAATAACTATTCTCTCAAAGCCCTCTCAAATATTACCTCTGATAATTCACCATTGCTTTTGAAAATTGAGTGGATAATAGTTAAAGGTATACCCTTCAAATTTGAATTAATATGGATGTCACATCCCTCTTTAGCTCAAAATATTTCAAAATGGTGGAACATTGATATTAGGGGATCCAAAATGTTCCAACTCTCTTGAAAGCTAAAAAATAGAAACAAACCTATACAAAGTTTGAATTATTTTGTTGCCCTTTTCTTTTATCTTCATTTATACATGTTCCCACAAAATTGATGCATGTTTAGCTATGTACATGCAAATTTGACTTGTTTCTAATCCACCATTAATTCATAGTTTAAGAATCTCTCCATATCAGTTATCCAGTCTATCAACTCTTTTGGGTTTAAACCCCATTAAAATTAAGAATATCTAGCTTCAACTAAATTCCTATGCTATATATTATTTTAATTAACCACTACTCTAGTACTTCTCCTTGCTCTTCAACTTGAGAGTTTGGCTGACCAACCTCTTCCTCTTTACTATCACTCACATATTCAATACAAAAACCTATCCATTGGGTAGTCTTAACTGTATTTAATCTAGCTATAATTTTCTTAAGCATCTCAGCTATGTCTATAGATCAATAAATAATTTCATATGGTCTTCCTCTTACTCAATGTGTCATTTGTCCTCTAAAATGTATTGCATACCTTAAAAAACCTATGCTAATAACAATTGATGTAGTCTAGAGAAGATGTTATAATAAAAGACTACATCTTATATCAAAAATGAAATTTCATGAAAACTCACAACCAAAAAAAATTGCAAAATAATAAAATATTTTTAAAATTTCCTATTATCAATTAGTTGGAAAGATACAACCATACATTTTATTTATGCTTTTTTATTAGTGAAAATGAATATGAAAACCAAAAATCCAAAAGCCATGTCCCTTCATCTTCAAATCCTTCTCCAAATTTTTATTTAAAAATTTTCTCATAATTATCATCTGTTTGTATGGTAGCCTCACTTGTACAATAAGCTCAAATGGTAGACAATAGATGACATTATGATGTATAACACACATTATAATGATAGACAATAGATGGAAAATGATAGATGATATGATCATAAATAATAGATGGTAGATAGTATGACAACAAACGATAGATGATAGACAATAGATGATAAATTCTAGATAGCATAACAATATATGGCATGATGATAAACTACATATGGCATGAAGGTAGCATCAATATGACAGCAACATGATGGTAGCAATAAAAAAAACCAATGCAATTGTATGATAATAACATGTACATTATAGTATAAGTAGCAACATTAATCATTTGCATAGAGGTAATTAGTTAGTTATTTTTGATTGGTTGGGGCAAAAACGCTATAGGATTGGATGCTCCCACATTAGTATTCTACACCAAAAGGTATATATCTTGTTTAGTCTTATAATTATTGCTTCCAAATCATATTGATTTTTGGAAGGTTTTCTCCTTTCTTGGAATCTTGTTTTATGTTTCTAGAATAACTCTATATTGGTAATTATATTTCAACTTTTGTAGATACATTTTAGAGAGACTTTCTCTTTATTTGAGAAACTCTCTCTATTTTCTCCTTAGGTTGGCATATTGATCATTAGCAATAAATTCTCTTGGATTTAGAAGAGGACTAGGTACTCTATTATTCACAAACTATGATAGGTCTTCTTTTATATCATCTAGGGATGATTTTAAGGAATTGTGAGATGTTTTGTAGGCTTCTAGTTTCTATTACTTGGAAGGTATGTTAGTTAACAATACTTATACTTCCTTCTTATTTGTAATGCCTAGCTATTGAAGCTACTAATTTTATGCCTTTTACATTTTTCTTAACATCTAGGCAAGATCTAAGTTACAATTCAAAACTAATCATGTGTTGTGTACCATTGTGGCATCCCTCATAAAGATTAATTTACATTCTTTGATATAAAATTAGGTATTCATATCAATGTTCCACTTTTACGCAAATCTATTTGCATAGGGACTTTATCAAACTCATGGTCAGTATATATATTGCCATCCTCTCCAACTCCTTTTTTAGGATTCCTTTTATCTTCTTTAGGGTTGTAATTTATTCTTCCTTTTCTACATAATCTCTCATTCTTTTCTCTTCTCTTCATCTAGTTAGTTATGGAAATTATATTTTCCATATTTAAACTATTACCTTAGTTGTTTCTTTTCTTGTTCACTCTATAGCCTAATTGCTATTGTAAGACCTTCTTTTCATCCTTTTGTTTCATATTTAAGTATTCATTTCATTGTTTTTTTTTTTTAAGGTTCTCTTTATCTTTCTTGGTGGTTTCTAGATCCTTTTAACGTTGATTAATCTAGTCTTCTCTATTTTGTATCTCTACATTCTTGATCTCTAATATTGTGGTTAATTCATAGAACTATTACTTAAAAATTTACCTCTCCCAACTACTTATAGATATCTAATGGCTACCACTAGATTGGACTGCGTGAAAAATTGTACTATGTTAGAAAGTCCAATTTTACTTAGATCTAGCATAGTCAAAATTGTTAGATAATAAAAGAATATAATTGGGTGACTATGATTAATTAGGAAGGACTTAATAAGAATATTTTTTTACCTCTCTAATCAAATCATGTTTTTAGAGGTATTAGATTTGATAAAAATAATATCAAATATCCTCTTGTGATTCATGTTATCTAGTATTGTTTCCTCTGTAAATGGCTAATTATCTTGTCTATGCTTCTTTTCCTTACATATTTATGGGTTTGTAATGGTATTTTCTTGGTAGAATTAAATATCTTTCTTAATAAATCATCCCTTGTCATTGTGTGTGAATGGTCTCGGGTGATTGTAGGTATAGTTTCTATTTGTGGAAGGACCTAGATATAACATTCTCTATGGAGTGAGATGAATATAACTAGGCAAGATTCTAGAATATAACACAACCATTTACATCAATTATTATCCAAAGAAGTAGTGGAAAATAATCTCATAATATATTATCCAACATGGATTAAAATAGAGGTATATTAGACCACCTAAGTTAGAATATAGGGAATAAAGTTAAGATGGATATCTACACCCATAATTTCATACACAAATATGAGGTAGATATTGATACCATAAATGGAGGTCAGACATAGGGAAAAATAATTTCTAGTGAAGAGAGCACAACCATAAAAAGTACAACTCATGAGTTAATAATTTATTTTATAATTTACCTCACTTCCATATATAAATCCTCATCTTCCACAATTTCTTCTATTCGTAACTCCTTTGTCTCCTCTACTACATCTCATTTTTATATCCTAATTCCTCAACTCAGCATTTTTATCCTATTTCATCCACTTCACCATTACATGACATAGGTACTATGGGGGTAATGATGATGGAGTCATTTATACATTTTATATCATCATCTACACCCACTATTGTAACATTTATACTTCCTTCCACCATACCATTTATCACCACACCAACCTCATTCAGCATGAATATATTCATCCCACCATTTAATAAAATGGTCAAAATATCATTCATACTCACTCATGCAATCATATAATCCACTCATATGACCTCATATCAATTCATAATTCCATTATTTATACATCTCATGTATTTTATTGATCTTCAATCAATATTATATCATCATCTAATCCATCATAAATTTAATAATTGAGCATCATAACCATGATCTAAGTAGAGATCATGAAAATAGTGTTAAAAGGAATATGAATAGCACTCTTGAAAGTGGTTCCAATAATTATATCTATACATCGATTTATCAATCCTATTGAATTATAAGTCGTGGCATAGAGTAAACCATGATAAAGCAAAATAATAGATTCAAAAATCTAAAGATATTATAAATCAACATACTAAAAGCAAGATTGCTACACCTTTAGAGAAGCCTCTTTATCTTTTTACAAATATAGTGGATGATAAAAATTATTTTTGTTTACTAAAATGGTTCCTATGGACCCTAGAAAACTAGTAACAACCCCATTATATTATATCTCAAGAATATCAACCTTCGATCTAGAATAATTCAAACTAGTAGAGATAGTAAAATTAGATGAGAATACAATCTAGAGTCATACATATTAAGCACTAATGCACAATACACAAGTCAGAGAGACATAAGAAAATAATAGTTAAAATAATAAAAGTACTCGCAAATAAAGATGTAAATATGAAGGCTAATAAAAGCTAGATTGATTAGTTTACACTAGACCTTAGGGTTAAAAATATAGAGAAAGACGATATATAGAGTTTGCTAGAGAAACATAGGAAAGAAAAATAAAATTTAAGATACTATTTGAAATAGCTTAGGAGGAAGGAAAATATAATGTGAAAAGAAAAGAATAATAAAATAGCCATCCTAAAGATAAAAGAGGAGAAGGTGATGAAAGAATTATATTAGATAAAAGTACAAGAGCAATTCTCATATATGCAGATAACAATGAATACTCCTTAGGACCAAATTTACACATATATTGAGAGAATGAAAGAGTATTTTCTATAATTAAACAAATGTGAGTATCTCATAGTCAAATTCAATACTACCATCAAAGAAGTAAAATCTAATCTAATGACAAGACAATTTTATCTTTGACCATTTTGAGCATACCACGTGATAATATTAATGACAAGATCTAATAAGTGGTGCTCTATGACTAAAAAAGATAAGTAGTTGATGAATATCAATAACAAACATAAAATACTACAAAAACATGTCATTACTCTCAATGACCTAAGAAAATAAATTAAGGAGGCTAAATAGGAGATCCTATAACAAGTAAATAACAGTTTGTCAAAACTGCTACAAGATCAAGTAAAGGTCATAGTTGTGGAATAATATGCATGGATGATATTAGAATATAAGTTCCAAATGGTATGAATGTAAGAGATATTATCTTAGTAAGTGATCTCTATGATCTTAGTATCAACGACTTAGTTGATGTTAGCAGGTATCAAAGCAATAGTTGATAATAGAGAAAAATTCTCCAATGCTTAGTACAATAAAATCTATATTATAATTGAGGAATTAAAAAATATGAATATTCTTTCTATGGTATATTAGGCCACACTGCTTGAATTATTATCATTAGATGAATTCCATCTCTTAAACAAACAAACCCATATAACCCTAATTATTCTTTTATTTTTTATTTTTATAGGACTTTATACCCAATACCCAATAAATAAGGCATGATTAGGTTCTACCACTAAGTAAGCATGGCATCCCCATAAGTCACTAGACATGAATCATGAGAATTGATCATAATATATCACAACTGAGAGAGGCTATAGGTTGACTCAAATAGGATTCCAAATAGACATAGGAATTGATCAAATTATATATTAGAGATATAAATTAAGGAGAGTTCTAAGTGATGTACTATCTCGATTTGCTACCTATCAATCCACTACACGATGATTTCCTTGCTACATGGTGATATATACACTATTTAGGAGACATGTAGAAGACTAATTTCAATAGCTCAAATAACTAAATACAGGTAAACTACACTCTATGATGTCATGATGATAAAATTTTGACTAATCAAGAGAACTAATTGACATTAAGAGAAGGAATGAAGGATCTTTGACCAATCAATTATCATTCCATCAAAAACATGATGTTATAATTGTTTCATTTACGATATTGAATAGCTAAAACCATGATAAAGTTTATCGAACAATAGTTATGATAGAGCATAGATAAATAACCTACCATTAGCCACCATGTAGAGGAATGCTAAGTAAGATAGGATGCTTGAGTTAAAAGTGGCCAAGTATCAGGTGAAGTCACATCATCTCACTGGCATGGCTTTGACTTTCTTGGTTGACCCGTTGATGCATGCTAAAGCATAAAAATACATCAATAACGAATATATATCATATCAAAAGGTATTAATTCATTATGCAATAGTCTCCCAAAGCACTAGTTTGCTAAAAATAAAGACAAAATTACACCAAATAATAGATTTTAAGCATATAAATATGTAAATATGATCATTCAAAGGGTTGGGATCACATGGGACCCATCGTACCCACTTGGATAAATTAATATGTTTGTTAAATTGACTTAGAAGAAGAAAAGAATTGCTAAAGTGCATATAGAAGGGTGTTAATACTAAATTTGGAAGGATGAGAAACCATTTTATAATCCAAGTTTTAGAAATTTGTTATTCTAATTTTATGTTAACTAGAGCTAAACTTTATTTACAACAAAATATTTAAATTTGGATTTTTTTAATACATAGAGAAATTGGTAACACCATTGAGTGCTTCCACTATAAACCCTAGCATGTTGGGTTAGGCAAAGTCAACAGGACCCGAACTCTTGGGCATCGAACAAGGAAGATTTTGAGTTTACATAGATTTTTATGATGGGTCTTATCCCCTCGCACCGGGATTTGAACTTGGGTCTCTTTTGAGTTGGATTGTGACTACTATAAATACGAGTTGAAGGCTCATTTTTAAGGATCCTTTTTGCAAGCTTGAAAAACTACTCTACTCTTTGAATCAAAATTATGCTTTGTAGGAAACCTCTATAATATTTGGATCATTGGGTAAATACATAATCAATAAGACTCCAACCCTCCTAAGAATCTAATAGGGACAACCTGATAACAAGCACTCAACCGTTACCAACCAACCTATCCCTTTCTAAACTAATCAAAATTATGTTAGACAATATCATTGGAATAAATAGATAAATTATACATGACAATTGCTATAGAATTATGTATACTCTTTCATTAACTTTTTTATGGTGAATAAATGATATATCTACCTCTTCCTTTACATCTTAATTTAGTCCTTTTCATCCATTTCTTTGCAAATTTACCTATTAATATTAATGTATTGAAGCTATTTTATCATTCTATATATATTTATTCGATTAAATTCAAATTACTATAATTGTATCTATATATTTACTTATTTACTTAAATGCATTTAAGCTTTCTTTTATAGTTTTTTTTTTTTCTTTTGAACATTTAGACTATTGCATTACAAAGAATCGAAACTTTTACATAGGTTGAAAAGCATAAAAGTATTTCTTTCAATGTTCGTTAGGGTGGAAACCCATTACTGTTCTCAATGCAGCATATAAAATTATTGATAACTTTAGCTCAAAGGATCGGTATTATTACATAATATTAGGTTAAATGAATAAATTGGCTTCGTAAAGGGGATGTATATTCTTAACAATTTAATTTGAGCATGGGAAATGTTTAACAATTTAATTTGACCATCGGAAATGTTTGAATGGATGGTAGAGTTTGGTTAGGATGCTCTCTTTCTAAAACTATATTTTGATAAAGCCCAGGGCGATAGTCATTGACTATTTATCATTTAGATGCTTTAGTGACTGGGATTTAGTCCTCTGATTAGACACTTAATCTCCCTTATCTTCGTTGATGCTTGTATTAGAATTTCTATTACCTATAAAGGTTATAGTTTTGTTATAAAATCGAAACTTTGTTTTCAACGATGTGTATTACAATGTAGCCTTGTTATTACAGTGTTTTTATCATTCATATTATAATATTATAGTAATTATCTTTATTAATTTTTGTTTTTTAAAATTTATATATATTTCGATGATTCAAATTGTATTGATCAAATAGTGGACTTGTTGTTGACATTTTCTATTTCAACCCATTCTTTAGGTATGGATTGATTTGCACTCGGAGTAGAAGAGCCTATGCATATTAAAAGTTTAAATAAAAAGAAAATACGTATCTTGCCAAATTGTGAAGGCAAACCCAGTAACAAACTGGTAACAAGCTATTCCAAGTCCACATAAAGCTGCAGTTATACAAGTCCACATAAAACTGCAGTTACCTACAAAGACCTGTCACCTGGCGCGGCTTCCACATGCACAGTCTTCTCTCTCCTCTGCTTATTGTCTGTGCAAAGTTAACATCGACATTCATTCACTGTTTCGAAAACAAACAGTAGACACGTTGTCTTCAGCCGTCGAGGCATCATATTATAATTGTTATTATATGGTGATTGACCGACTGTTAAACGTTGCTCAACCCATCACACAAGGCGTGTCTTTACCCATCCGGGTCCTTATTTTACTTCGCCTTCCTATACAACTTTTCACTCTTCCATCTACGGGCTCCATGTCTTAGTTTTGTTTAGTTATAGTCATAGTTGTATGTTGTTTGAACTGTGGTTCCAATTTAAATGGAGCTTATAAATAAGCTATTTTTTGAGAGATATTTAATTGAAAGCCACGAAATCCTGAGAGGTGATGGGAACCAAACATTCTGGAAGCTCTCCGTGTGCGTCTTGCAAGCTCCTCCGCCGCCGTTGCGTCAAAGACTGCATTTTTGCGCCCTACTTTCCTCCGGATGAGCCTCACAAGTTCGCCATCGTTCACAAGGTCTTCGGCGCCAGCAACGTCAGCAAAATGCTTCAGGTAACAACTTAAGTCTAATGTCGATATTAATTCAGGACGAAATTTAAATGTTTTAGTTTACAACCGATTAAGGCTTTATTTTAATTTTTAACAATGCCTAGGATCTCCCTTTTCACGAGAGAGCAGATGCGGTTTGCTCCTTGGTGTATGAAGCCGATGCCAGGATGAGAGATCCGGTGTATGCCTGTGTAAGGGCCATATCAACTATGAACAATGAAATGGCTCGCTTGAAGGCGGAATTGGCTATTGCAAAAGCTAAAATTGTGAAGCTGCAGCAAGAAAATGTTGTCTCCAATTCAAATAATTCAATCACAGCAGTTGCTGGTATGTTGAAGGTGGAATTGGATATTGCAAAAGTTGAAATTGTGAAGCTGCAGCAAGAAAAAGCCGTCTTTAGTTCAAATGATTCAATCACAGCAGAAAATGCCGTCTCCAATTCAAATAATTCAATCACAGAAGTTGCTGGTGCGTCAAATTCAGTTCCAATAGAAACCACAGAAATGGATCATCACAACCCTTACATAATTTGTCAACCTTGTGTTTATCAAAATGACCATCCTTCCATTTATCCAATCTATCATTATCCCTCTCCCTCTCTTGATTCTGAGGCAAACCCCCAGATCCTATGGACATGATAAAAAGCCACCAATCCGTCTTGCTTTCTTTCTGCCATTTGAGCCTGCCTTCATGCATTACTCCTAGGGTTAAAATTTGCTGTGTGCCATAGTCCTAGGTTTAAGGTGTCAACTCTATATGTCCTATCTTTATCAGTTCAGCCAAGTCTCTGTCAATTAGTAATTATTCGGCTTGCCGACAAAAACGCAGACATGCAAAACGCCGACCAAGATTATAAATTGTATAGCAAAGGAGATTCAAATAAACTATGTTATTCGTTGCTCGACGCCGAGCGAGATAATAAATTGTATAGCAAAAGAGATTCGAATAAACTATGTTACTTGTTGTTCGAGAAGTCTATCGGATTGATAGTGAAATCCGACTCTTCAGTTGCATTGCATATTATAAATAACGTTGAAATCTCTATTCTTGAACAAAGAACAACCATATTCGAGGGCTGCCACTAAGCGGTGAGTTCGGTATGACAGTTTTAAAATCTGATAATTATAAGTATGATCTTTAAAATGAAGACAAACGTCAAGGGGCATACTTTTCAAAATTGTTATGTTATTTATATATAATTGTCTTTGTGACGTTACTCATCCTTAAACTATATACTTATACTTGTGTATTGGAATTCCATCGTGCATTGGAATTCCGTTCCACGTTAATACTATCTATCGATTTTGTGAGTTAGCATTACTTATCCTCAAACTATACATATGGTTGTAGCTATCTTGCATGGGACAATTCTATCTTGCATGACGCAAGTCTTACATCTAGACTTTGTGGGCACACTATAGGATGTGTAGTGGACTAGGATATTGTAACTAGATTATTAGGGCCCATATTCACCTTGTGCATATGTGCACATCTTTCAATTAGAGTTACATAGGACATCAGGCATGATTTTATATAGATATTTTTTTTTAATGAAAAGGATCTTATATTAATTGGAAATAATCACTTTCATACAAAAATGTTGGGTGGAATTAACACACCCCGTGGCACACACCCAAAAAATTACAGGATCACATGGATCAACTCAAAAAGCCAATATTACATCAGAACTGAGTAAAGAAAAGAAGACAAAACAGAGACAAGTGTATGCAGTCACTGGATCAATTGGAATCAAGCGAACATCCATCCACTAGAGGTGCGGAATTGGACTACAGTGGAGACCAATGATGCTAAGAAGTTGGAGCAAATAAATGATCTCTGTGACCACTGCGAGAACGAGCTGAAGGTGAGCCTGTGCGAGAGAATCCACGAGTTCTGGACACATGGTTGTCGGAAGGAAGCCAGCTAGCAGAGCAAGGTGCATTAGCCCAATGATCCAGAAGTGATCTAAGATATTGCAGCTCCACCTGAACTTTCTCCACCTGAGTAAGGATCTGTAACCAACAATCATAGAAGAGAGCATATCTAGCAGCAATAGAGAAGGAGGTAGAAGCCTCCTGTCTCCCAAAGATAATATTATTTCTTGTTTTCCAGAGATGGTATAAAATACTAAGACAAAAAATATGCCAAACTTCGTTGAGGGGAAGAGAAAAATCTAGGGGATCCCCAAGTAGTGCATTAACCCAAGAACATTGCTCCAATAAAAAGGAATTGAAAAAAGAAAGAACCCAATCCCAAGCATTTTTGGCTGTTTGACAAGCCCAAAACACATGAACAAAATTGTCAGGACCTCTACAAAAAAACACAAACAGGATTAGCAACCCCCATATATTGTAACCTATGACCAAGGGGAAGGCCTTGATGTAATAAACTCCAGGCAAAAAAACAATGCTTAGGTTCAAGATAGGACTACCAAACCACAGAAAAGCGAAGGCTCCAACTAGACTGAGAAGAAACTAGATCCCAACGGTGGTTTAAAGTATCAACCGGAGGAGAATGAGGGGACAACATATGATACCCTAAAGAAGGTTTATATTTCACCAGAGGAGTATGATTAGGCCAACACCAATCAGATGACCAATGTTGTTGAAAGTTCTTACCAAAATGTAGCCAAATAGAGAAAGGAGAGTTATCGATAACCACATCAAAAGTTGCTCGATCATCTGGCGTAAGACCAAACTTCTGGCAAAACTGATCCCAAGAATACCAATGCTTGGTATGAGCATCAAAGAAATTTAAAAATGTTACAATACCCTTTTTGAAGAAGTGTAATGCTCTAAACCATTGAACTTGAGCCAAAGGTAGGCCCTCTGAAGTGACTATAGGAGACCACCAAAGACTTAGAGTGGATATAGAAGCTCTGGTAGATTTATCTTTACCCTGCCATTGGAGTCTGGGTTTGAAAGCTTCCCATGCCTTCTAGATACTTTGCATCACAAAAGAACTTGTAATTTTAAATGGGGATGGAGATGTCAAAATGGTTTGTAAGGTCAGGCCTCGCCACCCTTTCCTCCCAAAGGGCAGGCAGAAGAGATGCAATGTCGTACAAGAACTTTCCAAGCTTCATCACCCTGAAGTGCCCTAACAATCCATTTAGCACATAAAGCAAACCCCTAAAAATGACAGTTAAATAAACCCAGACCCCCTGCCTTTTGAGGAAGACAACAAACATTCCATACCACTCTATGAAACCCCTGTTTTTGTTTATTTGAAGCCCAAAGAAAATCCCACAAGAGCTTGTCCAACTTCTGATAACAATTTTTAAATGGGACCCAACAAGAAGAGTAATAGACGTGTAGAAGCTAGCACCTTAGAGCAAACTTGAAACTTACCAGCCAAGGAAAGCTTTTTAGTAGACCAGTAGCCCAACTTCTTCTCAATTTTTTGGACAACCATATTCCAAAGTTGAGCAGAAGAAGCCTGGAAGGCAAAAGGAATACCCAAGAATTTGAATAATTCTCCTGGTTGGATCCAATGCCAAGAGTAAGAAGCTAACCACTCAAGAAGTGGCGTTTGAGCTTGTCTATAACAAGATGTTTTCTTCCACTGAATGTTAGAACCAGATGCTAAACAGAAAGTCTCAAGGCATTGTAAAGCTGCATTTATCGATTGTTCATCTTCATGTAATGTCAAAAAAGAATCATCAAGAAAATGGCCATTTACCATTTGAAGAGAGGAAGCTGTAAAGAAATACCTTTAATAATTCCTTATGAAGTTTGATGGGCTAAAAGGTAGCCAAATGCTTCAGTAGCTAGAATAAACAGGGAAGGGGCTAATGGGCAACCCTGTCGGACAGAGCGAGCCAACTGAATACCAGTAGAGTGTTGGCCATTCATCATGAGGACTACAAAAGCATCACAAAATAACATTTTAATAGATTGCACAAAATAGGGGCCAAATCCAAGATCCTAGAGGAGGAAAATAATGAAATTTCATTCAACACGATCATAGGCTTTTTCAAAGTCAAGTTTGATAAACAGAGTATCCTGTCCAGAAGTTCTAGCCCATTCCATGCCTTCCCAGACAACAAGCACATTGTCCAAGATATACCTGCCCTTGACAAACCCTGTTTGCTCTGGTCGGATGAGAAGAGGTAAAATAGGCTGAAGTTTTAAGGCTAAAGCCTTAGCAATGATCTTGTAACTTACATTCAGTAAGGTAATAGGGTGCCAGTTGGTAATAAGTTCTAGGTCTCCAGGATTGGGGATAAATTTAATATTTCCTTTATTGATGAGGTGTCCTAAAGACCCAGATATCATAGCTTCTTTATAGACATGTAACAGATCAGAACCAAGCATATCCCAAAATTCTTTATAAAATTCACAGGGAAACCATCAATACCAAGAGCCTTATCATTAGCCATTTGAGACAGGGCATTCTTCAAATATTCCAGGGTTAAAGGTGCATCACAACAATATTGGTGATCCAGCGAGAGCTTTTGAGGAACAACTGCACAACAATCATCAAGAGTTTTTTTTCTAGCAGAGGTAAGAAGCTGAGAAGAAAAAACTTTTTGATAGTGTAACACAAAAGTACGAATTATATCAGGTAAATTAGTGAACCTGATTCCCTCAGATTGAATGGCTTGAAACTGTGTGGAATGAATAGGGGGCCGGAGGCGCTTGAAGAACTCCTTAGAAACCCTATCACCAATTGCAAGCCAATTTAGTCGTGCTCTAAGTTGAGCACCTCTAGCTTCATACAACTCTGCCTTATGAATTTCATGCCGAAGAGTAGCAGCATGTGCCTGGTATGCAAAGTTGAAAGGATTAGCTTGTATACGGAAAGTAGCTTTGATTAACTCATCATTTAAAACTGAATTAGCTTTCCTCCTTCGTTTATTTATATAGATATTACACTTTATATTCACATCAACTATGGAGACCTCCTATAAGTTTTTTTGAGGATGATCAACCGCCTACATTTACTCCTTGTTAGGTAATGTATGCTCATATAATAGGATGAGTTAGTATAGTAATGATCTAGATAGTAATAATTTATCAATTATAATATTTCTTTATGTTATTAACAAAAGTAAAATATGATCCCCTAAAATATTTGCTTGTATTGTGTTGAGATTAATTTAATTGTGGAGTGGTGAAGTTGTTTTCACTAGATATTATTTTTAATATTTTATATTAAATTTTAAATTATATTAAATGTTTTTTGAACTTAAATAATGCAATATTATTATTTATAAGTATATTTAAACTTCTTTTAAGTTGTTTGAATATTAAACAACAAATGAATATGAATAAATTATTTATTATATTTATATCTTATTATTATGCTTAATTTGTTATAATTGTAATTAAAATTGTAATGATTATAAAAATAATGTTAATATTTTGAATTACAAAATAAAAATAAAAAAAAGCAAAAGTTATTTTCATTTGTAACATTTTATATTAAATTTCAAAAATATATATATATATATATATATATATATATATATATATATATATATATATATATATATATATATAAAATGTGGAAACTTAAAATTTAAGCTAACAAAATGTGAGATTATTATTTATAAATATATGCAAGCTTCTTTTATTTTTTATTTTTTTAAGGTTATTGTGAGAAACCTCTATGACGGACCAAGCACAGGCTCCTCAGAACCATGACCTATTTTAAATCCCAAGATCTATACACAAGGCCACCACACACCCACCCCCTCATACACTTGCCAAAACGTTGCTAAGCTTCTTTCAATTTATTAGAGAAAAAAGAAATGTGTAAAAAATTATGTTTCATATTTATATGACATTATCGTGTTTAGTTTGTTATAATTGTAATTAAAATTATAACACTCATTTAAATTACAAAAAAAAACTTTATTTGATTTAAAATTTTCATTTTAATTTGTGATTAGAATAACATACTTTTAGAGCCATTTAAAACTTGTGGAGGTGATTCACCTAAAATTTGACTTACAATTTTAATCATGTGAAATTTTGCTAATTTTTTGATATTGATATTTTTTATATCACATTTAATAATATTATCTAATTTCTTTATGCAAGTTAAATATTTATAAGCAAACAAATAGGCTTAACAACATAATCATATCCTTTCATTTTATTTCACATGATTGTATTGATAGTGTTATAAATTTGTCTATCATTATATAAGTTGAACTAAGAGTTACAATTAACTAGCAACAAAAGCATGCATGAAGAAGCATATGCTATTACAAAGTTACATTTGATACATTCTAATTAGTAATTAAATGTTTGGATGAATGAAAAATGTGTTTTTTGCTTTCTTTTTTCTTTTTTCCTTTTTCCTTTTTCTTTTTTCTTTTTTCAAGAAACTAAAGCAATAGGACTTGTGATTTTGGATAACATATTTGTATAACTTTATTTGGATCATAAGGTGATATTAAAAACAATTCAAAGAGATAATATTGAATAGAAATATGGCAAGGGGACAACTCAAAACATGAGAAGAATTCATTAGTGACAAAGAGGAAAAGAGAGAAAGAATTGAGTGTAAGAAAAATAAGTGATAATTTTTCTAAAATTACGATGTTAATAATTTCTAATATATTAATATTTAGACTATATTAATCTTTTGTTTTATGAGTAAAATTGACCTCAATACAAGAAAATCTTTGCATATGAAATATTGAGATCATATTTTACTTTTGTTAATAACATTCCACTTTATATAAAGATATATTATAATTAATAAATTATTACTATATAGATGATTACTATACTAACTCATCCTTATAGGAGGATACATTACATAAACGTAAGCGGTTGATCATCCTATGAATATAAAGTGTGATATCTATATAGGCATGCCTGCTGTAAATATATGAGGATCGACTAGTTCCTATGCAAATCTAATTGGAGGATGTGCACATATTCACAAGGTGAATATGGACCTTAATAAGTGAGGATGTGCACATAGGATCGACTAGTTACTATGTGAGGATGTGCACATATTCACATTATTTATGTCAATTCTATGTTACAACATCCTCGTCCACTACACATTCTATAGTGTGCCCAAGAAGTCTAGATGTAAGGCTCACATCATGCATGATGGAATTGTCCCATGCTCTATAGCTAAACTATATGTCTAGTTTGAGGATGAGTAATGCCAACTCACAAAGACAATGAAGAAACACAATATATAAATAAGTAATATAACAATATTAAAAAGTATGCAACTTGACATTTGTCTTCTTTTAAAACATAATACTTATAAATATCAAATTTTAAAACTGTAATATGGAACTCACCTCTTAGTGGCAGCCTAGAATATGGTTGGTGTAGATGTCACTCAAGAGACTGGTTTCACTATCAAATCCGGTAAAGTAGATGTCACTGAAGAGACTGGTTTCACTATCAAATCCGGTAGACTTCTCGAGCAACAAGTAACATAGTTTATTTGAATCTCCTTTGCTATACAATGTAACAGACTGCCCACTTCGATACCTAATTAAACTACTAGTTTATACAGATTGCTCTTCTAATTTTTAGATTACCATGCCTCAATACTATATCTTTTAAACTACTAATATCTTATAATCTAAAATGATAAGAATTTGTTGCTGAACATAAAGAAGTATATTGCTTTGTCCTTAACTCTTTAAAAAAACATTCATTTAAAAAATATAAAAATTAATAAATTTAAAAATTAAAATACTAATTTAAAAAAAAAAAAATCAAAATTAACTTCCCAACAACAAATATCTACCATCCTGCGGAAATATCTATTACTCAAGTAAAAGAGAAATCTTTATAAACTACAATGCTCTTGTATATTTTATAAAACAAGTTACACCACATTTCAAATCCCCGTTTATTAAAATATATTTAAATAAATGCTATAAAAAGCTAAATAATTTTTATATTGTATAAAAATAATTTAATTAAAGTATAATATTTGTTAATATAAATTTTTATAAAACAATTGTATTCTATGATTTATGACTATATTACTATACTCTTTCATTTGTGACTATATGTTTTTTATTTTACGATGTGATTGTTACAATAAATCTACATACAAACATATTAAGATGCAAGAATAAAATATTATATTATATTATATTATCTTTTTCAATTTCATATTTTATATATAAAATTAGTATTAAAGTTGGAACACATAAATTTATTTGTATTTTGTTAATTTTTTTTTTTAACTCGTAAACATAGCATATAAAATACATAGCATATAGGCAGCATAGCATGTGAGGGGAGAGATTTGAACTTGGGGCCTCTCCATTTCAATCTTTTACCAACTTTTAAAATTACTTATTTAAATTTAAAATATTAAAACATAACATAAAAATAAATATTTTTTAAGTAAATTTATATGCATACAATGTCCCTCAAGGTTCATAAACCTATATGCATCTATTATCAATTTATTTAGTATTATTTTTAGTTGTTTTATGTTTTTAATTAATCATACACTTAATTTTACATGAAAATAACTTTTATTTATATACCTAAAAAAAATAAAATCTAACATTGGTTTCTTATAAAACTATATTTCTTTGTATTTAGTATTATTACAAACAAAACAAAAAACAAAAACAAAAAAAATATGAAACAAATCTACTTATAAAATAAAATATTAATATCATAGAGCCTTTAAGGATACCATTCACAACCCAAAAACCATCCTCAACAGGATTATTGTCTTTGCAAAAGAAAACCTTAGCACCTTAATGGATGAGAACCACTCAATTCCTCCCCAAGAAAAACAATTAGCTCGGGCCTTTGGTATTGAGGACAAACCTTCCATTCCTTTGCCCAATCCCAAAAATGGGATTTCTTGGGAGCCACCCCCCAGGGTTGGTTTAAACTAAATTTTGATGGTGCAGCCAAGGAGAACCCGGGAAGAGCTAGAGCTAGAGGAATAATCAGGGATCATCAAGGAAATCTAGTCAAGGCCTTTGCAAAACCATTGGGAATCAGAACTAATAACGAAGCAGAAGCTAGAGCCCTTTGGAGAGGGTTGCAAGTAGCCCAAGCAACTCAAGGTAACTTGATGATTCGATGAACATCATCAACCTATTAACCAATGGCAAAAAACCTCCATGGAGAATCGAGGGAGTCATCCATGAAGTGAGGATTCTTTTTGTGCCAAGACAGAACAGGAGGGCTCGTCGTGTGTACCGTGAGGCCAACAGGTTAGCTGACAAATTAGCCAACATAGGTGTTGATGTTGGTAGTTTTGTGACATGGACACAAGGTGTGCCACGTGAAGTGGAAAACATTATTAGTCATGAAAAGAAACCTACCCATTAAGGAGAAAGATGAATGGTTGTTCTTTCCCCATGGAGCTGGTAATAACTATGGGGTTTCCCTCTAAATCATACCAAATTGGAAATGAAGGTAATAGGGTGTAAGCCTTGGAGGATTCTGACAGAGAATAGGAAATGGGCAAGCAACAGGTTTCACAAGTGCAAAGTTCCAAACTTCAATTTCCTGTCAATGTAAGTAATGTTTACAATTATGTTTAGGTATGGGTGTGCCTTGTTAGTAAGGTGTTGTAGGGGATTCAACACAAGTTCTGGTAAAAAATTTTCAAGGATGACTAGGATCTACAATCTCAGCAGAAAGCTGGATATTGTAATAGGTTTTGGGTTAACCTGCAAAACCTAGTAATTAATGAAGACTTTTATTTACCAAAAAATATATATATTAGAAATTATTAACATCATAATTTTAGGTAAATTATCAATTATTTTTCTTACACTCTAAATTATTTCTGCCTTTACCTATTTTTCACTAATGAATTTCTCTCATGTTTCATGTTTCATGTTTCATGTTTCATGTTTCATGTTTCATGTTTCAAGTTGTTCTCTTGTCATATTTATATTCAATATTCTCTATTTGAATTGTTTTTAATATCACTTTATGATCCAAATATAGTTATACAAATATGTTATCCAAAATCATAAGTCTTATTGCTTTAGTTTCTTGAAAAAAGGAAAAAAAAAAAGCAAAAAATACATTATTTTTTTTGTTCATCCAAACATTTAATTACTAATTCAAATGAATCAAATCTAATGTTGTAATACCATATACTTATTCATGCATGCTTTTGCTACTAGTTAATTGTACCTCTTAGTTCAACTTAAATAATGATAGACAAATATATAACACTATCAATGCAACCATGTGAAATAAAATGAAAAAAATATGATTATGTTGATAAGCCTATCTATTTGCTTATAAATGTTTAACTTGCATAGAGAAATTAACTAATGTTATTAGATGTGATATAAAAATATCAAATTTTTAGGTGAATCATCTCCACATGTTTTAAATGGCTCTAAAAATAGATTATTTTTAGTCAAAATTAAAATAGAATCTTTAAACCAAATCAAGTGATAATATTTGTGATTCATTCAACTAAGGACTGGCTATGACTTATGGAATGTATAGAATATAAGTCATATGAAATG
This sequence comes from Wollemia nobilis, assembly GCA_028583015.1. Classification (NCBI taxonomy): domain Eukaryota; kingdom Viridiplantae; phylum Streptophyta; class Pinopsida; order Araucariales; family Araucariaceae; genus Wollemia; species Wollemia nobilis. Next base: position 6,958,251 of record JAQPPZ010016348.1, read on the forward strand.
CAACATAACTTTTGTTTTTCTTTATTTTTATTTTGTACTTTAAAATATTGTCATTATTTTTATAACCATTATAATTTTAATTACAATTATAACAAATTAAAAATGATAATGTGATATAAATATGAAAAATAATTTTTTACACATATTTTTTACTATAATAAATTGAAATAAGCTTGCATATATTTATTTGTCAGCTTAAAGTTTAAGTTTTCACATTATCTAAGTTCAATTTTTTTTATATAATTTAAAATTAAATATAAAATATTATAAATGAATTTTTTTTGAAATTCAAAAAAATTAACATTATTTTTATAACCATTATAATTTTAATTACAATTATACCAAATTAAACATGATAATAAGTAATTTTTTCATATTCATTTATTACACATTTGTTTTTTAATCCTCTAACAATTTGAAAGAAGCTTGCTTTTATTTATAAATAATAATCTCACATTTGTTAGTTTGATCATCCTAAAATGCTTCTAGGAGGTCTCCATAGTTGATGTGAATATAAAGTGTGATATCTATATATAGGTATGCCTGCTGTAAATAGGAGGATCGACTAGTTCCTATGTAAATCTAATTGGAGGATGTGCACATATGCACAAGGTGAATATGGGCCTTAATAATCTAGTTACAACATCCTAGTCCACTACACATCCTATAGTGTGCCCACGAAGTCTAGATGTAAGGCTCACATCATGCATGATGGAATTGTCCCATGCTCTATAGCTAAACTGTATTTCTAGTTTGAGGATGAGTAATGCAACTCACAAAGACAATGAAGAAACACCATAAGACAACAATATTAAAAAGTATGCAACTTGACACATGTCTTCATTTTAAACATAATACTTATTAATATCAAATTTTAAAACTGTAACATCAAATTTTAAAACTGTAATATCGAACTCACCTCTTAGTGGCATCCTAGAATATGGTTCGTGTAGATGTCACTGAAGAGACTGGTTTCAATATTGAATCCTGTATACTTCTCGAGCAACAATTAACATAGTTTATTTGAATCTCTTTTGCTATACAATTTATAATCTCGCTCAGCGTCGAGCAACGAGTAACATAGTTTATTTGAATCTCCTTTGCTATACAATTTATAATCTCTCTCGGCGTCGAGCAACGAGTAACATAGTTTATTTGAATCTCCTTTGCTATACAATTTATAATCTCGCTCGGTGTTTTGCATATCTGCGATTTTGTCGGCATGTCGAGTAATTACTAATTGACAGAGACATGACTGAGCTGATAAAGCATAGGACATATAGCGTTGACACCTTAAACCTAGTACTAATTGACACGCAGCAAGTTTTAAACCTAGGAGTAATGCAAGAAGGCAGGCTCCAATGGCAGAAAGAAAGCAACACGGATTGCTGGCTTTTTCTCATGTCCATAGGATCTGGGGGTTTGCCGCAGAATCAAGAGAGGGAGAGGGATAATGATGGATTGGATAAATGGAAGGATGGCCATTTTGATAAACAAAAGGTTGACAAATTATGTAAGGGTCGTGATGATCCATTTCTGTCGTTTCTATTGGAACTGAATTTGACGTACCAACAACTTCTGTGATTGAATTATTTGAATTGGAGACGGCTTTTTCTGCTGTGACTGAATTATTTGAATTGGAGACGGCTTTTTCTTGCTGCAGCTTCACCATTTCAGCTTTGGAAATAGCCAATTCCGCCTTCAACTTACCAGCAATTGAATTGCAGACGACATTTTCTTGCTGGAGCTTCACATTTTCAGCTTTTGCAATAGCCAATTCCGCCTTCAAGTGAGCCATTTCATTGTTCATAATTAATATGGCCCTTACACAGCCATACACCGGATCTCTCATCCTAGCATGGGCTTCATACACCAAGGAGCAAACCGCGTCTGCTCTCTCGTGAAAAGGGAGATCCTAGGCATTGTTAAAAAATAAAATAAAGCCTTAATCGATTGTAAAATAAAACATTTGAATTTCGTCCTGAATTAATATCGACATTAAACTTAAGTTGTTACCTGAAGCATTTTTCTGACGTTGCTGGCGCCGAAGACCTTGTGAACGATGGCGAACCTGTGAGGCTCATCCGTAGGAAAGTAGGGCGCAAAAATGCAGTCTTTTACGCAACGGCGGCGGAGGAACTTGCAAGACGGTTCAATGCAATGCCATATATAAAATAATCACAAAGGTAATGACTGAGCGGCTAAAACCTCTCCTACATAGCATTATCTTCTCAGAGCAAGGGGGTTTTATAGAGGGTAGACAGATCTTGGATGGTGTGGTTCTAGCTCAGGAGGGAATCCAGTAAATACAAAAATCTGGCAATAGGGGAATGTTTATAAAATTGGATATGTTAAATGCTTATGATAGGGTGGAGTGGAGCTTCTTGTCAAGGATGATGATAGCCTTCGGTTTCTCTATGGATTGGATAGAATGGGTCATGAGCTATGTTGCTACTCTAACATACTCGGTATTAATCAAAGGCCTTCCCTTGCAACCGTTTGGAGTTGCTCGAGGTATTTTTCAAGGAGATCTTTGTTCTCATTATCTTTTTCTCACACTGGCTATAGGGTTGGGTAGACTCATCTTGAGGAGAAGACAACGAGGTTTGCCAACAGGTATCAAGGTGGGTGAGGAAGTTTTCACTCACTTACAGTTTGTGGATGACAAAGAATTGGTGGGAGTGGCCAACTTCAGGGAAGCAAAAATGATTAGAGATACTCTTAATGTTTACCTTAGGGCCACAAACCAAGTCATCAATCATAAAAAAATTGAAAGAGGTTTGCTAATAGGTATCAAGGTGGGTGAGGAAGGTTTGACTCACTTACAATTTTTGGATGACACAGGATTGGTGGGAGTGGCCAACTTCAAGGAAGCAAGAATGATTAGAGATACTCTTAATGTTTACCTTAGGACCACAAACCAAGTCATCAATGATAAAAAAATCTAAAGTGGTCTTTTTCAATATTGATCGAAGGCTTCAGAACAAAATTTTAGAGATTTTGGGATTCACAAGGACTTCTCTCCTAGTGGTATATTTGGGGGTCCCTTTGCATTTTAAAAAACTAAAAATAGATATTTGGAGGGATCTTTTGGATTCTATCAAAGAAAAATTAATCATTTGTCTCACAAATGGTTAAGCTATGGGGGTAGATTAATTTTTTTTGCAATCAATCATTCAGGCCATGCCAATTTATAAATTTTCTATCCTTACTACCCCACATACCATATGGAAAGAGTTAGATAATATGGCTAGAAAATGTTTATGGGGAGGAGTGGAAGCAGAGAGGAAATGGGTCTTAGTAGGTTGGAAGAAAGTAATCCATCCCAAGGTAAAGGGAGTTTTGGGATTGAGGAGATCAGAGTTAAATAATAAATTTTTGGTTGAAAAGCTTTACGAAAGGTGGATTTCCAAACCAACATCTTTATTTAGTAGAGTTTTAACTAGTAAATATTTAGGACAAGTGAATCTGAATAAGGTGAGTCGTTTCTATTTGGATGGTAATGGGTCTTTGGTGTGGCAGGCTCTAAAGTTAGGATCTCAAGTAGTGAAAGATGGATTATTTTGGAAAATTGGGAGAGGGGAGAAGTCATGATTTTGGATAGATTCATGGGATCAATAACCACCTATCATTGCTAAATTTCTAGAACTACAATTAGTAAAAAAAACATGGAAATTAGGGGTTGGATCCAGATTGAAATTTATTTTAACACTAGTCAGTTGGGGGATTATAAGTTTAAACAGTTTAAGAAGTTGGATGAGTGGCCAATTACAATCCCTCTGGAATTGACACCCATCATGACTAAATTCTTGTCAAAAATATTTCTTCATGTAGAGATGAGGAGGATTAATTAGCTTCGGGCTATGGGAGCCTTGGATTCCACACAATGAAGGATGGATATGATAAGATCCTTCTAGAACCTCCTCCTCATGAATTTCAAGTTGAGAATTGGAAAAATATTTGGCAATCTAAGGGTTGGCCAAAAGTAAACTTCTTTGCTTAGTAGTTCATGCATAATGGAATTCTTACTTTTGATAATCTAATACGTAGGGAAATTGTTGGTCCATCTCAATGTTTTTTATGCTACAAGAGTGAGAAAACATCTAACCACTTGATGTCAGATTTGGGAGCAATGGTTTTTATATTATAAAATTTGAGCCAATGATGATTTGAATCAAATTAATATTTGGGAAATATGGAAGAGGGTAAATTTAAATCTAAAGCTCTTTGTATCGGTTGGAATCTTGGATTAAAATTATTTGGTGGTAAGTGTGGTTGGAGAGAAATAACACAATTTTTAGAGAAAAATTTTCATTCTTAGATGATGTTTGGCAGGTCATTTGGAGCAAAGTCACAGCAGTGTATGTTGAAGAGGAAACTCAAGCTGATATAGGGACGATGGAGAAGGAAATTGAAGTGCAAGAGGAGCAAGGTAGAGCTAGTTGGAAACCACCCCAAAAGGTTGGATTAAAATTAATACTAATGGAGCTACAAAAGGCAATTTGGGTAGAGCTGGAATTGGAGTGGTTTGCAGGAATCATGTTGGGATAGTGCTCTATTGGGAATTGCAAGGCCTAGGAAAGGCCATGAACAATGAATCAGAAGCCTTAGCTATCAAATATGCTTGTGTCTGGGTAGTAAGACAAGGTTACAGGAGGATAATCCTAGAATCAAATTCTCAAATATTGGTAGGAGCTCTGGATTGCATGAGGAACTTTGATTTAAAGACATGGAGGTTGAGGATTCTTGTCACCCAAATTAAGAAATTGTGGAGGGAATTAGATGATGTGATTCGAGTGTATGTGAATAGAGATCTAAATAAATTCGTAGACTTCTTGGCTAAGATGGGTACTGAGAAGGAGGTAGAGGTTCAGTTGTACAATGACATGGCTATTGAGGATGAGAGGATTAGGTAGGTTGGTGAGCAAATCCAGCTAATTTAGACAGCCATTGTAGAAATATTGTTTATGAGATTTGGCTCCAATACATATATTCTTTTAATGTTATACACAGGTGGACAACCCTTGTAGAAATATGGTTTAAAATATTTAACTCAAATGCAAATTTTCTTTTACTATTGTAAACAAGTATACTATTATATTCTTTAGGAAATTTGACTCCAATGAAAATCTTCTTTTGCTATTATAAACAAATATTCTTGTCAACTAAAATTAAAAATACTCTCATCTCAACTTATAAATAATGTTCATTTTAATATAAAATTTTCAAATACTTTATCCTGCCCTATCTTTTATCTTTTAAGAGCTTAACATCTAAACTATGCATTGCATATTCTAAACGTTGAAATCTCTATTCTTAAGCAAAGAACCACCATATTCTAGGAGTGCCAGTAGCGGTGAGTTCGATATTACAATTTTATTAAAAAATAAAATTAATGAGTTTACGAAGGGGTTTGAGGTTTGAGATTGAACTGTTTAAAAATAAACCAAATTTTTAAATTTTAATATTTATAAATATTAACAATAAGACAAATGTTCATCTGTATACTTTAAATATTTATATTTATAGATTTTGTTTCCTCATTGTCTTTATGAGTGCGTTTTCTTTATTCTTATTTTAAGAACGACCCTACTCATCTTCAAACTAGACATATAGTTGTTGTAGCTATAGAGCATGTGACAATTCCCTCTTGCATAACGTGAGCCTTACATATAGACTTTCTGGGCAAACCATAGGATGTGATGTCGTATGGTTACCATACGGTAAAATCCACTTTCACATTTATATCAGAGCTACATAGGAACTAGTGAGGGAATGTTTTATATTTAAAGCAGGTACCAGCATGCCTCTAAAGATATTATACTTTACTTTACACTCGCATCAACTTTGGAGACCTCCAATAAGCCTTAGTTGAGGATGACCAACGACCTCCTATAAGCCTTCGTTGAGGATGATCAACCGCCTACATTTACTCCATGTGATGTAATTTATGCTCTACTTGTTGAGTTAATTATTATTTATTATAATTAATATTTTATATTATATTTTAATATATATATATATGAATATATATCTATCTTTTCACATATTTATTCTTGTCATTGTTTAAACCTTGAACCTTGCATAGAAGAATTAAATTCAATATTGTAATATTACCTTGAACCTTGTCAATATTGTAATATTATGTTCTTATATAAAGATTAAAGGATAATAACAAGATGAGTTGGTATAATAATGATTTATAGAATAATAATTTATCAATTATAATTTATTTTTATATTAAATCAAGTGGAATGTTATTAACAAAAGCAAATTATAATATAAATATTTCATATGCCAAGACTTTGTATTGAGATTAATCCAAGATAGTCAATTGTGAGGTTGTGAAGGTTGTCTTGGCTAAGCGTCATCTTTGGTTATATTCTATAGCATAATATTAGTTGGTAATTTTATTAAGTTGTTCATTTAATTGTTTAATATGTATCGACTTTTTATGTGTCTACTTTTTTTTTAATTTTATTTTATTAATATTTTTTCTTTCAGTAATAGAGCAAATATTTGTAGAGGATTTCTTATCTTTGATGACAAAATGAAAGCAAGAAATGATAGAAAAACTACTTCCTTTTGGTTTTGGACACATAAATCATTTATAATATTCATTTAATTTTAAATTATATAGAATGTCTTTTTGAACATAGACCATATGTGAAACTTAAACTTAAAGCTAGCAAATTTGAGAGTATTATTTATATATATGTGCAAGCTTCTTTCAAGTTGTTTGAGGATTAAAAAAAAGTGTGTAATGGATTAAAAAAAAAAATGTGTAACAAATGAAAATGAGCAGTTTATATATAATAAATTATATACCATATTTATATAACATTGTATGTTTAATTCGTTATAATTATAACAAAAGTTATAATATTTATAATAGTTATAAAAATAATGGTAATATTTTGAATTACAAAAGAAAAAGAAAGAAAAGCAAAAGTTATGTTGCATTTCATGACTTATATTCTATACACTCCACAAGGCATCTTTATAGATTTCCAGTTCTATTCTCATTTCCTTCCTTTCTTCAAAAAGTTGTCTCTCTAGAGAATGAATCCTTTAATGTTTGTTTACTCATAATTTGTTGTTTTTTATTTGTGATTTTATTTTAATTCATGACTAGAAATAACCTACTTTTAGAGCCATTTAAAACTTGTGGAGGTGATTCACCTAAAATTTGACATGCAACCTTAATCATTGGAAATTTTGCTAACTTCTTGACATTAACATTTATTATATCACATTTAATAACATTAGCTAATTTCTAGATGTAAGTTAAACATTGAAACTTAAAATTTAAGCTAACAAATTTGAGATTATTATTTATAAACATATGCAAATTTCTTTCAAGTTGTTCAAGGATTAAAAAAATTATGTGTAACAAATGGAAGTGAACAAATCATATATCATATTTATACAACATTGTTATGTTTAATTTGTTATAATTGTAATTAAAAATATTATTTTTATAATGGTTATAAAAATAATGACAATAATTTGAATTGCAGAATAAAAAGAAAGAAAAGCATTTCATATGACTTATACTTTATACATTCAACAAGGCATATTTATAGATTCCTAGCTCTACTTAGCATCCTCATTTTACTTCCTTTCTTCAAAAAGTTCTCTCTAGATAATGAATCCCTCAATATGTTTTTTTAATAGGTTATATGTGGCTTCTATTTGGGGCCACTCCCATCAAAATACTAGAATATTACATTTGTTGTAGCAAACATTTTTATCACAATTTTTTCTTTTCTTTTTTCTCTTAAATATATTCTTCAACTTTCTCAAAGTGTTATGTTTCCACAATCAACTCCTTGACATCATTTTTATTAAGGCGTAAAATCTCACTTGGTAGTTGTCTTCTAAAATTTGAATTTCACAGGGATGTAGATCAACATCATAATTCACTGATTTATCTGCTACTCGATTTCCTTCTCTATAAATATGCTCACATTGCCAGGAGATTACCTCTAGTAATAGATGACGAACATCATCAATAATATTATTTATTATCCAGTTTCCACATCCATTTTTGTTAATAGCATTGATGATAATTTATGAGTCCTCCTCAATTGAAATATATTTCCATTATTTTTTTGCTACAATTTTAATCCCAGTAAGAAGTTCCCTAGCCTCTACATAGTTGTTAGTTGAAGTTCCATATGATTCTGAATAAGTGAGGAGAATTTTGCCTTCACTAATTCTAAAAACACCACCTCCACCATATTTTCCTGAATTTCCTTTAAAGCGCCATCAAAATTAATTTTGATAAATCTAATTTTTGGATATTTCTATTTTACCATAGATCGAAATAGATCCTTTATTTTAATTCCATTATAGAATACGACTCTTCCATGTATATTAAAATCCTATAGCCAAGTTATTAGCACTTCTTGTTTTGCAATTAAGACTTCTCATGATGAACACCATATTTGTAGATATTTTGCAAGAGAGGCACTGATACGGTTCCAAACTTGGGCATGATTTTTATATGTATTTTTAATAATTATATTATTCCTTTCAAGCCATAAATTATAACAAATAATGGTAGGTCCAATCCTCTAAATAATGCATAATACTTTATCTTTAAAATAATTTATCCAATATTTTATCAACTCTTTCAATGTTGGTGGAGATACCCAATATAATTTCATATTTTTTACAAAGTAACCCTAAATGGTGTGAGAAAACGGATAATGAAGAAGTAAATGATCTGACGTTTCTAAATCCTTCTCACACAAGGCACATCTAAAGGTTCCATAATACCTCTTTTTTGTAGACTCTCACCTAAAAGAATCTTACTTTAAACTGCTAACCAGAGAAATGTTGAGGCCTTAGGGAGAGCCTCTAATGACCAAACATTCTTCCAAGAAAAATATTTGGGAGAAGGAAATTTTGATTGTTCTAAATCCTCATATCCCAACTTTACTGAGTATCCACCATCCTTTAATAAGTTCCAAACCAACTCATATTTTCATGTAAAAATTGGTAAATAAAACTCTAGAGGCATATTTTGAAGTTCATCTGCAATTTATTTGAGTTCCTCACCTTCAACTAGGTCACTAAAATAAATCCATGATCTAGAGTTTATTCTCATAATAATATAATATTTAACCTTTTAACGTTTACATTCTAGGCAAGCTTGAGCCAATGGTTTCCATTTTGAATCATATATGAGAGGATAAGGCTTCAACCAAGCATTAGACCAAAAATTTGCATAACTCCCCTCATTGAATGACCATCTAATATGTTTCTTTATCAATTGCAAACTCTATGATATGAAGTTCCATGTTGATGATCCTTTGGGTAGAGTTATTTTTCTAAATAATTTCATTGCATCAAGAGAACCTATATATTTTTTAAGTAATATTTTTGCCCAATTCTTTCTTTGATCTCTGAATAATATCCATCCAAGCTTTGCTCCTAATGCCAAATTCATAAGTTTACAATTCCGCAAGCCTCCTCCTCCAACATTCTTTCCTATGCAAACCCTTTTCCACTTAAAAAGAGGAAACCTAATTTTTTCCTCACAACCTTTTCATAGCAATTCTCTTTGAATTTTATCAATTTTTGATGCAATGCCTGATGGTAATCTTGAAAGTGACATCATATAAATAGGAATGGATTTCAAAGTAGTATTTATGAGTTGTAGCCTTCCTACCATGGTTAAGAACTTACCTTTCCAACCTGCCAAGCAAGCTTTCATTCTATCCAAAAAAGAGATCCAAAGCTCCTTTTTATTTTCTTTATCAAACAAAGGAATACCCAGATAGATTGATGGAAAGTTTTCAATTTTAAAACCCAAAATATTAACAATAATGTATTGTAAATCTAGGGTAGTATTAATGAAAAATATTGGATTTTGAAGTATTTACCAAATATCCAGTAGCCTTCTCATAACATGATAATATTGATTTAAACTTCATGGCCTCACTAACTGAGGGATGACCCCAAAAAAAGTATCGTCAATAAATTTGAGATGAGATTCAAAGGGACCATTTTTTGCAATTTGAATACCCTTCCATTTTTACCTTTTAAAATGCACTCCGTAATGCTTCTGCCAAAATTATGAATAGATAAAGAGAAACATGATAACCTTGATGAAGTCCACAAGATGACTTGAAGTACCCAAAAGGAGAACCATTGATCAAAACTAAAAATTTTGCAGTGCTATAACAACACTTAATCCACTCACACCAACTATAATCAAAGTCAAACTTTTTGAGAGTAGCATGTAAAAAATTCTAGGAAACCCTATCATATGCTTTGTTCATATCTAATTTCAAAACATACCTAGTTTTTCATGGAATGAAGAGAATGTATGACCTCTTGTGTAATAATTATACCATCAATAATTTTTTTACCCTGAATAAATCCACCTTGTTCCTCTGATATAATACACCCTAGAATGCCCTTCAACATGTTTACCATAATTTTTAAATTATCTTGTAAATTATACTACAAATGCTTATTGGATGAAAATTATCAAAATATTTTGTGTCACCCTTCTTGGGAACCAAGGTAATAAAAGTAGCATTGATCTCACTTATTATAGTCTTCCTTTTTTGGGTCTCTTCCACCATATCTAACATATCACTCTTCAACAAATCCTAAAAATTTTGAAAGAAAATTGTAGGAAATCCATCGAGGCCAAGTGCCTTGTTAGGATGGAAAGAGAAAACTGCTTTATGGAGTTCCTCCATAGATATCTTCTTCATCAAGATTTAATTTTGACTCTGAGTGATAATTTATGGAATATTTCATAAAATTTTTCCTTGTACCTCCTTATCTTGCCTAGAATCGGACAAAATATTTTTAAAATAATTTACAACTTCCTTCCTTATATCTTCTTCAACCTCAATATTTATTCCATTTGAAGTTATAATATTTTTGATATGGTGAATAGAAAATTTTGTTTTTGTTGTAGCATGAAAAGAATTTGTATTTCTATCTCCTTCCTTGAGCCATTTCTATCTAGATTTTTGGAACTAATATGACTTCTCCTTTTTCAATGCATTAAGATAATCAGAAAGTAATTGTTTTTATTTCACATAAGAACCCTAGTCCATTCCATTAAATTCTACTATCTCTTGTAATTTTGGAGCTTGGATTTAATTTATTTTTTCTCTTTAAAAATGTTACCAAAATATTTGAAATTTCATACCTTCATTTGCTTCTTCAAATGTTTCAACTTTTGATCAAACCTATACATACATGATCCTTCAAATTTTGATTCATCCCGCCATAACATAACCATCTGGAAAGTCAGGTTCTTGGAGCCACATAGACTAGAAGTGAAATGGATTTTGGATGACCATTGTTAGGTGACTCACAATTTAAAATAATGGGTTTGTGATTTGATCCTGGACGTAATAAATTATTTGAAGAGATTGTATACTTTATTTACAACCAATTATTGAATAACAAGAATCTATCCAATCTGTTATATGATTTTTTCCAATGTGTATATTATCCCATGTGTATTGAAATCTTAAGGGACTAACATTCCAAAGATTATTTGAATTGATAAATGAAGATAAATCTTACATTTATTTAGACCATCCTAGAATGCCATCCTTCTTTTCCAAAGGAGATATAACAATATTAAAATAACCCCAAGAATCCATAGATCACAATGAATCATTATTGTATTTGACAAAAATATACTAAGGTTCTTCCAACATATTTCTCGTGGAGTAACTATAGTTGGATCATATACATTTATAACTCCAACTTTGGTATTTTCCTCTTTCCTACAAAATAATATAGCAACCCAATTACTTTTTGCTTCTAATAATTCTCCATCTCATTTGTATTTATCCCATATTATTGCAATACAGTGTGAAGCTCCTGTAGAAGAAACTATTAAACAATCACCTATCTTCCAAATATTCTTAAAAGCATCCTTACATTCCTCACCGCTTAATTTTATTTCTTGTATTAAAATAAACCCATAGTTATAACAACCTATTAATTCCTTCATAACTCTTTTTTAGGGGTTTTATTCATACCCCTAATATTCCCTGATATCTTTTTCACCATCAATACTTTTTATTTTTGTTAGTGGGCTTAGCCCCACTTCTTGTTATTACCTATGATATTTTTATTTGGATTCCCAGATCAATATCCTTTTGAGTTTTTTTTATCTTAGTTCATGGTTTGATGGACTTCCTCTCCTTCTTCCATTCTTGCCAACACTCTCATCTTCATCAATCTCTTCCATTTTTTCATATAGTTAAAAATGTAACCTATCTTATAAAGTTTTATGTTGCCTTAAAGAACCAAAAGTGCAAGGAATAGCCTCATTAGCATATTCTTCTTTATGTTGCCCTAAAAACTCTAAACTGCAAAGATGATCCTCCATAGTCATCACTTTCTTATGTTGGCCTGAAAACCCTAAATTTCCTTGGATATCCTCCATAAGTTTTTCTTTACTATATTGTTCTTGAAAACTTAAAGTGCAAGGAACACACTCCATACTACTTTCATTTTTATTGGAAGGAGAATATTTTAAGTTACTTGAGGATAGTAAAGGTGATTTACCTGGATTAAGCTTGACCTCCTTCACCTCATTTTATTTAAGATTCATGTCCTCATTTTATTTTGTATTAAAATTTGCCTTACCCTCTTCCTTTGCACCTTGAGCTCCTTCCATATTTGAACTTGTGCAATGTACTTCCTCATATTCCATACCATTTTTTTCTTCTAATGGCTTATTTGAGTGAATTGTAATTGCCTTTGCCATTTGATGGTAGAGAGATTTTTCTTACCACTTTATTAAGAGTGGAAAATCCTTGATTTGACCTAGCTTCTCTTGTGATATGGTCTACTTATTTCAAATTAAAATTACCCTCATGCCCCAAAAATTCCATCTCTTCCTTCATTTTTACTTTGTAATATTTTTCCATGTGCCCAGTTTCATGATATTTACGACATCAAAATGTAATATCTTCATAATCCACCTACTAATTCCATTCTCTTGATTCATTTTAATTCTAATATATTACGGTAAAGGTTAAGAATCATCCATGGAAACACATATTCAAGTGTATATAGAATGAATTCCCTCCTTAGTAGATGGTTCCTCTTAGATAAATTTGCCTAGAGTATTACCAATACTCTTCAAAACCTCCTTATTGATGAGTTGATAGGGAATTCCAAAAAGCCTAATCCATACCAGAATCCTTTTAATAGTTTTTGTGTCCACAAAAAAATTTTCACTCCAAGGTCTTAAGTATAATGTATCTTTACCCCTAAACCATGGGCCTCCATCCATTATTTTATCCCTTATTTTTTAACTAGAGAAAATAATGAGGAAAAATATTTTAGGAAGAAAAGACATGGAGTAATTTGAATTCAATCCCCACTTCCACTTAATGTAATTTTTAATCTTAGAAAAACTTTTCCAATATCCATAAAATTTACAAATTAACCCTTTGGTTTAAAAATCAGTATATCATGCTCAATCATCTCATCTTTGATAATTACTTCTGGTGTAGACTCTGCTACCTGGACTGGTTTTGCCATAGATTCTATCTTACCCTTATTTCTAGCTAGGGCATCCAAACTTCCAAATTGGTCATTCTTACTTTCAGTAAGGACTTTCACAAATGATATTCTTTTCATGTTACCTAGGTTTTTTCAAATGAATCCTCTAAATTTTCCTAAGATCTGGAACAAGAAGTGACTTGTTACTTGGTCACACTTTGCTTTTTACTTTTTTCTTTCCTACTCACACTTCCTCCTCACTCCCATATTTTTCTCGCACTTGCTTTTGTATACACTCACTCCCGGCTCATGCTCACACTCACTTTTGACTGCACACTCAATATCAACTACACTCACACCCGATTTTGACTGCACACTCAATATTGACTACACTCACACCTAGCTTGTACTCGCACTCTTATTTTTAGCTATATTCACTTTTGGCTTATGCTCGTACTTTCTTGTGGTTGCATTCACTCCTAACTTGTACTTGCACCTACTTCTAGTTGCACTCATTCCTGGATCATGCTCACACTTGATTTTGGTTGTGCTCGCACCTAGTTGTGTTCACTCCTAACTGTGCTCACTCCTAGCTTCCCTTAATGAATCCCTTGATGTTAGTTTACTAATAATTTTTTATTTTTATTTGTTATTCTATTTTAGTTCATGAGTAGAAATAACCTAATTTTAGAGCCATTTAAAACTTGTGGATGTGATTCACCTAAAATTTGATATGCAACCTTAATCATGGAAAATTTTGCTAACTTCTTAAGATTAACATTTCCTATATCACATTTAATAACATTAGCTAATTTTCTGATGCTTATTAAACATTAAAACCTAAACGTTAAGCTAACAAATTTGAGATTATTATTTATAAATATATGCATGTTTCTTTCAATTAGTTTAAGAATTTTTAAAATATGTGTAACAAATGAAAGTGAACAAATTATATACAATAAATTATATATCATATTTATATAACATTCTTATGTTTTTTTTATAATTATAATATTTATAATGGTTAAAAATAAAGACAAAATTTTGAATTACAAATTAAAAAATAATCTTGCATTTCATATGACTTATACTCTATACACTACTCAAGGCATATTTATAAATTCTCATATCTACTCATATCCTTATTTTCCTTCCTTTATTTAAAAAAATTTCAATGTAAAGAATGAATCCTTCAATGTTGTTTTTTTAAGAATTTGAAAAAATTATACTAAAACAAGATTATTTACAATTTGGGATGATATTCCTCCCAACCTTAGCCGCAAGAACACTTGTTTACAATAGTAAAAGGATATTTTCATTAGATACCAATATCCTAAACCATATGTCTGCAATGGTTGGCCAAATTAGCTAAACATTGGATTTGCTCACCAACCTACCTAATCCTCTCATCTTCAATAGTTGTCAACTAAATATCTCAATGTTAATTTACTAATAATTTATTATTTTTAAATTTATGATTCTATTTTAAATCATGACTAGAAATAACCTACTTTTAGAACCTTTTAAAACTTTTAGAGGTGATTCACCTAAAATTTCACAAGCAACCTTAATCATGAGAAATTTTTCTATTTTTATATCACATTTAATAACAATAACTAATTTATTGATGCAAGTTAAACAATTTTAAGCAAATAGATAAGCTTATCAACATAATCATATAATCAAATAGATAGGCTTATCAACATAATAATCATATACTTTCATTTTATTTCACATGGTTACATTGATAGTGCTTTATATTTTCTATCATTATTTAAGTTGAACTAAGAGGTAAGAAAAAGTATACATTAAGATATACTTGCTATTACAAAGTTAGATTTAATTCATTCTAATTACTAATTAAACGTTTACTTGAGTGAAAAAAAAGTATTTTTTTTCAAAGAAGTAAGGGTGAAGCAATAAGACTTGTAATTTTGGATAATATATTTGTATAACTTTATTTGGATTATAAGGTGATATTATCAAGAGTTTAAAGAGATAATATTGAATAGAAATATGACAAGGGATCTCAAAACATCAAAGGAAGTAATTAGTGATAAAGAGAAAATGGGAGAAAGGATTGAGAGGATAAGAAGAATAGTTGATAATTTGTCAAATATTATGATGTGAATAATTTCTAATATAATAATATTAGACTATGTTAACCTTTTATTTTATGAGTATATTTGAATCCATCTTTTTTTCATAATTTTAAATATAAAGAAAGATATTATTATAGCAAATCAATGTTATTTTTATTTTATGTTGGGTATATAAACAAAGGTTGTTTTTCATGTGGAGTTAAGTATGTGACTTTTTAAAAAACATAGAAAATAAATTTATAAAGTACAAATAAATTGATAATATATTCATATAGTTTTATGAACCTCAACGAACCTAGTATGCATATAAATTTATTTAAAAAGTATTTATTTTTACATTATTTTTTAATATTTTTACATGAATAGTTTTAAATTTTGGCAAAAGATAAATAAATTTATGTGTTCGTATATATATATATATAATAGTATTTTATTATTGTATCTTTTTTTCTTTTTATTTTTTTGGTTAGTGTGAAAAACCTTATGACCAATGGATAGGGTTGATAAGTCTCCTCCCAATTATGACCCCTATAAAATTGATAGCTATGATTATCAATAGGTACTTTAACACACACCCACCACACACCCACCCCCTCACACACTCACCCACACCACGGTTTGAACCTTAGACCTATCAAAGAAGATCCAAAGCCCAAACCATTGTGTTGTCCCCATTGGGACTTTTATTATTGTATTTTATTAAGCTTGTATGTAGATTTATATGCCACTATGTTGCATAATAGAAAATATTTAGTAACAAAATAAATTATGTATATATATAAAGAGTATAGTTCATTTTTATAGAATACAATTGTTTAATAAGAATCTATATTAACAATTATAATATCACTATTATATTTTTAAATAAGTTATTAGAGGATATAGAAAAGTCTAAAGAGAATTTGAAGTTAATGACTCTCTTAAAGCATGCCAATAAGAGAGTGGATGTGGGCTCTTCTGTGTCTAGAGGAAGGCAAAAAACTAGAGTTTTTATATCCAAAGAGGTAACAAAACAAGTTGCAGATGGTACTCAAAAGTTTTTAGATTTAGGTGGGAAAAAACCCTACCAAAATATAATAAATGAATTTTTTTCTTGGAACATTTAGGGTATGAATGCCCCTACAACATACCGGGTATTTCAAGAGATGATAAAAGAATATAAACCTAGCATCTTCCTGATTCAAGAGACTAATATTGATGAGAAAAAATTTCGATCGATTAAAAATGCTATTTGGAAATAAGTGGATATGGTGGAAATTTTAGTGGTGGGATCCTCTAGAGGTGTGTGGACTCTATGGGACCCTAGAAGATTTGATGTTCAATATATTAAATTAAATAAAAGGTGCATGTCTATCCTCTTGACTTGTAAAATCTTCTATTAAAAGGTGCATGTCTATAGGATAACTAAATAACTAGGGACCTTCACCCAAAATGGATCTGAGATCTTCTACCATAGAAATTTTAATAAAAAATAATCCATTAGGAAGAGCTACCAGTTCCATCTGGCCTTTTGGCAACCAGACTAACAAGGCCCATATCCTGATGGAGTCCAAGTCTGGTCTAGCATTACCAAGGAATTTCCCAACAAGGGAGTTCTCACCCTCTCCCATAGTAGCCTTGATCAATTTTGAAGGCACAAAAAGGGATGATTGAATAGGATTGAGGTCAAAGATACAGTCTAGAAGAGAGTCATACCTGGTTTTCTAAGTGATGCTATAGTGTAATACTTCTCAATTGGGGGACCAGGCTCAGTAGTCGAAGATGGTCTCCCCAAGAAATTGACCACCTCTAGAGTCTCCTCACTAAGGTAAGTTTAACCACCAACAATAGTTTCTAACTTATGTTCCACATCATGCCCAACCATTTATTTCATTAAAGGGTCTAACTGACCACCCATAAAATGTTCTACCACATGTTCCACCTCATGATTAGCACTTTATTTAATAATAGGGTCTACTTGACCAACTATAGAGGGTTCAATCACATTATCCACCTCAAGCTCAACAATTTATTCCATAATAGGGTCCACCAAAACCCTTGAGAAGGACCCCACAAGAGTCTCCTCTACCTCACAAAGGATTATTCCTCGATAAACTCCCATATTAGAAAGAGCTAACCCTAGGATATCCCCATTACCCTCAAATATAGGGTCCATCTGAAACAACTCCTCCTTCGATCCACCCCCAACCTCTTCTAGGATAGAGGTGGTATCATCTCCTACGGGTAAGGGATAAGGCATATAAATAGAAACCTTACCAATCATATGGAGGGCACCTAACTCCCCTAAAGCAAACACAAGTAAAATAGGATCCAAAGCTTGGACCATTGACAAAGAAGTAACTTTAGCAGGACCATAATAGGAAGTAAGGGAAGTACCAAAACTAGTAGGTTCGAGGGAGGTCTATTTTTTCATGGCTTGCAAAACAATCATCCTCTCCTTAGCATATTTTTCCCAGTCAAAACCTGGAGGTATAGTGGTGACCCCCCAAGAGATATCATAGATAAATCTATCATCTCACCATCTCCCATGACCTAGAACCCTACCTCAACCCCTACCACTCAGGCCTCTCGCTCCTCTCATCGATTACATTCTCAACAAAACCCTAATTGAATAAATAACATTATGGTTGATGCTAATCAACTCGCTATTTCTTATATCACATTTAATAGCATTAGCTAATTTTTTGATGCAAGTTAACATTTATAAGCAAATAGATAGGCTTATCAACATAATCATATACTTTTATTTTATTTCACATGGTTACATTGATAGTGATATATTTTTCTATCATTATTTAATTTGAACTAAAATGTGAGAAAAATCATACATGAAGAAATACTTGTTATCACAAAGTTAGATTTGATTCATTCTAATTACTAATTAAATGTTTTGGTGAGTGAAAAAAATAATGTATATTTTTCTTATCTTTTTTCGAAGAACAAAGGATGAAGCAATATAACTTATGATTTTGGATAATATATTTGTATAACTTTATTTGGATCATAAGGTGATATTATCAACAATTTAAAGAGATAATATTGAATAGAAATATGATAAGGTAACTCAAAACATCTGAGGAAGTCATTAGTAACATAGAGTAAAAGGGAAAAAGGATTGAAAGGATAAGAAAAATAATTGATAATTTGCCAAAAAATTATGATGTGAATAATTTCTAATATAATAATATTAGGCTATGTTAACCTTTTGTTTTATGAGTATATTTGACTCCATCTTTTTTTCATAATTTTAAATATAAAGAAAGATATTTTTATAGCAATTCAATGTTAGTTTTTATTTATGTTGGGTATATAAATAAAGGTTGTTTTTCATGTAGATTTAAGTATGTGACTAATTAGAAAACATAGAAAAAAATACAAAATCAATTGATAGTATATGCATAAATATTTATGAACCTCGAAAAACCTTGTACACATATAAATTTATTTTAAAAATATTTATTTTAAATATTTTTACCTGAATAGTTTTAAATTTTGGAAAAAGATAAATAAATTATGTGTTCAACTTTAATGCTAATCGAAAATATAAATATAAATATAATGGAATATATATAATATTTATTTAATAGTGTTTTATTATTGTATCTTTTTGAGCTTTTATGTAGATTTATTAAAACAATAATATATATATATATATATATATATATATATATATATATATATATATATATATATATATATATGTTTATGTTATTCATACCACTACTTTGTTGCATAATAGAAAATGTAACAAATGAAATTAAATATATATAAAGAGTATATTTCATTATCATAGAATACAATTGTTTAATAAGAATTCAGATTAACTATTATCATATTACTATTACATTTTTAAATAAGTTATCAGAGGATATAGAAAAATCTAAAGAGAATTTGAAGTTATTAATTCTCTTAAAGCATGCCAAGAAAATAGTGGATGTGGGCTCTTTTGTATCTAGAGGAAGGAAAAAACTAGAGTGGTTAGATCCAAAGAGGTAACAAAACAAGTTGCAGATGATACTCAAAAGGTTTTAGATTTGGGTGGGGGAAAAACCCACCAAAATCTACAAAATGAATTTTTTGAATAACACAAGCTTATACTGAGAGGGGGGTGAACAGTATAAGATCACTTTTTACTTTCTTTCCAAATCAATATCAATTAATGTCCTTAATTGTAATAACCAAATATAGCAGTGTGCATTAATAACTCAGATAGCAGTAGTAAGAAAGAGCACAAGTCATCACACATAATTGAGACACAAGATTTAATGTGGTTCCCCCAATGTGGGGTACTCCACCAGATAATCTCCTTATAATATTTCACATAGAAATAAGGATCCTTATCCAATACAATGATTTCTTTGATCTGCTCAAAGCTAGGCAATAACAAGTTCACATAGAACTTGTCCAAATCTGAATAACAAGCTCACACAGAACTTGTCCAAAACTAAATAACAAGTTCACACAAAACTTGTCCAAATTTGAATAACAAGCTCACACATAACTTGTCCAAAAATGAATAACAAGCTCACACAGAACTTGTCCAAATCTAAATAACAAGATCACAGAACTTGTCCAAAACTAAATAACAAGCTCACATAGAACAAGCTCACCAAGAACTTGTCCAAATCTACTCTAGCAAGCTCACCAAGAAATTGCCCAAATCTACTCCAACAAGCTCACCAAGAACTTGTTCAAATATGCTCTAGCAAGCTCACCAAGAACTTGTCCAAATCTGCTCTAGAAAGCTCACCAAGAACTTGCTCAAATCTACCCACAAATATGTCCTAAAATTGTCCACAAAAATTTTCCAAAACTATCCACAAAGCTGTCCCAAAACTGTCCACAAATATGTCCCAAAACTATCCACAAAGCTATTCTAAAACTGTCCACAAAGCTGTCCCAAAATTATCCACAAAGTTATCCCAAAACTGTTCACAAAGCTGTCCCAAAACTGTCCACAAAGGCCTTCTCAAAGGCTCAAGTAGCACTCAAATCTCATCCACAAATCTATCAAGGCAAAGCTCAAAGATGAACTCAACAATGAATGGAAATGTACTCTTCAATGGATGACAACAATGATCCACAATGATCTCAACTCAACTCAAATCAAATCAACTCATAGAAGCATAAAGAGAATTGTTAGAGACTCAATATGTTCTAAGCTCAATCTCAACTCAACTCAACTCAAATCAATCTCAACTCAACTCAAGTCAACTCATAGAAGCATAAAGAGAATTATTAGAGACTCAATATGTTCTAATCTCACTCTCAACTCAAATTAGAATTATGGAATAGTTTGTTTCATGGAACTTGACCAATCACCTCACACAATCACTTGACTAGGCTCAATCAACTCAACTCAACCAATCACCACAAGGGACTACTCTTTCTCACAAAAACCCTAGTCCAAGCATGTATCAACCAACTCAAATGTTTCCAATAATGCTCAACCACAAATCTCACATAACAATGATACTCATGTTCTTTTCAAGTTCTTTCACAACCAATGGGCTTCAATGACTATGCTTATAAAACAAGGTTTAAAAACAACTCTCAAACCAGAAAACCTTGAAGCATTCAACCAACCACTTTTGAAAAGGAAACCACAATCAATCCTTTTCACTCCAATGATATTTCAGAAATCAACCACCATAAACAATCAATAGGAGAATGTGCCCATACCTTTTTGATGCCAAGAAGTTGTCCACAAAATCTACCACACTAAACACAACTTTCCTTTCCAATCTCAATAAGGGTTAGTGGACTTCAAATAATAATCACAAGATAAGCATAACTCAATTTACACATTTTTACTCCAACTTAATAAACACATCCACCAAAGTCCTTTTTAATAAAAACCCTTATAAAAAATAATAATCAATAAGGCTCTCAAAAATATTTTATAACAACTCCTTATTTCTCCTAAATCTTAATTTTCAATTTCATGAATATCAAAATAAATCAACAACTCATCCACCTCTAAAATAATAATCACAGCCCTTATAAAAATAAAGTTTAATTAAAAACTTTAATTATTCCTTAACCACCTTATAACTCCTATCCTAGGGCATCAACGAAATTAAATTAGAGCAAAATGTAATTACCTCCTCAAGGGGATTTGAACCCCCAACTTTCCCACACCGCGAGCGCCTTAGCCGCGGCTAAGGTTGCCACACGAGCTAGCCACTCGTTCGAAAGGAAAAGGCACGATGTGCCTTAAGTCCTTCCTCCCTTCCACACAAACCAAAAGCGCTTCGAGCGCTTTCCTTCCAATGCCTTCAAATGCAATCAAGGAGATTCAAACCTTGACGTAAAGCGCTGCCACACACCTTAACAAAAATCCAATTGCCAATGCACCACTCTGCCCACAATGTCTTGGGCTTTCGACCAACCTTGGATTTATTCGTTGTCTCCCTTTTCAAAATAATTTTCGCACGAGCTCTCTTCGGATGCTAGCCAATGATTAACACGAGCAAGGATTAATTTCAAATGAACCTTAGGATCCCCCTTTATATAGTCTTCTCCTCATTTTCGATGACGTCGGTGCATTATTGATTTTCCCTCTTTCTTTAGACGTCGGTGCTAATTTTAATTTTAAATAATTAAAATTTAAACTAAATATTTAAAATTAAATATCTCCATCACCGGGGCACCTTTTTCGATGAAACGAAAGGCCAACCTAGGTTTTAAGAAAAACCCATTTCAAATTTGCCATCCATGGTTTTAAATAAAACCTTTTATTTTTCCTACCTTGGTTTTCACAAAAACCCTGATTTTATCCATGCTTTCCAAAATATCATTTGCCCATCAAAACTCAATGTGATCCATATGACATCAATGATTCATGTGACATCAATGACAACATAAAATAACTCAAATTGCCAACAATCTCCCCCTTTGTCATTGATGGAAACACCTCTAAAGCAAAAACCACAATCACTACAAAAACCATCTTTGAGAATCAAATTTGCTCCCCTTGACTCAATAATATCTATGGAGGCTGCTCCCCTAACTCAATACTCTCTTTTGAGGCTGCTCCCCCTAACTCAATTCTCTCCCCCTTACTCAAATCTCTCCCTCTTTGAAATCAATGGCAAAAGGGACACCTATGGGGCTAAAATATATGACTCTTAAACTTAGCCCCCTCACCACCTTCTCTCTTGAGGTGATTAATTTTGGGGTGGGAGTACTTTTACTCCCATCTCACATTGTTTCTTTCCTCTATCAACTTCCTTCCATGTTTTTATGATATCCTTCTCTTGATGAATTACTTGATCTTCTTGTCTAGAACTTGTTTGACCTTCTTGCCTTGAACCTATTTGACCTTCTTGCCTTGAACCTATTTGGAATTGAGTCCTACACCATTTTGCAATATGCCCAAAGTTATTGCAATTAAAACACTTGATATTATAGCCTTTGGATGGTTCCCATGTCCTGAATTCATTCTTAAAATAATTTCCATATCCATTCCTTTCCTGAACCCTGTATTGTGAAGCTCTGTTTTCATGACCATTATGACCATGACTTTTGAATTGTGAAGCTCTAAAACCAAAACCATGTTTCTCATTTCCTTTGCACTAAAAATCTCTATGACCAATCATATTGCATGAGAAGCAATGTCCCTTAAAACCATACCTTCTTCCTTTGATGTTTCTTCTAGCAAAATCAAACTTCTTTGATCCATGGATCCTACAATGTATAGCCCTGTGTCCAAATCCATTACAAGAAAAACAATATCCTTGAAAATCCCTTTGTTCATGCCTTGGTTCCTCATACCTTTCTTGACCATTATCCTTATGATCATTTTCAACTTGTGCATTGCATCCTTGAACCTTCTTTGTAGCATCTAAATCTTCTTCCTTAGTTTCTTCCTTACTTTTCTCTTCAAGAATTTCTTTTCCTTTTGAACTTGATTCACCTATCTCAAAACAAGAACCAAAATGAATATTTGGAGCCATATGAACTTTGGAACTTTTTTCATAAATCTTAGGTGCTTCCATGCTTTCATATTTTAGAACTTTCTTTCCTTTTGAGTGTGATTTTTCTTGGAAGTAAGATAAAGCCTTAAAATAAGTTTCCACTCCTTTTTAAACCTTTTCATCAAATGTGTCATGTCTTGTCGTTATTACCCTTAGTTCTTCATTCATCCTTTCCTCTATCCTTTTTGCATTTTTAAGTTCTTCTCTGATATTACTGATTGTCTAAAGTAGTTCTTATCTGATTTTGACATTTGTTCAAATATTTTTTTCAAGATTCTTGTATTCTTGTTTTAGCCTTTTGATTTCTGATTTTTGTTTTCTTAGTTCATCTTCTTCATTTTCTATTACCAAAAGTGAGACTTCTTTATTTTCATTATCACTAATATCATCATAATATTCTATAGCAAACAAAATCTCAAGATTTCTTTGACCATGCTTGTTTCCTTGATGTGTCATCTCATCTTCACTATCACTGAAACTAGAATTGTCACTAGAACTGCTACTAGAACTATTACTGGAACTGCTGCTTTCTTTTTCAACAAATAAACTTTCATTGTTGCAATTGTTGTAGTATGTGCAATCATCATCTATATGCCCAAAATCTTTGCATATGAAGCATTTTAATATCCTTAGACATTTCTTGTACCTATTTGCTTGCTCAATGGCTATGGCAAGCTCTTCATGTCTTTCTTCAATAGATATATCCTCTTCTTTAACTTCAATACCTAGGAATAGATGTTCTTGCCTTTCTTCATTTATTCCAAAGAATGTACATTCTTCTTCATCTGACTGGTTTCTATCACTATAATCTGAACTATCACTTGCATCTACAATGTAGTAAGATTTCTTTGCCTTATGAAAAAATTTCTTCTTCTCATACCTGTTTTTCTTGTATCTGTCATCTTTTTCATGCTTATGCTTTCCATATTCTTTTCTTCTTTGACCATATTTTTCATCATCACTGTTTTCTTCATGTGGACACTTGTATGCATAGTGACCAAGATCACCACACTTGTAGCATCTAAATTTCCTTATATCCCTAAAATTCCTTGAGTCCTTATTCCTTTTGATGAAGTTAGCTTCCTCATCATTATTTGAACCTCTACTTGTTTCTAAAACTTTCCCTTTCTCTTTTTTTGAAGCCTTGAATGCAATCTCTTTTATTGGAACCTGATGCTTACTTACCCTCATCTCATAAGTTGTGAGAGTACCTTACAATTCTTCCATTGTTAGCTTGTTGATATCCATTGTCTCTTCTATTGTTGAAACCTTAGAATCATACTTCATGGGAAGTGATCTCAAAACCTTTTGAGTAACTTTTGATTCTTTCATCTCAAAACCTAGGCCTCTCATGGTGTTAGTAATCTCATCAACACGAAGTAAAAACTTTGTAATATCTTCAAAATATTTCATTTTTAATTCCTCAAATATTTTTCTATGAGTTTGTAGTTTTGCCAACTTTACCTTGGAATCTCCTTCATAAGTATTCCGCAACTTGGTCCACATCTCATTTGTTGAATTACATACCATGACCTTTGCAAAATATGTCTCATGAAGCCCACTCAAAATACAATTCATTGCTCTTGCATTGATCTCAACCAATTTCCTGATAGTCTTATCTACCTTGGGATCACCTTCAACCCTATACTCTTTTTCAACCATTTGCCATACCTCATATCCTTGTGATATCAAGTAGTTCTTCATCCTCATGCTCTAGAAAGCATAATTGTTACCATCAAATAATGGAGCCTTATTTGTAGATGATCCATTCTGTGAAGCCATATGTGTTCTTGTAGAATCTACCCTCAAGCTGTTAGCTTTTCCGAAGGAACCCGCTCTGATACCAATTGAATAACACAAGCTTATACTGAGAGGGGGGTGAACAATATAAGACCACTTTTTACTTTCTTTCCAAATCAATATCAATTAATATCCTTAATTGTAATAACCAAATATAGCAGTGTGCATTAATAACTCATATAGCAGTAGTAAGCAAGAGCACAAGTCACCACACACAATTGAGACACAAGATTTAACGTGGTTCCCCCAATGTGGGGTACTCCACCAGATAATCTCCTTATAATACTTCACACAGAAATAAGGATCCTTATCCAATACAATGATTTCTTTGATCTGCTCAAAGCTAGGCAATAACAAGTTCACACAGAACTTGTCCAAATCTGAATAACAAGCTCACACAGAACTTGTCCAAAACTGAATAACAAGTTCACACAAAACTTTTCCAAATCTGAATAACAAGCTCACACAGAACTTGTCCAAAACTGAATAACAAGCTCACACAGAACTTGTCCAAAATTGAATAACAAGCTCACATAGAACTTGTCCAAATCTGCTCCAACAATCTCACCAAGAACTTGTCCAAATCTGCTCTAGCAAGCTCACCAAGAACTTGCCCAAATTTGCTCCAACAAGCTCACCAAGAACTTGTTCAAATCTGCTCTAGCAAGCTCACCAAGAACTTGTTCAAATTTGCTCTAGCAAGCTCACCAAGAACTTGCTCAAATCTGTCCACAAATCTTTCCCAAAACTATCCACAAATTTTTCCACAAATCTGTCCCAAAACTACCCACAAAGTTGTCCCAAAACTTCCACAAAGTTGTCCCAAAACTATCCATAAAGTTATCCTAAAAATTTCCACAAAGCTGTCCCAAAACTGTCCATAAAGTTGTCCCAAAATTGTTCACAAAGTTATCCCAAAATTGTCCACAAATGCCTTCTCAAAGGCTCAATCAATCATGCTCACTTAAATCTCATCCACAAATTTATCAACGCAAATCTCAAAGATGAACTCGACAATGAATGGCAATGTAGTCTTCAAATGAATGACAACAATGATACACAATGATCTCAACTCAACTCAACTCAAATCAACTCATAGAAGCATAAAGAGAATTGTTAGAGACTCAATATGTTCTAAGCTCAATCTCAAATCAACTCAACTCAACTCAAGTCAACTCATATAAGCATAAAGAGAATTATTAGAGACTCAATATGTTCTAATCTCACTCTCAACTCAAATCAGAATTATGCAATAGTTTTTTTCATGGAACTTGACCAATCACCTCACACAATCACTTGACTAGGCTAAATCTACTCAACTCAACCAATCACCACAAGGGACTACTCTTTCTCACAAAATCCCTAGTCCAAGCATGTATCAACCAACTCAAATGTTTCCAACAATGCTCAACCATAAATCTCACATAACAATGATACTCATGTTCTTTTCAAGTTCTTTCACAACCAATGGGCTTAAATGACTATGCTTATAAAACAAGGTTTAAACACAACTCTCAAACCAAAAAACATTGAAGCATTCAACCAACCACTTTCAAAAAGGAAACCACAATCAATATTTTTCACTCCAATGATATTTTAGAAATCATCCACCATAAACAATCAATAGGAGAATGTTCCCATACCATTTTGATGCCAATAAGTTATCCACAAAATCTACCACACTAAGCACAACTTTCCTTTCCAATCTCAACAAGGGTTGGTGGACTTCAAATAATAATCACAAGATAAGCATAACTCAATTTACACCTTTTTACTCCAACTTAATAAACACATCCACCAAAGTCCTTTTTAATAAAAACCCTTATCAAAAATAATAATCAATATGGCTCTCAAAAATATTTTATAACAACTCCTTATTTCTCCTAAATCTTAATTTTCAATTTCATAAATATAAAAATAAATCAACAACTCATCCACCTCTAAAATAATAATCACAGCCCTTATAAAAATAAAGTTTAATTAAAAACTTTAATTATTCCTTAGCCACCTTATAACTCCTATCCTAGGGCATCAACGAAATTAATTAGAGAAAACGTAATTACGTCCTCAACGAGATTCGAACCACCAACTTGCCCACACCGCGAGCGCCTTATCCATGGCTAAGGTTGCCACACAAGCTATCCATTCATTCGAAAGGAAAAGACACAACGTGCCTTAAGTCCTTCCTCCCTTCCATGAAAACCAAAAGTGCTTCGAGCGCTTTCCTTCCAATGCCTTCGATTGAAGTCAAGGAGATTCGAACCTTGACGTAAATTGCTGCCACACACCTTAATAAAAATCCAATTGCCAATGCACCACTCTATCCACAATATCTTGGGCTTTCGACCAACCTTGGATTTATTCGTTGTCTCCCTTTTCAAAATTATTTTCGCATGAGCTCTCTTCGGATGCTAGCCAATGATTAACACAAGTAAAGATTAATTTCAAATGAACCTTAGGATCCCCCTTTATATAGTCTTCTCCTCATTTTTGATGACATCGGTGCATTATTGATTTTCCCTCTTTCTTTAGACGTTGGCGCTAACTTTAATTTAAATTTTAAAATTAAAATTTAAACTAAATATTTAAAATTAAATATCTCCATCATCGGGGCACCTTTTTCGACGAAACGAAAGGTCAACCTGGGTTTTAAGAAAAACCCATTTCAAATCTGCCATCCATGGTTTTAAATAAAATATTTTATTTTTCTTGCCTTGGTTTTCACAAAAACCCTGATTTTATCTATGCTTTCCAAAATAACATTTGCCCATCAAAACTCAATGTGATCCATATGACATCAATGATTCGTGTGACATCAATGACAACATAAAATCACTTAAATTTCCAATATTTTTTTCTTGGAACATCAAGGGTATGAATGACCCTACAAAATACCAAGTACTTCAAGAGATGAAAAAATAATATAAATCTGGTATCTTCTTGATTCAAGAGATTAATATTGATGAGAAAAAATTTTAATCTACTAAAAATACTATTTGTAAGGAAGCGAATATGGTGGGAATTTCAGCGGTGGGAGCATCTTGAGGTGTATGGACTTTGTAGAATCCTAGAATATTTTATGGTCAATGTATTCAAAGAAATGAAAGGTGTGTGTCTATCCTCTTGACTTATAAAATTACAAATTGTTCTTGTATTGTTTCCAATGTGTATGTTCCAAATACTTGGGAAGGAAGAAAAAGGGTTTGGGATCTCCTTAGTAATCTTCGTGAGGTGCTTCATTGGCCATCAATAGTTTTTAGGGATTTTAACACATCCTTGTATCCTAGTGATAAGAAGGGAGGTAGTTTGGATTATTCTAATAGTATGGAGGAATTTAATTATTTTATCTCTAAATGTGAATTAATAGATTTGGATCTAAAAGAGGCTAAATACACCTAGTCTAATAAGAGGTTAGGAAGCAATTGTATTCAAAGTATATTGATAAATTATTAGCATCCTAGTCTTGGTTAACTCACTATGATAACTATTCTCTCACAACATTCTCAAATATTACCTCTAATTATTCACCACTGCTTTTAAAAATGTTGGAGGGGAGAAGAGTTAAAGGTAGACCCTTCAGATTTGAATTAATATGGATGTCACATCCTTATTTAGCTAAACATATTTTAGAATGGTGGAACAATAATATTAGGGGATCCAAAATGTTCCAAGTCTCTCAAAATCTGAAAAATGTTAAGAAAAATGTAAAGGTTTGGAACAAGGAGGTTTTTTGTCATTTAAAAGAGATAAAAAGTAATCCAAATGCTATCTTGGAAGAGGTGGAAGAGCAAATTCAGAATTTAAGGCACATTGAGGAATTAGATAGAAAAGAAGGTGCTTCTAACTAATGCACTTCTTCATTGGAGGCTTTGTATCATGGTTTGCATCTCCACTCCTCAATATTCAATGATAGTAAATGGAAAACCGGTAGAGTTTCATTCTAGGTAAAAGAGGGTTGAGACAAAGCAATCCTATATCATCTTATCAATTCATAATAGTGGTTGAGGCTCTAGGAAGGATCTTAACTATAGTAAAAGATGCAACCTTGATTAAATTAATTCAGCTAACATCATCTTCAAATATAATTACTCATCAATAATTCATTGATGATACCATAATATTATTAGAGTCATCAATTGTGGAAGCTAAGAATATCAAGAAAATTCTCAAAACCTATGAAATAGCTTTAGGTCAAAAAATTAATTTCTTGAAAAGAAGGTTGTTCTTTGTTAGCACTCTCCAACTTGGAAAAAAAATTGTAAGAACTTTTGGTTGTAGAGTGGGCAGCTTCCCCATTGTATATTTAGGAATTCCCCTTTCTATAAGCAAAATGAAAGGAGATACTATAATTTAGTGTTGGAGATATTCAATAGAAAGCTTACAGGATGGAAAGGATGTTTCTATACTCAAGCAAGAAAATTACAGCTATTAAGGGCAACCCTCCAAAACTTGCCCATGCCCATTTTCATGATATTTTTATTTAAAATCCTAGCATTGGTGGCTGAGAAATTGGAGTGAATGCAAAGGAAACTTTCTTTGGACTGGTGTAGAAGATAAATAGAGGATTATTTATGTGGTATGGGAGAAAGTTGTAGGCCTAAGAGAGAAGGTGGTCTAAGCATTAAAAAAGTGAAGCAGATGAACAAGGCTTTAATAGCCAAAGTGGGGTGTTGGAAAATTATTGAAGATGATAAAATATGGGTTCAAATTCTCTCTACAAAATATATTAAGAACAGAATCCCATTTTCTTATAGCTTAAATCCACCTTTATGATCATATTTGTGGAATTATTTGATCAAAACAAGAAATATCTTATGGAAAGTTTTAAGATGGTGGGTAGGAAGAGGTGATAAGATGTGCTTTTGGGAGGATACATGGGTTGCAAAGAGACCTTTAATTTTTAATTATTACTGAAGGGGTATCATTTGGTCTTTAAAGAAAAAATATAGAAATATGGTTTAGGAGTACATCAAGGATTAAGATAACTACAAAGTGTGGCACATGTTACAATTGTAAGAAGTTGATGCAATTATGTAAAGTAGACTTAATTATCTCAATCTTAGTTTACAACATTACTATCTACAACTCAATATAGAAGAGGATAGGTTCTTTTGGGGTCTTAATCCTAAAGGAATATTTACTATTAACTTAGCTTTTACCTTTGAAAGAGATAAGGAGAATCAAAATTTTCCCTCACTTAGAGTTTGGATTAAAGATCTCCTATCGAAGATGTCTTTATTTCTTTAGATGGTATTACAAAATCAAATATTGATGGTGGATAATTTTAGAATATGGATGATCATTCCTAATAGATGTTATTTATGTTGTGGGGATGAGAATATAGTTGATGGATAATGTATTCCATTTGGATCAAGTAAGTTTAAATAAATTAGTGGATAACGTATTTCATTTCTATTAAATTAGTTTGACATATATTAATGGATAATGTATTTCATTTGGGTAAGTTTATAATGCTTTTAAATTGTTTAGCCAAGGAATTGATTGATATTATTTTATGCATATAATGGTTTTTAATTAAAAGGACTAACCATTACAATATTGAGCTAACAATTTAATATTAGCTTTGATAGTGCTTTTAAATTGTTAAGCAAAGGAATTGATCAATATTATTTTATGCATACAATGGTTTTTAATTAAAATGACTAATTGTAATATTAAGCTAACAATTTAATATTTGCTTTGATAATTCTTTTAAATTATTTAGCAAAGAAATTGATTAATATTTGTTTTATGCACATGATAGCTTCAATTAATGTGACCAAGGTCATGAATTTTTTAATACTTTTTATATAGGCATGAGTCTCTTTTGACTTTCCAAAATAAATAAGTATATTTTAGCATATTAAAAGCAAATTGTTTTGGAAATAAGTGTTAATGGCTTCATGTTAGTTGGGATTGAGGAAGGGAGTTGGCCTTAATGAGAAGTACCCCGTACCAACTTGGAAAAAAGGGACCCAGGAGGCCAGGATGTTCTTGGGGCTCGTGGAAAGAAAAAAAGGAGAGCAGTTTGGAGGAGGGAAGTCGAAAAGAATTGGAGAGACCTAGAAGAAGGAGGAGAAATGAGAGCTGAACAAAGGTGGTTGCATTCAACCTTAGACTGGAGTATCAGGTTGGGGGGGCTTTCATTACCCTAGCATTGTATTTATGTTTTGGTTAAATGAATATGTATAGTTTATTTATGTATTTTTTAAATGGCTAGTATATATTCCCATATGCCTGAGAATGCCCTCCTTTATGCCGCTTTTATCCCTATTTCGACTATGATGCATTAGCTTGTTATCCACCTAAATATTCTTGTTTTGATCAATTATTTACTGCTTGAATAGACACGTCAGATATGATTGGTTTCTGAGGTGCCCATTGGTTGTATTTGACCTAAGTATTGTTGGTTTTGAAACTTGGTTTATTCCTAGTATTGTCTCATTTCATTTCATCATGCTTTAGTTGTTAAAACACTCCTTGAATAGTGTTTTATCTCATGTTTGATGCTTGAAACTTATGGTTTCTTTTTTATACATGTTTTTATGTGTTGTCATTATATGTTACATAAAGTATTTAATCCATGCTCCTTTTGTTATGTTACGATATTTGATTCCCTTGCCTATTTTGGTGATGCAATATGTTATTTTATAGCAATGTTTAGATGTCTACTTTAACATATTTATTTTGTTTAAGACCATACCTAAGACCTTTATTTTCCTATCAAGTACAGTCACCAAATTGATTTTTGTAGAGGATGTTTTATCAAGCTTCTATTTAACATCATTGTCATAGTTTTATTCTGCTCTATTTTGAGTTCAGAAGCAGTCTGTGTTTGTGATTAGGGTATGTTTAACCCATTTATTTCCACTAATGTTACCTCCTTGGGGTTATGCAGTCTTATATTTACTAATTCAAATCTTGGGAGGGGTCTTTTGACCTCCCTTTGGATGCCACCTAAGTAGCTAATGCACTCTGGTTCATATTCGATATGCTTAGGTAGAATGTCTTTTATGGTCTTTCATGAGCAATACCTACATGGGATATGCTCGAGTGGAAGAGGATCTTAAAGGGAGCTAGGATCCTATCTCTTGACCACCAAGTGGTGGTCAATACCAAACCACTTGGCGGCTGCCTAGTGCCAGTTGCGACACGAATTGTTGACATGTGGACTTTCCTCCCACTGTTTGACCCATTTATCCCTTATCCTTGTTGATTGTTCTCTCTCTAGTTGACATATGGTAGTTTATTGTTGTTTGGCTACATTATGGGTTGTGTCATATTCTAAGAGTAGTTTAAATATTTTTAAATTAAGTTTAAACCTTTTAATTAAATGAAAGGAGATGAGCAAGTTTAAGTGTTTTGTAATCAAGTTTACACCCTTTGATTAAATGAAAGGATATAGTTTAAATGTTTTTAAATAAATTTTAAACCCTTCCATTAAATGAGAATATATGGGAGGGTTTAAATATTTTCAAATTTAGTTTAAACCCTTTGATTAAATGAAAGGATATTTATTTGATTTAAACATTGATTAAATAAAAAATGTTATTTATGGATTAAATGAAAGGATACTTTTTTTATTTTAAACCTTGATTAAATGAAAGGTTATTTATTTGATTTTAAGCCTTTATTTAATCAAAGGTTATTTGTTGATTAAATGAAAGGATATTTATTTGATTTTAAACCCTGATTAAATGAAAGGTTGCTTTTTTGATTTAAAGGGTGGATTATAGATCTTTGACTATTCCTTTAAAAGGGTTCAAAAGTGTAGTTATTTTGGGTTAAATAAGTTAGAAATACCTTAGTGGATAATGTATTTCATTTGGAATCGATTTAGAAATACCTTAGTGGATAAAGTGTTTCCTTTGGATTAAATTAGTTTAAAATATATTAGAGGATAATGTATTTCATTTGGAATAAGTAAGTTTGAAATATATTGGTGGATAATGTATTTCATTTGGAATAAGTAAGTTTGAAATATATTGGTGGATAATGTATTCCATTTGGATCAAGTAAGTTTGAATATATTAGTGGATAATGTATTTCATTTATATTAAATTAGTTTGAAATATATTAATGAATAATGTATTTCATTTGTATTAAGTGAATTTGACATATATTAGTGAATAATGTATTAAAATCGTTTTAAATGAGTTTGAAATATATTAGTGGATAGTGTATTTCTTTGGGGACTACATGAGTTAGAAATACATTAGTAGATAACATATTTTGTTTGGATTAAAAGAGATTGAAATATATTAGTGGATAATATCTTTCATTTGGATTAAGTTTGATTATATTAGTGGATAATGCATTTCTTTTGGGTAAATGAGTTAGAAATATATTAGCGGATAATGTATTTCATCTGGATTAAATGAGTTCAAAATACATTAGTGGATAATGTATCTCATTTAAGATTAATTGAGTTAGAAATATATTAGTGGATAATGTATTTCATGTTAGAAGAAAAGAGTTTGAAATATATATTAGAGGATATTGTATTTCTTCTTGGTAAGATGAGTTAGAAGTATATTAGAGATAGTATAATCCATTTTGGGATGAGTTAGTGATGGAATATTTATGAGAGGATTATGGGGTCCTCTCATTGATTCATTGTGAGCAATTCTATAGTGAATGTATAGTTACATTAGACACATAGAAAGAAACCACTTCCTTAAATTATGAAATGAAGAAGGAATCTTCTTGCAGAAATGAACGTGGAATTCATTCGATGGAATTATGAGGTTTCCTCATCAATTTTGTAACATGAATCAAGAGAGCAATTCATGATTTAGGGATATAAGAATTATGGGGTTCTTATATGTCCCTAATTTTAGTAATGATGTGGAAAAAGGAGTTACGAAATTCCTTTGATTGAATGTAAATTAAGACAAGTTAAGTATAAAATAAAAAAGGATATTTCGAGGATGGGTTTTCCCATAAGGGTTTCCTAGGATATGTGAGGTGTTATGTCTTTGTGTGGTATATTTTTATTCTTTGGCCATGCTCTTACTATCATTAGTGATTGAAATCATGTTGCTCTTTAAATTAAGGGAAATTTCACTATATTCTCATAGATTATGCATGAGTCATTTGGTAAGAGTTTATTGATCAATTATGGTGCTACTCATAATAATTGTGAATGGTGTATTAAAATAAAGGAAAATATTCACTAGTTGTGAGTAAGAAATAGTATATGCAATTTATGGTTTTGAATAGCCTTAACATGATGAATCTTAGTTATGTAAAGGATGACACCTACTAACTTATGCTTATGGATTAGAAGCATAGAAAGAAAGAGAGAGTAGACTAAAGGATTACGAGATAACCTAATTGCAATACGCTTAGTGCACCTACATAGATAGACTTATGTATGGTGTAGGGATAGGCATACCCTTTTAACAGATTAAAAGGGATAATTTGTCTCATCATTGATATGAGATAGATAGCTTAAGTTAGCTCATCATTGAGATGAGATATATAGATTAAGTTAGCTTATCATTTAGATGA
Organism: Wollemia nobilis; assembly: GCA_028583015.1. Taxonomy (NCBI): domain Eukaryota; kingdom Viridiplantae; phylum Streptophyta; class Pinopsida; order Araucariales; family Araucariaceae; genus Wollemia; species Wollemia nobilis. Next base: position 6,993,151 of record JAQPPZ010016348.1, read on the forward strand.
GATAGATAACTAAAGTTATCTCATCATTAATATGATATGGATAGCTTAAGTTAGCTCGTCATTGAGATAAGATAGATAGCTTGATTTAGCTCATCATTGATATGAGATAGATATATTAAGTTAGCTCATCATTGAGATAATATAGATAGCTTAAGTTAGCTCATCATGGAGATGATATGGATAGCTTAAGTTAGCTCTTCACTAAGGTGATATGAATAGCTTAAGTTAGCTTATTACGGAGATGAGATAAATAGCTTAAGTTAGCTCATCATGGAGATGATATGGACAACTTGATTTTATGGCATTAGGACATTGGTCAATTACCAGGATGGGATATGGATGGTAGGGAGATTCATAAATCCCTAACAAGCATAAAAAAATATCTCTCTCAAGTGGGTTTGATTTTTGGGTCATTATAGTTGGTATTAGAGCCCTAGGTATGATGGACTAGAGGCTTCCCTGGAATGTGCTAAGGATTTAGGTATCTTCCTATTTAGGCCCTTGCTTAGTTTTAAAATAAATCTGGGAAGACCTTGAATTTCTAGATTGTTTAAAAATTGGAGCTCATAGTTGTAGGACTATAAACTTTCGTAGATAAGATATATGTATGATGGACTAGGAGCATCCATGGATAAGCTGAAGATTTCTTAAGAATTGAACTTAGGAAAGGTAGTTTTACTTTGATATGATACCTTTCACGAAGTAAGTGTGACCATCATTATCAAGTAAGTGATAATTTGTAAGGCCTACCTAGGAATAGCATCTCATGTGGAGTAAGAATAGCCATAGTAAATTATCAAATAAATGATAATAAAATAAGTTAGTTTAGAAGGGTAACAGACTAACTATAGGAAACTAAACTCGGCTCCTTGGTAGACAAGGAGAATGGCATCTTGTGGTGAGGCAAGTGTGATCTAGGTTATTACCAGGAAGGTAATAATAGTTGTAACCGATATGGCACCTTATGGGATATAAGTGTGATGGTGACCATTAATTATTTAAGTAGTTCATGGGAAGATATAAAAAACCATTGGAAGTATAATTGAAAGTAATTGTAACTTGTTAGAATGATAAAGGCAATAATGGAGAGAGTGCAAAAGTAATATTGGGTTTCAAGAATCAAATGGGTTTAGATTTTGTACTTTTTGGGGAATTCACCTTAGTTATCCAAAACCAGTGGAACCCAAGAATGGATTTAGACTTGAGAATGTTGTTGCGGGCCAAACAAGGTTAACTTCTTTCCTACTTTTGTCACATGCCCGTGCATTTAATTTATCAACCCAGGGAGCTTCGTAAACTTGCGAAGGGTCTTGAACAAGATTGCTTACAATACCACTTGAGATGAGTCCGCTAGTTCTACTATTGGGGGGTGTTTCAACGGTCGTCAATCATTCATACACTCCTCAATAATTTACGTAAAAACAATTAAATCTACAGAAAGGAAATATTCACGCATTCCTGGAAATAAACCTATTGCAATACTAGAAATAACAATGCGATAAACAATCTTATAAAAGCGGTAAACTAATCTAGAAAACACAGGAAAAATAGGGGAAGAAATATTGGCTTGGAGTGGGCCCGGGCTCCAGCGACTTCCTCCCACTGAACACGCACTTAGAAACTCTTAGAACTGTATTATAATTATCAAAGTATTACAATGCTTCTTCTGTATATCTCTCTACATTTACTATCAAAATATTCTATATATCCTCAGAGAGGTCTGCGTGTGTTTATATAGCACACCCGTAGATCTTCTATTACAAAGAAGTTATAACAGTCGATTCATTCCAGACTAAACTAAGATAGTCTGGTAAATGTGATCGACGTCTGCTAAAATTGGCATTCATTTCTAATGGTGGCGTGTTCACTGATTGGTTTGTGCTTCACCTGGCATTGGTAGGACATTCTCATACGTCGGTGCGATCCCCAATTTAACTCTACATGACGTAGAGTTGGAACTGCACCAGTCTCTGTTGTCCACGTCATGCTTGTCTGGTCAACGGGCGAAGAACAGGGGTGCCTTCCCTATGAGGAAGGTGCCTAAGTATGTCGAGCACCTTCTCTATGCGGAAGGTGCCTTACTACCATTGGTGCCTTCCTAGAAGAGGAAGGCGCTTATCTTCTATTGGTGCCTTCCTATGAGAGGAAGGCGCTTGCCTTCTAGTGGCACCTTCTTATCGATGCCTTCCTTATGAGAGGAAGGCACTTATTTTCCTTTGGCACCTTCCTGGAAGAGGAAGTGCTGGCCTTCTATTGGTGCCTTCCTGGGAGAGGAAGTGCGCTACTTTCCTTGGCACCTTCCTTGGAAGAGGAAGGCACCTACTTACGCTTGGCGCCTTCCTGGAAGAGGAAGGCGCCTACCTTCTCTACATTGATTCCGAAAGAAACAAAGTGCTAGGTCCATGAAAAGACCTCGACTGATCCAAATATGACTAAATCAACTACAATTCCACAAAAACACACTAAAAACACATGAATTAGATAACATGCATAATTTCATCAAATAATTATATAATCATTCATAAACATATGCAATCCTTATTATACAACCGCATAATAATCAAGAAAATGTATACAAAATATGAGCATTTCTGATGCTCATCATCCCCCCATGCCTAACATATGCCACGCCCTCATGGCATCAAAACTATAGGTAGCCCTGTTGACCCCTCATCATTGTCATTTCTTGGTGGATCCGGTTGTACCTACGGCCCGTGTCTGCCTCTTCTACGCACTGGCATCTGGAGGTGTGGCTCCTCTTTTTCTATGTGGGGCTATGGGTGCTACTATCGACTTTGCTTTCCTCATCCTAGCCGCTATCGAAGGTGATCTAGCTAGCATCATCTCTGCTACCTAAAATGTAGCTTCTACAGCTTGCCATAGGTCAGCATTCAGAGGTCTGACCATTGCAAGAGGGATATCTAAATTATCCCTCTTGAGATGAACTACTTGGGCTTTGTACAATCGGGCTACTTCAAGAGTAAGCCCTACGTTCTCCTTTGCAATGGCAGTGGCTTCCAATTCGGGGCCATATACCCCCCATCATTCAAAATACCTTCTTATCTTGGAGGGTCATCCTCGGGATGACCCATAAATCTCCCAGAACTGGCTGTCCTCTATCGGATTGATGTAGATACCAGAGTCCCCCTGCATCCTCGAGGTTGCCTTCCTAGTCTCCTTAGCTGTTGTCATCTCTTTGAGCAGTCGTTCGAACTATTTTTGCCTCTCTACGAATGGCTGCATATCCCACTCATCTTCTTCTAGCTCGACGAAGGTCACCTTCACCTTCTTTCGAGCCATCCTGGGCCCTTTTCCTTTGGCCTCTACAAAAAATGTGATGGCTCGAACAGGGGTTTTCCCTTTCTCCCTGGTGGACATCTTCTCGCTCCGAGGGGCCTGCTCTACGGTCCCTGGAGCATTCTCTTCACTCTGGGGGACCTATGCTGCCATCCCTAGGGGTGCTTCTTCGCCCCCTATCTATCCTATGTTGACCCCTCAGGTTCTTCTCTTTCTTCCTTAGGTCCGGGGAGTTCTTCCTTATCCCTCGGTCCTATCTCTTTTTGCCCTCGTCCTACTCTGTATCACTCAGGTCGATGATAGGGGGTGTTGTGGGACTTCTTTCCCCTTCACTCCCAAAAATAGAGGAATTCTCCCCTACCTTCGGGCTGCTCTATCGGGCATCCGATCAAAATTCTCTCGAAGAGAATACTCATTCTGCAGATGTGGGAGAATTCATTGGGACCTCTATTGCCCAATCAGTTTGGGTCGATGCATCCCTTATTTCTATTCCCCTATCCTGGAGTTGTTGGTTCTCCTCCCATAACTGTTGGACCAGCTGCTCGAGCTGGGTGATTCATCTTTCTCATTCTTCCAATTCCCCTCTATGCTCATTTTGGTAGTCCTCCAAAATTTGTTGGGCCATCCAACAATTGGTCTGCCACTCCAATGCTTCCTCCAAGGCTGCGTCGACCTGATCATTGCTCTCGAAAGTCCCTGCATCTTGTGGGCTTCGATTTGTCAATTCCTAGAGGGTTTGGGCTGCCACGTCGACTTTCGGGTCATTCTCTTCTTCTTCTACCAAGAGGAGGAGTCACCATAGGCGTTTCCTCCTAGGGACTAGTTCTAGTGGCCGAAACTCGGCCTCGCTGCTAATAAGCGGTGCTCCTTCCTCTTCATACTCGGGCACTAGGGAATGCCCTCTTTCCTCTATGCATTCGGGCACTGGTGAATGCCCTCTTTCTTCCATGAAATCGGGCAATGCCAATTTCCTGATACTTGCCATCTCCTCTATAGGGCTTCCCTCTTCTTGCCCTATTTTGACAATAGCATCCTATTGCCTTTCTTGGCCGCCATCTCCCTCTACATCGGGGTTCTACCTCTACGCTTCTGCATGGCGGACCAGTGCTGATATCAGCCCATGGTGGGCCAAGGTGGATGGTGCTCCCTTATGGTACCTAGCCGCTTCTTCCTTCAGGGCATTTTCTAGGTAGAAGGGCATGTTCAACTTCCTTCCATGCACCAGGTGATTCAGAAACTGCACATGGTTAGTGTGCAAATGGGTATACTTCTCGGTGCATGTAAAGAATCGAGCAACCTGCTCGAATATCTTCCATAGATTCATGGGAAGGCTGCTTTTGGGTAGCCCTTCCTTATCTATCTACACATTTTCTCCTGGCAGTAGCACTTCGGTGTATGGCTTCAGCAGTCCGCCTTTGTATATGCATTCACCTGTGAGGGGCAATCCAATCGCCTACGAGATGTATTCGAGGGTGACCAAAATTTCTACCCCTCGCACCTGAGCTACGTCGCCCCTCAAGGAGGCAGCGAATTCCTTGGCTGCCTCCATATCCTAGCCCTAACTGACCAGGGTACAATATTCGAACCATCCCTCGGCCTCGAACTATGTTTTTACCATCCCCCTGATTCCTTCCGTATCACTCGACTCATTCTTTTTCACCGCATGATTCTTCGACCTTCCTCCCATGGCGCCTTCCCTTACTACTACGCTTCTTTTTTCTATCCTTACTTCTTCAGGAAGGTGCCTTCTTATAGGGAAGGTGCCTAACCTTAGCATTTAATTCTAGGGTACACCTTTCGAGCCATATCATTGGCACGTGGTTCCGGCCATGGGGGTATATGATTTTTATGATGACAATATTTTTTTGATATTGCATAATTTATGAATAATTATATAAATATTTGAGTTAGTATGCGTGTACCTTATTTGGTGTTTCATGCATCATGAAGAGCGTTGATTCATTGATTTGTGACATGGGGGAGGGGTATGGTAATCTGATGTCACTCGTTCATGTGGTGATTTCATTTCGATCGAGGCATCCATGAGACTTAAGTGTTGGTTGTACGTGGAAGGTGCTCTTTGGTACCTTCCTAATGTGGAAGGTGCTTATGTGGTGCCTTCTCGATGTGGAAGGTGCTTATATGGTGCCTTCTCGATGTTGTCGATGCTCTTTGAATGGATGCACCTTTCGGTGGTGGAAGGCATCTCTGATTGGATGTGCCTTTCGATGGTGGAAGGCACCCTTTTGATGATGGCGCCTTCCTGCTATGGAAGGTGCTTTGAATGGGTGCACCTTCCTGATGTGGAAGGCATTGCTGAATACCTACGCCTTCCTAGGGTGGAAGGCACTTGTATACCTGCACCTTCCTGGGGTGGAAGGCACCTTGGTCTGTATGCGCCTTCCTAATGTGGAAGGCGCCTTGGGCTTTTTTTTTTTTGTGGTGCCTTCTCGATATGGAAGGCACCTATTTTTTTTTTTTTTTGTGCACCTTCTTTATAAGGAAGGCGCCTTCTTCTAGCGGGCACCTTCTTTATAAGGAAGGCACCTTCTTCTGGCTGGGTACCTTCTTTATAAGGAAGGCACCTTATTCTAGTGGGGCACCTTCTTCATAAGGAAGGTGCCTTCTTCTAGCTAGGCACCTTCTTTATAAGGAAGGCACCTTCTTCTACGCCTTCTCGATGTGGAAGGCACTTTATTCTTGGCAATCATGTTGTGATTGACTAGGAAAGGGTGATCAAGCCTTCTCAGTCTCGCTTCATGCTGCCTCAGCTTCTACCTACGAGTGTCGATGTCGGAATGCTGAGCCGAATCAGGCCTGGTTTCCTAGATACCTATTCCTCATGTTGTCAGGTCCTCCACCTACAAAAAGCAAATGAAAAGAAAGAAAAATAAAGGTAGTTAGATGCATTTTATGCCTATTAGGCCCTGGATTAGGATGCCTATAGCTTGCATGCGGGCGTCATCCCTACAAAACACACCGTAAGAAAAAAACTAAATTAACTGATTTTGGTGAGCACCTCCATGCCCACCGTTTCGCCTGTTAAGAGTTTGGTCTAGATCTAACAAGATGGGGTCTCCCCCATGTCTATTCTGGATTCCACCTATAAGGTTTTGGATGTGTTATAGGGGCACAGTCGGTGGCCATTGACCATTAACATGGTGTTGCTACCATCAATTGTTCTAACGTGCACTGCCCCATTCTTGATGAGCTCTACCACCTCATACGGTCCCATCCATATTTGCATTAATTTACCTTTTCTTTCTTGGAACCGAGAATCATACAATAACACCCATTCTCCTTCTTGGAACTGCTTTAGTTTAATGTGGTGATCATGCCATCGCTTTCTTTGCTTTTGTATGATTTTCATTCTCTGCAAAGCGTCCATTCAGATTTCGTCCAGCTGATCTAGCTATCGAATCCTTTCTTTTTGAGCGTCATCCAAGCTCAAGTTCAATTCTGAAGTTGTCCTCAATGTCTTGATTTCAAATTCAATGGGCATCATCGCACTCTTCCCATAGACCAGTTGGAAGGGTGTGAAGCCTGTGGTGGATTTCCACGTGGTATTATATGCCCAGACTGCCTTCGACAACCGTGTAGCCCAATATTTTCTGTGTTGTTGCACGGTCTTCATCAGGATGTTCTCTATTTCTCTGTTCGTCACTTCCACTTGCCCATTTGCCTACGGATGGTAGGGTGTAGTTTTATTGTGCCAAACTCTGTATTGCTCCATCAGCTCCTTGATCAACTTGGAGGTAAATTGAGGCCCTTGGTCTATTGTTATCTCTCTAGGGACCCCAAATCATGTAAAAATGTGGGCAAATAAGAAATCGATGACTGTTCTTTCTTTTGAATCTCTCAACGCTTGAACTTCAACCCATTTGGTGATGTAATCTGTACAGACCAAAATAAACCTCCTCCCTATTGAAGGTGGATTAATTGGTCCCATGAAGTCCATGCCCCACTTATCGAAGGGTTCCAGGTGTACCTGAGGCTGGAGGGGCATTTCATCTCGATGGGTTGGTCTACCCATTCTTTGGCATTCATCGCACTTGTTGGCGTACGCAGCCGCATCCTTGAACAGAGTGGGCCAAAAGTACCCAGCCTATAGGATTTTGTAGGCAGTTCATTTCCCTGCAAAGTGTCCTCCGCATGGTTCATCATGACATGCTTTGAGTACTTCTGAGAACTCCTATTCTGCTATGCATCTCCTTATAATCTGGTCATATCCTATTTTGAATAGGAGGCCATCAATCCATAGGAATGATGCACTTTTCTCTATGACCGCCTACTTTTCTCAGAAAGAGAGAGCAGGTGAGGTTCTTCCGATGGCCAAGTAATTGGCTATATCTACGTACCATAGGATTTTCTCACTAATGGTGAACAAATGTTCATCCAAAAATTGGTCTTCCACTACTGTATGGTCTGTCGGTATCAATCTGGATAGAAAATCTGCTACGACATTGTCTTTGCCTGGTTTGTCGACTATTGTGATGTCGAATTCCTACAGTAACAAGAGCCACCTGATAATTCTTTCACCAATGGTCGGCTTGCTCATCAAGTATCTGATGGCCGCATGGTCCATGTGGACAAATACCTTATACCCGATGATATAATGGTAGAATTTGTTTATGGCATGCACAACTGCAAGGAACTCCTTCTCCGTCACCGTGTAGTTGAGCTCGGCTCCTGCCAAGTTTTTGTTGACATAGTAGATGGCATAAAATTCTTCGCCATCCTTCTATTCGAGGACTGCTCCAATCGCATTGTTGGATGCATCACAGTAGATATGGAATGGTATGGCCCAATTTGGTCCTCTTAAAATTGGTGTGGATATCAGTTTCTCTTTAAGCAACTGAAATGCTTCTTCATAGTCTTCCATCCAATTGAACTCCACATCCTTAGATAATAGAGTGTGCAATGGTTTTGCAATTTTGCTGAATTCGATGATAAATCATCGGTAGTACCCGGATGATCCAAGAAAACTCCTCACCTCTCTCTACATTCTAGGGTTGGGTAGGTCTCTGATGACCTCAATTTTTCTTTTATCAACCTTTATTCCTTCTGTGGAGAGGTGGTGTCCCAGTACGATGCCTTCTTGCATCATCATAAAGCATTTCTCGTTGCTCAGGGACAAATTGTTTTCCTTGCTTCTTTCGAGCACTCTTTCCAAGTTCGTCATTGCTTCATCAAAGGTTTCTCCATAGACGGTGAAGTCATCCATGTATACTTCGACCGCGTCTCCCATCATGTCTAAAAATATGCTAAGCACCACCCTTTGAAAGGTGGTAGGTGCGTTGCATAATCCGAAAGGTAATACCCGATAGGCAAATGTTCCCCATGGGTAGGTGAACGTTGTCTTATCCTGATCCTCTTCTCCTATCTGGATCTAGTTGTATCCACTGAATCCATCCAGGAAGGAGAAATACTTCCTCCCGGAGAGTGTATCCAAGACTTGATCAATGAACGGGAGCGGGAAGTGGTCCTTCTTGGTCGCTTTGTTTAACGCTCTGTAGTCCACATAGATTCACCATTTCCCATTCTTTTTAGGGACTACCACTAACGGTGATACCCACTCACTATCAAAAATTGGATAGATGAATCCGACAGTCAAGAGTTTTTGCAATTCTTCCTTGACAATGTCTTTCATTATCGGATTCATTCTTCTCTATGGTTGCCTGCTTGGAGTTGCTTGATCATCGAGGTATATACGATGGGTACAGATCTTTGGGCTGATACCCTTCATATCTGAGTAATCCCATGCAAATGCCTATTGGTGTCTAACCAGGAGCTCTTCTACTTTCATCAATTGTGTGGGAGTCAACCCACTGCTGACATTCAATGTTCTTCCTGGCCCGACGTGTATCTGTTGAACGTGGTGATCTTGGGCACCAGCCAATGGTGATCCAGGTGCGGAGATGGAGGACTCCCCATGGAGGAACTCCACAATAGCACCATCTTCATCTTCTTCTACCAACTCATCCAACGTCATCACCGGTTGGATCATGGATAGCTCAGGATTTTCATGCTCGGTCAACATGGGTTCTCCTAATGAGTCGATGGACTACGTTGGGGGTGAAATAGTCAACCTTTTAACATTTCGTCCATCGAAGATGGTCATCAGCCCATCCCGATAGCTGATGTAAGCATCAGCTATTGCCAGCCATGGCCTTCCCAAGATGAGCGGGTAACCACCCAACCTAGTTTTAGATTGCAAGACTAAAAAGTTGACTGGGTATTCCCATGCATTGACTATCACTATTACGTCTTCCAACATTCCTTTCGGTGCCATGGTCGATCGATCGGCCAGTTGCAGCACTGTCATAGTGGGTTTCAGGTTCATGAGTTGTAGCCTCTGCATGGTCTCCTGAGGCATTACATTGATGGCTGCTCCGAGATCGACCAACGTATTGGACAGGGAATGTCCCTCAATTTTTATAGTCAGCATCGGGCTGCCGGGTCTGCATACTTAGGATGGCACATTTTGCCCATCATCAAATCTGCTAGTTTACCCATGACATTGATAGTCTAGGTTGCTCTTCATCCTGGCTTCCTTAGACACATCTCTCTTATCACCTTGGTATATATCGAAACATCTCGGATGGCTTGAAATAATGGAATTGTCATGGTGAGGTTCTTCAAGCTAGACAAGATATCAAACTTTGGCTGCGTTACTTTCCTCTATTCTTGCAATCGGTTGGGAAATGGAGCCTTTGCTCTCTCAGGCATTTCTTCTATCACCTCTTCTACAAGAGGTGTTTCTCCTACCTCTTCCTCCTCTTCTACCAGTGGAGGCATTCCTACTCCTAGCTGTCTACCAGACCTAAGCTGAATATGGTACATCGGATACATCTCACCCTCCATGTTGTATGCTGGTTGGTTCACCCTATTATTAGGATTTGTCATCGGTTGTGCGGGTAGCTACGCAGGTCTCACTGCTGGCAACGTCGATAAATTCTATTGGGGGTGAGCTGGTGCTACATTCTATGGAGCCTGATTCCACGTAGTGTGGCCTCTCCACTGCTGCCCAGGATATGGATATGGCATCCATGGTTGCTGGTTTGGGAATGTTGTTGGGGGTGCATTGGACCAGGGTGATGGCCCCCACCACCCCATGTTAGGTGGTTGAGGTGGGCCTTGGGGCATGTATGGTCCTCCCCCATATGATGACATTTTGGTTGGCATATTCCCCGTAAGGGGTTGTGGCCAACTCTTTCGATTGCCTATGAAATAGGCATCCATGCTTTCAGCATCCTCCTGATTATTGGGTAGTTGTGGGCACAATCGAGTTTTATGGTTCAGCCTACAAACTATGCATACTCTGACTTTGTTCTTTGGGCATGCATTCTTTGCATGCTTCCCTCTACATTTTGGATAGAAATAAGCCAATTTTGCTTCATTTTCTTGCTTATTTTTCTCTAACAATAGCGTATCCATCTGCAATGCTAGAGATGAGAGCATTTCGCTCTTTAAATCTTCCAGCATGTTACCTATTTCTATCTTCATGACTGAAGCAGTCACTTTCATGGTTCTAGAAGTGGTCTTGCCTCTCCTTCTTGAGTAGTTTCGGCATAGTTGTCGGATGTCTTCCATAGCGTGTTGGTAGACATCACCTCCAGAAATCATGTTAAGAGCCTCCAGTGATTCATTGGTAAGTCCTCTCAAAAATATGCTTTTGAGGGACTTATCAGATAGTTTCATGTGAGGAGATCATTGAAGATTGAAGTTGAATCTCTCCTAGTATTCCTTGAGAGACTCATATTCTTTTTGTGTCATGCTCAGGACCTCTTCTTTGGAGTCTCTTGCTCTCCCAAAATCTTGGTATTGCTCTAAAAAGAGCTTCTTCATTTGATCCCAAGTGGCAATGTGTTTGTCTCCCAGACCGATGAACCACCGCAGAGCTGCATCATCCAATGTGGAAGGAAAGAGTTTCAGCTTTTACGTATCAGATTTGTAGTCCATAGACCTGCATAAGACATCAAACTTAAATAAAAATAGGTCAGGGTCCTCGAGTTGGGTATCCTCTGAAGGTCGAAAGGTGAGCAGGGGATATGTTTTTCATTTTGGTATCTCCTACTCCTTCATCAATCGGGAAACTAAAGCCAGATGAGACTTCTTCGTTGTCAGCCATTTTTTTAGGAAATGCGGTCTCTAATGCAGTATTTATGGCCTTACGATCATTTAAGACTTTTTGAGTCAAGGCTCTAAGGTTGTCTGGTGTTATCGTCCGATCTTCTACAACTTTCCACAATAGGGCTTCCTCTAAGGGTGTCCTATTAAACAAGGGATTTATGATGATTCGTTCTTCCCCAAGTTGATGGGATGAGGAGGCACTTTGCACAAAGTGTGGATCCTCACTCCAATGGATTGTTGGTGGTGGGTCGGGTGAGTCTAATTCAAATTTAGAATGTTCAACTGACTCAAGTTCTGGTGGATTGGTTTTTATAAACCGACCGTCAGGTCCTCTTCTTCTCGAAGAACTCATACAAGGTCAGATGGAAGGTTTCCAGGTATTGTAAATAATCTAGTTGAGATGCTTCCCGACAACGGTGCCAAAATGTTGTGGGCCAAACAAGGTTAACTTCTTTCCTACTTTTGTCACATGCCCGTGCATTTAATTTATCAACCCAGGGAGCTTCGTAAACTTGCGAAGGGTCTTGAACAAGATTGCTTACAATACCACTTGAGATGAGTCCGCTAGTTCTACTATTGGGGGGTGTTTCAATGGTCGTCAATCATTCATACACTCCTCAATAATTTACGTAAAAATAATTAAATCTACAGAAAGGAAATATTCACGCATTCCTAGAAATAAACCTATTGCAATACTAGAAATAACAATGTGATAAACAATCTTATAAAAGTGGTAAACTAATCTAGAAAACATAGGAAAAATAGGGGAAGAAATACTGGCTTGGAGTGGGCCCAGGCTCCAGAAACTTCCTCCCAGCTGAACACGCACTTAGAAACTCTTAGAACTGTATTATAATTATCAAAGTATTACAATGCTTCTTATGTATATCTCTCTACATTTACTATCAAAATATTCTATATATCCTCAGAGAGGTCTACATGTGTTTATATAGCACACCCATAGATCTTCTATTACAAAGAAGTTATAACAATCGATTCATTCCAGACTAAACTAAGACAATCTAGTAAATGTGATCGACGTCTACTAAAATTGGCATTCATTTCTAATGGTGGCATGTTCACTGATTGGTTTGTGCTTCACCTGGCATTGGTAGGACATTCTCATACGTCGATGTGATCCCCAATTTAACTCTACATGACGTAGAGTTGGAACTGCACCAGTCTCTGTTGTCCATGTCATGCTTGTCTGGTCAATGGGCGAAGAACAGGGGCGCCTTCCCTATGAGGAAGGTGCCTAAGTATGTCGGGTGCCTTCTCTATGCGGAAGGTGCCTTACTATCATTGGCGCCTTCCTGGAAGAGGAAGGCGCTTATCTTCTATTGGTGCCTTCCTATGAGAGGAAGGCGCTTGCCTTCTAGTGGCGCCTTCTTGTCGATGCCTTCCTTATGAGAGGAAGGCGCTTATTTTCCTTTGGCGCCTTCCTAGAAGAGGAAGGCGCTGGCCTTCTATTGGCGCCTTCCTGGGAGAGGAAGGCGCTTGTCTTTCCTTGGTGCCTTCCTGGAAGAGGAAGGCGCCTCGCTCGCCTTCCTGGAAGAGGAAGGCGCCTACTTACGCTTGGCGCCTTCCTGGAAGAGGAAGGTGCCTACCTTCTCTGCGTTGATTTTGAAAGAAACAAAGTGCCAGGTCCATGAAAAGACCTCGACTGATCCAAATCTGACTAAATCAACTACAATTCCACAAAAACACACTAAAAACACATGAATTAGATAACACGCATAATTTCATCAAATAATTATATAATCATTCATAAACATATGCAATCCTTATTATACAACCGCATAATAATCAAGAAAATGTATACAAAATATGAGCATTTTTGATGCTCATCAAATGTTATGGTGTAGTAACATTTGAAGTATTTACAATCGACACCTCAATAATGGAATTTCAAAGTGGACCCAAAGATAAGGACTTATTTGGGAAGGATTTAGGTGGTGTAGCCTAAATCCTCTTTTCCAACCATGGAGGTTTGGATCCCATTGTCAAATTGGATTGGTGATGGAACCCCAAAGGATTTTTGGGTGTCCATGTGAGGGATGTCATGTGGAGTGATAGTCACCTCAATCAAACCATCATAGATATGGAATGATTGAGCACCATAGTTTGCTCATGGTGTAATGTGTAAACTAAGAGGTTTTTACACCTAAGTATTGGCATAGAAATACTTATCCTAGTAAAGGAATTAACATCCTTTTTATTGAATGATAGAGATAGGGTTAATGGTCTATATTATGCTTAATTTATCCTACATTCGTGAAGAGTGCTAGGAAATGGAGAGACCATGTGAATGTGTCATTTAAGCTATATGGGTAATGCACAAGATTAACCTTAGCAAGCTATAGGAGAGTGATCACTCATATCCACTCAAGGGATATCTATAGCATTTGAAACTTGGAATGTGGTAGAACCTTTATGATCTTATCTGGTATATATTTTTTGAACCTTAATTGTGTAAAAAAAAGAATTTAAATTTACTCTCTCTTGGGATGGTTAGATTTGGTTTGTACATTTTCATCCAACTCCTTTTTGTGGCAAAGAGAATTGGCACCCAAGATATGAAAGAGAAGAAGAGGATATTCTCAAAATCTTGGGCTAGTTAGGTATCATGAAACTAAATATAGACTCCAATAAAAAAAAATTGAAATTTTTAAATAAGAGGTAGAAAACCTCATCATTGTAGTTTAGTTACTACAAGAACAAACTAAATAATAAAGGGAACATATGAACCAACATAAGTAGTTGTTGTCAATTATTGTTAATCAAGTTTCCAAAATGAAAATTCTAAGCATAAACAAGAGGAGGATCCTGCTACAAAATATTTTTGAAAGTAAATATCGTATAGAGGTGGAGCTAGCCAAGGACCTAAAGAATATCAAGGTATCCAAGTTGGTGAATTCAACCGAGACATGGCTGCATGTATTGGAAATGTATCTTTTCCTTGAGGAGTTATTCTTTAGTAACCCAAATAGTAGGGTTACCCTTCATATTTCAAGATAAATGTTTTGAATGGTGGGATGACTTCAAAGCTAGCAATAAGACTCAAACAATGAAACTTTGATGGAATGGTTTTGTACAACCATAATCAACATTCAAGATAGACTCCTCTATTGTTATATAATTTTTCTTATTTTTATGTAGAATTCATTCTTGAGATTTATAATTGAGAAAATATTTTTTAATGATCATTATAACCACAATGAAGGATGATTCCCAAAATTGGGTAGGCTTTGGGAGGGTTCTAAGTGGTGTAGCAAGTATTTTTTAATATATTAAAAGTAAACTATTTTAGATAGAAGTATTAATGGCTTCATGTCAATTGGGACTGACAAAGGGGGCTGGTCTTAATGAGAAGTATCCCCCTTGCCAACTTAGAAAAAGGGGCCCGGGATACCATGATGTTCTTGAGGCTCACTGAAAGAAAAAATAGGGAAAGTAGTTTTGAGGAGGAGGGAAGAAGTTAGAAAGAATTAGGGAGACTTGGGAGAAGGAGGAGAAATGAGAACGGACCAAAGGTTATTACATTCAACCTTAGACTTGAGTATCAGGTTGGGGATACTTTCATTACCCTAGAATTGCATTTATGTTTTGGTAAAATGGATATGCATAGTTTATTTATGGAATTTTTTTGAATGGCAAGTGTATTTCCCTAGATGTCTGAGAATACCCTCCTTTATGTTGCTTTCGGACCTGTTTTGGTTGTGATGCATTAGCTTGCTATCCACCTAAATATCCTTATTTTGATCAATAATTTGCTACCTGAATGGAAACATCAGATGTGATTAGTTGTTGAGGCACTTAGTGGTTGTACTCGATCTAAGTATTGTAGTTTTTGAAACTTGGTTGATTCCTAGTTTTATCTCATTTTATTTCATCACGCTTCAGTTTTTAAAACACTCCTTGAATCGATGTTTTATCTCCTATTTAATGCCTTAAATTTATGGTTTCTTTTGCCCTGATATTCATTTTCAAGTGTTGTCATTATATGTTGCATAAAGTGTTTAATCCATGCTCCTTTTTTCTATGTAACGATATTTTATTCCCTTGCCTATTTTGGTGATGAAATATTTTATTTTATATTGATGTTTAGACATCCACTTCGGTGTGTTTCTTTTGTTTAAGACCATGCCCGAGATCCTCATTGACAAGGGTTAGGAAACAAACAAGGGTTAGAAAACAAACCCTCATTGACAAGGGTTAGGAAACAAAGTTGCCAACAAAACACAAGTTTACCAATCATCATTTATCAAATAAAGCATCTCAAATGGAAAGTTGTGTCGTCCTGCATAAACTGCTAGTGATTATGAGATGGGAATCCACTCCTTCGCATCATGATTCTCATTAAGGCCTTCAATATCCACATCACTCCAATGAACAACTAGCCCAAGTGAAACTGGTTGAACATCATCCCACCACCAACCTGGTGGGACAAACAAGCAATGTCAATATTAGGTCACTTCTTGACTAGTGAGGATTGGGACCAATGCTTGTCTACGGGAGCACTTATTGTATATGATGGAGGCCAACGACGAGAGTAGAATCAAAAATGCCAACCTAAGGAGAAATTAGAGAGAGTTAACTATGGACTTTATATATAGTTAAAAAGGGACTTTATAAAATTTATGGTCTATATATATATATATATATTCATCCTCTCCAACTCCTTTTTTAGGATTCATTTTGTCTTATTTAGAATTGTTATCTCTTCTTCATTTTTCTACATAATCTCTCATTATTTTCTCTTCTTCTCATCTAATTGGTTATGGAAACCATATTTTGCATATTTAAACTATTATCGTAGTTGTTTTCTTTCTTGTTCACCCTAGCCTAATTGCTATTGTGAATCTTCTTTTCCTCCTTTAGTTTCTTATTTAGGTATTCATTTTCTTGTAATTTTTCCTAAGGTCCTCTTTCTCTTTCTTGGTGGTTTCTAGATCCCTTTAAAGTTTTTCAAAAATAATTTGAAATTTTTATATTAAAACAAAATTATTTACAAGTTGGGATGAGACTCCTCCTAGCCTTAGCTAACAAGAACATCTGTTTACAATAGTAAAAGAAGATCTGCATTGGAGCCAAATATCCTAAACCATATTTTTTCAACGGTTGTCCACCTATTTACAATAAAGAATATCTACATTGGATCCAAATATCCTAAACCATATTTCTACAATGGCTATCCAAACTAGCTAAACACTAAATTTTCTTATCAACCTACCTAATTCTCTCATCCTCAATAACCATGTCACTATACCACTAAACCCCTACCTCCTTCTTAGTACCCATCTTAGCTAGGAATTTTGCCACTTTGTTTAGATCCCTACTCACATAAATTGAAATCACATCATCTAATTCCTTTCACAATTCCTTAATTTGGATGACAATAATACTAAACCTCCATGTCTTCAAAGTAAAGTTTCTCATTCAATTCAGAGCTTCTACCAATATTTGAGAATATTATTTTAGGACTCTCCTATTGTAACCTTGTCTTACTATCAAGATAGAAGAAGATTTGATAGTTAAGGTTTTTGCTTCATTGTTTGTGATCCTTCCCAGGCCTTGTAATTTCCAATAGAGCACTATCCCAACATGATTCCTATAGACAAATTCACTTCCATCTCTACCCAAAATGCCTTTTGCAGCTCCATCAATATTAATAATCTAGCCTTTTGAGGGTGGTTTCCAAATAGCTTTGTTCTGCACCTCTTGCACTTTAGCTTCCTTATCCATCGTCCCTATATCAACTTGAGTTTCATATTTAGCATACACTACCATAGTTTTTGTGACTTTTCTTCAAATTACTTTATTGGTAAAGAGTATGGTAAGTAGTGATACTCATAAATTACTCAAGTTCCACAACACAGTAAATGTAGAATTATTCACATATGCACACTACACTAACAAGGCAGACAGGTATAAACATGGAATGAAAGTCCAATCATAGAATATGCCACTAGACTTGCATCATCATATTAACTGATTAGAAAGAAAAAGGTTCAATCACACATACATGCTCAAACTCGATGTTAATAGAGGTGAAGAATCGCCTCTCAAAATTTCATGACTCTCAATTAAATATATTTAAAAAATTAGCTTATTTATATCCTCAATTTAAATTAAAAACATAGATTAAAGAATATTCAACTATGACTAAAACTAAACAAAACTAAGACACGTAGACAAAGAAGTAAAAACTTGTATAGGAAGGAAAAGGAAAATAAGGACACGGATGCCTAAAAATAGGCCTTGCGTGTTGGGTTGTGTTGATTCATCACACCCTCCGTACTATGGTTTTAGTCATATTTGGCTTTAATATTTAGCATCTTAAATGTATAAATTTTCTTTATGCATTTATTTTTGGCATTTGCTTATATCAATTAGAATTAGAAAGGATAGTGAAGACCTAACTTAAATCTAAAGGTTGGAAGAGATGTTAAACCCATTCAATATTGTTTAAATTAAAATTAAAGACACATAATATAAAATAAAACAATTCCCCAATTCAATACTTAAACATTTGCTAATGTTACTTAAAACACAATTTATGAGGGCACATAATAAAAAATAAAACAATTCCCTAATTTAATAGTTAATCATTTACTAATATTACCTAAAAAACAATATCTATTCATTTACCCTACAAAAATAAAATAAATATTAATTCACTATAAAACTCTTTATTTAAAATTATAATAAAAAAATGATGTCTAATCTACTCATAAAATAAAATAAATAACAAAATATAATATTGTTGCATTAGAATTCGCCGGACTGAACGCTTGTCCCTTTTCTGGTGTTTTCAGCGACGTAAAAGGTTTAAATTGATTTTGGCATGGCGATTATAGGGGCGGACTGCGCGAAGATCTGTGTGACGGTTTTCGGAGCGGACATCGCAAAATACTGTGGCGGCCATAAAAGCTGGACAGCCTGCCCGGATTCGTGGCGGCTACAGATTCCACCATATTAAAAAAAATAAAAAATAAAAATAAAAATATTGTTGCATTAAAAAAATATCTTTGTTAATATTATAACTATTGTTTTTGCCCTCTATATTCTTTCACACTTTTTCTCTTCTTCGTTAATGACTTTCCATGAAATTTCTATTTTTTACATTATCATGCCTCAATACTATATCTTTTAAATTACTCATAATATCATCTTATAATCTAAAATGATAAGAATTTGTTTCTGAAAATAAAAATATATATTGCTTTGTCCTTAACTCTTTAAAAAAAAAAAACATTTAAAAAATACAAAAAATAATTAATTTAAAAATTAAAATATTAATTTAAAAAAAAACAAAATTAACTTCCCAACAACAAATATCTGCCATGCTTTCCTGCGGAAATATCTATAAAATAGTATGACTCTTTATGAACTGCTCAAGTAAAAGAAAAATCTTTATAAACTACAATGCTCTTGTATATTTTATAAAAATAGTTACACCACATTTCAAATGCCCGTTTATTAAAATATATTTAAATAAATACTATAAAAAAGCTAAATAATTTTTATATTGTATAAAAATAACTTATTTAAAATATAATATTTGTTAATAAATATTTTTATAAAACAATTGTATTCTAAGATTTATGACTATATGATTATATTTTTTTCATTTGTGACTATATGTTTTTTATTTTACGATAAATATAAATATATGTGATTGTTACAATAAATCTACATACAAGTCTAATAAGATGCAAGAATAAAATATTATATTATATTATCTTTTTCAACCTCATATTTTATATATAAAATTAGTATTAAAGTTGGAACACATAAATTTATTTGTCTTTTGCCAACTTTTTTTTTATTTGTAACCTGTGTACATAGCATATTTGCAGCATGTGAGGGGAGATATTTGAAACTGGGGCATCTTGATTTCAATATTTTACCAACTTTTAAAATTACTCATTTAAATTTAAAAGATTAAAACATAATATAAAAATAAATATTTTTTGCTAAAGTAACGAATAAAATTGATCGTATTTGTAGAACGTTCCTTTGGGCTAGATCGGATTTAAAAGGTAAGTACCACTTGGTCGCTTGGGATCATATTTGCAAGAGGAGAAAGGACGGGGGTCTTAATTTGAAAAGAGCATTATGAATAGAGCCCTAGTTGGTAAATCAGGGTGATTGGTTGCTTCGAATGCTGAGAGACATTTGTGTTCTATCCTTATAGCGAAATACAGATTTAATTATTTCTTGTCAGACGATCTCTCCCCAAGAGGCTCCATTTTTTGGAGAAGCTTAACGAAGATCAAGGACTTTGTGAAGGTTAAAAGCAAGTGGATCATTGGTGATGGGAGAAACGTCAAGTTTTGGTAAGACCATTGGTTGAGGGAAGAGTCGTTATTGGATGACCCAAATCTCAGGGTTCTTGCTTTGAAAGCGATGGAGGAAGGCAAATTTTGGGTTTCTTAATATATGCATATTATCAATGGTAGGCGTTCGTGGAATTCTCATCCCTATTGGGTGTCCAACCAGAACGATTTGGTCAGTTTGCAGAGACTTTTAGTGGAACTTAACAAGTATGTGATCAGATAGGACGATTCCAGAGACCGTTTGATTTGGAGTGGGGAAGTTGAAGGTGACTTTTATGTGAAATCAGCTTATTCCTTCCTTCTCCTGAAATATGAGGCTCCTTTTCCAGTGAATCTTATTTGGATTAAAATACTGATCCCAAAGATCAATATTTATTTCTAGCTAGCGGCTCAAAATAAAATACTTTCTTTGGAGAATATTCAAAAGAGGGGTCACATTATGGTGAACAGATGCTATTTGTACAAATCAAACCGGGAATCCACGCAACATCTGCTCCTTAGCTGCTCGTTCACATGGTAGGTATTTATGTTTATTTTTAATTGGTTTAACATTTATTAGGTATTTTCAGGTATGTTGATGGACAACATCCTTTGATGGTGTTCATCGTTCGTGTCCCAGCGGCTATCTTGGTTGTGGAAAATTATGCTTCCCCATGCGTGGTGGGGGGTGTGAAAATAATGGAATGTCTGTGCTTTTAATGACATTGAGACCGATGCTATTAGGGTGGGTACTAAGATCATTAACAGAGCGTCGAAGAATGTCTTGACTGCCTTTGTGGGTAAATGATCCAAGGTGCTCTCCTCCGACGAAGTTGATATAGAATTTAAATTGGGTTGGAGCCCTCTTCCTCAGCCCCCCCTCCTGAACCTGATCCTAAAGCAGGAATTAAGTGGGCCCATCCGGATTCTAATTGGCTGAAACTCAACTTCGATGGGGCCTCAAAGGGTAACCCGGCAAGGTTGGAGTAGGCGGTGTTGTACGAAACACGAATGGCGGTATCCTCATGGTATTTTTTGAACCCCTTAATTCATAATCTTCACACTTCACGAAGGCTCGTGCAGCTTATATGGGGGTGAAATTGTTAGCGAATGCTGGCTGTCAGAATGTGGAAATCGAAGGTGACTCTTTGAACATAATCAAGATGCTCAAAGGGGAATGTACACCTAGCTGGAACGTTCTCAATCTTATTTCCAAAGCTAGGATATTGTTGTACGCTTTTGATCAGGTGAACATTCGCCATGTGTTCCATGAGGGGAATGCACTGGCCGATATGCTGGCCAACCGTGGTGTCCATTGTGCTGCTTTTTGGTGTGGAAAAATGATGTCCCGAATGACGTAGTCTCCCTTACTAGGAAAGAGGCTCATGATGCTTTGTTTTTATAAGGAGGATTCGGACATCCCATTGGCTCTCGTTGGAAGGGGTGTTCGGTCTCACTTTGCCCTTTGACCGAAGTTTGTTAGAGTTTGTTTTGCCTTCAAACTGTTGTGCTTTTCTAAGTTCTCTCTGGAATCATTATGGTTATTAGGAATTAAACTCTCTCGATTATTCCTAATAGGTATAATATTTTGGAGATTCTTATTATGGTTGATAGTTTGGCTGTATGTATAAGTTTATGGGGACCCTTTCAAAACCCTCTTTTTAAATTAATACAAAAAAAAAAAAAAATTAAGTAAATTTATATACATACAATGTCCCTCAAGGTTCATAAACCTATATGCATCTATTATCAATTTATTTAGTATTATTTTTTAGTTGCTTTATATTTTTAATTAATCATGCAATTACTTCTACATGAAATAACCTTTATTTATATATCTAACAAAAATAAAAACTAACATTGGTTTGTTATAAAATTATCTTTCTTTGTATTTAGCATTATTACAAAAAAAAAATCAAATCGAATCTATACCTTCCTCACCCACCTTGATACCTATTAGCAAACCTCTTTGGATTTTTTATCATTGATGACTTGGTTTGTGGCCCTAAGGTAAACATTAAGAGTATCTCTAATCATTATTGCTTCCCTAAAGTTGGTCACTCCCACCAATCCTTTGTCATCCAAAAACTATAAGTGAGTCAAAACTTCCTCACCCACCTTGATACCTGTTAGCAAACCTTGTTGTATTCTCCTCAATATGAGTCTACCAAAAACTTCAGTCAATATGAGAAAAAGATAAGGAGAATAAGGATCTTCTTGACGAAGGCCTTGAGTAGCTCCAAACAATTCTGAGGGAAGGCCTTTTATTAATACTAAGTTTGTTAGAGTAGAAACATAGCTCATGACCCATTCTATCCAATTCTGAGTGTAGTAACCCTCCAAGATCTAACTTCTTCTATACCTAATTTATCTGTAAGGATGAGATACTGCTAATGAATCTATGGATGCAAGGATAGGTACTATTACTGGCAAGAACAATTCAAATGATAGATGTTTCCTCGATTGGCAAAAAAGGTTGACTTGAGATAGGTAAGTCAAGGCAAATGATGAGAGGTGGAGTATTCACTATTGATAGGGGTAAAGAACCCTACTAGCAATGCATTTGTCAATGGTCTATATAGATGCATATTATGTAGTTTTACTAATAGTTATGCTTGTGAATGTTTTCTTTTGGAATTTATTTTAAAAAATGTGTATATATATAAGATATAATAATAATAATAATAATAATAATAATACTTATAATAATAAATAAAGTAAATAATAAAAGAAATAAAATAAAATAGAAAATATTAATAACAAAATATAATAAAAATAAAATTAAAAAGAACCTTATTACTTATTATACAAGACAATTGAGAATATTAGGCATTAAAATTATTATGATGCTTTGGTTGTTGAACGTGGAAACAATGTGGATTCCACATGGTGAGCCTCGGGATGGAAGACTCATAAACAATCAAACATTGTTAAGCATAATTATAGCACTCTTCTTATAAAAAAATAGGAAGTGGGAAAACCGAAACCATTGTGATTGTCATTGTGAGTATTGTCTTCTTTGTTAGGGAAAAAGAACGAAGGAAGGAAGAAAGGGAAAGAAAATATTTTTGGAAATAGAAAGAAGGGAACAAGCACTCACTGGTAAGGATGGATTCCTTTCTGCAAGCTTAATTGGCAAGTTAAAGTCATAAAACTACAGTAAACTAATTGTTAAGTATGTTGAATATTTTTTTAAGTGAATGTAAGATAAATGAATGAAATGTGAACTAGAGGTGAAAAGATTACATTCTGATGCATGAGATTTTTTCTTGGATTTCTTTTATGTTGGATGTGAAAAAATGTATGCACATATAATATTAGCTACATATCATGTTAGTTTGACCACCCTGACCCTTGGAATGACTTTGAAAAACCTTGGAGTGAAATATGCAGAACTCCTAAAGATGAAAGCTATTTTCTCTTACCAGTAATTTATATGAGAAATATCTGAGTTCGATTGCATGATACAACATTTCCATATGGAATATGAAATTGTTATTCTACTTGAGGCCATTGTAAAATAATGAAATTGGGAAATTAGAACCCAGATGATATATATATAGAGTACCCAAATTTATCATTGAACATATCAATACATGTATTCTGGTATTTGAAACTTAGAATGAATTGCATGACGTGTTTTTGAACATATTCCTGGTTATTATGATGAATATACCTATTGAAAGGATGGACGGTTCTATTATGTGTTTTAGATATGGATGAACAAGATTTCTTGAGGGATTTTATATGATGTCTGAGGATTATACTATGTTTAGACATAAAGAATATATTTTGTTCTGCATTTTACCTATTAAGAGGATATTATTTTGAATGAACTATTGCATTAAGTTCTTTAAGCCATTGTGAAAGATGTCCAATCTGTCAACATTGCTAAACTTGCACTTATCTGTAACATACATCCAATAAAACTGGTTGTGGATCTATTTTAGGAGGACACACTCTAGTTTAGAATTCTCCAAGTAAATTTTGGAATGCATGAAAGAGAAATTAAATTAGTTACTTAATACCTTATTAATAAAAAAAGAAACATGGTAAAGTAGTACTCTAAAAATATAAACAAGTTTCTGATTCACCAAATTGCAGATGCGCAAGTGAAGAGCATACTCCTAGTGTTGTAGGATTTTTGATTCACCAGATCGCATTACACGGCAAGTGAAGAGCATAATACCGACAACAAATACATTTTAGAAAATAGAAAAAAATATTAACACGAGTTAGGAAAGGAACAAAAGACATGAAATTGAATTTTATTCTAAAAAGAAGTAATACAACATCAAAACTCCGAATGTGTTTTGACCTATGGGTCTCAACAAAAAATTTTGAGCTCCCTTTTTTGGAGATATTCTCAAAGCTATTTTCGGAGGTGTTGGTGGGATTCCTATGATTGGTGGGTATGGGTTGTTTTAGCCCATGGTATTGTGCCCACAATATTCTAATACCACGTTGTGGTTTAGGGTTGTAAGAGTTTCCTTTATATTTATTGTAATGTCCCATTACGGGCAGAGTGTAAAACAATAATAGAAAGGGAGGTGTGGCTCTTGTTTTCTGGAGTAGCCCATATCGGGTGAACCAGGATAAATCTCTTGTGTTCTATGTGCATGTATTTTTGTGAGATGTTATTTTCTTTTCAATTATTTAATTATGCATTATTATTCTGGAATAAGTCTGGGAAGATCTCTTCACTTTTTATGGCTATGAGAGGCACTATACATAGGATGAAAATATTATATCTTCTTTCTTATATTGTGTAATATGAGCCAGAGACACCATAAATCTTATTTAGACTTCATATTTCAACTACATTATTAAGTCATATTTATCTATGCTTGAATATAAAGAGTCTGCTGCATAGCAACACGAAAGTGGCTATAAGTAATATTGGGTAATAAATAATAGAGGGAAGGAGATATACCGAAACCGTAGAGTAGATTCCTTAAACTATTATAGGACTCAATCAGAAATCAAAACAGTTGGAAAACAAATTAATTTAAGATTCTTTATTTTTTAGGTTTTTCCAGATATGATGGTCATCTTATGATTTCTTCGGTATCCATTATTTCATATTGGAAAGCAAATGATTAGTTAATTGATTCTTTAATTCTTTCTTTAATAGTAAAAGTTATTAATATTATTATAATTAAAATAAATAATATTTCTAGGATGTGAAATTGGTATATGATAAATAGGATCTCTTTAAGGTAATGTGAAATATAAAATGTTTAAATATTGTTGTTGATATTAAATATAATCTTTGAAGATAATTGGTAAATGGTGTAGTTTTAACCTTGGTTATAAAGATAGGAGTATTTTACTCAATCCATTATTCTATACCTGAAAACCATTGCAAATCGTAACCTTTTAAATCTTAGTAAGATAATTATATGATGGAAAATATCAAGATTGTAGGAAGGATGATATTGAATTTATAGTTCAAGATTATGGGTAAGACAATATTTTTTTTTTTGGTAAGTTGGAATTATATAACAAGCAGGTTTTGAAAGGATCCCAAAAACCTTCTTACAACAGGTCAAAATACCAAACCGAGGGTTAAAACCCAAATGACACATCCCACCCAGTGGGAGACTCATTACAAGGATGAAGATAAAATCCCGTCTAGCGGGAAACATCCGAAGACCACCACAAAGGAAATCCCGCCCAACGGGAAAAACCGACAGTCAAAAAGGGAAAATCCCGCCCAGCGGGGACCCTAGCAAATTTAAAAACCTTCCCAGTAGGGAAAACAACAGAAAAAATTACAATCCCGCCTCATGGGGAAAAAACCGCACAATCTGGAAATCCTGCCACGTGGGGAAAACAAGCATGTTTAGGAATCCCGCCAAGCAGGAAAGGCAAACCCTAAACCAGCATGTTTGAGAAATCCCGCCTAGCGGGAAAACCAACAAAATTGGAAGATCCCGCCTGTGGGAAAACCACCAAACCAACCCTAAACCAGGTGTGAAGGGTCCCACTCAGCGGGGAAAAAACTAGCAGCAAGGGAAGGTCCCGCCCCATGGGAAACCCAACAACAACAAGAAATCCCACCTTGCAGGAAAAAAATAGCAGCATGCCCAGAATCCCGCCTTCAGAGAAACCAGCAAGAGAAGGTGAACCCGCCCAACGGGAAAAACCAGCAGTACACCCAAGACTTGCAGACAAACCCACGACCCCCTATCGAGGAAAACCAGCATGACCTGAACCTGTATAAAATCCCACAAACTCGTGGATCCCGCCTAGCGAAAAAACTAGTAGCATGCCCAGAAGAACACAACCCCTGCCTAACAGGAACCCCGATCTGGGATGCAAGCTGCAGAGGAGAGACAGGGAAGCTGTCTCGTGAGCGTCCATGACTGAGAAGGATTTTTACGGGTAGAAAAAATAGCGAAAGCCATTGCATTGTAAGATCTTGAGCCCCCATCCCAAGATCAAACCCTACAAGGAAACAAGCCATTAAAACCACCATCAAGAAAACTTCTAGCCCCACCATTGTCTGTCAAGGAATGGATCCAAGGAGAGATGTAGCTGCATGCATGGGCACCCCCCAGGATCCAAACAACAGACTACAAAAAGATCCCTGAGATCCATCCACAAGAACAAACAAACCCCAGATCTACAAGGAGATCCCGAAGACAAGGGTTTCATGGGGCGACTGGGAAAACCATCTACGAGAAAAGGCACCCCTCGAAGCCAAAATAACGTAGATGAATATCTCGAGCAATAACCAGAAAACCAGAGCCAACCCTCTTCCAATAGCCCCGAAAGCACGCTGGAAACTTGTCGAACCAGAAAACTCAGGGCAAGAAACCACCAAACCCTCCTTGTAGACCAGCAACCCCGTCAAGAGGGAAACCTGAGAAAATAAGGGAACCTAGAAACTAGGCCTGAGAGCAGACCTAGGATGTGGGTAGGGAAGTGGGGAAGTGGGACTGGTCAGTCCAAGGGAGCCTAGGGCTGGAGCCATCCCTCCCTTGCCCCCCCAGGCCTCCCAATTGTATTATGAATGTGGCCCTATGGGTAATACAATATTGGTTTTAAGCCTTTATGGTATTTATAGGAGGACAAATACCACACTCAGTATTAACCATCCTTCTGACAGGTAGGGTCAGAATGGGAGGTATATGTATGGGCATCACTCCTAGGTTAGATCTTGATAGTACTGAGTGGTGAATATTGTACTTGAATTGCTAAATGAATATAGCCCAAAATAATGGTATGGGACATTATATTTTTAACAAGACAAGACATCAATTAGTTACCAGGGTATTAGGTAAACCCTAGACGAGTTCTAGGGAAGATGGTTGTTCATCTAGCAGTTTTCTCTTTCCATCCTAACAAGGGACCTGGCCTTGATGGATTTCCTACAATTTTATTTCAAAGCTTTTGGTATTTATTGAAGAGTGATATGTTAGATGCAGTGGAAGAGGCCCAAAAAAGGAAGGCTATAATAAGTGATATCAATGCTAATTTTATTACCTCGGTTCCCAAGAAGGGTGATACAAAATATTTTGATAATTCTCGTCCAATAAGCCTTTGTAATGTGATTTACAAGATAATTTCAAAATTTATGACAAATAGGTTGAAGGGCATTCTAGGGTGTATTATCTCAAAGGAACAAGGTGGTTTTGTTCGTGGTAAACAAATTCTTGATGGTATAATTATTGCACAAGAGGCCATACATTCTCTTCATTCCATGAAAAAACCAGGTATACTTTTGAAATTAGATATGAACAAAGCATATGATAGGGTTTCCTGGAATTTTTTACATTCTCAAAAATTTTAGCTTTGATTATAGTTGTTGTGAGTGGATTAAATGTTGTTATGGCACTGCAAAATTTTCTATTTTAATCAATGGTTCTCCTTATGGGTACTTCAAGTCATCTTGTGGACTTCGTCAAGGTGATCCTCTTTCTCCTTATCTATTCATTATTCTGTCAGAAGCACTAGGGAGTGCATTTTCAAAGGTAAAAATGGAAGAAAAAATCAAGGGTATTCAAGTTGCAAAAAATGGTTCCTTTGAATATCATCTTCAGTTTTTTGATGATAATTTTCTTTTGGATCATCCCTTAGTCAATGAGACCATGGATTTTAAATCAATATTGTCATGTTATGAGAAGGATCCTGGATAATTGGTAAATTCTTCAAAATCCAAGATATTTTTTATTAATACTGCCCTAGATTTACAATAAATTATTATGAATATTTTTAAAAAAATTCCATCAATCTACATGGGTATTTCTTTGTCTGATAAAGGAAATAAAAAGGAGCTTTGGGTCTCTTTTTTGGATAGAATGAAAGCTTGCTTGGCAGGTTGGAAAGGTAAGTTCTTAACTATGGCAGGAAGGCTACAACCCATAAATACTACTTTGCAATCCATTCCTATTTATATGATGTCACTTTCAAGACTGCCAATAGGTATTGTATCATAAATTGATAAAATTCAAAGAGAATTTCTATGGAAAGGTTGTGAGGAAAAATTTAGGTTTCCTCTTTGTAAGTGGGAAAGGGTTTGCAGAGGAAAGAATATTAGAGTAGGCTTGCGAAATTGTAAACTTATGAATTTGGCATTAGGAGCAAAGCTTGGGTGGAGATTATTCAAAGATCAAGGAAAGAATTGGGTAAAAGTATTGTTAGAATAAGTAATTATTCTCTTAAGTTCTACTAGGATAGACTTGCTTGAATTTCCACTCCTTCATGAGCCAGGTGAACTCTCAGTTATAGTCTACATCATATTTGATGATTTGTTGTAATCCAATGGCTCTCAATGACCAACTTTGTT
Source organism: Wollemia nobilis (assembly GCA_028583015.1). Taxonomy (NCBI): domain Eukaryota; kingdom Viridiplantae; phylum Streptophyta; class Pinopsida; order Araucariales; family Araucariaceae; genus Wollemia; species Wollemia nobilis. The sequence goes on from JAQPPZ010016348.1 coordinate 7,021,696, forward strand.
ATTTATACAAAGTTGATCCATGGAATAATCAATCAGTTCTATTTTTTTCTTCAAATCTTGTAATTCTTTGCAGTTCTACTCTTGGGAAATTCTAACATGGTACAAGAGCAAGATAGATTCTGATAGGCATTCTCTCTTGAATGCAGCCTCTCGAACTAGTTCTTACTCTCTTATATTTTGTTTTTTTTTTTAAGAAAGAGGTTTTATATCTATTGTAGATTGTTTTTTATATCTACAATTTTTTTTGAGGAATTTGCTTATGGTAATATCTAGATAAATATTTTTTTACCTTGTTATGCAAATACTCTCCTCATTTTTTTCTACAATTTTATGTGTCCTCCTCGTATGCCTATGTTTTAAAAAAAAATTTCTCCATATCGAACGCAGCTCACTTCGGCTCCATTTAGCCAATCAATCATTGCATATAACTCAAAAGTGGAGACTAAATATTCATAGGCATTAATATTTTGGTGGGCAATATAATTTTTTTAATTGAAGTTTGGATTTTGTTATATCTTCATGATATCTTTAATTAGAGGAAGCAGCACTCCTCGCATCAAAATAGAATGGACTTTTGGTCTAACTGAATAAACCAAAGTCCATTTATTTTTTTATAAATGTGGCTTTTGGCCACCGCTTATATTGACGTGCATAGAGACTATGTCTCATAAAACATGCATTTTCCTAAAAAAATTCAATCATTCGAAGATCTTATGATTTCCAAATCTTCATTCAACTTGAAATTCTTCCATTTTTTTGTCCTTCGGCGCTCAGGAAGAACTTCAATTTTTTTGTTATATAATCATCTTAACAATGTTTGAATAATATTATTCTCTTGTTTTGAATAGTTTTTCTTCGTTTAAGCATTATACTGATGATTTTTTAGTGGTGCCTATCATCTTATATCCTTTGAGGATCTCTGCAAGTGCACCATAGATGGATATTCAGCATAACTCGTTCAATGCTTTGTGTTAGGTTTTTTTATGCTAATGTCTTATATTTTTAAGCAGTATCTTTGTGTGTGTGCCATCGTTGCCTTCCTCTCGTCTTTAGGGAAGCCTCTCTTCTTACTACCTTCTCTACATCTTCGAGTGCCTTCCTAGCGTTTCGCATATGCAACCACAAGAGACTCTCTGCTAAAATAAAAATTGTAGCATCCTCGTTCTTGAGAGCCTCTCTAGTGTGTGTCTTTCTGGCATCTTCCAGGACTCTTATATTCTTAGCACCTTCTCTGCGTACTACAGCACCTTCCCTACGTATTGCAATCGCAATAAGAGGTGGTATTCAATTATTTAATTTTTTATAAAGTTCACTTCCTTTATTAACCTTTTATATGTAGTGATAAGAAGCAAACCTTTAAAATTTCATGTTTTTCGAAGCTCCAATCCTGCTTATCATGGGCGTTGACCCTTCAGGTATCGTTATAATATTTTATGTTTCTGCTCTACTCAACTCTCAGTGTAGTGAATCATAGCCTTTCAAAGCTCCTTACTCATTGCCCATTGGTGTTGCTTGTTCATTGACAAACGTAGCATCAATATTTCTTTGTTGCCTCTTGTCCTCTATCTGACGTCAATCAAATTTCAGCTTAGATCTACTAAGTCTTTTAAGATAAAAATATACATTTGATCTCTATTTAAATTTGTAGCCTTCAAAAGTTTCTATCCTTTTCTTTCCGACCTCTCCTTGGCCCGAAGATATAAAGGATAGTTGTAATCTCTATAATATAATTTTTTTGGGCGGTTTTATAGGTGCCTTTTTGCACCTATCATAGCATCGAGTGGGGTTGTGATTGCATCAATTTTTACCTCTTTTATTTTTGCCTAATTACCTTTGTTATAAGTCATTTGTTTATAAATCTTGGTAATGAAATATAAGTGAGGATACTTGATTTCAAATTACATTCCTTAATTACATTAAATATCTCAAATAAAAAAAATGTATTATTTCTTTAATTCCTTCTTAAAGCAAATCTCTATATTGAACAACTTACTTTGTTCTAATTAATTTTCTTTCCAAAGTTCTTTAATATTATATAGAGATTTTTTAGTGGATGAAAGTTAGGATATATCATTAATATAAATTATTTCATTATTTCCTTTCTTGCAATAGGTCTCTATATTAATGAACTTATTTTGATTATTTTTTTACACAAAAGTTTCTTAATTTATATAAAACAAAAAATTGATAAAGGAATTTAAGTGAGGATATCTCTTTAATTAACCTTTTTTAATCTATTGTATTCTCAATTAATTATTCCTTTCTTAAAAATTTCTAAAGAGCAAATATATTAAATCAACTATGCACCTATATTGGAAATTCTAAATAACTTATAGTTTCCCTCACATAAGGGTGGGTTATTAAGATAACTAATATAGGAGTCTGGTTGATTAAAAGCCTATGTTCCAAGTATCAAATCTACTCGATACCTATAGTTTCCCTATCGTAAGTACGGGTATTTGAGGAGAAAAGATATATATGCCTGGCGTATTTGTTCTCATTAACCTAAGATTAATATCAAATATCCTCAAAATTACTTATAGTTTCCCTCTCTTTAGGGCGGGTATTTTGAGATATTTGATGTTTCTTAAAGGCTTTTGTTCACTAGTATCCATTGCATTCTCTAAATTAAAGTTAAATGGGGGAAGTTTGGGTTCACTTCAATTTTCTTTGGCAAAATGAATTCAATGAATACAATTGATCCTCTCACTCCTCATAACTACCATACATGGAAACCCAAAATATTAAATCTCATTTCTCAAAAAGGGCTCACACACCTAAAATAAGAAAAGCAACCTGAGTTTGAAAAATAATATGAAAAAATTATTCGTAAAGAGAAGATGTATGAAAAAATAGGTATTATAAGCTCTAATGTAAATGAAAGCTTATGGTTTCACATTATAGATTGTAAAACTCCTTATGAAATTTAGGAGAAACTAAATAACTTGTTTGGGAAAGTAGATCAAATAAGATCAATGCAACTAGAAGCATTATTAACAATATTATCTCTTGAAGACTTCAACAATATTGTTGACTTTCTCACCAAATTCAAAGAAGTCCTCACTCAATACAAAGGCAATGGGAAGAATAAAACTGAAGAAGAATGTATTTATCTAATTCTTTCTAAACTAAATGGTGTATTTCAAATATTTGCAACCACCTTTCTATCTACAAAAGATGCTCTTGGTGCAACTTTTAAAATGCCCTCCTTAGAAGAATTTTGTGATAGACTAACTAGGGAAGAAACAAAACTTACAAAATATGAGATCTCTCTCTTCCTCAAAAGCCTTAGTAGCCTCCACCTCTACTAAATAAAAATTCAAAAAGAAAGAAAGGAATCCCATAACTTGTACTCATTGTAAAAAGAATGGTCATTCTGCAAACAAATGCTAGAAAATATTATAACAACTAGAGGCAGCTATGAAGTATCAAAAGATAAACAATAAAAATTAGATAGTAAAAGCCCTAAATGTTCAAGGGAAGACCACCAATACTTTATCTAATTACTGAGTCCTAGATTTTGGAGCAACTCTTCACATGACTACTTTAGATGAGTCATTCTCTTCTATCTCCTCAAGTTCAACATGTAGCATAGAAGTTGGCGACTCTTCCTTTATCCCAGTCAAAGGAAAGGGTGATATATCCATTGATGGTGGATCTATCAATAATGTTCTCTATGTTTCAAATATTGCAACAAATATCCTCTTTGTCTATCATATTTATACTTTTGGAAAGGGGAAAATTGTTCTCTTCTCTCCAATAGGAGTTGAGATAAGAGACTTTCAAGACCCCCACTCTCTTATAGCCAAAGGAGATATTTATCACAACACTCACCTATTTCACTTCAAAGGATTCAAAAATCTAGAAGGGGCCTCCTGTTTTGTGGCTCATGGAGATCTTGAAAGAAAAATTTAGCATGAAAGATTTGGTCATCTCAATTATAACTACCTAAAGGAATTGAACACCCATGAAATGGTAACAGGTTTACCTCAAGTCTCTTCTATTTATGGAGTATGTCCTGTATGTACTCTTGGAAAGCAACATGGAGATCCTTTCCATCCAAGTGGTTCTCTAAAAGCCTCATCCCCTCTAGAGTTAATCCATAGTGACTTGATGTTTTTCCCAGAGCCTTCTTTCAAAGGAGAAAAATACGCTCTACCCTTCATTGATGAATTTTCCAAAAGAACTTGGGTCTAATTCCTAAAATCCAAAAGTGATGTTCTATCCCACTTCAAAATCTTCAAATCCTTAGTTGAAAATCAGGCCTCTTGCGACGTCAAGCAAATTTGCATAAATAATGGGGGGAATACTGTAGTAATAAGTTCTCAATATTTCTATTAATTCATGGCATCATTCATTAGCATTATTTCTCCCATAATCCGTAGAAAAATGGTATTACAGAGAGGAAAAACCAAACATTGAAAAAAATGGTAAACTGTATGCTCCATTCAAGAGATCTTCCAAAAGTTTTTTGGGTAGAAGTTATTAACTGTGCAAACTATATTCAAATTTGCACACCTCATAAAGCTCTTAACCATTTAACTCTTGAAGAAGCATGGATTGACTCAAAACTAGATGTCTCCTTCAAGATTTTTGGGTGTACTACTTTGGCACACATCCCAAAGAAGAAAAGGAAGGCTCTAGATAAGAAAAGTAAAAAGCTCATATTTGTTGGTTATTGTAAGGAATGAAAGCATACAGAATCTTTGATTCCACAACTCATGAGGTCTTTTTCATAGGAATGTCCAATTTGATGAAACATTCCCTCAAAAATATCCTCAACCATCATCTTCCTCTATTGAGCCTTTTCCTATAGTAGAACCTCAATATAATGAAGAACCAACTTTAGAGATTAATTTAGATATTGATGATCAAGATGAGGAACCTATAACTCCAACTCAAAGTCTTTCCACTCCTTCCACTATGCCAAAATGGGCCCGCACCATTGTTAAACAAGCTATTTCTTACATCCAAAATCTTCCATCATCCAGATTAACCAACTCCATAGGCACTGGTCTTGTCTGTCAGTCTATTTCCTCTGATCCTCAATCCTTCAAAGAAGCAACTGGTATTAAAGAATGGTATGATGCCATGGAAATGAATTCTCTTCCTTAATCAAAAAAGAAACTTGGGATTTAGTTCCCCTACCTAAAGGAAGGAAATTAGTTCATTGTAAATAGATTTATAGAACAAAATATGGGCGTAATGGAGAAATTGACAAACACAAAGCTCGCCTAGTAGCCAAAGGTTTCTCTTAAATTGAAGTAATTGATTATTCTAAAACATTTGTACCAGTTTTCAAAATGGATTCTGTTAGACTGGATCTTGCTTTGGCTGCTTTCCAAAAGTGGCCTATCTTTCAAATGGATGTAAAAAGTGTTTTCTTACATGTGAAATTAAAGGAAGATATGTTCATGGAACAACCTGTTGGTTTCACTCAAGAATCTTCTCTTTTTTGTAGGCTAAATAAGTCTCTCTATGGCCTCAAACAAGATCCTAGAGCTTGGTATGAAAAAATGGACTCCTTCCTTCTTTACTTGGGTTTTTCTCATTGTGAGTCTGATAACACAGTATACATTTGGAGAGATGAGGAAAAATCACCTTACTTGTTCTATATGTTGATGATCTACTACTCACTGATAGTGACTTCTCTCACATTCAAACTATAAAATACTCCCTATGAAAAATTTGATATGACTGATCTGGGTCTAGCTCATTACTTTCTTGGGATCCAAATAAATAAAAAAGATTCAAGAATTTCATTGTGTCAACAAAAATACACTCTATATCTTCTTCAAAGGTTTAAAATGACATATTTCAAACCTTCTCTTATACCTTTTCAGTCTGGAGTCAATAGAAATACTTCCTGCACATCCCCTCTATGTGATGTAACTCTATATCATCAGCTTGTAGGTATTCTGTTATACCTTACTCATACTCGTCCATATATCTCATATTTTTTTGGCTTAATATCCATATTCTCACATCAACCTCATTTCAGTCATTGGAAAGCAGCAAAAATAATCCTCCGCTACTTGCAAGGAACTACTCACTTTGGGCTCTTATATGAGGGAAAATCCATGGATATCATTGGCTACACGGATTCAGATTGGGCAGGTTCAGTAGAAGATAGATTTTCAACTTCTGACTATATCTTTTGTCTAGGTTCTTCACAAATTGTTTTGTTATGCAAAAAACAAGCAATGGCCTTATCATGTACAGAGGAAGAATACAGGGCAATAGCTTTATCAAGTTAGGAAGCTCTTTGGCTTCATTATATTCTAATATAATTTGATTTTTCCTATGACAAACCTATTACTTTTTGGTGTGACAATCAGAGCATAATTCATATTACACGTAATCCAGTTGAGAATCAACGTACCAAGCACATTGAGATACACATGCACTTCATTCGATAGCATATTCAAAATGGGGACATATACTTGGACTATATTCCAAATTAAAATCAAGTTGCAGACATCTTCACCAAGTCATTTCCTTCTCCGTGTTACATATAGTTGCGAGAGAAAATTGGATTATTACAACTACATTGAAACAGATGTCTTTCACCTCTCCTTTTATTATTGTATTTTTTGGAGGATGGTTTTTTCCCATGTGGTTTTTTTTACCATCTCTCCCTTACATATTTTACATGAGTACCTCATCAGGCCATGTTGTCGGGACTCATTTTTTTGTTATTAAGGACAATCTTCGTCATTCAAAGACATGCCTCTTTATTTCATAGCAGATGGTTTTTCCCATGTGGTTTTTCACCATATCTCATATATTATAAATGAGTACCTCATTAGGCCATGTTGTCGGGACTCACCTTTTTTTGTATTAAGAGGACAATCTTCATAAACCGAATACATACCTCTTCCTTTTTTATTTTTTGATAGATGGTTTTTCCCATGGGATTTATACCATCTCTTCATACAAGAAATCATTATACATGAGTACCTCATCAGGCTCTATTTTTAGGACTCATTTGCACAATACACCTCTAGTATTACTTAAGGGAGGTGTTAGAATAAGTAATTATTCTCTTAAGTTCTACTAAGATAGACTTACTTGAGTTTCCACTCCTTCATGATTCAGGTTAACTCTCAATTATAGTCTACATCAAATTTGATGAGTTGTTGTAATCCAACGGCTCTCAATGATCAACTTTGTTATTTATACAAAGTTGATCCATGGAATAATCAATCAGTTCTATTTTTTTCTTCAAATATTGTAATGCTTTGTATTTCTACTCTTGGGAAATTCTGACAAGTATTACTTCAAAAATATATAGGTTCTCTTGATTCAATAAAATTGTTTAGGAAAATAACTCTACCCAAAGGATCATCAACATGGAACTTCATATCAAAGAGTTTGTAATTGATAAAGAAATATATTAGATGGTTAGTCAATGAGGGGATTTATGCAAATTCTTGATCTAATGCTTGGTTGAAGCCTTATCCTCACATCTCTAACTCAAAATGGAAATAATTGGCTCAAGCTTGCCTAGCATGTGAAGGTCCAAAGGTCAAATATTATACTGTTATGAGAAAAAACTCCAAATCATTCATTTATTTTAGTGACCTAGTTGAATGTGAGGAACTCAAAAAAATTACATATGAACTTCAAAATATGCTTCTAGAGTTTTATTTGCTAATTTTAACATGAAAATATGAGCTAGTTTGGAAATTATCAAAGGATGGTGGATACTTAGTAAAGTTAGGATATGAGGATTTAGAACAATCAAAATTTCCTTCTCCTAAATATTTTCCTTGAAAGAATGTTTGGTCATTAGAGACTCTCCCTAAGGCCTCAACATCTCTTTGGTTAGCAGTTCAAAGTAATATTCTTTCAGGAGAGAGTCTAAAAAGAAGAGGATATTATGGACCCTTCATATGTGCCTTGTGTGAGAAGGATTTAGAAATGTTAGACCATTTACTTCTTCATTGTTCGTTTGCTCACACCATTTGGGGTTACTTTTTAAAAAATATGAAATTATATTAGGTATGTCCATCAACATTTAAAGAGTTGATAAAATATTGGGTAAATTATTTCAAAGCTAAAGCATTATGTATTCTTTGGAGGATTGGCCCTGCCATTATTTGTTGGAATTTATGGCTTGAAAGGAATAATATAATTTTTAAAAATAAATATCAAAATCATGCCTAAGTTTGGAACCGTATCAGTGCCTCTCTTGTAGAATATCTACAAATATGATGATCATCATGGGAAGTCTCAATTATAAAAAAAAAAAGTGCTAATAACTTAGCTATAGGATTTGTACATACATGGAAGATTCATTTGTGATAATAGAATTAAAATAAATGATCTACTTTGATCTATGGTAAAATGAAAATTTCTAAAAATTGGAATTTATCAAAATTAATTTTGATGGTGCTTCTAAAGGAAATCCAGGAGAAGCTGTTGGAGGTGGTGTTTTTAGAAATAATGAAGGCAAAATTTGTTAGAAAATTAAACTACTTGATATCATTCAATGACAAATATCTTGCTTAAATAGCAAGTGATTACAATCTGATCCATTGGATCATAACTAACTGAGCTAATCTCAGCCACATAAATTATCCTAGTAACAACTTAGGATATAATTTATTATTATAACACCCCCTTAAGTGGTACTAGGATATACTAACACCCCTCCTTAAGTGATACTAGGAGGTAGTGAAAAAAAACAAAACCAAAAATAAGTGGCATATCCACAAGTATGAGTCCTAGAAACAAGGCTTGATAAGGTACTCATGTACAATATATCTATATGAAATATCTTCTAAAAGAGGAGATGAGAAAACCAAATGCCAGAATAGAAGAATAAGAAGTGGGAAGATGTGCATGGAGGATGGAGAGGAAGGAATATGTCCTCTTCAACCCCCCTAGGACAACTTCCATCAAGAAGCCTACAAAGGATCCATTAGATGTCTCAAAAAAGTAGAGAAGCCTCGTCGTTGAACTAAATGAAACCATACTCCTAGACTAGTGCTTGTGACAAATATCAAGGTTGTGAACCATGAAAATAAGGTCACTAAAGAAAACCCTTTGAAACCAAAGTGTCTCACAAAAATAAGAGTGTGAATATAGTGTGGAAAGAACCATAAAAAATTGCAGGGGTAGTCCAAAACCTTTTGAAGGGTAGCCATGTAGGATTTATGTGTACTTTATTATGTGCCTAGTTACCCTTAAATATGCAATACACTTATCTAAAGAAGTGGATATCCAATATGCATAATGAACTACAACATGTGCTTGTTATGTTTATCCATCAAATCTATCCTCATAATGTTCATAAAATAGCATAGCATTAGTACCCCCTTTATTGCTACTTCCCCAACTTTCTTGATTTGAATCTTGTAAAATTTTACCTTATTTCCTTCTTTTTTTGTAAAACTCGTTAGTCATTTTGAAAAAATTCTTAGGCTTCTCATTTTTTTATGGCTTCGTATTAATATAAAATTTGTAAACAACTTCCTTTGGGTGAGCCTAATTGAAAAAAAAAATCCCTTATGCCTATTTCTTCTAACGTAGTGGTGCAAAATTCACTTAAATACCTTGTCAATGGGTGTTGTGTAAGAATTTAGAAAGCATACACAAAGCATCTCAAATATAATAGGTATATTATGTGTTTCATATAATTTTGGATAGTTTAGATTTTTTTCTTTCTCCAATGCTTTTTGTTCTTCTCTTCTCTCCTTGCAAAATTCTCGTACATTTCAAATATCTTCTTGTAATTTCTTGAACTAGTTGATATACTCATAAACAATATCAAATGATTCCATGGATAAGGCTGTAAGCTCAACCTCCAATCTACTATTTTTTATGGAATCAATTTGATCATACAACCCCTAGAATTTCTCAAGCAACACTTTAGGATTCATGGTGCTAATAACATGAGTGTCATATACATTTTCAACATGAAGAACTATGATACCATGAGTCTTATCCTTCTTATTTTTGTAGATTTGTTTCACTTATTTATAATCAAAATCATAAGGCTCCTCATTTACATATTTGAGTAAACCCATACTTTGGAGTAAAGCTTCAATCTTGATCTTCTAGGTAGCATAGTTAGGACCATTCAACAAGGGCACATTGTGATCTATAAATATTTTATCAAATACAAAATTCTACATGCAATAATGGCTATAAATAATACCTAGTAGCAACCTTGAAAAATATGATTGGTCAAACTTGTATTTATACATATCTAGTAGCATATACTCTTCATATCGATCCAATAAAAATCTACCACATTGGTCTAGTTAGAAATTGCCATGTTAGTGCCTATGTTGACTCCTACATCACCTACCATGTATTTCTTAATAATCTATGTGATATCATTAGCTAAGTCAACACCTACATTAACCACCACGTGTCATACTACATCACCTATACAAAATCTAAAGTTCACATATGTCGCACCATGTAATATATATGAATTTCCATGTCACTTATATGGACTATCATGTCATCCATTTATACTACCATATGTTTCCTTAGGATTTGATTACTGGTTGCTAGGTCAATGGTATAGATCATCATGTTAGTTGTATAGACTACCATGTGTCATTCATATGCCATTGCCATGTCATCACATGCATGTAAATATGTGATGTCATCAAAAATTGCATTGTCATCAAGGATTATCATGTCATTAGTTTGGATGACATCATCATTATAAACAAAAAATATAGATGAGGGAAATCAAACCTAAGACTTCCCATGGGTGAAAGACTTATATCCCTCTATCTATCCATCTCCCCAAGTGTAGCACTTGGGAGATAAGGCACAAGAACCCTATACATTACCAATGCCAACCAAATTTGCCCCCTTATAGACCCCCTTGTAGACATATACTTGCATCATGATAACACAAATGTGTGCCTACATGCCCAATTTTTTGTGCCTTTCCAATGGATATTTCTCAAAATATTATTTTAAAATTTGTAAAAATTAAAATTTCATAAGAAAATGAAAAAAAAATTGGACACAAATTTGGAGTACCTAGAGACAAAATGAGTTAAAGTGTTGAACTAGAATCCACCTAAAAATCTACAAATAATCTAGATATATTGATATTTTTTGTAAGTATTATAGTTTTTCCTATGTAACCCTTTTATCGAACATAACCAATTAGGACATCCTCTCATGCTTATGTATAAAAAACATTGTTAGACCATTTTTGTAACTTTTTCAAGTGGGTTAGAGGCCTTTGCTAAGCATGAAAGCCAACCCATGACTTCTCTAGTACCAAAGGTCTATCTAAAAAAATTAGCCTCTTCTTTTTTTCTTTCATGGCATCTAAGAAATCTACCCTCTCATCTATATTGTTATTAGACCAAAAATAAAAGAGAAAAGGAAATGTATTTTTAAATCATAAAATATAAACAAAGCTTCTAAAAACCTCAAAAACTCAATCCTAAAACTAGGGTATCTATTTTGTTTGAATTTTTAAAACAAAATCAAGATTGAGTGCAAATGAGAGGAAAAAGGAACTTGTCAATGAATGTTTCTCCTAGATCAAATCTATTAAGATCATCATGATTCAATTCCACCTAGGGTTTAATAAAAAATCCTTCTTTCAAGTATACATCAACCTTTAAAATAACATCTTCTTAGCTTACTCCAAGAATGGTTGCCCTTGAGATAAGCTCAAAGAAAACACTTGCCAGCAAAAGCAATCAAGTAATGGAGATTCACACCCAATCTAATATCATGTTGTATTTCATAGTAGTTTCTAGAAATGAATAAAATCAAGCATTACCTAGTATTTCTTAAGAAAACAATACACAAAACAAAAAATAACAAAAAATATAATGGGATGACCATAGACACAAAATAATCTCACTAAATATAAATTGAAATTACACTTCAACCGATAGCTAAAATGGTTGGTATGAGGGGGTATTTATATCAAAATATAATTTTTCTTAAGGTCAAGGTTATGAGATGAAACTTCAAGATTAAAATATTATAAAAATTTACAAAAGACCTTTCTCAAGGTTTACATGGGCCAACAAGCAAATAAAATTGATACAAGTATAAAATTTGGTTGTGGCCTAAAGAGAAGCTTAACCACCACATATTCCAACATAAAATACATTTCAAGATTAATATATTCAATTTAGCTTAGTATATTATTTTTAGGCCAAGGATATTAAGTGTGATGAGCATGTATTGATTGGTTTTAATGAATACTTTAGAACATCTGAATCAAATGCACTCAAAAATTAATGTGATCTACATTGTTAAAATGGATTATATTCTTTCCAAGTGGCAATTAGATGTGATTATCAATATTTAACTAAAATTAAAAATTATATGTTATTTTTACCAACTGATGTGGAATCAAAGAAGCTAAGAATTGCATTGCTAAGGGGTGCTTAAATAGGCACCAAATTACAACTAATTACCCTTATATCGAGCAACCAACCCCTTGGAATGAGTAACCAATTCCCAAATTGGGAAGATAAGATCTTATCCAAAGGCTTATTTTAGGGATTGACTATCATCAATCCAACTAGCAACATCCTCTAGAAGATATTTCCAACTATCCTACTCTAGAAGACTTCTACCAAGTCCAATGTGAGCAATTAAGTCTCACATTTTACAAATTATTCATAAAATTTAAAATTAATACTAAGTCCTATTCCAAAGACTAAGCCTAACCTAAGGTTTTATTAAACCTAAGAACTTAAACCTATTCCTATCACTTGATATCCTCATCATACCTCCCCACAATAGAAGCATTAGACTCTAATGCTTTTACAATAGAAGTGGGCTTATTTGGAAGAACTCAAGTTGGATGAAGCAGAAGCTGCAAATTAGGTGTCAAATGGTTAGGAGTGCTAATGATGTCAATAATTCCAAGAGGTGCCTTATCTAGAAGATAATTCTTGATAACAACTTGATTGCCAACCTAAGAAAAATCTTGAGAAAGTTGTTGAGGATGAATGACCTGCTACTTAGTTTGTGGAGTCTACTTCAAAATAGGAACCTATTTAACTAAAGAAGGTTGTGGTTTTTGAATAGATGAAGAAAAAAAAAATAGTAGTTTGAGGAGCAAGAGGAGGTACTAAAGAAAAAGAAATGTCCTTTGGCTTGCTAAAGACCAATGTAATAGTTTTTAGCTGGGTGGAGTGAATCGTGGTATTCTTCTTAGAATGAATAAAAAATATCTTATTCTCATGATGCATTGTGTAGGTGTTTTTAGAAGTATCATATTGATCCCTCTTTTCATACTGGTAGGGCTTGCCAAGAATCTACAACAATAAATTGGAGTCACATTACAGGTGACTCTATCCACATAGTGTGGATCAAATGCAAAGGACACAATGCAAGTTTTTGTAATCATGGAGGAGGAACCCACATCCTTCCATCCAAGTGAGTATGGATGAGGATGGGGTTTTACAAGAAGTTACAACCTATCGACTACGGCTCTTGAAATCAAGTTCTTTTGAGAGCCATTGTTGATGATACAATCCATAAAGTAATTATGCATTAGGTGGGCTCATGTGATGAACAAATCTTCATGACCACATTAATACACATTTTGTGTTAACAAGGTAATATTGTGGAGCTTATCCTTGAGCTCATTATACTTTTTGGCTTCTCCCATAACCTCAAGAGGACCATCTTGTGGTTCCTTAGGTTGATATTCTACAATAATATTCTTCTTCTTTCTAAAGCACTTAGATTCCACATGTCCTCTTCTTTTACAATAATCATAAAATTTCTTACTATTGAAAGAAGAAGAAGAAGAGGCAAAAGAAGAAGGAGAAAGAGAGGAAGAAGAATTATTCTTCATTTATTGTTTTTGTTGTTTGGGTGCTTTGTAGGTACCTGAAGATCGAGATCCACCTAATTGAGCATCAAACTTCTCCTCTACAAGTTGTGTTGATTGTACACCACATTCAAAGTTGTGATAAGTGTATATTTAAACTCCTTGGAAAGTGGTTCTTGCAATCCACTCTTCAAATTGTTGATTAGTTTTATAGTTAATTATTGGATTCCATTTAAAATTCTTAATTTGTTAAACTTGCTAATGTATTCTTGGATAGTCATTTTGTAACATTAACTCAAACAAAGCCATTGGAATTCAATATGTTTAGCATAATTGGAAGTATAGAAGGTTTACTTCAATGCTTTCATTAAATCATCCCAAGTGTTGATGGAATCCTGATTGCTTTGGCAGTCTATTATCAATACTTTGGCTATGCCTAAAAGCTTTAGCATAGCAAAGGAGACTTGCTCATGCTTTGAAATCTTGCTATACTCAAACCATGTGTCCATACTGAGAATCCAACTACTTATGACCTTAGGATCACGGGACCCATCATAAGGTTTGACCTCACATTTGGATTTGACTTCACTATTAGTGACTTTATTAGACAAAATTCTCACTATTGCAGCTATTGTGACCATTTGCTCTACCAAATCAGGAGCCATTTGATACCTCATATAAGCCAATAGTATGATTTACAAAAGGGACATAAATGGATTACAACAAATAATGTGCTTCTTTTTTTTGCCCCAAATAATTATAAAATTTGAGATGTTTATGAAATTTTACAATGCTTTTAAAAAAAAGGGGGTAAAATTTAAAATTTACAAGCAAAAAAATAACTTTCCCCTTTTGCAAAATGAAATTTAATTAATTTTCCTTTGCAAAATTCAAAATTTATTTTTACCCCCTTTTAAAAAAAAATGCTTTACACTATAGTTAACAGGTTTGAGTGAGCAAGCATGGTCAACTGGAAATCATTCGATAGTAAACAAGCATTGGTCAACAATCCAAAGAAGGTGCACAATAGGAGGCTAGAGCACCAGTCAATGTAGAGGGAAATCGTTGTAGCCAATGGTCACTGGCTACCTAAATAGGGTATGATTACCCTATTTGAAGGATAAAAAATCCTATTGCCCATGAAATGTGGGATAATTATTTAATTTTGTGAAAATAAAACAAAATTTGCAACCTCCTCGAGACACCATGTGTCAAATTCTAGGTCATTGGATCTAGATGCAATAACCCTTCCATGTGTCTCCTCATGATTCGATTTCCATCGATGCACATGATTGGTTGAGATCTACCAATTAGGAATAAGATTGGACTACCTCAAGATTTGTATGGCCAATTAGAATAAACAAGAAGATTCTTGATCTAAAATATTTTTTGACCAATGGGTTTAAAGCATTGATTTTTACATCATATTCTTGGGTTTCATGCAAGGACGTTTAAAGGGTTCTACATTAGACCTATGTCAAATTTTGAGCTCTACGGTCTTGGATTTTGTGTGACTGTAAGGTCATCAAGTGTTATGAAAAAAAATTTAGGGCATGAGACCTATTACAGTCGAGATCTAAGTCAAAAACCTCCTATCATCAGCCACTTTCAACCTAGATAGAATCTATGGTGGTGAAATGTGTAGGCTCCCCCACATTGGTGTCTTCAACACTGGAAAAGTGCAGGCTCAGGCCTACATTGGTGTCTATGACGTCGAGTCGATATAGGCACCAAGGCTAACATCAACCTTGATGACATAGCTACCATAGGTGGGTGAGGGCCTATAATCTTAGTTCCATACTTACCTCATATTTTTTTAATAAAAATGAAAGCTTCTTTTGTTTTTTTTAAGGCTTAAGAAAGATTTTTTTACTATATAATAGATCAAATATTTCAAATAATGGACTAACAAAATATAGAAAAAAAATTTAGCAGAGGCAGTAAAAGGTAGAAAAATGATTAGTAGAGGCTAATTAGTTAGAAGAAATTGGCAAAATATTGCACATAATCAATCAAAATAGAGGAAGAAAAATCATCACATTTATGGATGAACAAGATCTTAAAGAAGAAACAAATGTAGACACCAGCAAGAATTTATTGGCAAATGGTAGTAGAAAGTTGAGGTAGCAACAAGGGAGAGAAACTAGCAAGGACAGCTACCAGCAATTTGAGGCATCAAGAGGCAGCAAAATGACCACCAAGGAGATCTTATTCCAATAGCTATATTCTCTTTTTTTCCTCATAGCAAACCTTAAATCCAATTCAAGGAAACTAAATTTCACCAAAGCAGTCTTCAAATTAATTGTAATAAAGAGCTTCAAATTTAGGATCTTGTTGGCCAAAATTCACCCAAATCCAAACAAGCAGCATGAGGTTGGAAATCACTCAAACCCTCTACAATTCCCTATGCATTGATACCACTGATGTGGAATCAAAGAAGATAAGAATTGCATTGGTAAGGGGTGCTTAAATAGACACCACACTACAACTAATTTCCCTTAGATCAAGCAAAAAACACCTTGGCATGAGAAGCAAATTTCCAAATTGGGAAGATAATCTCTTATCCAAAGGTTTATTTCAAGGATTAACTATCATCAATCCAACTAGTAACATCCTTTAGAATATATTGCCAACTATCCTACTTTAGAAGACTTCTACCAAGTCCAATGTGAGTAATTAAGTCTCATATTTTACAAATTATTCATAAAATGTAAAATTAGGACTAAGTCTTATTACAAAGACTAAGCATAACCTAAGGTTTTATTTAGAACTTAAACATATTCCTATCAATTTATTTCCTCATCACCAACCCTAGTGGGTGGGTTGTTACATATGATAAAATTCAAAGAGATTTTATTTTAAAATGATGTGAGGAAAATTTTATATTTTCTCTTTATAAGTGGGATAAGTTTTACAAAGAAATAATATTGGAGGAGCAAGCTTGAGAAATATTTAAAAAATTTGGAATTAGGGGTAAAACTTGGTTGGAGATTATTCAAAGATCAATGAAAGAGTTGGAAAAAGTGTTACCTCAAAACTATATAGGTTTTACTAATATAATTAGATAGTTCAAGAAACAAACCCTATGTAGAGGCTTGACAATATGGAACTTTGTATAAGATAGTTTAGAATTGATTAAGAAACTGTTGGAGATACTACATTATTTGGACCCCTTGTAATATTGGTTTTGTAGATGACTTATATTTGTATAATATATGTATCAATATAAGAGAAATTTCAAGGTGTCATAATAGGTCATAATAGAGAATGAAGAGTCACATGATATATGGAAATATGAGAGCCTTGTCTTTATGAGAGTAATATGAAAGGTTGCATCTCTAAGATGAAAGAGGAGAGCAGTAGTTAGAGAACTAAAAAGTCATGTAAAATGATATATTGGAGGTAAACTTCCATGCAATATAATCAATCTAAATCATTCTTTCAGTCCTATGATATTTTCCATATTTGAGTTGTATTTTGTGAGGTATTATTGTATTTAGTTTCATTGTTTTTTGAAAAATAATTTGAAAAAACTTGTATTAAAAAAAATTTCATTTACAAGTTGGGATGAGACTTTTCCTAGCCTTAGTCAGAGAGAAAACATGTTTACAATAGTAAAAGAAGATTTGCATTGGAGCCAAATCTCTTAAACCATATTTCTACAATGACTGTTCACCTGTTTACAACTATAAAAGAAGATCTACATTGAAACATAAATCTCCTAAACAGTATTTCTGGAATGGTTATCCAAATTAGCTAAGCATTGGATTTACTCACCAACATGCCTAATCATCTCATCCTCAATAGCCATGTCACTGTGCCACTGAACCCCTACCTCCTTCTCAGTACCCATCTTAGCCAGAAGTCTACCACTTTATTTAGATCTCTACTCACATAAACTGGAATCACATCATCTAATTCCCTCCATAATTCCTTAATTTGAGTGACAAGAATCCTCAACCTCCATGTTTACAAAGCAAAGTTCCTCATGCAATCTAGAGCTCCAACCATTATTTGAGAATCTGATTCTAGGATTATCCTCCTGTGACTTTGTTTTACTGCCCAAATAGAAGCATATTTGATAGCTAATGCTTATGCTTAATTGTTTGTGGCTCTTCCCAAGCCTTGCAGTTCCCAATAGAGCATTGTTCCAATATGGTTCCAAAAAACCACTCCAATTCCAGCTCTACCCGGATTACCTTTTGCAGCTCCATCAGTATTAATTTTAATCCAACCTTCTGGGGGTGGTTTCCAACTAGCTTTGTCCTGTCCCTCTTGCACTTCAACTTCTTTTTCCATTGCCCCAATAACAACCTAAGTTTCCTCTTTAGCATAGACTGCCACGCTTTCGTGACTTTGCTCCAAATGACCTGCCAAACTCCATCTAAAGAAGAAAAAGTTTCTCTAAAAATTCTAGCATTTCTCTCCAACCACACTTGCCACCAAATAAATTTTAATCCAAGATCCCAACCAATACAAAGAGATTTAGATTTAAATCTACCCCTCTTCCATCTTTCCCAAATATTAATCCGATTCAAATCACCATTAACTTGAATTTTATAATATAAAAATCATATCTCCCAAATCGAGCACGTGAATGGACACTCAAACATCAAGTGATCAGTTGTTTCCTCACTCTTGTAGCATAAAACACATTGATATGGACCAATGATTCCCCTACATCTGAGATTATCAAAAGTAAGAATTCCATTATGCATGAACTGCCAAGCAAAAAATTTTACTTTCAGCCAACCCTTGGACTGCCAAATCTTTCTCCAATCCTCAACCTGATATGTATGAGGAGGAGGCTCTGGAAGGATCTTATCATATCCATACTTCACTTTGTAGACACCAAGGCTCCCATATCCCCAAGCTAATTCATTCTCCTCATCTCTACCTATGAGAAATATTTCTGCAAAGATTTTAGTCATGATGGGTGTCAAATCCGGAGGGATTAAAATTGGCCACTCATCCAACTTCTTAAACTGCTTAAACTTATAATCCCCCAGCTGACTAGTGTTGAAATAAATTTCAATTTGGACCCATCCCTTGGTTTCTATGGTTTTTTTTATTGGTTCCAATTCAGGAAATTCAACAATGATAGGTGGGTATTGATCCCATGAATCTGTCCAAAATTGTGCCTTCTCCCCTCTCCCCACTTTCCAAAATAATCTATCTTTTACTACTTGAGATCCTAACTTGAGAGCTTGCCACACTAAGGACCCATTACCATCCAAAGGTAAATGACCCACCTCATTTGGGTTTACATGTCCCAAATATTTACTAGTTAAGATTTTATTGAATAAAGAAGTTGGTTGGGAAATCCACCTCCAATAAAGCTTTCCAACCAAAGCTTTATTATTTAACTTTGATCTTCTCAGTACCAAACCTCCTTTTACCTTGGGCTGGCTTACTTTATCCCAACCTACTAAGGCCCATTTCCTCTCTCCTTTTACTCCTTCCCATAAAAATTTTCTATCCATCTTGTCCAACTCTTTCCATATGGTATGTGGGGCAGCAAGGATAGAAAATTTATAAATTAGCATGGCCTGAATGACTGATTGTAAAAAGTTAATCTACCCCCATAGCTTAACCATTTGTGAGACCAATGATTAATTATGTCCTTGATACAATCCAAAATATTCCTCTAGATATATATTTTTAGTTTTTTAAAATGCAAAGGGACCCCCAAGTATACCACTGGGAGATTAGTCCTTGTGAATCCTAAGATCTCTAAAATTATGTCCTAAAGCCTTTGATCAAGATTGAAAAAGACCACTTTGGATTTTTTATCATTGATGACTTGGTTTGTATCCCTAAGGTAGACATTAAGTGTATCTCTAATCATTCTTGCTTCCCTGAAGCTGGCCACTCCCACCAATCTTGTGTCATCCACAAATTGTAGGTGAGTCAAAACTTCCTCACCCACCTTGATACCTATTAGAAAACCTTGTTGTCTTCTCCTCAATATGAGTCTACCCAATCCTTCAGCCAATATGAGAAAAATATAGGGAGAGCAAGGATCTCCTTGATGAAGGCCTCGAGTAGCTCCAAACGGTTGTGAGGGAAGACCCTTGATTAACACTGAGTATGTCAAAGTAGAAACACAACTCATGACCCATTCTATCCAATCCTGAGAGAAACCAAAGGTTGCCATAATCTTTGACAAGAAGCTCCACTCCACTCTATCATAAGCCTTTGACATATCTAATTTTATGAACATTCCTCTATTACCAGATGTTTGCATTGAATGGATTGCCTCCTGAGCTAGAACCACACCATCCAAGATCTACCTACCCTCTACAAAATCCCCTTGCTCCGAGGAGATAATGTTATGTAGAATAGGTTTTAGCCACTCAGCCATTACCTTTGTGATTATTTTATATATGACGTTGCATAAGGCAATAGGTCTATAATCTGAAATATGTACCCCCTCCTCCCCTTTTGGAATTAAGGTAATGAAAGTATGATTTAATGCTTTAAGCATTCTTTTACTACCTTTGGACTCCTCTATAATAGCCATTACATCCTCCTCCAAGTTATCCCAAAAGGCCTGAAAAAACTCAATTGGAAAGCCATCTGGACCTGGTGTTTTTTCGGTGCTCATTCCAAAGACTACATTCTTCAGTTCCTCTCTATCAATGGGTTTAAGTAGGGTCTGATTTTCTTCTTTAGAGATAACAGATGGTATGACAGCAATAACTTCTTTTTGAGCCTCTTCATCTTGCACCATACTTTCCTTAAATAGTTTAGAAAAATAATCCATTTAATGGAAATGCATACCTGGAATTGTATCAAAAGAGTGTTTGTTCTCATCTTGAAGAGCTTCCATTTTGTTCATCTGTCTCCTAGCACAAGAAGTCCGATGGAAAAAATTGGTATTTTTATCACCTTCTAATAACCAAGTGGTTCTTGCTCTCTGTTTCCAGTAGGTCTCCTCTTGGTTGTTAATGTCCTCAACCGCTTTACACAATGCATCATCATCTTCTTTGAGATGCTCTGTAATTTTTCCTTCCCTAAAGTATTTTTGAACCTCATCCCATCTGGCCACCAATGGAGCTCTTTGGACCTGGAAGTCTGTCTTGTTAGCTCGCCTCCATTGTTTTAGTTGATATTTGACATAATGAAGTTGTTTGTGGAATCTAAACATTGTTGTCCCATATGCTGGGTGACCTTCTTCCCACCACTGTGGAATTTTCTTTCGAAGTTCCTCTTTTTATAACCAAAAGTTTTCAAATTTAAATGGTTTGTGATGTTGCACTGTCTTTATCCCTCCTTCCAAAAAAATGGGAAAGTGATATGAAACTGGACCCTCCAAAATCTGAAATTTTATATTCCATTTTACAAATGCCTCCTCTAAAACCAAAAAACGGTCTAACTTCACCTTCTTGCTATGTGGCTCCCTCCTCTTATTAGTCCAAGTATAGTTGGTTCCAGGGCATTTAATATCCACCAAGTGTAATGCCTAGACTTGGGCAATCATAAGTTGATCCCCTAGGTCCAAAATTGGGGTTCCCCCTTCCTGATATCTAGAGGATAATTTAGCATTAAAATCCCCAACAATAATCTAGTCTAAATCTTCCCTTGAGACTCTCATGTTATGCACAGCTTTCCATTGATGCATCTGACCATATAGGTTTTGAGCCCCATAAAAATTTGTGATTAAAACATGTTCAGATGTGACATTATTTCTAAAATGTGATGTGAGAACACCCCTCTAAGCTATATGTTCTATTGCAGTCCATTCAAGATAGTTCCAAAGAGTAACTATCCCCCCTGAGGCACCTTGGGTAGCCACTTCCATATGACTAGCACCCCTCCAAATTTTGTTAACTGTTTTACACATAAGATCTAACGATATTTTTGTCTCCTGGATAAGCAAAAAAATTGTTTTACATTTTTCTAAGAGTCTTCGAACAGCATATTGATGGGTTCTACTGTTTAAACCCCTAACATTCCATGATTATATAATCATTGGTTACCTTGAGAGCAGTAAACATCTATTGGCCTCACCGATCCTCTAGTGATCAGTTTGTCTCCTTGAACTGCTATCAATTCCTTATTTGATTTTCTACCCACTCCTTGAGAGTTGCTATTTTTTGATCTCTTTTCCACCCGAGTTATCCCTAAATTTGACCTTTCTCTATTCTTTTCTCGCTATGCCCATGCCGACATCCTTAATTATTGGTCGCTCTTGGTTATGCACTATCAATGCCCTCGCACTCTCCGATCGCGGTAACTCACTGTACTCAATTACCTGCTCTATGATGGGGGGAGATGAAAGAGGAGCTTGAACATTGATGTTATTATTTTCATTATTCCCATCCACCGCTTTCATGAATTGTTCTTCTTGGTCCATTAGTGTCTTAAATATCTCATACCTATTAGAGGGCTTGATTTGGGTTTACTCTTTATCATATTTTTTCTTTTGCCTTCTCTTTCTTTTGGGTTTTTCAAAACCATATCCCTGTGCTTCTTTACCCTGATAAATATTGGTTGGTTCTTTGTTGATTGTTGACTTACCCTCCTTAGGAAGATTTGACATTCCTAGAGGAGCCTCCATTTTTATGTTCATATTATTTGGGCAAGATCGGGCCAAATGCCCATATTTGTGTCAAACTCTGCATCTGAAGGGCAATGCCTCATAATCCAGCTTGTTGAATCCAAGATAGTCCTGCAAGTTCAAGTTCCACCTCTGTCGATAGAGGTTGGCTAAGATCCATTTCCACACATAATCTTGCATAAACAAGTTGTGTTTCCTTCTATTGTGTCTTTGGAAACACCCAAATGTCTTCCAAGGGAATTACCGATAATTTCCAATACCTGCTCACTCCAAAACTCCATTGGAAGTGCATACAAACGGATCCAAACTAGGATAGCAATGGGTTCAATTCGAGGATGAAATCCCACTCTCCAAGGTTGAACAAATAATCCTGTCGAACCATGATTCCTCTTTTTCGATTCGAAAGCCCTATTTCTATCGACAAGTGAAGAAAAACTAACAATAAAATATCCATTGCTAATAAACCATAAAGAATACTCACCAAGAGGCTCCTAGTTTTTTCGAACCCAGGAATGCAAAAAATTTAGGGTAGGGCGAATACCCATGAATTTACAGATCAAATCATGATTGGCTCTATATAAAATTGTTTCTTCAACCATCCTTTGCTCAATGACAATCTTTGGCCTTGATTCTGACTGTGGCAAGCATCCATTAACTCGTTGAGATGTTGATCTATTTCTAGCAATCGTAAAGAGCATTTTTAATGCAGTTTTTTGTGCTTCTTCAGTCTTTGATGGATATTTATCCTTTAACAAATCTGCAAAAGAACTATGTCTCTCTAGAAGAGGATTCGAAGGTGTCCCCATTGGATCCTCCTGGGGCAGCAATCTTGTCTTCAAATCCACAGTAACCAAAAATCTCTTCGGCTACCCAATCGATGCCCTAGTTTTCTCTACCCGAAAACCAGGAGATATCCATTTTTAGATTGAATAAATTCACAAAAAGAAAAAGTATTTAGTTTCATTTTTAATTATGAGATATTGTTGTTATTGTTAGTAGTATTCATTTGATTTATTCTTGATCTTGGATAGATATTTCTATGATTTAACCTATTTAAAAAGCTAGCAATTGTATCAGAGCCAACAAGCTATGAAGTGGATGGACTATTGAACTATGATGTAAATGGAGTATTGGGACAATCATTGCCATCTAATGACAAGCCCAAATTAAAAAAAAATAAAAAACGCCTTTGTGTAATGCTTGGAAAGTGGACTATAGCCTACAAATATAGAATCAGTAGACTAAAGGATGATGAGGATATCATGAAGGGGGGAGTTTTGCATTCAGGAGCAATGGAAATGGTACAACAACAAATGAATTTTTGATGGGGGTGGTCTAAAAGAGACCATTAATATTGGTGAACATCCAAGAGTCGAAAGTTTTTTTTGTTACATAGGGGATTGGTTACAGTCACTATTTTTAGGTCGAGTGGAAAGTTGTTTTTAGTAGAATATCTTCAAACTCTTCTAAAAATCAGCCTCTTCAACAAGCTCTATATAAGCTATTAGTTATCCAAATTTCTAAAATATATCGATGTTATATTGTCAAGCCACTTTGTTGTGTGTTATTTTTTACCTTTGCATGCTCTATGATTGCTCCTCATCATCAATAGTAAGCAACGCCCAAGGTCGAGCATCCCACCAAAAATATCAAGGAAGCCAAGCACCAAATGAAATGACCCTCCTTGCACGGTTTATGAAAGATTAAGAAATAAGTATACACTTGCTATTTTCTATAATTCCTGGTACTGTTGATGACTTCTGTGAGTGCAAGACAATTGCATAATGGCAATGAACGGAAACAAGTTAAGAAAAAATGTGAGATAGGAAAGTGATGATTCGACTTGCGAGAACATGGAAACTCGCACTTGCATATCATTTAGGTGCATTACATATTGTATATTTGTGTGGGTTTATTTGACTCAAATATTTCTTGTATGGCAAGAAATATGAAATGTTATTTTAGGTGGCAATGATGATGGAAGCCACTAGTTTGGAAATGCATGTGTGTTAGGTTGCTTGTTATGGCATAAGAGTTTATTATTTAAAATGATCTTTTAATTATATGTGAATTTATTATGATAAGTAGGATTACCATGTATGGAAGTCTTAATGAATATCATTATTGCATTACTTTGAAATATAGGATTATATTTTGTAATATTATTAATTTTAATTTAATTTTAAAAATAATATGTGTGAAAGATAGTTTACATTACTAATAAAGTAACTTTGCAAGGAAATTTAAAGAAATGATTAAATAGTTTGGCAAAGTTAAATTTTTTTTTTAAAACATCCATGATGGATCCACTCTCCATGTTTTTTAAATGGTCATGATTGCTTGGTAAGCACACTACTTGGAGGTGATGAGGCTCAGAATTATTTGGTGCAACACATGGAGGAAAAGAGAGAACAATATGTAAATTCTTCGTGTATCATTCAAGGGAAGTAAAACAAAAGAAAAAATAAGTTAGTTTTAAAAAAAATGGAGAAGGGAGAGAGGGAGAAACAAGGTATATTGGATTGGAGAAAATAGCAAACAAATATTTTGGAAAGCATGAGAAAACAGGTTAGTTACTCGGTAGCTTCTCATGTAACGTATGTGTTCTCCATGCTTTCCTGATATGTATAACATGATGTTTCAACATGTAAATCATTGCTATGTTGTTGTGTGAATAGATGGTGAACGTAATTAATGATGTTGTTGGTATTTCAATGCCATGTTTGTAGATGTTTCGTTGTGTAATTTCCTGCTACGTTGTTGTGTGAATAAATGGAAATGAAAATTGTTAAATATTGGTGTAACACTACCATATTAGAAAATGTATTACTATGTAGAATATTACCATGTAGTTGTGTTAACAAAGAAAAAATAAAAATAATGGAATTTTAGGTGTAACCATGTTATGATAAATAATTATTTTGTATTACGAAAAGTATTGCAGTGTTAAAAGAAAACATTATGCTCTATTGTCTTGACAATTTTGGAATCAGTACATTGTTGTGAAACAATACGTTGTCATATTGTTATGGTTTTAAATCTTGTACTGAAAGTAGTGAGGTGATGCATGTTGTGTGTGAGATGCACTCCTCCTTTGAACAAAATAAAAGAACAAATTTAGAACTTGCACCTCTTTGGGAACTGGGAAACACCTTTGGATGGAGAAGGCAGGTTTCATGGAGTTTTACCTGGTGTAAGTAGGCAATTTGAAATGGAGAAAAATACTTGATAAAATCCTTGGTTGAATCTCGAGAAAGGAAGCTTAGTGGTTTTCTTTGTATGATGTCTATGTTAGAGTAATAGCATTTATGAATGCTAAATTTACATGTTCATATTATTTGAGCCGTATATGATCCTTGGCGATGACTCCTATCTTTTTCCTGAATGGATTGTTGATCGTGTGGAGGAAAATGGTGTAATGTTAGAGCAGATGTGTGGAACACTTTAACTGAAGCTCGCGGTAAGGAATGTTACCCTATAACTACTATAGAAAGGATACCGAAATCCATATTAACGGACGAATATTGCCCTGTATGGTTTGAGCTTGAATAGTGGAGCAGAATTGTAGGGAATGAACACCTAAGACTTGCTGTGATTGAACCAAATATTGAAATGAGAATAGTTTAGACATAGACAGTAAGTGTGAGAAGTTTAGGACCTGGAAGAAAGTGAAGCCTTATGTAATGCTATTTTTACCTAGGATAGAAGTGTATTTGGAAGTGGCTTCATATGTTATCTATATTGTCAAATGAAGCATGTGCTTGCATTGAAACTTTATATCTCTATTTAATTAAAAAGGTTATTGTTTTTTAATTCTCCTTTTGGTATGTTTCTATATTGGATCACTTGTGTGTGATAGATATTAATCAAATTTATATTAATTGTGACGCATCATGGATTAATCGTATAAGTAAGCAGGTTATAATTAATTTAATTTTTGATGTTTAATTGTGACCCTTGTCTTGAATGTTGTAAATACCTTGTTGATAAGATAAATAGTACCTTGCTAGCACGATGCAACCAGAAATTGACTCTAAAGGAGGAAAATTGGTGAATATTGTTCTTAAAACATAAATAGTAAAGAGGTTCAAAACTTATGAGAATTATTAACTAGCTTTACCTTAAAAGGAAATAGAGTTATTTAGGCTATACTTGTAGAAGCAGTCGGTGTAATTTTAAGCTCTTCATGAGAATAGTAGATCAATAGTTATTAGAAAGGGTAACTATGTTCTTGAATGGGTTAGAAATTGACATAGTTTAAATAGTCTAATAGTAAGATATTGATATGGTATTCTTCTATTGTGCATTCAAAATATGTTTACTTAAGGGTAAATTAGTTGTTATATTTGGGAATAGTTTTTTAATAGAATAATTTCTAAAATACCCTTAAAAAGTTAGAATTGATAAAACTAAACAAAAGAACATCCAAGTATGTTGAGGTGTGAGAATACATGCAATGAGCTTTGAGACAACCTAGTTCTGACATAATTGGTCAAAAATACTTGGTCAGTACGGGATTGAAAAGGGTGGTATGGGACATATTTTTTTGTTTGGACTTAGATAGCACAGTCCTCATTACATACTCATTGAACTTTTCTAGAACAATCATAGATTTTGGTATGGGAAGAACTACTATGAGTTGAAATGAGTATAGGAAATGAGGTCCAAGATCAGGGTATTGACTTGGCACTAACTAACTCCAGGATTATGGGAGTCATCAGTTAGTCATGGAGATATAAAAATATTTACCTCTTTCATGCTAGGTAAGAACAATTTGACTACATTATCGAAGGTTTGGTATGAAGAGGAAAGGGAAGAAAGTGTCCCCCCTCTAGGTGTTATGGGCCCTAGAGGATAACCCTAGCTATGGTTCAAACCTCATACCAAAATATATGGATGATAAATAAGGACGATTGAATTAAAAAAATGGCTACTCAATGGGATAAGGCCAATATCGTCCACTTGGGTGACTGGCTACAGCGGTCTAGAACTCGGATGTGGTGGATATGTCTATGTTATGTATGATTAATTTGGCTTGGATGATTCAAAAATAAAATAGTCAATAATTAGGTCCTCGACTTTTAGGTGTGTTTAGAAAGTTTAACTTTAAAAAAACTACTTTTTATTCTTACCCTATTTTCTTTGGATAACCAGACATGAAGATGGTTCTAGGTTGTTGCATATGGTATCATAGCAAAAGATATTTTAAGTTGTAGATTCTTACAATGATTTAAGATTAGATAAGATAAACTAATAAACTACTTCTTTCACCTATAGGTTGAATGGCACGGTTGTTGCAAGGTGGATCCTCAAGAAATCTTGTGGGAGGTAGGGAGGAGGAAGACACTGAAATACTTTTAAGGGGACCTCAAACAAATATAAGGTAAAATGGACCTCAGTGTGAAATAAGGGTTAATGAAATTTTCCATAGCAAGAGTGAGACCAATGTGGAGGTAGTAAACCTCACTAAAGTGGTATAGTTACTGCAAACTCATATGGACTACCAAAGAGAAGATGTGGCCCAACAAAAAAACTCACATGGCCCAACAACAACAATTTATTGTCCAACAATAGTGGGTCATAGAAGACTTAACTAATGTACAAGGAGGTGGTTTTGAAATTTTAATGGAAGAATTAATGGAACTAGAGAGATCTAGTGTTGGAAGGGAAAGGGTGAGTAAGGAGTTGGATAGAAATTCGATAAAGGTAGTAATAACTAAGTTTGATGGTAAGGGCAATGGTGAGTCAGTCAAAATTTGGTTGAGTGAACTAGAGTCCTACTTTTCTTTAGTAGTCATATCCTCTAAATACAAGATTGATTTGGCAGTAATGAACATGATAGATGTAGCCTTGGACTGGTGTAAGTCATATAAGAAAAGGCATAGAGTAGAAGTTGCTGACCTCAAATGAGAGGATTTTGTCAAGGAATTACGGGATAGATTCTTGACAAAGCAATATTATGTCAATAAATTTATGGAATTCTCAAATTTGAGGTAGGAAAGTATATTGGTATGTGAATACCACCAAAATTTTATTCAATTTTTGAAATATGCTTTCCAATATGAAAACAATGAAGAAATGAAAACACAAAAATTTATTCTGGGATTACATCCTAGAATCATGACGGTGATAAACATGCATAATCTTGTCAATTTTTCAACTTTATTTGATCTAGCAAGAAAAGAAGAAGCTAATAAGGAAATGAGAAATGTATATTTTAACTACCAAAATTTTTATAAGAAGAAAAAATATAAACTCAGGAAACCAAAAAGTGTAGGATTTATGAAATGGGAGAAGGAACATAATAAGAAACCCAAAGAAGGAGATCAGAATAAGCAAGGATGAAAAATAGATCCAATTACCAAGATGGTAAATTCAAGAAGGATGCTAAATAATTTTCCAAGAGGCAGGACCAAAAGACAAAAATCCAAGGAAAGGATAGGGAAACTCTATCTGTGAATAGAAATGAAAGCATTAACAAGGGAAATAGAGCTCCACCAGGTGGGTGTTGGGTCTGCAAAGGGGCACATTATGCTAAAAAGTATCCTCATAGAGCTTACCTACCACCAAAAACCCTAGAAGAAGCTAGCCACAAGATCTATACAGCCACAAGTAGTTCTAAACTTAATGGTAAGATTACTCCTTTCTTATTGCATGGTAAAATTTTTTATAAAAATGTGCAATTTTTAGTTGATAGCGGTTCAACAAATAGTTTTATCTCATCTAGATTAGTGAGGGATTTACTTGTTAGACCTAGATTCTTGGCCAAATATTGGAAGGTAGAGTATGGATTAGGGCAAACCCATCATGTTAATCAATGTCTCTTTGACTCCCACATTTCCTTATCTTAGGGAAAGATCAACTGGCATCTGTATGTGGCACCTTTGCATGCGTTTGATAGTATTTTAGGAGTGTTGGACATTTTGAATCCCTAGGTCAAAGTTTTCATTGATATCACTAGATAAAGTCGTCATTAATATCAAGGAATTCAGTAGGAAACAAAGGGGTCAAAAATAGTTATTTGATATCCAATAAGAAGGCCAAAGATCAAGAGAATCAGTGCAGAAAATAGAAGTTAAAAAGGAGATATAATATTTATTTTATAAAAAAATATTATTTACAACATTGAATGCAGTGATAAGGAAGAAATTTATCCAAGGCATCAAAAAGATATAATATTATAATAATGGTTATTATAATATTAAATTTATATAGTGAAAACCCAAATAAAATATTTATAATTCTCATTATAATAATTTATAAAGCAAAGTGGGTTTTATAAAGTTTAAATATATTTTATAAACCCTAAGGTTGGGTTTGGAGGAAAAGGCATTCAAAGCACCTTTAGAATCTTTGCCAATGTCGTGGAAGTAATTCTTAGAAGAGTCGACGTCTCCCAAGGTACAAAGGAGGCAATATAGATACATTACCCAAAGACAAAAAAACATTATCCTTGCTCAAATAATTAATTGGCATGCAAAAGAGATTAAGAGCTTGTGAGATTTATGAAATTTGTGGACAGTGTAGAGTTTAAGATAGGAAGCATTGAAATCTGAATGCATATAGGACAATGTGGCCTAGTGGTGATTTGGGAAGCACAAAGACATTTGCAAGTGTGAGGGCCTGCATTCAAAATGCAACGACTGCATTGGAAGTCATGTTGGTTAAGGTGCCCAAGGCGCACGTTATTTTTGGCAAAGCATAAAGGGGAGAAATTCTTGAAGCATTTGGTGCTTCATTCATTTCAAATGAGTGCATAGCTTGTGCGGTGGTTGAGGTCATGGCTAAGGCGAACGTTGTGGGCAAGGTTGAGGGTTTGATTCCCTTCGAAGATGAGGCAAATATTTTTACATTAAAGTTTATTATTTTCTAAGTTGCAAGGTATAAGTATTATTTTGTGGAAATTGTTTAGAAGGATTTTCTTAGTAAATAAGTGGTGGTAATTGAGAATTATTACTTGGAGTTATAAGAAGATTTTTTGTTTTAGTTTTTAATAAAGTCTTAAATTGCTATATTGGTATTTTGGAGGATTAAGACTTTGTGGGTATTGTGTTAATTTGAATAAAGGGTTTTTATGATTATTGTGAGGGTGTTGATTATTAATTAAGTTGGAGTGATAAGGTGTAATTTTGATATTATTTTTGTGTTATGTTTTGTTGAAAAAATTATCTTCTAACCCTTATTGAGATTGGCAAAGAAGTAATTGTGAGTGTGGCATATTTGTAAGATAAACTCCTTGTCAAGCAAAAAGGTATGGGCAAATTCTTCTTTGGTTGAGTTGGTTGTTTGAAAATAAAGTTTGGAGTGAAAAGGATTTGATTAGGGTTTCCTTTTAGAAAGTGTTTGAGTTAAGTCTTCAAGGTTTTTTTAAATTAAGAATTGTGGTTAAAAGTATGGTTGTTGAAGTGAGTTGTTATGCAAAGAACTTGAACTAGGGTTTGGAAATATCATGAGTATCATTGTTATGTGAGATTTGTTGTTGAGCATTGTTGGAAAAAATTTGAGTTGATGGTTACATGCTTGGAATAGGGTTTGTAAGAAAGGATTGGTTCTTGATTGATTGGTTGAGTAGAGTTGATTGAAGCCTAGTCAAGTGAATGTATGAAGTGATTGTTCAAGTTCCATAAAACAAACTATCCTATATTTTAATTTGAGTTGAGAAAGTGATTGAGCTTTGAGTATAGAATATATTGAGTCTCTAACAATTCTCTTTATGCTTCTATGAGATTTATTTGAGTTGAGAGAGTGATTGAGTATAGAACATATTGAGTCTCTAACAATTCTCTTTATGTTTCTATGATATTGGACAAGTTTTGTGTGGACTTGTTAAGCAGATTTGAGGCAAGTCTTTGAGAAGACTTGTGGACTAATTTTGTGTGAGATTTTATGGAAGCTTACAATACATATTTGGTTAAGTCCTAGAGAGGACTTATTAAGCATATTTGAGCAGGTTCTGAGTGGACTTGTTGAGCAGATTTGAGCAGGTTTTGAGTGGACCTATTGAGCATATTTGAGCAGGTTTTGAGTGGACCTGTTGAGCAGATTTGAGCAGGTTCTGAGTGGACCTATTAAGCATATTTGAGCAAGTTCTGAGTGGACCTGTTGAGCAGATTTGATCAAGTTTTGAGTGGACCTATTGAGAAAAATTGAGTAAGTTTTGAGTGGACTTATTGAACAGATTTGTGCTAGATCGAATGGACTGTGTTTAGTACAAAATTGAGACAACTTTGGAGGTGACAGAGCAGAGAGGATAGTAGTCTCTAGTGGATAGAGATCCATAAACCAGAGCAATGAGCATAGGTATTTTGAGTGGGTAAAAGAGTCTTCAGTGGAGAGAGATCCATAAGCCAGTGTAGTGGAGGTAGTAGTCTTCTAAAATATCACCAGCCAAAGCATAGGAGGAGTTCTCCTATGGATAGAGATCCACAAACTAGATTTAGGGGATCAACATCTCCTTTGAATAGAGGTCCATAAACATTGTAATTGGGAAGGATTCCCAAAATATTATTTGAGAAATATTTAGAAGAAATATTTTCTCCGTGGAGGTAGCTATATTTGGGTGAACCACGTAAAAATGATGTCTCTCATGTGTGTGATGCTTTGTGTGATGTTTACTATTTTATTAATTTTGATGCTACTATTTAAATTAAAAAGTAAAAAGTTTTATTGTATATTGTTCACCGCCCCTCTCAGTATAAGCACATTTTCTTCAAGGATTTGATTGGTTGAAAGTGCACAAGGCTATTTTAAATTTTAAAGAGATATGGGTGGAATTTTTGGATGAATCTAATCAAAGGATTAGAGTTAGGTGTGGATGAAGGGAAGTCAAGATGCATCTATTATTTGCAATATATATTAAGAAGGTTATTAGAAATAAGGGGATGATATTTGTGATTAATATGAATAGGATAGAAGTGTTAGAGAAGGGATTTGACCTATTCCAGTAATACCTAGTGTTGGGAAAATTTAAAGATGTTTTCCCTGACGATATCTTGGGATTACCTCCTCAAAGGTAATTTGACTTATCAATTGAGTTATTAGCAGGAGTAGCACCAATTTCTAGGTCACCTTATAGAATGACACCTACAGTGTTATAGGAGCTCAAAATGGAACTTCAGGATTTGCTTGAAAATGGGTTGATCAAACCTAGTGTGTCGCCCTGGGAAGCTCCTATTTTATTTGTTAAAAAGAAAGATGGAACCTTAAGGATGTGCATAGACTATCAAATTTTGAACAAGGTTACTATCAAGAATAGGTATTTTTTACCAAGGATTGATTATTTATTTGATCAATTAGAAGGAGCAACCATATTTTCTAAAATAGTTTTGAGGTCTTGATATCATCAGTTAAGGATTTAGGAGGAAGATACTTCTAAAATAGCTTTTAGAACAAGGTATGGACATTTTGAATTTACTGTCTTACCTTTTGGTCTAACCAATGCCCCAGTCGCATTCATAAAACTTATGAATAGAATTTTTAGAGAACAAATGGATAAGTTTGTACTCGTAATTTTGGATATCCTAATTTATTCCAAAAGCAAGGAAGTGCATGATGAGCACATGCAGATAGTACTTGTGATTCTTAGAAAGAATCAATTATATGGAAACTTAACTAAGTGTGAGTTTTATGCTCCACATGTGTAGTATCTAGGACATGTTGTTTCTATAGAAGGAATTATAGTAGACCCCAAAAAAATCAAAGTAATCATTGATTGGCCAGCACCTACTAATATTTTAGAGGTGTAGATTTTTATGGGGATTATCAGGTATTATAGAAGGTTCATAAAGGAATTCTCAATAATTGCTCAACCCATTACAAAACTTCAAATAAAATTAAAATTCTTTAAGTGGACAAAGTAGTGTGAAAAGGATTTTTAGGTTTTGAAGGAAAATTTGATGACAACACCAATACTCTAGTTACCAGATTCTAATAAGTAGTTTATAGTTTGTGCAGATGCATCGATCAAGGGGATATGTGGAATCTTAATCCAGTATGGTGTGGTTATTGCTTATGAGTCCATAAAGCTCAAGAGACATGAATTCAACTATACCACTCATGATTTAGAGTTGGCAGTGATAGTGCATGCACTAAAAGTTTGGCAATAATATTTATTGGGAAAACCATTTGAATTAAAGATAGACTATAATATTTTAAAGTATATATTCACCTAACTTTTATTAAATGTCAGGCAATGATGGTGGATAGAGTTTCTTGCAAAATATAATTTTTGCATTGAGTACATTAAGGGTAAGGATAATAAGGTCATTGATTCTTTAAGTAGGAGAGGGCATATTACCACCGTGACGAAATTCCAATATGATCTGCTGGATCAAATAAAATAATGGCAAGGAAAATATGAATTTTGCCAATCCTACATTGGACAAGATAGATATAATTTGGGTAAGGATGCAAAATATGTGATCAAGAATGATCTACTATTCTTCAGGAATAGATTTATTGTACCTAAATCAATAATTTTAAGGGAAAAATCCTTAGAGAGGCTCATATCCCTCCTTATTATGCACATCCAGGAGGGATGAAAATGCATGAGAATTTTAAAGAGAGCTTATTTCTGGCCAATTATAAAAATATATCATCAATTATGTGGCCAAATGCTTAGAATACCAAAAATTGAAGGCAAAACATCTACACCCAACTATAAAACTATATCCACATGAAATTCTTGCACAAAACTGGCAAGTGGTATCAATGGATTTTATAGCAAGATTGCCTAAAACTAGATTTAGACATGATGTAATTTTAGTGATTGTGGATAAGCTAACCAAAGTCGCACATTTTATACCAGGTAATGTGGATGATGATGCACCCATGGTAGCAAGCAAGTTTTCTATAGAAGTGGTGAGGCTACACGGGTTCCCAGAAGTTCTAATCTCTGATAGCAACTACCATTTTACTTTGGAAATTTGGCAAGCAATGCATCAAGTATTAGGGACTGAGTTGAACATTAGTATTGCTTACCACCCTAAGACATATGGACAAACTGAGAGGGTGAATCAAGTTCTTGAGGATATATTGAGATTGTATTACAAGGAACAACACACAAAGTGGTAAGACTACTTATATCTAGTAGAATTTGTGTATAACAATAGTTACCATGCATCATTAGGTATGGCACCTTTTGAAGCTCTATATGGGTGATGGTGCAGAATTCCCTTAAATTGGGATAATCTGGAAGACCAGGCAGTGATGGCAACTAAATAAGATTCAACAAAAGCTAAAATAGGTCATAGAGTGCCAGAAGAGCTATGTGGACCTTATAAGAACATTGAGGGAATATTCTCTATGAGATAGAGTATTCTTGAGAGTAAAACCAACTAAGAGTTCCATAAAATCATCTAATCTGGATTCCATATATGTGGATCCATTTGATATTATTGCTAAGATAAGCCCTATAGCATACAAATTAGCTCTACCACAAATATTATCCAAAATCCATAATGCCTTTCATGTATCCCTCTTTAGAAAATATATTTCTGATTCTACTCATTTATTGGATGTTTCCAACTTGCAGATGACCAATCCATTAAGGGTTGAGGTGCGACCTATTCATTTGCTTGGTTTTCGAACCAAGAATATAATAAAATAAAGTATCAAGCAATGTCAAGTCCAATGGGACCACTACTCAGACCAAAATGCTACATGGGAAGACGTGGCAAAAATGTGATGGTAGTTTCCTCACCTATTTGAGTAGAAATAAACTTAATTATAAACTTTTATAAAGTTTTAGAATATTTTTATATATACAAATGTAAATGGAACTGGATGCTGAGTAGAGTTAAGAGTGGTTACCATTTTACTATATAAAGTAGTTTGCAAGTGTGTTGAATTGCAAATTGACAAGTTTTGGAATATATGTTGATATATGTTAAATAGATTATATTGTGATGTAATATATGATGTGATTATATGCCAATTGTGTGGAAAAAATATTTTTACAAAATGTATAACTAGATGTAAGCAATGAATTTATTTAAATATTTGAAAAAAAAATTAATCCTTCTGTTTCACATGGTTGAAAATATAGGGATTGTGTTTATCCCTAGTGGAGGAGAATGTAATGACCCTCCTTGCACGGTTTGTGAAAGATAGATAAATATGTATACACTTACCTTTTTCTATGATTTTTGGTATTGCTGACGGCTTCTATGAGTGTAGGACAGTTACGTAATGGTAATGAATGAAAACAAGTCGGGGAAAAAGGTGAGATAGGGAAGTGATGATTCAGCTCGTGAGAACATGGAAACTCACACTTGCATATCATTTAGGTGCATTACATATTGCATATTTGTGTGGGTTTATTTGACTCAAATATTGTTTGTATGGCAAGAAATGTGAAATGTTGTTTTAGGTGGCAATGATGATGGGATCCACTAGTTTGAAAATGTATGCATGTAAGTTTATTTTTTATGGCATAAGAGTCTATTATTTAAAATGATCTTTTAATTATATGTGAATTTATTATGATAAGTAGGATTGCCATGTATGGAAGTATAAATGAATATCATTATTCCATTACTTTTAAATATAGGAAGATATGTCGTAATATTATTAATCTTATTTTATTTTTAAAAAAATGTGTGAATGATAGTTTACATTACTAAGCAAATATCTTTGCAAGGAATATTAAATAAATGATTAAATAGTTTTGCAGAGTTAAAGTTTTTTTTTAGAACATCCATTATGGACGCACTCTCCATGTTTGTTGTAAATCGTTGTGAAATGTTAAATGGTCATGATTACTTGGTAAGCGCACGACGTAGAGGTGAGGAGGCTCAGCATTATATGGTGCAATGCATGGAGGGAAAGAGAACAATTTGCAAATTCTTCACATATCATTTAGGGAAAGTAAAAAAAAAAGAAAAAAA
The DNA here is from genome assembly GCA_028583015.1 of Wollemia nobilis. NCBI lineage: Eukaryota > Viridiplantae > Streptophyta > Pinopsida > Araucariales > Araucariaceae > Wollemia > Wollemia nobilis. Next base: position 7,057,937 of record JAQPPZ010016348.1, read on the forward strand.
GTTGGTTTTAAAAAAAAATGGAGAAGGGAGAGCGGGAGAAACAAGGTAGAAGGAATTGGAGAAAATAGCAAATAGTAATTTTGGAAAGCATGATAAAATAGATTAGTTGTTCAGTAGCTTCTCATGTAACGTATGTGTTCTCCATACTTGCCTGATATGTATAACATGTATGTTTTGGTGTGTAAATCATTGCTATGTTGTTGTGTGAATAGATGGTGAACGTAAGCAATGAGATTGTTGGTATTTCACTACCATGTTTGTAGATGTTTCATTTGTAATTTTTTGCTACACTATTGTGTGAATAAATGGAAATGAAAATAGTTGAATAGTTGGTCTAACACTACCATATTAGCAAATGTATTATTGCGTATAATATTACCATGTAGTTGTGTTAACAAAGAAAAAATGAAAACAACGAAACTATAGGTGTAACCCTGTTATGATAAAGAATTATTTTATATTACAAAAAGTATTGTAGTGTTAAAATAAAACATTGTGCTATGTTGTGTTGACAATGTTGGAATCAATACATTGTTGTGAAACAATACATTGTCATATTGTTGTGGCTGTAAATCTTGTATTGAAAGCAACAAGGTGATGTGTGCTATGTGTAAGTCGCACTCCTCCTTTGAACAAAATAAAATAAAAAATTTAGCACTTGCACCTCTCTAGAAACTGGGAAATTCCTCTGGATGAAGAAGGCAGGTTTCATGGAGTGTTACTTGGTGTAAGTAGGTAATTTACAATAGAGGAAAACGGTTGACACAATCCTTGGTAAATTCTCGAGAGAGGAAGCTTAGTGGTTTTCTTTGTATGTTGCTTGTGCTAGAGTAATAGCATTTATGCATGTTAAATTTACATGTTTATATTATTGGAGCCGTATCTGATCCATGTTCACGAACATATATTGCCATGTCTTGTTTAAGCTTGAATAGTGGAGCAGAATCACAGGGAATGAACACCTGAGAATTGTTGTGATTGAACCAAATATTTAAAAGAGAATAATTTAGACATAGATAGTAAGTGTGAGAAGTTTAGGACCTAGAATAAATGGAAGCCTTATATAATTATTTTTTACCTAATATGTAAATGTATTTGGAAGTGGCTTCATATGTTCTCTATATTGTCCAATGAAGCATATGATTGTACTAAAACTTTATATCTCTATTTAATTAAAGATGTTATTGTTTTCAAATTCTCCTTTTGCTATGTTCCTATATTGGATCACTTGTGTGTGATAGATATTAAGCAAAGTCATATTAATTGTGATGCATCATGGATTAACCGGATAAGTAAGCGGGTTATAATTAATTTAATGTTTGATGTGTATAAGCTAAACACCCTTGTCTTGAATGTTGTAAATACTTTGTTGATAAGATAAATAGTACCTCACTAGCGCGATGCAATTGTAAATTGACTCTAAAGGAGGAAAATTGGTGAATATTGTTCTTAAAACGTTCAAAAATTTATGAGAACTATTAACCAACTTTACCTTAAAAGGAAATAGAGTTATTTAGGCTATACTTGTATAAGCAGCTGGTGTAATTTTAAGCTCTTCATGAGAACAGTAGATCAATAGTTGTTATAAATGGCAACCATGTTCTTGAATGGGTTATAACTTGGCATAGTTTAAATAGTCTAATAGTAAGAGATTGATATGGTATTCTTCTATTGTGCATTCAAAATATTTTGACTTAAGGGTAAAGTAGTTGTTACCTTTGGGAATAGTTTGTTAATAGAATAATTTCTAAAAGACCCTTAGAAAGTTAGAATTGATAAAAACTAAACAAAAGAACATCCAAGTATGTTGAGGTGTGGGAATGCATGCAAAAAAAATTGAGACAACCTAGTTCTGACAAAATTGGTCAAAATACTTGGTTATGATGGGATTGAAAAGGGTGGTATGGGACATATTTTTCAAGTTGGACTCGGATAGCACAGTGCTCATTACATACTCATTAAAATTTTCTAGAATAGTCGTAGGGTTTGGTATGGGATAAATCATTGTGATTTACAAAGAGTATAGGCAATGAGGTCCAAGGTCAGGGTATTGACTTGGCACTAACTAACTCCAATATTATGGGAGCCATCAGTTAGTCACGGATACATAAAAATACTAACTTCTTTCATTCCAGGTAAAAACAAGTCGACTAGATTTTCAAAGGTTCAGTATGAAGAGGAAAGGGAAGAAAGCATACCCCTTCTAGGTGTTATGGGCCCTAGAGGATAACTGTAGCCATGGTTTGAACCTCATGCCAAAATATGTGGATGATAATGAGGATGGTCAAATTCACAAAATGGCTACTCAATAGGATAAGACCAATCTCGTCCACTTGGGTGACTGGTTGCAGAAGTCTAGAACTCAAATGTGGTGGATATATTTGTGTTATGTATGATTAATTTTTCTTGGATGATTCAAAAATAAACTAGTCAAGAATTAGTTCCTCGACTTTTAGGTGTGTTTAGAAAGTTGAACTTTAAAAAAAAAAATTGCTTTCTATTCTTACCCTATTTTCTTTGGACAACTAGACATGATGGTTCTGGGTTGTTACACTAAACAACCAAGGGATATCAAGCATTTAATATAAGGTATTGGATTGATACAAGGTCAGACATAAGATTAATCGAATTGATGTGTATTTTTATGTACAAAAGAATACACGACCATGATGTACATTTTTAAATAAAATTATATTTCCTCTCATTTTTGGATGGCATCTTTATGATATAAACATCAAATAAATTACACCCATGTGATTGTGATTCAATATATTTGTAACTCCTTCACCATCAAAAATAGGATTTGGGTATTGCAAAGATGTTGGACTAGACTACGCATGAAGATTTATAGTGAAGAGTCATTGAGGGACATGACCTGTGTAGGTAGAGCCATTACTAGTTGTTACACCAAAATATTCAAAGATGTTTTTGCTACTAGATATTACAGATAATAGTAGAACTAACATTGTGAGACAAACATAGCCATGCGGTAGTCCAATGCCTATTTTTTTGTTTGACATATGGCAGGTAGTTCCACTAAAACATCATTAACTTGGTGTATGCATACTATTGATCTTGGTACCTGTAGTTGATCTTTATGGCCCTGATAAACTTGGAGAACACCCACCACGTAGCACGAGAACGTCCAAGAAATCCACCTTAAGGTAGTAAAATTCAGAGGTAAAATTTTAGGTTTATAAAATCAAATTTGAAATTTAATCTTTTCTAAAGTTAATAGTGGAGACATAAGGATTTTATCTTTATCTTTTGATTTTAAAAATATATATATTATTAATTTTTTTAATTATGGAGTTATAAGGAAGAGTTATTTGGAGAAATAAAGTTGAATTTATTAATTATTTGCAAATTGATTAATTTGGAGTGAAAGGAAATCAACATCAACCTTAGGAAAAATGAAATTTGTAAACTTTTTTATTTCTTCACAATTTTTTAAACATTAGGAAGTCAACAGGATTTCTACCTAATAAGTTTTTTTTAATTGTGATGATTGATTTTGGTTTCATATTTTTTAAAAAATTTAAAAGTAGAAAATTATTAGTAAATTATTACAAATTTAGTTATTTGGGAGATAAAAGGGTTTCAGCCTCAAAATTTAGAAAAAATATAAATTTACAAAGTTCATTCTTCAATTTCTAAACCTAAGAAGATAAAAATGCTACTAATTCAAAGGAACATGGAAAAGAAAAAACAAACGAGAAAGAAAACAAATGATCAAAAAATAGAAACAAAAATACATGAGTTAAAAATAATTTTAATAAGAAACTTATGTTTTCAAGAAGAACAAATATATATTCAAGATGATCCATTAGAAGAAACTAAGGAAATGTTGTATCAAATACATGATACCACAAATTGAAGGACAAAAATATACATCAATGAAGGAAAATAAAATCCTACAATCAATCATGAGAGAAGCCAAAGATGAAAACTTTTCAATACTTTGAAATTATCTACATTCAAAGCTTGAAGAAATAGTTGAAGACTCTAAATGTATTTTTTTATTACCTAATGATATAGGAATGATAATGAATATGGTATTACTTTCTAATGAATTTCTAAAAGGTAATATTACTTTTTGGTTAAAAATTTATATTTTTATTTTTGATTGAAATTGATCACCATTAAATTAGAATTTCTAAATTAGTATTCCTTACTAATGAAGTTAGAAAGCAAGAGGACATGACTACAGATTTATAAAATATGATTGTTGATATTACCAGTGAAGCAGAATGGAGAGAATTTCTAATACTTCAAAAATGCATGCAAAGTGTTCTTAATGATGCTAATGATTATTATGAAGAATTTATAACTAAACTTGTTAGTCTATGGAGAATAATCTACAAGGGAGTAATTATTCTAAATGTTTCCAAGATAAGAAAGCAAGGAAAGGTTGAAGAGTTAGGGAACAAATCAATGATGAAAGATATTTCTTGTGATACAAATGATTTAAGGCCCATGATGATATATTCATGTTGTGATACTATAGAATTAAAACCATTGATGATAGATACATGTTGTGACATTAGTGATCATCAAAATGGAAAAGACGTAAATTATGATTCTTATCAAAATGAAAGGAAATATTATGATGCAAGCAATGATACTTGTGACTTAGAATTCATGACAAAGATAGAAGAACCTATTACAAAAATAGATGTTACATGTGATACAAATGATTTAAATATAGTTTGTGATTGTTCAAAAAAGGCTTATGCTATCAGAATTGATGTTGACATAGATTCAAATGATGACAAAGATAGTGATGCACATAGTTGTGTTGATATTGATAGGGATCAGTCTAATGATCTTTTTGGTTATTTTGAAAAGCATACTAAAGGAATTGGTTCAAAGTTGTTAAATAAAATGGGATATAAAGATATAGGTTTAGGAAAATATGGACAAGGAATGAAAGAACAAATTGTATGAAAAATGAGACTAAAATATGAAGATCTTGAATATACAGGATAAATGAGTAGCAAGGAATCAGAAACTAAGTTTTTGATAGAAAATACTAACATCAAATCTATGACAAGGACTGGTAAAATCAGTAAAAAGGAATTTTGTAACAAAGAATAAATGTAATCCTTCTGGTAGATATGAATACTAGTTAGAGAAGTGTTGGAATCTTCATAGTTGTGAAATTTGTGGACATAATCATTCACAAATATCTTATCTACAAAAAGTTACTATAGATTAAAAATGAATTGTGGGTGGATAAACATAAATGAATGGGATATGATGAAAGGAATATTGGATGTTTTTTATAGAAGGAAACCAAGTATAATCAAATTGTCCTTGCATATAATTTGAAAGTTGCAAAATTTAAGGATATTACCACTAGGTAGGAAAAACTAGTGAAGTCAAAGTTATTTCCACTAGGCTAAAGAATAAACAGTGAAGATTAAGTTTCAAAATTTTGAGAAAGAATCAACTAAGGAAAAATTTGGTCATTGCCATTCTACTTCAAATATTGGAAGAAGTTTCATATTGGATTCTTAGGTAATGCTAAAGAAAGCTATCTAAGATATTGCTACAGTGAAATTTAATCTTTAGAATTTAAGAAGCTTCCTACAACAGATAGAGAAGAATTTTATCTTTGATTGCTTAAAGGCCAAGAGCCTTCCTCATGTAGGGATTATTGAAGTCAAGTATATTTTAGGTCATTAAGATATTGACCTTGATAAGATAGATTGAGTTAACCTATTCCAAGAATATATTCAGAATAGAAGGTAGTCTACAGGTATCAGAGATAGACCTTGATATTGATAAAATTAGGAGACTTCAAAAGAGAAGTCACATAGAAGTAAACTAAGGAGACTTAAAAAATGTCACATTAAAGGTAAATTAAAGAGACTCGTGGAAAGATGTCCCATAGCAGACAGAGAGAAATAAGACATGAGCAAGGAGGCCCATCATAAATATATTGGTACTTAGTAAAAGAAGAGACCATTAATAATATTGTTCTATAGGGATATAAAGCATCTATAGTGATGATCCTACAAATATGATAATCTTATAAATATTCTAATGGATGACCCAGAGGTAGAGTTCCAGAGCCAACAACGTAGAGGTAGTGAACCAGTGGTAGTGACCTAGAGATAAATACCCTGAGGTGACTCAAATACATTAGCAGACACAAATAGTTTATAAATAAAGAACTAATAAAGATGGCTTATATCCAACCATGACAGAGTTAGAGCTGAAGAATAAAGAATGAAGAAGAATCAGAGAATGAATATGAAAATCCTTCCTACCAAATAATGTAATACGAAGGATATTGGAGATATTATATTAATTGGACCCCTTGAAATATTAGTTTGGTAAATTATTTATATTTGTATATTGTATATGTCAATATGAGAGGAAGTGTGAGGTGTCAAAATAGAGAATGAAGAGTCACATGATATGTGGCAAGATGAGAGTTTTGTCTTTATGAGAGGAATATGAAAGGTTGCATCTATCATATGAAAGAGGAAAGCAATAGTTAAAGAACTAAAAAACTCATGTAAAATGATATATTGGAGGTAAAGTGCCATGTAATGTAATCAATCTGAATCATTGTTGCAATCTTGTGATATTGTGCATATTTGAGTTATATTTTGTGAGATATTGTTGTATTGAGTTTCATTGTTAATTATGAGATATTGTTGTTATTGTTAGTAGCATTCATTTGATTTATTCTTGATCTTGGATAGAGCTTTCTGTGAGTTAACCTATTCAAAAAGCTAACAAAAATATATTTATCTGGTAAGTTAATGAGGGAATTCTACAAATTTTTGGTTTAGTGATTTTATTGAATTCTAAAGTCCTCTTATTTTATCTAAAATGGCAACCATTAGCTCAAGATATTTATCTTGTAAAGGTTCAAATATTAGAAACTATATTAACATTGGCAACAAGTCTAGATCATGGATTTATATAAGCAACCTAGTTGAAATATGGGACCTCAAAAAAATAGTGGATGAGCTTCAAAAGATGCTTTAAGAGGCCTATTCAAATATTTTTATATGGAAAGATGTATTTTTTGGAATGTATCGAAATATGATGGGCATGCAGTCAAGTTAGGATATAAGGCTTTGAAGGAATCATAATTTCATACTCCTAAATATTTCCCTTAGAAGAATATTTACTCACTTGAGGCTCTCTCTAAGCCTCAATATTCCTTCGGTTAGTAGTCCAAAGTAACATTCTTGTAGGTGATATTCTATTTAGAAGATGATATCATGCACCTTTTAGGTGTGCCTTGTGCAAGAAGGATCAAAAAACACCAGATCATTTAATTTTTACCTATCCCTTTGCTCATACGATTTGGGATCATGTTTTTAAAAATATGATACTATAGAGGGTGGCTCCATCAATATCAAAAGAATTGATAAAAAAAATTGGATTAGTTGTTTTAATGTTAAGGAATTATATACTTTATGAATTATTTGTTCATTATTATTAGAATTTAGGGTTTGAAATAAATAATTTAATATTTAACAATAAATCTCAAAATTAGGTCTGAGGTGTAGACCAATTGGATTAACCAAACCCTGTAAGGGGGGCAAAGGTCCAACGTCGAAATCTTGGGTCTCACCAGACTAAACGCTTTTCCATTTTCTAGTGCTTTCAGTAGCGTAAAAGGTTTAAAATAATTGTGGCATGGTGGTTATAGGGGTGGACTACATAAAGAACTATGTGGCTACTTCTAGTGTGGACAACGCAGAATACTGTGGTGGCCATAAAAGCCAAACAACCTGTCCAAATTCATGACTGATTCCACCATGTAAATTTAAAAAAAACAATAAATCTCAAAATCATGCCTAAGTTTGGAATCGTATTATTACCTCTTGTAGAATGTTTACAAGTATGATTATCACCATGGAAAATCATAGGTTGGAATTTATCCTCTCTATATATGATTTGAATATGCATGTGAACCCCATAATGGGGGTGGAGGTCCAAGGTTCAAATCTCAAGCCTTGTCGGACTGAACGCTTGTCCATTTCTTGGTGCTTTTAGCGACATAAAAGGTTTAAAATGATTGTGGCATAGTGGTTATAGGGGCGAACTACACAAAGATTTGTGTAGTAGCTTCTGGGACGAACAACGTAGAATACTGTGGCAGCCATAAAAGTTGGACAGCCTGCCCGGATTCGTGGCAGCTACCGATCCCACCATGTAAATTCAAAAAAAAAAATATGCATGTGAGGGTCATCTATTATACCAGAGTTAACACAAAGAATCTATGTCAATCTATGATAAAACATAAATATCCATAAATTGGGTTTATTAAAAATAATTTTAATGGTGCCTCCAAAGAAAATCTTAGAAATTTTTGAGGTTATATTTTTGAAATAATGGAAGAATTCTCCTTAAAATTATATGGAATTTCAATTAAAAAATATGCAAATACTAGGGCACTTCTTATAGGGATCAAAATTACCATTAAAAAAGGATGGAAACATATTTCAATTAAGGAGGATTCATAAATTATTACTAATGCTATTAATAAAAATGAATATTGATTAAAAAAAAAAAAATGAATGCAGGGATTGGATAATAAATAGCATTTGTTTTTATGTCCATTGACTATTTTTGGAGGTAATATCTTGGAAACGTTTACATATATATAGAGAAGCACACTAGGTAGTAGATACTTTTTAAACTATCACCTCTAAGTATTTTACTCTAGACTACTAACTTACAGAATGTTGATATATCAAGGAGAGACTCAAGTGATCAAACCTTCTTCCAAGGTAAATCCATGGAAGTAGGAAATTATGATTTCTCTAAATCCATATATCCCAAATTGACGAAGTATCTAACATATTTTAAATATCATCAACTACTTATCAGAGGTCGTCTCTCTCAACCATAATGCCAATAGTAAAAAAAAATATTAATTCGATATTTTTTTTTTTCCTTTTGAACTTATATAATCCAAATAATCTTGAGTGAAATGGTTTTCATTTTCAATCAAAAATAAATGATAATTTTTTAACTAAAAACCAAACCAATATTTATTGAACCACTCTTATTTATTGATGACCTAATTTTCTTATTGATTAAATGTAAACTATATGATATAAAGTTTCATGTTGTTGATCTCCTAAGAAATATTTGTTTTCTTAACAATTTTATTGCACCCACAAAACCTATATATTTTTGAAGTAATATTTTTGCTTAAATTTTTCTTGATCCTTAAATAATTTCCATCAAAGTTTTGTCCCTAATACCAAGTTCATAAATCTATAGTTTTATAAGCATGTCCTCCTCATATTACTTCTTATGCAAACCCTTTCTCATTTGTAAGGAAACATAAATTTCTCCTCATATCTTATTAAAAGGAAACCCTTATGAATATTTTTCATATTGGATAGTATACCTTATATTGAATGTGGGATAATATATAGGGATAAATTATAAAATAACCTTTATGATTTATAGTCTTCTAATCATGGTTAAAAACTTACTTTTTCAACCAGTCAAACAAGATTTCATTATATCCAAAATTAACTCCTAAAGCTCCTTTTTCTATTATATAAGGAAATACTATATGTATTGATGACAATTTTCCAACTTTAAACCCTTATTAATGCAACAATATGCTATAAATCAAGGGTATTATTGATTTTAAAAATGATCCTAGATTTTATCGTATAACAAATTATATGATGACCTCATCAAAGAAGAATCTTATCAATAAATTGGAGATGATATTTTATAGAACCATTTGTCATAGCTTGAATATCTTTGATTTTTTCTTCTACTTGTTCCTTTGAGATACCTATTCCCAATGCCTCAACAAGAATAATTAAAATATAAGGAGATAGTGGGTTATCATGGCAGAGTCCACTAGATGATTCAAAGTAGCAAAAAGGAAATTCATTCATCAAAATAGAATCTTTTGGAGTTTTTCAAAAATATTCAATCCATTCACATCAAACTTGATCAAAAATAAAATTGTGGAAAGTATTCAATGGAAAACTCTAATAAATCCTATTATATGCTATGTTATTCAATTTTACAAGCATACTTAGCTTTCTTTTAATGAACTAAAGAGAATGTGGGACCTCCTACAAAATGATTATACTATGAAGTATTTTATTACCATGAAGAAGACAACATTGATCTTCTAGATAACATAGGCTAGTACATTTTTTAATTTACTATCCATACTTTTTAAAATTATCTTATAGATTATATTATAAAGGCTTATTGGACAAAATTTATCAAAATATTTTGTTATCTTTTTTGGAAACCAATGCAATAGATGTATTGTGATATCACTTATTAAAATCTTATTTTTTCTAGCCTCTTTAATTACAACCAACATATTACTATTCAATATATCCCAAAAAATATTTTAAAGAAAAGTGCAAAAGACACATCATATCAAATACTTTGTTAGGGAAGAATAGAAAATTATCTTCTATTTCTCCTCCATCAAGATCTTTCTTATCAATGTTTATTTTGTCGTTTATGTGATATTTTATGGAATATTTTGTAAAAGCTCAACCTCCATATCCTATACAACTTTTAATAGTCTATCTTTGAAATAAGTTATTGCTTTCATTTTGATCTCTTCTTTTTCCTTAATGATTATTTATTTGGAGTTAATTTATTTATATCCTACAAAAGGACAAATCTATATTTGTACAAAAATAAAAAATAATATTTCTATTACCTATTTTAAGTCATATTTCCTTTGATTTTTAGGCCCAATATAACTTTTCATTTTGTAATGTGTTATGACATTAAAAAAAATATTTTTCCTGCAAATATGTTTGTTGTTCTATTTCATCAATGGGAATTATATCTTCTAAATCCTTGATCTTGGATTTCGTATCATGTTTTTTTAAATATATTACCAAAATATTTTGTACATCAAATATTCACCTATCCCCTTACATATTTCATCTTTTGAATGAACTACTACATACATGATCCTTCCAACTATGTTGAACATCCCACCACAACATAACCATTCGAAATAAATTAAGGTCTTTAGGCCACATAAACATAAAATAAAATGGATTTGAATGATCATTATCAAGCATATCATATTTCAAGATAATAGGTTTATGATTTTATTGTTAGCTTTACAGATAGATTAACTCACAAAAAGTTTTATCTAGGATCAAGTTTAAATTAGTTAAATGTCATACAATGAATCACAATATTGGAATAACAATAATATCTCATAAATATTACTCAAGTATACTTAATATCAAAATATTACAAGAATAATTCATATAGATTATATTGCATGGAGATTTATCTCCAGTATGTAATTTTACATGACTTTTCAAAACTCTAACTATCTCTCTCCTCAAACATCCAAGAGATGCATCCTTTCATATTCCTTTCATTAAGATAAAATTATCATCTTACCACATATCAATGTGACTCTTCATTCTCTCTTGACACCTTGTACTTTCTCTCATATTGACACATACATTATATAAAATATAAATAATTCTACCAAACTAATATTTACAAGGGGTCCAAATAATGTAATACTTCCAACACCCTCCCGTATTACATTTTTGGTAAGAAGGATTTTTGCCTTCATTCTCTGATTATTTTTCTCTTCATTCTTCAGCTTTGAATTTGGCATGGATAGATATATGCAACCTTCATTAGGTATACCTTTATAAATTATTTGTGTCTACCTCTAAGTCAATGTATCTAAGTCACCTCTAGGACATTGCCTATAGGTCTCTTCCTCTAGAGCACTACCTCTATGTTTCTACCTTTGGGTCACCTCTGGATCAGTATTTTCTCTAGGCTATTGAATGGAACATTCATAATACTATCATATATGTAGGATCATCACTACATATGCTTTCACTATAGGTCATCTTCCAAGCTATGCTTAGGTCATAATCATTCATTGCTTTATGATAAGACTAGAATTAATCTTTACATTCAACAAAATTTGATCATACTTGATTTTATTTTGTAGAAACTATACAACATTTTTTATCTTATCTCATTCATTCATACTTATCCATCCATAATCTATTTTTATTCTATAATTTATTTTTTCTCTATGGAGACAAAAATTTTAAGAATGATATGTCCTCCACAAATTTCACAATCATGGATATTCCAATATTTTTCTATCTTATGTCAATATCTACTACAATGGTTACATTTATTCCCTATTATATGATTCATTTTTTCTTTCTTTGATTTATTATTTTTATTTGTCCTTCATTTTTACTGGTTCTATCAGTCCCTATCATAGCTTTGATATCACTATTTTCTATCACAAATTTAGTCCCTAATTCATTTATCATTTGTCCCCTATATCCAATACCCTTGTATCTATATATCCCATTTTACTTAATAATTCTAAACCAATCCATTTAGTATACCTTTCAAAATAACCAAATCCATCATCACACTGATTTCTTTCAATATCAAGACAACTTTGAGCATCAATATTCCTATCATCATTTGAATCCATGTCATCATCAATTTTGATAGCATAAATTTTCTCTAAACAATCATAATTTTATTCAAATCCTTTGTGTCACATGTAGCATCTATTTTTGGAACAAGTTCTATATTTTTCATGCATTTTAAGTCACAAATATCACTATTTGCATCACAATTTTTCTTTTCATTTTGATGAAGATCACAGTATGCATATTGTTTTTTTCATGAAGATTATTAGTATCACAACATGCATCTATCATCACAGGCTTTAATTTTATGAAATTATAACATACATTTGTTGTCATAACTCTTAAATCATTTGCTTCAATATAACATCAATAAACTTGTTCTTCAAATCTTTAATAATTTTCTTTTGTCTTCTATTATTTTCTTTAAGGACTTATTAGAAAGTAATGCCATATACATTATATTTCCAATATCATTAGGTAATGTAAAAACACCTTTAGATTCTTTATGTGCTTCATCAAAATTTGGACTTGGATAATCATCAAGCATTAAAAAAAATTTATCTTTGGCTTCTCTTATAATTGATTATAAGACCATTTTTACATTTATTGTTGTGTCCTTTTGTCCTTTAATTTTTTCTATCATGTGTTGTGTACAACATTTTAGACCTTTCAACCTTTCCTTAGTCTTTTCTAGTGAAGCATCTTGAATGTCTATTTGTTCTTCTTGAAAACATAAATTTTGTTTCTCTTCTTCATTTGTTTTTGACAACTCATGTTTTTGTATTTATGTTTTTTTATCATTTATTTTTTGTTTTATTTTCTTTTGCTTTGCCATGTTGCACTAAAAAATTCACTCTCAAATCCTTTAGATTAGAAAACCTTATTTCTCCAAAATCTAAATAAATCAAATATTTCTAAATTTTTAATTGCAAACTTCAAGTATCAAATTTCAAAAAACTTTGGGAGTAGAAATCCTTATGACTCCCTAATTTAAATAATAATTTTCAAAAATATCTTTAAAATATATATATTAATTTCAAATTAATTAACTCCACATAGACGACTTTTCAAATCTCGAAAAATAAAATTGCAAAGTGCGAAGGATTAGAGTTTTTTCTTGAAAAAAATCTCATCTTTTAAGAGTCATATATTCGCTAAGAGTTATCCAATTTAGCTAATTATTGGACCAACTTGTGCAAAATTTGAATAGCTTTAAAATGAGTGATCATATGCAAACATTTGAGCAATATTGAGGGAGATACGACCCTATGAAGTCAACCATTCGGAACAAGGGCAGTGACAATTTTTTAAATCATGAAAAACAAAATTGTAAAGTGCAAAGGATTAGGTTTTTTCCTAAAAAATATCTCATATTTTAGGAGCCATATCTTCGTGAAGAGTTATTAAATTCATTTGATTCTTGGACAAACTTGGGAAGAATTTGAATAACTTTAAAATGAGTGGTCATATAGAAAAAATCAAACAATATTGAGGGAGATACAACCCTGTGAAGTCAACCATTCGTAACAAGGGAAGGGATGATTTTTCAAGTCACAAAAAACAAAATTGTAATTATTTTCCAACTAGGGTTTGAATGATGGGAAGAGCAATGAAAGGCTAGAACTTCAACGAGGCAATACATTCTATCTAGACAAAGAATTTTTCAGCTAAGTTCTTTTTTCCCTTTCTTTATTTTAGAAATTATGCATGAAAATTTTATAAATTTTTTATCAAATATTATATTTGTTATAGAACTTTCAGATAAATTTAATTAGATTTTTAGTTTTAGTTTCCTTTCCATGGATCGATTTATAGTTAAATTCTTAGAATCATCCCTAGTGGTAGAGGTTATTGAGTGCACCTCAGAGAGATCCTCATTGCTCCAAGATAGGGCATTTTTTGGTAATTTTAATGGGTATTAGCTAGGGGCTTCAGCCTTGAGAAAATGGATTGATAGGAGTTGGAAGTCTCTATGAGTTATTCTATCATTTCTTCCTAAAGGTTTCTTCCTAGCCATTTTTTGTTCTAGGAAAGAAAGAGAAAGAATCCTAGAAGGTGGTCCTTGATTTATGAGAAGAGAAGGGCTCTTCCTTACCCGCTTGTATGAAGGTTTTTCACCTGAAAATGTAAATCTATCCCTAGTACCAGTTTGGGTTAGGATGTTTGGATTACCCGATGAATTTTAGGAAATAGATACCTTCAAGGCAATAGGAAACACTCTAGGAGAATTTCTTGAGATTTTATATGCAACAAAAGATGGATTTTTGGCTATTTATGCTCGAATATTGGTCATGATTGATATAAGTAAAGCCTTACAGAATCAATCATTCTTAAGTATGGGGATAATATGTGGACCCAAACTATATATTATGAAAACATATCTTTTGGATGTAAAATATATCATGAGGTGGGGCATACAAAGAGATCATGCCATAAGAAGAGTCTAGAAGAATCATTCGTAGAAAATTATAAGAGAAAATTACAATTAGTTATAAATAAAGATGGTTTTCCACTTCTAAAAAATGGATCTAGAAAAATAAAATAAATTGAACAGTGGAGACCAATAAGAAAGGATACTAGAAGAAATTCTAATTTTTTTGAGGCTTTAGCCTATGAAGAAAAAGTAGATAAAAACTTAGAGGACACGGGACAACAATTTTAACATATTATAAAGGAACCATATATTCAATATGATCCTAATTTAAGGAAGAACATTCTCGATGAATCCAAGGAATGTGTTTCATTATATTTTGAAGACTCTCTGGAAGTACCATACACCATTCAGGAGGAAATAATTGGTAAAGAAAATGCAGTTTTAGAAGGTAATACCTCTGCCATTAATAAGGAAATACCAGAAAATGAGCAAGATAAGTCAAAAGCTTCTATAATAGATCCAGGAGAGGATAAATATGTTTAAAAAATGGTGAAATAATATTGAGGAATATAATAATAATACTTACTCCTGATATAGGCAAGGAAAAAAGAGAAAATCCTCAAATTATCAAGCAAGATCCAGGGAAGCAAGAACTAACATAGAGAAAGGAACATAAACTAAGTTGGTTGAACTTCTTTTTACCAAACAACAAAATGATATTGGTAATACGTAAGAGGGTCCAAAAGCACCTAATGAGACATTATTATCATCTCATGGAATATAAGGGGTGCTAATGCCCCCTCAAAGTATAGGTGTATTAGGGACCTATGTTTAAGTAATAAACCTGATATTATTTGTATCCAGAAAACTAAAATGACAAAAGAAGTTTCAAAAACTATGAAATCAATTTGGGCAAGATGTGAATGGGATGCTATGGATTCTGAAGGAGCGAAAGGGGGAATTCTAACTTGTTGAAATTCTTGTAGAACCTCTTGTGTAACCATTCATAAAACTAGGCATTGGATAGCCTCTTTAGTCACTTGCTACTTTGCTAATATTCGATTCATCCTTATCAATGTGTATGGTCCTACAACTTAGCTAGGTAGATTATAATTTTAGAGTGGGATTGAGGCCTACCAAGAAACCTATTTCATGATCATTGAATATTTTAATGCCATTACCAAGCTGAACGAAAAATTTGGAAGAATTAGGAAATTGACCCAAAGTATGAAATAGTTCTCTGTTTTTATTCAAAACAACACTCTATGGAAAGTTGAGTTTGAAGAAGACAACAATACTTGGACCAACAATAGGAGAGGCCAGAACCTAATAGAAAAAAATTAGATAGATACATTCTCTTAGATCATTGGCTAGATAAAGGAACTTGTGCTAAAATTAATACCTTAACAAGGATTGGTTCATATCACTAGCCAATAAGAGTTAAAATGGTGGTTAGTGAATTTAAAAAATATCATATTTTAAATATGAGTAGATGTGGGAAGACCATCCTCAATTTGTTGATATGATAGCTCAAACATGGAATTATTTAGGTAATGGTGGGTTGTATGCTCTTCCAAACCAAATTAAAGCTATGGCATCTAGATTAAAAGAATGGAACAAGAACACCTTTGGAAATATTTTTGAGAAGAAAGAACTAAAAGATAAACTTTCAAAATTCCAAAAAGGTGATGAAAATAATGCAATATCAGAAGAAAGGGAGTTTCTTAGTGAATATCATAATATTTTGAGTAAGGAATAGAAATTCTAAAGATTAAAATCAAGACAGACTTGGTTAAAATAAGGATATAAAAATACAAAATTTTTTCATAGGATGGCTATAGTACAAAGATCTTCTTCTAGAATTGGTAGAATTAAATCAATAGAAGAGGTTTGGATTGAAGATAAGAGTGAAATTAGAAAAGAGGCTAAGTAATTTTATCATAATATTCTAGGTTTAGAGGAGACCGAAGTTCTTAATGATAAACTTCTTCAAGATGTTCCTTCAGTTATAACAAATGAAGACAATAGGAAACTGATGGAGCCTATTACTCTAGAAGAAGTTCATTTAGTTTTTTCTCTTTTAATAAGGATAAATCCCCTGGTCCATATGGGCTCTCTATAGCTTTTTACCAACATAATTGGGATATAGTGAAGGATTATTTATTGGTGGCAGTGGAATAGTCTAGGGTAAAACAATATATTCCTTATAAAATAAATGTAACTTATCTTACCCTAATTCCAAAAAAGAAGGATGCTAAATTGTTTGATTCTTTTAGACCCATAAGCCTATGTAATATGGCTTATAAGATTATTTCCAAAGTGATGGCGAATAGATTAAGGCAATGTTAGACAAAATAATTTTAGAAGAGCAAGGAGTTTTTATGAAAGGGAGACAAATTCTGGATGGGATCATAGTAGCTAATGAAGTTATACATTCAACAGCTTCAAGAAAAGAGAAATATATGGTCTTAAAACTTGATATAAGTAAAGCCTATGATAGGTTTAAATGGAATTTTCTTTTTACAATTTTAAATAAGTTTAGTTTTGGGAAGAAATGGGTTAGATGGATTAAAGCTTGTGTCTCTACAATTTCTTATTTAGTGTTGGTCAATGGGTTAGTGAAAAAATATTTTACAGCCAAGAGAGGCTTTAGAAAATGAGATCCTCTATCTCCTTATTTGTTCATTATTATGGTAGAAGTTTTGAGTAGGAACTTAAAGAAGGCTTACAAATATGGGTTTATAAGTGGACTCAAGGTTAGTAATAACATCGATAGCATCACCTATCAATAGTTTGTAGATGATACAGCCCTTTTTGGAAGGGTAAGGATAAATGATACAAGAGCTTTGAATAACTTTTTAAAAGAGTATGAAAGAGTTGCAGGGCAAAACATTAATAGGACAATCCAAAATTTACTTTCTTAACACTCCTACTAATATCAAAGCAATATTTTGTAGGTTGCTTCAAATGGAGGTGAAGTAGCAAAAAATATTGCACCTAATTATGATGAAAAATGTATGTACCTATATCCTACTACTTAATAGCATCAAATAGAAGCATGCAAGTAAAATGGAAGAGATACCAAATAGAAAGAAATGAAGAAAAAGTGAGTTGATTTCTTATTAATATGGTAGATCAGATCCAAGGTTACATATATATCCCCTTTTTGGCTTAAATATGATACAACTGTTACAAATTGGGTGCCCAAGGATCAAAATCCTTCATGTAACTCGGGTGCACATCCAGTGTCTTTCCTCATACCCACAATCGAGGTGGGCGGGCTACTGCTGCCACCGCTTGTGTATTTGATCTTGAGGTCTTGTGATCCTTCCTAATGCACTATATAAACCTGCACCTACATATAAGGAAACCATAAATGTCAAATAGCAAGTGTGTATGATGAAAAACATGCAATCCCCACAGGCATCAAAAGACTAGTAATGAGAATATGCATGGATATTATATCAAATCAACTCCAAATGAATTAAAATTTTAAAGGGATGTAAAATGAAATTTTTTGGGTAGATCTCACCAAAAATAGATCTAAAATCATTTTTATGGTGTGTCGTAATCGCAATGACCATTCTCAACCTACAAGACCCAAAGCAAGCAATTTCTAAACCAAAACACATCCAAATAAAATGAAACTTGGTCAGTATGCCTAAAACATGATTCTAAGAGAACCCATATGGTAATATTTGAAAAATGAATAATATTTTTAGGTTTTTCTCCAGATGACCACCGTAGACCTACATGAGACCCTACAAAACACTAAAAATATGATATCTCGCTCAATATAGCTCCAAAATACATGAAATTTGGACAGAAGTATCATATGATAATATAGAATCTAATTAAAAAATAAAATTAAATAAATCATGTACAGATAAGCCACCGTCCCAAGATGGGACGGTTGGGACTGTCACAAATTGGGGACCGTCCTAGGGTGGGATGGCAACCAGTTCTGCCCTTATTTTATCATCAATTCCTTTATAAATTGTTTAGGGACATCCTAAAAAGTTTTTTCATCAAATTTTATGGTAAACCTCACTCAGATAGTTTGGTTTTGGGATCATATTGTGCCTCCTAGTTCACTCGCAAACCTCCTTCACTATGTAGTGATTCGGAGGGAATGGGAGCACAAAATGGTGAGAGAAAATAGTGGCAACACTCTGTTGTTATGTATCAAAAATCCTCTCTATATATTGTGTGGAAAATGGATCCACTTTATAGCCAAAGGATACCTTTGGGAAAAAAGGCATGCGAGGGCACCAGGTGCCACTTGTCCACAACTCATCATGCATTGGAGGGGGAAGGCATATCCATTTTGGGAGTCAAACATGCAGCATGTCATAAGATTTTTGCACCCTTAGACTTGCATGAGATAATAGACAGGCTAAATTGCAGTCCCTAGGTGCCATTTGGCCATATTTTGACTTTTTGAGGGTCAAAGGCCCTGGTCATCCCACCTAGGGACGATTGCATGTGACCATCCCTGGGTGGGATGACCATGAACTATGACCATCCCAGGGTGGGATGGTCATGCCTATGTGGCCCAAAAGTCCCCAAAAGTGGATTTTAGCCTTCCAAGAGTGGTTAGGACCACTAGTAAACCTCTAAGGGTTGCCCAAGGGGGCCATATGGTGTCAATTAACTAGTGCTTTTGATTGCCTAATAGTATTGACCATATTTTAGTGTCTATAGATGCCCCTTTTTGAGATGCATTGTGTGCAGAATAGCCCTAAGAAAAAATAGATGACTAAAATGCTGAGTGGTTAAGGTTATTTGATAACCTAACCAATTTTAGATGCCCCAATCCTGGAAAGAGCATGCATTATTGACTCTTTACTTTGGATAATCTAAGGAAATTGTTTGAGCTTAGACATTGTTCTGTCATGAAGAGGTGAGGCCTATGATTCCATGATGCCAGTAATGTCAAGCGATTTCAATTATCTTTTGTGCTTTTTTTCTACCCAAGCGGTAGCATGATTGTCTTTGTCAAATATTCATTGAACGGATTCAATTTACATGATTGAGTGTATGAGTGTTGATTATGATTGAAGAACACAAGCTTATACTGAGAGGGGGTGAACAGTATAATCCCACTTTTTCTTTTTTCTTCCAATTCAATATTATGTTGTGTATAGATAGCAGTATCAATAGCAATAATCAAAGCAATGCACAAAATACCATACGCAATAGAGACACCACAATTAACATGGTTCACCCAATGTGGGCTACTCCATGAAGAAAATATTTTACTAAAACTTTCTCAATCAATCTCTTTGGGAATCACTCCCAATTACAATGTTTATGGATCTCTATCCAAAGGAGATGTTGATCCCCTAATCTCAAGTTCATGGATCTCTTCCATAGGAGAACTCTTTCTCCTTTTGCTTTGGCTATGTGATCTTCTAGAAGACTTTGTCTCTCTGTTGCACTGATTGGTGTACCTCTCTCCACTTGAAGACTCCTCACTCATATCTATATTCAACTGTATTGGCTGCTAGATCTCTATCCACTGAGACTTTGTCCTCTGTACTTTGTCACCTCCATATCTCTGTCAATAGGCTCACTAAGATCCTGCTCAATAGGCTCACACAGAATCTACTTAACAAGCTCACACTGAACTTGTCTAATGTTGAATAACAAGCTCACACATAACTTGTCCAATACCGAATAATAAGCTCACACAGAACCTGTCCAATGCTGAATAACAAGCTCACACAGAACTTGTCCAAATATGCTCCAACAAGCTCACTAAGAACTTGTCCAAATCTGGTCTAGCAAGCTCACCAAGAACTTGCCCAAAATCTGCTTCAACAAGCTCACCAAGAACTTGTCTAAATCTGCTCTAGCAAGCTCACTACGAACTTGCCCAAAATCTATCCAACAATATCACCAAGAACTTGTTCAAATCTATCCCAAAACTGTCCATAAAGCTATACTTAAAATTGTCCACAAATCTGTCCCAAAACTATTGTTGGCAATTTTGGGTACATTGGGTACATTGCCTTTGCTCAAGTGTTGATGTTGTCATTGATGTCAAGAAGCGGAAAGGTTTTTGTGAAAACCAAGGCAGACAAAATAAAAGGTTTTATTTAAAACCATGGGCAACATATTTGAAATGGGTTTTTCTTAAAACCCAAGTTGGCTTTTCGTTTCATTGAAAAAGGTGCCCCGGTGATGAAGATATTTAATTTTAAATATTTAGTTTAAATTTTATTTATTTAAAATTTAAATTAAAATATTAAATTAAATTAAAAGTGCCGACGTGTTAATCAATGCATCTTAGTGCATATAAAAGGTGGCAATGGAATTCATTAAAGAGGGAATGAATCGATATCAATTTTCGTGCATCGTCTGCGCCAGCGAAGGAGAGCATGTTTTGTTGAGGGCCCACGCATTCGAAAACCACAAGGAGTATGCTTTCGACTCTGGATAACGGACGCAGCGCAAACCTTCTTTGAGCACCCAAATTAAGGGAGAAAGCTTTGAAAAAGAAGCTACGATATTTGACAGTGTGCCAAAGTTTTTAATGAATGTTAATCGAAGTGAATTAAACATCGTCGGAAGGACATTATCGAACAAGACAAACTATTTCGGTGACGCGGTGGTATACAGTTGTTTCACTTTCTTTGAGGAAGATAAAAGAAAGGAACAAATTTGATCACGTCTCCCTTCGATCTCATCCACCGTATGGACCAGACGGTGCTTGGCCACACGGTAAGGGTTGTGAATAAATAGTCATCGGTTCGAATCTCGCTGAGAACAATGTTAACGGCGGAAGTATTTTTTATTGAACGTGGTTGGTGCTAAAAATTTCAAGAGGTATAAGGTTTCTTTTTTGAAAATTAAAGTGTGCTTTGGTTTCGGGAGTATGTATGTTGTTCTAGCGGGAGATATAAGGCAGTATATTTTTGTGAAAATTAGAAAGGGATTTTGTTTAGTTAGGAGTAATAAGGGTATTACTTTATTATAAAGTTTTGGGAGTTATAAGGTTATGCAATGTTGTGATTTATTTTACTTTTATGGTATAAGTGGTTTTGGGAGTTATAAGGTTATGCAATGTTGTGATTTATTTTATTTTATGGTACAAGTGGTTTTAGGAGAGATAAGGAAGTTGTGCAATTAAAGGCTTTGGTGATGATTATTGAAAAGTGGAGTAATGTTGATTATTTTGTGATCTACTAACCCTTGTGAAGATTGGCAAAAGAATTTTGTGATTGTGGCAGATTTCCAAAGGGGTTTCTTCACTACAATAAGGTATGGGCACATTCTTCTTATGAGTATGATTGGTGTATGTTTTCCTGAAATAAGATTGGAGTGAAAAGGTATACAACAAGGTTTCCTTTGGTTGGGTGTAAATCCTATTTTCTGGTTTGTTGAAGACTACTTATGCATTGTTATCATTGATGAGAGTTTTGGTGAATGCATAATTCTGGTTTGAGGTAGTGGAAGCATTGTGCACTAGGGTTTATGTTTGTGAGTCTTGCTACTTGCTTTGAGTTGGTGAAACCCTTGGTTGGTTGTTTTGAGGTTGATGGTTGAGTTGCTTCCATAGAGGTTGTTTGATCAAGTTATTGCTTTTACTTGATTCATGATATTGGGCTTACTCCATTGAGTTGATTTGAACAAGTTATTCTTTGCATTTGGTGATATTGTGTGGGTGGCTATTTTGTTCAAATATCTTTGGAGGGAAAAGGATTTCTACTTGTTTCCTTTTCTTGTGATGATTGGTAGAATGCTTCAAGGTTAATGTTGAGTTGAATGATGTTGGTTAAACCTTGTCTTTGAGCATTGTTGTTGAAGCCCTAATTGGTTGAGAAAAGATATTGGTTGTTGGAAAGAACATGAGTATCATTGTTATATGAGATATTGCTTGGTTGGCAATTGTTGGGTTGTGTTTCATGTTCTTGAGAAAAGCATACTACATCTATCTTATTCTGTTGAGATTGAGATTGAGTTGAGATTGAGATTGGGAGTTAAGTATAGAACATATTGAGTCTCTAACAATTCTCTTTATGCTTCTATGAGGTTGATGAATCACATTGGGTCTCTAACAATTCTCTTTGTGGGTTCATGCAAAGCAAGTTTTCTTGATGAACTTGAGAGCAGGTTTTGGACAGGTTCCATTGGGGACTTGTGAGCAGGTTGTGGACAGGTTCTGTTGAGGACTTGTGAGCAGATTTGGACAGGTCCTAGCAGAGGACTTGTGAAGGTGAGTTTGATAGTTCTATCAGAGAACTTGAGGACAGAGGTGCATTGGTTCTATGAGAAGAACCCGAGGACATTTGTGCTAGACCGAAGGACTGTGTTTGGTGCAGATCAAAGATAGAGGAAGAGGACATTTGTGCTAGACCGAAGGACTGTGTTTAGTGCAAATTCGAGGACCAGCTTTGAGGTGATAGAGTTGAGGACAGAGGTCTCCAGCCAGAGCGGGGAAGACAGGTGTCTTCTATGGATAGAGTTCCATTTGCTAAGGGCAGCGGAGGCGAGAGGTCTTCTAGAGGATCACCGACCAGAGCGAGAGGTAGGGGAAGGTATCTCCTTTGAGCAGAGGCTCATAAATTCAGATTGGGGGAAGGTATCTCCTTTGAGCCGAGGCTCATAAACATTGTAATTGGGAAGGTTTCCCAAAGAACTTTGAGATAACTTTTAGAGAAAAGTTTTGTGGATGAACCACGTTGAAATTGTTGTGTCACTTTGTGGATGATCTTGTGCATTGTTTTGATATTGCTTTGGATATATTGCTTTACTTATTTTGAAGTATAAAGGAAAAGTAAAAAGTGGTCTTATATTGTTCACCCCCCTCTCAGTATAAGCTTGTGTTCTTCAATTGGTATCGGAGCGGGTGCCTTCGAAAAGTTTAACGACTTGAAGGAAAAGCTAGTAAAGAACACAATGGATCATTCAAGTGGCAATGCAGCACCTATTCTTGATGGGTCAGATTTTGGTCTTTGGAGTGCAAGGATGAAGGTTCATCTAATGGCACTTGGGAATGAGGTTTGGGAAGTAATTGAAGATGAGTACACTATTCCTGAACATGGTCTTAATACTAAAGAAGAGAGGCTCCTACATCACAGCAATTCAAAAGCAATGAATGCAATCTTGAAAGGCTTACAGAAGCGAGATCTCACCAAAGTGATTCACTGCAAGACAGCTAGTGAAATGTGGAATCAGTTGAAGGTGGTTCATACGGGTGATACAAATGTCGGAAAGGCCAAGTTGAGACACTTCAAAGGTATGTTTGAACAACTCAAGATGAATGATGATGAAAATATTAGTGACTACATGCTTCGTATGGATGAAGTTGTTAACTCCATGAAAGACTTAGGTCTTGAGCTTGCTGAAAATGATGTTTGTGATAAGATTTTAAGATCTCTTCCTAATAGATTTAGTGAAAATATTTCTGCTATTGAGGAAGCTAAAGATTTGGATAAGTTGAAAAAAGATGAGCTCCATAGTATACTTGCAGCATTTGAGTTAAGAACTCAAGTGAAGGTTGATGTCAAGAAGGAGGCAGCTTTCAAGGCTACCAAGAATTCCAAAGGTAAACAGCTTCAAGAGAGTGATGAGTCTTCTGGTGATGAAGAGGCATATTATAGCAAGAAAGGCAAGTTCTCTAGAAAGCACAAAAATATGAAAAACGTAAGATGTTTCAATTGTGGAAAGTTTGGTCATTATGCTACTAACTGTATTGTTGCCAAGGATGAAAGTGATGAAGATAAACATGGACTGTAAGAGCAAGGATTCTGAAAAGCACAAGCATCATAGGAAAAACAAAGATGAGCATAGCAATCAAGGAAAGAGGTATTCTCACAAACACAAGAAGAGCTTCTACCTAGACAAAGCAAGTAAGTGTTCTAGTAGTGATAGTGAAAGTTCTTCAAGTGATAATGAAAATGAGATGTTGTTCATATCAGAAAAAGAGGAAGAACCAAAACATAGATTCATTATCATGAAATGTCTTAGATGTGGAAATTGTGGTCACCTTGAGGATGATTGCACAATTAATGATTCGGTTGCTAGTATGTATGAGGATGCTTCAAAAAATGATAAGGAAGATGCATGTATGGTTTTTGAAAAGGGTAGCACCTCTAGTGATAAGAAACTTGAAAAAGGCCTTGATAATTCAAAATGCAATCAAATAGAGGATCTTGAAAGTGATCTTACTAATGCTCTTAGTGGTTTGAAAAAGGAAAGAAAGAAGAATGCTAGACTCAAGGATAAGTTAGATGAATGTTGTATGGAGAGAGATGAACTTATAGAAAGTCTTGATGTCTCTATGGCTAAGGCACAAGAACTCAAGAATGAGTTAGAATCTAAGGTGCGTGAGTATAGTGAATTAGAACAGAAAATGGCTTCGTTGAAAGAGGAAAATAAAGAGTACAAGGATAAGCTGTACAAGTTTCAAGAAAGCTCCAAAAAGGTTAAATCTCTTATCAAAGGTCAAAGAAAGACAACAGATAAAACAGGTCTTGGTTTTGTTAAGCCACACAAGAAACAAGTTGGAGAGTCTAGTAAGAGATTCCAAAAGGAAGAGAGTTCTAATGAGGAAAGTATTTCAGATCATGAGTCCTTGAATGATAGATGCATAGAAACAGAAAACAGAATTCAGAATGAGAAGAAGGAGAAGTTTTCAGGACCTAAGAAGTCAAATAAAGGAAAGTTTCAAGGCAGATGTTTTGCTTGTCACGGGTTTGGTCACATGGTTGTACATTGCATGGCTCGGGTGAAGAAGGTAAATGACAGTTTCAGAAGTGGTGATTTCTTTTATGGGTATTGCTACTCTTGCAATTATTTTGGGCACAAGGCAGTTCATTGCAAGGCAAATAACAAGAACAGGTTTAATCAGAACAGATGGATTCAAAGAATAGGTATGCCTCAAAGAAATAACATTGTTACTTGTTACAAGTGCAACAATGAAGGTCACATAGCTAGACAGTGTAGAGCTGAAATTCCAAGGTACAGGAACAGAAACAGTGGTATGAACAGGTCCAAGGATCAAGGCATGGCTAAGAACAGGAACAGTGATAGAAACAGGAACAGGAATATGGACAAAGAGTTCAAGAGAAGGCCCGACAAGGAAGTTATAGACGCTGATGATGATCAGTGCCTAATGGGAGTTTTACTCCCACCCCAGAATTAATCACCTCAACAGGAGGTGGGGGAGGGACTAAGCTAAGAGGCTCATTCTTAGTCCCGAGCCCCAAAGGTGGCCCTTTGCCATTGATGACAAAGGGGGAGAGATATGAGTAAGGGGGAGAGCTTCAAGTGAAGAGGAAAGCTTCAAGTCAGGGGGAGCAAAACTTCAAAGGTAGATTCTCAATTGTGGGTTTCAGTTTTGGCTCTTAAGAAGTGTTTTTCAGTAAAGGTTTGCCATCAATGACAAAGGGGGAGATTGTTGGCAATTTTGGGTACATTGGGTACATTGCCTTTGCTCAAGTGTTGATGTTGTCATTGATGTCAAGAAGCGGAAAGGTTTTTGTGAAAACCAAGGCAGACAAAATAAAAGGTTTTATTTAAAACCATGGGCAACAGATTTGAAATGGGTTTTTCTTAAAACCCAAGTTGGCTTTTCGTTTCATTGAAAAAGGTGCCCCGATGATGAAGATATTTAATTTTAAATATTTAGTTTAAATTTTATTTATTTAAAATTTAAATTAAAATATTAAATTAAATTAAAAGTGTCGACGTGTTAATCAATGCATCTTAGTGCATATAAAAGGTGGCAATGGAATTCATTAAAGAGGGAATGAATCGATATCAATTTCTGTGCATCGTCTGTGCCAGCGAAGGAGAGCATGTTTTGTTGAGGGCCCACGCATTCGAAAACCACAAGGAGTATGCTTTCGACTCTGGATAACGGACGCAGCGCAAACCTTCTTTGAGCACCCAAATTAAGGGAGAAAGCTTTGAAAAAGAAGCTGCGATATTTGACAGTGTGCCAAAGTTTTTAATGAATGTTAATCGAAGTGAATTAAACATCGTCGGAAGGACATTATCGAACAAGACAAACTATTTCGGTGACGCGGTGGTATACAGTTGTTTCACTTTCTTTGAGGAAGATAAAAGAAAGGAACAAATTTGATCACGTCTCCCTTCGATCTCATCCACCGTATGGACCAGACGGTGCTTGGCCACACGGTAAGGGTTGTGAATAAATAGTCGTCGGTTCGAATCTCGCTGAGAACAATGTTAACGGCGGAAGTATTTTTGTTTTTTATTGAACGTGGTTGGTGCTAAAAATTTCAAGAGGTATAAGGTTTCTTTTTGGAAAATTAAAGTGTGCTTTGGTTTCGGGAGTATGTATGTTGTTCTAGCGGGAGATATAAGGCAGTATATTTTTGTGAAAATTAGAAAGGGATTTTGTTTAGTTAGGAGTAATAAGGGTATTACTTTATTATAAAGTTTTGGGAGTTATAAGGTTATGCAATGTTGTGATTTATTTTACTTTTATGGTATAAGTGGTTTTGGGAGTTATAAGGTTATGCAATGTTGTGATTTATTTTATTTTATGGTACAAGTGGTTTTAGGAGAGATAAGGAAGTTGTGCAATTAAAGGCTTTGGTGATGATTATTGAAAAGTGGAGTAATGTTGATTATTTTGTGATCTACTAACCCTT
The DNA here is from genome assembly GCA_028583015.1 of Wollemia nobilis. NCBI lineage: Eukaryota > Viridiplantae > Streptophyta > Pinopsida > Araucariales > Araucariaceae > Wollemia > Wollemia nobilis. The sequence continues at coordinate 7,085,362 of JAQPPZ010016348.1, forward strand.
GTGAAGATTGGCAAAAGAATTTTGTGATTGTGGCAGATTTCCAAAGGGGTTTCTTCACTACAATAAGGTATGGGCACATTCTTCTTATGAGTATGATTGGTGTATGTTTTCCTGAAATAAGATTGGAGTGAAAAGGTATACAACAAGGTTTCCTTTGGTTGGGTGTAAATCCTATTTTCTGGTTTGTTGAAGACTACTTATGCATTGTTATCATTGATGAGAGTTTTGGTGAATGCATAATTCTGGTTTGAGGTAGTGGAAGCATTGTGCACTAGGGTTTATGTTTGTGAGTCTTGCTACTTGCTTTGAGTTGGTGAAACCCTTGGTTGGTTGTTTTGAGGTTGATGGTTGAGTTGCTTCCATAGAGGTTGTTTGATCAAGTTATTGCTTTTACTTGATTCATGATATTGGGCTTACTCCATTGAGTTGATTTGAACAAGTTATTCTTTGCATTTGGTGATATTGTGTGGGTGGCTGTTTTGTTCAAATATCTTTGGAGGGAAAAGGATTTCTACTTGTTTCCTTTTCTTGTGATGATTGGTAGAATGCTTCAAGGTTAATGTTGAGTTGAATGATGTTGGTTAAACCTTGTCTTTGAGCATTGTTGTTGAAGCCCTAATTGGTTGAGAAAAGATATTGGTTGTTGGAAAGAACATGAGTATCATTGTTATATGAGATATTGCTTGGTTGGCAATTGTTGGGTTGTGTTTCATGTTCTTGAGAAAAGCATACTACATCTATCTTATTCTGTTGAGATTGAGATTGAGTTGAGATTGAGATTGGGAGTTAAGTATAGAACATATTGAGTCTCTAACAATTCTCTTTATGCTTCTATGAGGTTGATGAATCACATTGGGTCTCTAACAATTCTCTTTGTGGGTTCATGCAAAGCAAGTTTTCTTGATGAACTTGAGAGCGAGGTTTTGGACGAGTTCCATTGGGGACTTGTGAGCAGGTTGTGGACAGGTTTCGTTGAGGACTTGTGAGCAGATTTGGACAGGTCCTAGCAGAGGACTTGTGAAGCTGAGTTTGATAGTTCTATCAGAGAACTTGAGGACAGAGGTGCATTGGTTCTATGAGTAGAACCCGAGGACATTTGTGCCAGACCGAAGGACTGTGTTTGGTGCAGATCAAAGATAGAGGAAGAGGACATTTGTGCTAGACCGACGGACTGTGTTTAGTGCAAATTCGAGGACCAGCTTTGAGGTGATAGAGTTGAGGACAGAGGTCTCCAGCCAGAGCAGGGAAGACAGGTGTCTTCTATGGATAGAGTTCCATTTGCTAAGGGCAGCGGAGGCGAGAGGTCTTCTAGAGGATCACCGACGGAGCGAGAGGTAGGGGAAGGTATCTCCTTTGAGCGAGAGGCTCATAAATTCAGATTGGGGGAAGGTTTCTCCTTTGAGCCGAGGCTCATAAACATTGTAATTGGGAAGGTTTCCCAAAGAACTTTGAGATAACTTTTAGAGAAAAGTTTTGTGGATGAACCACATTGAAATTGTTGTGTCACTTTGTGGATGATCTTGTGCATTGTTTTGATATTGCTTTGGATATATTGCTTTACTGTTTTGAAGTATAAAGGAAAAGTAAAAAGTGGTCTTATACTGTTAACCCCCCCCCCTCTCAGTATAAGCTTGTGTTCTTCAACTATCCCTAAAGTTATCCTTAAAGCTGTCCACAAAGCTATCCCAAAACTATCCACAAAGGCCTCCTCAAAGGCTCAATAAATCATGCACGAGTAGCACTCAAATCTCATCCACAAATCTATCAAGGCAAAGCTTCAAAGATGAACTCAACAATGAAGGGCAATGTACTCTTCAATGAATGACAACAATGATCCACAATGATCTCAACTCAAATCAACTTCATAGAAGCATAAAGATAATTTTTAGAGACTCAATATGTTCTAATCTCTCTCTCAACCCAAACCAATATCAACTCAACTCAATTCAACTCAAATTAATAGAAGCATAAAGAGAATTTTTAGAGACTCAATATGTTCTAATATCACTCTCAACCCAAATCAATCTCAAATCAACTCATAGAAGCATAAAGAGAATTGTTAGAGACTCAATATGTTCTAATCTCACTCTCAACCCAAATCAATCTCAACTAAACTCAATTCAACTCATAGAAGCATAAAGAGAATTGTTAGAGACTCAATATGTTCTAATCTCACTCTCAATCAAAATCAATCTCAACTCAACTCAAGGCTTATAGAACCATAAAGAGAATTTTTAGAGACTCAATATGTTCTAAAATCAATCACCACAAGGGACAACTCTCTCTCACACAACCCTAGTCCAAGTATGTATCAACCAACTCAAATGTTTCCAAAAATGCTCAACCACAAATATCACATAACAATGATACTCATGTTCTTTTCTAACTCATGTTCTTTCACAACCAATGGGCTTCAAAAACTATGCTTATAAAACAAGGTTTAAACACAACTCTCAATTCAAAAAACCTTGAAGCATTCAACCAACCACTTTCGAAAAGGAAACCACAAACAATCATTTTCCCTCCAATGATATTTTAGAAATCAACCACCATAAACAATCAATAGGAGAATGTTCCCATACATTTTATGAATATGAAGAAACCCCTTTGGAAATCTGCCACACTCAACACACTTTGAAAATAACAAAACAACCTTCACTTGAACCCCTTTACAAAAATAGAAATATATCTTTGTGCACACCTTATTTCTCCTTCTAAATAGAATAATAAAATAGCCCTTGAAATAAGATTTCCAACGATATATAATATGATATACTTCTAAAAGTAAAATCACTAGACATATTTCCTTTTCACAACATGCATTTCAAACCTTATCTCTCCTAGGCAACCTTAGAAAAATAAAATATTATTAAAAATTAAAACTTGCCTTTTTACCTCAGTGGGATTCGATCCCCTGTCGTTGCCCCTACACAACTCAAACGATGGTGCCAACAACCATGTGAGCCACCGCTCACACAACATTAATAGTGCAAGACTTCCTTCTTACCTCCTATGAACTTGCCCTCAAAAATACATGTGCAAAAAGGTTCTCCCTTTTACTTGCAAAAACCAGCACCGACGAGTTTCAAACTCAGATCTGTTGGTGCTTCAACACCCTACGCACTTTCCTCTTGCCGCTAGGCCATAAGCACCTATGGTTCTTGGTAATGGACTTCCCTTACCATTCTTCCTCCTCTCTTCAATGGAATCTAATGAATTTTTCCCCCTTTCATTGTCTTAGTGAATCAAAAGCTTTGCACTCTCCACACCATGTTGTACCCTGGAAAATCGATCGCAAATTAAATGTCGAGTACTAAGGCTTTTGAAAAACATTTTATGGCATATTAATATATGTCTCCCTTCAAATTTTTTGATGTCGACTATAGATATTATGTGCCTCCTCCTTTTGACGTCGGAGATAAAATATTAATTTTAAATTTTAAATTTTAATTTTAATTAGTTAAAATTTAAAATTAAATATCTCCATCACTGGGACACCTTTTTCGATGAAACAAAAGCCCAAACCGGGTTTTAATAAAAACCCATTTCAAATATTCCATCCATGGTTTTAAATAAAACCTTTTATTTTCCTACCTTGGTTTTCACAAAAACCTTATAAATTTCCATGCTTTCCAAAATGTCATAAATGCTTATATATGAAATACTTTGGCCACCAAAACCAAATGTGATCCATGTGACATCAATGACAACATAAAATACCTCAAATTACCTCAAATTTCCAATAGTGATTGTGCCTGTGCTAAATATGACTACCCTCTCAAGTGATGAGTCAATGAGGGAGTGGCCAGTGATCAAAGCGATCAGTCACTTGACACATATGACTTTGTTGGGGTTTCCTCCTGGTTTTACTCATTGAAAAATGGAGCATTTTTTAGAGGATTTTGGTGTTTTTGTTGATGTTTTATGGAAGAAAAGAGTTGAATACCTCGTTCCCATGGGACGGTCTGACCACAATGGCCTTCTTGGGGATTGAAGTAGTAACTTTGCAATGCATCCATGAGCAATTTGAGTTTAATCTTGATCTTGAGTGAATTCCATCAGATTTGACTTGTTTTTGGTGGGTTTTGGACCCTTTTCTTTGATTTTTGTGTTGTTTTTGGATTTTGATTGTTCAATTATTTTTTAATTTTTTATTTTTGATGAGATTTCATAGAAGAATACCTCATCAACATTAGATGCCCCAATCATGGAAAGGGGCACATCGCAGAATCATTACCTTCGACAAGTTAAGGAACTTGATTTTGGTAATCTTTGGCATATTGGCAAACAAGCTTAAGTCTAATCCTAGCCTTGGCGACAATTAGGAGATAAGCTTAAGTCTACACTTTAGCCTTGGTGGCAATTGGAAGACAAGCTCAAGTCTCCACTTTAGCCTTGGTGGCAATTGGAAGATGAGCTCAAGTCTACACTTTAGCCTTGGTGGCAATTGGAATATGAGCTCAAGTCTACACTTTAGCCTTGGTGGAAATTAGGAGATAAGCTTAAATCAAATCCTAGCCTTGATGGCAATTAGGAGATAAGCTTAAATCAAATCCTAGCCTTGATGGAAATTAGGAGATAAGCTTAAATCAAATCCTAGCCTTGATGGCAATTAGGAGATAAGCTTACTAGTTTGCTTGAATTTGCTTTTGATCTTTTGCTTATTTGCCCCAAGCAAGGAGGGTGGATGATTGTCTTTGGCAATGATTCGTAAGACGAACATGATTAACTTGATTAAGCTATCAATTGTTGATTGGGATTATACATGTTATTATTATGACCAATGGGCTTAATGGATGTCGTTGGGGTATTTTGGGTGACCAAAGGGTTTATGGGTACCTTTGGGGCTTTTGAGGTTGACCAAAGGGTTTATGGATACCTTTGGGGCTTTTGGGTTGACCAAAGGGTTTATGGATACCTTTGGGGCTTTTGGGTGACCAAAGGGTTTATGGATACCTTTGGGGATTTTGGGTGACCAAAGGGTTTATGGATACCTTTAGGGCTTTAGGGTGACCAAAGGATTTATGGATACCTTTGGTGATTTAGGGTGACCAAAGGGTTTATGGATACCTTTGGGGCTTTAGGGTGACCAAAGGGTTTATGGATACCTTTGGGGATTTTGGGTTGACCAAAGGGTTTATGGGTACCTTTGGGGATTTTTGAGGTTGATTGCTTAACTATTTGATTGCTAATTTGGGGAGGTATGATACCAATAATGCCCCCATTGATGTTTTAAAATGTTTGTGTGATTTGCAATTGTGTGATTTTGGGCCTTTAGGTGCATTATGTGTTATGGTTTATGGATGCATTAATGGATGCTTATCATGGATGCATGTGTTATGGATGCATATTTTTGTTTTTGTAATATGATGTGATTTTAATGGATGTTTATCATGTATGCATATGTTGTAATATGATTTGATCTGATGTGGTGTATATGTGTGGATGCATAATGAGATGGATGAATTGATTGATTGTATGATGCAATATGACTAATGATTTGACACACTATGTTAGCACCATATACTGTATAAAATTCATTAATCCTTTTTGTATTGTTTTTATGTAATTGATATATGGAAATGTACTATTGTAATGTGATAAAATGGAATGAATGAAATGAAATGTTATAGAATTTTGATGAGGTTTTCATGAGACTCAAACACTCTAGCTAACTGATCAAAAGTTGTATACTAACCATGCAAGACTTTTTGACAAGGTATGATTCTACTAGGATGACCAAGATACTCCATATCCCTATGTGTGCAAGTGAGTTCATTTTTGTGAGATGCATAAGGATACCACCATTGTCAAATAGGCTATCCACCAAAATTGTAATGAGGATCACCCTATGAATGTCACAATCCTAGGTTTTGTACTTAGTAGGATTAGACCACTAGGTAGTATAGGCTACCAAAAGCTAGCTCATCCACATGCAAATATTGGTCTACACACACGCAAAAGCTAATGTGATAGACATATCATCATGCATAAGGATACCGCCATTGCCAGGTAGGCTATCCACCAAACCTGTAATGAGGATCACCTTATGGCTTGTCAAATGCTGAGAATTCTAGGGATTCAAGCTCAACGCCCTTCTTTTATTTTATTTGAATTCAGGGAAATTTGCTCATACTTAGTGATGATAATCACTGTTTATTTTGTATTTTATTTTCTTTGAGCAAGGGATTTGGGGAGTGGTGATAACCACTATTTATTTTGCTTTTGCTTTTGATTTTTTTTTTGATCTTGATTTTGGGATTTTGGTTTTGGGATTTTGATTTTGGGATTTTGACTTTGGGATTTTGCTTTTGGGATTTTGACTTTGAGATTTTTATTTGTGATAGTGGTGAAAACCACTGTTTATTTTGGGGAATTGGGTAGGGAAGAGCTTGTCCTTTTTCCAATTCTTAGCATTCTTGAACCATTCGCACAGGGGGATGAGCAGGATAACCTTTTTACTTACGATAACCTAGACCACTTTGTAGGTTTCATATTTCCTTGCGCAAAACTTGGATTTATTAATGTGTAAATGTGTTGGGATTTGATGTATACAAGGCACAATCAAAGCAAGACTCTACCTTCTAAAAAGCAGGATAGCTTTCTACAAAATCTGAAAAGAAAACTAGAGACGGTTGAGTGACTGAAAACCCTAAAGACATTCTAGAACAAATGACTCGGTGATGGGGAACAAACACTACTATGACTAGTGTGAAATGTAAGTGGATATGATAGGTGACAATGGAATGATGTGAATGATAACGTGAACAACATATATATATGATGATATATGTATATATATATATATATATGTATATATATATATATATGTACATATATATATATATGTATATATATATATGTACATATATATATATATATATATATATGTACATATATATATATATATATGTGTATATATATATATATATATGTATGTACATGCAGGTTGACCAATGGGCTTAGGGAATTCCATTGGGGCTTTTTGGGTGACCAAAGGGCTTACATATGCCTTTGGGGCATTTTGGGTTGACCAAGAGGGTTTTAGACACCCTTGGAGCCTTTTGGGGTGACCTAGATGGTCATAGACTGCCTAGGAGAATTTTGGGTTGACCAAGCAGGTTGTAGACACCCTTGGAGCATTTTGGGGTGACCTAGATGGTCATAGACCCTCTAGGAGCATTTTGGGTTGACCAAGCAGGTTGTAGACACCCTTGGAGCATTTTGGGGTGACCTAGATGGTCATAGACCATCTAGGAGTATTTTGGGTTGACCAAGTGGGTTGTAGACACCCTTGGAGCATTTTGGGGTGACCTAGATGGTCATAGACTGCCTAGGAGCATTTTGGGTTGACCAAGTGGGTTGTAGACACCCTTGGAGCATTTTGGGGTGACCTAGATGGTCATAGACTGCCTAGGAGCATTTTGGGTTGACCAAGCATTTTTAGACACCCTTGGAGCATTTTGGGGTGACCTAGATGGTCATAGACCACCTAGGAGCGTTTTTGGTTGACCAAGCGGGTTGTAGATACCCTTGGAGCATTTTGGGGTGACCTAGATGGTCATAGATTGCCTAGGAGTATTTTGGGTTGACCAAGCGGGTTGTAGACACCCTTGGAGCATTTTGGGATGACCTAGATGGTCATAGACCGCCTAGGAGCATTTTGGGTTGACCAAGTTGGTTGTAGACACTCTTGGAGCATTTTAGGGTGACCTAGATAGTCATAGACCACCTAGGAGCGTTTTGGGTTGACCAAGAAGGTTGTAGACACCCTTGGAGCCTTTTGGGGTGACATAGATGGTCATAGACTTCCTAGGAGCATTTTTGGGTGACCAAAGGGTTTATAGGTGCCTTTGGATGGACCCCCTGCCTATAGACCCCCTGTCTATAGATTTTGATATTCCTATTTCTCTGTTACAACACTGATCATTCCCATAGACTCTTGGGGAGGTGGGTTGTTATGCACTTGATTGGGATGCTCAACATGGTTGGAAGGTGTTTTTGCTTCGTGTGTGGGCCAGAGGTCTTGGAATTATCCTATTGGTTTGTTGTTAGGAGCAAGAGGATTGCCCATCGGAAGCTCTTGCCTCTCGATCATATCCTAAACTACATTTCTAAAGGGATAACATGTTTGGATGTCATGGCCTCTTTTTCGATGGTAAACATAGTATAGATTTTTCTTGTGCACCTTTGATCTATGCTTATTAGATTTCAATGGATGGATCTCAAGAAGCGTGATTGCTTGTGCCTCATACAATCGATTGAATATCGATGCTAAGGGCTCTGACAAATGAGTATATTGTCATGGCATCTAATGTTGTTGGCCTTGTCTTTGGTTTGTTTGATTGTTGTTGTCATAGTTTCCAGGTGTGGCTTGATAGTTGGGCTTTTGAGGTGGCACAGGCTACGCAGGTCCTGGAACACTAATGGCAACCTGATTGATTGATGTTGGCTTTGGTTGTGCCAGGTTGTTTTTGGCATCCTTTGTCCACTCCTTCTTGCATGGCTTCGTAATTACTCCCTCTTGAATCTTGATGTCCTCGATTATTCTAGCTTGTGCTAGAGCATCTTAAAGAGTGGGATACTGTTGGAGTTGCAACAAGGAGATAGGCTTTAGATAGCTCTTAGAAAACATGTCAGTCAACTTAGACATGGGTAGTATGTATGGTAGTTGAGAAAGAAGCATTTGCCACCTATTGCCATAGTCAATGATTGACTCATCATCATATTGCTTCAACCCTGCAAGGTCGGCCAGTGTCACCTTTTTCTCAGTGTTGAAGGTGAAGCATTCCAGGAATGCATCTATGAATTGGTCAATATTGTAGATGCTATGCTTTGGGAGTTGGTTGTACCACTCCATGGTTGGGCCAGAGAGGGTATTCAAGAATGTCCTCAAGAGTAAAGCATCATTATCTTGTATGCCAAAGCATTGGTTCAAGAATTTGGTGACATGCTCCTGCGCATCTTCCTCCCATTTAAATTTAGCTAGGTGGGGCATTTTAAACTATTCTAGATAGGAAGGGGTAGGCACGGAAGGATGGAGTGGTTGACTATGTAATTGGTGCAAAGTGGGCTTCTGAGACCCAAACCTAGAGGTCTTGTTTTCAATTGACTCTAGGTTCTCTAGCAATACCCTATATGCATCAGAGGATTTGATCTCCTCTTCCTTTCTTCATTCCTACAATGGAGGGCAAGGAACATCAGGCCTATTGCGGGGTGGTGGAATATCACCCCCTACCTTGATAAGGTATCTCAAGATATTCTACTTCTGGATCATGCTCGGTGTAAGCCCCATAAGGCGTCTCTTGAGCTAGCCTATAAGGAGGGGTAACTGCCTATGGTAGGTGCCCTATGTTAGGCCTAGGAGGCAATTCCCAATTAGGCCTAGGAGGTCTAGGGGGAAAAATTTGAGATTGTATTGGACACCTTGCATGTCGTTGCATCTTATAGGTGCTAGGTGTAAGCACCACTTCATGTAATGTATTTTGCAATTGCTCTTGTTGTATCATTTGTTGTTCTTGTATCTTTTGTTGATACAACCTTTGTAGGTGTGCTCATTGTGAGTCCACCCATTGTTGATTTAATTATTGTTGATCCAACTGGAGTTGATTTGTATGTTGTTATCTGTGAATATTTGGCCTACATGCCTGATGAATATGATTTCGTTGCTCAGTTGTATGGGGTTTGTGAGCCCTTGTATTTGAAATATGAATGGGTTTATCATGTGTTTCACCCCTAGTAGGATCTATTGCTTGTTTTCCATGCTCTCTAAAGGTTGCATTGACTTGAGACTCTGGTTTATGAATTGGCTCTGTATAGTCTGATGATGTAGATCCATCATGTGGTTGCACCAAGTACTCTATGTGAGGAGTAGGAGGATGACTTGGTTCTTCTTCATCATCTATGATGAAAGACTCATATTCAATTTTGGATGTAAGCTCTATATATTCAAGTTGCATAGAATCATGATGTGTGTATGTTGAGTGCTCTCTGTGAGGAGTATGAGGGTGACTTGCTTGATCATATGGGGTGGTTTGGTCATCCAAGCTAGGCCATGGTGTACTCTCATGTTCATACTCCGATTGATGTATAGAGCAAGTTGGGATGTGAATCCGTGATATTGGCCTACTAGACCCCTCAATGTGCGGGTTATTTGCTATATAGAATTCTATCATGGTATCCAAATCAGGAAGTTTTCCTAGATAACCTATGGGTGCTGCCCTAGTAGGGGTATCTCGAAGGTTTGTCCTCATGGGGATGTTATTGTTGTTATGATAAGACATGGGATGCCATTCAGGGATGGGCATGTCCTCTAGAATTATTTGGAGATATTCACTGGCTATGGAGCTTGAATCTCTATCTAAATTGGAGGTCCTATTTTCAACCGCATTTGGACCAAATCCGTGAAAGTCCATCGGCCATTTTTAGAAAATTTTGACTTTCCAAAAAAAGGTTATAAGTGTTATATATAAAAATGATCAATGTGACGAGCTGATCACAATGGGCTATGGCTCCAAAATATGACTTTTGGATTAAAAAATTTATTTTTGGAATATTTGGCCAACCGGGGCCCATGGGGAAATGCCCACTTTTAGGAATTTTTGGGAAATTTTGAGAAATAAAGAATTAGGACTCAAAATTTCTGTGAGAGGTGCAAAAGGAGCTAACTAAGACAACAAAACAAATTTGGCAATTTTTGGAGTTGTCTAGACCATTTTATGACCGTTTTAGTGTAGTTTTTCCTTATTTTTGGCTTCGAAAATAGAGTAATCATAAAACCAACATAACTTTTTTGTTATAGCTCTGATTTTCACTATTTTCAATCCATTGGATGTAGAATCAAAAAGTAGATTTTTAGTTGTTTTTTTTCAAAAAATTATTTTGAAAAATTAGGGTTTGGTCCCAGATCTAGGATCTTATGTTGACTACCCAAACAATAAGGAAACACCCAAAGCAGACAATATGATTATCTCTTTTAAGGATTAGATGTGTATGATTATCTCTTTTAAATATTAGAAATACACAATCAAATGATCAAATAAGCACACAAGCAAACAATGTGATTATCTCCTTTAAGTTTTAGATGTGAATCCCTAAGTTGTTTGGTGTGTTTGAATTTGTTGGTGTTCTTTATTTCTTATTCATGTTTTGGACTTAGAATGAGGGAACTCAACCAAAGTGGTGACTAGGGACATTAGTGCCAAACATGAGGTCCTCAAAAGAGTCTAGGGTACACCGCTTAAAACCCACAATGAGTGGAGGGTTCACCTAGCTCTTCCACTCTAAATTGACAAGTGATTCCAATAGTGGGAGATAGTTTGAACACTACTGATATATTCCATATTGAGATAGTTCCCTATTCTATCTAAGGTATCTAGGGGCAAGTCTATGGAAGGAGGTGAAATCCAACGTCATCGGTCTGAATTGGGGGTTTGTGATGAAATCCAACCTTACCAATGTTATTGTGATACGTGCAAGTGTGTGTGGTTCCTTTTAAGCTTAAAAGAAAGTAAACGATGAAGCACTCAATGATCCTTCACTAAATGCAAGAAAGGACATTTTACTTTTAGAAAAATAGATAAAAGATAACCTAGAAGATGCAACTCCTAAATGATAACCTACCCATTGGGTAGGCTACAAGCAAGCAAACCACACAAAGGCATCATAACTTAACTTCTAAATTTATTTTTCTTATCTTTTTGTTATTTTTGAATTTATAAGAAAATGAAACTATCTTTCTACCTTTCTAGCAAACAAAGCATGCAATAAAAATCAAGATTCAGCAAATTTTGACTGTGTAATAGAAAACCAAAAGTTTAAGTACTTACCTTGTCACCCAGGAAACCTGTTGTTTCTGGCATCTGAGTAGAAAATGCTCTATTTTGTGACCGTTTTAAGGTGGTATGGCTTCTAGATTTATGTATTTCATAGGGTGGGATGGTTTTGTGGCTATCCTAGGGTGAGCTAAGGAGCAATTCAGGAGTAGTTCCAGGCCAGGACGGCCAATACCTGCAATAGAAAATAAGCAAAATTCTAGGTCAAACCTTCCAAAAATCAATAGGAACAGGGTCCAACCATGATCACAACTAAAGTAGGGAAAAACGGTGCACCTAATGATGATGAATAATGTATTTACTTATCTCCTACTACTTAAGAGCATCAAACGGAAGCATGCAAGTAAAATGGAAGAGATACCAAATAGCAAGAAACAAAGCAAAAGCAAGTTGATTTCTTATTAATCTGGTAGATCATATCCAAGGTTACATATAGGTTCCCTTTAGGGCTCAAATATGATATAATTGTTACAAATTGGGTTCCCAAGGATCAAAATCCTTCATGTAACTCGGGTGCACATCCAGTGTCTTTTCTCATACCCACAATCGAGGTGGGCGGGCTACTGCTACTACTGCTTGTATCTTTGATCTTGAGGTCTTGTGCTCCTTCCTAATGCACTGTAGAAACCTACACTTGCACACAAGGAAACCAGAAATGTCAAATAGCAAGTGCGTATGATGAAAAACATGCAATCCCTATAGGCATCAAAATACTAGTAATGATAATATGCATGGATCTTATATCAAATCAACTCCAAATGACTTGAAATTATAGAGGGATGTAAAATGAAAGGTTTTGGGAAGATCTCACCAAAAATAGAGCTAAAATCATATCCGATGGTGTGTCATAATCGCAATGACCGTTCTCAACCTACAAGACCCAAAGCAAGCAATTTCTAAATCAAAACACATCCAAATCAATAAAACTTGGTCAGTATGCCTTACACATGATTCTAAGAGAACCCATATGGTCATATTTACAAAATGAATAAAATTTTAGGTGTTTCTCTAGATGACCATTGTAGACCTGCATGAGACCCTACAAAACACTAAAAATATGATATCTCACTCAATATAGCTCCAAAATGTATGAAATTTTGACAAAAGTATAATATGATAATCTAGAATCTAACTAAAAAAGAACAATAAAAATCATACACATATAAGCCACCAAACCAGGGTGGGATGGTTGGGGCTGTCCCAAATTAGGGACCATATTGGGGTGGGATGACCACCATTTATGCCCTTATTTTATCACCAATTTCTCTATGAATCAGTTAGGGACCTCCTAAATAGTATTTTCATCGAATTTGGTGGTAAAAATCACTCATATGGTTCAATTTTGGGATCATATTGTGCCTCCTAGTTCACTTGCAAACCTCCTTCGCTAGGTAGAGATTCCGAGGGAATGTGGGCACAAAATGGTGAGGGAAAATCTTGGTAGCACTCCATTGCTATGTCTCAAAAATCCTCTCTATATCTTGTGTGGAAAATAGATCCACTTTATATCCAAAGGAGGCCTTTGGGTAAAAAGGCATGTGAGGGCATGCAGGGCACCAGGTGCCACTTGTCCACAACTCATCATGCATTGGAGGGGGAAGGCATCTCCATTTTGGGAGTCAAAAATGCAGCATGTCATAATATTTTTACACCCTCAAACTTGCATGAGAGAATATATGGGCTAAATGGCAGTCCCTAGGCACCATTTGGCCATATTTTGACTTTTTGAGGGTCAAAGGCCCTGGTCGTCCCACCCAGGGACGGCTGCATGTGACCATCCCTAGGTTGGACGACCATGAACTGTGATCATCCCAAGGTGGGATGGTCATGCCTATGTGGCCCAAAAGTCCCCAAAAGTGGATTTTAGCCTTCCAAGAGTGGTTAGGACCACTAGTAAACCTCTGAGGGTTGCCCAAGGGGGCCATATGGTGTCAATTAACCAGTGCTTCTGATTACCTAATCGGATTGACTAGATTTTAGTGTCTACAAGAGGAGGAAAATTTACCAACAACTTATCTAGGTATGCCTTTATTTGATGGGATAATGAGGATATATTTATTAGTTATTAGTAAATTTTAAAATAAACTTCCAACTTGGAAAGGTAGATGGTTATCATTAGCAGGAAGAGTACAGTTAATTAAGTCAATCTTACAAGCCCTTCCAACATATTATATGTCTTTATATTCTATGCCAAAATAAGTTGAAAAAAGTTTAATCTTTATTATGTGATCCTTTTTATGGTTAGGTTTACATGATAAAAGGAAATTTTCTTTGGTGAAATGGAGCAAGTTGTGTGATGACAAAACTAGGGGAGGTATTGGTTTAAGAGATCTTACAAATGTAAACTTAGCTCTTAGGGAAAAATTTATCTGGAGATTGTACAAAGAGAGTCAAAGATAATGGGCAAGATTTCTTCTATGTAAGTATGTTGATCCCAAGTTTTATATTTACTGCATTCTCTCTTCGAAATGGTTCTACTTTGTGGAATGGTTTAAAAAATCTATTGATCTTATGATTACAGGTTTAATATGGGTGGTGGAAACTGGAGAAAAAAAATATATTTGGATGGATGCTTGGTGTAATAAAAAACCACTCAATTTAGATCCAGTTTTGAAACCTTGGATGAGATTGCTTCAAGACAAATATGATGATAGGGTTTCAAACATTTTGTACAAGGATCAAGAAGGAAGATACAATTGGAAATAGTATTTTTTTACAAGTATACAAGATATTGATGTTAGGAGGCAATTGAGTAGAAATATAGTAACTGTAATTATTCCAAGGGGTGCCCAGGATAAATTGATTTTGGAGTTGAATAGCTTAGGAGAATACACAACAAGAAGTGGATATAATGTTCAACACCAGCATATTAATAATTTCACTAGAATTTGGAGAGATATTTGGGATAGCCCAAGCATTCCTAAATTCAAAATGTTTGTTTGGCTAGTAGGTCATAGAAGAATTTTATCCTGGGATAACCTTATGAAAAGGGGTTTTCATGACCCCTCTAAATGTGTTTTCTGTAATGAGAAGAGTATTGACCATATCTTGGGACATTGCTCAATTGTCTGGAATCTATGGTAATGGATTCTTAATATGTTTGGTAAATGCATGATGACGAATAGTAGAATTAAATATTGGTTAAAGCAATGGCAGAGCACTTATAAAAGTGAGGCTTTACCGATAATATGGGATATATAAAAATATACAAAGTACTATATGGCTAGAAATAAATAGAATAATATTTAAAGGAAAGGAAAGCAGTTTAGAGGTAATGAAAAAGATGATATGTTTAGCCATAGAGGAGTCTAAACCGACCCTATCAACTCACCCAATCTCTAATTTGGAAGTAGAGAGTCTTGATAGATGGGGTCAAGTCATTAAATGGAATTATGATGTTGGGTACAAGAGAAACAAAAATAAGGTAAATAATATAAAGTGGAAACCACCAGATATGGAATGGGTTAAGTTGAATTTTTATGGAGCTTATAAAGGAAACCCAAGACCAACACGAGGAGGAATAATTAGAAATAATAGAGGAGATATTTTATCTCATTATGCTTTCAATTATGGATTTAAGATAAATAATGAAGTTGAAGCTTGTGCAGCTTTAGAAGGATTAAAAATATGTAATAAAATGAAATGGAATAGAGTTTGGATGGAAGGTGATTCTCTCATAGTAATAAATGAAATTTTGAGGAAATAAAAGGCTTCATGGCACATACAAGAGATAATTGTGGAAATTCAATATCTTGCTAAAGAGTTTTAAGAAACCAGGTTTACACATATATTAAGGGAAGGAAACAAATGTGCAGATAAGCTAACAAATAGAGGGGTTTTGGTTGAGGATTGTGAAGTTAACATCTCCTTTCCATGGTTAGAGGAAGTAGAAAGTTTAGTTGAAGCTAACATAAAATGTTGATTGCCTAAATAAATTAGTGATTAAGATTTAATTTAATGTTTTCCATTGGTAATATCTATTCTATTTTGTAACAATAATGTGTGTTCATTTAGAATATTTATTAAAAAAAATTGGTTGCACTTGTGTTTCATGAAGGAAACTAGCAATCCATATTTGGTAAAGTAGACTATATTAGTGCGATGTTTTGGAAACATTACTCTACTAAGATGCAAGGCATAGATAGTAGAGGTGAATTTTTGGCATTGTGAAGGCTGCTATAGGAAAATTTCAAGAAAGATGCTAAATTCTCAAGTAATTGTATTCATACAGAGATTTGAAAAGATCCAAAGAATGAATTGGAAATTTTTATGTAAAATGATGTAGGTTTCTAACTATAGCATCTCAATTGGGATGAGAAGTGTATCTATTTGTAAACTCTCAAAATCTAAAGAAGAGAGATGTAATTTTTTAAGGGTGGGGGACCCAAGTACAACCCCTTTTTATCAAGAAAAAAAATTAACTCCACATAACTCATAAAAATCAATTTTTTTTCTTTTTATAAATTCTCCTCCTCTTTTTTTTTAAATAAATGTTTAAAAAAAAATTAATTGCCTTATATCTCTAGTTAAAAAAGACAAAGTTCTTTTTTGGATTTTGTCTTTTCTTGAACCTTTTTTTTATATTCCTACAATTCTAAAAAAAAAAGCATTACTCACTCAATATTCCATGCACTTAACCATCTCATGTGCATGGAGGTTTTAATTTCACTATATTTTTATTTTAAATTCTTTACCCTTATATCTCCATGTGTTCACCAGATAATAATTATATATATAGAATATTCTCTAAAGAAACTTCCTCCTAAAATGCTATCAGAAATCATGAATGTTCAAATGTATATGTATGATCAGGTATTAAAATAGAAAATGCATTTTTTCTTTGGTACTCCCATGTGGATTTTTGCATACAATAACTGTTTAAATTTCTATTTTTAGCAAACATTACCAAATTATTTTATCACCTAATTATTCTTTAAGACTCTCGATCGACACTCCTTTGACTCTTACCAGGCACTCCAATTCTCTTTGATCTTACTAGGCTTCCAACTGGGTTTCAATTTCTAGAAAACACTCTAGTTCTTCAAACCAAATATTACATATGGCTTTTAATATGGAGACTCTCACCTTCCTTCTTGACTATAGCAACAAATTTAGTTCCAAAAGCTTCTACTTTGAACATGTTGCACTCTAGAGATGATTTACAAGCCTTCATAGCATTCTAAATACTCTCATCACTCCTTAACATTTACTGCATTTATCATACCTTACTTTTCAATTTACTGCATATGTTTTGTCATTATAATTAGTTTATTTTATGTAGTCCTTTGCTTCTATTTCAATGTCTTCTATAGGCAGATTTTCTCTTTTCATTGGCTATATTCTCTATAGATAGGAAAAATTGACCCATTAAGATGAGTTATTTTTCTCAAAAACCCTTAGTTTTCCCTCTTAAAAAACTAAGGTTATCTTCAAGAGAATTTTTACCCTATAAAATCATCATAATTCTTCTCAAATTTTATACCATTGGATAGGGCTCGAAAATATCTTTCCAACGATATATTATATGTCCAATTTCGACATTGTTTGACCCCTCAAACTACAAAAACACTATGTACATGTCTAGTTGTCATAGAATTCGTGGGAAAATGTGCATCTAACTTTATAAAATTTATTTGATTTTGGCTCCAAGACCGTTTCAATGGAAGGCATCTTTCCCATTGATTTTCTAGCCCTAATTTGGGTCAACAAATAATTTAGATTAGTAATTTACTAATCTAATTAAAACTGCTCAACAAATTCCCAGATTGGTTATCTCACGAGAATGATAAATATATGTGCTCCATATCCCAAGAGAGGGGGAGAGAGGAAGGGAAAGCAAGAGCATGGAAGGCTGGATCAATGAAGGCATGAGAGGGATGAATGGAAAAATTAGAAAACTAGAGAGCAATAACATTTTGAAGAGAGAGAGAGTTCTGAAATAATAATTTTATTTGTCGGTTTGATTATCAAAAGTTGTAGGTTGAAGGATTGAGGGCAGATCTGAGAGTGATTAAAGAGTATTTACGAAATACCTATCTCGCTTCCTAGAATCCACTAATGATTTAATCAGTAGTAACCCTATTGTAAGCACATATTTTCTTTTACAATTATATTAGTAATTATTGTTTTCTTTTCTATTCGTACGTGCATTTCATATTTCAATCTATTGTTCATTTAAAATAAAAAAGAAAAAAGAAAAAAATGTAATGTCACCTTCAAGCTGAATTTTCCCTAACCAAATCACCTCTATTTTTCATAAATTTTATACCGTTGGATAGGGCTCAAAAAGAGCTTTCCAACGATATATAATTTGCCCCATTTTGATGTTGTTTTGACCTCTAAAATGCTAACAAACCATACATAGGTCTAATTATCACGAATTCATATGGATCTAATAAATTTATATAAATATAAATATGGGGGCAAATATTTGACTTTAAGTTAGGCATTTCTTTGTTTTAGATCAAGTAGGATATAGTTGAAACCATTTGGTTTTACTAGCTTTATTAATTGTTGTATCATTTATCACTCGGATATAGATTTTGATTTATTTATAATCACCAATTATTATCATCCTTTTATATATAATTGTTGGGAAAGAACCAAGAAGATCCATTCACTCTAATGATTAAAAGGAAACCTAAGGCCATTTTTATGGGATCTGTGGCTTCTAATTATTAGTATCAAGTGTTTTTTGTCAAGTTGCAGGTTTACAGGTCCAAATTGGCAAATTTGATAGATCAATTATAGATCCACTTAAATCGAACATCCAAACCAAGTAAGGATCTAAATCTAATTCTTCTTGGCTCCTTCATACTATAGATTCATATTTCTCTATTTTTATAAACATTTGCATAAAATAAAAAAAAAGAAAAAACAAAAGAACATAGATTTAATTACATCATATTTTGCATTTAATCACATTAGTTGAAAAACTCAAAAAAAAGGTCAAAAAAAAACTTAGGATTCAACAAAGTTAAAAGACTCAAAAAAAAACCAAAAAAAGACTGTTGCATAATCATATTAGTTTGAAAGAAAAATACAAAAGGACAAAAAGATACAAACTTAGTTATATCATTTCCACATCAATTGCATTTAATCAAAAGGTTCCAAAGAACAAAAAGATAAAACATAGAATTTAGTTAAATTATTTTATACTTAGTACATTAAATTGAAAAAAAACACAAAAAGAAAAACATGTTAGCATAAAATCCATCTTTCACTTTCAATCATTGCATCAAAGTTAGATTTAAAATGCTTTCTAGATAGACTTGTATGCCATTTTGTTCTCAAGGAACGAGACATTTGCATTTATAGCATAGAATACATTTGGCATTTTGCCAAACTAGGTGATTGTGAGAAAATATAAAAAGAACACATCAAACAAACTCCCAACCTAGGCGTGGAAACTACCATACAAATGTTTCCTAGTGAACCCACCCAATTCGTCAAAAAATCACCAAAGAGGGCACGATCTCAAGTGCCTCTCCTCTGAGGTGTAGACCTATCATTTTCCCATTCCCCTTCGAGGTGCGGATCCATTAGCCTAAAGGAAAGGAGTGCAAAAATTTTAGAGCTACATTCTTTGGTGAACCCGACGTGAATAACATAGGCATCTTTTTGATTCATAAAAACATAAAACATAAAAAATACAAAAAAAAAAAAAAAAAAATATATATATATATATTTACATATTTATATAGGTATATATATAACTTATATATCCAAGAATTTAAAGCATATATATATAAAAAAAAAAAAATTTTTGTGTGGTGTGTGTGTTGTTGTTGTTGTTCACTGTATATATATCCCTGTTAAGCAAACCTCTTAAAACAAAATGCCTAGAATCTTAAGAAATGGTAAGCAAATAGAATGTGACTCCTTGGAGGAGCCAGATCAAGAAAACTTTGATGATAGAGTTCATATGGAAGATGATAGAATTACAGAACAAGGTGAAGAAAATAATAAAGAAGATGAAATAGATGACCATACTAAGCCTTATATGGATGATGAAGGTAATGTTAGTTTTAAATCTGTCCAACACTTCACTAAGTTTCTAAAAGATAATATAGATGTAATTAATCATGTGATAAAGACAAAAGAATTACTCCCAACGGGAGATTATTCAAAAGAGGTCACTATAGAAGTTGCTTTTAGGTTTTATGCAAACCCATTAATATTTATGAGTAAAGGAAATCAAGATCAAGTTGGTCCATCTCAAAATATTAATCAAAACATAGATTTGAATAATAAAAAACTAGCAATACAATCAAATTCTAAATAAAAATAACATTCTTCTTCCTCTCAAGCTCCTAATCAACAAATAGCTACATCACAAAAATCTAAGAAAATTCAAAATGCCAATCATCATCAACAAAAAGTTCAAAAAAATACAATTCCATATAATCTCCATAACACTATTCCCACAAACACTTTACATAATAGTATTTCTATTGGAAATCCTTATATGACAACACCATCATTATCAAAGACACAATAATATAATACCACAAAATCAATTTGGTGGACAACCACAAGGACTTGAAGCCTTGGTTAAACAATTAGCTTCACGTCTAGATCAGATAGATCCCTACCATCCCTCATATAGTTATAGAGAGATGTGTAGTCAACCCTTGGATCCTATTGTGGTTGCTCAACCCTACCCCAAACATTTCCCTATGTTGGTCCTCCCAATATATAAAGGAACCGAAGATCCTATTGAGCATCTTCGCATGTTTAGGATAGCATGTCATGATATTTTCTATGATGATTTGTTGTTACTAAAAATATTCCCTAAAAGTCTTGGAGGCATGGCCTTAGAATGGTATTATCAATTACCAATAAATTCTTTGAGAAACTTTGAAGAGACAACAAAATATTTGTTCACCAATTTAGTGCATACATAGAAAGACATGTCACTATTAAATATCTATATAATTTAAAACAAGGAAAATATGAGAGCTTTGCTGAATTCCTAGCCAAATGGAGGCAACTTCTAGGAAAATTATATTTTGCTTTACCTCATCGAGAGATGTTGGAAATATTCATTGGCAATTTACAAGAACAATTATCTTATGAACTTGCTACAACTACAGTAACCTCTTTTGATCAAGCTATAGACTTAGAAAGAAGGGTAGAAGATGCCCTTATTAGAAGAGGATAATTCAAGAAAAAGGATGAGGATAAAACTTCCAAAAACCAATATAAGAATAAACAAGTAGTAGGTGATGGAGTCACTGATAGTAGAAACACCTCAAACATCAATACTATAGAAGTTGTAAAGAAGTTTTTGTTAAAAATTCCTGATAAACCACCAAGAGAATTCACAAGACTGAATCAACCCTTAACCATGATTCTACCTCAATTATTAGAACAAGGTTTGATACGATTACCGAAGATAAGACAACCAGATACCACTACAACTGGATATAGGGCTGATTTACATTGTAATTTTCATCAAGTGGATGGACATTCAACCAATTCTTGTAAGAGATTGAAACATATGATACAAGATTTGATTGATAAAGGTAAAATGGAAGTAGAAAAATTTCCTTCAAACAATAATCCTCAAAATAATACCCAAAAACAACCAACTCAAAATGCAAATCAAACTTTAGATATTTTCCAACATCCTTTACCTAATCATGGTAAAGAGGTTGTGAATCAACTAGAACATCATAATGTTCCTCCTCCAACTCGATATGTGGGGACCATTAGCAATTTATTACCACATCAAAATTTGCAAACTTCATATGTGCCTACTCAATCTATAGTTACAATTAGGCCCATACAATATTTCCAATCTTCATCTTGAGAAGACACAAAAAGTGACACATAAAGTAAAACAGAAAGTGAAATAGACATTACCTCAAATAATTCAAATAGTTATGAATATGAGTCAGATCAAATTCTTCCCATCATAGATTTATCAGTTCCAGAAGAACCATTTCCTAGAAGAATGACCACTCGCCCTTCATCTCAACAAACACTTTCAATTGAAAAAACAGTGAATGCTAGACCTCACTTTGGTCACTTAAAAAACAATAATATTATGGGTACTATTGGAGCCATCACTAGACAACAAGACCAAAATCAAAATTCTCAATCACAAACTCAAACAACTGATCAAGACATAGGGATCTTACAAAATCCCTTACCCAATCATCAACAACAAGAAAATAATCAATTGTCATATCATAATGTGCCTCATCACAACAATATTATTAGTTTAGTAGTAGAGACTACAACAAAGCAAGTTCTTGCCCAACTAAATTATCTTGACAAGCAAGAGATAAATTCTTCATCCAACCAACCTTCAAGACCTCTCTTAGTTTTGAATAATAATCCAAAAGAAGATACAAGCATAGAAAACCCATCTTTAGTGTTGAAGTCTCAACCTAAAGTCTCCCTCAACATTCAACAACAATGGGATAATCATCCACATAAGATATCTCTTTTGGAACTTTTGTGAACCTCTCCTATTCATAGGGAATCTTTGTTCTTTATTCTCTCTTTCTTTATCATCACTACAACAAGTTCTCTATTATTTTCCTCTTTATCATCATTGCCACCTTTTGTCCATCACATTTTATCCTTCATTCTCTCTTTCATTATTGTTATCACATCAAGTTCTCTATTATTTTCCTCTTTATTATCATCATTGTCTTCTATCCATCACTTTTCTTCATCTACATCTACTTATCATTCTTCATCACAACAATCTCAACTATCAACCAATCAGCTTCAATCACCTACACCACAACCAAATTGTCCTTCAAAACCTCCTTTGATTTTGAAGCCACCTTAGAAATGTTATGCACAAATCACTTTGTATAGTGTATATATAGAATTTTTTTGTATATATTATCAATTTTATCAAATCACAAAACAAACCAAAATAACAAAAAAATAAAAAAAAACATGAAAATTTTCCAAAAATATTTTAAATTCTACATTATTGTTTGTTGTCTTCCAAAAATTCAAGTTATATTTTATTTTCTTTCGGATAAACTCAAAAGTTATCTTGAACCAATCACTTAATTTACATCTTTACTAAATTTTGATTTTGTCATTTTGATTATAAATCTCTCTTGTACCAAGATCACTATTACTTCACTAAATAACATTTTGAGTTTTGGGAACTGGTCTTGCTACTTTTTGAACCAAGAACACATTTTCATATCTTAAAATGATTTTTTGCAAATTCAAAAGAAGATACTACATAGTAGTCTTAATTCCTTAAGCAAAAAGTTTCCCTTGCTATCCTATTATGTGCATGGTCTAGAATACTGAGAATTGGCAAAAGGACAAGCTCCCCCTACCCAAATAAAATCCCTTGATCCTTGTCTAATATGAGCAAGTATCCCCCCCCCCAAAAAAAAAAAAGAAAAAAGTAGTTTTACTACAAAAAGCAATAAAATCCCCTTGTTCAAACAAAATGAACAAGAATCCCTACTCAAATAAATAAAAATAAAATAAGGGGGTAATGAGCTTGAATCCCTGTAATTCCTTAGTTATTCGAAAGCCATGAGGTGAGCCCCATAACACGCGGTTTGTGCCCAACCCGCATGGCCTTGGGTAAGCCTTTCGCGTGGTGATATGTCTGTCACATTAGTGACCTTATTTTGTACATACCAATATCCACTTGTGGATTAGCTAGCTTTTGGTAACTTGACTTACATAGTAGTTCAGTACAATTGCATGCACAAAATCATGGTTAATGAATCTTTCACTTGCACACACATTGGTTCATAAAAGTTGTCTTGTATCATTACCTCACTCAAAATTGGTAAATTAACCTCACAAAGCACACACATTTGATCCTTGAGATATTTTGTATCATTATGACAATCAAAATGGATAATGAACTCACACATCACACACTGGTTCTCGATAAATTTGACTTTATCCTTGAAATAATTTAAAATATTTCTTTTAATTTTGCTAGAAAACATCAGTTTGTAACCACTTGCATTAATCCCCACAAATCACTTCATTTTAGCACCTACAATATATATATTATCTTCAAAAATGTGACACAATGATTTATTTTTAAAATACAACTTGCATTTTCAAAATCATATATAATCATGCATTGCATTTTGACTTCGCGATGATGGTATAATTCCTAGTAATTATTCTCTCTCAAATTTCACACTAGGGATTCTATGCCTAGTGCAAGTCATCCTTCCCAATTTTTCATGCTTAAATCACTTTATATTCCTCACAAATACAATCTTTATCAACTTATTTTCTCAAAATCAATTTCTCTTAAAATCAACATCTCCTTTCATCATCATAAGCCTCAAGGTTACTCTTGAGCCCTACAAATTTTTTTATTATTAGCAATACAAAACTTCCTCACAACAGGATCCGCTTCATGACCTAGTGAGCATTGATCTCCACCAACGGTCATATAACATCACAACATCCTTTGAGGTTCATTGTTAATCCATCAATTTTATCATCACACAAAAACATCTTTTTCAAAAACACACTTTGCAAAAATAAAATTATTTTCTTTTATGTTAAGCATGATCAAAATATTCAAAGCATGATTACAAGAAATTCAAACATTATAAGCAAATGCAATAAATCATACAAATAAATCACGCAATGTTGCATAAACAAAAAGGATCAATATATATATAAAAAAAAATAAATATATATATATATATATATATATATATCTCAAAATATAAGTACAAAATGAAGCTAACTGGTATGCCACAATCTCCAAAATCGGTATACTCAGTCACTAGGGGGTATTACCTAAAATGAAGTAGTAAAATGAAAATAAGTTAGTTTTTACCCTAATTCTTCATTTTATTCACTTTTACCCTAAAATTCAAAATTTTCGAGTTTTCCACCAAACATAGAATTTGGTGCAAAAACTTGAGGGGGCATCCTAGTCAGTAAATTAGTAATTATTTTTCTAAAACATCAATTTCCCATGAACTATTCATTCTAAACCATCTACTCCTTTTTGCCCATGTCAATCATAATCACTTCTACTCAAGTGTCTACACTTTTCTTTGATGCATTTATTGTTCATAAATACGCCAAAGAGGGGGCAAAATGTAGACAAGAAAAATTGACCCATTAAGATGAGTCATTTTTCTCAAAAACCCTTAGTTTTCCCTCTTAAAAAACTAAGGTTATCTTCAAGAGAATTTTTACCCTATCAAATCATCACAATTCTTCTCAAATTTTATACCGTTGGATAGGTCTCAAAAAGAGCTTTCCAATGGTATATTATATGTCCAATTTTGACACCGTTTGACCCCTCAAACTGCAAAAACACTATGTACATGTCTAGCTGTCATGGAATTCATGGGAAAATGTGCATCTAAATTTATAAAATTTATTTGATTTTGGCTCCAAGACTATTTCAATGGAAGGCATATTTCCCGTTGATTTGCTAGCCCTAATTTGGGTCAACAAATAATTTAGATTAGTAATTTACTAATCTAATTAAAACTGCTCAACAAATTCCTAGATTGGTTATCTCACGAGAATGATAAATATATGCGCTCCATCTCCCAAGCGGGGAGAAAGAAGCAGAGAGAGATCGAGGGGGAGAGAGGAAGGGAAAGCGAGAGCACGGAAGGCTGGGTCGATGAAGGCATGAGAGGGATGAATGGAAAAATCAGAAAACCAGAGAGCAATAACATTTCAAAGAGAGAGAGAGAGTTCTGAAATAATAATTTTATTTTTCGATTTGATTATCAAAAGTTGTAGGTTGAAGGATTGAGGGCAGATCTGAGAGTGATTAAAGAGTATTTACGAAATACCTATCTCGCTTCCTGGAATCCACTAATGATTTAATTATCAGTAACCCTATTGTAAGCACGTATTTTATTTTACAATTATATTAGTAATTATTGTTTTCTTTTCTATTTGTACACGTATTTCATATTTCAATCTATTGTTCATTTAAAATAAAAAATAAAAAGAAAAAAACATAATGTCACCTTCAATATAAATTTTCCCTAACCAAATCACCTCTATTTTTCATAAATTTTATACCTTGAAGCTTTCCAACGATATATAATTTGCCCCATTTTGATGTTGTTTTGACCTCTAAAATGCTAACAAACCATACATAGGTCTAATTATCATGAATTCGTATGGATCTAATAAATTTATATAAATATAAATATGGGGGCAAATATTTGACTTTAAGTTAGGCATTTTTTTATTTTAGATCAAGTAGGATATAGTTGAAACCATTCGGTTTTACTAGCTTTATTAATTGTTGTATCATTTATCACTCGGATATAGATTTTGATTTATTTATAATCACCAATTATTATCATCCTTTTATATATAATTGTTGGGAAAGAACCAAGAAGATCCATTCGCTCTAATGATTAAAAGGAAGCCTAAGGCCATTTTTATGGGATCTATGGCTTCTAATTATTAGTATCAAGTGCTTTTTCTATCAAGTTGTAGGTTTACAGGTCCAAATTGGTAAATTTGATAGATCAATTATAGATCCACTTAAATCGAACATCCGAACCAGGTAAGGATATAAATCTAATTTTTCTTGGCTCCTTCATACTATAGATTCATATTTCTCTATTTTTATAAATATTTGCATAAAACAAAAGAAAAAGAAAAAAAATAAAAGAACATAGATTTAATTACATCATATTTTGCATTTAATCACATTAGTTGAAAAACTCAAAAGAAAAGGTCAAAATACAAACTTAGTTGCATCATTTTATATCAATCATATTAGTTAAAATATTCAAAATAAAAAAACCAATAACATAGACTTTGTTGCATCAATCATATTAGTTTGAAAGAAAAATACAAAAGGACAAAAAGATACAAACTTAGTGATGCAGGAGCATCCGATGGCAGCAGTGCAATCTTGCATCAACCAAAATTTTTCTAAGTTTTCGCAACTCAAGAAGGGGAGAGAGGAAGTGCAGAGCAAAAACTGTCACGATTTTGCGACGTCGTGAAATCACGATAGTCAACAGGAGAAAGAAATGCCATTGGAAAGGGGTCGTGATTTCACGACGTGTCGCAAAATCACGACTGTCGCGAAATCACGACAAGGAGCAGGGCAGCCGAGGGAAGACTTGGGAGTGTCGCAATTTCACGACATGTCGCGAAATCATGATCGTCACGAAATTGTGACAAAAGATAGCAGTCGGGGCAGAGCAGTTGGAAATGTCGTGATTTCGTGACATGTCACGAAATCGCGATCGTCGCGAAATTACGACAAAAGAGAGCAGCCAGGGCAAAGCAGTTGGAAATGTCATGATTTCACGACATGTCGTGAAATCGCGACCGTCGCAAAATTGTGACAAAAGAGAGAAGCCGGGGCAGAGCAATTGGAAATGTCATGATTTCACGACATGTCGCGAAATCGCGATCGTCGTGAAATCACGACAAAAGAGAGCAGCCAGGGCAAAGCAGTTGGAAATGTCACGATTTTGTGACATGTCATGAAATCATGACAAAAGAGAGCAGCCGAGAGAACACCAAGGAGAATGTCATGATTTCGTAGGAAAGCAGGGGGCATCCGAAGGCAATGTCGCGATATCGCAACTTGAAGTCAAGAGAGGCAGCATTGGAGGAAGATGTCGCGATATCGCTACCCGAAGGCGAGAAAGGCGAGATGAAGGAAAAACGTCATGATATTGTGACATATCACGACCAAAAGGGAGAAGGAGCGCAAGGAAGGCAAAATGTCGCGATATCGCGACATGTCGCGATATCACGACAAACGATTGGTTCGTGGTTCGAAAAGGCATGCATTCCAAGGTGATGTTTTCAAGGTGGTCAAGGGTCTCATTAATGCATATTTTCGTATCCGGTAAGTTTGCTGAACACGACGACCTCTCGAATGTTGTGTCCAGAGGTCAAAAATGTTAGAGGGTTCTTTAATGCATGCTTTCATGGCGGATCGGGCAGTTTCCCATTTATGGAAAAAAAATTGAAAACTCGATCGAGGAAGCCGACTTTGAGGTTTTGTTTAATGTATTCTGCAGGTGGATCATTAATGGCCTAGAGGGTCGAGACCTTGATAAAAACTCAGATATTGTAATAGATTGGTGGTGGTGGATTGGAGAATGCACTTAGAGTGTAGTTAGAGAAAACGAAGCCAAGCGCTGGTTGTTGTAAAGCCTACGGGCTGTATCTGTAAAGAGATTTCTAGTTAATGAATGAAATTTTTTGGATTTGCGGGTGTGTGTTTTTCTGTCCCCCATCAGTGGTATCAAAGCGGGAGTTCCTGAGCATGTAACAGATCGTCGAACGAGAGGCAGTTACACCAGGATCTGTGGAAGGGTTTGTAAGAGAAGAAAGAAGAATGCCTCCACGAAGAAACCATGGTGGAGTAAGAAATATGGTGCCAGCAGAAGATTTCCGAGCTTTGCAGAGGCAAGTTCAGGCCCTGCAAGAGGAACTGCGTAGAGGGCACGAACCTAGAAGGGAAGAAGGAAGTGAAGACGAAGTTGATGAAGAAGAAGACCAGTTTGAGGAAGAAGAAGAGGCTATAGATCCTGCATAGGCCAGGTTGTACAGAGCAATATCCCAGATTGGAAAGAAACCAAAAATGGAGGTTTCTACATATTCTGGAAACCTAGATCCAGAAGAGGTGATTGACTGGATAAATGATCTAGAAGGATATTATGAATATGAGGAGGTTGAAGACCCTAATCGGGTCAGATTTTCTAAGACCAAGCTGAAGGGTCATGCCAGCATCTGGTGGAAGGGAATACAGCTAGAAAGGAATAGAAGAGGGAAGGAAAGAATAACAAGATGGGATAGAATGGTAGAAAAGTTGAAAAGACAGTTTATTCCTATAGATTATGAGTTGGATCTGCTAAGGAAGATGAAGAGTTTGAGACAGACGAGCAAAAATATCCAAGAATACACAGAGGAGTTTTATAATATCTCCATCAAAACTGGCCATTTAGAGGCAACCAAGGAGAAGGTGGCCCGTTATATCAATGGGTTGAGACCCAGTATCCAGGAGGAGTTGAGCCTAGTTCGGGTGAGCACCATTGAGGATGCTTACCAGTTTGCTCTGAAGGTTGAAGAGAAACTGAACAAAAGATTTGAGAGCAAGCAAAGAGGAAGAGGTCATGGAGGAAGGACTGGTGGAAGAAAATATGAAGGAAAAGAGGAGAAGAAAGAAGAAGCTAGCAGCAGCCAAGAGCAAAAAGCAGGTGAAGATTACAGACCCCAAGTTTAGAACAATGGCTACCCAAGAGGAAGAGGTAGATCTGGACATGGGTATGGAAGAGGAGTGTTTCGTGGAACCTGTTTCCACTGTGGCAAAGAAGGACATCGAGCATTCGAGTGTCCACAACACCGAGAAAGGATGAACAAGAGACCTAAGGGTCCTACCAGAGCTATTGTAGCAGATGAAAGAATTGAATCAGAACATTCTAAGGAGGTAGAGAGAGGAGAAGTCATGGTCGCAAGGAGAGCCATGCTGATTGAGGAAGACAAACCAGAACAGAGGAAGAGCCTATTTCGCATGAGGTGCAAAAGTTTAGGTAAAGTCTGTAATGTTATTATAGACAATGGAAGTACTGATAACTTAGTCTCCGAGGAAATGGTCACTAAGTTGCAGCTAGAGAGGAGGAGACACCCGCATCCATACAGGATTGCATGGTTGCGGAAGGACCACAGAGCATGGGTCCGTGAACAGTGCTTAGTCACGTTCAAAATTGGGAGATACCAGGATGAAGTCCTATGTGATGTTTTTCCTATGGATGCTTGCCATTTGTTGTTAGGAAGGCCATGGCAGTTTGATCGGAGTGTTGTGCATGATGGTCATGCAAATACATACTCCTTGACGAAAGATGGAGTGCACCACAAGTTAAAGCCATTACAGGCAGTGGACGAGAAGGTGTGCAGTAGTGCCAGAATTTTTTTGGTAGAAGGCAAAAAAAAAAATTCCAAGAGACAGGTTTTAAGCGGGTTGCAGAGGCAGGTGTACGTTTGGAGATGTAGAAAACGGTGATCGAGCAGCACAAAAGTGAAGGTCACTTCTCCATCAACCCCGGGTG
This sequence comes from Wollemia nobilis, assembly GCA_028583015.1. Taxonomy (NCBI): domain Eukaryota; kingdom Viridiplantae; phylum Streptophyta; class Pinopsida; order Araucariales; family Araucariaceae; genus Wollemia; species Wollemia nobilis. The sequence continues at coordinate 7,115,234 of JAQPPZ010016348.1, forward strand.
TCTGATGCAGGAGCATCCGGTGGTAGCAATGCAATCTTGCATCAACCAAAATTTTTCTAAGTTTTCGCAACTCAAGAAGGGGAGAGAGGAAGTACAGAGCAAAAACTGTCGTGATTTTGCGACGTCACAAAATCGCGACAGTCAGCAGGAGAAAGAAATACCATTGGAAAGGGGTCACAATTTCGTGACGTGTCGCAAAATTGTGACTGTCGCGAAATCACGACAAGGAGCAGGGCAGTCGAGGGAAGACTTGGGAATGTCGTAATTTCACAACATGTCGCAAAATCACGACCGTCGTGAAATCACGACAAAAGAGAGCAGCCAGGGTAGAGCAGTTGGAAATGTCGTGATTTCATGACATGTCATGAAATCGTGACAAAAGAGAGCAACCGAGGCAGAGCAGTTGGAAATGTCACGATTTCATGACATGTCACGAAATCGTGACAAAAGAGAGAAGCCGGGGCAGAGCAGTTGGAAATATCACGATTTCATGACATGTCATGAAATCACGACAAAAGAGAGTAGCCGGGGTAGAGCAGTTGGAAATGTTGCGATTTCGTGACATGTCGTGAAATCATGACAAAAGAGAGCAGCCGGGAGAACACCAAGGAGAATGTCACGATTTCGTGACATGTCGCAAAATCGCAACCAGAGCAGGAAAGCAAGGGGCATCCGAAGGCAATGTCGCGATATCATGACATGTCGCGATATCGTGACTTGAAGTCAAGAGAGGCAGCATTGGAGGAAGATGTCGTGATATCACGACATGTCGTGATATCGCGACCCAAAGGTGAGAAAGGTGAGATGAAGGGAAAACGTTGCGATATCGTGACGTCATGATATCACGACCAAAAGGGAGAAGGAGCGCAAGGAAGCCAAAATGTCATGATATCACGACATGTCGCGATATCACGACAAACGACTGGTTCGTGGTTCGAAAAGGTGCACATTCTAAGGTGATGTTTTCGAGATGGTCAAGGGTCTCATTAATGCATGTTTTTGTATCCGATAAGTTTGCTGAAAATGACGGCCTCTTGAATGCTGCATCTAGAGGTCAAAAATGTCAGAGGGTTCTTTAATGCATGCTTTCATGGCGGATCGGGGCAGTTGCCCATTTATGGAAATAAAATTGAAAACTCGATCGAGGAAGCCGACTTTGAGATTTTGTTTAATGTATTCTGCCAGGTGGGTCATTAATGGCCTAGAGGGTCGAGACCTCGATAAAAACTCAGATATTGTAATGGATTGGTGGTGGTGGATTGGAGAACGCACTTAGAGTGTAGTTAGAGAAAACCAAGCCGAGCGTTGGTTGTTGTAAAGCCTGCGGGCTATATCTGTAAAGAGATTTCCAGTTAATGAATGAAATTTGTTGGATCTGCGGGTGTGTGTTTTTTCGTCCCCCATCACTTAGTTATATCATTTCCATATCAATTGCATTTAATCAAAAGGTTCCAAAGAATGAAAAGACAAAACATAGAATTTAGTTAAATTATTTTATATTTAATACAAAAACACAAAAAGAAAAACATGTTAGCATAAAATCCATCTTTCACTTTCAATCATTGCATCTGTTAGAAATATTGAGAAGCAATATTGAAACCAAGAAACTAGACATGCAAAGCATTACTGAAAAGCTCAAGAACTGATTGCTTTATTCCATGGATCAACTTTGTATAAATAGCAAAGTTGATCATTGAGAGTCATTGGATTACAACAACTCAACAAATCTGAACTAGTCTAAACTGAGAGTTCACCTGACTCATGGAAGAGTGGTAACTCAAGTAAGTCTATCCTAGTAGAACTTAAGAGAATAAATATTTATTCTAACACCCCCCTTAAGTGATACTAGGGGTGAATGTAACAAATGAGTCCCGAAAACAGGGCCTGATGAGGTACTCATGTACAATGAATCTTATTGAAGAGATGGTAAAAAAACCACATGGGAAAAACCATCTTTCAGAAAAGAAAAAGAAGAGGCATGTCTTCGGATGGCGAAGATTGTCCTCATTGAACAAAAAATAAATGAGTCCCGACAACTGGGCCTGATGAGGTACTCATGTACAATGTTATTACATATAGGAGAGATGGTGAAAAAACCACATGGGAAAAAACCATCTTCCAAAAAGAACAATAAGAAGAAAGTAGAGGTGAAAACCTCTATGCACCCTTCTAATGCATCTGCTTTACTCCAAGTTTCTCTCGCAACTGAATGTAACGTGGAGAAGGAAAGGATTTGGTGAAGATGTCTGCAATTTGATTTTCTATAGGAATGTACTCCAAGTTTAGATCCCCTTGCTGAATATGTTGTCGAATGAAGTGCATGTGAATCTCAATGTGCTTGGTGCATTGATGTTCTACTGGATTATGGGCAATATGAATTGTGCTCTGATTGTCACACCAAAGGGTAATAGGTTGGTTATGGAAAAAACCAAATTCCCTTAGTATCTGACGAAGCCAAAGAGCTTCTTGATTGGCTAAAATTGTTGCCCTGTATTCAGCCTCTATGGATGATAAAGCTACTGCCTATTGTTTTTTGCATGACCAAGCAATAGGTGAAGAACCAAGACAAAAAACATAGCCAGAGGTGGAACATCTATCTTCAACTGAACCTGCCCAATCAGAATCTGTGTAACCATTGATATCCATGGATCCACCCTCATATAAGAGCCCAAAGTGAGTAGTTCCTTGCAAGTAGTGGAGGATTCTCTTTGTTGCTTGCCAATGGCTGAAATGAGGTTGATGTGAGAATCTAGATATCAAGCCAACAACATATGAAATATCTGGGCGAGTATGAGTGAGGTATAATAGACTTCCTACAAGCTATCTGTAGAGAGTAGCATCACATAGAGGGGATTTGCAAGAAGTACTTAGAGTCACTCCAGACTGAAAAGGTGTAGAAGAAGGCTTACAATCAGTCATATTAAACCGTTGAAGAAGGTCCAGAGTGTATTTCTATTGACACAATGAAATTCCTACATCTATTTGATTTATTTGAATCCCAAGGAAGTAATGAGCTAAACCCAGATCAACCATCTCAAATTTCTTAGAAAGGGAGTCTTTGATAGTCTGGATGTGAGAAATGTCACTACCAGTGAGTAGTAGATCATCAACATAGAGAACAAGTATGGTGATTTTTTCTTCATCTCTCCAAATGTAGACTGTGGCATCAGAATCACAATGAGAAAATCCTGAAGAAAGAAGGAAGGAGTCCATTTTTTCATACCAAGCTCTAGGAGCTTGTTTGAGACCATAGAGAGATTTTCTTAGTCTACAAACAAGGGAGGAGTCTTGAGTGAATCCAGCAGGTTGTTCCATGAATATTTCCTCTTTTAAGTCCCCATGTAAGAAAGCACTTTTTACATCCATCTAAAAAATAGGCCATTTTTGGGAAGCAACTAGTGCAAGTACCATCCTAACAGAATCCATTTTGGCAACTGGTGCAAAGGTTTTAGAATAATCAATGCCTTCAATTTGTGAGAAACCTTTAGCTACCAAGCGAGCTTTGTGTTTGTCAATTTTTCCATCAGGTCCATATTTAGTTATGTAAATCCATTTACAGTGAACTAACTTCCTTCCTTTAGGTAGAGGAACTAAATCCCAAGTTTTATTTTTGATTAAGGAAGAGAATTCATTCTCCATGGCATCATCCCATTATTTTATACCAGTTGCTTCTTTGAAGGATTGAGGATCTGTGGAAATGGACTGACAGACAAGACCAGAGCCTATGGAGTTGCCTAATCTGGATGATGGAAGATTTTGGATGTAAGGAGTGGCTTCTTCAACTATGGTGTGGGCCCATTTTGGCATTGTGGAAGGAGTAATTGGTGTGGCAGGACTTTGAGTTGGAGTTTGGAGTATAGGATCCTCATTTTGGTCAGTTTGATCATTTATCTCTAAAATGGGATCTTCATTATATTGAGGCTCTAACATTGGAGATGGCTCAAGAGAATTAATGTTGGAAGAGGTTTGTTGAGGATCTCTATGAGGGAATGTTTCATCAAATTGAATATTTCTATGAAAAAAGACCTCATGAGTTGTGGGATCAAGGAGCCTGTATGCCTTCATTTCCTCACAATAACCAACAAAGATGAGTTGCTTGCTTTTCTTATCTAGAGCCTTCCTTTTCTTCTTTGGGATATGTGCCCAAGCAGTACACCCAAAAATCTTGAAGAAAGAGACATCAGGTTTTGAGCCAGTCCATGCTTCCTCGGGAGTCAAATGGCCAAGAGCTTTATGAGGTGTGCGGTTTTGAATATAGTTTGCATAATTAATTGCCTCAGCCCAAAAAACTGTTGGAAGATCTCTTGAGTGGAGCATACAGTTTGCCATTTCCTTTAAAGTTCTATTTTTCCTTTCTGCAATGCCATTTTGTTGTGGATTATGGGAGACTGAATGTTGATGAATTATGCCATGACTTGATAGAAAATTTGAGAACTCATTACTGAAGTATTCCCCCCATTATTTGTATGAATTTGCTTGATTTTGCAAGTGGCTTGATTTTCAACTAAGAATTGAAGATTTTGAAGTGGGATAGAACATCACTTTTGTATTTTAGAAAGTAGACCCAAGTTCTTCTGGAAAAATCATCAATGAAGGTTAAAGCATATTTTGCTCCTTTGAAAGAAGGCTCTGGGAAGACCATCAAGTCACTATGGATTAACTCTAGAGGGGATGAGGCTCTTTGAGAACCACTTGGGTGGAAAGGATCTTGATGTTGCTTTCCAAGAGCACATCCAGGACATACTCCATCAATAGAAGAGACTTTTGGCAACCCTGTTACCATTTCATGGGTGTTCAATTCCTTTAGGTAGTTATAACTGAGATGTCCAAATATTTCATGCCAAATTTTGCTTTCAAGATCTCCATGTGCAACAAAACAGGAGGCCCCTTCTAAATTTTTGAATCCCTTGAAGTGAAATAGGTGAGTGTTGTGATCAATATCTCCTTTTGCTATGAGAGAGTTTGGTTCTTGAAAGTCTCTTATCTCAACTCCTGTTGGTGAGAAGAGAACTGTTTTGCCTTTTTCAGAAGTACAAATCTGGTAGATGGAGAGGAGATTTGTAGCTATGTTTGGGACATAGAGAACATTATTGATATAACCACCATCAATGGATATGTCACCTTTTCCTTTGATCGGGATAAAGGATGAGTCACCAACTTCTATGCTACATGTTGAACTTGAGGAGATTGAAGTGAATGACTCATCTGAGGAAGTCATGTGATGAGTTGCTCCTAAATCTAGAACCCAGTATTTTGATGAAGTTTTTATAGCTCTACCTTGAACATTTAAGGCTTTTCCTATCTACTTCTTAGTGTCTATCTTGTGATCCTTCATTGCTGCCTCTAGTTGTTGTAGTCTTTTCCAACATTTGTTCACAGAATGACCATTCTTTTTGTAGTGTGTACAAGTTATGGGACTTCTTTCTTTCTTTGTGAATTTTTCTTTAGTAGAGGTGGATGCTACTAAGGCTTTTGAGGAAGAGGGAGAGATCTCATACTTTGCAAGTTTTGTTTCCTCTCTAGTTAGCCTATCACAGAATTCCTCTAAAGAGGGCATTTTAAAACTTGCACCAAGAGCATCTTTTGTAGACAAAAAGGTGGTTGCAAAAATTTGAAATACACCATTTAATTTAGAAAGAATTAGATAGATGCATTCTTCTTCTATTTTATTCTTGCCACTACCTTTGAATTGAGTAAGGACTTCTTTAAATTTGGTGAGAAAGTCAACAATATTGTTGAAGTCTTCAGGAGATAATGTTGTTAATTCTGCCTCTAGCTGCATTGACCTTATTTGATCTACTTTCCCAAACAAGTTCTTTAGTTTTTGCCAACTCTCAAATGGAGTTTTACATTCTGAAATATGAAACCATAAGCTTTCATTTACATTTGTGCTTATAATACCCATTGTTTCATACATCTTCCCTTTATGAACAAATATTTCATATTCTTTTTCAAATTCAGGTTGCTTCTCTTCTAGCAAGTGTGTGAGCCCTTTTTGAGAAATGAGATTTAATATTTTTGGTTTCCATGTGTGATAGTTATGAGGGGTGAGTGGATCAATTGTATTCATTTTGCCAAAAAAACTGCAGTGAACCAATATTCCCCCCTTAACTGCAAGTGTTTTGAAGCAATAGGCAGTACAACCAGAAACATGTTTTATGAATGGTAGCAAAAAACCAGACCTTTATACCAAGCCTCTCAAAAACCCACCCTTACGTGAGGGAAACTATAAGTTTTGAAGAGATTGATACGTGGAACCTAGGCTATTGAAACCAAAAATAACTTGCCAGACCTGTATACCAATTATCTCAAAAAACCCGCCCTTACGTGAGGGAAACTATAAGTTTTGTGAGGATATTGATACGTGGAACATAGGCAATTATTTATAAGAATAATTGTTGGCTTTTGAAAAAGTTTGTGAAAGTGCTCAATAGATTGTGAGTGCTTGCTTTGATTTTTTTGAGAAACTCCTTTATGCAATTGTTGGCTTAAAATGCAGAATAAGCTCAAAGAATGAGAATGAAGCAACAAGCATGAAGTGGCCAAGAAGGTGCTACACACAAAAAAAGAGTCCACCAGTGACTGCCAATATTATGGACACAAGAAGACAACTTCCCCCCTTAAAGAATCCAACAAAACAATAGGTGCAAGAATCAACACCATAACCCCCCCTCCAAAAAAAAACTTTGTATTACTTGAGATTACAATTTGTCTTCTCTCTTGATAGCCTTTTTGAAATAGGCATTGAGAATAATGTTGAGACAAAAAAAGAAATATAAGATTACAAAGTATCTTTCATGAAGAGAAATAGATGGAAGGGAAAGAGCTGAAAAAAGGAGGATGAGTCCCTTTGTTTTTATAAAAACATAAGTTTTTTTTTAACTTTTAAAGGTGAAATTGCCTTCGAAGGCTCTCAAAGAGCAATTAGAATGAAGCTACGCAGATCGCAGAGGAGTCACTGGGAAATGGCGCAGAACGCAGCTCTGTGATGCTGCTCCTGAGGCTCTCTTTCGAATTGGATGCACTGTTCATGAAAAGTAGATGCAACACTCCCTCAATGACGTATTGGTCCCTCCATTTTCTTTGGATTGCACCCTCCATTTTCTTCCACGCTCACCACACCAACTTCGCTTCGAGAAGAGAGCACCGACGTCGATTCGAGGAGAGCCTTGGAAAACGTAAGAGAGAGTCCACGATGAATCGATGAGAGACCTGCAAGCTTTAGTAGGACAGTGCCAAAAAAAACTTAATATCAATTGGAAGAATTGAAAATATGAAGAGTGTTACTCCTGGTGAAGCCGAATCGCCCTCTTATCGATCTTCGAAGAACGCAGCAGCTCCTAAAAAAAATGAACCAAAACTCGAGCAAAGGATGGAATTTGAGAGAGTTTTGGTTGTTTTTTATAGCATTTCATAGATGGATAGCCATTGATGGACAACACTGAGAAGAAGGACGTGGCTTCTTTTGTGGAGTGAACTGAAGATATGACAATTTACGTGATATTGTCGCATAAGTACGAACTGAGGAAGATATTCTTAATTTATCTTTTGAGCACCAACTTAAGCTAACAGAAGAGCCTATCGCTTGGATGAGAAAAATGTGCTAACGAGGGAGACACGTCTCTTTACTCATAGGAAGTACAAGGCTCCAGCATGCAGCAATTGAAGAGAACACGGGTGTCTTGAGCTCCAATGAGGGAAGACCCATTTTATTGGAGGGAAGAAAGGATGATGTTCCTTTGAAGAAGACCATACGAACCAGAAAAACGAACCCGTATTCGGCTCCTCAGCGCCAAGGAAAGGAGGACCAGGAATGAGATGAACGAACCAGAATTCGTCTCCTTAGTGCCAATGAAAGGAGTATTCGCTGCTTTGAAGCAGAATAAAGACACGATCAGAAATACCAGACCTAGATGCTAGTGCAGGTAAGCGATGGTGGCTTCACTGTTTGGCATGAACCTCTGAGATACGATGATGCCAAGATTGTGATGATTGGCTTCTCCCTTGGGCACGAATCTAAAACATGTTCCTCACAGCAGTCTCCTCATTGGTTACTATTGTGTTTGAAACCACAACACTTTCCTTGCTTCTAAAATGGGGACGTCAGTTGAAGATGTTCTATGAGAGAGTTGTGGAAGAGGCAACACTAAAAAAAATTGTACAGCGCAATGATAAGGAAGCCAACGTATCCAAAAAAGGTATTAGTTAAAAAAAATTGCTTTAAAGGGACAACAAAAATTTCTTGAGAGAGGGCAGTGTGAAGCAAATATTTAGATAACACCATACACAAAAAGGTGAGGCAACAAATACAGTGGCTGCCTGTTATCAAATATCTTATAACACTTTGCACTTAAAATGATAGTAATGATCTATTGAAACATTTAGTGGATAAACACTATATTGGAGTATAGATAAAAAAAATAAGACTATTTAACAACTTCCAAATAAGCTGAAATAAATAGAGAAGACTTATCCAAAAAAGGAAGGACAAGCTGAACCAGATCAATGAAAAGAGTTGAATGCTTGCAAGAAAAAACTAGCCCTGCTCTGGTACCATGTTAGAAATATTGAGAAGCAATATTGAAACCAAGAAACTAGACATGCAAAGCATTACTGAAAAGCTCAAGAACTGATTGCTTTATTCCATGGATCAACTTTGTATAAATAGCAAAGTTGATCATTGAGAGTCGTTGGATTACAACAACTCAACAAATCTGAACTAGTCTAAACTGAGAGTTCACCTGACTCATGGAAGAGTGGTAACTCAAGTAAGTCTATCCTAGTAGAACTTAAGAGAATAAATATTTATTCTAACAACATCAAAGTTAGATTTACAATGCTTTATACATAGACATGTGTGCCATTTGTTCTCAAGGAAAGAGAAATTACATTTAGTATAGAATAGTTGCATTTTGGCCAAACTAGGTGATTGTGAGCAAATATAAAAAGAACACATCAAACAAACTCCCAACCTAGGTGTGGAAACTGCCATAGCAAATGTTTCCTGGTGAACCCACCCAATTCGTCGAAAAATCACCAAAGAGGGCACAACCTCAAGTGCCTCTCCTCTGAGGTGTAGACCTATCATTTTCCCATTCCCCTTCGAGGCACAGATCCATTAGCCTGAAGGAAAGGAGTGCAAAAATTTTAGAGCTACACTCGACTACAAAAATTTTGGATTTATTTTATGGTTATTTGGACCTATTTTTTTAATAATGGCTCTTGTCTTATTTTTCTGTTATTCTAATCTCGCTAGTGTTTCAGTTGATGATTCTATCATCTGACTACAATTTTTTTAATCTTTAAACTTTATCTTCTTCCTTTCATAGGCAATAGAAGGATTCAATTTGTGCCTGAAATTTCTCTTTCACCCAGGCATATATCCTTTTTATAATTTTTGTTTAGGTCTCTTCCTAGAAAGTCTCTCAAATTCTGATGCTCCCTGGATTTCTACCTGTGTTCTCTTCACCTCTGGATTTTTTCTTTTTATTTTCAAGTCGTTGCTTGAGTTCTTCTATAATTTTCTTATTTCCTCTTTCTTCTTTCTCAACTTCCAGATACTTTTCTTCTATTTTATTTTTCTTGGATATGCAAGACACTTCTTTTCTCCATTCTGGAAAATTTAAAAATATTATTTTTGCTGGTGCTCAAAATTATTTTTGGTTCCTTTTTTTTAATATGCTCAAAATTATTTTTGGTTCATTTTTTTTAATATGCTCAATATTATTTTTGGTTCCTTTTCTTTAATATGCATAATATTATTTTGTTGGTTCCTCTCTTTAATAAATTCTTTTTACCTTCAATATTTGAATATAATTTTATATTATCTTTTCTTCAGCAATTTAAATTATTTTTAAAAAATAATTCTTATATATCCCTTTCTCTTCTTTTCAAAGTAATTCTTGATATTCTCAAATATATTTTTTAAATCTCTCTAAATCAACCAAATAAAAATATCTTCTTTTTTTTGTCTAATGTAAAAAACTTTTATTCTTCAATTTTTATTTTCTTATATCTCCCATAAATGTTTCCCTTTTTTTTACTTTCTTTGAATTTTTTCAATCAAATTCTTTAAAAAAAATTATTTTCTTATCACTCCAGATTATTTTTCTTCAAAAATAATTTTTTTCTCTTCAAAATGATTTTTATTTTTTCAAATCAAATATACCTTACCTCATCATTTTTTCACTGCAAATTTCCTTGGCCTAAGACACTTGCTTTCTCTAGTTTTTATATGCAATATTTTCACCTTCTTTACTAGGCAATTCTAGCTTCTTCTGGTAGCTCTCAACCTTCAGGCTTCATCAATAAGTCTTGGCACTTCGTCTTCCTATTGCACTTTGGCTCTCAGGATCCTCAACTCACATGTTCTAGTTGATCTTCTGTTCTCATCCAGCAAAGCTCCTCTTCACAGTGGCAAACCAACAAAAAACAAATTTTTCACTTCCAACACTTTATCTCCAACACAATCAAATGCATAAATTCAATAATCTCCTTCAATATTTTTCACTCTTTCTCACATAATCTCTATCCAACTCTAATTTTTCCATAGCACTATGTGGCTCTAATACCAATATTAGCTTTTTAGATAGATTAACTCATAGAAAGCTTTATACAAGATAAATTATAAATCAGATAAATGGCATACAATGAATCACAATATTGGAATAACAACAATATCTCATAAATATAACTCAAATATATTCAATATCAAAATATTACAAGAATGATTCAAATAGATTACATTGCATGGAGATTTATCTCCAATATATAATTTTACATGATTTTTCAGTACTCTAAATATTTTTCTCCTCTGAATTTTAATATTACAAGAATGATTCAAATAGATTACATTGCATGGATATGCAACCTTTCATATTCCTCTCCTTAAGACAAAATTATCATCTTGCCACATATCAATGTAACTTTTCATTCTCTCTCTTACACCTTGCACTTTCTCTCGTATTGACACAACATTATATAAAATATAAATCATTCTATCAAACTAATATTTACAAGGGAGCCAATTAATATAATACTTCCAACATTGATCTTGCTTGCAAAAAAATGTATAGAAAAATTGTATACTTTTCTTATAATTAATTATAAAATAACAAAAAATGTCCAATTATTTGACCACATGATATCATTCAATACCATACTATCCCATGTCTATTAAAATCTTGAAAGAATAGCATACTAAAGGCCACTTAAATTGATAAACAAAACAAAATCCTCCATTGATCTAGACCAACAAAGAATACCCACAAGGTGTCAACTCAATAAAACTGTAGGACATATGTTTGTAAGGTACTAAAATATACTCCTCAATTTAATTTCTACCTCTCAATTTTGTGTTATTAATACCTCCTAATACATTTTTTAAATCAATATACCTCTTATTTTCGCTATGTATTGTAGGTGCATGTTTTTCTTAACATATTTTATACTCTTTTTTATGACAAGGGTAGTTTTATTTTAAATGGCTACATTAATCCCATAATCTATGACTAAAATAGGTACAAATTTGCTTTTGATTTCTATGTAAAATTGAATACCATTGAAACTTTAAATTTAATATTTTTTAATGTTCCATTGTAGTAAGAATTCCAGAGAGATCATAACAACAATATCTCCTTCTAGAGATAGAGTTCATGGTTTCCTCATTAGAATAATTTAAAAAAATACTTTTTTGATTGAAATCAAAGAGTCTTCAAACTCTTAATAGAGTATAACCAAATACAATCAGACATATGTGAGAAGGCAAGCAAGATTAATTATGTTAAATGATAGTACAATGAGCATATTAGTTGAAACCATCAATATTATTCAAGTAGAACAAAGACAAAGGTACATCAATGTTATATTTATCAACAATTACAAACTCTTCATAACAAAGATACAAAGCATTTCCATTAAGATATATATACCTTTGTTTTGGCGGAAGAAAAATAAGGATGTTTTTTCTTGTATTTTGTATAAACCATACCATGTCTAATAGTTTGTATTATATCAATTCTAATATATTTTATTTTAATTATCCCAAGATGAATCCTAATGGTATGGTATTGGTTATATTAAGGAACCCCATGAGAATATTACCCTTTTTTATGAATTAGAACTATGTTGAAGCCCTACATGAATCCAAAGAGACAATTGTGAATATTAGTGAATTTGAGATGATTAAAATTAAAACCCTTCTAACATATATCTAGAAGAATAGCTATATTTAGAACATATACAATTATGGCTCTAAATTTCATGCTTTCTTCTTTCTTGGAAAAAAGACTGGCAACCTAATTAATTTCTACTTCTAACAATTATCCATCGCATCTACAATTATCCCATATCATGACAATACCTTTTGAATATCCCATAGCATAAAACACTTGATAACCCCCCAATATTTATGAATGAATCCTTACTTTCCTCACTATCAGTGACTATAGTAAACTTTTAGTTTCTTGATTAGTCTTTTTGGGGTCATATTTATGCCCTAAATATTCCAAGATACCATCTTCTTCATCATTTTTTATTCTTATTTGTGGGTTTAGGTTTTCTTGGATGGCCTCCTGGTCTAACAGCGATGGAGTGGGTTGTGTGGCCATGTTTAATTTGTTTGAGAGGCATTTTATCGGGCCCCTTCCTTTGTGGCTCCTTTTGTGGTCTTGGAGAGAGACCAAGGAGTTCATCGTTGGTCGTAAAGGAGGGGTCTCAAAGGTCATCTCTTGGCCAGACAGCCTTGGCCCTTTGTCTATTGGGGGAGTTTCAATGAGCTTCTCTTTGTGGTATTTTTTGGTCTCGTCCAGGGAGAGACCTTGTGCTTTCTTGATGGCTGCAGTAGAGAGGTTTCAATGATGGCTCCCTAGGCAGTCTTTGGGGGGTCGGAGGTCTCTATTTTTGTCTGATGAGGAATGTGTTCCATTGAACCCTGTTTATCTATAGGTTTTTACAGTACTGGAGGGGGACCTTGTGCCTCCATGATGGCTGCAGAGGAAGGGTTTTGGTTTACCTCTTATTCTAGTGTTTGGAGGGGCCCAACGAGTGGTGGAGGTGTGTTGTTGGTTTGCGTCCTTTCTAAATTTTCTTATGGCCAGCCCATCTATTTCATTTTCTTCTACCTATAAAATCAAAGGACTTTCTCTATCTGTGGTTTCCTGATGGTGAAGGTTTCCCTAGGTGGAAAACTTTTTTCAATTTTTGAATTGTTGGAAGTCTCTCTCAGGGCCAAGAGGGCCCTTGTTCTCTTTCTTAGGTGGATTTATCCCGAGACTGTCTCAAATATGTGCTTCTTTGTGGAGGGGTGTGGGGAGACCTCCCACCCTAGGCAAGATGTCACCGTTTCATTTTTCCTATCCCCTCACTTGCTCCAAGTCTAAGGATTTTCTAGGAGGATTTCCTGGTGGAAATCTTTTTTTCCCTTTTTGAATTTGTTGGAAGTCTCTTTCAGGGCCAAGAGGGCCATGTTCTCTTTCTTTGGTGGATTTGTCCTGAGACTGCCACAAACTACACTTATTTGTGGGGGGTGTGGGGAGACCTCCCGCCCGGGGCAGAACATCACCGTTTCATTTTTCCTACCCCCTCCCTTGCCCTAGTTATGAGTATTTTTGGGTGGATTTTGGGACCTTCTCTGTGTTTCTTTTAGATTGATAGCGCACGGATTTGTCTTGAGTTAGCCCCAATTCTGAGTGTGAGATGTTTCCTAGGTGGGAAACTCTGGTTTCAAATTTAAATTTTGGACGGGAATCTATGTCTTAGTCGTTCTACAAAGAATCCCTCAATTTCAAATTTCATTTTTGTTGGATGAGGGATTTCCTTGTTTAGGCAAGAATCCCTTTTCAATATTTCTTTGGCCCCGTTTGTAGTTGGTCCAATGGAGATTGTCTCCCTGCTTTAGTTGTTCTTTGTTTGTCTCCTAGAGATAGTCTCTTTTGCTGTGATTTTTTGTAAAAGGTTCGGGGATCCTTTCAAAACCCCTTCTATCAATCAAAAAAATATCTCTTTTTTAAATTTTTTATATTTGTATCTAACTTCTCAAATCAATCTCCATTTAGGTTTCTTTTTTCATTTTCTTTCTACTTTGAGAGTTTTCCTCTCTTTTTCTATCTCCACCAATACTTTTATCTTTAACAATCTTTTCCATTTTTCGTATTGTTTATAATTTGACTTATCATCTACAAATTAATACTAATTTGGAGAACTTTAAGTGTAAGGGATAACTTTGAAAATACTTTCTTTTATATGCCTCATAGAAACATTAAAGAGCAAGGGAAAACCTCCATATTGGTTCCTTATATGCTTCCCCAGAAACCCTAAAGTGCGATGGCCATACTCTGCCTTGTTTCCTTTATCATGGTGTCTAAGAAATCCAAGAGTGCAAGGGACAACCTCTAAACTGCTTTTATTTTTACTAAAAGAAGATTTTTAACGCTTTAGGAGAATTATGATGATTTAGCTAGATCAAACTTAACCTCTTCCACCATCTTCACTTTGAAATTTGACTTAGCATGTTCCTTTGCAACTTTAATTCCTTTTAAATTGAACTTGAACATTGTGGTTCATCATTTTGTGCATCCTTCGTAGGTTTTTCTACCATTTGCTTTAAATGAACCATTATAACCTTCACCATTTGATTAGACAAAGAAGGTTTCTTTGCCACCTTTTTGGAGTGGAAAATCTTGATCTAAAATAGTAATCCCTTGCTTAATCGTCGAGATTCTTATATAACCAAAACTTTTCATTCCTTTTTTTGATTATCTTCACATTCGAATTTATTTCTATATGTTCCATTTTTTTGAATTTGTAATATCAAAGTGCAATGTTTTCATAGTTCACATATTGAACCCAATCTCCATATTGAAATTTAATGATAATAGATTTTGTGAAAAGATTTAAAATATCTATGGAACACATATTCATGTATACACAAGTTGTTTTCACTTCCTAAAAGTTGATGTCTCGTGGATGAACTCCCCATAATAGTACCAATATTCTTTAAAACCTTTTTATAATAAGTTGATATAAAAGTCGAGATGTTCAATGCACACTAGAATCCTTTCAAGAAAGATTGTTTGCACAGAAAATTTTCATTACGTCGTCATAATACAAGTGATTCCCATTAACCATGGGTTGTTATTATTATTTTACCCCTACTTTTAAATTGGAGAAAATATTCAAAAAAATATTTTCAAAGAAAGTGATAAAAAATATTTTTCAAAAAAATCTCAATGAATAGTTTAAATTCAATTCTACTTCCATTTAATTCTCTTTTAAACCCATAAATAATATATGATAAAAAAATATTTGAAAAAAAAATTAATAAATAATTTAAATTTAATCCTGCTTTCATTCAATCCACTTTTTAATCTATAAGCAACCTTGTAGCGTTATTTCTGTCCTTTAATGGCTGCAAAGGGACTCACCACGGGCCCTCTCACCATTATGGGAACAGATATTTAAGTGGAACAAAGTTTTATCTTAAAAATATGTTATAAAATAATAAAAATAAACTTTAATTACAAATACACATAAATTTACCAAAAGTATTAACATAGATTACAGCCGGAGAACAGGGTATGCTCCTGCATACTGTAACTGCAGGGACTGAAACACAACAATTTCTCATATATACCATTCTCCCAGATACCATGACAATAGAACACAAAAGCAACTAGCCCTGACACAAAAGCAACTAGCCCTGCAACAAGTAGAGCACCACCTTTATAGTTCAATGGAGACTACACTAACTCACTTCTAGCATGCTCTAAGAACATTCTTTATAATTCAATGGAGACTCCTCTGGCACCACCTTCCTGATGTGGGACTTCCTCAAAAGACAACTCATCAGGTTTTGCAAAATCATACTTCTGACCATCACCCCACAAAGCATAAGCCACTTCACCATGGACTGCATCATCCCCAATCAAGAGTTGTTCATCTGACATCCTCAAGGGGATTACTAGTTTGATCACATGGCAAATTATGGTTGTGACAACAAGGTTCCAACCAATTATAAACGATGCTCCCACTAGCTGTTTAAGGAATTGTACCCCACCAGGCCCCCCATAAAAGGCTCCTTTAGAGTTTGTGACAGGCAAGAAGAGATTACACAGTGTAGGCTCTGCAAAAAGGCCAGTAAGTGCTCCACCAAGTGCTCCTGCAACAGCATGGGTGTGAAACACACCCAATGTGTCATCCACCTTCTGCAATATGCGATATTTTTTGTGCACTATCATCATTGTGAACCATGGGATGCTACCAGATAACACTCCCATTGCAATTGCTGCCCACCCTTGCACAAGACCTAATGCACCCGATCCAGTCAAATCTACAATTCAATGACCAATATGGAAAAAGTACAAGCATCCACCATACAAAAGCATACACAATAACAGAGGAGTTGACATCATCTAGAGTCTGTCACCCGAGGGGAATAATATAAATCTCCCTCCTGTGTATCCACCATATGAAACATAATTGGTGCAAATGTAGCCTTATATGCACATTAAAAAGTGATCCAAATTTTCCCTCCATTGGAGTTGCTTCTTTAGTTCTAGCTAATTACTACAATCATTTTGCTGCCAGGTTGGTTTCATCTTCTTAAACTACTTCACTAAAAAAATGATTTTTCAAACTACACCTCTAGGCTCCAACTCTCCTGGCTTTTCCATTAGGCTCCATCTCTCCAAACTCTGAGATATCATCCTCAACTAAAAGTTGATATCAAGTCCAAGTTTTCTGTAGTTTTAAGAAAGATGCTTAATATTGGTAGGAAAATATGGAGATGGATAATAATACCTGCTGCTGGAGTGATGCAGACAAGTCCTGTAATCATTCCTTGAACAGCTCCAATGACAGATGGCTTTCCAAAAATAATAATATCCAAGCTGGTCCACACAAGAAGGCTAGTGGCTGCACATATGTTTGTGTTTAGAACTGCCATAGATGAATCAATGTTGGCAGAATAAGGATCCCCACCATTAAATCCAGCCCAGCCCAACCACAAAAGCCCTGCTCCAGCTAGCATAAGCAGTATGTTATTTGGAGGAAATCTTTCACGGTCTTTTGTCAACCTAGGCCCAACCTGTGAAAGGAAAATTATAGAATTTGTTCAACCAAGAAGAGAAGTATACATCAAGCGTAATAGAACAATTAACATTTACACGGTACACCTACCCAATAGGCCGCTGTAAAACCTGCAATGCCTGAAGAGAGGTGAATCACATAACCTCCAGAGTAGTCCATCACACCCCATTGGAAAAGAAATCCTCCTCCCCATAAGCTGAATGCTCCTATAGTGTACGAAAATGTGAGCCACAATGGCACAAATGCCATCCATGCCTTGAGATTCATTCTTCCCAACAGTGAACCAGCCAATATAATTAGTGTTACTGCTGCAAAGACAGACTGGAAATACACCATGCTAGCAGTAGGATACAAGGGGGCAATTGCTGGAGTTTCTATGTTCCCATTGTCATACTTATGTAATGTTGCGGGAAGCATTGTGGGTCCCACGAGGTAGTTTTGGTTTAGTGCAATGCCTGCCTGACCCCAGAAGGGAAGTAACTTGTGTCCAAATGCCATTTTATGGCACATTATGACCCAACATATCAGAACAGCAGCAAATGCATAGAGAGCCATGAAAGCTGAATTGACAGCCCACTTTTTCTTGACTATACTTCCATAAAGGATAACAAGCCCTGGCATGCCCTGCATACCCACCAGTGTGGCAGATACCATTTGCCATGCATTATCTCCTTTGTTAAGCCAATCAGGTGTGGAGACAGAGGCATTTTGATAAGCAATTGGCACCACAGTGGTCATGGTGTTAAAAAGCAATAGTTAATGTGAATGCTTTTTGAGTCAGACCAAAGCCAATGTCTCCATCAAAGATACACCCAAAGCTCTCCTCTGTGAGGGAAAAGAAATAACTTCAGCTAGAAAGCAGAATCCTCACTATCATAAGGAAAGCATACTCAAAGACAAGCATCCAGTTCCAAAACTATGTAGTAAACCATAATTGAACAGAAAATAGAGGATGCGGCATTCAAAAACTTAATCCCAAGGCCCAAAAGATTGATCTTTCTTTGTAGTTTCTAATGCTATGGAAAAGCCTAGCAACTGAAAATTTTAGAAAGTAACGTAAGTACAAGAAAAAAAATTAAAAACGTAACCATTACCACCATCTTTAAAAAACCATTAAAAATGTCATGGCAGAAATCAAAGTTTCTTCTTGATTACAGACGATAGAAGTTTTGAGTGCAACTCTTGCAGCTTCGTGTGACATGATCTCAACCTACCAACCTTGTGAAATAAATAAAAAAACCGATTGGAAAAAATCAAGATAGCAATTACCATCGTGTCTTCTAAGCCTAAAGGTGTTCTAAGCCTGATATTTGATAGTGCATTCCTTGTAGAATCAGTTGGAAGTGAATGCTACAACTTACCTAACGAAGACATGAACATTGTAGAACATCAAGAGGTCAATCAAATCGAACACACCATTCCACTTATACAAAAGAAGATACATTAGCAACATTTAGAACTATACATTAGGACCACTCTGAAATTGGACGATGCTCTACACCAGAAAAGACCCACAAGAAAATAAGTACAACATACATGCAATACCATGCAAGAAAAACATACTTGAACAAAAATGTGTTTCCAGAGTCTTCTATTCACAATTACATCAATCCTAAATAACAAAACACTTGAGCAGCAACTGCAAACAGATAAACTCCCATGAGTTGAAAGTATTGCAATTCAAAGCTGCACCGATAATGAACTGATTGTGGGAATAATTAGATGATGAAAGATAGTCAAAAACAGGAAGTTGTGTAGAGTTTTTCAGAATTCTGCTTGATGAAAGGTTCTGGTTCTGGCTTCTTATCTATCATCAGTAAAAGATAAAGTAGTTTTTAATATTTATGAGATTACAGGTTACATGAGTCGACCTTTGTAAAAGATGTTATTTACCAACATTTTCTATCACTAAAATATGATGTATAACTCTACTCCAATAAATTTCAACCTTAAATCATCTATTTGAAGTTCTAAATCCTTATTTAAAGCCCACTCAAGTTGTACAAAAAAATCTCCAACATGAAGTGTAAAACAAACCCTGCCTGCTGGAAACAAGTACATGAAGTTCGAAATTCAATACTAAACCTTGTATGGACTATACCTGCAAATTATATCCTTGACCAAGAGAAGACCATCTCCAATCTGTGATATACACAATATCCAAAGGAAACTCGGCCTACAAGGAGATCTGAAACTCCATAACACCCAGACCTTCCATGACACCAATTGCACATATGCAAATCCACTATAGCCACCAGATCTGGCATATTGCTATTGTTTTCTGGCATGGCTGTCACTCAGGGAACCCACAAGGTTTAGATCAGATTGTAGTGGCAACAATTTTTCCAAAGTCAACTTTGCAGGACAAGCAGAAATCCCGAGTCAAATTGCTGCCCCCACTTTGAATCTTCAAAGATTCTTTATTCCGTATTTGCTTACACGTCTCTCCTAGTAGTCACTTATTTTTAGAAACTTGCCTTTTTAATTAAAAAAATTAGTACTAATAGCCTCACGGATAAAGCATGCTGAAAGCATTCTGATATCAGAAGTGTATTAAGTTTAGTATTTTTTATCAGGAAAAAAAAGTTAGTAGCTGTTTGTTGGTTTCCTTAAAAAAAAAAAAAAAATCAATTAACTTCTTTTTACATATTAAACTATAATTTATAAAGATTTTGTTATGTGGAGCTTCCATGTTCATTTACTTGATTGAACCTGTTTTTTATTTATCTGAAGAAACTAAATTCATGTAGATGGTTGAGAGGGACAAGTCAATCGTTCAGGTTTAGGTTTGGTTGTTTAATTATATAAGAGAAAGAGATTCTTTAATATAAAGAAAACTTTTAAAAAAATTAGTTAGGGTTGTTTTATGAAAATAAATATAAAATAATTATTTTTAAGTATTTTTAAAATAAATATTAAAATTTAAAATAGAGAAAGAAAAATGCTCTCAAATTTATTTTACTATTTAATGATTTCAAAATTAAATTGTTGAAATTTTAAGAACCATTTTTGTTATGAAGGATGTATTATTGGAAGAGTTTTCTAGAAGTTAAAATATTATTCTCTTTTTCAAGTCAAGATTTAACCTTTCAAAAAAAAATTAATTGGTAGTTGTTTGTCTAACCATGTCTTTCAATATTGGTGGGATGTTTTTATTCAGCTTGTAGTTAGAGCAGAGATTTTGTTTAGCTCATAGTAGGAGTAATCCTAAGTAGACAAGTGCAAGTCATAGATTCATAACCATGTCATTAGAGTGAATTGTTATTGTGGTAAAGCTTGGGAGTGATCCCATCATTGTAGCTTTTTAATGAATTAGTTTTGGTAATAATTGAGTACTTAAGCTTTAAGATGTTAAGGCCCTTATTTCCTTACCAATTTCCAAGATTTTTCCTGTATTAAATGTAAAAAATCCTTAAGACCCTTCCATCCAGAGTCAAAAAGATGTTTCCTCCAAAAGCCATAACATTTAAGAATTTAATTGCCCACCACTCTCTTTGCATAAGCCTTTTGAAAATATGTTTGTTCTTTGTTCAAAGAAGACTTTCCTTTTTTGTTGTTTCACCTAGGGGTATCAATCCATTTAGGAGAGGAATTTTGAAGGCAATGGAAATTCTTGGAGGGATCTCCAATCCAAGTTAGCAACAATTATCATTCTTGAGTGAAGCAATTAAAATTGCTACTCAAATGACTAGTTTGTTAGTTATGATTGGCTATGATTACTCCTAAGACCAAGATAGGATTGTTGTGAGCATTAGGAAATTTATGGTTGGAATATGTGCTATTAAGATTCAATTGAGGCCATCATTGACTTTGTATTATATTTATTATATAGTCCTTTGGGTCCTTGTACACCTTATATAGGTGAATTATTGTAATATTTTATTATTTAAACTAATGTTCAATTTTTTAACCATGACATAAAGGTCTCTTATATTTGGATATTTATGTCCCTTCCTATCAACCATTGAGTTATTTATTGAAGTGTAGTTCTTTATCTTTAGTGAGATTACTTTGCTAGCTACGGATACCTTTCATATTGTATATATTATTTGTATGATCTTTTTTATGTTTTTCTAGAAAATGTGTTGATTTCATTTGTTTCTAGAAAGTATTGTGAAATCCTATATAGTATTAGAGTGGATTTGAATATTTTTTGATTGCTTACCTTCAATGATTTCTCTTCTACAATCATTCTAATAAACAATTTCATTTGTTGAAATCATATGTGAGATTGATAGTGGTTGCCATGGTTTTTTTTAAATCCTAAGTGAACTTGAATCAAAAGGATCTCCATGCTTTCTTGGTTGTCATAGGAGAAAAACTCACCGACAAGTTATTATTCCTCTATTGACATCCAATCCAAACTATTTTTTTTTATGTATGCACTCCTCTCCATGTAATCCCCAACCTTAACACAATGTGGTTCTATTTCCTTGGTTACCAAGCCACAATCTACTTGTTGGCTAGTGGGACACACATTAGGGTGTTAGTACCCATGGGGCATGTGTTCAAACCCCACCTCCATATTTGTATGGGAGGAACTTGGAGGACAACAACAAAAGGCTTGATGCCTTGGAGGAGGTATAGAGTTCAACACCCCCCATATACATATTTTTAGGCCAACATGGCATGATCAACTTAGCAAAATGCATATAACATGAAGTTTGGTCAATGCCATTCTGATATTTTATAAATTCATATTCATTAGTCATCTTGTGGTGCACCCAATCAATAGCATATTTGGTGTATCTTTTTTAAATTATAGCATACATATAGTCGTACAATATTTGTTTACTTTTTCCTAGTAGCTTGCCATGTTAGCATTCAAATGGCAACCCCTTGCTTAGTTTAACATGTGATGATAATAGATTTGCTAAATAAATGCATAATAAAAGCATAATTGGCATATTTGTAGTCATCTATTTAGTGATGTTGGTGTATTTCCATTCATTGAAGGTATTTTTCAATTGTTTATTTTTAAAATGTTTTGATGGTATTTTGTGTAATATTTGGGCCAAATTTTTAGGAGTCATAACTTTTGCATATAAAAGCCTTTTGATCATTTTTTAAATAATATGAATTTTGATCTCTTTGCATTGGTGTATTGTTTTTAGTCATAACCAAATGTTGGATATTGTATTTTGATAAGAATATCATGGATCAACATGTGCCCTTGTTGAATAGGCAAAACTATGCCACTTGGAAAATAAATTTTGAAGCTTTGCTTGAAGTCGAAGAGTGCTCAAATATATGGATAAGGTCTCTTATTATACTAATTCTAATTAATTTAAAAATTGCTCAAGGATAAGAGGTATGAGACTCTTAGTGTGATTTCTCTTCATGTTGATAAGATCTCTTACATTCATGTTAGAAGCACTTCGAATCCCAAGAATCCATTGATTAGTTTTAAAACCTACTTGATCACATTGATTCCATACAAATTAATAGATCACAAGCAAAGCTTACTACCATTAGCATGCATGACCATAGATGAGTACATCGATCAATTCAAGAAGTTGGAAGAATATAGTTGCAGTGCTAGAGGGGTTAAAAACAAGAATGGCACTAATGGGAAGAAGTACATCAAGTTTATCAAAATTAGGTTCAATAATATTTTGGATACATATTGAAGAACACAAGCTTATACTGAGAGGGGGGGTGAACAGTATAAGACCACTTTTTACTTTTCTTCTCAAATCTGAAGAACACAATCTTATACTGATAGGGGGGGTGAACAATATAAGACCACTTTTTAACTTTTTCCTTTTACTTCAGAAAGAAATGCAATGAACCAATAGCAAAATCAAAGAAGTAATCAAACCAGTGTACAAGTCATCACAAAATTGAGACACCAATATAATGTGGTTCACCCAAGGTGGGCTACTCCACAGAGAAAATCTTTCACTAAATTTTCTCAATCAAATCCTTTGGGAATCCTTCCCAATTACAATATTTATGGAATTCTTGTCCAAAGGAGAATCCTTCCCCTAATCAAATATTTATGAGCCTCCTTCCCAAAGGAGATGTCCTATCCCCCAAAGAAGTATTTATGAGCCTCTTGCCCAAAGGAGATGTCCTATCCCCCAAAGCTTTGGAAATGATACTTCAGAATATCACTGCCTCTTCTGTCACTAGCAGGTGGAACTCCTTTCCATAGAAGACGTCTTGTCCTCCTTGCTCTAGCTCTAGATACTTTTGTCCTCACTGATCACCTCCACAACTGCTCATCAACACATGTACTAAACACAGTCAGTCGGTCCAGCACAAGTCCTCTCAAACTCTATCACAAATCTACACCAAACTCGGTCCTATGGTCCAGCACAAATCTCCTCTCAAATCTCTGTCAGATTTGTCCCAAGCTTAAGCCAAAATCTTGAACAAATCAATCACAACTGCTCATAATTCTTCACCAAGACTTCATCAAATCTGTCCACAAGTTCTTCAACAACAACCTGTCCAAATCAATCCACAAGTTCTCCACAAGAACCTATCCAAATAATTCCACAAGTTCTCCACAAGAATCTGGCCAAATCAGTCCACAAGGTTTCCACAAGAATCTGTCCAAATCTGTCCTAGAAAGCTCACCAAGAACTTGCCCAAATCAGCTCAAGAAAGTTTACCAAGAAAATTTCCCAATGTGAACACACAAAGAGAATTGTTAGAGACCCAATGTGTTTCATCCAATCATATCAAATCAATCTCATAGAAGCATAAAGAGAATTGTTAGAGACTCAATATGTTCTATCCTTCAACTTTCAATCTCAACTCAAATCAATCTCATAGAAGCATAAAGAGAATTGTTAGAGACTCAATATGTTCTATCCTTCAACTCTCAATCTCAACTCAAATCAATCTCATAGAAGCATAAAGAGAATTGTTAGAGACTTAATATGTTCTATCCTTCAACTTTCAATCTCAACTCAAATCAATCTCATAGAAGCATAAAGAGAATTGTTAGAGACTCAATATGTTCTATCCTTCAACTCTCAATCTCAACTCAAATCAATCTCATAGAAGCATAAAGAGAATTGTTAGAGACTCAATATGTTCTATCCTTCAACTTTCAATCTCAACTCAAATCAATCTCTCTCTAAGCATCAAAAAGGGGTTCAAGATATTTCCAACTTCTCTCAAATGGGAATGCTCAACTTAACCACACAACCAAGTTTATCAAGAAAAGTACAACTTGATAAAATCAAATCTCAAAGGAGCAAGCCCAACTCATGTATCCAGTAAATCATAACTTGATCAACTCAATCTCAATGGAAGCAATCTCAAAACCAAACTCTCAACAACCAAATAACTCATTTAGGGTTTCAACAACTTATAGCAATGGCATAAGCTTCTCACTCAAAAATCGTAAAGCAAACTTCAAATGCTTCCACTCTCATAAAGCGGAATTATGCAATAACTCATAAACTCATCATGATCTCATAATGCATAATCAATACTTCCATTTTCAGAAAATAAGATCCACTCCAAATAAGAAAACTTAATTTAATCCTTTTCACTCCAAACTTATTTTCAGAAAACCATCAATCAATAATAACCATGGAAGAATGTGTCCATACCTTTACTTTGATGAAGAAGGAGAACTCAAAATCTGTGACAACACTAACTCTCAATTTGCCATAAATTAGAGTTAGCAACAATGGAATAATACACAATGATAAGAGTCCTAATAATACCTTATCACTCCAACTCATCAATAATCAAAACTCACAAATACACATATCAACAATATTCCTTTACACCTTATAACTCCTACTTAATATATCACAAAATAACTTCAACCTCAAAAATAATTACAAGAGAATATCCACTCAATAACTCCAAAGGCTTTCTAACCCCAATATGACATTAAGCACAATTATTCCTTAAACCCTTATAACTCCTAAAATGCATTTACTTCTAAATGCATTTACCATATAAACATTAAGCATCAATAATAACAATGTCAAAGCAATATTTCTATTTAACCTTATACCTCCATCCAATTACCAACAATAATTGCCAAGTCAAATCAAATATTCCACATTATCAACAAAAGATTTACCTTGGCAAAAAATCAATTCTCCAACCTTAGGAGAAGTGTGGAGACACAAACATAAGCACCAAAGTGCTTCCTCCTCCAAAATCGTGGCCCAAAGCAACCATAGTACCACGTGCACAATAATCGCGACCAAGAAAAACTGAAACACACTTATCGTGAATCAAACTCAACACCTCTGCTTAGCGAGCGCCTTCGCTCCACTGCCTTCGCCGTTGGAGCACAAGTGCCCAAAAAACTCTCAAGTGCTACTCATCGTTTTACCTTCCCTTTGCTCGCAAAAGACAACCAGAATTTCCTTCCTCACAGGCGCACGAAATCCAAATTTAACATAGACCAAATTTTTCTTCCTCACTACGTACGAAATCGAAATTTAACACAAACCATATTTGTCTTCCTCATTGGCGCACAAAATCATAAATTAACACAGAGTAAAATGAGACTAAAAAATCACAACGCAATCCGAAATCGAAGGTCATAGAGCAATACGAATTTGAAGGTAATCGCGCAAATCGAAGGTGCTTAAAACCTTAGGAAATAATGCCCTTTAATAGTCTTTCATCCCATGCAAATTGACGTCGATGAGGTAAGTCTTTTACATGAGCGCCGCTAAGGGTTTAGAAACCCTTTCAATAATAATTATTAAATTAATAATTATTATTTTATTAATAATAAACTTAAATTAAAACCTTTTCAAAGGTTTGAGTTAATTTATTTATTAATAATCAAAATGGACTTTTAAGGTTTTTTCAAGGAGCAAAACCTTTTCGTTAAGCCAAGACGATTTTAATAAAAACCCTTAATGAGTCCAGATGGACTCAGATGGTTTTAAGAAAAACCTTTAACCTTGTCACCATGGTTTTAATAAAAATCCTTAAACAAACATCATGGAACTTTCAAGATATTTTTGGCACCAAACTCTTTTTGACATCAGCACAAATTCCTTTTGACATCAACACAAACTCCTTTTGACATCAATGACAACTCATAAACATGAAGCTAGGCAACATACCCAAAATTTCCAACAATCTCCCCCTTTGTCATTGATGGCAAACCACTAATCGAAACCACCGCTAACTCGTCAAAGTGAAACCAACTGAAAACCATCCTCTGAAGCTTTGCTCTCCCTGACTCAAGGCTATCCTCCTTTGTCATCAATGGCAAAGGGTCACCTTTGGGGCTCAGGGCTAAGAATGAGCCTCTTAGCTTAGCCCCTCCCCCACCTCCTATTGAGGTGATTAATTCTAGTGTGGGAGTAAAACTCCCATTAGGAACTGATCATCATCAGTATCCATAGCTGCATTTCCATGATTTTTCTTGATATCCTTGTCCATGTTCTTGTTCCTATTCTTATTCATATCCTTGTTCTTTTTCCTGTTCCTGTTCATATTCTCATCCCTATTTCTGTCCAAGCCATTATTCCTATTCCTGTCATTATTCCTATTCTTGCCATTATTCTTGTTCCTATTCATAGCCCTAAACATGTACCTTGGAACTTATGCTCTACACCATCTGGTTGTATGTCCATTATTGCACTTATAACATTTAACAATGTTATTCCTTTGAGATGTACCTATTTTTTGAATCCTCTCTGTTGGACCAAACCTGATCCTGTTGTTAACCCTACAATTAACTGCCTTGTGCCCAAACTGATTACAAGAGTAGCAATACCCTTTAAATAAATTACCATTTCTAAAATTTCCATTAACCTGTCTTGCTTGAGCCCTGCACTGTGAAGCCATGTGTCAAAACCTGTGACATGCAAAACATCTTCCATTGAACTTTCCTTACCTTGACCTAATAGGTCTTTTAGTCTTTCTCCCCTTATGTTGATTCCTATTTTTTGATTCTGTGCTATTTGAATCACCATCTGAAAACTTACTCTTTAAAGTACTCGCTTCATCTGAACCATATTCTTCTTGGGAGCTCATACTAGATTCCTCAACCCGTTCCTTTTGTTTCTTTCCAAAACCAAGATTTGTTTTATCTGTTGTCCTTATTTGATTCTTGATGATTGATTTTACCTTCTTGGAACTTTCTTCAAACCTGTAAAGCTTCTCCTTGTACTCTTTAGTTTCCTTTTTCAAGGAAGCTACTTCATGTTTTAACTCTTTACACTCAAGAGACCTAGCTGCCAACTCTTCTTTGAGTTCCTATGTCTTTGCTATGGATTAGCCTGCTTTCAAAATTTTATGGTTCTTCTGCATGATCCTCAGATTTACCTTTCTCAGCCATGGTCTCATTATCAGATCCTATATCTAGGTCCCCATTGGTGCGGGCCTCTACCATATAGATAATCGCACTAATCATTCGTGTTATTTTTGCATGCAGATCCTCCATATTCTTATTCATTTGGACATATATCCCTCACCCTCTCCCTCTTCTATTCATCTTATTTCCACTAGATATATCTCACTTGTTCTAATACCATTTGATGTAAATTCACTACAAAATACCGACAATGGACTCCAAGGATAAATTGTAAGATAATACATCATACAAATTACACCAATAAAAAAAACCTGTAAATTATTTCTTTTATTATCTAGATTCACATCCCCCTTACAATAGAGTCTCCCACTTCTTATACTCCCCAAAAGAAAAACCCTAGCCTACGCTACCCCCTTACTACTTTTAGTCACTTTCTATTTTTAGCAACTCACTTGCTATTTTTAGTAACCCTAAAAAAAATAAAAAAATAAAAAACTTGAATGGCATCCAAAATAGAATCATGCACCCATTATTCAATAATAACCACTATCCCAAGATAGCAACCCCACTCTAGTTCTACACTAGTAGTTATGATAACTTTTTAGTTGCAAAAACTAACAATTACATTAAAAGCTACTTTTGGGCCTCCTAGAGGCATTTTCTTGCTTGCAAATGCAAAGGGTAATTTTTCTTAAGTTCTCCATGCCATTCAACATGTTCTAAAAAAATAACGAGGTAAAACGGATACTCAGAGTAAAATTTATGGCCCTAGCAAGGTGCATCATTTTACTGGAAGAATCCTCAAATACAAAGATACAGGAAGAGACAGAGCAAGGTCGTGATACCTACCAAAGAGGAAGAGGGAATAGAGGAAATTGAGGTAATGGGGGAGGTCAAACTGGAAATGGATTATGGAAGCCATATACTTGTTTTAGATATGGTGGGGAAGAGGATGAAACTGATACAGATTTTTTTTTTGACACGGGTGAGAATCTCATGATAAAGAGAATGTTGATTGCTCCAAGGAAGGCAAAAATGCAAGCAAATGAGGGTGGTGAGTCCTGGATATGAATAAATAACTTTTGTACAAGATGCACATCGGAAGGAAAGATATGCAAACTAATCATTTATGGTGGTAGTTGTGAGAATATGGTCTCTAATGTAATGGTAGATAAAATGAATCTAAAATGTGAGAAGCACCCACATCCCTATCACATTTTATGGATCAAGAAAGGAAATGAGGTGACTATTGATAAGAGATGTTTAGTAAAATTCTCAATCGGGAATACTTATAAATATAAAGTTTGGTGTGACATGATTTCTAAGGATGACTGTCACATACTGTTGGGGAGGCCTTGGTAATATGATAGGAATACCATCCATGATGGGGTTCAAAATACATACACCTTTTGGAAGGATGGTGCCAAGGTAGTATTGTTACCTCTTTAGTAATAAGGGCATAGCGAGAGTTTTTTGACTATGAAGGAGTTTATCATAGAGGTATAAGAATATGGTTGGTGCTATGCATTGACAACGAAGAAGATAGAGGCGGAGGAGGCTCCTATACCACTATCAGCATCTAATTTGTTGAAGGAGTATGTTGATGTCATACCAGATGAGTTACCTGATGGGTTACCACCAAAGAGGGATATTCGGCATCACATTGATCTAATTCTTGGTTCAGTTCTTTTGAACCATGTAGCCTATCAATTGAGCCCAACCTAGAATATAGAGTTGAATAATCAAGTGACAGAATTGATACATAAAGGATTACTAAGGGAGAGTATGAGTCCTTGTGCAACTCCCGCCCTATTAAATCCAAAGAAGGATGGCTCATGGTGGATGTGTGTAGATAGCAGGTCCATAAATAAAATTACTATCAGGTACAGGTTTCCAATACCTAGAGTGGATGATATGATGGATGTCTTAGCGAGGGCTAACTACTTCAGCAATATTGATCTATGGAGTGGTTATTATCAGATCAATATTAAAGAGAGGGATGAGTGGAAGACTACTTTCAAAACCTGATATGGGTTGTACAAGTGGATGGTGATGTCATTCGGCTTATCAAATGTGTCCAATACCTTTATGCGATTGATGAACCAAGTGTTGCAGGAATACATTGGTAGGTTTATGGTTGTCTATTTTGATGATATCTTGATTTTTAGTAAAAGTGAAGAAGAGCACTTGCACCATGTGAGGTTGGTGTTAGAGTTATTACGAAAAGAGAAATTGTATGCTAATTTGAAGAAGTGTAGATTTCTTCAAGAAATTTTAGTGTTTTTGGGCTTTGTAATTTCCAAGGATGGCCTAAATATGGATGAGGAAAAGGTGAAGGCAATTCTTGAATGGCCTATTCCAAGGAGTGTAACAAAGGTGAGAAGTTTCCATGGTTTGGCAAATTTTTATAGGAAGTTCATTAGAAACTTTAGCAGCATTCTTGCACCCATAACAGAGTGTACGAAGAGGAAAAAATTTGTATGGACAAAAGAAGCAACTCAGAGTTTTTAACTCTTGAAGAAGAAGGTTTCAAAAGCACCTGTGCTGGTATTACCTAATTTTAAAAAAATATTTTAAGTTGACTGTGATGCTTCACATGTTGGGATTGGTACTGTGCTAAGCCAATAGGGGCAGCTAGTAGTATTTTTCAATGAAAAGTTGAATGAGGTAAGAAATAATTACTCCACTTATAATGTAGAATTGTATGCAATTGTGCAGGCACTAAGGTATTTGCGATATTATTTGTTATCCAAGGAGTTTGCACTTTACACTGATCATGAAGCCTTAAGGTATGTAAATTCTTAGAAGAAATTAAATAGTAGACATGCCAAGTCGATCTCCTTTTTGCAAGAATATTCATTTGTTTTGAAGCATAAGTTCAGTAAGCAGAATAAGGTTGTTGATGCATTAAGTAAGAGAGTACTATTGGTAACCACCATGGAGAATGTAGTGGTAGGATTTAACGTAATTAAGGATGTGTATGAATCTAATGTATATTTTAGAAGCATTGTACAATAGTACAAAACTTCAGTTGTGGGTGAGGCTGGTCAAATATTTGTTGAGTATGTTATGCAGGATGGTTATCTGTTTAAGGGGAAACAATTGTGCATACTTTTTGGTTTCATGTGGGAGAATATCATCCATGAGTTGCATAATGGTGGTTTGGCAGAACACTTTGGCGTAGATAAAATAGTTTCTCTTGTGGAGGAAAAATACTATTGGCCACAATTGAATAGAGATGTAGTTCGATTTGTATCTAGATGTAGATTGTTCCAGGTGGCTATAGGCCATGTACAGAATACAGGGTTGTATACACCCTTACCAGTTCCCCTAGTATCATGAACCGACTTGAGCATGGATTTTGTGCTAGTGCTACCCCATACTCAGTGAGGTAAAGATTCCATTTTTGTTGTAGTAGATAGGTTTTCTAAGATGGCTCATTTTCTTGCTTGCCAAAAAACCAATGATGAAACCAAGATTGCAATTTTTTTTATGAAGTGGTGAGACTGCATGGAGTTCCAAATACCATCACTTCAGATCGGGATGTTAAGTTCTTGAGTCATTTTTGGTAGACATTGTGGAAGAAACTGAATACAAAGCTATAGTTTAGTAGTGCTTATCATCCACAAAATAATGGACAAACTGAGGTTGTGAGTCGAAGCTTGGACAACCTTCTCAGGTGTATACTTTAGTTGTAGAGGAAATTAATACGATAGAAGAAGCTCCAAGTATTCATGTAGTGAAGATAATATTGTGGCATCAACACATGGGATACATTGGTGAGAAAGGCCTTCGAATATTGAAAATGAAAGGTATGGTTGAAGGAATTTATGATTACCCATTAAGTTTTTATTTTTGTGAGCATTGTATTTTTGGAAAGCAAACCAGAGTTAAGTTTCCAAGTAGTGCTACAAGGTCTGAAGGAATTTTACATCTAGTTCACATTGATGTGTTTGGACCTACAAAATTACCATCATTAGGTAAATCCATATATTTTGTTACATTTATAGATGACTTCTCAAGAAATACCTAGGTATACTTTTTATGGT
This sequence comes from Wollemia nobilis, assembly GCA_028583015.1. Lineage (NCBI taxonomy): Eukaryota > Viridiplantae > Streptophyta > Pinopsida > Araucariales > Araucariaceae > Wollemia > Wollemia nobilis. Next base: position 7,146,629 of record JAQPPZ010016348.1, read on the forward strand.
ATAAATCTAATTTTTCAATAAATTTAAAGAGTTCAAGGCTCTTGTATAAAATCAGACAATGGTGGTGAGTATTGCTCTAATGAATTTGAGCAATTTTTCAAGGACTGTGTAATAGAAAGGTATAGAATAACTCCATATACTCCACAACAGAATGGAGTTGCAAAATAGATGAAAAAAAATTATTGGATAAGGCTAGAAGCATGCTAAGTGGTGTAGGGTTAGAAAATAAATTCTAGGTAGAAGTCATGTTAGCTACTTGATACCTCATCAATAGATCTCCTACCTCAGCTTTGGTGGATAAAACTCCATAGCAAGTGTGGACTAGTAAGAAATCCTCTCTCAGTCATCTAAGGCTTTTTGGTTGTGAAGCTTATATGTATGTCCCAAAAGAGAAAAGGACTAAGCTAGACTATAAATTTGAGAAATGCATATTTCTAGGTTATAGTACTGGTGTGAAAGGATATAAGTTGTGGAATCCAAAAACACATAAGATTACTTACAGTCATAATGTGATCTTTAGAGAAATAAAAGGGGTTCCAAAATAGAAACTGCAACCAAGCAAAGAACCAAAAATAGTTTAGGTAAAATTGGAAGAGGAGGAAGAACCTGTGGTAGAACCTAAATTATAGAGAGATTCTAAAGAGGAATATTCAGAGGAATAAGGTGAGGAATATTCATGACTATGGTTGGATTTTATATTTCTAAAAATCATGCTCAATTCTCACTTTCTGTAGCTTTTGAAAAAACTGAGCACGGAAAAGGAGAAATTCATGGTTTCAAACTTTGCTTTATTTTGAACTATTTAACCCTCGATCGTGGGAAAACCTTCTTCAATTCTTCACCTTTCCTTGCAGTCGTGCACAATTTTGAGATCTAAAGCATTTTTCCAGACTTGATTGTGACTATGATAAAATTCATGGTTTCATGAAAATTAATGAATTCAGGCTTATGCTTACTCCTTTCCTTTGGTTATGATACTAACAAAGCGATACTATCAAGTGCATCTCAATTTGCAATCGAGCCCATCTTAGTGAATTTTGCTATGAATTTGCATAAATCCATAATGCAATGAAGTCACCAAGTGGATAATTGACTAGTATTGAAGGGTAAAATTTCACCAAGGTTCTATTCAATCAAATAGATGGGTGAATTCACGTAATTTGTCTCATCGAGAATGCCAAAAAATGTTGGTCTAAAATATTCCTAAGTCTATGAAGAGTGCCCTATATTTTAGCAAACATTGGATGACTGATATTTCTCTCAAGTTCAACCTTCAAAGAAGGTTGGCTCCTTGAAATGCTTATAAAATCTAAATAGGTTGGAACTCCAATTTTGAGGAGATCAGATCAAGTGAGAAGACTCCCAAAAATATATAGCCCTTCAAAAAAAATTTCTGCATTTAATTTATTAGTTACTAATGAAGAACCCAAGACTATAAAGGAGGCACTTCAGTCAAGTGAGAATAAGTCTTGGAAAAGAGCTATGGAAGAATAAATGGAGTCTCTAGAAAAAAAATAAGACATGGGACTTGGTGAAATTACCCCTTGGCAAAAAACCTATTGGTTGTAAGTGGTTATTCAAGAAAAATTACAATGTAGAAGAAAAGTTGGAGAAGTACAAAGCTCACCTGGTAGCAAAAGGATTTTCTCAAGTTGAGTAAAATGACTTTGGTGATATTTTTTCTCCTATGGCTAAACTACCATTAATTAGAGTTTTGTTGGCTATTCCTACTGCTTTTGATTTTGAAATAGAACAGATGGATGTAAATATAGCTTTTCTACATAGTGAATTTGATGAAAATATATGTATGTTACAACTAGAATGCTTTAAGGTAAAAGGTAAGGAGAACTTGGTATGCAAGCTGAAGAAGTATCATTACAGGTTGAAGCAATCTCCAAGGATGTAGAACCAAAAATTTGACAGGTTTGTTTTGACACTTGGGCTTGGAAAAAGCAAAGTAGATCCATGTGTATATTTCAAAAAGGAAGGTGAAATTTTTGTTATAATTGTATTGTATGTGCATGACAAGTTAATTGATAACAATAAGGCAATGATAAAGTTACTAAAATTTTAGCTATCTTTTGAATTTGACATGAAGGATTTGGATGCTGCAAAATTTATTTTGGGTATGGAAATAATAAGGGATTGTGCAAATAGAAAGTTATGGTTAAATAAAAGAAAATATGTTGATTTGATATTGCAGAAGTTTAGGATGCATGATTGTAAACCAATATGTACTCCATATCTAATTGGTCAAACGTTATCTATTGAACAGTATCCTAAAACAGATGAGAAAATTGAATAAATACATCATGTTCCTTATGCTAGTGTTGTAGGTAGTCTGATGTATGTAATGGTCTATACTAGACTTGATATTGCACATGCAGTGAGAGTAGTTAGCAAATATATGCCCAATCTAGGAAAGAAATATTGGATTGTTATAAAGATGATCTTCATATACTTACGTGGAACTACAGATTATGTTATATGTTATGAAGGAAGATTTTGAGACAGTGATATTGTAAATCTACAAGGGTGTATGGGTGTTGAATAGGCTAGAGATCTTGATAAGAGAAGATCCACGAGTGCTTATGTGTTTAGGTTATTTGGAGAGGCAATAAGTTGGATGAGTAAAAATTAATCAATTGCTTTATCCACTACATAAGAAGAGTACATTGCAACAACTCATGCCTATAAGGAAGCAATATGGCTACAGAGGTTGTGTTTAACAGTTGGCAATAATCAGAAGGCTATGATAATTGATAGTGATGGTTAGAGAGCAATATTTTTTACAAGAAATCCTCATGTTCATGATCGATCAAAACATATTGATATTAAGTACCATTTTGTGAGAGAGATGGTTGAAGAAAATCGGGTGAAATTGGATAAAGTTGATGCAGAGAAGAATATTATTGATTCGTTAACAATGGTTGTACCTGCTCAAAACTTTTCTTGGTTTAGAATATCTATGGGCATGGTTTCCCTTGATAGTTGATAATGGCAGCTATTAACCCCTATGGAAAGCATTCAACAAGAGGGAGAATGTTGGAATTATGTTGACTATTATCTATTTTATTTAGGAGGGGTTACCTTTGAAAGCACTTTACACTCTATAAACATTTTCTCACTAGGTTTTGGGGCCAGTCGGGCCCCGAGCGGACGTACAGGGGCAGAAACCCCTGTTTGGGGGTCCAAGGGCTAATGCTCTTGGGGAAAATGATTTGGGGTTTAATCTATTTTTACACCCATATGGGTATTTTTGGTTTAATATAATTTTGGACCATGGTTTTGTGCCTAAGGTATTGTAAAACCCCTTCTTGTGTTGTTCGTATATAAATTAGCACTTGCATGAGGGTTTGGTAATGAATTTGCAAGAAATGTAATCGCAAGAAAAAAGCAAGTGAAAGGATATTATTGTATTGGAGACAATCAAGTTTATACAATAAGGAGATATTCTTGTTGGGTTTTTCCTGAAAGAAATTTCCAAGATAAATTATTGTGTAATATGTTTTTCTTCTCCATTTTTCCTTTTGATTCTGTAATTACTGCTTTTCTAGATTTTTCTTTATCGGGGTATTATTTCTCTTCATTAGATATTCACACCCTGCAATGCATAAATTTGCCTAAATTGGTTTTTTGTGGGGATGGACATATAAAAGGTTGTGAACATTTATTTTTTGATTAATTGCTCCCTTGTTTCATAGTCCTTCTTGGCCTAGTTTGATACTTAGACACCTTTTGATTTGATATCCAAGATTGTCTATTCTCAAAAGGGGATGTCCTAAATCCCCTGCTCAACAAATGTTGTTGATGATAGTCATTTCATGAAGTTGAAAAGTTGAATATTTTAATCATAATAGATAAGGGAAAGGAGACCAATCAATGGACCATAGAAAAAACTGAACTTCCTTAAGGAGGTGTTAGCCATAAGAGAGATGATAAATGAAATAAAGAAAAAATATATGCCTCCTTGGATTCCCTTCTAGAAAATAACATAAGAAGAAACAAAAACAAGGATTGCAACATTGATTCTTTTTTCTTTTCCAATAGAATTTAAACTAATTAGAGAGAATATGTTACTGGAAAGGAGTCCTCATCAAATGATACCTAAGTAGAATCCCTTTCACAATATCATCCTCACAATGGAATGGAGATCATTGACACATTCAAGGACTTAAAGAAATTCTTTAACAAATTCCTAAAAACAAAGAGGTAAAAAAATAAAATTGAATAGATAATGGATAAATCTACTTTGTTTACTCTTAACCCCACAAATAAGAGAGGAGTGATGCAAAAACTCAAAAAAAATGAGATAAGCAAGATTAAGAAAGAGTGCAATTCCAAAATGATAATGAAATTTTCAAAACACAAATATATAGGTAAAATAATAGAATAATTGTATTGCTCAAAAAGTAGAGTACAATGCAAATATTATATAAGAAGAGATGTATCCTATAAAATTAAATCCATTACTCATATTTTTTATAGTCATTGGTATATCTCTCTTCATATAATAATTTTTGGTGTGTTGGAAATCCACTACATTGAATATGGAAGGTCACCCACATGGAAATGTGGGGGTTCATCTTGCATGAGTTAAAAGGTCACCCATATGAAAATGTGGTGATCACCTTCCATGATTTAAAAATTTTATAATAATTAAATATTATATATATATGACTTGTCCTTTGTGTTTTTTTAATTTTATTAATATGTCAACATTGTGATAGATGCATTTTATCTCAAATTAAATAAAAATAGAAAACTATTATTTTTAGCAAAACAATTGTTTTACATATTTTAGGGCCTCCAAATCCTTTTCGATGTAGTTGTTATAAATTCTATCTATGAGAAATTGCTTGTTGAAATTGTTCTATCTAATCTCTTGAATGCTTATTGCATAGATCAAAACAGAGTCTTGAGCACAAAGTTATACCCCTAACAATGTGTCCAGGTTCTAAAAAATAGGATTTCAAGCATAAAGCCATGCCCCAAAATGATCACATGCTTGGATCATTTAATCCCCCTCAAAAAATAATGATTACCATTGCATCAAACTTTGACATCAAATACAAAAATTTTATTTATCTAATATGTTGTGAGCCATTCCCCTTGGTGACCAAGTTGTCCTACCTTGACCACTTTGTACATCTAAATTAGTTAGATTCTAGTGGTCTTAGTCCGTGTGTTAAGATTCTAATCCTCCTGCACTAATTCTAAACTATCTAGATTGGTTTCTTTAATGTATAATTGTTCTACTATAGAAGTGTCTAGCAAAGGTGGATAAGAGGGCTTGAGAAGTTCAACGTTTGGATGCAAACAAAGATAAGATGGAATATTCAATCCAAAATAATTCTCTTTCATATTTTTGGTGATGAGGTATGGTTCATAGTGAATAGGTTTAATCTCCCTATGGGTCCTACAAGTATATACTTTTAAATATAGCCATAGTTTATGAAGAACCTTGAATTGATGTGGGACATATTGTTGGTCATGGCATTACTTTTATTTCTAAATTATTTTTTCCAAAATTTCATGGACCTAATATTAGATATGTTGAATTAGTTCCACAAACTATGTTGTCTTTTCTATTTATTTTGTCCATGGGGTGAGAACTTCATGGGTTGCATAGTGAGAGCTACATCAGTGGGTGCTAAGGGTTGAAACACAAAACAAATATGAAATAGGCTATGTCTAGTAGAGTTGTACATAGCTCGATTGTATCCATGTTCAATGTAGGAAATGATCTCATCCCATGTGCATAGATGTTTGGAATTTACATTCAAATAATATGTATAATCAATTAATTCATATTTTCTATCTAGACATTAGTTTTAAGGATGGAATATTATGGATATGGTTAGGTTAGTGTCCATCATGTTCCATAGGATGGACAAAAAATTGGTTAGAATTTGGTTATCCTCGTTAGAGACAATGAATTTTGGTAAGCCAAAAATAACTAAAATAGATCTTAGCAATATCCTCAATTGAAATAGATTTCTTACAAATAAACATGATAGAAATTTTTGAAAAATGATGAATTACTACAAAAACAATCATTTATATGCTTAGATGTGGGTTTAAATCCATGAAGATGGATTCCCAAGGCTTGGATGGCACTGGAATTGATGTATATAGTCCTTGATTCTTATTGGTTGGTTTGGAAATAATGTAGAGGGTACATGACTTAATGTACCTCTTGATACCATTTCTCATTGTAGACCAATATAAGTACTTTTGAAGAAATACCAACTTTTTTTCTCCCAAAAGTAACCTACTACTTTGTTGAAGTGCACTTTTGTAAACATATTTGAGTGCTCACAAGCTAGTACATAAATGTGTTCCATCTGACAAAGAAGATTATCTTGCAAATACAAATCAAAAACATGGTTAGCCATATGAAGAGCTTAGTATGTTTCTACAAAATCAAAATCTACTTCATACAAGATGGGAAAATAGGAAGTATCATGCCCACAAGAATCAAAAATGAAGGTTATTGCTATAATTAGAGGTCAACTCAAATAGTATGTTGTAGAATTGGCACTTATTTTCTTATGATTAATGATCAAATGGAATTGTTTTATATATGTGGCTCACTTTTGATGTTTTTCATTCCTTAGTTTACTCTATTGGAATTAACTTCATAGATAAAAAATCTATATGGATGAAGGTTTCCTAAGTTGTAGTGCTTCCATTGTTTACATTCTTGGACAATGGTTTAGAGCTCTTTGTCATATGTGGGGTATGTTTGAAGTGATTTGTTAATTTTTTACTATGATAGGTAAATGGGTACTCATGTTGTGTGAGGATAGCTTGTAATATGTGCTCTGATGAGTTAGTAATTATCTTAAAATGTTGTTGTAGATCATGTAGAAAAAGAGTAATAGTTGAACATAATTGGTCCTTCAATATTTCAAATGCTTTTTGTTGTGTATATTCCAAATGGAACTTGTATTTGACATCTCCTTTGATCACGTGGTGCAATGGTTAAGTAATGTGTAAGAACCCTAAAACAAATATTTAATAGAAAATGGCTAGATCCAAAAAGCTACAAAGATCTATCAAAGTATTTAGGGTAGACCAATCTCTAATTACTTGAATCTTCTTAGGATCAATATAAACTCTGTCTTTGTCTACAATATATCCAAGGTACTAAATATTTATCATGCAAAATGAACACTTATCCAAATGAGCATATAGCTTGTGTCTTTGAAGAGTCTAAAGTACCTATTAAACATGTTGCAGTTGTTCCATGTTATATTATATATGAGAATATCATCTAAGTAAATTGGCATAAAGGAGCTCATATAAGAACAAAGGATATCATCCATCATCCTTAGGAATGTGGTAAATGTATTTGATCAAGCCAAAAGTCATAACCAACCACTCAAATAAATTGTCCTTGAATTTAAATGTAGTCTTCTATATATATGGAATGGTATTTGATGATATACCCAAATTTGAGATCAATTTTAGTGAAGAGCTTTACACCATAGAGCCAGTCTAGCAAGTCATTTATATGAAGGATTAAAAGCATTTCTTCATAGTAATTTTATTTATATGTTTGTAATCAATATAGAGTCTCCATGTTCCATATTTCTTTAAATCCAAGACAATTGGACTACCCCACTTGGTCTGATGTACCCCTCCTAAATCAATTCTTGGATCTACATTTTGATTTTAGCACTTTCAAGTATTGATTTATGATAAACAGGTACATTAGACAATGGAGAACCAAGAATTAAATCAATGGGATGTTTTACCTTGTAATGAAGAGGAACCCCCAATTGGTGACTTGAATAAGCTATCATATTTTTCTATCACCTATTCCATATACTTCTATTATGCAAATCCTACTATTGATGTAACAACGATCCTTTTTCTACTTTATGGCTTAATCATTAATATAATGAATTTCCTTGATCTAGCCATCAGTTTCCTAAATTATTTGACACTTATTAAGAAAATATAGGTAGGAGGATATACCTCTAATATCCTAAAGCACTAATGTTCAATAGTGATGAGGACACTTTGGGAACTAGACTCATACACCATGCCTCTTCCACTTACATGGATATCTCAAAATCATATCAAAAACATCCAAGGATAAACTCATAAAACACTTCATATTTGAAAGATCTGGTGGCATAAGAAAGGATATATTATTGAGTGGCATTAATGTCTCTCCTTGTTATAACCATCCAACATTATACAATTCTAGGTGTTATATGATAAACAAATTTAAATCCTTTATAATTTGATTAGAAATCATATTCTTTTGACCCCCACTATCAATAATGAAATATAATGGCTTACCCTTCACCCACATTTATGAGATAAATAGGCATACCCCTCCTTTAACAACTCTTCTAGTGTAGCATTGGTGGTGGCAATTATCACACTTGGTTTAGCTTCCATAATTTGCTTTCCTCTATCCTTATCTTGTGGATGTGGAGGCGGTGGTCTAATAGATGTAGACGGTTGTGACTCAACAATTAATGATTGAATTGCTTAACACTCCTACCTTTAACGTTGATTGCTCTTATGATAAACAGGTTTTAGGAGCACATGGAACAATTTGAATTTAGGAGAATAAGTTTGAAAATCACTGCAAGGGCATGACAAATAGCAATAAGGCAAGGAGATGGGCTTTTAAAGTTGAGTGGTTTAAAGCTTTTCAAGTGAAGTCTATGGATTTGAGGTTTTGACAAAAGGCATCAATAAGAGCAGTGGTGAGGGTGATTACAACGGGCTAGTGCTAAGATGTTAACTACAATTAATTTATGGGGGAAGTCAAATGGGTTTCATTGTCACCTTAAACTCTTTTATAGTGATCAATATAAGTTAAACAAGATAATAGCAAGTATGCAAAAAAATAGAGGTTAAAACCTTATCCCACATAACTAATTACTCTATCCGTGAATTTATTATACTTGGGAAGTGATTCGCTTAGCATGTGGGAGTAACTTACTTCTCTCTTTTTTTCAAATGGGTTATATGTGGATTATATTGGGGACCACTCCCATCAAAATACCACAATATTACATTTGTTGTAGCATACATTTTTATCATGGTTTTTCATTTCTTTTTCTCTTAAATATATTCTTCAACTTCCTCGAAGTGTTATGTTTCCACAATCAACTCTTTGACATTATTTTGATTAAGACATAAAATCTCACTTGGTCAATTACCTTCTAAATTTTGAATTTCACGGGGATGAATATCAACACCATAATTCATTAATTTATTTTCTACTCGATTTCCTTCTCTATAAATATGCTCACACTGCCAGGAGATTACCTCTAGTAATTACAAACAAACTCACTTCTCTTTTACCTTTGCTACCTCAAAATATTATTTTAGCATATTTGTAATTACAAAGCAATTCACTCCTAAATTTGGATCGATTTGCTCCTACAATTGGGGAACTATGCTCCTGAGTAAATAATAAGATTTATTAATAATATTTAAAAGTTATATAAATTGTATTATCATGATTCACTTTATCACAAAATGAGGACTTTAACTTAGGTTGTGCTCATTGATTGTATCTCATTTATTATTGCCTAACAATGCCTTGGATTACTTGTGTTAGTGTTAGTACTATATATTTAACATTTTTATGAGTGGACATTCACAAATGATCTTTTAAATTTTAGGTAAATTGGCAATAAGGTAAGAGGATTCACCTAATGCACAAGCACCTCAAACCATATCAATGTCATGGGGAAGATTATCCAAACACATCTTCTTGACATTGACCTCAATGCCTACTACGCAATTGGCAAACTATATTTTGGTATGTATAATGCTTTATAATCACAATTTTATTGATTAAAAATTAGTATTATGATAAATTTCATTAGGAAGATTGTAAGGATTATCTTTTTTCATAGCATTAAAATTGCTTAAGGTGCTTGTGTTCTTGGTTCGTCCTTATACTTTATGATTAGTACCAATATACGTAAAATTAAAATGTTATTAAAGGATAACTACTCAAGAAATATAGTCATTATAAAATATCATGAAATAATAAGATTTTAATATTTTAAATTTGTGTAGTTACTATGTAATTTAAAATATAAAATGGCATAAGTTCAACAGGTTAAATTTCTTAACTTTAATGGAGGAGACCAAGGTTCACATCTTAGTCAGTGTTACATGCATAATTGTAAAGTTGTAATACCACTATGTGGTAATGATGTAAAACAAGTGGAGCCCATTCCAATCCCATAAAACTAAGAGAGAGAGAGAGAGAGTATCAATAGATGATCAATAGATGCAACTCATAATGCTTTGCATTTACTAGAAAATTTTGGTTATACAAAAGCAAAATATCAATGCAAAACAATAGCATCCATTAATGAATCGGAATCCTAGATGTTGTATGAATAAATCATATACTTAGATGGGTATGACTTTATTTTTCATCTTCTTTTTTTTAATAAGCAAAACATATAATTTTTCAATGAGTTTACACAAGGTTTTTATGAAGGGTCTTGGTCTGGGTTTGAAAATTGGACCTCTCAAAGAGAGGCCAAAGCCCTTACCACTGCAATAAGCCTATCTTTCATCTTCTTTTTATTAAGCATTATTATTTAATTCTTTTATATCCTTTACATGTAAAAACTGGTGAAACACAAAGACCATCTGTATTTTTAAAAAAAAATGGTTATATGGGATTGAAATAGACCCCATCCATATTACATTATGGCCACATTGTGGTATTACAATAATTTACCAATTATACATGTATCACTTGGCAATATTTGAAGATCTCCTACTCGAAAGTTGAGAAATATAATTGATTGAGCAAATAATTGCTCGTGATATTTTTAAATCTTCCATATCCATGATTATCTTTCATCAAAAAGTTTGAAAATTACATCAATAAAATACTTTTCTCAAGCTTAGTTACAATTCACTTCACTTTCCTCACATTAATCTACACGAATCATAAGTCTTGTTTGTGTTCATTATATGAAGTTCCAAAAGATTTTTGAGTTATCTACCCAATCTTTTAGATAGTTTGATTTAAGTTATTTGACTCACCATATGCTATAGCATGTGCTTTTATTTACATTGTTAAAATGGAGGGCAACACAACTCAAATGTTTCTCATCCTCTACTCCTTAGCTTATAGAGTACACTATATTTATATTTTCCTCATATTTCAATTGATAGATAACAAGAACATAGTTTAAATTACATGATAGTATATTTTTTGCATATGACCTTTTCACAAAGAGATGATTTTGTTCCACATAGGTGCATTGGATATCTCTCTAGGATCTTTATAAAAATGTCTTTATAATTTGAGTAATCATCCATGGCAATTTAATATTATTTTCTTGGAATGAAGAATAGTTTTAAATGTTAATTTTTGTTTATCTCCAAAAGTAGATACTCCTAGTGGAGAAGGTCATTCAACACAACTATATTTATTTATAAGATCTATATATCCAAAAAATAATATTTTAGTAACATGTCATCAAAGACAAAATGACATTCCATTTCGTTTGCACGTCAAGTCATTATAATTAAACACATTTAACTTATTGACAATTAATTACAAGATTTTTTTGTTCACTTTATATAATATTTTTTTATATTCATATCATTACCATCTTCTAAAGCTAACTAGTCATCATCATATATTCGATAATTTTGTTTGATAACGATAGTTTAGATATTTGTTGAATTTTTATAGATTTCTTGTTATTCAACCTTTATATTCTTAACAAAATATTGAAAATGCCTATTTATTTTAATTTTAAAATGCATATTAAAAAGTGGCATACTCCATGAACAATCTACTATCACTATAATTCTTTCTTTCAAGAAATGATTCAATTTTTTTTAAACTATACATTGCATTTTTTTTCTTGGCACTAAACCATAATTTATTGGTTAATTTAAAAATAATAATAATTTGACTTTTTTTGTTACGATGTTTTCCACTCCCTCATGCAGGCCTCTTCAACTAGTCCAAGCATTCCTATCATGATATTTTGTTCCACTCCCTCTCTATTTAAGTTATAGATGTCAAGCTATTAGTACTCGTTTATACTTTAAAATTTAAACATCTACCACTTCATAGGTGGTCAAAAGGTAAATGTCTATAGTTTTTAAACTAGTCAATTCTAGACATTAAAAGAAAATGGTTCTGAACAATTAAATATTAATTGTTTAAAAAATTAACTATACTTTAGACACCAATGGTTTTTAAAAAACACAAATGAATTTGTAATACACATGTATAATATGAATAAAATGTAGTTGTAATGTTTCTTTCTTTCATTATACATATTAAATTAATTAAATGGATTGATATAAGTATTCGCTAAATATTTTTAGAGTACGATATGGCATTTATTACAACAAAAATTATAATAGGACATATAAATTATTTAAATGAATGATTTGTTTGATCAAGCTCAACTAGTTAGATTCCTAAACTTTTGACAAAGGTTCAAATCTTGCAAAGTGATACATGCAAAATTGCCAAATTTGGTGTAATACCACCATGTGGTCATGATGTAACATGGTTGGCACATATTCCCATCCCATAAAACCGAACAATAATAATGATGAATGAATGAATCTTTGGCAAGTCAAGTACAACACAATTATATCTCAACTCAATCCCAAAATCATCCCATGTGTCAAAAATATGTCTCATTACTCACATAAATAAATTTACTAAGATTGAAATAAAGTAAATTGATTAGGACCAAAAATAATTCAAGCATTACTTTCCATCTAAGATTGCATACAAAGGTTGGTTAGATTAATCTCAAAATATTTAAATATATAAATAGAGATGCAAATATTCCATTCATTTCACCTTTTTTAAATGTCATTGTATACCAAGCAATTTTCTAGAACACCATGATGCATACCACATGCTATCACCCTCCCAGTTAACTTAGTTAAAAAAAAAACACAATCAAATAATGGCATTTTTAATATATGTTATCAAAGACAATATTGATAGGAGTCATATGCTATACAAAGAAAACAAATCCGTGTTCACCCTTCTACTTCTTATGCCTTGTTCACACTAGCATTACAATTATGCTTATTATCAAAGATAATATTGAATGGAGTCATGGAGTATAAAGAAAACAAATCTTTATTCACCCAACAAAACCATGGCATTGCTTTTAGACCAACCCACAATCTCTATGAAGTTTTACTTGCACACTTCATAAACTTGGATAATTTGCTCATGGGAACTACCAATCACCACATACCTAAATAATGCAAAATGTCTATGAAACTCTATGTCCATTCTATATGGTCTTCCATTATTTGCCCATGGGAACTATAAATCACTTAGATGACTAGAGGTTCTACAATCTTCTTGTCAGTGTCATGCTCTTCCTTGGGACTCGTATATTGAAAAGTTATTTGGGGCCTAAGGTGTTCTTTCATTTTTCAGGAACAATCTAAGATACACTAGAAAGTGCAATTCAAATGAAGAATCCCAACATAGTATGAATTATCAAAACATAAATGACCAACTATAAATTCTTATTCTTCCTTGCAATACTAATTTCAACTAGTTTATTTTCTATGTTTCAACATCTTCATACAATGAGGTCCTCAATGTTACATAAAAATTGACAATAATAGAATGCAACATGGATTGCCTACTTTTGTCCAATCTAATTGGAGTTCAAGGCTTTAATGGATATTTACTTGTCTAAAATCAACAAAGTGTTGTCATAAATAATGTTTAATTGTTAATTTAGATGATGTGCATAACCAGTCTTTAATGGAGTTGTTTATTTATACAAAACCATCAAATATTAAAGATTGACCTTGTAATTATTTGGTGAAATATGACTTTCAAAAATCCAAAGCAAGTGAATTCATATTATTGCCTTTCTTACAAAGTGTTCGTAGTCATTCGATCATCATAAGAAACCTCAAACATGAAAACAAATGTGTCAAATGAAATTTGAAGATGATGACTCAAGAACATTCAACAATTGCAAGACTAGTTATGATCTTTGGATGGACCTTGAATTTGCTCTTTAACATACCATCAATGGTAGATATTTGAGATTTTTCAACCCAACAAGAACAAGCACTCTTACAAACCAATCCGCACTATCAACCATCAAAAAATATTAGAGTCCTCAATAGCAAGGAATTATGACACTTAAAATTTTCCACAATGATCACCTTGAACCAAAGAGGTCCTTCCTAAGGAATATACAAGTTAAAACATACAAAAATTATTTACCAAGGCCAAAGAATCATAACAATCATAATAGACGAAGATAAAGATGGAACTAATAGGCCTAATGTATAACTCCCTTAAACAAAATGAACAACCAAAAAAATCGCTACAATTCTCAAGAGAAAGGAGACAAAACAAGTTTTCTCTTTGAAGTTTTGTAAAAAAATACTTTAAAGACTATTAAGGACCCTTTTCATCTCAAGACAACAAAGTGATGTGTACTTTGTTTTATGCTTTCTAAGTATCTATGTTTATAAAAAATTAGCAAACACGTTAAAACATATACGAATGAACTCTTTTTTTCAATGGGTTAAATGAGATTAAACCCCCCCCCCCAATGGTATTACAACAAAGCTTGGATATTATCCATGTATTGTTTGGCAAGATTCAAACTTAAGTCTCCTCCTTGAAATCTTGAGGAATCTAACCGGTTGAGCTAATGTCACTTGATTGTATACCTCAATTCATATGTTGTAAGATCAACTTTTAAGTCATATTTGTGCATCAACAACATGGTTACTCTCAAGATTGGATATTAAGAAAGACCACCTACATAAGGCTCTTGTGATTAAAAATTCATTGAAAAGATAAGTAAGATGATATGTGGTCTCTAACCAAACTCATCAATAGAATCTCAAATAGTAAGAATAACAATGCTAATCATGAAAGGGAAGCACAAAAGTAAAAAATATATTTAATATTTTATAAGTAAATATTTGTTCATAGATTTGAAGTCATAAAAAACTTTAGCATACTCCTAAATAACTTTAAAATATATTTTAATATGTTTATATGTAAATATTTGTTCATCCCATGTTTAAATCGACTTGGAAGATTTTGGGTCACAACATCATTGCAAGAAGCAACACAACTTAAAATATAAGATTTTCAATATTGCCACATAGATAATAAGTATCAAAAGTTATCGATAGAAGCTACTTGTGAACACTAACAATATAGCGTATGAGGAATAAACTTGACATATAGTTAGGGTGATATAAAACATGCAGGAAAAAGCAAGCATAGTATATTCATGTAGAAAAAGAATCAGTACTTCGCCCAGATAATATTACGTTAATACACTGATTGTTGTTTTGGATGTAAGAAAAGGCTTTGCAAACCCACAAGAAGCCTTAACAATATAGAATTTCTTTAGTAACTACGTTGAGTTAAATAGCAACTGTTCCCTATAGAAATTCAAAGTTCATTCACATCCTCATATGATGTTGACTGTATTTTAAAATGGAAATGTTGTGAATCTCCAAGGAAAAACGCTTAGGCACCAACTTTGGTGGAGCAGGCTCTCAAAATATTGAAAGCAACACTTTCCCAATAAATAAACTTTGACTAAGAGAATACAAAGTATTGTCCAAAAAATTTCAAAATGGAACAACATTGCTATTTTTTTTTTCAAATATATTCCAAAACAAAGATGGAACACAGTAATTTCAGATTTATTGATTTTTGAAATCACATATTTTTGCCCCCTAACAGTATGTGAATTATGTAAATAAGCAAGGGAAAATAAATAGACTTAACATGCAATTCAGAAACATTCATCCGAATATTACACGGTCCTTGGTTCATTCATTCCACTCCCAGGCAGATTGATTACTATTGTGGTAGTCCCACTATGTACTAATAAGGTATCTTAAATATTTACATAGAGTTTTATAATTTATATAAAAATTGAGTGACTTTTCATTAACTTTTCATTAGTTAATGTTGTAATATGGTTGCATACAATACATAAACAGCTTCATTGGTTAATGTAATATTACATAAAATTATAAATACTAAAAACAACCACTACCAATTAACAAATAAATTTTTTTAATCTATTTATATTGTTTGTATTCATTCACTTAAACTTCTTTTGAATTTTTTTTAATCTATATATTTTGAATTTTTTTTAATCTATATATTATTTGCGTTCATCCACTTAATCTTCCTTTAGTCTATATAAATTGTTTGCTTTCATTCACTTAATCTTCCTTTTTAATATACTTGATCTTCCTTTAGTCTATGTAAATTGTTTGCTTTCATTCACTTAATCTTCCTTTTTAATATACTTTATCTTCCTTTAGTCTATGTAAATTGTTTGCTTTCATTCACTTAATCTTCCTTTTTAATATACTTGTGTTAGATATATACATCTCATATCCACTCTTTATTATTTCCTTCTATTTCCTGAAAAAATATAAGACAAAGCGATTTTGATCTGCACATTACCACATTTTCAGATTTGAAAATGTCTAATTAAAGAGCACTACAAATTATACCAAAAATAATAATAATAATCTTATAATTTTTAATTCTTTTTAAAATATAAAAATTATATTTGAACTTTGCAGAGAAAATCCAAGGTTCAAATACAATAGAGTAAAATTTTACACCTTACTTTGATAACCAAAACATATTAATGTTATGAAGATCATCTCATATAGTCTCTGATCTTGTAAGCATTCAATACAACTTCACTTTTTTTTAATTGGTTATATAAAATTGAGACAGATCCCACCCGTATTTCATCATCACCACATAGTGGTATATAACAACAAAGCTTGAATATCATAAGTATCGAACCTTAGTCTCCTCTTTGATTGTTAAAGAATCTAACTGATTGAACTAATGTCACTTGATAATACTACTTCACCTTTTATTTTACCTTTGAAAACATTTTATATGTTTTCTTAAAATATAAATATCATGTCCACTCACATTTGCTTCTTTCTTTTATTTACTTCATGACAAAATTGTAGGTAGCCTTCACATAGAAATTGATGTTTTGGCCAGTAAAAATTAACACATTTAAATTCTACCCGTAGATAAATCATCCTGGATTTAAATTAATCCATCTCTTTTTGTGCACATACGGATAAATTAACAAACTTGTTATTCTTCTGTCAAAAAATATAAAAACATTCTCGCCATAATTGCCATTCATCCCAAAGATCAATAATAAATTAAAGCTTTAAAAAAAACACTTTTGTTAAAAAGGCTGGAAGCTTACTCTTGCAGAAAATTCATGGATTCAAAGATTTCTCTAAAAACCAATTCCTCTAAAGAATGATTACATTCGGACGTCCTCTCTCTATGTCAGTGTATCAATGCTTGCCTTCATACAATCATTGTAAAGAGTATGCAATGCTTGCCTTCATACAATCATTGTAGAGAGTATATCTAACCACCACTTTCAGCAAAGCTAACCTTCAAATAGATGTGGTTTGTCTTGCATTCATATGACTTGACACAAAGTCCACTAAATTGCAATTTAGGAATCTATGTCAGGCACTGCGAGGAGAAATGAGAAAACAACACAATACTTCATACATCAGCTAAAATTCCAACAGAAATTCCCTTTCATCAAACCTTCATGTTGTGTGGAACCAACATCTATTGCCCCCACTTCAAAAAAATCACTGTTGCTCTCCCATGCCTCTCTACACCATATATACAAGGTTATATACAACGTCAAAACAATAACTGCCAGCACATGAGTATTTTGAACAAGAACACTAACTCATCTGTGTTGTCTGTCCTCCGAACAAGTTTACTAGTGATATATTTATATGGATCTTTAATTAGACTATTTTAATTTAAAATATTGTATTGAAACTACAAACCTTTTTTCCAAATTTTTACCATTCTTTGTTCATTACAGATTTTTACATTGTTCTTATATTAGTGTGTTTATCATGGCAGACGGATATTGATCAAGAAGCTATTTCTATGATGCGGACTCTTATAATTCATGAAAAATGTCAATGTATGTAAAAATATAACTACAGAGTTGCCATATAACTGCCCTTGTTAGAGTCATCATCTAAGTGCCAAGTAAATACTCATCCATCAGTCGCAATGTATGTACTCTCAACACTGGTATCCATCTTCAATACTATTTATAAAAATTATATTGCAAAAAAAAATATTGGTACTCACCTTCCGAGACTTGTGGAGCTATGAAGGTATGTGTAAAGTCTCTTTATACAAGTTATATTTCACAGCTTTTGCTGCTAGTTCTGACTATCCAGATTCTTTTTCAACCTCAGGTAAAATCATCATGAGGAGCTGAGGTTGAAACAGAACTTGGATAGTGAGAACTAGCCGCAAAAGCTGTAATATATAACTTGTACAAAGAGACTTTACACACACCTATTTCAAATTTCTGTTGACATCCAAATCTAAAGAAGCGAACAAATGCAAGAATGATATTAAATGCAGTAAAAAAAAATTGTCCTGCTGAAGAACCCACAAATGTAAATGTTTTCATGTAGAATAATATCTAATTTGGTCAAGCAATCTTACCTGAGGTTGATGCTTTAGTTTGCAAGCTTTCGAACAGACATTTTCTATCTGCCCATAATACAAAGGTAATTAGCTTCCAATGTAAAGACAAACTATGAACCACAAAGAGGACCACAAACCTACAAATCAAAGCGTGTTGTTCTAACATACAACAATATATAATCTAGTCAATTCTGCCAGAAGTCCAGAACTGATCCAGAGTTTGCAGGCATGGAATAGATATTTTATACCTTCCCATAATATTAGAATACTTACTTTCCCATTGCAAGACAATTTATGAAGAGGACCAGAAACCTAAAAATCAGAGCCTGCAGCTCTAAAATACAAAAGATATCAGGGCCTCAAAAAATTCACATTCAGAACAGCATGCTAGAAAAGCAGCATACAAAAGTGGATTAAAAGGTTTAACACAAACAGTCACAGCTTCCAAATTTTAGAACTTCAAAGAACCGCATGTTTCATGTATATAAATATACTGCTCAATCATATTCTAATATTTAGCCTCTGTGCATTGTTAGATTGTTACAAAAACTATTTGTGATCTGAAAATTAGGTAATTCTTCATCTAAATTGATGGTTGTCTATTTAAAGGGCCACACTAATGTACAGGAAGGTCAATGGCCCTTACACCTCCCACAGCCCTGTAATATTACTTTTTGCCATTAATTAAAATAAAGTCACTGCTTGAGAGCAGGACATTTTGATAGCCTGCAGTCATATGATGACATCCTTGGGTCTCAGATGGACAAGGACAGAAATTTGAGAAGAGGGGAAGCTAATATCGCTTCTGCTCTTCAATGCACACAGCACCTGTACAAAGCATTCAAGCATTTTAGCATAGATTCACTCAGCATGCAAAGTGGAATCAAGACTATTACATATTTAGGAAATGTAGCAATATCTACTTGCTTCATAGCAATATCTCCATGACAACCACTTTCCTCCAACTGCCTAATCTCCTCCAGAAACATTCATTCAAAGGACCATTTTTACATACCAAGAGGTTTGACAGCACTGCCTTAACAACAGAGTAGAAGACATAGAAGCAAGAATCCTACTCAACATATAATCAAAGCCATTACATTAGTGTAAATGTTGCAGTCTGATTTTTTAGAAGAAGCTTTGAAGGATCAGAAACGGTTCAAACTTTAATTAATATATACTATACAAAAACTAACCAAATATATGTAACAAAATAGTTACAAATTACAATAAAATCCCATAAAAAAAATATTGGTTGTTCACAAAGTTCATCAATCGTTTACCATGAAAAAAAAACATTAAGAAAAATATAAAAGCTCAAATTGTTGCAAATGTATAGCCTGACCTTATACGGCTAGGACCAACATTGTGTAAGCACATGCAAAGTCATTGTATGATGTTTAACAAGGACTTATGTTTTAGCTTAAGGGCCCATGGTTTAACCCTGTGATGGTTACCCTTACTAAACTCTGACGCCTAATGGGTCAAAGGCTATGTAACTTGTAATATAAAAGCTCAAATTGTTGAAAATGTATAACCTGACCTTATATGGCTAAGACTGACATTGTGTAAGCCTATGGGAAATCATTGTATGATGTTTAATAAGGATTTATGTATTCAGCCTATGGGAAATCATTGTATGATCCTTAATAAGGATTTATGTATTCAGCCTATGGGCCCAATGTTTAATCCTATGATGGTTAGCCTTACTAAACCCTTACCCCATTCAGTCAAAGGTTATATAACTGGTAATTAATTATTGAGGTATTTATAGACCTCATCCACCCAATCTTGTATCTATTGTTGAGATTTATTACATCATATGATGTGATAAATCATCATAAGATAAAAACATCGTGAGTGGTTACATAGGAGTCTTGTGTGAGTTATGTGGGTTGTATGAGTTGTGAGTTGTTAGAAGTGGAAGTTAATCTGTTAGTTTGTTACAACCTATGTTGGGCAAACTACAACACATTTAAGGCTGTTTATCAATGAAAAAATACAATCAAAGCATTCTGAGTTCCAACATTTGGTATCAGAGCACATGGTAATGGCAGATCAAGATGATCTATTGAAGAAGGATGGTGAAAAATTCAAGCTCTTAGGTGGTCTCATACCTGGTGGCCTAGGGCAAATTCCTCTTCAGCCTTGTGGCTGTTCCATCACAAGCTTCCCCACAAAAGCCTACGCGCTCTGGTGCAGAAATACAGTCCCACCATGTTCCTACACATCGCCTCTGACAACTGTCGTCGCATGTTTTGCAGACATGGCCAAGAAGTTTCTCAACACTCACAATCTCAATTTCACCAGCCTCCCTTAAATAAGCATGGGAAGAACATCATGCAAGATTCTTCGAGCCTTGCTTTCTACGAATACAAAGCTTACTGGAAGTAGCTGTGTAAGGTAGTTTCAGCCCAACTATTGGGTCCCAATAGCATCGAGTCCTTGAAATCCATTCAAGAAGAAGAAATAGGCTCCATGGTGGATGGCATTGCAGAACATTGCCGTGTTAAGGGGCCCTCTGCTCACTCCTGTGGAAGTGAACAAGGTGGCTACTGCCGCCACCACCTACATGACATGTAGAATGATCTTCGGCAGGAAGTACATGGATCAAGAGTTCTACTTAGGCAGGGCTTTTAATATTGGAGACTTCATTCCTTGGTGGAACTAGTTGAACTTGCAAGGTCTCAATCATTGGGAAAGAAATGTTCATAAGATGTTTGATGTGTTTCTTGACTAGATTTTGGAAGCGCATCTCCATGCCAACGTCAACGGCAATGCTTCCTCCCACATAGACTTCATCGATGAATTGCTTGGACTCTTGCTCGATAAGGGCAGCGAGCACAAACCCACAAAGAAGGAAATCAAAGCAACCATGTTTGATATGCTGGGTGTGGGAATCAACACCTCAGGCGTGACCATAGAGTGGGCGACGTTTATACTCCTAAAAACCCTTCCATGCTGAAGAAAGTCCAAGAGCAGTTGCTTGATGTGGTACGATTGAATTGTAAACTAGTACAAGAGTCCAATCTGCCTCATCTGGAATACTTGCGAGCAGCGGTGAAGGTGACGATAAGGGACCTGTCAGTGTCTTTGCTGCTTCCACACAAATCCATGGAGGACTGCACCATCTCTGGTTATCATATTCCTATTGGGTCTCGCATTATTGTGAATGTATGGGCCATATCAAAGGATCCCAACGCCTGGAACCATGACGCCGAAATTTTCAGACCAGAGAGATTTATCAACAGCCCAATCGATCTGAAAGGACAACACTGAGATTGTTCCCTTCGGACCAGGAAGGAGACTGCGCCCTGGACTACCACAGGGATTTACTGTGGTGCAGCTTCTGTTAGCCAATATTTTGTATTGCTTCAATTAGAGACTTGCGGATGGATCCCTACTCAACAAAGATCTGTTCCCCTATGATAATCTCAAGTCCAAATTTGTCAAACTTTACAGGAAAGAACCGAAATATGCTTGAGCTCCAGGGAGAGTAAATTTGATGGGGGAAAGGATACTCAGTGCTGCCAATGGCACTACAGCAAGACACAATCATGATGACTTGGAAGCAGGACCCCGAGGAGTCGTCAAAGACTTTGCAGGTTGCGAATGTGCAGTCAAAAAAGAATGTTTTTTACATTTCTCTGATGAACAAGATATTGATTTGAAGAATTACAAGTGGACAAATTATTTTCTCTATGGGTACAAAGAATTTTGGAAGTATGTTAAGACAAAGGGAGAAGATGTTGCAGAGCCTGTTGTTCTAGACGTTTTTGTTGATGGTACAGTTCTAAAAGGGTTTAGTTTGTTGAGGTTCAGTGGTCGAAATTCCAACTGAAACTGTGTTTGATGTATTAAGTGGAGGCCCATGCCACACATATCTATGACTGGTTGTGTACTTGGAGTGTATGATCAGTGGTACCTGACACTGAAAAATATCGTGCAAGTGAGGACTTCCCATTGAGGGGGGGAGGAATTATTACTTTTTTCCAATGTTCAATGTGCCCATAAGCTTTGAAGATGGTACTTGGTAAGTACCAGGCAACCAAAGATCAACAATGTTGAGTTGACAGTAGTAAGGACCATCCAACTACCCTATTGATTGTATGGACAAGTGAAGGCCCATGCCACACTCAAGGTGAATGGTTGAGTTTGTCCCCATTCACAAGATGATGTAAATCAATAAGTCCCAGTTCGATCGATTATCTATGATTGGTTGTGTTGTCCTCAATCATAATTGTTGTGAACAGTAGTGTAGTGTATGTCCTTGTTTACAACTTTGATGTTAAATAGATTGTTTAGTGTATGTCCCTGTGTTATATGACCTTAAGCAGCTGAGTTTGTCCCTATCTTTGGTTAGGTGTCCAAAGAGGTCATCCACAGTAAATAAGCATATTGAGGCCATCCCCACTATTTGTTGCTGCAAATAGTTTGTGTGTCTCTATTCATATTGAGTGTCCTAGTTCAGCATATAATTTTTTGTGCTATTGTTAGTATCCCTACCCATAATTGGATCTATTACATCATATGATGTGATATATCATAATAAGATAAAAACAAAGTGAGTGGTTAAAACCACTCAAGAAGGAGTCTTGCATGAGTTGTGTGAGTTGTGTGAGTTGAATATTAATCTGCTAAATTGTTACAACCTATGTCATGTATTTAAAGACTTTTTATCAATGAAAAATACAATCGAAGAATTATAATTTTCAACATTTATATGGTCTTATCTTCATCATTTGTGTGGATGCCTTAGGCACCTTTCATCTCTTATCTGTTATTCCTCTTTCCTTTCACTCTCTATATGATTTGAGTCGATGTGCTGTTTCTGGTCATTTTAGCAAAAGATTTGGAAATCCAACATGGAATTAGAGCAGGTATGGAGCTTAAATAGCTTGGTTGAGCAGAAAATTGCCTCAACGCCTCTATTTCTTCTCCTGATTGCAAGAACATATTGTCTTTAGAGGGAAATTCTCAACTTGTCTAAATATTTTTTCCTCATCTTCTGCAAGGTTTTCGTTCCATTGGTTCAAGTGCATAGTTGTCATCACAATTCATGATAGAGAGCACATCATTTGTTTTGGCCAAATCCAAAATGTTCTCATTCAAATATCATGGTGCAATGATGAGGCTCGGTGTTTTGTTTCTCTTCTCATGGAACCCCCATGCATTGGGCCAAGTTTACCAAGGGGTGTTTTATTTTCTTTGAAAGGGGCATGCGAGGAATGTGACAAGTTTACCAAGGTCTCTTGTAAATTCTCCCCACATTTTGGTTCTCTCGCAGACCAGCTAGATTGCCTTTGGTAAGGCAGTGGATGGGCTCAAGTCTGGTGTTTGATCTCACCACATTCATTTTGGGCATCCAGCCCTTGGGATCGGCTCAAGTCTGGTGTTTGATCTCACCACGTTCATTTTGGGCATCCAACCCTTGGGATCAAGGTTTTACACTTCTCTTGGCTGGGTTGGAGGCCTTGCTTCCAAGTAAGAAGTCACTTCTTGTTTCTGTCCATAAGGGTAAGGCAATGTTGGCTCTGTGGAACAAAGAATTACAGATTCAATTCCAATCTGCTTCTCTCGAAAAAAGGCACCAGACCATTGGATCAAGATGTGTCCACAATGCATCATGACATTAGGTGGCCTCTTGGCCAATGGAAGGTTCTTTTCGCCTTTTGGAGAGTAGGGTCACAAGTTCCATCACCATCCCCTTTCTCATAGAGCATTCCTTTTCCTCAGCCCAAGGAAGCCCTCAAGTCTGTCTAGTAGAGGCTCCACTCTTTGCCTTTTGTAGGGGTAACCCCTGTTGAAAATTACGCAAAAGTCATGCGTTCGATTACCTTGGACTCTCATGAAAACTCGTTAGTTTTTCTTAATGGCAGTGGTGGTTGATGTGGCAGTCAACATGTATCCTACTTGGCATTAAAAACCAATTATATATAGATCGATAGATAGATAGATAGATATATATAGATATAGATATGTATATGAATCAACCGGACCAATCAGATCTGTCCAAGTAATATCCAAACATTCACAAAGCTCACAAAATGAAGACCTAAGGTTTGAGAGGTGTAATATTTTTAATGTCTTGTGTTAATAGGACAAACCTTCCAAAGGTTGTAACTTTTGCATACGAAAGTGTTTTGAGCTTGTCTTTTCAAATTATAGCAGAGCCCATCCTATCTTTATCCAGCAAGTGCTAGTTTCTAGTTCATTGATGAAGACATAAGGTTTGTGAGGTCTAACATTTTTTATATCTCGAGGGTTTATATGGCAAACCTTCCAACAGATGTACCTTTGCATATGGAAGTGGTTTGAGCCCTTTTTTTCGAATTGCTAGAATTTATGAGCCCTCAACTTTGGTGGTGTTTGTTTAAACGCTTGTAGCACATGTAGGAAAATCTAATTATGTGATCGTCTTTAGGACTTGTAACACACATTTAAAGGATCAAAATTTTAACATATTGT
Source organism: Wollemia nobilis (assembly GCA_028583015.1). Classification (NCBI taxonomy): domain Eukaryota; kingdom Viridiplantae; phylum Streptophyta; class Pinopsida; order Araucariales; family Araucariaceae; genus Wollemia; species Wollemia nobilis. Next base: position 7,171,638 of record JAQPPZ010016348.1, read on the forward strand.
AACAAAACAACATTCAGAAATTGCAATAGCAGCAGTAAATTTCATGAGGTGGTAGTCGAATATAATTCAGAATCCACACCAGTAAATCACATAAGTAACAAACCTAGATTCCAAGTCTCATAATAATCATAGACACATAGAGAGGGCAATCTCTTTGGGCCACTTAGAGAGGGCGAAGTCTCTTACACACACTAGAGGCAACAAAATATTATTACACATATGATTGATGAAACAACACAACTCATCTATTTATAGACTAAACAATTAACAAACCCTAACCCTAATGCTCAAGGGTCGTCTAACCTAACCTAGGGCCCCAATAAAAAAAAAAAAAGCTTTGTCCTTAAAGTTGAAAAATATTGAAGAATGTTAACAAACTCGCTTGTCGCATCTTCATCTAGAAGATTCTACCAATTGATGAAGAACTCCTGCACTTGGCAAGATCGCATATTATGGACCCTAGACTGCAAAACCGCCTCTGGTAGTAGGTCAATCCTTCCTTTATCCAATACTAGAATCTTTTTCTAGGACTGCACCTTCTGACCAATCACCTGTGTCAAACAATAAACATGAAAAATAGGATGGATTTTGGATGTAGTGGGAACCTTCAACTCGTATGCCACCTCCCCAATACAATGATCGCCTTGTAAGGACCATACAACCTAGGTGCCATCTCAAATTGTGGCTCCAATCAATTGCTACTTCATACAATTTTGTGCTTGACAAAGATTATCTTTGAGGAGGGCAATTCACCGCTGCTGGAGAAAATCATCGACTTGTAGCACCCAAGAGGAGCTTGGAACATAATTCGCCACAGATGCAAGTTCCATGCCATGCAAAGACTCAAATGGGGATATCTTGAGGAACAACTGATAAGAAATATTATACCACCATTCTACTAGGGGAAACCATTTAACCCACTAATATTGTTTGTCTTGGACAAAACATCATCATAGGTAGGTATCCAAACACTTGTTTACGATCTTAGTTTGGCCATCTAATTGAGGGTGATAAGATGAGCCCATATTAAGCTTAGTACCAATAAGGGTGATAAGAACTCATATTATGCTTAGTACCACCGAGTGAACAACTGCCTCCAAACATTGCTAATGAAGATAGGATCATGATCACAAACAATAGGCTTTGGCATACCATGCAGTTTGAATATCATGTCAACGAATACCTTGGCTACCTTGTTGGCAGTGATTGGGTGTTGTAAGGTACAAAAGTGAGGATTCTTCGAAAGGTGATCCACTGGTACAAAAATCATTTTTTTGCCTTGTGATTTAAGAAAACCGTCAATGAACTCCATGGTGATGTGCTCCCATTGGCAATCCAAGATAGGCAAGAGCTCCAATAAGCCTAGATATCTAATTGTTTCCCCTTTATTGCTCTAGCACACCTTACATTCGGCCACAAATTGTTTGATATCCGCTCTCATGCCTCTCCAAGAAAAGGATTGCTTCACCTATTGATAGATTTTAAGAAAGCTTGAATGCCCTACCAATGACAAAGCATTTAATTCCTAAAAGATGCTAGTCTTGACCTTTGGAAAACTGAATGAGATAAATATGATCTTTCTTCCTCAAAATTCCATCAATATATGAGAACATCAGGAATTAAACCAACAATCTTAGGACCCGACTACTATTCCTCACAAAGCTAAAAGAGCCACTAAGTAAGGGGACTAGAGATAGCATTGACTACAACAAAACCTTTATATTTGCAAGAAAGAGCATTTGCCACCATATTCTCCTTCCCAATCTTGAACTCAATTGCAAAATCATACGCCATTTGTTTTGTTCAAAACAAGAAAAATGTTGTTCCAAGAAGTGCTTGAGACTACTATGGTCCATTTTGATAATAAAATGGTAGACCAGCAAATAAGTCTTCTATGTCAAAATCTCCTTCTCATAAGTGGAATGACTCAATTCTTCCTAGAGAGTTGTTTGCTTTCAAAAGCCGAAGGGTGTGCTTCCTACATTAAAACAGCCCCAATGCTTGTTCCTAAAGCATCACACTCAATAAAAAAATGGCTTGTTGAAGTTGTGAGTAGCTAAAACATGAGTGGTAGGCATAGCCTCTTTAAGGTATTGAAGACCTTGGTAGCCTCAAAATAAGAGAGAATGGCACCCTTCTTGGTGACAGATGTGACAACAAATGCAAATGGGCTGCCCAAGACTTACTATAAACTCAAACGTGATCAAAAAAGACAAATACAAATTTATGAGTGGGAGAAAAGGTAGAATTCATTAGTTTTTGGGGGCATTGGTAACACTAAAGTGCATGAACAAGAACTCATAATGACCCTTGTGTATAAGAAAAGTAGTTTTAACAATATCCTCTTATCTAACCCAAATTTGATGAAACACAAAACGCAAGCCAAGCTTGGTAAAAAACATTGCACCATGCGATTCATCCAACAAATAACCAATATCAAGCATAAGAAGCTTATCTTTGATTGTGATATTGTTGAGTGGGCGAAAATCAAGGCAAATGCACCAAAAATTGTCCTTGCGTTAAACCATGACCACCAGAGATGAATAAGGACCGATGCTAGGATAGACAACCTGCTGCTCCAACATATTTTGAACTAGATTCTCTATTTCAAACTTTTGGGGTTAAGTATGGCTACAAGGACAAATGTTGGGTGGTTGGCTACCAAGGACTACTTGGATAGCATGATCATGGGTCCACTTATGGGAATGTCCCATGGGTTCGTCAAATATTGGCACATATTTATCAACAAGAGACTACATGTCAAAAGGAATATACGCAAACTACTTGGTAGCTCGTACTTCGATGCAATTTATTTGGGCAAAGATAACTCTATTGTCATTCTTCAATATTTTCTCCATTCAATGGGAGATAGCACCCTTGGAAAGCAATAATTGGATATCCTAGAGACAAATTACCTCGTCATCTTTCATCCATTGTACAAACAATCACTATGGGTTCAAAAAAACATTCCCTAACTAAGACAACCATTGAGCTCCCAAGATAACACCTACACTACCCAATTCCATTGCATAATGTTGACACACGTATAGAGACCCATATGGATGAGGACATTAGCCATAAGACCAATACATTGAGCATTACACCCATCAAAAATCAACCCGTGGAATTTGTCCTCATCAAAATTATTAATAAACCCTGAGGCTTTTGTCTTTTTATTTTCAATGAAAATGTGGTTACAGCCCAAATCAATAACACATTTACCTTTTGTTTCTTTATGAAGCCCTAAACCTTGATAGTGTGATGAGCTTGAAGTCCCATAAGGGCAAATGTTGAGAGAGCCATAGTATCAATTTTTATTGTTGCCTCCTATTGTGGTAAGGCGACAACCTCCTCAAAGATGACTTCCTTCTCTGCTTCCATTTAGAAATTACATCGCTCCTCACAACATACCTAATCCCTCAAATGGCATCAACACTTGTAACAAATGAGCCCTTGTGGGTGTTCCTCATTGTGATTATTGAAGTAAGGGCTACAAGGATTAAAATCACGTTTTTGTTGAGGCCAAGACATTTGGAGCTTCTTTTTACCAACTGCATATCTACTTCCCTTTTGATATCATCCTTGCCATGATGAAATGCCAATAGTACCACAATTAGACCCAAGTGGTACATGAGGAGGCCCATGAACACACTATAATACTCTTCCATGGTGCTACATTGTTTGGTCTAGATTAACCGAACCACATATGAGGTAGATTGACCCTTATCAAACTTGAGCAAGAGCATCTTCTTGAACTATGGCTATGAAAGATGATAACCACCACAACTTATTCCCAAAGCAAGCCACTAACGAGCATGGGTGCTCAATTTAGAAGCATCCAAGGTGACCACAAGGTGCAAGTGTATGAGGCAATACATCTTAGATGCAACTTCGAGAGGATCATTGCCCACAGAGGTCAAGATATTTATTATAGGAATTAGAACATTAGCCAAAGTGAGCATGCAATTCTTAGGAACACGATGCAAGCATATGAGTCAATCTATCTTAGATGTTCAACCACAAGGATCATTGCCCTCAAACATCGTATATCGATTCTAGGAACAAAAACATCATAAGGCCAATCAAGCAAAAATATGCCTTCCCTTGCAATAGAATCGATATCAATAGCAAACTCGAAATTAAGCTTTGTCCATACATAGAGGACCTCCCAAGGCAAAAAGTGGGAATGCATGTGGGTAGTATACAACCAACCAAGATCTTTGCCAAAATGGCAACACCTAACTGAATCTTGGACCTTTCCCCAGGTAGTACTCTAGATCTCGATATTGCGACAAACCTTGTATCTTGTCCAAAAGGCAGCTATTACTTTCCTCCATCCAAATACTAGAAATTCTCGACAAGTGGAAGGTCATCTGACAAATGGTCAGGTCCCTTATCTTTCTTTTGCACATCAAAACCTTATTGTAAATCACTCTACAATAAGTGTTTAGTGTAGGGAAAATCATTGTTACTCTTCTCAAGTAACTTATCCAACTTGAAGTCGATGTTGGGAAGACACTCGAACTAGCTTTGTCAAGAAGAATTAATCTGACATTTGTTCATTCAATCTTTTGCACTCAATCGTCAAATCCTCAAGAAAATCAAATAAAGGCCTAGGTAAACGCTTCTTTCAGCTCATACAAACATCATTATGTGGATCGTGCAATGGAACATTCCGTTGACTCGTTCCCAACCAAAGGAAGGCAAGGGGATTTTGCCAATTGCTCTGAAAAAAGCATTACCAAAAATATTTCTTGCTTTGATCATCTCAACAAGAAGATCAAAATGAGATAGGTCTCCCACAAGGGTTTAGGCACCTCCAATACTCGAAACGCAAATGGTTGCACTTAAATGACAATATTACAAACATAAATTGCTTTGGAAGATGGTAGCAAACAAAATATTAACAAAAACTACCTAGTTGGAAAACATTGATCTAGCCAAAAGAGGTTCTAGGACAGCTCACATACCCCCATGTCACTTTTCCGCATCATCACATAGAGTTAAGATAATCACTCTAATACCACTTGTAACAAAACAACTTCCAAAAAGAGCAATAGCAACAATAAATCTCAAAAAGTAATAGTAGAAAAGCATTCAACGAAATAGAATTCAGATTCCACAACAATAGATCAAAACATATTTTGATCCAAATTCCAAGAACAATCCTAACCACAAAAGGAGGGCTATCTCTTAGCCACTTAGAGAGGGCAAAGTCCCTTATGCGCACTAAAGGCAACAAGAGGTTACAAGTATAAATTATGTAACAATTACAACAACTCATCTATTTATAGTCTAAACAATTAACACTAACCCTAAAGCTCAAGCACCAACTAACCTAACCTAGGGTCTAACCTAATAATATCAAAGATAGTTGGTGTGGCTAAAAATATGTTGTTACATATGTAATACTATTGCAAAGTGAGAAACTTTGGCCAATGTTTAAACAAGAAAAACTCAGATTTAAATCAAACATAAGATCTTCTAGAGGCAAAAAGGAAGAAGATTCAAAATGTGTTCCTCCCCATCCCTCTTCATGTTATATGTTTACACTATTGGTTCATAGTATTTATATGTTCTCAAAGGACCTCTAAGATCTAAGTCTTCATGTAGTCTTCTCTCTTCTTGTTTATTTTCAGCTCATCTTGAGGAATTGTGGTAGATTTTCTCATAAGCAAGCTCCAATAAAGGTTTTCCTACAATGACTACGGATCAAGGGCAAGTAAGCCTCTAAAGAAGAAGATATACAGTTATGGATACTGTAAAGCGAAGGTCGCCTTCAAAGCCTTGCTATGTGCAACGATAGATGATTGAAGCAGATTGTAAGAGGGAGTATCTTCACAGTTTTCTTAATATGGAAAGTATTGGTGAAACAAAGCTACCATTAAGGGAAGGGATTGTTATTATCATTAACATCTTCTCTCCATGGCCTCTCAATTCAGATTATGGGAGAAATTGAAAATTTTGTAATCTGACCTTACTTGGGTAAGGTTGATATTGTATGATGTACTTATGTATAAGCCCACGAGCAATCATTGTATGATGTTCAATAAGAATTTATGTATTTAACCTATTAACCCCTATGCTCTAATTTTACGTCCATCGAGGGTTATGTAACTTACAATTAATTATTGAGCTTTTTATACACCTCATCCATCAATCCATTGTAGAGGTGTGATCTTATCTTTATCATATGTGGGGTGCTTATTATTAGATCATGCATAATTTCTTGCATGAAACGATCTACTCCTTGAGAGTATCGATCTTTGAGTTTGTAACCCTACGGCATGTATTAAATAGGCTCTTACCTCAATGAATGATTAAGCTTCACTTTTGCTATCATTGGTATCAAAGTACGTTCTTTCTTGCTTCATGTTTGTGGGGAAAATTGACAAAGCCTCTTATACAATTCTCCCCTTCCCCTCTTTGGCGATTTGTTCAAGAAGCAACTTCGAGATGGAAGAGCAAAATTTGCTTAAGTTCGAATTGATGCATGGATGCACTCAAGATCGCTCATGGAGTTTTGACACAAACATGAAAGAGAGAGAGAGTGAGAGAGAGGCTCAAAGGCCAACGATGTTCAAGTCCTTGGTGAAATGGGGCCAAGCCCATCCAAAACATTTCTAGAGAGAACAATCTAGTCTCACTGCTCATAATGGTTTGCTTCGAAATCACGATGGCAACAAAGATAGTACGCAACATAGCACGGCCACATAGAATGCCTAGAGTGTTCACATTACATTCGTGCTCTCAACCCCTTTGCACGGCCACATAGAACGCCTAGAGTGTTCACACTCCATTCGTGCTCTCAACCCCTTTGCACGGCCACATAGAACGCCTAGAGTGTTCACACTCCATTCGTGCTCTCAACCCCTTTGCACTCCATCAACCAAATCACGGCTCCCGTGTCCCTAAAGACCAAACAACAATACTCGCTAATCGTATGTTGCATAGCATCCGCGACCACCAAAGCCACTGTGTTTGTGGGCGACGAGCTCTCGAAGGCCACGCTCATGTACATGGACAACAATGACAAGCAGATGATGGTGTAGGAGATCATCACAAACAAGAAGGTGACCATTGTGGCGATCCCCTAGGGGCCTCACCACCACATTCTTGATGCTATACACTCCAAGGGCCCTCCACCACAAACTTTGAGCGCTTTGTCTCTCGTTGTGCCACTTGCTTCTGCTCCACCACCTTGGATAACTTCGCCCCATAGGAGAGATGTGTGATGGTCGCATCGACACATTAAGGTCTGTAAAAAAAAAAAACTTAGCGAAAGCATAGAGTTGATGGCCCAAATGGGTTTTCTAATAACCTTTTTGAAGTCGCTTTGATTTCTACCTAGTGATTAATGCATGGCTAGATAACAGACACAATAAAAAGATAGTGAACGTGGACACCCTAAGGGTAAGAGAAAGGTAGCAAACTAGTGACATCAACTAAAGTTGGTAACTCCAAACCAAGGGTTCCAAGTCGAGAGCCACATTAATCAAACAGGCACACACTTGGATCATGTTGCAACGTCGAAGAAATTGGCTCCTCGAAGGCCTACTAGGGACAAAAACCGCGAAGAACAAAGGCAGCTATTCAACTTTCCACGATGCCTATGGATATCTCAACGACAAGCTACGCCCGAGTGGCTAGTGCATGGTGTATTTGAATGATATAAAAGGAATCCCCAACCAAGGTTCAAATCCCGCAAAGAGCTCTTATTTTATTTTTTTGGTAAATGGTAAACGCATGATTTAGTTCAAATGGTGGGCATAACTATGATTTTAAAGGGTAAATATTTAGTACATGATTTTTTTTTTATAAGAGGATATTTCTTTTTAAAAAGACAAAAAAGGATATTATAGTTTTATGGTTAAAAAACATTAATTTTTAACTCTAGAACATTAGTTTTTTAAGTACCCTTTTCTTGTACAAAGGTGCATTTTTGTCTGAGTCTGACAACTTCATAATACAATACAAGTGATGAGTTCACCCTAAGGGGGGAGAAATACTCATAATACACATGAGACAACAGAGTGCAACTCGTAACCAATGATCTACTCTATAACACCCGATGGTTGCAACGACTGGTTACCCATGTAATCTGATAGGATGAGGATGTTACCATAGGACACTCATACTTGAAGAAGAAAAGTGAGACCAATCCCACTATTGCTAAGTGTACCTGATATACTTTGTTGACACAAAGGCAAACCCAGAGGCAACAAACCCAAAGGAAAACACAAAGGCGAAAGACCCAATGGTTGATTCAATGGCTCACCCAAGAGGCAAACCTAGAGGCGGATCCCAGAGGCGTTTACCAAAGCCAAAGCCAAATAGCCAAGAGCTAGAAACAAAAAGCCGATGCCTGGAATCCTTTAAATTAAGGGCGGTCCTAATATTTCCTATCCTAAAAAATGTAATAAGAGGAGATTTTAGGATATTATTATCTTATTTTGTTATTAAATCATGCATTCTTAATTGGGAGATTATTTTAATATTTCTTGCAAATGTAACCCAGGCATGTATTAAATAGGATCTTGACTCAATGAATGACTAACCATCGTTTTTGCTATTAGTATTGTGAAATCCAACCAAAATGAACGAAATATTCAAATTAAAAACTCAAAGATTGTCTGAAATTAATTTTTCAATCCAATTTGCAATCGAAGATGAAATTATAAAAGTTAAGCCAATACTCATTTCATTTGAGAGTGCGAAGCTAGCAATTTCATTGGTTATAGAATTCATTTTGCACGAGACTAAAATTTAAGGACAAAAACCATTCCATTGTGTAGTGAATTGTTAATTAGTATTCTCATTCTTTATTTGACAATAGCCAAAATGATTCCATTGTCACATACTGAATTTTGTACGGTCTCCTTCTTCATTGTAACTGTCAAACCTATGAACACACATTTCTCCATCAACCTTTTATGTGGTTTCCCAATTGATCATCTCTTACTTCTTGATTCCTTCAATTAGTGCTTCATTATCACTTCTTGAGATAGGCTTAAAGAAACAACCATGCATCCCAACTTCTTTTTATTTCTTGATCTTGATGAACGTTTGACTTCACAATACCTTATATGTTTCTTTGCTCTACTCATCCATCCCCCAAATTAAAGAACACACTTGTTATAATATAACTCACATACAAAATAAGAATATTGCAAGAATATGGAGAGATATTTGGGATAGCCCAAGCACTCCAAAAGTCAAAATGTTTGTACAGCTAGTAGGTCACAAGAAAATTTTATCATAAAATAACCTAATGAAAAGGGGTTTTCATGACCCCTCACAATGTGTTCTATGTAAAAAAGGGGAGGAGAGTATAGACCATCTCTTGGGACATTGCTCAATAGTTTGGTAACTAAGAAAGTGGATTCTTAATATGTTTGGTAAAAGCATGGTGATGAATGGCAGAATTGAAGAATGGTTAAAGCAATAGAAAAGCACTTTTAGAAGTGAGGAGTTGTAAACAATCTGAGATACATCGAAAGATACAATACTTTAGACTCTATGGCTAGAAAGGGACAGAAGAATATTTAAAAGAAAGGAAAGCAGTTTAGAGGCAATAAAAAGAAAGATTTGTTTACCCATATAGGAGTCTAAATCAGCCCTATCAACTCATCCAATTCATAATCTTGAAGCAGAGCACCTTGATAGATGGAATCAAATCATCAATTGGAATTATGATGGTGGGTATAGAAGAAACAAAAGGAAGGCAAAAAATATAAAGTGGAAACCACCATAAGTAGAGTTGGTAAAATTGAATTTTGATGGAGAATCTAAAGGAAATCCAAAACCAGCAAGAGGAGTACTAATCAAAAATTATAGGTGTGATATTTTGTCACATTACACTTTCAGTAGTAATGAATTTGACGCTTGGTTGGCTTTAGAATGATTAAAAATATGCAAACAGATGAAATGGAACAGAGTATGGATGTAAGGTGATTCACTATAGTAATAAATGCAAAATTGAGGAAAGCAAAGGCTCCATGGAACATACAAGAGGTCATTATGGAAATAAAAGACCTTGCTACAAAGTTTGAAGATATCAGTTTTACACATACATTATGTTAAGGGAACATGCGTGCAGATAAGCTAGCTAATAGATGGATTTTAATAGATAATCGTTAAGTTAAATTATTTTTTCAAATTTTTCTTGTCAGCTTCAACTAAACTTATTACTTCCTCTAATTACAAAATGTTTCAGAAAATCCATTTATAGATCAATGCATTGGAGGAAACTAACAGTCCAGATTTGGTAAAGCAGACTATGATTTCGTGAAGCGAGTAGAAGTTTTGTATGCTGAAGCAGAAGAAGATGATATCAGATGGACTTCATGGCTGAATGGATTATTTGAGTTGTTGGTTGTTGGTTGGATTATAGGACAGAGTATGGATTGGAACTTTCAACTTTCGAAGACCCTAAAGCTATTTATTACAATAATACCATTATGATTTGTTCAAATGTCATTTTAATTTGAATGAGATTTATTTGATAACTCATTAAAATGATAAAATGTTTTTTATAATTATTTGGGATTTAAATTAATTCCACTTGTATAATATAATGATCCATAGTTTAGTTATTATGCATATATCCCTTGATAAGATTTAAACAACTTTCAACTTTTTGACACTGCTAAACTATTTATTACAGTTCTTGCGGTTGCACTTATGCATTAGGAAGGAATCTAACAATCCAGAGCTGGTAGAGCGGACTATGATGATGCAAAGTTTTGGAAATATTACTCTACTAAGATGCAGAGTTGGAGTTTTGGTATTGTGAAGGCTACTGGAGGAAAATGTAAAGAATAAGGATGCTGAATTCTGGAATATTTGTATTACAGAGAAACTTGAAGAAGATCCAGAATATGAATATCAAGAATTCAAACTTTTTGTGAAAAAATATGTTGATATCTAGCTATAGCAACTGAATTGAGATGAGCATTGAATCTGTTTGTAAACTCTCAAACTCTAAAAGAGAGAGTTGTGATTTGTCAAAGGGTGAAGGACCCGAGTACAACTGCTTTTTCTCCAACAAAAAAACAAAAGATGTTACAAACTTTTGCGAAGGCAACACTTTATCTTTACAGCTAATTACTTTAGTTGTTATTTCCTGGAGTTTTTGAAACAACGTTGTAGCGAAAATTGAATATTTATAATAAATATTTTCTAACTGCTTGTGCCATGCAATTTTATTTAATAGTCAGTTTTATCCCCCATAATTAATTCTAAAAGGGAGCTCATAACAACTGATGCTGGAAATTGTTGTGGTGCATTCAATTTATACTAAAGTTTGAGTCTAATGCATGCTGCTTTTGGACTAGTAGAACATCACAAAGAAGTATCTAACTGGATAGAAAAGTGGTCTACTTCCAGACTGGGACTTCTGCTACACTAAAAAATTCAGAGGCCTGTATACCAGAATTACCATAGCCAGCACTCCTTCCTGGATACTCGTATTCAGCCAGAGATGTTGTATCAAGCAATAATCTTGCTTGGATACATGTATCTGCATATCAGATACAGATACGGTACTTCTTAAATCTATCCAAATGTATACAAATACATATGTACCATTTCCAAATTGATCCTAAGGCATGTCCCTCTGTGGTCCCTATATACTACATCTGGATATGGCCTAGTCACATCTAGAGTTGTATGCATGACATGGAATTTAAAAAAAAAAATCCTCTTCTTGACTAATTAAAATATTCCTATTTAAAACTTGTGTAATTATAAGTGTGCTATCCGCGTGCTGTGGTCTACCGGCAAGGACGTCACTTGCATTATCGGTGATATGACCCGGGTTCAACCCCCACGACGGATATGTATATGTATAGGAAGTATTTACTCAATAAAATATATATATATATATATATATATATATATATATATATATATATATATATATATATATTTGTGTGCTATTTTTTCTTTTAATATATAATATACATATGCTTTTTATAATGCTGTATCCAGTCATATCTGTATTAGGGAGTCTTGAAAATTTAGTGTATCTGTATCCGATACCATATCTGTATCGAATACCATATCCATTTCAATGTAACACAGTATTCTGCATATCCAATACAGATACAATACTTCATAGATACTATATCCATGTGCATGCCTGTATGTTGACCATATACATCTGTATAGGACCTGGGCATTTTTAGAGCTGTATCCAGGACATAATATAAAAAGAAGATTCAATTTTTGATAAAAAAAATTAAATTACAAACAATGAAAATCCTTTCTTTAATTTATGAAAATATTCTATATGCTCAAGGGGTTTAATGCATGTGGGGGAGGCAAGAAGTTTCACACCATAAACCAAGATTGCAATCTCATGGTTGGACCTTAACAGTTAGCCCATGGGGTTTGGAACAAATGATAGGGAGGGAAAAGTTACACACAATAAGCCAAATTTTGAATCTGAAGGAAGAATCTTAACATTCAAATCAAATGGCATGAACTCAACTGATTAAAAATGTGGACATTCAAGGCAGACACCCAAATTTTAAACCTTATGAAGCAATGTATGCATAATTGCCAAATACAAATTATTGGTTATTGAAACACCATAATAACACATCCATGGCATAATACAGGTGTGGCCATTTCAATCCCATATAAACAATTAAAAGACGTTTACATCTTCATAAATGCTTATATGTTCGATCTTTTTCCTTTCAATATATAAGATATATATGCATTTTATGACTTTATATCCAACCATATCCATATTAGGGGGTCTTCAAAATTTGCTGCATCCTTCACCAATATTGTGTACTTATCAGGTACCTTGATAGTTTTCATGCAGCAAAGCCATATGTGCTTCAGAGATGACTGCCACACTAGTTCATAGACATGATAGCAACATAACGTTTTTTTCAAACATCACCACAAATTTCTCTCTGCTTGTCTTGAAGGTTTCCGCGCTTAAACTATCCAATTAGAAAATTTTCTATCAGAATTTAAGTATTTCATCTTTATGTGGCCATCATGTACTGAACTAGAAGATGGCCTTTTTGAGCTAATGAAAAGCTTAATTTAAGGTTCTATATCACTAATGTTTTTACGCTTTGGGCTTTTACGTTATTTTGAATTTAATGAATTTTCTATGTCTATTTTAGAGGAGACAGAATGTAATCTTAAAATTCTAACTTTCTTGATTTCCAGAAATATTTCTGTAATAAACAAGAAAAACTTACTCTAGTGTAAAATACAAGCTTGAAAGAACAAATATAAAGCAAGGGACTACCTCATGTCACCAAATATCTTCCATCATGATGAAACATCCGCTTGGAACCATATGTAATAATAACCTGATTTTTAAAATAAGTCAACAGTAAGAAAAAACAAAAAGAAGGTAAACAACGAGTAATAATCATTTCAAAGCTCAGCGTGTATTAGATATTTTATCCACAAACACATTTCCTGCAAGACCTTTAAACATAGCATAAATCAAACAAGAAAGAAAACTTACATGCTAGAGAAATACCAAAACGCTAATTATTATGTTCAAATAACACTTTATGCATTCATCTTAGATGAGCCACTACTTTACTGTCTGAGAACCTTGAAATGATTGGTATCAGCCCTACAATATAATAAGTTGAATTATGCCAAATAATCGTCAACAAAGGCTGGAAGTATCTCAGTATAGTTAAAAGCGAAGATGTATTTCCCTACACATTGCAATGCAATTAATAGCAGCGAGTGTGCAACTTAAATGTTAGATTTGAATTTTCAGATGACAGAATCATCCTAAAATTAGTATATTTCCCTGAATATTGTAAGAAGTTACAAGTATCCAAGATCATTGTTAAAATTCAAATTTCAGATAACAACACCCATGAGATCAAAATATGCTTCCAACACTGATACAGCTCTTAATGTAGTCGAAGATAAGGGGCATTGGCAGAGAAAGGTTCACTTGAAATATTGGCAAATAAAATATTTATAACACTACACAGGCGAAATAATTAAATACTATGCCAACCAGGATCCGATTCTTATGGGTGTCGTGATAACAGGGGTTGTAGTAATACCATAAAAATGTGGTTTGTTGAAATATAATGGTAGCACGACCATGACGTTAGCTTGGGTAAGGCTATTTCAATCCAATATAGCCAACTAAATAATAAATGAAATAATTGAATACATCCCTCAACTCGAAACTTGCCTCTTATTAACAACTTTGAAAAGAACACGCCTCACTCTCTGTGTTATAATAGTGGTGATTCCAAAATTGTGTGCAAGGTTTACCTTTGAAGATGGTCAATCTTCTAGGATTAACATTTGGAGCCCATTTACTGTCTACCAAATGAGTACATGTCCTATGAGTGCAAAGTATTCCATTATATTATCCTTCGTAAAATGATGGTCCCTCAAAGCATTGTCCAACCTGAATTTGGTACCCATCAACTTCATCTTAAAGTGCATCTTTCTGCTTGTATCCTATCTTCTCAAACTCAATTGCTTTGGTACCCATACTTTAGCTTTAAGTTCTCTCAAGTAGTTTGTTTTCCAATCTATTAAAATCTCAATATAATAGCTCCCTCCTAAAAGACACACCTTATCCCCCACCTCTCACCATCCACTTCTGACTATCAAAGTCACCATTTAAACATCTAATAGTTGAAGATCATAGGTCATAGATACATATGTACTGAACACCCCCCATGACAAATCTGATATGTTTCGGACTTCGAGAGCAATCTCAAAGACACATCATGTCATCCCAATAACACACCCCTCCCCACCCATCCAAAGGTCATTTCGAAAAAGCATCTCAACATCCCAAAAACACAAACTATCTTTTCACACCATCCCCATCCCTGAAATTTTATTGAACACAGGTTCTCACAAAATAAAAGTTGATCACCATATCCTGTAAGTTGATATAAGATGTGGTCTTTGTTTTTTGAAAACCATAGAGATATAGGTAGCACTTCCCTTGAAGTGTCCTACCAATTATGAGACTTAAGGGGGATAACATTATTTGTACAAATTCTTAAGAGGCTATCAGCCTATCCTTTTTGGTTTTATACTATCCAAACCCAACATCTTTGGTCATTATCAAGTACTTGAAAAGACTAAAATACTTCCAACCACCAAAGTGATTACTTCGGCCCCTTTCAGCCATTAAGTGTGTCAAATTCCTCTTGGTTCTATAATGACTGGCATAGATACTAACATATCCTCAAGCGTCATCCCCTCCAAAAGATGTCCACTAAGTAACCATGTGGTTCTCATGTGATTTTTTGGGTTTATGTTTGAGTACACGGAGTAATAAATAAAAATTAAATTAAATCACAACCAAAAGAACGGCTATAAAGTTTGACATGAAAATCAACACACACACACACACAATGTTTTTTATATTATAACATAATAGATAATACAATACATTATATACAATTTTATAATGTAACAAATATTATACATATCATAATATATACGTTATATTAGGAGCATATAATACAACCACATTATGAATGCATTAGAATACAATATAAAATTACACAAAATTTACTTTCTTCACATAGGTTCTTGATTTGTTTCTATCTCCTCCATCTCTCCAACTAATTATATGCAAGTACCTAAAGTTTTAGGAAGTATTAACACAAATTGATTTAGTCAAAGGTAACGTGCAGAAACCTTTCATCAAGATGCAAAGGTAGAGGGATTTCTCCATTTTTAAGAGAAACAAATATCTAGAGAATTGAACATGTGACATGAACAAATTTAAACTAGTCGGCAAACTTATTCACGCAAGTCATAAATTAGTAAATTTCTTATTTTTTTAATTTCATTTGCAAATGCAGCAACATAGGTTCTCATTATCTCACTCTGCATGGAGAGACACCCGAACTCGCCACCCTTAGAGATGAATATTGCCAATTTTCACTCTTTGTCGGTCAACTTACATTTGGATATCAAGGAAATCGTTCAAAGGAGTGCTCTGTTGTTTAGCTAGGATCTCATGGCCTAGATCATTCTGCTAAGACATCATACTTTGTGTTGCCCTTCTATGGTGATCAACAAGAATGTTGATACTCTTACTCTTAGTTCTAATGCACAATAAAGTTTGTTCTCCACTTCCCCCATTCTATTCACTACGTAAACAAATCTTTTGCCTTGTACTCATACCTTTCACAAGATTGTTTTTTATATGCAGTTTGTATACAATGACAAGATTTAAACTTTGTACGGTTAAATCAATCCTTTTCAACAATTAATTGACCTCGCACAACTCAGGGCTTCAGATTGAGATATTAACAATTATTTCAGATAGGCAAATTTGTTTGCTAAGTTTTTCAATTATAATCACCATGTATGGAAGGTAGGTGCGTAGCAACATACCTTGTTGAGGACCCATATAACTAGAAATACCTTGCCGCCGTAAATGGATTGGAGAAGTTCCCTTCGAACCTGTGCAATTTCAAGTCGTACACAAAAGTCCATTGTGCAGATTGTAACAGCACTTAACTTGTGCGGGAATGAACAACAAAGTGCAAAACATGTGGTTCTTTACATCGTTTCACACATACTCTCCCCCTCTAAAACAAGTGGCAATGCACCATGTCAATGATCCATATGTATAGGACAACCATGCCAACCTAAATGGATTGAGGAAGCTCCCTCTGAACATGTGCAATTTGTTGAGTAGCACACAACGGTCCATTGCGCAGATTATAACAGCGTTTAACTTGTGGGGGAAGAATCGATGAACTATAAAGTCCAAAATATGTGGGTTCTTTACATCATTTCACCCATGCTCTCCCTCTAAAACAATAACAAAGATCAATGCCACCAAACTCCCATCATCGTCAATTTGAAAGAGTCGATGTCCCATGATAATGAATTTGTTACAAAAAATCGACATACACATTGGTGTCCAATGCCACAACCATTGTTATTCCACAATTACCATGTACAGATATGGTGTTGACGATTGTACCCTCACACCTAGAGCATTTAAAGTCTTGACCTCATTTTGGAGTTATAAATTTTTTCAGACAAATGCACTTATAGTGTCGACAATTATACACATCACACCTAGAGCATTGGAGTCTTGACCTCATTTTGGAGTTAGAAATTTTTTCAGCCAAATGCGCTTATAATGTCAACATTTATACCCTCACACCTAGAGCATTGGAGACTTGACCCCGTTTTGGAGTTATAAATGTTTTTAGATAAATATAGCTGCTCATACATTTCTTTTCAATAATATATTTCACACTTGTAGATAATAAATATAAAAATAACTCTTCCACTAGCTTCCAAGAACCTCTATGGTTTCATATTTATTTTTACATGAATTTTTGAAATATTAAAACGTAATTTCAACAAAAAAAATTGAAAGATACTCTTATTTATCTATATTTTTTTTAAAAACAGATGGCAAACTTTATCAATTGGTGAAAAACAACTTCAAGAATTTATCTTTGCTGAACACAATCACTTAAAATCAAGGATTTCTACACCTTGCTTTGACAATATATACTAAATAGCAATGGACCATTATACCTTGTTAAAAAGGCTCGGATGTTCTATACAACCTTTTATGAAACAGCTTATTAATCAGCCATATTATAAAGCATATATCATACATGGTTCCAGCATAATTTCATATATAAAGGAATATAATCCATTGATATAGAGGAGTACAGTTCATCGATATAGGAATACAGTTCTTCAATATAAAGAATAAGGCTGGTTGATCAATGTAAGAGGATTTAAAAAATTAAGGAATTCAACATTTTTCAGATCTGCCATGCATCACAACAGCAAAAATTCTACTTAAAACGAGTTACTGATATGTATCAGTTAACTGGGAAACAATGGGGGAAAAAATCACCATAATAACTACACAACTCAGGAAAATTCAAGCCTATTAGAACCATGACCTACAGAAAAGCAAAGTTTTACTATATACAACAAAAATTACAAATAAATTAACATTGTACTATATATATAGCTCTATTTGGAACACAACTTGCACAATATATACAATGAAAATGTTTTGAATTAGAAGGTTACAAGCACTTACTTGGCCCCTTGTGAATCTCTCGTCCGTCTTGCTCCATCAGACTTGCAGCACCAATTGAAAAAAATTTCTTCATTGAAATGTCACAACTTCTGAAGCTGAAGATCTTACAAGCTTTGTCGTTTACAAATACATTTTTGAAAAATTTCCTCCTTTACATTTGTTCAGAGCACCCCAACTTAATCACAGACAACTAACAGATCCCTATTGTAGAAGACTTGAAACATGCCTTATCCACATATTAAACAGTTAATTCCACCTAAGCTAACTAGGACCTAAAATATGTTTGCCCAAGCCAATGCATCTTCGTATTCCACATTTAAATCTCCAACTTGTAGATTCTCAAGGAAATTACAGCCTCATATAGTTTTATCCATTTACCACTTTCCTTATTCTCTATGAACCATTTTCAATGATTAAATGTGCCCAATCACAATAGCAATATCTCCAGTCTAATCTTCATCAATGTTGCTTTGTCAACTATGCCCTCTCAACGTGCAAGTTTAAGCATGTTAAAATAAATTAATTTGTGCCTGTCACGCACAGCAGACTAACAGAACAACTTATATAGCTAATGAAAGCAAGTAGCCACTACTCTTTTTCCATATCGAGAGAGCACAACCTGAACAATATTATGACCAGCCAGTGTTGAAATTTACATAAGCATTGCCACCAATTAAAACGTTGCATTTCTGAGAACAATCGTAGAAGTTTTCCTCGAATAAAGAAGCAAAATGTATAATATAGATCAAAACTTGACTCTCTGGTGGCAAGCTCACAATTCTCAGAAATTTTAATAGTGAACCAAGTACAACTGGAAACCCAAAGATCTATAAACCACATATTATATGCTTCCAAAACCAGCTGATTTCTTCAGTGAAGTAAGCTGTATAAGAACAGTAGCAGACTCTGCAACCCACATTATAAGTCTCTTGTAATTTCTTAATTCCATTGTCATGATGGCGGTTTATCACCCATCATGAAGGAATATTTACTCCCTTTTCTAAAAGGAAATGACTAGTACTCAATTACGGATAATATGCAGTCCTATTTTCAACAAGAAAACATGAGCACTTATATATTTCTTACTCCAATATTTAACATGCACAACTTGAAGGCTAGAAAACCATATATATAGTATGGTCCTATCTAAGCCATCTCACCTTAGCTCATAAGAAAAGAAACTGCATAAGCTCTTTCAATCTTCTGCAACATAAAAAGCAAAATCTATTGCTGATGAAATATTTATACTTGGATCCCTTCCACAAGTTTTTAGGACACAGCTTTACCCAATACCAAAAAACGATTGTTTGTAAATCATTCTTATATCTAGCAAAGACATAATAATTAATATGCAATAACCTAGGGTGATACAACTAAACATATGAATGAATGACACATCAAGTTAATAACACCTTATTATAGTTGGTGACGTCATGAAATACACCTCCAAAACCCCTTTTGTAAAGGGTTGCCACAGGATGTATTTCTCAGATATCTACTAAAACCCTAATTTTGCAGGGTCCAAAATTCCAACAGAAGACAAATATTTCCTCGTGAACTGAATATAGCAAACAGCTCAGTCGCTAGAATATCCACCAAAATGAAATTTCTTGATCCATTGACATTGATACATCTTTTACAGCATACTCACTTTCAGAGGTTACATGATATATAATAATAGTACGCCATACAATACATTTCCAGGATAAAACCTGCTCACTATCTTGAAATTCCTTTGGAGCACGCTCCTAAGCAAAAATCTACAAAAAATTGGAATACTGATTACATGCTTACAGTGCCAAGCCACTTAATGTTCCACAACATGTTACCTAAAGTTGTCTACATTTGCCTCCAGCAAGCATTTGAGAACCATCATACCAAAACTGAGATTCACTGCACTTTGCCCTGACAGCTTGATTATCTAAAAATCATCATTCAAACAAACAAACCACAACATTTGCTTTAACAATTGCAGAACACCTTAATTCCAGCAATGCCTCTACTTGTGAGTTCGTTAAAATTTTCAATTCCAGACCCGTAAACAACATAATGATATAATTACTGCTGTTGTGCATCCTATTATAAGTAACCAAGTTATTCCAACTTGAATAACACACGGCCTGTTCAGAAACAGATCCAAAAGTGTATATGCTGTTTAATACTCAATAATGATGAAGGCGCAACGAACAAGTATCATCTCCGTGGCTAAAGACTAGAGTTTTAACCTTGCGACATGGTTTTTTATTATTTATTAGATGAGAATTGCAAGTCTTTTATACAGTTGTATAGATATCATTTACGACATTAAAATTTCAATTTAAAGAGTGTAACACTAACAAGCAGGCTTTCCTCTACACGACTCTTCAACCAAATCTCTCTCCAAATCAATTTTAACAATTGAAACTACATAAATATGCATATGTGCAATCCATAAGAAATGAAGGAACCATCATGTTCCTCATGACCAAGAAATATCAAAAAAGGATACTTGATTAACTACACCTTCAACTGACATTTCATTACATCTTCCCAAAGATTCCAAAAAAAAACATTTTTAGTACCTACGACAAATAAGTAAATCCTAATTAACTGCTCAACAACTGCAGACACAACAGGCAGAGCATACTATAGAATATACATTGAACCTACATCCATGTCCATATCATACAAACACCAAAGCACTAAAGCATAAGACAACATAATCACCACTAAAAGGCCTCTAAGAAAATAGTTTGGAAACCCACTTATGAAGATAATCACCACTAAATGTCCTCTAAGAAAGCAGTTTGAAGATCCACTTTAAGAAGATATTAACACCACAACTTCTACACTATAAAGACTGAAAGCATGCCAAAAAAATCGATACTTGTGATTCCCATTAAAAATCAAAAACTTATGCTCACCAAGAAAGCCTACCTCAACCAAATAGCTTTAGGAAAATATAACATGATAATGTTACAGATTTATCTTGTATGTATTCTGAAACAATCTCCATGGAAAACTTCATAAATATAACCTAAGAGACTAATCTCTGAATGCTGCCTATCACAAATCCAATAATACAACCGCAAGTTTAACAACCAGGCATATTGTCACATTTAAACTCATGCCAGAAGCTTCAATGTACAAAATGAATGAATTAGAGGTCACTGACAGGTCGCTAGAAAGATATCCTATCAAAACAGAGACCTAATAGCTTCTTACTGCAGCATCCCTTGGCACTCATAATCCCAAATCTTCTAATAATTTATGAGTGTCAAGTCAAACATGAAAACCTATTATCTTGAGAATTTCAGTCAAGCAGATTGTCAAGTGATTAGGCATCTTTGTTGTCTAAGACAAACTCAAGCTCAAGAATACTAGTGACATATATCAAAATAACTCTATAAGCTCAAGAAAAATTTCCTAAAACACCTAGCAGTTAACATTTAACATCCCTTGTTAAAGAATACTAGTTAAAAATATTAAAATAACTCTACAAGCTCAATGAAAAAAATTACCTCAAAAAATAAAAGTAACACCTAGCAGTTATCATTTAACATCCCTTGAATTCATTCCATTTCTGACTACAGGAATCTCATAAGAACCACATGTGTCCTTAATATTCAGAGAGAACAGTGACTACACTTCTACCACCCTAAGAACTAAATTTTCTGGTATAATTTCACAGTTTCTGTTCCAGCAAACCCTAGAGAACTTACAAGTAACTTTAATGGGATTAAATAATGTCCCAAAAATATATTAGCAATATATCTCTTTGGCTAACTCCATTTTAGAATTACCCACAATAAACAGTCTAATCAAAATTTATTTTCTAACCTTAAAATCTCAATTCATGCAATGACACTTTAAAAAAACAAATCCTTCCAGGAAAGCATAATCCTTTTCACTCAGCAACAAAAATTTAGCAGAGAAGAAATATGAAAGTTGCTATACAATTTTTCTATTAAGCCAAAACATTTGTATGGAGTTAAATTGCTAAAAACCACACTATCTGAAACACCTAAACCTTTGAAGAAGGCTTGGAAAGTAAAAATAGAAGTTCTAATTAGTTAGCTTAAACCAACATCCATAGCTACTTGTCATAACTCAAGTAGATGATGCTAAATCCAAAATACATAAAACTGCACCACTACACATTAACTCCAACAGTGTATCAATGAAAAGTCCCTTTCATTATCATCTTTAAACTGCCCAAGCACTTGAAACCCTGATAGCTTCAACCAAAATACCAATTAAAATATGAATAATACCGCAGTGCATTAATTCCTTATTTGCACTGCCCTTTATCTACGTACATGACCACGTTGCATTTCATATGCTCCCCATGGAGCAGCTCCAGCACCATACTGAGCACCACCTTCTGCACCCCCTTGAACCTGAAAAATGACAAACCAGAATATGCATAACCAAACTTGA
This sequence comes from Wollemia nobilis, assembly GCA_028583015.1. Classification (NCBI taxonomy): domain Eukaryota; kingdom Viridiplantae; phylum Streptophyta; class Pinopsida; order Araucariales; family Araucariaceae; genus Wollemia; species Wollemia nobilis. The sequence continues at coordinate 7,194,130 of JAQPPZ010016348.1, forward strand.
ATTTCTGGTGTTAAAGAATATTTTTTAAATTGAAACCCAAGCTCATAAGTAAAAGCAAATAAAAAAGGAATAAAAACTCACTGGATGCATGCCATAAGCATCACCATAGGCACCACCAGCATAGCCCATTTCCGGATTCCCATAATTCCCACTGTATGCTCCACCTAATGAAATACAAGGCAATCAATCACTCTAAATGCAGAGCACAGTTGATACAATTTATTAAAAATAGAACTAACATGGTAAAGGGCAGGGAGAAAATGAGAAATCCACTATCTCAGTATGCTGTCTAGGAATGATTACTAGATATATTACAAAACTATTTGAAAGATTTTTAAAACTGCTCGGCTATATTTAATGAGAAAGAAAAGAGGTCAAAAACCAAAATTGCATATAGTTTTATCTATACCTGGATTTGCAGCTCCCCGCACCCTCTTGTCAGAATTTGCAAGCTCTGCCCTCAGTTTCTCTACCTCACGGGCCATTGAAATCAAGTTTTTCTCCATGGCCTGACTCTGCTCTAGTTGCTCGGTGTGAGCCTTCTTCTCATATTCAATGGCAGCTCTGCAATCATACGCTCAAGAGAAAAATACACCATGAGTAATAAAGCACATTTTGGGGGCACATCAGACTTTTAAGCTTTTTCTTACCCTTGTTTTAGCAAGAACTCAAAGATAGAATATACAACCTAAAACAGCTACAACAAAATAAATAATATACACAGGAGAATATGCCTTGTAACACATTTTGAGCAAGAAGATCAACACTACCTGGCCCGTTGTAATTCCTGATGTAAGCCCTCCATCTCAGCCCGCAAAGCAGGAGCCTGCTGCATATCAGCCCGTGTTCTTGTCAAATCTTGCGTTAGGGCTTGGATCTGAGCTGTTAACTCTTGCCTCACGGCACCTAACTTCTGATTATCTGCACGCAACTGCATTAGCTCAGCTTTCATTGGCTCAGTGGCGCGCAAGTCTGTTTCCAACTTCATTGACTTGTCATACAAGTCTCTGAGCTGATGCTCTTTATCAGCATGCATGTTTGCAGACACATGGTTGAGATGTTGGAGTTCCTGTTGTGCAGCAGCAAGTTCCTGCCTTAATGCAACATGAGTAGCAGCCAGCCTTTGATTCTCCACAAGTAGTCCCTGTATCTCTTGATGCTGGGCTGCAAATTTCTCCTCAATCAAAGCTGGGTGAGGAGGCAGAGGGCCAGGCCCTCTACCATATGGACCTCCACGCATTTCCTCAAGCCCAGGATGAGGTGGCAGAGGCCCTGGGCCCCTAGCATATGGGTCCTCACGCATTGGAGGCATCCCACGGGGAGCTCCCTTAAGAAAATGTGCAGGAACACGATTTCTCCCAGCCATTTAATAGCTACTTCTTTCCTGATACCCATTTAATATCTTAAATCAGAAGATAATTTATAACACATACAGAAAATATTGCGTGTTAAAGACAGCTATCTCACTAATGATCTGAGAACCAATTGATATGAAGAGCTCTAGTAAAGCAGTTGTGATATATATATAACGTCATTAAAAAATAGTTGCGAGACACACTCAAATTTATATCAAATAAGCTGCAAGACAGATGACTGACTGCTAATTGCCTGCAAAGAACAGTAAAAGTAGGCCAGAAACATTCAGCAGGAGCTCAAGAGAGGGTCAAAGGAATAAAGCATCCACAGAGACATCTTAGGGCTAATTGGTGCCTACGTTTGGTCCAGCTCTCCCCATTACCTGTGCAATTTCAAATTTATCTCAATCTTAAGACCTCACCTTATGCATTCTTGGGACATAAGACCTCACCTTTAAAAAATCTCTTAGAGATTCACACCGGTTGAACAAAAGCAATCACTCGGACCAAGCAGACAGTACCATTATTTTGTAATTGTTCTTTTGGGGGTGTTTGGAGAGGGGAGAAGGCTTCCTAAAAAATTTCCGTAACTATGGCTGAGTGAATTTAGAAGCAATGAAGGTATAATACACGTGATTGAAGCTTCTTTGCAAATCTTTGAGGAGTTTCTATGCGAAATCCCGACTAAATAAAATGTTCTGTTCAACCTATTCTACATGCAGACTCCCATTTAAAAATTAAAATGCATTAAGTGGATGAACCCTCCCTTCTCAAGCAGCTATTTGAAATAGCTCGGCCCAATAGTAAGCACTACAGGTCTTAACTAACTACTAAATATAAAGGCGCGTCTATTAAAATAAAAAATTCTCTACACTAAGCAGGTTAACAAGCCCTAAAATTTGTGCACAAAAACTGCCAAAGGCTACAAACAGGCATGGCTTTATTTTACCACAAGCAAGTACAAAATGAGGGAAGACACAGAGATACAAAAGCTACGGAAAGAAACTTGAAGAGCGGTAAGTTAAGCTACCTGCAATTTATCAAGTGGCATTAGATTCCTCAACATTTGAAGATAACAAGGTTCGAATATTGCCCAAAAAAAAATACAGGGATAATATCCAAATACGGGAGGGCCCGTTTCAATTCCATATAATCCATTAAAAAAATCTACCTCGAGTAGCGATTACAACACGCTAAGACTAAACAGTAATGTCGCAGACCACATGAATAATTGGCTTAAATCACAAACCCTAGAGCCATAAATAAACTCTATAACAGTTCAAACTACAAAAACGTTAGATGCAAGTCGAACAAAAACCATATTTCCCAACCCTTACAAAACACGGATAAAATACGATCCCCTCATTACACAAAAAGCTAATAAACACTGAATTTTTTTTTTTTTATTGAATCTTGAAGGAACAAATAACTTCTGAATCTTAAACTGATAAAAAAAACAGGAAAAAAAATGACTACCTGAAGTGGAAAAATAAAATAAAAATAAAAATAACTACCTGAAACAAGATGTGAATGAAAAATAAGACCTGCAGATGACGGAAACCTCCGCTTCAACTGCTCTCCCTCACGATAGAGAATTTTCCTCTCTTGACAAAGGCTCCAGATATTGCGAGGGTTTTGTCCAACGTACAATGTAATTAGGGTTACCGGAAGTTGCCCGTTACCACGCTCCTATTTTTAATGCTGGCTCTGATTCGTACGTGTGTTGCTAAGCTCAGAATATATACCCTTAAATTATACTATTATAAGTCATGTTAAAAGAAAAGAGCATAAATTGCGTCGGCTTAGAGGCACCAGAAACAGTTTATTGCAAGCATAAAGTGCTCTTTCTTTTTGTTTTTTAAATTTATAATTTTCTTTAAAGCAATTCGTGAGTTCAGTAAAATACCATTTTCAAAAGCTTTAAAATCATCATGTATGTTATTCTTTAAGTGAACTAAATTATAAGGAGGGAGGCCTCTTGCTATGTCTAGGGAGTGTGGTCTTAGTTGTTACATATGTTGTACTTCACATTATTTAATTAAAGAAACATTAAAAGGATTATAAAATTCATGACATTGAGAAAATATTAACCTTTATAGTTTAATAATGTGGACTCTAAATAGATGTCTAAGGTTTTAATTTTGTAGGTACAAGTGCACATCCATAACTAAAGTCTAGTTAAGTAACTATATATTAATAAATTGTTCCACGATAGATATTGTAGTGGTATGTCCTTGGTTTTTAACTAAAATTTATAAACTCTCAAAAAAAAAGTAAAAGCCCAAACCGTTGCGCTACCCCGAACACTAAATTCATTATATTTTTGAATGAGTTTACACAAGTTTTTATGAGGAGTCCTAGTCCCTTCATATTAAGTGGGGTTGAAAAATGAGTTTATACTGGTTTTTATGAGGGGTCCTTATGTAATGTATTTGTGTGATGTATAGCGTGTTTTTTAATCTATGATGTAATATATATATTAATATTAATATTATAGTAGGATTTGTCTATCAGACATATATTTGTTATTAGTTTTTACAACAAATATTAGATCTTTAGTAAGTCAAATTTTTAGGTTAAATAATACCAAACTTTTAACATCGATCTATTATATTTTTTTCATCCTTTATGTTTACATATTTTTTACTAAAAGGTGTATAATATTTCAAGCAAACATATCAAACAATTATTTTGATTTGCTTTTAAGCTATCGTGGATCACTTGTAACCCAAAATTCTTATCGTGTGTCTAAACATTAATTTATCTTTTAGAAAAACTAATACGACTAAGATTCGAACTCTAGTCAATTCAATAAATGCAAAAAATAATATTTAAACAATAATTTGTATATTTGATCACCATAGAAATGGTTATCCTTTGTTAATATCTCCAAGCCAATTCATAGCTCTTGTTGTAACCCCTGTAATCAGCCAGACAACCAAACCTTAATCTCAAATGTTATTTTTGCTTGCATAGAAAAAAACTTTTATATATACATTTAGCATGTCCCATGGTTATAGATCTTTGTATGCTAACATTCCATACCATCTCATATGATCTTAAATGTTAATGACCTACTTTTTAATTTTTGTTTTTGTTAGTATTTCAATTTAAGTAAAACAAGGACTTAGCCATCCTAGCCAACAACATTATTGGGCATTTATAGATACAATCATGGGGCATTAGGTAATAACAATAACAATCACAACTAGTGTAACCAAGGCTACATTTAATAGAAGCTCTTCCAAATTTAATGAGCACTTCCCAGCCATAGAATTATGTTCCTTCACCTCAACCAACTTGTTACACTGAAAATGTGGCTATGAATTCACGTGTTGAATTGGCATCACCGAGTAGGGGTTGAAGCGGTTTGGTAGTTATGGGTTATGGATTTGATCGTGGATGCAATTTTTTTGTTCCTTTTTATGGCCTTTTACGTAGCTACACATGTTATCAACGATGATATGAATTCCTTTTGGAGGGAGAGCAAGATGGCTGGTAGGATGGAGCCCAAAAAAATAAATATGGAGATATTTAGTTCATTACTATTCTTTTAACTGTTTTTAAGAATGGTCCTCATACACATTTCTTTGGTTTTTCTCGAATAAGATAAAATAACAAGGTCTGAGGGTCAATTTTATAATAGGTTTTGTTTATTATTGGTTTTTTATGGCAAACACACAATCTTTAGTAAGTCAAATCTATAGGTCAAATAATACTAGGCTTTGATCCATAATGTTCTTTTCATCCTCCATGTTCACATCATTTTCTTATTAATAGGGTGTATAATCTTTCAAGCAAACATATCAAACAATCATTTTGCTTTTCTTTTAAGATATCATGGGTCACTTGTAACCCAAAATTCTTATTGTCTGATTAGACATTGATTTGCCTTTTAGAAAAACTAATACAACAAGGATTCAAAGATTAATTCAATAAATACAAAAAATAATTTTTAAATAATAATTTGTATCTTTGATCTTCAGAGAAATGGTTATCCTTTGTTAAAATCTCCAAGCCAATTCATAGCTCTTGTTGGAACCCCTATAATCATCCAGGTAGCGAAACCTTAGTCTCAAATGCTACTATTGTTTACATATAGAAAAACTTTTATATAAACATTTGGCATGTCCCATGGTTAGATCTTCGTATACCAACACTCCATACCATCTCATACGATCCTCAATGTTGATGACCTACTTTTTAATTTTTTTTGTTGTTAGTATTTCAATTTAAGTAAATCAAAGAATTAGCCAACCTAGACAACAACATTCTTGGGCATTTATAGATACAATCACATGACATTAGGTAATAACAATAACAATCACAACTAGTGTAGCCAAAGCTACATTTAATAGAGACTTCCAAATTTATTAAGCACTTCCCAACCATAGAATTATGTTTCTTCACCTCAACCAACTTGTTACACTAAAAAAGTAGCTACAAATTCACGTGTTGAGTTGGCAATAAAAATGGCAATCACAACTATTGTAGCCAAGGATAAATTTAATAGAGACTCTTCCAAATTTACTAAGCACTTCCTGACCATAGAATTATGTTTCTTCACCTCAACCAACTTGTTACACTGAAAAAGTAGCTACAAATTCATGTGTTGAGTTGGCATCACCAAGTAGGGGTTGAAGCAAATTGGTAGTCATATGGGTTACTAACCCCTTCGCTTGATTTGATTATGGTTGCATTTTTTGTTCCTTTTTGTGGTCTTTTACTTAGCTAGGCATGTTGTTAATGATGATATGAATTCATTTAGGAGGGAGAGAGGGCCGAGTAGTGGGATGGAGCCCAAAAAACAATATGGAGATATTGAGTTCATTACTATTTTTTAAAATATTTTTAAGAATGGTCGTCATACACATTTTCTTTGGTTCTTTTTTTAATAATATAAAATAACAAGGTGTAAAGGTCAATTTTATAATAGGTTTTGTTTATTAAATATATCTTTGTTATTAGCAGTTAGACAAACACACAATCATTAGTAGGTCAAATATCTAGGTCAAATAATACCAAGCTTTTAACATCGATCCATAATGTTCTTTTCATCCTTCATGTTCACATCATTTTTTTAATAGGGTATACAATCCTTCTTTCAAACACATCAAACAATCATTTTTATTTGCTTTTAAGTTGTTGTAGGTCACTTGTAACCCAAAATTCTTATCGGGTGTCTAAACATCGATTTGCCATCAAACAATCATTTTGATTTACTTTTAAGTTGTTATGGATCACTTGTAACCCAAAATTATTATCGTGTGTCTAAACATCGATTTGTCTTTTAAAAAAACTAATATGACAATGATTCAAACTCTAGTCAATTCAATAAATACAAAAAATAAGATTTAAACAATAATTTAGTTTATTACTATTTTTTAAACTAATTTTCAGAATGGTCATCATACACATTTTCTTTGGTTTTTCTCAATTAAGATAAAAAAATAAGATGTAAGGGTAAATTTCCTATAGTAAAGTTTATCTAGGTTCTCTCTCAAATCTAATGACCCTTGTACTCTCTAGGTTCAAGATCACATCAAATTTGTTCAGTGACCACACCATCAATTGGTTAACTAAAGCCTATGAATTTTCATACAATTATCCTACAACCCATAGGGACACCACTACAAGGCTCTTCTTTATATTTTAAAGTATTTTAAACCTACATCATAACAAAGTGATCGGGAATCAAGTGACATTAGCTCAATTGATTAGATTCCTCAATATTTAAAGAGGAGATCAAGGTTCAAATCTCATAAATAAAATTAAAACTTTTTGTCCAAAATATTTGGGATAAGCAACAAGGAATGGTAAGTTTCACACCTTAAACCAAATTTCCAATTTCATAGATGAACTATAAAAATTTTACTTTAATTGGGCTTGGAACAAGCAATAAAAAGTGACAGATTTCATAAAATAAACCAAGGTTTCAAACACTTATATAAACCTTAACATTTGGTTGAATATATTGGTTTTCAAGAAAATATTCACATTCAAATATTGTTAAGCAATATAATACCATTATTTAAGTGTAGTAACACTATAAGGTAATACAAGTGTGACATGCTCCTATAACCAATTTTAAAAATAAGTTAATTTGATTCAATGACCCACCATTCACACATGTTTGGTTTTTATATTTCATATTATAAAGCTTATGTTTTTTCTCTACAAGAGAACTTATCACGATAATTGAACTTTAAATTTTTAGGTAAAAATAAATTGAATTCTATAGCAACTTTGCTATAATTTTAAAAGCCATCTAAAATTTTAACTAGAATAAGCTCTAACTTTTTTTTTTTCATTTTTTTGTTTTGTTTTGAAGATTCAATCTTGATATTTTTTAACCTTTTTTAGACTAAAGAGGTCTATAAAACTATATTAGATTTTTCCTCAAGTATATAACAAAAATAATAATGTGTAAAAATGTTGAGTTATGTTATAAAATTTTCAACTTTAGTGTAGTTGGTCTCATTCAAATTTCCATGCATAAAGTTATGAATGTAAAACTTGATAAAGTTAAATGATAGGACAAGTTGTTCATTTTTTATTTGATTTAAATTACGTGTTTTGCATATTTATTGTTCTCAAAGTGTTTTCATCTATCAACACTTTTGTGTAAACCATGCAAGTTGGTTCTTTTTTTTCTTTTACTAGAGAACAAGGGGTTGTACTGAAGTCCCCCACACTTGACAAATCACAACTCTCTCCTTTAGAGTTTGAGAATTTACAAACATATTCAATTCTTATCTCAAATGAGTTGTTATAGCTATATACCTACATCATTTATTGTAAAAAGTCCAAGTTCTTGATTTTTTTTGTTAAGTTGGAAAAGTGCATTTTTGAAAGGAATGCTAACCTTTTACATCAACAAATATGGCCAATCATTGTCCATTTCACCAAGAAGGATTTCCCATTGGCATAAAGCCTATACCAACCGTGTAACAACAAACACACTTCACTAACCACATCCAAAACTAGAAAACCAACATACACCTTACATATCTAAATATCATATACTCTATGCTTTCTTGGAAGCCTCTTCCTACTGATCCCCATTGTCAATTCTTGTGGCATTATCATTGTCAACTAAATTATTTATGTGCACTGGGATATCATTCCCCCATTCCTTTTTGGCATCTGCCATAACTCCTTCGTTAGCAAGACCATCTGCTACCCTGTTGGCTTCTCTATAAATATGATTGATAGACACATTCTCGAGTCTATCCAAAAGTGCTCAAGCTTCCACCATCATTAAATCAATAGTCCAGGCGGTTGGTTGTTCTCCCTTTAAAATGGTCATAATATTTTGTGAGTCTCCTTCAACTATGAGCTTATCTAGATTGCAATTGATAGCCAAAGAAATTCCTACATAAGTTGCTCTTGCTTCAGTAAAATGACTTGTCTGTTCACCCAATGGTTCAACAAAGGCTTTGATTACCTTACCCAGATGATTTTGGATCACCCCTCTAGCTCCCGCCAACTCGAGATTACCTTTCGAGGCCCCATAAAAATTTAATTTGAACCATCCAACCGATGATGGTATCCATTTTGCATGAGTTCTGGGATGAACTCGAGGTATTGGTAATTTCTCTCTAACTCCCCAACATTCCAATATCTGCCTTTCCTGCTCTGATTCCCATCCCTCCTTGAAGTGGATAGTGTTAAAATTCTCCATCAAGAGACTTCTTGCTCGGTTCCAAACCATTTCCTAGTCCATCTTCAAGTCCTCAAAGATTTTGTGGTTTCTTTCATTCCAGACTCTCCACCAGATATGTGGAAGGCTTAGAAGCCACAACTTCTTGATTCTTCTACCTTTAAAAGGAGGCTCCCATTGCAAGTTCAAATCTGAGATAGTTCTAGGGAAAACCCACTAAACTTGGAATTCACTACAGAGTTGATCAAACAAGTTTTTGGTAAAGGAGCACTTAAGAAGTAGATGATCAATGCTTTCCTCCTCTTTTTCACACAAAACACATCTATTTGGTAAGGAGAAACCACATTTTTTCACATTATCCTAGGTCATAATTTTATTATGCATAACCAACCACTGAAAAATAATAATCTTAGGGATGAGATCTTTGTCCCAAACCTTTACATGGGGCCACACTACCCCTACACCTTCAACCAAGTTATAACCAGACTTCATAGAATAATCTCCACTCTTCATTTTCATCCAAATAAATATATCATTCGGTCGCCAATGGCTGAGGATGTAGGCATTAAGGCATCTATTAAGACTTTCCAAGTGTGGACGCAAGTCCTCATTGATGTTCTTAGCATAAAGTCGCTTCCACTTCTTGATGCCATTTTCTTCCACAATATAATCCTGAACCAACAGTCCATAAATAGGAGTCAAGATTGTTCTTAAGTTTGCAAACCTTGGGATCTCACAAAGGGGAGAGTTAAAGAGCCAAGTATCCTACCAAAATCTCATGTTAGCACCATCTCCAATATTCCATCTACAGCCTTGTTGGATCAGAGGTCTTACCTGTTGAAGGCTATTCTAGAAACTAGACCCCTTAGGGGGGTTGAGGTTTTCCAGGAAGGAGGAATTACGTAAATACTTAGCTTTTACAATTTTGACCCAGGGAGTGTCTTCTTCCTTCACCAACTTCCAACCCAACTTTCCCATTAGAGCTTTGTTCATTTTGGGAAGAGTTCTCAGTCCCAATCCCCCATATTGTTTAGAGGTACAAACTTTGTTCCAAGCAAGTAAATATATCCTCTTCTTTTCCTTAGCCCTAGACCACGAAAAATCCTTTGGATCTGTTCAATATTTTTGCAGACCGATACTAGCATTTTAAAAATTGACATGAAGTAAATAGGTATACTTTGAAGGTAGGATTTCACAAGTTGGGCCTTTCCTGCTTGACTAAGAAGAGAGCCTTTCTAGGAAGACAATTTCTTTGTAACACGTTCAATAACCAGATCCCACAAGGCTTCCTTCATACTCCCATGGAATAAAGGCATCCCTAGATAGGTTGCTGGAAAATCACCTATGCCATAGTTGAAGATTCTTGCTATCTGCAGTTGGAGAGCTCTAGAGGTATTCAGGAAAAAAGCTTACTTTTATTAAAATTTACCTTTTGGCCTACTGCAAGCTCATAGAAATGCAAAATCATCTTAATATGTCTTGCTTGTGGAAGAGATGATCTTGTTGAAATTAGAGTATCATCCACAAACTGTTGAAAAGAGATCGGTTCCAGAGTGGAAGTTGGCCTGATACCTTCTATGTCTCCTCTATCTGTGGCTGTTGTGAAGGCTCTACCCATAGCTTCAACTAAAATTATAAATAGATAAGGGGATAGGGGGTCCCCTTGTCTTAACCTCCTCTTGCTAGGAAAATAACCCACTGTAGACCCATTAACTAAGATGGAGATCATCACTATGGAGATGCAGTTTTTCATCATAGAGATCCAATCCTCATGAAAACCAAAATGTTGGAGCACTTTGATCAAGAAATCCCAAGAAACTCTATCATATGCTTTATTCATATCCAATTTAAGAAACATACCTTCCTTTTTTTATTTAGAGACAGAGTGCAGGATCTCATGGATCGAAATGATCCCATCAAGAATCTGTCGTCCTTGAACAAAACCCCTTTGGTGTTTGTCAATGACAAAAGGGAGAGCCATCTTCAGTCGGTTTGCAAGGACTTTGGACATAATTTTGTAGAGAGTATTACACAGGCTAATTGGGCGGTAATCTACAAAATATTTAGCACCTGCAATCTTTGGGATGAGGGCTAAGAATGTACAATTCACATCATAAGGGATCCTTTTAGAGGTTTGAAACTCCTTAACTACCAAGGTGACCTCATTGCCAATGATGTGCCAAAACTTGTGATAGAAGAGCATCGAAAACCCATCTGGACCAGGATATTTGTCTCCCTTCATGGAGAAGACCGCCTCTTTAATTTCCTCATCCGTAAAGGGGCTGAGGAGATAGTCATTTATCCGGTTTGTAATCTTTAAGGGAATATGGCCTAACAACAGGTTCATCACCTCTTCATCCAGCTCCGAATCCACTCCTAACATGTCTTGGAAAAATTGAACAACTTCCCCTCTAATTTGGAAAGGATCCCTTGTAGAAGAACCATCAACAATCTTGATCTCCTAGATTTTATTAAAACTTTTGTGCCTGAGAGTTGAAACATGGAAAAACCTCGTATTCATGTCCCCTTCCTTTAACCACAAAGCTCTTGATTTCTGCCACCAAAAAGCCTCCTCACACGCTAAAGTATTGTGCCAATCACATAGAAGATCCTTTTCTCTAGTCCAAACTTCCTCCGAATACTCCCCCAAATGCAAAGAGTTTTCTAACTCCATGAGTTGTTGTAAAGTTGCCTTTTTAACCATAATGTCTCCAAACACCTCTTTATTCCACAATTTTAAGTTTCGCTTAACAAATCTCAGTTTCTTTGCTACTTGAGTCAATCTATCCCCAAAAAAATATTGTTGCCACCAAGATTGAATCCTGCTCTCTAAATCAGAATGAAGGATCCACATATTTTCAAACCAAAAAGGGGTAGCAAAGAGCCTTCTCTTGTCCGTTGTTTCCCAAATCAAAGGATTATGGTCTGAGCCAGTTTTTGGGAGGGTCGTGAGAGTAGTGTCCCCAAACAACACTAAGCTCTCCTGAGAAATCAACACCCTATCCATTCTTATCTGAATCAATTGACTCCCTAACCGCCTATTAGTCCAGGTAAACTTTGCTTGTCTAAGCTCCAAGTCCATCAAAGCATTTGAATTTATAAAATCACCAAACTCAGTCATACTCTCTGAATATCCTTCAACGCCTCCCTTCTTATCAGATGGATACAGAGGGGTATTGAAGTCCCCTGCAATGATCCATGGGATGCCTACAAAGACATGCCTGAGTTCACTCAATTCCCTCCATAACCTTCATCTTCCAACCATAGTAGTGGGTGCATAGACATTTGTAATGATCCAGTGGGAATTATCCTCCTTTGAAAAGAAGTGGATAGCACAAAATCTATCATTTGAGATAATTTTTTGTCCTTCCAATTTATTTGGGTCCCAAATACACATCATTCCTCCTGAGGAGCTCATTGAGGGTTGAGCAACAAAGTTTGCTCCTCTCCAAATCTTGTCTTTAACCATTGCTAAGTTTGCTTCTACCACCTTTGTCTCTTGTAATAGCAAAATATCTAGGTGATTATCTCTTCTCAACGTTTGTACTGATCTATGTCTTCTAGTCCCATTGAGACCTCGTACATTCCATGACAAAACCTTCATTTTTTAGATTTAGCTGATTTCTTCCCTCTCCCACCCAGATTGATGATGGTTTGTGTTCCTCTGGCTATCTCTGCTATTGTTTCCCTCTTCCTTACCTTCGTTAAAGGGGGTCTACCTACAGTGTGTTCCTTACCAACATCCAAGGGAGTTCTCTTTGCTTGATTCCTAGTCACCCTTGAGGGCATCATCGAAACCTCCTCTGAACCGAAATCCTCCCGTATTGGAGCTACAAGCTTCACCTCTATATTTTTTAGGATCTGCTTATCTTCCTTTAACGCTTTTCTAGCTTCATCTTGCCTATCTTGATTTGTAAGAATCGTGTCAATAGGGTTAACCTCTACATCCGCTTCTAGAGGTTTTAGACTCTCCTGTTGTACCCCCTCATGATTCACCCATTGTGTCTCCTCCACAAATTCCACAACTTTGATTGGGTCTCCCATTTCATCCTCTTCAACTCCTCTCAAGCAAGCAAAAGAGTTAGGGTCTGCAAAGTCAAGGGGTTCCACAACTCTAGGGGGCTGGACTACCACAACTCCATAAGAGGGATCTTCCATGTGTTCCTCCTCAACCACCACAACCGACTAGTGTGAGGTGCTTGCTTCCTTCTGATTATCCACCATGAGATCCGTGCCTTTACCCTACTCTACATCTTTACTCTCCTTCCTTTGCCAGACTTTCTTATTGGGAGCTTTCTTCTTCTTTGGGTAAAAGCTTGAGATATGACCTCTCCCTTTACAAAGATCACAAAGGGGCAAAATATTTTCATACTCCAACCTCTGAGTCTAGGTACCCACTGGGGACGTTAGGTCTATTGTTTCTAGAAGCTTGCTATCCAAATCAACATTAACACAAATTCGAGCAAACACCATACGAGACTTCAGCTTGGTTACCCTATCAATGGTAACAAAGGTACCAATACCATTTGCAATAGCCATTAAAACTTCATCATGCCAATATTGAAAGGGAAGGTGAGGTAATCTTACCCAAACAATAGCTATGTTGAGACTTTGGGTGTGAGGATTAAAATCCACATCCCATTTTCTGAGAAATAGACTATGCTTCCCCATCGACCATGGTCCTCCATCTAGAATTTTCTGCATGTCACTTACCTCAGTAATTTTGATCATGAAGAACCCATTTGGGAGTGCCACAATATCCATGTAACCCATTGGTTTCCATCTAGTGAAGGCCCACCTTCGAATAGTATCTATATTTGGCCTTGCCCCAAAAAACTTGCCCACCAAATTGTGTTCCCCTTCCGCCTTCATGTTCAAAATTATCTTTGAGGGAATGTTGAGAATGCCATCTTTAACTCTCAAGTTTAAGTGGCTTACCAATGGAGGAAGAGTAGTAGCAGGTTTAGAACCATGTACCACCTAGGCCCAAGAGCATTTCTATCCCACTTATGGGGCCTGATTCTCCTAACCATTGTATGCCTTTGATTCATCCTGCCCCTTCTCTAGGACCGCTTTTTAGGGAGGTTCTGTAGTGTGCTACCCTAACTTGAATTTGGCAAACCCTAGCTAATGAAATAGTAATTTTCTTGCAATAATTTAGGAATCAATTAAATCACACTCAGATCTATCTGTCTAACACAATAATCATGGAAAAACACCATAGTTTTTCATTAAAACCCTACTTTTATTGAATCTGAAAAGAGGACAACCAATATTTTAACTCACAAATTTGATCAATGGGGAACTGCATAAGTCTCTAAAATGCAAAAAATAATAACTGATGAAGAACAGGTCCAAAATTTGTTGCAGCTTGAAATTCCTGCGCGCGCGATATTAGAAATCTGGACTGGCAGGAGAACTCAAAATGCCATAACTCTTTCGTTTCTTAACGAAACCATGTCGTGTAACCTGTCAAAATGAATGGCATGAAATTCTCTATCCAATTTTGAAGTCGAATCAACAGTATCTGGCCTGTGGAAAACATAATCCCTCCAAACAAATGCCAAAAAACCCTGAATGCTGATTTGGATATCAATTTCTGATATAAAGCCCTCAATGGCTGAAATGTTGAAACTCTGCCCACAAATGCTGATCAATGCAAGCTCATATGCAAACTCCGAATGATTTTGCCCCTTTGAGACAAAAGGGTTTTCGTCCTCTGCCTCTAAACCAAGAGGGTCTTCGTCCTCAAGGATTTACTCTTGCAGGTTTTCGTCCACAAGGGTTCACTTCTACAGGGTTTCGTCCACAGAAGAATTGCAAATGACTTTGCAGCCAAATACAAGAGAAAGAGATCAATTACAATAAAAATGGATGTGTAGAATAAAGCCCAAGCCTCCTTTTATCAACCAAAACCCTAATTCGCCATTGAGAATTATATTTTATTTTATTTTAATAAAATAGCTAAATTAACCTTATAACTCCCTAATGTGGCGTTAACCCTTATAACCCCTTTTCTTTTATTTTATTTATTATTATTTTTCTTTTCCAAGCCACATAAACATTAACACACCACATTTTATGTATAATCCTAATAATTAAAAATTAGGGACACTACAATACATCCCCCCCTGAGATTGCTTGTCCTCAAGCAATCGAACACAAACTCCATAAAATCAATTCAAAGTCATAACCAAGAATGATTCCAGGGTCCCAAATTAACTTCAAGAAAATCTTACCATACTGCCACAATGTTGATCCAAGGGTGAATGCAAAGGACAACATCAAAATTATTTTCCCAAACTATCCCAAACTTGGTTTCTTACCAAAGAAGAATGCAAAACCTGTACACTGCCCAAATAATACTTCACCAAGGCTATATAGAAATTGTCTCAAATGTACACATACATCCAAGCCAAGTAAAAACCCAGCTAATTCTTTGCTGTCCAACCAATATTGAACATGTAACAACTCTGATTTTCTGATTACAACAGCAAAAAAGGTCTGTTCATATTCCCAAAATGCATCCAAACTAAGTGCTCTACCATTTCTTACAACTGTACCATGTATGAGTATTAATAAACCAGTAATGATGATGGATGAGTGACTGAAAAGTGAGTTCAACAGGTCTGATTCCTTCAATACAGCAGTGACAAAGACATCTAAACTTTTTCCCTCATCATCTCTATTAGTCATATCATGCATAAATGTGGCCAAACCAATAATAGTGGTGAGTGCATCCACGAAACATGGATTGAGAAATGGAAGTACAACAACCATACTATCATTTTTTTTATGGCCATAAGTGAAATCTATTAACCCATGTGTTTCTACCAAGTCAAGAAGGATACCAAGAGTTTCACCAATCCATCTACATACCTTCTTGATCACCTGGTGATGCTTCTCCAATAATTCTTTACCAGGCCTGTATTGGAACTTTCCCAAATGTGCACATTTATCCAAGTCAAGTGAGAAACCAACTGTTTCTTTGCTGCCTAGTTCAAACTGTATGTGGAGTAAGCCTGATTCTTTAAGACCAGCCTTGTAAAAAGCTTGCCCAAGTGAGACTTTCTCAAAGTTGTGTGAAGACTGTCTCAATAGTGCACAAAGATCCAAACCAAGTAAGAAGCCAATCAATCCTTTGCTTCTCATCAACATAATCTTGCCAAAGTTACCCAAAAGCCTTTTCCAAACTGAATTTTGCTCATGTAGGGATATCTCTAAACTGTCTCCATGATGCCCCATGCCTCCACGTTCATCCAAACTAAACAAGAACAGGTCTGATATAACTCTTACCAAATCTAATTTAGTGTGAGCAGTAATAAAATGAATATTCCCAAATTTTCCCAATTCTCCTAGGATCACTCCCACATCATTCTCAATAAGAGTATCATGTAAAAGAGTGATGGAATTGCTAAAAACATGACTGAACATTGAGCATAGCAAGTCTGATTTCATCATGGGGCATATCAAGAAAAGAACTTCATGAATAGCAATGAGTGAAAATTGCCCAATTCTTCCAACATCGACCAAACTCAGTCCACCATCATTGTTTGAAACTGAACTACATAGGAAATGATCTGCAACTGTAGACATAATGAAAGAGAAATCTAATTTTGAGTCAACAAACTTTGTTTCCTTTTGATAATAGCCATTCTTTATTTTCCCAACATCAAGATCTACACACGCTTCTTTCAGAAGTATCTTCTCTGCCTTTGTGTTGTGCAAGCATCCATACACCCTAACTTTCATTAAAATAAGCTTGGATTTGAAACGATCTGCAGTTCTATTTATGGCAGGGCAATGCACTAATTCTTCAAACATTCTTTCAAGTGCAACTTCTTCCTCTAAGGCCAATTTGCATGAATTTATATGCTGATGTTCCGTGACTGTACCGAATACATATGAGGACTGAATTCTGCTTAAGTACTTAAAACATATAATTTCCATATGTCTCATGGCTGTAGGTGGAATGCTAGACATCAAAACTGAAAATGCATTTGCCATATTTACAATACTAGGCTGAATGTGAATTAAATCTTTCAAGGGATAGATACTCATGATATAGGAAATTTCTTTAATATTAGTCCATTCATTATTATTGAAAAGAAAGTATGGCTGCTCTTGCTGTTGCGCTACTTGCTTAAATACCTCACTAAAGATGATATATTGTTTAGAAGGTTGTATACTAGTGACATCTTCATAAAGGTGATGTTTATGACCATTGGAGATTCTCTTTTCATGTTCAAAATGAAAATCTAACCGTTTTGGCTCCTGAAGTGCTTGCTGAGATGCTTCATTAGAGATGATATTTTGTTCAGGAAGTTGTTGACCAGTGGCATCTTCACAAAGATGATATTTGGGACTTTTATTGGAGATGTTATTCTCAAAATAAAGATCTGACTGCTCTTGTTCCTCTTCTCCAATTCCTTGTCTATAAGTCAAGGTGCTAGGAATTTGTTCAATAGCTTGACTGCAATCTGTTTTTTCTTTTGAGAGAAGCGAAACAACATAGTCATCAAGCTTATCTTTTGATTGAGTCAGACTTGTACAGATGATGCTTTCATGGGCTGACAATTGCTGCCCAACTAGATCAGCATTTTCTTAATAAGCACCCTCTACTTGATCTTTAGCATTCAAATGAGTAGAAGCATTATTACTAGCATTCTCATCAACATTGTTTGAAAAACCAAGTGTTAGATCTACTTTGCTTGCTGTACTTAGATCAGCTTGGCAAGAAACTTGAGAACCTTTTTCAGTATTTTGTCCCTTCAAAGCTTGTACATGTGACCTTTGATGATCTTTTTCCTTTTGAGACAGTAGGCTTGGCTGCATTAAGTCCTTAGGTTTGTTGTTTCTACATATGTGACCAAGAGT
Source organism: Wollemia nobilis (assembly GCA_028583015.1). Classification (NCBI taxonomy): domain Eukaryota; kingdom Viridiplantae; phylum Streptophyta; class Pinopsida; order Araucariales; family Araucariaceae; genus Wollemia; species Wollemia nobilis. The sequence goes on from JAQPPZ010016348.1 coordinate 7,212,025, forward strand.
CCAAGCTTCTTGACATTTGAAGCAACGATTCTCTTTCCTTAGCTGATTTTTGCTTTTGTATTGGTGTTCCGAAACTTGTAACTCTTTAATAGCTCTTTGTTGTGTTTTACCCTTATCTTTTCTTTGAACATTAGACTCTTCTTTCACCACCTCATTTTTATTTGCACATGTTGAAGCTCCTGTTTCCCTGTGCTCGTCAATGACCAAGAAGGGCTGCAATTTCTTTTCACACTCTTGAACTAGACTGTTAACCAAGTCATGTGTTGTAGGTGAAGCAACCAAATAATGTCTCCAAACAGCCACTAACATAGTCCACAATGGCTGAGGAATTTCATCACTTTCATTGATAATCAAAACCATAATATCTCTCATGGCTGCAATAACATTATCAGTATGTTTTGATCTAGCTGTAACAATAAAATGATGAAACATTTGGTAAATCAAATCATCCAAGCTCAAGTCTAACATGATGTTACCCAATCTAGTTCTTGCAAAAGTCTCAAGCATAGTAACTCTCCTAGCAAAATTAGAGCTTTTGACCTTTCCCAACCCTCTAAAATTGTCAACCAACAACTGCATTACCATTCTCAATGTGTCATTTCCATAAGGCTCCTTAGGTGCTGATATTCTCATAATTTCACTTAAACAGGAAGTAACCATGAGTCTTACCTCCTTGTCTGGGTGACTCAATAAATTTGGCTCAACCAAAGAAAACACCAAGGGATTCAAAGCAATTTGCATAATGTAAGAAGGTGAGCTAACAACCTTGTCTAAAATTTTCTCCACATCCCTTAAGGAATTGAGAAGGTTTTCTATTGACGGGAACGGATACCACTGTAGTGTGCTACCCTAACTTGAATTTGGCAAACCCTAGCTAATGAAATATCAATTTTCTTGCAATAATTTAGGGATCAATTAAATCACACTCAGATCTATCTGTCTAACACAATAATCATGGAAAAACACCATAGTTTTTCATTAAAACACTACTTTTATTGAATCTGAAAAGAGGGCAATTACAACCAATATTTTAACTCACAAATTTGATCAATGGGGAACTGCATAAGTCTCTGAAATGCAAAAAATAATAACTGATGAAGAACAGGTCCAAAATTTGTTGCGACTTGAAATTCTCGCGCGCGATATTAGAAATCTGGACTGGCAGGAGAACTCAAAATGCCATAACTCTTTCGTTTCTTAACGAAACCATGTCATGTAACCTGTCAAAATGAATGGCATGAAATTCTCTATCCAATTTTGAAGTCGAATCAACAGTATCTGGCCTGTGGAAAATGGAATCCCTTCAAACAAATGCCAAAAAACCTTGAATGTTGATTTGGATATCAATTTCTGATATAAAGCCCTCAATGGCTGAAATGTTGAAACTCTGCCCACAAATGCTGATCAATGCAAGCTCATATGCAAACCCTGGATGAGTTTGCCCCTCTGAGACAAAAGGGTTTTCGTCCTCTGCCTCTAAACCAAGAGGGTCTTCGTCCTCAAGGCTTTACTCTTGCAGGTTTTCGTCCACAAGGGTTCACTTCTGCAGGGTTTCGTCCACAGAAGAATTGCAAATGACTTTGCAACCAAATACAAGAGAAAGAGATCAATTACAATAACAATGGATGTGTAGAATAAAGCCCAAGCCTCCTTTTATCAACCAAAACCCTAATTCTCCATTGAGAATTATATTTTATTTTATTTTAATAAAATAGCTAAATTAACCTTATAACTCCCTAATGTGGCGCTAACCCTTATAACCCCTTTTCTTTTATTTTATTTATTATTATTTTTCTTTTCCAAGCCACATAAACATTAACACACCACATTTTATGTATAATCCTAATAATTAAAAATTAGGGACATTACAGGTTCTTGGATTTTTCTTCCCATAAATCCATTCTCCAACTCTTCATCCAAGGCCCCATCCATTGGAGTACCATCCAAGGCCCCAGTCTAGTTCTACCCTACTCTTATTCCTGCACCAACTGCTCCCCGTCTATCTTTGATCGCTCCAAACCCTGGTCCATTCGCTCATTTTCCCGCCTATTCCATTTTTTAACTTAAACATCCATTTACGAGTTAAAAATAATTGAAAACCCTATTTTTTGGGTTTTCCTTTTTTCCCCTTTTTAGGTTTCGACCTCTCGATGGTTATTCGTCCTTCCTACTACTCTCGTCAACTAGGTCAAAGCATAATTTTTTGCCGCTACTATTGCTCGCCACCACTGTTGCTTCCAGTTTCGTTTGTTATTTTTTAGCCCGTTGTGTGCAAGGGTTTTCGTTGTGCAACCCACTACAAGCATGCATCCTCCACCTGCGTACTGTGTATGTTTTCTGACTCTAGTCATTGCAGTCTAAGTTCTTGATTTTTATTTTCTAGATCTTCTTCGATTTTTTGTGTGAATATGAATATTCCAAAATTTATCATCCTTCTTCTTGACATTTTCCTACAATAGCCTTTACAATACCAAAACTCCACCTCTACTATCTATGCATTGCATCTTAGTAGAGTAATATTTTTAAAACTTTGCGCTATCATAGTCTGCTTTACCAGATCTAGATTGCTAGTTTCCTTCTTGAAGCATAAGTGCAACCACAACAGTTGTAATAAATAGTTTATATGAAAACATATTAATGTTATAAAATAAATCAAATATTATCAATAAAAACATTAAAGTAAATCTTAATCATTATTTGATTCAAATAGTAAACATTATCTTGTTAGCTTCAAAAAAACTTACTACTTCCTCTGACCATAGAAAACATAATTTAACTTTAAGATCCTCAATGAAAACTCCTCTATTGGTTAACCTATCTGCACATTTGTTTCCTTCTCTTAACGTATGTCTAAACCTGATTTCTTTAAACTCTATAGCAAGGTCTTGTATTTCCATAATTATCTCTTGCATGTTGCATGGAGCCTTTGCTTCCATCTGAATTGCATTTACTGCTATCAATGAATCATCTTCCATCCACACTCAGTTCCATTTCATTTGTCTCCATATTTTTAACCCTTTCAAAGCAACCCAAAATTTAGCTTCATGTCTTAAATCCTCTATTGAAAGCATAATTAGACAATATATCTCTTCTATTATTTATAGTTTTTCCTCATGCTACTACTAGTCTTGGATTTTCTTTAGATGCTCCATCAAAATTCAATTTGACCAACTCCACTTCTAGTGGTTTTCACTTAGTATTATTTGCCTTCTTTTTGTTTCTCCTGTACTCGATATCATAATTCCATTTGATGACTTGACTTCATCCATCAAGGTTCTTTGCTTCAAGACTAGGGATTAAGTGAGTTGATAGGGTTGGTTTAGCCTCCTTTATGGCTAAATAAATATTTATTTTCATTACCTCTAAATTGCTTTTCATTCCTTTAAATATTCTTCTATTTCTTTCCATCCATACAATTGTATCTTTTGATATATCCTAGATTGTCTGTAAAGCTTGACTTTTAAAAGTGCTTTGCCATTGCTTTAACCTTTCTTCAATTATGCTATTCATAACCATGTATTTACCAAACACTTTAATAATACATCACCATTGTTTTAAGACTATTAAGCAATGTCCCAAGAGGTGATATATACTCTCCTCCTTTATACACAGAGCACATTATGAGGTTCCATGAAAACCCCTTTTCATAAGGTCATCTCAAGATAAAATTATTTTTGACCTACTAGCCAAACAAGCATTTCGACTTTAGGAATGCTTGGGATATCCCAAATTGTTGGAAATTTTGAGTAATAAGGTTGTCATTGATGTTAAGTGTTTCGTACAAGGCAAAGTCCCTTTTGGTACAAGCAAAGTGGTAAAAGAATTGGTTATAATATTTTATATTATAAACCAAAAAGGTTGGCTAAAAGGTTGAAGACAAAAGATTACCCCCATGTTTTTAAAAAGAAAAAGAGATATTATAATATTATAAATATTATAATAATTAAGCTAGAAGGGCTTATTAAAAAGAAGGGAAAAAGAATTGATGAAAAACCCATGCAAAAGTATTATTTAATACTAAATTAAATAATATTTAAAATAAACATAAAGTTAAATATTATATTAATAAATAATTAAATTTGAATTTGGCTAAGGCACCAAAAATCAAATTTAAAATATTGGAGGCATCTATTTCCACCGACGTTTATAAAATCACCTTGGAGCATATAAAAGGAGGAAAGAAAAATTTAATGCAACATTCGAAACAAAACAAGTCTATGCGTATGTGAACGAAATCGAACGAAGGTAAGAAGAGAAACGTGGAAGTTTCTCATTCGTCGAACGAATGTAAAGAGTAAAGCAAAAGCGACAAGTGCTTTTGGTGCAGCAAGGGCTGGTAGCCCGAGTGACAGGCGGGTCCTGCATTGGTCGTTGGCAGAAGGAAGGTTCGGGGTTCGATTCCCCCTAGCATCGGTTGAAGGTTTTAATTTTTGGCTCGGAAGCGGCAAGTATAAAGTGGTGAGACTAAAGCTTAGTCTCAACCACTTGGCTAGCGCTATGCTTGGTGAGCTGAGGTCAAAGGGTCAATTCCCGTCCACAATAAAGCAAAGATTTTTTGTTGACTAAGGTATGCACCATGGTTAGTTTATAAGGTATGCACTATGTTTGTTGGCTATGGTAATATTTGGCGGATGATATTTGATTTGACCTATAGTTGAAACTTAGGAGATATAAGGAGAAATATTTTTGCATTATTTTAAAGGTTTGAATGGCATTTATTTTATGAGATTATAGTGATAAGTGTGTAGTTAGTTTATGTATCATTGTAATTCTTTTATCTTTGAAAATAAATTGGAGTGAAAATTATTTTGAAATAGTGGAGATAAAAGGTGTAAGAGTCTTGTTATTTGATTGTAATTCTTGTTTTATAAAAAGGATAAATATTTGAGAGAGTTTTGCATTGTCAATGAAAACTAGAGAAGAATTCTAGAATATTATTTTCAGAATTCTTTGAGCATCTTGTTGAGGGAATACTCATGTGGAGGTTTGAGATAGACTATTGTTATCTAACCTTGGTGTGGCACAAAAGGAATTGATTGTGAGTGAGACATGTTTTGAAGACATATCTCCATAAAAGCAAAGAGGTATGGGCACATTATCCTTTGTTTGAGGTGTTTTTGGAATGAATATTGTAAAACATAAGGTGGAGTGAAAAGGATTGTTTGATAAGCATTGTTGGAAATATTTGAGTGAGTTTTATATGCTTCAGTATTGAATGTTTTGAGAACACTTGAGATAGAGATTATGAATTATTTGAGTTAGGGTTTGAGACCTACATTATGCTCTTTGTTGGAAGAAGTGTGAAACATTTGGTTAGGGTTTGTAAGCAAGTGGTGCTTCATGGTTGAATGATTGTGTGAAACTCTTGAGCATTGGTTTTGAGTGATACTGAAAGTGAATGTGCAAATCAAGAAGATAGGTGTCATATGCTAGACTAGATCTATCTTTAAAAAAGCAATAAAAGTAAGACATGTGGAAGCGACAGACTTAATGATTGAGTATAATATATTGAGTTTTTGATAGAGTACATCATTCTCTATATGTTCCAGAGGTTAAACGAATTCTGATATGTCTAAACTGCTTCAAGTTAAAGGAATTACCTTGAATATTAGACAAAGCATTTGATAACATTGTATGTAAGATTTGAGAGCAGATTGAGCAAGTTCTTGAGAGGACTTGAAGGTAGATTTGAGCAAGTCTTGGTGAAAACTTGAGAGTAGATTGAGCAAGTTCTTGAGAGGACTTAAAGGTAAATTTGAGTAAGTGTTGGTGAAGACTTGAGAGCATATTGAGCAAGTTATTGAGAGGACTTGAAGGTAGATTTGAGCAAGTCTTTGTGAAGACTTGAGAGTAGATTGAGCAAGTTCTTAAGAGGACTTGAAGGTAAATTTGAGCAAGTCTTGGTGAAGACTTGAGAGCAGATTGAGCAAGTTCTTGAGAGGACTTGAAGGCAAAATTGAGCAAGTCTTGGTAAAGACTTGAGAGCAGATTGAGCAAGTTCTTGAGAGGACTTGAAGACATATTTGAGCAAGTCTTGGTGAAGACTTGAGAGCAGATTGAGCAATTTATTGAGAGGACTTGAAGGCAGATTTGAGCAAGTCTTGGTAAATACTTGAGAGCAGATTGAGCAAGTTCTTGAGAGGACTTGAAGACATATTTGAGCAAGTCTTGGTGAAGACTTGAGAGCAGATTGAGCAATTTATTGAGAGGACTTGAAGACAGATTTGAGCAAGTCTTGGTGAAGACTTGAAAGCAGATTGAGAAAGTCTTGGTGAAGACTTGAAAGCAGATTTAAGCAAGTCTTGGTGAAGACTTGAAGGCAGATTTGAGCAAGTATTATGAAGACTTAAGACAACATTAAGAGTAGGTTTGATTTGTTCAAGCTTTATGTTAAGGCTTGGGGCAGATCTAAGAAAAATTGATCAAGCTTTGTGTTAAGTCTTGGAGACAAATTTGAGATAGAGATTAGTGCAGATTTACGAGCAGAGTTAGATTAGATTTGTATTAGACTTAGGACAGAGTTTGATGCAGATTTGAGATAGAGTTGAGAGCAAGGTGATAGAGTAAAAAGGACAGTAGTCTCCAATGGATAAATATCCATTAGCTAGTATAGTGGGGATAGAGGTCTCCTGTGGAGAGAGATCCATAAGCTAGAGTAGTGGGGGTAGAAGTCTTCTAGAAGATCACCAGCTAGAGCAGAGGGGAAAGAGTTATCCTGTAGATAGAGATTCACGAACCAGAGCAAGGGGAAAGAGTTCTCCTGTGGAGTGTGATCCATGAACCAGCTGGGAAGATAGAGTTCTTTTGTGGAAAGAGATCCACGAACCAATTGAGGAGATAGAGGTCTCATGGATCAAGTTCCACGAACCAGAGAAAAGGGTAAAGAGTTCTCCTATGGAGGGAGATCCACAAATCAGAGCATAGGGGATTGGTGTCTCCTTTGGACAAAGGTCTATAAATATTGTAATAGGGAATTTATTCCAAAGAGATTTGTTGAGAAAATTTTATTAGAAAAAATTTCTTCGTGGAGTAGCCCACATTGGGTGAACCGCGTTAAATTGGTGTCTCCTTTGTGTGTGATGATTTATGCATTGCTTTGATTACTGCTATTGATATTGCCATTGATAATATTGAATAATATTGTTTGAGAAATAAAAGTGAAAGTTGGTCTTATACTGTTCACCCCCCCTCTCATATAAGCTTGTGTTCTTCACAAATATCTCTCCATATTCTTGTTGTATTCATAATTTGATGATGCTTTATATTATATCTTATTCTTGTCGTGTGTTCTCATCAGATATTCAACTCCCAAATCAACTTATCCTTGACTCCCCTCAGAATAATCATTGTTGTTATTTTTTGCTCAATTGCTTCCTAGCATCAATGTCTTGAATACTTGTAAAAAAATATTTTTTTCATTTGTATCTTCCTTCTTGATCTTTGTACACAATGTTTGAAACCCTTTCACCATATTTATCTTGAAGTAATTTCATCCATGGTTTCAAAATTGGATATAGATTGAGTGGTTTTTTTATCACACCAACTATCCATCCAAATAGAAAAAATTCTTCAGTTCCCACCACCCATCTTAGATATTTACTCACTAGATCAATTGTTTTTTTTAACTATTCCATAGTGCAAAACCATCTAGAAGTGAGAATGCAGTAAATATTAAGCTTGGGTTATAGGGCTCAATGTACATACTTAGAAGATTTTTTTCCCATTCTCTTTGACTCTCTTTGTTGTACAATATCCAAATTACTTTTCCCCAAAGAGCTAAGTTTGCATATGGGAGAACTCTTAAACTGAATTAATTACAATCTCCCCTAATTTTCCCCTAGTTTTACAATAAGTCCCTTCATCTAGCCAATGATTTGAGAGCATGCATTTGTATATTTTTTTGCTATTAAAATTTGTCCTCTCCTATTGTTAGTCCATGAATAATTGTCCTCTTCAAATTCAACCCTCCATAGATTATTGTTTTGAATAAAAGCTAAGAAATCTCTTATACTTTGGGTTATTTTCCTAATTTCCCTAAATTTTCATCCAACTTGGTTATGGCATTAAAATTTTCTATGATTATGAATTAGGTTTCTCGGTATTTACTTATTGTAAAGGTTTCAATCCCACTCCATACTTTTGATTTCATTGATTGAGTTATAGGTCAATATATAATGATAAGGATGAAATGAATATTTGCAAAGTAGAATTTGACTAATAAGGCTATCCAATGCCTAGTTTTATGAATGGTTTCATAGGAGGTTCTAAAAAAATTCCAACATTTTAGAATTCCCTCTATTGCTCCTTCAAAATCCACAACATCCTATTCACATCTTGCCCATATTGCTTTCATAGTTTTGGAAACTTCTTCTTTTGTCATTTTAGTTTCTTGGATACAAAGAATATTAGGCTTATTACTTAAAATAAATGTCCTTGATACACTTATGCTTTGAGGGGGTATTAGCAACCTTTATTTTCCATGAGATGGTAATCATGTATTATTAGGGGCTACTAGCCCCACTTGTGAATTACCAATATCACTTTGCTATTTGGTAAAGAGATGTTCAACCAACTTAAAACGTGTTCATTTCTCTATGTTTGCTCTTGCTTCCCTGGCTATAACTTGATAATTTGAGGGTTTTCCTCTTTTTCCCTTGCTTGTATCAAGAGTAGGTCTTATTATTCTATTCCTCAATATTCTTTCACAAATTTCCTTTTCATTAGATTTGTTCTCTCTTACCTCTGCTATGAAAATTTTTGACTTGTCCTACTAATTTTCTAGTATTTCCTTATTAATGGTAGAGGTATTAACATCTAACACTATATTTTATCTACCATTTTTCTTCTCGAAATGGTGCATGGTACTTCAAGAGGGTCTTCAAAATATAATGAGGTACATTTCGTAGGTTTAATTGAAATGTTCATCCCTAAATAATGATCATATTGAATAGATGGTTCCTTGTTAGTATTATAATCATGTTGCATTGTGTCCTATAAGATTTGATTTACTTTTATTCATTGGCTAAAACATTAAAAGAATTGGTATCTTTTCCAATATCCTTCCTTAATAGTCTCCACAATTTATTTACTTTTATTTATCTAGACCTAATTTTTGGAAGTTGAAAACCATCATCATCCATATTTATTTGTTTCTCTTATCATTTTCTACATATGTTTCTATTGGACTCTTCTTAGGGTACGATATATCAATATGACCCACCTCATGGCATCTATATTTAAAGATATATTTTCATAATCTATGGTTTGGATCCATAGCTTACCCCCATACTTAAGAATGATTATGATAAAGGTTTATTTATACCAATCATGACCAATATATGAGCATAATATCCAAAAATCCATCTTTTGTAGTTTATGAAATCTCAAGGAATTCTCCTAGAATGTTGCCTATTGACTTGAAGGTATCCATTTCCCATAGTTCAATGGGTAGCCCATACATCCTAACCTAGATTGGTAGTAGGGATAGATTTATTATTTCAAGTGCAAATTCTTCATACCGGTAGGTAAGGAAGAGTCTTGCTCTTTTTATAAACCAAGGACCCCTTTTAGGATGCTATCTCTTTCCTTATTGGAACAAAAATGGATAGGAAGAAATGATAGACTCACTCTTGGAGACTTCCAACTCCTATCAATCCATTTTCTCAAGGCAAAAGCCCTTGGCTAAGACTCGTTAAATTTCCCAAAAATTATCCTATCTTTGAGCAACAAGGATTGCTTATCTATAATATTCTCACAAACCTCTACTACTAGGGATGATTCTAAGGATTTAGTTGTAAATGGATCCATGGGAAGGAAAATATTACTCAAAATCTACTAAAATATACCAGTATATCCTATAACGATTATATTAGTTGAAAATAAATCTATAATAAACTGCATGCAAAACTTCTAAGATAATGAAGGAAAAAAATAAACTTCGCTAAAAAATTATTGGAAAGACAAAATCTCTTGCCTCGTTGATGCCATAGACTTTCATTGCTCCTCCCATTGTTCAAACCCTAGCTAACAAATATCTACAATTTTGTTTTTACGACTTAAAAAATCAGCATTGCCCTTGTTTTGGATGGTCGACTTCATAAGGTTGTATTTCCCTCAATACTACTCATTTTAAAGCTCTTCAAATTATGTGTAAATTGATCCATAAATCATCTAAATCAAACAGTCCTTCACAAAGAAATCACTCTTAAAATATGAGATTTGTTGTAAAATTCCTTATTACTTCCAAATTCAATATTCAATATGGCGCTTCAAATTCAATTAGATATATTTCTTCAATTTCAAATATTATTCTTCAATCTTAATTTCCTCCAAATGACAATTAATTCCTTTGTTGTTAAAATATTTTTATCTCCAAATTTAATAATTTCTTTCTTCTTCAATAATTATTTATTGTCTCCAAATTCTTTCATTCAATGGTCAAATAAAATTTCTTTCTTCAATTCAATTTTTTTATCTTCAACTTAATATCATTAATTTATTTCTTCGATATTATTCAAATACTTGTGCTCTTCTATAATTTTCCTTCAATTAATTTCTCATAATAAATTTATTCACCTTCAAATATTTGAAGTTATTTCTTTCCTTCATCTTCAAAATTTTATATAATTTCTTTCCTTCGTCTTCAAATATTTCAAATTATTTCTTCTCTAATCTTCCTTTTTCTATTTTCCAACCAAAAAAATTATATTTTAGTTTTATTAATAAAAAAAATTACATTTGGTGATTCAATAGTGTGATCTCTACTTCAGATGACTTAGCGACTAGTATATAAATCTAATAACATCATTACATTCACAAGGACTTTGTATGGTTCTAATTTAATGAAGTTATCTTCGTGATTGACTAGGTCTTGGCGAGACCTTTTGGTATCCTCTGATGCTTCAATCGAGCTCCCAGAGCTAGACCCGTAGAATAAGAATGGAGCTCTTTGCTTGCATATCTGACTACCATCACTGAGTAGACAATGACTCGGGCTAACTATTATTAAGTAGGAAAATTCATGGACTTGTGATCGAACATAGATCTAATGTGAAAGTAGATTAGTCAAAAATGGATTCTAAAGGATCAGTTGGAAGTAATTTTTATGCCGAATAACTATATACTCTATAATTTTTTTATTTTTATTTATTTTTTTTAAGCAAAAAATCCCTTGCAGGGCCGCCTTGGTCTGAGAGACCATGAATAGGGGGTTCTACACCGTCAAATTCACCCGAGAGTCGCACCCGACCCTACCCGTACCAACATTATCAATTGGATTTTGGATACCCAATTCAGCTTATTCGTAGGGTGGAGATGTGAACCTGGGACCTCCCTTGGAGGATTGCCCTCTCCTCTCCAACTCACCTACAACACCTGGGTGAAAACTAATTTATAGTGGAAAACACCCCTTTCGAGGTGCCACTTTCAACAGGTTGGGCATAGGAGGAATGGAGCCTTGTCGGCCTCTACCAAGACATAGGACATTCCTAACTATACCATATATCTGTAGGATGGAGACAAGGGGAATGGAACCTGGGTCGGCCTCTACCAGCACCTAGGGCATTTACCACTGCACCACAACAAGCAGATAATATAATTTATAATTTTAACTACGAAGAGGATCTAAGGAATATCCTAATGGGAGGCCTATGATTCTTTGGCAAGCGAGGTTTGTTCTTGGATTGTTGGCACCTTGACTTCAATCCATTTAAAGATCAATTTTTCTTTGTGCCAATGTGGATCAACCTTCGTATTTTACCCTATGAATTGTGGAACCCATAGGTATTGGATTGTGAAATCAATTGAAAAACTAATTTCAATGGATTCAATGATGGAGGCTTGCACTTGATTGATCGTGGCTCGCTTATGTGTAATGGCAAACTTGTCTAAACCCCTCCCTAAGTTGATGAAGTTAATGTTTGAGCATGGAGTTAGAACCAAACTATCGCCTATGAAAATGCCCATTTCATATACAACTTATGTGGCAATAGTGGTCATGGTTCAAGAAATTGCCTAGAGTGATTGAAATAATAACCAAAGAAGGCGTTTATGTGGTGCTCAAAAATATGTTCTTAGATCATAAATTAGAGTAGGCAAGAGGATAGAACTCAAGAGGAAGTTGAGACAAGGACCAATAATGAAAATGAAGTCGAGCATTTGGAAGAGGGTGATATCCCCTAAGAAGTAGAATAATTAGAAAATGAGGAAAAAGCTATTGAGTTTGAAGTTGATGAATTGAATGATGCAAGAATGGATGAAATTAATGAAAAAGAGCAAGGTCAAAATTTGGATGACGAAGAAGTACAAATGAAGAAAGATGATATGGAAGGTGGTGCCATGCAACTATATCAAGAAACTGGCTTGGATGTGATAAATGAATAAAAACATCCTAAGTAGTTGATGATAATCACAAGAAGTGAAGGAAGAGTATGGATGTCAAAAAAGACTCAAGGGGATGCCTAAGTGCCTCCAAACTTCGGTTTAAAGAAATTGAAAAAGAGATTGTAAATGGGACACAAAGGACCTTGGACTTGAATGGGGGTGGAGAAACCCCAAAAATACTTAGAAAATGAAGATATTATCTTCGAATATAAGGGAGGTGAGCTTGAGCACCAAACAAAGAATAATCAAAGACATGAAGAAAGACCATGATCCCAACATATTTTCATTACAAGAGTCAAAATTGCAAGAAGAAAAATTTGCTAAAACAAAAGAGAAAATCTGGAAGAATGCAGGCTTGGTTGCAAAAGTGACAAGCAGACATTCATGAGGTATCCTAATGTTGTGGAAGGAGGAATTGATGGTAGGCAAGATGTTGCATTCTTCGGGTAAAACAATTTATGTATTATTTCAATATAAGTTAATGAAAGAGGAATTTGTGGTGACGACAATTTATGCTCCATTACCACATCATGATAAAATTTGGCTTTGGGAAGTGTTATCCATAACTATGTAGTCTTAGGCAAATCTCCCCTAGCTTATTGTTGGGGACTTCAACAACTCACTTCTAGTTGAAGATAAAATAGGAGAAATATAGGAATTAGGGAAAGTCGTTGAGGACCTATGAAGGTTCATGGCATATTTTTACCTGATGGATCTAGAACTGCATGGTTGTAGGTATACTTGGACTAACCACATAGTAGGGGAAATGTGTAGGTTGGAAAAAATGATGGCCTCTGAAATATGGGTGGAAAATTTTACCAATTATAATATGAAATCTCTCTCCCAAAATAGGTTCAAATCATAGCTCATTGTTGTATGTAACTGAAGATAGGTTGAGGAAGAAGTATCCTTTTTGCTTTGAGAACATGTGGCTCTCCCACCCAGGGCTAGAAGAGAAAGTTAAAGAATGGTGGAAATTGGAGGTCATAAGGACAAATATGTTCATGGTGGCAAAGAAACTACAATATGTCAAAGCCCAACTAAAAATCTAGAACAAGGAAACCATTGGGTGGATCAATAAAAAGAAGTAACAAATTAAATATGACATTGGCTAGGTGGAGATGGAAATCTAAAATACATGAAGGTTTGAGGATCTTGCTGAGTAGGAGAAGGAGAAACTATGTGAAATTCATAATATAATTGCCCAAGAGAAGATGCATTGATGATAGAAATCTCGAATCACATGTATGAAGGAAGGTGACCGAAACACTATTTTTTGCCTCACAATAATCAGACACAAGGTTGCTAATAAAATCATGAAGATCAAAAAAGAAAATGGTGAGTATTCTCAGGACCCTAAGGAGATCAAATAGATGGGTGTGAATTTCTTTAAGGAATTACTCTCAAATGATTAACCAATTGAGGAAACAATACGGAAGATCTTGTTAGAACATATTCCTTTCCTGATATATGAAGATATAAATAATAGTTATTGAAGCCCTTCACCAAGGAAGAGGTCAAGGATAAAATCATGTTCCTCCCAAAGAATAAAGCACCTATCCTGGTAGATTTTCATCATAATTCTTCCAACACTTATGGGACATAGTATAATAAGATGTTTGGAAGATGCTATGTAAATTTCAGACCTCTAATGCCCTACTAAATTCATGGAATAACACATTCCTAGCATTGATCCCTAAAGTCTAGGGTACTAATGAGTTCAAGAATTTTTGCCCAATTAGTCAGTGTAATACAATTTATAAGCTAGTGACAAAGTTGCTAGCTAACCAATTGAAGCATATATTAATAGAGATCATTTTGAAGGAATACTATGGATTTATGAGCAAAAGATAAATAATGGATGATATTATGGAGATACATTAAGTGTTGCATTTTATGGATAGGAGAAAGGGGGAAGGGGTATTCTTGAAATTGGATATGCAAAAGGTATGTGATAGAGTAAATTGGAATTTCTTGGATCAGGTCCTAAGCAAGTTTAGCTTCGGTCCTGAAAGGAGAAAATGGATTAGCGCATGTGTTTCCTTTGATTAATTCTCTGTACTCATAAATGAGGAACCTGCAAGTTTTTTCCAATAATTATGGTAAAGGCTTTGGGTAAAGTTGGAGCAAGGAAAGATAATGGTAGGATCAAAGGCCTACATTCGAAAACAAGTTTTCCAGTCACCACACACCATCAATTTGTGGATGACACAATTATTTTGGGATAATCTTCATTGATGAAAGCAAAGAAAATTTTGAGGTCTTGAAATATTATGAACGAATGTCCTAGTAGAATATAAATTTCAATAAGAGTAAGCTATTATTTCTAAACACCCCCTCCCCCGCTTAGACAAAGGAGGGTTGTTGATTTATTTGGTTGCCACATAAGTTCCTTTCCTTGCACCTATTCCACTCTTGAAAGGAAGAATAAAAGAGGATCTTTGAAAAGCCCTCATGGAAAGATTTAAAATGAGACTAGCAAGTTGGAAAGGTGCTACACTCACCCACGCAGGAAAGTACCAACTCATTAAAATCACTCTTTAAAGAATCTTTATTTACTGCTCTTTTGTCTTTCAAATCCTAGGCATAGCGACTAAACAGATTGATCAAATATGCAATAACTTCTTGTGGATTGGAGTGGAAGAAAAGAAACAATTGGTGCTAGTGGCTTGGAAGAAGGTATGCTAGCCTAAGAAATTTAGAGGGTTAAGCCTTAGGAAAATAAAGCATTTCAATTCATATTTTTTTGGAAAGCTGACCTATAGACTCAATACTAATGAAAAACAACTTAGGTTCAGATGTGTAAGGCCAAATACCTAGAGGGACAACATAATTTCTTGAGGTTGGAATCCCTCTCGAGGGAATAAACCTTTTGAAATGGAGTTAAAGAATACATGCAAATATTTCAAGATCAGATAAAGTGGAATATTAAGGGAGGCTTTCAAGTTTTCTTTTGGGATGATATTTGGCTAGAGCATGTTCCACTAGCTCAAATACCAATCTTCAAAGAGTTGGTAGTTTGGGCATCAGGCAATCTGGGTATAATGGTGAACTCTTATATTTTCATCAAGGATGGTAAGAATTAATGGAAGCAAATTTCCCCAAAAAGAGAAGAGTTAATGGAATCAACAAACACACTCAATAGGATATTACAAAGGACTTTCATAAGTGAGCTGAGTGGAAAGGATGATTTGTCTTGGTTGGATATAAATTTGGCTCCTATTTAGTAAAAAAAGGATATAAAGTCTTGACAAGGAATATTCATAACCTAGAGTTTCCTAACAAGAAAGTTTGGATAAAAGGCTTAACACCAAAAATTGCCTTCTTCTTTTGGTTGGCCTTCCTGAACAAGTTTCTAACCATTGAGAATTTGAGAAAAAGAGGTATGTCATTGCCTAGTTGCTACATTCTATGTTTAAAAGGAGTTGAAGATGTGAATCACTTGCTACTACATTGCAACTACTCTAGGAGGGTGTTTTGGGAAGTGTTTCAACATCTACAAATCACATGGGTCATGCCTCAAACATTTCAACAGTTGGTATACCAATGGAAGATTCCAAAAATCCTAAAGAAACAAAGCTTCTGGTGGTATAAGGCTTTATCGCACTATGCCTGGGCCATATGGAAGGAATGTAATAGAAGAACTTTTAGGGAATAAGGACTTGATGAGAATGTGTTGGCCATGAGGATTAAATTCATTATTGATGAAAATATAAACTTTAAACCATAGAAGGAGGAGGATAAGAATGAAGTGTAGGAGGTGGAAGACTTGTAGGCTCGTAATGAAAATGAATTGCAATAATTATGATAGAAAATGTGATAGAGCCTCATCCCTGACCCAATAATTAGATCCAAATAGAAAAACCTGGAGTCATAATGTGTGGTTACAATTTATAGGAAGAAAATTTATCCAAGGATTAAGAGATATCAAGTGAAGCAGTTTTCATTAAAGTCGCATGAGTTTCAAAAGGTAAAAGTGGGAAGGGTAGCGAACACACTGGATTTGGAAAGGATATTGGCTAGATTTTCTAGGTCGCATATTGTGTTTGATTGTTGGAATGCAAATCTCCTCAAAAATCATTAGTGTCCACCTGAGATGCTTAGTTGCCTCGTTGGCAACACAATATTCAACCTCTATGGAGGATTATAAAATAATGGAATTGCATTTGGAACACCATGAAACCAGGTCAAATCCCAAGTAGAACACAAATTCTGTGGTGGATTGTCGCTCATCTAAATCACCTACCCAATTAACATCCAAAAAGCCTTTCAAAATCAAAGGGGAACCAATGGAGTAGTGAATGCCCGTATGATGTATTCCTTCGATATAGATGAGAAATCACTTTGCTATTATCTAGTGACTCTCTCGAGGAGCCTATATATACCTAGAACAACAGCTAATAGCAAAGGCTATATTCGGTCTAGTGTGAGTGAGATAGAGAAGTCCTCCTACAAGAGATCAATATAGAGTTGCATAAATTGAAGGTGTGGTACAATTAGCTCGAAGTTTCAAACCTAAAGCAAATGGGTCTTAGCAGGCTTACACTCCTTTATACTAAACTATTAAGAAGATCCAAAGTATGCTTTAACTAAGAATTGGTAATGTTATAATTTTTTGTATCAATCTCGACACCAAAACAATAGTGTAAAAATAATCTCAAAGGTGGAACGAAGCCATGACTTCATATCTTGAATTAGGGTAGTGGAATTGCCTATGATGAGAAGATAATTAACATACAATATAATCACTAGAGTTTCTTCATCATCATGTTTAATGTAAATATCAAGTTCAATCTTACATTGCTAAAATCCACAACCAATGAAAAAAGAGTGGATGTTCTCATACTAAGCATGAGAAGCCTACTTAAGACCATACAAAGATAAAGTGAAGAGACATACCAATTAAATAGGGCCCTCTAGCTAAAATTTAAGTGGTTATTTCAAGTATATTCCCTCCTAAAGTTCTCCATGGAGAAGGAACTCTTCACATCCATTTGATGCACCTTCCATCCATAGGAGAAAACAATGGAAAAATATTATTTTGACAGTCCACCCTAGCTATAGGTGCAAAAGTCTTAGAATAGTCCACCCCCTCCTGTTGAGAGACTCCCTTGGCAATAAGCCATATCTTGTGTTTTTCAATCTAACCATTCGATGTGTACTTGGATTTATAGACCCACTTACACCCCATAAAATTAATCTTTTCTAGAAGAGGTACAACTCCCATGTTATGTTCTTCATTAGTACCTCATAATTTGTTGCCATAACATCTTCCCATTAAGGTTTGCCCTTAGCCTGAGAGTACGTAACAAGATCTTGAGAATGGGCTACCTTCGAGAGCAAAGCCTAGGAAGGAGCCTTCTAATGTCACTCAAGGTACATAATAGGCTATGCACCCTTTAGAAGCATCACTTGGGTGTAGGATGTTCAAAATAAGCATGAGTATCTTGCACCGTCTCAACATCAAAAATTTAAATGGAAGAATTCAACTCCTCACCACTCGCCTTATCATGCAAAAGTGGAACATTATGAACTAAACCATCCTCCTCATCCTATCCTACTCTAGGGGAAGAGGAAACTACCTCTGAAATTATCATCAAATCTATAGGCAACGAGCAACCACTAGAAGATGAAGATGCTCTAATGGGAATGGAAATAACCAATACATCTGAAGAACCTACTAAATATGGAATAGACAAATAATTAGGAAAATTGATAGCTAAAATATCTGGAGGGAGAGTGGAAGAAGTACCTAGAATAATCCCATCAAATATGACATCTCTCCTCATCAATACCTCATGCCTCTATGGATCATAGAGATGATATGCCTTTAAAGGTATTAGAATACCCCACAAATATACACATGGCTTTTTGGTGCTTCCTTTTTTTCAAATGTCCTTGGGTACATAGGCCCATGCTAAAGACCCAAAGATCCAAAATTGTGACACATGGTTTATTCCCTATTAATTTCTTAAGAGGTGTCATCTCTCGAACAACCCTTGTAGAAACCATGTTAATGATAAATCCTCCACAAGTGTCCATCTCACCTCAAAACTTGTGATCTAGTCTCTTGGCATGAATAATACAATGAGTCACCTCCATGATTACCTTGTTTTTTATTTATGCTACACCATTATATTTAAGAGTGTAGTGAATATTCCTCTAATATGTTATTCTATGAGTGGCCAAAAATATGAAAAGTGTGACTAACATATTCACCACCCCCATTTGTTCTTAAACACTTAATCCTTCTATCTGGTTGATTTTTAATAGCAACCTTGAAAGTTTTGAACCTATCAAACACTTCTTCCTTGGTATAAATAATATATAGCCACACATATCTAACAAATTCATTAATCAAAAGAAGAATGTACCTATTTCCTTAAAGAGAAGGTTTTCCCATAGGTCAGCAAATGTCACTATGTAGGATCTTCAAAGGGTAAAATGCCCTCCTGTTTTAGAAAGGTCTCCTTATGATGATTTTCCAAGATGCATCCCTCATGTGCACCACTTAAAGGGGATATGTGTAGAAGTATAGTAGCCATCTCATGTTGACTCATGTACCTAAAGGAACCATAACTAAGATGCCCAAGCCTATGATGCCATTTTCTACTCTCATTATTAGTATGCACAACCATTCCAACAAACTTCTTCTTGTTAAAATAGGAAGTAGAAAGAGTTGGTCTTTTGCCCAACTTATACATATGATCAAATTCATCACAAAATCCAAAAGCAAAAACCTAAACCTATTTTTCATATACTTTATTACCCATCTATTAGGTCAAAATTCTAGTATAATGCGATAAATAGACAAAAAGTTAGGACTAACATTAGGAACATCAAGTACCATATCAAATGACAAAGATCTAATCATGATGTCGCCACTTCTATCCACTTGCAATGAAGAGTCATCCCCAATAACAACATATTCTCTTGCATGAGTTTTGTTGTAGCCTTGAAGAAGGTGTTTGTGCTTTGTCATATGCCTCGTAGCCCCTAAATCAACTATCCACTCATCTATAAAGGTGGATGTCCAATATACAAAATGGATTGTAATACGAGCCTATGAGGTTTGTTATTCAAGGCCATCCTCAACTTGCACATATAAGACAACAATGCCAGCATTCCCCTTTCTTACTACTTCAAACTTTTTGATCCAAAGCCTACAAAATTCTGCTTTCTATCCTTCTTTCTTGTAAAAATTTTAAGTTAGTTTCTTGAAGGGCTTCTTAGATTATTTTTTTCATTTTTGTGGCCTTTTTATCATTATGATTTTTTACTTCTTTTAAAGGTGTCTGATTAAAAACACAATTGTCCTTACATCTATACCTCCTAACTTGCAAATATAAACAAAAATGTGTGCCTTCTCATTTGCATATTCTTTACAAGATGAAGATCGATGGACTTTCGATGACCCATTAATGCTATGTTTGAAGACCTTGAATGTTCATGCTTCAAATGATCCTCACTAGACAACCTTTACTAAGGATTATTTAAGCTCTTTAAATGACCCATATCTTAATGACCTGATCAACAATCTTTGACTCAACTCCTTCTGATGATTAGTTATCTTCAAATGACCTTCATTTGCATAGATGACTCTTTTATTTGCACATTATTTTTAGATGAACCAGTGCACGTCTAAATGAAATGATCTTTACATTAGATGGAATATTGTCTTAGATGAAAATTTTTTTTGAATGACTCTTTCAAGCACAATTAGAAAACAACACTCTTTATAGATGACGTAACATCTTATGATGATAATAGCATAGACAATCCTTCAACAAACCTCTTCCTTCACTCTTCTTCATTTTGGAAATCTTATGCAACAAAATACATCTATAGAAAGACTTCTTTGGTCTTTAAATCTCAAAAATTTAAATCTTTTCCAATGTACAAACGATAACCTTATTTTCTTTCTCCATCCATTATTCATACAAGTAGCGGATAATAAGATGATAATCACGAATAAATCTATAGATAAAACATAAAAAAAATGGATAAAACATGTCCCGTGCAAGTCGATCATGACACAAACATCTACAATCCTCTATATAGTATTCCATTCAATGCTTAGGTTCATGAAATTTTGTCATCTATTGCTCTAGGCAAGAATTTGCTATTGCATACCTTGTTTTTTTGTCTAATGATGTACAACATCAACAGATTGATTCTACATCTATTGGACTCACCAATGAAGCACACACATATTATCTTCACAATCAATCACTTTGTAAATAGATACAAACATAATTATTAACAAATCTCTTATGAACAGGGGCACACATGACCATTCACGGGTACACTTGCAAATAGGAACACACTCTGCTATCTATAACAATAAAGAAGATTGCATCGTATTGACTTGATATCTATAAAATCAAACTATAAAGTACGATAATTCCATTGCTTTGGATTCCTCCATTATAGATAATTGCTTTTATCCATTTATATATCACTTGTAGCTCATTGTGATACTACGTGTTAGTCCAACAAGGTATTGGAACAATTGTATTATCAAGAAAATGTTACATTTCTAATACCATAATGTAATCAATTATGGTTTGACAATTAATGACCAATAACCATATCTAGGTGTACAAGTAGAACTTGATCACCACATTAGATACTACCTGATATCCTAATGGGTGATGTAATATTCACAATAGGTTGTAGGTTTTGTTTTGAAATCCTATGAATGAAATTTTGAAAACTACTTTTCATACTTGTGAAAATAACCAAAATGTTTATGGGATGTTTTATAAGCTATAGTTATGATGGTTATAAATTCTTGATTTGTATGAGGTATGATGCTTCTTTTCATGATTGTATTAATTTGCAGTATATGAGACTAATAATGGATGAACTTATCTTCAACCTATCACATAGTTGGAAAGAAGAGATCCTTGGAAAAATAAATATAAATATTATGGCTAGAAATACTTGTTTATATGACAACAATTGGAACTATAGTACGATTATAGGGTATACATGTTAAAACGTGTCTTTGTTCTTATGTTAGAAAAAATCAAGAGCTAAATTTACAATTATTAACCTATAGATATAATTTTTCATAAATTTTACATAATATTTATTTGTAAAACTTGTTATTCATGGATATGCTAAAAGATGACTATCATTACTCTACTTATTACTATTCTCTTGGATGTATAAACTAACAACGGAAGAGATGATTTATTGTTTGAATATGATGATACAAATGCAAGGAAATTTCAGAAAGAAACATATATGCTTGAATTGACTATGCTACTGCAATTTGTAAATTATATGAAGAGGAAAAAGCAAAATCATTACTTGTGTTGATTGAAAAATGAAACAATGTTTGAAATGAAAATAAGTAAAATGCTTATGCCATTTGTAAAATTAATTGATATGAATTTTGAAACGCATGTAGAAGTTGCACGATTGATTATATTATCAACAAAAACACATAGGAGACTGAGATATTGTTGGCATACAACCATGGTTTGGTAGAGAAACTAGTGCACCATGAGTGTTGGAGGAACATGCATTGTAGTTACATTCCCATGAAGTACAAGTTGATCATTGTACTAGAAAATCTAGTATACTAGCATGTTGCCATATACTCATGAAAATCATGAAAATATGCATGAAACTTTCCATATCTGATATCTCTAGTTGGGTGGTTCTACACAATTACCCCTTCATGAAGATCAAATATTGGAGATGTGAAGTTGAGATAGGGGTATTCATAGGATGTCACTTGGTTGGGTGGTAAAACATTTGGATGATGCCTTCTCTTCTCCACGCATTAGGTCAAAATATGAATAAGTTTTATAAGGATAACATTTGTTCAATAAAACTTGAAAATGAAAATATGATGTACATTGAGATTTAAAATGTAATGATTGAATGTTTTAATAATGATAAAATTATAAAGTTTTCATTACTATATTTATCACTATAAAATATATATATTATTCAAAGTATTTATTTGTATTTGGTATAGATTGAAATTGGAAATAAGTGATGGTATAGTGGTTCCTCTTGAAACTAAAAATTATACTTTTGTTAATTCAATTCAAGTGGTTGTTATAGAAGAGATAAAATGATGAGTTGTGTAAAAAAAAAACATAAAATAGGTTGAATGAGTAGTTGGTTTCTTATTACCTTGTAATAGAAAAAGGAATTTTATTTATTGCTAAACCATGGAAAGATTTGATTATTATTTATGTAGAACATTTACTAAACACGGAATGAAACTTGATCACTTGCTATTCAATAATATGTACATGAATTTAACCTAGGATTACAACACACATTCATGTTGTTCCTTATACTAAATGAAGCCAAAATAATGGTAGGACATCAATCTAAATTTAGAAAAAAATATGGATAAATTATGATACATATGGAACATGAATGGTAACCGAGGTAAACTCATGATTGTGTTGTAAAGGAACTTATTGATCTTTGGGTGTCAATGTGACCATGGAAAATGGAGAAACCTCATTAGATCTAGATAGGGAGTAGATATTTAGGAATTGATTATTGGGGGAACTTCTTATAATTACTAGTTAAAGTGAATCAAGGATTTATTAAACCATCATATTACTAAAATTATTTTTAATAAATTAATTAGGATGATGTGATTATGGATTAAAATAAAAGAATTTAAGTTGTTTATCTAACACTGAAATAGAAATATATGAAATTGAAATAGGGTTTAATGTTATATATGGTATTAGTGACTAAATGTTAAAACTAATGCCTAACGGTTTCATCTATGTTTCTAGGGGAAATGGCTAAAAATAACCCACCCATCTGAATAGAGAAGGGGATTGACAAGTTTGATCAATTGGTAGACTTTATGAAAGACATGTGGGATAAACTAGCCTAGTTTGAAAATAGAGGTTTGGATTGTTATTTTGAGAATGAAGGATTTTTAAGAAGCCATGTGGAAGAAGTATTTACTCAAACAAAGGAGCATCATAATGAGAACCAAGAGTCCAAAAAAACCCAAGATGAAATTGAGTTGTCCAAAGACCTCAAGAAGAATACTCTTTCAAAGTATGATTATAGACCATCAAGGATGGAGCAGAGGCATGGTTCATCAAGATGAGAGATGAGGAAGTATTTTATATTATAAGACTACTAAAGAGACCAAGGTGACATGGATGGATTACTACTTGATAGGTGAAACAATATTTTGGTGGGAAAACTTAAAAGGTAAAAAGAGGTTTTAGGGTTGAAAGTATAACTTGGGACTATTTTACCACTTTATTTATACAAAAGTGGTTGCCTTAGTTATTCTTTGATAAAAAATGACAAAATTTTAGAACTTGAGAAAAGGGATTTCAATAGAACCTCCATTAAACAAGTATGTACCTTAGTATTAACAGGATGAGAAGTTTAAGATACAAAAGTTCATAATGGGTTTAAATTTGCAAACGAGGGTTGATGTAGACTTGCATAGCCCATTACCAATGTAATATATCTTTGAGAAAGCCATCAAACACAAACAATGTTGGATCAATAGGGAGTTTGATAAGTTTTATTAATTATAAATATTCTTTATACAACAAAGTGAAGTTGGTTAACGTAACTGACTACAACCAACTCATCAATATGATTGTAACAAACAACCCATTATTATCAAGACTAACTATAGTAGAGGTAACGTAAAATGCATTTAGGTAACATGCTTCACATCATTAAAATATAAATATGTTAATGACGTAACAAGTTTCTAGCATTTTCCCTTATCACATCATATTTCAAATAGGGGTAGGAATCAACAACTTGCATAGTTTAAAGGATTATGGACTAGGACACACACACTAGTCCATGATATATATAATATTGAATAGGGATAAACTCAAATTCTCACCTTAGTGGGAATGACCATGCTATACTCAATCAAGGGCAGGATATGCCTATCTATCCAAGCTTTGATATCATAAGTGGATAGGGAGACACACTATCCATCTACATAGTTTCAAGTGGAGACACACTCATCTGTCTACCTTTGTGATTAGGGACGAACTCAACCAATCATAGGTACAACACTTTGCTTATGGATAGGGACATACATAACCATCCATAAAATCATATATGAATAGGGATACACACTATTATTTGTAAAATATTGGATCTCCACTTTTCTGGAATTGAGGTTTTTCTCTAGTAAACAATGTAGTCTAATTCGATCTTCAAAAGGGATCACACATGGGTCAACCATGTGAAACCCCTTGAACTAAATAAATATTTTGAATATACGGTCTTCAAAATTCCTCAACATATTTCTTCAACTAGATGATTACACCAAGCTAAAAAAAAAATATTCATTGTGTATAAATATGCCTATCTTTTGTAACATGATAGGAGGCAAAAACAATTAATTTTGTTCTCTATAAAAGTTTCCAAACTTTAAAAAACATAGGTGATATCAGATATAAAAAAAAAAAAGTATCAATCCAATAGGATTCATCAACCTTCAATTAAAATTTCATGCCAAACTTTAGGGTCCACACCAATTAAAGTGATCAAACACCACACACACAACATGTGAGTATAAACACTATATCAACATAATATAAGTGCTCAAAATATCTTCTATACAACTATTGTGGGATAGTAGAGATGCTCCATGTTTGAAAAGGTCATCAAGTGTATCACGTCCATATCATGACTACATGATTGTAATTTTTAAGGGCATGAACCAATCTAAACAACACGGTCAAAAGGATTTCTAGCATGTCACGCAAGTGACTTCCACCATATGAAATCAAAACTTTTTGGAAGCCCAATATAGTATAACTATGAAAGACAATGGTTTCCCATTGCATGTGGGATAAATGTATTAAGTGGACTTCAAAACAAATACATGCTCAACTAGTTAACTTAAGCCAAAATATTTCTTTGCTATCAATTTTCAATTGGATAGATCAACTTCACATACAAAATGTAACATATTATACTATTGTTCATTAGTATAATTAGACAATTGCAAGTCTACCTCATCCTTTAATATTCAATTATAAATTGTTGCATCTTTCTCCAAAATGGACATGTCGTGATAAATATAGATGCTCTAATTTAATGAGGTTAGTGCTCTAACTTGAATTAGGGAATATTCCATCAACATTCTAGGGTAATAATTAATATATCAATCCTCTATTATGACACTTGAGTTGGTATGAATTTGGGCTCTTGTCAAGAAGGCCCAAGTTTGAATTATAGGGAGGGTGGCCCCCATTGTGTCCCTAGTACTTTACATCATTCTTCAATAAAAATAAAAATGCCAAGTCATTGTCTTCTCACTTGCATTTGATAAAAATAACAATAAAAATAAAATTTAAAGTCTTCAAAGAACCTTCCCATGAAGCATGTGTAAATTTTTAATTTAAATATGTTAGTGCCTCCTTTACATTTCTAGACGGCGTGTTCTTTGTAGGAAATAGATCATGCACAACACTTTCCTCCCGATAAACTATAAGTAATAGGTGTTTTTTTAATGTATAGAGCAAGCCTTCAACTAACAATACTTCAATGGAAGTTAACTTTCAAATGGCCCATGCATTAACTAGATGACAACTTCACAATAGACAACCCTCATGCATGTTCAAAATGACTTTGTTGTTAGACGACATAGTCAAAGAATGATAGGGTCAAAAACCACTTCATACGGTAATATCTTATGACAGCTCCAAATGACTCTTCCAAATGGTAAGTTATATGGAACCAATTTCTTCAAATATTAGGTCTTACCCATATGTGAAATCCATGTTATAACTCTTCTCTAGATGATAACTCTTCTTCAGATAACAACTCCAACTCTAGATGATAAATTTTCTTTAGATGGTAGCTCTAGACAGTAGATCTTCTTCAGACAATAACTCTAGATGACAACTTTTCTCCAAATAGTAGCTCTTCTCCAAATGACCCAATTTTATGATGACACAATAAAATGATGATAATATTATCAACTAACAACCTTTTTTAGATGGCCCTATTTTATAATGGCATAATATTCAGATTGAAATAATTATGTATAATTAATCTCATTCTCCTCCTATGTATCTCTAATGAAAATAAGGGTAGCAAAATACAAAGAGGATGATTACCAAAATTATCTCTAGTGCAATGCTCTAGACAACTCATTCTTTGAATTAAATCCTTTAGATGGCCTGGTTGCATTAGAGAGTTTGTTACTTTTGTTACTTCCATGCAATCGATAGCAAACTAGAACTCCAAGTTCTCTTGCAAAACTTGAAAAATATAAATAAAATAAAAATTTGCTACTTCTCTTGTGTGCATATTTCTTGTTGACAACAATGGTTGTCTCTACTTCTCAACAATGCATTCCAATTAAATGTATTTTCTCTTCTCCATAGGCTGCAACACTCTTTGCAACTTCTATCAATATTTGTTTTGTGTGGAAAACATCCCATAAGAGATACCACTTTCGGGTAAGACCCAAGGAGGCAGGGGTATCTCTTCCGCCAAAATCACCCAGGGCTCACACCTAGTCTACCACCTTTGACATACTCATGGAGAAAACCTGAAACAATAATAATAATAAAAACACAAACACAAACACACAAGAAGATTAAAAAAAAACCTGCTCCTTGAGTGTGTCGAAAAGATAAAGCACAACCAAACACACACACAATAAGATACAAAATACAATATAAACCACACAGAAAAAACACAAGAACAACATAAAAAAATAAACATGACAAAAACAATAGAAAGATACAAAGACAACCAACAAAAACATGAAAAACAAAAACAACCAAAACCTTTAAAAAATAATAAATAAATAAATAAAATAATAATAAAAAAAACCAACAGTAGACAATAAACAAAAATATAGAAAACACTCATACACCAAAACAAAAAAACACCAATTAACACAAACATACAAAAACACAAGAACAATAACAAAAAAAACACAAAACAATAAAAAACACAATAAAAACAAAAAACAATAAAAAAACAAAACAAAACAAAAAACACACACCTCAAAAAACTAAACTCCCCTGATCGAACAAAATATAAGAAAAAATAAAGCAAGAAGAAACTGGGTACCTCCAGAACTGGAGCCATCCAAAGAAATGATAGACATAAGAGCTTCCCTTATTTATGAAGCCCACCATCTAGGAGGATGGCCATAGCAAGTAAGATCACCTTTGTCCAAAGCCCAATTAGCTAAAGCATCAACACTCTTGTTCTGATATCTGACCACATGATTGTAATCAACTTTCAAAAATCCCATATGGATTAACTGAATCTTCTCAATAATTATTATTTTTTTGGTAATTTGGTGTTTTCATTAACTGGGTCCCAACCCCAGATGTACAAAAAACCTTAACAGGTTGATAGGAGCCGCTTCTGCATAATCCCATAGTAGAAACAAGATAAACTAGACATTCCCACGCAGGGGATAGTAAGAACAAAATTCCCACGCAGGGGATAGTAGCGCCGATATTTAGGGAATACTTGCCCATGCAGGAGCAACTAAAGACCATCCTAATAACACCCATGAAAATCAGCTAGAACCCTCGTAGGGGCCACCACATGATCATCATCATAACAGACAAGCAGAAAGAGACATACAACAAAAACTATTGACATAACCCAGAGGAGACAAAAAACAAAAACAAGAAACCTGGCCCGGGAAGCATACTTTAGAGTTCAACCTCCGAGGAGTCTTCTTTAGCGTTCGCTGCGTTCTGCTTCAGGTATTGCTTCATGGTCGAGGTGGTATTTTCAAAGTCCACGATGAAGCACTTCATGAACATCCTGGTTATCTTGTTGGAGATGCCAGAGTTGGGGTCTGAATTCCTGCTAATGTCCTCAGACACGTTAACGGGGGAATTCTGACTGGATTCGGCTTTAACCTTCTTAGTTCTGGATGATCTGCGAACCTGGGGGACCGTCTCCTCGACCTTGGCTTTGCGCTTGCCCAAAGCCGCCTTCTTGTTGCTGGTGGGGAGAGACTTGGATGGAGTGGCTACAGACTGAGAGCCCCTCTTGGTAACAGGGGTTTGAAAGGCTCCATCACTCAAGGGCTCGCTGGAAAGGGAATGAGCAGGACTATGGGCGGGGGGATTGGGGGGTGGACTGCAAAGGGGTGGCCGCAATGGGTGGGTTAGAGGCGACATGGTGGTAGATGACGACGAACAGGCCCTGGTGAGTGGGCGCTGAATGCTTCTTGCGAGCACCAAAAATAGATAGGCAAATAGAACGATGGAGAAACATGGGGAGGTTCATGGATTTGTAGCCACGAATGTGGTTGACCAGAGCCAGGTGAAAATTGGACATGGGTTTCGATGGGTCATCGCAGGCCAAATATTGCATCAGGGGGACAACGACTATGGGCCACGGGGAGGGAAGGGATTCGCACTCCAGAGACACGCCTGACCATTTAAAATCTTGATAGTTTGGGAACCCCTCCAACTCTGGTTCCCAATTGTGCTTATCACGCCGGACCATACGACCAGTGAGGGGTAAGCCAGAGACTTCAGCGATTAGGGCAGGAGTAACCTTAAAATGGAGGTTCTTCACAATGACATGGCCATTCGACCACGTCCTGACGAAATCATCTGTAATGTCCGCTTTTGCGCCTTTAAATTTCGACAGGAAGGAAAACAGTTTGCAGGCATGCATATGGGAAGCCGACAGAGTGTCTAGCTGAAGGTTACTCGGCTCGAGGTAGGCCATGGTGGCGGGAGTAGGGGAAAAATGGAAGGTGGTGGGATGGCTCGACCAGAGGTTGGGGTGGTCGATATGGATAACGTCGATTTGAAAGATGCGATGAGGACAAGATAAATAGGCCAAGGGCAGCTCAAGGGACATGCCGATCAACGTGGGATGGTGACAGGTGGGAAGGCGGTGGATAGGGCGAGGATGCTGGGGATTGGTGTAAAGCCTTGGAGTAATATCCACATGGGTAAAATTGAAAGACCTTAGGCGCCCGGTTACAGCTAGAGTCGACGGAAAAACGTGCGAGAAACCAACAACACACGTGGCGTTGGGATTTTGCATAGAACTTTGGAAACCAACATTGTGAGGAGCAGAGGTCCACTCGGGAGCATCATGGTTGACAATGCCGACTGAGAGACCAATCATGAGGTGGTAAGGGAGCGTTCGAGACGGAGGCATCCCACGGGAGGTAGCGTGCTTCAAGACCTGCATCACCTTGATAAATGAAAACATAGGTTAGAGTGGAGGGGAATAAAAGCACCTGGCTTGCCTGTCCGTAGCCGCGACGTGGGAGACACCTGGCGGAATGGAGTTGCGCCACATCGAAAGAGGTGTTTGGGTAATGCCCATGTTGGCGAGCTTGTCAACAAGCCGATTGGCTTCGCGATACACATGGGTAGCTGCCACCTGGTGTTGCTGACCGATAATTTTCCTGCTTTCTTGAATCAGAGATCTAATGTTCCATGGGGGAATCTTATCGGTGTTGATGTAGCCAATGATGTTGAGGGAATCTCCTTCAATGTGGAGATTGTTCCGGGTGTCCTTGATCAGGTGCATACTTTGCCACAATGCCCATGCCTCAGTGACGTTGTTTGTTTGGTGGTCTAAATTCTTCGCGAATGCAAGAACAATCTCACCTTTGTGGTTCCTGAAAACTCCGCCCGCTCCTGCCAGACCGGGATTCCCTTTGGAAGCACCATCAAAATTGAGCTTCAACCAGCCTTCTGAAGGGGGTTGCCACTGGGCCTTCAGCCTAGGATGGGGAGTGGGATAGGATGAGAATGGGAATGTTGAGGGAGTGAAGAATCTCAATTTCAACTCTGCAGATCGGGGAGCTAGACCACGGGAGGAGTTGGGAATTCTCGGTAGCATAGGAAATTGCTTTGGCAGCTGTGGAGACAACGTCATTAGAAGTGGTGGAAAAGACTCTGCGATTGCGCTCTAACCAAATTTTCCAAATAAGGTGGTGAAGGCAAATCTTCCATAGAAAGGCAACTTTGGGATTTTTGAAAGGGGCAGGCCATTGGATGAAGAGATCCAGGAGGGATTTGGGGTGGGCCCACTGAATCTGGAACATGGAAAGCATGTGACTCAACCCTTCTTTAGCGAAATTGCACTCCAATAAAATATGGTTAACAGATTCCCAGTTGGACAGACACAGGTGACACCTGTTGGGGACCAGGATGCCTCTCTTCATAAGATTGTCGGTGGTGAGGACTTTATTTTGGATAGCGGTCCATGAAAAGAAACCTATCTTTGGGATGAGGCATTTGACCCACACCAAACTGAAGGGAATAGTGGGAGTTTGGGGGTTGAGCAGGAGGGAATAGGCTGTCTTGACTGAGAAATCCCCGCTATTAGTCCCTGTCCAAACAGGGAGGTCTGGGGTGGCTATGGTGGGGATGATGGTGGTTCTCAGTAAACGTGATAAAGAAATTCTTGCTCTGGCTAGATGATCATTTTCATTGCCAGTGGGAAAAGTTTTCCAATTGCCTTGGCTATCAATGTAGTCCCTTACCTTGTTTCCCCATATTCTTTCAAGAACTGGTCTTAGGATGGATATTTCAGGGATCTCCACAAGGGGTTTGTCTTTCAGCCATGTGTCATCCCAAAAATTGATCATTGTTCCCCTGCCCAGCTGCCATCGGGTGCCTCTGATGATAAGATATTTGGCTTGGATTACGGCCCGCTAGAAGGCAGATCCACTAGCAGGGACGTTATCATCCATCAGGGACAAGTGTTGGAGATATTTGCTTTGAACGATGGCCACCCATTCTGCCTTGTAGTTGGAGAAGAGCTTCCAAGCCTGCTTGGCAAGGAGAGCAAGGTTCATGTTGGCAGATCTTCTTAGCCCGAGGCCTCCCTGGGATTTTGGCTGGCAAACTCTGTCCCAGCTAACAAGGTGAATTTTTTTTTCTCTTTCGGGCCTGACCACAGGAAGTTCTTCTAGGTATGCTCGATCTTGGAATGAACGGAAGCAGGAGCCTTAAAGATTGACATGAAATAGACCGGGATGCTCTGGAGGATGGCCATAGCGAGGGTTGCCTTAGCTTCCTGGGAAAGGAGGGCACCCTTCCATCCTGCAAGTTTGCGCTTGATCCTGTCGATGACATTATCCCACATGGATTCTTTCGGGCTTTTGATGAACAAGGGGAGACCCAGGTAGGAGGTAGGGAGATCAGCTATGCTGCACTGAAGGATGCGAGCAATCTTCCATTGTCTGCTACCAAGGGTGTTGAGAAAAAAGCATTTACTTTTGAGATAGTTGATTTCCTGCCCAGCTGCTAAGGCATAGGTATCAAGAATACCCTTTATGGATTTGGCTTGAAGAATAGAGGCTAGGGTAGCGATAATAGTATCATCTACGAATTGTTGGTGGGACAGGGGAGGGGAATTAGATGAGGCTTTAATCCTGGACACACACCCAGAAACACAAGCATATTTGAAAGCTCTATCGAGGGATTCAACAAGAATGATGAAGAGGAAGGGGGATAGGGGATCTCCCTGTCTAATGCCTCTGTGGCTAGGAAAATAACCTGCAGCAGATCCGTTAACTAGAATGGAGAACCAAGGTGATGTGATGCATCCCTTGATGAGTTCGATCCAGTATTTGTGAAACCCGAACCTGGACAGGACCTTTAAGAGGAAATCCCTGTCTACCCTGTCAAAAGCTTTGCTGATGTCCAACTTCAGGAACATGGCCGCCTTTTTGTTGCACATGGTAGAATGAAGGGTTTCATGAAGCGATATGATGTTGTCTATGATGGATCTGCCTTCCACTGAACTGCCTTGGTAGGGATCTATAATGATAGGAAGGATTCCCTTCAGCCTGATAGCTAGGGATTTGGTTAGAATCTTGTAAATGATGTTGCATAAGCTTATTGGCCTGAAATCTATCATAGATCTGCATTGAGGGGTTTTAGGGATCAAGGCAATGAAAGTGGAGTTTGTCCCTCTCGGGATGATCTTGGTACGTTGGAGCTCGATGATAGCATTGCAGATATATTTCCCCACAATGTCCTAGAAGGTTTGAAAAAATCGAGGGGGGAACCCATCTGGCCCAGGTGCCTTATCGGCTTTCATGGAGAACAGGGCAGCCCTGATTTCTTTCTCGAAGAAGGGCTGGATCAGGGATGAATTCATCTCAGGGGTGACCAGGGGGGAATATTCTACAGGAGGGCTTCTTGGGCTTCCAGGTGAATGGGGGGAAGTTCCCATCATGTTGTTGAAGTAGGAAGATGCTTCTTCTCTGATCTTGAAGATATCCCGAGATACTGAACCATCAGACAGGGTGAGCTCTCTGATTTTGTTTGAACTTCTATTTCATAGGGTAGAGGCATGGAAGAACCTTGTGTTTGCATCACCATATTTAAGCCAGAGGGCTCAGGATTTTTGATGCCAATAAGTTTCTTCTTTGGCCAATATGTTATGGTACTCCGACAAGAGTTGTCTCTCCTCTTCCCATAGTTGGGGAGTCCACTGATCATGTTGAATCTGTTGCTCCAGGGATTTGAGTTTGCACAGGGTCCGCTCTTTGTTCTCAAAAATGTTCCCAAACACTTCCTTGTTCCAGGTTTTGAGGCTTTCTTTGACTGATTTTAGCTTTTGGGATACCTGGGCTATAGCAGATCCCGAGCAGGGGATCCTCCACCATTCAAAAATTTTTTGCTTCAGATCAGGGTGTTGGATCCACATATTTTTGAATCTGAAGGGAGTTTTGAAGGATGGGGCCCTGTTGGATTCAATGAGAAGAGGGGAATGGTCAGACCCAATTCTGGGGAGAGAGGTGAGAGAGGTATCTCCAAAGATTGGAATGGCCTGCTGGGATAGGAAAAAATGGTCTAGCTTAACCTGGATGTGATCCGGGCCTGCTCTTTTGTTGCTCCAAGTGAATTGGCAACCTTTGATCTGAATGTCCATAAGCTCATTCTCCGTGACAAAATCCTGGAAATCGAGGATGCTTTTGGAGGGAGTAGAGACGTCGCCTTTCTTATCAGAAGGAAAGAGGGGGGAATTGAAGTCACCTGCTAGCATCCAGGGAAGGTTGGAGAAGGCATCCTTCATGTGGGACAGGGATCTCCAAAGAGTGCATCTTTCAAGGGGATTGTTGGGGGCATAGATGTTGGATACCACCCATGTGAAATGATTAGCTTTATAAAAAAATACCATATTCAAAGTTCTATTAGAAGAAGAAATCACCCTGCCTTCGACTTGTTTTGGGTCCCATAAGCATAGAAGACCCCCAGAAGATCCCTCGGCAGGGGAAGAGGCCCACTGATAGTTTTTCCACACTGACTGGGCTATGTTGTGGGTTCTAGCAGCATCAACTTTTGTTTCTTGTAACATGAGAATGGTAGGTTTGTGGTCCTTCCTGATGGTTCGAGCTAATATCTGTTTGCCCGAGCTGTTAAGACCTCTGATATTCCAAGAGAGGATCTTCATCTAGAAACTTTGGTGGGTTTCTTGCCTCCCTTGCTTGGTAATGGGGGAGGTTTGGGATTCTTAGCTTCGTCCATGGACTGATTGAACAAGTCTGGGAAAAGGGTTGTTTGCACTCCATTCGCAACTTGAAATTCAGTGTCTTTTTTTATTTGCTCAAAAATGGTGGGTCTGCCTCTTTTCTTTTCGCCTCCTATGTCAACAGGGCCTTTTTTGCTTCTTGTGATGATGGAGCTGGAGTCCGTTCTGGGTCGAGTGGGACTGGCAGCATCCTCGAGGGAATCAGAATAGGATTTGGTTGGGGATGGGGGTTCGGCCGAGGGGGGAATGGGGGAATCATCACCTCGAGGGGAAGGGTTGGGATGGGGTTGCGAGGTGGAAAGGGGAGGGGGAGGGGGTGCATCTGGGAGGCCGGATGGGCCAGAAATGGAAGGGGAGGGGTGGGGATGAGGAAGCGGGAGAGGGGGGGATGAGCGGATTCGGGGAAAAGAACTTCATCGTTGGAGACAGACAGAGGTCCAAATCTATTAGGGAAAGCAAACATAGAACATACCTGATCCAAAATAGAAGAAGGTTGGCTGATGAGGGGATCCTGGTAGGTGACTTGCTTCCCTTTGTTTTCTTTCTCCCACCTGTTACCCGAGGGGGCCTTGGATCTTTCATTGTAAGTTCCCAGTTGGGTGTTCTGATTTTGGGGAGGGGGATTCTTGGAGCTCGGTGCTTCCTTTGGGGGTCTCAAAGAAGGGCATTGGGACTTGAGATGTCCTTGGGATTGGCATTCGATGCAAAATGTCGGCTTGTTTTCATATTCGATTGCCTGGCACCACTGGAAATCCCCATAGATGAGGTTGATGCGGGTTGGGAGCTGGGAAGCTAGGTTCGCAGTTACACAGATTCTGGCATAGGCCATGCATGTGTGGGATTTCATTGCAGGGTCAAAGGCAACAAGATCCCCAATGTATCCATCGATCCCGCACAAAATGTCTTCATGGAAGAACTGGATGGGGAGATCCGAAAGCCGAACCCATATGGGGGCTACATTGATGTCTTGGGTTTGGGGATTGAAATCCTGCTCCCATTTTCTGAGGAATAAGCTCTTTCTGCCATAAAACCATGACCCTCCTGTGAGGATTCGGGCATAGTCATTCTGGTTATTTAACTGGATCAAGAAAAACCCTCTGGATAGGGCTACCAACTGGAAGCTTCCCGTTGTTCGCCATTTGAAACTGGCCCATCTTCTTATGGATTCCATGTCGGGTCTGCCCCCTACAAATTTCCCCACAAGGGATAGGGATTCGAGGGTAAGCTTATCTGCCATACGAGAAATTGGGATAACAAGGTTTTCCCCAGAGGCGACTAGAGGGGGAAGGGTCTCAGTCCCGGAAGGGCTAGGGTTTGGGGATACTGTCACCTTCTCGCAGTAAGTTTGCGGAGCTGCGTCCTGCGAAGGGGTTTTGCTGAAGGGGAAGGGAGGAACAAACCCTTTTGCCCACGGTATTTGCAGCCTTTCCTTCCCGCCAAGGTTCGGGTCAGGGCCTTTGGGATCGTCCGCTGCATCCAAGGGGGGAATCTCCCCCTGTTCCAGATCCCCTACTAGGGTTTGGGGAATCCCGCTTGAAATCGCCAAAGCTATTGAGGTCATTGTTGGTGTCGCCATCTTCCTCAATTTTCTTAAAAATTTAAATTTTTCCTCAATAATTCTTTTTATTCTCTAATCAACCTTATGATTATTAGAAGGAGTCTTCAAAATATTAATCACGAGTTGAGAGTCAGACTCAACTAGCACCTTTTCACATCCAACCTTAGTAGCCTCTTGAAGGCCTCTAAGGATACCATACCCCTCAACAAGGTTATTGGAAAGAATACCCAAATTCTCAACAAAAGTAAAAACCAAGGAGCCATATGAAAGTCTACCAATTCCTCCCGCACTAGCTTTTCCAAGGTTCCCTCTAGAGGCTCCATCAGTATTGACTTTTCTAAAATCCTTAGGAGGAGGTTGTCAATTCTTTGTTTTATCCATCTTGCAATTGCTCACATTCCCTTTAAGATGGTTTCCCTTAGAGGAGTTAATATTCAATATTTGCATCACTTGATCCCATCTTTGGTGGGAGTTTTAGGGGTGATTAAGGAGTTGTTGGACTGATTCAACTAAGTTGGCAATGGTATTTTGCCAAATATAGTGAATATCCTTCCTATATTGATTAAAAATTTGATTGTTCCTTTCATTCTAGATATTCCAAAGAAGAATGGTAGAACCCATCCAAACCAACTGCCTAATAAAATGATCGACACTCTCTTATTTAGGCCAATCCCTCCAAAGCTATTCAAAAGTAAAAAAGTTGGACCGCTGTAAGCCAAGTAAAGTGGTCATTCTCCTCCATAGCTAAGGGGCTAAAGTACACTCAATAAAAATATGATTGAGAGTTTCTACATTCTTTCCACACATATCATATCTAAAAGGGCCATGAAAACCACACTTCATAAGTTACTCACTATTAAGCACCCTACGATGCAATAAAAGCCAAGTAAAGAACCTCACCTTAGGCCAGAGATTATGAGCCCACAACTGAGAAAATATGTTAGATGATTGGTTGGGATTATTATGGCATAAGGTCAAATAACCTCGAGCAATTGAATACTCACCCTTAGTAGTGTTGTTCTAGCCAAAACAATCTTTTTCATGGGACCAAGAGAGAGATATCATATGAAGGATGCCTTGGATATCTTGTCTTTGTCTTTATGGGATTTGAATAGGCCAGTCCTTAATAGTGATCCAATATCTACCAACCTTTGAATTACCAGTATGGTACTAACAATAATTAGCCACCTTTATCCAATAAGCTCGGTGAATCTCCTCCATCCAAGGCCTCCAATCGAAAAACTGAGTTATCAAAGACTTGTGACCGTCCCAAGAATCTGTTCAAAAATTTGCTTGCTGACCATTATGAATGATCCAAAATAATTTTTTCTTTATCAAATCCTCACCAGTCTTTAAGAATTGCTAAAATGGGAGAACCTTTGGTAGGCATCTGATACTGAATGAGGTCTTCAAGACTTTTTTTCTCAACATATTTAGCACAGATATTATTGGCCCAAGGAGCATTGGGGTTATGCAACATCCTCCAATATAATTTAGCAGCTAAAGCTTTGTTGTTATCAATAGAATATCAGAATCCTAAACCCCCTTAATTCTTATGAAGACAAAGTGTCCCAATTCACCAAAGCCCATTTTATTTTCTTCTTAGTACCACTCCAAAGGAACCGATGATTGATTTTATCCAGTTCTCAAAGAATAACCTTTGGGATATTCAACACGAAAGAAACATAAATAGGAATAGCTTGAAGGACTGATTTTACCCAGGTGATTCTACCCCCAGAAGAAAGCCACATTTTGGTCCACTTTCCAATTTTCTTCTTGAATTTGTCCAACAACCAAATCCAATCTTTTTTTTCTGCCTTTGAATATTGATGGGAATACCTAAATAAGTGATTAGAAGGGAGGTCTTTTTATATCTTAATTTATCCAAGACCATGGATTCCTGTCAGGCAGAGTAGTGAAAGAAAATAACTTTAGATTTGTCTTCATTGATCAATTTCCTAGTAGCCTTTGAAAAATAACTAATGGTTTTCTTAATATTAGAAGCTTGCTTAACTACAGCTTTACCTAAAAGAGTAGAGTCATCAAAAAATTGAAGACGAGAGATAGTTCTAGCTCCATAAGCAATGGTAACTCCCTCAAGGGTTTTGTTTTCTCTCTTTTTGGTTATAGTCCTACCCAAGCATTCAACAAGAATGATGAATAAATAAAGGGAAAGCGAGTCACCTTGCCTAATACATCTGGAAGCTGAGAATGACTGAGAACTGAGTAGGAAACTAAAGAGATACATCCCATAATCCAATCCATCCAATCTTGAGAGAAACCAAATTGCCTCAAAACTTTGATAAGGAAGTGCCAATCCACTCTATCATAAGCTTTGGATAAGTCTAATCGAATGAACATGGAAGGAGATTTTTGCATATCCATGGAATGGATGGCTTCTTAAGCAAGAACTATCTCATATACTATTTGATGCCCTTCCACATAACCCCCTTGTTCAGGGGAAATAATCTTATGCAAAAGAGGCTTCAACCTTTCTGCCATGATCTTAGTAATTATTTTGAGAACATTACATAAAGCAATAGGTCTAAAAGTTGAGATATGATCAACCTCTTGAGCTTTTGGAACAAGAGTAATATAAGTTTTATTGATAACCTTCAAAATTTCTTTGGCTTTCCTAGCTTCTTCCACCACCTCTAATAAATCAGCATGAAGGATATCCCATAACTCTTGGTAAAACTCAATGGGAAAACCATCAGGACCTGGGGTATTCCCTTTTTGCATTTTAAAAACTACCTTTTGAAGCTCATTGATAGTAATAGGAGTAGTAAAAATAGAGTTCTCTTCAAAAGTGATAAGAGAAAGGATTGCTTGAAGAACATTTTGTTGAGAAGTTGAGTCAAGAGGAGTAGCAATAAAAAGCTTGGAAAAGTAATCGACAACAATAGAGTTCATGCCATCCCAAGTGTAGACAACATCTCTAGAATCTGATTTTAGGGAAGAAATAAAGTTGTGATATCTTCAAGCTAGAAGAGATTTGTGGAAGAAATTTGTGTTTCGATCTCCTTCTTTGAGCCATTGAATTCTAGATTTTTACTTCCATAAGAGTTCTTCTATTTTTTCCCATTCCTCTAACTGAGTTGTGAGATTAATTTCATCTGCACTTCTACTCTTTGTGAGGCCATCTAAACAAATTTTCTTATTCAAAATTTCAAGTTGAGCAATAACTTCATATTTTTTTTATGAACATCCCCAAACTCCTTCCAATTCCAAGTCTTGATTTTGGATTTAATGTATTGCATTATTTTGGAAAAATAAAATATCTTAGTCCCATACCTAGGCTTACCTTCCTTCCACCATTATTGCACACGAGGTCTAAAGGAACTATCTTTGAGCCACATTAATTGAAAACAAAAAGGAGAGAAACTCACATTGTTTTTCCACATTTCCACCATGACTGGCTAGTGATCCGAACTAGCATTGTTAAGCATCTTCACTTTAGGAATATGACCATGGATTAAGAAAATTTCATAGAGCAAAAACCTATCCAATCTCTCCATTATACAATCTAAGCCTTACCTTCTGTTAGACCAAGTCATAAGGCCATTATCTGGTTAGATGTCCAAAAGATGGAGGTTTGCAATATATTCGCTCACGAGGTCAGTGCTTCTATCCAGATTTCTATTTTCCCCCATTTTCTCATCCAAAGAGAGGATGGTATTGAAATCTCCTCCAATCAAGATCCAAGCTTCAAGAAAATGAGAGATAATATAAATTATATCCTTCCACTATATTCTTTTTTCCTCCAAAGCAGTCAGAGCATAAATATTAATGCAGAGCATAATTTTGTTGGAATGTCTATTTTGAATAGCTATAGCCAAAAGACCCCAACTGCCAACCATATGGTGAATAACTACCTCTTTTGGGTCCCAAAGACAAGCAATACCACCATAAGTCCCCTGGGAAATGAGGGAAACCACTTTTCCAGCTAGCCAAAATTTACTAGCAATAAAGTCCATATCATCTATTGACATCTTCGTTTCTTGAAGTAAAACAAGATGTGGATGATTTATCTGAATCATTTTTCTAATTTCATTTTGTTTTGAAAGACTCTCTTTGAGTCTTCTAATATTCTAAGTGATGATCTTCATTAATACCAGGGCTAAAAAAATTGGGAAGGGTATTAATATTACCTTCCTCTACAAGCTTTTCACCTTCTTTTACCATATGATATTGATTGGTCTTGCGGCCTGCATTTTGATTAGAATCCATCTTCAATTTTTTTCCCTGTTTCTTGACTTACTCCAATTGAATTTGAGATGGCTTCTAACCTTGAAGAATGCTTGTACACAACCAAAGTGTTACTAGAGGGTTCAACAAAGTCTATATTGGGACCTATATTATTTGAAGTTTTTGACATTTAAAAGATTGTTTTTCTTATGTAAATTTTCTCCCTTTTTTTTTTTTCTGTTGAAAACCTTTGATTTGTTGGTTTATCTATGAGTTTTTCCCTTCATCTTTAAATCGTGTTTCTAAGATTTTTGTTTCCATTATTTCCTCTTACTCGCTTGGGACATCATTCGTGGAAAGGATTTCAAACATATTAGAAGATGAATTTGATTGATCCTTCATAACTAGTTTTTTCCAAGTGTTATTCTTCTTAGGCATTTGGAAACCTGCTAAGTTTATATCTTATTTATTTTGATCAAGAATTTTATTTGGGCAAGCACTAGCCAAATGACCATATTAAAGGCATATTATACAATTAAAAAGAATGTTCTCATAGTCCACTACTTGATCCCAAGTGTCTTCCCCCAATTGTAATGTGATCTCTTTAGGTAAGGGTTTGTCAAAATCCATTAAAACACAAATTCGATCATAAATAATATTTTTCAAAATTTTGAGTACAATCAACAGTCATCATAAAAGTTCCTAAAGAGTTTCCAATTGAAGAAAATACAGTAGGATTCCAAATTTCAATAGGGAGGCCAAAGACCCACACGGGAGCTGTAGAAGGCATCTCTTCTTCAGCTTTAAATTTAGTATGTCAGGGTTTCATGAAAAGCCCTGCCCTTCCAAAGAACCAGGGACCCCCTTGAATTTTTTATCTCTATATTCATTATTAGCAAATAAAACAAGAAAAAAACCATTTGGATAAATAGAGATTTGTAACTCACCTTTAGTTTTCCAAGTTTTTGCAGCCCAAACTTTGAAAGCAGATAGGCTCGAACGAAAACCCACGAACCGACAAATTAGTCCTCTTTTTTCTAGATCTTCAATGCCAGTTTGAATGTTACCCATATCAAGCTTAACAATAGGAGTTCCATCAGTTGCTTTAAGACATCTTGACTATGTTTTCCTGGGATCAATATTAGGCATTCTTAGAGGTTATGGGAATCCCTAAGATTAATATTAGCATTGGGTTGAGGTTGTCCACCACGGAGGGCATCCCTAAAATTCATTTTTGGGGCTGAGTCTCCAAAATTCTTACCCTTGACAGGGGTTTCTATAGTATATTTATTTTGTGGGTGTACCTTAGAACCATAATCACTTGAGATTGGAGCCATTTTTTGATCAACTGCTTGAAACTTATTTCATGATCTCTTTAATCCTTGCCCTAGACGTTGTGGAAAGGTATGGTTTTCACTTTTATTTTGTGTAGCAAATTGGAAGTCGTTGTCACTCAAGTTCACAGTATGATCTGTTGAAAGACAAATTTCTAACACATCTTGGATCCCCTACAACATATCCTGCTAAAATTTTGAGTAAAAACCACAAAAATATTGGCTTCTAGGGCCCGAAGGCCCCGAAAACCAACATATGGAGCTACTTGGACTCAACCCAAATGAAACCCTTGTATAGTTGCTTACCAAAAATATTGTTTACACATAGGTATGTGCTAGGATTTGTATTGCTCCAAATGATCTGAAAGTTGGTAGAGACGTTCTAGGGTTTTTCAGGCATCTACCCTCAAAATTTTAGCTCAATCCGAGTTTGTATGAGTAAAATATGGCCAAAACAAGTTCGAC
Source organism: Wollemia nobilis (assembly GCA_028583015.1). Lineage (NCBI taxonomy): Eukaryota > Viridiplantae > Streptophyta > Pinopsida > Araucariales > Araucariaceae > Wollemia > Wollemia nobilis. The sequence continues at coordinate 7,253,446 of JAQPPZ010016348.1, forward strand.
AGTTTGGGCAGTCACTTCTATCAATCTTGTGAGCCTATAACTCCTCTCAACTATAATGCTTGGTGATGCTTTTTGTTTATTCAAAACCTTCAACCATGATAAAATTTATATGCCTTGAATTGATCTTCCTCCAAGAAAAACCTCGTAAACCTATTTTTTCCTTTCACGTGGTCCATGAACAATAAGAGCTCTAATACCACATGTTGGACCTGTAGAGTGTGGGACAATTTTTATTAATTAGAAATGGTGTTCTTTCTACAAAAATATGGAGTTGGTTCACGTAACTAACTACAACCAATTCACCTATATGGGTATAACAAACAATCTGTTATTATCAAGACTAATTATAATAGAAGTGACCTAAAATACATTTAGGTAGCATTCTCCAAAATATTAAACTATATTTATGCTAATAATGTAGTAAATTCCTAAGAAATAAAATATTTTGGTCTTTCATGCTTATTACAAGGATTTGAAGGAAATGCATAAAGCAATATAATAGTAGCAGCAACTTATCCTGTCATTTAAAAAGAAGATTCTAGAAGGAAAAACCTTCTAACGGGAATAAGGGTAAAATAAGAAGTTTTGAAATAGGAAGCTACCCTGGTAACATGTTTAGTTTAAGAGGTCATAAGAATATCAAAGAGGTGGGTGGTAAAATCGTAATGGATATCATTATGTCGTTAATTATCCTTAATGAAATAATGGACCAAGTGTAAATCACCAAACCCAAAACCCATAACAACCTCACTTATTTCACATGGGAGTGGAGAATTGATAGGTAAAACACTAGAATATGCTCATTTAGACTTTAGGTATGCTTTATCGTACATTTATTTCCATTCTGATTGATACTAAAGCAACTAAGATATTTATTTCACCTTATAATTTGCCTTTATGTTTGAATTATGGAATACCCAATATAAAATTTGGGTAAAAAGATGTGTGGAGTGATGATTAGATATAGTTGAATTGAAAATTTTAAACTTTATTTCTAAGGTAAATCTTTATATGGCTCCTTTGGAATACTATGATATAATCATAGGAATCAATTGACTTTGGTATTATAAGGCCAGGGTGGATTGTTTTGATGAGATAGAAAAATGCTTGGATGATAACAATTATAATACCATTATTCAAGGAGAGAGTAAACTTGTTAGCTTATGGTAGATTTTTGCAATGCAATTGAATAAGGCTCAAAGGAGAGGATGTTTATTGTATGTAGTGCATTTCCCAAGGAAAAAGCTTCTACTTATAAAGACTACTCTTGCCTAAATAAGTTTTGGGATGCATTTCCCAAGGAAATTCCAGGACTCCCTCCTAAAAAAAGTATGATTTTTCTATCGATATCGTACTAGGGCTAAGCCAAAATCAAAGGCATCATATGTAATGGCCATAATTGAGTTATTCAAAATGAAAACTCAATTGAAAAATACTTTATCTAAGGGACTGAATAGACCTAGTGTCTTGCCATGGGATGCTCCAATCATTTTTGTAAAGAAGGATGCAATACTATGGCTTTGCATTGATTATTGAATACTTGACAAGGCCATGATGAAATATAAATACCCTTCCCTTTAATTGATGATTTGCTTGACTAGATAAGAAAAGTGACAATATTTTCTAAGATTGAACTCAAATCAAGGTATCATTAGTTAAGGATCAAGGAAGAAGATATTCCTAAGACCACTTTCAGAATAAGGTACAAGCATCATGAGTTGACAATAGTACCTTTTGGTCTAACAAACACACCTACAACTTTCATGAATTTAATGATTAGTGTGGTTCATGATTTATTGGATAAGTTTATAATTGTATTTTTTGATGATACACTTAGAATAAAAAATAACAATATCCATATTTTAATGAACAAATTAAGGGAACAATAGTTGTATGGAAAATTGTCCAAGTGTGCCTTTTTGCAAAGAAAGATACATTATACAAGTTATATATTATAAGTGTTAAAGAAATAGTCAAGGATCCAACACAAATGAAATCTATATTGAAATAATTGACTTTAAAAATTGTGCATAAAGTACAAAGTTTCATGGGGCTGGCAAGATACTACTAACAATTTGTGGAAGAATTTTTGAAGATTGCCACTCATAATTTTTCTTTAGTAAAAGGGAAAAATATTTGAATGGACAAAGAAGTACAAAAAATCCTTTCAAATTCTCAAAGAATAATTGACAACTCTATTTTTAAAAGTATATAACCCCAATGGGGACTTCATAATCACCATCGATACTTTAAGTGAGGGGTTAGGAGGAGTGCTTATGTATGGAGGGTTAACTATAACATATAAATCCCACAAGCTTAAGAGTTACAAATAATTTGTTTTCAATGAGTTTGCATAGGTTTTTACGAGGGGTCCCAATCCCCTCATATTGAGTGAGGTTTGAACCTTAGACCTCTCAAAGAGAGGACCAAGCTCTTACCACTATAGTAAACATTATAAAATGATAGGAAAGCAAACTTCAAGGTAGTTTATGATAGGAAACAAGGTTCTCCTTAGAGTCGAACATATAAAATGTTTTGTTAAATTTGAAAATCATCTAAGCTAGCCCCACGTTTGTAGGACCATTTGAGTATTAAAAGTGGACAACCCAGTGACATACTAACTTGATTAAGCTCCCACCATTTCCCAAATTCATGATATTTTACACGTATTGTTGAAATTATAACATGTTAATGTTTCATACATTATAGATTGAAAATCACTGCAAGATCATGACCTAGGCATATTTTTGGTTGAGCCAATCAAAATATTAGAGAGACATAGTTTGAAATTAAGGAACAATTAGGGTTCATAATGTAAGACCCAATGAGATCAATATTTTGAGGATAGTCCCACATAGGAGAACACCGAGGATATCTAAAAACTTTATCCCCATTTGTTTTGTTGAATAGAAACTATAGAAAAAAATATTTTAGCAATAAATATGTATAAACCTAATCTTTTATGTTTCTAATTAGATGGTAAACAAAAGAGAATAACATATATATATATATATATATATATATGTGTGTGTGTGTGTGTGTGTGTGTGTGTGTGTGTGTGTGTGTGCGCGCCTTCTAGTAGGGATCACTTCAATTACAAAAACAAAACATTACATTGCTCTCATTAAATTTCGAATAAGTTAATCAAAGCATACCCGTCTTTGCCTTTCTATGAAAGATATTATCGATCTTCCTCGAACTACTAAGTTTCCATAATCAACTCTTTTTTTAGAACAACCCTTACATGACACATAACTCCAACAGATAGAAGAAAAACAAACATAACCATCATCCATCACAAAGGAAACAGATTCGATTATTTTTCTTCTGTAGAAGAGGTTCTTCCTCTATTAGAGTGGCAAGATCTGAGAATGCATTTTTGCACTTCAAGCTCCTAAGGTAATAACTAGTTGTAACACATTTTTTAAGATCTTTATTTTTAGAAAACTGTCAATCACCAGTTGTTTCATAATTAGCTTCAAGAATACTATGTGAGGTGCTAATCTTTTCCATGGAACCATCTAGATAGTATTTACTAAACATTTGGATTTTATCAATGATTAATTCAAATTCTCCTTTTGGGGTTGAGTCTTCTATTGCTCGCATGATTTCTCTTGGACACTTGGTGCATTTGGAGGATGAGCTTATTTCTTTTGAACTGAGATATTTGAAGGTTTCGAATCATTCACATGTAGGGTCTTCTCCTCCACCAAGGAGGAATCATAACATGATCAGATGATTGAGCATCTCTTCTTTAGGTGGTCATATTGCTGACAACCATAACATCTTAGGGAGAAGTTTTCATATTCAATATTTTGGATCCATTCCCCTTTGCTTGAGGAGATAGTAATGGATTGAGGTCCAGGAACTGAAACATCCATCCAAATAACCAATATTGCTTTACTCATATTAATTTTATTGGACAAATTTTCCTTTGTTTGGGCATCCATATATTGGAATGCACTAATAACATTATTGATTTTGGTTAATATATTCTCCCTCCAAAACTCCACAAGGAGACCATAAAGATTCACCCATACTAGGAAGCCATTAAATTATTCTATAAAGGGGTTAAAACTAGGAGTCCAAGGTCTTATATAGACACCCCTTTGTCCGAAAAACCAATTATATCTATAATCCATTACCTCATCTCTATTCATTAAATTAGAAAAAGAAATAGAAAATAATGTTTTGGATAGGAGAGTTACTTGGAATTTTGTACTAGTCCACCAATCTTTAATGTATTCTTTGAGCTCCTCCAAGCTTGGTATTTTACCCTTGAGTTTGTAGATAATTGTTTAGGCTTCATGATCAATCATATTCAACCCAAATTTATCCTCTAAACTCCTAATTGAGGGTAAAGGTTCATCCACCCGTGAACCCAAAGATCCTTAAGAGATATTTCTTTTGATCGAAGAGGCTTTCTCACAAATTGAAGAGATGGTTTGCAAACAACCCTCTTCCTTAAATGCTTGATTGCACCTAGGGTTTGCATCTCTTTTGTGAAGACTAGCCAAATTTGTCACTTTGTTTCCTAGCTTGATTACACCTAGGGTTTACACCCCTTTCGCAAAGATTGGAAGATCACCTGGTAGGTCCTGCGTTTGAATCAAGGAGGTGTGACTTTATATCAAACAATGAGTATTTCTTCACCACCCGTGCTTGCTGGACCACATGCTTATTGAAGAGGTCGAGCTTGTCCATGCACCACTTATTCTTCTCCCTTTGTGCATTCCTCACCTAAAAACGTGAAAAACTCCATGCAATTTCCATCGAAAACTACACTTACTAAAGAAGTAATTTATTTCGATATATTATGAGTTACATTTTTATTTTTATTTTTATTGTTTATAAATTCTAAAATTTATAACAATTATCTTCTGTTAAATTACTGGGACGATGACTCTTTTTAGTGGAGAAGTATATCACATCCCAAAAAATGCTACATTGTATAGGATTATTATTATTTTTTTTTGGTGGTGGCCACAAGGGGTAAACAGACTGTGACCACGAGGGAACCATTACATAACATATCCGCAACATGTGAGGCGAGAGATTAGAACCTGAGCCTCTCAGCGACTAGAGAGGTTTAACTACCCACTTGCTCTCCAACTCCTCTACATGGGCGGATACATTGTATAGGATTATTAGTTTTGGAAAGTTAATAAATTATCATGATTAACAACTAAATTGTTATTGACTTTGTATATGAAATCACCTAACTTACAAATTTGTTGTAAGTGTTGATAGGTCACCCTCTAGGAAGCAAAAAAGGGAGGGTATCATTTGGGAGAAGGTTGTTGATCCATAAGTAGTTAGCAAAGAGAGACCTCACACACGACTTACACATGCATGCAAATACTAGATTTTGATTAAAATTTATAATTGCTTGCTTGTGCACTTTGAAAGATGTTTACTAAAATAAAAGGAAAGTGTTTATTGCATACATGTCAAGTTTGAGAATGTTATTAATTTGAATGCACTATTAGGTGGTATTGCCTTTACGAGTAAAATGGCATTGTTATCTTGAATAAAATAATTTTGAACTTCTTAAAGAAAATGATTTGTCTAAAATAGCTTTATAATTGTATATCAAACATCTATGATAAAAGGGGAGGAATAGTATTGTGTTTTCCTTAGGAAGAGAGATCCCTTCCACTATGCATGATGATCTATTTATTAATATTTTTAATATTTGAAACTTGGACTTTAAGTATTATAATTTTTATAGTTGTAACAAACACAAAGAGAGATGTTTTTTTGTTGATAACATATGTTTGATTTAAAATTGAGGATTGAAAGATGACATTAGTAATTATTATGATCAAATAAAAGCAAAAAAATACATTCAATATTTTCAATCAATTTGTAAAATCCTTCATTGATTAAGAAAATAATAAATTACAAACTCTAAAAAAAAAAAAGTTTAATAACTATTTAATTTCTTAACATTAAACAAACTCTTAAAAAAACTTAATGGCTATTTAATTTGTAAACATACCTATGTTCATACGTGTAAAGGATAAGAATATTACATGAGACTAGGAACAAGCAAAGAAAAAACTAAAAATCATATGTATGTACGACAATAAAATCTTTGCTCTTTGTCTCTATAGGACAACGCAATGGGTTGAGTTTTGACTCTTCTTTGGGGGCGTGGCGTGTGAGGGAGTGGGTGTGTATGACTGTATGTTTGGCTCCTATTGATAAGTTCAACTTTCAATCTTACCAAAGGTCATGGTTGGGATGAGGATGCCCAACCTTGAGCATCGGTCGTAGGGGTTTCTCACATTACCTCAATAAAAAAAACCTCATCGTTATACCAATTTTAAAGCATCCATAATCTATAAACCTTATTAATTTATGCAAAGACAAAAACTTTTTTATTAAGAAATATTAATGAGATGATACATCTAATTGAACCAATAAAACCATAAATATTTTAATTGAAAAATTCTAACATTCATAATTAATTTCAATAAATAACTTAAATATGTAACAAGTAACTAATGTAAAAAACTAAGTTCCTAAAAAAAATGCTTGTATCCTCAACAATAAAATATGTGCTATATTATATTGAAAAAAATACCAATTATGTGTAGTATTAAAGTCTTGTTTAGTTTTTAAAAAGTTTATTGAGGTGGGGCAAGAGTTATAGTGATAGCTTTCTGAATTTGAACCGTTTCCATGAGATAATATAACAAAAACCGTTATCGATTCCTTGAGTTAAAAAAAACACCAATTATGTGTACTACTATAGTCTTGTTTGTAGAGGAGTTGGAGAGCAAGTGGTAGTTAAAACTCTCCAGTTGAAATCGAAAGGCCTCAGGTTCAAATCTTTCCCCTCATATGAGAGGGGTTACAAATTAAAAAAAAAAGAAAAAAAAAAGTCTATTTGTATATATATAAAGTCTATTTTAATTGATTAAAAATAAATTTTAAACTAAAATGGAGCTCTTAAGATTAATAATCATTAGAAAAGCCTAATTGCTAAAAATGCATTTATTATTCATCCTTAACCTATTAACTTTTTACCTTTTGAAACAAATTGTAATAAACCTACTAAATTCTTTATTTTATTTATTTTTGTTTGAAAATTTTTATATACTTTAATTTGTTGGATAAAGTTAAAAAGATTCCCCATCGTTTAAGGAATCAAATCAAAGTAACTCATTAGCAAGCTACCAACCGACCTATATTCCTCACAAGTAACTCATTGGCAAACACCTATCCGCTACCAAACAACCTATACATTTTTGAAATGAGTTTGAGCCCTCTTTTGTGAGAAGTTTGAAAATCTTTTAAATAAAATCCTAAAAACATACAGCTATGTATCCTTCACCAAACTCTTTAGTATTTATTAAAAAATAATAATGATTAAGAATGATACAAAGGTTAGGGCTTTGGTCTCTTATAAAAAACCAAAAAAATTTAAAATTAATCCAATATGTAATGTTATTAAAAAAAATAATGCTTCATATAAGAAAAGAAACACTTTTTCAAATTTATTGGAAATTAATTGACCATAACTGTCCATTTATTTTTCAAACAACTTGCTGTATCCCCAGCTGTTTTTGTTTCCCACGGAATCTCCAGCTGTTAAAAACCTGGCTAAGGGTAAAGAAGGGTACTTTTTAAACAAATTCATTTATGTGTACATTTTATTTTATAAAATATTATTTAATATATAATTATTTAAGTTTAAGTTATTCCAAAATAATATATAATATTTTATTTAAAATTAAAAAAATTACAAAATCATCATCGTTAAACTACATAATTACTGTTTGTTTGATGCCGACTTTTGACATTAATGCTTTTAATAATGTCAAAAGTTGGCCCAGCAAACATAGAAAACAAATGATTTATTTTCTATTTAAGAAAGTAGAAATAAGCTTTCCGAATAAAAACACAATCTTCTTCTATTAGCCAAAAATTATGCAAACCGTGTAACGGCAGTAATAACGAACGGGTGACCGACAGTTGTCTGGTGAAAGCCCTAGAGCATTCCTCAGCTCTATATTTGCCCTCCGTGTTCGATTCTAATTGGTTTATAGGTTTGATATTTTTTTTTGGGCTTCTCCTGCGGGTTTTCTCAAACAGAGGGAGTTTAGGGTATGTAATTTTTGGGGAAGGGGAGAGTTCGAATCTCTCGGCAGTAAAGAACAGTCCACAGAACCCTTCAAAGGATTTGATTTCAGGTGGATCTGAGATCATGGCCGGAGCGTATGGGCAGGAACATGGCGGGGGTCCTGATGATGGGGGCAGCCGAGGAGGTTATGGAAGCCGAGGTATGATTACACTTCTTTCAGTTTGAAGAAGAAGAAAAGAACAAAGAGATCAATCCTATTTTTTTTTTTTTTTAATAAAAATTATATATTGAAAGGATTTGTTTATAGTCTATTAAATTCCGATCCGATATTGCTGTTGACCTTAAGGACTGTGATTTGTGTTTTAGGGTTTTGCTTTGGTTATCTAATCTTAGGGTTTTTTGCATTTATTCAATGACAGCGATATGCATGTTTTATTTTGGTTATATTTGTTTATTTATTCTTGTTTCATAATGTTATTTGCGTTATGGAACTTAAAGGTGGATACGGTGTCGGTGGTGGTGGAGGTGGCGGATACCAGTCTGGTGACCGGAGAGGAGGAGGCGGCGGCGGCGGCGGCGTAGGTGCAGGCGGTGGTCGTGGAGGAGGGAGAGGTCCTCAGCGCGAAGGAGATTGGGTTTGCCCTAATCCAGGGTAGGTTATTGTATTTGTGAAATTATGTGTTTTTGAAAATTTCGACTTGGAGTATTTGATTTGCATTAGGGGCTGGGCCATTTTTTTGTTGGTTAGAAGTAATACGTAATTTATGTTTTCAATCTTAATGTGTCGGCTATCAGAATAATTTTCTTGAACAACTTGGTTAGGGTTTGACCTGAGAGGATAATTTGATGTATGTAATGTAGATGCGGCAACGTGAACTTTGCAAGGAGAACGGAGTGTAATAAATGTGGAGCGCCTAACTCAAGTGCAGGAGGTGAACATGGTGGCGGTGGCGGTGGCGGTGGCGGTTATGGCAGGGGTGGCAATTATGGGGGGCAGACCAGGGGTAGTGGAGGTGGAGGATATGGAGGTGCTGGGAGGGGTGGGTCGTATGGAGGTCCTGATGGGGCAAGAGGGAGTTACGGAAGCCAGGGTGGTCCACCCCCTCCGTATGGAGCTTCTGCCGGTGGTTATGGAGGTCAGTATTCAGAACCGCCAGTAGCCCCTGTGGGAGCAGAACCGCCGGTAGCCCCTGTGGGAGCAGCAGGTTATGTTAACCCATCTGCTGGTGGCTATGGTGGGACACCTAGCTATGGGGCTCCAGTCCCACCTAGTGGTGGGTACGGTGCACCAAATGCATACCCCTCTCCAAATAGCTATGGTCCTCCAACAGGAAATTATGGTGCAGTGCCGCCGCCTGTGGCTGCTGGTGGCTTCAATGACAACAGAGGTGGTGGTAGAGGAGGGGCGCCTTATGACAGCTATGGGGCTAGGGCTGGTGGGTATTCAGATGCAAGGGCAAATCCTGTAAGAGATGACTCGAGGAGCATGCCTGGCAGTTATGGTGCACCTCCCGAGGCATCAAAAGTAAAACAGTGCGATGAGAACTGTGGAGATACTTGTGACAATTCCAGAATTTATATTTCCAATTTGCCTCTCGATGTTACAACCGATGAATTGAGGGATCTGTTTGGAGGAATTGGCCAGGTATAACTGAAATGATCTCTAATAGTGATGTTGGATTGCAAAACGTGGCTGTAAGGATGTGAGGTTTGGTAGAGATTGATGATATTCATTTTAATTAAATAAGAATGGGCTTCACAGGAACTATGCTTTGTTCTTGCTTGTTTTGGTAATTAAATGTTTTTTATTGCTTGTTATTTGGTTTTAGACATTAGTATGATTCATCTAGGCGTTGTGATTTGATGTAGATTTTTAATTATAGTGGCATGTTAAAGAACTTGGTCATGATAAAATTAGTATTAGCAACTAGGACAACAAATCACATATATGACAATCTGGTAGTTATCTTGTATGTGGATTCCTTGTAGTAAGTTGGTGACAACATGTACATGATCACTTTTGAACAGGTAGGAAGAATCAAGCAAAAGCGGGGCTATAAGGATCAGTGGCCTTGGAACATTAAGATCTACACTGATGAACAGGGTAACAGTAAAGGTGATGCTGTTTTATCTTACGAAGATCCATCGGCAGCACATTCTGCTGGCGGCTTTTACAATGGTATGTTTGTTTTAAAATATAGTAGTGTTTAGTAAAGACTGAAGCTGATGTTTTATTAGTGTTTAATTCATGAAATATTGTTTGTATTTACAGATTATGTTATGCGAGGTCATAAGATTAGTGTAACAATGGCTGAAAAATCTGCTCCTAGAGCACCGGCTGGTTTCGGAGGTTACGGGTATGTCTTCTGTATATGATTTTTTTAATGATGTCGTGAATTGAATTAATTGTGTCTTCTGCTTTACTTGTCTGTCTGGAGGTCTCTTTCTTGCCCCTCCTAATCCCCTTACCATCTTATATATATACATATACACACAAACACACTGTATTATGTTATTTAGGCATTACGAACGTAACTTGATATTCTTAATAGCTATAAATATTGTCGACCCTGAACTACATGCGAGTTATAGTTGGACTGTTTTTTCCTCACAATCTTTTTCATTATTTTGATACACACAAACACACTGTATCATGTTATTTAGGCATTACGAACGTAACTTGATATTCTTAATAGCTATAAATATTGTCGACCCTGAACTACATGCGAGTTATAGTTGGACTGTTTTTTCCTCACAATCTTTTTCATTATTTTCATTCAAGGTTTAGATTGATATTGACATGTTTTCTGTAACACTCTTATCATTTTATGAAATGTATTTTGCAGTTCTGGAGGCGGTAACAGAGGCAGAGGTGGGTACGGTGATAGGAACCGTGACAATTATGGAGATAGGAATAAAGACAGTTACGGTGGGGATAGGAGTAGAGATGGCAGAGATGGGTATGGTGGAGATAGAGGGGGTTATGGGCCTGACAGGCGCCATGGAGGGGGACAACGTTCCCGCCCATATTGAATGGGCTCAAAGGAGGGCCTGAGCTATAGAATCTTGACGCCTTAGTTAAATTGTGATGGTTGATGTTAATATTGTGTAACTGTTATTTTTTTTTATCAGTCTTATTCATGAGTATTACAATGTTATTTGAGGGGTAAGTATTGACAATAGACAATGGTAAGTTTATGAGCATGACCTATATCCTACTTTATGGAGTATTTTGGATACAAATGGCTAAAATTTTAACGTCATTTGTAAAACCAATGGCGGCTAAGTTACTTTGTTTAGATGCATTAAGAATTTGATTATTGTTGTGATTCCAAGTATGATTTGTAGTATGATGCAGGCAGATTGAGCGGATTTGGTTGAAAATGTTTCCTTTGGTTTGACATGATGCTGTCTTTGTCCTCAATGTTGAGCAATAGGAGTAGTCATTTTTATAAGGTAGGTAGATGTTTTCCATCCCAATTTAATGTTTGAAGTTCTCAAGATGGTTTTATTTTGTAGTATAATTAACCATCTGAATGTCTTGTATAGTGACGAGTGGTTAACTGGTATGCTATGCTGCTTAGTTTGAAATCAGTATGCTGCTTAGTTTGAAATCAGGTGAGTGTACATGTCAACTTCTCTCTAATTTACCATGCCTGTGCAAAGCGTGTTATATTGTACTTTGTATTATCAAAACTAGACCTTTTATGCCTATGGTTGGGGTTTCCGATTGATTCATCTGATGCTTGTTGACAATTTCTTCTTTGTTAATTAGGATTAGTAAACAATCAGCAATACAAATTTTTATGTTGGGGTTTAATTTTTAAAGGCAAACAGTCATCAGTAGTTGATGGTTGTGCATCAAAGCATACTATCCAGAGAATGTCTTTTCCTTAAGGGGATCATTTTTGAAAGTATATAGTGGTTAATAGTTTGTGCCTGCTTCATCTGGGAGTTGTTGCAGTTTGTTAAAGTTAATGATTTTTACTTCAGTTAAGTAAATGCAACAGGGGGATTCAATTTGGCAAATTTAATTAGTAGTTTGTGCGTTGAGGGTGTCATATTAAGGTGTTGATATGCCTCATTGTAAATTTTGATAATGTCTTTTTTTTTTTTTTCAAATTTCCTGATAGTTCTTAACTAGGCTATATATCAAGTAGTCAAACCTTTAATGTTTCCATACAAAATATCTTTTTAATTTTGTCCATCCAAAGTGCAGGCATGAGATCAGTTTCTTTCATTTGTGTGTGTCATATTTTAGTTTATAGTTTCTTGTTGGTCCATCTTTCTGTGGAATGTCAAATGTTGATTCCCAAGGTTGCATCTGTATTTTGAGAATATAAGCTGCCCAGTTAATGTTCTTCTGTGGAATGGTTTATCTTGGTGCAGCTGTACTTGTTTCTTCCATTGCAAAGCTTCGTCAAATGCGTTTTGCTCAGATGCTCCATTTTCAACTGGCCAAGAGCTTGTTGAATGAATGATTCAAAGGAACTTTTTGTCATCTTATCTTTTTTTGTATTGATGTGATTATTCAGCTATGCTAACTATTTTGATGTTAGCAGTTTCTCTTGTATCTCTTGTATAATAGGACAACCCAGTTATGTAACATACTTGATATTGACAGTTTGCTATATATTTGTAAACGAAGAGGAATTCCCACTATCTTATGTGACCATGGGGAGGGAGTGGAGCTTTATATAGTGAAAAAATGCAATCATAAAGACGATGCATTTACGTCGGTAGGCCTGGTTATGCAGTTTTAGGAACACTTGCTCAGAAGAGCAGGAATTATTTTTTGGCCAGAATCTTTGCAGGCTAATTCATTGCAGAAATCTTTTGAGATTTTTTTTTTGGAAGCATTGAATAATCTCAGAAATTTGCGGTGTATTCCAGTGGAGAAAACATTTCAAAAACTTTTAGGCACTCTAATTAATATAGAGCAAGGAATATTATTATTTTTGGAAGCGTTAATATACGTCAGTCAAATGTTACGTTTGCTGCAATCATGAATATTATGCAATGTTTGCATAGTGTTATAGCATCTTGACATGAATTTTGATTATGCAATGTATGCATAGTGTCTTGACATGAATTTGATTACTAGCGATGCTGAATTAATGATGATCTTCACATAAAAAGCACTGCTTACTAAAATAATCGAAATTGAAGCGCTACAAACTAAACTAAATTCTCTAAAACTATAATATTATTAATTTAGCTTCATGTGTTGTCCTATGCTTTTGGTAATCTAATGTCTTACATGATAGAAATATAATTGTGGATGTGATTCTAAATGATATAACTTCAAGTTCTAACCGTTTGATGTGTTTGAAAATTACCGCCAAAGTGCGAGAACAATTGGAGATGCACCTTGACATAATTTGGTACTTCCAGATTTCACCTTAAATATTATTAATTTATTTGAATTTCAAATTAGTTCAAAATTTGAATGTGAGTCTCTTTAAAATGTCAAAAAGAATTCTATATTTAGCAAAGCAAATCTTGCCCTTGATATGATTCTGCATGGAAAAAAATATTACATTAAACAGAACAGACTTGATTAGAGATATTGAAGTAGACATGTTTTTTAATGGACATTTGACCCTAATAACAAAAAAAAAACATCATAATATTTATAGTTTAATTTTTCCTCAACAGGTTCACTCATAGGTTGGATGCATGGTTTAATGAAAATAAAAAAACATATTCAAATAGTGTTCTTTTAACTTTGAATGGACTTTTTAGAAAAGATGAAGCAGATAAAATTGGTCATAGAAATCCTCAAAAGAAATCATCTTTATTAAGATAAGAAGTTTCAAACCCCTTATGATAATAAAGGATCGAGTTTTAAATAGGCAGTTTTCTATGCTGTTTAACAGGAATTTTTGTAGTAATATATTTTCTCCTTGATATTTGTTTTTCTGCCTGACCATAAAAAATAGAATCAGAAGAAGAAATGGTGCCATTGATTGGAAACTGTTGTAGTTTCTCTGTTTAATATTAACATCAAACTAACTCTCAACGATTGAAGGTCCTAATTAAAGATCCTTAATATTTCATGTTTACTTCTAGATTTTAGTATTATCCCATTTCATTTTTCTTTTACTAAACACCCATTTCATCTTCTGGAAATATTTCTTTAACTTTTTATATATAGTACGTTTCTTTATTCTTCAATTTGACCAGTTGATTGAATTTTAAGTTGAGTTAAAACCTCTTATAACATAGATAACTCAAAATTGGTATATACTGGTTCAAAAAGCAATTCACCGTTAGCTCTCGTAGTAGTGGTCCTATCAACCCATAATGCATATTTGAGTTTGGAATCTCATTATCTAAATTTTTATTGGGATATTTAACCAAATCATTAGCAAATGGATAATAGTTAGAAGGATGGCGTAATATATTCTATGTCATCATATAAAAAATATAATGTTTTTCAATTAAAGAAAAATCATGATCAACTAGTTTTTTTAGGATTGGTATTTAAGAAATGAAAAATTTTGGGCTCCCACTTTTAACAAATCATAACTCTCTAGACTTTACAAACAAGTCAAACTCAATTGAGTTGCTATAGTTAGATGACCATATCAATATTCATAAAAAAATTAAAAATTTTGATTTTATTTTTTTGTTGGATCTCTTAGTTTTTTTTAATGTGAATACAAATATTTCAAAATTCAACATCTGTGTGTAATGGTGTGTGTGCATTGTGTGTGAAAAGTAATTCAACATCTTTTTTACATTTTCCTCTAACAACCTTCACAAAACAAAAATTCCTTCAACATTTTTGTTGACATTTTTCTCTAACAAACTTCGCAATACAAAAACTCCATCAACATCCTTGACAAGTTCCTCTAGAAACCTTCACAATACCAAAACTCCATCTATAATGTCTATGCATTGCATCCTAGTCATAATAGTTCTAGAACTTTGTATTATCTTAGTCTGTTTTATGGGATTTGGATTGCATCTTAGTCATTTTTAGAACTACGTGTTATCTCGGTCTGTTTTACGAGATCTGGATTGCTAGTTTTCTTCCTAAAGCATTAGTGCCAGAAGAATTGTAATAAATAGTTTATATGAAAACACATTATTGTTTGGAAATAAAATAAATATTACCAATGGAAAACATTAAAGTAAATCACATTATTGTTTGGAAATAAAATAAATATTACCAATGGAAAACATTAAAGGAAATCTTAATCATTATTTGATTCATGCAGTCAACATTTTCTTGCCAACTTTAACTAAACTTACTACTTCCTTTAACCATGGAAAATAAATTTTTTCTTCATAATCCTCTAACATAAATTTTTTCTTCATAATCCTCATTTTCTTGCAACAACATGTGGTGAGAAATAGAATAGTCAGGACAGTGACAGAAACAATCGGGTCAGTAACAGAGATAGTCAGGTCGACAGTAACAACCCTCTATAACAGTCCAGAATTACAGGCTTCCAGTGTCAGAAATAGTACTGTCAATCTCAAAGAATCCCCAGGATTAGTGACAGGAACCGAATACAGGTGATAGAGGAAGGAACAAGATAGTGACAGGGTGGTCAGGGTGTAGATGACAGGTCAGAGATGGTTGATTCTAGATCCCAACTTTTGAACTGTAACTCCAAATTAGAAACTAACAACACCAACAACACAACATCAACTTTTTGCTAAGCGGTCCAAGTGTTCCTTTGGTCTAAATGAAGTGGAGTATCTAGGACACATTGTCTCCAAATATGACGTCAAGGTCGACCCCAAGAAGATTTACGCAGTTTAGGACTGGCCAAAACCTCACACTCTCAAGGGGCTTCGAGGATTCTTAGGGCTTACATTTTACTACCGCAAATCTGTTCATAATTATGGTAAAATAGCAACCCCCTCACATCCATGTTAAAGGACTCTTTTACTTGGACGGGGCCCGCTGATCAAGCCTTCCACAAATTGAAGCATGCTATGACCACAACACCAGTTTTAGCCATGCCAAATTTTTTCAAATATTTTGTCATTGAGAGTGATGCTTCTGGTCGTGGCATCGAGGCCGTGTTGATGCAGGAAGGGAGACCCTTGGCTTTCACTAGTAAGGCACTCTCTGATCGTAACTTGGGAAAATATACATATGCCAAGGAGATGTTGGCCATATTACATGTCGTAACTCATTTGTGACCATATCTCATTGGGTTCTCCATTAAAACAAACCATTAAGAGTCTCAAATACTTCTTGGAACAACGGGTTGCTACCCTAGAACAACAAAAATGGGTTTCTAAACTCATGGGATATGATTATGATATCACCTATAAAAAGGGCAAAGAGAATCTTGTGGCTGATGCTCTCTCTCGTTAATTTGAGGCCCTCAGTATGTTATGTGCCATTTCCTCACCTGTTCCTCAATGGATAGATTCCTTACAACAAAAGGTACTTCAGGATGCAGATTTGTAAGCTTTGGTGGCATCGCTCCGTGATGATCCTACGTCATTTTTGGGATACAATTGGGATGGCCATGACCTACGTTACCGCCAATGCCTTGTTCTTCCTCGCATGTCCCCACTTCATGAGCTTTTCATGAAGAAACTACATACTGCTCCCTCTGCAGGCCATTCATGATTTCTTAAAACATATGAACGCCTTAAGCGCACATTCTTCTGGAAAGGTATGAAACAGGACATCCGTGATTTTGTAGCAGCTTGTGATATCTGCCAATGGATGAAAGGTGAAACGGTACATTCTCCAGGTACTCTTCAACCCTTGCCCATTCCAGATCAGGTTTGGACTGATATTTCCATGAATTTTATAGATGAGTTACCTAAATCTGGCGGTAAGTCTGTTATTCTTGTGGTGGTGGATTGCCTTTTGAAGTATGCTTATTTTTGTTCCCTTGGCCATCCTTACACAACCTCCACTGTTGCCCAAATATTTTTGGATTCTATCTTTCGCCTTCATGGTATGCCCACCTCCATTGTGTCCGATCGAGACCCAACCTTCACTAGTTATTTTTGGAAAGAATTATTTAAGTTGCAGGGAACTCAGCTCAAAATGAGTTCAACCTATCATCTACAAACGGATGGTCAAACTGAGATTGTCAACAAATGTTTGGAGACCTATCTTCGTTGCTTTACATCAAATCATCCTACTTAATGGGCGAAGTGGCTTCCTTTGGCCGAATGGTGGTACAACACTTCCTATCATACAACAACCAAACTCACCCCTTTTGAGGCCGTTTATGGGCGCCCTCCACTCACGCCTTCTTCATACATCTTAAGCAGCTCCAAGGTCCAGGCAGTCGACACCACTCTCAGTCAACATATCAATGTTCTTCGTTTGTTGAAGCAAAATTTGGACATGGCCCAGAATCAGATGCTACAACAGGCTGACCAACATCGTTCTAAGCGTAGCTTTGATGTGGGTGACATGGTCTTCCTTCGCTTGTATCCGTACAAACAATCATAGCTGCAACTCTGTCGGTGCCACAAACTTGCTGCAAAATACTATGGACCCTACCAAGTTATCCAACGGATTAATTCCACTGCTTACAAATTGGCTCTTCCGCCCACCTCCAAGATCCATCTTGTTTTCCATGTTTCCTCTCTCAAACACACAGCTACAGGTTCAGTCAACATTACCAGAATTAGATGAAGAAGGGTCCATATTACTCGAACCTGAACAATTGTTGGATCGTCGAACCCGCTCTCTCCGCAACCGCACCATCACATAAGTTATTGTTTAGTGGGGCGAGCTCTAGCCAAAAGATGCTACATGAGAGTATCTCCATCAGCTCTAGCACCAGTTTCCTCATTTTCAGCTTTGAGGACAAAGCTTTTCGAAGGGGAAGGACATGTTAGGATCCTATCCTAACACCATTTTCTAATTCTTATTTACTTATGTAATGACCCACTTCCAACGTGGGGGATCCCATTATGATATTATTTTGTAATACTTTGTAATGTATGTGGCAAGTAGGATTTCTAGCCAAGTGGCGCCATCTCATGAAACCATTTTTATCAAAATTGTAACCAATGGTAGGTAGGAGATTCTAGCTCGAGTGACATTTTGCATGTAACCCAACTCTTGAGCCTTTAGGTAGGGTTGCATGAAGTTTTTCTTTAAAATATATGAAGCCATGTACGAATTGATCCTTTTGCAAGTTAATGAAATATTGAAGGAGGTTGCCCCCTCGAAGAGGCCTGTGATTATGTGTTATTGTGAGATTGCTCCATTTTTGCATTTGATTTCTACATAGTGTTATTGAGTTATTGATGTATTTGAGTTATTTTTCAGTATTTTATGTGAGTGTGCTTATTTTTAATAGTGAGATCCTAACACCAAACTATTGAGCAATGTTCCAAGAGTGGTCTATACTCTTTTTTTTTGCCATTCATCACAATGCATTTCCCAAACATATTAAGAATCCATTGCTATAGTTTTTAGACTATTAAGAAATGTCCCAAGAGATGGTCTATACTCTCCTTTTTACATAAAATACTTGTGAGGGACCGTGAAAAACCCTTTTCATAAGGTTATCCTAGGATAAAATTCTTCTATGATCTACTATCCAAAAATAGAGAGAATAGACCAACTTCTTGTGGTATTCTATTTTGTTGGTGCTTTACAGTATATATGCTTCTTCTTGTGTATTCTCTTGAGCTATTCAACTCTAAAATCAACTTATTCTCAAATCACCTTATTCATTGTTGTTATCTTGCTACTCAATTGCCTCCTAGAATCAATGTCTTGTAAAAATATCTTCTATCTATTTGTATCTTCCTCCTTGATTCTTGTACATAATTTTTGAAACCCTATCATCATATTTGTCTTGAAGTAATCTCATCCATGGTTTCCAAAGTGGATCTTAGACCTTTAATCACTGGATCAATTGATTTTTTAAAATCATTCCATAGTGTAGAACCATTTGGTAGTGAGAATACAATAAATATTAAGCTTGGGTTATTAAGCTCAACATACTTAGAAGATTTTTTTGCCCATTGTCTTTTGAATCTCTTTGTACAATATCCAAATTACTTTTCCTTTAAGAGCCAAGTTTGCATCCATAAGAACTCTTAAGCCGAGACCTTCCCTAGTTTTATCATTACACACCTTGCTCCATTTAACCAAATAAAATTTATTTTTATCATGTAACGGTTACCACAAAAATGATCACAAAATATAAGATTAATATCTATCGATTTTGTCATAGTATACAAGGACACATAATATGTTGAAATGGCCTGTAAGACTGATTTAATTAACCACACTCTTCCTGCTAATGATAACCATCTAGATTTCCATGTTAATAGTTTATTCTAAGCTTTACCTATAATTTGATTCCACGATTCTATTGTCATTCGTCTCTCAAATAAGGGTATCCTTAGAAAAGTACTTGTTAAATTTACCTCCTACATGTGAAGTAACTTGCATATCCTTGCTTTGATTCTAGCTAGAATGTTTAGGAAGTAAATTTTAAATTTTGTCCTATTAATTTTTTGCCTTGATGCTCTTTCATATTCTTTTAATAAGTTATTCAAAGCTCTAGCCTTGTTTTTCCTTGTCCTTCCAAAAAAGGCTTTATCATATACAAATTGTTGATGTGTGATGTCGATGTTATTACTATCCTTAAGTCCACTTATTAGCCCATCTTTGTTATCCTTCTTCAAGTTCCTACCAAATACCTTTTCCATAATAATGAATAGATATGGTAATAAATGATCTCCCTGTCTAAGACCTCTCCTGGCTTTAAATGATTCTGTTACTAACCCATTGACCAACATTGAATATAATACTATAAAGACAATTTTTATTCCATTTGACCCATTTCTTTCAAATCCAAACTTTTTAAATACTGCAAAAATGAAATCCCATTTAACCCTATTACAGGCTTTACTCATATCAAGTTTTTAGATCGATGCTCTATCTTTTCTTGAAGCTGCTTAATGCATAGCTTCATAATCTACTATAATCCCGTATGGAATCTATCTCCCTTTTACAAATACTCCTTGCTCTTCTAAAATAATTGTCTAATAGTGGTCTTAACTAATTATTCATTTTTAAAAATCAAGCTATGTAATATTACACTTATTTTATAAGGTATGTATTGATTTACCCTTAGATTGTTCCACTACCACCAATAAAGAATTTTGTTGATAGAATGTTGCAAAGAACCCATTTAAGCATAGGGATTTATCCTTATCAAAAGAGAAAGTAGATGAATAAACTTCTTATAGGGTAATAGACTCCATCGGTTTGCTTTGTCTTTAACTATTACAATTGAAGGTACTACTTGTAGTAGTTTATCATTAAGAACTTCAATCTCCTTTGATCCTAGAATATTTTGGTAAAAAAGCCTTACCTTCTTTTTGATTTTGCTCTGGTCTTAAATCCAAACCCCTTATACTGATTTAATTCTACAAGTTTTAGATGTTGATATTTGTACTATTGTTGTATCAAGTGGTAGTAGCTCAATTGGTTAGATTTCTCAACATTTAAGGATACCAAGGTTCAAATCATGCCAATTGATACATGGATAATATCCAAGATTCGTTGTAATACCACTATGTAGTGATGATGTAATACGGGTGGGGCCCGTTTCAATCCCATATAACCAATTGAAAAATATATTTGTATTTTTTTTAATTTGTGGAAAACATCCCAAAAGGGATGCCATTTTCGGGTAAGACACAAGGAGGTAGGGGTATCCATTCAGCAAAAAATGCCCAGGACTCGGACCTGGCCTACCACCTTTGACACACTCAAGGAGCAAACAAACACACAAACCCAATTAAAAATAAGCCAATAACAAAAAAAATAATAAAATAAAATAAAAAACATGCTCCTTGAGTGTGTCAAAAACAAAAGCACAACCAAACACGCACAATAAGATAAAAGAAACCACAACACAAACCACATAGAAAAACACAAGAAACACATAACAAAACACAAACAAGACAAAAACAACAGAACACTACAAAGACATAACCCAAAAAAAAACAAGAAAAATAAACACAACCAAAACCTAAAAAATTAAAAAATAAAACAAAAATAAAAATAAAAAACAACCAACAACAAACAATAAAAAAAAAACAAAAAATATAGAAAACACTCACCCATAAAAACACGAAATAACACAAACAAAGAGAAACCCAAGAACAAGAACGGAAAAAAACATAAGAACAATAACAAAAAACATAAAAAAACAAAACAACAAAACAACAAAAACACAAGAACAACAAAAAACAACACAAAGAACACAAAAACAAAACAAAATAAAAAAACCCACCCACCTTAAAAAACTAAACAAAAAAAACAAAAAGAAAAAAAGAAATAAAAAATGAACAAAACAAAGACCTATCTAGACTAGAAGACTATTAAGGCAAAAATCAACAGAGGAAACAAAATAAAGAATAGAATGAGCTAGGGAACTAAAACAAACTGAATGAACCAAAGAGAAGCTAAAAAAAAAAAAAAACAAGAAGAAACTAGGTACCTTCAGAACTAGAGCCATCCAAAGAAATGATAGAAATAAGAGCTTCCCTAATTTGAGAAGCCCACCAAATAGGAGGGTGGCCATAACAAGTAAGATCACCTTTGTCCAAAGCCCAATTAGCTAAAGCATCAGCACTCTTGTTTTGATCTCTGACCACATGATTGTAATCAACTTTCAAAAATCCCATCTGGATTAACTGAATCTTCTCAATAATTATTTTTATTCTCCAATCCACCTTATGATTCTTAGAAGGATTCTTCAAGAGATTAATCATAAGTTGAGAGTCAAACTCAACTAACACCTTTTCCCATCCAACCTTAGTAGCCTCCTGAAGACCTCTGAGGATACCATACCCCTCAACAAGGTTATTGAAAAGAATACCCAAATTCTCAGCAAAAGTAAAAACCAGGGAGCCATCTGAAAGTCTACCAATTCCTCCCACACTGGCTTTTCCAGGGTTCCCTCTAGAGGCTCCATCAGTATTGACTTTTCCAAAATCCTTAGGAGGAGGTTTCCAATTTCTATTCTTATCCAATTTACTAATACTCACATTCCCTTTAAGATGGTTTCCCTTAGAAGGTTTAATCTTCGATCTTTGCATCACTTGATCCCATATTTGGTGGGAGTTTTGGGGGTGATTAAGGAGACGATGGACTGATTCAACTAAGTTGGCTATGGTCTTTTGCCAAATATAGTGAATATCCTTCCTATCTTGATTAAAAATTTGGTTGTTCCTTTCATTCCAAATATTCCAAAGAAGAATGGTAGAACCCATCCAAACTAAGCGCCTAATAAAATGATCAACAGCCTCTTGATTAGGCCAATCCCTCCAAAGCTGTTCAAAAGTAAAAAAATTGGACCACTATAGGCCAAGTAAAGTGGCCATTCTCCTCCACAGCTTAGAGGCTAAAGTACATTCAATAAAAAGATGGTTGATATTTTTTACATTCTCTTCACACATTTCACATCTAAAAGGGCCATGAAAACCACGCTTCATAAGTTGCTCACCGATAAGCACCCTACGATGCAATAAAAGCCAATTAAAGAACCTCACCTTAGGCCGGAGCTTTTGAGCCCACAATTGAGAAAATATGTCGGGAAGAATGGTTGGGATTATTATGGCATAAGGTCAAATAACCTTGAGCAACTGAATACTCACCCTTAGTAGTGTTGTTCCATCCAAAACAATATTTTTCATGGGACCAAGAGAGGGATCTCATATGAGGGATGCCTTGGATATCTTGTCTTTGCCTTTCTGGGATTTGAATAGGCTAGTCCTCAATAGGGATCCAATATCTACCAACCTTTGAATTACCAGTATGATATCGACAGTAATTAGCCACCTTTATCCAAAAATATATTTGTATTATTGCCATCCTATGAAAACACTGTATTTTTATCTCCTTTTAACCAAGTCTCTCAATTTTAATTTGTAAATTTTCTCTTCCTTACTGAAAATATTATGATATTCACTTAGCATCTGCCTTTCCTTTGAGCTTGGATTATTATGCTCACCTTTTTAGAATTTTGAAAGTTCTTTCTTCTAAAAAATATTTTCAAAAGTGTTCTTGTTCTGTTCTTTTAATCTAGATGTTATTGATTTAATTTGATTTGGAAGTGTATGTGACCCACCTTTTCTTAATAAGTCCACGTTTGTGCTATCATATCAACAAATTGAGGATGGTCTTCCCACATCTATTGATATTTAAAATATGATATTTTTTGAATTCACTTACCACCATTTTAACTCTTATTAGCCAATGATTTGAACCAATCCTTGTTAACGTATTAATTTTAGCATAAGTTCATCTAGTCAATGATTTGAGAGCATGCATCTATCAATTTTTTTTGCTATTAGGTTATGGCCTCTTATGTTGTTGGTCTATAAATAGTTTTCCTCTTCAAACTAAAATTCCTATAGATTACCATTTTGAATAAAAGCTGGAAAATCTCTCATACTTTGGGTCATTTTCCTAATTCCCCCAAATTTTTCATCCAACTTGGTTATGACATTAAAATCTCATATGATCATGAATTAGGTTTCTTGGTATTTACTTATGATAAAAATTTCAATCCCACTATGTAATTCTAATTTGCATGATTGAGTTGTAGGTCCATAGACATTTATGAAGATGAAATGAATATTTGCAAAGTAGCATGTGACTAGTGAGGCTATGCTATGCCTAGTTTTATGAACAGTTGCATAGGAGGTTCTAACAAGATTATGACATATTAGAATACCCTTTGCTGCTCCTTTAGAATCCACAACATTCCATTCACATATTTCCCATACTACTTTCATAGTTTTGGGATCTTTTTCCTTTATCATTTTAGTTTCCTGGATACAAGAAATATCAAGCTTATTACTTAAACAAAGGTCCTTGATACACCTTTGCTTTGAGCGGGCATTATCATTTTTATATTTTGTGAAGAGAAGTTCAACCAACTTAGATTGTGTTCCTTTCTCTATGTTTGCTCTTGCTTCCCTAGCTCTCACTAGATAATTTGAGGGTTTTCCTTTTTTGCCTTGCCTATATCAGGAGTAGGTCTTATTGTTCTATTCATCAATATTCTCTCACAACTTTCCTTTTCATTAAATTTATCCTCTCTTGGCTCTACTACAAACATTTTTGACTTACCCTGCTCATGTTTTGGCAATTTCTTATTATTAGTAGAGGTATTAACATCTAACACTACATTTTCTCTACAACTTTTCTTCTCCTAAATGGTGCATGGTACTTCAAGAGAGTCTTCAAAATTTGATGAGGCACATTTCTTATGTTTAGCGGGAATTTTCACCCCTAAATTAGGATCATACTGAATATAAGGTTCCTTGTTACTATTTTGATCCTATTATACCATGTCCTCCAAGATTTGATTTACTTTTTCTTCATAGGCTAAAGCCTCAGAATAATAATTATTTCTTTATAATCCTTCCTTGCTAGTGTCCATTGTTTATTTACTTTAATTTGTCTAGACCTATTTTTTGGAAGTTGAAAACCATCCTCATACATATCCATTTGTAAGTTTATTTTGTAGTTTTCTACCTATGTTTATGATGGACTCTTCTTTGGGCATGATATCTCAATATGCCTCACCTCATGACAGATTGTACGTATAAAATATTTGCTTTAATAATCTATAGTTTGGGTCCACAACTTACCCACACACTTTAGAATGATTGATTTTGGTAAATGATTACTTATATCAATCATGACCAATATCTAAGTATAAATAGCCAAGAATCCATCTTTTGTAGTTTTTTAAATCTCAAGGAATTCTCCTAGAGTGTTGCCTATTACCTTGAAGGTATCCATTTTTTAGAATTCAATGGGTAACCCATACATCCTAAACCAGATAGGTACTAGGGATAGATTTATGTGTTTAGGTGCAACCTTCACAACAATGGGTAAGCAAGAGTCTTGCTCTTCCCCTAAACCAAGGACCCCCTTTTAGAATTCTATTTCTTTCCTCCTTAGAACAAAAATAGCTAGGAATAAACCTTTAGAGGATATACTTACTCTTGGAGACTCCCAAATCCTATCAATCCATTTTATCAAGGTCAAATCGCTTGGCCAAGACCCATTAAATTTATCAAAAACTGCCTTATCTTTGAGAAACAAGGATCAATTCTCTATGAGGTCCTCATTAACCTCTACTACTAGGGATGATTCTAAGAATTTAGTTGTAAATCAATCCATGTGAAGGAAACTATTGCTTAAAATCTACTAAATTTAGAAGTATATTCTATAGTAATTATATTATTTGAAAAAAAACATATAATAATTTGCATGCAAAAATTCTAAGATAATGAAGGTGAAAAAGAAACGTAAAAAATTCTGTCTAGATAGAATGTCTTACCTTACTAATGCCCTACCCCTTCGTTGCTCTTCCCATAATCCGAACCCTAGCTGACAACTATATACAATTTTATTTCCATGACGAGAAAAATCATCATTGCTCTTGTTTTAGATGACTGACTTTATAGGGTTGTATCTTCAAATTTTGCACAAGTCAATCCAAGAATCATCTAAATTGAATAACCCTTTGCAAAGAATGATTCCTAAAATATGAGATATTTTTAAGGAAACATTTGCTCTAACATTACCCTAGTTTTGAATGGCTGTTTTCACACGGTTATATCTCCCTCAATACTACTTGTATTCTTTTGAATTTCCGCTCATTTCAAATATTTTCAAGTTCCACAAAAATGACACAAGAATCGTTTGAATCATACAACTCTATGCAAAGATATGGCTTCTCAAAGATGATTTATTTTTCTTGCCCTAGCTTTATCAATTCATAATTTCCTCACCCAAAAACTTCATGGATTCCAAGAAATGGAATTACCCACTTTATGAAATAATTAGTATATATTAAAAATCACCTATGTTATCCTTTGGAAGATGAATAAATATCTCTAATAAAGTTTAACGTAAATCCACATTGTTGACAAGGATCTTGCACTTTGATTGGGTTCAAAGTTAAGGTTTATCATTTTTATTTTTCTAGAAACAAGCTTTCATGACTTTATATGCATCATTGAGTAAATGTTGAAAGTGTAATTAGACTTATGGCCAAGGTTGACATTGTATGATGTAATCTTGTATAGGACTATAGAGAATAATTTTACAAATATATTTATTTTATTTTATTATTTAATTATGTAAGCCCTATGGAGTATAGTTAACCTTGTTATGGTTAAACCCATCTTATAACTTATAATTAACCTGGAGTCCTCTTGTTATATTGGCTTAGATTAAACTTGTTTATGTAATTAGGTTTTAGTATTGGGATAGATTACCCTACCACTCCATCCATTACATTAGAGTGTTGTGATTTTTATCTATTGATAATATAGTGACTATTTAAGGTGCCTATGGTTGCCCACTACATATATCTGTCTTTTGTCCCTTTTTAACCTTATTGTATAAGATTGAGTGGATGGATTACTTCTATTTGTTTTTTAAAATAGATATAAACTCCAACATGGTAACAAAGTGGTTATGGAGTGACATCGCTTGGTCACACAAGATGTTTACTAGGAGTACAATTTATATTTCTATTTATGTAAGCGTTCATGTGTAGGATGTGCACAAGTGTTATGTAATTTTGTGTGCAAATATAAAGAATAAGAATGTACATATGTGTCTTGTAATAAAATGTGTAGGTGTGTGCAATGTGTCATATAGTAAAGTGTGTAAGTGTCATAGAATAAAGTGTGAAAATAGAGAGTCAAGTCATGTATACAAGTGGCAAGATGAGAAGACAAAATACATGAGAGGATTTATCTTATGCATGGAATAGGAAAGGTTACATCTCCTAGATGTGAGAGGAGAGCAATAGTAAAGTATTGAAGAGTCATCTATGAAGGCTATATTATGGAGACAAAGCTCCATGTATTATATATGGATTGAAGATTATCAAAGTATCTTAGATACATTCAAGCATTAATAATATTGAATCTTGTATGCATATTTTGAGTAATATACTATAAGTGTTTATTCATGTTATATAAATGGTATTGACCATTTTTTTCATAAAATTATCATTATTATAAATATATGTTCATTATATTGATTATTTAATATAGTAATTGCTCTTATATTTGAGATTACTCAAGATCCTATATATTAGGACCTATGATAATATGGCTAAAAATCCAACAATGGTATTAGAGCTACCACCATACTCCACCCAAATTTGAGGAGTTAATATTTAATGCTAGCATCAAGTTTAACCTTGGTGTGAATGTTTGTTTGAATTTATTTTATCTAACTCTTTACTGGGAGGAGCACTTGACATAATCCGAGAGCAATACCATAATTTTTACAAGGACAATTGAATTTGAAGGACCTTAGAAGAATACTAGGAGCAATGTTTTGAAGAATGTTTAAGACAAAGAAGTGCAATAAAAAAAAAGTGTCTTAAAGGAGTTTAAGACATCAAGTTCAGTCTAGTTCTAGCATTGAATAAAAGAGCACCATAAGAGGGACAGATAGCTTTGTTTTTTTGAGTGGAAGCATTATAGAAGAACCCCATAAGAGGGACACCTGGTTTCATTTTCTTGAGAAAAACTATTATAGAAGAGCCCCATAAGAGGTATGCTTTGATTCATAGCCTTGAGTGAAAGCATTCAATAAGATCCCCACAAGAGGAACAATTGGATTTATTGCCTAGAGTGAAAGCATTATAGAAGAGCCCCATAAGAGGGATGATTGACTTCATAGCCAAAATAAAGCAACAATTATACCTACTTAGCCAAAAAAGAAGAATAGTAGCACTTGCATTGACCTGCCTGTACAACCAACCAAGAGGAAGAGCCTGCAGGGTAGAAGCATCTACAATGTGTGTCTGGATAACAACAAGCTGAGGAACAAGAAGAAGTAGAATGAGTGCCTGGTGTATATGATTTCTTGAAGAGATGATTGTCCAAGACAAACATCCAAGAAGGAGATGCTATTAGAGTGCGCTTGAAGCAGTTTGAAAAAATATCGAAGATAGAGAGTATAACAAATTCAAGGTAACTTGAAATGTTTAAAAGTAAAGGATGAGAAAAAATCTTTATATGCACTATAACGTCAATTGAGACATGTCTGCCATAATACATTAACAAGAGCACAAAAATATTCATTTTTGTCCAACACATTTTTTAAGGTAAAATTTTAGGCAACATTCTTTGGCGCCTTTATATTTTTTAAAATATTGGAGTAGTAAGGTTAAAACCTAATTTTTGGCACATGATTTTATGATATTTAGAATTTAATAAATTTTAGAAAGAAAAATCAAACTTTATTAAATTTTATAAAGTATAATTGGAGTGAAAAGGCTTTGACTTCTATATTTGATTTTTGAAGAAAATTGAAAAGTAGAATATTGTTGATTTATAATTAGGGAGTCAAAAGGTTTTCAACTTCAAATAAATTTTTGAAAAATTTGAAATTTTTTATATTTGCAAAACTTAATTTTGTAATCAAAATTTGAAATTTTGATTTGCAAATTTGATAAATTAATAGGGAGACAAAAGCTCTTTGTTAGCATATATGTCTTACATTATTGAAGCAAAAGGGTAGCACATGTAGGCACTCTCTAGGTTGGTTTAATAACCACCAAGTTGGTTTCATAAACCAACTTATTGTAACCACATTGTAATCTTTATAATTGATATCAATCGGAATGAATCAATGCTTCATGAAACTCTACATGGTACCAGAGCATGGAAGATCGTAGGCAAGCATTGGGCGGATGCAGATAGGAAGACGAGCCACGAGCCAACCACTGACGCATAGGATGTAGGACGTAGACAAAGCCAAGAGCCAACCACTAACGGACGCGACATGCAAGACACAAATAGAGCCAACCACTGGCGGATGCGACATGTAGGACACAAACAGAGCCAACCACTGGCGGATGCGACACGTAGGCATGAGGACACGTAGAAAGCAAGTAGAGGATACTGGAAGGCGGTTGCAGAGGCAAAAGGGGTGGGGTGGTTGCCCAAAGGTAACCGAAACATCATATGGCCTTCGTCATTTTTAAACAATCCTACAATGGCAGCATAGGCCATGTGGGATTATTGTTTTTTAAAACAAAATCCTTTGCACTCGACGTGATAAGACCCACTATTTTCACAGAGGTTCTCGTCGGGCCCTCTAGCTCACGTGGTTCGTGTTGTGCTTGATCGCTGCGAGGTCGTGGGTTCCATTCGCTGCGGGGAGGTATAAGGCTTTTTAAAAAAAAATTTCTTTCTTCTCTCCATTGTCGAAGGTATAAGATTTATTTGGTTCTTGTTTACTCTCGTCGGGCCTTCTGGCTCACGTGGTTTGTGTTGTGCTTGATCGTCGCGAGGTCGTGGGTTCCATTCATTGCACATGTATTGACGGGTGGTAGTGTTGTTTGACACCCTATTTTTTTTGACGACGATGGAAATTTGTTGACGACGGGTGGGGTTCTTTTGATGCCCCAAGATATTCAATTGATGCTTCTCCTGCAATTGACGCCTATGCTATCCAAAATTGACACCTTAAAAAAATTCCATCAAAATTTTTTGGAGTTAAGGTACAATTTTTTTCCTCCTTCTCTATTTTGCCAAACAAAAGGGGGACAGTCTTCAATTCATTTGCAAAATTGTCAGATAAAGGGGGGAAATCAAAACATTTGAGAGTAAAAAATCTGCTAGATTTGTAATAGGTGTTTAAATTTGTGGGCATTTGTGATTTGTTTTGCATTTAAATATTCCATTTTCTTGCATTAACAATCATAAATTACAGATAAAAATAAGACCCCAAATTTATACCCTATTTGTGCAATTTATTACACAACAACATTCGGTATTTGAGATACCTATGGTCCACACTTACAGGTAATCTTTGTCGTGCTTTGGACTACTGTATTCGTTGCCTAATATAGCTGCAATAACGACGTATGAGCTTGTTATCTATTAATCGTCAGGGAGAAATAAGGCAAACCAGATCTATTTTTTTTCCATTTCATACCCACATCGTGATTGTTATTAGGTGTAAATCCTGATGAAAGTTTTTTTTCCAAAGTGTTTAGGGGAAGTTATGCCCCACACATGAGGAATAAAACTTTCTATGGTAGGTGTCATTAACAAGACGATGCCATTTCAGTATCGCCTATGTTCAATATATTGTGCTTCTCATATGTACTTATAGTCTCTCTCACGTAAGGGCGGGTACATATTGAGTAGTATCTTGTTCATATATACCTATAGTCTCCCTCATGTAAGGGTGGGTATATATTGAATGGTTACGATATAAAGATCTGGCAGGTATAAAGAAAGGGAGACCAATTGGTGATATAATGAACCTTCATAATGGCCACAATTCACAAGTATCTCTCAAATTCATAGTTGTTGAAAGGTCCTAACTTTGTTCCATGGAAAACAAAGACAAAAGCCATTCTTCAGTTAGAAGATTTATGGGATGTCATGACTGGCACTGCAAAGTGCCATCAGACAACAGAAATAGATCAAGATGCTTGGGATAAGAAATATAAGAAGAGTCTCGTGTTTATCTTGCTTTCTACTACAGATGAGGTGCAACCTCATATTTGTGATGCAAAAACTAGTAAGGTAGCTTGGGATGCCTTGATCACAGTATATGAAGAAAAGAATCAATCCACTATTCTAAACCTTCAAACTCAACTACATACTCTCAGTATGAATTTTGGAGAAATAGTTGATATATTCCTTTGCAGAGTGGCTGACTTGAAAGCCAAATTGAATTCCATGGGAAAACCAGTGGATGATGATATCTTGAAATATGTCATCTTGAGAGCATTGCCAGATTCCTACAAGATGTTGATCACTTCTCTCAATGTTTCAGGTAGACAAGTATCATTTGTGGAGCTAGTAAATTTGCTTCAAAGCGAGGAGGCAAATCAGGTTCAGAAAGATGACGTGCCAGATAATGCCCTTTCCATACAACAAAGTGGTAAGAAACAAGGTCAGTTTTAAAAAGGGTGTCCTTCTTCCAAAGGAAAAGGGAAGAAAAATTAGTAGAAGGATACAAAATATTGTAAGATTTGTGATATGAATAACCATGACACCAACAGGTGTTGGTTCAAAAATAAGCAACAAAACGATCAAGGTCATAAGAAGAAGGGCAAAGAAAAACATAAATACAACAAGAAACATAAGCAACCTAAAGGCCATGTTGCTTATGTTGACTCCAACTTAGAATCAGGTCCAATTCAAATTCTGACTCTAAAAGAGCACACAAGGTGCTCATGACCCATACTTCGTCTTCCCAGATAGATCTTTGTATGGCATATTGATTTAGGAGCTAGCAAACACATGACTGGGGACAAATCATGGTTTGATACTTTTGCAGAGAAAGAAGGTAAGCCAGTCACAATTGCTGACAGTCAAGTCTATCAAGTAAAGGGAGAAGGGGATGTTTACGTGTCCCTTCCGATGGTAATTTTCAAATTGAGAAGGTTCTCTATGTTCCAGGATTAGCCAATAATCTGCTCTCAGTCACACAAATGTTGGATAGAAACATGGATGTCATGTTTTGAGTTGTCAAAGGCAAGAAGAGATGTTTTATCACCCATAGTGGTAAACATGTTGCCATCGGATCCTACAAATATGGCTTGTTCATTCTAGATGCTCTTTCAACTCCTCATGTTGCTCTGGCTGCAACTACAAAGGAGGCCACCTCTCTGGCATAGACATTATGGGCACCTCAATTCAAGATATTTGCTTGAATGAAACAGATATGGGATGGTGAAAGGTCTTCCTCCACTCTCATCTATCTTACCAGTGTGCTCGGATTGCTTAGCAGGGAAGCAACATAGAGTACCTTTTGAAACTAGCTCCTATCGAGCTACAAACCCTTTAGAGCTGGTACATACTGATCTGTGTGGTCCTATGCCAACCAGCTATGGTGGAAAGAAGTATTTTCAACTATTTGTTGACAATTACTCATGAAATATGTGGGTTTTCTTTCTTTAGTTGAAATCATAAGCATTTCTCTACTTTCAACAATTCAAGAAACTTGTCGAGAAGGAGTCGGGATATTTCATAAAAACCCTCCACTCAAATCGATGGGGGGAATACACCTCTAAAGAGTTTTTAGATTTTATTAAGAAACATGGGATCAAAATACAACTGACTATAGCCTATACACCTCAGCAAAATGGAGTTGCAGAAAGGAGAAATCGTTCCATTATGGAAATGGTTCAATGTATGCTAAAGGGAGCACATCTTGAGGATCAATATTGGGCATAAGCAGTAAACACAACATCATACCTCCCAAATAGAGCACCCACTAGATCCCTACAAGGGAAAACACCACAAGGATCTTGGAGTGGTAAGAAACCCTCCATTTCTCATTTAAGGGTATTTGGATGTAAAGCATTCATGCACATTCCAAAACAGAAAAGGAGGAAGTTGGATGAGAAAACCTTGCAGTGTATCTTTCTTGGCTATGATGAGTATTCAAAAGGTTATCGATTGATTGATCCTAAGACCAAGAAGACACACGTAAGTAGAGATGTTGTATTTGATGAAGCTTTCACATAAAAAGACACATCTACAACTATATACCTAGATGAAGAAGAACCTAAGAAGGAGGTTCAACTTCCACAACAACAACAGAAAGTCCCAAAATGGTATACTAGCACTTTGAGAGATGCTAAGTTGAATTCCATTCCAGATCTATATCTAGATAGGCCATGTACTCATAGTATGACTTAGCAAATGAGAGCAAAGGAATCTACTTCAGAGGTTGACGAACTTTGTCAACACTTTGATGATTTGTCAGTGGATACAGAAAATGATAGAGAAGAAGACGAGGATGAAGAAAATGTTTATATGTCATTGAATGCAAATGAACCCACAATGGTTCAATCTGCACTTGATAAACCACAGTGGAAAGAGGCCATGGATGTAGAACATAAGTCTCTCATAAAAAATAATACTTGGAAGTTAGTCGATCCGCAGCAGGAAAGAAACCCATAGGCTGGAAATGGGTGTTCAAAGTGAAGTATAAGGCAGATGGATCTATTGATAAGCATAAAACCTGACTTGTTGCAAAGGGTTATGCTCAGAAAGAAGGCATAGACTATGAAGAGACTTTTGCCCCTACTACAAAAATGACTACCATTCGAGTACTTTGTGCCATGGGAGCTCAGTTTGGGTGGAAGTTGCATCAGATGGATGTTAAAAGTGCTTTCTTGAATGGTGACTTACAGGAAGAAGTATACATGACTCAACTAGAAGGATTCATGGTCGAGGGGCAAGAACAGAAAGTATGCAAATTGATCAAATCCTTGTATGGGCTCAAACAAGCTCCTCGAGCTTGGTATATCAAGATAGACAGTCACCTTGTGCAACATGGATTCAAAAGAAGTCCTTCAGATGCAAATATCTATATTAAGAAAAAGGGTTCTGATATAGTGATTCTTGTACTTTATGTAGAAGATTTGATCATAACAGGAAGCTCAAAAAGAATGATTGACTTAGTGAAAAATGATTTGAAGCAATCCTTTGAAATGATAGATCTAGGACTTCTACACTATTGTCTTAGTTTAGAAGTTACTCTGAAAAGATTTCATATTAGAGTAACACAAAAGAAATATGCCAAGACTTTAGTATAAAAATATCGGATGACTAACTGTAAGTCAAAAGAAACTCCAATGGATTAAGGACTTAAGTTATCACGATATGATGAATCACCTCAGGTAGATGGTACTCTCTATTGCTAGTTGATTGGGAGTCTCCTATATTTGACAAATAACAGGCTAGATCTCAGTTTTGCTATGGGCTATCTTTCAAGGTTCATGCAAGAGCCTAAGATGAGTCACTGGAAAGCAACAAAAAGAGTTCTTCATTATGTTCGTGGTAGTACAAATTATGGTCTAGAATACAAAAAGAATAATAAGTTTTTCTTACTAGGATACACGAACTCGAATTATGCTGGATCCATTGATGATCGTAAATCCACTTTTGGATATGTTTTTTATCTAGGATCTGGACCTGTCTAATGGCACAGTAAGAAGCAACATCTGGTTGCTTTATCTTCTATAGAGGCAGAATATCGTGCATACAGTGAAGTAGTCTACGAGATAACGTGGTTAAGTCGCATTCTTACAACATGGGCCTTCCAAAGAATATTCCTCTTCATTTATTTTGCGATAATCAAGGTGTTTTAAATATTGTCAAAAATACAATTTTTCATGAATGTATCAAACATGTTGATACCAGATGTCATTTCATTCGAGATGAAGTTCCAAAGCACCATATACAACTTCAATACATTCCTACTGATGCACAAGTTGCAGATATCTTTACCAAAGCACTTGGACATATCAAATATGAAAAGTTTTGAGATACTATTGGAATTTTCCAATAATGTAATAAGGGGGCATGTTAGCATATATGTCTTCCATTATTGAAGCAAAAGGGTAGCGCACGTAGGTGCTCTCTAGGTTGGTTTAATAACCACCAAGTTGGTTTCGTAAACCAACTTATTGTAACCACATTGTAATCTTTATAATTGATATCAATCAGAATGAATCAATGCTTCGTGAAACTCTACACTCTTTTACATCAAAAGATTTTAAAAAAATATGATTATTAAATTTACATTTGAATTCATTTGAATTTGATAGATTAAATTAAAATTTGGAGATATAAGGATTTCAACTTCAAAGGAATTGATAGTTTTTGAAACCTAAAATTTTAATGAGTTCCATCATGTCAAATAATAAGATATTCCTTTTAGAATCTCAACTTTTGAAAGGACCTAACTTTGCATCTTGGAAAAATAAAATGAGATCAATTCTCATTGTAGAAAAATTATGGCCTATAGTAAATGGGACAAAAGTAAAACCTATTGAAGATGAAAGAGAAATACAAATATTTGAAGAAAGTGATGCAAAATCACTTATGCTAATTACATTTGGGGTAGTTGATGAAATATTACCATACATAGTGAAGCTCAAACTTCAGTAGTAGCTTGGGAAAAACTATATAAAATATTTGAAGGGAAGAATAAAACAACTATCTTGAATTTACACTCTCAGTTATATTCATTGAAGGTTAATCATCGAGAGAGTATATAACTATTTCTTCAAAGAATAGCAGATATAAAGCCTAAATTATTAACTCTGGGAAAAAATGTTGAAGGTAAATTTCTATTTCAAGTAACATTAAGAGCACTTCTAAAAATATTTAGTTACTTCACTTCAAGTACTGAATAAGGAAACTACCTTTGATGAATTGGTTAACATTCTTCAAGAATATGAGGTGGATGCTTTAGTCAAAGATAAAATGACTAATAATACTTTTATAACTAAAGATAGTACCAAGTAATACTACAACATCATCTTCAAGGTCTCAATCCAAACAAAGAAAAAGGTTTTATCATATATATAAAAAGAGGTCATACTACAAATTTTTGTAGATCTAACTCCTTAAATCAAGGAAATCAAATGAATAAACATTATCAAAATTTTATCCTAAACAATATCAGCCTCAATAACAATATAGGAAACAATAATAGTTGTAATCAAGAGAAGAAAATAAAGAAGGTAATTGAGTACAAGAAATTCAAGAAATAGAAGAGGCTATATAAGGGAATGAAATTGGAGCCTTTAAAATAAGAATTCTAATTGAAAATCAAATTAAATATGGTCATGAAAAGGATATCAATGAAAATTATTTAAAGTTTTCTAATGATATTTATGATAGAGGTAATACAACATAGAATAATATCAAGACCATAATATAGAAGAACAAAGTGAAGAAATTAAAGAAGAAGATCAAAAAGAGCAAAAGGAAGAAAGAAAATATAGGGAATAAAATGAAAAATAAATTCTAGAGCTCCGAGTAGTGCCAAAACCAAAGCAAAAGAACAAATGCAAGAATTAGATATTGAATATTAAAGTCTTCAATAACCAAATAATGTAATATAGGGGGGTGTTGGAGAATATTACATTATTTGGTACATGCTAATGTACCCCCATGGTACCTTCAAATATGTAATAGATTAGGGTATGAGTCTATAGTTTAGGAGTATGATTTATATTTTTCCTTTATGTAAGTGTTCATGTGTAGGATGTGCACAAGTGTCATGTAATTATGTGTGCAAATATAAAGAGTGAGAATGTGCATAAGTGTCTTGTAATAAAGTGTATAGGTGTGTGCAATGTTTCATATAGTGATGTGTGCAAATAGAAGTTTGCAAGTGTCATAGAATAAAGTGTGTAAATAGAGAGTCAAGAGTCATGTATACAAGTGGAAATATGAGAAGACAAAAGACATGAGAGGATTTATCTTATGCATGGAATATGAAAGGTTGCATCTCCTAGATGTGAGAGAAGAACAATATTCAAGTGTTAAATATTCATCTGTGAAGGATATATTATGGAGACAAAGCTCCATGTATTGTATATGGATTGAATATTATCAAAGTATCTTATATAAATTCAAACATTAATAATATTGAAGCTTGTATGCATATTTTGAGCAATATATTGTAAGTGTTTCTTCATGTTGTTACATGAATGATATTGACCATTTTGTTCATATTATTGTCATTTTTATGAATGTTATGTTCATTATATTGGTCATTTAATATAGTAATTGCTCTTATATTTGAGATTACTCAAGATCTTGTATATTGGAACCCATGATAATCTAGCTAAAAAGCCAACAAGAACAAATAATAGGATATGCTCAAAGGTTGAAAGAGAGGAGGTTGTGGATTTGAGTTGGAGGTAATATTTTTCCTCTTTTTGGCAATAAAAAATTAGGTGAAACAATAGTTTGTCACTTCTTCAACCTATTAGAAGAGATGACATATTGGTTAAGTAAGAAGTGCTTGAGGTTTGCAAAGAATTGGGTGGTGGGTCAAAAGTCATAACCACCTATTTTGGATTATGTATTACTTCATGAATTGGATGGAATTCTTCAAGGAGGCATCAACGAACATAGTTTAATTGTTTCCCTATGTTTGATGAGTAGTGTAAGGGTTTTAGTAAATATAGGTTGCATGTTCAAATCCTAAGAATGTATTTTTTTGGTAATCTTTGCCTTACTATCAACTAAGGGAAGGTTCATGTCATGAAGAAGGAAGGCAACCTCCATGCTTCAAAGTGAGGGTTTTTTGTTGTGGTTTACACAAACATCTTTTCTCTTGAATTACCTAGGTTTGAATCCTTCTTTTAAAAATTGCAAAGAAAAGAAAAATATTTTTGGTCCATGTGGAAACTGACATGGTATCCTTGTATGCCATATAAAACCTTTCAACTTATTATATGCCTTCAACAAATGGAAAATGAGTATGTGTCAAACCAGTAGTCCAATGGCAACTAGGTGGTATAGTTTAATTTGAAGACACAAATGAATAAGTAAATACCAAGTGGTAACCTATGAGTCTTAAGGGAGAGGCTCTGTATCTATAATCTCAAGAGGATCAATGCCTGCCCATTTTTTTAAGGTCGAGCTTGAAGTTTTAAAGAGCCTTAAAGAGATGGGTCGAATTTTGGGACCTGGAGTCGGTTGAGCGCATAAATGACCTGACCTCTAGGTGCATGCTATCTCTATCTTGACCACGTATAAGGGATACCACTTATATAAAAGCTATCTCCATCTTGTTGGAGTATATTACATTATTTGGTACATGCTAATGTACCACCTTGGGTACATAACTAGAGTAGGATTTTACCTTAGAGTAAGGTTTGAGTAGTTACTTCATGCAATGTAATAAATGCACAAGTGTTAGAATGTGTAATGATGTAAATGTGCATGTAGTCCACATGTACATGAGTCATAGGTTAGGTAGATGAAGAGTCATGGGTAGATGAAAGGCCAAGGGACTTATCTCCCTATATATATGCCTTTGAGTACATAAGATATTGCAAAAGTTTATTATATAATTTTCCTGCATATTATAGTGCCATTATCATATAGTTATCATTGCTTGCTCATTTTACATCTTGTGGTTGCATTTCCTTTAATATATATCATCAAAAGCTAACAGTGGTATCAGAGCACATGGTAGATCGATAGGAAATAGGGAGAGCCACAAGAGAGATTGAGAGGAGATAAGAAATATCATTTTTAGAATTTTTGAAATTACATTTGGCTAGAGTCTTTCCACAGAGTTGCAGAAAAACTCGTGAAGACTAGGACTCAACATTGATTCCACTAGATTGACAAATCAACTAGTGAAGATTCATTATCTCAAGATTTAGAATTTCTTCCATTATAGTTTCTAATATTTTGTTGCAAAAAAAGGAGATTCAAAGAAAGTTGGGAAGCTTCCTACAAGAGAGCTAGGAAGAATATCTTCTTTGGAATCAATCCAGTACCTGAAGCAACAAATTGAAGATTGAAGATTTGGAGGCCTAAGGAAAAGGTCCCATTGTAGGATTTGTAGATTGAAGACTCCATAGCTAAAGATTGAGAAGAAAGGAGGAGGCCAAAGAAGCCACATTGAAGACTGTAGATCAAGGAGGAGGTCCTAGAAAGAAGGACCCATTGAAAAGTGAGAGTAGAAGAAAACAACTCAAGAAGTTGAAGAGACCCATAAGAGGTCCCATTGAAGAACTTCTAGATTTGGAAGATTGAAGATAGAGAAGGACTAGCAAAGGTCTTATTACATATTTTAGAAGCAACATATTCTAGAGATCAAGGAAGGTCTCATTGAAGTCTTGAGAAGAAGACTTGAGTAGTTGTGAAAGTTAGAGGCCCAAGAGAAGAGGTCTCAAGGAAGGATTGAAAGGAGAAAGAAGGAGAAGGCTAGGAAAGCCTCATTACAAATTTCAAAGAAGGCCATTGAAGGAGATTTGGAGAAGGTCATTAGAGAATATTTTAGGAGAACTCATTGGAGAAGATTGCTAGCAAGAAGAAGTTCTTGATAAAGGAGGTTTTGGGACAATTATCGCCATCCGAAAACAAGCCCAAAAGGAGAAGGATTTGGCAAGGAGTTTGCCAAATTTTGGAGGAGAATAGTGAAGACCTCAAGACATTCAAATTCTTGAGAAGAAGGCCAGCAAATAGGCCAATATTGAAGTCATATTTCGACAAGGAGGTTGAAGGAGAAAGGAGTTAAAAGAAACCACCAAATCTGAGAGATTTGAAGATTACCTTTGAAGGTTTTGAAGGCTAATTCAAAGAAAGGAGTTTTCTGATTTTACAATAGAAAATTGAAGGTCTCTAGGAGACAAGTCTCAGTTGTGATTTGGAGGAGTTTCCTACCAAATTTGGGAGATTCAAGGACAACATATAGGAGGAGAAATTGATTGCATTACAATCTAAAAATTTCAGATTTGAGGATAAAAAAGGGCAGCAATTTGGGCAGCATTAATAGCTGCTAAGTTTTAGATTTTTAGAGTGCATTCTGAAGGAGAGTTAAAGCCACCAAACTACATTTTTAGGCAGCAAGTTAGAGGAGTTTCAAAGTTGCAAATTGGTGAGTTAAAGAGTTGTTTTGGATAACAAAGAAAGAGTTACAATTTCATCTAACACAGGGCAACATTTAGGTGAATCTAATCACCAAGAAATACATCATCTACAGAGGTCATAAAGGTAAGAAACTTAGGTGTAAAAGGTTCATTATTTGAACATTTATATTAAGTTTATTATTAAGTTTCATTAAGCACCAAATTAGAGTTTAAAGTTGCAAAGGAGAAAGTTTCAAGTTTAAAGTCTTCAAGGAAGTGCAAAAGATAGTTTCTACAAGGGTTAAAACCTACACATAAGAAAGAGGAGTTAGATATATTTTGAAAGAAAGAAAAATATCAACATCCTACCTTCTATTGAAAGCAAAAAAGATATTATTCTAAAGTGAAGGTTGAATAGACTTTAGTGCTTAAAGAAAATTATATCCAAGAGTTATT
Source organism: Wollemia nobilis (assembly GCA_028583015.1). NCBI lineage: Eukaryota > Viridiplantae > Streptophyta > Pinopsida > Araucariales > Araucariaceae > Wollemia > Wollemia nobilis. The sequence goes on from JAQPPZ010016348.1 coordinate 7,293,382, forward strand.
AAAGTGCATTAAGTATTTAGCAAAGGAAGAAAGATTAGTGTACAAAATGAGATTAAGTTGAAGTGTCACTATTGAGTGTAGGAAAACTGTGATATATCTTGGTAAAGAGAAGCCACCAAAAAGAGCATTATAACCACCAAGGAATAGGGAAGAAGCTGCCATATCAAATTAAGAAAGAAAGCTACATAAAGAGACTAATAAAGTCTCAAAAATCCAAGTGCAACTAAGATATTCTATATTAGTCTATTAAAAATTTAATTTAAGGTTTAATAGCTTCATAAGCAATAAAAGGAATACAAGGTTTAAGTGTCTTAAGACACCAACGTAGCACAAAATTACAATCATCAAGCAACAACATAAACTAGGTTTAAGCACAAGCTATGATGCAAAGAAGATAGAGCTACATAAGGGCTCAATATCATCCCATTCAAGGTGTTTAAGACATTAGATTTGATGCCACAGTCTCATAAAAGCAATGCCTACAATGGAAGACACCTGCACCAAGGAAAAAATATTAATGATAGTGCAGTGCAAATAGTAAGGAGATTAATGCAAGAAAAAAGGAAAATAACATCACAAATTACCCAAGCATTAGAAAGAATCTTGGATGAATGACCACCTTCATTGAGAGGATCCACCTACATTGGAGAGGAGCCACCACATGTTGGACAATCAAGAAAGCTTGTTGTTACAAAAGAAGCCAAACAAACTTGCAAAGAAAGTTGGCAAGAATAGGTGATAAGAGAATGAAGAGCATTGAGAAGAAAAGGTACATTGAAGAGTTTGGTTGCATGCAAGGGAAGGAGCCTCCACTTTCCATATCAATGTAAGGAATCTTGTGCCACTTGGCACAAAGGAAGAAAGAATACTTGCATATCTTCAATGACATAATGCTTGCACTAAGGGAGAAGAGCACCCAGGTTGGAGTAACGCTCCATTCAAGCCAAAGAGGAATCAATAATCATTGTTTCAATGCCCAACGTATAACATAAGGTTTGCACCACCTAAATTAATACCTCTAAATATTTTAACCTTCCAAAACCACATAACAAGAATACATACATTCTTAGGCAATGTAAATATTTCTTGGTATACATTTCAAAGGAAGACAAGAGGTATTAATAGCCCTGCACAAGAAGAGCATGAATATCCAGTATAGAGAGATCAAAGTGCATTGAAGGAGGAGAAGACTATCATAAGGCACCCATTGAACGTAGAGCATTCAATGCTCACTATCATACATTGAAGACCAACAAATACAATACCTAAAGCTTGGATAGAGGAGTCAAAATAGAAGCCAATCATCTCACAACATACAACATTACAAGGAAGGTATATTTTTACATGAATTTAATATTTGCCTTCTATTAAATGCAAGGAGATATAAGGTGCATTATATAAGGTTGAGTTTATTTATTATTGCATTGGAGATATAAGCAAATAACAACCTTAGTGAATTAGAAAGAAAATCAAAACAAGGAGTTTATATCCTTAAGTGATATTTCAAAAGTGCATTAGTTGAAATACAAATATCATAATATTTACAAATAATTAAAATAGGAGATATAAGGTTTTCTACCTTGGAAAAATTAAAACATTATTCTTTTGCAAATATTATCATTTTCTAAATTTCCAAATTAGGGAGATATAAGGAGTACTACATCAAACTTTAGATTATTGGAATTTAGAAAATTAAACCATTGAAAATTAAGGATAAAGGAAGCAAAATCATTGAATTGCTTAAAGAGTTGGAAATTATTGCTTATACTTGTCTCATATACAAATTAAAGGGACAAAAGGAATCCAACCATAGAGAACTTCATCAAATTGAAAAGTGCATATTTCAATAGGGAGAAATAAGGTGAAATAGGAGTTGATCATTATATTACCATTATCTTCAAAATATTAGGGAATCAACTCAAAAGGAAATCTAATAGATGCTAAGCACTTTATCAAGACCATAGCATACTCTAAACACTTGGGAGATATAAGGGATTCTACAAAACCTAAGATTTGATAAGGTTTTATCAAGCTTGATCACATATTCTAAACTAGGGAGATATAAGGTAGCCTACAAGGACCATCATGACAACAAACAAATTCATTCTCACTGAATCCCAACTTCTTAAAGGTCCAAATTACTCATCATGGAAAAACAAAGTGAGGGCAATTCAGACAATTCTAATAGTTGAAAAGCTTTGGGATATTGTCAAAGGAACAAAAATTAAACCTACTTCAGGTGATAGTGAGATTCAAAATTTTGAAGAAAATGAAGCAAAAGCACTAATGATAATAAATTTTGCTATTATAGATGAAATACAACCTTACATTAGTTCAGCAACAACATCTACAAAATCTTGGAAAACTTTAGCCAAGATATTTGAGGGGAAGAATAAAGCCACTATCTTAAATCTTCAAACTCAATTGCATTCTCTGAAAGTAAATAGTGGTGAAAGTATAGAACTATTCCTAAGGAAAGTAGCGGATATAAAAGGAAAATTGTTAACCTTAGGAGAAAAGGTAGAAGATAAGTTTCTTGTTCAAGTAACCTTGAGAGCACTTCTAGATAGCTACAAGCATTTAGTTACATCTTTACAAATCCTAAGTAAAGATACATCTTTTGATGAGTTAGTCAATATTCTTCAAGAATATGAGGTGGAAAATATAGTTAAAGATGAAATGACTAACAATGCATTGGTTTCAAAAGATAATCCACAAGGAAATGTTACCTCATCCACAAAAGGACGAAGACCATGGAATAATAGGTATTGTCAAGTATGCAGGAAGAAAGGACATAGTACCAATTACTGCAGATTCAATCCTAGAAACCAATATCAAGGAAATCAAACAAATTATGGAAGCCAATAAAATAGGCCATTCCAACCAAGACAATATCAAAATCAATATAGTCCACATCAGCAACAATTTCAACATCCATATACTTCTCAGAACCAATACAATTATCCTCAATTGCAATATAAAGAAGGAAAACAGAAAGGTCACTTGGTTCAAGAGATTCAAGAAATTTAAGAACTGGAAGAACCTACAGATGAACATGAAATTAAATCTCTCTCAAAAAAGATAGTATTTTATGAAGATACTAACTATTTACTTGATCAAGATACAGACAAGAAACAAAATGAAGAGGAGCTCAAATTCCAGAACCAGGATGAAGACAATATTGAAGACTAAAGTCTTCAATACCCAAATAATGTAATACAAGGGGGTGTTGGAGTATATTACATTATTTGGTACATGCTAATGTACCACCTTGGGTACATAACTAGAGTAGGAGTTTACCTTAGAGTAAGGTTTGAGTAGTTACTTCATGCAATGTAATAAATGCACAAGTGTTAGAATGTGCAATGATGTAAATGTGCATGTAGTCCACATGTACATGAGTCATAGGTTAGGTAGATGAAGAGTCATGGGTAGATGAAAGGCCAAGGGACTTATCTCCCTATATATATGCCTTTGAGATAGAAGATATAATAGTTGAAGGGAGTAGCATTAGTAGCTAGTTAGTATAGTGAGTACAATGTAGATCCTTCATGTATTTATGGAGTGTTCATGTCCTCCATTATATTACATTGTACTATTTTTGTGAGCTTTCATTAATGGCATATTTTTGAGTTATTGCAGAAGTTTCTTATATAATTTTCCTGCATATTATAGTGCCATTATCATATAGTTATCATTGCTTGCTCATTTTACATCTTGTGGTTGCATTTCCTTTAATATATATCATCAAACTTTAGATTATTGGAATTTAGAAAATTGAAAATTAAGGATAAAGGAATAAAAAACATTGAATTACTTAAAGAGTTAGAAATTATTGCTTACACTTGTCTCATATACAAATTAAATGGACAAAAGGAATTCAACCATAGAGAACTTCCTCAAAATTGAAAAGTGCATATATCAATAGGGAGATATAAGGTGAAATAGGAGTTGATAATTATATTACCATTGTATTAAAAACATTAAGGAATCAAATAAAAAGTAAATCTAATAGATGCTAAGCACTTTATCAAGACCATAACATACTCTAATCACTTGGGAGATATAAGGGATTCTACAAAACATAAGATATCATAAGGTTTTATCAAGCTTGATCACATATTCTAAACTAAGGAGATATAAGATAGCCTACAAGGACCATCATGACAACAAACAAATTAATTCTAACTAAATCCCAACTTCTAAAAGGTCCAAAATTCTCATCATGGAAAAAAATGAGGGCAATTCTAATAGTTGAAAATATTTGGGATATTGTCAAAGGAACAAAAATTAAACCTACTTCAGGTGATAGTGAGATTCAAAAGTTTGAAAAAAATGAAGCAAAAGCACTAATGATAATAACTTTTGCTATAATAGACGAAATACAACCTTACATTAGTTCAACAAAAACATCTACAAAAGCTTGGAAAACTTTAGCCAAGATATTTGAGGGGAAGAATAAAGCGACTATCTTAAATATTCAAACTCAATTGCATTATTTGAAAGTAAATAGTGGTGAAAGTATATAACTATTCCTAAGGAAAGTAGTAGATATAAAAGGAAAATTGTTAACTTTTTTTTTTAAATAAAGGGGTAAAAATTTATTGATAAAATTTTTGGATTACAGAGTACAATTGAGCTTCCAAACAGGACTTAAATAAACATCCAAATAGGCTAAGACCACTAGAATAGATTGACACTCAAAGAAGACAACAAGAAAAAACCACATTAAGTTTAAATATCTTTGTGGATCAACTCCCACAGGCATTGAGAGTCCCCAGATGGGAGACTCTCCCAGTGATCGATAATCTAAGGATCCAATAGCTTAGAAGACCTTAAGGCCAAGTAATCAGCGACCACATTCCATTCCCTTGGAATGTGCACAAAGGATATAAATTCAAACTCTTCACTCATTCTGATAATCTGAACGTCTACAGAGGTCAACTACCAATTAACTTCCTCCATCATTTTACTGTTTAAAATATTAGCCATAATTTGAGATTCAAACTCATAGATAATCCTATGCCAGCCAAGATAAAACCCCCTTTGCAATGCCTCAAGAATTGCAAGAGCTTCCATAAAATTGTTGGAGTGAACACTTTTATAAATGTAAAAGAAAAACTGACACCACCAGCAGAATCTCTCCCAACACCACCGATGCCAACATGTCCAGGATTACCCCTAGATAATCCATCAGTATTAATTTTTAAAACTCCTCTAGGGGGTGGCCTCCACCTACCATCTCTCCTAACCTTCTTGTTGAGTTGAGGAACCCTGCTAGGGCTAGAAGAGTTCACACCATCCCCAAAGAGACCAAGGGCTTGTTGTACCTTCTCCTCCCTAGAATCCAAAATAGGGTCCACATCACATTTGCTATGGATGGTTTCCTGAACCATACATAGGATCCTTTACCAAATCTGTTGAACAGCCAAATGACTACCCTAAAATATGCGACGGTTCTATTCAAGCCAAATCTGCTAGATGATGCAAGAAGAGCCCAAATTCCAAGCCACTCAAAGGAAGGGGGACTTGATCGGAGGTTTGCCTAGACTACTCCAAAAATCCACTAGGGATAGCACATGAAAACATGGATGTCTCCAAGCACTCCACCAATGGTGCCAAATATCTCTGGCAAAGAAGCATTGGAAAAATAAATGAGAAGATTCATCCTCATTCTTACTACAAAGGACACAAAAAGAGGGACCCTAAAATCCCCTCTTCCTCACATTATCCCAAGTGAGGCATTTATTATGAGCTACCAACCAGAGAAATTAGTTACATTTTAGCCAAGCAAATTTGTTCCACACCTTTTTCCACCATCTGACAGGAAGACTCCCATACTTTTGCTTATCAAGAACCTGATAACCATAGGCTATCGAGTAGGTTCCCTTGGGATCAGGGTTCCAAGCTAGAATATCTTTACCCCTCAATGAAGAACATGGCATCCCCATAAGAATAAGAGCAAGATCCTATCTATCCTTGGCCAGTCCCCCCTCGAGCCATTCTTATGGATCTTTCCACCTGTACATCTCCATATTTCCAAAAGACTAGATTTTTTTAAAGTCCTTCACACGAGACCAACCTGCTTCCAAGAAACAAATGCTTAGGGAACGTAACATGGGATATTGATTCAATACAAGAATCCTCCCAAAAAAGAGCATCTGATCCTCGAGTATAAATCCAAAACAAATCCTGCTTGATTAATCCTCTTTTCAGAGTATCCCTGATAACTGAACCTTTCCCAACCAAGATGAATCTAGGGATCTCAGCCTTAGAAATGCCTCTCAAGTATTTACAAGATAATATTTTAGCCCAAATATGATCTTGAGAGGTACACCATCTCCAATAAAGTTTTGTAGCCAAAGCCTGTCCAAAAAGAGCTGTCTGTCGCAACCCAAGGCCTCCATCTTGCATTGGCATACATATAAAATCCCATCTAACCAAACTCCATTTATATTGATTAAGTTTTCTAGAACATAAAAATTTTCTTGACAAAGCTTCCATGTCATTGATGACATGAGAGGGAGCTATTTGTACAAAACATCTATAAATGGGTAAATCTTGAACAACATATTTTAAAAGCAACACTCTACATGCAGTGGATAGCCATCTGAAAGTCCAGTGATTCACCTTCCTTCTAAACTTATCAATCATAGAATACCAAGAAGATCTAGGTAGAGGATGATATGAAATTGGAATACCAAGATAAATGAAGGAGGAGTATCAACCTAGAATCTTAGAATACGAGCAATACTGGTTTGAATAAGAGGAAGGGTATTAAAGAAGAAAATAGAAGATTTGTCCTCATTAATCAACTGTACAGAAGCACCAAGATATATGTCAAGAGACTGTCTAATATTTCTAGCTTCCTTGATAGTGGGAACTCCCAACAAAGTAGTATCATCAACAAATTGAAGGTGGGAAAGAGGTGGCAAACTACTATCCCACTTCCACCCCTGAATGAGACCCTGCCTGACTTGAGACTTGAGCAATATTCCCAACCCTTCCGCCATAATGATAAACAAATAAGGAGATAAAGGATCTCCTTGCCTCAATACCCTTGAGGCCTCAAATAGCTCTGATGGCTCATTATTAACAAGAACATAGAATGAGGAAGAAGAAACACAAATCATCACCCATCTAATCCATTCCTCCTCAAATCCAAAAGCTGCAAGAACTTTTTGAAGAAAGGACCATCTGACCTGATTATAAGCTTTGGCCATGTCCAACTTAATGAACATATTTTTCTACTTAGAAATTTCCATCGAGTGAATAGATTTTGTAGCAATAAAAACCCCATCCAGGATTTTTCATCCAACAACAAACCCTCCTTTCTCCTCAGAGATGATTTTGCTAGACCATATCTTTAGCTTATCAGCAATAATTTTTGTGATAATCTTATACACAACATTGCATAGAGTAATAGGACTGAACATATCCAAGGAATTTGCTCCCTATTTTTTAGGAATAAGCACCACAAAGGTAGCATTTAGGGTCCTTAGCATCTGTTTGTTCTTTTGGGACTCACAAACCACCTCTAGATGATCAAATTTGATTAAATTCCAAAACTCCTAATAAAACTCAATCGAGAATCCATATGGGCCTGGGGATTTTCATTTTTCATCCTGAATACAACATTTTCCAACTCCTCAAGGGAAATTGGACCCATCATGTGCTCATTCATATCTCTAGAAACAATCGATGGAATACAGTTTAGAATAAGCTTTTCATTCTCATCATCTGAGAGGGAGTCCTCCTTGAAGAGAGAGGAAAAATATCTCTTAGTCTCTTCTAAAATATCCTTGAAATAAGAGAGCAAGGCACTCTAAGAATTCACAAGAGAGGTAATCAGGTTACCATTACGACGAGCCTTAACTGAGTTATAAAATAAGGTTGTGTTCATATCCCCTTCCTAAAGCCAATCTACTTGAGCTTTTTGTTTCCAAAAAATTTCTTCCCTTAGTTCCCATTCAACAAGGTCTTTCGCAGCCTCAGATTCCTCAACGAGAAGCTCCTTCGTGAGTCCCTGATATCTAATCTTCCTTGAAGCTTCTTCCACCCTCCTAAGAGCTGCCAAATTAGCCAAGGAAAGGTTCCCAAAATTTAGTCTATTCCATGTCTTAAATTTATACTTAAAAAATTGTAGTTGCTTCATAAAAGAATACATAGCGGTGCCATGAGGAGGTTTGCCAATGGTCCGCCAACCTCGCATGAAATCATGAAGCTTAGGATTACGAAGCCACATAAGTTGAAACTTAAAGGAAGGGTTCTTCTTTAGCCCTAACTCTAGAGAAGAGAGTTTGATAGGCCAATGATCAGATCCCCTACCCTCTAGAATCATAGAACTAGCACTTCTGTTATTACCCATCCAAAAAATGGAGATCAAAAACCTATCCAGTCTCTTTGAGATGGAAGCTTCCCCACACCTTCTATTGTGCCAAGTAAATATCCCATTATCTGGCTTGATGTCAACCAATTTTAGGGCCTGTATATGAGCATTTAAGATAGAAGAAAAAGGCTCGATACGGTTAACCCCACCGTGTTTCTCCTCTAGACAAGTGATAGAGTTGAAGTCTCCAGCCAAAATCCATGGGTATAGGGGAGCCAAATTTCTCACAAAGCAAATGTGCTCCCAAAAATTCACTTTACCATTGTAATCAATAGGAGCATACAAATTTGTAAGTAGGATGGTTTCACCAGATTCATTATCATTCTCGATCATCGAAATAGACCATCTGATGGAAATCCAAGTAGGAGGGGATATCTTAATCAGATCCCATAAACAAGCGACACCACTAGCATTTCCATATGTACCAATACACTGGCATTACCCCCTTCTCCACAAATTGGGATTAATATTGAACATACTATCAGTAGCCAATTTAGTCTCCTGAATAAACACCATATCCGAAGAATGTACATGAACCAAATCATGAATAACTTTTTATCTAGGGATATTGTTCAACCCCTTTACATTCCATGAAAGGATAATAATTTTTTGGGGTTAGAAAAATGGGAGTCCAATGTTCTCACCAATCCTGACTCCACAAAAGTCTCCCCCATTAAATTAATTTTATCCTGGTCCTTATTTCGACCCACCTTCATATTCTTATTTGATTTTTTTTTAATTATTTTCTCTTTGCAATCCCAACACCGTAGGAGTTTTGCAGTCCAAGGATGATTGCATCAATGCTTGAGTAGGAGAGGCCAAAACTAAAACTATACCACTTTTCAAAATAGTTTCCCTTATAGGGCTAGATCCAACCATATCACCTATACTTAGATCCAAAGCCATTTGTTCTTCATTTAAACCCCCTAGATCTGATTCCTTAAGTTCCACCTCAAGAAAAGACATCCGATTTGACCCTATTATATTTGCATCAGGTAATGACATTTCAGGTATATCCATGCACTAATAAATATCATCTAATATTTAAAAATGGTTGAGTAGAGCATTTGTATGACTATCCTTATGGTATTTGTTTACCATTCGTATTCTGTTTCAGGATTTTACCAAAACAAAGCCTTTCTTATCCCGTTCCCCTTCCTTTATTAGGGCTTTTCTTTTATCCAAATTTTGTCTAGATCGAGAGGACCCAAGATTTGAAGCCATATGTGGGATAAAATTAGGGCATTTTATTTGCAGGTGGTCATATTCATGACAAATACAACAATAAAATGGAAGAGATTCATAGTCAAGTTTTTGAACCCATGTAGTCGATCCAAACTGTATTTCAATAGAATCTGGAATGGGATTATTTAAATCAATTTCAACATAGATACAAGAAACAAAGATTACATTTTTATCCATTATCTATTGTGACGGTCCAATCGACTTCCCAAGAAGAAGGGCAATCTTATGCAAGATATCAGTTCTCCAAAATTCCAATGGGAGCCACAAAAGTCGAACCCATACTGGAACCCATAATGATCGCTTCTTTGACAGGTTGAAACCCACATGCCAGGGTTTAAGAAAGATTCCCGTTTGGTTATAGAAATAAGGACCCCTTCAAACGATTTATTGTGATATGCAATACAAGATAAAACCACCATAAAATATCTCTTCTCACTCAACATCACCTCCACATCGCCTTCAGGATTCCAAGTCTTCCTAACCCAAGCCTCCACAAAGGGGAGAGAAATTCGGATGCCCAAATTTTTTCCAATAAGTGCATGTTTGGTTAAATATTCCACATCTTCTACCACCGAGTCTGGTTGAACCACTAGAACCGGCCTAGCTTCACATCGTTCCAAAAACCCATTATTCTTTATCAAGTGGTTCACGACATGCACTGGGAAATCCTGTTCCTTCCTATAATTTTTAGATGAAAAAATATCATGAGCATGCACTATTTGTGACGGACCCGATGCCATCACGACATTTCTCTAGTTTTTTAGACCTCATACAAAAACGTCTGCCATCCCCACAGAGCATTTTTTCCTCATCAAACCCTAGCATTGCAAAATGTATTCTATTTACCATTGTTAACCTTAGGAGAAAAGATAGAAGATAAATTTCTTGTTCAAGTAACCCTGAGAGAACTTCTAGATAGCTATAAGGGTTTAGTTACATCTTTACAAATCCTAAGTAAATATACATATTTTGATGAGTTAGTCGATATTCTTCAAGAATATAATGTGGAAAATATAGTTAAAGAAGAAATTACTAATAATGCATTGGTTTTAAAAGATAATCCACAAGGAAATGTTGCCTCATCCACAAAAGGATGAAGACCATGGAGTAATAGGTATTTTCAAGTATGCAGGAAGAAAGGACATAGTACCAATTACTGCACATTCAATCCTATAAACCAATATCAAGGAAATCAAACAAATTATGAAAGCCTATCAAATAGACCATTCCAACCAAGACAATATCAGAATCAATATAATCCACATCAGCAATAGTTTCAACATCCATATTCTCAGAACCAATACAATTATCCTCAATTGCAATATAAATAAAGAAAATAGAAAGGTCACTTGGTTCAAGATATTCAAGAAATTTAGGAAATGGAAGGACCTACATATGAACATGAAATTAAAGCTCTCTCAGTAAATATAGTATTTTATGAAGATACTAACTATTTACTTGATCAAGATACATATAGGAAACAAAATGAAGAGGAGCTCAAATTCTAGAACTAGGATGAAGACAATATTGAATACTAAAGTCTTCCATACCCAAATAATGTAATACAAAAGGGTGTTGGAATATATTACATTATTTGGTACATGCTAATGCATCACCTTGGGTACATAACTAGAGTAGGAATTTACCTTAGAGTAAGGTTTGAGTAGTTACTTCTTGCAATGTAATAAATGCACGTGTTAGAATGTGCAATGATGTAAATGTACATGTAGTCCACATGTACATGAGTCATAGGTTAGGTAGATGAAGAGACATGGGTAGATGAAAGGCCAAGGGACTTATCTCCCTATATATATTTTAAGACAAAAAATATAATAGTTGAAGGGAGTAGCATTAGTAGCTATTTAGTATAATGAGTACAATATAGATCCTTCATGTATTTATGGAGTATTCATGTCCTCTATTAAATTACATTGTACTATTTTTATGAGCTTTCATTAATGGTATATTTTTGAGTTATTGCAAAAGTTTCTTATATAATTTTCCTGCATATTATAGTGCCATTATCATATAGTTATCATTGCTTGCTCATTTTACATCTTGTGGTTGCATTTTATTTAATATATATCATCAAAAGCTAACATATCTCGACCAATTATATTAGAGAGCTATCTCATTCACATTCTCTCCTCTTCCTATTGAGTGCCTAAAGGCCCTCTCAAATTGCATTCCTTACTTTCCAATCCCTTCAAAAATATTGATTCATAGGTCTCTTATATAATGGGGGCACCCAAACCTTATATAAGAGGACCTTTACCACTTGATCTATTTATTGATTCATAGGTCTCTTATATAATGGGGCTTTCAAAAAATACAAAAATCTACTTCTTATTGAAGAGTAGGTGGTGCTCATTCCTTTCTATCGCTCACCTAATAAGAAGATAAGGTATGTGGAAGAGATACCGTTTCAACAAATAATTTCCTTAAATATCGAGCTTCTGTTACCACCACATATGATGGGAAATTCCACCCTAGAGATATGAATAGATAGCTATTGATCTAGAATGGACACTACATTTTTAGTGTTTAGAGTTTTAATTTTTAGTCTTTTGAGGATTATTAAGGTAAATATTCTAGATACCATAACATTTGATACAAGATCATTTTGATCCTATTTTTTAAAATCCTACAATTATTTGAACTCTTTGCATTTGTAACATCAATTCAAGGATTTGTTATAGTTTTAGGGGACACATTGTATGTGATAATCCTCAAAGCTTATTGCTTTATTACAAAAGGAAAAATTTATGATATGATATAGAATCATAATTTTTGGTCTATAGGGTCAACTATATTTAGGTATAGTTAGGTGACGACGACGATGATGACAACCACAAATTGCTAATGTGACAATGAAACAACCACAAGCATCGACTATTGGTAATATCCTTCTTGTGGAAAAAATATTCAACCACAAGAGGCCATTTAGGGTTTTAGTTTCCCTAGTTGAACAACCAAAAGAGGTGATAGAGAAACCATAAACTATTATAGTGGAAAAAATGATGATGGAGTAACCACATACTACTATGATGATAGTGCAACGATAAAACAATCATAAGCATCGACTGTTGCAAGATCTTCGATGGTGATGGTATCAACACACACATGAATTTTCCTAAATAGAATTTCAAAAATATAGAAGTAAAATTCCAAAAAGAAATTCTAGGGACTGCAAAAGTTTCAGATATTTATTTCATGTAGAATTACAAGATTCGAGTTAGGATTTCCAGTGATCGCTACATGCCCTTTAGATTAGAGATTTGGTCGGCACGTTTATGGTTAGAGGAAATGATAATTGTGGAATAAAATCAAAATATTTCCTCTCTTTATGTTTATGATGGGTTAGATTCCAATATTTGGGATGCACCTTCACTTGTTAAAATTTGAGCTTATTGTCTACAAGTCAGGTAAAAATTGCAAAAATATTGATGGAAAAGCAGTAGGAGTATCTTTTTTATCATTGGCCAGAACTAGGTTCTAATGATGGGAATAAAAAATGTCTTTTTGAGTAGGTTGAAAAGCTTGATGCTAGTTATCCAAGTGGTTTGTAGACATATACATAATACTATATGACTCTTGGTAGATTCAAAAGTTGAGAAAAACCCATATGATGGATTTACCCCTGGTGGGATTTGAATGGCGAGAGAGGGCAGTAGTAGGTATACTATAGGAGCAGGTCTACAATAGAATGGTAATAATAAAATAGATCTAGACCCTAATTTTAAAGCTGATGATATGATCAAAGGAGCAAGATATAATTTTGAGAACCTGCAAAAGCACCTTTTGACTCGGGGGATCATTACTAGTTGCATGTGGTTCATGGGAAATAAAATACCCTAGATTTCCATTTTGAGCTACAATAAGGAGGAAAACTCTTCATACATGATGATTTTATCAACCTAAATATTGATCAAGGAGCTATGAATCTTGTGCATTGATTTATAGGAGCCCGATCAAACCTTGACGCAATCAAAAAATGGGCTATTGCTAAATGGTGACCCTATGGTCACATGGAGATCATGGTAATGCTAAATGGGTTCTTTATGGTTAAGCTTAACTACAATGAAGAATCTGATCAAATACTCTGGAGAGGTCCATGGTTCTAAGGATGCCAGGGGATTTTCTTGCGATGGTAGAGCCTAGACTTTGATCCTAAAATCCAGAGATTCACCCAAGCATTGATTTGGGTGATATTGCTAGGCATGCCCTTCCAATACTAGAATAAAGAATTTTTATAGGTATAATGAAGGAAATAGGGCACCTTATTGCTATTTATACTGCCACCAAGGCTCACTCATGAATTATTTATGTAAGAATTTGCATAAAAGTAAATATGGAGAATGACTTACTTAGTTCAATCAGATCGTTTTCAAAGCTTGGGGTATGGAATCAGACTATAGAATATAAAAAACCCTAGTCAAATACAAAAGTTGCAAGAAATTAAGGCACTCAACCAATGCATGCTCCACTCATAAGAAGATAATCCAAAATTAGAAATTTTGGTAAAAGAAGCAGAATGAAGGTGATAAATCCAAGTAGGGTAGGGATTCAGGAGATAAAGTTGTTGAGAACAACAAATAGATCCCAGATCACTTGGTAGAACTTGTTCAACAAGAATTCTTGAGGAGGGTCAATTTTTGAAAGAAAATCAAGAGGTACATATTGGAAAACCCTCTTTAAAGGGTTATAAAGTTTTGATTTTGAATTCTTTTGCTCATTTAGACTCAGTAATGACCGATCCAGTCCCCCCTAAACATAATTAAAGGAATGAGGAAGAAAAAACATAGTTTATTATCTATTTAATTCAAATTAAAAGGCCATATACCTCTCGTAGAACCTTTAACCCATGATTATGTAAAATAGTCTAAAATACAAGTCGTTTAGAATTATTAGGTCTAAACCCAAGTTGACAAACTAGGAATCAAAAGAAAAGGGGATTGATGTAGGAGTGGAAAGAAAACATGGTAGGCCAATGATTCAGGATATTAGATAATGATAAACTATGGCCAAAATTGCAAATGGAACCCAAACTACCTTATCCTAGGGTAAGGGAAAAGATTACCAAGAATAATTAAGAAATGAAACTACTCTCTTGGAACATAAGGGGACTCAATGCCCTTGCCAATCAAAGATTGGTTAACGAGCTCTTGGAGACCATTGAGAAGCATTGTAGCTTTGATGAAAGCTCTATGAAAGGAGATCAGAAACTTTGTGGATTAAGAAAAAAATAATTTTAGGAAAATCATCGAAGCTTCGGAGCTTATGGTCAATGGGTACCTCTATTTTACTATTTTTTTTGTCCTGTAGGAGGTGGTTTATTTAATTGGTTTAGTATGATAATGCTTTTGCTTTTATGGTATATTTATAAACCTTGTTAGCAGTTTTTCTATATGTATGTTGTCTGGCTATGAAGTAATATGTGAAAGGAGTGTTATTATAACCTTCTTTATTTAACATAGATGTTTTGTGGAGAAGCTATATTTTTGAACATATTGTTAAATATCTAACTACTATGTACATGGTTTGGGGATAATTCAACATCCCTTATAAAACCTTAATAGTTGTTTTTTGGTCTATACTTATGGGAGATATAGTTAGACTTGTGACATTTGCAATTATTATTAAGTCTTTTGGAGGCATACAAAAATGGATCTAGAATATGATGGTGGATACTTTGGAACTCTAAATAGATCCAATGTTCAAATACTAGGGAGGTAGGTTTGTACACCATGCTTTGATAGTTAGAGAATGGTTGGGTATAACCATATGTCAGGTTAAAAATATTTGTCTCATATGGCCTATGACCTTTTGGAATTAAAAACTACTTTAACCTTTTTTTTTGATTAGGTATAAGAAGGGATTTTGAAAGGATTATTGAACCTTTTATAGAAGGTATTTTAAAAGGGTCCTTGAACCTAATATCTAGCAATAAAAAAATTCAAAGAGAAACCAAGGTAAAACAAAAGAAGGTTTGGCCAGCCCAAGGGAAAATGAGACCAAACTTTAGATAAATTAAACCAAGCTTAGGTGGTTCATACCCAACCTGAACCAAAAGCAACCAAATTTTAAGAGTCAGATCCTGTATCCGACATAAATTGATCCTACATCCGAGAACCCAAAAACCAAGCTAAGATAAATCTTATGGATCCAAAACAAACAACATTCCCACATTAACTTAAAGGATTTAAAAATAAAATCAAAATGAAGCTTCTTACCCAAGCCAAAGAACTAACTGCCTTGAGAATTAGGGAAATTGACCGATGGATCCAACATTACAATCAAAAATTCTATCCGACGTTAATTTGAATTTAAAAATAAAAATAAGAAGAGCTCTCAATTTTATTTTATTTTGCTCAAACACCAAGAGCACTCGAATCTTAATCATAGATAAAAATTAGGCCTTCCTGCCTATAACAAGAATCCTGATTCTAGTAACTCTGGCCTCCACCAATAGGTACCCAAAAACCAACAACAGGAACTCCTACAACTACCACACAAGAAAATCCATTCAAATAAGTGAATCTTACCCAAAGATAGGCTCCTAATTTTTCATTGATTCAAAATTCAAAAATCCTGTCCAACCCTTAAACCCTATTTTTGGAACCAAGCTAGAATTTGCCTTCCAGTATCAAGCATGTAGGGTCAAACCCCAAATCAATAAAAAACATATTAAAAAGTCCCAGCACACAACCTTTTGCCCAATGTTGCAGAGATATCACAATCATACCCTATAAATTATTGAGGATGAATCTCTAACAGGCCAAAATAGACCAAAGCATTGTTAGGTTCTTGCCTAAATTTGGAATTCAAATTAAAAATTTCTCCCTCCTCCCACCAAAAAATTTGAAAACTTGCAACAAAATTAGAGGGAGAGTGCTCCAATATGAATCAAAAGGTAAAAAATATTATCCTTTCCATCAACCCTGCAACAAAAAATGTTGATATTCGATAGAAAAACACATCCTATAGTAGGGATTCCAAAATTAAACCTTCCCACCTAAGATGGGAAGTAGAGATCTGGAACCAAGGGTGCTCAATCATGAATAAAAATTAAAGAAATTGCCCAAAATAGGAACCTAGGCAACATACCACTAGATTCCTACCGAAAGGATCAAGTTCAAGGGGCACTCAAATTTAAAAGTAAAATCAAAACCAAAACATGCCTAAAACAAGAACCTTGATATTGGAAGCACAAACCACCAACACCCAACAAAATAGACCAATCTTGTGGGAGAAACTAAGAAATATTTTGTAAAGATGCAAGGGGGCTCACTCTCACAACAAAATAGGGGGAAATAACCATACCAATCATTATGGGTTCTAAACCCATAGGAACACCAAAGATGAAAAAAAAGGATTCAACTATCTTAGCCTTCCACCCATGTTGCTGCATTTCATTTAGCAACACACCCTGTTGCTACAATTCCTTTAGTAGATCCAACCTCAAATAAGCCTTTCACCTAACAAAGGCCAACCTTCCATGGTTCTTCAACCTAACCAACCTTCCATGCTCCTTCAGCCTTCCCAGCCTTCCACTTAGCATCTTAGCCTTCCACCGTAATAAGCCTTCCACCTAACAAAGGCCAACCTTCCATGGTTCTTCAACCTAACCAACCTTCCATGCATATTCAGCCTTATCGACCTTCCATGCTCCTTTAGCCATCCTAGCCTTCCACCCAACATCCCAACCTTCCACTACAACTCCTTTAATGATGTGGAATAAAATTAAATCTACCAATTGCATTGGAATGAAAGGCTTAAATAGGACCGAATTACAACCATATGCCCATGAAATGAGCAACTATATCCAAGATTTGAGCAATAAATTTCCCAAATGGAAAGATAAGCTCTATTCACAATGCTTATTTGAAGGATTGACTTATCCTTCCAAATTTCAAATACCTCTAGAAGATATTGGGACAACTAAGCCTATGACTTAATCTAAACATGAGTTCATAAAAACTCATGTATTACAATTTCATAAATTGTTTTATTAGAAAAAATAAGACTAAGTCATAAGTGCATAAGATCAAGCCTAAACCTAAGTTAAGTAAAATTATTCCTCATCATCCCTCTCAACAATAGATGCATTGGACTCCAATACTTTTACATTAGTAGTGGGCTTAATTTGAGCAACTTGACCTGGATGGAGCGAAAACGATAAATTTGGTGCTGAATGGGTAAGAGTATTGATGATGTCAAGTATACCAATAGGTGCCTTTTATGGAGGACGATGCTTGGTCACAACTTGTTTTCCAACCCAAGATAAACCTTGTGGAAGGGGTTGAGGAGAAATGACCCGTTGCATCGCTTGCAAAGTCTGCTTCAAATCGAGAATCTTGTGCACTAAAGAAGCAGAAGAAAGAGCAACTAGAATAGTAGGAGGAGGTACTGAAGGAGGTTTGGCCTCCTTGTGTGGAACTATTGCTGGTGTATCCTTTGGTTTGTTGAAGACCAAGGCAATATTTTGGATTCCTGTGAGCTTCTTGGAATGAATGAAAAATTTCTTGTTCTCATGATGCATTGTGTAGGTGTTTTTATAAGCATCATATAGAGCCCGTTTGTCATGTTGATAGGGTTTTCCAAGAATTAGATCACACAAATCAATTAGGGTCACATCGTGGGTGACTTTGTCCACATAGTGTGTACCAAAAACAAAAGACATTGTGAAGGTTTCTGTAATGAAAGATAATGAATCTTCATCCTTCCATCCAAGTGGTTATGGGCGAGGATAGGATTTTATAAGAAGCTGCAACTTATTGACTAGGGCTCTTGAGATCAAATTTTCTTGAGGGCCATTATTGATGATATATTCTAAAAAGAGATTATGCTTTAGGTGGGCTCGTGTGACAAACAAGTCATCACAACCACTTTCATACATATTTTGTGTCAAAAAGGTATGATTGTTGAGATTACCCTTAAGCTCAAGATATATTGGTTCTTCTCCCGTGGCATCAATAGGACCATATTGTGGTTCCTCTAGTTGATATTCTAGAATAAGATTCATCTTATTTTTAAAACACTTAGATTCCACATGGCCTCTCTTTTTACAATAGTCACAAACTTTCTTGCTATTGAAATAAGAAGAAGAAGAAGCAGGAGAAGTGGAAGAAGAAGGAGAGGAAGAAGTATTCTTCATTTGTTGTTGAGGTTGTCATTGTTTGGGTGCTTTGGTGTTTTCTGAAGAGCGAGATCCACCTGATTTAGCTGCAAGCTTTTCCTCCTCAAGTTGTGCTTGATTGAACATGGAGTTCAAATTGGTGATTGGAGTGTATTTCAACTCCCTAAAAAGTGGTTCTTGCAATCCACTCTTGAATTTGGTGACCAATTTTGTAGTAGAGTCTTGAATACCATTCAAAATCCTTAATTTATTGAATTGATCGATGTAGTCTTGGACACTCATATTGTATCTTTACCTCAAGTTAAGCCATCTAAATTCAAGTTCTTTTGCATAGTTGGAAGGATAAAAAGTGTCTTTCAATGCTTGCATCAAATCATCCCAAATTTCAATGGGATCTTGATTTGCTTGGAGATCAGTGATAAAGACTTTGGCTATTCCTAAAAGTTTTAATTTAGCAAATGGGACTTGTTCAACCTTTGGAATTTTACTATATTCAAACCATGTGTCCATGTCAAGGATCCAACTGTTTAGGGCCTCAAAATAACTGGACCCATTAAATTTTGACCTCACATTTTGCTCTTGAGTGAAGGTCAGGGGCTTGACTAGGACCACTAGGGGTAGCAATATTATTGATCTTAATGGCCAAAAGAATAATTTTTTCAGTTAATGCAACCATTCACTTTGACAAATAAGTAGCCATTTTTTGTTGTGTATAAGCCAACAATATTACAAAGAGGGACTAATTAGCCTAAGGGATTACAAAAGAAGTGCTAATTACCCAATTAATTGCAAAAACAAGGTGTTTGTAAATTTATAATGCTTTTAGTGGGCAATATAAATTTAGCACAATAAAATACCCTTTTACAATAATTAACCTTGTTTTGCAAAGATGCAAAAATTAAAATTTTTCTCCTTTTTGCAAAACGAAAAAAAATTAAAAACCCCTTGTAAAAAAATATTTTTCCCCTTTTAAACACCGATCAAATGATTACAGTAGGTCGATTAGTAGGTCTCGATCAAGTCAGTAGGTCTCAGTGCAATCGATAGCACAAGTAGGTTGCACTAGTTGGTACAAGGTGGTTGAAAACTATAGCAAGCAACCAATTGATGTGGTACAACGATGGTCACTGTAGTGGAA
This sequence comes from Wollemia nobilis, assembly GCA_028583015.1. Lineage (NCBI taxonomy): Eukaryota > Viridiplantae > Streptophyta > Pinopsida > Araucariales > Araucariaceae > Wollemia > Wollemia nobilis. The sequence goes on from JAQPPZ010016348.1 coordinate 7,313,293, forward strand.
GATCAACTACTGAAAGATGGCTGATTAATATAGCATGTTCATGCACTATTAAATATTAAAAGAGACTTATACCCACATAATGTGGGATAAAAATTTATCCTGTGCCACACAAAAGATAAACAATTACATGGTTAGCCTAAAACACCATGTGCTAGGGTGCAAGTGGTCATTGAGTGAACAAAACCACCAATGGAGATGCACCAAATGTCAGATCTACAAGCATGGGATTATCAGATCTATAATTTTTACATGGGAAATTATACATGAAATTATGGGCTTGACTTTATCTGCTCAGTGCACCTCAAAAAATGTGTTATAGGTTTATCAATGTGTTGCTCAGGATTTGCATTCGAGGCTTTGATGCGACTATAAGGTCTTAGAACGATGTTTTTTGTAGAAGACTGACCTCCTATCAGTCCTTTTCAAGCCATGGGCCTATATATTTTGGAGGCCAAGCCGATGACTGCCTATCATCAATTGATTTTTGGCCTGAAGTGCGCTACGGATCCAAAAAGGGCTAGGCCCTTTGGGCTTGGGTTCACCGATTACTGGGATGGTGACCTCCTATCATCGATGGATATCGATAGGAGTCTACTACATAGGATCTACTGCATGAGAATTGAGGTGGTTATTGCCTCGACATTGCTGTTGCAGTTGTGGGCCTAAAATTTTGGGCTTGTGCTTACTTTTTTTTAATTTTTAAATAAAAAATATCTAAAGTTTTTTTTTAAATAACAAAAACTTTTTACATAATTTTTTTTATTGAAAATTTTTGACAACAACATTAGCAAGGGAAACAATCATCCAACAAAGGCCAATTAGTTAGAAAAATTGACACAATTTTGCATAAAATCAAGGAAAAATTTCACCCTTCTTTGTCTTCCTTGAAAAAACAATTTGGCAGCAATCTCTTCAATCAACAGGTTGGTAGCAATGTAGTGAAATCAAAGATATATGATTCTAATATCAATATTTCAACTCTAGCAATTTTGAAATCTGAAGTCTTTTGCACTTGATCTTCTTAAACAAGATCCTCTTGTTGGCCAAAAATCACCCAAATACAAACAAGCACCAAGAGGCCGAAAATAACCCAAAGCCTATGCAAATCCTCTGCTTTGGTACCACTAATATGGAATAAAATTGAAGCTAGCAATTGCATTGGAATGAAGGGCTTAAATAGGCCCAAATTACAACCATATGCCCATGAAATGAGCAACCATATCCAAGATTTGAGCAACCAATTTCCCAAATGGGAAAGATAAGCTCTATTCACAATGCTTATTTGAAGTATTGACCTTATCCTTCCAACTTCCAATATCCCTCTAGAAGATATTGGGACAACTAAGCCTATGACTCAATCTAAACATGAGTTCATAAAAACTCACGTATTACAATTTCACAAATTGTTTTATTAGAAAAATAAGACTAAGTCCTAAGTGCACAAGACTAAGCCTAAACCTAAGTTATGTGAAATTATTCCTCATCATTCAACCAACCCAACCTTCCATGCTCCTTCAACCTTTTACCTCAACCATACCCACCTTCCATGCTCCTTTAACCAGCCCACCCTTCCATGCTCCTTTACCCTTCCATGCCCCTTCAACCAGACTCTAGGTTTTAGGTCCCAAAAAATTTGGTTTAGGGTGGGCACCAAAGAAACCCTTACTGTAAGCTCTAATATTACTAAAAAAAATTATTTAGTTAATGTGATAAACCCTATGACTAATGCATAGGACTGAGAAGTCTCCTCCCAATTGTGACTCCTCGTAAAACCAAGAGCTACACTTATCAATATGGAATTAACACACAAACAAACACCATGGTTTTAACCTTAGAACTCCTAAAGAAGATCCAAACCCTTTAACCTTTTTACCCCTTTTCCTTTGGGCTAGTTATTCATATTATGCATGTAGATCTAGTCCTTTATGATTTCATCTTTTTTTCTATTCTTTATCTAGGTGATCTTGGAATTTTATAATGGCTCTTCTTGTAAACATGTCCATGCAAAACCTCTTTTGGCAATAGATAATGGGTGGCCCAATGACAAGTCAAAGTTTTCCAAACAAGGTGATGTGTATTGTTAAAGGGAAAGTTATGCTTCCAAGCCATGCCCTATGTGACTATAGAATATTAGAGCAATATTTTAGAGGAAGTACTCTTAGATCCCCTTTCTCATATGGATCCATAGAAAAGGTGCTCTTTGAATATGTGCAAGAGTATGTGATATTGGTGGTAATGACTACGGTCCACCTTAAGAAGAATCTTATGCAAATGCATCTTTGCAGATTATGAAGGGGTGCTAAAAGTGTAATCTAACTTATGGCCAAGGTTGAAATTTTATGATACAATCTAATTTAGGTGTAATCTAACTTAAGAAACCCTAAACGTCTGTCAGGGTTCTGCAACCTCTAGATCCCCACTTTTTAGGGTTTGTCATTCCCAAACCCCTACTCGAGGCCTGGATTGACCTCAAAATCCAATGAGGATACATGGAGAGTATCCAGTACTTTTAGAGTTAACCCCACCAGAATAACATGGAAAATATTCAACATATTTCAAACATTCTCCCACTTGTTGAATACTTTCCATTGGGGTCAAAAACTACCATTGCCAACTATCAAGGGCAACCATCCCCATAGATATTCTACACAAAGAATTTTTTTGAGCAAGTATAACCTTTGTTAATGAATCAGTAGCATTATTATCTATATGAACTTTCTCTAACATCACTTGATTCCCTTAAACCATATCTCTTACAAAACAATACTTAATATCAATATGTTTTGATTGATCATGAAAACCAAGATTGTTGGCCAAAAATATTGCACTTTGACTATCATTGTCAATTCTCACAACCTTCTACTTAAGGCTAAATGTTGAACACAATCTTTGTAGCCACACTGTTTCTTTATAGGTATGAGTTGTTGTAATGTACCCTGCCTCTGTTATGGATAAAGCAACCACTGATTGCTTTTTATTCATCCAAAAAACTACCCCTCCAAATAGTCTAAAAATATAAGCACTCGTATATTTTCTCTTTTCTAGATCTCTAAGCGAGTCAAAATCCACAAAACCTTGTAGATTTACAATATTACTATCTCCATATTTTTCTTGGTAACATATAGCATAGTCTAATGTTCCACGTAAGTATTTGAAGATCCTCTTCAAATCAGTCCAATGTTCCTTTCTTGGATTAGATATATATCTACTAACTATTCCCATTGCATGTGCAATATCAGGTCTAGTACAAACCATTGCATACATCAAACTACCAATAGTGTTAGGATAAGGAACATGATGCATTTCTTCAATTTCCTCATATGTTTTGCGATACTGTTCAACAAATAACTTTTAACCAAAAAGTATGAAGTACATACTGGTTTACAATCATGCATCCTAAACCTAAGTAGTATCAAATCAACATATTTCCTTTGATTTAACCACAAATTTCTATTTGCACAATCCCTTAATATTTCTATACCTAAAATAAATTTTGCAACACCCAAATCCTTCATGTAAAATTTATAAGATAATTGAGATTTTAGTAACTTTATCATCTTTTTACTGTTACCAATTAATAACATGTCATCCACATACAAAACAATGATAACAATTTTTTTCCTTCTTATTTAAAATACACACATGGATTTGCTTTACTTTTTCTATGCCCAAGTGTCAAAAAATACCTATCAAATTTCTAGTTCCACATTCTTAGAGATTGCCTCAAGCTGTAAAGAGACTTTTTCAACTTGCATACCAAGTCATCCTTACCTTTTACCCTAAAGCATTATGGTTGTGATATATATATATATATATATATATGTCTTCATCAAATTCACCATGTAGAAATATTGTCTTTACATCCATATTTTCTATTTTAAGATCAAAAGCAACAAAAATAGCCAACAAAAATCTAATTGAAGTTAGTTTAGCCATAGGAGAAAAAATATCACCAAAGTCAATTCCATCAACTTGAGAAAATATTTTTTCTACTAGGCGAGCCTTGTACTTCTCTAACTTTCCTTCTACATTGTACTTCTTCTTGAATACCCACTTACAACCAACTTGATTTCTTCTAGGGATTAATTTCACCAGGTCCCATGTCTTATTTTTATCTAGGGACTCCATTTCTTCCTCCATATCCCTTTTACAAGACTTATTCTCACTTGATTGAAGTGCCTCCTTTACAGTCTTGGGTTCTTCATCAATAACTAATATATTAAATGCAAAACAAATATTTGAAGGGATATACCTTTCTAGGAGTCTTCTCACTCGAGCTAATATCCTAAAAATTAAAGTTTTAGGTTCTCCATATTCAGATTACTCCTCACCTTATCCTATAAATTTTCCTCTTTAGACCCTCTATAGTTCATTTTCTTCTATAGCACCAGGTTCTACGACATATTCTTCCTCATGTTCTAATTTTACTTAGTCTATTTCAGGTTCTTTGCTTTGTTGCATTTCTTGTTTTAGAACCCCTTTTGTTTCTCTAAATATCACATTACAACTATAAACAATATTCTATGTTTATAGGTTCCATAACTTATATCCTTTAGCACCAATACTATAATCTACAAATATGCATTTTTTAGATTTATAGTCTAGATTAGTCCTTTTCTCTTTTGGAACATACATATAAGGATCACAACCAAAAATCCTTATATTATTGAGAGAAAGTTTCTTACCTATCCACACTTCTTGTGGAGTCTTGTCCACCAAAGTTGAGATAGGAGATCTATTGATGAGGTATCAAGTAGTTAACATAACTTATGCCAAAATTTCCTTCCTAACCCTTCACCACTTAGCATACTTTTGGCCTTATCCATCAATGTTCTATTCATCCGTTTTGCAACTCCATTCAATTGTGGAGTATACAAAGTTATTTTTTGCCTTTCTATTCCATAATTCTTGTAAAAATACTCAAATTTATTAGAGCAATAATAACCACCATTATCACTTCTCAAAAAATTTATCTTTTTCTCTATTTTATTTTCTACAAGAGAGTTAAACTCTTTAAATTTATTGAAAATATCATATTTGTTCCATAAAACATATACCTAGGTATTTCTTGAAAAGTCATTTATAAATGTAATAAAATAGATAAATTTACCTAATGATGATACTTTTGTAGGTCCAAACACATCACTGTGAACTAGATGTAAAATTCCTTCAAATATTGTAGTAGTGCTAAGAAACATGACTTGGGTTTGCTTTCCAAAAACACAATTCTCACAAAAATCAAAATTTAATAGGCAATCAAAAATTCCTTTAGCCATACCTTTCATTTTAATGTTCAAAGGTATTTCTCACCAATATGCCCCATGCGTTGATACCACAACATTGTCTTCGCTATAGGAATACTTGGAGTTGCTTCTACCATATTATTCTCCTCTACAACTAAAGACTTATTGTAATCAATACTTATAGTGCTAACCTCAAGTCTGAAAAAAATTTCTATACAAACTCCCCTTGCCAACACCAAGACCTCATGAATCATATTGTAGCTATTCTTATTGAATACCACAATCACACTCATGTCATTAATCTTACTCACAAATATCAGATTCCTTGCCAAATTTAAATTATGCAATACACCAAGAAGGGTTTTAATATTTCTATATTTTAACCTCAACTTGAATCTTACTCAACCTATTATTTTAAATGTCTAATTATCTCCCAAAAATAATTCACGTCCATGTATCTTTTCATATTCATAGAACACCTCTCTATGAGGATTCATATGAAAGGAAGCACCTGAGTCAATCAAACATGAGTCATGGAATTCACTTGAGCATGTTGTAGCTAAGAATAAGTCTCTTGAATCTTCATTTGTGGTCTTCATTTCTATAAAAGTTCCTTCAATATATGATCAAATATTATCAACCTTTTGAGATCTATAGTCTCCTTTATAATGCCATGTTTTACCATACTTCTAGCATTTTATCTTTTATGGAGCAACAAATTTACCCCTAGATATCGATTTCATTTCTTCTATTTTTTTTTGCTTATTTATTGAAAATGACCTCTCACAACCAAGGTATCTTTCTGATGATAATCCTTAGAATATTTTCATCTCATTTTCTTAGATAGCAATGTTCCTACTATATCCTCTACTTTCACCATAGAAGTAATATTGGTGATAGCCATAACTAGGTTATCCCACTAATTGGGTAATGAATAAAGAAAAGTAATACACTTTTCCTCTTCATCTATTTTTACTTCAATAGAGTTTAATTGACTTACCATAGTGTTAAAAGTATTCAAATGTTCAACCATAGAGTCACCATCATTCATCCAAAGTGAATACAACTTCTTTTGAAGAAAAAGTTTATTTACCAATGACTTTATATGATACAAAGTTGCTAGCTTATCCCATAATAACTTTGTCATGGTCTATATCAATAAATTAAATAATACCAAATTAGATAAGCATAATCTGATAGAACTACTTACCTTTCTATTGATCTTTAGCCAATCTTTAGTTGTCATTGATATTGATTTTATTCTTAATACTACAATCCATTGATCTTATCAACCAACAAATCCTCCATCTTGAGTTTCAATGACTCAAAATTTTATCCATAAAATTTTTAATCTCTACCCATGTGATTCCCATAATTTTCCTTTGTCCAAATTATTTTGCATATGGCTCCCACTCAAGAATTAATTTATCACAGGATTGAAACTATTACTCTTTAAACAAATCTAAAAAACCTAGCTCTAATCTGCTTGTTGTGGTGTACTGGTAAATGCCTCGGGTTTTGGTAGAGGCCGACCCAAGTTCCATTCCCCTTGTCTCCATCCTGCAGATATATGGTATAGTTAGGAATGTCCTATGTGCTGGTAGATGCCGACAAGGCTCCATTTCTCCTATGCCCAAACTGTTGAAAGTGGCACCTCAAAAGGGGTTTTTTCCACTATAAATTAGTTTTTTACCCAGGTGTTGTAGGTGAGTTGGAGAGGAGAGGGCAATCCTCCAAGGGAGGTCCCAAGTTCGAATCTCCACCCTACCAAAAAGCTGAATTGGGTACCCAAAATCCAATTGATAATGTTGGTGCGGGCAGAGCTGGGTGCGACCCCCGGGTGACTTTGACGGTGTATAACCCCTTTTCGTGGTCTCTTAGACCAAGGTGGCCCCACAATGGGTTTTTTGCTTTTAAAAAAAAAAAAAACCTAGCTCTGATACCAAAGGAAGAGAAAAAGGCCCCGATAAACATATCTAGAAAAATAGTAAATACAAAATCAAAGGAAAAAATAATAAGAAGATAACAAATACACACATAACACAACATTTCAGTTGGGAAACCCTTACAAAAAAAAACCATCATAATAATATCTCCTTATTGTATAAACTTAACCATCTCCAATACAATAATGTTCATCTATCATATCTCTTCAAATATTAATGCAAGCCCAATTAAATAATAATAACACAAGAATGGATTTTATAATACCATGGGTGAAAAACCATGGGTTCAAATATTTTACCCTAAATAGCCTGGGGTTTAAAAATAGCTTAAAAAAACCTAATTTTTTTATCGAGGTCTAGCACCCCCGAACCTCAAGGAGGATACATGGAGAGTGTCCAACACCTTTAAGAGTTAACCCTACAAGAATAACATGGAAAATATTTAACATATTTCCCACAAATTCCTACCCTTATTTATATTATATAATACCCAAATCTAATAACATAATTCTAATTTCAAAATTTCCATAAACAAGTCACAATGATCTTTATCCAAAATATAATCATATTTTTTAAATTGTGTGAAATAATAAAATACAATAATTTTATATTATTTAGAGGATGAAATTACATAGTGCATTAGATACATCCTTCTAGAGCCTAGTGTAGTATATTTTTTGTATATGGAGAATTTTATTGGTACAATATAAACATGAAATAATTTTACATGTACTTTTTAAATTACACTAGATAACTTCCTTTAAAATTACAACTACAAATACAAAAATACCATGGTTGCTACTTATAAGGTCTTCAAATAAAGTTTTAAGAGGTACTGCTCTAGAAAAACTAGTTTAACAAACTAAGGAAAAGAGGTGTCTTGGTCTACCCTTCTACTCTCCAAGCCCTAAATTCACACTCACAAAGAGACAACACAAAATTAACATAAGGAAAAACTCTACAAATGATTATAAAACCAATATAGGGTCATACTTTATATATATTCGCTACATAGAAAATGGTAACTAGGATTCCTCAATCTCATATTATGCCCTAGGAATCCATGGAGGAACCCACTCAATTCTAGTATAAGAGAAACACTAATTAAACATTAGCCTCAACACACCTCTAACATCTTCCTATAATTCATCAAGCAATTGTTCCAATCTATTACCTTGAGGAGATCCCACTCCTCTCCTTAACATTAAGGACTAGGGACTCTACAAATCACCTTAGTTTAAGATAATATGATGTCCATAAATCCCCATTTTAAGGTCTCCTCCCTAAAAACCTCCAATATAAATATACAAGGAACATATAGTATGGCATAATAAATGCATTCATATATAGATAACATAATGAGTTATAGAGGACTATAGAACATGACTTACAAAAGATAGCTATTAATATGGTAAATTTATTTAGTGGTACACAAAAATATATCAATCAAATCTTAAGCATTTTATTTCTTGAGTTTGTAACTAGAGTTTTTATCCTCTATTTATGCTATTCATATCTCAAATTTTATTCTTTTTATAGTTCTAATGCAATTTCAAAAAAGGGGTGCTTGAACCTTTCAATGGAATTTCTTATTTCCCTTTATGCTTGCTTTTATGAAAAACTTCTCAAACTCTTTCATTAGTATCATGTTTTCATTTCTTTCCTCCTATGCATACTTTTTTTTTTCACAAATACACTTCCTACTTATTTTTTTCCTCTCTTACTCCCTAACTACCTAGTCTACTACTTGTCCTACTTCTCCTCCCATCTACCCACTCTCATTGGATATCCTCCACTTCACTTTCCACCTATTGATTCCCACACTTCCAACACATTATTTAATCATTGCCATTGGTTTATCTTCTTCACAAGTATTCTTGTCATCTTGACTTGATTTAATTCATTAATTCCTTATTTATCTATTACTTTTATTAGTCAAAAATATAATTATTTTTTACTTTTTAATCTTATTCATGGGTTATTCTATTAGCTGGCTAGGCATAATATTTGGATTAGGACTAGACATGTACATGACTAGAAACACACATCATTTAGGTGAGATCAAACTTCTTTATGCACATAAGGCCACACATGATTATAAAAGACTTTTATAAAATTTCTCTTGGTTGCCTTTGACTCCTACACAACATAAGAACAATTCTTATTTAATTTGCAATATTTCATATAAATAAATCAAATTAATAGAACATGGTGTATCCATTATAATTACACATCATCTAATAATATTATATGATAATAAAATAAATATAAATTCTTATCAATATACTTACATTACACATAATTGAAACATTACTAACCACATTCATATCAATCACATTAATTTAACTAATAAAAATAATACAAACTAATAAGAAAAATATGCATCACACTAATTTAACTAATAAAAATTTTATGAACTTGATTAATTTCATTGTTTAATATTAATAGGAAAAATAGACATCACACGATGAAACCTTTAACCCATTTAAATCCTACACTTAATTATAAAACTAGCTTAGATATATAAAATATATATCTATAAATACCGAGAGTTATCAATCTCGAGGTGCCTATCTATCACACCCCCAAGAAATGAGATAGGCTCCTCGAAATTGATAACATAATTTTCTTAATGTCGGATTTTTTTAATAAAATATTAATATTATTTATGAAGTGGCTGACCTTTTTGGCTGCCATTGTAGGATGCCTATCGCTGTAATTATATACATCCAAAAATCCCAAATTTAAACAACTCGCAATACTTAAAAAAAATATTGTTTTTGTTAACGAAAATAACTTATAAAACAACCTTTTAAATTGAGGTTCTTTTCTTATATTAGGTAAATAAAGTTCCTTCCAATCTCTAATTCAATTCTAGAACTTCCATTATAATCTCTCTATCCATTCTTAATAAATGTACGATGATTACCTACTTTCCTAAAAGAAATTAGTGGAAGGTGGATGACCAAATTTTTAAATATTTGAATAAAACTCAAACTTGAATAAAACTCAAACTACTTTCGATCAATTATCCTTTTGAGTTTGAATTAAGGTGCTTTATCCTCTCAAGCTTGAATAAGAATACATTATTTAATCATTGCCATTGGTTAATTTTATTCACGAATATTCTTGTCATCTTGACTTGATTTAACTCATTAATTTCTTATTTATCTATTACTTTTATTAGTAAAAAATATAATTATTTTTTACTTTTTAACATTATTCATGGGTTATTCTATTAGCTGGCTCCGCATAATATTTGGATTAGGACTAGACATGTACATGACTAGACACGCACATCATTTAGGAGAGATCAAACTTCTTTACGCACATAAGGCCAAACATGATTATAAGAGACTTTTATAAAATTTCCCTTGGTTGCCTTTGACTCCTACACAACATAAGAATAATTCTTCTTTAATTAACAATATTTTATATAAATAAATCAAATTAATAGAACATGGTGTATCAATTATAATTACACATCATCTAATACTATTATATGATAATAAAATAAATATAAATTCTTATCAATATGCTTACATTACACATAATTGAAACATTACTAACCACATTCATATCAATCACATTAATTTAAGTAATAAAAATAATACAAACTAATAAGAAAAATATGCATCACACTAATTTACCTAATAAAAATAATATGAACTTGATTAATTTCATTGTTTAATATTAATAGAAAAATAGACATCACACGATGAAAACTTTAACCCATTTAAATCCTACACCTAATTATAAAATTATATAAACCCAAAAAACCCCAAATTTAAACAACTAGCAATACTTAAAAAAAAAAAACATTGTTTTTGTTAACCAAAATAACTTATAAAACAACCTTTTAAATTGAGGTTCTTTTCTTATCTTAGGAAAATCAAGTTCCTTTCAATCTCTAATTCAATTCTAAAACTTTCATTATAATCTCTCTCTATCCATTCTTAATAAATGTATGATGATTACCTACTTTCCTAAAAGAAATTAGTGGAAGGTGGACGACCAACTTTTTAAATATTTGAATAACACTCAAACTACTTTCAATCAGTTATCCTTTTGAGTTTAAATTAAGGTGCCTTATCCTCTCAAGCTTGAATAATAACACATTATTTAATCATTGCCATTGGTTTATTTTCTTCACAAGAACACATTACTTAATCATTGCCATTGGTTTATTTTCTTCACAAGAACACATTATTTAATCATTGCCATTGGTTTATTTTCTTCACAAGTATTCTCGTCATCTTGAATTGATTTAACTCATTAATTCCTTATTTATCTATTACTTTTATTAGTCAAAAATATAATCATTTTTTATATTTTTTAATTTTTAACCTTATTCATGGGTTATTCTATTAGCTGGCTCCACATAATATTTGGATTAGGACTAGACATGTACATGACTAGACACGCACATCATTTAGGTGAGATCAAACTTCTTTACGCACATAAGGCCACACATGATTATAAAAGACTTTTATAAAATTTCTCTTGGTTGCCTTTGACTCCTACACAACATAAAAACAATTCTTCTTTAATTAGCAATATTTCATATAAATAAATCAAAATAATAGAACATGGTGTATCCATTATAATTACACATCATCTAATAATATTATATGATAATAAAATAAATATAAATTCTTATCAATATACTTACATTACACATAATTGAAACATTACTAATCACATTCATATCAATCACATTAATTTAACTAATAAAAATAATACAAAATAATAAGAAAAATATGCATCACACTAATTTAACTAATAAAAATAATATGAACTTGATTAATTTCATTGTTTACTATTAATAAGAAAAATAGGCATCACACGATGAAACCTTTAACCATTTAAATCCTACACTTAATTATAAAACTAGCTTAGATATATAAAATATATATATCTTTAAATGTCGAGAGTTATTAATCTCGAGGTGCCTATCTATCACACCCCCAAGATAAAATATATATCTATAAATGCTGAGAGTTATTAATCTTGAGGTGCCTATCTATCGCACCCCCAAGAAATGAGATAGGCGCCTCGAGATTGATAACTTAATTTTCTTAATGTCAGCTTTTTTAATAAAATATTAATATTATTTACGGCTGACCTTCTTGGCTGCCATTGTAGGAGGCCTATCGGTGTAATTATATACATCCAAAAACCCCAAATTTAAACAACTAGCAATACTTAAAAAAAAATATTATTTTTGTTAACCAAAATAAGTTATAAAACAACCTTTTAAATTGAGGTTCTTTTCTTATCTTAGGTAAATCAAGTTCCTTTCAATCTCTAATTCAATTCTAGAACTTCCATTATAATCTCTCTATCCATTCTTAATAAATTCATTCTTAATAAATGTATGATGATTACCTGCTTTCCTAAAATAAATTAGTGGAAGGTGGACGACCAACTTTTTAAAGATTTGAATAACACTCAAACTACTTTCGATCAGTTATCCTTTTGAGTTTGAATTAAGGTGCTTTATCCTCTCAAGCTTGAATAAGAATACATTATTTAATCATTGCCATTGGTTAATTTTCTTCACAAGTATTCTTGTCATCTTGACTTGATTTAACTCATTAATTTTTTATTTATCTATTACTTTTATTAGTCAAAAATACAATTATTTTTTACTTTTTAACCTTATTCATGGGTTATTCTATTAGCTGGCTCCGCATAATATTTGGATTAGGACTAGACATGTACATGACTAGACACGCACATCATTTAGGTGAGATCAAACTTCTTTACGCACATAAGGCCACACATGATTATAAAAGACTTTTATAAAATTTCCCTTGGTTGCCTTTGACTCCTACACAACATAAGAATAATTCTTCTTTAATTAACAATATTTTATATAAATAAATCAAATTAATAGAACATGGTGTATCCATTATAATTACACATCATCAAATAATATTATATGATAATAGAATAAATATAAATTCTTATCAATATACTTACATTACACATAATTGAAACATTACTAACCACATTCATATCAATCACATTAATTTAAGTAATAAAAATAATCCAAACTAATAAGAAAAATATGCATCACACTAATTTACCTAATAAAAATAATATGAACTTGATTAATTTCATTGTTTAATATTAATAAAAAAATAGACATCACACGATGAAACCTTTAACCCATTTAAATCCTACACCTAATTATAAAATTATATACACCCAAAAACCCCAAATTTAAACAACTAGCAATACATAAAAAAAAAACATTGTTTTTGTTAACCAAAATAACTTATAAAACAACCTTTTAAATTAAGGTTCTTTTCTTATCTTAGGAAAATCAAGTTCCTTTCAATCTCTAATTCAATTCTAAAATTTCCATTATAATCTCTCTATCAATTCTTAATAAATGTATGGTGATTGCCTGCCTTCCTAAAAGAAATTAGTGGAAGGTGGACGACCAACTTTTTAAAGATTTGAATAACACTCAAACTACTTTCCATCAGTTATCCTTTTTATTTTGAAGTAAGGTGCCTTATCCTCTCAAGCTTGAATAAGAACACATTATTTAATCATTGCCATTGGTTTATTTTCTTTACAAGAAAACATTATTTAATCATTGTCATTGGTTTATTTTCTTCACAAGAACACATTATTTAATCATTGCCATTGGTTTATTTTCTTCACAAGTATTCTCGTCATCTTGAATTGATTTAACTCATTAATTCCTTATTTATATATTACTTTTATTAGTCAAAAATATAATCATTTTTTATCATTTTTTAATTTTTAACCTTATTCATGGGTTATTCTATTAGCTGGCTCCACATAATATTTGGATTAGGACTAGACATGTACATGACTAGACACACACATCATTTAGGTGAGATCAAACTTCTTTACGCACATAAGGCCACACATGATTATAAAAGACTTTTATAAAATTTCTCTTGGTTGCCTTTGACTCCTACACAGCATAAGAGCAATTCTTCTTTAATTAGCAATATTTTATATAAATAAATCAAATTAATAGAACACGATGTATCCATTATAATTACACATCATCTAATAATATTATATGATAATAAAATAAATATAAATTCTTATCAATATACTTACATTACACATAATTGAAACATTACTAACCACATTCATATCAATCACATTAATTTAACTAATAAAAATAATACAAACTAATAAGAAAAATATGCATCACACTAATTTAACTAATAAAAATTATATGAACTTGATTAATTTCATTGTTTAATATTAATAGGAAAAATAGACATCACACGATAAAACCTTTAACCCATTTAAATCCTACACTTAATTATAAAATTATATACACCCAAAAACCCCAAATTTAAACAACTAACGATACTTAAAAAAAAACATTGTTTTTGTTAACCAAAATAACTTATAAAACAACCTTTTAAATTGAGGTTCTTTTCTTATCTTAGGAAAATCAAGTTCCTTTCAATATCTAATTCAATTCTAAAACTTCCATTATAATCTCTATCCAATCTTAATAAATGTATGATGATTACCTGCTTTCCTAAAAAAAATTAGTGAAAGGTGAACGACCAACTTTTTAAAAATTTGAATAACACTCAAACTACTTTTGATCAGTTATCCTTTTGAGTTTGAATTAAGGTGCCTTATCCTCTCAAGCTTGAATTGAGGTTCCTTTATGTTGTCTTGTCTGAATTGAGGTTTCTTTAGTTGCATTCACCACGTCATCAACACCACTGCCACAACTTTTTCATTAGAAATAGAAACTAAATTTACTATTAAAAAAATATTTTTTTTACTAAATATTATTAAAATATAAAAAACACTACTATTGAGGTGTAAGCTGGGCTGTTCCCAATTAAACATCTTTTCAATCTTCACCAAGGAACTCGTCGGAAGCAAATTCCCACGGTATTGGATGTGCTCGAATGTAGTCAAGCTTCATTTTCCTTTTCAGTGTAGAACCGCGTACTAAAGGTATTAAAAAATTGATTGCTTTCATAATAATACATATTTGACAATGTTTTTAATAGTTTCATATTCTTTTGACGTTATTATTTGCTTGTTCAGTGCCTTTCAATATTGAAAAGCTCATTGCACGCGGAAGCACAAGATTCTTACAACATATTTGGTGATGTGGGTTACATTATTAATTATAAAGCTGAGTGTACATCCGAACGCACATTTCTCCACGAAGAATAATAGTGCTGAGGTGGTGGGCGAATGGACTTCCAATGACTGTGGGTCAATAGCTATGCCACTTATATACGAAGGAAAACATTTTTTACCCATGATCTCTGGAGGAGAATGTAACAACTTCAACCCCTTTTGGAAAATCGCCTCTTAATTTTTTTGATTAATAGTGAAAAAGCATGTTTTTAAAGGATCACAAAACCTCATATAAAAAGTTTCGAAGAGTTTCAAAATATTTTACTAAAAAGTAAAAAAAGAAAATGTCAATTAAGTACAAGTTAGCTTTCAAAATTAAAAAAGTAAGATCAAAAAACATAAACTAAACCCAACAACCATTAAAAAAAAAAAACAAAAACATATACAACATAAATTAACCCACCATCTTTCAACTTTTTTTTAGAGGTATCAAGAATCCTACGCCATTTTTACATAATACTGAAAGGACAATAATTATATTAAAATACAAATAATAAAATCTCAATCCCAAAAAACAAAAATAAGGAAAAATTGCCTCTGAACTATAATGCATAGATTTCTGCATGAAATATTGAATTGTTGGTAGGCCTAGATTCCTGAATCTAACATTTAAGGTGTTAGAATGGAGAGCCGTTAACCAAATCTATATTGCAACTTCAACGTCATAGATGAGCGCTGCATGATAGAAACAAAGCTTCCCTTGAATATACATTTAACAAATAGGACTATCTATGTGATGGCAACGAAGCATAACAGAAGATCACGTTCCTGTAATAGTTTCTTGACACTCGGCACCTTCTCGTTGTTTGTCTGATGCGTGAGACTTTGTATTACGTTGTGGCATAGGCTCAGCTGCCTTCTTATATCTATACCTGCCTGCAACATACGCAAAAATGCAGAAATTGATTGCACTTAGAAAGGGCAGCAGCCGGAAAAAATAGTCTAGATGGCACTTGTTTAGGTTATCGACGAACCAAGGACTGGCAAATTTTTCACTGACTTTCTCCACAACAGTAATGAGAATGCTGCACAGAAAACTGCCAACTCCAAACACGCTCAGAGATATTCCAATCCCCAAGCTTCTAGTTGTGTCTGGCATTTCACTGTAAAAGTATTCCTGCATTGCCACCAGCGTAAATGCGTCTGCGATCCCAAGCAGTATGTACTGTGGAGCTAACCAGAAAACACTGAGAGGGATTGCTGTGTGTGGCTTTTCTAGCAACCCATTCATTTTTGCGGTTTGTAACCTCTTGACTTCTACAAGTGCTGCAACAATAAGACTAAGAATAGAAACGATCAAGCCCACGCCAAGTCTTTGCAGGACTGTTATGCCTCGCTCATTGCCTGTGATTCTTCTGGCAGCGGGAACCAGAACTCTGTCGTAGAGCGGTAAAAACAATATGTTTGATAAAACTCCGCAGGCAAACACAGAAGCCTGTGGCAGCTTAAAATTGGAACTAATTTTCCTATCCATGGTGCTACTTTACTTTATAAAAAAAGTTCCTGTCTGTTTTAGAACAATTACAAATGTCAAGCAAGTTAGCCAGATGGGTATGATCCTGAGGATCTGAAGGAAGAAATTCTCTTTTCCGCAGCCGTCAGGTGCCGAATCTCGCACAGCGCTGGGCGCAGGGAGGAAGACGGATTTCACTGACGAAGTGCGAGCGTCGCCTGTGAACAGACTGCGCAAATTTCCGAAGTCCGTCAGGAGCGAAGTCGGGACGGGCGCAGAACGAGCTTCGCAGCGCAGTGCGGACTGCGCCAGTTCTGGGGGCGAAGTACGTACTTCGCAGCGAAGTGCGTATGTCACACTTTTAATGAGCGAAGTGCGTACTTCGTGCGAAGTGCGGATGGCGCACGTTTCTTGTGCGAAGTGCGAACTTCACACAGTCAGGAGGAAGAAACAACCGTCGGCAGCGAAGTGCGAACTTCGCTGGCTGACGAACTTCGCTGGCACTCGGGCTGCGCTCGAAACTTGGGCGCAGTCGGATTTCGGCAGCGAAGTGGGAAGGCTGCTTCAGACTTGGCCAACTCTGGCCTTCGACTTCTTTGTCTTCCACGGCTGCTGCTGGGTTTGCCTGGCTTGGCAAGACCCGTATGAGAGGAGAGAAACGCCGGAACAGAGAACAACAAATGTTAGCACATAAACTACTGCAAACCCTAAAGATGCCACAAACAAAAGCAAAGTTTATTTATATGAAACTAGGGTTACAGTATTCCTCAACCGAGGAAATAACAACATCTGCGAGCTACGTCTGCAGGATAAACTAAAAGGGGAAATGTCGAGTTTGCTGCTCGGACATTAATCAGTGAGCCACATCGCTCACCGAATCGCTCGCCCTCCTTTCTCTCGCTCTATTCTCCGCTTCTCTTCTAGATTCTCCCACCCTCGCTTCTCCTCTTTTACGAACTTCTCTCACACACGCACTGCTTCTCGTTTTAGTCTGAAGACACGAACTGCCCTTTTATAGCCGCGATGAGAGGAGGATAAGGTTTATCCTCTGACAGCTTCGGATAAGGGTTATCCTCTGATCGGCCCTCATCTAGGGTTTTTGACAAATGCCGACTTGGCATTAACTCCTGCGGAGATCGGATCTGTCAGGTGTCAAATCTGTCAGAAGGTAGGTGCGACGTCATGTCACACTTTTGTCGGGATCCCGGACTACGGCAGCGCAGTCCGACTTCGCCCATGTCTGGAGCGCAATCCGGTTTCACCCAAGGTTCGGAGCGCAGTTGGGCACAGGCGTGAAATCTGGGTTAATTTTTCTAACACCCTCCTTTAAACCTGATTTCACGATCGCTTTGACTCCAAGCTGCTCTCGCAATCTGCTGAAGTCTTCCTCCTTCAAAGGCTTCGTGAAAATATCTGCCAACTGCTCCTTGGATCTGCAAAACTGCAGATGAATTTCTTCGGACTTCACCAACTCTTTGATGAAGTGATAACGAATATCAATGTGCTTTGTCCGGCCATGGAACACGGGATCCTTTGACAATGCAATGGCCAAATTGTTATCACAAAAAATTGTTGTCGCGCCTTTCGGAGGATTGTACAGTTCACTCAGAACTCTTTGCAGCCATACTGCCTGGCATGCGGATGTCGTGGCAACGACATATTCTGCTTCGACTGTGGACAACGCAACAATGGGTTGCTTCTTGGACGCCCATGAGACTGCCCCTGATTCGAGATGGAAAGCATACCCGGAGGTGCTCTT
Source organism: Wollemia nobilis (assembly GCA_028583015.1). Taxonomy (NCBI): domain Eukaryota; kingdom Viridiplantae; phylum Streptophyta; class Pinopsida; order Araucariales; family Araucariaceae; genus Wollemia; species Wollemia nobilis. The sequence goes on from JAQPPZ010016348.1 coordinate 7,331,866, forward strand.
TCGATCATCGGTACTGCCAGCCCAGTCACTGTCTATGTAGCCCACTAGTTCCAACTGGTCCCGTCTAGCATAAAATAGGCCATGGTTTCGCGTCCCGCTGACATAGCGCAAGATCCTCTTGCCTGCTTGCCAATGCGTGTCCTTCAGAGTCTCCATGAAACGACTGATCAGACTGACTCCGAACATCAGATCTGGCCGAGTTGCAGTCAAATACATTAGACTACCAACTAGCCTCTTGAACAAGGTTGGATCTACATTCCTCCCTGTATCCAACTTGCTCAGCTTCAAACCTGTGGCTACAGGTGTGATGGCAGGTTTGCTGTCCTCCATCTTGAAGCGCTTCAGGACATCCTTCGCATACTTGCCCTGAGAAATGAAGATGCCATCTGCTGATTGGTCAACTTCAATGCCGAGAAAATATTTCATCAGCCCCATGTCAGTCATTTCAAACTCGGACTTCATGGCTGTTCTAAACTGCGCAAATAGGCTGCTGCTATTGCCAGTAAATATCAGATCGTCTACATACAGGCAGACGATGATGAGCTCACCTGCTGCATTTGTCTTCATGTACAGGGAGTGCTCATATGGGCATTTTTGAAACCCATTCTCCTAAAAATAGCCGTCAATATGGTTGTACCATGCCCGAGGTGCTTGCTTCAACCCATACAGGGCCTTCTTTAGTTTCAGGACTTTGCCTTCTTGCCCTTGTATTTCATAACCGGGTGGCTGGTCTATGTAGACCTCTTCTTCCAACACTCCATTGAGGAAGGCAGACTTGACATCCATTTGGTACACGCTCCATCCTTTCTGAGCTGCTAGTGCCAAAATCATTCTGACTGTGTCAAGTTGGGCTACAGGTGCATACACCTCATGATAGTCAACTCCTGACTTCTGCTTGTAGCCTTTCGCCACTAATCTAGCCTTATGCTTGTCAACTTCTCCTTGGGCATTAAACTTCGTTTTATATACCCACTTGACCCCAATGGTCTTCTTTCATGCTGGAAGATCTGTTAGCTGCCATGTCTCATTCTTCTCAATGGCTGCTATCTCCTCATCCATCGCATTCACCCATTTGTGATTCTGACTTGCCTCTTCAAACTCCACTGGATCACATTCAGTAAAGAGAGCAAAATCAGAATAATCTTCATCTAACTGATTACGGGTTACCTCATAGATGTCTTGCAAGCTCCGAGTCTTCGCAGGAGTCCTCAGGTTTTGAATTCTGCTTGCAAGTGGAGGTGACCAGGATGATGAGGGTGTGCTACTGCTGGCACCACTGTTGCTACTTGAAGGCACAAGTGGTTGGACACTGTCTTCCTCCAAGTCTAAAGATTCAACAGTTGCTGGTTCAGACTGACCAGTCTTTGAATTCCAGTTCTAGGCTTCATCCTCCAGGAACTTCACATCTCGGTTGATGACAAGTTTCTTTGTCACAGGATTGTACAGCCTGTATGCCTTTGCTGGTTCGCTGTATCCTGTGAAGATGCACTTTTCAGCTTTGTCATCCAACTTTTGCCTTTTCTCATCTGGAACATGTGCATATCCTATGCACCCGAAAACTCGCAAATGAGCCACACTTGGCTTCAACTTGCTCCAGGCTTCCTCTGGAATTTTGTCCCTCACACTCTTGGTGGGACATCGGTTCAACAGATAAACCGCACAACTTACAACTTCTACCCAGAACTCATGTGGCAAACTTTTTGCCTTCAGCATGCTCCGTGCCATCTCCATGATAGTTCTGTTCTTTCTCTCAGCTATGCCATTCTGCTGCGATGTGTATCTGGCAGTGAACTGCCTTTGAATTCCATGCTATTTGCAAAAGTTGTGGAATTCGTTGGAGATGTATTCTCCACCTCCATCAGTTCTGAGAGTCTTCACATAATGACCGCTCTGTTTCTCAACTAGAGCCTTGAACTCCTTAAACCTTGCAAATGCCTCTGACTTCAACTTGATTGGATAAATCCAAGTCTTCCGGCTGAAGTCATCAATGAAGGTTAGGAAATACTTATTGCCGACATATGAGGTGGTCTGCATGGGACCACAAATGTCTGAGTGCACCAACTCCAAAGGCCGTGATGCTCTCCAAGACTGTCCTATAGGGAATGCGTCCCTGTGCTTCTTGCCGACCAGGCAACCTTCACAAACTTGATTTGGTTGCTCTATAAGGGGTAAACCCTTCACAATCTGCTTCTTGTGCAGCAGATTCAGGCCACTGAAACTCAGGTGACCAAATCTGAGATGCCACAACTAGGTAGCATCCTTCTCAACTACACTCAGAGACATCAAAGATTCATTCTGAATCTGCAACAAAAACATTTTGTTTTTCGTCATGGACACAGTTGCGATTTGTCCATGGACTTTGTCTTTGATGGAACAGACACCATATTTGAACAATACAGTGTGCCCCTTCTGCACAAGCTGTCCAACACTTAGCAGATTGTGCTTCAACCCAAGCACATAAAAAACATCTTGAATTGTTTTTCTATCACCGTGTCGGGTGCGGATGAGGATCTTTCCTTTCCCCATCACAGGAACTTTGATGTTGTTCCCCATCTTGACTTCGGACTGGACTGTTTCATCTAGTTGTGAGAACATCTCCCTGTTCCCAGTCATATGGTTGCTGCAACCACTATCAAGATACCAGATGTTTTTCTTGCTCTCCTCTTCAATACTGCAAGTCAGCAACACATTTCCTCCTACCACATTTTTGGGTTCCTCCAAATAATGGGCTTGCTGCTGATTCTCGTTCGCCATCTTCTTTCTACACTGTGTGGCATAATGGCCGAACTTGCTGCAGTAGTAGCATTGGACCTTTGACATGTCCTTCTTCTGCTGAGAGCCACCTTGCTGATTTTTGCCAGTGCCTCTTCCTCCTTGCTGATGAAAGTTGCAACTTGGCTCAGCATCCTGAGGGTTTGATCTCCCTCCTTGCTTGTTCCTTCTCCCATGCCTGCTTTTGCCTCTTCCTCCTTGAGAACTAGAAGCGTCATTGTGGGAGTCTTGTCTGCCATTGTCTCGAACTGAGACTTGCACTTTGAAGGCTTGCTCCAAAGAAGACTGAGTTGAGCGGCTCAGCCTCTGTTCATGGGTCTGCAGGGAACCCATGAGTTCGTCTATCGAGAGGGTTGTCAAATCCCTCGACTCTTCGATTGCTATCACAACCGAGTCAAACATCGCTGGTTTCTGAGAATCTTCTCCACGATTCTCTGGCTCTGCACAATTTCTCCGTTCAACCACATCTGGTTGATAATGTTAGTCGTTCAGGTGAATAAGTCACTCATCGACTCGGACTCGCTCATCTACAAGTTCTCAAACTCTCTCCTGAGCATCTACAGTTTCACCAACTTCACTTTGTCGGTGCCCTGATATGAACTTGCCAGGGTTTCCCAGGCCTGCTTGGCCTTGGTGGCTGATGCAATCCATGGGAAGATGGTCTCCTCAACCACTTGCATGATGTAGAAGAGGGCCTTCTGGTCCTTCTTCTTGTGCTCTTTCAACGGATCCTTGTCTGCTTGAGAGAGGGCGGCCAGTGCTGTTGCATCTGCCGGTTTTGGGTAGCCGTTCTCGACTAACTCCCATAGCTCCTGAGATCCGAACAGGATCTTCATCTGGATGCTCCAGTAATCGTAGTTCTTGCCATTAAATCATGGGATCTACAACTACAGCGAGTTTCTCTCGAAAGCCATGCTTCTATCTCCGTGTCATGGCACTATCAGCTCTGATACCAATTTGAAGGAAGAAATTCTCTTTTTTGCAGCCGTCAGGTGCCGAATCTCGCACAGCGCTAGGCGCAGGGAGGAAGACGAACTTCACTGATGAAGTGCGAGCGTCGCCTATGAACAGACTATGCAAATTTTTGAAGTCCGTCAGGAGCGAAGTCGGGACGGGTGCAGAACGAGGTTCGCAGTGCAGTGCGGACTGCGCCAGTTCAGGGGGCGAAGTACGTACTTCGCAGCGAAGTGCGTATGTCGCACTTTTAATGAGCGAAGTGCGTACTTCGTGCAAAGTGTGGATGGCACACGTTTCTTGTGCGAAGTGTGAAATTCCCACAGTCAGGAGGAAGAAACAACCGTCGATAGCGAAGTGCGAAATTCGCTAGCTGATGAACTTCACTGGCACTCGGGCTGCGCTCGAAACTTGGGCGCAGTCGGATTTCGACAGCGAAGGGGGAAGGCTGCTTCAGACTTGGCCAACTCTGGCCTTCGACTTATTTGTCTTCCATGACTGCTGCTAGGTTTGCCCGGCTTGGCAAGACCCGTATGAGAGGAGAGAAATGCCGAAACAGAGAACAACAAATGTTAGCACATAAACTACTGCAAACCCTAAAGATGCCACAAACAAAAGCAAAGTTTATTTATATGAAACTAGGGTTACAATATTCCTCAACCAAGGAAATAACAACATCTGCAGGCTACGCTGCAGGATAAACTAAAAGGGGAAATGTCGAGTCTGCTGCTCGGACATTAATTAGCTGAGCCACACTGCTCACTGAATCGCTCACCCTCCTTTCTCTGCTCTATTCTCCGCTTCCTCTTCTACGAATTTCTCTCACACACGCTCTGCTTCTCCTCTTTTACGAACTTCTCTCACACACGCACTGCTTCTCGTTTTAGTCTGAAGACACGAACTGCCCTTTTATAGGCGCGGTGAGAGGAGGATAAGGTTTATCCTCTGACAGCTTCGGATAAGGGTTATCCTCTGACCGGCCCTCATCTAGGGTTTCTGACAAACGCCGACTTGGCATTAACTCCTACGGAGATCGGATCTGTCAGGTGTCAAATCTGTCAGAAGGTAGGTGTGACGTCATGTCACACTTTTGCCGGGATCCCGGACTGCGGCAGCGCAGTCCGACTTCGCCCATGTCTGGAGCGCAATCCGATTTCGCCCAAGGTTCGGAGCGCAGTTGGGCACAGGCGTGAAATCTGGGTTAATTTTTCTAACAGGATCTGCTTGGCTTCTTCTATTTGGGTCACTGTGTTTCCAAGGGTTGGCTTCTATTCCCTCAGAGTTAATACTTGCTGCATCTTCCTATATTGCAGCCTTGTCTAACCACCTGAAAGTAACCAATGAAAGCATATATTCAATGCATTATCGAAGAAAGAAAAGATCTGTTGTAGATAAGATCCATCGGCTATTATAACAAAGGGCCAATATCCTACAGCGGGAAAAAGGCAATTGGAAAATGGCTTTCCTTATCTCGCCAAATACAATTCAAGGAACTATTTCTATTTCTGAGTAACGTGCCTTCTATAGATTTGCCACACCAACAGTTATATCTTCTGGGTGGTATTGAAATAATTTATTTTACCTGTTTGATTTGTTATCATCACGTTTTCCCTCCCCACCAACACACTTTTTTATTTTGTTTTTTTTTTACACTAACCCTTAACACTTACCATTGTTCCTCATTTATAATTTTATAGCCCCATTTAACAGATTTGTTTGCTGAATCAAAGAATCACAGACTAAATATTCAGCGTAGGCTTACCTGAGACCTTCTGTGTGCTCAAGGTGTCTCCCATTAGTATCTAAATCTTGATGGAGCATGGCTAAGTCCAAAGGCAAATCCAAGTGTCTATTACGCACAGCTGCAACAAATACCTGAGCAATCCGAGTAATTGGGCTGCCACTAGGAGCTTTATGTCTATAGAAAGGCGTCCCACACAAGAAAACAACAAACGATAAAGCAAATGCAGCTGCCACCAACCCAAACCCTGCCTCCCAGCTCACATTTTCTTGCACATAAACCACAACTGTGGTGGCGAACAATATCCCGCAAGATCTAGCGACAAAATCCCAATTGAAGAAGGAATTTTTCTACAGCTTTTCCTTTAGATTTTCGTCATCAAATTGGTCAGGACCGAGTGATACGAGGGAAGGCTTGTGGCCTCCTTCACCAACAGAAATAATGTAGAAAGCGAAGAAGAGAAGTCCAGTTTGAGCTGAGGAGGCATTACCACAATATACAGGGCCCTTTGGTGGACATGGGGGTGGTTTAAGAGATGGAAGGGAAACAACCACTGTCAATAGCCCTAGTCCCTGCATGCCCACAAAAGAAATTAATTCCATGGTCCCCAAAAATAAATTAATTCAAGTCTTTCTAACCTCCAATTAGAATTCTCAATAAATAGCACAAAACTATTAATTCAAGTCTTTCTAACCTCCAATTAGAATTCTCAATGAATAGTACAAAACTATAGTGTGTTTGTTGTGATATAGCATGAGGATGAGGATTTGTTGGTTTGGAGGGAAGGTAAAAAATAATTAACTTCAAAAATTTAGAATAGTAAGATTATTAAATTTCAAATTTTAGAAGAGATTTGAAATTATTTTTATAAATAATTAACTTCAAAAATTTAGAATAGTAAGATTATTAAATTTCAAATTTTTAGAAGAGATTTGAAATTATTTTTATAAATAATTAACTTCAAAAATTTAGAATAGTAAGATTATTAAATTTTAAATTTTTAGAAGAGATTTTGAAATTATTTTTATAAAAGATTTTAAATTATGTAAGATTTTTTTAATTGATAAATGAGTTTAATAAATCATATTAGATGGTATGGAGAGAAGAAAATTATAGATTTTTTAAGAAGTTTTTTTATTCCATTTTGATTATGATTGTTATTGAAAAATCAAAGAATTTAACTTTATTATTAATTAATAAGTTTATGAAATTTGTTTGATAGATCAATTAAAATATTTGTTGAACAAGCTTTTTAAATAAAGTTTAATATTTCAATGAATATGGAAAGAGCAATTAATTTCTACAATTGGTATCAGAGCTAGTTTTATGTGTGATGAGAAAGTAGATAAGGTTTTAGTAAGAAGAGCTGTAGTAGAAGTAAGGAGAGTTGTAGTAAAAGTAAAAGAAAGAGCAAAAAAAACAACAAAAAAAAAAACTGTTGCAAAATATACTAGCAATAATAGAGTAACAACAACAGTTTAGATCTTATTGGACTTGTAGCAACAACTTAATATGGCTACTAGCAACAACTCAGCCTCAAATTCCTCTATTCAAAGGGGAGAACTATGATGTTTAGAGTATTAAGATGAAGATACTATTTATTTTTCAATATTTGTAGATTTTGGTTGACAAAAGTTACACAAAACTTGATACACAAGCTCTTGTCACTTGGTCTCAAGTGCAACGAAATCACTTAAAAGAGAACAAAAAAAAGGACTTATAAGCCTTTTTCTTTATTCAACAAGAAGTATATGTTTCCAAGAGTTGTTGTAACAAAACAATCAAAAGAGGCATGAGATCTATTGTATAATGCATATAACAAAAACCTGTAAAATTCATTAAATTTAACACTTAAAAAGATATTGAAAATATTTTTCTGAATCTATGTAATAATTTTTGTACCAGTGATGGACTTAATAAATTATATTAGATCTTATAGAGAAAATCTATCAAATCAAAAATTATAAAATTTTATTTAGAAGCCTCTTTCCATATTTTGATTATGTTGTGATTGTTATTAAAGAATCAAAGATCTAGCTCCATTATTAATGAGCTTATGAAATCTCTTCAAATTAAAAAACAAAGTAATTTTTTTTTTAACAAACTTTTGAAACAAAATTTAATATTTCAATGAATAAAAAGAGAACATTCAATTTCTACTAAATTACGAAAATTTATTGGAGTGATAAATAAGGTATTTAGTATAAAGAAGTTAAAGTTAAGAGTTCTTTATGAAAGTATAGTAAAGGAGTTCGAAGTCACGCAACCACGCATTGCATAAATGTTCTTAATTGAAAGAAGCCCCATCTTAGGACTGCTAAGGTCATGCTATGTGAAATCAAAAAAATAGAGAAATAAAGAAAAGTATTTCCTAGACTGAAAAATTTAGCATAAATGAAGTGATAGTAGGAGGGAATATAGATCACATCAATTAATAATATTACTCCAACAAAAGTTCTATACGGAGAAAACCATGTAAAATGTTTATGGAGGGAATATAGATCACATCAATTAATAATATTACTCCAACAAAAGTTCTATACGGAGAAAACCATCTAAAATGTTTATGGAGGCAATCATCTTTAGTCTTTTGCTGCAAAAGTAGATAACTGGATGATGGATTATTACTGTTGTCAAACATAAAATATATGATTCCAAACATGTCTGGGATATTCAAATCCATAGTAAATATTTGTATATGTAATTTCGTTCTCCGTCGATCCTACGCTGTCTTATACACTCTTCTACATTCATTAACAAAGGTTTTCCGTGTAAACTCACCAGAACGTAAATAATAGAAGATACAACCACCATCCAATATCCTCCAACGTAAGAATCTGCTAAAAACCCTCCAATCAGAGGCAAAACAGCTGCGACACCATTCCAGTTGTTAAGGTTTTTAGCAGAGAAAGCGATCCCTTGATGCATCACGTTTGTCAAGTACGTTATCATATTGGAGACTATTGCCAAGGTAGCTAATCTCTCGCTTAGCTCCACCGCTGATCACCTTGAAAACGAACCAAATCTTAGAAACATAAAGCTTGTATAAGTATGAAATTTTTTTCAAAATTTATAGGATTAATTACACATAATGAAAAGGGAGGCCTTCCATCCTCCAGTCGTTGCAGTGCAAGCATGCTTTCCCTTGAAGTCAAGCGAGCCATCCATCACCCACAAGCTCCTCCTCGCTCCCTCCTCCTCCTCCATAGCATATCACTTTCTTTGCCCTCTGCTCTTTTTCTATAGAAGAAAAAATAATATGTATAAGGATTTCAAGTGGTGAAGTTTACTGCTAGTTCATCTGAGTGCTTGGCTAATATCTGTCCCTGGATTTATCCAACGAAGCAGTACTAGATCATAATAAATTCCTAATTCCTATAGATAATAATCGAAGCATATCTTGAAAAATCAAAACATTCAATTCCATAAAAATCGTGATTGGTTAAAAGGAATCACTAGCAATCCTCAAATTTTCCAATGATGTATAAGGAAGAAATTTTTGATTACCTAAACTAACATGCACTAATGTTAAAGGACATAAAAGACATAAAGGGTTGGCAGGCAAGAATTGTGCTTTAGTTAGATTTAAATGGGGTCACGAAGTTTCCACCACTAATTAGGAGATCCTCAATTTATGTATTGATTGAATGATCCAAATTACGTTTAAGTGATGTCAGGAGCTTGTGGAGAATAAAAAATGTGTTTTCTTATGTTATATATTTTCTAAATGCACACAATAAACATAAGCTTTGTTCACTCAAAGTTAAATATGTACATGAAAAATTGTGAAGTCTTAAAAGACTTGGGAGGATGTGGAAACAATTAGCCTTTAAATTTTTGTGTAAGATAGATGTGACTTATTTACATCAGCTATTAAAATCTAATTTGAATTTAGAGGCAAACAAAAGTTTGGGTAAAATATAATTATAAAAAATAATTTTAGCATAAGTTCTATTTTGGAAATTTTGGTTGAAGAAGTGAATTAAATAGTAGATTGAGGAAGCAAAAAATATGTGCTTTCAATTTCTTAAAGCGTTTTAGGTTATTTTGTAACATGACATTTAGATTTATATTTAGAGAAGTAAAATATTTGCAAACAACAAATTTTCATTTGCAAATAACAAATTTTCATTTTCACCTTGAAGGACCCTCAAAGTATTGCTATTTATTGTTAGTTAAATTTCCCTTTCTTAAATTATCATTTCATCCATTCTTGGAAAAATCACAATCCAACTCAATCGACTAATTTGGTGTGAAAATTAAAGAGAGAAACTTGCTAGTTTTAAGGTTTACCCACATGATTGTATTTAGATGGACTTGTCCTAACCATCGCCTAAGTTCATTATCATATGTGGCCATGGTTTTGAAATATCATAAAATGTTATCTATTTAAACAAATCTAATGCTTGTTTCTACTAATATATAGAAGGAGATTTCATTAAGGATTTTCTTAATGAAAGATGAAGATGAGCAAATCCTATGAAATTGTAACCAGAGTTGCTAAATCTATGTTAGAAATCCTAATGTAGGCTAGGTCAACCTCATGTTAGAGGTTCTATTAGAAGTCCAAAACCCACTTCCCCAATAGTGTTTAATTCAAACTTCTTGGAATCTTCCCTATAAAAGGGTCCCAATAACTCCGCCTTTAGCCTAATAAAAAGTAATGGTAAGGAAATAGGGTACTATGCTTGAACATACCAAAAATTAAGAGAATTAGGGTTTCTTTAGTGTATGAAGGAGATCAATCTTCACAAGAAAAATTCCTACTAATGGTCTCTCCCAAAATTGAACTTCTTCTCCAAGTCAATCCATATTTCGTTTTGTAACAATTCCTATCTAATGTTTACATTCATGACATGAAGTAATTTTAGAGAAGTAAAAGAAAATGGAGGAGGGTATAGTTTCCATTTCAAGACAAAGGTATGACAAAAGTAAGTCCTAATAACTGTAAATCTATGGTAGTGATAACAATACCATGGAGGTATCCTTTGTCTTCATCCCTTTAAAAGTCACTCAACCACAATATAGCTCCTATTTACTAGTCAAAAGAGGCTCAATGGATGGAGGTGTACTTTTCACCAAATAACTGAAGCAATTGTTTATAGCATGACATGATATTGTCACTCATATTATAGATTATGAGGGTCTTATCCCTTTCAATGGAGGTTATTACTCTATTTGGTACCTTGTAAGTACTTTGTATATATTTTATAAATATCCTCATAAATATATGGTGTGAAGAAGTCTTGTAAATATTTATCATTTAGTAATCATTATGTGTTTGTAATTTTATAGATTCAATAAAATCTTATCTCCCATGAGTTTGAGGAGATAAAGAATTAGTTGAAGAATTAATATCAAGAATCATTTGCAAAGGCCATTAACAAGGATATTATATGACAAAAATGTAAGATGAGAAGTTGTAGTACTTCATTTGTACTAAAACACTTTGTCATCCACAAAAATATGGCGTGTTTTTTATTGGTTAAAATACTTTTGTATCTCATTTTAATAGATTGTGTGAAAATTTAGAGAGAAAAGGTTAGAGAGAAAAGCTAAACTTTAGGTAAATATAATATGCATCAATTTATTTTGATAAGGTGGTGCATAAATTAAGGTGATCAATATATATTAAAGTTTGATTAAAGGTAAAAGTTCACATGATTTTTGAGAAATATATATACTTTGGAAAATAATTCTTTAAGCGAATATTTCAAGGAAGCTTTTTGGAAAGGAGTAAAAGGCAATAGATGTTAGAAGGAAAATATTACACAAGGAAAATAGACATGTTGGAGGTAGAACATTGGAGTATAGAGCATTGGAAGAAGTCATGTGCAAAGGTATATAATAATAATCTTTGGTTTATTTGGTGAAAGAATAACCTTAAGGAAGAATTAAATAAGGGAAATCAAAATTTATGGTGGAAAAATAATAGTTTGAAGAATATATATTTTAAAAGGGAAGAACAAAATTTATGGTGAAATATTTAAAAAGGAATTCAAAATATTAAAAGGAGAGTAAAAGGTGAAAGGAATTATTAAAATAAGATCAAGGTTGAAAGGAGATAGACTATTTTTTTTTGAAACAAGACATTGTTTAAAGGGAAAACAAAGACTGGTAAAGAAATTTATTTAGAAGAAAATTAATGTGAGCAAAATTATTGAAGGAAAAAATTGAAATAAATTAATAAGGAAATTACAAGTTTTTCTAATTAAAGATATTTTTAAAATTTGCTATCATTCAAGCAAATTACAACTAGAACATATCTTGAGAAACATTTTTAGGGCAACATGGAACATACAAATATCTATCTCTTAAAGTCTCTATTACTAAAAGGACAAAAATTCACTTGGAAAAATAAGATGAAAGTAATGGGATATAGTAACTAGAGATACAAAAATTCTTGTAGATACCATAGGTAGACAAAAATATAAATAAGAATGTGCAAAAGCATTGATGTTAATAACATTTGGGATATCAGATGAATTACAAGCACATGCAATTGAGGCCAATAATTTAAAATAGGGTTATGCATAGTGGAAAATATTCACAAATTGGATGAATATTAGGATTTCCAAAATTAGAAATTAACGAATAAGAGGACCCTCGACGTCGGTCCATTCACCTGAAATTTTTGGGACCAATTTTTCCTTAGGGTCAATTCACCACAATATATATCAAAACATAGGCATATTTAAACTTGTTAGAAAGCTCTTTGTGAGACTGATCTAATGGTGGTGTTTTTATGAAATTATAAGGTAATTTAATATGTCAACATGTGACCCAAATATGACCTTACTTTTTAGGGCTTCAAATAACCCAAATTTTTGTGTGAAGATGATTGATTTAATTTTCTTAGGATTCACCTTGATTCACCTTGATTTCGATTAGGATTCACCATTTTTTTAAAAGTACATTTTGAGTCCAACCCCTTATGCATAACCCCACTTCAAAATATTCTTGGGATAAACTATGCACCATATTTAGGGGAAAGAATGAAGCTAGTATTTTACCCTTGAAATCATAGTTGTACTCACTAAAAGTTCAAAATGGTGAAAACATAGAATATTTTCTTAGAAGGATAGCAAATTTAAAATCAAAGCTACAAACTAATAAAAATAAGTAGAAGAAAATTTTCTTGTCCAAGTTACACTTAGAGCACTTCCAAAATTATTTAAAACATTGGTCACATATCTCCAAGTGTCAAACAAAAAAGTGTCATTTTATATTGATCAATATTCTTCAAGATTATGAAATAAAAAACCAAGTAAGAAATGAAATGACAAATAATGCTTTCATTTTGGCAAAAATATAACCAAATAACAAAAGGAACTTTTCTACGTCATCATTACATAATCAACCTAAATAGCAAAAAAGATATTGTCATATATGTAATAAAGGGCATATCACATGATTTTACAAATATAATTCACTTAAACAATGGAATTACATGCATAGAACATTTCAAAGAAATCAAAAAAGATAATATCAATTAAATTAGCAACAATATACATGAACACAACAACAATATCCAAAATTGAAAAATAAAAAACAACACATAGTTCAAGAAGTACAAGAAATAGAGTATAATGATGGATGAGGAATAACATGAACTAACTCATAAAGCACTTATGGGAAAAATAACTACGGATGTATGCATATTTTATAATTATAGTTTTAGATATGTTTATGAGAGTGCTAGTATAGAAAATATTTTCTTTGATTGTACATAATATGTGGTCAAATTGATATACAATGTGTTAGTAATTTGAATTCATCCATTTGTGCAAAAGATAACTCAAAATAGTATCCCAAGTGGATCATGGAAAACTACAAAGAATATTATTAAGAAAATATAAATATATTGAAAGATATATCCAAGATGAAATATGGTACCAAATTTGTAATAGATGGCATAGGTAACATCAAAAACAAGATAAAATTTGTTAAGAAAGAAATAATTATAATAGAAATGGACATAAAACAACAAAACATTGGATTCTCCACATTTGTAATATTTGTGGAGAAAATAACCAGTCTCAAAGGTTTTTTCAAGTAAAGAAAAATTAAATAAATGTGCACTATAGATGGATAAACACAATAGAATGGAATAAAATTATGGAATTGTTAATGTGTTTCTAAAAAAATAAAAAGAGCTTGATAAACATAGGTGCATCCATAAATGATCCTATAATTATTGTGCTCACAAAGGAAATAACACTTAAACATGTAGGAAATAAAGAATATATAAGTGATCTAAGAATAAAGTTCAAGCCAGAATAATAATAAAAAGAAGAGTCAAAAGAGACAAGAGCCAAATTCAATATAGAATAAGTGTCAAAACTAGATCTAGAAAGAATGTAAGATCCAAAGTCACTACCAGAGTCAAAGTAGAAAAGTAAAAACCAATATTAAAGACTAAAAACATGTTAAAGGGTGTTGGAGAATATTATTACATTATTTGGTACCTTTCAAGTACTTTATAAATATCTTTGCAAATATGTTGTGTGAAGGAGTCTTATAAATATTTATCATTTATTAATCATTAGGTGTTTGTCATTTTAGAGATTCAATAAATATATTTCTGATATAAGAAATATGAGGAGTCATATCTCCTATGAGTTTGAGGAGATAAATAATTAGTTAAAGATAAAATGTCAAGAGTCTTCTATAAAGGATATTAAAAAGGATAGCATGTGAGGAAACTGTAATGTGAGAAGTTATAGTACTTCATTTGTATTGGAACACTTTGTTATCTATGAGAATATAGTCAGTTTGTTTATTGGTTTGAATACTTATGTATCTAATTCTAATATATTGTTTAAAAAACTTCAATCATTGAATATTATAGAAACTAGCTTAGTTCCTAATATCAATATATAAGTATAAGACAAATGATTACATTTTGTGGAATACAATTGACATTATTTTCCTATAAAAGGTTAAGTGCAAGTGTTCTAGAATTAATTAGGCTATGCAAATGCTATGGAGGGAAAAATTGACCTTTGTCATGCACCACAAAGAAAGTAGTGGGAAGGCCATCTTGGGACTCCCTTCTTGGATGTGTTGCATGGTAATTGATCACATATATCATGGAGAAGATCTTAAGCATAATTATATATAGTTGCAATTCTCTTTTCACCAATAAAGTTTTGGTATTTTTTCAATTGATGTCCCAAATCACACTCTTAATTGGGCTATATTTTGTATTTTGATGATATTTTTCATTCCTATAATTAAGAGAGTTCTTGGTGGAAATTTTAAAAAGGTAAAATCATATGAAGAAAAAATCTAGGGGTTTCCATTTATCCTCTAATTTTAATGCTTGGATTATTTGCTATAATAGCCTCAAAATTTTGTACAAGCATAATCGTCTAATTCTAGGATCTTAACCTAATGTAATTGTCAAATGGGTGATGAACAAAAGCATAAATAATTAGATGACTACATATTATCTCCTCAATAAATCCTTTCAAAACTAAGATTTCATTATGATTTCTCTTTGAAACTCTTAAATTTTTTTATCTCTTGCAAGAAATGAAGTTATTTTAGAGTCATATAATAAGATAAATGTTTCTTTACTTGAATTATTTGATTATGTCAATGTCCTATTTGCAATATAGAACTCATATCTATGGCATTATAGGCTAGATGGATGGGTTGAATGGTTGGGGATATGTGTAGTAGTCACAAGGAGGAAAAATGGTCTGCGTTCAAGCCTTCAAATTTTTAACAAAGTCCTTAGCTAAAATTATATTCTATTCTTCACTTCGAATTGATTCTACCTTGATTGAAAATAAGTTGAGAGATTTAGAGGCTTATAGAGGTATTTTTTTTTTTTCAATTGATACTTAATTGGATATGATTTGGGTATCTTAGTACCAAATTATTCTTGAATTTCTAAAAGTAGAAGCATATTAAAAGAGAAAAATATAACTTTAAAATCATCAAATGGAACTCCTTATTAGCAATAAAATTATTAGGAAGGAGTTTTTGAACCACTTCAATTCATTTTCTAAGAGGAACATAGTGAAGTTTAAGATTGTGCACTAGATAATATATAGGGTATTACTTACAACTAATTTAACCAAGAATATCTTTCTTGGAGATTTCACCCTTGAAGAGCTAAAAATATCCTTTTTCAATATCGATTATGAGATACTACTTGGGCTTCATGTAATTCTCATAGAATTTATTTAAAGACTTTGGCCATATTTGAAAAATGATCTTTATGAAGTGTATAAGGAATCAAAGCATATAGTTTACTTAAGGATCATCATCAATAGAGGGATTATAATATTAATTCATATAATTAATATTTATGAATTTTTAAGTGGGTGGAGACCTATAACTCTTCTAAATATTACTTATAAAATCATGGCAAAAATGTTATTCAATAGGATTAGCGTAATAATTTAGTATATTACTTGAGTCTCTACGGAATTTCATCCTTGGCAATTTAATAGTAGATTGAAAAGAATTTTAGTGGGTTACTCCCATGGGTTAAGATGCAATATTTTTCAAGCTTAACTTTGATAAAAGTTATGACTATATCAGATGGAATTTTATCATTAAGGTTTGAAATGTCTTGGCAAATGCTACTTGAGATAAATTTCAATATTATTTGTATATGCATTGATAATTATGGTGGTGAATGTGGTACTCTTTAATCATCCCACTCCAAATTCATATTTATCATTGGTTCCCCGTTACCTCCTTCTTATATGTATTAGCAATAAACACTCTTGACTATATATGCAAGAGGGCTTTGCAATTGAGTTCCTAAAGACATTTGTATTCTATACAACATTGCCATAAATTCACACTTCATTGATGACTTAACACTACTTATCCATAACACTCTCAAAGAAATTTAGAACTTTACATATATCTTTGATTTGATTTGTACAACTTCTAGTGCCAAAATTATTCCAATATTATTTATTCTAACATTAAGGGCATCTAGATATCCACGTATTCCATCCCCTTAGTCGGAATATATGGTAGTTAATATTATCTTGAGGACACAATTGAATTTCATACCATACGCCCTTTTGGGCCCTTGTAAATCTTCAAAAATATATTTTTGTAATATATTACTACTTAAATTCATAAAGTTAGTCACTTAACCTTGACCTAAAGGTAATTTGTATTTGGGTATAAATACCCTATGCTAGCAATAATTTTGTTATCAAGTGAAGTATTATTATATTATTTGATATTAAGATTATTTAGTGCACATACACTCCCATATATTATATGCATTACTTTGTGTGTATTTATTTTAAGAAATACTACATAATGTGTTGGTTCCATTCATTTATAGAAACTATTTAAAAATATAACATGGTATTTGGGTAGGTGTGAATCTATGTTACTTGATTTCTTGTTATCAACAAATCTACTTCTACAATATCTCCCAAGGGAAATTGTATTTTGAGCAGCCAAAAAGAGTTTTTACATAGCTAACAGTAGGGCTGGAACATGGGTTTCTTGATAAAACCGTAGGCAGGCTTAGATTGTGAAGATATCACTCAATTCAACATATTTTCTCTAGGAGAAAAATTCACTAGTAGGTACTTTTGTTCCTCTCATTGAAACTCAATATTTTATTTTTTATTTTTTTGGTTTTTGACTAGGTGGATGCCCTAGCTTTAGAATAAAGTTTTCAAGGTTCTTCAATAAATTCATTTGTCTTTTATAAAATAAAAAAATCAAATTCCTTTCCTCTTGTGGTATTTTTTATCTAGTAATAGTTGGAATATGATGAAATATTGCTTGACTACCAAAAAACATGAAAGATGAGTATGGATATTTTTAATATATTCTTGGTGCTAGAGACGTTATTGGTAAGATTCTATGCATGGCAAAGACCTTCAAGCCTCTTGAAAAAGTTTCTAAAATAGTCCAATAACATTTTTGTTGCATAGGCATGAGAGGATATACTGATTGGTTGTGTTCGACAAAAAGGTTATATAGGGAAGATGATAATAGATATAAAAGAACAATAATTTTTTCTAGATTATTTGTGAAATTTTAGGGGGGACCCAATTCAACACCTTTTCCTGATTTTCCTTTGGGTACTACTTTTTGCACTTTGAAAATTTGAGTAATTTCCTTCCAAAAAGAAAAAAAATGAATTTGAATTTTAGATAATTACAAGGAATATTTTGTATTGGGATGGTGAAAAAGAGCATATAAATATGTATGCATCAACATGACGTGCATTGACATCATGTGCACAATAGTCAAAGGAAACATTTTTTAAATGTGATTGGTATAAGGTCTATTGCTATTTTATCTATTGAAGACACCTTTGCTATGTTGGTTAGTGGAGATTATTCTAAGGAACATAGAATTAGAGGAGATCACAAGTTTGAACCTCCCCACAACCTAACATTTCAATGATTGATGATGTTAGAAAACTTAAAAATGAGGTGGTGATAATTGATGATATGGCACTTGATGTTGTCACCTATTTACAAGACAAAATTGTTGATGTCGCACTCGATGATGTGGTGGTCTATACAACAAAAATCATAGTCTACATGAAATAACACATGGTAGGCTATAAAATTGACATGAAAGATGCGATATGACACATGGTAGGTGATGTGGAAATTTGAACAAATAACATGGCAATACATATAGATAATATGGTAACTAATATGGTGATTGATCTAGATGATGACGTAGTAGGCAATTTAGGGGTCGACATAGAAGACCATACAAAAATCAATATGTTAGGTCTTATTGGAGAATATTACATTATTTGGTACATGCTTATGTACCCCCATGGTACCTTCATGGTACACCTTGTAAATATTAGACTAGGGTCAAGTCTTAGATTAGAGTGTGAGTAAATATTTTATGTAATATAATAATATGCAAGAAATACACAAGTTTCATGTAAATTAGTGTGCAAGTGTAATGTGTGTAGATATGCACAAGTGTCCCATATGTAAGTGTGCACAAGGATACTTAGATTAGAGAGTGCTAAGTGAAGAGTCATGTACAGGTGTGCATATGAGATAGAGTCATGTGTATGAAAGTTCCAAATAGAGAAGCCAAGAGTCATGAAACTTGGCATAAGGAAAGGAAGAGTCAAGTAACCAAAGAGTCATACTAAATTGGTTATATATTACTCCATGGAGGAGTATATTTGATATCTCATACATAGAGAGCATAGTGAGTATAGTGAACATAGTGAGTATAGTGATAAAATTTATTCTTATTGTAAGAGAGTTTTATGATAGATTTGTAAGAGGAAGAGGAGTAATCAATATTACATATATTTGAGCAACTAATATTTTATGTTGTGCTACATTATTTGTACATGTATGCTTCAAGCTATTACATTCATATTGTTAATTATTAATGAATATTATTTGATATATTATAAGAATTGATTTACATATTAGTTGGCACATATTATTCTGTTTACATCATTATATTTTTCTTACTATATTGCGACTATCATATATTTGATACTATGAGTTTTAAATTAAACTTAAGGCTTCAAAATCCTTAAGTTGTACTTGAGCTACAACAAGAATTTTCTTACACAGGGTGAATTTTTTTAGCTATATATAAAATAAATGTTTGTCTAGTGTGACAAAACTGGTTTGAGTTTGTCTACTTTAAGAGGAGATAGACCTGGAATCTATTGTAAGATTAAAATTAAGAAGAAAGGCTAGAGTATTTTTATAGTTGCAGAATAACTAGTGAATACTAGGACTTAGCTATAGAGTCTTTCCACTAGGTTGAAGGATAACTAGTGAAGACTAGGACTCATATTTGGGCAAATCAACTTGAAGACAATTGATTATTTAGGAAAATAGCCAACCTTGATATTGATAAAGTATTTTTAGGGACATAGATAATCCTTGGAAAATAATTTCTATCAACACTCAGAAGAAATTTGTAGGATTTAGTACAATCAAGCTATCTTGGTTGGAGCCTCAAGGAAGTTTATAGTCACCTTGACATTATTTAAGTTCTTAGATGCAACCTAAGATATTGTTGTAGTAGAAATTGATTTTTAAGAAGTGTGAGAAGATTCCTACAATAGATAGAGAAGAATTTCATATTAAAGTTCAAGAAGAAGGTAGAGATATTTCATCAAGTAGGTATTGATTTAATTTGCAGTCTATTATTAAAGTCTTAGGTCACAAGAGAAAATGACCTTAACATAAAAGGATTAGGGTCTTGAAGGTAAACCTTGATAGAAAAAATAATTCAGGTATAAAAGATAGACCTTGCCATAAAGTATTGAGAAGCATTTAGAGCTTCCTAAGAGCAGAATAGAAAGATAATATATCTAGGTTCTAGATAAGAATCTAAAAAAGAGGCCCCTTATAGAAAAGAGAAAAGTGGTCTGCATAAGAGTCGAATGAGAAATACATTAGAGGAAAGAGCTACACCATCAATAGATATTTAAGAAGAAAAGGCTAGAGAATCCTATATTATATTGGAGACTAAGAATCCTCCATCAATGAATAAAAAATAATCATTATTGAAGAAGACAAGCTTGCACTATAAAAGACATATAAAGGATGATTTACAAAAAAACTTTGCACATAAGGTATTTGTAGATTTAAAGAAGATATTTGGTGCAACTAGAGAAATATTACAAATATAATGTAAGTATACACATATAAAGAAGATATATAGAGCATTCAAGAAAGTGTATAGAGTAAGAAAAAGTATACTAAGATACCAACGCCATAAGTTAGAGGAAATCATACATGGATATAGAGCCTAAGATAGTATTCTAAGTGAATGGAAAATTATATTAAAGGAAACATACATAAGGAAAAACATATGTTAGATTTTTTTCTTAAGGAAAAGCTTCTATGATAGCATAAGTTGTTGGAATAAATAGCAGCAAAGATAAGGTGAATCAGTCACCTCAATCAAGACGTATCATCCATAAAGAAATAATATAAGCATAAATAAAACCCGTTATAAAGGAAGAATTAAAGCAAAGCTATTGTAAGTTGCCTAAGATAAAGACATATCCACCAGAGAGACTGGAGCTATTTTCTAAGATATAGAAGAATGTTTGTTTGAGAATACTAAATTGGAGAAGAGCGTAGTGATACATTGGTATTGCACCATGGAGGATGTGAGAAGAAAAGAAGCCTAAATATAGAGTTACATAAAATTTTCTTAAAGAAAGGTTTCTTAGCATTGGGACAAGTTTGAAGTTGCTCTAGTTTGAAGTAAAGTTGGGAGCTTTGAGTTGAAATTTATAAATGCCAAAAAAATAAATAAATTTTACCTAAAACCTACACCTAAGAAAGAGACACAATACATTAGAGAAATACAATAGTTGAAAGTTCCAAACAATGAAATAACTGAGTGCAATCAATCCAAAATGAAGAAGAGGCAGTGTAAGTGCATCCAAAAAATAAAGATGCAACACAAAAGGGACAAGCAAGTGAAGATAAAATTCCAAAAGGATAAGCAAGTGGATACGAAGCACTAAAGGGACAAGCAAGTAGATATGAAATGCCAAAGGAACAAGCAAGTGAAGACAAAGTGCCAAAAGGACAAGAAATTGAAATCCAATGCTAAAGAGCCAAACAACAATAAACCAATGCCATAGGGAAATTATTCTTTGGTAGTGTAACTTTTGTGCTATTATTCACATACCCAATTGAATAAATATCTAAGTTGGTGGTAGAAAATGATGTGATAGTGGCATAAGATAATGTAATGTATGAATCATTTTATGTAACATATCAAGGGTGGAATACCAAGAGTTCAATAAAAGGTGAATCATCTAATACAGGTCTAAAGTGAAACATTTCAAGAATCATCTGATAAAGATATTCACACTAGTGTAATGAAATCCACTTCAATGTAGTTCAAGTGTAGATAAAGGTAGTCTAAACATCTAAGAATTTCAAAATGCACTAAGCAAGTTAAGGAGAGTGTTCAAAAGTCTCCATATACAAAAAGAAAGGGTCATTTGATTCTAAGGACAAGCAAATATAATATTCTTATACAAGAATCTAATGATGATGATAAAGTTCAAGAGATCTATAATCTTGAATCTACAAATACTAAAGAACATGAAGCTAAATATAGATATGAAGTCAATAAAGAAGAAAAACCAATTGAAAATCACTATAAAGATCAAATCCATTGCAAATTTACTTGAAGAATAAAGACTATGATTGAAGGCTAAAGTCTTCAATAACTAAATAATGTAACACAGGAGATGTTGGAGAAAATCACATTATTTGGTACATGCTAATGTACCCCCATGGTACCTTCATGGTACACCTTGTAAATATTAGACTAGGATCAAGTCTTAGATTAGAGTGTGAGTAAATATTTTATGTAATGTAATAATATGTAGGAAATGCACAAGTGTCATGTAAATGAGTGTGCAAGTGTAATGCATGTAGATGTGCACAAGTTCCCATATGTAAATATGCACAAGTGTATTTATATTAGAGAGCGCTAAGTGAAGAGTCATGTATAGGTGTGCATACAAGATAGATTCATGTGTATGCAAGCTTCAAATAGAGAAGCCAAGAATCATTAGACTTGGCATAAGTAAAGGAAGAGTCAAGTAACCAAACAATCATACTAAATTGGCTATATATTACTCCATGGAGGAGCATATTGAATATCTCATGCATATCAAGCATAGCGAGTATAGAAAACATAGCGATCATAGTGAGTATAGTGAGAAAAGTTATTTTTATGATACATTTGTAAGAGGAAGAGAAGTAATAAAGATTGCATATATTTGACCAACTAATATTGTAAGTTGTGCTACTTGTTTTGTACATGTATGATTCGGGCTATTACATTCATATTGCTACTTATTAATGAATGCTAGTTGAAATATTATAAGCCTTGATTTACATATTAGTTGGCTCGTATTATTTTATTTACATAATTATCTTAATCTTATTATATCACAACTACCATAAATTTGATGCTATATTTTTTACATTAATATTAATCAAAAGCCTTTAGATCATTTTTGGGAGGCCAAGAGTGATTCCCTTATACTCCTTGGGTGTTGTGACCACCCATAGTTGTGGCCTTAGTGTCTATCGTCACCTTCAACTAAGTGGGTGCATCTGGTGTGCTCTAAATCATGCAAGGGAACCTATCATCAGAAATCCAAGGAAGAATGGGATATGGCTCCCACCAAACAAACTCTAGGGTTTTTACCCAAGGTCAGTTCCTTGCTTCTAGATTTATTATTTGATGCTTGTTTGGCTTTGCTTTTGTTTCACTAATCTATTCTACTCCTAGCATAGGCTAACTTTAAAGGGGAAAAATAGAAAGAGGGAAAGTAAAGCAAATTGTGAAAAGTGATAAAATGCATGGAAACTAAAGAAAAGTGGTAAAGGTGCAGGAAAAATAAAAATATGTGGCCCAGACTAAGGGGTGGCACTGCACCAAAGAAAAAATAATAATAATACTCCCTTGATACCCTAATGAGCTTTGGATGAACACATGGGCAACAATCGATAGTGCATAAGGAACATATGACCCTTTAAAGAGCATGCAACAAAATGGAACACCCACACCAGAACTAGGATAGAGATAAAAAATAATCATAGATTATTTATTAACACAAAATTTGAGTTACATACATATAGAGGGAAGAGGTTTGAAAAATACTTGGAAGGCTATGCAAGGCTCAGGCCATGCTGGGACATGGAAGTGAATGAAGGAAAGTGCTTCTTCAAAAGAATGGAGGGTCTTCTATAGTTATAAAGAAGATAATAATACATATTAATAGAGAATACATAGGGAGTTTTTCCTTTTTGAATTCAAAATTCTCCTTGTCCAAAATTCTTGTTCATAGTACTTATGCATTGATGGAATAACATCCTAAGGTTACTCAATCCTGAGGTCATTAGAGGTGAGATCATTTTTCTCATGTCAAATATTTATTGTAGATATATCCTACCATTAATGTTCTTAGATTCATGGCTACTCCTCTAGAGGTGTAATGATGATGTCATAAATGTCGTACCTCATTTGGCAAATTTTTTTTTCACCTGGGGAATTGTACATTTATGTATAGCCTATGGGTTTTGGACCATCTATAGTGGCCCCAACTAGGTGTATGGGGGGCTAGTATCCTTCCATGAAATGGTTTGGAGGTGGGATTCCCTAAACCAAAACATGTTTTCCTAAAATTTTGGAGCATGGTTGGATGTAGTATGACTAAATATAATAATCTTCATTCTAGTTAGTATTCCTCAAGGTAATCCTCCCCTCATGCTTTATCCAATTATTTTAATTATTATCATTGGTTACGTGTGTCTAGTTGCTTAGTCTAGTCAGGCATCTCGAGGCCAAAATTTTTCTCTAGCAATGTTGTTCTATGAAGCTTTGTAATTTTTACCAAATTTCTACTTATATCTTTCATCAAGGGAGATCCCATCATCAGAGCTTCTATTTTTAATTTCTCTATTACCTTGATATATCTAGTCGTACCTAAGTATTTCTCTAGTCCTTGGGTGATTTGGTCTTCTATTAGGTCCAATATTTAAAAAATGGTGCCAAATGGCCTCACTCCACCCAAGTGTAGTGAGAAATTACTATAGTATTGGTGACTCATAGGGTATATTTAGCCTACTAATGAAAAGGAGACCAAAAATTTGTCTTCTTATCCATAGGAAACAAAGTCAATATTTGGAGAAATGCCACTCTTAAAATATTTGATATCCATAAAATTGGAATTCTTCTTCCATCTATGAGGTGTCTCCCAGTAATCTTGGTTGCACCACTACTTTCTTATATCATAAGTTTATTTCTTTTATTTCCTTTCCCTTTACCTGATACCATACAATTGCTTTTGATATAGGATATTTAGACATTTACGTTGGATAATTACATTTTATTTGTAAAGAGATATTCCCCACTTCTCTACTCTATGGTTGGGGTAACTAGTTTATGGGTCAAAGGGGTGCTAGAGTCCTACAAGAGATTGACCATTACTCTTGTAGAATTCCATCCTCCATCAATGGTGTTGGTTCTTTGTGTAATCACCCTAGGTCCATCCTTCCTCCTCCATTGTTTATAGATTTTATAGAGAATTATAAAACTAGCTCCTTATGGAGGAAAACTTGGTTTTTGTACCGATCCAAAAAGGTGGTGAGTGGGTTGTTGATCAATTTTTAGGAAGGCAAACTACAAAATATATGGAAATACTTTCTTTGATTAGGCTAGATTTAGCTGACATAAAAAAATTGTGAGTCACTTTATTTTCTTCATAAACAAGTTAGATTTCTTCTATGGTATAGGGGATTTTTGGATGTTGTTATGGAAAAATATTGCTTGTATATCAAGCATATTCATGGAACATACTACCTCAAATATGGAAATGAATTTTGATCCTCTCATCTTGCCCTCATATTTCATTCCCTTAGGTGTAGGAATGACAAGTGGAAGAATGAGACTTTTGTTAGAAAGGCAACTTTAAGGGCTGGTAGGATGTCAAGAGATGAACATCCTTATATAGACTCCCCAATTTGGTTAAGTGATCATCATTTTTTTCCTCACATCCTCCTTTCATGGAAATTTTTGCTATGAGTGAATCAATGATAATGTTGGAATCATTGATGCTCTAGCCTTTGTAGTCTATGCAACTTCCTCTCATGTTAATTCATTAGAAACACCTCCAAATAATTTTGCTTATGTTACCCTTGGCCAATTTATCCCTTCTAAATGTCATCTCTTGGTTTTACCAATATCTAAGTGACATGGTACTGCCAAATTTATTTATAGAGGTTGAGTATTTTCTCTATGGTACACAAAATTTATCACCCATTTAGCCACTAGGTTCGTCATGTGTTCTTTCATAAAAATCTATAGTGCATGAACCAAAGTATTTTGAACTTCTATCCCTCCCGTGTGTTCATCCTATTGAACACATGCCTTGTTACTTTCTAAGGACCCTTGCTAGATGTCCATGTCAAAGAATTAGTTCCTTGGCTTATGCTAGATATTATATTGTAATTTAGCCTAGGTATATCCTGATCATGGAGACTAGGTCCTCCACTAGTAGGTGTGCATGGGTTATCCTCCTTGGTCCATCGATATCTGATGTTGGCATACAACTAGAATCAGGATGCCTTCTCAAGGTGGATATGATAATTGGGATTGGGTTCCATTGAGGGTGGGTCCAACTAGATACCTAGTTTCATTCAATATATGCTTTGCACTAGAGTGAAATCTTCACTAGAGGAGGTGGGATTGTGTCAAGGAGGCATTAGCATTTTTGATTGGTCCTAGTTTTCTTCTATGATTTCCTTCATTATGAACCTATCCATGATGAGGTTGGCCAACTAGTCCCAATTGTGATGGAATGGGAAGAGAGAGAATCAAAAATTTGATGGGCCTTCCCTAAAAAATATGTTGTCAATACTTGAGTGACATGTCTTTCTTGGTGATATCATGTATTGGTGCATAAAGACCATCTCCCACAAATTTTCCAATGGAGATATTGAGCCTCCATCATTATATTAAGGCAAGACCTCATTTGTTAATGCTAATAACTCTTCCTATTTAGTTGGTGGCTCAAGGGGTTTCAATAGGTTTTTATCATTATTTTGGACCAAAGGCATTTCCAAGGTAGCTATGTTGGACTTCTTGGTTATATAAAAGGTGAATGTTCTTTAGGCTATTACAAGTATATGGATTGGGACCTTCATCAAAACCTTGATCTTGGGCTCTTCTTGGTGGATGCTTCAAGTTATTTTTTGTAGTGGAGTTTCCAGGTGGGTGAGGGTACTAATTAGATGGAGGTTCCCATCGTAGCCTTACCTGAGATGATGTATTCTCTTCTTTTGGATTTTTTTTAGTAATGGAGTCACCAGGTCAATATGCAAAGTGCTTAAAAAAGTAGGTAACTACGACCTTCACCAAAGTCATAGTTTAAATTATAATTAGAGGACATATGTTCCTAAATTTGGGTCCCATTAGGCATGCCAGTATAAATTGCTATGGTATTAGGATTGGCCCCTTATTCTCCTTGGTCATCATGACCCCCATGGTTGTGGCCTTAGTGGCTATTATCATCTTTGATAGAGCATATGTGTCTAGTGCCCTATTCCTCATGCGGGGGTACCAATCCTAGGAAGTTTGGGGAAGCATGAGATGCAGATACCATTGGACAACTTATGGATTTTTTTACCCAAGGTTGGTTTCTTGCTTCTAGATTTATTTATTTATGCTCACTTTGCTTTGCTCCCACTTCACTACTCTTATCTGCTCCTAGCCTAGGCTAACTCTAAAGGGAAAAAAGGGAAAGAGAGAAAGTAAAGCAAATTGTGGAAAGTAATAAAATGTAAGGCAAGTAAAGGAAAGCAATAAAGGTGTAGGAAATATAAACCTATCTACCCTAGACTACGGGGTGGAAATGTGCCAAAGAATAAATAATAATAAGACTCCCCTAATGCCCAGACGAGATTTGGATGAACACATGGACGATGATCAATAATGCATGAGGAACACAAGACCCTTTCAAGAGCATGAAATAAAATATAACACCCATGCAAAAACTAGGATAGAGATAAGCAAATAGTCATATATTATTTACTAATACAAAATCCAAGTTACATACATACAAAGGGAAGAGGTTCAAGAACTTCTTGATAGGCCAAGTCAAGACATGGAGGAGAATAAATGAAAGTACCCTTTCAAAATAATGGAGGAACTTTGATAGTTACAAAGAAGAGAAGAATACATATTTATAGAGAACACATAAGGAATGTTTCCCTATTGAATTCAAAATTCTTGCTTAGAGTAATTTTACATTAATGGCGTAAGATCCTAAGGTTACTTGGTCCTAGATTCGATGGAGATGAGATTGTGTTGCTCATGCTAGATATTTGCTATAGTGATATCCTACCTTTAATGTTCTAAAATTTGTGGCTACTCCTCTATAGGTCTAATGATGGTGTCATAAATGTGGTACCTCCTTCTATAGAAAATACTATTCACCTTGGGAACTATTAGCCTTAAATAAGGGTATGAGGCCCATAATACCTCCTCAAGGTAATTCTCCCCTCTTGCTTTATCTGATTATTCTAGTTGTCACTACTAGTTGGGTGTGTTTGGTTGATGGGTACGATCAGGTGTCTTTAGTTCAAATTTTTTCTTTAGAACTATTATTCTATGAAACTTTGTAATTTTTATCATAATTTTGGTTATGCATTTCATAAAGTGAGGTTCATTCACCAAAGCTTCTATGTTTGCTTTCTTTGTTTCCCTAGTTTATCTAGTCCTACCTGAGTCTTTGTCAAGTCTTAGGATCATCTAGTATCCTATCAAGTCTAGTATTCAAAAAACGTGTGGTGAATGACCGTACTCCACCCAAGTGTAGTACGAAATTACTACACTTATATACCACTTGGATCATATAAATACCATATCGACTAATCAAATTATACCATTATTGAGGAATATTACATTATTTGGTACATGTTAATGTACCCCCATGGTACCTTTATGGTATAATTGTAAATATGTAATAGATTAGGGTTGAGTCTATAGTTTAGATGTATGATTTATATTTCCCCTTTTATGTAAGTGTCAATGTGTAGGAAATGCACAAGTGTCATGTAAGTGTGTAATGTGCAGGAAATACACAAGTGTATTAGATTATAAGTGCATGTAGAAGTGCAAGAGTCATATAGATGTGTCATAGAGCCAAGTGTGCATGCAAGAAGAAAGTGAAGAGTCTAGTATGCAAGTGGCAAGATTATAAGCCAAATGTTGTGGGAGTTTCCATATGGAGAGCAATATTCAAGTACTTGAAGAGTCACATTACCATGGCTATAATATGGAGATAATACTCTATGAAAAAATA
Source organism: Wollemia nobilis (assembly GCA_028583015.1). NCBI lineage: Eukaryota > Viridiplantae > Streptophyta > Pinopsida > Araucariales > Araucariaceae > Wollemia > Wollemia nobilis. The sequence continues at coordinate 7,360,191 of JAQPPZ010016348.1, forward strand.
TTTGAAGATCCTAATATCTGATTGTAAAGAGATCCAGTTTGGAATAAAGCTTGTATACATATTTTGAGCAATTAATATTTTAAGTCTTTATTAATGCATAGTTCATGAATGTCTTAGTACATTTACATTCATATTTTATTATATAAATGAATGTTATTTTTAGTATTATATGGGCCTTGATATACATATTAATTTGCTCATATATGATTCTACTCATTATTGAAAACACGAGATTTCGGAAGCTAAAAGGGAAGACTAAGATACGATGCAAATGAAACTAACTTGATGCTAAATCCTATGGAATGAGCATGTATGAAAGAAAATGAACATAATCGAATCAAAACCAAACATAAAAGGGAAAGCAGGAGCACAACCCTTTTTATTAATATGATTCCAAATTCGGTTACAATCCATCTCCTCCCCTTTCAGGGGCTAGGAGCGTTAGCATGTTTTGGTTACAATCGTTATCAGTGATCCTTCTTCCGCGTGCCCACATGTAAAACGGGCGGGCCAAAGTGTTGCCACCGCTTGTGTTGATGAGTCCTCGATCCTTGCTGCTCCTCCTGCATTCAAAGAAACAACAAAAAGAGTTAGTAGCACCTGTGTTAAAATAAAGCATTCGATCCCTAAAAACCGATGTAAGATGCATGCACAAGATTAAATAATATCAATGAACAAACTGAGATTAAGTAAAACCGATTTCGAATGATAATGCGTAATCTGATTTGGCAGCACTTCGTTGCTTAAAATCTCCAAAACCCTCCTTTTTTTTTGGTGAGAGAACTCTGCAATTTATAGAATTCCCAAGGTGCGGTTGTTATGGGCATGCAGGGATGCCAGTTGGTGTTCATGCTAGTGCGTGATGGGGGAAATTCTTCCTGTCTGGCCTGCCCATGCTTGTTTGCATGACAGTTCGCTAGTTGTCCACTCGCGCGCATGCAAGGCAGGGAGCCGTAATTGACTGACTTCCACTACCAATTGTTTAATGTCCCTTTTCAATTGTTTAATGTCCACTTTCGTTTGTCTAGTGTGCACTTTTAATTGTTTAATGTCCACTTTCATTTGTTTAAAGCCATTTCTATCAATTATTTATAATGTCCACTTATAATTTTTTAATGTCCATTTTAATGTCCAGATGCAAATTTAGGAGTTTGTCACGATATCGTGATGTCGCGATATCGCGACACCAAGAAGAAGCCAGGGCGAAGGGTAGGAGTTGTCGCGATATCGCGACATCACGATATCGTGATGTCACGATGGTCATGACATCACGACTGTCGTGACATCGCGACGGTCGAAGAAAGCAAACGAGAAATAACCAAAGCACTGTCACGTAATCGGATTGGTGCTGTTTTGGTGTCTACAGATGCCCCTTTTTGGGAAGCGCTGTGGGTGACGCAGTGCTGAGCAAAAATAGATAACCAAAGCACTAGTGATTAGGGTTTCTTAGTAACCTAACCAACTTGTGATGCCCCAAGCATGGAAAGGGGATGCATTCTTGAATCCTTGCTTTCGACGAGCTAAGGAATTTGATTTCAAGTATTAACCTATTTTGGTGAGGTGTGACTTGAACTTAGACATTGATCAGTCATGAATAGGCAAAGGGCGCAACCTTTTATCCATGGGGGAACCTTGAGTTCATGCTTCGGGAATGCCAAGCGTTTGATCGCGTTTGATCGATTTGTGATTGTTGCTTGTTTATCGCCCCAAGCAGGAGCGTGATTGTCTTTGTCAATGATTCTTTGAATGCATGCCATTGCCTTGATTGGGTGTGTGTTTGTTGATTGGTGACTAAGTGTGACTACCCCCTCAAGCGACGAATCGATGAGGGAATGACCGCCATGAGAAAAGCGACGAGTCGCTTGACCCAAGATGACTTAGGTTAGGGTGCCTTCAGATGTTTGTCCGTTGAATGTGCAAGCAGTTTTCCGACTTTTGGACCTATTTTTGGTGGGTAAAAACCCTTTTGGTGATGCCATAATGGGGTGAAAGTGTCAACAATCCGTCGTCCCGTGGAGCGGTCCGGCTATGGTAGCCTTCTTAGGGAGTAGAATAGCGACCATTTGTGCCCCGACATCGATTTTCTATGCCAAGAGGTTAAGTGCAAGATCGCACCTGTTGCCAATTTATTTCTTTTTTTGTGTTGCATTTTTTGTTTTTTGTTTCACGGGAACGGCCGCTATGGTAGCCTTCTTAGGGAGTAGGATAGTGACAATGTAAACCCCGACATCAGTTTTGCTATGCCAAGAGGTTAAGTGCAAGAGCACTCTTGTTTAGCAATGTTTATTGCTGTGTTTTTGTGTTGCATTTTTGTGATGTTTTTGTTGTTTGGATTTTCTTGCTTTGTGTATATGTCATGATTTTATGTTATGCACAATGATTGATGTTGATGGATGCATGTTTATGGTGACGAATGCATATGGTATGATAAATGCGCATGTTGTTGATTTATATGATAAGTAATGGAATGGATGAAATGATTTGTTGATAACCTTACATTGGCACCATAGACTATACATGACTTATGGCTTTATGTACTGGGTGATTGTTGTGGTAAATGCTTTTTGTGTATATATGTTGTTTTTTTTTTTTTTTTGTATGGCGATATAGGAATGGATTATATGCAATGGTTGGCGTAGAATGTAGCTAGGTTTTTTTGAGATTCAACTGTTTTAACTAACTAGCCAAGACTGGACCGTTATCTTACAAGATGTCTGACCAAGGTATGAATCGTGCTTGTTTTTGACCAAGTTATTTCGCATCCTTGTGTGTGCAATTGAGTTTGTTTATGTGGTATTTGTCAAGATACCGCCAGTGCCAGATAGGCTTTCAACCAAACTTGTACTGAGGATCACCTAATTAGTTCCACTAACTCCTTTGTTGTATTTTGTCGGATTAATCTATTTTGCGATCTAGGAGACCATAAGCTAGCTCATCCACATGCAAACATTGATCTGCACACAAGTAAATGTGACAGATATATCGTCATGCGGGAGGTTTGCCGCCAGTGACCGATAGGTTATCCACCAAACCGGTACTGAGGTTCACCTCATGACCTTTTGAATGCTGAGAGTTCCAGGGATTCAAGTTCGACTCCCTTCTTTTCTTCATTTGTATTGGGATACTTGCTCGTTTATAGTGATGAAAATCACTGTTTATTTTTGTTTTTTTTTTTTTTTTGAGCAAGGGATTTGAATTTGGGAGTGATGAGAATCACTATTGCTTGTGGGATTTGATGTCAATGTTTGGAGTATTGACTTTGTGCAACTTTTTGATGTTTTGCAACGTTTTGAGAACTTGGGATTCTTGGGAATTGGGTAGGGAAGATTCTTGTCCTTTTGCCAACTCTCAGCATTCCTGGGGTCATTCGCACAGGGGGATGAGCGAGATAATATTTTCACTATTTGGTATCCTGAATTGCTTTACAGGTTTCATCCTTCATTGACACAACTTAGGAATTGTTTTTATGTGTTTTTGAATTTGTGATGGGATGCTACGTAACAAGGTGTATTTCAAGTAAAACTCTACCATTGTAACATCAGTTTGACTTTTGTACGATTTTGGCTAGAAACCTAAAGACAAGTCGAATGACGAAAACTCTAGATATGTTTAGATGACAACCGATTTATGATGTGGTGAAATGGTGATTGGCGTTTATTTTGGTGTACTTTTGTTCAAAGTGGAAAATGTGAAAAGGTGGTGGTTTTGCCAAGTAATGACAGTCTATGGTGCTTTTGCCTTGTGTGATCAACAAACATGGATGTGATGCCTAATGCAACTATTTTTTTTTTTTTGTATTTTTGATTTTGGAAGTATGCATGAAATTGAGATGTAGATTTTGTTTGTTTGTTTTTGATTTTTTTTTTGTATTTTCTTGACATTTTGATTTTGTTTTGATTTGTGCATAATTTTTTTTTTTGACCAAGGGTTTGAATCCAATTGGGGCGCTTTTGGTGACCACGGTGTAATCCTTGGAGCTTTGGTGACCAAGGCGATTGTAGTAAATCCTTGGAGCTTTTTGGTTTGACCAAGTGATTGTGATAATCCTTGGAGCCTTTTGGTTTGACCAAGTGATTGTGATAATCCTTGGGGCTTTTTGGTTTGACCAAGCGATTGTGATAATCCTTGGGGCTTTTAGGGTTGAGTTATGACTCTCTTATACGTGGAATGGCCTCAAATGACTGATGTTCAAGGGTTCTAGTTCTTTGATTCCATCGAGGGAAGCCAGTCGGTATGTTCCAGGTCCTATTTTACTTTCAATCACGTATGGACCTAACCAGTTTGCCGTGAACTTGTCCCGGAGATGGGAAGGCAAGTTGGGGTTCTGCTGATTCTCTTTTAGGACTAGGTCACCAACCTGAAAGTCTCTCAGGTGAACTTTCATGTTGTATGCCCTCTTAAGTCGCTCTTGGTAGATACGCAAATGCTCGAGAGCATTAACGCGTCGTTCATCAAGCAACGTAAGCTGGTCTAACCGGGCCTGCCGTGCGGTGTCATCATCGATGAACTCTTGCATTGATATGCGTAGGGAAGGAATTTCCAACTCGAGAGGCATGACTGCCTCAGAGCCATATACTAGTGAAAACGGAGTTGCCCCAGTGGGTGCCCGAATACTAGTGCGATAAGCCCATAGGGCAAGTGGAATCTGTATGTGCCAATCCTTATGATTGTTTGCGACTGTCTTTTTGAGGATGGCAACTAGTGTTTTGTTTGACGCCTCTGCTTGTCCATTTGCTTGCGGATAATAGGGTGTTGAAAAACTATGCTGAATCTTGTACTTTGTGGTCAAAGCACGCACGTCTTTGTTCTTGAAGGGTGTCCCATTATCCGAAAGGATCTTAGATGGAATACCAAAATGACATATGATGTTATGTAAAATGAACTCCGTGATGCGGGCTCCGGTCGTAGAGGTAAGCGGAATTGCTTCCACCCATTTAGTAAAATATTCGGTGGCCGTAATGATAAACGTGTGGTGGCCAGACGATGCAGGGGAGATTTTTTCGATTAGATCAAAGCCCCACTACGAAAAGGGCCAAACCGATTGGATCGGCTGCAAGGCTTGAGAAGGTACGTGTGTGAGATTAGCATGATATTGACACTTTACGCACTTCTTGACATAAGCACAACAATCTCGCTCTAAAGATGGCCAATAATAGCCCATGCGAAGAATGCATTTTGCAATGGCCATACCGCTGAAGTGGCCACCACAGGTACCATCGTGTGCTTGGGCGATCGCCCAAGTGGACTCTTGCTGGTCCAAACAACGGAGGAGGATCCCTTCGTAGTTGCGACGGTACAAAATGTCCCCTAATAAGACATGTTTTGCCGCTCTCTGTTTGAATGCTCGTCTTGCGGCATGCGTCAATCCAGATGGAAGGGTACCTAACTTTAGGTAGTCTCGGATAGGTGAATACCAATCCTGCTGATCTGAAACCTCGACGGTACGAACAACCAATCCCTCTTGAAGTTCCTCTCTAGCGAAAGCTGAGTGGGAAAGCATCTGCAAGAATAGCGTCGTGTTGCTACTAATGGGAGTAGGGGAGAATAAGGACCCCCAGTCGGCATGTTTTAGATGATCGAGGAATCGAATGAACTCATCCGAAGATGGTTCAATCTGAATTGAGTGGACTTCTGGCGTTGAATCAGAGCTTGCACGCTCCATCGCGGATTGCGATAGTGTTTTGACTTGGATAGTTGTCATGTCACCAGAGAGGTCTTACGGGATAAGTGACCCTAAGGAGGCCATAGTGTCCGCAAAATGATTCGATGATCGAGGGAGTGCCTCGATGTCGTACCATTCAAGTTTTGCCAGGAGTTTGTCCACAAGGGCTTTGTAGGCCTGCAAGATTGGGCATTTACATTGAAATACCCCTTTCACTTGGTTGACTATTAGCAGCGAATCACCGAAGATGTTCAAGCATTTAATGTTCATGGTGATTGTTGTCTGAAGACCTATGAGCAAGGCTTCATATTCAACATTATTATTGGTGCATGGGAAGTCAAGTTTAAATGACAAGGGGATTGGAGCCCCTTGTGGTGTGAAGAATACAATTCCTGTGCCACCTCCTTGCTCACATTTAGAACCATCGAAGAACAGGGTTATGTCGGCCTGTGACTCAGGTGCATCAGAATCTGGTGATTCTGAGACATGGAAGACCCCATCATCGGGTAGTTCTATTGTTAGAGGCTGATCATCTTCAAGAGGAGCCTCTGCTAGTTGATCGGCTATGACTTGACCTTTAATGGATTTTTGTCCGATGAACTCTATGTCAAACTCTGTCAACAACATGATCCATTTCGTCGTGCGACTACTGTGATAAGTACGACTCATCATGTATCGCAATGGATTCTCCTTAGACACAACATACGTTGTGTTACCGAGCATGTAATGGCATAGCTTTTTGGTAGCAAACACCACTGCCAAGCAGAGCTTTTCGATGTATGCGTAGTTAAGTTCGTAACTGACCAGGGTGCGGCTAAGATAGTATGTAGCCTGTTCTTTGTGAAGTTCATTCTTCTGGGCTAGCATGGCGCCCAGTGCTATCTCAGTAGCTGAGATATATAAATAGAATGGTACTCCTGGTCTGGGTGGTGCCAATACTGGTGGTGAAGCCAAGTATTGTTTTATGTCATCGAAGGCTGACTGGCACTCGTCATCCCAATGGAATGCTACCCCCTTGTGCAATAATTTGTTCATGGGTCGGCACTTGTCAGATAACTGAGCTATGAAGCGCTTAATTGACGTGACCTTTCCCTGCAGGCTTCTGAGCTGCCTGATGGTAGTTGGGGGGGCATCTCAAGGATTGCCTTGACTTTGTTTGGGTCCACCTCGATTCCTCGCTTTGAGACTATGAAACCCAAGAGTTTTCCAGATGTGACACCGAAGACGCACTTCTTGGGGTTTAGTCGGACCTTGTGTTCTATGAGGCGATCGAGGATTTTGCTCAAGTCAGTGAGATGATCTGGGCGCAAGAGGGATTTGGCCAACAAATCATCCATGTAATCTTCCAAAGTTTTGTGCATGTAATCATGGAAGATGTACGTCATGGCACGTTGGTAGGTGGCGCCAGCATTTTTAAGGCCAAAAGGCATGACCTTATAACAAAATGTCCCCCAAGGCATTGTGAACGCCGTTTTGAATTGGTCTTCGGGATTGATGCGTATTTGGTTGTATCCTGAAAATCCATCCATTAGGGAGAGTATTTCATGACCCACTGTTGCATCTACCAATGCGTCGATGCTTGGCAAAGGAAAATCATCCTTAGGACTCGCTTTGTTTAAATCTCAAAAATCAGTGCATATGCGAATCCTCCCGTCAGGCTTTTTGACGGGCACCATGTTGGACAACCATGGCGGATAATCCATGCAGATGACAAACTGTGCATCCAACAGCTTTTGTAATTCATCTTTGACCATTAAGGCCACTGTCGGGTGCATCTTACGTAGTTTTTGCTTCACTGGCTTGACTGTCGGATCAAGCGTCAGGTTATGCATGACTAGCTATGGATCTAGCCCCGACATGTCTTTGTATGACCATGCAAAAACTTCTTTCTTCTCTTTGAGAAGTGTAATATAGTCGGCTTGCTCTCCGGGGGATAGGCTTACCCCCAGCTTGAGAATCTATGGATTCATTGGATCTGAGCCGATGTCTACGTCAGTTGTTTCTTCAACTGACATGTGCGATCCATCTTCCAACTGATGTGGAATTGGGATTAAGTGGATATCATCTGCTGAATTGAGATCTGCATTGGGAACCTCGGGTTCTTCTTCAGCATGAAAGATATCCTGAGTTGACCCTGGGGTAAAATGAAGCATCTCACCGAAGGGCCAGTACTCTGATGGGGATGGTATTGTGTTAATGCGATCCCAGTCGATGGCATCCATGTCTAGATGCAATGACTGTGCTGGATTGGCTGTATTGTGGATGGGGGTGGTTAAGTCAATGGAGATCATGTTGATGAGATGAATTTGATCTCCATTACCGTAGGTGTGATTTTTCTGACATCCTGGATGATCTCTATGTGCAGGATCTGGCTCTGGTGGTATGGGCTCACGTGGATCAGCTCTATGAGTGGATAAAAGGATAGGGTCTGCCATTGGTGCTGATAACTCAATAGGATCCCTAGGCGGAAGTTGATCCCTATACGCCTCATGTGGTGGATTCAACATTTGGTCCCATTGCACGGGGTTGAGATTCCACTCATGCCCTGGCACTATGTTCATTTGTTCGAATAGGTCATTAATGTCCAAAGGGTGTTGTTGCGGTCGCATTTGATTAAGATGGGTCACCATCTCAATTTCATCTTCATAGTCACTGTCAAAAATCAACAAACTTTCGTTGATTCCTACAGCGGCCGATGACATGTTAGACTCGTTTTGCTCGATCAGATTGATATGATTCCAATGGGGTTGTTCCATGATTTGTAGGGAGACCTGAGTTTCTTGTAATGGCATGGGCCCGATAGGAGCCTCCAAAGGGGGAGGGCTGTTAAGGCTAACAAGGTTTATGACTAAAGGGAGATAATCTCCTAATGTATATTGTGTGTTAGGGTTGGTGTATGGGTCTACTGCCATCCCAGCCTTGTTGCCTATCCCTAAGCCTTGCATGTCCTCGACTAAGATGTCTAGGGGTAGGGGGTGGTTGAACCCTACTCCTGACTTGTCATATGGCATTTGGTATCTAGGTTGACAGAGGACACGCATTCCTTGTTCATACCTACCTAACCCGTATCCATGCCAATTGCATTGGCTAAGATAGCGTAAAGCGAAATCCGGGTTTGATAGATAATTGACATCTTCCGTAAAAGGGTCTTCATCTTCTTCTTCTTTCTTGGAAGGTTCGGTACCATGATCAAGGCCCCCGTACACAAAATTTGTCTAGTTAGGCGGGTAACCGAGAGGAACAATACTGCCAATGGGAAGGCGAGGTCTCCCCATGTCCTGCATGGACTCAAGTGTAGGCGTTGCAACGATGTTTTGTACTAAATACTCCCCTAAGCCCGTGTTGGCTATTTCAACAGTAATTGTTGGCGATTGAGGGGGAGGGAAAGCAAGTCCTTCCTGAGTCCACTCTATGTCTGGTGGGCTAGGCGTCTCAACTTTCATCTTGCTAGGCATCTCTTCAGTAGAGATGGTTGAGACTGACGATGGTACTTCCTTCATAGGTTGCTTTCCTTTGTCCTTCATCGTGGTCATCATAGGTGGCGCTATTGATGAAGGACCGATCGATGAAGATGGACTGGGTTGAAGATCCAAGGGCTTTGACAATGGAGATGCTTGCGAAGTCGAACCCTGCTTGGATGGATTCAATTGGAAATCCACATGTGTTGATGGCAAGGTCGATTGTGGTATTAATTGCATCGAGTTGCAATATTTGAAAGGTTCCAGGTCTACGGGAACCACATGCACTTCTCCCTCAAAGGTGTACTTGAGACACTGGTGCGCTATCGAAGGGACACACTTCATGTCCCTAATCCATGGGCGGCCTAACAAGATGTTATAAGCCATCTCACCCTCCAAGATATGGCACAATGTAGGAATTGTCTTTTGTCCCACTTGAATGGGTAGGACAATTGTGCCAACGGTTGAGCATATTGCATCATTGAATGCTCGCAATGTATATGTGGAGGCTGTTATGTGAGATGCAGGCAACTTCAAGTGTTTTAGCACCGCTGTCGTGATGATATTACTGGATGAACCAGTGTCTACCAACACTCTCTTGTACGGAATCCCGTTAACCCGTGCGATGACGTGTAGGGGTGGATCTGCCATATCACCAGTTACTGATTTGATCTCATCATCTCTGAAGGTGATAACTGGTTCAGAGCACCTTTGGACGTGCCCCACGAAATTGTTGAAAGCGTTTGCCTCGTGGGGCTGCATCTCGATGGTTTTTAATATATCCATTAGAGCTTCACGATGAGGTGGCGATTGTTGTATAAGCTCATAGATGGAAATCCTAGCTGACGTGGTCCGCAAGCTTTGGGTAAGCTTGCTTCGAATCGTGACCACTGGTCTAGGCGGGGGAGGGTGTGGTTGAGGTGGTAACATTGTCGATGCCTCTCCTATAGCTGTTGCAGGAGTAGCTGTGCTCGGATATCTCTTATTTCGAGTCACTATGCTGATCATGCCGACATATCCTTGTATAGGGTAATCTTGTGTGACTTCATTAACTTGGATATGCTTTGTTTGTGTATCATGGGCTGGTAAGGGGTCCTTAAAGACTCCCATATACTGGTTACCCGGTGCTACGGGATTGTCTACCACTAAGGTCTTGTTATCGATCAAATCTTGCACCAGGCCTTTGAACGTCCAACAAACGTTAAGGTCGTGTCCTTTTCGTCGATGAAATCGATAGTACAATTCTTCTCTATAGCCTTTTGATTTTGGTGCATTGGGGTCTATAGGTTGGACCTCTGGAAGGTTGACCAAATTTGCCGTAGACAAGCGGTCAAATAGGGACTCTCGAGACTCCATATAGGGTGTGAATTGTCGTCGAGGACGACGCAGCTGATTTTGCTTTTGCCAATTATTTTCTTGGTCATAATTGTTGTGAGGGACCACCTGATAATTAGCCTTTTGAGGCTGTGTTGCTTGGGCAGGCGTCGGTATGTTAATCGCAACTTGATTGACCATGGTGGGTTTCTGTTGCGTTGTCCCTATCTTGCTATTATTCTTAGTCCATTCTTTCTTTTTTGGTTTGGCAATTTTGCCCTCCTAAATTTTGATCTCTTCGATTCTTCTGGCTTGTGCCAGGGCTTCTTCTAAAGTGGCATATTGCTGCAGCTGCAATAGCATAGAGATCGATCTCAAATAACTTTTTGAGAACATTTGCGTGAGGTCGGACATAGGAGGGAGGTAAGGTAGCTTTGAAAGCAAAGCCCTCCACCGGTTCCCATAGGCAACCATAGTTTCTTCCTCGTATTGCCGGAGGCTGGCTAGGTCACTCAGTGATGCCTTCTTCTTGGTGTTGAAGGTGAAACGTTCAAGGAACGCGTCCACTAATTGATCTAAATTATAGATGCTATGCTTTGGCAGTTGGGTAAACCAATCCGAGGCAGGGCCTACGAACGTGGTTATAAATGTTCTTAATAGCAAAGCATCATTATCCTGAATGCCGAAGCATTGACTCAGGAATCTAGTAACATGTTCTTGGGCGTCCTCCTCCCCTCTAAAGAGTGCCAACTAGGGCAGCTTAAAGTGTTCGGGGTAAGGAGGTGCCGGCATCGACAGATGTACTGGATGACTACGTAGTAAGCGTAGGGTGGGCTTTTGGTGCCCTAAAGTTTTAGTTTCTATCGACTCTAAATGCTCCAAGAGCGCTTTGTATGCAACGGAGGACTTAATCTCCTCCTTCGTAACTTGTTCCTATTGTGTGTTACGGGTAACTGGAGGCCTATAGAGGGGTGGCCGGATAGCACCTCCTCTGCCTTGATAGGGCATTTCGGCCCGTTCTTCTTCTTGTTCATACTCCTCATAAGCTTCTCGAGGAGTTACTAGGAGAGCTCGATGAACAGGGGTGGGCACCCACGGAGGGTACCCATCGTTGTTCCTAGGAGTGGCCTCCCGCTCATGTCTAGGGTGTCTTAGAGGCACCTCTTGGTGAGGTCTTGGAGACCTATCATGCACTATGGGGTTGTGCCTCTCGTACCTTTCCGCCCTCTATGTTTGGGGGGTCTGAACCTTTTAAGGCACAGTGGTGCAGAGCAGCTCATTTGTTTGGCGTCGAATGCGCTCTTTATTAAGGTGATATAATTGTTCTAGCTATTGTTGATCCTGCTCAAGCTGCTTGATCTGCGCTTGGCGGGTGGCATGTCTAGCAAATGATAAGTCAATTTGCTCTATCATTTTGATCCTAGGAGGCCTAGTCGCCTCTCCGATGTATCTATCTCGGTTTTGAGGATCCGAGACTTCTATGTGGCGCTTCCCTCTATCGATATTGGCGGCATTTACTTGAGGCTCTGGCCTTAGTGGGTGGCCCTGATACCTAGCGGGTGCGGAAACGCATTGTTCCCATGTTGTATATTGTTCTTGAGGAAGGTAAGGGTCTTCCTCGTGCTCCCTTTCATAGGTGAGAAAGGGGCGGGCAGAGTTGGCTTGCCCCGCCTGATGAGCCTTGTGCTCTGGATTGGTTCTTGTAGTTCTGACAACAAGAGGGGGTAAAGGAGGGATAGTGTAATCATGTGGCCCCTCCCTATGGACCCCCTGTCGTTCAGGCGCCTCATTGCGCGGTGACCACTCATAGCGAGCTTCTAAGGGAGGCTTCCTACGGATGTACCCTTCTTGGAAGGGTATGTGCTAGGTATTTATGGGATCTCTCCCATCTATAGTAAGTGCCACATGTATGGAATCTTCCCGAAAGGGGCTATGTTGTGTGGGTGTGCCCCTATAGCCTCGTTCCGTCAAGGCACAAAGTGGGCTGTTGTGTGTATCTGGCCGCCAAGGTGGAATAACCAAGTCCTTGGAGCTGTAGCGGAGATGACTTGTGCCCCCTTGGTCATTCTCCATAGCGTCCGCCCGTGAGTGGGCTTGGCTACGGGTGAACACCATTGTGTTGCCTCTATACAAAGTGCGTAGATGCTTTCTAAAAAAAAAAACCTAAAATTGAAATGAGTCAGATGGGGCCCAAAATTGGGGTGCACATCCTTCTTACAATAGACAAGCCAAAAATGAAGTTTCAAGTCCTAACTCTAAATACATTAGGAGATATTGACCCCGAACAGCTCAAAAAGCGTAAAAAAATTAGGTTATCAAATTTAAAACCTAATTTCGGGGCACTAGATGATGGAATTTGGCCTCAAAAACTGACTTTTTTGGACAAATAGAATTCCAAGGAATTATATTTGTTTAAAATTATCCCAACTAACTCCCTGTAAAATTTCACGTCAATCGGAGCTACGGTTGAGAAGTTATGGCCCCGGCAAGATGCACTAAAATTTAGGGAAAAATATAAGATTTCCCATAATTTGTTGGATGCTCCTGCATCACTTATGGGCACCTTTGGGGTGCTTTTGGGTTGACCAAAGGGTTCATGGACACCTTTGGGGCATTTTGGAGTGACCAAGCGATTGCGGGAATCCTTGGAGCTTTTGGAGCGAGTGACAAAATGCGTAGATTTTTATCTTTTGTTTATGATTTTTCTGATTTTTTTTTTGTTACACTAAGCAGAAATGAACACACACATACACAAATGGTGATTATCTCTTTTAAAGATTAATGGTGTGTCCTAAACTGGTTTTAGTGCATTTTGATGATTTTGTTTTGTTTTTGTAAGTTTTGTGACACGTTTAAATGCAAGATGAAGGCTCTTATGACTCCCATAAATGGTCGCCCCTTCGATATACCATTGCCAGGCCGATATACCAACCTCTCTATATACCCGCCCTTACGAGAGGGAGACTATAGGTACGTGAGAGCAGATGGTACGTGGTACATAGGCGGTACGGAAGGGGGATTGTCCTGTTTATGACACCTACCATAGAAGACTTATCCTCGCGCGTTGGGAATCACCCCAACGACACTCGGTCAGCTTTCGTCAGGATTTACGTCGAGCAACAGTGACAATCGGGGTAAATGAATGCAAATATCCAAGCCAACGTGGTGATGAAATCCACTATTGGTCTTGCTCAAGGGTTAGGGTTTTACGACCAGCTCCTTGGTTTAAATAACCACGTGATGTGTGGGGTTCATTTTAATTTGCAAAAATTGAAACAGGCAAACAAAAAGGAAACTTTCCCTAAGCCATACAAAAACTGAAAATCAGAAAACAACAAACAAAAATTTGATAGAAGCTTTTTTTTTTAAAAACCCCTACCTCTTCTCTACCCAAAAGGATGTTTCTGATCTGCTGCTCTGAAAAATGCATAGAACTCTATTCATTCCTGGGTGAAACGAATAACAGAACAGGATTCGTTCCAGGGTAGAACGAATGCCTATTCATCCCTAGGTGAGACGAATCCCAAACCTGTCATCGTCACTCACAGAAATGAATAACAGTCTAAGGATTGAAAAATAGGTACCTGTAATCAAAACAAGCAATTTCAGATCAGAAATTTAACCTAAAAAAAAATAGAGGACAGAGGTCCCACCGTGATCGCCATTGAAAACACGAGATTTCGAAAGAAAAACAATACTAAGATGCAATATAAACAAACTAATGAAAGAAAACGAACATATCAATCAAAACCAGATATAAAAGAAATGTAAAAGCACAACCCTTTTTTTATTAATACTCATTCAGAACTCGGTTACAATCCATCTCCTCCCCTTTCAGGGGCTAGGAGCGTTAACATGTTTTGGTTACAATCATGATCAGTGATCCTTCTTCCGCATGCCCACATGTAAAATGGGCGGGCCAAAGTGTTGCCGCCGCTTGTGTTGAAGAAGAGTCCTCGATCCTTGCTGCTCCTCCTGCGTTCAAAGAAACAACAAAAAGAGTTAGTAGCACCTGTGTTAAAATAAAGCATTCGATCCCTAAAAACCAATGTAAGATGCATGCATAAGATTAAATAATATCAATGAACAAACTGAGATTAAGTAAAACCGATTCCGAATGATAATGCGTAATCTGATTTGGCAGCACTTCGTTGCTTAAAATCTCCAAAACCCTCCCTTTTTTTTTTTGGTGAGAGAACTCTGCAATTTATAGAATTCCCAGGGTGCAGTTGTTATGGGCATGCAGGGATGCCAGTTGGTGTTCATGCTAGTGCGTGATGGGGGAAATTCTTCCTGTCTGGCCTGCCCATGCTTGTCTGCGTGACAGTTCGCTGGTTGTCCACTCGCGTGCATGCGAGGCAGGGAGCCGTAATTGACTGACTTCCACTACCATTTGTCTAATGTCCCTTTTCAATTGTTTAATGTCCGCTTTCGTTTGTCTAGTGTGCACTTTTAATTGTTTAATGTCCACTTTCATTTGTTTAATGTCCACTTTCAATTGTTTAATGTCCACTTTTAATTGTTTAATGTCCACTTTTAATTGTTTAATGTCCACTTTTATTTGTTTAATGTCTAATTGTTTAATGTCCACCCAGGCGCAAAGGCAGGAGTTTGTCGCGATATCGCGACGTCGCGATATCGTGACATCAAAGAAGAAGCCAGGATGAAGGGTAGGAGTTGTCGCGATATCGCGATGGTCGCAACATCGCGACGTCGTGACAGTCGCAACGTCGTGACATCGCAACTGTCACGATATCACGAAAAACAAACGAGACCATGGCGTAAAGGCGGAATGGTTGCGATATCGCGACATGTCGCGATATCACGGTCAGAAGAAAGCAAATAGGAAATAACCAAAGCACTGTCACGTAATCGGATTGGTGTTGTTTTGGTGTCTACAATTATATTATTATTTTGATCTTTAATATTGTGGCTATTTTATATTGGGACCTATGAGTTTGTGTGGTAGTAAAGCTTAAAAATTCAATAGTGATATCAGATCTACCACCTAAATTTATCCATTTTGATAGAGTTATTTTATTAGCCACATTATCAATAGTTAACTTTATCCATATTTTATAAAGTTAATTTAGAGTCTGTCCATTTTAAAGGGAGTGTAGACTTAGATTCTATTCTTGAAATATATTATTGAGTAGAGTTTGAGGAATAATAATTAGTCACCCTAATTTGAATGCTAGGGTCTTTTCACTTGGTTGAAGGAAAACTAGTGAATACTAGGACTCAACTATATTGAGAAAGAAAGAGATGACTTAGAATAGAATATGGAAATTGATTGATAGAAAGAACCAAATCAAAAGATAGTTGGTCATTCGAGGACATTCAAAGTCACCCTGACATTGATATTGGGTTCTCTAGCAAGGAGAAGAATCATATTGGGTTCTTAGGTGTGACCTAAGGCATTGAATATTTCATATAAAAAGAGGAATACCATTTCTATAAGGATTGATAAGCATTCAAATATTCCTAAGTAAAAAGGATTGAAGTAGCAAACTACAATATACAGAGATAAAAAAATAATAGAATTCTAAGAAGAAAAATAAAATAATAAGTACATAGAGAATAATCAAGAACAAAGAAGAAATAGGAGATGTTTTTTAATTTTCTAAGAGATAAGATAATAGAGAAGAAGCAAGCATAGTGAATAAATAAAAAAACACGTCTAGAATAAATTGACCTTGACATATTTGTAGCATTAGTAAGGACAAAGTAAAAGAGAAGGAAGCATATTCCTAGGATACATTGAAGAACTATGCTGACTAAATATATCTTTATATCATTTAATTATTGATCATGGATCATTTTTTGAAGAAAATTCTTAAAGGTAGACACTTACTACAATAGTGAAAGAAAAATGTCTACATTAGTAAAGAAATTTTGAGAGGCCTATATTAGAGAAGAGGTTAAAGAAGCCTATACAGAAGAAAAGGTCCAAGAAGCCTATATCAAAGAAGAGGATAAAGAAGCCTATATTAGAGAAGAGGCCCTAAGTAGCTTGCATTATAGAAAAATTCCAAGAAGACTATATTTGATAAAAGGCCTAAGCGGTTTGTATCACATAAAAGGTCTAAGATACCTATATTTAAGAAATAACTGAAGAACACAAGCTTATATTGAGAGGAGGAGGAACAATATAAGATAAAACTTTTCACTTTTCAATCCAAATTATAATAACAATAATATCAATGCAGTAAATGAAACAATGCACAAATCATCACACATATGAGAGACACATATTTAATGTGGTTCACCCAATGTGGGCTACATCTATGGAGAAATATTGCTTAGAAATTTCTCAATAATATTTGTGGGCTCCAACCCATAGGAGACAGAATCCCTTATTATAATGTTCATGGACACCAATCCATAGGAGACACCAATCCCGTCTCAAGTTCTATGGAAACCACTCCAATCTGTTCTAGTTTTGTGGAAACCACTCTACAAAAGATAATAATCCCCTCTGCTTTGGTTTTATGGACACCACTTCACTTTTTTCTAGTTTTATGGACACCATTCCAGTCTATTTTGGTTCTATGGAAACCACTTCACTCTATTCTGGTTTTGTGGATACCACTCCACTCTGTTCTAGTTCTATGGACACCACTCCACTCTATTTTGGTTCTATGGACACCACTCCACTCTATTTTGGTTATGTGGACACAACTCCATCATGTTATGGTTTCGTGAATACCACTCCACTCTGTTATGGTTTTGTGGACACCACTCCACTCTATTATGATTCTATGGACACCGCTCCACTATTTTCTAATTTTTTGGACACCACTCCAATATGTTCTAGTTTTATGGACACCACTCCATAGGAGACACCAATCCCTTCTGCTCTGGTTCTCTCTGGAATATGATCATAAGTCCTACTCAAATTACTTTTATAATATACTCACAAATCTTGCTCAAAACTACTCAAACCTGCTCCAAAACCTTCTACAAAACCTTCTCACAAAAACTTGTTTACAAAAACCCGCTCATAAAAACTTGCTCTAAACCTGCTCATAAAAACCTACTCAAATCTGCTCACAAATCCTGCTCAAATCTGCTCCAAAAATGCTCGCAAAAATCTTCTCAAATATTCTCACAGATCTTGCTCAAACCTGCTCATAAAAACCTACTCAAATCTGCTCATAGATCCTGCTTAAACCTGCTCATATCTACTCCAAACCTTGTATACAAATAATGTTTATCTATTCCCAACTATTTCATAATGATGTCATCAAGTGCTTTATCTATTATTCAATGTAATTTCCTCAACTAAATCAATTCAAACATATTCTACCTAGAATTATTTTATCTTCATGAACATATATAGAATGATATGCTTTTAACAAATGCCCAATATGTTCTTCACATTCACATGTCTCACATTTATTATATTTTAAAGGTATCTCTAGTCTAGCACATGATTACTGACCTGGTAATTGCTGATTTCCATATTCACTTCAAAATTAATCACAATGCACAAGTCTGTCCTTCTCATCTACTCCCAAAATAAATTATGAACAATACACAAATTTGCTCTCAAATCTGATCTATAACCCTTGCACATTTACTCCCAATTTCAAGCATAACCAATGCACACGTTTTCTCATAAATATGATCTATAACCCTTGCACATTTACTCCCAATTTCAAGCATAACCAATGCACAAGTTTTCTCACAAATTTGATCTATAACCTTTGCACATTTATTCCCAATTTCAAGCAAAACCAATGCACAACCAATAATTCCTTATACCTCCAACCATATGACAACAAAAATTTTGTCCTAAAAAAAAATCACTTTGAAAAATATATTAAATCACCATACCTAAAAATATACCTCAATGAGGAGGTCAACAAGAAATCAAAAGAAGAGAATTTCAAAGAATTTGAGATGTGAAATTGATTAGATGTTTTTCGCAGGACTGCCCAAACTGTCGAACTCGTTTCGGCCATATCTCACTCATCCGGACTCGGATTGAGCTGAAATTTTGAGGGTAGATCCGTCACATCGCTAGTAACTAATTTCAACTCATCCTATCTAAATGTGATGGCTGGTTCTATACATTTTTTTACATGTCCCACGAAGTTGTTGAAAGAGTTTGCTTCATGGGGCTGTAGCTCGATTGCTTTTAAAATCTCCATTAGAGCCTCCCGATGGGGCGCTAATTATTGAATAAGCTCGTATATGGAGAGCCTAGCTGGCATGGTCCTTAGACTTTGCATAAGTCTAGTCCAAATCATGGCCACTGGTCTAGGTGGGGGAGGTTGCGTAGGGTGTTGTTGAGGTTGTGACATCGATGGAACTTCTCCAGTGGCCGCCGTAGGGGCAGCTCCTTGATACCTCTTGTTCCTAGTCACTATGCTTATCATCCCTACATACCCCTGCATGGGGCAATTCTGTTACACCTCATTGAATTGAAGGGGTTTTGCCTACGCATCATGGGTAGGCAAGGGGTATCTGAAGACTCCCATATGTTGGTTGTTTGGCGCTACGGGGTTGTCCACCGCCAATGTCTTGTTGTCGATTAGGTCTTGTACCAAACCTTTTAATTTCCAACATGCATTAAGGTCATGTCCCTTCTATCTATGGAACCTACAGTACAAGTCCTCCCGGTACCCCTTAGGCTTTAGTGCATTGGGGTCTATAGTTTGAATCTCTGGCAAGTTGATCAAGTTCGCCACTGACAAGCTGTCAAACAAGGAGTCCCTAGACTCTGTGTAAGGTGTAAATTATCGCCTAGGGTGACGCTGCTGATTTTGTTCCTACCTCTAGTTTTCTCTATCATAATTGTTAGGAGGCACCACCTAATAGTTAGCATTTTGAGGCTGTGTTGCTTGTGCAGGCTTAGGGATGTTGATAGCAACCTGATTGACCGTAGCGGGTTTCTGTTGCGTGGTCCCTGTTTTAGTGTTCTTGGTCCATTCTTTCTTCTTAGGTTTGGCGATCTTGCCATCCTGTATCTTGATATCCTCAATGATTCTAGCTTATGCCAGAGCTTCCTCAAGAGTGGCATATTGTTGTAGCTACAATAGCATGAAGATCGATCTCAAATAGCTCTTTGATAACATCTGAGTCAGGTCGAACATGGGAGGGAGGTAGGGTAGCTTTGAAAGCAGCGTCCTCCATCGGTTCCCATATGTCACCATGGTCTCTTCCTCATACTTCCTGAGGCTAGCTAGGTCACTTAATGACACCTTTTTCTTGGTGTTGAAGGTGAAGCATTTGAGGAACGCATCCACTAGCTGATCCAAGTTACTGATGCTATGTTTTGGCAACTAAGTGAACCAATCCGAGGCAGGGCCTGCGAATGTGGTTATAAATGTTCTTAGTAACAAAGCATCGTTGTCTTGAATGCCAAAGCACTGGCTCAGGAATCTAGTCACATGCTCTTGGGCATCCTCCTCCCCTCTAAAGAGTGCCAACTAGGGTAGTTTGAAGTGTTCAGGGTATGGAGGTCCCGACACTAACGGATGCACAAGATGACTATGGAGTTGGCATAACGTGGGCTTTTGGGGCCTAGAAGTCCTAATTTCCATAGACTCTAAGTGCTCTAGAAGTGCTTTATATGCATCAGAGGATTTGATCTCTTCCTCCTTAGTTTGCTCCTGTTGTGGGTTGCGAGGAACTTGAGGCTTATGGAAGGGTGGTTGGATAGCAACCCTTCTACCTTGGTAGAGTGTTTCAGCTCGCTCTTCTTATTGTTCATACTCATCATAAGCTTCCTGAGGAGTTCCTGGCCAAGACCTATAAACATGGGTGGGTGCTTGCGGAGGGTGCCCATCGTTGTTTCTGGGAGTGGCCTCCCGCTCAGGTCTAGGAGGTCTTGGAGGCAGTACTTGATGAGGTCACGAAGACTTGCATCACACCAAGGGGTTATGCCTCTCATACACTTCTACTTTATGCGTGCGAGGGGTTGGGAACTTCTTAGGCACATTTTTATGAAGCAATTAGGCTATCTGACGTTGAATGCGCTCTTTGCTAAGGTGTTACAGATGCTCTAACTGTTGTTGATCTTGCTTGAGATGCGTGATTTGCACTTGGTAGGTGGCATGTCTAGCAAATGCCAAGTCAATTTGTTCTATCGTCTCTTGTTTAGGAAGCCTAGATGCTTCTCCTACATGTCTATCTCAATCATGATGATCCGAGATCCCTATGGGTTGCTTTCCTCTATCGAGGTTAGCAACATTCACCTGAGGGTCTAGCCTTAATGGGTGATCCTGATACATTGCAGGCACGAAGGTACATCACTCTTGCACTGTGTACTACTCTTGAGGAACGTGATAGTATTCCTTGTACTCCCTTTCATATGCGTGCAATGTGCGGGCAGAATTGTCTTGCCCTGTATGGAAAGCTTGATACTCTAGATTTGGTCTAGTGTTTCTAACAGTAATACGGGGTAGAGGACGAATGACGAAATCATGTAGCCCCTCCTTCTGGACCCTCTGTTGTTCTAGCACTTCATCACTAGGCCATTCATAATGAGCATATAAGGGAGGTCTCCTGTCTATGTTGAGTGCCATGTGTAGGTTCTCCTCTTGAAAGGCTCTATGTTGAGTGGGGGTGCCCCTCAAAGAGGTGCCTCTATAATCCTATTATGTTATGGCATGATGTGGACTATCTTGGGTGCCATGCCACCAAGGCAGGATGACTAAGTCCTTAGGACTATATCAAAGGTGAATTGCCCCCCTTTGTGCACTCTCTACAATGCCTGCCCATGATTGGGCTCGGCTACGGGTGTACACCATGGTGATGTTTACCTAAAGATGTGTACGTTTTTATCTTATTTTAGGATTTTATTTTATTTTATGCTACACTTAAATAGAAAGGAAACACACAATCAATGTAATGGTTATCTCGTTTAAAGATTAAAAGTGTGCCCTAGAATCTGATTTGGTGTGTTTTGATGTTATTGTAGACACCAAAACAACACCAATCCGATTATGTGACTACAAACACTGATCGCATTGACACACACAGCCCCAAGGGTAGCCCCCAGAGGTCAAACAGTGGTCCTAACCACTCTCACAACAGTTTTGAAAGGTCAGAGATCAATTTGGCACATTCAGGCACTTTTCTCAGTATCCATCCCAACCTGGTATGAATTCAAAATGGGATTCACCCCACCCAGGGATGAATTCTGAATTCGCTCCGAGGTGGGGCAAATTGCAGGTTTGACGGGCAAAAAGTCAAATCTTGACAAATGGCAGCTCAGGTCCGCCACCCAATGATTCCTTCATCGCATGGGAGTATGGGTGAGTGTTTTCAAGCATTAGAGGCATATGTAAGGTTAGTCATGGAGTCCCAATTCAGGGAAGAATCTCCTTCCCCTTGGGAAGGCATGATTGCCAAGTGGCGCCTCTGCATGCCCATTTCAAGAGACCTCCAGGTCTATAAATTGGTGAGTTTCTTCACCCCAAAATATGGAGAGTAGTAGCATTTTAGAGCAATGAAGTTCTGTCATTTTAGTTACACATCTCACACCTTTTGGATTTGCGCCTTTCACATCCTTGATCTCCTTTAGAAGGGAGGTCATTGGGTTACTATTGGGAGGACAAATCATGATGCCAAAACCTGACATTTGGCCACAATACCCCACCAAATTTTTTGACAATACCACACAAGAGGTTTTGAACCCATCCCAAGTGGATTGGTGTCAAAATCAAGCCTCAAATGGTGGGCGGCCTACCCCATGGGCGCCCCCTCCCACATTGCCACAATCCTAATCGCACATTTTCGGAGCCATGGGAATTCCATGGCAGATTTTATTTCTTTCATTTTTGCATTCAATTCTATGATGTTTAAATAGGTTGTCATTTGAATTTCATCTCCTTTTGAGCAATTTTGATCATATTTCTAGCTTTTTTCACTTTTACTAACCTACAGGTAGCATTATCAAATTCTCATTGATGGAGGCCAAATTGGGAAAATCTGACCATTTGGGTCTTCCAAAAATGCCCCCAATTAGCTAATCCCAAGTTTGCAAGTCTTTTAGAGCTCCAGAGGCAAGATATTGGGACAGTATCTTTTCGGCATTTTGTTACAGGTGAATTCATCCCGCCCCGGAGCGAATTCAAATTGGTGAGGAATTTTCTGACAGTTCTTTTTGTAGAACCTTCCTGGTGATATATTGATGCCCCTATCAAATTTTCATAGCATTTGGATCTATTTTGATATCAGTTTAATTCATTTTTCTTATTTACTTATCGTAGGCTTGGGGATTACATGCTTTGTTTCATCCGCAGGTGCTACTGACCGTTTCTTGTTCCTTTGAACGTAGGGTTTGGACATTGGAGGAGTAGAAAGGAGTCAAGACTCATCATTCCAAGTGACGGTGATGTGTTGGTCCACCCATTTTACATGTGGGCACGCGGAAGAAGGAAAGGCGCCCATGGATGTAACAAGAGCTCATGCTTAAACGCTCCTAGCCCTTGAAAGGGGAGGATGCATATTGTAACCGAGTTTGAAACACATTAATAAAAAGGGCTGTCTTATTTATTCTCATTTGTTTCATTTTGATTCGATCATGCTTTTCCCTCTTTTCATGCATTTTCAAGTTTTTAGGATTTAGCGCTAAGTTCGGTTTCTTCGTTTGCATTTAGCACATTTGCTTTCCTTTTTGCTTCCGTATCCTTGTGCTTTCAGTGGTGATCATGGTGGGACATTGTACTCTATTTTTAAGATTAGAGATCTGATCCAAACTTGGTTTTTTGCTTACAGGTACCACGTTTTCATACGCTGACTACTATTCGTTCCAGCAAAGGGCGAATGCAAAACTATAATTCGTCTCACCCAGGGATGAATGGGAATTCAACCCACCCTGTGATGAATACAGTACTATAATTCATTCCACCCCAGGATGAATTCCAACCTGTGAGGTTTTCGGGTAGAAACTCAGAACCGACAGATGCAGGCAGAGAAGAGGTAAGGATTCTGCATTTTTCTCTGTCATTTTCTGTTTAGTATTTCTGTTTTGGATTACTTGTTTGCTTAGGGAAAGTTTTCCTTTTGCTATTTTCTTGTTTTATTTTGCAAAATAAAAAGAACCCCACACACCACGTGGCAACTTAAAAACCAAGGTGCTGGTCGTAAAACCCCAACCCTTGATCAAGACCAACGATGGATTTCATCACCACCTTGGCTTGAATTTTGCATTCATACACCCCGATCGCTACTGTTGCTAGACGTAAATCCTGATGAAAGCTGATCGAGTGTAGCTGGGGTGATTCCCAGCACGCGAGGATAAGTCTTCTATGGTAGGTGTCATAAACAGAGCGATTCCCCTTCTGTACCACCTATGTTCCACGTACCATCTGCTCTCACATACCTATAGTTTCCCTCACGTAAGTGCGGGTATATAGAGAGGTTGGTATATCGGTCTGGCAATGGTATATTGAAGGGGAGACCAATTTTGGGAGCCATAAGAGCCTTCATTTTGCATTTAAACGTTCTTTACAAAAACCTTCAAAAATAACAAAAAAACACACTAAACCAGTTTTAGGACACACTTTCAACCTTTAAATGAGATAATCACTGTTTGTGTATGTGTGTGTTCTTTTCTGTTTAGTGTAGCATAAAAAATCATAAAAGAGATAAAAATTTGCTTAGATTGTAGAAGAGCACCACCATGGTGTACACCCATAGCCAAGCTCAATCAAGGGTAGAAGCTGCAAAAAGTGTACAAGGAGTGGGCACAAGTCACCTCTGCTTTAGCCCTAAGGACTTGGCCATACCACCTTGGTGGCCTGACCCACAAGAGAGTCCACATCATTCCATGTCAAGGTGGAATTATAGGGACACCCCTCTGGGGGACACGCCCGTTCATCACAGCCCCTTTTGGGAATAATATTTACACGTGGCACTCAACGTAGACATAAAAGCTCCCTTAGAAGCTAGATATGAGTGGCCACCATGTGATGAAGCGCTAGAGAGGCATAGTTTCCATGAGGAGAGGCCACATAACTATGGCATCCCTCCTTTGCCTCCCATCACTATTAGAACGAATAGATAAACCCCAGAGTGCAGGGCTCTCCAAATAGGGCAAGCTAACTTCGTCCACCCCTTTCACACATACGAAAGGGAGTACGAGGAAGACCATAATATTACTTGAGAGCAATGTATAGCATGGGAGCCATGCGCTTTCACACTAGCTAGATACCATGGTTACCCAATGAGGCCAGAGCCTCGAGTAAATGTCGCCAACCTCAACAGAGAGAAGCAACCCATTGAGATCTCGGACCATCACAACCGAGGCACATGCATAGGAGAGGCATCTAGGCCTCCTAGGCCCAAGATGGTGGACCAAATTGACCTGGCAGTCGCTAGACATGCCGCCCACCAAGCCCAGATCATGTAGCTTGAGCAAGATTAGCAATAGCTAGAGCGTCTATACCGCCTTAGCAAGGAGTGCATTCAGTGCCAAACAGACGAGCTGCTTCATAACCTACCTGAGAGGGTTCCAACCCCTCACACATAAAGAGCAGAACCATATGAGAGGCATAATCCCTTGGTGCGAGATAGGTCTCCACGACCTCGTCAAGTTTTGCCTCCGAGACCCCCCAGACCTGAGAGGGAGGCCACTTCCCGAAACAACGATGGATACCCTCCACGAGGACCCACTTAGGGTCATAGGTCTCACCAAGAGACTCCTCAATAAGTTTATGAGGAGTATGAACAAGAAGTAGAGTGGGCCAAAATGACCTACCAAGGCAGAGGGGTTGCTATCCGGCCACCCCCCATAGGCCTCAAGTCTCCCACAACCCACAATGGGAGCAAACTAAAGAGGAAGAGATTAAATCTTTCGATGCTTACAAAGCGCTATTAAAGCGTTTGGAGTCTATGGAAACCAAAGCTTTTGGGCCCCAAAAGCCCATGTTATGCCAACTCTGCAGTCATCCTATGCATCCATCACTGCTTGCACCCCCTTACCCCGAACACTTCAAGCTGCCTCAGCTGGCAGTCTTTAAGGGTGAAGAGGATGCCTAAGAGCATGTGACAAGATTCCTGAGCCAATGCTTTGGCATTCAAGACAATGATGCACTATTGCTAAGGAAATTTATAACCACATTCACGGGCCCTACCTCAGATTGGTTCACCCAGTTGTCAAAGCACATCATCAATAACTTGGATCAGTTAGTGGATTCGTTCCTTGAACGCTTTGCCTTCAACACCAAGAAGAAGGTGTCACTAAGTGACCTGGCCAGCCTCAGGCAGTATGAGGAGGAGACCATGGCAGCCTATGGGAATCGGTGGAGGACTCTGCTTTACAAGCTACCCTACCTAGGATAGCTGTAGCAATTGCAGTCCGACCTTACACAAATGTTCTCACGAAGTTGTTTGAGATCGATCTCTATGCTATTGTAGCTGTAGCAATTTTTTCGCATTAGAAGAAGCCCTGGCGCAAGCCAGAATTATCGAAGAGATTAAAATATAGGATGGCAAAATTGCCAAACCTAAGAAGAAAGAGTGGAAAAAGAACACAAAGACAGGGACTACGCAACAAAAACCCATTGTGGTTAATCAAGTTGCTATAAGTGTCCCTAAGCCTGCACAAGAAATACAGCCTCAAAAGGCTAATTATCGAGCAAGTGCCTCCTAACAATTATGAAAGAGAAAATAAAAAATAGGAGCAAAATCAGCAGCGTCACCCTAAGCGACAGTACACCCCTTATATTACATCTAGGGACTCCCTATTTGACTGCTTGTCAACGGTGAACTTGATCACCCTTCCAGAGATTCAAACCATAGATCCTAACGCTCCCAAGCTTAAGGGATACAAAGAGGACTTGTATTGTAGGTTCCACAGGTGAAGGGGACATGACCTGAATGCATGTTGGAAGTTCAAAGGATTGATACAAGACCTGATTGACAATAAGACATTGGTAGTGGACAACCCCGTAGCACCAAAAAACCAATAGATGGGGGTTTTCAAGGACCCCTTGCCTGCCCATGAGGCATAGGCAAAATCCCTTTAGGTCAATGAGGTGCAACAGAATTGCCTCATGCAAGGGTATGTAGGAATGATAAGCATAGTGACTAGGAACAAGAAATACCCAGGAGTTGCCCTTGAGGCAGCCACAAGAGAGGTTCCATCGACATCACAACCTCAAAAACACCCTATGCAGCTACCTCTGCCTAGACCCACGACCACGATATAGACCAAACTCATGCAAAGTTTGTAGACCACGTCGGCTAGGCTCTCCATATATGAGCTTATACAAAAATCAGTGCCCCATCGGGAGGCTCTCATGGAGATTTTGAAAGCCATCGAGTTGCATCCCCACGAAGCGAATTCCTTCAATAACTTCATGGGACATGTAAAACGATGCATGGATCCAGTCATTACCTTTCGAGAAGATGAAGTTAAATCAGTGTCTAATGACATGGAAGATCCACCCCTACACATTATTGCATGGGTCAATGAGATCCCGTATAAGAGGGTGTTGATAGACACTAGCTCGTCCAACAACATTATTACCACAACAGCATTGAAACATCTAAAATTTCCAGCCTCTCACATCATGGCTTCCACTTACACACTGCGAGCATTCAATGATGCGATATGCTTGATAGTTGGCATAATTGTTCTACCCATTCAGGTAGGACAAAAGACGATACCCACATTGTGCCATATTTTGGAAGGCGAGATGGCATACAACATATTGCTAGGGCGGCCATGGATCAGGGACATGAAGTGTGTCCCTTCGATAGCTCACTAGTGTTTGAAGTATGCATTTGAAGGGGAAGTGCATGTAGTCTCGGCAGACTTAGAACCCTTCAAATATTGTAATGTGGTGTAATTGATGCCACAATCGACCCTCACATCGATGCACTTGGATTTTTAGTTAAATCCATCTAGATAGGGTCCGATGCCGCAAGCACCATTGGTGATAAATCCATCAAAACCCTAGCTAGGTGCATCTTCATCGTCAGCTCCTTCACCACCAACGCCACCTATCGTGGATAAAAAGAAGGACAAAGAGAAGCAAATCCTGGAAGAGGCTCAACCCTTGGAAGAGGCACTGCCAACAATATCAACCATCTCCACCGAAGAGATGCCTAGCATAATGGAAGTTGAGGCTCCTAGTCCACCCAACATGGAATGGACTTAGGAAGAGCTTCTGTTCCCTCCCTATCAATTGCCAACAATTACTGTTGAAATGGCCAATATGGGCCTGGGGGAGTATCTAGTGCGGAATGTCGTAGCAACGACCGTGCTAGAGTCAATGCAAGACATGGGGAGACCTCACCTCCCCATCGGGATAATTGTTTCGTTAGGCTACCCACCAAACCAGAACAATTTTGTATATGGGGGCCTTGACCATGGTGCTGAGCCATGCATGCAAAAGGATGAGGACGAAGAGACTTTTGCAGAAGATGTCAACTATCTATCTAACCTGGACTTTGCTCTAAGATATCTTGGCCAATGCAATTGGCATGGATACAGGCTAGGCAGGTATGAGCAAGGAGTGCGTGTCCTTTGCCAACCAAGATACCAAATGCCTTATGACAAGTCGAGAGTAGGGTTCAACCACCCCCTACCCTTGGACATCTTGGTGGAAAACATGCAAGGCCTAGGAATAGGCAACAAGGGTGGATTGGCATCAGATCCTTATGCCAACCCAAACACAACATATACATTGGGATATTACCTCCCATGGTCAACAACCACCCTTGTTAACATCAATAACCCTTCTCCTTTGCTAGAGAGAGGTGAAAGTTCAGGAACTCACTTTCAAGGAAAGTATAAATAGTGTCAAGAAGGATCTTCGGAGGATGAATCAGAATATAAACCAGTGTCATATGATCCCTTCGAATCTGATAGTGATCACTCATAGGGGATTCCCATGAATAACTATCAAGATACCCTCCTGACAATGTTCCCTCTAGAGGCTCCAAGCGAGCCAATGTGCGTCAAGGGAATCAGGTCCCCCCACGGAGCATGGAACAAGCACAATGGGGCCAAATTAATTTGCTTGAGCAGGATGAGCCTGTAATGCCTCAAATAGTTTTCGAAGCCAACGAGGGATTTTGGATCTCTGATAGTGATTACGAAGATGAAATAGAAATGACATATCTTAATCACATGCGACAGAGACCGCAACCATACCCCTTGGAGATTAATGACATATTTGAACAGATGGGCATAGTGCCAGGGCATGAGTGGTATGTAGACCTAGTAGGGTGGGATCAAGTGTTGGATTCGCTGCTCCAGCTACATGAAGAGCACCTTCCACTCTGAGACCCTAGGGTGATATCAGTGCTGAGGGTAGACCCTATCCTCCTATTAGCACATAGGGCCGATCCATTCGTGCCCGTACCTCTAGAGCCAGATCTAGAGCATAGGGAACATCCAGAATGTTTAAGTCATCACACCCGTGGTAATGGAGACCAAAATCATTTCATCCATATGATCTCCATTGACTTAACCGCACCCATCTACAATTTGGCCGATCCAACACGGTCCTTGCATCTAGACATAGATGCCATTGACTAGGATCGCATAAATTCAGCTCTGTCCCCATCAGAGTACTGGCCTTTCGGTAAAATGCTTCATTTTACTCCAGGGACAACTCAGGATATCTTTCAGGCTAAAGAGGAACCCAAGGTTCCCAACGCAGATTTAAATTTAGCTAATGATATCCATTTGATCCCAACTCCACATCAGTTGGAGGATGGATCCCACATGTCGATCGAGGAGACGACTGAAGTAGACATTGGCTTGGATCCAATGAATCCACAGATTATCAAGCTAGGGGTAAGCTTATCCCTTGAAGAGCAAGCTGACTATATTGCCCTTCTCAAAGTGAAGAAGGAGGTTTTTGCATGGTCATACAGAGACATGCCAGGGCTAGATCCACAGCTAGTCATGCATAATCTAATGCTTGATCCAACAATCAAGCTAGTTAAGCAAAAACTACATAAGATGCACCCAAAAGTGGCCTTGATGGTCAAATACGAATTGCAAAAACTGTTGGATGCACAGTTTGTCATCTGCATGGATTATCCGCCATGGCTGTCCAACATGGTGCCTGTCAAAAAGCCCAACGGGAGGATTCACATATGCACTAATTTTTGAGATCTAAAAAAAGCGAGTCCTAAGGATGATTTCCCCTTGCCAAGCATTGACACATTGGTAGACGCTACAACAGGTCACAAAATGCTATCCCTCATGGATGGTTTCTCGGGATACAATCAGATTCATATCAATCATGAGGACCAACTAAAAACGGTGTTCACAATGCCTTGGGGGAAATTTTGTTATAAGGTCATGCCCTTTGGCCTTAAAAATACTGGTGCCACCTACCAACGTGCCATGACGTACATCTTCCACGATTACATGAATAAAACTTTGGAAGATTACATGGATGATTTGTTGGCCAAGTCTCTTTTGCGCCCAGATCATCTCGATGACTTAAGCAAGATCCTTGATCACCTCATGGAGCATAAAGTCGATCGAATCCCAAGAAGTGCGTATTTGGCATCACATCTGGAAAACTCTTGGGTTTCATAGTCTCAAAGCGAGGCATCAAAGTGGACCCCAACAAAGTCAAGGCAAACCTTGAAATGGTTCCCCCAACTACCATTAAGCAGCTCAAAAGTCTGCAGGGAAAGGTCACGTCAATTAAGCGCTTCATAGCGTAGCTATCTGATAAGTGCCAACCCATGAACAAAATATTGCATAAGGGGGTAACATTTCACTGGGATGACGAGTTCCAGTCAGCCTTTGATGACATCAAATGATACTTGGCTTTGTCACCAGTATTGGCACCACCTAGACTAGGAGTGCCGTTCTACTTATACATCTCAGCTACTGAGGTGGCATTGGGCGCCATGCTGGCCTAGAAGAATGAACTTCACAAAGAATAGGCTACTTACTATCTTAGCCGCACCCTCGTCAGTTATGAACTTAACTATGCATACATCAAGAAACTCTGCTTGGCAGTGGTGTTTGCTACCAAAAAGCTACGCCACTACATGCTGAGCAACATTACGTATGTTGTGTCTAAGGAGAATCCATTGCGATACATGATGAGTCATACTTATCATAGTAGTCGCATGACAAAATGGATCATGTTGTTGACGAAATTTGACATAGATTTTATTGGATAGAAATCCATCAAAGGACAGGTCATAGCCAATCAACTAGCAGAGGCTCCTCTTGAAGATGATCAGCCTCTAGTCATAGAACTACCCGATGATGGGGTCTTCCATGTCTCAGAATTGCTAGATTCTGGTGAGCCTGAGTCACAGGTTGACATAACCCTATTTTTTGATGGTTCTAAATGTGAGCAAGGTGGTGGCATGAAAATAGTATTCTTCACACCATAGGGTGCTCCAATGCCCCTGTCATTTAAATTAAATTTCCCATGCACCAAAAATAATGCAGAGTATGAAGCCTTGCTCATAGGTCTTTAGACAACAATCGCCATGAACATAAAATGACTAAACATCTTTGGTGATTCATTGTTAATTGTCAATCAAGTCAAAGGGGTATTCCAATGCAAATTCCCAGTTCTGTAGGCTTATAAAGCTCTTGTGGACAAATTATTGGAAAAACTTGAGTGGTATGACATCGAGGCACTCCCTCGGTGATCGAATCATTTTGCAGACATAATGGCCTCCTTGGGGTCACTAATCCCGTAAGACCTTTCTGGTGATATGACAACCATTCAAGTCAAAACACTATCGCAATCCGTGATGGAGTGTGCAAGCTCTGACTTGATGCTAGGAATCCACATGATCCAGATTGAACCATCCTTGAATAAGTTCTCTCGAATCCACGATCATCTAAAACATGCCAACTAGGGGTCCTTGTTCTCCCCTACTCCAATTAATAGCAACACAACGCTATTCTTACAAGTTCTCTCCCGCTCAACATTTGCTAGGGATGAACTTCAAGAGGGATTGGCTGTTCATACCGTCAAGGCTTTCGATCAGCAGGACTGGTATTTACCCATTAGAGACTACCTCAAGTTAGGTAATCTCCCGCTTGGATTGATGCATGCCACAAAATGAGCATTCAAGTAGAAAGCGGCTAAGTATGTCTTGATAGGAGACATTTTGTACCATCGCAGCTACAAAGGATTCCTCCTTCGTTGCTTGGACCAGCAAGAGTCCACTTGGGTAGTCGCCCAAGTGCACGATGGTACATGTGGTGGCCACTTCAGTGGTATGGCCATCGCAAAGCACATTCTTTGCATGGGCTATTATTGGCCATATTTAGAGCAAGATTGTTGTGCATATGTTAGGAAGTGCGTGAAGTGTCAACATCATGCCAATTTGAGGCACATACCTTCCCAGGCCTTGCAGACAGTCCATTTCGCTTGGCAATTTTCACAGTGGGGCTTTGATCTAATTGGAAAGATCTCCCTTGCGTCGTCAGGCCATCACACATTTATCATAACGACCACAGAGTATTTCACCAAGTGGGTGGAAGCGGTTCCGCTTACCTCTACAACAGGACCCCGCATTGTGGAGTTCATTTTGCATAACATCATATGTCATTTTGGTATTCCATCCAAAATAGTTTCGGATAATGGGATGTCATTCAAGAACAAAGACGTGCATGCTTTGACCACAAAGTACAAAATTCAGCACAATTTTTTGACACCCTATTATTTACAGGCAAATGGGCAAGCAGAGGCGTCAAAAAAAATGCTAGTTGCCATCCTTAAAAAGACGGTCGTAGATAGTCATAAGGATTGGCACATCCAAATCCCACTTGCCCTATGGGCTTATTGCACCAGCATTCGGACGCTCATTGGGGCAACTCCATTTTTTCTCATGTATGGCTCCTAGGCAGTCATGCCTCTCAAGTTGGAAATTCCTTCCCTACGCATATCAATGCAAGAGTTCATCGATGATGATGCTGCATGGCAGGCTCGGTTAGACCAGCTTACGTTGCTTGATGAACGATGCGTTAATGCTCTCGAGCATTTACGTATCTATCAAGAGCGACTTAAGAAAGCTTACAACATGAAAGTTCACCTGAGGGACTTTTGGGTTGGTGATTTGGTCTTGAAGGAAAACTAACAGAACTCTAGTTTGCCGTCCCACCTAAAGGACAAGTTCACGGCAAATTGGTTAGGTACATATGTAATTGATAGCAAAATAGGACCCGAGACGTACTAGCTAGCCTCTCTTGATGGAATCAAGGAACCAGAACCCCTTGAACATCAGTCATTTGCGACCATTCCATATCTAAGAGAGCCATATCCCAAAATGCTCCAAGGATTCCTACAATCGCTTGGTCAATCCCAAAATGCTCCAAGGATTCCTAATATAATATTTCCACATGCTGGTGGGTCCAATAAACATATAATAGATCCTACCAGATCTAAACAACTGAAAGGAGATAATATTTATGTGTGTCAATTTTATATCTTTGGATCTTCAAGATTGGCTCACATAGCTAAAAATATTTGAAAGGAGGCACAAAAGAGTCACAAATGAATCTTTGTAGGGTATTCAAATATCTTTTAGGTATATTTTATTGTTGAACCTAATAGGGATGATTTTTTTATTTGAAGAGACACATTTTTTGATGAGGTTATTCTAAGTGCTTCTTCCAATCTATCACCTAAGCTTTTGGGTGGATGACTCTTCTAATCCTTTCATTAATTTATATTTAGCTATTTCTTCAAATATTTTACTAGGTTCTATTACCATTAAAACATGTTCTTGGTCACTTTATTTGATTGGAGGGATTTTATCTATTGATTTTACCTCTTCATAGGCAACACCATTCATAACATCTTATTTTATAGATTTAGAGCATGTTGAGAAAGAAACATTAGTTCAAAATGCTTTATATTTATATGATGAAGTAAGTGGTGAATTTGAGTTGGATTATTTACTTTATATTTTGAATATACTTTACCATTGAATGCATGTGATCCTTTCTCAAATTTTCCAACACCCAAGTAGGTTGAAATGCTTCTAAAGGATGCTCAACCTATTCCATATGTAGAGAAAAAATAGAAGGTTTCTTATCAAGCACTGCTCTCAAAGCTTTCTCATTCATAGAATCCTCTTACATATTCTCAAGCTAATGGTTAAATAGAATGATGAGATGTTATGCTTGTAGAGTACGAGGTCTTGTTAAAGAAAATGACATGGAAGCTTTTTCCTCTTCTGGATGCAAATGGGTCCATGGTATTGAGTATAATTTGAATGGTTAGATGGATAAGCAAAAGGTATGGCTTGTTGCTAAATGATTTTAACAATAGGAGGGACATGATTATTCAGATACATTTACTCTAATGGTTAGAATGGACTCAATCAAGATGATTCTCTTTATAGCTACTTCATATGGATATAAAGTACACCAAATGGATATGAAGAGTGCATTTCTACATGGTGAGCATTATGAGGATATCTACATGAAACATTTACCTAGATTTGAGCTTGAGGGTCTACTCCTTTTATTTGTTTATTGACTAGGCCCTTGTATAGACATAAACATGCACCTCTCACTTGGTATGATAAGATTCACTATTTTTTTTTCTCAGTTGTGGCTTTTGATGACATGAGGTCAAACATGATGCTTACATTAAATATTTGGATAGTTAAACTTTGATGATAATTCTTTATGTTGATTATATTCTCATTAGCAACATCTCTTTTACCTTGACCTAGGGTATAAAGTCATGACTTTATTCCACATTTGAGATGATATATTGGGATATCCTACACTACTTTTTGAGTATACATTGGATCTTGTTTAGTATTTTAGGATGGATGATTGCACATTCATTTGAACTCCTTTCAATTCAGGCTTGAAGCTTTAGGTTGATTCTACTACTTCTTTAGTGGATGCTAGTTTGTATCTATCTCTTATGGGTGGAATTCTCTATCTCACTCATACAAGAATTGATATAGCTTTGTTGTTAGCTATTATTCTAAGTACATAACTAAGAGGATGCTTAGGTACATTTAAGGGACTTATCAAATGGTTATTCACTACATAGCTAGTTTCCCTTTGATTCTGACATGAGTTTTAGATGTTAATTGAGATAGTAACTTGGATGAGTGATGATCCACCATAGGATTTGAGTTCTATTTGGGATCTAACCCTATTTATTGATATTACATATACTAATACATCATATCTCATTCTTATATAGAAGCTAAATATTATTATACCAATAAGGAACCTAAGCATATTTTATGGGTGCTTTAAATTTTGGAGGATTTTGGTATACCTCAGTGCTTTACAATCACTCTTAAATGTGATAATCAAAACACCATCTGACTTGTCCATAATATAGTGTTTCATTAATGGATCAAGCACATAGATATATAGATTCACTTTGTGAGATGGCTTCATACACATGAGATGATTGATCCAATTTTTGTATCTTTAGCAAAGTAGAAAATATATATCCCAACCAAGATGATGCCGAAGGTTCTATTTGTGCATATGTGGGGGCTACTTGGAGTAGTAGAGTATCCATTAGGGGATGTCAAATAAAGATATCTCTTAGTGTATCCAATTTGGCTTAAGGGGGATATTTAAATATGTAGTGTTTAAGCTTATCTTGAGGCCATAACCAACTTTTATATTATATTGTACAAACAATCCCTTTGGACCCTTATAAAACTTGAAAAGGATATTTTTGTAATATTTTATTATTTAAATTATTAAGTTCAATAACCTAACCTTGACCTCAAGTTAACTTATTTTTTACTATATATAACCTATGATACCAACCATTTTGGAGAGTACTTATATTCTTTAGCAGTGTGATTATATGCTATCCATGGAGATCCCCATACACTATGTGTATTTATTTTGAAGAAGTACTAGGTAATGTGTTGATTCCATTCATTTTTAGAGACTATTATAAAATATAATATGGTACCAGATCAATCATGGTGATATTTTTAGATACTTGGGGATTCCATTTGATTTCAAAGCCTCTCTATAATATTTGTGGTAATAAATTTTAGACAAATTCCAGAGAGAGTTGAACAACTGATTGAATTTGTACCTTTCAATTATTGGTAAGCTTTAAGAATTAAAAAAGTTTTTATTGACATCTATGTTTACGATAGTTTCTATTGGCCTCCCCAAACTAATTATGAATTCTTCACTTATATTATAAGGGAGTATCTTTGACACAAATGGAAAAAAACCATAATATTAAGTTTGTTCTCTTGGGATAGCAACACCTTACCTTTTGAAAAGGGAGGACAGGGATTAATTAATTTAGAATGGCAAGAAAAGAAATAAATGACTAAGTGAATATTAGGTCCATATAAGGTTCTAAACCATGAAAATTATCTCTACATAATGTGTGCATATGAAAACAACTTTTGTGATTGGTTTATTGTCCCCTTGTAAGATAAACTTCTATATGCCCCTCACTATATTGTCTATGATTTCCATTTCATCTTGGAATTCATCCTTCCTATACCATAATTTTAACTTTTTGTCATTCTTGATATGATGCAATAGATTGCTATTTTTCATAATCAGTCACTTTACATTAATGCAAAGTTTCAATACAATTATCTCTTCAAAATAGGAATAAGGTGAATGATAAATATATGGTGTCTATGCTTGTACAAGAGAAATTTTTTGTGGATCATAAGTGCATAGTTGGGTTTAAGTATTTTTATCCTATTTTCAGCCAGATATACTCCTTCATAGATAATGGACTACTGATCAAAATTTCATCCACATTATCCTATAATTTATTCAAATACTAGATGTGGCCCAATTGTAATAACCTCTTAGTCTTCTTGTTTAAAGTCATTTATACTACACTCTTCCTCTTATTCCAAATGCTCCAAGACTTAATAACAAGAGGAATTATAAGTATAATAAAAGTGCGTGGAACCAATCTAGTTCTATTATTTGGGAGTCAAGATCAAAAGCCTTCACCTAGTTGTTGTCTTTAAGGGTGTTGATCTAAAGCTTCCTTAAAAAAGTAAACTTGCCAATTTGGTCTCTAGATTCTATTTTTTGTAATATACTTAAAATACTCAAGCATTTAATTTGGTTGTGCAAATTTGATAAGGAATTTTAGGTTCTCTTTTTTGTAAAATTTCCAACTATATTTACTTTTGGAATGACTTGGAAATTTATGCTTTTGGGGATCAATATAAATTATATTTTATTTTTGAACTATTCAATGATTGTTTTTGAAATTCATTTTGTTAATAATATGTAAAGCATTATTTAATGGTTTTTGCATTCACTTATATTTAGATATGGCATTGCTTTACTCTAACACAAAACTATAAATGACTCTCTTTTCTAGGTAATATTTTCTCTAGTTGGAAAGGAATCAAAATAAAAACAACAATTGGAGGAAATTCAATAAGAGGTTATCAATTAATTAGGGACCAATAGGATTCAAAAGAGAAATTAAGGTCTATACTTTCCATTTTACATTCATTTATAATATAACTCAAATCCAATTTTATTGCTTTCCATAAAAATCATGGCATGGGAGAAGTTGAATTAGGTTAATGGGGTTGAGATAGGAATCCATTTGAGAGTCAATCTAGATGAGAATATAAAGAATAAAAGGAAATTATGATTTATTGACTATTATCCTTTTGATTGGTAAAATTCCATTGTATTAGAGACCTATTTTAAAAATACTTTGGTATATTACACTTATCATATATCTAAACTAGTGTATATTTCCTTTTTTCTTCCATTTTCAATGTTGAAAAGGTAATAAAGAAAAAGAAGATCCATGATGGTACGTGATAAATGGAAGTTTAAAATGGATTTAAATGACCTATTTAACTTTCAATAATCTGGTACTTGTTTTTCTATTTAGATTAGACTGGAGAGATACATTGAGTTAGAAGTGATAAGCATAGTGGTATCCATGAGAATGTATGGAATGATAATTATGATCTATGCTATAGAAAAATATTAGAATTTTAGTGCTCTTTAAAGTGAGAAGGGATTTGTGCTATGGTGGTTAGAGTGGATTAAAAATCATGAATTATATTAATATTAAACTTAAAAACATCTACTTTGGATAGATCTAGGTTTGCAATACCCCTACATATGCTCTTCTCTCAGGTTATACAAGCAGTTCTAAGGATTAAAACTAAAGGTATTTTATACCTTGGGTCATATGTATATTTACTTATCCTATTTTATTTAAAGTATTTGTGTCCATGGTTATAAACGTAGTTAGTGGTAATATGTTAGAAAAACTAGCCATAGCCTAGTTATTGTGTCTTGTATTTATTATAGATTTAGATTTTGATGCAATAAAATGTATCAATATTTCAAATTTAAACTCTTAGGGCATAAAATTCTTTAAATATTCCTTAGATAAAATATGTGAGTTTACCTATTAGTATTTTTGTAGTGGTTATGATAAATAACTTACTCCAATTATTGTTGTAATGAAGAGTTTTTAAGCAAGATAAATTATATATGGAATATGACTTAATTTATAGTTTTAAAGGTCTTTATCCCAAGTTATTAGACCAAAAAAAGTGGGTCTCAAAGACATGGAAACCCATTGTATAAAAATAAATCTAAATTCATCCTTGTGAGAAAGCCTATTTCATTGTTGAGCATAAATCTATTGAAGAAAAGAACCTCATCCTTTAATTAGGACTTTGAATTTGGGAAAGTATAGGGCCATATATGAAATCATGATTTCCATCCTTTAAACCTCTTATACATAATTTATCTTTGTACATGGTATAAGTTTGACTCTTTAATATTCCACTCTAAATTTAGTTATCCAACCTCTTAGAAGATATTAAGATTACTTTAATAATTTTTTATTTCATCTCCCTTAAACTAAAAATAGGCATGTTACAACATTTTATGTTGTGGTGGAAATTAAATATCTTTATTTAAAGAGATTTAACTTAAGCTAGAGCATTGGATTTAGAAATAAAAAATTGATTACAAATGCATGACATTTATATACTGGTTTTGTTTATCTTATGGCTTTTAGGTGGCAACAAGTCTAAATGGTATACATAACTGATTAAATTCTATGAATACTAATGGAAGTAAAGAAATGAAAGCAAGTAATCATAACCTAAATGATGATATGAAGCTAAATACACCATTATTTAGTGTATCTAATACCATTCAATTTGATGTTTATTAATCCTATTAGGTTATAGAAGTGCACCCTAGATCATAGTATGATTTGAAGATTGAAGGTGATTTTAATAAACCTTTAGAGAAGACCAAATCCCTTTCTTATTTTATAAGAATAAATAATTAAAATAAAATATAAATATTGAGAAAATATGTTTGATCCAATCGAATGATTAAAGGATATTTTTGAAATAGCTACAATATTATTCCATATATTCATTCTAAATAATAAATTCAATATATTTATCCATTCATTCCTAAGGACACTAACAAGAAATAAAGAGGATTGAAAATAAATAGCCAGGTCCCAATTGTGATTCACATTCATAAGATACAACAAAAAAATTCCAATCTCGATTCACATTTAATTAGTAGCCACCAAAAATTTGGGTAGGCTATTTGGATTTTATGGTCGCCACAATATTCTGTGTTGTTCATCTCGAAAGCCACCACATAGATATTCACGCAGTTTGCCCCTATAACCACCATGCCACAATAATTTTAAACCTTTTACGTCACTAAAAATATCGGGAAAGAGACAAGTGTTCAGTCCGACGAGGCTCAATATTTGAACCTTGGACCTTTGCCCCCTTACAAGGTTTGGTCGAACCAATTGGTCTACTCCTTAGATCTCCAATATCTTGTTATGTTAAATATAGAAAATACATTAAAAACAATTGAATTAAAATTCCACTTCTAAGAAAATTTACTATATTCTTATTAAAGTTGTCCTATGATGAATGTGAACTCCAATTGGTTTTCTAAAAATATTCACTTGAATGGTAGAACTTCATTTCAAAATCTATTTTCTCTTGCATCTTTAGTTGAGGATTTTTTTTCTTGCACGATTTTTCCTTCAAAATATATGCTTTTGTTTAAGAATTTAATATTTCTCAAAATAGATGCCTCAAGTTGCATAAAAGTGTCCCATACATGAAAATCAATGGATTAATCATTTAAATATTCAAATTCTATTTATCATCCAAAAAAATCTCTACCAAACTCTTTAAAGTTTTTTTTTTTTTCAATATTCTATCTATTACATGATGTTGATATTGTTTCTAGCTGGATTATCAGTGATGTCATCAAAATTATACATATCATAAATGTTTTGATTAAATTAGAGAAACTGGTAACACATAACAATTTTCTACACCTCTTTGCAGGTTCAAATCTGATGTTACTATAACCTCCAGTTTCATCGGGTAAACCTTTTACGTAGCTGACGTGACACGCCCACTAATACTAAGGGTCCGAGGAATTGAAACCTTGTCTCCGCGATTTATTCATTAATTTTATTTTACTCGATGATATAGGAGATTAACAACTAATCAATCTATTAATCTTATTCATGGTTTATTTTATTAATTAACTAAGAACAATATTTAAATCATGAACACACAATTAAGATACCAGATACTTTTATATGTTTAAAACTAGGATACATGGTTATGCAAAGACTTTCACAAATATTCTCACCTTTATTATTTTATTAATAATAATTTATATAAATAAATCAAATCAATAACATATAACATAGATGTTGAAATTATACATTATTTCATAACACTATATCATGTAAAAGCAAACTTTTGCTATTATACATAAATCCAACATTAAATATTTATATCATAAATAAATCATTTACTTTAAAAGTTTTATTTATTTTATATTACTAAAGAATTAAATATTACATAAAAAAATTCTTGATCCATTTAAATCCTATAACTAAATAAATATATATTATTTACATTTAAAATCATCAAATTCAAATAAGTTAAATTTTATTTAGAATAAATAAATAAAATCTATAATTTTTTCTTTATAATTTTAATCTCAAATTTAATTATAATGATTGTTATTATAACTTCAATTCTTAGTAAATTTATGATAAGGTGTAATGGCAGTTGCCTAGTTATTATCATTTATGTGGTTGTGAGGTCGATTCCTCTTGTGTTTGTTTGATATATTTTAAATATTTGTAAACGATGTTCAATATAAAAAAATTTATGATATGGTGGACGACCATCTCTTCAAAGGTTCAAATTTAATTATAAATTATAACCTCAATTCTTAGTAAATTTATGATAAGTTCAAATTTAATTATAATGATTGTTATTATAACCTCAATTCTTAGTCAATTTATGATAAGGTGGACAACCACCATCTTTTCAAAATTTACCGCTTCCAATTTGTCCTATGATTTTGGGAGCAAGTATTCTTTTTATTACTTATCCTATCATGCAATAACGTTACAGGACATAAAAGGACGTACGGAGGCAAGATTTGTGCTTTAGAATCACGTGGTGCTCAACTCTTTGCCACAGCGCAAGAGCCAAGATTCGAACCGCCATACCAGCGATATTCCTTTCCTAAGTAAACAGGACGTTTGCCGGCCATGTTCTATACTGATTCCTCATCGCGGGGATCAACAAACTCGCATGTTCAATTTTGGAGGATGGATACAGAAGAGCCCACAATGGAAGTTAGCAGGCCCTCGAAGCTTCAGTGCAGTGTGGTCCTGCTGGTAATTCTCACTGTTTGCATGTAAACCCATCATTTGCCATCCTTCCTTCAGCCAAATCCCCTCTCAATTTTGTGATGGTGCAACCACATATGCCACGTTATCCTTTTCATAGGTGATGATTTGAGTGGATTTAATTATAGATTTTATAACTTCTCTTAAAATTCTAAGATAGACTTATAGAATAAGATAAAATATAAAATTATACATCATACATTAGTGGCACTAGTGGCACGTCTCCAATGGTAACAGTCGGTCTCATTGTGCCAACATTATTCTCTCCTTTCTACAGTTCGACCGTAACAGTGACCCGAGAAGTAACTACCTCCTCACGGTAAGAAGTTCCATTAATGATTGCCTATGGAATGACAATTGGGACCAGAATGAAACAAAATTTTAATCATTAAATATAAGAAAAAAAAATCAACCACATGACCCAGTTAATAATCCTATTTGAACCCACCAGATAATGCGGTAGAGCAGACGGTACTTATTATCCAAGCTCAACTAATGTGCAAACTGTAGAGGAACGAGAAGACCTGTGGGCCACAATAGAATAATGTAGTTCTATTCACGAAAGTGGCAAAAGTGACGAAAGTTGTATACCACTTTGCTCCACAGTGTAGCTTACTCATATTGGCCCCATTCGCACCCAACATTTCAGGGTCTGTGTTCTGAGCAGTCTGGCTCATGGGCCTGCGTCAAACATTATGGCCATGGAGGGTATGAAAATTGTCTGTGGTCGCTTCTCTGGATGGCTTATGATGGTTAGTGTTGGTGGA
Source organism: Wollemia nobilis (assembly GCA_028583015.1). Lineage (NCBI taxonomy): Eukaryota > Viridiplantae > Streptophyta > Pinopsida > Araucariales > Araucariaceae > Wollemia > Wollemia nobilis. The sequence continues at coordinate 7,402,045 of JAQPPZ010016348.1, forward strand.
AGAGGGGACCCTGGTTTTGAAATACCACAACGGTCCTCTGCTCACACAAACCCGTGTGGACGTCCATGTGATTTGGTACGTAAAGTTCAGCCCCGTTCAGAGCCATCGTAGTCACTAGGGGGAGACTTTAGGGAAGGCCCCGGGCAGCCTCCATGTCGAAAATGACGGAGGGCAACGACGGCGTCGCCTCCAAAATACGGCTTGCGAAGAGGCCCGACATTGAAACTCTGTAATATTCTCGGTTTTTTTTCCGTTTGATACTGTGTCTTTAGCAACACCATGAAAACACAGAAAATCTTATAATACGGTAAAAATACAGAAAATCGTATACTACGGTCCGAATTTGGTAACCATATCACAAACCCTTCTCTTCGTATATGCAAAGCTAGTTCATTTCTCTTCTCGTCGACTTAAAAATATGGTGCACTTTTCCTTGTAGAGACATCCTGTTATTTAAGTTTCGAGTTTGAATTATATGAAGATGTTTAGTTATAATTTAAAAAAATACTTAAATTATATCCTTATTTATACTTCAGATTATAAATAAATAAAATTGGTGCAGTAATTATAATATAACACTCTACCATAGGATTTTGTTTGGTTAAAAATAAAATGATTATATCTCGGTGAGAGCACAATGGTTCAAAGTGATTGTGTCTTGGTGAGAGTACAATCGTACATGTTTTGTTTTTTTTTTAAGTTCAAGTTATGGTGTAGGATTGTGTGTTAAATTTCTTATTGATAAGTTTACTTCTTCAGTTCACGCGGAACAACACATGGTTTGAGGTTTGGCTCTTTTTTAGAAGGTTCAAGGTTCAAACCATAGGGTTCGGCTAAAAAGAAGATTCAAACCATAGGGTTCGGCTAAAAAGAAGGTCCAAGGTTCAAACCATAGGGTTCGCCTGTGTGTTAATTCCCTATCGATAAGTGTAGCTCTCAACTTTATGAGGGGTCATGGTTGGAAGGAGATTTCCCAGCCCTATGTGTCCATTATAGGGGTTTATCACACTACCCAAATAAATTTTGTTTTGCGATGGGTAATGGTTGGGAGGAGTCAAGGTTCAAACCATAGGGTTCGGCTGTGTGTCAATTCCTTATCGATAAGTGTAGCTCTCAACTTTATGAGGGGTCATGGTTGGAAGGAGATTTCCCAGCCCTATGTATCCGTTATAGGGGTTTATCACACTACCCAAATAAATTTTGCTTTACGAGGGGTAATGGTTGGGAGGAGTCAAGGTTCAAACCATAGGGTTCGGCTAAAAAGAAGGTCCAAGGTTCAAACCATAGGGTTCGGCTAAAAAGAAGGTTCAAGGTTCAAACCGTAGGGTTCGGCTGTGTGTCAATTCCCTATCGATAAGTGTAACTCTCAACTTTATGAGGAATCATGGTTGGAAGGAGATTTCCCAGCCCTATGTGTCCGTTATAGGGGTTTATCACACTACCCAAATAAATTTTGCTTTACGAGGGGTAATGGTTGGGAGGAGACTACTCAATGCTATGCATTCCTCATAGGGGTTTATCACACTACCCAAATAAATTTTGCTTTACGAAGGGTCATGGTTGGGAGGAGACTATTTACGAGGGGTCATGGTTGGGAGGAGACTACTCATTGCTATGCGTTCTTCATAGAGGTTTATCACACTACCCAAATAAATTTTGCTTTACGAAGGGTCATGGTTGGGAGGAGACTCCTATACGAGGGGTCATGGTTGGGAGAAGACTACTTTACGAGGGGTCATGGTTGGGAGGAGACTACTCAGTCCTATGTGTTCGTCATAGGGGTTTATCACACTACTCAAATAAATAAATTTTGCTTTAGGAGGAGACTCTATATGTAGTTCTATTCACGAAAGTGGCAAAAGTGACGAAAGTTGTATACCACTTTGCTCCACAGTGTAGCTTACTTATGTTGGCCCCATTCGCACCCAACATTTCAGGGTCTGTGTTCTGAGCAGTCTGGCTCATGGGCCTGCGTCAAACATTATGGCCATGGAGGGTATGAAATTTGTCTGTGGTCGCTTCTCTGGATGGCTTATGATGGTTAATGTTGGTGGAAGAGGGGCCCCTGGTTTTGAAATACCACAACGGTCCTCTGCTCATACAAACCCGTGTGGACGTCCATGTGTTTTGGTACGTAAAGTTCAGCCCCGTTCAGAGCCATCGTAGTCACTAGGAGGAGACTTTAGGGAAGGCCCCGGGCAGCCTCCATGTCGAAAATGACGGAGGGCAACGACAGCGTCGCCTCCAAAATACGGCTTGCGAAGAGGCCCGACATTGAAACTCTGTAATATTCTCGGTTTTTTTTCCGTTTTGTGTCTTTAGCAACACCATGAAAACACAGAAAATCTTATAATACGGTAAAAATACAGAAAATCTTATACTACGGTCCGCATTTGGTAACCATATCACAAACCCTTCTCTTCGTATATGCAAAGCTAGTTCATTTCTCTTCTCGTCGACTTAAAAATATGGTGCACTTTTCCTTGTAGAGACATCCTGTTATTTAAGTTTCGAGTTTGAATTATATGAAGATGTTTAGTTATAATTTAAAAAAATGCTTAAATTATATCCTTATTTATACTTCAGATTATAAATAAATAAAATTGGTGCAGTAATTATACTATAACACTCTACCATAGGATCTTGTTTGGTTAAAAATAAAATGATTATATCTCGGTGAGAGCACAATGGTTCAAAGTGATTGTTTCTTGGTGAGAGTACAACCGTACATGTTTTGTATTTTTTTTAAGTTCAAGTTATGGTGTAGGATTGCGTGTTAAATTTCTTATTGATAAGTTTACGTCTTCAGTTCACGTGGAACAACACATGGTTTGAGGTTTGGCTCTTTTTTAGAAGGTTCAAGGTTCAAACTATAGGGTTCGGCTAAAAAGAAGGTTCAAGGTTCAAACCATAGGGTTCGGCTAAAAAGAAGGTTCAAACCATAGGGTTCGGCTAAAAAGAAGGTCCAAGGTTCAAACCATAGGGTTCGCCTGTGTGTTAATTCCCTATCGATAAGTGTAGCTCTCAACTTTATGAGGGGTCATGGTTGGAAGGAGATTTCCCAGCCCTATGTGTGTAGCTCTCAACTTTATGAGGGGTCATGGTTGGAAGGAGATTTCCCAGCCCTATGTGTGTAGCTCTCAACTTTATGAGGGGTCATGGTTGGAAGGAGATTTCCCAGCCCTATGTGTCCATTATAGGGGTTTATCACACTACCCAAATAAATTTTGTTTTACGAGAGGTAATGGTTGGGAGGAGTCAAGGTTCAAACCATAGGGTTCGGCTGTGTGTCAATTCCTTATCGATAAGTGTAGCTCTCAACTTTATGAGGGGTTATGGTTGGAAGGAGATTTCCCAGCCCTATGTATCCGTTATAGGGGTTTATCACACTACCCAAATAAATTTTGCTTTACGAGGGGTAATTGTTGGGAGGAGTCAAGGTTCAAACCATAGGGTTCGGCTAAAGAGAAGGTCCAAGGTTCAAACCATAGGATTCAGCTGTGTGTTAATTCCCTATCAATTCCCTATCGATAAGTGTAGCTCTCAACTTTATGAGGGGTCATGATTAGAAGGAGATTTCCCAGCCCTATGTGTGCGTTATAGGGGTTTATCACACTACCCAAATAAATTTTGCTTTTCGAGGGGTAATGGTTGGGAGGAGACTACTCAGTTCTATGCATTCCTCATAGGGGTTTATCACACTACCCAAATAAATTTTGCTTTACGAAGGGTCATGGTTGGGAGGAGACTATTTATGAGGGGTCATGGTTGGGAGGAGACTATTTATGAGGGGTCATGGTTGGGAGGAGACTACTTAGTGCTATGCGTTCTTCATAGAGGTTTATCACACTATCCAAATAAATTTTGCTTTACGAAGGGTCATGGTTGGAAGGAGACTCCTATACGAGGGGTCATGGTTGGGAGGAGACTACTTAGTGCTATGCGTTCTTCATAGGGGTTTATCACACTACCCAAATAAATTTTTCTTTACGAAGGGTCATGGTTGGAAGGAGACTCCTATACGAGGGGTCATGGTTGGGAGGAGACTGCTTTACGAGGGGTCATGGTTGGGTCCACTACTCAGTCCTATGCGTTCATCATAGGGGTTTATCACATTACTCAAATAAATTTTGCTTTACGAGGGGTCATGGTTGGGAGGAGATTGCTCAACCCTATGCATAAGGGGTCATGGTTGGGAGGAGACTACTCAGTCCTATGCGTTCGTCATAGGGGTTTATCGCACTACTCAAATAATTTTTTCTTTACAAAGGGTCATGGTTGGGAGGAGACTGCTTAACCCTATGTGTTGGTCGTAGGGGTTTATCACGCTATCCATTTAATTCGTCATAGGGGTTTATCACGTTATCCATTTAATTCATCATAGGGGTTTATCACACTACTTAGTCCTATGCGTTAGTCGTAGGGGTTTATCACACTACCAATTTTATTCATAGGGGTTTATCCACTACCCAAATAAATTTTGCTTTACGAGGGGTCATGGTTGGGAGAAGTCTGCTCAGCCCTAGCCTTAGCCCTATGCGTCGATTGTAGGGGTTTATGAAACTACCCATTTAATTTGTCATAACGGTTTATCCACTATCCAAATAAATTTTTCTTTAAGGGCCATGGTTGGGAGGAGACTGGTCATAGGAGTTTATCAGACTACCCATTTAATTTGAGCCCTTCAAGGGCTAAGTGAATTGGTAATTGTTCGTTTGACGAAACACTTACCAAAAAGAAACCTAGGTTCAAACCTTGGTACATGCGACGGGATGCTTGTTGGAACAGTCACTAAAAATAGCTTGGATGTAACCAACTCCCCTGTGTATTCCCCCAAAAAAGAGTGCTCAGCTATCCCCTTTATAAGAGGTGATAATTCATAATGAAATAGGGATGCCGAACCCTAAACCTAGGTTGTAGGGGTTTCTCATACTAACCAAATCCAACAAAATAAAATAAAAATTAACCAAACTTCCTTATGTATTTAAAAAAAAAATCAACTAAGAATAAAATTTCTCACATTAATCAAATACAAAAAAATAAAATAAAAATTGCATATGTGTTACGCGTTTCACATGGGATTAGTTTCACAACTATTGATGCGACTCGAGCGATGCATATATGTTTTGGGAGACCACTTTTTGAAGAAAACGATACGAAAAACCATTGAGGCTGCCGGTGAGAATAAAGAAAACGGTGGCTTGACACTTAAAGATTTAAAACATAATGGGGATAGTGCTTGGTATTATGAAAGTTTGCACCTTAAGGAAATAAACTATGACATTTAATTATGAAAAATAAAAATTAAATGTAAGTATAATTAATATTTTGTGTTGTAGATGCATAAAATATATTTTAAAAATGTAATATAGTTTCAACCTTAGTTATCAGATGCGGTAGAATATTTGAGATAAAATTCGAAATTCAACGAATTTAAAATCCGGGAGAATAAATTCGTCAAATTAACCTTAAATTCAATATTAATTTTTTTTTTTTTTGAAAAAATTGAAAAAAACTTGTATTAAAACATTAAACAGTTACAATTGGGATAAGACACATCCCAGACGAAAACAATGAAAGCACATGATTACAAGAGAAGAGGAAGATTTGCACTGGATCCAAATCTCTTGAACCAATACCAAGCTAGCTGAGAGAGCTGATAGGTCTGTTACAACAATCGCGAAAACACGCAGCAAACACCAACTTCACCTCTGTCCGCAAAAAAGCTACAAGTCGCGAAATCGCGACACAAGACTCCTCTAACCGCAAAAAAGTCAACCTATTGCAAAATCACGACATGTCGCGAAATCACGACAAAAATCCATCCTTGGCCGCAACGGAGCAACATGTCGTGAAATCGCGACAAAAATCCACCAGCGGCCACAACGACGCAACACGTCACGAAATTGCGACAATTTTCCTCCAGCGGCCGCGATGACGTAACATTTCGCGATATCGCGACAACTTTCCTCCCTTGGCCGCGACGGCGCAACATGTCGTGATATCACGACAATTTTCCTCCATTGGCCGCGCCGGCGCAACATGTCGCGATATCGCGACAACTTTCCCTTGGCGGTAGCGACGGTGCAACATGTCACGAAATCGCGACAACTTTCCCTCGGCGGTAGCGACGATGCAACATGTCGTGATATAGCGACAACTTTCCTCCCTTGGCCGCGACGGCACAACATGTCGCGATATCGCGACAACTTTTCTCCCTTGGCCGCGACGGAGCAACATGTCGTGAAATTGCGATAACTTTTCCTCGACGGCCGTGACGGCGCAACATGTCGCGATATCGCAACAAATTTCCCTCGACGGCAGCGACGGTGCAACATGTCGCGATATCGTGACAACTTTCCTCCCTTGGCCGCGACGGCGCAACATGTCGCGATATCGCGACAAATTTCCTCCCTTGGCCGCGACGGCGCAACATGTCGCGATATCGCGACAACTTTCCTCCCTTGGCCGCGACGACGCAACATGTCGTGATATCGCGACAACTTTCTCGCATCGGCTGCAACAGCGCAACATGTCGCGATATCGCGACAACTTTTCTCCAGTAGCCGCAACGACGCAACATGTTGCGATATCGCGACAGCTTACCGCCAATGGCCGCGATGGCGCAACAGGTCGCGAAATCATGACCAAAACCACCCTTAGCTTTTTCATTGATCATTGTCTCAAGGATCTTTCAAGGCCCTGCCTAATCACCTCATCTTCAATAGGCATGTCACTGTGCAGCTGCACCCCTACCTCTTTCATAGCACCCATCTTAGCTAGGAAATCGGCCGCTTTGTTTAAATCTCTGCTCACATATACTGGAATCACATCATCTAATTCCATCCATAATTTCTTGATTTGAGAGACCAAAATCCTCAACCTCCAAGCATTCAACGAAAAGTTCCTCATGCAGTCTAGAGCTCCAACCAGAATTTGAGAATCAGATTCAAGAATTATCCTCCTGTGACCTCGAGTAATCGCCCAAATAGAGGCAGATTTGATAGCAATGGCTTCTGCTTCATTATTTGTGGCTCTACGCAAACCCTGCAGTTCCCAATAAAGCACTGATCCCTCATGATTCCGACAGACCACGCCAATACTTGCGCTACCCGGATTGCCCTTTGCAGCTCCATCAGTATTGATTTTAGTCCAGCCTTCTGGGGGTGATTTCCAATTGGTTCTGTTCTGTCCCTCTCGCTGGTCAACTCCCTCTTACATTGGCCTAGGAACAACCTGAGTTTCCTCTTTAGCATAGATGGTAACAGTTTTCGTGACTTTGCTCCAGATGACCTACCAAACTCCATCTAGCGAGGAAAAGGTTTCTCTAAAAATTCTAGCGTTTCTCTCCAACCACACTTGCCACCAAATGAAGTATAAACCAAGCTCCCACCCAATTTGAAGAGCTTTGGATGTAAATCTACCCCGCTTCCATCTTTCCCAAATATTAGTCCGATTCATGTCACCATTAACCTAGATTTTATAATGAGAGAGCCAGCGCTTCCAAATCTAACGCGTGAAAGGGCACTCAAACATCAGGTGATCAGCTGTTTCTTTGTTCTTGTGGCATAAAACACATTGAGAAGGGCCGATGATTCCTCTACATTTGAGATTGTCAAAAGTGAGAATACCATTGTGCATAAACTACCAAGCAAAAAAGTTTACTTTCGGCCAGCCCTTAGAGTGCCAAATCTTTCTCCAATCCTCAACCAGAATAGAATGGGGGGAGGGTCTGGGAGCATCTTGTCATATCCGTCCTTCACTGTATAAACACCAAGGCTCCCATAGCCCCAAGCTAATTCATACTCCTCGTCTCTCCCTGTGAAAAACCTTTCTGTCAAGATTTTGGTTAAGATGGGTGCCAACTCCGGGGGGATTGGAATTGGCCACTCCTCCAACCTCTTAAACTTCTTAAACTTATACTCCCCCAGCTGAGAAGTGTTGAAATAACTTTCAATTTGGACCCAACCCATGATTTCTATGGCAGATTTTATTGGAAGTAACTCGAGGAATTCAACAATGATGGGTGGGTACTGATCCCAAGAATCAGTCCAAAAATGGGCCTTCTCCCCTCTCCCCACTTTCCAAAATAGTTGATCTTTAATAACCTGAGATCCTAGCTTGAGAGCTTGCCACACTAAGGATCCAGTACCATTAGACGAAAACAACCCACCTCATTGGGGTTAACTTGACCCAAATATTTACTCGTTAGAATTCTACTGAATAAGGAAGTTGGTTGGGAAATCCACCTCCAGTACAACTTTCCAGCCAAGGCTTGATTATTTAACTTGGATCCTCTCAGTCCCAACCCACCTTTTGCCTTGGGTTGGGTGACTTTATCCCAACCCACTAAGGCCCACTTTCTTTTTCCTTTAGCTCCTTCCCACAAAAACTTCCTAGCCATCCTGTCCAACTCTTTCCATATTGTAAGTGGGGCAGCCAGGATAGAAAATTTGTAGATTGGCATGGCTTGAATGACTGATTGTAAGAACGTTAATCTGCCACCATAACTTAACCACTTGTGAGACCAGTGATTAATTCTGTCCTTGATACACTCCAACATATTCCTCCAAGTGTCTATTTTTAGCCTCTTGAAGTGCAAGGGGATACCCAAGTAAACCATAGGGAGAGAAGTCCTAGTGAATCCCAAGATTTCTAAAATTCTGTTCTGAACCCTCTGCTCTAGATTAAAAAAGACCACTTTGGATTTCTTGTCATTAATGACCTTTTGAGTAGCCCTGATATAGACATTAAGAGTATCCCTAATCATTCTAGCTTCCCTGATGCTGGCTACTCCCATCAAACCAGTGTCATCCACAAACTGCAGGTGCGATACAACTTCATCCCCCACCCTAATACCCAATAATATGCCTTGTTGTCTTCTCCTCGAGAAAAGTCTGCCAAGACCTTCAGCAAGAATGAGAAAAAGATAAGGGGAACAGGGATCCCCCTGGCATAGACCCCGAGAAGCTCCAAAAGGTTGTGAAGGAAGGCCCTTGATAAGCACAAAGTAAGTCGGGGAAGAGACACAGCTCATGATCCACTCAATCCAGCCCTGAGAGAAGCCAAAGGCTGCCATCATTTTAGCCAGGAGGCTCCATTCAACCCTATCATAAGCCTTTGACATATCCAATTTAATGAACATCCCTTTATTACCAGAAGTGTGCATTGAATGGATTGCTTCCTGGGCCACAACCACCCCATCCAGAATCTGCCGTCCCTCAACAAAGCCTCCTTGCTCAGGGGAGATAATGTTGTGAAGAAGAGGTTTTAGGTGCTCAGCCATTACCTTTGTGAGTATTTTGTACACCACATTACATAATGCAATAGGCCTATAATTTGAAATATGAACCCCCTCCTCCCCTTTTGGAATCAAGGTAATGAACGTGTGGTTTATAGATTTAAGCATTCTCTTATTTTCTCTGGATTCTTCAACAATAGCCCTTACATCTTCCTCTAAGCAGTCCTAGAAATCCTAAAAGAACTCAATTGGGAAGCCATCTGGACCAGGAGTTTTACCAGTGCTCATTCCAAAGACCATAGTTTTCAATTCATCCCTATCAATGGGTTTGAGGAGGGCCTGATTTTCATCCTCCGAAATAATAGCAGTGTATGACAGAAATAAATTCATTTTGGGCCTCTACATCTTGAACCACACTTTCCTTAAAAAGCTTTGAAAAATAATCCATAGCATGGGAATGAATACCTGGAAGAGTATCAAAGGAATGACCGTTCTCATCTTGAAGGGCATCCATATTATTCATTTGTCTTCGAGCACAAGCAATCCGATGAAAGAATTTTGTATTTCTATCCCCTTCTAATAACCAGGAAGTTCTTGCTCTCTGTTTCCAATAGATCTCCTCCTGGTTGTCAATGTCCTCAATCGCAGAACGTAAGGCATCATCCTCAACTTTGAGCTAATCAGTTATTACTCCTTCTCTAAACTGTTTTTGGACCTCATCCCAGCGGGCCACCAACGGAGCTCTTTGGGTCTGGAAGTCAGATTTATCAGTTATTACTCCTCTAAATTTTTTTAAGCAAAAAAAGGTTTAATATTTATGAATTCTCCTGTTCTATATACGCAGATCAAATAATGTAGTTTATACGCAGATCAAATAATGTAGTTTGTGTATCGCCTGTTAAACCAACCCGGTCAGGTCACATTTGTTGTTGTAGACTTTATTAAGTGGAAATGATGGAGAATGCGCAGGACCTCGAATCTCCATACATATTCATATTTTTTCACCTTAGTCTCATAATTTTTTTTTTACACAACCTTAATTATTATATATAAATAATATTTAATAATTTAATGTATTAATAGTTTGAATAACGAATGATTTTTAAAAATAGAATAGGTTCACAAATCTAGTGATACCAAACGGCTGCACAACACTAGGTTTAAAAAGATTATGATTGGCGCAAACCCACACCGTAAATGCCAAGTAAAGAAAATGTGAATCGCAGATTTATACCGATTCTTACTAAATGAATATAACTCCGGGTAATTGGATTTGATAGGGGAACAACCCAAACTCATTGGGTGCTGTAATTAAGAGAATGTCATTAATTAGATGTTGGTAAATTGATATCAACAACCTTCTAGCATATTATGTTGTATCCGATTAAAAAAAACAAACAAGTAGTATATATATACATTTATAATATGTCTAATTTTTTTCGAATTTTAAGAGTGTTCAATTGAAATACCAACTCAAAATTCTAACTAAGGTTTCAACAATATGTATATAAAATATTGTACAAAATTAAACATTAAATTGAGATTTCAAAGGTTTTATAACAAAACAATATAAAGATATTTTAAGACTTAATATTACTTTTTTGTTAATGTATAAAATTTATATCTAAAAAGTGTTATATAGTTTCAACAATATATATAAAATATTGTATAAAACTAAACATAAAATTAGGATATCAAAGGTTTTACAATGAATCAATATAGATGTATTTTGGAACTTAATATTACTTCTTTCTTTTCAAGGTTTCTAATTTTTGGAGAATGTCTACTAACTGGACTTTACTAATAGCCATTAATTGTAACCACTTTTCACTTGTTTTATCATCCAAAACTTATTTTAACTTGTTTATAATATGATTGTTGATATTAAATTGTGTCTCCATAGGAGAAAGTAAAACCCAAAAATACATCCACAATTCCTTGCTTTTCGTATACTTCTCTTTGAATTCTTGAGCCAATGTAACAACCTACAACCCATTGTTGGAGAATAATTCTTAAAAAAATATTGTAAAATAAACTATAACTAAATTATCTTCCCCTAAAAAAACTTATTATTAATTCAATATTCCAAATGAATTAAATAAGGGTAAGAGTTTTTATGATCTGAAATGACCAACAATAATAGAAACATCCAATAGAATGACACTATCAACAAATACCCTATCATTGTATTGTCCTTTTACCTTGTACATTTCATAGTTGTCAACGTCTAAGGAAGAAAGGCCATGTCCTTCCTATTTCATTGAATATCCTTCCACCCAATTGAAGATATCACATCTTTGTAAGATGGATCACCCTAAGAACTCCATAACCATGGACCTAAGGCTTCCTTCCCATCACCACCTATAAACTTAATAGGTTAAACCAACTGACTAGCCAACATAGGTACTAATGAATCATTTACCCTATGCAAGGGTACACTAAAGGACCAAGCATATCCCTCAGGAACTTTTACATGCAAGGATACCCCTTTACACACTAAAAGAGTTGACCTTTAATTTCATTATACAATTAACTCTTTCCCTATAACTATATATATATATATATATATATATATATGAGAGAGAGAGAGAGAGAGAGAGAGAGAGAGAGAGAGAGAGAGAGATTATCCTTAATATAGATAGATCAAGTGTGGATCGCCTATAATTCAATATATCATAAGTATTTTGACAAAACATTTTATAAATATTTTTTTAATGCAAATAGATATATGGTAAGGTATAATTTTATAATATTGCTATCAATATTTTAGTTATTATTCATATTCAACTCAAGGAGGGTAACTTTTTATATAATTTTTTGTGATTATATATATATAGATATATATATTTGTGCTTTTTTTCTCTCTCTCTCTCTCTCTCTATATATATATATATATATATATATATATATATATATATATATATATATATATTTGTGCTTTTCTCAAGATGAGTGTTTATTTTGGCTTTTAAATATACCTATAATAATCAATAAATGGAAAACATGCAACTATAATAATACTAAATATAATTTATATATTTGTAATCTACCTATTTAAAATTACATTATAAAGTTATATGACTTAAACCATATGATCCCTCTAGAGTTGTGTGTGGATCTTGCCAACACAAAAATTGAATATATATAAATATTTAATTATAATTAAAACTAAACAACAATTATATTAATAATTTTAAATATACCTTTAAAATTTAAATTACCTAGCCAAGTCTATACCTTTGCTACGAAGGGGTAGTAGATGGATAATTGGTAATGGGAGAAGTGTGGACTTTTGGAATGACCCATGGTTAGTGGAGAGACCCCTTTCTTCTAATCTAGGGTTGTAGTATCTTGAGCCTCTAACCCATTCCTTGGGTAAATTTAAAGTGGTAGATTACATTCTTCAAGGAAATGGGTGGAAGTCCTCATTCCAATTACCCATGACTTTGGGTGGTAGAGAAGCTTAGCAGGTGCTGACAATTATTGCCAAAGAATTACAATTCCAAGTGCTTGTCTTTGAGAATGTGGAAGACAAGATTATCTAAATGAGAGAAAATGAGAGTGGTTTCTTTATTAGACTGGCGTATCAACTGCTAGAACCTAATGTCCATTTCTATCTCCTAAACCAGAGAATTTGAGTTAAGAATTTAACTCCTAAAATCAATCTATTTTTTTTGTTAGCTATCCAGAACAATATCCTATCCATTGAAAACTTGTAGAAGAGTGATATGCTGATCACTAATAGATGTTATTTATGCTAAGCTGATTGGAAATCTACGAATTATCTATTTATCTATTGTCCTTTTTTGTGAAGTATTTTATTACATTTTAGATATGTTTGAGGGTATGTTAGGTGATTTTTTGTGATTTAAGATGCTATAAAAAATCTTTTTAATCAATGGGTCTCCCTCTTTATTGCTCCTAGACTCAGATGCATTTGGAGGTTCTTTTTACCTCATCTTTTTTGAGGTTTATGGAAAGAGAGGAATTCTAGAGCCTTCAATAATAGTAAAAGGGATCCCAGGAGTGTTATCTATATAATTATTTGTAGTGTAATAGCGAATGTTTCCCACGTGTTCCCAAATTTGGGTAAGAATTACCAAAAGAGTTCTCCTATGGAAGTAGATCTAAAAGTAGCACTAGGTTGTCATCGGATTTCTCCTAGCCCTTCTACTTCAAATCCAAGGTGCTTCTACTTTGAATCCAAGGTGATATGTACATTTGTGTCCCCCTCGCATTGGGTGGTTTAATTTGTATTTTAACAGTGCCTCAAAAGGAAATTTGAGCATTTCTAAGGTAGGAGGTGTCATTAGAAAGAATAGGGGTAAAATTATTGTGGCCTTTGCAGAGAACTTATTACTCCAAACCTCTCACTTTGCATAAGCTAGAGTGACCTTCCAAGGAATTAATTTTTTACAAGAAATGAGGGTAAGGAACGCAATGATAGAAGGATATTTTTTGAATGTGATTAATATTATAAACTCCTTAGCTATGAGCTAGAATATATCTAATATTATGGTTAAATAAAGAAGGCATATTCGAAGGATGGATCAAGTTTAGGTGGCACACATTATGAGAGAAGGTAATAAGCTAACATATTGCTTTGCCAACTTAGGTACCATCTGCACTGGTATCACAGTTTGAATATCAACTTTATAATGGAACTATTGAATCTCTTCAATGTAGAGATCTCTTAATGATTGTCAAAAATTCATTCGAATACTGATCAGAATGTTCCATCATCTTAATATCAGATATATGACTAAACTCTTTGGCATCAATAATTGCTCAGTTTTAAATTTAAATTTGCAGAATGTCACTTTATCTGGGTGTAAAGCCCACCTTGCCTAGGGGTTATCTATACCCTTAGGTCATGGGAATTATTAGGTGGATATCCATGGAGGTTTTTGGCTCATAATCTAGAAGGTGAAAATTATGATTGTAACATCCACAGTGGGGAGAGTGTTCTTCTCTTAATGAGTGAGTCAACTAAGGACAAGTTTTGGTTGTTAGTTACCATTTTGGTGAAGGGGTGAGATGGCCAAGAATTTTGAGTCTCAATAATTCAAATGATAAGGATTCTTCCCTTTGGTTCCATTTTTTGTTAGTATTTTTTGAGCTCATTAGTGTCCTTCTGTCTGGGTGGATTGTACCGTCATGTTGGTGTTGTTAGGTGTTTCAGATCTTATGCAAGGATTTTAAGTTAGGGTCCCTAATTTAGGGTTTGTCTAGCTGTAAATATCCATGTTAGCTTTATCTATCATGGTGATTTATTCTAGGTGGAGTTGATGTAAAAGGTTAAGAGACTCCTTTCAAAACCCCCCTTCTTAATCTAACCATATATATATATATATATATATATTCTAATACCTATCACTCCAAAATATTCATTGTAAAATGATATGATTTGAATTTATTTTGAGTATTTCAAAGTTATACGAGTGATTGACAAACAATAAGCTTGAGTGTCAAAAAATTGAATCATAATACAATGATTGTTTAAAGTTTGAAACTTACCATATATATATATATATATAGATATAGATATATTTTTTAAAATAAAGGAAAGAATAAGAAGCTTTGGTATATAATTTTGAATAGAATGAAATCTTGTTTAAAATGTTAAGTTCTTAACCTTGGTTAGAAGGAAAGACTATATTATATTATATATTTATATGTATGATGTCATCTTCAATATTACTGGTAAGTATCAAATCTAGATTTGACAAAAGTCAATGATATTTTCTTTAAAAAGTATGTGAGAAAAATTTAAGTTCTTCATTTGTATACGGGATAGGGTTTACAAAGTAAATAAAATGAATTGGGAAAAAATATTAGTTCAAAAATATATAGGTTTTCTTATCTAATAATACTATTAGAAACAAATCCCACCAAAGGGATCAACTAAATAGAACATAATAGAGATTTTATAATTGATCAAGAAATATATCAAGTAGCCAATAAATAAGAGAATTCTATATATTTTGGTTTGATGCTTGATTATTGTCTAATTTTTTTATTTAATTTTGTCCAAAATAGATATAATTAGGTGTGGCATGCTTACTTTACAAAGGTTCAAGGGTAAAAAAAAATCACAGACCGATAGGCTGCCAAAATTGATGTAGACAAACGAGAAATTGCGAAGCATGAGATTTGATTCTAACTATTGGCTCAGATCCTGAGGTAATATTCCATTTAGTCGAAACCGTTTGTGCGTGATTCCATAGTCAAAAATGTTACTATGGTTTTACAACCGTAGGTCCGCGGTTTCCAACCCATAATCACGCTTTCGTGGTTCCATAGTCCCAAGATGAAAATCACATGCACAATAGAGATCAGTAAATTTAATATTAGCAAGGTTTTATTTGTTTATTGCTACTGTTATTTATTTCACGTAATTATCTGCTTAGGGTGTATGTTTAGTATGGATTTGATTGCTCAAATATACGGGTTCTACTAATCCTTTTGCTGATTTACACATGTGCAGGTGACAGGTATTTTGGATAAGTTGCTGAAGCTGGAGTGGTCCCGTATTGGATACCAAAGTCCACTCACCCCTTTGAAGATGTAACTGGATACGAGGAGAGCATTGTACTTTGCAGAAGATCTAAAAAACTTTTGGATATAAATTTGTACCAAACTAAGACAAAGATTGTAACATTGTACCCAAGTTACTTGGGGCAATATGGAATTTTGTAAATCTGTATCACAAGAATCAATATATATATATATTATATATATATATATAATATTTTATTATTTTAGGCAATTTGTATCTATGTGACTATATATTGCTTACTTTGTCCAAAATAGAAATAATTAGGTGGGGCATGCTTACATTACAAAGGTTCAAAGGTAAAAAAAAATTATTGATTTGAACAATAATTATGGATTATTGATTTATCTTGGAAAGATGGTTGAGGAGAGAAGTCAAGAAAATAGAAGATGAGTTTCAAATTTTGCTTTAAGCTTTCTATTTTCTCCTTTTTACATAAAATAATATGTTGATTTAGAATCTATCAAGATATAGTGGATACTTAATCATGTTGGGATAAATTTTATTTATATCAACTAGAATTCTTACTCACAATCATTTTTCTTGGAAGAATGTTTAGTCACTTGAAGCCCTTCCTAAGGACTAAACATTCTCTTAGAAATAAAAAATTATTATAAGTGATTGTCTATAAATAAGATTATATCATGGACCTTTAAGTTGTCCCTTGTGTAAGAAGGGTTGAGAAACATCAAATAATTTCTTCTCCATTGCCCCTTTACACCATATAGGGTTATTTAAAAAAAAAAAATGTATAATTCCATCAACATTGACAGATTTGATGAAATGATGGATTAATTATTTCAAAGATGAAGCATTACATATTTTATGGATGACTAGTCTTGCGATTTTTTATATTAAAATCTATGGCTTGAAAGAAATAATATAAATTTTAAAAACAAATCTCAAAAACAATGTCCAAGAGTGGAATTGTATTATAGGATCTCTTGTATAATATTTATAGTAATGGTGTCCATCATGGGAAGTCTCAAGTGTGGAAAATATGTACTTTTATATTTGCTATAGGATTTGAACATGCATACAAGGGCCATATACAATAATAGAGTTGACATAAAGGATCAATGTCAATATATGGTGAAATAAAAATATTTACGATTTGGGTTGCTTAAAATTAATTTGGATAGTGCTTCCAAAGGAAATATAGAAAAATTAGTGGAGGTGGTGTTTTTGAAATAGTTAAGGTAATTTGTATCTCACATTGAACCATATGGAACTTCAACTAACAACTATATAGAGGTTATGTCACTCCTTACAATAATCAAGATTCGTATCAGAAAAGAAATAAGATACGTTTAGATTAAATATTATTCAAATAATATTATTTATAGTATCAAAAAATATTAATGTGAGGATGAAATCAATAATAACATTATTTTTATATATTAAGCTACGCATAAGCCAGGAGTGAGTGCAATTAAAAGTGAGCATATTTGAAAGTGAGTGTATCTACAAGTGAGTGCAACTAAAAGTGAGTGCGAGCATGAGTTGGGAGTGAGTATAGCCAGAAGTGAGTGTGAGCATGAACCAAGAGTAAGTGCAACCAAAAGCAAGTGCGAGCATGAGCTAGGAGTGAGGAGGAAGTGTGAGAAGGGAAGTAGAAAGTAGAAAGAAAAGTGTGATCAAGGAATAAGTGACACTTATTGTTCTATATTTTAGGATAATATTAAAGGATTCATTTGAATAAAATCTTGGTAACATGGAAATAAAGTCATTTATGAAAGTCCTTACTAAAAGTATGAATAACCAAGTTAAAAGTATTGATGCCCTAGCTAGTAATAATAGAAAGAGCGAATCTATGGCAAACCTAGTAGAGGTAGAAAATTCTACATTAGAAGTGACTATAAAGGATGAGATGACTGGGCATGATATAATGGTTCTTAAAACCATAGAGTTAATATGTAAGTTTCATGGATATTGGCTAGGTTTTCTACGATACAAAATTTGATCAAGTGGATGTGGGGATTGAATTTAAATTACTCCATAAATTCTCTTCTAAAAGAATTTTTCCTCAATATTTTTTCTAGTTAAGAAATAATGGTGGAGGCCCATGGTTTAGGGGTAAATATGCATTATATTTAAGACCTTGGAGTAAGATTTTTTTTTGTGGATATCAAAACTATTAAAAGATATCTAGTATTGATTAGTCAATTTGGACTTCCATATCAACTCATCAATAAGGATATTTCTAAGAATATTGGTAATACTCTAGGGGAATTCATCCTAGAAGGACCAACTACTAAGGAGAGAAGGCATTTTTTATACACTCAAATATGTGTTGCCATGGACATTTTTAAATATTTACCATATTCAATTAGGATTAAATCTTAATCAAGAGAATAGGATCAACAAGTGGATTATGAAAACATTGCATTTTGATGTTGCAAATATCATGAAACTAGGCATATGACAAGAGACTACAAAATGTAAGTGGAGGAAGAGATATAAATTTTTGGACATGAGGGTAGCTCCAATTTGAAACAAGAAGATCATATCATAGGAGAAGCTAGGCCAAATCAAGGATTTTCCACTCCTAAGAAAGTGGCAAGAAAAATCCCTTCACATCATCAAATGGAAAAGGCTATTTTAGTTCACTTGAATTAGCCATTAGAAGAAAAAAATGATATGGGGGATGAGGAAGTACAATGCACAAGTTCAAATATAGGAGATAAAGGTGTGAAGGAAGAGGGGAAGGCAAATTTTAAAACAAAGGAAGATGAGGATGAAAATTTTAAGGCAAATAACGTGAAGGAGTTCAAGATTAATCCATGTAAACCACCTTTATTATGCTCAAGTAGCATAAAATATTCTCCTTACAATAAAAAAAAAGTACTACGAAGTGTATTACTTGTACTCTAGGATTTCAAGAGTAGTATAATAGATAAAATATTATGGAGTATATCCAAGGAAATTTAGGGTTTCTAGGTCAACGTAAGAAAATAATGACTATAGAGGATCATCTATGCAATTTAGATTTTTTAGGGAAATATTAAAAATACTCTAATGAGGTTATTCCTTTCACTTTTAAATCTTTAGGAAAACATAAATCTTTACAAGGTAAGTCTGATTATGAACAATATGAAAAAATAGAAGAGACTAATGAAGATGAGAGTGTTGGTGAAAATGGAAGAAGGAGAAGAAGAACGTCAAAGTAGGAAAAAAGAGAAAAAGAAATTCAAAAGGATATTGATTTGAGAAGACAAATACACATATCATAGGTGTTAACAAGAAGTGGAGCTAAGCCTACTATTAAAAATAAAAATTGTTGATGAAAATGATAATGGAATATTAGGGGTATGAATAAAACCTTTTAAAAAAAAGCTATTAAGGAATTAATAGGTAGTTATAGCCTTGAGTTTATTTTAATACAAGAAATAAAAATAAGTAGTGAGGAATGTAAGGATGTTATTAAGAAGATTTGGAAGACGTGATTGTTTAATAGTTTCTTCTACATGAGCTTCAAGCGATATTGCAATAATATGGGATAAATGCAAATGGGATGGATAACTATTATAAGTAAAAAGTGATGGATTGTTGGATTATTTTGCATGATATAGGAAAACATCAAATTTGGGGTTATGGTAACTTCATTAGAGATTCCACTCTTGCAGGATCGATTGAAAATACTTAATGTGAGATCACATGGCCCAATAACTTCCCTTCCTTGATAGCAAAAATTGACTTCTTCAGATTAATAGAAATCTTGAACTCACGACACTTCTCAAATACCTGCCTTAGATGAGCAATGTGGTCTTCTCTACGA
Organism: Wollemia nobilis; assembly: GCA_028583015.1. Classification (NCBI taxonomy): domain Eukaryota; kingdom Viridiplantae; phylum Streptophyta; class Pinopsida; order Araucariales; family Araucariaceae; genus Wollemia; species Wollemia nobilis. The sequence continues at coordinate 7,421,620 of JAQPPZ010016348.1, forward strand.
TGTGAAAACATAGTTATATCATCAAGATATATCATAATAATCCTATTCAATAACTCACCAAAAGTGATGTCCATGGCCCTCTGAAAAGTAGCACCGACATTTGACAATCCAAATGGCATCCGTTGGTAGGAAAAATTTCCCCACTTACTAGTGAATGCTATTTTATATTGATCCTCATATTTCACCCAAATTTGATTATACCCAGAGAAACCATTAAGCAATGAGAATCTCTAAGCGCCAACTACTACATTAAGAATTTGATCGATCTGTGGTAGAGGGTAATGGTCCTTAAGTGATGCCTGGTTCAGGTTGCGAAAATCTACACACAATAGAATGTCACCGTTCTTGTTCTGTACTGGGACCAGGATATCCACCCATGTTGAATGCTTTATTGGATAGATTATCTTGGCCTCCAACATCTTCAACAACTCTGCTTTCATAAGGACTTAAATCTTGGGATTGATAGGTCATTGTTTTTGACAAAAAAATTTGACCCCTTCCTGCAGTTCTATAGTATGTTGCATCACATTCTTATTATAACCCCTCAAATTATGGTAGCTCCAGGAAACAATGTATGGATAATCATAACATAATTTCTTGATATCTTCCAGTTCTTCTAGGTTGCCATCTATTCCAACCTTGATGATTTTATCAGGATCCAAATGTAATTCTTTGTACTCCTTTGCATCTACTTTGATCCTGTGCTTCTCAACCTGATCATTCTGGTCGAAGATACTTTCAAGTGTAATCAGTCCCCTAGGGATGTTATTATTTTTCAGTTGAATCATCCCTTATCTCTCTTCTTCGGCAAGAACTCTATCATCAGTACTTGTAGTTTCTTTAAGTAAGAAGTTGACTATTTTCTCATCGTTGTCAAACACTTGCCAATGGATATTGTTTTAGGAACCGAGGGTCTATAAATTACCCTAACTTTCTTAGGCTTTCTAACTACTTGCTCCACAGGAGAGTAATTAGCACCAAGAGATGCCATAATATCTGCATGTTTATTTACCTTTCTCGAAATCGCCTAAACATTTAAATTAGTGAAAGACTCAAAAAAGTCCCACTCTCTATTGCGATAGGCCTTCAAGTAGTTTTGATTTGACATACACTTGTTGGTTGGTGATCTGATTAATTATGAGTTCAGAGTCACCAAAAATCTACAACTACTTGATGCCCATATTTTCAACCTTCTTCAATCCAAGGCATAGTACCTCATATTCAGCGGCGTTATTTGTGCAACCCCAAGTTAACCTATAAGAATAATTTTTTTGCAACCCTTCAAGAGAGATCAAAATAATGCCAGCTTCTACACCATTCTTGCACCTGGCGCCATCAAAATACATTCTGCATAACTGATCTACAATAGGATTGGAAGAATCAGGAACATTCTCTTCAATTTGATCTGGCTTAGTTATAGTATTACAACCAATGTTCATTCCAACCATCGCATTGAAATCCATGAGTGAAAACTTGTCCTCGAGGTGAAGACCACCCAACGACTCCTCCATTAAATCGATATCTTCTATCTCCTCAATCAACATGTTAACTGCTCTTGGAGATTCTTCTTCCTCTAGCTTCTCAATATGAAAAGGTGAGGGCTTCTCATTATGAATGTGAATCCTCTTTCCCTTGAATGGTATCTTTAAATGTGAGTATTCTAAGGAAATATATCCTCCCAGCTTAGCTATGAACTCCCTTGAGATGCACATGCTAAAGTATGGTTCCAGGTCAACCACTACCACTTCCTAGATGACTAATTTATGACATACTATGGAGGACAATGGGAATATCCTTAATTACTCCCATCATCTTGATCGAAGTTTCATACAACTACAAAAATCCTGGGCTACTCCTTGTATTTTCCATTCCCATCACTTCGCATGCTATCATTGGCATGACAGTAGTTGTAGCTCCAAAGTCGATCATACAGTTGTGTACAATCCACCCTTCCATTCTAAGTGATAAATAAAATGGGGGAGGTCTATTTTTTTCCATAGCTAAAGTTGGAAGCGTTTGCGCCAAGACTATTTGAGAAGGATTTTTCTTTTGATATTTAGCAGTATTCAAAGGTTATTGTAGCAGGTCAACCTATCCTGGCAATTGAAGTGCATCATACAAACTTACTTTTGCAAAAATATTTTTCATCTCTTCCATAATATTATAATTCGAAACAGTCAGAGCCTTCTCTTCTACAACTCGCTCATACTTGTCTCGGTACTGTTGGGTAGCTTCCACCCTTTGTCACTTGGTCAAAGATAGGTACTTGAGCCTCTCTTTGGCTTATTCTCTCGTTTCATCTTATGTTTGAGTAGTTGTCACATGTTTTGAGGAAGATGCTCTTGTTTGTGTCCTTCCCTAAGTTTGCTTATGCATCAAATCTTTCAACTTGATGGAATCTTACTCTTTAGCTACCCCTATAGGTATTTTTGCTGGAGGTTGTTGTTTTTCATCCTACACATTTGGTTCTGATGGCACCTTTAAGGGTTCAATCTCAGTAGGATCTACTATTACTAGTTTCTTTCTAGACCGTGTGAGAATCAAAACTTGCTCTACAGAGGACATCATAAAATTTTGACTGGCTTCCCTGATCATATTGAGTTGTCCTCCAGTCGAACTCTCTGCTAGTGTTTGTACATAATTCATATGCACCATGAACGTTTCTTCTACATGAGGATCATTGCATGTTGAGCACCAATACGCCATTTCTATTGTGCTAATTTATTCATTTGCTTGCACCATTGTGCTCTTTTTAGGGCCTCTACTAGTAGATTTCTGCTCTTGAATGATCGATGGAGTTTAGAATCTTTGTGATTGGAATTCAGCATCCACTTGCTTATTTCTTACTGTTGTAAGTTCATTTGATATCATCTTTAAGGCTGCATTATTATATTTCACCTCTTGCAACAACATCGTGAAAGGATCAAGATTAGAAGATGCGGGAGGTGTAGATAGAGGTAAAGATGTTGGAGGCACGGGCAATGGTAATGGAACTGGTGGTGCTGGTATCGCAAGAGCAGGAATAGAAGCAAGCAATTATGGAAGTGAATGATTAGGTAGCTATGGGAAGCTTGGAGCTATATGTCATGGAGTAGGAATAAGTGCAATCTGAGGCTGACCCGAGCTCCATGAGGGAACTAGGTACATGGAAGGCATAGGCTATGAAAATGCATAGGAATATAAATATTGTGGAAGATTAGGAACAATGGGCATAGTCATCTTTGGAGGAAGTCTACCTATAGTAATCAGATCATATTTGGCCTTCTATGCATGCGTATAAAGGTTTGGGAATGTATTAACATTGGATTGACATACAACCATACTAATTTCAGTGTTAAATGCCCTAAGATAGTAGAAAGCAACTTGCTCATGTGTGGGACGTAGATCATCAGGAACTCTTTGCCAACTTTGGGTGAATCTGACATTAAAATAGACTATTTCCTCTTATGGGTGTCTTTGAATCATTGTGAATTGGTGCAAAAAGGAGTATGGATCAACTTGTTCATGGAAATTCTTAATCAGCAACTCTGCTAACTGATCCCATGATGTAATAGTACCTGGTTGCAGTGATCGGTACCAATATAGCAATTTTCCTCTCAGCGACAATACCAGTAATTTTATCATCACATATTCATCTATTATGTCGTGGATGGTTGCCAATGAAGCTACATCTTGGATATGCTCATATACAATTTTTCCAATATTGTCATAGGTCAGAAAAGCCTTCAAAGCAGCTTGGGGCACTGGATTTTGTACTTGTAAGTTCAAAGCCCTTGAGCTATTCAATGCTGGGAACTGCCTTGGTGGTGGATTTTGAGCCATGTGGACTAGTATATGAGGTGGATCTCGAGGAATACCAGTAGTCGTATGGGGTGGAGGTTGAGGAAGACTAGTGGCAGTACTACCTGGGCTTATAAGAGCAGAAAATACACTAGCTAGTCGTGATGATGTGACAGACGATATATGGGATATATGAGGTAATGAATATGTATGAAAAAAAGTGGCTAATTGAGGATGTTCACCTAGCCTTTGGATATCTAGTTCATAGAATTCAATTTTGTGATCTAGATTTTTAGCCTTTGATATTGTATTCATGAGACACAACTTTTGCTGTACTCATGTGTGGAGATTTTTGAGTATAATCGAGTCGCCAGATGTTCTAATTCTACAACACGAAGGCAAACATCAAACCTTAATGCTATTTAAAGTGGAACTTTTGAAGTTCCAAAAAACTCTTGGCATTGCTGGGTTTGTCAACTTGGGATAATACTTGTTCCACCGACTATGGATCTTACTGGGACAGAAACTACCTGTCCCATCGGGTGTGCCAAAAATTATTGGTCAAATATCTGCCTAATCATACAAAACTGTGTTTGTGCACCCTAGACATGGCCAACATTGAAATATCGAAGGAACGAGATGTCCCCTGTGTCAATATCCAGAGAGGGCTAGTTACCTTACTAATTCTAAAATGGTTGAAGAGTAAGGATGCAGGAAAGAAATCAAAAAATGCATAAAGAAATGGGAAATATGGCCACAGGATGACTGTGTAGGATGGGAATAGATTGATAGTAGGAATTCACACCAAGCTGAAAATAGCATGCAAATAGATGATCAAACAACAAAATTTTTGTATAACTTCGCACATGTAATCTTCAGATCAACACTCCAACACTCACTCTCTCACTTGCAATATTTAAATCCAACTTGCAAAATTTAAATCTAGAAATTGATGTTTTTTTGTAATTAAAATCAACAATTTTTTACCTTTTATCCTCTATAAGGTAAACATCCCCTACTTAATAATTTCCATTTTGGATAAAAAAAAATGAAGGGATAAGACAATATACCCTCATTTATTGAGGCATGATATTAGGTAGAATTTATTTCTAATCATTTTATTACACAACAAAACCTATATATTTTGTAAGTAACAATTTTACCCAATTTTTTACTTGATTATTGAATAATCAAATCGGATTTATTGCCTGATACTAAACTATTAATTCTATAGTTTTGCAAGCATGCAACTTTATTATTCTTTCATTTGTAAACCCTATCCCATATACAAATGGGAAAACTAAATGTTTCTTCACATCCTTTCTAACAAAAATATCTTTGAATATTGCCGTATATGGATGTGATACATATAAAAATAGAATACAATGTAGGTTTTTTTTCCAACCAAGTTTAAGAACTTACCTTCCCAAATTTCCAAACAATATTTCATTCTTTTCAAAATTCTATACTAAATCTCCTTGTTTTTCCTTTATTATAACAAGGAATATCTAAATATATTGATGGTATTTTTCAAACTTTTTTTTTTAAGCGAAAAACCCCTTGCGGGGCCGCATTGGTCTGAGAGACCACGAACAGGAGGTTCTATACCGTCAAAGTCACTCGGGATTCACACCCAGCCCTGCCCGCACCAACATTATCAATTGGATTTTGGGTACCCAATTCAACTTTTTGGTAGACTAGAGATTTGAACCTGAGACCTCCCTTGGAGGATTGCCCTCTCCTCTCCAACTCACCTACAACACCCGGGTATTTTTCAAACTTGAAACAAGCATGACATTATGATATAATTTATTGACACTCAAGTTTATTGTTTTATAATCACTCATATGAATTTTAAGGCCTCAAGATAAATTCAAATAATATCATTTTATAATGAAGCTTTATGGAGTGTTAAATGCTGGAACATAAATTTTAAATATATAATTTTTATTTAGATTTATTAGAATTATACATTTATATTTATTCATTTTTTATGTTGAAAAGATATATTTCACAAAATTGAAGAGATAATATGGGTTAATTCATGTCACTTTATAATGTAATTTTTAGGTTTTGAAATGTATATTATAAATATATAAATTATATTTAGTTATGTCACCTTATAATGTAATTTTTAGTTACTGAAATGTAGATTACAAATATATAAATTTTATTTAGTTTTATTATAGTTACATGTTTTTCATTTATTTATTACTAAAGGTATATCTAATGAACTCTCATCTTTAGGAAACTACAAACAAATTAAAAACATAAATCATATCCTTCCCTTAGATCTATTTTTCTAGTTTCATTCTATATAAAAATGTAAAACGCTATTGACTCTTTGTTCCCTACCATATATAATTATGAAACATTACAAAAAATACATTGTACTTCTTAAGTTATATTAATTTATATATATATTATCTGCACAAATAGATATAGGATAAGATATATTTAGATTAGTTAACTTAGAGTAAAATAATTGGTCATTCTATACATTATTGGTACCATTTTTGTTTGTTGGGATATCTATATTAAAAGCAACTACAAATTATTTTAAAATTAAATCCATAATCATATCCAATATTAGATGAGTCTTCTTACCTCTCTTACAAAATACTTACTTATCATGAAAAGTCACAAATATGGAAAAAAATGTACTAATAACTTATTGGTTACAAGATTTGAATATACATATGCATTTTTTTAGATAATACTTTCTAAAGAAGACCTTGGCAAATTTGGTAAAAGAGGCGGTTTTGGAAATGATGAAGGTAAAATTATTCTCACCTACTTAGAATCATATAACAAATAACTATATGAAGGCTAAGGAATGTTTTATAAGGATCAAGATTTTTATTGAGATACAATTGACACATATTTTAATTGAAAGGGTTTTACATATTAATATTATTTCTATTAATAAAAATGAATGTGAATACTCAAATCAACAATTATATAAATTTTTGTAGTCATCAATTATTGACAATAATAATGTCATTGGTATGTGAACATATTTATAGGGAATTAAAGAAGGTGATAAATTATTTAGGTAAGTATAATGATGATCTCTAGCTTGATGAATTTGAAGCTCTAAAATTTAATTAGTATAGAGATATTATATCTCTCATTATAAATAATTTCAATTATTTTATTAAGGAAAATAGTGGTTCAATAAGAAAGAAAGTTGAAAATATATTTAATAATATACAACCTACAAACGATCCATAAAATTTGTAATATATATAGATAGATAGAGAGATAGATAGATAGATAGATATATAGATAGATATATAAATAAATATATAGATAGATAGATAGATAGATAGATAGATATATAGATAGATAGATAGATAGATAGATAGATAGATATATAGATAGCATGACCTTAAAGTACAAGTTAATATATACGTACAAAAAAATCTATGAGAATTTTATCCACAAGTTGCTCAATATATGTTTTATCCATGCTTAATCATCAAATAAAATTTATAATAAATAACTATTCATTCAATTATTCGCTTGCTCCCATTTATAGAAAAGTTTACTCAAAATTGTATAGCTACCCAATAAATGAATCAAAATCCTTTGAGCATAGATCATATTACTAATGTAAATACAGAACTAGGAACCTTGAATAACAATATTATACCCTTATACAAGTTATGTAGTTGACACCATGAAGATCCTCCATAACCCTTTGTAAACATGCTAGTTAATAAATGTCCATGGTGGTAGCTAGCTTAAGCCCCTTACGATAAGCAAGTAGACTAGGATCAAAATATGGCTATGCAACAAGTGGAAAACATAACCCCAAAATCCAAAGTCATGTACCAAACAAAATATAATATGAAAACATCTAATATCAAAATAAAAACAAACCCCTTTCACAAAAAACCAAAACCCCATATATTGCAACACTAACCTGGTCTCATCTACTAGTCCTCGAGAACCATAACCTTTCAAAATAGAGGTTGTCCTAGAAAAAAAATTATTATGGAAAAAACCAATTGTAAAAAGTTAATAAATTTCAAACTACCTTATAAAAATATTACTACACTAAAAAGTTCATAAGCACCTCTAATCTCTTGAGGGTATATACTAAAGAAAAATGAATGAAACAAGCCCAAAATTTCATCCCATAACAAATTTTACATTACTTCTTGAATTCACATGTAAGTTGTGGTATCATAAAATATTGTTGATAGAGATGCATTATTGATGTATATCGATAGATAGATATTCAATAACCATCCAAAAAAACTATGAAGTTCTTCATTAACAACAATATCAACCCTTACAAGACTCTGGAAATACATGAGAGGGAAATGAGCAGATTCCCATATTAAAATCTATTCCTACATCCAAAGTCAAGCAATTTCCACACCTACCAGGAAAAACATAAAATATCTATGGAAAAATATAAATGCCTATGAAAAATATACTCAAACAGATACCCAGAGCTCTAGTTATGGCCCCAACAAGCTCATGTATCTTTTATGACATCATTATCCTCTGATTGAAAGGAATGTAGCTCCTGCAAGTTTAGCTTTTCAAACTCTCACAACTGATCTAATAGCACTTGATGTAAAAACAAAGATAAATCTTCAATAACCATCCAAAAAAATTGTGAAGTTCTTCATTAATAGCAATATCAACCCTTACAAGACTCTAGAAATACATGAGAGGGAAATGAGTAGCTTCCCATATTAAAATCTATGCCTGCACCCAAAGTCAAGCAATTTCCACACCTATCAAGAAAAAACATAAATGCTTGTGGAAAAACATAAATGCTCAAATGGACACCCGAAGGTCCAATTATGGACCTAACAAGCTCATGTGTCTTTTGTGACATCAATTATAAAGGTAAAAGGTAAAAAATTAAAGTGGTTATTAAAATCCACCATACCATAGGCCATATGAGATAATATAGAGAATGTTATTTACATGATATATGTTTATCCAATCAAACACTAGTTATCAAACTCTACCCATATTAGATTCAAACCTTGAGCCTTCTATTTGAAATTCCAAAGTCTTACTATTAAGTTCTCCTCAATCAAATCATTTACACTTTGAGATCAAAGCCTCATACCATAGTTATTACTAAATTTATATGCAATTTTTTTATCCATTAAAGAACTTGAGAAAGTAAACAATATCCATTGAAGAATACATTGTGCATTCCTACCACACACTATTTTCTTTGAGAATTTCCCTTTAATGATTAAAATATTTTCCAATACCAACAATATAACCACAACCCAAGCACCCTTTCATTAGCAACAAAATGAACATTCATTCATTTCCTCGTCCTTTATCATCAACTAAGACATTAGCAAGAAATGCCCTCTAAGAAAACATACTCTAGGATGAATCATGACTCCTTAATAACACTAAAAGCTCCTCTCTTGAGACACACACAACACTCCAAAAAGCATAAAAAATTTCATACACTTATAAAATCATTATTGTTTCCATAGTCAAGCATCTCAATGACAATTACATTCTCAAAAATCTCTAAGTAAAATAGCAGGATTGAACTATAATTATTACACCACCACCATAAGTTCTCAATGCTCCTCTACTTCATAGTAGCATCCTTGCATCTCTACGTATCCTCTCTATCATGGTGGGCATCCTCTCAAATCCATATGTAAACCTTTTTTCATGAAATACCTTAGCCCACAAATTCATCATATTGATAGTTACCTCACCCATGTAAGGAAGTAATAGATATGTATCATTTATCATAAAAAATATATTATCTCCAAGAGAAACATAGACAAAAACATTGGATGGTTTAACAAAACTTTATCACTCAATACCTTCTACCTCTACCCAAAATTTTAAATTATCTAACCCAACATCCAAAGTTGCTTAACATCCTTCTAAAAATACACCACTGCCATTAATGGAAGTGCTATGGTGGCAATAACCTTAATTTATATATAATTAAGATTTAAAATATAAAATTATATATGTGTGTAAACATTATTTTAAATGATGTCCAAAATTTGGTCTTTGTATTTCATCCATGTTCCATCAACAAGAAAAAGTTTCAATAAAAGTATTTTCTATAAATATTAGAAAAATTCAAAAGAAAAAATTAATTATGTTTACATGTAATATATTTATATACACACTTAATGGTAATGGTAACAAAATTTCCAATGGAATTTTAATAGGATGACATGTAAAATAAAATAAAATGCTAAGTAGGAAATATGAAGATATAGAATTTGATGTTTACCTTATAGAGGATCAAAGGTAAAAAATTGTTTATTTTAATTACCTTATCACATTCAATCTATCTTGATAAAACTTAAAAAAATAAGAAACATGTACATCCTCTCTCTCTCTCTCTATATATATATATATATATATATATATAGAGAGAGAGAGAGAGAGAGAGAGAGAGAGATTATCCTTGTTTATTTTAAGTTTTATCAATATAGATAGATCAAGTGTGGATCAACTATAATTCAATATATCATGAGTATTTTGACAAAACACTTTATAAATATTTTTTTAATTCAAATAGATATATGGTAAGGTATAATTTTATAATCTTGCTATCAATATTTTAGTTATTATTCATATTCAACTCAAGGAGGGTAACTTTTTATATAATTTTTTGTGATTATATATATATATATATATATATATATATATATATATATATATATATATATATATATATATATATATTTGTGCTTTTCTCAAGATGAGTGTTTATTTTGGCTTTTAAATATACCTATAATAATCAATAAATGGAAAACATGCAACTATAATAATACTAAATATAATTTATATATTTGTAATCTACCTATTTAAAATTACATTATAAAGTTATATGACTTAAACCATATGATCCCTCTAGAGTTGTGTGTGGATCTTGCCAACACAAAAATTGAATAAATATAAATATATAAATATTTAATTATAATTAAAACTAAACAACAATTATATATTAATAATTTTAAATATACCTTTAAAATTTAAATTACCTAGCCAAGTCTATACCTTTGCTGCGAAGGGATAGTAGATGGATAATTGGTAATGGAAGAAGTATGGACTTTTGGAATGACCCATAGTTAATGCAGAGATCCATTTCTTTGAATCTAAGGTTGTAGTATCTTGAGCCTCTAACCCATTCCTTGGATAAATTTAAAGTGGTAGATTACAATATTGAAGGAAATGGGTGGAAGTCCTCATTCCAATTACCCACAACTTTGGGTGGTAGAGAAGCTTAGCAGGTACTTAAAATTATTGACAAAGAATTATAATTCCAAGTGCTTGTCTTTGAGAATGTGGAAGACAAAATTATCTAAATGAGAGAAAATGAGGGTGGTTTCTTTGTTAGATTGGCGTATCAACTGCTAGAACCTAATGTCCATTTCCATCTCCTAAACCAGAGAATTTCGGTTAAGAATTTAATTCCTAAAATCAATCTATTCTTTTTAGCTATCCAAAACAATATCCTATCCATTGAAATCTTGTAGAAGAGCGGTATGCTGATCACTAACAGATGTTATTTATGCTAAGCTGATTGGGAATCTATGAATTATCTATTTATCTATTGTCCTTTCTTTTGTGAAGTATTTTATTACATTTTAGATAAGTTGAGGGTATGTTGGGTGATTTTGGGTGATTTAAGATGCTATAAAAAACATTTTCAATCAATGGGTCTCCCTATTTATTGCTCCTAGACTCAGATGCATTTGGAGGTTCCTTTTACCTCATATTTTTTGAGGTTCATGGAAATAGAGGAATTCTAGAGCCTTCAATAATAGTAAAAGGGATCCCAGGAGTGTTATTTATAGAATTATTTGTAGTGTAATTGAGAATGTTTCCCACGTGTTCCGAGATTTGGGTAAGAATTACCAAAAGAGTTCTCCTGTGGAAGTAGATCTAAAAGTAGCACTAGGTTTTCCTAGGATTTCTCCTAGCCCTTCTACTTCAAATCCAATGTGCTTCGACTTTGAATGCAAGGTGTTATGTACGATGGTGTCCCCATCCCATTGGGTGGTTTAATTTGAATTTTAATAGTGCCTCAAAAGGAAATTCGAGCATTTCTATGGTAGGAGGTGTCATTAGAAATAATAAGGGTAAAATTATTGTGGCATTTGCAGAGAACTTACTACTCCAAACCTCTCACTTTGCATAAGCTAGAGTGACCTTCCAAGGAATTATCCTTGTTTATTTTAAGTTTTATCAATATAGATAGATCAAGTGTGGATCAACTATAATTCAATATATCATGAGTATTTTGACAAAACACTTTATAAATATTTTTTTAATTCAAATAGATATATGGTAAGGTATAATTTTATAATCTTGCTATCAATATTTTAGTTATTATTCATATTCAACTCAAGGAGGGTAACTTTTTATATAATTTTTTGTGATTATATATATATTTGTGCTTTTCTCAAGATGAGTGTTTATTTTGGCTTTTAAATATACCTATAATAATCAATAAATGGAAAACATGCAACTATAATAATACTAAATATAATTTATATATTTGTAATCTACCTATTTAAAATTACATTATAAAGTTATATGACTTAAACCATATGATCCCTCTAGAGTTGTGTGTGGATCTTGCCAACAAAAAAATTGAATAAATATAAATATATAAATATTTAATTATAATTAAAACTAAACAACAATTATATATTAATAATTTTAAAAATACCTTTAAAATTTAAATTACCTAGCCAAGTCTATACCTTTGCTGCGAAGGGATAGTAGATGGATAATTGGTAATGGAAGAAGTATGGACTTTTGGAATGACCCATGGTTAATGTAGAGATCCATTTCTTCTAATCTAAGGTTGCAGTATCTTGAGCCTCTAACCCATTCCTTGGGTAAATTTAAAGTGGTAGATTACAATATTGATGGAAATGGGTGGAAGTCCTCATTCCAATTACCCATGACTTTGGGTGGTAGAGAATCTTAGCAGGTACTGACAATTATTGCCAAAGAATTATAATTCCAAGTGTTTGTCTTTAAGAATGTGGAAGAAAAAATTACCTAAATGAGAGAAAATGAGGGTGGTTTCTTTGTTAGATTGGCGTATCAACTGCTAGAACCTAATGTCCATTTCCATCTCCTAAACCAGAGAATTTGGGTTAAGAATTCAACTCCTAAAATCAATCTATTTTTTTTTAGCTATCTAGAATAATATCCTATCCATTGAAAACTTGTAGAAGAGCGGTATGCTGATCACTAATAGATGTTATTTATGCTAAGATGATTGGGAATCTATGAATTATCTATTTATCTATTGTACTTTCTTTTGTGAAGTATTTTATTACATTTTAGATAAGTTGAGGGTATGTTGGGTGATTTTGGGTGATTTAAGATGCTATAAAAAACCTTTTCAATCAATGGGTCTCCCTATTTATTGCTCCTAGACTCAGATGCATTTGGAGGTTCCTTTTACCTCATATTTTTTGAGGTTCATGGAAATAGAGGAATTCTAGAGCCTTCAATAATAGTAAAAGGGATCCCAGGAGTGTTATCTATAGAATTATTTGTAGTGTAATTGAGAATGTTTCCCACGTGTTCCGAGATTTGGGTAAGAATTACCAAAAGAGTTCTCCTATGGAAGTAGATCTAAAGTAGCACTAGGTTTTCCTCGGATTTCTCCTAGCCCTTCTACTTCAAATCCAAGGTGATTCTAATTTGAATGCAAGGTGATATGTACATTGGTGTCCCCATCCCATTGGGTGGTTTAATTTGAATTTTAACAGTGCCTCAAAAGGAAATTCGAGCATTTCTATGGTAGGAGGTGTCATTAGAAATAATAGGGGTAAAATTATTGTGGCCTTTGCAGAGAACTTACTACTCCAAACCTCTCACTTTGCATAAGCTAGAGTGACTTTCCAAGGAATTAAATTTTTACTAGAAATGAGGGTAAGGAACGCAATGATAGAAGGAGATTTTTTGAATGTGATTAATATTATAAACTCCCTAGCTCTGAGCTAAAATATCTCTAATATTATGGTTAAATAAAGAAGGCATCTTCGAAGGATGGATCAAGTTTAGGTGGCACACATTATGAGAGAATGTAGTGAGCTAACATATTGCTTGGCCAAATTAGGTACCACCTACACTGGTCTCACAGTTTGAAGATCAACTTTCTAATGGAACTATTGAATCTCTTCAATGTAGAGATCTCTTAATAATTTTCAAAAATTCATTCGAAGACTGATCAAAATGTTCCATCATCTTAATATCAGATAGATGACTAAACTCTTTGGCATCAATAATTACTCAGTTTTAAATTTAAATTGGCAGAATATTACTTTATCCGGATGCAAATACCACCTTGCATAGGGGTTATCTATATCCTTAGGTCATGGGAATTATTAGGTGGCTATCCATGGAGGTTTGTGGCTCATAATCCAGAAGGTGAAAATTATGATTGTAACATCCACAGTGGGGAGAGTGCTCTTCTCTTCATGAGTGAGTTAACTAAGGACACATTTGGGTTGTTAGTTACCATTTTAGTGAAGGGGTGAGATGGCCAAGAATTTTGAGGCTCAATAATTCAAATAATAAGGATTATTCCCTTTGGTTCCATTTGTTGCTAGTATTTTTTGTGCTCATTAGTGTCCTTCTATTTGGGTGGATTGTACCATAATGTTGGTGTTGTTAGGTGTTTCAGATCTTATGCAAGGATTGTAAGTTAGGGTCCATAATTTAGGGTTTGTCTAGCTGCAAATATCCATGTTAGCTTTATCTATCAAGGTGATTTATTCTAGGTGGATTTTATGTAAAAGGTTAAGGGACTTCTTTCAAAACCGTCCTTATTAATCTAACCAAAAATATATATATTCTAATACCTATCACTCCAAAATATTCATTGTAAAATGATATGATTTGAATTTTTTAAGGATTTCAAAGTTATATGAGTGATTGACAAACAGTAAGCTTGAGTGTCAAAAAATTGAATCATAATACAATGATTGTTTAAAGTTTGAAACTTACCATATATATATAGATATATTTTTTAAAATAAAGGAAAGAATAAGAAGCTTTGGTATATAATTTTGAATAGAATAAAATCTTGTTTAAAATGTTAAGTTCTTAACCTTGGTTAGAAGGAAAGACTATATTATATTCTATATTTATATGTATTATGTCATATTCAATATTATTGGTAAGTATCACATCTAGATTTGAAAAAATTCAATGATATTTGCTTTATAAAGTATGTGAGAAAATTTTAAGTTCTTCATTTGTATATGGGATAGGGTTTACAAAGTAAATAAAATGAATTGGGAAAAAATATTAGTTCAAAAATATATAAGTTTTCTTATCTAATAATACTATTTGAAACAAATCCCACCTAAGGGCTCAACTAAATAAAACTTCACAATAAATATTTTATAATTGATCAAGAAATATATCAAGTAGTCAATAAATGAGAGAATTCTATATACTTTTGTTTTATGCTTGATTATTGTCTAATTTATTTTTTTAATTTTGTCCAAAATAGAAATCATTAGGTGGGGCATACTTACCTTACAAAGGTTCAACAAAAAAAAAAAAATTGGAGACCGACAGGCTGCAAAAATTGATGTAGACCAATAAAAAATTGCGAAGAGTAAGCTTTGATTCTAACCATTGGCTCAGATATCAAGGTAAAACTGTTTGTCCGTGATTCCATAGTTAAAAATGTGACTCTACAGTTTTACAACCACAGGTTCACGGTTTCCAACCCATAACCATGATTCCGTGGTTGCAGTCCCGAGATGAAAATCACATGCACAACCGAGATCAGTAAATTTAATATTAGCAAGGTTTTATCTATTTATTGCTATTGTTATTTATTTCACACAATTATCTGCTTAGGGTGTATGTTTAGTATGGATTTGATTGCTCAAATATACAGGTGCTACTAATCCTTTTGTTGATTTACATGCGTGCAGGTGACAGGTATTTTGGATAAGCTGCTGAAGCTGGAGTGGTACCATATTGGATACCAAAATCCACTCACCCCTTTGAAGCTGTGACTAGATACGGCGAGAGCATTGTACTTTGCAAAAGATTTGGAAAACTTTCGGATATAAATTTGTACTATATATATATATATATAAGATTTTATTATTTCAGGCGATCTGTATCTGTGTGACTTTATATTGCTTACTTTGTCCAAAATAGAAATCATTAGGTGAGGCATGCTTACCTTACAAAGGTTCAAAGGTAAAAAAAATTATTGATTTGAACAATAATAATGGATTATTGATTTATCTTGGAAATATGGTTGAGGAGAGAAGTCAAGAAAATAGAAGATGAGTTTCAAATTTTGCTTCAAGCTTTCTATTTTCTCATTTTTATGTAAAATAATATGTTGATTTAGAATCTATCAAGATATAGTGGATACTTAATCATGTTGGGATAAATTTTATTTATATCAACTAGAATTCTTACTCACAATCATTTTTCTTGGAAGAATGTTTAGTCACTTGAAGCCCTTACTAAGGACTCAACATTCCCTTAGAAATAAAAAAAATTATTATAAGTGATTGTCTATAAATAATATTATATCGTGGACCTTTAAGTTGTCCCTTGTGTAAGAAGGGTTGAGAAACATCAAATATTTTCTTCTCCATTGCACCTTTACTTACACCATATAGGGTTATTTAAAAAAAAAATCATGTATAATTCCATTTGACAGATTTGATGAGATGATGGATTAATTATTTCAAAGATGAAGCATTACATATTTTATAAATGACTAGTCTTGTGATTTTTTATATTAAAATCTATGGCTTGAAAGAAATAATATAAATTTAAAAAAAAATCTCAAAAACAATGTCCAAGAGTGGAATTGTATTATTGAATCTCTTGTATAATATTTATAGTAATGGTGTCCATCATGGGAAGTCTCAAGTGTGGAAAATATGTATTTTTATCTTTGATATAGGATTTGAATATACATACAAGGGCCATATACAATAATAGAGTTGAAACAAAGGATCAGTGTCAATCTACGGTGAAATAAAAATATTTACGATTTGGGTTGCTTAAAATTAATTTGGATAGTGCTTCCAAAGGAAATATAAGGAAAATTAGTGGAGGTGGTGTTTTTGAAATAGTTAAGGTAATTTGTATCTCACATTGAACCATATGGAAATTCAACTAACAACTATATAGAGGTTATGTCACTCCTTACAATAATCAAGATTGGTATTAGAAAAGAAATAAGACACGTTTAGATTAAATATTACTCAAATAATATTATTTATAGTATCAAAAAATATTAATGTGAGGATGAAATCAATAATAACATTATTTTTTATATATTAAGCTAAGCATAAGCCATGAGTGAGTGCAATTAAAAGTGAGCATATTTGAAAGTGAATGTATCTAGAAGTGAGTGCAACTAGAAGTGAGTGCAAGCAAGAGTGGGGAGTGAGTATAGCCAGAAGTGAGGGTGAGCATGAACCAAGATTAAGTGCAACCAAAATCAAGTGCGAGAATGAGCTAGGAGTGAGGAGGAAGTGTGAGAATGGAAGTAGAAAGTAGAAAGAAAAGTGTGATCAAGGAATAAGTGACACTTATTGTTCTATATTTTAGGATAATATTAAAGGATTCATTTGAATAAAATCTTGGTAACATGGAAATAAAGTCATTTGTGAAAGTCCTTACTAAAAGTATGAATAAACAAGTGAAAAGTATGGATGCCCTAGCTAGTAATAATAGGAAGAGTGAACCTATGGCAAACCTAGTATAGGTAGAAAATTCTACATTAGAAGTGACTATCAAGGATGAGATGACTAGGCATGATATAATGGTTCTTAAAACCATAGAGTTAATATGTAAGTTTCATGGATATTGGCTAGGTTTTCTAAGATACAAAATTTGATCAAGTGGAAGTGGGGATTGAATTTAAATTACTCCATAAATTCTCTTCTAAAAGGATTTTTCCTCAATATTTTCTCTAGTTAAGAAATAATGGATGGAGCCCATGTTTTAGGGGTAAATATGCATTATATTTAAGACCTTGGAGTAAGATTTTTTTTTGTGGATATAGAAACTATTAAAAGATATCTAGTATTGATTAGTCAATTTGGACTTCCATATCAACTCATCAATAAGGAGGTTTCTAAGAATATTGGTAATACTTAGGGGAATTCATCCAGGAGGGACCAACTACTAAGGAGAGAAGGCATTTTTTATACACTCGAATATGTGTTGCCATGGATATTTTTAAATATTTACCATATTCTATTAGGATTAAATCTTAATAAAGATAATAGGATCAGCAAGTGGATTATGAAAACATTGCATTTTGATGTTGCAAATATCATGAAACTAAGCATATGAAAAGAGACTACAAAACGTAAGTGGAGAAAGAGATAGAAATTTTTGGACATGAGGGTAGCTCCAATTTGAAACAAGAAGATCATATCATAGGAGAAGCTAGGCCAAATCAAGGATTTTCCACTCCTAAGAAAGTGGCAAGAAAAATCCCTTCACATAATCAAATGGAAAAGTCTATTTCAATTCACTTGAATTAGCCATTAGAAGAAAAAAATGATATGGGGGATGAGGAAGTACAATGCACAAGTTCAAATATAGGAGCTAAAGGTGTGAAGGAAGAGGGGAAGGCAAATTTTAAAACAAATGAAGATGAGGAGGAAAATTTTAAGGCAAATAAGGTGAAGGAGTTCAAGATTAATCCATGTAAACCACCTTTATTATGCTCAAGTAGAATAAAATATTCTCCTTACAATAAAAATAAAAGTACTACCGAGTGTATTACTTGCACTCTAGGATTTCAAGAGTAGTATAATAGATAAAATATTATGGAGTATATCCAAGGAAATTTAGGGTTTCTAGGTCAACATAAGAAAATAATGACTATAGAGGATCATCTATGCAATTTAGAGTTTTTAGGGAAACATTAAAAATACTCTAATGATGTTATTCCTTTCACTTTTAAATCTTTAGGAAAACATAAATCTTTAGAAGGTAAGTCTGATTATGAACAATATGAAAAAATAGAAGAGATTAATGAATATGAGAGTGTTGGTGAGAATGGAAGAAGGAGAGGAAGAACATCAAAGTAGGAAAAAAGAGAAAAAGAAACTCAAAAGGATATTGATTTGAGAAGACAAATAAAAATATCATAGGTGTTAACAAGAAGTGGAGCTAAGCCTACTATTAAAAATAAAAATTGTTGATGAAAATGATAATGGAATATTAGGGGTATGAATAAAAACTTAAAAAAAAAAGCTATTAAGGAATTAATAGGTAGTTATAGCCTTGAGTTTATTTTAATACAAGAAATAAAAACAAGTAGTGAGGAATGTAAGGATGTTATTAAGAAGATTTGGAAGACATGATTGTTTAATAGTTTCTTCTACATGAGCTTCAGGCGATATTGCAATAATATGGGATAAATGCAAATGGGATGGATAACTATTAGAAGTAAAAAGTAATGGGTTGTTGGATTATTTTGCATGATATAGGAAAACATCAAAGTTGGGGTTATAAATGTATATACTCCTACTATAGTTACTCATGAAAGATGTTAGAAGGACATTATCATATTTTGATCAAATACAATGATGATTCATTGTGATCTATGGATTCTTAGGGGTAGTTTTAATATTGTTATATCTCCTTTGGAAAAGAAGTGTGGCATTCTAGGATGGTCTAAATCAATGTAAAATTTTGCTTCATTTGTAAATTAAAATGACTTTTTGGATGTTAGTCCCTTAAGATTTCAATATACATGGGATAATAGATGTATTGGAAAAATCATATAGCAAAAATATTTTATAGGTTCTTGTTATCCAATAAATGGTTGCAAACAAAGTATACAATTTATTTAGATATTTTATTGTGAGCAACATCAAATCATAAATCTATTATTTTAAATTACAAGTTAGCTAATAATGGTCATCCAAAGCCATTTTGCTTCCAATTTATGTGGTTCCAAGATCCTAATTTTTTCCAGATGCTTATGTTATGCTGGGATGAATCAAAATTTGAAGGATCATGTATGTACATGTTTTTTTGAATGTTAAAATATTTAAATGAGTAAATAAAGATATGGAATGCCAAATCTTTTGGTAACATTTTTAAAGAAAATAAATAAATTGAATTTATATCAAGATAGTAGAAATAGTAGAAATAAATGGAATGGATTAGGATTATTATGTGAAAGAAAAACAATTACTTTATGATTATCATCATGCATTGAAAAAGGAGTCATATTAGTTTCAAAATTATTGAGAGAAATGGCTCAAGGAAGGAGATAGAAATTTTAGAAAAATTCATGCTATAACAAAACATTTTTTTTTTTTTGTTTTTCATATCAAAAATATTATAAATCCAAATAGAAGAAATATTGAGGACAAGGAAGATATAAGGAAGGAAGCAATTAATTATTTTAGAAATATTTTGTTAGATTCTATGCAAGATATGGAGGCACCAAAATAACTTCTACAAAATATTCCATCAATTATCACTCAAGGAAAAAATTAAAGCTTGATAAAGAATATATCTATGGAGGAGATCCATGAAATAATTTTCTCTTTCCATCCTAACAAGGTACTTGGCCTCTGTGAATTTCTTGTAATTTTATTTCAAAATTTTTAGGATTTATTGAAGAGTGATATGTTAGTTGCGGTTGAAGAGACCCAAAAAAGGAAGGCTACAATAAGTGAGATCAATGCTATTTTTATTACCTTGGTTCCCAAGAAAGGTGACAAAATATTTTAACAATTTTCATCCTATTAAGCCTTTGTAATATGATTTACAATATTATTTCAAAAATTATAGTAAATAGGTTGAAAAACATTCTAGGGTGCCCTATATAAGAGGGACAAGGTGGCTTTGTTCATGATAAATAAATTCTTGATGGTATAATTATTGCACAAGAAGCCATACATTCTCTTCATTCCATTAAAAAACATGAATTATTTTGAAATTAGACATGAACAAAGCATATGATAGGGTTTCTTGAACTTTTATACATGCTATTGTCAAAATTTTTGGCTTTGATTATAGTTGGTATGACTGGATTAAATGTTATTATAGCATTGCAAAATTTTCTATTCTGATCAATGGTTCTCCTGTTGGTTACTTCAAGTCATCTTGTGAACTTCATCAAGGTGATTCACTTTATCCTTATCTATTTATTATTCTAGTAAAAGCATTAGGAAAAACCTTTTCAAAGGAAAAAATGGAAGAAAAATCAAGGGTATTCAAGTTTCAAAATATTGTCCATTTGAATATCATCTCCAATTCGTTGTTAGTAAATTTTATTTGGGCCATCCCTTAGTCAATGAGACCATGGATTTTAAATCATTATTATCATACTATGAGAAGGCTAGTGGACAATTGGTTAATACTACAAAGTATAGGATTTTTTACTTAATATTGCCCTAAATTTACAACAAATTATTGTGAATATTTTAGGGTTAAAATTGAAAAAATTTGATCAACCTACTTGGGTATTCCTTTGTTTGATAAAGGAAATAAAAAGGAGCTTTGGAGATATTTTTCCGATATAATGAAAGCTTTCTTGATAGGTTGTAAAGGTAAGTTCCTAACCATGGAAGGAAGGGTACAACTCATGAAGACTACATTGCAATCCATTCTTATTTATATGATGTCACTTTCAAGATTGCTAATAGGTTTTGCATTAGAAATTGATAAAATTTAAATAAACTTTCTCTTAAAAGGTTGTGAGGAAAAAATTAAGTTTTCTATTTGTTAAGTGGGATAGGGTTAGCAAAGGAAAGAACATTGGAGGAGCATTCTTGCAAAATTATAGACTTATAAATTTGGTTTTAGGAGCAAAGCCTAAGTAGAGATTATTCAAAGATCAAGGAAATAATTGGGTAAAAATTTCACTCCAAAAATATATAGGTTCTCTTAATGCAGTGAAATTATTTAGGAAAATAACTCTATCCAAAGGATTTTCAACATGGAACTTCATAATAGAGAGTTTAAAGTTGGTAAAGAAACATATTATATGGTCTTCCAATGAGCGGAGTTATACAAAATTCTGTTCTAATGTTTGGTTGAAGCCTTATCCTCTTATCTCTAACTCAATTGGTAACCATTACCTCAGGCATGCCTAATATGTAAATATCCAAAGGCCAAAGGCTATATTATTGTGAGTAAAATATCCAAATCATGGATTTATTTTAGTCAAAGGAGAGGAACTTAAAAAAATTGTAAATGAACATCAAAATATGCTTCGAGAGTTTTATTTTCCAATTTTTACACAAAAGGATGAGTTGGTTTGTAATTTATCAAAGGATGGTGGATACTCGATCAAGTTGGAATATGAGGATTTAGAATAATCAAAATTTCCTTCTCTCAATATTTTTCCTTGGAAGAACATTTGGTCAGTAAAGGCTCTCCTTAAGGCCTCAACATATCTTTGTTTAGTATCTTAAAGTAAAATTTTTACAAGAGAGTCTAAAAATAAGAGGATAGTATGGACCTTTTAGATGTGCCTTGTGTGAGGAAGAATTAGAAACATTAGACCATTTTATTATTAATTATCATTTGCTCACATAATTTGGGATTATATTTAAAAAAATATGAAATTATATTGGGTATATCCATCAACATTGAAAGTGATGCAGCATCAAAGTGCTACACACAAAAATAATGAAGGTAGAGAGAGTAAGTTTTAAATTGCAAATATAAGAATAAGACTAATTATACATTATGAAATGGTTCTTTAAATAAGCACATTACAACCAAAGGTGGTTCTTTAAAATCTAGGCATATTTTTAAGATGACAAGGTTAGTTACAACTATAATCTAACTTACCTTAGATAGCTAACAAGATGCTAACAAAGGCAACACCTAGTTAGCTAAAGATAAACAAAGTGCTAACAACTAACAACTAGGAGGTTGTCTAAAACAACCTACCAACTAGAAGCTAGCATGAGTAAGGAGGCTCACATAATTAGCATGAATTAAATAAAATATACCTATGCTAATACATAGGATATATGATAATTTATGTCCTCATCATACCTATCCATAATAGAAGCATTACAATCCAATGATTTTACAATAGAAGTGGAAGTGTGAAACACCAAATATTGAAAATGAATCTGGTAGATGGATGGAGTGAAGGCTGAGGTGCCACATCATCATTGGATTAGACAAGGTTAATGAATTTCATCAATGCATGTGCTGGAATGCCATGCTTGGTCACAACTCTATCACCACCTCGAGAAAGAGGAAGTCAATGAGGACCAATACTCTATTATTGAGTTTGCTGATTATTCTATAGAACTAAATGATTAGGGGGAGTAGAAGGAGAAATAGGAGGAGGAACCGATGATGATAAATTTGAATCCTTAGAAGGAAGAAGATATGTGCAACTGGTGTTGGTGTATCCCATGGTCTACCAAAGATTAAGGTAATCTTCTTTGGTTGTGGTGGGTGCATCGAAAGTGTGTTATACTTAGTGCTTTCGATAAGAAAAGTCTTGTTCTCATGGTGCAATGTATATGTGTTTTCAAAAGCAACATATATAACCCTCTTATCATATTGATAGGGCTTGCCCAAAATCATACCATAACAATCCTGATAAGTCACATTGCATGTGAATTTATCCACATAATGTGGACCAAAATGAAATGACATCATACATGTCTCATTGATGTATGAGGAAGAACCCTTATCCTTACATCCTAGTGATTAAGAATAAGGATGAGGTTCCACTAGCAATTTCAATCTATCAATAATAGACTTTGTAATTAAATTGCTTTGTGATCCATTGTCAATTATACAATGCACATAAAAAATTGTGCATCAAGTGGGCCCTCATGATGAAAAAATTATCTTGAATATCCTCATACAAAGGATATAATATTAGGTTTACATTATTGATATTTCCCCTAAGATCATAATATGATCTTGTCTCTACTACAAATTGAATGGGACCATCTTATGGTTCCTCATTTGGTGTTTTTACAATTAATTTTTTCTTCTTCCTAAAAAAATATTTTTTACATGAGCTCTTCTTTCATAATGACTATAAAAAAATTCTATTGAAATAAAAGAGATAAGAGGAATAAGAAGAAGAAGACGGAGAAAAATAAGGGCGAGGAGAGAAATAAGAATAGGAAGATGTCTTTGCCTGATGTGACTATTGTGGACTTGGTGCCTTGGAAAGGCATACATACTAAGAAATCACTTTCTCCTCCGCTAGAAGTGCATGATTGAATGCTACATCTAATGTAGCCAAGGAAATGAATTTTACATCCCTAGATACCTCTTCTTGCAACCCACTAGAAAATTTGATTATTAGTGTCTCAACTGGATCAATCACTCCATGAATAATCCTTAACCTATTGAACTCAAATATGTAGTCTTGAACCAACATGTTATGATTTTTCCTTAACCTATACCACTTGATTTTGGGTAATTAGGTGGGTAAAAAATTATTCTTCAAGGATTTTAACAAGTTCCTTCCAAGTCTTTGTGGGGTCTTAAATTTTTTGTCTCTCCATGATCAAGACTTTTGCCAAACCTATGAGTTTTAGTTTAGCAAAGGGAACTTTTTATTTAGCAGGAGTTTCTAAATAGGATAACCAATTTTCTATATCTAGGTTCCAACTAGACAAGATATTAAGATTCCTAGATCTATCATAAGGCTTGACTTCATAGTTTACCTTATTCTTTTTTTTTAAAGTGAAAAAATCCTTGCGGAGCTGCCTTCATCTAAGAGACCATGAACAAGGGGTTCTACACCATCAAAGTCACCCGGAGGTCGCACCCGACCTTGCCCGCACCAACATTATCAATTGGATTTTGGATACCCAATTCAACATTTTGGTAGGGTGGAGATTTGAACCTGGGACCTCCCTTGGAGGATTGCCCTCTCCTCTCCAACTCACCTACAACACCTGGGTATAGTTTACCTTATTCTTAAATTTCATATTATATATCTTAACATTACTAGGAGTCATTTGTACCATAATATACTATACTCTATTTATCAATTGTCCCACTACATTGGTGAGAATTGTAATTTGTTCTATGAGACCATAAGCCATTTTAAATCTAGTGTAAGCCAATCTAGAAGGGTACTAAAGTGGTTACATTTAATGTCTAGGCATCTATTAAGGACAAATTTGAGGGTTTCTTAATGCATAATATTCCTAGAGTACAAAGTTTTGCCTTCAAAATTACTAAATGGTTAATTATAATACTTGTAAAATTGTATTAAATTATGTAATTTTAACTTTTACCCTTCAATTTGAAGTGGTAAAGAAACATTCAGCACTAAAAATGAAAAATTTTGACCCTTAATTTACAAAAAATGTATTTGTGGAGGTAAAATAATTGGATATTAAGGCAAAAATAATAATTTCACCTTGTAATAAAAGAAAATTGTGTAGTCAACGATGTTGGTTGTTCAACTACACCAAATTCAATGGTCTACATGAAAGTCAACTATTGAGGTCAACATGCTAGAAGTCCAACAAGTCAACTATCATGTGATAGTGTGCAACTGTGCCAACCATCGATGCATTCTATCACCTAACCATGTGGGCATAGGCACAAGGGATAGATTGACCATTAGATGGTTTTCAATTCATTAGTTAGCCTTTATCCTTCTTAAACTATTGATGGGCTATCCCACAATGAATGTGGGACTAAAGAAGCCCAAAAACAAAATTTTGAATTTTACCTATGCAAATCTTCCCATGAAAACCCTCTACCACCTGTCCAAGGGTGATTGGACATCAACGATTCCCATTATGGGGTTGTGGAGGATCCATATGGTGTGCTATAATTGGGGGGACACATTAGGGTTTGTTTCTTGCATGTTGATTGGATGGATTAAAAACCTTAGGAGCAGTTTAATTTTTGTTGTTGTGTGATTCATGTGGCCTTATTATCTATTTGTGGATGATGCCTATCATCACCTTTAGATATGATTAGGCTGATCAACTTCTGTCAGGGTTGATCATAGTATCAAGTGGAAGAATGTGGTTGGGGTGAGATCCTTCGATCACATTTTGATTATTTACAATGATATTTTTTTATTTGTGGATAAGTTATTGTGTCTTTGTATGATCGTAGGAATTTACCTATGATGTGAGGGTTGGTACATCCCTTATCATCTCTTACCTACGTTGGGCCCTTACAAGGGGGAATAATGGGAAGAGAGGGTAGGGAGAAGGGGGAGTAGGGAGGAGGGGGCAGGGACAACTTGCACCTCTATTGATCTAGCATAGAGGTCGATTAGACAAGAAGACCTATTGGCAAGAAAAATAACCAAGAAAGGAGTGGGGAGGGGGATTGATCAAGAAGAAATCAACACAAACAAAATTTAAAATTAAACCTCTAAGACATTCAAATAATGTTGAATTGTAAAATTTGATTCTTTCCACCACCAAACCTTGTGCACCCTTCGATTGGTCAATTCCTCTCTCAAAAAAAGTTTTGGGTCATTATCATGGTCTCAAATTGGCCAAATATTTATCTCTAGATCTCTAAACAACCTAAGTAATCATGTAACCAAACAACTTGAGTCCTCATGTCAGCTTCAATTAGCTATGAGATCTTGATAAACCAAGGGCTCTTTTCTTGATTGATAATGCTTGTTCTTCAAAATTATCTTACTTTAAGGTAAGTCTAGTTCTCCACGATTCCACAGAACCTTGGCTACCCTTTGAGAGTCTTCTCAGAGGTATTTGGTGCAAGGGTAATTGGAAAATCTCTTGCACCTCTTCAAATTCAAAAAAATAAAATTACAAAAAAAAGGGAGAGAGGGAAATTCCCCTTTATAGGTAGCTATATCGTGTAGCTTTGATACTAGTGATGTGGCATAAAATTTCCACACACAAAAATAATGAATGTTGAGAGACTAAGTTTAAAATTGCAAAGCCAAGACTAAGACTGATTATGCATTATGAAATGGTGCTTTAAATAAGCACATTACAACCAAATATGGTTCTTCCAAATCTAGACGTATTTAGAAGAAGATAAGGTAAGTTACAACTAGAAGCTAACTTACCTTAGATAGCTAAAAAGATGCTAACAAAGGCAACACCTTGTTACCTATATATAAACAAAATGCTAACAACTAACAACTAGGAGGTTGTCCAAAACAACCTACCAACTAGAAGCTAGCATGAGCAATGAGGCTCACATAATTAGCATGAATTAAATAAAATATGCCTAAGCTAATACTTAGGCTATATAATATTTTATGTCCTAATTAAAAAAGAGTTGATAAAATGTTGGATAAATTATTTCAAATCTAAATCATTATGTGTTTTTTGGAGAATTTAACCCTACCATTATTTTTTGGAATTTATGGCTTGAAATAAATAACATAATTTTTAAAAATAAATCTCAAAATCATGCTCAAGTTTGGAACCATATTACTGCCTCTCTTACATAATGTCTACAAATATGGTGCTTATCATGAGAAGTCTCTATTGTAGAAAAAAAAGGGCTAATAACTTGGATACAAGATTTGAACATATATGGAAGAGCCATCTGCAACCATTAAATTAAAACAAAGGATTTAATTCGATCTATGGTAAAATAGAAATATCTAGAAATTGTGTGTATCAAAATTAATTTGGATGATGCTTCTAAAGGAAATTCAGGAAAAGCTAATGGAGGTGTTTTTTTTCGAAATAGTGAAGGCAAAATTATCCTCACTTATTCAGAATTATATGAAACTTCAACTAACAACTATGTAGAGGCTAGAGCACTTATAGAGATTAAAATTATAATAGAAAAATGATGGAAATATATTTCAATTGAGAGGTACTCACAAATTATCATCAATTCTATCAACAAAAAAAGATGTGGAGATTGCATAAAAAATAATATTATTGTTGATGTTCATCATATATTACTAGAAGCAATCTTTGGCAGTGTGAGCATATTTATAGAAAAGAAAATTGGGTAGCAGATTAATTAGTGAATTATGGTGTTGATATTCATCTTGGATAAATTCAAATTTTAGAAGGCAACTGGCCCAAATGATATTTTATGTCTTAATCAAAATGATGTCAAGGAGTTGATTATGGAAACATATCACTTCGAGGAAGTTGAAGAATATATTTAAGATAAAAATGAAATAAAAAACTATGATAAAAAGGTATGTAGCAGCAAATGTAATATTTTTGTATTTTGATGGGAGTGGCTTCCAATAGAAGCCACATATAACTTATTAAAATAATAATAATAAAATTATTTTTATATTAGTCAACTATTATTGGAGGCAATATCTTCGAAATGTCAATATGTATATAGAAAAATAAATAGGATAGTAGTTAAGTTAGCCATGCATGACATTGATCTTTATCTTGAATTTTTTAAAATTTTAGAAAGTAACTAGTTAGAGGGGAATTTTATCTTTTAATAACAATGATATTGCATTGTCGATAGAGAAAACTTAATAGGTGGAGGAAAATGAATATTATATTTGATAGAAAACAAATCTAGATATGATCTATTTGACCTAATAGTAAATATAATGTTGTAATATTTGATGGAGTGATCCCTAATAGAAGTCACATATAGATTATTAGAAAAAATAATGATGTTGAATAGTTTTGAGTAGTCAAAGGAGACCAAAGAGTTATCCTATTATAATAGGCCATAAGAATACATGAAAATAGGGATACTTAGAATTGAGTGGCTATGGTTTTAATGTTGACTGTAAATTTATTATAAATCCAAACTTATCCTCATGTTCTCCACTAGATTTTCCTCGATATAAACCTTAACATTTTAATTGGTAGAAGGTCCCACGCTTGAACATATTTATTCTATCCAACTATTATTTTGTCCAATAAGATTTGCCTCAATATAAACCTTAACGTTTTAATTGGTAGAAGGTTCCACGCTTGAACATATTTATTCTATGATTTTTAACACATCCAACTATTTTGTCCAATATATTTGAGATATATAATGGAAAACATAAAACTCCACATCATAATCCAACGTTCCAATTCTATAAATAAAATAAATTATATATCCACGAAGATACTTGAATAGAAGGAAATAACTAACCACAATGTATGTATCATGGATTGAGTATAACCTTACTATAGATACAATACCACTTATCATATTCTATAAACTTTTCCTGGTTGTTAACTTTAAGATATGATAAAGTATATCGATCTAAAATCAAGTGCTTATGATGACTCATCCTCCAGGAAAAAAAAACTTATATTTAAGTCTTGATATGTATAAAATCCTGGCATGTATGAATGGTGACTACTTAACCCTTAAATAAATTGTTCTAAAGTCTTATAAACTACAATTATGGCAACCTTTTTAAAAAAGAGAAATCGTGATGCACATATGTTCTTTTTTTATTTGTATCCCTTCCATGTTTAAGGGTGTGATAATGTACTACCTTTCAAATAAAAAGAATACATAGATGCTATAATAAATATATCATCCTCATATGATTGTCATTGTAAATAACAATGTATATGAATGTTTTAAATCTACATGTCTTTTACAAAGAAAAGCATAAATAAACAATATATTTATTTTTCATGCAAGATAAAATAAAAATTATGGTTGAAAATCCTAATCATATTCAAATAATAATAATAATAATAATAATTTTTTTGAATTTACATGGTGGAATCGGTAGCCCGCCACGAATCCGGGCAGGCTGTCCAGCTTTCCATCACACAGATCTTCGCGCAGTCCGCCCCTATAACCACCATGCCACAATCATTTTAAACCTTTTACGCCACTGAAAACACCAGGAAAGGGACAAGCGTTCGAAGGGACAAACGTTCAGTCCGACGAGCCCCGAGATTTGAACCTTGGACCTCTGCCCCTTATGAGGTTTGGATGAACCAATTGATCTACACCTCGGACCTATATTCAAATAATTATAAATTAACATTTTTATAGTTTATATTATTTACTTTTTTATATTTTAAAATATTTTTTAAAATATTTTATGATTGCTAACATTTCTTTACGTAATAATATATGTATGTGCATTTGCATTCTATAAATAGCATTTAAAATGTTGAGTGCCTCGTAAAAAAAATTCCATATATTAAAATTAATTTTATTTATTTATTATATTTTTGGTTACCTTAATAAGATCATAATCACTTCTATGTTTTATAGCCTCCATTGATGTATATATATAAACATGCACACACACCTTGGTTTGTTTTTTTTTTTTTCTTAAAGATAAATAAAATATTTAAAATATTTGATGCTCTTCCTTATAATAAAAACTAAAAATATATATACATATCTTATATTTAATAAAAAATAATATATTATTTTTCTAATTGCATAAAAAAAAAAAATATATATTTAAAATTTAAAATTACACAATTAATCTTATTAACCTATATTTATTTGTAGCCTCGATAACTCAAATTATCTATTCAAATTGATATAAATATGTTTTTTTTTTAATTTAACTAAAGGAAATATTTTAGAAACCATAAGCAAAGTATACCTACCTGATTTGGAGCTATAGAGTTGCTATAGACCTGATTCGCTTGGCAGTGTGCGAACCTAAGCTTAGGTTTGCATGGTGGAGGGTGAACCTTGTTGCTGTTGACTGGTTGCTGCAACGTTTTGTCCAAATATGATCAAGGTGATGTTTGTTGATGTTTCTTAGATGTAGAAATATTAGAAGGTATTCTAAGGTAATTTCAGTAGAGTTTTGGTATGCTAGCCAAAAGAGTGAGAGAGAGAATTATGAAGGAAATAACCCTCTATTTATAGAGTGGGCCAAGGCTAGGGGGGAAGTGAGGTGTCCTAGACTCTAGGTTAGTTTCTACCATGGTGAGGTTAGGGTTATGAAGAGGAATGTTGAGTCATCCCTTCATGTGCCCTAAAGAAAATATCCTAGGTGCACACATGTTTGAGCTAGGATTAGGGTTAATATTGATTAGCTAATTCCCAGGTTAGTTGGAGGTTAGGTTAGGTATCTTTGAAAATATCCCAAGTGGGTGCTCATATGCGTGAGGGTAGAGTTAGGGATAATTTGAATTTAACTATAATTAAACCTATTTAGGTGATAAATTACACTTAAGTGAAAAGTGACTTCAAATTAGAATTATAATTAGCATAATTAGAGTTTTTGGAGGGAATGGTCCCATGGGGGCCCTAATTAGGTTTATAAAAGGGCTTAGGTGGCCTAAAGGGGCTTGTAGGTGGCCCTTTCATGAATAGGAAGTGTTTTGGGCATATTTTATGTGGTCTTGTAAGTTTTGAGACTATGTTTGTCTATAATTACCTATGATTGTCTACGATGGCCTACGTTGGTCTATAGGTGTCTATGAATGTCTACAGGTGCATGTGCAAGCCTATAACTATTTATGCAAGTCTACAAGTGACTACAAGTGACCATGTGCAACTTTTACGTGTCTACATTTACCCCTTTTTGTATTATGTTGTGTAAGACATAGTTTAGTACAAAAACATGATAGAAGAAGGTGATGAGGTAGTTGGAAGGATGAAAGATGTGTGGATGAATGAATTCATATGATTGAAAAGGAAACATGATGGTGAAATAGGTGATTTGCCAATTTAGTAAAACATTTTGCAATATCATACTGGTTGCTTGTGAGGGAAACTTATGATTACTTCGTTCTTGTGATCAATGCAAGATGATCCGATTGTGAATAGAACAAATACGTATCTAAATTTTTGCTTTTGATTGATTGATGAGTGCATGATGACATTTTTCAAATCATTTGAGTTGAGTGGTAAGCATAGATTAGGCGTAGCATTCAGTATGTGGTCAAGACTGATATACATAATAAAATCAATATGTGTCCGAACATATCAGGTACCGTATTCAAAGTGTGGTCAGGGCCACTATCATGAATAGCCTCAAGACATATTTGTTTTTGTGCATGACTCTCATGATCTAACAAATGTTTTATTGGAATTAAATTTATGTTGAGATAATCTTCAGTAAAAAAAATTATAGATAGATGTGATATCCATGATCTAGATATTTGATTGTTTGATTGTATGCAAGGTGAATTTGTGTATGAATATCCCGTCAAGCTAGGAATCGATAATAAAATGGATGAAATATGGTGATGAGTTGATTGATAGAGGAAAAAGGTGATAAAAAATAGAAAAATGAGGAAAACATGGATGGAATGGGAAGAGGAATTTGCACAAATATGAAGATGATGTGTTGAGGGTTGGTTCACATGGTGGGGTGCAAACAGAAGTTCAAACTAAAGTTCGCATGGTGGGGTGTGAACTAGTTTTGCATGGTGAGGTGTGAACCATGCTATTTGGAGGCATAAAATCCATTTTCGTGAATGTAAGGTATATTTGTGTTGTGAAAATTTGGAAGGAGAGGAGTGAGAAAGAGTTTGTAAAGCAGAGCACTATCAAAATCTTGAACTAGTGTTGAGATGGTGGGAGGACGTGCAAACATGAATGGCAAAAATGGTACACCATCTGTAAATGCATGAGACTCAAACATTTTTGAATTGCATAGATTTGTGAGAAGTATGGAGAAGTATGTTGGAGTGTAAATGAATGTGTGCATGTTGTCTTTGATTGAAATGTGTGCACAATGTATGAAAGTGGCCAAATGGGTATCTAGAAATGTTGATTGTTTTTTTGTTTGACCATTGGATTGAAATGTTTGACTGTGTGATATGTGATGCATGTATAAGGGTTGAATTTGTCCTATTGCATGAATGGTGTACTTTTTTTGGAATTTGAATGAATTCAACCATGACAGGCCAAAATGGGTATCCAAAAATATTATTTGTTCACTGTTTTGTGATGTTTTGGTGATTGTTGTGAATGCATACCTTAAAGTATGCTTATGAGGTTGACTTTGTTATATGGTGTGAATGGTGTACTATTTTTAGGAAGTTGAATGAATTTCGGTCATGAAAGGTCAAAATGGGTATCCAAAAATGTTATTTATTTGTTGTTTTGTGATGTTTTGGTGTGTTTTATAAATTTGTGCTTCGAAGTATGTGCTTGTGAGCTTGACTGCATATTTTTTATGCATTAGGTGTGTTGTTTTTGGATTGTGTGCAGAAAGTGACCATGAAAGGGCATAATGGGTATCCAAAAATTCCCTCCTTTCAAGGTTTGCATGTCAGGGGGTGAACCATAAATCTTTTTTTTTGAAATGTGTGATGCATGAGATATGTTGTATAATGTTTGGATGTGATGAATGTTTGTATATATAAATAAAAATGAATTTATATACATGTGAAACTAACAAAGAATTTGTGTGATGTGTTTGAATGAAAATAGGTGAAGAAGATTGAGTTGCGACATCGTGTGTAAATATTGAGAGATATTCTGGGTGGTAAATGACCGAAGAAGGATGGGGAGTCGATGGGCATGGTGGGGGTTAAGGGTGTGTGGGATATAGAGAGTAGTCACACCAACATGGCGTATATATCGACATTGTGTGAGAGGTGGAATCTAGATAGGAATACCTTTCATATTCTCACAAGGGAGATGATGATTACACTAGACGATATATACATAATATACAAGTTGCTGATAGAGAGCACTACAGTGAGGGTGGCACTAGATGCTACATGGGATGATATGTTGTAGTGAACATTTAGAGCTAGGTGGGAAAGAGTACAACATGATAAGGGAGTAGACTATAAGTACTATTGGAAGAAGGATATATTGTCTAATTGCCATTGCATGGCAATGTTTATGACATCAATGTGTGCTTTGCTAGATAGTTCAAGGGTAAAGCTATCCTCGAATATGATGGATGTGGTATATGATATGGTGGAGCATGATGTGGTGTTTACATGGGTATCCAAATTGTTAGTATAGGTTTACAAGGAGTTGTATTAGATGGTGAGGGTAGGGCAGTCATGCTTGATTTTTATCCCATTAATATAGGTTTAGGTATGGTAGCATATCACAATAGAGCGGTCATCATTATTGCTTTACCTAGTGCATGATTTGATGAGATACTTCATACCCTATACCTTGAGATAGCATATGGATATGGAGAAAAGGATGAATAGTAGACATGTGGCTGATGGCCTATTTTTGAGAAGGATGCTACACAATTTGGAGCTGAAGCATATCCAGTGGAAGCCCTAGAAGAGTAAGGTTCTTTGGGAGAAGGATGATGAGTAGTTGGGAAAGATCCACCAAGGGTGATGGGTAGTTAGGTGGTATGAGTGATAGGTAGAATTCTTCCCATTCAATAGGGTCATGTTGTAGTTTAGGATATGATAGAGATGCCCAGATCTACCTATTGTGATATGGAGGAGATATGGTGAGTTAAGAGGATGACCTATAGTGCCTTCCTTGGATATTATGAGGGATCCACCGATGGTGATTCTAGACATAGATGATGCAGGGATGAATCCTAAGTATGATTTATGGTGGATGAGATAGAGATGGTAGCAAGGAGTCGGGGTGATATATATTTGGGTGCATGTTGTGGTAGGTTTACCTATAGTGGGTGGATAGATACCTAGAGGGGTCATACCTGTACCTAATCGACGTAGAGTTAGAGGAGGAGATAGAGGATCCTATCCAATGATAGAGTTTACATAGAGATGATAGAGTTAGATTTCCTATTGTAGGGTCACCAGAGTGACAAGCTAGTTTTGGAGGTCAGCCATTAGAGGAGGTTGTGCCTATGGATGTAGAGGGAGATGGTATAGTGACAAATGAGATAGTAGGGTCTCTATAGGGTGAGTCACTAGGGTAGGAGGAGGGTGGGGAGAGCCAGCCATTAGATGAGGAAACATATATGGAGAAGGATGATTATGAAGGTATGCCATACATGCGATTCAACATTCAAGATATGATGGATGCTCATGATGAGCTAGCAATACTGTGTGAGAGAGAGTGTGGGATCTAGAGGGGATACTTAGTCAAATTGAGATAGATTGGGCCTTGGATCGGGGGAGATCATTATAGGAGTGATGGGAGATAGAGAGGAGATTTATAGTAGCTATGGTGGAGGTGGGGAAGTTGACCACAAAGAGAGATGGGATAAGGGCTCATATTGCAATTGAGAAGATGATACATGATGTATGTGGGAGATCTATGATGCTAGGTAGAGGAGATCATGGTCACAAAAGTGAGTGTGAGATCCAAAATTGCAGTGCTATAGGAGAGTATGCAACATGTCCAAGTTGACACTAATGCGATGTGAGATGTGCATGAGGTAAACGTAGAATGATTTCACAAGGATATAGAGAGACAATAGTTGGCATGAGAGGAGGTTGATTGAATAAGCCATTGTTGAGATGGTAGACCTGAGGGATGAGGTGGAGCATTTATAATGAGTGAACATGGATCTATCAGGCTGATATTTAGGGGAGACAATAATGAGGATGAAGTGCAATATTACACTAGCATCATATGGGCATGCACTTCCAGAGTACTCAGTATCGTAGGCAATATCAGGGTTACGGTCATGGGCACACACACACTTGCAGTTGAGTCGAAAGAGTGATCCATATATAGTATTGGGGGAGTTGAGGATGGCATAACTAGTAGTATTGCAAGTGGTGGGAGCTATCCAAGAGTTGGGTAAGGTGGAAGTTCTAGTAGTGGTGTAGTTGGTGGAGGTGGCGATGATGGCATAGGAGGAGAGTGGCAAGACTCCTAGTGGACAACAGGGCTGAGATGTTCGTGTAGTGTTATCGAGTGAGGTGGTGGCTAGAGAGGCCAACCATAGATGTATGATATAGGTACTCTATTTTTGTAGCTTGAGGGTATTCTGATTATAATATATATACATACTTCTATTTGTAGCTCTAATTACATGTGTTGTGATTTGTGTGACTAGATGTATAACGTAGATATAGTAAATGAAATAACATGTAGGTGTGTGGTAAAATGTATGAGAATGATATCATTGTAGATTAGATATGATCTAAATGATATGATGTAGATAAGTGAATGTAATATAGATGTAATGATGCATGTATGCGTATGATAAAATACACAGGGAAAGCACTTGTATTGTAATAGAACCAGTGGTAATTTGATCCATTCCGTTATCTTAGGGATGTTGGATGACATAGGAATTGTGTAGTAAATTTGACTATCATAGTTGTAGCAATCAAAATTCATGAGAAACTAAGCAAGGTTCAACCACAAACCATAACTAACCTAACTGGATTGAAGTCTATCATGGATCAGTGTGTGTGATGATTGATGTTCATTTATCCATTTTGAGGGAGGTAGGACTAACCCATTGTAAACTTAGACAAAATAGCTAACTCATCCATAAGCATACAATTATCTGTACAAAATAAGGTCACTAATATGACATATGTGTCACCACTTGTAGACTATTCTACTAGCACGGGGTGAGGTATGTGAGGAGGTGAAGTGCTCAAAAATCTAGGAGAGGAGGCAAAATACTCGAATTGTGGAGTTTTTTCATCCACCATGTAATGTATGAGATGCTAAAAAATGCAACATTTATTGATGTCGTGCCCTGGTTGGTGATGGTAGATTCAGAATTGGTTCTCATTGTAACCTCATTATTTGGGTTGAAGTGGATCGATTGGATGGATTTCAGGTAACATGAGGAGTCCTCCATGAAGCAACTAGTGGAAAGTGTGGGATAGAGACTTTGAAAGGATAGGTGTGAGATAAATGTAAGGCTCAGGTGGGGATGAGCTTAAATAAGGTGGGATTGTCATTGGCGTGTGGATTGTGGTTCTAGTGGATGTTGTGTGTGAAAACGAGGGATGGACATGGAAGAGAATGAAGGGGTATGGGCTATACCAAAATGGTGTGTGGATGAATGAAATCGATAATGACTCAAATGTAATTCAAGGTTGTCGAGGCATGAAAGAATGTATTGGATATCAAGAGGAGGGGAAGATGGAATTGAGGCAGGAAGAGAACAAAAGCCTAGTGGAATGTTGTCATTAAGAAATGGATGTGAATACAGGAATGGATGAGGGAAAGGAGGAGGATATTGATATTGGTGAGGTGGTAGTGGTGGAGGCTAAATATGAATACCACAGAAGGGGACTGGAGGTATCCAAATAATAGGTGGGGCCTGTGATGGCTACAAGGAGCGACATGGATGAGATGGATGGGCATGTGATGGGATAACCTAGGAAATATTTTGAAGAAGGGATAGTTCATAGGGTGAGATCCCATTAGAAAAGGGTGGAGGTAATCTTGAGGCATGTGGATGAGAAGGTGAATTCCCCTTGTTAGGCAAAAAGTAGCCAAGTGAAGGTTATTGAGCTGAAGAGACCGGTAGGTAGGGGTCTCTTTCATCAACTAATGTGGGAGGGGATGGGCCCATTGTGTGAGGGTATGGGGAGTGGGAGCATTCCATTGTATCTACAAATGAGGATATGCAAATACTACTATCATTGAAGCGAGGAGAAATGGAGAAATATCTATGATTGGGTGAATGAGATTGGGGTGAATGTCACGGTTTGAATGCGATGAGAAGGATGACTGGAAAAAATGAATAGTACCAGGTGGCTCTACATGATCGGTTGGGATGATTGGTGTTGGAAGGAGCGTTGGAAAGTCCTACATGATGGACCAAGGGTATGCAGGTGATGTACATCTGGTATGAGATATCATAATGAAGATGGTGTAGTTGGTGATAGTAAACCTACAAGACAACAATTATAAACAACATAAAATTTACATATAAAGCAAACATGTATCTATTGTGTAAAAAAAAGTACAAAGTGTGTGTTTGGGTGCAATAGGGATTGTGCATGTATTAGTGCAATGATATGTACCACATGATGATGATAGTATGTGCAATGACTGGTGATATGTACCTAAGACGACTAGGCATTGAATGTGTGTAGATGGATGATGTTAATAGGTTTAGGTTCTGCAAGTCCTTCGAGGTTGTCCAGTCGGTAGACCCAAAAATTGAATTTATGTGTGAAAATATAAGGACCAAGCCAATTGGGGGTGAATTTGTCTTGATGTTGGTAGGGTTGGCTAGTGATTTGTTGGTTCTCTTTGAGAACCAGGTTACCAATTTGGGATTTTTGTTGGTGTACCTTGCTATTGTAGGCATAGTGAAGATAATATTGATAGACATGTGTGTTTTCTATAGCGTGAATGTGATGCTCATATAAGAGAATTAGTTGGTCCAACCTGGCTTGGCGAGTAGTGTCATAATCGATGAAGTCTTGCATAGAGATGCGTAAAGAAGATATTTTGAGTTCCAGAGGCATGATAGCTTTAGCTTCATAGACCAAAGAAAAAGGTGTTTACCCAGTGGGAGTATGAATACTTGTTTGGTAGGACCACAAGGCCAATGAAATTTGATCATGCAAATCATGATGAGATTCTACGATAATTTTTTGAAGGATAGTGCAAATAGTTTTATTAGTAGCTTTTTCCTGGTGGTTACCCTATGGGTAGTATGGGGTAGAGAATCTATGATGAATATTAAACTTAGCGCATAAGGCATAAATAATTTTATTTTTGAACAATGTACCATTGTCGAAGATTATTTGTGAGGGAATTACAAAGCGACATATGATATGATAAGTTATGAAAGTCATGATTTTAGCTCCTATGATCTAAACAAGTGGGATAGATTTGACCCACTTTCTAAAATACTCAATGGCAATGATGATAAAATTATGGTTGCTAGAGGAATCAGGTTAGACATGCCCAATAATATCTAGACCCCATTATGAGAAGGTCCACATGGATTGGATAGGCTACAATTCTTGCAAAGGTAAGTGCATGAGGTTGGCATGTTGTTGATACTTGATGCATCATTTAACATACTCATAACAATTGTGTTCCATTTTGGGTAAATAGTAGACCATGTGTAAAATGCACTTAGTAATACCCATGCCACTAAAGTGGCCAGTGTAAGTTGCATCATGGATTTCTTGGACCACTCGTTGAGCTTCTTTTGGTTCGAGGTAATGTAAATGGATGCCATCATGATTGTAGTGGTAGAGGATGTCCCCCAGTAGTGTGTACTAAATCACCCTTTATTTTAATGCTCGATAGTGAGCATGTGGTAAGTCATAAGGAAAAAATCCTAATTTGATGTAATCCTTAATCTAAGAAAACCAAGGATCATGTGGCTAAATGTGGATGATATTGATACCATCATCATAGATGGGGTGCAAAGGTGAAATAAAATATTATTTTAAAGTATGGATGGATACATGTGTCATGTTAGAGAGTGGGTTTTGTGGTATTAATGACCTTTGGGAAGCCATGGTGTGAAATAATTTGAAGAGTGAGGAGTTGTCTCGATATCATACCACTCAAGCTGAGTGAGTAGTTGCTTGGAAATTTTCTTGTATTGTTGAAGTACTAGGAAATGACATTGAAAATTTCTTAGACTTAATTTATTATAAGAAGATAATTGGTAAATATTTGGATGTGTTTAATGTGCATAGAGAGTGCATGTTTCAAGTCAAGAATGAGAGCTTTGTATTCAACATTATTATTCTTGCAAGAAAAACCTAATTTAAAGGAGAAAGTGAGAGGTTCCTCATTAGGCATGAAAATAAAATTCTAGAACCCCTAGTGTGGGTGCAATTGGAGCCATAAAAAACAATGTCATATTGGATGGAATTTTGGGTTACACATATTCTTTTGCTTCAATGATGTGAAAGATGGAATCATCAAGAAGATGAATAAGGAAGGATTGGTTGTCAAGCAATGGAGCCTCAACTAGTTGGTCAGTGATGTCCTGTCCCTTTATGGACTTCTAAGAAATAAATTCAAGGTTAATTCAGTAAGAATCATGATCCATTTAGTGGCACAAGAGTTGTGATAACTCTTGTTCATCATGTAGTGTAATGGATTATCATGAGCAATGATAAATATCGTGTGGTTAAGCATTTAGTGCTGTAGATTTTATGTTGCAAAGACTACAACCAAACATAGCTTCTCCATGTAGGTATATCATGTTTCATAGCTGACTAGAGTGTGGATAATATAATATATGGCTTTATAATGGTTGAGCACATTATTTTGAGCCAATAACATTCCAATGGAAAAATCTATAGCAAAATATATAAGAAGAATGGAACTTGTTGATGTGGTGGGGATAGAACTAGTGGCAATGTAAGATAATATTTGATTGATTCAAAGACTTGTTGGTAGTTGGTATCCCATTTGAAGGTGATCCATTTTTGTAATAGGTGGTTGAATGGTTTACACTTATCAAATAATTGGGCGGTAAAGCAATGAATGGCTTGGATATTTCCCTGTAGATTATGTAGCTTCTTGATATTCATGGGAGGAGGAATATCGACAATGGATTTTACTTTTTTAGGGTTAAATTCAATGCCTTACTGAGAGATAATGAACCCTAAGATCTTACTTGAAGTGACACAAAAGACACACTTCTTTGGGCTTAGTCACACATTATGTTTGAGAAGGCAATAAAAAATCTTACAAATATCAACAAGATGTTGTGATCATTATTTTTTTGGCTATGAAGTCGTCCACGTAGTCATCCATGATTTTGTGCATGTAGTCATGGAAGATGTAAGTCATAGCACATTGGTAACTTACCCCAACATTATTAAGACCAAAGGGCATGACCTTGTAACAAAATTTCCCCTAGGGGTTGTAACTGATGTCTTGTATTGATCAACAAGTTTGATCTTGATTTTATTGTAACTAGAAAAGCCATCCATGAGGAATATCATTTCATGGCCTACGATGGAATTGACCAGTGAGTCAATTTTGGGGAGAGGGAATTTATCCTTGGAGTAGGATTTTCTCATATACTTGAAATCAATGCATATGCGAACCTCTCCAATGGGTTTTGGTACTGGAACCATGTTGTCAGTTGGAGAACCATTTTGGGTAATCAATTGGTTTTATGAACCCTACATCGAGAAGATTTTGGAGTTCATATTTTACCATTAAAGAAACTTTGGGATGCATGAATCATACTTTTTTATTTATGATCTTAATGTACTCATCAAGTATGAGGTTGTCAATGACTAATGATGGGTCGAGTCTAGGAATGTTCTTGTAGGACCAAGTAAACACGATCTAATCTTTAAGAAAAGAGGTAAATGAGGCACATTCCTATAAGGAGAGGTTGATGGTGAGTTTAACAATATGGGGATTTGCGGGGCCATCACAAATATATACATTGATAGTATCCTCCACAAGCACGTGGGAACCATCTTGAAGTTGAGAAGGAATGGAAATGAGATGGAGGTCATCGATAGCCTCAGGTAAATCAAATTCATCATATAGGTATTTTGTATGATTGAACCATGGAATGTGAGGAAAATGGGATGGTGATGGAGAATTTGTAGTGCATAGGATGGATTGTGATAGAAAGAAGTCTTGTTATGAAGGTGTAGGGGAAATATGGATGAAATCGGTGAAGTTTAGATTAGGTGTATTGTTGTGATCTAGAAGAGATGTGTAACAAAGTGGGAAGAATAAATTGACATTAACCATGTTAATGGATGTGGTAGAGACAATGAGATATAATGAGTTTAGATATGAATACTCTAAGGTATGTTAATGATGTGGTAGATTCAGTGAAGGTTGTAAGACCATGGGTGGAGAATAGGGTTGAGTAGGAAAGTGGTATAACTATCACTGATGAGGCAATGGTATGAATAAATATATAGGTAACAGAGGGGGATGTGAAGAAGTGTACTATAAGTGAGGATAAGTGAGAGAAAGGGACGTAAATATATCCACAAGATAATCAATGTAGTATATGGAAGTAATGTCAGAATATGGTGCTTCCTAGAAGAAAGTGCATGAAATGTTGATGGTAGAATGGAGGGATGGATACTCATCTAGAATGTCAGTGACAAACTCCTCTTCTAATGAGTGTGTAGGAATCATTGGAGTATATAGGAAGAGATCTTGAAGCTCATATTCAAACATGTGGGTGCTCGTAGGGTGGTAGCCCAACCTAGATTTATCTATGGGTAATTGAATGTGAGGGTTGATAGGTATTCATAAACCTTTTTCATAACATCCTAGTCCAAAGCCATATCAATGAAAATACCAAAGGTAGTGTAAGGTAAAGTATGGGTTGGACATGTTATCTAAAGTGCCATAGAAGCTAGATTGCGATGGAAGGGGTGTAGATGTAGGAATTGATGAATTAATGCTCATATAAATGAAGTTGGTACAATTTTTTGGTGGAATGAGGTAGAAGGGAAACCAAAATCATGTGTATATTGGATCATCAGGGGATGCACATGAGCATAATGAACATTATATGTTGGACATTTTGAATCCTTAAGTCAAAGTTGTCATTGATGTCACCAGATGAAGTCATCATTAAGATCAAGTGAATCAGTGTAGAAGTTAAGAGTTCATAAGGAGATATTTTATCAAAGGTATAATATTATAATAATGGTTATTATAATATTAAAGGTGATATGGTGAAAACCCAAATAAAATATTTATAATTATTATTATAATATTTTATAATGCAAAAGTGGGTTTTATAAAGTCTAAATATATTTTATAAACCCAAAGGTTGGGTTTAAGATAAAAGGCATTCGAAGCCTTTATAATCTCCTTCGACGTCGTGGAAGATAACATGGAGAGTGCCAAAATTTTAAAAATAATGGAGGAAGCATATAAATACAATGCCCAAAAGTTCAATTAATTAACCTTGCTCAGAAATTAAAAAATATTGCATGCAAAGAAAAGATATTGTGAGTTTTTGCAAAAGTCATGACAGAGAAGCATTTAAGGGAGGAAGCTTTAATCCTTGAAGTTGCATAGGACAACATGGCCTAGTGGTATTTTTGGAAGCACGAAAGTGCTAGCTTGCAAGAGGGTTTGCATTCGAATCTCGGTGGGTGCATCGTGAGTTGTGTTGGTTAAGGTGCCCAAGGCACATGTTATTTTGCCCAAAGTGGAAGGTGTGAGGAGATTAAGAAGTACGCGGTGCTTCATTAATCTTAGACAAGCGCTTGGCTCGTGTGGAAACTTTGGCCATTATTAAGGTGCAAATTGGGGGCAAAATTGAGGGTTCGATTCCCTCCGAAGATGAGGTAATATTTTTGGATTTAATTTTAATTAAATGCCTAAGTTGGAGGTATAAGGTTGTTTAGTGGTTTTTTTTTTTGGAAAGGTTGCTTTGTAATAAAGTTGTGATAGTTCAGAATTATCATTAGGAGTTATAAGGATATTTCTATTTTTAACTTTTAATAAAATCTTAAATTGCTATAGTTGTATATTGGAGGATTAATACTTTGTGGGTATTGTGTTATTTTGAATTAAGGATTTTTGTGATTATTTTGAGGGTATTTATTATTAATCAAGTTGGAGTGAGAAGGTGTAAATTTGATATTATTTTCATGTTATGTTTTGTTGAGAAAATTATCCTCTAATCCTTATTGAGATTGGCAAAGAATTAATTGTGAGTGTGGAAATTTTTTGAGATCATGTACTTGTCAAGCAAAAAGGTATGGGAAAATTCTTCTTTGGTTGAATTGATTGAATGGCTTACTAGAAAATAAAGTTTGGAGTGAAAAGGAGTTGATTAGGGTTTCCTTTTCGAAAGTGTTTGATTTAATTCTTAAAGGTTTTCTAAAATTAAGAGTTGTGATTAAAACCTTGTTTTATAAGCATTGTTGTTGAAGCCATTGGTTGTGTGAAGAATGTTTTATAAGCATGGTTTTTGAAGTGAGTTGTTTTACAAAGAACTTGAACTAGGGTTTGAAAAGATCATGAGTATCATTGTTATGTGAGATTTTTTGTTGAGCATTGTTGGAAATATTTTGAGTTGGATGATACATGCTTGGACTAGGGTTTGTGAGCAAGATTTGTTTCTTGAGTGATTGGTTGAGTAAGTTGATTGAGCCTAGTCAAGTGGATGTATGAAGTGATTTTTCAAGTTCCATAAAACAAACTATTCTATATTTTGATTTGAGTTGTGAAATAGATTGATGTGTGAGAATAGAACATATTGAGTCTCTAACAATTCTCTTTATGCTTCTATGAGATTGAGTTGAGAAAGTGATTGAATTTTAAGTATAGAATATATTGAGTCTCTAACAATTCTCTTTATGCTTATATGAGGTTGATTTGAGTTGAGAAAGTGATTGAGATTTGAGTATAGAACATATTGAGTCTTGTTGAGTGATGTTTTCACCCAATTGTGAAAGCACACTCTCCGGTAGGATTTGGGTTCCAAATCCCCTCTTGCAAAGAAGTTAAACAAACAACTTCTCCAAGGTTCTTGTTATATTAGCATTTGCATATGTGCATAAAATAAAGATATTTAATTTAAATGCTTGGAACACCTTAGTGATTGCAAGTAACTGTAAACAAGGGGCAATGTTGGTTTATTTTACTATGAAAATTTAGTGATTGTTCATTGAACCAAGATAAATCAAATGTGAGTTGGCCCTCATATGACCACGATGTGATGCTTTAATTCCTTTTATCTTGATGGTTTTAAGATAGATTTTATCTCGCATTAAATCCTCAATGATGAATAGGGTCTTCAAATATAGCTTCAAAATGTCACTTTAACTTATCCCTCTTGAATGAAATCAAATTTTCATCAAGATGAACAATTAAGTGCTTTAAGGAAAAGACCTTCAATGTAGTACTCAAATTATCCCTCTTTCGTAAAATTGGAATTTTTATGAAGAATGCCGTTCGGACTGTTAAATGCTGGTGCAACTTTT
The DNA here is from genome assembly GCA_028583015.1 of Wollemia nobilis. Classification (NCBI taxonomy): domain Eukaryota; kingdom Viridiplantae; phylum Streptophyta; class Pinopsida; order Araucariales; family Araucariaceae; genus Wollemia; species Wollemia nobilis. The sequence goes on from JAQPPZ010016348.1 coordinate 7,466,049, forward strand.
CAATGTGCCATGGATTATGCATTCAAAGGGCTCATAGGCAAATGCATCATTGTGTATGTGGATGATATCCCAGTTTTCTTGAAGAAGAGAGTGGACCATGTCAAAGATTTAAAGAAAGTGCTTCAAAGATGCAGAGAACATGGAATTTCCTTAAATCCCAAAAAGTGCATTTTCGGAGTAACAAAAGGAAAATTGCTGGGTCACATCATTTCAAAAGAGGGCATATCCATCGACCCGGAAAGGATACAAGCTATCCAAAACCTACATCTCCCGAGTAGTAAAAAGGAATTGAGATCTTTCTTTAGGTAGGTCAATTTTGTGAGGAAGTTCATATCTAGCTTTGCTGAGATAGCCAAACCTCTGAACAAGATGCTCAAGAAAGATGTGGATGTAAAATGGAACAAGGAAAGTAGAGTGGCCTTCCAGGGCATCAAAGATGCCATTTCCAGAGCCCCTGTCCTTATAAGTCTAGACTATTCCAAGCCTTTCTATATTTATGCTTTTGCTTCAGAACACTCCTTTGTGAGTGTCTTAACCCAAAAAGGCGAGGATAGTGCCGAAAAACCCATAGAATTTTTAAGTGCCCCCCTGAAGGATGGTCAATTAAGGTATTCAATCCTTGATAAGCAAATGTACGCACTTTTTAAAATGGTGAAAAAATTTAGGCACTACATTGTCCACAGCAGAGTTTATTGCCATCGTGCCTGACTCTGCTGTCAGGACCATGTTTTTACAAAATGAACTAGGTGAGAAGAGAGGAAAATGGATTTCCACCATCCAAGAATTTGATCTCGAAATCCAACCTATGAAACTAGTTTGAGGACAGGGACTGGCAAAGGCAATCACAGAAAATAATCCACAAATAACAGGCCAATGCTCGGATACAGAATACATTGCTAAGGATGACTGGTATGTTGATATTGTGCAATTTTTATTGATTGGTAAGTGTACTTCTAATCTGAATTCAACACAGAGAAGAGCTTTAAGGCTTAAGTCTGTCAATTTTTTGATGAAATCTGGTGTGCTTTACAGGAAGAATCATGAAGGTATCTACCTGAGGTGCCTGAACAAAGAAGAAGTCTGCCAGGGTGTTGCAGGAATTCCACGGGAAACATGGAATTGGTCATGGTGCAGCAAATGCCACAGCGCATCAAATCCTGAGAGCATGATACTACTGGCCACATATTTTCAAAGATGCACATGCCCATGTGCGATCTTGTCATATCTGTCAAGTGGCTGCTAATAGAGAAAGAAATGCAGCCATGCCGTTACAACTTGTAGTTGAAATGAGACCATTTGCACAGTGGGGACTAGATTTTATTGGGGTTATTAACCCAAATTCGTCTGATTCCCATAAATTCATATTGACAGCTACAAATTACTATACAAGGTGGACAGAAGCGATTCCTACTAAACATGCCACCACGGACGTTGTGATTAAATTCCTTGAGGACCAAATTATGACAAGATTTGGAATGCCTGATTTTATTGTCAGTGACAATGGTAAAGCTTTTATTTCTACACAATTTGTAGATTGGGCATATGATAACAAAGTGAGCTTAAAGTTTGCATCCAACTATTATCCTCAAGGAAATGGGTTGGACGAATCTACAAATAAGAATCTGTTGAATACCATTAAGAAGTTGCTGGAAAAGAACCCTCGGGACTGGCACAACCAATTAATTGAAGTTTGCCCTTTGGGCAGATAGGACCAGAGTGAAAGAATCCATAGGGAATACTCCCTATCATTTGGTTTATGGGCAAGACCCGATATTTCCTGCAAATTTGAAGTTGCAGACCTTACATTTCATACAAGAGTATTTGGGGACAGATGATCAAGTTGAAGCTAGGTCAAGTCATTTGTTGCATCTTGATGAAAAGAGAGAAGAAGCCATGAATCACATGAATAAACACCAGGAGGTTATCAAAAGGTGGTTTGACAGAAGGGCCAAAGTTAAATCATTCAAAATTTCAGATTTGGTATTACTATGGGACAAAAGACATGAGGAAAAAGGGAATCATCAAAAGTTTTATTGTCTTTGGTTAGGCCCATATCAGATTTCGAAGATTCTTGGGAAGAATACCTTTAGGCTAAAAACTTTAGAAGGGAGAGATTTCATGCTACTGGTTAATGGGCAGATTTTAAAGCATTATTTTAGCCCTTAGGTTGTGAGATTTTGATATTATTATTTCGGTTTTGGTGAGGATTTTCAGTTTCTATTTTTATTGTTTAGGATTGTTAGTCTAGCCAGGATTTTGGTTGTGGATTTGATTTCAATTAGCATGTTTTGTTAATTTTGATAAAAAAAAACAAAAAAATTGGGATGTCAACTTATGCTTAAGGTGAGGAGAATATGAAATATTGGAATTGTCCTGTAAAAGCTCCACAAGTAACACAAACATCTTAAGTTATATTGTTTGATTTTGTGATGCATGAAAGAGTCAGTTTTGCATGAAAAATCATTTCATTTGCAATTCAAGAAATAATGCATTCATGTTCCATCTCACCTTACATACATTTCATCTTAGTTGCATATGCATCTTAGGTACAAGTCATTAAAGTATGTCAAATCCTCTTAGGGTTGTGTTATAACATATATGTAAGTAAATCCTAAGGTTGGAAACTGAGTCTTGAGATATCTAGAACCAAGCACGTCTTATACATTAAAAAGGATCTTGAGCAAAATGATCAAAGCCTAACTTGGAGGAAAAGGTTGGGCGAAAGAAGTTTTTCATGTCTATCCTATTATGCAACATGATCCTTAAAATAGTGGTTTTGACCACTTCCATAGAGCTTAAAGCCTAAAATTAGAGTAGTAAGGATAGGGTTAAATCCTCATCGAACTTAGGTTGAGGATCCAATTCCCCAAAGCTTTGATTTGACCCACATGGAGTAGTAAGGATAGGGCATAAATTCTCATCTCGCTTAGGTTGAGAATCTGATTCCACAAAGCTCTTATGTCTCATTTCATAGTAAATCTTGGATTGTAAGGATCGTACTACTTGTCCTCTGCCAGGATGGGTAGTCATCCCCAAGGTCCAAGAAGTAAAAAAACAAAATTTTCCCATCTCATATTTATATTGGGTTGTAAGGATTGTACTACTTGTCCTCTACAAAGGATGGGTAGTCATCCCCAAGGTCCAAAGAAATGAGGATAAGTTTTGGATTGTGGGGTTAGATATGCCCATGCATGGCATCATGTCTTGCCTCAAAAACAAGACCACTAATTGTCTAGAGGGTTAGACTAGCATGACCATTTCTTCCATAATTGGTTTAATTATTTTTCTTAAAGTGAGGTAATGAACTCTAAATCAGAATAGTAAGGATAGGGTTAAACTCTCATCTCGGTTGGTTGGGAGTCTGATTCCCCAAAGTTCTAATTTCACATTCACTTGCACATGGGTTCCGGATAGTAGGGACTCATAACCAACTTTGGGATACAATAAGGTAATGAATTAGTGGATCCTAAGAGGGTTTGGCAATCTTGAATGCTTGTACATAATAATAGAAGAATGACTATGCCTTTTACGAAAGCAAAATCTCTTAGCATATTCATTAGGGTACACAAATCATTCACCATCTCACATATGCATTCATGCAAAACTGACAATGGAGTGTGGATCAATTTCAAACGATAGGAAAAGAAATCCTTTGCACACACTGAGCTAATAATTGATGATTCTAATGATTCATGTACTTCTGATCGTTGGGCATTTGTTTGTATTGCTTATGTGCTAACACATGTTTTTGAGTTTGTGATATGTTTCAGGTTGGGTTCTTACTAAAAATGCTCAAGAGCATTTGACAGCAGAGTCGCCATTTGTTGTGGCTGGTCCACAACACACCCCAAAATTGGGGACCCACCTTTTTTGCAAGCTTGCAGAAGAAATCTCAGTGACCCAGATGCTAAAATGAAGAAAAGAGAAAAAAAATGCACAAGTATTGAAAGTGTCGCAAAATCGTGACATGTCGCGAAATCGCAACTTGTCGCGCCATCGCTGCAAAAAAATAGAAAGTGTCACGAAATTGCGACATGTCGCTGGCAAAATTGAAAAGATGTCGCGAAATCGTGACATGTCGCTGGAAAAATTGAAAATATGTCACGAAATCGTGACATGTCGCTGGCAAAAATGAAAGGGTGTCGCGAAATCGTGACATGTTGCTCGGTCGCGGCCCAGGCAGGAGAGAGAAAGGCAAAATGAAGTTGGTCACGATTTCGCGACATATTGAGCTGCCACTGCTTGGAATTGAGAAGTGTCACGATTTCGCGACGTGTTGCTGCGAAAAGTGTACGAAACAGAGAAATGGTAGCAAAATCATGACAGGTTTCAGAGAGATGGTCCGAAAGAGGAAATGGTAGCGATTTCGTGACAGGTTTTGCCGAAGCGTACGGATGATGAAAATAGTCATGATTTCGTGACGTGTTTTGCCAAAGCGTACGGATGATGAAAATGGTCACGATTTCATGACGTGTTTTGGCAAAGTGTACGGAACAGAGAAATGGTAGTGAAATCGCGACAGGTTTCGGCAAAGTGTATGGAATAGAGAAATGGTAGCGAAATCGCGACAGGTTTCGGAGAGATGGTCCGAAAGAGGAAACGGTAGCGATTTTGCGACAGGTTTTGCCGAAGCGTACGAAGAACAAAAATGGTAGCGATTTCACGACAGGAAGCAGCCAAGGCATACGGAGAAGATAAACGTCGTGATTTCACGACAGAAGGTAGCATTACAGCCAGAAACAAAAGGGTGTCACAATTTTGCAACAAGTTACAGCGAAAGGGTACGAAACAAAAAAATGTCACGATTTCACGACAGGTGATGGTGAGATGGCCCGAAGTAGAAAAACATCATGATATCGCGACATGTATCATTTTCACTGTGTTGGAAGGCAGACAAGGCTGTGGGCAAGAAAGCATCACGATATCGCGACATGTTGCGATTTTGTGACATGTCGCGTTTTCGCGGCCAGGAAGGTGAACAGGCTGCATGCTATTTTTGTCGCAATTTTTGTAGAAAGACGTTATAGAAGGCACGGAGAATGTGAGACACGTGGAATACATGTGTCAGAGTTGCAGAAGCGTTACATGCAATGGAAGATTCCAAACGTTTCGGAATAAAGCATGGAATAAGGCATCAAAAAGGTGGGTATCTGAAGGGATGCATTTCGAAAGGTGAAACAAAGAGATGCAGGGAGAATCGAAGAGCCACACCAGACCGTATAAAACCAGAAGTGTAGATTGAAAGAAGGGTTGGAAATTGCTGCTTGCAGAGTTGCAGATACAAGGGCTTCATGCCATTACGGGCTCGCACTTGGGCAATTTCCTTCATTTGTTCTGGTTTTGTAATACCTGGAACATTCTGTAATTGCCATTGATATACCATTTTAATATAGAAAAATAGAGAGTTGGCATCTTATTGATGAGAAAGAAGGAGTCTTTTCTGTATACATGATTTAATGTCTTACATTTCCTTTTCAAATTTCTAGGCTTTTAGGTGAAGTTTAATGCAAGTGTTCTTGGTTGCTTCATGCGAATTTCTAAATCTGAATTTACAGTAAAACCCCCGAATCCCACACCTAGCTTACTTGGATTGTGCGAATTTGCAGGTTCAATAGGTTAGGTTATATGCAGAAACCTCATTATCTTTGGTTTCATCGAATTGATGATAGCATTCTGGATGTAGTTTAATTGCACCTTCATTTGCATGTATTTTATTTTCAAACCCTTATTTTATTTTCGGCATTTTAATTACAGTCATTTAAATAAATAACTGAAAATCCACGAAAGCTCAAAGTCCATTGCAAATCCAAATTAAAGTAAACTACAGTGCCCCTTGTTAATATCCACTTGCAAACCCTAAGGTATTCCTAGCATTTCATTTGAATAGCATCATTGGTAAACAAAAAAATCAGCATAACAGGAACCTTGGAGAAATTACTTTCTTTGCAAGCAGAGGATTTTAGGACTCAGATCCTACTGGAGAGTGTGCTTTCACAATTGGGTGAAAACACCACTCAACAAGTCTCTAACAATTCTCTTTATGCTTCTATGAGATTGATTTGAGTTGAGAAAGTGATTGAGCTTTGAGAAGACTTGTGGATTGATTTTATGTGAGATTTTGTGGAAGCTTACAATACAAATTTGGTTAAGTCCTAGAGAGGACTTATTGAGTAGATTTTGACAAGTTCTATGTGATCTTGTTGAGTAGATTTGAGTAGGTTCTGAGTGGACCTATTGAGAAGATTTAAGCAGGTTTTGAGTGGACCTATTGAGCATATTTGAGAAGGTTCTGAGTGGACCTATTGAGTAGATTTGAGTAGGTTTTGAGTGGACCTGTTGAGAAAATTTGAGTAGGTTCTAAGTGGACCTGTTGAGCATATTTGAGCAGGTTCTGAGTGGACCTGTTGATCAGATTTGAGTAGGTTCTGAGTGGACCTATTAAGAAAATTTATTCTAGACCGACTAGATTGTGTTTAGTGCAAATTTGAGTGGACTTGTGCTAGACCGACTCGACTGTGTTTAGTACAAGAGTTGAGCAGATTTTTGCTAGAATGAATAAATTATGTTTAGTGAAAATTTGAGTGAGATTATTGAGTAGACTTGTGCTAGACTGACTAGAATGTGTTTAGTACAAGAGTTGAGCAGAGTTGTGCTAGACCGACTAGACTATGTTTAGTAAAGAATTGAAACAGAGCTTTGGAGGTGACAAAATAGAGAGAAAAGTAGTATCCAGTGGATAGATATCCATCAAACAGAGTAGTGAGGATAGGTATTATGAGTGGGGACAAGAGTCTTCAGTGGAGATATATCCACAAGCCAGTGTAGTGGAGGCAATAGTCTTCTAGAGGATCACCAGCCAGATCAAAGGAGGAGTTTTCCTATGGATAGAAATCCATAAACCAGATTTAGGGGATCAAAATCTACTTTGGATAGAGGTATATAAACATTGTAATTGGCAAGGATTCGGAAGATATTGATTGAGAAAATTTAGTGAAATATTTTCTCCGTGGAAGTAGTCATCTTTGGGTGAACCACGTTAAATTGGTGTCTCTATTGTGTATGGTGTTTTGTGCATTACTTTGATTATTGTTATTGATACTACTATCTATACACTACATAATATTGATTTTGAAAGAAAAGTAAAAAGTGCTCTTATACTGTTCACCCCCCTCTTAGTATAAGCTTGCGTTCTTCATTATATTCACCAGGACCAAATTTAGTCATGAAAATGGATACTTGTGGTGACATATGTGATGGTGAACAAAGTGGTGAGTCTGAGTCAAATGAACAAGATAAAAGTTAGGAATCATGAATAGTAGTAGCAAAATAATAGAATAGTTTGGCATCCAAGCGAGAGGCTCATTATTCCCAATCATGACATTCAACTGTAGTGGAAGGGATGGGATGACCTACATGGGGAAACTACGAGGTGGGATGAGCAGGCATAGGTGTAGGCCAATAAGAAGAAGTGAAATACTAAAGTTGAGGATGAAAGGAAAGGAGATGTGTATGGGGTATAAGAATGATAAGAGGATATATGGAAGAATATGGATGAGATGTAGCAAGAGGCCACAAAGAGGGTCACAAAAAAGGTACAGATGCATGAGGAGGATCCGTAGAAGAGGATGGATGTATGTTGGAGGAAGGAGCAGGGGAAGGTGTGTGTTCTAGGTGAGTGATATGAGGATGAGCAGGTGAGAGAGAGGATGTATAAGTCTCTTCCTAATGATGGGAAGGAAGAGGAATCTAGAGGATGATGAAGTTCCTGGTGGGAGGTTTGTGATGTTGTATAATTTGAATGGGTCATCATTGACGTGAACACAATGAACGAGTCCATAATATACAATTTGAGGTAATGATGCAAAGTGGATGGAATGCATTGCATGTCATGGATCCATGGGTTTCCAAGAAAAATATTGTATTGCATATTGCTTTGAATTATGTGTAATAATATTGATATGGTCCTTACACCTAAGGGAATAAGGAGGACAACGAAACCTACTGTGGGGTTGATAGAACCATAAAAATCTCAAATATCGAGTGATGGTGTGGTAAAGTGGGTAGGTGTAATGTGTAAATGATGAAGGTTAGCAGTAGAGATGATTCTAATAGAAGAACTGGTATCAATGAGGACATGCTTATAGGCGATGTCATTGATAGTTACTTGAATATGAAGGGGAGGATCAACTCTCTCACCCATAAGTTTGGTTATATCATGGTCATGGAAGCTGATAGAGGGTTGCATGCAATGGAGGATGTTCCCTATAAAATTCATAAATGCATTTGTGTCATGGGTTTCAAGGTTGATTGAATGAAGAATATCATTTAATGCCTCATGATGAGGTTGAGATTGTTTTAAAAAATAGAAAATAGACAGTAAATCTGGGGTGTTACAAAACTAATGAGGTAGGATACCATAAATAGTGATGATATTGCATGGTAGGGGTGGTGAAAAATTTGATAAGGTGAGTGACAAGAAGTGAAAGGTATAGGAGGTGAAGTGATGGGTGCATCCTAGCGTGGTGGATAACCCTGGGTACAAGTGGTGAGGTTAATCATGCCAACCACTTCATATGAGGGAGGATCATGGTGGAAACTATCAAATTGCCTATATTGGTCTTGTCAATTGAATTGGGATCCTTGGGGATTGGCCCCCCATGTTATAGTAGTCAATTACGATAGATACCAAGATTTTAGTTTTGTGGTGTGAGGGGATTTGAAACTTGAATGGTACCTCGATCAATGAGATCTTGTACTAGGCCATGGAATTAGTGACAAGACTCTACATCATGGTCTCGTTGTTGATGGTATGCACAAAAAACCTGTTCATTGTACTCATGAGGTTTGGGTTGATTTGGGTCAATGGATCTCATGTTAAGTAAGGTGATATGACCAACATCATATAATATCTAGAATAGAGCAGGTAGTGGCTTAGAGAGTGGGATAAAATTTTACCTAGGAGGTTGAGGTTAAATACCACAAGGTTATAGTGGGTTGGATGTAGGGTGTGCATTAGTTTAAAATATTGTTGTTGTGGGGGAAGAGGTCACAAGATTGATGAGGATGCTAGAGAAGCCACCACTTGATTGGTTTGTGGTGGTTTAGAGAATGTTTTTTTGGCACATTGTGATTAAATTTTAAATTGAAATTGTAATATGGCTTCTATCAAAACTTGATTTTACTATATTGGACTTTGATATCTTCAATGACCTTTTCTTGGGCAATGGCTTCATCAAACGTGTGGATTTGATGAAGTTGTAGAGGTGTAGAGATATGTTTATGACAAATTTTGATAAACATTGTGATGAGCTCAAAGGATGGGAGGCTATGAGCTAGGTCATGGATGACAGATCTCCAATGAGAGACAAAGTTCGTGATGGGTTCATCATCAGCCTGTTGTAAGATGTAGACATCAAAATTTTTTATTTTCTTCTTGATGTTAATTGAGAAATATTCTAAAAATAAATTAGCCAAATGTTCAAACGTGAATAGACTATGACATAGGAGCATGTTGTACCAATTGAGAGCTTGTACCCCAAGTGAGAAAGCAAAGGTACGCAATGTGAGGGGATCGCTACTATGAAGTTGATAATATGCAAAGCGATAGTTACTGATGTGTTCACGAGGATCCTCTTTGTTAGAGTTAGAGTCTATTACATCATTTGAATCATGTAAATGTACCTTCCTAGGTACATACTTAGGACATTAGATTAATTTAGAGAGGAAGTTATCTAGTTGCTTCATGCAATGTAAAAAATGTACAAGTGTCAATGTGCAAGTTGTAAATGTACAAGGTGTCCCTTGCACAACTAGGTAGAGTGTTGGCCAAGGAATATATCATCCATTATAAGTGGCCCTCATTGTAAGAGTTTGATAAGAAATTTATTAGGTAGTAGTAGGAGTAGTGGGTGACTCCATTAGTTATGGAGCATATTATGGTTTTATAAGTATCTTGCATAGAGTGTCCATTTCCTCCATAGCAATATTGTATTCATTTTCATCATTTCTATTTATAGCATATTTTTGAAATCTTGTGAGTTTAATTTTTGCATATTGTGATTACCATCTCTCATTGTGATCTGTCTCAAAATATAATAGTGGTATCAGAGCCATGATATATCTAGTCATAGTAGATCAATAGGAATACCACCATTATTATTGAGTTTGAATTTTTTGTCAACTTGATGCGCCATTGGACCAGTCACTGTCAAAAATTCTTAGAAGAGTATAGGTAGTAGAATTAGGGAGTGTCACAAGTGAGGACTAAAAGAAATGTCAATTTTAGAAAGTACTGAGATTGTATTTGACTAGAGTCTCTCCATAGAGTTACAGGAAAACTCGTGAAGACCAGAACTCAGTATTCAATCCATTAGATTGTCAGATCATCTAGTGAAGATCATCGAGAATATCTGCAACTTGGTAACTATTACCTAAAGGTTCTTATTACTACAAGGAACTAACTCTTAGATGATTGGGATAACTTATACAATAGAAATCTAGGAGATTTCAACTTTATTTCTCAAAGGTCAGAGTGCCTTCATAGTGAAAATATTAGTTACTATAAAATAATAATACTACGAAAGAGACTCTAAGAGAAAGAGTCATAGTGAAAACTAGAGATTGAAGATCTCTAGTGGTAAATTCAACTTCATAAAAGAAAAGGCCATAGTAGCCTTGAAATGAAAAGGCCACAAAAGCCTTGATCTAAAAAAGACCACAGGAACCTTGATCTAATAAATGCCACAAAATCATTGATCTAAAAATCCATAGAGACCTTGATGGCTTGATATAAAAAGAAAAGGCCACATAAGCCTTAATTTAAAAAAAGGACACAAAAGCCTTGACTCGAAAAAATACTCCTGAAGAGAGTATCTAATTCAAAAGTAGATTTAGATTTTAGTACTAATCATTTGTTGTAGTAAAAAGGAGATCCAATGAATTTGGGATACTTCCTACATCAGATTTAGGAAGAGTATTTGCTTCAGAATCATCCAGCACCTGAAGCAAACTTGAAGGTGAAGAGATCATGTGAAGATATCATTGAAGAAACTTACATTCTTGGAAGGACGAGGACTAGGAGGGCCCTATTAAGATCCAAAAGTAGTAGAATGAAGAGATATAGGAAGGATATCTCAATTCTAGAATATGAAGAAGAAGGCCTCAACAAAGACCAAAGCAGATGTAGAATCAAAGACCTAAGAGAGGTATCAAGGAAAAAGGCTTGGAGAAGCCTTGTTGCTGAAGCAAGATCATAAAAGAGTTCCTAGAAGAAATCATTGGATAAATTCTCCATCAAGGAGAAACTTTCTCATAAGGAAATACTTGGGACAATTATTGTCATTCGACAACAAGCCCAATTAGGAGAAGAAGAATTGGCAAGGAGTTCCAAAGAAGATACAAAAGAGCTCAAGACATTTAGATTCTTAAGAAGAAGAAGATCCTACTTAAATTTAGAATTCGATAAGAAGACTCAAAGACAAAAGGAGTTTGTCAAATCTAAGAGACTAGAGGATTACCCAAAGAATCCTCTTAATATAGAGCAGAAAGGAGAAGACCAAATCACCAAACCCCAGGTTCGTGAAATAAATTTCAAGACCTCTTTTTGGTGAAGGATGAGCTACTTGGAAAATCTTAATAAAGTTATAGAAAGCAATAAGCCTGATCTACATTCTTTTCAAAAGCTATAAATATGGTAAGCAATTATTGGTGCAAGTGAATTCATTATTCATATTAATCAGTAGATTTGTTAAAGCACCTTATATTAGATCAAAAATTACAAAGAGAAATATTGCGTTATAAGTCTTCAAAATATTGCAATAGGGAAAGTTATTTTTAAGGTTCATTTGCACATTAATTTGGAGTTGATTAGATTACAAAATTGCAACTATCTATTAACTACCTATCTTATATCTTGAAAAAGAAGACTGGATCCTACAACTGTGTTTGTAGTGAAATTTGAAGATTGTATTTGAAAAGTTGCAGTGGAATTGTTAAGAGAAAATATAAAAAATAAGTGGAGAAACAAGTGAATTTATTGTTACCATTTATAGTGCATCTATTAAGCACTATTCTAGTTAAATTACTAACTGGTTTCTCTATATTTGTTTGTGTTTATTAAGAAGCACAAAAAAATTCTACAACACTTTAGTGGTAAAAAGAAACCACCATTACAAGTAGAAAATCACCATTGAAATACTTGAAGGAAGCCTCAAATAGAGACCTTGGAAGTCTTAATATTCAAGGAGAATAAAAGGATAATTTTTTCAAGCACAAAGTACAAGAATCCTCATTTTAAATATCTTGGATTGACTACCATCCAAAAGAATAAAGAAGGATTATAAAATTCCTTCATTTTTGGTGCAAGAATTACAAAGGCATTACCATTTACACAGGGGTAGAAGGATGTTTTTATCTAAAAAATGGCCAAGGGAAGGAGCTATCCAAATCTCACACAAGTAGTATATTTATGGCCAAAAGGAAGAGCTACCAGAGAGCTCGCATGTCCTTGTCCAACATATCTATAGCCAGGTGAAGTAGCCCATATGAACAACAAAGTTATAGACAAAGAAAGATCTACTAAAGAGATCACACATCCAACATTTGAGGTGTTTAAAAACATTATTTTTCATCCATAAAAATCAGACCTATAAGGTAACGTGTCACCTGTAACACTGGAGCCATTTTAATAAGGAATTAATAATTATGCTTACGTAGAAAGGACAATATTTAGCGATACATTATATACATAAAATATGAAGCATTGGCTATTTTAACCAATGACATAGGAAGGAAGAAATCAACATTAGAAATATGTAAATAAGTGTAAAGAGAAAAAACTATACCTAAGGTATCCATTGAAGCGAGCGTCCACCAAGAGAATAGATCGAAGATGTGCCATAAGATCATGAAGCTATCTAGTTGTAGTCATCCATCACCCTCTCCAAGAAAATTTGAAAAAGAAAGCTTGCGTACCAAGAAACATAGCAAGATCATGTAGGGTGCAAAGATAAAGGAGAAATTAGGGTTTCTTGAAGCATAAGAAATAAGGCTTGTATGCACAAACCACTTGGCATAAATTCTCTGTCTCCCAATTATAAAAAACTCACATAAAGGGATTTACAATCAGTTGGAGGGGGTTAATATTCGTTCGAGGTTACCACCAACATCGTCATTGTTGAAGGAATGCCTATCACCACCAAATAAATGGTCATTACTGAAGAAACATTCATTGCTAAAGGAATGTTCATCATTTCCAAAGGAAGATGGATTATAACATCTCATATGAAACTTTTCATGAAGCCCATAATTCTTAAGATGCTGATTAGAGAGAGAAAAAGATACATTAGCAGAACACAACCAAGCACAACAAGGAGCAGTCAAACCGAGTTGATGCTTCAAGGTAAAATGTTTATATGTCATTCAACAGTGTAAGGAAGATATTAAAGATGCTATCATAAAGCTAGTATTTGGAGAAGCCCAACAAGAGATATTTGAAGCCACCATATTGTAGAAGTAAATAATTGCCAATCAAGGGATAAGTTTACACTGGTCAAATAGGGCTTTGAATTGCCTATAAGTTCTACGTAGCATGTAGCTATGGATATTCTAACATACAAGAATAAGGAATAATTGAGGTAAAATATTTATGCTTGTCTTAACATAAGATTTATGGAGTTGTAAGGAAAGATATTTTTCATTAAACAAGCATACTTTAGATTTGTTATTATTTTCAAAAGTTATCAAGGAGGAATAAGGGATATTATTATTGTTAAAATAACTTGTAAATATTATTTTCTAATTATTCTAAATGGGAGTTATAAGGAATACTACATCAAATTAGGAATTGAAAATTAGAAAACATTAAATCAATCAAAGAGGGGTATTTAAATATGTTTATTAAAAGTCTTCAAAAGTTGGGTTTTTATAGTGTTTTCTCAAAAGACACTTAGAGAAAGGAAAATAAATACCAACTTCAAAACCTCTTCAAATAATTAGTGCTTAGTTCAATATGAGTAATAAGGAGATAGAAAAGTTGTTTTATTTATTTATAGACTTTTGCAAAATCAACTTAAACTTGTACTACAATTTACAAAAGCACCATATTGATAATGCATCCTATCCAAAACATCCTAGGGAGTCATAAGGTATTCTACAAAACTTGGTAATATTAGCATCAATAAAAAATTATCAATATCTGAATTTATTGGGTAGATGTAAGCTTGCTATAAAACATAAAAACTTATTAGGTTTGTAAACTCTCATAATTAGGGAGACATAAAGAAGTCCATAAAATCTAAAGAGTTTTTAAAGGGAATATAATGACATCCAACAAATGTTTCCTAGATAAATGTCAACTACTCAAAGGGTCAAATTATTTCTCATGGAAGAACAAAATAAAAGCAATTTTGGTATATGAACAACTTTGGGATATTGTTCAAGGAAAAAAAATAAACCTACCACAAGAGATACTGTGATTTAAAAATTGAGGAAAATGATTCCAAAGCCCAAATGATCATAAAATTTGCTATCACTAATGAAATACAACCCTATATCAGTTCAACAAAAAACATCTTATGAAGCTTGGACAAGCTTATAAAAATATTTGAAGGGAAGAATAAAGCTACCATTATTCATCTACAAACTCAACTACATTCCTTAAAAATGAGAAGTGGGGAAAGCATACAAATTTTTCTAAGGAAGGTAGAAGATACTAAAGGAAAATTGTTAACTCTTTGACATAAGCCTAAAGATGAACTAGGAACCATGAGAGAACTTTGAGAAAACTATAAGCATTTGGTCACATATCTAAAAATATTAAGTAAAGATACTTATTTTGATGACTTAGTCAATATTCTTCAAGAATATGAAGTGGAAAACATTGTGAAAGATGAGACGTAGTCAATATTATTTAGGAATATGAAGTGGAACACATTGTGAAATATGAGATGACTAAAATTGCATTGACATCAAAAGATAATCCACAAGAAAATATTGCTTCATAAGAAAAAGGATGAAGAACATGGTATTGTGATATATGTAGAAAGAAAGGTCATAGCACTAGTTATTATAGGTACAATCCCAGAAACTAGAATCAACAAAATTAGATAAACAATGGAAACCAATTTCAATCAAGATAGTATCAAAGGAATTCTCATCAGCAAAAATTCCAGCTACCAACCAATTATCCTCAATTGGAATATCGAAAGAGAAAAAAAAGGACACCTAGTTCAGAGGATAGAAGAAATTGAAGAACTAGATGAAAACTCAAAAAATTATGAGAAGTATAAGGAGAAAGCTCTATTAGAAAATGTAACATTTTTTCTTGAATATATTACAAAGAATCCAAAGAAACGATATAAAGTTCAAGATGAAGATGAATATCCATATTGAAGACCAAATTTTTTTAGTATCATAGAGGGGTGTTAGAGTTAGTCTATTACATAATTTGGATCATGTAAATGTACCTTCCTAGGTATATACTTAGGATATTCGATTAGTTTAGGAGGAAGTTATCTAGTTGCTTCATGCAATGTAATAAATGCACAAGTGTCAATGTGCAAGTTGTAAATGTGCAAGGTGTCCTTTGCACAACTAGGTAGAGTTTTGGTCAAGGAATCTATCCTCCATTATAAGAGATCCTCATTGTAATATTTTGATAAGCAAGTCAGTAGGTAGTGGTAGGAGTAGTGAGTGACTCCATTAGTGATGGAGCACACTATGGTTATGTAAATATCTTGCATGGAGTGTTCATTTCCTCCATAACAATATTGTATTCATTTTTGTCATTTCTATTTATAGCATATTTCTAAAATCTTGTGAGTTTACTTTATGCATCTTGTGATTGCCATCTCTCACTATGATCTACCTCAAAATATAACACTCTTTACCTTTGTATTTGTCAAATTTTGGAATCTCAAAATAGTATGGGTAAGGAGGAATGAGAATTGATGGATGAACGGATTCGTTGCACAACTCATTATATGTGGGTTTCTAGGGACCATAACTAGTTGTATGAAGATCCAAAATATTAACTTATTCTCGTAAGAGTTGGAGCTCGGGTGATGGTGGTGGGATGAACTATATTGAGGTAGTAGAAGAATGAGAATGAGGAGGTTACTAGAGTTGCTATTCCTCCCATTGTGAAATAGCATTGTACTGAAGTTGTTCCTATGGATTTGGTTGCTGAATAATGTAAGATATGGGGACTGATGGGAGAATATGATGTGAATGGTAATATTGTAGTTGTGGATTCTGTACCTATTGTGCAAGAATCTATGACTAAGGTTTTAAGGTTAGAGAGAATAATAAAAAAGGAGGTATCATGAAGAATGTAGGTGTGACAGAGTGTGGTGAAGAAAGTGGTATTTGGATAGAGGACAAAGGTGGCTAGCGAGATGACATGCCAAAGAATGGTAGCTGTACTAGACCATATGAGTGATGAACGAAGAAATCAGATTGGGAAAAATAACATGGGGGATTGACTAGATAATATGGGTAGAATGAATTGTAAGAAGAAAGTGGAATGGAAGGGGGAGCCTAAAACTGATGAGATGGAGGAAGGTGAAATGTGGAAGCATATGAGGGTGGAAGTGGAGTAGAATATGATATACCATACATCCTAAAATATGGGAATGTAGGTGGATAAAGTGATGAGGAAGGAGTGTAGGCATCAAAGGTAGAAGCCTGAGAAGAGGGTATAGTGAATGTGTTCGCAAATATTTGTGAAGATAGAATTTGCTGATATTATTGAGGAATGGATTGTTGTGATTGAGATGGTGGTTGTGATGCAGTATTGAAAGATGGAAAATATGATTTTTGGGAAGGTGGATGTTGTGGTGCTTGAGAATAGTATTGGTATGACGATGTGAGAAGAGAATGCTATTATTACAACAATGACTGTTGTGAGGGTGATTGTGACAAAGGCACCTGAGTGCTCAGAATGGAAGACTGGGGGTCTCAAATCATCCCTACATTTGGGGTAGACAATGTAGCCTTATGGTGAGGATGATTCAACAAAGAAGGATCATCCCCAAGAAGGGAATGAGATGGATCCTAGAGGAAAGGATGAGTAGAAGTAGGTGAGGTAGGTGGAGTTTCCTCATAAATAATGAATAAGGGAGAGGGGTCTCCTTAAGTGGTATATATGACATGGTCACAAAATGTGAAAGGCATATTAGGTTAGATAAAATGAGGAAGAAAAGGATGATCTTCACTAGAAGATATGTCGTGCATATTACTAGAGATAGAGGTCTCACCATGGGGTATGGTGTGTATGCGAGATGACATAGAACCAGTAAGTAGATCAGGTGTGAATGTAGATGATTCCATCATTATGGGAGGATAGGAATAGACTGATTGGAGGTGGCATGAGAAGCCTCCTGCTTGAGATGCGCTTACTCGCATGCTCTACTATGAGTAACAATAGGCATAATACTGTGTACTATGATTTAATGCTCAAAACTATCCAAAAATACAAATCTAAACATATGAGTGTGTTCTGTGCAATATTTTAGGTTGATATATGAAATTTTGTATGTTTTTATGTACTAGAATAAAGTTCCCATCCTGCTATACAAACCTATACTACAAAAATTTGGTTTGCACAGTGTTATGCGAACCTACTCTAAAAATTGAATATGATAGAAAAATATTACTGAAAATCTTTGGATAGCTTGCATGTGGGTGGTTAACAAGTGAATGTGCTAAAATTGGTGTTTGTGAGAGTGCAAAATAAAACATAACCGAAATTAGTGCTAAACAAAGAAAAACAAATGTTTGGTTACTTTGTGTGTTTTAATGAGAGTACCAGTTCTAAAACATGACATGGGATGTGGAGTGAAACTCTAGAAATAATAGGAGTTTTGTCAACACAAAAACTCCTACAACACGCAAGGATGCACAAAATAGAACAATATCTCAACAAGAAAATGGTAAACTAAATGGAAAAGCATAGTAAAATGATATCCAAAGGTGAGGAACTCAAAATGTTCTAATGAGTCCAAAATCCTCTCGTGAGAAGAGGTGGCACTGTATGAGACCTGATACTAGCCCAACCAAGTGATTTCTTCACTCTCTAGTGAGTTTAGTCAATAATGATAGTTACCTATTCATGAATTATATGAGCCTTATGAACAAAGGTGTCTAATCCTATCCCACTCCAAAGGTTCCTTTCGGTGATGAAATCATGAAAACTAGTCTCAAGAGTAGGGGATATTTTGATGATGAAGTTCATAAAGCAACTCCTGAGAGCTACTATGGTGTCTAGGGGGCAATATGGTGGAAGGAGATGAATTCCAACATCACCAGTCTCGAGTGGAGATTGGTTATGAAGTCCAATATTACCACT
Organism: Wollemia nobilis; assembly: GCA_028583015.1. Classification (NCBI taxonomy): domain Eukaryota; kingdom Viridiplantae; phylum Streptophyta; class Pinopsida; order Araucariales; family Araucariaceae; genus Wollemia; species Wollemia nobilis. The sequence continues at coordinate 7,484,395 of JAQPPZ010016348.1, forward strand.
GTGTATGATATGTGAGTGTGTGATAGTGTGTTTGCTATCAATTATGTGAAAGCAAAAATAACTAGCTAAATACCTTTTCAGAAAGGAAACTAAACCTAGATGCCTTTTTGAAATGAAACTAAATCCGTATGCCTTTTGAAATGAAACTAAATCCGTATGCCTTTTGAAATGAAACTAAACCTAGAGACATTTTTGTTAAAAGAACTCTACTCTATGAAGCATGAAGGAAAAAAAATATGAGGTGCATGAAAAAGGAATTTGAAATCTATCTATGTGTGTTAGAAAGAAGTTAAAAACTCTAATCTAATGACATGAAAAGAAAATGCAATTACCCAGGGTATTTATGAAAGTAATGGAAAATTTCTAATCTAAATGATGTAAAGAAATTTGAAACCCTTATCTAATGACATGAAAAAAAATGAAATTTACTCGGGGTATTTGTGAAATAAATGGAAAATTTCTAATCTAAATGATGTAAAGAAATTTGAAACCCTAATCTAAATGTGATTTTGAAAGAGATTTAAAATCCTATTCTAAATGATTTGAAAAGAAATTGAAAAATCTGATCTAAATGTGATTTTGAAAGAGATTTAAAATCCTATTCTAAATGATTTGAAAAGAAATTGAAAAATCTAATCTAAATGTGATTTGAAAAGATATTTAAAATCCTATTCTAAATGATTTGAAAATAAATTGAAAAATATGATCTAAATACGATTTGGAAAGAGATTTAATATCATATTCCAAATGATTTGAAAAGAAATTGAAATATTTGACTTAAAGATGATTTGGAAAGAGATTGAAAAACCTATTCTAAATAATTTGAAAATAAATTAAAAAATATGATCTACATGTGATTTTGAAAGAGATTTAAAATCCTATTCTAAATGATTTGGAAAGAAATTGAAAAATATGATCTAAATGTGATTTTTGAAAGAGATTTGAAATCCTATTCTAAATGATTTGCAAAGAAATAAAAAAATATGATCCAAATGTGATTTGGAAAGAGATTTAAAATCCTATTCTAAATGATTTGAAAAGAAATTGGAAAATCAGATCTAAAGGTGATTGGGAAAGAGATTTAAAATCCTATTCTAAATGATTTGAAAAGAAATTTAAAAATATGACTTAAAGGTGATTTGAAATGAGATTGAAAAGCCTATTCTTAAATGAATTGAAAATAAATTTGGAAAGTGATTTAAAATTTCAAAATAAATTAAGATGTATTCTAATAATTTGGAAAGAGGTTGAAACTTTTATCTAAAGATATAAAAAAGATTGGAAAATATCTAACCTAAATGATTTTGAAAGGAATTAAAACCCTAACTAATGTGCTTTGGAAAGGAAATTTGCAAAATAAGTTGATGCTTTTGAAAGATTAAATTCTTTACAAAAGAGTGATGAAAAATTGTGGTTCTAAGGAGAATGCGTGATGCCTGTGGTGTCAAATGGTATTTCTTCTATCTCTGTTGTAGGGGCCTACAATTTTAGGTTGTTCTAGAGCTGTTTGGTAGGGTTCACATGGCAAGGTGCAAACCTATCTGGTGGTTCACATGGTGGTGTGTGAACTATGTTTAGAAGCCTGTAACTTTTGACCTAAAAGATTGAAGTGTATTTTAGATCTCTGATAGGATATGTTTTGTGTTTACAGTACCTGAAACATCAAAATGAAGTTGAATATTGATTTAGATAGCAAGAAATCTAGTCTAAAATAATTTTGTGGGGGTCTCATTAGGCATGCCAGAATGTAACACACAAAAAGTAAAACATAAATTTCAAAACTAATGGAAATATACAATTTTCTTTACTATTGATTTCAAAAGAGTGTTACAAAATAGTCTCTCTTGAGATAGCTTTTTAATTCTCTTTCAATGTAAATATAGATGAACTTGTTGATGCTTTCTGGTGCCCTTGATGAAGGTGGGATTATTTGTATGTGTGACATTGGTTGGATGCTTGAGAGTGTTGTATAGACCTATATAAACCTGCAAAAATGTGTTAATGTATTTGGGGACCTTTCATGGATCATGTCCCATGTTTATACAGATAAAATGACATGAAAATGAACTAAAACTTGCTAAAAACTAAAGGAAATGCTATAGAAACCCTAAACAGAATATACCTACCTGATTTGGAGCTACAGAGTTGCTGTAGACCTGGTTTGCATGGTAGGGTATGAACCTAGGCTCAAATTCGCACAACAAGGTGTGAAACTTGTTATTGTTGAATGGTTGTTGTATATTTATGTTCTAATATAATCTAGGTGATGTTTGTTAGATGCAAAAATAGTAGAAGGTATTCTAAGGTATTTTTAGCAGAGTTTTGGTATGTTAGCCAAAAGAGTGTGAGAGAGAATTATGAAGGAAATGACCCTCTATTTATAGAGTGGACCAAGGTTAGGGGCGAATGAGGTGTCCTAGACTCTAAGTTAGTTTCTACCAAAGTAAGGTTAGGGCTATGAAGAGGAATGTTTAGTCATACCTTCAGGTGCCTTGAAGGAAATATCCTAGGTGCACACATGTGTGAGCTAGGATTAGAGTTAACCTTGATTAGCTAATTCCTAGGTTAGTTGGAGGTTAGGTTATATATATTTGGAAATATCCTAACTAAGTGGGTGCACACATGTGTGAGGGTAGAATTAGGGCTAATTTGGATTTAATCCTAATTAAATATATTTATGTGATAAAGTGCACTTAAGTGAAAAGTAACTTTTAAATTAGAACTGTAACTAGCATTATTAGGGTTTTTGGAGGTAATGGTTCCATGGGAGCCCTAATTAGGTGTATAAAAGGTCTTAGGTGGCCTAGAGGGGCTTGTATATGGCCCTTTCATGAATAGGAAGTGTTTTAGGTGTATTTTGTGTGATTTTGTAAGATTTGAGACTACGATTGCCTATGATTGCCTATGATTACCTATGATTACCTATGATGGCCTACATTGGCCTATAGATTTCTATGAATGTCTACAGGTGCATGTGCAAGCCTACAAGTATCTATGCAAGCCTAAGAGTGACTACAAGTGACCATGTGTGACTTTTGGGTGTCTACAGGTTACTATTGGCTTGGAATGACTACGGATGTGAGAAAATTTGTGCAATATTCCCAAATATACCAACAGGTGAAGAAAAGAAGCCAAAATACTAGAACATATAAGCCATTACCCATTTCAAAGAGACTATGGGAAGATATAAGCATGGATTTTATCCTTGGATTATCGAGGATACAAAAGGGGAATAACTTTATCTTTGTTGTGGTGGATAGATTCTCAAAGATGACACATTTCATACCCTGCAAAAAGATAAAGGATGTGACACATATTTCTACTTTATTATTTACAAAAATGGTGAGATTGCACGGTTTACCAAAGAGTATTATTTTAGATCGGGATAGAAAATTTGTGGATAATTTTTGGAGGATATTATGGAAAAAGTTGGGTACTAAGTTGTCATTTAGTTTGGATTATCATCCATAGACCGATGGACAAATTGAGGTTGTGAATAGGAGTCTTGAAAATTTATTGAGGTGCTTCATCGATAAGAAGGTGAAGGTTTGGGATACTATTTTGGCACAAGCATAGTTTACATACAACAACTGAGTGAATCAAAGTACAAGTAACAGCTCTTTCTATATTATTTATGGAATACTTCTACGTGGAGTAGAGGAGTAACAAAAAATAGTTGATTTGTAGAGACCAATTACTATTGCAAAGGATTTTTCTGACTATATTCATGATTTACATAAAGAAGTGCAAAAAAAATTAGAAAGGAGTGTCATGAAGTATAAACAACACGTTGATAGTAAGCGAAGAATGCTAGAATTTTATGTTGGATATTTGGTTCTAGCATATTTACAAAAGGAGTGATTCCCAAAAGGTACTTACAATAAGTTAAACTAGAAGAAGATTGGACCCTGTAAGGTCTTTAGGAAGTTTTTTCACAAATGCTTACAAAATAGAACTGCTAGAAGGAGTGGATATATCATCCATTTTCAATGTAGCAGATTTATACCCATACCATGAAGGATCAACTTGTGAACAAGAGGATGTAGTTTCAAGACTTCCAACTATTGATTGGGTACAACAACTACCAGAAAAGGAATGTGATAAAATTGAGATGATCATAGATTCTAGGGTTGCCAAAGCGATAAGAGGTAAGGAATATCATGAATACATAGTCAAATAGAAGAATCAAGAAATTGAGGATTCTAAATGGATGAACGCATATCAGATTGCTAAATACAGGGTTCAGATTGATTTTTTTTTGAATGTTCATGAACCATTTTATTTACCTGATGAGTATGATGTGGGAGTATTTCAACAATACCTGAAAGACAAATAGTCATGGACCTTAAAATCCAACCATTAATCCTTGTACAAATATATCTATAAATTGTTTGTTTTTGTCTAAGAGAAGCGAGACACAAAGAGGAAAGGAAGGTTTCCAACTAAATTGTATCTTCATCAAATAAATAAAGCTTTTCAACCAGTTGCTTTACAATTTTTGTTACAATAAACTATGTATTCAAAATAGCATGTGTCTTGTTGTTCCATTGTGCAGGTCCTTGAAGATCATTAGGCACGTGTAGCCTGGTAAGGAAGAACAGTGACATTGGGACTAAAATAATCACAAACAATAGGTTACAATAGCACCATCAAAAGGTAGTCCTATGATGCAAGAATATTGTTGAAAAGACAAGGTTATTAAGAAAGGCAAAGTCATTTCCAAATAGTAGTACGAGAGATTTAATATGTGGGAAAGAATTATTTTTCATCATGGAGCTAGATAGGAAAGAAGGAGATCAAAGGGAATAGAACACACGACCAAAATAGTTGAACGATTGCTCAAACCACATGACCACCTGAATGGAATGATTATTATACGGATTGAACGATTGTAGCTCAACTTGTACGATTGCCTAGTGATATACATTTGCATCTTAGTTTATATGATTATCCTAGTGGTATGATTACTGTTCAAATGGATGGTTGCAACTTGCCTTGTATAATTGCTCAGAGGTGTGTGATTAGATCATACAATTTTCCAAGTTGTATGGTTGAATAGGGTTGCAAAGTTACTATACGGATTGTATAATTGTAGTTTATGTCATACAAGAAGAAGATATTGACTTGGTTAATTCTTGTTGGAGGTTTTGGTTTTGCATTTGCATCATGATCCTCTTAACATTTATTATATACTTTAATAGTTTTTATTTTTAAATTACTATCAGTTACTTAAAAACTTAAAATATCATAAACTAATTATTACCTAGACCCAAAATTCTTAATAAATAATTTTAAATTTTATTATTAATTTATAATACTTTTAAAATAAATTAATAAATTATAATCTATTACAAAATTTTCAAATTATATAAATAAAATACTTTTTATTTCTTAAATTTTAAAATAATTAATAATTATTATTATACTTCTGAAAGATAATAATAAGCTACAACAAATAAACCAAAATCATATGAACGAGAGATAATACTAAATGCAAAATAGAGATTTTGAAAACCTACATGTATTTGTAAAAAACTTCAACCAAATGATATGAACTTAAAAGATAAACTTTTAAAATGGAATAAGTCTACAAATATACCTCTAGCATCATTGAAAAGTATGGTGAAATAGGCCCCTCCTCCTAGGGGTTGGATTAAGATAAATTTTGATGGTGCTTCTAAGGGGAACCCGAGACTTGCAGCAGTGGGAAGTATTATTAGAAATAAGAAAGGAGAACTAATTGGGCATTTTGCTAAATTTTTATCAATACAAACTTCTTATTTTACGAAAGATAGGGCGTTGCTCCAAGGTATTTTGCTGATCAAATCTTTGGGCTTCCAAAAAGTAGTTGTGAAGGGAACTCTCTGAATATTATTAATCTTGTAAATTTTTCAAGCCCATTGAACTAGATTATTACCAATATTATTAACGAAGTTGTTAGAATCCTTAGCTTAAGGTCTAAGGTGTAAGTGCAACACATTTTCTATGAAGGGAATAAAGCAACAGATCTAATAGTAAATATTGGTTTGACTCAAACAGGTCTTATGGTGTGGACATCCAACTTCCCCCAAAACCTTTAAAACTTGATTGTGGATGACCACGGATAGGTGCTGGACTTTAATTTTTCGGGGACCGGAGAGGAAATTATATTTTTTCATCTTGAACCCATTCTCGACCAGTCATTCAATCGCAAAGGAGTACATGTATCAAGTGTTTTCTATTCTCTTTCTAACTAGGTGGTTGATGGACCTTTCGGAAGGCTAGGTCAGTTGTGTTGGCATATACATGTGATCTTATGAACTCTGCTGACTTGGCAGCTCCGCTACCTTCCTTGGACTGGTGGGGCAAGGGACATAAGTGGTTTCCTTTGGGCATTGCTAGGATCGATAAAAGTGGCTATTGTTTTTGTTAACAATATTCAGGATAATATTAAGAAGCAATTGGATTCGATGATCCCTTAGGGTGTTGGAGACCAGAAAGTTGGAGGTATTTTTTCTGATTCTTAATGTCCTTCCTTTGGGTTTTGTTTACCTCTTATCTCCTTTTTGTGGTTTTATTTGAAGATTCCTTCACTAGTATATTGTACCCTTCTTGAGTTGTGGTCTTTATCATAAAAGTTTTAGCTTTTACTATGACTTACCTTATTTCACATATACTAAGGTTTGGAAATCCTCTCAAAACTATTACTTTTATCTAATAAATAAATAAATAAAAACTAAATTGAATTTTTATCAATCACCCACTTAAAATAGTAAGCTTATAGGAAACGGCTTTTTTTTTTTTTAACAACTTACCTATATTTCCTTTATACTTCCTTTCCTTTTATTTGTATCATTTAATTCACAAACTTACAAAATGCATGTCTTCCCTGTATCATTTAACTCACAAACTTGCAGAATGCTTGTCTCCATGGGACACGAGGACTATAAAACAATAATATTCTATTAGAAGTCTTGTAAAATCTAAGTACAACGGACTAGAACGGATGTAATGCCCTTTGTAGGAAGACTATATGGATCAATGAGAATTATAATAGGTAATATAATTGGGTTTGTATTTTTAAGCATAATAATGTGTAATATGAATAGAAATTAAACACCAATAAAATATTAGTGGAATATCCGTCAAAAACAATTCAATGGATGCGTTCAAATGTGATGCATCCTGTGAGAAATATTCCGTACTCGTTTGTGAGGATTTCTTATTTCTGAGTTTTAAAAAATATATATATAGTCTTACTTTTTAAGAGGGACATAAATGACTGCAATTTGAAAGCAAAATGATTACATGTCTGGTCAAAATGATTACATGCCTGGTCTCCTATGAACACTTTGATGGAACTTCATTGTTCATTATGCATGGTGCACGTTTCTTCACTTTGATTAAATGGATGAAAAATTACACACAGATTCCAAGTACTGAAAATAAAATATCAATACGACATGAACATAACACAAGCAGTAGAATCCTGTTCCTTCTTACTGTAACTCGTTGAATACTGCACATGGACTCTCAAAGGCAAATATAATGGCAGGAAAGCAATCATAATGGTACGGGAGAATTAGAACCTATTATTTAAAACACTGCTCCCCGTTGAAACTTGGCCACAAAACTACGAAACCACGTTAAAAAGGTCGAGTGGGATAAGCCTTTATCTGCACGTTCTTGGTTTATGTTATTGCAAGGAGAGTGATTTGCAACGGAGGAGATGTCTGGTAAGGAGGTCGAAGGATCGAGTTTGTGGGTAAAGGATGGGTCTATTGACTTCAAAGGAAGGCCTGCTTGCACTGCATCTACTGGAGGATGGAAGGCCTCTCTCTTCATTATGTGTAATTCCTCTACTCTGTACTTTTACTTAGATATGTAAGCTTGAGTCTAAGAATTGGCTTGTTTATGATGCGTGCAGCGCTGGAGTTTAGCGAGAAGATATGTAACTTTTTAATTGTCTCCAATCTGATAACATATTTGACAAACGTGCTGCACCAAGGGGTTGCTTTCTCCGCTAAAAATGTCAATTACTGGAATGGTGTCGCCACGGTTTTGCCTCTGTTAGGAGGTTTTCTAGCTGATTCGTACTTCAACAGATATTGGATGGTTGTTGCATGCTCTCTTATTTATCTTATGGTAAGTATAGTTTAAGTAATTTATTGGTTTTGGTTTGTATTTTATTAGTAGTCGAGTACATGTCCTGGCCGTTTTATTGACGGTGACAATCTTTCTTACATTTCAAAATTGATTTTGATTTTTATTGTGAGTGTACAGGGACTGGGGTTATTGACAATGGTTGTATCCCTTCCAACTCTGAAACCACCCCCATGCCCTCCACACGGCCCCATATTTTGTGGAAATGCCTCTTCTGCTCAGATAGGAGTGCTCTTCTTTGTTCTCTGCATGATCTCCGTTGGTGCAGGAGGGCTCAAGCCTTCCATCGGATCTTTTGGTCCTGACCAGTTTGATGAGCAAAATCCAAAGGAAAAGTTGCAGAAGCATTCATTTTTCAACTGGCTTTTCTTAGTCTTCAGTTGTGGAATTTGCTAGCTACCACAGTTGTAGTGTATGTGCAAGAAAACGTGAGCTGGGGGGCAGGATTTGGTTCGGTGACTGCTGCATTTGGCATTTCCCTTGTGGTGTTTTTGTGTGGGACGACATTTTATAGACATAAGGCTTCTTTTGGGAGCCCTATTACTCGGATTTTACAGGTGTTCGTTGCAGCCGTACGCAATCGCCAGTTGGAGCTACCCTCTGATGCAGGTTTGCTGCATGAGGATTTCAACATGGGAGCCAAAATCCTTGAGCACACTGAAAATTACAGGTATATTCTCTCTCTCTACCTATATATATTGTGTAGTTAGAGCTGGTAGGTGGTGACATAAGTATAGGTTTTTCTTTAATATCTAAGAAATGAAATTTATTACTTTTTATTGCTTATTGCCAGGTAGTTAGACAAGGCTGCAGTGAAACAGATACTAGACAATATCGACTCCGAAGGAGAAGAGGGCAACCCTTGGAAACTTTGCACTGTGACCCAAGTAGAAGAAGCCAAACAGATCATTAGGATTACACCCATTTGGTTAACTTGCTTGACATTTGCAGTTGTTTTAACGCAGCCATCCACTTTTTTTGTGAAGCAGAGTAGCACCATGGATAGGAAAATTGGTTCCAATTTCAAGCTGCCACCCGCTTCTGTGTTTGCCTTCGGAATTATATCAAACATGTTGTTTTTGCCGCTTTACGACAGAGTTCTGGTTCCAGCTATGAGGAGGATTACTGGCCATGAGCGAGGGATAACCATTCTGCAAAGAATTGGTGTGGGTTTAGTTTTTTCGATTCTCAGTCTAGTTTCTGCAGCACTCGTAGAGATCAAGAGGCTACAAACCGCAAAAAGGAATGGGTTGCTAGAAATCCCACATGAACCAACCCCTATGAGCGTTTTTTGGCTAACTCCACAGTACGTCTTGTTTGGCATTGCAGATACATTTGCTTTGGTGGGAATACAGGAGTTCTTTTACAGTCAAGTACAGGATACGATGAAAAGCCTAGGGATTGCCCTTTACTTCAGCGTGATAGGAGTTGGCAGCTTCCTGTGCAGCTTTCTTATTACTATTGTGGAGACAATCAGTGCAAAAGTTAGCAGTCCTTGGTTTGACAATAATCTGAACAAATGCCATCTGGACAACTTTTTCTGGCTGCTTGCCTTTCTGAGTTCCGCCAACATCTGCATGTTTATGTATATTGCAAGCAGTTACAGATACAAGAAAAAAGCTTTGGATATCCAAAGTAGCAGCAAATCATACGACCCGAGCAAATGCAATCCGAGCAAATGCAAGCCAATGTATGAAGTAGGAAAGGGTGTTGTAGCAAATGTCGACTTCTAACAAGCTAAGCATGTGCTTCTAGTGTGATCTGCTTCACTAAGAATTTATTTGCTGACATGTTTTGTGAGGTAGGTTTGCAAGGATTACGTCATATACCTCTATCTTTCGTGGTGCATTAATCCATCTCTATTTATAGAGGACAGTATATCCTTTTACAATTGAATCGACTCAATTTTATTATGAAAAGAGGTTTAAAGAAATTTTGAACTGATAAATTAAAGCGTGTGCTCCTTTTAATCTTACCAGGCAATGTATGACCTTTGGAAAAAAAAAAGAAAAAAAAAAAGAAAAAAAAATACAAACTAGGATTTGAGCAGAACCATTGGCCAAATCAACGGCACTTTCGCTTAAACAACGATATTCTTTTAATAGCGGGAGGCTTTTCGCTTGGAAGCCAAGAACCTTCACAGGGTAAAGACCTAGTTAAGAGGCAGCCAATATATTATTTGTTTATAGATACTCACAACTTATATAATCTTATTATGTCAATTAAATTTTAATAATAAAAAAGTGTATAAGCATATGTTTTAATACACATTGATTGTTGTTTATATAAAGTGACGTTAAATATATCTTAGATTACTAGTAATTTTTTTTTTTTAAATTTAGTAAGATGGTAGGGGATTGTCTTTGGTAGATTACTTCTATTCATTATTTTTTACTTGCAACATGTATTTTGATTTCATGTAGAAGATTTATCACATTCAGTCTTAAGATCTATGTATCTAGTTAGAAAAATGGCCAATACAAGAAAACAATGTGGAGAGCATTCTCTCTAGTGTTCAATCAAATCTTACAAATGAGTCATTAATTGTCCATTAAAAATGGAGGTCTAACATGCCCAAGATTATGTATAAGGGGTCGATCCCAAAATCTATTTATATATTCAAGGTAAATTATCTTGGAATCCCGATGAATTATGTAGAAGTATACATGCGAATTGCGTTTATTTATCTCCAAAAAATTTAAAACCGTGGTGAATTGCATTAATTTGTCTTAAAAAAATTTCAAACCATGGCAAATTTTTATGTGTTAGGGGCTATGAGTATCGGTTTGCAAAGTCTAAAAATGTACGGTAAAATTAAAATCTTTAGGCTGACATGAAAGACTTTAGGTCAACATGATGACCGATGGCATGAATGATGATCGGTTGAAGGCATGACGATCAGTTGCAGGTATACCGATTGGTTGCAGGTATGATGACTGACTGTAGGAATGCCAATCGGTTGCAGACATGATGATCGATTGCATACATGATGATCAATTGCAGGAATGTCGATCGGTTGTAGGCATGACGATCAGTTTCAGGAATGTCAATCGATTACAAGCATGACGATCGACTGCAAGCATGATGATCGATTATAGGAATATCAATCGGTTGTAGGTATGATGATCAGTTACAAGCATGACTATCAGCTACAAACATGGCCACTGGTTGTAGGTATGTTGATCGTGTGCAATTATGATGATCGGTTGCAAGAATGCCAATCGATTTAATGCATGACGATCGACTGTAGGAATACCGATCGATTGTAGGAATGTTGATCAGGTGCAGATACGACGATCGGTAATAGATATGATGATCGACTGCAAGAATATCGATCGAATGCAGGCATGACGATCGATTACAAGAATGTCAATCGATGATAGGTATGCTGATTGGCTACAAGAATGCCGATCGGATGTAAGCATGATGATCAGTTGTAGGAATGCCGATCAGGTGTAGGTACACCAATCGGTTGTAGGAATACTGATCGGTTGTAAGTGTGTCGATGGACTGCAACAGTGTCGAGTACCCAGTCAGTAGTAGTGGTGCATCTGTACCACGTATCAACAATCTATGAAATAATTGTATGTAGAGGCCATGTGTCACCCATCCAAGAGTTGATTGCATGTAGAAAAGTCTATATAAAGGGATAAGTAGTCTTTTTTTACCTTTTCTATCGTGGTTTTAACTGTTTCCTCCTACTTTAACGTATTTTTATCCCTTGTCCTCTCATTTTAACACATTCTTAACCCTCTTCCTCTAGTTTTATCTTAGTTTTTAACCTTTTACCTTAATTTTTAAGCAAGTTTTAACCCTTTTCCTCTCGTTTGAATATTTTTCTATCAAGTGTCGCATACCATCCATTGTATCTTCTGATCCATACTCGTACACAATGAAATAACCCTATGGCATCCCATGTAACCCGTAGAATGTTTAAAGTTAATTTAAAAAACCTAGTTTACCTCCTGATTTCTAAAATTTTATCAACACTAGGTTACAACATGTCATGGATCATGAACTTTGGTCTTCGAGATCTAGTTTCAATACCACAGTTCGACACAAACACAAAACTACTGGAGAGGATCATTAGAGGTTATAATATTTATTTGGTTAAGGTAAATCTTATCGTTGACAACAAAAACATCATTCTTTCTTTCACAACCATAGATGTCACCAGATTGATAGCATTGCCCCACGCTGGTTGTGAGCCTATCACTTCCAAATACCAATTAACTGATGATGACAAACTCTACTTGGAGATCAAATTCAATGTGCAGTCATAATATTTTCAAGGTATAACTATTTTTTAATTTAATTGAATATAAATTCTAGTCAATGGTGTACAATTACTAATTTTATTTTTTTGCAATTACGTCCACCAAGTCCAAAAGGGGTTTGACTGTACCAATGATTGAAAATAAATTTCTTCAGACATGTTGCAAGTTCTTCCTTGCTAGACTCGTTCTGCAAGGAAGACCGACAAAATTTTTGATGTGGGCCTTAGCATATTTGATCCGTTGTGTTGCACACTGGCAATTCGACTGGTCCAACTATGTCTCACATAGGATCAGATTGGAAATAGAGAACGTGAAAACCCATGTTTCACCCTCAATAGTTAGCACATGCAATTATATTATTATTTTTTTATGAATATTTTTATCATTTGCAGAACACTCAAGTACCAACATCTTGGCACTCAAACCTAGCCAATGCAGCCATGAAAGAACAACAGGTTCAGGTAATTTTTTTTATTTTTCATATGTTTGTCTTTTTATAATTTTAACATTTTATACCAAACATAGAAAAGGGTATCCTCTTCCTCTTCAAAGCGAGATGTTGTTGTCAGAGGTTATAATCTAGAGGAATCAAGAGACTACGAAACGCCTGTGGAGGAAACTACACCACCACTAAGGAGAATATTAGTAAGGAAATGTAGAAGATCTAGTTCTCCTGATCATCGAAAACCTCCACCTACAGTTGCACTTCCAATGACAATAGGTGTAGTTGTGCAAGAGGTTTCATATTCGGGGAATAAGTTTTAATGACCGTCGAAACAAAATTTTTACAATTTTTTTACTATTTTTAATTATTATTTTTTTAGATGTACAACATGTTCACATTCTATTTGCAGTAGCAGCTACGCAAGATGTTTTTTCTTCTGACGATAAGTGTTATAACATTTTTTTCAAATAATTTTCATAATGTAATTTTATAACTAGTTTGTATTTTCTACCTTTACAAAATTTCTATCTCACAAATTTTATAACTAATTTTTATTTTTATGTTTGAAGTTCCCTTACAATAATTTCGTCAAAAAAATCAACAACTGTTACCTCCTCCTCCACCATGCCAACCTCAAATGCGAGGTCAATGCTTACTAGTTGGAAAACACATTCTTCCTTCTAGGCCACAAAGAGAAGCAACACAATAATTTTTTGAGAAAGAAGCATCAAAGATATTTTTAGGATTCGATCGCATTTCTCTTGCTATTTTTAATTTTAAGGATATATCAGAAGCTTATGGTGTTGGGTTGGATGAGGTTCCACTTGATAAATATTTCTTTTTGCAATAGAACACACCCACTACTTTTCAAGTATCAGAATTGCTTCAAGATAAAGGAAATGAAGGAGTAAAATGTTCAAGCAAATATCCTCCAAGGGAAATAAACACGCATCAAGTTCCTCCTAGACCAAAGGAAGAAAGATTAAATATTTCAGAAAAATATTTGGTTTTTGATAATGTTGAATGTACCATTAAGGATTTACTACTTCAAGATATAACAGAAATGAAAAAACGGAAGTATCGGGCCAAAGTGTTGATAAATGAAACTAATGCCCGATACAATAATTTTTCAATTTTTTTTTTTTATTGTTGTTGAAAATGAACCTGAAAATATGGAGGCTTTGCTATAGCAAGTAAAATCTGGCATTGTGAAGGTGAATACATCTTACACAGATGAAATTTTAAAGTTTATGATGAACATATTGGAGAACATAAATGGTGAGGCCCAAGCTTATTACAATGAATGGGCAAGTGATAAGAAAAAGGTTTTTGTTGTTGTAGCCGCAAAGAATGTTGCTGAGGTTTGACTTAATCACTTTTGTGTTCTAAAATTTATTTTTATCTTTTTTGAAATGTAATTATTTGTTCATGTTGATTAACTATTTTTTCTTAGATATGTAATCTCTTCATTATGTGTAATTCCTCTACTCTATAGTTTTACTTAGATATGTAAGCTTGAGTCTAAGAATTGTCTTGTTCATGATGTGTGCAGTGTTGGAGTTAAGCAAGAAGACATGTCACTTTTCAATTGTCTCTAATCTGATAACATATTTGACAAACGTGCTGCACCAAGGGGTTTCTTCCTCCCCTAAAAATGTCAATTACTGGCATGGTGCCGCTAAAAACTTGGAGCACACCAAAAATTATAGGTATGTATTCTCACTCTCTGTCTACCTATATATATATATTTTGTGTAGTTAGAGCCAGTAGGTGGTGTGGTGACATACCCATAGGTTTTTCTTTAATATCTATAAAATGAAATTTATTACTTTTTATTGCTTATTGTCAGCTGGTTAGACAAGGCTGCAGTTAAACAAGTACTAGAGAATATCTACTCGAAAGGAGAAGATGGCTTGCAAACTTTGCATTGTGACCCAAGTAGAAGAAGCCGAACAGACCCTTAGTATTACACCCATTTGGCTAATTTGTGATGCGGACATATACCGGGAAAAGGAAACGATACGTCTTCTGTGACTGCAATGAGAGGAAGACGAAATGACCCCACAAAGGAATATATAAATACTCCATAGTGTGTGCATCGAGGGGAGGAAAATATTTTTCGAGAGGGCATGGGCAAACACCAGAGAAGGGAGTGAATGTTAGAGATACTATAGGATCTATGATTTTGTTTGTGATGAGGCCTGGAAATGCCTCAATTATAACATGTTTTGTACACTAAAAATTCCTATAAACTCTTATGTTTTATATGATATGTTAGTTAAGTTGATTTAATATGCTGTATATTAACCATTTTGCATGATCAATGTATTTGAAATATTATATGTTGATTTTACAGCTTTTTGCATAGTTTTGTGCTCTTTTTGTTATGATTTGCTACAATGGGATATGCTTAGAATAATAGCAGCATTTCACTAATCATATTATGATTTTTTTCAAGCATTTACTTCACCTAAATCCGCAACGATGCAAGCAAACTGTTCTATGTGCAAAAGAAACTGGTCTTTCCCATATAAATTCTAGCCAGCTGTCCATAAATAGTAAGGCATGGAATTCACATGAGGAAAGGGATGAAGACCATTAGAATTTGATCTTAGGAGATAACCCACCTGAGAGATGCAGAAGAAACCAATGGAAAGCATATATTTGTTCATTCCGAAGCATCTTCAGAATGAACAGATATCTTCGTAATGAAGAAAACACAGCATCTTCGAAATGAGAGGATCTTCAAAATGAAGAAAGCAGCGTCTTCGAAATGAGCGGATCTTCGGAATGAAGCATGCAGTATCTTCGGAATGAGCGATCTTCGGAATGAGAATGCAGTATCTTCGGAATGAGCGATCTTCGGAATGAAAACTGCACTGTCTTCGGAATGAAGCCACTTATCTTCGGAATGAAGAACAGAATGTGTTTTTGACCTTTTTGACCAATTTTTGAAGGCGGAAAAAGGGAAATAAAGGTTGGAAAAAGTAAAGAGAAATATCCTCCATCTGTCTTTGCCGTCATTGTCGACCAAATCCATAATTAAGGGAAAGATCAGGTTTTAGTCCTCTTCTAGGATAAAACCAGAATTTGTTACAGCATTTTAGGATTAGATCTTTTGAGATATTCTTTGTTTGTAATCAGATCATAGGATAGCTATAAATATTGCTCACGTTCAGGTTGAGCTGTAGATAGAGGAGGTAGAGAAATAACATATAGATAAAAAATAGAGTAAAGAAGCTAAATACAGAGTATAACTAGGAATTGACTGTTATAGTCCTGTAACAGTTTTTCAGCAGAATTCTTGTAATCATGTCTTTTGATCAATAAAGTGCACCAGTGCTATTTTAAATTACTTGTAAATGAGTGTGATTAAGATTTAGAAAGAGAGAGATACTTACACCTTCTTCTAGACAAAGAGGCTAGCCACTTCCAGACCTAAGAGGAGGACTAACAGAACAGGTTTTTATTTTGATTTTGCTGCAGCAGAATGAGTTGCAAAACTTGTTATGTAAATTGCTTGTGAATAGTTGACAATATTTGCAATATTAGTTTATTTATGCTAAGATAAATCTTGTGCTTAATTTTTTAGTTGCAATATTACTTTCAGCCAAGCTTTCACTTTATTTTCAGACTGTTATTTTCAGCATTTACTGTTTTTTAGCAATTTCTTGCATTTTTATGTTTTGCTATCAAAATCTAAACAGAGGATTGACAACCTTCTGTTACAGAATTTTGATAGTTTTTATTTCCACATTAGATCTAGAATTTCATTACTGCAAAAGTAATTAGATTTCTTTTCTGCAATTAGAATCAGACTTTCAATTATGCAACTGTTAATTCTACAATATAATTAGGTCTTATTCTACAATTGTAATTAGGACTTCATTTCTGTAGTTAGTGATTAGTTTCCAATTCTGCAACTTAGATTAAGATTTAATTCATGCAATTTAGAGATAGGAATGTTCCAAAACCCCCCACCAAACCGATTCCACCAATAAGACTTGTTGCCCTAGATTGACCTAAGTTATAGCTGTTTCACTTCTTCTCCTGCAGATAGCCTTGTACACTGCCATGGATTGAAAGATTCATTGATAATTAATGATGGTATAACGACTACGCATCAGTTTGTAATCCATTGAATCTATCTGAATAAAAACTACATATTCTTCCTACTTCTAAAGCGTTACACTTCTAAAAATCCATATTTGCAAATTGTTTGTGTGTTGTTGTTGTTGAGCGTACGTGTGTAGGTTACAAAGGAGAATGCCTGAGCCTCGAGGGAGATCATTCAGAACACACAGCTGAATTGGTCCAGGTGTCCAAAGTTTTTGACATGAGTTTACAGATTGGCTCGAGGACGGGAGACGTACGAATAAAGAGAAATATATCTACGAATGTTGGCCTATTGGCATCCATCGTAGTGGAAGTCATCTATGACTGAACAAGTTGGCTGACCAAATTTTCCATCGAGACCTTACCCGTCTAGCCCATCTAGCCATCCAGCGATCGTGAGGACCTGTCTAGCTACTGTGATATTGCACCCATCTAGCCACTGTGATATTTCACCCATCTTAGATCGAAGAACCTATCTAGCCATTGTAACATTCCACCCGTCTAGCCGTAGCATTCCTTTCACCCATCTTAGACGGAAGAACCTGTCTAGCCGCTCTCTCATTCCACCCATCTAGCTGCAACCTCTTTTCATCCGATCTTATATGGAAGAACCCGTCTAGCCACTGCATCATTTTTGGTATTAGATAAGAAAGATCTTGGAGGCATAATGTATGCAAAGGAATGATGGTACAATAGGAAAGAAGACCACAAGGCTCTCGAGTTGTAGATTTAGCTGAGATGCTGAGAGGAATTATTGCTAGATTGGAGGTAATCGAAACTACCCAAAGAAGAGGTATTCATCTTGAGGAGATTAGTGATAGTGAAGAAGAGGAAGCTAACCACACAGAAGCCCAAAATGAAGAGCAAGGGGAAAAGGTAGAAGAGCGGTTGGTCCAAATAATTTCCAACATGGGTTGAAAACCAAAGATAGAAACCTATTCATACTATGGAAGCTTGAACCCATAAGAGCTCATAGACTGTATTACTAAAATGGAGATGTCCTTCGATTTTGAAGCAATAGAAGACTCAAGAAGGGTGTAATTTGCTTGCATAAAGTTGAAAGAGCATGTGTCCTTATGGTGGGTCCATGTTCAAGCTAAAAGGAAAAGAAATGGGAAGGAAAGGATTAGGACATGGGAGAAAATGGTGACCGAGCTGAAAGTCAAATTCCTTCCATCCGACTATCAATTGAGTCTTTTCAAGAAAATGTAAAACCTAAGACAAAAGGATACAAGTGTGAAGGAGTACACAAAGGAGTTCTACAGGCTCACCATCTAGGTTGGTCATGTGGGAGATGATGAAGAGAACGTGTCAAAATACATCAATGGACTATGGATATCTATACAAGATGAAATTAATATGATAAGGATAAGGATGATAGAGAAAGCCTATCAATGTGCCCTGAAGGTAGAATAGAAGTTGTTACAAAGGTAACAGACTACTCAAAGAGGAAGAGAAAGATTCGCATGTGGACGAGGATAAACAAGCAGTGGAAGGGGACAATAAAAATTGGAAGGAAAAGTAGAAGTTTCTTATAGTGATACCAACCAGAACATCAGAGAATATGGAGAATTCTCATGAG
This sequence comes from Wollemia nobilis, assembly GCA_028583015.1. Taxonomy (NCBI): domain Eukaryota; kingdom Viridiplantae; phylum Streptophyta; class Pinopsida; order Araucariales; family Araucariaceae; genus Wollemia; species Wollemia nobilis. The sequence goes on from JAQPPZ010016348.1 coordinate 7,502,957, forward strand.
GTAGGGGTGGATTTGGTCAAGGAAGGAGTAGAGGATTCTCAGGAAGATGTTTTAGGTGTGGTGAAGAAGGCCATCACACATCTGAATGTCCAAATGCACAAAAAAGTAACAATAAGGGAAAGGAGATTAGGAACCATATTGCACAAGCTTAAGAGAAGAGTGTTGCTTCCCCAAAGTATGTGGAGGATCTTGAGCAAGGATAATCTCTCATGATGAAGAGAGTGCTTTTGAAGCCAAAAAATAAGGAATGTGAACCTATCCAAAGGAGAAATATTTTCAGAACAGTGTGTAAAGCTAATGGTAAATGTTGTAAGGTTATTGTAGATAGTGGAAGCATAGATAATTTGGTATCTATGGAGATGGTAGAGAAGTTAGGGCTAAAGAAGGAAGAAAACCATAGCCCATGCAAGGTATCTTGGCTGCAAAAGGGACACCAAATTCTAGTAAGTGAATAGTGTAAGGTAAATTTTTAGATAGGAGCATATACGGACGAGGTCATACGTGACATTATGCCCATGGATGCTTGCCATATGTTGTTGGGAAGACCTTGGAAATTCAATAGGAAGGCAGTACATGATGGTAGGGAAAATACCTACACCATTATGAAAGATGGTAAGAAGTTGTGTTGGGTCCATTGAAGGACATAAATGATAGAGAGGATATTGGTCCTAAAATATGTTTGGTTTCAAGAAATCAGTTTTTGAAGGAAATAACAAGGAAGAGGGCATGTTTTTTCTTGATTGTTAAACCTATAAATGGTGATATTACAGGTAAGAATGAGGATATTTCGAGTGAGGTGAAGGATTTTCTAGATGAATATGCATAAATTTTATCATAAGTATTGTCAGATGGGTTACCACCAACAATAAGTATTAGTCATCACATCGATTTCATTCTTGGATCGAGTTTGCCCAATAAAGTAGCTTATATGTTGACGCTAATGGAGAATGAAGAAATAAATAAAAAAATTTAGAAGTTTTTGGATAAAGGACTAATCTGTGAGAGCTTGAGCCCATGCATGGTGCCAACAGTGCTTGCACCAAAGAAGAGCAGAGAATGGTGCATATGTACAAATTCTAAGGTTGTTAATAAGATAACCATCAAGTATCGATTCCCATTGCCTTGCATGGATGATTTGATGGATTGTTTGAGTGGAGCAAGATACTTCATGAAGATAGATTTGAAGAGTGGTTATCATCAAATCTGAATTAGGGAAAGAGATGAATGAAAAAATGCATTCAAGACAAAGGACGAATTATATGAGTGGCTAGTTATACCATTTGGGTTGAAAAATGCACCCAACACCTTCATGTGATTGATGAACGAAGTGTTAAATCCATTTCTTGGAAAGTTTGTGATTATCTACCTGGATGACATCTTGATATTTAGTAAGACCAACGGAGACCATTTGGTACACTTGAGATTAGTCTTACATAGACTAAAGGAAGAGAAGTTGCTAGTCAACTTGAAGAAATATAGTTTTATGAAGGAAGAATTGGTGTACCTAGAATTTATGATCTCCCAAGAAGGATTACGGATGGGACCTAAAAAGTTCAAAGACATTGCAAGTTGGCCATAATCGAGAAGTATGTTTGAGGCTAGAAGTTTCCATGGTCTTGCAAGTTTCTATAGAAAATCCATCAAGTACTTTAGTGGAATTTGTGCACCGATCACAAAAATAATGAAAGGAGTAAGGCATGAATTTAAGTGGGCAACTATAACAGAAAGAAGCTTTCAAATCGTAAAGGAGAAGATAACAAAAAAACCTATCCTAGAATTACCAGATTTCAACAAGATATTTTAGGTAGATTGTGATGCAAGTGGGAAGGCGATCGGAGGAGTCTTGAGCTAGGAAGGAAAACCCATTGCCTATTTCAGCGAGAAGCTAAATGAGGCAAAGAGGAAATACTTAGTCTATGACCAGGAGTTTTATGCCATAGTTTAAGCTTTGAAGAAATGGAGACATTATTGACTGTCAAAAGAGTTTGTCTTATTCAAAGATAATCATACCCTAAAATTCATCAACAATGAGAGTAAAATAAATCAAAGAAATATGAAGTGGGTGGAATTCTTGTAGGGATATTTATTTCTCTTGAAGCATAGAAGTGGTCAATAAAATCATGTAGTTGATTCCTTGAGAAGAAGGAATCTACTATTAAATACAATGTAGGTTAATGTCATAAGTTTTGATGTGATGAAAGAACTTTATGCTAAGGATGTGGACTTTAGGTAAGCATGGATAACATGCAAAAATTCTAAAATAAGGGATAGAAAAACATGGTTGTAGTACTTTATCCAAGAAGGATTTTTTTTCAAGGGATGACAATTGTGCATACCATGACGTTCGATGAGGGAAAACTTGATAAGAGAAAAACATAGTGGAGGACTAGCAAGACAATTTAGAGTAGATAAAATGATGGAACAAATTTGTGCCAATTATTATTGGCCTAAAATGAATGCAAATGTCAAGTAGTTTTTACAAGGTTGTTGATTTTATCAACATGCAAAGGGTAAGAGTCAAAATATTAGGTTGTATCAACCATTATCAATACTAGAGAGACCATGGGAGGATGTAAGCATGGATTTTGTCCTTGGCTTGCTAAGGGTACAAAATGGTAATGACTCTATCTTTGTTGTTGTGGATAGATTCTTGAAGATGATACATTTCATACCCTATAAGAAAACAAATGATGCTACCCATATTGCTGATTTGTTCTTTTGTGAAGTAGTGAGATTTCATGCCTTGCCATAGAGCATTATGTCAGATAGAGATACAAAGTTTGTGGGTCACTTTTGGCATACCATATAGAAGAAACTAGGTACTAAATTGAGCTTTAGTTTAGCTTATCATCCTCATATAGATGGACAAACTGAAATAGTAAATAGGAGCCATGGAAAATTTCTATGATGTATGGTTGGTAAGAAGCCAAAGTTGTGGGATGTTGTGACAGCACAAGCATAATCTGTATACAACAATTTAGCAAATAGGAACACGACAAAAATTCTATTCTAAATTGTGTATAAAATTCATCGATGGGGAGTAGACGAGTTATGAAGCACAATTGAATTACAGAAACCCAGTGCTATTATGGAGGATTTTCTTGAATATATGCAAGAGGTACATCATGAAGTGAAGGCTGATTTAGAAAGGAATACCATCAAATACAAGCAACATGTTGACCTCAAGCACCGAATACAAGAATTCTGTAGACACCAAAATCCAGCCACTTGCAAGTCATCTATACCTTCCTATCAGCCACATGTCAATCATTCATCCTTCCCGCCATTATTTGGCCCAAATCCACACTTTCCCGCCATTATTTGGCCCAATTTCACCTTTCCCGCCATTTTTCATCCCCAAATTTATTTAAATTAATATTTATATATATATATATATATTTTTTAATATTTTAATATATATATATAAATATAGTTTAAATGATTTAATCTAAGCCGTTCATCTTTCATTTAATCTCATCCGTCCATCCTTCTTAATCCGTTTCACAACCTAGATTTATTCTCTACCCTTGGATCCACTTTAATCTTAGCCACATGTTCAAAGTGTCATTAAAACCCTAAAGTGTGCCCTAAGAGTAGATTATAAATAGAGCCACCTTGATGGATCAAATCCTACTTCTATCTTGGCTATCTTTGCTATCTTTTGGACCTATCTCTTCAGCCATCCATCGTCGCCCCTTTTCGCCGCATCCATCGCCGCATCCGTTGTGAAAAAAAAGGGGTTCATTTTCTTTCGAATTTCTTCCAATTGGCTTGTGAGAACCATTCTCGCTCACCAATTGAGGGGGTAAGCTGATAAAATTTTAAATATTCTTTTATTCTTTGGTCTTCAAAGTTGTGCTTTAGTCTTGAGAGAGAGTTGCGTCTGATCCAGCTTTTCGAGTGTCTTAAGTTTTGTGTCTGCATTGTGTCTTCACACAAAGCGGCTCAAAAAGGGGCATCTGTAGACACCAAAATCCAGCCACTTGTAAGTCATCTATACCTTCTTGTCAGCCACGTGTCAGTCATCCACCTTCCCGCCATTATTTGGCCCAAATCCACACCTTCCCGCCATTATTTGGCCCAATTTCACCTTTTCCCGCCATTATTTGGCCCAATTTCACCTTTCCCGCCATTTTTCATTCCCAAATTTATTTAAATTAATATTTATATATATATTTTAATATTTTAATATATTTTAATATATATATAAAGATACTTTAAGTGATTTAATCTGAGCCGTCCATCCTTCATTTAATCTCATCCATCCATCCATCTTAATCCGTTTCACAACCTAGATTTATTCTCTACCCTTGGATCCACTTTAATCTTAGCCACACGTTCAAAGTGTCGTTAAAACCCTAAAGTGTGCCCTAAGAGTAGATTATAAATTGAGTCACCTTGATGGCTCAAAAGCTGGCCTATCTCTTTTACTATCTCTCTTTTGTTATCTATCGCTATCTATCTCTTCTTCAGCTAAACCTACCCATCCATCGTCGTCCCTTTTCACCGCATCCATCGCCGCATCCATCGCCAACTTCGCCGCCATCCCTTCGCAAGCATTCTGCGGAATCCCCCATTCTTGTCGCAAGTGCCCGCGGGCGTTTACCCGCAGCCACGGAGTAGACCGGCGTCCGCAACCCCGATCCGGAAGCACGCGGGCGTTCGAACGAGTGCACCAGGGCGCCTTCCGTAGCCGATTTGATAGCCACATCTCTTCCAGGTGCCGCTCGGTCTCGCCGCGTTAACGAAAAAGAGGTATAAATCAGTTTAAAGCAAGTAACTTATTTTCTTTTATTAATCCGTTGTTAGACTCCTGCATTCTATTTTTTTTTCTAGGGTTTTAGATTATTTTTGAGGGCTCACACAAGTGGAGCCCTCTTATTAATTTCTAACCTCTTTGATAGTGTTAATGTGTGCAGGATTTTAATGGCAGATTTGATTGTGTTGATAGCAGCTGCTTAAGCTGGAGTGGTCCGAGCCAAAGGATACAACAAAACCCACTCACTTTGTTGGGATTAAGGATACGTCTTCGGAAACGCCACCACTTTGTGCCAGCTAGGGTTTCGGAGAACCCTAGCACGAATTGTAATTTTTGTATCACAAAAAGGGTTACAGGCCCTGTTGTACTCAAAAGGAGTTTCTAAACTCCATTGATTAATAAAAATCGTTTGTTTTGTGCAACTTTCCTGTATTCCATTATTGTGGTTTTATCTTTTGTTTGGCGTTGTATTTTTAATCTACAAATGGCGATCACGGTGGGACCCCCTAGGGTTTCATGTTTTTAATACTTGCTTTACTAATCTATTCTTGTTTTCTGTTTTATTTTGCAGGTTCCAGAAATCGTGAAATTCACTGTTACAGCGAACTAGGGTTTCTGAGCTTGCAAAAACGCAGCAGACGCAGAGCGGCGTCTGGAAGTCCAATACAAAACGCAGAGGTGCGTTTCAGCCTGTGCAGACTCCCGTGGGCATTTGAAGTCAGTTTTATAGAAAAGCGTAGGCTTCCGAGTAAGTTCATTTTTCTTTTGCTGTACTTTTTACGTTTTTGGTTTTTCTATTGTATTCTGTTTCTTTTTCAGATCATTGCTTTAAAATGAACAAAAACTAAGTAATCTGGAAAAGAACAGTTATTTTTAATTACATTTTTTTTGCATTGCATTATTGATTGTTGCTTGCATTAAAAAAAAAAATTGCATACCTAGCTGCATATTAGAATAGCTACGAATTATTTGTTTTAATTATCTAAGTAGGACTATTGATTGGATGTCAATAGTACTCCTGCCATTGGGTGATTCCAGGCAGAGAAGTGGACGAACCTTCCGGTTGCTCCTTTGATATCTGATATCATTGGTAGGCAGGGGGTTTTAAACGGTGTACTTCACTTCTTCAGAGGAAATGGCATGTTTTCAGTAGCCTCTTGCTTAGATCATTAGAACTTTTGATTTATAGCTTTGTATGTATACATTAGATAACTAAAAACACTTAAAATAAAATTCACTGCATCTCATATTGCATTTAAAACAGTAATATCTGGATTTCATCACTGGTATTGCTTGAAGTTTAGTGACGGTGGAATTCATCTCCATCCATTAAACTTCTGCCTTAGACACCATAGGTCACCCCCGAGCAAACTTGCTGGATTTCATCACCAGTAAGAATCTCGTTGTCCTTTCCTAGCCATAGTTTTTACCTTTTTTTTGTGAATAATTCAAGATTAGATCACATGCAAAACTCATAAACCGGACACTTAAAATTTACTACAGATTAAGATCAGAAAATAATTAATTAACCGCAGGTAAGACACATTGGTTGAAACCTAGGTTGTGACTGTTTTCTGATAATTTCTTTAGTGTAAATTTATCATTCCAGTTTTGCATTCTTCTTTTCTGAATTTGTTTAGATTTATTGCTTTATGGTCTTAACAAGGAATCAATCTAAAATGTTAAATCTAAATAATCAAATGAATAATTCATAGAACATCCCCACCACCAACATGGCCACTTATCCTAGTGAATTTTAGGCAGGTTCGCCTGCAGGTCTTTCACGTCCTTCTACCGTCTACCACATGGCCATGCCCATAGAGGAAGACAATTCCTCTCATATTACCCACATTGATATGGCCCAAGTGCAAACTCACTTAAGAGATGGCACTGGTTATGTCCTTGAGCCAATCCAAGATTCCCCTATGCAAGATTCTATTTTTCAGCAAGATATTGCATCAACCATACCCGCTGGTTTCACTCAGGTCTACACTAACCCTTTTTTGAGGCTAATGTTGTATCTCCTCAGCCGGCTTCATCTCCAACATCTTCCCAGATGCTCAATTGTCCTCCTTTGGAGACAAATGTAGTGTCTTCCCGACCACCTTCTCCTCCATTTACCCAGGTGTACACCAATTCTCTCTATGAGGTTGGTGGAACCTCCTCTAGCCATGACCAATTTCAACCCTCTTCTTCCCAAACCATTTATGGTTTCACCCTACCTGGGGCACAGTCTACTATTTCTTCCCAGGTACCGCCTACTTCAGCCACCTTCATTGCCCCTGCTATGCAGTCCCCTGTGACTACCATGGCAGCCTGCCCTCCACCTTCATCCAATCATCCCACCTCCCTTGGGTTAGAGATTAATAAGGTTAGGGAGTACCTCGACAAGTTGCTTTAGCAACAACAGCAACAAAATGCTCAACCACCTGTCGTAGTAAATCCTACACCCCAACCAATTTCTACCCAGCCAGCTTTTCTTAGCTCAGGCCCCACCTGGGTACCCCAATCTTCGGTGGTGTCCATTCCTACCCCACCTTTCTCCCAACCCAGTCCAGTTCATCATCCACCCCAATCACCTTCTTTTCGGTATCATCCATACCAACAACCTGTCCATTCCACACCGCCTAATCCAGGCAATTTCATCCCATCTCATCATTTTTCCACTCCTCCATTGCATCCTCATAATCATCAAACAAATCAAAATTTTCATGAAGATTCTCGACTCCATGCTATGCAACAACAGATTGACAACCTTATGCTCAACATGCCTGGCTCATCTAGTCAGAAACCTACGCTAAGGTCATTGATCAATCAACCAATTCATCCTTCGGTACCTTCACCGCCATATCCGACTGATTTCACATTACCAAAGTTTGACAAATTTCGAGGAACTGAGGATCCTCATGAACATGTGAGCTCATTCATGCATGCCTGCTTTAGAATCCAAAATAATGATGCTCTTATGCTCAGAACTTTTCCTCAGACATTAGGGGGAGATGTTGTACAATGGTACAATCATTTAGCTCACCATAGCATTTATGCTTACGAGCAATTGATTAATCTATTTTTAGAACGATTCTCCCTAAATGTACAAAGGAAAGTTTCATTGTCCGACTTATACAAGCTCAAGCAACATGACGATGAGACTGTTTATGACTTTGGAAACCGTTGGAGGGCTATCATTAATAAACTGCCATTCTCCCTACCAATGGAGGAGTTAACCAAAATGTTCACCCGGAGTTGTCTAAAACCTATCTCTTGGTTACTCCAATTACAACAATACAGGACTTTTGAAGAGGCTTTGGCCCAAGCAAGTATCATAGAAGACATTAAAGTCCAAGAGGGTGTTTTAAAACCCCGTAGAAAAGAATGGCAACAAAAGGGCCAACAACGAAATAATAATTATGGCCAAAACAAACAAACACAAGCTAGTACAGCCTCAAATGTTAACCAAGTTAATCAAGTGGTGGCGAGTCAGCCCGTAATGGCTCAACAACAACAAGTAATGCAAAGTCAACCGCAACCAATTGCTTATCATGCGGTACCCGCCCCTACTCAACCAGCTCCCAATACTGGGCCAACCATGGAAACTCGACCTTGGCAAAATAATCGTCCCAAGCGACAATTCACACCTTTAGATGAACCATATGCGGTCATATTCAATAAGTTATATAGCACAAATCAGTTAACTTTACCTGAGTTCAAACCTTTAGACCCATCTAGAAGGGGAAAGTATTACAAGGAGTACCTATTTTGTCCTTATCATAGGCAAAATGGGCACGATATCAATAATTGTACAGATTTCAAACATGTGATCCAAGATCTTATTGAGATTGGAGCCATTAAATTGGATAGCCCCTTAGCCCAACAAAATCAAAATCTTGGTATATTTCAAACACCCCTTCCACATCGGGAGGAAGCTCCAACAACTTCAGGGGGAGTAACTCGGGTAACTCCTCCTAATCAAGTCAACCATGTACAACAATACCAAGGTTTTGTGGGTACTATTAACGTAGTAACCCGGGGTCAAAGGGCGAACCAACCAAATCAGGCTGAACCACAACCACCTGTACAAACCCCCAGTCCACATCAGGTAACAGTGACCCAACGACGTGCTAGTACTTCTCAACAACCGCTAAATCATTCTACTCAACGCCAACGACCCATCATGTCATTGAGTAGCCGGTTAACTACCAGTTTAAAAATGGCTTCTGCCAAGTTATCGATCTATGACCTCATTCAACAATCTCCCCCGCATAGAGAGGCATTAATGGAAATATTAAAGTCAATCGAGCTTCAAACTCAAGATACTAATGCCTTCAACAACTTTGTGGGGAGTATTCAAACATGCATGGAGCCCTCCATCACTTTCTATGATTTTGAAATCAAACCTATGTCAACAGAAAGTATAGATCCTCCACTGCATATCATGGCCAAGATCGATCACAAGCCATTCAAGAGAGTCTTAATTGACACCGGTTCCTCAATCAATATCATTACAACATCGACGTTGAGTCATCTAAAGTTGTCGCCATCCCTTATCACAAAGTCGACTTTTACTCTTAAAGCATTCAATGATGCTTTATCTTCCACGGTTGGCACGGTTATCTTGCCCATTGAGGTAGGGGCCCGAACTTTGCATACCTTGTTTCACATCTTGGAAGGGACCATGGCATACAATGTATTGCTTGGACGACCTTGGCTTAGGGAGATGAGATGTGTCCCTTCTATACTGCATCAATGTCTGAAGTATGTATATGAGGGACAGGTTCATTGTGTACCTGCTGACACTGAACCCTTCAAACATTGCAACTATGTCTCAAATCCTTATGAGATTGTGTTGCCATCCACTCATATTTTCTTGACCCCATCTACTTCTTCTATACCATCTTCTTCTAAAGCTCCCATTCCCGAGGAGCTACCCATCATATCGCAACCATCTTCCTCTTCCGCTATTCCATCTCATTCACCACTTTCTTCATCTCCTAATCTTCCTTCTTCTTCATCAGTGACCACATGCACATGTGGCCATGACCAATCATCTCTTTCCACGTCATTACCCCCTTCTTCTACACCTTCTTCAACATCACCTATTATTCCTCCATCTTCCCAACCATCACCAGCTGATGTTTCACAAGTCAGTGAAGCATCAACCCAACCAAATCCTTCCAATTCTTCTATCCCACATTCTTCTATTCCATCATCTAGTCTTTCTCCCTCCCAAGTCAAGGTCCATCTCACTGATGCAGGTATTGGTGAGTATGCCATCCAAGATGTCCACATCACACCGTTCAATGTGCAAACAGTTAAAGATTTTGGTCATCCACATGACCAACATTTATCCATTGGATCGGTTTATAACATGGGTTCTATGCCAAATTCCATTAATTTTGTATATGGGGGAATAGAGTCATCTTCTAGTCCTACCACCATACTAGAACCCAAGCATCCAGTCCCTACCAATATCGAAAGGATGGAGGGTTTTCCCTCTCGCTATTTCCACAGACATAATTGGCAGCAATTTGGCCTAGGTCGATACGAGCAAGGGGTAACTGAACGCATCGATATGCCATACCAGAGACCCACTGAGCGTTTTGGTCTGGGCTACCAACCACTTCCATCCCTTTCTTCTTTTGAATGAGCTTTTCAAAGCATTAATCTTAATTCAGAAGAAGAAATCCTCCACCCCGACGAATCCGAAGATGAAGCCTATGAAGAATTTGACGTCATGTCAAATGGTGATGAATTTGAAGAAGAGTCGGCGCCCATTGTTCCCCTCATTAAACAAGACGAGTTTTATCTCCAATTGTTCCCTCTCCAAGAGGCCATCTTTCGCTTGCTTCTTCCACAAGAACGAGGTGAACCACCCCCTCCGCCACATCCATAAGCCATAATCCAAACCTGTATTATATGTATATACTAAAATAGTGGTTTTCACCACTACCAAAAAAAAAAAAAAAAAAAAAAAAAAAACCCACTACAAAAAAAAAAAAAAAAAAAACACATAATAAGTACTTGCTTAAATAAACAAATACCTCAGCTGGCTGCACTGGCGCGTCCGCTCCCATCTCCGCCATAGCTCCCTCGTGCTTCACTCTCCCACACAACCTTTCACTTCACTCCACTCCCTCAGACGCACTTCTCTCAAGCTCGAACGCACAAATGAGCGAAATTCTCGCTGAAACTATTTAAATAGCTGGTTTTGGCACCCTGAAATGTAGTGGGGTGTTTCATGGTGCATTCAGACGCAGTGCTGCGTCTGCAGAGTGCCTAAACACCGACGGGCGTCTCTGCCACCCCCAAATGCAGACCGACGTTTGGTGGCAGTATTGAATAAAGGAACAAAACTTGCAAAATTGAAGCTTACCTCCTCCAAATTTCATCAAATTGCATTCATCCATTCTTCTTATCATAATAAAACATTTTGTGAAGGTTACAACAGTTTTGGACACAAATTTTGTCATTTCGCTCAAAAAGCGCATCATTCATCATTGTTTTACAAATTGGGTTAAAAATATTCAAAACCTTCACAAAATTAACCACATTCATCAATTCTTCTGATCTATCGTCAATTTCATTCATTCTTCTTTCATCATGCATATTTTTGCCAAATCAAATTAAAGTAAACCTCGTATCTAGTGGTATATTCTATCACCTTGGCGATTGCAGCGATTTGCATCCATGCAATTCGGTAAGAGGATTAAACCACCATAAGGGCACTTACCATTTATCATCATCAATTATTTCACTTTTTGAAAATTGGAAATCAATTTTGGGTATTCTACTTTTCAAGTGACCTCATACCAAGATTAATTTGCTCAACAGCTTGTCATTGATGGCCTAGTTCATGGGGCCTTAAACATGGACAATCTTTAATATCATCATTATTTTGAGTCTTGCTAGAGATTGAGGCTACCTAGGTTGATTGGTTCCGACCCGAGGAATTATCCATACAGTCACTAGGAGCATCTCTGAGTTCTGGACTCTTTTCATGCATCTTTCATCTCCGCATATCAATGGCGCCAACAAGGCAATTTCATCAACAGTATGGATTCACACACAGGAGTTGGGGCATCCGTTATCAATTTCTAATTTTCCTATAGTGGAATTCATCTTACATGATCATGGAATTTACAATTTGGCAAAAATCCCTTTATAACCGTTGGGGCAGAAAACGGTCCATCTTTCACATCACTCATATCGTCTTCAATCATATTCTTTTCTGGTTTGTACACCAACCCCTTTTCTTGTTGGGACATAAACAGATGGTTCATACACCAACCCCTTTTTTTCACCGTTGGGGCAAAAACGGTTCATTTTCTTCCGAATTTCTTCCAATTGGCTTGTGAGAACCATTCTCGCTCGCCAATTGAGGGGGTAAGCGTAAAATTTTAAATATTCTTTTATTCTTTGGTCTTCAAAGTTGTGCTTTAGTCTTGAGAGAGAGTTGCGTCCGATCCAACTTTTCGAGGTGTCTTAAGTTTTTGTGCTGCATTGTGTCTTCACACAAAGCAGCTCAAAAGGGGCATCTCGTAGACACCAAAATCCAGCCACTTGCAAGTCATCTATACCTTCTCGTCAGCCACGTGTCAGTCATCCATCCTTCCCGCCATTATTTGGCCCAAATCCACACCTTCCCGCCATTATTTGGCCCAATTTCACCTTTCCCGCCATTTTTCATCCCCAAATTTATTTAAATTAATATTTATATATATATTTTAATATTTTAATATATATATATATATATAAAGATAGTTTAAGTGATTTAATCTGAGCCGTCCATCCTTCATTTAATCTCATCCGTCCATCCATCTTAATCCGTTTCACAACCTAGATTTATTCTCTACCCTTGGATCCACTTTAATCTTAGCCACACGTTCAAAGTGTCGTTAAAACCCTAAAGTGTGCCCTAAGAGTAGATTATAAATTGAGTCACCTTGATGGCTCAAACCCTACTTCTATCTTGGCTATCTTTGCTATCTTTGCTATCTTTTGGACCTATCTCTTCTATTTCATCTATCTCTTCAGCCATCCATCGCCGCCCCTTTTCGTCGCATCCATCGCCGCATCCGTCGCCAACTTCGCCGCCATCCCTTCTGCAGCATTCTACAGAATCCCCCATTCTTGTCGCAAGTGCCCACGGGCGTTTACCCGCAGCCACAGACTCAGACCGACGTCTGAAACCCTGATCCAGAAGCACGCGGGCGTTCAGCGAGTGCACCAGGGCGCCTTCTGCAGCCGATTTGACAGCCACATTACTTCCAGATGCCGCCTGGTCTAGCCACGTTAACAGAGAATAGGTATAAATTAGTTTAAAGCAAGTAACTTCTTTTCTTTTATTAATCTGTTGTTGAACTCCTGCATTCTATTTTTCTAGGGTTTTAGATTGTTTCTGAGGGCTCACACAGTGGAGCCCTCTTATTAATTTCTAACTCCTTGATAGTGTTAATGTGTGCAGGATTTTAATGGCAGATCCGGTGTGTTGATAGCAACTGTTTAAGTTGGAGTGGTCCGAGCCAAAGGATACAACGAAGCCCACTCATTCTGTTGAGGTTAAGGATACATTCTTCGGAGACGCCACCATATTGTGCCAGCTAGGGTTTCGGAGAACCCTAGCACAAATTGTAACATCTGTATCACGAAAAGGGTTACAGGCCCTGTTGTACTTAAAAGGAGTTTCTAAACTCCATTGATTAATAAAAATCGTTTATTTTGTACAACTGTGTTCTGCATTACTTTTTATCGTGATTTCTTTATCTTTTGTTTGGCATTGTATTTTTAATCTACAAATGGCGATCACGGTGGGACCATTACATAACATATTTGCCCATGTAGAGGAGTTGGAGAGCAAGTGGGTAGTTAAACCTCTCTATTTGTTGAGAGGCCCAGGTTCAAATCTCTTGCCTCACATGTTGCGGATATGTTATGTAATGGTCCACCGTGATCGCCATTTGTAGATTAAAAATACAATGCCAAACAGAAATAAAACCACAATAATGGAATACAGGAAAGTTGCACAAAACAAACAATTTTTATTAATCGATGGAGTTTAAAAACTCCTTTTGAGTACAACAGGGCCTGTAACCCTTTTTGTGATACACAAATTACAGTTTGTGCTAGGGTTCTCCGAAACCCTAGCTGGCATAAAGTGGTGGCATTTTTGAAGACGTATCCTTAATCCCAACAAAGTGAGTGGGTTTTGTTGTATCCTTTGGCTCGGACCACTCCAGCTTAAGCAGATGCTATCATCCAATGAAATCTGCCATTAAAATCCTACACACATTAAAACTACAAAAATGTTAGAAACTAGTAAGAGGGCTCCACTGTGTGAGCCCTCAAAAATAGTCTAAAACCCTAGAAATGAAATAAATAGAATGCAGAATCTAACGGTGGATTAATACATAAAAATATTACTTGCTTTAGAATCTATACCTCTTTTTTTGTTAACGTGGCGAGACCAGGCGGCACCTAGAAGTGATGTAACTATCAAATCAGCTGCGGAAGGCGCCCTGGTGCGATCACTGAATGCCTGTGTGCTTCTGGATCGGGGTTGCAGATGCCGTTCTGCGTCTATGGCTGCGGGTAAACGCCCACGGGCACTTACGACAAGAATGGGGGATTCTGCAGAATGCTACAGAAGGGATGGCAGCGAAGTTGGCGACGGATGCGGCGATGGATGCGGTGAAAAGGGACAGCGATGGATGGGTAGGTTTAGCTGAAGAAGAGATAGATAGCGATAGATAACAAAAGAGAGATAGTAAAAGAGATCCAGCCTCTTGAGCCATCAAGGTGACTCAATTTATAATCTACTCTTAGGGCACACTTTAGGGTTTTAACGACACTTTGAACGTGTGGCTAAGATTAAAGTGGATCCAAGGGTAGAGAATAAATCTAGGTTGTGAAACAGATTAAGATGGATGGACGGATGAGATTAAATGAAGTATGGACGACTCAGATTAAATCACTTAAAGTATCTTTATATATATATAAAAATATATATATAAATATTAATTTAAATAAATTTGAGAATGAAAAATGGCGGGAAAGGTGAAATTGGGCCAAATAATGGCGGGAAGGTGGATGACTGACACATGGTTGACAGGAAGGTATAGATGACTAACAAGTGGCTGGATTTTGGTGTCTACAAATTCCAAGTTGGATATTTGGTTTTAGCATACTTGCAGAAGGAAAGGTTTCTCAAAGGTACCTACAACAAATTGAACTAGAAGAAGATTGGACCTTGCAATATCTTGAAGAATTTTATTGTAAATGCATATGAAATTGAGCTTCCAGAAGGCATTTACATTTCACCAATCTTAAATGTTGCTTATTTATATCCATACTATGATCCACCTAAGAAAATGGAGGTAAACCATAAAGTTGATGTTCCAATGGAATTATGGATAAAATAGATGCCAAAGAAGGAATGAGATGAAATTGAAGTAATTCTAAACTTGAGAATATCAAGGAATATAAGAAGGGTCTACTATGAGTACTTGGTCAAGTTGAAGAAACAACCAATTAAAGGAGCAACATGGATAGGTGCTGCAGAAACAACTATGTATGAAATCACAATTGTAAACTTTAAAAATATTTATAAGCTTTACCCATGAACATTTTCTCTTACCCGATGAGTATGATGTGGATATCTCCTAGGAAAAGGAAATGATACATATTGTGTAACTGCAATGAGAGAAATACAAAATGAACCAACAAAGGAATTGTTGGCATTTTTGCCACATTGTTTTTGTTGTTACTGTTCCTGCAAGAGAATGCACCAATTGTAGCACTTTGAAAGGGAAAATGTAAAAATCTCTACAAGTTTTATGTTTAAGCACAATAAGTGTAAGATGTCATGATATCGTGACCTGTTGCAGTTTCGCGATGTCAAATGCAAAAATGAGCTAAGTACAGAAGATGTCACGATATCGCGACATGTCGCATTTTCACGATCTGTCGTGTTTTCGTGGCTCAAAACAGCCAAAGGAAGCAAGGAAGTCAAACTGTCACGATATCGTGACATGTTGGAGTTTTGTGACTTGTTGTGATGAGGGAGAACTCAAGTGAAAATTGTCATGATTTCGCTACATGTCATGTTTTCACGACTTGCAGTGGTCACAGAGCAGAGTAATGAAAAATGTCATGATATCGCGACATATAGCAACCAAGGGGAGCGCCAATGAAAAATGTCATGATATCGTGACAGAAAAGCAAGAAAGGAGTAGATGGTACAGAATGGCGTGATATTGCAACATGTCATGTTATCACAGAAGGGCTGAAGAATAATCACAAGGCAGAGAAAGATGTGATTTTACAACATTTTTGAGGACAAAGCCAAGCAGGAAGAAATTATCACGATTTTGCGACATGTTTAATAGGAAGGGCAAAGCACAGAGAAATGTCATGATTTTGTGACATGTCACGTTTTCACGAGGAGGAGGTACGAAGGCAGCCATATTGTATGGAATGTCATGATTTCGTGACTTGTTGAAGATGAAAGGACAAAATGGAGAAAACATCGTGATATCGCGACATGTCACATTTTTGTGACCTGTCTCGTTTTCACGGTGATAAAGCAGACAAGATAGCGCCAAGTGAAAGATGTCATGATTTTGTGACATGTTTCATTTTCATGATAAGGAGTAGTGAAGAAGCCCAAATAAAGGAGAATGTCACGATTTTGCGACATGTCATTGAAACAAGGCCAAGGAAGAGAAAGATGTCGTGATTTCATGACATGTCATGATTTCGTGACATGGTGAGTTTTCATGACTTGGAGCAGCGAAGAAGGCAAGCGAAGGAAAATGTCGTGATTTCATGACTTGCAAGAAGAGAAAGCTGAATGATGAGAAAACATCATGATTTTGCAACATGTCGTATTTTCGTGACTGGTGGCAAAAGGAGAAGGCAGTAAGGTGAAAGTGTCACGATTTTGCGACATGTCGCATTTTCGTGACCTGTCTCATTTTCACGATAGAAGCAACGACAAAAGACCTGATACAGTTCTATCTGCATTTTTCTTCAAAACTACATAGGAGAACGTGAGGAGAAGATAAGATCAAACGCAGTAATGTTTTAAAAGCTCTCCAACAGATTTTGAGATCGTGGTCAAAGAGGCGCCAAGATTAAATGTTGTTGTTTACCGATGTGCGCAAGATAGAAGAACATGAGGTAGTTTTTGACGCAACCTAAATTAAAGACACCTCTAGTATTAAAAGTTCTTGTTCATGATCTCCTAACAACTTCCAGCTTACCCTGATCATGGTCATTTAATGGTGAAATATGATCCCTTGTTTCTGTTTAATCTTCAGTTTTGATACATAAAAGAGGAAGTGTGATTTCTCCGAGGTAGATTAAGGGGGATTATTTCTCTTTTCAAGTGCATATTTTGTGGATCGCCCCTTCAAAATATGTTTTATGTATTAAATATTGTGATTCGAAAGGAAGAGGAAAGACCTCTATAAATACCAATGTAAAATCTTAAGCAAAAGGAGGAAGACTTTTTTGCATAAATTGAAGTAGAGATCCTAGATGCATTTTTCTCTATTATTATTGTCTTTTGGAATTGGTGATCCAAACTGTTGTTCAAGTTTTGCTTTTTGTCTGAGTCACTTCTGTTAGTCTAGTGTTAATACAAGTTGAATTCCGTTGTTCTGGATTTTTCTGTATTTGCATTTGAACGTTTGGAGTACAATTGGAAGTGAACTTACGGCTAATGCTTGATCCAATTTATATATATGCTTTCTAAGAGTTGGTTGCTGTTTAGCTTCAGGATCTAGTGGAGGTTATTTGTTGTTTGAGGTTTTTCTCCCCATAAACTATCAGCTTTGGCCATATTTCCATATCTTTCTGTTATTTCCCATTTCTTTCTGCATTTCCCATTTCTTTCCTAGATCCTTATCTTGAAACAAGTTTAGACTAGTTTGGGAGCCATCCCTCTCTGGATATTGGCTTGGGAGACATATCTTTCTCTTAGAATTTCAATGTTGGTTGAGGTCTAGGGCATGTACACGTACAAAATCCTTTCCTATGGAAGATTTGTGACCAACAGTTTTTGGCACGCCCGGTGGGACAGATTGTTTTTGTATCAGAAAGATCCATAATCAGTGGGACAAGCACTATTCCAAGTTGACAAACCCACCTGTGCCAACATTTTTTGGCACGCCCAGTGGGACAAATTGTTTCTATCTTAGAAATATCCATAATCAGTGGGACTCACAAGTTCCATTTTTTAACACCCGGAGGAATCAGGATATTGATGAACTGTCTTGACCTCAAAGCGAAGATTGTAAGTTCATCTGGTGACTCTGCTGAAGGTGACTAATCATGAAGTTGGTGAAAATATTTGCTTCATGATCACGAGATCAAGTGCCAAAGAATCAGAAGATCTAGTCGAATTCTTCGAGATTAATGTTCAGAACTGGAGGGAGCGCTCAAGATTGGTAAGTCCTGTGAACCCATCATTTGCTATTTCATCATAGGTAGTGGGTCATTTTGTGCCATCTATGACTCCTCCCAGTACTACTACGAGCTTAGATCCAAATCCTATGATGCAAATGGCTAGTCAACAACCTCCGCCACGACGAGTTCTTGCTTGGAATGATTCGGGAGCGTTGGACTTGTCTTTTCAAAATCCAGTTCTTGCTGTAGCAATAAAAGCCTTGCCTACATACGATGGGACTAAAAAGACCATGTACGAGCATGTGTCAGATGTGGCAACCTTAGATTCAATTCATAATATCACAGATGAAGATGTCATGATCAAATTGCTTGTCCTATCACTCCAAGGTAAGTTGTTGTGCTGGTATAGATCCTTGCCTCCCAACTCCATAAATTCATGGGATCAATTAGAAAAGATGTTAATCCAAGGGTTCAATGAGCAAGCAAACCCATTTTCTTTAGTGCATCAATTTAATAATATCAAGAGGCATCCTCAAGATGAGATTATGGATTTCAATGTTAGGTTTGCCCGAACTTGGCAGAGAGTTCCTGATGGTCTTCGCCCTACTCATGAACAAGAAACATTGTACTTTCTTAGGGATTTCCATTCAGATATTGGTATGAACATTAGGATGTCCAATGTTCAAACCTTTCATAACCTATATGCCCAGGTATAAAAGGCTGAGGCTGATCTGATTACCATTGGGAAATTACCTCTGAAAATGACTATGCCTATTTTTCTTGAGCTTCCATAATACTAGCATACAGGTGCAGTCTCCACATCTTACACTGCTCCATCCATGTACCCTTTATCTTCATGGAATCCTCCTACACCTTTAGTACCTATGATTCCCATTCCACAGATAACCTCCCCACTTCCAACTCCTACATTACCTTCTCCACAAGTTCCATTACCTCTACCTGCACCGCCTGTGCCCTCAAGCCTAGATCCTCAATTGGATGTTTTGCAAGAAATTTAGTCGGCCATGAGAGCTATCACTAACAAGGTGACATCTATGGAGCAGAGAGAGGTGGAGAGGAACTCTCAGCCATGAAGATTTTTTTCGACGGTAACTAGAGAGCAAGTTGCTCCTAGCAAGGCTATAGAGAAAGTACCTGAGAGGAACTCAACAATATTGGTAAGTGAAGAGGCTGGCCCTTCTAAAGTTTCACATGAGCCTTCTTACTGGTGTTCTTCATGCAATGATCCACATGATGAGTCCACTTGCATGGTCCACCAAAATTATTTGCAAGTTCTTGCAGGAAGCCGTGTAAACATGATTCGAGAGGTGGATCTTAATTCAGTGAAGTCTCTTGAGGAACACATAGCAGTCTTGACACGCAGTGGCAAGAAACCAATGTTGGTAGATCCAGCTAAGATGGAGCCATTGAAAGTGTCTCTTATGTAAGAAACAAAGCAACAAATACTTGCAAATATTCATGATCCTCTAGCTCTACAAAAACCACCTATTTTGTTGAAGGATCCGATTCCACCACAAGCAAAAGAAAGGAAAAATCTTCTATCTCTCAGCTGCAAGAAAAAACAAAGGAACAAGCTAGAGAGACGCTGCGGTATCCATAATTGACTAAACGACAATGAGTGGAGGCCACCCAACAATATAAAAGCAATTTGAATCTACCAGTGGAGGGAAAGACCAGATCTCAATGGAGCACAACATCATTGAAGAACTCAAAAGGATACCAGCTAAGGTAAGTCTGTATGACACCTTGCAACTGCCTGGACAGGTAAATCTCTTACAAGAATCCCTGAAGACCACACAGAGTAAGGGGAAGGCTCTAGCCCAGGTAGTTATGTCTCAAACTCTGACCTCTTCAGTCACTGGGAAAAATAGACCACCCCCATTTTATTTGTCACTCAGGATGGAGGGTTGGATAGTGCACACCTGCATGATTGATTCTGGTGCTGCGACAATTGTCATGCCAAAGGCAGTTTGTGAAGTCATGGGTATGGAGTATACAAGAAGTAGCCCTAGTTTCTTGCAGTTGGATAGGACTCCCATGAAAATAGTGGGTGTAATCAAGGATGTTCCTATTGCTCTACATAGTATGCCTCAAATTACAATAATTCAGGAGGTAGTTGTGGTTGATTTGGAACCATATTTCAGTATGTGTTTGTCAAGAGAATTCACTACCAATATGGGAGGTTACCTTTCTCTGGATTATTCTCAGTTGGATATTCCTTTCAAAGGACAAATAATCCATATTTACAATAAGAAGCCTTCCACTTTTCATATAGAGAAGATAACAAAAGAAGAAAAGTCCAAACATTTTGTCAACATGATAACTGAAGAATTGGACAATCCTGATTTAATAGATGAAGTCCTGGATGAGCTTTGCTTAGAGGATGAGTTTTCAATGCTCAATTTTAATGCCATTATGGAAACTAATATTGATTGTTACTCCATTACAAATCCTAAAGGGGTTGAAGTAGAGTTACCTCCTGATCAAGTTGGTCAAGACCCTGTGCAAGATCAACTCTATTTCGATGGATCATGATACAGAAATGGCGCTAGCACTGGGACTGTTCAAGTATTCCCTTATGGAATTCAATGATATTATTCATACCTGTTTACCTAAAGCTACACAACTAATACAATAGAATATGAGGCTTTATGCCTAGGTCTCAAGAAGGTTGAGATACTTGGAGTGCAATAGTTGCAAATCTTTGGTGACTCCGAGCTGATTATCAATCAAGAGACCAATGAGTGTCTGTTCAAGGTCTGGGATCTAGGAGATCATAGAGCCATGTTATGGTATGTGTCTCTCCCGAGATTTCATAGCTAAATTCAGGGGTTATCATGTACATAGTAAAAAAGAAAAAAAAAAGAAAAAAAAAAGATTTTTTTTTTTAAACTTCGGCTCCTTTTGCATGCAAGCCCACAGGTATGTTTATTTATTTTTCTTTTTATTTTCCTTCATAGAAGTTAGTGGCTTCCCATATACTTCTTTATTCCACTTCCTTACTTCATTCCCTTCCTCTCCTACTCCTTATTTTGTAAATAATCAAGCCACTACTATTGTTTCTACTCCCCTCTCTGATGTTCCCTTTTCTTCACTTCCCCTTTCTTCTAATTCTTTGTCTTTTGAGAACTTATCCACAGTTCCTACCACCTTCTCCATCCCATCCACTTCCATTTCATTTTCTATTTTCATCAAAACCCAGCAGCTGATAGCACAGTAGCACCCTGTTGTTGTATCTACCGCTTCTACTCCTCCATCTCCTACAAATCCCATCATTTCCCATTCCTGTTCCATGGCCTGCACATCTGCTGGTCATAATTCCATTCATTTTCATTCTTTAAATTTAGGTGCTTTTCACTACCGCCATGGAGATCCTTGCACAACACCTGGTGATTACCCAACTCCACCGAGCTAGGCAAAATGTAGTCATTCAAGAAATAAGGGAAGTTTTGCTATTCTACAAATTTTTGTTGAAGATCCTATTTTGAGTGTCAAGTACCAGCAAGAGATTGTTGCAGTAGTCCGCAGAGACATCTAGTATCAACCAGCACTCACTTTTTCTGCTCCTCCAGCTTCTTGACTTTGTTTCCTAATGGATAAAGGCATGAGGTTCATGCATACAACAGAACTATATACCCCGCGGGCCGCCAAGAATGTTGGCATTTTTGCCACATTGTTTTTGTTGTTACTATTCCTGCAAGAGAATGCACCAATTGTAGCACTTTGAAAGGGAAAATGTAAAAATCTCTACAAGTTTTGTGTTTAAGCACAGTAAGTGTAAGATGTCACGATATTGTGACCTGTTGCAATTTTGCGATGTCAAATGCAGAAATGAGCTAAGTACAAAAGATGTCGTGATATCGTGACATGTCACATTTTCGTGACCTGTCACATTTTCATGGCTCAAAACAGCCAAAGGAAGCAAGAAAGTCAAACTATCATGATATCGTGACATGTTGGAGTTTCGTGACTTATTGCGACGAGGGAAAACTCAAGTGAAAATTGTCACGATTTCGCTACATGTCGCATTTTTGCGACTTGCAGTGGTCATAGAGCAGCGTAATGAAAAATGTCACGATATCGCGACATACAGCAGCCAATGGGAGCGCTAATGAAAAATATCATGATATCACGATAGAAAAGCAAGAAAGGATCAGATGGTATGAAATGGTGCGATATCGCGACATGTCGCATTATCACGGAAGGGATGAAGGATAAACACAAGGCGAAAAAAGATGTCGCGATTTCATGACATTTTTGAGGATGAAGCCAAGCAGGAAGAAATTTTCATGATTTCGTGACATGTTTGATAGGAAGGGCAAAGCACAGAGAAATATCATGATTTCATGACATGTCACGTTTTCACGAGGAGGAAGTACGGAGGCAGCCAGATTGTACGGAATGTTGTGATTTCATGACTTATTGAAGATGAAAGAACAAAACAAAGAAAACATCACGATATCATGACATGTCACATTTTCGCGACCTGTCACATTTTCATGGTGATAAAGCAGACAAGACAATGCCAAGTGAAATATATCATGATTTTGTGACATGTTTCATTTTCGTGATAAGGAGTAGCGAAGAAGCCCAAACAGAGGAGAATGTCATGATTTCATGACATGTCATTGAGACAAGGCCAAGGAAGAGAAAGATGTCATGATTTCGTGACATGTCACGATTTCGTGACATGGTGAGTTTTTGTGAATTGGAGCAGCAAAGAAGGTAGGCGAAGGAAAATGTCATGATTTCGCGACACATCACAATTTCGTGACTTGCAAGAAGAGAAAGCTGAACGATGAGAAAACGTCACGATTTCATGACATGTCGCATTTTCGTGACTAGTGGCAAAAGGAGAAGGCAGTAAGGTGAATGTTTCATGATTTTATGACTTGTGGCAAAAGGAGAAGGCAGTAAGGTGAAAGTGTCACAATTTCATGACATGTCACATTTTTGCGACATGTCTCATTTTCACGAAAGAAGCAAAGACAAAAGACCTGATACAATTATATCTGCATTTTTCTTCAAAATTGCATAGGAGAATGTGAGGAGAATATAATATCAAATTTAGTAATGTTTTAAAAGTTCTCCAACAGATTTTGAGATCATGGTCAAAGAGGCGCCAAGATTAAATATTGCTGTTTACCGATGTGCGCAAGATAGAAGAACATGAGGCAGTTTTTGACACCACCAAAATTAAAAATGCCTCCAGTATTAAAAGTTCTTGCTCATGATCTCCTAAAAACTTCCAGCTTTCCCTGATCATGGTCATTTAATGGTGAAATATGATCCCTTGTTTTTGTTTAATCTTTAGTTTTGATACATAAAAGAGGAAGTGTGATTTCTTCGAGGCAGATTAAGGGGGATTATTTCTCTTTTCAAGTGCATATTTTGTGGATCGCCCCTTCAAAATCTGTTTTATGTATTAAATGTTGTGATTCGAAAGGAAGAGGAAAGACCTCTATAAATACCAATGTAAAATATTAAGCAAAAAGAGGAAGACCTTTTTGTAGAAATTGAAGCAGAGATCCTAGATGCATTTT
The DNA here is from genome assembly GCA_028583015.1 of Wollemia nobilis. Lineage (NCBI taxonomy): Eukaryota > Viridiplantae > Streptophyta > Pinopsida > Araucariales > Araucariaceae > Wollemia > Wollemia nobilis. The sequence goes on from JAQPPZ010016348.1 coordinate 7,526,684, forward strand.
GCTCTATTCTTAGTGTCTTTTGGAGTTGGTGATCCAAACTATTGTTCAAGTTTTGCTTTCTGTCTGAGTCACTTCTGTTAGTCTAGTGTTAATACAAGTTGAATTCTGCTGTTCTGGATTTGGCTGTATTTGCATTTGAATGTTTGGAGTCCAATTGGAAGTGAACTTACGGCTAATGCTTGATCCAATTTTTGTATATGCATTCTAAGAGTTGGTTGATGTTTAGCTTCAGGATCTAGTGGAGGTTATTTACTATTTGAGGTTGTTCTCCCCATTAACTATCGACTTCGACCATATTTCCATCTCTTTCTGTTATTTCCCATTTCTTTCTGCATTTCTCATTTCTTTCCTGCATCCTTATCTTGAAATAAGTTTAGACTAGTTTGGGAGCCAGCCCTCTCTGGAGATTGGCCCGAGAGACTTCTCTTTCTCTAGGCCTTTCAATGTTGGTCCAGGTCTAGGGCGCATACACGTACAAAATCCTTTCCTGTGGCAGATTTGTGATCAACAGGAATATACAAATATGCCATAGTGTGTACATCGAGGGTAGAAAAATATTTTTGGAGAGGGCATGGGAAAACACCAGAAAATGGAGTGAATGTGAGAGATACTCTAGGATTTTTGAGTTTGTTTGTAATCCGTTGAATCCATATAAATAAAAAATACATATTCTTCCTACTTCTACAATGTTGTACCTACAAAAATACAAAAATATTTACAATTTTTTAATGTTTTGTTGAGCGTACATGTGCAGGGTTGTAAGGGATAATGCCTACGCCTTGAAGGAGATCATTCTGGAACACATAGCTGAATTGGTCTAGGTGTCCAAATATTTTAACATAAGTTCATAGATTGACTTGAGGATGGGATCTGTACGAATAATGAGAAATCCATCTATGAATGTTGGCCTATTAGTATACATCATAGTGGAAGTCATCTATGACTCAACAAGTTGGCTAACTAAAAGTTTTATTTTGTATTTCATCGAGAACCTGCTTGACTATCTCATCTAGCCATCTAGAAATTTGTTGTTTTATCCATTTGACCCTTATAGTATATTGAATATAATTGTGAGAACCCATATAGCCATTGTGATATTGCACCTGTCTAGATGTTGTGATATTTCACCCATCATATATGGAAGAACCCATCTAGTTGCTTTAAAATTCCACCCATCTAGCCACAACATCCCTTTCACTCATCTTATATGGAAGAACCCATCCAACCACTGTCACATTCCACCTGTCTAATTGTAACCATCCTTTCATCCATATTTTATGGAAGAACATGTCTAGTTTTTGCATCAACATGCTTGAAATTTGTAGTTCTTTTAACACAACAATCCACATTTTTATGAAGTAGAGTACAACCATGGATAGAAACATTAGTTATAATTTCAAGCTACCACTAAATTCTGTGTTTGCCTTCAAAATTATATCAAACATGTTATTTTTGTTTCTTTAGGATAGAGTTTTGGTTCCATCTATGAGGAGGATTACTAGCCATGAGCAAGGCATAACCATTCTAAAATGAATTGGTGTGGATTTATTTTTTTGATTCTTGGTCTAGTTTATGCAACACTCGTAGATATCAAGAGGCTCAAAACCACAAAGAGGAATGGGTTACTAGAAGCATAGAAATCCCACATGAATCAATCCCTATGAGAATTTTTTGGCTATCTCCACAATATGTCTTGTTTGATATTGTAGATATATTTAATTTTATGGGAATACATGAGTTATTTTATAATCAAGCACTAGATACAATGAAAAGCCTAGGGATTATCGTTTACTTGAGCATGATAGGAGTTGATATCTTCTTGTGTAGTTCTTGTACATGAGTTTCTTGTGCAAACGTTAGCAGTCCTTGGTTTTTCAATAATAGGAATAAATGCCATATGGACTATTTTTTTTTGGCTTCTTACCTTTCTCATTACCAAAAACATCTACATGTTAATATATTTTACAATTATGTACATATATAAGAAAAAACCATGAGATATCCAAAGTAGCAGTAAATCATACGACTCGAGTATATGCAAGCCAATGTATGAAGTAGGAATGGGTGTTGTAGCAAATATAAACTACTAACAAGCTAAGCTTGTGCTTCTAGTGTTATCTAATTCACTAATAATTTATATCGTAGCATATTTTGTGAGGTAGGATTGCAAGATTATGTCATATACATCTATCTTTTGTGGTGCATTAATCCATATCTATTTATAGAGGATTGTATATATTTTTACAATCAAATCAAGTCAAATTTATTTTTATTAATAGGTTATAATAAGTTTTGGTAAACTAATAAATTAAATATTATACTCCTCTTAATCTTACCAGGTAATGTATGACCTCTTTTCGGAGAAAAAAAGGAAAAAAAAGAGACAAATTTGACAAAACAGTGTGAACCATTGTGTAACAACCCTTCTAGCACAACTATTATTTACAGATGTATTTATGAGATATACTTATTTTTTTCTCCTAGGATATCATATTATTGATGGCTTTTGTGATTGCAAAACTAGGTGCACTCCTTCGACAGGTAGATAATGGTCGATCGAAAGAAGTAAGATGAGATATGATGGTGGTGTAAAATATCACCACGACCCATGACTACATCGAAACCCACACAATCACACCCATATAGTTGCATTCATATAGGTTCATTATATACTACTTGTATGTTGTATGTCTTGCTTTGGAATGTATGTCTTATGTTTGATAGGTATCAATATCTCTCATGCTTTGAATAAAAAAATACCTAAACCTTTGATGGCAAGGAAAATGTCTAAGCATGGGAGCTACTTTATTCTGGAAAATGATAACATAAAATTGCCAATATGAGAGGAATAATTGGAGGAATTATTCAATGTGGTGACTAAAAAGGTTACGCAATTATTGATTTTAATCAATTAAAAATTATTATTAAAATAATTTTTTAAAAATTATTGAGTGAAAAATAAATTATATATAATGTTAAAACATATACATGTATGATATAATAAAATAAATAAATAAAATAAATAAATAAAATAAATACAACTTTAAAAATTTCATATGATCTTGGTATTCTTCTTTTATTGTTAATAAAATAATTTAATATATTTCATGAATAATGTGAAAAACCACCTAATGGGCCTAGAGTTAAGGGCTAGGTGGCAAATGGCATCGAAACTACCTAGAAGAAGAATGAACCCTATTTTATTCTATAAAATGAGGTTGATAGATAGAAATATTATTATGCTTTGTAATATTTGACTTGCGACTGATAAATGGTGGATTCATATTTGTGAGCAAGCTTACTCTACTTACAGGTTGGGCTCACTAAAGCTTAACTTTTAAATAGGATAGTGAATATATATAATTGTAGATGTTTGTATGTGAAAATTGAGTTGTTGGAAATATTAAGTTGCCTTTTATATCAAAGGTAGAAATATATTCAAGAAGGGAATTGCAAGTTGTCAATAATGTCAAAGGCAAAAGAGTATTCAAGGATGAAATTGTGAAAGGTCTATATTATGGTACTTGAGAAATTAAAGTACTTGAGCAATTAAAATGGTGATGACTTTAATATTTAAATTAAATATTTAAATATTAAGGTAAAGGTTAAAAATGGGATATATTTAGAGCCAAGGATTTAAATATAATTAAAAAAATGAAAGGGCCAACTTTATGTTTAAGACTAAAAAAATTATGTTTCATAAATATATATGGTTCTAATATTATGGTGGAGTGATTTGAGTGACAACGCATTCATATTTTCTTCGAAGAAAAAGGAGCATTCGTTCACAAGCCTTCGTCTACGTTTGAAAGAGGGAGTGAAATTGAGAGAGAGCTGCTATTTGTGAGAACAAAGAGAGTTGTTCATGGGCGCTGAGAGAGCTACCATTCATTGAGTGTTGAGAGAGAGCTACCATTCATGATCTTTGAGAGACCTACCTTTCATTGAGTGTTGAAAGAGAGCTATTGTTTATAAGCACTGAGAGAGCTATCATTTATTGAGCATTAAGGGAGATTTACCATTCATTGAGTGTTGATGGAGAGTTTTCATTCGTTGAGCATTGAGGGAGATTTTCCATTAGTTGAGTGTGGAGAGAGGTATCATTCATATTGAGTGTGTGAGGGCATTGTTCATTGAGCATTGAGAGAGCTACATTTTATTGAGTACTATGAACGTGTTATCTATATGAGTGGGAGTAGCATTCATGCATGGAAAATGTCTTCGCTTGTGGAGAGTGAGTGACTTCAAAAGAGTGTTGCAGTGTGCATTGAAATAGAAGCTTTGTTGGAGTAAAATCAAGCTAAGAATATTTGTATCTAGAAAAAAAGAATGTGGCAGATTTTGTAAGATAAAGAGCAACAGAGCAAGTGTAAAGCCTTCAAATATACCAAAAATAAAAGTAGATTGTTGTCCTTGAGAAGAAACCAAAAGAAGATTTATCAGTAGCAAGATTGTGATAGTTTTGGGTTGTGCAAAGGAAAAAGAGGCATCACATTACATTCACAAGATTGACATTTTGAAGATGAAGATAAAGAGAGGTCGAGGTATAATTGAAGTATGCAAAAGGTAAAGGAGATAGTGGTGGTAGTGGAGATATATTCACGATGTTGTGGAGAGAAATAATTGGTTGTGTTCTGACTTGATTTGAGAGACTTGCACAGTGCCAAATATAAAGGTATTATGTTGGTTTGTTCATTTGCTTTATGATTATTGATGTTGTGAGGAAGTGTTGGTGCTTGTAGAAAGACAAAGCAGGATACCAAGGTGCAGGATTTAATTGCAATAGACCAAAATCCTAATCCAAAAAATTCCAAGGTAGTGGAGGTGGTAGCTATGCAATATTTGAACTAAACCCTAAAGCAAACGAAAGAAATAGTAATGTGATAATTCCAAGCATTGGATGTATGAGAGATAAAGCAAAGCTGAAATGTTTGAGTTTGATGTGCACTTGAGTACATTTTGGATTATAGGGCAATGTAAACATCTTCAATATTAAAGGTGTGAAACTACCTTTCATCCGATGGTGTAGCTTGCTCAGTTCATGGCAAGCAAATAAGAGTTATGGATGAGAGACTGGGGTTCAATTTTGAGCGCCAATGAAAATATTTTGAAGAGATAAGTGTATTTTTTTTATACTTGGGAATGAAATTTTTATTGATGAAATTTATGTATGAAAGTTTTCCTTCAGAAGGAAAAACATAGGAAAGTGAGAAATTACTAATGCACTAAGATTTTTATGAATGGAAGTTTCTTTTTGTAAGAACAAGAGAATAAGTGCATAATATTTTTGGGCAAGGTGTGAAAATAGAAATCCAAAGACAAAGTGTTTTATGTGGGCAGCCATGAAAGCATTGTGAAATATCTCTATGTGATATGATTATGATTTGTTGATTCTATTAAGTGGGAGATATAAGAGAATATTAGTTGTATGAATTTGAAATATGAGTTTAATGTTTCAAAAGTACAAGTGAGAATAAAAGAATATTTGTTTAGAGTAAATAAAGGGTTTGCATTGTGAAAGAATAGAAGGAAGAGATTTATGTGCATATTCACTAAAGGAATCAATTGAAAGAATTGGATATTTTCAGCTATCTCCAAAAGGGAAGAAAAACAAAAATTACATTGCCAAGAGCTAGACTAGAGCTACCTTTAGTATAAGTGAGACATGTGAAAGCAACAAACTTAATATATGTGAAAGATCATTTGGAGTACTTGTATTATCGATCATTTTCTATATGAAGATGCAAGAATTTTGGGTAGAATATGTCTGATTTGTGTTAGTTGAAAGAAAGCATTTTGAGCAGAATTGTGAGCAGAATTGAGCAGGTTTTGTGAGCTATTTTGAGCAGAATTGTGAGTATATTTGGGTAGGTTTTGTGAGTTTTTTGAGCAGAATTGTGAGCATATTTGAGCAAGCATTGTGTGTAGGATTGGAGCATATTTAAGAAAACCTTATGAGTAGGCTTGGAGTAAATTTGAATAAGCCTTGTGAGTAGGTTTGGATAATATTTAAGGAAGCCTTATGAGTAGGATTGTAATAGATTTGAGCAAGATTTGGAGCAAACCAAAATAAAGGATATTGGTGTCTCATATGGATAGAGGTTCATGAACTAGAGCAAAGAGGATTGGTGTCTCCTATGGATAGAGGTCCATAAACTAGAGCAAATGGGATTGGTGTCTCCTATGGATAGAGGTCCACGAACCAAAGCAAAAGGGATTGGTATCCTATGGATAGAGGTCCACAAACCAGGGAAAATGGGATTGGTGTCTCATGTGGATAGAGGTCCATGAACCAGGAAAAGGGGATTGGTGTCTCCTGTGTATAGAGGTCCACAAACTAGAGCAAAGGGGATTGGTGTATCCTGTGGATAGGGGTCCACTAATTAGAGCAAATGGGGTTGGTGTCTCCTGTGGATAGAGGTCCACGAACTTGAGAATGGAGGATTGGTGTCTCCTTTGGGTTGGTGCCCATAAACATTGTAATAAGGATTTGGTTCCCAAGATATTTGTTGAGAAAATTTATAAGAAATATTTTCTTCGTGGACATAGCCCACATTGGGTTAACCACATTCAATGTGTGTCTCTTTTGTGTGTGATGATTTGTGCATTGTCTCATTATTGTAATTGATAATATTGGATGATACTTATTTAGAAAGAAAAGTAAAATTTTGATCTTTTACTATTCACCCCCCCTCTTAGTATAAGCTTGCGTTCTTCAATTGGTACCAGAGAAGGAAAAATCCCATAGAGAACCTAATACAATAATAAGGTGTGAGATATATCACAATAGTCTATTAGCTGTTTATTACTACTTGTTTATTAGTTAGAGAACCTTCATTCATAATATTCTAAATAATTACATATGTTTTTAATTCTAGAGTTATATAGCATAGTTGTACATATTTATGCATTTTTAATCAAAAATATAATTTATATAAGGTGATTGATGGATATTAAACTTAGTCATGCCCTTCACATTTAAAGTGATAAAAAATATATTTTATTTATAAGGAGTACAATAACAATAAATGAATTTAATGAATGAGATGAAATAATCTATGGTACCAAAAGCTTTAATACAATATAGAGTATGGTTTACAATCCTAATTCCTTTTAGATTCAAACCTTGAACCTCTTAACCAAAATTCCAAAGTATTAACAATATCAAAAAAGGATATTCTATTGTTTATTAAATAAAAATAGGATATTAGATTTTTTAAGGAAATCAATAATACAAAGGAAAGTGGAGGATTCATTCTGAAAGCACGAGGATAGAGAAACAAAAATGAAAATTCCAAGTACGATGCGTGTGAAACCAAACTTAACGCTAAAAGCCTACGTATTGAAAATTGCATGAAAGGAAAGAACATAAACGAATCGACATGAGATAAAAGCAATATGGGATACAACCCTCTTTATTGATATGCTTTTAAAGTCATGTTACAATACGTATCCTTCCCTTTTAAGGGATAGGAGCATTAAGTATGTTTCTTGTCACATCCATGGATAGCCATCCTTCTTCCGCGTGCCCACATGTAAGATGGGCGGACCAAAACGTCGTCACCGCTTGTGTATATGAATGTTGAATCCTTGATGCTCCTCCAATGTCTAGATCCTATGTTCAAGGAAACAAAAAATAGTCAGTAGCACCTGTAGATAAAATAAACATGCAATCCCCACGCCTTCAATTAGTGCAAGCAAGATGTAAATAAAATGATAACTAGCATAGCTCCAAATGAATTGAAAATTTGACAGGGGCATCAAAACCTCACAAAGAAAACACTACAAATGGAACAGTCGAGAAATTCACAATAGATTTGTATTCGCTCCGGGGTGAGATGAATAGACCTGCAACAAAAACGTCAAAAGGCACGGTCCCAAATGTCATATCCAGGAAGCTCCAAATCACTTGAAAAGTTAGGTTTAGCTAATTGAGGGAATTTTGGGAAGACCCAAAATTTCAGATTTTCCCAATTTGGCCTCTATCACCAATAATTTTATGATGCTACCTACATGTTAGTAAAGGTGAGAAATGATAGAAACATGATCAAAATTGCTCAAAAAAATGTGAAATTTAAATGACAACCTATCTAATCAGCATAGAATCGAATGCAAAAATAACAGAAGGGAAATTTGCCATATATTTCTAATCACTATGGGGCAGGGCGATCAGGACTGTAGCAGTGTGGGGGGCACCCGGGGGTAGGATGCCTGTTGTTTGGGGCACGATTTCGGCACCAATCCACTTGGGATGGGTCCAAAATATCTTATGGGGTGTTGTCGACAAATTTGGTAGGATGTTGTGGCCAAATGTCAGGTTTTGGTTCCGGATTTGTGCTTCCAATAACCACCCTATGACCTCTCTTCCAAAAGAGATCAAGGATGCGAAAGGCACAAATCAAAAGGTGTGTGTGTGGAAGTAAAACAACAACACTTCGTTGCTCAAAATGCTCCTTCTCTGTATATTTTGTGGTGAGAAAACTTACCAATTTATAGACCTGGAGGTCTCTTTGGATGAGCATGTAGAGGCGCCACTTGGCAATCATGCCTTCCTAGGAGGGAGGATATTCCTCCCTGATTAGGGGCTTCATGACTGCCTCTGTAACTACCTCTAATGCTCAAAAACGCTCACTCACACTCCCATGCAATGAAGGAAGGGTTAAGTGGCGGATTTGAGCTGCCATTTGTCAAGATTTGACTTTTTTCCCATCAAACCTGCTATTTGCCCCACCCTAGAGCGAATACTGTTAATCGTCCCAAGGTGGGGTGAATAGAAGTTTGTAATCATCCCTGGGTGGAACGAGTATGAAGTAGAGTGCTTGAAGGTGCCAAATTGACTCCTGACCTTCCAAAACTATTGTGAGAGTGGTTAGGACCACTGTTTAACCTCTTGGGGCTGCCCTAGGGGCTGTGTGTGTCAATGCGATAAGTTTTTATAGTCACATAATCAGATTGGTGCTGTTTTGGTGTCTATAGATGCCCCTTTTTGGGATGTGTTGCACGTGGTGCAGTGCTGAGAAAAAAAAGATAACCAAAGCACTAATGATTAGGGTTTCTTAGTAACCTAACAAACTTTTGATGCACCAAGTATGGAAAAGGGGATGCATTCTTGAATCCTTGCTTCTGACGAGTGAAGTAACTCAATTCAAGTGTTAACCTTTTTTGGTGAGGTGTTACTTGATTTTGGACATTGATCAGTCATGAATAGGCAAAGGGTGCAACCTTTTGTCTATGGGAACCTTGAGTTCATGATTCACGAATGCCAAGTGTTTGATTAGCTTGTGATTATTGCTTGTTTGCTACCCAAGCAGGGGCGTGATTGTCTTTATCAATGATTGGATGCTTATTTGTTGATTGGTGACTAAGTGTGACTACCCCCTCAAGCGACGAATCGATGAGAGAATGACATGCATGAGAAAAACGACGAGTCATTTGACCCAAGATGACTTGTGTAAGGGTGTCCTCGGATGTTTTATCGTTGAATGTGTGTGTGATTTTATGACATTTAGACCTATTTTTGGTGGGTTTGAACCCTTTTTGTGACGCATTTTGGAGCTAAATTATCAAAAATCCATCCTCTCGTGGAGCAGTCTGGCTATGGTAGATTTCTTAGGGGGTAGGATAGTGACAATTTGTGACCCCCACGTTGGTTTTGCATGCCAAAAATGGCAGGCGCAAAGGTGCCTTTGTTCAGCAATGTTATTGCTATTTTTGGTTGGGTTTTGACCCTGTTGGTGATGTCATTTGGGGATAAAATTCTTGACAATTCGTCTTCCCGTGGAGTGGTACAGCTATGGTAGCCTTTTGAGGGAATATGATAGTGAGGATTTGTGACCCCGACGTATATTTTGCATGCCCATAATGTCAAGTGCAAAAGCACTCTCATCGGGCAATTTTATTGCTTGTTTTGGTGCATTTTTGTGCAGTTTTTGCTAATTTTAATTTTTTTTTTGCCCTGTATTCGTTCTTGGGTGGGACGAATACCAGTTTAGTATTCATCCCAGGGTGAAACGAGCGCTAAACAGAGTGCTCATACCAAGGAGGAATGATTACAGGCATAAAAGCCTATTTAAGGGCCAAAACTAGGGTTTGGGCTCATTTGCATTCAATTTTTTTGGCGATTTGGAGCTCTAAGGAGGAGGAGGCTGATTCTACGAAGCGAAGCGCTGCTAAATTTTTCCTGCTACCATGAGTGCATGAACTGGATCAACCACAGAGCCAAAGCAGGACCAGTAAGTGATCTTCCTCATTATTTCTTGTATTTTGTTGTTACAGTTTTTAATACCACAATTTATTTGTTGTTTCGTTTGTAGTTTGTTTTTAATTTATCAGTTAGAATTAAAAACCCTAGGACTGACAAACTATTTTTTTAATTTTTTTGTTTGTTTTTAATTTATCAGTTAGAATTAAAAACCCTAGGACTGACAAACCATTTTTTTAAATTTGTTTGCTTGAATTTTTGTGAATATTGTTGTTCGGCATTCGTCTATTTTTATTTACATTTGTTTTATGCATTGTTGTATATTCATGTTATTGTTGTACTATTTTTCATGATTTTAATGTTTTTATTTTGTTTTCCTTTGCAGGTTGTGAAGAGCCAGTACCGTGTGCCCACGATTTTCATCGAAGCACGAGAGGCACTGACTTTGGCTGATTGGGAGTGGCTTGATGCCCTTGGGCTTAAGCAGGAAACTCAGCTGGAGCCTGTGGTCGGGGATCGGGCCTATCTGATGGCCTTGATCAACTTGTGGGATCCCCAAACCAACACCTTCCATATCCCAACAAGGGATATGATAGTGACCTTCGAGGATATCTATCAGATTCTACGGATTCTGATAGATGGATTACGATCAGGATGACACAGCGTGATCAACGAATAGCTGTACTGACACGATGCTTTGGGCACGGGGAGGAGGTGGGTGTGTATAGCCCATTGGAGAGGGCAGAGTGTGACTGCCAGATTGGTAGGATTTTGGTTTGATGGTGGCTGGAGAAGGGGGTGTTGGGAGTGAGGCACGTAGTACTTATGGGCCTCATTTCCAACATGTTGCTACCTGACTCTTCAGGTGTGAGGTTCCCATGGAACCTACTGGATGTGGTATTTTGGATGGTGGAGTGTCTGACGCATGAGCCATTGATTATGAAGTAGGGGCAGACGCTACTGGCACAACTCTATGATGAGCTAAATGAGGTCTGTTGCTAGATGTAGAAGGGTATTGGGTGCAGCTTCCTGTTGCAGTGCTGGGCTTGGCAACACATAGCAGTGGAGAGGTCGGTGGGGCTGCCATGGATGACTCGGGCAGAGATGGTGGATAGGGATATAGGTTATGCAGCTCTATGGTGGTGGTCTGAGGAGCAGGGGCAGAGTCGATGGTGGATAGGTGCCGTAGGGCACTATGTCAATGCCTTCACTCGGATTACTCCAGGGGAGGTATTCTGGTGCCCCTACTGGGACTGTCCAGCCTGGCATGAGGCTAGAGAGTGGCTCTGGTGAGTTCGTAGGGGGAGGTGGCTGATTGGGTGGCATGGGACCGAGTAGGAGTTCTCTTATAGTCAGGTGACACGATAGTTTGGGGTGCACCAGGGGTTTCCTGGTGAGCCTATGGTCTATTAGCACCAGGGGGACGAGAGGACTCTGGCCTAGCCGATCATTGCATCGTTGGGCAAGGATTCAGATACAGCTATTGATGTCCTAGATGTGGACGATGTCAGGACTACCATAGAGTATGACCAGTGGTGGACACTACGATTATGGCGGGGAGAGGGACCACTGGGAGGTGCCGAGGTAGCAACAGTAGGTGATGAGGGTGTAGAGGAACCAGGTGAGGGTTGGGGGGTTCCACTGGAGGATGCGGATATGGTAGAGGTGGATGATTTTGTAGGGAAGGAATTTGGGGTTTTGAAGTAGCTAGAGATGCAGGACGTCCCAAAGCAATAGGAGCTAGAGCAGGCTACTATCCCAGATTTGCCTATGCTTTAGGTAGTTTTGGAGGACATGGGGGTAGGGTTGCGCACTGAGAATGCATGATTAGTGGGGCTACTTCAAAGGTGATATGAGGAGTTGGGGGAGGCTCTTCAGGAGAGGGATATCTTGCAGACTCAGCTAGCAAAGCGAGAGAATTCATGGGCTACGTATCGCCAGCAGGAGGGGGAGAAGGTGTTGGCATAGCACGATGATGTAGTAGAGATGTATCGACGATGGGAGGCAGAGTGGTGTCAGCATCGGATGGATCTGGAGGGTGAGATCATCTGCCTTGGGGGGCGGGTACCTGAGCCCTCTAGAGGTGGGTCTTCATGCTGGATGAGGGGCAGTGATACTGAGTAGTCAGCATCATCTTGTCGTAGGTGTTTGGATGAGGGGGGGCTAGCAGGTATGATGCGACAGCGAGCAACAATCGCCCTAAGAGGTCCCATAGGACCCACACCATGGGGGGTAGTTCTCGTCGCACCGATCCTATGTGATCACAGTGGCCGATGCCCTAGGCTTGGGGGTTTTTGAGGTTTTGCTTTTGCGGGGTCAGATGACCAATTATTGTAGCCTACGGGCATTTTTGATGATATATATATATATATAGATGACTTTATTTTGCTTATACACATGTCAGCATTTGATGTTATGCTCAATGATTGTTGAATGTGTATGTATGCATGTTAATTGATGTTGATGGATGTATATGTTATGATGAATGCACATGTTTCTAATTTTTAGGATATGCATATGAAATGGATGAGTGAAATTTGTGATTATTGACGGGGGCACCATAGACTGTTTAGAACTTATGGATTTTTGTCTTAGGCGATTGCTATGGTAACTGAATTTTGCTATATACATGCTATTTTTGTATTTTTTGATGGCAATTCGAGGATGAAAGATTGCACAGTTGGTTTAGAATGTAGTTAAGGTTTTCTGAGACTCAGATGTTTTAACCAACTAGCCAATACTGTAATGTTATCTAACAAGACTTTTGGACAAGGTATGAATTAGACTTTTCTTTGATCAAGTTATTTCACATCCCTATGTGTGCAATTGAGTTCGTTTACATGGTATTTTTCAGGATACCGCCAGTGCCAGATAGGCTGTCAACAAAACCTGTATTGAGGATCACCTAATTAGCCCCACTAACTCCTTTGTTGTATTTAGTCAAATTAATCTACGGTGCTATCTAGGATACCATAAGCTAGCTCATCCACATGCAAACATTGATCTGTACACAAGTTGATGTGATAGATATATCGTCATGCAGGAGGTTTACCACCAGTGACCGATAGGCTATCCACAAAACCGATACTGAGGTTTACTTCATGACCCTTTGAATGCTGAGAGTTCCAGGGATTCAAGTTCGACTCCCTTCTTTTCTTCAATTGTATTGGGATACTTGCTCTTTTGTAGTGATAAAAATCATTGTTTATTATATATATATATATATATATATATATATTTTGAGCAAGGGATTTGAATTTTGAGTGATGACAATCACTATTGTCTGTGCCGTTTGATGTATGCACTTTGGTGGTGATGTCAAAATATATTTTTTGGAATTTTGACTTTTTGCAAATTTTATGATGTTTGCAACTTTTGGAGAACTTGGGATTCTTGGGAAATTGGGTAGGGAAGATGCTTGTCATTTTTCCAACTCTCAGCATTCTCAGGGTCATTTGCATAGGGGGATGAACAAGATAACTGTTTCGCTTATGGTGACCTGGATTGCTTTGTAGGTTTCATCTTTTATTCACACAACTTTGGAATTTTTATGTGTTTTAATTTGTGTTGGGATGCTACGTAACAAGGTATGATCCAAGTAGACCTCTACCTTTGGAAAATCTGTCTAAATTTGTACAATATTTGGATAGAAGGCTAATGATAGCTGAATGACAAAACTCTAGATACATTAGAAAACCACTGACTATGATGTGGTAAAATAACGTGAATGGTGGTTATTTTTGATGAACTGTTTACAGAATGGAGAAATGTGGGAACAGATGGATTTTTCGAGTAATAACAGTTCTATGGTGCCTTTGACCTGTATGACCACAAATATGCAATGTATGGATGTGATGCTTAATGCAACTATTATTTTTATGTTTTTTATGGATTGATTTTTTTGCGGGTATGAAGATGAGATGCAAAAAGATATTTTTATTGTTGTGATGATTTTGAGCATGCATGGAAATGAGATGCAAATATTTGTTGTTTTTGATGATTTTATTGTTTTTGAATTTTCTTATTTTTGACCAAGCAATTGTGGGAATCCTTGGAGCATTTTGGTTTGACCAAAGGGGTAATGGACACCTTTAGGGTATTTTTGGGGTTGACCAAACGATTGTGGGAATCCTTGGAGCTATTTGGGATTGACCAAGTGATTATGGGCATCCTTGGAGCATTTTGTTTGGGCTATGGCTCTGTTAAATATGGAATGGCTGCAAATGACTGATGTTCAAAGGTTCTAGCTCCTTGATTCCATAAAGAGAGGCTAGCTGATATGTTCCAGGTCCTATCTTATTGTCGATGAAATAAGGACCTAACCAGTTTGCCATGAATTTATCCCTTAGATGGGACGGCAAGTTAGAGTTTTGATGGTTCTCTTTTAAGACTAAGTCACCAACCTGAAAGTCCCTCAGGTGAACCTTCATGTTGTACGCCCTCTTAAGTCACTCTTGATAGATACATAAATGCTCGAGAGCATTAATGCATCGTTCATCGAGCAACACAAGCTGGTCTAACTGGGCCTACCGCATAGTGTCATCATCGATGAACTCTGGCATTGATATGCATAGGGAAGGGATTTCCAACTCGAGAGGCATGATAGCCTCAAAGCCATACACGAGTGAAAATGAAGTTGCCTAGTGGGCGTCCGAATGCTAGTGTGATAAGCCCACAGTGCCAGTGGGATCTGAATGTGCCAATCCTTGTGACTGTCTGCGACTGTCTGTTTGAGGATGGCAACTAGCATTTTGTTTGACGCCTCTGCTTGCCCATTTTCCTGCGATTAATAGGGTGTCAAAAACTATGCTAAATTTTGTACTTTGTGGTCAAAGCACGCACATCTTTGTTCTTTACTGACGTCCCATTATTCGAGATTATCTTGGATGGAATACCAAAATGACATATGATATTATGTAAAATGAACTCTGAAATGCGGGTTCCAGTCATAGAGGTCAGCAGAATTGCTTCCACCCATTTGGTGAAGTACCCTGTGGTCGTTATGATAAATGTGTGATGGCCTGACGACATAGGGGAGATCTTTTTTATTAGATCTAGACCCCACTACAAAAATGACCAAGCTGATTGGATCGACTGCAAGGCCTGAGAGGGTACATGTGTCAAATTGGCATGGTGTTGACACTTCACACACTTCCTTACATATGCGCAACAATCTCGCTCTAAAGATGGCCAAGTATAGACCATGCGGAGAATGCGCTTTGCGATGTCCATACCACTGAAGTGGCCATCACATGTACCATCATGTGCTTGGGTGATCACCCAAGTGGACTCTTGTTGGTCCAAGCAACGAAGGAGGATTCCTTCGTAGCTACGATGGTACAAAACATCTCCTAACAAGACATGCTTTATCGCTTTCTTCTTGAATGCTCATTTTGCGGCATGCATCAATCCAAGTGGGAGGTTACCTAGCTTGAGGTAATCCCTTATGGGTGAATACCAATCCTGCTGATCAGAAGCCTCGACGATATGAATAGCCAATCCCTCTTGAAGTTCATCCCTAGCAAAAGCTGAGTGGGAAAGAACTTGTAAGAATAGCATTGTGTTGCTATTAAGGGGAGTATGGGAGAATAAGGACCCCTAGTTGGCATGATTCAGACAATCGTGGATTCGAGAGAATGTGTCTAAGGATAGTTCAATCTGGATCAGGTGGATTCTTAGCATTAATTCAGAGCTTGCATGCTCCATCATGGATCGTGATAGTGTTTTGAATTGAATGGTTGTCATATCACCAAAAATATATTGCAATATTAGTGAGCCCAAGGAGACCATAGTGTCCACAAAATGATTTGATGACCGAGGGAGTGCCTCAATGTCGTACCATTCAATATTTTCCAAGAATTTGTCCAAAAGGGCTTTGTAGGCCTATAGAACTAGGCATTTACACTGGAATACCCCTTTAACTTGGTTGACAATTAGTAGCAAATCACCAAAGATGTTCAATCGTTTGATGTTCATGGTTATTGTCATCTGAAGACCTATGAGCAAGGCTTCATATTTTGCATTGTTGTTGGTGCACAAGAAGTCTAATTTAAATGATAGAGGCATTGGAGCCCCTTGCGGTGTGAATAATACAATTCCCGTGCCACCCCCTTGCTCACATTTAGAACCATCGAAAAACAGGGTTATGTTGGCCTGTGACTCAGGCTCATCAAAATCTGGCGATTCTGAGACATGGAAGACCCCATGATTAGGTAGTTCTATGACCAGAGGCTGATCATATTTGAGGGGAGCCTCTGCTAGTTGATCGGCTATGAATTGACCTTTGATGGATTTCTATCCAATGAACTCTATGTCAAATTTTGTCAACAACATGATCCATTTCGTCGTGCGGCTACTATGATAAGTGCGACTCATCATGTACCGCAATGGATTCTCCTTAGACACAACATACATTGTGTTGCTTAGCATGTAATGGCGTAAATTTTTGGTAGCAAACACCACTGCCAAGTAGAGCTTCTCAATGTATGTATAGTTAAGTTCATAACTGACTAGGGTGCGGCTAAGATAATAGGTAGCTTGTTCTTTATGAAGTTCATTCTTCTGGGATAACATGGCACCTAGTGCCACCTCAGTAGCTGAGATGTATAAGTAGAACGACACTATTGGTCTAGGTGGTGCCAATACTGGCAGCAAAGCCAAGTATTGTTTAATATCATCAAAGGCTAACTGGCACTCGTCATCCCAGTGAAATGCTACCCCCTTATGCAATAATTTGTTCATGGGTCAGAACTTGTCAGATAGCTGCGCTATGAAGCGCTTAATTGACGTGACCTTTCCTTGCAGGCTTTTGAGCTACTTGATGGTAGTTGGGGGAAGCATTTCAAGGATTGCATTGAATTTTTTTGGGTCCACCTCGATGCCTCATTTTGAGACTATGAAACCCAAGAGTTTTCCAGATGTGATGCCAAATATGCACTTCTTGGGATTCAGTCTGACTTTATGTTCCATGAGGAAATCGAGGATCTTGCTTAGGTCATCGAGATGATCTGGGCATAAAAGAGATTTGGCCAACAAATCATCCATGTAATATTCCAAAGTTTTATGCATGTAATCATGGAAGATGTATGTCATGGCACGTTGGTAGGTGGCACGAGCATTTTTAAGGCCAAAGGGCATGACCTTATAACAAAATTTCCCCCAAGGCATTGTGAACACCATTTTTAGTTGGTCCTCGGGATTGATATGAATCTGATTGTATCCTGAGAAATCATTCATGAGGGATGGAATTGTGTGACCTATTGTAGCGTCTACCAATGCGTCGATGCTTGGCAAGGGGAAATCATCCTTAGGACTCGCTTTGTTTAGATCTCAAAAATTAGTGCATATGCGAATCCTCCCATCAGGCTTCTTGACGGGCACCATGTTGGATAGCCATGGTGGATAATCCATGCAGATGACAAACTATGCATCCAACAACTTTTGCAATTTGTCTTTGACCATCAAGGCCACTATTGGGTGCATCTTACGTAGATTTTGCTTAACGGTCTTGATTTTTGGATCAAGCATTAGGTTATGTGTGACTAGCTACGGATCTAGCCCCATCATGTCTTTGTAGGACCATGCAAAAACCTCCTTCTTCTCTTTGAGAAGGGTAATGTAGTTGGCTTGCTCTTCGGGAGATAAGCTTACCCCTAGCTTGATAATCTATGGATTCATTGGATCCAAGCCGATGTCTACGTCAGTCGTCTCCTTGACTGACATGTGGAACCTATCCTCCAACTGGTGTGGAGTTGGGATCAAGTGGATATCATTTGTTGAGTTCAAATATGCGTTGGGAACCTCGGGTTCCTCCTCAGCATGGAAGATATCCTGAGTTGGCTCTGGGGTGAAATGGAGCATTTCATTGAAAGGCCAGTACTCTGATGGGGATGGTGGTGAATTGACGTGATCCCAATCTATGGAATCTATGTATAGATATAATGACTATGTTGGATCGATCGAATTGTGGATGGGGGCGGTTAAGTCAATGGAGATCATGTTGATGAAATTATTTTGGTCTCCATTACTATGGGTGTGATGACTCAAAATTTTTGGATGTTCTCTGTGATTCGGGTCTGGCTCTGGAGGTATTGGCATGAATGGATCGACTCTATGTGTGGATAGGAAGATAGGGTCTACCCTCGACACTGATGTTTCTATAGGATCTCTAGGCGAAAGGTGTTCTCTATATGCCCAAAGTGGCAGATTCAACACTTGGTCCCACTACATTGGGTCTACATACCACTCATGCCCTAGAACTATGTTTAGTTGTTCAAATATGTCATTAATCTCCAAGGGGTATTGTTGTTGTCACATATGATTGAGATAGGCCATCTCAGTTTCATCTTCATAATCACTGTCAGAGATCCAAAGGCCTTCATTGGATCCAACAACTGTTCATGACATTAGAGGCTCATATTGCTCGAGCAAATTGATTTGGCACCATTGGGGTTGTTTTTCTCTCTGCGGTGGGGCCTGATTGTCTTGTGGTGGCACTTGCTTGATGGGAGCTACCAAAGGGAACATTGTCAAGAGGCTTTCTTGATAATCATACATGGGGGTTACTTGTGAGTGATTGCTATCTGATTCAAAGGGATCCCATGGTGCTACCTCATATTCTGACTCATATTTTGAAGATCCTTCCTGACCTTGTCTATATCCCCTTTGGAGGTGAGCTCTCAAAATTTCTCCTCTCTCGAGCGAAGGGAAAGGGTTGTTGAGGTTAACAATGTTGGTGGTAGACCAAGGGAGATAATCCTCTAATGTATATGTTGTATTAGGATTGGCATAGGGATCTAATACCAATCCACCCTTGTTGCCTATCCCTAGGCCTTGCATGTTCTCTACCAAGATGTCCAGGGGCAGGGGGTGGTTGAACCCTACTACCGACTTGTCGTACGACATCTGATATCTTGGTTGACAAAGAACACACGCTCCTTGCTCATATATGCCTAACCCATATCCATGCCAATTGTATTGGACAAGGTATCTCAAAGCAAAGTCTAGGTTGGACAAATAGTTGACATCTTCTACAAAGGGCTCTTCATCTTTATCCTCTTGCATGTATGGTTCAATACCATGATCAAGGCCCCCATACACAAAGTTTTTCTGGTTCGGCGGGTAGCCTAGAGGAACAATAGTACCAATGGGGAGGCAAGGTCTCCCCATGTCTTGCATGGACTCTAGTGTGGGTGTTGCTACAATATTCCACACCAGATACTCCCCCAGGCCCATATTGGCCATTTCAATGGTGATTTTTGGTGATTGAGGGGGAGGGAACAAAAGTTCTTCCGGAGTCCACTCCATGTCGGGTGAACTAGGAGCCTCGACTTCCATCCTACTAGGCATTTCCTCAGTAGAGATAGTTGATACTAATGGCGATGCCTCTTCCAGGGGTTTCTTCCCTTTTTCCTTCTATGTGGCCACCGTAGGTGGTGTCGTTGGTGAAGGACCAACCGATGAAGATGGACCCGACTATGGTTTTTATGGGCTTGTCAACGGGGATGCCTACGAAATCGGACCCTGTTTAGATGGATTCAACTAAAAATCCAAATGCATTGATGGAAGGGTCGATTGTGGCATCAGATGCACCACATTGCAATACTTGAAGGGTTCTAAGTCTACTGAGACTACATGCACCTCCCCTTCAAATGTATACTTCAAGCACTGATGAGCTATCAAAGGGACAAACTTCATGTCTTTGATCCATGGCTGAACCAGCAAGATGTTATAGGCCATATCACCTTCCAAAATATGGCACAATGTAGGTATAGTCTTTTGTCCCACATTGATGGGCAGGACAATTGTGCCCATTGTCGAGCATATCACATCATTGATTGCTCGCAGAGTGTAGGTGGAAGCCGTGATGTGAGATGCTGGCAACTTTAGGTGTTTCAATGCCACTGTTGTGATGATATTACTGTACGAGACAGTGTCTACCAACACCCTCTTATACGAAATCCCATTGATCTATGCGATAACATGTAGGGGAGGATCCGCCATATCATCAACCACTGATTTCACTTTGTCTTCTCGAAAGGTGATGATTGGCTCAGTGCATCGTTTGACATGTCCCACAAAGTTTTTGAAGGAATTTGCTTTGTGGGGATGCAACTTGATGGCTTTCAATATCTCCATTAGAGCCTCCCAATGGGGCGTTGATTGTTGTATGAGCTTGTATATGGAGAGCCTAGCCGACGTGGTCCTCAAGCTCTAAGTGAAATCGAATTGTGGTCATGGGTCTAGGCGAAGGAGGTTGTGTAAGGTGCTATTGTAGTTGTGACGTTGGTGGCACCTCTCCTGTAGCTACAACGGGGGTAGCTACACTCAGATACCTCCTGTTTCGAGTCATTATACTGATCATCCCTACATACTCCTGCATGGGGCAGTTCTATGTGATCTCATTGACTTGTAAAGTCTTTTCCTGTGCATCATGGGCAGGCAAGGGGTCCTTAAAGACCTCCAATTTTTGGTTTCTTGGTGCTACGGGATTATCCACTGCTAATGTCTTGTTATCTATTAGGTCTTGCACCAAGCCCTTAAACTTCCAACATGCATTAAGGTCATGTCCCTTCCGCCTATGGAACCTATAGTACAAATATTCCCTGTAGCCCTTAGGTTTTGGCACGTTGGGATCTATGGGTTGAATTTTGGGTAGGTTGATCAAGTTTACCGCTGACAAGCGGTCAAACAGGGAGTCTCTGGACTTTGTGTAAGGCATGAATTATCACCTAGGGTGACGCTGCTAATTTTGTTCTTACCTCTAATTTTCTCGGTCATAACTGTTAAGAGGCACTGCATGATAGTTAGCCTTTTGGGGCTGTGTTGCTTGTGTAGGCTTGGGGATGTTTATAGAAATCTGATTGACCACAACGGTTTCTGTTGCGTGGTCCCTGTTTTGGTGTTCTTAGACCATTCTTTCTCCTTTGGCTTGGCTATATCGCCATCCTAAATCTTGATATCTTTAATGATTATGGCTTGTGCCAGAGCTTCCTCTAAAGTGGCATATTGTTGTAGCTGAAATAGCATAGAGATCGATCTCAAATAGCTCTTTGAGAACATTTGGGTGAGGTCGGACATAGGAGGGAGGTAGGGTAGCTTTGAAAGCAAAGTCCTCCATAGGTTCCATTAGGCCACCATGGTTTCTTCCTCATACTGCCTGAGGCTGGCCAGGTCGCTTAGTGATGCATTCTTCTTTGTTTTGAAGGTGAAGCATTCGAGGAATGCATCCACTAGCTGATCTAAGTTGCTAATGTTGTGCTTTGGCAATTGAGTGAACCAATCCGAGGCAGGGCCTATGAACATGGTGATAAATGTTAAAAAAAAAAAGCATCATTATCCTGAATGCCAAAGCATTGGCTCAGGAATCTAGTCACATGCTCTTGGGCATCCTCCTAACCTCTAAATATTGCCAACTGAGACATCTTAAAGTGTTCAGGGTAAGGGGGTGCTGGCACTGATGGATGCACAAGATGACTGCAGAGTTGGTGTAACATGGGATTTTGGGGCCCAGAAGTTTTGGTCTCCATAGACTTCAAGCACTCTAGAAGAACTTTATATGAATCAAAATATTTAATCTCTTCCTCCTTAGTTAGCTCTTATTTTGGGTTGTGGGAGACTTGAGGCCGATGGAGGGGTGGCCGGAGAGCAGCCCCTCTGCCTTGGTAGGGCATTTCGGCCCACTCCTCTTCTTGTTCATACTACTCATAGGCTTCTTGAGGAGTTTCTGGATGATACCTATGACCATGGATGGGTCCCTATAGAGGGAGCCTATCGTTGTTCCTGGGAGTGGCCTCCCGCTCAGGTCTAGGAGGTCTCAGAGGTAGCACTTGGTAAGGTCATGGAGACCTATCTTATACCAAGGGGTTACACCTCTCATATGGTTCTGCTCTTTGGGTACGAGGGGTTGGAACCCTCTCAAGCACAATGTTGTGGAGCAGATCATCTGTCTGGTGCCAAATGTGCTCTTTGCTAAGGCGATATAGATGCTCTAGCTACTGTTGGTCTTGCTCAAGATGCATAATCTATGCTTGATGGGTGGCATGTCTGGCAACTTCCAGGTCGATTTGTTTCACCATCTTGAGTCTAGGAGGCCTAGATGCCTCTCCTATTCATTTATCTTAGTTGTGATGATCCGAGATCTCTATAGGCCACTTCCCTCTATCGAGGTTGGTGGCATTCACTTGAGGCTCTGTCCTCGATAGGTGATTCTAGTAGATAGCGGGTGCAGAGGTGCATTTCTCCCGCGCTGTGTATTGCTCTTGAGGAATGTAATGATCTTCCTCATGTTCCCTTTCATATACATGAAAGGGGCGAGCAGAGTTGGCTTGCCCTGTTTGAAGCACCTTGTGCTCTAGATTTTGTCTATTGTTCCTAACAGTGATGGGGGGTAAAGGAGGGATGACATAATCATGTGGCCTCTCCTCATGGACCCTCTACTATTCTAGTGCTTCATTGCACGGTGGCCACTCATATCGAGCTTCCAAGGGAGCCTTGTCGTCTATATTGAGTGCCACATGTAAGGACTCCTCCTGAAAGGGTCTATGTTGGACGGGAGTGCCCCGCGAAGGGGTGCCCCTATAGTCCCATTCTAAAATGGCACGATGTGGGCTCTCTTGGGGGCCAGGCTACCAAGGTGGAATGACCAAGTCCTTGGGGCTATAGCGGAGGTGACTTGTACCCCCTTGTACACTCTTCGTAGCTTTCGCCCTTGATTGGGATTGGCTACGGGTGTACACCATGGTGGTGCTTCTTTTTTTTTTGATTTTTATGCTACACTAAACATAAAAGATCACACATGCAAAACAATGATTATCTCATTTTAAATATTAAAGGTGTGGTCTAAACCTGGTTTAGTGTGTTTTGATTTTGTTTTGAAAGCTTTTGTAAAGAATGTTTAAATGCAATATGATGGCTCTTATGGCTCCCAAAAATGGTCGCCCCTTCGATATACCATTTCCAGGACGATATACCAACCTTTCTATATACCCACACTTACATGAGGGAAACTGTTGGTACGTGAGAGCAGATGGTACATGGAACATAGGTGGTATGGAAGGGGAATCATCTTGTTTGTGACACCTACCATAGAAGACTTATCCTCATGCGCTGGGAATCACCCCAGATACACTTGATTAGCTTTCATCAGGATTTATGTCTAGCAATAGTAGCAATCGAGGTTATGAATGCAAAATTCAAGCAAGGTGGTGATGAAATCCACCGTTGGTCTTGATCAAGGGCTAGGGTTTTACGACCATCTCCTTGGTGTTTATGTTGCCACGTGATGTGTGGGGTTATTTTTATTTTACATGAAAGAAAATAAACATGCAGTACAACTTTTCCTAAGAAAGCAAAGAACCAAAAAAATAGGAAACAGAAAACAAAAAATGACAGAAAGAGTTCAAGACCTTTACCTCTTCTCTGCCCAAATCTGCTGGTTCTGAGTTTTTGTCCTGAAACTGCATAGACAACTATTCGTTCCTGGGTGGGATGAATAATAGGACTGTATTTATCACAGGGTGGGGCAAATGCCCATTCGTCCCTAGGTAAGTGTTGTGGGACAAACAAGGTGAATGGTTTCCTATTTTTGTCACATGCCCATGCATTTAATTATCAACCTAGGGAACTTCGTAAACTTGCGAAGAGTCGAAATTAGGCTACTACAATACCACTGGAGGGTGAATATGCTAATCCTACATTTGGGGGGTGTTTTTGAGATGGTTTTCAATCATTCCCGCACTCCTCAATAAATTACGTAAGAAGAACATGATTAAATCTACAGAAATAAAGCATGTACACATTCCTAAAAAATAAACCTACTGCAAATACTGGAACTAGAAAACTAATGAACGTTTCTATGAAAGAAATAAAATAATTAAAATAAATAAATAGAAAAGAAATGGGGAAGAAATACTGGCTTGGAGTGGGCCCAGGCTCCAGCAGATTCCTCCCGATCGAACACGCGCTTTAGAACTTCTAGAACTGGAATATATTTATCAACGTATTACAATCTATCTTCTGCAATTCAAAGTAGATCTTTATTAATTAATTCTATATATCTTTCAAAACGATTTGCGTGTGTTTATATAACACACCAGCATAACTTCTATTACAAAAGTGGTTACAACAGTCGATATTTCCTAGACTAAATTAGAACAGTCTGGCGAATGCAATCGACGTCTGGCATTCTGTTCTGAAGGCGGCGTGTTCATTTCGGTTCATGCTTTACATGGCATCGGTAAGACGTTTTGATACGTTGGTGCTATCTCCAATTTAGCTCTGCATGATGCAGAGCTGGAACTGCACCAGCCACTACCATCCACGTTGTTCAACTCTGGTCAATGGGCAAAGAATCAGTGGCACATTACGGTTGTAGGGAGGTGCTTGCCTCCTATTAGCGCCTTCTGGTTGTAGGGAGGCACTTACCTTCTATTAGTGCCTTCTGGCTATGGAGAGACACTTGCTTTTGGTTGGTGCCTTTCAGTTGTAGGGAGGCACTTGTCTTTTAGTTGGCACCTTCTGACTGCAGGGAGGCGCTTGTATTCAATTGGCACCTTTCGACTGCAGGGAGGCGCTTGTCTTTGGTTGGTGCCTTCCAGTTGCAGGGAGGTGCTTGGATTCAAGTGGCACCTTTCGATTGCAGGGAGGTACTTGGATTCAAGTGGTGCCTTTCGACTGCAGGGAGGCACTTGGATTCAAGTGGTGCCTTTCAACTGTAGGGAGGCGCTCGTCTTTGGTTTGGCGCCTTCCGATTGCAGGGAGGTGCTTGTTCCCTTGGCGCCTTTCGATTGCAAGGAGGCACCTATGTTCTCTACATTGACCCTCGATGAAATAAAGTTCCAGGTCCATCAAAAGGACCTCGACTGTTCCAAATCTAACTAAATCAATTGCAATTCCATAAAAAATACTAAAAGCACACAAATTAGATAACACACATAATTATATCAAATATCTATATAATCATTCATAAAAGTGCACAATCCTTATTATACAGCCGCATATTGATCCAAGAAATATGTAAAAAATATGAGCATTTCTAGTTCTCATCATCCCCCCATGCCTAACATATGCCACGCCCTCATGGCATCCAAATTATAGGTAGCCCTCTGACTTTTCATCCTCACCATCTCTTGGAGGATTCGGTTGCCCCTGTGGCCCGAGTCCGTCTTTTCGTGCTGGCATGTGAAGGTGTGGTTCGCCTTTGCCTAGGGACACTACGGCTATCAATTGTCCCCTTCTTGTTCTGGCCGCTACTGGTGGTGGTCTGGCCAGCGTGGTTCCTGCTGATTGAAATGTAGCTTTAACAACTTGCCAGAGGTGGGTGTCTGGAGGTTTGACTTCTACCAGAGGGATATCTAAGTTATCCCCTTTGGAAGGCACTACTTGGGCCTTGTATAATCCAACCACTTCAGGGGTAAGCCCTACATTCTCCTTTGCAATTGCAACGGCCTCCAATTGTGGGCCATATACTCCCCACCATTCCAAGTACCTCCTCATCATGGAAGGCCACCCTCGAGATGAACCATAGATGTCCCAAAATTGGATGTCTTTTGTTGGATTGACGCAGATTCCAGAATCTCCTTTTATCCTCGAGGATGCCTTCCTGGCCTCCTTGGCTGCTTTCATTTCGTTGCGTAGCTGCTCAAAATATTTTTGCCTTTCAACGAACAATTGCATGTCCCATTCGTCCTCCTCTAACTCGATGAAGGTCACTTTCACCTTCTATCGAGCCGTCCTGGGCCTCTTTGCCTTGGCCTCTACAGAAAATGTGGTGGCTCAGATCGGGGTCTCTTCTTTCTCCTTTGGGGACTTCTCTTTACTTCGAAGGATCGACTGTGCTGCTATCTTTGGGGGTGATCCTTCGTTCTCCTGTCTACCTGGTGTTGACCCCTCAGGCTCTTCTCCCTCTTCAGGCCTGGGGAGGTCCTCTGTATCTTCTGGTCTTATCTGCTGCTGGGGACCTTCGTACTACTTTGTGTCACTTAGGACAATGATAGGAGGCATCGTAGGGCTTCTTTCCTTTTCACCCCTAAAAATAGAGGAATCCTCCCTTGCCTTTGGGCTGCTATGTCAGGCATCTGATCGAATCTCCCCCAAAGAGAATACTCATTCGGTGGATGTGGGAGAGTTCGTCGACACTGCTTCTGCCCAATCAGTCTGTGTGGATGCCTCCTGTCTTGCTGTTCCTCTATCCTGAAGTATTTGATTTTCCTCCTACAACTACCAGACCAGTTGCTCGAGCTGAGAAATTTGTCTATCCCTTTCCTCTAGTTCCATTTTATGCTGGTTCTAGCAATCCTCAAAAATTTGTTGTGCCATCCAGCAATCGGTTTGCCAGTCGAGCGCCTCCTCCAAGGCCACATCGATCTGGTCGTTGCTCCTAGAAGTTCCTTCATTCCATGGGCTCTGGTTTGTTAATTCTTGGAGGGTTTGAGCAGCAACGTCTATCTCTGTGTCACTCTGTTCTTCCTCTATCGAGAGGAATCATTGTAGATGTTTCCTCCTGAGAATTGGTTTGTCCTCACCACTAGCGAGTGGCACTCCTTCCTCCTCATACTCGGGCATTGGGGAATGCCCTTTATCGGGCATTGGTGACTGCTCTGCTCCTCTTGGAACATAGGGCAACACCAATTTCCCGACATTTGTTATCTCCTCTACAGGGGATGCTTCGTCTTGCCCTACTTTGGCAACCGCATTGTGTTGCTCTATTTGGCCGCCATCTCCCTCTGCGTTGTGGTTCTGTCCTTGTGCTTTTGCATGGTAGACCAATGCTGATATCAGCCCATGGTGGGCTAAGGCGAATGGTGCCACTTTTTGGTATTGAGCCACTTCATCTTTCAGAGCACTCGCTAGGTAGAAAGGTATATTCAATTTCCTCCCATGCACTAGGTGATTGAGGAAGTGCACATGATTAAGGTGTAGATGGGTATACTTCCCTGTGCATGTGAAGAATCGAGCAATCTGCTCGAACATCTTTTGCATATTCATGGGGAGACTATTTTTGAGTAACCCCTCTCTCGTCTACCCGCACATTTCCTCCC
This sequence comes from Wollemia nobilis, assembly GCA_028583015.1. Lineage (NCBI taxonomy): Eukaryota > Viridiplantae > Streptophyta > Pinopsida > Araucariales > Araucariaceae > Wollemia > Wollemia nobilis. The sequence continues at coordinate 7,553,924 of JAQPPZ010016348.1, forward strand.
GGCAGTAGTATTTCGGCGTATACTTTTAACACTCCGCCCTTGTATATACATTCCCCCGTGAGAGGCAATCCAGTCGCTTGTGAGATGAACTCAGGGGTGACTAGAATTTCCATCCCTCGTACTTGGGCCGCATCGCCCCTCAAAGAGGTGGCAAATTCTCTAGCTGCCTCCATGTCCTGGCCCTGATTGACCAGGGTGCAGTATTTGAGCCACCCCTCGGCTTCGAATTGGGTCTTTACTGCCCCTCTGATCCTATTTGTGTCACTGGGTTCATTCTTCTTGATCGTGTGGTTCTTAGAACTTCCTCCCATGGTGCCTTCTGTTGTATTTTTTTTTGTCCTTCCTTCTTCAGGAAGGCGCCTTCTTATAGAAAAGATGCCTAACCCTAGAAGTTATGGAAGGTGCCCTCTCATTGGCACGTGTTTTCAGCTATGGGGGGTGCGATCTCTATGACAACTATATTTTTTTGGTATTGCGTATTTATAAATAATTATATAAAAGATTTGATTTAATATGCGCGTACCTGATTCGATGTTCCAGTTGTCGTGGTAGCAGCTGATTTGCTGACTTGTGACATGAGGGAGGGGTATAGTCATTTGATGTCGTTTATTTGTGCGATGCTTCGTTCCGCTCGAGGCATCTAATAGGTGTAAGTGTTGCACACGGGAGGCATTCTTTGGTACCTTCCCCATGTGGATTGTGCCCTTGTAGCGCCTTTCCAACGTTGTCGGTGCTCGTCTTCAAACGAATGCACCTTCCAGTGCCTTATGATTTGTGGGAGGCGCTTTTGCTTGTATGCATCTTCCCAATGTGGGGGGGTGCCTCCTTCTGGTTCGTGCCTTCCCGATGTTGGAAGGCATTCGTCTTGATGAATGTGCCTTCCTGATGTTGGAAGGCATATTCATCTGGCTCTTTTTTTTTTTTTTTCTGGTGCCTTCCTACCACGAAAGGCGCCTATATATATATATATTTTTTATGCCTTCTTCTGGATGGGCACATTCTGACTACAGTAAGGCACCTTCTTCTGGATGGGTGCCTTATGGGTGTAGTAAGGCACCTTCTTTTGGGCTTGGTGCTGTCTGACTGCAGTAAGGTGCCTTCTTCTGGATGGGTGCCTTCTGACTGCAGTAAGGGACCTTCTTCTGGATGGGCACCTTCTGACTACAGTAAGACACCTTCTTCTAGGCTTGGCACCTTCTGGGTGTAGTAAGGTGCCTTCTTCTGGACTCGATGCCTTCTGGGTGTAGTAAGGCACCTTCTTCTAGACTTGGCACCTTCTGACTACAGTAAGGGACCTTCTCCTTGTCTTGACGCCTTCTTCTGGATGCAGTAAGGTGCCTTCTTCTGGTCTTGGCGCCTTTTGACTGTAGTAAGGCACCTTCTTCTTGTCTTTGGCACCTTATTATGGGTGCAGTAAGGCACCTTATTCTGGATGGCAATTTGATTGGAAAAAGGGTGATCAAATCTTCCCAGTTTTTCATGCTGCCTAGATTCTATCTACGATCCGGTGTCGGAATGCTAAGCCAAATCAGGCCTCGTTTCCTAGATACCTATCCCTTGTGCTGTTAGGTCCACCTGCAAAAAGCAACCAAAAAAAAAATAAAAGAAAATAAAGGTAGTTAGACGCGTTCCGTGCCTATTAGGCCCTAGATTAGGATGCCTGCAGCTTGCATGCGGGCGTCGTCCCTGCAAAAACACACATTAAAAAAACTATATTAACTAACTAAAAAAAAAAAAATTGGGTGAGCACTTTTGTGCCCACCATTTCACCTGTGAGAGTTCGGTCCAGATCTAGCAAGATGGGGTCTCCCCCATGCCTACTCTGGATTCCACCTGTAACGTTTTGGACGTATTATAGGGGCATAGTCGGTGGCCATTGACTATGAACATGGTGTTGCTGCCATCAATTGTCTTAACGTGCACCGCCCCGTTCCTAATGAGCTCTACCACCTCATACGACCCCATCCACCTCTGCATAAGTTTGCCCTTCCTTTCCTGGAATCGAGAATCATACAATAGTACCCATTCCCCTACCTGGAACTTCTTCAGCTTGATGTGGTTATCATGCCACTTCTTTCTCTACTTCTGTATAATATCTATCCTATGCAAAGCATCCAGTCAAATTTCGTCCAGCTGATCTAGCTTGTGAATCCTCTATTTTTGAGCTTCATCCAAGCTCAAATTTAATTCTGAAGCCATCCTCAAAGTTTTGATTTCGAACTCGATGGGCATCATCACATTTTTTCCATAGACCAGTTGGAAAGGTGTGCATCCTGTGGTGGATTTCCATGTGGTATTGTATGCCCAAACTGCCTTCGGCAACCGTGTGGCCCAATATTTCTTGTGTTGCTGCACGGTTTTGGTCAGGATGTTTTCTATCTCCCTGTTTGTCACTTCTACTTTCCTGTTCGCCTACGGATGGTAGGGCATGGTTTTATTGTGCTGAACTCTATACTGCTCCATCAACTCCTCAATCATTTTGGAGGTGAATTAGGGCCCTTAGTCTATTGTTATCTCCCGAGGAACCCCAAATCATGTGAAAATATGGGCAAATAAGAAATCGACGATCGTTCTTTCCTTTGAGTCCCTCAATGCCTGAACTTCCATCCATTTGGTGATGTAATCTGTGCAGACTAGAATAAACCTCCTTCCCATCGAAGGTTGATTAAATGGTCCCATGAAGTCCATGCCCCATTTATCAAAAGATTCCAGGTGTACCTGGGGCTGTAGGGGCATTTCATATCAGTGGGTTGGTCTACCCATCCTCTGGCACTCGTCACACTTGCTGGTATATGCAGCCGCGTCCTTGAATAGAGTGGACCAAAAATACCCAGCCTGTAGGATGTTATAGGTAGTTCATTTCCCTACAAAGTGTCCTCCACATGGCTCATTGTGACATGCCTTGAGAACTTTTGGAAACTCCTGTTCTGCTACACATCTTCTTATAATTTGGTCCCGTCCTATTTTAAATAGGAGACCATCCATCCAAAGGAATGATGCGCTCTTCTCTATGACCGCCTACTTTTCTCTATAGGAGAGAGTAGGTGAGGTCCTTCCGGTGGCCAAGTAATTGGCTATGTCTGCATACCATAGAGTTTATTCACTAATAGCAAACAAATGTTCATTCGAAAATTGATCTTCCACTGCTTGATGATCTGCTGGTATCAATTTGGATAGAAAATCTGCCACGACGTTGTCCTTGCCCGGTTTATCGACTATAGTGATGTCAAATTCCTACAATAGCAATAGCCATCTGATAATTTTGCCACCAATGGCCAGCTTGCTCATCAGATACCTGATAGCCGTGTGGTCCGTATGGACGAAGACCTTGTATCTAGTTATATAGTGGCAAAATTTGTTTATTGCATGGACAACTGTGAGGAATTATTTTTCTGTCACTGTATAGTTGAGCTCCACTCCCACCAAGTTTTTACTGACATAATAGATGGCATAGAATTCTTCATTGTCTTTCTGCCTGAGGACTGCTTCGATCGCACCGTTAGATGCATCGCAGTAAATATGGAACGGTATGGCCCAATTCGGTCCTCTCAATACCGATGTAGATATCAATTTTTCCTTTAGCAATTGGAATGTCTCTTCGTAATCTCCCGTCCAATTGAACTCTACGTCTTTAGAAAGTAGGGTGTGCAGTGGTTTGGCAATATTACTAAATTCGACGATAAATCTTCGATAGTACCCGACTGATCCAAGGAAACTTCTTACCTCCTTCTACGTTTTGGGGCTAGGTAGGTCTTTGATGACCTCAATCTTCCTCTTGTCTACTTTTATTCCTTCTATAGAGAGGTGGTGTCCCAACACGATGCCTTCTTGCATCATCTTGAAACATTTTTCATTACTTAGGGACAAATGATTTTCCTTACTCCTGTCGAGCACTCTTTCCAGATTTGTCATTGCCTCCTCGAAGGTTTCTCCATAGGCAGTGAAGTCATCCATGTATACTTCCACCCCATCTCCTATCATATCAGAGAATATGCTAAGCATCACCCTTTGAAATGTGGCTGGTGCATTGCATAGTCCAAAAGGCAATACCTTATAGGCAAACGTTCCCAATGGATAGGTGAACATTGTTTTATCTTGATCTTCTTCCCCTATCTGGATCTAGTTGTAACCACTGAAACCATCCAAAAAGGAGAAGTATTTTCTTCCTGAGAGTGTGTTCAAGACCTAATCGATGAACGGTAGTGGGAAGTGGTCTTTCTTAGTCGCCTTGTTCAACGCCCGGTAGTCTACGCAGATTCGCCATTTCCCATTATTTTTGGGGACCACCACTAATGGTGATACCCATTCACTGTCAAAAATTGGATATATGAATTCGGTAGCCAGAAGTTTGTGCAGTTCTTCTCTGACAATGTATTTCATTCGTCGGGTTCATCCTTCTCTCGTGGTCGTCGACTAGGAGTTGCCCGGTCATCTAAATAAATCCGATGGGTACATATTTCTGGGCTGATGCCATGCATATCTGCGTAGTCCCATGCAAATGCTTGCTGGTGTTTTACCAGAAGCTCTTCCAAATTTTCCAACTATGTGGGCGTCAACCTGATGTTGACATTTAATGTCCTCCCTGGCCCAACATGTATTTGTTGGATGTGCTAATCTTGGGCGCCAGTCAACGGTGATCCAGGCACGGGGGTGGATGATTCTCCATGGAGAAACTCCATGATAGCACCATCCTTGTCCTCTTCTGCCACCTCCTCCAGGGTCATCATCGGTTGGATTATGGACAACTCCGTAGTTCCATGCTCGGTGATCCTGGGTTCTAATGCCGAGTCCATAGACTGAGCTGGTGGTGAAATGGTTAGCCTTTTGATGTTTTGCCCATTGGAGATGGTCATTAGCCCATCCTGGCATCTGATGTAAGCGTCAGCTGTTGCTAGCCATGGCCTCCCCAAAATGAGCGGGTAATCGCCCAGCCTGGTCTTGGTTTGCAAAACTAAAAATTTTGCTGGGTATTACCATGCACTGACTGTTACGACCACATATTCTAGCATCCCTTTCGGTGACACGGTTGATCAATCAGCTAACTGCAACACTATCGTGGTTGGCTTCAGGTTCGTGAGCCACAGCCTTTGCATGGTCTCTTGAGGCATCACGTTGATGGCTGCCCCGAGGTCAACCAATGTGTTGGACAGGGAATGTCCTCCAATTTTTATGGTCAGCATTGGGCTGCCTAGATCTGCATACTTCGGATGACGTATTCTACCCATAATCAGATCTGCCAGTTTACCCATGACATTGATAGTCTGGGTAGCTTTTTGTCTCGGTCTCCTTAGACACATTTTTCTAATTGCCTTGGTGTAAATGGGGACATCTCGAATTGTTTGAAATAATGGGATTGTTACTATGAGATTCTTCAAGCTCGACAAGATGTCGAATTTCGGCTGTGTTATTTTTCTTTGTTCCTGTAGCCGGTAGGAAATGGAGCCTCCGCTCTCTCAAGTGCTTTTCCCTCTTCTACCAGAGGTGTTTCCTCTATTTCTGCCTCCTCTTCTACCAGTGGAGGTATCTCTACCATTTCTTCCTCCTCTTCTACCAGAGGTGGTGTCTCTACTCCTAGCTACCTACCTGATCTAAGCTGAATATTGTACATATGATACATCTCACCTTCTACGTTGTATTCCAGATGATTCACTTTGTTTTTCAGGTTTGCTGTTGGTTGTGCTAATAGCTGTGCAGGTCTCGCTGCTGGCAATGCTGGTAAGTTCTATTGGATGTGAGCAGGAGCTGCATTCTATGGAGTCTGGTTCCATGCATTGTGGCCTCTCCACTACTGCCCAGGATATGGATATGGCATCCATGGCTGCTGATTCAAGAATGTTGCTGGGGGTGTGTTCGTCCAGGGTGACGGTCTCCACCACCCCATATTAGGTGGTTGAGGGGGTCCTTGGTGCATGTATGACCCTCCCCCATATGATGGCATTCTGGTTGGTATATTCCCCCTGGGGGGCTATGGCCAACTCGTCCTATTACCTATGAAGTAGGCCTTCGTGCTCTCAGTCGCTTCCTAGTTATTGGGCAGTTGTGGGCACAATCGAGTTTTATGATTCAGCCTAAAAACTATGCATACTCTGACCTTGTTTTTTGGGCATGCGTTCTTTGCTTGCCTTCCTCTACATTTTGGGCAGAAATAGGCTAATGTTACGTCATTTTCTTGTTTCTTATTTTCTAACAGCAGCGTATCCATCTGCAGTGCTAGAGATGAGAGCATTTCGATCTTCAAATCCTCCAACATGTTGCCTATTTGTATTTTGGTGACTGAAGTAGTCGCCTTCATGGTCCTGGTGGTGATTTTGTCTCTCCTTCTCAAGTAGTTTCGACATAATTGCCGGATGTCGTCCATAGCATGCTGATAGACATCACCTTCAGAGATCATGTTGAGAGCCTCCAGTGACTCATTGGTAAGTCCCCTCAAGAAGATGCTTTTGAGGGACTTATCAGATAACTTCGAGTGAGGGGACTGTTGAAGATTAAAGTTAAATCTCTCCCAATACTCCTCGAGAGACTCATCTTCTATTTGTGTCATGCTCAGGACCTCCTCCATGGAGTCTCTTTCTCTCTTGAAGTCTTGATATTGCTCTAGAAAGAGAGTCTTCATCTGGTCCCAGGTGGTGATGTGTTTGTCTCCTAGACCGATGAACCATCGTAGAGCTGGATCGTCTAATGTAGAAGGAAATAATTTCAACTTCTATACATTTGATTTGTAATCCATAGACCTGCATAAAACATCAAACTTGAATAAAAATAGGTCAGGGTCCTCAGTTGGGTGTCCTCTGAAGGACAAGAGGTGAGCAGGGGATATATTTTTCATTTTGGTATCTCCTACTCCCTCCTTTATTGGGAAACTAAAGCCAAATGAGACTTCATCGTTATCCATTTTTTTAGGAAATGTGGTTTCTAATGCAGCGTTTATGGCCTTCTAGTCATTTAAAACTTTCTAAATCAATGCTCTAAGGTTGTCTGGCGAGATCATCTGATCCTCCACAACCTTCCACAACAGGGCTTCCTCTAGATGAGTCCTATTAAACAAGGGATTTATGATGATTTGTTTGGCCCCTTGTTGATGGGATGAGGCGGCACTTTGCACAAAGTGCGGTTCCTCACTCCAATGGATTGTTGGTAGGTCGGGCGAGTCTAACTCAGATCCAAAATGCTCGGCTGACTCAGGTCCTGTGGATTAGTTCTTATAAAGTGACCGTCAGGTCCTCTTCTCGAAGAACTTATGCAAGGTCAGATGAAGGTTTTAGGGTATTGTAAGTAATCTAAGTAAGATGCTTCCCTGACAATGGAACCAAAATGTTGTGGTCCAAAAAAGGTGAATGGTTTCCTATTTTTGTCACATGCCCGTGCATTTAATTATCAACCTAGGGAGCTTCGTAAACTTGCGAAGAGTCAGAATTAGGCTACTACAATACCACTGGAGGGTGAATCTGCTAATCCTACATTTTAGGGGTGTTCTTGAGATGGTTGTCAATAATTCCTGCACTCCTCAATAAATTACGTAAGAAGAACATAATTAAATCTATAGAAATAAAGCATGTACACATTCCTGAAAAATAAACCTACTGCAAATACTGGAACTAGAAAACTAATGAACGTTTCTATGAAAGCAATAAAATAATTAAAATAAATAAACAAAAAAGAAATGGGGAAGAAATACTGGCTTGGAGTAGGCCCAGGCTCCAGCAGATTCCTCCCGATCGAACACGTGCTTTAGAACTTTTGGAACTAGAATATATTTATCAACGTATTACAATCTATCTTCTGCAATTCAAAGTAGATCTTTATTAATTAATTCTATATATCTTTCAGAATGATCTGTGTGTGTTTATATAACACATCCGTAGAACTTCTATTACAGAAGCGGTTACAATAGTTGATCTTTCCTAGACTAAATTAGAACAGTCTAGCGAATGCAATCGATGTATGGCATTCTGTTCTAAAGGCGGTGTGTTTGTTTCGATTCATGCTCGGTAAGATGTTTTGATATGTTGGTGCTATCTCAAATTTAGCTCTACATGACATAGATCTAGAACTACACCAGTCGCTACCATCCATGTCGTTCAACTCTGGTCAATGGGCAAAGAATCAATGGCGCCTTTTGGTTGTAGGGAGGCGCTTGCCTCCTATTACTGCCTTCCGATTGTAGGGAGGTGCTTACCTTCTATTAGTGCCTTCTGGCTATGGATGGACACTTGCTTTTGGTTGGCACCTTTCGATTACAGGGAGGCACTTGTCTTTCAGTTGGCACCTTCCGACTGCAGGGAGGCACTTGTATTCAATTGGCGCCTTTCGACTGCAGGGAGGCGCTTGTCTTTGGTTGGTGCCTTCCGGTTGCAGGGAGGCACTTGGATTCAAGTGGCACCTTCTGACTGTAGGGAGGCACTTGGATTCAAGTGGCGCCTTCTGACTGTAGGGAGGCGCTTGGATTCAAGTGGTGCCTTCCAACTGCAGGGAGGCACTTGGATTCAAGTGGTGCCTTCTGACTGCAAGGAGGCGCTCGTCTTTGGTTTGGCACCTTTCGATTGCAGGGAGGCGCTTGTTCCCTTGGCACATTTCGGTTGTAGGGAGGCACCTATGTTCTCTACATTGACCTCCGATGAAATAAAGTGCCAGGTCCATCAAAAGGACCTCGATCGTTCCAAATCTAACTAAATCAACTGCAATTCCACAAAACATACTAAAAGCACACAAATTAGATAACACGCATAATTATATCAAATATCTATATAATCATTCATAAAAGTATGCAATCCTTATTACACAGCCACATATTGATCTAAGAAATATGTATAAAATATGAGCATTTCTGGTGCTCATCAGTAAGATGAATTCCAACTCTGTATTCGCCATAGGTTGGAACGAACAGTAGTCCAGTGTTTGAAAAATCGGTACCTGCAAGAAAAAAAAATCAAGTTTTGATCAGATTTTTGATCTTACAAATAGAGGACCAAGGTCCCATCGTGATCGCCACTGAAAGCACGAGGATACGGAAACAAAAAGTAAAATGCCAAGTATGATGCGTGTGAAACTAGACTTAACGCTAAAAGCCTACGTATTGAAAATTGCATGAAAGGAAAGAACATAAATGAATTGACATGAGATAAAAGCAATATGGGATACAACCCTCTTTATTGATATTCTTTTAAAGTCATGTTACAATAGGTCTCCTTCCCATTTAAGGCATAGGAGTGTTAAGTATGTTTCTTGTCACATCCATGGATAGCCATCCTTCTTCCGTGTGCCCACATGTAAGATGGGCGGACCAAAACATCGTCGTCGCTTGTGTATATGAATGTTGACTCCTTGCTGCTCCTCCAATGTCATGATCCTGCATTCAAGAAAATAGAAAATAGTCAGTAGCACCTATAGATAAAATAAACATGCAATCCGAACTGTGATCGCCATTGAAAGCACGAGGATATGGAAACAAAAAGGAAAATGCCAAGTACGATGCGTGTGAAACTAGACTTAACGCTAAAAGCCTACGTATTGAAAATTGCATGAAAGGAAAGAACATAAACAAATCGACATGAGATAAAAGCAATATGGAATATAGCCCTCTTTATTGATATGCTTTTAAAGTCATGTTACAATACGTCTCCTTCCATTTTAAGGGATAGGAACGTTAAGTATGTTTCTTGTCACATCCATGGATAGCCATCCTTCTTTCGCGTGCCCACATGTAAGATGGGCAGACCAAAACATCACCACCGCTTGTGTATATAAATTTTGACTCCTTGCTACTCCTCCAATCTCATGATCATGCATTCAAAGAAACAGAAAAAAGTCAGTAGCACCTGTAGATAAAATAAACATGCAATCCCAATGCCTTCAATTAGTGCAAGCAAGATGTAAATAAAATAACTAGCATAGCTCCAAATGAACTAAAAATTTTACAGGGGCATCAAAACCTCACAAAGAAAACACTGCAAATGGAACAGTTGGGAAATTCACCACAGATTTGTATTCACTCCGAGGCAGGACGAATAGACTTGCAACAAAAATTTCAAAAGGCATGGTCCCAAATGTCATATATGGGAAGCTCCAAATAACCTACAAAGTTGGGTTTAGTTAACTGAGGTCATTTTGGAAAGACCCAGAAGGTCATATTTTCCTAATTTGGCCTCTATCACTAGGAATTTGATGATGCTACCTGCATGTTAGTAAAGGCAAGAAATGATAGAAACATGATCAAAATTCCTCAAAACAATGTGAAATTTAAATGACAACCTATCTAAGCAGCATAGAATCGAATGCAAAAATAAAAAAAAGGGAAATATGCCACAAATTTCTACTCATTCTAGGGTGGGGCGATTAGGACTGTAGCAGTGTCGAGGGCGCCCGGGGGCAGGACGCTCATCGTTTGGGTCCTGATTTCGGCACCAATCCACTTGGGATGGGTCCAAAATATCTTGTGGGATGTTGTCAAAAAAAATGGTAAGATGTTGTGGGCAAATGTCAGGTTTTGGTTTCGGATTTGCGCTTCTAATAACCACCCTATGACCTCTCTTCCAAAAGAGATCAAGGATGTGAAAGGCACAAATCAAAAGGTGTGTGTGTGGAAGTAAAATGACAGCACTTCGTTGCTCAAAATTCTCCTTCTCTGTATATTTTGTGGTGAGAAAAATCACCAATTTATAGACCTGGAGGTCTATTTGGATGAGCATGTAGAGGCACCACTTGGCAATCATGCCTTCCTAGGAGGGAGGAGATTCCTCCCTGATTAGGGGCTTCATGAATGCCTTTGTAACTACCTCTAATGCTCAAAAATGCTCACTTACACTCCCATGCAATGAAGGAAGGGTTAAGTGGCGGATCTGAGCTGCCATTTGTCAAGATTTGACTTTTTTCCTGTCAAACCTACTATTTGCCCCACCCTATAGCGAATACTTCTAATCGTCCCAGGGTGGGGTGAATAGAAGTTTGTAATCATCCCTGGGTGGAACGAGTATGAAGCAGAGTGCCTGAAGGTGCCAAATTGACTCCTGACCTTCCAAAACTGTTGTGAGAGTGGTTATGACCACTGTTTGACCTCTGGGGGCTGCCCTGGGGGCTGTGTGTGTCAATGCAATCAGTGTTTGCAATCACATAATTGGATTGGTGCTATTTTGGTGTCTACACATTCATATATCTCATAAATTCCTTTCCAATAATAAAAAAGATAAGATATATTAGATTTAGGGCTTGTTATTTTGCGATACAAATATTAAAATCCTACAAAAAAAATTCAAGGGTGATGGATTGTGAGGATTTATATCCAACTTTAAACAAATAAATCTCATTATACTTTCAACTTGGAGAGACATTTGTAATAGGGAATTTCAATGCAAGGATAGCAAGAGAGCAAACCAACATGCTAAGTAACAAAGAGGATCTAGATTTAAATCAATTATGGCTAGCAAAAAAGGAAAATTAATAATGGAAAAGGTGTGTAAAGGATAAAAGGGTTGTTAATCATTTTGGTAAAGAATTATTGAACTTTTGTAGCATATATGGACTGGTGATTTACAATGATATGACTATGTGGAGGAATATGAAAAGTGCATATGTAGAACTTACAATGGGGTAAGTGTTGTTGACAATGTTGTTTGCTTGCAGGGTCTAATAGAGAACATAATTGAAGTAGATATTCAGGACTCCAAAACAAAATTAAAAACATATAGTGGAATTAACAATCCAATTTGTATAAAATTAACATGGTAGAAAAGTAAACACCAAATAAAAAAATTGCAGTCTAAACAATAATATATAGTAAAGGAAATATACTCATGACAAAATATAATTGTTTAATCTTCAAGAAATAACTAAAATAAATAATGCAAAGGGAATTTAGATTAGTGTATGAGGAATGAAGGGTCAGGGAAGATTTAATGTGTGAGGACATGAGAGATTGATTGTGACGAGATACTAAGATGAAGAGCCACGTGGGATCACCATTCTTAATGCAATTTTTGATTAGAAGAAAAATTGAGATGAGAGAATTATTTCTAGATGGCTTCAAGTGGCTTTATCAGCTCAAGCAGATTTAGTCCCTATTGGTATTGAAACCAATCTTAATCTGTCTCTCTCTTTTTGTGGTTGTATTGCATCTGGTTTACAAGTGGGTGGTCCAATTGCAAACTTGATATCCATGAGCTTATATTTAGAAAAGTAGGGTGGATAAATTTTTCTAAAATATATCTTGGTGTCTAGCTTTCCTCGTGAAGTAGTTTTAAATCCATTGGTTTTCATGAGTACTTCATTCACTAGGACAAGTGGTATTTATTGTCTAGGCTCTATCATGATGCCTAGTCTCTCTCATGATGAAGGTCCCAATATACATGAGTCTTCTCTAATTTTATCTTGAGGTAAGATTCTATCCTCTATTGGAGGGACAACCACTAAAAATATTTTGGTCACTTGTGAAGAGAAGCTCTTGGATGATGTTCAGTTTAAAGAATTCCAACCCTCAAAGGTTGAGCTACAACATAAAGGAGAGGAAATGGTCTTGGATGTTAGTCAGTTGGTGGACTCTCAACCCTCAAATATTGAGTTGGATCATATAGGGGATGAAATTTCTAACTTTTATCTCTTTTCTATTGGTGAATATATAGGCTGTATTTTGAATATGGATGTCATGCATTATGTGGGCTAGATATCGGGTGTTGATGTTGGGTTCTGTGTGGCTTAGGCTTAAATAACTATAGTGGAGCAAATTTTTGACTCCACTCTCGTTAGTCAAGGTAGTGAGGATAAATCCATTGCTCCATTGGTGGGATCTTCTAGATTTTCAGTCTCTTGCCCTCTAGTGGGTAAATCCTATGTTGTAGTTGTCTCTTAGAAAAAAATCATATATCATCTTCTAAAGTTCTAAATTAAACTTGACTTGATGCAAAGATCCTGATCGATGCCCATGAATATTTTAAAGCTAACCATGGGAGAGGGGTAGACTTCCCTTGGAATTTTTTTGAAAAACTCTAGACTAGACCTAGATTCGATCAGGAGATGGGTATTTTAAGTGGTCTTCTAAAGGACAAATGGACTTAGTCACTCTTACAAAAGGATTTTTTCTTATCAAGCTTTCTTTGCTAGAGGAATTAAAAAAAAAATAGGTGAAGGCCCATAATTTTTTAGGTGAAGGAGCATCTTCCTCCATAAATAGGGAATGGATTTTGATATAGACACTTAGAATATCAACATTGCTCTTATTTGGGTAAGGCTTCTTGGAATCCCTCTACACTTTTGGCATGAAGCTATTTTGAAAGGGATTTTTAACATGTTGGGTGATCTAGTAGCAATCGATCCATCGACTAGAGCTAGATCTTGAATGGTATTTTCTTGTATGTGTGTGTTGATTGATTTAGATGTTATATTTTAAAGTAATGTTGAACTAGTGGTAGATGTAGGCTCTAGGATCCAACCTCTTATTTATGAGAATACATCACTTTTTTTTCTAGCTAATTTTTTTTTGGTCACTAGTTCTCTTGATGTCATAAGCGTATGATTAACCCAAACACTCCTTAAAATTAAAATATTTGTAATGAAAACTAATCAAATATAATGTTGATGCAGTTTTGGTTGGTCAATCCTCAGCTCCTAATGATGGTACTTCAAAAATACCTTCTTTGAATAACTCAAAGGAATTTTTATCCAACAAAATTGGAAACTCTCTTCTAGGGGTTTCTTTTGATTGCCTAGTAATAGAAAAATGATCTCTTGGGAAAATAGTGCCTTAGGGTACTATAAATATTCCTAATTTATTTGAGGACCATTTGGTTTCTCAAGAAATAAATTTGCCACAAATGATGCACCACTTAGACCTATTTTGAGAGGTCAAGCAAGTTGGAGGAATCTTCCTCCTTTTAGAATAATATTTGTTTAAAAGAGAAGAGCCTTTAACCATTGCCTATTAAGAGTTATAACTAGAAGAACAGGGGAGGTAGATGTCGACGAATCCTCTAAGGTGGTTCTATGTTCCGAATCTAGTTGGCAGTAGTTTGCGTAGGTTGTTCTAGTTTCAAATTCAAATTAAAGTCGATTCAATGTGGTGTTTATTGTTACCTTTAATTCAAGTTAAATTGAATTATTGCAATTTTATTACTATGTTTATGTCTCCATACTTCTTGTTTAGATTTTATATTTTTGGATTATATAATCTCCTCTAAGCTCATTGTGGTTGTTGTTGATTCGATGGATATCCTTTGTTTTTCCTATGGTAAGGTTATTTTCAGATCCTATTTGTAAAATATTGGGGATCCCTTTCTAAATTACTTCTTATACAATAAAATAAAATAATGCAAAGGGAGAAAAAAGAAACAAGAGAGCAAGAATCAACAGTCATGATTTAACAAGTACAATTCAAGAGGTATTAAAATGGTGCAAAAGATCAAAAGTTAGGAAGAAAAAAATATACTTTTTAACACATGCTAACATGTATGACATCATAAATTGATAAAATTCAAAGAGAATTTCTATAGAAAGGTTGTTATGAGAAATTTAGATTTTCTCATTGTTAAGAGGGATATGATTTGCAAAGGAACAAATATTGGGGGACTAGGATTGAAAAATTGTAGACTTATGAATTCGACATTAGGAACAAAGATTGGGTGGATATGATTCAGAGATCAAGGAAAGAATTGGGTAAAAATATTACTTTAAAAATTTATAGGTTCTCTTGATGCAATTAAATTATTTAGGAAAATAACTTTATGCAAAGGATTGTCAACATGGAACTTCATAATAGAGATTTTTCAATTGATAAAGAAACATATTAGATGGGCAGTCAATGAGTGGAGTTATGCAAGTTTTTGGTTTTATGTTTGGTTGAAGACTTATCCTCTTATATTTAAATCAACTGACAACCATTGGCTCAAGCATACCTAGAATATAAAGGTCCAAAGGTCAAAGACTATATTACTATGACTAAAATTTCCAGATCATGGATCTCTTTTAATAACCTAGTTGAAGGAGAGAAAATTAAACAAATTGTAAATGAACTTCAAAATATGCTTTGAGAGTTTTATTTGACAATTTTTACATGAAATATTGAGTTGATTTAGAATCTATTAAAGGATGGTGGACACTCGGTTAAGTTGGGATATGATTATTTAGAATAATCAAAATTTTCTTTTGCCAAATATTTTTCTTGGAAGAAGATTTGGTCATTAGAGGCTCTCCCTAAGGCCTCAACATTTCTTTCATTAGCAGTTCAAAATAATATTCTTACAAGAGAGAGTCTATAAATAAGAGGATATTATGGATCTTTTAAATGTGCCTTGTGTGAGAAGGATTTAGAAACATCAAACCATTTACTTCTTCATTATCATTTACTTACACCATTTGGGGTTATTTTTAAAATTATGAAATTATATTGGGTAGCTCCATCAACATTTAGAGAGTTGATAAAATTTTAGATAAGTTATTTCAAAGCTAAAGCATTATGTATTATTTGGAGGATGATCCTACCATTATTTGTTGGAATTTATGGCTTGAAAGGAATAACATAATTTTAAAAAATAAATCTCAAAATCATTCCCATATTTGGAATCATATTATTGCCTCTCTTACAAAATATCCATAAATATGGTGTTTACCATGGGAAGTCTCAATTGTAGAAAAAAAAAGTTCTAATAACTTGGCTACATGATTTGAACATACATGGAAGAGTCATCTACAACAATGAAATTAAAACAAAGTATCTTCTTTGATCTATAGTAAAATAGAAATATCCAAAAAATAGGTTTAACTAAATTAACTTTGATTGTACTTCTAAAGTAAATCCAAGAAAATCTGGTGGAGGTGGTGTTTTTGGAAATAGTGAAGAAAAAATTCTCCTCACTTATTCAGAATCATATGGAACTTCAACCAACAACTATTGTCATAACCCTTTCTTCTTAGACTTTTTACTTTGGATGATGTTACTTCATATGAATGAATGTATGTTCTATTTTGGTTTTATATCAATGGAATTATTGATTAGTCATTATTTGTTATGCATAATATGGAGATAGGATATACCTTATATAAATAAATGGACTATTTCATGTTTAGTTCCTAGAAAAAAATTGCACATTTTATAAAGGAATATGGTACTGCTGATGGAAATGCACTCTATAAAAATAGATGCTCCTAACAAGTGGTAGAAATAACTAACCATTAAGAAAGGGATACCTTATGGGAAGTGATGCCATGGGTAAATTGACGAAGAATTTGGGGAAAATTATTAAATGCCTTTCATGGAGATGCATATCATGATTGAGTATATTTTTTGCTAAATGATATTTTCTTGATGGAAACATTAATTGAAATGAAGTTTTATTAAAAGAGGAAATAACGATTTACCTATGTTAGTTGTATCAAAATTGAATAATAAGGAAATCATTAATGAATGATAACATTGATATGAGGTAGGTTATTGCTCAGATGTTCCTACTGTTTGGTTTGGGTAGTTCCCAAGGGGCTTCTTTGTTTTTCTTGGGTTCAACTTTCATCTTGTAGTCTTGAAGGATGGATCCTTTTGTCTGTGTTTACTATAGTTTTTCTATCGATATAATATGTGAATATTTACCTACTTTTCTAATGGTTTTGTATACATTATCTTGGGCTTAGGTTGATGCCTGTTGTTCCCTATTGATGTAAAAGGTATTTGGGAGCCTTCATATTTCCTGGCATAATATAATATCAATTAACTTACCAAAAAAAATTGCTATAAGGTCATTAGTAAAGAGTGATTAAAAAATAATAATAAAATAGTAATAAGAAAGGAATGAGTACTACTCATCCATAAAAATATTTATAGCAGTATTTATTTAAAAAAGGAAAAACTAGTGAACGATAAACTCCTAACTAGTTGTTCATTGATTTTATGGCTTAACTGTAGTTGATGCATGATGTTTGATCATTAATTTTATGAGGAAAATAAATGAATGTTTATTATGTGGGAATGATGTGTGTATGAGATATAAGGGTGGTCAATCAAAATATTGGTTTGTTCCCCCAATGAATGACATAGGAATTAATGACAAGAGTGGTCAGGCATGCTCATGGTGAGAGAGGGTTTCTTAGGGGGAATAAGGAAAAAAATTAAGAGAGAGGAAGAGTTGGAGAGA
Source organism: Wollemia nobilis (assembly GCA_028583015.1). Taxonomy (NCBI): domain Eukaryota; kingdom Viridiplantae; phylum Streptophyta; class Pinopsida; order Araucariales; family Araucariaceae; genus Wollemia; species Wollemia nobilis. The sequence goes on from JAQPPZ010016348.1 coordinate 7,571,029, forward strand.
GCAGTGGAATTGACCAAAGGAGATATCTTACCATGGATTTGGAATGAAATTTGACTGAAGAGGACGTTGTCGTAACCATATATTATCCAAATAGATTGGTTAATATTTTTGGTTGATAAGTTGTGTGGATGAATGTAAAATAGATATTTAAATTGTGATACTATCTAAGAGTTATTTCTAGATAAGTTTTCAACCATTTAACTTTTCATAGAAAAAGATAAATCGTGCTGGTGAAAGGTTACCTGTAGGAAAATATTCAATGGTTTTTTATGGCTTGTTGTTTTAAAAGAAGATGAACAACTACTATTTTATGGGGTTGATAGTAAGAAAAATGTGATGTTTGCAATCAATATATTTCTATCATAAGAGAAATGGATTATTTCTAAAAACCTAGTGTGCTAGTTTCAATTTAGATTTCCATTAATATACAAGAGACTACACTATAGGATGAAGGATTTATAATTTTTACATTTTGTTGTTATGTAAGAAAGAGATTAGTTTCCATTATACATTATCTAGATGGAATGATAAGAATGCATGAGTGTTGGATGTGAATGTAAGTTCATAGATCTCTATGATTTGATTTATATGGTAATATAGGAAATGTACATTGCTGGAATTAGATCGATTGATTTCCATTTGTACTAGGAAAAAGGTTTCTGTTTGTTAAACGGAATAAGGGAAATATCCTTTTATGGTTTGTGCCATGTAGAAATATTGGTGGATGTAATCAAACTACTGAGTGAGTAAAAGACTTCTCCTATTAATAATTAGCATTAGTCATTTGAGTTGTATTATATTCTTGTGTTATTATTACATTATGTTAAAGATGGGAAATGAACATAGATTAAGTAAATTCCATCAAGGGTTCATTAGTGATAAACCCTTGTTATATATTAAGGATCATATTATAGAATCATTAGGTGGTTCATTAGTTGGTAAAAAATCTTACACTAAAGGAGTCGTGTATAGTTAGAGTAGGGATTAACTACGACTATAGTAATCTTTGCTAAATGAATTGTAGCTCCTATACTAAAGAATTTTTATAGAGAGAAAAATATGTGGCTTATCCCTAGAATCTCCCTCACTAAATAAATTGTATGGGAAGTAAAGACTAGGAACCCACTTTTCAAAGGATTGAAAAGGGGAAGTAACAATTATCTTATGGGGAGAACAAGACAATTGATAGAAGGTATTTGGATCTATTACATTACCAAGTGGACCTGTGGAATGTAGGGATGGATATTTTTAAAAAGCCATATAATGGGTTATGGTTAAAGAATAAGTTAAGAATCCCTAGTGTTGTTAATAAGAGTTCTTTATAATTAAGAAAAAGAGATATTGAAGAATATTTAGGGAAGATAAATATATTTATATGTATATTATATACCTTTAAAAATATATATCTCTTGGGTTAAATTTTAGTTTTAGTTTAATGGGAATTTTTAGGGCATTGACATCTGGTATCAGAGCACAATTTGTAGTGGGATAGGTTCACTATGTAAAAACTAGTTTTTTTAGGCTATAGAGATATACTTATGGATGAGTTGAATCCTACCATCAATATGCCCATTAGGAGTAGAGATATCGAGTTACTTGAGATATTTAGGTAAATAGTTGTTAGTAAGAGGAACAATTTGAAGGACTAATTGCTAATGAGTTCTTACTATATATTTTGTGTGTGGCGAAGGATAATGCCACCAAAGAGAAGAAGAGAAGGTGATGTACCATCAATAATACATACAAGATAGACCAACATGGAGGATATAATCCAAAAGTAGATTTAGGGAACCCTAGTAATAGAAGAGAAGAACCTAGGAATGAGAATCTTATTAAGATAGTGGCTTTAATTCAACAGTAGGTAGAAACCCAAAAATAGCTATTGGATATCATGTAAAATTGAGAAGCACATGCAGGTAACCCTAGAGTGAATTAGCCAAATGAACCTCTTATTGAGGCACAATATGATAGAATTTGTTTGGAAGTCAGGTTAGGCAAGGAAATGAAACATCTAAAATCTTCTAAATTTAATGAAGAGGAAGATGGGGACAAGGCTGAGGTATGGTTGAAAGAGATAGAGGTCTATTGCAACATGAAGAATTTTTCCTTAGTTACTCGAACATAATATACCACACTACATTTACAAGGTGATGGTTTAGCTTGATTGGAAACCTATAGTGATGAATTGGGTCTAGAGGTAGTAGTTGATCTCAAATGAATAGAATTTGTAAAAGCTTTTAATGATGGATTTATCTTGAAACACTTTTATTCTAAAAAGTTAAGGAATTCTCTAGACGTAAGCAAGGAACAAGGAGAGTGGAAAAGTATTACCAAAAAATTGTCAAATTAAGAAAGTACGTGCCTAGTTATAATGAGAAAATGAAGGTTCATAAGTTTATATTAGGAGTAGATACTAGAATTGGACAAAAAGTAGATATGTGAGAGCCTGAAGGCCTATTATTTATCTAGGAATGTTGAAACATATCTCAAACCCTCTTTAATTACGAAAGATTAGATGAAGAGGTTAAAGAGTCACTATGAAAGAGACATAGTCTAGGTTTTATAAAATGGTAGGAGAAACATGGAAGCAAGAACTATTCTTAACATGAACAAGGAAATGATAGGAAGAAAAGAAAGTTTAGGAAAAGGTTCCAGGGGAAGAACCAAAATAACAAGGGGAAAATCAAACTTTTGTAGGGACTAACCAAATTCTTCACCTAAAGAAAGAGCAAGAGAGGGCCAAAACCAGAAATAACATCCAAGGCCGAAATATGGATGTTATATTTGTAGAGGACCATACTATGCTTCTAATTATCCAAGGAAAATAAAAATGAGTTCTAAAGGAAATGACCCAATGTACAAAGAAACTACACCTACAGAGCCCATGCACAAGATTTACGTAGCCACAGGAAACTAAAATCTTGATGATTAAGTCATGCCACTAGTGATCAAAGGTAATATTTTTGGTAGGATTGTTAAAATATTGATTGATAGTGGTGTTACATATAGTTTTATATCCTTAAGTTTAGTTAAATATATTCCTAAAATACTAGGAATCTTGGCTTATGGGTGGAAGGTTGATTATAGTTTGGGATAAACCTAATCTGTTAATCAGTGGTACCCTATGGAAAAAATCACCTTACCTAGTGGTATAGCAATAGGAAGTTTGTATGTAGAACCTTTGCATAATTTTGATATAATATTGGGAATGGATTGGATGTAAGTATATAAGGAAGTAATCAATGTTTCAGATAGATGGATTGAGTACATAGATTATAAGGGTGTTGTGTGTAGGTTGTATAGTGTACATGGGATTTTTAAACCTCATATTTTATTGATAATGCAACCAAATAAGACCTTAAATAATGGAGGAATGGTCTATATTGTCAATATAAATGAAATTTATAAACAAAAGAAGGGAGAGGTTTTTGATAAACACCTTGTGCTTTAGGAATTTAGGGACATCTTTCTAAAAGTTTGACTTGGATTACCCCCTAAATAGGAATTTGACTTTACTATTGAGCTTTAACCTAGAATAGAACCCACACATAGAGATCCTTATAGAATGAATCCCATAGAAATGCAAGATTTAAAGGTACAATTGTAATAGTTACTAGAGAAGGGATTGATCAAGCCTAGTGTATCACCCTAGGGTGCACCAGTTTTATTTGTAAAAAATAAGGATGGTTACTTGAGATTATGCATAGATTATAGAATTTTGAACAAGGTAACTATTAAGAATAGATATCCTCTACCAAGAATCAAATATATCTTCGATCAACTCAAGGATGTCTGAATTAAAACTACCAACTATTTGGTAATTTATCACTATGCACTACTTTGAATGACAAGATAGCAGAAAAGGCCTAGAGTGGGATAAAACCATCAATCTCTCACCTAAGGGTTTTTATTTGTGATGCCTTTATGCACATTCCTACTAAAAAGAGGAAAATTTTGGATGAAAAATCTAATAAATGCATTCTTGTTGGTTATGGAGAAGTTGCCAGAACAAAAGTATATAAATTATGGATTTTGGAAGAACACAAAAATATTTTCCCTAGAGATGTTATTTTTAAAGAAATTAAGATAATTAAAAATATTTATCAACAAGAATTACAATAGTTGAAAGGGAATGTTAGTGTTCATGAATGCACTGTGACAAGTCAACCTTCAAGTGAAGCACATGCTCAACCCTATCAACCTCAAGAAACAATATATTTTGACATTTCAAATAAATTTTCTAGCCTATAAAATATAGTGAATATCTACCTTCATATGTGACTGAAGAGATGCATCAAGAGGATCAACAAATTCTGCAGCATAATTCTCCATCTTGTAGAGAAAAGGTCCAAGAATTAGTGGAGCAACCTAGAACTAGAAGAGAGAGACATCTTTCCAACAAGCCTCAATATTAGTTTTATGGATTTATAACAACTTGTAATGATCCTCTCACATTTGAAGATGTGATGAATAGTTTAGAGAAAGAGCATTGAAAGGGGGCCATGCACAAAGAAATAGATTCAATGAAGAATAACCAAGCTTGAGATTTAGTTAAGAAACATGTGGGTAGAAATATATTAGGTAAAAAATAGGTGTTCAAAATGAAATCAAGGTCTAATGGTTTTGTGGAAAGATACTAGGTCAAATTGGTTGCACAAGGATTCTCTCAAATCCCAAGTATAGATTTTTATAAAGCTTAAGTTCCCTCTATGAAGCTATTTTATATTAGACTTCTATTTGCATATGTTATTAATTTTTATTTAGAGGTTGAACAACTGGATGTTAATACAACATTCCTTCATGGATATTTGAAGAATAAAATATACATACAATAGCCTAAAGGTTTTGAAGCAGGAGGTGCAAGTGTTGTCTATAGGTTGAAGAAATTCCTCTATGGATTGAAGCAGTTTCCTAGAGAATGATACCAAAAGTTTAACAATTATGTGTCACAAGAATGAATTTTCTTGTAACCTTATAGATCCATGTGTATTACAAAACAAAAATTAAAAGCTTCATAATTTTAGTTTTTTATGTGGATGATGTCCTCTTGATTGAAAATAATAAATAGATGATTTCAAAAACTAAGGAGTTGCTGTCAAAAATATTTGATATTAAGGATTTGGATCAGGTATATCATAGCTTGGGTATTGATATTGTCAAATATCACAAGAGCATATAATTATGACTTTCTCAAAAGGATTACATTAACCATATTTAAAGAAATTTGAAATGCAGGATAGTAAACCTACAAAAAATCCTATGCTACCTAGAGTAATTTTATCTGCAAAAATGTGTCTAGCTACAACTAAAAAAAAATAAGAGGATGAAGAAAATTTCATATGCAAAGGTTGTGGGATCATTGATGTATGCAATAGTATGTACCAGGTATGATATTGCTCATGTTGTTGGTATCATCAGCAAATGTATGGCTAATCCTAGAAAAAATATTGGACTGCTATGAAAATAATTTTTAGATATTTACAAGGTACTAAAGATCATATTTTATGTTATCAATTCAATAATAATGAAGTGTTTTGTTTGGAGGGATATGTAGAGACAAATTGGGTAGGTGACATGGATAATTGTAATTCAACAAGAGGATATATCTTCACTTTGTATGATGGTGCAATGAGCTAGAGGAGCAAAAAGCACATTGTTGTAGCTTTATCAAGTGTTGAAGCAAAATATATCATTGTAACTGATGTTGCAAAAGAAGTTTTTTGGTTGATAAGGTTGTACAAAGGTCTTCATTTACACCAAGAACATGCTAGAATAAAATGTGATAGCCAAATTACAATACCACTTGCATATTCTTCATCATTTTGTAAAAGGATAAAACACATTGCAATCAGATATCATTTTGTGTATGGTATGGTGGAGAGTGAAATTATAAACCTAATCAAATGCAAAATTCAAGAGAATGCAATAGATGTACTTACTCAGGTTGTCACAACTAAAAAACATCCATTTTGGAGCAATGTGATTGTGATAAAAGATTGCAGAAAAATCTTGCATCAAGTGGGAGTTTGTTGCAATGTGCTGGTGCTCAACAATTTTTCTGTTTGATGATGGAATCTTTCGAAAAGTTCATGAAAGTTTATTTTTTTTTGAGATTTTATGTTTTTTGGTATGACCTAAAAGATTCTAGAATGCTAGTAAACCTTGGAAGATTCCAAAAGATTATTTGGAAGAGCAAATTAGAAAAGGCTTCCATTTTGTGATTATAGATAAGATATTTGAGCATAAAATTGAACATGAAATTGTTTTGAATAGATAAATATTTGATCCTCATTTATTTGTTATTCTTTGGTTTTTTTTTTCTATCTCTTTTAACATATACTCACTTTTTTTGAGATAAATATTTGATCCCCTTTTATTTGTTATTCTTCAATTTTTGTTTTCTATCATTTTTTTTTTAATTTGTGGAAAACATCCCAAAAGGGATGCCATTTTTGGGTAAGACCCAAGGAGGCAAGGGTATCCATTTTCTATCTATTTTAACATATACTCACTTTTTTTCAAATACAAAAGGCAAAATAAAGCGTTTTAATACCTACACATATTTATAAAAAGCTTCAACCAAAAGAAATGAGGTAAAATATAAACTTTTAAAATGGAGAGTAGGTTCAATTTTTGTCAATCACACATAAAATTAGAATTAGTAAACTTACAGGGAACAATTTTTTATAACAAATCACTTATCTATACTTCCTTTCCTTTTATCTGTATCATTTAACTGAAACTTAGAGAATGCAGGTCTTCATGGCACACGAGGACCATAAAACAATAATTTTCTATTAGAAGTCTTGTAAAATCTAAGTACAATGGACAAGGATGTAATGGCCTTTGTATGGAAGACTATACGGATCTAATAGTAATAAGAACTATAATAGTCAACACAATTAGGTTCATATTTTTGAAGCATAGTAATAATGTATTTTTTTTTTTTAACTTAAATCGAGGTGAAACATCAATAAAAATTTTGTTGGAATGTCTTTTATAAAGATGAAATACCATCAAAATATTATTGGAATATCGGACAAAAGCAATTCAATAATAATTTAGGCTAGGATGGATGCGTTAAAATGTGACGCATCTGGAATGTCTGACAAAAGCAATTTAATAATAATTTAGACTACGATGGATACGTTATAAGTCTGATGCATCCTATGAGAAATATTCCATACTTGTTTGTTAGGATTTCTCACCTCTGAGTTGTAATACATATATATAGAGTAGTTTGTTTTCTTACTTTTTAACTGGGACATAAATTAGTGCAATTTGAAGGCAAAATGATTACATGCCTGGTCCCCGCGGACCATGATGTACGTTGTTTCACTTTGTTTAAATGGATGAAAATTTATACAGAGATTCCAGATACTGAAAGTAAAAAATGAATGCGATGGGACTTAACAGAAGCAGTAGAATCCTATTCCTTCCTACTGTAATTCGTTGAATACTGCACATGGACTCTCAAAGGCAAATATAATAGCAGGAAAGCAGTCATAATGGTACGGGAGAAGTAGAATCCTATTCCTTCCTATTATTTAAAAGACAAAGCGAGCCAGACCACGAACCCACGTTAAAAAATTCGAGTCGAATAAACCTTTATGTATACGTTCTCTTGGTTTATGTTATTGCAAGGAGAGTGATTTGCAATGGAGGAGATATTTGTTAAGGAGGTCGAAGGATCGAGTTTGCGGGTAAAGGATGGGTCTCTTGACTTCAAAGGAAGGCCTGCTTGCACTGCATCTACTGGAGGATGGAAGGCCTCTCTCTTCATTATGTGTAATTCCTCTACTTTGTACTTTTACTTAGATATGTAAGCTTGAGTCTAAGAATTGGCTTGTTTATGATGTGTGCAGCGCTGGAGTTAAGCGAGAAGACATGTCACTTTTCAATTGTCTCCAATCTGATAACATATTTGACAAACGTGCTGCACCAAGGGGTTGCTTCCTCCGCTAAAAATGTCAATTACTGGCATGGTGCCGCTACCGTTTTGCCTCTGCTGGGAGGTTTTCTAGCTGATTCGTACTTTAACAGATATTGGATGGTTGTTGCATGCTCTCTTATTTATCTAATGGCAAGTACAATTTAAGTAATTTAATGGTTTTTGTTTTGGTAAGTACAATCTTTCTTACATGAAGGCTTCTAAACAATTTCAAAATCGATTTTGATTTTTATTTTGAGTGTACAGGGACTGGGGTTATTGACGATGGCTGTATCCCTTCCAACTCTGAAACCACCCCCATGCCCCCCACACGGCTCCATATTTTGTGGAAATGCCTCCTCTGCTCAGACGGGAGTGCTCTTCTTCGTTCTCTACATGATCTCCGTTGGTGCAGGCGGGCTCAAGCCTTCCATCGGATCTTTTGGTCCTGACCAGTTTGATGAGCAAAATCCAAAGGAAAAGTTGCAGAAGCATTCATTCTTCAATTGGCTTTTCTTCTCTTTCAATTGTGGAATTTTGCTAGCTACCACAGTTGTAGTGTACGTGCAAGAAAACGTGAGCTGGGGGGCAGGATTTGGTTCGGTGACTGCTGCATTTGGCATTTCCCTTGTGGTGTTTTTGTGTGGAACGACATTTTATAGACATAAGGCTTCTTTTGGGAGCCCAATTACTCGGATAGTACAGGTGTTCGTTGCAGCCGCACGCAATCGCCAGTTGGAGCTACCCTCTGATGCAGGTTTGCTGCATGAGAATTTCAACATGGGAGCCAAAAACCTCGAGCACACTGAAAATTGCAGGTATGTACTTTCTCTCTCTCTAACTATATATATATATATCTATTGTGTAGTTAGAGGTGGTCGGTGGTCACATATCTAAAGCTTTTACTTTATTATCTATGAAATGAAATTTATTAGTTTTTATTGCTTATTGTCAGGTGGTTAGACAAGGCTGCAGTAAAACAAGTACTAGAGGATATCTATTCCGAAGGAGAAGACGGCAACCCTTGGAAACTTTGCACTGTGACCCAAGTAGAAGAAGCCAAACAGATCCTTACGATTACACCCATTTGGCTAACTTGCTTGACATTTGCAGTTGCTATAACGCAGCAATCGACATTCTTCGTGAAGCAGAGTAGCACCATGGATAGGAAAATTGGTAACAATTTCAAGCTGCCACCGGCTTCTGTGTTTGCCTTCGGAATTATATCAAACATGTTGTTTTTGCCGCTTTACGACAGAGTTCTGGTTCCAGCTATGAGGAGGATTACTGGCCATGATCGAGGCATAACCATTCTGCAAAGAATTGGTGTCGGTTTAGTTTTTTCGATTCTCGGCCTAGTTTCAGCAGCACTGGTAGAGATCAAGAGGCTACAAACCGAAAAAAGGAATGGGTTGCTAGAAATCCCACATGAAGCAATCCCTCTGAGCGTTTTCTGGCTAACTCCACAGTACGCCTTGTTTGGCATTGCAGATGCATTTGCTTTGGTGGGAATACAAGAGTTCTTTTACAGTCAAGTACCGGATACAATGAAAAGCCTAGGGATTGCCGTTTACTTGAGCGTGATAGGAGTTGGCAGCTTCCTGTGCAGTTTTCTTATTACTGTTGTGGACACAATCAGTGCAAAAGTTAGCAGTCCTTGGTTTGTCAATAATCTGAACAAATGCCATCTGGACTACTTTTTCTTGCTGCTTGCCTTTCTCAGTGCCACCAACGTCTGCATGTTTATGTATTTTGCAAGCAGGTACAGATACAAGAAGAAACTTGAAAGCATCGGATATTCAAATTTGCAGCAAATCATACGACCCGATTAAATGCAAGCCAATGTATGAAGTAGGAAAGGGTGTTGTAGCAAATATGTGACTTCTAACAAGCTTAGCATGTGCTTCTAGTGTGATCTGCTTCACTAAGCATTTAAATGGTGGCCTGTTTTGTGAAGTAGGCTTTCAAGGATTATATCACATACCTCTATCTTTGTTGTGTGTGCTTTAATCTATCTCTATTTATAGGGTAGTTTCTGTCTTTTTTACAATTGAATCGACTCAATTTTGACAAAGAGGTTTTATGAAGTTTTGGTGGACTGATAAATTAAATCGTATACTCATCTTAATCTTACAAGGTAACGTATGACCTCTTTTGGAAAAAAGAAATAAAGACAAGACTGAGATTTTAAGAGACGGTGTGAACCACTTTAATGTTGGCAAAATTAACGGCCCTTTCGCTTGAACAACGATATTCTTTTAATAGCCGAAGGCTTTTCCGCTTGGAAGCCAAGAACCTTTACAGGGTAAAGACCTAGTCTAATCCTAGGCCGATCTTTGAAGATATGGAATATTATAGAACAAAATTTTATTATAAAAACATGATATTGAAAGTAAACAGTTGATATAAAGAGTATCTTAATAAACAGTTGATACAAACATGATATTGAAAGTTAGATGGTTGTATTACTTAATAAATGGTTTTTAAGACTGGATACTCTCTAAATAAAGATTGAAGAATATAATATTGCGAAGGTTTAAATTATGTATAATATATTTCAATGGTAATCAGAGTAGTTAAATAATTATATAAATAAAAATTATAGAAGATCAGAGACTTATACTTTAAACTTATTTGTAACGAATTCCACATGCACTGCTTTACTTTTATTTAATTTAATTATTTTACTTATTGGTAATGCATTCCACATGCACTACTTTACTTTTATTTAAATTAATTATTTAATAAAAGTAATGAATTCCACATGCCCTACTTTGCATTTACTTAATTATTTAATAAAAAAGAACAAACATTTACACCTTTAAACCTCGACCAAGTGTTTGAGAGCGAATATATTGACCAACGCATTTTCTTTTTAGAAATGAGTTAATGTAAACTTCTTTCAACGAGTAGCCAATATATTATATGTTTATAAGTCAATGTTTTAAGCTAGCATCACTTTTATATATCTATATTTCTATAAGGTCTTCTGCTCTTGTGTAGAATATATCGAAAAAGTTTGTGATCTGCGTTCTTAATTAATTTAATTCGTTAATTCAGTGGACACAGAGATTCTGCAGAAAAGTGTCCTCATGGAATTAACGTTACTTTAATAGCTTATTTTATTATATACAAGTTTTTATTTTATCTAAAATCTGACGGGAGGCCATCATAATTTCAAAAGTTAAAATGACCTCTTTGTTCAAAAGATATTTTTAATTATTAAATGCAAACAAAAGGTCTTCAGATGAAATAAAACAAATTTCTATTATTTGTCTATTACTACCTGTCTATTAGTTGGAAAACCCACGTTCACAATAGTCTAAACAAGTGCATCTGCTATTAATGCTAAAGTTATATAACATAGTTGTACACGTTCTGGCTGAAAGCACGAGATTCCGGGCAAAGGAAACACCAAGTGCGATTGCATTCAAAATAAAGTACGCTTAAGTCCTAGAAATGTAAATTGCATGAAATGGAAAAGAAACACATTGGAAGAGACACAAGCAAATAGAGATAACACAGCCCTTTCATTAATTTCCCTTGATCTCTGTTACAATGACGTCTCCTCCCTTTTCAGGGCTAGGAGCGCAAATAGAGTTTGATTACAATCACTGAACGATTCCTCTTTCCGCGTGCCCACGATTGCAATGGGCGGGCCAAGATGATGCCGCCGCTGATGTCGATGAGTTCTTCGCCTCTGCTGCTTCTCCTGCGAACAAAGAAATGACCAAGACGTCAGTAGCACCTGCTGCAAATGAAAAGCGTTTGCTCTCTAAAACTAACGAAATATGCATGTAAATATTTGCCTGAAACAGTGAATTACAGTGAATCCAAATTGCTTCAAAACTTGACAGAAGATAAGAAAAGTTACCAGAAGGCCACTGCCACTGAGGCAGCTGGCCAATCCACCTTCAACTGGAATTCGTCCCTGGGCAGGACGAATTCTGACTGCAATTCGTCCCTGGGTGGGAGAATTCTTCTGTGTTGAGGAAATCGACCTGCTGCTGCTCTAATGTCGGATTCCGAGACCTGCAAAACGCCTGGAAATAGGGGGGTTATGTAATTGGGGCCATTTTGGGACGACCCAGATGGTCGGATTTTCCCAATTTGGCCTCCACCCTCGGGAATTTGACCTCGACACCTGCAAGTTAGCGAGATGACAAAGCAATACAAAACATCCTAAAATTTGACCAAAAGTTACAAAATTGCAGCTATGGATTAATCAGACCTAATAACATAAAATGCAATCTAAAAAATGATCTAAAATGCTCAAAAACTAAAAATAGGACTTGGGAGGTGCGGGGGTGCCCAAGTGGGCCTCCCACCGTTGGCCCTCAATTTTGGAGCCAATCCACCAGGGATGGGCCCAAAACCTTTTAGGATTGGGGGGTCGGAGAATTGGTAGGTTCAGGTGTCCATGCATTGGATTTGGGTAAGGTTCGAGCTTCCAAAGGCCACCCAACAACCTCCCTTGCAAAAGAGATTGGTGGATGTGGGAAGGTGAACCAAGAGGGATGCTAGTGGGTCTTCAATTCGGTAGCACTTCGTTGCTTGAAAACTCCTTTAACCTGTATGTTTTGGGTGAGAAAAGTCCCACCTTTTATAGACCCAAGGGGTCTCTTTTGGGAGGGAAGCACAAATGCCATGTGTTGGCCATAGGCGCCATGTGGCAGTCTTGTCTTCCCATGAGGGAGGGGAGTCCTCCATTGACTTGAGCTTTGATAAATGCTTTTTGTAATAGTCTTCTAACGGCCCCTCTGTCCACTTACACATGCGTGCAAGGCAGGAGCCCTTAACTGACTGTTCTGGGCTGCCACTTGGCACCATTTGCCTTTTTGCCCGTTAAGCTTAGAATTCGTCCCACCCAGGGACGGATTCAGAAGTCAGTCCTGGGGTGGGACGGATTCTATTTTGAATTCGTCCCGGGGTGAGACGAGTACTGGGCAAAGTGTCCAAGTGTGCCAAATTGCTTCTTGACCTTACAAAATTTCTATGAAAGTGGTTAAGACCACTGTTTAACCTCTGAGGGCTGCCCTGGGGGCTGTGTTTGTCAAAGCGATTAGTGTTTGCAGTCACATAATCGGATTGGTGCTGTTTTGGTGTCTACGAGATGCCCCTTTTTGGGAAGCGCTGCGGGTGACGCAGTGCTTGAGCAAAAATAGATAACCAAAGCACTAATGATTAGGGTTTCTTGGTAACCTAACCAACTTTTGATGCCCCAAGTATGGAAAGGGCATGCATTCTTGAATCCTTGCTTCGACGAGCTAAGGAATTTGATTTCAAGTATTAACCTGTTTTGGTGAGGTGTGACTTGAACTTAGACATTGATAGATCATGAACAAGTGAAGGGCGTTTTTATCCTCGGGGGAACCTTGTGTTCATGATTCACAAAATGCCAAGTGTTTGATTGATTTGATTGTTGCTTGTTTACTGCCCCAAGCAGGAGCGTGATTGTCTTTGTCAATGATTCTTTGAATGCATGTCGTTTTCCTTAATTGGGTGTGTGATTGTTGATTGGTGACCAAGTGTGACTACCCCCTCAAGCGATGAATCGATGAGGGAATGACCTTCGTGAGAGAAGCGACGAGTCGCTTGACCCAAGATGACTTGTGCAGGGTTGCCTTTAGAGGGTGTACTGTTAAGCGTGTGCAATTTTTCCAACTTTTGGACCTGTTTTTGGTGGGTGTTAACCCTTTTGGTGATGTCATAATGAGGTGAAATCGTCGAAAACCTATTTCCCGTGGAGCGGTCCGGCTATGATAGCCTTCTTGGGGAATTAGGAGAGCGATAATTTGGACCTCGACATCGATTTTCTTTGCCTAGAGGCTAAGTGCGAGAGCACTTGTGTCCGACATTCTTTTTGCTGTGTTTTTGTTGAATTTTGTACTGTTTTTGTTGTTTTGGTGACACCATTTGGTGATTGAATTGTCGGCAATCCGTCCTCCCGTGGAGCGGTCCGGCTATGGTAGCCTTCTTCGGGAGTAGGATAGTGACAATGCAAACCCCGACATCAATTTTTCTATGCCAGGAGGTTAAGTGCAAGAGCACTTGTGTCTGGCAATGTTTATTGTTTTTTTTGTGTTGCATTTTTTGTTGTTTTGTTGTTTTTTGTGACACCATTTTGGGATTAAATTGTCAAAAATCTGTCTTCCCTTGGAGCGGTCCGGCTATGATAGCCTTCTTAGGGAGTAGGATAGTGATAATTTGTGACCCCGATGTCGATTTTGTATGCCCATGTTGTCAGGTGCATTTGCAATCCTGTCAGGCAATTTTATTGTCTCGTTTTTAGTGCATTTTTAGTCATTTTTGTTGATTTTTTTTTTGTGTTGGCCTGAATTCGTCCTTGGGTGGGACGAATTCCAGCTGGAGAATTCGTCCTCGGGTGGGACGAGCGCTGATCGAGTGCTCGTCCCGATCAAGGATGAATTCCAGTGCAAAGGGCCTATTTAAGGGCCAAAACTTGATTTTGGGCTCATTTGTGTCATTTTTTCTTGCGATTTTGGAGCTCTGGGAGGAGGAGGTAATTCTGCGAAGCGAAGCGCTGCTAGAATTCTCTCTGCCATCATGAGTGCACAAACTGGTTCGAGCGGCGGAGCCGAGGCGAGACCTATAAGTGACCCTAGGGTTTATTTTGCTTTAACTTAATGCATGTTTTTGTGTTGACGCTTTTCTAAACTTTAAGATTTTTTTTTTTGTGATGTTTTGGTTTAACAGTTAAGGTTAGAAACCCTAGAACTGAAAATTTGATCTGTTTTATTTATTTATTTATTTTTATTTTTATTTTTGTTTGCTTGCAGGTTGTTAGGAGCCGATACCGTGTACCCACTGCCTTTACTGAGGCACGGTTGGCATTGACCGATGATGACTGGGAATGGCTTGATGCCCTTGGGCTCAAGCAGGTGGCTCGACTGGAGCCTGTGGTTTCGGATCAGGCCTATATGACGGCCCTGATCAAGCTCTAGGATCCGCGGACCAATACTTTCCATCTCCCGACAGGGGAGATGACTGTGACTCTTGAGGACGTCTATCGGTTGCTTCGGATTTCGATAGATGGTCTGCCTATTAGGACATCTCCGTTTGATCAGCGGACTGCTATACTTATGAGATGTTTTGGGCAGGGGGGGAGCTGGGGATAGCAGACCCAGTGGAGACAGCCGAGGCGGATTGCCAGGCTGGTGGGATTTTGGTTAGCTGGTGGAAGGAGAGGGGGGTGTTAGGAGTGAGGCACGCATTCTTGATGGGCCTCATTTCTAACATTCTTCTCCCTGATTCGTCAGGCGTGAGGTTCCCATGGAACCTGCTGGATTTGGTGTGGCAGTTGGCAGAGTTCCCGATAGAGGCACCATTGATTCTGAGATGGGGACAGACTTTGTTGGCGTAGCTTTATGGGGAGTTGTACGGGGTCCGCTGTCGACAGCGAAAGGGTGTCAGTTGCAGCTTTTTGTTGCAGTGTTGGGGTTGGCAGCACATAGCTATTGAGAGGCCTACCGGGTTACCGTGGATGACTCGGGCGGCGATGGAGGATGAGGAGATTGGTTATGCAGCTTTGTGGTGACGGTCTGCGGAGTAGGGGCAGAGTCGGCGATGGGCAGGTGTCGTTGAGCACTACATTGATGCCTTTTCGCGGCTCACTCCAGGGGAGGTGTTTTGGCGTCCCTATCAGGACTGTCCATCCTGGCCTGAGGCTGGAGAGTGGCTCCAATGGTACGAAGGGAGTGATGGTTGACTGGGCGGCATGGGATGGAGCATGAGTTCTTTTCGTACCATCGGGTTACACGACAGTTTGAGGTGCGCCAGGGGTTGCCTGGTGAGCCCGTAGGCTATCGGCATCGGGGAGATGAGAGGGATCTGGAGCCACCGGTCCTCATGCCATTGGGCGAGGAGTCGGATGCGATGATTGAGGTGTTGGATGTGGATGACGTTGGTACTACCACTGAGTATGACTCGTGGTGGGTATTGCGGCGCTGGAGAGGAGAGGGTCCACTGGGGGGCGCGAAGGCGGCAGTGGAGGATGCTGAGGTGGCAGGTGGTGATTGGGGGGGGGCCGTTGGATGATGCAGACATGGTGGATGTGGGAGATGAGGATGTGGACTTGGGTGTTCCGGAGCAGCCGGACATGTAGGATGTGGAGGAGCAGTTGGTTCCTGAGCAGGCTACTGTCCCCGCGAGTCCTATGCGTCCGACAGATACAGAGGTGGTGGGGTCGGGTGTAGGCGATGAGGTTGCACGACTTATGGAGTTGCTACGGATGCGGGATCTGGAGAGGGATCTTCTACGGGCTCAGTTGGCAGAGCGGGATAGAGTTTTGGCGCAGCGCGATGATGCATTGTCTATCTATCATCGACGAGAGGCAGAGTGGTGTTTGTATCGGATAGACTTGGAGAGGGAGGTCATCCGCCTTGGTGGGAAGATTCCTGAGCCTTCGATCAGTAGATATTCTTGACGAACGAGGGATAGTTTGACTGAGCAGTCAACATCATCTCGTCGCAGGCGTTTAGATGAGGGGGGGGTAGTAGGCATGATGCGGGGGCTAGCAGTAGCCGCCCTGCAGGGTCCCGTAGGACCCACACCACGGGGGGTAGTTCCCGTCATAGTGATCTTGCGTGATCATGGTGGTCGATGCCTTAGGTTGGGTTTTGGATATGCTTGCGGGGTCTGAGGATCAGTTTTGTAGCCTGCGGGCATCTTTTTGACGATATATATATATATACCTGTTTTATTTTTGGATTTGTACATGTGATGATGTTATTTTTGTTATTTATGAATACAGATGTATGATGAATGCAAATGTTTTAGATGTCTATGTGATATGCAAATTGAAATGGATGAATGATATTTGTGGTGATTGCACTGTAGGCTGTTTAAGAAAATTTTTATTTATCTGGTTTTTTTTTTTTTTTTTTTTGTATTTTCTGATGGTATCATAAGGATGATAAGTAGCGCAGATGGTTTTGGGATGAATGTAAGATTTTCTGAGATTCAGACAGTTTTAACTCACTATCCATGACTGTACTTTATCTTACAAGACTTTTTGAACAAGGTATGAATCGGACCTATTTTTGACCAAGTTATTTAACATCCCTGTGTGTGCATTGAGTTCATTTGTGGTATTTGTTAGGATACCGCCAGTGCCAGGTGGGCTTTCAACCGAACTTGTACTGAGGATCACCTAATTAGCTCCACGAATTCCTTTGTTGTATGTACTAAGATTAATCTGCATTGTAATCCAGGATGCCATAAGCTAGCTCATCCACATGCAAACATTGATCTGTACGCAAGTTAATGTGACAGATATATCATCATGCGGGAGGTTTACTTCTGTTATCGATAGGCTATCAACCAAATTGGTACTGAAGCTTGCCTTATGACCTATAGAATGCTGAGAGTTCCAGGGATTCAAGGTCAAATCCCTTCTTTTTTTTAGTTGTATTGGGATACTTGCTCTTTCGTAGTGATAAGATCACTGTTTATTTTGATTTTTTTTTCTTTCGAGCAAGGGATTGGGGTCATGGAGTGACGAAAATCACTGTTGTTTGTGCCTTTTGATGTGTGCACTATATTTTGTCAAATTTGGAGTTTTGACATTTTGCAAATTTTTGTGTTTTGCAACTGTTGAGAACTTTAGGGATTCTTAGGGAATTGGGTAGGGAGGATGCTTGTCCTTTTGCCAACTCTCGACATTCTAGGGGTCATTCGCACAGGGGGATGAGCAAGATAACCGTTTCGCTTATGGTGACCTAGATTACTGTGCAGGTTTCATCTTTCTTTCACACAACTCTGGAATTGTTTAATGTGTTTTGTTTGTGTTGGGATGTTACGTAACAAGGTGTATTTCAAGTATGACTCTACCTTCATAAAATCTGTCTGACTTGATACATTACATGGCTAAAGAGCAAAATGATGACTGAATCACGAAAGCTTTTGGTACATTCCCAGACCACTGACTGTTGTGTGGTAAAAGTTATGCTTGGTGTTTTTTTTTTGTTTTTGATGAATTTGAGTATGCCTAGAATTGAGATGCAAATCTTTGTTATTTTTGATGATTTTTGTTGTTTTGTTTTTGTTGAATTTCTTGATTTTTTTTTTGACCAAATGATTGCGATAATCGTTGGAGCTTTTTGGGTTGACCAAGAGATTGCGATAATCCTTGGAGCTTTTTGTATTGACCAAGAGATTACGATAATCCTTGGAGCTTTTTGGTGACCAAGAGATTGCGATAATCCTTGGAGCTTTTTGTATTGACCAAGATATTGCGATAATCCTTGGAGCTTTTAGGTTGACCAAGAGATTGCGATAATCCTTGGAGCTTTTTGTATTGACCAAGAGATTGCGATAATCCTTGGAGCTTTTAGGTTGACCAAGAGATTGCGATAATCCTTGGAGCTTTTAGGTTGACCAAGAGATTGCGATAATCCTTGGAGCTTTTTGGATTGACCAAGAGATTGTGATAATCCTTGGAGCTTTTTGGTGACCAAGAGATTGCGATAATCCTTGGAGCTTTTTGGTGACCAAGAGATTGCGATAATCCTTGGAGCTTTTTGGTGACCAAGAGATTGCGATAATACTTGGAGCTTTTATGTTGACCAAGAGATTACGGTAATCCTTGGAGCTTTTAGGTTGACCAAGAGATTGCGATAATCCTTGGAGCTTTTTGGATTGACCAAGAGATTGCGATAATCCTTGGAGCTTTTTGGTGACCAAAGATAATCCTTGGAGCTTTTTGGTGACCAAGAGATTGCGATAATCCTTGGAGCTTTTTGGTGACCAAGAGATTGCGATAATCCTTGGAGCTTTTTGTATTGACCAAGAGATTGCGATAATCCTTGGAGCTTTTAGGTTGACCAAGAGATTGCGATAATCCTTGGGGCTTTTTGGATTGACCAAGAGATTGCGATAATCCTTGGAGCTTTTAGGTTGACCAAGAGATTGCGATAATCCTTGGAGCTTTTAGGTTGACCAAGAGATTGCGATAATCCTTGGAGCTTTTAGGTTGACCAAGAGATTGCGATAATCCTTGGAGCTTTTTGTATTGACCAAGAGATTGCGATAATCCTTGGAGCTTTTTGTATTGACCAAGAGATTGCGATAATCCTTGGAGCTTTTAGGGTGACCAAGAGATTGCGATAATCCTTGGAGATTTTTAGGTGACCAAGAGATTGCGATAATCCTTGGAGCTTTTAGGTTGACCAAGAGATTGCGATAATCCTTGGAGCTTTTTAGGTGACCAAGAGATTGCGATAATCCTTGGAGCTTTTTGTTTGTTTGTTTTTGTGTTTTTTATTTTTTTATTTTTTTTTGGTACATGGCTTTCTTAGATATGAAATGGTCGCAAATGACTGATATTCAAGGGTTCTGTTTCCTTGATACCGTCAAGAGAAGCTAGCCTGTATGTTCCCGGTCCTGTTTTGCTATCAATGACATAAGGACCTAGCCAATTTGCCATGAATTTGTCTCTCATATGGGACGACAAATTAGAGTTTTGTTGGTTTTCCTTCAGAACCAGATCACCAACCCGAAAGTCTCTTAGGTGAACTTTCATGTTGTAAGCTCTCTTAAGCCGCTCTTGATAGATACGTAAGTGCTCGAGAGCATTAACGTGTCTTTCGTCAAGCAACGTAAGTTGGTCTAACCGGGCCTGCCGTGCAGTGTCATCATCGATGAATTCCTGCATTGATATGCGGAGGGAAGGAATCTCCAACTCGAGAGGCATTACTGCCTCTGAGCCATACACTAGTGAAAACGAAGTTGCCCCAGTGGGCGTCCGAATACTAGTGCGATAAGCCCAAAGGGCAAGTGGGATTTGTATGTGCCAATCCTTATGACTGTCTGCGATGGTCTTTTTAAGGATGGCGACTAGCATTTTGTTTGACGCCTCTGCTTGCCCATTTGCTTGTGGATAATAGGGTGTTGAAAAGCTGTGCTGAATTTTGTACTTTGTGGTTAAAGCACGCACGTAATTGTTCTTGAATGATGGCCCATTATCCGAGATTATTTTGGATGGAATACCAAAACGACATATGATTTAATGCAAAATGAACTCCGCAATGCGGGGTCCTGTCGTAGAGGTTAACGGAATTGCTTCCACCCATTTGGTAAAATATTCTGTGGCCATTATGATAAACGTGTGACGGCCTAACGATGCAGGGGAGATCTTTCTGATTAGATCGAGGCCCCACTACGAAAATGGCCAAGCAGACTGGATTGTCTGTAGGGCCTGGGAAGTTGCGTGCATTAAATTGGCATGATGTTGACATTTTACACACCTCTTGACATACGCGCAGCAATCTCGCTCTAAAGATGGCCAATAATAGCCCATGCGAAGAATGCGCTTTGCAATGGCCATACCACTGAAGTGGCCACCACATGTACCGTCATGCACTTGGGTGACTGCCCAAGTGGACTCTTGATGGTCCAAGCAACGAAGAAGAATTTCGTCGTAGCTGCGACGATACAAAATGTCTCCTATCAAGACATATTTTTCTGCTTTTTGTTTGAATGCTCGTTTTGCGGCGTGCGTCAATCCAAAGGGTAGATTACCTAACTTGAGGTATTCTCTTATGGGTAAATACCAGTCTCGTTGATCGGATACCTCGACAGTTTGAACAACCAATCCCTTTTGGAGTTCTTCCCTAACAAATGCTGATTGGGATAGGACTTGTAAGAATAGCGTTGTGTTGCTATTAATGGGAGTGGGGGAGAACAAAGACCCCCAGTTAGCATGTTTCAAATGGTCTCGGATTTGATAGAACTTATCCGAAGATGGTTCGATCTGGATCATGTGGATTCCTGGCGTCAAGTCTGAGCTTGCACGCTCCATCACGGGTTGCGATAAGGTTTTGACCTGAATGGTTGTTATATCACCGGAAAGGTCTTGTGGTATTAGTGACCCTAAGGAGGCCATTGTGTCCGCAAAACGATTCGATGATCGAGGGAGTGCCTCGATGTCATACCACTCAAGTTTTGCCAGGAATTTATCCACGAGGGCTTTATAGGCCTTCGTAACTGGGCATTTGCATTGATATACCCCTTTGACTTGATTGACGATTAACAGTCGAATCACCAAAGATGTTCAGTATTTTGATGTTCATGGCGATTGTTGTCCGAAGACCTAGGAGCAAGGCTTCATATTCGCATTGTTGTTGGTGCACTTGGAAGTTTAATTTAAATGACAGGGGCATTGGAGTGCCCTGCGGTGTGAAGAATACAATTCCTGCGCCACCACCTTGCTCGCATTTAGAACCATCAAAAAATAAGGTTATGTCGGCCTGAGACTCAGGCTCTTCAGGATCTGGTGATTCTGAGACATGGAAGACCTCATCATCGGGTAGTTCTATGACTAGAGGCTGATCGTCTTCAAGAGGAGCCTCTGTTAGTTGATCGGCTATGACTTGTCCTTTTATAGATTTTTGCCCAATAAACTCAATGTCAAATTCCGTCAACAACATGATCCATTTCGCCGTGCGACTACTATGATAAGTACGACTCATCATGTATCGCAATGGATTCTCCTTAGACACAACATACGTAGTGTTTCTCGACATGTAGTGGCGTAGCCTTTTGGTAGCAAATACCACTGCCAAGCAGAGTTTCTCAACGTATGCATAGTTAAGTTCGTAACTGACCAGGGTGCGGCTAAGATAGTAAGTAGCCTGTTCTTTGTGAAGTTCATTATTCTGGGCTAGCATTGCGCCTAGTGCCACCTCAGTAGCTGAGATGTATAAGTAGAACGACACACCTGGTCTAGGCGGTGCCAATACTGGCGGCGAAGCCAAGTATTGTTTGATTTCGTCAAAGGCTGACTGGCACTCGTCATCCCAATGAAATGTGACCCCTTTGTGCAATAATTTGTTCATTGGTCGGAATTTGTCAGATAATTGCGCTATGAAGCGTTTAATCGACGTGACCTTTCCTTGCAGACTTCTGAGCTGCTTGATAGTGGTTGGGGGAGCCATTTCAAGGATTGCCTTGACTTTGTTCGGGTCCACTTCGATGCCTCTCTTGGAGACTATAAAACCCAAGAGTTTTCCGGATGTGACGCTCGAACACGCACTTCTTGGGATTCGATCGACCTTATGCTCTATGAGGCGATCGAGAATCTTGCTTAAGTCATCGAGATGATCTGAGCGCAAGAGAGACTTGGCTAACAAATCATCCATGTAATCTTCCAAAGTTTTGTGCATGTAATCGTGGAAGATATAAGTCATAGCACGTTGGTATGTAGTGCCAGCGTTTTTAAGGCCAAAAGGCATGACCTTATAGCAAAATGTCCCCCAAGGCGTTGTGAATGCCGTTTTGAGTTGGTCTTCAGGATTGATACGAATTTGATTGTATCCTGAGAAACCATCCATTAGGGAGAGAATTTCGTGACCTGTTGTAGCGTCTACCAATGCATCGATGCTTGGCAAGGGGAAATCATCCTTAGGACTCACTTTGTTTAGGTCTCAAAAGTCGGTGCATATGCAAATCCTCCCGTCGGGCTTCTTGACAGGAACCATGTTGGACAACCATGGCGGATAATCCACGCAGATGACAAATTGTGCATCCAACAGCTTTTGCAATTCGTCTTTGACCATCAAGGCCACTGTTGGGTGCATCTTTCTTAGTTTTTGCTTTACAGGCTTGATTTTCGGATCAAGCGTTAAATTGTGCATGACTAGCTACGGGTCTAGTCCTAGCATATCTTTGTATGACCATGCAAAAACCTCCTTCTTTTCTTTAAGAAGGGCAATGTAATCGGCTTGCTCTTCGGGGGAAAGGCTTACCCCCAGCTTGAGAATCCATGGATTCATTGGATCTGTGCCGATGTCTACGTCAGTCATCTCTTCGACTGACATGTGGGATCCGTCCTCCAACTGATGTGGAGTTGGGATTAAATGGATATCATCAGCTGAGTTAAGATCTGTGTTTGGGACCTCGGGTCCCTCTTCAGCTTGAAAAATATCTTGAGTTGTCCTTGGGGTAAAATGAAGCATCTCACCGAAAGGCCAGTACTCTGATGGTGACAATGGTGAATTGATGTGATCCCAGTCAATGGCATCCATGTTTAGATGCAATGACCATGATGGATCGGTCGGATTGCGGATGGGTGCGGTCAAATCAATGGAGATCATGTGGATGGAATGAATTTGGTCTCCAGAACCATGGGTGTGATGACTTGATTCTTTTAGCTGTTCCCTATACTCTGGATCTGGCTCTACGGGAACAGGCACGAATGGATCTTCTCTAGGTGCAAATTTTGTGAAAAGGAGGGCAGGGTCTTCCCTCGGCACTGCTGTCATGATGGGATCTCGAGGTGGACGATGCTAATTTTGAATTTGGAGCCATAGGCCTAACACTTGGTCCCACCTCGGTGGGTCTACGTGCCATTCATGTCCTAACCGTATACCCATTTGTCCCATTAGATCTTCATGAGTTAGAGCGCGGTGATGTCATCGCGCATGTCTGAGATAGTCCATTTCAGTTTTGTCTTCTGAATCGCTTTCATAGATCCAAAATTGTTCATCCTCTTCAGCATCCATTGCTTGCGACATTGAGGACTCTTCCTGTTCCAGTGAATTAATCTGGTCCCATTGCGGTTGTTCCACTCTTAGTGGAGGGGCCTGATTCTTTTGAGACTGTGTTATTTCGTCTGGAACCTCTAAGGGGAACAGTTTTAGAAAAATGTCTGGAAGCCGTTGTTGTTCTTTTTGAGGATTGCTCTCTGAACTTCCACCTCTCTCTAGCAAAGGAGAGGGATTATTGCTATTTCCAGGGGTGTTTGTATACCATGGGAGATAATCCCCTAATGTGTATTCTATGTTTGGATTGGCGTACGGGTCTTGTGCCAATCCCCCCTTGTTGCCTATTTCTAGGCCTTGCATATTTTCAACCAAGATGTCTAATGGCAGGGGATGGTTGAACCCTACCCCTGACTTGTCATATGGCATCTGATATCTTGGTTGGCAAAGGATCCGCATCCCTTGCTCATATCTGCCTAGCCCATACCCATGCCAATTGCATTGTTCAAGATATTTTAGGGCAAATTTTGGGTTCGACAGATAATTGATGTTTTCGACAAAAGGTTCTTCATCTGTTTCCTTTTGTTCGCATGGTTCAGAACCATGATCAAGGCCCCCATACACAAAATTCATTTGGTTCGGTGGGTAGCCTAGAGGGACGATTGTTCCAATGGGAAGGTGAGGCCTTCCCATGTCTTGTACTGACTCCAATGTGGGGGTTGCCACAACATTTTGCACTATGTATTCTCCCAGGCCTGTACTGGCCATCTCAACGATGATTGTTGATGATTGGGTAGGAGGAAACGGTAGTCCTTCCTGAGTCCATTCCATGTTTGGTTGTTCAGGAATCTTGGTTTGTGTTATGTTGGGCGCTTCCTCTGTTGATATCGCTGAAATCGTGGGCAACCCCTCTTCTAGAGGCTTAACCTCTTCCATGATTTGCTTTCCCTTGTCCTTCTGTTGGGCCACGATAGGTGGCGTTGATGATGAAGGAGCCGATGATGACGTCTCACCTGGCTGGGATTTTGCCTTGTTGGCCACCAGTGGTACTTGCGGTATCGGACCCTGTTTAGATGGATTTAATTGAAAATCCAAATGCGTTGATGGGAGGGTCGATTGAGGTATGAATTGTACCGCATTGCAATACTTGAAGGGCTCTAAGTCCATTGGGACTACATGTATTTGCCCTTCATAGGCATACTTCAAGCACTGGTGTGCGATCGAGGGGACACACTTCATGTCCCTGATCCAAGGCCGCCCTAGCAGTATGTTATAAGCCATTTTGCCTTCCAACACATGGCACAGTGTGGGTATTGACTTTTGTCCTACCTGTATAGGCAGAACAACCGTGCCGACTGTCAAGCAAATTGCATCGTCACAGTGTGTACGTGGAAGCTGTGATGTGAGAGGCTGGCAGTTTTAAATGTTTCAATGCTGCAGTGGTTATAATGTTACTGGATGAGCCAGTATCTATCAGCACTCTCTTGTACGGGATCCCGTTGACCCGTGCGATAACGTGCAGGGGTGGATCCGGCATGTCATTTGATATCGTTTTGACCTCGTTTTCTTTGAATGTGATGACAGGCTCCGTACATTGTTTCACATGTCCCACGAAGGCATTGAAAGAATTTGCTTCGTGGGGTTGTACTTCAATGGCTTTTAAAATGTCCATAAGAGCTTCTCTATGGGGAGCTGATTGGTGAATAAGCTCGTAGATGGACAGCCTAGCCGACATGTTCCGCAAACTCTGCGTGAGTTTGGTTCGTATCGTGACCTCAGGTCTAGACGGAGGTAACTGCGTTGGGCGTTGTTGAGGCTACGATGTCGATGGAACTTCCCTCGCAGGTACCTCGGGGGCAACTGCTGGGTATTTTTTGTTCCTTGTTACAATGCTAATCATTCTCACAAATCCTTACGTGGGAAGATCTTGTCGCACCTCGTTAATCTAGAGTGGTTTTGTATGTGCCTCGTGGGCAGGCAAGGGGTCCTTGAATACCCCCATTTGTTGGTTGTTTGGTGCGATGGGGTTGTCCACGACCAATGTTCTGTTTTCGATCAAATCCTGGACTAGTTCTTTGAATTTCCAGCACCCATTTAGGTCATGTCCTCTGCGCCTATGAAATCTGCAATACAATTCTTCCCTATACCCCCTAGGCTTGGGAACGTTAGGGTCAAAAATTTGGATTTCTGGCAGAGTAACTAAATTTGCCACCGACAAGCGGTCAAATAAGGAGTCCCTAGACTCCACATATGGGGTGAATTGTTGCCTAGGGCGACGCTGCTGACATCTGCTCCCTGTCTTCTCGTTATCTCTTTCGTAAGCAGGAGGCACTTGCCTGGTAGTTAGCCTTTTGAGGCTACATTTCTTGCACAGGCGCGGGGACATTTATCGCAACTTGGTTGACTACAACGTGTTGTGGTTGCGTTGTCCCAATTTTAGTGGTTTTATTCCACTCTTTCTTCTTAGGCTTGGCAATTGCGCCTTCGCCTATCTTAATCTCTTCTATGACTCTGGCTTGTGCCAAAGCTTCTTCTAAGCTGTCGTATTGTCATAGCAACAATAGACCAGAGATTGATTTTAAGCAACTTTTTGTGAACATTTGTGTGAGGTCCGACATGGGAGGACGGTAGGGTAACTTAGAAAGCAAAGCTCTCCATCGGTTCCCGTACGCTGCCATTGTTTCCTCCTCAAATTGTTTAAGGCTAGCAAGATCACTAAGTGATGCCTTCTTCCTTGTGTTGAAGGCGAAACATTCAAGAAACGCATCTACTAGCTGATCTAAGCTGCTTATGCTCTGTTTGGGCAGCTGTGTGAACCAATCCGAGGCAGGGCCTGCGAATGTGGTTATGAATGTTCTAAGCAATAATGCGTCATTATCTTGAATGTCGAAGCATTGGTTTAGAAATCGTGTAACATGTTCCTGTGCGTCCTCTTCACCTTTAAAAACTACCAATTGAGGCAACTTGAAGTGTTCGGGGTAAAGAGGTGTAGGCACTGAGGGATGCACCGGATTATTGCGGAGTAGACGTAATGTGGGTTTTTGATGCCTAGCAGCTTTTGTCTCCACAGACTCCAAACGCTCCAATAGCGCTTGGTATGCATCGAAAGATTTTATTTATTCTTCTCTTGTTCGCTCTTGTGGCAAGTTATGGTAAACTGGAGGCCTATGGAGGGGTGGCCGAACGACTTCCTTCCTGCCTTGATGGGAAGTTTCAACATATTCTTCTTCTGGTTCATACTCCTCATAAAATTCTTGAGGAGTCTTAGGGCGAAACCTATGACCCTGATCAAGCTCTTGCTGAAGTTACCCATCATTGTTTCGAGAAGTTGCCTCCCTCTCGAATCTATGGGGTCTTGGAGGTAGAGCTTGATGAGGTCGTGGAGACCTGTCTTGCGCCAATGGATTACACCTCTCATACTGTTCAACTCTTTGGATGTGAGGGGTTGGCCCCCTCTCAGGTATTTCATATCGTAACTCATCTGCTTCGCGTTGCATGCGTTCTTTATCCAAGTGGTATTGATACTCTATCTCTTGCTGACTTTGTTTAAGCCGCATGATTTGGGCTTGACGAATGGTATATCTCGGCGACACGAGTCAATTTGATCTACCCTATTTTGTTCGGAAGGTTCAAATGTTCCTCCTATGGGTTTACCTCGGTTTTGATGCTCTAAAATCTCAAGGGGTCACTTCCCTCCGTCGAGGTAGGCGTATGTGCTCGAGGTTCGGCCTCAAGGGGTGATCATGATATCCTACTGGTGCGGAAATGCAAGGTTCTCGCATTGTTTGTTGCCCTCGAGGAATGCGATGGTTTTCCTCATACTCCCTTTCACGGGTGTAAATGGGATGGGCGGAGTTAGGTCACCCTATGTAAGGAGCCCTGTGCTCCGAATTTGGTCTCTCTGTTCGGATGATAGGTAAAGAAGGGACGCCATATCCACGTTGTCCCTCCAAATGGACAGTGTGCCTGTTTAGCGCTTCATCGCGTTGTGGCCACTCATGCCTAGCTTCAAGAGGTGATTCTCTATTTATGTCAAGGTCTACATGTAAGGCATCTTCCTGAAAGGGGCTGCTTTGAATAGGCATACCCCACCGAGGATTCTGAATTGGATTCTTTTGTAGGTTTTACCTATAAGGCGGTATGACCAAATCCTTAGGACTGAAGTGAAGGCGACTTGCGCTTGCTTTTTGTGTACCTTCCGGAGCTTATGCCCTTCATTGGGCTTGACTGCGGGTGTACACCATTGCGGTGCTTCTATGCTATCTAAATAAGTTTTTATCTTGTTTTTATGATTTTCTTTTTTTTGTCTACACTAAGCAGAATTAAACACACACATTCACAAAACCGTGATTATCTCTTTTAAGGATTCTTGGTGTGTCCTAAATTGGTTTAGTGCATTTTGATGTTTTGTTTTGTTTTTGTAGGTTTTGTAGAACGTTTAAATGCATCATGTAGGCTCTTATAACTCCAAAAAGGTCGCCCCTTCAATATACCAGCCAGGCCGATATACCAACCTCTCTATATACTCGTCCTTATGAGAAGGAGATTATAGGTACGTGAGAGAAGAAGGTACATGGTACGTAGGCGGTACGGAAGGGGGATTGTCCTGTTAATGGCACCTACCATAGAAAACTTATCCTCGCGCGCATGGAATCACCCCAGCTATGCTCGGTCTGTCTTCGTCAGGATTTACGCCTAACAACAGTTGACAATTGGGAAATGGATGCAAATCAAGCCAAGGTGGTGATTAAATCCACAAATGGTCTTGATCAAGGGCTGGGGTCTTACGACCAGCTCCTTGGTTTAAAATTGTTTCGTGATGTGTGTGGGATTCGTTTTATTCAACAAAAATGAAACTAGCATACATGACTTTTCCTAATGCAATGCAAGATTAAATGAAAACAATTAAAGAAACAGAAACAGAAACAAAAAATTTAACAGAGATGATAAAAATCCCTACCTCTTCTCTGCCTACTCCAGTTGCTTCTGAATTTTTGCTCTGAAAATCCACAGACAGGAATTCGTCCCTCTGGGAGACGAATTGCAGAACATAATTCGTCCCTCCCAGAGACGAATTTGAATTCATCTCAGGGTCAAACGAATTACAGTTAAGAATTCGTAGCAGTCAGAGACGAATAGCAGTCTGCAACAAAAAAAATGTACCTGTCAAGCACAAACACAAAACTTTGATCGGTTTACGTGATTTTAAAAATAGGGAACAGGTCCCACCATGATCGCCACTGAAAGCACGAGATTCCGGGCAAAGGAAACACCAAGTGCGATTGCATTCAAAATAAAGTACGCTTAAGTCCTAGAAACGTAAATTGCGTGAAATGGAAAAGAAACACATTGGAAGAGACACAAGCAAATAGATATAACACAGCCCTTTCATTAATTTCCCTTGATCTCTGTTACAATGACGTCTCCTCCCTTTTCAGGGCTAGGAGCGCAAATAGAGTTTGATTACAATCACTGAACGATTCCTCTTTTCACGTGCCCATGATTGAAATGGGCAGGCTAAGATGATGTCGCAACTGATGTCGATGAGTTCTTCGCCTCTGCTGCTTCTCTTGTGAACAAAGAAATGACCAAGACGTCAGTAGCACCTGCTGCAAATGAAAAGCGTTTGCTCTCTAAAACTAACGAAATATGCATGTAAATATTTGCCCAAACAAGTAATTACGGTGAATCCAAATTGCTTCAAAACTTGACAGAAGATAAGAAAAGTTACCGAAGGCCATCGCTATCGAGGTAGCTGGCCAATCCACCTTCAACTGGAATTCGTCCCTGGGCAGGACGAATTCTGACTGCAATTCGTCCCTGGGTGGGACGAATTCTTCTGTGTTGAGGAAATCGACCTGCTGCTGCTCTAATGTCGGATTTCGAGACCTGCAAAATGCCTGAAAATAGGGGGGTTATGTAATTGGGGCCATTTTGGGACGACCCAGATGGTCGGATTTTCCCAATTTGGCCTCCACCCTCGGGAATTTGACCTTGACACCTGCAAGTTAGCGAGACGACAAAGCAATACAAAACATCCTAAAATTTGACCAAAAGTTACAAAATTGCAGCTATGGATTAATCAGACCTAATAACATAAAATGCAATCTAAAAAATGATCTAAAATGCTCAAAAACTAAAAATAGGACTTGGGAGGTGCGAGGGTGCCCAAGTGGGCCTCCCACTATTGGCCCTCGATTTTGGAGCCAATCCACCAGGGATGGGCCCAAAACCTTTTAGGATTGGGGGGTCGGAAAATTGGTAGGTTCAGGTGTCCATGCGTTGGATTTGGGTAAGGTTTGAGCTTCCAAAGGCCACCCAACAACCTCCCTTGCAAAAGAGATTGGTGGATGTGGGAAGGTGAACCAAGAGGGATGCTAGTGGGTCTTCAATTCGGCAACACTTCGTTGCTTGAAAACTCCTTTAACCTGTATGTTTTGGGTGAGAAAAGTCCCACATTTTATAGACCCAAGGGGTCTCTTTTGGGAGGGAAGCACAAATGCCATGTGTTGGCCATAGGCGCCATGTGGCAGTCTTGTCTTCCCATGAGGGAGGGGAGTCCGCCATTGACTTGAGCTTTGATAAATGCTTTTTGTAATAGTCTTCTAACGGCCCCTCTGTCCACTTACACATGCGTGCAAGGCAGGAGACCTTAACTGACTATTCTGGGCTGCCACTTGGCACCATTTGCCTTTTTGCCCGTTAAGCTTAGAATTCATCCCACCCAAGGACGGATTCAAAATTCGTCCTGGGGTGGGACAGATTCTATTTTGAATTCGTCCCGGGGTGAGACGAGTACTGGGCAAAGTGTCAAAGTGTGCCAAATTGCTTCTTGACCTTACAAAATTGCTATGAAAGTGGTTAAGACCACTGTTTAACCTCTGAGGGCTGCCCTGGGGGCTGTGTTTGTCAAAGCGATCAGTGTTTGCAGTCACATAATCGGATTGGTGCTGTTTTGGTGTCTACACTGGCATTCTTAATCCAGTATGTAATTTACATATGGTGATTGATGGATCTTAAAACTTAATTATGTCCTTAACATTTAAAATAAAATAAAAAATTATCTTATATAATATTAAAAAGTAAATATAATAAAATGAAATAATTTTAATTATATGGTGTACAATTTTTTTTTTTAAATTCAAACCTTGAATATCTTAATTAGAGTTTTAGAGAAGGAAATGGTACTGTTAATTAAAATGAAATAAGATATTATCATTTTTTAGAAAAGTAATAAAACAAAGGAAAATGGAGGATTCTTTAATACATCTCATAAATATCTTTTTAATAATAATAAAAAAGAAAGAATTATTGGAATTGTGGCTTGTTGTTTTGCTCCACAAACATCACAAGCCTACACCAAAAAAAAAAAAGGGCATGGATTGTTAGGATCCATATCTAGCTTTTAAAAAAGATATTTCATCATACTTTCAACATGGAGAGACATTTCTAATAGGGAATTTCAATGCAAAAATAGCAGCAAGCAAACTAGCATGCCAAGTAACAAGGAGGATCTGGATAGCAACCCATTATGGCTAGCCAGAAAGTAAAATTAATAATGGAAAATGTGCTCAAAGGATAAAGGGACCATTAATCGTTTTGGTAAAGAATTATTGAAATTTTGTAGCATAAATGGTCTAATCATTTGGAGTGATATTAGTATGTGAATGAATATGGAA
Organism: Wollemia nobilis; assembly: GCA_028583015.1. Classification (NCBI taxonomy): domain Eukaryota; kingdom Viridiplantae; phylum Streptophyta; class Pinopsida; order Araucariales; family Araucariaceae; genus Wollemia; species Wollemia nobilis. Next base: position 7,602,138 of record JAQPPZ010016348.1, read on the forward strand.
AATGCGTATGTAGAAGTTACAATGGGGTAAGTGTTGTTGATAATCATATTTGATGGCAAGGCCTATAGAGAACATAATGGAAGTAGATAGTAAAGAACTCCAAACAAAATTAAAATCATATCACACCCCAATTTGTATAAAATTAACATGACATGAAAGTAATCACCAAATAAAACAAATATAACCAAAAAAAGAAATCTATAGTAAACTAAATATCCTCATGACCCAAGAGAATTGCTTAATATTCAAGGAAGTAGTGAAAAACACAATGCAAGGGGAGTGTTGGCATTTTTGCCACATTTTTTTTGTTGTTACTAATCATGCAAGAGAATGCACAAATTGTAGAGATACTCATTCTTCTATTTGTCCCTCCAAGCACTTTGAAAGGGAAAATACAAAAATCTCTACAAGTTTTGTGTTAGAGCAAAGTAACTGAAAGATGTCGTGATATCGCGACCTGTTGCAGTTTTACGGCGTTCGATGAAGAAAAGAGGTAAGTAAAAAAAATGCCAGGATATCGCGATATGTCGCATTTTCACGACCTGTTGCGTTTTCACGGCTAAAAGCAACCAAAGGAAGCAAGGGAGTAAAATTGTCACGATATCGCGACATGTTGGATTTTCGTGCTAGGAAACAAAAAGGGAGCAATCAAGGAAAAATTGTCGCGATATCGTGACATGTCGCATTTTCGCGACTTGCAGTGGCAACAGAGCACAGTGATAGAAAATGTCACGATATCGCGACATGTCGCATTTTCGCGACCTGTCCCATTTTCACGGAAGGGCTGAAGATAACACAAGGCGAAAGAAAGATGTCGCGATATCGTGACAGTTTTGGAAACAAAGTGCAAGAAAGAGGAACTTGTCACGATTTCATGATAGGAAGCGGCAACGACAGAGAAGGCAAGAAATTGTCACGATTTCGTGACATGTTTGGGTAGAAGGGCAAAGCGCGGAGAAATGTCACGATTTCGCGACATGTCGCATTTTCGCGAGGAGGAAGTACGGAGGCAGCTAGATAGTACGGAATGTCGTGATTTCATGACATGACGAATTTTCATGGCCGAACAGCAACAAAGTAGAAGAAGATGGAAACATGTCATGATTTCGTGACTTGTTGCAAATGAAAGGACAAAATGGAGAAAATGTTGCGATATCGTGACATGTCGCATTTTCGACACCTATCACGTTTTCGTGGTGATAAAGCAGAAAAGACAACACCGAGTGAAAGATGTCATGATTTCGTGACATATTTCAGTTTTGCGATAAGGAGTAGCGAAGAAGAAAATATAGAGGAGAATGTCACGATTTCATGACATGTCATTGAGACAAGGCCAAGGAAGAGAAAGATGTCACAATTTCGTGACATGTCATGATTTTGCGACATGGTGAGTTTTCGCGACTTGGAGCAGCGAAGAAGGCAGGCAAAGGAAAATGTTACGAAATCGTGACACGTCACGATTTCATGACTTGCAAGAAGAGAAAGCTGAACGATGAGAAAACGTCACGATTTCGTGACATGTCACATTTTCATGACTGGTGGCAAAAAGAGAAAGCAGTAAGGTAAAAGTGTCATGATTTCGTGACATGTCGCATTTTCGTGACCTGTCTCATTTTCATGACAGAAGCAACAACAAAGGCCCGATACAGTTCAGTCTGCATTTTTCCTCCAGAATTGCATAGGAGAACATGAGGAGAAGATAAGGATCAAATAAAATCTCTCCAACTAATTTTGAGATCGTGGTCAAAGAAGTCTCCAAGATTAAATGTTGTTGTTTACCTATGTGCGCAAGATGGAAGAACATGAGGCAGTTTTCGATGCCACCAAAATTAAAGATGCCTCCAGTATTAAAAGCTCCTGTTCGTGATCTCCTAACAACTTCCAGCCTGCCTCGATAATGGTCATTTAATGAAGAAATATGGTCCCTTGGTCCGAGGCAGATTAAGGGGGATTGTTTCTCTTTTCAAGTGCCTATTTTGTGGACCTCTTCTTCGAAATCTGTTTTATGTATTAAATGCTGTGATTCGAAAGGAAGAGGGAAGGCCTCTATAAATACCAATGTAAAATCTCAAGCAAAAGGAGGAAGACCTTTTTGCAAAAATTGAAGCAAAGATCCTAGATGCATTTTGCTCTATTCTTAGTGTCTTTTGGAGTTGGTGATCCAAACTGTTGTTCAAGTTTTGCTTTTTGTTTGAGTCACTTCTATTAGTCTAGTGTTAATATAAGTTGAATTCTACTATTTTGGATTTGGTTGTATTTGCATTTGAACGTTTGGAGTACAATTGGAAGCGAACTTACGGCTAATGCTTGATCCAATTTTTGTATATGCATTCTAAGAATCAGTTGCTATTTAGCTTCAAGATCTAGTTGAGGTTATTTGTTGTTTGAGGTTGTTCTCCCCATTAACTATTGGCTTCGGCCATATTTCCATCTCTTTTTGTTATTTCCCATTTCTTTCTACATTTCCCATTTCTTTCTTGCATCCTTATCTTGAAACAAGTTTAGACTAGTTTGGGAGCCAGCCCTCTCTGGAGATTGGCCCGGGAGACTTCTCTTTCTCTCGGCCTTTCAATGTTGGCCGAGTCTAGGGTGCACAAGTGATGAAATCTTGTACTTAGGCAGATTTGTGTCCAATAGTTTTTGGCACGCCCGATGGGACAGACTGTTTTTGTCTTAGAAAGATCCATAATCGGTGGGATAAGCACTATTTCGAGTTGACACTCACAAGTCCCATTTTTTGACACTCGGAGGAATCAAGATTTTGATGAACTATCTTGACCTCAAAGCGGAGATTGTAAGTTCATCTGGTGACTCTACTGAAGGTGACTGTATAGTACCTAGAAATTTCCAATCCTGAAGCTGGTGAAAATCTTTGAATCTTTGCTTCATGATCACGAGATCAAGTGCCAAAGAATCGAAAGATCCAGTTGAATTCTTTGAGATTGATGTCCAAAACTGGAGGGAGCGCTCAAGATTGGTAAGTCCTATGAACCCATCATTTGTTGTTTCTTCACAGGCAGCGGGTCAATTTGTGCCATCTTCGACTCCTCCCAGTACTGCTACGAGCTTAGATCCAAATCCTACGATGCAAATGGCTGGTCAACAACCTCCTCCACAACGAGTTCTTGCTTGGAACGATTCGGGAGCGTTGGACCTGCCTTTTCAAAATCCAGTTCCTGTTGCAGCAATAAAAGCCTTGCCTACATACGATGGGACTGGAAAGACAATGTACGAGCATGTGTTAGATGTGGCAACCTTGGCTTCAATTCATAATATCACAGATGAAGATGTCATGATCAAATTGCTCGTCCTGTCACTCCGAGGTAAGTTGTTGTGCTTGGTATAGATCCTTGTCTCCCAACTCCATAACTTCATGGGATCAATTAGCAGAGATGCTAATCCAAGGGTTCAATGAGCAAGCAGACCCATTTTCTTTAGTGCATCAATTTAATAATATCAAGAGGCATCCTCAAGAGGAGATAGTGGATTTCAATGTTAGGTTTGCCCAAACTTGGCAGAGAGTTCTTGACGGTCTTCGCCCTACTCATGAACAAGCAACATTGTACTTTCTTAGGGCTTTCCATTCAGATATTGGTATGAACATTAGGATGTCCAATGTTCAAACCTTTCCTGCACTATATGCCCAGGCACAGAAGGCTGAGGCCGATCTGATTGCCATTGGGAAATTGCCTCCGAAAATGACTATGCCTATTTTTCCCGAGCTTCCACAATACCAGCATACAGGTGCAGCCCCTACATCTTACACTGCTCCATCCATGTACCCTTCATCTTCATGGAATCCTCCCATACCCTCAGTACCTATGATTCCCATTCCACAGATAACCTCTCCACTTCCAACTCCTGCATTACCTTCTCCACCAGTTCCATTACCTCTACCTGCACCGCTTGTGTCCTCAAGCCCAGATCCTCAATTGGCTATTTTGCAAGAAATTCAGTCGACCATGAGAGCTCTCACTAACAAGGTGACATCTATGGAATGGAGAGAGGCGGAGAGGAACTCTCAGCCACGAAGATTTTTTTTGGTGGTAACTAGAGAGCAAGTTGCTCCTAGCAAGGCTATAGAGAAAGTACCTGAGAGGAACTCAACGATCCTGGTAAGTGAAGAGGTGGCCCTTCTGAAGTTTCACATGAGCCTTCTTACTGGTGTTCTTCCCGCAATGATCCACATGATGAGTCCACTTGCATGGTCCACCAAAATTATTTGCAAGTTCTTGCGGGAAGCCATGTAAACATGATTCGAGAGGTGGATCTTAATTCCGTGATGTCTCTTGAGGAACACATAGCAGTCTTGACACGCAGCGGCAAGAAACCAATGTTGGTAGATCCGGCTAAGATGGAGCCATTGAAAGTGCCTCCTGTACAAGCAACAAAGTAGCAAATACCTGCAAAGATTCATGATCCTCTAGCTCCACAACAACCACCTATTTTTCCGAAGGATCCGCTTCCACCACAAGTAAAAGAGAAGGAACAAGCTTTTGTCTCTCAGCCGCAAGCAAAAACAAAGGAACAAGCTAGAGAGACACTGTGGTATCCATCATTGACTAAACGACAACGAGTGGAGGCCACCCAACAATATAGAAGCAAATTTGAATCTACTAGTGGAGGGAAAGAGCAGATCTCGATGGAGTACAACATCGTTGAAGAACTCAAAAGGATACCAGCTAAGGTAAGTCTGTATGACACCTTGCAGCTGCTTGGACAGGTAAATCTCTTACAAGAATCCCTGAAGACCACACAAAGTAAGGGGAAGGCTCCAACCTAGGTAGTTATGTCTCAAACTCTGACCTCTTCAGTCACTAGAAAAAATAGACCACCCCCATTTTATTTGTCACTCAGGATGGAGGGTTGGATAGTGCACAACTGCATGATTGATTCTGGTGCTGCGACAACTGTCATGCCAAAGGCAGTTTGTGAAGTCATGGGTATGGAGTATACAAGAAGTAGCCCTGGTGTCTTGCAGTTGGATGGGACTCCCATGAAAATAGTGGGTGTAATCAAGGATGTTCCTATTGCTCTACATAGTATGCCTCAAATTATAGTAATTCAAGAGGTAGTTGTGGTTGATTTGGAACCATATTTCAGTATGTGTTTGTCGAGAGAATTCACTGCCAAGCTGGGAGGCTACCTTTCTCTGGATTATTCTCACTTGGAGATTCCTTTCAAAGGATGAAGAATCCGTATTTACAATAAGAAGCCTTCTACTTTTCATATAGAGAAGATAGAAGAAGAAGAAAAGTCCAAACATTCTGTCAACATGATAACTGAAGAATTGGACAATCCTGATTTAATGGATGAAGTCCTGGATGAGCTTTGCTTAGAGGATGAGTTTTCAATGCTCAATTTTAATGCCATGATGGAAACTAAAATTGGTTGTTACTCCATTACAAAGCCTGAAGAGGTTGAAGTAGAGTTGCCTCCTGATCAAGTTGGTCAAGACTCTATGCTAGACTAGCTCTATTTCGATGGAGCACGATACAAAAATGACATTGGAGCTGGGATTGTTCTAGTATTACCTTCTGGAATTCAACGATCCTATTCATACCAGTTGACCTGGAGCTGCACAAATAATACAATAGAATATGAGGCTTTATGCCTAGGTCTCAAGAAGGTTGAGAAACTTGGAGCACGACAGTCGCAAATCTTTGGTGACTCCGAGCTGATTATCAATCAGGAGACCAATAAGTGTGTGTTCAAGGTCTGGGATCCAGGAGATCATAGAGCCATGTTTTGGTATGTGTCTCTCCTGAGAGTTCACAACTAAATTCGGGGGTTACCTTGTACATAAGAAAAAATAAAAAAAAAATAAGAAAAAGAAGAAAAGAACACAAAAAAAATTCGTTAACTTCGGCTCCTTTTGCACGCGAGCCCGCAGGTATGTTTATTTCTCTTTCTTTTTCTTTTCCTTCCCAGCAGTTAGTGGCTTCCCCTCTACTTCATTCCCTTCCTCTCCTACTCCTTCTTCTTCTGCAAATAATCAAGCCACTACTGTTGTTTCTACTCCCCTCTCTGATGTTCCTTTTTCTTCACTTCCCCTTTCTTCTAATCCTTTGTCTTTTGAGCACTTCTCCATAGTTCCTACCACTTTCTCCATTCCATCCACTTCCATTTCATTATCTGTTTCCCAGCAGCTGGTAGCACAGTAGCACCCTCTTCAGTTGTTGTATCTACCACTTCTACTCCTCCATCTTCCACCATTCCATCATTCACCATTCCCATTCCATGGCCTGCGCATCCGCTGGTCATCATTCCATTCATTTCCATTTTTTCAACTCAGGTGCTTTTCACTACTGCCATGGAGATCCTTTCACAGCACCTGGTGATTACCCAGCTCCACCGAGCTAGGCAAAATGCAGTCGTTCAAGAAATAAGGGAAGTTCTGCTATTCTACAAATTTCTGTTGAAGATCCTATTTTGAGTGCCGAGTGCCAGCAAGAGCTTGTTGCAGCAGCCCGCAGAAACATCCAACATCAACCAACACTCACTTTTTCTGCCCCTCCAGCTTCTTGACTCTGTTGCCCAATGGATAAAGGCCTGAGATTCGTGCATACAACAGAACTGTATACCCCGTGAGCCGCCAAGAATGTTGGCATTTTTGCCACATTGTTTTTGTTGTTACTGTTCATGCAAAAGAATGCACAAATTGTAGAGATACTACAAGTTTCTGTGTTCAGAAAGGTGAAAATACAAAATCGCTCAAGTTTTCGTGTTGAGAGCAAAAATCAAAGATGTCGCGATATCGCGACATGTCGCATTTTCTGCAACTGTTGCGGTTTCACGGCGTCCAAATGCAGAAAAAGAGCTAAGCATAGAAAATGTCACGATATCGCGACATGTCACATTTTCATGACCTATCGCGTTTTTGCGGCTAAAAGCAGCCAAAGGAAGCAAGGAGTAAAACTGTCGTGATATCGCGACATGTTGGATTTTCGTGCTAGGAAACAACAAAGGGAGCAGTCAAGGCAAAATTGTCGTGATATCGTGACATGTCACATTTTCATGACTTGCAGTGGCAACAGAGCATAGTGATAGAAAATGTCGCGATATCGCGACATGTCGCATTTTCGCGAAAGGGCTAAAAATAACACAAGGAAGAAGAAAGATGTCACGATATCATGATAGTTTTGGAAACAAAGTGCAAGAAGAGAAACTTGTCACGATTTCGCGACAAGAAGCGGCAACGAAGGAGAAGACAAGAAATTGTCACGATTTCGTGACATGTTGGGGCGAAAGGGCAAAGCGCGAAGAAATGTCATGATTTCACGACATGTCACGTTTTCGCGAGGAGAAAGCAAGGAAGCAGCCAGATAGTACGAAATGTCGCGATTTCACGACATGACAATTTTTGGAACAAAAGCAACAAAGTACAAGAAGATAGAAACATGTCACGATTTCGTGACTTTTTGGAAATGTCCGATGTCGCGACATGTCGCATTTTCGTGACCTGTCATGTTTTCGCGATGATAAAGCAGACAAGACAAGACGAGTGAAAGATGTCACGATTTCGTGACATGTCTCATTTTTGCGATAAGGAAGTAGCAGAAGGAGCCCAAATAGAGGAGAATGTCGTGATTTCATGACATGTCCCATTGTGACCAGGCTCAAGGAAGAGAAAGATGTCACGATTTTGGGAGATGTCACGATTTCGCGACATGGTGAGTTTTCGCGACTTGGAGCAGCGAAGAAGGCAGGCAAAGGAAAATGTCATGATTTCATGACATCACAATTTCATGACTTGCAAGAAGAGAAAGCTGAATGATGAGAAAATGTCATGATTTCGCGACATGTCACATTTTCATGACTGGTGGCAAAAAGAGAAAGTAGTAAGGTAAAAGTGTCACGATTTCATGACATGTCGCATTTTCGTGACCTGTCTCATTTTCATGACAGAAGCAACAACAAAGGCCCGATACAGTTCAGTCTGCATTTTTCCTCCAGAATTGCATAGGAGAATGTGAGGAGAAGATAAGGATCAAATAAAAGCTCTCCAACTGATTTTGAGATCGTGGTCAAAGAAGTCTCCAAGATTAAATGTTGTTGTTTACCTATGTGCGCAAGATGGAAGAACATGAGGCAGTTTTCGATGCCACCAAAATTAAAGATGCCTCCAATATTAAAAGCTCTTGTTCGTGATCTCCTAACAACTTCCAGCCTGCCCCGATAATGGTCATTTAATGAAGAAATATGGTCCCTTGGTCCGAGGCAGATTAAGGGGGATTGTTTCTCTTTTCAAGTGCCTATTTTGTGGACCTCTTCTTCGAAATCTATTTTATGTATTAAATGTTGTGATTCGAAAGGAAGAGGGAAGGCCTCTATAAATACCAATGTAAAATCTCAAGCAAAAGGAGGAAGACCTTTTTGCAAAAATTGAAGCAGAGATCCTAGATGCATTTTGCTCTATTCTTAGTGTCTTTTGGAGTTGGTGATCCAAACTGTTGTTCAAGTTTTGCTTTCTGTCTGAGTCACTTCTGTTAGTCTAGTGTTAATATAAGTTGAATTTTGTTGTTTTGGATTTGGCTGTATTTGCATTTGAACGTTTGGAGTACAATTGGAAGCGAACTTATGGCTAATGCTTGATCCAATTTCTGTATATGCATTCTAAGAATCAGTTGTTGTTTAGCTTCAGGATCTAGTTGAGGTTATTTGTTGTTTGAGGTTGTTCTCCCCATTAACTATCGGCTTCGGCCATATTTCCATCTCTTTCTATTATTTCCCATTTCTTTCTGCATTTCCCATTTCTTTCCCGCATCCTTATCTTGAAACAAGTTTAGACTAGTTTGGGAGCCAACCCTCTCTGGAGATTGGCCCGGGAGACTTCTCTTTCTCTCGGCCTTTCAATGTTGGCCAAGTCTAGGGCGCACAAGTGATGAAATCTTGTACTTAGGCAGATTTGTGTCCAACAGGGAGGAAAAAGAAACAAAAGATAAATAATCAATAGTCATGATTTAAAAAGTATAATTCAAGATGTATTAAAAGGGTGCAAAAGATCAAATATTAGGAAGAATAAAAAGATATTCATCTAAAGAGAGGTTAAGGAAGGTATTAAAAATTTGGTAATATATAGGGATTAGGACATGGATGGAGTACAAGTACAATAATAAAATTTATGAGTAGAGGACTTAGCCTCCCACATCAAGAGTATATTAAACAGCATCATCCAATATGTCTTTCCAAGGAAATGGACGAGAAGTTTAGCAATACTTACTCAAGAGTAGAAACATAAATTATCCTTCAAGTTATAGAACCATTATGGTCAATCCCTTGTTTGTAAAGTTGTTTAGGAGTATGATAAAGAGTAGAATTATCAAGTAAGTAGAACAATAAATAAAGAGGAAAAAATGATAAAAAAAATATAAACCAAAACACTCAATAATAGACCATAGCATCACTTTGATTTATATAATTAAAAAGATAGAATTAAAAAGGATAAGCCTATTGTTCCTTTGTGGACTTCAAGAAAGCTTTTAAAATAGTGCGTAGAAGTAAACTATGGAGTATAATGAAGGACATAGACATATTAAAATAACATAGAATAGTACTTTAGAGAATTTATGAAAAGATCTAAGAAAAAAATAAAACTCAAGTGGGTCCATTAGAATGATTAGAAGTAACATACGGAATAAAGAAGGATACCCAATATCCCTTACTTTATTTGGTTTATATATTGACAAATTAGAAGAACAGGTAAATAAAATAGGAGATGGTATTCATTTTGGAGAACATGTATTGAGGCTTCTTTTGTATATAGATAATATCATTTTGATTGTTAGGTAAAACTGGGTGTAGAAAGAACACCTAAAGGCCTTATAGAACTTTTTTAAGGAGATAGGCATGTAATTACACACCAACAAAACTAAGATTTTAATCTCCAACAAAAAAAAATCAATTGAATTTTCATTTTGAAGGGATTCTCCTAGAAGAAGTAATAGAGTATATTTATATTGATATAGGTTTTAATAAGATTAGATGGGAACATATGTAAGGAAGAGAATTTTTGGAGGATGGACAACACTTTTGCATTACAAAATATAAGTAGAGAGCTAAATTATGGGACTGAAAATCTATATAGATTTTTTTGTGCTATTAGTGGTACCAATGGTGATATATGTGTGTGAAATATAGGATAGCAACACATTACACATAAAATGATAGAGAATATTTAGAAGCATTTGATTAGAAAAAAAAGCTTAAAATTAAAGCTTTAATTTTATATGATATAATTCTAATAAAACCATGTACCTTCCGTTAAAGGTAGTCATATAGATAGATATAAATAGATGACCTATGTTTAGAATAGTAGAAGATATGAACAAAAGAAAGAATACATGGATAAAACAAAACAACAAGTGGATGAAAAATGGAATACTAACTTGAATGAATGCCCAAATAATAACAAAGACATAAATACATTTTTAAAATAAAAACTTAGAGAAGTTATATGAGAAAATAATTTAGGAAGTAAAAGAGAATATTATCTTGATAATTTAATTGTATGTATGACCATCGTCAAAAGGGCTATATAGAAGAAAAAAATTAATTGAAAAATAAAGATATTCATGGCCAAATTAAAGACTATCTTGTACTAACATAGATATGAAATAGGAAGATGCAAGGTTATGCATAAGGGGTTGGACTCAAAATGTACTTGTAAAAAAATGGTGAATCCTAATCAAAATCAAGGTGAATCATGGAGAATCCTAAGAAAATAAAATTGAGCATCTTCACACCAAAATTTGGGGTATTTGAAGCCCTAAAATGTAAGGTCATATTTGAGGCCACTTTTGACCTATTAAATTATCTTATAACTTCATAAAAATACCACCATTAGATCAGGCTTAAAAAGAGCTTTCCAACGAGTACAAATATGCCTATGTTTGGATATATATTATGGCAAATTGACCCTAAGAAAAAATTGATCCTGAAAATTTTAGGTGAATGGGCCGACGTCGAGGGTCCTCATATTCACCAATTTCAAATTTTGAAAATCCTAATATTATCCCAATTGGTGAATAGTCGCCACTATGCATAACCTTGGGAAGATGGCAAGGACCAAAAGAGAAATGGGAGGATATGATATGTAACTTTTTACACATCAATGGTAGCTTAGACAAAGAGGAACTTTAAGATTTATTTTTTTGTTGAAGTAATAAGGAATTCATCCCTAGTTGTGTCACCCATTGTACTTCAAAAATAAACTTTATTTTTGAATATGAGGTATGTAGAGATATTCTAACTAGCAACACATCATTATAAATTGGACATAGAGGCTGAATTATGAGACTAGAAACCTATATGGATTTTATTTGTGCTATTTGTAGTATCAATGTTGTTATATGTGTGTGAAATATGGTCTAACAACACATTAGACTTAAAAAAAATGCAAATAAATAGGATTCAAAAGCATCTTATTATAAATAAATTTGAAATAAAAGCTTTCATTTTAATTGATATTATTCTAGAAAAACCATGTACCTTCCATAAAAGGTAACTATTATATATTTTTTAGGATATTTATAGAAAAATCAAATATATGGATATAAATAGATGGCCTAAGTTTAGAATACTAGATAATATGAACAACAGTAAAAATACATGGATGAAATAAAATAAGTGGATGTCAAATAGAATATTAACTTGAATGAATGCCCAAATAATAATAAAGACATAAAGGTATTTGTTAAGAAAAAAATTGAAGAATTTATATGGGATAATAATTTAAAAATAAAGAGAGAACATTAACTTGATAAATTTAATCCTGTGTGTGATCATCATCAAAAGGTCTATATAGAAGTAAACATCAATTAAAGAGCAAAGATTTTAATGGCTCAATTGAGTACTAGCTCACACCAACTTATATATGAAAGAAGAATATGCAAGGTACCAAAAGAGAAATGGGAGGACATTATATGTGTCTTTTACATGTCAAGGGTAGTTGAGACAAAGAATAACTTTATTTTGTAATGTGAGGCATGTATTAATATTCGAGCTAGATATGTTGATACTCTAGCAATGGAATCAATGCAATTGAGGTTCATGCTAGAACATCTTCCTTCAAAAAATAATTCAAAAATATATTTGATATGAATGGAGAAATGCACTAGAGTACCCATGTATGTCGGGCCAAAATATGATAGTAAACTTTATATCATACTCAATACAATTATTTTCCAAATATTATCACGGGATATATATGGTTTTATTGTACTATCTATTTCAATTCAAATAGATCAAAATCAAGTGGATGTTCAACTTATTCTTCCCAAACATCAATCAATTTCAAATTATTTGATGGATCAAGTGAAACACAAGTCAGTTGACTCAAATTTCTCTAAAAAAAAAGAAAAAAAGAAAAAAAAATCATTTATCCCTGAAAGTAATAATAATCAGATCATTCCAAGCTGCAAGAATTTCAAGTGTTAACAAAACACCACATTCAACCAAAACAATAATTTGAAAGTAAATTGATACCATTAGATTATATGCAAAACTAAGAACAATAATATTATATATTAGATCTGGAAAAAGGAACTTCATCAACAAGTACAATGAAGTGCCTCACTTATAAAGACAAGGATGATCAACCATAGTTGTATGATCAAACTAAGGATAAATATTCGTTGTATAAAATGAATATCTGATATGGTCCATAGATATGTAACCACTATGGGGAGAATGAATCTCAACCTTTCAAATATACCTAAAAATATCCCCATAACCTCTAGGAATAGTCAAACCTAAAAATATCTTCATAATATATATGAAATAAATATGTAATATATCATAATATCTAAATAATATAAATGAAAAATCCACACATAAGTGGGTGGGGAAAATACATGGGATAGCTAAATAAAAAATAAATAAATTACCTAGGTGAATATGAGCTAAGGTAAACAACGTACTCTAATACTCCCCCTCAAGTGAAGCTAGGTGCCAAAAAATAAAGTGGCATATCCAAAGTATGAGTTTCGGCAACAGGACCTAATCAGGTACTCATGTACAATGTGTATCCGGAAGCTCTCAAACCATAAGTGGGAAAAAAACCATCCTAATAGAAAGAGAGAAGAAGTAATAATGGAACTAAGGAGTGCCCCCAACACCCCCCTAGGACAATGAGCTTCATGAATAAATCCTATGAAGAAGTGGATACCTCTGCAATGAACAATGTATCTTCCACTAGAAAGAAAGTAGCTATGAAGCATCCAACAAATATCTTCCCACTCTAAGTTATTATGAAAATATGGGAACAAAATGTAGAATGATGATGTAGAATCCTTTAAACTAAGCTGAAGTGAAGAAGATGCCATAAATGAATTATGAAATGAATCTCCAAGAAAGTAGAATCCCAAATTAACACCAAAATAGGTTAGAATATTGTCCCAATCAACATCTAAAAGATCAATTTGCACAAAACCATGAGTGTGCAAAAGTGAAAGAGATGTGTGAAGAGCATCCATCAAGGAAGAATCACCAATATCCTGCTACATAAGTTATGATGAGTCCATGGAAGCAGCATGAGAAATAAGTGTATGATTAGAAGCCTTGAAAGAATAAACATGGTCTTTAGGATCTCCAAGTGAGAGTTCGATCAAATATAAAATATTTGTATCCAAATCATGTAGGAGTACATTATACAATGTGAAAAAAACATGAGAATAAAATGGTGGACAATGTGGCTCACTCAAACAAGGATAGCACAACAAAAAAGGGTCCACAAAGGAATAAGTACATGGAGGAGATAAAATGTATAAATCATCATCAAATAAATGAGTGAGGTCCTCATACATGTTAAGAAAATCACATGTGTAACTCTCAATGAAGAGAGAGGCAACACCATCCAAGAAGTCATTTGTTTGTTAGTATGTAACATGCCATGAAATATCTATTGTATATGCTACAATATCAACATAATCATCCAATACAACATAAATGAGGAATATTGGCACATGCAACATCAATGAAGTCATTTGTATGTTAGTATGTAACATGTCATTAAATCTCTATTGTATGTGCCATCCTCTTGTGCCTCAATGAGGAAGATTACCACAAGAGGATGCACCCCAAAAAATCAAGGGAATTCAAAGACAAAGGACTCCTCAAGTACAACAATATGTAAGATCCACCAATACTAAACACCAAGTAAGCTTATAAAAAAAGTCTAAACTTAGTGGACAATCATCAAATGAAGGAATATGGGACTTTATAACAATAGTCCATATGCATTGGTCAAGTGCAAAAATATTTTCACAATGTAATATTGAGAGTGTAGTCATAAAATCATCATAAATATCTAAATACAGATAAAACACTTTGAAGTTTATAGACATACCAGAAAAATGATTTTACAATCCTACAAAAACATTTGCTAAGCAACTCCAAATATTTCGCCGAAAAACATGAGTTTACTAAAAATAGTAAAATCATTGTAATAGTTTGAGTACTACCCCAAATACTCTAAAATTTTATGGGAAGGCTATCAAGGGATTTTATGGATTCAATAAAAAAACTGGCAAAAACTTTGAAGCATTGATGAAGATATATGCATATTACCAAAAAATTGTACATTTTCATAAAATTGCGATAACTTGAAGAATAATTATCAAAATAAGCTAAAATTTTAGATACAAATAATATGAATGCATATCCAGACCTATAAAAATTATTGTGAAAAATTTCTATTTCTATCAGGAGATCAATGCAAAATATAAAAATGGGCTAGGTTGGTGACCTTGTCAAAAGAAGGGAAATGCTCAAAAAGATTGCTTAGGACAAATCTAAGAGAATGAGGTTATTAAAATGTAGGAATAAGAGATTTTAGGAGGATGACGATGATTTGAAAATATAAGGAGAGACACAAAAAGACCAAAAAACACTACCAAGGACCCGATCACAAAAACTGAAGCTTCCACACCAATCTTCAAACCTGTAAGAGAAACAACTGCAGAACACTCACAAATGGATTACTGCAACACCTATTTATCTGATGCCATAAAAGGAATTATAATGAGATCATTCTAGGTTGTAACAATATCAAGTGTTAATAGAACACCACATTCAACCAAAAAAAGAATCTGAAAGCAAATTGATAGCATAAGCTTAAATAGATATGCAAAACAAAGAGAAACAATATTATATATTAGATCTAAAAAATGAACTTCCTCAACAAGTATAATGAAGGTGCCTTGCTTTTAAAGGCAAGGATGATCAACCATAGTCATATGATCAAGCTAAGGATAAATATCCATAGTGTGATAAACCATAGACGTATGATCAAGTTATGGGTATAAAAGGATTATGTGATAGGATGTAACAACCCTCCTAGCACAACTATTGTCTATAAATAAATTGATGATTTATACCTACTTTTTATTCCTAAAATATGGTACTATTGATGGTTATTGTGCTTGCAGGACCCGATAAAATTCTTCAGTGGGTAGAAAAAGATTGATTGTAATAGGTAAGATGGGATATGATGGTGGTGTGAAATAACACCACGACTCGTGAGTACATGGAGGCTCACACAAGTTGCATTCATATAGGTGTATTTTACATGTTTGAATTGCATTGTGTGTGTCTTGTTTATTGGATTATGTAATACTTACATTTTATGCCTTTAAATAAATGAATAACTAAACCTCTAAGTGCAAGGAAAGTGTTGAGGCATTGGAGCCATTCTCTTTAGGTAGATGAAGACATCAAGTTGCCAGTAGGGAATCTGACTTGGAGGCATAAACCATTTTAGGTGACTTTAAAATAAATTAATGTGTGTTTATTTTTGAATCTATAAAATAAAATAAGATTTAGAAAATAATAATAATAATTAATAAATAAAATTAATAAGTAAACTTCAAAATAATTTTAAAAATTAAATAATATAATATTTAGTGTGTTGGACATAATGGGAAAATAGCGGTGGCTCGAGCTGGATAATGCAATTAATCCCTCATGATTGTCCTCAACCTCCCCCATGTTCTTTAAAGTGAAAACATAGGAAAACAGGTAATGGGGGGCATTTATTATTTTCTTGGAACTTGTTTCGATTATCTAGATTGGTGAATCCAAAAGTTATCAACCTTGGTATATTACTACCTCTTTGAGTCTAAAAATTTGGTAGAGAAATTATGCAAGAGCCTATCTTTAGAGGGTTTTTTTAAAAGAAGTTTTAAAGTAATTTTTTTATTACTTAAAATGGAATTATTTGACGCAAAATATAATTTTCCGAAAATGGTAATTACTAAAAAAACATTTTTTTATGAAAACATAATTTTCCGAAAATAGTAATTACTTAAAAAAACATTTTTTGGTGGAAAAATCAATTTGCCGAAAATAGTAATTTTATTTTTTATTTTTAGGGTTTTAAGCTTTAGGGTTTTATTTTAAGGTTTCTTTTAGGGCTTCAAGTTTTAGGGTTTTCTTTTAGGGTTTCTTTGGGGATATATATTCCCTTTGTATTGCATTGTAAAATGGGAAGTGAATCCAGGAATGAGAAAAAAAAATTATTGGTTTATTTTCATGTACTGTAGTTTTTATGTGAATGGAAGGTTTTATTGATTATTTTCATTTATTGTAGTTTTTATGTAAATGGAGGGTTTTACATATTATTTTCATTTACCACAGTTTTTATGTAATGGGAGGTATTTTGTTTTGACCTCTTGTAGCTGGATTCACATCATTTGGTATCAAAGCAAGTTGGATCTTGTTGAGAGGAGAAAAGAGAAGAGAAGAAAAGAGAAAAAGAGAGGAGAGCAAAACGACTCAAAAAATAAAATGGGCACTATGTGCAGTGCTTGCAGAAGGTTTGTAAAACCTTGGAGACAGAAATTGACACTCTATGTAAGTGCTTGTAGGAGGTTTTTTATGTAAAAGCCTTAGAGAAATAGATTGACACTTTGTGTAGTGCTTGTAGAAGGTTTGTAAAACCTTGGAGAAAGAAATTGACACTTTGTGTAAGTGCTTGCAGCAAGTTTTCTTATATAAAACCTCAGAAGGAGGAATTGACACTTTGTGTAGTGCTTGCAGAAGGTTTGTAAAACCTTAAAGAAATAAATTGGCACTTTATGTAGTGCTTGCAAGAGGTTTTTTTTCATTTAAAACCTCAGAGGGAAGAATTGGCACTTTGTGTAGTTCTTTTAGGAAGTTTGCTATTTTAAAACCTTGAAGAAATAAATTGACACTATGTGTAGTGCTTGCAAGAGGTTTGAGATATAAAACCTTAGAAGGAGATTGGTACTTTGAGGAGTACTTGCAGATGTGTGGCACTCTATGGAGAGATATTATGAGTTTGATCGGAGGAACTCGCAGGAGCAGAGTTCTTTTCAACCAAAGGAGAATGATGCAGGAGCCTATCTTTAGAGGGTTTTTTTAAAAGAAGTTTTAAAGTAATTTTTTTATTACTTAAAATGGAATTATTTGATGCAAAATATAATTTGCCAAAAATGGTAATTACTAAAAAAAATAAATTTTTATGAAAAAATAATTTGCCAAAAATAGTAATTACTTAAAAAGGCATTTTTTGGTGGAAAAATCAATTTGCCGAAAATAGTAATTTTATTTTTATTTTTAGGGTTTTCTTTTAAGGTTTATTTTAGGGCTTCAAGTTTTAGGGTTTTCTTTTAGGGTTTCTTTGGGGATATATATTCCCTTGGTATTGCATTGTAAAAGGGGAAGTGAATCCAAGAACGAGAAAAGAAAATTTTTATTGGTTTATTTCCATGTCCTGTAGTTTTTATGTGAATGGAAGGTTTTACTGATTATTTTCATTCAGTGCAGTTTTTATGTAAATGGAGGGTTTTACATATTATTTTTATTTACCGTAGTTTTTATGTAATGGGAGGTATTTTTTTTGACCTTTTATTGCTGGATTCACATCAAGAAAGGAGATAGGGTTTGTTGTATTCTTTCTTTATGTTCATGCAGTAAAAAAACAACATACCAAGAACTCGTAGCACTTCATCTAGAACTCTAGATACAAGGTTATAATATATATAATACTATGGCTGATAGTAGGATGAATTGTATGTTTGTATGTTTACTTTTACAATGACAAATGATTATGTGTATTCCATGCATAACCCAATTCTTTTTCCCTTTGTGTGAATATAAGTTGTTTTACATATATGTATTGTATTTTTATTTGTTGGTTGGGTTGTTTATTGAGTCTATGATGAATAAAAAATATTTGTGTAAAACCTATAGTTGGTGCTAAACCACCTTTGAACTATACTGAGTTATTTACCTAGTGCATGCTTGTCTACATTAAGGTAGCCTGCTTGAGCATTTAAAATAATTGCTTCTTGACTACGATATCTATTCTTTGATATCCTATAGTTTTCATCTGCATGGAGTTAATAAAAAATTATAATAATTATATGTTTCCTTGTCTATGGGTATTTGGGCTATGGAAATATTGATGAGTGGGCTACATGGTGGAATCTTTAATTAAATGATTAATTTCTTTATTTAAAATATTTATTTTATTTTATGGTCTGGATGCCACACGACTTTGATTAGATGAGAAGGTTTATTTAAAATTTATGGCAATTAAGAAATAAGGATAGGTGCATATTCATAGTAGTTTGCATTGCAATAACAATTATGGAATATTACTCTTCCTATGTGCATAAAAAAATGCTTATCTATAAATATAATACTTGGTTGGCTTTGGTTGATTGACATAGCTAAGTGTTGAGGATTAGGTAGAAGGTGCTAGCCTAAGTCACCTAAGAGTTCATTTCTATGATTCTTTTAAAATTAAAACATCTTTTAATTCCAATTAATGAAGCTACTTACTCTTTGAATAAAATGTTGTTTTCTTATTGTTATGCTTTATCGTTGTTGTCTTAGTATTATATATCATATAGATTCATTTCTGCATTCATCCCTAGGTCATTCTGATACCACATTCAATATTGAACCTCGACTTCCAGATGGTTGGAAGGAGAATTGACTCAGTACGGTTTTTCTTTCTTCATACATTGTTCGAGGGAGTGTTCAATCTGTGTGAAGGGATTGGTTGCTATTTCAGGCAAATAGAAGTATATAAGAACCTGTTATCTATGTTGAAATGTAAACTCAGTTGTGTTTTATGAAATTTTTATTTAGTATGGGACATGCAATTCCATAAGGGTTAGACAAGCATCCCTATTAAAATATGTTTCATTTGTAAAAATGAAAATTAAACCTTATATTCAATTTTGGATGAGGGTTCTACCCAAGCATATATTATTAATTTTCATAGTAGTTTTGAAATAAGCCAAAAATAATGTTTAAGATAGTTTCTTCTTAAAAAAATGCATTATTCATTACCAAGATAATGTATTCTTTAGATTGTTAAAGTCCCCTTTGTATCACATGAAAGATATACTGGAACCCATTTTCAAGTGGTTTTCTTTGAAGACCCTTATATGATGATTTAGTGGGCATGTAGTGAGTAATGATAGGAAGGTCGTCTGAATGAGTTTTACTCTTTAATGTCTCTATTTTATAGAAATGTTTTTAGTTATATATTACCATATGTTTCAAATTGGAATAGTTTAATACTCTATTATCATTGCAGACATTTAATTATTCATAAATTTAACCTTTAATTCAGCAAAAGTGAATTATTTTTAATAAAGTATGATATGCATAAATTGGAAATCAGATTGATATGATAAAGAAGGTAGATGGGAGCAATAAATAAAACATTAGAAAAATTTAATTGATTTTTTTAGATTTATCTCTTTCAGGCATATATTTTCATCTAACTGAAATACATCTATGACTTAGAAATTACGTAGAGATTAAGTATTACAGTAGGCAGGTATCTTATTTTTAATAACAAGTAATATTCATTTATTTATGAAGTATGACTAATATTCATGTTAAATCTCTTATATATAATAAGTTCTTTCGGTTTTGGGCTAAGGATATTGGCCAAATCGTTCTAAATGACCTTTATGAGGCATGAGCTAGTATTAGAAGTTGATTATATGAATGTGGTATTATTGTTAGGGTTGTTAAATATGAAAAAGATTCATTTTAGTGAACTTATAATTTAAACAAAAATTGGAGGCTATCATATTATTGACATTGATTTGAGTTGATACTTAGTATATATATGTATCATTGATTAAGTTAGGAGAATATTTATTATATTCCATTGATTTAACTTAAATAAAATAGTTAATTTTATTAGATTTTTATCAACAAGACTATTAGTTTACATCCTCAATAATTTATCTTCTATTATAGCAAAAGATATGACTTTTATTACTAAATTCCACCTCGAATAAAATATACATATTAAGAGAAATTATTCTAGGATATGGGTATGTTGTGACTATCGCACAACTCACCCCAAAATTGGGGACCCACATTTTGTTTTGGTATTTGGGTGTTTGCATTTTGTTTTAAGTGTCTAATGCTTTGCTTTGTGTTAGGTTTGCATTTTTTGCAAAAAATTTTTTGGTGACTTTTTATCATCAGTTTGTTGTCGATAATATTTTTATCATCAGTTTGTTGTCGACGATATTTTTATCATCAGTTTGTTGTCGACAATATTTTTATCTTCAATTTGTTGTCGATGAATTTTTATTATCAATTTATCCTTGACAATTTTTATCGTCAACTTGTTGCTGACGACTTTTTATCATCAATTTCTTGTAGACGATTTTTATCGTCAATTTGTTGCTGACGATTTTTATCTTCAATTTTGTTGTTAGCAGTTTTATTATTAAATTTTGTGTTTATTTCATTTGTGTGTTTCAAATAATATGCAAAATAAAATTAATGATAAAAAATAATAAAATAATAAAAGAAAATCAATGTATATATATGTATCTATATATTTATATATATACTTGAAATAAAAAGGAAATAAAAGAAAAAAAATATAATAATAATAATAAAATAAATATATATATTATTATTATATATTATATATATAATAATTATATGTATATATATTAAATATAAAAGCCTATATGATATATATAGATATTATAATGTGAGGTTTCATTTGTAAATAAATGTATTAGTCTTTTATATATATATATATATGTTTTCACCTATTGATGACAATTATTTTATGTTCACTTGATAGGTCATGCGAGGATATTAGCAATGGTGGAAATGGACCGAAGCTTTGACGACGGGAAACAGTGGAAGCCTAGATGATGTGGCACCGATGAGCTGGCATGCGAACATAGATTTGGTAGTGTTGGGCGACTGATGAGGTAGAGGACGTGGCTTCTCCAACGATGAAGAAGATGAGGATGGGAACAATGCATCATGTGGGATGACCACAGACTCAAACCCATACATGACATTATACATTTTTATGGTGATGGTATTTATAAGAAATCAAAACTATAGACCAATGACGTTGACCATAGCGCAGGGTTTAGTAATGCCTAGACGACATGGCAATATAGTGGTAGATAGTCGTCTTACTGGAAAATATTTATGGGAATATTGGCATGTGAGGGGAAACATATTGGAAATTAAACCCGACGACGAACGGTCTAGAAGATGGATGTCCATGTGGCCGGGTTTGCATTGATTTCTCTGAAGCGATAGTGGAGCACCTGATAGTAGAACAATGGCAGATGATGATCGAGGATGGGTCAACACCATGTCTACAACACAGATGCATAACTTATAGGAGTTGCATAAGGGTGAGCATGTAGGATAATAGCTTAGATAGGGGTGCCATGATGTGCTTTAAAATAATTAAAAACTATCAAATGAAGCGGTAGGTTTGGAATTTCCCCGAATGCATGACTAATGGTATGATTTCATTATTCAAACTCCATGCGGGGATATCATCGAACGAGGATATACATGATAGCGACAACGAACCTCAATAGGTAGGGATGTTAACGTGGAAAGTATCCATAAGATAGTGCAGTCGAAAGAAACTTGAATGGCGAACATCTATGGGAAGATTGGTATCAATCTCGAGATACACTAATCACAATCAACCAGGGATCATCAACCAAGCACAACTATACAGTGAAAGAAGATATAGTTTTAATGCAGGAAAAAACCTTTACAAACATGACTAAAGCCAGGATGTAAACGAGCAGTGAATGTCACATTATCCAGGTGGAGCAATCAATGATGTAGCTTTCGAGTAAAATGCGTAGTATGATAGCATGGGTGATGGGTAGTGATTTAGTTTTAGGTAAGAAAATAGATCATATTTATAATATAATGGAGTACGTCAAGATGCAGAATAGTAGCAATGGAGGAGACAAGTCACAGATAAATTGACGTCATCGATGGGGAACAAGTAGTGTAAAATGCGTAGTATGATAGCATGGGTGATGGGTAGTGATTTAGTTTTAGGTAAGCAAATAGAGCATATTTATACTACAATGGAGTATGTCAAGATGCAGAATAGTAGCAATGGAGGAGACTAGTCGTAGATGAATTAATGTCATCGACGGGGAACAAGTAGTGTCAAAATTGATGGACACAGTGAGAAAGATGAATATCATCAGAGGTGTGACACAGATGTGCAATGGACCCCATAAAATTTGATGATGAAACATAAGACACAGGGGATGTTTTTTCAAAAGGGATATCTTTGATCATCATGGGTAAGCGAGGTGATACTACTGAGAAAAGTCCTAGACAACCAACACATAGAGTACAACCATGGTGGTAAAAACAAAAAATTTGTTCTACTATTGTTTTGGTAGGTGGCAGATTGTAGTCTCGATGTGGATGGTGTAGTTATGAAGCTTCCTAGATGATGTAGTCGTATGTGGATGACTGGAATATTATCAAATACGTATCTAGTAACCTAGTTTGTGAGTATACATATCCACATTAGATGGTAGCCAGAGTGGACAAGGCGGGCGAATCGTAGCAATCATGACAATGTGATTCAAATTTAGAATGTAGGATAACATCCTAAGGCAGTTACATAGAGAGATTATGGAATAAAAGGATGGGGATACATATCCTCATTATTGCTTGCTAGATGAGGCACCAAGGGTGAGAGTGGGAGATTTTAATTAAAGCGCATGTTAATGAAACCCTTCAAAAAAATGGAGATCGGGGAGATTTTAATTAAAGTACCTTATCCAAGGAATGGAGTAGATTCCATTTAAAAGTAGGTGGTTAATCATCACGCAGTTAGGCATTATGAGTATTAAGGGAACAATGTGTATAGGTGGCCATTTTCTTAGGCATAGGAGTTAAATGGGAAATATGAATGCATGTCGAAGTGTTAAATTGTATTATGAAAAGGAATACTACCTAAATAATGAAACAAAGTGCATAATAAGAATAAAAATGAATAAATACTCGCGAAGGGTATTTCAAAAGTCGAGAATTGGAAAAGAGAATAAAAAACGCAATGAAGATGAAATGAAAAGTTTTAGGAGAATTTTAAATACAGCAAAAACTATGAAAGATGGGCTGGTTTTTTTAGGAAAACTAGAGAAATGCTGCTGGAAAATTTGTTTAAAAGAGGAACATTTTTCAAATGAAGAGATTTTTCAGAAATCTTAATTTTGTTAGTGAAATAGTGGAAAATTTTCTGCATGCTTGAATTTAATGTTTTATTTTTCCATTTCCAGGTTTTGGAATTATAAATAACGTTTAATGCATTTTTAATGGTTACATTATTTAATTTTTAAACCCTGAAATTTATTGTCTATGTCCTAGGAGCTAGGACTTAGTTTATTTCGTTTGTGTAAATGCAGGTTTGAATAGACTAGGTTGCATTCAAGAGTTTCTCACATCTTCAGTTTTGTAGGACATGATGACATAAAAATGATAAAGCTTTACATGTTTACATTTTCAGCATTCAATTTATTTGAGATTTTATTTTTTTAAAATTTTTCTAACTCTCATTTTGCAGATTTTTTTAACTTTGAGAATTAAAAAAAAAATTAGAAAAAAAATAAAATGACAAAAACAATTGCATGGGTGTGAAGAGTGAGATACAATCTATCATATGAAATAAATTTAAACTCATTCCGAAGTCATTTCGATTTTATAAAAATTGTTGAAAATGACTGTTTTATGTAGATTTTTATAATTTCAAAATTTTATTTTTTCACATTTTGGAGGTAAATCAGATTTTTAGATTTTGCATTTCTATTCATAAGCATAAGATGACCTTTCCTTTATGAAAAATTCAATTTCATTAAAGGGGAATAATTTGTATGGCATTTCATTGGCCATCATTTAAGAGCAATAAATACCCTTCTCTTTATGAAAATTCTAATTTCATCAAAGGGAGGTAATTTATCATTACATCAAAGGCTGGTGTTTTCAAACATTAAATTATTTCTTCTTTATGAAAATTAATTTCATTAAGGAGGGATAATTCATAATAACATTATGAGGCCATTGTTTGAAGGCAATAAATTGGTGTCTCTTTATGAAAATTAATTTCATCAAAGAGGGACAATTTATAAAGGCTATCTTTATCTTCATGATAGAAGCTAAAATTAATGGATCTTTTCATCATTTAATATTCACTTTAATAGATAGGTTTTAATCTTCTACTTCATGCTTAAAGTAGGATTTAATACAAGATAAAACTTGTTTAAAATCTACCTAATAAAGGAAGATAAAATCTATCTCAAAAACATTCAATATTAAAGGAATTAAGGATACATCATGGTCATATGAGGGCAAATTCATATTTACATTTAAGTTTCATGAACAATCATTAATATGGCATAATAAAATAAACCAACACATGCCCCTTGTTAATAGTTACTTGCAATCACTAAGGTGTTCCTAGCATTGAATTGATATATCTTCATTGAGATTACTAATACACATGTGCAATGCTTATATAGTGGAACCTTGGAGAAGTTGTTTTGATTTCTAACTTCTTTGCAAGAGAGGGTTTTATGATCAAAATTCTAAGGTGAGTGTGGTTTTGCAATTGGGTAAAATTACCACTCAACATTTTGGTGCTAGGAGGGCTTGAATTGGCATTATTTTATTTATGCTAAATTGTTCATTGTTATTATAAATGCTTTTGAATTGTTAATGAATAATGTCACTTTGGCGTAAATTTGAGAGTTTTGAATTTCTAAATATTTCAAGTCCATTTGATTAGCATCTGTGGTCTCTTTTAACACTCAACACTTTGGGAGCTAAGTTGTATTGAATTGATTTATTTCATTACTATTTAGATGTTAAAGTGTTCATGTTACTTGAAATATTTATTCCAATACATTGGTCTTGACTAACGAGGTTTTTTTTTTTTTTTGTACTATTAGAAGAAGAGGGTTTTAACGAGATCCCACAACCACTACAGAGAAAGCCACAAGGGTGACAAGAACTGAACAATCCTAAAAAAAAAACTAGAGGTAAACAAAAAGGAAATATGAAAACCAAACCACAAGGCACCAAAGGAGGGAGAACTAAGATAGTTCTACACCATCTTGTGAACACCTTGAGTTACATTAGCCACCAAGCGAGAAATATTTTTAGTTAAATCAAGGGTAAATTTTAGCGAACTCCAGATTTTATGTTGGTTGATGTCAATGAGCTTTAAATCATGGAAAACAACTTCTTTAAAATTCTTAGCCACACCCGGAGCATAGATTTCTTCCACAGACTTCTCCCGGGGTGGATCCCTCGGTAGATCATCAAGATCTGAGAGGGCCATAGTAATGGGGGAATCACCTTCCTCCAATTTACTACGAAGCCATTTAGACTTACGACGTGAACAACAACAATGATGCCAATCAACTTCATATTAGAATCACCAAGATCATCCAAACACACTTTAGGGGCCAAATCAAATTTAACAGTGTGACTTGACGAGTGGGCCAAATCACTCGCCTTCGGGTCCCGACCCCAAACCCCTTTGGAGGAGACCTGTATCTTTTTGGAAATTTTCTCAGGGACAACACCAAAGGTGAAGGAGAGAGTGTCCACACTTTCATCAGAGACTGTTCCAAAGGCTAAAAAAGAGCCACCACCAACAGAGGGGGAGTCCACATTCAACTTGGGACCACTCACCAGAGGAACGGAAGGATCTGCAAAAGACTTCAAAAATTCATTAGCATCAAGGTCGTGCTCCAAAGCGGCCTGTTCAAAAACCAAAAAAATTCAAGCCTTGGTGGATAGGAGCTTGACCACGACCAACTTGAACATTAAGGAAGGACTTTTGCATAGAATGAAAGAGAAATAAAGGAATGTTCATACAAGAATTATGTCTAAGGTGGTTTAAAAACATGGCATGAAAACTCCTTATGATTTTGTAGGAAGGGTCAAGGGTAAAATAATCCATAATAACCCTAAAAAATTTGTTCCAAGGACAAGGCAGAGCCGCAATGCTAAAGCCATTCTGAATACGTGGTAAATATTCTTCCTTGTCCAAAAAAAGAATGAATTTTTGCAAAAAAGAATACCTTTCACGGTTGTGATAGGCACCATCCAGAGCTAGGCCAGTGGTCCTACTGATAATATCCACCATAACTTGAAAGGACCAGGAGCCAACACTGACCCAACCATCATTTCAAGAAGAAACCATCTAATTTGTAAGCAATGGATTATACCCATGGAATTTTTGGATGCAATCCATAAGACCTTCATCTGCAAAGATAGACTTGACCTCTTCATCAAAGGAGATAGACAAAGGTTCCAGACAAGGTTTACATAATTTAGGCTTAGCAGGATAAATCTTAGCTTTCCCCATACTCTCACTAAACCATCTAAGAACAGACTCAGACCATATAAAAAAATCCTAAGCAAGACACTTCCAAAGACCAGAGAGGACCAACAATCAGCAATATTAAGCATTATAGCACCCCAATACATGAACCTGGTCATAGAAGTCAACCACCAAGCGAAGGAAAAGGGCATAGAAGGCCCACCCAAGGAACAACGAGACACACCGGGAAGGGACTTCATAGCCAAAATCCACTCCTTCACAAAAAATGTAAAGACCCTCAACCCAGGCAAGAAAACAAAAAGACTCACGAGGGCCACCAATGAAAATTGATCGACGATAGACTAACGAGGTTTTTTTTCCATATGATCACTTTCATTGATTATAACATTCTCTATTTGATGATGTGTTAATACTAACCTTTTGATAAATTTAAGAATATTCTTCAATGTCATGGTTTAATTAAGGCATATCTTGTTATCGATACTAACATGATGATCTTTGTGGTTTACTCATTTGAAAATTGTAAGTCATTTTATGCTTCTTCGCAAGATATCTTTATTTGACTAACAAAGTTGATTTTTAATTTATTCTTTGAGTTTCACTAATCGTGGCATTGAGGAACTAAGAGCAAGAATGATATCTATGTTAGGGGACTATTATAGTTTGTTTGAAATACTTGGAATACCCCATCAAATTCTTGAATGTATATTGGAGGGTCCATCGCAGTGTGGGCAAAATTTGGCATTGGGATACATGCAAAATTTGGATATCTACAAGAGCATGTTAATTCAATGGCAAATTTTCCATGAGAATGTTGCTTTTAGGTTATTATCATACATTTTGGATGACATATCATTGTATTGGTATAGCCAATTACCCATGGAGGTTAGAACTTCTTGGGTCCGACTAGAAGCAGCATATCTTTATCATTTTGGTAATCAGGTTGACTTAGATATGTTGCAAAATTAGTTTACCTCTATTCATAAAGAGCCTAATGAATTCATGAGTCAATTCAATGATAGGTTTCATGAGTTGCACACTCAAGTGTGGAAAAGTTTTGACACAATAGAAGAGGAAGCTATTCAAGTATACATGGGAGCCATACCCTTCGTACTTGCTACTCTTTAAAAGGAAAATATTGATGACCCATATTTGCATAGAATATATGAGGTCGCAATAAGGGTAGAACAAGGGAAAGTGGGGACACAACATGTTCCCATGAGAAATTGTTCTTTTGGAGTTATTGATGCCAACCTACACCAACCATCTAATATAGTACCCTCAACTCCAATGATACCTAAGGTGAATGATAAAGGGGATAAATTTGAATGTCCAAATTTTATAGCCACTGTAGATATCATCCAAGAGGAGGTGCAAATTGCCAAACCAACATCCACCAATGGGGATTGTGTAGATATGGGTTCATTTCTAGAAATGCATGAGTGTTAAGATAATGGAGGTGTCCTAAATCTAATTAGTTTTGAGATATGTGATAGGAAAGAACCTTCCATGGAATTGAATAAAGTGGTTGAAAGTGAAATTGAAAGAAAATTAATAAATGAATTTGAAGACATAATAGAATTTCACCACTGGTTCTCGAAAGACACTTTGGATGAGATCCTTGAAATTGATGGTCAAGAAATTCCTCACCCTCCAAATTGTGATTAAATTGAATCATGGATTACAAATGTGGATTGTGATCTTGTAAACTTGAATACAAATATCAGCCCACTTTTTGAAATCATTGAACCATCTAAGGAAGATGAAGATTAATTTGATGAGAAACACCTTGATGAATTGGAATATGTTGAAGAAGTAGTTGAGCATCCCAACTCAATCTTGGAAGATGATAACTATTATTATTGGAATAAATTGGATGAATATGCTCACTCTAACCGTTCTAATGAACCCTTTGTGTCAATTAATGTGCAGGATAACACAATTGCTTTCCCACGGGAAGATATTATAAGTCCTATACAATTTAAGGATGTTTTAGAAAAAGGATTGAAATCTCATCAAGTGTTGGAAAAATATGATGATCTTACTACCATGCATAAAGAAGAAAAAGAATTGATATATGAATCAGAATATCATGTCAATGATACAATGGAGTTTATGTTGGAAATTTTGAGTAGATGATTTGTCATAAATTGTCAAGAGTGATTGGTCATTGATGTCAAGCTTTCAGCACTAGTCAGTGGCAGTTTTAGTGGGCAGCACCAGTTTCAAGTTCTCCAATAAGTGAAAAAGGATAGTCCATTTTCAGTTGATCAAGATCCGGTTCCAGGAAGTCAGATTTGGTCCAAAATTCAAAGAAGAAGCGCAAGTGAATAATATTATAATATTTCTTTATAATATTATACAAGGAAGTTTAAATTAATTATAAATAGATTAATATAATTTTTATTATAAATTAATTTATTAATTAATTTACTTAACTTATAAGTTATTTAAATTGATTATTAATTAATTATAAATTAATTTATGTTAATTTTAAATAACCCTAAGGTGGGTTATTAAATCAAAATTAGAATTTTGAATTCAAATTTGAGCGCCGAATTGGGGAGTAAAATAATTATGTGTATAAAATGGGGACTCCTCCATCTTAGCCAAAAAATATATGCCTTCTATATTAATCTCCATGCTATACGAAAACGTGCGAATTTTGCTATACGATCAAAGAGGATTTTATTTCTTTTTAGCGTCAATAGGGGGCAGAGTTTTTGATTCACTAAGGTTGGTGCCTTGGTCACCAAGCACTGGTAGCATAATTGGCAACCATAGTGGAAGCAAAGCGTAGGGCAACGAGTGGCATCCACGATAGTGTGTGTTTTATTTTTATTTGGAATTGATGGTGGATAAACGTTTAAAAGGAATGAGGCATCCCTTCCTTCATGTGGGTACCTATAGCCCATGTGCTGGGCACAAAATCAC
The DNA here is from genome assembly GCA_028583015.1 of Wollemia nobilis. Taxonomy (NCBI): domain Eukaryota; kingdom Viridiplantae; phylum Streptophyta; class Pinopsida; order Araucariales; family Araucariaceae; genus Wollemia; species Wollemia nobilis. The sequence continues at coordinate 7,631,728 of JAQPPZ010016348.1, forward strand.
TAAGGTGCTTGGTTCTTGGTAGGGTTATACATAGTGGCTATTTTCGCAAAATTTTCTAATTCAAATTTTGGAATTGGCTAATATTTGGGACCCTTGACCAAGGTCCATTAGCCAAAACATTTTGGGTGTAATTTTTTTTTGGTAGATTCACCCCAATTTTATAATAATTTGACAATTTTAAGTTTAAATTTTCAACATTACCCCTAATAATAGTGAACCTTCTACATGTGTTTCGAAACTATTCACCTGGATTTTGAAACTGATTCACCAAATTTTTATAAATATATTTTAGGGCTGACCCCTTACGCATAACCATGGTGATTGGGGAGACGATGGTTCAAAAATATCCGAAACCCTTTTGGGGTAAAGGAAAAAGGTATGCTATTTGTTGTTGACACCAAAATTTTGGAGGAATTAAGTTGAGCTATTAAAGTTTAATTTTTGCATAATTTATTTGGTTTGTAAGGTTTTAAGGGGAGTAATAAGGTTGATGCAAAATAATTTTGGTGATATTTTCTTTAGTGTTTGAAAAGGGTAATAAGGTGATTGTTTGAGATTTTGTGGTGTTAGATATTATTTTAAGCTGGAGATTATAAGGTGTATCTAAATAATTATTTTTATGTATGATTTGATGGATGCTAATTTCAAGAAGGAGCAATATTGTATATTTGAGCTTTGATTATTTTGTGTCTAAGGAATATGCTGAGAAAGTGTTAGAATGATATTTTGTCATCTAGCCATTGAAATTGGAAAGAAAAAATTTGTGGTTGAGGGTTTTTTAAGGGCACTTTTACATTAAAAAAAAGGTATGGGCACATATTCCTAGCGAGTGATTTTTGAATATTATGAATGCATAGTTGGAGTGAAAATGATTGTTTGGTAAGCATTGTTGAGTGTGTTTTGAATTAATGCTTCAAGGTTTTCTGTAATAAAGAGTTGTTTATAGAAACTTGTTTGATAAGCATTGTTGTTGAAGTGATTAGTTGAGTGAACTTGAACTAGGATCATGAGTATCATTGTTATGTGAAGAATATTTTATAAGAATTGTTGTTGAAGTGAGTGGTTGAGTGAAAAGTTGAACTAGGGTTTGTAAAGATCATGAGTATCATTGTTATGTGAGATTGGTTGATAAGCATTGTTGGAAACATTTGAGTGAGTTTTCATATGCCTGGACTATGTTTTGTAAGTAAGGATTAGTTTATTGAGTGATTGGTTGAGTAGAGTTGGTTGAGCCTAGTCAAGTGGAAGTGTTGAAGTGATAGTTCAAGTCCTGTGAAACAAATTATTCTATATTCTTAATTGATTTGAAAAAGAGGTTGAGTATTTGTGAATGTGAAGCATATTGAGTCTCTAACAATTATCTATTTGTTTCTATGATAAAAGAGAAATTTAAAGTGATTGATATTTTGTGAATGTGAAGCATATTGAGTCTCTAAAAATTCTCTATATATTTCTATGATATTGGACAAGTTCTAGTGTGGACTTGAGCATATTTGAGCTAAGTCTTAAAGAAGACTTATGGATAGATTTCTGTGAGCGTTTTTGGAAGATTAAAATACAGTTTGAGGATAGATATTGTTGAGCATATTTGGGCAAGTTCTCGTGAGGACTTGTTGAGTAGATTTAAACAAGTTCTAGTGAGGAATTTTTGATAATATTTGGACAAGTTCTAGAGAGGACTTGTGGAAAGATTAGTGTGAGCTTTTATGGAAGCTTATAAGGCTTGAGACAAGTATTTGAGAAGACTTGAGAGCAAAGTTGATTGATTGATTTGTTCAAACCTTGGGTTAAGGTTTGGGGCATATCTAGCATAGTTGATTTGAGATTAAGTCAAGCTTTGTGTTAAGGATTGAGGACAAATATTGAGGATAGATTTGTGCTAGACCGAAGGATTGTGTTTAGTGCAGATCAGAGGATAAATATTGAGGATATATTTGTGCTAGACCGAAGGATTGTGTTTAGTTAATATCATAGGATAGATATTGAGGACATATTTGTACTAGACTTAAGGATTGTGTTTAGTACAAATTTAAGAATAGAGTTTGGTGCAAATTTGATGACAAGTTTATGATAGAATAGAGATAGAGATTAAGCAAATTTGTGCTAGACTGAAGGATTGTGTTTAATGTATATTTGAGATAGAGCTTTGAAGGTGACATAGTATAGATGATGAAAATATCCAGTGGATAGAGATCCATTAGCCAAGGCAGTGAGGATAGGTGTCTTCAGTGGATTGAGATCCATTAGCTAGAGCAGTGGGGGCAGTAGTTCTTATAGAAGATCACTAGTTAGATCTAAGGAGAAAGAGTTATCATATGGATAGAGATCCACAAATTTTATTAGGGGATTGTTGTCTCCTTTGGACAAAGTTCCATAAACATTGTAATAGGGAAAGGATTCCCAAGATATTGATTAAGAAAATTTTAGTGAAATATTTTCTCCATGGAGTAGCCCACATTGGGTGAACCACATTAAATTGGTGTCTCTATTGTGTGTGGTGATTTATGCATTGCTTTGATTACTACTATTGATATTTCTATATATACATTGCATAATATTTATTGGGAAAGAAAAGTAAAAATTGATCTTATACTGTTCACCCCCCATCTCAGTATAATCTTGTGTTATTCAATTGGTATCAAAGTGGGTTACTTCGAAAGAGTTTAATAGCTTGAAGAAAAATATTACAAGAACACAATGGATTCTAAGAATGGGTCATCAAATAATTCAACACTAGTATTTGATGGAAGTAATGATATATTTTGGAGTATGAGAATGAAGATTCACCTAATGGCACTTGGCAATGAAATTTGAGAAGTAGTTGAAAATAGATACATACAACCAGTTGATCCATCTATAGATAAAGAAGGTAAGATTCTACATCATTACAGTTCAAAATCAATGAATGTAATCTTGAGAGGTTTGCAAAGAATAAAATTCATAAAGGTTATGCATTGTAAAGATGCAAAAGGAATTTGGGATAAGTTGTAAAGCATATATGAAGGATATAAAAGTGTCAAAAAGGTAAATATACGAAATATCAAAGGAAAATTTGAAGATTTAAAGATGAAATATGAGGAAAACATTAGTACTTATCTACTTTGGGTAGATGAGGTTGTTAACACCATGGAAGGACTTGGAATTGAGATTGAATAATCTGATGTTTCTGATAAGATCTTAAGATCTCTTCCAAAAAGGTTTAGTGAAAAGATATCTTCTATAGAGGAATAAAGAGATGGTGATATTTTGACAAGAGATATGTTACTTGGTATTCTTATAGCTTTTGAGTTAATAACAAAAGAGGAACCTAATATTTGGAAGGAAGTAGCCTTCAAAGCTACTAAGAAGACAAAGGGAAAGAAGTCATATTCAAGCAATGAGTCATCTAGTTATGAAGAAGCAAATTATGGTAGAAGGAATAAGGATTCAAGAATATTTAAGGATGCAAAATCTGTTATATGTTTCAATTTTGGAAAGTATGGTCACTATGCAACTGATTGTCAAGAAGCTAGAAATAGTAATGATGAAGAAAAATAGGAACATAATAATAGGGAATCATAAAAATATAGGTACTAAAAGAAAGGTAAGGATGGACAAGGCAAACAAGGAAAGAAGTTCTTTCAAAGACAAAAGAGGAGCTACTATGCAGAAAAGGAAAGTAAGTAGTCAAGTGATAGTGACAATAGTTTCTTAGATAATGATAAAGATGAAGTTCTATTTTTGATATAATAAAAATAAGAAGTTAAGAAAATGTCACCAATAATTCTCAAGTGTTTTAGATGTGGTAATTTTGGACATATTGAAGATAGTTGTACAAGGAATGGTTTAAGTTTCAGTGATGATGAATATGAAGATACACTTTGATGCAGGAGCATCCAGTGGTAGCAGAACAAATCGTGCAGCAAAAGAAATAAAATAGTGACAAAAAGAGAAAAAAAAAATTCTAAGTGTGAAATGTGTCGCGATATCGCGACATAAAAGATGTCGCGATATCGCAACGTATTTTGAAAATTGCCCCAAGTGCTAAAAAGTGTCGCGATATCGTGACATAAAAGTTGTCGCGATATCGCGACGAACTTGAACAATGACAAAAGCAAATTGCAAAGTGTTGCGATATCGCGACATAAAAGTTGTCGCGATATCGTGACAAACTTGAATAAAGGCAAGAGCAAACTGCAAGTGTCGCGATATCGCGACATAAAAGTTATCACGATATCGCGGTGAACTTTGAACAAAGGCAAGGGCAAAACGCCAGTGTCGCGATATCATGACATAAAAGTTGTCACGATATTGCGACAAACTTTGAGCAGAGGTTAAAGCAAACAAAAGTTGTCGCGATATCGTGACGAACTTTGAGCAGAGGTGAAAGCAAATAAAAGTTGTCATGATATCACGATGAACTTTGAGCAGAGGTGAAAGCAAACGAAAGTGTCACGATATCGCGACATAGAAAGTGTCGCGATATCGTGACAAGTTTAAACAAAATCCGTGGGCAAAGGAAAGTGTCGCGATATCGCGACACTTTGGAAAACAAGGACAAAAGCCAAAAAAGTGTAGCGATATCGTGACATGTTGGCAAAGAACGACCAAAGCCAGAAAAATGTCGCAATATCGTGATAGGTGGACTAAAGGGAAAAAGTGTCACATTTTCACGACCCGACTAGGAGAGAGAAGAGCGGGTTGAAGAGATGTCACGATATCGCAACATGCTTCTTTTTTGTGGACCATTATAGAATGACATTTGATAGTTACCAAATGTCGTTATGGCAGTTCCAGGGGATCGTTGCAGCGATTACAGGAATAGTTATGAATGACGGTTGTAGCAAGAACCTCTCATTATAAAAAGAGGTTGTTCAAAGGATTGAGGAGGCTAGAAGGATGAAGACTACAGCTTCTTTTGTATTTTCTATACTTTGTAAATCTTCCATGGTTCGAAATTGTAATCTTTCCATGCTTCTGACTAAAAATTGAGTATTTTCTTTGTGTTAAAATTTGGCTCCCTATCAAGTGGCATCAGAGCGAGAAGATTTTGAGTGTGTAAGCAAAGCGCCGAATGTGAGGCAGTTTGCACCAGGATTTGGGGTTAAGGGTTCTGAGAAGAAGTGAAGAAGAATTCCACCATGAAGAAATCGTGGTTCTGGAAGGAACGTGGTTCCTAAAGGAGACTTTCGAGCATTATAGAGGCCAGTGCAAGCCCTGTAGGAAGAATTGTGAAGAGGAGTAGAACCATGAGGAGAATACCAGAGCAATGATGAATCTTACGGAGTTGATGACCTGTTAGAAGAAGAAGAAGAAGCGATGAGTTCTGTGGAAGCTTGAATGATTAAAGCCATTTCTAAAATTGGGAAAAGGCCGAAGATAGATGTATCCACATATTCTGGGAATCTAAATCCAGAAGAGTTGATTGACTGGATCAACGATATGGAGGATTATTTTGAATATGAGGAGATTGAATATCCAAATCGGATCAAGTTTGCGAGAACAAAGTTGAAAGGCATGCTGACATATGGTGGAAAGGAGTGCAGCTGGAGCGAAATTGAAGAGGAAAAGAAAATATCACCATATGGGATCGAATGGTCAAAAAACTAAAGCGGTAGTTTATCCCAGCAGATTACGAATTGGATCTACTGAGGAAAATGCAGAGGTTACGACAGTCCAACAAAACTATCAAAGAGTATACCGAGGAGTTCTACAAAATTTTGATTAGAACCAATCATACAGAAGCCAACAAGGAGAGAGTAGCCCGTTACATCAATGGGTTGAGAACCATCATGCAAGAAGAATTGAGTTTGGTTCGAATGAGCACCATTGAATATGCTTACCAGTTTGTTCTAAAGGTGGAAGAGAAACTGAACTACAGATTTGACAGTAAACAGAGAGGAAGAGGTCGTGGTGGAAGAACTAGTGGCAGAAACAGTGGAGGTAAATATGATGACCAGAAGAATACTGGTGAAACAAGCAATCACCAGGAATAGAAGGAGGAGAATGCATATCGGCCCCATAATCAGAACAATTATTATCAAAGGGGAAGAGGTAGATGTGGATGCAAATATGGAAGAGGAAGATTTCTTGGAACCTGCTTCAATTGCGGGGAAGAGAGGCATCGATCATATGAGTGTCCCCAACACCAAGAGGCACCAAAAAAAAGGCCTGAAGCAAATGCTTGAGCTACGATCATTGAGGATGGTGTTGAATCTGAGCACTCTAAAGAAGTAGAACAAGGAGAAGTGATGGTCACACGGAGAACCTTGTTGAACAAAGAGAGGGAACCAGACCAGCGAAAAAGCCTATTTCGTACGAGGTGTAAATGTTCAGGTAAAATTTGTCATATTATTATTGATAATGGTAGTACAGATAACTTGGTCTCTGAAGAGATGGTGACTAAGTTATGACTGGAGAGGAGGTAGCACCCGCATCCTTACCGGATTGCGTGGTTACAAAAGGATCATAGGGCATTGGTCAGTGAACAATGCTTGGTCAAGTTTCAGATTGGAAGATACCAGGATGAGGTCCTGTGTGATATTTTGCCTATGGATGCTTGTCATTTGTTTTTGGGAAGACCATGGCAATTTGACAGACGTGCGGTGCATGATGGGCATGCAAATACCTATTCCCTGACAAAATATTGAGTGTGCCATGTTAGTCTCACAATGACACTGAGAGGGGGGGTGAATCAGTGTGGCTCTTAATAACTTAAAAATTTAACTCTTTAAAGCCAAAACAATGAAATCTTAAAACCACATAAAGCAAATATCACAATAGAGCATCACACACAACACAAGATGTACCGAGGTTCACCAGTTTTGGCTACTCCTCAAAAATAGACTGTTTGGACTTCCATCCAAATCCAGCCTTTGCAAAGCAACAACTTTACAATCAATTTATCTGCACCAACAGAAAGGAGCACCAACCCCTGATTTACCAGCACCAACTAGAAGGAGCACCAACCCCTAATTCCAAGCACCAACTTGGACTTCAATTCTGAAATTTGAATATTGACATATAAATGCCTTCACTATTACAAGACCCTAACTGGTCTATTGCTCACTCAACATTGCCCACAGTTCACATAGCACATACCTATGGCTCTGCTTACTACACTTTGGTGGCCCTCTTACAGCCCTCTTACTGTGCTTCTTGCTACACTATTAAAGCTCTCATGGTTCTGCTTAACACTCTCTTATAGCATTCTTGTAGCCCACTTCTTGCAGCACTTTTATTCTGGTTTGAGCAGCACTATCACTCTCTTTCAACAACACTCATCTAATCCTCTTTCGATAGCACTTTCCCTCTATACGATGACACTATTTTTCACTTTCTACAACAACCTAATTCTCTATGCCACTGCCCTTTTATAACCCTATTTCTCATTGAGACTCCTCGTATTTTGTTACTTCTGTAAACCTGCATGCAGTCTATTAACATTCTCTTCTGCCACTTGTCAATTGTAACTGCTTCTTTATGTAACTCCTTTTGTATCTATAGAGTGAGCATTTCATCGAACACATTACATGCAACATATACCTCTACTATGACTATTTGTCTTCTTGGTCATATCTGTTTGTATTCTTTCCTATGCATGCATGCATTTTTCAATTCTATTTATGCGACTGTTCGATTTCTCCTTCTTCGACTTCTCTAAAATAGTTGCATGATTTCTCTTTGTAACTGCCGCACTAACTTCAGTTAACTCTACTTATTTATCCTGCATGATATTTCTCTGCAACTGCCCTGTAACTATCGTTCTACTTTCAGTTAACTGTCAGTAAGCGTGCTGTTGCGACCTACCACAAAATCATGACACTTCATGTCTCTTTGCACTCTTCTCGCCTTCTACCTGTGAAAACATAACTTGTCACGATATCGTGACACTTTGACCTTCTTGTTACTCTTCTTGGCTTCAACCCGCGAAAACATGACCTGTCGTGATATCGTGACACTTTCGCCTCCTTGTTACTCTTCTTGGCTTCAACCAACGAAAATAAGACATGTCGCAAAATCGTGACACTTTCGCCTCCTCGCTACTCTTCTTGGCTTCAACCAGTGAAAACGGAACATGTCACGAAATCGCGACACTTTCGTTAACTTGACCTCTTCTCTGTCTCTTGCCCGCAAAAATGAAACATGTCACGAAATCATGACACTTTCACTTCCTTACACTTTTCTCTGCTTGCACTAGCGAAACCATGACATGTCACGAAATCGCGACATCTTTCTCTTCCATACACTTTTCTCCGCAAGCTCCAATGAAAACCTGACATGTCACGAAATCACGACATCTTTCTCTTCCATACACTTTTCTCTGCAAGCTCCAGCGAAAACCTGACATGTCACGAAATCGTGACACATTCTCTGCCTTGTGCCTTTATCTATCTTTCGCCAATGAAAACACATGTCACGAAATCGACACATGCGCTGCCTTGCACTCTATCTCTTCTTCGGGTCACAAAAACCCGACATGTCATGAAATCGTGACACTTTCTCTCCTTAGCGCTTCCTCTTCGAACCTGTCATGAAATCGCGACACTTTTTCTCCTTGGCGCTTTCTGTTCGAACCTGTCATGAAATCACGACACTTTTTCTCCTTGGTGCTTTCTGTTCGAACCTATCACGAAATCGTGACACATTTTCGTCCGTACTGTCTCTCTAGCAAATTGTCACGAAATCGTGACACTTTTCTTTGCAAGCTCCTCCCTGATCATGTCGCAAAATCATGACAATTTTCTTTGCTTGTGCCTTCTCTCCAAACATGTCACGAAATTGTGATAGTTTTCCCTACATGCTCTTCTTCTTTGAACATGTCGTGAAATCATGATAGTTTTTCCACTAGGCTTCTTCTCTGCCAACATGTCACAAAATCATGACAATTTTTCCACTTGGCTTCTTTGCTTTCAACATGTCACGAAATCGTGACAGTTTTTCTTACGCTTTCTCTCTCTTCCATCATGTCACGAAATCATGACAGTTTTCCTTGCGCTTTCCAAACATGTCATGAAATTGCGACAGCTTTCCTTACGCTTTCCAAACATGTCACGAAATCACGACAAATTTCCTTGTGCTTTCTAAACATGTCGCGATATCGCGACAGTTTTCTTACTTGTATTTTTCTTTGATCCTCTGAATCTGGGCCACTTCTGTCTTCTTGGAAATTCACTGTACATGCTCTGACTGCTCTGAACTCTTGTTCACTTCATCAACCAATCTATATAATGACCTCTGCACTCCTATCCATTGCATCAACCGATCCTCTGTCTGTGTTGACAACAATGACAATACTTTGGTTGCACCTTGCTCATCAATGAATCCTGTCCATTATACTTTGGCTGCACCTTGCACATCAATGAACTCCTGTCTATTGCATCAACTGATCAACCTGACTGTGTTGACAACAATGACAATACTTTGGTTGCACCTTGCACATAAATCTACCCCTTTGGAATTGTTGGCAACACACGTAATTGTGTGCAATTACCTGTAATTCTTCTCCCCCTTTGACAATAATACCAAAGGGCGGCTGCAAAACTCCCCCCGAGTCCATGCACAACATTCTCAGGCAAAAATTATTACTGTCAGCCAAAATCATAAATATGAGCAATAAGAGAAACAAATGCATAAATGCTCCCCCTGAGAATTTGATCCCGATAGCTAGTCAATTCTTAGACTATTCTTGGGATTATGTGACCACTTCAGTCCATGCTGTCTTCTGAGCCTCAACCCTCTGTTGCTCTGCAATCTCAAACTTGTCCACCCACTATTAGTGAAGGCATACACTAATCGTTTATATATCTAACTTTTTGTTCTGTAATGCAAGCAGCATTTGCATATACAACCTGGATATTCTCAACAAGCTTGAACCTACTGACAGTTGTTTGTCTTTCTCTTCAATGAGAATCTAGCAAACTACCTCAATCCACCCAGCCATGTCCTCAAATCAGCTCACAAGTTCATCAAGAAAAACTTGCTTAGCATGAACCCACAAAGAGAATTGTTAGAGACCCAATGTGATTCATCAACCTCATAGAAGCATAAAGAGAATTTTTAGAGACTCAATATGTTCTATACGTAACTCCCAATCTCAATATCAACTTAATATCAATCTCAAAACAGCCAACTAAGGGTTTCACCTTCTCAATGCAAGTAGCAAGACTTGCTAACATAAACCCTAGTGCAAAATGCTTCCTCTTTGTTTGAGGAAGAAGAGAATAGTTCTTCAACCTGTTACCAACACCACCCTCAAATTTACCACCAAGTTAGGGTTAGATCATAAAAGTAACCACAAAAATATTTATTCCATAAAACACCTTATGATTCCAATCCTTAGAAGTCAACTACCAAAAAAATATAAAGCATACAAACAATGTATCCTTTTACACCTTACTCAAACTCATACTTCTGGACCGTTACCTCTAGCGTTGGAACCTCAATCTGCGCATAGTCATCAACTCTCGGTATTCTGCTTCCTTAGGCAATATCTCGCATTCCTCAAATAATGCAAGACTTTCTTAGGTGCATAGGCATCTTGTCCTCCTTGATGCTTCACCACCTGGGTGCTATTCTCTCAACGTCTCTGCCTTGCATGTGCCACTTGGCACTCTTGACCAACTGGGTGCTAGTGCCACTGATTGCTTTGACTCTGGCATCTCTTTGATAATGGCTACTTCTTTAGAGAAAATTAAAGCTCTCTTATACCAAATGATGTGTTGTATTTTTGGTTAAGAACCGCATGCCTTCCCACTTAGAACATGAATTCTGTTTTATCTGTAGATTGGGAATGTTACAGGCTTCAAAACCAGCACCTGCCAGCTTATGCTTCCACGATACGTCGACCTATGCTGCATGTTCTATCCTAGATAACGCCTATCAGCTGCTGCATCAAAAACCTAGCTGTTCACCATGTTGTTCTATTGAAGCACATCAATTTGATACTATCTCCACAAACATCTATATGAACTGAAAAACATTTTGAAATTTTTTTGACAACTCCCCGACTACTTTCCTTTCATCCTCAGATAACCACATAAATACATAGGAGCATTAATATAAAATTTTAACATTGCTCCCCCTGATGATGTGCTACCTGGAGTTGCTTAGTGCAATAGAGGAGTAATCTCCTTCTGTCCAAGGAGACACGATTTCCTTTCTTCTTTATTTCTCCAATATTTCTTGAACTTAGGCTGAAGGTTTTCACCTGCATTCCCATTTTGCACCTTTTCGTGAACTTGAACATTTTTCTTGCGTAGTTGTTTCTTGTGCATCCTTGATGGTTGATTATTTTCCTTTCTTTTATGCACATGATATGTTCTCTGCATATGATGCATTCTTTGCATCTGATGAAATATAGGGTTTTGCCTTAGATTAGATACATAAGTGCTTGGAAAGAACCTTGCTATGTGCCCTTGACCGTTGCATTTAAAACATTGCACATGTTTTATTCCCTGTCTGTATTGCATTCTATGTGTATGATGAAATCTATGGTCTTGCCTTAGATTGGATACAGAAGTGCTTGGACAAAACCTTGCTATGTGCCCATGGCCATTGCATTTAAAACATTGCACAGGGTGTTCACTCAGGAATGCAGATGTATTTCTAACAACATAACTTTTTGATCTATTGTTCAGTCCACAATAAATTGCCTTGTGACCATAGCAGTTGCATTTAGAACAATAGCCATTAAAAGCATTATTATTAAAAGAGTGAGAGTGAGAGAACCTCTTTTGCTATGGTTGCTTTGCTATAGATCTTCTTTGATGCTTTCTTCCTTTTGAAGATTTAGCTTCAACCTTGAACTTCTTCTTCTCTGAATATTTGGAAGATGAGGGTTGTTCAGCTTCAGACTTTTCTCGCTTTGATCCTTCAGCAGTGTGCTTCTTCTTCTCTGCATTTTTGGAATATGAAGGTTGTTTAGTTTCATATCCAAGACCAAACTTAGCTATGGAGCTTCTTTCTTGCTTTATCATTGTATCTAGTAACTATGTGCTCTTCTCAAATTTGAGATTCATATTGGCCTCTTCTATTTGTTTCTTCAATGAAACAATCTCTTCTTCTTGTTGGCAGCAAACAGTCTCTTTCTCATTGATTTGAGACCTGAGAATATCTTCAATCCTTTTGTACTTGTTCTACTTGCGACTTTAGATCAACAATAACTTTGTTAGATTCCTCTTCACTTGTGCTGCATACATCATTCAGGTGTGTCTTCAAGGCTTCTTATGATTTCTTGGCCTTTTGAACTTGTAGGAAGAGATCTTCAATCTCATCCCAATATTCTTCTAACTTCTTGGACATTCTTTTGTTTTTTTTCTTTTCTATACTCAAATCTTCAAGTGCGGCTATCAACTCACCTTCTAGATCTACTTCAATCTCCAGGTTTTCATTGCATACTTAAGAATCACTTCTTCTACCTTCTCTAATTTAGTTTTCTCTTCCACATGAACTAAAAATGGCTGAGATGCCTTTTTGGAGGAGGATATATTCTTCTTACCCATTGTGTACTAATCCAAGATCAACCCTGACTGATTTATCTTGAATTGGGAACTTGGATCTGATACCAATTGTTAGTCTCACAATGACACTAAGAGGGGGGGTGAATCAGTGTGGCTCTTAATAACTTAAAACTTTAACTCTTTAAAGCCAAAACAATGAAAGATTAAAACCACATAAATAAAATATCACAATAGAGCATCACACACAACACAAGATGTATCGAGGTTCACCAGTTTTGGCTACTCCTCACAAATAGACTGTTTGGACTTCCATCCAAATCTAGCCTTTGCAAAGCAACAACTTTACAATCAATTTATCTACACCAACAGAAAGGAGCACCAAACCCTGATTTACCAGCACCAACTAGAAGGAGCACCAACCCCTAATTCCAAGCACCAACTTGGACTTCAATTCTAAAATTTGAATATTGACATATAAATGCCTTCACTATTACAAGACCCTAACTGGTCTATTGCTCACTCAACATTGCCCACAGTTCACACAGCACATACCTATGGCTCTGCTTACTGCACTTTGGTGACCCTCTTATAGCCCTCTTGCTGTGCTTCTTACTGCACTCTTATAGCTCTCACGGTTTTGCTTAACACTCTCTTACAGCATTCTTGTAGCCCACTTCTTGCAACACTTTTATTTTGGTTTGAGTAGCACTATCACTCTCTTTCAACAACACTCATCTAATCCTCTTTCGGCAGCACTTTCCCTCTATACGACAACACTATTTTTCACTTTCTGTAGCAACCTAATTCTCTGTGCGACTGCCATTTTATAACCCTATTTCTCATTGAGACTCCTCGTCTTCTGTTACTTCTGTAAACCCACATGCAGTCTATTAACATTCTCTTCTGCCACTTGTCAACTGTAACTGCTTCTTTATGTAACTCCTTTTGTATCTATAGAGTGGGCATTTCATCGAACACGTTACATGCAACATATACCTCTACTATGACTGTTCGTCTTCTTGGTCATAATTGTTCGTATTCTTTCTTGTGCATGCATGCATTTTTTGATTCTATTTATGCAACTATTCGATTTCTCCTTCTTCGACTTTTTTGAAATAGCTGTATGATTTCTATCTGTAACTACCGCACTAACTTTAGTTAACTCTACTTATTTTGCCTGCATGATCTTTCTCTGCAACTGCCCTTGTAACCATTATTCTACTTTCAGTTAACTGTCAGTAAGTGTGCTGTTGTGACCTGTCGCAAAATCGTGACACTTCTTGTCTCTTTGCACTCTTCTCGCCTTCTATCCATGAAAACATAACCTGTCGTGATATCACGACACTTTCGCCTCCTTTTTACTCTTCTCGGCTTCAACCCGCGAAAACATGACCTATTGCTATATCGCGACACTTTCGCCTCGTTACTCTTCTCATTTTCAACCAGCGAAAATAAGACATGTCACAAAATCGTGACACTTTCGCCTCCTCGCTACTCTTCTTGGCTTCAACCAGTGAAAATGGAACATATCGTGAAATCGTGACACTTTTGCTAACTTGACCTCTTCTCTGTATCTTGCCCATGAAAACGGAACATGTCACGAAATCGTGACACTTTTGCTTCCTTACACTTTTCTCTGCTTGCACTAGTGAAACCATGACATGTCACAAAATCGTGACACCTTTCTCTTCCATACACTTTTCTCTGCAAGCTCCAGCAAAAACTTGACATGTCACAAAATTGTGACATCTTTCTCTTCCGTACACTTTTCTCCGCAAGCTCCAGTGAAAACCTGACATGTCGTGAAATCGCGACACATTCTTTATCTTGTGCCTTTCTCTGTCTTTCGCCCGAAACACATGTCACGAAATCACGACACATGCATTGCCTTGCACTCTATCTTTTATTCGGGTTGCGAAAACCTGACATGTCACGAAATCGTGACACTTTCTCTCCTTAGCACTTTCTCTTCGAACCTGTCACGAAATCGTGACACTTTTTCTCCTTAGAAATTTTTGTTCGAACCTGTCGCGAAATCGTGACACTTTTTCTCCTTGGCGCTTTCTGTTCGAACCTGTCGTGAAATTGCGACACATTTTCATCCGTACTGTCTCTCTAGCAAATTGTGGCAAAATTGTGACACTTTTCTTTGCAAGCTCCTTCTCCCCGATCATGTCGTGAAATCGTGACAGTTTTCTTTGCTTGCGCCTTCTCTCCAAACATGTCACGAAATCACGACAATTTTCCCTGCATGCTCTTCTTCTTCGAACATGTCATGAAATCGTGATAGTTTTTCCACTAGGCTTCTTCTCTGCCAACATGTCACGAAATCACGACAATTTTTCCACTTGGCTTCTTTGCTTTCAACATGTCACAAAATCATGACAATTTTGCTTGTGCTTTCTCTCTCTTCCATCATGTCGTGAAATCACGACAGTTTTCCTTATGCTTTCCAAACATGTCACGAAATCGTGATAGCTTTCCTTACGCTTTCCAAACATGTCGCAAAATCGTGACAGCTTTCCTTGTGCTTTCTAAACATGTCACGAAAACATGACATCTTTTTCTCTCTCCTATTTCTCTTCGCTTTGGACGGTGAAAATGAAACATGTCGCGAAATCATGATAGTTTTTCTAGTATTTTCTCTCTCCTCTGATATGTCGCGAAATCACGACTGAAAACATGTCGCGATATCGCAATAGTTTTCTTACTTGTCTTTTTCTTTGATCCTCTAAATCTGGGCCACTTCTGTCTTCTTGGAAATTCACTATACATGCTCTGACTGCTCTGAACTCTTGTTCACTTCATCAACCGATATATCTAATGACCTCTGCACTTCTGTCCATTGCATCAACCGATCCTCTGTCTGTGTTGACAACAATGACAATACTTTGGTTGCACCTTGCTCATCAATGACTCCTGTCCATTATACTTTGGCTGCACCTTGCACATCAATGAACTCTTGTCCACTGAATCAACTAATCAACCTGACTGTGTTGACAACAATGACAATGCTTTGGTTGCACCTTGCACATCATGCCACTAACTGAAGCCATTGAAGGAGGTTGAGAAAAAGGTATGCAATAATGCTAGAATTTGTTTAGTAGATGGCAAATTTTTTTTGGATGGTCTAAAGAGGGATTCAATGTGTTATGCATTAATTTCTACTGTAAAGAGAGAAGAAACTATAGACATTCTAGTAGAAGTTGAACATCTGTTAGTAGAATTTCTTGAATTATATCAGACAATGTGCTTGAGGGTTTACTGCCAATGAGAAATATTAGTCATCAAATTGACTTAATTCCATGATATAACTTACCCAATAAGGCCGCCCATAGAATGTCCCCTATCGAGAATGAAGAGTTGAACCACCAAGTTCATGAGTTGTTGAAGAAGGGATTAATTCAAGCAAGTTTAAGTCCCTGTGTAGTACCTGCCATACTAGCACCAAAGAAGGGTGGAGAATGGAGAATGTGCACTGATTCAAGGGAAATAAACAAAATTACCATTAAGTATCAATTTCCATTACCTTGAATGGACGATATAATGGATTGTTTGAGTGGAGATAAATACTTCACTAATATTGATTTAAAGAGTGGATATCACCAGATACGCGTTAGAAAGGGTGACGAATGGAAGATAGCCTTTAAAACCAAAGAGGGTTTGTATGAGTGGTTAGTTATGCCATTTGGATTGACTAATGCACCCAGTACGTTCATGAGGCTGATGAATGAGGTATTGCATGAATTTATGGAAAAGTTCATGATAGTTTATTTGGATGATATTTTAATTTTTAGTAAAACATTGGACGAGCATTTGATGCATGTTCGGACAGTTTTTGAAAAGTTGCGAGAGGAGCAGTTGTTGATAAATTTAAAGAAGTGCAGTTTTGTACATAATGAGTTGATTTACCTGGGATTTGTCATCTCAGAGGAGGGTCTGAAGATGGATCCTAAGAAGGTGAAGGCTATCATTGAATGGCCTACCCCAAGGAATGTAACAGAGGTAAGATCATTTCATGGTCTTGCAAGTTTCTATAGAAAATTTATTAGAAACTTTAGCAGTATTTGTGCACCCCTAACAGAAACTATGAGAGGGGATAAGAAAGAATTTAAGTGGACTGCCAAGGTAGGTACCGGTATGGACATATTGAAGAAGAAAGTGACAGAACAACCCATTATGGCACTTCCAGATTTTAATAAAGTGTTTCAGGTTGACTGTGATGCCAGTGGCAGTGCCATTGGAGATGTATTGAGCCAAGAAGGTAAACCTATTGCATACTTTAGTGAAAAATTAAATGATGCTTGAAAGAAATACTCTATTTATGATCAAGAATTCTATGCTATAATTCAGGCTCTTAAGAAATGGAGACATTATTTGCTATCCAAGGAATTTATTTTATATACTGACCATCAAGATTTACAGTATATAAATAGTCAAGGTAAACTTAACCAGCGACATTTGAAGTGGGTTGAATTCCTACAGAGTTATACCTTTGTCCTAAAGCATAGAAGTGGCAAATTTAATAGAGTTGCAGATGCCTTGAGTATAAGGCATAATTTGTTGATAGAAATGAGAGTGGAAGTTGTTGGGTTTGATGAACTTAAGAGTTTATACCTAGAGGATCCAGATTTCGCAGAGGCATGGAAGGTATGTTTGTCTCCTACTACTGTGGATCGCACTAAGTGGTTGGATTTTGTGATCCAAGATGGGATGTTGTTTCGAAAGAACCAGTTGTGCATTCCTAGGAGTTCCATGAGGGAAAATATGATCAAAGAGAAACATAGTGGAGGACTAGCAGGACATTTTGGTCGAGATAAGACCATTGCTCTAGTTAGTGAGAATTACCATTGGCCACAGTTGCAGCCGGATGTGACAAAATTTGTGCAGGGTTGTAGAGTGTGCCAGATGGCGAAAGGAGTAAGCCAGAATACAAGAATGTATCGGCCATTGCCTGTACTAGAGAGACCATGGGAGGACATCAGTATGGGTTTTGTTCTTGGTCCTGCCAAGGACACAACGCGGAAATGATGCCATTTTTGTTGTCGTTGACAGGTTTTCGAAGATGGCCCATTTTATTCCATGTCAGAAGACAAGTGATGTTTTTCATATTGCAGGATTGTTTTTCAGGGATGTTGTACGCCTTCATGGTCTACCCTAAAGCATTGTCTCAGATAGAGATACCAAATTTGTGGGTTATTTTTGGAGAACTCTATGTAAGAAGCTGAAAATAGAATTGAAGTTCAGTTCTACGTACCACCCGCAGACTGATGGACAGACCGAAGTAGTCAACGAAGTTTGGGTAATCTTCTATGATGTCTGGTAGGAGATAAACCCAAGGGATGGGATCTGATTTTACCGCAGGCAGAGTTTGCTCACAATAATTCTGTCAATCGTAGTACTGGTAAATCCCCATTCCAAATAGTGCATGGGAACAACCCGAGAAATGCTTCTAAGTTGAGGTCGATAGATAAATGAGAAAAGTGCAGTGCTGAAGCTGAAGACTTTGCAGCACACATGAAGAATTTACATGAAGAGGTCCAACAGCATATCAGTAAAATGAATGCTATGTACAAAGCCATGGCAGATCAGACGTGATGTTTCAAGGAATTCCAGATAGGAGATGAAGTCATGGTTCACTTGCACAAGGAACGTTTTCCTAGAAAAACCTACAATAAGATGAAGATGAAGAGGTTTGGACCATGCCGGATCATAGGTAAACGAGATTCAGGAAATGCCTATGAAGTAGATCTACCAAGTGAACTGAATATTTCACCTATTTTCAATATTTTAGACTTGGTCGAATATCATGAAGGAAGTTGCAGCGAGCCACCTAGTCCAGATCTATGGAACATTCCAGTATCCACTCTAGAAAAAGAAGAAATCGAAGACATACTCGACACTCGTGAAGGCAGAAGTACCTAAAACAGACAATATTCAGAGTATTTGGTCAAGTGGAAGGGCCGACCTGTCGAAGATGCAATGTGGTTGTCCAAATCAAAGGTTGATCGCCTGGGTTTTCCTCTGACCGTCTAGAAGTGAGGATCACTTCTCAATCTACCCCGGGTGTCTGATGCAGGAGCATCCCGTGGTAGTAGAACAAATCATGCAGCAAAAGAATTAAAATAGTGACAAAAAGAGAAAAAAAAATATTCTAAGTGTGAAATGTGTCACGATATCATGACATAAAAGATGTCACGATATTGCGATGTATTTTGAAAATTGTCCCAATTGCTGTAAAGTGTCGCGATGTCGTGACGTAAAAGTTGTCACGATATCGTGACGAACTTGAACAACGGAAAAAGTAAACTGCAAAGTGTCGCGATATCGTGACAACTTTGCAAAGTGTCGCGATATCGTGACATAAAAGTTGTTACGATATCACGATGAACTTGAACAAAGGCAAGAGCAAACCGCAAGTGTCGCGATATCGCGACATAAAATTTGTCGCAATATCACGACAAACTTTGAACAAAGGCAAGGGCAAAACACCAGTGTCGCGATATTGCGACATAAAAGTTGTTGCGATATCGCGACAAACTTTGAGCAGAGGTTAAAGCAAACAAAAGTTGTCACGATATCACGACGAACTTTGAGCAGAGGTGAAAGCAAACGAAAGTGTCGTGATATCGCGACATAGAAAGGGTCATGATATCGTGACAAGTTTAAACAAAAGTCGCGGGAAAAGGGAAGTGTCGCGATATCGTGACACATTGGTAAACAAGGACAAAATCCAAAAAAGTGTTGCGATATCGCGACATGTTGGCAAAGAACGACCAAAGCTGGAAAAATTTTGTGATATCGCGACAGATGGACTAAAGGGAAAAAGTGTCGCATTTTCGTGACCCAGCTAGGAGAGAGAAGGGCGGGTTGAAGAGATGTCGTGATATTGCGACATTCTTCTTTTCTCGGATCATTACAGAACGACATTTGATAGTTACCAAAAGTTGTTATGGTAGTTACGAACGACGGTTGCAGCGGTTACAGGGACAGTTACGAACGACGGTTGCAGCAAGAACCTGTCATTATAAGAAGAGGTTGTTCGAAGGATTGAGGAGGCTGGAAGGACGAAGACTGCGACTTCTTTTGCATTTTATATACTTTGTAAATCTTCCATGGCTCGAAATTGTAATCTTTCCATGCTTCTGACTGAAAATTGAGTCTTTCTTTGTGTTAAAATTTGGCTCCCGATCACACTTGAAGGACCATAAGATAATATTCTAATGGTACTATAATAAGGAGGTGATCCTACATAAGACAAGTAAAAAAATAACGAAGATTTTCTCAAAGGTAAACAAATAGAGGAAGAATCATAAAAATAAGAAGTTGATCTTGAGGGAGAGCTTATTTATGCTCTTAAAACTTTAAATAAGGTAAGAAAGCAAAACTCCCAACTTGAGTTTCAGTTTCAAGAATGTGATGAAGAGAGAGGAAAGCTTATAGACGATCCAAACAAGTCAATGCTTAAGACAAATAAGTTCAAGGATAAATTAGAAGCAAAGGTATTAGAATGTGAAAATTTAGAACAAGAAGTAGCCCTACTAAGGTAATAAGTAGAGAAGTATAAGGATAAGCTACACAAGTTTGGAAGAAGTTCAAAGAATTTGGATAAGATTATCAACTCACAAAAGCCTACATCAAGCAAGACAGGTCTTGGTTTTTAACAATCTCAAAATAAACAAGAAGAGGAGTCAACCTCAAGTTCTAAGGAATAAGAAAATTTAGAAGAAGATAGTGTGAGAGAAAGTGAGACTTATGAGAAAGAGTTGGATAATAGAAATTTCAACAAGGAAAAGAACAATGCACAAAGAAGAAATATATGGAATAGGAATTAACACAAATAAAAAGAGACTAAGAGACCAATGAGATCAATGTAAGGAAATTTCAATGGACTATGTTTCTCATATCATAAATTTGGGCACAAGGCTTCACAGTGCAGGACACGTGAAAGATAGGAATATGGAAACTTCAGGAACAGGCAGTTATTTCATGGGTATTTCTACTCATGTAATAAATTTTGTCACAAGGCAATGAATTGTAGGGTTCATGACAAGAACAAAGAGGACACAGGTAAATGCCAGTTCTTGTTGGGAGTAGAAATACTCCCACCCTAGAATTAACCACCTCAAGAGGAGGTGGGGTAGGGGTTAAGATAAGAGACTCATTCTTAGCCCCGAGCCCCAAAGGTGACCCTTTGCCATAAATGTCAAAGGGGGTGATATTTGAGTAAGGGGGATATATTTGGTTTAAAGAGATATGATTGAGTTAGGGGGAGCAATTTCCCAAGGGGAGAAGAACAGGATAAATTTCAAGTTTTCGTAAAAAGAATCTAGGTTGCCACAAATGACAAAGGGGGATATTGTTGAACATTTTGAGTAGATGAGTTTTCATTGATATCAAGATTGAGTGGTCATTGATTTAAATATTTCAGCACCAGTTAGTGGCAGTTTCAATGGGTAGCATCATTTTTTAGGTTCTCCAATAAGTGCAAAAGGATAGTCCATTTTCAATTGATCAAGACCCGATTCCAGGAAGTTATATGTGGTCCAAAGTGCAAAGAAGAAGCCCAAGTGAATAATATTATAATATTTTTTTATAATATTATATAGGGGAGTTTAAATTAATTATAAATTAATTAATATAATTTTTATTATAAATTAGTTTATTAATTAATTTACTTAACTTATAAGTTATTTAAATTAATTATTAATTAATTTTAATATTAATTATAAGTTAATTTATGTTAATTTTAAATAACCCTAAGATGGGTTATTAAATCAAAATTAGAATTTTGAATTCAAATTCGAGTGCCAAATTGGGGAGAAAAATAATTATGTGTATAGAATGGGGACTCTTCCACCTTAGCCAAAAAATATATGCCTTCGATATTAATCTCCTTGCTATGCGAAAATGTGTGAATTGTGTTATACGATCAAAGAGGATTTTATTTTTTTGTATCAAGAGGAGACAAAGTTTTTGATTCACCAAGGTTGGTTCCTTGGTCACCAAGCACTGGTAGCATAGTTGGCAACCGTAGTGGAAGCAAATCATAGGGAAATGAGTTGCAGAGGTTCAAATCCTTGAGAGTGTGTTTTATTTTTGTTTGTAATTGATGACAGACAAAGGTTTAAAAGTAAGGAGACTTCCCTTCCTTCACGTGGGTGCCTATAGCCCACGCAGTGGGCACCAAAGCAATAAGGTGCTTTGGTGTTTGGGGAGACGACGATTCAAAACTTGTTGAAACCCTTTTGGGGTAAAGGACAAAGGTATGCTATTTGTTGTTGATGCTGAAATTTCATAGGAATTAAGTTGAGCTATTAAAGTTTAATTTTTACATAGTGTATTTGGTTTGTAAGGTTTTAAGTGGAGTAATAAGGTTGATGTAAAATAATTTTGGTGATATTTTCTTTAGTGTTTGAAAAGGTTAATAAGGTGTTTAAGGAAGACTGTTTGAGATTTTGTGGTGTTAGATATTATTTTACATTGGAGATTAGAAGTTGTATCTAAATAATTATTTTCATGTATGATTTGATGGATGTTAATTTCAAGAAGGAGAAATAAGGTATATTTGAGCTTTGATTATTTTTTTGTCTAAGGAATATTTTGAGAAAGTGTTAGAGTGATATTTTGTCATCTAACCATTGAAATTGGAAAGAAGAAAATTGTGATTGAGACAGGTTTTCTAAGGGTACTTCTAAATCAAACAAAAAGTTATGGACACATCTTCCTAGTGAGTGATTTTTGAATGTTATGAATGCATAGTTGGAGTGAAAAGGATTGTTTGGTAAGCATTGTTGAGTGTGTTTTATATTAATGCTTCAATGTTTTCTGAAATAAATAGTTGTTGATAAAACCTTGTTTGATAAGCATTGTTGTTGAAGTGATTAGTTGAGTGAACTTGAACTAGGGTTTGCAAAGATCATGAGTATAATTATTATGTGAAGATAGTTTTATAAGCATTGTTGTTGAAGTGAGTGGTTGAGTGAAGAACTTGAACTAGGCTTTGCAAAGATCATGAGTATCATTGTTATGTGATATTGGTTTATAAGCATTGTTGGAAACATTTGAGTGATTGTTCATATGCTTGGAGTAGGGTTTGTAAGCAAGTATTAATTCATTTATTGATTGGTTGAGTATAGTTGGTTGAGCCTAGTCAGGTGGAAGTGTTGAAGTGATAGTTCAAGTTATCTAAAATAAATTGTTTTATATTCTTAATTGATTTGAAAAAGTGGTTGAGTATTTATGAATGTGAAGCATATTGAGTCTCTAACAATTATCTATATGTTTCTATGATAAAAGTGAAATTGAAAGTGATTGATAGTTTGTGAATGTAAAGCATATTGAGTCTCTAAAAAATATCTATTTGTTTCTATGAGATTGGACAAGTTCTAGTGTGGACTTGTTGAGAAAAATTGATCTAAGTCTTATAGAAGACTTGTGGATATATTTATGTGAGTTTTTGTGGAAGCTTACAATACAGTTTGAGGATAGAGATTGTTGAGCAGATTTGGACAAGTTCTAGTGAGGACTTGTTGAGCAAATTTTGACAAGTTCTAGAGAGGACTTGTAGGACTTGTGGACAGATTAGTGTGAGCTTTTGTGGAAGCTTACAAGGCAGATTTGAGATAAGTATTTGAGAAGAATTGAGAGCATAGTTGATTGATTGATTTGTTCAAATGTTGGGTTAAGGTTTGTGGCAGATCTAGCATAGTTGATTTGATATCAATTCAAGCTTTATGTTAAGGCTTGAGGACAAATATTAAGGATAAATTTGTGCTAGATAGAAGGACTATGTTTAGTGCAGATCAGAGGATAGAGATTGTGGACATATTTGTGCTATACCGAAGGAATGTATTTAGTGCAGATCAGAGGATACAGATTGAGGACATATTTGTGTTAGATCAAAGGACCGTGTTTAGTACAGATTTTAGGATAGAGTTTGATGCAGATTTAAGGACATGTTTATGCCAAACCAAAGATAGATATTGACAAGATTTGTGCTAGATAGGACTGTGTTTAGATTTGAGATAAATCTTTGAAGATGATAAAGTATAGAGGATGACAATATCTAGTGGATAGAGATCCATTAGCTAGGGAAATGAGGACAATTGTCTTAATTGGATAGATATCCATTAGCCAAAGTAGTGGGGATAGCAGTTCTTCTAGAAGATCACCAATTAGATCTAAGGAGAAAGAGTTCTCCTATGGATAGAGATCCATAAACTTGATTAGGGGATTGGTGTCTCCTTTGGACAAAGGTCCATAAAAATTGTAATAGGGAAATGATTCCCAAGATATTTATTAAGAAAATTTTAGTGAAATATTTTCTCCGTGGAGTAGCCCACATTGGGTGAACCGCGTTAAATTGGTGTCTCTATTATGTGTGGTGATTTATGCAATTATTTGATTACTAATGTTGATATTGATATCTATACATTGCATAATATTGATTGAGAAAGAAAAGTAAAAAGTGGTATTATACCTTTTCACTCCCCCTCCTAGTATAAGCTTGTGTTCTTCAGTTTCATACCATGAATATAAATGATAATTTTTACAATGGTTGGGGAAGATATGAAGATATGTTATTTTCTCACACTTCTATTGATGAAAATTATATTCCTCTTGATATGCAGGATGTTGAAACTTCTACTTCACATGAATGTCTTACATTGGCAAAAATAGAAGAGGTTACAAAATTTAATCATGTTAAGTATGAATTCTTTGAATACTTTTTTGAAATCGAAAGGGAAGAAAGGGTAAATTTTTCCTATGACTCATCCATTTTGGATGAGGAAGAGTTAGAATCCTCTCTTTCATTTTGGAATAATGAAAACTTGGGTATAGATTCACATGATTGTTTTGAATATTCCAATGAAGAGATATCATGGATGGTTAATACGAAATTGGAACCTAATGTCAAAGAGGTTGATATTTTTGATGCAACTCAAGTGATTGATCATGGGGATGTGTTATTTGATATGCACCTTGACCAAAAAGATGTAATGTTTAAAAAGGATGGGCATAATTTTAGTTGGGTGGCTAATTTTTGTATGTTTGATTAACAGGTAATAAAAGAAGATATAGACCATGAGGTAAAAGAGGGAATTACAAATCCTCACCAAGCCTTGGTAAATGAAAATCTACAAGAGGTAGAATCTAACCTTTTGTGTCCAAGCATCCGAGCTTGAGGTGAAGATTTGTATAATCACTCATTTGATTTAAATACTTTCTATGATGAAATGCCATTGGTGGTTGATAAAGAATTTGAGTCAATTTCTCCTCACACCACTAATGATATTGCTTTGTTGAATGAAAAATAAGTTGATGCACTTGAATTGTTAAATCAAATTCATCAACAATTAATAATCGAATCTAGGATAAAAGCTTACAATGATCTTCATTTAATAAATATCCTAGATGCTTGCAAGTTGTTGCATAATTTTTTTGTTGCATCACTAATAAATATTTGGGTGTTTGCATTTTGTTTTAAGTGCCTAATGCTTCACTTTGTATTGGGTTTGCAGTTTTCACAATTTTTTTGTCGATGACTTTTTATCGTCATTCTGTTGTCGATAATATTTTTATCATTAGTTTGTTATCGACGATATTTTTATCGTCAATTTGTTTTCGATGACTATTTATCATCAATTTCTCGTCGATTATTTTTATTGTCAACTTGTTTTTGATGACTTTTTATCGTTAATTTCTTGTCGATGATTTTTATAGTCAATTTGTTCCTGATAATTTTTATCATCAATTTTATTGTTAGTAGTCTTATTGTTAAATTTGTGTTTCAAATAATATGCAAAATGAAATTAATGACAAAAAAAAATAATAAAAAATATCAATGTATATATATATTAAATATAAAAGCCTATATGATATATATAGATATTATAATGTGAGGATTCATTTTTAAATAAAGGTATTAGTCTTATATATATACATATATGTTTTCACCCTATTACTAACGATTCTTTTAAGTTCACTTGACAGGTCATGTGAGGATATTAGTAATGGCACTAGTGGACCAAATTTTCGACGACGGGTGATAGTGGAAGTCCAGATGACGTGGTACCAACGAGCTGGCACAAGAACATAGAGTTGACAGTGTTGGGTATTTGACAAGGTGGAGGATGTGGCTTCTTCAACGATGAAGAATATGAGGATGGGGATAGTGCATCATGTGGGATGACCAAAAATTTGAACCCATACATGATAGCATGTATTTCAATGGTGGTGGTGTCCGTAAGGAGTTGAAATTGTGGACCAATGGCATCAATAATAGTGCAAGGTCTAGTAACACCTAGATGACATGACAATATAGTGGTAGATAGTCTTACGAGTGGTAAACGTCTATGGGAAGATTGGCATGTGATAGGAAAAATTTTGGAAATCAAACCTGGTGGTGGATGGGCTAGAAGATGGGTGTCCATGTATTCAGGTTTGCATTGATTTCTTTGAAGTGGTATTGGAGCACCTGAAAGTAGAACAATGGAGGATGATGATCAAGGATGGGTCAGTGCCATGTCGATGATGCAGATGCATAACTTCTAGGAGTTGCACAGGGATGAGCGCATGGGATAACAACTTATATAGGGGTGCCATGTTGTGCTTTAAAACCATTAAATACTACCAGATGAAGTGGCAGGTTTAGAATTGCCTCAAATGCATGACTAGCAGGGGATATCATCGAATGGGGATAAAATCGATAGCGGTGATGAATCTTAGCAGGAAAGGATATTATGTGGAAATTATCAATAAGATAGTGTAGTTGGAAGGACCTTGAATGGTGAACATATACGAAAATGTTGGTAACAATCTCGATATACGATGACCACAATCAATTGGGGATCATCGACCAAGCACAACTATATGATGAAAGAAGACATAATTTTAACACAAGGAAAACCCTTTGCAAATGCGAGTGAAGCTAGGATATAAAGGAGCAAAAAATATCACATTATCCAAGTAGAGCAATCAGTGATGTAGCCTGCCAGTAAAATGTGCAATATGGTAGCACAGGATACGGGTGGAGATTTAGTTTTAGGTGAGCAAATAGGGCACATTTACACTACAATGGAGTATTTTGAGATGCAGAATAGCAACAATGGAGGAGACTAGTCCTAGATGAATTGACGTCGTCTATGGGGAACAAGTAGTGTCAAAATCGATGAACCCATAGTGAGAAAGATGAATATCACCGGAGGTTTCATGTAGATGTGCAATGGACCCCATAACATTCGATGATGAAACATACGACATGGGGGATGTTTTTTTGAATGGGGTAGCTTCGATCATCATGGGTAAACAAGGTGATGCTACCGCGAAAACTCCTAGATAGCCAACACATAAGGTACAACCATGGTGGCAATTTTTTTTTGTCCTACTATTGTTTTGGTAGGCGGTAGATTGTAGTCTCGAGGTGGATGGCATAGTGATGTGACTTCCTGGGTGATTTTGTCATAGGTGGACGACCAAAATATTGTCGAATATGTATCTAGTGACTTGGTTTGTGAGTATACATATCCACACTAGATGGTAGCTAGAGTAGACAAGGTGGGTGAATCGCAGAAATCATGACAATGTGGTTCAAATTCAAAATTTTGGAACGTAGGATAACATCCTAAGGGGGTTACATAGAGAGATCATGGAATAAAAGGGATACGTATCCTCACTATTATTCACTAGATGAGGTGCCAAGTGTGAGAGTGGGAGATTTTAATTAAAGCACATGTTAATGAAACCCTTCAAAAAAATGGAGCTCGAGGATATTTTAATTAAAACACCTTATCCAAGGAAGGGATTAGATTCCATTTAAAAGTAGGTGGTTAATCATCACGCAGTTAGGCATTATGAGTTTTAAGGGAACAATGTGTATAGGTGGCCATTTTCTTGGGCACATAAGGAGTTAAATGGGAAATATGAATCCTGTCGAAATGTTATATTGTATTATGAAAAGGAATATTACCTAAACAATGAAATAAAGTGCATAATGAGAATACAAATGGAATAAATGTTTGCGAAGGGTATTTCAAAAGTAAATAATTGGAAAAGAGAATTAGAAGCACCAAGAAGATGAAATGAAAAGTTGTAAGGAAAATTTTAAATGCAACAAAAAATACGAAATATGGGATGGTTTTTTTGGGAAAACCAGAGAAATGCTGCTAGAAAATTTGTGTAAAAAAGGAACATTTTTTAATGCAAGAGCTTTTTCAGAAATTTGGATTTTGTTAGTGAAATAGGAGGAGAATTTTTTGCATGCTTGAATTTAATGTTTTATCTTTCCATTTTCAGGTTTTGGAATTATAAATAATGTTTAATGCATTTTAATGGTTACATTATTGAATTTTTAAACCCTAATTTTTTTTTTTTTGTCCTTGGAGCTAGCACTTAGTTTATTTTGATTTTGCAAATGCAGGTTTTAATAGACTAAGTTGCATGCAAGAGTTTCTCACATCTTCGGTTTTGCAGGATGGGATGCCATCATCTTTGCATATCTACGTTTTCAGCATTCAATTTATTTCATATTTACATTTTTTTTCTAACTTTCATTTTGCATATATATATTTTTTTAAATTTGAAGATTAAAAAAAAAATTGGAAAAAAAAAAATGACAAAAATAATTACATGGGTGTGAAGAATGAGATACAATATATCATACGAAACAAATTTGAACTCATTCCAAAGTCATTTCAATTTTATAAAAATTGTTGAAAATGACTGTTTTATGCAGATTTTTATAATTTTGAAATTTTATTTTTTCACATTTTGGAGGTAAATCAGATTTTTAGATTTTGCATTTCTATTCATAGGCATAATATGACCTTTCCTTTATGAAAAAATTAATTTCATTAAAGGGGAGTGTAGCAACGGAAAAATGGTGCACCTTAACCGAAGCAACAGAATGTAAGTGCGTTATAAGTCCTATGAAAGCGTAAACCAAAGCATGCAAGCAAAAAGGCAAAGTATAACAAGAAATAAAGCAAATGGGGCATTCTCCTTATTGAGTAACTTCAAATCAGATTACAATGCCTCCCCTTGAGGACTTAAATTAGCTTGATACAATCTGTTACAACAAAGGGGTGCCAAGAGATATCAATCTCTCAAAGAACGTGGTGCACATCCACTGTTCTTCCGCATGCCCACACTCGAAGTGGGCGGGCCAAATGTCGCTGCCGCTTACGTCAATGTGATCCTCATCCTCCGATGTTTCCTACTACATTTTGGCACCTGATTCTATGCACAAGAAAGCAAAAGAGAGTCAAGAGCATATGTGTATGGTATTAAAACATGCAATCCCCACAGCCTGAACGGGCGCATGTGGGGTGTATATAGAAAATGGATTCCAAATGAGACAAAACTCAAGAGAGATGTAAAGGAGATGGTTTTGGGATGATATCACCTAGTTTTGTAAAATAATTGCATTCGATCATTGCGTTAGATCCCACCACCCGTAGTGAACCTGCAAAAGGCAAATGAGCGTTTCTCCTACCTAGACATGTCAAAAACCTACAAAATTTGGTGAGTAAGCATAAAATGATATTTGAAGAGAACCCATATGATCAGATTCCAAATATTCTATCCAAATCCTCCTGCAAGCAAAAGTGGGACCCGCATGCATACAAAATCGTAAAACGACTATATCTCAGTCAATACATGTCAGAAAGCTATGAAATTTGAAATGCAACATCATATAGACATATATAAAATAGCTAATTGAAAATAGTCAGAAAATAGTGCATGAATTTCTATTCATCCGGGGGTGGGACGAATTTGACTATCACAGATTGGGGGGCGCCCGGGGGTGGGACGCCCACCAATATCTCCTAAATTTTCACACCAATCCAATGAGGATTGATGCAAAACTATAGGGGAAGTGTTTTAGGTAAATTTGGTGTGGTTATTCGAACTATGGATTCAGTTTTTGGGTCAGATTGCGACTTCTTATGCCACCCGATAACCTCTCTCGCTAAGGAGAAATTATGGATGAAAAGGGAGCAATAAGGGTGAGGTAATAACTCGGTAGCACTTCATTGCAAATCCTAGAAAAACCTATCTCTATTTGGATGAGAATGTCATCCAATTTATAGACCTAGGAGGTCAAATGTGCAAAGAGCATGCAAGGGCATGCAAGGCCCAAGGGGCCACTTGTCCACCAGGGTGGCATGCACAGGAGGGGGAAGAGAATATCCCCAAAATGGCCTCATTGATGAGGGTTGTCATAGGCATGCCCTAGGTTATGACATGCATGCTTCGAAGAGTAGGGCAAGTGGCATTTTTTGGTGGCCACTTGTCCAGATTTGACTTTTTTCCAGTCAAACCTGCTATTCGCTCCACCCCGGGATGAATGCTGCTATTCGCTCTAGGGTGGGATGAATAGGAACTGCTATTCATCCCAGGGTGGGACGAATAGGAACTGGGCCTCAAAAAGTCCCCAACTGACCTAGGAACCTTCCAAAACTACTTTGGGAGTGGTTAGAACCATTGCTTGACCTCTGAGGGCTGCCCTAAGGGCTTTGTGTGTCAATTTAGTCAATGCCTTGGTAGCATAATCGGATTGGCATTGTTTTGGTGTCTACAGATGCCCCTTTTTGAGAAGCGTTGTGTGCAGCACAACGTTGAGCAAAAATAGATGACCAAAGTGCTCAATGATTAAGGTTATTCAGTAACCTAACCAACTTTGAATGCCCCAATCATGGAAAGAGCATGCGTTCTTGAATCTTTGCTTTTGACTCAGTAAAGAAATTGGTCTTGGTATCTCTTCAGCTTTCGGGTATGCTCGGAAGACTTATAACCCTTAGGCATTTAGAGAATACCAAGTATTTTGGTAACTTTTGAGGTATACCAAATAGGCAGGACCGTCTGCTCTGTTGTGTTCTTAATTGAGATTTTTGCTTGTTTACTGCCCCAAGCAGGAGCAAGATTATCTTTGTCAATGATTCGTTGAACGAACGCCCTTTGCCTAATTGAGTGTGTGTTTGTTGATTATGATTATGAGTATGACTACCCCCTCAAGTGATGAGTCGATGAGGGAATGACCTAGCGAGAAAAGTGATGAGTCGCTTGACCTAGATGACTTTTGTTGGGTTGCCTTCAGGTGTACTCATGAAGATTATGGCAATTTTGGAAGGATATTGTCGATCCGATGGATGTTGCATGGAGGAGGGAGAGTCAAAAACTTCATTCCCATGGAGTGGTCCAGCCATCAAGGCTTTCTTAGGGACTAAAGGAGTAATTCTCTGGTACCTCTATGGCACGTTTGAGTTCTATCTTGAGCTCGAATGAATTCCATCAAATTTGACTTATTTTTGGTGGGTTTTAAACCATTTTTGGCGCCTTTTGGAGTGAGAGAGATAGAAAAACCTCATTCCCATGGAGTGGTCCAGCTATACTAGCCTTCTTAGGGAGTGAAGTAGAGTCTCTCGATGACCCCGATGGTGGTTTATTATGCCATTAAGCTTGGGCACAAAATCGACCAAGTTTAGGCAGTTTTATGCTGTTTTTGGAGCCCGTTTGGAGTTGTTTTTGGTTGTTTTGAAAATTTTGAGTTGTATTCATCCTAGGGTGGGGTGAATGCAAATTTTGTATTCATCCTAGGGTGGGACGATCACAAAATAATGTGCTCATCCCACCCTAGGATGAGTACAACCCAAAATAGCCTATATAGCCCCAAAAATCTTGGTTTGGGGTCATTATTGCGATTTTTCCTTGGTGATTCGAGTGGTGAGGAGGAGGAGAGTGATTTTATGCAGTGAAGCACTATCAAACTCGGTCCAGGACACCATGAGCCAGCAAACTGGAGCATCCAATGGAGGAGCCGATGCAACACGGGTATGTAGTGACTCCTCGATCGTGCTTATTGTTGTTTTTAATTTTTTTTTTTTTTTTTTGTTGCTTTTTGTTGTTTTTAGTGCTTTTGAGGCCTCTGAAAGGTCGTTTGTGAAGCATGGGAATGCTTACTTATCATTGTTTTTGTTTTTTTTTTTTAGGTGGTGAGGGGTCGGTATCATAAACCAAAGCTTTTTGAGACCACCAGGGGTGCCTTGAGCGAGGTGGATTGGGAGTGGTTGGATGCCTTGGGCCTTAAGCAAGTGACACGATTGGAGCCTATGATAGGTGACCGTGCCTACTTGACTGCTTTGATTAATCTATGGGACCCTCATACCAATACCTTTCACCTCCCGACAGGGGAGATGATGGTGACTTTAGAGGATGTCTATCAGATTCTGAGGATTCCGATAGAGGGGCGACCCATCAGGACTACACACCATGACCTGAGAGGTGCAGTGTTGACTCGATATTTTGGTGGTCGAGTGAAGGATGCGGAGGATGACTGTATGAAGGGAGGGATACTAGTTGGGTATTGGTATGGGAAGAAGGTATTGAAGGTGAGGCATGCATTACTCATGACCCTCATCTCCAATATGCTTCTACCTGACTCCTCAGGAGTGAGGTTCCCATGGAACCTACTAGAGCTAGTGTTTGCCTTGGTGGTAAGCACTAAGGAGGACCCATTGGTGATGGCATGGGGGATGACACTACTGGCACAGCTCTACGATGAGTTATACGAGATCCACTATCGAGGTAGAAGGGGATAGGGTGCAACTATCTATTACAGTGTTGGGCATGGGAGCACATAGTTGTGGAGCAGCCATAAGGACTACCATGGATGACCCGAGGTCAGTTGGTAGATCAAGAGATAGGGTATGCTATCCTCTAGAAGAGAGCATAGGAGGTTGGGTAGAGTAGGCACTAGGTGGGTGAGGTAGGTCACTACGCCAAGGATTTTGTAGGGCTATCAATAGGGGATGTGAGATGGCGGCCTTACAGAGACTTCTCGACATGGCCTGAGGCTAGGGAGTGGCTACGTAGGAGCAAGTGAGGTAGGTGGTTGATAGGGAGGCATGGCACAGAGAAGGAGTTCTTCCCATATGAGTGGGTGACATGGTAGTTCAGGGTACGCCAGGGGCTTCCTGGGGTGCCCATGATCTATAGGCACCACGAGGATGAGAGGGCTCTGACTTGGCCTACAGTGGTGGAGATAGATGAGGTGGTAGACCCAACTATGGTGATTCTAGATGTGGATGATATCGAGATGATGACTGAGTATGATACATGGTGGGTGATGCGGTGATGGTGAGGTGAGGAGGCCCTTGGGGGTGATGCAACAATGATAGTTAAGGATATGCCTCAAGATGCACCTGAGGAGGATCAGGCGGAGTCACCTTACTAGATGGATGAGCAGGTGGACCTCCTGATCATGGATGATCAGGGTGATGATGGAGATGAGGATGTAGATGATCAAGGGTTTCCTGAGTAGTAGGATGCACCAGTGGATCGGTATGTCGAGTTGTAGATAGAGCTAGCCATGGTTAGGTAGGAGAGGGATCTCCTACGGGCATAGGTGTAGGGATAGGGTGACCTAGTAGAGGTTAGGACTCTATGGGCATGAGTGCAGGAGTTGGAGGTCGAGGTGGGGTCATTATGGGCTCAGGTGCTATGGGTGGTGGATACGTACCAGGCATGGGAGGCTCGAGCTCAGCTCTATAGGAGTGAGCTAGAGAGGGAGGTGATCTAGCTTGGAGGGTAGCTTCCAGAGTTTGATGAGGGTAGTACCTCTCACTGGACCCGATGGAGCGAGATAGAGTAGTCTACTTCATCTAGGTAGAGGATTGAGGGGGCTAGGGGGGATAGGAGGCCAGGGTGGGTAGCAGTCGACCGAAGAGATCTCAATGGATGCGCACTATAGGGGGTAGCACTAGTCATAGCACCGATCCTACATGATCATGGTGGCCGACATGGGTAGGGATTTTTGGTATTGGTGAGGTCGGAGGACCCACTTTATTTGTAGCCTATGGGCATTTTGGAAACTATGATGTACATATTTTTGCCCCATATATATATGAGATTTTATTATGGTCATCATGTGTTTCATTTATTGTTTTATTGTATGAATGCAATGTATGTATGGATTGATGTGTATATGTTAGATGCTTAGGATGTATGCATATGGATGCAATGAAATGGTGATAGATATATATCATGTATGCATGTGTATTTTCTTAGATTTGATGCTATCTATATGCGTGGATGCACAGTGAGATGATTGGTTGATAAAATGAATGTGGTTAATGATTTGACACACTATGTTAGCTCTATAGATTGTACAAAACACATTAACGCTCTTTTTTGTTTCTTTTTTTGTATTTGCTTTTGTAATGGAAATGTGGAACCATTATTGCGATGTAGTGAAATGGAGTATATGAAATGACCTATTTTAAAGAATGTAGGTGAGGTTTTTATGAGACTCAAACACTCTAGCTGGTGTGATCAAAGGTTGTATACTGACTATGCAAGACTTTTTGACAAGGTATGAATCTGCTAGGATGACCAAGGTACTTCATATCCCTGTGTGTGCAAGTGAGTTCATTCCTGTGAGATGCATAAGGATACCACCAGTGCCAAGTAGGCTCTCAACCAAACCTGTACTGAGGATCACCCAATGAATGCCACCATCCTAGGTTTTGTACTAAGTATGACTAGACCACTAGGCAATCTAGGTTACCAAAGCTAGCTCATCCACATGCAAACATTGGTCTACACACACGCCTAAAAGCTAATGTGATAGACATATCATCATGCGGGAGGCTACCGCCATTGACAGATAGGCTATCCACCAAACCTGTAATGAGGATCACCTTATGGTTTTCCAAATGCTGAGAGTTCCAGGGATTCAAGTTCGACTCCCTTATTTTCTTTCAATTATTGGGATACTTGCTCTCATATATAGTGATAAAAATCATTATTTATTTTTCTCTTGTTAGTGACAATAATCACTATTTATTTTGAGTTTTTCTTTTTCTCTTGAGCAAGGGATTTGAATTTTGAGTGATGGGGATCACTATTTCTTGTGCTTTTTGATGTGTGCACTTTAAGGGTTTTGATGTTGAACTTTGGAGTTTGTACTTTGAATTTTGCAATTTTTGATGTTTGCAACTT
Organism: Wollemia nobilis; assembly: GCA_028583015.1. Taxonomy (NCBI): domain Eukaryota; kingdom Viridiplantae; phylum Streptophyta; class Pinopsida; order Araucariales; family Araucariaceae; genus Wollemia; species Wollemia nobilis. The sequence continues at coordinate 7,666,170 of JAQPPZ010016348.1, forward strand.
TTTGAGAATGTGGGATTTCTAATAGTGGTGAAAACCACTATTTATTTTGGGGAATTGGGTAGGGAAGATGCTTGTCCTTTTGCCAACTCTCAGCATTCTTGAACCATTCGCATAGGGGGATGAGCAGGATGACCTTTTCACGTAAGGTAACCTAGACCACTTCATGGATTTCATCTATCTTTGTGCAAAACTTGGATTGTTAATGATTAAATGTGTTTGGGATTTGATGTACACAAGGCATAATCTAAGCAAGACTCTACCTCCTAAAAATCAAGATAGCTTTCTACCAAACCTGAAGAGAAGCTAGAAATGGTTGAGTGACCAAAAACCCTAATGACATTCTAAAACAAATGATTAGGTGAAGGGGTGGACACAAATATGGAATATGGAAAATGTGGGTGAAAATGATAAGTGAACCATTGAACTATGATTACTTTCACAACATTGATTTTGAGCGATAAGTAGTGTACCATCATGGTGCTAGACATGTATGAGCAACTCTAAAATGTAAAGTGCAAATGATGAGGATGCCTAAATGCAAGCGATGATAGAAATGCAATGGGATGCAATGTGATGAGATGCAATATTTTTGTATTTTTGATATTTTGATATATTTTTGAAATGCAATGTGATGCAATGTTTTTGTATTTTTGATATTTTGATAATGTTTTTGAATTTTTGATTGATATATATGTATGTACATGTGACCAATGGGCTTATTGGGGGCCATTGGGGCATTTGGGGGACCAAAGGGCTTATGGATGCCTTTGGGGCTTTTTGGTTGACCTAGACGGTTCTAGACCACCTAGGAGCATTTTAGGTTGACCAAGCGAGTAAGGCACCCTTGGAGCATTTTGGGATGACCTAGATGGTTCTAGACCACCTAGGAGCATTTTAGGTTGACCAAGCAGGTTATAGGCACCCTTGGAGCATTTTGGGGTGACCTAGATGGTTCTAGACCACCTAGGAGCATTTTAGGTTGACCAAGCAGGTTAAGGCACCCTTGGAGCATTTTGGGGTGACCTAGATGGTTCTAGACCACCTAGGAGCATTTTAGGTTGACCAAGCGGGTTAAGGCACCCTTGGAGCATTTTGGGGTGACCTAGATGGTTCTAGACCACCTAGGAGCATTTTAGGTTGACCAAGTGGGTTAAGGCACCCTTGGAGCATTTTGGGGTGACCTAGATGGTTCTAGACCGCCTAGGAGCATTTTAGGTTGACCAAGCGGGTTAAGGCACCCTTGGAGCATTTTGGGGTACTATGGTGCTCTAAGCATGGAAAAGCCTCAAGTGAATGATGTTCAAGGGCTCAGGGTCTTTGAATCCTTCAAGAGAGGCCAGTCGATATGTTTTAGGTCCTATTTGACTAGTGATGACAAAAGGACCTAACCAATTTGCCGCAAACTTATCCCTTAAGTGGGATGGCAAATTAGAATTTTGTTGGTTCTCTTTCAAGATGAGGTCACCAATCTGAAAGTCCCTAAGATGGAATTTTGTATTGTAGGCTCTCTTTAGTCACTCTTGATAAATGCGTAAATGCTCCAGGGCATGAACGTGTCGCTCATCAAGCAACGTAAGTTGGTCTAGTCGAGCCTATTGCATGGTATCATCATCAATGAATTCTTGCATGGATATGCATAGTGAGGGGATCTCCAGATCTAGAGGCATGACTACCTCTGCACCATACACTAGTGAGAATGGGGTTGCCCTAGTGGGCGTCCGAATACTAGTGCGGTAAGCCCATAGGGCAAGAGGGATTTGCGTGTGCCAATCCTTATGATTATCATTGACTATATTTTTAAGGATGGCAATTAACGTCTTGTTTGAGGCCTCTGCTTGCCCATTTTCTTGTGGATAATATGGTGTCAAAAAGCTATGTTTGATATTGTACTTATTCATTAAAGCATGCACAACTTTATTTTTGAATGATGTTCCATTATCCAAAATGATTTTGGATGGAATACCAAAATGACAAATGATATGATTTGTTATGAACTCCACTATGTGGGGTCCTATCATCGAGGTAAGGGGAACTGCTTCCACCCACTTGGTGAAGTACTCGGTTGCCATGATGATAAACGTGTGATGGCCCGAGGATGCGGGGGAGATCTTCCCGATCAAATCGAGTCCCCACTACGAAAATGGCCAAACCGATTGAATCGGTTGCAAGGCCTAGGAAGGTACGTGTGTCAAATTAGCATGGTGTTGACACTTCATGCACTTCCTAACATATGCACAACAATATCGCTCTAAGGATGGCCAATAATAGCCCATGCGAAGAATGCACTTTGTGATGGCCATGCCGCTAAAGTGGCCACCACATGTACCATCATGTGCTTGGGCAATGGCCCAAGTAGCTTCCTGTTGTTCTAAGAAATGAAGGAGAATTCCTTCATAGCTCCGATGATACAAAATATCTCCTAACAAGACATGCTTTGCCACTTTCTGCTTGAGTGTCCTTTTGGTGGCATGCGACAATCTAGGTGGGAGGCTACCAAGCTTGAGGTAGTCTCGAATGGGAGTATACCAGTCCTGCTATGTAGAAGCTTCGATGGCATGAATGACCTATCCCTTTAAAGGTTCATCCCTAGAGAATGTTGATTATGGGAGAACTTGTAAAAATAGCATGGTGTTGCTATCAAAAGGGGTTTGGGGGAATAAGGACCCCCAATCGGCATGATTCAAGTGATCATGAATTTGTGAGAACCTATCATGAGATGGTTCAATTTGAATCATGTGGATGCCTGGCATGGCCTTAGAGCTCTCATACTTCATCATGGGTTGTGATAGCATTTTAACATGAATGGTGGTTATGTCATCTGAAGGGTTCTATGGGATAAGTGACCCCAAGGAGGCCATAGTATCCGCAAAATGATTCAATGATCGAGGGATTGCCTCGATATCGTACCACTCAAAATTTTCTAGGAATCTATCCACAAGGGCTTTATAAGCTTGTAGCACTAGACATTTACACTAAAAAATCCCTTTGACCTAGTTAACAATTAGCAGGGAGTCACCAAAAATGTTAAGCTTTTTTATTTTCATGGCGATGGCTACTTGAAGACCTATGAGCAAGGCTTCATATTCTGCATTGTTGTTAGTGCATGGGAAATTGAGTTTAAATGATAGAGGCAATGGAGCCCCTTGCAGTGTAAATAACATGACTCCCATGCCACCCCCTTGCTCGCACTTGGAGCCATCGAAGAACAGGGTCATATCGGCCTGGATCTCAGGCTCATCAAAATTTGGTGATTCTGAGATATGGAAGACCCCATCATCGGGAAACTCCATGCTAAGAGGTTGATCATCCTCAAGAGGAGCCTCCACAAGCTGATCGATGATGACCTGACCTTTGATAGATTTTTGTTCGATGAATTCTAGGTCGAACTCCATCAACAACATGATCCATTTTTCCATGTGACTACTATGATAAGTGTGACTCATCATGTATCGCAATGGATTCTATTTCGACACAACATACGTGGTATGCCCTAGCATGTAATGGCATAGCTTCCTAGTGGTGAAAACCACTGCTAAGCACAACTTCTCGACATATGTGTATCAAAATTCATAACTGACTAGGGTGCGGCTAAGATAGTAAGTAGCCTGCTCTTTGAAAAACTCATTCTTCTGGGCTAGCATGGCTCCCAGTGCGATCTCAATGGCTGAGATGTACAAGTAGAATGGTACTCCTGGTCGAGGGGGTGCCAAGACTGGTGGTGAAACTAGGTATTGCTTTATTTTATCAAAGGCTTCTTGGCACTCATCATCCCAGTGGAATGTGACTCCCTTATGCAATAGTCTATTCATTGGCTGACATTTATCCGACAACTATGCTATGAAGTGCTTGATAGATATGATTTTGCCTTGCAGGCTCTGCACTTGCTTGATGGTAGTCGAGGGAGGCATTTCAAGGATAGCCTTGAATTTGTTAGGGTCCACCTCGATGCCTCACTTGGAGACTATAAAACCCAAGAGTTTTCTAGATGTGACGTCGAAGACGCACTTCTTGGGGTTCAACCTGACATTGTGCTCAATGAGGTGATCGAGGACTTTGCGTAAGACATCGGGATGCTCATGACGTAATAGAGACTTAGCCAATAAGTCATCCATGTAATCTTCTAGAATCTTGTGCATGTAATCATGGAAGATGTATGTCATGGCCCATTGATAGGTGGCGCCAACGTTCTTGAGGCCAAAGGGCATGACCCTATAACAAAATGTCCCCCAAGGCATTGTGAATGTCATCTTGATCTGGTCTTCTAGGTTGATACGGATCTGATTGTACCCAGAGAAACCATCCATGAGGGAAAGCATTTCATGGCCTGCTGTGGCATCTACCAGTGCATCAATGCTAGGCAAAGGGAAATCATCCTTAGGACTCGCCTTGTTTAGATCTCTGAAGTCTGTGCATATGTGAATCCTCCCATCAGGCTTCTTGATGGGAACCATGTTGGACAACCATGGCGGATAATCTATGGGGATAATGAATTGGGCATCCAAGAGCTTTTGTATCTCATATTTCACCATCAAGGCTACTATTGGATGCATTTTTCATAGTTTTTGCTTTATCGGCTTGACTGTCGGGTTGAGTGTTAAATTATGCATGACCAGATTTGGGTCTAGTCCTGGCATATCCTTATATGACCATGCAAAAGCCTACTTTCTCTCCATAATAATTTGAGTGTACATGACTTGCTCTTCAAGGGATAAGCCTTCCCCTAGCTTGATAAACTATGGACTATCTGGATCTGAGCCTATGTCTCGGTCAATCATTGGCTCGACTGACATATGTGATCCATCCTCCAACTGATGTGGGGTCGGGATCAGGTGGATGTCATCTACTGAATTAAGATCATCAATAGGAACATCTAGGTTCCACTTTAGCATGAAAGACATCCTGAGTAGACCCTAGGGTGATGGGGGTGAATCAACATGATCCCAGTCGATAGCATCTAGGTCTAGATGCAATGACTTGGAAGGATCAACTAGATTGTGGAGTGGTGTGGTCAAATCAATGGAGATCATGTTGATGGAATGGATTTGCTCTCTAGGACCATGGGTGAAATACTTCTCATCAGTATCACTTCCTACCCCCAAGTGTGGTGATGGGGGAATAGGGATCACCAAATCCTATCTAGGAATAGACTATAGGATGGGATCATTGGGCTCAAGGAGCTCCATATATGTTGATAGGTCAGGAAATACCACATGATAAATCTAGTCCTGATTGACTGGTCTTGCCCTTAAGCATGGGCTAACGTGCAACTGATGATACACCTCATCTATGTCGATGGGCTCATGATGATGACACAAATAAGGAGGACCAAGATAGGCCCTCTCTATCTCATCTTCATCATCACTATCATATATGAATCCCTCACCTCTACCCATAGGAATTGGGTGATTAGGCTGATGAGGTCCCATATATGCTCACTCCTCATAATCATCATCATGGATGAGGACTTCTTCACTCTCATCTTGTGGTGCCATTGGCATGCGAGGATCGAGTAGTTCGAGCAAATGGATTGAGCCCTCACCAGGTGGTCTAACTTCTTGAGGGTGGACCAAATCTTCAAGAGGTAGGAGCTACCAGATAGGGTCATATATGGGGAACATGCACATGAAGTCCTCCTACTGGTCATCAATGGGGACAACCTATGAATGATCATTGTCTGACTCAAAGGGATCATAGGGTGCCACCTCATAATCGGACTCATCATCTGAGGTCCATTCATAGGAGGGGCCATCATCACAAATGTGAGGACATGCTTGTGAGCTCTCACCTCTCTCAAAATATGGGAGAATATCACTAAATACCATAAGGTTCCCATCCGATATCGAGAAATAGTCCCCCAATGAATAGATGGTATGTGGGTTGGCGTACGGGTCTCGAGCCAACTCATCTCTCTGACCTATGCATAGGTGATCAAGGCCATCCAAGAGGACATCTAGGGGCAAGGGGTTGTTATGCCCTAATCCTGACTTGTCATACGACATCTGATATTATGGCTGAAAAGGGGCATGCATGCCTTGCTCATATCGGCCTAACCCATAACCATGCCAATTGCATAGGTCAAAATACTTCAGTGCAAAGTTTAGGTTAGACAAATAATCGATCTATTCCCCGAAAGGTTCCTCATCCTCCTCTTCCTATTGATAGGGCTCTATGCCATAATCAAGGCCCCCATATATGAAATTTGTCTGATTAGGAGGGAGGCCTAAAGGCACGATGGTGCCCCTCGAAAGGAGAGGTCTACCCATGTCCTATACTGACTCAACAATGGGTGTAGCCATGACATTCTAGACTATGTACTCCCCCAGACCTATGTTAGCCATCTCAACTATGATTGATGACCATGGTGAAGGGGGAAATGAGAGTGCCTCTTGAGCCCATTCCATGTTGGGTTCATCGGGCGACTCCTCCTCCATCATGCTAGGTATCACCTCAGAGGAGATGATGGAAACTATTGGGGGGATTTCTTCAATGAGTCTTTTCCCTATGTCCTTCGACAAAGGGGTCATGGATGACGATGGTGCCTACGAAGGAGCTGACGATGAAGATGGGGTTGACTATAATGAAGATAGATCTATGGGGGGGATGATGCTAGAATCAGACCCAAATGGGACTTATTCAACTGAAAGTCTAGATGAGGTGATGGTAGGGTCGATTCAGGCAACTGCTACACCAGGTTGCAATATTTGAAGGGTTCTAGGTCCATCGAGATGATGTGAACCTATCCTTCATATGTGTATTTTAGGCACTGGTGCATGATTGAAGGGACACACTTCATGTTCCTAATCCAGGGTCTACCCAGCAGGATGTTGTACGCCATCTCGCCCTCTAATATGTGACACAACGTCAAAATTATCTTTTTCCTGACTTGAATGGGCAGGACAATTGTGCCAACCATCGAGCATATAGCATCATTGAATGCTCGAAGGGTGTATGTGGATGCAACAATGTGTGATGCTGGTAGTTTAAGATGCTTTAATGCCATTGTGGTAATGATATTACTGGATGAACCAGTGTCTATCAGAACTCTCTTAAATGGAGTCCCATTCACACATGTGATGATGTGCAGAGGTGGGTCCACTATGTCAGTGGGAACAGGCCTTAATTCATCTTCCCTGAATGTAATGATTGGCTCAGTGCATTGGCGTACATGCCCCATAAAATTGTTGAAAGAATTTGCTTCCTGGGGTTGTAGCTCAATGGCTTTTAGAATCTCCATCAGGGCCTCCCTGTGAGGCTGTGATTGCTGAATTAGTTCATAGATGGAGAGCCTAGCCGATGTGGTCCTCAAAATCTGAGTGAGTTTGGTCTAGATCATGGCCATAGGCCTAGGTAGGGGGGTCTATACTAGAGGTGGTGCAGCTCATGAAGTCGATGGAATGTCACTTGGAGCCATAGGGGCTACGATTGGACTTGGGTATCTCTTGTTCCATGTCATGATGCTCACCATGCCCACAAATCCCTGCTTGGGATAGGCCTGATGGACCTCATTTACTTGTGGTGTGGGCTTGGCCTGCTCCCCATGGGTAGGCAAGGGGTCTTTGTAGACCTCCATCTATTGGTTGTTTGGTGCCATGGGGTTGTCTACCATGAGAGATTTGTTGTCGATTAGGTCCTGCACCAAGTTCTTGAACTTGTAACATCCAGAGATGTCATGACCCTTTTGTCGGTGGTACTTGCAATACAAGTCTTCCCAGTATCCTTTAGGCTTTGGTGCGCTAGGATCTATAGGTCTACTCTCAGGTAGGTGGACCAAACTAGCTGCATAGAGGTGGTCAAACAAGGAATCCATGGATTCTTTATGGGCGTATACTGTCGCTTGGGGTGGCACTGTTGATTTTGCCCTTGTCTTTGATTTTCCTTTTCATAGTTCCCAGGGGGTGCGGCATGATATCCTACCTTTTGAGGCTGTTGTGTTTGTGTTGGCCCTGGGACATTAATGGCAACCTGATTGACCATGGTGGGTTTTGGTTGTGTTGCATTGGTCTTAGTGGTCTTAGTCCACTCCTTGTGAGGTTTTGCAATCTCACCCTCTTGGATCTTGATTTCTTCGATGGTCCTAGCCTATGCCAGGGCATCCTCAAGAGTCACATACTACTAGAGTTGCAGTAGCAAGGAGATGGGTTTTAGGTAGCTCTTAGTAAACATCTGGGTCAACTCCGATGCAGGGAGTAGATAGGGCACTTTTGAAAGCATAGCCCTCCATATATTTCCATAATTATTGATTGACTCATCATCATACTGCTTGAGACCAGCTAAGTCAGCAAGTGTCGCCTTCCTCTTGGTATTGAAGGTAAAACATTCTAGGAATGCATCCACGAGCTGATCTAAGTTGTGAATGTTGTGCTTCGGGAGTTATGTGAACCAATCGGAGGTAGGGCCCATGAGGGTGGTCACAAAAGTCCTTAGAAGCAAGGCATCATTGTCCTAGATACCAAAACATTGGCTCAAGAAATGGGTGACATGCTCCTACGCATCCTCTTCCCCCTTAAATGTGGCCAACTGAGGCATCTTGAATTATTTAGGGTAGGGAGGCATAGGGACTGATGGATGCATAGGGTGACTATGGAGCTGGCGTAACATGGGCTTTTGGGACCCAGAGGTTCTATTCTCGACTGACTCGAGATGCTCTAGCAGTGCCTTGTAAGCATCGAAGGACTTGATCTCCTCTTCTTTATCCTGTTCCTATGATGGGTTGCGAGGAACGTGAGGCCTATTATAGGGTGGCTATGGGACAACCCCCCTACCTTGATATGGCATTTCCATGCGCTCTTCTTCTAGCTCGTACCCATCACATGCCTCGTAAGGCATCTCTAGAGCTAGTCTATAAACTTGTGCAACTACCTACGGAGGGCGCCCTACATCAGTCCTAGGAGTTAGACCCTGATCAGACCTAGGAGGTCTAGGAGGTAATCCTCTATAAGGTCTAGGTGACCTTTCTTAGACTAGGGGATGTTGCCTTCGATAGGTCTCTACCCTATGAGTGCTCGGGGTTGGAACCCGCTCATGTAGGGTCTTTTGGAATAGCTCATTGGTTTGACATTGAATACATTATTTTTTGAGCTGATGCAGGTGGTCTAGCTACTCCTTGTCATATCAAAGCTATTTAAATTGAGCTTGGTATTCCACATATTTGGAAACCACCTATTTAATTTGTTTCATTATTCAGGGTCTAGGTGGCCTAGATGGTTCCCCTCGATCTCTCTCTCGATCATGATGATCCGAGACCTCTATAACGTGCTTCCCTCTATCGAGGTTGGTTGCATTCACCTATGGCTCTAGACGAGGTAGGTGTTCCCTATACTCAGTAGGTGTGGAGGTGCAATGCCCCCATATAGTGAATTGCTCTTGAGGAATGTCATGGACTTCCTCATACCTTCCCTCATGAACGAGGAATGGTAGGGCTGAATTAGCCCACCCTGTATGATGAGCCTCATACTCATCCTGATATCTAGGCTCCCTAGTCTTAATTGGGTGATGCGGAGGTAAGATGTGATCATCATGCCCCACCCAATATTCATTATGGGGATCTAGCCCTTGAGTGGGTGCTTCTACTCTGATAGGCACATGAATGCATGGCACTACCCTATCTCCATGTGCCTCTTCATGCACTAGCCAGTCATCATCAAAATGAGTGTTTGACGTGTCCATATAATGAGAGCATTCTCCCTGAGTTGGCTCTTAGTGCACGGGGGTATCCCACCTAGGGGTCTCTTGGAGACCCTACTCTATCCTAGCTATCCTAGCTATCCATGGACTGGGATGAGTGTCAGCTCTCCAAGGTGGTATAACCAAATCTTGGGGGCTATAACGGAGGTGACTCGTGCCTCCATGTACACTCTCCATAGCTTTCACCCTTGATTGGGCTTGGCTGTGGGTGAAAACCATTGCAATGAGATTCTATCAAATACCTAATGCTTATCTTATTTACAAGTTTTATGAAACAATACACCAGAATGGAAAACACACAATCAAACAGATGTTTATCTTTGTTAATGTATTAGATGTGTATCCTAAAACTGGTTTTAGTGTTGTTTCAAATTTGTTGTAAAGAGACCTCGTGTCACATGTTTGATAATTGTTGGATTGTATTCTTGAGTTTAATGGTTTTCACCTATATACTCGTAGCTCGAAAACCTAGCTATGAACTCCAGGTCATGTTATCCCACCTATAATGTGTGGTAATGAAGTCCACACATGGCCAGGGAGCACAGGTCCTACCAGTTCCTCACCCAGTTCACCCGTAGTCTATGATACACCTCCCCAAAGGGTGATGCATGCTATAACCCATGGGCTATGATGGATCTTGGAACCAGCCTTGGAAAGATGGATCGGGTTCATGGGATTTGAGCCAAGTGGATGGAGATGAAACCCACCGTCACTTGCGCTCTACCAACGGTTGGGGATGAAGTCCAACTCGTTAGCGTTTAAGTGGATCATGGTGTGTGTGATTCCTTTTAAGATTTGAAGAAAGTAAAAGTAAGAGAGCACTCAAATGATTTCATTCACTAAATGCAAGCTTTAAAGCAATATTTTACTTTTAGAAGACTTAAATATGAAATATGGAAGTCACTACACTAAGCTAGGAAAACAACCCTAAATGAAAGCTCGTCGATGGGTAAGCAACATGCAAGCAAGCCAAGGAAGATGCAATCCTATTTAAAATTTTCTACTTTATGTATGTTTTTATGTTTTTGCATTTTTAGAAAAGGAAATGTGATAGTTTAAATTTTCCTACTTAAGCACATAAAGCGAAAATCGATAGAAAATAGAGTTCTGCAAATGAGAAACAGAAAAGAAATGGTTCAGACCCTACCTCTTCTCTGCCATTGTCTACTGATTCTGAAATCTAGATCAAAAAACCTACTATTTTCTATTCATTCTAGGGTGGGATGAATTGCAGGTCTACATTCATCCTAGGGAGGGATGGATTTGCATCCATCCTAGGGTGGCACGAATAGCAGTCCTGAGTTCACCTGGGTCTGGAGCGACTAGAACCTGCAATCAGAAAAAGGTGAAAAATCAAGTTAGAAGTTCACCTAGAAAAATGGGGACTAGGTCCCACCATGATCACCACTGTAGCAATAGAAAAATGGTGCACCTTAACCGAAGCAACAGAATGTAAGTGTGTTATAAGTCCTATGAAAGCGTAAACCAAAGCATGCAAGCAAAAAGGCAAAGTATAACAAGAAATAAAGCAAATGGGGCATTCTCCTTATTGAGTAACTTAAAATAAGATTAAAATGCCTCCCCTTGAGGACTTAAATTAGCTTGATACAATATATTACAACAAAGGGGTGCCAAGAGATATCAATCTCTCAAAGAACGTGGTGCACATCCACTGTTCTTTCGCATGCCCACACTCGAAGTGGGTGGGCCAAATGTCACCACCACTTACATCAATGTGATCCTCATCCTCCAATGTTTCCTACTACATTTAGGCACCTGATTCTATGCACAAGAAAGCAAAAGAGAGTCAAGAGCATATGTGTATGGTATTAAAACATGCAATCCCCACAACCTAAAAAGGCGCATGTGGGGTGTATATAGAAAATGGATTCCAAATGAGATAAAACTCAAGAGAGATGTAAAGGATATGGTTTTGGGATGATATCACCTAGTTTTGTAAAATAATTGCGTCCGATCATTGCGTTAGATCCCGTCGCCCGTAGTGAACCTACAAAAGGCAAACGAGCGTTTCTCCTACCTAGACATGTCAAAAACCTACAAAATTTGGTGAGTAAGCATAAAATGATATTTTAAGAGAACCCATATGATCATATTCTAAATATTCTATCCAAATCCTCCTACAAGCAAAAGTGGGACCCGCATGCATACAAAATCATAAAATGACTATATCTCAGTCAATACATGTCAGAAAGCTATGAAATTTGAAATGCAACATCATATAGACATATATAAAATAGATAATTGAAAATAGTTAAAAAATAGTGCATGAATTTCTATTCATCCGGGGGTGGGATGAATTTGACTGTCACAGATTAGGGGGCACCCGGGGTGGGACGCCCACCAATATCTCCTAAATTTTCACACCAATCCAATGAGGATTGATGCAAAACTATAGGGGAAGTGTTTTAGGTAAATTTGGTGTGGTTATTCAAACTATGGATTCAGTTTTTGGGTCAGATTGCGACTTCTTATGCCACCCGATAACCTCTCTCGCTAAGGAGAAATTATGGATGAAAAAGGAGCAATAAGGGTGAGGTAATAACTCGGTAGCACTTCATTGCAAATCCTAGAAAAACATGTCTCTATTTGGATGAGAATTTCATCCAATTTATAGACCTAGGAGGTCAAATGTGCAAAGAGCATGCAAGGGCATGCAAGGCCCAAGGGGCCACTTGTCCACCAGGGTGGCATGCACAGGAGGGGGAAGAGAATCTCCCCAAAATGGCCTCATTGATGAGGGCTGTCATAGGCATGCCCTAGGTTATGACATGCATGCTTCGAAGAGCAGGGCAAGTGGCATTTTCTGGTGGCCACTTGTCCAGATTTGACTTTTTTCCAGTCAAACCTGCTATTCGCTCCACCCTAGGATGAATGCTGCTATTCGCTCTGGGGTGGGATGAATAGGAACTGCTATTCATCCCAGGGTGGGACGAATAGGAACTGGGCCTCAAAAAGTCCCCAACTGACCTAGGAACCTTCCAAAACTACTTTGGGAGTGGTTAGAACCACTGCTTGACCTCTGAGGGCTGCCCTAAGGGCTTTGTGTGTCAATTTAGTCAATGCCTTGGTAGCATAATCGGATTGGCATTGTTTTGGTGTCTACAAGGAGTAATTTTTATGGCATTTCATTGGCCATCATTTAAGAGCAATAAATACCCTTCTCTTTATGAAATTTTCATCAAAGAGAGGTAATTTATCATTACATCAAAGGCTAGTGTTTTAAAACATTAAATTATTTCTTCTTTATGAAAATTGATTTCATTAAAGAGGTATAATCCATAATAACATTATGAGGTTATTGTTTGAAGGCAATAAATTGGTGTCTCTTTATCAAAATAATTTTATCAAAGAGGGACAATTAATTAATTATATAAAAGGCTATCTTTATCTTCATGACACAAGCTATATTTAATGGATATTTTTATAATTTCATATTCACATTCTTAGATAGTTTTTAATATTCTACTTCATGCTTAAAGTAGGATTTAATACATGCTAAAACTTTTTTAAAATATACCTAATAAAGGAAGATAAAATCTATCTTAAAAAAATCCAATATAAAAGAAATTAAGGATACATCGTGGTAATATGAGGGTCAATTGATATTTGTGTTTAAGTTTCATGAACAATCATTAATATGGCATAATAAAATAAGCCAACACATTCCCCTTGTTAACAGTTACTTGAAATCACTAAGGTGTCCCTAGCATTGAATTGATATTACTAATACACATGTGCAATGCTTATATAGAAAAACCTTGGAGAAGTTGTTTTGATTTCTAAATTCTTTGCAGGAGAGGGTTTTATGATAAAAATCCTAAGGTGAGTGTGGTTTTGCAATTGGAAAAAATTACCACTCAACAGGGTATAGCTAAGTGGTAAAACTTTACAGGAAAACATAAGCTTCTAATAATTTCATTATAATTTATTATGAATTTAGTGACTAATTTTACTAAAGAAGGGCTCTAAGAATGTAGTATAATGAAGAAAATTCATTTACCATATTCAAGGATTAAAAATATAGTTGACTTTTATACTTATTTAAATATGCTTAGACTACATTGTATTATATATATATATGGAGAGAAATAACTTTAGAAGTTAATTTAGATTAATATGAGTATAGGAGAGTGAACCCCCTATGAGAAGTTTTGAGCCTAGACCCAAGGAAGAGATTACTATTCAATATCTTGTACAATTAATGGAAACAAATGGGTTAATTGTGGATATTTTCCTAGAAGTATGAAACTATTTTAAGAAGTATTAAACCTTTAATTAATTTATTGTGTAGGATGAATGACCATAAAAAAGATATCATTAAATTATAACTTTTTAATAATATGATCTAAGATGATTTTTTTCCTTTACTATTATAGAAAAATGATATTAATGTATGTGGATTTTTAATGTGATTGCCTTATGTAAAATTTTATTTAAAAATAATGTCATCCTTAATAAGTTGTATACTTTATAATTTAAAAATTGTTGTGAAATGAAAAATCCAGTTTATGTGAGGGTATACCTTAAGAGTTGTGATTGGAATACTGTAAGTAAAAATCTAAGAATCATCCAATTAAACCTTTCATAAAACATAATTATGTGGAAGGTGATTATTTAAATTAAGTTATGAACTCTTCTAGTAAAACCTTAAACTTATTTATAATGAAGGATGATATTTAATCATGTTTATCTTAGTCATCGTGAAGAATGAATGATCTAAATACACCCAAAACTATTGGGTGCGGGTACGTGTTCAATGTGATTTGGAAACAACCATTATTTAAAAAAATATGTTGGAAAAAATGACCTTTGTCAAAACATGTAATAAGAGGTGGTATGGGACGTCACCTCTAGGTTGTTGCATGACTAGTACAATGATGGCTCCTTGTGCATTTTTTGAGTATGAGTGATCTAGCATGATAACAGGAGCTAGACCAATCTATGATAGTTGGTATAGGATAACTTGTCATTATTCATAATGTGGCAAGTGAGACCAAGTCCTAAACTAGAGTAATGGCATGGCCCTAGTCAACTCTAGCAAAGTCGACAATCGTCGTTGCACTAGGCATATATGCTAACCCCTTGCATGTTATAATATGAAGTAGAAAAAGCTAAAATAAGTCTAGCTTCCTCATGTTAAGGGATGGGGAGAGTATGCATCCATCCTCTAGGTGTTATGGGCCCTAGAGGATAATCCCAGCCATGCATCTACACTCATGCTAGGGCAAGAGGATGAAAAATGAGGAGATAGATCCACATAAAAGGCACCTTTTACAGGATTTGATCAATCTCATCCACTTGGGAGGTTTTTTGTAGTGGTTATATTTCTTAAAAGTGGCATATTATATTTTGCACTGATTATAGATGATCATCAACCATTTAAATCAATTAAAAACTCCTTTAGGCTAAGTAAAATTAGTAAAATTAGATAAAAAATTTCACCTTGTGGAATCAACAAGCTAGATTGGATTGTATAACCAGGAAAGTAGACTTAGGTTGTTACAATTTTTGTGTGGGATGACATTGTATAGATATAAGACTTCTTTTGGGAGCTCTATTACTCATATTGTATAGGTTTTTGTTGTAGTTGCATGTAATTTCCTATAGGACCCACCCTTTAATGCAAGCTTGCTGGATAAGGATTTCAACATGGTTGCCAAATATCTTGAACACACTAAAAACTAGAGGTTTATTCTCTGTCTATCTACCTATATATCTTTGGAGTTAAAGTTGGAAGGTGGTAACATACCTACATATTTTTCTTTTATATCTATGAAATGAAATTTATTAGTTTTTATTGTTATTTTCTAGGTGATTAGACAAGGCTATAGTAAAACAAGCACTAGAGAATATTGACTCTGAAGGATCAAAGCGTAAACTTGGAAACTTTGCACTATGACCCAAGTAGAATATAAAAATTGCAATGTGATCTAAGCAGAATACGCTAAAAATATCCTTAGGATTACACCCATTTGGCTAACTTACCTAACATTTGCAATTGTTTAACATAACAATTGATATATTTCGTGAAGAAAAGTGGCACCATGGATAGGAAAATTGATTCCAATTTTTGTTAGAAATTAATTCATTTTTTACATACTTTTGATATATTTTTATTCATAGATGTTTGAATCTATGTCATACCTACCAATAATTGTATTTAACTATAGTAGTTGTAGCTATTTAAATTGTAGTTAGACACATATCCATTATTTAGTGCATGTTAGAAGATTAGCTAATTTTTTCCCTCCATTCACTCTATTTATGAGTGTTGGATGTGATTTCATTTTTATGGAAGTGCAAAAAATTTCTTGAGAAGAAGAGTAGAGAGGTGCTAAAGCAATAATGTGGATGAAAGGATTAAGTTTTTGATGAGAAGAGGAGGGGTGAGGAGTTTTTCTTAGAGTAATGCAAACCAAAGCCTTGCAAAGTATAAGAAGTACTTTCATGTGAAGAAGGAAAACCTCTTATGAAACCTTTCACTTAGTGAGAAAAATGACTTTTGATCATACAAAAGAGATGTTAAGGGTTTTAGGGTAAATAATTTTGATTATTAGAAGTCCTATTTGTTAGAAAAGTTTTAGTGTTTTGAAGAGATTCAGAATGGAAAATAGTAAACCAATTGGCACACTAGTTGCAATAGATCTAAAATTAAGCAAAAATAAGTGCAACAACAATGTTGATTCAACATATTACAAAATATTAGTTTGACGACTCATGTACTTGATAGCCACCATACCTGATATAACGTATGTAGTGAGTTTAACCTCAACATTCATGGAGACACCAAAGAACACTCATTTGTGGGAGGGAAAAATTATTTTGAGATATGTCAATGGGACCAGAGACCGTGGGATATTTTATGCAAGCTCATACTAAATTAAGCTTATTGGGTACATAGATAGCGATCGGGATAGTAATATTGATGATAGGAAAAGCAATTTCTGTTATACATTCTATCTTGGATTAGGTAAATTTTATGGTCATCTAAGAAGCAACCTATTGTTGCATTGTCTATTGCTAAAACAAAGTATGTTGTTGCCACATATGTAGCATGTTAAGCACTTTGGCTGAGAAGAGTTCTACTCAATTTGAATCATAAATAACAAGTGGGCACAATTGTTTTGTGACAAATCAACCATAGCATTATCCAAGGATCTAATGTTTCATGGGAGAAGTAAGCACATTGACATCCAATATCATTTTATCAAAGAGCTAATAAATAATAATGAAATTGAATTATGGTTTTGTAGGTCGAAAGAACAAGTTGCACACATATTCACTAAACCTTTGAAGGAGGAAGAGTTTTAGTGTTTTGAAGAGATTCAAAATGAAAAATAGTAAACTAGCTAGTACACCAGTTGTAATAGGTTTGTTAGAGAATATATTATATTATTGGGTACATATGAATGTACCACCTTTGGTACATTACTAGAGTTGGCATTTACTTTAGAGTAACGTTAAGTAGTTACTTAAGCATGTAATAAATGTACAAGTGTTAGAATGTGCAATGATGTAAATGTGCATGTAGTCCACATGTAAATGAGTCATAGGATAGAGTCAAAGGTAGAGTAAGGTCCAAGAAACTTATCTTTCTATATAAAGGCATTATAGTGAGTGAAATGTGAGAGAAGAGAATATTGATAGTGAATCGTATAGATTGGTAGTGTGGCACCATATAGTTCCTTTAAATACAGTTTACGGAGTGTTCATGTCCTCCATTATACTGCATTGTACTATTTTTGTGAGCTTTCATTAATGGCATATTTTTGAGTTATTATGAAATTTTATCTCTTTTTTTTCTGCACATTATACTGCCATTATCATATAGATATCATAGCTTTCTTATCTTGTATCTTGTGGTTGCATTTCTTATATCATATACTCATCAAAAGCTAACAAGGTCTAAAATTGAGCAAAAATGACTGCAACAACAATGTGGATCTAACATATTACAAGAGATTAGTTGGAAGTCTCATGTACTTGATAGCCATTAGACCTGATATAATGTATGCAGTGAGTTTAATCTCAACATTAATGGAGACACCAAAGAACGCTCAAAATGCATGTCAAAAGGTTAGCTGATTTTTTTCTTCCATTTGTCATATATATAAATGTTGGGCATTGTTGTTCAAATAGTAGTTAAACACATGTTTGTTATTCAATGCATGTCAAAAGATTAGCTGAGTTTTCCCTTCATTTATCATATATATATATATATATATATATATATATATATATATATGAGTGTTGGCCATTTATTTGTCCTTGAAGTACTTGCTTGAGAAGAAGACAACAAAAGTGCTAAAGCAATAACGTGGATAAAAGCAATAAACTGCTGAAGAGGAGGAGGGGTGGAGAAGTTTGCTGCAGGTAATTCATAGCCTTACAAAGGATAAGAAGTACTTTTATATAAAAGAATGAAAAAAACCTTTGATAAAATCTTAAAAAAAAAAAACTATTAACAGGAGAAACAAAAAAAGGCCCGCTCGCCTCCAATATAATCTCACAACCCCATAAAAAAAAAACTTCCACAGAAGACCAGCAAAACAAAGGCCGCCAAGGGGAAAAAACGAAAGCAAACAATAATAGGAAGGTGAAAACCACCCCAAGAACAAACCTAACAACTTACCTACCAGAACAAGGACCTTACATAAGAAAAAAATGTTTAAATAATCCACACATTTGATTTTTACGTCCTCCAATTGGGTCCTCTAGCATTATTTGAGCCAGCCCGAAAGTCACCTGGGGAACCACAAAATCTCTATCTCGAGAGGAGCACCGTCACAAAGCGAACAGCAGGGATCATGGCCTAAGAAATAGATCCTTTGACTATCGAGTACTGAACCAACCAAACTGATTGAGTACTGTTAAATCTTTCAAATTCTAAACCCCGATTAGCAAAAGAGGGGCCGCTTTCCATAAATATAATAGTGAATATTGATATTTGTACCTTGTCGAATGTTTTACTTGGCCCTACCTTTTTTTCTTTTATAAAAGCAAAAGGTCCGACTGACCACTGTTAAATCTTTCAAATTTCAGCTGCCACCGGCTTCTGTGATTGCCTTCAGAATTATATCAAATATGTTGTTTTTGGCTCTTTACAACAGAGTTCTGGTTCCAGCTGTGAGGAGGATTACTTTTAATAAGAAGGGCATAACCATTCTTCAAAGAATTGGTGTGGGTTTAGTTTATTCGATTCTCAGTCTAGTTTCTGCAGCACTCGTAGAGACCAAGAGACTACAAACCGCAAAGAGGAATGGGTTGCTAGAAAACCCACATGAACCAATCCCTATGAGCGTTTTCTGGCTAACTCCACCGTACGTATTGTTTGGCATTGCTGATACATTTGCTTTGGAGGGAATAAAGGAGTTCTTTATATGGTGGCATGTTTTGTGAAGTAGGCTTGCAAAGATTATGTCATATATCTCTATCCTTTGTTGTGCGTACATTAATCCATCTCTATTTATAGGGGAGTTCGTATCTTTTTAAAATTGAATCGAGTCAATTTTGACTAAGAAGTTTTAAGAAGTTTTGGTGAACTGATAAATTAAAGCGTATACTCTAATTTTGACTAAGAGGTTTAAAAAAGTTTTAGTGAACTCATAAATTAAAGCGTATACTCTAATATTGACTAAGAGGTTTTAAGAAGTTTTGGTGAACTGATAAATTATTAAAGCGTATATTTTTCATAATCTTCCCGGGTAATGTATGACCTCTTTTGGAAAGAAAAAAGGACGACTGAGATTTGACGAGACGGTGTGAACCACGTCAATGTTGGCAAAGTTAACGGCACTTTCGCTTAAACAATGCTATTCTTTTAATAGCCAAAGGCTTTTCCGCTGGCAAGCCAAGAACTTTCACAGGGTAACCCTAGTTTATTGCTGGGCCACAACTTTGAAGAGATGGAAACGTCTGCTTTTCGCTTAAACAATGCTATTCTTTTAATAGCCAAAGGCTTTTCCGCTGGCAAGCCAAGAACTTTCACAGGGTAACCCTAGTTTAATGCTGGGCCACAACTTTGAAGAGATGGAAACGTGCTTGAAAAGCAGACGAGCAGAGGTATCAATGTAGAATAAAATTATATTATAGTAACATGATATTGAAAATAAATAGTTGATATATGAAGAGTATAATAAATGGTTTAGAAAATTCAAATAATTAATTATTTTATATAAGTATCATTATGTTATAAAAAAACATTTTAATGTTAAATAGTAATTAGTGTATGGTTAAATAATTATATAATGGAAAACTATATGAGACAAAGAGCTTATACTTTTAAGGACCTTATAAGGGATGGAAGCCACAACTAAGTAATAAGCCACAAGGGATGGAAGCCACCATTAAGCAATAAGCCTCTTTATGGACTGACTCGAGATGGTGTAATGATCATAGAATTTCTTCCATCAACTCTTATTGGATATACACAATTATTTTGTGTCCTTCCTCTTTAGACTCTAAGCTCAATGTCAAGTGGCAAGTCAATTTTATCAATGACCATTGTCAGTTTCTTGTTGTTCAATTTGTAAAGTTCGAGTTGAATCCAAAATTCAGCTTCTTGGATGATGGATTAGGCATAAAAAAAAGTTTCTACCTCGACTAGTCTGGATTTGATTTTACATATTTTCCCTCAATGTAAGTAACACCTTAGAAACTATTAATCGTTTGTTTTGGTTTTGTGACATGGCTAAGCAGTTTTGGGATATCTTCCCCACTTTTTTATTCCCCTCTTTTTTCTAGATCTTGAAAGTTTTATCTGCTTGGTTTTTTCTAGCTAGATCATTACCTCAAGCTTTATTCTTCTCAAGTATATTTAGATCCACTCTTCCATGGGATATTGCTTTAGCTTATTTTATCTTGGATCCTTTGTTGCATGTAGGTCGCACTCATTCCCATATCTATAGAGCTTCCAACACTCTACGAGATGCTATTGACAGACATCATCATATTTTTCACATGATATAGGATGTTCAAAAGGTCCAAAAAAATACTAATAAGAAGGTAGGAAATCGATATGACCATGCTCAAAAATTTTTACTTCCTTAAATTTAAAATATAGTACAAAAAGCATACATTGAACTTCCTAAGTTCTCTCAAAAATGTATGACAACACTTGGAGTTTTGCAAATGAGTTTAGCTATAGTATTTTTGTTGCTATTAGCATTTATTCTTATGTATATTCAATTGTGGATGCTTTGCTCATTATCCACCTCGGTATATATATATATATATATATATATATATATATATATATATATATATATATATATATATATATATATATATTCCTGGTGGACAGGGTTACCGCAAAATATTGTAATAATATAATCTAAGTTTTTTCTCCAAAAACAAAAGATAAAAATAAAAAACCAGTATTATTTGTGGCAAGAACTGTGATCTGCTGGTAATCATTAAGCTCTAGTGCTTGGAAGGTAGAAGTAGTCTATGCAGCATTATTTTGTTGGTTAGTCGTTGATCTATAAATATGTTCTTCAGAATTTCATCATCTTCTTGAAATTTGGCCTAGAGGACTGCTCCTATAATTAGGGTTGGTTTGAAGTTTAAACTATCTTATTAATTAGCCTATATGACTAGAATTTGGATTGGCAGACTTCAGATTTTCAGTCATTTCTAAGTTTCTTTCAGTCTTTGTAAGTAAATTCTTGATTCCATTTTTTATGACATTTGGCATTTCCTTTATAACGATGTTTTATTGGTTGAAGTAATGACAGTAGTTAAATTTAGTCTTTCAAATTCCCAGATAAATGAGTGGAGAATACGTAGTCACAAAAATCCTCCATAGAAGATTTCTTGTACCTCCCTGTTATGCTTCCTCACAATCTCCTGTCAGGCATTTTTGTTATTGATTCTTGAGATCTCCCTTCTTGTTCCTGTGACAATCCTACGTCTTGCGATGAGGATGGAGAAAATACATAGAAATATAGGATTTTTAGGGAAGCACACAGAGGTAATTGTCATGGATAAGTGTTGTACAATTTAGGGTGTCTAGGGTAACATAAAAAATAAATTTATTTTAATGTTAGTGAAAGGAGTGACCCACTCATGGATAAAGCTCCCTCATCAATAAGATCTTGGACCCTGTGTCTAAACATATGATAATTGCTAATGGCATACCCTCTCATTCGATGATAGAGGCAATAATGATCCTCCCTATATTGTTTAGGTTTGGGCCCATTTGGATTGAACGAGCATATGTATGGCAATACGATTGCCTATGTATCTTGTAGATTGTGGAAGATGGTTGACATAGGCTTAGATAATGGAGTCCAGGTATGACGTTGATGCCTTAAACAAGGTGAACTCGACTGACTCATTTTATGAGGTGATGAGGTTGTATGTGTCTCAATCACCTTTTTAGCTTAATATTATTGACCACCATTTATAGGTAACATATGCTACACTATGTCAATTTTTTGGTTGTTGATTTGAATATCATTCTTGTCAAACATATCCTATACCAGGTTTTTGAATTTAAAGCACCTATGCACATCATGCCCCTTCTGCCTATGGTATTTACAGTATAGGTCTTTCTAATATCCATAGGGCTTATGTGCATAGGGGTCGACAAGCCAAATATTAGGTAAAGTAATTGCATTTTCTATGTAGTCACTCAAATAGGGAGTCCTTGGACTCATTAATGGGCATAAATTGTCGCTTAGGGTGACATTGTTGGTTTAGCCCTTGATTTTTTTAAGACTTAACATTGGACTATGCAGAAGTGGTTTGGTCCTGACAATAAAGGGGTTGAAGTTTTGGATCTAAACCCTTAGAATAGATCTTATGGGCTTGATTCAAGGATCAAGCCCCAACATCCACTTAAGGTTGAAAATTTCGAAGAGGTGACAGAGTATAGAGAACAACAATCTCTAGTGGATAGAGGTCCATTAGCTAGGGTAGTAAGGATAGGTATTTTGAGTGAGGATAGGAGTCTTTAGTGGATAGATATCCATTATCTAATGTAGTGGAGGTTTTAGTTATTCTAGAAGATCACCAGCCAAGTACCTTCTCGAGACAAGAGACATGGAAGATTGGATGGATTTTAGAAGAAGGTGATAATGCAAGCTTATAGGCTATGATGACACTTGGGATGTATTGGATGAATTTTGGAAGAAGGTGATAACATGATATTATAGGTTACGATGATACTTGGGATGCTTTACAATCAATTTCTAAAAGTTTTGTGCAAACCCTAATTCCTACTACAAAAACATGTCAAAACCTATAACAAAAACACTAGGAAGGGATTATTTCATGTTGGGACCTATCTAAACCCTTAGAATAGACCTTATGGGCTTGAATTCATAGATCAAGCCCCAAAATCCACTTAAGGTTGAAAATTTCAAAGAGGTGATAGAGTATAGAGAACAACAGTCTCCAGTGGATAGAGGTCCATTGGATGCTCTCATTTCCATTTTTGCTGGTATCGTTGGTTCTGCAACTTCGTTGGTGGGTTTGCTTTTGTGGGTGCTTTTACACTTTGAGAATTATCCTTCTGGATATGTTGGGGTTCTTCGAGTCAGTGATGGTTTTCTCTTCAGGGTTCGGTTTTCATTTTTCGACTTCCTTCTCGAGCGGTTTGGCTGTTCAAATTTTAAATTGCAATTTTCCTTCTGCTCTTGGTCCAGATGGTATTTTCTTAGATTTGGTGGTTCATGTTTGGATATTTGTTCATTACTTCCCTTATTACAGTTTGGTGGCATGTTAGTTTGTTTGACATCCCCTTCTGGCGGTGCTATTGTTCATGTTTAATTCGTTCTAGTGGTGGTTGCTTTTATTGGAATTTGTGACATCGATGGACAAAAGTTATCGGGGGGAGCTCAGTTGGCTTCTAATTTTGATTCTATCTTGGTGGTAAATGTAACTCAAGGTGTTCTTTTTCTTGTGTAGAACTTTCTTAGTTCTCCCTTATTTGAGGCCTTGGAATTGAGTTTCCATATTCTGTCTTGTTTACCTATGACTTTTTCCGAGGTTGGTTCAGTTTTTATTTCCCTCATGGATTTATTTTTTGTGGTTGTGGGATCCCATTAAAACCCTCTTGCCCTCATGTATTTATTTGTAGTGGTTGTGGGATATCGTTAAAACCCTCTTCTTTTAATAGTACCAAAAAAAATTATTTAAGAAGATAAGATTCTCATATAAACTACTTTACTTTTATTTAATCTATTTAATAAAACTAAATTTAACTTATTTAATTATTTAAGATGGATGACAAAATCCCACTTAGATTATTGTTATTTTTTATAGTAATACTTCTTATACACATCCACCATAGGGATTGAACCTGGGTCACATCACCGATAACACTCACGACCACACTCACGGGATAACTTAAATTACTTTACCCTTATGCCTATTTAATTATTCAAGGGAGTGATGAATATGAGACAAAAAAAACCAAAACCAAAGAGCATATATATATATATATATATATATATATTCATTTGAACCCAAATTTTTTTTAGAATTGAGTTATTGTATACTTCTTACAATGGGTATATATATTCGAATCCAATTTATTTTTAAAATTGAGTTATTGTAAACTTCAAACCCAATTTATTTTTAGAATTGAGTTAATGTAAACTTCTTTTCATGAATGGCTACCAATATATTATTTTTTTATAGCTTTATATAAATAAATATGAAAAGTGTATTATATTACTCAAAATATAATAATTTTACAAGCAAAAAAAAAATAGGTATATAAATACAACCTTTAATAGTTATTAATTGTTTATAAAAAATAGAGACTAAAAGTGTTTTAGATTCTTAACTTTTTTGTGACATCTATCAAGACTATGGAGGCTCATCTTTGGTAGATAGTTTATTGTTATCACTTTTTGCATATAGCATATGTTCCATCTTCAGGTAGAGGACCTACCATATTCTATCTCAAGCTTTGTGTATCTGGCCAAAGACATGGCTAGTACAAAAAAATGGTGCAGGGAGCATTCCCCTTGTTTTCAATCAATTCTTATAAATGGACCATTTATTGTCCATAAAAATGGAGGTCACACATGACTTGGACTAGAAATTTTTTTACTACATCTACGAAGACTATGGAGGTTCTTTTTTGGTAGATTTATCCTAGTCACAATTCCCATATATAGTGTGTGTTCTAACCTAGCATAGAGGATGAGTCATCTCAATGGCTGAACCTACCACATTTTTTCTTAAGATTTGTGTATCTAGCCATAG
Source organism: Wollemia nobilis (assembly GCA_028583015.1). Taxonomy (NCBI): domain Eukaryota; kingdom Viridiplantae; phylum Streptophyta; class Pinopsida; order Araucariales; family Araucariaceae; genus Wollemia; species Wollemia nobilis. The sequence goes on from JAQPPZ010016348.1 coordinate 7,691,094, forward strand.
AAATGACCAATGTAAGAAAATAGTGCATGGAGCATTCTCTCAGTGTTTAATAAATTCTTGCAAAGAGGCCAACTTCAATGCCATTTTATTGTATTGCATTGAATTCTACAACAACATATAACAAACAAAATTGACCCTTTGAACAACACTATAGAATGGAACAACAAAGGCTTGAGAGAACAAGGAATCATTTTTGGCATTTCATAAGAAAATAAAATATTGATCTTGAAGACGTTCCAAAATTCTAGAAACACCAAAATGAGGAAGGAAGGGTCTGCAAGGAGAATTTGTTTCCATTTTAACCATTGTGGGAGAAAAGGTTTAAAAAAATGCAAAAATCCACTTTGAGGTCTCCTAAGTTGTATGACATCTCCAAATGAGGTGAAGGAGATCTTTAGGTTCATGGTAAAATAATCATAATGGTTCGGAACCCTAATGTAAATAAGTCATTTACCAAGCAAGAGGTCTTGGTGAATTAAACTCCAGGTAAAGATAGCTTGTTTGGGTTTGAGATAAGCAAATTAGGATATGTGAAAATAATGGTCCTAGATATGTTTGGGTGGAGGTCCCGATGAGAATTTAGTTTATCAACCATGGATAAGTATGATGATAGCTATTTGTAACCCATTTTATCTTATAATTAAGGAGGGGTGTCTCTAGATACTGCTATCAGTCCTTCCACCAAGGATGTTGAGAGTGCACTATGATCTTGTGAGGCATAGAATCAGGTATTTTATTTTAACTACCTCAAAGGTTTCCTTATCAAAAAAGATAATTCTAAACCTAAATTTGATAAATCCTAGGGATGCCAATCCCTAGTCGACCAAGCAAACAGGTTAACCATTGTAGAGATACCCTTTTATAGAATTTTTGTGCATTCATCTAGGGGATTTGACAAAAGGAATTCTATGGATAGTTAGGATATAGAACCACTAGAGGTTTATACAATTGATGAAAATCTCATCTTTAAGATCATTACCTTTCCACCGAAGCTAGGGTTATGCGTAAGGGGTCGACCCCAAAATATATTTATAAAAATTTGGCAAATCAATTTTGAAATTTAGGCGAATAGTGTCCAAACGCATGTAGAAGGTTCACTATTATTAGAGGTAATGTTGGAAATTTAAACTTAAAATGGTAAAATTATTATAAAATTGGGGTGAATCGACCCAAAAAAAAATTGCACCCAAAAATTTTTGGCTAATGGGCCCTGGTCAAGGGTCCCAAATATTAGCCAATTCCAAATTTTGAAAATCCTAATTTTAGCCAATTTGGCGATAAATAGCCACTATGCATAACCTTGACCGAAGCCATGGTCAGATGTTTTTTGAGGCCTACCAAATGCTATAAATGACAAAAGAGCTAAAAATATTGATGGGAACTAGTGTAATGAGAACGGAGGAGAAATCCATATCTCTCCATCATTTATGCCCATAAGGAAAGCCTATGAAAATCTAGTGTCAAAGTAACACTTTCTAGGCTTTCTTACCTTTATGACTTTCACTATCCATTTGGCACATAAGGTCGTACCTTTGTTGAAAACATGACCTATTTTCAACAATTGGCATAAGAGCTAGTGTGAAAGCTAAGAGTTGATGTTGAAGTTAGGATTCCCAAACACATGTAGAATGGCGTAGGAAGAATTTTGGAGCAATGAGTAAGACTCCATTCGAATTGTAGATCAGTTCAAGGAAGAGCCAGAAGCTCATAGAAGAACAACCTCAATAGATAAAGGTCCTAAATTCGAGTCCTAGTTGATTCATACATTTAACAAGATATGAGAGCTAAAATAATTAAATTAAAAATAAAAATAAAAAACTTTAAGATTAACTATGTACTTGTTATAAAAACTGCTTATAATTATTTTATGCATCTAAAATATATAAACGCTCTTTAAAAATAATATTATGAAAATGATCGTCTCTTAATTTTTTTAACTGAATCCCAAAATAAAGTACCCCAAATAAGAACCAACCTCAAAACAAAGAACTAAACAAAACAAAATAATTTACAGAGAAAAGTATACCCCAATTGCAAATTGTTAACAAATTTAAAGAGGAAGGAATATTTTCATAAGTAAAAAGTATTCATAAATTACCAAATAATAATTTAATAGAAATAAAAAAACAGTTTCAATAACCAAGCATCTAACTCATCCCCACCTGCCCATCCTTAAGCGTTACAAACAAAACAATTTAGTTAACAACCTTGGCGTTTGTTTCACTTTGTTTAAATGGATGATAATTTACAGAGAGATTTCAATTACGGAACATAACATAAGCAGTAGAATCTTGTTCCTTTCTACTGAAACTCGTTGAACTGCAGGTGGACTCTCAAAGGCAAATAAGAGCTGGAAAGAAATCATAATGATCCAGGGAGAATTAGATCCTCTTCTTTGAAAGACAGAGCGAGCCCTTATAAAAGTCGAGTGAGATTAGCCTTTATCTACACGTTCCCTTTGTTTATGTTATTGCAAGGCAAGTGATTTGCAATGGATGAGTTGTCTGGTAAGGAGGTCGAAGGATCGATTTTGTGGACAAAGGATGGGTCTCTTGACTTCAAAGGAAGGCCTGCTTGCACTGCATCTACTGGAAGATGGAAGGCCTCTTTCTTCGTTATGTGTAATTCCTCTGATCTCTAAATTTACTTAGATATGTAAGCTTGAATCTAAGAATTGGCTTGTTTATAATGCGTGCAGCGGTGGAGTTTAGCCAGAAGACATGTAACTTTGCAATTGTCTCCAATCTGATAACATATTTGACAAACGTGCTGCACCAAGGGGTTGCTTCCTCCGCTAAAAATGTCAATTACTGGAATGGTGTCGCCACGGTTTTGCCTCTGCTGGGAGGTTTTCTAGCTGATTCGTACTTCAACAGATATTGGATGGTTGTTGCATGCTCTCTTATTTATCTAATGGTAACTACAGTTTAAGTAATTTATTGGTTTTGGTTTGTATTTTATTAGTGATCGCATACCTGCCCTGGGCGTTTTATGGACTCTGCCAATCTTTTTTACATGAAGGTTTCTAAACATTTTCAAAATTGATTTTGATTGTGAGTGTACAGGGACTGGGGATTTTGACAATGGCTGTATCCCTTCCAACTCTGAAACCGCCCCCATGCCCCCCACACAGTTCCATATTTTGTGGAAATGCCTCCTCTGCTCAGATAGGAGTGCTCTTCTTTGCTCTCTACACGATCTCCGTTGGTGCAGGAGGGCTCAAGCCTTCCATCGGATCTTTTGGTCCTGACCAATTTGATGAGCAAAATCCAAAGGAAAAGTTGCAGAAGCATTCATTCTTCAATTGGCTTTTCTTCGTCATCAGTTGTGGACTTTTGCTAGCTACCACAGTTGTAGTGTATGTGCAAGACAACGTGAGCTGGGGCGCAGGATTTGGTTCGGTAACTGCTGCCTTTGGCATTTCCCTTGTGGTGTTCTTGTGTGGGACGACATTTTATAGACATAAGGCTTCTTTTGGGAGCCCTATTACTCGGATTGTACAGGTGTTCGTTGCAGCCGCGCGCAATCGCCACTTGGAGCTACCCTCTGATGCAGGCTTTCTACATGAGGATTTCAAAATGGGAGCCAAAAACCTTGAGCACACTGAAAGTTACAGGTATATACTATCTGTCTATCTATCTATATATATCTATTGTGGAGTTAGGGCTAGTAGGAGGTGACATACCCATAGGTTTTTCTTTAATATCTATGAAATGAAATTTATTAGTTCTATTGCTTATTGCCAGCTGGTTAGACAAGGCTGCAGTAAAACAAGTACTAGAGAATACCGACTCGGAAGGAGCAGAAGGCAACCCTTGGAAACTTTGCACAGTGACCCAAGTAGAAGAAGCCAAGCAGATCCTTAGGATTACAACCATTTGGCTAACTTGCTTGACATTTGCAGTTGTTATAACGCAGCAATCGACATTTTTCGTGAAGCAGAGTAGCACCATGGATAGGAAACTTGGTTCCAATTTCCAGATACCACCGGCTTCTGTGTTTGCCTTCGGAATTATATCAAGCATGTTGTTTTTGCCTCTTTACGACAGATTTCTGGTTCCAGCCGTAAGAAGGATTACTGGCAATGAGCGAGGCATAACCATTCTGCAAAGAATTGGCGTGGGTTTAGTTTTTTCGATTCTCAGTCTAGTTTCTGCAGCACTCGTAGAGATCAAGAGGCTACAAACCGCAAAAAGGAATGGGTTGCTAGAAAACCCACACAAACCAATCCCTCTGAGCGTTTTCTGGCTAACTCCACAGTTTGTATTGTTTGGCATTGCAGATACGTTTGCTTTGGTGGGAATACAGGAATTCTTTTACAGTCAAGTACCGGATACGATGAAAAGCCTAGGGATTGCCGTTTACTTCAGCGTGATAGGAGTTGGCAGCTTCATGTGCAGCTTTCTTATTACTATTGTGGAGACAATCAGTGCAAAAGTTAGCAGTCCTTGGTTTGACAATAATCTGAACAAATGCCATCTAGACTACTTTTTCTGGTTGCTTGCCTTTCTCAGTGCCGCCAACGTCTGCATGTTAATTTATTTTGCACGTAGGTACAGATATAAGAAGAAAGCATCGGATATCCCAAGTAGCAGCAAATCATACGACCCGATCAAACGCAATCTACTACATGAAGTAGGAAAGGGTGTTGTAGCAAATATCTGACTTCTAACAAGCTTAGCATGTGCTTTTATTGTGATCTGCTTCTCTAAGCATTTATATGGTGGCATGTTTTGTGAATTAAGCTTTCAAGGGTTATGTCATATACTTCTATCCTTTGTTGTGCGCGCATTAATCCATCAATATTTATAGGGGAATTTATAAGTTTTTAAAATTGAATCGAGTCAATTTTGATTAAGAGGTTTTGAGAAGTTTTTTGTGAACTGATAAATTAAATCTTATACTTCTTCTCTTAATCTTAGAAGGTAAGGTATGACCTCTTTGGAAAAAAAAGGAAAGACAAAACTGAGATTTGAGGAGACGGTGTGAACCACTTTAAGGTTTAAACAACGATATTCTTTTAATAGCCGGAGGTTTTTCCGCTTGGAAGCCAAGAACCTTTACAGAGTAAAGACCTAGTTTAATGCTAGGCCACATCTTTGAAGATATGGAATCCTCTTTAGAAGCAAAAGAGGTATTATTATAGAACAAAATTTTATTATACAAACACGATATTGAAAATAAACATTTCATATATAAAGAGTACCATATTGAATCAGTTAAAGTTTAGATGATTGCTATTACTTTAATAAAGTGGTCCAAGACAGCATACTCATTCTAATTCTTCAAAGGTTTACATTATATATCAATGATAGTCAGAGTAGTTAATTATATAAGATCAGATGCATATACTTTCAAACATATTAAACTATTTTACCCTTGTTTAATGCGGGTAATGAATTAGACATGCACTACTTTACTTTTATTTAAATTTTTTATTTAATAAAAGTAATGAATCCACATAAATTACTTTGCATTTATTTAATTATTTACACTTATATAATTATGTAATAGAAATAAATATCATAAAAAGAACAAACATTTACACTATTAAACCTTGACCAAGAGTTTGACAGCGAATATATTGACAAAATTAAATTATTCCAACGCATTTTCTTTTTAGAGCTGAGTTAATGTAAACTTCTTTCAACGAGTAGCCGATATATTATATGTTTATAAGCCAATGTTTTAAGCTAGCATCACCTTTATATTTATAGAGGGTCTTCTGTTCTTGTGTAGAATATATCGGCTTTACTTAGTAAATGATGTGATCTGCGTTCTTAATTAATTAAATTCGTTAATTCAGTGGACAAACAGATTCTACGGAAAAGTGTCCTCATGGAATTAAGGTCACTTAAATAGCCACATTTTTGCTTATTTTATTATGTACAAGTTCTCCTTTTGTCTAAAATCTGACAGGAGGCCATCATAATTTCAAAACTTAAATGACCTCTTTGTTCAAAGATATTTTTAATTATTAAATTAAAGCAAAAGGTCTTCACATGAAATAAAACAAATTTCTATTAGTTGTCTATTACTACTTGTCTATTTGGAAAACTCACGTTCAAGTTCATCTGCTATTAATGCTAGAGTTATATAACATAGTTGTACATGTTCTCGCATTCTTAATCCAATATGTAATTTACATATGGTGATTGATGGATCTTAGAACTTAATTATGCCCTTTACATTTAAAGTTACACAAAAAAATATATATTTTATTTTTAAAATGTATAATATTAATGGATGAATGCAATAAAATAAAATAATTTTAATTATGTTTACACTATCAAAACAATTTATGGTGTACAACTTTATTTCTTTTTAGATTTAAACTTTGAATATTTTAACAAGAGTTTTATAGTCTTGACTCTCCCAAAAAAAAAAAAAAAAAAAAAAAAAGATGGTATTATTAATTAAATGGAAATAGGATATTAGCATTTTTTAAAGAAAGTAATAATACAAAGGAAAGGGGAGCATTCATTCATATATCTCATAAATGTATTTCCAATAATAGAAAAGGAAAGAATTATTGGAATTGTGGCTTGTTATTTTGCTCACAAACATCACAAGCCTACACCAAAAAGAAAGAGGATGGATCGTGAGGATCCATATCTAGCTTTAAACAAATACATTTCATCCTACCTTCAACTGGGAGAGACATTTATAATAGAGAATTTCAATGCAAGAATAGCAAGCAAGTAAACCAACATGCTAAGTAACAAGAAGGATCTGGATAGCAATCCATTATGGCTAGTCAAAAAGAAAAATTAATAATGAAAAATCTGCTCAAAGGATAAAAGGATCACTAATAATTTTGGTAAATAATTATTGAACTTGTGTAGCATATATGGGTTGATCATTTGTAGTGATATGAGTATGTGGAGAAATATCGAAAGTACATATGTAGAACTTACAATGGGTCTAGTGTTGTTGACAATCCCATTTGATTGCAAGGCTTGATAGAGAACATAATGGAACTATATATTAAAGACTTCCAAATAAAATTAAAATTATATCACAACCCAATTTGTATAAAATTAACATGGCAAGAAAGTAATCACCAAACAAAAAAAATGCAGCCTAAAAAAAAGTTTATAGTAAAGGAAATGTTCTCATGGCTCAAGAGAATTGTTTAATATTCACGAAAGTAGTTAAAAAAATAATGCAAGGGGAAGAAAAAAACAAGAGAGCAAGAATGAATAGTCATGATTTAACAAGTATAATTCAGGAGGTATTAAAAGGGTGTAAAAGATCAAACGTTAGGAAGAAGAAATGAGTATTTTTTTACAAATGCATGGTATGATGAAGAATGTAAAGCAACAACGAAAGATTTAAAATAACCAAGAAAAGTGAAGGAAAACAAAACTTTATACAAATAAATAATGAAATTTTAAAAAAGAAATTTCAGTGAAAGATGAGAACCAATTCATTTAGGGAAGAATAATCAAAAGCTATTCTAGAAGGAATTTCGATAGAAAAGGTAAACATAATAATATTACACCAATATGAGGGCTAGAATATTCAAAGAAATTGTATGAACATGACCAAGAAGAAAAGGCTCCACCCATAGTTAGTGTAACAAGCCAAGTCTATTCATCTGGTTGTACCATAAAAATAAGCCAAGCAATTTTCAAGGGTAAATTTTTTGTCTAAGTTTATTGTTTAACCTAACAAGTGCTTTCATATTCATAGCATTTATGATTCACCCAATGATTCATTAATATAAATTTTTATTAGTACAGGGTATATCAAACCACTTTTGAGTTTCAATACTATTGCAGACATTCACCTTAGTGGATGTGATTGACAAAATTTTGTAAGTTGTACCATTTTGTAGAATCAACTTATCTCATTTAAGTTCCTTTTGTTCTGGAATGAGGGTCGATCCACAGTTGGGGTTATCCTCTAGGTGTTATGGTCCCTAGAGGATAAACCCACCTGTAGATCGACACTCATGCCAGAACAAGAGGATGAGAAATTATAAAGTTAGATCTACACAAAATGGTACTGTTTACAATATTTGGCCAATCTCATCCACTTGGGTGACGGTCTAAAGGAGTTTAATTTTCCAAAAGTGGTTGATATACCTTCTACTATTTAAAAATTTATGTTAATGAATCATTATGTGAATCATATCTCGTATGAACATGAAGCTTACTTTTAGGATAAATAATAAACTTAGGAAAAAATTCACTTGAAAATTACTTGGTTTATTTTTTGTGGTGCAACCAAGTGAGTAGACTTGAGTTGTTACATGTGGTATCATAGTAGAAGATATTCTTAAGTTGTAAGACTCTGAATAATATTTTGTTTTAACAAACTTAAAATGATCAATTAACTTACTTTCCTAGTCTTTTCTCTTCGATGGTAGGTTGGGGTGGACAAAAGGTAATAATTATTCCTTTATTACCTTGAGCGGTGTTAGGTAGAATATCAGGATGGTCGTCCTAAACCTGAAGCCCCAATGACTTAATGAGGATGAGAAGGTTTGAATGATCTAAAAAAAGGGAATGTGCTTCAATATATTTTGGAATTTAATGGTCATCACTGAGATATGGTCAAACATCTTGCTTACTCATGGCATTAGGGGATGGTGAGAGTGGCTTCAATTGAATTTGAGATAATCATCCTCTTTATTATTGAGGTGACAAGGTTTTTTTGGATAGCTTGGTCCATAATAGGGAGAAGTGTTAGCTTTTGATATAGTATGCAATGGGATATAACAATCACAATATGCAAATATAATATGAAATAAAGTAAATTTACAAGATGACTAAAATATGCTATAAATAGAAATGACAAAAATGAATACAATGTAGCTATAGAGGAAATGAACACTCCATGAATAATGCTACCGGACTACATTACACCCATATTCAATATGGGTGACTATATCTTAGCTATGCTATTCTATGCACTCCTTTGATCTCCTATGCTATATATTTGCTAGTACAGTTAGGCCATTATATAGGAAGATAAGTTCCTTCACCAACACTCAATCTAGTTATGCAAGGGACAACTTGCACATATACAACTTGCACATTGACACTTGTGCATTTATTACATTGCATGAAGAAACTAGGTAACTTTCCCCTAAAGTAATCTAATGTCCTAAGTATGTACCTTGGTAGGTACATTTACATAACCTAAATGATGTAATATAATCTATTTCTAATAGCCTCTTGTATTACATTATTTGTGTATTGAAGACTTTAGTATTCAATGTGGATATTCTTCCAATGGATAATCATTGGCTCATTTAGGTTCTTCATCCTTACCTTCTATCTAGCCACCTTTATTATTCTCTTTGTGAGTATCTTCATTTGGTTCTGATTGTTGATGACTGAGTAGAGCATGGTTCAATTATCCTCTCATCTTCTTGATTCTTCTATGCTTACCTTTGTGGTGTACTAGTCCTTCATTTTCTTCAACCTGTTCCTTTGAAAAAATGTTAGCATCATTTTGAAACACCACAATATCTTGTAAAATTTCCATTGAATCTAGGATATATGTATTTCCTTGGATTGATCCTATCACTTTTATTTCACCTTGATTTATGATGAGACATGTATTGTGTAATGAAACTCCTAGATGGACCTCTCAATGTGGAAAAAACAATGTATTAACGTATGATGCTTTAGTACTCAATTTTATACAATCAAACAACTATGCAATATTATTAGATACTCGAGGATATGATACTGCTAACAAATTGCCAATGTGTAGGATCAAGTGCACTCGTAAGTCGAATAAATTGAGTCATACATCGAAGATGAGGGTACTTAAGGTTGGGTAAATGATGATATGACAACTCAAAGGTAACAAGGATAGATACCTTCATATAGGTATGCATTCGGTTAGGGATAATCGTCAATATATAGTCACTTTGAGCCCCAAACTGATGGTCCAGTAGCTATCATAAGTTCTCAAGATAGATATGGGTGACTAAATTGATGGAAATATCTCCTTCTTTGTTTGTTACACATGATTTATTGTCTTTCACTTCATCACTTTACCTCAATAATATGGAAAATATAAATGAATGAACTGCCTTCATAACTCCTTGGATATTCTTGAATAAAAGGGTGATTTATGATAAATAGATATTCATTTTAGATAAATGGTGAATTCATTTTAAAATGTTAAATAAATAATATTCTTGAATAAAAGGGTGATTTATGATAAATAGATATTCATTTTAAATTAATGGTGAATTCATTCTAAAATATTAAATAAATCATATTCTTGAATAAAAGGGTGATTTATGATAAATAGATATTCATTTTAGATAAATGGTGAATTTATTTTAAAGTGATAAATAAATCTTATTCTTGAGTAAATGGTTGATTTACCCTAAATAATAAATGATTTTCATTAAAATAATGAATTGATGTTCGAATAGTCTATCACGTATATAACCTAACATTAGATTTGGGCTAGGCGAACCAGGCAGAGTCCTACTAACATGAAGGGATGGCCCATTAATGTGAGGGATAACTCTGCTAGCATGAAGGGATGGGTTCATCTACGTGAAGAGGAGGGACATAAATGTTGGTTACATCTTGGGAAGATGAGAGAAAGAGATATCTCCTCTACCACCTGATGAAAAGATGTGGGAGTAATGGTAAGTAAGTGGCGGATGGAATCCAAGGGGTAGATAGGCACCAAGAAGGAAAAAGAAGGTCAGAAGAGAGGAAAGGGGAGAGATTTATGGCGAGAGAGGTGACGATAAAGAAGCACTATGCAAAGGATGAAGGAGGAGGTGTCAAAGCTTGACCAAAATGACCAAAGAAAATCAATAGCAAAGGTGACCAGGTTGGTTATAATGCTTTATGGTTCTCTTTATTTTGGTCGAAGCTCATTATGTTTCAAGCATAACTCCCTTGTTTTCCAAAGCCCGTTGTGTTTAAAGTGTAGTTCCATTATTTTCTGAAGCTTGTTGTATTTAAAGCATATATCCCTTGTTACTGAAGCTTTCTAAGTTTAAAACGTAGCTTCCTTGTTTACCGAAGCTCATTGTGTAAAGTGTAGCTCCTTTGTTTGTAGAATCTCAATGTTTTTAAAGTGTAGCTCCATTTTTTGTCAAAGCTTGTTGTGTAAAGTGTAGCTCCCTTGTTTGTTGAAGCTCACTATGTTTAAAGTGTAGTTTTGTTTTTCAAAGATCGCTGTATTTAAAATGTAGCTCCCTTGTTTTCCAAACATCACTATGTAAAATGTAGCTCTCCTGTTTACTGAAGCTCATTGTGTTTAAAGTGTATATCCCTTATTTATCGAAGCTCACTGTATTTAAAGTGTAGCTCCCTTTTTAGTTGAAGCTTAGTGTATTTAAAGTGTAGCTACCTTGTTTGTCAAAGCTCGTTGTGTTAAAGCATAGCTTCTTGTATGCCTAGATCACTGGTGTACGTAGCTCATCGATTTTTGTAGCTCCTTGTGGAGCATAGCTATTATTAGAAGCTTCACTAACCATAGGCCAATGACTTGGGCAACTCCTTACTCCCTTTCCTGGCTGTAGACACCAAAATAGCACCAATCCGATTATGTGACTGCAAACATTGATCGCATTGACACACACAGCCCCAAGGGCAGCCCCCAAAGGTTAAATAGTGGTCCTAACCACTCTCATAGTAGTTTTGGAAGGTTAGAGGTCAATTTGGCACCTTCAGGCACTCTACTCCATACTCGTTCCACCCAAGGATGATTACAAACTTCTATTCGCCCTACCCAAGGACGAATAGCAGTATTCACTCCAAGGTGGGGTGAATAGTAGGTTTGACGGGAAAAAAGTCAAATCCTGACAAATGGTAGCTCAAATCTGCCACTTAACGCTTCCTTCATTGCATGGGAGTGTGGGTGAGCATTTTTGAGCATTAGAGGTAGTTACAGGGGCAGTCATGAAGCCCCTAATCAGGGAGGAATCTTCCCTCCCCTAGAGAGGCATGATTGCCAAGTGGCGCCTCTGCATGCTCATCTAAAGAGACCATCAGGTCTATAAAATGGTGAGTTTTCTCACCACAAGAGGGATACAAATAAGGAGCATTTTGGAGCAAGGAAGTGCTGTCATTTTATTTTCACACCCACACCCTTTTGAGTTGTGCCTTTCACATCCTTGATCTCTTCTGGAAAGGAGGCCATAGGGTGGTTATTGGAAGTGCAAATTCGGAACCAAAACCCGACATTTGGCCACAATATCCCACAAATTATTTTGAAAATACCCCAAAAGAGGTTTTGGACCCATACCTAGTGGATTTGTGCTAAAATTGGGCCCCAAACGACGGGCGGCCTGCCCCCGGGCGCCCCCCCTCCACACTGCTACAGGCCTAATCGCCCCACTTCAGAGCGATTGGAAATTTTTGGTAGATTTCTTTTCTATTATTATTGCATTTGATTTTGTGCTACTTATATAGGTTTCTATTCAAATTTCACCTTGTTTCGAGCAATTTTGATCATGTTTCTATTATTTATCGCTTTTGCTAACATGCAGATAGCATCATCAAATTCCTATTGACAGAGGCCAAATTGGCAAAATATGACAATCTGGGTCTTCCCAAAATACCCCCAATTAGCTAACCCCAAAATTTGTAGGTGATTTTGGGCTTCCCAGATGTGACATTTGGGACAGTATCTCTTTGGCATTTTGTTGCAGGTCTATTCGTCCCGCCCCAGAGCGAATACAAATCTATGGTGAATTTTCCAACTGTTCCATTTTCTATGTTTTCTTGGTGATGTTTTGATTCCCCTATAAAATTTTCAATTCATTTGGAGCCATTTTAGTTATCATTTTATTTATATCTTGCATGCACTAATCGAAGGCGTGGGGATTGCATGTTTTATCTCATCCGTAGGTGCTACTGACTATTTCTTGTTTCTTTGAATGTAGGATATAGATATTAGAGGAGCTGCAAGGAGTCAAGACTCACAAACGCAAGCGACGATGACATTTGGTCCACCCATTTTACATGTGGGCACACGAAAGAAGGAATAACATCAATGGGTGTAACAAGAACACATATTTAACGCTCCTAGCCCTTAGAAGGGGAGGAGGCACATTGTAACTGGGTTTTGAAACATATCAATAAAAATGGTTGTCTTCCTTATTGGATTTTTTTTTTGATTCTATTCGTTCATGCTTTCCCTCTTTTCATGCACTTTCATTTCATAGGATTTGGCGTTAAGTTTAGTTTAGTTTGCATCGCACTTGGAGTTTAATTTCTTCTTCCGTATCCTCGTGCTTTTAGTGGCAATCACGGTGGGACCATTGTCCTCTATTTTTAAGGTCAGAAATATTATCAAAACTTGGTTGTTTTTGCTTGCAGGTACCGAGTTTTCAAACGTTGGACTGTTGTTCGTTCCATCCTGGGGCGAATACAGAGCTGGAATTCATTTTACCTAGGGATGAATGGGCATTTGCCCCACCCTATGATGAATACAGCCCTGTAATTCGTTCCTCCCCGAGATGAATAGCTTCCTATGCAGTTTCAGGATAGAAACTCAGAACCAGCAGATTTGGGCAGAGAAGAGGTAAGGGCCTTGAACTCCTTCTGTCATTTTTTGTTTTTTGTTTCCTATTTTTTTGGTTCTTTGCTTGCTTAGGAAAATTTGCACTGCATGTTTAATTCCTTTCGTGCAAAGTAAAAATAACTCCACACATCACATGGCAACATAAACACCAAGGATCTGGTCGTAAAACCCCAGCCCTTAATCAAGACCAACGATGGATTTCATCACCACCTTGGCTTGAATTTTGCATTCATAAACCCCGATCGCTACTGTTACTAGACATAAATCCTGATGAAAGCTGACAAAGTGTAGTTGGGGTGATTCCTAGTGCATGAGGATAAGTCTTCTATGGTAGGTGTCAAAAATAGGTCGATTCCCCTTTCGTATCGCCTACGTTCCACGTACCATCTGCTCTCACGTACCAACAGTTTCCCTCACGTAATGGCGGGTATATAGAGAGGTTGGTATATCGGCCTGGCAATGGTATATCGAAGGGGCAACCAATTTTGGGAGTCATAAGAGCCATCATATTGCATTTAAACATCCTTTGCAAAAGATTTCAAAAAAAAATCAAAACACACTAAACCAGGTTTAGGGCACACCTTTAATATTTAAACGAGATAATCATTGCTTTGTGTGTGTGTGACATTTTCTGTTTAGTGTAGCAAAAAAAATAAAAAAATCACAAAAATAAGTAAAAATCTACGCATCTTGTAGGAAAGCACCACCATGGTGTACACCCGTAGCCAAGCCCAATCACGGGCAGGAGCTACAGAGAGTGTACAAGGGGGCACAAGTCACCTCTGCTATAGCCCCAAGGACTTTGCCATACTGCCTTTGCGGCCTGGCCCATAAGAGAGTCCGCATCGTTCCATTTCAGAATGGGACTATAAAGGCACCCCTTTGAGGGACACGCCTGTCCATCATAGCCCCTTTCAGGAGGAGTCCTTACACATGGCGCTTAACATAAACAAGAAATATCCCTTAGAATCTCAATATGAGTGGCCACAGTGTGATGAAGTGCTAGAGTAGCATAGGGTCCATGAGGAGAGGCCACATGATTATGTCATCCCTCCTTTACCCCCCATCACTGTTAGGAATAAAAAGCTGAATCTAGAGCACAAGGCTCTTCAAGCAGGGTGAGCCAAATCTGCCCGCCCATTTCACATATATGAAAGGGAGCATGAGGAATACCATCATATTCCTTAATAGCAATACACAACGTGAGAGCAATGCACCTTCGTGCCTACTATTTACCAGAGTCACCTACCGAGGCCAGAACCTCGAGTGAATGTCGCCAACCTCGACAGAGGGAAGTGGCCTATAGAGATCTCGGATCATCGTGACCAAGATAAATGTGTAGGAGAGGCATCTAGGCCTCCCAGACTCAATATGGCAAAACAAATCGACCTGGCAGTCGCCAGACATGCCGCCCACCAAGCGTAGATTATGCAGCTTGAGCAAGACCAGCAGTAGCTAGAGCATCTATATCGCCTTAGCAAAGAGTGCATTCGGTGCCAAACAGATGAGCTGCTCCATAACATAGTGCCTGAGAGGGTTCCAACCCCTCGTACCCAAAGAGAAGAACCCTATGAGAGGTGCAACCCCTTGGTGCAAGACAGGTCCTCGTGACCTTACCAAGTGCTACCTCTGAGACCTCCTAGACCTGAGCGAGAAACCACTCCCAGGAACAACGACGTGCTCCCTCTGTAGGGGCCCACCCATGGTCATAGGTCTCATCCAGGGACTCATCAAGAAGCCTATGAGGAGTATGAACAAGAAGAAGAGCGGGCCGAAATGCCCTACCAAGGTGGAGGGGCTGCTATCCGGCCACCCCTCCATAGGCCTCAAGTTTCCCACAACCCACAATGGGATCAAACTAAAGAGGAAGAGATTAAATATTTTGATCCATATAAAGAACTGCTAGAGCATTTGGAGTCTGTGGAAAATAAGACTTCTAGGCCCCAAAAGCCCATGTTACGCCAACTCCACAGTCATCCTATGCTTGCACCCCCTTATCCTGAACACTTTAAGCTACCTTAGTTGGCAATCTTTAGAGGTGAGGAGGATGCCCAAGAGCATGTGACTAGATTCCTAATCCAATGCTTTGGTATTCAGGATAATGATGCTTTACTGTTGAGAAAATTCATCACCATGTTCGTAGGCCCTGCCTTGGATTGGTTCACTCAATTACCAAAGCATAGCATTAGCAACTTGGATCAGCTAGTGGATGCATTCCTCGAACGCTTCACCTTCAACACCAAGAAGAAGGCATCACTAAGCGACTTAGCCAACCTCATACAGTATGAGGAAGAAACCATGGCGGCCTATGGGAATCGGTGGAGGACTCTACTTTCTAAGCTACCCTACCTCCCTCCTATGTCCGACCTCACATAAATGTTCTCAAAAAGTTGTTTGAGATCGATCTCTGTGCTATTGCAGCTACAACAATATGCAACCTTAGAGGAAGCTCTGGCACAAGCCAGAATCATTGAAGAGATCAAGATTCAGGATGGCGAGATAGCCAAGCCAAAGAAGAAAGAGTGGTCTAAGAACACAAAAATAGGGACCACGCAATAGAAACCTGCTGCGGTCAATCAAGTTGCTATCAATGTACCTAATCCTATACAAGTAACACAACCCCAAAAGGCTAACTATCAAGCGATGCCTCTTAATAGCTATGACCGAGAAAATCAGAGGCAAGAGAAAAATCAGCAGCGTCACCCTAGGCGACAATTCACACCCTACACAGAGTCCAGAGACTCCATGTTTGATCACTTATCAGTGACAAACTTGATCAACCTACCCAAGATTCATCCCATAGATCCCAATGCACCAAAACCTAAGGGCTATAGGGAGGATTTATACTATAGGTTCCATAGGCGAAAGGGACATGACCTTAATTCCTGTTGGAAGTTTAAGGGCTTGGTGCAATACCTAATTGATAATAAGACATTAGCGGTGGATAGTCCCATGGCACCAAGCAACCAACAAATGGGGTTCTTTAAGGACCCCTTATCTACCCATGATACACAGGAAAAGACCCTACAAGTCAACGAGGTAATGCAAAATTGACCCATGCAGGGGTATGTAGGGCTGATCAGTATAGTGACTCGGAACAGGAGGTATCTGAGTGTAGCTGCCCTTGTGACCACTACAGGTGAGGCACCAACAATGTCACAACCACAACAGCACCTTACGCAACCCCCTCCGCCTAGACCCATGACCACAATTCGGACCAAGCTCACCCTGAGCTTGCAGACCACGTAGGCTAGGCTCTCCATATACGAGCTCATACAACAATCAACACCCCATCGGGAGGCTCTAATGGAGATATTGAAAGCCATAGAGTTGCAGCCCCATGAAGCAAATTCTTTCAACAACTTTGTGGGACATGTCAAACGATGCACTAATCCAGTCATAACTTTTTGAGAAGAAAAAGTGAAATAAGTGGCTGATGATATGGCGGATCCACCCCTGCATGTTATCGCGTGGGTCAACAGGATTTCGTATAAGAGGGTATTGGTAGACACTGGCTCGTCCAGCAATATCATCACAACAGTGACATTGAAACATATGAAGTTGCCAGCATCCCACATCATGACTTCCACCTACACTCTATGAGCATTCAATGATGCGATATGCTCGATAGTTGGCACAATTGTCCTACCCATCTAGGTGGGACAAAATACTATACCTACATTGTGCCATATTTTGGAAGGTGAGATGGCCTATAACATCTTGCTGGGTTGGCCATGGATCAGGGACATGAAGTGTGTCCCTTCGATAGCTCATTAGTGTTTGAAGTATACATTTGAATGGGAGGTACATGTAGTCCCGGTAGACTTAGAACCCTTCAAGTATTGCAATGCGGTGTAGCTAATGCCACAATCGACCCTTCCATCCAAGCATTTGGATTTTTAGTTGAATCCATCTAGACAGGGTCCGATTCTACAGGCATACCCATTGACAAGTCCATCAAAACCACAGTTGGGTCCATCTTCATCGACTGGTCCTTCACCAACAATGCCACCTACGGTGGCCGCACAGAAGGACAAAGGGAAGAAACCCCTGGAAGATGCATCACCATCAGTATCAACTATCTCTACTGAAGAGATGCCTAGTAGAATGGAAGTCGAGGCTCCTAGTCCACCCGACATGGAGTGGATTCTAGAAGAACTTCTATTTCCTCCCCCTCAATCACCAATAATCACCATTGAAATGGCCAATACGAGCCTGGGGGAGTATCTGGTGCGGAATATTATAGCAACACCCACACTAGAGTCCATGCAGGACATGGGGAGACCTCACCTCCCATCGATACCATTGTTCCTCTAGGCTACCCGTCGAATCAAACAAACTTTGTGTATGGGGGCCTTGATCATGGTACTGAACCATACATGCAAAAGGATGAAGATGAAGAGCCCTTTGCAGAAGATGTCAACTATTTGTCTAACCTATAATTCGCTTTGAGATACCTTGACCAATGCAATTGGAATGGATATGGGTTAGGCAGATATGAGCAAGGAGTGCGTGTTATCTGCCAACCAAGATACCAAATGCCATATGACAAGTCGGGAGTAGGTTTCAACCACCCCCTCCCCTTGGACATCTTGGTAGAGAACATGCAAGGCCTAGGGATAGGCAACAAGGGGGGATTGGCATTAGATCCATATGCCAAACCTAACATGACATATACATTGGGAGATTATCTCCCATTGTTGACAACCAACCTTGTTGACCTCAAAAATTGTTTTCCTTCACTCGAAAGAGGAGAAAGTTCAAAAACACACCTATAAGAGATGTGCAGACAAGGTCAAGAAGGATATTTTGAGGATGGTTCAGAATATGAGGTAGCACAATGGGAACCCTTCGAATCAGATAGCAATCATTCACAAGTGGTCCCCATGGATGATTATCAAGAAAGCCTCTTGAACATGTTCCCTTTGGTGGCTCCCATAGAGCAAGTGCCACCACAAGGCAATCATGCCCCACCGTAGAGAGTGGAACAACCCCAATGGGGCCAGATCAATTTTCTCGAGCAATATGAGCCTCTAATGTTGCAAATGGTTATTGGAGCCAACGAAGGCCTTTGGATCTCCGACAATGATTATGAAGATGAAATAGAAATAGCATATCTTAATCACATGTGACAAATGCAGCGACCATACCCCTTGGAGATTAATGACATATTCGAACAATTAAACATTGTGCCAGGGCATGAGCAGTACGTAGACCCAGCGCAGTGGGACCAAGTGTTGAATCTGCCACTTTGGGCATACGAAGAATACCTTTCGCCCAGAGACCCTATAGTAATATCAATACCGAGGGCAGACCCTATCTTCCTATTTGCACATAGGGCTGATCCATTCATGCCAATACCTCTAGAGCTAGACCCAGAGCATAGATAACATCCAGAATGTTCGAGTCACCACACCCATGGTAATGGAGACCAAAATCATTTCATCAACATGATCTCCATTGACTTAACCGCCCCCATCCATAACCCGACTGATACAGCACAATCGTTGTATCTAGACATAGACTGGGATCACATCAATTCACCTCCATCCCCATCAGAGTATTGGCCTTTCGGTAAAATGCTTCATTTTACCCCAGGGCCAACTTAGGATATCTTCCATGTTGAAGAGGAACCCGAGATTCCCAACGCAGATTTAAACTCAATGAATGATATCCATTTGATCCCAACTCCATGCCAGTTGGAGGACGGATCCCACATGTCGATCGAGGAGACGACTGACATAGACATCAGCTCTGATCCAATGAATCCATAAATTATCAAGCTAGGAGTAAGCTTATCCCCCGAAGAGCAAGCTGACTACATTACCCTTCTCAAAGAGAAGAAGGAGGTTTTTGCATGGTCCTACAGAGACATGCCAAGGCTATATCCGTAGCTAGTCATGCATAACATAACGCTTGATCCTACAGTCAAGCCAATTAAGAAAAAACTATGTAAGATGCACCCAACAGTGGCCTTGATGGTCAAATACAAATTGCAAAATTTGTTGGATGCACAGTTTGTCATCTGCATGGATTACCCACCATGGCTGTCCAACATGGTGCCCGTCAAGAAGCCTGATAGGAGGATTTGCATATGCACTGATTTTTGAGATCTAAATAAAGTGATTCCTAAGGATGATTTCCCCTTGCCAAGCATCGATGCATTGGTAGACGCTACAGCAGGTCACAAAATGCTATCCCTCATGGATGGTTTCTCGGGATACAATCAAATTCATATCAATCCCAAGGACCAACTAAAAATGGTGTTCACAATGCCTTGAAGGAAATTTTGTTATAAGGTCATGCCTTTTGGCCTTAAAAATGCTGGCGCCACCTACCAAAGTGCCATGACGTACATATTCCATGACTACATGCATAAAACTTTGGAAGATTACATGGATGATTTGTTGGCAAAATATCTTTTGTGCCCAAATCATCTCGATGACTTAAGCAAGATCCTCGATCGCCTCATGGAACATAAAGTTAGACTGAATCCCAAGAAGTGTGTATTTGGCATCACATCTAGAAAACTCTTGGGTTTCATAGTCTCAAAGCGAGGCATCAAGGTGGACCCAAAAAAAGTCAAGGCAATCCTTGAAATGCTTCCCCCAACTACCATCAAGCAGCTCAGAAGCCTGTAGGGAAAGGTCACGTCAATTAAGCTCTTCATAGCACAGCTATCTGACAAGTGCCAACCCATGAACAAACTATTGCACAAAGGGGTCGCATTTCACTGGGATGATGAGTGCCAGTCAGCCTTTGATGACATTAAGCAATACTTGGCTTCGTCACTAGTATTGGCACCACACAGACTAGGAGTGCCATTCTACTTATACATCTCAGCTACTGAGGTGGCACTGGGCACCATGCTAGCCCAGAAAAATGAACTTCACAAATAACAGACTACTTACTATCTTAGCCGCACCCTGGTCAGCTATGAAGTTAACTATGCATACGTTGAGAAAATATGCTTGGAAGTGGTGTTTGCTACCAAAAATCTACACCACTACATGTTGAGTAACACTACGTATGTTGTGTCTAAGGAGAATCCATTGCGATACATGATGAGTCGCACTTATCATAGTAGCCACACGACGAAATGGATCATGTTGTTGATGAAGTTTGACATAGAGTTTATTGGACAAAAATCCATCAAAGGACAAGTCATAGCTGATCAAATAGCAGAGGCTCATCTCGAATACGATCAGCCTCTGGTCATAGAACTACCCGACGATGGGGTCTTCCATGTCTCATAATCACTAGATTCTGATGAGCCTGAGTCATAGGCCGACATAACCCTATTTTTTGATGGTTCTAAATGTGAGCAAGGTGGTGGTGTGGGAATTGTATTCTTCACACCACAAGGGGCTCCAATGCCTCTATCATTTAAATTAGACTTCTCGTGCACCAAAAATAATGTCGAATATGAAGCCTTGCTCATAGGTCTTTAGATAGCAATCACCATGAACATCAAATAATTAAACATATTTGGTGATTCGCTATTAATTATCAACCAAGTCAAAGGGGTATTCCAATGTAAATGCCCAATTCTACAGGCCTACAAAGCCCTTGTGGAAAAATTCCTAGAAAATATTGAATGGTATGACATCGAGGCACTCCCTCGGTTATCGAATCATTTTGTAGACACTATGGCCTCCTTGGGGTCATTAATCTCGTAAGACATTTCTGGTGATATGACAACCATTCAAGTCAAAATGCTATCGCAATCCATGATGGAGAGCACAAGATTTGACTTGACGCCAGGAATCCACTTGATCCAGATTGAACTGTCTTTGGACACGTTCTCTCGAATCCACGATCATTTGAATCATGCCAACTGGCGATCCTTGTTATCCCCTACTCCCATTAATAGCAACACAATGCTATTCTTACAAGTTCTCTCCCGCTCAACTTTTGCTAGGGATGAACTTCAAGAGGGATTGGCTATTCATACCATCGAGGTTTCTGATCAGCAGGATTGGTATTCACCCATAAGGGACTACCTTAAGTTAGGTAACTTCCCACTTGGATTGATGCATGTCACGAAATGAGCATTCAAGCAGAAAGTGACAAAGCATGTCTTGTTAGGAGACATTTTGTACTGTCACAGCTATGAAGGAATCCTCCTTCATTGCTTAGACCAGCAGGAGTCCACTTGGGCGATGGCCCAAGCACACGATGGTACGTGCGATGGCCACTTCAGTGGTATGGCCATCGCAAAGCACATTCTTTGCATGGGCTATTATTTTCCATCTTTAGAGCGAGATTGTTGCGCATATGTAAGGAAGTGCGTGAAATGTCAACACCATGTTAATTTGACACATGTACCTTCCCAGGCCTTGCAGTCGATCCAATCGGCTTGGCCATTTTCACAATGGGGCTTAGATCTAATCGGTAATATCTCCCCTGCATCATCAGGTCATCACACATTTATCATAACGACCACAGAGTACTTCACCAAATGGGTGGAAGTAGTTTCGCTTACGTCTATGACTGGACCCCTCATTATGGAGTTCATTTTACATAACATCATATGTCGTTTTGGTATTCCATCCAAGATAATTTTGGATAATGGGATGTCATTCAAGAACAAATACGTGCGTGCTTTGACCACAAAGTACAAAATTTAGCACAGTTTTTTGACACCCTATTATCCGCAAGCAGAGGCGTCAAACAAAACGTGAGTTGCCATCCTCAAAAAGATAGTCGTAGATAGTCATAAGGATTGGCACATTCAAATCCCACTTGCCCTGTGGGCTTATTGCACTAGCATTCGGATGCCCACTGGGGCCACTCCATTTTTGCTAGTGTATGGCTTTGAGGCAATCATGCCTCTCAAGTTGGAAATTCCTTCCCTATGCATATCAATGCAAGAGTTCAACGATGATGACGTCGCGCGATAGGCCCGGTTAGACTAGCTTACGTTGCTCGATGAACGATGCGTCAATGCTCTCAAGCATTTGCGTATTTACCAAGAGTGACTTAAGAAAGCATACAACATGAAAGTTCATCTGAGGGACTTTTAGGTTGGTGACCTGGTACTATAAGAGAACCAACATAACTCCAGCTTGCCGCCCCATCTAAGGGACAAGTTTGTGGCAAACTGGTTAGGTCCCTATGTAATTTACAGTAAGATAGGACCTGGAACATATCGGATAGCCTCTCTTGACGGAATCAAGGAACTAGAACCCTTTAACATCAGTCATCTATGACCATTCCATATCTAAAGAAGCCATAGCCCAATCCCAAAATGCTCCAAGGATTCCCATAATCACTTGGTCAACCCAAAAATGCTCCAAGGATTCCCCCAATCGCTTGGTCAATCCCAAAATGCTCCAAGGATTCCCATAATCGCTTGGTCATCCCCCAAAATGCCCCAAAGGTTCCTGTTACCCCTTTGGTCAAACCAAAATGCTCCAAGGATTCCCCCAATTGCTTGGTCAATCCCAAAATTCCCCAAAGGTGCCCATTATCCCTTTGGTTAAACCAAAATGCTCCAAGGATTCCCATAATCGCTTGGTCATCCCTCAAAATGCCCCAAAGGTGCTTGTTACCCCTTTGGTCAAACCAAAATGTGCCAAGGATTCCTACAATCGCTTGGTCATCCCAAAATGCTCCAAGGATTCCCATAATCGCTTGGTCAACCCCAAAATGCTCCAAGGATTCCCATAATTGCTTGGTCATCCCCCAAAATGCCCCAAAGGTGCTTGTTACCCCTTTGGTCAAACCAAAATGCTCCAAGGATTCCTACAATCGCTTGGTCATCCCAAAATGCTCCAAGGATTCCCCCAATCACTTGGTCAATCCCAAAATGCCCCAAAGGTGCCCATTATCCCTTTGGTGAAACCAAATGCTCAAAGGATTCCCCCAATCGCTTGGTCAATCCCAAAATGCTCCAAGGATTCCCATAATTGCTTGGTCAACCCCAAAAATTCTCCAAGGATTCCCATAATCACTTGGTCATCCCCCAAAATGCCCCAAAGGTGCCTGTTACCCCTTTGGTCAAACCAAAATGCTCCAAGGATTCCTACAATCGCTTGGTCATCCCAAAATGCTCCAAGGATTCCCATAATCGCTTGGTCAACCCCAAAATGCTCCAAGGATTCCTACAATCGCTTGGTCAATCCCAAAATGCTCCAAGGATTCCCCCAATCGCTTGGTCAATCCCAAAATGCCCCAAAGGTGCCCATTATCCCTTTGGTCAAACCAAAATGCTCTAAGGATTCCCATAATCGCTTGGTCATCCCCCAAAATGCCCCAAAGGTGCCTGTTACCCCTTTGGTCAAACCAAAATGCTCCAAGGATTCCTACAATCGCTTGGTCATCCCAAAATGCTCCAAGGATTCCCATAATCGCTTGGTCAACCCCAAAATGCTCCAAGGATTCCCCCAATCGCTTGGTCAATCCCAAAATGCTCCAAGGATTCCTATAATCGCTTGGTCAATCCCAAAATGCTCCAAGGATTCCCCCAATCGCTTGGTCAATCCCAAAATGCCCCAAAGGTGCCCATTATCCCTTTGGTCAAACCAAATGCTCCAAGGATTCCTACCATCGCTTGGTCAACCCCCCCCAAAAAAAAAAAAAAAATCTCCAAGGGTTCCCGCAATCGCTTGGTCAAAAATAAGAAATTTCAAAAATAGTAAAATCATCAAAAATAACAAAAAATTGCATCTCAGTTCGAGGCATGCTCAAAATAATCATAAAAAATAAAAAAACTCTTTTGCATCTCATCTTCATACTCACAAAAATCATTCTATCAAAAACGCAAAAACAATAGTTGCATTAAGCATAACATCCATACATTGCATATTTGTGGTCATACAGGTCAAGGCACCATAGACTGTAATTACTTGGAAAATCCATCTTGTTCCACATTTCTCCATTCTATAAGCAATCCATAAAAAATAAATGCCATTCACTTATTTTTACCATATCGTAGTCAGTGGTCTTCTAATGTATCAAGAGTTTTCGTCACTCAGTCGTCATTAGATTTCTAGCCACATACTTACAAAGTTAGATAGATTTTGCAAAGGTAGAGTTCTACTTGGATCACACCTTATTACGTAGCATCCCAACACAAACTAAAACACATAAAAAAAATTCCCAAGTTGTATGAACGAAAGATGAAACCTGCAAAGCAATCCAGGTCACCATAAGTGAAACGGTTATCTTGCTCATCCCCCTATGCGAATGACCCAAAGAATACTGAGAGTTGGCAAAAGGACAAGCATCTTCCCTACCCAATTTCCCAAAAATCCCCAGTTCTCAGAAAGTTGCAAACATCATAAAATTTTGCAAAAAGTCAAAACTCCAAAAAAATTGACATCACCACCAAAGTGCATACATCAAAAGGCACATACAATAGTGAGTCTCATCACTCAAAATTCAAATCCCTTGCTCAAAAGAAAAAAAAAATATACATATCACAAAAATAAACAGTGATTTTTATCACTACAAAAGAGCAAGTATCCCAATACAATTGAAGAAAAGAAGGGAGTTGAACTTGAATCCCTGGAACTCTCAACATTTAGAAGGTCATGAAGTAAACCTCAATACCGGTTTGGTGGATAACCTATCAGTCACTGGTGGTGAACCTCCCGCATGACGATATATCTGTCACATTACACTCGTGCATAAATCAATGTTTGCTTGTGGATGAACTAGCTTATAGTACCCGACATAGCACCGTAGATTAATCTGACTAAATACAACAAAGGAAGTTAGTGGAGCTAATTAGGTGATCCTCAGTACAGGTTTGGTTGACAGCCTATCTGGCACTGGCGATATCTTGACAAATACCACATAAATGAACTCAATTGCACACACAAGGATGTGAAATAAATTGGTCAAAGACAAGTCCAATTCATACATTGTTCAAAAGTCTTGTAAGATAAAGTACAGTCATGGCTAGTTAGTTAAAACATCTGAGTCTCATAAAACCTTAACTACATTCCAAACCAACTGCGCTGTCTTTAATCCTCGCATTGTCATTATAAAATACAAAAATAGCATGTATACAACAAAATTCAGTTACCACAACAATCTCCTCAGACAAAAATCCATAAAGTTCTAAATAATATATGGTGCCCTCACCCAAAATCAAAAATTCAATTCATCCACTACATTTGCATATCCTGAAAGTTAGAAACATTTGCAGTCATCATAACATATGCATCCATAAAACATCAATTAACATGCATACATACACATTCAACAACCATGGAGCACAACATCAAATGTCGACATGTGTATAAATAAAATAAGGTCATTTGTATATATATCATCAAAAATGCCCGCAGTCTACAATAAACCGGTCCTCTGACCTTGCAAAAATAGCAAAAAATGCACAAAATGACCCAAAAACAAGCAATAAACTTTCCTGATGAGAGTGCTTTTGCACTCGACATTCGGGGCATGCAAAATAGACATCGGGGTCACAAATCCTCACTATCATATTCCCTAAGAAGGCTACCATAGCCGGACTACTCCACGGGAGGACGACTTGTCAAGAATTTCATCCCCAAGTGGCATTACCAAAAAGGGTTAACACCCACCAAAAATAGGTCTAAATGTCGAAAAACTGCACACACTTTCAACGATAAACATATGAAGGCACCCTTACACAAGTCATCTTGGGTCAAGCGACTCGTCGCTTTTCTCATGCAAGTCATTCCATCATCGATTCGTCACTTGAAGGGGTAGTCACACTTAGTCACCAATCAACAAATACACACCCAATCATGGAAATGACATGCATTCAAAGAATCATTGACAAAGACAATCACGCTCCTGCTTGGGGTAGCAAACAAGCAATAATCACAAGATGATCAAACACTTGGCATTTTCTGAATCATGAACTCAAGATTCCCACAGACAAAAGGTTGCACCCTTTGCCTATTCATGACTGATCAATGTCCAAGATCAAGTAACACCTCACCGAAAAATTTTAACACTTGAATTGAATTCCTTTGCTCGTCAGAAGCAAGGATTCAAGAATGCATACATGTTCCATACTTGGGGCATCAAAAGTTGGTTAGGTTACTAATAAACCCTAATAATTAGTGCTTTGGTTATCTATTTTTTCTCAGCACTGTGCCACGCACAACGCTTCCCAAAAAGGGGCACCTATAGACACCAAAACAACACCAATCCGATTATGTGACTGCAAACACTGATCGCATTGACACACACAGCCCCAAGGGCAGTCCCCAGAGGTTAAATAGTGGTCCTAACCACTCTCATAGTAGTTTTGGAAGGTCAGAGGTCAATTTGGCACCTTCAGGCACTGTGCTCCATACTCGTTCCACCCAAGGATGATTACAAACTTCTATTTTCCCTACCCAGGGACGAATAGCAGTATTCACTATAGGGTGGGGTGAATAGCAGGTTTGACGGGAAAAAAGTCAAATCCTGACAAATGGTAGCTCAGATCTGCCACTTAACGCTTCCTTCATTGCATGAGAGTGTGGGTGAATGTTTTTGAGCGTTAGAGGCAGTTACAAGGGCAGTAATGAAGCCCCTAATCAGGGAGGAATCTTCCCTCCCATGGAGGGGCATGATTTCTAAGTGGCGCCTCTGCATGCTCATCCAAAGAGACCATCAGGTATATAAAATGGTGATTTTTATCACCACAAGAGGGATACATAGAAGGAGCATTTTGGAGCAACGAAGTGCTGTCATTTTATTTTCACACCCACACCCTTTCGAGTTGTGCCTTTCACATCCTTGATCTCTTCTGGAAAGGAGGTCATAGGGTGGTTATTGGAAGAGCAAATCTGAAACCAAAACCTAATATTTGGCCACAATATCCCACCAAATTTTTTGACAATACCCCACAATAGGTTTTGGACCCATCCCTAGTGGATTTGTGCCAAAATCGGGCCCCAAACGACGGGCGGCCTGCCCCAAGGCGCCCCCCCTCCACACTGCTACAGGCCTAATCGCCCCACTTCGGAGCGATTGGAAATCTATGGTAGATTTATTTTCTGTTATTCTTGCATTTGATTTT
Source organism: Wollemia nobilis (assembly GCA_028583015.1). Taxonomy (NCBI): domain Eukaryota; kingdom Viridiplantae; phylum Streptophyta; class Pinopsida; order Araucariales; family Araucariaceae; genus Wollemia; species Wollemia nobilis. Next base: position 7,718,623 of record JAQPPZ010016348.1, read on the forward strand.
GTGCTGCTTAGATAGGTTGCTATTCAAATTTCACCTTGTTTCGAGCAATTTTGATCATGTTTCTATTATTTCTTGCTTTTGCTAACATGCAGGTAGCATCATCAAATTCCCGTTGACGGAGGCCAAATTGGGAAAATATGACCATCTGGGTCTTCCCAAAATACCCCCAATTAGCTAACCCCAAAATTTGCAGGTGATTTGGGGCTTCCCGGATGTGACATTTGGGATAGTACCTCTTTGGCGTTTTACTGTAGGTCTATTTGTCCCGCCCCGGAGTGAATACAAATCTATGGTGAATTTTTTTACTATTCCATTTGCTATGTTTTCTTGGTGATGTTTTGATGCCCCTGTCAAATTTTTAGTTCATTTGGAGCCATTTTAGTTATCGTTTTATTTATATCTTGCATGCACTAATCGAAGGCATAGGGATTGCATGTTTTATCTCATCCGCAGGTGCTACTGACTATTTCTTGTTTCTTTGAACGTAGGATCTGGACCTTAGAGGAGCAGCAAGGAGTCAAGACTCACCAACGCAAGCGGTGGTGACGTTTGGTCTGCCCATTTTACATGTGGGCATGCGGAAGAAGGAATAGCATCCATGGGTGTAACAAGAACACATATTTAATGCTCCTAGCCCTTAGAAGGGGAGGAGGCAAATTGTAACCATGTTCTGAAATATATCAATAAAAATGGTTGTCTTCCTTATTGGCTTTTTGTTTCGATTCGATTCATTCATGCTTTCCCTCTTTTCATGCACTTTCATTTCATAGGATTTGGCGTTAAGTTTAGTTCAGTTTGCATTGCACTTGGAGTTTCATTTTTGCTTCCGTATCCTCGTGCTTTCCCTAGGCATAATATTTATGTTCAATTGTTCATAATGGATGGAAGGGCAATATTAGAGCATAGTTTTCATACGAGGTGCGATGAGAGCCACCTCAAACCTGCCTTATGCTTGACTTGTGTTCTTTTCATGCGGTGTTAGATTTAGCAGAGGGTGCTGCCAAGGAAGGTTGTAGGGTATCTAGGAAGGAAACCCTTGGTTTGCTCAATAGTCAAGTAGGGAAGTCTAATCTAGGGTAAATAATTTTCTTGGTTATAGTTTCATTAATTAAATAGTGATTTTAGATTAATTAAGAAGAAGTTTTATTTGAAAATTAGAGGAGATGGCTTTAATTGGATAATAAATGTGATTATGATTTGTTTTGTAAAATAAGGGTATGGGACCTTATTTTATGAAATGAATAAAAAAGTTTTTTTTTTTAAATTAGATTAGATGTCTTTAATTGAATAATAAATGTGATTATGGTTTGTTTTGTAAAATAAGGGTATGGGACCTTACTTTATGGAATGAAAAAAAAAAGTTTACTTGAAAATTAGAGTAGACTGTTTTTATTGGGTAATAAATGTGATTATGGTTTATTTTGTAAGATAAGGGTATGGGAACTTACTTTATGAAATGAAAAAAAAATTATTTGAAAATTAGAGTAGATGACTTTAATTGGATAACAAATGTGATTATCGTTTTTTTTGTAAAATAAGGGTATGGGACCTTACTTTATGAATTAAAGAAAAATATTTATTTGAAAATTAGAGTAGATGGCTTTAATTGTATAATAAATGTGATCATGGTATGTTTTCTAAAATAAGGGTATGGGACCTTACTTTATGAAATGAAGAAAAATGTTTATTTGAAAATTAGAGTAGATGGTTTTAATTGGATAATAAATGTGATTATGGCTTGTTTTGTAAAATAAGGGTATGGGACCTTACTTTATGAAATGAAGAAAAATGTTTTTTTGAAAATTACAGTAAATGGCTTTCATTATATAATAAATGTGATTATGGTTCATTTTGTAAAATAAGGGTATGGTACCTTACTTTATGAAATGAAGAAAAATGTTTATTTGAAAATTAGAGTAGATGGCTTTAATTGGATAATGAATGTGATTATGGTTTGTTTTGTAAAATAAGTATATGGGACCTTACTTTATGAAATGAAGAAAAAGGTTTATTTGAAAATTAGAGTAGATGGCTTTAATTGGATAATAAAAGTGATTATGGTTTGTTTTGTAAAATAAAGGTATGGAACCTTACTTTATCAAATGAAAAAAAGGTTTATCTAGAAATTAGAGTAGATGGATTTAATTGGATAATAAATGTGATTATGGTTTGTTTTGTAAAATAAGGGTATGTGACCTTACTTTATGAAATGAAGAAAAATATTTATTTGAAAATTAAAGTAGTTGGCGTTAATTGGATAATAAATGTGATTATGGTTTATTTTGTAAAATAAGGGTATGGGACCTTACTTTATGAAATGAAGAAAAAAATTTATTGGTAGGATTAAAGTGGTTTCTTTAATTGAATAAGATGTGTGAACCCAAATTATTTAACAATTAAATGTATGAGACTTTAATTGTTAAGTAAGGTTTGGATCATTTATTGCAAATAAAGCATATGTTTGGATGCATGGTGGATCAACTCTCATGAGTAGATGAGACGGGAAATAGAAATGGTAGTTCTATTATATTACCTATGCATTAGAAAGTTGAATTGGTTGGATTATTTGTATAGTTGCAAATTGACAATAAAATAAGTAAGTGGAATTGGAAGCATGTCTATCTGTATCCATGAGTGTCATGGTCCCCTATTATCCTCACTTGATCAATGGAAGAGCGGGAGGATAAAAGTCATGAAATGAACCACTTCACAAGTTTTCTCTCTACCTCACCTCTTGCTTAATTATGCAATAGAGTAGATTTGTGGGGAGATTTCCTCAATGGAATAGATGGAAAGTCATTGTTAAATATTTAGGGTGTACCATACATGCTTATGTAATAAACAAATTTGTTTTACTATTATACTTTGGATAACATTCTTGATTGCAATTATAATTAACCTTTTTATCGTATGTTTTCCCTTTAATGGATGCTTTATGTTTTGGTTAACCTCACCTATTTAATACTGCATGTTTTGTTATATTTAGTGTCTATATTTATTCTTTGTATTATTGTAAGCTTTAAAAAATATTATATAGTAAGTTCTAGGTGAACTTAGAGGATGAACTAAGGACTTGATATGCTCTTAGGGAGAAACTGATGCATAATATCTATACTGCAAGGGTAGATATTATGCATCAGTTTCTCCATAAGAGCATCTCAAGCCCTTAGGTCATCCTCTAAGTTCCCATAAAATGTGTTGTATGTTAAAGGGTTAAAACACAATATGTTAAGTGTAATTCAACTTTGTGATCAAGGGAATATGGTTACATTCCATCTAGATATATGTGAGATAAGAAAATTAGAAAATAGAAAATTCATTACCAATGCAAGAAGAACTCCAAACAATCTATACATGCTTAGTGAGATCAAAGGGAAAAGGTGTTGTCTATAGCAATAATATGAGATTTTGTTGTGGCATAGAAGATTGGGTCACTTGAATTTTGACAACATAGTCAACATAAGAAATAAGCAGGCTGTCAGAGATTTACCCAAAATAGAAATGCCACAAAACACAATATGTGCATCTTGTCAACATGGAAAGCAAACTAGAACAAGCTTTAAGTCAAAAGGATATATGTCATTTGAGCCATTGATTCTAATACATACTGATATATGTGGTCCTACTAGAACACAGATAATTCAAGGTGAGAGTTACTTTATTCTATTTATATATTATTACCCTAGAATGGTTTGGGTCGAATTTCTAAAAGGGAAATCAAAAGCTTTTGAAAAGTTCAAAATATTTAAGAAACTGGTTGAAAATGAAACCAACGGGAGAATTAAGTGTTTGATATATGACAAAGGAGGATAATTTACCTTAAATGAGTTTGTATATTTTTGTGAACAACATGGTATTAAGAGAGAATATTCAGCAGTAAGAACTCCTCAACAAAATGGATTAGTTAAAAGGAAAAATAGAACTGTTGAGAATATGGCTAGAGCTATGTTAAATGAGTCTAATCTATCAGATGGATTTTGGAGAGAAGCAGTCAACACAGCCATATATATAATCACTAGGTCTAAAATGAGGGTAAACCATCACAAGACTCCACAGGAGCTTTGGAAATGAAGACTTACCACTGTAAAACACTTATGATTTTTGGAAGCAAGTGTTACATAAGATGAGAAGACCAAAACTTAGGCAAGTTTGATCCAATATGTGATGAAGGAATTTTCCTTGGTTATTCCTCAAAGAGTAAAGCCTATAGATGCTTCAGCAAGAGAACATGCACTATTGTAGGAAGTATAAATGTAAAAATTGATAAAAATATAGATTTAAGAGAATCGGTTTAGAAAATTGTGTATCAGGAAGATGGAAGTTTTCAAGAAGAGTTTCATGAGGAATCAAATGAATAAGAAGAAGAAATACAAAAGCTTCTTCCTAAAACTCCATCTAGGCATGTACATAAGCATCATCCAAAAGAATAAATCATTGGGAATCTGAATGAAAGACAAACAAGGAGAAGGATAATAACACCATCTCAACAACCAATTTTTTCTTTGCTATCTATGATTGAGCCAAAAGACTTCAAACATAAAAGTGAAGATGAGTTTTGGATCAAGGAAATGGATGAGGAATTAGATAAAATAGAAAAAATTAAGACTTGGGAAATTTACCCACGACCAAAGGATAAAAATGTGATTGGTACAAAATGGGTATTCAAAAATAAGCTAAATGAAGAAGGACAAGTAGTAAGGAACAAAGCAAGGTTAGTATGCAAAGGCTATGCACAGGTGGAGGGAATTTATTTGGATGAGACATAAGAATATTTTTAGCCTTATCAAGTTTTAAAAACTTCAAAGTATATCAAATGGAAGTTAAGTTTTTCTAAATGGTGTTCTAGAAGAAGAAATGTACATTGAACATCCAGATGATTCATGTTAACAGATAAACCAGATCATGTATATAGATTGAAAAAGGTACTGTATGGTATAAAGGTGGCTCCTAGAGCATGGTACTCAAGACTCAATAAGTATATTCAGGAATGTATTCGGAAAAGGAATAGCAGAAAATAACTTATATATCAAAATTAAAGGAAATAAGCTTCTAATAGTGGTTGTTTATGTTGATGACATCATTTTTTGGGAAAACAATGATAAGATGTGTAAAGAATTTGCTAATAATATGCAGAATGAATTTGAGATGTCTATGCTTTGTGAGTTGTCTTTATTTCTTGGACTTCATATTTCACAATCAAAGAAAGTGGTATTTCTCTCACAAACCAAGTATATAAAAGAAATGTTAAATAAATTCAGGTTAGAAGATTACAAACCAGTAAGTACCCCCATGGTCATAAAATGCAATTTAAGTAAGTATGATGAATCTCCAGAGGTAGGTCAGAGATTATACAGATCTATGATTGATAGATTATTGTATTTTACAGCTACAAGACCATACATAGTATAGTCAATGGGATTAGTGGCAAGGTTTCAGGAAGCACCTAAGAAAACACATGTGGCAGTGGTAAAAAGAATTCTCAGGTATCTAAAAGGGACTATGGATTTTGGGATTTGGTATCCCAAAAGTGATATTTTCACACTCACAACATATACATATGCAGATTAGGCTGGAATCATTGATGATAGGAAAAACACAAGTGGAGGAGCATTCTTTCTTGGAGACTTTTAGTCTCTTGGCTAAGTAAGAACCAGTCTTCAGTATCCCTATCTATAGCAAAAGCCAAATATATTGCATTAGTAGCTATTTTTACACAGATATTATCGATGAAGTGAAATCTAGAATAATTCAAGATAAAACATGATCATCCTATTCCCATACTATGTGATAATACAAGTGCTATAAGTATCTCAAAAAATCCAATGCGGTAGTCCAAGACAAAGCACATTTTGATTAAGTATCATTTTTTTAAGATAATGGGTGATAGATAAATAGGACATGTTGGAATATGTTACTACAAAGTAACAGATAGCAGATATTTTCACTAAGCCACTTTTAAAGGATATCTTTGAGTATCTTCGAGGAAAACTGGGAGTAAGACTCCCACCCCATAATTAACCACCACAAGATGAGGTGGGGAAGGGTCTAAGCTAAGAGATTCATTCTTAGCATCGAGCCCCAAAGGTAACCCTTTTCCATTGATGTCAAAGGGGGAGATATTTGAGTAAAGGGGAGAGATTTGGTTTAAGAATAGAGCATTGAGTCAAGGAGAGCAGTTTCCCAGGGTGAGAAGAACAGGAAAAAATTTAATATTTGGTAAAAATAATTTGGGTTGCCATAAATGAGAAAGGGGGAGATTGTTGGACATTTTGAGTGATAAGTTGTCATTAATGTCAAAATTAAGTGGTCATTGATGTCGAACTAACATCACCAGTTAGTGGAAGTTTTAGTTAGCAGCATCAGTTTCAGTTTCAGTTTCAAGACCGATTCCAAGAAGTCAGATGAGGTCCAAAGTGCAATAAAAAGCCCAAATAAATAATATTATAATATTATTTTATAATATTATACTATGAAATTTTAAAATTAATTATAAATTAATTTAATCTAAGGTTAAAAAACCTAAGGTGGGTTATTGAAAATAAAATTTGAAATTATATTTCGAATGAAATAGTGTCAACGTGAGGATAAGTTCAAAAATGTGTATAAAAGGACAAATTCTCACACCACCAAAACTTACCATGCCTTTAAATATATTGTGAGCTTTGTAATTTATGTTGCATCCAAGGAATAGAGAAAGCGTACAAAATTCATGAGAAACAAGACGACGACAAAGGAATAAGAGGAAGGACCTTATCCTTCCTTCACATGGGCCTTATTAGCCCATGTGGTGGGCTCCCAAGCACATGGCACTTAGGATAGAGGATATGGCAGATTGAATCTCGCCAAATCCCTTTTGGAAAAGAAAGATATTGGACAAACTCTAGTGTGATATTGTTGAGTAGATTTGAGGCAAGTCTTAGAGAAGACTTGTGGACAGATTTATGTGAGCTTTTGTGGAAGATTATAGTACATATTTTAGGACAGATTTGAGGACAAATTTTGGTACAAATTTGAGGATAGGTTTCTACCAACTTAGAGATACATATTGAGGATAGATTTGAGGACAGATTTTGGTACAGATTTGAGGACATGTTTGTGCTAGATCAGAGACAGAGATTGAGGAAATATTTGTGCTAGACCAAATGACTGTGTTTAGTACAGATTTGAGATAGGACTTTGGAGATGACATAGTATAGAAGATGACAGTCTCCAGTGGATAGATATCCATTAGCTAGTGTAGTGAGGATAGGTGTATTCAGTTGATAGAGATCCATTAGCCAAATAAGTGGGGGCAATAATTCTTTTAGAAGATCACCAGTCATAGCTTAGGAGAAATGAGTTCTCCTATGGATAAAGATCTACTAACTTGATTAGGGGATTGGTGTCTGCGTTAGATAGATGTTCGTAAACCACGTAAAATCATGTCTCTCATTGGGTGAACCATGTAAAATCATGTCTCTCATGTGTGTGATGCTTTGTGTGATGTTTACTACTTTAATATTGCTGATGTTATCATTTTTATTAAAAGACAAAAAAATGTATCTTATACTATTCACCCCCCCTCTCAGTATAAGCACATGTTCTTCATAAGATCTACGCTACAACTGGAAGTCATAGACATCAAGGGCAAACCACCCTGTTGATCATAAAAGGTAATATTTTTGATAAAAAAGTAAATGTATTAATATATAGTGGAGCCACTAATAGTTTCATTTCTTGTAAGTTAGCCAAAGATATGTCGAAAAGGCCAGGGTATTTGTATCATGGATGGAAGGTTGAGTATGGATCTGGATAGACCTACTTCGTAAACCAATGTTTCCCAATGGGAAATTATATTAGTAAGTGAGCTCGCGGAAGGATGCCTATATGTACTAATGCAAGGATATTTGTAGTGGCTTATACTTCAAGAAATATTAAGAAGCATGAAGTCAATTACGCTACTCATGATTTAGAACTAGCCATTGTAGTACATGCACTAAAGGTCTAGCACCACTATCTGGTGAGAAGACCCTTTGAGTTAATATTATATCATCAAATTCTAAGGTACATATTCACCCAACCAATACTCAATGTGAGGTAGAGAAGGTTGGTCAAATTTCTTGCTAAGTATAAATTTAAAATTTAGTACATAAAATGGAAAGAAAATAAAGTTGTATATGCTTTGAGTATAAGAAGACACATAGCAGCCATTAATAGGAGTCATGTAAAGCTCATGGACCAATTAAGGTAGGACTAGATTTAGAATGAGTATTGACAAGAAATTCAAGCTAGGAAGAGCAGGGAACCTAAGGCCAATAAGGATTTTGGGATGATTGATAACCTTCTATGTTACAAGGGAAGAATCAACATACCGAAGTCAGGGGATTCAAAGAGGCTATTGATGTAAGAAGCCAATAGGTCTCCTTATACAACCCACCTCGAAGGGGTAAAAATTAGGGAAAATATAAAGAGGACCTTCTTATGGGTAGGAATGAAGAAGGATATTATATATTTTTTAGCTCGATGCCTTGAATGTCATAAGGTCAAAGTAGAATGAAAGCATCTTGTAGGATATTTTTACCCTCATAGTATACCTACTCAAAAATGGTATGTCATATCGATGGACTTCATAGTGGGTAAACCAAAAACCAGGTATCAACATGATGTAATATTTTTAATAGTTGAAAAACTGACCAAGGTTACACATTTCATACCAGGAAGCACCAATGACGATGCTCAAATAATGGCTAACATATTTTTCAAGGAAGTGTTCCTATTATATGGATTCCCAAAAATAATCATATCATAAAGAAATTCCAAGTTCACTTCCGAATTTTGGAGAGCCCTTCACCAGGAAATAGGCACAAAATTGCACATGAGTTCAGTGTACCACCCTGAAATAGATGATCATATGGAGTGGGTAACCAAGTACTAGAAGATATGCTTTGTATGTATTACATGGACCACAAGTATTTATGGGAATACTACCTACCGTTGGTAGAATTTACCTACAATAATTGGTATCACTCTTCTCTAGGGATGGTACCTTTCAATTCTTTGTATGGATGAAAGTGTAGACCACCACTATCATGGCATAACCCTAAAGAAGAATTATGATTGGACTAGAAATGGTTAGCGAAATGGAAGAGAAAATTAGAGTAATTAGGCAAAGACTCAAGGAAGCTGCTAATAGGTAGAAGATTTTTGTAGATCTAAAGAGGATTCCTAGAGAATACTCAGTGGGATATAAAGTGTTTCTAAGGGTCAAAAAAATGAAAAATGTGATCAAATACATAAAATTGGATCCACGGTTTATAGTACCCTTTTATATCATTTCAAATATTATTCTGGTTGCATACCGATTCGCTTTACCTCCTAATTTATCAAAAATCCATGATACTTTCCACATATCTTTTCTTAGAAAATATGTTGATGAACCTGACCAGGTGTGGGATGTTTCTAATTTGCAGATGGTAAACCTAGAGGTAATTGAAATAATTCCAATAAGGATTATTGAATTCTACTCTAAGGCTATATGAAATTAGATCCTTGAGCAATGTAAGGTCAAGTGGGACCATTTCTATGAAATAAATGCCACTTGGGAAAAGTGGTGGATATGCAAGAATATTTTCCTTTTTTGTTTGATAATATGTATTTGGCTACATTTACCTATGTAAAAGAAATAAAACTAGGGATGGTTTTAGTCCTAGTGGGGGAGGATGTCATGACCCTCCCAGATGGACCTTTGAATGTGTAAAAAAATAATGTATTAATATATGATGCTTTAATACTCAATTTTGTGCAATTAAATAGCTATGCAACATTATTAGATATTGGAGAATATGATACTTCTAACAAATTACCAATGTGTAGGATAAGGTGCACTTGTAAGTGGAATAAATTGAGTCATCCACCAAATACAAGGGTACTTGAGGTTGGGAGAAATGATGATATGATAACTCGAAGGTAACAAGGATAGATACCTTCATATAGGTATGCATTCGATTAGGGATAATCATCAATATATAGTCATCTTGAGTCTCACAATGATGGATTAGTATCTATCATAAGTTCTCGAGGCAGAGACAGGTGATTAAATTGATGGAAAGATCTCCCTCTTTGTCTGTTGCACATGCTTTATTACCTCAATAATGTGGAAAATATAAATGAATGAACTGCCTTCATAACTCCTTGGATATTCTTGAATAAAAGGGTGATTTATGATAAATAGATATTCATTTTAGATAAATAGTAAGTTCATTTTAAAATGTTAAATAAATCATATTATTGAATAAAAGGGTGATTTATGATAAATAGATATTAATTTTACATTCATGGTGAATTCATTCCAAAATGTTAAATAAATCATATTCTTGAATAAAAGGGTGATTTATGATAAATAGATATTCATTTTAAATTAATGGTGAATTCATTCTAAAATGTTAAATAAATCATATTCTTGAATAAAAGGGTGATTTATGATAAATAGATATTCATTTTAGATAAATGGTGAATTTATTTTAAAGTGATAAATAAATCTTATTCTTGAGTAAATGGTTGATTTACCCTAAATAATAAATGGGTTTCATTAAAATAATGAATCGATGATCGAATGGTCTATCACATATAGAACCTACCATTGGATTTGGGCCAGGCCAACCGGGAAGAGTACTAATGACATGAAGGGATGGCCCATTAATGTGAGGGATGGCTCAAACAGTGCAAAGGGATGGGTTCATCTATGTGAAAAGGAAGGATTTCAATTCGAGCTACATATTAGGAAGACGAGAGGAAGAGATGCCTCCTCTACCACCTGATGAAAAGGTGTGGAAGTAATGGTAAGTAGATGGTGGATGGAGGCCAAGAGGAAGATAGGTACCAAAAATAAAAAACAAGGCTAGAAGAGAGGAAAGGAGAAAGCTCTACAGGGAGATATGTAATGAGAAGTAAGCACTACGTAAACGGTGAAGTAGGTACCGAAGCTTGACCAGAATGACCAAAGGAATATAATAGTAAAGATGACCAAGTTGGTTATAGTGCTTTATGATTCTCTTTGTTTGTTGTCGGAGCTTGATGTGTTTGAATTATAGCTCCCTTTTTTGCTGAAGCACATTTTGTTTAAAGTGTAAATCCCTTGTTTTTTGAAGCTCATTGTATTTAAAGCATAGATCCCTTATTTTTGAAGCTCGTTGTGTTTAAAGCGTAGCTCCCATGTTTGTCAAAGCTCATTGTGTAAAGCATAGCTCCCTTGTTTATTGAATGTCACTATGTTTAAAGTGTAGCTCCCTTATTTGTTGAAGGTCACTGTGTAAAGCCTAGCTCCCTTGTTTGTAAAAGCTTGCTATATTTAAAGCATAACTCCCTTGTTTGTTGAAGCTCACTATGTTTAAAGCATACCTCCCTTATTTTTTGAAGCTCACTGTGTAAATCATAGCTCCCTTGTTTATCAAAGCTAGCTGAGTAAAGTATAGCTCCCTTATTTGTCAAAGCTCATTGTATTTAAAGTGTATCTCCCTTGTTAGCTGAAGCTCATAGTGTTGAAAGTTTAGCTCCCTTGTTTTCCAAAGCTCACTATGTTAAAGCACATCTCCTTGTACGTGTAGCTCACTGGTGTGCATACCTCATGGTTTTCCATAGATTCTTGTGGAGCATATCTACTGTTAGAAGCTTCACTGACTATGGGCCAATGGCTTGGAACACTCCCTGCTCCCTTGCCTAGGTGTAGGCTTTGCATTTGATTGGCCATAATGGATGGAAGGGCAGTAATAGAGTGCGGTTTCTATAGGAGGTGTGATGAGAGCGACCTCAAACCCACCCTATGCTTGACTTGTATTCTTCTCCTACCACGTTATATTTAGCAGAGGACATTGCCAAGGAAGGTCGTAGGGTGTCTAGGTAGGAAACCCCTATTTTGCTCAATAATCGAGCAGGGAAGTTTGATCTAGGGCAAAGGATTTCCTTAGTTATAGTTTCATTAATTAAATAGTGATTTTAGATTAATGAAGAAAAAGCTTTATTTGAAAATTAGAGTAGATGGATTTAATTGAATAATAAATGTGATTATTTTTTGTTTTATAAAATAAAGGTATGGGACCTTACTTTATGTAATGAATAAAAAGGATTATTTAAAAATTAGGGTAGATGGCTTAATTGGATAATAAACGTGATTATGGTTTGTTTTGTAAAATAAGGGTATGGGACCTTACTAAATGAAATGAAGAAAAAGGTTTATTTGAAAATTAGAGTAGATGGCATTAATTGGATAATAAATGTGATTATGGTTTATTTTGTAAAACAAGGGTATGGGACCTTACTTTCTGAAATGAATAAAAAAATTTATTTGAAAATTAGAGTAGACAACATTAATTGGATAATAAATGTGATTATGGTTTGTTTTGTAAAATTAGGGTATGGGACCTTAATTTATGAAATGAATTAAAATATTTATTTGAAAATTAGAGTAGATGGTTTTAATTAGATAATAAATATGATTATGGTTTGTTTTTTAAAATAAGAGTATGGGAGATTACTTTATGAAATGAAGAAAAAATATTTATTTGAAAAATAGAGTAGATGGCTTTAATTGGATAATAAATGTGATTATGATTTGTTTTATAAAATAAGAGTATGGGACCTTAATTTATGAAATGAAGAAAAATGTTGCTTTTGAAAATTAGAGTATATGGCTTTAATTGGATAATAAATGTGATTAAGGTTTGTTTTGTAAAATAAGGGTATGGGACCTTACTTTATGAAATGAAGAAAAAGGTTTATTTGAAAATTAGAGTAGATGGATTTACTTGGATAATAAATGCGATTATGGTTTGTTTTGTAAGATAAGGGTATGGGAACTTACATTATGAAATGAAGAAAAATATTTATTTGAAAATTAGAGTATATAGATTTAATTGGATAATAAATGTGATTATGGTTTGTTTTGTAAAATAAGGGTATGTGACCTTACTTTATGAAATGAAGAAAAAGGTTAATTGGTAGGATTAAATTGGTTTGATTTAATTGAATAAGATGTGTGAACCCAAATCGCTTAACAATTAAGGGTATGGGACTTTAATTGTTAGGTAAGGGTTGGATCATTTATTGCAAATAAAGCATATGGTGGGATGCATGGTGGATCTATTCTCATGAGTAGATGAGAAGGGATATAGAAAGGGTAGTTCTATTATATTAGCTATGCATTAGAAAGTTGAATTTCTTGGGTTATTTGTATAGTTGCAATTTGAAAATAAAATAAGCAAGTGCATTTAGATGCAAATCTATCATGATCCATGAGATTCCTGATTCCCTACTATCCTCATTTGATCAATGAAAGAGCGAGAGGACCAAAGGGATGATATGGAGCACTTCACAAGTTTTCTCTCTACCTCACCTCTTGCTTAATTATGAAATAGAGTAGATTTATGGGGAGATTTCCCTTATGGAATAGATGGAAAGTAATTATTAAAGGTATGGGGTGTACCATACATGCTTATGTAATAAATGAACATTGTTGACTATTGTACTTTGGATAACCTTCTTGATTGCAATTATAATTAACCTTTTTATCGTATGTTTTCCCTTTAATGGATGCTTTATGTTTTGGTTAACCTCACCTATTTAATACTACATGTTTTGTTAGATTTAGTATCTAGATTTATTCTTTGTATTCTTGTAAGCTTTAAAAATATATATATAGTAAGTTCTAGGTGAACTTAGAGGATGACCTAAGGGCTTGAGACCCCCTTAGGGAGATTTGGTAATTAGGTTTAGAATAGCGTACCAAGAGTTAATATAGCTTGTCAAAGGATGATATTGAGAGCTTAACTCATAGTAAACATAGCATGCCCACTCATAATGGTTTATGTGAAGTATGAGATTGATGAGATGTATGTACTTATATGCATGGGATGCGATATGCCTATGTAGAAGGGACTTTCTTGAGGGAAATATCATGTGGTATAGTTCTTGAGAAACTCATGGGATGTCAAACATTAAGTTGGTCTATGGTTGGTTGGGGATTTATGAATCATTTTCCTTAGTTAAAAAAATAAAAATAAAAATAAAAATTCTTTCTATTTTTGTGTGTTTTCTTGTTTCTTGATTTTTGGATCGTTACATTTGGTATCAAAGCTCTAGGTTTGAGGGTATAGAGCTTCTTATGTGTGGAAAGGGATTCAAGTGTTTCCAATTAAATCTTGCATAGGGTAAAGCTAAAAGGTTGGGATAACCTAGAGTCTCTACTTAATTATAATATAAATGGAGTCAATCCCATGGAAAGATGAATGTTATGATACCTTAGTATGGGCTTCGGTGTCAATGATACATAATAACCTTGGAACCTATTCTATTTAGATTTCTAAATAAGAAGTAAGAATAAATCTGTAATGTGATTTGAATTAACAACTCAACAAGGTAAACTATGATCTAATTCTTTTCTTGGTTGGAACCAAATCAATATGCCACCTAAGGCTAGAATACAAAGACCTCCACCTAGACAGACTCAACAAAGTAATGTCGAAGAAGAGATCCAAATTGAGGGTCCAAAATATCCTAATATGGTGATATAAGAACTTACTACCACAATTGTTTAATTATAATATTAGATTAAGACAAGTACTGGAAACTATGGAAAATTAGAATTCATAAGCTAGATATTCAGAAATCAACCAAGTTGAAGGCCTAAAAATGGAACAGAAGCAAGCAATAACTCTATTATAAAAATATATAGTAAGAAACCTAAATAATGGTTGTATCTCCAAATTCAATGGAGAAGGAGAAGGGGGTGCATCGGAGGCCTGGTTAAGGGAAATAGAAGTTTTCTTCATAATAAAGGAATATTCATCAGGAACCCAAATGAATTGGGCTACTATATTCCTTGATGGAGCTACCATATATTGGTGGGAAACTTATTATGAGGAAACAAAAATTGAATCGATAGAAATTCCATGGAATAAATTTGTAGACATATTCAAGAAGAGGTTCCTCACATAGCATTTTTATGCTCTAAAATTTAAGGAGTTTGCCAGTCTAAGGCAAGGGACCAACTTAGTGGAGATATATTATAGAAAGCTAGTAAAGTTATTGAAGTATGTACCTTCCTATAATAAGAAAATGTGGATTCACAAGTTTACTCATGGATTGCAATCAAGGATAAAGCATGATGTTGAGATGCAGGAGCCTAAGTCATTGCAAAAGGTATATGACCTAGTAAAGAAAGCAGAGTCACATTTATGTTATAAATATGAAAACTTGGCTGAATAGGAATGTCAAGAAATGAAGAAGAGGAATAGCAATGGGTTTACAAACTAGGAGGCTGAATAATAATGAAATACTAAGAACCACCAAAATATAGAAAATAAATTTAATGCAAGCAAAAATAAGTTCAAAAATAGCTTTTATAAGAAAGATAATAAACCCAATAACGCTAAACCTCCTTCATAGAAACCACAAGACCCCGTTCCAATGATTAAGGATGAAGATCAAAAGACGAAAAAGAGACAAGGACCCAAGGACATATGCTACCATTGTAGAGGGCCACACTTTGCTAACCAGTTACAATACCTACCATGGCCAAGCACACCCAACAGTAAGGGAAAGGAACCGTTGCATAAGATCTACACTATAACTGGGAGTTAGAAAATTGAAGGTCAAACCACCCTGTTGATCATAAAAGGTAATATTTTTGATAAAGAAGTAAATGTCTTAATAGATAGTGGATCCACTTATAGTCGAATTTATTGTAAGTTAGCCAAATATATGCTGAAAAGGCTAGGGTATTTATCTCATGGATGGAAGGTTGAGTACATATTTGAATAGACCTACTCCGTAAACCAATGTTTTTCAAATATAGAAATTACCTTAGCCGGTGAGGCCACAAAAGGATACCTATATGTAGCTCCACTCCATTCCTTCAATGTGATTCTAGGTATGGATTGGCTATAGGTATATAAAATCGTAATCAATTTTCAAGATATATGGATTGAGTATTCTGAGGAAGGTAAGGCAAGGCTATGAATTCATAGTGAACAGGGGGCACTTAAACCATAGATGTTGTCAACTATAAATAAAGTCCTCAAGAAAGAAGGGATTGTCTATGTGGTAAATTTGAACGAAGTTAAAAAGGATTAGAAGGAAGAGGTATTTTGGGGACACCCAATTTTACAAGAATTCCAATATGTATTCCCTGAGGATCTACTTGGGCTCCCTCCTATACGAGAATTTAATTTCACTATTTATATTATACCAGGAGCAGAACCCATTCACATATATCCGTATAGGATGTCACCTATTGAAATGCATGATTTAAAGGTACAATTGAGAGGGTTATTAGAGAAGAGGTTGATAAAAACAAGTGTCACCTTGGGGTGCACTCATTTTATTTGTAAAAAATAAATATGGATATCTAAGATTATGTATTGACTACAAAATGATGAATAAGGATACAATCAAGAATCGGTACCCCCTTCCCAGGATTGAAGATTTATTTGACTAATTAATATATGCCACTGTAGTTACCAAGATATATTTAAGATCAGGGTATCACCAATTGATGATACGTGAGGAGGACACTCACAAGACAAAATTTAAGATAAGGTATGGACATTATGAGTTCATTGTCCTACCTTTTGTACTATCTAATGCTCCCACTACTGACACGAATTTAATGAATAGTGTGTTCAGAAGACACCTGGACCAGTTTGTCCTTATATTTCTAGACATCCTAATATACTCTTGGAACAAGGAAGAGCATGATAAGCATCTCAATATCGTTTTGGAGCTGCTGAGGCAAAATCAAATCTATAATAATGTAGCCAAAAGTGAGTTCTATGTTTCATAGGTGTGCTATCTGGGGCATATCATATCAACTGAAGTGATTGCTATGAATCCAAAGAAAATTGAAGCCAAGTTAAACTGATCATCTCCTACCATTGTTACTGAAGTAAGAAGCTTCATGGGGTTAACGAACTATTACAGACATCATATAAATGATTTTTACAAGATTGTCTTAGAAATAACCAACCTATAGAATAAAGGGAAGGAATTCAAATGGATGGTAAGGTGTGAAACTAATTTCACTTTATTGAAGCAAAAACACACTACCACACCAATATTGAAAATTCCAAATCCTCAAGGAGATTTAACAATATGCACTGATGCATCATTGGAAGGATTAGAGGGAGTACTCATGCAAGGAGAGTTTGTAGTGGCTTATACTTAAAGAAATTTTAATAAGAATGAAGTCAATTATGCTACTCATGATTTATAACTAGCCACTGTACTACACGCCCTGAAGTTATAGCACCACTATCTAGTGGGAAGACTCTTTGAGTTAAAATCAGATCATCAAAGTCTAAGGTATATATTAACCCAACCAATACTCAATGCAAGGTAGAGAAGGTGGGTCGAGTTTCTCACTGAGTATGACTTTGAAATTGAGTACATAAAATGGAAAAATAATAAAGTTGCAGATGCTTTGAGTAGAAGAATACATATATCAGCCATAATTAGGAGTCATGTAAAGCTCATGGACCAAGTAAGGTAGGAGCAAAATCAAGATGAGTATTGCCAAGAAATTTGAGCTAGGATGAGCAAGGAACCTGAGGACAATAAGGTGTTCTGGATGATTGATAACATTCTATGTTACAAGAGAAGAATCATCATACAAAATTCAAGGGATTCAAAGAGGCTATTAATGCAAGAAGCCCATAGGTATCCTTATACAACCCATCCTAGAGGGGTAAAAATGAGGGAAAATCTAAATAGGACCTCATTTTGGGTAGGAATGAATAAGGATATTATATATTTTGTAGCTTGATGCCTTGAATGTTAGAAGGTCAAAGTATAACGTAAACAAACTACAAGATATTTTTACCCTCATAGTATACCTACTAAAAATGGTAGGTCATATCGATGGACTTCATAGTGGGTTTACCAAAAACCAGGTACCAACATGATGCAATCTTTGTAGTAGTTGACAAACTGACCAAGGTGGCACACTTTGTACCTGGAAGAACCAATGATGATTCTCAAATAGTGGCGAACATATTTTTCAAGGAAGTTTTTTGATTACATGGATTACTAGAAGTAATCATATTAAATAGAGATTCCAAGTTCACATCTAAATTTTGGACAATCCTTCACCAGGAACTAGGCATAAAATTGCACATGAGTTCAGTGTACCACACTAAAATAGATGGTCATACAAAGAGGGTAAACCAAGTACTAGAATATATGCTCCACAGGTATTGCATGAACCATAATTATCTATGAGAAGACTACCTACCGTTGGTAGAATTTTCCTACAATAATGGGCATCATTCTTCTATAAGGATGGCACATTTCAATGCATTTTATTGCCGAAAGTGTAGAATGCCACTGTCATGGGACAACCTTGAAGATAAAACTATGATTGTACTGGAAATGGTTGGGGAAATGGAAGAGAAAATTAGGGTAATCAGGCATAAACTCAAGGAATCTACTAATAGGCAGAAGATTTATGTCGATCTAAAAAGGACTCCTAGATAGTACTCAATGGGAGATAAAGTGTTCCTAAGGGTCAAACAATTGAAAAGTGTGATCAAATCCATATAATTGAATCCACGGTTTGTAGGACCCTTTGATATTATTACGAATATTAGTATATTTGCATACCGACTCACCTTACCTCCTATTTTGTCAAAAATCCATGATGCTTTCCACATATATTTGCTTAGAAAATATGTTGTTGATCCTGAATATGTGTGGGATGTTTCTAATTTGTAGATGGCAAACCCAGAGGCAATTTAAGTAATGCCAATAAGGATTCTTGAATTATGCTCTAAGGATATACAAAATAGGATCCTTGAGTAATGTAAGGTCAAGTAGGACCATTTCTCTGAAAGGAATGCCACTTGGAAAAAACTGGACGACATGCAAAAACATTTTGCTTTTTTTTTTTATGAAATATAAATATTTTTTTTTGTGATAATATGTATTTGGCTACATTTACCTATGTAAAATAAAAAACATCGGGGATGGTTTTAGTCCTATTGGGGTAGGATGTCATGACCCTCCTAGATGGACCTTTGAATGTTTAAAAAAAACAATTTATTAATGTATGATGCTTTAATACTTGGTTTTGTGCAATTAAACAACTATGCAAAATTATTAGATATTGGAGAATATGATACTACTAACAAATTGCCAATGTGTAGGATCAGGTGCACTCATAAGTGGAATAAATTGAGTCATCCATCAAAGACGAGGGTATTTTAGGTTGGGGGAAATTATTATATGACAACTCGAAGATAACAAGGATAGACACCTTCATATAGGTATGCATTTTGTTAGGGATAATAATCAATAGATAGTCACCTTGAGCCCCAAACTAATGGTCTAGTATATATCATAAGTTCTCGAGGTAGATATGGGTGACTAAATTAATGGAAATATCTCCCTCTTTTTCTGTTGCACATGCTTGATTGTCTTTCACTTCAACACTTTACCTCAATAATGTGGAAAATATAAATGAATGAACTACCTTCATAACTCCTTGTATATTCTTGAATAAAAGGGTGATTTACGATAAATAGATATTCATTTTAGATAATGGTGAATTCATTTTAAAATGGTAAATAAATCATATTCTTGAATAAATGGGTGATTTATGATAAATAGATATTCATTTTATATTGATGCTAAATTCCTTCTAAAATGTTAAATAAATCTTATTCTTGAATAAAAGGGTGATTTATGATAAATATATATTTATTTTAAATTAATGGTGAATTCATTCTAAAATGTTAAATAAATCATATTCTTGAATAAAAGAGTGATTTTGATAAATAGATACTCATTTGAGATAAATGGTGAATTTATTTTTAAGTGATAAATAAATTTTATTCTCAAGTAAATGGTTGATTTACCCTAAATAATAAATGGGTTTCATTAAAATAATGAATCGACGATCGAATGGTCTATCACGTATAGAACCTACCCTTGGATTTGGGCCAAGCCAACTAGGGAGAGTCATGCTGACATGAAGGGATGGCCCATTAATGCAAGCAATGGCTCCACCAGCGTGAAGGGATGGGTTCATCTATGTGAAGAGGAGGGACTTCAATGCTATTTGTGTCTTGGGAAGATGAGAGGATGAGACGTCTCCTCTACCACCTAACAAAAAGGTGTGGTAGTGATGGTAAGTACGTGGTAGATGAAAACCAAGAGGGAGATAGGCAACAAGAAGGAAAAATGAGCCTATAATATAGGAAACGAAAGAGCTCTATGAAGAGAGAGGTGACGAAAAGGAAACACTGCACAAACAATGAAGGAGGAGGTGTCGAATCTTAGCCAGAATTACCAAAGAAAGCTAACAGTAAAGGCGACTAGATTGGTTATAGTGCTTTATGGTTCTCTTTGTTTGTCACTAAAGCTCATTGTGTTTAAAGTGTAGCTCCCTTTTTTTCCAAATCTTGTTGTGTTTAAAGTGTAGATCCATTGTTTGCTAAAACCTCACTATGTTTAAATCATAGCTCCCTTGTTTTTGAAGCTCATTGTGTGTAAAGTGTAGCTCCCTTGTTTATCAAAGCTCACTGTGTAAATCATAGCTCCCTTATTTGTCAAATCTTGTTGTATTTAAATCATAGCTCCCTTGTTTACCGAAGATCACAGTGTAAAGTGTAGCTCCCTTGTTTGCCTAAGCTCACTATGTTTAAAGCGTAGCTCCCTTGTTTGTCGATGCTCACTATGTTTAAAGTATAGCTCCATTTTTTTTCAAAGCTCACTGTGTAAACCATATTTCCATTATTTGACGAAGATCACTATGTAAAGAGTAGCTCCCTTGTTTGCCAAATCTCATTTTGTTTAAAGCGTAGCTCCCTTATTTTCCAAATCTTGTTGTGTTAAAGTGCAAATCCTTATGCACGTAGCTCATTGGTGTGCATAGCTCATGGGTTATCATATTTCCTTGTGGAGTGTAGCTACTATTAAAAGCTTCATCGACCATAGGTCAGTGGCTTGGGCCACTCCTTACTCCCTTGCCTAGGCATAGGCTTTATGTTTGATTATCCATAATGGATGGAAGGGTAGTAATAAAGCATAGTTGCCATGGGATATGTGACAAGAGCCACCTCAAACCCACCCTACACTCTATTTGCATTTTGCCTGTGTGGTGTTATATTTAGTAGAGGGCACTTCCAAGGAAGGCGATAGGGTGTCTAGGTAGGAAACCCCTATTTTGCTCAATAATCGAGTAGGGAAGTCTGATTAAACATTGATTTTATGTTGATGAAGAAGAAAGTTTATTTGAAAATTAGATTATATGGCTTTAATTGGATAATAAATGTGATTATGGTTTATTTTGTAAAATAAGGGTATGGGACATTACTTTATGAAATGAAGAAAAAGTTTTAATTAAAAATTAGAGTAGATGGTTTTAATTGGATAATAAATGTGATTATGTTTTGTTTTGTAAAATAAGAGTATAGGACCTTACTTTATGAAATGAAGAAAACTGTTTATTTGAAAATAAGAGTAGATGGCTTTAATTGGATAATAAATATTATTATGATTTTTTTTGTAAAATAAGGGTATGGGACCTTACTTTATGAAATGAAGAAAAATGTTTATTTGAAAATTAGAGTAGATGGATTTAATTAGATAATAAATGTGATTATGGTTTGTTTTGTATAATAGAGGTATGGGACCTTAATTTATGAAATGAAGAAAAAGGTTTATTTTAAAATTAGAGTAGATGGCTTTAATTGGATGATAAATGTTATTATGGTTTGTTTTATACAATAAGGGTACGAGACCTTACTTTATGAAATGAAGAGAAAGTTTTATTTGAAAATTAGAGTAGATGGCTTTAATTGGATGATAAATGTGGTTATGGTTTGCTTTGTAAAATAAGGGTATGAGACCTTACTTTATGAAATGAAGAAAAATGTTTATTTGAAAATTAAAGTAGATGTCTTTAATTGGATAATAAATTTGATTATGGTTTGTTTTGTAAAATAAGTGTATGGGACCTTACTTTATTAAATGAAGAAAAATTTTTATTTGAAAATTAGAGTAGATGGCTTTAATTGGATAATAAATGTGATTATGGTATATTTTGTAAAATAAGGGTATGAGATATTACTTTATGAAATGAATAAAAATGTTTATTTGAAAATTAGATTAGAATTAAATTAGATGGCTTTAATGACTTTAATTTGATAATAAATGTGATTATAGTATGTTTTGTAAAATAAGGGCATGGGATCTTACTTTATGAAATGAATAAAAAGGTTTATTTGAAAATTAGAGTAGAATTAGAGTAGATGGCTTTAATTGGATAATAAATATTATTATGGTTTGTTTTGTAAAATAAGTGTATGGCACCTTACTTTATGAAATGAAGAAAAAGGTTTATTTATAAATTAGAGTAGATGGCTTTAATTGGATAATAAATGTGATTATGGTTGGTTTTGTAAAATAAGGGTATGGGACCTTACTTTATGAAATGAAGAAAAATATTTATTTAAAATTTAGAGTAGATGTCTTAAATTGGATTATAAATGTGATTATGGTTTGTTTTGTAAAATAAGGGTATGGGATATTACTTTATGAAATGAGGAAAAAGGTTTATTGGTAGAATTAAAGTGGTTTGCTTTAATTGAATAAGATGTGTGAACCCATATCATTTAACAATTAAGGGTATGGTAGTTTAAATATTAATTAAGGGTTGGATAATTTATTACAAATAAATCATATGGTTGGATACATGGTGGATCGATTCTCATGAGTATATGAGAGGGGAAATAGAAAGGGTAGTTATATGATATTAGCTATGCATTATAAAGTTAAATTTCTTGGGTTATTTGTATAGTTGCAATTTGACAATAAAATAAGCAAGTGCATTTAATAACATTTCTATCTGGATCCATGAGTTTCTTGATCCCATACTATCCTAACTAGATCGATGGAAGAGCAGGAGGACAAAATGTATGAGATGGACCACTTCACAATTTTGCTCTCTACCTCACCTCTTGTTTAATTATGCAATATAGTAGAATTGTGGGGATATTTCCCTGATGGAATAGATGGAAAGTAATTATTAAAGGTATGGGGTGTACCATACATGCTTATGTAATAAATGAACATTATTAACTATTGTACTTTGGATAACCTTATTTATTGCAATTATAATGAACCTTTTTATTGTATATTTTCCTTTTAATAAATGCTTTATGTTTTGGTTAACCTCACCTATTTAATATTGCATGTTTTGTTAGATTTAGTATCTATATTTATTCTTTGTATTCTTGTAATCTTTAAAAAAATTATATAGTAAGTTCTAGGTGAACTTGGAGGAGGACCTAAGGGCTTGAAAATCCTTAGGAAGATTTGGTAATTAGGTTTATAAGATCATACTAAGAGTTAAGATATCTTGTTATATGATGAGATTGATAGCTTAACTCATAGTACATGTATAATACCCACACAAAATAGATTATGTGAAGTATGGAGATGTGTGTATACCTTCCAGTGGTAATTCTAGCTCATCAAGAATGATGATATGGATGGATTTATGTGCATGACATGAGATATGCCTACGTATAAGGGACTTGCATGAGAGGAATATAGTGTGTTATAGTTATTAAGAAACTTAGGGGATGTCAAACATTAAGTTGGTCTAATGTTGGTTAGGTATTTATGAATCCTTCTCCTTAGTAAAAAAAAAAACTTTTTCTTTTGGTTTTTGTGTGTTTTATTATTTCTTGATTTTTAGGTCGTTATATATTGACTCCATCCATATATACAAAGTTGATCATATTGTTGTATTCTACTAATTTTCTTACAAAAATAATATTGAATGTTAATACAAGAACATACAATACTTTTTGTAGTAGAATATTTGGAAATGATTTTTTGGTTATTACACATCCATATCCATGTATGGGATAATTTTGTCTATATGAAATTCTTAGTCTATAGTCTATAGCACCTTCAAGATAGTCAAAGCATTGTATATTTTTTTTCATATGATGACTGGATCCTAAGTCAATATACCACATGTTTTCATGTTTTGTAGACTGGTTCCTGTTGGAGCAAATTTCACATTCATTGTATGACATTCCTTTTCCCATTTGAAGAAGTAGAATTGAAGAAATGAGATAGGACTTTCTTTGTAGTCAACTTTGAACTTTGAAGTATATAAGCTTGATTTTTATGAAACCTTTATTAATCCTTAGGTTTTTAGGCTTCCTTATGTCTCCCTAGTAATGAGAGTATATACACCTAATGGAATTTTAGGTTTTGTAAAAATCTTATATTTTCTCAATGGATTTGCAACTTGATAATATACGATAAATGTTGATATTACCAGGTTTTGTAGAATCCCTTATGACTCCCGAGGGATATAATATAGTGTTCTTGAAAAATTAGTTCCATTTTTGATTGATTTTATAAAGTCTTGTAAATATCAAAAATCGGCTTTTATTATCCCTTATTGCTCCTTTTGAACTAAGGACTTTTCAATTTTGAAGAGGTTTTAATGTTGGATTTCTTTTATCCTTTTTTCAAGTTTCTGAAACAAGAATATTATAAATTTTTAACCCTAGATTTTTTTTTTTAATAACCTCTTTTAATATCCCTTATGGATTTAATTGAAGTGTATCTAATTTCCAATAAATTCATATGATTTAATAACCCCTATAACTCGTAAATTTTGGAAAAATTAGACCACAATAATATTTGCAAATATTTTAGAAATATTTTCCAGTAGAAATATTTATTGCTCCTATTTTTAATATTGCAAATATTATATTGATTTGATAAATTTTTATGCTTTAATATAGGGATTTAAATATGGTTAAATTCCTCTATTTTAACCTTATAAATCCGAAGAAATGAAAGCATATTAAAGTGGGAATAAACCTTACCTTATATCATTCAATAGTTGGTACTAATTTTCATTGTGCAAGGACTACAATATTGACATCGTTTCTTTGGCTATTCCCTCCAATGGTATTGCTTGGAACCTTCATGGGATTTGATGTTCCAAATGTAGTGCCTTTAATATCTACCTTTCACTTTACTTGACCAAATTATTGAAGGCTCTTTCACCTTGCTTCCACACTGTCACTCGCCCTGTGCACATAGGCTCCAAACGTAAATGCTTCATAAATACTTTGGTAATTGACGCTCTTAAATTGGAGGAGAATATTGTGCTAAGTTGCAAGTGGAACATCCATTGTTTTCTTGAGTGCTTGAGGAGTAGAAGGTGCTAGAAAACACTTATTTTATCCTTTGAGTAATATATGGATGTTACGTTCTTTAATGGAGCGCTTGGATTGTTTAGGAACCGGGGTAGATTGTTGTGTGTGCTTGAGACTAGAATACAAAATAATTTGTAAAACATGAAGTAGTTTAGGTCATATATGCTTAATATGTTAAGCAAATAGTGTTGGTTTAGATCTTTGAATGGATTGTCCTCTTGGATTGAATTTAGCTTAAAAAATATTATAGTTACTATGAATAGTTGTTTATGATAATTGTGTTCACATCTGCCATATGTTACTAGGTGTGGCTTGTATGCTAGCTCATTGTTAAACAAATAACTATTTGGTTGTGTATGCTTATATATTACCTTCGTTTGTGCTTTGATTTTTCTTATGATTGGAAATAATTTTTTGAGGATAAAAAAAATGGAAAGAAAATAGTCGTGCATGCTTAGTTTAGTTGTAGAGGGTTGTTATATACTCTTGAGACTTGAGGAGCTCTTTATTTTTGAGGAATTCCAACTTTTAGATATATACTTTACTGTAGAATGAATTTATGTTATAAGCTCAACAAACCTATATTATTATAGATATGGGAGTCATCTTGAGGTTGCATGAAGGTCGTTGTGGTCTACAAAAAATAAGACTTGTGCAACCAGCAATGCTATGATTGGGATAGGAGATACAATCCCTTGCAAATCATCATGGACAACCAGAGACAATTTAAAATAGATTTCAAGTCAAATGTATAACTTGAATGCTAGTTGAATATATTTATTGTCTTCCATCGAATTGGGTTGTATTTTTTATTATTGAGCCATTCTAGACTGTATATGAAATGTAATTAATTTTATTGCTCGGGGTACAAGCATATCATAATTTATTCATAAAGTGTAGCATGCTATTATATGATTATATGGAGGTGTCTTGTAAACAATTTTATTTTGCTAAAGAGTATGGAAATTTTCCATGAAATGATAAGCTCATTGTAACCTTATATATTTATTTCTTAATGCTATATATGTTGTTTGGAATTGAACTAAACTATTATATTATGGAGTATTTAAATTTAACTTGGGAAGAAAAATTTATAAAAGTTGGCATGAGTTGTAAATTGGGCTATAAGATAAATTGATAACTTTTGAACCAGCGTATATGATAATTCATTGACTGGAAAGAATCATTGTGTAGATATAGATAAATTTAGATATTTTGGAAATGGTTTAAGCACCTTTTAAATTAAATGGTTTGTGGGAAGGGTTTTGCAAAATTATTAATAGATAAAATACCTTTATGTGAGTCGAAACCAAGACCATTCTAGCATACCAAAATATTTTGGGAGAAGGTGCATACCTACATTAATGTTGAAAGAATAGAACAATTTAACTTTAAATTTAAAAGGAGATGCTTATGGGAATCATAGTCCTTTGGCAATACCGTCAATTCCTTGAACTGGTATAGAAATAAAATTTTATTAATTAAATATTAATAGAGTAGTATGTTTATGCATTACTATTTTAGCACATTGAGATGATTGAAATGCGGGATAATTTATTTTAAAAAATATGTATATATTAAGTTAGTGGAGTTCAAAATAGAAAATATTCTATAGTGGAAAAGAGAAAAGATATAATTGAAATGATTAAATGATCTCGTTAGGTACAAGAATTGTGTATTTCATAACACAAGATAATAAGTCTTCTATATTATAGTTGTCATATGCTGCCTCAGTAAGGAAATATTTTTAATAAACTAGGTTATGATCAGACAAAGGCGAACACTATGAACCTATATAATCGATGGCTGATATGAGATTTAATAAGAAAGAAATAATGTGTATGAAATTCTTGTTTAAGTAGGGTATTAAATTAGTGTGGAAGAACATAATAAAATTAGAAACCTATTGAGTCTAGTGATGTGGTTGTATACTTTTAACTACAATGGGTTTATTTAAAAAATATAAAAAAATCCTTAAATATGTGTCTCGTGCCTTAGAAATGGTGACTTTGTTAAAGAACATATTAATTGGTCACTAAGGTTTGAATTACAACTTCTACATTTCTAATGATAATGGCATGTATTTTTCTTATGCATGTGTAAAAGGGAATGATTAAGGAAGTATCCTAAATGTTATTTCAATTTATATAATCCAAGTTATACCAAGAAACCATGTCTTGGTAGCTTCGTGATTTAATCTCCATGAAGGAATGTAATGCAAGTGAATGTGTTGAATTTTGACTTTCCAATGATAGGACCCAAGTCAATGGTGCTAAATTAGTACTTAAATTGCTAAAATAGTAGCTAATATAGCTAAATGATTTAATATGATTAAGCATTTCATATAGAAGTTAGTATGATAATAGGAGTTTTATTGTAAAAATCCTATTTATTTACTAGTTATTTTATATAACCTAACAAAAGGAATAGATATTCACTAAACAATAGTGGAAACCATTCTAAGAGTTGGATTCTACATTGGATAGGCATAGAAAGGACCTGGGTAGAACATATTATATGCAAACTCTTTCTAGATCATCTTGAGATTTCATGAAAACATAATTAAACTCTTACAACCTTTATGTAATAAGATGAATAAGGTTAAAACTATACACCCAATGTCATTAAGATCTGGTTATGCATACAATGAGTCTCGAGAGCAACTATTTTCCTAATGGAAAAGGTTATAATAAGTAACCTAGTCAAAAATAGTAACGAGGGGTTGTATGGGATGCTACCTTTAGGTTATTGCTTGAGAGTACAAGTGATAAGTCCTTGTACCATTTGGCTATAGGGAACGAGTATGATAAATAAGATTGTTATATCATGACATTTGGTATGGGACGGCTGATGTGATTCATAATGGATAGTGAAATCAAGACCAAGATCAAAGTATTGACATGGCTCTAGCTAGTCCTAGAGATAATGGATATACAAATAGACATTAGGCATATTTACACTAACCCCCTTGCATATTTAATTTAGAACAAGATGATAAATTAGATCAAGGTTCTATATTCTAAGGTATGGGGAGAGTATGCATCCTCCTCTAGGTGTTATGGGCCCTAGAGAATAACCCGAGTTATGGTTCAACCCTCATGCTATAACAAGAGGATGATAAATGAGACAAGTTGATTCCACAAAATGGTACCTTTTACGAGACTTGTCCAATATCATCCACTTGGGTGGCTATATGTAGCAATCTTGAAACCCAAAAGTGGTTTGATATACCTGTATTGATTAAAACTTTATGTTAAAGATTCATTGGGTGAAACATAAATGCTATGAACATGAAAGCTCTTGCTATGAACATGAAAGCACTTTTTAGGTTAAACAATAAACTTAGATAAAAAAAATTACCCTAAGAAATTGCTTGGCTTGTTTTTGTGGTGCAACTAGGTGTGTCATGACCCACCCTTGGTAGACTTTGAACTTGATAGATTTTGTTTATCTAAGATGTTTCAATTCAAAATTATAATTGATATGTTATGTTTTAATTCCACAAGTATGGATGGTTTGTAGGAAATAAAATATTTTACTGAACAAATGCTTGGCAATAAATGAATCATTGTTTTAAGAAAGTGTTTTTCATGAAAGAATATGATGATGCTAATAGATTGTGTGCTTGTAAAGAAAAACAAGGTTCTTGTGGGTGGAGAAATAATAAGCCACTAAGAACAAGAATACCTAGGGGAAATTATGTGATGGGTTATGTTATCCAAATATTTGGGGAAGCAACATTGATGAATGCTTCACCCTTGATGATGATGCTTTTCATAAGTTTGCACATGATAAATAAATTCTAGAATTGTGATTGCTTACATGATTTTGGATATTTGCATTATGATTGAATTGTTAGGGATAATATATTGGATACATGTGTTATATGCATGATTTCATTGTCTTCACCAAATAAATAAATATTTTATAAAGATCTATTTTTACTTGGTAATACCACCTTGAAAGTGAATGATGTGTAAGTATAATCTAATAGTTATAATTAATGGAACAAACTGCTCTTGCAATAATGGTTTGCACATTGGACACAAATGATAAATGAATCCATCGTGGTAACAATAGAACGACATGGAATTTATGAAATAATGGTAGTTGGAAACTACATGACAAAGAGGTTCTAAAAAAGTTGGGACAGAGGATGGAAGACGTGTTCATGCTACATGTAAGAGAGTTTTTACTCTATAAAGAGATAATAGAATGAACAAAGGTGGAACATTTGGCTAGAAGTGGAGAACGAAGACTAGATATCCTGTGTGGAGTTGTGAGCTTGTACACGGTTGAAAGGTAATTTGTCTTGTATATGCTACATAGAATTTAGAGCTATGATTCTTGTTGGAAATTTGAGTGATTTTATGTTGTTATTTATGTCATATAGATCATTGATGTCACATGGATCACATTGAGTTTTTGTGGCCAAAGCATTTCATAAATAAGAATTTATGATATTTTGGAGAGCATTGATATATATAGGGTTTTTGTGAAAACCAAGGCAAGAAAAATAAAAGGTTTTATTTAAAACCATGGATGGTAGATTTTAAATGGTTTTTTATTAAAACCCAGGTTGGCTTTTCGTTTCATCAAAAAAGGTGCCCTGGTGATGGAGATATTTAATTTTAAATATTTAATTTTAAATTTTAAATTATTTAAAATTAAAATTAAAATTTAATTTATAGCGCCGACATCAAAGAAAGGAAAAGGCATAAAACTAATATTTAAATTATAGCATCGACATCAAAGGAAATGAGGAGGACATATATATATATATATATATATATATATATATATATATATATATTTGGATATGAATGGTAAAAGAGCATGCGCATCGTGTGTCGAAGTGTGTGTGAAAAGGGTTTTAAAAGGCTTACGATTTTTGCGTTCGTTGAAGAGACTATTGTGGAGTAAATCCAAACGTATAGGCCTACTTGGCCTAGTGGTTTGTGTGTTGTGTGTGAAGCAGGAGGTCCTACGTTCGATTATTGTCACAGGTATTTGGTAGTGTTGAAACGCGTGATGCACGTTTTGTTTTCGAAGGGCGCATATATTAGTAGCATAAGGTTTTGTTGTGTGCTCATTTTGAGCACGTGATGGCATGTGGCCTAATCACAGGTTGTATGTGATTAATGCACTAAGGAATAAGATCACAAGATCAAATCCCATCAGCGACAGAGGCAAGTTAATAATTTTTAATATATTTTATTTTTCTAAAGTTGCCCTAGGAGGAATAAGGGTTGTGATGCACATTTAGAAAATGAGAGATTTTTGATGATTTAATTTTTTAAAGTATATCATATTATATATTGTTGGAAAGCTTATTCTGAGGGCTATTTTATTAACTTTCTTAGAGGGAGAAATAAGGTGTGTGTAAAGAGATATTTATTATTTTGTAAAGAGGTTCAAAAGTGAAGGTTGCTTTGTTCTTTTTTAAAAGAGATTAATTCATTTATGAAGTGACATGGTGTATGTTATTGAGTAGGAGTAATAAGGTGTTATTTGGATATTTTTGTTGTGTTATTAATCAAGATCCCTAACCCTTGTTGAAATTTGAAAAATAAAGTGTTGAGAGAGATAGATTTTATGGACAACCAAAAGGCTTCTTCATCTTCATAAAAGGTATGGGCACATTCTCCTATTGATTGTTTATGGTGGTTGATTTATGAAATATCATTGGAGAGAAAATGATTAATTGTGGTTTCCTTTTTGAAACTATTTGGTTGAATGTCTCAAGTTTTTCTGGGTTGAGAGTTGCTATTAAACCTTGTTTTATAAGCATTGTTGTTGAAGCCATTAGTAGTGTGAAAAAGCTGAGATAGGGTTTGAGAAGAACATGAGTATCATTGTTATGTGAGATTTTTGGTTGAGCATTGTTGGAAACATTGAGTTGGTTGATACATGCTTGGACTAGGGAGGTTATGAACTTATTTAAGTTAATTGATGACATTCAAAGAGTCACCTTTGAAAAAGAGGTGATAAATTTCCATACCATCGAATATGACCAAACCTTGATAAAAAGATCTTACTTCGGCTATATTGTTTGAAAAAATATAATTTTCTTTTACAAATGCCAAGATGATTTTCCCATGATCATATCTAACAATACCTCCACTGCTTTCCTTCATTATATTACCTTTTTTGTGCCATCAAAGTTGAACTTTATCCATCCAGTGGGTGGAAGGGTCAATACAATGTTGGATCTATCAACTTGAGGAGTGTTAGGCTTGGGTTGGTTACTAGAAAAATTGAAGTGGGCATATAATTAGGCCTCAAGGCCAACCTTAGGAGTGGATTGAGAAGAAATTATTTGGTCATTTTAAGAGACATAGGTAATTATGTGGAGAAAAATGAAATGTGGGTCCTTAGAGGTGGTGGAAAACACCCTGTTATTTTTTTCTAGATATATTTTATAGAAGTAGTGGGGTAAGAAAAAATACCAAAGAGCATTGATCCAGGAGTTAAGGAAAGGGTTGGGCCATTTTTGATATAAGGATAATAAATTACGATGGTAGAACCCAAGCAATACTGACTAGATCAAAATGGAATACAAGATTGACAAGGAGAAAGGACACTCTAGAAATAGGTGGAAGACAGAATCCTAGGAAGCACCAGTTTGGAATAGGCAAGCCCCTAATGATGAGATTGTTAATAGATAGGATATTTTTTTGAGTGATAAACTAGGAAAAAACCAATATTTGGAATCAAAATTTTTTTCCAGATGAGTTTGGCTGGGGCCCAAGATGTTGATGATGAATCCTAGATATGATAGATAGTTATGACTGATAATTGGCCATCTTCATAGGGCTTCCAAATGGGAGTGTCTTTGGAATGATTGTTAGGAATAACGTACACTCTAAGGAGGTTGGCTAGATCCCTAATAACACACTTTTGGTCATTATTGAGATTATGAGTAGGTATGATTTTCCACTATTGGCACTAAGAATTTTGAGAAATGAAATTGTAGACCTTACTACCAAATATTTGGTTGATGATCAGTTTAATAATGACCAAATTTGGATAATTGATCATAGGGTAGTCTTTAATCCATGAATATTCCCAGGAATATGATACATATACCACATCCAAGTCTCCATATTATCCTTCTCTAATGATATCTTTGGTTTGGATAACAAAGTTTTAGAACCATGACCCTTTAGGAAGCAGGTGATCATCAAGGAAATCATTTTGCTAAAGATAGTTTTCTTTGATGATATCAACCAAAGAAAATTGAATATCTTTGACTATCCTACATCCTTTATTTTCTATTAAATTCATATTCTTTCTGTGAACTTTTCAAAGTCTAATGCCTCCATGCATTTTCTTGCAACAAACCTTTTCCCACACCACTAAATGGATCCTGTTATGGTTCTCATTTCTAGACCAAAAGAACTTATTTTAGATTTGTTCAATTTTCTTGTAGAAGGATACACAAAATTTTCAAATAGATATAAAGAAGACTGGTATGCTCTAGAGGCACACCTAAACCAATGTGGATTTAGCTTCCTGGCTTAACATAGTCTTTTTACAGTCAACAAGTTTTTTGAGGATCTTGTCCAAAACATTGTTCCACAAAAACTTTGATGCATTTCCATGGAAAAGGGGAAGTCCTAGATAGGTGGATGAGAGTTTGGATATAGAAAATACTAAAATTCTAGCTATTTTGAGTTGTCTACAAATGGGAATGCTCAAGAATTTTTTTTTTTTTTTGGAAGTTGACCTTCTGACCAATAACTTCTTCATAGTAGTTGATAATGGTTTTAATAACCTTGGCTTTAGGAATGGAGGACAAATTTTCCAATATGGTATCATCAAAAAACTATTGGTGAGAGACTAGCCTAGAAACTGAAGAAGGTTTAATGCCTGATAGAATACCTAAGGAGCATGCAACCTTAAGGGATCTACCAAGGGATTCAACAAGGATGATGAAAAGGAAAGGAGATAGGGGATCCCCCTACTTGAGGCCTTAAATTTTTTTAAAATAACTCGAAATAGATCCATTGAAAATAACCTAGAACCAAGTAGAGGTTATGCATTCCTTTATTAAAGCAATCCAATCCACATGGAATTCAAATTTGATAAGCACAGTGAAGAGAAAGTCCCAAGACACTCTATCGAACACTTTGTTCATGTCAAAATTCAAGAAAATATCAACTTTTTCGCTTTTATACACTGAGTGAAGGAGCTAATGGATAGTGATAATTTTGTTAGTTATGAGCCTGCCTTGGAAAAAACTCCCTTGACAAGGGTATATGATGGACGTAATAGATTCCTTGAATATGTTTACAATGAATTTGGATAGAATTTTGTAAACAACATTGTAAAGACTAATAGGTCTAAATTTAGAGATGGATTTACAGTCACGAGATTTGGGAATGAGGGAAATGAAGGTGGAATTAATATCTCTAGGTAATGACTTGGTCCTTTGAATTTCCTGCACTGCTTTAGAGATATCTTTACCAACAATATCCTAGAAATACTGGAAGAACTGAGGATAAGACCTGTTCAATCCTGGCACTTTATCAGGAGACATGGAAAACATGGCTTCTTTGATCTCTTCATGAGTGAATTATTTTAAAAGCTTCTCATTGAACTCCTGGGAAGTGAGACAAGATATGTTTTATATGAGAGCATTGTGATCTTGGCGAGTACAAGGTGGGCATGGTACTAGTATATTTTAAAAATTATTAATTGCTTTAGACTTGATTTCATGAATATTGCTTGTTCTTGTCCCATAATTCCTTATCATTGCTCTAATTTTTTTAGCACTCCCATGCCTGAGATTTGAAGCGTGGAAGTATTTGGTTTTAGAATATCCTTATTTCAACCATACTGCTCTAGAATTTTATCTCCAAAATAAAAGTTCTTTTTCCTTGCTTATGAGATTAGGACCTAGTTCTCCTTTTTGGAGCTGATTTTACAATTTTTTTAATTGATCTACAATTCACTATTTGCATTCAAAAATATTTTTCAAACACATATTTGTTCCACACCTTTAGATTGAGCTTAATGAAGAAAAGATTTTTGGTAATTTGGGTTATGGGTGAGGCTAAAACATTTTTGTCCGACCATTTAGGAACAAAATTTTTGAGATCCTCATGTTGAAGCCACATAGATTCGAATATAAAAGGTATTTTAAAATATAGAATTGAATTTTAACTTTCCATGACCATAGGGCTATGGTTCGATTAAATTTTTGGAATGGAACAAAGCGTAGTGTCACCAAAAAACTAAATTGCTTTCTTGGATAAAAGAAAATTTGCAAGTCTTACCTAAATCAATTGGTTTCCCACTTTTCTATTGCTCCAAGTAAATTTTACTTCTTTGAGGTGAATGTCCATCAATTAATTCCCATCAACAAATTCAAAAAATTCTTTAAAACATCTTGGAGAAATGGGAACCCCACATTTATTTTTATATGGATAAAGGTGTATATTAAAGTCACCAACGAGCATCCATACCTCATTCAAGAAATGACTTCTCATTTTATTTATAATGTTTCGTAAATCCAAACATCCAAAATGACTCTTATGCACATATATATTTGACAATATCCATTGAAATTTAGAATCTTTATCAAATAGTAGAATATTTATAATTATTTCTAAGGAAGAAATTAGTCTACCTTCAATTTTACCATGATACCACATGCAAGGGGGACCACCAAAAGAGCCTTGAGCCAGGATAAAATAAAACTCACTATTTTTCCACAATGACTTAGCTATCTTGTTACTATTGTCCATATCAGTCTTGGTCTCTTAAAGTAAAATGATGTTGGCCTTAAGATATTTCCTCATGGACTTGACTAGCCTTTACTTAGTAAGTCCATTGAGGCCTCTCACATTCCATGAGAGGATCTTCATACGTATTTTTTGTTGAATATTTTTTCCTCCTCCTATATCGTAGGACGGAGGTGGTTTGGATCACTCTTCATCATCTTTCAAAATATCTAAGTTTGATTTATCTTCCAATAATGAGAGTATAGTAGACTGAATATCATTGGAAATATCATTTTCAATCTCTTTACTCCTGATCTCTTAGATAGACAATCTTCATTTCTTTTTATCATTGCCAAAATTAGTAGTAACTTTATTCTAGCTTCTAGTTGCCTATTTAGTGGGACTATAAAGTTGCTCCAAAATAGGGTAATTATTTTTTGAAGGATGGGTAAAGGGTTCTTCCTGAGAAGGTGGGTCATTGAGGATGTTCAAGGAAACATTGGAGAAAGGGATACCTGATGGTCCTAACCTTGAGGGGGATTGGGGATAGTCCAAATTGGGAAGGAAAGGATCATAGGGACCCAACCTAGTAGGGTACTAAATGTTTACTACAACATCTGAGAGAGGGTTTATAGTAATATCTAAGAGATGAGATTATGAATCATGGGGAAAAGGGTTGCAGATATGGCTTCAAAAGCTTCACTAGTAGAAATAGTTTCAAAATCATTATATTAACCAATTAATAGAATGAAGGAATTGGGATTCGAAAAGAAAGAGCATACCTGGTTAGTGTTATTCTCAGGCATGTTGGACATTGGCTATCTTTTCTTTATTTTCTAAACTACAACCTATTTTTTGGTATTAAAATGCATGAACACCTTTAGGGCTTCCCTTAATTGGTATTCAACCTCTAAGAATCTCTCTTCAAATTTATATTTGAAATTAATTTGTTCAATTCGTATTATTGCTACTTAATCCCTCATTTGTTTGAATTTAGTTCTAATATGGTTCGTTTGACCTTATAGGTTATTAAGTGTGATACTCAATTGCTCCATATAGTTCCTCCATTCTAACTCCTTTTGTGCTCCTCTAGTTCCTCCATGTTAGAATATTATAATGTTTATAATGTGTACTATACCTCTTTTATGCATATTTTATCTTATGCATGATACTTGTCTTATGCATGATACTTGGAGTGCAGATTATGACACTTGTCAAATCTCACATAGGCTTGATGCCTGTATATTGTAACTAATTTTCATCAATATATGTGAATTTTGTTGGTCCCAAAATCTGGTATCAGAGTGATGAGATTTACCTATGGGGACTCTTAGGGTTGGAGAAGTTTTTTTAGGTGTGGAGTCAAGGAGTATGCTCTCCATTATATAATGGATTAGAAACTAGAAACTCCATTCTAAGATCAATTTTTTAGGGAGAACCTGGCATTTTTTTATCTCGCTTTCTAATTGTTGTGCAATTTTTACTAAGTGGAATCTTCTACATAGACCGAAAGATAATATAAGCAACGATTTTTTATTTTTCTAGAAGTGTGCCATAATTACCCTCACTGTTGACACATCAATCTGACTATGTTCATGAGAAAAATTATTATTTTTTTCACCATGAAGCATCCTCCACCAAACTGTGTTCTTCGCTATAGGGATAAACATGGAAAAGACTATGAAAGAGCTGCATAGACACTTATGTTGTTGTTAGCAGGGGTTATATGTTGTTTGTAGGTGTTGAATCCTATGCCTATGCTCCTAGTGTGGATCGAGCATACTTTGTCGTCTTGTACATGCTCATATGCTTATGTTAAACTCCTAGATTTGCCCATTGTGAGAATAAAATTTTAAGGAATATATGAGCCTACATTCCTCTACACTGCAAACTGCCCAACCTTATGCAATGGAGTCCTTGGTGAAAGAATCACATCTGCATTCATTGGATCTTGACGAAAAAAAAATCCATCCTAGTTCACCATAGTGACAGTGTTCATTAACTGCTCCATGGATGTCACTTTAACATATTTTTCAATATTTTTGATCCAGGTTGAAGCCATCTTAGGGCACTGCTCAGAGGGAAGTTCTATTGGAGCTATTCACATCACAAGGCTACAACGTCTGCCCTATCGAAGCTCTAGCAGGGCGACAGGGAGAACCAGAAGGTAATGCCATGGATTATTTGATAAAAAATTGATTTTATTAGATGAGGGTAGGAATCCATATTCTTCTTGAGGTCCAGGTCCAAATACTCAAACACAAAATACAAGTGTTTTTCATTGTGCATCACATATTGTAACCTGACAATGTTTCCCTACTGCATTTCATAGATGGTAGTGCTTGGAACACCATAATATTCTTGCTCAAAGTGAATATTATTCAAATCTATTGAACAATGATTCTTGGGAGTAGGATCTCGATCATGACATCAACACTGATTTGAGCCAGTGAGTGGATGTTAATTTATGTCTACAAAAATCACTAGGTAAATATTGTTTGATGTTTTTGATGTTTTTCCTTGTTTTCCTTGTGTTGATTTCTATAATAAGAAGATTGTGTCGAATGTTTTGTGATACACACAACAACCACACAATATCATTGATCATGCTGCAAAATATTGAATGTGATGGCTTCTCTTACTAACAATGACTTACTCGACCAACAGTGCTTCCTATGCATAGAGAACAAAAATTGCATGTGTTGATTTTTTTTGCGTGTTGATTTTTAATTGCAATCATCTCCTCCAATGCATAATTTTTTTTTGGCTACGTGTTTTCCAAGGTTTTCATTTCAACGAGGTCTAGAGTAGGAATCCATGTCGTGGGTTCGAATCACTGCCCTTCAAAATTTTGTTGGCGACTATAAAGAGGGCTGCAAATCCATGACGTATTCCTCCTAGATGTTGGGTTTTTGAAACTAGTTATCCTAAAGTTATTAGTGTGAATTGTTCCAATAAGGTTGGGCTTGGATGCAACCTCTAATGAATCATCTTTGAGTTTGGCTTCTGCATAATCAAGAAGATATTTACATTGATTGCAAGTTGTGGAACCGATTGTTATCTGGACACTATTAATAGAATCGATTGTTATTTTAATTATTACTT
Organism: Wollemia nobilis; assembly: GCA_028583015.1. Lineage (NCBI taxonomy): Eukaryota > Viridiplantae > Streptophyta > Pinopsida > Araucariales > Araucariaceae > Wollemia > Wollemia nobilis. The sequence continues at coordinate 7,756,673 of JAQPPZ010016348.1, forward strand.
TACATGAAAATCCCATGATAAATTTAATTTTTCTCCCATCCAAAATAATTTCCATCAAAATTTTGAATAATCAAATTCTCTCGAACAAAATTTCGAATATGTAAAGGGCAATCTACCCATTTTGTTACCTCCAATAGCCTTTTATTTTCTTCACAAATAGAGGCTTAGTAAGTAAATAGTTCACCTCACTTTTTACTCTCTTAGGGTGGAATAGGATACTTGTATTCAAATTATACCTCCCACTTTTGGAACCACTTGATGATTTAGAGTGAAAAAACTAGGCGAACCTTCCTTTGGATTTTAAGTGGTGTAGACTTGATTTTTTTGAGGGCTCTTATTTGGCATTTGTGTTTCTCATTAACTCCTTTTTTGATCTCCCTCTTCTCTCAGTAATTTTATAAATTATGTCTACAAAAAATATACTAAGTGGTCTCACACAAAAGCTTTAAGGATCTCACTCTTTTGCAAATTAGAAATATGAAATATAATCCATATTAATGATGAATAACATGTGATATTTTGTAAGATATTGGAAACAAGATGAAATCCCACTCACTGCACCTGAATATCCTACAACAAAAGCACTATTTGAAAATAATTCCAATATATCTTTAAGTCTCATCAAGCTAGCCATAGGAATTCAATGTAGAGAAACTATAAGGGCTACAACAACACCTAAATAATCTTGGGATGCTCTAATAAGATTGTTTTATAGGCCTAGTCAATACAATTTTTTGTATCTGAAACAAAAATTGCACAATATTTGTATGAAAGGCTTACTTACTGATTACTTCATGGAAGTGAAGTCTATTAGTAATGATTTATTATCATATGTATAACTCTTGATAATAATGATTTGATTCCTATAATATTACATGGCCTTCATTCCAAATTTCATTCCTATGCTACCATGTTAGATATGGTAAAACTATGAAATCATCACTCGAAGAGATTGAAATTTTACGTAAAAGACATGAGAAAGACCTAATCAAAGATGAAGAGATTGATTCCACATTAGAAATTTTTACCACCAAGGTATCATTATATCCTAGAAATAACAAGGTTCCACATCATAAGCATTAGAATCATATAGATATATATAATCAACAATACCATAAAAAACCACGTCAATAGTACCGTCAGTAGAATAATCAATAGCCACATCAGAAATAGCCACAATAATATCATCAGCATCCATATCAGTAGCCAATATGGCAAACAAGACCTCTCCAAGGGGGTCATCCTAATAAAGGCCCTCAAAATTTTAACACACCAAAAATCAACAAGGGTGTGATTATTGTGGAAAATAGAATCATAATGCAAATAATTGTAATCAAAGACAAAGATATCAATGAAGTCCAAAAGACAATAATCTCAACACATTGTATACAACAGATAAAATTAATGTTGAAGATAAATATTGTTGGTATATATTTTGGGGTAGCTAAGCACATGATAGGAATGCAAGATTGGTTGACCAAGGTTCAACCTACTTATAATCAATTCATTACTTTTGGTGATGAAAGTGCCCTTCCCATTGAAGGTGTTGAAGAGGCACCACTTTCTTTACATGATGGGAACAATGTTCCTACAATATATGTCTTGTATTTACCTAGTCTTAATAGGAGTCTCCTTTCTATTGGGCGACTTACAGATAAGGATTATACTGTCTATTTTTAAAAATACAAGTGCTAAATTCAAGAACCAAATGGTACTCTCAAATCCATGGGAGTCAAAAAGGATGGTGTTTACTACCTCCTTAACAAATATATAACTCAAAAATATTTGCATACAACCAATACTTTTTCTTTGGAGTACATGTGGCATGAAAGAATGGGGCATTTAAATTTTCACAATATTCAAATGATATCAAGAGAAGGTTTGGTAAAAAGGCTTCCTCACCTTAAGGAGTCTAAATGTTTTTGTGAGACATATGTTATTTCCAAACACCATAGACAACATTTTGAGTTAGGAAAGGCTTTGAGAGTCAACAAACCTTTACAGTTGATACATTCATATATTTGTGGGCCAATATATATTAACTCTCATATTAGAGATAGATAATATATCACCTTCATTTATGATTACAACAGGAAATTCTGGATCTGTCTCACTCAATATAAATGGTAAGTCCTAGATACATTCAAAGACTTCATGGCACCTGTAGAAAGGGAAAGTGACTATCAAATCAAAACATTGAGGTTAAATAATGTTGGAGAATATGTCTCTAGATAACTCTTCAATTTTTGTAAGTACCATGGGATAAGGAGATAATTCACAACTCCTTATACTCCACAATAGAATAGATTAGATGTGAGGATGAATCAAACAATCACAAATAGGGTAAAATCAATGTTACTTGCTTCTACATTGACTAACACATTTTGAGGAGATGTTATTACTATTGCATACTTTACTAATAGGTTATACACAAAGGCCTTACATGATAGAACACTTGAAGAAGCATGGAGTGGAAGGACCCCCTATGTGGGCTATTTTTGAGTCTTTGGATGTGATGACTATGCTCACATTCCTCATAATAAAAGGAATAATTTTGATGATAAGAGCAAAAAATGCATCTTTTTTGGCTATAGTGATAGTCCTAATACCTATAAGTTATATGAGACTATTTCTAAGAAGATATTTCTATCTAGGGATATTAACTTTCATGAGTATCCCCCATATAATCCTCCTTCTATGGCCCCCACTTTTCAATTAACTAATGAAACAATTACTCCCTTGGCACCTACCATATCACCTAGTCCCTCTACTTCACTCATAAATCAAGATTTTTCTCCACATGAAGAACTTACAATAAATGATCCATGTTCTTCATCTCCTTCTACTCCTCTATCTAATAATCAAGCCACATCATCTAATCCTTTACCTAAGTGGGTTCAATCTACCATAGATGAAGCCCAAAGTCATTTGCCTTCTTATACAGGTAAAAGAACTTTAGCCCTAATACACCAAGTGAATTATGCCATCATGGCCAAAGTCCTTAGCCAACCAGAACCTTCTAATGTCAAATAAGCACTTGGTGATCCTAAATGGGTTCTTTCCATGGATCAAAAATTGTATTCCATTGAAAGGAATCACACATGGAAGTTAGTTGATTTACCCCAAGGTAAATATACCATTGGCACAAAATGGGTTTACAAGGTAGAGTATAAATCATATGGCTCACTAGATCACTACAAGGATCACCTAGTAGATCAAGGCTATAAGCAAAAATAAGGAATTTATTATGAGGATACTTTTTCTCCTATGGCAAATATTATCATATAATTATTGCTTTAGAAGCTCAAAAACATTGGCCTATATATCGTATGGATGTCAAAAGTGCATTTATCAATGGTAACTTGAATGAGGAAGTGTATGTGAACCAACCACTAGGGTACACAGTTGAAGGTCAAGAAAACAAAGTACTCATATTGAATAAATATATATATGGATTGAAGAAAGCACCCTGAGCTTGGTATGCAAAAATTGACTTCTATTTCATCAACTTTGGTTTAACTAGATCTGCAGCAAAATCTATTCTCTATGTGAAACATTGGAAGAACCACATCATTTTGGTCACATTGTATGTGGATGATCTTATCATTACAGGTGATGACATAGATGGAATAATATTGCTCAAGGAGGACTTATGTAAAAAATTTGAGATGACAGACTTAGACCTCCTCCACTATTGCTTAGGCATAGAGGTATAGCAACAACCTGGAAATATATTTGTCTCACATACTAAATATATTCAGTCTATTTTGGAGAGGTTTTGCATGGCAGAGTGTAAGCCCTCCCTCACTCCCCTGGAAACTAGGTTGAAATTGGTTAATAGTTATAATGAATAAAGGGTTTATGGCACTCTTTATAGATAGCTAGTTGGAAGTTTGATCTACTTAACTTCAACTAGACTAAATATTTCCTATTCAGTTAGCTTTATTTCCATATTAATTCCGGATCCTAAGAAGAGCCATTGGATAGTAGCTAGGAGGATTTTTAGATTCCCCAAGGCCACACCTCATCATGGCCTAATGTACACATCATGTGATATTTTTTCTTTGATTGGATACACAAATTCAAATTGGGCTAGTTTTCCTGAAATTAGAAGATCCACTTCAGGTTATTGTTTTCAATTGGATCAAGGCTCAATTTCATGGAGCACCAAGAAATAGAAAATAATTTAATTATATTCAATAGAGGAAGAATATAAGGTAGTAGTTGAGGCAACTAAGGAAGTAATTTTGTTGAGGCAATTACTTTAGGACATTGGGCTATTCATAGATGGTCCAAATTATATACATTGAGACAATAAAAGTACCATTAAGATGACCAAGAATCCAATCTTCCATAATAGAACCAAGCACATACAGATCCATCATCAGTTCATCAGAGAAATGGTCAAAGAAGACATTATACACATGGAGTATGTACCAACTCAATATCTAGTGGCTAACATCTTCACCAAGTCACTTGGGCTTGAAAAGTTTTCATAGTTTAGAAAAATGCTCTATGTATGTAATAGAAGTCAAGATTAAGGGGGGATGTTATCTAATGTTGACTTATATTTATCTATAGTTAGGATAGTGTACATTATGGAGGGATTTTAGAGGATTATAATGTTTATAATGTGCACTATACCTCTTTTATGCATATTTTATCTTATGCAGGACACTTGTTTTATGCATGACACTTGGAGTGTAGATTATGACACTTGTCAAATCTCACATAGGCTTGGTGTCTATATATTGTAACTCATTTTCACCAATATATGTGACTTTTGTTGGTCACAAAACTCCAACCATTTACGTATGTTTGGAACCACTTCCACTAACTTACCAAAAATAAAAGTGTTATTCTAGGACTTACTATTTTAAGTAATGGGTCATAAAAAGTGTTTGGGTGCTATATATAAAAAAAATTAGCTTGAAAAGTTGAATACAATGGGCTAGGTCTCATAATAAAGTTTTTTAGCATTGTAGAAAAAGTGCAAGAAGGCTATTTATCAAATTGATTAGCTCAACAAGATGATCACAATGAATTATATCCCACAAATTGTTTTTTGACATCCCAAACATTTTTGTTTTAGGGAAGTGTTGTCTTCAAGTGTTGTCCATTTTTCACTTGGAGTATTGGTTCACTTATAAAATTGACTTTTATCCAACACCACTTAAGAAAGATCTAATTGTTCTATCTAACATTGGAACCAATAACTATTTTTTTTGAATCTATCTCAACTATAAATAACTTTGTAATTGGTAATTGCATGACCAAATTTGTTTGAACTATTCTGAATGATATCTGATTATTATTAAAATATCTTGTTCGGGCTATTACTGATCTTGTAATTGATATTGAGCTACAAAAATCTATTTGGAATATTAGTGAATTATACTTGACTATTATTGATAAAACCTATTATGACTATTATTTCACCACTATTATCTTGTCATTTGTTTGTGTTTAGTTAATTTTAGGATAGTGTAATCTCCTCATTATGCTTAGTTTTTTAATGCAATTTTTTGAGATATAGGATAAATAGAAATAGGTTAATCTAAGACAGTGTGTGTGTACTGCTCATAGTCCTATGTTATACTAGAGTTACGAATAATAGTTTTTGTACCAATGTTTTAGGCCACTAGTTAAGGAGGATTTAATGCATACCCTTGAGCACATTACCTATATATTTGACAATACAAGAGGGTGATATTCTCAGATGTTGTGTATGGTGCACTAAGGAAAATGCATAATAAAAAATCCTCCTTGGGCTAAATGTTTCTCTTAATCCTAATATGACCTCCCAATATAGCCGAAGATAAATGAGAGTTAATTCCATATACGAGTGTTTTTTGAGGCCTAGATATTGGAGTTTGATTTCCCCTAACTTCACTAGATGCTTTATAGGTAATATAACTTAGCAAATAACAAAAAATCCTCTATGATATTTTAAAACCCTTGGCACAAGGTTTCTAACCTAATAAAATAATATAAAAAAGGGATGAATTTTTCTAAATAAATAAATAGGAAAAAAATGAAAACATAGAAAATTTATAACTAATAATCAAAATGGTAAGGTAAAAACTATCTCACTCATAGTGGAACATGACCCTGGAAAGTGCTCTAATACCATGTTAGAAATCTTCTAATTAACATAACTACATTCACATAGATATTGCAATAAAATAAAAAATTCATGAAAGAATAGAATATTGCAATACAAAATGTAAATACACATATATGTATTAATCTTATAAATCACAACATAGAATCATGGGCCTCTTCGAGGGGGAAACCTCCTTCAATACTTTCATTCAATATGTAAAATGATACATTTGTTTATGACCCTTTTTTATTTTAAAGATACACTTCATGCAACCCTAACTTAACACTCAATATTTGATTCACGTGCAAAGTGCCATCTCAGCTAGAATCTTCTACCAAAAAAATAATTACATTCTTTATAATTGTTACATGAAATTATCCCACTTGTCTAGGCACCTCAATTCCCACATACTATTGGAAAATATCATTAGCATGGGGTCCCCACATTTAAAGGGGTCATTACATAATAATATAATAATTACAAAATAATGTTAGGATGGGGTCCTAACATCAAATACCTTTTAGTATCACCTAAGTACCACATATAATTTTTTTTCATGGAGCTTAAGGCTTCTTTCATGTATAACTGTGTATATTGAGAGGATTAACTTTTGCTATGTACCAATGGGCATATCAAAAAGGTAAGTATATCGAAGGGATTTGTATATCATACTAAAGGTATATCAAGAGGGGGACCATTTTCCGATATAAGGAACCATCACCTTTGTGTTTAATAAATTCCAAAGACCACAACAAGCAACATAACATGGAAAAGGCAAAAAGGAACCAAACTAATAAACAATATAAAATTCTAAAGTATACATCACCAAAATATAGTACAAGTGGAAAAAAACAAACTAAAGTGAAAATATGTGTATCACCAAGTAAAGATATTTATTTTCCAAATGGCCAAGATCTTTATGAAAATGGAAAATTCGTATGTTGGAGGTATTACATATTTGATACATTGAACTATTAATGCAAGGACTATGTATATAATTTATACTCCAGTGTGTTTAATATTTAAGTATATAGTATGTGTCATGTAAACAAGTGTGAAGTTATATAAGTGAGGTATCATGTTAGTAAGTGTGAGTTATGTAAGTGAGGTTTCATATTTATGATTGTAAAGCTATGAATTGTAAAAGAGTTTTTCATTTGGTATATGCAATCATGTCAGTCTTTATCCTCAAGTGGGTATAAGAAGAGTTAGATCTTCTATTAGTATGAGAAGATGAAAATTTTATGTAAGTATAAAGGTAAAGAGTCTTGTGAATATGAAGAGTCTCATATATGTATATATTGAAGACAATGCTTTATAATAAAGTATAAAAAAATAAGAATTGCATTTCATTGCTTGGTTAAAGTAGATATTTATCAATAATATTTAGTGATTTTGTTGATCATTCTTGTTATGGATTTAATTTTGTGAATGCTTTGAGAATATCTTGTCTAGGTTTACTTTGAGATTGTATAGATCATATTGGTTTGCTAACATCATAACAATTAATTCTTATGTATGATCAATTATAAAATATCTTATACTAGTGAACATTGATTTGAAAATGTTGTTTCAAATTCTATTAATATTATGGAGATATTATATATAAAATTAGTTAAGACAAAGCATACAATTTTAGAGGAAGAGTTGAACAACAAACTAATGACACAAGTGATCTGAAAAATATGATAAGAAATATTTATTGTGACCTTATTCCAAGAAAATATATAATTTGTAATACAAATCGTTTGAAACCTGCAATAGGAAATACTTGTGATACAAATGATAAAAAGAAAGATACAATTTGTTGTGATATAGGTGCTTTAAATCCAATAATGGAAAATGTGTCCTATGTACTTGTAATTTTAGGCCTACGATGGAAGAAATATTGAGAAAAATGTAATATAATAGTATAGGTTTGGGAAGAAATAGACACAGTGTGAAAGAGCACATAGTACCAAGGATAAGGGAAAATAATGAAGGCCTTGTATATAAAGGACATACATGTCAAGCATGTGAGACAAAAATTGAGAAAAATAAAATTTATACAAATCAAGAAAGAAGAAGTAACATCAAATGTATTAAATATGGAAATCACACAAAAATTCTGAAAAGGAAAACCTTTGCAAAAGATAAAAATAGAAGACAAGCAAGACATTGTGGAACCAAAATTATTATAAGTGGCAATAAAATAATGACAAGGACCAATGATTCCAAATTTGTGTTAGGAATCAATAATCTACGAGAAGAAAATGTGAAGAAAATAAAGTAAGCAATTGTAATCATTGTGGAAGAATAAGACATGTATTAGAGAAATGTTGGGACCTCCATTGTTGTAAAATTTGTAGAGGAAATGATTATTCTCAAATATATATTTTATTTAAATAATAAATAAGGTATAGAAAAATACATATGCACTATGGATGGATAAATGTGCTAGAATAGAAAAAGCTAAAAGAAATATTGAGTGGTTTCTACAAGAGACCTAGTTTGTTGAATATGAAGAAGAATGTAAGTTTTTCCATAATGAAACATGTTGGAAAACTTGAGGTAAAATATTTCAATATAAAAATGATGTGACCTAGCATGTAGAAGAATTATTAAGGACTTGTAGTGATGAGAAATTTGTAGATGAATACTAATATGGAATATTTTGAGGATGTGGATATTTTTCTAACAATGATGACCTAATGGCTAATCTAGTGGTTGAACCATACACGATAACATCCTAGAGGCAATGAACTATAGATGTGACCTTGAGTTAATATTAACCTAGAGGAAATGGTCCAAAGAGGCAACCCTAATATGAAGTATAAGGTGACCTAGAAGCAATGACCTAGATGCAATTATCTAGAGGTAACCCAAAGGCAATGACCTAGAGGGAAAGACCCACAGGTGACCTAGAGGTAATGCCCTATAACAATAACCTAGAGGTAAACCCTAAGCTAGATAAAAGTGGTAGACTAAGTGAAAATTACATAGATCCAAAAGAAAGCTAGTACGAAAGCTATATCTAGAGTTAGAGCTAGTGATAAAGCCAAAATAAGATCCAAAGTAAGAACGACTTCATTTTATCACCATGGAAAGTTAAAATTAAGGGGAGTAGGCATTACATTATCTAATGTATCAAATATTATAATAAAGGGGGATGATAGCCTATATTATTACATTATTTGATTATACATTATTATTCCCATATGGATGTTCATTTCCATACGAAAGTTGCAAAGGAGGCATTGGAATTTCCTAATAGATATCCAAATTCAATTCATGAGAAGGGTAGCCCCATTTCTCTAACTTTTCAACCTATTAAAAAAAAAATATTGTACATAAAGATTGATCAGAGAGTTAATAAAATTGATATCACTTTTGTCTTGAAGCTTTGTCTGCAACACATTCTCATAATATGATGAATTATAAAAATAATATTTATTATAATAATATGATTCATTGAATTAGGTATGATATACATTAAACTTATTTCAAATCTATATAAACTGTTTAAAATACCTAAAAAATAAAACCAGGGTTATGCATAAGGGGTTGGACTCAAAATGTACTTGTAAAAAAATGGTGAATCCTAATCCAAATCAAGGTGAATCATGGAGAATTCTAAGAAAATCAAATCAAGCATCTTCACATGAGGTATTTGAATCCTTAAAATTTAAATTTATCTTTGGGGCCACTTTTGACCTATTAAATCATCTTATAATTTCCTAAAAACACTACCATTATATCAGTATTGAAAAGATCTTTCCAACGAGTACTAATATGCCTATGTTTGGATATATATTGTGGTGAATTGACCCTAAGAAAACATTGGTCTTGAAAATTTTAGGCGAATGGGCCCACATCGAGGGTCCTCGTATTCGCCCATTTCCAATTTTAAAAATCCTAATTTTCACCCAATTTACAAATATTTGTCACTATACATAACCCTTTATAAAACCAATACAATATATATAAACTTATGTTTTATTAACAAAGTACATTCTTTAGCATGAGAGAAAAACTAATAGTAGGCACTTTATGTTTGCTAAAATTTTATATTATTACCTTGGTTCAAGATATAATATATAAGCAAAACGTATGCTTCAATAATTATACACTTTACATAAAATTTAAAATTTATAGATTATCGTTGTGTAAAAACAATGTCAACACTCAAAATCCATTTATCATAATGGTATAGAAAGTAGATCATAGGGAGAAGTCTGATCGCAAGATAGGGAATGTTCTGGAAGCCTTCTTTCTTTCTTTTTTTTCATGGCCCTGACATGAAACTTACATATCTTGAAAAGTTTTTAATCTTTTATTTTATTATTAAAAAATTTAAATTGAAAATAAAATATATACATAATCATATAAAGAAATTTGTTAAAAAAAAATTACATCGAGAACTGCCTACTGTTTACAGTCCCTTATTGGTTTAGGTGGTCGTTGTTGCGGCTATTCTCACCATTTTAGTAGGGTTAACTTTCAAAGGCATGGAAGGGGTGCCTTCCTTGGGTGCCTCCCCATTTTCTGCCTATTCAGCATCACATTATGTTCAACTTCACATCTGCAACTCCCAGCATCTGTGTCTGTACCATGAAAGCAAAAGGTGCTATTTCCAACCATTTACGGCGATGCCCATGGAACATGAGATAGTGTGATTTTATTTAGTTTTCTTAATATAAAATTTTTGTTTTTTTTTAAATATTGGAGTTGTTTGATGAAAGTATTTGAATATATATATTATTTGTGAATAATTTTAATAAATTTATTTATTTTTATTAAATCAACTATATTTAATAAAAAATAGGAATGGTTACAGACCAAAAAGACAACCTGACAAGATTACTTTTCAAAATAAACTTGTAATCAATACTTCTTTTAAGCCCTAAATTCTTTTTGTTTTCATAATGGCCATTGATAGTGATTGTGATAGCATTCCTTGGATTTATGTTGATGCCAATACATATAATGGAGAATCTAACCTCGTGTCTGCAGATGCTGGAACCTCATGTCAATCAAGAAAAAGAAATGGACAATAAGACTGACATTTTATTGTGTTTTATTAGTGTGAGTATTCAAAATATATATTTAATGATTGGAACTTTTTCATATAATTATTTTACTATTTTACTAACATGATGCTGGAATCTCATACCAATCAAAGAAAAGATCTCCTTGATGATTCGAATTCTTTTAAAGAAAAGATCTCCTTGATGATTCGAATTCTTTTATATCTTTTACTACTATGTATAGTAGTTTTTTTTTTTTTTTCTATTTTTATAAGTCAGAGTGAAATTTATTCAAAAGCAACTAGTGATAAATATAGTTTTTTAAGGTTTAAATATTTTTGAAGTTATAAATTTTTTTAAAGTTTTAATAGTAAAAAAATTTAAAGGGGTGCCTTCCTTGGATGCCTTCCCATTTTCTGCCTATTCAGTATCACATTATATTCAACTTCACTGTTGCAACTCCCAGCACCTGTGTCTGTACCATGAAAGAAAACGGTGCTATTTCCAACCATTTGCGGCGATGCCCATGGAGGACGAGATAGTGAGATTTACATTAGTTTTGTTAATATGAGATTTTTTTTTTTTTTTTTTGTTAAATGATTGAAGCTCTTTAATGCAAGTGTTTTTTCATTTGCGAATAGATGTTTTAATAAGTTTACTTTTCGAAAACAATTTGTAATCAATACTTCTTTTAAGCCCTAAATTCTTTTTGTTTTCATAATGGCCATTGATAGTGAGTGTGGTAACATTTCCTTGTATTTATGTTCATGCCAATACAGATAATGGAGAATCTAACCTCGTGGCCGCAGATGCTGGAACCTCATGTCAACCTCATGTCAATCAAGAAAAAGAAAATAACACTTTTCTACCATAAGACTGCAGATGCTGGAACCTCATGTCAATCAAGAAAAAGAAAATAACTCTTTTCTACCATAAGACTGCAGATGTTGGAACCTCATGTCAATCAAGAAAAAGCAAATAACTCTTTTCTACCATAAGACTGACATTTTATTGTGTTTTATTAGTGTGAGTATTCAATATTATAATTTTTTTTTTTTATGATGGGAACTTTTTGATATAATTATTTTACTAACATGATGCTGGAACCTCATGCCAATCAAGAAAAAGAACTCCTTGATGATTCGAATTCTTTGATATATTTTCCTTGTATGCATAGTTTTTTTAATTTTGGTAGTTTTTACAAGTCACGTGAAATTTTCTATTTGTATATGTTACATTCACTATTAAAAAGAAACTAATGATAAATACACTTATTTAACTTTAAATATTTTTTAATATTTTTGATGTTTAAAAGTTTTTTTAAATTGAAAATTGTATAACGTATATTAATAAATACAACTTTGATACAATCTTGATAATAGTTACAACTTTGATACAATAGATACAACCAAAACCAGTCTAAAAAAGTCACTTAAACAAAAAGTGGCATGAAACAAAACTCCTGAAAAAAAACTGAAACCTGAAGTATATACAAAATAAACTGACATCAAACTAAAACTAGCTGATAAACAATGGGCTTATCATAATTAGCCATCTGTTTTCGACAAGTTATATATTCGCACAAATTGCTATAAATAAACCTGTAGAACCAAAACCTGATTATAACTGTCCATATCATATCTGAGATTCTGAAGTTGAGGAAAAATCATAGCATCCTTTGTTCTGAATATTGTCTTGGAGCCAATCATCACACGAGCAACCTGGAGCAAAACTTTAAACATAGTGTGTCTTCTAAAAGACTCAGTAAGAACCCTCGGGACATTCTGAAACAACTCATCATTTCTAGATAACCATATGAACCATAAAATCTCAGTAGAAATCAGCAACCAAAATTTATTATAGCAATGATGCATATGAGGAATAATGCCATATAAAATTTGTTGTCTAACATGAACATTATTTACATCCCAACTACATATATCAGAAAAGAAAACACCCCAAATCTCCCTGGAAAAAAGACAGTCAAAGAAAATATGATAAACAGTGTCTGGCACCCGACACAACGAACAGGTAGAATAACTATTAGCCTCTTTGCTGATAGGAAGCCTTTGTAATAAAAACAACCAACGAAAACAAGCTTTTTTGGGCTCCAATAAATTAGACCATAAGTGTCTGAATATGTTATGACTCTGCTTATCAGTAATAGATAACTGCCAGCAATCATTAATATGATTAATAATATCAGAATTATCATGAAGAATATAATATAACATTTTGGGTTTAATATCACAAAGTTTGGTACCATCCATCCATTTGCACACATCATAAAATTGTTGCTTATCATGAATCAAAGTATGGCTCTTGCATGTCATAAACGAATCTCTCAATAAGGAGTATGTTCGCCACTGTGATTGTGGAATATCATACTACTTACTGAGAGCATCCCATGGCATGAGAGAGTCATTAAGCAATATATCATTGAAGGTATTTATTCCTTTGATAGCCCATTTTTTAGCAGAACAACCTCTAACAAGAGCAAGAGGCTTATTATTATGCATAAGATTCCACCATATAGAGCAATATTTAAATATCACATTAGCATTAGGACCAGCTGAGTTACCAATCAAAATATTACCTCTAACTAATTCCCAAGCTCTCCATAAGCTACAAAACACTGCTGAACCAGTAGAGGTAATAGGAAAGTGGCCAAAAAGGATGTCAATGCAGTCCTTTCCAGAATTTGGTATTTTTAGGTACAAAATTAGAAATTTTATGTCTAACCAGAATTTTCCATGGTTTGTTGCCTTTCAAAAAATTAAGAATCCATTTAACTGACAAATTAATGCCTTGTAATATGAGATTCTTCAAGTTTAGTCCACCTTTCATTTTATCAGTAGTGCACCAATCCCATTTGATAGAGTGTCTTTTTTTAGATCCCTGTCCATCAGACCATAAGAATTGGCGTATATATTTCTGGATAATATTAACTTGATAAGAACAAAATAGCCATGAGGAAGCAAAATATATAGTATAGGATGACAAAATTTTCTGGCATACTTGAACACGTCCAACCATGCTCAAATGGAATTTATTCCATTTGGTTAGTTTACTGACCACCTTATCTTTAACCCATTCCCACATGTCTTTGAGACAGGGATCAACCGCAAAAGGAATACCAAGGTAACAAACCTGTTTGGATGGACCACCCCATTGAACATTAAATTTTGACAACCATGAAGGAGGTGTCTCATCCCAACTAAGCAGAATGGATTTAGCCAAAGAAATTTTAGAGCCAGAAGCACTCCCAAAAATGGAAAGTATATGAAACAAATTATTCATATTATTCTCCTCTAACTTCACAAAAATGTTAGTATCATCGGCAAATTGAACATTAATAAGATCCTCCCCATTAGGGAGAGAAATACCAAGAACTTTAGGATAGTAAATAGAATGCCTGAGAAGATAAAATAGTGCATCACTAGCAATGACAAAAAGAGCAGGGGCTAATGGACAACCCTGCCTAATAGAACGTTGCAAGAATATAGGATCAGAAAGGGAACCATTAACATCAATATATGTGACCACATCAGTCAAGAGCACCTTAATCATTCTGCAAAAATTAGAAGGAAATCCAAATGCTTCTAGAACCATGAAAATAAATGCCCATTCAATTCTATCATAAGCTTTTTCAAAATCAAGCAATAGCATGCCAACATTTTGGCCAGAATATCTAGCCCAGCTCATAGCCTCCCAACATGTAATAAGGTTTTCCAAAATGTACCTGCATTTAATAAAGCCCGTCTAAGTAGGACTAATAAATCTTTGTAGTATATTAGTAAGGCGCAAAGCCAATGCTTTTGCCAAAATTTTATATGAAATATTTAATAAGGTGATAGGCCGCCAATTTTTAATAATTGATTTGTCCCCACCTTTAGGTAACAACCTAATGATCCCCGTGTTAATAGATTGTCCTAAAGAACCATTATGAATAGCTTCCACATAAACCTCCTGTAAATCATCACATATCCAGTCAATGTTCTTTTTATAAAATTCAATAGGGATTCCATCTTGGCCAGGAATTTTATCATTGTTGATAGCTGTAATGGCTCTGTAAATTTCATCTTTAGAGATAGGCAAATCAATCTCTAGACTTTCTTGTTGAGTAAGTTTAACAGGCAGAATTTTCCTGCAAAAATCCCTATCCACCTGCCTTTGAGGAGATTCCTCTGAAGTAAAAATATCTTTATAATATTGAAACAACAAATCCTTAATCTGATCCGGATTAGTAATCAAATTACTACCATCCCAAAGACTACCAATTTTCTCCATCACCCCTTTTTCCTTAAGGAAATGAAAGAAAAATTTGGAACCTTTATCGCCTGCCTTCAACCAATTAAGCCTGGCCCTAACTCTTTGACCTTGGATTTTCCTAACTTGCAACTTCCTAATATCATTCTTAAGGCCAGACACAGTCTCTTGCCATACCACATTAGAGGGTTGCGCCTGTAAAAGCTCCTTAGCCTTAACCAATTTTTCCTGCAAAATCTTCTCCTGTCTTCTATTATCTAATGCCAAGTTATAAGAATTTTTAAATTTTTAATAGTTAAAAGTTTTAATTTTCAAATAAAAGTTTAATTTTGAATTTTGGATAAATATTTAAATAATCATGTTATATTATATGGTTATGGCCTTTGTGAATTTGAAAAGTTACTTTAAAATTATGTAACCAATTGAACTAAAATATTATTTTATTTTATAAAATAATTATATTTAAATTTAGTAAAAAACAATTGATAATATAAAATTCCTTCAATTAGCAGGGTTAGTAAAAGTCACCGTATTGCCTAAAAAAACACAAATAGAATAAAAAAACACAAATATAATGATCCAAGAGAATGATAAATGATTTTTCTACCAAAAATCTAAGTGAAATCTATATAAGTGGAGTGGGTGGAAATGAAGATGATGATATATTCTTCTACTTCATTGGATTTTTTTATATCATGACTTTACTCTTTAGTTTGAATTTGCCCAGCACTATATTAAAATTAGTGTCCAAAACCTTAGTTGATAAAATAAGCTCATCATCCAAAGATGAAAGGAGGATTAGCATATATCACTTTTCACAAGAAACATTAAGAAAGACAATAAATTAATTTTAGAACTTCTCTATTTTGCAGACAGGAAGATCTAAGAATCAAGTTACAAATCTACTAGTTAAAATGATGGCATAAATTAAGAAAAATTAAAAAGTGTCAATTGTTATGGATTTAGCCTCTTATAAGGAATAAGCATAAAGGGAACTTTCCACTCTTCTTTAAGTGGGTAGCAATAATGCTTCATTGTGTGCTATACAACAAAGACGACGATGTTTGGTGGGGAAATTCAAAAGATCAATATTGGGTATGATGGATAGATGGATAGGATGCTCAATAGCATACGACGCATAAACAAGTTTATTTTTATTTTTGTTGTAACTAACCACGTTTTTTAGTTAGGATGATTGCAATTTACATTTTGTTTACAACAATGTTACTATTGCTCATTTATACGAGGCTATTACTAGAAAACTGGCTTGCAATAGTCATGGGACCTTTAAATCCAAACTACATGTCAAAGATAATAAAAATAAAATTTAAACATCAGTATTTGAAAATAAAATATAGAAACTGTGTATTTTTTTTTTTTTTTTTTTAATTTGTGGAAAACATCCCAAAAGGGATGCCACTTTCGGGTAAGACCCAAGGAGGCAGGGGTATCCATTCCGCCAAAAATGCCCAGGACTCGGACCTGGCCTACCACCTTTGACATACTCAAGGAGCAAACAAACACACAAAACCAAATTAAAAAAAAGAAAATAACAACAAAAATAATAAAATAAAATAAAAAACAAACTCCTTGAGTGTGTCAAAACCAAAAGCACAACCAAACACGCACAATAAGATAAAAGAAACCACAACACAAACCACATAGAAAAACACAAGAACCACATAACAAAACACAAACAAGACAAAAACAACAGAACACTACAAAGACATAACCCAAAAAAACATGAAAAATAAACACAACCAAAACCTAAAAAATAAAATAAATAAAATAAAAATAAAAACAACCAACAACAGACAATAAACAAAAACAAAAAACATAGAAAACACTCACACATAAAAAAATGAAATAACACAAACAAAGAGAAACCCAAGAACAAGAACGAAAAAAACACAAGAACAATAACAATAAACATAAAAAAAAACAAAACAACAAAAACACAAGAACAACAAAAAACAACACAAAGAACACAAAAACAAAACAAAACAAAAGAACCCACCCACCTTAAAAAACTAAACAAAAAAACAAAGAAGACAAAAGAAAAAAAAATGAACAAAACAATGACCTATCTAGACCAGAAGACTATTAATGCAAGAATCAACAGAGGAAACAAAATAAAGAATAGAATGAGCTAGGGAACTAAAAAAACTGAATGAACCAAAGAGAAACAAAAAAAAAAACAAGAAGAAACTAGGTACCTTCGAACTCGGAGCCATCCAAAGAAATGATAGAAAGAAGAGCTTCCCTAATTTGAGAAGCCCACCATATAGGAGGATGGCCATAACAAGTAAGATCACCTTTGTCCAAAGCCCAATTAGCTAAAGCATCAAGCACTCTTGTTTTGATCTCCGACCACATGATTGTAATCAACTTTCAAAAATCCCATCCTGGATTAACTGAATCTTCTCAATAATTCTTTTTATTCTCCAATCCACCTTATGATTCTTAGAAGGAGTCTTCAAGAGATTAATCATAAGTTGAGAGTCGACTCAACTAACACCTTTTCCCATCCAACCTTAGTAGCCTCCTGAAGGCCTCTAAGGATACCATACCCCTCAACAAGGTTATTGGAAAGAATACCCAAATTCTCAGCAAAAGTAAAAACCAGGGAGCCATCCGAAAGTCTACCAATTCCTCCCACACTGGCTTTTCCAGGGTTCCCTCTAGAGGCTCCATCAGTATTGACTTTTCCAAAATCCTTAGGAGGAGGTTGCCAATTTCTAGTCCTATCCATCTTACTAATACTCACATTCCCTTTAAGTTGGTTGCCCTTAGAAGGTTTAATCTTCAATATTTGCATCACTTGATCCCATATTTGGTGGGAGTTTTGGGGGTGATTAAGGAGATGATGGACTCGATTCAACTAAGTTGGCTATGGTCTTTTGCCAAATATAGTGAATATCCTTCCTATCTTGATTAAAAATTTGGCTGTTCCTTTCATTCCAAATATTCCAAAGAAGAATGGTAGAACCCATCCAAACTAACTGCCTAATAAAATGATCAACACCCTCTTGATTAGGCCAATCCCTCCAAATCTGTTCAAAAGTGAAAAAATTGGACCACTGTAAGCCAAGTAAAGTTGCCATTCTCCTCCATAGCTCGGAGGCTAAAGTACACTCAATAAAAATATGGTTGATATTTTCTACATTCTCTTCACACATTTCACATCTAAAAGGGCCATGAAAACCACGCTTCATAAGTTGCTCACCAGTAAGCACCCTACGATGCAATAAAAGCCAATTAAAGAACCTCACCTTAGGCCGGAGCTTTTGAGCCCACAATTGAGAAAATATGTCAGAAGAATGGTTGGGATTATTATGGCATAAGGTCAAATAACCTTGAGCAACTGAATACTCACCCTTAGTAGTGTCGTTCCATCCAAAACAATCTTTTTCATGGGACCAAGAGAGGGATCTCATATGAAGGATGCCTTGGATATCTTGTCTTTGCCTTTCTGGGATTTGAATAGGCCAGTCCT
Source organism: Wollemia nobilis (assembly GCA_028583015.1). Lineage (NCBI taxonomy): Eukaryota > Viridiplantae > Streptophyta > Pinopsida > Araucariales > Araucariaceae > Wollemia > Wollemia nobilis. Next base: position 7,775,550 of record JAQPPZ010016348.1, read on the forward strand.
CAATAGGGATCCAATATCTACCAACCTTTGAATTACCAAGATGGTACCGACAGTAATTAGCCACCTTTATCCAATTAGCTCGGTGAAGCTCCTCCATCCAAGGCCTCCAATCGAGAAACTGAGTTATCAAAGGCTTGTGACCATCCCAAGAATCTGTCCAAAAATTTGCATGTTGACCATTATGAATGATCCAAAATAATTTTTTCTTTATCAAATCCTCACCAGTCTTAAGAACTGCTAAAATGGGAGAACCTTTGGTAGGAAGTTGATAGCGAACAAGGTCTTCAGGACTTTTGTTCTCAGGATATTTAGCACGGAGATTATTGGCCCAAAGAGCATTGGGGTTATGCAACATCCTCCAATATAATTTAGCAGCTAAAGCTTTGTTGTTATTAATTGAAGACCGGAATCCTAACCCCCCTTCACTCTTAGGAAGACATAAAGTATCCCATTTCACCAAGGCCCATTTTCTTTTCTCCTTAGTACCACTCCAAAGGAAACGATGACTCGATTTGATCCAATTCTCGAAGAACAGACCTTTGGGATATTCAAAATGGAAGAAACATAAATAGGAATAGCTTGAAGGACTGATTTTACCAAGGTGATTCTACCCCTGAAGAAAGCCACTTGTTGGTCCACTTTCCAATTTTCTTCTTGACTTTGTCCAACAACCAATTCCAATCTTTATTTTTCTGCCTTTGAATATTTATGGGAATACCTAAATAAGTGATTGGAAGAGAGGTCTTCTTATATCTTAATTTATCCAAGACCATGGCTTCCTGTCTAGCAGAGCAGTGAAAGAAAATAACTTTAGATTTGTCTTCATTGATCAACTGCCCAGTAGCCTTAGAAAAATAGCTAATGATTTGCTTAAAATTAGAAGCTTCCTTAATTGTAGCTTTACCTAAAAGGGTAGAGTCATCCACAAATTGAAGATGAGAGATAGGTCTAGCTCCATGAGCAATGGTAACTCCCTCAAGGGTTTTGTTTTCCCTCTTTTTGGTTATAGTCCTACCCAAGCATTAAGCAAGAATGATGAATAAATAAGGGGATAGCGGGTCACCTTGCCTGATACCTCTGGAAGCTGGGAAAGACCGAGAAGGCCTGCCATTGATAAGAACTAAGTAGGAAACTCGAAGAGATACATCCCATAATCCAATCCATCCAATCCTTAGAGAAACCAAATTGCCTCAAAACTTTGATAAGGAAGTGCCAATCCACTCGTCATAAGCTTTGGATAAGTCTAACCGGATGAACATAGAAGGAGAATTTTGCATATCCATGGAATGGATGGCTTCCTGAGCAAGAACTATCTCATCTACTATTTGACGTCCTTCCACATATCCCCCTTGCTCGGGGAAATAATCTTATGTAAAAGAGGCTTCAACCTTTCTCGCCATGATTTTAGTAATAATTTTGAGAAGAACATTACATAAAGCAATAGGTCTAAAAGCTGAGATATGATCAACCTCTTGAGCTTTTGGAACAAGAGTAATATAAGTTTTATTGATAACCTTCAAAATTTCTTTGGATTTCCTGGCTTCTTCCACCACCTCTAATAAATCAACATGAAGGATATCCCGAACTCTTGGTAGAACTCAATAGGAAAACCATCGAGACTCGGGGTTTTCCCTTTTTGCATTTTAAAAACTACCATTTGAAGCTCATTGATAGTAATCAGAGCAAGTCAAAATAGAGTTCTCCTCAAAAGTGATAAGAGAAGGGATTGCTTGAAGAACATTTTGTTGAGAAGTCGAGTCAAGAGGAGTAGCAACAAAAATATTGGAAAAGTAATCAACAACAATAGAGTTCATGCCATCCCAAGTATAAACAACATCTCCAGAATCTGATTTTAAGGAAGAAATAAAGTTGTGAGATCTTCGAGCTAGAAGAGATTTGTGGAAGAAATTTGTGTTTCGATCTCCTTCTTTGAGCCATTGAATTCTAGATTTTTGCTTCCATAAGATTTCTTCTCTTTTTTCCCATTCCTCTAACCGAGTTGTGAGTTTAATTTCATCTGCACTTCTCTTCTCTGTGAGGCCATCTAAACGGATTTTCTTATTCAAATTTTCAAGATGAGCAATAACTTCATGTTTTTTTTTATGAACATCCCCAAACTCTTTCCAGTTCCAAGTCTTGATTTTGGATTTAATGTATTGCAATCTTTTGGCAAAACAGAACATCTTAGTCCCATGCCTAGGTTTACCTTCCTTCCACCATTGTTGCACACGAGGTCTGAAGGAAATGTCTCTAAGCCACATTAATTGAAAACGAAAAGGAGAGAAACTCACATTGGTTTTCCACATTTCCACCATGATCGGCCAATGATCCGAACCAGCATTATTAAGAGTCTTCACTTTAGGAATGTGACCATGGATTAAGAAATTTTCAGAGAGCAAAAACCTATCCAATCTCTCCATTATACAAGCTAAGCCTTGCCTTCTGTTAGACCAAGTCATAAGGCCATTATCTGGTTGGATATCCACAAGATGGAGGTTTGCAATATATTCGCTCATGAGGTCAGTACTTTTGTCCAAATTTCTATTTCCCCCATTTTTCTCATCTAGAGAGAGGATGGTATTGAAATCTCCTCCGATCAAGATCCAAGCTTTAGGAAAATGAGAGATAATATGAGTAATATCCTTCCACTGTCTTCTTTTTTCCTCCAAAGAAGTCGGGGCATAAACAAGAATGCAGAGCATAATCCGGTTGGAATGTCTACTTTGAATAGCTATAGCCAACAAACCCCAACCGCCAACCATATGGTGAATAACTACCTCTTTTGGGTCCCAAAGACAAGCAATGCCACCCGAAGTCCCTTGGGAACCGAGGGAAACCACTTTTCCAGTCGGCCAAATTTCATCGGCAATTAAGTCCATATCCTCCATTGACATTTTTGTTTCTTGAAGGAAAACAAGATGTGGATGATTTATCTCGAATCATTCTTCTAATTTCATTTTGTTTTGAAAGACTCCCTTTGAGTCCTCTAATATTCCAAGTGATGATCTTCATTAATACCGGGGCTAAAAATGTTGGGAAGGGCATTAATCTTACCTTCCTCTACAAGCTTTTCACCTTCTTTTACCATATGATATTGATTGGTCTTGCGACCTACTTTTTGATTAGAATCCATCTTCAATTTTTTTTCCCTGTTTCTTGACTTATTCCAATTGAATCTGAGATGGCTTCTAACCTTGAAGAATGCTCATACATAGCCAAAATTTTACTAGATGGTTCAATGGAGTCTATATTGGGACCTGCATTATTTGAAGTTTTGACATTTGAAATATTGTTTTTCTTGTGTAAATTTTCTCCTTTTTTTTTTCTGTTGAAAACCTTTGATTTGTTGGTTTGTCTCTGAGTTCTTTCCTTCATATTTAAACTGTGTTTCTAAGATTTCAGTTTCCATTATTTCCTCTTCCTCACTTGGGACATCATTTGTGGAAAGGATTTCAAACATATTAGCAAATGACTTTGATTGATCCTTCATTACTGGTTTTTTTGAGTGTTCTTCTTCTTAGGTATTTGGAAACCTGTCGAGTTTATATCTTCTTTCTTTTGATCAGGAATTTTATTTGGGCAAGCACTGGCCAAATGACCATATTCATGGCAAATTCTACAACGAAAAGGAATGTTCTCATAGTCCACTACTTGCTCCCAAGTGTCTTCCCCAAATTGTAATGTGATCTTTTTAGGTAGGGGTTTGTCAAAATCCATTAAAACACAAATTCGAGCATAAATAATATGTTCAAAATTTTGAGTACAATCAACAATCATCATAAAAGTTCCTAAAGAGTTTCCAATTGAAGAAAAAATAGTAGGATTCCAAAATTCAATAGGGAGGCCAAAGAGTCTAACCCACACGGGAGCTATAGAAGGCATCTCTTCTTCGGCTTTAAATTTAGTATGCCAGGGCTTCATGAAAAGCCCCGCCCTTCCAAAAACCAAGGACCCCCTTGAAAAGTTTTCTCTCTATCTTCATTATTAGCAAATAAAACAAGAAAATAACCATTTGGATAAATAGAGATTTGTAACTCACCTTTAGTTTTCCAACTTTTTGCAGCCCAGAATTTGAAAGCGGATAGACTCGGACAAAAACCCACGAACCGACAAATTAGTCCTCTTTTTTCCAAATCTTCAATGCCAATCTGAATGTTACCCATATCAAGCTTAACAATAGGAGTTCCATCAGCTGCTTTAAGACATCCCGACTCCATTTTCCTGGGATCAATCTTAGGCATTCTTAGAGGTTTATGAGAAGCCCTAGTATTGATATTAGCATTGGGCTGAGGCTGTCCACCATGAAGGGCATCCCTAAAATTCATTTTTGGGACCGAGTCTTCAAAATTCTTACCCTTGACAGGGGTTTTCACAGTAGAATTATTTTGTGGGTGCACCTTAGCACCAGATTCACTTGAGATATGAGCCATTTTTTGATCAACCGCTTGAAACTTATTTTGTGGTCTCTTTAATCCTTGCCCTAGACGCCGTGGAAAGGTATGGTTTTCACTTTTCTTTTGTGCAGCAAATTGGAAGCCGTTGTCACTCAAGTTCATAGTATGATCTGTTGAAAGACAAATTTCTAACCCATCTTGTATCCCCTGCAACATTTCTTGCTAAAATATTGAGCATAAACCACAAAAATATTGGCCGCTAGGGCCCGAAGGCCCTAAAAACCAACCTCTGGAGCTGCTTGCACTCAACCCTAGATGAAACCCTCGCATAGCCGCTTGCCAAATATATCGTTCACACATAGGGATGCGCTAGGATCTGTGTTGCTCCAAATGATATGAAAATTGGTGGAGATGTTCTAGGGTTTTTCAGGCATCTACCCTCAAAATTTCAGCTCAATCCGAGTTCGGATGAGTGAGATATGGCCGAAACGAGTTCGGCAGTTTGGGCAGTCCTACGAAAAACGTCTCTCAGATGCAACAAAAATATTATTAATACATTTCCAACTATGTATTTTCTTTCATAGTGAGAATTATACTATAGTTTTTTTTTCCTAAAAAATGATAATGTAAAATATTATAATGATTTGTTTTTAACAAACATACAAAAAAATAAAATAAATAAACATTATATGCTCAAAATATACATAGGCTTGAATTGATTTTCTCCATTGGTTTTTTTATGTTGTCATTGATGGTTCCTTATCTGCTTTGAAATGACAAGTCCATAACTAATTATATGATTTGAATGAACTAAACAAAATGGATTTAAAACATTGATACTACTAATTTATCCAAAGATTAAAATGGTTGGAATTCACACTTATTTTCAATACAAAAAGAAGTTGTCCATCCACTCAAATATTATATAAAAAGTGTAAAAAAAAAAAGATATATAGTAGACACCCACAATTATCATTAAATAAGCACTATTTTATCCATAGATAAGAAGCATAGCACTATGATGCAATGGATGGACTGGTGCGGGTTTTATACTAATACCAAAACCCTAATTATATACCTTAAGTTAATCAGCTGATAAGAAATATTTAGGTTAATTACAAATATATAACGAGTTTAACCATAACAAGGTTGATCATATCTCATAGGGCTTACATAATAAAATAATATAATAAATTACTACATTTGTACAATGATTACCTATAGGCCTATACAAAATTGCATCATATAATGTCAACCTCAGTTATAAGTTAGATTAGACTTTCAACACTCTCCCATAATCTTAATTTGAGAGAATTCATTAGTGTCAAAAATATCTTCCCTTGATAATAGATGTTGTAGAGGTCCTCCACACTTGAGGAAGACTCATTTGGATCCTCCTCATCATCTAGAAGTTTTTTAATGTTAAAATACCTTTGCATAAGATTTTCCTTAGGTTGGACCATAGTCATCACCACCAATATTAGACACTCCCACAAATATTCAAAGAATTATTTTTATTTTTATTAAATCCAATAAACAATATATAAATTAATTATTATTTTTATTCTTATTCTTTTTATTGTAATATATCTTTGCCAAATTATGTTAGGTTTAAATTAGAACAAATTTAATATATTATTATATAGTATTAAATTTTTTAAATAATTAACATAAAATTTGATTCTAAATTTTTAAACGTATTTAAGTGATAGGATATTTTTTAATTTACAGTATATCATGAAAATATGTTTTTTATTAGGGTAAAATTAGGTTTTTTGAAAGGGCTCAAACCATTTTACAATCTTAGATTGCTCTGTCTAGCCATACCAACCAAAAAGTCTCATCTACAAATGCTATAGGATATTCAAAGTATTTATCTACCTTATTTTAAATCTCTATGGATTTACATTCCTTACCAAACTCTTTACATTCACATCTATGAGGATACAAATCCATAGATCTTTGAAATATGGAAATATAAGTAAACAAATCCATAGATCTCCAAAACATGAGATCCTTCTCTCTTGGAACCTCACAACACTTCCAAAAAGGCACACATCCGTACATATCTAGAAAATGAAACCCTCAATAGCTAGGCTTATAGTTCTCCAAAATATGGAACCTTTAGTAGACAAATCCACAAATCTCTAGAATGAAGAGAATGATAAAACTATTCTAGAGATATTAATGCAAAAATATATCATAAAATAGAAGGAAAAATAATATGCATACACATCAAACATGAATATTTATCCTAGAAACCCTTGATCGAGAAAAACTAAAAAAAACTTAGAGTTGCACCTCTTGCACTTCATATTATTGTGTTTATTATGATACTCCTTTAACAAAGTAATTACAATATATAGGTATCTTGCAACACCCAAAAATAAGACAATGGGCTTAAACCACCCATACATACTAATTTATGGAGACTACCTAAGAATAGGACCATGGGCTAAAACAACTCATACCTGATAATTTAAGCAGACTTTCCACAAATAATACCATGCAATTTTTATTCCCTTTATGCAAAGAATACAATACATCCAATAATCTTCCACTTGTTGAATACTTTGCAATGGGGCCTATAAAAATCATAAATTTGGTAAGTTGGGGCAACTAAATTCATTGTCTCCGTACACAAAGAAAAATTCTTAGTACTCACAAGTTTAGTTAATGAATATACAAGATAAGAACAAACAACATTCACCCTTCCCATACAACATCTCATAGCCCAATAATAAGTAAAGGGGGTGCACCACTCAGACTTCCCAAGAGGTCAACCATCCTAGTACTACTCTAGCTAGTTATGCTTAGCCACTAGATTATAATGAGATACCGAATACAAAAGCAAATAAAATTATTGCCCCACTATGCTCACCATACCTTTCCACTTACACTTTAAAATATTAGGAATCTACTTATCTCTATCTATCTTGCTATTCTTTCCATGTATCCAATTATGACATTGACACCTCAAGGCCCTCAATATGTGTATGGAAGTTGAGACACTCATCCCTCATAATATATCCTACTTAAAATTAGTGAATCCCTCAATGCTAATTAATACTGCATCATATCCACTAGAGGAGGTCCCTACCATTCCAATATTTAACGAAGGGACCTATGCACAACACTCCCTATCCCTTTTAATATATCACACCCACCACACAATAACATAAAGTATTGACACTTGCCCTGCCTATCCTCTTCATGCACACCCTATACATAAGAGAAAACCAAACTTAGATTGGCCTCTATAGGTATTCCTCACAATAAAGAACAATCTCAATGCCAACTATCCTCGCTAGGTACTCCTAGCACTAGAGTCGAATATATACAAGTTTAGCCTGTTGCTATCTCCATGCACACAAGTATAACCATCTCATGGACAACGTTACCTATAATGTATCACAATATTACATGACACATAAACTTTTTGGATCAAAGACCATGCTTCTTGAACAAGTATAAGCTCAAAATTATCCATCTTGGTCATTGATATATTAATATTACCCTTGCACTAACTAATTTTCATTGACTCACAAGTCTCTACAATGGGTGAATTAATTGCTTCTAATATTTTGGTACCTCTAGAGGACTAAAGGTTACACTCTCTCTATTTTATTAAATGCTAACATCATTGTAATAAGTATTGGTGTCCCCTAGCATTGTGGTTATGATTCCCTTGATTACCACTACCATAATATTCAACCAAAGTATTAAACCCATGAATTACACATTCCTTGGCATTGATCCCATGGATTACTCTCATCCTTAGTTACACATACAATCCAACACAATAAATTGAACCCGTAAAATCCATAATCAATATGAAATCTCCTTCAAAATACTATTGATAAATCTTCACACCATGAATCCCACACTACAATGTTCCATAAGATTAACTCACCATAATTTACACACTCACTCCATCAAGTTGTACAAGTTGACCTCACTTTATTGAAGTCGATGAACTATCTACAACAACAATGACTCCATTAGTATCCTCTAAATAATAACTTATGAGCTCCACTTGAACCCATGACTCCTTTCCAACCACTTTGCACAACAATTCAAAATTTTATCATTGTAAGATCCTTCTAGAAACCTACACTCCCTATGGTTCTACATGCTACCAAATCATCAACTAGGTTTCTCCACAAAATCCAAGCCATACAGTCTGAGTACCTTGCTATTACCTACACTTCTTGTACCCTTAGAAATCCTCATGAACCTTATAGACACTCACTCATATACTACAAGGAGCATTCCAAAAGATACTTGTCTCATGCTCTAGCTCAACAGTTTGGTTCCTTCACATTTGAAGATTTTGATTGTAGAAGAACTAAACCTTGATTCCTAAATCAATGCCTACGACACAAATCAATAAAATATCTTCTCTTTCTACAACTTATCCAAATACACCAAGCTATCCTACATTCTATTTCATAGCTTAGCCATACTTCCTCTCATGGATAGTGATGAAAGATCCTATCTTCCAGAGGGCATAAATTTTGATCCGATCGATGGATCGGCTTAAAATTTTACGAAAATTTAGATAAAGAGGTGTACATGCCATGGGCTAGAAAACTCTAGTCATATAGTTGTTTTTTCAGGTTTTTTTCAAGTTCTAATTCCTTCATCTAGTGCCTCTAAAATGGGATTTGGTGTCTTTTTTTTAATTTGGAAGAAAACATATCTATAATAACTTCTTACTTAGGCATGAATAGGTGTTTAGATTTTCTAGGAGGCTTAATATAGATAATACAAAGGTGCACATCAATTTTGAGGGATATTCAAGTTTTTCCGGGTGATTTAGGTTTTGGCACTAAAGATGAAATAGCCTAGAAAAAAATAAAATAAATGAATATATATATATATATATATATATGTATGTATGTATATATATTAGTTTTTAGGGCTTAAGATTTAGGGTTTTGTTTTAGGGTTTATTTTAGGATATATATTCCCTTCATATCACATTGTAAAGGGGAAAATCCAAGAATGAGAAAGAAAGTATTTATCAGATTATTTCCATCTATTGTAACTTTTGAGTGATTGGGAATTTTATCTTTTGATTTGTTTATTTTTGTCACAATTCATGTGATTGGAGGTTCTTGTTATAACATCTTACAGTTGTATTTACACCATTTGGTATCAAATATCTGTGGTAAGGCTAAGTCCCACTGCTTTGGTTTTTATCCAACAATACACCTTAAAATATTTCCCAAATTGCAATTTACTACTTCTATTTTCCCATCAGTATGGGGGTGATATGCACTACTAAACTGTAGATTTTTTCCCATATTACCCCATAGAGTCCTCCAAAAGTGACTTAGAAACCTTGTATCCTGATATGAGGTGATTATTTTTGGGATACTATGTATTCTAACAACTTCTCTAAAGAATAAATCTGCAAATCTAGTAGCATCATTAGTTTAATGGTAAGCAATGAAATATGCCATATTAAAAATCCTATCTACCACAAAAAAAATTAAATCCTTACTTTGTTGTGTGTTAGGCAACTCCCAAAAAAAAAAACCATGCTCAAATCTATCCATGGTCCCTATAGGGATGGGCAAAGGCATATAAAGTCTTGTATTCTATGCATGAACCTTGGCTATTTGGAACACTCTACATATTAACACAAACTTGGTTATATCCCTCTTTAAATTTGGCCAATGATACTTCTCCTCTATAAGAGCAATCATATTGCTCACTCTAAAGTACCTAGCTAAACCTCCACTGTGTAGTTCTCTAATAATGTTCTCCCACATTGAACAAAAAAGAATGCACAACTTCTTCCCTTTGAAAAAGTAACCATTTTTTATTAGATAATCACAAATACCACTACCAACATCTCCCAACATTGGATTCTTACACTGCTTCACAATATCATCAAAATATAGGTCATTTTCATACATTTTATTAATTACCTCAAATATGACTACTTCATGCTCCATAGTAGTCAATAACACTACACGTTTACTCAAAGCATTAGAAACTTGATTTTTATTACCTAACTTATGCTCCAAAACAAACGTATACTCTTGCAATAATGATACCCACATTCCATGCCTATTATTTAATTTCTTTTGGGTATTTATATACCTCAATTCTTCATTATCAGTAAATAATACAAACTCTTTAGACACTCAATAATACCTCTAGTGTCTCAATGCTTGCACTATAACATAGAATTCCACATCATAAGTAGAATACTTCTTACTTATATCATTTAAATTCTCACTAAATAATGCTATAGGTCGACCTTATTGACTTAGTACAACTCTAATTCCCACATGGGAGGCATCACAATCAACCTCAAACAACTTGCTAAAATATGGCAATATCAAAATAGTTTCTTCTATCACCTTCTTCTTTAATAGTTCAAACCCCTTTGTTGTTGCCTTTATCTATAAAAATTCTCTACCCTTCGCACACTCTGTTATAGGGGCAAAAATTCTACTAAAATTCCTAATGAACTTCCTGTAAAATTTTTTCAAGCCATAAAAACTCCTCACCTCTATCATATTTATTGGAATGGGCCATTCCAAAATTACCTTCACCTTCTCTTTGTCCATCCTCACTCCATCCTCTAAGATTACAAATCCCAAGAACACTAGACTCTTCTGAAGGAAGATACACTTATTCAAATTGACATACTTCTCTTTTCTTAAAAAATCTTACACTAATTTCAAATGCAATAAGTGTTCTTCATTCCTACTGAATATCAGAATATCATAAAAATACACAACTACAAACTTACCAATATATTCCTGCAATAATATATTCATCATCCTCATAAATGTACTAGGTGCATTGGATAACCCAAATGGCATCACCATCCATTCATACAGTCCATTTTTTTATCTTGAAAGCAATCTTCCATTCATCTCCTTCCTGGATTCGAATCTAATAGTATCCACTACATAGGTAAATTTTTCTAAAGCATCATGCTCCAGCTAGCACATCTATCATATCATCAAGACTTGGAATTGGAAATCGATACTTTATTGTAATTTTATTGATTACCCTACTATCCACACATATCCGCCATGTATTATCTTTCTTTGGAATCAACAATGCAGGAGTTGCGTAAGGACTCATATTTTCTCTAAAAATCCCTTATTTATCAGTTATGTCACTTGTCTATTCAACTCCTCATTCTGCATGGGACTCATCCTATAGGCTACCTGATTTGGAAGATTTTATCCTCGAATTATATCAATATGATGTTGGATATCCATTTTTTGGGGTAATCTATTTGGTAACTCTTCTAGCATGACATTTGTATACTCTTTCAATATCTTTGCTACTATAGGTGGTATAGAAACATCTTCAGTATCCACCTTATTTGCTATCAAAAATAACAAAACTTATCTTATTTCATCCTTGTGATAAATTCCTTAGTCGTTAATAGGCCTTTGTTCTATCCTTCTTCCTTATGTGGTAATAGGACCACTTTTACTCCATCCTTCTAGAATGTGTAAGTATTCCTACCTCCATCATGGATTGTCTTCCTATCATATTACCAAGGCCTCCCCAATAACAAGTGACATGCATCTGTTAGAATTACATCACACCATACTTCATCCTTGTAGGTAGCCCCAATTGAAAACTTAACTAGACACCTCGTATCTACAGTTATCTCATTCCCTTTCTTGAACCATAATATGCGGTAGGGATACGGGTTCTTCTCACACTTCAAGTTAATTTTCTTGACCATTTCATCTTAAACCATATTTTCACAACTACCACTATCAATAATCATTTTACATACCTTTCCTCTAGATGTGTACCTAGTTTGAATTATATTCGTATGTAGCCAAGAATCACCACCATCATTGTTTTCCACTTTCTTATTCCTTGGTATGATCATCGTCCACCTTATCATGGGATTTTCTCCGATGTCTGTAGCAACTTCTGCCTTAGTTTGTTCTTCTACCTCAACCATATTTATTATAGCTTATTCTCCCTATCTTATTTCTTGTGTAGGATAGTGTGGACACTCATAATCTTTATGCCCTTCCTCATTGCATCTATAACATATGTATGGTCTTCGTAAGCCATCCCAACTTCATCCTCTACCATAACCTATTCCTCTTTGAGATACTTCACCTCTTTTGTGGTTAACTTGATTCTGCCCAGACTCTTCTTGTTTATTTGTACTAGAAGATTCTTCCTTTGAGGGATACCATATGACTGAAGGTGATAATGGTCCTTTCTTCACTCCTTTTCTGAAGTTACTTCTCTTATGTTTCTCTTCTTATTTTAATGCTATTTTATATGCATCCTCTACACTATGGATCCAAAGCATACTTAATTCATATTGTATGGCATAGCTTAATCCATTCACATAAATTGAAATCTTCTATTCTTTTGAATTTTCAAGACCCACCCGAATTGATAACTTGTAGAATTAATTGGTGTAGTCCTTGATGCTTTGATCCTTTTGTCTAAGGTTATGGAGTCTATGAAATAATGTTTGGGCATAATCTCTGGGCAAGAATTTCTCTTCATTTTTTTTTTTTTTCATTTTACACCAAACTCTTATCTTTTCCTTTCCTTGTCTTCCTCTCCTTCTATAGATGATCCCACAAAATCAATGCATGCTCTTTCTACTTTGTGCATGCAAGTTTCACTTTATTTTCCTCTGAAAGGCTTTTCCACTCAAATAACTTCTCCATGCTATTCAACCAGCCTATCAACTCCTCTGGTTTCAACCCTCATGCATACTTAGGGACATCAATCTTGATTCCATATTTATTTTCTTTCAATGCCCTAATTAGCCTATTATTAGATTGATGCTCCTATGACTTCCTCTATGGTTCTTCCTTATCATTAACCTTTGGCTTATTCTTTGGTTCTTCCTCATCATGAACCTCTGGCTTGTTGTCTCTTTTCACAGTCTCACTATAGGAATCCATATCTGCAAATTCATAAGGATATCTTTCCCTCATGTGGTCCATAATTCTAATCAAATGAGTAACTTGTGATTGCAGCTCCTGCATATTCCTATTGATTTGCGCATAACCTCCTCTTCCTCTTATCATTCTAATATGATGTGTTATTCTAAAAAAAAATATGAATAATAGAATAATTGTAATCGACAAGATTACATTCCCTCCCCAGCAATATCCAACTTGATCTGATACAAAATGGTGTAAATCTAGTTGCAAGAGGTTAGAAAAAGAACCTCAAATCATATGAAATTGTGACAAAAATAAACAAATCAAAAGATAAAATTTGCAATCACTCAAAATTTACAATAGATGAAAATAATCTGATAAATGCTTTCTTTCTCATTCCTGAATTTCCCCCTTTACAATGCGATACCAAGGGAATATATATCCCAAAATAAATTCTAAAACAAAACCCTAAATCTTAAGCCCTAAAAAAAAAAAATTTAAAAAATTATTATTTTTAATTTATTTATTTATTTTATTATTTTATTTTCTAGGCTATTTCATCTTTAGTGCCAAAACCTAAATCACCCAAAAAAACTTAGATACCACTAAAAATTGATATGCACCTTCATATAATCTATATTAAGCCTCCTAGAAAATTTCAACACCTATCCATGCCAAAATAAGAAGTTGTTATAAAAAACAATTTCTTCCAAATAAAAAAAAACACTAAATCCCATTTTTGGGACACTATATGAAGGAATTAGAAATTGAAAAAACAACTAGATGACTAGAGTGGTCTAGACCATGGCATTTTCACCTCTTTATCTAACTCCCAAAAAAAATTCAAGCCAATCCAACGGTCGAATCAAAATTTATGTCATCTGGAAGATAGGCTCCTGCATAAGATAGGATATCCTTCTCAAGCTATCCAACTCTAACAACCAATGCTAGTTGCTCCTTCAGTATGAAAACTTGCCACACAAAACTATAGAATATTCATCTTGAACTTGTTCACTATGAAATGCTATCATGGAAACTACCGTCTACATCACCAATGCTACAACACAACAATGCTAAGTTAGGCTACGCTAATAATTCTCAATGAGTATTCAATTATAACATGGACAATCCTTCCCCAAGACAACTCACAAGCCACTCTCTAGGTCTTAGCTAGGCACACATGCTCGAAGGCCAATAAAATATCCATTATAATATCCTTTGATCTTCCAACAAAAAATCCTAATGCATAAGAACAAGTAACCTCCATTCATGCTTGCTACCCTCTTCATGCACAACCCACCATCACACAAGAGAAAGAACATTCCTAGATAGTGCACACACAATGCTAGCTAATATTTCTAGTATGATACCTTATCACATAAGAGAAAAATATGATTCCTTCCAACATGGCACACCCACTACACAAGGGATGATGATATTCAATGGCTATCCAACATAATGCCCTCATAGGTCCTCTAGAATTCTCCAAGCACCACTATACCATAGTCTAAAAACATCATACAATGACAAGGTAAACTAGTCCATATAGTCCCTTCCAGGTTGGTACACAAACAAGCCCACATAACATGTCACAAGGACATGATACATCAGTCCTCATAGTCCCTTTATTTTGGTACACAAGTAAGCATTCCACGCATAGAACAACACAAGAATAAGGTATCAAAACCATGTCATCACTCCTTTCAACACTTCCTCCTAAAGTACATGAGCAATATGTATGCCATCCTTCATACTAGATTTATTTGCATAAAAATCCCACTCAAAAAATAGGTTTATTGTAAACCCAAAATACCCTTGCTCTTCTTAGATCGAGCTAAACCTTAATAACAAAGGCGTTACCCTAAACCTAATACCCATGCTCTTATACCTGATGAAGAGATTGGTAAACCTATTCTAGAGATATTAATGCAAACAAAATTGTAAAATAGAAGTAAAATTAATATGCATACACAATAAATACGAATATTTATCCTAGAAATCCTTTATCGAGAAAAACCAACAAAAACACAGTCACTTCTCTTGTTTTTCTTGTTATTGTGCTTATTATGATACTCTCTCTCTATGTATATATATGTATACATATAATTGATTTGGTAAAGGAGTACATACATACATGCATACATATATACATGTACATACATACATACATACATACATACATATATACATATATAGGTATCTTGCAACACCTCTTGCAACACCAAAAAATAAGTCCATGGACTAAAATAAGAGTGCCCAAGAATAAGATAATGGGATAAAACCATTCATACCTACTAATTTAAGGAGGCTTCCTACAAATAAGACCATGCATTTTTTACCTTCATGCAAAGGATATAATATATCCAACATAGAATATGAAACTCTCAATAGACAAATACACATATCTTTAGAAAAATGAATTTGCAACAAACAACTCTATAGATCTCTAAAAAATGGACCCCTTCATAGATTTCTCAACTTAGTACAACTTCAGTGATAAAAAATCCCATAGGACTTCAAAAAAGGATCCCTCAACATACAAGTCCACATATCTCCTAAAATTAATTTACTATGGACATTCTAAAAATTGTATTCATCCATTAACTTGACTTTATTAATGTCATTCATCCTTTTCCACTAGATGGAGTACATTTGGATGGATCTCATCTAGCGGTATTCAAATTTTATCTTTCCCTATGATATCTCCCTAATTGGCTAGCAAATAAACCATCCCATTATATCTCTATACACATGTACCACTCAAAATTATTCTAATGAAATCACGGATCTTAGAGTATTTGTTACTATGTATAACACTCTCCAAATCTCCATCAACCTTTCTTTGAGGTAATTAACAATATCTAGTGAGTATCCATCAATATTTTAATATCCTAATCCCCAACTGAACTGACATATTTATGTTAGAAATATTGAGTTGTCATTTATGTCAAAGGCAGAAATATTTTCAAGGATGAAATTTTGATGTCAAAGGAATAAATATCTTCAAAGATGAAATGCTGATGTCAAACGTAGAAATATCTTCAAGGTTGAAATGAATTTCAAGGCAGATATCTTCAAGGGTGCTTTAATATTTAAATGAAATATTTAAATATTAAAGTGGGAGGTTTATATTTAAATAAAAGGATTTAAATATAGTCTAAATATATAAAATGTTAAAATAATAATGGGCTGACCTCCTTAAGCTCACCATGCAAAAGTAAAATTAAAATTCAAATATTTAAATATTGGGCCAACTTACTTGGGCGTGAATTACAAGCATATAAATATTATCACTAATTCACTTTGGAAAATTGGGAAGGCAAGATTCGATTAATCCATCATGGTGAGTGCGAGTAGTGTGTAGAAGAAAAGGGAGGAAAGGAGCACAAATTTTTGTGGGATAGCAATGCATACCTTAAATGTTTGATTGTGCCACTTTGGTATCAACCAGGTGGTTAGCTCAGTAGGTTTCTCAACTCATGTTAGAGTGCTATTGTACCAAAGGTTCAAGGGTTGAAACCCCTCGGTGACTATTTTGTTTTGGTTTTGTTGTTTAGAGTAGTGCAACGATGAAGTCAAATATTATATCATGCCTTTTTGGTTTTATCCATTGGGTTACCCTAGTTAGTTATCTAGCCCATGTTAGGACACTATGGTGTAGAAGGTTAAAGGGTCAAATCTCTTTGACGCCCATTTTGTTGAAGAGTTTGAGACAACACAACAAAGGAGTTAAATATTTTTTTATGCATTTTGATTTCATTTGTTGTAGTAGCTCAATTATTCATGAGCCCATGTTAGGGCATTACGCTTCTAGATATAAGG
Organism: Wollemia nobilis; assembly: GCA_028583015.1. Classification (NCBI taxonomy): domain Eukaryota; kingdom Viridiplantae; phylum Streptophyta; class Pinopsida; order Araucariales; family Araucariaceae; genus Wollemia; species Wollemia nobilis. The sequence continues at coordinate 7,792,681 of JAQPPZ010016348.1, forward strand.
GGATCAAATCTCATCTGCAACTGTGAAAGGTAATTATCAATTTTTATTTTATTAAATTTAATAAAAGGGAGATATAAGGGTCATGGTGTTAGTATAAAGTTTCATTTTTGCAATTTAATAAAAGGAAGGTATAAGGATCATGGTGTTAGTATAAAGTTTATTTTTTTTGCAAATTAATAAAAGGGAGATATAAGTGTCATGTTGTTAGAATAAATATTTATTTTGTATTTTTTAAAAGGGAGATATAAGGAATTATTTTTAAGCTTTATTGTGTATATTTTTAGAAGTGATAAGGGTTTAAAGTGGTTGATTTAATATTCAAATAAAGAAGGAAAATAGATAATTATTGACCAGATATGAAAAGCACATGCACGAGGAAGACCATCATTATTGAGGTGGATTTGGAGGGCACATATTTGAAATAAGTCAAGGCTTCAAGGAATAGAATAAGAGGATTATGTGCACATATTCACCCAAGCATTCATTTTACAAGGAAGGATAATTCAGCCATTTCAAGAAGAAGAAAATGTGCACATGATAGTGGAATAAGAGCAAGGTATTAGCATCTCCATGTCAACACACAAGTAAGTTATCTATGCTAGACTTGAGCTACCTTTAAAATGTAATAAATATAAGATATGTGGAAGGGATAAACTTAATGAATGTGAAGAACATATTGGCCATTTGAAGCTTACTACTTTAGTCCATATCATTCTCTATATGTTCTTGAAGTTAGAATAATTATGGGTAGAATATGTTTGTATTGCTTTTAGTTGAAGAAAGCAAACTCAAGAAAAGGTGAAGAACTTGATGCCATTATAGATCATATTTGTATGCAAGATTTGTGCATTGTTTATGACTGGATTTGGGAGTAGCTGAATAGTGTTTGTGAGCAAATTTGGTCATAGTTTATGAGAAAATTTATGAGAAAATTTGTACATTTATGACTGGATTTGGGAGTAGATGAGCAATATTTTTAAGTACATTTGAGCATAGTTTATGAGCAGATTTGAGAATTTTTGGTGAGCAGGTTTTCGAGCAAATTTGAGCAAGTTTTTTAGGTAGATTTGAACAATGTTGGTTAGCAAGTTTTGGAGAAAATTTGAGCAGGTTTTGTGAGAAACTTTTTGGAGTAGATTTGAGCAGGTTTTGTGAGACGGTTTATGAACAATGTTTGAGGATAGACCTAAGAATATTTTTATACCAAACTTGAGCAAGGGGATTTATGTCTCCTATGGATTGGTGTCCATGAAATTGAGAAAGGGAATTGATGTCTCCTATGGATTGGTGTCCATGAACTTGAGAAAGGGGATTGGTGTCTCTTGTGGATTGGTTTCCACAAAATTGTATAGAGGATTGATGTCTCCTATGGATTGGTGTCCACAAACTTGTATAGGGTATTGGTGTCTCTTGTGGATCGGTGTCCACAAACTTGTATAGGGGATTTGTGTCTCTTGTGGATTGGTGTCCATGAAGTTGTATATAGGATTGGTTTCTCTTGTAGGTTGGTACCCATGAGATTTATTGAAAAAAATATATAAGTAATATTTTATCATGGTTTTCTTCTAAGAGGGCGTTTCCACGTAAAAAGGTTTTTCTCTCATGCACGTGGTGATTTGTGCTTTTTTTCATTCTTGCATTGTTATAACTTAAAGTTATTACTTTGGAAATAAAAGAGAAAAGTTTTATATTATACTATTCACCCCCACTCTCAGTATAAGATTGTGTTCTTAACTTTACTCCTACCAACACCAGTATATATTTAGCCTAATAACTAGTCATAATGTCCAAGTAGTCACTCATCTCTTTGATCACCATTCAATGGATATCCCTTAGCATTACTTCTTTGTCCTTCCCTAGATTTACTTTAGAATACACATAAAAATTTAGTTTCATCCATCCTTGTTTTTGTGGTTTACACTTGGTCATGCTCCTCAAGCCTCCTCAAGGATTTTTGTTCACCCTAACTAGACTTAGTTTCCAATTTTCACTTAATTTAGCCTCCTCCAATGACTCTAAACTCTCATGCACTTTCAATGTTTTAAGATTCTCCATTATGTATTCTATGATGTGTTCTCTATTCCTGGTTGTAGATATCTTCCCCCCTTTAAAAATACTTTTATTTCTCTCTAGCCAAACTCCTTAAGCATAACGAAAGGGAATAAAATTAAATTTTTTTATTTAATATTATAATTTTAAAAGGATTATCCCACTATTCTATCCATCCTACAATGCTATTTGGAAAGACCCACTCCATCCTCATTTTATTTATTATATCATACAATATTTGAAAGGAGTAATTACATTCTAGTATTATATGACTCATTGATTCCTCCCAAGCTTCACATAGGAAACATCTATTAGTGAATTGAAAACCCCTCTTATGAATGTTATCTATTTTTAAAATCTTGTTTTGCACTACAAGAAAAAGAAAAATTGTTAACTTTGTAATTGCTTTGATACCTTATGTTTGATCCAATTGAAAGCTTTCTTCAAGAAATTCAAATGATATATCATATGCTTATTTAATAGTGAACAAATTTTCCTCGGGAGCTCCCATATTAATGTATCATGAAGAAAACAAGCTTCTACTGAGAGGGGGGGTGAACATTATAAGAACACTTTTTACTTTTATTTCTAAATTAATACTAAGCAATGTGTAGATAGCAATATCAATAGCAGTAATCAAAGCAATGCACAAATCACCACACACACCATATTTTATGTGGTTCAATCAATGTGGGCTAATCCACGGAGAAAATATTTCACTAAAATTTTCTCAATCAATCTCTTGGGAATCATTCCCAATTACAATGTTTATGGACCTCTATCCAAAGGAGACACCAATCCCCTAAATCAAGTTTGTGGATCTCTATCCATAGGATAACTTCTTCTCCTCTACTCTGGTTGGTGATCCTCTAGAATACTACTACCTCCACTGCACAAACGTATGGATATCTCTCCACTAAAGACTCTTGTCCCAACTCATAAGACCTATCCTCACTGCCCTAGCTGATGGATATATATCCACTAGATATCTCTATCCTCTCTGCTCTGTCACCTCCAAATATTTATCTCAAAACTTCACTAAACATAGTCCTTCAGTGTAGCACAAATCTACTCAGCAAGTCCACACAAAACTTGCTCAAATATGCTCAACAAGTCCACACAAAACTTGCTCAAATTTGCTAAAAAATTCCACACAGAACTTTCTCAAATATGCTCAAAAAGTCCACACAAAACTTGCTCAAATCTGCTCAACAAGTCCACATAGAAATTACTCAAATATCCTCAACAAGTCCACATAGAACTTGCTTAAATATGCTCAACAAGTCCACACAGAACTTGCTCAAATATGCTCAATAATTCCACATAGAACTTTCTCAAATATGCTCAACAAGTCCACAAAGAACTTGCTTAAATCTGCTCAACAAGTCCACACAGAAATTTCTCAAATATGCTCAACAAGTCCACATATAACTTGCTCAAATTTGCTTAACAAGTCCACATATAACTTGCTCAAATATGCTCAACAAGTCCACACAAAACTTTCTCAACTCTACTCAATAAGCTCACTCAGAACTTGTCCAATCTGCTCAATAAGTCCACACAAAACTTATTCAAATATTCTCAACAAGCTCACTCATAACTTGTCCAATATCATAGAAACATAAAGAGAATTGGTAGAGACTCAATATGTTCTACACTCAAAGCTCAATCACTTTCTTAACTCAATTCAGAATATATAATAGTTTGTTTTATGGAACTTGAACAATCACTTCACACAACCACTTGACCAGGCTCAACCAATTCTACTCAACCAATTACTCAAGAAACAACCCTTGCTTACAAACCCTAGTCCAAGAAAGTAAACACCAACTCAAAATTTTTCCAACAATGCTCAATCACAAATCTCACATAACAATGATACTCATGTTCTTTTCAAACCCTAGTTCAAGTTGTTTTCACAATCAATGTCTTCAACAACAATGCTTATACATCAATATTCACATAACAATGATACTCATGTTCTTTTGCACAATACTAACTCAAGTTCTTCAAACAACCAATGGTTTCAACAACAATGCTTATACATCAATATTCACCTAACAATGATACTCATGTTCTTTTGCACAATACTAACTCAAGTTATTCACACAACCAATGGCTTCAACAACAATTATTATAAAACAAGGTTTTAACAACAACTCTTTATTCTAGAAAACCTTGAAGCATGAGCTCAACACTCTTGAAAAGGAAACCCTAATCAAGTCCTTTTCACTCCAAAATTATTTTCAGAAAACCAATAAATCAACTCAACTAAGGAATAATGTGTCCATACCTTTTTGCTTGACAAGGTGTAGATCTCACAAATCTGTCACACTCACAACTACTTCTTTGCTAATATCAATAAGGGTTAGAAGATAATAATTTTCTCAACACAACACAATAAAAAATGATATCAAACAAAATACACCTTATCACTCCAACTTTAAAATAGTATCCAATACCCTCATAATAATCTCTTTGGCAAAAATCCTTTTACAAATAAAATCAAAACTCACTAAAATTCAAAACCTCTTATTACCTTATTACTCCAACTTAAAAAAAATATATCCCCTTTTACAAATCACAATTAAAAACATAACAATTTTCTATTCACTCCTTATTTCTCCTAACCACTAATTTTATTGCCTAACTAAAAACCCTTTAAGAAAATCCCTTATAACACCTAATAAAGGCTTTAATTAAAACTTTAGGCAATAAAAATTATTTTAAAAAATTACCTTTGCCTCTCAACATGTTTTGAACCATTGACCTTTGCCTTTGTGAACGCCCTAGTCATGGGCTCCTCAACCATGTGCGCTCAATGCACATTGAGAGCTAAAAATATCTTTGCGCACTATATTCCTCCTAGTGCCTTAAACGACAAACATGAAAACTCAAACCTTTCCCTTTGTGCACGCACTCCTCGGGATTCAAACGTAGATTTGTCTCCCCATACACACCTTAGCAAAAACGTGCACTGCCAATGGACCACCATGTCCAACTTGTCTTGGTAATAAATCTTACTCCACTATAACCCTTGCACATAAGACAAAAAAACATTCGTCTTCTTCCTCACCCGAAACTTCGAATCACACGCAATTTACTTTGTCACATTAATTAAATTCAATGAGGGGTAATTTGCAAGGTCTTTTGGCCTCCCTTTTATACATGAATATTTCATTGTCTTCAAACGTCGGTGCTCCAATTTTTTTGATGACGTCGGTGCATTTAACCTTTGTAATTTATAAATGATTTAAATTCCAAGGAATTTAAATTTTATAAATTATAATTATAACCTTTTGCTTTTAAGAGCTCTTATTGCATAACTTTGTATTGATGATATTTATTTATAAAATTTTATTTCCTTCTGAATTTAAATATTTTATAAGATAAATATTAGACCTCCTTTGAACTTTGCAATAGGCCTCCTTGGGTATTTATGAAAACCATTTTTAACTTATGCTCTCATATAATATTAAAATATTATGGAGCCCTTTTGCCTTTAACTTTTTCACTATTTAAGCTTCTTCTTGTATATTAGTGACACCTTTGACAACTTTATTTCTTGTCGAATTCCTTGACATTAATGATGACTTCATTTGGTGACATCAATGACAACTTTTGACGTAGTCACTCAAAATGTACAACAATCTCCCCCTTTGTCATTGATGGCAACCTAAATTATTTTTACCTAAAACTTGATGTGTATTTTATTCTTCTCCCCCTGGGACATTGCTCCCCTTGGCTCAAAACTCTCTCAATTATCAAGTCTCTCTCCCTTACTCAAATCTCTCTCCCTTTGACATCAATGAAAAAGGGTCACATTTGGGGCTCGAGGCTAAGGATGAGCCTCTTAGCTTAGCTCCTCCCCCACATTCTATTGAGGTGATTAATTTTGGGGTGGGATTATTTCTATTCCTAGAAGGCATTGTTCTTTACCTTTATCCTCTTCTCTTCTTTTATGAGTTTTCTGATTCCTCTGACTGTTTATATCCATATCCATGTTCTTGTCCATGTCAGCATTCCTGTCTCTATTCCTATTCTTGTTCATATCCATGTTTCTATTTATGTTCCTATTCTTATTCACATTCATGTTACTGTTCCTATTCATGTTCTTGTTCCTGTTCATATCCATGTTCTTGTTTCTATTCTTGTTCATGTTCACATTCATTTTCCTATTCCTATTCATACCTATTTTTGGAACTGATCTTCATCACTTTGTTGTGTGACCATCATTATTGCACTTATAACACTTAATTTTATTATTCCTTGTAGGTGCAAATATCTTAGGATTTATTCTAGTGAAGCCATATCCTCTTATGTCATGAACCCTGCAATTTATTACCTTGTGACCAAACTGAATACATGAGTAGCAATACCCATGAAAAATTTATTTGTTCCTAATATATTTTCTTACATGTGTCCTGCATTATGAAGCCATGTGCCCAAACCTATGACATGAAAATCATCTTCCATTGAATATTCCTTGTCTTGACCTCATTGGTCTCCTATTCTAGTTGTTTTTCCATATGTATCTTCTTTGTGCATTATTCCTATTTTTGTTGAACTCTCTATTGTCCAACTCATCCTCTGATGTCTCACTTTATTTCACACTATCTTCTTCTAAAGTATCTTCATCTGAAGTTTCTTCTCCTCCAAAACTTGAAGTTGAATCTCCTTCCCATTTATTTTGAACCTGTTCAAATCCAAGACCTGTTTTGTTTGTTGACCTTCTTTGTACCTTGACTATCTTATCCATAATATTTGAGCTATTATTGAATCCTTTCATTTTTATCTTGAAGTCCTCTAAATATTCTTTTAGTAGTGTCACTTCTTGTGCTAACTTCTCACATTCCAATATTTTTGTTTCTAACTTATCTTTGAACCTTTTTGCCTTAGCCTTTATTTTTCTAAATCCTCTATGAGTAATCTTCTCTCTTCATCACATTATTGAAATTGAATTTCAAGTTTAGAGTGTTTCTTCCTTACCTTATTTACTATTTCAAGGGCATAGATAAGTTATCCCTTTAGATCCTAACCATCCTTTTCTAAAAATTCTTCTATTTTTTACCTTTGTCCATATCTTTATTTTATTTTGGCTTATCTTCTATAGAATCACTTCTTCTTCTAAAGCCATTAGAATATTTTCATCTGGTCCTTCAAGTACATTCTCATATTCATCATAACTAAAACTATAACCATCCCTTGCACAATCATCTTCAAGGTGTCCAAAGTTACCACATCTAAAACACTTGAGAATAACTTGAGTCCTTTTCTTAATCGGTTCTTTTTATTCAATCATAAATATGACTCCATCTTTATCATTGTCTGAAAAAATAGCATCACTATCACTTGAATACTTACTTGCATTATCCACATAGTATATTCTCTTTTTTCTTTGAAATAACTTCTTTTCTTGTCTGCTTTTTCCATCCTTGCTTTTATTCTAATGCTTATATCACCTATATGTTTATGATTCCCTGTACCTATGATCCTATTTTTCTTCACCATTTTTGTTCTTAGGTTCTTGACAATCTATTGCAAAATATCCATACTTTCCATAATTTAAACACTTAACAGATATTTTATCTCTAGATATTCTATAGTCCTTATCTCTTCTACCATAGTTAGCTTCTTCATCACTAGATAACTCATTGCTTGATTATGACTTCTTACCCTTTGTATTATTTGTTTCTTTGAATGATGCTTCCTTCTAGGACATAGGATATTTTGTTCTTATCTCAAATGGTGTGAGCATACCAAGGAACTTATCTCTTGTAAAATTATCACCATATATTGATACTTCTATAGCAGAAACATGTTCAATGAATCTATTTGGAAGAGATCTTAATAATTTATCACAAACATCAGATTCATCAATATTCATACCAAGTCCTCACATATTATTAACAATGTCATCAATTAGAATTAGGTAAGCACTAATATTTTCCTGTTCGTTCATTCTTAATTCTTCAAGTTGTCTTTTGAGGTTTTGACTCTTTCTTTTCTTGACACTTTTATCTCCTTCATATATATTTTGCAATTTATCCCACATCTCTTTTATAGTTTGAAAATGCATAACTTTCATAGACTTTGTTCTATGCAAACTCACAAGTGCATTCATTGCTTTTGAATTATAGTTCTGTAGAACCTTACCTTCCTTATCTATAGGAGGATTGATTAAGGGATCATATCCAAATTCCACTGAATCCCTAATTTCATTGCCAAGTGCCATCAAGTAGATCTTCATCATCATACTCCAATACATATAGTCACTTACATAAAAAATTGGTGCTAAATTATTTGAGGACACTTCCTTAGGATCCATTGTGTTCTTGCTAGCCTTTCCTTCAATATGTTAAAATCTTCTAAAGGAACCTGCTCTGATACCAATTGAAGAACACACGCTTATACTAAGAGGGGGGTGAACAGTATAAGACCACTTTTTACTTTTATTTCCAAATCAATATTAAGTAATGTGTAGATAGCAATATCAATAGTAGTAATAAAATAAATGCATAAATCACCACACACACCACAATTTACATGGTTCACCCAATATGGGCTACTCCATGAAGAAAATATTTCACTAAAATTTTCTCAATCAATACCTTGGGAATCCTTTCCAATTAAAATTTTTATGGACCTTTATCCAAATGAGACACCAATCCCCTAAATCAATTTTGTGGATCTCTATCCACAGGAGAACTCCTCCTCTGCTCTGGCTGGTGATCCTATAAAAGACTACTACCTCCACTACACTAGCTTCTGGATCTCCCTCCATTGAAGACTCTTATACCCACTCAAAATACCTATCCACACTAACCTGGTTGATGGATCTCTATCCAATGGAGAACTTTGTCCTCTCTGCTCTATTACCTCCAAAGATCTATCTCAAATTTACACTAGACATAGTCCTTCTGTATAACACAAATATGCAAATCAAGTCCACATAGAACTTGATCAAATCTGCTCAACGATTCCACACAAAACTTTCTCAAATATACTCAAAAATTCCACATATAAATTGCTCAAATCTGCTCAACAAGTCCACATTGAAATTGTTCAAATCTTCTCAACAATTCCACATAGAACTTGCTCAAATATGCTCAACAAGTTCACATGGAACTTGTTCAAATATGCTAAACAATTTCACATAGAACTTGCTCAAATTTTTGCTCAATAAGTCCACATAGAACTTTCTCAAATATTCTCAACAAGTCCACATATAACTTGCTCAAATATGCTCAACAAATTCATACAAAACTTGCTCAAATTTGCTCAACAAGTCCACACAGAACTTGCTCAAATATGCTAAATAAGTCCACATAGAACTTGCTCAAATATGCTCAATAAGTCCACACAGAACTTGCTCAAATTTTACTCAAAAATTCCACACAAAACTTGCTCAAATATTCTCAACAAGTCCACATAGAACTTGCTCAACTTTGCTCAACAAGCTCACTCAGAACTTGTCCAATTTGCTCAATAAGTCCACACAAAACTTATTCAAATCTTCTCAACAAGCTCACTCATAAATTTTCCAATATCATAGAAACATAAAGAGAATTTTTAGAGACTCAATATGCTCTACACTCAATGCTCAATCACTTTCTTAACTCAATTCAGAATATAGAATAGTTTGTTTTATGAAACTTGAACAATCACTTCACACACCCACTTGACTAGGCTCAACCAATTCTATTCAAACAATTACTCAAGAAATAACCCTTGCTTACAAACCCTAGTCCAAGCATGTAAACACCAACTCAAAATATTTCACAATGTTGAATAACAAATATCACATAACAATGATACTCATGTTCTTTTAAAACCCTAGTTAAAGTTCTTTGCACAACCAATGTCTTGAACAACAATGCTTATACATCAATATTCACATAACAATGATACTCATATTATTTTGCACAATACTAACTCAAGTTGTTCACACAACCAATGGTTTCAATAACAATGTTTATACATCAATCTTCACCTAACAATGATACTCATGTTCTTTTGCACAATACTAACTCATGTTCTTCACACAACTAATGGCTTCAACAACAATGCTTATAAAACAAGGTTTTAACAACAACTTTTTATTCCATAAAACCTTGAAGCATGAACTCAACACTCTTGAAAAGGAAACCCTAATCAAGTCCTTTTCACTCCAAACATATTTTCAGAAAACTAATCAATCAACTCAACTAAGGAAGAATTTGCCCATACCTTTTTTCTTGACAAGGTGTAGATCTCACAAATCTGTCACACTCACAATTACTTCTTTGCCAATATCAATAAGGGTTAGAATATAATAATTTCCTCAACACAACACAATACAAAATGATATCAAACAAAATACACCTTATCACTCCAAATTTAAAATAATATCCAATACCCTCATAATAATATCTTTTGCAAAAATCATTTTTTCAAAATAAAATCAACACTCACTAAAATTAAAAACCTCTTATTACCTTATTACTCCAACTTAAAAATAATATATCCTCTTTTATAAATCACAAGTCATCACATAACAATTTGTTGTTCACTCCTTATTTCTCCTAACCACTAATTTTATTGCCTAACTAAAAACCTTTTAAAAACCCCTTATAACTCATAATAAGGGCTTTAATTAAAACTTTAGGCAATAAAAATTATTTTAAAAAATCATCTTTGTCTCTCAACGGGTTTCGGACCCTTGACCTTTGCCTCTGTGGACACCCTAGCCGTGGGCTCCTCAACAACATGCGCTCAATGCACGTTGAGAGCTAATAATATCTTTGAGCACTATATTCCTCCCGACACTTTAAATGACAAACACAAAAACTCAAACCTTTCCCTTTGTGCATGCACTCCTCGGGATTTAAACATAGGTTCATCTCCCTACAAACGCCTTAGCATTTAAACATAGGTTCATCTCCCCACAAACGCCTTAGCAAAAACGTGTGCTGCCAATGGACCACCATGTACAACTTATCTTGGGCACCAATATTACTCCGCTATAACCCTTGCACATAATACAAAAATTCATTCATCTTCTTCCTCACCAAAAACTTCAAATCGCACATGCAATTTACTTTGTCGCATTAACTAAATTCGATGAGGGGTAATTTACAAGGTATTTTGGCCTCCCTTTTATACAAGAAGCTGCCATTATCTTCAAACGTTGGTGCTCCAAATTTTTTGATGACATCAGCACATTTAAACCTTTGTAATTTATAAATGATTTAAATTCTAAGGAATTTAAATTTTATAAATTATAATTATAACCTTTGGCTTTTAAGGCCTTGTCTTATTGCATAACTTTGTATTGATGATATTTATTTATAAAATTTAAATTCCTTTTGAATTTAAATATTTTATAAGATAAATATTAGACCTCCTTTGAAATTTGCAATAGGCCTCCCTGGGTATTTATGAAAACCCTTTTTAACTTATGCTCTCATATAATATTAAAATATTATGGAGCCCTTTTGCCTTTAACTTCTGCACTATTGAAGCTTCTTCCTGGATATTAGTGACACCTTTGACAACTTTATTTCTTGTCGAATTTCTTGACATTAATGATGACTTCATTTGGAGACATCAATGACAACTTTTGACTTAGGGACTCAAAATGTCCAGCATATCATGCTAATATTGATACATGTATGTTGTCTTCTTGTTTTCTTGAAAATTATGTTAGTTGATATTTATGTTTAGTAGATTTTATAAGAATTCATATATAGTATATTTATTACATTATTGCTATAGAATAACAAAGGAAGCCACCTAATTAAAAGTTGAGTGTCATTGTTGTTACAAGCAATACTTAAGCATTAAAATTCATATTATAGATATGTAAAGGATATTAATGAGAAAAAGGATGATCTTACTCCAATTTAGTACAAACACTATATTTCAATAAAAATGGAATCTAAATACTTGGTAATCATTAAATATAACATTGAAAATATTTACTTTGCTCTCTCTTTTTACATTTTCATTTTCTCATCTAAGTGGATACCATTGTGTTGGAGATATTATATTATTTGGTAAATTACCATGGGGTACATTTGTAATTATTAGTTTAGGGGTGCATTTTATATATGTATATTATAGGTTTCAAGTATGCAAATGAATATTCACACGAGATGTGACAATATGTAAATTAAAGAGTCATGAGAGCTTTGTCATAATATGAGAAATGTGAAAGGATGCATCTCATGGATTCTAGAGAACAAAAATAGTTGAGATTATTGAAGAGTCACTTATAAAATTATATATTATATACAAAGATCAATGCAATGTAATCAGGTTTTTATTATTGATAATTTATGAATATAATAGTGATATTTCTTATTGTGAAATAATGATGTTATTGCTTATCATAATTATAATAAATTTATATTGGAGACATTTTCTTGGCATATTTGGAAGAGAAAACTAGGGCATCAGCTGGGTATCTGAAGATATTTTTGGTTGTTGTGGAATTTAAGATAAAATTGTTGCCCCAAGAGGACCCAGTTGAGACACCTCTAGATCCTCTTTTAGAGATAAATAGTTCTTTTGCATATTTTTTAAAGGATAAATTTCCAGCAGATATTGAAGAAGCACAAAAAATTGTATGAAAAATAATCTTTACGGTTGCTAGAAATAGATCAACATCTCAATGAGTTAATGGATGCTTGCCATAGACAGAATCAAGGCCAAATATTTTCATTGAGCAAAGTATGGTAGAAAAGAAAAATTATATAGAGCCAATAATGATTTGATCTATAAATTCATGGGTATTCACCCTACCCTAAATTTTTTGCATTCCTAGGTTCAACAAAACTGAGAGCCTCTTGGTGTGTATTCTTTGTGGTTTATTAGCAATGAATATTTTATTGTTAGGTTTTCTTCACTTGCCAATAGAAATAGGTATTTTGAATCAAAAAAGAGGAATCTTGGTCCAACAAGGATAATTTGTTTAGCCCTAGAGAGTGGGATTTGATCCTCGAATTGAACCCACTATTGTCCAGGTTTGGATTAGTTTGTATGCACTTCCAATGGAGTTTTTGGAGTGAGCAGGTATTGGAAATTATTATTCACTTGGAAGACATTTGGGTGTTTACAAAGACACAATGGAAGGAAACACAATCATTTATGCTATATTATACATGGAAATGGATCTTAGCTAACCTTTTCCAACAGAGGTTGAACATGAACTTGTAGGACTATCTTGGATTCAACAACTAGATTATGAGGCATTGCCTTTAAGGTTTAGATTTTACCATAAATATGGGCATTTGTCCTGATCTTGCACAAAAAATATGAACATAAAAATGGATGCTCCTATGGGAATGTTAAATATTCATAGGAGGTTAAGTCAACAATCACTAAACAAACAATCAATATTTCTAAGGGCAAAGAAGCACATGGATATGGTTTTGAACATTTCAAAAGAAAGAGAAGGCAAAAGAAAAAATATGGTAAAGAGCAAACCCAACTCAAGCCCTCCACTAGGTATGATATATTCAAGACACTAGTGGACCAAGAAGAAGAACAACTCATGGAGTGGATCGGAATAATATAAACAATAGCATCCATGTTCAAGCCCTTCTTTCACCTCCTCCAATATTAGAGTAGGTAATTGAGTGTAGTGAGTTACCACAATCAAATATTGTAGGGGTATTGATAGTGCATAACCAAGAGCAGTTGATAATTAAGGATGTCATCATGGGTATAGCAGAAAATAACAGAGAAATGCCAACTCTAGGGATAACTCAACTGGAAAAGAGATAAAAAAATATTAGCTCTAAAGGAGTGGGTAGAAAATCAAATAAGGAATTGATAGTAGTTCAAGGAGATAAACTGATCATTGGAGGATCGATGAGACCAATATATTTTTATTGCTCTCAAGGTAACCAATGATTATACAATCATGGAATGTTAGGGTTTTTAAATAGTAGAACCCATCAATCTATTGTTTGAAGACTCTTAGAAAAATATAAATCAAATTTTTTGCTTATCCAGGAGAAAATAATATCATTGGATCTCATTTATAAAATAGTAAATAGACTTTGAATGGGTGTTTGTCATATGGAAGTGGCTACCCAAGGGGCCTCAAGAGGGATAGTTAATTTTTAGAAATTTCTTGAATGGATGACAATAGAACATAAATCTTGGAGGAATGCCCTCACATTGCATTTGAGGAACAATGTGATAGCTAAGTAGGTTTTAATCACAATTTTTTATGGGGCTCAAAACCTAGATGGTCATATACATCAATGGAAAGCAGTACATAACATGAGAGTCTAAAGGAAGAAGTTAGACTATATTTTTTCTTGGGATTTTAATGCTAAATTATCCTCTAGAGATCAGGAATGAGGAACGCCAATTTTGGACCTAAGAGATAGACTTATGATTGCCCATGTCCATGCATTACACTTGGTGGATATCAAATGCCATGGAACCAACTATACTTGGACTAATAATAGGAGGGGGACACATGGTAGGAAGGTGAAGTTAGATCATTTTTTGGTTTTAGAGAAGGTATTTATGAAATGGAATATAAAATTTTAAATTTTTGAGGGTTCAATTTCTGATCACTTTCTCATTTTTTTGGAAGGGGGATCAAGACAATGTAGCATCACAAGCCATTCAAATTTGAAAAAGTTTGGTTACAAAAAGAGAAACTTTGAAAGAAATTCCACAGTGGTGGGAAGAGGGTCGACCAACATATGTGACAAAAATGTTTAGATTCCACAAGTAGCTTCATGATGTCAAGTATCAACTAAAACAATCGAGGTGAGCTAACAAGATAGACTTCTAGGTTCAAGGAGCTCCATTGGTGGCCAGATGGGATGAGGTTCAAAAATATTTTATGGAAGGAACAATTACAAAGCAATTCAAATAATAGGATGATGCATTGCATAAAGCAGTTGAGGACATTGACAACCAATAGGAGATCTCCTAGAAAAAGAGAGCAAGAACCACTTTGTTATTATAAGGTGATAACAATACCAAAATTTTCCATTGGGTTGTCCATGCTAGGATACAAATGAACAACATGGAAGATCTTCAAGATGAGAATGGATACTCCTTTGATACCATTCAAGGTATGCATTTCCATTCAATGGATTATTTTTCTATACTATTTAAGGAAAGTATGGTGCAAGATGAATAGGCTCAAAAATAAGTTCTTTCTATCATATCCTCTATTATCTCTAAAGAAAAAAATCATACCCTACTTAAACCCAATGATAGAGAGGAACTGAAGAAAGTAGTCTTTGGAATGAGCACAAAAAAAAAACTAGGTCTAGGTGGCTTTCCAATTAAGTTTTTTAGTCCTTCTACGAAAACGTAGAAGAGGATGTAAAGGATGTTATAGAGGAGTCCAAAGGTAGTAAAATAATTATTAAAGCATTAAATCATACTTTTATTGCCTTAATTCAAAAAGGGTAAGAGGAGGTGCATATTTTAGATTATAGACCTATTACCTTATGCAATGTCATATATAAAATAATCACAAAGGTAATGGATGAGTGGCTAAAAACTCTTCTACATAGCATTATCTCCCTAGATCAAGGGGGTTTTATAAAGGGTAGGTAGATATTGGATGATTTTGTTCTAGCTTAGGAGGCAATCCATTCAATGTAAATATCTACTAATAGGAGAATGTTCATAAAATTGAATATTTCAAATGCTTATGATAGGGTGGAGTGGATATTCTTATCAAATATGATGGCAGCCTTTGGTTTCTCTCAGGATTGAATAGAATGGGTCATGAGTTGTGTTTCTACTCTAACATACTTAGTGTTAATTAAGGACCTTCCTTTGCACTTGTTTGGAACTACTTGAGGCCTTCATCAAGGAGATCCTTGTTTCCCTAATATTTTTCTTATATTGGCTAAATGTTTGGGTATATTTATCTTGAGGAGAAGATAACAAGGTTTTCTAACAAGTATAAAGGTGGGTGAGGAAGTTTTTACTCACTTATATTTTTTGGATGACATAGGGTTGGTGGAAGTGGCCAACTTTAGGGAAGCAAGAATGATTAGAGATACACTTAATGTCTACCTTAGGGCCACAGACCAAGTCATCAATGATAAAAAATTCCAAAGTGATCTTTTTCAATCTTCATCAAAGGCTTTAGGACGTAATTTTAGATATCTTGGGATTCACAAGGATTTCTATCCTAGTGGTATACTTGAGGGTCCATTTGCATTTAAAAAAACTAAAAATATATATCTAGAGGAATATTTTGGATTGTATCAAGGAAATAATTAATCATTGATATCACAAATGGTTAAGCTATGTGGGTATATTAATGTTTTTATAGTTAGTCATTCAAGCCATGTCAATTTATAAATTTTCTATCCTTGCTACCCCACATACCATATGGAAAGAGTTGGACAAGATGGCTAGAATATTTTTTTGGATAGGAGTAAAAGAAGAGAGGAAATGAGCCTTAGTAGGTTGGAATGAAGTAATACATACGAAGGTAAAAGGAGGTTTAGTACTAAGGAGATCAAAGTTAAGTAATAAAGCTTTGGCTAGAAAGCTTTACTGGAGGTGGATTTCCCAACCAAATTCTTTATTTAGTAGAGTTTTAACTAGTACATATTTGGGACAGGTTAACCCAAATGAGATGGTTCATTTCTCTTTGGATAGTAATGGGTCCTTAGTGTGGCAAGATCTAAAGTTAGGATCTCTGGTAGTGAAAGATAGATTATTTTAGAAAGTGGGGAGAGGGGAGAAGTTATGATTTTGGATAGATTCATGGGATCAATATCCACCTATAATTGTTGAATTCCTAGAACTGCAACGAGTATAAAAACCATGGAAAGAAGGGGGTTAGGTCCAAATTGAAATTTATTTCAACATAAGTCAGATGCATGATTATAAGTTTAAGTAGTTTAATAAGTTGGATGAGTGGAAAATTTCAATCTCTTCGGAATTAACACCCATCATGACTAAAATATTGGTAGAAATATTTCTCATAGGTAGATATGAAGAGGATGAATTAGCTTGGTGCTATGGGATACTTGGTGTCTACACAGTGAAATATGGATATGATAATATCCTTCCAAAGACTCCTCCTCATGTATATTAGGTTGAGTATTGGAGAAATATTTGGCAGTCCAAGGGTTGGCTGAAAGTAAACTTTTTTACCTAGAATTTCATGCATAATGGAATTCTTACTTTTGATAATATTAGACATAGGGGAATCATTGGTCCATATCAATGTGTTTTATGCTACAAGAGTGAGGAAACATATGACCACTTGATGTTTGAGTGCCCATTCACACTTTAGATATAGGAGAGATGGTTTTTATCTTATAAAATTTGAGCTAATGGTAGTTTGAATAGAATTAATATTTGGGAAATATGGAAGAGGGGTATATTTAAATCTAAATATTTTTGTATCGATTGGAATATTGGATTAAAATTCATTTGGTGGCAAGTGTGGTTGGAGATAAATGGTAAAAATTTTAGAGAAACCTTTTCATCTTTAGATGAATTTTGGTAGGTCATTTGGAGCAAAGTCACAAAAACAATGGTAGTGTATGCTAAAGAGGAAACTCAAGTTTTTATAGGGTGTAATAGGCTAAAATTGATCCATATTAATTTACCCTAAATCAAAAACATTCATAAAATTAACTAAAACTGCCTTCTAATCTCTTACCTCAATTTTTAGGCTCGTATTAAGTTTGTTTCTAACCTCCTGATGATATCGGCTCCATCTAAGCGATATCGGGTGTCCTATCCCAAATCGAACATTATTTTGCAATATCGGATGTCCAATCTTGACCAAAATAGAAAATGCCTAAAACAACAAAATGCCAAAAAAAATTCAACATCCCTTGTCTGTATCTGGTCAACGGTATGGACGTTACAGTATCAGATCAACCAATATCATCCAGTTTGGGAGAGATTATAAATCCTCTTATTTTTTAGCCCAACCTCCCTAAATCACCTTGTCTATTTAATCCAAGAAATCTCAATGGATTCTCCCTGGCTGACTTTCTATCATTCTCGCATCCTTAGTATTATAGTGCATTTTATAGTTTTATACTTTCGTGCAGGTTTTAAGATATGAAATTTTGCATCAGATGGTACGATATGAGATCAGATGTCCAATATCATTAGAACAAGTCCGATCTTATCTACAGGTCACTTGGGGGTATCTGTAGACCTTTGTTTGTATTTCTAACTCTATAGTTTACATTTAAATGTTATTTATCATCTCATATAAGCATTATTTTTCATTTATCACATCTCGTGTTCACCTTCATTTACATTTTATTCCATTATTTCATATTCTAGCATAGATATGCATTGTTTATTTTCAAGTATTGCATGTAGTGAATTCGTATGATCTAATTCATGCTTAGTTAAGTTCATATTATGCTGCAAATCTCTATTTTTACTATCAATTTGTGAAACTGCAGGTTTCTACTCAGGTCGAACCTGCTGATATCATATCGGACTTGTTGATATCAGATCGAATGTATGATATCACCCTGCAACATCCAATATCACCTATAGAAAGAAAAAATGTTCTACATCAGCCATCCAGATTGAGTAAGACTGGAATTTCTTTCATAATTAATAACTACATCTACTTACCTTTTGTACTCTACTGTGTGTTGTATTCATTTAAATATAAATTGCATATAGTAAAGGTTAGTTGCATTTGGCCAAACTAGGTGAATGTGAGTTAATTAAAAGGATCACATAAAAAATACTCCCAACCTAGGCATGGAAACTGCCATATAATGTTTCCTGGTGAACCCACCCAATTCATCAAAAAATCATCAAAGAGGGCATGACATCAAGTGCCTCTCCTCTGAAGTGTAGACCTAGCATTTTTCCATTAACCTTCAAGGCATAGATCCATTATCCTGAATAAAAGGAGTGTAGGAATTTTAGAGCTACATAGGGATAATGGAGAAGGAAGTTGAATTTCAAGAGGGGTAGGATAGTGCTAGTTGGAAACCACCAGCAAAAGGTTAGATTCAAATTAATACTGATGGAGCTACAAAATGTAATCTGAGTAGAGCTAGAATTAGAGTGGTTTGCAATAATCATGTTGAGATAGTGCTCTATTGGGAACTATAAGTTCTAATAAGGGCAATGAACAATGAAGAGAAAGCCTTAGTTATCACATTTGCTTCTATTTGGGTAGTAAAATAAGCTTATAGGAGGATAATCCTAGAATTATATTCTCAAATAATGGTAGGAGCTCTGGTTTGCATGAGGAACTTTACTTTGATGACATGGAGGTTTAGGATTTTTTTCACTCAAATTAAGGAATTATGGAAGTCATTAGATGATGTGATTCTAGCTTAGGTGAGTATAGATCTAAATAAATTGACAAATTTCTTGGCTAAGATGGGTACTAAGAAGGAGGTAGGGGTTTAGTGGCATGGTGACATGGCTATTTAGGATGATATGATTAGGCAGGTTGGTGAGAAAATATAATGTTTAGCTAATTTGGATAACCATTGTAGAAATATGGTTTAGAATATTTGGCTCCAATGTAGATCTTCTTTTATATTTGTAATCAAGTGAACAACCATTATAGAAATATGGTTTAGGATATTTGGCTCTAACGCAAATCTTCTTTTACTATTGTAAAAATGTATTCTCTTTGGCCAAGGTTGGGAGAAATCTCATCCCAACTTGTAAATGATCTTGTTTTAATATAAGTTTTTCAAATTATTTTTTAAAATATTGATGTTATTATATGAATATATTTTAGGTGATTGACATTAGATCTTGGGATATTTACCTATGAAATAATCTAGCAAAATTTCCATCAATGGCATAAAACCCATACTAAGTGGACTTTATGAGAAATAAAAATTTATTGGAGATTACTGGAAGAGTTGAGAAAATATTTGTTGGAGACTATTTTGGAAGAAGTGGATGATTTGAAGTGAATTTGAAGGACTGGAGGTGTTAAGTAAATTGTAGAGAAGATATTACGATGTTAAGGATAATTTTTGTTGAAGGATGATTTGGAGGAATGAAAAAAGAGAAATTTTGTGCTAGAGATATCACTATGAAGAATTAGACGAAAAGAGAACAAGTTGCAAGAAGCAACCAACTTCTAAGAAAAAAAATGAGCTTATTCAAAGAGTAGAAACATGAGACTATTTGAAGGTCAAAAGAGATTGTTGGAAAGTTGTTATGAAGAGGATGATGATGAATGGTGCATTGGCGAATGTGTTGATTTAGATTTATTTGAAGCAAAAATTTTATGACGTCTGAATAAGATAATAGAAAGTGATGGTGAGGAGCTATATTGAAGTGCTTGTATGGTGTTTGAGCTAGAGAAGAGTGAAAACATCTAAGGTAGCAAAGAACATCTATGTGATGTCTAAGCTAGAGAGGAACATAATCATCTAATCTAGATAGGAGTTCCTAAGAAACAAAAGTACCAATCCAGAGAAAAATAAAAGCATCTACATCAAATTTTACCTACGCCAAAGAAGGAAGGAAGAAATTAAATGTCTATTGGACAACTCTTGAGGAGGAAATAATTTTATATAATGCCAAGGAATATTTGCATGTGAAAAGTTTATTTTCCATGTGTGAGAAGAATACAAAAGGTGAGTGCATAAGGTATAGCTAGATATTTTAAACTTAAGTGCACATAACTTATGTTGAATATATAAAGTTCTATGGTAATTTGGAGGTATAAATTTTTAAACATTAAATGATTTATTTTGGAGTTTAAAGGAATAGTTAAATGAAATGGATTATTAAATGAAGGTATAAGGAAATTGAAATTTGGTTTGAAAGTTTTTTATTAAATAATTAATTGGGTGGTATGAATTAATTCATGGGAGACATAAGAAAACAAAACATTTGAAACATGAATTAGAATTGGAATTAAATTTTTTTGGGGGATGAAATTGAAATTGAAAGTTAATTGTAAATTGAATTGGGATATATAAGAGAACTAGATAATTGAATTAATGTTGAATCAAAATTTGAAGATTTATTGATATTGAAAGTTGAAGAAGAGGAATTTAAAAATTAAGAATATTAAAAAAGTCATGACAATGTTAAAAAAAATGGTACAAATTCAAATCATTGCTATATTGACTTAGGTGTGAGTAGAAATATGATTGTTAATAAACAATGGTCTAATATTTTTTAAGAAAAATATAATAAACTGGTTTCTATAGTAGATGATAGGGCATATGAGATCAAAGGACCAGGATATATATTAATCAATTTGCCTGATGCAAAAAGGTATAATTGAAAATGTGTTATATGTGCCATGATTAATGACTAATCTACTCTCGATATCTCAAATAATAGATCAAAATTTGGTGTTTGAGTTCAAATTTATTGAAAATAAAAAGAAATATATTCTTACTAGACAAGGAAAACTCATAGTCTTTGTTTCCTAAACAAATGGTCTATTTACTCTTGATACGTTGTCAAATATGGTTCTATTAGTAATAATGCTAGAAAAAAAAGAACTTTGACATAGAATTCTAGAACATATAAGTGTATATTATATGAATAAAATTAGTAGATATCAAATGGTGGAAGGATTACCAAAATTACATGGTAATATATAGTTTGTCTAGATTTCTTTGTAGGTAAATAACATAGAATACCTTTTAAGTGCATATAGAGCTTAGGATCCACTAGAATTAGTGTACAAATATTCATGTTAACCAATGAACATTACTAGTTTTTAAGGACACATATATTTTTAGCTATTTTTTGATGACTATTCTAAAAAAATATAGACATACTTCTTTAAAATTAAAGTTGAAGCTTTTAGTTGCTTTAAACAATTTAAGCAACTAGTGGAAATAGAAATAAAAATATCAATCAAGAATATTCACTTAGATAGAGGTGGTAAATTTCTATCAAAAGAATTTGAATAATTTCTAAGACTAAATGGTATAAAAATACAACTCACTATAACTTATTCACCCCAAAAAAATGGTATAGTAGAAAGAAGAAATCATTTTGTTATGAAAATGGTCTATTGTGTGCTAAAATAAGCACATCTTGATCGATAATATTGGGAAGAAGCTACTAAAACTACAAAATATATACAAGATATATCATCCAAAAAAATACTTTAAAATATTACTCTTAAAGAGACTTGGTCAAGACGGAAACATTTGATAGAACATCTAAGGTTTTTTAGATGTAAGGCATATATGCACTTTCATAAAAAAAGAGAACAAAATTAGATGACAAAACCATATGCAGGATATTTCTTCGCTATGATGATGATTCAACATAATATACAATAAGTAATTCAATCACAAAGAAAATTAATATAAATAGAGATATGGTTTTTGATGAAGGAAATAAAACTCTTGTTGAAAATCCAAAGGTCAGTACAAGTCCTATTGTGAATTTTTTTATCAAAAGTAGAAAATTCTTCAAGTGAAGAATTATAATTAGAAATATTTGATGAACCAGTTGAAAATTTGGAATCCATAATATCACCACAAAGAAAAGAGGTAAAACTGTATATAAATACATTGGACTCAAAGCTATAACAAATATCAAATATGACTACTACGAACCTTAAAATCATATCATAAGAACAAATATGAGGTTAATAATTTTAGTAGCAAAACTTATAACTACACAAGCAACCATAAGACAACTTGAATGGAAAACAACCATGAAATCAAAATATGTACCATTAACGAAGAATAAAACATGGGATATAGTTGATCTACCAAAGAAAAAGAAAGTAGTAGGGTGTAAATGGGTCTATAAGATAAAATACAAAGTAAACGATTCTCTTGAAAAATACAAGGTATGACTAGTAAAAAATGGTTATATTCAAATAGAAATATTTGACTATGAATAAATATTTGCACCTACAACAAGAATGACTAATATTCATACAATTTATGCATTAGCAACACAACTTGGGTGGAAACTACATTAGATGGATGTTAAGAGCACATTTCTTAATGATGATCTTGAATAGGAGGTATATATGACTTAGCTAAAAGTTTTTTTATTGAAGGATAGGAACAAAATACTTACAAATTAGACAAATAATTATATGGATTAAAACAAGTATTGAGAGAATGACATATAAATATTAATGATCATCTACTATGACACAATTTCAAAAGGAGTGCATCAGATTCAAATATTTATACAAAAAAAAGTTGGATTAGAAAGAATAATTCTTGTGGTATATGTTGATGATATAGTAATCATAGGAAGTTCAAAGACTCTAATAGATGAGGTAAAAAAAAATCTAGAAAAGGACATTGAAATGATAATCTAGGACTTCTACACTATTGTCTTGGTTTAGAAATTTTTCAAAGAGATAATAACATCACAATAACTCAAACAAAGTATGCAAAATCATTACTTGAAAAATATAGAATGACAAAATATAAACCTAAAGACACTCCTATGGAGCAAGGGCTACAACTATCAAGATATGATAAGTCACCACTAGTTTTTGCTACTATGTATTGTATGCTAATTGGAATTCTTCTATATTTAACTAATACTAGACCTGATATGGTTTTTATTTTAAATTATACCTCTAGGTTTATGCTAGAACCTAGGGAAATTCATTAGAAATGTTGGATATTTTGAGTCATTAAGTCAAGTTATCATGAGTTATCATTGGTGTCAAGGAATTTGTCAAGAAATAAAGTTGTCATTAATATCCATGAAGACACTTCTAATAATGGCAAAGGTCAAGAGGAACAATGCATAGGTTAAAGGTAAGGTTAAAGGAAAAATGGCTCCATAATATTTTTAATATTATGTGGAAGCATAAGTTAAAATTTTTGTCATAAAAAACCAAGAAAGTTTATTGCAAAGATAAAGGAAGGTTTAATATTTATTTGATAAAATATTTAAATTCAAAATGAATTTAAATTTTATAAATAAATATTATTTATACCAAGTTGCAAAATGAAAGGTGGCCTAAATAAAACCAAGGGTTTTAAAGAAGCAGTTTATAAAATTTAAATTCAAAGGAATTTAAATATTTTATAAATTAATAAGGTCAAAGGGATAAACAAGTAATACATTGGAGGAAATTTGATCGTCGACATTTTGCATAAAGGAGGGAAACCGTTATAAATACCAATGCCTAAAATACATTAAAACTTATCCTTTTGCTCGATTAATGTATGCGTGCAATTGTGTTTGACTCGTGTGGAATATGTGAAGTGGTTAATGTGTTTAGCACCAATGAATAATGTTTAATAGGAACAATGTGGTTTGACCAAGCGCCACCTAGGCAGTGTGGTCTAGTGTCAAAGAGGACAACATTAGAGTGTTGGGTGCAAGGAGACCTGCGTTTGAAATGTGGTGGAAATATTTTGGTGGTTGCATTGGTGTTGGAGAGTGCCAAAGGAAATGCATACGTTTTGTGCTAAGCAAGGAGAGTATTTTTTGGAGCATGTGGTGCTCTCTTCTCCCCAAGCGAGCACCTAGCTCGCATGACGGTTGGAGCCGCGGCTAGGGCGCTAGTTGAGGAAGTGTCGTGAGTTCGAATCCCTTCCAAGGCAAGGCAAAGGTATTCATTTTTGTGTGTAATATTTTATGTGCCTAAGGTTTTACATAAGGTCTTCGAGAGATAAAAGGGTTGCTTAAAGTTTTTATATTGATTATTATTTTTGGTATATTGTAGGAATAAGAAGTTAGATTTATTTTGAATAAATTGTTTGTCACATTGATTTGTTGAGGATTTAAAGGATAAAAGGGATTTCTTGCATAGTTATTTTTGAGAAATAAGATTGCATTAACATTATTCTTGACATTTATTATTATTATCATTGGGATATTATAAGGTGTATTTGGTGAATTAGTTTTGTAAATGTTGAAGAATTTTTTCTTAAATATGGGGTGATAAGGTGTCTATGTTTTGATATTTACATTGTAATTTTTGATGGAGTTTATCATATTATAACTTCTTGAGCTTGGCAAAAGAGTATTTTTTGTTGTGGTAGATTTATGAGATCCCTTTATCATCAATAAAAAAGTATGAGCACATTCTTCCATATTTGAGTTGATTGATTGGTTTTCTGAAAAATAAGTTTGGAGTGAAAAAGACTTGATTAGGATTTCCTATTGAGAGTGTTGAGATAATGCTTCAAGGTTTTCTGGAAAAAAGGATTATTTTATAAGCATTTTTGTTGAAGCTATTGGTTGTGTAAAGAACTTGAACTAGGGTTTGAGTATAATTGATATGTGAAGATTAGTTTATATGCATTGTTGTTGAAATGAGTTGTTGAGCAAAGAACTAGGGTTTGAAAAGAACATGAGTATCATTGTTATGTGAGAGTTGTTTCATAAGAATTGTTGTTGAAGTGAGTTGTTGAGTGAAGAACTTGAAATAGGGTTTGAAAATATCATGAGTATCATTGTTATGTGAGATTTTTTGTTGAGCAATTGTTGGAAATATTGAGTTGGTTTTTACATGCTTGGACTAGGATTTATGAGAAAGGGGTGTCTCATTGAGTGATTGGTTGAGTAGATTTGGTTGAACTAGTCAAGTGGATATGTGAAGTGATTGTTCAAGTTCCATAAAATAAACTATTCTATATTCTGAATTGAGTTGAGAAAGTGATTGAGCATTGAGTTGAGTTTGAAGCATATTGAGTCTCTAACAATTCTCCTTATGTTTCTAAGAGAGTGATTGAATTTTTTTGAGAATATTTGAGCAAGTTTTATGTGGACTTGTTGAGCATATTGGATAAGTTCTTGTGGACTTGCTGAGCAGATTTGAGCAAGTTCTATGTGGACTTGTTAAGCAAATTTGAGCAAGTTCTATGTGGACTTGTTGAGCATATTGGACAAGTTATGTGTGGACTTGTTGAACATATTTGAGCAAGTTTTATGTGGACTTGATGAGCATATTGGACAATTTTTGTGTGGAATTATTGAGCATATTTGAGAAAGTTCTATGTGGACTTTTTGAGCATATTGGACAATTTTTGTGTGGACTTATTGAGTATATTTGAGCAAGTTTCGTGTGGACTTGTTGAGCATATTTGAGCAAGTTCTGTGTGAACTTGTTGAGAATATTTAAGCAATTTCTATGTGGACTTGTTGAGCAAATTTGAGGACAAATTTTGGTGCAGATTTGAGGATATATTTGTGCCAGACCAGAGATAGAGATTGAGCATATTTGTGCTAGATAGAAAGACTATTTTTAGTGCAAATTTAAGACAGAGTTTTAGAGGTGACAATAGAGAGGATAGTAGTCTCCAATGGATAGAGATCCATCAACCAAGGTAGTGAGGATAGGTCTTTTGAGTGGGGATTAGAGTCTTTAGTGAGAGATATTCACAAGCCAATGCATTGGAGGCAGTAGTCTTCAAGAGGATCACCATCCAGAGCAGAGAAGGAGTTCTCTAGTGGATATATATCCACAAAATTTATTTAGGGGATTGGTGTCTCCTTTGGATAGCGGTCCATAAACATTGTAATAGGGAAAGAATTCCCAAGAGATTGATTGAGAAAATTTTAGTGAAATATTTTCTCTGTGGAGTAGCCCAAATTGGGTGAACCACATAAATTGTGGTGTCTCTATTATGTGTGGTGATTTGTGCATTTCTTTAATTAATACTATTGATATTTCTATCTATACATTTCATAACATTGATTTAGAAAGAAAAGGAAAAAGTGGTATTATACTGTTCACCTCCCCCTCTTAGTATAAGCTTGTGTTCTTAAATAAAGCTACAAAACTAATACTACAATATTAGCAAAACCATAGAATATGGCTTAAGATACAAAAGAATTGATCATTTTTGCTTACAAGGATATTCAAATTCTAACTATGATATATCTATAAATGAGAGAAAATCAACATTAGGATTTGTATTTCATCTTGGATTAGGACCTATTTCTCATCATAGTAAGAAATAATATGTAGTGGCTCTTTCATCAACAAAAGTAGAATAACATGTAGTAAGAGATGCAATATGTGAAGCTCTTTGGTTACAATACATTTTTGTTAGATACAAGAATTTGAAATATGAAGTGGAACAAAATTGGCCAACTATTTTATTACTCAAGAGGTGATCAATTAATACTATTTACAACAACCATCTTCTCAAAATAGAATATTCTAACCATAACTATGACTAAGCAAATCAAAAATAATTTTATAACTTTCACTAAGCTAAAAAATCCAATCCAAAGACTATGTCATCCAAATGTGTTGACATTTACAAGTTGGAATTGGATTTATGATTTATTGCTAATTTAGACTTAGGACTTTAGACTTAGAAAATAATAAAATAACTAAGCCTAGTAAAACATAAGACTAGGTCTAAATGATGTCCTTATCATACCTTCCCACTAAAGAAGCATTGGACTCCAATTATTTCCAAAGGGGTGAGAAGATAAGTACAAGTGCCCAAAAGTGAAATCCTCCAAAGTGATTCAAAAGAAAATAAATATAGATAGTGTACAATATCCTCGAAGAGTTAATTAAAAATCCATCAAAAGGAGTATCAAAGAGCAAAAAAAATGCTAAAAAGGGTCCAATAGGAAGCCCCAAATGGAATCTTGAGGTTTGTTGCCTCTTAGGTCAGCCTCTAGCATGTAGGAATGAACACTACTATACTTAAAAAAGACCTTGTAAAAATGTTGATCAATATTTAATAAGCCACAAGATATTCACACCAATAATGCTGAATTGTACGCATACACCCAAAATTTAGTACAAATGATCCCACAAAACAAGTATCTTGCAACTATAGTCGATGGAGGAAGAGTGGAGAAAAAAGGCATAAATCTTAGTGGCATGAAAATTCCAATATCTCATAGTGATACCCACTAAGGCTGATACACTCAAAGCCAAAGTTAAGTACCTATAGAAGGATAAGATGAAGGATGTCACCAAAAATGAAGAAAGTCTTGTCAAGACACCTACCATGACTAAAGCACTTCAATTCAAGGTTGAAGTAGTCATAATAGGACAATATGATGATGCTAAAGGAAATAGAATGGAGTGTTAGGTACCACTAAACTACACTCCTTATTATAAAACTAGAATATGACACAAGTAGCCATATTCTAAAGTGTCGATAGTTATGTAGTCTTTAGAAATAGTGGTTGTTCAAAGTGTTTAATATTTGTAGTCTTTAAATTATTAGAATACAAGGAATGCATGTGATTGGTTTACATGGATTAGCTCATGATGCTTTATAGAATTCTTTGACAAAAAGGCTTCAAAGGATAAAATAGCCATGAAGCTAAAGTGAAATCTAATGTAGAAGTTGTGTTGATGTGGTGCTACTCAAAGATACAAACCAATAGAAAAATCCACCAAGAGACAAGCCACTAGGGGCAAAGACAACTCCAATACGTGGAGTATCCATGTGATATCAATGATTACATAGAAAGGTTCATTGGTCTTATGAAGGAGAATGCACTCCAAGAAATCTTAAAAGATAATTGCAGATTGAAAAAGTGTTGGGATCAACCAAAAATGCACTCCATATTACAACAATTTGTTTCAAAGAAGGTTTAGAATAATCCAAACTTCGAAGCACCATAGGTCAAGAAGGACCTTTACAAAATGGCAAGATACTAAGTTCCAATGACTATATGCAAGTCTATACTTTTAAAAATATAAAGCCTCAAAATTTTTGGAAAAATAGTGAGCTCTTTGGTTGCCCTTTACAATTTAAAGAAAAATATAATATTCCCTTGGAATATTCTATAAAATAGCTACAAAATAAAAATATGTTTATTCTGTCGACTGCAAAAGTCAATGGGTCCACCAAGGAGGTCAACACCAAAACAGTCTAGCATGGTCTACCAGGAAGCTGAGGAGTCAACAGGTAGCAAAGTCTACAATCAATAATGCAAATTGTAGTTGTCAAGGGAGACAACAAGCCACCTGGCCAACCCTAGTGGCTGGCTACTCCAGTCTTGGTGCTTAGTGCACTGTAAACAAAGTAATCATCCATGCACCATCTATGTGGGACTAAAATATTATATGAAAATAATATAACACCAAAAATATGCTTATTGCACAACCAACATGTGTCACTTTTTTATTGGTAGTCAAAATTTTTTTGAATAGCATTATGAAAAACCACTTGGCTAAATAAGAAGCAACATTTGAAACAAGGTTGAGGCTAACCAAGCCTTTGCCAGCTTAAGCTGGCTGATTAAAATCTTGCGATGAAGGTATTTTAAAAGGCCTTTGTTGCCTTTTACCGATGAATTTGGGATAATTCCCTAAAATATAGTCACAAACCAAGGAACCAGTCTACCAAGGCATTGCTAGAAAATAATTGTGATCACCAAGAATTAGCTAAAGATGATAAATGGCCATTAAAAATGTAGGAAGATGCTAGAATTTTTTCAAGAAGCTGCTTAAATTGCTAAGAGGTGATCAATTTTATTGAAATGGCCTCTTAAAAAATGTAGGATATTGGCTAACATGTCTTACTAATGGAGGTGGTACAAAAAATTACATCATGGATTTGTTTGGAGAGCTATAATGGCTAGTAATTATTGGTAGGGATGATTTATATCTAGTGATAGAGTGGTGGTGACCATCTTGAAGGATGTCAAGAATGTCAAAGTACAACTAGGTCAATAGTGCAATGATGCCATGAAGAGGGGTTAGCAGGGCAACATCAGGTGGAGTGAGCCATTTGAGAAGAGGATTCTCGATGATCTCCAATGATGAGAACCATCAGTGGTGTTGCATCAGGCTTGATGATAACCAATGGGAAAATCCATCAGGTGTGCCACATTAGGGTTGGTCGCTAGTGGTCAACCTCTAGTGGTTAGCCAATTGGTGCTAGGAATGGCTAGTAAGTTGAGTGGTCAGTAGAGCCAAGGGTGATCGATGGATGGCAAATGACAACAAATGCAACTACTTGAAAATCGAGCTATTACATGTGATTGCCTTAAAAATGTAAAATATTAAACAAAAGCTAAATATTATTATTAAAATATTAATATTAATATTTAATTTTTAAACCTTAATTGAACCTTTAGTTGAGAAAACTAAGACTCTAGGAGGCTTTTATGCTAAAATTTTTGTACATTGATTTGGTTAAACTCAACTAAGCTACAAGAGGGGCAATATGGAACCTAAAATTGGGATTTTGGGGAAGTTTTACAAGTATTATTAATGTAATAATCCTATTCAGACTAGTACATCCTAGACAATCTAGGTTTCCATCTTCCACAAGTTAGATCATAGGCTCTGATACCATTGAAGTGGAACCAAACTAGAAAACTATTTTATTACTCAAGAGGTTCTTAAATAACAGTATTCAGAACTACCATATTCTAAAAATAGAAGGTGCTAACCATATCTATGACTAAGCAAATCAAAATCAATTTTCTATCTTTCAATAAGCTAAAAAATCCAATCTAAAAACTATGTCGTCCAAATATGCTGATATTTACAAGTTGGAATTGAATTTATGATTTATTGCTAATTTAGATTTAGGACTTTAGACATAGAAAATAATAAAATAACTAAGACTAGTAAAACATAAGCCTAGGTCTAAATGATGTCCTTATAAAAAGACTCCTACAATATTGAATTGTGATAATCATGGAGTTGTTAAATTTATCAAAAATCCTATGATCCACAAATGAAAAAAACATTGAAGTTGAATATCACTTTATTAGAGATCATGTTCTAGACCATCATATTTAGATAAAATATATCTCCACTAAGGATAAACTTATGGATACTTTTACGTATAAGATATTTTAGAGCCATATGTGTACATAAAAATATATTCATACCAAATAATGCAATATATGGGGGATGCCAAAAATATTACATTAGTTGCTAAAGTACCATGGGGTACATTTGTAAATATTAGTTTAGGAGAATGTTTTATATTTGTATAATGTATAAAAATAAAGAATCACATGAGATGTGGTAAGATGTAAAGTGAAGATTCATGAGAGTTTTGTCATAAATTTATGAATGAGAAAGGATGCATATCTTGCATGTTTGAGGAGATAAATAGTTAAGAGTATTGCAAAGTCAATTATAGAATTATATGTTGGAGACAAAGATCAATGCAATGTAATAAATTTTGTATTTTTGATCATTTTTAATATAATAGTGAGATTTTGTATTGTGAAATATTGATGTTATTATGTGAATACATTTTTTGTAATTAATATTAAATCCTGGGATGTTGACCTATGGGATAAACTGGAAGAATTGTCATCACATTAATAATTCTACATTATTTTTCTCTTTATTAAATTTTCTCAATTGACTATTGTAATTTGAGAATATGGATAAGGAGCTAATGAATTATGGAAAGATCTAACTTCTTATACACCTATAATTTTTTTTCAAAAAATTAGAAAAAAAGGATTATGCCCCTTTGAACATTTGAATTTAGAATGACTCCTTACTACCCTTTCTAAATATAGCTAATCTAACTAAATGCATGAAATTAAATGTGGTACCAAAATTAAAAATGCAAAAATTAAAGTGCATGGAAGGAAATTTTAAAGTTCATGTAGGAGATCAAAAATAGATATAGTCATAATAGTAGCAAGTAAAGTGTATAATCAATCAACACACAAGAAAATTGAATAACAACAATGGATATTTGTGCTTTTAAAATGTAACTAACAAGAAATGGAAAGAATACAAAAGAGTAGTATTACAGTCCTCATGCATTCTACAATCTAGAAGGGCAATGCCACTAATGGAAAGCAAAAATTATCATCATTTTCTTATTAATCCAAGAGGGAAGACAAATTACAATATGGGGCCCAAAAACTATGAATTTTATTCTCTCAAGGTCAAAATATATTAACAATGGAGTTTGTGGCTCCTATTTATAAAAACAATTCACCCTTCAGTTCCCTTAGGTGAGAAATTATTAATTCTAGTAAAAGGAACAATTTGGGAGCATACCTCCAAATGTTACATGCCTCAATTATGCCTCTAACCCTCTTAGAAGCCTTATATCTTATTTTTGGTGCCACAAAGATAAAAAGTTGCTTTCAAAGAGATCCTCCTTGACATCTATGCACACTTATTTCATTGACTAGCGGATAAGAAAATCACTATACTGTTACAGTGAATCACTCCTCTTGGGAGAGAATCTCTCCTCTTTAGAGATGGATAATTTTTTTCAATTGTGTAAAATTTGTTGTTTTGTAATATTATTGATATTTGTGTAATTAGATCTTGTTTAGTCCAAGGCCAAATGTGTGATGAGGTGCTTATGAGTGCCACTTAAGTAGCATATGGGCATGTGCTTTTGTAAGACTATAGAAATTTCTCATTTATTTTATCCTATGGGCCCATTTCATATTTCACCCTTACTGGTATTGGTTAATCCACCTTTATGGATAACTTCCACTTAAAAGTTTTATTATTATTTTATTATAAAGTTAACCTCAAGGTTAAGTTTATATTAGCCCCAGATTATATGCTTATTAGGGATTTAGTATCACTATAAATACCCCTCAATGAGAATCCATTTATATCATGTGTAAATAAAATATGATTTATTTGAGTGCCCAACAACATCCACTCTCTAATTCTTGTCATATATATATTTGTTTATTCCTTTCATTTCTTCTATATTATATTTATTTTTCTTATACATATTTTTGGATATGATTGTGGTAAGTGCATATTTTTAAAAAATATTGAGAATTTGAATATGGTATCAAAGTGGTGACAAATATTACATCTTCCAATTGCTTAAAAGGCTCATTATTGGCAAATAAATAAGTAGAATTAGGTTGAATATGTTTTGGTAAAATTTCAAAAAATTGGTTGATTTGTTGCATAGTTGTTCCAAGGATAGTGGTTCAAATCCTATAGACAACATTTTTGGTAAAGTAAGTGACTAATATACATAGGAAAATTTACATTTATTTTCTTTACTTCCCAATTATAGTTTTGATCCAACATTTGGTTGGTTGGTTCATGAATGACAAGTTTTGAGGTTGAACCTAAGTGTCGATCATTTTCACACTTTCTTAACGTATGTAGAAACTTAAGTTATTTTATTTATCTTTAACTTTAGATTATTTGTTTGGTACATTGGGTAGTGCCTTTATTTATTTTAAAGGGGTCTTAGGTTCAAGCCTCATCATCTCCAAACCCACTCATATTAAATATTTTTTAATATATGAAGAATATTAGTTTTCCAATCATATTGAAGTAAGATTCAAACTTAGTTTCATAGGTGCAACACCCAATCTGGTGGTGACATGTCACAATAGTTGATTTGATGAATATTTTTTCTAAGGTTTGGCATTTTTTTAAATTTAAATGCTAATTAACCCAAATCTTTCAAAGGCCATAACTTTTATATACAAAAGCATTTCAAGCCCATTTTTTCTAGATTACTTGATTTTTTGAACTCTATGTAGTGATGACATTAGTTTATGGATTTGTTACATATTTGTTTAGGATTTATGTGAAATATGGATTCATTAGAATATTCTACCCACCTCAACAGTGAAAATTATAGCACTTGGTCAATTCAAATGGTCGGATTACTCAGAAGCAAAAATATCAATTCATATTCAATAGTGATTTAAAAGAAGATATAAATGATCACAAACTCTAAAAGAGAAATAAGGAAGCTCTTGGACTATTATTCATGTTAGTGTAACTAGATGCACTTTTCTACATCAAAGATAAGATTTGATCCTATTGATATATGGACTAGTTTGAAAGATATCTATAGAAAAGTAAGTTCTAGTGAAGTTAATAGAATATAAATTGAGCTCTCCAATCTTAAAACCTTAAATTTTAGTAATTCTAAAGACTATATATGTCACTTTAAAGCTCTAAAATTCTATCTATATATGATAAGAGGTAATGCAAAAAGTTATGAAGAGTATGTCAAATCTATTACTTCCAATATTTCTCCTTTTTATATGGTTGGATTGGTTCTTTATGTAAATTTCATGACTATCAAAGAACCAAAACCCATATCTCTTGAAGGACTTCTCAATGTTTTCATCCATTATGAAGTGGTAATCATTACACCAAAAATGGTCTTTTAAGGTGGTTTTTAACAGCTCTTAAAGACCTTTAAGGATGGTTACTGATCCACCATCTATGATGGTGCCATAAAATTTTGCATCATACGAGGGTGGTTAAAAATAACCTGAAAATATTTCCCTCTTAGGATCTATTAGGGAAATTAAAAACCACCTTGAAAACTGCCTTAGTTTAACAATATGAGAGTAGTTTAAAACTATCCTTTTAGGTTCTATGAGGGTTGTTTAAAACCTCCATTTTAGGGTCTATTAGGGTAGTGTAAAATCACCCTCTTAGGCTCTATTAGGATGGTTTAAAATCACCATATTAAGTTTTATTAGGGTGGTTTAAAACTATCCTCTTAGGTTCTATTAGGGTTGTTTAAAATCACCCTCTTAGGTTATATTAGGGTGGTTTATAACCTCCCTCTTAGGTTCTAAGAGAGCATTTTTAAACCACCCTAATAGACCCTAAGAGGATGGTTATAAAATGACCTCTTATTATTACTTTTAAAAGAAAAAATAAAAAGCTAAAGATACACTTAAAATGGACCTTAGCTATTGTGTTGTATTTATACCAAGGTTTGAACTTAAATCTCTTAAATAAAAATCTAAAGATACACTATTACAATATATTTTACAAAATAATATATTATATTAATATCACAAATGAAAATAAAGAAATCCCCTATGTTACTATCCCAAAAACATAGGTTCAAAAATAAACCACATCAAATAGGCAACAAATAAATGAAATTACTATTTAAAATTAAACAACATCAAATAGGTAGTAAATAAATGAATAGTGGAGTGTATACTTCAACAATAAATTTTATTCCATTCAAATACCATATTACCAATGAAAAATCTATTTTAAAGAAAATATTGACAAGAAAGTTACTCAATTGCACAACTAAGTGCTCAATCTAAACACTATAGTTCATTATGTAATTACCACTAATAATGTGAAACAAAGTCAAATTCAAACAATCAAGCTACTCTGTTGGAAAAAAAAACACCTTGGTTAAGTCCTTCCCATTTCATCTTCTTTTCAAAAATTGGCTTCTTCATTGATGATAATGTTTTTTTGTATAGATATACAAAGCATAATTATCTACGAAGAAAAAAACATTCCAACCACAACCAAAAGAACAATCAACCCTGTATTAAATCCCTTTTTAGTAGATTTCATGACTAGCCTATCTTGAACATTACATATAGACTAGATTAGAGTGACTGACAAGTATCAACACTTCCAGAATCTCGTTGTATCAATAAATTCCAAATAAAAACTAAGAGGTAAAAAAAACTAATAATATAAACAGAAGGTATTGACATCAAGAAAAAACTCAACATAGAGATATAGGATTTTAGATGTGAATTGAAGTATAGAAGAGAGGAAGAGAGGAAAACTTAAAATTCCAATTTTCTCCTTGAATTGCATCTAATGTTGAAGTGGTAATAAGTTCTTTAAAATGGAAACCATAGAATGAGGGTATAAATGCATGAATTAAGATATATATTTTTAGGATATATAGGTTAGAAATAATTAGGATATTTCTAGTAAATTTGATCCTTAAATAGGTTTTCCATAATCAAGTTATAAAATGGGCAACTGAGAGTTTCAAGTTGGAATGGCTTCATACGAATCTTAGTGCAAATACAATTATCATAAACTTAAAATAATTGTGCTTCCAAGACATATACTCAAATTTATATGATAAATATATAATTCCAGGATGTTTGAGTATGGTTTCAAATGTATATAATCTATAATGAAGAATCTAAATTTTGACTCTATTTGGAATTTTCAAGTAATCAAGAAAATTTTAGGCTCTTGGAATTCACTTTTCTAAGACTAATGTAAACCTATGGTCATCATTTCTAAGTTCATGATAAAACCTATATTGTCATTTTCCAAGATATCTAAGTCCAATATAAACCTTCGATCACAACTCTTCTCAAGAAACTCAATGATATTTTAAGGCTAAGACAAGATTTCCTAAAGAGGTTTTAGCCTAGAAGTCAATAGAGGTATCAAGACACTATAGGTCAAACATAACTCTATCATCACAATCATAGGAATGACTAATATATTTTTGAATTTCTAAAGACCTAATGCAATAATAGATGAAGCCAAAACTTTTCTTCTCCATGTTTGAGCATATCTCCTTTAACCATTGTTTTAGGGAGGCTAGTTGCTCAATTATTAATTTGGAACAAAGGGTGTTGACCTTTTCAAACCTGCAAGTATTTTATGTTAGTGATTTAATTATTTTAACAATATCAAGGTCATACTTTCTAAGGGGGAATTCAACTTTGATTTATACACAGTATGCAAAACTTAGAAAAAATGTTATCAATCCTCTCGCTTGAATATCCCTAATTAATTTTGAAAGTATATGCAATATGAATACGTGATTTTAAGGTGAAATTACCAAGTGTTTTCAGATTAATGCTTATTTGAATTGTAGGAAAAAATATCTCTTCAATAATAATGGAGAACCATGAGATGCCATAGCCTTAAATTGCATTTTTGGCTCCCAAATTTCTCTTTATTTCCAATCAAACTTATATTTCTATTTCGAATTCTATTCTAAGATTTCTTAGTTGTGTGGTGTTATATGCTAATGCCTCTGATTCAAAAAATCCAATGCTA
Organism: Wollemia nobilis; assembly: GCA_028583015.1. Classification (NCBI taxonomy): domain Eukaryota; kingdom Viridiplantae; phylum Streptophyta; class Pinopsida; order Araucariales; family Araucariaceae; genus Wollemia; species Wollemia nobilis. The sequence goes on from JAQPPZ010016348.1 coordinate 7,829,366, forward strand.
AGGCCTTCACTAAATCCTTGAGGTATCAAGTTCTATGTTCAAGAGATAGCTATGGTAAAAAACCAAAATTTCCTCACTAGGTGAAATGGGTGCTTCAAATACCTCATATACTAACCCTTGCAGGTATGTGACACATAGTTGTAACATGTAGAAGGATAAATATAACACCCCAATACATTATGATAATATAAAGCATCCTCAACCATCTTATAAAGTGAATATATTAATTGATTTAGTGCATGATTCTCTTCATGCCCTCAGTGCAAAAATTAAGACCACACATAAAAAACTACTTAAAGTCCTTGATGAAGAGTTTTGAGAACTGTTTGAAAGTAGAATCGAAGATTTCTCCAATGCCTTGCTTGCAAATTCTACTACCTCCATTGTTCTATTAGAGAATTAGATACTAAGTATTAAAGTGGAACAAAGCTCCATCATAGGAAAATGCCACTGGAAACAACAACTTATAGAAATAAGAACAACATTCATTTAATGAGGAAATTTGAGAATGAGATCCTATTTGTAAAAAAATTAACTTATTTGGATGATTTCCCTCCAAAATGGGTATATCACAATCTCTTTAAGAGAGATTGCACAGTAAAATATCAATTCAAAAACTATGAACATCAACCATGCACTAACTTCAATGACTATTTGCATTAGTTGATTTTATAGAATTAGGAAATCTAGCAACAAAAATTCTAGACTAGATAACACCATCAAATATAAAATATTATCATGATACCACGTACCACTAAGAGAATTTAAAATAAATATGATATAAATATCCTTACCTTTGACTATAGGGTCTATGCATAGGGCTACTACCAAGGTGATCTTGCCACTACCACCCAAACCTTCACTAAAATATGTGAAGCATCTTTCACAAAGAGAAACTTCTTGAAGTTGTCAACTAACATTTATATGCCCAGTGGACATTTTGGTAATTCTATAATATTCCATTTTGAATATGTAACCTCTTCATCAATTTGAATATGTAATCTCTTTAGAAATTTGCATTTACATTTTGAATATGTAACTATCTTAGAGATGTCAGTAAGCATCAACTAACAATAAGAATTTGTATATCAACCTGAAACATACAAACATCGGTCCAAAAATTGGTCCAATAATTCAAGGAAAATAAATAGTGTTCTAATTATGCCATCACACACCTAATAAGACTCAATAAAAAATAATATCATTGATAAATAAAATTTTTAGGTAGACTTACTAGTACTCACAAACTCTGACATAGTCTCAACATTATGCTTTAGACTAGCTAGGCTCATATCAAAATTATTTGTAGGGTATAGATATTATAAAAAGGACCATTCTTATTATCCTATGAAAAATATCGAGCATACTAGAAAAATCAAAGCTTCTATACTATGAAGACAACTGTCAATTTTTTTAGATAATTTTTTTATAACAATAGTCCTATTTTAGCAATCTTGAGAGTTAGAAAACACAGCTCTCTAAACATCCATAGAGTTAGAGTTATGACAAATAACTACTTAAATGCAATACATGGTGGAAACATTGACATTAACAATATTGTAACAAGATTTATACCCTAAAGTGATTTCCATTCATTATTGTAAATAATGTTTGATATAGGACAGACAATAAAGGAGTCCACAACATCATTCATTGTTATCATCTCATCATTCCTTCTAAAAAATATTATTTCCTCTTTATGGGAGATGTGCACATTGACTTTCCAGTAACCTTCACCCAAACATTCACCATGTACAAGGTCTTCAAGATTAGTATGGATCATCATGCCTTTGGCCACTACGTTATCCTTATGGATCTAAGTCAAGCATAATTCCTCTATTTTATTTTGTGTGATCAAAATCATTTTTAGTCCCTACATTGAAAATTAATAGCCAAATAAATTCACTGCATAACATACACTACAAACTAAGTTTATTGTTTTACATTTGAAATAATAGTCGTACCATTTATGATTATGGACTATAAGGTATTGATCTAGTGCCTATACCTTGAACACCACCACAGATGTTGTGTCCAATTTTAGGGGTATCATGTAGTGATGTTGCCTATGGAATTATATGTATGGTATCATTACAACTTTAGGGGTGCAAGCTAGAGAATATTACATTATTTGGTACATGTCAATGTAGCACCTTGGGTACATAACTAGAGTAGGAGTTTACTTTAGAGTAAGGTTTTAGCAGTTAATTCAAGCAAGTAATAAATGCACAAGTGTTAGAATGTGCAATGATGTAAATGTGCATGGTGTCCACATGTACATGAGTCCTTAGAATAGGAAGAACAAGTATCCTTAGTTAGGTGTGCATGTGCACAAGTGTCTATCATGCAGAATGCACATGTGTCCTTAGGGTAGGAAAGTGAAGAGTCACATACTAGTATATATTTGTGACTTAGCATTGTAATTACTAATGAAGCATGCATTATCCATAGCATGCACTAGTAGAGTAGTAGAGAGAGTTCCACATATTGGATCAAGTTTCAATTTTTGTGAGCTTTAATTAATGGCTATTCCATGAGTTGTTTTAGAAGTTTCTAATATTACATAATTATTAGTTAGCCATTATCATAAACATAACATTGATTGCTTATTTAACTACTTTTTGTTGTCTTTTTTAAAGTTTATAGCTTCAAAAGTTAACAATGATATCAGAGCATAAGGTAGATCCATAGGAAATTGAGAGATCCAAAAGATAGAGGATAGAGGAGACTCAAGAAGAAGATCTTCATTGAATATTGAAGGCCCAAGGAGAAGGCCTCAAGATATTTGAAAGGATAAATAAGGAGAAGGCTAGGAAATCCTCATTTGAGGATATTTTAGGAGAAGCTCCTGATAGTGAAGAATTTGGAAAAGTTATTGCCATCCAAAAAAATCCCAAGGAAGAAGTATTTTCCAAGAAGTTTTCCAAATATTGGAGAAATTGACTACCTTACAATATAAAAATTCCATATTTCAGGATAGAAAGAAAGGAACAATTTGGATAGCATTAGTAGTTGCTAAATTTTATATTTTCAGGATATATCCTAGAGGAGAGTTGAAGCGACCAAAATATGGTTTTAGGTAGAAAGTTAGAGGAGTTTCAAAGCTGCAAATAGGTGAGCAAAAGAGCTATTTTGGACAGCCAAGAAGAGCTACAATTTCATCTAGTACAAGGTAGCATTTAGGTGATCCAAATAACCAAGAACATCACCATCAAATTGAGGTTGAAAAGGTATGCAACTTAGGTGCAAAAGGTTCATTATTTGAACTCTAATATTTGGTTTATTATTAAAGTTATTAAGCACCAATTTCAAAGTTTAGAATTTGCATGGAAAATATTTAAATTAAAGGCCTTCAAGTTAGTGTAGAAGTTAATTTCTACAAGCTTCATACCTACATTGAAAAATAGAAGTTAGATATATTTCAAGAAAAAAAATTAACTTTTTATTGTCTAGAGCCTAGATTAGATATACTACAATGTAAAATACAACCTTCAAATAGGAATGCTACTTGCATGATTAAAATATTGGAATACTCAATGAAAATTTTTGAGTTTATATCTACTAAGTCCTAAGAAGACTTAGCTATATTGGTGCTATAAAGGAAGGTATAGAATCAATGTATTCTAAGTTATTCAAAGCACCTCATTAGAGCCATAAAATAGAGCTCTAATATTAGTATATCCAAAGGGAAAATGAGACATTTCAGACACCATATACCTACATATTTCAATCAAATCAATAGAAGAAGTAATTAAAAGAAAGGTGAAAGTAAGAAAGCAGTTTTTAGAATTCTCAAGTTACGTAGTCATCCAAGGACTGTTGAACAAAAGGTAGGAGAACTCAGATTTGTTGTGGTCATTGTACAATGCACCCCAATTTGGGGACCAACTCAAAATTTTGGTATTTTTTGTTCTTTGTTTCATCCAAATTTTCTTGCATCAAGGTCTTTAAAAATTTGCTTACACCAAGATTTTTTAATTTTTGATTACATTGAGATTTTGAAATTGTTGACATATTTGCATTTTGAAGACTTGAATTTAGTTGCAATGATTTGAATTGGATATTTTTTGAATAATTGCATCTTTATTGCATTATTTCAAATCAAATAATTTTAAAATTTGTATTTTCAAAGGTTTTCAAAGGTTTAAATAATTAAATTTCATTTTAGGGTTATTCAAATTTTATCACTTTTGCCCTAAAATTAATGCAAAATTGAAATAGACATATCTTGAGCTAGAAAAATCTGTTTGAACTCATTCAAAACTTGGTAGAAATATATTGATTTCCTATTTTTAATGGTACCAAAATTATAGGATTTCAGATGTCAATTTCACCCAAAAATAGTAGTTTACTATAGCAATTTGGGAACTTTAAAATATCATATCTCATGAACCATGATAAATTTTTGGATGATCTCAACAATTTTGAGTACCCTTTTGGCCTATTTAGATGCATGGAAATTTTCATTAAAATGTAAGAACTTTGAATTTTGACTCAATTTTGGGCAAAAGGAAAGTTACGAAGGAAAATAAATAATAAATAAAATAAAGGTTGGCTTTGTCTTAATCTTATGATGAATATGTTTTTATGTAGGTAATACAAGGGTTGAAAATAATTGTTATGAAATCCGTTTCAAAAATAATTATAAAACTGAACAACAGAAAATATTATTAGATTATAAATATCCATTGAAATCCAAGAAGAAGAGGTCAGAAGAATTTAAAGTGAGTGGAAGAGAAGATAAAAGTTTACCATCACCAAAGGTTTCCTCCCAGGTTGCTTTTCAGAGAAGATTTCATCTTTGTTATTTATTGACAAAGGTATTATGAAGAAAAGCATTAATAGAAGATTTTATTCATAATATATTCATTTTATTGTGGTGAAAAATATGCTCAGGCCTGTGCGTTGGTCATAGATATTTCTCACAATTACCAAATAAAAAAAAATGTGGATGGTATTTTCATTTTAATGATTGAATGTGTTAATCAATTCCTTTGAATATTACACCCAGTTTAATTTTAACTATGTTTGGATTAAATTAGGTTATGTTTCAGATTATCTTTATTTACAAATTTTGGATGGAGTTTTTAAATTTTTGTAACCTGCATTTTATTTTCATTTCATTTTTATTTTTATTTTCCTAACCCTAAGCCTTTTTTATTTTATTTTATTTCATCGCACAAGAAAAAATCAAAACCCTAAATTTTATGCAAAGTTTTAATTTTTCATATTAGGGTAAATGTTTTCATTTTAATAAGTTTTCAACATTACACATTTGAAAAAAATAGGGTTTTAATTAATTAAATTTTCCAAATAATAATAATTAAAGTTCAAACATTAATTATTTGGATAAATTTAATTAAAATCATTTTCTAAGGTTAAAATTCAAATATTTGCACTCCACAAGTTTTATTATTTGTAATATTTGATTATTAATCATACATTTTGGCAATTAATTTCATGAACAATAACATTTTCACAATTTAAATCAAATATCAAACCACAGGCCCCTTGTTAATAGTTACTTGCACCTTTGAGGTATTCAGCAATATTTTCACATTTTACAAGCATACAAGCACATTTTAAGAAATTAAGCAAATAGAACCTTGGAGAAACTAACTATTTCTTTGCAAGAGAGGATAGCTTTGATAGGATCCTAACTGTGAGCATGTTTTCGTAATCGAGAGAAAATATCACTCAACATAATTGGTGCTAGAAGGAGGGCCTAATTTGAAGTATTTTATTTGATTTATTTATTTAAGTTGTTCAAATTTGATATTAATGCATGAGTTTCATCTACTTTTCACTAATTGTTATGCTTTATTTTGATGCAGATGTTCCAGCTAATGAGGTTATATGATAAAAAAAATAAAAAAAAATCCAAGACCAAGTCATAATTGCAATGTTTGCTTAATTTATGATAGGCAACCCCTTGAACATACCTCGACCTTCACATGATTTACCTACCAATTTTTAGAGATATCTTCCTCAGTATAGGTCTGATGGGACAATCTCTGTAGAAGAACATATGCAAGCATTCAAAAGCATCATTAGTTATTTATCAATGTTACATGAACATGTTGCTTGTAAAATGTTTCCTTGAACTTTTGATAGGTTTGTGTATGATTGGTTTATCAATTTACCTTCAAGTTCTATCACCTCTTGGGTTTGACTAGAGACATTATTTCTCAATCATTTTAACAAAATGCCAGTTGACCCACTTTGCATGCATCATAAGTTTATCATGGCCTGAAGAGAACTAAATGAACCTTTGAAGATATTCAATGAGAGGTTTCATAGGTTATATACACAACTGGTGGTACCTTATGTTCCTACACAGGGTATTGCTATCCAATTATATTTCAATGCTCTTGACCCATCAATCTCTATGTATTTGTGAGGGATGCCTCAAATCACATCTTTATCCCAAGCCTATACTGAAGCAATAGCATTTGAACAATGATTGAGTTTTCTAGGTGGTGGTGTGGGTTTTGGATCATATAATCCTCAATCATTTAATACCTCCCTTACCCACCCAATAGTTTATGCACCTCAATCTACCATTTAGAATCAACCATAATTCTCAAGTATGAATCAATTTTAGAATACCCAAATATCTTGGGATAATGCAATGAACCAAACTACTACAACTGAAGTTAATTATGCCAACTCTCAAATGGACGAGTTGTGTAGGTTAGTTCTACAACTTAATAGAGATATTATTCAATTACAGAATCAAGTGCCTCAAAATACACATCTTGATCATTCTACAAATTATATGCATGAGATAAATTTCAATTATTTTCAAAGTGATACTCTCTCAGACAATGGAGGAGTCCTAGAGCTAACTAGCATGGAAGCATATGTCAAATCAGGACCTTCCATGAACTTTGATGAAATTGCTAAAACTGATTGTCAAGAAATCCAACATGTGCCAAACAAGGGTAAGCAAGAAATGAAAGTCTTAGAGTCACTAGTTACAAATGAGGATTGTGGTAATCATGTAAATCTAGAAATAGGAATTGATCCATTATTAGATGCACTTGAGCCCTCAAAAGAGGTGGAAGGTGAGTTTGAAAAGAAATATATCGATGAATCAAAAGGTTATGCAGAAGACACGGTAGAATATCACCCTTTTGTTTTAGAAGATGATTATTATAATTATTGGAATAAATATGAGAAATGTGTTTCTTTCAAGCCTTCTAATGAAGTTTTTATTTTGCAGGACACCAAAGTTCCCATCATACATGAATATCTGACAATTCCTCTACAGTCCAAAAATCACATGTTGTTTGAAGATGAAGAAGAGGAAATGGTAAATTATATTCATGATTTGTGGGTAAGGGATGATGAAAAGGTAGAATTCTCACCTTTATTATTGACTAATGAAATATCTGGTAAGTATTTACATGATTTTCTTGCATTGACATCATTTAAAATCCACTTTTTGAATGAAAAGACCCCTTAAACCATGACCTACAACTTCCTTTTGACTTCATATTCTTACCACATAAATCACTCGCACTTAATCTATTATATCTAATTGTATTTGATAGTTCTCATTTAATGATTATATTTAACATAAATTTCAAGATGTAATTTTTTGCTCACCTATTTTTCTAATTTAATATTAATATATTTATTTTCTTAAATAATATAATTATCATACTTTTAAAACTTAAACATTACTATTTAAATGGTCTTAATTCCATGAGGATATTTTTTTGGCTAAGTTTAACTCGGTGTCCACTGAACTAACACATTAAATTAATTAAGACCACAAATCACAATCATTATCATTGTATAATTAACAAAAGGAAGCCATTGTCTACAAGGTGAAAATTAGGGTCTAAATATATATATATATATATGAAATTTATTTTTGTTTCTAAGGGAGTGATAAGGTTTATTTGAGTTTTTTAAAGCTATATTTATTATTGGAGAGATAAGGTTGAAAAAAAAATCTTTAAAAAAAATGAAAACTAAAAGATAGAGAGTTATGGCAACAAAAATCAATGATGATGTGGTGAGTGCAGTCCATGGTGATAGTAGTCTTCAGAAAGTTGAATTGTTGTTTGTTGGATCCTACAACACTGATCATGGCTTCCATCCCATCATCCACCATGAGTTGGCTGACAGCATGGAGGCATTAGCTCAAAAACCCTTTTTTGTCTCCCCTCCAGATCATGTCAAAGTAAGCCTGCTCGGTGTGAATGGTCCTAATGGTGATGGGGCATTGGCAAGTTTTGATAAATCTATTGAAGGAGGATCTATGGCCCCTATTTGTGGAGGGGAACCGATTAAAGGTAGATATATTACCACTATTTGTGAAGGGATATTGACTAGCACGTCTTATGAATGTGGATCTATCACCCCCGTGGATGTTGGGACAATGATAAATTTTAGTGTGCTTGTAGGTTATGGAGCAATGGCAACTTCTAGCATGTATATCAGATATGGATATTTTGTCCCCATTGTATACCACACATTGATGTATTATGGAAGAGGTGGATATACTATCCTTAAGTAGAGGCTCATTTCCCACTTTTTCATAGATATTTTGAAAAATAACCCTCCACCAACATCCTCCTCAAAACTTGGAGTTGATGTGTATCCTTTGCAAGGATACCTTAGGATTTCATCTGAGATCATGACATCCTTGGTAGCCCAAGACTCTTATTCCTTGGTGGAAAAATTTCTCAACTTGCATCCCAACATGGATTCCACTTGAAGATGGGTCCTAACCAGCTAGCACCCACAAGGATCCATGAACCTGGTAGCCCTTCCTAGAGGGTTATTATCATCTGACTTAATAAATATATTGATTCAATCCAAATCCTCACTGGAGGCCTATGATATTTTGGATAAAGGGGTATTTTTTTAAGGAAATAGACTGTGGACTTTGACTAAGAAACTCAAAATATCAATCTAGCTTTGATCTGGGTTTACCTTTTGGGTCTTCCCATACATTTTTGGCATGAAGAAATCTTAAAAGAGGTTTATTGGGATATTGGTGAGCTAATAAATTTTGATTCACCTACTAAATAAAAAACCTGCATGGTCCATGCTCGCATGTATATCAATGTTAACCTTGATTTTGTTTTTCCTTCTTCCATTCAATTGGTTTCAAATGTTAGCACCATGACCCAAATCATTGAGTACGAAAATAACTTGGATTTCTAACTGAATGCTCCAAGAAAGGCCACCTCAACTCTCAATGTCCAACCTTAAAATTTCTTAAGGCACCTCCCTCCAAGAAATATCATAGTGAAGGGTTCCATCTATAAAAACTATTCCACAAGAGATCCAACTATTTTTCTATAACCGATGCAGATGTCACTAGAGAAACTCCTAACCAAGGGCCTCCATCCCAAAAACCTTATGGGAAGGCACTAATTATTGAGTATCTTGAGGTTCCTAACCCTCTAATGGAACCATACTCTAAGCCTACATATCTTCAAGTTTGTTTGGAGCAACCTGATCCCTCTTCCTCCTTTCAGGTATACCCCCTTGTTTTAGTTTCTAATCCCTTTATTCTATATATTTAGATGAACCTCTTATTGATTAAGAGAAATCCATTTATTAAAGCCCTCCTTAATCCCCCAAATATATCCTTGGCCATTTCCCCAATAAAATTCTTCCTAGAAAGCCCTTCCCTCAAAGTTGTCCCTTTACCAAGACCCAAAAAAGGCTTCAAGTTGATGTTGATTCTAAGAAGAAAAGAGGTCATCCTTTTGCCCAAGTTGTAAAAAATAGAGAATTCTTTAATAATATTGCTAATGGAACCCATATCACCCTTCACCTCTCTTCAAATAAAAACCTTCCATTAGGGCCTCATGAAGATGATAATAGATCCAAATTCCCCTCTTCACAAGGAAGAGGGAAGAGATCCTCTTCCACAAGTACCAAATGAATATCCTCTCATGGAATGTGAGAGACCTAAATTGACATAATAAACAATATTTTGTTAAATTTCAGAGGAAATATCTAAATCCTACCATTGTCATTTTGCAAAAGTCCAAGTTGGACATCTAAAACGATTCTTGTATCTCTAAATATATTTGGAAAAAATGTGATTTTCTCATAAGCCTTGCCAAAAAAAAATTTGGTGGTTTTTTATGCTTGTGGTATCCAAACATTATTGAAGATATACTCCTAACTAAGGTAGAGAATTTCATGAACATCTTGTTTTTCAACAAATATCATCACTGCAGATGGGTTCTTTCAAACATCTATGCACTAAATTTCCCTTTCGAAAGATTCTAGCTTTGGAACACCCTAATCCAAATGAGATAAGTAGTTTCCAATGAGGTATGGATGTTGGATGGATATTTTAATTATCCACTATTTCTATTAGACAAGAAAGGATATTTTGAAATCATAGCTAATTCTTATGAAGTCTTCGCATCATTTTTGGATGGTAATCAACTCATGGATATCCAGCTAAAAGGTCCTAAATTCACCTAGAGAAACTGAAGAAAGGGTGATAAACTCATCCAGATCATATGTGATAGGGTCCTCATATTCCTTAATGTCATCTATCCCTTTGGATATTATGTCCTTCAATCTCTTCCTGGAATCAAATCTGATCACAATCCCCTCCTCCTTGATTACATGCCTCACGGCTCTCCTTAAAAATCCCCTTTGAAATTTGAGGTAATGTGGCTTCAATATCTTGATCTCAAGTTATTCATAGCATCTTGGTGGTCCCATAGCTTTTCTAGGTCCCTTGCCTCCTAGGTGAGCAAAAAACTTTGTTTTGTTAAAGCAAGTCTCAAGCAATTATACAAGGATGTTTTTAGCAATATTTTTTCTAGGAAGCATAACATCCAATCCTATCTCACAAGCATTGAGATATTTGCCTAGAAAATAGACCTTGACCCTAGTCTCAAAGAAACTGAAAAGAGCCTCTTGTATGAATACCACAACATTCTAAAAAATGAAGAAGTTTTTTGGAAACATAAATCCAGGGTAACTTGGCTGAAGGAGGGTGTTTCCAACACAATTTTTCCACACCACTACAATGAGACATAGAGGTTCTAGTAAAATCTAAAAACTCACCAAGGTATATGGGACTATTATTTTAGATAATTTCGATATTAGAGTTAAGATGGTTTCTTTTTTTGAAGTTTTGCTTGGACCAAGCCTAGATTGTAACCATAAAACTAGGAATACTCTCATGTGCAACATTCCTAGGTTAGTTACCCAAGAGCATAAAAATATTTTTATTAAACTCTTTTCTACTGAGGAAATTTATTTTACAATATTATCCATGTAAGGTGGGAAATCTCTGGGTCCTTATGGTTTTCCCCCAACGTTTTTTCAATGCTATTGGGACATTATGGGACCTGAAATTATTTCAGCTATCCAAAAAATGCAACAAACCAAAAGCATTTCCAAGGACATCAATTCCACTTTCCTGGCCCTAATTCCCAAGACTAGTAATGCCAAAACCCTTGGTGACTTTCACCCAATCCATTTTTGTAATTTCTTCTACAAAATACTCACCAAAGTGATAGCCATTATATTGAAAATAAGTCTACCACACATCATTGACCTCAACCAAGGTAGCTTTGTTCAATGGGGACTCATCATTGACAACATCATGACCATCCATGAACTTATCCATTTAGTATTCAAAATTAATAAGGCAAGTCTTTTCCTCAAATTATACATGAATAAGGCTTTCTATAGTGTGTCATGGAAGTTTATTTTTTCTATTCTCTCGAATTTTGGATTCCATTCTGAGTGGATCAAACTAATCAGTGAATGCATTACAAATATTAGTTTCTAAATTCTCGTCAATGGCTCTGTTTTCAAATACTTTTTGAGCTTTAAAGTTCTAAGATACAGAGACCCTTTATTTATCTCCTTTTCTCTTCATACTTGTTGCTAAAGTTCTCTTTAAGGTCTTCTTATTCCAAAGGGAAAATATCAGGTATTAAACCAACCTCCTCTATTAATCCCATCTCCTATCAATAATTCGTTGATGACACCATCCTTGCCATTTGTGCCTTTGTTCCTCAAGATAAAACCATCAATTTGATCTTGTTCTCTTTTGAGTAAATTTTTGGTCAAAAGGTAAACTTCTCCAAAAGCAAAATTTATTTTATCAGTACCTCCACAAGTCAACAAGACCATATAGCTGACATTATCGATTGTGTTGTTGCTAACCTACCAACTATTTATATTGGGCTTCCTCTCTTTGATGGACCTACAAAAACATATTTATGGAATTCCATCATTGAAAGAATCCATAAAAATTTGGTTGGATGGAAATGAGGACTCCTTAGTTAGGCTAGAAAGGCCACCTTAGTCAAACCCACCCTCTAGAGCATCCTTGTTTTCTTTATTTCCATATTTAAAATTCTGATTTAAGTCTGCAATAAAATAAAATAGATCCAACATAACTTCTTATGGTTAGGCTTTGAACATAAGCAAATATTTCATTTATTTTCATGGGATCCAGTATGTTCTAGGAAAGAATATGAAGTTATTAGGCTCAGAAATATAAATTCAGCTCTTATATCCAAACAAGAGTGGAGGGTTATTCAAAATGAAAAATCTCTTCGGGTTGACATTATCAAGGCCATGTACCTGTAGAACCAAGAAAATTTCTTGGATGACCCCTCACCCATCCTAGGTTTTGTAGTCTAGAATTTCATCATAAGGTCAAGAGAGATCATTAGAAAATACATCTAATGGAATCTTGGCAATGGTCAAAACATAAACTTCTAGGAAGATAGATGGTTGGGTGACAATCCACTTTAGAACTATGCTGACATAATCTACTTAAAACCTATTACTGATACCCTATTTGGTTTAAAAGTGTGCAATTTCATTAACACCAACAATAGGTGTTGGAAATCCTTTCCTCTTGGTGATCTAAATGAGGAACAAAGAAGAGCTACTTCTATTTTATCTGACATGTTGCACCTTTGTGTCATCCCTAGCTCTCTAGTGGAAGACAACCTCCTTTGGGTGCCTAGTGTGAATGGTTTTTTACTATTAAATCTACTTATTTCCTCACTAAGAGTCCATGTCAGTCGTGGTTCCCTTTGAATATTATCTAGAATAAACATCTCATACCCAAAGTCAGTTTCTTTTTTTGGCTTTCTATCCAAGATAAAATCCTTTCCATTCCTAACCTCCAAATCCATGGACTCCTTATTCCTAACTATTGCTACCTGTGTAATAAAACTTTTGAATCCACCCAACACATCTTCCTATCTTGCAATTTTTCTCTCAACATTATTTCATCCTTATTTTCCACTATTGGGATTGTCTGGGTTCCACCCTTTATCTTGAATTATTTGTGCTTGTAGTAACCTAACACTTTAGGAGCTTTTGCTTAAAGTTTTTTTGGAATTTCTATCTCCCCCATTTTTAATGGGAAGTTTGGAAAGAAAATAACTCAAGATCCTGTAGTAACTCTACCCATAATTTCTAATTTGTACTCTCAAGAATACTCTAAGCAAACACTAAGAACCTCTCTATCACCCAAGGTTTTGATATCTCTAAATCTCCATATGAATCCAGTTTGTCTAGGTCCCTAAAGATTTCTTCTTGTCCTCTATCTCCCCCAAACTCTATGGTGGTTTGTTCGCTCATTAAATGGTCTCCTCCATCTCTAGGCTGGATAAAATTCAATTTTGATAGAGAGAACAAGGGTAACCCTAACCCTAATGGTGTTGGAGGTATTTTTAGAAATCACGAAGGGAAAATCATTCTAGCCTTTTTAGAAAACCTTGGGGTCCAAAATAATTATTTTGCTGAAGCACAAGCTCCTTTTCAAGGTCTATCTCTTCTACCTTGCTTACATTATCCTAACTTAGTGGTTGAAGGTGATTTGATGAACATCATTACAGGTTTTGTAGGGATTCATTATGCTTATTAGAACATATCCAAACCAATTTTAAAAACCAAAACCCTCCTGAGCTTATTCACCAATGTTACCATTTAGCATGTCTATAGAGAAGGTAACCAAGTTGTTGATCAGTTAGCCAATTTGGGCATCTCTAGCCCAACCTTACCATATGTACTGAGAATTTCCCTCCTACACTGCTTGATGACAATTTCCTATCTATGTATTTTAAGTGATCTCTCCCCAAAGGGTTGGAGGGATGTTGTTTTCCTTTTATGGGGCTTAGCAAGCATTACCATCATCCACATATTTGCTACAACACGAAGTTTCCATGTTCCTATGGAAGAGTTTATAGTGCATATCCAACTCTTTGAGGTCATTAGTGTTCAGAGAATTATTCTAACTATGTATGTTATTACTCCTAGGTGCATGGGTACTATGTGTATCAATGAATATTTACATGTATCATATGATACCTAGTTTCGATCCACCACAATACAACTCTCACAAACAACAACATTTTCTATTTATGGAGGACCTGTTACAACATGGACTCATAAAAATTACCCAGTGCCATGTACGAAAGATATGTTTTAACAAGGGTACCATTTTTTATTTCCCTAGGAGGGCTTCTCTTCTTACCCTGTAAGGCTTTCTATCCTACCCCTATGTGGTATTCTCCTCTTAGTTTTAGTATTTTATATTTGATGGACTACATGGGGTCTATTTCTTTTGTTGTAGATTGGTTGGGTGCTCTTCTCTCAATCATCATCTTTTTGGAAAATTTTACAAGATCCTTTCAAAACCCCTATTCACCAATAGTTTTTTTTATCAATGTAGAATGGATATATACTACACAAGAATGGAAGATCCTATAGAAATATAAAAGTGATGCAAGACTAAAACATTGAACTATAAACATATAATTTATTGGTTGCTCGTTGAAATAAGTTTATAGTAACCCAATTCTAAAAAATGGGTTGAGTAAATTTTTTATCACTAAATTCATTGTCAAACCTTTTGGCAAGAGGTGACATGTTCAAAGGTATAAATATTTGTTCTTATTTATTTATTTATTTATTCTTATTTTTTGGAGTTGGTTAGTGTGAGAAACCCTTTGACTAATAGTTGGGCATCCCCATCTCACCATGACCTCTCATAAGGGTGAGAGCTGAGTTTATCAATAGGGAATTTAATACATAGCCCTACACACACCCTAGTTTGAACTTTGGACCTCCCGAAGAATATTCAAAGCCCATTTATATGAGCTTTATTATCTTTAAAATAGTTTATATGAAATTTATTATTTTATTAAATAACTAAATAAAGATAAAACAGTTTTTAATGTCAATTTTTTTAGTTAGTTTATTATTCAATATTAAAATATAAGATCTAAACAAAGTTTTGGAAGAAAAAATTAGGGCATCGATCAAGTAGATGAAACATTTTTTGGTTGCTATGCAACTGAAGATGAAAATATTGCTCTACAATGTCCCAATAGAGATGCAACTATATCCTCTATTAGATAGACAAATTTCATTTGTAGATTTTTTGAAGGAAAAATATCCAACAAAGACTAAAGAACCAGAAAAAAACTAAACTAAAAATGCTCTTTATAGTTGCTAGAGAAAAATCACCATCTCAAAGAGTCAATGGATGCTTGTCATAGTGAGACTCAAGACCAAAGATTGTCATTGAGTATAGTATAGTAGAAGAAATCAGTCTTATATAAAGCATGTAGGCATGCAAATCAACATCTTGAAAGGAAGAAGCAATAATAAAGTTGGATTTGCATAATTTTAAGTAAAATGTACAATTGGTGAAATTGTACAATTGGCAAGTAAAATGTACAATTGGTGAAATTGTACAATTGACAAGTAAAAATGTACAATGTACAATTTGGTATAAATTGTACAATTGACAAGCAAAACGTACAATTGGGTGGAATTGTACAATTAGAAAAATAAATAAATAAATAAATAAAGGTAAAGTGCATGTGAAACTAAATGAAATGTATAATTTGATAAAATTACATTAAACCTTAGTAAAGACTAAATAAATTTATTAATGTATGGGCAGTTGTAAATAATGAACTGTCTCAGCCTGGACAACCATTATAATCCCCCCATTCGAATTTTTGGTGTTGTTGGTTGTTGGGTTGGTTATAGTTCAATATTTTTGGTGGATTTTTATTGTTCATGGCTATCCATTCAGGTGCAATTCATGGATTGGGAAGCATGGAGTAATGCTACAGTTTATTTACTATTATTGAATGTTGTACACTACCTGTGTAGAATTTTAGAATAATATAAATCCTTATTTCAGTCAGATTTATGTATGCATGTGTGTGGATCTGAGAGAAATCTCAATAATTATATTGTTCATGGATTGTTATTAATATTGCAGGTATTCTGGAGTCCAGATTTACGGTAGATTTGCATATGCAAAAAATGAACAACCATCCATGTGCTTTTATGTGAAATAGAGGAATAAATAGACAATCATATTAATGGTTTTTGCCCATTATTGTGAATGATATTTTTGGAAATAATATGCAAATGGGTATTTTTCTAAGTCAATTTATTTAGCAGAACAAGTTTTTACCAAACAGTACAAGGAGCGTAACCAAACCGTACAAAGGTTTGTGATTATGTACAGTTGATGATTTTTGGCATAAAATTGTATTTTTAAGCATTCTTAAGGTACATCAAGTGGTTTCCAAGTGAATCATGGCAAAGTGAGTGAGATTTGAGCAATTCCAATATTCTTGGAGAAAATATACAAGTGTTCAGTTATGACCTTACAACTGTATGTTTTGGGGTTGTACAGTCTCTAGTTGTACATTTTAGGATTGTACAGTTGTAAATCATAGAGTTGTATGGAATTGGCCAGATTATGTGCAATTAATCTAAATTTATATTAAATATATTTTATCACATCCCCCTCTCGGAATACTACACTCCACTCATGCTACAAATTCAATTATTACTTGATTTATAAATTCATAGGTATTTGCCCTACCTTGATTTCTTTTTGCATTCATAGGTTTGGAAGAACTAGGAGCCTTTTTGTGAGTATTCTTTGTTGTTTATTAGTAATGGATAATTTGTTATTAGTTTTTCCTAATTTGTCAATAAAAATAAGGTGTTCGAATAAAAAAATATGAATCACGGTCCAATAAAATTACTTATTTAGCCTTAGAGAGTGGGATTTGATCCTTGAATTAAACCCACTATTGTCCTAGTTATGGTCTATTCGTATACACTCCCAATGGAGTTATGGACTGAGCATGTATTGGAAATAATTAATAATTTTATTGGAAGATATTTGGGAATCTCTCAAGACACAATGGAAGGGAATACAATTATTTATGCTAGATTATGTATTGAAATGGATCTCAGCTAACCTTTTTGGTAGATGTGGAAATCAAACTTGCAGGACTATCTTATATTCAACAATTGGATTATGAGGTGATGTCCTTCAAGTGTAGAATTTACCACAAATATGGGTATTTGGATTGGTCTTACCCAAACAATATAATCATAAAAATGGAGGTTCCTCTAAAAGTGTCGAATCTTCCTAAGGAGGGTAATTCTATAGTCAATAAATAAGTAGCTAGCATTTCTCAGTGAGGAGAAGCACAAGGATATGGTTTTTTCCAACCCAAAATAAGGAGAAGGAAAAAGAGAAAATGTAGTAAACATAAAATCCAACCCAAGTCCTTAAATATGTATGATACCTTTAAGACATTGGTGGAGTAATAAGAACAAACACTCATCGACGAAGTGGATGGAAATAATAGAAACAATAATAGTTATGTTTAAGTGCCTCTTTCAACTCCTATACTAGAGTAGGTATTATATTGCAATGAGTTACTACAATGAAATATTACAAGGGCATTGATAGCACATAACTAAGAGTAGCTGATAAAATATGTCATCATGGGTGTGGTAGAAAAGAACTAATAAAATTCAACTCTAGATATAATACAAGTGGAGAAGAGATAAAATAATATTATCACTGAAGGAGTGGTATAAAATCAAATAATGAATTGATAACATCTCAAGGAGACAAATTGGTAATTGGGGAATTAGTGAGACCAATAGACTCTTATTAGTTTCAAGGTAACCAATTATTATACCATCATGGAATATTAGGGGTTTAGATAGTAGAACCCATCAATATACTATTCAAAGATACCTAGAGAAAAGTAAAACAATTTTTTTTCTTCTCCAAGAGACAAAAATGTCATTGGATCTCATGTATAAAATAATAAATAGATTTTGAAGGGGTGTTGGTCATATGGAAGTGGCTACCAAAGGGGCCTCAAGGGGATAGTTACCTTTTGGACCTCTCTTTAATGGACAATAATAGATCATATAGCTTAGAGGGATGTCCTCACATCCCATTTTAGGAACATTGTGATAGTTGAAGAAATTTTAATCACAAATTTCATTTGGGCTTAAAACCTAGATGGTCAGATTTTTCAATGGAAAGTGATGCATAATATGAGATTCTTTAAGTAGGAGTTATTATTGGGTATTTTAATGTTAAATTATCACCAAGATATCAAGAAGGGGGAACTTTAATTTTGGACTTAAGGGGTTGACTTATGTTTGCCTAGGTCTATGCATTACACTTGGTGGATATTAAATATATTGGAACCAACTATACTTAGATTAATAATATGAGAAAGCCACATAGCAAGAAGGTGAAGTTAGATATTTTTTGGATTTTAGAGGAGGTATTTGTGCAATGGAATTTAAAATTTTATATTTTGCAGGGTCTAGTATTAGATTACTTTCCCATTCCATTGGAGGGGGATCAAGACAAGGCATCATCATAAACTATTCAAATTTAAAATCTTTTGGTTACAAAAGGAGGAACTTTGAAATAAAATCCTATAGTGGTGGGAATATGGATTGGTAACATATGCGACAACAATTTTTATATTCCACAAGTATATTCATTATATCAAGGATCAACTAAAACAATGGATTTGATCTAATAAGTCAAACTTCTAGTCCCAAAGAGTTCCATTGGTGGTCGGATGGGATGAGGTGCAAAAATCTCCAAGGAAGGAACAATTATAGAGAAACTCAAAATAGAGGATGATTAATCGCATAAAGTAGTCAAGGAGATTAACAATCAAGAAGAGATTTACTAGAAACAAAGAACAAGAACCACTTAGTTATAGAAACATCAAATTTTTCCATCAGGTTGCTTGTGCTAGGATATAAACAAACAAGATGGAATATCTTTAGGATGAGAACAAGTATCCTTTCGTATGATCCTAGGTATGCATTTCCATTCAATAGATTATTTTACTAAATTGTTTAAGGAAGGTATGTTGCAATATGAAGAGGCTCAAAACAAAGTTATTGCTATCATACCCCCTATCATATTTGAAGAATAAAATTAAGCCCTACTTAAACCCATTGATCGAGCGGACTTGAAGAATGTAAAATTTGGAATAAATATAGAAAAAATACTAGGTCCATATGGCTTCGCAATAAAAATTTTCTAGACCTTCTAGGACAACTTGAAGGAGGATGTAATGGTTGTTACAGAGGAGTCCAGAGGTAGTAAAAAATTGCTTAAAGCATTACATTATACATTCATTTCCTTATTTCTGAAAGAGGAGGAGGGGATGCATATTTCAGATTATAGACCTATTTTCTTATACAATAACATATACAAAATAATCATGAAGGTAATGGTTGAGTGGCTAAAACCTCTCCTAGACAAAATTATCTCCTCTAAGCAAGGGGGTTTTTTATAGGGAATGTAGATATTTTATGGTGTGGTTCTATATTAGGAGGTAGTCGACTTAGTGCAAAAATATAGCAATAGAGTAATGTTCATAAAATTGGATATACCAAAGTATTATGATAGGGTGGAGTGGAGCTTCTTGTCAAGGATAATATAAACCTTTGGTTTCTTTTAGGATTAGATAGAATGGCTCATTAGATATTTCTTTACTTTGACATACTCAGTGTTAATCAAAGTTTTCCTTCACAACTAATTGGAGCGACTTGAGGCCTTTGTTAGGGATATCTTTTTTTCCCTTATCTTTTTATCATATTGGATACAGGCTTGGGTAGGATCATATTAAGGAGAAGATAATAGGGTTTGCTAACAAGTACCAATGTGGGTGAGGAGGTTTTGAATCACATATATATTTTGGATGACATAGGATTGGTGGGAGTGGCCAACCTCACAGAAGCACAAATAATCACATATACCCTTAATGTTTATCTTAGGACCATAAACCAAGTCATCAAAGATAATAAATTCAATTTTTTCTTCTTCAATATTGACTAAAGGCTTCCAAATAGAATCTTAGAGATCCTAATATTCACAACAAATTCTCTCCTAGTGGTATATTTCGATATCCCTATGAATTTTAGAAAACTAAAGATAGTAATATAGAGGCATATTTTGGACTTTATCAAAGAAAGAATTTACCATTGATATCACAAATGGTTAACCTTGGGGGTATATTAATTTTTTTGCAGTTAGTAATTTAGGCCATGCCAACTTATAATTTTTCTATCATTGTTGCCCCACATACCGTATAGAAATATTTGGACAAGATGGCTCAAAACATTTTATGGGGAGTAAAATAAGAGAGGAAATGGTTATTAGTAGGATGAGGGAAAGTAAGCTATTCCAAGTAAAAGGTAGTTTTGGGACTAAGGAGATCAAAGCTAAATAAAAGAACGTTGGCTAGAAAGCTTTATTGGAGATGGATCTCCCAACCAACTTCTGTATTTAGTAGAAGTTTAACTAGTAAATATTTGGGATAGGTGAACCCAAATGGGGTGATTCATTTTCCTTTGGATGGTAATGAGTCCCATGTGTGGTAGGCTCTAAATATAGGATCATAGGCAGTGAAATATGGATTATTTTGGAAAGTTGGGAGAAGGAGAAGGCACTATTTTGGACAAGTTCATGGGATCAATAGCCACCTATTTATTTTGAATTCAAATAATTATAACCAATAAAAATAGCCATGGAATGTATGTATTTGATCAGTATTGAAAGTTATTTTAACACCATTTAGTTATGGGATTATAGATTTAAGCAATTTAAGAAATTGGATGAGCGGCCAATTCCAATCCCTCACCGATTGACACCCATCATGATTAAAATATTGGCAAAACTATTTCTCATAGGTATATATGATGAGGATGAATTATCTTGGGGATATTGAATCATTAGAGTCTACATAGTGAATTATGGATATGAAATATCCTTCTAGAACCTCCTTTTCATACATATCAGGTTGAGGATTGGAGAAATATTTGGTAGTCCAATGGTTGACTGAAAATAAACTTATTTGCTTGTTATTTCATGCATAATGGAATTATTACTTTTGAAAAATACAAGGTATAGAGGAATTTTTAGTTCATCATAATGTGTTTTATGCTACAAAATAAAGGAAACATTTGACCGCTTGATGTTTGAGTGCCCATTCACATGTTAGATTTGGGAGTGATGGATTTTAGCTTATAAAATTTGAGTCAATTGTGATTTGAACCTTATTAATATTTAGAAAATATATAAGAGAGGTAAATTTAAATTTAAAACTCTTTATATTGAATAGAAGCTTGGCTTAAAATTTATTTAATGGTAAGTATGGAAGAGAAATGGTAATTTTTTTAGATAAGCCTTTTTCATCCTTGGATGGCATGTGGTAGGTCATTTGGAGCAAAGTCATGGAAAATATGGTAATGTATACTAAAAAGGAAAGTCAATATGGTATAGGTATGATGGAAAAAGGAAACTGAAGTGTAGGAGGAGTAGGACAAAGCTAGTTGGAAAACACCCCCAAAAGGCTAGATTAAAATTAATACTAATAGAGCTACAAAATGCAATTCAGGTAGAGCTATAATTATAGTGGTCTATAGGAATCAATTTGGGACAATGATATATTGGAAACTACAAGGCTTGGGTATGACCATAAAAAATGAAGTAGAATCCTTAGCTATCAAATATGCTTCTATCTAGGTGGTAAGACAAGGTTATAGGAGGAAAATCAAATAATCATATTCTCAAATATTGGAAGGAACTTTAGATTGCATAAGGAACTTTGATTTGGAGATATGGAAGTTGGGGATTCTTTTAATCCAAATTAAGGAGTTGTAGAGGGAATTGGATGATGTGATTCTAACTTATGTGGATATAGTTCTAAATAAAGTGGTAGACTGTCTAGCTAAGACAAGTACTGAGAAGGAGGTAGGGGTTCAATGGTACAATGGTATGGTTATTAATGATGATATGATTAGATAATTTGGTGAGAAAATACAGTGTTTGTCTAATTTGTACAAGATTTGAAGACATATGGTTTAGGATATTTGGTTCCAATGGAGATATCCTTTTAGTGTTGTAACCAAAAGTGGTTAGTTCTTAGGATCTTGATTTTTAGAGTTATGGAATTTTATTGGAGAGTTAAAAGGAGGAAACATGTGCTATTTTTGGCTAATTTGGGGAGGATTCTCATCCAAACTTGTAAATTATATTATTTTAATAAAAAAATTCAAATGATAGTAGATTTAAAGGTGTAAGATTTTGATTCACATAATAATAATTAAATAAGGATAAAGTTGTTGATGTGGGATTCATGACCATTATTTTCATAGGTCTCAAAGGATAATAGGTTTATAGAATCCGTAACCATATTAATTTCTAACCAATTCAATTGAATAACCTTCATGTGACACATAAAATTGTTAACCATCTTATTTTTAGCTGGTTTACTACAATACTCTTCTTATACCAACTATTTATTTTCAATAACATATTCCTATAATAAAATTTTGCTTTATATTAATACCTCTTCTGCTTCTCATAAACATTTACATGGCTTCTATAGTGGTTCATCACTGCCCATTTGCAACTAAGGAAAACCCCAATATCGTATCTTATTGGATTTTTTTCTATGTTCGGGAGATCGAGCCTAAAACAATTCCCAAAAATCAATACTTCTATAAATGTCCATGTGGAAAAAGTCTCAAAATATGATCAAAAGAGCTCCAAAGGAGCCTACCTTTGGGATAAACCTTTATATAAGAGGTTTTGCAAGTGATAGTGGAACACGATAGAGAAAACACCTAATCCATCTATGAGAGACACTAGAGGGGCAATCAAACACATATGACTAAAGTTAAATCAAGTGACAAGGGTAATTGAGCAAATTAATGACTCTTGTGATTGAAGAGATGAAGACCATCTACCCAAATATAACCTCAATTATTGTCCAGGATGTGCATTCAAGGAGTATGGATCTGATAGTCCTGTGTTGATAAGTCATTATGATCAAGGAAGTACATCATTCAATGATTAGAATCCCAAGGAAAAGTAGATAGGATTTTCAAATCTAGTTGTAGATAATTTTGGAGGGAAAATACTCCCTTGTAAATCTATAAATAGCAATAGTATTAGCTTAGTAAATTTTATTGATAAGTTTGTATTTCATGTATTTGTAGGCTTTCCTTTAATTTCTCTCTATAAAAATGGTAGCAGTCTTGAGTGGCTTGTGGGAAATTTCAAACCCCTGCTTCTAGCACAATCTATGTAAAAGTTTATCTACATCTATATATGGAATCTTGTGTCTATATTTTGGCCTTTGAATAAAAATCATGGAAGTGTATGTACATGCATTTGTGTTCATTTACATGAATATCAAGAGTGCTAATTGTATGTATGTGTGAGGGTTCTACGTTTGTTTTTGAATCTACCTACTCACCTATGCATATAATTGGTAGACCTTAATTGCTCTTCACTATGTCGAGGAGAGTAAGTGTTCACCACTAGCACATAGCATTCGGGCTTGTTTTTTTAGAGAGGTCTTAGCAGATCTCTTGGTGCATCACTTCCATTTTTCTTTTATTTATTGAATTTTATTTTACTTTATTGTACCTCTATTACCTTGGTAGAGGAGAAAGTGCCTTGAATATCATATTTTAAAAAGGATCCAGCCTTGTAAAAACTCATAAAGACCCCCAATTGAGCCGAACCCCATGCTCTCAGCTTCATCCTACTATGTTGCTCTAACATGAGGTGTGATTGTCTCAAAATGACCTTGTAAAAAATCCTAGAGGTCTTGATTGTGTCGAACCCCATTCTCTTGATTGTAGCCTATAGTACCACTTTAACACAAGGTATAATTATCCTATATGGGAACAATCAGATATGATAATAATTTATTAGTATGTCCAGTGGGACACTAGTGACACATCAATGGTCCCAGAATAATAACAAGGAGTAGGACCGAGTCTAAGTCTATTCGTCACTTGCTAAAGTACCTCTTTACCTATAAAATTTACTCCAGATCGAATCCTAGAAGAATTCACTAATAAATGTACCAAACTAAGGTTTGGGTGATGACCTTAGTCTATTTTCTTTTGTAGAAGAAAGAATCTTCATTCATCGGGTGACTCCACATCAACAAAAGAAGACTAGAGGTATCTAAACAAAACATGTTGTTGAAAATCATTGTAATATTTTAATGGCTACTCCCTTAACCCATATTACTTTATATGAGGTATGATAAAGCCCCTTGAGCCCTTGGAAGAAACCAGATAAATGCAAAATCCTAGTTGAGTACATATTGACAATATTACTAGAATGCACTAGAAAAGGCTAAACTACTCCAATAGAACACCTAAGAGAACTAGTATTTATATACTAGACATATAATATAGTGGAATAAGATATAGCCTTAGGATTGTTGGTGATATCTCTTAAAGGAAAAGGGCTCAAAAAATATGAGTCCCTCACTCCTCATTTGATCACAAAATATGACTAATTGACTTCATTGGTCATGAATAAATTTATCATAGAACATGAGCCAATTGTCACCAAAAGTGATCTAGTTTAGAATGAGAAAGCAATTTACCCTTACCATCACAATAAATACAACAACCAACCAAAATCCACTTAAATGATAAATAATGAACAAGGGTGGAGTGGCATTATGGAAGGAGTGGCCATTCAAAACCACTCGAGCAGGGAAGTTGAAGGGATCAAGTAAGAAATGGCCATAGAAACATCATCAATACAAGCTAGACCAAAATATTTATCCTCTCTGCCTGCATTGACCTATCAAGAAATGCCATCATAGGTAAAAGAATACTTAAATAAAATTTTAGATCCCATGTGCTACAAAAATATAAAAATGGTGGAAAAACTCTACTATTATGTTGGCAAAGACACAAAAGGGGATCCAAATTAAGAATTGGAATGACTACGGTCCTTAGAAATTGAAATGCATAAGTGCCAAAATTCAATCCTAATATAGAATGTTGGTTGAAGCACATGTAAATTTTGGAGACATTGGCTAGTCTCCAGCCATATCTCCTTGTAAAAAATAAAGGAAATAAAAGAATAGGGGTATGAGTAATGGAACAAATCCCAAGGTACACCAACCATACAACAATAGATGAAATTTAAAATCAAGAAGCTTCCTTTCAAAATAATTTTTGAGAAGGAAAGATAGTGGTTGGAGAAAAAAGTAAATGTTGTCTTAGAATAGAATCTGATTTGCAAGAAAGGATTGAAAAGGACGATTGTGGGAATAATTTAACATTGGAAGATATGAATATGCATTTAGACACTCCTCAAATAATATGGAATACCCTAAAAAGTAAGAAAAGAACAATAAATGCAAGGCATGCAAGAGAAAGCATGAGAAGGGGAAAGGTTAAAAGGAGTAATGGCCTTAGAAGGAGAATAATTTTTTTTACTCTTCAACTGAAACCCCTCCACTTTGTTATTCAACATAATGTAAAAGCTAGTATCAAGCTTAGAATGACAAAGATAAAGGATTCTCATGCACAAGAAACACCAAAAGTACCCATGCCCATGTATTCCTCCAAAATTAAGATTTTTGATGAACATAGCTAAATATTGCACTGATCCTAAAGTCTACAAGGAAACCATAAAGTTGAGAATAGATTCTTACAAATACTTCAGAGCTACTAGAACTTCAAGCTTTGGAGCCAGATATGGAACAATGTTATGGCATAATACATGGAAACTAAGGTACATTCTTGATATAAACTGGTAAGTGCCAATGTAGAATGTTATGAAGTAAGTGCCTAAGAAATGACGACTATAATTTTATTTTTTAAAGTAACAATTGATGGCTCTAATATATTGTAGCCATCCAATTGAACTTCCATTTTATCCTTAGAGAAGAGCATTAGTACTTTCAAGAAAAAAATTTCTACTATTCAATCCAATGCAAAAAATAATAGAACAAGATTGCAACATGTTAGCAATAGGCATGGATTTAAAATATGCTCAATCTTGGGATGTATTAAATCTCACTAGGGAGGTGAATAGAATGGGAGAGCATGCTTTTGATATGACTACATATAAAATATAAATAAACTAAAAATAGCTTCATAAAACCAAGAAAACCCTCGAGGAATAACAAAAGGAGGTCAAGGCCCAAAAAAATCAAATAAACATGTTGATAAAACAATTGAAAGAATGAGGGTTTGAAGCCATTTTGAAGAGACAAGAAGAGTGGCTAAAGGAATTTTATAATGACCTAGCTACAAAACAAGCTCAATATAAATATGAGAAAGAGACCTTGCTCAAGAAGTTGGAGTCCTTCAAGCAATAGAACAAAGAAAAGAAATTGTGAGAGGCTTGATAGGTTATTAGAACTCGACAAGCTTAATGGAAATATATAAGAGGAATGAAATTGGAAATATTACTTGTTTTTGAGTTTATAGATTCATCATCCTTGTTAGGCCTAAAAATATATGGAGAGGTGAAGGCCAACCTAGAAAATATCAATTTGAATATGGAGGAAGCTAGAACTTACAAACCTCTACTGGCCAAAATCCTTGACTCTAAGATTCTCACTACCAAGTTTTAAAATAGAGAAGTCATGGTATAAGGGGTAATCAATATCTTCAATAGAAAGTAAGTGATCCAATAGTGCATAAATCTAGTAGATTCCCTATATAACACTATAGATGTTGAAGGTAGATATAGATTCTCTAATAGTAGCAGGGCTCCCTTCACCATGGAACCAACTAATCGATAAGCTATATTCAATAGAATAATACCTAGTAATAATTAGATCAATGATATAATATTTGCTTATCTCAACTAAATGAATTTCCCCTCTCTACCTAGAAAAGATAGCAGAAATCATCATACCAAAGGAAAAAATTAAGGTGATAATCAGTAATATAGTAAACCAAACCAAAGGTTTCTCCTAGTATGATAAATATGAGGGACTTTTTCTTTACCATCAGCTCAAGCAAAATTAATATCTATTAGATGACGAATGGGAAGAAATTGGGAGAGCACTTGAAAAAATCTCCATAGAAAACCACCACTTTTTTTTAATCCAAATTTTTAGTTTTTGTGTTTTATTTTGTAATAACTTTTGACTCTGATCCCAAGGATAAATGTGATTTTTAATTATCCTTCCAATAAGCTTGAGGACCCTTGTGAGCTACCAAAACTATAATGGTTCACCACTACCCCTTTGTGACTAAGGAAAAACCCTAATAACCAATGATCAAAGTTTTGTCTAAGTCTAGGAGACCGAGCCTACAAGAACTCTTAAAAATTAGGACTTCTATAAAGATCCATGTGGGAGAAGTCCCAATAGATGGCCAAAGGATCACCGAAGGATTCTACCTCAGGGATAAACCTCAATATCAAAGGTTTTATGATAAATAGTGGAACATGGTGTAGGAAGCTCTCAATCACTATATGAGAGACATTGAAAGGTCAATTGAACACATATGACTAAATTCAATTCAAGTGACAAGGGTAGTTGATAAAATTAATTATTTCCTTGATTGAATAAAAATACCATCTATATATATATGGAAGCTTGTGTTTACTTTTTAGCCTTTACCTATAGAACCATGGATGTGTATGTATGTGTGTTTGTATTATTTTACATGAATATCAAGTGTGCTAAGTGTATGAGTGTGTGGGGGGCTTGTATCTATTTTTTTTACCGATTCACTTAAGAACATGGATCTCCTAGTGAAGAGCAATTAAGGTCTACCTATTATATGCATATAATAGGTATACCTTAATTGTTCTTCTCTATTTTAAGGAGAGGAAGTGTTCACCACTAGAACATAATGTTCAGGTTTATTTTTGTATGGATATCTTATTATATCTCTTGGTACATGGCCCCCATTTTCCTTTTATTTGTTGAGTTTTATTTTACTTTCTCACACCTCATTTTACTTGGTAGAGTAGCAAGTACATTGAAGATAACATCTTAATAAGGATTCAACCTTGTAAAAACTCTCAAAGTCCCCAAATTAAGCTGAATTCCATACTCTCAACTCTAGCTTGCTATGTAACTATGATGTGAGGTGAGATTATCTCAAGTCGACCTTGTAAAAATCCTAGAGGTCCTTGATTGATTTGAACCCTATGATCTCAATTTCGGACTACTATATCACTTCAATACAAGGTATGATTGTCGTACATGGGAATAATCAGACATGATATAGTTTAATGGCATGCCTGATGGCACCCTAGTGACACATCATTGGTCCTAGAATCATAGCAAGGATTGGGATTGAGTCTTAGTATGTTCCTCACTTTCTTAAGTAATTTTTTATTGCCTAGCAACTTTACTTTAGATTGAATCCTCGAAGAAGCTACTACTAAATGTACCAAACCAAGGTTCATGCGATGACCTTAGTCTATCTATTTGTGTAGAAGTAAGAAGCTCCATTCACCTGGTAAATATACATCAACAAAAAAAGCCTAAAGGTATGTAAGTAAAGTATGTTGTTGAAAATCATTGTCATATCTTAATGGCTACTCCCTCAACCCATATCCATTTAGATGAGGTAGTATCAAACCCCTTGAACCCTCATAAGCCACAAATAAATGCAAAATCCTACTCGAGTACATATTGGGAATATTACTAGAATACATTGGTAAAGGCTAGACTACTCCACTAGAAAACCTTAGGGAAATAGTATTTATATACAAGACACATAATATAGTGGAATAGGACATAGCCTTAGGATTGTTGGTGGCATATCTTAAAATAAAAGCACTAGAAAAATATGAGTCCCTCCCTCCTCATTTGATCACAAAATGGGACCAATTGGCTTCATTGGTCATGAATGAATTTATCATAGAATAGGATCTAGTTGTATCCATAAGTGAGCCAATTTAGGAGAAGAAGAAATAAATTTACCCTTCCTATCACAATGAACACAACAACCAATAAAATTACCACTAACTCAAGGATGTTGAACAAGAGTGGAGTGGCATTGTGGAATAAGTGGCCATTCAAATCCACTCAAGAAAGGAAGATGAAGGGGTAAAGTATAATATGGCCATAGAAACATCATCAATACAATCTAGGCTAGAATATTTATTCTCCTTGCTTGCATTTACCTATCAAGAAATACTATCACAGGTGAAAGAATACTTAAATGAATTTTTAGGGTCTACATGCTACAAAAGGATAAAATGGTAGGAAAACTCTATTAATGTTGGAAAAAACACAAAAGGGGATATAAATTAAGAATTAGAATGACTAGGGTCCTTGGTAATTCAAAGGAGCATAAGTTCCAAAATTCAATCCTGATATAGGATCTTGGCTAATCTGTAGTTGCATGTAAATTTTGGAGACGTTGGGTAGTCTGTAGCCACATCTCCTTGTAAAAAAGAAAGAAAAGAAGATGGTATATGAGTAATGTCACACAACCCAAGGTACACCAACCATTCAAAAATGGATGGAATTAGAAATAAAAAATCTTCCATACCAAATAATTTTTAAGATGGAAAGCTAGTGGTTGGGGCAAAAGGTCTACACTAAATGCTTCCTCATAATAGAACCTCATTTGTGAGAAAGGATTGATGAGGAATATTGTGGGAATAATTTAATATCAGAAGGCATGAATATGCATGTAGACACTCAAATAATATGAAATTATATAAAAATAAAGTAAGGGCAATAAATGCAATCCATGCAAGAGAAAGCACGAGAAGGGAAAGGTTAAAAGGAGTAATGGCATTATAAGGAGAACAATTTTTTTTTACTCCTCAACTGAAACCTCTACACTTCATTATTCAACATAAGAGAAAATCTAGTATCAAT
Organism: Wollemia nobilis; assembly: GCA_028583015.1. NCBI lineage: Eukaryota > Viridiplantae > Streptophyta > Pinopsida > Araucariales > Araucariaceae > Wollemia > Wollemia nobilis. Next base: position 7,859,350 of record JAQPPZ010016348.1, read on the forward strand.
ATTAGAATGACCAACATAATGGAGTCTCATGTATAAGAAATTCCAGAAGTACCCATACCCACATATTCCTCCAACATCAAGGTTCTTAGGAACATGGTTGGATAATGCATTGACCCTGAAGTCTGCGAGGAAACCAAAAAGCTGAGAATAGACACCTACAAGTTCTTAAAAGCTAGTAGACATTTAATATTTTGAGCTAGATATGGACTAATTTTATTGTGTAATGCATAGAAATTGAGGTACATTCTTGTTATGAACTAGTAAGTACCTATTAAAAATGTTATGATCCAAGTGGATAATAAATCAAGGCTATAAATACAAATTTTAGAGTAACAATTGATGGCTCTAGCGTCAAAAAAATATTTCTACTGCCAAAAGCTCAAATACATATCAATGAAAAATAAGAAAGAGCAAATTTTGAAAAACTATCACAAAATGATAAAATGATCTTTCTACGGTCAAAATTCAAGAAGATGAGAAAAGGTGCCCTAATATCAAAGAAATTTAATCCCATTGACATTTTTTGTGAGGGTGCAAAGGATACATTTAGCATGATGATATTCTTTGCGAGTAAAGAAAATGATATAAATATCAATGCAACTCAATTGGGTATTCTACACAGAATGAGGCAAGGGGTGATAACCTTAGTTTTTTTGAGTTGATAGTAAGTCAAATAAGGGGAGGCCTTTGGTGGTTTTAGTTGATAGAGACATTCAAGTATTCCTCATTTCTAGTATACCTTATTTTTTACCAACATTTAAACATGTTTCCCAAATTATGAATAAAATGTAAAGTTTCGAAGGTCAATGACCTTCTAGTGTATAATTGGTCCAAGGACCTGTTGAGTGGTATTTTCACCCGATTGTGAAAACACACTCTTCGATAGGATTTGGGTTCTAAATCCTCTGCTTGCAAAGAAATTAAACAAGTAACTTCTCCAAGGTTCCTGTTATGTTAGCATTTTGCATCTGTATATTAATAATCTCAAATGAAGATATTCAATTAAAATGCTTAGAACACCTTAGTGGTTGCAAGTAATCGAAAACAAGGGGCACTGTGGTTTATTTTACTGTGAAATTTTAATGATTGTTCATTGAACCCGAATAAAGAAAATGTGATTTGGTCCTTAAATAACCATGCTGTAACTTCAAAATGAAATGCCATAAAATGAAGGAATTATTTTATGGATTTTGAAGTTTTTTAAATTTTTTATTTTATTTTAATGCTTGAAATATAAAATTGGAACTTCTGAAAAATAAATTGCAGCAAAAAGAAAATAAAATGCAAAAGAAAAAGAAATTAAAATTGCATTCAGTCGGATGCTATCCCGTCCTGGAAAAACCAAAGATAATGAGATTTCCATGCATGCAACCTAACTTATTGAACCTGCAAACACGCACAATCCAGGTAAGTTAAGTGCTGGTCTCTAGGGTTTTGACTGTAATTTTAGATTTAGACATTCGCATGAGCAACCAAGAGAACTTGCATTAAACTTCACCTATAAGCCTAGAAATCTGAAAGGGGAAAATAAAACAATTAAATCTTGCATGCAAAAAATGACTCCTTTCTTGCCAACAAGATGCAAATTTTTGAACACTCTGCATTAAAAATAAATCATGTTACAATAGCAGACTCTCTGGTTTTCTCAAAACTAGAAAAAAAGAATAAAAACACTCCCGAGCAGGCCCATAATGGCTTCTCGCCTTAGGCACTACAACTCTGCCCGTAGTGGTTTTCGACCACCATACCAATTTGTGCTTCTGCTTTTATATTTTTTGGCAATGCTCTCTGTTTCGCCTTCCCCGTCTTTTTGTTGTCTTTGACTTCATGTTCGATGCCGAAACGTTCGATATTTTTTGTTGACTATAACGCTTCTGCAGCCCTTACACATGTACGCCACGTGTTCCACACTTTTTTGCATGTTCTATAACGGCCCCATGTAAATCGCGACCAAAAATAGCATGTCGCGATATCGCGACGTTTTTATGCATGCAGCTTTGCTCCTTTACTTTCACCACGAAAATGTGACATGTCGCGATATCGTGACATTTTCCTCGCCAACAGCCTTGTGTGCCTTGGCCGTGAAAACATGAAATGTCACGATATCGTGACAACTTTTCATTTCGTACACTTTGTTGTTTTTCTGTCACAAAATCGCTACGCTTTTTCGTCTCCGTACGCCTCGGCTGCTTCCTGTCGCGAAATCATGACGCTTTTTCATTCGGGGCTATCTTACGGAAACCTGTCACGAAATCATGACATTTTTCACTTGGTATGCTTTTGGCCGCAACCTATCGTGAAATCGTGACATTTTTCACTTGGTACGCCTTCGGCTACAACCTGTCGCAAAATCGCTATGCCTTTTCATTCGGGGTTGTCTATGCTGTATTTGGCCGCGAAAACGTGACATGTCGCGAAATCGTGACATATTTTCCTTCTGTACCACTTCCCTGCTTGGAGCCACGAAAACACGACCTGTCACGATATCGCGACGTTTTTTCACTTTATGCCCCTTTGCTGCTTCCTGTCGTGAAATCATGACGATTTTTTGTTCCGTACACCTTGGCTGCAACCTATCGTGAAATCGCGACGCTTTTTCATTTTTGACCGCTTTGCTGCTTTCTGTCATGAAATCGCGACACTTTTCTGCTTTGCCCTGTTTGACTGGTTTGACCCGCAATTTTGTGACATGTCACGATTTCACGACAATTTTACATTCTACCTTTCTCTCTCCTCTTTGGACCGCGACGGAGCAACATGTCGCGATATCGTGACGCTTTTTCATTTTCGGCCGCGACGGGGCAACACGTCGCGAAATCGTGACACTTTTTAGTTTTTGGCAGCGATCGTGCAACACGTCGCGAAATCGCGACAATTTTCATTTTTCGGCAGCGATGGGGCGACATGTCGCGATATCGTGACAATTTTCATTTTTTGGCAGCGATGGCGTGACATGTCGCGATATCGCGACACTTTTTATCCTTGTGCAATTTTGCCCTTTTCTTGATTTTTAGCATTTGGGTCACTAAGATCTTCTTTGAAAGCATGCAAAAAAGGTGGGTCCCCAAGTTTGGGGTGTGTTGTGGATCAGCCACAACAAATGGCGACTCTGCTGTCAAATGCTCTTGAGCATTTTAGTGAGAACCCTATCTGGAAGTATATAAACTCGAAAACATGTGTTAGCACATTATAAATATAAACAAATGCCCATAGATAAAAAATACATGAATCATCAGAATTGCTAAGTATCAGCTCGGTGTGTGCAATGTGTTTTCATTCCCTATCATTTGAAATTGATCAACATTCCATCGTCAGTTTTACATGAATGCATATGTGAGATTGTGAATGATTTGTGTCTAAGAGATTTTGCTTTTATAAAAGACATATTCCTTCTAGTATCATACACAAACATTCAAGATTATCAAACCCTCTTAGGATCAACTATATGAATTGCTTATTATATCCCAAAGTTGGTTATGAGTCCCTACTACCTTGAACCCATGTGCAAGTGAACGTGAAATCAGAGCTTTGGGAAATCAGACTCCCAACCTAATCGAGATGGGAGTTTAACCCTATTCTTACTACTCTGATTTGGAATTCATTACCTCACTTTGAGAAAAATAATTTAACCAATTATGGAAGAAATGGTCATGCTAGTCTAACCCTTTGAACAATCAGTGGTCTTGTTTTTTAGACAAGACATGCTGCCATGCATGGGCATACTTAACCCCATAATCCATGATTTAACTTCATTTCTTTGGACCTTGGGGATGACTACCCATCCTTTGCAGAGGACAAGTAGTACGATCCTTCCAATCCAATATAAATATGAGATGGGAAAAATTAATTTTTTACTTCTTGGACCTTGGGGATGACTACCCATCCTTGCTAGGGACATGTAGTACGATCCTTCCAATCCAAGCTTTGGATAAAAATGAAAAATATTAATTTTATTTCTTAGACTTTGGGGATGACTACCCATCCTTTGCAGAGGACAAGCAGTACGATCCTTCCAATCCAAGATTTATTATGAAATGAGACATAGGAGCTTTGGGGAATCATATTCTCAACCTAAGCGAGATGAGAATTTATGCCCTATCCTTACTACTCCATGTAGGTCAAATCAAAGCTTTGGGGAGTTGGATCCTCAACCTAAGTTCGATGAGGATTTAGCCCTATCCTTACTACTATGATTTTAGGCTTTAAGCTTTATGGAAGTGGTCAAAACCACTATTTTAAGGATCATGCTGCATAATAGGATAGACATGAAATACTTCTTTCACCCAACCTTTTCTTCCAAGCAAGGTTTTGATCATTTTGCTCAAGATCCTTTTTAATGTGTATAAAATGTGCTTGGTTCTAGATATCTCAAGACTCAGTTCCCAAACTTAGGATCTTCTTCTTATTTATGTGATAGCATAACCTTGAGAGGATTTGACACACTTTAATGATTTGTATTTGAAATGCATTTGCAACTAAGATGGCATGTATGTGCAAAGTGAGATGTAATATGAATGCATTGTATTTTGAAATGCAAATGAAATATTGCCATATAAAACTGACTACTTCATGCATCACAAAATTCAAACGATATTACTTAAAATGTTTGTGTTACTTGTGGAGCTTTTTACAAGACAATTCCAATGTTTCATATTCTCCCAATCTAGAACATAAGTTAGCATCTCAAGGCAACTTTTTCATCATTTTTTTTTTTTTTATAGACAAACAAAACATGTCAAATAAACACACAACTTTAAATTAAAACTTATTCAATCCAAAACCAAACTGCAATCCCAAAAATGAAAATTTGAAAACACAAACCAAAACCAAACCCAAAGTAACTTCAAAAACGATCTTGAAAACACAAACCAAAACCCAAAAACCAAAATCTATATACAAATGTACAATATAATACAAGATGGTGCAAAGCTTGGATTATCACCTTCCTGGATCCCAAACATGATTAGAACATTTCAACAAAAATATAACATGATATGCATGCCAAATGTTGTGAGAATCCAACAAAAACAAGACAAGACCAAACAATGCAACAAATTTCCACTTTTCATGCTCACCATACCAATTTGATTTAGTTCCAATAATACTCCCATAGGTGAGCATCAAATTACTTGAATAATTAGACAATAAATGATTTTCAATTTTATCATGTCTATTCTTTAAAATGTAAACTTCATAATTCCCTCCTTGATTTAGAATTAGGCTATCCTTTTCAAATATGCAATTTTGTAAGTAGTAGCCTATTTCTACAAATTTCAAAGCCACATCATTTTCCAAATTTGTAGGCCAATCAAACTTGTGTAACAATTTACAAGCATCTAGGATATTTACTAAATTAGGATCATTAAAAGTTTTTATCCTAGATTCAATTAGTAATTGTTGATGAATTTGGTTTAACAATTCAAGTGCATCAACTTCTTTTCCATTCATTAAAACCATGTTATTAAAGGTGTGATTAAAAATTATACCTTGTTTTTCATTTACCTTTAATGACATTTCATCATTCAAATTCAAAACATGGTCATGCAAATTCTCAACCCTCAAATGTTTTTGGTCAAAGTGTATGTCCCATGACTCATGATGATCCTTCATTTGAGTTGCTTCCAATTGGTCCATCTCTTTGTCATTTGGTTCTAATTCTTTGTTCACTATCCATGGTATCTCTTCATTTGAATCCTCTAAATCATCATGCAAACTTGCATCCACACTTTCAATGAATTTGTATTCAACATGATCAAATTTTGTCACCTTTTCAAATCCTGTGAATATGAGATCTTCATATGATGTAGAAGGTTCAACATCCTGCATATCAAGTGAAATATGAGTTTCATCTATAGGGATGTGAGAAAATAATGCATTATCATATCTCCCCCAACCATTATAAAAATTATCTTCCAAACTTGTGGGATGAAACTCCATGGCATTTGTGACATGATCTCTGGATTCATTCGTCAATTCTTTTTCTTCTTTGTCCTTGGTAATAGAATAATCATGATCTTTCAAAATTTGATGAGATTTGAAACCCTCTTCCAAAACATCCTCAAATTGTACAGGAGTTGTAATATCTTCCTTTGAGTAGGCAATTATGTTGTCCTGTATATCAATGGGCACACAAGTTTCATTAGTAGTTTTGGATTGAGTGTAGTCTTCCCACTTCTTCCAAGCATCATAATAATCCTTTTTCAAAATCAAGTGGTGACGTTCAACTACTTCTTCAACATCTTCCAATTCATCAATGTGTTTCTCATCAAATTCATCTTCACCTTCCTTAGATGGTTCAATTATTTCCAAAAGTGGGTTATTTCTTGAATTCAAATTTATAAGGCTATCATTGTCCAAATTAGTAACCCATGATACAGTTTTATCACAATTTGGAGGGTGAAGAATTTCTTGATTGTTAATTTTACACATCTCATCAATAGTATCTTCCAAGAACAAGTGGTGAGACTCTATCATGTCTTCAAATTCGTTTATTGGTTTTCTCCCAATTTCACTTTCAACCACTTCATTCAAATCTATGGTAGGTTCTATTCTATCACATATTTCAAACATTGTTGAATTTAGAACCCCTTCATCCGAATAATCATGTATCTCTATGAATGGGATCATTTCTACATAATCCCCACTAGTGGATGCTGGCTTATCAATTTTCACCTCCTTGTGAACTACATCTAAGGTGGTTGTAAGATTTGTATATTCAAATTCATCCCCTTGATCATTTACCTTAGATATCATTGGAGTGGAGGGTGCTATGTTTTATGGTTGGTGTAGGTTGGCATCAAAAGAACAATCTCTCATATGAACATGTTGTGCCTTTTCTTCTTCAAGACCTTGTCGTTCTATCTCTTCCAAGACTTCATGGATTTTCTCTAAAGACAAACCACTCAGTTTTTCCTCAATGAGCGAAGCAAGTGTGGGGTGTATGGCTCCTAGGTATACTTCCATAGCTTCCTCTTCCAATGTATTAAAACTTTCCCACATTTGGGAGTGCAAATCATGAAATATTCCATTAAATTGACTCAAGGATTCATTAGGCTCCTTACATATGGAGGAAAACTGATTTTTCAGGATTTCTAAGTCAACCTGATTACCAAAATGGTAGAGATAGGCTGCTTCTAGTTGTATCCAAGAAGTCCTAACCTCCATGGGTAGTTGGCTGTACCAAAAGAATGGTTTATCATCCAAAATGAATGCAAATAACCTACAAGCCACCTCCTCATAGAAAATCTAGAATTTACATAATGTATCCTTGTAGACATGCAGTTTTTGCAAGTATCCTAGTGGCACCTCTTGATTAAAACACTGTAAAAAATCCAATAACATTGTAGGAATTTGATAGGGCACCACAAGTATAGACAAACCCTTATAATGATCCTCTATCATTGATACCATTCTCTCTCTTAGAGACACTATTTCAGCTCTCAAGGATACCCTTTGCTCTTCAAGTGTTGCCATTGGTGGAACTTAAAATGTAATTTTAGAACAAAATTTGTTGAATATTCAACCTGCAATATATGAAAAAAATCAAGTTAGCATCAACTAAGAGATGTACTTATTAAAATCAAATGTCAAGTAATTGCATGAGACCAAAATTTTCAAATTTAAATCAAATCACATATTTCTATATGAACAATCAGAAAAGTGTTAGAATAATATACAACATACCTAAATTGCTTAAAATAGAACAAGTAAATAAATTCAGGCCATCCTTTTTACAATCGGCTAAGTGTTAGAGGACTAAAGCATAAAAAATTTAAATTTAAATAACACTAAAATAAATCCATTCGGCCCTCCTAGCACCAATCTGTTGAGTGGTGTTAGAGGGCTAAAGATAACAATCAGTAGGGCATGAAATATACAAAAAATTTTAAATCTGACTATAATAAACCCATCTGGCCTTCCTTCTAGCGCTAATCTGTTGAGTGGTATTTTCAACCGATTGTGAAAACACACTCTCCGATAGGATTTGGGTTCTAAATCCTTTGCTTGCAAAGAAATTAAACAAGTAACTTCTCCAAGGTTCCTGTTATGTTAGCATTTTGCATCTGTATATTAATAATCTCAAATGAAGATATTCAATTAAAATGCTTAGAACACCTTAGTGGTTGCAAGTAATGCGAAAACAAGGGGCACCGTGGTTTATTTTACTTGTGAAATTTTAATGATTGTTCATTGAACCCCAATAAAGCAAATGTGATTTGGTCCTTAAATAACCATGCAGTAACTTCAAAATGAAATTTAATGAAATGCCATAAAATGAAGGAATTATTTTATGGATTTTGAAGTTTTTTAATTTTTTTATTTTATTTTAATGCTTGAAATATAAAATTGGAACTTTTAAAAAATAAATTGTAGCAAAAAGAAAATAAAATGCAACAGAAAAAGAAATTAAAATTGCATTCAGTCTGATGCTATCCCGTCTTGGCAAAACCAAAGATAATGAGATTTCCATGCATGCAAACTAACTTATTGAACCTGCAAACACGCACAATCCAGGTAAGTTAAGTGCTGGTCTCTGGGGTTTTGACTGTAATTTCAGATTTAGACATTCGCATGAAGCAACCAAGAGAACTTGCATTAAACTTCACCTATAAGCCTAGAAATCTGAAAGGGAAAAATAAAACAATTAAATCTTGCATGTAGAAAATGACTCCTTCTTTCTTGCCAACAAGATGCAAATTTCTAAACACTCTGCATTAAAAATAAATCATGTTACAATAGCAGACTCTCTGGTTTTCTCAAAACTAGAAAAAAGGAAGAAAAACACTCCCGAGCAGGCCTAGAATGGCTTCTCGCCTTAGGCATTGCAACTCTGCCTGCAGCAGTTTTTGACCCTCGTACCAATCTGCACTTCTGCTTTTATATTTTCTGGCAATGCTCTCTGTTTCGCCTTCCCTGCCTTCTTGTTGTCTTTGAATTCATGTTCGATGCCAAAACATTCGATATTTTATGTTGACTGTAACACTTCTGCAGCCCTTACACATGTACACCATGTGTTTCACACTTTTCTGCATGTTCTATAATGGCCCCCTGTAAATCGTGACCAAAAATAGCATGTCGCGATATCGCAACGTTTTTATGCATGCAGCTTTGCTCCCTTACTTTCACCATGAAAACGCGACATGTCGCGATATCGCGAAATTTTCCTGCCAATAGCCTTGTCCGCCTTCCTGGCCGTGAAAACACGACATGTCGCGATATCGCGACAACTTTTCATTTCGTACACTTTGTTGTTTTTTTGTCACGAAATCGCTATGCTTTTTCGTCTCCGTATGCCTCGGCTGCTTCCTGTCGTGAAATCGCGACGCTTTTTCATTTGGGGCTATCTTGCGGCAACCTATCACGAAATCGGACGTTTTTCACTTGGTACGCTTTTGGCTACAACCTGTCATGAAATCGTGACATTTTTCACTTGGTACGCCTTCGGCTGCAACCTGTCGCGAAATCGCTATGCCTTTTCATTCGGGGCTGTCTATGCTATATTTGGCCGAAAAAACGTGACATGTCATGAAATCGCGACATATTTTCCTTCCGTACCACTTCCCTTCTTGGAGCCGCGAAAACGTGACCTGTCACGATATCGCGACTTTTTTTCACTTTGTGCCCCTTTGCTGCTTCCTGTCGCGAAATCGTGATGATTTTTCATTCCATACACCTTGGCTGCGACCTGTCGCGAAATTGCGATGCTTTTTCATTTTTGGCTGCTTTGCTGCTTTCTGTCATGAAATCGTGATGCTTTTCTACTTTGCCCTGTTTGACTGGTTTGACCTGCGATTTTGTGACATGTCACGATTTCGTGACAATTTTACATTCTGCCTTTCTCTCTCCTCTCTGGACCGCAACGGAGCAACATGTCGCGATATCGCGATGCTTTTTCATTTTCTGCCGCAATGGGGCAACACGTCGCGAAATCGCAACACTTTTCAGTTTCTGGCAGCGACCGTGCAACACGTCTCGAAATCGAGACAATTTTTATTTTTTGGCAATGATGGGGCGACATGTCGCGATATTGCGACACTTTTTATCCTTGTGCAATTTTGCCTTTTTCTTGATTTTTAGCATCTGGGTCACTGAGATCTTCTTTGAAAGCATGCAAAAAAGGTGGGTCCCCAAGTTTGGGGTGTGTTGTGGATCAACCACAACAGGACCTAAGGAAGGGTTATTTATATTATATTTTCATAGTTTTTCCATTACTTTTATTTTTGCAATAAGAGGGGCTCAAGTCCTAAGATTTTTACAAGAATGCAAAAAAATTATAGAAGGAACAATCCCAAGGGATTGATTTTTTTTTTGCAGGTTAAATTAAAATTAAAATGGGTTTTTATCAAGGGACCCAAAACCTAATTACAATGAGATAAAATAGGAAAATCCCAAGGATGGACAATAGGATAGGCACAAGGAAATCTAGTAGGAAAACCTTTAGGAAGGCACAAGGAAAGCCTTTAGGAAGTAATAGAGAAACATACCCCGGAAGTAGGAAAAAGCAATTTGAAATGCCTGCCTAAAGATAAACTGCAAATTTGAACATCCAGGAAGCGAGAAACAACATTGAAATGCCTAGGAATCAGGAAACTACCTAGGAATCGAGAAAAAACTAGGAAGCAGGGATCTATAATTTGAAATACCCATAAGGTGGGAAACTATTTTTTGAAATGCCCAGGAAGCAGGAAACTACCTAGGAAGTGGAAAAATGCCCAAGAAGCAGGAAATATCAATTCGAAATATCTTCCTAGTGGGAAAAAAACATATTTAAACAACCCCAAAGGCACAAAAATAACCAAGCCACCTAGGGAAAACTAGAAACTAGAAGAATTCAACATCCCACATAGGGTAAAACTATTATATATAGAAAATCTACCCTACACTAGAGGGTGGATAAGTGATACTGCAAATGCATCAAATCCTACATAAGAAGGTATGGGAAACAAGCAATGATGCCATAAGATCAAGAAAACTAATAGGAAGCCACATCCATTACAAGCCTACAACATGGATCAACATTCTGAGGAACTCCACAGGCCACGAAGTCCTCATGCAATGAATAAAGGAGCCTTCAAAGATGCCATCCAAGAAGAGGAAGCAGTAGAAGTAGAAAAAAAAACCATAGGAAATATATGGGAAAGTTCCCAAGGAACCCAAAATGAAGGAGTCACGAGGAAACATACATTTAGATGCTAGAACCCAAAAAGAGAGAATGCAGTTGAAAATCCCAGACAACCTTCAGTACTACCAACGAATAGCTTTAGAGAAATAGATGAGGAAGTCCTACAAGAACACAACAGTAAGTAAACCAAAGGCCCTAAATCAAGGCCACAAAAAAAAACTAAAATCCCACTAGAATTACAACATTTAACCTAAAGAGTAGAGTCACAATAGAAAGAACATGGTTCCCATAAAGACCAAAAAGTATGTTGTGCAAAACTGCTCATGAAGCCACTCTCCCACAACCCCAAAAATCCATAAATGAATAACCAAAAATGGCAAGCATCAAGAATACACCTAAAAAAACATAGGAAAATTTGAGAAATCCAAGGAAATAAATCCCTAAACAACCTAGAAAATCTAGGGAAGAAGCCAAAACCATCCCAGAACCCAAACACCAAAAGAAAACCCCAACAAAGGGCAAGTAAATGGGTAAACAAGTGGAGAAGTGACCTCCCACCCCAAGGAGATCATTTGCAACACCATCCTGCCAAGGAGGAAGGGTTAAGGAAGTGCCAGGGAAACTGGGATAGGATCAAGGACCTGGGACAGGGCTAGGGAAGGGATGTAGGGAAGTGGAATAGGACTTCCCAAGGAAGTCACCTGCAGAGCCCTCCTCCCAATACTTTTTATCATTCCAAGGGATTGATTTTTTTTTTATGAAGGAACTCTGGTTATGATGCATGGCTACAGACATGTTATTTATATACTACCAAAATTTATCCCTAATAGGGTATTTGCGTTAGAAGTTTTCAAACAATTTGACGCTCTGGATTTCAAACATGGTAGAAACAAATAGAAGGTATCATATTACCAATAACCCCTTAGCCTAGGGGGAATAATTGTGCATAGAAAAATGGTATCCTCCCTGGTAGAGGACAATCTAAAGAAGCTAGAGCTAGATTTAATATGAGATAAGTGGGAGTATGTCCCCAAGCAAATGTTTACCACATATCTTAAGGAGATAAAAAGAAAAACGTTCACACATAAGAAAAGGCGTAAAATTGAAAATATTAGAAGACTTAGGTATGAAATAGCAACCTTACCTATCACTAAATTAACTAAGCCTACAACTACCCTAAAATATTATGAGTCCTATGAGATATTGGGTACTTTTAGTCCCTAGAACAAGGTGAAATAAGAAGATATTGAGTAATTAAGAAATCAACACTGAAATATGTCCAAAATAGAGGTATGGTGGAGGATGAGGCAGCACAATGGATAGAAATAAGGAAAATTCAGATCAATAAAAGAAGGTATAATATTCAATAAACTATACAATAAAGAATATTTAGATGCAAAAAACTTTGCTACTATAGATTCTAGTGAATAAGGGAAAACTAGTGAAACATACTAAAAAAACAAGGGAGCCAACAACTAAACAAGATGAGATTTTATAATTGTTGTGCAACCCCTTGGGAGAAGCTACAAACCATACCACTCAGCAAAGGAGGGCTATAATTTTTTCATCTAACCAACAACAAGCATCACCAAGGACATTTGAACACACTCTAAAAGAGGAGGGATAAGGAAAGAGAATGAAAAGAAAGGATTGAAGAAAATAAAAGGTAGAGACATGATAGGGTGGAAAAAGAAGTATCTGATAGTAGTATATCAAGGAAAATCCATGTCTCCAACCATACATCCTAAGAGGGATCCAAAAATTCTATAAGAACATCTTCTCTAGAGAAATCCCAAAACTCTCTACCTAGGTAGGATGCATTATCCCCAACACTCTTAGTACATTCCTAGACCGTGAGGTAGAGAAAATAATTCCATATTGTAGAATTTCTCCCTTAGCCTTAGCACCAGCTACACTGATAACCTACATAAAATCCCTCAATTGATAAATCCTATGGAGGTATTTCTCTCACCAAAAAAAATAGGAGGAAATATTAAAAAAATTTGAAGCTCACCTCATGGCAAAAATTTTAGAAGGTCAAGCAATATATGACTCAATACAATCAAGAAATACAAGCTCAATAATCTTAGTATATTACCACTACCCAAGTGGACTTCCATTTTGCTCCTTAGAGAAGAGCATTAGTACTTTCAAGAAAAAGTCCACTAGTGTCCAAGCCAATGCAAGAAATGACAAAACAAGATTGGAATATATCAATAATAGGTATAGATTTAAAATATGCTCAACCTTGGGATGTATTAAAGCTCACTAGGGAGGCCAAAAAAATGGTAGAGCATGATTTTGAGTTGAATACATATAAAATTGAAATAAAATAAAAAAAGATTGAGCAAACCAAGAAAACCCTCAAGGAATCACAAAAGGAGGTCAAGGCTCAAAAAAATCAAATAAACTTACTGACCAAAAAATTGAAAGAATGAGAGTTTGAAGATATTATAAAGAGGCGAGAATAGTAGGTAAAGAAATTATCTAGTCAGTTAACTACACAACAAGCTCAATATGAATAGAAGAAAGAGACCTTGCTGAAGGATTTGGAATCTTTCAAGCAATAGAATAGAGAAAAGCAATTGCGAGAGATCCGAGAGGTTATTAGAAGAACTCAAGAAGCTTATTGGGAAGATATAGGAGGAATTGCATTGGAACTATTTATAATTCTCAAGTTTATAGATTCAACAGCCATGTCAACCTAGAAAATATAAATATGAAGATGGAGGAAGCCATAACTTATAGAAATCTATTGGCCAAAACCATTGACTCTAAGATTCTCATTGCCAGGATTGAAAATAGAGAACTCATGGCATAAAGGGTAATTAGCCTATTCAAAATAAAGTAAGTGACCCAATAGTGCATAAAAATAGTAGACAACCTATAGAACACTGTAGGAAAGTTGAAGGTAGAAATAGATTATCTAATAGCGGTAGGGATTCCTTTACCATGGAACCAATTAAGCAACAAGCTCTATTCAAATGAAGAATACCTAGAAATAATTATATCAATCAAAGAATCTATGTTTAGATCAACTAAAAAAACAACCCCTCTCTTTATAGAAGAGATATAGCCTAGATCATCATACTAGTGGTAAAACATAAGGTGCTCATTAGTGAAATCGTAAACCAAACCAAAGGTTTCTCCTAGTATGATAAATGTGAGGTATTGGTTATTTACCATCATATTAGGAAAAATTAATATTTGTTAGATGAATAATGGGTAGAAATTAGGAGAGCACTTGAAAATCTCTCCACAGAATACCACCATTTTATTTAACCCCTTATTTTAGTTTTTGTATTTTCTTTTACTATATTTTTTTACTCTAAACCCAAGGATAAAGATGATTTTGATTTCTCCTTTTAGCAAGCTATAAGGCCCCCATGAGCTACCAAAACTAAACTGGTTCACCACTTTCCATTTATGACTAAGGCAAAATCCTGATAACCAATAATCAATTTTTTGTTAAAGTCTAGGATATCAAGCCTACAATAACTCTTAAAAATTAGGACTTCTGAAAATATCCATGTGGTAGAAGTACCAATATATGGACAAAATAGCACAAAAGGATCTTGCATTTGGGATAAAATTTGATGTCAGAGGTTTTGTGAACAATAGTGGAACATGACATAGGAAACTCTCAATCAGTCCAGAGAGACACCAAAAGGACAATAAAAAATATATGACTAAAGTCAAATCAACTGAAAAGGGTAGCTAATAAAACTAATGACTTCATCAATTGAAGATACAAAGACCATATATCCAAATATAACCTTAATTATTATCCAAGATGTGCATTCAATAAGAAGTATGCCTTTGGTAGTCTTGTGCTAATAAGTCATTATGATCATGGAAGTACATCACTCAATGATCAAAATACAAAGAAAAATAGATAGGATTGTCAAATCTAGTTGCAAATAATTTTGGAGGGAAAATCCTCCCTTGTAAATCTATAAATAGCAGTAGTATTAGCTTAGTAAAGTTTATTGGCAAGTTTACATTTCATGTATTTTTAGGATTTCCTTTCATTTCTCTCTATAAATATGGTATTAGCCTTGATCGGATTATGGGTAATTTCGAATCCCCACTTCTAGCACAATCTATGTAAAAGTTTACTTGCATCTATATATACAGAAGCCTATATATTTTTCAATATTTACCTGCAAAACCATAGAATTGTATGTATGTGTTTTTATATTATTTTACATGAATATCAAGTGTGCTAAGTGTATGTGTGTGAGGGTCCTACATCTATTTTTGGACTGAGTCACTTATGAACTTGGCTATCCTATAGGACATGCTTGCTCACATATGCATATAACTGGAAGACCTCAATTGCTCTTAACTATGTCACGGAGAAGATGTTGGACATTTTGAGTCATCTAAGTCAGAGTTGTCATTGATGTCACCTGATAGAGTTATCACTTATCTCAAGGAATTCAGCAAGAAATAAAGTCACCCAAGTCATCCAGGAAAAAGCTTCATCAGTGCAAAAGTGAAAGGAAAAAGGCTCCATAATATTTTAATATTATTGGGAGCATAGGTTAATGATTGGTTTATAAAAACCAAATATGGGTTATTGCAAAAGTTAAAAAGGAGGTTTAATAATTATTTATAAATCATTTAAATTCACGACGAATTTAAATTTTATAAATAATACCAAGGTTGGGCATTAAGACAAGGTTCTAAGGTGTTATTAAACCTAAGGTTGGCTCTTTAAGACAAAGTTCTAAGGTTGATTTTAATTTATAATATTTAAATTTAAAATTAAATTTAAATTTATTATAAATTAAATCACGTTGACGCCAAATTCTTTAGAAGCGCCGACGTGATTCTAAGGAAGGTAAAAGGCATTATATAAATGGCAAACAAATTCATTTACCAAGTATCCCTTGCTATTGTTTTTTACGTGCATGCGAAAGAGATTTTTGTTTCAAAAGCCTTATGATTTTCATGAAGGTTAAAGCTATGAATATTCAGAAGCCCTAAGCACAAAGGCCAGTGTGGCCTAGTGGTATATTGGCTTGGTGCTTAGGAGGAGGTTTTGATTTTGATTCATGTGAGGTCTATTTTTTGGATTGCAAGGAAGAAGCGATCTATGCGCTTGTTTTTTGGAGGTTGGTTGTTCGAAGATATTGCATGGTGTACGTGCCATTTTAGACATGTCACAACACGTGGTCCAACGACGGCTTGACTGCAGCTAAGGCGTTGGGAAGAAAATAGTCTGGGGATCGAATCCCGTCGAGGGCAAGGCAATTGAATTTAATTTTTGTTTAATATTTTATTTTATGCCAAGGTTTCCTAAGGAGAAATAAGGTTATGGTATGCCCTAGGAAAGATAAATATTTTTGCTGATTTTCTTCGTGGAAGTATATCATATTATATATTATTGGAAATCTATTTTCGAGAGATACTTGTTTAGATTGTTTTGAGGGAGAAATAAGGTGTGTACAAAAAGATATTTCTTTTTTTTTCAAGGAGTTCCAAAAGTAAGTTTGACTCATTATTTTGAGGGATTATTTATTGCATAAGAGGTTTTGGTGCATTTTTATTGAGTAGGAGTAATAAGGTGTTATTCAAATATTATTTTGATTATTGTGTTATTAATCATGACCTCTAACCCGTGTTGAGATTCAAAAAATAAAGTGTGTTGAGTGTGGCAGATTTAGTGGACAACTCATAAGGCATCAAAAAGGTATGGGAAATATTCTTCATTGACTTATGTGGGTGATTGATTTCTAAAAATATATTTGGAGAGAAAAGGATTGATTGTGGTTAACCTTGAGAGTTTTTGGTTTAATGCTTCAAGGTTTTCTAATTGAAAGTTGTGATTAAACCTTCTTTATAAGCATTGTTGTTGAAGCCCATTGGTTGTGCAAAGAACTTGAACTTGAGTTAGAAAAGAACATGAGTATCATTGTTATGTGAGATTTTTTGTTGAGCATTGTTGGAAACATTTTGAGTTGGTTGATACATGCTTGGACTAGGTTTTGTGAGAAAGGATGGATCCTTGAGGTGATTGGTCGAGTAGAGTTGATTAAGCCTAGTCAAGTGATTGTGTGAAGTGGTTGTTCAAGTTCCATGAAACAAACTATTATATATTATGATTTGAGTTGAGATTGAGATTTGAGAATAGAACATATTGAGTCTCTAACAATTCTCTTTATGCTTCTATGAGATTGATTTGAGTTGAGATTGAGATTTGATAATAGAACATATTGAGTCTCTAACAATTCTCTTTATGCTTCTATGATATTGAGTTGAGATACTGATTAAGCATTGAGTATAGAACATATTGAGTCTCTAACAATTATCTTTACGCTTCTATGAGATTTATTTGAATTGAGATTGACATTTGAGTATATAACATATTGAGTCACTAACAATTCTCTTTATGCTTCTATGAGATTGAGTTGATATATTGATTGAGTATTGAGTATAGAACATATTGAGTCTCTAACAATTCTCTTTATGATTCTATGTGATTGAACAAGTTCTGTGTGGACTTGTTAAGCAGATTTGAGGCAAGTCTTTGAGAAGTCTTGTGGACTGATTTTGTGGAAGATTTTGTGGAAGCTTTCAATGCAGATTTGGGCAAGTCGTAGAGAGGACTTATTGAGAATATTTGGACAACTTATGTGTGAGCTTGTTGAGTAGATTTGGACAAGTTCTATGTGGACCTGTTGAGTATATTTGGACAAGTTATGTGTGATCTTGTTGAGAATATTTGTACAAGTTCTATGTGGACCTATTGAGCAGATTTGGACAAGTTCTGTGTGGACCTGTTGAGCAGATTTGAGTAGATTATGTGTGGACCTATTGAGAAAATTTGAGTAGGTTCTATGTGGACCTATTGAGAATATTTGAGTAGGTTTTGTGTGGACCTATTGAGCAAATTTGAGCAGGTTCTGTGTGGACCTTTTGAGCAGATTTGAGTAGGTTTTGAGTGGACCTATTGAGAAGATTTGAGCAGGTTCTGAGTGAACCTATTGATAATATTTGAGCAGGTTTTGAGTGGACCTATTGAGAATATTTGAGTAGGTTCTGAGTGAACCTATTGAGCATATTTGAGAAGGTTCTGAGTGAGCCTATTTACAGAGCTTTGGAGGTGACAAAGTATAGAGGACAAAGTCTCAGTGGATAGAGATCTGGCAACCAGGACAATTGAAGATAGATATTTTGAGTGAGGAGTCTTCAAGTGGAAATAGATCCACCAATCATTGCAATAGAGAGACAAAGTCTTCTAGAATATCACTAGCCAGAGCAGAAGGGGAAAAAGTTCTCCTATGGAAGATATCCATGAACTTGAGATTAGGGGATAACCATATCCTTTGTACAAAGGTCCATAAACATTGTAATTGGGAAGGATTCCCAAAGATATTATTTGAGAAATATTCAAAAGAAATATTTTCTCTGTGGAGGTAGCCCACATTGGGTGAACCACGTTAAAATGATGTCTCTCATGTATGTGATGCTTTGTGTGATGTTTACTATTTTGTTAATGGTTATTCTACTATTTGGTAAAAAGTTTTATGTTATATTGTTCACCCCCTCTCAGTATAAGCTTGTGTTCTTCAATTGGTATCAGAGCAGGTCTCTTCATGAAGAGTCTAACATCTTGGAAGAGGATCCTTTGGTAGCACACATGACATCAAAGAGTGAATAAAGAATAGAATTTGAGGAAGCACTCTTCAAATGTCTCGAATATCTTGAAAGGATTTAGGATGAGAATGCACAACTAAAGGAATAAATTTGAAACAATGAATTTGGAATAATTGATAGTCTACAAAGGCTAATAGAAATCAAAATAGAAGTGAAATAAATAAGAGATATTGAACACTAGTTAAGAGACATGTTGGAAGCCAAAGAAGTTGGACTTGAGAAAGTGGCAACAAAATTGCTATGCTAAGGTGCAGAACTGAAATAAACAAGATATTACAAAAAGATGCAGGAACATCAAGAAAAAATGAGGTATCTTACCATATCTCAAGGAAATAAGACCGCAAAAGGAAGAATACCATATAAAGCCCTCATCAAAACATGTTAAAAAATTACTTCCATGGACATTGTTTTTCTTGCAATAAATATGCTCATAGAGCTATGCAATGTACTAGCAAAGACAATGATAGTAGTAGTACGGATTCCCTTGCCCCACATATGGATGATGATGTTAAGTGTTACAAATGCAATAATTTTGGGCATAAAACTAGAAGGTGCAAACTAGAAATCTCTAAGTCTAGTATAAAGTCCACAAATCAAACTACTAGAAAAGAAAAAAAAGGCAAAGGTAAATTAAAATCCTTGCTAGTTCAAGTAGCTTTGCATGCTCAGTATAAAAAAGAAAAATAGTTTTTGGATAGCGGATGCTCTAGACACATGATAGGAGAAAAGGACAATTTTATAGTTTTGAAAGAAGGAAACAGACGGTTAGTAAATTTTGGGGCAATGGTTCAACAAATATTTGTGGAAAAGGAACTCTAAGTATAGGCAATGGGAAAGCAAAAGCTGAAAATGTTCTATATGTGGAAGGTCTAAAACATAATATCTTGAGCATTAGTTAACTTTATGATCAAGGCCATATGGTAACTTTTCATCAAGATAGATGTGAAGTAAGAAAATCTAAATCTGGGAAACTAGTAGCTAGTGCTATAAGAGAAAGAAATATTTATGTACTCAATGAAATAAAAAAGGAAAAATGTCTCTTATCCAAAGAAAATGAGATCCGGGTTCAACATATAATATTGGGATCAAATGAGAATATTCTAATGGCTTTATAAGATAAAGAAGAAGTGAGTGATCCTATAGAAGACAAGCCAAAAGGAAGTAATGATATGGACAAAGGCAAAAAAATAGAGGATTATTCGGTAGAGAATGGATATGATCTCAAGGGATAACTTATATATGCCCTTGACACAATAAATAAGTTAAGAAAGCAACACTCTAAGCTTGAAAGACAGTTTCAAGAATGTGATGAAGAAATTTTTTTGTTCATAGAGGATCTAAAAAAGCCAAAGGCTAAGGCAAGAAAGTTCAAAGATAAGTTAGAAGCAAAGATCTTGGAATTTGAAAAGCTAACACAAGAAGTGGCCCTATTAAAAGAATATTTAGAGGATTCCAAGAATAAGCTATACAAGTATATAAACATTGCAAAGAGTGTGGATACAATACTCAAGATACAAAGAAGAGCAACAAACAAGACAGGTCTTGGTTCCAAATAGGTTCAAGAAGATAAGTTAACTACCAGTTCTGAAGACACTTCAGAAGAAGAGGATACTTTAGAAGAGGATTTATCATATGAGAGAGGAAGTGAAAGTGAAACTCCCAAGGATGAGTCAGATTGCAATGAGTCCAGTAGGAACAGGGATAATGAACAAAGAATATTCATATGGAATAACAATAAGAATAGGTCAATAGGAACTAGAAGATAAATGGGGTCTAGGCAAGGTTTCTTCAAGGAAAGATGTTTTTTATGTCACATTTTTGGGCACATGGATTCATAGTGCAGGACACATGAAAGATAGGTAGATGGGAAAGGACAAATTTTCCAAGGATATTGCTACTCATGCAATGAGTTTGATCACAAGGCAATGAATTACAGGGTTCATGATAGAAGAGGATATGGCTTCACTAGGAGAAATTCTAAGATAGTTGCACATCCAAGGAATAATAGCATTAAGTGTTATAAGTGAAATAATGATGGTCACATACCAATATGGTGTAGAGCAAATATTCCAGAATCAATAATGAACAAGAATAGGAACATGAACAGGAACATTGGCATGAACAAGAATAGGAACATGAATAAGAACATAGAAGAGAACAAGAACAGGAACAAAAATAGGAACATGAATAGGAACATGAAAATTTATGAGAATAGGAACAGGAACAAGAACGGGAACATGGATGAAAACACGAATAGGAAAAGGAACAAAAGTGACGATAGGAACAAGGATTATGACTTGGAAAGAAACAGTGAGAGGATCCAGAAAACTCAAAAAAGAAGAGAAAATGATAAATACAAAGAGCAGTGCTTTAGGGGAGTAGAAATACTCCCACCCCAGAATTAACCTTCTCATGTGGAGGTGGGGGAGGCGCTAAGCTAAGAGGCTCATTCTTAGCCCCGAGACCCAAAGGTGACCCTTTTCCATTGATGTCAAAGGGAGAGAGATTTGTGTATTGGGGAGAGATTTGTTAGGTGGAGAGATTTGATATTTTAGAGAGCATTAAGCCAGGGGGAGCAGAGAAAAGAAGTCCAGGTTTCAGTAAAAGGATAAGGGTTGCCATCAATGAAAAATGAGGAGTTTGTTGTAAATTTTGAGTCCTCTAAGTCAGAGTTGTCATTGATATCACCTGATAGAGTTATCACTCATCTCAAGGAATTTGACAGAAATAAAGTCGCCCAAGTCATCCCAAAAAAATCTTCATAAGTGCAAAAGTGAAAGGAAATAGGCTCCATAATATTTTAATATTATTGGCAAATAGGTTAAATGATTGGTTTATAAAAACCCAAGATGGGTTATTGCAAAATTTAAAAATGAGGTTTAATAATTATTTATAAATCATTTAAATTCACAAAGAATTTAAATTTTATAAATAATACCAATGTTGGGCATTACGACAAGGTTCTAAGGTTTTATTAAACCTAAGGTTAGCTCTTTAAGACAAAGTTCTAAGGTTGATTTTAATTTATAATATTTAAATTTAAAATTAAATTTAAATTTATTATAAATTAAATTACACCGACTTCAAATTCATTAAAAGCACCGACATGATGCTAAGGAAGGCAAAAGGAATTATATAAATTCCAAACAAGTTCATTTACCAAGTATCCCTTGCTTTTGTTTTCGAAGTGCATGCGAAAGAGATTTCTATTTCGAAAGCCTTAGGATTTTTGTGAAGGTTAAAGCTATGAATATTCATAAGCCCTAAGCACAAAGTCCAGCGTGGCCTAGTGGTATGTTGGCTCGGTGCTAAGGATGAGGTTCTAAGTTCTATTCACGTGAGGTCTATTTTTTGAATTGCAAGGAATAAGTGCTCTATGCGCTTGTTGTTTTTCGGAGGTTCGTTATTCGAATATATTGCATGGTGGGTGTGCCATTTTAGACACATCACGATGCGTGGCCCAACGATGACTTGACTGTGACTAAGGTGTTGGGAAGAAAATATTCGAGGGATCGAATCCCGTCGAGGGCAAGGCAAGTAAATTTAATTTTTGTTTAATATTTTATTTTCTACCAAGGTTGCCTAAGGAGAAATAAGGTTATGGTATGCCCTCTGCTGATTTTTTTTGTGGAAGTATATCATATTATATATCATTGGAAAGCTATTTTAGAGAGCTACTTTTTTAGATTGCTTTGAGGGAGAAATAAGGTGTGTGCAAGAAGATATTTATGGTTTTGTCAAGGAGTTCCAAAAGTAAGTTTGATTCATTATTTTGAGGGATTGTTTCTTTCATAAGAGGGTTTGGTGCATTTTAATTGAGTAGGAGTAATAAGGTGTTATTGCGATATTATTTTGATTATTGTGTTATTACTCATGACCTCTAACCCTTGTTGATATTGGAAAAAGAAAGTGTGTTGAGTGTGGCAGATTTAGTGGACAACTCAGAAGGCATCAAAAAGGTATGGGCAATATTATTCATTGACTTATGTGTGTGATTGATTTCTAAAAATATCTTTGGATAGAAAATGATTGGTTGTGGTTAAACTTTTTGAGAGTTGTTGGTTTAATGCTTCAAGGTTTTCTGAATTGAGAGTTGTGATTAAACCTTCTTTATAAGTATTGTTGTTGAAGCCCATTGGTTGTGCAAAGAACTTGAACTTGAGTTAGAAAATAACATGAGTATCATTGTTATGTGAGATTTGTTGTTGAGCATTGTTGGAAATATTTTGAGTTGGTTGATACATTCTTGGACTAGGGTTTGTGAGAAAGTATTGATCCTTGAGGTGATTGGTTGAGTAGAGTTGATTAATCCTAGTGAAGTGATTGTATGAAGTGGTTGTTCAAGTTCCATGAAACAAACTATTCTATATTCTGATTTGAGTTGAGATTGAGATTTGAGAATAGAACATATTGAGTCTCTAACAATTCTCTTTATGCTTCTATGATATTGATTTGAGTTGAGATTGAGATTTGAGAATAGAACATATTGAGTCTCTAACAATTCTCTTTATGATTCTATGAGATTGATTTGAGTTGAGATTGAGATTTGAGAATATAACATATTGAGTCTCTAACAATTCTCTTTATGCTTCTATGAGATTGATTTGAGTTGAGATTGAGATTTTAGTATAGAACATATTGAGTCTCTAATAATTCTCTTTATGCTTCTATGATATTGATTTGAGTTGAGATTGAGATTTGAGAATAGAACATATTGAGTCTCTAACAATTCTCTTTATGCTTCTATGAGATTGATTTGAGTTGAGATTGACATTTGAGTATAGAAAATATTGAATCTCTAACAATTCTCTTTATGCCTCTATGATATTGAGTTGAGATACTGATTAAGCATTGAGTATAGAACATATTGAGTCTCTAACAATTCTCTTTATGATTCTATGTGATTGAAAAAGTTCTATGTGGACTTGTTAAGCAGATTTAAGGTAAGTCTTTTATGGAAGCTTGCAATGCAGATTTGAGCAAGTCCTAGAGAGGACTTATTGAGCATATTTGGACAAGTTATGTGTGAGCTTGTTGAGTAGATTTGGACAGGTTCTATGTGGACTTGTTGAGCAGATTTGTACAGAAACTGTGTGGACCTATTGAGCAAATATGAGTAAGTTCTGTGTGGACCTATTGAGCATATTTGAGCAAGTTCTGTGTGGATCTATTGAGCAAAATTTAAGTAGGTTCTGTCTGTACCTATTGAGAATATTTGAGCAGGTTCTGAGTGGACCTATTGAGTAGATTTGAGTAGGTTCTGAGTGGACCTATTGAGTAGATTTGAGCAGGTTCTGAGTGAACCTATTGAGCAGATTTGAGCAGGTTCTAAGTGGACCTGTTGAACAGATCTGAGTAGGTTTTGAGTGAATCTATTGAGAAGATTTGAGAAGGTTCTGAGTGAGCCTATTGACAGATATTTGGAGGTGATAGAGTATATAGGACAGAGTCTTAGTGGATAGATATTCATCGAACAAGACAATTGAAGACATATCTTCTGAGTGAGGATTCTTCAAGTGGAAAGAGATCCACCAGTCAATGCAGTAGAGAGACAGAGTCTTCTATAATATCACTAGCTAGAGTATAAAGGAAAAAAGTTCTCTTGTGGAAGAGATCCATGAACTTGAGATTAGGGGATCAACATCTGCTTTGGACAGAGGTCCATAAACATTGTAATTGGGAAGGATTCCCAAAGATATTATTTGAGAAATATTTAGAAGAAATATTTTCTCTTTGGAGGTAGCCTACATTGGGTGAAACATGTTAAAATGATGTCTCTCATGTGTGTGATGTTTTGTGTGATGTTTACTATTTTATTAATGTTGATGCTACTATTTGGGAAAAAGTTTTATGTTATATTTTTCACCTACCCTCTTAGTATAAGCTTGTGTTATTCAGAGGAATTGTTCACCATTGGCACATATATTTTGGGCCCATTTTATGGGTATATCTTAGTAAATATATTGGCACATCATCCACATTTTCATTTTCTTTTTTGATTTTTCCATTACTTTATCATACCCCTTTTATTTTGGTAGAGTAGCAAGCATCTTGATTATCACATATTAACAAGGAGTCGGCCTTATAAAACTCTCAGAGGCCTTCGATTGAGACAAACATCATGCTATTGGACATAGCCTACTAAATCTCTTTAACATGAGGTATGATTGTCCCAAGTGAGGACAATCAGAGATGACAATAACTTCAAATTTTATAGCCCAATATTAAACTAGTTCACTACCTTGTGAAGGTTGACTATTAAAATAATATCATTTTTTAACTGGAAGTGTTGTTAATTTTGTAAACTTTAAAGTAGTTCACACCATCTCATCTAATCTTAGTCTTATCTCTTTTTTCTTTTTGTAAAAATATGTCATACTTTATCAAGGCACTTGATATTAAGATGAGGAAATATTTGTTGAATATTATAAACCAAAATGCAAGAGGAATATGAGAGAGTACCGATGGATAAGCATGTGGGTGACAAAGTAATAGTTTCCATTGATTTAGAGATTTGCGATAGAAAAATTATAATCGAAGATTTGTTATGTGAAAAAATGTCAAGGATTTTTGAATAATTTAATGGTGAGTATCCATAGCTGAGAAAACAACAATTTGATCGATAATATTTTGTTACAAGTTCCACAAGGTAATTGAATTTTATTTTTAGAATAGGAAAAAAACTAGAATTCAAATTTATTAACAAATTTTTTTCTAATTTTAGGGTTTTGAGCTTGTGGTTTTAAAAAATTGGTTTCATTGCTACAAATCATAATATCTTAGAATGGAAATTTAGGACAATCATTTTCATATGATGACAAGCCCAATTCTATGGTAGAGAAGCAATTGGTTATAGAAAACTAGCTTGCATGGGATGTGAGGTTTCTATGATGGATGGAACTCCATCCCTCAATGTTCTTGAATCTTAGGTTCCCCTAATTCCTTTTGGAAAACCTACAAATAGTTCCATGGAGAAGCATGCAAATATAGAGAGTGAGAGAATTTTACTAGATGGTTGTACCATTGACCCACCAAACCATAATCTAGAAAAAAACAAACCACATGCAAAGCAAAGTAAGTCCATTTTGGTTGTTCTTCATAATTTGTTTTTTGAAGTAGCCAATGACTTGTCTAAATACATTGTCATATTTTATTTTTTTACAGGGGATAACATTTAAATTTAAACTTATAAAATTGGTTAGGTGGTTTGGGAAATACCATAGGATGCATGGTTGAGGCTATTGAAGGATTGCTAAGGAGGTACATAGGTGTCTCCTTTGCAAATCTTGAACATACCCAAAAAAATTCTCTAATACAAAACATGGGTTATCTACGGATAAACTAGTTATATTCAAGTTTGGTCTTTATATTTTCATCCGGAGGGCCCCTCTAGGAAAAAATACCCTCTTTGGATAGAACTTCCCTTTTTATCTCTCTCATGTCATCACTTTCTCGATAAAGTTACTACTCTTCTTGGTAGGATTTTGTGGTCTCACCTTATAAAAAAAATCTAATTACAGAGTTCACCCTCATATTTTTATGAAAATGGACACATCCAAGCTATTTCCCCCCTCCATTGACCTTAATGAAATCCACTGCTTAAAAAATTTGTTTAAAAATTCCTTTCTAATGACCCTCATACAAAAGCCAACACTTCAAATTGAGCTAATAAATGTCCTACTATGGTACTCAACATCCCCAAATCCCAAAAAACATCTCTTTCTAAAGGTATACCCCCCAAAGAACCCTCTTGCCTCTTCCACATCTCAAACTAAATCCTCATATATTCTTGTTAATATACAATTCTCACTAGATTTAGCTAAATACCTTAATTTATCTCTTATTCCTTCACCAAAACTCTTTAAAGATAACCATATGATATATGGGTGGAGAATGGTAGGTAAGTGACAACATTTATTGATGCCCCCAAAATCACTCCATATATACAAAGGAAAAAACCCTATATCAAGTATCTTACTAAATCCTTCTCTCAATTTGCTCAAAATAATGTTTCAACTCAAAAAACCTATCTAGACAAGTGTTTCCCTTTAGCAAAAATATTTTTCAGTCTCTAACTCATGAGGTTTAGTAGCCTCAAAAACATCCCTCGTGAATTTAAATATTTTATCTTCGAATGTAAGAGGGCTCTCCCTTTGTTACCGTAAATTTTAAGTTTTAAAACTTGTGGTAGAGAATCATATTTTTGTTCTTTTATTCAATACTTTAATGTCACTTGTCAAAATATCATCCATTGTATTGAATTTGTTGATTGGGGATATGAATCCACCATTACTACATCTCATACTAATGGGAAAGGAAGTGTTTCCTTCTATATATCTATGTCTCTTTATTATGTTATTCTAGACAATGGTGAAGATCTTGCTCACCACTATGTGTATGTTAGAATAGCTCTCAACTCTTAGGCTCTTGGATTTTATTCTATCTATGCTCCAATTGACTCTCCTAATAATATAAACCTCTAGTAATGGTTAGTTGTTTCTCTCCCTCCTATGGAATTGATCCTTAGAGGTGAGTTTAATATGATTGAGAGTCCTAGTGATAAAATCTAGGCTAGTAACAAACCCCTCTCTACTACTAAATTTGGTGGTTAGTTTTTTTCTCACAATAATTTAGGTGTGCATGACACCCTCTTTGGTAAATACTCTCAAAAACATAATTAGTTTATGTGGTTCAATTGCCATCAAGGTTATTCTAGGAAGCTTGTTCATCTAGATAGATTTTATTTCTGTAAGTATTTTCCAGATAAATTATCCACCCATGAGCAAGTTCACATACTTTCTCACACAACTTTGACTGGTTACCTTCCTATATTATCTTCTATTCAAAATTCCCTAATATCCATTAATTTCATGTAGCTTCCATTCAAATTAATCATTGCCCACTTTGATAGCCTTGTGTACTACCACCTCATAGAGCATGTTTGGAATAAATTTTCTAAACAAACTTATAATACTAAGTATATCAAATGGTTTGAATTAGATATTTCCAATATATTTTCTTTCCTTATATGGTATGGGTGCTTTATTTCTAGGAGGAAGAATTTTCAAGGGAGTCACCTTCTTAAAGAGATCTCCTTTTATTTGTTTCATGCTTATGAAAGATCCCATTAACACTATTATTAAATGTGATCTAGATAATTCTAAAGAACAAACAAGAGTATATGAGTATTACCATGCTAGAGGGGTGCATGCTAGATATCACCTCAATCAGATCTCCTGGATGATAAGGGAACTAAATTTTTCTTTAACTACCTCAAGCATAAGAATATTTCAAAAAGGATTACTGAGTTGGAGGACCCTTCAAGTCATTCTCTTTCCAACTCCAATGAGATCATGAATCTTTTTGTAACCCACTTCTCCTAAATTTTAACAATAGATCCGAGGGATGACATCCAACTTATATTAATGGAATATGTGTAAGAACATATTCCCTCCCTAGTAGACATCATTATTTGAGATCAACTTGAATATCATCCTTTTGTGAATTATTTATAAAGTTATTTTTTCCTATGAAGAATGACAAAGCTCACGATTTGGTTGTTATTCTAGTGGATTTTTATAAAACAATCTAGCATATCCTTTCCTTTGATCTTCAACATGTATACCTAGAATCTTCCTAGAACAGTTCCTTGAGAGCTTATATCAATGTGGGGTTAGTAAAAGTAATTTCTAAAGGTACAACTTGTAAAAAAATCTCTGTATGGAGACCTATTACCCTGCTCAATATTTCATACAAGATCATAGCTAAAGCTATAACTTTCAAAATAAAAACTATTACTCAATCTATTGTTCACGCGAAACAATATGCTTTTCTTAAAGGTTGTTATATATTAGATAATATTATTATGGCCTAGTAAAAAATGCAATGTGATATTGAATCCAATAAAGATGCCTTCTTGGTTAAGTTAAATTTTGACAAAGTATATGATATAATCAAATGGGATTTTATTCTTTGTATACTTTCTTGGATTGGTTTCAATTAAATTTTTTTAATAAAATTGGTATGTTCTTTGGTGATGTTTCAACTTGTGTTCAGGTTAATGTATGTCTTTCCACTTCCTTCCTTTTTCAATGGTCTATCAAATAAGGTTGCGCCCTTTCTCCTTTTTGTATGCCCTATCTACTAATGCTCTTGCTTATCTTATTCATAAGGCTCAATTTGATGGCATAATTTAGGGTATTAATATTTTTAGGGATAAACATGTTCTCAAATCACATTTTGCTAATGATTCTCTTATTTTTATTCAAAATACCCAATAAAATGTGGAAATGGTTAAAAATATTGTACAATTTTTTTGTGATGTCTCCAAATCTCTTATCAACCACTTAAAAATAGAAGTCTTCTATACTTATTCCACACCTAGTATATTCAACTTCTCGACTAAGTGCAAGAACATCCTTGATGGAATTATTGTTCAATACTTGGGAATCCACTTTGGTACTGATATTTTTCCTAAATATATGTGGAACTGATTTATTGAATGACTTCAAAAATGTAGTGCTTGGCCAGTTCAATTTATTTCCTCAATAGGAAGAATTCAAGTTGTGAAAAAAAATTATGGAAACCTCTAATTTTTATTACTCCTCTTGCTATATGGCCTCCAAGGAAACCTATAAAAAATTAAATCATGTCATTTATAAATTTTTATGGGCCAAATCGGATGGGGAGGTGGGTTTCACAACCATATCATGAAAACTTTGTACTCAACTTAAGGCTTTAGGAGGTCTGTATATTATTTATACTCTTACCCAAAGCAAAAGTTGGGCTGAAAAATTGGTTGCTAGAGCCATCACTAGAGGCAAAAATTAGAAACACCTATTTCCTTACAAAATTTATCAAGCTACTCATAAATATAAATTGAAAGAAACCTCATGGGAGGATAAGGTCCTTAATGTGTCATACTTTACCGTTAAAGGTTTTATTCCTCTTACATGTAATTAGGAAACTTGGGAATTAGTTTCTCATTTATTGGCTTGGAATTATATGTTCTTAAGAAATGCTCTAAGTATCAGTATAAACAATATTTAATGGAATAAACTTATCCTTCATAAGTATAAACCTTTAGCTTTGTGTAGTGCTATTCTGTTAGGACCCTCCTAAAGTAACTCTTAATAATATTATATATTATATTGTATTATTAAGGGACACATCCCTTCACCATTAACACCTTTTAGATAGATGTAAATAGGACAATGAGGATGCTCCAAAGATCATCCAAAAACATTAATTTATTATATTATGGGTTTCAGCCTTTCAATACAAACTATGATTCTATTCAAACATTGATTCTTTTCTGCATTCAATTCATATTTCAAGTTGCAGGTTCATAACAACTAGATTAGAGCTAAAAAGATTTGAAATTTTTTCCCCACCCCGCTCTAGTTACTGACAGGCCATTACTCGACAATGTTTTCTTTTCAGCACATATTCTAACCATTATTGATGAAATTGTTACACAGTAGGCCACAGTCATCAGCAAAGGTAGCATACAAATGTTTTTGGACAACATCACGTATTACCAGAGTTAAAAAATCCCAACAATGAGTACAGGCGAGGAAAATATTATTCGGTGTGAACAAAGAGCAGCAAGTACGCAAAATTAAATGTAGTAGAGACAGATAATTTTTTTGACAAAACTAATTTCTGCATATTCAAATCACTTATAAACCAACCACACCCTAAATGGTCAAGGGAAGATGATCTCAAGACACAACGAAGGATATTGCGAAGGAGGTTTCAAAATAAATTATGAAAGAACTCTCACAGTTTTTCAAGGAAATGAGAGACATGATGCAAGGAATGGTATTTTGGAAGGACAATTTAGAAGATAAAATCACTACCAAAATAGCAGACCTAACCATAAACATCACCAACTCGAATACAGATATATCCACTAAATTGGATGCTACAACCCATTCCATGGACTTAGTACAACAAAAAAATTTTCTCATGCAAAACGGACAACAGAACACTACGCCACCACAAAAAACATTAATAGGGGGACCACATACATCAATCCTTCCCAGTAACACAAAACTAGATTTTCCAAAATTTGATGGAGGAAACCCCACAAATTGGATATATAGGGTAGACCAATATTATGCCTTATATCAAATTCCAGATATTCAAAAATTTCGTATTGCATCATTTCATTTGGAATAAATTGCTACCCAGTGGTATCAATGGTATGAGAAAACAAAAGGTCCATCCACATGGATCAAATTCACAAAAAACTTAATGTTGCGATTTGGCCCCACTAAATTTGAAGACTTCACATGAGCTCTCACTAAACTGCGACAAACCTCCACCATAAGGGAATACCAAGCACAATTTGAGAAATTGGTGAACCTTACAACAGGACTAGATGCATCATTCTTCCAAAGTTGTTTCATTAGTGGCCTAAAATAAGACATTAGAATGGAGGTACAAATACAAAATCCTATTGATATGATGCATGTAGTGGCATTAGCACAAATGATAGAAGAGAAGAACAATAACCAAAGGCGAATAGGAAGAGTTTTTTTCAGGAAAAACACCAAATACCTACACCAACCAAAAATTGAATAAGGTCATGCCAATTAAATGAATTAGCCAAGAAGAGCTAAAAGAAATACCAGAAAAGGGCCTATGTTTCCACTACGACGAAAAGTTTACCCCCAACCACAAATGCATCTCACCGAAATTATATATATTGGACATAGTCGATTGCACTCCCAAAGAGGAGGATGACATAGAAGTGGAAGTAATAACTGAGTTTGCGAAAGAAAACCAAAAAGATAAAACAAAAATATCCTTTAACACATTAGCAGGATACTCTATTCAAAAAACAATGAAGGTAAAAGGGTATTTTAAGAAACAAAACCCTATTGTGCTCTTAGAATATGGTAGCACTCACAATTTTATAGACCCCAGTTTCGCAAAACAAGCTAATTGCTTTATATATCCCTGCAATAACTTCGAAGTCATGATTGGCATGGAGGAAAAATTGCATGTAAAGGTAAATGCAGTAATATCAAAATCAGGAAGGGGAATATAACATGAAAGTAGATATGCATGTACTACCATTAGGAGGATGTGATATTGTTTTGGGAGTACAATGGCAATGAACACTTGACAAAATTCAATGGGACTTTGAAGAGTTATGAATGCAATTTATACAACACAACCAAACATACACAATTCAAGGTTTAAAAATAGGTCCCACACAAATCGTAAGTTCCCATAGAATGGAAAATATTATTTAAAAAGGAGGAAGAGGCATGGTTGCCCAACTATTTTCCTTGCAAAACACCATCGAAGAGCAACCAAAGGCACCCAAATTAATAGAACTCCTAGATAAACATGATAAAATATTCAAAGAACCAGAAGTATTACCTCCACAACGAAGCCATGATCATGCTATTCAATTACTTTCGAGACACCAACCTCCAAACATTAGACCTTATCGATATCCATACTTACAACATACAGAAATAGAAAAATTAGTACAAGATCTACTAAGGGCAGGGGTCATTCTACCTAGTAGAAGTCCCTACTCTTTGCCAGTCATACTAGTAAGAAAAAAGGATGGATCATGGCGTCTATGCGTGGATTTTTGTGCTCTCAACAAAATAATGATTAAAGACAAATTACCTATTCCAGTCATTGATGAACTACTCGATGAACTAAATGGAGCAGGTTACCACCAAATTTGAGTTAAGGAAAGCGATATACCTAAAACTGCTTTTCGCATCCACGAGGGACATTATGAATTCTTGGTGATGCCTTTTGGCCTCACCAATGCTACATCCACATTTCAAAGTCTTATGAATAAGGTATTTTCTCCCTTCCTTCGAAAATTTATTTTAGTTTTCTTTGATGATATTTTTATTTACAACAAGACATGGGAAGAGCACTTAACACATATAGCACAAGCACTCAAAATATTGAAAGAAAATCAATTATACCCAAAGATATCAAAGTGTTCCTTTGGTAAGTAGTAAAATGAATATCTTGGACATATTGTCTCCAAGGAAGGAATTAAAGTAGACACCCGAAAAATTGAATATGTGGAGAATTTGCAAATTCCAAAAACTCTAAAAGGGTTGTGTGGGTTCTTAGGATTAACGGGCTATTATCGTAAATTAGTTAAATATTATGAGAAAATATTAGCACCCTTAACATCCCTACTTAAAAGTAATACCTTCATATGGTCTCCAAAAGCGAATGAAGCTTTCATGACTTTGAAAAACGCCATGTGTACCACCCCTATCCTAGCTATACCAGATTTTTCCCAACCATTCATTATTGAAAGTGATGCTTCCGGATTGGGAATAGGAGCGGTGCTCATGCAAAATGAGAAGCCCTTAGACTTTGATGGGACTGAACAAAAGACATTCTTTATTTACAGGTTATCTTACAATATATAAGCATCAAACTTAGGAGGGAGATATGACAAGTGTCATAAGCTCCACTCCAAGTGTCTTTCAGAAGACACCACTCCAACTCAAACTGAAGACAGGGACAAGTGGCAGAAGACAAATGTCAACCTTTCAATTATAGGCATAGTGCACATTATAATAATATTCTAACATTCCCCCTTAATGTGCACTATCCTAAAAGATAAATCAACATTAGATAACATTCCCCCTTAATGTTGACTTCATTTACATAGATATAGCAAATTGCTAAACTGAGAAAACTTGTCTTTCCAAAGTGACTTGGTGAAGATGTTTGCTACTTGATATTGAGTTGGTACATACTTCATGTGTATAATATCTTCTTGGACCATTTCTCTAATGAAGTGATGATGGATCTCAATGTGCTTTGTTCTACCATGGAAAACGGGATTCTTGGTCATCTTGATGGTACTTTGATTGTCACAAAATATATATATGTTGGACCATGTATGAATAGCCCAATATCCTAAATTAATTGCCTCAACCATATTGCCTCCTTAGTTGCCTCAACTGCTACTCTATATTCTGCTTCTGCTGAAGATAGTGAAACTGTGTGCTGCTTCTTTGTGCTCCATGAAATAGAACTTTGGCCTAATTGAAAGCAATAACCTGATGTAGATCTTTTGGTTTCAGGACAACTGGCCCAATTTGAGTTTGTGTATCCAATCAAAGAAAAATTATCACTTGATTTATACATAAGCCCATGGTGAGGTGTGGCCTTTAGGAATCTCACAATCCTCTTAGCTACTATCCAATGGCTCTTCTTGGTATCCTGCATGAATCTAGAAATAAGGCCAACTAAATAGCAAATATCTGGTCTAGTTGAAGTTAAGTAGATTAAACTTCCAACTAGTTTCCTGTAAAGTGTACCATCAACCCTTTCTTCTTCATCATTATTTAGAAATTTCAATCTAGTTTCCATGGGAGTTAGAGAGGGCTTACACTCCTCCATGCGAAACCTCTCCAAAATAGACTGAATGTACTTAGCCTATGAGATAAAAATCTTATCGGGTTGTTGCCATACCTCTATTCCTAAGCAATAGTGGAGGAGGCCTAAATCTGTCATCTCAAAGTTCTTGCATAAGTCCTCCTTGAGCAACGTTATTCCTTCTATATCATCACCTTTAATGAGAAGATCATCCACATACAATGTAACCAAAATGATGTGGTTCCTCCAATTTTTCACATAGAGAGTAGATTCTGTTGTAGATCTAGTGAAACCAAGGTTGAGAAAATAGGAGTCAATCTTTGCATACCAAGCTCGGGGTGCTTGCTTCAACCCATATAGAGCTTTCTTTAATTTGAGGACTTTGTTGTTTTGGCCTTCAACTGTGTATCCTAGTGGTTGTTTCACATACACTTCCTCCTTCAAATGACCATTTAGAAATGCACTTTTGACATCCATTTGATATATTGGCCAATGTTTTTGAGCTGCCAGAGCAATAACTGTCCTGATTGTAGTCATCTTAGCCACAGGAGAAAAGGTCTCCTCATAATCAATTCCCTCTTATTGCTTATGGCCTTGAGCTACTAGGCAAGCCTTGTAGCGATCTAGTGAGCCATCTACTTTATATTTTGCCTTGTATACCCATTTTGTGCCTATGGTATATTTTCCTTTGGGTAAATCAACTAACTCCCAAGTATGATTCCTTTCAATGGAATCCAATTCCTGATCCATGGCATGAACCCATTTAGGATCACCAAGTGCTTCTTTGACATTAGAAGGTTCAGGTTAGCTAAGGACTTTGGCCATTTGGGCATAATTCACTTGGTGTCTTAGGGTTGAAGGCCTTTTACCTGTATAGGTGGGCAAATGATTTTGGGCTTCATATATTGTGGCTTGAACCCACTTGGGTAAAGGATTGGATGATGTTACTTGATCATTAGGAGGATGAGATGGAGGACACAAATCATTTGTAGGAAGTTCTTCTTGTGGATGAATTTCTTGATTTATGAGTGAAGGAGAAGAACTAGATGATATTTTATGCATGAATGGAGCAACTATTTCATTAGTTATTTCTAAAGTGGGGGCTTTAGGAGGATTATATGGGGGATACTCATTAAAGGTAACATCCCTAGATAAAATGATTTTCTTGGAAATAGGCTCATATAATTTATATGCATTGGCACTATCACTATAGCCAACAAAGATGCATTTTTGGCTCTTATCATCAAACTTCTTCCTTTTCTTATGAGGAATATGAGCATAGGCATCACATAAAAATACTCTCAAATGGCCCACATAGGGCGTCCTTCCATTCCATGCTTCTTCAGGAGTTCTTTCATGCAAGGCCTTTGTGTATGACCTATTAGTCAAGTATGCAGCAGTAAGAACAACTTCTCTCCAAAATGAGTTAGGTAATATAGCAGCATGTAACATTGATTTTGCCCTATTTGTGATTGTTTGATTCATCCTCTCAGCAATTCCATTTTGTTGTGGGGTATAAGGGGTTTTGAATTGCCTCCTTATCCCATGATACTTACAAAAATTAAAGAATTCATTGGAAACATATTCTCCACCATTATCTGATCTTAAGGTGGATATTTGATAGCCACTTTCTCTTTCAACAAGTGCCATGAATTATTTAAAATTATCTAAGGCTTGCCACTTATATTGAATTAGGTAGATCCATACCTTTCTGCTATAATCATCAATGAAAGTGATGTAGTATTTTGCCCCTCTATAAGATTGAACAGACATTGGCCCACAAATGTCTGAATGAATCAATTGCAAAGGTATATTAGCCCTCCATGCCTTTCCTATTTCAAATGGTTGCCTGTGGTGTTTTTCTATTACACATGGCTCACAAAAACATCTTGACTCCTTAAGATGTGGAAGTCCTTTAACTAATCCTTTTGTAGCCATCATTTGAAGATTATTAAAATTTAAATATCCCAATATTTCATGCCACATGTACTCCAAAGAGAAAGTAGTTGTTGTATGCAAAGATGTTTGTGTTACAGATTTTGTAAGGAGGTAGTAAACACCATCCTTTTTCACTCCCATGGCCTTGAAATTGCCATTGGGTTCCTTAATGTAGCATTTTTCTTTTTCAAAATAGACATTATAGCCCTTATCTATAAGTTGTCCAATAGAAAGAAGACTCCTTTTAAGACCAGGCACATACAAAACATCTATTGCAGGAATATTATTACCATCATGCAAAGTAAGTGGTGCCTCCCCAACACCTTCAATGGGTAGAGCACTTTCATCACCAAAAGTAATGAATTGGTTTGATGTGGGCTGAACCTTGGTCAACCAATCTTGCCTTCCTATCATGTGCTTTGCTGCTCCAGAATCAATATACCAACATTATTTATCTTCAACATTAACTTGGTTTGTTGCATACAAT
This sequence comes from Wollemia nobilis, assembly GCA_028583015.1. Taxonomy (NCBI): domain Eukaryota; kingdom Viridiplantae; phylum Streptophyta; class Pinopsida; order Araucariales; family Araucariaceae; genus Wollemia; species Wollemia nobilis. The sequence continues at coordinate 7,895,949 of JAQPPZ010016348.1, forward strand.
GTGTTCATATTATTATTTTGTGGTTCTCCCCGTTCTCTTTGCCTTTGATAGCAATTAGCAATATTATGATTCCATTTTCCACAATATTCACATCCTTGTTGATTGTTGTTTTGACCCCCTTGAGGTCTTGTTTGCCATCTTTGTTGTTTCTGGTATTGCTGCTGTTATGGCTGCTGCTGGTACTGTTGCTGACGTGGCTACTGCTGGTACTGTTGATTTGGCTACTGCTGGTACTGTGTGTATCTCTGATGTTGTCTACCCCTTTGATTCTGATTATTTTTATTTTGACCCTTGTTTTGTTTAGGCTGCAAAGTTGCCTTGGTGGCAAAAGCTACTGATGTGGCTTCAATTTCTTCATCTTTGATTAGGGCTTGCTCATGCTTCTTAAGTAGGATCTCAATATCCTCAAGTGTTGAATTCATTGTTTTACCACTCAAATCTAACATGGTAGCATAGGAGTGAAACTTTGAAGGAAGACCATGCAACATTATTGGAATTAACTCATTATCATCTAGAGTTTTACCAACAGCTAAGAAATCATTTTTAATAGACTTCACTTCCATAAGATAATCGGTAAGTGAGCCTTTCATACATAGATTGTGCAATTTTTGTTTGAGATACAAAATATTATATTGACTTGGCCTATCAAACAATCTATTAAGAGCATCCCATGCTTGTTTAGGTGTTTTTGTAGCCCTTACAGCTTTCTCAGCATTGAATTCATGTAGCTAGCTTGATTGAACTTAAAGCTATGTTGGAATTCATCTCAAATTGTGCTTTTTCTTTAGGGTCTATAGGTGCAGTGAGTGGATCTTAATTAGCCTACCTATCTCTCACAAAGTCCCACATGTCATTCATCATCAATATTGACTCCATCTCATACTTCCAATTTGCAAAAGTCTGTGCTTCTTCAAGTTTCTTTGTAAGTCCACTTAATAGATTTGTAGTAGCCATGATTTAGAAAAGGATAAAAAGAAAAGGGAGCTCAACAAAGGATGAAGTAAGAACAATAAATGCCAAATTAGAGCCCTCAAAAAAATCTAGGGTACACTATTGAAGATCCAGAGGAGGGTTCGCCTAGTTTTTCCACTCTAAATCTTCAAGAGATTCCAACAATGGGAGGGTTAAGTTGAACATAAGTGCCTTTCTCAATCCAAAGAGAGTAAGAATTAGAATTTTTCTAGACCTTTATACCAAACTTCTCAATATACCCACCCTTACGTGAGGGAGACTGTAAGTATTTGAGGAGTTGATACGTGGAACATAGGCGATTCTGAAAGGGAATAACCTACCAGAGCTTTATACCAAACTACTCAATATACCCGCCCTTACGTGAGGGAGACTATAAGTATTTGAGTAGTTGATACATGGAACATAGGCGGTTATAAAAGTGTGATGCTTTCTTTTTGTAGAATTATTACAATAAATGTGCCAATGTATTATTGTTGAAGATTCCTGTATGTGTTTGCTTGCTTGTATATGACTAAGTGTCAAGTGTGTATGAACTACACTTAATTAGAAAACCCAAAGTTATGCAAGGGTAGTAATAAGCATAAAATGTAGACAAAGCCCAAAATAGAAGATGCAAGCAACAAACACTTAGTGGCCAATAGAGTGCCACAAAATGAATCCACCGAGAAGGGACAAGGGGCCCTAAATCACCCCTTAAGTTGATGATTTGTATTGAAAACTTGGCTAAAAGAAGAAATTAGCCCCAAATGTGCCTCCAAAAGATTGTCAAACTTATCAACCAAGAGTGTCGGATGCAACTAAAAATGCACTCTTTTTACAATCTCATCTTTGAATTAAAATTCAGTTGAGTAAATGATCTCAAAACTGAAAAATAATTGCACCAATGGATCCCCCTCGAAATTCTCTTTCCAACGACTATAAATAAGCCTATAGTCAGATACAAGTTGATGCTTCAAAAATGGCAAAAAAAATGACCCTGAAAAAATGTGCAACTCCGGGACTTCCCAAATGGTCACCCATCCGAGTTGTGCTCTACAAAATTATGCTTGACTTAGGAGTTTCTATAATATGTGCTGCCGAAAAATCAATTGTCCTGAAGGTTGAGAGATCATTCAAGTATGGCACTCCAAATGCTCCAGTGCATTAACTCCTCGTGGACGTGGAAGAAGCCGTAGCCAAGTTCAGAAACTTAACGAGCAGATCACTGAAAGTTAACAGACCTCCCGTCTTTTCTTCTGGAAGACCAGTCAGGGATTCAGTCGTCACGCAATCAAAGAGCACCTGTAATCAAGACTGTTCTTGCAGCAGCGAAGTCCAAGAATAAAATTGAAGATGAACTCTTCCCTGACAGTCACACGATTCCTTTGAATGCAACATAAAAAGTTCTCATTGTGTTAGCCCCGCAATGAAAGACATGATATGCAAAGAAGAGGAATCATATAATGAAGCAGAGGACATTAATCAGACTTATTCTTCCATTAATACCAATTCTTCCTCTGAGGCTTTTAGCATATGGGCTGATTATGCCTCGCCATCAATAATCAATGCACAATAATATCCTCAGAGTATATCTCCTTCTTGTAATATCATGTTTCGATGTTTGCAAACTCTGGGAGTTTCTGTAGCAGTAAATAATGGCAGAAATGAGGAACGGTGACCTGCCACTTTCGACTATCTTCGAGCAGGCAAGGCAAATTCATTCTGCAGCATCGGATTTGACTGTGGTTCAGGATAAAATTAAAAAGAGTTGTGATCTTTTGCATCAATGTGAGGCTATGATTGACCGACTAGGGTTATTCTCACCAAATGAAGGAAAAAAAGACATTAGCACAACAGATTTTAAATACTTGCTGGTGCCATATTATCTTGGAGAATTGACAGAGAAAATTTAGAATTCTAATCGTCTGCAAATTATATGAAATTATCAATTACATTTGAAGGAGTTTATTTCAATCTATGAGAAGCGAGAGGTTGTTCCCAGTAACGAACTAGAGGCTCTTGTACAAGAGGCCAATAATACACCTTTTCGGGCTGCTGGCGGCGCATCCGATGGTGCCGCTGGTGTCGCTGCACCACCTGGACAACGTGTCGCCTATGTACCCCAACCGGATGATGCAGCAGAGCATCTGCTACGATCGATGGTGCCGCTGGACGGTCTCGGTCTCCTGGGGCTACTGCGTGCAGGTGTTCAATGGGATCCAGCTCCCTCGCCTCCTGGAATCAGGGCCCCAATGCCAGTAGGCAACAGATCTTAAAATATAACACGCCGTAGAAAAATACACGTGGCTAGGTTTGGATGCTTAACAATCCTTGTCCAGTGCACAATCACTGCGTCCTTTTTCAGAAATGTCAAATCCTGCATATGCTGTAAAAATACAGTTGACCACGGGGAGACCAAACCCTATCTGCAAAATTTGCTATAAATCTCATAAAAAAAATGTTTTTCCCCCCTTTAGCTTAGACTTTTCCTAAAAATAAATTGCTCTCACATGGATCACAAGAGGGGAAACTAAACCCAAAAAAAATAGGGAGCTTCTGGTTTCTGATCCACTCAATGAGTGGAGAGCATACTCCCTGACTCCATACTCAAACCCCACAGGCGGATCTCACCGCTCTGATACCAAATGATGGGACTGAACAAAAGGCATTCTTTATTTACAGGTTATCTTACAATATATAAGCATCAAGCTTAGGAGGGAGATATGACAATTGTCATAAGCTCCACTCCAAGTGTCTTTTAGAAGACACCACTCCAACTCAAACTGAAGACAGGGACAAGTGGCAGAAGACAAATGTCAACCTGTCAATCATAGGCATAGTGCACATTATAATAATATTCTAACATTCCCCCTTAATGTGCACTATCCTAAAAGATAAGTCAACATTAGATAACAACCTTTACTAGTAAAGAATTTTCTAAAATGAATTTAGCACGTTCCACTTATGAAAAAGAAATGTTAGCTATGGTCCATGCTATCCAACATTGGAGACCATACCTTATTGGAAAACATTTCATTATCCGCACCGACCACCATAGCTTAAAATACCTTCTTGAACAACGGATAACCAATCTAGAAAAAAAAAAGTGGGTAACAAAACTATTAGGCTATGATTATGAAATCATATACAAAAAAGGGAAAGATAACATGGTTGGGGATGCACTTTCCAGAAAGTTCGAAGAAAATTCACAATTACATGCTTTTCCTAGCCCATCCCTACATGGATCGAACAAGTCAAGGATGAATGGTATGTGGACCCTACTATACACACCATAAATCAATAGCTACAATAAAATCCCATGAGTAAACCCCACTACTCATGGTAAGGTAACATGCTCCATTACAAAGAATGTTTGGTACTCTCACCTACATTGGTTTATTGTCCAAAGCTTCTACATGAGCTACACGCTACACCTAGTGCAGGCCACTCTGAATTCCTAAAAACCTACAAAAGAGTGACTAAATAATTTTATTAGTGAGGGATGAAAAATGATATCAAGAAGTTCATCAATGAATGTGAAACATGCCAAAGAAATAAAGGTGAAACAGTGGCAACACCGGACCTTATTAAACCTCTACCCATACCAACCAGGACATGGGAGGATATTTCAATGGATTTCATTGAAGGTCTTCCAAAATCCACAGGAAAAACGATGATCCTAGTGGTGGTAGATTGTTTATCTAAATACGCCCATTTTTTTCCAGTAGCTCACCCCTATACCACTAGTACTATTGCTCAAATCTTCCTTGACAATATTTTTAAATTACATGGCATGCCTTCTACTATCGTTAGTGATCGTGATCCCACTTTCACTAGAATTTTTGGAAGGAATTATTTAAACTCCAAGGTACGCAACTTCGGATGAGCTCCGCTTACCACCCACAAACGGATGGTCAAACTGAAATTATAAATAAGTGCTTAGAAACCTATCTTCGCTGATTTATTTCCACCAAACCCCTTTACTGGGTTAAATGGCTTCCACTAGCTGAATGGTGGTATAATACCACATATCACACAACCATAAAAATGACCCCTTTTGAAGCATTATATGGCTGATCACCCCATATCTAACCTCTTATCTTCCAGGAAGTACAAAATTACCAGTTGTAGAGATGGAGCTGGTCACTCGAGATAGTATCATTCATGGTCTGAAGGACAATCTACATATCGCTCAACACCGCATGAAGCAACAAGCGAACAAACATCGGACTAAAAGGGTTTTTCAAGAAGGGGATTTGGTATTTCTCCGCCTCCAACCATATCATCAAACTTCATTTAAAATAAAAGGGTTGCAAAAATTAGCACCAAAATTTTATGGCCCTTATAAAATTCTTTGCATATAAACTTGAATTACTAGAATATTCTAAAATCCATCTGGTATTTCATGTTTCTTGTCTTAATGTCATAATAGGCACTAACATCGTTACGTAAACTCAACTTCCAAAATTTTTAGATAATGGAGCTCTCATGGTTGAACTAGAAACTATCCTAGACCGACGTATGTGCCACCTCCGTAACTGCACATGGGAGATGCAGTGGAAAGGTCTACCTTCAAAGGATGCAACATGGGAGATGCACCACCAGATTCAACAATAATTTTTGTAATTCTAGCTTTGACGACAAAGCTTTTTCAAAGGAGGGTGGCATGTTAGGACCCTCCTAACGTAACTCTTAATCATATTATATATTATATTATATTATAAAGGGACACATCCCTTCACCATTCACACATTTTAGATAGATGTAAATAGGACAAGGATGAAGCTCCAAAGATCATCCAAGAACATTAATTTATTATATTGTGGGTTTCTACCTTTAAATACAAACTACGATTCTATTCAAACATCGATTATTTTTTGCATTAAATTCATATTTCAAGTTGCAGGTTCATAACATATTCGAGGACCAATATTTTTTAAGAAAGGTATAAATAGAATAAGAAATATTTTGGATCTAGGAAGTTGAGCAATTATTACTTAGAACTAGATCCACAATTATCACTCCCTTCAGTCTTGGTTGAAAGAGTCTTATGTCTTATTTGTGGCTTCAATTCCTTGTGAGGTTCTTATAAAGTTTGGAATAACTTTCTACAATATATGAACTAATTGGAGATGGCTTAATGGCCACAAAATCTCTTCCATTAATTCTAGTTGGATATACAAAAATATTTTATCCTTTATCATCGTACTCTAAGATCAACGTCAAGTGAAAATTTAATTTTACCAATGCCCAATGACAATCTCTTATCACTCAAAATTTAAAGTTTTCTATTGAATTAAAAACTCAGCTTCTTGGATAGTGGGTTTTGCATCAATAATTTCCATATTCTAAAATTCTAGCTTAGTTACATATTTCCTATCTATGCAAATTTTGTAATGCTTTAGAAACTCATGTTCACTTGTTTTGGTTTTGTGACATGGCTAAACCATTTTTGAATGTCTTCTACATTGTTTTTACTCCCCTCTTTCTGTAGATCTTGGAAGCTTTCTTTTCTTGGTTTTTCCAAAGAGAATCATTATCCCAAATTCTAGGATGTTTGCAAACTCATTCTTCTCAAGCGTATTTTGAATTTTTGATGTAAAAATATATTTGTTGGTTCTTCTCCTCCATGGAATATAGTTTTAGTAGACGTGACCTTTGATATTTTGTTATATGTAGGACACAATTATTACCATATCTATGGATCTTCCAACAAACTAGAATACGTTACCAACATAGATCATTAGCTTTCTCACATAATAAAGGATATTTAGAAGGTTTAGAAAAACTAAAAATAAGGTAGTAAAAAGTGATGAGCAAGTTCAAGACTTAATTACTTCTATTTCTTCCTTGAAGACTTCAAAAAATATAATAGAAGATGATGAAACACATGCTTATACTATAAGGGGGGTGAATAGTATAAGATAAAAACTTTGTCTTTCAAACCAATAACTGTAATAATGTGAATACAATAATAAAGTAATGCACAATTTCTATATACATAAGAGACAATATTTTTATGTGGAAACACCTTTCGGGAGAAAACCACGACAAAATATTGCTTATATTTCTTCAATACAATTCGTGGGTACCAACCAATAAGAGACACCAATCACCTTGTACACATTTGTGGGCATCAAACCACAGGAGAAACTAATCTCCTTGTTACAATTTTATGGGAACTAATCCAAAGGAGACACCAATACCCTTGTTCAAGTTCGTGGGAACCAGCCCATAGGAGACACCAACCCCTTGTTAAATTTTGTGGGCACCAACCCACAGGAGACACCAATATCCTTGTTACAAATTTATGGGGACCAAACCATAGGATACACCAATCCTCTTGTTCACATTCATGGGAACAAACCCACAAGAGACACCAATCCCCTTGTTCAAGTTCATGGGCATCAATCCACAGGAGATACCAATTTTCTTGTTCATGTTTATGGGCACCGACCCACAGGAGACACTAATATCCTTGAGGCACTAACCTCAGATCTGAAGGTACCAACCTTTATCAAAAAATAGAGAATGATATACTGGTATTGGAAGCTTCAAATGGTTAAAATGTCCTTCACATTCACTAAGTCTATTCCTTCCACATGTCTCACATTTATTACATTTTAAAGGTATCCCAAGTCTAGCACTAGGTAACTTACTTGCGTGTTGAATTGGTGATGCTAATACCTTGCTTTTCTTCTATTTTATGAATCAGTTCACAAGATCTTCAAATTCTAAATTTCAAACTTATATGCTCACAAATATGATTAAAAATCTCCTCAGGGTTGCTCAAAAATCTGATCCAAAACTTTTCTCAGGTCTACTCAAAAATATGATCTAAAACTCTACTTTGGTCTGCTCAAAATTTTGATCAATATTTATTCATTATAATCCCTATTGTACCTTGCTTTTACTCTTTAAATTATTCCCTTTTATTGAGTTTTCTTTCTTACTATTGTACTTGGAAATCAACTTTACAATAGAGTAACATTCATTCTTCCATTTTCTTAAGTTTTATTTCTTCTACTTACTTGGAAATCAAACTTACAATATAGTAACATTCATTCTTCCTTAGACAATAAACATTTCACTTATATCTCCTATCTAAGGGTTACAAGATATTATGCAAAGTGTTACCTTACTTTTGCCAAATCATGGACAACTTGTGCCACTTCAAAACCTGTGCTCCTTGTCACTTTGTTCCATGATCTCTATTACATTCTATCTTGTGGCAGCCACATGTATAGCAAAATCTTTTTTAACACCCTTTTTGATGGAAATTTCACATTCAAAAATATTTGTTTAGGCGTGGCTAATGGATGATTGAGACATCAATGATATTCAAAGTAAATTATTACACCAGATACTACCAAGTGTCACTTTCACCAAAACTATTATAGGGTTGCCAACTGGCCCCTCTCTGCCTCAAGAAACACACACCCAAACCACTGGGCATCTCCTTTACGCAGGTGCAATGTTACCATCCTAGGTGGTAACAATCACCTTAGCATCTGTCAAAACTTATAAACACTATCGTTCTTCACAACATGATCAGTGTGGGATGATATCCCACTTTATTTTGAAAAGCGCAACCCTATCATAGAAACCCACATGCTAGGAAAATTACAAGCCATCGATGTTCACATCGTGGTTCTTCAAGAAATATTTGAGCCTTGTTGATGCAAATAATTTTCACCTATGGCTTGTGTTTAAATAATCCATATATATATGATCCTCAAAGTGTGTGTGATATGAAACATATGATTGTATTAATGATGTGGCAAGGTAGGGTTTCGATTGTTTCTATTTGTGCTTTGTAACTCTTTTCAATTTGATGCTCGATGTATTATGCTTGGTTTTTCATCCTCTGGATGTCTTCTTCTGCATGATGAATGTACATGATATCTCCTCCCTTGATGAAATCCCTTTATTTGGCATGCATAGCAGTAACAATCCGATGATACTTCTTCTCATTATGTGACACTTGAGGTACTAGCAACAAATGTGCTACTCAAGTGCCACGTCAACGTGCCTTCAACACACAGTATTTAGAAAATTCCATACCCCTTTACCACTACAAAAACTCTCCTTTGATTTCATGTTGTATTTCCTTCTTCTCCTCTTCTCCTTCAATTATCTTGTGGAACCTATTCTGGTATAGAAACTTGTAGCAGATATTTCAAGATATTCCAACAAAGTAAATTTTTACCTAGGCGCTATGAATATATTATGATGCTTTGTTTTCTTCCTTCTTGATGCTTCCACTTCTCAACACATCAACATAGGTCTTAGACTCTTATTTAATTATTTTTTTTTATGCCTCTACTCCTTTTGAGCTCAACTCCTCCTTTTGTTTCTTTTAACTTTCTTCAAAACCAAGTCCAGTATTTATAATTGAATATCTTTATGCTTTGATAATATTATCCATGATTTTTGTGCTTTTCTCAAACCGATGTAGCTTATCATTAGATTCTTCCACTTCCTTTCTTAGAGAGACAACCTCATGTTCCAATTTTTCACATTCCAACTCTTTTTCCTTTAACTGCTCAGCCATACCTTCTTCAATTCACTTTACCTCTTCAATTTTTACTTTTAAGTCAGTGAGATCTTGTGAAAGCTTTGCCTTTGTCTTCTCATCCTCTTGTACTTGAGTCTTCAATATTGAGTTCTTCTTTCTAAGCCTTTTCAACTCTTCAAGAGCAAAAACAAGTTCCTCTTCTATGTCAACTATGGCTTCCTCTTCATTTTTTGGATCTTTCTCCTCTTCTTGTTTTTCAACAACAAGAGCATATTCATTCACCTCCATGGTAAAAAATAGGATTTCTTCTCTTTCACTATTGGAGCTACTTGCATCACTCATGTTGGAAGAACTACTTTCTTCCTCAACATAAATACTCTTCTTGTGCCTTTGAAATATCTTCTTCTCATGCTTGCTTTGACTGTGCCTATTTTTATTTTCATGATAAAAAAATTTTTCCTTCTTTTTCTTGTATTCCTCTTATTCTTCACTGCTACTACTTCTAGATTGTGGGCACTAAGATGCATAGTGACCAATGTTACCATAGTTAAAACATTTTACGGTATCCTTACCTTTGTGTTTTCTTTAACCCTTTTTATTTCTTTGCACAAAGTTGACTTGTTCTCTACTACTCGATTATTTACTTGACTCTGGTTCATTATTATTTTCTTATTTGAAGCTTTAAACATAGCCTCCCATTTGTATGTTTGATATTTTTCAGTCCTCATCTCATAGGATGTAAGAATTCCATGTAGCTCATCCATGCTTAAGGTTTTAAGATCCTTCATTTATTCAATCGTTGAGACCTTTGAATTAAACCTCATGGGAAGTGACCTTAATATTTTTTGAACAATATTGTAGTCATAAATACTTTCTCTAAGTCCATGAATGGTGTTGACAATTTCATCAACACGGAGCTTATATTTGGCAATATCTTCCTCATATTTCATTTTTAAGTCTTCAAACTTCCTCTTGTGGGTTTGAAGTTTTTCCATTTTAACCTTGTCATATCCTTCATATGTTCTTTGTAACTTGTCCTATATTTCTTTTGCTAAGATGCATTGCATGAATTTCATAAACTCTGATTCATATAACCCACTTAGTATTGCATTCATTACCTTGGAATTATGCTCAAATTATTTCTTATCATTTTGATATGTGGGAGGGGTTGTAGGTAGTTTGAATCCATCCACAAAAAATTACCATATATCATATCCATATGCCATTTAATAGGTTTGCATCCTCACACTCCAGAAGGCATAGTTAGTCTCATTGAACAATAGAAATCTAATTGATGAAAAAACCTTCTTGGTAAGATGTGTGTTCTTGTAAGATCTTCCTTCAAGTAGTTAGGCTTTTACAAAGGAACTCGCTCTTATTGCAGAAACATGCACTTATACTGATAGGGGAGGTGAACAATATAAGATAAAAAAATTTCCTTTCAAACCAATAACTATAATAATGTGAATGCAATAATAAATCAATGCACAATTTCCATACACATAAGAGACAAGATTTTTATGTGGAAACACCCTTTTGGGAGAAAACCATGGCAAAATATTGCTTATATTTCTTCAATAAAATTTGTGGGCACCAACCCATAGGAGACACCAATCCCCTTGTACAAGTTCGTGGGAACCAACCCACAGGATACACCAATCTCCTTGTTGCAAGTTCATGGGGACCAACAAGGGTTATGCATAGCGGCTATTTATAACCAATTGGCTACAATTAGGATTTTCAAATTTTGGAATTGGCTAATATTTGGGACCCTTGACCAAGGCCCATTAGCCAAAAATTTCTTCGTGCAATATTTTTGGGGGGGTCGATTCGCCCCAATTTTATAATAATTTGACCATTTTAAGTTTAAATTTCTAACATTACCCCTAATAATAGTTAACCTTCTACATGTGTTTCGATATTATTCACCTGGATTTTGAAACTAATTCACCAAATTTTTATAACTACATTTTGGGGCTGACCCCTTATGCATAACCCTAGCACCAACCCACAGGATACACCAATATCCTTGTTCAATTTCATGGGCACCAAACCATAGGAGACACCAATACACTTGTTCAATTTTGTGGGCACCAACCCATAGGATACACCAATCTTCTTGTTACAAGTTTGAGGATGCCAACCCACAAGACACCAATCCCCTTATTCAAGTTTGTGGGTACCAACCCACAGGAAACACCAATCCACTTGTTCAAGTTTGTGGGCATCAACCCACAGGAAAAACCAATCCCCTTGTTCAAGTTTATGGGCACCAACCCACAAGAGACACCAATTTCCTTGAGGCACCAACCTTAGATTTGAAGGCACCAACCTTGATTAACAAATAGAGAATGATATAATGGTGTTGGAAGCTTCAAATGGTCAAAATATCCTTCACATTCATTAAGTATGTCACTTCCACATGTCTCACATTTATTACATTTTAAAGGTAGCCCAAGTCTAGCACTAGATAACTTACTTGCATGTTGAATTGGAGATGCTAATACCTTTATTTTCTTCCATGTTATGAAGCACTTCTCAAGCTCTTAAAATTCTGAATTTCAACCTTCTATGCTTACAAATATGATTAAAACTCTACTCGGGTCTACTCAAAAATTTGATCCAAAACTCTACTTAGGTCTACTCAAAAATCTGATCCAAAAATCTGCTTTGGTCTACTCAAAAATCTGATCAATATCTGTTCATTATAATCCCTATTGTACCTTGCTTTTACTCTTTAAATTCTTCTCTTTCCTTGAGTTTGTTTTCTTACTATTGCACTTGGAAATCAAACTTACAATATAGTAACATTCATTCTTCCCTTTTCTTGAGTTTGCTTTCTTCTACTTACTTGGAAATAAAACTTGCAATATAGTAACATTCATTCTTCCTTAGACAATAAACATTTCACTTATATCTCCTATCTAAGGGTTACAAGATAATATGCAAAGTGTTACCTTATTTTTTCCAAATCATGGATAAGTTGTGCCACTTCAAAACTTATGCTCCTCATCACTTTGTTCCACTATCTCAATTAAATTATATCTTGTGGTAGCCACGTTTACAACAAACTCTTTTCTAACACCATTTTTCTAGAAATTTCACGTTTAATGGCGCAACTTTTTCGTAGCAAACACCACTGCCAAGCAGAGTTTCTCAATGTATGCATAGTTAAGTTCATAGCTGACCAGGGTGCGGCTAAGGTAGTAAGTAGCCTATTATTTATGAAGTTCATTCTTTTGGGCTAACATGGCGCCAAGTGCCACCTCAGTAGCTGAGATGTATAAGTAGAACGACACTCCTAGTCTGGGTGGTGCCAATAATGGTGGTGAAGCCAAGTATTGTTTAATGTCGTCGAAGGATGACTGACACTCATCATCCCAGTGAAATGCTACCCCCTTGTGCAATAATTTGTTCATGGGTCGGCACTTTTCATATAGCTGCGCTATGAAGCGCTTGATCGATGTGACCATTACCTACAGACTTCTGAGCTGCTTAATGGTAGTTGGAGGAAGCATTTCAAGGATTGCCTTGACTTTGTTTGGATCCACCTCGATGCCTCTCTTTGATACTATGAAACCCAAGAGTTTGCCAGATGTGACGCAAAATACACACTTATTGGGATTCAGTCGGACTTTATGCTCCATGAGGCGATCGAGGATCTTGCTTAAGTCACCAAGATGATCTGGGTGCAAAAGAGATTTGGCCAAAAAATCATCCATGTAATCTTCTAAAGTCTTGTGCATGTAATCATGGAAGATGTATGTCATGGCACGTTGGTAGGTGGCGGCAGCATTTTTAGGACCAAAGGGCATGACCTTGTAACAAAATGTCCCCCAAGGCATTGTGAACACCGTTTTTAGCTGGTCCTCAAGATTGATACAAATCTAATTATATCCCAAAAAACCATCCATGAGGGAAAGAATTTTGTGGCCCGCTGTAGAGTCTACCAATGCGTTGATGCTCAAAAATGGGAAATCATCCTTAGAACTCGCTTTGTTTAGTTCTCAAAAATTAGTGCATATGCAAATCCTCCCATCAGGCTTCTTGACGGGCACCATGTTGGACAGCCATGGCGGATAATCCATGCAGATGACAAACTATGCATTCAACAGCTTTTGCAATTTGTCTTTTACCATTAAGGCCATTTTTGGGTGCATCTTGCATAGTTTTTGCTTATTTGGCTTGACTGTTGGATCAAGCGTTAGATTATGCGTGACTAGCTGCGGATCTAGTCCTGGCATGTCTTTGTATGACCATGCAAAAACCTCCTTCTTATCTTTAAGAAGGGTAATGTAGTCGACTTGCTCTTCGGGTGATAGAATTATCCCCATCTTGATGATCTGTGGATTCATTGGTTTCGATCCGATGTCTACATCAGTCGTCTCCTCGACTGACATGTGGGATCCGTCCTCCAACTGGTGTGGAGTTGGGATCAAGTGGATATCATTTGTCGAGTTTAAATTATCATTAGGAACGTCGGGTCCCTCTTTAGCATGGAAGATATCCTAAGTTTGCCTAGGGGTAAAATGAAGCATTTTACCAAAAGGCCAGTACTCTGATGGGGATGGTGGTGAATTGACGCGATCCCAGTCTATGGCATCTATGTCTAGATACAATGATTGTGCTGGACCGATCGGATTGTGGATGGGGGTGGTTAAATCAATGGAGATCATGTTGATGAAATTATTTTGGTCTCCATTATCGTGGGTGTGATGACTCAGACTTTCTGGATGTTCTCTGTGCTCCGGATCTGGCTCTAGAGGTATTGGCACGAATGGATCGGCCCTATGTGCGGATAGGAGGACAGGGTCTGCCCTCGGCACTGATATCATTCTAGGGTCTCTGGGTGGAAGGTACTCTTCGTATATCTAAAGTGGCAGATTCAACACTTGGTCCCATTGCATTGGGTTTACGTGCCACTCATGCCCTGGCCTTATGTTTAGTTGTTCACGCACATCGTCAATATCCAAGGGATATTGTTGCTGCATCTACCGCATGTGATTGAGATATGCCATCTCAGTCTCATCTTCATAATCACTATCAAAGATCCAAAGGCCTTCGTTGGCTTTGACAACTGCTTGCGGCATTAAAGGCTCATCTTGCTCGAGCAAATTGATGTGGTCCCATCGGGGTTGTTCCGCTCTCTACGGGGGGACTTGATTTCCTTGGAGTGGCGCTTGCTCAATTGGAGCATCTAAAGGGAACATTGTCAAGAGGTTTTCTTGATAATCATCCATGGGGATCACTTGTGAGTGATCGCTATTTGATTCGAAGGGGTCATAGTCTGACTTGTCCTCTGAGGACCCTTGTTGACATTGTCCAGACCCTCCTTGAAAATGAGCTCTCGAGCTTTCTCCTCTCTCGAGCGAAGGGAAGGGATTGTGAGGGTCAACAAGGTTGATTGTCATTAATGGGAGATAATCCCTCAATGTATATGTCATGTTAGGGTTGGCATATGGATCTGATGCCAACCCCCCTTGTTGCCTATCCCTAGGCCTTGCATGTTCTCCACCAAGATGTCCAAGGGTAGGGGGTGGTTGAACCCTACTCCTGACTTGTCATATGGCATTTGGTATCTTGGTTGGCAAAGAACACGTACCCCTTGCTCATATCTGCCTAACCCATATCCATGCCAATTGCATTGGCCAAGGTATCTCAAAGCAAAGTCTTGGGTTAGACAAATAGTTGATATTTTTAGCAAAAGGCTCTTCATCTTCATCCTCTTGCATGCATGGTGCAACGCCATGATCAAGGCCCCCATACACAAAGTTTGTCTGGTTCGACGCGTAGCCTAGGGGAACAATAGTGTTGATGGGGAGGCGAGGTCTCCCCATGTCCTGCATGGACTCCAGTGTGGGTGTTGCTACAATATTCCACACCAGATACTCCCCTAGGCCCATATTGGCCATTTCAATGGTGATTGTTGGCGGTTGAGGGGGAGGGAATGGAAGTTCTCCCTGAGTCCACTCCATGTCGGGTGAACTAGGAGTCTCAACTTCCATTCAGCTAGGCATCTCCTCAGTAGAGATAGTTGATACTGATGGCAGTGTCTCTTCCAGAGGTTGCGCCTCTTCTAGAGGTTTCTTCCCTTTGTCCTTCTGTTTGGCCCCCATCGGTGGCATCGTTGGTGGAGGACCAGATGATGAAGATGGACCCGACTAGGGTTTTGAAGAACTTGCTAATGGGGATGCCTATGGAATTGGACCCTGTTTAGATGGATTCAATTGGAAATCCAAATGCGTTGATGGAAGGGTCGATTGCGGCATCAGCTGCACCGCATTACAATACTTGAAGGGTTATAAGTCCGTCGGGACTACATGCACCTCCCCTTCAAATGTATACTTTAAGCACTGGTGAGCTATCGAAGGGACACACTTCATGTCCCTGATCCATGGCCGAACCAGCAAGATGTTGTAGGCCATCTCACCTTCCAAGATGTGGCACAATGTAGGTATAGTCTTTTGTCCCACTTGGATGGGTAGGACTATTGTGCCAACTGTCGAGCATATTGCATCATTGAATGCTCGTAGAGTGTAGGTGGAAGCTATGATGTGAGATGTGGGAAAATTTAGATGTTTTAGGGCCACGGTTGTGATGATATTACTGGACGAGCCAGTGTCTATCAACACCCTCTTATATGGGATCCCGTTGACCCGCGCGATAACGTGCAGGGGTGGATCCACCATGTCATCAGGTACTGATCTCAATTCGTCTTCCCAAAATGTGATGACTGGCTCAGTGCATCATTTGACATGTCCCACGAAGTTGTTGAAAGAATTTGTTTCATGGGGCTGCAACTCGATGGCTTTCAATATCTCCATTAGAGCCTCTCGATGGGGCGTTGATTATTGTATGAGCTCGTATATGGAGAGCCTAGCCGAGGTGGTCCTCAAACTCTGAGTGAGTTTGGTCTGAAGTGTGGCCACTGGTCTAGGTGGAGGAGGTTATGCAAGGTGCTATTGCGGTTGTGACGTTGTTGGCACCTCTCTTGCAGCTACCGCAGGAGCATTTGTGCTCGGGTACCTCCTGTTTCGAGTCACTATACTGATCATCCCTACATACCCTTGCATGGGGAAGTTTTATGTGACCTCATTAACTTGTAGGGTCATTGCCTATGGAGCATGAGCAGGAAAGGGGTATTTAAAGACCTCCATTTGTTGATTGCTTGGTGCCATGGGATTATCCACCGCTAGTGTCTTGTTATCAATTAGGTCTTGCACCAAGCCCTTAAACTTCAAGCAAGCATTTAGGTCATGTCCCTGCCGTATGTGGAACCTATAGTATAAGTCCTCCATATTCCCCTTAGGCTTGGGAGTTTTGGGGTCTATGGTTTGAATCTTTGGCAGGTTGATCAAATTTTCCGCTAACAAGCGGTCAAACAAAGAGTCCCTGGACTCTGTGTAGGGTGTGTATTGTCGCCTAGGGCGACGCTATTGACTCTGTTATTGCCTCTGATTTTCTTTGTCATAGTTGTTAGGAGGCACCGCCTGATAGTTAGCCTTTTGGGGCTATGTTGCTTGTGCAGGCTTAGGGACATTGATAGCAACTTGATTGACCGTAGCGAGTTTCTGTTGCATGGTCCCTATTTTAGTGTTCTTAGTCCACTCTTTTTTCTTAGGTTTGGCTATCTCACCATCCTGTATCTTGATATCTTCAATGATCCTGGCTTGCGTCAAAGCTTCTTCTAAGGTGGCATATTTCTGCAGCTACAATAGCACAGAGATCGATCTCAAATAGCTCTTTGAGAACATTTGAGTGAGGTCAGACATAGGAGGGAGGTAGGGCAGCTTTGAAAGCAAAGTCCTCCATCGATTCCCATAGGCCGCCATGGTTTCTTCCTCATACTTCCTGAGGCTGGCTAAGTCACTTAGTGACGCCTTCTTCTTGGTGTTGAAGGCAAAGCATTCGAGGAATGCATCCACTAACTGATCTAAGTTGTTAATCTTATGCTTTGGTAATTGAGTAAACCAATCCGAGGCAGGGCCTATGAATGTGGTTATAAATGTTCTTAATAACAAAGCATCATTATCCTGAATGTCGAAGCATTGGCTCAAGAATCTCGTCACATGCTCCTGAGCATCTTCCTCACCTCTAAAGGTTGCCAACTGAGGCAGCTTAAAGTGTTCAGGGTAAGGGGCTGTCGGTACTGACGGATGCACAGGATGACCATGGAGTTGGCATAAAGTGGGATTTTGGGGCCCAAAATTTTTGGTTTCCATAGACTCCAAATGCTCTAGCAACACTTTATATGCATCTGAAGATTTAATATCTTCCTCTTTATTTTGCTCCCATTGTGGGTTGTGGGAGACTTGAGGCCTATAGAGGGGTGGCCGGATAGCAACCCCTCCACCTTGGTAGGGCATTTCGGCCTGCTCTTCTTCTTGCTCATACTCCTCGTAAGCTTCCTGAGGAGTCTCTGGATGAGACCTATGACCCTGGGTGGGTCCCCGTGGAGGGTACCCATCATTGTTTCGGGGAGTGGCCTCCCGCTCAGGTCTAGGAGGTCTCGAAGGTAGCACTTGGTAAGGTCACGGAGACCTATCTCGCACCAAGGGGTTGCGCCTCTCATACGGTTCCGCTCTTTGGGTGCGAGGGGTTGGAACCCTCTCAGGCACCGAGTTATGGAGCAGCTCATCTATTTGGCACCGAATGTGCTCTTTGCTAAGGCGATATAGATGCTCTAGATGTTGTTGGTCTTGCTCAAGCCGCATGATCTACGCTTGGCGGGCGATATGTCTGGTGACTTCCAGGTTGATTTGTTCCACCATCTTGAGCCTAGGAGGCCTGGATGCCTCTCCTATGCACTTACCTCGATCACGATGATCCGATATCTCAATAGGTCACTTCCCTCTATCGAGGTTGGTGGTATTTACCCGAGGCTCTAGCCTCAGTAGGTGATCATGGTATATAGCGGGTGCGGAAGCGCATGGCTCCCGTGTTGTATATTGCTCTTGAGGAATGTAATGGTCTTCCTCGTGCTCCCTTTCATATGTGTGAAAGGGGCAGGTATAGTTGGCTCGCCCTACTTGAAGAGCCTTGTGCTTTGGATTTGGCCTTTTGTTCCTAACAGTGATGGGGGGTAAAGGAGGGATGCCATAATCATGTGGCCTCTCCTCATGGACCCTATGCTACTCTAGCACTTCATCGCATGGTGGCCACTCATATCGAGCTTCTAAGGGAGCCTTCTTGTCTATGTTGAGCACCACGTGTAAGGACTCCTCTTGAAAGGGGCTATGACGAATGGGCGTGTCCCTCAAAGGGGTGCCTCTATAGTCCCATTCTAAAATGGAACGATGTGGAATATCTTGTGGGTCAGGCCACCAAGGCGGTATGACCAAGTCCTTGGGGCTATAGCGGAGGTGACTTGTGCCCCCTTGTACACTCTCCACAGCTTCCGCCCTTGATTGGGCTTGGCTACGGGTGTACACCATGGTGGTGTTTTTCTACAAGCTATGTAGGTTTTTATCTCTTTTTATGATTTTTTTATTTTTTTTTTGCTACACTAAACAGAAAATATCACACACACACAAAGTAATGATTATCTCGTTTAAAGATTAAAAGTGTGTCCTAGACCTGGTTTAGTGTGTTTTGGTTTTTGTTTTTTTTTGTTTTGAAGGTTTTTGTAAAGAAAATTTAAATGCAATATGATGGCTCTTATGACTCCCAAAAATGGTCGCCCCTTCGATATACCATTGCCAGGCCGATATACCAACCTCTCTATATACCCGCCCTTACGTGAGGGAAACTATAGGTACGTGAGAGCAGATGGTACATGGAACGTAGGTGGTACGGAAGGGGAATCACCCTGTTTATGACACCTACCATAGAAGACTTATCCTCATGTGCTAGGAATCACCCCAGCTACACTCGATCAACTTTCGTCAAGATTTACGTCTAGCAACAGTAGCGATCGGGGTAATGGATGCAAAAATTCAAGCCAAGGTGGTGATGAAATCCACCGTTGGTCTTGATCAAGGGATGGGGTTTTATGACCAGCTCCTTGGTGTTTAATTTGCCACGTGATGTGTGGGGTTATTTTTATTTTGCAAAAAGGAAACAAGCAAGTAGTAAAAGAAAAATTTCCCTAAGCAAGCAAGTAACCCAAAAATAGAAAAACTAAAAACAAAAAATGATAGGAAAAGTTTAGAATCCCTACCTCTTCTCTGCCCAAATCTGTTGGCTCTGAGTTTCTACCCTGAAACTACGTAGAGAGCTATTCATCCCTGGATGGGATGAATAATAGAACTAAATTCATCACAGGGTGGGGCGCATTCCCATTCATCCCTGGATAAGATGAATTCCAGCTCTGTATTCGCCATAGACTAGAACGAACAACAGTCCCACGTTAAAAAAAAAATGATACCTGCAAGCAAAAGCAAGTTTTGATCAGATTTTTGATCTAAAAAAAAAACAAAGGACAGGGTCCCACAGTGATCGCCACTGAAAGCACGAGGATACAGAAACAAAAAAGGAAAATCTCCAAGTACGATGCAAAATGGAACTAAACTTAACGCTAAGTCCTACGAATTGAAAATGCATGAAATAGGAAAAGCATAAACGAATTGAAACCCAAATGAAAAGCCAATGCGGAAAATAACCCTTTCTTTTATTGATATGTTTCGAAATTCGGTTACAATTCGCCTCCTCCCTTTTTAGGGGCGAGGAGCGTTAAATTTGTTTCTTTGTTACATCCATGGATAGCCATCCTTCTTCCGCATGCCCACATGTAATATGGGTGGACCAAAACGTCGTCGTCGCTTGTATATACGAATTTTGACTCCCTGCTGCTCCTCCAATGTCTAGGTCCTACATTCAAGGAAACAGAAAGACAATTAATAGCACCTGTAGAGGAGATGAAACACGCAATCCTAAAACTCAAAGCTAATGCATGCAAAGAATAAGTAAAACGATAGTTAAAACAGATCCAAATCAGCTAAAAACTTCACAGAGGCATGGGAACATCACCGGGAAGGCATTGCAAAAAGAATAGTCTGCAAACTCGCCATGGATTCGTATTCATTTCGGGGCGGGACGAATATACCTGCAACAAAATGCCAGATAGCACCGCTCAAAATGTCACATCTGGACAACTCCAGATCTCCTGCAAAAGTGGGGGTTAGCTAATTGGGGGTATTTTGGGATGATCCAGATGGTCAGATTTCCCCAATTTGGCCTCTAACACCCGTATTTTGATGATGCCCTCTACAAGTTAGTAAAGACGGAAAAATGATGAAACATGATAAGATTTGCTCAAAACGTTATGAAATTGAAATTGCAAACTATCTAAGCAACATAAGATGAAATGCAAAAGAAAATGATAGAAGGAAAATCTGCCATAGATTCCTAATCATTCCTAAAGGGGACGATTAGATCTGCAGCAGTGCGGGGGGGCGCCCGGGGCAGGCCACCCACCGTTTGGGGCCTGATTTCAACACCAATCCACTTGGGATGGGTCCAAAATCTCTTGTAAAGTGTTTTCAAAAAATTGGGTGGTATGTTGTGGCAAAATGTCGGGTTTTGGGCTCAAGATTTGACCTTCCAATGGTCACCCAATGACCTCCTCTCTAAAAGAGATCACGGATGTGAAAGGCACAAATCAAACAAGGGCATATGGGGAAGTAAAATGGCAACACTTCATTGCTAAAAAATGCTCCTTCTCTGTATATTTTGGGGTGAGAAAACTCACCAATTTATAGACCTAGAGGTCTCTTTGAATGAGCATGCAGGGGCGCCACTTGGCAGCCATGCCCTTCCAGGGGAGGGAAGATTCCTCCTTGATTAGGGGCTTCATGACTGCCCCTGTAACTGCCTCTAATGCTTGAAAATGCTCACCCACACTCCCATGAAATGAAGGAAGTGTTAAGTGGCGAATCTGAGCTACCATTTGTTGAGGTTTGACTTTTTTCCCGTCAAACCCGCTATTCATCCCACCCCAGAGCGAATACTGCTATTCGTCCCTGGGTGGGGTGAATACCATACAGTAATCATTCCTGGGTGAAACGAGTATGGAGCAGAGTACCTGAGGGTGCCAAATTGGCCTCTGACCTCCAAAAACTATTGTGAGAGTGGTTAGGACCACTGTTTAACCTCTGGGGGCTGCCCTGGGGGCTATGCGTGTCAATGCGATCAGTGTTTGCAGTCACATAATCGGATTGGTGTTGTTTTGGTGTCTACAACAACAAACTCTTTTCTAACACCATTTTTCTAGAAATTTCACGTTTAAAAATATTTTTTTAGGTGCAGTCAATGGGTGCTTGAGATGTCAATGATCTTCGAAGTCAACGATTACACCAGATGATGCCAAGTGTCACTTTCACCATAACTATGACAAGGCCCCTTTGCTACCTCAAGAACCACATGCCCAAACCATTAGGTGCCTCCCTCGTGTGGGTGCAATGTTACTACTCTAGGTGGTTACAATCATATTAGCACCTGCAAAAACTTATAAACACTATCGTGCTTCATAGCACGATCAATATGGGATGATATCTCACTTTATTTTGCAAAGCATAACCCTACTAGAGAAACCCGCCTTTCAAAAAAATCACAAGTAATTGGTGTTCGCACCAAAGTTCTTCGAGCAATCTTTAAGTCCTTTCGATGCTAATTCTTTTTACCTACTGCCTGTGTTTAAATGCTCTATCTATGAATGATCCTCAAAGTGTGTGTGATCTAAAACATATGATTGTATTAATGATATGGTGAGGTAGGATTTTGATTGGTTTAATATGTGCTCCGTAACTCTTTTCAATTTGATGCTCACTATATTATTCTTGGTTTTCCTCCTCTGGATGTCTTCTTCTACATGAAAAATGTACAAGATATCTCCTCCCTCGATGATACCCTTTTATTTGATGCACGTAGCAATGATAATTCGATGATATTGCTTCTCCTTATGTGACACGCGAGGTACTATCAATAGATGTGCCACACGGGCACCACATCAACGTAATTTCACCACAGAACATTTAGAAAATTTGATACCCCTCTACTGTTGTGAAATCACTCCTTAGACGTCATGTTGGACCACCTTCTTCTCCTCTTGTCCTTCAATGATCTTGTGGAACCTGGTCTGGTATAGAAACTTGCAGCAGATATTTCAAGATATTCCAACAAAACAAATTTGTACCTAGGCACTAGGTTCCAATTTTCCAAAAACTTGTTCGCATAGAAAAGCACACATACCAATGATGACTTCAACACATGTGCTCGTGTGCCTCATGAACCTTCAACTTCTCCTGACATTGATGTATTCTCCTTTGATCACCGCGCTATGAGATAGCCTCATATGCTCCCTTTTGTCGAAGATATTCATCAACACCACAAAACTCCCCTTTGTGCCTTCGTGGAAATTCCAATATCCTACTCTGTTCTTCTCTCCTCTTTGTATCTGGTGCAACATATATCTCAAAGGTATTTTAAATCTTCAACATCATTTAAATGAACTCTTGGCCTTTAATTTATATGCAAACGTTCACTTTCTTGTTATTTGTGCTAAGGGGTCAGCCCACACTATTTGAATGCTTAAATTTGAAACCTTTAATATATATATATATATATATATATATATATATATAAGCAAAAAACCCCTTACGGGGTCGCCTTGGTCTGAAAGACCATGAATAGGGGGTTCTACACCATTAAAGTCACCCAAGAGTCGTGCCCAACCCTACCCACACCAACATTATCAATTGGATTTTGGGTACCCAATTCAACTTTTTGGTAGGGTGGAGATTTGAACCTGGGACATCCCTTGGAGGATTGCCCTCTCCTCTCTAACTCATCTAAGACACTTGGGTCTTTAATTAAAATATTAAAATATTTTGATTTAAATATTAAAGCATACTCATATTATAACATCACTTTAATATTTAAATTTTTAATTTAAATATTAAAGCATACTCATATAATTAAATCATTCTTGGAGATATATTTGCTTTGAATACTTTCTTTGATATTGCCCAAACTCATAAGCAACCAAATCAACCTTTGATATCAATGACAATTCAATAATTCCAATAGAAGATATCCCAAAACTTCACCATATGACAAGCTCTCTCACATATGAGTGACTGATATCTGACGTATTGCAATAAGATACAACTATAGTCTATTTGTTGCTATTAGCTTCTATTCTTATATTTATTAAGTTTTGAATGCTTTACTCCTTATTCACCTCCTTATTCACTTTATTTTGTTTTTTTTACTAGTAAACGACGATAACACCAAAATATTGCAAATGGTATGCTTAATTACTTGATTACAATGTACCCGAGAAGAAAAGGAAAAAACGAAAAAAAATAATGATTAACAGGACTATATGCTTTAATTTATCAGTTCACCGAAACTTCTTAAAAACTCTTAGACATAAAAATATTGGCTCGATTCAATTGTAAAATGAAATGAAGTCCCCTGTGAATAGAGATGGATTAATGCACAACAAAAGATAGAAGTATATGACATAATCTTTGCATGCCTACCTCACAAAACATGTTACCATCTAAATGCTTAGTGAAGCAGATCACACTGGAGCACATGCTAAGCTTGTTAGAACTCAGATATTTGCTAGAACACCCTTTCCTACTTCATACATTGGCTTTCGGCATTCATTTGTGCTGCTACTTTGGATATCCGATGCTTTTTTGTTATATCCGATGGTTTTTGGCTCCCATATTGAAATCCTCATGCGGCAAGCGTGCATCAGAGGGTAGTTCCAATTGGCGAGTGGGTGCGGCTGCAACGAACACCTGTACAATCCGATTAATAGGACTCCCAAAAGAAGCCTTATGTCTATAAAATGTCGTCGTCCCACACAAGAACACCACAAGGGAAATGCCAAATGCAGCAGTTACCGAACCAAATCCTGCCCCCCAGCTCACGTTGTCTTGCACATACACTACAACTGTCCACAACTGATGACGAAGAAAAGCCAATTGAAGAATGAATGCTTCTGCAACTTTTCCTTTGGATTGTGCTCGTCAAACTGGTCAGGACCAAAAGATCCGATGGAAGGCTTGAGCCCTCCTGCACCAACGGAGATCGTGTAGAGAGCAAAGAAGAGCACTCCTATCTGAGCAGAGGAGGCATTTCCACAAAATATGGAGCTGTGTGGGGGGCATGGGGGCGGTTTCAGAGTTGGAAGGGATACAGCCATTGTCAAAAAAATAAAAACTTGTATATAATAAAATAAGCATAAATGTGGCTATTAAAGTACCGTTAATTCCATAATGTCACTTTTCTGCAGAATCACGAATTAAATTAATTAAGAACGCAGATCACAATCTTTTTCGAAGTAGAGCGGATATATTCTACACAAGGACAGAAGACCCTATGGAAATATTAAAGTGATGCTAACTTAAAACATTGACTTATAAACATATTATATATTGGCTACTCGTTGAAAAAAGTTTACAGTAACTCAGTTCTAAAAAGAAAATGCGTTGGAATAAATTTTTGTTTTTTTTGTTAATATATTCGTTGTTAAACTCTTGGTCAAGGTGTAAATTTTTGTTCTTATTTTATTTCTATTAAATAATTAAATTGATGTAAAGTAATTTGTATGGGATTCATTACTTTTATTAAATAATTAAATTAAATAAAAAAAGTAAAGTAGTGTATGTAGAATTCATTGCCCACATTAAACAAGGGTAAAATAGTTTAATCGGTTTAAAGTATAAGTCTCTGATTTTATATAATTTTTAATTATATAATTATTTAACTACTCTAACTAAAAAATTATATAATTATTTAACTACTCTGACTACTATAGAAATATAATTTATATAATTTAAAACTTTGCAAATTAGAAACTTAAACCTTTATTTACGGAGTATTCATTCAAACCACTTTATTTGATAATTTCACCATTCAATTCTTAAACCTTTGTTTGATAATTTCACCATCCAATTCTGAGAAATATGTTCAATGTCAGTTTCAATTTATACATCATGGCTAGAGGAGACGAAGTTTACAAGACGGCCTTGCCCATCATTTTTCATACATAAGGATGTTCTATTTAATTTTTAGAGATATAAACTACCTTTTGGTTATGGATTGGTCTGCGTACTTCTCTGAATACTGAATACTTAGCTGTGAATCCTAATTTATTCTCAAACCCAAAGATAGCCATGCATTGGTTTTTCATAACAGTAGACTGTGTTATTGAATACTGTTTTACAACATGCTCTATTTCTTCTGTGGCCCGCTTGCAAGCATTTTGGTACTGCCAATTACATTCGCACAGGAACTCTTGCACACATGTTATCCGACATGGCAAATGTCAAGCATTTGATTCATGTTCCACACAGAGGAAGTCTTAAGGCACTACCAGATACTGCTCAAAATAAATGATTATGAATTTTACTATACACACATTTTATTCTATAAATAAAATCTAATAAAATATTATAATATCCCTGCTCGAGACATAACTCAAATAATTCAAACAAAACTCATTGTTTTTTACTCTACTTATGATCTACTTATGATTTCACAGGCAAAACTTTCATGAAATTTTCTTACACAATCAAAAGTTGTTTTTAGTAATCAAAAGCAATAAGGAATTCATGAATAACTTCTTTTTCTTTTAACCCAAACAGTATGCATCATGACAAGGAATTCATGAATAATTTCTTTTTCTTTTGACCCCAACAATATGCATCGCATCAGGACAGCGCTTTTCCTATTACTTCAACATAGATAACAAAACGAGGTTCAATTCATCAAACAAGGGAAAATGAACATCTTTTCCTCATTTAAAACCATATAAAACACATTCTTTTCAAGGGAATATACAAAATATCCAACCTGTACTTTCCTTCATGTCACTTCTCTTCGTTCCCTCCTTGCAGTCATCCCCGTCCAGTAAGTATGCATGGCTTCTCCTTTTTTTTTTTTATAACTTATCCAGCCTTATGGCCAGCTACCTTCTCCTGATCTTCCACAATATGGAGAACTCCATGAGTTTTTTTGTCATCTCCCATGGAAAGTCCCAGATAACCAAGACATTCCTCCTCACTACTTTGTATGTATTACTTGCTATCATGGTCATTATAGTAAAATTCAGACTTCTTTTCTAAGCTAACAACAACTTATGAGGAGTACGTCTCACATGCATTCTTTATGAAATTAAGTCTTGCCAATATTCAAACTTTATGCTCAATCATTACTCTTATATTTAAAGAAACATATTAATAATAATATATGTCTCAATACAAGGAAAACTTACTCTTATTTTAAAAATAAACAATATTAATATTATAGTATTCAACAGATAAAAAACCTTCTCTCTTTCTCTTTAAAAAAAAATAATAAAAAAAATTCCAAATATTAAACACACACACATACCTAAACAAGAAAGTGGCTCCCATCACCATTACCACTTAAAAAGCATTTAATGTTCCATGCTAGTAGGCAACATTCAAACAAACATAACTCACGCAAAGATGCAATTTGCAATGCACCTAAATGATATGCAAAACACAAGTTTCCATGTGCTCGCGAGCTAAATCATCACTTCTCTTTCTTACATTTTTTTCTAACTAGCTTCCTTTCATTGACATCTTGCAACTGTCCTGCACTCATAGAGACCATCAACAATACCATATTTCACAAGAAAAAGATTAGTTTACTATTTCTTTACTTTCTTTCATTAATCGAGGATCATTACACTTCTTTAATCCCTATGTTATTTTTAAATCATTCCAAAGGGCCTACATTAGTTCTAATTTTTTCTTAGATATTTTCATAAATTCTCTAAACTACTATTCTATACTATTATAATATGCCTATGTCTTTTATTCTACTCCATAGTTTACTTCTAGGCACTATTTTAAAAGTTTTCTTGAAGTCCACAAAGGAACAATAGGCTTATCATTTTTAATTCTATTTTTTTAATGATATATCTCAAAGTGATGCTATGGTTTATTATTGAGTAATTTGGTTTGTATTTTTTTATCCTTTTATCTATTTTGTTGTTATTTTATCCACTTGCTAATTCTACTCTTGATAATACTCCTAAACAACTTTACAAATAAGGGATTGACCATAATGGTTCTATAACTTGAAGGATTATTTATGTTTCCACTCTTGAGTAAGTATTGTTAAACTTTTGTCCATTCCAATGGAAAACCATATTGGATGATGTTGGCTAATTTCTCTACTCATAAATTTCATTATTTTACTTGTAGTCCATCTAAGCCTTATATATTATCAACTTTTTAATACCTTAACCTCTCTTTAGATATATATATTTGTTATTGTGATAACTATGGGTGGAGCCTTTTCTTTTGGTCATGTTCATACAATTGCTTTGAATATTCTAGCCCTTAAATCGATGTAATATTATTGTGTTTACCTTTTCTTATGAAATTCATTCTAGAATAGCTTTTAATTATTCTTCCCTAAATGAATTGGTTCTTCTCATCTTGCACTCACATTATTTTTATTTTGTTTTATTATTTATTTGTATAAATTTTTGTTTTCCTTCACTTTTCTTGATTCTTTCAAATATTTCCTTGTTGCTTTACATTCTTCATCATACCATGCATTTGTAAAAAAATACCCCTTTATTCTTCCTAATGTTTGACATTTTGCACTCTTTTAATACCTCTTAAATTATACTTGTTAAATCATGACTATTGATTCTTGCTCTCTTGTTTTTTTCCTCTAGTTGCATTATTTTTTTAACTACTTCCTTTAAGATTAAACAATTTTCTTGGGTCATGATGATATTTCCTTAAACAATTCTCTTGGGTCATGAGGATATTTCCTTTACTATAAAGTTTTTTTTAGGTTGCATTTTTTTGTTTGGTGATTACTTTTTTGCAATGTTAATTTTATACAAATTGGATTGTGATATTAATTTTATTTGAAAGTATTTAGTACTTTCCATATTCCTCCACATACTCATATGACTGCAAATGATCAACCCATATATGCTACAAAGATTGATAATTATTTACCAAAATTATTAATGATCCCTTTATCTTTGAGCACCTTTTCCATTATTAATTTTCATTTTTGGCTAGCCATAATGGATTGTTATCCGTATCCTCCTTGTTAGTTAGCATACTGGTTTGCTTGCTATTCTTACATTAAAATTCTCTATTAGAAATGTCTCTCCAAGTTAAAAGTATGATGAAATGTCTTTATTTAAAGCTAGATATGAATCCTCACAATCCATTCCCTTTCTTTTTTGATGCAGATTTTTAATGTTTGTGAAGCAAAATAACAAACCACAATTCTAATAATTCTTTCTTTCTATTATTAGAAAGACATTTAGAAAATATATAAATAAATCCTCCACTTTCCTTTGTTTTATTACTTTCCTTAAGAAATTCTAATATCCTATTTCCATTTAATGAGGAAGATCATCTCCTTTTTTTGATATTGTTAAGACTCTAAAACACTAGTTAAAATATTCAAAATTTGAATCTAAAAGGATATACGATTATACGCCATAAATTGTTTTGGTCCTGTAGGGATAATTAAAATTATTATATGACATTCATTCTTTAAAATTGCACATTTTTTTTGTGTAACTTTATATGTAAAGAAATAATTAAGTTCTAAGGTCCATCAATTACCATATGTAAATTACATATTGGATAAGTCCTGTAGACAAAATTAAAATTATTTTATTTTATTACATTCATTCTCTAATGTTGCACATTTTATAATTAAAATATATATATTTTTAATTTTATATGTAAAGGGTATAATTAAGTTCTAAGATCCATCAATCGCCATATGTAAATTACATATTGGATTGAGAATGCGAGAACATGTGCATTAATTGCAGATGCACTTCTTTAGACTATTGTGAACGTGGATTTTCCAACTAATAGACAAGTAGTAATAGACAACTAATAGAAATTTATTTTATTTCATCTGAGGACCTTTTGTTTGCATTTAATAATTAAAAATATCTTTGAACAAAGAGGTCATTTAAATTTTGAAATTATGATGGCCTCCCGTCAGATTCTAGATAAAATAAAAACTTGCACATAATAAAATAAGCATAAATGTGGCTATTAAAGTGACTTTAATTCCACGAGGACACTTTTCCGCAGAATCTCTATGTCCACTGAATAAAGGAATTTACTTCATTAAGAACGCAGATCACAATCTTTTTTGAAGTAGAGCCGATATATTCTACACAAGTACAGAAGACCCTATAGAAATATAAAAGTGATGTTAGCTTAAAACATTGACTTACAAACATATTATATATTGGCTACTCGTTGAAAGAAGTTTACAGTAACTCATTTCTAAAAAGAAAATGCCTTAAAAATATTTTTTTTGGTTAATATATTCGTTGTTAAACTCTTGGTTGTAAATGTTTGTTTTTTTTTATTTCTACTAAATAACTAAATAGATGCAAAGTAATTCATTACATTTTACTAAATAATTAAATAAAATAAAAGTAAAGTAGTGTATGTGGAATTCATTACCCACATTAAACAAGATTAAAATAGTTTAATCAGTTTAAAGTCTAAGTCTCTGATTTTATATAATTTTTAATTAATTATATGATTATTTAATTACTCCTTTTATCATTCAAATATAATATATAATTTAGAATTAATTTTTTATGCTATTGATATTGATGATGTGGAGATATCTAAATAAGAATGGTAGATAAGAGTTTAACAGCGAGCAGAGACAGTTTTAGCAGGACTGCCCAAACCGCCAAACTTGTTTCGGTCATATCTCACTCATCCGGACTCGAATTGGGCTGGAATTTTGAGGGTAGATGCCTGAAAAACACTAGAACGTCTCCACCAATTTTCATATCATTTGGAGCAACACAGATCCTAGCACATCCCTATGTGTGAACGACATATTTGGCAAGCGGCTATGCGAGGGTTTCATCTGGGTTGAGTGCAAGCAGCTCCAGAGGTTGGTTTTTAGGGCCTTCGGGACCTAGCGGCCAATATTTTTGTGGTTTATTCTCAATATTTTATTAGGAAATGTTGCAAGGGATACAATATGGGTTAGAAATCTGTCTTTCAACAGATCATACTGTGAACTTGAGTGACAACGGCTTCCAATTTGCTGCACAAAAGAAAAGTGAAAACCATACCTTTCCACGGCATCTAGGGCAAGGATTAAAGAGATCACGAAATAAGTTTCAAGCAGTTGATCAAAAAATAGCTCATATCTCAAGTGAATCTGGTGCTAAGGTGCACCCACAAAATAATTCTACTGTGAAAACCCCTATCAAGGGTAAGAATTTTGAAGACTCAGTCCCAAAAATGAATTTTAGGGATGCCCTTCATGGTGGACAGCCTCAACCCAATGCTAATATCAATATTAGGGCTTCCCATAAACCTCTAAGAATGCCTAAGATTGATTCCAGGAAAACGGAGTCAGGATGTCTTAAAGCAACTGATTGAACTCCTATTGTTAAGCTTGATATGGGTAACATTTAGACTGACATTGAAGATTTGGAAAAAAGAGGACTAATTTGTCAGTTCGTGGGTTTTCGTCCGAGTCTATCTGATTTCAAAGTCCGGGCTGCAAAAAGCTAGAAAACTAAAGGTGAGTTACAAATATCTATTTTTCCAAATGGTTATTTTCTTGTTTTATTTGCTAATAATGAAGATAGAGAGAAAACTTTTCAAGGGGGTCCTTGGTTTTTTGGAAGGGCAGGGCTTTTCATGAAGCCCTGGCATACTAAATTTAAGGCCGAAGAAGAGATGCCTTCTATTGCTCCCGTGTGGGTTAGACTCTTTGGCCTCCCTATTCAATTTTGGAATCCTACTATTTTTTATTCAATTGGAAACTCTTTAGGAACTTTTATGATGACTGCTAATTGTACTCAAAATTTTGAACATATTATTTATGCTCGGATATGTGTTTTAATGGATTTTGACAAACCCCTACCTAAAAATATCACATTACAATTTGGGGAAGACACTTGGGAGCAAGTAGTGGACTATGAGAACATTCCTTTTCGTTGTATTTGCCATGAATATGGTCATTTGGCTAGTGCTTGCCAAAAATAAAATTCTTGGTCAAAAGAAAGAATATATAAACTTAGCAAGTTTCCAAATACCTAAGAAGAAGAACACTTAGAAAAAACTAGTTATGAAGGATCAATCAAAGTCATCTGCTAATATGTTTGAAATCCTTTCCACAAATGATATCCCAAGTGAGGAAGAGGAAATAATGGAAACTAAAATCTTAGAAACACAATTTAAATATGAAGGAAAGAACTCAGAGACAAACCAACAAATAAAAGGTTTTCAATAGAAAAAAAAGGAGAAAATTTACACAAGAAAAACAATATTTCAAATGTCAAAACTTCAAATAATGTAGGTCCCAATATAGACTTTGTTGAACCATCTAGTAAAATTTTGGCTATGTACAAGCATTCTTCAAGGTTAGAATCCATCTCAGATTCAATTGGAATAAGTCAAGAAATAGGGAAAAAAATTGAAGATGGATTCTAATCAAAAAGTAGGTCGCAAGACCAATCAATATCATATGGTAAAAGAAGATAAAAAGTTGTTGCTGGGAATAGGTTGGCAGCACCTCGTGTGAATGGTTGTTTTCCGTATGCCGAAACCAGGCCAAAAATAGTCATTGAGCCAAGTATGGTTGAGGAATCAATCATCTACAGAGCTAATCACGATCTCATCTGCAAGTTCATGGGTATACGTCCTTCCCTGAATTTTTTGCACTCCTGGATCCGTCAAAAATGGGACCCTCATGGTGAGTATTCATTGTGGTTCATTAGCAATGGATATTTTATTATTAGCTTTTCATCTTTGGCTGATAGAAATAAGGCCTTTGAGTCAGAGAAGAAAAGTCATGGCCCGACAAGGCTTTTTGTTCAGCCATGGAGAGTGGGATTCGACCCTCGCATTGAACCTACTGCTGTCCCAGTATGGATCCGACTATATGCTCTCCCAATGGCAATTCTATTGGAAGGCATATGGGTGTTGCCAGAGACACACTTGAAGGGAGCATGGCGATGTATGCAAGAATATGTGTGGAGATGGATCTCAGCCAGCCTTTGTCGACAGAGATGGAAATTGAACTGCAAGGTCTCTCATGGATTCAACAACTGGACTATGAGGCCCTACCCTTTAGATGTAGGGTTTGTCACAAACATGGGAATTTAGCCCATTTTTGCCCTAATAATATGAATGCTAAAATGGAGGCCCCTTCAGGAGTGTCAAACCTACCTAAAGAGGATAAGGCAACACTTAATAAAGGTTCTAATAGGACCGTTCAGGGCCAGGAAGCTCAGAGAGAGGGTTTTGAACAACCTAGAAGAAAAAGACGGACAAAGAAAAAAGAGGGAAAGGAGCAATCCCATCTCAGACCTGCCAATAGGTATGAGATATTTAAGTCACTGGTTGACGAAGAGGAACAATTTATGGAGGGCATGGAGGGTATTAAGGAAACTTCTAATATTCTCGGGCAACTCCCTCTCTCTTCTCCTCCCGTCATACAGTAGGTAGTTGAACCCTGTGAGGTATCACAGCCAGTGTGCTCAGGAGCTTTAGTAGTGCATAACCAGGAGCAGACAGTATCTCAAGATGTCAGTATGGGAATACCAGAGAAAAACAGGGAAAGGCCAACTCTGGGGATAACCCAGGTAGAAAAAAGATAAAAAAACAGCAATTCTTATGGAGTAGGCAGAAGATCCAATAAGGAGTTGCTAGCAGCCCAAGGAGACAAACTGATCACGGGAGGATCGGTGAGGACAATAGACTCTTATTGCTCCCAGGGTAACCAATGATTATACAATCATGGAATGTGAGGGGTTTAAATAGCGAGAACCCATCAATCTGTTGTCCGAAGACTTTTAGAGAATCATAATACTAATTTTTTGCTTTTACAGGAGACTAAGATGTCTTTAGATCTTATGTCCAAAAAAGTCAACAGAATTTGGAGGGGTCTTGGTCATATGGATGTGGCTGCCCAAGGTGCCTCAGGGGGGATTGTTACTCTGTGGAACTCTCTTGAATGGTCTGCAATAGAACATCTTGCCTGGAGGGGGATTCTCACTTCTTTTTTTAGGAATAATGTCACTGCGGAACACGTTCTTTGGAGTGAGCAGGTGTTGGCAAGGATTGGCAATTCTATTGGAAGGCATATGGGTGTTGCCAGAGACACACTTGAAGGGAGAATGGCGGTGTATGCAAGAATATGTGTGGAGATGGATCTCAGCCAGCCTTTGTTGACAGAGATGGAAATTGAACTGCAAGGTCTCTCATGGATTCAACAACTGGACTATGAGGCCCTACCCTTTAGATGTAGGGTTTGTCACAAACATGGGAATTTGGCCCATTTTTGCCCTAATAATATGAATGCTAAAATGGATGCCCCTTCAGGAGTGTCAAACCTACCTAAATAGGATAAGACAACACTTAATAAAGGTTCTAATAGGACCGTTCAGGGCCAGGAAGCTCAGAGAGAGGGTTTTGAACAACCTAGAAGAAAAAGACGGACAAAGAAAAAAGAGGGAAAGGAGAAATCCCATCTCAGACCTGCCAATAGGTATGAGATATTTAAGTCACTGGTTGACGAAGAGGAACAATTTATGGAGGGCATGGAGGGTATTAAGGAAACTTCTAATATTCTCGGGCAACTCCCTCTCTCTTCTCCTCCCGTCATACAATAGGTAGTTGAACCCTGTGAGGTATCACAGCCAGTGTGCTCAGGAGCTTTAGTAGTGCATAACCAGGAGCAGACAGTATCTCAAGATGTCAGTATGGGAATACCAGAGAAAAACAGGGAAAGGCCAACTCTGGGGATAACCCAGGTAGAAAAAAGATAAAAAAACAGCAATTCTTATGGAGTAGGTAGAAGATCCAATAAGGAGTTTCTAGCAGCCCAAGGAGACAAACTGATCACGGGAGGATCGGTGAGGACAATAGACTCTTATTGCTCCCAGGGTAACCAATGATTATACAATCATGGAATGTGAGGGGTTTAAATAGCAGAACCCATCAATCTATTGTCCGAAGACTTTTAGAGAATCGTAATACTAATTTTTTGCTTTTACAGGAGACTAAGATGTCTTTAGATCTTATGTCCAAAACAGTCAACAGAATTTGGAGGGGTGCTGGTCATATGGATGTGGCTGCCCAAGGTGCCTCAGGGGGGATTGTTACTCTATGGAACTCTCTTGAATGGTCTGCAATAGAACATCTTGCCTGGAGGGGGATTCTCACTTCTCTTTTTAGGAATAATGTCACTGCGGAACACGTTCTAATCACAAACTTTTATGGGTCTCAAAACCTAGATGGTCAGAGGCGACAATGGAAGGCTGTGCATAACATGAGAACCTCAAGGGAAGATCTAGACTGGATTATAGCGGGGGACTTTAATGCTAAATTATCTTCTAGAGACCAGGAAGGGGGAACACCTTTTTTGGACCCAGGGGACCGTTTCATGATTGCCCAAGTCCAGGATTTGCGCTTAGTGGACATTAAATGTCCTGGCATTAACTACACTTGGACTAATAAAATGTGGGAGCCACATAGTAGGAAGGTTAAGCTTGATCATTTTCTGGTTTCAGAGGAGGCGTTTGTAAAATGGAATATAAATTTTTAGATTTTAGAAGGCCCAGTTTCAGATCACTGTCCCATTCTGTTGGAAGGAGGGACTAGGATGGGGCAGCATCACATACCTTTCATATTTGAGAATTTTTGGCTTCAGAAAGAAGAACTTCAAGAGAAAATTCCACAGTGGTGGGAAGAAAGCCGCCCAGCTTATGGGAGAGCAATGTTCAGAATCCACAAACAACTACAATATGTCAAAAGCTCAGTTGAAGTGTTGGAGGCGTGTTAATAAATCTGACTTCTAGGCCCAAAGAGCTCCATTGGTGGCCAGATGGGATGAGATCCAAAAATAGTTTAGAGAAGGAGTAATTACAGACCAGCTCAAAGCTGAGGATGATGCCCTACATACAATGGTTGAGGACATTGACAACCAGGAGGAGACCTATTGGAAGCAGAGAGCAAGAACCACCTGGTTATTAGAAGGGGACAGAAATACAAAATTCTTCCATCGGACTACTTGTGCTCGAAGACAGATGAATAAGATGGAGGCCCTTCAATATGAGAACGGGCATTCCTTTGATACACTTCCAGGTATACATTCCCATGCTATGGATTATTTTTCTAAGATTTTTAAGGAAAGTGTGGTACAAGATGTAGAGGCCCAAAATGAAGTTATTTATGTCATACCTTCTATTATTTATAAGGATGAAAATCAGGCCCTCCTCAAACCCATTGATAGAGATGAATTGAAAACTGTGGTCTTTGGAATGAGCACTGGCAAAACTCCAGGTCCAGATGGTTTTCCAATTAAGTTTTTTCAGGCTTTTTGGGACTACTTAGAGGAGGATGTTAGGGCTGTTGTAGAAGAGTCCAGAGAAAATAAGAGAATGCTTAAAGCTATAAACCACACTTTCATTACCTTAATTCCAAAAGGGGAGGAGGGGGTTCATATTTCAGATTATAGGCCTATTGCCTTATGCAATGTGCTGTACAAAATAATCACAAGGGTAATGGTTGTGCGCCTAAAACCTCTTCTTCACAACATTGTCTCCTCTGAGCAAGGGGGTTTTGTTGAGGGTCAGAAGATTCTAGATGGGGTGGTTGTGGCCCAGGAAGCAATCCATTCAATGCACACTTCTGGGAATAAAGGGATGTTCATAAAATTGGACATGTCAAAGGCTTATGACAGGGTTGAATGGAGTTTCCTGGCCAAAATGATGGCAGCCTTTGGTTTCTCTCAAGAATGGATAGAGTGGGTCATGAGTTGTGTCTCTACCCCGACTTACTCTGTTCTAATCAAGGGCCTTCCTTCACAACCATTTGGAGCTTCTCGGGGTCTGCGCCAAGGGGATCCATGTTCTCCTTATATTTTTCTCATTTTGGCTAAAGGTCTTGGCAGAATTTTCTTGAGGAGAAGACAGCAAGGTAGATTATTGGGTATCAGGGTGGGTGACAAAGTTTTAATGCACCTGCAGTTTGTGGATGACACTGGTTTTATGGGAGTGGCCAGCTTTAGGGAAGCAAGAATGATTAGGGATACTCTTAATGTCTATCTTAGGGCTACTCAACAGGTCATTAATGACAAGAAATCCAAAGTGGTCTTTTTTAATCTGGAGCAAATGCTTCAGAACAGAATTTTAGAAATCCTGGGATTCACTAGGACTTATCTCCTAGTGGTTTACTTGGGGGTCCCCTTACACTTCAAGAAGCTGAAATTAGACACATGGAGGAATATGCTGAGTGTATCAAGGAAATAATTAATCATTGGTCTCATAAGTGGTTAAGTTATGGAGGCAGATTAACATTCTTATAGTCAGTCATTCAAGCCATGCCAATTTACAAATTCTCTATCCTGGCTGCCCCATTTATAATATGGAAAGAGTAGGACAGGATGGCTAGAAAGTTTTTGTGGGAAGAAGCAAAGGGAGAGAGAAAGTGGGCCCTAGTGGGCTGGGACAAAGTTACCTAGCCCAAGGCTAAAGGAGGTCTAGGTTTGAGAAAAACTAAGCTGAACAATAAAGCTTTGGCTGGAAAGTTGTACTGGAGATGGATCTCCCAACCCACCTCCCTTTTCAAGTAGAATCCTAACTAGTAAATATCTGGGTCAAGCCAACCCCATTCGATGTTGCTCGCTTCCCCTTGGATGGTTCTGGGTCCCTAGTTTGGCAGGCTCTCAAGGTAGGGTCTCAGGTTGTTAAAGACCGCTTATTTTGGAAAGTGGGAAGAGGGGAGAAGGCTTGTTTTTGGACAGATTCTTGGGATCAGTTCCCACCCATCATTGCTGAATTTCCAGAATTACTGCCAATAAAAGTAGCCATTGAAGCTAAGGGATGGATCCGTATTGAAAGTTATTTCACAACTACTCAGCTGGGGAGTGTAATTTTAAGTAGTTCAATAAGTTGGAGGAGTGGCCCATTTCAATCCCTCCGGAGTTGTCGTCTATCATGTCTAAAATTCTGACAGAAAGATTTCTTACAAGGGGAGAGATGAGGAGGATGAATTAGCCTTGGGGCTTTCGGAGCCTTGGTGTCTATATAGTGAAGGACGGATATGACGAGATCCTCCCGGAGCCTCCCCCTTCACACTTTAAGGTTGAGGATTGGAGGAAAATCTGGCATTCTAAAGGCTGGCCGAAAGTTAACTTTTTTTCCTGGAAGTGCATGCACAATGGAATCCTCACTTTTGATAATCTCAGATCAAAAGATATCATCGGCCCTTCTCAATGTGTTCTCTGCTACAAGAGTGAGGAAACTGCTGCCCATTTGCTGTTTGGTTTCCCTTTCACCTGATAGATTTGGCTGCGTTGGTTTCTTTCACTTTAAAATTCAAGTTCGTGGTGACTTGAACCGGATGAATATCTAGGCAAAATGGCGAAAAGGTAGATTCAAATCTAAAGCTCTTCGTTTTGGCTGGGAGCTTGGCTTAAGCTTTATCTGGTGGCAAGTATGGTTGGAAAGAAATGCCAGAATTTTTAGAGAAACTGTTTCCTCGCTCTAGACGGGGTTTTGCAGACCATTTGGAGTAAGGTTACCGAAACTATGGTTGTTCATGCTGAGGAGGAAGCTCAAATTGGCATTGGAGCTTTGGAAGAACCCCCCTGAACCGCAAGAGGGACATGACAGAAATTGTTGGAAACCTCCCCCTGAAGGTTGGATTAAAATCAATACTGATGGAGCTGCAAAAGGCAATCCGAGTAGAGCCAAAATTGGAGTGGTGTGCCGAAACCATGCTGGGATTGTGCTCTATTGGGAATTGCAAGGCCTGGGTAGATCCACTAATAATGAAGCAGAAGCCATTTCCATCAAGTCTGCTTCGGTTTGGGCAGTGAAACATGGCCACCGCAGGATTATTCTTGAATCTGACTCTCAAATAATGGTTGGAGCTCTAGACTCGCATGCAGAACTTTGATCTGAAAGCTTGGAGGTTGAGGGCTCTTGTTACCCAAATGAAATAATTATGGAAGGAATTGGAGGACGTGATCCCAGTTTATGTGAGTAGAGATTTGAACAAAGTGGCTGAATTTCTAGCTAAGATGGGTGCAGAAAAGGAGGTTGGAGTTCATCTGCACAGTGACATGGATATTGAGGATGAGGTGATTAGACAGGGTCTGGAAAGGTCCTTGAGCCAATGATCAAAGATAAAGTAAATGGAGGAAAGATGCGCCACCTCGGTCGCTGGAGGAAAGTTGTCATGATATCATGACATGTTGTGCTGTCGCGGTCGCTGGAGGAAAGTTGTCGCGATATCGCGACATGTTGCACTGTCGTGGCCGCTAGAGGAAATTTGTCTCGATATCGTGACTTGTTGCGCTGTCACGGCCATTGGAGGAAAGTTGTCACGATTTCGTGACATGTTGCACCGTCGCGGTCGCTGGAGGAAAGTTGTCATGATTTCGCGACATGTTGCACCATCGCGGCCATTGGAGGAAAGTTGTCGCGATATCGTGACATGTTGCATCGTAGCGGCCGTTGGAAGAAAGTTGTCGCGATATCGCGACATGTTGCGTTGTCGTGGTCGCTGGTGGAAAGTTGTCGTGATATCGCGACATGCCATGCCATGGTGGTCACTGGTGGAAAGTTGTCACGATATTGCGACATGTCGCACCGTCACGGTCGCTAGAGGAAAGTTGTCGCGATATTACGACATGTCGTGACATCGCGGTCGCTGGAGGAAAGTTGTCACGATTTTGCGACATGTCTCACCGTCGTGGTCCCTGGTGGAAAGTTGTCACGATTTCGTGACATGTTGCACCGTCGCGGTCACTGGAGGAAAGCTAGCACGATTTTGTGACATGTCGCTTCGTCGCGGCCAAGGGAGGAAAGGTGTCACGATATCGCGACATGTTGCTTCATCATGGCATAGGGAGGAATGGTGTCACGATTTTGCGACATGTTGATTTTTTGCGGCTAAAGGAGAAAAGGTGTCACGATTTCATGACATGTTGCTTTTTTGCGGCCATGGGAGAAAAGTTGTCGCGATTTCGTGACATGCTGCTTTTTCGCGACCAAAGGAGAAAAGGTGTCGTGATTTCGTGACATGTTGCATTTTTGAGGCCAAGAGAGAAAAGGTGTCGTGATATCGCGACATGTTGCATTTTCACGACCAAAGGAGAAATGGTGTCGCGATTTCGCGACATGTTGCTTTTTCGCGGCCAAGGGAGAAAAGGTGTCACGATATCGCGACATGTTGCTTCATCACGGTGGAGAGAGAAAAGTGTCGCGATTTCGCGACATGTTGCACTTTCATGCCCAAAGGAGATAAGTGTCACGATTTCGTGACTTGTTGAATTTTCGTGGCCAAAGGTGGAACATGTCGCGATATCGTGACATGTTGCTTTTTCACGATGTCGACCCCATGTTAGCTAGTTACTGGTTCAGGAGATTTGGTTCCATTGCAAATCTTATTCTACTACTGTAAGCTTGTGCTCTCTTTTATTTTGGCTGGAAAGAGCCTCTTCCCATATTGTAATTGATCTTTGTCTTAATACAAGTTTTTCAATTTTTTTCAAAAAAACAAAAAAAAAAACAAAAAGAACAACAAAAACAAAGAAAAAAAAAAAAAAAAAGAAAAAAAAAAAAAAAAAAAAAAAAAAAAAAAGAAAAAAAAAAAAAAAAAACAAAAAAAAAAAAAAAAAAAAAAAAAAAAAAAAAAAAAAAAAAAAAAAAAAAAAAAAAAAAAAAAAAAAAAAAGGAGGGGGGAAAAAAAAAAAAAAAAAAAAAAAAAAAAAAAAAAAAAAAGAAAAAAAAAAAAAAAAAAAAAAAAAAAAAAAAAAAAAAAAAGAAGGTGAAAATCTTGTGGAGGAAGGTAAGATTAATGCCCTTCCCAACTTTTTTATCCCTGGTATTAATGAATATCATCACTTGGAATATTAGAGGACTCAAAGGGAGTCTTTCAAAACAAAATGAAATTAGAAGAATGATTCAGGTAAATCATCCACATCTTGTTTTCCTTTAAGAAACAAAGATGTCAATGGAGGATATGGACTTAATTTCCAGTAAAATTTGGTCAGCTAGAAAAGTGGTTTCCCTCAGTTCCCAAGGGACTTCGGGTGGCATTGCTTGTCTTTGGGATCCAAAAGAGGTAGTTATTCACCATATGGTTGGCATTTGGGGTTTGTTGGCTATAGCTATTCAAAGTAGACATTCCAACCAGATTATGCTCTGCATTATTGTTTATGCTTCGACTTCTTTGGAGGAAAAAATAAGATAGTGGAAGGATATTACTCATATTATCTCTCATTTTCCTAAAGCTTGGATCTTGATCAGAGGAGATTTCAATACCATCCTCTCTTTGGATGAGAAAAGGGGGGGAAATAGAAATTTGGACAAAATCACTGACCTCATGAGCGAATATATTGCAAACCTCCATCTTGTGGATATCCAACCAGATAATGGCCTTATGACTTGGTCTAACAGAAGGCAAGGCTTAGCTTGTATAATGGAGAGATTAGATAGGTTTTTTCTCTCTAAAAATTTCTTAATCCATGGTCACATTCCTAAAGTGAAGACTCTTAATAATGTTGGTTCGGATCATTGGCCAATCATGGTGGAAATGTGGAAAACCAATGTGAGTTTCTCTCCTTTTCGTTTTCAATTAATGTGGCTTAGAGACATTTCCTTTAGACCTCGTGTGCAAAAATGGTGGAAGGAAGGTAAACCTAGGCATGGGACTAAGATGTT
Source organism: Wollemia nobilis (assembly GCA_028583015.1). Taxonomy (NCBI): domain Eukaryota; kingdom Viridiplantae; phylum Streptophyta; class Pinopsida; order Araucariales; family Araucariaceae; genus Wollemia; species Wollemia nobilis. The sequence goes on from JAQPPZ010016348.1 coordinate 7,937,123, forward strand.
CTATTTTGCCAAAATACTGCAATACATTAAATCCAAAATCAAGACTTGGAACTGGAAAGAGTTTGGGGATGTTCATAAAAAAAAACATGAATTTATTGCTCATCTTGAAAATTTGAATAAGAAAATCCATTTAGATGGCCTCACAGAGAAGATAAGTGCAGATGAAATTAAACTCACAACTCAGTTAGAGGAATGGGAAAAAAGAGAAGAAATCTTATGGAAGCAAAAATCTAGAATTCAATGGCTCAAAGAAGGAGATCGAAACACAAATATTTTCCACAAATCTCTTCTAGCTCGAAGATCTCACAACTTTATTTCTTCCTTAAAATCAGATTCTGGAGATGTTGTTTATACTTGGGATGGCATGAACTCTATTGTTGTTGATTACTTTTCCAATATTTTTGCTGCTACTCCCCTTGACTCAGCCTCCCAATATAATGTTCTTCAAGCAATCCCTTCTCTTATCACTTTTGAGGAGAACTCTATTTTGACTACTCCTGTTACTACTAATGAGCTTCAACAAGTAGTTTTTAAAATGCAAAAATGGAAAACCCTAGGTCCTGATGGTTTTCCTATTGAGTTCTACCAAGAGTTCTAGGATATCCTTCATGTTGATTTATTAGAGGTGGTGGAAGAATATAGGAAATCCAAAGAAATTTTGAAGGTTATCAATAAAACTTATATTACTCTTGTTCCAAAAGCTCAAGAGGTTGATCATATCTCAACTTTTAGACCTATTTCTTTATGTAATGTTCTTCTCAAAATAATTACTAAAATCATGGCAGAAAGTTTGAAGCCTCTTTTGCATAAGATTATTTCCCTAGAGCAAGGGGGTTATGTGGAAGGACATCAAATAGTAGATGAGATAGTTCTTTCTCAGGAAGCCATCCATTCCATGGATATGCAAAATTCTCCTTCCATGTTCATTTGGTTAGACTTATCCAAAGCTTATGATAGAGTGGATTGGCACTTCCTTATCAAAGTTTTGAGGCAATTTTGTTTCTCTAAGGATTGGATGGATTGGATTATGGGATGTATCTCTTAAGTTTCCTACTTAGTTCTTATCAATGGCAGGCCTTCTCAGTCTTTCCTAGCTTCCAGAGGTATTAGGCAAGGTGACCCGCTATCCCCTTATTTATTCATCATTCTTGTTGAATGCTTGGGTAGGACTATAACAAAAAAGAGGGAAAACAAAACTCTTGAGGGAGTTACCATTGCTCATGGAGCTAGACCTATCTCTCATCTTCAATTTGTGGATGACTCTACTCTTTTAGGTAAAGCTATAGTTAAGGAAGCTTCTAATATTAAGCAAATCATTAGCTATTTTTCTAAGGCTACTGGGGGAGTTGATCAATGAAGACAAATCTAAAGTTATTTTCTTTCACTGCTCTGCTAGACGAGAATCCATGGTCTTGGATAAGCTAAGATATAATATGACCTCTCTTCCAATCACTTATTTAGGTATTCCCATAAATATTCAAAGGCAAAAAAATAAAGATTGGAATTGGTTGTTGGACAAAGTCAAGAAGAAAATTGGAAAGTGGACCAACAAGTGGCTTTCTTATGGGGGTAGAATCACCTTGGTAAAATCAGTCCTTCAAGCTATTCCTATTTATGTTTCTTCCGTTTTGAATATCCCAAAGTCTGTTCTTCGAGAATTGGATCAAATCGAGTCATCGTTTCCTTTGGAGTGGTACTAAGGAGAAAAGAAAATGGGCCTTGGTGAAATGGGATACTTTATGTCTTCCTAAGAGTGAAGGGGGGTTAGGTTTACGGTCTTCAATTAATAACAACAAATCTTTAGCTGCTAAATTATATTGGAGGATGTTGCATAACCCCAATGCTCTTTGGGCCAATAATCTTCGTGCTAAATATACTAAGAACAAAAGTCCTGAAGACCTTGTTCGCTATCAACTTCCTACCAAAGGTTCTCCCATTTTAGCAATTCTTAATACTGGTGAGGATTTGATAAAGAAAAAATTATTTTGGATCATTCATAATGGTCAACATGCAAATTTTTGGACAGATTCTTGGGATGGTCACAAGCCTTTGATAACTCAGTTTCCCGATTGGAGGCCTTGGATGGAGGAGCTTCACCGAGCTAATTGGATAAAGGTGGCTAATTATCTGTCGGTACCATACTTGGTAATTCAAATGTTGGTAGATATTGGATCCCTATTGAGGACTGGCCTATTCAAATCCTATAAAGGCAAAGACAAGATATCCAAGGCATCCTTCATATGAGATCCCTCTCTTGGTCCCATGAAAAAGATTGTTTTGGATGAAACAACACTACTAAGGGTGAGTATTCAGTTGCTCAAGGTTATTTGACCTTATGCCATAATAATCCCAACCATTCTTCTAACATATTTTCTCGATTGTGGGCTCAAAAGCTCTGGCCTAAGGTGAGGTTATTTAATTGGCTTTTATTGCATCGTAGGGTGCTTACTGGTGAGCAACTTATGAAGCATGGTTTTCATGGCCCTTTTAGATGTGAAATGTGTGAAGAGAATGTAGAAAATATCAACCATATTTTTATTGAGTGTACTTTAGCCTTTGAGCTATGGAGGAGAATGGCCACTTTACTTGGCTTACAGTGGTCCAATTTTTTTACTTTTGAACAACTTTGGAGGGATTGGCCTAATCAAGAGGGTGTTGATCATTTTATTAGGTGGTTAGTTTGGATGGGTTCTACCATTCCTCTTTGGAATATTTGGAATGAAAGGAACAACCAAATTTTTAATCAAGATAGGAAGGATATTCACTATATTTGGCAAAATACCATAGCCAACTTAGTTGAATCAATCCATCATCTCCTTAATCACCCCCAAAACTCCCACCAAATATGGGATCAAGTGATGCAAATATTGAATATTAAACCTTCTAAGGACAACCAACTTAAAGGGAATGTGAGTATTAGTAAGATGGATAGGAATAGAAATTTGCAACCTCCTCCTAAGGATTTTGGAAAAGTCAATACTGATGGAGCCTCTAGAGGGAACCCTGGAAAATCCACTATGGGAGGAATTGGTGGACTTTCGGATGGCTCCCTGGTGTTTACTTTTGCTGAGAATTTGGGTATTCTTTCCAATAACCTTGTTGAGGGGTATGGTATCCTCGAGAGGTCTTCGAGGAGGCTACTAAGGTTGGATGGGAAAAGGTGTTAGTTGAGTCCGACTCTCAACTTATGATTAATCTCTTGAAGAATCCTTCTAAGAATCATAAGGTGGATTGGAGAATAAAAAGAATTATTGAGAAGATTCAGGTTAATCTAGATGGGATTTTGAAAGTTGATTACAATCATGTGGTTAGAGATCAAAACAAGAGTGCTGATGCTTTAGCTAATTGGGCTTTGGACAAAGGTGATCTTACTTTTTATGGCCACCCTCCTATATGGTGGGCTTCTCAAATTAGGGAAGCTCTTCTTTCTATCATTTCTTTGGATGGCTCCAGTTTTGAAGGTACCTAGTTTCTTCTTGTTTTTTTTTTTTTTGCTTCTCTTTGGTTCATTCAGTTTTTTTTAGTTCCCTAGCTCATTCTATTCTTTATTTTGTTTTCTCTGTTGATTCTTGCCTTAATAGTCTTCTGGTCTAGATAGGTCATTGTTTTGTTCATTTTTTATTTCTTTTTTTTTTTTTGTTTTTTTGGTTTAGTTTTTTAAGGTGGGTGGGTTTTTTAATTTTGTTTTGTTTTTGTGTTCTTTGTGTTGTTTTTTGTTGTTCTTGTGTTTTTTTTGTTTTTTTTTTTTTTTATGTTTTTTGTTATTGTTCTTGTGTTTTTTTTTGTTCTTGTTCTTGGGTTTCTCTTTGTTTGTGTTATTTCATGTTTTTATGGGTGAGTGTTTTCTATATTTTTTGTTTTTGTTTATTGTTCGTTGTTGTTTGTTTTTTATTTTTATTTTTGTTTTATTTTTTAATTTTTTAGGTTTTGGTTGTGTTTATTTTTCTTGTTTTTTTTGGGTTATGTCTTTGTAGTGTTCTGTTATTTTTGTCTTGTTTGTGTTTTGTTATGTGGTTCTTGTGTTTTTCTATGTGGTTTGTGTTGTGGTTTCTTTTATCTTATTGTGCATGTTTGGTTGTGCTTTTGTTTTTGACACACTCAAGGAGCATGTTTTTTATTTTATTTTATTATTTTTGTTGTTATTTACTTATTTTTAAATTGGGTTTGTGTGTTTGTTTGCTCCTTGAGTGTGTCAAAGGTGGTAGGCCAGTTGACATACTCAAGGAGCATGTTTTTTATTTTATTTTATTATTTTTGTTGTTATTTACTTAATTTTAATTGGGTTTGTGTGCTTGTTTGCTCATTGAGTGTGTCAAAGGTGGTAGGCCAGGTCCGAATCCTGGGCGTTTTTTGCGGAATGGATACCCCTGCCTCTTGGGTCTTACCCGAAAGTGACATCCCTTTTAAGATGTTTTCCACAAATTAAAATATATATATATATATATATATATAATGTAAAGCTTTGCAGATTAAAATCTAAAACATTTATTTACAGAGTATCCAGTCAAACCACTTTAAGTAATAACAACCATCTGTATAACAAAATTTTGTTCTATAATAATACCTCTTTTCCTTCTAAAGGAGGATTCTATATCTTCAAAGATGTGGCCAAGCATTAAACTAGGTCATTACCCTATAAAGGTTCTTGGCTTCCAAGCGAAAAATTTCGGCTAATAAAAGAATATCGTTGTCTAAGAAAAAGTGCCGTTAACTTCGCCAACCTTAAAGTGCTTCACACAGTCTCGTCAAATATCAGACTATTCTGTAAAGGTTCTTGGCTTCCAAGATGTGGCCCAGCATTAAACTAGGTCTCTATTCTGTAAAGGTTCTTGGCTTCCAAGCGGAAAAACCTCCGGCTATTAAAAGAATATCGTTGTTTAAACCTTAAAGTGGTTCACACCGTCTCCTCAAATCTCAGTCTTGTCTTTCCTTTTTTCCCAAAAGAGGTCATACCTTACCTTCTAAGATTAAAAGAAGAAGTATAAGATTTAATTTATCAGTTCACCAAAAACTTCTCAAACCCTGTTAATCAAAATTGACTCGATTCAATTTTAAAAACTTATAAACCCCCCATTTATAGGGATGGATTAATGCGCGCACAACAAAGGATAAAATTATATGACATAATCCTTGAAAGCTTAATTCACAAAACATGCCACCATATAAATGCTTAGAGAAGCAGATCACACTAAAAGCACATGCTAAGCTTGTTAGAAGTCAGATATTTTCTACAACACCCTTTCCTACTTCATGCAGTAGATTGCGTTTGATCGGGTCGTATGATTTGCTGCTACTTTGGATATCCGATGCTTTCTTCTTATATCTGTACCTGCGTGCAAAATACATAAACATGCACACGTTGGTAGCACTGAGAAAGGCAAGTAACCAGAAAAAGTAGTCCAGATGGCATTTGGTCAGATTATTGTCAAACCAAGGACTGCTAACTTTTGCACTGATTGTCTCCACAATAGTAATAAGAAAGCTGCATATGAAGCTGCCAACTCCTATCACGCTCAAGTAAACGGCAATCCCTAGGCTTTTCATCGTATCCGGTACTTGACTGTAAAAGAATTCCTGTATTCCCACCAAAGCAAACGTATCTGCAATGCCAAACAATACGAACTGTGGAGTTAGCCAGAAAACGCTCAGAGGGATTGGTTGGTGTGGGTTTTCTAGCAACCCATTCCTTTTTGCGGTTTGTAGCCTCTTGATCTCTACGAGTGCTGCAGAAACTAGACTGAGAATAGAAAAAACTAAACCCACGCCAATTCTTTGCAGAATGGTTATGCCTCGCTCATTGCCAGTAATCCTCCTTACGGCTGGAACCAGAACTCTGTCGTAAAGAGGCAAAAACAACACGCTTGATATAATTCCGAAGGAAAACACATAAGCCGGTGGTATCTGGAAATTGGAACCAAGTTTCCTATCCATGGTGCTACTCTGCTTCACGAAAAATGTCGATTGCTGCGTTATAACAACTGCAAATGTCAAGCAAGTTAGCCAAATGGTTGTAATCCTAAGGATCTGCTTGGCTTCTTCTACTTGGGTCACTGTGCAAAGTTTCCAATGGTTGCCTTCTGCTCCTTCCGAGTCGGTATTCTCTAGTACTTGTTTTACTGCAGCCTTGTCTAACCACCTGGCAATAAGCAATAAAACTAATAAATTCCATTTCATAGATATTAAAGGAAATCCTATGGGTATGTCAACACCTACTAGGTCTAACTCCACAATAGATCTATATAGGTAGATAGACAGAGAGTATATACCTGTAATTTTCAGTGTGTTCAAGGTTTTTGGCTCCCATTTTGAAATCCTCATGCAGCAAGCCTGCATCAGAGGTTAGCTCCAACTGGCGATTGCGTGCGGCTGCAACGAACACCTGTACAATCCGAGTAATAGGACTCCCAAAAGAAGCCTTATGTCTATAAAATGTCGTCCCACACAAGAACACCACAAGGGAAATGCCAAATACAGCAGTCACCGAAGCAAACCCTGCCCCCCAGCTCACGTTTACTTGCACATACACAACAACTGTGGTAGCTAGGAAAATTCCACAACTGAAGACGAAGAAAAGCAAATTGAAGAATGAATGCTTCTGCAACTTTTCCTTTGAATTTTGCTCATCAAACTGGTCAGGACCAAAATATCCGACGGAAGGCTTTAGCCCGCCAACACCAACGGAGATCATGTAGAGAGCAAAGAAGAGCAGTCCTCTCTGAGCAGAGGATGCATTTTCACAAAATATGGGACCGTGTGGGGGCATTGTCACATCCCACTCGCGATTAATTTTTTTTGAAGAATGTGATTCTGTGGTGGTGCATGTGTAGGTGCAGGTTCGAGGTAGATAGTGAAGAAGGCACCCATCCAGTTGGCCAAGACAGTAAATAAGTGGTTATGATGTCGTGCCTCGAGCAGCTTGGTTCGTGGGTACATTGAAGTCTACCCTAAGTTGCATTGCATTTGCCTGTTATTTGGACTGAGTGTTTGCGTTTGTTGGTTGCTGTTCTTTAAATAATAATTTTTTTAAAATATATATATATATAGATATTAAAAAAAAAAATAATGTTTATGGATATATTTGCTTAGAAGTATTTAAAAAAAAATATATATATGTTATAAACCCATAACCATGGCATTGTCTATTAAAAATAATAATATTTGTAAATTTAAAAAAATATATCATAAAATAATATAATAAAATAAAACTAATAATAAAAATTAAATATAAAAGCAATAGTTAAAAACAATGTATACATAAACTAAATAAGGAATTAAATATTGTTTTAAAACCTTTTGGTTGTACATTATGGAAAATATACCTAAGTTTGGGTGATTGCTCCTAAGTGTTTTTCGAGTAAAACTATTGAAAGACCTTTAACAAAACTTAAAGACTTTTTAATTAAGCATGATCCAAGCTTAAATAAAGTCAAATTAAACCTAAGCTCTTACGTGGAGGACGACTGCATGTTTACTTGGCAAAAATCCGATGATGTGTCCTCTTTTTGTTAATCACCTCCTTCTATAAATTAAGGCAAGCTGATTTGAGGGTGTGTGGAGTCTCTGGGAGCCGAGTGGAGGATGAAGTAAGTCATTTGGAGGAGTTGCGTGAAGAATTAGAGTGTTGTATTGCTCTAAAAACATCTCTGAGAGGTAATCTTTGATGTTGATTGAATTATATATGTGTTTTCTTGGGAATACTTTTCTTTTCCTATTGCGTAATAACAGAGACAATATTTTTTGAAAATCATAACTCGGATGCTCTGCTAGATGTATACTTTTGAGTCTTAAATAGTAAATAAAGACTTCTGATAAATTAATTTTTATGTGAATTATAAATTAGGGAACAAAATGAGAATATATTCAATTTGAATTATACTATCGTTGTCATAAAGAATTTAACAAGAAGAATCGAACATGTTAAGCTTTACTTATTGCTTGAAATGTTGGTACATGTTCATCAATTACAATAGCTCTCATTACACTTGCATTGTTCATGAGATAGTGTGAAAATACTTGTGTCTTTGAATCCTTGCGATTGCATTTAAGTGAATGGGTTGAGCATGTCATATAGTATTGGACCAAGTCTAAGCCAAAAAGCTCTAATTTCTATTCATGTCTGGTCGAATGGGTGGGTGCCAAAGGCGTGATAAAATTTGTGAAGGCGGAATATGAGCATAGCAGGTTAACTAATTGGCAAATTGAATTTACGTTTTAGACAGAGATCGCGTTGAAGTGGTAGAAAGTTGCATCCTGACTCTATTATTTGTATACATCAGTTTGAGTGACCTGTGTGATAGTGTAAAGATTGTTGCATTATGGATAAAATCAATTTTTCTATCACTAATAGTATAAGGTTGTTCTTATCACTATGTATAAAAGGGAAATGAACATTTGGAAAGTATAACGATATTTTTGATTAATATTCTTAAAACTTTGAATAAATCTCAGATTAGGTTGTATGTATGGGTAACCTCTTTGACTTCAAGAATGTTTATTGAAAGAAACGTCTCATGAGCTAAAGAAGAGAATTTTTTTTTTCCGTTAGCACTAATAATGGCTTAAGTTTGTTGTATCGGATGTATTACTGAAATAGAGAATTCGTTTGTCTCTATATGAGCCATTAATAGATTATGTTATGGTAAATCAAATGAATGGAAGGGAATATACACTATTTAATTGAGAAAAGTAACACTAGAATACTATGAGATAATATTGTTATATATATATATATATATATATATATATATAAATAAAGGAACCTTAAATTCATGTCTTCACATTTGTATCATGTATGACTCTAGAATGCTAGAATAGTTGATTATTAGAAAATCACTTGGAATACTTTGCCTAATTGTGAATGATTACTTTCGGTATTTATATAGTTAAGTTTGAGAAATTAAAATAGTTAATATGATAGCATGTTTACTTGTCATAAGTAAGATATTTTCTCAGCCTTGTAAAAGGGAAGTCTATATCATGAAATGATGCAATGCTTTTACCATGTTGTAGTTCATTTGCACATGAAAGAGAAATATTATATTTAAATTTAATCATGATGTATTGTTTCTACTTTGTCGTAGCTCACCTGTGTTTGTAAACGAATGACTATAGTCTAAAATGATATATGAGATAAAATGGTACATTGTTGTAGTTCATCTGTGTTGGAAAAGAAATATCATAGTTGAATTGTTATTAAGGGTGCATAGCTTTGTATTATTATAATTTTCAATTAAAGTGTTGGCAACTTTGTTGTAGCTCATCCATTTTTTATATAAAAGACTATGCTTGAAATTTGATGTTTGGTTGAATGAATAAACTTCGATGTACAAATCTTATGTTATAGCAACTGAAACCTTATGTATAAAGAAATAATTATATTATGAACTGGTTTCACAAGCTGACGAGTGTTTTATAAAATCACCTTTGGAAGTGTTAGTTTTTCAATGTCATTAATATGTTGGTAATTATCAATAGAATTATGGGTTTTAAAATACTTTTGTTATGATAAATAGAAGAAATAAAGTTAGGATTTCATTACTTTATTATACGGTAATTGATATAGGTTAGGGTTTTATGAATAAATGTTATTAAGAGTTTATTTCTTATTTTAAGTTGAGATTTGAACACTTAAATAAAATTATGTGGTTTGATTAAGTGTGCATATAGTTAATCATGATTGAAAACCTCAATGTTGACTGGAAAATACCCACCCTTGTACTTGCGAGACTACCTTGGCTTGACATGAATGTTAACGCATGGTTATGGAAGCATTTCATTTATTGTACTAAACATAATGTTATTACAAGTGATTATAAGGTTATTTCATAGGTAGCGTGTTTACACCTTCAATAAATTTTCTCGAATGATTATAAGGTTGTTTTATTAACAACGTGTACTGTTCTTGGGTTGGAAATGTAGGCTAGTAAAAACGCTTTGTCCAAACTCAATTTCGAATATTATATTATGTTGGTAATGCCTGGTCAAAATCAATACTATATGCGTTTGTATTCTTATAAGTGGCTTATGACATGTGCTTGCTGCAATACTTACTTAGTTTAAGCTAGCTGAGAATCTAGTATAATTTTAGAATATATGATGTTAACCTTAGGTTGAAGTAAAGGTCTCAATATTGTTGTGTAATTTTTTTATATATGAAAGAATTTTTTTGTTTTCTTTGTTTAAAGAAATGTATTATATTTTTTTTATAAATTGAATAATTTTGTTGGATTTAAGAAATATGATAGATTTCAACTATATTTTGAATGATTTCATAATTTCTTTATAAAGTAGAGGAAAAGTGTATAGAATTTATGAAATTCTTAGGTACAATCCTTACATTGATGGAGGGAGCTAACCGATATTCAAAGATATAAGTATTTGTGATATTAAAAGAATTTTGAAACTTACTTATGTCTATGTGTTACGATACCTTTGTTATTATTCCATTAACGTAAATATTTTATTAAAAACTGATTAAGATTTCAAAGACAAACAGGTCGCAAGATGTTGATCTTAAATATTTTAAAAATTTAAATTTAGATTTCGAAACTTGCTTGGAGGAAATCGAGGGGGAACTATCTCCACTCATACCATTAAGTCACATGGTGTCTTAAGTGGGAATCAACTTTGCTTGACAAGAGAAAGTCAAGGAGACTTTCTCTACCCATGCCACTTAGTCACGTGGTGACTTAGTGGGGACTGCACCATCGTACTCCAGCTCTATGGGACAGGAGGGTCTGAGCTGAGGAGTGTAATGAGTGATGGAATGGGACGTCACTCCAGGTGGTCAGTCAGTTAGCGTGGTGATATCCATCATTTCACTCGGGCTGGGGAGGTGCCAACATAAAGCATGACTAGAGAGCTACTCATGTTGTTGGAAGATCCAATGGTATATGGTTATGGGTAGCATTATCATCAGCCTGAGGAAGGATATGGATATCTAGTCCCTTAGCCTTGCGAAGGTGAACTCTAGCCAAACCTTAGTAGATGGTCAATGGCTAGCATCGGCATACAAATGTTGGTTCCAAGGCATCGAGTTGAGATCTCTTAAAAGGTTGTGAACCTTACAACCTTGGACAAGGGGCATAGCGTACCCCATTCAGGTGATATGGGCCCTGAATGGATAACCCTCCACCAGATTCCTAAGAGTCTCGAGTGATGAGCCGAATCCAGTAAGGCGACCCATGGAATCTGGCCAATTTTGAGCACTTAAGACACTAGATTTAGGAGTGAATAATCTTGAAGTGCATTGTATATGTATGCCATATCTAACCTTCACATGGGAAATCAAGCAATGTATGGTTGAGTTAAACAAAATTTTTAGTGTGTGATTTTGAGGTTGTTACAGTTGGTATCAGAGCCTAGGTTGCGAAACCCTAGGTCACATGATTAAAGGTGGCATAGCTCTTTTTATTCTTGACAAATATTTCTCAAGAAAAATTAATATCAACTCCTTTTGTATAACAGATGGAGGATCTTGCATCAAAGCTAGAAATATTTCAATAATAGATGGATCAGATCTCATCCATGATGAAGCTACTTGTGGATAGGTTGGGAATTCAAAAAGAAATTATGCAATCTTTCATAAGGCAACAAAAAAAAGAAGCCAGGTGGAGGAAAAGAGCGAAATCTGCGAGGAAAGGTAAAACTTCAAAAAGGGACTTTAAGCACGTCAAGGAACCTAAGCATAAGGAAAGAATGGGACAAGGAGGGAGAACTAGTGCACCGATAACAGGGTGTTTCACCTATGGAGAAGCTCACTATGTGAAAAGGTGCTCGTTAAGAGTAAATCGAAAGAAAAAGGGGTGTTTTACCTGTGAAGGGGAACATTATGCTAGAAATTGCCCATTAAGAGTGAATCATGAGGAAAAACTTGAGAATCAACCTCGAGTGATAGTTGAGGAACCGCTCCATGAAAAACAAATTATGATTGGGAAATCTAAAAACAAAAGGGTGAGCCAAGAATAAAGATAATGATCTACTCCAAAGAATAGTAGGTTTTCATCCAGAAGTTATGTCATGTATATGGTATCCAGACTGATGATACCAATTTTTTTTAAAAACAAAGGGGTTTATGTCATATCTATGAAATATAAAGAAATTTTGATATTTATATTTCTCATTAATTTTATTTTACAAATATTTTAAGCAGGTCAAACAAGAAAAACAAGGAAAAAGAAAAAAATTCCATCCGATGAACTCTGCTTAGCCAGAATGCTAGGGTAAGCCAATAATTCATCCAATTCGCAACACATTCCATGTTTTCTCCACATAACTCACTTTGAGCTCAATAGAACCCTTATTCTGGTAAGGATTTCTACTTGGAAAGGTATGGTATTATTAAAATAAAAGTCCAAAAAGTAAGTTATGTTAAGGAGCGGATAAAAATAGAATAAGGATAATCTCAAACAAAAAAATAGATCCAAATCCTCATAAGAGAATGATTCCACAGTTTTGGAAATAATGAGGTAAATTATGTTAATGGATTCTCAATTTATGTCAAACAGAAAACAACCAACCAAAAAACAAAAAGATCTGATGTATTTTCGACAATTGGTTAATAAGAACCTGATGAGGAAGGAGTAAAGAGAATAATTACTGTGCACCATATTCTATTCATCGGGATATGATGAAAGCCTTAGATTATCAAGAACCCAAGTTGTTCATTTCATTATAAATATCAGATTAACTTATAAACTGATATTTTTTTTTTGAAATCAGGAGAAATGGATGAGCTCGTATCAATAATTAAATCATTCCAAGGATAGATGGAGCAACTGGTGTCAGTAATTAAGATATTAATAGATAAAATAGAACAACAATAAAGGACAATGGAAGCTTTTATCAAGCAAGACAAGGAAAGGAACATCAAAAAACCTAAAAGTGAAACCTCGAGTGTAAACCCTCGGGCACCAAAGCTAAGATGTTGCACTTGTGGAGAACCTCACCATACATATGAATGCCCTTTTAGGAAAATCTAAGGGAAAGAAAGTTATCAGGACACCGAAAAGGCACGAAGGCCCTTTTTAATAATTTTCCTACTAAACTCAGGAGAATAGTAATCTGTATATGAAATGATGTTATACAATTTTTATACAAGTATAATGAAGATCTTTTGGTTTTGTGAGTAAAAGTAATCATAGCAACTATATTATTGCTCGCACTAATAGATTGCTCTGTCTGGGATACTTGATAATGCATTATCTTTTTAAAGAAAGATAGTTGTGAATATACCTCAGCATACCCTGGTTGTAAGGTTAAGTCTATTCTGAAATTAAAATACGAAGTTGGCCTTCCCAAGATTTGTTTCCAACGAGATGCAAATTTTGTAGTTGCAGACAAGTAAGTTAGAAAAGCACAAAAGTATGCTTGAGAAATCATAAGAAATTGCATAAATTTTCCCTAGAATAATTATCTCGAATAGAGATTCGAGATTCCTCTATGAATACTAGCAAGCTTTGCACCAAAAATAGGACACAAGGCTTAGCACAACCTATCATCTTGAGATAGATGGACAGGTTGAGAAGGACAATTTGGTATTGGCGGATATGCACTACCAAAGTAAGTGGGAAGATTATCACTTACTAATGAAATTTATTACCTTGGGAATGGACCCTTAATTAAATTTATTACCTTGGGAATGGACCCTTATGAGGTCCTATATGAGGAAATAGGTGCATGGCACCATTATCCTAGGAAAATTTGGATGAACAGAAAGATATAGGTCTTGTTGATGGGGATTCAATCCGCTAATGGCTTGTGAAGCCAAAAATTGTCAAAAGAGCTATTCTGACCTTAAGCAAACACTCTGAGAATTTGCCTTTGGTGATAAAGGTTTCATTAGAACCACCTAATTGAGCCCTAGATTTGTCAAATCCATAGCTCATTGAGGTAATACCAACCCAAATTTTGGGTTTAGGACCCAGCCACTCCGAAAAACAACTATGGACCAGTAAAGAGTATAGTGGGATCAATTTTTTTGAAATGAATGCTACTTGGGAAAATGTCTCCAATATAAGAAACCAATTTCCTCATTTGTTTGAAACATGTTGATTAACAAAAAAAAAAAAAAAACTATTACTTTTTTTTATACGAACTATTTTGTAATGTAACTATGTGTGCTGATTTGTTTAATGTACTAGTTTCACTGGAATGAAATGATTGAGGTGCTATGAGTATATTTAATCTATGTGATTATATTTTGATGTTTTATAGCTAACACAGGGACTATGTTAATTCTAAGGGGGAAAGTATGTCACATCCCCACTGTTAGTGATTAATTTTCTTTGAAGAATGTGATTCTGCGGCTAGTGTTTGTGGTGCAGGTGCAGGGTTTGAGATAGATAGTGAAGAAAGCACCCACCCCGTTGGCCAAGATAGTAGAACAAAAATTCTAGGTAAGTGGTTATGATGCTATGTCTCAATAAACTTGGTCCATAGGTACATGGAAGCCCACCGTAGGTTGCATTGCATTGCATTTGCCTATCATTTGGACTGTCTTCTTGCATTTGTTGGTTGTTGTTCTTTGACTGCTATCTTTTAAAAAATGATTATATATATATATATATATATATATATATATATATATATATATATATATATATATATATATATATATATATATATATACATTAAAAAATAATAATGTATATGGATATACTTGCTTAGAAGTATTTTTTTTTAAAAGGGGGTAATTATGTTATAAACCCATAACCATGGCATTATCTATTAAAATAATAATATTTGTAAATTTAAAAAATATATAATAAAATAAAACTAATAATAAAATTAAATATAAATATCAATATATAAAAATAAACTACACACAAATTAAATAAGGAATTAAATATTGTTTTAAAACCTTTTGGTTGTACATTATGGAAAATACACCTAAGTTTCGGTGATTGCTCCTATGTGTTTTTCGAGTAAAACTATTGAAAGACCTTTAACAAAACTTAAATAATTTTTAATTAAGCATGATCCAAGCTTACATAAAATTAAATTAAACCTAAGCTCTTATGTGGAGGACACCTACATGTTTACCTATCAAAAATCCCATGATGTGTCCTCTTTTTGTTAATCACCTCCTATAAATTAAGACGAGTTGGTTTGAGGGTGTGTGGAGTCTCTAGGAGCCGAGTGGAGGATGAAGTAAGTTGTTTGGAGGAGTTACGTGAAGAATTATGTCAAAGATTTTCCAAATCCTTAAGTGTTGTGTTGCTCTAGAAACATCTCTGAAAGGTAATCTTCATCGTTGATTGAATTATATGTGTTTTCTTGGGAATACTTTTCTTTTCCTGTTGCGTAATAACAGAGACAATATTTTCTAAAAATCATAACTTGGATGCTTTGCTATATGTATACTTCTGAGTCTTTAATAGTAAATAAATACTTCTGATAAATTAATTTTTATGTGAATTACAAATATGGGAACAAAATGAGAATATATTCAATTTTAATTATACTATCGCTGTCATAAAGAATTTAACAGTAAGAGTCGGACATGTTAAGCTTTGCTTATTTCTTGCAGTGTTGGTACCTATTCATCAATTATAATAGCTATCATTACACTTGCATTGTTCATGAGATAGTGTAAAAATGTTTGTGTCTTTGAATCCTTATGATTGCATGTAAGTGAATGGGTTGAGAATGTCATATAGTGTTGGACCAAGTCTAAGCTAAAAAGAACTCATTTTTTTTCATGTATGGTCACATGGGTGGGTGCGAAAGGTGTGATAAAATACGTGAAGGCAGAATATGAGCATAGCAGGTTAACTAATTAGCAAACTGAGTTTATGTTTTAGATAGACGTCGCGTTGAAGTGGCAAAAAGCTGTACCCTGACTCTATTATTTTTATACATCAGTTTGAGTGACCTATGTGGTAGTGTAAATACTGTTGCATTATGGATAAAATCGATTTCCCTATCAATAATAGTATAAGGTGGTTCTTATCACTATGTATAAAAGGGAAAGGAATGTATGGAAATGATAGTTTTGATTAATATTCAAAAAACTCTTTGACTTCAAGAATGTTTATTGAAAGAAACATCTCATGAGTTGAAGAAAAGAAAATATATTTTTTCATTAGCACTAATAATGGCTTAAGTTTGTTGTATCAAATGTATTACTAAAAAATATAATTTGCTTGTCTCTATATGCGCCATCAATAGATTATGTTATGGTAAATCAAATGAATATAAGGGAATATACACTATTTAATTGAGAAAAGTAACACCATAATGCTATGAGATAATATTGTTATATATATATATATATATATATATATATATGTGTGTGTGTGTGTGTGTAAAGGAACCTTAAATTCGTGTTTTCATCTTTGTATTATGTATGACTCTAGAATGCTAGAATAGTTGATTATTAAAAAATCACTTTGAATACTTTGCCTAAATGTGAATGATTACTTTTGGTATTTATATAGTTAAGTTTGAGAAATTAAAAAGTTAATATGATAGCATGTTTACTTGTTGTAGGTAAGATATTTTCTCAGCCTTGTAAAATGGAAGTATATATCATGAAATGATGCATTGCTTTTACCATGTTGTAGATCAATTGTGAATGAAATAGAAAGATTATATTTAAATTTAATCATGATGCATTGTTTCTACTTTGTCGTAGCTCACCTGCGTTTGTAAAATAATGACTATAGTCTAAAATGATAAATGAGATAAAATGGTACATTGTTGTAGTTCATCTGTGTTGCAAAAGAAAGATCATAGTTGAATTGTTATTAAGGGTGCATGTCTTTGTATTACTATAGTTTTCAATTGAACTGTTGGTAACTTTGTTGTAGCTCATCCGTTTTTTTTATAAAATACTATGCTTGAAATTTGATGTTTGGTTGAATGAATAAAATTCGATGTACAAATATTATATTATAGCAACTGAAACCTTATGTATAAAGAAATAATTATATTATGAACTAGTTTCACATGCTGACAAGTGTTTTATAAAATCGCCTTTGGAAGTGTTAGTTTTTCAATGTCATTAATATGTTGGTAATTGTCAATAGAATTATGGGTTTCAAAATACTTTTTTTATGGTAAATAGAAGAAATAAAGTTAGGATTTCATTACTTTATTATACGGTAATCGATGTAGGTTAGGGTTTTACGGATAAATGCTATTAAGAGTTTATTTATTATTTTAAGTTGAGATTTGAACACTTAAATAAAGTTATGTGGTTTGATTAAGTGTGCATATATTTCGTCATGATTGAAAACCTGAATGTTGGCTGGAAAATACTCGCCCTTGTACTTGCAAGACTACCTTGGCTTGACATGAATGTTAACGCATGGTTATTTATTGTACTAAACATAATGTTATTACAAGTGATTATAAGGTTATTTCATAGGTAGCGTGTTCATACCTTCAATAAATTTTCTCAAATTATAATAAGGTTATTTTTATTAACAGCGTGTACTGTTCTTTCTGGGTTGGAAATGTAGGCTAGTAAAAATGCATTGTCCAAACTCAATTTCAAATATTAGATTATTTTGGTAATGCCTGGTCAAAACCAATACTATATGCTTTTGTATTCTTATAAGTGGCTTATGTCATGCACTCGCTACAATATATACTTAGTTTAAGCTAGTTGAGAATCTAGTATAATTTTAGAATATATGATGTTAACCTTAGGTTGAAGTAAATGTCTCAATATTGTTGTGTAATTTTTATATATAGAAAAGAATTATTTTGTTTTCTTTGTTTAAATAAATGTATTAGATTTTATTTATAAATTGAATGATTTTGTTGGATTTAAGAAATATGATAGACTTCAACTATATTTTGAATGATTTCATAATTACTTTATAGAGTAGAAGGAAAAGGGTATAGAATTTATGAAAGTCTTAGGTACGATACTTACATTGATGGATGGAGCTAACTGATATTCAAAGATATAAGTGTTTGTGATATTAAAAGAAGTTTGAAACTTACTTACGTCTATGTGTTACGGTCCCTTTGTTATTATTCCATTAACGCAAATATTTTATTAAAAACTAATTAAGCTTTCAAAGACAAACAGGCCGCAAGATGTTGATCTTAAATATTTTAAAAATTTAAATGTAGATTTCAAAACTTGCTTGGAGGAAATCAAGGGGGAACTATCTCCACTCATACCATTAAGACACGCGGTGTCTTAAGTGGGAATCAACTTTTCTTGACAAGAGAAAGTCAAGGAGACTTTATCTACCCATGCCACTTAGTCACGTGGTGATTTAGCGAGGACTGCACCACCGTACTCCAGCTCTATATGATAGGAGGGTCCGAGCTAATAAGTGTAATGAGTGATGGAATGGGATGTCACTCCATGTGGATGGTCAGTTAGCGTGGTGATATCCATAATTTCACTTGGGTTGGGGAGATTCCAACATAAAGCATGACTAGAGAGTTACTCATGCTATTGGAAGATCCAACATTAGATGGTTATGGGAAGCATTACCATCATCCCAAGGAAGAATATGGTTATCTAGTCCCTCAACCTTGCGAAGGTAGACTCTAGCCAAACCTTAGTAGATGGTCAATGGCTAGCATGGGCATACAGACGCTGGTTCCAAGGCATCGAGATGAGATCTCTTAAAAGGTTGTGAACCTTACAACCTATGACAAGGGGCATAGCATACATCGTTCAGGTGATATGGGCCCTGAATGGATAACCCTCTACCAGATTACTAAGACACTAACTGTAGGAGTGAATAATATTGAAGTGGATGGTATATGTATGCCATATCTAACCTTCACATGGGAAATCAAGCAATGTATAGTTTAGTCAAACAAAATTTTTAGTGTGTGATTTTGAGGCTATTACAGATATTAGGGTGGTTTCAGATTTGGAAACAACCATTGTCAATAACCCCAATCCCTGTACACTCACAATAAAAATAATTTTTAATTTTTTTTAGAAGCCTTCATGTAAGAAATATTGGCACAATCAATAAAATGCTCAAGGTAGGTACACGATTACTAATAAAATATAACCAAAAATAATATATTACTTAAATTTTACTTACCATTAGATAAATAAGAGAGCATGCAACAACCATCCAATATCTGTTGAAGTACGAATTGACTAGAAAACCTCTGAGCAAAGGCAAAACCATGTTGACACCATTCTAGTAATTGATATTTTTGGTGGAGGAAGCAACCCCTTGGTGCAACACGTTTTTCAAATATATTATCAGATTGGAGACAATTGAAAAGTTACATATCTTCTCGCTAAACTCCATCGCTGCACGCATCATTAACAAGTCAATTATTAGACTCAAGCTTACATATCTAAGTAAAACTACAGATTAGAGAAATTACACACAATAAAGAGAGAGGCCTTCCATCCTCCGATAGATGTAGTGCAAGCAAGCCTTCATTTGAATTCAAGATACCCATCCATTACCCACAAACTTGACCCTTCGATCTTCTTATCAGACATCTCCTCCATTGGAAATAACATACCTTGAAATAACATAAAGCAAGTAGAGGAGAGGTATTAAAATGGGACAAAATAGGAACATGTTACTAGAAATAAATAATTTGTATAAGAACATTACATGGACTGATTAGAAAGCAAGAGGGCCAATTACCCTCACACATACAAGAACGACTTGATGATAATAGAGTTAAGATTTCTATATAAATAATACCAAGAGTTAAATTCTAATCCTACTAAACTTTTTTTTTACGTCGTTTTGTGTCCATGTTTCAACCAAAAGCAGTGGGCTCACTCTATATTTTAAAGAAGATCTAATTCTCCCTGGACCATAGTGATTACTTTTTTGCTATCATGCCCTTTGAGGGTCCACTTGCAGTTAAACGAGTTACATTAGGAAGAACAAGATTCTACTCCTTATGTTATGTTCATATCGCCTTGATTTTTTATTTTTTGTAATTGAAATCTCTCTGATGCAAACGCTAATTCATGACCTTATGTGGAAAATGGATAATAAAAACCATAAAATCCAAAGAAACCTAGAAAGTTCTAGTTTGAAATTGCATTATCTTACACTATATATTATTTTAGGCTCTTTCTATGGATATAAAGGATGGATTTTCTGTTTTCTTTTGGTCCTAGTTTTTATCAAGATTTTAAGTTTTTTTATTATCAACATTATTAGACAGATATGAGAAAACATCAAACCCATGGTTTATGTGAAAACGAGTGAAAAAACAATGGTTTTTGGGATGGGATTTCTATCAATTTTATAAACTTTTGGTGATCCCTTATCCTAACTATTATCTTTATAGTTGTCAACTTGTTTCTCTTATCAACTAGGGATTGACATCCCTAGGATTATATCAAATTTAGGTTTATCATTACCTTTATGGATAAATAAACTTTTGAGTCAGTTAAAGCAAATATGCCTAGTTTTATGCCTTAGAATATCATAGTGCACTCTCAGTGTCCTTGGTGGAAGGACTAGTAGTGGTATCTAGAGACACCTCTTCCTAATTATAATGCCTGAGTGGGTTATGAATGGATATCACCATAATTACCCCTAGTTAACAAACTAAATGTTTGCTTGGACCTCTCTTCACCCAAGCATATATGGGCCCATCATTTTCATACAACCTAGTTTGCTTATCTTGAACCAAAAAAAGTTAACATTGCTTGAAGTTTAATTCACCATGGTCTCTTTCTTGGTAAATTACTTATCTAAATTGGGATGGGTCTTGGTAAATTACTTATCTAAATTGGGATTCCCATCCCACTATGTCCATTTTTCCATGACCCTAATGATCCTCTCCACCATTTTTGGAGATGCCATAAGGATCAAGATGTATATAAATGGTTTTATTCTTCTTTTTTTGTAGGCTTTTCTTCCACAATGGTTCACATGGCAATAGATCTTACTTGGATATCCTCCTCTCCTACTTTTAGTGTTTCTATAAGTTTGGCACCTCTTCAAGATTGAAATTTTTTATGAAAAGCTATAAATGATTCCTTGATCTCTTATGCCTTTGTTGTTCCATTTTATAGTGTTGTTGATATGATCAATGTTGTTTCTCTACATTGCTACACACATCAATCCAGGCCAACAAAGTAGCAATGAAGTTGGCCCCTTTGCAAGAAAGGATTAAACACTAAAAGAATGCTCCATGCACCATTTTCTTACATTGGTCATTCATGTAGTCAGATACACAAAGCTTGAGACTAAATACGGTAGGTCCAACCACTAAGATGACTTGTCCTCTATACCAAGCCAAAACTAATGCTATAAGAAAGAAGTGACAATTGGAAGTAGTCATAGTCTTGGTAGATTTAATAAAAATAGTTAGTAGCCTAAGGCATGTTTGGTCGCTATTTTTTATGGATAGTTAATATTTCATATGTAAGAATTGATTAAACATTAGGGGAAAACTTCCTGCACTATTTTCTTGTACTAGTCATTATTTTGGCCACGTACATAAAGTTTGAGATTGAATGTGGTAGGTCCTCTACCTTAGGTCAGAAAACATGCTACATGTAAAAGTGACAACTAAAAATAATTTACCAAAAAATAGGCTCCATAATATTAATAAATGCTACAAAAATAATTAATGATCGAAAGCATGTTTGACCTCTATTTTTAATAAACAATTAATAGTTAATAGTATAAAACATATTTGACCTTATTTCTTATAAACAATTAATAACTATTTAAAAATATACGTATTTTTTTAATTATTTATAAAATTATTATATTTTAATTAATATAATAATTTATTCAATTATTTATTTATATGATCCAAAAGCATCTATAAAAAAATAATACATTGGTTGCTCATTGAAACAAGTTTATTATAATTCGGCTCTAAAAATAAAATATATTAGAATTATTTTTTGTTCAAATATTCGTTGTCAAACTCTTGGTTAAGAGATAGCAATTTTAAGGTGTAAGTCTTGGTATTTTTATGCCAACTTTATCACTTTATTAAAAAATTAAATAAGAGTAAAGAAATTTATGTGAGATTAATTATCCATATTAAATATGCTTGCTCATGTTGTGATTTGAATTTTAGACTTTTCAAAAAAGAACCAAAGCCTGAACCGTTGCATTATTTGCCCAAGATAGATTTTCTTGTTCTTATTAAATAATTAAGTAAAGATAAATTAGTTTTTCTTTTTTATTATTATATGGTTAGTGTGAGAAACCCCTATGACCGACGCGGATAGGGCTGAGAAATCTCCTCCCAAACATGACCCCTCATAAAATCAAGAATTATGCTTATGAATAGTGAACTTAACACACAACAACCTCCTCACACACTCGCCCACGCAGCGGTTTGAACCTTTAACCTCCAAAAAAATATTCAAATCCCAAACCATTGTGTTATCCCCCCTCGGACAAAAACCTTATGTTCAAGAAAATTGTTCCCTGTATCCCCTCAGGACCAATATTTTATGTTCCATAGGGCATGTCCCATCTGAGTATACCACTTAGACTAGTCGAGGATTTTTTTAGTATCCGATGCATGCTGCAAGACTTGAAACCCAGGCATTTCGAGGATTGAGGGAACTTGCTAGTAAGATACATAGTGCGAATTAAAGATAAAGTAGCTCTAGCTCCATAGATGCCACAAACTAGCCATAAAATACTATGGACCCTACCAGGTATTATAACAAATTTATTCAACAACCTACAAATTGTTCTTTTCAGTTACATCCATTATACATCTAGTCTTTCATTTATCTTCTCTCAATAAGGTTGTTGGAAACAAGGTATAGGTTCAATCCACTTTACCAAAGCTGGATGAAGAAGGTTCCGTCATGCTCAACCTTTAACAAATTTTATTTGTAACCATGTCATCACTGAGATTCTTGTTCAATGGTGAGAACTACAACTAAAATATGCCACATGGGAGTCTCTCCATTAGCTATAGTAGCAATTTCCTCATATCCATATTTGAAGATAAAACATTTTGAAGGGAAAGTGCATGTTAGGACCCCATCCTAACATTATTATGTAAAGACCCCTTTCCAAAATTGAGAGGTCATTCTAATGATATTTTTTAATATTTTGTAATTGTATGTGGTACTTAAGGCACATAGACAATTGGGGAAATTTCATATAACCATTATAAAAAATGTAATTGTTTGTTTGATAGAAGATTCTATCTTGAGTTTCCTTTGCATGTAAGCCACCCCTTGAGCGTTAGGTTAGGGTTACATGAAATGTATCTTTAAAATACACGATGACATAAGCAAACATATCATTTTACGTATTGAATCAAAGTATTAAAGGAGTTTGCCCCCTCGAAGAGGCCAACAATTTTGTATTTTGAGTTTGTGAGATAAGAATGTATTTCTGCATTAATATTTTGTATTGTAATATTCTATTCTTTAATGAGTTACTACTTTTATTGCAATATTTATGTGAATGTGCTTATTTTAATTAGAAGGTTTCTAAAATTTTTAAGTCTCTGCTTTACTTATATGTGGATGGATTTTATCAATTATCCCAAATATAATCAACATAAGGGCTTTTGCATCATTTTCTATAAATTTTTGTTTTCTCTTTCTTCTTCTGGTTTTTCCTTTGTTCCATTCACTATATCCCAAAGTTTCTCAACAATGAGAATTGATTTCATTTTATTTTTCCATGATGCAAAATTTGGTCCTTTTAGAAATTGTGATTCAGAAAACAATTTTTCTATTAACATATTAGAACTCATTTAAGTTTGAAATATCAAATTTATCATCTTCTTATAACTTCCAAAATTCATAAATAATCAATTATATTTCTTCAATCAATATTCAAATTTTCAAATTTCAATCAATAATCAAATTTCTTCAATAAATCAATGATCTACTTATAACTCCTAAATTATATATTTCAAAATTCAATTTTAATTTCAAATAATATTTTTCCTTATAACTACTTTTCATCAATTTCAATAATAAAAAACTTTATAAAATTTATTTCAACCTTACAACTCCCCTTGCAATAATAAATTCTAAAAAACAAACCTTATAACTTCAAAATAATATTAAGCACCCAAATGTTTCTTAAATATGCTTTAAAAAAGGAAAATTCATTTTCCTACCTTAATGTCCTACCATATCCTCCATGTCATGCACCAATTCTCTGACAAAACCATACTAAGCATTATGTTGTGAATCCAAATCCTCCAACTTTAGCTCCTCAAACATTTCAAAATCTTAAAATTATTTTATCTCAAGCTTCAGGTAGTAAATATGTTATTTTAGGTGGCTTCTTCAAATACTTCACCTAACAACTTCAATTTTAAAAGTGAAGGTGCTCTCCTTTAAAATTAGGGATCCTTCTTTGCTCAATTTCTTCACTTTTGGACATCACATTGATTAAAATCACCCTTTAGGTGTTCATTCAAATAAAAAGTGTTCAAACTCACTCAGGCTCTTCTCTCTCTAAGCTTCCACATATGTAGCTTTGCATATACCATTCTCTGGAATTTTAATCCAAAAGAATTTTATCTCTATAATTTGACTAGTAAATACAATATGCCTTTGACTGGAATAAAGTTTGGCATCTCAAATTTACACAACTGGCTTCTACACTAGCCAATGCTTTATGATGTCTTTATCTTCTACGCTAGTATTTCTAAGCTAGGACTTCCTTCTTAACTGGACTCTCCACATCAAGACTTTCTCCTTCATAGGAATCTCCACATTAGGACTTCCTATCTTCAAATTCTTAAACATAGTAGCAGTAAGATTTTATTTATTTTACCTCTTCAATGTTAATATTCTTTAGATATTATTTTTTAACTAGTCATCTATCTCTTTAGTGAATTTACTTCATTAACAATCTCATAAAATCAGGGTGAAATATCAACCTTTATTTTTTACTTTTAATTCAAACTTCTTCATGCTTTATCAATATTTCTTAATGTGAAATCAACCATTTCTACTATCTTCTTCTTGATGCACTACCAACTAAATTCACACCAGAATTTCTTCTCACACCGAGTGAGGATGTGTGACTCTCATGGTACTTTTTTCTAAGGGGTGATGGTTTAGATGGAAAAGAAGTGGATAGTAAGGATAATTATGAAATGGAGAATCTAGAGGGAGTGGACCTAGATTTCATAAATTATTCTAAGGATGGGAATAAAAATATTGTGAAGGACATGGTGTAGGAAGAGGTTCATGTTAATGAGCCCAAGGCTTATGAATGTAATACTAAAAACTTTATTTTTGTGACTATTCTAGGTACCAATTTGATGTTCTTGGATGATATGGCCTCCTTAGGGTGATGCAATATCAAATACTTCAATGGGCTCACCAATCAAATTCAACGAGTTTGTAATGAATATCGTAATCAAGTTGACCACCTTCACCAAGAAGGAAGAATGCATGCCTACAACTACATGTATATTGAAAGGATAACATTTACAATGAATACTCAGTGTCATATTGGATTGGTCAATATGGTGTTTAGTTTATTTGGTTTCATTATTGGTGTTCAATTTCTTGCATCAATGTTATGCTATAGTCTTGGTCTTATTTTATTTATTGGTGTTGGTGTTATATTTATGTCTAAGTTTGTAATAGATTGTATTATATAGTTAAGGATATATGGTATAGTTCATGGAGTTTAATATATGCTATGTCCTTGAATAGGAAAACCTATGTATTATCCCATTTTGAATTAAAAATAAGGCATATATATATTGTGTGATAATGTAAAAGGGTTGGGAACCTTTCAAAAATCCCTTCTTCCAACCTTATAAAAAAATTATAGTATTCAATATCTCAATTCAATATCAATGAACATAACATTCATGAAATAATAATATCATTCAACAATATACTCACAATATTATTGATGAATCAAATATACAAGTTGAGATTTGCTCAATACATTTTTTTTATATATAATACATGGAGCTTTATCTCCATAATATAACCTTAGAAGATAACTCTTCAATACTTGAGTATTGCTCTCCTCACATATATGATAGGTGCATCCTTTCATGTTCATCACATAGGACAAACCTCTTATGTCTCTTGTCTTTACATATTCACTTGTATACTTGCCACCTACACACATGACTCTCGATTTTCTATGCACTTGCTTTCTTTATTACATGATATTGTACACTCTCATAGTCTACAAATTTGCACACATTATTTCATCATGCTTATCTCACACATTGACACATACTTTAAGGGAAATATAAATCATAATTCTCAATCTAATAACTCACACTCTCATCTAATATTTACAAATGTACAAATGTATCATGGATGTACTTTCACATAGTACCAAATAATGTAATATTCTCTAACAGAAGTTAAGAAACCAATCAAGGAATCAAAAACTAAGTCTACAATAGAGGTAGTAGAAGAGTCTAAAGAAGAAACAATAATAAAATTTAAGGAATATTTGTTAGAAGAGAACATAAATGTACCAAAATAAGGGAACATAAGAGAAGAGTTTGAGGAAAATTTTAAAATAGTAAAATAAAATGCTAAAGCATCAAATAAAATAGAATGTTACGTTAACGTTATAGCATATCGCCACCCATGGCACCATGAGTGGCAACAATTTTGGAGGCAGTTCTTAAGGCATTCATATTATTATGGATCTACATGGATTTAGAAAGACATCAAGTATGGCAATGTTTAATAGAAAAATTATAGTAATTCTACATTTCAAAGTGGTGTACCAACATCATGGAACAATAGGACCAATCATTCCAAATATCAATGTAGAGTAGTAGAGGCACGTAGCTAATAGAGAAATTATGGATATTCAAGTGGAACAATGGTAGTTTGACATCATTGTAGACCACAACCATCAATATTTTACTTGGATGGGTGATGTTCAAGATTGATTCTAATTATCAATATTTATTAGTAAATCATATTATATAGTTTCTTATGTTTCAAGGATGAAGCATTTGTAAGGAGGGTGGAATGTTGTGGTACATAGGGATAGGAAAATGGAGATATGTTGTATATGGTTGTTATGGATAGTTGGTATGGACCACATATAACCCAAGGTTGATTATATTATAATATTATATTATAATAATGAGTGGGATAAGGATTTACAAGTTCGTTTCCCAAAGTAGAATTAGAGAATGGGTATATAAATAAGGGATATTACCATTGTAACAAATATCAATTATATCAAGTATTTTCTTGTCACTATATTGGTTGATGGAGTGAATCTCTATTAGGAAGATATCGTGGATGGGTTCCTTACTTAAGAAATAGCATTGGTTTTGCCCTACTTGATGGGTATTATTACATCTTATCTTTGTGTGGATTAATTACTATGATTTATTAATTTAATATTTAGCATATTGTGGATGCCTTTATATTTATGAGAAGTAAATGCTCATATCACTTTGAATCCCACCATAAACAATGAAATAAAATGGCTTACCCTTGATCCACGTTTATGAGTGGAATAGGTGTTCCTGATCTTGTGACTCCTCTTGTGTAGCATTTATGGTGGTAATGGTTAAATTTGTTTTGATTTCCATGATTTGCTTCTCTTTATCGTCAACCTATGGATGTTGAGGTAGTGGTTTATTTGATGTAGAGGATTGTGACTTAATAAATAATATCTAAATTGCTTGAAAATCCTCCCTTGAATTTCAGTTGATCTTGTGATAATAATATCATTTTCCACTCTTGTTCTTCAAGGGATTATTTTATTGGAAGTCTTTTCTTCTGCTTCTAATTTTGATTTTGTGGCTAACCCTCTTTATCTTGATTTTTTGGAGAGTCACTTTTTCCTTAGTACTTTATTTTTTGGTTTTTGTTATTTTCCCATCCTTTTCTATTTTTGTTTTCTTGCTTCTACTTCAAGTTGACAGTAATTTTATAAGACTCTCTCAATATATTGAATTTTAAGAGCTTCATGTCCTCTTTAATGTAACATTACAGCCCATTATGGTACTTGAGGATTTGATGCCTTTCGATATCTTGAATACCTAGCTTTGGTACCATAGAGTGAAAAGCATCAATATAATCCTAAACATATCTTTACCTTAAAAGAATTATTTCTATTGAATGTATTGGTCATCATAGGCTCCCAAATGATAATATTCTTCCTTGATACTGCATCTTCATTCTCTTTTGTAACCATTTTACAATATGTTTTCTACCAATTTCAAATAGGTAGTGAATCTTTCAAGAGTGTAAAAGTGATTTTTCACTATATTTGAATTTATTTAGAGAGAAGTAGGAAGATAACTAATCCAACCAATTTGTTATGGCATTACCATTAATTTTTCCATCAAAAATAGGAATATCAAAATTCACTTGCACCTTAAAATGTGTGGAAGCACTAAATGGTGTTAGGGTAGTAAGAGGATATGTAAAGGAGGTTACAAAGCTTACAATAGGAAGCCATTTAATAATTTGAGTAAATTGGCCCATCATCTCATTCCTCTATTTCATAAGGGCTTTGTTCAACATCTCCTTGTAAGAATCAACTATCTTGATATTATTCATTCTACTTCTTTTATGATATTATTTTGAATGAGAAGGGAGGTAATATGATGGAAATATGATCTAATACCCAAAATTTTGATATCCTGATTTCATTTTTATAGGTATACACTCAAAAGATAGACCACTTTGATACCACTGTTCCAAAACTCAAAATTTTGATTACTTTAAAACTTAGAATTGAGTTAAGAAAGGTCATGAATAAGTGCAATTAAAAATAAATAGAGTATATCAAACCATAACATAAATATATAAGAAAAATAATAGAATTATTTGTGTCTAAAAAACATAAAATAATGCAATCAATCTCTAAGAAGTGGTATGAGGATATAATATTACATTCATTAATCCAAATTTCTACAATTGGGGGTGCAACTCTCTTTATACAAGAATTGGTGTATTGGAATCCACCACATTGAATATGGAAGGTCATCCATATGAAAATGCGGTGGTTCATCTCCCATGAATTAGGTAAATACCCATATAGAAATGTGATGATTCACCTTCCATGAGTTGCAAAGTGCATGTTAAATGAAATTACATAAATATGACTTATTCTTCTATATTTTATCTTCTAATGACATGTCAAGATAACTAGATATACATTTTGGCTATGAAAATCTAAAAATAAAAAATTACTATTTTTAGTAATTATTTTATTTTATATTTTTTAGGGCCTCCAAAGCATTTTTTCACAAACATTTTGGAAAATTTTCTATGATATAGTTTTCTATGAAATTATTGTTCCTAATGTTTTTAATTCTTCTTGAATGGATCAAAATAAAGTCTTATATCCCTAACAATTTAGTTAGAATCAAAAATATATTTTTGAGCATTTTTTAGCATAAATTCATGCTATAAAAAGATCACATGCCTAGACCATGCATTCCTCCCTTGGAAACCAACGATCCCTATTGCATCAAAATTTGGCTTTAGCTATGGAAATTATATCTTTATTTGATTTGTTATGAGTCGTTCCCTTTAGTGGACAAGTTGTCCTACCTTGACCACTTTGTACATCTAAGTGGACTACCTTCTAGTGGTCCCAGTCCATGTGTCAACAATCTAAACCTCCTCTACTAGTACTAAGCTATTTGGATTGATTCCTTCTAGCTATTTATAACTTTTAAAATTTTCAACAAAGTGTTCAACATTAAATATTGAATTCAAACTAAGATAATATGGAAGATTCAATTCAAAGGCACTTTCTCCCATCTTCCTAGTGATAGTGTGTGGTCCATAGTAAAGAGGTTTGATATTCCTACAATATCTTGTAAGACTTATTTTTTGAAGATATAACTATATCTTGAAGAACACAAGCTTATACTGAGAGGGGGGGTGAACAGTATAAGACCGCTTTCTACTTTTTCTTTTGATTCAACTTGCAGTTCAATATTATGCAGTGAATATATAACAGTATCAAAAACAAAAATCAAAGCAATGCACAGAATATCATCCACAATAGAGACACAACAATTTACGTGGTTCACCCAACGCGGGCTACTCCACAGATAAATTTTTTACTAAATTTTATCACCTCAAATTCTAGGAAACATGTCCCGATTACAAATTTTATGGGCACCAACCCAAAGGAGATACCTTCCCCTAGCTCTGCTCAATCTAGTGATCCTCTAGAAGACCTCTACCTCTGCAGCCCTTAGCAAGTGGAACTCTATCCACAGAAGACACCTGTCTTCCCTGCTCTGGCTGGAGACCTCTGTCCTCAACTCTATCACCACACAGTCGGTCCTCTTATCTACACCAAAACACAGTCCTTTGGTCTGGCACTATTGTCCTCAAACTTGCACCTCTGCGCAATTATAGCTCTCAATCAAATATCCACTTATGCACCTCTGTGCAAACACAGCAGCAATGTCATTGCACACTCTGCTCTTCGATGATAGAACTTCTCCCTGCACTCTGCTTCTGTGAAAGTCGCACTTTGAACGCACACTTTGATCGATGCCCAAACTATTCAAACAACCCTCCTTTTATAGAGTAAGATTCAAGATCATTACATTCAATCTTAGTCGGCTGTTACTCTTCAACTGCGTCGGCTGCAAAACCCTGCGTTGTGTCAGCCCAGATTTTAACTTTGTCGACTCAAAGTTAACTCTGTCCTTCAACCGCCATTGGTTCTGTAGCTGTCCCTATGAAACTACAACATGTCATGATATCATGACATTTTTATAGCCGTACACCTTCTATAGCCTGTTGTCACGAAATCATGACACCTTGACCTTTGTCGACTTCCTTTGTGCTTCTGTCAAGAAATCACGACACCTTTGCCTCTTGCTGATGTCATCTTACTTCTGTCATGAAATCGTGACACTTTAGTCTTCATGGCCTTCCTCTCAGCTTTTGTCGCAAAATCATGACACTTATGATTTTTGCTGACGTCATCTTCACTCTGTCACGAAATCATGACGCTTTAGTCTACAAGCTCTTCCTTCTTCAATTCGTCATGAAATCGCAATGCTTCTTCTGTTTAAGACTTGCTAACTATTTTTGTCGTAAAATCATGACACCATCTCCAACTGCAAGCTACCATCTCAACTCTGTCATGAAATCGTGACACCATCTCCAACTGCAAGCTGCCATCTCAACCTGTCGTGAAATCATGACACTTTTTGCATCTATACAACTTCTTTGTAGCCTGTCATGAAATCACGACGCTTTTAGCTTTCAAAAGCTTTCCCTACAACCTGTCACGAAATCGTGATGCTTCTGGCTTTCGTACGCTTTCTCCACTACCTGTCACGAAATCACGACACTTCTGGCTTCCATACGCTTTCTCCACTGCCTGTCACAAAATCGTGACACTGCTCCTTTCAGACTCTTCCCTTTGTTGCATGTCGCAAAATCGCGACGCTTCTCATTTCAAGATTTTTTAGCATGTCATGAAATCATGATAGTCCTCACCTCGACCTCTATAGCATGTCATGAAAATGTGACAGTCCTCACTTGGAACCTTGCATCATGTCACGAAATCATGACAGTTCCTGAAAAACTTTCACTCTCTTCGATCTTGTCACAAAATCGTGACAGCTCACACTGCGGACTCTCTCTTCTGCAACATGTCGCGAAATCGTGACATTTTTCCATCCGTACAGCCTCCTTTGTAGAATGTCATGAAATCGTGACACTTTTCTTTCTCTGCCTTCCTGCACTGTCCGAGTCGCGAAAATGCGACATGTCGCGAAATCATGACAGTTTTGCCTGCTTCGTCTCTGCCTTCCCGCATGTCGCGAAATCGTGACACATTTGCCCAAACTTTCTCTCTCCTCAAACATGTCACGAAATCATGACAGTTTTTCCAGTGCTTTCTCTCTCCTAAAACATGTTGTGAAATCATGACAGTTTTTCCAGTCGCCTGCATACTTTTTCTTACTTGTCTTTTTCTTGATCTTTTGCAACTGGGCTACCCTGATCTTCTTGGAAACTCACTGTCCATGCTGAAACCTTCATCAAGACACATTCTTTGACATCAAACCAAATTGCTTCAAGACCTTCTTGACATCAATGACAACATCTACACTTAGAGCAAGAGCAATGTACCCAAGGTACCCAAAATTGCCAACAATCTCCCCCTTTGTCATTGATGGCAACCCTTAACTGAAAAACACTACTCAAGAGCCAAAACTGAAACCAACTGTGCCAACAACTAAGAATCTACAATTGAATTTTTTGCTCCCCCTGACTTGAAGCTTTCTTCTTCACTTGAAGCTCTCCCCCTTACTCATATCTCTCCCCCTTTGTCATCAATGGCAAAGGGTCACCTTTGGGGCTTGGGACTAAGAATGAGCTTCTTAGCTTAGTCCCTCCCCCACCTCCTGATGAGGTGATTTAAAACAAGGGTGGGAGTGAAACTCCCATTAGGCACTCATCATCATCAGTGTCTACAATTTCTTTGTCGGGCCTTCTCTTGAACTCTTTGTCAGTGTTTCTGTTCTTGTCACTTTTCTTGTTCTTGTTCTCATCTCTTTTCTTGTCCATACCTTGATCCTTGGACCTGTTTATACCACTGTTCCTATTCTTGTACCTTGGAAGATCAGCTCTGCACTGTCTAGTTGTGTGACCTGCATTGTTGCACTTATAGCAAGTAACAATATTATTTCTTTCGGGCATAGCTGTTCTTTGAATCTGCTTGTTCTGACTAACCCAGTTCCTATTATTTGCCTTGCAAAAAATTGCCTTGTGCCCGAACTGATTACAAGAGTAGCAATACCCTTGAAATAAATTACGGCCCCTAAAATTGTCATTTATCTTCCTTACTTGAGTCATGCACTGCGAAGCCATGTGGCCAAACCCATGACACGCAAAACATCTGCCGTGAAATATTCTTCTATTTGACCTCTTGGGTCCCGAAAACTTCTTTTTCGCATTCAGAATTCTGTTTTCTATTTTTGCGCATTTATCACTCATGGACTCTTTCTATGAAATACTCTCTTCATCAGAACTCTCTTCTTTCTGAAATCTCTTACTTGATTCCCCAACCTATTTTTTGTGTGGTTTAACAAAACCAAGACCTGTTTTATCTGATGGATTTCTTTGACTTTGGATGAGAGACTTAACCCTTTTGGAGCTATCTTGAAACCTGTATAGCTTATCCTTGTATTCTTTATTTTCCTCTTTCATGGCAGCCATTTTCTGTTCTAATTCACTATACTCAAGCATCTTAGATTCTAACTCATCCTTGAGTTCTTGTGTCTTAGCCATAGAGATGTCAAGACTTTCTATGAGTTCATCTCTCTCCATACAACATTCATCTAATTTATCCTTGAGTCTAGCATTCTTCTTTCTTTCCTTTTTCAAAACACTAAGAGCATTAGTAAGTTCACATTCAAGATCCTCTATTTTATTGCATTTTGAATCATCAAGGCCTTTTTCAGATTTCTTATCACTAGAGGTGCTACCCTTTTCAAAAACCATACAAGCATCTTCCTTATCATTTTTTGAAGCATCCTCATACATACTAGCAACCAATTCATTATTTGTGCAATCATCCTCAAGGTGCCCAAAATTTCCACATCTAAAACATTTCATGACAATGAATTTATGTTTCGGTTCTTCCTCTTTTTTGGAAATGAACAACATCTCATTTTCATCATCACTAGAAGAACTTTCACTATCACTGCTAGAACACTTACTTGCTTTGTCTAGGTAGAAGCTCTTCTTATTCTTGTGTGAATGCCTCTTTCCTTGATTTTTGTGCTCATCTTTGTTCTTTCTGTAATACCTGTGCTTTTCAGAATCCTTGCTCTTAACATCCTGTATATCTTCATCACTTTCATTCTTGGAAATAGTACAGTCAGTAGCATAATGACCAAACTTTCCATAGTTGAAACATCTTATGTTTTTCTTGCTTTTGTGTTTTCTAGAGAACTTGCCTTTCTTTCTGTAATATGCCTCTTCATCACTAGAAGACTCATCACTCTCTTGAATCTATTTGCCCTTTGATTTCTTGGTAGCTTTGAAAGTTGCCTCTTTCTTGACATCAACTTTCACTTGAGTTCTCAGCTCAAATGCTGCAAGAATACTATGGAGCTCATCCTTTTTCAATTTATCTAAATCTTTAGCTTCCTCAATAGCAAAAATCTTTTCACTAAATCTATTAGGAAGAGATCTTAGAATCTTATCACACACATCATTTTCAGCAACCTCAAGACCAAGGTCTTTCATGGAGTTAACAACCTCATCCATACGAAGCATGTAGTCACTAATATTTTCATCATCATTCATTTTGAGTTGTTCAAACATACCTTTAAAATGTCTCAATTTGGCCTTTCGGACATTTGCATCACCTGTATGAACCACCCGCAATTGTTTCCACATTTCACTAGTTGTCTTGCAGTGAATAACTTTGGTGAGATCTACTTTCTGTAAGCCTCTCAGGATTGCATTCATGGCTTTTGAATTGTTGTGAAGCATGAGCCTGTCTTCTTTGGTATAAGGACCATGTTCAGGAATAGTGTATTCATCTTCAATCACTTCCCATACCTCATTACCAAGTGCCATTAGATAAACTCTCATTCTTGCACTCCATAGACCAAAATCTGATCCATCGAGAATAGGTGCTGCATTGCCACCTAAAAAATCCATTGTGTTCTTAACCAGTTCTTCCTTTTGGCTATTAAACCTTTTCGAAGGAACCTGCTCTGATACCAATTGAAGAACACAAGCTTATACTGAGAGGGGGGGTGAACAGTATAAGACCGCTTTCTACTTTTTCTTTCGATTCAACTTGCAGTTCAATATTATGCAGTGAATATATAACAGTATCAAAAATAGAAATCAAAGCAATGCACAGAATATCATCCACAATAGAGACACAACAATTTACGTGGTTCACCCAACGCGGGCTACTCCACGGATAAAATTTTTACTAAATTTTATCACCTCAAATTTTGGGAAACATGTCCCGATTACAAAGTTTATGGGCACCAACCCAAAGGAGATACCTTCCCCTAGCTCTGCTCAATCTGGTGATCCTCTAGAAGACCTCTGCCTCTGTAGCCCTTAGCAAGTGGAACTCTATCCACAGAAGACACCTGTCTTCCCTGCTCTGGCTGGAGACCTCTGTCCTCAACTCTATCACCGCACAGTCGGTCCTCTTATCTGCACCAAAACATAGTCCTTCGGTCTGGCACTATTGTCCTCTAACTTGCACCTCTGTGCAATTATAGCACTCGATCAAATATCCACTTATGCACCTCTGTGCAAACACAGCAACAATGTCATCGCACACTCTGCTCTTTGACGATCGAACTTCTCCCTGCACTCTACTTCTGTGAAAGTCGCACTTCAAATGCACACTTCGATCAATGCCCAAACTATTCAAACAACCCTCCTTTTATAGAGTAAAATTCAAGATCATTACATTCAATCTTAGTTGGCTGTTACTCTTCAACTGCGTCGGTTGCAAAACCTTGCACTACGTCGGCCCAGATTTTAACTTTGTCGGCTCAAAGTTAACTCTGTCCTTCAACCACCACTGGTTCTATAGCTGTCCCTACGAAACTACAACATGTCATGATATCACGACATTTTTATAGCCGTACACCTTCTATAGCCTGCTATCACGAAATCGTGACACCTTGACCTTTGTCGACTTCCTTTGTGCTTCTATCACGAAATCGTGACACCTTTGCCTCTTGTTGATGTCATCTCACTTCTATCATGAAATCATGACACTTTAGTCTTCATGGCCTTCCTCTCAGCTTTTGTCATGAAATCATGACACTTATGATTTTTGCTGATGTCATCTTCACTCTATCGCAAAATCATGACGCTTTAGTCTACAATGCTCTTCCTTCAATTCATCATGAAATTACAACGCTTCTTCTGTTTAAGACTTGCTAACTATTTTTGTCATGAAATCGTGACACCATCTCCAACTGCAAGCTGCCATCTCAACCTATCATGAAATCGTGACACCATCTCCAACTGCAAGCTACCATATCAACCTGTCGTGAAATTGCATCACTTTTTGCATCCATACAACTTCTTTGTAGCCTGTCGCAAAATCGTGATGCTTTCAGCTTCCAAAAGCTTTCCCTGCAACTTGTCATGAAATCATGACACTTCTATATTTCGTACGCTTTCTCCACTACCTATCACGAAATCGTGACACTTCTGGCTTCCGTATGCTTTCTCCATTGCCTATCATGAAATCATGACGCTGCTCCTTTCAGACTCTTCCCTTTGCTGCATGTCGCGAAATCGTGACGCTTCTCATTTCGAGATTTTTTAGCATGTCGCGAAATCAT
Source organism: Wollemia nobilis (assembly GCA_028583015.1). Taxonomy (NCBI): domain Eukaryota; kingdom Viridiplantae; phylum Streptophyta; class Pinopsida; order Araucariales; family Araucariaceae; genus Wollemia; species Wollemia nobilis. The sequence continues at coordinate 7,973,333 of JAQPPZ010016348.1, forward strand.
GATAGTCCTCACCTCGACCTTTGCAGCATGTCACAAAAATTCGACAGTCCTCACTTGGAACCTTGCATCATGTCACGAAATCGTGACAGTTCCTGAAAAACTTTCACTCTCTTCGATCTTGTCGCGAAATCATGACAGCTCACACTGCAGACTCTCTCTTCTGCAACATGTCACGAAATCGTGACATTTTTCCATCCGTATAGCCTCCTTTGCAGAATGTCATGAAATCGTGACACTTTTCTTTCTCTGCCTTCCTGCACTGTCCGAGTCACAAAAATGCGACATGTCACGAAATCGCGACAGTTTTGCCTGCTTCGTCTTTGCCTTCCCGCATGTCGCGAAATCGTGACACATTTGCCCAAACTTTCTCTCTCCTCAAACATGTCACGAAATCATGACAGTTTTGCCAGTGCTTTCTCTCTCCTGAAACATGTCACGAAATTGTGACAGTTTTTCTAGCCGCCTGCATACTTTTTCTTACTTGTCTTTTTCTTGATCTTTTGCAACTGGGCTACCCTGATCTTCTTGGAAACTCATTGTCCATGCTGAAACCTTCATCAAGACACATTCTTTGACATCAAACCAAATTGCTTCAAGACCTTCTTGACATCAATGACAACATCTACACTTAGAGCAAGAGCAATGTACCCAAGGTACCCAAAATTGCCAACATATTTTATCTCCAACATTGAATTGATGTGGGGCTTAATGCTAGTCATGGTGTTGTATTTTTAAATTATATTTTCCAAGAGGTTATGGACCAATTGCAAAATTTTCTAAATCTAGTCCACAAATCATATTGATTTTTCTCTTTATTTTATCGATAAGGTGAATACTCCATGGCTTGAACATGGAGCACTACATTAGTGGTTACTAAGGGTTGTAACACAAAATAGACATGAATAGACTACATTTGATAGATATATAGAGAGATTGATTATATCCATGATGAATGTAGGGGAGGATCTCATCAATTGCATTGATGCTTGGTATTATGCATTCAAAGATGATGTAAAATAAATTGATTAATAACTTCTATCTAGATCTCAATATAAGCATGTAAGGCTATGGACATGGTCAACTTTATGTCCATCATACTTTATAAGGTAGACTAAAAAATACTCAAAAAATTACTATCCTTGTTACATTAAATAGACTTTGGAAAGCAAAAATTGTACCATACATGACTAAAATAAAAATTAGCAATATCCTCAACTAAAATGGATTTCCTACAAGGAATCATGATAGATATTTTTTTTAAATGATCAACTACTACAAAAATACAATTATTAATGTGCTTAGATGTGGGAAAATATAAGGGTAAAATCATGGAGACAAATTCATTAGGCTTGAATGACATTAAAAATGGTGTATATAGTCCCTACTTCTTATTGGTTGGTTTGGTAATACTATAAGAGGTACATGGATTAATGTACCTATCAACATGGCTCCTCATATTGGGCCAAAAAAAGTACTTTTAAAGTATTACTAATGTTTGTTTATCCTAAAGTGACCTAATTTTTTATTGAGTTGTGCTTTCCAAATTATATTTGAGCACTCACTAGTTGGTACACAGATATATCCCTTGTGGCAAAGGACATTAGCTTGCAAATAAAATATAGAAATATGTTTATGCACAAAAAATCTTGATATGCATTTGCAAAATTATAATCTACTACATAGAATATGGGCCAATTGGAAGTATCATGCCCACATGAATCAATAATAGTGGTGATTCTTATGATTAGAGGTTGGCTCAAACAATTTGCTGCTAAATTCACGCTCCCTTTATTATGATTGATGATCAAATAAAATTGTAGTAGATATATAACCCACTTATTATATATTTCATTCCTTAGCTTACTCTATGTCTGAATGAACTCTAAATCTATTTTATATATATGGATAATGGTTTCCTTACCCAAGATGTAGTTCTTCCACTATTTACATGTTTGTACAATGTCATAGAGATCTTTATCATATGTGGGATATATTTTAATTGCTTGATTGTATGTTTTACTATGATAGGTAATTGGATGCCCATGTTGTATGACAATAGGCTCTAGTATTACTTTGATGCATCAATTATTACCTCAAAATGTTAATATAAATTAGGTAGGGAAAGTGTAAGAGTTAAACACAATTGGTCCTTCAACCTCTAAAATACCCTTTGTTGTGTATATCCCTAATGGAACTTGGATTTGGCATCCCCTTTGTTCACTTGGTGTATTTTCCAAACAATGTGTGAGAATCACAATATAAATCTTTGATAGAAACTACCAAATTATAAAAAGCTATGAATCTATGTTGGAGTATTTTGGTTAGGCCAATATCTAATTATATAAATATTTTTATGATCAACATGGAATCCTTATTTATCAACAATATACCCAAGTTATTGAATATTTTTCATGCCAAATGAACACTTATCCAAATTAGAATAGAGTTGTACCTCCAAAGAATCTAAATTACCTATTGAACATGTTACAGATGTTCCTCCCATCTTATTATATATGATAATATCATCTAAATAGACTACCAAAAATGAGCTAGTGTAGGAATGTAGGATGTCATTCATCATTCTTATAAATGTAGAAGGTACATCACTCAAAGAAACCCTTCCTATACTTGAATGCAATATTTCATACATTAATGGGCTTTATGGGTATTTAAGGATAGCCACATTTGATATAAATTTTGATAAACTGTATACCATAGGAGTGGATATTAATTCTTCATAGTGATTTTTTCAAAGATATATAGTCAAAATAGAGTCTCCATATTCCATATTTCTTTGGCTCCAAGAAAATTAGACTACTACATGGTGAAGTTCTTGGTCTAATGTACCCCTTTTGAATAAATTCTTGGATTTTTTTAAGATTTCATAATTTTCAAGGATTAGTCTAAGATAATCAGGTGAATTATGCAAAGGAGAACCTGGAATAAATTCAATAAAATACTTTACCTCATAATGAAGTGAACCCTAGTTGATGACTTGAAAAGTCATCATATTTTCTACAATAATGTCCATTTGCTTCTATTGTGGAAGGTCTTAATTGAAATAGTGACTATCTTACTTCCACTCTATGGCTTGTTCATTAAAATATTAATTTTTATTATTTTTATTATCATCTTAATGCATTGTTTAACATTAATTAAGGAAACAAAGGTAGTCGAATATACATTTGTTTTTCTAATAAACTTATCTCTAATAGTGATTATGAAACTATAGGACCTAGATTCATAGACATCATCCCTCTTCCATGTAAATGGTTGACCCAAAATCACATCACAAACATCCAAGTGAACAACAACACACAAAACATTATCTGTGAAAGGGTTGATGACATAAGAGTGGAGACATTATTTTGAGATATGAATATATTTTCCCTATTGAAACCATCCAATATTATATAGTTGTGGGTGTGGTGTGATAAGTAGATTCAAATGGTTGACCATATAAGTAGAAATAAGATACTTTTGAGTCCCACTCTCAATGAAATATAATGGCTTACCATTGACCCAAATTTATGAGTGAAGTTGGCATTCCTCCTCTTGTGACTCTATTGGTTTAGCATGTGGTGTTAATATTTAAATTTTATCTAGCTTCCATGATTTTATTCCATCTAAATTTAGTTTATGGATGTGGAGGTAGTGGTGCAATGGATGTAGAGGGTTGCAACTCAGTAAATAATCATTGAATTGCTTGACACCCCCTCAAATATTACTTGGTTTTGTGATAACTTCATTTTTTCCACTCTTGGTCTTTGAGGGATTATTTTATTGTGTCGTTTTTGCTTCTAATCTTGATTTTAATATAGAATTTTTACTAAGCCAAAAATAAAAAATTTGAGTGAAGGAAGATCATAAAAGATTGTAATTAAAAACAACAAAGGAAGAGAAACCATAACATAGATATATGAGTAAGATAATAGAAGGACTTTATTTCCCAAAAATATATTATGATGAAAGCAACCATTGAGAAGATTTGTAAGGCTACAACATTACATCCATTACTTATTTTTAATGTTAGGGTTGCATATCAGTTTTTATAAGAATTGGTATATTGAAATCGACCACATTGAATATGGAATGTCACCCATATGGAAATGTTATGGTTCATCTTTTGTGAGTTAGAAGGTTACCCATAAAATATGGTGATTCACCTTACATGAGTTAATATTAAACAAAAATTACATACATATGACTTATCCTTTCATGTTTTGTCTTGTAATGATGTGTCAACATGTTAGGACCCTATCCTAACACAACTATGACTATGTACTTTTCTAGGGTTAATATTATATTTGTACCATCGGTGCGTAGTGTGCATAGTCCAATTATGATATAAAATTTACTTCTATTGTAAGTAGAAGTTAATGGCTTGGATCACCTCTTTCATGTGATACAACCCTTGCGCATTAGGGTAGGGTAAATAAGAGTCTATATAAGGATATGTATTTGGAGTAGAAGGCATCTAATATTTTTGATTTTGTATCAAAGATCTACCTTTAATGAGGTTTAACCACAAAGAGGCCTAAAATATCTATTGTGCTTAATTAATATATGTTTATTTTTATTTCCATTCAATATTTTTATGAGCTCTTCTATTACTTTACTTTTTCATGATCATTTAGTTATTTTCAATTTGTAAGCATTTCCATAAATTCCTACATAGTTATGTTTATTTTTATATGAAGGTTATTGAAAAGCATCAAATATATTTCTCTCATACACACACACACATATTAGTGGAGTAGGTTAGAAATTCTATTTTAGGGATTTTAAAATTACAAAGATCTATTGTTGTTGGATGATTGTATTTACCTATAAAATGGTGTATGAAGGAGGTTTGGTAAAAGCACACTTACATCCAAGCGTTAGATAGAATGTACCATGAATCTAGAATTCCACATACTATGAGGTATATCAGAAGATAATATTAGGTTAAACTAAAATGAAATAGCCTTAGGAAACCTTTAATTATCTATAATTATGGTGCACTAGTAAGCAACTATTCCTAGGAAGTTACTCTTAGAGTACCCTCAAAATGGATAGTTTAAGTATGAGTATAGCAAAACCCCCTATAGTTAGAGCTCTAAAATATTGAGCTAATCATTAATCATGAACAAGATCATTTATAAGAGATCCTAGAAAATTAGACATACTTTGACTTAGGTTGTCCCTATTAAAATATTGTTTTATCTTTCCCATTAAGAAACAAAACCAAATCTGAGCATACTATAAAAGAGGATACTATAGTGTTGGATTTTATTATTATTTGGTACCATACAAGTACATTGCAAGAACCATGTAAATTATTTGTAAATGCTTTATCAATATGTGGCATAAAAAGAGTATTATAAATATTGTTCATTTAGAGTTTGTAATTTAGTAATTATTAGAGGTTTTTTATTATTATAGAGTCAGTAAAATATATGTCTCTTATAAAAAATATGAATATTCATATATCACAAAAAATTTAGGAGTCTAAGGATATGAATAGTTAGATGAATCTGAAATGTCAAGAGTCTTTCTAAAGGCTATATGTAGAGAAAATATATGAGACATATGTAATACAATTTTAGTATTTTATTGGTGCTAGAATACTAAGTTTAAGATTCATGGGAACATAGTATGTTCATATGTTTGTTTGAATACATGTATTTATCATTTTGAGAAATTTAATCTTGATATATATACAAAAATAGCTTATATGCTATTAGTGTTATCAAAGCCACCATAGACTAAGTCGTGAGACTGTTGTTGTTATTGTAAAAGTGGTACATTGGAGGATATAGTTAGAGAAGATGAGCTATTGATGGGTTGGAGTAAGGCATAATGTTGGATAGCTAAGATGAACAAAGAAAGCAATGGATAATTTGGATTGATATGGCTAGAGACAATAGAATATTAAAGTAGAATGTTGGAGAAAATCTATGCATAAGAGAGAATGATTAAGAGGACCTAAATTAGAGAAATAAATTAGTTGGAGAAATGAGGATGCCTAAGAAATTGTAATGCTAGAGAAAGAAGATAGAAGAATAAAGATAAATTTATTAACATTGGAAAATCCATGTTGAGCAACTCATGACTAAAAAAAGAGACACATTAGAATATAGCTAATAAAAGTATACCATAGTGAGAAGTGCCCTAGGCAAAGTAGGAGAGTGTTGTAGTGATAAGAGCCCCCAAAAAAGTAGGAGAGAGTTGTAGTGAAGTAGGACAACATTGAAGTGATATTTACCTTAGGATAAATAGGAAATAAGAAAAACTATAAGTGTTTGATGAAAAATTCTAGAGAATGTCCATGAGGGCATGCTAGATGAAAATATAAGCCTTAGAACTAGAAAAACATTTGATTAAAATTTATAAGAGTGAGCACAAAGGAAAGAATATGTAACATTGCTATAAATATGTTCGAGAAAGACACATAAGAGTAGATGAAATAATGAAATTAGAGGTATTTTAGGTTGGCATAGGAATAACACGAAGTCATAAGGATAGGAAAAAAATTTTAAAATTTTCCTGAGAAAATGTTTGATATGTCAGGTAAATATAATATGCATTTATTAAATATAGAAGCTCATGTAATTATTTTATGCGAAAAAGGATTATTTAAGGGTATATTTGAAAGGAGGTTTCTAGAAAGGAGTAGTGATATTGAAGGACAAATTCAAGGAAGAAAGAAGAAGATAAATTTGTGAGCATGACTTATAAGGTATGAAAAATATTCTTTTACCTCCATTTATATTCATTGGAATATTGAAGGAAAATAATTAGGGAGACAAAAGGAATACATAAGGAATTTTATTTTAAAAGGAGAATAATATAAGAAATAGAAAAGAAACCCATTTTCTTGAAATTGAAATAAAATTTAAAAGGAAGGAATGTGAGAAGAAGAAATGTAAAAGGAAGAAAATATTAAAAGAGGAAAGCTTATAAGAAGAAAAAGTGAAAGAGAAGAATTGAAAGGGTTTTTTTGAAGAAAATAGAAAAATTATTGAAAGAAGAATTAGCTTGCATATTGAAAAAATCATTCAAATATTGAAGTGCAAAGGTTATTGTGAAAGAAATATTTAAAAGTTACTAAAATATTAATTAGGGAGATAAAATTTTTGCTACTTAATACTTAAAAGATTTAATTTAAAAAAGGAAGTGTGCAATTGAACTTCATTGCAATTGTATGCAATAAAGTGCATTTTTTAGTAGTTACTTTGAACCAAAAACTAAAAACTAATTTCCAAATATTGCAAAGTAAATTATTCACATCATGAAAAAAGCAAAGAAAAAGCAAATGAGAATAAAGTAATATTAAAATGTGTGCATCATAATAAATTAATATAGATGAAGTAGGAATTCAAATTAAGAAGTCATAAAGAATAAGTGTGACATAAAATCTTGCAAAGAATACTCTAAACAAGAAGAAGATGAAGTATTGAGTGAAAAACATGACACATGCGACCTACTTCAAAATTACACTAGGGATATCTTTCAAGAATATAGAGGTATTGGTGAAAATAAAAATTTGTTAAACCTAAATTTCTCTTTAAATTCTATCATTGGAAAAGCTTAAAAATATGAGTAAGCAAAATCAATGTGGTACTTACCAATCATTCATGAAGAAGCCCAAAAAGGGAATTTGTGAACACTTAAGGACTACATAAATCATATTCTTGAAGAAGTTGATGAATGCTCTGAAAACCCTATTATATTACTAGTTCAATTAGGAAAAAAAAATATAGCATTACTCACTCTTAATGTCCTTAAGAGGAAGAATAAAAGGAAAGTTTTTCTTTTCATTAAAATCTGAATAATGAGCCCAAGATGAAGGACGTGAGTTGTGACACTAGTGATCTTCATCAAAGGAAATATGTGAAGCCCATAATGGTATAGAATACTTGTGATACTTGTGATTTGAGAATCATGAAAATAAATATAAGTTGTGAATTGAAAACTATGAAGACTCATAGTAGTGATGCATATGATGATCCTCCATAGAAAATAGATACAAATGGTTTGAAAAATGCTTTTGTATTTTATTCAAAGTTTTTGATGATACAAAAAAATATTTGTAAGAAATATGATAATTATGATAACAAAAGTATTGATAAATATAGCTCTAGATATGTTTTGAATCCTGTAAATAGTAGTAGGGATTATATATTTATCAATAATGGTCTTGATTGTGATAAATAATATTGTGATGACTAGTTACTTACAAACAATATCAATATAGGAAATGCCATAACATGAAACATTAAATTTAGATATATGAAAAATATAGGTAACAATTGCTATTAGTATTGGGATAGAGATAGGTACTACTTGGTTAAGAATAAATGAAAATATCCAAAAATGATCAAGGTACACCATCACCATAAACAAGGACAAGAAGTGATCAAGAAGATGAAAGCAAATGAAATATTATTGAAAGATACAAAATGCAACACACAGATATTGCTTTGAACAAAATAAAATGTAAGGTAATACAATATTGCACAATAGAATAATTTTCTTTATTGATGAAGGGAGCCTAGAAACTCCATTGTTTACAAGCTTGGATCCTTGAATCATTTTGATATAACATTACAACAATTTAGGATTCTTCGAAACCCTAAGAACCAAGGTCGTGGTGTATTCAAGTGCGTCTTAATCCCAACAAGGTTGAGAGGGCTTTTCAATATCTAAGGATGGACCATTCCAATTGCTGATGTAGTGGTCCAGATCTAAACACAAGGACACAATAGAATATTCAGTAATACCTATGACGGCTCCACAGTGTGAGACCTTCTATAAGCAATGGTAAACCCTAAGTAAATGTTGCAAAAAGAGTGAAAAAAAAACAAAAACATATGCATAAAATAAACAAATAAAGTATTGATCTATTTTACTTACTTTCTATGTTTTGATATGAAACATTTTATGTAGGTGATTGATGCGAATATTCCTTAGTGTTGCTCGAAGGCTAGGGGGTCTTCAGGGATGAGAGTGTAAAACACTTGCGGGTGCCTGGCTTCAACAGGAAACACCCATGGATGCCTGGGACTGAGAGGAAGGATTCTATAGAAGTAGATTCTATGAGGAAAAACATTTGGCAATAACAATGGAAGTTTACGATGAGTGAGAATGGCAGTAGAAGTGGTGCTAGATTACCTAGGGCACTTAAGAGTTTTAAGCACTTAGGGATATCATGAACTTAGGGAAATTAAGAAATTAGAGGATTCAAAAACTCAAGCACTCAGGAACTTAGAATCAGGGAACTCAAAAAATCCAGAGGTTGAGCCATCAAAATGACTCCTATTTATAATATAACCTAGGGCATGCTAGGGTTTCAACGATACTAATCATGTGGCTAAGATTAAAGCACATGTAAGGGTAGATAATAAATCTAGGGTGTGGCACAGATTGATGTAAATGGATGGTCAATATTAAATAAAATTGGATGGTTGGGATTAATTCACTTAAATAAATATATATTTATTAAATATATTAAAATATAATATAAAATATTATATTTAAATATATATAAAATAAATATATATAAATAAATGTGAATAATGATAGAAAATGGTGGGAAATACGAATGGTGGTCAAATTGGCTATGCTTTGGTGGTGGAAATGGTAGGAAAGATTGGATGGAAGGCAAATGGCTAGGATTTGGTGTCTACAAATGCCCCTTTTTGTACTGCATTGCATGAAACACAATGCAGTGCAAAAATACGATACACCTATTTTGACCAAGTGCAGAGGCAACTTATTTTAGGATGTGGAGCACGAGCTTGAAGATAAAAGAATAAAATAATTTAGAGTTTTGCATAGCTCACCCCCTCAATTGGAAAATGAGGTTACAGATGAATCTCATGAGCGAATTGAAAAATCTGTGCAAATAAATGATGAATGATGTAATACCATTTTTTCTCCAACGGTGGGAAGGGGGTTGGTGAAAAATGTGATATGATGTGTCTATTTTTACCCCAATAGATGAAGGGTTTTGTGCAAATGTATATGCCATGATCATGTAATATGTATCCCATTGCGGAAAAGTTAAAACCAAAAGTGGTTGTCCCAAAATTGGGGTGATTTGATTATGTTGAAACACTTTACCTTTTTGGTATCATTGATATGCAAAATGATGATGCGAAAGAAAAATAATCAACCTTGGATGGCTTGCCAGTGACTATTTGGATAATTCCCACAATTATAACCTATAATCCTAGCTAGAGCCTATCTCTAAGGTGTTAAGGAGAATTTGAATGATGAAATCTAGGTTTTATCCATGTTTTAAGCCTCACAATCTAGGCCATCAATGACAGTGATTGTGCAAATTATTCTTGGTAATGTTTCACTCTAAATATAAGGAAATACCAAATATGATTATAATTTTTAGCATGTAGATGAGTGATGATGATCATGGGAAAGTGTCCTTATTGTAAGCTATTCATCTTACTGAATTGCATGGATCCAAATTGCTGCAATCGCCAAGTGTGTAGAATAACCCACTAAATACAAGATTCACTTGCATGTTATGTAAACTTGGAAAAAATGAAAATAATGATGTGAAATGATGTGTGAATGATTATATGAATGATGATGGTCATGTCATTTTAGTCACTTTTGGAATTGGTTTGGTGAATTGTGGTCAATGTGATCGTAAATGACATTTATGTGTCCAAATCAATTATAATCTTCACAAAACCTGATAAAATGATGGAATGCACTATTGAGTGAAATTTGAAATGATTTGGTTGGGGGAAGCTACTATTTTGTGCAGATTTGGATTTTATCAATGCTAACGTGAAACACCCATGAGCACTTGCAGTCTGTATAAATACCCGTAGGTGCTTCAGCATGCCAGGAAATGCCCATGGGTGCTCCAAAGCACTCAAAATAGCTATAAATAGCTTGTTGGGTGATATTGAAGCTCATTTGTACATCTACAGAGTTTGAGAAGCTGCATCCAAGGAGTGAAGGGTGAGTGAGGAGGAAAGTGAGGTGAGGCATTAAGAGCATGGAAGCTATGGTGGTGGAGGGATCTGGTGTGGGGGCTAGGGTTGTGACTGGGTCACAAGAGGCTAAGATAATTGTTTATTATGCAATTTTTTTTGTTTTGTTTTTGTTTTGTTTTTTTGTATTTTTTGAATTATTAATAAATTTTTTGTGTTGTGTTGTAGCTTAGATTTTTGGATTCTTGACATTATTTTTCACCTTACATCCCCAAGATGAGGAATTCGATTATGAGGGATGAGTGGGATTTGCTTAGGGAAGTGGGGCTAGTAGAGGTATCCCATATAGATGTTGTAAGAACTGACAAGGGGTACCTCTCTACCTTGGAAGAGATGTAGGATGCAGATAGTGGGACATTATATCTCTCTATGGGTGAGGTCACTGTGACCTTAGAGGATGTGTATCGCATCCTCAAGGTGTCGGTGGAGGGTCTTCGAGTTGATATTGGCCTCAATCGAAAGAGGAATATGAGGAGGATGTTTGGAAATGTATAAGAGGGGATGAATATGGAGAGCAGATGCATACCTTATATGTCCATGTATATGGACAAGTAGTTAGACCTACTTCGTACTTTAGTGATGTTCGTTCTGGCCAACATTGTGACCCCGAATAACACTAGGTGTAGGTTCTCTTGGAAATTAATAGGGGTGGTGAGCAATATTCTCACAATGAGGTAGGTTTATGCATGGGATTCCATATTATTGGTGCAAGTGTATTGGGATATTTATGATGTTATGATGCAGGGGCAGAAGGGAATAGGGTGCAACTTACTACTATAATACTAGGGATGGGAGAACTTTAGATTTGCTTGACTGGAGGGATTACCTGTGGAGGATTTTTGTAGGGAGTAACCCTACACTAGGTGATGGGCATTGGGCATTGGGAGAGGATGTGCAACCGAGTTTTCAAGTGAGGATGAGTTAGTGGTACAAGTATTTATGGACAAGATTGAAATCTTCCCAGGTGGTATGGAGGCCATGGTTGGATGCCCAGTGGACTGGGGATAGAGAGCATCTACAGTGGTTGTAGTAGGGTAGGTGGGTTATTGTATGGCCTAGGAGTGATATGGAGTACTTTCAGTTCTCATGAGTAATATACCAATTTGGGATGAGGTAGGGTGTTCCTGATTACCCTATGTGGTACATGAGGCATCAAGAGGATATGGGACTACCTTGCATGGAGCCATGGATGTTAGCCTTGGAGGATTACAAGGAGGTGTAAATACTAGATGTGGAGTATGTAGGGATAATAATGGAGTATGATGCATGGTTTGCGATGCAGCCACCATAGGTACTTCCTCAAGGAACAATTGATGTGGGTGGTAGTTGAGATGTTAGGTATGAGGATACCTAGGAGACTTAGGATGAGGGTACCCTAGAGATGTAATGTAAGGGTGCTACAAAGTCTCAGGGTTAGGAGACCCAGGATGCCCACAAGAGACAATGATGCCTTTGTTGTTGATAGTCAAATATGGAAGGTAAAGGGTGCAGCTCAGTAAGCACCTGAGGTTGGTGGAGATGGAAGATATGGAGATGAGATGGAGGAGGTTCTAGATGTAACCCTATGCTAGAGCAAGGAGGAGTGGGCATAGCTTGAGCAACAAGTGGTGGAGTGATATGTGAAGATTATAGTTCTTAAGGCAGATCTAGCGAAGAGGGAGCATCGACATGAGGTCAACATATGATGTCTTTGGTCTTGACATAGATACATAGAGGTATTGGAGGATAGGTTGATGGAACATCATATTCCACTTCTTGATCCTCCAACCTCTTTTGTATTTGAGGGTGCTAGGTATAGTTAGTCTAGGCATAGCTCTAGGTATAGGACTCTTGCTATGTCATAGGGGTCCTCTTGGAGGATGTATCTTAATGCTTAGATGCAATTTTTATATATGAGCCTTAGCGCTTCATTGTATGTAGCCATTTTGAACTCATTGTACATGTTATATTCATACATATATATACATGGATTTTACCTTTGTGTTATAGTTTTGTGTGAATGCTTTTTTTGGAATGTATGTTTATGTTTATGACTAATACATATGAGATATTATGGATGATTAATGCAATAGGAATATATGGATGCTTTATGCAATATGGTATGTACTAATGGTCATTTATAGTTTATATATTTGCTTGAATATTTTTAATTGTTTTTTAATTAGGGGTACCAAACTTGGTGGCGTATGGTATGAATGACTTATGAAATAACATGGATGTTGACATGGAAGAAGATATGGATGTTGATATGGAAAAATATATGGATGTTGATATGGAAGAAGATATGGATGTTGATATGGAAGACTACCTATTTTGCAAAGACTCAAACATCCTAGTGGCATCAAACAAAATCACTAAAAACTGCCTAATCCTTCTAGGACCAATTGAGTGTACAGTGAATTCATTTACCAAATCAAGATTAAGGTAATGATTTAAGACAATCAAGAACCAATGTGTGTGCAAGTGATTTCATTAAATCATCTTGAGTAAATTGGGTAAATTTGTTATGGTTGATACCAAGATGCTAGCTTGTTCGTATGAGTGGTTAGAGGTATCTTTTTAAAAGAGACATGTCACCACGCATAAGCGCACTCCACTACCAGTCAAGCATCTATAGCTCCGATGGAGGCTAACTACATAGTCCACAATTTTGTTTTTATTTTCTTGAATTTTGGGGATGACTACCTAACCATATGACTGGAAATATAGTATGATCATTACAACCCAATGATCATTGGTGTGTGATGTAAAATATTTAGAGCTTTGGGGAATCAAATTCTCAACCTAAGTGTGATGAGAATTGTACCCTATCCTTACTACTTTGTATTTTGAATTTGAAGCAACTATGATAGTGGTGCAAAACATTGTCATTATGGACTATGTTGCATGATGCGACTAGAAAGGATGGCCATTTTCACTTCAAGATTCCTACCAAGGATTGTGTTATCTCTCTTTGGCACAAGATGTTTTTAAGATGTGAAATTGTGGTTGGTTCAAGAATATTTTTATAGTCAATTTTCATAACTCAAGATTTTCTTAGTGTTAGATGTGCTATGGTTCTAACAGAACTCGATATGTATTTTGGAGGTTTCTTGAAACACTAGGAGTGTATGAGTGACCAAAAATACCTAGGACTTTATGAATGTGGCTTGTGTGGATGACAATTTGACTTTGTAGAATTGTGTGGATGATATTGTGAAGATACCTCTAATTAAGGCAACATGACTTTCATTGGACTAATTAATACCTTGAATAAATTATCCCTATATTAAATGTGGAATTTTTATGTAAATGCAATGTTATGAAATATAATTTTTGAATGTGTGAAATGCAGAATGCATTGTTTGTGAAATGTGAATGCATGTGAAATGCAATGTTATGAATGAAATGTATGCAATTATTTTTGTGTATTAGCCATGTATATATATATATAGATAGATATATATATATACATCAAATCATGCATGGAATAATACCCCCAGATAAGGAAGATCTAATAACGATCTCAAAAATCGATACAAATACGTATAGCTCCATTAAGCTTGTGAATGGGTGCCAATCCTGTGATCTAGTAAGGATAGCATATGATTTCACCTAACTCTTCTGGCTTATCCTCATCTATATCTGTATAGAAAACCATAGGATCTGAATGTGAAGGCGAAGGTGAAGGTGGATATGAGGGAGGAATATAGTTGGTGAAAGCCCTTAACAGTTCCTCGATCAAGACAAACTCGACAAAGGTTAGAGGTGAAGAAATCTGGTCCATATCAATAAGGCTTATATCAATTAGCATTGGTTTAGCTAGATCATATGGATTGCAAAGCGGGGTGAATAAATAAATAGGATTCATGTTGACTTATGGGCAAGGTGGACAAGGTTGGATGGAATGGATAGAACCTAGGAATCGGTGGTAAGAGCTCGACTAACATGGACAGTAGCAAGTAACACAAAACATGTTTTATTAAATGATGTATTTATATATGCAATGCAAAGAAAAGAAAACATGTTTTTGATTTTTGATTGATTTTGTTTTTTTGATTTTTTTTGTGTAGTGGTGATAACCACTATTTTAAATTATGTACATATGTTATAAGTTGGCTTATGGAATGGCTTAATGAAATGGAGGTGGTGGTTCATCGGTATGGGTAGCTTGTTCTTGTGGAAGAAGCAAGTGAAAAATGGGCTCATGGATGGGGAACATGTTGACGTAAAACTCATCTTGTTCAAAATTGGAAATGATGGGCTCCAATTCTTCTTTAGATTCATATGATATTATCAACATAAGTTTGAACTCTTCATAGATTTCCACATCAAAATTATCAGTATGGAAGGCTTCTTCTCCTGAATCGAGGTTAAGCCTTTGGAAGGCTTGTTCAAAAGAAGAAATGGTAGGAAGTAGTTGGAAACCTAGACCTAAATGGTTGTGCACCTCTTGATATGGAGCATCAATATGTTGATACACACCCTATTTATACAATCCTAGGACATGGCCTTACCAATTGATAATGTGTAAATATCAAGATGGAAATCCTGACATGTTTGAAATATTGGTAAGTTTTGGTTCTTTGGGCGCTTCTATGGGAGTTGGGCTTGATGAAGATTCAATGCCCCCATATACAAAATTAATTCTATTTGGAGTTGAACCCATATTGTATACTACTCCTATTGCTAATGTTTGGTCACGTGGGTGACCAAAATCCTTAGCACTAGGGATGGTGAGGGGTGTGATGGTTATTTCATCGACCATGTATTCACCAATACTAGGATTGGTGAGATGGACTTTGACTTGGGATTATATGGGAGGATCATGGTCATGCGATGGATCAGGAAAGGGTGGAAATGGACGTATCTCACAATATGTCAATTCAACTTATGGGACATTTGGTGAAGGAGATGGATTAGATTGGGAAGGCTACAAAATGATTGATGATGATGTGGATGACAATGATGTTGATGACATAGACTGACTATGACCACATGTGCATGTAGCCACTAATGAGGATGATGAGGGTATGGTGGTTGGTTGAGGTTTTGTGATGGGGAGCTCTTCAGGAATGGGATCCTTTGATGAAGATGTTGGTGGAGTGGTAGATGGATTGGATGATGGCAATAGGAAAATATGAATGGAAGAGAGCATGGACTCATAAGGATTTGAGATGAAGTTGCAATACTTAAACGGCTCAACGTCCGCTAGTATGCAATGTACCTATCCCTCATGAACATATTTCAAGAATTGATGTAGTATCAAAGGAACACATCTCATTTCCATCAAAATGACTCCTATTTATAATATAACCTAGGGCATGCTAGGGTTTCAACGATACTAATCATGTGGCTAAGATTAAAGCACATCTAAGGGTAGATAATAAATCTAGGGTGTGGCACATATTGATGTAAATGGATGGTCAATATTAAGTAAAATTGGATGGTTGGGATTAATTCACTTAAATAAATATATATTTATTAAATATATTAAAATATAATATAAAATATTATATTTAAATATATATAAAATAAATATATATAAATAAATGTGAATAATGATAAAAAATGCTGGGAAATACGAATGGTGGTCAAATTGGTTATGATTTGGTGGTGGAAATGGTAGGAAAGACTGGATGGAAGGCAAATGGCTAGGATTTGGTGTCTACAAAAGGACCTTTTTGTACTGCATTGCATGAAATACAATGCAGTGCAAAAATACGATACACCTATTTTGACCAAGTGCAGAGGCAACTTCTTTTAGGATGTGGAGCACGAGCTTGAAGATAAAAGAATAAAATAATTTAGAGTTTTGCATAGCTCACCCCCTCAATTGGAAAATGAGGTTACAGATGAATCTCATGAGAGAATTGAAAAATTTGTGCAAATAAATGATGAATGATGTAATACCATTTTTTCTCCAACGGTGGGAAGGGGGTTGGTGAAAAATGTGATATGATGTGTCTATTTTTACCCCAATAGATGAAGGGTTTTGTGCAAATGTATATGCCATGATCATGTAATATGTATCCCATTGCGAAAAAGTTAAAACCAAAAGTGGTTGTCCCAAAATTGGGGTGATTTGATTATGTTGAAACACTTTACCTTTTTGGTATCATTGATATGCAAAATGATGATGCAAAAGAAAAATAATCAACCTTGGATGGCCTGCTAGTGATTATTTGGATAATTCCCACAATTATAACCTATAATCCTAGCTAGAGCCTATCTCTAAGGTGTTAAGGAGATTTTGAATGATGAAATCTAGGTTTTATCCATGTTTTAAGCCTCATGATCTAGGCCATCAATGACAGTGATTGTGCAAATTATTCTTGGTAATGTTTCACTCTAAATATAAGGAAATACCAAATATGGTTATAATTTTGAGCATGTAGATGAGTGATGATGATCATGGGAAAATTTCCTTATTGTAAGCTATTCATCTTACTGAATTGCATGGACCCAAATTGCTACAATCGCCAAGTGTGTAGAATAACCCACTAAATACAAGATTCACTTGCATGTTATGTAAACTTGGACAAATGGAAATAATGATGTGAAATGATGTGTGAATGATTATATGAATGATGATGGTCATGTCATTTTAGTCACTTTTGGAATTGGTTTGGTGAATTGTGGTCAATGTGATCGTAAATGACATTTATGTGTCCAAATCAGTTATAATCTTCACAAAACCTGATAAAATGATGGAATGCACTAGTGAGTGAAATTTGAAATGATTTGGTTGGGGGAAGCTACTATTTTGTGCAGATTTGGATTTTATCAATGCTAACGTGAAACACCCGTGAGCACTTGCAGTCCGTATAAATACCCGTAGGTGCTTAAACATGCCAGGAAATGCCCATGGGTGCTCCAAAGCACTCAAAATAGCTATAAATAGCTTGTTGGGTGATATTGAAGCTCATTTGTACATCTACAGATTTTGAGAAGCTGCATCCAAGGAGTGAAGGGTGAGTGAGGAGGAAAGTGAGGTGAGGCATTAAGAGCATGGAAGCTATGGTGGCGGAGGGATTTGGTGTGGGTGCTGGGGTTTTGACTGGGTCACAAGAGGTTGAGATAATTGTTTATTATGCAAATTTTTTTGTTTTGTTTTTGTTTTGTTTTTTTGTATTTTTTGAATTATTAATAAATGTTTTGTGTTGTGTTGTAGCTTAGAGTTTTGGATTCTTGACATTATTTTTCACCTTACATCCCCAAGATGAGGAAGTCAATTATGAGGGATGAGTGGGATTTGCTTAGGAAATTGGGGCTAGCAGAGGTATCCCATCTAGACATGTTAAGAACTGACAAGGGGTACCTCTATACCTTGGAAGAGATGTAGGATGCAGTTAGGGGGACATTATAGCTCTCTATGGGTGAGGTCACTGTGACCTTAGAGGATGTGTATCACATCCTCAAGGTGCCGGTGGAGGGTCTTTGAGTTGATATTGGCCTCAATCGAAAGAGGAATATGAGGAGGATGTTTGGAAATGTATGAGAGGGGATGAAGATGGAGAGCAGAGGCATACCTTATAT
Source organism: Wollemia nobilis (assembly GCA_028583015.1). Classification (NCBI taxonomy): domain Eukaryota; kingdom Viridiplantae; phylum Streptophyta; class Pinopsida; order Araucariales; family Araucariaceae; genus Wollemia; species Wollemia nobilis. Next base: position 7,991,857 of record JAQPPZ010016348.1, read on the forward strand.
GTCCTTGTATATGGACAAGTAGTTAGACCTACTTCGTACTTTAGTGATGTTCATTCTGGCCAACATTGTGACCCCGAATAACACTAGGTGCAGGTTCTCTTGGAAATTAATAGGGGTGGTGAGCGATATTCTCACGATGAGGTAGGTTTATGCATGGGCTCCCATATTATTGGTGCAAGTGTATTGGGATATTTATGATGTTATGATGCAGGGACAAAAGGTATTAGGGTGCAACTTACTACTATAATACTAGGGATGGAAGAACTTTAGAGTTGCTTTACAAGAGGGGTTACCTGTGGAGGATTTTTGGTAGGGAGTAACCCTACACTAGGTGATGGGCATTGGGCATTGGCAAAGGATGTGCAACCGAGTTTTCAAGTGAGGATGAGTTAGTGGTACAAGTATTTATGGACAGGACTGAAATCTACCCAAGTGGTATGGAGGCCATGGTTGGATGCCCAATGGACTGGGGATAGAGAGCATATACAGTGGTTGTAGTAGGGTAGGTAGGTTATTGTACAGCCTAGGAGTGATATGGAGTACTTTTAGTTCTCATGAGTAATATACCAATTTGGGATGAGGTAGGGTGTTCCTGATTACCCTATGTGGTACATGAGGCATCAAGAGTAGATGGGACTACCTTGCATGGAGCCATGGATGTTAGCCTTGGAGGATTACAAGCAGGTGTAAATACTAGATTTGGAGTATGCAGGGATAATAATGGAGTATGATGCATGGTTTGTGGTGTAGCCACCATAGGTACTTCCTCAAGGAACAATTGATGTGGGTGGTAGTCGAGATGCTAGGGATGAGGATACCTAGGAGACTTAGGATGAGGGTACCCTAGAGATGTAAGGTAAGGGTGCTACAAAGACTCAGGGTTAGGAGACCCAGGATGCCCACAAGAGACAATGATGCCTTTGTTTTTGATAGTCAAATATGGAAGGTAAAGGGTGCAGCTCAGTAAGCACCCGAGGTTGGTGGAGATGGAAGATATGGAGATGAGATGGAGGAGGTTCTAGATGTAACCCTAGGCTAGAGCAAGGAGGAGTGGGCATAGCTTGAGCAACAAGTGGTGGAGTGATATGTGAAGATTATAGTTCTTAAGGCAGAGCTAGCGAAGAGGGAGCATCAACATGAGGTCAACATATGATGTCTTTGGTCTTGACATAGATACATAGAGGTATTGGAGGATAGGTTGATGGAACATCATATTCCACTTCTTGATCCTCCAACCTATTTCATATTTGAGGGTGCTAGGTATAGTTAGTCTAGGCATAGCTCTAGGTCTAGGACTCTTGCTATGTCATAGGGGTCCTCTTGGAGGATGTATCTTAATGCTTAGATGCACTTTTTATATATGAGCCTTAGCGCTTCATTTCATGTAGCCATTTTGAACTCATTGTACATGTTATATTCATACATATATATACATGGATTTTACCTTTGTGTTATAGTTTTGTGTGAATGCTTTTTTTGGAATGTATGTTTATGTTTATGACTAATGCATATGAGATATTATGGATGATTAATGCAATAGGATTATATGGATGCTTTATGCAAGATGGTATGTACTAATGGTCATTTATAGTTTATATATTTGCTTGAATATTTTTAATTGTTTTTTAATTAGGGGTACCAAACTTGGTGGCGTATGGTATGAATGACTTATGAACTAACATGGATGTTGACATGGAAGAAGATATGGATGTTGATATGGAAAAATATATGGATTTTGATATGGAAGAAGATATGGATGTTGATATGGAAGACTACCTATTTTGCCATGACTCAAACATCCTAGTGGCATCAAACAAAATCACTAAAAACTGCCTAATCCTTCTAGGACCAATTGAGTGTACAGTGAATTCATTTACCAAATCAAGATTAAGGTAATGATTTAAGACAATTAAGAACCAATGTGTGTGCAAGTGATTTCATTAAATCATCTTGAGTAAATTGGGTAAATTTGTTATGGTTGATACCAAGAGGCTAGCTTGTCTGTATGAGTGGTCAGAGGTATCTTTTTAAAAGATACATGTCACCACGCATAAGCGTACTCCACTACCATTCAAGCATCTATAGCTCCGATGGAGTCTAACTATATAGTCCACAATTTTGTTTTTATTTTCTTGAATTTTGGGGATGACTACCTAACCATATGATTGGAAATATAGTATGATCATTACAACCCAATGATCATTGGTGTGTGATGTAAAATATTTAGAGCTTTGGGGAATCAAATTCTCAACCTAAGTGTGATGAGAATTGTACCCTATCCTTACTACTTTGTATTTTGAATTTGAAGCAACTATGATAGTGGTGCAAAACATTGTTATTATGGACTATGTTGCATGATGCGACTAGCAAGGATGGCCATTTTCACTTCAATATTCCTACCAAGGATGGTGTTATCTCTCTTTGGCACAAGATGTTTTTAAGATGTGAAATTGTGGTTGGTTCAAGAATATTTTTATAGTCAATTTTCATAACTCAAGATTTTATTAGTGTTAGATGTGCTATGGTTCTAAAAGAACTCGATATGTATTTTGGAGGTTTCTTAAAACACTAGGAGTGGATGAGTGACCAAAAATACCTAGGACTTTGTGAATGTGGCTTGTGTGGATGACAATTTGACTTTGTAGAATTGTGTGGATGATATTGTGAAGATACCTCTAATTAAGGCAACATGACTTTCGTTGGACTAATTAATACCTTGAATAAATTATCCCTATATTAAATGTGGAATGTTTATGTAAATGTAATGTTATGAAATATAATTTCTGAATGTGTGAAATGCAGAATGCATTGTTTGTGAAATGTGAATGCATGTGAAATGCAATGTTATGAATGAAATGTATGCAATTATTTTTGTGTATTAGCCATGTATATATATATATAGATAGATAGATATATATATATACATAAAATCATGCATGGAAGAATACCCCCAGATAAGGAATATCTAATAACGATCTCAAAAATCGATACAAATACGTATAGCCCCATTAAACTTGTGAATGGGTACCAATCCTGCGATCTAGTAAGGATAGCCTATGATTTCACCTAACTCTTCTGGCTTATCCTCATCTATATCTGTCTAGAAAACCATAGGATCCGAATGTGAAGGCAAAGGTGAAAGTGGAGAGGAGGGAGGAATATAGTTGGTGAAATCCCTTAACAGTTCCTCGATCAAGACAAACTCGAAAAAGGTTAGAGGTGAAGAAATCCGGTCCATATCAATAAGGCTTATATCAATTAGCATTGGTTTAGCTAGATCATATGGATTGCAAAGCGGGGTGAATAAATAAATAGGATTCATGTTGACTTATGGGCAAGGTGGACAAGGTTGGATGGAATGGATAGAACCTAGGAATCGATGCTAAGAGCTCGGCTAACCTGGACAATAGCAAGTAACACAAAACATGTTTTATTAAATGATGTATTTACATATGCAATGCAAAGAAAAGAAAACATGTTTTTGATTTTTGATTGATTTTGTTTTTTTGATTTTTTTTGTGTAGTGGTGATAAACACTATTTTAAATTATGTACATATGTTATAAGTTGGCTTATGGAATGGTTTAATGAAATGGAGGTGGTGGTTCATCGATATGGGCAGCTTGTTCTTGTGGAAGAAGCAAGTGAAAAATTGCCTCATGGATGGGGAACATGTTGAGGTAAAACTCATCTTGTTCAAAAATGGAAATGATGGGCTCCAATTCTTCTTTAGATTCATATGATATTAACAACATAAGTTTGAACTCTTCATAGATTTCCACATCAAAATTATCAGTATGGAAGGCTTCTTCTCCTGAATCGAGGTTAAGCCTTTGGAAGGCTTGTTCAAAAGAAGAAATGGTAGGAAGTAGGTGGAAACCTAGACCTAAATAGTCGTGCACCTCTTGATATGGAGAATCAATAGGTTGATACACACCCTGTTTATACAATCCTAGGCCATGGCCTTACCAATTGATAATGTGTAAATATCAAGATGGAAATCCTGACATGTTTGAAATATTGGTAAGTTTTGGTTCTTTGGGCGCTTCTATGGGAGTTGGGCTTGATGAAGATTCAATGCCCCCATATACAAAATTAATTCTATTTGGATTTGAAGCCATATTGTATACTACTCCTATTGCTAACATTTGGTCATGTGGGTGACCAAAATCCTTAGCACTAGGGATGGTGATGGGTGTGATGGTGATTTCATCGACCATGTATTCACCAATACTAGGATTGGTGAGATGGAATTCGACTTGGGATTATATGGGAGGATCATTGTCAGGTGATGGATCAATTAAGGGTGGAAATGGATGTATCTCACTATCTTTCAATTCAACTTATGGGACATTTGGTGAAGGATATGGATTAGATTGGGAAGGCTACAAAATGATTGATGATGATGTGGATGACAATGATGTTGATGACATAGACTGACTATGACCACATGTGCATGTAGTCACTAATGACGATGATGAGGGTATGGTGGTTGGTTGAGGTTTTATGATGGGGAGCTCTCCAGGAATGGGATCCTTTGATGAAGACTTTGGTGGAGTGGTAGATGGATTGGATGATGGAAATAGGAAAATATGAATGGAAGAGAGCATGGACTCATAAGGATTTGAGATGAAGTTGCAATACTTAAATAGCTCAACGTTCGCTAGTATGCAATGTACCTATCCCTCATGAACATATTTCAAGAATTGATGTAGTATCGAAGGAACACATCTCATTTCCCTCATCCAAGATCTTCCAAGGAGTACATTGTACGCCATGGATCCTTCCAAGATGTGGAACATTATGTGCAATATTTTTGCCCCTACTTCTATGGGTAAAACAATAGTGACAGTTGTGGAACACAAAGCATCATTGAATACTTTGAGGGTGAAATATGATTTAGTGATGTGAGATGGAGGAAGGGTCAAATTATGGAGAGCATATGTGGTGATAATGTTGATAAATGAAACGGTATCAACGAGGACTCTCTTGAAATATTTCTTGTCAATTATAGCCATGATATGCAATGGAAGGTCTCCTGATCCCGATGATATTGGCTTAATCTCAACATCGTAAAATATTATAGAAGGCTCCATGCATGTTTGAATGTTCCCCACAAATTTATTGAAGGCATTAGGATCTTGTGATTGCAATTCAATGGATTTCAAAATTTCCATTAATGCCTCTCAATGTGGGGGAGATTGTTGGATTAGCTCATATATTACCAATTTTGCAGATGGTATTTTTAAATTGTTGGTTAACTAGCTTCTCAATGAAATGGTTGGTTAGGATGGATGATTGATGGGTGGATTTTATGTATTTGATTGACTAGGTATATGAATGGTGATGATGAATTAGAGGAAACTTGGATGGGTGACAATGTAGAAGGTTGTGAGACACTTGCTTGAGCTTATTGCCTTTTTTGATTATTTCGTTGACCTCTAGTGACCACATGAATGGCCCCTACAAACCCTTGGTATTTTTTAATATGATTGACTTGATTAGGGGGAGTTTTAGTGTTATCTCCCTCTATGTTTGGTTGCACCTCCTCGTGATGAGGAAGTGGTGTCTAAAATATACCAAGGTTTTGATTTTTTTGAGCAAGGGTATTACTAAATTTGATCACCCCTAAGTCAATAAGGTCTTGGACTATATTTTTAAAGACATTGCAATTATTGATATCATACCCATTTTACCTATGATAGGGGTAAAATTAGTATTCTCGGTAATTTTTACCATGTTTAGTGGGATCCTTCGGTCTAATGTCAGGAAAATCAAATTTGTTTGTCTCATACAATATTCTAAACAAAGATTCATATGACTCATCTAGTGGGGTATATTAGTGATTCTATCAGATAAACTATCATTGGGGACGATTTGCCATAGGTGACACTATGTTTTGAACTGTTGGATCTCGTGTTGTTGAGGGAACCACATGATAAGAAATTTATTATGGTGCTTGTTGCACAAGTTGTTGTTGAGCCATTACTGGATAGTTGACGACCACTTGATTGACTTTATTAGATTGTATGGCTAGGGTAGCCTGTTTTGATTTCTATTAGCCTAAATAATCACTTTTGTATTGGCCCTTGTTTTACCATTATTTCTTCTTGGGCTTAATGATGCCTTATTGAATTTTGATATCCTCAATTACACTAGCCTGAGCTAAAGCTTCTTCAAAGGATTGATAAGTTATTAGTTGGAGCATCCAAGAGATGGGTTTTAAGCAACTCTTGGTGAATAGCTTAATTAGCTCATCCATTGGTAGGGTGAATGGTAATTTTATGATGATAATCCTCCAACGGTTTTTGAAATCATAAATAGATTCATCATCTTGTTGTCTTAAGGCATATACATCAGATAATGAGATATTTTTTTTAACATTTAGGATGAAGTGGTCAAATAATTGCTCAATCAATTGGTCAAAAGTATAAATACTATGGCTTGGCAATTGATTGTACCATTCTATGGCATCCCTCCTAATGTTTGAGAAAAAATTTAAAGCATGAGAGCATTATCATCTTGAATTATGAAGCATGCATAAAAAAAGTGCTCACATGTTCTTTGAGATCCTTAGTTTAAAAAAAAAAATTCAAACTTGGATACCGTAAAATCTGTCGGATATGGCAGGATTGGTACTGAAGGATGAATTGGTTGATTGATAAATTGGCATAAAATTGGTTTATGATTTGAAAATATAGGAGTGAATTGCATCAATTGATCTATTTGTTTATGTATGTCCTTAATTCTAGGGCCTTCCTTAGGAATATGAAATACCTGAACTACCTAATGGGTTTGTTAGGGTGTGGAGAGATGATGTGGAGTGATCAAATGATGAGGAGATTGGTATTGATGCTTAGGCGAATTGGATGGAATATGATGAATGGGGGATTGTTGATGAAAGGATGGGGAATTATGAAATGATATTTATGGATGAAGGTTATGGCTAGGATGACCAATGGGAATAAGATGGGTAATGATATGGCTTGATGAGGGAATCAAGATAGAGATCACCGAATACTAAGGTGCCCATGATGGACCCTTGTTAACAATGGTGGTCTGAATAGAGTTATGTAAAGGCGTAGGGTTAACCTATAATTGTATTTGATCATCCTAATGTTGTATAAGAAATTTCTTCAGATGTTCCCATGCTTCACTAATATCTTTATATGAGGCTAGGGGTATGGAGGTAGATAATATGGAAGATGTGGCTGGGATACAAGTTACACTAGGTATGGCAACTTGTGACTATGGGACTTGTGAAGTAGCATTAACTTGTGCTTCATATAAGGGTTTGGTGTATGTGGAGGTATATGAAGTGATAGGAGAACTTTAGGTTTGAGGAATGGATCTATGGTATGAATGTGCAACTGATGCCTAAAAAAGAGGGTTAGTATACACCAGGGTAAAGGTGGATGAAAGTTGAAAATAGACAAGATATTGTTGTAGAGTAGAATCTTGTCTAGGTGAGTTAGGGATAGAATATAAGACATCATTATAAGACTTCATGAAAGATTTTAATCTTGCCATGTATATATGGGTGATATGATTAAGAATAGTATGAGAGGATGATTCCTCTTAGGGTATGGCTATGTAGAAGGTTGTGGATGGAAAGGAATGTGAGGGACCTGCAAACAAATATGCCTATGTCACATTCAAGGAATATACCATTGAAATTGTGGGGAAGGAATATGAAGTTTCCACTAATGTTTCTTTAATTATTGCTTTCTTTTGATTTCAAGTTAATACCATAAGAAAAATAAATCAAGATGCAAAATTAAAACACCAAATGGAATACAAAAATTGGAATGCTTAAGGAAATAAAAAAACAATGCTATGTCTCAACCAATGTGGCTTACCTCATTCATTAATTATATCCTTTTAATGTATATTCATTTTATGTGCCAGTTTTGTGTTTTTTGATGTGTTAATATTTATTAATGAAATAAATGTGAAAAACTATGTCAAGGATGGGACAATGAGATTCTTGTTGGTGATGAAATTCAACAAGCTTGCTTGGGGGTATTCCTAAGGTGTCTAAGGGCAGATATTGGTGTATGGAGATTAATGCCACCATCACCAAATATCAAGCAATGGTTGGTGATGAAATCCAACCACTACTATTTTGCATGGATCGTGATGTGTGTGAATTATTTTTAAGGCTTATGTTTTCTATTGTATACAAACAATGTTAAAAATAATTAATTTCATAAACCTAAATCATAAGCCAAGAAAAGAGTTCCAAGTTCTCCAAAGGGTGTGATGTACACCGCTTAAGACCCCTTGTCTAAATAACAACCGGAGGGTTCGTCCACACCTCTACTTGGAATCACCCAATTGGTAGGTATACTTTTGGCAATCCAATATTATTCCAATTTAGATATAAAAAAGAAAATGTCTTTAACCCTAAGATGCAACACAAGATTATGCAATTTTTAGTTCAAATGCAAACAAAATGCAGTAGTTTACACCCAAAAAACAAAAACCCTAATCAAAATATGTGAATGAAATGCATATCTAAAAATGTAAACTAATATGCATTCATTTCTAGATTTCTTAATGATGATTCATTTTATTTTTCAAAATCTAAAAATATAGAAGATACTCAAAATACATAAAGTAGAAAACTAGGGTTTTTAAATAGTCAACTTACTGAAAAGCCTACATTTTTGCTCCTAACTCTTCGTAAATGCCTCTGGGTATTTCTAAACATTGTTGAGATGCCTGTGGGTACTTTTGTATGGCTTTGAACACCTCTAGGTATTTCTATATTGCCTTTGGATGCCACTAGGTGCTTCATGCACCTTCTGCAAACTTTTGCAGACTTCAAAAACCCTAGATCTAGCAAAAACTATGAAATTTGTCCTTCTAAAAAACTTGTAAGATGATAGAAAATAGTAAATGAATTAGTAACAAAGATCATACATAGAAATACTTAGGGGGTCCCACCATGATCGCCATTTGAAATATGCAAAATGCAATGCACAAACAATGCTTTGAACAAAATAAAATGCAAGGTAACACAAGATTGCAAAATAGAATACTTTTCTTTAGTTATGGAGGGAGCCTAGAAACTCCATTGTTTACAATATTGGATCCTTGAATCCTTTTGATACAATATTACAACAATTTATGATTTTTAAAAACCCTAATAATTAAGGTTGTATTGTCTTCAAGCATGTCTTGATCCCAACAAGGTTGAGTGGGCTTTTTGGTATCCAAGGCTGGGCCACTCCAAGTGCTGATGTAGTGATCCATATCTGTACACAAGGACACAAATGAATAGTTAGTAATACCTATGAGGGCTCCATAGTGTGAGGCCCTCTATAAACAATTGTAAACCCTAATTAAATGCTATAAATAAATTGAACAGAAATATAAACACATGCATAAAATAAACAAATAAAGTATTGATATGTTTTACTTACTTTCTATGTTCATATGTGAGATGTTTTATGCTAGTGACTAGTGTGGATATGCCCTAGCATCACTCAAAGGCTAGGGGGTATTCAAGGATGAGAGCGTAAAACACCCATGGGTGCCTGGCTGTTATAGGAAATACCCATGGATGCCTAGGGTTGACGAGAAGGATTCTGCAGAAGCAGATCCGATGAGGGAGAAAGGATGGTGGTGGTTATGGGGGGTTATGGTGAGCGATAATGGAGGTAGAAGTGGTTCCAGGTGACCTAGGGCACTTAAGGGTTTAAGCACATAGGGAGATCATGAACTTAGTGCAATCAGGAGATCAAAGGATTCAAAAACTCAAGCACTAAAGAACTTAGAATAAGGGAACTCAAAAAATCTAGGGGTTGAGCCATAAAAATGACTCCTATTTATAATATAAACTAGGACATGCTAGGGTTTCAATGACACTAATCATGTAGTTGATATTAAAGCACATATAAGGGTAGATAATAAATTTAGGTGTGGCACGGATTTATGTAAATGGATGGTCGAGATTAAATGAAATTGGATGGATGGGATTAATTCACTCAAATAAATACATATTTATTAGATATATATTAAAATATAATATAAAATATTATATTTAAATATATATAAAATAAATATATATAAATAAATGTGAATAATTATCGAAAAATGGTGGGAAATACGAATGGTGGTCAAGTTGGCTATTGGTGGTGAAAATGGCGGGAAAGCCTAGATGGAAGGCAAATGGCTAGGATTTGGTGTCTAGACTTATACCAAATAATGTAATATTGGGGGTGTTGGAGTTTATTACATTATTTGGTACCTTGCAAGTACATTACAAGAACCTTGTAAATATTTTATAAATATGTGGCATGAAAAGAGTCTTGCAAATATTATTAATTTAGGGTTTGTTATTTAATAATCATTAGAGGTTTGTCATTATTAGAGATTCAATAAAATATATTTCTCTTATGAGAAATATGAAGAGCCATATCTCCCAAAAGAAAAGTTTGAGGAGTCTAAGGAGATGTTTAGTTACATGAAGGTAAAATATCAAAAGTCTTAATAAAGGCTATATGTAGAGCAAGAATATGAGATGGATGTATTGAAATTTTAGTACTTCATTGGTACTATAATACTAAGTTTAAGATCCATGAGAATATAGTAAGTTCATCTATTTGTTTGAATACTTTTGTATATCATTATAAAAAAATTAATATTGATATATATGTGAAAATAGCTTATATGCTATCATATAGTCATTGTCAATATTTTCTACAAATCATATTGAAATGCATTAGGTAGCTTGAATAGAGGTAGTGTAGACCCAGGTGTTGTAGGTGAGTTGGAGAGGAGAGGGCAATCCTCCAAGGGAGGTCCCAGGTTTGAATCTCCACCCTACCAAAAAGTTGAATTGGGTACACAAAATCCAATTGATAATGTTGGTGTGGGCAGGGTCGGGTGCAACCCCGGGTGACTTTGATGGTGTAGAACCCCCTTTTCATGGTCTCTTAGACCAAGGCGGCCCCGCAAGGGGTTTTTCGCTTTTTTAAAAAAAAAATAGAGGTAGTGTAAAAAATCCAAAGCTACATAGTGATTATTCAATCTAATAGTGTTTGACAATGCAAACAATATCTAGTCTGATAGTATAGAGAAAATTTAGTTTGATAATGCACAAAATATCTAGTGTGTAGCATAGAGAATATCCAATCTAATAAATGGAATAGTTAGTTGTTAGGATTCTATTAATAAGCAAAAATAAAAGCTAAAAAAATAAATATATAGAAAAGCAAAAATAAAAATCTAAAATAAAAACAAAAACAAATTCAAAAATCCAAAAAATACAATTTTGAGAGAAAATCGCTAGTGGTATTAGAAGTACTCAAGAGCTAGAGTGGTTAGGTGAACATGTAAAAAAAAAATTGAAGCTTATCAATTAGCATTCCTATAGGAATTATCAAAATAAATAAATTGGATAGAATTGATGGTATTGATAGTTGTTTAACAAGACTAAATGCAAAATACAACACTCTAGAAAGATAATTATTAGGGAATCAAGGTGTTAGTTCTGATGGAGGAGCATGAAACATCCCATCTCTAAATATTAATAAGAGAATTCCCAAGTTAGAATTTTTAAAATATGATGGTGATGATCCAACTAGTTTGTTGTATCAGGACACAATATTTTTTTTATTTTTGTCATTCCCCATAATCAAAAGCTTGTAATTGCATCTTTCAACCTAGAACATGAAGCAGTCTAATGGTTCCAATGGTTAGAGAATATGAATTTAAGGCTCACTTGGCTTGAATTTGAGCATGAATTATTCACCCATTTTGGACCCAGTGAGTATGAATATTTTATGGTGACCCTCAACAAATTTAGATAGACAACATTTGTTTATGATTACTAGACATAATTTGAAATTTTGGTGAATTGCATTAAGGTATAGAGTTCAATTTTTTTCAAAGTTGTTTTATTAGTGGATTAAAGAAAGATATGTACAAAGCTAAAAATATTCAGGCCAAACAACATGATATTAACTATAGGAATGGCTAGGCTTGAGGATAAATTCATAGCACAAAGGCATACTTATAACCTAACACATACTCAAACCCCATTTCTATTTTAGACATCACCAAACCTAGAAAACAAAACCACCCCATGTTAAATGTCTCACTTGTAAAGAAATGAAGGAATATCAGGCACATGGTCTATGTTAAAACTGTGATGATAAATATTCTTTAGGTCACAAGTGTGTACAATAGAAACTATATTTACTATATTTGGTAGAATCTTCCATCAAGGAACCACACAATGAAGGGAAGAATCATAAATAGGTAGATCAACCTGAAGTTCCTAAATTGATACAAGACTCACAATCTAAAATTTTCGTACTTGCATTAGCTAGGATTTTTACTCCATATACCATGAAGGTGGTGGGGTATTTCAAGGGCTATGGATTTCTTATCCTCCTTGAATCTGGTGGTACCCACACTTCTATTCATCCTTAGGTACTATAAAAATAAGGTTGTTACATGTATTATTATAATTCATTTGAGATTATGGTTGTCAATGGGGGTACTCTACCATGTAAGGGAAAATACAAAAATGTAAAAGTGGTGATGGATTACTTCAACCTAATGAAAATATGTTTGTCCTTCCTTTACGAGGTTGTGACATTGTGTTGGAAAATCAATGGTTTTAATCACAATGTATGAGAATTTTATAATGTATGGATGTAATTCAAAAATGGAATACAATATGCTTTCTGAGGGATGATCACCAATCCTACCTATTTCAATAGCTTACATTGTATAGAAAAACTTCTAAAGAAATTGTCTTACGAGGTGGTGGTACAATTATTTATACTATAGACCCTTAATATCGATGATATATTTTAGTTAGCTAAATTACAATAAATTATCATAAACATGCCCCTACATTTGTATAACCACAAGGGTTACCACCATGGCACTCCCATGATAATTCCATTAATATTTTTCCAGGAATTTTACCATCAAAATTTGTCCCTACCAATACTTGTATATGCAAAAGACTAAATTGAGAAGGTGATATATGAGTTTTTAGTGGTAGGGGTCATTCAACTGAGCATCAACCCATGTTATTCCATGATACTCTTGGTTCATATGAAATACTAGTCTTGGTAGTTATCTATGGATTTATAAGAACTCAATAAAATTACCATTAAGGATAAGTTTCCCATTCATATCATTGATGAGTTATCAGATGAACTCCATGATGCTTGCTTCTTCTCAAAGTTGGATCTTCATTTAGGTTATCATTAGATTAAATTACAAGAATAATATATTCCAAAGATAGCATTTTGTACTCATGAAGACCATTATGAATTTGTTATCATGGAATTTTGTCTTACCAACACATCATCCACATGTTAGAGTCTCATGAATACAATCTTTCAACTAGTTTTGCATAAATTTATTTTGGTCATTTTTTATGACATTCTAGTTTATAGTCATACATGGGAGGAATATATGCAACATTTATTCTATAAATTGCAACTCTTTGTCAATAATCAACTATGATCTTAAGGATCCAAAAGTTATTTTAGAATGCAAGAATTGGAATACCTAGGCCATAGAGTTTTAGGGGAAGGGATCAAGGTGGACCCTAAAAGGATTACAACCATACTAGAATAGCCCAAACCAAAGACTCTAAAAATTCTTCAAAGTATCTTATGCCTCATTGGCTATTATAACAAATTTATCCATGAAAATGGGAATATTGCATCACCTTAGAATGGTATGTTATGGAAGAACTCATTTCTATGGTAAAATCCCATTAAACATATGTTTTTGCTGCTCAAGAAAGATATGTTCTCTACTCCTATCCTTGATATACCTAGTTTTTCTAAGCCAATTTTGGTTGAAAGTGATGTCTCCAAAAGTGAAATTGGTATAGTGCATATATAGAAAGACAAACCCTTGGCCATAACTGATAATGCACTATCAAGCAAAAACCTAGTAAAACTAACATATGAAAAGGTGATGATAGTAATCCTACATGCTATAAACCAATGGAGGCCTTATCCTATAGGGTGATATTTTTTCCATCAAATAGATCACCATAGTCTTAAGTACTTTCTTGAGCTATGTGTATCTATACTAGAATAATAAAAATGGGTTACCAAACTATTGGAGTACAACTATGAGTTCACTTATAATAATGACAAGGATAATATAGTCAACGATGTCCTATCCTACCAATAAAAGTATTAATGCATGTTATTTGCCATCTCTGTTTCGCTCTCTCAATGAATACAACAACTTTAAGGAGAAGTGACCCAATAATTTACCTTAAAATAACTTATTTAGCAAATTTAAACTAATACTAGGTCTCACCCAAAATTTGCATGGGATGGACAATATTTATGATACTAGGATTATTTCATTCTCCTTGCAAGTTCACCACTCTATGAGTCCATACTATAGGAAATGTCTGCTTTTCTAATTGTAGGGCAATTAGGCTTCTTAAAAAATTATGAATGGGATAAATGTACTTTTTTGGGTAAGCATAAAAAATGATATTGAGACCTTTGTTGCAAAATACAATACTTGTCAACATGTTAAGGGTGAAACTATTCATACACTGAGCACAATCCAACCTTTTCTAATCCTAGAGACCATTTGGAATTTTTTTTAAGGATTTTACTAACAATATCCCAAAGTATGGATGCAAAATAATCATTGTTGTGGTGGTGGATTGTCTCTCTAAGTATTCTAATTTTTTTCCTCTAGCCCACCCTTACAAGGACTCAATTGGTGCCCAAATATTCCTTTATTTTAATTTTTGCCTTTATGACATGATTCCATTTTATCTGATTGTGATCACACATTCACTAGATAATTTTGGTAGTAACTATTCAAGCTACATGGTCCACAACTCAAGATGACCTCTATATACCATCTATAGACCAATGTACAAAATGAAATAGTTAATGAGTGCTTAGATATTTATGTACTTTGTTTTTCATATAAGCAACTAAATCACTAGGTCAAATGGATTCCTTTTGTTGAGTGGTCATATAATACATCCTATCACTCCACCAAGATGACACTCTATGAAGTAGTTTATGGAAAACCACCACCATCATTCCTATCATAGATTCTAGGTAGTTCCAAGGTTTAATTAGTGGATTCCACTCTCATCGAGTATGCAAAACTACTCCAAAATCTCAAATATAATTTGTTCAAGGTATAGAACTATATGAATACAAGAAAATAAACACCATTCTAAGTATATTTATATCATCAATAAAATGGTTTTCGTATGCATATAGTCTTACAAGTAGAAATCATTGAAACTTTGTGGTAGTCAAAAGGTAGAACTAAAATTCTATGGACCATATAAAGTGCTTAAGTATGTTGGATCCATGGCCTACAAGTTAGAATTATTTCCTTCTTCCATGGTTCATCCAATTTTCCATGTCTCATCTTTAAAGAAGATCCTTGAAAACCATATAGATTAGGGTTCTAACCATTGAGCATTAGGGTTAGGCTAAATAAGAGTCTATATAAGCACATGGTTTTGGAGTAGCAGGCTCATCATATTCTCTTATTTTGTATTAGTAATTTGCTTCTAAAGGGATTTCCACTTTGAAGAGGCATGCAATATCTATTCCACTTGATTAATATAAGTTTTTTGTTATTTCTATTCAGTTATTTGTCATGAGCATTTATATTAGTTCCTACATTTCTACTTTGGTTATGATTATCTTTATATAAATATTCCTAACACAACATAGCTAGAGATGCACTTTGGCTACAAAATTCTAAAAATAGAAAAAATATTATTTTTAATAATTATTTTTATTTTACATCTTTGGGGGTCTTTAAGTCTTTTTTCCACAAACATATCATAACTCTATCATAGAGATTCCTATGTAATTTTATGTTCTCTCTCTAATATTTTCAACACTTTCTGAATGGATCAAAATAGAATCCCAAGCTATAAAAATATCACATGCTTAAATAGAATCCTGAATGCATGCTTAGGAACATCTAATTCTCTATTTTCTCAATTAACATTTGACATAACAAACTAGTGATGAAATCTAATTCATCAATTTTCTAGGGTTCATTTTGCCACATGGAAATAGGCACTTAGTTAAAAGTATTCTTGAAATATTAAAATATAAGGGTTTTGATAGTTATTTGAGATTCAAACTTTTAGAGGTAATTTCTCACTCACATGAAAGAGTTCTAAGTATTTTTTAAGCACATATTTTTTAATATCTCTTTGTAGTGGTAGTGGTATTTTCTATCTAATTATTTTTATAGAACATATTTGTATCAGATCCATATGGACCACTCATTACAAGTTCCCATTATCAATGGAAAATTTAATCCCTTAGGAAAAATTAAGATGGAAGCTCTCTTGCACTATAAGGGGCTATAGGGGTATGTTAAAAAATGATTGATAATTATGATGATAAAATAATATTCTAGTGCAAGATACAAGAAGTGCATGGTGTGAATGCCTTGTATATGGATAATAATTTAGATAACCATATAACTATAGATTCTCATTTAAAAAAACTTTTGGATTTATTTACATAGTTTTTTGATAAAATTAATGCAACACAAATCACTCACCTAGAAGCCCATCTTACTACCTTGAGGATGATTACTTTTTGGGATGATTTATGAGTACATATATTGCTACAAGAAACTATAATAGGACATCTATTTTTTCAAGGGAATTAAGACTAATCCCAATTATTATCTTAATATGGTTCTTGATAATATTTTATCATATTATGATTTGGAAGTAATATCCTTTTAAATGCTTTCGATGTTTTTTTCTAGTCAACCTATTCCTTTGTCAAACATATTTTGTTCATTCATCACCAAGCATGGTCAATGCATTGAAATATGTTTTGGTCATTTAGTCTCATCCAATATATGTTCCAAATACAAAATTTAAAAAGAAAGAGAATAAGGAGAAGACAAAACAAGGGGTTAAAAATTCTCAAATAAAACACTCATGAAACATGTGTGTTAATTTTTCAAGCAAGAGGGAATTTATATAATGCCATCACATTGTTCATTTTGTGGTGTATATTGGTTGATAGTATTTAGAAATTATCTAGAAACACTTTGTATACACTTTCCTTCTTTGAAATGAATGAAATGATATTTTTCAACCAAAAGAAATTAAACACTTGAGATTACAAAATATAGATAAAAATGAGTAAATTAAAAGAAAAGTATTAAATTTTTATGAATATAATTTGAAATTTATCAATCAACTAGGATTTTTGAACCCAATACCTCTAAGTAAGCATTATATACATTCTACCACTAAGTTATCAACACTATATGAATAAACAATTGGCACAATTTTCAACACTTATATTATCTACAATCAAAGGTTTCATTGAAATAGGATATCATAATATGCTCTCTATGATAAATCATCAATAAATATAAGATTTATTTATTACCTAATGGATATAGACCATTCATTATGCAAACAATATTATAAGTGAGATTTGGTTTTTTTATTACAATTAATGCTTTCGCATTTCAATTTTTTATAATGATATTTTTCAATCACACAACTCTTATAGCACCACCAATGACAAACCTTACCATTTCCAACCTTTCCATTAGATTTAAATTTTTTTTTGTCAAATTCCCAAGTCACATGTGTCATATACTTTTGTTACATAATAAATTATCATTATAAGTGGAAACATTCTATTTTCTATAATTTTGTGTTACTACCAACCTCACAACATAAAATTTGTATACTATCATTTTATTTACAAGTGGAAATGATCTCTTCTCTCTATAGTTTTTATAATATTTTAGATCATGTCTTTGGATAATATATACCTCAAGTCACCACAACATTACGAAGATATTAAGTATCTTTGTTTTTAAACCCTCAAGTCAAACTTTGGCCTTGTTTCTAGGTTGGGTGATTTCACATATATGTAGAAAACTAAAAGATAATTGAGGAAAATCATAGAAATTATAAATAATTCTATTTTCACAATTGACATGACCATGTCCTTTACTATCAAGTGCAAAATTGTTTACTATAAATATTCTATCATATTTATATTTATTAAATGGTTACTATAATATTAACCCAACTTTAACTAATCAAACACCCAAAATCAACAATTCACTTATTTCTAAAGGCATGTGCATGAAAAATAAAAGTAATAGAAAATATTTTATCATCAATATTGTTATCATATGGGATTTTCTCCCATATATCATTACTCAAGTTTTTTTTTCTTTTTGTCGTTTTTTTTTAAATATATGCAGTTTTTCCCTAGTATCAACATCCATTATAAATATTTTTAAAAATTCTCCTTTATGTACCTATAATATTATCAATAAATCACTTTCATAAACTTATCAAATATTTCATGATAATTATTGTACTTGCACTTGGTCAAGTATTTATAATTTTTATGTTACCTTTCTCGATGTATAAGGTCAATAATATCATAAAAGATAATCCCAAACAATTAATTTTTTTCACTTCCATTTAAATTATGTAGGTTTGTACATTAGTATTGAATGTCATATAGGGCCCTCTTAATATCATAAAACATATCTTAGTTTCTTAGGATGTGATTGTTTATCAATACAATATTTTCCACACTATTTTATTTTGATTTCTATTTTTGTTTCATGAATACCAAAAAATTCTCCATCTAATCATAGTCAAGAAGATCTAATTTTATTATTTTATTCTCTAAATATATAAATATATTATGTTCTTTATTTTCAGGAAAATCATCTAGCCTTGTTCATATCCTCATTGGATGAACAAGATTATTATTGTAAAACCTAATTCTCTTAACATTTATAAACTTATCGTTTTTACTTCCTTAGATTTATTATAAGGACGTCTACTTCCCATGCCATGATCCTCCTTTAAGATCTATCCTTAGGATTAATTTTTATATATTCAACATATTTTCAATAATCGAAACTCCTTACTTTATAATAATTCAAATAGGTTTTACTCTAGTAACCCTTACAAAGTGATATTTGTTCCACTAAAAATAACACTTTGATAACTCTATAAACCTATCAAGCCTAATATTTGACTTTGTGTAAAAGTGACTCCTCTTAGATTTCTTCTCATGTTTCTTACTCTAAACATCCCTTTTGCTTTGCAAAACTTCTCACCACATAGCATCTAATACTATGGTTTGTTGTAAATGACGATCCTTCCTTTAAAATTTTAGATTTCACAACTTCCTTTAAAAGTGACTCCTCTTAGATATATTATCAAGTTTCTTACTCTAGATATATCTTTTGCTTTGGAAAACCTTTGCCCATATACCATCTAATACTATGGTTTAATTTTTATTTTGAATTTAGCAAAAAATCCTTTTTAGGGCCACCTTGGTCTAAGACACCATGACCAGATGGTTATACACCATCAAAATCACACAAGAGTTATGCCTAACCCTGACCACATCAACATTATCAACTATATTTTGGGTACCCGATGTGCATTTGGTAGGGTGGAGATTCAAACCATGGACCTGCCTTGGAGGATTGCCCTACCCTCTTCAACTCAACTATAACACGTGGGTCTAATACTATGGTTTATTGTAAACAACTATATATTTTTAAAATTTTAGATTCCAATACTTCCTTTCAAAGTGAATCCTATTAGATATCATGTCAAATTTTATACTCTAGACGTAGACATCTTTTTGCTTTGGAAAACCTTTAACTGCATACCATCTAATACTATGGTTATTCCTTCTTTGAAATTTAAAAAAATTGTCTCTAATAATGTGCTAAAAGTTTTAAACTAATAGATATTTAAATTCATAGCCATAGTAATTCTTGGTGCTTTACTATTTAATCGTTTACTTTCTATAAATAAAATGACAAGTATAAACTACTAAATTTTTAACATAATGTATATAATAAAATACGTCTACATTTTCAATTCAATTTCCAATAATAAAAATAATATCACAATTAAAAAAATAATTAACAAATAACTATTATAAAAGTAATAGATATGTAAATTTATTATTAGTATTATTTACAATACATTACTTGTGTATGTTGTTTTTACTTGTAAAATTTATCTTTATTATATGAAAAGAAAAATAGAGCATATGCTAAAATAGACAGAATAAAAATTGCAAGAAACATGAACAACAGATAAAAGGACTCAATATTTAGAAAAACATATATTTATTCAGAGGAACTCTCCAATGTTATGTTACATACATGCAACTCTCTTTTATAATCACAAAATGAGAGGGTTTTCTAATTTTCCCACCCAAACAACCTTTTGGAATTTTCTAAGGTTTACTAGTATTCTAGAATCTTTGAGGTCATACCAAAAAAACGTAGTCTCCAAAAAAGGTCTTTCTATGAAATTTCCAAAAAATTATCTAAAAATGGGATTTTCATGAAATTTCCAGAAGATTCCATCATTAAAAAGGAAAATCATTTGGCACCTGCACATTGTAACAAACTCCCACTTAATGCAGGATATTTCTATAATATTTTATACCAATCTCATTGCTACAAAATTAATGCTTTTGAGTTGTGACAACCTTAGTAAGTGTATATGTTGCATTCTCTTGAGTTTTACATTTGATTAGGTTGATCATAGCACTCTCCACCATATCACGCACAAAATGATATTTTATTGCAATGTATTTTATCCTTTCATGGAATGATGAAGAATATGTGAGTGCTATTGCACTTTGGTTGTCACATTTTATTCCAACATATTCTTGATTCAAATGCAAACCTTTTCACAACCTCATAAACTAAAGAACTTCTTTTGCAACATCAATTGCAGTGATATATTTAGCTTCAACACTTGACAAAGCTAACACAATTTACTTTTTACTCCTCCAACTCACTGCACCAACATACAAAGTGAAGACATATCCTCATGTTGACTTACGGTTGTCCAAGTCACCTGCCCAATCTACATATACATGTCCTTGAAAATAAAATTCTTCATTCTTCTTGGATTGATAACACAAAATATGATCTTTAGTACCCTGTAAATATCTAAAAATTCTTTTTACAATAATCCAATGTTCATTTCTAGGATTGGACATATATTTGCTGACCATACCAACAACTTGAGAAATATTAGGTCTAGTACATACCATTGCATACATCAATGAGCCCACAGCCTCTGCATATGGAATTTTCTTCATCCTCTTCATTTTACTCCTCTAGATCACTACACCACCATACAAAGTTAAGACATATCCTCCTATTGACTTATTATTTTCCAAGTCACCTACCCAATCTGTGTCTACATGTTCCTACAAACAAAATTCTTCATTATTATTAGGTTGATAACACAAAACATGATCTTTAGTACCTTGTAAATATCTAAAAATTATTTTTACAATAGTCCAATGTTTATTTCTAATATTGGACATATATTTTCTGACCATACCAACAACATGAGCAATATCAGGCCTGGTAAATACCATTGCATACATCAATGATACCACACCCTTTGCATATGGAATTTTATTCATCCTCTCCTTTTCTTCAGTTGTAGTTGGACATATTTTTGTAGATAATTTAACTCCAGGTTGCATAGGAGTTTTGGCAGGTTTATTATCCTACATTCCAGATTCTTTCAAAATTTGGTTGATGTAATCATTTTAGGAAAGCCATAATTATTTGATCTTGTGATTTCTAATAATATAAATACCCAAGTAATGGCATGATTGACCTAAGTCCTTCATATCAAAGTTCTTTGACAATAACTCCTTATTTTTTAAAATCAATTATTTATTATTTTCAATCAGGAGGATGTTATCCACATACAAAACCATAATTACAAAACTTTTAGTTTCTATTTTGTAATACACACATGGATTTGCAAGGTTACGAAAAAATCCAATCTACAACACATAACTATCAAAATTTTGGTACCATTCTTTAGGAAACTACTTTAATCCATGGAAGGATTTCTTTAACCTACAAACAACACTTGCACCTCCTACATAAAAATATTCAGGCTATTGCATGTATATTTCCTCCAAATCTCCATGCAGAAATATAGTTTTTACATCCATTCGTTCAACTTCTAAATAAAAACCAACAACATATACAAAAAAAGTCTAATTAAAGATAAATTCATAGTGGGAGCATATGTTTTATAAAAATTGATACTTGGGATCTAAGAGAACCCTTTTGCAACCAACCTAGCCTTGTATATTTCCATAGACCCATCAGGCCTTAACTTCTTTCTAAACACCCATTTGTTTCCTACTATATTTCTCCCAACAGGTTGTTGAACTAAATTTCATGCATGGTTCTTCTTCATTGAATTCATTTCTTCTTGCATGACCTTCTTCCAATGCTCTTTCTCTAAACTATTCATGGTATCTTTAAATGTGAGAGGATAATCACTAGTAGCTATAAATCCATAGAAATAATGTTGATACCTATTGGGAAGATATCCCTCCCTTCTAGTTCTTCTAGAATGCTCCATTGATTCTTGGACCTCTTCTATGCAAAGTGGAGAATCATGTTGTAAAATTTGTTGATATTCTTTATGCATCTCTTTAGGTACATAAGAAGGCAAATTTTCATCAGGTCTTTTTAGACTGGAAACTCTATATGAAATGTCAAAAGATATTGTTTCTTGAGGATGATAGGGCTGAGCATGTGCTTCACTTGAAGTTTGAACTGACATAGTGCATTCATGCACGCTAACCTTCTATTTTAACTGTTGTTGTAATTCTTATTTTTTAATATATCCAACCATCTTAATTTATTTGAAAATCACATCTTTGCTGAAAACACTTCTATGTTAATCCGAAATCCAAAATTTATTTCCTTTTGTTCCAACAACTTATCCATAACAAAAAGAATGCATTTCTTATATTTTTCATCCTATTTTTTCCTCTTTTCAGTAGGAATATGCATAAATGCCTCACAACCTGTTAGAATTTCACAATAATAGATATGCAAAGTATTACATTAAATATGAAGAGAAGAGTGGAATTGATTGATTTATCTCTAGGATCAACTTTGTATAAATAACAGAGTTGATCATTGAGAGCCATTGGATTACAACAACTCATCAAACCTGATGAAGACACCACTGAGAGTTCTCCTAACACATGGAGGAGTGGAAACTCAAGTGTGTATCCTAATGAAACTTTAGATAATATTCACTTATTCTAACACCCCCACTTAAGTGATACTAGGGGATATTCTACAAATGAGTCCCAACAACGAGGCCTGATTAGGTACTCATGTACAACATAGATAGTTGGTGGAAAAAACCCCTATGGGGAAAAATCAACTATCACCCCTTTGTTTTGAAATGATGGTAAAAACCCAGTGGGAAAAGCCATCAATCAAAAGCAAGGAAGTATGAATGAGACTTTTCTTTGAATGGTGATGATTGTCCTATTTAACAAATAAAATATGAGTCCCATATAGAAGGCCTGATGAGGTACTCATGTACAATATAGTGAGAGGTGGAAGACCTATTTTTCAATGCAGTTGTAACACTCAAATTTTTTCTCATAACTGAAGGTAACGCAGAGAAGGAAATGACTTGGTGAAGATGTCTGCAAATTGATTCTCTGTCAAAATATATTCCAAGTGTATATCCTTCTTTTGAATATGTTTCTTGATGAAGGGCTTGTGTATCTCAATGTGTTTGGTGTGTTGATGCTCAATTGGATTGCATGTAATATGAATTGTGCTTTTATTTTCACACCAAATAGTTATAGGCCCCTTATGGAAGAAACCGAATTCTTTGAAAATTTGATGAAGCCAAAGGGCTTTCTGACTGGCTAAAAATGCTACTCTATATTCTGCCTTTGTAGAATATAATACTATTTTTTGTTATTTCTTGCATAACCAGGCTATTGGTGAAGAACCAAGGTAGAAAACATGTCTAGAGGAAGAACATCTATCATTTACTGATCCTTCCCAATCTAAATCTTTATAGCCAATGATATCCATGGAGTCTCCATTATATATGAGCCCAAAGTGTGTAGTACCCTGCAAATAATGAAGAATTCTTTTAGCTGCTTTCCAATGACTAAAATGAAGATTTATGAGAGAACCTGGATATGAGCCCAACAACATAGGAGATATCAGGGTGAGTATGATTAAGGTATAACAAACTAACTACAAGCTGATGGTATAGAGTAGCATCACAAGGAATGAATGATCAGGAAGTATAGATATGAATGCCAGATTGAAAGGGCGTAAGAGAAGGTTTGCAATCTATCATTTTAAACTTTTGAAGGAGATATTGAGTGTACTTTTGTTGACATAAGGTTATTCCTGCTTTATTTTGTTTTATTTGAATTCCAAGGAAGAAATGTGCTAGACCTAGATCAGTCATTTCAATTTTTTTAGAGAGGGAGTCTTTTATATTCTGAATGTGAGTGAGGTTACTACCAGTGAGAAGAATATCATCAACATAAAGAACAAGAATGGTGATATTTCCTTTACATCTCCAAATTTAAATTGTATTGTCAGACTCACAATGAGAAAACCCGTTGAAAGAAGGAAGGACTCTATATTTTCATACCAAGCTCTAGGGGCTTGCTTGAGGCCATATAGAGATTTTTTATGCCAAAAAACAAGACAAGAGTCTTGAGTAAAACTAGAAGGTTGTTCCAAGAATATTTCTTCTTTTCAATTTCCATGTAAAAAGGTACTTTTTAAATGCATTTGATAGACTGACCATTTATGGGAAGTGGCCAGAGCAAGAACCAATCTAACATAATCCATTTTAGCAATAGGAGCAAAGGTTTTTGCATAATCAGTACTCTTTATTTGAAAAAAATCTTTGGCTACAAGATGAGCCTTGTGTTTATCTATTTTTCCATTAGGCCCATATTTTGTTTTGAAGATCCATTTACAATGAACTAATTTTCTTCCCTTAGGTAAGGGAACTAAATCCCAAGTATCATTTTTTATCAAGGAATAAAATTCATTATCCATGGCATCTTCCCATTCTTTTATAATTGAGGCTTCTTTGAAGGATTGAGGATCAGAGGAAATGGATTGACATACAATACTAGTACCTATGGGGTTGGATGATCTATTTGAAGGAATATTTTGAATGTAGGGAGTAGCTCCTTTAACAATGGTGCGGCCCCATTTTGGTATAGAATAAGGAGTTGAAGGAGTTGAACGACATTGAGAAGGAGTTACATGTTATTCATCTTGATTATCAATAACTAAATTAACCTCAAGTATTGGCTCTTCATAAAATTGAGGTTCTACTATAGGATAAGGCTCAATGGAAGAAGAGGCCTTTAGAGTATCTTTTTGAGGGAATGTTTCATCAAATTGGATATTCCTATGAAATAATACCTCATGAGTTGAGGAATAAAGAAGCGTGTATGCTTTCAATTCTTCACAATAACCAACAAAGATGAGCTTTCTAATTTTCTTATCAAGATCCTTCCTTTTCTTCTTTGGGATGTGAGCCCAAGTAGTACATCCAAAAATATTGAAATGGGAAACATCTAGTTTTAAGCCAAACCATGCTTCTTCAGGGATTATTTGGTCAAGAGCTTTATGAGGTGTGAGATTTTGAATATAATTTATACATTTAATAGCCTCTGCCCAAAAAAACTTTTGGAAGATCTCTTGAATGGAGCATACAATTAGCCATCTCTTTTAAAGTCTAGTTTTTCCTTTCTACAATGCCATTTTTTTGACGATTATGGGAGACAGAATGTTGATGTATTATACCATGATTATAAAGAAATATGGAGAACTCATTACTGCAGTATTCCCCCATTATCAGTATGAATCTTCTTGATTTTGCAAGAAGCTTGATTTTCAACTAAGGTTTTAGAGACTTTAAAGTGGGATAACACATCACTTTTATTTTTGATGAAGTAGACCCAGGACCTTCTAGAAAAATCATCAATAAAGGTAAGAGCATACTTTGCTCCTTTGAAAGATGTTTTAGGAAAGGTCATTAAGTCACTATGGATTAAATCTAGAGAATATGAGGTTTTTAGAGAACTACTTGGGTGGAAAGGATCTTGATTCTACTTTCCAAGATCACATCCAGGACAAAAACCAACACTGGAAGAGACTTGGGGTAATCCTTTAACCATATTATGGGTGCACATATCCTTTAGGTAGTTATAATTAAGATGACCAAACCTTTCATGCCAAATTTGACTTTCAAGATTACTATGAGCCACAAAATAGGAGGCTCCTTCTGGATTTTGAAAGCCTTTGAAGTGGAAAATATGAGATTTATGATCAATATTCCCTTTAGATACAATATAATGAGAGAGTTGAAAATCTCTTATCTCAGCTCTTGTTGGGGAGAAGAGAACAATTTTCCCATTTCCAAAAGTATAAATTTGATAAATGAATAGGAGATTGGTGGCAATGTCTGGAACATATAGAACATTGTTTATAGAGCCACCATCAATGGTTATATCCCCTTTCCCTTTGACAAGGATGAAGGAAGACTCCCCTACTTCTATGCTATGAGTAGAGCTAGAGGAGATATAAGAGAAAGACTTGTCTGAAGCAAACATGTGATGAGTTGCTCCAGAATCTAAGACCCTGTAACTAGAGGAAGCATTGGAGGTTTTTCCTTGAATATTAAGGGATTTTCCTATTTGCTTATTATTTTCTATCTTTTGATCATTTATAGCTGCCTCTAGTTGTAATATTTTCCAACATTTTTTAGCAGAGTGACCATTCTTTTTATAGTGATTACAGGTAATGGGAGTCTTTTCCTTCTTTTTGAATTTTTCTTTAGAGGAGGTGGACGCTAGTAAGGCTTTCGAATAAGAAGAAGATATTTCATATCTAGCAAGTTTGGTTTCTTCCCTAGTTAATCTATCATAAAATTCTTCTAAATAGAGCATTTTAAATGTTGCACCAAGAGAACCTTTAGTAGATATGAAGGTGGTTGTAAAAATTTGAAATACACCATTTAGCTTATAAAGGATTAGATAAATGTATTCTTATTTTATCTCACTCTTCCCACTACCCTTGTATTGAGTGAGGACTTCCTTGAACTTAGTGAGGAAGTCAACAATCCTACTAAAATCTTCAGGAGATAGAGATGTGAGTTTGGCTTCTAATTGCATTGATCTCATCTGATCTACTTTTTCAAACAAAATATTCAATTTCTCCCAAATTTCATAAGGATATTTGCAATCTGTAATATGAAACCACAAAATTTCATGAACATTAGAGATAATAATACCCATAGTTTTGTGCATTTTTCCTTTATAAACAAAGATTTCATATTCTTTATCAAATTCTGGTTGCTTTTCTTCTAACAAATGAGTAGGACCTTTTTGAGAGATAAGATTTAAAATTTTAGGTTTCCAAGTGTGAAAGTTATGAGGGGTGAGAGGTTCAATTGAATTAATCTTTTAAAAGGATTGAATTTTTATAATTAACCAATATATCCCCCCTTAGAACTTCAATTAATTTATTAATGCAAAAGGAAGAAAGAAAATATATGAAGCTTTTCAATATATATTACTCAAAATACCTGCCCTAATGAGAGGAAAACTATAAGTATAATGAGTTTTTAATATTGTTTTCTTTGAGAGATCCAAATCCTTTTATTCTTCACAATACCTGCCCTTACTTGAGGGATACTATAAGTAGAGAGAAGAATTTGGAAGGGTGTTGGGTTGATGCAGGGAAACAATTAGTTTATTTGGGTTTTTCTCAAAAACTTGCCCTTACGAGAGGGAAACTATAAGTTAGAGAGAGACCCAAATAAAAGGATTATAGAAAAAAATTTGCTAGGCCTTTATACCAATTGCCTCAAAAAAATCACCCTTACGAGAAGGAAACTATAAGTTTTTATAGGCACTGATACATGGAATGTAGGCAAAAGATATTTAAAAAAAGAAGGAATTATTTTGAAATCTTGTAAATTTAAATTAATGATTTTTTTTAAAAACACTTAAAAGGAAATTATGGTAGAAACAAAAATTTCTTTTAAAAAATAATCTTATCTATGAAATAAACATGATTATAATGAACAAATATAATTTATAATTGCCAAAGATAAAATTGTTTGTATAAAATAGATGGGCCTCTTAAATGTTTTGAATTTAATAGTAAACCTGAGAAATTTTAAAGTGCATATTAAATCAAATAAAATAAAAAGATAGCAATAATTTAAAGATAGGGACCCCTGTTGAGTGGTGTTTTCACCCAGTTGTGAAAGCACACTCTCCGGTAGGATCTGAGTCCCAAAATCCTCTGCTTGCAAAGAAAATAATTTCTCCAAGGTTCTTGTTATGCTGATTCTTTGATTACCAATGATGTTGTTCAAATGAAATGCTAGGAATACCTTAGGGTTTGCAAGTGGATGTTAACAAGGGGCACTGTGGTTTATTTAATTTGAATTTACAGTGGACTCAAAATGAATAAATCTATTCTAATCTTTAGTTCTGATGGATTTTCAGCTGTTTATTCGAATACAGTAATTAAACTACAGAAAATAAAGTAAGGGTTTGAAAAATAAAGCAAAGTAAATGAAAATAAAACTAAACTACAGTCAGAATGCTGTCATCAATTCGATGAAACCGAAGATAATGAGGTTTTCTCGCATGCAACCTAACCTAATGAACCCTGCAAATTCGCACAATCCAAATAAGCTAGGTGCTGGTTTCTAGGGTTTTAACTGTAATTCCAGATTTAGGCATTCGCATGAAGCAACCAAGCGCACTTGCATTAAACTTCACCTAAAAGCCTTAGAAATCTGGAATGAATGATAAAACATTAAATCATGCATGCACAAAATGACTCCTTCTTTCTCATCAATGAGATGCCAATACTCTGTATTTCGTATTAAATGATGTATCAATTACATTTACAGAATGTTCCAAGCTTAAATATTCCGAGAACAAAAAGAAGGAAATTGCCCAAGTGCAGGCCCGGAATGGCATGAAGCCCTTGTCTCTCGCAACTCGCAAGCAGCAATTTCCAACCCCTTCCTTCAATCCGTGCTTCGGATTTTATCCTATCCGAGTGAAATGGCTCTTCGATTCTCCCTGTGTCGCTTCGCTTCACCTTCCTGCATGTGACCTTTCAAATTCCTGCCTTTTCCTTGCTTTTGATTCATGCTCGATTCTGAAACGCTCGAAATCTACCGCTGCATGTAACGCCCCTGCAACACTGACACCTGTACGCCACGTGTCCTGCATTTTCTATGCCTTTTGTAACGTCTTCCTGTGCAAATCATGACAAAAACAACATGCAGCCTTTTCACCTTCCTAGCCGCAAAAACGCGACATGTCGCGAAATCGCGACATGTCACGATTTCGCGACGCTTCCCTCGTCCGTACGTTTTCAGCCGCTTCTTGTCACGAAATCGTGACCATTATCTCTTTCGTGCCTTCTTTCCACAAACTGTAGCGATTTCGCTACCATTTTTTATTTTGGGCCTTCTCTCCACAAATTGTAGCGATTTCGCTACCGTTTTGACTCTGCACTCCTTTGCGCTCAATGTTGTCGCGAAATCGCGACCATTCCTCCTTCGGACCTTCTTGTCGCAAACTGTCACGATATCGCTACCGCTTTTTCCCTCGGATCACTTTTCTGAAACACGTCGCAAAATTGCAACCATTTCCCCATCCGTACAGTTTGCCGAAACACGTCGTGAAATCGTGACCATTTCTCTGTTTCGTACACCTTGCCGAAACCTGTCACGATTTCGCTACCATTTCTTCGTCCGTACACTTTAGCTGCAATCAGTCGCGAAATCGCGACGCCTTTCCACTTCGAGTCCCTTCTCTGTTTCCTGTCGTGATATCGCAACGTTTTTCCACTTCCGTACACTTTGCCAAAACACATCGCAAAATCGTGACATTTTTCATCAACCGTACATTTCTACAAAACATGTCGCAAAATCGTGACCATTTTCAATTCTAAGCAGTGGCAGCTCCATACGTCACGAAATCGCGAATATTTTCATTCTTGCCTTTCTCTCTCCTGCCTAGGCCGTGACGAAGCAACATGTTGCAATTTCACGACACCCCTTTCATTTTTATCAGTGACATGTCATGATTTCGTGACACCCTTTCAATTCTGCCAACGACATGTCACGATTTCGTGATGCCCTTCAATTTTGCCAGCGACATGTCGTGATTTCGCGACACCTTTTCATTATGCCGACATGTCGCGATATCGCGACAACTTTTTGTTTTTCTTTTCTCTCTCCTTTTCGGCAGCGATGGAGCGACATGTCGTGATTTCATGACACTTTCTATTTTTTGTAGCGATGGTGTGACATGTCGCGATTTCGTGACACTTTCTTTCCTTAGTGCATTTTTGCCCCTTTTTCTTCCTTTTTAGCAACCGGGTCACCGAGATCTTCTCCGCAAGCCTCGCAAAAAGGTGGGTCCCCAATTTTGGGGTGTGTTGTGGATCAACCACAACAAATGGCGACTCTCATTGTCAAATGCTCTTGAGCATTTTAGTAAGAACCCAACCTGAAACATATCACAAACTCGCAAACATGTGTTAGCACATAAGCAATATAACAAATGCCCAAAGATCAGAAGTACATGAATCATCAGAATCATCAAGTATTAGCTCAGTGTGTGCAATGAATTTCTTTCCCTATCATTTGAAATTGATCCACACTCCATTATCAGTTTTGCATGAATGCATATGTGGGATGGTGAATGATTTGTGTACCCTAATGAATGTGCTAGGAGATTTTTGCTTTCATAAAAGGCATGGTCATTCTTCTATTATTATGTACAAGCATTCAAGATTGCCAAACCCTCTTAGGATCCACTAATTCATTACCTTATTGTATCCCAAAGTTGGTTATGAGTCCCTACTATCTCGGAACCCATGTGCAAGTGAATGTGAAATCAGAACTTTGGGGAATCAGACTCCCAACCAACCGAGATGAGAGTTTAACCCTATCCTTACTATTCTGATTTAGAGTTCATTACCTCACTTTAAGCAAAATAATTAAACCAATTATGGAAGAAATGGTCATGCTAGTCTAACCCTCTAGACAATCAGTGGTCTTGTTTTTTAGGCAAGACATGATGCCATGCATGGGCATATCTAACCCCACAATCCAAAACTTATCTTCATTTCTTTGGACCTTGGGGATGACTACCCATCCTTTGCAGAGGACAAGTAGTACGATCCTTACAATCCAAAATAAAGATGAGATGGGAAAAATTTATTTATTTTTTTACTTCTTGGACCTTGGGGATGACTACCCATCCTGGCTAGGGACATGTAGTACGATCCTTACAATCCAAACTTTAGGTGTAAATGGAAAATATTAATTTTGTTGCTTAGACCTTGGGGATGACTACTCATCCTTTGTAGAGGACAAATAGTACGATCCTTACAATCCAAGACTGATTATGAAATGAGACATAAGAGCTTTGGGGAATCAGATTCTCAACCTAAGTGAGATGAGAATTTATACCCTATCCTTACTACTCCATGTGGGTCAAATCAAAGCTTTGGGGAATTGGATCCTCAACCTAAGTTTGATGAGGATTTAACCCTATCCTTACTACTCTGATTTTAGGCTTTAAGCTCTATGGAAGTGGTCAAAACCATTGTTTTAAGGATCATGTTGCATAATAGGATAGACATGAAAAACTTCTTTCGCCCAACCTTTTCCTCCAAGTTAGGTTTTGATCATTTTGCTCAAGATCCTTTTTAATGTATGAGACGTGCTTGGTTCTAGATATCTCAAGACTCAGTTTCCAACCTTAGGATTTACTTACATATATGTTATAACACAACCCTAAGAGGATTTGACATACTTTAATGGCTTGTACCTAAGATGCATATGTAACTAAGATGAGATGTATGTAAGGTGAGATGGAACATGAATGCATTATTTCTTGAATTGCAAATGGAATGATTTGTCATGCAAAACTAACTCTTTCATGCATCACAAAATCAAACAATATAACTTAAGATGTTTATGTTACTTGTGGAGCTTCTACAAGACAATTCCAATATTTCATATTCTCCTAACCTTAAGCATAAGTTGACATCTCAATTTTTTATTTTTATTTTTTATTTATTTATTTATTTATTTATTTTATTTTTTCAAAATTAACACACATGTCAATTGAAATCAAATCCACAACCAAAATCCTAGCTAGACTAACAATCCTAAACAATAAAAACAAAATCTGAAAATCCCCACCAAAACCAAAAGAATAATATCAAAATCTCACAACCTAAGGGCTAAAATAATGCTTTAAAATCTGCCCATTAACCGGTAGCATGAAATCTCTCCCTTCTAAGGTTTTTAGCCTGAAGGTATTCTTCCCAAGAATCTCTCGAAATCTGATATGGGCCTAACCAAAGACAATCAAACTTTTGATGATTCCCTTTTTCCTCATGTCTTTTGTCCCATAGTAATACCAAATCTGAAATTCTGAATGATTTAACTTTGGCCCTTCTGTCAAACCATCTTTTGATAACTTCCTGGTGTTTATTCATGTGATTCATGGCCTCTTCTCTCTTTTCATCAAGGTGCAACAACTGGCTTAACCTGGCTTCAACTTGATCATCTCTCCCCAAGTACTCTTGTATGAAATGTAAGGTCTCGCAACTTCAAATTTGCTTGGAAATATCGGGTCTTGCCCATAGACCAAATGATAGGGAGTATTCCCTATGGACTCTTTCACTCGGTCCTATCTGCCCAAAGGGCAAACTTTAATTGGTTGTGCCAGTCCCGTGGGTTCTTTTCCAGCAACTTCTTAATGGTATTCAACAAATTCTTATTTGAAGATTCGGCCAACCCATTTCCTTGAGGATAATAATTGGATGCAAATTTTAAGCTCACTTTGTTATCATATGCCCAATCTGCAAATTGTGTAGAAATAAAAGCTTTACCATTGTCACTGACAATAGAATCGGGCATTCCAAATCTTGTTATAATTTGATCCTCAAGGAATTTAATCACAACGTCTGTGGTGGCATGTTTAGTAGGAATCGCTTCTGTCCACCTTGTATAGTAGTCTGTAGCTGTCAAAATGAATTTATGAGAATCAAAAGAATTTGGGTTAATAACCCCGATGAAATCTAGTCCCCACTGTGCAAATGGTCTCATTTCAACTACAGGTTGCAACGGCATGGCTGCATTTCTTTCTCTATTTGCAGCCACTTGATAGATATGACAAGATCGTACATGGGCATGTGCATCCTTGAAAATATGTGGCCAGTAGTATCCTGCTCTCAGGATTTGATGTGCTGTAGCATTGGCTGCACCATGACCAGTTCCATGTTTCCCGTGAAATTCCTGCAACACCCTGGCAGCTTCTTCTTTGTTCAAGCACCTCAGGTAGATACCTTCATGATTCTTCCTGTAAAGCACACCAGATTTTATCAGATAATTGACAGACTTAAGCCTTAAAGCTCTTCTCTGTGTTGAATTCAGATTAGAAGGACACTTACCAGTCAATAAAAATTGCACAATATCAACATACCAGTCGTCCTTAGCAATGTATTCTGTATTTGAGCATTGGCCTGTTATTTGCGGATTATTTTTTGCGATCGCCTTCGCCAGTCCCTGTCCTCGAACTAGTTTCATTGGTTGGATTTCGAGATCAAATTCTTGGATGGTTGAAATCCATTTTCCTCTCTTCTCACCTAGTTCATTTTGTAAAAACATGGTCTTGACAGCAGAGTCGGGCACGATGGCAATAACTCTGCTATGTACGATGTAGTGCCTAAATTTTTTCACAGTTTTAAAAAGTGCGTACATTTGCTTATCAAGGATTGAATACCTTAATTGAGCATCTTTCAAGGGGGCACTTAAAAATGCTATGGGTTTTTCGGCACTATCCTCGCCTTTTTGGGTTAAGACACTCGCAAAGGAGTGTTCTGATGCAAAAGCATAAATATAAAAAGGCTTGGAGTAGTCTGGGCTTATAAGGACAGGGGCTCTGGAAATGGCATCTTTGATGTTCTGGAAGGCCACTCTACTTTCCTCGTTCCATTTTACATCCACATCTTTCTTGAGCATCTTGTTCGGAGGTTTGGCTATCTCAAGCAAAGCTAGAGATAAACTTCCTCACAAAATTAACTTGCCCAAAGAAAGATCTCAATTCTTTTTTACTACTCGGGAGAGGTAGGTTTTGGATAGCTTGTATCCTTTCTGGGTCGATGGATATGCCCTCTTTTGAAATGATGTGACCCAACAATTTTCCTTCTGTCACTCCAAAAATGCACTTTTTGGGATTTAAGGAAATTCCATGTTCTCTGCATCTTTGAAGCACTTT
Organism: Wollemia nobilis; assembly: GCA_028583015.1. NCBI lineage: Eukaryota > Viridiplantae > Streptophyta > Pinopsida > Araucariales > Araucariaceae > Wollemia > Wollemia nobilis. The sequence goes on from JAQPPZ010016348.1 coordinate 8,026,076, forward strand.
CTTTAAATCTTTGACATGGTCCTCTCTCTTCTTTGAGAAAACTGGGATATCATCCACATACACGATGATGCATTTGCCTATGAGCCCTTTGAATGCGTAATCCATGGCGCGTTGAAAAGTTGCACCAGCATTTAACAGTCCGAACGACATTCTCTTATATGCAAATGTCCCCCACTTGGTAGTGAAGGCTGTTTTCATCCTCGTCATCCGGATGTATAAGAATTTGGTTGTACCCGGAATATCCATCGAGAAAGGACATCATTTCAGATCCATTTACCATTTGTAGAATTTCATCGATTGATGGCAGTGGATAATTATCTTTTTGAGAGGCTTTATTAAGATTTCGAAAATCTATGCACAGCCTAATCTCTCCACTCTTTTTTCTCATTGGAACGAGGTTAGCCACCCAGGTTGAGTGCCTAACAAGAAAAATGATTTTCGCTTCCAATAATATTTTAACCTCCTTTTCGATCAAAGGCTCCAATAGCGGGTTAACAACTCGTTGTCTTTGCCTAAAAGGCTTGGAGTCTGGCTTCAAAGGGATGGTATGTGTGATAATGTTTTGGTTGTAAGTCTTCAGCTCATTGTAGTTCCAAGCAATACAATCTATGTAATGCTTCAATGCCCGTATTATATTGCTCCTTTCTTCCTCTCGTACATGCCTTTGCTATGTACACCTCCTTTGGATTGTCCGCACTCCCTAGATTAATTGAATCACATGCATCTTTGGGGAGTGGGACTCTTTTTCTTTTCTTGTTCTTGCATTCCATGTCGAACATCTTTTCCAATGAAACCACGTCTTTAGGAATTTTGTTGGATTGATACGCAGTTTCACTTTCATCTTCTCGTTTCATCCTCGCCACCTTTGCTCCTCATCAATCACCTGATTTTCAAAAATACCCGAGTTCGTGACAAATTTGAAAATATGTCTGTCACTTTCAAAAACTTGGAAATTCTTTACATTATCGGGTATTGATGGACAAGGAACCAGTTCAATGGAAAACTTTTTACATCTTCTTATATCAACCGGGTTCAACATGCCCGCGGCGACTGCAAGAGAGTCTGCTATTCGATTTCCTTTCCTAGAAATAAGGGCTATGTTGAATGCATCGAACTCCTCCATGAGGTCCATAACCCTAGTTCTATAAAGGCTCAGTCTTCTGTCGTGGCATGTATACTGTCCTTTGATTTGCTTGACTACCAACTCAGAATCTCCCAAAACCTTCAAGCATTTAACATGTTTGCTCAATGCTAGACGTAAACCAAAGATCAATGCTTCGTATTCTGCCACATTGTTCGTGCAAGGAAATTGCAGTCTGTAAGTAGCTAACAAGGGTTTACCTCCTGGACCAGTGAGCTCGACTCCAGCTCCTGCTCCCTGTCTAGATTTTGATCCATCGAACCTGAGCAACCACGTGTAATCATTTTCCTCGGAAGAGCCACCATGACACGCCTCCTCTTTAAGCTCTTCAACAGCCTCCTCAACATCAAGTGCATAGACTCCTAGTTCTGGCTCAAAAAACTGAACTTCATTCGGCTTGTTAAAATCTGTTATAATCTCTTTAAGCCTCGGTTCGTTTTCCACTCTTATTTGGTTTGCAATTCCCTTCCATGGTAGCCACATATGCGAGAAGTCCGTTGAAAAATAGCCATTCAGAGTTTTCATCCAATCCCTAGCAAGTAGCATTCCATACCTACTTGGGATATTAACCACCAAAATTTCTACAACCTGTTGGACCCTGGGTTCAGAATTCAATTGAATCTTGACATCATATAAGGTCCCTACCACATTTACCTCTCGATCTGTCCAGTTGCAGGACCGTACATTTGGATGAAACAGGCTGCAGACCTAGCATTTTACATATTTCTATAGGCATGAGGTTGCTCGTGGCACCCGTGTCCACCAAACAGTTATGCAAATTCTTACCCGCAATTCTCAGAGTCAGTAAGAATGGCGGGACATCCCTTCTCTCCTTTCGCAAAATAAGGTGGGATTCAACTCCTTTTTCCTTCCACATTGGATCAGGTGAGTTCAAAGCTCTTATCAACGCCTCCTTTTGGCCAGGCAATCTAGCTGCGTCCAAGAATGAAAGGCTAGATTTGGACTTCTTTAGATCCTCCACTATGTCATAGTTTGGCTTTTCAAATTTGATTGTCTTCTGCATGTCATTAGACATTTCTCTTCTGAGTGGAGGGGGAGGATTATTATTTGCCTTAGTGTCTGGAGGAAGAATAGAATTGTTTGGAGGTGTCGATGAGGTTTTAGGGGCTTTAGACTTACTTCTCAAATGGTATCCATGATTCCCCTTTCTGAAATCTCGAAAAGCTTGCACCTCCTATTCCAGAATTTCATCTTCTTCTTCCTCACTCTCACCTTCTTGATGATATACAGTTTCCATCACCATAATATTATCATCTTGATGTTGTGATGGATTCTCATTTGATACCAGTTCCAAATCATCAACTTGTGCCTCAAGACAATGAGTGTATCTAGCAATCTCAGGACAATTCCTCTCATTGTGTTCTTTTGTGTTATGCAACCTGCACCCCTTTTCCCATGCCAAATTTGAAATATTCAAAAGAGAATTGGATTGGCTAGGTCCCGCAGAAGCATCTAATTGATTAGCAATGGGAGCGGGAACTCCCCCATTGTTTGGCTTGGTGTTCCAGTGCCTCCCTCTATTGTTAAAATTTTGATTTGGGTGAGGGGCATGGGACTCATACTTCTGTTGTTGAACCCTGTCATTGCTCAGTTTATGCACTAATTTCTTGAGCTCTTCGACTTTCGAATAAACATCTTTTGGTGGAATCATATTGTTGTTAACCCCCGTTGGATTCGCATAATTAATGGGGTCTTGATTCAACACTGGGGTCGGGTTCTGAGGAATTGGATTCCCGTATGGATTGACACTTTGAATCGGGGTAGGATTTGGAAAAGGAACTATGGCTTGAGGATTGACCTGACTAGTTCCTTGCATAGTTGGTTGACTGTTCTGCAAAAATGCAGGGACAGGTGGAATGGCTGTGATTGGTTGGATTGGAATGGGTGCATACGCGGGTGCTGGTGGATACTGCTGCTGATATGGGAAGGCGTTCATGCTTGGCATTTGTGGTGCCATGAGTTGATTTGCCTGGGGAGCTTGACCATATGGAGCATATTGTCCCATCATAGGCATCTGGGTAAACCCGTAGCCCTGTGGTGTCATTTGTTGCTCGATAGTCATGGCTTCATTATAGGCCAAAGCCAGCGTGGTAACTTGAGGATTGCGCCTTGCAAACATGGCTGTCATGGGGTCCAATGCCCCAAAATATATCTGCAAAGCCACTGCGGGATCAATAGCAAAGTGCCTAATTGCTCTATTATAGCACTTTTGAAATTTCTGATTAAACATTCTGATTGGTTCCCCTTGGCCCCTTTTGCATGTAATAAACTGATTGTAAATAGTTGCAGGATCTAAGGGTGATCTAAATTGATTAACAAAGGCATTTTCCATTTGAATCCAAGAAGTGATTGAACCAGTTGGCAAGCATATATACCACTCATATGCTATTGGATCTAAACTCATAGGGAAAAGTCTGCAGGCCACATCTTCATATTGAACTTGCAGCCTAATTAAAACATCCTTATAAGCTTGGATATGTTCTTCTGCTGTTCTTGGGCCATCTGGTTTGTATTTAGGCAAAAATATTTCAATGTTCTTGGGGATTTCATGGATATCCCCAGCAATATTCAAAGGAGTATTGTTAGCTCCATACCAAGGAGCTGCTGGAGCTTGAGCCATTTGACTCAAAATTGATGAAGACAGACCTACAATAGCAATAGAAATATTACTTACTATAGGCACACTAGGGGCAACGGATATTACTGGCGTAGGTCCACTCGATGTTCCTGGAGAAAACAGGTCTTTCGTGACTGGTGAACTTACGACTTGCTTGGCTTTACTCTTGGGAGTACCAGTAAGGTCATGAAAAATGGTTTCCCTGGTTGTTTGGGACCTGGTTGCAATACGCCGTGGTGGGTCCAGCCTACCTGATGAAACCCTCGGCTATTTCGAAGAAAACCTGCAACAAAAACAAAAATAGTGTTGCAGTTTAGCCGTCTGTGAGATTTATTAAATGATTTCAAAATTAAATCAAAAACAAATTATTCAGGTATGAAAATTAAAATCAAAATAAACCAATTCGGGCCCTCCTTCTAGCGCCAATCTGTTGAGTGGTGTTTTCACCCGATTGTGAAAGCACACTCTCCGGTAGGATCTGAGTCCCAAAATCCTCTGCTTGCAAAGAAAATAATTTCTCCAAGGTTCCTGTTATGTTGATTCTTTGATTACCAATGATGCTATTCAAATGAAATGCTAGGAATACCTTAGGGTTTGCAAGTGGATGTTAACAAGGGGCACTGTGGTTTATTTAATTTGAATTTACAGTGGACTCAAAATGAATAAGATCTATTCTAATCTTTAGTTCTGATGGATTTTTAGATGCTTATTTGAATACAATAATTAAACTATAGAAAATAAAGTAAGGGTTTGAAAAATAAAACAAAGTAAATGAAAATAAAACTAAACTACAGTCAGAATGCTGTCATCAATTCGATGAAACCGAAGATAATGAGGTTTTCTGCATGCAACCTAACCTAATGAACCTGCAAATTCGCACAATCCAAATAAGCTAGGTGCTGGTTTCTAGGGTTTCTACTGTAATTCCAGATTTAGGCATTCGCATGAAGCAACCAAGAACACTTGCATTAAACTTCACCTAAAAGCCTTAGAAATCTGGAATGAATGATAAACATTAAATCATGCATGCAAAAAATGACTCCTTCTTTCTCATCAATAAGATGCCAACACTCTGTATTTTTGTATTAAATGATATATCAATTACATTTACAGAATGTTCCAGGCATAAATATTCCAGAACAAATGAAGGAAATTGCCCAAGTGCAGGCCCAGAATGGCATGAAGCCCTTGTCTCTGCAACTCTGCAAGCAGCAATTTCCAACCCCTTTCTTCAATCTGCGCTTTTGGATTTATCCTATCTGGAATGGCTCTTCGATTCTCCCTGTGTCGCTTCGCTTCACCTTCCTGCATGTGACCTTTCAAATTCTTGCCTTTTCCTTGCTTTTGATTCATGCTCGATTCTGAAACGCTCGAAATCTACCGCTGCATGTAACGCCTCTGCAACACTGACACCTGTATGCCACGTGTCCTACGTTTTCTATGCCTTCTATAACGTCTTCCCATGCAAATCATGACAAAAACAGCATGCAGCCTTTTCACCTTCCTAGCCGCGAAAACGCGACATGTCGCGAAATCGTGACATGTCGCGATATCGTGACGCTTCCCTCGTCCGTACGTTTTCAATCGCTTCTTGTCGCGAAATCGTGACCATTATCACTTTCGTGCCTTCTTTCCACAAGCTGTAGCGATTTCGCTACCATTTTTTATTTTGGGCCTTCTCTCCACAAACTGTAGCGATTTCGCTACCGTTTTGACTCTGCACTCCTTTGCGCTCAATGATGTCGCGAAATCGTGACCATTCCTCCTTCGGACCTTCTTGTCGCAAACTGTCATGATATCGCTACCGCTTTTGCCCTCGGATCACTTTGCCGAAACACGTCGCGAAATCGCGACCATTTTCTCCTTCCGTACAGTTTGCCGAAACATGTCGCGAAATCGTGACCATTTCTCTATTTCGTACACCTTGCCGAAACCTGTCGCGATTTCGCTACCATTTCTTCGTCCGTACACTTTAGCTGCAATCGGTCGCGAAATCGCGACGCCTTTCCGCTTCGAGTCCCTTCACTGTTTCCTGTCGCGATATCGCGACGTTTTTCCGCTTTCGTACACTTTGCCAAAACACGTCGCGAAATCGTGACACTTTTCATCATCCGTACGTTTCTGCAAAACACGTCGCGAAATCGTGACCATTTTCAATTCTAAGCAGTGGCAGCTCCATACGTCGCGAAATCGCGACGATTTTCATTCTTGCCTTTCTCTCTCCTTCCTGGGCCGCGACGAAGCAACATGTCACGATTTCGTGACACCCCTTTCATTTTTATCAGTGACATGTCACGATTTCGCGACACCTTTTCAATTTTTCCAGCGACATGTCGCGATTTCGCGACACCTTTTCAATTTTGCCAGCGACATGTCGCGATTTCGCGACAACTTTCAATTTTTCTTTTCTCTCTCCTTTTCGGCAGCGATGGAGCTACATGTCGCGATTTCGTGACACTTTCTGTTTTTTTGCAGCGATGGCGCGACAGGTCGCGATTTCGCGACACTTTCTTTCCTTAGTGCATTTTTGCCCCTTTTTCTTGGTTTTTAGCAACTGGGTGATTGAGATCTTTTCTGCAAGCCTGCAAAAAGGTGGGTCCCCAATTTTGGGGTGTGTTGTGGATCAACCACAACAAATTTGCTAGGCCTTTATACCAATTGCCTCAAAAAACTCACCCTTACGAGAAGGAAACTATAAGTTTTTATAGGCACTGATACATGGAATGTAGGCAAAAGATATTTAAAAAAAGAAGGAATTATTTTGAAATCTTGTAAATTTAAATTAATGATTTTTTTTAAAAACACTTAAAAGGAAATTATGGGAGAAACAAAAACTTCTTTTAAAAAATAATCTTATCTATGAAATAAACACGATTATAATGAACAAATATAATTTATAATTGCCAAAGAGAAAATTGTTTGTATAAAATAGATGGGCCTCTTAAATGTTTTGAATTTAATAGTAAACCTGAGAAATTTTAAAGTGTATATTAAATCAAATAAAATAAAAAGATAGCAACAATTTAAAGATAGGAACCCCCTTTTTTTATAAAGCAATTTTAAGGATTTAATGTAATTTTCTCTTAAATTAACATTTAAAAAAATATAATCTCATAAATTTACTTGAAATAAAGAAAAGGCATAGATGTAGATAGACAAAAGAAATCACAGCCCCCTTAAATGATGGACCAATTGAGTGCAAAAATTGCACTCATCCCCTCCCCAAAAAAGAACTTTTATTAAAAATTTACAATATGTGTCATTTGTCATTTTTGTGGAGAGCCACAATAATTAATTTGAGGCCTTCCAAAAAATGTAGACAAAGGAACTTCGAAACACCATGATTCGAAGGAATTGAATGCTAACAAAAGGAAATGCGAAAATAAAAATTTACAAACTTTCGGCCTGAAACAACAAGTGGCGAAAAGCGAAACCAGGGAACGTGGAGAGAGTAAACCGTCGAGAGAGAGGTCACTATGGTGTTACCCCAGAGAAAGAGATAAGGATGAATCCTTAGCTCTCAAAACACATAACACTGCAGAAATCATTGGATAAATTAGCCCTAGCTCTCTAAACACGTAATGCTGCAGAAATTGTTAGATAAAATAAAACAATGATGATTTAAAAAAAAAATCAATAAGCATTTTCAAAATAAAGAAAACGTTTTGGAAACCATATGAAAGTAGTAAAATATTTCAAATAAATGTGTCGTTGCCTGTGTTAAAACCGAGAGACCTGCAGAATACGTTAAAAGGAGATGCCTCTTCCTAAAGCGCCATATGGGTGAAAGTTAGAGCGCTTCCTGGACAAAGAGGGAACCTGCAAAATACGACTAAAAGGAAGGAGCACAATTTCACATTCACTTTAGACAACAAAAATAATCATAAAGAAATAATCTTTTGAAATGAACTACAAGGAGATTGATATAAATACCGACTAAGAGAGAGAGCACCAGTGGAAAATGACTCCGAGAGGAAAAACGAACTAGACGGGCAAATGGGAGACATCTAAATTCAACGTTGAGTGTGCCAGAGAGATTGTTAGAGGTCCAAGTAGTAACGAAACCAAGAACTCTTATTAATCCACCACAAACCCGTGACTCAATGTTAATTGATAATAGCACCAACGAGAGCGCCAGACCCTCTCTAATGTCGATATTATGAATTTAATAATAATACATAGCACCAGAGAACTTTGAGGTCCAACGTCGAGAGCACTAGAGATATTTGAGTTTAATAATAATGAGTGAAGGATTTAATTTTCTCCACGAGCAAATAAAAGAAACTAAAAAAAAATCTCTAAGATAACACTTGGAGTTAATCTGAGATTTTTGCTATAAGTATAAGCGGAAAAAAGGGATATAACTAGAAATGTGGGCCTCTAAGTGTTAGAATAACATGAATACATTGAGAAAAAAATAAATAAAGAAAATAAAGAGGCTATTTTCCTTTGAAAAAAAAAGGTGAGAAAAGCGCCTTCACATAGGGTAAACCGCGTGTTTTAAAAAAATGAAATAGCTATATTTTATTAAAAGTTTTCTTCAAGCACAAAATCAATATAGATATGAAATAATATGTAACATATATAAAAATAAATATGTTGAAAGAGTAAAAAAAATAACAATGGATAAAAGGAGACTAATGCAAACTTTGAAATTAGATAGCCAAAAAAAATATTATTCAAAGTAAATGAATCAGATCCTAGAACCTTCAAGAGAGAATACTAGCAAAATCTATCCTGCTTCGGTACCATGTTAGAATTTCACAATAATAGATATGGAAAGTATTACACAAAATATGAAGAGAAGAGTGAGACTGATTGATTTATCTCTAGGATAAACTCTGTATAAATAGCAAAGTTGATCATTGAGAGCCTTTGGATTACAACTCATCAAACCTGATGAAGACACCACTGAGAGTCCTCCTGACACATGGACAAGTGGAAACTCAAGTGTGTATCCTAGTGAAACTTAAGAAAATATTCACGTATTCTAACACAACCAAAACCCCCCAGGTGATATTAATCATTTTATCCCACTCTAGGCCTCTTCTGGTGTCTTATCATTCAATGTAGTGCACAATGATAAATTAACCAAATAGCTAGTAGTTAAAATTAAATTTAACAATAAGCTCCTCATATTCTCTAACCGTGTTCTATTCATTCTCTATGCTAATATTTTTTGTTGATGAAAATAAGATGTAGTCTTTTGTCTAGAGATACCTTTCTGCTTGAATATCTCTTCAAATTCAGTAGAAAAATATTTTCCTCCATTGTCACTATGCAATATTTTAAGTTGTCTGCCTGTATGCCTTTCTACATTAGCAACAAACCTTTTAAAATGATCGAGGATGTCACTTTTTTTCTTCAAAAATACAGTCCATATTTTTTTGTTGTGATCATCAATAAAAGTGGTAAAATACAATGCACTACCAATAGATGGAGTATCCATATGACCACAAATGTATGTATGAACAAGATCTAAAGTATATTTAGATCTATGTGGGTGATAAGAGAAAGTTACCCTTTTTTTTTTTCCCATCACACATGATTCACAAAAGTTTATAGTGTTGGAGCTAATATTCTTGAGATCATGCACCATGCCTTTGTTGACCAACTGCTTTAAGTTAGTTTCTCCTAGATGGCCAAGTCTTATGTGCCAAAGAAGATAATCTCCAACATCTGTTTCATCATTTTTCTCAGTTGCATTAGCTTCTTTTACAGATAAAACATTGCAATAACTTTTCTCACAAGGGCTGACGTCTAGTTTAAATAAAGTGCATTTCTTCTTTCCTCTTGCAAGCACTAGTGCACCTTTTATGAGCTTGCATCCTTCTTCTGAGAAGGTAACTGTTACTCCTTTTTCAGCCAGTTGTCCAACTAACAGAAGATTTCTTCTCAACTGAGGGATATATCTAATTTTTTGTAAATACTTGACTTTTCCATCTGAATCCTTCACAAGAATTGTACCTTCTCCTTCTACATCACAAAATGCATTATCACCCATATAAAATTTTACACCATTTACCTTTTATAATTGACAAACCACTCATGATGTGTGGAAATATGCTCCTGAATCTATAATCTAGTCTTCATGACACACTTCAATTGACAAATAAGAAAAGCAAGAAACATAGAAGATTTTTCATTTACAACTTTATCAGTTTTTTCCTTCTGTTAGCTTTTCATTCTTCTTTTTAACAAGGAACAATGATATACTTTTTTTTTTTTTTTTTTTTTTTTGGTGACAGTAGTAGTCACACGTTTCATGCCAAATCTAGACATGACGTGTAAACCATGATAGCAAAGTGGTTGAATTCCAGGTTTCATGCCAAATCTAGACATGACGTGTAAACCATGATAGCAAAGTGGTTGAATTCCATGGTCCATCATTGCACGTTTTCTTCACTTGATTTACAATGAGAAATTCTATTTAAAAAACGTGAATGCTACACTTCAGATAAATAAAAAAAATTGCAATTCTACAGATATATGGCACCGTCACTGTCAGTTGGATTTTTTTACATAAAGACATTTGCTCCCCCTTTTCTATATATAGTTTTAACCCAAATAAAATGTAGTGGGTTGGTATACATTGAGATCATGGTAGCTAAGAATTTGGTTCTACTAACTACAATCGGAGAGATTGAGCCAACCGGTCATCACTGATTGAATGAGAAACCCAGCCAGAACACGAAGCTGAAAAAGCTAAAATGTGGGAATCAATTGCAATCAGCATTTTCACAGGAAAATGATTAATAAATTTTAGTGGAGTTACCATCTTCAGTTCTTTTCACAGGAAAATGATTAATAAATTTTAGTGGAGTCACCATGTTCAGTTCCAGAGGACTGATAGGTGAAAATAATTTAAAAGTAAGCTTCATACATTGAAATCTTTATTATGCATGTTCTCTTCGTTATTGCAAAGCAAGTGATTTGCAATGGAGGAGATGTCTGATAAGGAGGTCGAAGGATTGAGTTTGTGGGTAAAGGATGGGTCGCTTGATTTCAAAGGAAGGCCTGCTTGCACTGCAACGACCGGAGGGTGGAAGGCCTCTCTCTTTATTATATGTAATTCTTCCTATATTATGCTATACTATGTATTTGTTTTTATCAATTATGTAAGCTTGACTCTAAGGGTTGGCTCATATATGCTGTGTGCAGCGTTAGCGTTGAGCGAGAAGATAGCTGACTTTCTAGTTTTCTCCAACATGATAACGTATTTGACAAAGGCCATGCACCAGGGGATGGCTTCCTCCGCTAATAATGTCAACAATTGGATTGGTGTCACCTCAATTTTGCCCCTGGTGGGAGGCTTTCTAGCGGATTCATATGTTAGCAAATATTGGATGGTGGTTGTATCCTCTCTTATTTGTCTCTTGGTAAGTAAATTTTATCGTCTTCTAAGGATCTATAGATCCCAGACATACACGAGTTAATCGAGTGTATCAATCTTTTTGATAAAAATGCCGATAATTTTTGTTCAGATTTGATAGTGATTGTAAGGGTGCAGGGTCGGGAGTTATTGACAATGGCTGTGTCTGTTCCATCCCTGAAACCACCTCCATGTCCTCCAAAGGGCCCCATATATTGTGGCAATGCCTCCTCGGTGCAAATTGGACTGCTCTTCTTTGCTCTCTACATTCTTTCTGTTGGTTCAGGTGGGCACAAACCTTCCACCGCATCTTTTGGTCTTGATCAGTTTGATGAGCAAAATCCCAAGGAAAAGTTGCAGAAGCATTCCTTCTTCAATTGGCTTTTCTTCATCTTTTCTTGTGGAATTTTTCTGGCTACAACAGTAATAGTCTATGTGCAGGAAAATATGAGCAAGGGGGCAGGTTTTGGGTCGGTGACTGCTGCATTTTGTGTTTCTCTTGTGGTATTTTTATGTGGAACGACATTATATAGACATAAGCGTTCTTGTGGAAGCCCTATTACTAGCATTGTAGAGGTATTCGTTGTAGCTACACGCAACCGCCACTTGGAGCTACGCTCTGATGCAGGCAGGCTTGCTGCATGAGGATTTTAATATGAGCTCCGAACACCTTGAGCACACTGAAAATTTCAGGTAAGTACACTAGAATAGAACCTGGGCATACATACATATATGGATACAGATATTGTTTAAAGTCTATGAATATTGAAATAGATTTCTGAGCTCTTATTCTTACTGAGAGATGGTTAGACAAGGCTGCAATAAACTAAGTATCAGGCAATATGAACGCTGAAGCAGCAGAATACAACCCTTGGAAACTTTGAACAGTGACCCAAATAGAAGAAGCCAAGCAGATCCTCAGGATTATACCCATCTGGCTAACTTGCCTAATATTTGCAACTGCTCTCACACAGCAAGGAACATTTTTTATAAAGCAGAGTAGCACCATGGATAGGAATATAGGTTCCAATTTCAAGGTGCCAGAGGCTTCTGTCTTAGCTATCGGTGTTTTATCAAACATGTTGTTCTTACCGCTCTACGACATGGTTCTGGTACCAGCCGCTAGGAGACTTAGCGGCAATCAGAGAGGCATAACCATTCTGCAAAGATGTGGTGTGGGTTTTTTTTTGTCTGTTCTCAGTCTGGTTGTTGCAGCGCTTGTAGAGGTCAAGAGACTACAGACTGCAGAAAAGAATGGGTTGCTAAAAAAACCGCATGAAGTGAATCTTCTAGGCGTTTTTTGGCTAACTCCACAGTATGTATTGTTTGGGATTTCTGACGCATTTACTTTAGTGGGCATGCAGGAATTCTTTTACTCTGAAGTACCAGATAAAATGAAAACCTTGGGGATGGCCCTTTTTATGAGTGTGATTGGAGTTGGCAGCTTCCTATGTAGCTTTCTCATCACCATAGTGAAGAAAATCAGTGGCAATCTTAACAATCCTTGGTTTGTTGATAATCTGAACAAGTGCCATATGGACTATTTTTTCTGGTTGCTTGCCTTTCTCAGTGGCATCAATTTGTGCTTGTTTATGTTTTTCGCAAACAAGTACAGATATAAGAAGACTGCAACTGATCTGCAAGTTACCAGCAAATCACTCGAAGCAACCAAATATGATGCAGCAGGTGAAGTAGCAAATATGAACGTCTGAACTGCCCAACATGTGCTTGGACTACATGCTTGCTCCACTGTGATTATATACAGAGGACCTTTTTTCTCGCTTGTTAGGATGGTAGTGTGGAGGCTTGTTTATAAACTCTATGTTTTTTAGTGCATTAAACCTTCTGTGTCTATTGTGTACTTAATGGCGTTAGCTTGTGGACTAGATTGAAATGAAGCATTGTGTGGAAAGTAAACTCCAAGACTTTTGTGGGACTGCTTGATCTGTGGCAAGGTTACAACTTACTGTTTCAATACACGTACCTTTGTATGAGATTCGTTTTAAGCCCTGTTCAAGGAAGTGTGTAATCAAACGGGTTTTTTTTTTTTTTTTTTGTCCTGAGGATGATAAGCACAGGACCTTACAATAATCCTTGAATGGATGTGACCTTTTGTATACGAGCTGTCTTCACTTACCATTTCATTTAGTTAATATGTTAGGATTATAAACGAATATCAATACAAAAAAAATATTATTTAAAAAATTGTTTTTAATGTAGAAAAGTATTTATTATTTTTGAACAACGGATGTTTTATGTCGGTGATTTTTATCTCTATATAATAAAAAGTTAGGATAAAGGATAAGTTTTTATGAATTTTGTACTTATTATTTTAAAATCTCCTTATAAAATCAATTTTTATATTTAAATGTAATATATATAAAATAATAATAATAGTTTGTATTTAATTTATATTTTAACTTATTATTTTACCAACTTTTATTAAATTAATTATATATAATAATTTATATTTATTTAATTTAGAACATTTATTGATGCAATTTAAATATACTATAAAATTAACAATATAAAGATAATTGTCTTTAATATAAAAAATATTAATTTAATTTAATTTTTTTTTTTTTATGGGAACCCTTTTATATACAACATATCCGCATCATGTGAGGGGAGAGATTTGAACCTGGCCTCTCCATAACTGGAGAATTTTAACTACGCACTTGCTCTCCAACTAAGGGGATCTTTTAAGATTTTAAAAACATAATAATTCATTTTTAAGTTAAACTTATAGCTTTTCAATCAATACTTGTATATCACACTAATTTTATAGATATATGATTTAGGTGTAACATGGAATTTAATAATATTGGGATTTTTTTAAATATTTATGTTATTGTTTCAAAAATAAAAAGATATCTCTTTTGTATTTTTAGAAATGTCAAATAAAGTAAGATGATTTATATCAATATTAGAAATGTCAAATAAAGTAAGATGATTTATATCAATATTTTCTTGGAGATGTTGCATATGGACGAAGAGAAATTAAACCATGAGGATATATCTATTTTGTATTTTAATACATTTTCTTATCAAAAGTTTTAGTTTTATTTTTTTGATAAGGGTGGAAGAAGAGGTTTTGAAAAGAGCCCCAAATAATTTACAAGAGATAAACCATAGGCACTAATCAATCACAACTTCAAAAACACATAATATGGCATCCTATAAAACCAAAAATGTTAAAGTACAACAATCAACAAAGAGAATTATTCTACCAATACCATAAAAAATATCAGCCCAAGACAACAAAATAATCATAAGTACTTGGAAAGATACCTGAAACACACAATCTCAAACTTATCCACTAGCCATAGAGTCTGCTCTACTTTTAATATCTTCCAAGTGGGAGATATACTCCTCAAAATTATAGGCTAAAGCTGGCTCAATCTCAATTCCAATTCTAACATGTTAAGGATCAGTTTCAGCCTTCCAATTAAAACATCAATAGCCCTATCTAGAAAGACATAATAAATAGTTCCATAAATAAAATCACACTCTAAATTTTTATTCATTCTTGCAAATTCAAATAATCCAAGGAGAGAAATCCTGAGCTCAGACATGAAGCCCATCCTAAGAAATATCGAGATTCACCATATAATTGGCCCCACTAATACCTTCTCTATAGATGTGAGTAAAATATACCTTTTCCATGTATTCAATCAATTTCTAGGCTTCCTCAAACATATTAGCATTATTCCAGTTGACGTGTGAACTATTTTCTAGTATTTTTATCACATTGAGGGAATCCCCTTATTTGATAAGTTTCTTGTCTTAGAGCTCATTCAATTTCTTAATTCCTTGGTACATGGTTCAAACTTCAACAAAATGGTTTGATTGTGTTCCCAGAGCTTTAGAAAAAATTCATAGTCTTATCATTCTCATCCCTAATTTTCCCTATCAGGCTAGGGTTACCTTTTGCAAATTTAACTTAAGCCAACCTTCAAGAGGGATATTCCTTTTAGAATTTTCTCTAGCATTTTTTGCAACAGGAAAAACCTTACCATTAGTAGGAGATAAATTCCAGTCCTTAGTAATTCTACCTTCTTGTTCTAATTCTTCAATTCCTTCCCAATTAAAAATCTCCACATTTTCTTCCATGAGAAAAATGATTTTATCTACAACTAGCATACTGTCCTTTTTTTCTCTTTAAATATACGGTCATTTATTTCCTTCCATACTCCCCATAAAATAAGAGGAAGACTGAGGTTCCAAAGTATTTGTAATAATTTACTTTTAAAGGGTGAGCACCATTGTAGGTAAAGATCCACTAAGAAATATCATAAAATCCAATCTATTTAAAAATTTCTTAGAATAACTGAAAGGACTTCCCCAGTAAAATGACAATGAAGACATAGGTGATTCTCATTATCTAGACCTCTTTCACAAAGACTATAGTGATTAGGAAGATGAAAACCTCTTTTTGGTAAGTTATCCAAAGTTAACGTTCTATTTTGGACAACCAACCAATAGAAGAAAGAAATACTAGGGATAAGGTTTTTCACCAACTTCTTAGAGACTGGAAGTCATCTCATTTCTTCCTTTTGAAGTAAATGATAAAGCAATTTAATTATATAGAACCATTTATTAGAAGGATTCTCCCACCTAGAATCATCAACATCTTTGCTCGTTAGGGTATAAACATGCAACAATCTATTTAATATTTGAGCCATTTGAATATTCCTTTGATCCTATCCATCAACCTATTTAATATTTGAGCCATTTGAATATTCCTTTGATCCTATCCATCAACGTGAATGTGTTTGCATAACGATCTACCATTCTCCCACATGATGTAATCATGAACACAAATTCCAATTTTTTTAGATAACTCCTACTCAAATCATCCCAAATTCATATCATCCTTAGGGAAAAATTTATCAACCAAGCATCATTCAAAAAGTAAACATGTCTTCCATTCCCAATCCTTCATCTGCTTCCCATTTGTAACAAGGGTCTTGTCATTTGTAAAATGTCCAAAATATTGAACTGATGGGAAAGTCCCTCTCTACCATAAATTTTATATCCTTAAGGTATTGAGCTTGAAGAATTTTAACCCAATCAACATCTTCCCCCTTTTCCAGTTTTCATCCTATTGCTCCCTGAGTTTTCTTAAACCAATCCCTCGTCTCCTTATTTTCGTAGACAAGATCCCATGTCACCAAAGGAATTATTTTTCTTTTCTCTAAACCCAACCATAAGAAATTTCTTTGCATTTTAATCTTATCACAAATCTTAGTAGACATCTTAAAGAGAGATAAAAATAAACAAGAATACTTTGGATTGAATCTTTCACCAACTGAGATTTCTCTCTTGGCTCATCAAAGCCCTTTTTCAACCATCTAGTTTCCTAAAGAAAACATTTATTTACTTGACATCCTTTTTCCTTGTTTAATTAATTAAATTTTTAATTAATTAGGTTAGCTTAAATTATTAATCCTTATATATTGTAAAAAAAAAATTTGTCATAAAGAGGAATGGACAATGTTTCCATCATATTATCCCTATGTGCATGGTTTAAAATCTAGAAAGCTATTACTATACCCATGTCCTACCTCAATAAACTTTTACTCCAAGTGAGGGGAACCTCCTAGGGGCTTGGGATTATAACTGCCTAGCAAACATAGTTAAAACTTGTTGACCTACTACCTTCATCCAGTAGTACATATTTCTAGATGGTATTTTAATAAACTACATTATCATGACATTATAGTAAACCATATTATCATGGACCACCCTTAGTGTAGGGGCATTCATCCTAACACATGGATTTGAATTTGAGTTACAAATTGATTATGACAAGCCATTTATATTTTAATATTTATTAGAATAATAAGATTATAGTTTATTTATTTATTTATTTATTTATTTATTTATTATTTTTTTATTTTTTTATTACATAAATGAATTGTTACAATCACAATTTTTAGTAACTGTTGTGTTCAAACTATGAGCAAAGGCTTCCAACACACCCATCGTCTCCTAATGGTAACCCAGACAATTTTTAGTAATTGTTGTGTTCAAACTATGAGCAAAGGCTTCCAACACACCCATCGACTCCTAATGGTAACCCAGACGCACAATCTGGTTCAGTCAGTTTGGTTCAACATATGGCATGAAGGAAAATAGATCACCATCATCAGTATTATAGTTTACTTATTATTAAAAAAGAATTTTTTTCTCATTCATAACACCTTAGCTAGAATAAATTTTGAAAAAATGTTAATATTAACTCTAAACATGAACCAAAACAAACATGAACAAACTTTGTGTTGGAATTTCAACATAAACCTAAAAAGACATTGAATTTGAATATGAACATAAATATAAATATAAATATAAATATAAATAAACATTGGTTCTTAACATCAAACATGAATAAAATTCAAAATTAAACTTGAGCATAAGTGAATTAGGTGAGCTTGGATATTAACATGAAAAACAATGAACCATTTACTTCAATGTGAGAATGGCAGAATCATAAAATTAAACTTGTGTTTGATTCAAACTTTGGAATCAAAATAAAAATGAATAAACATTAGATTAAAATTTACATGGGCGAGCTTTCAACTTGACTTGAGATTGAATATTGAATTTAACATTGAATTCTAAAAATCAAGTGTTGAGAGATTGAAGCTATATACTTACATTTTGAACTCTAAATTTGTTGCATAGAGATGACTCTATATTTCAAATTTTAGTTTTATATTCATTAAAGCCATATTTTATATTTTTAGAGTTGCATTTTATATAGAGTTTTGAAACATAGTACTCAAAATATAGAAACTAAACAAGTCCATAAATGTATTTAAAATCTTACATAAAAACATATATGTTATAATACTATGTCAATAAACATATATGGTATAATATCATGTCAATACGTATATGGACAAGATGTACAAAAATTAAATAAAACAAGCAAAATTGAGTAGTAAATGATTTCATATCTATTAATTAAAAAACTATATAATTATTAGCAATAATTTTCAAATCATTTTCATATAACTATAAAAAATTTATATGTATGAATTCATAGTCCTTCAATATTTGTTCATATCAAATGATTTTAATTAGGTTAACATATAATTCAATTATTTTCAGACATAGGCCATTATATAAGAAAACATTAAGATAAATTTATTATAAATAAACACAATCATTTTATATATTTTTATGATGACCTAGATTGCATTTTTTATATAGTGTATCATTGTTCAAACTAAAGGTCATAAAGATTAAAAATATTTAGAAATTAAGTTTTGATAAAAATTTACCTTATGTATACATCTAAAATAAAGTTCAATTTGATCATCCAATTAGGAATCTATGTTTATAGAACCACAATAAATGTGAATTTCCCATATAAATCCTAAATGTCTATATGTTTGACTAAAAATGATTCTAATTTAACTACAAAATACTATACTTGAGAGATTAGTTCATTTGTTTCAATAAAATTTAAAAATAATTTAAATAGAACCAAAAAATATTTAGACCTTTGAATAAAATTAAAAAACACAAGTTAAATATGCCTTTCAAATAGATTTGAGGTTTTCTTACACAAATGCTTGGTCTTCTTGCACAAATGCTTAGACTTCTCCTTTTATCCCTTATTTCATCCCTATGTCACATAATATTCATATTTTGATTATAACACATGTCTCTAAAAAGTTATTCACAGGTCATATTATTTGTCATTCAATTGCAATGTTATATTTTTATTTTTCTATATTAGTTTAATCCTTAGAAAGAATGTTAGAAATTAAACAAATAGTAATTTAAGAGTGATGCCATGTACAATTGTCAATATAAAAAAAAATTCTATATTATTTTAATCCTTAGCAAGAATGTTAGAAATTAAACAAATAGTAATTTAAGAGTGATGCCATGTACAATTGTCAATACAAAAAGTAGAAATTATAAATTTAATATATGTTTTCTCACATATATTAAAATGATATTTAAAATACTATATTATAACGTAGCTTCATCTTGGAATTTTTTTGTAATAAAAATTTAACAAAAGTAATTTTTCAATGAAATTACTAGTTGAAGTTAAATTCTCTTTCTCTTATAAGAATGATATTAATATGTTTCTCCTCTTTGTAGAGAAATTTTTATAAGGAAACATTTAACTCATAGTTATTCAAATCTAAATTTAATCTTTTTTTTTTCAGCTTTTTGCATGTATACTAGAGGAATCAATAACTTGTTATATTTTTCACCATCTCTTCATGGTTTCAAAACTGCTCTAAACTTTTAACATGCCCTCTAGTACTTTACCAATTTGACCTATTGTTTTTAATTACATTACATTAAAAAAAAATTACATTATAGTTGTTGGATTTCATAATACTTTCTAGAAATAAAAATACTTAATAATAACATTCACCACAAAAAATAATAATAGACAAAATGAAAATAGTGACAAACAAAAGAGAATAGAGGGGTATCCTTGGGCATGCAATGATAAATTGTAGGATTACAAATCAACATAATGAATCCAGTGGCTAAAAAGTATTTATACTAGATACACAATGGATTACAATAATTATATAACATTTAATTCTAGTTGAGATAACATAAGCCCTTAATGTTAATTACAAGTTTAATTATAATTTATGAGGTTAACTATGTTGGTGGTCTAACCAATGTTTCTAGGGCTAAATACATCAAATCATTATATAGTGATTATGCATAGGCTTACATAGGGTAATTCACTACTTGTAGACTTACATAAATATTAAATCACATACTATCAACCTTGGTCCATCAAGTCATATTACCAATATTCTAATACCCCTCCATAATTTAAATTGGAGACCAAGGAGAGAAGGTATTAGAGATGATAACATATCCATTTATAATGTATGCTTGAACGGATAGGATCATATAGATCTATTGCTATCTAAAATATTATCAATTCCACCAATATAGGTCCTCACACCTACAAAAATTCATTAAATAAATACCACAAAAGTGAGGAGCTCAAAAAATCATGCAATATAAAAAATGGGCACAAAAACCATTCTATATACAAAATTTATGGCCTTTGAATTTTTTAGTTTATTACTAATAAAATATAGTGAAAATTAATTCCAAACATTAGAATAAATCAATAAATAAAAAGCTACCATTTCTTTTTCATTGAAATTTATGTATCATTGTGTAAATGGGATGAATGATTGGATTTTGCATGTCATAAATTGCTTAGTTTTATATTCAACACACACAAACACATATTTGCATGCCAATTGGATACACATAGACTACAATTTAATATTAATTATGATGTCGCTATTGGCATCATAAATAAGTGTAAGGTGGGATTTGAATCATAAAAAGTGTAGAAGGGAGTGTTTGAGGATTTTTATCTATTTAATTCATCAATAATCCCAATAAACATAGAGTGTGGTTGAATATATGAGGGGGAATGTACTTGAAAGAGACATGATAAAATATTTTGCATCATAAAATGTTCCACCTAATTGATAATCAACAAAGTCAAGTTCCTAGGTGGTACGAGAATGCACCTTCATCCTTGAAGAAAATATGTAACATTGCCATACCAAAAAAAGGGGGCATTAATAAATTCTTTGAAATGTTGAACTCTTGAAATAAAATTCTAACCTCAATAATATTATCCAAAAATCCATCAATACTAGATTGATAAATTAGAGGCCTCCTTAAATAAGTTCTAAGCCATACCAAAGAAAGAAAGAAAAAGCATTGAGTTCCAAAGGATATGATGTTTATGATATTTGAACTAATGTTGTTCATCATCTAAATTTTTTACACCATCAATTCTGGCTATAGGAGCAACCCAAACTAATGAGTAAGATAAATTTGAAAGGAATGATGGAAAAATGCAAAATACCAAACCAAGCAATAACGATCAAGGGGTTGAAGCAACACCTCATTAAATAAAATAGATAGAATGAAAAATAGAAATGGGATAATGAAAGCTAACATAAAAACTATAATATCATATCATATATCATAATTGATTATTAGTACAATGGATAAGCCTTTCCTTTAATATGCAAGAAAGATCCACCATAGTTGTAGGATCAACAAGAAAATAAGGATCAATATCCACCATACAAAGAAAGAGGTGTGATATGATCTATGGAGAAAATATCTCAATCCTCCATATGTAATAAGTGAGTATAACTCCCTAAGAATACCAAATATTCTCATAATATCTAAATAAGATAAAAATAAATATCCACACATAAAGTGGATGGCTAATATAAAAATAAAGTACCTAGGTGAGCATGAGCTAGAGTCTAAGAACATACTCTAACACCCTCCCTCAAGCGAAGCTAGGGGTAAAAAATAAGTGGCATATCCATAGTATAAGTTATAGCAACAAGGTATGATTAGGTACTCATGTACAATGTGTATCTAGAAGCTCTCAAACTAATAGGAGGGAGAACCACGTAGTAAAAACCATCTAGCTAGAGAGAGGAGAAGAAGAAATGAAGGTGACCTCATACACAACCCCCAAGTACATCATCATTCACCCCAAAAATCTCTTGCAACAAATGAAAACAAGGATATGGGAAGGGTTTAGTGATGATGCTGACAATCTATTACTAAGTGGGAATATAGGAAGGGTTTAGTGATGATGTTGACAATCTACTACTAAGTGGTAATATAGTCCAAGTTAATCACTCCATATTGGATAAGCTATCAAATGAACTGCATATGAATCTCAATGTACTTGGTTCTTTTATGCTCAATATGATTGCAAGAAATATGTATGGTACTTTGATTTTCAGACTAAAGTAAAGCATTGCACTGATCCTAGGAGAAGTCAAGCTTTGTCAAAAACTATCAAATCCAAAGAATATACTAACTAGCCAATATTGTTGCCCAATATTCTACTTCTATTAATGAACCTGCACTAGTTATCTACTTTTTATATGCCCAAGCAATAGGTGAATAACCAAGGTAGAAGACATAACCAAAAGTAAACTATTGAGTATCAATAAAACCTGCACAATCAGAATCTATATACCTAGCCAACTATAAAGACCCCCTAGAAATGTGAAGCCCAAAATATTAAGTCCCTTGAAGATACCATAAAATTCGCTTGGAAACCTACCAATGACTATCATATGGATCATGTGAAAATTTAAATACCAAACCAACTATAAATGATATGTTAGGATGAGTGTGAGTTATGTAAATCAAAAACCTAACCAACTATCTGTAAATGGTGGCATAAAATTTGGGAGGAGAACATGTGGCACTCAAAACAAAACCTAAATTAAAAGGAGTGGGATATGGCTTATGGTTAGCCATTCCAAATCATTGAAGCAAATCCAATTGTTAGTTTTTCTGACAAATAGAGATTGTTGAATCTGACTGTGAAATCTAAAACTCAAGGCAACAGTGTAGAAGTCCAATATTTTTCATCTCAAAATTATTAAAAAGATAATGTTGCACAACCTAGATGTGTGAAGTAGAACTACCTATGATAAACAAATCATCAATAAGACAATGATGATTATTTCCTCTCCATCCCTCAAACTGTAAACTATAGGATCAAAATGGCATCTCAAAAATTTGGAAGATATAAGAAAATAGTCAATCTTCTCATACCAATCCCTTAGCGTCTATTTGAGTCCATAAAGTGATCTCCATAATCTACACACCAATTAAGAATCTTGGATAAATCTTAGAGTTTGCTCCATATAAATATCTTCTTGCAAATATCCATGCAAGAAGGCACTCTTCCTATCCATCTAGTAAACTAACCAATATTGTGATGTAGCAATAGAGAGTACAAGATGAACATAATCCAACTTGATCATTGGGGTAAATATCTTGAAGTAATCAACTCCCTCAACTTATGAAAATCCCTTCACCACAAGTAAAGTCTTGCACCTATGAATGGACCCATCTACTGCATATTTGATGTGATACATCCATTTGCATCTCATAATTTTTCTACCTTTTGGAAGAGGAACCAAATCCCAAGTATGATTCTTCATTAAGGAAGAATACTCATCATCCATGGCATCATCCCACTCCTAAATTACATGGACCTTATTAAACCTGGATGGATCAACAAAACTTACCTAACAAATAAGACTCGTGTCAAATTGTAGAAGTATACCTTGAAGGTGGGAGACATTCAATGAAAGGTGTTTCTTTTTCAATTGTATTTCGAGCCTACCTAGGCATGGTGGAAGCATGTGTAGTAACCTCTGTAACTATCTCAATAATATCCTCATCCTCAGTGTGATAATCACAAAAAAAAGCATCTTCAGAGTGAAAAGTAGATGAGTATGGATTAGAAATAGTGGACTCCATTGGAGAATAATACTCATCAAATTGGACATGAGTTCAAAAAAGAATATTATGTGTATCTAGATCCAATAATCTATAAGCCCTCATACTATCACAATAACTAATAATAGAACCATCATGTGGTTCCTCATTTGTAGGTTGTACAATTAGGGACTTCTTCTTCATTATTTCAAGAATAAAATATTTAGCTTTTGTATGACCTTGCTTTTTACAATAATCACAATACATTGTTGAAGAAGAAGGATCTTTAGAGTGAGAAGAAGAATAATGTGCTTTAGGAGAAGTGGGAGGAGAAGAAGAATGAGGGAAGAATGAGAAGTATTATTTAGTATTTGCTGATGTTGATCCACGCCTTCGAAACTGATGTCTTATCAAGATCTTTCCAAAGCACCAACTTTCTCCTCTGCAAGAGTGGCATGCTTGAATGTCACATCCAAAGTGAAAAAATCAATGAACTTGATTTCCTTGAAAATTTTGATCTTGCAATCCATGAGAACTTATTAATCAAATGCTCTTCTGAATATTTCACACCAAGAAGCACCCTTAGCCTATTGAATTGAAAATGTAGTCAGCAACATACATACTATAGCCTTACCTCAATCTATATCATTTGGTTGTGAGGTCACTTTGGTAATTTGGTGGGAAAAATATATTTTCCAGAATTTGGATCAATTATTTCTAAGTCATGGCAGTATTATGGATTTTTCTTTCTAATTAAAAAATTTTCTAAGATTATGAGTTTGACTATAGCAAAGGTAACTTGTTCATCTTAAAGAATTTCAGTATAAGTGAACCAAGTTTGCATATCTAAAATCTATGTAGATAAGACATCAGGATCCCTTGACCCATCATACAATTTGACCTCACATTTATATTTGTTGGTATTATTGTGTTGAATTTTTCTATCACTAGGATTTAATTGCACAACAATATATTTTACCTTATCTACCAAAATGTCTACTACAACAGTAAGATTTTCCATGTTTTATTTGAGGTCATTAGCCATGTTTTTCCGTATGTATGCCAGACTAGGAGGATTACAAAATATTTTGCAAGAACTATCTAGGTAATTTCTTAGGACAATTTGTGACACTCCTAAAGAAAAAATGGACCTAGATTACAAAATTTTACCTTTTGAAGTTTGCAAAAATAGGGTGAGTTTAGTGCTTTACAAATTTAAAATTTCTTTCCAATTTCATAAGAAAAATTCAACTTAAACTCTGAAAATGTATCCCTACTAAAAATTATGACCTTTTGGGGTAAAATAAAATGAGTAATTTATAAAAAAATGAGTGAAAATTTTACAAAAATCACCTCCAAAGTCAAAAAATGTGCTCCGTAGCAAAATTTGGTGGGTTTGTTGGGGCGGCCAACTACCCAATTTCAATGATCAACGATGGAACTACCTTATTTCAACAATAAACGACAATTCAATAGGCCCTCCAAGTCAACAAAAGTGGCCAATTCAATAGGCCCTCCAAGTCAACACTTCAATAACAGTGGCCAATTCAATAGGCCCTCCAAGTCAACACTCCACCAACCAATGCTTGCACTTGCAGGGTGGAAGTGTAGAGTGTCTATCTATTGGTAATTTGAGTTATTTTATCTTTTCATTGATGTCACATGAATCATTCATGTCATATGGATCACATTGAGTTTTGGTGGGCAGATGAAATTTTGGAAAGCTTGGATAAATTCAAGGTTTTTGTAAAAACCAAGACAGGTAAAATAAAAGGTTTTATTTAAAACTATGGATGGCAGATTTGAAATGGGTTTTTCTTAAAACCCAGGTTGGCATTTCGTTTCATCGAAAATGGTGCCCCGGTGATGGAGATATTTAATTTCAAATATTTAGTTTAAATTTTAATTATTTAAAATTTTAATTTTAATTTTAAAATTAAAATTAAAGTTCACACCGATGTCTAAATAAATATGGAAAATGAATAATGCACCAACGTCATCAAAAATTAGGAGAAGACTATATAAAGGGGGATCCTAAGGTTCATTTGAAATTTATCCTTGCTTGTGTTCATCGTTGGTTAAGCATCCGAAGAGATCTCATGCGAAAATCATTTTGAAAAGGGAGACAACGAATAAATCCAAGGGTGGTCGAAACCCCAAGATATTGTGGGCAGAGTGGCGCATTGGCAATTGGATTTGTGTTAAGGTGTGTGGCAGCACTTTACGTCAAGGTTTGAATCTCCTTGACTGCATTCGAAGGCATTGGAAGGAAAGCGCTCGAAGTGCTTTTGGTTTACATGGAAGGGAGGAAGGACTTAAGGCACGTCGTGCCTTTTATTTTTGAACGAGTGGCTAGCTCATGTGGCAACCTTAGTCACGGCTAAGGTACTCATGGTGTGGGAAATTTGGGGGTTCGAATCCCCTTGAGGAGGTAATTACATTTTGCTCTAATTCAATTTGGTTGATTCCCTAGAATAGGAGTTGTAAGGTGGTTAAAGAATAATTAAAGTTTTTAATTAAAATTTATTTTTATAATGTCTGTGATTATTATTTTAGAGGTGGATGAGTTGTTGATTTATTTTGATATTCATGAAATTGAAAAATTAAAATTTAGGAGAAATAAGAAGTTGTTAAAAATATTTTTGAGAGCCTTGTTGATTATTATTTTTGATAAGGGTTTTTATTAAAAAGGACTTTGGTGGATGTGTTTATTAAGTTGGAGTAAAAATGTGTAAATTGAGTTATGCTTATCTTGTGATTATTATTTGAATTCCACTAACCCTTATTGATATTGGAAAGGAAATTTGTGTTTAGTGTGGCAGATTTTATGGACAACTTCTTGGCATCAAAAAGGTATGGGCACATTCTCCTATTGATTGTTTATGATGGTTGATTTCTGAAATATCATTGGAGTGAAAAGGATTTATTCTGTTTTACTTTTCGAAAGTAGTTGGTTGAATGCTTCAAGGTTTTATGGTTTGATATTTGTGTTTAAACCTTGTTTTGTAAGCATAGTCGTTGAAGCCCATTGGTTGTGAAAGAACTTCAAAAGAACATGAGTATCATTATTATCTGAGATTTGTGGTTGAGCATTGTTGGAATTATTTGAGTTGGTTGATACATGCTTCTACTAGGGATTTTTTGAGAAATAATAGTCCCTTGTTGTGATTGGTTGAGTTGAGTTAATTGAACCTAGTCAAGTGATTGTGTGAGGTGATTGGTCAAGTTACATGAAACAAACTATTCCATAATTCTGATTTGATTTGAGATTGAGATTAGAACATATTGAGTCTCTAAAAATTCTCTTTATGCTTCTATGAGTTGACTTGAGTTGAGTTGAGTTGACTTGAGTTGAGATTGAGCTTAGAACATATTGAGTCTCTAACAATTCTCTTTATGCTTCAATGAGTTTATTTGAGTTGAGTTGAGTTGAGATCATTGTGTATCATTGTTGTCATCTATTGAAGACTACATTGCCATTCATTGTTGAGTTCATCTTTGAGCTTTGCCTTGATAGATTTGTGGATGATATTTGAGTTCTACTTTAGAATGATTGATTGCCTTTGTGGATAGTTTTGGAATAGCCTTTGTGGATAGTTTTGGGACAACCTTTGTTAACAGTTTTGGGACAGCTTTATGGATATTTTTAGGACAGCTTTGTGGACAGTTTTGGACAGCTTTGTGTACAACTTTGTGGATAGTTTTGGGACATATTTGTGGATATATTTGAGCAAGTTCTTGGTGAGATTTCTAGAGCATATTTGGGCTTCTTGGTGAGCTTTCTAGAGTGTATTTGAAAAATTTCTTGGTGAGCTTGATGGAGCATATTTGGGAAAGTTCTTGGTGAGCTTGCTAGAGCAAATTTGGACAAGTTCTTGGTGATCTTGTTGGAGCAGTTTTGGAAAAGTGTTGTGTGAGCTTGTTCTTCAATTTTGGACAAGTTCTGTGTGATATTGTTATTCAATTTTGGACAAGTTCTGTGTAAGCTTATTATTCATATTTGGACAAGTTATGTGTGAACTTTTTATTGCCTAGCTTTTATAAGATCAAATAAATTATTGTATTGGATAAGGATCCTTATTTCTGTGTGAAATATTATAAGGATATTATCTGGTGGAGTACCCCACATTGGGGGAACCACGTTAAATATTGTGTCTCAATTGTGTATGGTGACTTGTGATCTTGCTTTACTACTACTATCTGAGTTATTAATGCACACTGCTATATTTGGTTATTGCAATTAAGGACATTAATTGACATTGATTTGGAAAGAAAGTAAAAAGTGGTCTTATAATGTTCACCCCCCTCTCAGTATAAGCTTGTGTTCTTAAATTGGTATCAGAGCGGGTTCCTTAAAAAATAATAACAACTTGAGGATAAATTCTACAAGAACACATATGGCTTCATAGAATGGATCATATACAAATAAGGTTCCATTGTTTGATGGTAACAATTATGCTTTCTGGAGCATGAGGATGAAGAACTACTTGATATCACAAGGATATGAGGTATGGAAAATGGTTGAAAAAGACTATAGGGTTGAAGGTGATCTCGAGACAGATAATACTATTAGGAAATTGGTTGAGATCAGTGCAAGAGCAATGAATTATATTTTGAGTGGGCTTCGTGAGATAGATTTTGCAAAGGTCATGGTATGTAATTCATCTAATGAAATGCAGACCAAGTTGTGAAATACTTATGAAGGATATTCCAAGGTAAAGTTGTCAAAACTACAAACTCATAGAAAAAGATTTGAGGAATTGAAAATGGAAGACTTTGAAGATATTACAAAGTTTTTACTTCAAGTTGATGAGATTACTAACACCATGAGAGACCTAGGTTTTGAGATGAAAGAATCAAAAGTTACTCAAAAGGTTTTGAGATCACTTCCCATGAAATATGATGCTAAGGTTTCAGCAATAGAAGAAACAATGGATATCAACAAGCTAACAATGGAAGAATTGCAAGAACTCTCATAGCTTATGAGATGAGGCTAAGTAAGCATCAGGTTTCAATAAAAGAGATTGCATTCAAGGCTTCAGAAAAAGAGAAAGGGAAAGTTTTAGAAAAAATTAGAGGTTCAAATAATGATGAGGAAGCTAACTTCATCAAAAGGAATAAGGACTCAAAGAATTTCAGGGATGTAAGGAAAGTCAAATGCTACAAATATGGTGATATTGGTCACTATGCATATAGGTGTCCATATGAATAAAATGGTGATGATGAAAAATAGGGTCATAGAAGAAAATAATATGGAAAGCATAAGCATGAAAAAGATGACAAATACAAGCAAAACAGGTATGAGAAGAAGAAATTTTTTTGTAAGGCAAAGAAATATTACTACATTATAGAAGCAAGTGATAGCTCAGATCACAGTGATAGATACAATTCATATGATGAAAAGGAAGAACATCTATTCCTAGGAATAGAAGGTGAAAGATAACAGTGCTTTATGTGTGGTCAAAGAGATCACATATCAGGATATTACAATGGTTTCAGTGATAGTGAATATGAGATGACACATCAAGGAAACAGGTATGGTCAAAGAAATCTTGAGAGTTTGTTTGCTATAGGAGATTATAATGATCTTAGTGACAGTGAATATGAAAAAGGTTTTTCTATGGAATAATAGAAGTAGAAGAAAAAAATTCACTCCAAACAAAATAAGTTAAGCAAAAGTATAATGTCTCAATTGATCTAAAGGAAGACTTCAATGTTATCCATGACCAACTACAAGAGGTTAAAGAGAATCTGAAATAATTGAAATGTTCCTTACTAGACAAATTTGATCCATCACATGACTCAAACAGTCAATATATTTTCACTAAGAAGGAAATATGTGTTTCAAAGGCTATAGATATGGATGCCAAGTTGCTACTTGACACAAATAAATAAAAATAAGAGGAATATTCCAAAGCACCAAAGGTCTCATATTCCAGGTTTGGTGAATCACTCTCAAAAGGAAATGAAGTTCTAAAATATGAAAGCAAGGAAGCACCTAAGATTTGTGAGGAAAGTTCCAAAGTTCCTATGGCTCCAAATATTCAGTTTGAATCTTGTTTTGAGATAGGTGAATCAATTTCAAAAGACAAAGAAATTCTTGAAGAGGAAAGCAAGGAAGAAACTAAGGAAGAGGATTTAGATGCTACAAAAAAGTTTCAAGGATGCAGTGCACAAGTTGAAAATGATCATAAGGATAATGTTCAAGAAAGATATGAGGAACCAATGCATGAAAAAAGGGCTTTTCAAGGACATTGTTTTTCTTGTAATCGATTTGGACACAGGGCTATACATTGCAGGGTCTATGGATCAAAGAAGATTGATTTTTCTAGAAGGAACTTCAAAGGAAGAAGGTATAATTTTCAAGGACATTGCTTCTTATGTAACAAGATTGGTCATAAATATTTTCAGTGCAAAGGAAATGAGCAACATGGTTTTGGTTTTAGAGCTTCACAATTCAAAAGTCATGATCATAATGGTCATGAAAATAGAGCTTCACAATATAGGGTTCAGGAAATGAATGGATATGGAAATTATTTTAAGAATGAAATCAGGACATGGACACCATCCAAAGGTTACAATATCAAGTGTTTTAATTGCAATAACTTTGGGCATATTGTAAAATGGTCTAGGAATCAATTCCAAACAGGTTCAAGGCAAGAAGGTCAAACAGGTTCAAGGCAAGAAGGTCAAACAAGGTCTAGATAAGAAGATCAAGTAATTCATCAAGAGAAGGATATCAAAAAAATATGGTGATAGAGGAAAGAAACAATATGATATGGGAGTAAAAGTACTCCCACCCCAAAATTAATCACCTCAAAAGAGAAGGTGGTGAGGGGGCTATGCTTAAGAGTCATATCTTTTAGCCCCATAGGTGTCCCTTTTGCCATTGATTTCAAATGGGGAGAGAGTTGACTAAGGGGGAGATGATTGAGTTAGGGGTATCAGCCTCCAAAGAGAGCATAGAGTTAGGGAGATCAGCCTCCATAAGATATTATTGAGTCAGGGGGATCATCTTTGATTCTTAGAGATGGTTTTTTTAGTGATTGTGGTTTTTGCTTTAGAGGTGTTGCCATCAATGAAAAGGGAGATATTGTTGACAATTTGAGTTATTTTATGTTTTCATTGATGTCACATGAATCATTGATGTCATATGGATCACATTGAGTTTTGGTGGGTAGATGATATTTTGGAAAGCATGGATAAATTCAAGGTTTTTGTGAAAACCAAGGCAGGTAAAATAAAAGGTTTTATTTAAAACCATGGATGGCATATTTGAAATGGATTTTTCTTAAAACCTAGGTTGGCCTTTCATTTCATCAAAAAAGGTGCCCCAATGATGGAGATATTTAATTTTAAATATTTAGTTTAAATTTTAATTTTAAAATTAAAATTACAATTAGTGTCGACATCTAAAGAAAGAGGGAAAATCAATAATGCATCAACGTCATTGAAATGAGGAGAATACTATATAAATGGGGATCCTAAGGTTCATTTGAAATTTATCCTTGCTTGTGTTCGTCGTTGGTTAAGCATCCGAAGAGAGCTCGTGTAAAAATTATTTATAAAATGGAGACAATGAATAAATCCAAGGGTGGTCAAAATCGCAAGACATTGTGGCCAGAGTGGCGCATTGGCAATTGGCTTTGTGTTAAGGTGTGTAGCAGCATTTTACGTCAAGGTTCAAATCTCCTTGACTGCATTCGAAGGCATTGGAAGGAAAGCACTCGAAGCGCTTTTGGTTTGTGTGGAAGGGAGGAAGGACTTAAGGCACATCATGCCTTTTCTTTTTGAACGAGCGGCTAGCTCGTGTGGCAACCTTAGCCATGGCTAAGGCGCTCACGGTGTGGGAAAGTTGAGGGTTTGAATCCACTTGAGGAGGTAATTACGTTTTGCTCTAATTAAATTTGGTTGATGCCCTAGGATAGGAGTTATAATGTGGTTAAGAAATAATTGAAGTTTTTAATTAAACTTTATTTTTATAAGGGATGTGATTATTATTTCAGAGGTGGATGAGTTGTTGATTTATTTTGATATTCATGAAATTGAAAAATTAAGATTTAGGAGAAATAAGGAGTTGTTAAAAAATATTTTTGAGAGCCTTGTTGATTATTATTTTTGATAAGGGTTTTTATTAAAAATGACTTTGGTGGATGTGTTTATTAAGTTGGAGTAAAAAGGTGTAAATTGAGTTATGCTTATCTTGTGATTATTATTTGAAGTCCACTAACCCTTATTGAGATTGGAAAGTAAAGTTGTGTTTAGTGTGGCAGATTTTATGGACAACTTCTTGGCATAAAAAAGGTATGGGCACATTCTCCTATTGATTGTTTATGGTGGTTGATTTCTGAAATATCATTGGAGTGAAAAGGATTGATTGTGGTTTCCTTTTCAAAAGTGGTTGGTTGAATGCTTCAAGATTTTCTATTTTGAGAGTTGTGTTTAAACCTTGTTTTGTAAGCATAGTCATTGAAGCCCATTAGTTGTGAAATAACTTGAAAAGAACATGAGTATCATTGTTATGTGATATTTGTGGTTAAGCATTGTTGGAATCATTTGAGTTGGTTGATACATGCTTGGACTAGGGTTTTTGTGAGAAATAATAGTCCCTTGTGGTGATTGGTTGAGTTGATTTGATTGAGCCTAGTCAAGTGATTGTGTGAGGTGATTGGTCAAGTTCCATGAAACAAACTATTCCATAATTCTAATTTGAGTTGAGATTGATATTAGAACATATTGAGTCTCTAACAATTCTCTTTATGCTTCTATGAGTTGACTTGATTTGAGTTGAGATTGAATTGATTTGATTTGAGTTGAGGTTGAGCTTAGAACATATTGAGTCTCTAACAATTCTCTTTATGCTTCTATGAGTTGATTTGAGTTGAGTTGAGTTGAGATCATTGTGGATCATTGTTGTCATCCATTGAAGACTACATTGCCATTCATTGTTGAGTTCGTCTTTGAGGTTTGCCTTGATAGATTTGAGGATGATATTTGAGTGCTACTTGAGCATGATTGATTGAGCCTTTGAGAAGGTCTTTATGGACAGTTTTGGGACAGCCTTTACGGACAATTTTGGGATAGCCATTGTGGACAGTATTGGGACAACTTTGTGGACAGTTTTGGGACAACTTTGTGGACAGTTTTGGGCAGCTTTGTGGACAGCTTTGTCGACATTTTTGGGAAAGATTTGAGCAAGTTCTTGGTGAGCTTGCAAGAGCAGATTTGGGCAAGTTCTTGGTGAGCTTGCTAGAGCATATTTGAACAAGTTCTTGGTGAGCTTGTTGGACCATATTTTGGGCATGTTCTTGGTGAGCTTGCTAGAGCATATTTGGACAAGTTCTTGGTGAGCTTGTTGGAGCAATTTTGGACAAGTTTTGTGTGAGCTTGTTATTCAGTTTTGGACAAGTTTTGTGTGAGCTTGTTATTCAGTTTTGGACAAGTTCTATGTGAGCTTGTTATTCATATTTGGATAAGTTCTGTGTGAACTTGTTATTGCCTAGATTTTAGCAGATCAAAGGAATCATTTTATTGGATAAGGATCCTTGTTTCTGTGTGAAATATTATAAGGAGATTATCTGGTGGAGTACCCCACATTGGGGGAACCATGTTAAATATTGTGTCTCAATTGTGTGTGGTGACTTGTGCTCTTACTTACTACTATTATCTGAGTTATTAATGCACACAGCTATATTTGGTTATTGCAATTAAGAACATTAATTTATATTGACTTGGAAATAAAGTAAAAAGTGGTCTTATACTGTTCACCCCCATCTTAGTATAAGCTTGTGTTCTTCACTAGCCAGCTAGAAAACTCTATAGAGGTACGCTCATGCTAATAAAATCCACTTGGTCACCCCACGATACCAATATGGGATTATTGCACCCATGAACAAGACACATCCCACTCGAACATCGTCGGCTAACAAGTGTGACGATATCAAAAAATTCACTGGTGATGTGAATAAACAATTATCAACATGCAACCTTAGCAAATAAAAATGTGTTTGTTGGGTATTTTTTCTTGTTTAAAATAAAAATATTCGCAACACTGGTTAATAGGGAATTATCACAAATTGCTTGATCATGTTGTGAAGCAGGATTCCTCGCTTGAAAGGATGTTTGCATCACCGAAAAAAGGTACTATCGATGAAATGTTTGATAAAACCTTAGCACACTAAAAATAATCCTTGTCAAAATTTGTTTGTAGTCACCAGAATACATATTTACATAGAAAGTTTTTGAACTATGCCAAATTTGTTTGTATTTTAATTTGAAACCACCAAGGAGTGCGCAATAATCAAAAATTGATGTCAGATATGTGGGCTTCCAATAGCACTAGAAATCAACTATGTGTTTTTAAAAAAATCGCTAATGTTTTATTATCGATGAATGTGTAGTTACCAAAAAAATTAAATCGTTAGGGCTTAGTGACACCGTATTATCCTCGTTGTATTGTCCTCACCGGATTTTCCTTTACTGGATTCAAAATATTGGGTAGAAAATGTTATGGTGAAACTGCCAAATATCACTGCATTGGGGGTAGGGAATTTTTTTGCACTTGCAATAAACGCTAGATATGTCATGACCACAAACTCAAACATCAAGCCAAGATCCATTGAGATTTGCAGCATCGATAATTTCCACCAAAAAATGAGTTGTCATGGAAACTACTCATCGGAAGTGAAAATATTGTGTATGCTGCCAATTTGTATGGGTAGATATATTTCGATCAATATCGATCATTTCGGTGTGCACATCTGTTTCACCTCCCTCATGTTCCTTAAAAGAAAATATTCACCAAAAAATTATGTGTGTGAGACATCAATGTTTATGTGCAAATTCTTTTTTGAGAGAAGACAAATATCTGCGATGTTGAGAGACTGCAAATCTCTGCCTGGGAAGTTTTCTTTGGAAACCAATCTCTCTCTGAAAAAATTAAAACTTTAGCAATACTAAAGTTTTATCCGTGACATGAATAATTATTCACATCAAAAACTCTTGAATCATTGTTGCAACTGTTACGATCCAGATCCGATCTCTAAGAACTAGGAATTTCTACCTACAAAAAGGTAAAGGAGGTCTCCCATATGGGTTAAACCTCTGACATCTCTATCAAAAAAAAGGGTGCAGGGGAAAATTATGCTTGTCACCTCAAGAGCTTTTGAAATTATGCGATTGAAAATGAAGCCAATTTCATGCAATCTCCAATAGGATCTATTTCTTTGTCTCTAAATACTAGTGATATAGAACCCAAGAATGAAGCTAGATTTTTATTCAATATCATGCAATATATAGTAATAACAAAGGAAATCAATCGGTAGAGGGTTATAATGACCTGTAAAAAAATGCTAAATAGGGATAACCGCTCAACCATAATAGAATGCACACAAACTAAGAACTGCTAGAAGACAAAGCAATCTAATAGTCCAACAACAACATCCTAAAACTAGCCAGTGCAATCCTCATGTGGGCATACTATGCCTCATGTATTACATCATATGCAATAAAATAATAACATATGAAATAAACTAACAATCATAACTTAGGCTTAATGAATAATCCTAAGTATCCTCAACACTCCCTTCATGGTAGAGAATCCTATGGATGCATGCTCTCTTAGAGAGCTATTTTACTAGGGGTTAGGAGGACCCCCAATTTTTCCTTTGGTAGTCTGTGATGGATTTCCCTTATAGGAAAAGATCAAATGGATGTATGCTCTCTTGGAGAGTTCTTTTACCATGGGCTAGGAGGGTCCCTGCTTTTCCCTTTGGTGGTCTACATTAGCTTTCCCTTTCTAGGAGAGCATTTAGTGGATGCAGGTTTCTCTCGAAGAGCAATTTGACCAAGGGCTAGGAGGGACCCCAATTGTTTCTTCGATGGTTTGAAACAACTTTCCCTTCCAGAGAGAGCATCATGTGGATGTGTGTTCTCTTAGAGATATGTTTTACCAGGGACTACGAGAGCCCCTAGTTTTTCTTTCGGTGGTCTACAATTATTTTCCCTTCCTATAATAACATCTTATGGATGTGTACTCTCTCAGGGAGCTATTTTACCAAGGGCTAGGAGGGCCCCTAGTTTTTTATTTTATGGTCTATGGTGACTTTCCCTTATTATGATAGCATCATATGGATGTGTGTTCTCTCAAAGAGTTGTTTTACCAAGGGCCAGGTGGGTACCTAGTTTTTCCTTTGACGGTTTATGATGGCTTTTCCTTCTTAGAAAAGCATCCTATGGATGCATGCTCTCTTGGAGAGCTACTTTACCAAGGGTTAGGAGGGCACCTAGTTTTTATTTAAGTGGTCTACGATTACTTTCCCTTATAAGAGAACAACCTATGGATGTGTGCTCTCTCAGGGAGCTATTTTACCAAGGGCCAGGTGGACCCCCTATTTTTTATTCAATGGCCTATGGTGGATGTCTCTTCTTGGGAGAGATTCCTTTGGGCAAGTGCTTTCTGGAAGAGCTTTATTTTTTGGGGTCCAGGAGGACCCCTTATCTTCATCTGGTGGTATGTAGTTATCTTGTTGTGATAACATCCTTTGGACCCATATTGACATGTTGCTAGGTCTATAGTGCTCTAGGATGCTTCTCTACCCTTAGGTCTCAAGAATTTTTCCTTGTTTGATTGATCTTGGAGAGACCCTAGGGGGAAGGATTTATTTCAAATTTTCAAAATGACACTTTGAGTGGGATTCCCATGCTTTGGAAGGATTTTTTTCATTTTTGAATTTCTTTTTTTATTGTTACCCTTGATTAGGTGGGAAGATTTAAACTTGAATCATTTGCAAACTTTTTCTTAGTTTAGTTTCTTATTCTTTTGGTAGCCCCTCTTTGGAGGGCTTTGTCACTTTGTAAAAGGTCTGGGTCTTTCTCAGATGTTTATATGAAAGAAAATTAATTCTGTTTTAATTTCATAATATAATAAAATGGAACAATCATATTTATCCTAAAAAATCTAATGAGATATGGATTAGGTAAGGGGACAAAAATACCAAATGCTTTTATTCTACAACCAAATAAAATTTATCTTTTGACTAAACAAAAAGTATTTAAAATCTAAATGAAAGAAGCATTAGTGAAGAACAAAATATTATGGAGGAAGAAATTAATTATTCCGATATATTATTATATGTGGTGGTACTAATATTAACATGACATAAAAAGGATAAACTAAATAGAAAATAAAATAATACAAAATCGATCCAGTAGACACTTCATCAATCTTCAAATATATACATACTACTTTAGTACAATTCCTTATAACTATATATGTATATATACACAATAGGATGTTTTTTGGTTGTCTCAAGGGTTTCTTGGTGCTTCACACTCTAAATCTAGGTGAGGATATTTTTTCCTCTTTTTAAAACTTTTACTTATAGTTCTAATTTTGTCTTTTTTTTATTTTTATTTTAATCTTACCCTATTTTGACTCTTTTTTTTTTGTTCATGTCATATTCTATTTTTTTATCTCATCTAGGATTATAATTTAAAACATTCTCCCCTTTTATACTAAATTATAAATTTTCTTTTTGTATTTAAATTAAATAAACTAATTTTTTTCATTATATTTGTTAAAATGTTTGCATACTAATATTATAAATTGCAATGTTTGAACTCAAGTTCAACTAAGGTTATGCATAGTGGCTATTTATCGCCGAATTGGCTAAAATTAGGATTTTCAAAATTTGGAATTGGCTAATATTTAGGATTCTTGACCAGGGCCCATTAGCCAAAAAAAATTGGGTGCAAAATTTTTTGGGGTTGATTCGCTCCAATTTTATAATAATTTGACCATTTTAAGTTTAAATTTCCAACATTACCTCTAATAATAGTGAACCTTCTACATGCTTTGAGACACTATTCACCTGGATTTCAAAATTGATTCGCCAAATTTTTATAAATACATTTTGGGACTAACCCCTTACGCATAACCCTAACTTCAACTTATTTAATTATCTAATAAAATTATGCTTCAAATCAACATGCTTTGATTTTGTATGAACAAAATAGTCATTTTAATTGCACTTGTGTTATCATAAAAAATGGTAGTTGGTCTTTCTTGCTTTTCACCAAGATCTTCTAGGATTTTCCTCAACCATACTTGTGTGTCTACTGATGTAGTTGTTATATAATTTACCTCTACTATTGAGAGTACAATTATTGTTTTTTCTTCAAACTCCAACTTATATATCCATTTCCCAATGGAAAATAATTTCTTGTGTGGATTTCCTATCATCGATTGAACCTCCCTAGTCTGAATCACTATATCCAACCAAATCAATCTTATTGGTTGAAGTATAATGGATTATATAATTTGAAGTTCCATTCGAAAAACTCAAAATTCTCTTGCTCTCATATGATTTTATGATGCTTGATTCATAAATCTTGGAACTAAGGAGTGTATATATACAATATCTAGTATTGTTATTATCAAGCACATAAGAGTGCCAATCAAACTTCTATGCTTCCTCTCATCCAATCTTCCACTTCCATCATCCTTGTATTTTTTTACCTTATGCAAGTTTAGTAGAAAAAACTTTACAATTTTCCATTTCAAACTTATTCAATATATCATGTGTGTATATATAGATTTGTAGATTAATATGGCATCATGTGTCTAATGTACCTCCATGCCAAGAAAATAATGTTAGGACTCCATCCTAACATTATTCTGTAATAACATTTTTCTTAACATGGGGATCTCATTATAGTTTTTAGTAATAGTTTTTTAATGATATTATGTAATATTTTATAATACTTTGTGGCACTAGAGGTGCATAGACAAATGACACTATTTTATGTAATTGTTATAAATAATGTAATTGTTTTGTTTGGTAGAATATTCTAACTCAGGTAGCATTTTGCATGTAAGTCATTCTTGAGTGTTAGGTAAGGATATGAAAAGTCTTTTAGAATTAAAATGGTAGGAATGGGTGTATCCTTTTTGCATAATTAAAATCGAAGTATTGAAGGAGGTTGCCCCTTCAAACAAACCAATGATTTTGTGTTGTGATTTGTGATATTTTTGCATTTACATTTCGTATTGCAATATTTTTGTTTTCATGAAATTATTGCTTTTATTGCAATATTTATGTGGATATGCATATGTTAATTAGAATATTCCCAAAAAATAATTTACCAATCCCAAATAACTCATTTAAAATTCTTGCATCATGGATTGCTTGAACTCTTCCTTCATTCTTGATGAACTTCCTAAATGGAAATTGATCATCAACATAGAAGAAAAAAAATATATCATTATCTTTCATTTAGTTGTGTGATGTGATCTTATTCATACTCCTCACAACTCTACACTTCGGAAATATATATCAACTCTTTAATACCATGTGCTTGGTGCTTGTTTTAGTCGATATAGCTTGTAGATATGTCCTTCTTTACCTCTCACTTCAAATCTTTGTGTCTATTCGATAAATACTTCTTCAATATTTCTATTTGATAATGCACTCTTTAAATAAAGTTGATGTACAACATATCCTTTTTTGACCACCAAGGCTAAGACCATTTTTATTGTATCTTGTCTTACAATAGGTGCATATATCTCATATTAATCTATGCCAAACTATTGTTCATACTAGTCTTCCTTTATAATTTTAAATTTATACATTACTATTGTACGTGGTCTATGAAACCCACTTCACTCAAATTACCTCATTTTTTGGAAGTTCACACAATTTCCAAGTACTATTCTTTTCAATTGCATTAGTTTCTTATTTCATGGCTTTGGTCTATACCTTGACTTGGGCTGCTTCTTCAAAACTTAGGACTTCACTTTAATCGTGGATAATAGTGCATAGTTAACCATGTTATTTTATTGTTTCTTTTACCTTTGTTCTTATCCTTACCCTTGGATTATTTTGAATTTCCTATCAAAATTTTAATCCAAAATTTGGTAGCTTAGATGTAATTGTAATGTTCTCTCTCACTTTATACTTGTATTTGGATAAATTCTTGTGCCTCCACTTGATGTTTGTGATAAACCAAAATATTCAATTATATTTGTCTTCTTAGTATTTTCTACTTGTGGTTCATGTTCTCCTCATTGATAAAAAATCACATTTTTAGACACAATGCATTATCTCATTTTATAGTCATAATATCTATATGCCTTTCTTTTTTCAAAAAAATAACTAAAATGCATGCTTGACTATTTGGATCTAAATTTTTCTTTTTCTTATCTTCAACATGAACATAACATAAGAAACCAAAAACTCTCAAGTGCCTTAGTAAATGCTCTTTCCATGTAATACCTAATGAAAAGTTATATTATTTACTACAACTTTGGGATGGATGGGATAAATTTCTATTCAGTATGTATACTATTCTTGCAACTATAATAAAAAAATAATTGCTTAAACCTTTTGCTAGTGTCGTGTTTCTTTCCTTCTCCATGCTAGTCCAATTATTTATTTTTCCACTCCATTTTGTTGAGGTGTTTATGTTGTCAATTATCGTTTATCCCATGTTTATACCAAAACTGATTGAAGTTATTAGAATAGTACTCACTACTATGACTAGTTATTGATATTTTGAGTTGATATCCACTTTTCTTATCTAATATGGATTTGAATATCTTGAATAATTCAAAAGCATCGCTCTTATTCTTAAAAAACAATACCAAAGATTTGCTAGTATAATATTTAATAAAAATGATAAATTAAAATAATGTACTAACACTTGTTGTGTGCGTTGGACCATGTTGAGTGGTATTTTCACCCAATTGTGAAAGTACACTCTTCCTTAGGATTTGGGTTCCAAATCCCCTCTTTCAAAGAAGTTAAACAAACAACTTCTCCAAGGTCTCCGTTGTACTAGCATTTGCATATGTGTATTAGTAATCTCAAATAAAGATATTCAATTTAAATGCTTGGAACACCTTAGTGATTGCAAGTAACTATAAACAAGGGGCAATGTTGGTTTATTTTACCATGAAACTTCAGTGATTGTTCATTGAACCAAAATAAATCAAATGTGAGTTGGCCTCATATGACCATGATGTAGTGCTCAAATTACCCCTCTTTCGTAAAATTAGAATTTTTATGAAGAGAGGGTAATTTTAGGCTCAAAACATGGAAATTTTTGAAATGCCATAAAACATAACTCCTTCAATGAAATTGAAATTTTCATGAAGGGAATGTCATCATAGGTTCATGAATGAAACATGAAACTAAAAAAAATGAAATTCTGGCCCAGAATAGAAACTTTATATTTTCGAATTTTTTAAGATCTGTAATAAAACAACTTTGATGAATTTTTAAAGGTACTAAACAACTCCGAAAATGAAATTTTAAATTGCATATTGGAAGTATGAAGTATAACCTACGCAATGGTTAAATTATTTTTGGATTTTGACATTTTTTAAATGTTTATTTTAATCCCTGAAAATTAAAAAAAATTAAAATTTTTGGAAAATAAAATGCAGAAAATGGAACACAAGATACATTCAGTTTGATGCTATCCTATTCTGACAAAACCGAAGATATGAGGTTTTCATGCATGCAACCTAACCTATTGGACTTGCAAAACAAGCACAATCCGGATAAGCGAAGTGCTGGCTCCTAGGGTTTTAAATGAGGTTTTCAGATTTAAACATCCGCATGAAGAAACCAAGAAAACTTGCATAAACTCCATTTACAAGCCTAAAATCTGAAAAGGGGAAAAATAGACATTTAATCTTACATGAAAAAAATGACTCCTTCTTTCTTGTCCATAAGATGCAACTTTCTGAAAATTTTTGTATTAAAAATTTGTCATTTTACAATAACAAAAATTTATGGTTTTCCCAAACCAATCAATGGAAGAAAAATAGCCCAAACAGGTCCAGAATGGCCCTGTTGCCTTCAAATCTACAACTCTACTCGCAGCAGTTTCCAACCCCCTCTTTCAACTTCTTTAATGGCGTATTTAAAACCTCTGAAAAAAAATTTGTTTCTCCCTCCATGACTGTTCATTTTCACCTTCTCTTGTGCATGCATGTGTTTTGATTTCCAAAAAAAACTTTTCATTTCTATTTTGTGGCCCTTCGTTTCATTTCCAAGGTTTGGCTTCACTTTTCGTTTGATTTCGAAAGAACATTTCCTTTTCTCCACATGGGCTTGTGTCCGTTTCCTTCCATGTGTAATGACCATCTTAAATTATTTAAAATCATTAAAGATTCCTTATGTAACATTTTGTTTTATTCATTGGATTTTGTCCTTATGTCCACGTCACTATTATCAGACGCACTATCAACTGCTCTGTTCCCTTGGCAAAAATTGGACATGTCGCGATATCACGACACTTCTTGTTTCTCTGCTTGCTTGTCCCTTTTGAATCGTGAAAATGCGACATGCCACAATATCGTGACACTTTTACCTCCTGGATCTCTTTTGTTGCTTTTATCCCCGAAAATGTAACTTGTCGTGATATCGCGACAATTTTTTTTCTTGTTCTTTCTTTTCTTGTTTGGTCGCGAAAATGCAACATGTCACGACATCGCGACACTTTTCTTTCTTCTCTTACTCTTGGCCATAAAAATGCAACATGTTGCGATATCGCGACACTTTTTTCTTTTGGCCGCGATAATGCAACATGTCGTGATATCGCGACACTTTTTCCTCCTTGCGGTGTTTTGCTTTTTCTTTGATCTTTAGCATATGGGCCACTTCGGTCTTCTTGGAAAACATGCAAAAAGGTGGGTCCCCAATTTTGGGGTACGTTGTGGAGCAGCCACAACAAATGGC
Source organism: Wollemia nobilis (assembly GCA_028583015.1). Lineage (NCBI taxonomy): Eukaryota > Viridiplantae > Streptophyta > Pinopsida > Araucariales > Araucariaceae > Wollemia > Wollemia nobilis. Next base: position 8,068,270 of record JAQPPZ010016348.1, read on the forward strand.
GACTCTATTGGGAAATGCTCCTGAGTATTTCGATGAGAAACCAACCTGAAAACACATAGACTCAAATACAAGCATCAACAAATATCCCAAGAATGAAACTAGATGAGAAATACATGAAGCATTAGAATTATTAAGCATCAGCTCAGTGTGTGCAATGTGCTTCATTCCCTATCATTTGAAACACATTCAAATTTCCATTGTCAATTTCACTTATGATTCGTATGCAAGGCTATGAATGATTTGTGTAGGATTTGATGTATGACAACTATGCTAGAGATATAATGACCTGCTTTGCAAAGTCTCAAACTTTCTAGTATCATGAACAAACATATTAAAACTGTCAAACCCTCTTAGGACCAAATATGAGTATACTGAATTAATTTACTAGATCTCAAAGTTGGTTATGTCCCACTACCATTTTGAACCCATGTGCAAGTGTAAGTGAAATTAGAGCTTTGGGGAATAGGATTCCAAACCTAAGTGAGATGGGAATTTAACCCCATCCTTACTACTCTGATCTGGAGTTCATTACCTCATCTTGAACAAAATGATTTAACCTATTATGGATGAAACTGTCAGGCTAGCCTGTCCATTTGAGTAGTCAGTGGTCTTGCTTTTAGACAAGAGACATTTTGCCACGCATGAGCATACTCCACTGCCAGTCAGGCATCTATAGCCCCGGTGGAGATCTTGGAGAAGTTGTTTTTTTAACTTCTTTGCAAGAGGGGATTTGGAACCCAAATCCTAAGGAAGAGTGTACTTTCACAATTGGGTGAAAATACCACTCAACATTTTGGTGTTAGAAGGAGGGCCTGAATTGGTTTATTTCAGTGTGACTTAAATGGTATAGGGATTTAAATTTTGAATATTTCATGCCCTATTTATTATTATCTTTAGCCCTCTTTTAAAAATACAACCTTGTAATGTTAAAAGGAGGACATGAATTGCTATGCATTGTTCTAACGCTTTTGATTTTTCATACAAGAATAATGTGTTTTGATTTGATTTTGAAAAATTTTGGTCTTGACTAACGAGGTTGTCTCCATGCAATTACTTTCATTGGATTTTAATGGATACATCTCTTGGTTGATGCTAACATGATTATTCATATGTTACATGTTTGATATTTGCGAGTCATAGTTCCTTTTTTTATTCACGACTAACAAATTGGTTTTGAATTTATTCTTTGAGTTTCACTAATGGCAACATCTGAGGAGCAAATTGTATCCCTAAGAGAAGAAATGATGTCCCTAAGAGAAACGATGGTATCTACATTAGGAAAGTATTATGAATGTCATTCTACCTTTGGAACACCTTATCAAATTCATGAAATGTTATTGGAGTTTCTATGACTTTTTAATCAAGAGGTGGCATCAGGATACCTACAAAATCTACATATCTATAAGTTCACATTATGTCAATTTCAAATATTTTGTGAGCCTATTTCTTGTAGGTTCTTCCATTAACTGGTTTGGGAAAACTAAAAATTTCTATTATTGTAAAATGACAAATTTTTAATACATAAAGTTTCAGAAAGTTGCATCTTATGGACAAGAAAGGAGTCATTTTTTGCATGCAATATTAAATGTCTATTTTTCCCCTTTTCAGATTTTAGGCTTGTAAATGGAGTTTATGCAAGTTTTCTTGGTTGCTTCATGCAAATGTTTAAATCTGAAAACCTCATTTAAAACCCTAGGAGCCAGCACTTAGCTTATTAGGATTGTGTTTGTTTTGCAAGTCCAATAGGTTAGTTTGCATGCATTAAAACCTCATATCTTCGATTTTTTCGGAATAGGATAGCATCAAACTGAATGTATCTTGTGTTCCATTTTCTGCATTTTCTGCATTTTATTTTCCAGAAATTTTAATTTTTTTAATTTTCAGGCATTAAAATAAACATTTAAAAAATGTCAAAATCCAAAAATAATTTAACCATTGCGTAGGTTATACTTCATACTTCCAATACACAGTTTAAAATTTCATTTTCGGAGTTGTTTAGTACCTTTAAAAATTCATCGAAGTTGTTGTTTTATTACAGATCTTAAAAAATCTGAAAATAGAAAGTTTCCATTCTGGGCCGGAATTTCATTTTTTTTAGTTTCATGTTTCATTCATGAGCCTATGATGACATTCCCTTCATGAAAATTCCAATTTCATTGAAGGAGTTATGTTTTATGGTATTTCATAAATTTCCATTTTTTGAGCCTAAAATTACCCTCTTCATAAAAATTTTAATTTTACAAAAGAGGGGTAATTTGAGAACTACATCATGGTCATATGGGGCCAACTCACATTTGTTTTATTTTGGTTCAATGAAAAATCATTGAAGTTTCATGGTAAAATAAACCAACATTGCCCCTTGTTTATAGTTACTTGCAATCACTAAGGTGTTCCAAGCATTTAAATTGAATATCTTTATTTGAGATTACTAATACACATATGCAAATGCTAGTACAACGGAGACCTTGGAGAAGTTGTTTTTTTAACTTCTTTGCAAGGGGGGATTTGGAACCCAAATCCTAAGGAAGAGTGCACTTTCACAATTGGGTGAAAATACCACTCAACAGGACCACAAACATCTAAATGAATTACCTAGAATGGATATGATGCTCTTCGTGATATTCCTTTTTGAAATATTAATCTCTCTATGATATTTTTCCATTATGCAAGCTTCACACATTTTACTTATTGCTTCTACATAAAGTAGTCTATGGAACATTCCTTTAACATTCAACAAATATAAGCTTTGAAAATTGAAGAGAACATCACATTGATGGCATAACTAGATTTTATCCTCAATAGTTATATGAAATAGATTTCTCTTTTCTCCTCTAAAATTCAAAGGAAATTTTATATTCTTTAAATAGGTACAAGAACCATTGCTTTATCATAGATGATGCACTTGTTATTCCCAAACATCAGTTTGTATTTTTCCCTAGCAATTTCCCCATATTGAACAAATTATGCTTCAATCCTAGTGTGAATTAAGTGTTTTGAATTTTTTCTTTTCATTTTTTACATCACTTATTAATATTCCTTTACCTTCAACCTTGAATGCTTTAGTCTCCAAATTTCACCTTGCTCTTGTATGGGTCATATAAATCCATAAACAACTCCTTATCATTGATCATATGATCTGAACAACTAGAATCTAAGTACCAAGAATTTTTAGTTAAAATGTTTGTAAATTACTTAAATTGTATTTTTTGAGCTTTCACCTTCTTCATGCATTTTTTTTCCACTTTTCCTCCTTTATTCTACATTATATTTCATAGTTATCATAACTTTTGATATAATGACATTAAACATTTATCGTATTCATCAATTTGCCTTACTATTTTCCACTATAGCCTCCTCCTCCATCATTGCATCTTCCTAAATATTGTAAGTGCCACTAAATAAATCCAAAGAACTACAACAAGTTGCCAAAAAAATATATATTTCTACAAATTTTTCATATTAACAATGGTTGGAAATTTCTCATATATTACAACAAAAAAGTATCAATAGTAATGGCATAATTCCAACATGATTTAAAATTGTGCTATTAAATTTAGCTATCAAGGTTTGAATATATCACAAATTCAAAACCAAAATATCATAAAAATTTCATATTTCACATGTAGCAATTTTTTTAATAAAGTCAACTAAAATTCAATAAAATATGACTATAGATCCTTTGGATACCATAAAGATATACCTATCAAATTGTTACAAGATCATACTTATATATACATAGTTTATTTTTAGATGCATCAACCATTCATCACACATATCAACCAAATTCATCTTCATCCACACTAGAAGATGTCTCACAAATCGATCTAGCAGATTGTGAGATGCCATTCCAGCACATATCCCTCCCATTATTTGAGCCATAATTCATACATGAGCCTTCCACTTCGACATCCATATCATTCACTCCATCCACCTCCACATCCTCACAAGTGGAAGTCCACATCACCAATCCTCGCATTGGTATGTGGTCCAATATGTCACAGTTACACTGCTAAGCATCCAAACTATTAGAGATTATGGTCACCCATGTGACCCACCCTTATCCATAAGAGTGGTGTATAACATGGGTTCAACACCTAATCAAATTAATTTTGTGTATGGGGGGGTCAATTCATCATTTGATCCACCTCCTCTATATGAACCCAAGCAATCGGTCCTTGCGAGTATCCAATACATGTTAGGTTTCCCATAACGATACTTTCATCAAGTTAATTGGTAAGGATATGACCTAGGATGACATGAACAAGGCATGCATGACATTATCAAAAATCCATATCAAGAAGTGCATGACCATTCAGGTTTGGGATACCATTCCCATCCTTCCACTTCCTCTTTTGAACAAGCTTTTCAAAGCCTTCATTTAAATTTAGAAGAGAAAATCGCTTACAATAATGAATTTGAGGAATTCAATGATGAATACAACATCATGTTGATAGCTTCAGATGAATTTGAAGAGGATTCATCCCCAGTAATTTCATTCATTAAATAGGATGAGTGTTATCTTAGAATGTCCCCTATTCATCAGCCTATTTTCCCTTTGCTCCTTCCAAGGGAATGATATGAAAAAACTAGTGAACCACCACCACCACATCATCCATTTCAGTGACAAAATATTTTTAACATATGTATATAATTCAAAAAAAAATCAAAATAAAAAATCTTTGCATTACATGTGCATGACTTGGTCATTTGCGTTTTCATGTGTTGCTTGTTGTTTTTTAGGATTGCAAGGTCCCTTCACCAATTTTAGTAGATAGGACCAACCCACCCTTCACATTACCAACCGTTATTCCCACACTAAGTCAACATGAATCTCGTTGACTTATTCACCCCACTTTGTAATCCATATGATTTGGCAAAACCAATTTCAATTGATATTAGCCTCATTTATATGGAATGGATTTCATCACCACCATCCTTTATCGAATTTGTCCTTTTCAAGTAATAAGAGCTTTTACCACTTACATTCCTCCTCTACCTTCAGCTTTGGCTTCACCCTTGAATACTGAGGTTTTCTAGGCATAAGTGGAAGATACTAAGACAAAAGAGTTTGATAATGTCATTGATGACATTCATCTAATCCCAATATCCCATTAGCTTAAAGAAAGTTCTCACATGTCCATTGAAGATACCATTGTCATGAACCTTAGTTTAGACGTGGACAATCCACAAATAATCAAACTTACAAAAAATGTATCCACTAAAGAACAAAAGAAATTGATAGATCTTCTCAAGAGAAATAAGGGCATATTTGCATGGTCCTACAAAGACATGTCTATAATTAAGCCTAAACTAGTTAGCCACAATATCACCTTGCATCCCGATATTAAGCCGATAAAAAAAAACTAAGAAATATGCATCCTACCATTGCCCTCATAGTCAAATAAGAGCTTAAAAAGCTATTATATGTGGTTTTCATTATACCCATTCACTATCCAGAGTGGATTTCAAACATGGTACTTGTTCACAAACCTAATGGGGTGATACACATTAGCACTCATTTTTGAGGCCTTAAAAAGTGTATCCTAAGGATGATTTTTCTTTACGTAACATCGATACTCTTGTCGACACATGTGTTGGCTATAAAATGCTTTCTTTAGTGGATGTTCTTTTAATATATAACCAGATTCGGATCATTCCTAATAACCAACACAAATCATCATTCACTACACCTTGGAAGAGTTTTTGTTACAAGGTGATTCTCTTTGGCCTTAAAAATGCAGGTGCTACTTATCAATGTGCCATGACATACTTATTCCATGATTACGTGTACAAGATCATCAAAGATTATGTGGATGATCTCTTAACAAGAGCACATTGGTTTCTTGGAAAAAGTCTTTGATCAACTACTAGAGCATAATGTAAGGTTGAACCCCAAAAAATGTGTCTTTGGTATCACCTTAGGCAAACTACTGGGATTCATTATCTCCAAGAGAGGCATTGAAGTGGACCCAAAAAAAGTCAAGGTCATTATGGAGATGCCTCCCTCAACAAAATTTAAGGAGTTGTGTATTTTACAAGGAAATATCCAATCGATCCATCACTTTATCATGCAACTCTCTGACAAATGTAGGCCATTCAATCACCTGCTACAAAAGGGGGTGACATTTTCATGGACAGATGAATGCTACAAGGCTTTTGATGACATCAAGAAAAAATTTACTTCTCCACCAGTCTTAACTCCTCCTCACCCAGGGGTTCCCTTCCATATTTATTTTTTAGCAAAAACTTTGCTTTAGGGATAATGCTTGCTCAAAAGAACAAAAACAATCGAGAGCAAGCTATCTACTACATTAATTGAACACTAGTAAGATATGAAACCATATATACTTATGTAGAAAATTTGTGCTTAGAAGTGGTTGTTTCCACTAGGAAGCTCAGATATTACATGCTAAGTCACACCACTTATGTCATAGCTTGTAAAATCCTTTGTGGTACATGATGTCTCACACTTATAATAATACCCACACTACAAAATGGATAATGCTTTTAATTGAATTCAATTTTGATTTCATTAGCCAAAACTCCATAAAGGGTTAGGTAATATCTGATCAGATAGTGAAAGCTTCACTTCCTAGTGATCAACCTTTGATTATTGAGCTCCTAGATAATTCAGTATTTATCATCACTAAACAAGAAGAAGATGTCATTCCTAAGGAAGATGTCGATATTACACTATTCTTTTACGATTCTAAGTGTGAAAAAGAATAAGTTCTAGAAATCATATTTCATACACCCCAAGGGGTATTGATTCCATTATCATTCAAACTCAATTTTCCATGCACAAAAAATAATGCAAAGTATGAAGCCTTAATCTTAGAACATCAAGCAGCCATAGCTATGAGCATAAAGTGTATCTGGATATTTTGTGATTCTCAACTTGTCGTTCATCAATTATATGGAGAATGCCAATGCAAAGAACTAGTCTTAAAGCTTTACCACAAAGTAGCAATAAAATTGCTTGTCAAATTTTATTGGTATGAAATTGATAGCTTACCTAGATCAACTAATAGATTTATAGATATGATGGTCTCTCTAGGATCATTGATTCCAAAGAACTTTGAACGAGATATACAATAACTAATCATCACAATGATCTCTAAATAAAAAATTACCCGTGTTGAATCTAAGGATGAGAAGGACGTTTTCTTTATCCATGTATATTTATATGAGCCTTGGTCTAGCCAAATAAAAGCCTCCCTCAAGTTTGGAACACTCCCATATGACATGTCACAAACTACCAAAAACACTTTCAAGAAAAAGGAAGCTCGTTTCACTCTCTTAGGGGACATGTTGTATAGACATGGTTATGATGGAGTCCTCCTTCATTGTCTCAAGCATGTAGAGGTCCAAAGAGCAATATCAAAAGCTCATGATGGTACTTGTGATGGTAATTTTAGTGGAATGACAATCGCAAAGTGTATTTTATGCATGGGTTATCATTGGCCCACCATGGAACGTGAGTATTACACCTATTTCAAGAAATATCAACAATGTCAATAGCATGCTAATTTAACTCATGTTCCATCACAATCCTTATAGCTTATTCAGATTCTTTGGTCATTTTCACAATGGGTTTGGACTTGATTGGTAAAATCTCACCTTCCTCGGGACAACATAAATTTATCACCACAACCATTGAATACTTTACAAAGTGGGTTGAGGTAATTCCTTTAACCAATATGACAAGACCTAGGATTGTGGATTTTATACTTTAGCATATCATCTATCACTTCGGTATACCCTCAAAATTAATATTTGACAATGACAAGTTTTTCAAGAAAAAGGATGTTTGAGCACTTTGTAAAACATATAATATCCAACATAGTTTCTTGACTCCTTATTACCCATAGACAAATGGAAAATTTTAAGCAACCAAAAAGACCTTGATTGCTATTATTAAGAAACTAGTCAAAGAAAATCATTGATATTGGCATACTCAAATCCCCTTGGAATTATGGGCTTATCGAACAAGCATCCACACACCTATTGGTGCAACACCATTTTCATTGGTATATGGTGCCTAAGCCATCATGTCTCTTAATTTTGAGACCCTCTCATTGCAAATTTTATTGCAATAATTCATAGATGATGAAATTGCTATACAAGCATGTCTTTACCAACTTACACTTGATGAAAGGCAAGTAAATGCCTTGGATCATCTATGAGTATACCAAGATTTTCTCAAGCATGCTTAAAATGCTAAAGTCCATCCACATGAATTCCAAGTATGATATCTTGTCCTTAAATAAAATAAACAAAATAAAAATCAATGCATTCCCACATTTTTGTGATAAATTCATAGCTAATTGTTTAGGTCCATACATTACCACCCAAAAAGTTGGTCAAGGAACATATAGACTTGCCATTCTACAAGGAGAAGAAGAGCTCGAACCACTAAACATAATTCACTTGAGAGTATTTTATACTTAATGTGGTTTTTATATATGTATATATACACATGTCTAATACACAAAAAAATCATTCATACACATTGCATTCATACACATTGTATTTCACACATTCACTTTTCATAATCACATTTATAATCATTCTGATGCATTTCATCCACCATATTAGGGATCGTTTATTAATTTTATAAAATAATTGATCCAATAAATCATGTTGCCTTAATCAAGGGCACTCCTGAGTTCACATCCATTCCATTACACTATTTCACAAGTCAATTTACCATTTTCACTATCATTTCATTATCCCTAGGTGTTTTCGATCATTTAGCCACTCCTAGTATTTCAAGCAAACTCCAAAATATGTCGAGTTTTATCTAGGACCAAGGCATATTTTCACTATGAAAATATTGAGTTCTGGGATTGACTCTAACACTTTTGAACCAAACACATCTCACACATATTTAAAAATATATTGTGTCAAATAGGGATAACACCATGATTGGGTTGCACCTCAAAGCAAAAAAATCATCTTTGCTTGTCCCATTATGCACATAGTCAAAAATAAAAAATAGTGGTCTTCACCACTACTCACATTGCCAAAATAAAAGAATGAGTAGTAAAATTCTCATCACACTTTATTTGAGAATATGATTCCCCAAATATCTAACTCTCTTATAACTCACACACCATAGATCCATGAGTCATAAGGATAGAACTGCATTCCCATTTAGATGGTTAGGTATTCTAAATTCCCAAATCTAGACTTAGATCACTGTAATACGGGGCTAACCTCCACCAGGGCTATATATACTTGAATTGGAGTGGATTACGCTCATGTATGGTGATATATCTCTCTTAAAGAGACCTTTGACCACACATAAGGATAAGCTAGCTTCCTGGTCTCCTCCATGACAAGATTTATCTTAATTTACTCAAGATGGATTAATGAACTCACTTGCACACACATTGGTTCTTGATTTCCTTGATTCATTACCATGCTCATGATTTGTTAATTGAACATTCACTACACACGCATTTGGTCTTAGAGAAATTAGATATAACTTTTTGAGTTTTTTTACATCACTAGTATGTTTGAGTCTCTGAAAAACAACCTCAAATTAGCCATCCATAAGCCAAAACACCATCCATATCATTACCACATCATTACATGATTATTCCATTTCACACACCACCATTTTTGTGCCCTTGATTAAACAAAAATTATAAATATGGTTAAACAAAAATCTAAACTATGAATTATCATTTGAGCATTAGTTCATTTGCATTCATATACATCATCATTACATTAACATCCATCACATATATATATGCATTCACACAAACATCCACACAAATTCATAACACAAAAGTAAAATTTATGTATATATATAATCACATGTATGTCAAAAGTATGTCAAAAGTAAACCATAAACTTCACATCCCTATATGACACAATGTTGTCTCACAAAACATTCAATCTTACAACTTCTCAAATGAACAAATCAACAATATAGGTAGAATCAGTCATTTTCTTAAAAGGTATGAAATATACCATATTTTAGATGTATCAACAATAATAAAAATAGAATCATTACCTTTTTGTATCCTCAAAAACTGAAGAAAAAAATCCATACTCACATCCTCCCATGACCTCTCTGGTATGGGTAATAGCTGATACAACCTAGCATTTTGGCTTCTTCCCTTTTCATGTTGACAAACTCTATAATATGCATTCATTCTAGGCCAATACTAACTTGCACAAAGTTGACTTATCATTTTGTCCATTCCAAAATGTCTAGCTAGACCTCCACTATGTTTATCCCTTATTAGGTTCTCCATCATTGAACCCCATTGTATTCATAATTGTTGTCTCTTGAACAATAATCATTCTTGGATGAAGTTATCCAACCATGACAACCTATCCCCTACAATAGAATTATTGCATGCTACCCAAGCTTCCTTGAAGCCTACATCATCAACATAAAGCTCAATTCGAACAACCACTTCTATACTTCAAGATAAATTATTATCCCTACAAAAATTCCACCCACTTTGTATGTCTTTGATTCAACTTATTTAAATTGTATCTCAGCAGCTTGCACCCTTTTAGACTCCTTTATGAGTCATCTTGGTCCCTTTCATGGAACCTTTGCAATCTCCTCTTGCAGATTTACACTAGTCCTTCACGGGTTACTTGCCATGTATGGCATCAAATAATTTTTTTAGAATAGCTATGCTAGCCAGGCTTTCGCAAACCTAGGCTATGATACCAACTGTAATAATCCCTAAAAACATTAATTTTAAAAATTTTCTTAAGTCAATGGTCAATTTATTTTTCAACCCAACTCGTTATTAGTTTAGGCATAATTAATTCACACTTCAAGAGTAGTTACCACTGTAGCTGGTATCTTAAGTGCTTGGTACTGGCCAACTTCTTGCAAAAGTTCACCTTTTAGGATCTTACTCCTCTCTCAAGTCTATCTGAATCCTAGCGTGGTGTTGTCCTTTTTAGGGCCCATACACCTGAAAGGATGGACGTTGTAATCCTCTATCCAAAGCACAAGGATTATCAATCCTTGATCAAATTGGTCCCCTGACCATCTGCTTTGGAACTAGCATTATTATGCCAATGCTAGTCATTGAACCTTCTGCTAAGGTTTGGCTAGAGTCCGCCATCGCATGGCTTGTGGACTAGGTGTCCAAGATACTTCTCTAGTTGATGGTAATGCTGCCCATACCATATAATTTTGTATCCTCCAACAAAATTAATAGCTCTCTAACCATGTCATTCAAAAGGCTTCTTCCCAACCAAAGAGGATTAATGAACACCCTTACTTACTAACCGACTGTCTTCCTAGAGTGACGTCCCATACTGCCAATCTTATCTCTCAATAGTTAGACCCATCTCATTAATATCTAGAGATACGAATAGCTTAATCATACATAAGTTGTCCCTATGGCTTAATGTGGTTGGGTGGGTACTGTCTCTTCTCGACAAGTACCAAAGCAAATTATATTTCGTACCCTACTCAGTTTTCGGACATGTTCTCAAATTTGATATATAAATTTTGATTTATATGAGTTCATTAAAAAATAAAAATAAACGGCTAATAAACATGATTATACATACTTTACTTTAAGTTAAAGTAAAAATAAAGCATCTTTAAGAGAATCATTTACTTTACAATTGATCCAATTAAAATATTACTCTAAAGCAGCATTGAGCTATTAGTTCAAGATAACCAGTTATACTCTATAATATATTTACATACTATACCAACATTACCATAAATAATACAGAATATAACTTAATAATATTCCTCATGTTTTAAAACTAAATTAATTCTTTTTCTTTTGTCCATAAAAGAATCTTTATATACAACAAAACTACTAAATAGATAATTTAGAAAAGTTTACATACCAAAGCTTTTATATCATACCTAGGATTTATCATGGCATTGGATAATGTATGGTGAATGTCATACTATAAGGGTTTTACTGAAAATACAAGTTTCGTCTCATTATAATGTAAGAAGAAAAACTAAATATATTCTAGAAAGCAGCTATAGAAACTTTCCAAGAAAAAATCTGCTTGTCTTATATGGAACCATCTGAGTTTTAAGTTACATACCCTGCTGCTAATAAATCATGACTATAAATTTAAGGCAGAGTTCTTGGCTTAATGTAGTATTCTATAAAACCACTTTGTTGAAACACACAGCCACACCGGCATGCTAAGGAGGTTATGATTTTGTCTACAATACACCTGTTTACAAGCACCCAACTTTGCTATTTCACTCACTTCGTTGCACACACTTTTCATGAATACTCTGATGTGTTGCATATGGTTCAAGACATGATTTATTCTCTTGTTAACCTTCATAATATGGCTAAATCTTCTTAATTGGCAAGGGAATTATGTTTATATATGTTTTTTTAAAAGAAAGCTACAAGTATAACATCCTCTACTTCACGCTGTGACATACAATCATACCATCAAGTCACAATAAAATGAGTAGGACCAGATAATACAACAAAAGAATAAGGCCAAAATTTTGAAACGAACATATATAAAACCATAATTTATTCATAACTTAGTTTACAATATATAATTTTTGGGGTTCAATCAAAGTCTATAGAAGCCCATCCTGATATGATTCTGGCAACAAAAGTCTCTTTCACTTAAATAATAATAAAACAATTGCATTTACTCTTCTATAACTTTCATTTTGACATAACATCTGAATAAAAAGAGATGTTGATAGAATTTAATGAATTTGCCCGCCTGGAAATGAAAATTCCTTCCGAGTATTCTATTGCGTCAATAGTGCAGCCATTCCCAATGACTCGGCCATGATCTTGCTTGGTTTTTGCCCACCCAGGGACAAATATGAATGAATTGAAAAATATAGGATTTTATGAATCAACTTGGCCCATATAAAAAGAAAAAGAATTTATATGCACACAGCACGCAGTCACGCAACGAAGTCCTTTCACGTTTTTCACACACCAATGATTTTTGAAAGATAGCAATGCCTTTCCAATGCAATTATGATGCAGGAGCATCCGAGGGCAGTAGATCAATCTTGCATCAACCAAATTTTTCTAAGTGTTTTGCAAAGAAAAATATGTGTCGTGATATCGCGACAAAAAAAGTTTCACGATATCGTGACCAAAACAGGAGATAGGAGATGTAGCGGACAGAATGTCGTGAAATCATGACATGTCATGAAATCGCGACCAAAGCAGGGAGCGAAGGTGCGGAGGAAAAAATGTCACGAAATCGCGACCAAAGCAAGGAGCGAAGGCGCGGAGGATAGAATGTCGTGATATCGCGACATGTCGCGATATCGCGACTGGAGCAGGAGAGAGAAGGCACAGAAAGGAATTGTCATGATATCGCAACATGTCACGATATCATGACCAAAAGAAAAACATGCACCCCAAGCTTTCATAAATGCATCCCTTCGTGCACAGCAAGCTAGTGGTAGTGAAGCAGCAGTCTTAGAAGAAGATTCCAACAAGCATGTCGGCCACTCGCGCATGATATCTAGAGACACATTTATAGCAAATAGCAACGAAGCAGTAGTTCCAGAAGAGGATCCTGGTGGTTATGGCAGCCAGTCGCGCACCTCACCTAGAGTCTCATCAATGTAACTTTTCAGTATTGATCCAGGTGGCAGTTGCAGATCGTGGAAAGTTTGAAAACATAGAGGGTCGGGGCCTCGATAAAAACCCAAGAATTCTAATGAGAAGGGGCTAGAAAATGGCAGATTGCTATATATTTTTTGTAAATTCTTTTGAAGCTACTGAATAAGAAATTTGGCTCTTGTTTTTCTTGTCTCTTGTCTTGTGCTAGTTCTGTTCTCCACCAAGTGGTATTAGAGCCGAAAGTTCTTGAGTGTGTAACAGATCATCGAACATGAGGTAGTTACACCAGGATCTATGGAAGGGCTTGTGAGAGAGTGAATAGAATGCCTCCAAGAAGAAACCCTGTTGGTGGGAGAGGCATGGCGGCAACGAAGCTATCCAAGTTTTGCAGAGGCAAATGCAAGACCTACAAGAAGAGATGCGTAGAGGATTTGAACTAAGAAGAGATGAAGGTAGCAAGGAGGAAGATGACAAAGAAGAGGGCTAGCCTGAGGAAGAAGAAGAAGCAGTAGATCCTGCTCAAGCCAGACTATACAAAGCCATATCCCAGATTGGGAAGAGGCCAAAGATGGAGGTTTTCACATAGTTTGGGAACCTTGATCGTCTAATGCAGGAGCATCTGAGGGCAGCAGAGCAATCTTGCATCAACCAAATTTTTCTAAGTGTTTTGCAAAGAAAAATATGTGTCACAATATCATGACAGAAAAAGTGTCGCGATATCACAACCAAAATAGGAGATAGGAGATGTAGTGAACAGAATGTCATGAAATCATGACCAAAGCAAGGAGCGAAGGTGCGGAGGACAGAATGTCACGAAATCATGACATGTCGTGAAATCGTGACCAAAGCAAGGAGCGAAGGCGCGGAGGATAGAATGTCACGAAATCGTGACATGTCATGAAATCGTGACCAAAGCAAGGAGCGAAGGTGCGGAGGACAGAATGTCGTAAAATCATGACATGTCGCGATTTTGTGACATGTCACAAAATCGCGACCAAAGCAGGGAGCAAAGGTGTGGAGGACAAAATGTCGTGAAATCGTGACATGTCGTGATTTTGCGACATGTCATGAAATCATGACCAAAGCAAGGAGTGAAGGCGCGGAGGACAAAATGTCATGATATCATGACATGTCGTGATATTACGATCAAAGCAGGAGAGAGAAAGCATAGAAAGGAATTATCATGGTATCGCAACATGTCGCGATATCATGACCAAAAGAAAAACATGCACTCTAGGCTTTCATAAATGCATCCCTTCATGCACAGCCAGCTAGCGGTAGTGAAGCAACAGTCTCAGAGGAATATTCCAACAAGCATGTCAGCCACTCGTGCATGATATCTAGAGACACATTTATAGCAACTAGCAATGAAGTAGCAGTTCCAGAAGGGGATCCCGATGGTTATGGCAGCTAGTCACGCACCTCACCTAGAGTCTCATCAATGAAACTTTCCAGTATTGATCCAGGTGGCAGTTGGAGATCATAGAAAGTTTGAAAACACAGAGGGTCAGGGCCTTGATAAAAACCCAAGAATTGTAATGAGAAGGGGCTGGAAAACGGCAGATTGCTATATATTTTTTATAAATTCTTCTAAAGCTATTGAATAAGAAATTTGGCTCTTGTTTTTCTTGTCTCCTATCCTGTGTTAGTTTTGTTCTCCACCAAGTGGTATCAGAGTCAAAAGTTCCTGAGTGTGTAACAGATCGTCGGATGTGAGGCAGTTACACTAGGATTTGTGGAAGGGCTTATGAGAGAGTGAATAGAATGCCTCCAAGAAGAAACCCTATTGGTGGGAGAGGCATGGCGGCAACGGAAGCTATCCGAGTTTTGTAGAGGCAAATGCAAGACCTACAAGAGATGCGTAGAGGATTTGAACTAAGAAGAGATGAAGGTAGCGAGAAGGAAGATGACAAAGAAGAGGTCCAACCTAAGGAAGAAGAAGAAGCAGTAGATCCTACTCAAGCCAGACTATACAAAGCCATATCCTAGATTGGGAAGAGGCCAAAGATGGAGGTTTCCATGTATTTCGGGAACCTTGACCCAAAGGAATTGATTGACTGGATCAACGATCTGGAAGAGTACTTTGAGTACGAGGAGGTTGAGGATCCTGATAGGGTCAGATTCACTAAGACCAAACTGAAAGGTCATGCCAGCATATGGTGGAAGGGAGTGCAGCTAGAGCGAAATAGAAGAGGAAAAGAGAGAATAACAAAATGGGAACAGATGGCAAAAAATCTGAAGAGGCAGTTCATCCCTAATGATTATGAGTTAGACCTGCTAAAAAAAATGCAATGTTTGAAGCAATCAAGTAAGTCTATAAAAGAATACACAAAAGAGTTTCATAAAATTATGATCAGAACAGGCCACTCAGAGGCCAACAAGGAGAAGGTAGCCCATTATATTAATGGGTTACAAGCAAGTATTCAAGAGGAATTAAGTCTGGTCAGGATGACCACCATAGAGTATGCTTAGCAATTTGCCCTAAAGGTTGAAGAAAAGCTCAATAGGAGGTTTGAGAACAAGCAAAGAGGAAGAGGTCATGGCAGAATAACCGATGAAAGGACCAGTGGGAGAAGAAATGAAGATCCTTAGAAGAATGAAGAAGGTAGCAGTAATCAAGAACAAAGGGGAGAGAATACCTATCTCCCCCGTAATCAGAACAATGATTACCGAGGGGGAAGGGGCAGAGCTGGATGTGGCCAGGGAAGAGGAAGATTTTGTGGAACTTGTTTCTAGTGTGGAGAAGAGGGACATCACCAATATGAGTGTCCATAGCAATGAGAAAGGGCTAATAGAAGGCCGGAAGGAAATGCCAGAGCCGCGGTCGCCGATGAAGATGTTGGATCTGAGCATTCTGAAGAAGCAGAGAGAGGAGAAGTAATGATCACGATAATAGTCCTGCTGAATGAAGAGGGGAATGTAGATCAGAGGAAAATCTTATTCCACACAAGGTGTAAATGTGCGGGTAAGATTTGCAATATTATTATTGACAACGGTAGCACGGATAACCTAGTTTCAGAGGGAATGGTTACAAAGCTACAACTGGAGAGGAAGAGACACCCACATCTATATCGGATCATGTGGTTGCAAAAAGACCACAAGCTTTTGGTCAGTGAACAATGCCTGGTAAAATTCAATATTGGGAATTATCATGATGAGTTCCTATGCGACATCCTGCCCATGGATGCATGCCATTTGCTATTGGGAAGGCCATGGTAGTTTGACAGGTGCGCGGTTCATGATGGCTGTGCCAACACCTACTCCGTAACAAAGAATGAAATGTGTCATAAGCTGAAACCCCTGAAGTAGGTGGAAGAAAAGGTATGTGGCAGTGCCAGAATTTTCTTAGTTGACGAGAGAAAATTTTTATATGATTTGAAGCATGAACATATGTGTTATGCAATAATTCCTAGAGTTAGGGAGAAAGAATGCAAAGATACCCCAGTAGAAGTCCTAGATCTTTTGGAGGAATTTCTAGATATTATATTTGATAATGTGCCTGAGGGTTTACCCCCATAGGGAATATCGGTCACCATATCGATTTGGTGCCAGGATCGAGCTTGCCTAATAAAGCTGCACATAGAATGATGCCTGGAGAAACTAAGGAGCTAAACAGGCAAGTCCAGGAGTTGCTGGAGAAGGGACTGATTCGGGAAAACTTGAGTCCATGCACAGTGCCTACAGTGCTAGCACCAAAGAAATATGGAGAGTGTATAATGTGTACAGACTCTCGAGCCATCAACAAGATCACAATAAAATACAAATTTCCATTGCCAAGAATGGATGACATAATGGACTGTTTGAGTGGAGCCAAGTACTTCACCAAGATTGACCTCAAGAGTGGTTACCATCAGATCCGTGTCAGAGAAGGAGATGAGTGGAAGACAGCATTCAAGACCAGAGAGGGTTTGTATAAGTGGTTGGTCATGCCATTTGGGCTATCCAATGCACCAAGTACCTTCATGCGGCTGATGAATGAGGTACTAAAATAATTTTTAGGTAAATTTGTCATTGTCTATTTAGATGATATATTAATATTTAGCAGAACCCTAGAAGAACACCTGATGCACATCAGAAGGGTTTTTGAGAAGCTATGGGAGGAGCAATTATTAATTAATCTAAAAAAGTGTAATTTTGTAAAGGAGTTAGTGTACCTGGGATTTTTCATCTCAGCAGAAGGTCTAAAAATGGACCCAAAAAAGGTGAGAGCTATCATCGAATGGCCTACCCTAAGAAGCACAATAGAGGTAATATCATTTCATGGTCTAGCCAGCTTTTACAAAAAATTCATTAGAAATTTCAGCAGCATTTGTGCACCCCTCACAGAAACAATGAGAGGGGATAAGAAAGAATTTAAGTTGACCTTAGGAGCTGATAGGAGCTTTGATCTGTTGGAGAAGAAGGTCACAGAACAACCTATTTTGGCACTCCCAGACTTTAACAAGGTATTTCAGGTAGATTGTGATGCTAGTGGTAGTGCAATAGGAGTTGTACTGAGTCAAGAAGGTAGGCCCGTTGCTTACTTTAGTGAGAAACTCAATGATTCTCAAAAAAAGTATTCAGTTTATGATCAGGAGTTTTATGCAATAGTTCAGGCTCTAAAGAAGTGGAGGCATTATTTGTTGCCAAAAGAGTTTGTTCTATTTCTCGATCATCGGGCCTTACGAGTACATTAATCGACCAAGCAAAACTGAATGAGAGGCACTTCAAGTGGGTTGAGTTTCTCCAAAGTTATACCTTTGTGTTGAAGCACAGAAGTGGAAAGTTAAACAAAGTTGCAAACGCCTTAAGTAGAAGGCAGAATTTTCTGATTGAAATGACAATGGAAGTGGTAGGATTTGAAGAATTGAAGGGTTTGTACCCTAAAGATCCTAATTTTGTAGAAGCCTGGATGGCTTGTTTGGCACCTGTTACTGTGGACAGGACAAAGTGATTGGATTTTCTAATCCAAGATGGAATGTTGTTCAGAGGAAGTAAATTATGCATTCCAAAGAGTTCCATGCGGGAAAACTTAGTCAAGGAGAAACACAGCGGAGGACTAGCTGTACATTTTGGTCGATATAAGACCATTGCCTTGGTGAGTGAGAACTACTACTGGCCACAACTACAGCAAGATGTGAAAAGGTTTGTGCAAAGTTGCAGAATATGCCAGATGGTGAAAGGCGTGAGGCAGAACATAGGATTATATCAGCCGTTACCTGTACCTGAGAGGCCATAGGAGGACGTCAGCATGGATTTCGTTCTTGGATTACTGAGAACATAGAGGGGAAATGACTCCGTATTTGTGGTGGTTGACAAATTTTCCAAGATGGCACATTTTATTCCCTGCCAAAAAACAAGTGACGCGGTTCACATTGCAGGGTTATTTTTCAAGGAAGTGGTAAGACTTCACGGTCTGCAAAAAAGCATCGTTTCTAACAGAGATACAAAGTTGGTTGGGTATTTCTGGAGAACCTTGTGGAAGAAGTTGAAGATAGATTTGAAGTTCAGTTCTACATACGACCCACAAACTGATGGACAGACAAAGGTGGTAAATAGAAGTCTGGGTAATTTATTGAGATGCTTGATAGCAGATAAACCCAAGGGATGGGATTTGGTTTTTCCGCAAGCGGAATTTGCATACAACAATTCTGTCAACAAGAGTACAAACAAATATCCATTCCAGGTCATATATGGAAATAGCCCAAGAAATGTTTTTGAGCTAAGGAAATTGGATAAAGGGGAAAAGAGCAGTGTCGAGGCCGAGAAATTTGTAGACCATATGAAAAGCATGCATGAAGAAGTGAAGAAACAAATTACAAAAATGAATACTCAGTATAAGACAAGAGCAGACCAAAAGCGGCGGTTCAAATAGTTCGAAGTGGGAGATGAAGTCATGGTCCATATCAGAAAAGAAATATTTCCTGCCAAAACTTATAACAAGTTGAAGATGAAGAAGTTTGGACCATGCAGAATACTAGAAAAATAGGATTTAGGCAATGCATATGAAGTGGAATTGCCAAGTGGGCTTGACATTTCGCCTGTTTTCAACATATCAGATTTAGTGGAATACCATGAGGGAGACAATACAGAGGCACCAAGTATAGAGTTGTGGAGCATTCCAGCGTCTAGCCCAACCACAGACGAGATCAAGGAAATATTAGACACTCGTGAAGGCAGAAGCACCAGGAACAAACAATATTCTAAATATTTGATCAAGTGGAAGGGCAGACCTGTAGAAGATGCAACTTGGTTGTCAAAAGTAGAGGTTGACCACCTGGGTCTTCCTCTCACAGATCAGAATTGAGGATCACTTCTCAATCCACCTCGGGAGTCTGATGCAAGAGCATCCGAGGGCAACAGAGCAATCTTGCATCAACCAAATTTTTCTAAGTTTTTTGCAAAGAAAAATATGTGTCATGATATCGCGACAGAAAAAGTGTCGCGATATCATGACCAAAACAAGAGATATGAGATGTGGCGGACAAAATGTCATGAAATCGTGACAAAAGTAGGGAGCGAAGGTGCAGAGGACAGAATGTCATGAAATCGTGACCAAAGCAGGGAGTGAAGGTACGAAGGACAGAATGTCGCGAAATCACGACCAAAGCAAGGAGCGAAGGCGTGGAGGACAGAATGTCGCGAAATCGTGACCAAAGCAAGGAGTGAAGGCGTGGAGGACAAAATATCATGAAATCATGACCAAAGGAGGGAGCGAAGGTGCAGAGGATAGAATGTCGTGAAATCATGACCAAATCAAGGAGCAAAGGCACGGAGGACTGAATGTCGTGATATCGTGACATGTCGCGATATCGTGACCGAAGCAGGAGAGAGAAAGCATAGAAAGTAATTGTCACGATATCGTGACCAAAAGAAAAACACGCACTCCAGACTTTCATAAATGCATCCCTTCGTGCACAGCAAGCTAGCGGTAGTGAAGTAGCAGTCTCAGAGGAAGATTCCAACAAGCATGTCGGCCACTCACGCATGATATCTAGAGACGCATTTATAGCAACTAGCAACAAAGCAGCAGTACTAGAAGAGGATCTCGGTGGTTATGGCAGCCAGTCGCGCACCTCACCTAGAGTCTCATCAATGCAACTTTCCAGTATTGATCCAGGTGGCAGTTGCAGATCATGGAAAGTTTGAAAACACAGAGGGTCGGGACCTCGATAAAAACCCAAGAATTGTAATGAGAAGGGGCTGGAAAACGGAAGATTGTTGTATATATTTTGTAAATTCTTTTGAAGCTACTGAATAAGAAATTTGGCTCTTGTTTTTCTTGTCTCCTGTCCTATGTTAGTTTTGTTCTCCACCAAATTATGCAAAGATGCAGCTAAATCACTCAAAATAAATTCATTGTTATAGTTACTATAGGGCTTCTTATAACATAATATTTTTTCGAAATTTTAATTCTAGGAATTTTTTTCTATAACAGCAATTCAATTTTTATATAGCATTGCTTCCTATGATTCAAATTTACTTATTAAACACAGTGACAGTTTTCCCTTAAAAAACACAAACAACCAGCACAATAACGAGTATTCTGACCTTTATACTGCGATGATTTGAAGTTTAGCAACAACCAAATCCACGCAAATGAAATGAACCGATTGCTAAGGTCCAAAGAATGTATTTTTCTTTTCTCGTTTCAAAGTCTTACAGAATATTTCCCGTGATGGGAGAATTACACATCTTCGTTTTCTTTCCAGATACTTCCTCTTAACCTTAGCCATGTGGAAAATACTTCCAATATCCGCGTGGAGAGCAAAACGATGGTATTTTATTTATTTTATTATTTAATAATATATTTTTTATAACTCAACATTATCATTCCTTCATTTTTAATAGTGTTAATTGGTATGTTTCCATAGTTTGTTACATACTTTTATATATATACAATTTAGGTTTGTTGTATAGGACACACTCTTGCATATCTTTTAAATTCGGACTATCGCTTGTTTCTAATGTGAGAACAATAATATGTATGCATCACCAAAATACATTATATACACTATGCTATTAATTCCCATTTTAATATTATTATTACATTTATACTATTTATATATATATATATATATATATATATATATATATATATATATATATATATATATATATATATTTGTTATTATTTTTTTTAAATTCCTATACATATATATTTTTATTTAAATATATTTTTTAAACAATGTCACACAAAACAAGCATCATGCAGGTAATGCAAAGGCAATTACACATGATATGCAGTTATACGAGTGCAATGAATGCATCGACAAACAATATGATATTTATGTTCAAATTCCTATAGAGGGCTTCCATGTACCCTCGGGCCAAGGTGCACAAGGCACAACATCATATCCCACTCACCTGACGCTTCCCAATTCTATCTCCACTAGGGGTGGGTGTCTTCTACTGCTTCTGCAAGTTCACTTGCACCTGCACCACAAAAATCATCACAGTATCAAATTCTTCTAAACAAAATGGCAATTAGGTGGCGGGGTTGTTACAAGAAAGGCCTCTTTTTTGTCATATTTTGAACATTTAAATACTACCTTAAAACCAAATATGATATTATTTTATGTCAATTATGTGATTAGAATGCATTATTTGTTAAGTTTTTGCATGATTTAATGTGTAGGAGCATTGTACCCTGTTTTGACTATTTTTCAATATTTTTACTCTGTTTTTGCATGATTGTTAGTGAAAAATGTATAATGAATTTGGTAGCCAATAAAGTGTTGTGATTTGTGGTTGCATAAGATAATTTGAATGTTTTCCTGCTCTAAACACAAACTGGTAAGATGATTTGGTGCTAGATCCACCATTCTGATGAAAAATAGGATATTCCAGCTACAGTTGCAACCTCATACAAATTCCAGCCACCTATCATAATAAAGGGAGGCATGGAATTTATCATTAGTAATGAATGGAAATTATGGGAAAATATTTATGAAGACTTAGGAATACTCCTAATCCAACTTAAATAACTTCCATGTGGTATAACTAGGAGCAACAATACACCAAAAAGAAACTATAGGAACAACTGGAAACAACATACAAAAACCAATTTTGTGCAACTATTAAGGAGGTCACATACCAGGTCAAAGGAGGCACATGTAAATGGTTGTAATATGTCTGAAAAGATAAGAAAATACTAGTTGCATATTTGAAAGTACTCTTACCCAATCAAAACGGGTGATAACAACATACTCCTACTGCTCTACCTTATATTTCGGAGCTGCTCCAAAATGAAGGGCAGAATTGAACTGTTTCGATAGAAAAGGTAAAAATGCATCCATTTCAGGAGGAGTGAAGAAGAATAAGGTAAATACAGGTGTAACAAATGATCCTAGGCTATTATGACCCCTATTCTCACCATCTGGAGGATGAGGATAAGATGCTGCAACAAATTGTGTCTTAATATAAACTAGGTCTCCTGCAATAAAGTAGGTAAATTAGGGATAGACAAAAAATAGATTTTAATTTATTGTTTGCAAAAACTCATGTAGAAAGTATTATATATAGGATGCTCCCTCATTGGTTGAGCTAGTCCAAGTAGAAGCAAATAAATCAAAAAGCAGACAAAGTCTTTTGTAACCATTAAGTTTTGAATATTTGAATAAAAGTGTAGTTTTTCTTCACTTGTATGAGATTGTGAGTTTATGAGTGATTAGTTCTTAGTCTTGGAGTAAAAATTATTTCTTCTAGACCAAGGAGCAAGGGCCCACTCTGAGGACTGGAAGGAAGGAGCAAAAAGTGCAGGTTTTTGATTAATTTTATTTTGCAAAAATTCTATCAAATTCTTGCTTTAATTTGTGCAATAGTACTAACCCCTATTTTAGCATAATTCAATTGATGTTTCAGAGTGTGATTTGTGTGGAATATTTGCATCCAGATGACCCTTGTTTTGAATATATTTTGAATACCCATATTTTCTATAATTCAAATTTTGTAGTAATTTTTGACAAGTTTTCTAGCAACATTTTATGACAATTTTTTTGTAGTATTTTGTTTTGATAGTTTTAGCATTTAAATTTTACCATGGTTGAATGTAGTTAATTTCAATTAAGCATTTTCTATTTCTACCATTTCAATTAGTAAAATTAAAGTAGGTCTTTCAATTCTAAAAATTGTCAATTTCTACAATTGTAGCTTAAAGGTTCAATTTCTGCAAATTTCCATTCTACAAGTTAAAATAGTTCCATTTCTACAAATTAGGATTAAAGTGACCTTGAAAGGCCCAATAAAAATTTGTTTCACCAAATAATCTTGTAACCTAATCTCTTGAACTATAATTTGTTGAAGCCTCCTATCGTAGACAACCTTGGACACCGCCCTGGATTTGACAATTATAAAAATTAAATGATGACAATAACGACACTCATCATTTTTGGCATCGTTGTCGAGGAACATAGGTGTTGTTAGTAGGTCACAAAGTCAAACCAATTTTTATTGTGTAAGTTGTGAACTTTAGAGTGAAAATCTTGAAAACAACAACTTGCATGAGAAATAGTTGCAAAAACTAAAAATTGCATTTCAGAACATTTAGAAAACAAGCATGAATGAATAGGTTAAGGGATGAGAAAGGAAGATTTATCAAGCCTAGCCCTTTTCCTACCATAGAGAGGTGATATTCACACTTAGGGGGTGAATTGCCTGTGTTTGAGCTTCTTGAAGTAGTTGAAAGGAAACCACCATCTCCATCATCAGGAAGTATTGAGTCTCCTAAACAAGAAATCTTAGAGGAACCATCTACTAGTACTCCTCCACCTGCTCCTTTTGTATCCATACCATCAGGACAATTTAGACAAATCTATACCAGGTGTTGGAATGATATCATGGTCAATATGCCAAACCAAGATAGGGATAGTAATGTCCATAATCAAGCAGATAATCCTCCTCCTTCTAGGAATTTTGAATACCCCATTCGATTGAATCCTACACATAATTCTCCTATGAAAACAATCTCACCTTTAGTACTTCCAACCTTCAAGGGGTTGTATCTGAAGATCCTAACCAATTCTTGTTTGAGTTTAAGGTTGTGTGTCAGACTTATGATTATATAAATGACAACCAAAAGCTTAAAGTGTTTCCTTCTACACTCAAAGATGCAACTTTACGCTGGTTTATGAGTCTAGAACTTGAATCAATTCAAACTTGGGAACAAATGGAGAGCAAATTCTTGGATAAATACCAAGAGTATTGTAGGGTAAGAAATAGAAAATATGAATTGTTCTAAATCAAAAAAGAAGAGGATGAGAATTTAGAAGATTATCTTGATAGGTTTACTTTTATACAAAAGAGATGTGGGCCTGTAGAATCTAAAATGTGTAAGGCCATATTTTTTAGAGGATTACAAGATGATTCCATGGAAGTATTGGATTTAATGGGCAAGGGAGATGTGAGCACCCTTGACATTGAAGAGATTTTGGAATTATGCAGAAATTACTCCTGCACAAGACAAAGAAGAAGAAAGAGGAGTACTAATAGCAATGAGATTAAAGAGCTAATGGAGGAAATTGCCAACATGAAAACTAATATTCTTGTGCAATTAAATGCCACATTAGGGGAGAGGAATGCAAAATCCAACTCTACACCACCCCTAGCTATTTACTACCCAAGATGCAGAAATAAGCATGCTCTGCAAGACTATCCCTTGAAAAAAACCTCTATTTCAGCTATTTGTAGCATTTTTTCAAAGGAACATATCACTGATAAATACCATTTGCTTCCATAACTCAAAAATATCTTGGAAACACAGGCTGAGGAACTCAATTTTATTGGGTAAAAATAGGGGGAATTTTTCACAATACCAACATACCCCATGTTTTCCCACAAATTGGGGATAGAATCCTTGGAATATGCCATGGGGTTATTCAGAACCACCCCAATAGTCTTGGAATCATCCTCCTTGGACATCTCCTCAAGATTGGTCACAATCTAGATGGATGAATCCACCATGGAATCAGACCAATCCACCTTGGATGCAAACCCAACCTCATGGACAAAGATGGGGACAACAATATCCATCATATCAAGGGCAACAAAGATATCAAGGACAAACACAAAATTTGTTGCCTGGTCCTACTCATAATTTTTCTCAAGGGAGATCCCAAAAACAAAAAACTCAATAGGTAAAACAACCACCACTTTCAGCCCAACCTATGGCCAATCCTAATAATACAAGGTAGGAAGCCCCTATCTATGTAGCTGAATCTGATGAAAATATTGCAGTAAATGTCATGGACTATAGCAACATCCAACTGCGCTCAAGCAAGACATTACCTGAGCATGTTCCACCCACTATTGAAGAAATAAGAAATGAGAAACAAGAATCCTTTAGTCCAAAAACATAGAAATCAGCCCTGGATAAAGGAGAAGAAAAACAAAAAATATGCACATAGAAAATTCACCTTCTTTAGAGAAAATACCATATCCTGAAAGGTTTAAGAGTTCTAAAAATACTCCTGAATCAGACCTAGTAAAAGAACTCAAAAAGTTGACTATTTCACTTCCTTTGTTGCAAGCAATCAAGGATGTGCCTCTAATCAAAAAAATTGTTTAGGATTTGTGCATAAAAATATCAGGTAGAAAAAATAAATATTTTCCTAAAACTGTGCAAGTAGAAGGGAAATTGGCTGACCTACTTTCTGGGAAGCTTGTCCCACCAAAGTATAGTGACCCAGGAATTCTAGTTGTCACCATAACTATTGGATCAATGCAAATTTCTAATGTCTTGGTTGATTTAGGAGAAACTATTAATGTAATGACCAAAGACACAATGCAAAAATTACAGTTAAACAATCTGCATCCTACATCTACTATTTTGGAAATTGATAGGTCTATTGCCAAACCAGAAGGGATTATTGAAGATATTCCTGTAATAGTTTCCTCATGGGAATACCTTGTTGATTTTCTAGTACTGCAGCCTCGCAATTCTACAAATGGTTATCCCATTATCTTAGGTAGGCCTTGGCTTGCTACCACAACTGCTTTCATAGACTATAGATCAGGATAAATAAATATATCCAATGGCATTGATTTGAAAAATATTTCTTTATATCCACCTGCAAAACCTTCAAAAAAAAATTTAGGTCAATTATGGTATCCTGATTCTGATGAAGAATAGGAATAAACTATCTCCACATTAGCCACAATGGTAGTAAAAGAACACATTGAAGAGATAAATTCACATGAGAGAGATTTTTGAAAATGAAACTATCCTAGTGGATACACTGCATGAATAAGGACTTGAGGATGAACCAATCACTGTTCATCGCTTATTATGGAATGATGAAGGCTAGACATCTGAACCCCAAACCACTACCCACTTAACTCTTTAGTCAGCAAATATGAGGGAGTTAATTATATCCACCCAGGGATAAAATAAATTGAAGTACAACTAGGAAAATTCCTGAACATTAACAACTGGCTGACAAATAAGAAGCAAAATTGTTTGTTGTCTTAAAACATGTTAAAGCCTTTGCTTGGGACTATAAAGATATGTCAAGAATTCATCCTAATGTATGCACTCATAGGATATACACTGAAGATGTCAAACCTGTGAGATAACCTCAAAGATGATTGAATCCTGCTCTAAGAGACATTGTTAAGGAAGAAATAGAAAAACTCTTAGAGGTTGGATTCATATATCCAATTTCAAATAGTCGATGGGTCTCTCCATTAGTTATTATACCAAATAAAAATGGAAAATTGAGAGTGTGTGTAGACTATCGAGAGCTAAAAAAAGTCACACATAGAGACCATTTTCCATTACCATTCATAGATCAGGTGTTAGATACACTCGCAGGGAAGAAGCATTTCTACTTTCTTGATGGTTTTAGTGGGTATAACTAGATACAGGTTGCACCTGAAGACCAAGAGAAAACCACCTTTACTTTCCCATGGGGAAATTTTGCTTATAGGGTTTTACCCTTTGGTCTGTGTAATGCCCCAACAACTTTCCAACGAGTTGTTTTGGCCATTTTTTCTGATTTGACCACTGAAAACGTAGAAATTTACATGGATGATTTTACAGTTTGTGGAGAAACCTTTGAATTTACCTTGGAACATCTTGATAAGGTTTTAACTCACTGTGAAACTTACCATCTGTCCTTGAATCCTGATAAATGCTTTATGATGATGGAGGAAGGGATTGTCCTTGGTCACCATATATCTTCTAATGGGATCAAGGTTGATCCTAAGAAGGTTGAAATCATTAAGAACCTTCCTCCTCCCAAAACCCAAACCGATGTCAGGAGTTTCTTAGGACACATTGTATTTTATCACAGATTCATTCCGAATTTTAGTACAATAGCAAATCCTATGTTTGCATTATTGACCAAAGATTCTGAATTTAACTGGACTAAAAAATTCCAAGAATCTTTTGATGCTTTGAAAGAAAAGCTAACCACTCCACTTGTTTTAAGAGGTCCTAATTGGGGATTGTCATTTCATATCCAAAATGATGCCTCCAATATTGCAATTGGAGCAGCATTAGCACAGATAGAATATGGGAAACATTATGCCATCTACTACATAAGTAAAAATCTTACTGGAGAAAAAAGAATTATACTACTACTGAAAAGGAATTTTTAGTAGTAGTGTATACCATCAATAAATTCTATCACTATATCATTGGTTATCAAGTATTCATCCATACTGATCATTCATCCATCAAATACTTGATGAAAAAACCCATGGTTAGTGTAAGGATCATTCGTTGGTTATTACTATTACAAGAGTTTGATATTACAATAGTAAATAAACCAGGGAAAGCAAATGTAGTAGCAGATTTCCTATCAAGGTTGAATAACACAGGGGTAGAGGAATTAGTTGAGGATACCTTTCTAGATGAAAAATTATTTGCTATATCAGTACAATCACCTTGGTTTGTAGATACAACTAACTTTTTGGTAACAGGAAAAATTCCTTCTCATTTCACTTCCAAACAAAAGAAGCAATTGGTAAGACAAAGTTCATATTTTAAATGGATAAAAGGTCTACTTTTCAAGTGTGGTCCTGACCATATTTTACGTAGATGCATTCGAAAGTATGAGGTGTATGATATCCTCCGTGCTTGTCACGATGAACCATCAGGAGGACATTATTTAGTAAAAAGCATAATTCAAAAAAATTTAGGCATTGGTTATTATTGGCCATCTCTTCATAAAGATGTAAAAAGGTACATTCACCATTGTGATGCATGTCAGAGAATGGGGAAACCCACACACAAACGAAATGCCTCTACAGCCTCAAGTGGTTTTAGAACCATTTGAGAAATGGGGGTTAGATTTTGTGGGACCTATTGACCCACCATCTCAAGGAAAGGTGCATATCTTGGTATGCACTGATTATGTGACTAAGTGGGATGAGGTGCATGCCTTTAAGCATGCTCATGAAGAGAAGGTTGCTGATTTCCTTTACACTCAAATTTTTTAGAGATTTGGAGCTCCACGATCTATCACCATAGATCATGGGCCCCAATTTGCATCAAAGGTAATTGAAGCTTTTACTAAACTCTATGAAATTAGGCATAGAAAATCATCACCCTATCACCCACAAGCAAATGGTCAGGTTGATGTAACAAATAGGGAGTTAGAAAGAATTTTGACCAAAATAGTAGACTCACATAGGAGAAATTGGTTCAATAAATTACTAGAAGCGAGTTTGGGCATACAATACAACATGGAAATCCACCATGGGTTTCACACCTTACGAACTGGTTTATGGTAAGAAACCTCTTCTTCCTATTGAATTTGAGTTACTAACACTTCGTACATCTTTGGAAGTTGGTATTGACTTGTCATAGGTACAGATGGATAGGATTCTGCAACTTAATGCATTGGATGAACTTTGGTTGGATGCATTGCACCAGACGAAGGTGATCCAACAACAACGGAAGTTGTGGCATGATAGTCATATTCAGCAAAGGAAGTTTGAGCAAGGATATTGGGCATTGTTGTTTGATTCTTATTATGAGGATTTTCTGGGAAGCTACAGACAAGATGGCTTGGGCCATACCTGATTGAAGAGGTGTTCGATAATGGAGCAATTCATATTTCTTCCATCAATGATTCAATGAGAAAGTTAGTGGTTAATGGACATCACCTTTGGGTATACCATGAGCCATTGACTAAAGAAGACTTTTTAAATTAAATCACATAGTTAGAAGTACATATATCAAAATAGATAGCCTCTTTTGACTCAGATTCGGCTTGATTTTTGAGAAAAATAATAATAATAATAGAATTAAAAATAAGAAAAAAAATACAAAAGGGAAATAATCTTGATTGTGAAATTCCTTCATGGGCACAATTTTGGGGAAATTGTGAAATTCCTTCATGGGCACAACCAAGACAAAAATAAAAAGAGATGAAAAAAAGAGAAAAAAAAAAAAGAGATGAAAAAATGAATAAAAAAAAAAGAATAATTCAATAGTGAAAACCTTTTTGAAGGCGCTATTGAATTAAGACTTACATGAAAATCGGTTTTCGGTATGTTTGTATTTTTTATCTATCCATCATTGTTCCACCATTGTATAAATTTCACCAACTGCACATATGCTTTATTTTTTATTTCAGATGCTCAGCCAACGGTCATCAAAAGCAACAATTTGTAAAGTGCATGATAAATTTTTAGGATAGCCAGGTATGTGTTTCTTGCATTTTGTCATAGTAGGCATTTAGCATGTATTGTATGATAATCCATGTTTGGCATAAATAATTTATAAACTAGGAAAGTAAAAATGGATATTCTCTCCAAAATAAAAAGTACCCTATTCTACTCTTGGTTGAACGAGAAATTCAGGTCCGGTTGCAGAGAAAACATGGAGCTCCGAAATGAAATACAACTCTAAATGAAAATATAGTTCTAGTTGTATATATGTAGAAAAAACACAGAGCTCCGAAATAGAACAGAGCTTCAGAATGAAACTACACGTTTGGTCATATATATGAGGGAAAATAACACATATTTCCAAAACAAAGAGGAGCTTTGAAATGAAATTTCACATTCTATAATTTGTATGCAAAGGAAAAAATAGATCTTTGGAATGAAAATAGCTCTAGAACAAAGTTTAAAAATTTAAAAATTGTGCGGCACAAAAAGGCAAATCCAGTTAGTGCACATGTGTAAAAAAAATCCACGTGATGCAGGCCATAAACCCTCATGAATTTGGGTATAATTTTTTAGGCATACATGGTAGTGATCAAACAGGGCATCATCCAACGTGTTTTCCTGCATCCAAACGTACTTGGTTTTCATCACCCAATCTGGACCCATGTGATCCAGGTACTTTGACATGTGCAATCACATGAACCAAGGAGGGGGCATCCATGTTTTTCAAAAGAAGATCCAAGTTGGTTAAAATCTGACCATCCACATTAGCTGGTAGTTTTTATGCGCATGCATCATAATCTAGAGATTTACCAACCCACCATCCTTCATTTGTGCATGAAATAAAAATTTCAAACATCCAACAAAATAGCGTACGCCATGTGTTTGACAGTTGCATGAAATTTTGGTATGTTTTACACCACCTTCTAAAGCTAAACCCTGTATGCTGAAGATACTCATTACCAAGCTCCGTAATCACCAACATTTGAGAAGACATTGAATAGAGCCACTATAATATTTTTGAAGAAGGTATTGTGATACATAAATATGTTTCTATAATAGAACCAACTAAGTGCAGTAACCAAAGTTTAAGAATTTATAGATAAACTTGATGCAAGTTGGAGATAACATGGGGTAGAAGAACAAAGAAGAGCCAGA
The DNA here is from genome assembly GCA_028583015.1 of Wollemia nobilis. Taxonomy (NCBI): domain Eukaryota; kingdom Viridiplantae; phylum Streptophyta; class Pinopsida; order Araucariales; family Araucariaceae; genus Wollemia; species Wollemia nobilis. The sequence continues at coordinate 8,099,604 of JAQPPZ010016348.1, forward strand.
TAACCTGGAGGAATTTTGAAATTATCTTGAGATGGTGCAAATTTTTCAACGAGCAGGTTTAATGTCATTTTTGGAGAAATTTGATGGTCATTCGGAGGGGTTGGTAGCAGAGATCCACTGCACCCTCTAGAAAAATAGGGCAACCATCAACGGCATGAGAATAGAGGTAACCCCCTTGGTCTTAAGTCAAATTATTGAATTACCTTTGCAAGGAAGGACAAAAAACAGAAAAAAATCTAAAAAAGGGAAACAAAAAAAAAAAAAAAAAAAAAAAAAAAAAAAAAAAATGAGAAATAATTAAACTCTAATATGTTGTACTATCAGGGCATCATATGAAAATCCTCAGTCATTTGAGGTATGGTAACCAACGCCCAGAGGTAAAGATCAATATCCCTCTATACCTACATCAAGAATTGCACAATATGGCCAAGAGGTACCAACAAGGCAAGGGATCCCCTAGACACCATGGGCTCATAAATCTTATTTGCAGACATCATTTCAGATAAAATCCTCAGAGTTTCAATAGGTTCTTTGCCCCTTGGAATGAATAAAATTTTATGGAAGAGAAACCCAGGCAAGAAGAGGAGGAAGAAGAACCCAGATAAGAAGTAGAGGAGGAAGATGTAGGTAGAGCAGAAACCTCTGATGAAGTAGAAGATAGGATAGAGACCCTTGAAAATAATGTAGAGAGGGTTACCCCTGAATCTGAAGGAACCCCCTCATCCCCTCTTGGTCCACTAGCTACTAGGACTAGAGCACAACGAAAAAGAAAGGTTGAGCTCGAACTGCAGGGTAGAGAAAAACCAAGAAAGTGACTTTCTATGAAGAAGTCACAAAAATTTTTGCTCAAACGTCTACACAGTCAGAACCTGAAATAATTGGATCACTAGTTGAAGCAATAGATTCCTTGGAGGATTATGAATTAGACTCTTATTTTTCAGTGAAGTCTATAGGAAAAATAGTTGAATGCACTGAGAAAACTTGGGAAGAAATAGGTACATGGTAGTTAAGTAAATATTCTATAATATAGGGACATTCTATTGTAGAGGAGTAGGTTGAAGAAACAGAGGTTGAAATTCCAACTCAACCACCTTCACCCCCTCCTTTGAGAAGGAGTCTAAGATAGAGAAAATAGAGTACAAATTCAACTGTGGAAACCATGCCTTCAACATCAACTAGTCACAGAAAACGAAGAAAAATGATACTCCAAGAGGATGAAGAAGAAGTGACTGAGGAAACTCCAGCCCAGGAATATGAAATTTTATTTCCAGAATCCTTTAATTAGGAACAGGAACCATTTACAGAGGTTGGAGAGGTTGGAGAGCCAAGTTCACCACCTGCTATGGACCTACCTACCTATTCTTCAAAAACTGAAGAGTATGAAGAATATGAGCCAGATGACCATGTAAAATAAGCTAGAGTGATTATCAAGACTCAAAAAACTTGGATTGAAAAAGGTGAAGCAACAATTAAGGAGAAAGATGAATATATTGACCAATTGTTGCATGAAATAGAAGAGTTGAGAAGAAGACTGGCACCATTTGAGGCACTGCCCACAAATTTAGATTCTGGAAAGGAGGTGGTAGAAATTCTACTTGAATTAGCAGGGCAGGTTCTAGAAGGAGAAATACAAGTTGATACCCCACAACTACCTCATAGACCTAAGGAGGATAATCTGGAAAATGCACCTGATATTTCTGTTTTAATTACTACTGCAATAGCACAACAACATATAGGACAAGAAATAACATCTGAACAAAGGGATGGAGAAGGGATTGTTGATGCCATGGAAGGCTCACATACCCTAGAGATGGGCCCACAATAGAATCTACAACAAAATTTTGAAAAGGAGGCCATTTTAGCACTTTTGGACGCAGCTCTAAAACATCCTGGGTCAGCTCTAAAACATCCTATAGAAACATAATCTCATTTTGGAGCAAGTTCAGAACATCCAAAAACTATGCCAAAATACCCTAAAAATCTCCAGAACAAAAAAATGAGCAAGACACATCAGAGAGTGAGGTCTTTGAAGCTCAAACCACCCCACCACAAGTAAGTACATCACCTTAGGTATATCTAAATCAAAATGTTGATAGTTCTATTTCTAAGGTGCAAACAATAGAAATAGGAGTTCAAGTTAATTTGTTATCTGAGCATAAAATTCCATCGGTAGTGTGTCCACCTGATATGATTCCACTAGAAAAATATAATGGGGATATTGCAAGGTGGATATCACACTGCAAAACCCTAGAATCATGCATTGCAACATTGAAACCCCTAAAAAAGAAGAATGAAACATAGGCTATAGAAAATGTTGATTTGAAGGAAAAAGTGCAAAATTAATGTCAGATTGTAGAAATTTTAGTGCAATGCAGAAGGCCTACTAGGATTTATAGCCTACTCCTCAGAGAACACTTCTTCATATGGTAGGTAATGCGTATTTTCTCAGGGTTAACTTATGATTTGAATACTGCCCCTGATTTTCTAGAGGTATATTTACATAGCCCTGAAGAGCAAAAAAATCTATTGTGTGAGTTTTTCTTGCACAAGTATGTCATGCCAGAGGATGTGCAGTTTTTACCCCATATCTACACAGGGGACATACAATTTTAGTCATTTATCTCCACTTTGAACAATCAATTGTATTGGGATCAGGAGAAAAGGAAGAATAAGGAAATAGAGTTGGAGCTTGGCCTATTGTTAAGGCATATTCAACCAAATCACAAAGTATTGACAAGCTAACATTTCAACATGATGGACAACCTGGATATTAGAAGCACTTATTTACATAATCTGAAGGATAACATGGTTTGTTTTTAGTAGTTTTGCACAGGTAATTTTATAAACACCTTGTCATATTGCAAAGTCAGATGGGGAGAATTGCCTATCTCCTTGTAGAAAAGGGAGCCAATGTCACCTACTAACCTATTATGGTCACATAGGAGGGTAGAGGTAGTAATGCAGATAATTCTAGCATTTAAACATCAATGGATAGGCTTAAGATTTAGGCCACCCACTATTATCACTCTTGTGCCATATTACTTTGATTCTAATCCACAACCTAATGAAGAGTTTCAAAAATGGTTAATGGAGCTGAAATAGTACAAGGGATACTATATTGGAAAATTAATATTTTTGAGGAATATGGTACAAGGAGTTGGACCTCAGTGCATTTGTGGCCCACAAAAATGCATGAGGGCATGCATTAGGTCAAGTTGGGGGGAATGATGAGGCCCAGAAATACCTCATTTTTGTCATATTTTGAACATTTAAATACTGCCTTAAAACCAAATATGATATTATTTTATGCCAATTATGTGATTAGAATGTATTATTTGTTAAGTGTTTGCATGATTTAATGTGTAGGAGCACTGTACCTTGTTTTGATTATTTTTCAACATTTTTTACTCTATTTTTGCATGATTGTTAGTGAAAAATGTATAATGAATTTGGTAGCCAATAAAGAGTGTTGTGATTTGTGGTTGCATAAGATAATTTTAATGTTTTCCCACTCTAAATATAAACTGGTAAGATGATTTTGCATCAGATCCACCATTCTGTTAGAAAACATGACATTGTGTCTACAATTACAACCTCATACAAATTCTAGCCACCTGTCATAATAAAGGGAGGCATGGAATTGGTCAATAGAAATGAATGGAAATTATGGGAAACTATTAAGGAAGACTTAGGAAGACTCTTGATCCACCTAGTAGCACTTCCATGTGGTCCAAATAAGAGCAACAAGACACAAAGATGAAAACTACGGGAAAAGTTGGAAATAACATACAAAAACCAGTTTTGTGCAACTATTAAGGAGGTCACATACTAGGTCAAAGGAGGCACATGTAAATGGTTGTAATATGTTTGAAAGGAAAATAAAATACTAATTGCACATTTGAAAGTGCTCCCACTCAATCGAAACTAGTGGTAACAATACACTCCTATTGCTCTACCTTATATTTTGGAGCTGCTCTGGAATGAAGGGCAGAATTGAACTGTTTCGATAGAAAAGGTAAAAATGCATCCATTTCAAGAGGAAGAAGAATAGGGTGAATACAAGTGTAACAACCACCCTTACGCTATTTTGACCCATTTCTACTAGCTGGAGGATGCAGATAAGATGTAGTAGCAGATTATGTCTTAATATAGACTAGGTCTCCTACAATAAAGTAGGTAAATTAGGAACAGCCAACACATAGGTTTTGATTTAGTATTTGCAAACACTCATGTAAAAAGTATTATATATAGGATGCTCCCTTATTGGTTGAGCTAGTCCAAGTAAGAGTCAATAAGTAAAAAAGTAGACAAAGTCTTTTGTAACCGTTATGTTTGAATATTTGAATAAAAGTGTATTTTTTCTTTACTATATGAGATTGTGATTTTATGAGTGATTAGTTCTTAGTCTTGGAGTAAAAATTATTTCTTATAGACCAAGTAAGGGCCCACTCTACGGACTGGAAGGAAGGAGCAAAAAGTATAGGTTTTTGATTAATTTAATTTTTGCAAAATTATGTCAAATTCTTGCTTTAATTTGTGCAACAATACTAACCCCTATTTTAGCATAATTCATTTGATGTTTTAAAGTGTGATTTGTGTAGAATATTTTCAGCTGTTTGACCCTTGTTTTGAATATGTTTTGAATACCCCTATTTTTTGTAATTCAATTTCTGCAACAATTTTGACAAGTTTTCCAACAACATTTTTTGACAAGTTTTTGCAACATTTTTTTACAGTTTCTAGCATTGTGAATTTCAGCATGGTTAATTGTAGATGATTTAAATTTAGCATTTTCTATTTCTATAATTTCAATTAGCAAAAGTAAAATAGGCTTTTCAATTCTATAAATTGTCAATTTTTGCAATTGTAGCTTAAAGGTTCATTTTTTACAATTTACATTCTGCAAGTTAAAATAGTTCCATTTCTAAAAATTAGGATTTAAGTGACCTTGAAAGCCCCAATCAACATCTGTTTCACCAAATAAATATTGTAACCTAACTGCCTAAATTATAATTTGTTGAAGCCTCCTATCATAGACCACCTTGGACACTGCCCTAGATTTGATAATAATAAAAAATAAATGATGATAATAACAACACTCATCATATAACACCCCCTTGTATTACATTATTTAGGTATTAAAGATTTCAATATTCAATTTGTATCTTATTGAGAATAGCCTTCAGCTTGATGTGGTTGTTCTTTAGCTGCTTTAGTCTCATGTTATAACTTCTTGTCCTTTCTAGTCCTCTTTCCTTTGGCATCAGATATCTTTGATGAACTAGTGATCTCATAATTTGGCATATCTGAAGTGGATCATAATTGCTCTATATTTTCTTCTTTGTATTATTGTATGACTTGTCTCTATGACCTTCATAAGTATCAAAATTGAGCTTATTGTCAATAGATGCTTCTGGAGTAAAAATTTTAAAATATCAATCTATTTTGTGTAGTAATATTTCTTGATGAATTTTGTAGTACTTGTATTTATAGTAGCAGAAGAAATATGAGTGATTTTTTCCTTCACAGTATTTGCATGGGTGGAAATTCTAGCAATTGATCTTTTCATGACCATGTTGATTGCAATAGGTGCACCATAGAGATGTTTTGGCTGATTTGTAATCTATCTTAGGGATATCATGTTTATCTATATCGTTGACTAGATCATTAAACCATATGTGCATGATTGAAGCTATTTCAATTTTATTCCTTTTTATGATGTCCTCTTTATCTACCTATTCTCCTCTATTTCGAATGTGAGTTTTTAAGTTTTCATAGTTATCATTAGTTTCATTAGAAGAATATAATTTTCCATAGCTAAGTGCTTCAGAACTTATTTCCCATCTTATTGATTCTTATTTTTCTTTTTCATTTTCTATTGTATTACCAATCATGCTTTTAATCCATATTGGTATTTTTCTCATTCCACTTCTAAGTGTATTGCTTAATGTGTTGGTAGTCATATTTATAGTTCCTTGGATTAGAGTATATGAGTCTGATGGAACTTTTATAGAGCTTAGGTTTTGTAGGCTTCCTTATATCTCCTAGTTAAGGGATGTGAATTAGTAGAGTCTGTGTATATTATGTACAGAACTTATGATTCCAAAATGGACTGAGTACTTGATAATATTTGATGAGTATGATTATTATAAACTTTTGTGGAATACCTTATGTCTCCCTAGTTATTTTGGAAATGCTATATGATAGATAAAGTGCTTTTGAGAATAGTAGTTCAATTTTTAATTGATTTTGTAAAGTTTTGTGAATAGAAAAAATCAACTACTTTAACACCTTATTACTCCTACTGAACTTAAGCACTTTCTATTTTTATGATGTTTTAATAGTTGGATTTCTTTTGTCCTTTTAATATGTTTTGAGACAAGTATATCAATTAATTTCCAACCCTTAATATTCTATAATAAACCTCTCTTTATAGTCGTTAATAATTTAATATTTATTATTTCTAATTTCCAATTTCCTACTTTGATGTAGTATTCCTTTTAACTCCCTAATGTGGAATATTAGAAAACAAAAATTTGCAATAATATAAATTCTAATTTTCAAGTAGAATCTCTTTCTCCTATGTTTTAATATTGCAAATATTAGGCTATTTTAATAGATATTTTCCCTTTAGATATTGCCTTCATATATGGTTGATTTATCTTAATGTTTCAACCTTATATTATACCTTATAACTCCCTATTAATGAAATAAACTTTGATGAAGTATAAACCTTACATTTAGTTTTGTACTCCCTTATGTATTTTACGTAATTCTCGAACGTATATGATGGTCCTCTTTAATGCCTTTTCCTTGAGCGCTATGGTGTACGTTGATTCAACTTTAACTTCAAAGTTTGGATGGTGGCGCTTCAACCCTGGGCTTTTGACCTTCCTTGAATACCTTGACAAGAGATTTTAATGCTCTTCACCTCTCTTCCAAACTATGATTCAGGTTGCTACAAATTTTGTAAGTGCTATGACTATTGTGAATGCTCTGAATACTATCCTTCATGGTTTTTGATACATTTTATTAAATGGAGGATCTTGGAATTTGTGACAAGTGTCACAATGGTTATCCTTGAGTGCTTGAGATGCTTATTGTTGTTAATGAAAATATACCAGATAAAGGATGAGTGTTATGATTTTGGATGAGCGCCCATTCTTACCAACTTTCTTCCTTGAGCATTTTCTTGGTCAAGCTTGTAATAGATGGGTGCTTATGTAAAAAATATTATTGTTTTCTTTTAGATGACAAGTGTCACCTTTTCTTCCTGCATGGGATTTTCTATGTAACACCTTTCCAATGTATCTTTCACTACCTTTATTAACCATGTAATGTAGCCATATCTTCTTTTTTTCTATCGTACTTGAGATTATATGGTTATAGCTAGAAAAGTAAGTAGCACCTTGGGATCTTGGAGCAACGTTTTTCCAATGCTTGTGTGGAGTTTTTAAGCTAATCTAATGGTGCCCCTTGGAGGTACGTCCTTAAACCTGTTATGCCCTCCTTTTTGTAGATGATATTTCCTTTTAATTTAATGCTTCTCCTTGTTTTGTTTGCTTCTAGGTTTGGCCATCCAAAATATAGAAGATATAAGCCTTTTGAGTCACTCTATTCCATTGCAAGAAGAATACTTTTGCATGGTTACCTTGGAGTATTTTTATCCTTGTAAAGAGTGTACCTTTTTAGAATAGAAGACCTATTATTTTTCCGATGTAGGGAAATTTAGAGTAGTGCAATACAAATGTAAATACTTTGTATATAAAATACCTTTTTGCACCTCCTTTTGCAATTTGATTTTTTTGGCCTTATGGCAGATTTTGAAATAGGTGATCGTAGGTTTGATGGTGTCTCTTTCGCTAGAAAAATATCTCTATTGCTTGGTGACTTTGGTAATAAATCCAAGCTAATAATCACTTAGATAGAAGCTCTTTTTTTACAAGTAATTTTTGCACCTTTTTGTAAATAGCCTTTAGTGCAATTTTTATTGATATTTTGAGTAGATAAGTTGTCATTAATGTCAAGAGTAAGTGGTCATTGATGTCAGGATTTTAGCAAAAATCAGTGGAAGTTTCAGTGGGCAGCATTAGTTTTAGGTTCTCCAATTTCAGTTAATCACGACCCGGTTCCATGAAGTCAAAAGTTGTCCAAAGTGTAAAAGAAGAAGCCCAAGTGAATAATATTTTAATATTTTTTATAATATTATAAAGGGAAGCTTTAAATTAATTATAAATTAATAATACGGTGGTTCGAATCATGCTGAAACCCTTTTGGATGACAACAAATGTATGAATTAAATTTTGAATGCCAAAATTTTCGAAGGATCTAGTTGAGGTATTAAAAATTAATTTTTGCATATTTTATTTTGTTCATAAGGTTTTTGGGGAGTTATAAGGTTGATGCAAAATAAAGTTTGATGTTATTTGCTTTAGTGGTTGAAAAGGAAATAAAGGTGTTAGGAAGATAGTTTGGAGTTTATAAGGTGTATCAAAGTGATTATTTTTCATGTATGATTTGATGGATGTTATTTTCAAAAGGGAGCAATAAGGTATAATTGAGCTTTGATTATTTTTGTGTCTAAGGAATATTTGAGGAAGTGTTAAGAGTGATATTTTGTCATCTAACCATTGAAATTGGAAAGAAGGAAATTGTGATTTAAATAGGTTTTCCAAAGGGCACTTCTACATCAAACAAAATGTATGGGCACATCTTCCTAGTGAGTGATTGTTGAATGTTGTGAATATAAAGTTGGAGTGAAAAGGATTGTTTGGTAAGTATTTTTGAGTGTGTTTTGAATTAATGCTTCAAGGTTTTCTGGAATAAAGAGTTGTTGATAAAACTTTGTTTTATAAGAATTTTTTTTGAAGTGATTAAGTTGAGTTAACTTGAACCTGGATTTGCAAAGATCATGAGTATAATTATTATGTGAAGTTGATAACTCTCTTGAACTAGGGTTTGTAAAGATCGTGAGTATCATTGTTATGTGATATTGGTTGATAATCATTTTTGCAAATATTTGAGTGAGTGTTCATATGCTTGGACTAGGGTTTGTAAGCATTCATTGAGTGATTGGTTGAGTAGATTTGGTTGAGCCTAGTCAAGTGGATGTGTTGAAGTGATTGTTCAAGTTCTATGAAAAAAATTGTTCTATATTCTAAATTGAGTTGATAAAGTGATTGAGAGTTTGTGAGTGTGAAGCATATTGAGTCTCTAACAATTCTCTATATGTTTCTAAAAGAGTGAGTGAAAGTGATTGAGCATTGAGGTGAATGTGAAGCATATTGAGTCTAACAATTCTCTATATATTTCTAAAAGAGTGAGTGAAAGTGATTGAGCATTTAGGTGAATGTGAAGCATATTGAGTCTCTAAAAATTCTCTATATGTTTCTAAAAGAGTGATTGAGCATTGTGATGAATGTGAAGCATATTGAGTCTCTAAAAATTCTCTTTATGTTTCTATGAGATTGGATAAGTTCTAGTGTGGACTTGTTGAGTAGATTTGAGACAAGTCTTGAGAAGACTTATGGATAGATTTATGTGAGCTTTTGTGGAAGCTTACAATAAGTTTGAGAATAGAGATTGAGAGAAGATTGGATAAGTTATAGTGAGGACTTATTGAACAGATTGATACAAGTCTTGGTGAAGACTTGTCGAGCAGATTGGACAAGTTCTAGAGATGACTTGTGGATAGATTAGTGTGAGCTTTTATGGAAGCTTACAAGGCAAAATTGAGATAAGTCTTTGGGAAGACTTGTGAGAAAAGTTGATTGATTTATTTTTTCAAACCTTGAGTTAAGGTTAAGGGTAGATCTAGCAGAGTTGATTTGAGATTAATTCAAGCTTTGTGTTAAGGCTAGAGAACATAGATTGAGGATAGATTTGTGCTAGATCGAAGTACTGTGTTTAGTGTATATTAAAGTATAGATATTGAGGATAGATTTATGCTAGACTGAAGGACTGTTATTAGTGCAGATTTGAGGATACAGTTCGGTGAAAATTTGAGGACAGGTTTGTGCCATACCAGAGATAGAGATTGAGCATATTTATGCTAGACTGAAGGACTTTGTTTAGTACAAATTTAAGACAGAGCTTTTAAGGTGATAGAGTATAGAGTATGATAGTCTCTAGTGGATAGAGATCCATTATCCAGTATAATGAGGATAGGTGTTTTCAGTGGATAGAGATCCATTAGCCAAAGCAGTGGGGGCAATAATTCTTCTAGAAGATCACAAATCAAATCTAAGGAGAAAGGATTTCTCTTGTGGATAGAGATACACAAACTTGATTAGGGAATTTATGTCTCCTTTGGACAAAGGTCCATAAATATTGTAATAGGTAAAGGATTCCCAAGATATTGATTAAGAAAATTTTAGTAAAATATTTTCTCCGTGGAGTAGCCCACATTGGGTGAGCCACGTTAAATTGGTGTCTCCATTGTGTGTGGTGATTTGTACATTACTTTTATTACTGCTCTTGATATTGCTATCTATACATTGTATAATATTTATTGGGAAACAAAAGTAAAAATTTATCTTATACTATTCACCCCCCCTCTCAATATAAGCTTGTGTTCTTCAAATTTGAATTTGAGACTCACCAAGTCTCAATTTGAAGATTCTATTATTGATTTTGATAGTGGATTTTACTCTCCATCCTTGGAGGAATATTATCTAATTTTTGTGGATTATTTGGGTCATGAGATGCTACAGGTTTTGTGCACCAAATAGTATCTTTTGATATTTTAATAATCTACTAGTTTTTGTTCTCTTGATCCTTTAATCAATAAAAACAAACTAACCTTTTGAGAGTAATTAGTGTAGTGTAAATGATCTTAATAGTACTACCAATATAATATACTAAAAATATCACCTTATCACTCCAATAAACTCTCAAAATAATTTTAGATGCACTTAATAATATCTTTGAATTTTAAGAGTAATCTATAATGAACCCTTAATAAGTATTCTACAAATTTTCACTACAATAAATATTGTAGGATATAGTATTATTGCTTTCTATATAGCAAATACATATATGATACTTTTATTTCTTTCAAAATTATCCAACTCCTATTAATGTGCAAATAATCCTTAAAAGGAATTCTTTCTTTTTACACTTGAAAACTATAATGCAATCTATTCTTCTGCAAATTTTAATCCAAATATGGTTCTTAATGGAATTTGGGAATAAACCCTATTTTGAAGTTCAACTAATTGCACCCTAGTTTCTTACCTTTAATGGATTTTTTAGATGATGTATATCTTCATGTTTTGATTCACCAAGTTATTGCTTTGTAGTAGATGAATATGTAGCTTCTTTTTTGGCTATCCCAAACAACTTTCTGCTTCACCAATATGTAGCCTTAAACTTTCTATCTTGAGCCTTGGATTTTGTGGCTTGATCCTTCTAGTGATATTCTATTTTTTGTTGTAGATTCAAATAACTTATTTCTATAAATTGTGCCTTCTGCTATGAAATGTAATCTTCAAATGTTCTAGATTTGGTAGACTTATTCTATTTGAATCTTCCTTAAAGCTTCTTCTTGAATTCTAACTTCAAACAGGATCTTCTTCTTCTCAATATTATGATTTTCTTGAGGTCTTCAATGGATTATTCTTCTAGTATTTGAAACTTCTTGCCAAATTCTCTTCTCAAATTTGGTACTCCTTGCCAAATAATTCTTCTTAGATTTGGCACTCCTTGCTAATTTATTCTTCTCAAATTTGGCACTCCTTGCAAAATTCTTCTTCTATTGGGCTTGTTTTTGTATGGTGATAATTGTCCCAAGTCCTTCACTATCATGAATTTCTCCTTGGTAGTCGATTTATCCAATAGTTCTCTTATAAAATCTAATGATAATGCTACTACGATATCTACAATAAGGTTCTCCAAGAGTTCTCTTTTTTTTTCTCCTTAAGACCTCTCCAAGGTTCCAAGGTCTTCTATCTTGCATCTTCTCTGGTCTTCCAACTGAGACATTTTCTTCAACCTTCTACTTCTAGAAGTGTTGGTGATGAGATCTTCTTTCTTGAATCTCTGAAATATGTTACTTTTGGATTTGAATAGGACTCTCCTAGTCCTTCTCTTTCTTCCAAGAATGGAAGTTATTTTTATGAGATATTCTCCTGATATCTTCAACTTCTTTTGAGAGAAGTATTTAATCAGTACAGGATATCACCAATATCCTATTTCTTGGACTCTCTTCTGGAGTCTTATTTAGGAACTCCTTTCTATATTTTTCTTCTGAATCAAGAACTTTTATTTTGAATCAAGAAATTTCTTTTGGAATTTTATTTAGAGATCTCTTCTTTGGAGTCTTTCTTTTGATTTAGGAATTCCTCTTCTGAATTAGGAATTCTTCTCTAAAGTTTTTTTTTTTAGAATTAAGGCTATTATGACCTTTTTTATCAAGTTTTCTATGGCATTTTTTGCTTTTGCAATCTGTAGGCATTAATATTGAATGGATATCACCAATATCATATCTTCTCCTTGACTCAACTTTTAGAGTTTCTTCTTCCTTGTATTTGCTATAAGGCTACTATGGCCTTTTCTTTACTTATACACTTTGCAGGATTACACATCTTGTAATGGGACCTTCTTTGAGGTCTTTGAAATATTCAGTATTCTTCCTTATTGCTGCAAGTGCTGGAATGATTCTTGAAGATATTCTTCCTAACTCTCTTGTAGGAAGCTTCCCAAATTTTTGTTGAATATTATTTTCTTAAAACAAGTTGTTAGATATTGGAATTGAAGAATTTGTAATTCAAAAGATAATAATATTCAGTAGTTGATTTGTCAAATTAGTGGCTTGAATTTTGAGTCCTAGTCTTCACGATTTTTTTTGCAACTTTGTGGAAATATTCTAGTCAAATATAATCTCAGGTTTTCTACAACTGAGATCAATTTTAGTCCTCACTTTTGTAATTTTGTTGACTACTATGGCTATTTCTATCAAATAATCCTAATGGAAGCTTTTGCATGTAGTAACACTCAATGGTAGATTTAGTTTACAAAGATGCAGGTCAACAGTAGTAATCATGACTCTCCCTATTCATCTTGACCTACTATAATTTCCTTATTATGGATGTAGGTCCTCCTATCTTGATTGATCATGGATATGATACCATTGTTAGCTTTTGAGGATATACAGTGGAGAGATATAACATAGTTCCTAATAAAATATAGGAAATATGAAAGAAAGTGAGACAACAATATGATTGAAATATACTATAAATAGAAATGATAGAAATACAATGCAATATGGATAAAATGGTCACTCGATTAATATGACCTAAAGAGCTAAATTGTACTCCATACAGGAGTACTGCTACCATGAGCTTATATGAGTTGATAATAACTTGATATGTGATTGATATCTAATATACCACTATGATTCCCTTTATATAGGAGGATAGAGTCCTTGGACAACACTCTACCTAGTTGTACAAGGGGGCACCTTGCACATTACAACTTGAACATTTTCACTTGTGCATTTATTACATTGCATGAAGTAACTAGATAACTTCCCCCTAAAGTAATCTCCTGTCCTAATTATGTACCTAAGGTGGTACATTTACATGTCCCAAATGATGTAATATACTCTAACTCTAACACATGGAAACTCTTGGCCTCAAAAATTTTTCTAGGTGATGACCAATTCATAATGGAATTGAAATTCTTAGGGTCTATCCATAATCCTTTTGGTGAAATCACAAAACCCAAGTACACTAATTCTTTTTTCATGAAAATACACTTCTTCAAGTGGACTAGCAAATTCTCTTCCTTAAGTATCTATAAGACTTGTCTCAAATGTGTCATATGATCTTCCTTAATCCTACTAAATATCAAAATATTATTCAAATAGAAAACCATAAACATACCAAATAATGACTTCGACACTGTATTCATCAATCACATAAAGCTAATGGGTGAATTTGGCAATTCAAATGGTATAACTAGCCATTCATGCAATATTTCCTTTATATTCAACATATTTTTTTGCTCATCTCCTTCCCTAATCTAAATTTGACGAGATCCACTCTTCAAATCTATATTCATTAAGTACTTTTCTCCACTCAAGAAATCCATAAAATCATCCATGTATGGCAATGGAAATCTATCCTTTATGGTTATTTTATTAATAGCCCTTAAACATGTATGCATGCATCATTCTCCACCATTATTTGGTGCAATTATTATTGGTACTACACATGGGTTCAATATTTCCCTAATTAACCCCTTGTCCAATTACTCTTGAATTGTTCTCTTTATTTCTTTGTTCTTCATTAGCATCAATCTATATGCTTCCTTATTGGATAATCTCAATCTAGGAATGAAATCAACGTGATGGATAATACTTCTTATTAGTGGCATTCTATGAGGAAATTCTTCAAAAAAAAAAATTGCATACTCCTCTAGCAAATTCTTCACCTCACTTGTAATTTCCTTCTTCTTGTCTACCATTCCATCCTTTATAGATTTATGAATTAATCCAAAGAATACCTTCTTCTTCTTCACCTCCTTCAAAAATTGTTTCCCTAAAATTAAACATATTTTAGGACTATTGTCCTCTCTTTCATCCCTATCCTTCAATGGACTTACTACAAAATTCTTACCGTATTTCATGTGTTTAGGTATTTTCCCTATCATCATGTACTACATTCCCTTCAAATGATCAAGTTCTTCTTAATAATACATGACAAGCATCCATTGGCATAATATCACACAAGACCTCATCCTTTTAAGATCCAATTTGGAATTTCACCTAGCACTATTCATTGACTAAAATATGGTGTCCCTTTTGTAGCCCAAGGAACTTGTATGGATTGGGGTGTTTTTTCTCCTCAATTCTAGTTTCTCTACCATATCGTTGTATACTAGATTATTCATACTGCTACTATCCATAATAAACTTGCAATATTTGCTCCTGATTTGCATATTGTTCTAAAAAACTTCTCCTCTTAATAGTTTCTCATTCCCTATTTTGTTAGCTTTTATAGTACTCTCATAATCATGAGATATTCTCCTTGTTATAGCTCCTTTGTGTATGCCAATAAAGAAACTCACTCTTCTTTCACTTGCATAATATGGCTCCTAATCTCATTTTCTCTTATTGCTACTTTGTTGTGCGGTAGGACATTCAAATTCCTGATGACCATCTTCTCCATATATATAATACCTTTAATATAATATTTTATCAATTCCTCTACCAAAATTACCTCTTCCTCATGAGTAGTCTCCACCTCCTTTGGTGTCACGGATAAAGTAATTATGAGAAGTACTAGCTTCTCCTTCCTATTTTTTTTGTCCTCTTCCACTATTTGATTGTCCTTGTCCTTGCAAGAACTATCCTCTTCCTCTTTTATTATTTTGTTGTTTTGACAACAATTTCTCCTTTGTCCTAAAGCTATACTAGTAGGCTTCTTCTACTATCCATATACTTATCATAATAACATCATCCTATATGAACAACCATAGTCCATTGATATACTCTGAAATATTCATATCATCCTCCACATGACTAGCATGAATTAAGAGCCTCTAAAATTCCTATGTAATATTTCACACTAATTTTTTTTATCTTAAATATTGTAATTTATTGATAAGACCCAATTAGTAATCTGACAAGAGGAATTTGACCTTCAATATGGTGACCATTTTCTCCCATGTCTTAATATTTTTATTTCATTTCTCCTATCTTTTAGTTTGAACATGGTCCCACCACAAGGACTGCCCTTTTAACTTTGTATAGGAAAATTTGACCCTCTTAGAGTCTTCAATTGATTCAAAATTAAAATATATTTTCATCTCCACAGTATAATCGATGAGTTCTTTGGGGTTTAAACTCCAATCATATTATGGGGTTTTGAACGTTGGCTTTTTGGACATATTAAAAAAATTTCAAATTAATTTTTCTTCTAGTTCTCTTCCTTATCCTTCATTATAAATTTTTACTCCATCCACTTTCTCCTCTTCATTGTCACTTACATCATCTACTTGAATGCCCCTCATCTAGGTAATTTTAAGTGTATCTATTCAAGGGATGATACCTCTTATCATATTTGTTATATCCATGGCTCGAAGGTCTCATTGTCTTCTTCTTATCCATTGTACAATCTCTCCTTTAGAACATATTAATTCTTATATATCTTTTGTATCTGATACCAAAATGATGTAGTGATAGAGAGGGATTTAATTGTACAACCTCCCCTAGTAGTAAAGATTCATAGCACCCTCTTACCATAGTGTATGATTTGTTTACATTATAATTTAAATAATGTATTCAGACTTCAAAATATGGTGGATTCATAAGATGGTAGTGTTATTTTATAGAACCAGTAGTATATTATTGTACAATACAATGGTAAGTACAAATATGACAAGCTCTAATGGTAAATTTTTGTTGACACCTTGCTTCAGATAATGTTTTTTTGTGATAACATTACTACACGATGACAAGTCAATTTGAAACTTCATGATGACATTATTTGATAATGATGATAATACTTTGATGACAGTTTTCCTAATGGTGTACACTTCCTTGACATCACTTCCTCTACTAGCATTCACTTCCCTAAGGATAATTTTCCATGATGGCATGAAAATGAAAATTTTCTTTAGTTGGGAAGATGAAAATGGGTAAGGGGTAACTTCTTTCCTCTGCAAGAATGGGTAAGCTAAGATTTGTCTCTTCACCAGATAGCAACTCCAAAAACAAAAAGCAATCAAAACATATAGAAGACATCATTTTCCATGATAAAACTTTTCTCAAACAATTCTCAATCTAATGATAATACTTGGGTCATGTGGTGATGAGACTTATGTGTTAATTACTTTCACCTACAACCTTTCATACACTAATCCAAGTAGACTACAAGATACAACTTAAATAGCATAAAGTATAAATAATTTAAATATACAACAATTGAAACTCAAGGAATTATTAGTAAAATGTTAATTTATTTTCTACTTTCATCAGGAATACAAGGCTGAGATTTGAGACCCATTTTTTTTCTCTCTCTATTTCCCATTTATGTCTAACCTATTCCACTTATATGCTTTAGAAGTAGTTATTGTACAAGTACCTAGATATTTCAACAATCCTAACGATTGATCTTCTAGTTTTAATTTGTCAAAAAAAAATTCATGTGGATGTTCTTACATCACTCTCTTCATTATGTGTAATTTCTCTACGGTTGTACTCTTACTTATATGTAAGATTGAATCTAATAATTATCTTGTTTATGATGTTATCAATAGTGGATTTGAGTAAGAATACATGTAACTTGTCAGTTATATCTAATTTGATAACATATTTGAAAAACATGTTGCACCAAGGGGTTGCTACCTCTACTAAAATATCAATTACTAGAATGGTGTTGCCATGGTTTTACCTATACTAGGAGGTTTTCTAGATTATTTATACTTTAATAGATATTGTATGGTTTTTTAATGCTATCTTATTTATCTAATGGTAGGTACAATCTAAGTAATTTATTTGTTTTGGTTTATATTTTATTAGTAATAGTTTACCTACCCTAGGTGTTTTAATGACTATGCCAATATATCTTACATGAAGACTTTCAAACAACTTCAAAGTTGATTTTTATTGTGAGTGTATAGGGACTAGGGTTATTGACAATGGTTGCATCCCTTATAGATTTGAAACCATGCCCATGCCCATCGTACGGTCCCATATTTTGTGGAAATGTCTCCTTTTCTCAAATAAGAGTACTCTTCTTTACTCTACATGATCTTCATTGGTGTAGGTAGGCTCACAAATTCCATTATATAGTTTGATCCTAACAAATTTTATGAGAAAAATATAAGGGAAAAATTGTAGAAGCATTCATTCCCCAATTGGTTTTTCTTTACCTTCAATTATGGAATTTTTCTAGCTACCACAGTTGTAGTGTATGTGCAATAAAACATGAGTTGAGAGGCAAGATTTGGTTTGATGATTTCTGCATTTGGAATTTTTCTTATGGTGTTTTTATGTGGGAGAATATTTTATAGACATATGGATTCTTTTTGGGGGCCTCTTTCTAATATTTTACAAGTGTTCATTGCAATTTCACATAATCACTAGTTGGAACAACCCTCCAATGTAGGATTACTTCATGGGGATTTCAATATGGGAGTCAAAAAGCTTGAACACAATGAAAATATAGGTATATACTCTCTATCTATCTACCTATATATCTATTGTGAAGTTAGAGTTGGTAGGTGGTGACATACTTATATGTTTTTATTTAATATTATATGAAATAAAATTATTAGTTTTTATTACTTTTTGTTAGGTGGTTAGACAAGGTTGTAGTAAAACAAGTATTAGAGAATATCGAATCCAAAGGAGCAAAGGGAAACCCTTGGAAAATTTACACTATGATCCAAATAGAATAATACAAGAGGATCCTTAGGATTACACCCATTTGGTTAACTTGCTTGACATTTGCAATTGTTTTAACATATTAATTAACATTTTTCATGAAGCAAAGTAGCACCATGGAGAGTAAAATTGGTTCCAATTTCAAGTTGTCACCAGATTTTGTATTTTACTTTGAAATTATATCAAACATGTTGTCTTTAATTCTTATTAGGACCCCATCCAAACATTATTATGTAATTCTCATAGTATTATGTAATGACCCCTTTCCAATGTGGGGATCCCATTCTAATTATATTTTGTAATATCTTGTAATGGTATGTGGTAATTGATATTTATAGACAAGTGAGGTCATTTCATGTAACAATTATCAAGAATGTAATTAGTTTGATCGAATATTCTACCTCTAGTGGCACTTTGCATGTAATCCAACTCTTGACCATTAGGTTAGGGTTGCATGAAGTGTGTCTTTAAAGGAAAATGATGCATAAATGGATGTATATTTTTCATATTGAATGAAATTATTGAATAGGGTTAACCTCTTGAAAAGTCCCATGATTTTGTGTTCTAATTTGTGAGATTAATATATTTTTACATTTACATTTCGTATTGAAATATTTTGCTCTTTCATGAATTTTTCTTTTATTGCAATATTTATGTGAATGTGCTTATTTTAATTAGAATATTCCTAACAAGTGGTATCAAAACACTTTCTAGGGCCATGTTCTACTACAACTATGATAGTTATTGCTATGTTATTTTGACTATTGGCTATAAATTTCTCATGCTTTAATTTTTTAGCCCATTTTCTTATTACAAAATTAAGAAAAAACAAATACAATATTTTTTGTATTAATTTATTTTGTTAGAAACCCTATACCTGGGGTTTTAAAATATCATGGAGCAAATATCATTATTGGCTAAGCTATATTTCTTGTAAATCACCTAGTGAAGTTATGGACAATTAGATTATAATACCTAGGCCTCAAAAAATACCTATATATGGAATTGAGTTCCCATGTATCTTTAGATATATCAATAAATACCCTAGTTTTAGGAGAAACCTTTAGCCCTAGGAATATTTTTTGCCATGTATTATCCATAGCACATCAAACACAATATCTAGGAATATCACCCTCTTATATTATTAGAGAGGCGGGTAGTATGCTCAAGGGTATGCATGGAATCCTCCTTGAGTAGTGGCCTAAAATATTGGTCTAAACACTATGATTCATCACTACAGTATAACATAGGATCTATGGGAAGTACACACACACTAACTTAGAGTACCTTATTTTTGTATATATTGAGTTTCAAACAAACTACATCACAAAATTGAGCATACTAAGGAGACTACACAATCATAGAATTAATTGAACAAAAATAGACAACATAAAAAAAACTAGTCATCTTAGGGTATGTTAGTAACAATTGGGTATCAGTCAATAATAGTTTAGATAGAGTTTGGTAGCATAATATCAGTAATATTCTAGATCCGTAATAGTCTATATAGGGTTTTTTAGTAACAGTTAGGTATCAGTCAGAATAGTTAGACATAGTTGGTCAAGCAATTACTAGTTATAAAGTTAGCTATAGTTGAGATAGAGTATAATAGAATAATTGTTAGATACAATGTGAGATAGAACAATTGCTAGTAATAAACATTGTAGAGCATGCTTATGGGGTGTTAGAAAAAAGGTTATTTTTTAAGTGAAATAAGACTCTAGGAGAAAAATAAACACTTGAAGACAACACTCCCCTAGAAAAGCATATACGAAGCCAAAAATATTGTTTTTGCATATAGCTCATTGAAATCATCTCATTGAGTTGATCATTTTGGTATATAGCCTCCATGAAATTTTTCTAGAGTACCAAAATGCATCATTGTGAGGCCTAGTCCATTGCATTCCTTTTTTCAAGCTGATCATTTTGATATATAGTACCCAAAAACTTTTTTAGGTCCATTACTAAAAATAGTAACTCCTAGAATAACACTTCTATTATTGTAAGTTAGTGGAAGCGGTCCAAATCATACATAAATGGTTAGAGTAACTAGAGGAGTACAAAAGAAGTTAGAACAAAGAAATTATTTGGAGAAAATAAATGCAAAAAATGTTAATCTATAAGGCCAATTTAAAGAAATTAGAAATCAAATGCAGATCATACTAAATGACCAAATTATCCAAAACTAAACTTGAAAAATTCCTAGAGGTTGAAGAGCAATTAAAGGAAAGCACAAAGGTGTTTAACCATTCTAATATTGAAAGAGGGGATAATAGTATAAGTAATAAATATAAAGGAGTCCACAAAGATAGATAAGCCTATCATACTCTTTTTGACATAAATACCCCATTTAAGATGCCCAAATTATACTTTCCTAAGTTTAATGGAAAAGACACTAATGGTTGGTTGTGTGAAGAAAATCAGTTCTTCAAACTTCATAATGTACCTTGATATTTATGGGTCACCATGACATCTTTTAACTTTCAACTTGAGGCCCTCTATTTGTATCAATGGCCCTCTTGAGAATATTTTTAGTCCCAATTTCTCACTCATTTTGAACTTAGTGAGTATGAAGAATTTAATGGATCCTTGACCAAATTAAAATAAACCTCTACTCTTCATGAATATCAGATCCAATTTTAGAAACTGTTGAATAGGAAAAAGGGATTGAATGAAGAATTTTCAGAGTTGTTTTATCAGTGGATTGAAACACGATATCAAGGTTGAGGTAAAAATGGTCAAACCATAGTCTATGATGCAAGCAAAAGGGTTGGAAAGATTAGTTGAAGATTTTTTTGGTTCAAAGAAGATCGTCTAAATTTCCATAGGCCAAACCCACATTTCCTTCCAAGTTCATATCAAATACTAGCAATAACTCTACCTTATTCAAGTGTTTGAATATGGAGGAAACGGATGCCCATCAATCATAAGGCTTATGTTATAATTGTGGTAGTAAGTATGCACCAGGGCATAAATTAATTCAAAAGAAGTTATTTTTTTTTTATGTAGATGAATTAACAATTACTAAACAACTTGATGAAATAGAACCACCTAAGGATGATGGTGAAACACAAGAAAAAACATAGAAAATATATTTTTCCATGTGCTTGTAAAAATTTCTACCCTTCAAATGATGAATTTAGTAGGATTCTTCAAAGGATAATATATTACAATTCTCATTTATTTAGGCATTCCACATAATTTTATTGATCCCCAAGTAGCCATGCAAGCAAATTATTACATAGATGCTTGCAACCCCATTGAATTTATGGTGGAATTTGACCTTGTAAGGGTAAATACCATAATATTATGTTGAATATAGGGCACTATGAACTCAAAATTGATATGTTTACTCTTCAAACTAGAAAATTTGATGTTGTGCTAGGAGCACAATGGCTAGGTACCTTAGGAACAATAGCCATGAACTTTGCAAAATTATGAATGTAGTTCTCACAAAATGGTAATTCCTACACTCTCCAAGGTTCACCAAAAATATATCCATATCTTATTAGTTCAATCCATATGGAAATATTAAAAAATCCTCACATGGGATAATAGCTCAATTATTTGCAATTTAACCACAAACATCAAAAGAAGACAAACCCCAAGAAGATTTTCAAGTCATTTTGACTAAGCATGATACAATTTTTATGGAACCAATAAAATTAACTCCATGTTTTTCTCATGATAATGTAATACCATTGGTACTTGGTAGCTTGCCACCTAACATCAGACCTTCCTGGTACCCTTGTGCCCTTAAGTTAGAAATTATGAAATTGGTACAAGAATTGCTCCAAGCAGAAGTAATTCGACCTAGTAACAATTATTATTCTTTTCCACTACAATTGATTAAAAATATATGGGTTATTGTGGTTGTGTATAGATTTTTGTGAGCTCAATAAGCTCACCATTAAGGATATATTTCCTATCCTAGTGGTCGATGAATTATTAGATGAGCTACATGATGCAATATTTTTCTCCAAGTTGGATCTTTGCTCAAGCTATCATCAAATACTACTCAAGGAAGAAGATATCCCCAAAACAACATTTCAAACTTGTGAGGGCCATTATAAAATTTTGGTCATGTCATTTGACCTAATGAATGCAACATCCACATTTCAAAGTTTCATGAATAATGTCTTTTGCCCATTCCTTTACATTTTTTTTTATAAGTAAGAGGGGTTTTGAAAGTTTTCCATAACCTTTTACAAAATAATTCTAGTTAAGAATAGTTCTCCTAACCATCTGAAATAAAAAGGAGGCACATTCTTCAAAAATGAGAAGAGACAAAAAATAGATAGATAAGCCCTCTTAGGGGTATAATATGAAGCCTCAATAGATGATAAAAGAAGCCCTCACAGAGGCATCATAAAATGGAAAGGAAACCACAATATATTACAGCAAAAAACACCACCAATATCTATAGAGAGAACAATTTTCCAACGTGGTCAACATCAGGATGCCCTTCGCCACCCACTAGGTTCCTGAACTCAGTCAAAATTTTGAACTAGTACCTGTGATCCTCCAAAAGGGAATCTAATCATATATTTGGGGGAGGAAACATTTAGCTCCAATGTTTCATCCAAAAAGTGACAAAAATCCCACAGATGGTAATCAATGAATGTTATGTGATTACAATGCCTCCATATATGGCTTGCAAAGACAATCTCCATGTTGAACCACAAGCTCCACGTACCTCGAGCATTCATTCAAGAAACCTAAATATTGAGAGAGTTCAAAAAAATAAAATAAGCATGGGATTACCATCAACTAGGGGTGGGGGAGAAATTGCATTCTAAATGGTAAAGTTAGGCAAAGAAACACATAAGTTGGCTAGAGTATCAACAACTTGGTTTCCTTATCTAAATACATGTTGAATGGTGAAATTAGTGGAAGAGCTCAAAAAAAACATTGCCTCAAATATTAAACTTGAGATATTCTAATATGTTGACTAGGTGCCTAGTAGGCTTCTAACAATGTTCATAGAGTCACCTTCAACAATAAGGTTAGGGTAGTTTAGGCTGGACAAAAGAGATAGGCTTTGGAAGAGGGCTCAAGATTCAACAAAATGATTGGTTTGGACTTTGATATTTTTTACAAATTCCAATAATATCTTACTTGAATGATATCTAAAGATACCATCTACACCAACCATCCTTGGGTTGCCTTTGACTGCACCATCAAAATGTGCTTGATCCATCCCAAAGGTGGAGGAGACCAGTTGACAAGAGATCTATCAAACACCAAAGTGGGAGGGGAAATATTACAGGAAGGGAGCTGGAGGAACTTGGCAAACCAAACTTCACTCAGGGACTATGACCACCCATATCCTTGAGCAATAGAGAGGTTTTCATTTGTTGCATGGATAACTCTGGAAATAACATAGTTGGAAACATGGATAGATTTATTAAAAGCTCTAGAATTTTATTCACACCAAACTTCCCACAAGAAACGGGGAAGAGAGAAGGTCCAAAATGTTTTGACATAGAATCTCTTGAAGGGATTTGACCACTATAAACAAAGGTCATTTATAAAGAAAGGAGGAGCCCAGGCAATACCCACAATGGAAAATAATAAACAAATAACTTTGAGGAATAACTGACGGGAGAGGAATATATGCTAGGTGGATTCACAATTCTATTTGTAAAAAAATTTAGGATTGGGGAGCCCTCAAAGTTGGAGATTTGAAATTGAGAAAATTTTGTCCTGAACAAGAAGCCAAAAGAAAAAATATACTTTGCGAATAAGTTGTTTGTTCCAAATGATATTTGAAGGAAACCATGGTTGTCTTGGGTTTTTAGTAAGGAAGTAGATAGATTTGATAGAGAAAATACCATTCTCACTGGGTACCCACAGGATCTTATTTTCAATCGAACAATTGGGAATAACACAAAGATAAAATGTTATATAAAAAATTAGCTCTTTTTTGGTCCTCGTTTAGGTCACCATGAGGAAGGGTTTTCCAACGCTTCCTATCAGAGTCAATAAAATTGTAAACCTATATACCAAAAAACATATAAGTCATGGGTATGAGGTATATTAGATCAATTTAGTTCTAAAGAGGGTTGTTACACAGCCACTTGTCCTCCCAAAACCTTATCTTCTAGCCATTATTGAATTTCCAATGGATTCCTTTTTTAATGATCTCTCTTGAATACAAAATGGAATTCCATGCAGTAAAATATTAGATAGGCAAAGGATCATCCATAAATTTGGTTGGTTCCAGAGGTATTTGGCATGATGGTATCAACCCATAGTTATTCTTCATTTTAAGTATCCTCCATCCTTGCTTGGCAATGAGGACTAATTTCATATTCATGACCTTCCCAATATTGATACCTCTATATTCTTTCTTAGAACAGACCTAGTCCCATGTGACTAAATAGAATCTTTGTTTGTGTTCTAAGAATTACCAAAGAAAATTCCTCTAGACATGTTCAATTTTATTATAAAATTCAACCATAATCTAGAATATGGACAAAAATAATATTGGGATAGTCTAGAAAGTTGCTGGACTTTCTTGCCTAACTGATAACCCCTACTTTACATCCTACCAATGTTTTGTAAATATGCTCAATGAGTGGAAACCAAAGATATGTTGTAGGTGGAAGGAAGGTCAACAATGGCACAACCAAGAATATTAGCTATATGATTTTACCATATGATGGATGTATTGAGAAAATATAGTTTACTTTTTGAGAAGTTGACCTTTTGACTAACAACAAACTCAAAGCAAAGAAGAATGCACTTGATGATTTTGGCTTTAGGAACAAATCCATAAGTGGTAATAATAGTATCATCCATAAATTTTTTGTGGGATATGGGCATGAGAGAGGAGGTAATTTTGATGCCTGAGATTTCTCCTTTGGAATCAGAATATCGTAGAGTCCACCCTAGGGCTTCAACAACAATGATAAAGAGAATAAGGGATAAAGGGTCTCCTTGTCTTAAACCTTTGGTACTTTGGAAATAATCAGTAGTGGAGCCATTATCTAAAATAGAGAATTTATCCCCTAAGATGCATGCTTTGACTAGATTGATCCAATTAGGATGGAAACCAAATCTAGATAAAATAGAGAAGAGGAACTTCCAAGACACCCTATCGAAAAGCCTTGTTCATGTCTATCTTAAGGAAAAGGTCATATTTCCCACTTTTATAAATGAATTAGCTCATGGATGGTAATTATGCTATCAGTAATAAGCCTCTCGAGAATAGAACTGCCTTGATATGAATCAATGATGAAAGGGAGAATGGGTTTCAACCTTGTGGTAATCACTTTGGTGAGGATTTTATAGAAAATATTGCACATACTAATAGGGAAAAAATTAGATAAGGATTTGGAATTATGGACTTAGGGATGAGATCCAAAAAGGTATATTTTACATTTATGAGAATGTTCTTAGTCTGCTACATTTTTTAGATAGCTGAAATGATATCGGGTCCCACTATGTCCTAATATTTCTAAAATAAAATCAAGGTAAATCCATCTAAGCCTAGAGCCTTCCTTCCTTGCATTGAAAAAATTTCATTGCGGATTTCCTCAATTGAAAATGGCTTGAGAAAATAGTTATGCTCCTAGGATACCAACCTAGGGATGTTGTTTAGGAGAGTCTCTAACATTTATGGACCACACTCTAGATTGGGTCCAAGAAGATCTTTGAAGAAAGACATTGCCTGACCTCAAATGTTTGAAATGTCTAAAATAACAGTCCCATCAGCTCTGGTGAGTTCCCTAATATTGTTAGATAATTTATGCCTCATCATAGTAGCATGGAAATTAGAGTCTCCCTCTTTCAGCTAGGTAATTATGAGCACCAAAAATGCTCATATTTTTGTATGGATTTATAATATGTAGTACAGAATTATTTTGATAAGATGTACTTTTTAATGAAAGTTTTATATGTATTTGATATAAATTGGGTAAATTCTCTAATATGATTTTTTAGTGTGATGTGTGTAGATTCAGTGATTTTGCTACATTTTTTGCATATTTATGTCAAGGTCCCATGTGGACCTGGCACTTCATGTTTTATGGCAGAAACATAAGGACAATGGTGACTGCAACAAAGGATATGTACACTGAGTTAAGGTGCCTAACTCTCGACTTTGGAACCAAATGCACCTGACTCACGACTTCAGGATAAAAGGCATCTAACTCCCACCTTCAAGGTCAAAGGTGCATGACTCCTAACTTTGGCACCAAAGGCACCTAACTTTCAGCTTCAGGGTTGATGGTGCTTGACTCCCGACTTCAAAGTCAACAATGCTTGATTCCTAGCAATATACTAGATGGTGTGTGACTCCCATCGAGCAAAATTATAACAAGAACCATGTTTTCAAAAGAAATAAAATGGTGGTTTCCAACGATATATGTGGATGAAAGACAATAGTATGAACCAGAATAAATTATCCATTTCTCATTAATGGCTAAAAAAACATGTAAATAGAGCAAACACACAAATTGATTATACTGATATCTATTTGTGGTATAATTATAGGCATATTTCGTTAATAAATAGAACACACCTAATTTATCTTGCAAAGGATAAAATTAGCATGCGTTCATTGTCTATGATTATTTTATGCATGTTTTTAGTAACCACAATTCTAAATTAGATTTGCCTAAGCTTGTAATCTGGGATGGTCATGCACTATATAAATGCAAATACCATCTATGTAATTTTCCTCAAGTTACAATACAATATAATTCATTTGAGTATTTTATCAGTCTCAAACTAGCATCCGGTGAATGAATTGATCTGGGCATAATCTATTGGAAGCCTAGGCCTACTCTCAATAGTATTTCTCCCACTTTTTTCCTTGATTTCTATTATTTTATTTATTTCCTATTTTATATGTTTTCTATAAATTAGATTAGTTTTGTAGCTTTCCCTTGTTTTTTGTACTTTTCTAGCAAGTGTGCATTTTTAATTTTATAGTTTATTTTAGTCATGTCTTTGATAATATAATTTAGATTAATGGTTTGGATAAAGAACAAGAAGTCCACCACAACAACGCACCCCCAAAACCATAGAATCTGGAGGACTCATCTCATTAGGAATTATAGGCATACATTGTGCATGACCTTTCACAAATTTATGATTTGTCCCAGGTTGACAATTAAATGGAGGCAATGAATTAAACCATGGTAATTAACCAATTTTTTACCCAATATTTTGGTTTCATTGCAAGGTAAAATCCAATTGTAATACCTAGTTCTGAATAAAGTGTGTCTAAATTAGTTTAGGATACTTTCTATAACACTGTTCCATTTTAATTTTATATGATTCCACCTAAAAACTGAGGAATGGATGGTCGTTTCCTCAAGAGCAAAAATATTATTTCTAAAGAAGCCTCTATTTTAGTTGTGTCAAATCTTGACATTGATATCTCCCCACCACTGTCTCCACCTATGCATTGAAGTAAATATCCACTTTTGCACAAGATCCTTCTAAAATAGACCAACAAAATCCTAAGGAAGTATCAATGGTATAAAGAATTCAATATGAGGAATATTTGTTGAACATTAAATGTTGGCAAGCAGTTAAAGAAAAAACTATTTCAAACATTGATTTAGGAAT
The DNA here is from genome assembly GCA_028583015.1 of Wollemia nobilis. Lineage (NCBI taxonomy): Eukaryota > Viridiplantae > Streptophyta > Pinopsida > Araucariales > Araucariaceae > Wollemia > Wollemia nobilis. The sequence continues at coordinate 8,127,577 of JAQPPZ010016348.1, forward strand.
CCTTATAGAGGCTAAAAGAAATGATTTAGAAGCTTTGAAATATACCCTAGAAGTAGTAGGTGTTGAAACCCTTTATTCAAAAAATATGGATAAAGTAGAAGAGACATCCACTAGTTTTAACTTCCCAATTGAGGAGGCAAGAGGAGATACAAAGATGAAACATATCTCTCCTTCCCACCTTCCAATATTTAGAGGATTTCAAATAGAAGATCCTAACATATTTCTTTTCAAGTTTGATGTACTATGCAGGTCAGTAGATTGTAAAACTTATGCTCAAAAATTAAAATTGTTCCCTCAACTTTAGATGATTCAGCCCTACGTTGGTTCATCAGTTTAGGAAATAAACAAATCACTAACTAGGAAGACATGAAAAAACTCTTCCTAGATCAATACCAAGACTTTGGCAGAGCATGGGATTCTAGAGAAGAAGTCTTGGATATAAATCAAAAGGAAGGTGAGTCACTAGAATAATATTGGGATAGATTTAGCTTCAACCTACAAAGATCTCCCCATGCAAAACTAGGTGATAGGTCCTTAAGAAGTATTTTTCTGAAGGGGCTCACTAATGAATATTTTGAAGCACTAAATATGATTTCTATAGGATACATTTATCATCATCAAATATTTTATATCCAATAGTTATGCTAGAACTATTTAATAAGGAAGGTTAAATTAACCTCCAAAAATATCAAAAAATTAGGCACAATCACCAAAATAGAGATAGAAAATATGCTAGAAGACCTCATGATGAGTGTCGTTTAATTCATCATTTGATAATTATTTATCAATCCGGGTAGGTGTCCTAAGGCTGTTTACGATAGTCAATTCAAGCAGATGTAAGACATTCTATTCAGAAAATGGCTTTATTGGTAGAACAATTAGTGTTTGTTGGGGGTTCTTCTGTCACTCTAAACCCTATGAACTGAAAGGAAACTATATTATGCTTGCTGAAATAAAATTGTAGAAATGAAACAACTGTCAAAGAAACCTATTTATTTTTGCTAAATCTGGAAATGCACTCAAAACTGAATTAAAATTGCTGAAATGAAAGTTGTTGAAATTAGAATTGCAGAAAATAAACTAACTTGCAAAATAAAAGAATAGATCTGAAATAAACTCAGAAATAATAATGAAACTACAAACTCTGAAACTGAAAATGATTTCAGCAAAATAAGGAAGTGCAGGAAAAATGACAGGTTTCTTATTTATTCTGTTGCAGACAAATTTAAACAAGAAAACCTGGTAAAAACCTTCTTCTGCTCCTGGGAGTGGCCCTTGCTCCCTGGTTCAGAAGAAGGTGAAGAAGTAGCTCTGGTTTTCTACTTAATCGCTCCTTCAATCATAAAGTAAAACTGACAAAAACTGCATTTTTTATTGAATTAAAAACATGCAGAAAAATTTTGCATATGACTGCTATAGAAATCTGATTATTTATATTAATTGCAATCCTAATTCAGAATTATACTAATTGCAATCCTAATTCTCCCTACACAGCTCAACCCAGATGGGAACCGGTTATTTATATTAAAAACATGCTAAATCATATGTGGAATGATTCAAATTTTAGGCATTTTAGGAATGTTGTTAAAACTGCATTCCTAAAATGCAGAATATGGTTACATGAATGAAATCTATTTGTTGCACATTTGCTGGAGGTCTTCTATGTTGAAAAAGATGCACAACAAATTCACGTAGTTGTCCTTATCATTCTCCTGTAATTTGTTGTCTTTTCTGAGCTGTTCTGGTCAAAACTGTGCTTTTTCGGTTATTTCGGAGCATTCCTGTTATTTCGGAGCAGTATCTCTGTTGTTCCAGAGCAGCGCCAGAATGATCTGTTTTCAACACGCTTTGCAGTTCCTTTTCCGAGCATTTGGTGGATTAGACTTGGAAATATTTCAATGACCTATTCTCATGCTCTTTCAAGTTGAATTTGACCAAATTCCAAGTCATGCAAATCTGGCTGGAATTTGTCCAAGTTAAAACAGTCAAAATACAGTTTTGCACAGCTTTGCAGTTTTTGTCCTATTTTTAGTGCTATTTTCTGCATTTGACGACTTCAGAGAGCATGATATGAACTTTAGATATCCCACATGTGATTGCACTAACACATTTCACAATAAATCATTATTTATCAACAAAACTTATGTAGAAAATACAAAAAATTAGTAAAAATAGAATATTATGCTTCTAAACAATTAAACATGTAAATAGTAGTAAATATTGTATTTTATCAGCAGAATTAACATCAAAACATATCAAAAAGGTCTATTAAGGATGTCTAAAATAATCAATAATGAGGCAATATTTGGCCTCATCACCTCAAGAGTGAGATATTGTCATATCTTACACTTCAAATGGAAAATATTCTACTTCAGAGAAAGAATCGGGATAATGAGGTAGCATTACACTATTTTTGTCCAAAATATGGAGGAAAGCACCCTAGAAATGAATGTCTAGAGAAAAAAATTAGAGTATGCATTGTGTGTCAAAAATATCATAAGATAAAATTGTGTCCACAATTACCAAAATATAGAGAATATCCTAAAGTAATAAAAGTATAATTCATGGGAAATAGGAGAAACTGACAACAATCTCCTATGGGAAACAACATGCTAGCAGGAATGCCTTCCTATGGAGGAAAAAATTATCAAAACCAAGATCAAGTTTAACCACCCAATATGGGTTGGTGGGAACAACAACCTTGGGCATATACCCCCAAGGAGAGAATACTTATAATCCTTACCCATGGATGACACATCAACAACCTGTACCACAATGGAGAAACCATAATGCTTGGAGCCCAACTCCACAACATGCAGCATAAGTCCCACTGCAATAGAGTTTAGCAGCTCCTCTTACTTTGAGACCTGCTCAACTTCTGGTACAACCCACATCTAATAAAAATAATAAAACATAGCCAACATGCCAAATGGAAAATGAAATGTACCCCATGTATAATATCAATATAGATTGTAGTCTTGTATAATTGAGATCAGGTAAACAGGTAGGTGTAGAAACAACTCCTTTGTTAGAAGAGGAGGAAAAATATATTTAGAAAAAGATAAATCACCTATTATAGAGGAAGTAGAAGATGAACCAGTAGCTATAAAAACTAAATAAGAGGTTCCACATTTTCCAAAAATGTTGGAGGAACCCAGAAACCCAGTACAACCAGAATTTGACATTCTTTCCAACCTAAAAAAATTGATAGTCACAATCCTTCTTTTTCAAGCCATAAGATATATTACAATATATACAAATTCCATAAGTGAATTTTGTATGATAAAACCATGAAGAAAACCAGAAAATACAATCAATTTGGTAGGTCAATTAGTTGATCTTATATAGGGAAACACATACAGACCCAAGAAGCCCTATTTTAATTGTAAAAATTGGAGGCTATGTCTTATCCAAAATGTTAGTAGATTTGGGGGCTATAATTAATGTCATGCCCAATGATACCATGCAAAAAATTAGACTGACCAATCTGAAGCCAACTAATACTATCCTTTAGTTGGCTAATAGGTCTACAGTGCTCCCTAAGGGAATGTTGGAAGACATAACAGTCACAATGGATGCATGGGAATATTCAAAATATTTTCTAGTGTTTCAATCCAAGTTTGTATTGAGTGGTTATCCACTCATCTTAGGTAGACCTTGGTTGGCAATAGATGATGCCTACATAAGTTGTAGGAATGGAAAAATGACCATTTTTTATGGTTAGAATGTGAAAATTTTGATTATCCATCCACCTACACAATATGTAGACTTGTTGGGAGAACTTGATTGTGAAAACCAAAATATTGGTGATTTATCAATGATTCAATCCATCATGGCATTTTATGAGTTGAAGTATGAGAGTTACAAGGAAATATTTATATCAAAATTTTTCCAAGGGGAATCCTCCTATCCTCCTCTAGAGCTGCCACTTGTTGGAGGTAAAAATCACCATATCAAACAAATTAAGTTTGCACCTAGGAGGGTATTGAATATAGATGATGAGTTGACATTTTATCAGCATATCAAATTGAAAGAAATATTATTCAAACATCAACATGCTTTTTCTTGGGAGTATTCATACATGAGAGGAATTGCTCCAGAAACCTGTATTCATCGCATATATTTCAAAGAATAAATAAAACCGGTAAGACAGCCATAATGTAGGATGAATCCATATGTGAAGGAGATTGTTAATGTTGAATTGCAAAAAATCCTAATAGTTGGGTTTATCTACCTTATATTTGATAGTGAGTGGGTATCACCTTTGGTTATGGTGCCCAATAAAAATGGAAAGTAGCGTATCTGTGTTGACTACATATTGCTCAACAAGGCAACAAAGAAAGATCACTTCCCCTTACCTTTCATAGATTGGGATCTTGATACCTTAGCAGGAAATAAATACTTTACTTTTTTGGATTGGTTTGGTGGATACAATCGGATTCAAATTTGATAAGAGGATCAAGATAAGACCATGTTCACTTGTCCATGGGTAACCTTCACTTATCGACTTTTACCCTTTGGTTTGTGAAATGTGTAGACACTAAAATCATGTAAATCGGATAATATTGCCATGATGCCACTCTTATCGACACCATATGGCCCCATTGGGAAACCCTCAAGGGTTAATTAGGGGTCCTAACCACTTTTGGGAAGGTTTACCCCACTTTTGGGAGGTTTTGGGCCATGTAGCCATGGTCGTCCCACCCCAGGATGACCATAGTTCATGGTCATCCCACCCAGGGATGGCCACAAGCAACCATCCCTGGGTGGGACGGCCATGGTCTAGACCCCTCAAAAAGTCAAGGGTGGGATAAATGGCAATCAATTTCTACCATTTATCCCACCCAATGACTTATGATAGATTGGGAGACTGTCTAGGCCATTAGGAACTACAAATTGGAGGCCCAAATTGGAGGCCTCTTCCTCCCAATGCATGGCAAAGGCTTTGACAAGTGGTGGCACCTACCTTGCATGCCCCAACTTGCCCCTTTTCCCATTTTTCCCTCTTGGGCTATAAATTGGAGTGTTTCCACTCAATTTCAGAGAGAGCTCTTTGCAAGTATTCACCATGAAGTGCTACCGAGATTACCTCTCACCTTTTGCCCTCGTATTTGCCCTTGGAAACTTCATCAATCGAAGGTGTTTTCAAGGCATCCCCAAATACGCACATCCCCTCCAAAACCCATCCATTCCTATGAGTGAATTTACCAAATTTGATGACAACATCCCTAGGAGGATTCTAGACTAGATCCAAGTAGAATTGGTGGTAAAAACCACCATATTTTGTGGTCGTCCCACCCTAGGATGAGCCCCAAATTGTGATAGTCCCAAATGGATCACCCTAGGATGGCCATGAATTGGGCCATAATTTTGAATCAATTTTAGTGTAGATCAATTTTAGAGTAGTATATTAGCATCATACTTGAATTTGGTGAAGTTTGGAGTAGTTTTGAATTATTAATTAGGGTTTTTGTGATTATAGTCCTAATTGGCCCACCTAGGGATGGCCACATATTCTGCTCATAATATCACTTTAATTTCTACATAGATCATTACAAAAGTAGTTAATATGCATCATGTTAAGTTTTGGTAGCATTTGGAGTAGTTTAGCTATGTCGATTGCACTTTTTACATTCAATATTGCATGCATTCCTTTGATATTATCATAATCTACACATGCTATTAACCCATTTTAATTTCTTGTGTGTAGGTATAGGTATTCCAATGCATGAGGAAGGAGCTAAAGAGTTGAAGAAGGATAGCTCATTCAGTGGTAACAAAAACCCACGCTCCAATCGTGAGTGCGAGAAGAACATTGAAAGCGTGCCATAAGTTTGTGAAAGGATTGGATCCTTCAACATTGTAATTTGAATTGTATCAACTTGAGAGCCCTCAAGGGGACATATTGTAACCTTCTATTTGAAAAATTAATTAATACAAAGAGAACCCCCCATTTATTTCAAATATTTTTCATCTTTATGTTTACTTTATTGTCACTTTTGAATGCTTGATTAGAACAATAGATGCATTTCAATTTCCATTGCTAGGTGTGCCATTTTTTCTGCTCTATAGTGGTGATCATGGTGGGACCCTTGTCCCTTTTCATTTCTACCATTTTTGACCTTGTTTTTGCACTTTGGATGTTGCAGGTTCTAGCCATTCTGGACTGAAACGACCCCTGAATTCCTAATTGGAACACCTAGGGATGGCCACAACAACCGTCCCACCCAGGGATGGCCCCCAAATTTGTAGCCATCCCACCCTAGGATGACCACAAAATAGGGGTTTTCAGCCCAAATTTCTAGAAATAACAACTTCATAGATAGTCAAGGTAAGTGCCTAAACCTTCAATTTGCATTAAGGTTGTTCAGAAAAGGGTAAATTCAGTTGTTTATGTCTTCTCTTTGTTGATTGAAAGGTTAATTTTTGCTTTTCATAAAAATCTAAGTAGCAAATAGAAGAAAAATAGGAAAAAGAATAGTCTTAATCATGCATTTGAATGGTTTTCCTGCGTGTGACCTACCTAATGGTTAGGTCTTCATATAGGATAAGCACTTTTGTAGGTTCTTTATTCATGCATATCTTTCTGAAAGTGAAACGTTCTTTGTGCATTTAGTGAACTAGCATTGAATGCTCTCTTGTTTTACTTTCTTAAAGGATAAAAAGAACCACACACACCATGTCACATTTGAACATTAGTGAGTTGGATTTCATCCCCAACCACTAATAGAGACCAACGATGGTGGGTTTCATCTCCATCCATTGGCTCAAATCCTACGAACCCTATTTTTGGCCAAAACTAGCTCCAAGAACCATCATAGCCTGTGGGATAGAGCACGTATTTCTCTTCGAAGAGGTATATCATTGACCACAAGGGTGAGGACTGGTAGGACCTGTGCTCCCTGACCGGGTATGGGCTTCATCTCCATACTTTGGTGGGTTTACGTGACCAAAATTTCATTTCTAGTTGTTGAGCTACGAGCATACAAGTGAAATCCTTTAAACAATTGAGAATTACATCAACAACATTCAAACACGTGAAAAGATATTCCTTTGCAAAACAACAAATCAAAACACACCAAATAGTTTAGGAACACATATAAATTTTTAAAAGAGATAAACACTTGTATGATTGTGTGTTTCTATTTTTGTGTGTTGAATCATTAAAATTTGTAAAGGAGATAATCACATAGGTTTTAGAAAGAAGTAGTTATGGTTTGCACCCATAGCCAAGCCCACTTAAGGGCTGACACTATGGGGAGTAGGCAAGGAGATATAGATCATCTCCGATTTGATCCTAAGGACTTGGTTATACCTCCTTGGTGGCCTCCTACTCGCCCAAGTCCTAGATTATCAAATAGGGAACCTAGCCTCCAAGGGACCCCCATGTGGGACACCCCTACAGGTTGTGGTCCTAGTCAAGGAAATTATTTCCCAAGTATAGACACTTCACATACCTTATTTCAAGAATGGCAACAATACATTGAGGTACCTACACATAGAGCAATCACCATTCATATGCCTACTTAATCTACCTCACACACCTACATGCAAGATCAAGACTATGCACCATGGGTAGGGCTAAATGATCACAATACACCCTTAGATCACCTTGATAGGTCTCCATAGTATAGATACCAAGATGAGTATGATTCTCATCACCCTAGATAGGAAAATTCAGCTCTTCCCTTCCTCATTTATGAAGGAAGACCCAAGGAAAATCTTGATTATCCTTGATCGCATCATTCGATGCAAGCACGATGTGCTTCTACACCAGCTGAGTGTAAAGAGCATCTATTTAGGAGTGAGCCTCAAGTAAACGTGACCTCTCTCAATCGAGGGAAGCTCATAGTAGATCTATCAGATCATCCTGAATAGGATAGGTATCAAGGCAATGATGCTAGGGCTTATAGGCCTTACACAATTGAGCAAATAAATCAAGTTGTCAAAAGGTATGATGATCACCAAGCCCAATTTAATTAGCTTTGACTAGATAAATAATGCTTGGATCTCTTAGATCATTAGCATCAACTAGAAAAACAAAGGATTGAATAACAGATTCAAGAGACCTTGCACAATGGGGTTCCTATCCCAAGTACGCATAGGTAGGGGGTTCATCAGAGGCAACCCACTTTTAACCAAAATAGGCCTCCTAGGCCTAATCAAATGGTGCCTCCTCGACCTCCTAGGCCTAATCAATACTTTCCCCTAGGCCAAACATAGATCACCTTCAGTAGGCATTAGTTCCTCCTTGTAGGCCCATTCAAGAAACACCTTACGAGGCCTATGATGATTTGGAACCAGAAGAGGAATACCTAGAAGCACCTTATGGAGGTATGGTTGATGATAATCAACCACCATGCCACATGCTTAACATTCCTTGCCCCCCACCATGGGGCCAAAATAAAGAAGAGGAGATTAAATCCTCGGATGTGTATAGAGCATTTCTTGAGTGCATGGAAACCATAGAGAGCAAGATAGTTGGGTCTGGGTAATAGAAGCCCACTTTGTACCAACTATGCAATCAACCATTGCATCCATCTATTCCTTCCCCTCCATATCCGAAGCATTTCAAAATGCCCAAATTAGATATATTTAAAGGAGAGGAAGATGCACAAGAGCACGTCACTAGGTTCATGAACCAATGCTTCAATATTCAAGATGATGATGCATTACTCTTGAGAATATTTTTAATCACCCTCTCTGGCCCAATAATAGAGTGGTATAATCAACTTCCAAGGCATAGCATCCATACTTTTGAACAATTTGCAGATGCATTCTTGGAACTTTTCACCTTCAATACTAAGAGAAAGGTGACCTTAATAGACCTCATGGGGTTAAAGCAATATGAAGATGAGTCAATAACAGACTATGGTAATAGGTGGTGAACGCTTCTTGCTAAGCTACCTTACCTATTACCAGTGTTTGAGCTGACTAGGATGTTTTCAAAGAGTTGTTTAAAGTTGATATCACTATTGCTACAACTCCAATAGTATCAAACTCTTGAAGATGCTCTAGCACAGGCTAGAACCATAGAAGAAATTAAAATTCAAGAGGGGGAAATCGCAAAACCCCGCAAGGAGTGGACTAAGAACCCAAAGGGCAATCTAGCACAATCAAAATTCAGAAGTAGTGAACCAAGTTGCCATCAATGTCCCAGGGCCTATGCAACCAATACCACCTCAAAAGGTAAATTATCAGGCCCAACCTCCTCCTACAAGTTATAACAACAACACTCAAGCGAACTAGGGGAAAATTCAGCAACGTCACCCTAGGCGACAATTTACACCCTTTGTTGAGTCAATGGACTCCCTATTCGATCATCTATGTGCAGCCAAGGTGATTACTCTACCCGAGATCTAGCCTATAGACCTGAGTACAAGAAAAAAAAGCCTATGGGACGTTGAGAAGACCTATATTATAGATATCATAGGTAGATTGGGCATGACTTGCCAACGTGCTACGGTTTCAAAAACCTAGTACAAGATATGATCGAGAGGAATGACCTTCAAGTGGACAATCCTCTTGTGACTAACAATCAACAAATGGGTGTTTTTAAAGACCCATTACCCACTCATGAGGTATAGGTAAATCATGCCAAGAAAGTAAATGAGGTCCATATGTCACCCCCTAAACAAGGGTACATCAGGATGGTTAGCATTGTGACAAGGAACATATGCTATCCAAGTCAAGTTGCACCACCTGTAGCTTCAAGCAATATTCCTTCAATATCATAGCCACCACCACCTCTAGTGCAAAGCCTTCCACCTCATCCAATGGTTACAATAAAAAGTAAGCTTGCTCAAATCTTATGAACAACATCGGCTAGACTTTCCATATATGAGCTTATTCAACAATCACCACCTCATAGAGAAGCTCTTATGGATATTCTTAAGTCGATTGACCTACAACCCCAAGAGTCTAACTCTTTTATCAATTTTGTGGGGCATATCCAATAGTGTAAAGAACCAGTGATCACATTTCATGAACATGAACTCAAATCAATTGCAAGTGATGTGGTTGATCCTCCTCTACACATCATTGCATGTGTAAATGGAACACCCTATAAGAGAGTTCTAATTGACATTGGTTCATCAAGTAACATCATCACCACTAATGCTCTCAAACATCTAGGACTTCTAGCATCCCATATTGTTGCATCTACCTACACCCTCCGAGCATTCAATGATATGATATGCTCAACAATTGGCACTATAGTCCTACCTATTCAAGTGGGATGTAAAACTATACCGATATTATGTCATATTTTAGAGGGCGTAATGGCCTACAATATATTGTTGGGAAGACCTTGGATTAGGGACATGAAGTGTGATCCTCTCCATCGCTCACCAATGTCTGAAGTATACTTATGAAGGGCAAGTGCACGTGGTCTCTATAGACCTCGAGCCCTTCAAATACTACAACTTGGTGCAGCATATCCCCGAGTCGACCTTGCCATCGACTCATGTGGACTTCCAACCGAATACATCTATTCGAGGTCCAATTCCCTCACCATCACCTTCCATTACTCCATTACCATCTTCTTCCATACCATCATCATCATTGGCACCTTCAGAAACACCTTCATCATCGTCCAATCCTCCACAGAGGAATATGTTGAAGAGGCCAATTGATGAGATCCCTCCCATCATTTCCACCATTTCTATGAAAGAGATTCCTAGTCTAGAAGACGAGGAACCATCTCATGAGGTAAGTGTTGAGTCATCTCAAGCCTCATTTCCATCTCCTCCACCTTCACCATCCCAGGTCACAGTCCATTTGGCTAGCACAGGTTTAGGAGAATATCTAGTGAAGAACATCACAACTATTCCAGTCATTGAGATAGTGCAAGATATGGGATGACCTCATCTTCCCATAGGTACCATTGTACCTCTAGGTATACCTCCCAATCAAATAAATTTCATATATAGGGGTATTGAATATGGAATAGAGCCATCTCCTCAACTAGAAGAAGATGAGGAACCTTTCTCTAAGGATATAAATTACATGTCCAATCTCGACTACGCCTTGTGATATCTCCATCACTGCCATTGGCATGGCTATGGTCTAGGGTTGTATGAACAAGGCACTCATGTTCCTTTCTAGCCACAATATCAAATACCATATGATAAATCTAGCCTAGGACACAACAAGCCTGTACCCCTTGATGTCCTCATAGAGAGTTTAGAATGCCTAGGTCTGAACTATAGGGATGAGCTTGCACGTGATCCCTATGCTAATCCAAATCATGTCCACTCTTTGGGGGATTATTTTCCCATAAACATGATAGATCAAGGGATATATCATGATTTCACCCAATATTTTGAAAAAGGTGAAGGTTCGCATACACTTCCATCTGATAATGAGGAAGAAGATCAAGGTCCCCCTGAGGAATGGATGATAGATGATGAATCATATTATGGTGTAGCACCCATCAACTACCCTAGTTCAGATGAGGAATATGAGCAGGTCATCCCATTGGATGACGAAGAAGAATTCTACCTATGTATGTTCCTAGTGCAACATCCCATCTGGTGATAACTTTTGCCACTTGAAGAGCAAGCTCATCACCTTCCACATAGACCACCACCGGTCATTCCACCTCCACCGCAACCACCCCCATGAGTCTTGCGACAACCTATTGTCCCTAGACCTAATCACCCATCCAATGGAAGTCATCCATCCATCAATATGATTTCCATAGATCTTACTGCACCATTGCATGATCTGAATAACCCATCAAAGCCATTGCACCTCGACCTTGAGGTAATTGACTTTGATCGGGGAGATTCTCCCCCATATCCATCAGAGTATTGGCCTTGTGATGAAATGTTACAACCATTTCATTTTTCTCCAAGGACTACTCAAAATGTCTTTCAAGTTGAGGTTGAGCATGAGTTTCCAATTGATGACGTAAACCCAGCTGATGACATTCATTTGATCCCTACTCCACACCAGTTGGAAGAGGGATCCCATATATCAATTGAGCCAACAATTGATAGGGATATCGACACAGATCCTGATAATCCCCAATTCATCAAGCTAGGGGAAGGTTTATCCCCTACTAAGAAAGCTAATTATACAGAGCTTTTAAAAGAGAAGAAGACAACTTTTGCATGGTCCTATAGAGATATGCCAAGACTAGATCCCAATTTAGTCATGCATAATCTCACGATTGACCCAAATGCAAAACCAATTAAGAAAAAGTTATGCAAGATGCATCCAACAATAGCCTTAATGGTGAAATATGAATTACAAAAGTTGTTAGATGCCAACTTCATAATATCAGTTGATTATCCACCATGGGTTTCCAATATGGTACCTATCAAGAAACCTGATGGAAGGATTCACATTTGCACTAATTTTTGAGATCTAAATAAAGTGAGTCCTAAGGATGAATTCCCTTTTCCAAACATTGATGCACTGGTGGATGCCATAGTAGGTCACGAGATGTTATCCCTAATGGATGGTTTCTCTGGATATAATCAAATTTGCATTAATCCAGAAGACCAGCTCAAAACGGCATTCACAATGCCTTGGGGGACATTTTGTTATAAGGTCATGCCTTTTGGCCTCAAAAATGTTGGCGCTACCTACCAATGAGCTATGACTTATATCTTCCATGACTACATGCATAAAATTTTGGAATATTACATAGATGACTTATTGGCTAAGTCTTTACTTCACCATGAGCACATTGATGTATTGCACAAAGTTCTAGATCACCTCATTGAACACAATGTTAGACTAAATCCCAAGAAGTGCGTCTTTGGCATCACATCTAGAAAACTCTTGGGATTCATAGTCTCTAAATGAGGCATAGAAGTTGATCCAAATAAAGTCAAGGTAATCCTAGAAATGCCTCCCCCTACTACTATCAAGTAACTACATAGTCTGCAAGGAAAGGTCACATCCATCAAACGCTTCATAGCGCAATTGTCAGATAAGTGTCGACCTATGAACAAGTTGTTACACAAGGGGGTCGCATTTAAGTGGGATGATGAGTGTCAAGTCATCTTTGATGAGATTAAATAATATCTAGCTTCACCACTAGTATTGGCTCCTCCTCGACCAGGAGTGTCATTCTATCTATACATCTCAGCTACTGAGCTTGCATTGGGCACCATGTTGGCCCAAAAGAATGAATTGCACAAAGAACAGGCTACATACTATATTAGCCACACCCTGGTCAGTTATGAAATAAATTATGCATACATTGAGAAGCTATGCTTAGCAGTGGTTTTTACCACTAAAATGCTATGCCATTACATGCTCAATCATACCATGTATGTAGTATCTAAAGAGAATCCATTATGATATATGATGAGTCAAACTTACCATAATAGTCACACGATGAAATGGATTATGTTGTTGATGAAATTTGACCTTGAATTCATCGGAAAAAAATCAATTAAAGGTCAGGTCATAGCCGATCAACTCGTAGAGGCTCCCCTCTAGGATGACTAGCCTCTTAGCATAGAGCTTCCCGATGATGGAGTTTTTTAGGTGTCAGAATCACCTGATCCTGAAGAGCCTAAAGCAAAGGCTGACATAACTCTATTTTTTGATGGCTCTAAGTGTGAGCAAGGGGGTGGCATGAGAATTGTATTTTTCACACCACAAGGGGCTCCAATACCCCTATCATTTAAACTTGATTTCCCATGCACCAACAATAATTTTGAGTATGAAGCTCTCCTCATAGGCCTTCAAATGACAATCACCATGAAAATAACCAAGCTCAATATTTTTGGTGATTCCTTGCTCATAGTGAATCAGGTCAAGGGAATATTCCAATGTAGATGCCCAATCTTGCAAGCCTACAAAGCCCTAGTGGATAAAATTTTGGCAAAATTTGAATGGTATGATATTGAGGCACTCCCTCATTCATCTAACCATTTTGTGGATACAATGGCCTCCTTAGGGTCTTTAATCCTGTAGAACCCTTCTGATGATATAACAACCATTCAAGTCAAAATGCTATCACACTCTACGACTAAGCGTGAGGAGCTTAACTCCATGCCAGAAGTCCACATGATTCAAATTGAACCTTCTCATGAATGGTTCTCTCAACTTCACAATTGCTTAAATAATGCTGCTTGGGGAACTTTATTCCCTAAAACTCCTTTTGATAGCAGCACAATGCTATATTTACAAGTTCTCTCCCAATCAACATTTGTGAGAGATGAACTTCAAAAGGATCAAGCAATTAATGCAATTGAGGCTTCTTCAAAACAATATTGGTCCATCCAACTAAAATATTACCTAAATCTTGGTAATATCCCTTCTAGATTATCGCATGCCACCAAGCGCGCATTCAAGCAAAAAGTGGTAAAATATGTCTTACTTGGAGACATATTGTATCGTCAAAGCTACGAGGGTATCCTCCTTCATTGCTTAGAGCATCAAGAGTCAGTTTGGGCAATCTCCCAAGCACATGATGGTACATGTGGTGGCCATTTCAGTGGCATGGCCATCACCAAGTGCATTCTTCGCATGGGCTATTATTGGCCAATGTTAGAGCAATATTGTTGCACTTATGTTAAGAAGTGCATCAAGTGTCAACACCATGCTAATTTGACACATGTACGAGCCCTTTGGTCATCCCAAAACACTCCAAAGTTTCTAGTAACCCTTTGGTCACCCGAAAATTCTCCAAAGATATATTCGAACCCTTTGGTCACCCCAAAATGCTCCAAAGGTATCTACAAGCCCTTTGGTCACTAAAATTCTCCAAAGGTGTGTACGAACCCTTTGATCACCCTAAAATTCTCCAAATGTTTTTACAAGCCCTTTGGTCATCCTAAAATGTCAAAAGGTGTTTACCAACCCTTTGGTCACCCCAAAATGCTCCAAAGGTATCTACGAGCTCTTTGGTCACCCTAAAATTCTCCAAAGGTGTCTACAAACCCTTTGGTCACCCTAAAATTATCTAAATGTGTCTATGAACCCTTTGGTCACTCTAAAATTCTCCAATGGTGTCTATGAACCCTTTTGTAACCTCAAAATTCTCCAAAGGTGTCTATGAACTCTTTGGTCACCCTAAAATGCTCTAAAGGTATCTACAAACCCTTTGGTCATCCTAAAATGCTCCAAAGGTGTCTACGAACCCTTTGGTCACCTCAAAATGCTCCAAAGGTGTCTATGAACTCTTTGGTCACCCTAAAATGCTCCAAAGGTATCTACAAACCCTTTGGTCACCCTAAAATGCTCCAAAGGCATCTATAAGCCCTTTGGTCACCCCAAAACATTCCAAAGGCATCTATAAGCTCTTTGGTCTCCCAAAACACACCAAAGGTGTCTACGAACCTTTTGGTCACCCCAAAATGCTCCAAAGGTGTCTATGAGCCCTTTGGTCAACCCAAAAATTCCCAAAGGTATCTATAAACCCTTTTGTCACCTAAAAAGCCCTAATGGCATCCACTAAGACCATTGGTCACATGTATATATATATTTATCAAAATCCAAAAAAAAACATTAAAATATTAAAAATACAAAGATATCGCATTGCATTACCTTTCATATCATTGTATTAAACATGCAATTGGATTAGGCTTACCTATCATTGCATTTTGTATTCTAGAGTGGATCATACATGTCTAGAACCAGGTCTGTATAGTAGGTATCCTTCAAATATCAACTTTGTCAAGAGTCATTATTAATACTCACCTACATTTCAACTATCATTTCAATTTTCCACCTTTCATATGTATGTCTATTTACTATCACTTAGGCCATTTATTTATTAGGCATATTTAGGTTTTTTGGTCACTCAGCCATCTCTAGTTTTCTTTTTAGAATTTGTGGAAAGCTATCCTAATTTTTAGAAGGTAGATTTTTGCTTTGATTGTACCTTGTATATGTAAAATTCCCAACACATTTTCATTCTAATAAATCCATGTGTTGCACAAGGAAAGATTAAACCCACAAAGTTTTCCATGTTACCATATGCAAAAATTTTACCTCTCTCACCCCTTTGTGCGAATGGTTCAAATATGTTGAGAATTGACAAAAGGACAAGCTCCTCCCTACCCAAAGCAATCAAAATCCCTTGCTTCAATCCAAATTGGGGTAAGTATCCAAAGCAAAAAATAAATAGTGGTTATCACCACTACCAAAAGAAAAAATAAAATAAACAGTGGTTCTCACCACTACCCAAATCCCTTGCTCACAAAAACAAAAATGAGCAACTCCCTAAAGAAATTTAAAGATAAAATAAAACAAGTGAGTATTAAACTTGAATCCCTAGAATTCTCAGCATTTGACAACCATAAGGTGATCCTCATTACAGGTTGGGTGGCATCAAACCTACCTGGAAATATTGGTACCTTTATGCATGATATTTTTGTCACATTAGCAATCTACTTTTGTACATACCAATGTTTGCATGTGTATGAGCTAGATTTGGTAGCCTGTATTGCCTAGTGGTCTAATACAACTACATAAAAAAACTCAGGATAATGACACTCGTAGGGTGATCTTTAGTACATATGGGCTACATCAATCCTATTTGGCACTGGGGTAACTTTATGTGATATCATAGAAATGAACTCACATGCACACACAGGGATATTGAATATCTTGGTCATCCTAGCATATTTATACCTTACCTAAAGTCTTGCATGGTTAGTATATAACTTTTGACTAGATCACTAGAGTGTTTAATTTTTATGAAAATCTCAAAGACATCATATTATACATATCATTCCATAATCATTTTATCACATGTTTGTCAATTTACATTTTCACAATCCATCACATAGTCTCATGATAAAAGTGAAAATAAAAAGATGAATTTTGTACAGTCTATGGTGCTAGCATCTAGTGTGTCAAATAGTATTCATAAGTCATCATACAGACTAAAAAACAATCCATTTCATGTTGCATATAAACATAAACATATCATAAAATTATATCATATTACAATACATGCATACATGATAAACATCCATAAACGTATCAATAAAGCATACATAAGCATTGCATACATCTAATAAAGTAGTAAAGAAATACATGTTGACAAAAAAAACTCATATATATATATATATATGGACAAAAAGATACATCATTATCCAAAATTTTCTCGTAGGCTACAATAAAGTGGGTCCTTAGACCTCACGCTACCAAAAAGCAAAAAATAACCATAGAGTCTCGAAATCCAAGGTCACGCAGGACCAACACTATGACTCTCACATCCACCCTCAGTTGATGCATGTTGAGATATCCCAGATCGTCTCTACCTAGCCCTATGTTCTCTCCTCGTAGAGCTAGGTACCCCCATCCTATCCGATGACTATCATGTACCATTCCTCCTACTCTATTGGGACCCACTAGCAGTAGAGCGAGCTGGTAAGTGCCCTCTAAGGTGCATTATATCATCCTTTAAATCTTGTGTGTAGGCGGTATCCTCACAAAAACATGCCTGGTACTCACTTAGTAATATTTGGAGCTATGTCACCTCATCCTATAGCATAGCCATATCCCCACTACTAGATCCCCTATGATCGAAGAGTAGCTAACTTTGTTGCTTGCCTGTCAATCTTAACCTATGCACTCTACACCTATACCTATAGGAGAACCCTCTCCTCTATGTTCTCTTGTCTACCTTTGATCAACTTTCCCTATAGCTCAGTAATAGTAGCATCATGTACTACCACTTGTACCTACACTCCTTGCTCATCAAAGTCATCCTGTGGAACCCCCACATAAATAAGATCTATCCACTCATCTGCTACCCGACAGTGCATGTCGCTCACCTAAGTCTACCTCCTCCTCATTTGGAGCCTCATAATTTCCCTCATAGGGTTATGCATAAGAGGTAGGACCCGAAAGGTACTTGTAAAAAAATGGCTAATCTATTCCGAAAACCCGACGAATCCTGGCAAACTGCATGTATGATGGCATGGCGAATTACCTCAAATTTTCAAAAAAAATTAGTAAAAAATGGCGAAATTCAAAGTTCTGATCGGACCAGGTGAGAAAGGAGTTTGGCGACGTAAGACATTTTCCAAATCTTAATCTGGTCCGTAACTGGATGCATAATATGATCTGGTCCATAACCGGATGCATAATATGATCCGATTACGGACCGGATCATATTATGCATCCGCTTTTGGATCATATATATATGATTATGGGTTGGATGCATAATATGATACAATCCGTAACCGGATCATATTATGCATCCATTATAATCGGATGCATAATATGATTATTGATGCATAATATGATCCAGTCCGTAATCGGATCATATTATGCATCCGATTTGTAATCGGATGCATAATATGATCCGATCCATAAATGGATCATATTATGCATTCGGTTATGGATCGGATCATATTATGCATCCGGGTATGGACCGGATGCATGATACTATCCGATCGCGACCAGATGCACAGTTTGGTCCGACCGCCTACCGAATGCATACAATAATCCAGCTATCGATTGGTAGCATAAAATGATCCGGCTATCGATCAGATGCATATTATGATCCGATCTTCGATCTGATGTATAATCTGCTCTAGTTTCATCTACCATGTGTCACACATTCAATCAGCAACATCGCATGTCCAATACGATGTTGCCACGTGTCAACCCTATTTCTCAATCTATAAAAGGGCATCAACTATCATTTTTTCCATTTCCTTTCTACATCTACTACAACCAGAGCTAACCTTTTCGATCAACCTTTCTATTTTGATTCCCAATCCTTTTTCTTTGACTTCCAACTTCTTGCGATGGATACCTCTTCCACAATCATACCAAAATTCAAGAATTTTTCATGCACTTTGATTTCAGATCTGATAACAACTCCAGGGATGAACTTTCAGTGGATCAATAATGCAGGTTTATCAAACCTCATTTCCATGCCACAATTCAGAATAGATAAAGTTCTCCTACAAAATATTATATCTGGTTATGACCACAACATGACTATAGTGAACCTTAAAGTATGAAATAGAAATCTGGTAATCAACATCACCCCTAGAGATATTCACAGATTGATAGGTCTTCCATTCATTGGTTTTACTCAAGTGTCGATGAGGTTGCAACTTTCTCCAGATGACAAAGCACACCTCGAAAGAAATTATGATCTTTCATCGGAATATTTGGCAGGTATAAATCTTGTTAATTATATTTTATTAATTTTCAATGTTTCAAATTTGTAAATTGACATCTAATTTTTTTTATGCAGCTTCTACCGCCAAATCAAAAAGAGGTTTATCAATCAACGATGTGAACCATCAAACTTTGAAGGCCATTATCAAATTTTTCTAGGCCAGACTTATTCTGATGGGAAGACCAAAAATTCCATTTTGGGCACTTGCTTATATTATTCGATTTGAGAAAAATCAAAAGTTCGATTGGTGCACTTATATTTCGGATCGAATCAGGTCCGAGTTGCACACGGTCCAACAGGAAACCAACAAGACTCAGCCCATTGTGGGCACTGTAAATTTTCTTTTAGCTTTATATTTTGAGTGTTTTCATAATTTGTTGACTACTCCTGTACCAACTGTAGTGCATGCAACACTACAGTCTATTGCCATGTCAGCAGAGGAATTGAGGGTAATAACTACATCATTGTCCTTGACATACTATTTTATAGTTTAGCACATTCCCTTTTTAATTTTTCTTTTCATCTATATGCAGGAGAAGGCAGACAATACAAGGAGTAAATAGATTGCTGCCACTAGGGGTCACAGGCTAGAACAAATAGGTGATTCTGAAGACATGGGCTCTGAAGCAACACCTGGTCCTATGCAGAGGTCACACAAACGTTCCAAGAAAGTAGCTACTCCTGGGGTTTCTCATACACCTAGGTATGCACAAAATGTGCAAGCCAAATGTAGTGTGGCCAACCCCTCCCCCAATGCAGGACAATTGCAATGCATTTCATCATCTTCAGGTAAATCTATGTGTAGTTAATTTAAATTAAGATATTTTTTATTTTAAGCAAAATTCTAACAAAATATTTTTGACTATTTTCAGTTGATTCTCATGTTCAAGTAGTAACATCACAAGTTAGAGGGCATATGTCGCCACCACCTCCACATGCATCACACTCACCGATTTCACCACTTCCACCCAATCAACAACAGGCACAGTCACAGCCTCCGACAATGCCTATGCGAGGGCAAGTCGGTGTTGGAAAATGATTATTTTCACAGAGATCACAAGGCACTACACGAAGTTCTAGGCATGGGTTTTCACACCCACAGAGATCACACATGCCAACAACAAGTTCTGGGTATGGATGGTCTCAATTTACATTTTCTACAAATTCACAGGCACCAGAATGTTCTGGACAAGGATTGGATGATATTCCACTTGATGAGGATTTCATGTTGTAGGGCAACATTGTAGGCTTCAAGGCAACATATGTGCTTAAAGATATAGCACAAGAAGAAGAAGCCCCTACAGTTGAGCAGACATCAGTACCACCCGCTCAAGGAGACAACCCTCATCCTCAGGGTCCTCAAACTGAGGATGATGTTGTCAATTTTAATGAAAATGTTTCATTGGCTGAAAGTACCGAGTCAACAATTAAGGAGTTTGTGTTGAAATATTTGCAGGAGTTGAAAGAATGGGAATATCGGGCAAAGGTCCTTATTAGGGAAATTAATGCCCGATATAAAAATTATGAAAAAAGGGAATCTATTTATTCTTTGGTCAAATATGAACCTGAAAAGCTTGATGGCCTGCTAAAACAGACTACATCAAGAATAGTTAAATCTGATTTTACTTATGATGATGATGTGTTAAATGTTGTTGTTGGTAGATTGGAGAATGTTAATGTTGAAGCCCAAGCATTTTACAACCAATGGGCTTCTGATAAGGATAGGGTTGAAGTTGTTGACACTGCTAATTGGTTGAGGTAAAAAAGTTATATGTATTTCAATTTTCTATTGCATTTAAATTTTTATATTTCTTGAAAATTTGTAATAATTTCAATATATCCCTTTCGAATTAAGTTTTCAATTTGTTTTTGCAATCAAATTTTGAAAATTTGAAAACACAGGTTAAGAGCATGGATGTCAATATTCATACAACAAAGACATGTTTGATGAAATCAATGGAAATGAAAAAAATGCAGGCAAAGGTTTCAGAAAACAATCGTTTAAAAAAATACATCAAAGAGAAGCTACAAGAAGATCCAGATAAGGTGCTTGAGAAAATGAAAGAAACGCTTCCAACAATACTTGAAGATCCAAACAAAGAAGAAGCAACATGTGTGTCAAGTATTGTGAAAGTACGTGACAACCTTGTTAGAGTTGGAGCACTTCCAGAAGAGAGTGTCATAGAATCTGATAAAGGAAAAGAAACGACAACTCCAACCACTAGTGAAGCATCCAAGCACCAATCAAATGATTGAAAATGTTGAAAATGTTTTTAAAAGACTGCAGTATAATTTAATTTCTATTTGAAAATGTTATATGATATTTGGGTTTAAAAATGTTTGAACGACGTAATATATTTCTTCTTGAACTAGTTAATATGAATTTTTTTTTTAAATGTTATGTAATTTCTGTTTGAAAATGTTATATAATATTTGAGTTTAAAAATGTTTAATATAATTTTTTGAACTATTAATAATTATTTTTTGTTTGAAAATGTTATGTAATATTTGAGTTTGAAAATGTTATGTAATATTTGAGTTTGAACTAGTAAAAGATTGCAATATCTAATTTGGGATTGAAAATGTTATGTAATATTTGAGTTTGAAAATGTTATGTAATATTTGAGTTTGAAAATGTTATGTAATATTGGGGTTTAAAAATGTTTGAACGATGTAATATATTTCTTTTTGAACTAGTTAATATGAAATTTTCTATTTGAAAATGTTATGTAATTTTTGTTTGAAAATGTTATGTAATATTTGAGACTTGAGTTTGAAAATGTTATGTAATATTGGAGTTTGAACTAGTAAAAGACTGCAATATCTAATTTGGGTTTGAATATGTTATGTAATATTTGAGTTTGAAAATGTTATGTAATTTTTGTTTGAAAATGTTGTGTAATATTGGGGTTTAAAAATGTTTGAACGATGTAATATATTTCTTTTTGAACTAGTTTATTAAAATTTTGAGTTTGAAAATGTTATGTAATATTTGAGTTTGAAAATGTTATGTAATATTTGAGTTTAAAAATGTTTGAATGATGTAATATATGTCTTTTTGAACTAGTTACTATGAATTTTTTTGTCTAAAAAAGTAATGTAATTTATGTTTGAAATTTTTTAAAAAGACTGCAATATCTAATTTGGGTTTGAAAATGTTATGTAATATTGGAGTTTGAAAATATTATGTAATATATGGGTTTATCATTGTCAATGAAATGAGAGTTGAGAAATTTGCTATCAAATCAATTCATGTTTATCATTGTCAATGAAATGAGAGTTGAGACACTAAGACATAAACATACAATTTTACAATCTACAAAAATGATATAAGCCATGTAATTTTAAAACAATATAAATCTGGAATAATATTGAGAAATCTGCTATCAAATCAATTCGTGTTTATCATTGTCAATGAAATGAGAGTTGAGACACTAAGACATAAACATACAATTTTACAATCTACAAAAATGATATAAGCCATGTAATTTTAAAACAATATAAATCTAGAATAATATTGAGAAATATGCTATCAAATCAATTCATGTTTATCATTGTCAATGAAATGAGAGTTGAGACACTAAGACATAAACATACAATTTTACAATCTACAAAAATGATATAAGCCATGTAATTTTAAAACAATAATGTGATTTAAAACAACAATTCTATGAAATCATATAAATCTAGAATAATATTGAGAAATCTGCTATCAAATCAATTCGTGTTTATCATTGTCAATGAAATGAGAGTTGAGACACTAAGACATAAACATACAATTTTACAATCTACAAAAATGATATAAGCCATGTAATTTTACAACAATAATGTGATTTAAAACAACAATTCTTTGAAATCATATAAATCTAGAACAATATTGAGAAATCTGCTATCAAATCAATTCGTGTTTATCATTGTCAATGAAATCATGGAAAATTATCGCTATGGAAGCTGAAACATATCAACTTGTCCAGAATCATTATGAAGCATAGCAGAAATCTGTGTCTCCACCATCTGATCACTGAAAGCATCAACATCATCATTATCGATCGTATTCGATGTTCCTCTTCTATCTACCAAGGAACTCCAGTGTTCCAACGCTCTGTCATACGAAAATGTATCCAATTGATATGAAGACACATAAATTCTTAAACAATTTTCTAAATTCTTGTCGAGTCTATTGCGGAGTTTAGATTTAACAAAAGAAAGTGCACTGAAAACTCTTTCATCTTCGATTGACCCCAAAATCATTGTTTCACATAATTCATATAAACGAAAGTATTCACTTATTGTATCTTTTAATACTGTGCTTGGATACAATTTTTGCCACAAACGTGCAATGGAACCAATCTCATGGACACTTGTCATAAGTGATGTCTGCACTACCATTGTTCTTCCAAAATGTGATGATTATTCTTTCAAAAGATCACTATTGAGTATACCTTTAATTTCAACACCATTGACTTCCACACTCTTACTGAAATGGTCAATGAGGTTACCCATATATTTAATAAACAACTCATTTGCAGAATTGTATTCAATACAAGGTCCCCAAAACATGGGGTTAACCACACCCATGGACTCGAGCAACTCATCTCTCTGAAACCGTTCTCTTATCTCACCTATCAAATATTTTGCTATGTTTGACAAATTACTCTTTGTTTTCTGTATTACAACATGAAATCTATTGTGTGTTACAGGAACTTCTTCAAAATCTTCCACAACTATACTTGATTGCCTTTCAAAACAATAAACAGGTATCATCTTTTCATGAACATTAATACAAATATGATCATTGATGTCAAACTTCAAGAAGCTTTTTGGATTGTTCACGTTTATCAATGTATTCCAACTATCAAATACAGGTTCTGTAAAATCAGCATTAGACACATATAATGTATCAAGAAGCACGCATATTTGTTTTCTCATCCTCATAAAATCAACGATATAGATGGATCTCTCTTGTGCAAGATTAATTAATCTGTTCATTTCTTTTAACATTGGAAGAATACCACATAAGGTCAAAAGTGTTTCCAAGTCAGTCAAATGGAACAACATATCTTTTGCCTTATCAACTATTCTGCGATTTGCATGCATAAACCCAGTCAATGATTGATATTCTACCAAAACTCTCTGAGTTGGTTGATACAATGAAATCCATCTTGTATCCACATATTTTAACAATTTTTTGCCTTCTGTAACTCCTAGTGCAAACTGCTAAAACTCTGCAAATATTTTGGGACTTAATGAGAAATAAGAATGAATATCATGAATAAGGTTTTCTACTTTAGCAACATTTGAAAATGTGCTCACAATTTTATATGCAAGATTAACTCTATGAGCCATACAGTGAATGGGGATCATATATGGGGCAACTGTGGTTTGGAGTCGAACACAAAGACCAGACCTGTGACCTTGCATAATAGCAGCTCCATCAACTCCAACGCAAATTAACTTTGTTGCTATGTCTATATCATTCATTCCCACAATATTCTTTAAACTTTTCACAACAACATTATAAATATTTTCTGCATTTGAACTTTCCAACATCTTATGTAATCCCAACAAAATAGGCCTTCTTATATGATTTTGAAATGTGTACACATGCATGCAAATCCAAGATGTGTTATCCACAGTGGTTACCTCATCAATAGAAAGTGAAATGAATTTGGCAAGTTTTACTTGCTCCCTTAGGTCTTCTTTCTCAACCAAAGATAAACATTTTACCATTTCCCAACCACTTTGGTCTGACCAATGAGAACTAGGAAGGTTTTGCACATTTAAAAGGCGTAATAGCTGCTTATAATCAACAAAATCGGACATTGGTCTACCTTTCTTGAGAATATTGTAAACAACGACAAACTGCATACTTTTTGAAGCTAAAATAGTCTTCTGTATTTTATGAAATTGGGCTCCAATTGTTCCACCTTTCTCAACAAGAGATTGTTGTTGCTTTAAGTGATTGTCATATTCTATAGCATATCTTAAATGCATACATTCTGATGCATCCTTCCACTTAACTTCTTTACTAACTTCACCATTACTTTTTATAACTTTTACATAAGATTTGCCAACATGTTTTTCAATTGTATCAATCTTGTTTTGAAGCCTATGATCCTTACCAAGTCTCCAACTGCAAATTTTGCATCTACATTCTTTTTCATCGATTTGGTTATCCTCAGTCATGACAGGCTCTAGCCAGGGAAATATTTCTACCCATTCTTTCCTAAATCCCCTTCCAAGTATCCAGAGAGACGCTTTTCTTTTTTTGGAATTTTTGGTTGAAGATTCAAATGAAGCTCGTAATGATTTTGATTTATCACTTTCATTTTCAATTGTGATGTCATTTTGCGTGTTGTCTTCAAGTGTTTGTTGGATGTCATTTTCAATAGGATTTTCAATAAAAGGCATCTCTTGTTGGGGAATATCTTCAAGTGGAGGCATATCAGGATCGATAGGGTATTCTGCATAGTAGCATACCATAATATTTTTTATCATTCTTGGATAAAAAAATTTACAAAAAATATTCAAATCGTCAATCAAGCACATACTGGGAAGACAAAAATCATTTGTACCTTGAATTTGCATGGATGTCGTTGGCTCGTTGCATTTCGAAGTCTGGCTAAAATATTTGAGGATACTCTTTTCAGCAGAAGATTTGGTGCCCTTCTTTCCATCACTGGGTGACATTTTACTTGTTACGAAAAATAAAATGTTAGAGAGGGTGTACTTTCTGGAGGCCTTAAGATAATATTGTAAATAGAATAAACAATTGTTTGGGTGGTAGATTATACATACTTTTTTCCTGCCATTCTTTATAGTGATTTTATCAGTTTATGCCACTGGTTCATTTTCTGGTGAAAGCACTTTAACTGGGAAAAAGAGCATCAATATGTCTTTAGAGAACCAAAGCATTTACTCATGTATAATCTTAGCAAGGAAAAAATATCTGAATTGAAACTAAGAATCAAAGAGTTTTAAACCATTCAGAACATGGCAAAATAGAGAAAAACATGGGAACAGAGCAATGACATTCCAGATGCAGAAGAGGGCTCCGATATTGGTGTGGACAGGATTGAAAAATCATTAAATAAAGAAAAACATGCAGAACCTGGCAAAATAACATGCAAAACATGGCAAAATAAAGAAAAACATGGCAAGTAGAGCAGTGACAGAGAACCTGGTGTGAAAAGAGGTCCACTGCGATCCAGGATCCGGTTAAAAAATGTTCTGGTTGTAGAACTGGTTCCGACCGAATGCAGGATATGATCCGGGTAAAAAGTAGACCCACCCGGTTGAACGATAGGTTTCGGCTGTAGAAGTGGTTCCGTCTGGTTGTAGAGGAGGTTCCTGCTATAGAAGTTGTTTCATCCGGTTGCAGAATTGGATACGGTCGATCGTAGAGATATAACCTTAATTCACTCTATCTACATAAACACAGATCACAGATGATGGGGACTTATTTAGCAAGGAAAACATGTAACCTTAATTCACGCTATCTAAACACGTCTCACAAAATCGACCATAATTATCTAAAAATGATATTTGAGATTTGAGTTTACCGGTTAAAAATGTTCCGGTTGTAGAGCTTTGTTTCGTCCGGGTGCACGATAGGTTCCGGCTGAATTTTGGTTCCGTCCGGGTGCACGACAGGTTCCGTCTGAATAGTGGTTCCGCCCGGGTGCACGATAGGTTTCGACTGAATAGTGGTTCCACCCGGGTGCATGACAGGTTTCGTCTGAATAGTGTTTCCATCCGGGTGCACGATAGGTTTCGGCTGAAAAGTGGTTCGGACGGTTGCAGAATAGGTTTCGGTTGCAGATGTGGTTCCGTCCGGTTGCATAATAGGATCCGGATGTTAAAGTTGTCCTTCCGATTGCAGTAATGGTTCGGGAATCCGGTAGGTTGTAGAAATGGTTTCGTCTGGTTGCAGAATTGGATACGGTCGGTCGTAGAAAATGAAATATTTATCGGGTATAGAACAAGGTCTGAAAATGAAAAATGTATACCTGGGGTGTTAATTATATATAGAGGTATACTTGGCGAGTTTGGCGGGATAATTTATAAATTTTAAAATTTTAGGGCGAAAAGGGAACTTTATTTAGGCGGGATTACTTGCAAATTTTTCAAAATATTCATGATACTCTCATCAAAGGATGGCTAACCGACACCTAAAATTTATTTTTTCCTAAAATTTTTGGCAAAATGGCCGACGTCCGGGTCCCAAAAATTTCGCAAATTTGAATTTTTGAAAATGCTTTTTTTTCGCCCCAATGGCGAAGTTTCGCCGCTATGCATAACCCTGTTCCCTCATTTGGAGCATCCCCATAATCCTCCCTTGTTACTGTAGATATACCACCTCCTAGAGGTCCCTCACCCCAACACTAACACATCACCCACTAGGAGTCATACTCTACTTTAATCCCTATGCCATCTAGCTCAAAGACATCCACTACAAGATTTGCCTCCTCTCCAACCATCTTAATTGTAGGCCAAGTGAGTGTCCTATTGTATCCATAATATTGGTAGATCATTGGCTCACTAGGAAACTTCTAATGTAGGCCAAACTGCCACAACACTCGAGCATATATAAAGTACTCTCACCCGGTCTTGTGTGAACCAACTAACCATCTTCCTCACCTTTCCCAATGAAGTTGCACCTTAGCCTTAGGCCATGTTGGATAATCCCTATGGCATCTCCAAGTTACCTCCTCTACCCTGAGTCATGTAAAATATTGTACATAATGATCAATCATGCTTGCATAAGGATGGCTTCGATCCCTCTCTTGGTCTTATTGCCATAGGATCCCATAGCCTATCTACCTATCCACAAGTCATGTCTATGTCATCTAAGGAAGTACCTACGATCGATTCACAATAATGTGTTGCATCCCCACACTTGTAGTAGAAATTTGAATCCCAATCCTTTCTACCATGGGAGCATATCTTGTACATATCATCATATAGATGTACCAGTAAAGTATTTCCCTAAGACATCACTAACGATCGCTCTATGGTTCACTCCACAAGTGAAAATGCCAACTTCAAAAGGTTCAGGGGAACCTGGTGCCTGACAAGTCTGGTAGCAACATATTGGAGATCAACATCATCAGTAAGGCATTTCTTGTAGTCAGTACCTCTACCTTATACCATAACTCCACTAGGATACCCCCACTAGGTATGTCTTGTAGTACCTCCATCCAGTTCGCTCTGAAGCATCTCTACAAAATTGCAACTTGAATATCATGGTGAGTAGATACAATCGAATGTCCCTTTATCATAATGCATAAAACCTAGTAGACATCCTCTAATTTCATTTTCATCTCTCTAGTTGGTAAGCGAAAGGTGTTGGTGCAAGGGTCCCATAGATCTATCAACATTGTTAGATAGGCTCTGTCGCCCACCATTTATTTTGTCCTGTCACTTGCTTAAGACCAATGGAATCAAGTCATCTCCAGTACTCCTCTATCAATAAGTCCTTGGTAGTATGAAAAAGCATTGAAAATCAATATCGAATCTTGACCACCTAACAGAGGCAAGCAAGTTTAACAAAAATGCAATAAAATTGCCCAAAAATGGTAAAAATAGCTCAAAAAAGGGGCATTTTCCCAAAAATTTATGGCCTTCCCACCCAGGTATGACCCCAAAATTGGTATCCATCCCACTTAGGTATGTCCACCGGTTCCTGTCCCCGTCCCACCCAGGGATGGCCCCCAAAATGCTAAAAAAAGGGGCCATTTTCACCCCAAAATAGGTATAAAACAACATGAAAACACAACAAAATGGCATACACTGGCACACAAACCTAGAATGAAAGCATAAATTCCTAAAATATATCATTAATATGGTTCATTTACCAATATTTAGTGTATGTGGTTGTAAAATGCAAAAATAATTAAGTCTTTAAAAATTTCAATAAAGTATGGGAGCAAATGCAGCCCTTACCCGTCTCGCATCGGATACTCCACTCGTCGATTCCTATGGATGTATCATGGTTACCGTGGGATTTTTTTAGCAATGAGCCACTCTATCCAATAAATATCCTACTCCTCACCTCTCAATTTTCCAAATTAGAAGTGTGAAAATGAACTCATTTGCCCAATTTTAGGTTTAAAAAACACTAGGATGAGCATGGCCATCCTAGGGTGGGATGGCAAGTTATTTGGCTGACCATCCCATCATGGGATAGCCATAAGCTATGCAGATGTACCACCCTATGATGGCTACCAAAAAACACCACAAAAACAACAAAAAAGATCAAGAAAATGGCCTAAAAACCACCAAAAATAGGTCAAAATTGATGAAATTCACAAAGGATCAAGATTGCATTCATATTGCTCATGGACTAATAGAAATATCTCTCATTAAATCCATAATAATTCTATTGCATCTATACAACTCTATGGAAAGGATTTATATAGTTCTATTCTACCATGAAATTTCACCAAAAGCATCAAAATCCTCACAAAATTGATACATTTTACAATGGATAAAATTTAAGGTAATCCCAATCAATTCATATGGGTCAAAGCGACTCATTTTTTTCATCATCATGCCATAATCAACTCGCCACTTGAGGGGGTTTACATAATAATGAATTCATAATCAAAATAAACTCTTAAACACTCAAAAGTGCAACTTCCAAACATTCAAAAGAATCATTGTCAAAGATAAATTACAAGCCTATGTTGGGGAAAATAAGTCAGCACAATTCAAAAAAACAAAGTCTTGGTATACTTGAAGCCTCAGGACATGTATCCCAATATAGGTTAAATAATGAACCAATACCAAGTATACCATAGATCCCCTAAAACTTTCCTTACAGTGCGGTTGAAAGGTATACCAAAATCAATCCTTCAATAATTTCAAAAGCAAGGATTCCAATAATGTATGCTCTTTCCACAATGAAGGCATCTAAATTTGGCTAGGTTAATAAATAACATTAATCATTTTATGATTTAGTCATCTATTTTTTCTCAACGCTCTATTGTATGTAGTGCATCTAAAAAAGGGGCATCTGTAGACACTAAAATTGTGTAAATCATATAATATTGCCATGATGACACTCATGTCAACACCATATAGCCCCATTGGGAAACCCTCAAGGGTTAATTAGGGATCCTAACCACTTTCAGGAATTTTTACCACACTTTTGGGATGTTTTGGGCCATGCATCCATGGCCATCCCACACTAAGACGACCACAGTTCATGGTAGTCCCACCCAAGGATGATCACAAGCAACCATCCCTGGGTGGGATGACCATGGTCAATACCCCTTAAAAATTCAAGGTTGGGATAAATGGTAATCATTTTTTCCATTTATCCCATCCAATGACTTATGACAGATTGGGAGACTGTCTAGGCCATTAGGGATTGCAAATTGGAGGCCCAAATTGGAGGTCTTTTCCTCCCAATGCATGGCAAAGGCATTGACAAGTGGTAGAACCTGCATTGCATGCCCCAACTTGCCCCTTTACCACTTTTTCCATCTTGGGTTGTAAATTGGAGTGTTTCCACTCAATTTTGGAGAGAGCTCTTTGCAATTATTTTCCTTGAAGTGCTACCAAGATTACCTCTCACCTTTGCCCTCATATTTGTCCTTGAAAATTTCATCAATTGAAGGTTTTTTCAAGGCATCCCCAAATACACACATCCCCTCAAAAACCTATTAATTCCTATAAATGAATTTACCAAATTTTATGACAACGTCCCTAGGAGGATTTTAGACCAGATCCTAGAAGAATTGGCGGCAAAACCCACCAGATTTGGTTACCATCCCACCCTAGGACGACCCCTAATTTGTGATAATCCTAAATGGATCACCCTAGTATGACCATAAATTGGACCACAATTTTGAATCAATTTTAACATAGATCAACTTTAGAGTAGTGTATTAGCATCATACTTGAATTTTGTGAATTTTAGAGCAATTTTTATTTGTCAATTACGGTTTTGTGATTACAGGACTAATTGGCCCACCTAGGGATGACCACATATTTTTATCACTATCTCAATTCAATTTCTACATATATCATTACAAAATTAGTTAATATGCATCATGTTAAGTTTTGGTAGCATTTGGAGTAGTTTAGCCCTATCGATTGCACTTTTTACATTCAATATTGCATGTATTCCTTTGATATTATCATAATACGCATATGCTATTAACCCATTTAAATTTCTTGTGTGTAGGTACAGGTATTCCAATGCATGATGAAGGAGCTAAATATTTTAATAAGGATATATCATTCGATGGTAACAAAAACCCATGCTCCAATCGTGAGTGCAAGAAGAATAGTGAAAGCACGCCATAATTTTGTGAAAGGATTGGATCCTTCAACATTGTAATTTGAATTGTATCAACTTCAGAGCCCTCAATGGGAAATATTGTAACCTTTTATTTGATAAATTAAATAATACAAATAGAACCCCCCATTTATTTCAAATATTTGTCATCTTTATGTTTACTTTATTGCCGCTTTTAAATGCTTGAATAGGAAGATAGATGCATTTCAATTTCCATTGCTAGGTGCACTATTTTTTCCTCTCTACAAAATGTGCCTGACACATTTCAAAGGGTAGTATTGAGCATATTATCTGATATGATTGGAGAAACTATGGAGATATATATGGAGTATTTCACCATTTATGATGAGAATTTTTATGAAGCCACAACAAATTTAGAAAGAACACTTCAATGGTGTGAGGAAACTAATTTATCCCTAACTAATAAAAATGTTTTATGTTAATACAAGAGGTAATAGTATTGGGACATCATATTTCTACATATTGGATAAAAGTAGATAAAAATAAGATAGAGGTAATCCAAAATCTACCCAATACCAAAATTCAGAAAGATATCTGAAGATTCCTTGACTCAGTTAGTTACTATAGGAGGTTTATAGTAGACTTTAGCAAAACTGCTAAACCCCTAAGCACATTGTTATCAAAAGATGTAGATTTTGTCTAGATAGATGAATGTGAATAGGTATTTAACACTTTAAAAGAAAAAATTACCATTGTTCTAGTACCGAGAGGTCCAAATTGGACCATTCCTTTTCACATATATGCGGATGCATCCAATAATGTGATAGGGTCAGTACTGGGATTGAAGGTTGGTGATGAATTCTATGTCATTTATTATGTTATTAAATATATTATAGGTGCTGAGTTGAATTATACTATCACAAAAAGGAATTTCTTGCAGTCTTACATGCTCTTAACAAATTTCACCACTATATTATAGATTATCAGGTTTTTGTGCATATTGATAATTCATCCATTAGGTATCTGACAAACAAACCTAGAGTTAGTGGTAAAATTATTATATGGTTGTTACTTCTATAGGAATTTGATTTGACAATTGTAGACAAAACAAGTAAGGATAATGTGGTTGTAGATTTTCTATCCATATTGACACCACCTAATTATATAGCCACAAAAGATCAGTTTCTAGATGAGCATTTGTTTGCTCTGAATGAACATATACCATGGTATGAAAATATGGCTAGTTATTTAGCCACCAGTAAAGTATCCCATGTACTTTCACCATACGAGAAAAAAACATTAATAGAGAAAAGTGCAGAATTCTCATGGATTGAGGGATGCCTGTTTAAAATAATGTCCAATAAAATCATAATAAGATGTGTTGCTAATAATGAGATTATAGAAATACTGAAAGCTTTCCATAATGAACCTTGTGGTGGCCATTTTTCAGGAAAAATAATCGCATTCAAAGTATTGTAGGCTAGACACTTCTAGCCTTCACCATTTAAATAATGTAGCCAAACATGTTAGCCAATGTGATCAGTGTTAGATGATGGGCATACCAACTCTTAGAGATGAAATGCAACTCCAACCACATGTGCACATTGAGCCATTTGGAAAATAGGGGATGGATTTTGTAGGACTCATTAATCCACAATCAATAGGTAAGAGATATATCTTAGTTTACACTGACTATGTGACCAAATGGGTTGAAGTGTAGGCATTGTGTAATTCTAAAGAGAATACTATAGCATATTTCCTAATTTCAACTATCTTTACAATATTTGGGGTTCCAATGGAGATCACTACAAATCAAGGGCCTCAATTTACTTCAAAGTTGATTCAAAAACTAATGTATCAGTATAAAATCAGGCACAACAAAACCACTCCTTACCATCCACAAGAAAATAGGAAAGTAGAGATCACCAACCATGAATTGGAGAACATTCTCACAAATACAATACAACAACATAGGAAATAATGGGCCATATTATTACCAAAATTAGTGTGGGCTTATAGAACCACTTGGAAAACTACCATTGGTTTTACACCATTCTAGTTAGTATTTGGGAAGAATGTTATGATGCCCATATAGTTTGAAATTAAGACTCTCATAACTGCAATATATTTAGATTTGAATCTATATGAGGCACAAAAGGAATGGATTCGGCAACTTAACGAACTAGATGAATACCGATGTAATGCTCTACTTTGAACAATGGTCATCTAGAAATAAAAGGCCAGGTTGTATGATTGTCACACCAGGCCAAAGCAATTCAAAGTGGAAGAATTAGCATTATTTTATTATTCTAAATTCTAGGAAAGGAAATGAAAACTCATGTAGTGTTGTATGGGGCCATATGAAGTGATTTAAATCATCAATAATGGACCTATATATTCAAAACAATTAATGACAACAACATCACATTAACATTGAATGGTCACTGACTGTAGCCATATCATGTGTCTGAGACTTATATGATGAGGTCCATAATAAGCATTGGGGAGACCCCATTTGAGTCCATTTTTTATATTTGTTAGTAATATGTGGACACATGTTTGTCCACATGACCCAAAACAATTTATTTTTTTATAATTCCTACATTTTCCTTTCTTTAGATGTGTTTTTTTTTGCAGGAACGATGCCCTAAATGCAATCTAAAGGCTGCCTAGGAAACCTAGGCCTATCAGGCACATGATCAATGAACTTACACTTTTTTAGCTTTCTAGGAGGTTAATTCCAGGAGAAGTACACTCATCCCCATGCAAATAGGGATAACCATACTTGGATGGGTATGCGAATATTTTTATCTTCATAACGAAAAATGCCCAAATGCTAGTTCACATAGTAGATGATGATGTTGTCCTTGAACAATGAACACTGATAGTCTGATCAACTGGAAGTGCTAAACTATGGATGCACCAGCAAACATTAACTATTCAAATTATGGGAATGTGCTTGAATCCCATATATCACAAAGGTTCCTAAATCTTGTTATTGAAGAGCTTTAAAAGAGGGTGTCTAATTTCTAACAAGAAGGCACCTATATTTTATTCTGTAAGGTGTATGATTTCTATAAATAAGGTGTTTATATTTTGTTCAAGAAGGTACATATTTTTTCTTTGGCAAGCACTTGATATTCAATGAAAGGGTACTTGAATTTAGTTATAACTGGTGCCTATATACTATATGGGAGTAAGGCACCCGATTTCCAGTAAAAAGGTGTTTAACTCATATTCTAACAGGTGCTTGTGTTCTATATATTAAAGTAAGGCTCTTGATTTCCATCAAAAATACACTTGACTCCCATTCCAATAAGTGCATGATTTCCAGTATACGAAATAAACCTTCAGCATTAGGAAGTGACCAAAGCCATGTCAGCATTTTTTCCACATGATCAAAAGTGAAATTTCTCATGGATAAAAAAACTATTCTTTTTGCAAATTTGTGCACGTTCCAAGACAACCAGCAAAACAACTTCCAAGGAGGGATGTGTGTCATCCCACGAGAAAATATTAATTTAATATTTTCTTGCATTGTTTGTAGTAGGGAACCTCAAATGAAATAAATTGCAACATTCGAGAATGAATTGTTAAAAAAATTATTTCCTCACATGGAAAATACACATGACATTATATTTTGGTAATCACAGTCATCATGCGATAACCAATTTGTCTGCACCATGAGTGTCTACATATCATGCATGCACGAAATAATAATTAGGTATGTACTTAATTTTCTATTTTATATGTATATAATTTTAATTAGAAAAAGCATTCTTGTCAATAGTACCATCACATTGTTTGAAAAAACAATTGGGTAAAAAGTTATAACAATCACCCATTGGAAATCTAGCACACAATTTTATGATGTTCACACCAATCACCATAATTATTTCTAATTATGGTGTAAGGTTGCATGATTACACAAATATGGTTGCATTAAAATGATATGTTTAAGAACCTGTAAAATCAATGTAAGTTGTAGAGAAAAACCAGAAAAATAAAAATAAAAAAATTATAGACAAAAATAGAGAGTAATTTTCCATGGGAGGGAAATCTACAAATCATCTGCTAAAAAATAATGAGCCTTAAGATCTCTCAGGGATTAATGAAAACATTCAAAGTAAATTTGAAGCAACTGGATGGATGGATTATTGTTGGTTGGTTAGCCAAAACCAGTATGTTGAGACCACCAAGGAATTCACAGAGACATTAAAAGGATGGGATTGCTCGAATGGCTGGACTAGAAATTTTGGTCATAGAGACCCATATTGCGGTAGTTACTGGTCTCCCTTAGAATGGATACTGTGTATACAAATATGACAACCTTGTGGATTGTGTAGAAATATTTTTCGTGTGATCAACGACATATCTAACACATTCTATATTATCGAGGTAACACCTCTTAGATCTTTGGAACCATGTTTTTGAACAGATATCCAGATTCTTCACATGCATTGGTAGACACTCATGGCTCAACGTA
This sequence comes from Wollemia nobilis, assembly GCA_028583015.1. Lineage (NCBI taxonomy): Eukaryota > Viridiplantae > Streptophyta > Pinopsida > Araucariales > Araucariaceae > Wollemia > Wollemia nobilis. Next base: position 8,163,448 of record JAQPPZ010016348.1, read on the forward strand.
AACCATTTCCATTTTTTGAATCATCTTTTACATGGGGACTAAATCATTTTCCCCTATTACCTAGCATGTGCCCTAAAGGATGAGGCTAGGTGGTACTAGGCAGGGACAACTACTACCTTGGCACACCATGGGTTTATTTCAGCCCTACTCAAGCATTTCAAGGCACATAAAGAGGTATTTAGAGGCACATAAAGAGGCATTTAGAGGCACATAGAGAGGCACACCATGGGTTGATTTCAGCCTTGTTTGTGTGCTGAAATACTCAAGGACCAAAAGCAGGACAAGGAAAGAATCCTTGGGCATCCCTAGTTTATCCAATGATAAAGATGTCATTGGTATAATTGAGGACAATTTTTTTTCCCAGGTGTTGTAGAACATGGTTGGAGGTTAGCCTTCTAGGCCAGAAATCTAGGAAGAGGACCTATAAAAATAGGTGTAAACATTGAAGGAGTAGGCTTTCATTTGGGAAAGCAAATACAAGGCAGAGCAAACCCTCTTTGAGGTGTCTAGAAAGGTATCTACAGAGAAACAATTGGAGATGTATAACACCATCCACCAACTACAAAACATTGTGTAGCAATTAAAATTATAGATTCAATGAACGGAGGCTGGTCAACCAACCAAGGTTGATGTTGTGGTTCAAATATATTAGGCAATGGAGGTGCCTACAACTTCTCTAGATTTGAAGGAAAATATTGCTTCTTCTGGTTAGTTTCAATATAATGCTAGAATAGAAACTAGCCTAACAATTTAAGGAGAGGACCATTTTGAAATCTCTACTAAAATAAACTATGAAGAATAGGAGGGCCCAATTCCATAAATAGAGCCCCCTAAAGTAGAGATTGGATATATTAAGGGTAAAGATTTAGCTAGAATTTTTGATGCTACCCAATCATATGGTGAGCTACTAGATGATCAACTAGGAGTTGCACGATTACCTGGGGAAGCTAAAGCACCATTGGGTGCTACTCATCTGACTAATGACACACAAAAAATTGACCTTGTTATTCAGATAGAAGTAGGACAAGGACAAGGCTCTCAAAAGGATCACTCTCAAGAGTGAGTTGGTCCCATAGAGAATGCATATTCAACTAGTCAACCATTGGTTGATCAAATCAAGGTTGAACGGTTGGATGACCAGACTACAATTGAACCAACTGGAGACACAACAAGGGACCAATAAAAGCAAGAATTAAATTCCTTTGAATCCTAAGAATAATCATCCCTACATAAGGAAGAAGAAGTTGGTCCTTCAGAACCCATAGCTGAAGCAACAACACCTAGACCATCAAATAAGTTGAGGCCCAAGAGGAAAGAAGAAAGGGCACCATAGAAGAGATGAAAGACAAAGTACAGAGCAACAAAATAGTCAAAGAAGAAGGCCACATAATGAAAATTGAAGGTGCAACCAAATCCAAACTTAGATGAAAATTTGGCTACATCCATGAGAGCCTTTTCTAGCCATAAGGTGTAGTTCCAAGATCTCCAAAAGAACTTGAAGGAGACCAAAAAGGAGTAGAAGGATTAAAAGAAAACAACTCAAGAGCCAGATATCTTTGTTACCCCTACACAACAAAAAAAAAATTGGAGTATATATGATTCACAAAATGACAATCCCTCGAGGATGATGGAATATCTGGATAAGATGGGTATATTTAGCAAAGAGACAATGATACCACCATTGGAGAGAGCGTCTGAATATCTACACCCTGAAGATGTAGAAGATAATGTTGAAATAAAAATCATGAAGAGAAGAATGCTATAGAGGATGCAATTATCGACACTAAAAGGCCAAAATTGCCAAAAACCCAAGTGCATGATATGTCCCATTATCCACCATGGGATAAACCTAATTTTCCAGTGGTAGTCTAGCTACCTCCGAACCATCAATACTAGAAGTAGGTTGAGCCTACATTCTAGAAGGATGCCACTATGTTTACAAGTTTTTACATAGATGAAGCAACATGTAGAAAGAAGTGGAGGAGAACAAGGTCGCACATTGAATTAGGACCTAGTCAATCCCTACAATGTATTCCAGGGTAGAAGGCACCCAAAATAAAAGTAGGTCCAAGTTAGCTGAAAATGGAGGTAAACAAAAACGTGACAAGGAACGAGATAAATCCACCACCCAAGAAAGAAAAGAAAGAAATAGAGCATAGTGGAAGATTATTGATAGGACAAGAGATTACTAGCAAAAGGTGTCATGAGGGCATGACAACATATAAGAATAGAGGGATGATGAGCACCAAAAATGCTCATATTATTTTATGAATTTATAATATATAGTGCGGCATTATTTTGATAAAATGTACTAAAAAATGAAATTTTTATATGTATTTAATTAAAATTGGGTATATTCTCTAATATGTGTTTTTAGTGTGATTTATGTGTAGATTCAGTGATTTTGCTATATTTTATGCATATTTACATCAAGGTCCCATGTGGACCTGGCACTTCATATTTTATGGTGGAAACATAAGGACAACGGTGACTAAAACAAAGGATACATACGCTGAGTTAAGGTGCCTGACTCCCAACTTCGAGATCAAAGGCACCTGACTCTCGACTTAGAGATCAAAGGTACCTGACTTCCAGCTTTAAGGTCAAAGGGGCCTAACTTGTTGGAATATTTTCAACATTGCCTCCTTAGTCCTAAGTATTAAGTCCTAGTATTTAGTTTTAGTTTAATGTTTTGATTTACATATTTCTAGTTAATTTGATTAGCATACGTTGAGGTTTTGGCTTGGTTGATCAATGTTTGACCATAGTCCAATATTAGCATGTTGTTAGGATAAGAGCTATCTTTAAGTTAGTTTGTTGTAATAAGTTTGACGATTTCTCTCAACCACCGTGTCTATTTTTAGTTCTTTCAATAACTATAAAACTATGTAATGCATTGTTGATGAATAGAACAATTTCACATTTTTTTCTCATGTACTATTCGGACCAGGTGGAAATATTAAATATTTACTAAATAACAAATAAATTATATAATATTCTCACAGATCCCAATACAATCCTAGAACATAGAAATACCCACTAATATATATGGAGAAGATAGGGAGAAAGTCGGCGGAGAGGAAATGAAGGGAAGTTGGAGGAATAAGGGGAAAGGGAGTTGGAGGGATAAGGAGGAAGAGGGAATAAAGGAGAGAATGGAGGGATAAGGGAATAGAAGAATTTAATCTAAAAACATCTTGCCGACATAAACAATTAGCCGACAACTCTAACCTAACCTAAACACTAAATAACCACTTAACAATATTAAGTGTTCACACTTGCTACATTCTCCCCCTTAAAGTTGAGAGGTCTGACAATACAGTCTCTCAGCTTTACAAATTGAGCTTTAGCCGGCGCCTTGGTGAAGATGTCCGCAACATTCTCCAAAGTGGGGCAATAGTGAAGCTCAACAGTTTTAGTTTCCACCATATCTCTGATGAAGTGGTACTTCATATCAAAATGTTTGGATCTACTATGGTGGACATGATTTTATGCCAACTGAATGGCACTAATGTTGTCATAGAATAACCTTGTTGGACCACTTTGCTGCTCTCCAAGTTCTTCTAATACCTTTCGTAGCCACAAAGCTTGAGTACTAGCATGAGTGACCGCTATATACTTAGCTTCTATTGAAGATAGTGCTACTACTGTCTGCTTCTTGGAACTCCAAGTTATTAGTCCCGATCCCAGACTAAAACAGTTCCCTGAGGTTAATTTTCTGTCATCAATGTTGCTACCCCAATCACTATCACTGAAGCCTACAAGCTTGATAGTGTTACATTTTTGGTAATGGATTCCAAAATCCCATGTACCCTGTACATATCTAAGAATTCTCTTAGTTGCCTGCAAATGCAACTCAGAAGTATTAGACATAAATCGAGAGACAAGAGAAACAGCATACTGTATATCAGGTCTGGTGTTAGCGAGAAACATCAAACTCCCAACCATGCTTTTGAAAGTGGTCACGTCAACTTTTGATGCTCCATCATCTTTGTTTAATTGGATCCCATGTCCAACTGGAGTTGCAACTGGTTTGCAATTCTCCCTAGCAAACTTCTTAAGCATGTCCCGAACATATTTATGTTTATAGATGAGGATCCCTGTATCTGATTAAGCATCAAGATCCTCCTCCACAACATTGGAAGAAAACATTTCTCTTATGTTTCCTCCAATCTTGTATCAAGTAATCAAAATTTATAAAAAACTTGTGGTGGCACTCCATCCACTCTTCATGTGGGATCTCCTTCATCTTTGTTGCTACTTTTTCCTGCAAGTAACCGAGTGCCCTCTTTTGATGAGCTACTCCCCCTTCATCAAAAGCTTCTTCAAAAAATGGCATTCCCATAATGTCACATGTATTGGTTCTCACTAACCAATCTAGCACATTTCTTTCATTATTCTTTCTATGATCTTCAAACCATATTTCATCTCCTAATACTCCTCCTGAGTTGTAATATGCATTGGAATTTCATTCATCTTTGATGTTGCTCCTCCATAATGCAAATGCTTGAGTGCCATATTTTATTGATTAGCTCTCCCTTCAACAAAAGTCTCTCCTCTTGTGGTTTTTAGCAACCACTCTCTTACATCTTGATCATGATGGTCTTTAAACCATACTTTCACATTTTGATCATCTTTTACATCTTCATCACTAAAAAATACTCCACATGAGTATTTACAATTAATCATCTCACATAGATGATTATACCATACAACTCTTTCAGATATTTCTACACAAAATATCACAACAAATATGGCCATCCAATGACCAATTACATATGCAACATAAAGTTACTCCTCACACAAATGTTCTCTCAAAACAATGGCTTTACAATATTCCTTCTTCCTAGGAATTTTAAACACATCATTTGGATCCATGTGACCCAAGTTCTTCATTACTGTCTTCGCTCCAAGAAGACTCTTCATAAAAGTTGTCTCAATGAGACAATCACCTTTAAATAATGCCTTTGGAAGACATTCTCCTTTCTTTTCATACCTGCTCACAAAAAACAAATCATTAATCATAAAAATATTACCTTCACTATGATTAGATTTGGTGCTTCCCATAAAGCTGCTTTGTGGCAATTCTCCTTCATTGTATGTTGCTTCAAGAGCAACCATCAACTCTTCACTAAGAGTTCTCCTCCTTTGTTCAAGCCATGTTGGTGTGTTGAAACACCATTCATCCAAGCAATCATTCATTGTTGATTTATCAAAACAAATCTTTTTCTGCAATGTAGTCACTCCAAGTGAGTGATCTCCATCCACAATTGTCTCTTCAAGACAATTCTCAATCTCCTTTGATGATGCCTCCATTTCACCATGAAGTTCATCAATGACTATCTCCCTATTTTCTAGCTCCTCTTTGAGATAGTTTTCCTCATACAAAATAGTTTTCACTCCTGATGAGTGATCTTCAATCATGAGTGATGTTTCCTTGGCCATTACAACAATAAAAACAACAGTCACATTGTTATTTTCTGTTTCTATCTTATGTGCTTTCTCACTTTTCTTCTCCCAAATGAGATAATCTTTTGTGTTCTTGTCTTCACACAACATATTGTCATGTTTGAGATTCACAAAATCTCTCTTCACATAACCTTCTTGGACTGATGGACAAGAAGTATCTCTATTTGTCACTCCTGATGAGTGATCTTCACAATTGAGCATGAAACGTATAGTCTTCATCTCCTCTTCATCAACAATATCATGGGAATCAACATCCCATACTTCTTGTGAATCAATCGCATCTTTATATTTATCAATTTCTTCCCCTTGTAGAGGAACAATTTTATCATCTCCTTCAAGGATATTTTTAGTTGCTCTTTCAAGAGAGCACACAACCATTCCAAGTGAATGGTCTTCAAGCCAATGGTCTTTCTTGAACATTGCTTTTCTAGCATCATGCCAACAATCTTGGTTGAGGTCATTTTCATCATTATTCTCATCCATGAGAATTTTAGGTGCATTCTCCATAATACACTCTTCATTTGTCTCTGCTTTATGTGAGTGGTATTCAACTATGCAACACTCCATGATGAGGGTTTCTCCATCATTATCTCGCTTTATGCTCCTCCATGAGAATTGTAGATGCTTTGTTCATGAAGCATTCTCGCAACAAATAACTGATGTGGTGTCTTCTCCATAAGACACTCTTTTTCATATGTCTCCTCCATGAGACATTCTGCATCATACATCACCTCATCTAGGTGATCTGCAAGCAAGGAACACTCCAATGTGAGTGTTTCTCTTCATTCAACTTCAAATTCTGCTTCCACTTTTGAATGATCTTCACAACAATATCTTTGAGCAATTGTCTCGTAATTGAGACATTCATCCTTTTTGCTATCAATGTGAATGATTTCAAAGCATTCCATTCCTGCAAACAATTCATTAGTACAATTTTTCTTTTCATCTTTTTCTCCTCCTAAAAGAAATAATTGACTATTACAATTTTCAATAACTGTAGGTGCCTCCCCCATGAAGCACAAATTTGGAATAGCAATACTTGGAGATTCAATCTCCCCCTCAATCTCAACAATGCATTTGTCAAGGGCTTCACAAACAACCTCTTCATCTGCATAACTCACAAAGCTTCTACAAGAAGCAAAACCTCTCTTGCCTCCTCTTCCTTTTGTAGCATAAATACCTCTTCTTCTCAAATTTTCCTCATAGACTTTATAAGCCTCTTCTTTCTGCAAAGAAACATCTTCAAAGAATAAGGGATGATCTCTCTTTTAAAGCCTTTTTACAAGGATTGCCTCTAGGGAAATTGTGCCAATCATTTACAAAAATTGCCTCTTAGGCAATGTTTCCTCTCTTTTTTTTAAATCAATTTTCCAAAATTTATTTTAATAAAGCCTAAAAAAAAATTTAACAATTTTCTATAGATATTTTAAATTAGTTTTTTTTAAATAAAGATTTTTTAAAAAAAAATTAATTAAAAATATAAATAAAAATTATTAAATATTTTTAAAAACTTTAATTAAAATTAATAATGAAAAACTTAAAATAAAAAAACCTTTTTGATTTTGTGTCATCGTGAAATCCCTGACAGGATTCGACCTCAGGACCTCCGTGTCCTACCTGCAGCCTCTAGCCGCTACACCACGCGAACCAGTGAAACCAAAGAGGGTGGCCACCGATTTATAGTCACCGGCGTCCGAAGGTTGCAAAAAACAAAAAAAAAAAAACAAAAAAAGCTTTGTTTATTCCCCGACGGGATTCGACCCCGGGACCTCTCCTCTGCAAGGCAAAGACTCAACCGATTATGCTATGCCCGTCGGCTGAAATGGAAAGGAACAGACGGTTCCTTATTCTAACGTCAGGCGAGAGTTTTTTTTTTTTAAATGTGGATTTGTCCCACATTCAAGAGGAAGAAGACTTTCTGGTCTTCTTATATGCGCGAGGCCGCATATGTTATCAATTGTCGTCGGGCAATCACTCCTTGACACTATGCGTTATCCTCAGCCAATCTGCAATCACCACGTGTCACTCTCAGACTAATCCACGTCCGCCATGTGGACAAACAAGTTTTTGCCATTGCACACCCTCTGCTTGCCACGTCGACCGCCATGTCAGTGCCATGTCAGTGCTCTGTCAGCACTTGCCACGTGTCGGTTGTCACCACCTCAGCGTCCACCTTAGCACCTCGATCCATGTGTCCATGTTAGCTATCGCTCTGCCTGCCACGTGTCACCTCGAAATCTATGCAACATCAAATTTTGTGCCCAGCTCTGCCACCTCCTCAATCCTCTTGCCAGCTCCTCGAGATGCATGCCCAGCATGCTCACCAGCTAGTCACCAGATCCTTGAGATGCATGCCCAACACGCTTGCCAGCTCGTGCTTCCTTGGGAAACATGCCCGTCAAATCTCGAGAATCATGCCCGTCAGCTCTGATACCAAATGTACTATTTGGACCAGGTGGAAATATTAAATATTTACTAAATAACAAATAAATTATATAATATTCTCGCAGAGCCCAATACAATCCTAGAACATAGAAATACCCACTAATATATATGGAGAAGATAGGGAGAAAGTCGGCGGAGAGGAAATGAAGGGAAGTTGGAGGAATAAGGGGAAAGGGAGTTGGAGGGATAAGGAGGAAGAGGGAATAAAGGAGAGAATGGAGGGATAAGGGACTAGAAGAATTTAATCTAAAAAACATCTTGCCGACATAAACAATTAGCCGACAACTCTAACCTAACCTAAACACTAAATAATCACTTAACAATATTAAGTGTTCACACTTGCTACATAACTCCCAACTTCGGGACCAAAGACGCCTGACTTCCAGCTTTGAGGTCGATGATGTCTGAATCTCAACTTTAGAGTCAACAATGCTTGATTTCCAATGACAAGCTAGATGGTGTCTGACTCTCGTTGAGCAAAAGTATAACAAGAACCATGTTTTTAGAAGCAACATAATGGCAATTTCCTGTGATATATGCGAATGAAATACAACATTATGATTTGAAATAAATTATTCATTTCTCATTAATGGATAAAAACACATGGAAATAGAGCAAACATGGAAATCAATTATACTGATATCGATTTGCGGTATAATTATAGGCATATTCTATCAATAAATAGAACACGCCTAATTTATCCTACAAAGGATAAAATTAGCACATGTTCTTTGTCTGTGATTGTTTTGTGTGTGTTTGTTGTAACCACAAATATAAAATATACTTACATGAGCTTGTAATCGGGGATGGTCGTGCACTATATAAATGCACAAACTACCCCTAAAAGAGGAACCTGGATTATCTATGTAATTTTTTTGAAACTGTAATACAATATAATTCATTTGAGTGTTTTATCAATCTCAAACTAGCATCTGATGAATGAATTGATTTGGGTATAATCTACTAGAATCCTGGGCACACTCTCAATAATATTCCTTCTACATTTTTCCTTGTTTTCTATTATTTTTTTATTACCTATTTTATATATTTTCTGTAAATTAGTTTAGTTATGTAGCTTTCCCTTGTTTTCTATACTTTTCTAGCAAGTGTGCATTTTTACTTTCACAGTTTATTTCAATCATGTATTTGATAATATAAAATAGATTAATGGTTTGGATAAATAATAAGAACTCCATCGTAACAAATAACCCCCTAAACCATAGAATCTAGAGGATTCATCTCATTAGGAATTACAAGCATACATTGTGCATGACCTTTCACAAGTTTACGAGTTGTCTCGGGTTGAAAATTAAATGGATGCAATGAGTTAAACCATAGGAATTAACCAATGTTTTGCCCAACATGTAGCTTTGGACTTCTGTTTCCAAAAAAAATCTTCACTTTTAAGAATATTGTGGTATTTGGTTAGAAGCTATTTTTCAAACTTAGTAAGATTGGTGTCCAAATATCTCTATTGGACAACAAACTCTATGTTTGTGAGCTAGGATTGGATATTTTGTTTCCTAGAAAAAATATTGCCAAAAATATCTATGTTCCACTTCTTGAGTTGTTCTTTCACAAACCAGAGCTTATTACAGACTCGAGAGGCTAGATATCCAGAAAAGCTATAAGACCACCAATTTGCAATGAGTACCTTGAGATCCAAATCCTAAAGCCACATAGCCTCAAATATGAAAGGGAATTTGAATGGAGATACCTATAATGAATAATCAAGGATAAGGGGGTTGTGATCAGATAAAATTTAGGGTAGAGAATGAAGGGCAATATCACCAAGGGGACATATGCCATTAAGGGATATTAGGAATCTATCAAGCCTAATTTGAATAAGTTGATCACCCTATCTACAATTACTCTAGGTAAATTTGGGACCTTTGAGATGGATATCCATGAGTTCATTCTCATTCACAAAAGAAAAAAAATCTTCATAGGAATTTACTATTATTTTAGAGCCTCCTTTATTATCCATGGGGAATAAGGGACAGTTAAAATCTCTAGTCAACATCCATATCTCATTGGAGAAAACCTCCCTCATCTAACTCAAATTGTTCCAAATATGAAGTCTTCTAGATGGGGAGCTTGGAGCATAGATGTTTGATAAAACCCATATATATCGGTAGTCTTTATCAAATAGCAAGATATTTATATAGTTTTCTACCATAGATAGGAGTCTACCTTCAACAATATCTATATTCCATAAGCATAACAAACCACCAGATGATCCATTGGTAGGGCTTATAAGGAATTCAAAGTGTTTTTAGATATATTGAGAAATGCATGAAGTAATTTGGGTATCCAATTTTAAATCTTGCAAAAGAAAACCAGATGATTTTAGGTCTTAACCAACCCTACACAATATAAACCCTTTCCAGAAGCTACCGCGGTTCTATCGTCACCTCTAAGGGATTGCTTTTAATCTTTCCATTCCCTTTAGAATTTATTCTATTCTAGTTTTATTTTATGATATTTTGATTTATATTCACTCTTGGAAGGAGCACCCCATCCATTTGGATCAAACTCTACAACTTTTATCTCACAATAAATGTTTTGCCAAGAAGTCTAAGTGTTCTTTTGGGTTTATAAAAGTGAATTATTTGGGTCATATTGTCACCACAGATAGACTTAACATTGATCCTAAAAAGATTCAAGTTGTTCAATATTGGCCAAAGCCTCACATCCTCAAGGGACTTCAAATATTTTTGGTACTCATAGGGTGTTATCATAAATTTATCTAAAAATATGGGAAGATAGCAACTATTTTAACAACCATGTTGAACAAAGGTTCTTTTATTTGGTTAAAAGATAGTAAAGAAGATTTTTAGTAACTTAAATCAAGCCATGAAAACCACCCCAGTGTTAGAAATGCCTATTTTATCAAAATACTTTGTAATTGAAAGTGATGCTTTGAGAAATGGCATAGGGGTCATGTTGATGCAAGAGGGAAGACCATTGGACTTTATTAGTAAAGCACTTTCAGGCTAAAATTTGGAAAAATCTACTTATGCAAAGGATATGCTAGTTATTTTGCATGTAGTTAAACACTAGAGGCCCCATTCATTGGGCATCATTGTTCAATCTAAATAGACCACCAAAGTCAAGTAATTTCTAGAAAAACAGGTTGCTACACCCAAAAAACAAAATTGGATTTCTAAATTGATGGGCTATGATTATGAAATCACATATAAAAAAATAAAGGAGAACATCATGCCTAATACACTCTATTGATAGTTTGAGGATTAGAGAATATTAAATGCTATCTCTTCACCCATTCCTAAATATATTATTCTATTATAGAGGACATGGCCAATGACTTAGGATTGTAAAATTTTATCACCAAACCTCAAACATAACATAAACTTGGGATGGACACGATTTAAGATATCTTGACCAACTTATTATTCCCCAAACTTCACAAATGTAAAAATTCATCTTGATGGAAATGCATCCCTCACCAACTATAGGACATTCTTGTTTCCTAAATACTTATGAAAGGATTAACCATACTTTATTCTATAAGGGAATATATAAGGATATTCAAACCTTTGTGTTTGAATGTGACATGTTTCAAAGAATGAAATGAGAAATTATGCACTCCCATGGAACCCTTTATCCCCTATCAAATTTAAAATATTTTCAGGGATTTTATTGAAATGTTACCTAAGTCAAGAGGAAAATCAATTATTTTGGTAGTATTGGATTGTCTAACAAAGTATGCTAATTTTTTCTCCCTCTCCCATCCCTACACAATGTCAACAATAGCTCAAATATTTTTTGACTTCATCTTTCATCTTCATGGAATATCAGCATCTATTGTGTCTGATAGGGACCCAACCTTTACTAGTCATTTTGGCAAGAACTACTTAAATTATATGGAATTCAGCTCTAAATGAGTTCATCTTATCATCCATAGATGGATAACAAAATATAAATTGTTAAAAAATGCTTGGAGACCTACCTTTGTTGCTTTACCTTTTAACATCTTGCATAGTGGGCAAAGTGGCTTCCCTTGGCTGAATGGTGGTTTAATACTTCATATCACACCATGACCAAGGTTAACTCATTTGAATCTATATATGGTTATCCTCCATTAACACCCATGTCATAGTCCTTTGCTAAATGAGGATGAATTTAGAATTATCCTAGAATAATATGCATCAACAAGCTAATAAGCACCATTTTGTGCATAAATTTGAAGTAGGAGATATGGTTTTTCTTTTCCTGTAGCCCTATAAATAGTCACTACTCTATCTCCACAAATTCCAAAAAGTAGCTTCTAAATACTTTGCATCCTACGAGATATTATAGTGGATTGGTAGAATGGGCTACAAATTGACCCTTTAGGCTATGTCAAAGCTTCATCCAGTCTTTCATGTATCCTCTCTCAAGAATTTTGTAGGTAATAAGGTATAGGTTCAATCCACTTTACCAAAATTGGATGAAAAGGGTTCCATATTTCTTGACCCTAAACAAATTTTGGACCAAATATCATGTACCCTCTGAAACTATGTCATCACTAAGGTTCTTATTCAATGGCATTGATTACAACCTGAGATGCCACTTGGAAGTCTTTTCAATATATATAGAAATATTTCCCTCATCTCTAGCTTTGAGGACAAAGCTTTTTGAATGAGAGTGGCATGTTAAAACTCTATGCTAACATTATTATGTAATTCTCATATTATTATGTCATGATCCCTTTCCAATGTAGGGATCCCATTATAATGATATTTTATAATGGCATGTGGTAATTGAGGTGCCTAGACAAGTGGGATCATTTCATGTAATTGTTATCAAGAATGTACTTGTTTTTTTGGTAGAATATTCTATATTTAGTGGTACTTTGCATGTAAGCCAACTCTTGAGAAATAGGTCAATATTGCATGAAGTGTATCTTTAAAATATAAGGGTGCATAAATAATTATATCTTCTACATATTGAATGAAATAATTGGGGGAGGTTTCCCCCTTGAAGAAGTTTGTGATTATGTGTTGTGATTTATGAAATTAATATGTTTTTCATTTACATTTCGTATTGCAATATTTTTTCTTTCATGAATTTTTGCTTTTATTACAATATTTATGTGAATGAGATTACATTAATTAGAAGGTTTCTAACTATTCAGGTTCTAGTTCAGGTTCCACCTATGAGTAATTACTAGCAATGAACGAGGCATAACCATTATGCAAAGAATTGGTGTGGGTTAAGTTTTTTATTCTTGGTTTAGTTTTTTTAGCACTCGTAGAGATCAAGAGGCTATGAAATGTAAAAAGGAATGGATTGCTACAACCCACATGAACCAATACCTCTAGACCTTTTCTTGGCTATATCCACAATATGCATTTTTTGGAATTATAGATACAATTTGCTTTGGTTGGAATATAGGAGATATTTTATTGTCAAGTGCTAGATATGATGAAAATTCTAAGGATTTCCATTTACTTCAGCATGATAGGAGTTGGCAACTTCCTATGCACCTTTCCTATTACTATTGTGCACACAATCAGTGCAAAATTTAGTAGCCCTTGGTTTGTCAATAATATAAATAAATGTCTTCTTGACTACTTTTTTTAGCTACTTGACTTTCTTATTGCCACCAACATTTGCATGTTTATGTATTTTGCAAGTAGGTATAGATATAATAAGAAAGCATTGTATGTCCAACGTTATAGAAAATCATACGACATGATTAAATTCAAGCCAATGTATGAAGTAGAAAAGGGCATTGTAGAAAATATCTAACAAGCTTAGCATGTACTTCTAGTTTATAACTTTGTGAAGTAGGCTTGCTAATATTATGCCATATACTTATATCCTTTATTGTGCATGCATTAATCCATCTCTATTTATATATTTTTACAATTGAATTGAGTCAATTTTGACTAAGATCATGTAATTAGTTTTTGTGAACTAATAAATTAAAGCACATACTCCTCTTAATCTTACCACGCAATATATAACCTCTTTTGGAAAAAACAAAATAAGACTAAGATTTTATGAGACAATGTGAACCACTTTAATGTTGGAAAATTTAATGACATTTTTCCTTAAACAACAATATTCTTTTAATAGCCAGTCTTTTTCTCTTGCAAACCAAGAACCTTCATAGGGTAAATATTGGAAATTAATACAAATTTCACCTATCTTTAATAGATATTTGATAGATCTTACTTTTAGTAGATATCAAAATCCTTCACCATTTTTTGGAGCACTTGAAATTAATCCTTATAGCTATAATTATTCGTAGATTTGATTGACACTAACTTTTGTATTTATTGCATGTTAGGAAGTTTTTGTGGTTTTTCCTCCATTACTCAACTATATATATGAGCGTTGGATGTTATTTATAAATGATGAAGGAGAGTAGATAAATCACAAATTTAGAGTGAAGAATATGAAGGTAAGGTTAAATTTTTAAAAGCATAGAGAATCTCTTCCAGTTACCTTTTGTAGAAGGGAGTGTAAAAGTAAAGGAACCACATGAAATATGGAGAATAGTGAATGAATCCATGGATCTGGTTGTAAATTTATTGTAGTAGTTTCTCTTGATCTAATATAAATATGTAAATATTTTATAGTTTCGTGTATTTGCTTCATTTATGAAATTGTACCTTTTTAAATCCGTTGTGTGCATTTTTTATTTACTTTCTTGGGATCGTGCAATTGTATGCTAAATAAATAAAAAAAATTATTTTTAGGGCTTCATGACTTCCCAACTTTGGAAAATCCTAGGACCATGCATGTGCTCAAAACTAGAGTAAAATTTTGTTTGATGTCATCCACCTTATGGAAAATCTTGGATTTGCATAATTGCTTAAAATCAAAGGTAGCTTCCACTTCTCATCATAACTTTGTGCAATCCTTGGACCCATGCAATCCTAGTTTTATGTAATCCCATATTTATGTACATCTTATATTTGTGCTCTTCCCCATCCTAGGTCCATGTAATCCTAGTTTTGTGCAATTTTAGCATCGAGAAGCATTTAGAAACGATAAAAAGCTCTTGAGCACCCATTTTTTTAAGCTTTCAAATTGGTATCAGAGCCTGAGCCATCATTGAGAGTTTAGGAGCCACAAAAAAATGTCTTCCAACTATAATTCTTTTTAATTGTAAGTCTCATGATTCAATGACAAGAATTATGAATATTGGAGCATCTAGATGAAGATTTTGTTAGGATCTTATGAGCTATGGGACCTAGTGAAGAATGGGTATCCAAAACCCACACTTGCAACAAAATTGAGTGCTCTCTCAAGATGAGAAAAATTTGTTTAAGAAGAATCAAAAGGACTAGAAAGCCTTATTCTATATTATGCAAGTAGTTGAGGAGACAATCTTTAATAGAATTATAATAACAACTAAATCAAAGGAGGCATGGAAAATTTTAGCTAGCTCTAAGGCACCAATAAAATGAATTTGATAAGGCTGAAGATGTTGAGAAGGGAGTTTGAAAATTTTTAGATGAGTGAATCAGATTCTATGAGCAACTTCTTAACCTACACAATTGGTATCAGC
This sequence comes from Wollemia nobilis, assembly GCA_028583015.1. Classification (NCBI taxonomy): domain Eukaryota; kingdom Viridiplantae; phylum Streptophyta; class Pinopsida; order Araucariales; family Araucariaceae; genus Wollemia; species Wollemia nobilis. The sequence continues at coordinate 8,178,890 of JAQPPZ010016348.1, forward strand.
AACTAGATAATGATGAATGGTTAAAATTTTGAGAACTAGAGAATAGTGGAGAAGTTACTAAGAATTCTACTAGCAAGGTTTGAATCAGTAGTGATAGTTATTGAAGAATCAAGGGTCTTAACAATAATTTTTGTGGATGATCTCTATAGACACATATGTATATGCTGAACCGAACATATCAATCCTCATTAGAGCTGTTGAGCAAGGTGCAACAAAAGCAGTGCAAAAGGATTGTAATTGTTGTCAACACAGACAGAGTGATGCGATTGAAGCGGTTCGGGAGGTCGGTCAGATCAAGTGCAGAAAATCTCAAGAAAAACAGAGGGGACCCAGATCCAAAAATTTGCAAAAAAAGACAAGGAAGAAAACTGTCGCGATATCGCGACATGTTTTCTGTCGCGATATCGCGACATGGTTCCTGTCGCGATTTCGTGACATACCGGAGGAGAGAGAAAGTCCATAAGAAAATGTCACGATTTCGTGACATATCCGAGGAGAGAGAAAAAGCACGCCAAAATGTCACGATTTCGCGACATGTCTGAGGAGAGAGAAGATGCAAGTAAGATTGTCGCGATTTCGCGACATGTCTGAGGAGAGAGAAGATGCAAGTAAGATTGTCGCGATTTCGCGACATGGCTGAGGAGAGAGAAAGTGCATTGAAAAATGTCATGATTTCGTGACATATCGGAGGAGAGAGAATGTGCAAGGAAAAATGTCACGATTTCGCGACATGCTGGAAGGAAAGAAACCAAATCGAGAAACTGTCACGATTTCGTGACAAGTTTGAAGCAAAGGCACCAAGGATGAAAAATGTCACGATTTCGCGACACATCGGAGGAGAGAGAAAGTTGATGAAGAAGTTGTAGCGATTTCGTTACATGTCTGAGTTTCGCCAACATAAGCAAAGAAAAAGCACCAAGTAAGAAAAGCGTAGCGATTTCGCTACAAGCTTGAGACACTAAGGACAAAAGTGCAGCGACTTAGATACATCTTCGAGTTGCAAGGTGAAAAGATGTAGCGATTTCGCTACATGGTCAAAGTGCAAGGCAGAAAGATGTAGCGATTTCGCTACATGGTCAAAGTGCAAGGCAGAAAGATGTAGCGATTTCGCTACATGGTCAAAGTGCAAGGCAGAAAGATGTAGCGATTTCGCTACAGGTTGAAAGTGCATAGTGCAGAGGTGTAGCGATTTCGCTACAGGCTGAAAGTGCATAATGCGAAGGTGTAGCGATTTCGCTACAGGTTAGAAACACATGTTGGAAAGGTGTAGCGATATCGCTACACGTTGGAGTTTCAATAGCAAGCGAGAAAGGAAAAATTCTAAGGCAACAATGATGTAGCGATTTCGCTACATGTAAGGTTTTTCGCGGTTGCATGGAGTAAAAATTGTACGGATGCCAGAAGCGTCGCGATTTCGCGACAGGGTGAACGAAAAGCCGTTGCAAGCCGGAAACGTCGCGATTTCGTGACATCTATGAAGATGACGTCAGCAAAACCAAAATGTGTCGCGATTTCGTGACAGGGTGAACGAAGAGCCATTGCAAGCCGAAAACGTCGTGATTTCGTGACATCTTTGAAGATGACGTCAGCAAGTCTAAAAATGTCGCGATATCGCGACAAGTTGCTGGAAAAGCCGTTGCAAGCCGAAAGCGTCGCGATTTCGTGACACCTTAGCGGATGACGTCAGCAAGACAGAAAATGTCACGATTTCGCGACATGTTTCCGAGAGAAGCCTCATGAAGCCAGAAACGTCGCGATTTCGCGACATCTTAGAGGATGACGTCAGCAATACCAAAAATGTCGCGATATCGCGACAAGTTGCCAGAGAAGCCTCAGGAAGCCGACGGTGTCGCGATATCGCGACAAAGTTGAGGATGACGTCAGCAAAGCGGAAAACGTCGCGATATCGCGACAGGTAATGTTTTGGCGGGAAAAAGTCAAAGATACATGCATTGTGACGGGTGTCAAAAAGGCACCAGTTATGAAAAGTTAACCAGAATATCAAGATCTGCAGTTAACTGGAGTTACAAGTGAGAGTTTCAAGACGAGTGCATTTAAGAAAAGAACGGTTGTTGCGGGGCCGTGATGCAGGCATGGTCGGGAAAGGTGGCAGTTACATAGGGAAGCTACGGAACTAAACATTAAAGATAGAACAACTGTCACAGGGTTGAGTATACCGAGAATCAATTACAGAGATTTTTTTTTGTTGTGTATATCAAGAAGATATAGTCGAGTGCAGAAGTAAAATGTAACACAGAACTCAAAAAGGGAGAAAGAAGAACAGAGCATCGAGATACGTAGTAAAAGGTGTCAGAACACACAGAAAAAGGTTGTCAGAAAAAGGCCGTCAGAATGTACAGAGAAGAATGTCATAACTGGATAGAAAGAAAGCGGCTAAATGGTAGAACGTGTCAGAGAGGGTTTGACACATTGTTCATAGCCGAAGATGCATGTAAAGTAGGAGGGAAAGTTGAACCGTTTGAAATCGAGTCGTTCGAAGAAATCAAATATAAGGATCGAACAGACAAAGAAAGATAAGACTACAAGTTGTGTTTTTATTGTGAATATATAAAAAGGTCGTGATGTAGGTAAGAGTGCTTGTATGAACAACAACCAGGAGAATGAAACCTGCACATTTTTCATTGAAAAATAAAGAGAGAGGTTTTAGATTTGAAAAGAAGATATTGAGTCTCTAACAATTCTCTCTATGCTTCTGTGAGATTTTTGTATGTGCTATAGACCGGTAAGGGTCTTGCAAAAGAGAAGGCATTTTTATGTCCATTTATCTTGCAAAATAGAAATCCAAGTTGGTGCTTGGATAAAGGGGTTGGTGCTCCTATACATTGTAGCGAGATAAATCGGGGGTTGGTGCTCCTTCCAGTGGGTTCTGGTAAACAATTGTAAATATTGAATCCTTGCAAAGACTGGATTTGGATTGAAGTCCAAACAGTCATTCTTTGAGGAGTAGCCACATCGGTGAACCTCGTAAAATTTTGTGTTGTGTGATGCTCTTGTGTGATACTTGCATTATCTAGTTTCAAGCTTGCATCATTAGTTTTAAAAGTTGCAGATTTAAGTTTTTAAGTAGTTACACTGATTCACCCCCCCTCTCAGTGTCATTGTGAGAATATCAATTGGTATCAGAGCCAGGCACCTGCACAAGCTTAATCAGCTAAGGTGTTGTTGGGAGATATACAATGGCCGGTGGTGAAGGTTTTTCTTCTAACAAAGCTCCTCTGTTCGATGGAACAAACTATTCTTTCTGGAGGCTCAGAATGCAGACCTATCTCTGTGCATTAGGTTATGACATTTGGGAATCTGTTGAAAATGGATACACCACTCCCACTGTTCCTCCAACAGATGCGGCTGAAAAGAAAAAGTTTGAAAACAACTCGAAAGCCAAGAATGCTATTATGTGTGGATTGGTCGACAGTGAGTTGATACGCATCATGAACTGCAAATCTGCTAAAGACATATGGGACAAACTGCAAAGCATTCATGAAGGAGACAGCAAAATCAAGGAAGCTAAGGCTGCAAACACATCGTGCCCAGTTCGAAGCATTAAAGATGACCGATGATGAGAACATAGAAGCTTACATGCTGAGAGTAAACGGAATCATCAATGCAATAAGAGGACTGGGGGAAGAAATGGAAGATGTTGTTGTTGTGAAGAAGGTACTGAGAACTCTCAACAAAAGGTTTGATGCAAAGGTTTCTGCCATAGAAGAAGCAAAAGATTTAAATTTTTTTAGTATGGATGAAATGCATGGTTCTCTAACAGCTTATGAAATGAGGATTGGACAAACTAAGCCCTACGACGGAGAAGCGGCCTTCCAAGCACGAGAAAAATGTAAAATCTAAACAAGAGTCGAGAGGAAGAAGAATCGCGAGATGAAAATGAAGCAAATTTTGTTAGGAAATTAGTAAAGGGAAAAGGAAAGTACAGAGGTAAGTTGTCGTTCAAATGTTTTAACTGTGGAGGCATCGGGCACTTTGCCACAAAATTCCCAATGAAGGAGAAAAATAAAAATGATGAAGGAACATATCCGAGGAAAGAAAAGTCTGGAAAAAGAAACCGTAGTTTAGAAAAAGAAACTTCAAGAAGAAGAGTTTCATTTCCCGAATATCGATTCTTCTGAAGACAGTTCCGGTGAGGAATCAGAAGAAGAAACTGGTGAAGCCCTATTCATGGCTTTTGAAGAACAAACAACTGAGGAAACATAGGAGTGTGAAGAAAATATAGAAGATGAGGCTGAGATAGATCCGGAAGGTGAGTTAATTGCTTGCTCTTGAAGAGTTAAGTGCGAAAGGAAAAGAAATAAAAAGATTACAAGAAAATTTGAGGAGGCCGACAATGTAATAATAAGTTTGAAAGTACAAACTGAAGAATAAAAGAAAAGGTCTGAAGATGTTGAAGCTCAGCTGACCGTGAAAATAAATGAGAGCAATAAACTGGAAGAGGAAATAGTTGGATTAAGGCTGCAGCTAGAAGAAATGAATCGGAAACTGAGTTTGTCATCAAAAATTTGAAGACAGTTCTGAGAAACTGAACAAAATGTTGAATAATCAAAGGCCCACTGGTATCAAGTTTGGCTTGGGCTTTGATGAAGGAGAAACCTCAAAGGACTCAAAGGTCAGTAACAGTAGATCCAGGTAAATAATAAAGACAAGATTAGAGTTGATCAAGATAAACCGTATCATGCAAAAGAAAACAACAAATCCAAGCTCGAAAGGAGTGCTGCAAATGATGGATTCACCAAAGTCTCTCATCAAAGAAGAAGAAGACCCATGGCTCCTACCTCCACATGGCAACATCCATTTCCCAGGTACACTCGTTCCTTTTATGGTTATTGTTTTAAGTGCAATGCATATGGTCATAAAATTTCTAGTTGTAGATATAATATAGAACAAAGAAATTTCACTAGCAGAAATAATTTTTCACCTCTGATAGATTATGCTGTAGAATGTTATAACTGCCATAACTTCGGCCATATTGCAAGGAATTATCGTAGCTCTTTTGCAGGAAATAAATACCAGGGAAGAAAGTTTCGATCAACTGGATCAACACAGAACAGAAAATTTCTCGAAAAACTGTCACAGCACAATGAAAGGGAGAAGGTGAAGAAAGTAACCAGATCTGCTGTCAAAACTCAGTGGAAAGAAAAGGGACAACCGAAGAAAGACAAAGAATCCCTGATCGTTCAAACAGCTCTCAAAGCACAGAATAAATCTGCTCCCTGGATTCTAGACAGTGGATGCTCCAGTCACATGACAGGAGACAAACAGAAGTTTGATAAGGCTACAGACATACGAAGGTGGTTCTGTGAAATTCGGAAACAATGATGGAGCAAAGATAGTGGGTAAAGGATCAGTTAAGTTAAGTGACGGTAAAATCAACTCTAAGGAAGTTCTTTTTGTGGTAGGACTGAAACATAACCTAGCGAGTGTAAGTCGGATTTGTGACGAGAGGTCATGAAGTAATTTTCAAGAAGGAGGGTCTGTGAAGTAAGAAAGACAACAAATGGAAAGTTAATAGCCACTTGACTGAGAACTTCTGGAAATTTGTATACTCTCTCGGAGACTTCGGAGGGAGCTTGCTTGGTTGGACGGGGAAGAAGAAAACCGGTTGTGGCATAAAAGACTCGGTCACATAAGCTTTGATAATCCGGTAAAAATCAGCTCGAAAAGAAGCGATAAGAGACATACCCACTATTGGCAAACCATCAAACAACATTTGTGAGTCATGCCAAAAGGGGAAGCAAACCAGATCTACCTTCAAAGCAAAAGAGTACTTCACAAGCAAGCCACTAGAACTGATTCACACTGATTTGTGTGGTCCCATGAGGACAGAAAGCATAAATGGATACAAATATTTTATGCTGTGTATTGATGATTTTTCCGAATGACATGGGTACTCTTTCTGAAACGAAGTCAGAAGCCTTTGAGATGTTTAAAACCTTCAAAAATCTTGTTGAAAATCAATATGGAAAAAGAATTAAATGTTTGAGATCTGATAGAGGAGGAGAGTTTATTTCAAATGAGTTTGCTGAATTCTATGAAAAACATGGAATAAGAAGACAGTTCTCAGCAGCAAGAACACCTCAACGAGAATGGAGTAGTTGAAAGAAAGAACAGAACTATGCAGGAAATGGCAAGAACCATGTTAACAGAGAGCAAAATTGCTGACAGATTATGGAAAGAGGCAGTTCATACTGCAGTCTACATTCAGAATAGATGTATGTTGAGGCCACATGAAAACAAAACACCATATGAACTGTGGTTTGGCAAAAAGGCTACAGCAAAGTACTTCAAAGTGTTCGGCGGCAAGTGTTACATTAAAAGAAGCTGAAAGCAATCTTGGCAAGTTTGAAGACAGAGTGATGAAGGAATATTCCTTGGGTACTCAACTAAAAGCAAAGCCTATACATGCTACAACAAAAGACTTAAGAAAATAGTGGAGAGTGCGGATGTGAAGGTTGATGAAGGCGAGGAAACAAGAAATCAGCAATAATGAAAACTACCCAACCTATGAAGAATTTATTGAAGAAGATGAAGATCAAGAAAAAGAAGAGAGACAGAAATCAGATTCGAGAGGACTTAGAAAGAGATGAAAATAGAAAATACGAGAACGAGCGGTTGGCGAGAAAAATCATCCCAAAGAGCAGATTATTGGGGACCCTACAGTTGGCATTCAGACAAGAAGAAGAGTAGTAAATAACTATTCTCTGTTATCCAATATTGAGCCCAAGAATATTATTGAAGCAAGCACGGATGAAAGCTGGATGGAAGCGGTAAATGAAGAACTAGATCAAATTGAGAAAAACAAAACACTGGGAATTAGTACCAAGGCACTGAAAATAAAAACATAATTGGTACTAAATGGATATTTAGAAACAAAGCTGAATGAAGATGGACGGGTGGTAAGGAATAAAGCAAGATTAGTACGCAAGGGATATGCCCAAGTTGAGGGGATTGATTTTGAAGAAACTTTTGCACCCGTGGCCGGACTTGAAGCAATAAGACTGTTTTTGGCTTTAGTCTGTTCATAAGAACTTCAAGGTTTATCGAGATGGATGTAAAATCAGCATTTCCGAATGGAAATCTTGAAGAAGAAGTATATATTGAACAGCTTGATGGTTTTCAACTTTGTGATAATCCTGACTTTGTTTGCAAGCTGAAGAAAGCATTGTATGGCTTGAAACAAGCACCTAGAGCTTGGTATGCAAGGTTGGACAACTATCTCACTAAGCAAGGATTCAAGAAAGGTATGGTGGATAGCAATTTATATGTGAAAACTGAAAATGGCAATTTCATTGTTCTAGTTGTTTATGTAGATGATATAATTTTTGGGAGTAGCAATGATGAATCATGCAAAGACATAGCAAACAAAATGCGAGAAAGAGTTTGAAATGTCTATGATAGGTGAACTTTCATATTTCCTTGGATTACAAGTTAATCAAGCTGAAAAGGGGATCTTTATTTCTCAAATTAAATATGTGAAAGAAATGTTGAAAAAGTTCACTATGGAAGATAGTAAGCCAGTGAGCACCCCCATGACAACAAGTTGCAAGTTGAGCAAGGATGATAAATCTCCGGATGTTGATCAAACAATGTACAGATCAATGATTGGGAGCCTGCTGTATTTGATAGCCACTAGACCGGATATCTTACAAGCTGTTTGCATGGTTGCAAGATTTCAGGCTAGCCCAAAAGAGACTCATGTGACAGCAGTGAAAAGGATTTTTAGGTATCTCAAAGGTACTATGGAGTATGGGCTGTGGTATCCAAAAGGAAAAGACTTCACTCTCTTTGCATACTCTGATGCTGATTGGGCAGGATGCATTGATGACAGAAAAAGTACAAGTGGAGGAGCATTCTTTCTTGGAAACAAATTGGTTGCATGGCACAGTAAGAAGCAAGAATCAGTCTCTTTATCCACAGTCGAGGCCGAATACATTGCAGCTACTACATGTTGTACACAAATACTATGGATGAGACAAACATTGAAAGATCTAGGTATTCACTTCAATGAGCCCATTTCAGTCAAATGTGACAACACTAGTGCAATCAACATTTCAAAGAATCCGGTCATGCATTCCCGCACCAAGCATATTGCAATCCGGTATCACTTCTTGAAGGATAAGGTTGCGGAAGGAGAGGTTAGATTGGAGTTTGTTCCCACTACAGAGCAAGTAGCGAGACATATTCACCAAACCTTTACCAAAGGAAGTATTTGAATACCTTCGGAAAAAGTTGGGAGTAGTCACACTTCCCAAGCACTGACTAGCTATGGGAAATACATTCTCAGGGGGAGCATTCAAGTTATTTATGCCTGAGAATGTTGTGCATAGACTCAGGGGGAGTCTGCAGCAGCCCTTTGGCATTATTGGCAAAGGGGGAGAAGAATTTGAGCAAGGCTACAAAGTGTTGCCAACAATTCCAAAGGGGGAGATTGTTGAGCAAGGTGCAGCAAAAGCAGTGCAAAAGGATTGTAATTGTTGTCAACACGAGACGAGTGATGCGATTGAAGCGATTCGGAGGTCAGTCAGATCAAGTGCAGAAAATCTCAAGAAAAACAGAGGGGACCCAGATCCAGAAATTTGCAAAAAAAGACAAGGAAGAAAAGCGTCGCGATATCGCGACATGTTTTCTGTCAGCGATATCGCGACATGGTTCCTGTCGCGATTTCGTGACATATCGGAGGAGAGAGAAAGTCCATAAGAAAATGTCACGATTTCGCGACATATCCGAGGAGAGAGAAAAAGCACGCCAAAATGTCGTGATTTCGTGACATGTCTGAGGAGAGAGAAGATGCAAGTAAGATTGTCGCGATTTCGTGACATGTCTGAGGAGAGAGAAGATGCAAGTAAGATTGTCATGATTTCGCGACATGGCTGAGGAGAGAGAAAGTGCATTGAAAAATGTCACGATTTCGTGACATATCGGAGGAGAGAGAATGTGCAAGGAAAAATGTCACGATTTCGTGACATGTTGGAAGGAAAGAAACCAAATCGAGAAACTGTCACGATTTCGTGACAAGTTTGAAGCAAAGGCACCAAGGATGAAAAATGTCACGATTTCGCGACACATCGGAGGAGAGAGAAAGTTGATGAAGAAGTTGTAGCGATTTCGTTACATGTCTGAGTTTCGCCAGCATAAGCAAAGAAAAAGCACCAAGTAAGAAAAGCGTAGCGATTTCGCTACAAGCTTGAGACACTAAGGACAAAAGTGCAGCGACTTAGATACAGCTTCGAGTTGCAAGGTGAAAAGATGTAGCGATTTCGCTACATGGTCAAAGTGCAAGGCAGAAAGATGTAGCGATTTCGCTACATGGTCAAAGTGCAAGGCAGAAAGATGTAGCGATTTCGCTACAAGGTCAAAGTGCAAGGTGAAAGGTGTAGCGATTTCGCTACAAGTTGAAAATGCATAATGCAGAGGTGTAGCGATTTCGCTACAGGTTGAAAGTGCATAATGCGAAGGTGTAGCGATTTCGCTACGGGTTAGAAACACATGTTGGAAAGGTGTAGCGATATCGCTACACGTTGGAGTTTCAATAGCAAGCAAAAAAGAAAAAATTCTAAGGCAACAATGATGTAGCGATTTCGCTACATGTAAGGTTTTTCGTGGCTGCATGGAGTAAAAATTGTACGGATGCCAGAAGCGTCGCGATTTCACGACAGGGTGAACGAAAAGCCGTTGCAAGCCGAAAACGTCGCGATTTCGCGACATCTATGAAGATGACGTCAGCAAAACCAAAATGTGTCGCGATTTCGCGACAGGGTGAACGAAGAGCCATTGCAAGCCGAAAACGTCGCGATTTCGTGACATCTTTGAAGATGACGTCAGCAAGTCTAAAAATGTCGCGATATCGCGACAAGTTGCTGGAAAAGCCGTTGCAAGCCGGAAGCGTCGCGATTTCGTGACACCTTAGCGGATGACGTCAGCAAGACAGAAAATGTCACGATTTCGCGACATGTTTCCAGAGAAGCCTCATGAAGCCGAAACGTCGCGATTTCGCGACATCTTAGAGGATGACGTCAGCAATACCAAAAATGTCGCGATATCGCGACAAGTTGCCAGAGAAGCCTCAGGAAGCCGACAGTGTCGCGATATCGCGACAAAGTTGAGGATGACGTCAGCAAAGCGGAAAACGTCGCGATATCACGACAGGTAATGTTTTGGCGGGAAAAAGTCAAAGATACATGCATTGTGACAGGTGTCAAAAGGTGCCAGTTACGAAAAGTTAACCAGAATATCAAGATCTGCAGTTAACTGGAGTTACAAGTGAGAGTTTCAAGACAGTGCATTTAAGAAAAGAACGGTTGTTGCAGGGCCGTGATACAGCATGACTGGGAAAGGTGGCAGTTACATAGGGAAGCTACGGAACTAAACATTAAAGACAGAACAGCTGTCACAGGGTTGAGTATATCGAGAATCAATTACAGAGATTTTTTTTTGTTGTGTATATCAAGAAGATATAGTCGAGTGCAGAAGTAAAATGTAACACAGAACTCAAAAAGGGAGAAAGAAGAACAGAGCACCGAGATACGCAGTAAAAGGTGTCAGAACACACAGAAAAAGGTTGTCAAAAAAAGGTCGTCAGAATGTACAGAGAAGAATGTCGGAGCGGACGGAAAGAAAGCGGCTAAATGGCAGAACGTGTCAGATAGGGTTTGACACATTGTTCGTAGCCGAAAATGCATGAAAATTTGGAGGGAAAGTTGAACCGTTTGAAATCAAGTCGTTCGAAGAAATCAAGAATATAAGAATCGAGTTGGCATAGAAAAAAAAGACTACAAGTTGTGTTTTTATTGAATATATTTAAAAGGCGTGATGTAGGTAAGAGTGTTGCATGAACAACAACCAGGAGAATGAAACCTGCACATTTTTCATTGAATATTCAAGAGAGAGGTTTTAGATTTGAAAAGAAGATATTGAGTCTCTAACAATTCTCTCTATGCTTACGTGAGATTTTTGTATGTGCTATAGACCAGTAAGGGTCTTGCAAAAGAGAAGGCATTTTTATGTCCATTTATCTTGCAAAATAGAAATCCAAGTTGGTGCTTGGATAAAGGGGTTGGTGCTCCTATACATTGCGGCGAGATAAATCGGGGGTTGGTGCTCCTTCCAGGTGGGTCTTTGGTAAACAATTGTAAATATTGAATCCTTGCAAAGAGCTGGATTTGGATTGAAGTCCAAACGAGTCATTCTTTGAGGAGTAGCCACATCGGTGAACCTCGTAAAATTTTGTGTTGTGTGATGCTCTTGTGTGATACTTGCATTATCTAGTTTCAAGCTTGCATCATTAGTTTTAAAAGTTGCAGATTTAAGTTTTTAAGTAGTTACACTGATTCACCCCCCCCCTCTCAGTGTCATTGTGAGAATATCAAGAGCAAGCATTTAATATGTAGATCTCATTCAAAGATAATAGTAAAAGGGAGGAATCCCAACAAATAGCCTCAAGTTCTCAAGGAGTAAGAGTATAAAACCATAAAGGAATAGAGGTCATGAGAGAGAAAGATAAAATTACAACAAAGGAGAAACCAACTACAATTTCCATCAAGTAGGAGGAAGAGGCAACAACAAAAATTAACAAGAAGGATCAAATCAAAGGTATGATAAATCCAAAATCCAATGTTATTACTACAAGAAATTTGGCCATTACAATTATGAGTGTAGAAATATGGCTAAGGAAAATAAGCAACAAGCCCACTATACCAATGAGAATGAGAATGTAGAAAACAAATATGCTTGTGGGTTTATGATGCTAACTTGTGATTATAATGAAGAAAGCAAAAAAAATGTATGGTATATTGAAAGTGGTTGAAGTAACCACATGTATTAAAATAGAGAAATGTTCTCATAGCTAGATGAGACCATCACTTCTGAAGCGAAGACGGGAAAAACAACAAGGTACTTATCATGGGTAAAGGAAAGGTTATAATCCACACAAGGCAAGGATAAATAAAACACATCATTGATGTGTATTATTTTCCTAGGTTAAAACATAATTTGTTGAGTGTTGGGCAACTTGTGCAGACGTGAAATACTATGTATTTTTAAAATGGAGCATGAATAATTAGAGATAAAGAAAATTAACTCATAGAAAATATAGCCAAGACAAATAACAAGATACTCCCTCTAAAAAATTAGAATGAAATGTTGATTTTATTTAGTGTAGTTGTAAATAATGTTACATGGTTGTGGCATCTCGAATTTGGCCATTTAAGCTTTAGCGACTTGGATTTGATATACAAAAATAAAATGGTGAGGGGATTGTCTCCCATAGAGCAACCAAATCACGCAAGTGAAGGTTTCCTAGTAGGAAAGTAACATAGGGATGCATTCCCTATAGGAAAATAATGGAGAGATTCATAACCATTGGAGTTTGTGCATTCAAATATTTGTGGATCTATGTAAACTAGCTCATTTTCCAACAATAAATACTTTCTAACTTTTATATATGATTTTAATTGGAAGACATGGATATATCCCATCAAACAAAATTAAAAATCATTTGGTAAATTCAACTAGTTCAAATTTTTGGTTTTAAAATAGAGTGTCTATTATGTGAAGACTCTTAGAAGAAATGGATAAAGTGAGTACATCTTAAATAAATTCCATAACTTATCAAAGCAAATAGAATTAGAAGGTAATTCACAACCAGATACACACCACAATAGAATGATGTGGCATGAAAAAAATACCATAATGGATATGGAAAGAAGCATGTTGAAGGCAAAAGCATGTTGAAGGAAAGAAGCATGTTGAGTTCTAGGTAAAAGTTGTAGCATGTGCATTTAATCTACTAAATATATGTCCTATGAGGAGTGTGAAGTATGTAATTCCATATGTCCTACGATGATAAGAAGTTAGATGAGGACTACAAGGAAGACTGCTTGGCCTCTTGGCTGTCCATTCTATGGGATGTTTTTTTTTTTTTTTTTGACCATATTCTATTATTTTTATATGGGCACAAGCTACTCTGCATGGTGCTTGCATGATTAGTTTTTGTCTTTGTTAGTTCTTTTTTGCGTCTTTCTTTCTCGATGGCCATAATATTAGGCTTCCATAGTTTAGTTTGGCTGTATTCTAATGGAAGAGTAGGTCTTGGCCATTTTTGTTGTCGGTTTAAACTTTTAGGGCTTGGCCTTTGTCCAGTTGGTCGATGGACCCTATTTTGTAAAATGGTTTTGGGTCAACCAGTTAAAACCCGGTGTTAATTATAATATTCTCTTACTTACCAAAAAAAAAAAAAAAGTATGTAATTCCATAAGAAGCATGAAGCAACAAAAATCTAAGTGTTGATCACTTGAGATGATTTGGGTTCATAGCATATGCACATATTCCATATGAGAATAGAATAAATATGGATGATAAGGTAGAAAAGTGCATCTTCATTGGGTACAATCAAGAGTCAAAGGCTTATAGATTGCATAACCTTGTTACAAAGAATTTGATCATAAGCAGAGATGTGAAGTTCATGGAAGATGAATCTTGGAGCTGGAACTCCAAGATTGGTCAGCAAGGGACAACAAGTATTAATTCATAAGACTTAAATGGAGAAATCATAGATCAACCTACAACTTCAAGCAATAGTACCAGTGTAGGAAACAACCCTACTTCATCATCAAGCTCACCACCACTTGCAAATTATCTCCAATATGAGAATACCAATGAAGACAAGGAGCTTGCAAGACATATATGAAGTAACTAAAAATAAAATAGAATATGAAGAACATTTTTTTTTGGTCTATTTTCTTAGTGTGATCCTATTTCATTTGAAGAAGCAATTAAAGATAGTAAATGGGTGAGAGCTATGGATGATGAAATATAGTCCATAAATAAAAATCAAACCTTGAAGGTAATGGATATTCTAGTAGGAAATAAAACCATTGGTTTGAAATGAGTATGCAAAACTAAGTTTAATGCCCAAGGTGATGTTGAAAGGAATAAAGCAAGGTTGGTTGTAAAAGGGTATAAGCATAAGTTAGACATTGACTATCATGAAGTGTATGCACATGTAGCAAGACTTGACATATTTAAAATGATTATAGCATTTGCAGTTTAAAGGAGGTGAAAAGTGTATTAGATGGATGTAAAGTTTACCTTCATAAATGGAGTATTCAAAGAAGATGTCTACATAGACCAATCACTCGAATATGAGCTGGAATGCCAAGAAGGAAAGGTTCTTAAATTAAAGAAAGCACTGTATGGGTTAAAGCAAGCACCCAAGGCTTGGTATATACTATAGCCACATTGATGCATACTTTCAATAAAATGACTTCATTAAGTTCCCATATGAGCACACTCTCTAGATAAATATTAATGAAAAGGGAGAGATGATAATAGTTTACTTATATGTAGATGGTTTTATTTATATTGGTAACAGTAATATGCTCCCATATGTTGTTTGATTTATATTGGTAACAGTAATTTATAGTAGAATTTTAGGTAAGTTGAATCATCAATGGGAAGGGGCAACTACAATATTTTGTGACAATAATTCTACCATAACATTGTTAAAGGATCTATTTTTTCATGGTAGAAGCAAGCATGTTTATATTCGATATCATTTCATTAGAGAGTTAGTGAAAACAATAAAATTAAATTGCTATTTTGTAGGTCTAAAGAGCAAGTTGTAGACATCTTCACAAAACCTTTTAAGGAGGATGATTTTAGAAGGCTTAAAGAAATGCTAAAATTAAAAGTTTTGTGAAATGTGGATTAAGGGAGGATGTTGAAATTAATCCATATTTCACCTACCTCTGATATATCTTACTTTTTGTTGATATTATAATCCTTTGCCAATTTTTGGAACACTTGAGATTAATCTTGGTAGCTAAAATTATTCGAAGATCTTATTGACACAAAATTTTGAATTTAATGCATGTCAATAATTTTTTGATATTTTCCCTCCATTTCCCAAATATATATATGAGCATTGGGTGTTATTCATAGGTGATGATGGAGAGTAGTTGAAGCACAAAGTTGAGTGAATAGGATGAAGGTAAGGTTGAAGTTGCATAAGCATAGAGAAGAGCCTGTAATTTCCTTCCATAGAAGTGAGCACAGAGGTAAAGTAATCCTAAAAAAGGTAAATAATAGTGAAGTAGCTTTATGTATTTTCTTCAAATATGAATTTGTGCCTTTGTTAAATTCATTGTGTGAATTTTTTATTTACTTTTCTAGGGCAATGCAATTGTAAGGTGACTAAATCAAAATATTTCTTTTTAGGGCTATGTGCCTTCATAACTTTAGAAAATCCTAAGACTGTGCATGTGCTCAAAACTAGAGTAAAACTCTAGTTGGCATCATCCACCTTGTGAAAAATCCTAGATCTTTGCAATTTCTAAAAATTATAGTAAACTGTTGGTTGATGTCATATACCTTGGGAAAAATTTTGGATCCATACAATTGCTCAAAAACAAAGGTAACTCCCACTTCTGATCGTGGATTTGTGGAAGCCTTGGATCCATTGAATCTTGCCTTTACACAAGCCTCGATTTGTGCATGTCCCAAATCTATGCAATCCTAGTCCCATACAAGTTTGTCATTGAGAAGCAGGAAAAAAATATAAAAGGCTCTCGAGTGCCTAGTTTTGTTCTGCATTCAGTAAAACATAATTTAATTCTAAGACAAAATTTCGAATACATGGTAAATTGTTTGAAATGTCAATTATAGTAACATGATATTGAAAATAAATAGTTGGTATATAAATAATATTATATTGAATGGGTTAGAAAGTGAAATGGTTAACTATTTTATAAGAAGAGTTTTATATTAAAAGGGTCAGTTAACTATTTGGTTAACTATTTTATAAGAAGAGTATTATATTAAAGGGTCAATTAACTATTTCATATTTCTAACTATTTGATAGAATTACCTAAGATTGGTCCAAATTCAAATCATCATGGGGCGTGGTGTGTGAGTAAACTTGTGTAAACAAATAAAAATTTCAAGGTTTGAATCCTTTAAAGTTTTAGGTTGTATATACCATATTTCAATAATAATTAGAGTATTTTTGGATGACCATATAACTAAAAACTATATGAAATCAAGTACTTATACTTTTTAACGTTTTAAATTATGATTTCTTTTAGGGTTGTAGGAAGAATAAAATGTATCCCCAACTTCAAATGCATGCTCATAATGGTGTTTATCAACTTGTTTATGCATATGATTCTAGGCCCATTCAAGATTCATCTTAAGTTGTCAGAGGATAATGGCATGTTGGCTGAGAGTGATGACTACAACATTAACCTTCGAGCTTCCTAGAATGTATGATGAGGGTGTTGATGGATGATGATTGTATACTACTTCAAAGGATGTAACCTTGGTCATGGTGATATATGAAGTATTATACCACCATTCAGCCAAAGGGAGTCATTTTTTCCATTGTATAGAATGTTCGAATGCAAAGCAATGGAGGTAATTTTCTAAATATTTATTAACAATTTTTATTTGGCCATTAGTTTGAGGATGATAGAATAACTCATTTTGAGGTGCATGTCATGCAACTTAAACAATTCCTACCAAAATGACTAGTAAAATTAGGGTCTCTGTCTGATACAATACACTTAGGTATTTTATGAAGGTAAAATATGGAGTCTAAAATAATTTGGACAACTATAGAGGTTGTGTAGAGATGGAATAAGAAATAAAAATGATCATACTTTGTGACATGATCCACTACCACTAGAATAATTTATTTTCCTCCTAATTTGGATAACCCTTTAATGAGATCCATAGAAATATCTACCCACACTTATTTCCAAATTGGTGAGGGCTAAAAGGTTCAAAGGGAACACATAGTTTATCCTTTCATTCTTTGACACTTGTTACATTTAGCCATAAAATTTTGAATATCTTTCTTCATTACCTTCAAGAAGAAAGTATACTTGGTCCTTTCATATATTTTTATAAACCCAAAATGCCCCACTATTGGTGAGGCATTCATTTCCTAAAATATGAATTCTCACATTTGTGAGGTTTAGGGAATAACAAGTCGATCATGATATCTTATATCTTGACCATTCCAAGTGTATCTAGGGCATGAGTTAGGATCTACTTGAATTTTGTTGATCAAAGTTTATACGTCAAAATCCTTGGTTGTTTCTTCTCTAAGAGTATTAATTCATTGAGATATTGGTGAAGAGATAACATTTAACATATTTATCTTCAAACTATTATGATAGTGCATCAGTCATGATATTCTCCTTTTCATTTTATATGTGATTTCATAATCATAGTCCATAAATTTAGAGACCCACTTTTTTTGTTCAGATGTGGCTATCCATTATTCTAAGAATTATTTAAGACTTTGATGGTTGGTTTTGATTTTAAAATGGTGCCCAATGAGATATGGCCTCCAATGATTAACAACATGTAAAATGGATAGCATCTCCTTTGCATAAGTATATTTTCCCAAAATTTGGCCTAAAAGTGCTCTACTAGTGAAGGCTAATGGTCTTCCTTCTTATATCAAAATGGCCTCAATTCCATTGCTCAAAGCATCACTTTCAATTATAAAAAATTTAGAAAAATTAAGTATTGCTAACACCAGGGTGGTTTTCATGGCTTATGTTAATTCCCTAAAAACCTTATTTGTTGGTTTTGACCATATAAAAGAATTATTTTTTAACACAGTTGTTAAAGGAATTGTTATCTTTCCATAATTATGTTTAAATTTATGGTAACACCCCATGAGTCCAAAAAATCCTCAAATTCCCTTGAGCATGTGAGGCTTTGACTATTATTGAATAGTCTAAACATTTTAATATTGAATTTAACTATGTATTTGGTGATAATGTGACCCAAATACTCTACTTATTACAACCCAAAAGAACACTTAGACCTCTTGGTATAAATTTTATTCTCAGACAAGAGTTGCAAAGTTTAATCCAAATTTTTAAGGTTCTCTCAAGAGTGACTATAAATTAGATATCATCAAAGAAAACTAGAATAAATTCATGATGAAATGGACAAAAATAGAGTTCATCAAACTTTGAAAAGTGGAGGGTGTATTGGTCAAACCAAATAGCATAACCAAGAATACATAGTGCCCTTCATGAGTCCTAAAAGCACTTTTAGGAATGTCATCATCCTTGATTATAATCTAATGGTATTTTGATAGTAAACCAATTTTGAAAAATATTTGGCACCATGCAATTCATCTCCATGCAATTCATCTCATCAATTACCAGAATGGAAATTTTTTCCTTAAGAGTAATTTATTGGGTTCTTTTAAATACACACACAAATACCAAGACTCATTTGTTTACCAACAATACTAAGGAAGAATAGGGATTGGCATTGGGTTAAATAACCCCTGCAACAAGAAGTTATTGCACCATTTTCTCTATTTCTAATTTTTGGGTATATGGATACCTATAAGGACTGATATTTGGAGTAATACTACCTATAATAAGTTGAATTGCATGATTATGAGTACAAAAATGAGGTAGTTCCTTTGGGTTCCCCAAAAACTATGGCATGTTTTCGCAATAATAATTGTAATTCCTTCAGTTGGTTGTTGCCTTTGCAATCTACATCTTGTATAGTAAATAGTTGGGCCACAACACCATGGTAGTTTTCAATAGTTTTTCCATCCTATAATATTTAACAATTTGAGTAGCAAAAATATATGAAGAAAACTGCATGAGAAACTTACAAATGGACATGGATGAGGATGGTTTTCAAATTCCAAAAAATAGGTCTATCCAAATGAAATTAAATAAACCATGGATACCAATAAGGAAGGATATTGCGAGAAATTACAATTCTTTTTAGGCTTTAGCATATGAAGAAAAAAATATCAAAGCTTTAGAGGACATTGTACATCAAGTTCAAGGAACTATCTATTCAGTATAATCCTTGTTTAGGGAAGAACATTCCCAAGGAACCTAAGGAATGTGTCTCATTAGATTTTGAAGACTCTTTTGAAGTACCATGCACCATTTAAGAGAAAAAAATTGGTAGAGAAAATTAAGTGTTAGTTGCAATTAATAAGAAAATACCAAAAAATGAGTAGGACAAGTTAAAAGCTTCTATAGTAGAGCCAGGAGAGGATAAATCTAATGAATAAGAAAGTAGTAAAATAATATTTATAAATAGAATAATAAGACCTGCTCCTGATACAAGCAAGAAAAAAAGAGGAAAACCCTCAATTTTTAAAGCGAGATCTAGGAAGCAAGAGCAAACATAGAGAAAGGAACACAAACTAAGTTGGTTGAACTTCTCTTCACTAAAAAATAAATTAATATTGGTAATTCACATGTAGGGCTAGTAGCCCCTAATGAGACATGATTACCATATATTAGAATATAAAGGGTGCTAATGCCCCGTCAAAGCAAAGGCGTATAAGGAACATTTTTTTAAGTAATAAGTGTGATATCCTTTGTATCTAGGAAACTAAAATAACAAATAAAGTTTCCAAAACCATGAAAGTAGTATGGGCGAGATGTGAATCAGTTGCTATGGATTCTGAAGGACTGGTAGGGAGAATTCTAACATGTTGGAATCCTATTAGAACCTCTTGTGTAACCATATATAAAACTAGGCATTGGATAGCCTCTTTAGTCACATGCTACTTTGTAAATATTCATTTCATCCTTATCAATGTGTAAGGACCTACAACTCAGTTAGGAAAATTAGAAGAATGGAGTGGGATTGAATACTTTATGAAAAATAAATACCAAGAAACCCAATTCATGATCATAGGATATTTTAATGCCATAACCAATCTTGACAAAAAAATTAGGAGAATTAGGAATTTAACCCAAAGTATGAGAGATTTCTCATTTTTTATTCAAAACAATAAGTTATGGGAGGCTGAGTTTGAAGAAGACAAAGACATCTGGAAAAATAGGAGAGACCAGAGTCTAATAGTAGAAAAAAAATAGACAAGTGCATTCTCTTGTATCATTGGCTAGATGAAGTGACTTGTGCTAAAATGAACACCTTGACAAGGATTGGTCTAAATCACTGGCCAATAAGAGTTAAAATGGTAGTAATTGAATTCAAGAAAATATCATATTTTAAATTTGAGCAAACGTGGAAAGACCATCCTCAATTTGTTGATATGATAACATAAACATAGAATTTATCAAGAAATAGTGGGATATATACGCTTTCAAAACACATTAAATCAATGATATCTATATTAAAAAAATGGAACAAGAACACATTTGGTAAAAAATAGAAGAAAGAAGAATTAAAAGATAAACTTTAAAGTTGCAAAAAGGTGATCATATTAATCCAAGCATGAAGGAAAGGGAGTTGTCTAGTGAATATCATAATATTTTGAGTAAGGAAGAGAAATTTTGTAGATTAAAATTGAGATAAACTTGGTTAAAAAGAGATAAAAACACAAATTTTTTACATAATATGGCTATAGGATAGAGATCACCATCCAGAATTGGTAGAATTAAATCAGTATAAGGATTTGGATTGAATATCATAGTGAAATAAAAAAGGAGGTAAGGTTGCTTTACCAAAATATTCTAGGATCAGGGGAGTTTGAGTTCTTAATGATAAACTACTACAAGAAGTACCTTCAATTATAAAAAATGAAGACAATAGGAAATTGATGAAACCTATTACTCTAGAATAAGTTTATTTGGCTATTTTCTCTTTTGATGATGATAAAACCCTAGGTCTAGATAGGCTCTCTACAACATTCTATCAACATAATTGGGATATAGTGAAGGATTATTTATTGGTGACAATGAAATAGTCTAGGGTAAAACAATACATACCTTATAAAATAATGCAACATATCTTACCATGATTCCAAAAAATAAGGATGCAAAATTATTTGGTTCTTTTAGGCCCATAATCCTATGTAATATGACATACAATATTATCTACAAAGTGATGGTGAATCGATTAAGACCACTATTAGATAAAACTATTTCAAAGGAATAAGGAGGATTTGTGGAAGGGAGACAAATTATGGATGGGATCATAATAGATCATGAAGTTCATTTAACAATTTCAAGAAAAGAGAGAGCAATAATCTTAAAACTTGATATGAGTAAAGCCTATGATTGTTCTAATGGGATTTTTTTGTAGTATTAGAAAATTTTAGATTTGGAAAGAAATGGATCATATGGATTAAAGTGTGTGTCTCTATAGTTTCATATTCAATGTTGGTCAATGGGTTAATAATAGAATATTTTAAATCCAAGAGAGGTCTTATATAGGAATATCCTCTATCACCATATATGTTTATTATTATGATAGAGGTATTGGGTACGAACTAAAGGAGGCTAAAAAATATGGGCTAATAAGTGGACTTAAGGATGGTAATAAAATTGAAAACATTAGCCATCAACATTTTGTAGATGATACAACCCTTTTTGGGATGGCAAGGATAAACAAGGCCAGATATTGGAATAACTTATTACAGGAATATGAAAGAACATCAGGGTAGAAAGTTAATAAGAAAAAATCCAAAATTTACTTCCTAAACACCCAACTAGAATCAAAGCAAGGATTTGTAGGTTACTTCAAATGGAAGTTACTTCAAAATAAGTTATTAGCATATAAAGGTAGATGGTTATCATTATCAAGAAGAGTGCAGCTAATTAAATCAATCTTACAAGCTATTCCAACATATTATATGTCCTTGTATACTATGCTAAATTCAATAGGAAAAAGTTTAATCTATATTATGTAGTTATTTTTATGGTTAGGATTACATGATAAAAGGAAATTTCCTATGGTGAAATGGATTAAGGTGTGTGATGATAAAACTATGGGAGGTCTTGGTTCTAGATTTCTTATAGATGCAAACTTAGCTCTTAGGGGAAAATTAATTTAGATATTGTACAAAGAGAGTCAAATACAATGGGCAAGAAATATTCTAAGTAAATATATTGAGCCCAATAACCCAAGCTTAATATTTACTACATTATCACTACCAAATGGTTTTGCTTTATGGAACAGTTTAAAAAAATAAATTGATTTGGTGATTAAAGGTCTAAAATTGGTGGTGGAATTAGAGAAAAAAATTATATTTGGATGGATACTTGGTATGATACAAAACCACTTAATCTATCCAATTTTGAAACCATGAATGATATTGCTTCAAGATAAATATACTGATAGGGTCTCAAAAATTATGTACAAGGATCAGGAAGGAATATACAAATGGAAAAAAAATTACAAGTATACAAGATGCTAATGCTATGATGCAAATGAGGATAAGTTGATTTGGGAGTTGAATAGCTTAGGATAATACACAACAAGAAGTGGATATAATTTAAAGCACCAAAAAAATAGAAATATTGCAAGAATATGGAGAGATATATGGGATAGCCCAAGCATTCCTAAATTCAAAATGTTTTTTTGGCTAGTAGGTCATAGAATAATTTTATCCAAGGATAACCTTATGAAAAGGGGTTTTCACAGCCCCTTAAAATGTGTTCTTTGTAATAATGGGGAGGAGAGTCTGGACCATATCTTGGAACACTACTCGATAGTCTAGAAACTATGGCAAAGTATTCTTAATATGTTTGGTAAATTCATTGTGATGAATGGAAAAATTGAAGAATGATTAAAGTAATGGTAAAGCACTTTTAAAAGTGATGCCTTACAAACAATCTAGGATATATCAAAAGATACAATACTTTGGACTATTTGGCTAGAAAGGAATAGAATAATATTTAAAGGAAAGGAAAGTAGTTTAGAGGTAATGAAAAGAAATATTTGTTTATCCATAGAGGAGTCTAAACCAACCCTATCAACGCACCCAATACCTAATCTATAAGCAAAGAGCCTTGATAGATGGATTCAAGTTATTAAATGGAACTATGATGTTGGGTATAGGAGAAACAAAAATAAGACAAAGAATATAAAGTGAAAACCACTAGATGTGGAGTTGGTCAAATTGAATCTTGATAGAGCATCTAAAGGAAATCCAAGACCAACAAGAGGAAAATGAATAATTAGAAATAATAGAGGAGATATTTTATCTCTGTAGACATGGAAAATTGACACATTAAAATGAGTCAATTTTCTCTTAAACCCTAAGAAGTCCCTCAAAATTTCTAAGTGCAATATTAAGCTTATTTTTTCCCTCTTTGTTTAGCTTTTTGTTGGAGTATATTACATTATTTGGTTATTACTAATGGACCATCATGGGTACATATTGATATTAGGATTTAAGTAGTTGATTAAAGCAATGTAATAAATGCACAAGTGTTAGAATTTGCAATGATGTAAATGTGCATGTAGTCCACATGTACATAAGTCCTTAGAATAGAATAGTGAGGTGTCATAGGAATGTGGAAAGTAAAGAGGCATGTCTCATTAGAAATAGGCCTCCATAGAGTAGAAGAAGGAGAGGTTTTGGAGTGCATAGGTAGAATAGTAGTAGATACAATGTAAATAATTTTTATAAAATGGAGAGGTAGTGATCTCCATTAAAAATTATTGTATATTTTTGTGGTATTTTATTAATGGTTGTTTCTTGAGTACTTTCAGAAGTTTCTTATCATATTTTAGTGCATATTAGTTAGCCATTATCATAGTTATAACATTGTGTGCTTATTCCCATACTTGTGGTTGCATTTCCTTTAAGTTTATAGCTTAAAAAACTAACAATGGTATCTAAGCACTAGGTAGATCGATAGGAAATAGAGAGAGCCACAAGAGAGATTGAGAGGAGATTACAAATCTTATTTTCATAATTTTTGAAATTGTAATTTGCTAGAGTTTTTTCACAGAGTTACAGAAAACTTATGAATACTAGAACTCAGCATTGATTTCACTAGATTTACAAATCAATTAGTGAAGATTATTTTCTATAGAATAATAGAAATTTCTATTATCTTTTTCTAATACTTTGTTTCTGAAAAAGGAGATTCGAAGAAAGTTGGAAAGCTTACTATAATAGCTAGGAAGAATATCTTATTTGAAATCTTTCTAATTCCTAAAGAAACAAGTTTTATATTGAATATTTGGAGACCTAAGGAGAAAGGTCCCATTGTAATATTTGCATATTGAAAATCCCATTCAATGAAGAAGAGACTCGATGAGAAGAGTCCTAGTGAAAATTGGAGATTGGTGATCTCCATTGAATATTGAAAACTTCACATTGAAGAAGAGACCCATAGGAGGTCCCATTGAAGAACTTCCATATTTGGAATATTTAGGATAAATAAGTACTAGAAAAGGTCTTGGTCCATATTTGACTAGTCGTAAATTTTAGAGTTCCTAGAGGGAGATCTCATTGCAACACTTCCAAAGTAGAAGGTTGAAGAAAAGGTCTCATTGTAAAGACCAAAGAAGTTTTGATAGTGGAGACCCTAGAGAAGAGGTCTCAAGGAGAAACAAGGAGAAGATTTGGAGAGCCTTAATGAAAGAGACTTGAAGAATTTCGTTGGATAAGAGTTTAGGAGAAGTTCCTAATAGTGAAAAACAA
The DNA here is from genome assembly GCA_028583015.1 of Wollemia nobilis. Classification (NCBI taxonomy): domain Eukaryota; kingdom Viridiplantae; phylum Streptophyta; class Pinopsida; order Araucariales; family Araucariaceae; genus Wollemia; species Wollemia nobilis. The sequence continues at coordinate 8,203,320 of JAQPPZ010016348.1, forward strand.
GGTTTGGAACAATTATCGCCATCCAAAAACAAGCCCAAGGGAGAAGGATTTTGCAAGAAGATTGCCAAAATTTGGAGGGGAGTGAAGAACTCAAGATAATTAGAATCTTGAGAAGAAGGCCATTAGATAGGCCAATATTGAAGTCAGAATTTGACAAGGATTTTGAAGGAGAAAGGCGGTAGAGAAGCCACCAAATTTAATATTTTGGAATTGCCATTGAAGGCTTGAATGTAATTTTAGAGATAGGGATTTTCTGAATTAATAGAAAAATACTAAAGGGTTATTGAAGGAAAAACTTAGCTACGATTTGGAGGAGTTCCCTACCAAATTTTTGAGATTCAAGGACAGCATTTCAATGAATAAATTGATTGCTTTGCAATATAAAATTTTCATATTTGAGGATAGTAAGAAAGTAGCAATTTGGGTAGCATTAGTAGTTGCTAAGTTTCAGATTTCTAGGATATATCCAGAAGGAAAATTAAAGCCACCAAATTATATTTTTGGGCAGCAATTTAAAGGAGTTTCTAAGCTGCAAATAGGTGAGCTAAAGAGTGTTTTTGGACAGCCAAAAAGAGCTGAAATTTCATCTACTACAAGCCATAATTTAGGTGATTCAAATCACCAACATCATCACCATCTACAAAGGCAGAAAATGTATGCAACTAAGGTGCAAAAGGTTCATTAGTTGAAATTTTATATTCAAATATTTATTAAGCACCAATTTCAAGGTTTATAGTTTGCATAAATAGATTTCATTTTAAAGTATTCAAGGTAGTGCAGAAGTTATAGTCTACAAGGCTACAACCTGCACATAAAAATAGAATTTGGATATATTTTGAGAGAGAAAATATCAACTTTCTATTGTCTATTCAAAGTAAAAGAAGAATTTATACATTTGCATATACTATAGTGCAAAGTATTATTGGAAATATTGGAATTATCAGTTAAAAATAGCCAAGAAAGGATAGAGTTACCAAGGACTAGAACGCAATATTGACTCCAACTTATCTCAGCTTACAAAGGAAGTAGAAGCCACCATTTCAAGAAGCCAAGAGAGTTAGTTTAAAAGTATAGAGGGGAAAACGTCTATACTATTACATGCTGCGTTTGCAAAAACATATTATTAGATCCATCCGTGAGGCTCCAAAAGTGAAGTATATCCAAGGAAAAAGGAGATAGTTTGGACAAAATCAACCTGCATTTTATCACCCAAGTATATCAGATATTTCTTATCATAAGTATTTAGTGAGAAAGGTGAAAGCAAATGGTAGGAGAAAAAGCTACACTAAGGACATCAATTTAGGTACGTCTAGAATCTAAGTAGCCTTTGGCGAAGGCAAGATAAGGTACATCCATAATATTTTGATGAAGGAAAAGCAAGGTACCTCTAATGATCAGAAGCCAATGGTGAAAGCAACATAGGGAGAATACATAAATGCCTACCTCCAAGAAACACAATCAAAAGGTGCATCACAATTGTGCAAGAATCATACAACATAGTCTCTATTTTTCCCATGTAACAACATTGTAAGTAGCGTCATTGGTGCCAAGACTAAGCCTCCATTTTTCCCATGCAATAACATCAACTTGCACCAAAGCAAGCATCCAATTTAGCTCAAGTATAGAGTGTGGAATTTTTAACAAGTTGTAAGGCAAACTCAACAATCTTACACCATCAATATGTGGAGGAGGTATATTAAATACAATGTAGAATATTTTTAGAATAGTAGTAGATACAATGTAGATCATTTTTATAAAATGGAGAGGTAGTGATCTCCGTTGAATAACATTTTATATTTTCATGAATTTTTATTAATGGCTATTTCTTGAGTACTTTTAGAAGTTCTTGTGGGTGAAAGTTTTGCTTCCTTTCACCCATTCTTTCCCCTTTTTGTAAGCAATATGATTCCCCTTAGAAATGGGAATCATACTTTGTTCATTGGGTGTATATTGTTATAAGAAAACCTCACAAATGCTACAAGGTATGCGAAAGTAAGTTGTAGATAGGGTGACAAAATATTTGGTATTACTAAGGAAGGCAGAGGAAACTGTTAGTTTGGAACATCGAGCGAGTCCTAAAATTCTACCTGATGATAGGTGACCATAAATGATAGGCATTGTTAATCACGAGATGATCCCTCTACCCATGCTATTTCTAAGCACAAAATTTGGCTAAGAAGGGCATCGAGAGAACAAATGATTAGGTGAACACTGTCGATGGAACCCAAATCTCCACCCTGATGAAAGGATAGATAAATGAAATACTAGATACCTTTCATATGCAATGGGTGTATAAGTGGGGCAATAACAAGTCGAGGTCAGCTCCCAAAATACCACCCTAATGGAAGGAGGGTCATCCAATTTTTGAGCCCAATAGATATTTTGGAATCTACTTGTCCCCCAAGAAATTTCAAAATCGTACCCAAAATGGAAAGGTTAGGCAAAATAAAACCCGCCTTGAAGAATATGAAACATAGAGGGTAGAGTTTCAGGTTGGTAACAAGTAGTAGGTGGAGCCCAAAATTCCACCCTTCATGAAATCATCATTGCATCATACAAATATCTTTATAAATAAAGTGGTACCTTCATTTATGAGGATGCATGATGATAGGTTGGCAATTAAGAGGTTTGATACCCACCCAAGGGTCAGCATTAGGTTGATTTTCTAACTCATTAATAGTTGGCTTCAGGAGGTTTGACAATGCATTTAATGGTCATCTACTTTTGAGGGTAAGTGGATAAATTTATGGTTTGTTAGATCCATTAGATAATGCAAAACTAATCAAGGATCTAGATTCAAGCTATATTGTCTGCCTCTTTCTAGCATCCATCCTCTACCATAGTCTACAATATATTTGAAGATATTTGTAGCATGGTCGCCCCTTCTAGCACACTCTCATTTTCTTATCCACTATCCACCATATTGAATGTAGCATTTTTTGTAATGCCTTTATATAATGGAATGCAGGGAATTCTAGCAGGTCAGCTCTTTAGCCATTACAACTCACATGTAAAGATTTTTTTGTTCAAGGAATACAAGTTTATTATTTTTTGGTCCCTAGTTAAGCTCTCGAATGTGTGAATTATTGAGTTTTTATTTCTACTAAAGCTAGTTATATGAATATGCTCTAATTATGCAATTTAGATTTCATGCATTTCCATTCAGTTTTTAGAATTGACACTTGATCATATATGATAGATGCTAAATGGGAATGTCGATTGGCTAATCTATTAGATGATTTGCTTATGTTTTCTATAATGGTTTAATTTCATCCTGCATATGTTTTGATGTAGCTGAATTCATCCCCTTTAAGTTCTAGATTTAGCTCTATTTCCCCTTTATTTCAACATCATTTTCCCTCATTATTGTTAGCTAGGACATCCCAATAATAGGCCTTCTCCAGAGATCAACCGCAAAACCTTTGAATTTGTAAACATTCAATGTTGGTCGAGGTTCACCAATGTGCAAACCTTTTCCATTAGGCTGAATTTTACACAAATAGTTTTTGGCATGCACAATGGGACCTGAAGGTCCTGCACCTTAGATTAATCAGATATTAGTGATACTCTGGTCTATCTACATTTTGTGTGCTTGGTGATACTTTTTTTTGTAATATATACATTTTTTTATCACCTAGAAACTCTCTTAGGGATCAACCGAGGTTCATAATTGATTATCCTTTTTTATATCATTCTATAATCTTATTTACCCAGAGGACTTAAGTTTTTATAAGTAGCCTTGATCTCGTTGCAGAGAGATTATGCTCATTTGGTTACTCCTCTCCAAATTATGAACCTAGAATTCATGAAGTACTAATGCCATAATGGTTCATCAATACTACCCCTAGTGGAATTATTTTGGCCCACTAAACATCCCATATGGGCATGATATCCCTAAGGTAGCCTTTAAGACCTTTACTAGCTTTGATGGCACAAATAAAACTATATTTGAGCATTATCAATATGTTGCCTCCTTGGCTACAATCCATAACATCACACATGAATATGTGATGGTTAGGCTACTAGTCATTTCCCTTGTAGGAAGGGTATTGCTATGGTACAAATATTTGGAGGATAAGAGCATATGCATGTGGGCCAACCTAGAAAAGGCTCTCATTAGTACATTCAATGATTTTTGTGATCCCTTCTCCATGTTCAACCAATTCTCATTCATAAATAATAATTCCCATGAGGACATTATTGATTTCAATGTACATTTCAAAAGGATGTGGAGAAATATTCCCCATGAGTTCCAACCATCCCCCACTCAGGTATACCTATTCTACACCCAAGCCTTTGACTCTGACATAATCCTTATTATTCAATAGTTTGGAGAGAAGAGTTTCTCGCACATTTTTAAAGAAGCCATATGGGATGAAAATATACTAATTCAAGTAGGGAAGTTACCTCCAAGAGAGGTTTCATATCCACTTCACCCCATCACAAGTGTATTGCATGTTTCACCCACTGAGGAGGTCAAACAACACATATATCAAACAATGGAGGATGATGTTATCTCCACTCCCCAAATAGAGTAGAATATGCAATAAAATATTTAGATGTTAGCTATATATGTTGGAGATGTCAAAGTGCAGTCCTTGGAATGTAGAGGACCAAATATCAATAGTTGGGGGATAGCTATGTAGTAACCTTGGTCACATTCCTCACCCCAAAAAATACCAGATGCAAGAATAATATTAGATGGGATGGTATAGCTAGATAAAAATGAATATAGGGTAGATGGTTCAGTCTAGAGTATGAATATGCTTCTTTCATGTAGCAGGTTTCAAGAGGATGGAATCGACAGTAATCATGAGAAGAGAAGGATATATCCCCTATTAAAAGGTATAGTTACCTGCAATAAGACATAGGGATTTTACCATTGGGATAGCCTACATCTTCTAACTTTTCAATCGAAATGACATATTGACCAACAAGTTTCCCCCTCCATGGCACAAGTGTAGATGCAAGAGACTAGATATCATTGCAAGGCTTACCTCCAAAAATCCCATCTATAGATCTAGAGAAGTTGGAGGTATGCAGGAGGATATACTTTTCAAATGTTAGAACTGATCAGAGAGTAGAGAGGGTGGAGCAATTTTAAATATTTTTCAAAAGCTCTACATCATCATGGACAAGAAAGGCTTTGCTAGCTTTTGAAATGGTAAACATGATATATGCCTCCCTTCCAAGAGCATAAGTGTATGATTATGCACATCTATGCACCTAAATACCCCTCCTCAATCCCCTAGAACATAATATTCCTCCTTTCTATTTATCTATTTGGTTAAAAAAATATATACTACATAATTTCATGGTGGATCCGAGGACCAAGGTCCTAGTCATGCCCGCATTTTTCTATAGGAGTTTGGGACTCACTCCCAAACCACAACAATCATGGGTTATTATTTTCAGGGAAAGACAGTTGAAAAGGATAGGAACTCTATGCTAGATCCCTATGTTGATCTACGAACACCCAAACTTGGATATCATCCAATATGTAGAGGTAGTAGAAACTCCTCCCCTATTTGGCTTATGCTTAGCTTTGAATTTTATCAAGCAAATGGGATGATGTATAACCTAGGAGCATGATCAAATGTTCATACCATTAGCTAGGAAAATTATTCCAATATGGAATTAGGGATTGCACCCTTTCTACATTGAAATATATAATGAACTAGATTTGAGATATCCCTAGGGGTTCATAAGCCAATATAGGGAAAATTCAGATGATGTCTCAATAGCATCACCACATCAGCTAGAATTCCATTATGAAACCTTTGCCTAGTTTCCTTGTGGTAACTCACTAGTTGGATTTCAGCTCTAGTTGAATCCAAGAGATGGTAGTACAGGTGGTTGGATAATCATTCATAGTGTGGTAGTAGTGAGAGAGAATTAGATATGGGTTACCGATGAATTTGGAGATAAAACATCATAATCTATCTTCAAAAGAGTTAGCACTTGGTGGAAGAACTGGCATGGTGAGAATGGCTCCCATGCAGAGCATTTATGGTAAAAATACAAGCACTTGGAGGAAAGATCAAAGATCTAGTTGGATCACCATTGTAGTAAATTATGAATGTGAAACATGCCAAATGGCATATGAACAATAACTCAAGTTTGGTACCATTTGGTCCAAACACTATAGGATCACGGGATGATCTACAGAGGGGTCCCTGACCTAGGCATGTGAGGCACATCGTAGTTTTGTGTAAATAAGCTAGTAATTAAATAAAATTTTATAGTAGATACTCATCACTCGATAGGTGTCATCATCTTGTTCGAGGCTTGTAGGAATAGCCTCTCTAACAAGTAATTACTAGCTAGCCTAAGTTCCAAAAATTATGAAGTACGGAGCATAAGATGATTTTACAGGTGGAATCTTGGAGTCATAGCACTTTCACTCCATCTCTTCATTTTCTTCCTTTTTTTTCATTTTCTATTGTTTTTCATTTTTGTTGTTTTGATCCTGTAGCCCAATGGATATGACCAACAAGTACAAAAGCTTCACATGTTGTCCTCAAAACTATGAGATCACATGAAGCAAATTTTATGGACTTGTGTAAGCAAGATAATACGCCATACCTGTGTGGATATAAAATCATAATCTTAGAAGGTGCCTATAGAGAAGGATCTAGACTCATGCATTGATACAACTTTCAAACAATCTTCCACATGCCTAATCTATCTTAAATGGAGTAAACATTCTATATATAGCACCCCATATGTAGTTGTAGATATTGTCAAGAAATATGAGCCTCAGAGCATAGCTAAATTTGGGTGTTCTAATGGTGAGTGGCAATAAGCAACGAAGATCCTTGCTATATTGTGTTAGAAAGAAGAGTTGTAGAAAAATAGACAAGTATTTGGTATTTTTTCTACTCTTGGAATTTCACTGGACTACAGTGGGGTATGTTTATGGGAATGGAATTTGTGGAGTTGTCCCATGGATTGGGTAATTCCTCTTGATACGGGTAGGGGATAACTCCATGATTTTCTTCCCTTTTGTTTCATTACTTTTCTACATCCTTCTCTTTCCTTAGTTTTCCTCCTATGTGTGTTGTCACTAACCCCTTTGGTTATTAGCATCTAATGTCTTCCTGTTGTTGCCTCTTTTCTCCTTTCCTCCTCCTTTGTGTGTTTTTATTCTTATTTCCCAATATTTTCTCTCATTTTTTCCTCTTTTTTCTCCTTTGGTCTCCCTTCTTTTCTTTTTCTCCATATTGTTCCGCTTTTTTGTTCGTGTAGTTCCCACCCCATCACTCGCCACCCTCCTTTATCTTGAAATCTTGTCTGGCTACAATTGTTTGTGCTTTTTTATGCTTTTCTCCTTCTTCTATTCCCTATTTTAAAGTGTTTTGTGCTTAGGATTTTTTCTTGGGTTTCCTTTTCTATAAAGTGGAAATCCCCTACAAGTTTCCAAAAGTGTAGGTGAAATTTTTGCTTCCTTTCACCCACTCTTTCCCCTTTTTTCAAGCAAGATGATTTCCATTAGAAATGGCTAATTTTTTGGAGCTAGATATTTTTGCATTGGGTGTATATTGTTACAAGCGAATTTCACAGATGAGACAGGGAATGTTGGAGTAATTTGCAAAGAGGGCAATAAAATATTTGGTAATACTAAGGTAGAGGAATCGATCAATTTGGGACATTGAACGGATACCAAAATTCCACCCAATCATAGGTGATCAACAAGGGCAAGCATTGTTAATTAGGAGATGATCCATAAGCCCAAGCTAGTTTAAAGTGTAAAATTCTACTAAGAAGGGCATCGGGTGGATAAATGAGCAGGTGAAACCTACTTCCAAAGCCCAAATATTTATCCCGATGAAAGGGTAAAGAAATGGGATCCTATATACCCACCATATGCAATGGGTGGATAATCAAGGCAATGACAAGTTGGGGTCAGCTCCCAAAATACCACCCTAATGGGAAGGAGGGCCATCCAAGTTTTGAGCTTGATAGAGGTTTGGGCATCTACCAGTCCCTCAAGCAATCCCAAAATCGCACCCAAAATGGAAAAGGCAGGTGAAAAAACCCATCTTGAAGAATATGAAACATAGAGGGTGGAGTTTTAGGTTGGTAGCAAGTAGTAGGCAAAGCCCAAAAGTCCACCCATCATAAAATTCTCACTGCATGATACGAACCTCTTCAAAAATAAAGCAACACCCTCATTTATGAGGATGCAAAATGATAGGTTGGAAATTAAGAGGTTCGGTGCCCAATCAAGGGATAGCATTAGGTTGAGTCTTGAACTCATTAAAGTAGTTGACTTTAGGAGGTCTAATAGTGTATTTAATGGTCATCTACTTCTAAGGGCAAGTGGATAAATATATGGTTCATCAGGTCCATCCTCTACCATAGTCTGTAGTAGAGTTGAAGAGATTTATAGCATAGTCTATAGCAGATCCATCAAGGGTCTAGATTCAATCTATACTACGTACCTCCTTTTGGCATCCATCCTCTACCATAGTCTATAGCATACTTGAAGAGATTTATAGCATGGTTGCCCTTGCTGGTGCACTCCCATTATCTCATCCACCACCCACAATATTGAATGTATCATTTATTGTAATTCCTTTATATACTGGAATGTAAGGTATTCCAGGGGGTTGGCTCTTTAGCCATTACAACTCATATGTAAATATTTTTTTGTTCAAGGAATACAATTTTATTACTATTTGGTTTCTAGTTAAGCTCTTGAATGTGTGAAGTATTGAGTGTTTATTTTTGCTAAAGCTAGTCGAATGGATGTTCTCTAATTCTACAGTCTGGATTTCATGCATTTTCATTTGGTAGTTCTAGAATTTACACTTTATCATGTATGTTAGATGCTAAATGGGAGTGATTATTGGTTGATCTGTTAGGTTATTTTCTTGTGTTTCCTATAATGGTTTGAGTTTTTCCCACATATATTTTGATGCGATTGAATTCATCCCCTTTAAGTTCTAGCTTCAACCCTATTTCCCCTTTCTTTCAACACCCTTTTCCCTCATTATTTTTGGCGAGAACTTCCCTGGCCTTATCCAAAGAACAACCACAAAACCTCTGACTTTGCAGATATTCAATGTTGGTTGAGGGTCACGAGTGTGCAAATCTTTTCCATTAGGCCAAATTTTGCACCAAGAGTTCCTTATCATATTTTCATGCATATTAGTTAGCCATTATCATAGTTATAACATTGCATGCTTATTTTCATACTTGTGGTTGCATTTCCTTTAAATTTGTAGCTTCAAAAACTAAAATTTTCTCCTAACTCTTCCAAATCCGCAATCCTCCAAGTATGGGGTGCAAATTTGGCAATTTTGGTTTTTATCTCTTAAAAAATCCAATATTTTGTCCAACCGTGGCATCGGACCCTAGACAATTTTATTTTACATTTTCTTTCCTAAACCCCCTTCAAAACTCCTATAAATAGAAGGATTGGACTCCCTTTTTGAGCCATATTTTATCCAAGTGATCTAAGTAAGTTTTTGAATTATCATGCACATGCTCTTAAGTTTTGATGCTAGTGCTTTACTTTCATTTGTTGTTCTTTGTGATTTATTGTTTTAGATGATCAAGTGGAGAAGTATTGATGACATATTGAGCATAATATTTATCTTCTAAAGAAGGAGGAGAGGTCTCCATCTTGGTCGTTGCCTTTACTCTTGCTTCCTCCATAGGCTTATCAGGTTTTCTTTATATATTATTAGTTCTTTAAATAATTAATTTTTGCAATTAATTGTATTTAGAATTCAAAATTTGAACTTTAAGTATTTTTCTGCAAACACCCCTGCCTTATGGGTTAAGCTATCTACCCTTGGTTAACTATGAAAATCGATACTCTCCCTTAGATATGCTTTACCTTCTTGTACTGTTTGCTTCCCAAAAGTTATGACACTACATACTTAGCCATAAGATATTAGTAGTTGTAAGGTTCGATCCTCTCCACTACTTAATGTCAAAATCCCACCTTTCAAGTTGAGCCTCTAAGTGGGTCCTATCCCTTAGTGAGTTTGACTTACCTTTATAGGTTAGAAGGTTAGGGTTAGGTGATTGTTGATCAGTTGGCTGCTGCTCCTCCCTTAGAATATACTCATATCTTAGTCATCGAGTTTCATGATGAGTGCCTTAGCTTAGAAGTAGAAGAGCCTAAGTCTTGGACTTTATTTTTGATGGAGCTTGATGCTTAAAGGGCATTGGTGCTAGAATTATTCTAGTTACCCCACAAAAATATCTTATCCCCCTTTCCTTCAAGCTACATTTATCCTGCACTAATAACATTTAAGAGTACAAAGCTTTGATCCTAGATCTTATAGTAACCTTATCCTTGAAGGTTAGAGTCATTTTCATATTTGGTAAATCTCAACTTGTGGTTAATCGAATCAATGATGTTTATCAAACCAAGTAAGATAAGCTAAAACCTTACAAAGAGATTGTTGCCAAGATTTTATCAACCTTTGATAGGGTAACCATAGAGTTTATCCCTAGATATTCCAACCACCATGTAGATGCCATGGCCACTATTGCATCCCTTATCCCATTGGATTTAGAAGATGATCAAACAACGATTATCATTATACAAATCTAAGAGCGCATAACCATTATCTCTAACTTAGTTTTATTAGATATCCTAAACATCAAAGTTTCCCCATTTGAGCCTTCGTACACAAACATATTTAATTTTCTTAAGTATGGTTCCATGTTTGATGGCTTAGATCACAACTACCATAAGATTTTGCAAAAAATAGCATTCCAATCCATCATAATTGATGATACTTTATATCAACGTTCTTTCGAGGGCCTCTTACAATACCTTAACTTTGATGAAGCCTGGATAGTCCTTTGTGAAACTCATGAAGGATCATGTGGAGGCTATTTTAGCAGCAATTTCATTTCCAAAAATCTCCTTTAGATCAATTACTATTGGTATTTCATGGATAAATATGCATGTAACTATGTTTAGCATTGCAACAAGTATCAATTCCATGACAACCTTGTACAGGCTCCTTAAAACCTTCAAGTTATTTCTTCCCCTTGGTCATTCTCCATGTGAAGGTTGGAAATCATTGGGAAGATTAACCCCACATCGTATGATGGTCATAAGTTTATCAATATGGAAACATAATACTTAATAAAGTGGATAGAATTTATACCTTTGGTTACAATGACTAGATCTCAAGTCTCCAAGTTCATATTCAACTAGATTTTTTGTAGGTATGAGATTCCTTCGGTTATCATCTCTGATAATGGAACTCCTTTCAAGAATAAGGATGTCCATAAGATTTGTGCTACGTACAGATAATGCACAAATAGTCAACTCCATATTACTCTTAAGTTAATGGTCAAGCCAAAGCATACAATAAATCCTTAGTTAAGATCATCAAGAAGTTGGCAAGTAAGACCAGTCAAGACTAGCATATCCAATTATACCCTTCCTTGTGCGTCAATCGTACCAGTGTGCAAACTGTTATAGGTGCAACCCACTATGTTTTGGTCTATGGCACTAAGGTATTTTTTTCCTTTTATCTAGAATTCATGTCCTTATGTATATTGTTGCAAGATTCCTTAGGCAATGATGAGTATCCTTTAGATCATTTAAACTAATTGGATTTTTTGGATGAAAAGTGCATCCATGTCTTAGAGAATTTTAGATCCTATAAAAATAAGCTCAAGTGATCTTACTCTAGAAATTTTTCACTCATTTTCTTGATGTTGGGGAGCTTGTTCTCAAGGAAAATCAAAAGAACAAAAATACTTGCACATATCTGAAAGGCAAATTCTAGCCCAATTGTCTAGGCCTCTTTTTCATAACAACTAAGTTTGGCTCAGAAGCCTATTGTTTAGCATCATTATATGGTAATGATATTAAAGAACCAATGAACATAATTCACCTAAAATTATATTATGCATGATTTCACATCTTCCTTCTTCATTTTTTATTTTATTTTCTTGCTCATACTGCATGACTACTTGTCATATTTTGCATGAATTACTTGACATTCTATACCATTATGCATATTTTCTTGTCATATAGATACTTTGTTGCTTGATCATACTTGCATCTGACTGCTTGAGAATATAGATTCTTGGGGACTTCAAAATGAGGCAAGTGATGAAACCTAGTTAGGTTTGGCTCACATGCATTGCACTCATACTAGGTCACTAATGCATAGTGAACCCCCGACCTAGGGTAAATTTGCATGTATTCTTCATATTGTTGAATTTTTTGTCATCATTTATTTTTTCTTCTCTTCTCTTATCATGTATTCCTTGACCTTGAAAGTTTCAATAATCATAAATATTCTTCTCTAATTCAAGGGATATAGTTCTTCATCTCTTGTATATATTTTGTCCTTTGAAAAAAATTAATCATTTCTTCAAGACAAAGGATATATGTTCCTTATTCTATATGTGCACCTTGTTTTTTGCTCACACATTTTTCTTATTGGATATTTTGATCATTAAGGGATCCTTGTAGGATATGATAGATATCGCATGGATATCATTTATGGTGTTCATACGACCATTGACTATTCTATGCACATCCCTTAGCCATTGAAATTTTAAACAAGACACACACACACTACTTTGTTCTCTCTAGCACATGCACACACAACACCCTCTTGTTTTTCTTTGATTGATATTCTTCTTTTTTTCAAAGAGATAACACCCCTATCGGGTTACACTCATTTTGACCATATACATGCATAACATACCTATCGAGTTACACTCATTTTGTCCTAACAAGAATTATACCCCATACAAGATAGCTTCATGGTCACCAATGAGCACCAACTTCCACGTTAAGCCATTTACAAGCATACATCCTAGTGGGTATCTCTCCACATCATCCATTAGTGAGCATCACACCTATAGCAGGTATCACTCCATGCTTATTCCTTTCAAGGATCATAACACCTTTGCACTATAGTTTCATGGTCAATCATGAGAACTACACCCATAGTAGGTTTTTCTCCATCCTCGACCATTTGTGAGCATACATCCTCACAAGGTTTTGCTCCATATTTTCTTTTCTTTTTCACTTAGCTTATGATCATTTGATCACACTGACCCCTTGCGGTCTACACTAATTCAAATATCATACTCTAAGCATATTTTTTATTTCTTTGATCTTTTGTTGACCTCTTTCTTTTTTCCTTCTCTTTATTTTTCTTCATTTCTCCTCTTTATGGGACATGAATTCGCTCAGAGATAAATTTGTAATCCATTTTTATGGGGCACAAATTTGGCTAGAGTGTTATTTTTGTTTTCTCTTCTTCTTTTCTTTCTTCCATCACCTTTTATTATCTTCATTCACTCCTATAATAATTTTTCCATACATTTTATTTAGTTAGATTTATTCATTTTGCATGTTAAAAATCATTCATCGTGCATTGCATTCATTCATCATATTTGTGGACAATAACACGTAAACAAAAAATATCAAACACACATTAAATAACAAGCAACATGATATATTACTTGAAAGTGGTGGGCACACGTTAGCTAGATCCTCCCTAGGAATGCATGCCACACTCAAAATTGGCATGTCATCTCTATCCCTACCCTAAACCTACCAACTAGATTCCCCTACCCTACCTGTTGTAGGTGGTCTCGATGGAGGTATATTCATAGACTACAAGATTGATTATATTTATGATAAACTTCATGATAATAAAGAGGATTGCAAAGGAACCCTCTGATTTGTGGGTACTGGTTGGTAGTACATCATCTAGTATTAGTTCTCCCTTTGTATTTATGCTTCTAAGTCCTCCCTCACCATTTATAGCTCCTCCCATAGTAGTTGGATCCCCTATCCCTAGTGGCTTCTAATGCTAACATCCATCCCCTTCACCCAATATTATTGTCACTCTTGCTTCAATTGGCTCATCTCTCCCCTAACATAGTTTGCCTTTGCCCTCACCATCTCTCTCTTTGATGTTATCATGGTCTATACAGCAAGATCCTAATCTTGATTTGAGAGTATCGTGTTTAGGATTACCTATAGCCTATCTAGCTTCTTGGACCTATTCTCTCATAGTAGTTTCATCTCCCTCTGCATGGTTTCCATCCTAGCCTACAACACCTCCACCTCCCTCATTGGGTCATCTTGACCCATGGTCCTACTAGATCCTATAACCTATTGCTACCTTAGTAGAGGAACCTCCTACTATCCTACTCAACCTGACCTCTACTATGGGGCACCCCTATTGTCACCCTTTACCCTAAGCTAAATATGATGATCGTCGACCTCCTGACCATCATCCTCTCTACCTGAACCTATACTCATGTCTACCTTGATAGACCTGCACCTCTCTATTACTCATTTATACATTGGGTACCCTCTCAAAGTGCCAACTACACCTATCAAGTCATAAATTTGTGCCTCTACACTCGCATCGATGTGGATATCCTCGAGGGCATAATACCCCTATACCTTATTCTATCTCTGATGGCTACCTCAACATCATCCACTTTTGGGTTCGTATAGAGTGGGTCATCTAGATTCTCCTTGATAAAGCTCCCCATATCAAGATCTTATTCTATCCCTAATGGGTCCCTTCATACCCTCTTGAACTAGTAGTCACCTAGGTTTGATATCTCCTATAGAATGTCAAATTATTGTACTCGATCAAACTTGTACAACACTAGCTCACCCCTCTCTATATTCACCCATCAGATCCTCCACACTTGATCTAGCTTCTCCCCATTATCAACCCATCCATGGTGTAGATTTCATGATCACCATATGATTTGGTTCTCCCATAGCACATATATCACTTGCCTCCCTAGTGATATGATACCGATATATATCCTCTAGATGTACTCATACTCTCAAGCCCACCTATATACTATTGGTAACTTTGGGTTGGGTAGTGGCCCTAGTAGTGCATGTGGTCTCATGACTACTATGTTCTCTCAACACCACACCTAGAGCAATGTCGTATAGACTATCCCTATTTGTCACTCGTACATGATATTGTACAATGCCCTGTATAACAAGGTTAGCACATGTAAACACCATGCAAACCTAACCTATTGGTCTTGCATGTCTACCACTACCCCTAAAAATAACCATGGCAAGTGTTACCTACTCGTGTGGCACACCAAGAACCCATCCACTACCCCACAAAGTACTTTCATTAATGTGTCAACTCCATATCATATGGGTATCTCATCTACATGGAGTCCACTTTGATATATCTTGTGAGTCAGCTCCCCCAACAATCATTGTAGTATTATTTTATGCCCTCGTGCTTTATAAAATTCTCAACCTCTAATTGGGATATGCAAGATTTAATACATATCCTCTAGTGTGATAGTCATCTCTCCTATTGGTAATCAAAATATCGACAACTTTGGGTACCACCTATTTTCCAACACCATCAATAACACTTTGTTCACCTCCACCCAATGCATATCTCCCAAATGTAGTAGCCCCACCACCCATAGAGTGTCTCTCTCTGCTATCATGATCTGTAGCAATTCATCCTCTAAGGTTCTCAATTACCACTCCCTTCTCTCAAATACATCATGCTACAAACACAAATATTAACAAAAAAATTATCAGTTTCAAAAAATAAAATAAATCAACATAAGTAAACTTTTAAGCAAATAAATCTTTCTCTCTCTCTTCTTCTATTCTTCTTCTCTCTTTTCTTTCCTTCCTATCTCTTAGAGGTGGAAAACTACCCATCACATATGATTCTCGGTGGATCCCCTAAGAGCTAAGGTGACCACGAGGCTATTGTGGTTCTCTACACTCGGGGCTTGGGGGGATCAAAGGGTTCACCAAGAATGGTTTAAGGACTCATTCTAAGTATAGGATGGAATGTTTGATGTTTTTATTTGAGCAAGAACCTAAGTTTGGTCTTGACTAAGATCTAAACTAGAAATAATTAAATAACAATGTAGGGAAAACAATGATGCAAGCAAAAAAGAAGCTATTCCTAGAATGATTCTTTGGTTAAATGAGAACTATACTTAATTTTTCAAAAAAATGAAATATTTTATTATTTTCAAGCAAGATGCCAAGAGAATGCACAAACAAGATTAACCTAGATGCAAAATATATAATTTTTTCTCTTTCCATGCCTACAAACAAAATCAAAATACCTTCTTTTCTTATGATCTATATCTAGAAATTAATAGAAATGGACACAGAATCACAATAAATAGTCTAATAGATCTATCAAATTACTTACTTGACTCGATGGTTGATCCTAGCCAAATTTGTACCTCATAAATAAATTACCATCAATTCGATTAATACCTTTAAAACAACTTCAAAACTTTGAAAAACTTGATCAGTGTTTAGAGGTCTATTTAGGCCACTATGTGATTGAGCTTGGAGGTGCAAAAGTCAAACCCCCTTGGTCCTTTTTGTTGATTGTTCAAAAATAAAAATTATTGTTGATCTTTGGGAACAAGAAAAACAAGATATGGCGATATGAAATAGTGAAAACAAAGTGTAAACAAAATGGATGCAATGGAAAACAAGTATGCAAAATATGACCTAGGGTTTTGGAATTAAACATTTACCCCCAACCTACTGTAACCCAATTTGTGTCCAGTAATTAGTGAGCATGAATTTGAAAACAAAGAAGAAAACAAGGGGCACGAATTTACAAAAAATGACTTAAAAGTCGATCTATGAATATTAAATGCAATTAATTACTAGAATTAATTATTTAAGAAACTAATAATGCATAAAGAAAACCTAATAAACTTGTGGAGGAAGCAAGAGTAAAGATAACAACCAAGATGGAATACCTCTCCTCCTCTAGAAGAAAAATGATGTACACAATCTATTTTCAAGGCTTCTCCACTTTCTCATCCACAATAACAAATCACAAACAACACAAATAGGAAGCAGAGCACTAGCATCAAAACTTGAGAGTATGCCTATGATGATTTAAAACTTTCTTAGATCACTTGTTAGAACTGGAAAAAATGGAGTCTGATCCTTCTATTTATAGGAGGTTTGGAGGGGGTTTAGGAAAAAAAATGAAAAATAAAATTGGCTAGGGGCCAACGCCATAGAGTTCAATCAAAAACTTGGGTTTTTCAAGAGAAAAAATCCAAAAATTCTAAATTTGAGCCCCATACTAGGACTACTGTGAATTTGGTAAAGCTAGGAGAAAAAGCCAAAAAAGAGAGGAAAAAGAAGCTCAATCCCACACGTCTTAGGGTTATAAGAGAAAAATGGCTCATTTGATGGGTCAATTTCCCATGTCTACATTTTACCCCCTCTTTGATGCATTTATGGTCTAATATATGCATCAAAGAAGGATGTAGACATCTACAGGTAAAAAATGGTGAACATAAAAGGGGTGATAGGTTTATATGGAGGGATTGTGTAAAAATGGTATTGTTTTGATCACTTCAAAATATTACACACTAAATAGGGTATTAATGACATTAATACCCCTAAGATCGAGGTGCCCCATCAAGTTTTAGAAGGAATGCCAAATTCTTGAATAAACTCGAAAAGGAAAACACAGAAGAAAACAGAAAACAAAAAAAAATTTCATCACACGAAGAAGGAGAAAGAGCTCTAGAGAAAAATAAAAAAGGAACTTCCCACACATCATTTAGTCATTGTGAGGGTTGAGGCTAGCACAATAATAGAGTGAACATAGATAATGACCAAAACCCAACTTATAAACTAGGTTTTTACTGTACTTTTGATGAACCTGACATGAAGCACATCCTTAGTGGTCATCTAAGAAGCCCTTTTCTTGTGTTACTTTTATTATGTGTTTTAAACTATAATCAAGACCATTTAATTTGTTTGCATAGATTAGAAAATTTTAGAAAATAATAATACAAAAAATATCTCTTTTTGTGTCTTTTAGGTTTTTGCATTAGTTTTTATGTTTCTTTATTTCTCCCTTTTTCTTTATCTTAATCCTATGGCCCCAATCCTTAGGAGTAATTGAAATATGATAGATCCAGAAGGGAATCATCTATACCATGAGGATGATAAGGTTAATAGTGAGAATCTCATATAGAAGAATAAAAGGACATAGAGACTGGTGAGGACTTTGATCCTCTTGAATGGCCTCACAACCAATTCACCTTTAAATTATATAATAATTTTTTGAAATTTTTAGATAAAATGGGTAAATTCCTTGAATGAAGCCTTGGATAGAGATTTCCACTTCGAAGAAGCTAGAACGTCTCATTGCCAAGTCAATTCTCCCCAAAATATTTGCTTCAATCCTTTTTCTGAACCATATTATAATGTTAATCCATTTCATAAATCTACATATGCTACTACAACAACCACCAATATTAGGGGAGATTCACAACCTCCTCCAATTAGGAGTGCATCCCAAAATAATGTTCAATTTCCATATCTTAATGTTTCTCCTCTCAAAACTCATTCTCTGCTTCATCTAATGTGAATTATATCCCACAACAAGATACTACACAAAACATCCCATTCCATAACCCATACCATAACAGTGTTAATACCTCCAAAATTAACCAATTTCCCTTTCAATAGCCTATTTATAACCTACCCTTAGGGAATCTAGGGGTATTTCAAAACAACAATCCCGACATGTAAAGTTTGACTAGTAAAAAAATTGACATTAAGAATGGACACACTTCAAGCTCCAAGTTTCACTTATAACTATAAATAAATGTGCAATAAACCTCTACATCCTATTGTAGTTATTAGGTCCTATCCTAAGCATTTCCCAATACCAATATTACCCATGTATAAGGGAACATAGGATCCAATATATTATTTAATAATATTTAGAATAACATGCCATGATATTATATATGATGATATGTTGTTTCTAAAGACGTTTCCTAAAATCCTTGGTGGTATGGTATTATCAACTAACCTAATATGGCAAGTTGGAGAGGCACCCAAAATGAAGCTGAGTTTCTTATTCATGATATGTAATATATAATGAAATACAACTACAAACGGTGAGAGCGTTACCTGCAACGGAGTGCTAAATAGGGAGTAACTCTCAATACTAAACATAGTGCACACATAACAAAGAATTGTTAGAAAAACAATGTAATCTAACAATTCGAACAATCATCCTAAACAAGGAAATGCAAGATGCATGAGGTATACTATACCTTCACGTATTACAACAATGCATGAAAAATATGTAATACAATAATAATATTAGGCTAAAATGAATGCCTAAGTATCCTCAACACTCCTCCCAACCATAGAAGCATTGGACCCCAATGCTCTCAACAAATGTGGAAATTCATGGGCCATCTCATGGTGAGGAATCCAACGAGCCATATGTGGAAAGTGACTGCGATGGGCGACAAGGTAAGAAGTGGAAGAACCCTGTCGAGTGTGATGAGTCTTCATCTTGAAAACTCTATCTAAAATGAGCGAAATCTAACAATCAGATGCCACTATTGTTGTAGGGATGAAAATAGGATCAGGTACCAAAAGAGGATCCTAAAATGGTATCTCTGGAAAGCGGCGCTTATCCAAAGTAACCCAAGTTCTATCTCCAACTTGTGGTGAGTGAGGATTGTGATGCTTACACACCACTCCCTACGAAGTATCCTACAAGTCCTATGGTATCTTTCCTATAAGGCTCTGTTGGTGCTCAGTTAAAGGAGTAACCTTAGCTTGTTCCTCCATGTGTACAATGGTGGAAGTGGGCAAAGCCAAAGGTAACTTATGTGGAACAAGTGGTTCTATAGATGTAGGTGTACTCGAAATTATACTAATGGATTGAATGGCATCTTTCTTATGAGTGAGAATGGTGGGTTCCTTAACCACTTGCTCTTGTGATTGTTCATTATATGGGAGTGAAGCTTCTTCCTTTTCATGTTCCTTAGATGGTGCTTGTTCTTCATTTTGTGTGGAACTGATGCTAGTAGGATCCAAAATGAGTGCTTTACTTAATGGCTTCCTTACCTGCCTACAACTTAACATCAAATTGGAAGTAGGTGTAGTGCTTTGTATCAAGTAAGTTTTATCATGTAGCTCTAAAGTGTAGGTGTTCTTTTTAGAATGATAAATAGCATTCCTATCAAATTGATACGTTTTACCTAGCAATAGGCCACAACAATCCATCTCTGTGACATCACACCTGACTTTTTCCACAAACTTATAACCAAAAGCAAAATTCAAGGTGCAAGTGTGGGTGATGTTAGATGTGAAGTCTACATATTTCCACCCAAGTGCATATGGTTGATGATGTGGCTTTATGGGAAGTTTCAACTTCTCCACAACGGACTTCGCAATGAGGTTCTTTTGTGATCCATTATCTATGATAAAATCAACATAGTAATCATGTGTAAGGTGGGCTCTAGTAATAAAAAAATTGTCACGACCCCCTTGAGCAAATACATTTGACATAAGGGTAACTTTATTCAGTTTGCCCTTTAAATAAGGATACTCTTCTTCTGTCCCTGTAGCCAAAATGGGACCATCATGTGGTTCCTCATTTGTAGGTTGTACAAATAGGGATTTCTTCTTAAAAAATTTAAAAGTAAAGCATTTAGATTTTACATGACCATGTTTTTTACAAAATTCACAATACAATGAAGAAGAAGGATCTTTAGAATGAAAATAAGAAGAATGTGCTTTAGGAGAAATAGGAGGAGAAGAAGAATGAGGGGAATATTGAGAATTGTTCTTCACCTTCTGTTGATGTTGATTCTCGCCTTTGGAAGAGCTCTCCTGTGATGAACAAGATTTGTGATATGCACCAACTTTCTCCTCCGCTAGTATGGCATGCTTGAATGTCGATGACAATGTGACAAATCGAATGAATTTCAACTCCCTCATTATAGGATCATGCAACCCACTTACAAATTTTTTAATAAGCTCTTCTTCTGAAGAAGTGATACCAGAAAGGACTCTAAGCTTATTGAACTGAAAAATGTAATAAAAAACTGGCATATTAAAACCTTGCTTTAACCTATACCATTTGATCCTTAGATCGGCCTGGTAGTTAGGTGGAAAAAATGTTTCTTTCAAAAGTGCCACTAATTCCTTCCAAGTATTGACCTTAGTTGTACCATCAAAAACCAACATTTGTGCTAAACCTGTAAGTCTCACCTTTGCCAAAGGTAATTGGTCTTCAGGTTCGAGCTCGGCATATGAGAACCAAGTCTCCATATCCAAGATCCAGGTAGATAGTACATCAAGATTACGAGATCCATCATAAGGTTTTACATCACATTTGATTTTGTTGGTAAACTTATTATTGTAGATTTTGACACCTTGTGGAGAGGTAGCTACAACAATATCTTTTACTCTATCCATTAAGTCACCAACAATAGTGGTAATGTTGGCTACTTGTTGAGCAAGATCATTTGCCATTTGTTTTCTAGTGTATGCCAGTATATGAGGGGTAAAAATAATTCAAGCACAATTTATATTTTTCCAAAATTTTGCAATTTAAGGTGAGTTTTAAGTGCAAAAAGATTCAACTCCTTTTTCCAATTTTCAAAAAAATTGCACTCTAAAACTCAAATTTTAACCCTATGTGCAAAAAAATACAACCTTTTTGAGGTAAAAAATGTAATTCTTGCAAAGTGGATGCAAAAAAAAATTGTTCACCTCTAATTGTTGCAGCAAATCGTCAATCCGACATCAAAATATCATTGCGGGTGTCAAACAACCGTCACAGGCATCAAACAGGCCATCGCGGGCATCAAACAGCCATCACAAGCGTCAAACCAATTATCGCAGGTATCAAAGAGTCATCACAGGTATCAAACAGGTTGTCGTGGATGTCAAAACAGGGCGTTAATCTATGTCACAGGTGTCAAATGGCATCAAAAAAAAATTCACCGTTTTATTTCCACACATTCAAATTTGATTTGTTGGCTGAATTATGTTTTTTTCTTCACAAAACAATGATTTCCTCCACGCGAATTTAAACCTTAGGAAGACAATGATTTCCTCCACGTGAATTTAATTAATTTATGTCATCTTTATTATGTACTAGTTTGCTCCTGTTGAGGACTTACGTCGTGCCAGAACGAGGGTTTAGCCATAAGCTATTTCAGTTGAATGACTATTGCCAAAACTTTTACTACGAACTTATGGGTTTGCTTCTCCAAAACATTTCCTCACGCTAGATAAAACACAAAACTTGCCAGAATGATTTTCTAATTTATCCATGACGTGAAAGTTGACATCTTCAACATGGCAAATAAAATTTGTTGTCCCCGATTGAAACTAATTGCGTCGAGGCAGCCACTGATCCAGGGTTTGTTGAGAAAATTTTTGGTTGTATATTTATTTTACCTACAATATGAGATCACTTTCTCAGAGAAGGTTCTGCATCCAACATCGAGCAAGGGGCGATGGTGTAGGGAGTGCTTGTTGTACAACATCGATGTAGTATAATTGTTGCAATGTGTGGTCGTCGAGGGATGTATAGTCAGAGGGGGCAGGGGGTGTGTGATGCATGATGATAGGGAGATTACCCACATTTTTCTCTAGTAGATTATGCGGCATCAGAGAGGTAGGAAGTGTACGATCTATGTATGGTCTTCGAAAGAGTGCATCGTCTTGTGTATCAACACATGGCCCTTTCCTGTTTGAAATACAAAACTCCGATGTCGGAACCCTAAAGATCCTCCTAATTTATTTTAAAACTTTATAAATATTAA
This sequence comes from Wollemia nobilis, assembly GCA_028583015.1. Classification (NCBI taxonomy): domain Eukaryota; kingdom Viridiplantae; phylum Streptophyta; class Pinopsida; order Araucariales; family Araucariaceae; genus Wollemia; species Wollemia nobilis. The sequence continues at coordinate 8,225,934 of JAQPPZ010016348.1, forward strand.
AGTTTCTAAATTTTCTTTACGACACAAATTATTATCACGTCGTACACTCTCGAAGTCGTGGCTGCACTTCTACGAGCCGGATCTAAACTCCAAGAAATTTCTACCTATGAACGAGGCAAAGGAGGTTACCCTGTCGGGTCAACCCTCTGACATATTCGTCAGGAATAGATGTAGGAACAATGGTTGCCTGAGCTTCACGCAATCGCTAATAGGATCCTTTCTCTGTCTTTGAATACCAATGAGAGTGTTACAAAAAATGAATCTAAGTTTCTTATTCATGATATGTAATATATAATGAAATACAACTACAAATGGTGAGAACGTTACAAAAACCTACAACGAAGTGCTAAACAGGGAGTAACACTCAATCCTAAACATAGTGCACACATAACAAAGAACTGTTAGAAAAACAATGTAATCTAACAGTTCGAACAATCATCCTAAACAAGGAAATGCAAGATGTGTGAGGTATACTATACCTTCACATATTACAACAATGCATGAAAAATATGTAATGCAATAATAATCTTAGGCTAAAATACATGCCTAAACGAAGCTGATACGAATGATATGGCAAGTTGGAGAGGCACCCAAAACAAAGCTGAGTTTCTTATTCATGATATGTAATATATAATGCAATACAACTGTAAATGGTGGGAGCGTTACAAAAACCTGCAATGAAGTGCTAAACAGGGAGTAATGCTCAATCCTAAACATAGTGCACACATAACAGATAACTGTTAGAAAAACAATGTAATCTAACAGTTCGAACAATCATCCTAAACAAGGAAATGCAAGATGCATGAGGTATACTATACCTTCACATATTACAACAATGCATAAAAAATATGTAATGCAATAATAATATTAGGCTAAAATACATGTCTAATTATCCTCAACATAAATACCCCATCATTCTTTAAGAAACTTTGAGGAAAAACTGAGTTGTTTGTCCTACAATTTGGAGCTTATGTGGAGAAAGTAGTTTTCATCCAAGATTTTTACCTCCTAAAGCAAGCTAAAGATGAAAGTTTCTCAAAATTCTTATTTTTATGGATAAGTTTAGTTGGATTTTTAAGATACACCTTACCTCCTCGAGACATGTTAGAGATCTTTATTGGTAACCTACAAGAGCATATCTCATATAAATTAGAAACAACAACTATCGCCTCTTTCAAACAAGAAATAGACTTGGAAAGAAGAGTAGATAAGGCTCTTATTTGAATAGGTCAACTCAAATTAAGGAAAGAAGAAGAAAAACCTAGTATAAGAATAAGATATAGTTGGTGATGGGATAATAGATAACAGGTAAACCAACAATGATAATATTTCTAGTACCTTGCAAAAATTGGTACTTAGGAAACCCTAGAAAACCCCACCAAGAAACTTTACAAGACTCAACCAACCTATTTCATCGATCCTTAAGCAGTTTTTGGAAGCTAAAATGATTGAACTGCCTCCCCTAATATAACCTGATACAATGGTAGTTTGGTATAAGTCTGATCAACATTGTGAGTATCATAGAGTGGAGGGGCATATGATAGGTTCATGTAAGAGGTTGAAACATGTGGTTCAAGACCTAAGAGGAGGTTTGTCTTGTCGTAGTGACTCTCAACCCAATCCTAACCACAAACCTCCAACTAATCAACCTCCTACTCTACCAACACCCATAACTAATCAAGATATGGGGATCTTCCAAAATACTCTACCCAGTCATGGGCAACAAACAACTAATCAAGTATAACATCATAATGTGCCTCCTTCCTATAACAACATGGTGGGTATGATAGCAGCTACAAAAAAACACAAATCTCAAGCTCAACCGACCCAATAATCATAACAACAGACAAGTTCTACATCCAACAAACCCTCTAGACCACCCTTAGTTCTTAAGAGTACCCAAAAAGGAGCACAAGTGTAGAAAATCCAACTTTAGTATTGAAGCCATAAGCAAAAGTCTCCTTCGGTATTCAACAACAGTTAAGTAATACACCTACTAAGATATCCCTCTTAGAGCTTTTACAAACTTCTATTCATAGGGAGGCCTTGTTGAATCTTCTAAGTCAAAAAAATTTCCTACAATATCTTCCTCCTAGTAACCTAGCCAATGTTGTAGGTTTTATTGGGATAAATCACATATATTTTTATGATAACAATCTTCCTTCCTCAAATTTACAAGGGAACTATCCCTTTACATCACTGGATATATTGGGGAAAATTTTATTAAGAGAATATTGGTGGATAATGGTTCCTCCCTCAAAATACACACATAATTTTTTCAAAATTTTGGATTAAAATAGAAATATTTAACCAAATTAGATGTCATCATAAAGGCTTTCAGCAATGAGTCTTTAGAGGCCTACAATATTTTATCCCTCCCCCTTAGAGTAGGACCCAATATATTAGACACTTTGTTTTATGTGGTTTCTTGCCCAACATATTTTAATCTTCTTCTTGGACACCCTTGGATCCATGTAATGAGGGTTTTCCCTTCTATTCTTCATCAATGTTTAAAATATGAATATAAAAATTATCTTTTCCTCATCCAGGGTGAGCCTCACCATTCCAGTATTGTTTAATGATTGATTAAGCCCAATCTAGCATCAATTTTTGTCCATCTATTTCTCTTCATTAAAATTCTCAAATCACTAAAGAGTTTGAGAATTTAAAAATAAATGAGGAACCATCAATCATAGTCTCATCACAAGATCAAGCCACTCATATGTTTGAAAGTCCTCTTCTAGATCTAGCCAAGCTACCACCTTCACCCTGAACTATGGGTTTACCTTATAAAAAGAGTGAAGTAGTATACATATGGATGTGTATCTTTATCTACGTGGGTACGTCCCATGAAGAAAAGATCCATGGTAGCAACCCCACACTTAAAAATTTTCCAAACTAAATGGGGAATTAATAATATTAATGTCCCTAAGACCAAGGTGCCCCCTTAAGTTTCATAAAGAGTGCCAAATTCCTAAATAAACTCAAACAAACAAACATGGTACCAAATAGAAATAAACAAAGAAAAAAAGAGAGAATATAAAGAGAGATAAAAAGGAAAAGGGGTGAAAACAAAGATCATTTTCATCGCACGAAGAAGGAGAAATAGCTTTGGAGAAAAAAACAAAATGATGTTTTCCACACATCATTCAATCATTGTGAGGGATAAGGCTAGCACAAAAGCGGAGCAAGCACGGGTAAGGACCAAAAACCAACTTCTAGACTAGTTTTTTACTATATTTTTTAAAAAAAAATTATAATTTATTTTAGAGGAATTCACCACACGAGCACCCAACATGAATTTGGGGGCCAACTACGAATTCAATCATACATTGACATCAACCTAATTCATGCCCCAAAAGTATAGGGTATGAATTCACTTCAATCGTATGCCAATGGCGACCACAATCATGCCATGAAAATACATGGTATAAATTCACAAATTTATGCCCTAGAAATAAGGGGCATGAATTTTTAGAAGAAGATAAAATGAGAAAAAAGAGAGAAAAAAAGAGAAGAGAGAGAAGGATTCACTTGCTTATAAGTTTGCTTATGTTTCTTTCTTTTATTTTTTAAAACTGATGAAATTTTTGTTAATGTTTGTGTTTGTAGCATGATGATGTACTTGAAAGCAAGGGGTGGTGGCTAAGCACCTTAGATAAGGTATTAAAAAATCTCACAACGACATAGAGGGAAACTCTATGGATGGTGGGGATAATACATCTGGAAAAGATACCCCAAGTGAAGGTGAACAAAGTGCTACTAATGACACTAGCAAAGAGGTGGTACTCGAAGTCATTGACCTTTTGGTTACCAATGGAAGAGATATTGTCCATCCCCATTAGGGGGAGAGTATTTACAAAGCATGGAAACATTGGATAGCATTATAGCAATTATTGGAGGACCTGACTCATGAGGTCTAGTAGAGTGGACTCCGTGTAGATGAGATTCTCATATGATATGGAGTTGACGCATTGATAATAGTACTTTATGTGGCAGTGGTTGGGTTCTTGGCATGCCACATGAGGAGGTGACACTTGCCATGGGTATTGGTAGGGATAGTGGCAGACATGTGAGATCAAAAAGTTATGTTTGCATGGGATTTGTATGTGTTGGCCTAGTTATACATGGAATTGTACAATGTCATGTACAAGTGACAGGCAAGGATAATTTGTATGAATTTTCTCTAGTTGTGGTGTTGGGAGCACATAGCAATCAAGAGACCACATGCACTACCAGGGTCACTACCCAACCCAGAGTGGTCAAAAGTATACAAGTGGGTCCAAGAGTACAAGCACGTCTAGAGGATATACATAAATATCTTTTCACTAGGGAGGTAGGTGATATATGAGATGTGAGAGCACTAGTTCATATAACAATCATGGCATCTACACCTTGAATGGGTCAATAATAGGGATGAGTTGGCTTGGATGTAGAGTATCTGATGGGTGGCTATAGGGAGGGGTAAACTTGAGCTATATAGGATTGACCATATATAGTGATAGTTTAACATTTTATAGGATATACTAGACCTAGGCAACTACTGGTTCAAGAGGGTCAAAGAGGATCTTGATGTAGGGAGGTTTGTCAAGGAGGATTTGTATGATCCACTCTATGTCGACCCAAGAGTAGATGATGTCATGGTAACCCTTAGGTACAAAATATGGTACAAGGGTATTATGCCCCTGAGGATATCCCCATCAATGCTAGTGCAAAGGCACCAGGTCATGACCTGATGGGTGTATTTGTGTAATGATCCCATTTGTTACTCCTTATCCACAATTTTTGTTTATATGGCAAAGACCCAATCCATAACTCAAGATAGACATATTCCATTGGATTATAGATTTCAAGGAAAATAGCTTCATGAGCTATAGAGACTTGATCAAAGTCTCTTTAAGTAGAAGTGATCAGCTTCTACAAAACCCTCATACCTCACTTGGTATGAGTATGTTGGCCAAGCATACTGGTTTCAACCTCATAAAAGGAGGAAATCACCAAATGGTCCACCCAGACCAGGTGAATGCCTTGAAGATGGTAAACCATCATGGATGGAAAAACCACACCTATGGTTATCCATAAATCTTAGCTCCGATCTAATCCATCTAGAAAGGAGTTCTAATATTACTGTATCACTATTGTGATAAAAATCCATGGAACATCTATCTTTAATCCTCCTTTCACATTATTACACCTTTAATTAGGCAACCTCTCTAAAGAATTCTTTTTAAATGTACAATACTAGTCCCCTATAAATTTAATGCTTTAGTGTAGAAAGGAGGATGTATCTTGATTTGTAAATCAAGGTCATAGTGTCCTCTTGAGAGTGTTATTCCACAAAATGTTTCAACTAAACCATCCATTATATAAAAAAAAAAATTTAAACGGTTTTGTGTTTCATTCAAGAATAAGGATATAATGCATAAATCCAATTTCCCCCTTATGATTTAGTCTCTACGACAAGAATATAAATGGTGTTGCATATCATTAATTACCTCTCAATGTTATGGTGAAAATCAGACAAATGCCATTGAACCATTAACACATTTAAATAACATCCATTCATCACATGAGATTGTTCTACTAAAATAAATCATTATTACAAAAGAATGAGATAATTGCATTACATTAAATTATCAACATAATAGAATTTGAGTCTACACTTCTAGCATCCATACATATTTATCCTACTAAAAATTTAGCATACATTACACTACATCATTTATATTTGAACATAATTGCACCATTCACAAGATATAATAAATCAAACCACAAAATTAAAGTAACACCAAGATTTATCCTGGGAAACCTTGACGGGAAAACCCCAGCCTCCAAAATATTCCTTCCTCTTTTTCATAAACTTAAATGGCAACTTTTACAATAATAGCAAGGCATCTATCGGCCCTTCTTTTCCAAATATAGGTCAAGGTATACAACAATTTTATTTTGACCTATTTATGTAAATTAAAGGATCACCCAATCCCTTATTTGTTGGCAATTTTGGGTACTTTAGGTACATTGCCTTTGCTCAAGTGTATAAGTTGTCATTGATGTCAAAAGGCATTTTTGTGTTGATATCAAAAAGAGTGTGATGTCAAAAATATCTTGAGAAGCTTCATAATGTTAAAGGGTTTTTATTAAAACCATGGTGACAAGGTTAAAGGTTTTTCTTAAAACCATTTGGACTCATTAAGGGTTTTTATTAAAACCAAGCTTAACTTAATGCAAGGTTTTTACTTCTTGAAAAACCTTGAAGGTCCATGTTTATTATTAATAATTAAATTAACTCAAACCTTTGACAAAGGTCTAAGTTTAATTTATTATTAATAAAATAATTATTATTATTATTTTAATAATTATTAAAGGGTCTTTTAACCCTTAAGCGATGCTCATAAAGAATTCTTTCGTCGACGTGTTGCCATCGTTGGAGGAGCGTCGACGTCAAACATTTAAGGAGAAATGGCTATATAAGTGGGGATGATTTTCTAAAGTAAGGCACCATCGATCAATGCAATTTCACAGCTTTGTGTCCTCCGAAAAAGCGATGTTTTTTGTTGTATTTCGTTGTCCATCCATATTCAATTGCCCAAGCTTTTCTTGCGCTTGACGTTCGGTAGATTGCGTTTCTCTGACATTTGATAAGACTGCGAACTATGTTTTTTGGGAGTTACGTTTTTGGACAGCGCTAATGATGATGGGGGTGGCTTGAGGAAAACGTTTACGTTTTCAAATCCTTGGCGATTGAAGGAAGACAACACATAGGATTACATTATATTTTTCATTGGGCACTTGTGCTCCAATGGTGGTGGTGTGTTGAGTGAAGAAGCATTGGGCAGAGGTGCCAAGTTTGACCCATGTTGTGGGCAATTTCGTCTTGGTCGTGATGCACGAGGATAGCAGCAATGAAAGCGCTTTAGCATTTGTGGTGGTGTTATTCATTTTCTCCAAAGGATGGAGAACTAAGGTTGGCCAAGGTATATCTTTTATTATTTGCTTGGAGTATTTTAAGTTGTCATATTTTGCTTTGACATTATTTTATTAATGTTTAAAGAAGAGGAGCTAAAAGGTGTATTAAGGAAAGTTTTTATATATGCTCATTTATCTTGGTTCTAACCCTAACTTGGTTGGAAGTTTGAGCATTGTGTGTGGTGACAACTTTAAGGATCAATTTTCTTCTACTCCAAAAAGGTATGGGCACATTTTCCTTATGAGTATGATTGGTGTATGTTTTTCTGAAATAAGGTTGGAGTGAAAAGGTTTTCAACTAGGTTTCCTTTGGTTGGGTGTAAATCCTATTTTCTGGTTTGTTGAAGACTACTTATGCATTGTTATCCTTAAGGAGAGTTTTGGTGAATGCATAATTCTGGTTTGAGGTAGTGGAAGCATTGTGCACTAGGGTTTATGTTTGTGAGTCTTGCTACTTGCTTTGAGTTGGTGAAACCCTTGGTTGGCTATTTTGAGTTTGATGGTTGAGTTGCTTCCATAGAGGTTGTTTGATCAAGTTATTACTTTACTTGATTCATGATATTGGGCTTACTCCATTGAGATGATTTGAGCAAGTTATTCTTTGCATTTGGTGATATTGTGTTGGTGATTGTTTTGTTCAAATATCTTTGGAGGGAAAAGGATTTCTACTTATTTCATTTTCTTGTGATGATTGGTTGAATGCTTCAAGGTTAATGTTGGTTTGAATGATGTTGGTTAAACCTTGTCTATAAGCATTGTTGTTAAAGCCCTAATTGGTTGAGAAAAGATATTGGTTGTGGAAAGAACATGAGTATCATTATTATATGAGATATTGCATGGTTGGCAATTGTTGGGTTGTGTTTCATGTTCTTGAGAAAAGTATACTACATCTATCTTATTCTTTTGAGATTGAGATTGAGTTGAGATTGATATTGGGAGTTAAGTATAGAGCATATTGAGTCTATAACAATTCTCTTTATGTTTCTATGAGATTTGAGATTGAGATTGGGAGTTAAGTATAGAACATATTGAGTCTCTAACAATTCTCTTTATGCTTCTATGAGGTTGATGAATCACATTGGGTCTCTAACAATTCTCTTTGTGGGTTCATGCTAAGCAAGTTTTTCTTGGTGAGCTTGCTGTGGTTTTGGACAGGTTTCGATGGGGACTTGTGAGCAGTTTTGGACAAGTTCTAGTGGGGACTTGTGAGCAGATTTGGACAGGTCCTAGCAGAGGACTTGTGAGCTAAGTTTGATAGTTCTATCAGAGAACTTGAGGACAAAGGTGCATTGGTTCTATGAGAAGAACCTGAAGACAGATTTGGCAAGTCTTTGAGAAGGCTTGTGTGCAGAGGATTGATTTGTTCAAGTGTTGTACAGATCTGACAGACAAAGGAAGACTTGTACTAGACCGACTGACTGTGTTTGGTATAGGTTGCTGAGCTGTTGTGGACGTGATCATAGAATGCAGAGGTCTCTTAGGCTAAGCATTGAGGACAAGAGGTCTTCGGTGGAAAGGAGTTCCACATGCTGGCAAGAGGTAAAGACATTTGATCTTCTGAGGGATCATATCCAGAGCATAGGGGAAGGTATCTCCTTTGAGTAGAGGCTCATAAATTCATATTGGGGGAAGGTATCTCCTTTGAGCATAGGCTCATAAATTCTGATTGGGGAAAGGTATCTCTTTTGGGCCGAGGCTCATAAACATTGTAATTGGAAAGAATTCCCAAAGAACTTTGAGATAACTTTTAGAGAAAAGTTTTGTGGATGTAGCCCAGCCATTCTGGGTGAACCATGTTAAAATTGGTGTCACTTTGTGGATTATATTGTGCATTGCTTTGATATTGCTTTGGGTATATTGCTTTACTGTTTTGAAGTATAAAGGAAAAATTAAAAAGAGGTCTTCTACTGTTCACCCCCCCCTCTCAGTATAAGCTTGTGTTCTTCATTATTTTATATCAAAATTACAATAACATTAAGGAACCTCTAGTTCCTAAGATATTTTACATTGTTCATGAAAATTCATTGGATTATATTTTGGATATATCGTACTTTGAGGGAGTTTTATAATTTCCCTCAAGAATGAATTCCTAAATTCATTCTTCATAATTGTTTTATGATTAATCTCTTAAATAGTGGATTTAAAGTCCCATACCTTTAAATCCCTCAATAACTTCTTCTTTAAGAGTGAATTCCCAAAATTCACTCTTTTTGATTAGATCACAATCAATCCCTTGTATTTAGAATTCCATATTTATAATTTATTAAGTATTACTCCAGGTCACATCTAGTCAACCAAATTTTAACAAAGCCTTTAATTAATCATTAAGTAAATTCTCTAGTCCTTAGTCCGAAGAAACTACTAGATAAATTTTAGTTATTTTTTTTATAACACATAGGCATCTAGTTGTTATGGCCTAGAACACATAGGAATCCAATAAATAAGAGTCACATCATCTTACTTAATACGACTCCTTAACCTATTGCTCTTAATAACTCCCTACTATTTTAATCCCTTATATAAAAGTGTTCCTATAGTCTAAAGTTGGTGGCTCCCTCTTATCATACCATGGTTCTCATTGCAATAGATTTAATAAATTATAGTGGAGGCTTATTCCACCCTAGTGTTAGGAATGGAGCCTAATTATGAGGAGGCTGAACAGAGAAAGTTTCTGGATTTACTCCAGGACGGGCAGGGAAAGTTTCCAGATTTACAGTCTGTTAGTCTACTAGAGAAAGTTTTTGGATTTACAACAGGACAGCCAAGGAAAGATTTTTTGTTTTTATCCCAAAATTCGATGCTGGGAACTCAGTGTTAATCTTGGAATGTATTAAGAAAAGCAGTTTGTTTTTCTATTTTTTTCTTATATATAGTTGTGAGGAAAAACAGAGAATACTATGACAATGAAAAGTACTGTGTTGATTCCTTGTAAATATAATGAGGAAATTACAGCAGATGTTTGTTGTAGGTTGTAACCCTCTATTGCTTGGATTGAGAAAGAAAGGACTAAAAATTCTCGGTGGATGTAACCCACATTGGGTGAACCACGTTAAAATCATTGTCTCTTCTGTTGTGTGTTTGTCTTATTTTGTTAATTCTGCTATTAAAGTTTGAAACACTATAATTTCTTTTCTATATTTTATATAGTGATTTACTCTAACAAGTGGTATCAGAGTGGTTGTTTTGTTGGGTGCACTTGACAAAAGGAGAATTTCTAGATCAAGTGGGAGCAATGGCGAAAGAAGGGAGGTTTAGAGTTCAAAAATTCAATGGCCGAACTTTCAATTCGGAAGATGCAAATGGAGGATTACTTGTACCGGAAGGATCTTTACTTACCTCTTAAGGGGGAAACAGAGAGACCTTCATCTATGTCTGATGAGGATTAGAGTCTCCTTGATAGAAAGGCATTGGGTACTGTGAGGTTGTGCTTGGGAGCCACTATAGCCTTCAACATATTTGATGAAAAGACTACCAAGGGAGTCATGGATAAGTTGGCCAAGATGTATGAGAAACCATCAGCATCAAATAAGGTATTCTTAATGAAAATGTTATTTAACATGAAAATGAGTGAAGGAGGATCTGTGCATGATCATTTAAATGAATTTAATACTGTCACTAATCAATTGCATTCAATAGGATTGGATTTTGATGATGATCTTAAGGCCTTACTAATCTTATGCTCTCTTCCAAAAAGTTGGAACAGTTTGGTAATGGTGGTAAGTAACTCTGCTTCGAGTTCAAATAAATTAGAATTTGATGATGTGGTTGGTGTGATACTCAGTGAGGACATGAGAAGAAAAACCACAGGAGAATCATCTAGCACCGCCTTAATTGTTGAGAATAGAGGAAGAGGAAGAGAAAGAGGTAAGAGTTCACATTGTGGGAAATCCAAAGGCAGATCCAAATCACGTGGAAAAGGAAAGCTACAGTGTTGGCACTGTGGCAAAAAGGGTCATCTCAAGAAGGATTGTTGGCAAAGAAAGGGTGATGGAAATGAAGGTAATGACAATAATGGTAACACTTTAGAAGCCAATATTATTGGAAAAATTCTACAAGATGCTTTAATCTTATCTCTTGATAGAAATAGTGATTATTGGGTAATTGATAGTGGTGCTTCATTCCATGCTACCTCACATAAGGAATACTTCATAGATTATGTTTCGGAGATTATGGACGAGTTCTGTTGGGAAATGACCAACCATGTAAAATCATGGGTATTGGAAAGATTTTGATTAAATCCCCAAATGGATGTCAATGGGATCTTAAAGAGGTGAGACACATACCAGATTTAAAGAGAAATCTTATATCGAAAAGTAAGCTTGATGGTGAAGGATACACGGTTGCATTCAGAGAAAATGCTTGGAAAGTTACTAAAGGTTCATTGATAGTAGCTAGAGGTAAATTGGTGGGTACTCTTTATTTACTTACTGATTTTTCTCACTGCTCCATGAATTTAGTTTCTACAAGTGAGAGTGCATCTTTGTGGCACCAAAGACTTGGCCATATGAGTGGAAAAGGTATGGAAATTTTACATTCAAGAAAGTTATTGCCTAAGTTAAAAGAAATTGATTTGGAATTTTGTGAGGATTATGTTTATGGTAAAGCAAAGAGAGTTAGATTTCTCAAGGATGGCAAGGAAAGGAAGAAAGAGAAATTGGAGCTTGTGCACTCAGATGTTTGGGGGCCAGCTCAGGTAACTTCTCTTGGAGTTTCCTCTTACTATGTACTTTTTATTGATGATGCAACAAGGAAAACATGGATATATTGCATTAAGAATAAAAGTGATGTTTTTAATACCTTCAAGAATTAGAAAGCATTAGTTGAAAATGAAACTGGAAAAAGGATAAAGTGTCTAAAGTCGGATAATGGTGGAGAATATTGCAGTAGAGAATTTGATGTGTTTTGTTCTAAAAATGGAATTAGAAGAATCAAGGTAGTTCCAAGAACAGCTCAAGAAAATGGGGTTGCTGAAAGAATGAATAGAACCATCATGGAGCGTGCTAGGAGCATGAGAATACATGCAGGCTTACCATTATTTTTATGGGCTCATGCTATTGATACTGCAGTATATCTGATTAATAGAGGACCGTCTAGTGCCTTGGATGGAGGAATTTCGAAAGAGCTTTGGACAGGTAAACCAATAAATTATTCTTTCCTTAAGGTATTTGGATGTGAGGCTTTTATGCATATAGACAAAGAGAACAGAAATAAGTTAGATGCTAAGGCCCAAAAGTGCTATTTTATTGGTTACGGTATTGATGGCTAGGGTTACAGATTATGGGATTGTGATAACCGAAAAGTCATTAGAAGTAGGGATGTCATATTTAATGAAAAAACTTGTATAAAGATCGATTGCAGGGAAAGAAATAGAAAGAGGAAATTGCTGAATACATAGACCTTGATGGACACATAGAAAAGGTAACTCCAAAAGTGGTAGAAGATCAAAATGTACAGCAGCAGCAACAAGCACCTCAATCTCCGGAAAGTGTTGTTAGATGATCTACCAGGATAAGTAAAATTCCTCAACGTTTCTCCGATTATGTTTTGTATACTGATCTTCGGTGAGCCGGAATGTTTTCAGAAAGCATTACGGATGGATACCAGGAATAAGTGGGAGCTTGCAATGAATGAAGAAATGGACTCTTTATTCCATAACCAAACTTGGGATTTGGTTGAGCTACCCAAAGGTAAAAGAGATTTGACCAATAAATGGGTGTACAGGATTAAAGAGGAGAATGAAGGGCATAAGAGATACAAAGCAAGACTAGTGGTCAAGGGATTCTCTCAGAAAAAAGGTATTGATTTTGATGAGATTTGTTCTCCAGTTGTAAAAATGACCTCTATTAGAGCTATTTTGAGTCTTATAGCTATAGAAAATTTGTATCTGGATAAATTGGATGTGAAGACAGCATTTCTTCATGGTGATTTGGAGGAGGAAATTTATATGCACCAACCGGAAGGCTTTCAGGTGAAAGGTAAAGAGGATTGGGTATGTAAACTGAAAAAGAGCTTGTATGGGTTAAAACAAGCTCCTAGACAGTGGTATTTAAAATTTGATAATTTCATGTCTAATCAAAGGTTTGAAAGATGTCAAAGTGATCACTGTGTATATTTTAAGCAAACTAGAAATGGTAACTATGTTATTTTGCTATTGTATGTGGATGACATGTTAGTTGCAGGTACAAATATGCAAGATATAAACATGCTCAAGAAGAAGTTGTCTAAATCCTTTCCCATGAAGGATTTGGGAGAAGCCAAAAAAATCCTTGGTATGAGGATAACAAGAGACAAGGAGAGTCACACTCTGAAATTATCACAAGCAAAATACATTGAAAAAGTGCTTAAGAGATTCAACATGAACAATGCAATGTCTGTTGCTACTCCATTGGCAAAGCATTTCAAAATCACCAAAGATTTGTGTCCCAAAACACAAAATGAACAAGAGCATATGGCTAAGGTTCCCTATGCATCAGCGGTTGGAAGATTGATGTATGCAATGGTTTGTACAAGACCAGACATTTCCCATGCAGTGGGAGTAGTGAGTAGATTTATGAGTAATCTGGGAAAAGGACATTGGCAAGCGGTAAAATGGATACTCAGGTATTTGAGAGTAACTTCAAATTATTCTTTGAATTTTGGAGGCTCTAATATATGCTTGAAAGGTTTTGTAGATTCCGATATGGCGAGGTGATCTTGATGGTGGAAGGAGCACTACCGGCTACATCTTTACTATAGGAGGAGGAGCGGTTAGTTGGATTTCTAAACTCCAACATGTAGTTGCCCTTTCAACCACTGAAGCTGAATATGTTGCTGCTACAGAAGCAAGCAAAGATATGGTTTGGTTGCAAAGAATAATGGAAGAACTGGGGAAGAAGCAAGAGGATAATAGGTTGTGGAGTGATATCCAGAGTGTTATACACCTTGCGAAGAATTCGACATTCCATTCAAAAACTAAACACATCAAACTCAGGTATCATTTCATTAGATCAGTAGTGGAAGATGGATCTTTGAAATTAGGGAAATTTCACACATCACAAAATCCTGCCGACATGCTTACAAAAGTGGTGTAAAGAGAAAAGTTGAGCTTTTGCTCAACTTCAGTTGGCCTTAAGGAATAAGAGGCCATGATGAGAATTTTTCAGTCCTTGGTTGCAGTATGGTGCAATGGAATTAGTCTCCAAGTGGGAGATTGTTAGGAATGGAGCCTAATTATGAGGAGGATAAACAGATAAAGTTTCTAGATTTACTGCAGGACGGGCAGGGAAAGTTTCTAGATTTACAATCTGTTAGTCTACCGAGAGAAAGTTTTGGGATTTACAACAGGACAGCCAGGGAAATTTTTTTTGTTTTTATCCCAAAATTAGATGCTGGGAACTCAGTGTTAATCTTGAATGTATTAAGAAAAGCAGTTTGTTTTTTTGTTTTTTTCTTATATATAGTTGTGAGGAAAAACAGAGAATACTATGACAATGAAAAGTACTGTGTTGATTCCTCCTTGTAAATATAGAGAGGAAATTACAGCATATGTTTTGTGTAGGTTGTAACCCTCTATTGCTTGGATTGAGAAAGAAAGGACTAAAAATTCTCTGTGGATGTAACCCACATTGGGTGAACCATGTTAAAATCGTTGTCTCTTCTGTTGTGTGTTTGTTTTATTTTTTTAATTCTGCTATTAAAGTTTGAAACACTATAATTGCTTTTCTATATTTTATATAGTAATTTACTCTAACACCTAGGGTTCTTCGGTTACAAGAAAACTCCATAAGGTATTACCATTACTCACTCCAAGGATTCCCATCCTAGGAATACCTTCACTTCAACTAAACTCTCTAGGCTTCTACGTGACCTAGCTTCATACCCGACCCTAATAGTATTCCTACGATGTTGTAGTCAAATAATTTCGTTTGTCCAAAGAACAAACCTAACATGCATGTTGCTCGGTAGCTAGTGAGGGTTAGCCCTTCTGTAGACATCGTGTAATGTGGATAAAAGGGGTTTTGGGTGTCCTTGAGCTAGGTGTCGATAGATATTTGGAAGTCTCTACTTTATCCTCCACATGTCCCATTCTAATTTGTTTTCCAACAACCCTTGCACATAGTAAATCGAGATAAGAGGTTCATGGTTGTATTTACACTTCGGGGATGGGCAGAGAGGTTGAAGACAGGAATCTGCAAGACATCATGAATTCGACGACAAGTCAGTTTCTACAGGATAGCGAATCCTGGCTCCCAACAAAGGTCCTTGGAAGAACATGTATAATCTCTACGCCCCAGTAAAGGTATATAGTGGAAGATGTATTTCAAACTGAGATATCCGGTGGACCGAGAGTTTATCCTTCCTAGGTTTCTTCCATAGAGACACCCTGCATTCTCATCACAAGGATCCCTTCGGATAACGGGGATAGCGGTTTGAGACTTCTACAGAGAATATTTCATAGAAACCTTAGCACAAATTGGGCATGAGGAAATTCCCATGAAATCGTTGGTAATTCACAAATGTAGTGATTTGTTGTTGGAACTCTTCAAACATAGGTACGATCATGCTTGACCTATCGACAAAGAAAACTCTTCTTCCTAAGAGATACTAACCCTGAGTATAGTGATTTGTTGTTGGAACTCTTCAAACATAGGTACGATCATGCTTGACCTATCGACAAAGAAAACTCTTCTTCCTAAGAGATACTAACCCTGAGTATTGACAGTAGATTGGAATTTTCTCATATCAATGTTTAAAGAATTGGGCATTCGAGGTTTGTATTGGTTAGAGGCATAAAATTTACAAAATATCTCTAGGGTTTTAATCACAGTGTCTCATAGCATGACTAGGATGCAGGAAACCATTCAAATCGCTATGCGACGCATCAATGTAGTAGTTTGATTATGTTCGTGGTCAACCACTATCTGCCAAAATGGTAAAATTAATCCCCATTCCTATGTTTCAAAAGGCTTCAATGGAAGAAGTGTGGAAGTGCATCCCACATGTGCTGTGTTGGGGCCTTACGCATGATATAAGCACATTTATATTAAATAAATAGCAACCACCAATCCACCAGCGGTGGTCATTGGTGGTGATGAATGACTTGTGGGTGGTCAACTTGTTTGAATACAAGAAGTATGCGCTCTACACTGTGCACGGGCTAAGCCTAAGCTCTTCTAGTTGTGAGTACGTTGTCCAACAACCCTCAAACTAGTGATAATATTTATCTATTAAGTTCCATATGACTTTATTGAAAGACTATAAACCCTCTAATAGTAAGTATAATTATCAACACATATAAAATCCATAATGTTATGCATGTGGTAAGCTTCTAACAAGCTTTCACTGGACATTATAACCCTTAAAATTGTAATGCTATAAACATATTTAAAATAAAATACAAGCTTTCTAACAACAGAATGAATTCATCACAATGAAACATTCTTCAACAAGTGAAACAAGCAATCACCAACCTCAAAAATGGGATGATCTCTCTTAAGCATCTCCTTGCTAGGCTCCATCCACCCTTCCATTATTGCCTCCTTCATCAACTAGGACCTCAATAATCGTTCATTAGTCATGGCCAAATGCCCATAGTAAAATATCAAAGGACTTCTAGTTTCTGATTCACCCCATGGGTGAATAGCATACTCCCTAGTCCTTCCCTAGTTCCTAGATCTTCTTCACTCTAACTAGGAGATATTTCAAGTCTTCTAGTTTCTGATTCACCCCATGGGTGAAGAGCATACTCCCTAGACCATTAAGACTCCTAGAACCTAGATCTTAGATAGCCATTTCATCCCAAAATGACTTCTATTTATAGGTAAATTCTCCCCTCATGGGCCAAATAGTGGTCACATTATAATATTATTAAAAAAATGCTTTGGCCCCTTTATGACCTCATCATGTCCTTCAATGGTTCTCTAGGGATGAGATGAATGTCAAAGTTCCTACTGTTGAGGCATAAGATAGTTACAAGGGTGGAACTATTCTTGATAAGTTATGAGATTCCCACCAATATCAGGTATCCACATGAGTACTTCCCAAAAGGTAGGGGTGACCCATGAGTTATTTAAAAATTCATTGATCTTTTTTAGGCCCTTCCACCTTGGGTCCACTAAATCTACACAAGATTTATTATATGGTTATAATTTTTTTTTGTAAAAGATAATTCTTAAAATTTATCTTTTACTAGACCCCAGAAATAGCTTTCCATTATTGCCTTCTTCATTAACTAGGACCTCAATAATTGTTCACTAGTCATGGCCAAATGCCCATAGTAAAATATCAAAGGACTTCTAGGCTCCATCCACCCTTCCATTATTGCCTTCTTCATTAACTAGGACCTCAATAATCGTTCACTAGTCATGGCCAAATGCCCATAGTAAAATCTCAAAGGACTTCTAGTTTCTGATTCACCCCATGGGTGAAGAGCATACTCCCTAGTCTTTCCCTAGTTCCTAGATCTTCCTCACTCTAACTAGGAGATATTTCAAGTCTTCTAGTTTCTGATTCACCCCATGGGTGAAGAGCATACTCCCTAGACCATTAAGACTCCTAGAACCTAGATCTTAGATAGCCATTTCATCCCAAAATGACTTCTATTTATAGGTAAATTCTCCCCTCATGGGCCAAATAGTGGTCACATTATAATATTATTAAAAAAATGCTTTGGCCCCTTTATGACCTCATCATGTCCTTCAATGGTTCTCTAGGGATGAGATGAATGTCAAAGTTCCTACTGTTGAGGCATAAGATAGTTACAAGGGTGGAACTATTCTTGATAAGTTAGGAGATTCCCACCAATATTAGGTATCCACATGAGTACTTCCCAAAAGGTAGGGGTGACCCATGAGTTATTTAAAAATTCATTGATCTTTTTTAGGCCCTTCCACCTTGGGTCCACTAAATCTGCACAAGATTTATTAGATGGTTATAATTTTTTTTTGTAAAAGATAATTCCTAAAATTTATCTTTTACTAGACCCCAGAAATAGCCTTTAAATAATTAATATTTCTTATCCCTTATAAAATTATTTTATTAGAATTTGTGTAGGGTTCTTTAGGGTCATGCCCCTTCTATTAGGCATTAATTGACCCTCCAAGATCAATTAAAATTCTTTAAATAAGGTAGGAGGGTGACGGGTCATGACATACACCCCCCTTAGATTAAACACATTCCTTTGTGTTTGAACTTCTTCCTTATAAAAGCACATTTGTCTAGCAAAATCTAACATTTTGCTGCTTTACAATCAGTTCTTCTCTCATCCAGTAGTTCAATCTTGATAAAAGCTCTATCTTCCATCCAAGCAGGTACCTAGACCTGTAAAAATGCAAAATATCAGCACTATCATGTTCTTGTAAACAATATAACATCCATATTGTATATCAACAAGTATTGAAATCATCATCAATACACAATATTAACACAAAACTACAGTTTTAACTCATTTCAAATTGCATCAACAATTGATCTAGAGAACTGTAGTATTAGAATTTTACAAAATGATGTTACAACGATATCATGAAATTATGCATTTGTACCTTACTAGACATAAAAATTCTTGTTAGTTTTATAAAAAATCCCACCAAGGAGTGTCACAGTATAATTTGGTTAATCTTTGGCACAAATTAACCTAATAAAATGAAATGCTACAAAGATACAACATAATTTCATAATCTCAATTCAGGATATTTACTTTTATCCTAATATGTATTTTAATGCCAGAGCATCCACCCAGATATCCCCTGCTTTATATCATCATGGAGAAGTCCCATACCTTCTCCAAGAATGGACACCAATCCATTCTTCAAATTCATTTAGTGTTCTTCTATAAGTTTGTTTTACATACATAAGTTTTTCATGATAGAAGACACAATATTTCATTTTTATACCAAAAATATAGATATATTTCAAATGATTTTTGCTTACAATTGGCCAAACTTATTGGCATATTAATACATATAGTTTTCTAGGTTAGTGGTTTTGGATCTCAAGGTTGTTCTTCCTCGGATATTTCATTCGTTAGTTCCCTAACTATATTTCTAGTTTGAGAGTCTATTGGAGAAACTACTCGAGGAGTGGCTTGACCAGTTTCCTAAGTTGTATTCTCCTGTTCATGTTGCCCTGCAGTCGCTGGTTTTACTGGAAGAAGTAAACCATGGCTTATAATTGCATCCATACAGGAATTCAAGAATGCAGCTCGGTATATATTTCTTTCATCACGTAATTGTGCATTCTATGCTTGCAAGGATGTCCTAACTGTATCTCTCCAGTAGCGTATTTGTGTTAACTCCAATTGAATCCTTTCTCGCTCTAAGATGGCAGCTTCCCTTTCAGTATCCAACTAAAACCTTTGTTGTGCCCATTTATCTACTAACTTCAACTGTTGAATTTCTAATAGTCGAATTTATTTCTTTAGCGCATCCACCTCATGTTGCGCTTCCCTCATAGGTTCCTCTTTTTTTAGGCTGGAGGGTTCGACTCCTGTATCCAACCATTGGCGCACACATATTTTGAAAGGTTCTTTCTCGTTTCTCTTCCTATAAGAGTGTCCCACCTCTATAACTTTAGCTATTTCTCTACAGCTGCTTTCCTCACTAGAATATTCCTCTTGGAGTTACCGCTGAGCGGTCCACCAAATATTGTATTCAGGGGTTGTACCCACATCATCCTCCTTAGGTGTCCATATAGCTTCATCTGGTTCTGAAGCTGGTGGTTCTATTGGTGGAGGTATCATGGTTGTTCTCCTCTTTCTTGTGTAAACCATGGACAGGTCTAGTATTCATTGTATAATATCAAATTGTTGTAGTACCCAAGTATATTTAAAATACTCATATTGCATACTGGTGCGTCTGATCAACCATCTTGCTCGTCTTACCTGAATGAGTTGAACACCATCTTCTGCCCAAACTGGGCCTAAACTCCAAGATCTCCAAATAACATCACGGGGTTGTAGATTCTCCCAAATAGATCGAAATTTCTCTTTATTTCCTTCAATTGATCTACGGTTAGACCATTCCTTTTTTTGTTGCCATATTAACGCATAGGGCATCTCCGAACCCATAAATTGGTGTGCATCATAAGGTAGCCCTTGGGTTATGGCCACTGCTAGGTGCTCCCATGCCCAAACTTGTAGTAAAGTGTTGCAGTTCAATACATTTTTCATCATTGTTTTTAAATCAAACAACTCTCTATAGGTTTGGGCCAATAATGTCGGTGTCCATGCATATATTATTGACTCTTCCATTATGTCTTGCATGATTCCCAATAAATTCCAAGGGAAGCATGCACTTCTTGATTTGGGTAGAATGACACCCGATATGAGTCCTTTATTACCGCATGTTTACGTGACAGTCTACCCTACACATAGTGAAGTTCATGCTCTACACGCCCCCTATCGATGCTTACATTCCTCCGGTCTGCTCTAAACACTCTTTCCAGAATATTCCCCATTTTTGCTTCATTAGTAGTGGTTACTGCACGTCCTTCTACCAGTATCCAGTATATTCTATATACGTCCTCCAACGTGACAGTCATTTCTCCTATGGGTAACTGAAATGTTCCTTTATCAGGATCCCATATTTCTACTAGGGTAGATATATAACATCTTTCTATGTGTATTGGCTCTAATCAAGTCGCTCCCTCAAAACCTATTTTTTTCAACCATTGTCAGTCGCTTACATCTAGTCTATCTATGGAACTCTGAAAGATCATCTTCATAGGATATATTGCTCTAATGATCTTTAATGGCCGAATTGCTGATGCTTCGGTAGGATTGCCACTGTCGATTCTAAAATTTTTAGAAGTCATAGGTCAGAGAGTATGTACCAACAGATTGGCTAACAAGAGTAAGATAATTACGAGACACACTATAATGTTTGTCCTCGAGATCACTAGTATTAATAGGGTGAAACCTATACGAGCAATATGATATTTATTGCCATGAATAGTGCTTAGGGTATTTATATTACCTAAAACTAAGATAAATTCTACACTATTTACTCCATTTTGCGATGTTGGGATTTTATTCTAGTTTTATTTGTTGGATAGTACTTCGAGGTCCAATTATTTTCATAGATTTGCAGATCCATCAAATTGAATTATTGGGTTCTCCTCCAATTCTCGAGGGAGTAACCTTCTTTCACATCATCATAACCCACTTGTCCTTAGTTTGCATTGACCCTTCAAAGTCTCCAATGGATGATTTTGTACCTTGCTTCTCTGTTGGTAAACACGTCTATCGCATGATACGATTGTTGTAAAGTGTACCTTTACGAACTTTATGACCACAAGGTAAGGTTATAGCTAAATCATACCAACTCGGTTTGATTTACTTATAACTTCGATGTTTGGTTTATTGTCGATTTCATGTATGCAGTTTTTTTTTGTGCCTTAAACCACCATAGAAGATCTACTTTCTAAACTTCTTATAATTTTAGTACCACATATATGACATAGTGGATAATTCCTAGTTTAAATAACTTATCACCCCATACTACTTTCAACCACCACCCGGGTGGTCGGGTGCATACTTTTAGGAATAATTAGGCGGAGCTGCATGTGGCGGTGACACTTGGGATTCTAAGGCTTACTTGATGGAGTTTCCTAATTCTCATATTTGGGGGGCCTTCCTTGCTCTCCTCCAACATAGCGAGGTTTCCAGTTCTAGTGTTGTTATTGGGCAACTTCTTCCGCCATTACACCTTAGCTTCTGATTGGGAAAATTCCAAAGTGTATTGTAACATTGATCAAATAAATAAAATATTGTTTTATTTAAACTTCCACCAGTTAAATTTATGTGTGTATATCTCCTAAGGTTTCACTTTCAATTATGACTATAGTCATTGTCCAAATTGGTTGGAAAATTATAATTTTCAAGTGAATCCTTAGTAAATATGAACCTTGACTCCTTACACAGTAAGTCTCAAAGATTTATATGCTGAGTAGTTTCCAAAAAAAGTCTAAGGTACACTGCTTAGTTGTACCTTTGAGAGTAAGGAACTTTTAGAGGCTACCCGATGCATAGTTGAGTGATAAAAAGATGTAGGTCCATCGAGGTAGACACGAGCACAAGTTTGGATAGAGAGGATGGTAGTTGGTAGGACGATCATCATAATATCTAGCTTAGGAGGAAGGGGGACATTAGGGGGTACCCCCATAGTGGAGGTCTGGTCAAATAGGATAATGGAATGTGCCTCTACTACGACAGCAATAGGACCTAGCAGGACCATAGGTTAAGATGATCAAAGGGATGTGGAGGCATTGTAGGCCATGCTAGCAACCATGCAAAGGGATATGGATATACTTTGAGAGGATAGGTCTAAGAGGCTAGAGGAGTTGTAAGGAGCCTTGAACACAATAACTCTCAAAGTAGGATCAGACCCTTGTTGCATAGGTAACAATAACATCAAAGAGAGACATGATGAGGGTGGAGGTAGACCACCTTAAGGAAGAGATGGGCTAACTTAATCATGAGTGACAATAGGCCTAGGCAGAGGGGATGGCTATCATCATTGGTATCTAATAAGAAGAGGAGATATAACTATTGTAGGAGGAGCTACAGAGGGAAAGGGAGAACTTATAGGCATTTATGCAGAGGGAGAACTACTACTAGATGATGTAGTACCAAGTAGTACCTGTAGAGTAGAGGTTTCCTCCATAATCCTCTTTATCGTAGATATAGTTATTCTTGTGGTTCATGAACATACCTCCACCAAGACCATATCGAGTAGGTAGGATAGGGGAGTCTAGCTCATAGGTCTAGGGTAAGTATCGAGATGACATGCCAATTTTGAGTATGGCATGCATCCTTGGAGTGATACCTATAAGGATGTGTGCTTGAAAATGGTCTAAGTGGAGGCTGACACTCGTTGGTGACCATGAAGCTATCCTATATGGGGTGTAGTTCTCATTGATCCAAAATGAGTGTAATCCAATAGGGGTGTTATGCATACAAATGGTCAAAATAAGTGTAACCCAATAGGGATGTTTGCTCTTTGAAGAAAATAATATGATTGAAAACATCCCACCATGTACAATTCTCGATAAATCCACTAGGAGTCGAGGTGACCGTGGGGCTATTATGATTCTCTACACCTAGGGCTTAGGGGGATCAAAGGGTTCAAAAAGAATGATTTAAGGACTCGCTCCAAGTCTAGGATGAAAGGTTTGATGTATTTATTTGAGCAAGCACCTAAGTTTGGTCTTGACTAAGATCTAAGCTAGAAATAATTAATGAACAGTGCAGGCCAAAAAATGATGCAAGCAAACAAGAAGCTATTCCTAGAATGATTCTTTGGTTGAATGAGGACTATCCCTAATTTTGCAAGAAAGTAAATATTGTATTCTTTTCAATTAACAAACCAAAATAATACACAAACAAGATTAGCCTAAATGCAAACTATATGCTTTTTCTCTTTCGATGCCTAGAAATAAAATCAAAATGCCTTCTTTTTCTTATGATCTAAATCTAGAAATGAACAAAAATGGACACAGACTCACAAAAAATAGCCTAACAGATCTATCATAGTACTTACTTGATCCGATGGTTGATCCTAGCCAAATTTGTGCCCTATAAATCAATGATCGCGAACTCGATCAATACTTTCAAAAAAACTTCAAAACTTCAAAAAACTTTATTGATGTTTAGGGGTCTGCTTAGGCCATTATGTGACTAAGCTTGGAGGTGCAACAGTGAAGCCCCCTTGGTCCTTTTAGCTGATCTTTCAAAAATTAAAATGATTGTTAACCTTTGGAAACAAGCAAAAATAAGATATCATAGTATGAAAAAGTAAAAACAAAGTGCAAACAAGATTAACCCAAATGCAAACTATATGCTTTTTCTCTTTCGATGGCTACAAATAAAATCAAAATGCCTTCTTTTATTATGATCTAAATCTATAAATGAATAAAAATGGACACAAGCTCACAACATATAGCCTAACATATCTATCAGAGTACTTACTTGATTCGATGGTTGATCCTAGCCAAATTCGTGCCCTGTAAAACAATGATCGTGAACTCGATCAATACTTTCAAAAAAAATTCAAAACTTCGAAAACCTTTATTAGTGTTTAGGGTTCTGCTTAGGTCGTTATGTGACTAAGCTTGGAGGTCCAACAATCAAGCCCCCTTGGTTCTTTTAGTTGATCTTTCAAAAATGAGAATGATTGTTGACCTTTGGAAACAAGCAAAAACAAGATATGATAGTATGAAACAATAAAAACAAAGTGAAAATAAAATGTATGCAATGGAAAACAAGTATGCAAAATATGACCTAGGGTTTTGGGAGCAAAAATTTGCCCCCAAGCTACTATAACCAAATTTACACCCTGTAATTAACGGGTGCAAATTCAAAAATAGAGAAGAAAACCAAATCCAGACCTCATAAGGGAGGAACGTAAATTTACATTAAAATACTTAAAAGTCAATCTATGAATGCTAAATGTAATTAATTACTAAAATTAATGATTTAAAGAACTAATAATACATAGAGAAAACTTGATAAGCCTATGAAGGAAGCAAGAGTAAAGGCAACAACCAATATGGAAGACCTCTCCTCCTTCTCTAGAAGACAAATGATGTGCTCAATCTGTCATCAAGGCTTCTCCACTTGCTCATCCAAATTTTATCTCTTTACTCTTTGAATAGTGGATTGAAGACAAGTAATAAAGTTGAAGCTTGGAAGGCTTTGGAAGGGTTAAAAATATGCAAACAATTGAAATGGAATACAGTATCGATGGAAGGTGATTCACTAATAGTAATAAATGTAATTTTGAGTAAATCAAAGGTTCTATGGAACATACAAGAGAGAATTGTGAAAATACAAGACCTTACTATAGAGTTTGAAGAAATCAAGTTTACACATAAAGCAAACAAATATGCAAATAAGCTAGCCAATAGAGGATTTTTAATTGAGGATCATGAAGTTATATTATTTATTCCTTAGTTAGAGGAATTAGTAAGTTTAGCTGAAGTTGACAAGAAAACGTTGATTGCCTGAATCAAATAATGATTAAGATTTATTTTAATGTTTTCCATCGGTAATATTTGCTTCATTCTATAACATTAATGTGTTTTCATATAAATTATTTGTTATAATTTTGTGGTTGTATTATGCTTCATGAAGAAAACTAGCATTCCAAATCTGGTAAAGCAGATGATAATAGTGCAATGTTTCAAAAATATTATTCTCTTAAGATGCAATACATAAATAGGATAGATGGAGTTTCGGTACTGTGAAGATTGTTATAGGAAAATATCAAGAAGAAGGATGTTGAATTCTAAAATGTTTGTACTCACACAAAAAATTAAAGAAAATCCAAAAAAATAAAAATAAAAAATTCACACATTTAATAAAAATTGAAGTAGATATATTATAATAATTCAATTGAGATAAGATTTTTTTAAAAAATTATAATTTATCACTGATAGAAGACCCATTATAACCCTTATGCCTTGACATGGCTTCAATAGTTTATATAGTTTATATGAAAAAAAAAAAAAACTTAAATTTTTTAAAATATATATTTTTCACTTTGAAGTCTTCAATTTTAACCACATAAAATCTTTTAAAGTTAATTTTATAAATTAAAATTTTAAATTTAACTGTACTTGTACTAAAAATCTAACGACAACACCCTTTAAAAACCCCTTCTTACCACCAATCCAAAAAAACTAACTACATCTGCTCATGTAGAGGAGTTGGAGAGCAAGTGGGTAGTTAAAACTCCCCATTTATCGAGAGGCCCAGGTTCAAATCTCTCCCCTCACATGCTGCCGATATGTTGTATATAAAAGATTCCTCATCGAAAAAAAAAAAAAAAAAAACTAACTACAATATTACTAACCACTTCTTTTCTATAAAAACGTTTTGTTGGTTTGTTTATTTATTTTTATATTTTTCCTCTATAGCCGGGTTGCAAAAACAAAACGCTCCACCCTTTCGCTAAACGTCCCTCCATTTGAACGCTTCGCAAAACAGCATATATCTGCATTGCATTTGATAATGCCCATATAAATAAAAACAAGTAACATCTGTCTCATTTGCACACGTCGAGACGGGAATTCTCTGCCTTCAAAAGCATCAGAATTCCCGCTCTCGAAATCACTGTAACATATAAAATTCCCCACGTTCATCAAGTCCTAAAACTGCCTGATTTTATACGATCCTAACCTCTACATTTGATCTTTTTTCAATTTTTTTTAGATTAGTTAATAGCGATAGATTGTTTGTTGGTGGGTTGTCTTTATTTAATTTATTAAACAGTTAAGATCCTGTTAACTTCTTCTTTACCCAACAAATTTACTAATTTAATTAAAATCCTATTAACTTTATCTAAACTAAAAAAAACTTTTGATTTAGTTCAGTGATCACCAAACCATCACAAAACAGCTGGACCAGATCCCCTCTCCTCTAAAACAAAACAAAAAAACACACAAAATCAAAGGAATTAATGAATGCTTTTCTACAACTGGCCTCAAGGGAGCTGCAGGACACCCTCTGCATTAACAATATCTATGACGACGAAGAAGATAATGTGAAAAATTCGTTGCTTCCACCGCAGTCAGAGAAACACAAGGGTAAGAAAACACTTGTGCTGGACCTGGACGAAACCCTGGTTCACTGCTCCTACGAACCAATGCCCGGCTTCGACTCGGAGCTCCAGATAGAAATAAACAACCGGCCCCGGGTCATATGGGTGTTCAAGCGGCCGGGGGTCGAGGCCTTCCTCGAGGCGGCGGCGGAGAACTTCGAGGTCGTTGTGTTCACCGCCAGCGCCCAGCATTACGCGGACCCGGTGATCGACGACCTCGACGGGCGCCACGTGGTAAGTCACCGGCTGTACCGGGACTCGTGCACACCCTTTCTCGGCGGTTTCGTGAAGGACCTGTCTCGCCTGGGAAGGGACTTGCGCCACGTCATCTTGGTGGACAACAATCCGCATTCGTCTTTGTTTCAGCCGACAAACGCGATTCACATCGCCGGTTTTGTTAACGACCCATGTGACCGGGAGCTCATGGATCTCATGAATCTCATGGACGTCCTCCCCTCCTTGGCCCGCATCAATGACGTCACCTGCGTGCTTGGCCTGGAAAGAGACCCATCTTTCCGAGCAATAAATACATAATTTTTTTTAAGTAAATAAATACATTATTGCAAGTTGTAACAATTTTTATGAGGGTATATATTTTATTTTTTATCAAATTTTTTATATTATATGAATATATAAGTTAAGTTAAATTTATACCTTTTATTTATGACCAATCATCTCTTCATTGAAACAAGAGTAAATTTTTTGAATTTATTATATCAATATTTTTATAAAAATTGTTCATAAAGATCATACAATTGGTTGTTTAGAAAAGTTTTATACCATAAACCAACATACTAATCCTAAAATTTATTATGTTAATATTTTTATAAAAATTGTCCACAAAGATTATACAATTGATTGGTGGAGAAGAATTTCATACCATAAGCCAAGATTCTAATCCTATAAATGAACTTTAACATTTTTGCTCATAGGATTTGAGGTAAATGATCAAGAACAAAGCTAAAATTTGAAATTTAAATTGAATGTTTTTTAAAACTCTAATTTAGGACAAATAGAGTATGGTTGTTACATGTAGCTTTCTATTATAATAATTGATACTCTTGAAATTCGAAAGAAAATTGTCCTAATTAAAAATTCGAAATAAAATTCGATACATATAACTAATATATTATATTATCATAAAACCATATATATATAATATATAATAAATATTTCAAATATAATATAAATGTTCGTCTAATTTAGGGTTTCAGTCACATGTTATAAGAAACGCATGCTAGTGGCCCATGCTTTGAGAAAATGCACGTCCAATGGCACTACTTTTGTAGGGCCTCAGTTGTCGACGACCACAGGAGGCTTCGTCATGAAACACTGAAAGTTGTCCTCTTTGCTTTTGGTCCGATCCGCTGATATCTTTGCGTCGTCCTTCTACCCGGGTGTTCTTCGACAAGGTCTCCTAGGTTGAGTTTTCTTTCTTTAAGCCTGGTTTCGCGTAGACAACAACATCTTCATTTAAGTTTGGATCCGAAGGAATTATAAATCCTCACCCCTTTCTCTGCTGCTTCAAATCGTGGGTCAAAGGAAAGGATGCCACCCTTACATGCACCTTCGCTCAGACTGAAACCCGAATTTAGGGTCTGTTCGTCGAATTTGTTCATCAAGATTTTAAATTCGACAAATTTTGAATTTCATGTTAAAAATCCGTCCAATTTGATAACTAATATTATTGTTAAGGACATGTAACTCTTATGCTTGAAAAACTTATTAAGGGACAAGCTATAATCTAGATTTAGACCTAACTAGTTTTATATTCTACACATATAAATATAGCTTACACTATACAAATATATATGGAAAAAGAAACGACCATTGATTCACGATGAATTTGGTACAAGTGATGGAGTGTAAGGAATTTCACATCATAAAATCAAATCCCATGGATGAATATTAACATTTTAAAGCTCAATAGTTTTGGGATAAACAATAAGAAGTGAGAAGATTTTCACTATAAACTAAGGTTCCAATATTATAAATGAACCTTAAAATTTTATATCAAATGACATGGGCTTAAGTGATTAAGAGCATGTCCTTTCAACACAATGATTGAATTTTGAATCTTGTAAAGTAAAATCTATGCAAAATTGTCAAGGACCTGACATAATTCAAGTGGGGTTTGTTTCAATCTCGCATTATCAAATAATTTTGTTTTTGATATGCAACTTATATGAAAATATCAACTCAAAAAACTATGAGCATGAAACAAGTAAAAAAAAATTAATTTAACAAGAAGTAAACATAGCCTATGACTGTCGAACTCTATTCAGCACCCAAAGTAATAAGACCCTGTTAGAATCTTTTATGCACTAGATCAACTATCGAACTTATTTCTATACTAGACCAATTATCGAACCATTTTTTGCACTCGAATTGGTAGTCGAACCATGTTTTACACTCAAATCGACATTCAGACCCTGTTTTGTATCTGAAGGGAGTGAAGGACCTAGTTCTGCACACGGATCGATATCCAAACCCTATTCTACATTCAAATGGATTTCTAAAGCAATTTTTGTACATGGACCAACATTCGAACCCTATTTTGCATTCGAAACGACTATTGGAGTCAAATTTGCACACAGACCAACATTCGAACCTTGTTTTGCATCTAGATGAACTACCAGAGCAAGTTCTACACCAAACTTAATGTTGAACCTCTTTTTCCAAACCATGTTTTACACTTAGACTGACATTCGAACCCTATTTTGCATCCGAAGGGAGTAAAGGACCTAGTTCTACACATGGATCGACATCCAAACCCTATTCTACATTCAAATGGATTGCTAAAGCAAGTTTTATACATGGACCAACATTCGAACCTTGTTTTGCATTTGGATGGACTATCAGAGCCAGATCTGCACATTGACCAACATTCAAACCTTGTTTTGCATCTCGATGAACTACCAGAGCAAGTTTTGCACAAGAATGACTATCGAACCTCTTTTTCCACCCGAACCTAGTTTTCCCATCCGAACAAATTGTTGAAAATTATTTTACATCTGAACAGTCTGCTAGACCTAGTTTTGGACTCGAAACGGTAGGCAACCCCTATTTTATACCCGAAAATATATTTGAATTATGTTATGCTTTCTCAACATGAATTAGGTATGTATTTTCTACAAACCAACCATTTGTTTATTCTAGTTACAATATTATCTTTAGGCCTAACAGAAGTAAGATCTCTTCAACATTTTATTAATTTTCTAAAAATGAAAAATATTTTCTTGACAAGTAAAATGTCACCTATTGGTGATGGAAATAAGAGGACCAAATCTTCTGCTGAAAAGAGTATCCTCAAATATTTTAGCCATATGTCGAAATCCAATGAGCCATTGACATCCGTGCAAATTCGAGGTACAAATAATTTTTGACTTCTAAACAGTTAGTTGTATATTCTGTAATTATTTTAAATATTGCTTTCTTCCTCAAATAGTTAATTCTCAATATGTGCATGATGATATGAATATTTTTTCTGTTTGTAAGTTTGTTTTGTTAAATCCAAAAATGATAAAGAATATTATTGTATGCTACTATGCAGAATACCTTGTTAACCTAATATGTTTCCACTTGAATATATTCCTCATCAAGAGATGACTTTTAACGAAAATTCTTGTAACAATGACATCAAACAAACACTTGAAGATATTCCTCAAAATGACATGCTAGTTGAAAATGAAAGCGATAAATCAAATACATTACAAACTTCTTATGAATCTTCAAGCAAAAATACTAAAAATAGAAAGACATCTAACTAGGCTATTAGAAGGGCATTTAAGGTTGAATGGACATAAAAATTTTCTTTTATAGAGCCAGTCTTGACTAGGAACAACAAAGTTGATCTAAAAGTATTTAGATGCAAAATTTGTAGTTGGAAACTAGGTAAGGATCACATGCTGCAAAATAAGATAGATACAATAGAAAAACATGTTGGCAAAGCTTATGCAAAAGTTACAGAAAGTGATGGTAAAATTAGTAAAGAAGTTAGGTGGAAGGATGCATCAGAATGTATGCATGTTAGATATGCAATAGAATATGGCAATCAATTGAAGCAACAACAATATCTTGTTGAGAAAGATAGAACGATTGAAGCCCAATTTCATAAAATTCATAAGATCACTTTAGATTCAAATTAGTTTACAGTTTGTTGTTGTAAATAGTATTCTAAAAAAGGTAGACCCATGTTTAATTTTATTGATTTTAAGAACCTATTTCAACTAGTTGATGTGCAAAATCTTCCTAGTCCCCATTGGTTATATCAAAGTGGTTGGTAAATGGTAAAATACCTATCATTAGTTGAGAAGAAGGACCTGAGAGAAAAAGTAAAACTTACCAGATTCATTTCACTTTCTATTGATGAGGTGATGATTGTGGATAACACATCCTAGATTTGCATGCATGTGTACACATTTTAAAATCATGTAAGGCAACCTAGTTTGCTAGGATTACATAATATGGTGGAAATTTCAAATGTAAAAAACATCTATAATGTTGTTGTAACTAGTTTAAGGTATTAGAATTAATGATATAGACATAGCCACAAAGTTAATATGTGTTGGAGTTGACGATGCTTCTATAATGCAAAGGTACATGAATGATCTTTGTTTTCGACACCAAACCTCAGTTACTCTATTCATGATACATATTCATTGCTTGGATAATAGAGTGAATATTGCATATAAAATCGTGAGCAATTTCAAAAATGTTGCAAGAGTCGAAGACCTCATTCGTAAAATACATTCTTATTTTTTTGCAGTCCAAAAAGGTTTGGAGAGTTTCAACAGTTTGTACTAGGAGTTACAGAAGGAAAAAATTGTTAAAATATGTGGATACAAGGTGGATTTCATTGTATCAACCTACACACAAAGTTTTTACAGAATATCAATCTTTAACAAGGTTTATGTACGTAAATCATAGGGTAGTTGATAAGGCAAAAGATTTGATGTTTCGATGTTCCATTTGACTGACTTGGAAACCATTTTAACATTATGTGGTATTCTTCCAATGTTACAAGAAATGAACAGATTGATTAAAATTGCACAAGAGAGATCCATCTATATCATTGATTTCATAAGGATGAGAAAGCAAATTTGTACGATTATTTATAGGTTATATGTTTCCAAAGCAGATTTTACAGATCCCTTTTTTGATAGGTGGAATACATTGGCATGCATGAACAATTCAAAAAACATTTTTAAATTTGACATCAATGATCATCTTTGTATTGATGTTCATGGAAATATGATACCTCTATATTGTTATGAAAGGTAGTCAAGTATAGTTATGGACAATATTAAACAAGTTCGTCTAACACACAATAGATTTGAAGTTGTTTTACACAATACTAAAAAAAATATTAAAAGTAGCAGAATCATTGATAAGTGAGATAAGAGATCAGTTTCAAAGATATGAGTTGTTTGAGGCTATGGATGTGGTTAGCCCTTTATTTTGGGGTCCTTGTATTGACTACAATTCTACACGAGTTTTTTATTAAATATATGGGCATCCTTATTAAGCATTTCGGTAAAAATATGGAATTCAATGGTGTTGAAATCAAAGGTATACTCAACAAAGATATTTTAAAACAATAGTCTTCCCATTTTGGAAGAACAATGGTTGAGCAAATATCACTTTTGAGTAACATTCAAGAGATTGGTTTCATTGCACGTTTGTGGCAAAAATTGTATCCAAGTAGTGTCTTACAATATATGATTAGTGAATACTTTTGTTTATATGAATTATGTCAAACAATGATTTTGGGATCTATGGAAGATGAGAGGGTTTTTAGTGCACTATATTTAGTTAAATCTAAGCTCCACAACAGGCTGGACAAAAATTTAAAATTTTATTTGAGAATTTATGTGTCATCGTATCAGCTGGACAAATTTCCCTATGACAAAGCATTGACATATTGGAAATAACTTGTGGGCAGAATGTGTACAACGAATATGAATGGTAAGAATGATAATGATGCTTTCAATTATTATATGGTGAAGACACAAATATTTGCTATGCTTAATAGTGATTTTGGACAAGTTGACAAGTGTTTGTTTTAGCTACCTAAATTGTAATTATTTCAATATTTCACAACAATGATAAATTTTATTTTATTTGTTATCATATTTCACAATATTATTTCCGATTTATAAGATTTCAAAAAAACTGTTTATTCATAAATTATATGTTTTATATCACACTGTTATTTTAAAAATTGTATGCTTTATATCACAATGTGATTTTAAAATTATATGTTTTATATCACATTGTTATTTTAAAAATTATTTGTTTTATATTATAGTGTCTCAACTACCTTCATTGATAAATCGTTATGTTTTATATCATAGTATTGTTGATGTTTGAATATTGGTATTTTTTTGTTTTACTTTGCAAATAACTATTAACCAACAATAATATTTATTTTGTTGTTTGATATAAACATAGTAAATAATATTGGATAGACATAAACTAAAAAGCAACACAAAATTATAAATGCAAACAACCTTTGAATGATGGAAGACACAAAATTAGTAAATATTTTTTTTATTAATTCTAATAGAAATATATTACATTGTACAAAATTGTTGATTGCATTCAACTTGAAAATATTTCACATTTTGTTAAATATCTTATTGGGGGTTTACCACCTCAATTTCTCTTGGAGTTGCCTTTTATTTTACTTTATGTCCTTCCATGACACCCTATGTTTGTAGTGCTCTAGATCTGACTAGGTTTTCTTGTACTTTCTCAATACTCCCCACCAATGTAGCTTCTTCTTGGTTTGGATCTTCGAGTACTGTTGGAAGAATTTCTTTTGCTTTTTGTTGCTTTAGTATGAGGTTTGGATATTTGTTGATTTTTCCCTAATATATCTTCTTAAACAATTATTATCCATCACTTTTGATTGCATTTTTTCTTCATTTCCATTGCATTTTTTAGAAATGTCTTCGTTGCCTTGATATTAACTTCCTTGCTCTTAAATTATCTTTTAAGTTATCAAAATTTGACTGCAAAAATAAAATGAAAACATAATTTAAAAGAGTTATATGAAAAAAATTTACTTGTTTTAACAAAATGCTAAAATATTACTATGAAAGAAAATTAAAACATAAAAAAACATTTTCTTACCTCAGCCACATCCCTTGCAGCCTCAGCGAGTGCAACACTTTTCTTATCAAAATCCCATTGGTTATAAAAAACTTGGGCTTCAACATTAATATTCTCTATTCTAGTAACCATAATATTTAAAACATCATCATCATACAAAACTTTTGACTTCACTGATCTTGATGTGGCCTGATCTAGCAAACCACCAAACTTTTCTATTTCATACTGAACCAAAGAAAAATTTGATTCTATTTTTTAAAAAAATTATATCAAGTGTTAATTTAATTTATAAGGACCTTGGCCCAATATTCCCTATCCTTAATAACTTCAAAATATCTAAGCACAACATATTTTATGGTTGCTTCAGTATTTTAAAACATTAAAACATTTTCATAAAAATTTACAATGTCAACCTCAGTTTGAGGATGAGGGTCGTTTCCTTTAGAAGATGGCAATGATGTCTACTCAACTATAGGGGCTTCTGTTTGTTGTGCTTCATGCTATGGATCTTGAAGCACATTTTTTGCCTTGAAGTTTAAAATGTTGCCCTACAATACAAAATCATCATCAAGTTGAATATTATCCAATCATGAGGTTGAAACTCCTTGTGCCTATGAAGTTGTGTGAAAAGTAAAATATGAGAACCCATGCCCAAAACTTGGTGCTACCTCCCACGATATTTATGAAAAATGTTTTTTTCCACCTCCAACCCGTATATGGCCTCTCATTTATGTAGGCTATCGTTGTTGTGGTGGAAGCGATGGCAGCATTTGACCTCTCATTTTTGTAGATTGTAGTTGAGAGGTACCTAAAAATAGTCAAAACAAATTTTCTAGAATTATTTAAAAAATAAAATAGAAAAAAAAAAACTTAATTGAAAGTAAATACACATTGATTTACCTGAGAACGATGAAATCTGTTGAATTTGGGTGTTTATGGGGTTGGGGTTGGTTGTACTAGATTCAACATGTATAGTTTGTGCAAACCTAGGTGCATGAGAACCCCGAGGAGAAGTAGCTTGCCTCAAACATTTATGTGGCCTCTGTAATGGTGACACTTATGATCCAGTGTCTTAAAAATCACCAGTTTATTCTAGCCTATGACCTCTCATGGTAGCACCTTGTTTATTCCTTATGGTGGTTGCCCTACTCTGCATTTAGATGAAAACAAAAATTAAAAAATGAAAACCTGCTAAAATATAAAATACTATTTGATGGTCAAAGATGGACTTATTACCTTCAATTCTTGGGGTGTCATGGCAATGGTTTGTAGTGTTGCATGCACTATAGTTGGTACAAGAGTATTTTTCAAATTATGAAAACTTTCATAATAGAGATACCCACAATGAGTTGTGTCTTGTTAGTTTGCAATTACATGCCATGCAACTTTTGCTCTAATTTGATCTAAAATATACATGCACTAGTCATACTTCTCATGCTTCTTATAGAAAAAAATATAGGCCAATGTCTAATACAAAATTTTTGATCTTCCATGCATAATCAGTATTGCCTGGAAGAACTCAATAATGGCCTTAAGAGTTGGATGTCAAACATCGATGATTGTTAACCCTCTTTTTGACTTAACAGTGGAAGCTACAAAAATATATGTATACCAATTTACAAATTTAAAAATTTGAATTCTAATAGAATCTAAGTAACAAGAATTATACCTTGCAACAATTTTGTACCAAGATGGTACGTTTTCTTGAGGTATGCTCTATCATCTACAGATAGTACGAGCTTTGTTGACACTAGAGGACAATCCATGAAAGAAATATCTATCAATATCTGAATGTTTGTAGGTGTGATTATGAACGAAAAATTTCTATTCTATAATTTCATGTTGATTGTGGCATGGTCATGGTCATAAGAAACTATGATAGTGTGCAGGAGGACTTTATCAGTTTTGAAATGGGGTATTGAAAGCAAGTTCATCAAACCTACATCATTTACCCATGAAAAGTTTGAACCTGGGGTTGTTAACAAATATGAAATTGCAATGCAAGAAAGGTTCTTAAATTTTGTAGTAGGGGTGGAAGGGGTGGCCATTTCTAGAAGTTGGAAGAAGGAGAAATTGGAATGATAAATTTACTAGGTAACAGTTCTCTCTGGTCGAGTGTAGTCGCAGAAAAGAAAACTAGAAAAATGATAGTTGATGTCCTTTTATAGATAGAATAGATAGGGTTGAAACGTGGCATAATGGTATTGGATATCCAATATGGATGACTAATAATGAGACACGTGGTATCCAATCCATAGTGGAACATTTCCAAGGTCGAACCATGTTTTGCACTTGATTCAAGATCAGAGCATGTTCTACAAATGGTTCAAATTCGAACCTTGTTCTCCATCCGATTCGACGCTAAACCATTATCTGCATTTAGTCCAAAGGTAGAACTTATTTTACACCCTATTTGAGGTTAGACCATTGAATGCACCTATTCCAAGGTCAAAACTTGTTCTGCACGCAATTCAAATTCGAACCTTATTCTGCATTCACTTCGAGGTCAGATCATTATCTACATTTGATCCAGAGTTGAACCTTATTTTACACCCTATCCAAATTTGGACCTTGTTTTGCACTCGTTCTGAAGTTGAACCTTGTTTTGCACCCTATCCAAGGTCGAACCATTATCTACATCCATTCTAAATCTGGATCCTATTTTACATCCTACCCATGGTCGGACTTTTTTTTGTACCAGATCAATTACTAGACCATTTTCTACATATGATCCATTATCGAACCATTTTCTGTACTCGTTCCAAGATCGGACCAGTTTCTACACTTGATCTGATATCGAACCATATTCTACACCCAGTCCGATACTGGACCATATTTTGCACCCGATCTGAGACCATACCATATTCTACATCTAGATCGAGAACATACCATGTTTTGTACCTGATTCGAGATCAAACTAGTTTTTGCACCCGATATGAGATCGAACCATATTTTGCACCTGAATTGAGAACAAACCATGTTCTGTACCTAATCCGAGATTGGACCATTTTCTACACCTAATTCAAGGCTAGATCATTTTTTGTAGTGACCCATGGTTGAATCTCGTTCTCCAGCCGATCTGGCCAAAACTTTCAAATTCACTAGTGTTTTATATTTTTTTGTGAAAAATAAGTTAATTTGCCATGTCCTCCTACATGAAGTTGGTCAGGATTTTCCAGTGTTTCAAAATGGATTCATCATTTGTTACAATTACATTTTGATTCTAACCTCTTATGCATAACCCTGAATAAAATGCATAAAATGTAAAAAGCAAGTTCATGAATTTTAGAGTGCAACACATGAAAAAAATACAATTATTACACCATAGCAAGGGTAGCATGCGATCATTCAACATATTATAAATTGAATAACATCAATGTCCATCCCATTTTTTTATTATAAAATTGATAAGTTAATGACAAGAAGGGGTAGTACCCAACAATCACACATTTATCAAACTAGAGGGCAGTTCCATTGATGGGATGCATAAAGACATACCAATTTCTTACAACCTTATAAGTACAAAGCATAATGTGGGTTTCACAAAGTGTAGCTCTAAATTCTCATAGCCAAAATATAGTTACAATCAAGGCCCTAAGCTCCCATTTATAGAAAAATTTACTCTTGAGTTACCTAGGGGGAAAATAATCACTCCTAGAAAAAGTAAATATTTGGGGAAAATTTTAGCAAAATGTTGCACCTCCAAATGTTGCATGCCTCTAATTATGAATATAATAGGATTAGAAGGCTCAAAAAATGCTTAATGTGCCAACAAATTCCAATATAGTCCACTTTTCAAGATATTTTTCTTACGATCTATGTCAATTTTCATGTTTGCACCTATTTGAGCAATTTGCTTGTATTTTACAAGCAAATTGGAACCCTTTATTGAATGAATCAATGCCATTTTTATGTGAATTGACATCTTTTTTTGAGTTAATCGACACCTTTTTCTAAGTGAATCGATACCTTTTGTTGAACAAATTTATGTCCTTTATGAATGAATTTCTCCCTTGAGTAAATCAGTCCATTTTGTTAGTGAATCGTTATTTCAATCTAATCAATCCATTTTGCAAGTGAATCACTTCATTTTACAAACAAAATGCTCCTTTGATCCAATATGTCCATGTTAGAGATAGGCAAATTTTATCAATTTTTTTGTTTTGTAATGTTGTTCCTAGGTTTACAAAATCCATTCTATTTGGTTAATTAATCAAAATTAGAAGGTAGTAACTAAAATACTACATTTATGACAACTTTACAAGGTGTCAATATCAATTGGCGAGAGATCCTAGATATTGCCTTTACCCTTGGTAGTGTGGATGGAATGGTAGGTGAAAATATGAAATATGATAGAGCAAACTAAACTGGATATAACATATGAAACAACCTTACATTTTGAATAGGTAAACATGTTGGTGACCCTACAATTGGGGTTGTGCTTACTTGAGGTGAGATGGTGCAATAGAGTAAATTAGGGGGATTAGAGACATGGGAGTAGAAGAAATAATAGAGGAAGATAAAATAGAGAGGGTAGTAGAATAAATAGGGTTGGAAAGAAAATGAATATGGTTGTTGAATATATGGTAGAAGTAATTTATACTTCTATATTACCGGCTTCCATTCTTTTCAATATTTTCCTTATTTCTTTATGAACCTTATTTTTTTGGAGCCCTTCTCTTTAGGGTTATATATCATTTATCTTTATTATTTTATCCTTCCTTTCCTTGAGACATAAAAGGTATTGTATGCTAAAATATTTTTACCAACCCTCGTGTCAACAATCATTTCTAATGTTAGATTGTTAACAAGGTTTGTCTTAGAATCTACCCTATCCATTGGGTTGTGGGATTAGAAAGAAGAAAAATCCTACTTACCCTAAAATAGTATATATATTGAACTTTGCCTTGCTATTATTGTATTTATAGGTTGAAATCTCATCTTATCAACTTTGTGGAAGATACCATTAGTCTTATAAATATCTTCAAAAAGTATTGGAAGAAAGGGATGTGAAGAAATGGGGACCTGAGTGTATCTTGTAAGATTTGTGCCCAAGTGAGATGGGGTTTTATATTTATTTGTATTTTTGGATGGAGAAGGGAATTTATAGAAACAATAAACTATCTCTCTAAGTGAAATATAGTCCCATTAACTAGCTTATAAAAATAAATGCCAACACGTTTTATACCAATCTTCCGGCTCAGGATTTTGTAACACCTATATAAACATAGTAAGTCAAATAGCATTAATGGTGAATATGGAGAGACTTTGTAAAGGAATATTTCTCATTTTATATCCTTATGGAGAAATTATAGAAAGTATATTTCTTCACTAAAATTATCAAACCTTTGAGTGGGTCATGTCATGATCTAGGAAGTCAAAAAAACCTTATTTTTTATCATTCCCTCTTGATATTCTTTTTGATGTTAATCATTTTGGAATTAGTATCTCTCTTTGATTTTTATAGCTTGTATGATCAAATTTGATGGTAAAAATATAGCTTGTATAACTAACTTTATGCAATTAGGTAAAACATCACTCAAAAACAATGATTCCTTTTGTTGTTGTTCCCAGACCAATTCAATGTCATCCTTCACAGCATCCAACTAGTGGGATACAAATTTCACCCTAGTTGTACTTCATAGGACTATAGGAAAGTGATCCATTTTTAGGATCATTGCCTCTCTATTACTTAGTGTAGCCATCTTATTTGGAACTACTTAAGCATTCAAGAGTCACAAGTGAATCCTTCTTTCTTTGTTATATAGGATCTACTTTTAGGCTTCTATCCTCAAAGTGGGATACTTCTTCACAAAAGGGGACCCATCAAGTTTCTTCAAACCCTACAAGCATAGCTTGCTCTAAGACAAAATTATATGTCTCAAATTTTGTCTTGGCTTTTTCTTCTAATTTATCTTCATCCTCCTATATAAATATCTCATATTCTAGTTATAGAATCTCTTCTACTTATGCTACAAGATTCTCTTCCTCAAAAGAGAAATCAAACATATCATATTTTAGGAGAGCAAATACTTCACCACCCTTTGATGATTTATGAGGATCACACATCATGACATATTGGATAGGTAATAACTTTCAACAACCTCAAGTGTCTCAAGTATTGCAACAAATTGAAACTCACATGGAACCTTAGGAACTTCATAGTCTTCTTCTAAAATTTCCTCATCAACAAAAAAATTGCTTTCATGAAATATGATTCACATGTATATTCCTTAGAATTTTTAGTGTCTCCTTCTTCTTCATATTTTATTCCACTTCTTTCTATTGCTCTTAAATGCTTGAATTCATCATTTGAGGGAGGCAGTGATGCTTGATAATATAATTGTATATTTTCCCTTGTTATATCCATATGTAGTAAATCCTCAAAATGGGACTCAAACAACTTGTATATTGGTTTTATTTATTCTTCCCTTGCAAACTCTTATCTTTTCCAAGAAAAAGTAAACACTTCACATTCTTCTACATAATATGATTCTATACCTAAGGATTAATTGATTCACAATTTTCTTTGTCCTTTACTTCTATTTTTGAACTCTCCTTGTGTTCTATGTTAGGTTCTTCATCCTAGCCTTCCCTTTCAAAGGATCATTTTACCTTTCATAGTTCTAGTTTGTTTATTATAGGAATATTTTTTTAGAAGCTTTCTTGTTATCTCTAGTTTCAACCCCTTGTTGATTAATGCATATGGTGTTCTCTTCAAATATTAATTCATCATTTATTTTTATAGAATTACATTGTTGATATTAGTTAGGTTTGGCATTAATAGTGGATCCTATAGTTGTTGGTACATGGTTAGAATAACTATGGGGATAATTTAGTCTATGATGGTGACCTATTGAGCCTAAAATTATTGATTATACTGAATAGTTTTAGAAGACCTAATGGCTCTAATGCACTATGTGGGATCATGTCTACCATCACAAAGAAGATATCATATTGAATTCATCTTCATATTGGTTTTAACCATGTGACTGAGTTTGAATTTCTCCTTAATTAATGTCTTACTGAGGCACCTAGTATTTTATCAATTACAAAGTCTTTGGGGCTACCAATTCTATGTTTGTTGTTATAGTTTCTTTATAGAATTATTTTGATTTACCAAATTCTTAATCACCTCCATTGTTTTTCTTATTGTAAAATTGTTGTTAGACTCATTACTTGAGTTAAATGGAGTAAGAAGGGTTAGAAGTTACAGCTAAAAGGCTATAATAGATTGCAAGTTTTATTCAAGGCGAGTAATGATGCATGGATATATAGAAGGATGAAAGTGTTATGTTGAGGATCAAAACAAGGTGAAATATTGGTTGTGGATCTAGGTATAGGCATATTCTAGGAAATTTGGGCTATATAGGCCATTGGTAGAGTAGGGGGTATCCTTCCTACTTGAATGAGAAACTTATTTGCTCTAGCCACTTCTTAAAATGTCATAACTAGTGTATGATATTTAGAATTACAAAATATTAAATCTAATTCATATTAGAAAGATTTGATGTAATATGGTAATGCTTATTATCTATTGGGTCCAATGTTTTATGGGATTAAGTTCACGGTCCTCAAGAATCTAGTATTAAAACCATGTATATCTTTTTGAGGAAGTCTTTAAATTGCACTTAATTAAAACAAAACAAAGTAATCATTTCTCATGTTACCAAATTTATTCATGAATGATTCCACTACTAATACCCAATTATGTTCTTTTATATGAGCATAAACAATTTTATGAGATGATCCAATGTCATATTTTTCCCATTCCCATCAAAGATGGGTGGTGATTTCATAGCTATTGAGGGAATAGGAGAATAGGTCACCAAATTTGGTAGTACTTGGTAGGTCCAATCAAAGAATTATCTTTGTGGCCTAAGAGGCACTCCTAGATTGTTCTATTAAGGAGATTGACTATATCATTATTTAGGATGGGGTACATTATATAACCATGAGGTAGATACAAAGGATATGGAGGATAAAAATATTGTATATATTGATAAACCTACTGTTGGTTTAGACGAAGTTGAATATTTTGTAGAAAATGTTGTTGAAATTGGGTGGTCTATAGGTATTGAGCTATTTGAGGATTTTAATTCCATAACACATTTTGTATTATCTAAGAACTCCCCCATGGTTGAACTGCCATAATATTATCTAAAGCCTAAAAATATTGAAGATAAGAGGAGATCTCATATGATTCCCCTCATTTAAGGGGTGGGGTTTGAGGTAGCACCCCCCAAAAAATTAAAAAAATTTAAGAAAATTGCTCACTTGGTTTTGCTAGAGTTTATAATGCAAATCATCATCTTCGATCCTCCAATGTATGTACCTACATAGTAAAAAATTTAGGATTAAAATCTATAAAAATAAAAAAATTATCAATTGAGAAATTTGCTTGCAATTTTGGACAATTTATTGTCAGAATTTATTTTTTAATAAACTATCATTCTAAGCAATTTGTCAAATTTTAAGCAAAACTAGGTTTGGACCTAAAAAATTAGGTGAACCACTCTAAACTAGACCTATAAAAGTGCAGGTCAATTTAAATGATTTGCTTGATAACTCAAGTTAATCACTTCTTGCAAAATCCCAAACTTTCCCAAAATTGAGTGAATCACTCACTTTCATGAGCAAATCGCTTATAGAATCAAAATTGGTGGAAAAAAATTGATTTTGAGCCAATCACTCTATCCATGACAAATGTGGTTTTGGGCATGAAATTTTAAATTTTAATCTACTCCATTTAATTTTAATCAAAAGAAAAAATCTTATTATATCTATCAATACTCAATTTATCAATTCAATTTTCCTTCTTATATATCATAATCAATCAATTCAATTCAAATATCAAATTTAATAAATCAATTCAATAATCAAATTTTCTTCTTATATCTCCCTTTTAAATTTAATGAATTCTCCAAATTTAATTCCCTTAAATTTTTAATTTATTAAACCATTCATTAAATTCTTCTTAAATAAAATTTAAATTAATTAATCCACTTTTTATAACTCTAAAAATAAATAATTAAATTAACCTTCTTATAAATCCTAAAATAAAAAACCTTTGAGGGATACCGTAGTGGTAAGTCCTTGGGTTTTCATCAAGGACCCAAGTTCAAACCCTAGTATGAGGGGACTAGAACGCTCATAAAAATCCACAAAATAAAATTGGCAAAGGTGGGAATGAACAAAATCAAGCCTTTAGAGTGCAAAAATTTGGTCATGAGGAACACGGATCTGGAGTCACATTAGAGGATGCAAATGAGGATCAGGTCATACAAGAGCTACCAACTGAAAAAGTGGAAAAATTTTGGGGGGATAAACCTCCTGACAAGGGGCCCGACAATGGGCCCCCTCCCCATAGATATGGTGAGGATACCAATGCGGGCAAGTCCTATGCTGATATTCTTAAAGAGATAGGCAACTCCTCTACCAACTCATCTATCTCACTTAACCCAGAAGGGAGAAAGTTAAAGGTTTTTGAAACCTTCATGTCAAGTTTTCTCTCGATGGAGGCCTTTTCTTTGGTGGGAAAGTTTATTGGAGGTAGGCCTGACCTCGAAACAATCAGAAAATGGGTAGTGTCAAAATGGAAGACCATGGGAAGGATGGATATTGTTGCCCTATCAAGAGGTTTCTTCGCCATTCGCCTGAGTAACCATGATGATGCAAGTAGAATTTTAACAGGGGGCCCTTGGTTCCTTGGGAGACGAAGTCTATTTCTACGAAAATGGGCTGAATATTTTGACCCAAAAATGCAGGATATAAATTATGCTCCAATATGGGTCCACCTTCCCAATCTCCCAATGCAGTGGTGGCATGAGGTTTTCCTTCGAGGAATCGCTAAATCCATTGGAGACCTGGTAGCTATTGATCGAGCCACCTTGGCTAGGTCAAGAATGACAGTTGCAAGAATTTGTGTTAACGCTAACCTGGCTTCTGAATTGCCAACCTACATAGAGCTGGAATACGGGATATATTATCACAAACAGGCTTTGGAATATGAAAATAAGTCAGCTTACTATGTTGAATGCCGCACACAGGGCCATTTAAGGAACCAATGCCCTTATTTAAAAGAAATGGAG
The DNA here is from genome assembly GCA_028583015.1 of Wollemia nobilis. NCBI lineage: Eukaryota > Viridiplantae > Streptophyta > Pinopsida > Araucariales > Araucariaceae > Wollemia > Wollemia nobilis. The sequence goes on from JAQPPZ010016348.1 coordinate 8,269,681, forward strand.
GAATTACCAAAATAGGATGCGCAGTTCAATAGGTTCCAAGGGAGGAGGAACCAAGGGCAAAAAGGACAATTCTGGTAGCAAAGGTCAGGTCAAAACCTACATGGAAAGGTTTATCGATAGAAACAGAGTGGAAGTGGGCTTTCAGGTGGAGAGACTTCAAATCCCCAACAACCTGATCCTGACAATGAAGACCAACAGGCTGGTTTTGCTAAAACTCCAAACCAAGAAAAGGTATGCCCATATTTTACCTCTCCAAATAAATTTGATGTTCTTTCTAAAGATATATTAGAAGAATGTGAAGAGGGTGAATACATCAAGGGCAAGGAGATTGAACTTCCCAATAACCTAGACTCTCCTACGAAATCTGGGCCATCTCACACTCCTATTGAAAATGTTAATAACCTAGATAATTTTCTTGAAGAGGAGGATCTGATCCCTCTAAAAGAGCTTATTTATTCTGAAGGAAAGTCAAAACATGCACAGATGGAATACCATAGTGCAATTCATAAGATTAAGGAAAAGGGTAGTCCCATCCTACAACAAATTATCCCCCCAAAACCTAGTCCGAAATAGACTAGAAGTTCAAAAAAATCTCCTATTGATTGTGGAGGTGAAAAGAGAAGAGGCAGGATATCAGCTAGTGAGCAATGGAAAAAGGATATTCAGAATGATATTGCTAATGGGATACAACTAACCCTATTTCCAAACATTATTTCCCAATCCACTGATGAGAATAAATGCACCAAACCCCCCAAACACAAGGTAAGGGGGGCAGAAAAACCAAACCATCAAAATGAAAATCCTCTCCTAGAATGTGAGGGGGTTAAATGGGTTGGCTAAACAAAGGATAGCCAGATCCATTAGGAGAGAAGTCAAACCTACCATATTTATCATGCAAGAAACCAAGATAGATGAAAGTTGGTCTATTCAAACAACCAAAAAAGTTTGGAAAAATTGTGAAGCCATTTTTAGCCATGCAAGAGGAGCCTCAAGAGGTTTAATGTGTCTTTGGGACCCATTAAATATAGAAGGCAGATTAATACATTCATGTGATAGAACTACTAGCATTTTATTTTTTGACAAAGATAAAAAATTTTAGTGGATTCTTACAAATGTTTATGCTCCTAACACACCCACTGGCAGAGCTATGCTATGGGCAGCCCTTACCAAGCTAAGAGAAAGTTTTTCTTCTATTCCCTAGATCCTGGCAGGGGACTTCAACACACCATTGTATCCATATGATAAGAGGGGAGGTTCAGGTAACCCAACCAGAAGCATGGAAGAATTTAGAGAATTTATCAATACCAATGATCTCATGGATGTTAACCTCAAAGGGAACCAATTTACTTGGAGCAACAGATGAAGTGGAAGCCAATTTATTCAGGTGATATTGGATAGAACATTATTGTCCAAAGAAGCTATAAATATTTGGGGAGATGCTAGTCTCCAATCTCTCCTTAAAATCGGGTCTGATCATAGCCCTCTTCTATTAGAAATGGATAATCCAAAAAATTTCAAAACCCCCTTTCATTTTGAAGCAATGTGGGTTCATCATCCAGATATTAGGGAAAGAATGTTGCAGTGGTGGCCAACCTTGGTCCAAGGGTCACCTTCTTACAGACTAGGGCAAAAACTGAAATTGGTCAAAGAAAACCTTAAAGTCTGGAACAAAGAGATTTTTGAGAATATTTTTGACAACAAGCAAGCCATTAAGGAGAGATTAACCATTATTGAGCATAAAATCCAAAATGGATTAAATGATGAAGAGATCATATTGGAAGAAAAAATTGCTTTATCAGAATACCATAATGTTTTGGCCTGTGAAGAGACATTTTGGAGGCAAAAGTCTAGAATCACATGGTTAAAAGAGGGAGATGCAAATACAAAAAATTTTCATATCTCCACAATGAGGAATAGAAGTAATAATAGAATAAAATAACTACTCAAAAATGATGGGACCATCACAACAGACATCAGAGAAATAAGAAATGAAGTAGTTTCCCATTTTGAATCCCTTCTTGAAGCTCCTCTTCCAGGTTCATATTTGGCCAAAGAATCATTACTATCCCATATTCCATAGGTCATTCCTAATGGGGTCAATCAAAAGTTGCTTACTACATTTTTAGAGGATGAAATCAAAGAAGCCATATTTTCCATGAACCCTGACAAGGCCCCTGGACCAGATGGATTCCCTCCAAGATTTTTCTAGAATTTTTGGGATATTGTGGGTGGTGATGTTTGTGCAGTAGTCAGAGAACTCCAATCTTCCAAAGTGGTCCCTCGTAGCTTCAATTCCACCTTCATAGCACTAATTCCCAAAATCCCAGCTGCAAGGAGTTTAAATGAGTTCAGACCAGTCAACCTTTGCAATGTTATCTACAAAATCCTCACTAAATGCATGGTGAACAGGATGAGGGATGTGCTTCCTATGTTTATAGACCACTTTCAAGGAAGCTCCATCCAAGGAAGGTCAATTTTAGATGGAATCATAACAATGCATGAGGCTCTCCATTCATCATCTCAGAACAAAAAAGTTGTTTTTTTCCTCAAACTGGATATGAACAAGGCCTTTGATAGGGTTAACTGGGATTTCCTCTTTGCTATTTTACTCAAGTTTGGGTTTCATCCAGAATGGGTGGAACTGATTAAAGGTTGCATCTCAACTGCATGGTTTTTAATTATTGTAAATGGTTCCCCAACTGGTTACTTCCAAAGTAGTAGAGGTCTTCGACAAGGAGACCCTTTATCTCCCCTACTTTTCATCATAGCTGTAGAAGCTTTGGGGAGGACAATTCATGCTGCCAGAAGATCAGGTCTCATCTCTAGAATTAAAGTAGCAACTCAAATTGATCCTGTTACTCACCAACAATTTGTGGATGACATGATCCTATCCACTTTTGCCTCCATACTTGAAGCTAAAGTAATCAAATACATTCTTTTGCTATATGAAGAAGCAACAGGCCAGAAAATAAATTTCCAAAAGAGAAAAATTTATTTCTTGAACACTCCTCACCAGAGACAGATCAAAATAGCCAGGATCTTGGGATGCTCAATTGCATCATTCCCTATTGTTTACTTAGGTCTTCCTCTTTTTGTGGGCACACCAGTTGAGGGGATGTGGAACCCAGTGATTGAGAGAGTTCAAAAAAAGTTAACTAGATGGAAAGGGAACCTTATGTCCCAAGCAGGGAAAGCTATTTTAACCATGGCATGCCTCCAAAGTATCCCAATCTATTTCCTTTCAGTGTTTAAAGCTCCCTCAAAAGTGTATGATAAGATTGAACAAACTCAAAAACAATTCTTATGGACTAGGGCTAAAAACAAAAGTCATTTCCATATGGTAGCCTAGGACAAAGTTTGTAGATCTAAATACCAAGGAGGAATTGGATTGAGAAGACTTAAAAACTTAAATCTGGCATTAATGGCTAAATAGGCATGGAGATTATTATCGAAAGAGCAAGTGGAGTGGATCACTATAGTCAAGAGGAAGTATTTGTAGGGCACAGAGTTTCTAAATGAGACAGCACCCACAAATGGCTCAACTTTCTGGAAAGGAATAATCCAAACAAAGAGTCTATTGAGGAAAGGACTCATGTGGGAAATGGGGGATGGTAGATCAATAAAATTCTTGTTGGACAGGTGGATAGGAAATCAGCCACTCATTCAGGCTCAAAACATCAGGATGCAACCTTTGGATACAAAGTGGTTGATTTCCTTCACAAAACAAATAACATCTGCAGGTGGAAAAGCATTCACAACATCCATCACCCTGAAGAATCAAGGGCCTTAGAAATACTGCTCAATTCCATAATCATCCCCACAGGAGAAGTTAAAGATAACATTATTTGGGCCCCAACAGAAGATGGGAATTTTACAGTCAAATCTGCTTATCAGCTCCTCATTCCCTAGGAAGAAACCCAAATTCCTTTCAATTTGGTATGGATCAAACACCTTACCCCCAAAATTGCTTTCTTTGCTTGGCTTGCCATTCAAAATAAAATTTTGATAGTTGATAACCTCATTAAAAGAGGGATCATTATCCCAAATAGATGTTTTTTATGCTTATCTAACTAGGAATCCTCCCACCACATCTTTCTCAATTGTCCCTATTCCATTTCCATTCTTGATGACCTCTTCCAAAGGTTCCAAATAAGTTGGGTAAAACCTCCTTCTATTGTGGAGTTGTTCATTCAGTGGCCTCAACCTTTCCACCATCCCAAGCTGAGCACAATTTGGAGGTTCTATCTATATCATTTTCTTTGGCAAATATGGTTAGAAAGGAACCAAAGAGTGTTCTCTAATTTTTCCAAGGATATTTCATCTCTAACCAGTAGAATTATTTCCTTTGCCAAAGAGAATGCTTCCATTATTCCGTATGATCCAAGGCCTTGTTCCAGGTTTGAAACTATCATTCTTCATTCTCTGAACATTTCCCAGGACACGATTGTATCTCAACCCAATCCCAGAAGCAACATTAAATGGTGTCCCCCACCCCAGGGATGGGTCAAATTGAATTTTTATGGAGCAACAAAAGACAATCTAGGCAAAGCAGGAGCAGGAGGCATAATCAAAGATCATAAAGGAAACTCGATTTTAGCATTTTTTGAATACCTTGGTGAATAGTCCAATCATATGGCTGAAGCAAAGGCATTATGGAGAGGTCTTGCATTAATCAAACATATCCTAGGTAGAATCATCATTGAAGGGGATTCTCTCAATATTATTAATTACATGAAAAGCTCCAAAATACCATCTTGGAAAGTTAGAAGTTGCATTGAAGAGGCCAAGAAACTTGCTACTCACCAGCAGGAAGTTATCTTCCAACATGCTTTCAGAGAAGCAAATAAGGTAGCAGATAAACTGGCAAACATTGGGGTTGATGGTCCAAGTTTTTTGACTTGGATAGACACACTACCACAAGAGGTACATGCTTTAGCCACTATTGAAAAATTTGACAATGATTAGCTAGGTTACCATATTTTTTATAAGTTTCCTCATTATGTGTAAGAGTGTTGAAGTTTTAAAAGGTTCTAGTAGGACAATAGGTACCAAATTTCAAAAAGTCTTTAAGGTCTTGGTTTTATGGCCCGTCCTTTTGAATAACAAATTCCATCAATTTAATGACCCCTTCTCTCTGTGGAACTGTTAGTTGGATGGTTGTCTCATGATCATCTGGACTTGTTTTGAACCCATTCATCTCATGAATCTTAATCTACATCATTTCCATAATAGGTGGGTGTCTTGTCATATAACCCCTAGCATGTCTGGTATCTATGTCCATTGCCACATGATCTATCCATTTCTCCAAAAAATTTATGATTTTTCAATAGCCAGGAGTGCTAGTTCATTCCCAAAGCCTACTAACATCTCAAATAGAAATTTTGGGAATAAATCAAAGGATGTTTTTTGTAGATATAGTGGGGACATCAACAATGCAAATGGAGATCTCACTCTTTCCAATTCGAGTGATCCCTACCGCATGTGGAAAGATCATTGGCACCAAAATATTTTTAGAGATGTTTATTTGAAGATTGACAAGATTTGCTCCAGGACCGAGATAGGAAATCTGACAATGTTGGGAATCATCATTTTTGAAAAATCTAGAAGTCTTGGAACCATCACCGAATGTGATAGGGTGGGAAAAATTTGTTGCATCGAAAGCAATTCAAAAAATTACTCGCTTCTTCCCAGAATTCTCAGACTTTGGGAGGAGCTGAGAAGAATCCAGAAGCTTCTAGCAAAAATGTGGATGAACAGAAGGAGGCCATGGGTAGTCCTGATCAGTAGATTGTTGCTCGGATGTTCCTACTGTTTGGTTTGGGTAGTGCCCAAGGGGCTTCTTTGTTTTTCTTGAGTTCAGCTTTCATCTTGTAGTCTTGAAGGATGGATCCTTTTCTCTGTGTTTGCTGTAGTGTTTTCTGTCGATGTAATAGGTGAAGATTTACCTACTTTTTTGAGGGTTTTGTATACTTCCTCTTGGGCTTAGGCTGATGCTTGTTGTTCCTTGTTGATGTAAAAGGTATTTGGGAGCCTTCATATTTCCCGGCATAATATAATATCAATTAACTTACCAAAAAAAAACCATGTAAACTCAAATTTTACATCTGAAAAAAAATCCAAGACCTATAGGAGGAGGAATAACTAGAAATAATAGAAGATATATTTTATCTCATTGCACTTTCAATAGTGGATATAAGAAAAATAATGAAGTTGAATCTTAAGAGGCTTTGGAAGGGTTAAAAATATGCAAAAAAATGAAATAGAATAGAGTATGGATGGAAGGTGATTCACTAATAGTAATAAATGCAATTTTGAGGAAAGCAAAGGCTCCCTAGAACATACAAGAGATAATTGTAGAGATATAAGACCTTCCTAAAGAGTTTGAAGAAATCAATTTTACACATGCGTTAAGGTAAGGGAAAAAATATGTAGATAGGCTAGCCAATTGAGGGGTTTTAATTGAGCATCATGAAGTTAAATTCTCTTTTCCTTGGTTAGATGAAGTAGTAAGTTTAGCTAAAGCTAACAAGTGCCTAAATCTAATAATGATTAAAATTTATTTTAATGTTTTCCATTGGTAATATTTTACTTATTTTATAACATTAATGTGTTTTCATAAACTATTTATTATAATTTTTGTGGTTGCACTTATGCTTCAAGAATGAAACTAGCAATCTAGATCTAGTAAAGCATACTAGTGTAATGTTTCAGAAATATTACTCTACTAATATGCATTGCATAGAAAATAGAGGTGGATTTTTGCTATTGTGAAGGTTGTTGTAGGCAAATGTCGAGAAGGATGATGAATTCTAGAATATTTATATTCACACAAAAAATTGAAGAAAATCTAGAAAATGAAAATCAAGAATTCATACATTTTATGAAAAATGATGTAGATATCTATCTATAGCAACTCAATTGAGATGAGAATTGAATATATTTGTAAACTCTCAAGCTCTAAGAGATAGAGTTATGATTTTTTAAGGGTGGGGTATTTGAGTACAACCCCTTGTTCTCCATAAAAAAAAACTCTTGAAATAAAACACTTTTACTTTAATATTCTCCAAAAAACTATGTGAACAAATTAGGTTTAATAATTTAAATATTAATATTACCTTTTTAATACTCTCTTATTCTCTTCTAATGTGAATGTAATATAATTTCCCCTACATTATGAATGTCATTGAATTTACTATTCTAGGCTAAATATTACTATCACAGTAATCAAATGCATTGAACATTCTGCCTTCAGTGATGTTTCACCAATAATTTTCAACGTTCCTCATTTACATTCTAGATTTTTTCTCACAGTCCTAATTTTAGAAACTCTCCATACCCTATATTTTTAAATCTTCTCACTACGTCTCTACTCTCATGCTCTCATTGTATCTCTACTCATAGAAAACCTAAGGCAATTGTTCTCCTTTCTAATCCATAGCTCATTCTTTAGTATAGTATGTTATAATCCTATTTAATGTCCTCTAAAATCTACATATCCACTCCACCAATTCATCCTCTAGCAAAAATTCTCCTTTCCAACAATATCCTATCCAATGCTACTATTCTAGCAACATATGTCCTCCAATAAATGTTTCCTCTAGATATCTTCACTCCTTTCACTCCAATAGTAAATATCTTCACTTCTAATATTCAAATATATCATTCTTTGTTGCTACATGGATTTGATACCATTGTTAGTAATTAAGCAAAATTATCTCATAAGATTCAATCTCAAGATCATAAATCATTCACAATATCATCAATACCAATATCAACTCATATAATCAACATCAATATCACATAATATCACATGGAAAGATTTATTGATAAAACTCAAGAAATGCATAAAGAAAATTTTATTGAGTTACCTTTTACATAGCTTTATCTCCAATATAAAGATACATGAGACCTTTCACATTACATGACTCTTGGATTTTTCTCTCCTCAAAGGGATAACTTGACTCTTCACATGTCTTTCTTACATAATAAGACTCACATTTTACATAAATATAAAGTATCTCATGATTTCATATAACTCCTACTTCTAAACTAGACACATCACACTCATAACTCTTCACTTTCTAACTAGACACCTCACACACTTAAATACATGACACATGCACACTCCTACTAACTTGACACATACTTTATACATAAAATCAAACTCACACCCTAATCTAAATATTTATAATGAGACCAAATAATGTAATACCTCTAAAAAATTATTCATGTATCACTTAGCAAGATTCAAGCCTAGGTCTCTTCATGGAAAGTTGAGGAATATAACCATTTTAGTGAATGCAATTTGATCTTAGTCATACATCACTAATACCTCCCTCCTAATAGATTTTTAAATTTGATGTACCTCTTATTTTTTCAATGTATCCTAGGTACCTTTTTTCATGATATTTTTATATCCCTTTTTTTTTCTATCCTCTATATGACATAGGTAGATTTATTTAAAGATTAACCCCAATATTTATGAATGAAATAGTGAAAAGGTTGAATTTGTTTTCAATGTAAACTTGAATATTATTTGAACTTTAATTCAATATTTTTTCAATCTTCCACTGTAGTAAGAATGGCCATAGATATCATAGTAGCAATACTCCTAGTACATATAGAGATCATCATTTCTTCATTAAAATAATTGAAAAAGAGAATTTTTCTACTAAAGGTCAAAGAGTCTTTAGATTTCAAGTAGGGTTCATCCAAATAGTCAGTCATATGTAAGAATACAAGCAAGAAGGCAGCCATATGTAAGAATACAAGCAAGAAGGTAGGTAATATTTTCATATGGATGAGAGAAAAACCCAACTCTAGAATAAACATAACTATATTTTAGAGGATGAAACATGAAGGGAAATTTTTCTCTTGTTATTTACATGAACCAATCCCCCAATACATTTTACTTAAATTTAATTTAACCATGACTTATAGTTACTAGTATATCACTTTTAATATATCTCATATTAATGATCCCAATATGAAACCACAAGGTATGGTATTAGGTATATTATGAATCACTTGTTCTTCAAGTAACAAGTCAACCATAAATACATCAACTTGACTTTATAGATAGATAGTTAAATATATAGAGTTTAAAATTTTCAATTTCATAATTATGATATTTTCTTTGTTTATTGTTATCATTAATCTAATATCAAATTTTAAATATATATTTATGATTGTTTTTATTTTCTATGTATTCATATACAAATTTTAAATTTTAAATCTTTATAATGAATAAATTTTACATTATCTCTAATCCTTGTACTTATTGCCAACTCCTTAAATAAAATGTCAGTACACATCATACAAAAAAGAAAAAATATAATAAACATATTGATAGTGTATACGATAATTTAATCCTTCATCCAAAGGACTCATGTAACACAAAGCTTAAGCTTCCATAGTAGATTGGACCTAACAAGAGTTGCATGATACCTTAATGCTACCAAGGATATATTTATGGCAATGACTAATGACAAATTATTAGGATATTCGCTATCATGTCAAGCAAGTCAAGCAAGTCAAGCCCACTACTATATATACTAGGGAGGTGATTCATAGAAATGATATCCTCCTCATAATCTTATTCATTCAAAAAAATTTGAGGGGTACAAACTGTTAGAATATTATTATTGTTATAATGTGTACTATTCCTATAATTGACAGGTTGACATTTGTCTTATGCCACTTGTCCCTGTCTTCAGTTTGAGTTGGAGTGGTATCTTCTGAAAGACATTTGGAGTGGACCTTATGACACTTGTTATATCTCCCTCCTAAGCTTGATGCTTATATATTGTAAGATAACTTGTAAATAAAGTATGCCTTATTTTTCAGTCCCAACATCTAGTATCAGAGTGGTGAGATCCGCCTATGGGGACCCTTAGGGTTTAAGAGTTTTTTTTTAGGATTGAATTTTTTCTTCGAAATATCCTCTTCAGTTGCTAATTTGATCTTGTGAATGAAAAACATAGAGAATGTTTTAAGAGTTTTGGCGATTCTGGCAATGTGGGGCTGTTTTTTTTACAAGGTGAAGGCACATTTAAAAAAAAAAAGTCACATTTTGCAGTGGTGAATTTTTTTAGAGCAGTCATCTTTAGAATATGAGTACACCAACATGTATATCAAGAGGAGTACTATAAAATTGAGTACTCACACACAAAAATTCAACAAGAAATGAGCAAGATATGGTTGTTTGAAGATGGATTGTTGTAGTTGTTTTTTTCTTGCACGATTTTTTCCGAAATAGAAAAAATTTTATTAATTTTTTTAGCAGTCCTTTTCTTGATGTTTTTGCACCATCATATATATTATGAGAAGTACTACAACATCAATTACTCGCTTAATTCGGTAATGTATTGAGCAAGTTACAGCTGCTCAAAGTTGGTTGTTTGCAGCAGTTTTGGGGTTGTAAAAAAATTGGTTTTTTTGTTAAGGCACATTAGTTGCCAATTGTTGGATTGAGAAACATCTATAGCTGTAGTAGGTAACAATAAGCTAGATTGAAAACTTTTCAGTCATTCCCTCCAAAATTTCCCACTCGGTCATTTCAAATTTTTCCCGCTGAAAGAGTTTCAAGCTAAAATTTCAAATTTCAAATTTGTAGAGGGCAATCTGTCATGTTTTTTACCTCTAAGAAGTCTTGTTGTATTTTCTTAAAATCAAGGGTCAAATTGTAACCGAATATAGCCTTATATATAGTCATTGGAAAGGATTTTTTGAGGGGAATCCATTGGTGCAGTTTATTTTCAGTTTTGAAATCATTTAATATGCTAAATTGAAGTTTGAAGTTGAAATTGTAATTTGGAGTGCATTTTCGGTAGTATCCAACACTTCTTGACAAAATATTTGGCAAACTTGTGGGAATATCAATTTTAAGTCATTGGGGGGACATTAAGCCAAGTTATTCATTATATTTGGTAAAATTGGAGGCATTATCATCATTGGTGGCATTGAAATTGTATCACACTTCAAGGTATATTTGGGACTATTCTTGAGCCATATTTCCTAATATAATCATCAACTCAAGGGGTGATTTAGGGCCCCTTACCTCTTGCTTGTGGATACCTTTTGTGGCACTCTCTTGGCCACTAGGTGTTTGTTGTTTGCATCTTCTATTTGGGCTTTGTCTGTATTTTATGCTTGTTATTACCCTTGCATGACTTTGGGTTTTATAATTGTAATCAAGTGTAGTTTAATTTCATACACACTTGACACTAAGCCATATACAAGCAAGCAAACACATACAGGCAAATTCTTATAAAGCAATAATATATTGGCACATCTATTGTAACAATTCTACAAAAAGCAAGTATCACATTTTTATAATCACCTATGTTCCACGTATTAACTGCTCAAATACTTATAGTATCCCTCACGTGAGGGCTGGTATATTGAGCAGTTTGGTATAAAGGTCTGGCAGGTTATTCCCTTTCAGAATCGCCTATGTTCCACGTATCAACTACTCAAATTCTTATAGTCTCCCTCCTGTAAGGGCGGATATATTGAAAATTTTGGTATAAAGGTCTAGAAAATTTCTAATTCTTACTCCCTTTGGATAGGAAAAGGCACTTATGTTCAACTTAACCCTCCCACTGTTGGAATCACTTGAAGATTCAGAGTGGAAAAACTAGGCGAACCCTCCTCTGGATCTTTAATGGTGTACCCTAGATTTTTTTGAGGGCTTTAATTTGGCATTTGTCGTTCTTACTTCATCCTTTGTTGAGCTCACTTTTCTTTTTATCCTTTTCTAAATCATGGCTACTACAAATCTATTAAGTGGAATTACAAAGAAACTTGAAGGAGCACAAACTTTTACAAATTGGAAGTATGATATGGAATCAATATTAATGATGAATGACATTTGGGACTTTGTGAAAGATAGGCAGGATAATGAAGACCCACTCACTACACCTACAGACCCTAAAGAAAAAGCACAATTTGAGAAGAATTCCAATATAGCTTTAAGTCTAATCAAGCTAGCTACAGGAATTCAATGCAAAGAAACTGTAAGGGCTACAAAAACACCTAAACAAGCATGGGATGCTCTCAATAGATTGTTTGATAGGCCAAGTCAAGATATTATTTTGTATCTCAAAAAAAAATTGCACAATCTATGTATGAAAGGCTCACTTACCGATTATCTTATGGAAGTGAAGTCTATTAAGAATGATTTCTTAGCTGCTAGTAAAACCCTAGATGATAATGAGTTAATTTCAATAATATTGTATGGTCTTCCTTCAAAGTTTCACTCCTATGCTACCATGTTAGAATTGAGTGGTAAAACAATGAATTCCACACTTGAGGATATTGAGATTCTACTTAAGAAACATGAGCAATACCTAATCAAAGATGAAGAAATTAAAGCCACATCAGCAACTTTTGCCACCAAGGCAACTTTACAGCTTAAACAAAACAATTGTCAAAATCAGCATAATAAAAATCAAAGGGGTAGACAACATCAAAGATACACACAATACCAGTAGCAACCACGTTAGTAATAGTACCAACAATAACCAAATCAGTAGTACCATCAACAGCCACATCAATAGCAGTACTAGTAGCAACCAAGATGGCAAACAAAACCTCAAGGGGGTCAAAACAACAATAAAAAAGGGTGTGAATATTATGGAAAATGGAATCATAATGTTGCTAATTACTATAAAAGGCAAAGAGAACATGGAGAACCACAAAATAATAATATGAACACATTGTATGCAGCCAACCAAGTTAATGTTGAAGATAAAGAATGTTGGTATGTTGATTCTAGAGCAGCAAAGCACATGACAGGAAGGCAAGATTGGCTGACCAAGGTTCAGCCTACATCAAATCAATTCATTACTTTTGGTGATGAAAGTGCTCTACCCATTGAAGGTGTTGGGGAGGCACCACTTACTTTGCATGATGGTAATAATTTTCCTGCAACAGATGTTTTGTATGTGTCTGGTCTTAAAAGGAGTCTTCCTTCTATTGTATAGCTTACAGATAAGGGCTATAATGTCTATTTTTAAAAATATAAATGCTACATTAAGGAACCCAATGGCAATTTCAAGGCCATGGGAGTGAAAAAGGATGGTGTTTACTACCTCCTTACAAAATCTGTAACACAAACATCTTTGCATACAACTTTCTCTTTGGAGTACATGTGGCATGAAATATTGGGACATTTAAATTTTAATAATCTTCAAATAATGGCTACAAAAGGATTAGTTAAAGGACTTCCACATCTTAAGGAGTCAAAATGTTTTTGTGATCCATGTGTAATAGCCAAACACCATAGGAAACCATTTGAAATAGGAAAGGCATGGAGAGCCAATATACCTTTGCAATTGGTTCGTTCAAACATTTGTGGTCCAATGTTTGTTCAATATTATACTGGGGCTAAATACTACATCACTTTCATTGATGATTACAGTAGAAAGGTATGGATATACCTAATTCAATATAAGTGGCAAGCCCTTGATAAGTTCAAAGAATTCATCGCACTTGTTGAAAGAGAAAGTGGCTATCAAATCTCCACCTTAAGATCAGATAATGGTGGAGAATATGTATCCAATGAATTCTTTAATTTTTGTAAGTATCATGGGATAATGAGGCAATTCACAACCCATTATACCCTACAATAAAATAGAGTTTTTGAGAGGATGAATCAAATAATAATCACAAATAGGGCAAAATCAATGTTACATGCTGCTATATTACCTAACTCATTTGGGGAGAAGTTGTTCTTACTGTTGCATACTTGACTAATAGGTCATACACAAATGTCTTACATGAAAGAACACCTAAAGAAGCATGGAGTGGAATGACGCCCTATGTGTTCCATTTGAGAATCTTTGGATGTGATGCCTATGCTCATATTCCTCATAAGAAAAGGAAGAATTTTGATGATAAGAGCCAAAAATGCATCTTTGTTGGCTATAGTGATAGTGCCAATGCATATAAATTATATGAACCTATTTCTAAGAAAATAATTTTATCTAGGGATGTTACCTTTTATGAGTATCCCCCATATAATCCTCCTAAGGCCCCCACTTTAGAAATAACTAATGAAATAGTTGCTCCATTCATGCATACAATATCATCTACTCCTTCTCCTCCACTCATAAATCAATAAATTCATCCATAAGAACTTCCTACAAATTATCCATGTCCTCCATATCCTCCTCCTAATGATCAAGTAACATCATCCAATCCTTTACCCAAGTGGGTTCAAGCCACAATAGATGAAGCCCAAAATCATTTGCCCACCTATACAGGTAAAAGGCCTTCAGCCCTAAGACACTAAGTGAATTATTCCCTAATGGCCAAAGTCCTTAGCCAACCTGAACCTTCTAATTTCAAAGAAGCACTTGGTGATCCTAAATGGGTTCATGCCATGGATCAAGAATTAGATTCCATTGAAAAAAATCACACTTGGGAGTTAGTTGATTTACCCAAAGGAAAATATACCATTGGCACAAAATGGGTATACAAAGAAAAATATAAAGCAGGTGGCTCACTAGATCGCTACAAGGCTCGCCTAGTAGCTCAAGGCTATAAGCAACAAGAGGGAATTGATTATGAGGAGAAATTTGCTCCTATGGCTAATATGACTACAATCAGGACAGTTATTGCTATGGCAACTCAAAAACATTGGCCAATATATCAAATGGATGTCAAAAGTACATTTCTTAATGGTCATTTGAAGGAGGAAGTGTATGTGAAACAACCACTAGGGTACACAATTGAAGGTCAAAACAATAAAGTCCTCAGATTAAATAAAGCTCTATATGGGTTGAAGCAAGCACCCCGAGCTTGGTATGCAAAGATTGACTCCTATTTTCTCAACCTTGGTTTCACTAGATCTGCAGCATAATCTACTCTCTATGTGAAACATTGGAGGAACCACATCATTTTGGTTACATTGTATGTGGATGATCTTCTCATTACAGGTGATGACATAGAAGGAATAAGGTTGCTCAAAGAGGACTTATGCAAGAACTTTGAGATGACAGATTTAGGCCTCCGCCACTATTACTTAGAAATAGAGGTATGGCAACAGCCTGGTAGGATTTTTATCTCATAGGCTAAGTACATTCAGTCTATTTTAGAGAGGTTTCGCATGGAGGAGTGTAAGCCCTTTCTAACTCCCATGGAAACTAGATTGAAATTGGTAAATAATGATGAAGAAGAAAGGGTTGATGGTACACTTTACAGGCAACTAGTTGGAAGTTTGATCTACTTAACTTCAACTAGACCGGATATTTGCTATTCAGTTGGCCTTATTTCTAGATTCATGCAGGATCCTAAGAAGATCCATTGTATAGCAGCTAAGAGGATTGTGAGATTCCTAAAGGCCACACCTCATCATGGCCTTATGTATAAATCAAGTGATAATTTTTATTTGATTGGATACATAGATTCAGATTGGGCCAGTTGTCCTAAAACTAGAAGATCTACATCAAGTTATTGCTTTCAATTAGGCCAAGCCTCTATTTCATGGAGCACAAAGAAGCAGAACATAGTTTCACTATCTTTAGCAAAATTAGAATATAGAGTAGTAGTTGAGGCAACTAAGGAGGCAATATGGTTGAGGCAATTAATTCAGGATATTAGGCTATTCATACATGGTCCAATATATATATATTGTGACAATCAAAGTACCATCAAGATGACCAAGAATCCAGTTTTACATGCTATAACAAAGCACATTGAGATCCATCATCACTTAATTAGATAAATGGTCCAAGAAGACATTATACACATGGAGTATGTACCAACTCAATATCAAGTAGCAGACATATTCATCAAGTCACTTGGGAAAGACAAGTTTTCTTAGTTTAGCAAATTGCTATATCTATGTAAAAGAAGTCAACATTAAGAGGGAATGTTATCTAATGTTGACTTATCTTTTTAGGGTAGTGCACATTAAGGAGGAATGTTAGAATATTATTATTGTTATAATGTGCACTATGCCTATAATTGACAGGTTGACATTTGTCTTACTCGCCACTTGTCCCTGTCTTCAGTTTGAGTTGGAGTGGTGTCTTTTGAAAGACACTTGGATTGGACCTTATGACACTTGTCATATCTCCCTCCTAAGCTTGATGCTTATATATTGTAATATAACTTGTAAATAAAGTGTGCCTTATTTTTTAGTCCCAACACAAACTATTATGGGTGCCATGGAAACTAGAATAGTAAATTTATCAATTTCATTCGATGATGTTGAAGGAATCATATTTTATATTTGAATGGATAGTATTAGGTATTTATAACTTACAAATATAACATTCAAGAGCATGATAAATATATGCCTTTGGAATATTATATGCTTGTTTCATTTGATTTGAAGATCATAGATTATAAATAAGGGATGTTGGTTGTTAGGATTTCTCAAGTAGACATATTCAATATTACTCCTAGGTTTACCTTAATTTTGGCCACTACATTAGTCGGGAAATCTCATCCTAATGTTATTTCACATTTTTTCATATTTAAGTCAAACAACTCATTTTTACCATGATGTGATGTATAGTGCCAAAGCTTCTACATATCAAGTTCTAAATAAGTAAATTAAATTACAATTATCTAAAGATTATTTTCAAGATATTAAATAGAAACCTCCAATTATTGCTTGATGACCAAAGGGTGTTAAGTATTGCAATCCAAGTTGAATGAATCTCAAATTATGAACAAGATAAATAATTTTTTTATTAAATTCATCAAAAAATAACGTATAAGACTATATGACTCATCCCAAATTGCTAATCCTCAACATGACCAGTGTGTTAGCTCAACCTAAAAGCCAATAACAACCAATTTCATACAATTATCATTTTTATGGAATCCTCGTTTCTTTGCTATAAGTAAGTTATTATTACCCTCTTCAAACCAAGCATGAAAAGAAACATTATTATTCTTCTAAGCATAACATATTAGGGATTAAACACTTGAAATAGTAGTTATTAGAGTATAATTCATTATATAAAGTGGGTTATAATCCCTACATCCTCAGTTTTTTAGGTTCCAACATAAGAGACCCATAACAACCATTGATGGCCCTTTAACTCATATTCTACTTATCAATTTGTCCATTCTATGCAAAAATATACTTACCCATATTCCACAAGAAATATTGGCATATTGGTAATTACAACCAAGGAATGTATGCTTTCACAAGTTGTTAATTATAAAACATTTAAAGAGCTTATCTAATGCTTGTAGACCTTGGAAAAAAAAAATCAACCTTTCATAAAAGGAAAAGGAGATCTATGTCAACAATGTGGTAATGGGGATTCTGGAGGGATATCACACTAAGTTGATTTATTATATTGATAGAAATATTGACTGGACTGATTATTATTTCCTACCCTATGACCTCCTCCCCACATATATTTTAACACTTGGCCCAAACAACCTTCCTCTTTCATGTATTTTTGACTTCAATTCATACCCATTTCACTTGTACCTAGTTACAACTATAGTTAGAACAAAAAATGTAGCGTTGAACTACACTGATAATTAGTATTGGATTTGGGGATACTATAGAGCAATGAATGATGGATATGCACAAGCACTTATGGAGGTAATGTATATGATGTTTTAGATCATTTCCATAAATTTTGGGTTTGATGAGTCAATGATGAAAGAAGTATGTAATCAATAAAATCTAGAAATAGAGATTGAAAAAAATTACTCCTCATAATATTCATAGCTTGAGCTCACCCTTAGGTGGAATCCCACACCAAAATGAGTGCTTTGATTCTTTTGGTGCCCAAAAAAGTGCTACAACTCTAATTTTTGAAGGATGGTTGTTGTTAACTACACTCTAAACACCATTATCATCCATATTAGAGACCAACTAGATCGCAATGAAGGACAATATAACCAATATTCATAATAACACCCTCTTTCACAATAAATACCTTGTATCTTATTCTAGGCAATGGAGGAGCAAATAAATGGTAAAACAATAAAAATATTTAAGAAATAATGTAAAAAAAAATCAATTTTTATTAGCTTATGTTGAGTATCATACGAGATTAATATGTTCCTTGCAATCATTATAAATTCTATCAATTGAAGGACTAATAATAACAATCCACTTACACATATTTAGTAATTGTATTAAGTCAAACATATTTTAGTTGAATAAATAAATAAAGGCACCCAGGTGTTGTAGGTGAGTTGGAGAGGAGAGGTCAATCCTCCAAGGGAGGTCCCAGGTTCGAATCTCCACCCTACCAAAAAGCTGAATTGGGTACCCAAAATCCAATTGATAATGTTGGTGCGGGCAGGGCTAGGTGCGACTCCTGGGTGACTTTGATGGTATAGAACCCCCTGTTCGTGGTCTCTCAGACCAAGGTGGCCCCATAAGGGGTTTTTCGCTAAAAAATAAATAAATAAAGGCTAAATGAAATTTTATATAATCTAAAATAAGCAAATATTTTTACAAGCAATAATATTTTAAACTAAAAATAGAGCTTTCATTTGTTCCATACTATTATAGGCTGATAAAATGATAATAATAATAAATGAGTCAATATTTTTTTCTAAATAATTAATGCAGCTAGTATTTTTATTTAAACAATTAATTTAAAAATATATAATATTTATCATTTATATAACATATAGTTATATTATAAATAGTTTTTATTTTTAGAAATATATTTCAGTTTTAAACTACATATGAGTTTTATTGTTAATTAGACCATATCTAACTTGCTTTTCTATGAAAGTTATTTTCCATCTCTTAATTTGTTAGTTTTCCTCTATTAAATTATTATCATAATTTTCTTTAAAAGATAATCTCCCTTATATAGGTGGTATTTAAAATTTGAATATCGCAAATATAAAGGTCAATTGGGCATAAGTGGCTAAAATATCTACCACCTTATATGTTGTCATTTCCAAAATATTACCTTCATCAACAATGGATGGACATCAAAAGTAATGCTATTGTTGATCTAATCCCCATATTCTTTTTTATGACATCAATAATAATCTATGAAACACCCTAAATTAAAATATATCTCCATGTTTTCAAGGCTATCTTGATACTTGTAAGAAGTGCCCTAACCTTTGCATAGTTGCTTGTTGAAGTATCAATGATTGTGAGTATCTACGAAATATTTTTCTCATATTATCAAGTGAACAACAAGACCTATCCCAAATTTATCATGGGTTTCTTTAGAAGCACCGTCAAAATTAAGTTTAGTGAACCCAACTTCTAGATATATCTATTTTAGCATGATTTGATGTAGATCTTCCTAATTAACTCCAATGTTATAAATCACCCTTGCATGTATATTCAAATTTTGTAACCAATTGGTTAGTGTATATTTTTCCACATTGAGGCTCCCATGATGAGTAGCAACACCATGCTTCAAGAGAGAACAATACGGATCTAAAATTAGATGTGATTTTGATATTTTTTTAATATTTTGTTATTTGTTTCAAGCCTTAATTTCCAACAAATAATGGTGGAAGGAATCCTCTTTAGAATACTTAATGCTTTAGCTTTGAAATAATTTATTAAACATTTCAACAACTATAATATTGATAGAGAAACCCACCAGGTTCTCATTTGTAAAATAATATCTCCAAATGGTGGAAGTAAAGGAAAAATTAAGAAGTAGACGATGTTTCTAGCTCCTTACACAAGGCACACCTAAAAGGTCCATAATATCATCTTTGCAAATTGTCACCTACAAGATTTTTACTTTCGATTGTTAACCAAAATAATTTGGAGGTCGTAGGGATAGCCTAAAGTAACCAAATAGTCTTCCAAGGAAATTCTTAGGATCAAAATTATTTGATTGGTCTAAAACCTTATATCTCAATTTGACCAAGTATCCATCGTCTTTTGGTAGATTCTTAAGCAACTCATCCTTGTGTGGAAAATGATAAAATAAAACTCTCAAAACATCTTTTGGAATTCATTTGTTTCTTTTTAGAGGTTCTTTCCCTTAAATTATAGAAGTCTAATACTTGAAACTAATGTTCACATTGATATAATTTTTAAATTTTGAATCTCTACAAACCAAATAGGTTCAAGTCAATAATTACAACTTTAAAATAGAAAAATAAACCTAATATTTGCAAAATCTATTTCATTGACTGACCACCTAATGTTTTTGAAGTAATATCTTTGCCCAACTCTTTTCTTAATCTTTGAATATTCTTCAAATTGCCCTTAATGCTAAACTTGTAAATCTACAATTTGTAAGACTATCCTTCCAATAGTATTTATTTTACAAATCTTATTCTATTCTATAACACACACACACACACACACACACACATATATATATATATATATAGATAGATTTCTCCTTGCATCATTTTCCAAAGAAAATCTCTTTGAATTTTTTCAAATTCAAATGCTATAGTTGTCAATAATTTTATAAATGGTATCATATATAAGGATAGATTATAATATGGCCTCTATAAGTTGAAGGCTTTCAACCATACTCAAAAACTTATCTTTTCAACCAACAACATAAGATTCCATTATATTCAAAAGTGGTTCTCAGAGCTCCTTCTTTTGTCAACTTGAGTGGGACTAATGGTGAACACTTTGGAACTACATATAGGAAGTTCAGGTTTTGGATTTGAAATTTGGTAGGGTTGTATTTGTTTCCTCCTCTTATGTGTATTTGAACTAAGACATGGATGGTTAAATAAACACATATTGGATAAAGGAAATCCTCCATGAGTATCGTCCCATATGACCCATGACCTTATAGACATTAAAAACTACTATTAAATTTAAAAACAAATAATTATCTAAATTCATTGATGATAATTTTCCAACAAAAATATACCTAAATATATTGATAACAATTTTCCAAAATTAAATCCTTTTTTTTAAGTAGGGTTTTCCTTTCCTTGTTACATCGGCTTAGTCACATTGAGTTATTTAGTGTTGTCGATATTTGAACCTTGGTGTGGGCTACATCAACTATTTATCCCAATCGTTGAACCAAGGATCCATTGGCTAAACCCTAAAGTCCTTATAATAAACATCTATAAATATTTTTTTTCAAACTTCAAATATTAAAATCATTATAATTTTTTTCTAAAAATATCTCATCTTTTAGGATTCATATATTCGCGAAGGGTTATCTGATTTAGTTGATTCTTTGAGCACTTTGTTAAAAATTTGAAGATATTTAAAATGAGTGGCCATATGAAGGAATACAAGCAATTTTGAGGGAGATACAACCTTGTAAAGTCAGCCATCTGGAACAAGGGTAGTGATGATTTTTCAAATCACAAAAAACAAAATTACAAATATCTATCAATTAGGGTTTAGATGATAGGAGGATAAATGAAGGGCTAGGGTGTAAGTGAGGCAAGACATTTTGTCTAGGTATAAAATTTTTTATCTAAGTTTCTTTATCCCTTCTTTATATTAAAAAATTTGCTTGCAAATTATTATAATTATTTATCAAATATTATATTTGCTAAAGGATATTCTGGTAAAGTTTAGTAGATTTTGAGTTTTAATTTCCTTCCCATGGACCGATTTATATCTAGATCCTTATATTCATCTCTAGTAGTAGATTTTAGTGAGAAAACCATAGATGATTGCACCTTGTTGCTCAAAGATAGGGTAATTTCTGGTAAATTTAATGGGTATTGGCTAGGGGCTTCAACCTTGAGAAAATGGATTGGTAGGAGTTGGAAATATCTAAGAGTGATTTTATCCTTTATTCCCAAAGGTTTATTCCTATTCCATTTTTTCTAGGGAAGAAAGATATAGAGTCCTAAAATGGGAACCTTGGTTTATGGGAAGAGCAGGATTCTTCCTTACCTGATGTTATGAAGGTTTTTTACCTGAAAAAGTAAATCTATTCCTCCTACTAGTTTGGGTTAGGATGTAAGAATTACCTATTGAGTTTTAGGAAATGGATACCTTCAAGTCAATAGGCAACACTATGGGAGAATTCTTTGGGATTTTAAAAACTATGAAAGATGGATTCTTGGTTATTTATGCTTGAATATTGGTCATGATTGATATAAGTAAAACTTTACCAGAATCAATAATTTTTTAAGTATAGGGATAAGATGTGGATCCAAACCATATATTATGAAAACATATATTTTAGATGTAGAATATGTCATGAGGTAGGGCATATTGAGATATCATGCCTTAAGAAGAGTCCAGCAGAATCATATGTAGAAAACTACAAGAGAAACTTACAAATGGATATGGATGAGGATGGTTTTCAACTTCCAAAAAATATAAATAGACAAATAAGAGAAAATAAATAGTGGAGACTATTAAGGAAGGATACTAGAATAAATACCAACTCTCTTGAGGCTTTAGCCTATGAAGAAAAAGTAGATCAAATATTAGAGGAAACAATACAAGAAGTTCAACATATTAACAAGGAATCATCTATTTAGTATGATCTTGATTTAGGGATAAAAATTCTCGATGAACCTAAGGAATGTGTCAAATTAGATTTTTAAGACTCTCTTGAAGTACCATGCACCATTCAGGAGAAAAAAATTGGTAAATAAAATGCAATGTTAGATGTTAATACATCTACCATTAATAAGGAAATACTAGAAAATAAGTAGGACAAGTCAAAAGCTTCCATAGTAGAGCTAGGAGAGGATAAATTGGAGTAAAAAGAAATTTGTGAAAGAATATTGAGGAATAAAGTAATAAGACATATTCCTAGTACAGGTAAGGTAAAAATATGAAAACCCTTAAATTATTAAGCGAGATATGAGGAAGAAAGATCAAACATAGAGAAAGGAACACAAACTAAGTTGGTTGAACTTCTCTTTACCAAACAACAAAATGATATTGATAATTCACAAGTAGAGCCAACAGCCCCTAATGAGACATGATTAACATCTCATATAATATAAGGGGTGCTAATGCCCCTTCAAACTAGAGGTGTGTTAGGGACCTTAGTTTAAGTAATAATTTTGATATTATTTGTATCCAAGAAACTAAAATGACAAAATAAGTTTCCAAAACAATGAAAGTAGTATGGGTACTATGTGAATGGGATGATATAGATTCTGAATGAGCAACAGAGGGGATTCCAACTTGTTGGAATCCTATTAGAAACTCCTATGTAATCATTCATAAAAACAGGTATTGGATAGCCTCTTTAATCACATGCTTCTTTTTATATATTTGTTTCATATTTATCAATGCCTATGCACCTACAAATCAGTTAGGCAGATTAAAAGCTTGGAGTGGGATTGAAGTCTTTATGAGAA
This sequence comes from Wollemia nobilis, assembly GCA_028583015.1. NCBI lineage: Eukaryota > Viridiplantae > Streptophyta > Pinopsida > Araucariales > Araucariaceae > Wollemia > Wollemia nobilis. The sequence continues at coordinate 8,292,922 of JAQPPZ010016348.1, forward strand.
GTAAAGACCAAGAAATATTATTCATGATCATAGGAGATTTTAATTCCATAACCAATTTGGATAAAAAAATTGTAGAATTAGGAAACTAACCTAAAGTATGAGATATTTCTCAACCTTTATTCAAAATAATAATCTATAAGAGGTTGATTTTGAAGAAACAACTATAAATTGACCAACAATAGGAGAGGCCAAAACCTAATAGCAAAAAAAATAGATATATGCTTCTCTCAAATCATTGGCTAAATTAAGGGACTGTGCTAAAATTAATACCTTGACAAGGATTAGTTCAGATCACTAGCCAATAAATGTTAAAATAGTGGTAAGTTAATTTTAAATAATTATATTTAAAATATGAGCAGATGTGGGAACACCATCCTCAATTTTTTGATATGATAGCACAAACTCAGAATTCTTTAGGTTACGGTGGGTTGTGTACACTTCCAAAAAAAACTTAAATCAATGACATCTAGATTAAAATAATGGAAGAAGAACACTTTTAGAAATCTTTTTGAGAAGAAATAATAACTAAAAGATAAACTTTAAAAATTCTAAAAAGGGGATCATAATAATCCAATTTTGGAGGAAAGGGAATTACTTAGTGAATATCATAATATTTTGAGTAAGGAAGCAAAATTTTAGAGATTAAAATCAAAACAAACTTGGTTAAAAGGAGATAAAAACATAGTTTTTTTATAGGATGGAAATAGTACAAAGATCAACATCCAAAATTAGTAGAATTAAATTAGTATAAGGGGTTTGTATTAAAGACCAAAGTGAAATCAAAATGTAGGTAAGGTATTTTTATCAGAATATTCTATGATCAAAGGAGTTTGAAGATCTTAATGATAAAATTCTATAATAAGTTCCTTCAATTATAAGAGATGAAGACAATAGGAAACTAATGAAGCCTATTTCTCTAGAAGAAGTTCATCCAGCTATTTTCTCTTTTAATAAAGATAAATCCCTAGGTCTAGATGGGCTCTCTACAACTTTCTATCAACATAATTGGGATATAGTGAAGGATACTTTATTGGTAGTAGTGCAACAATCTAGGATAAAAAAATACATATCTTATAAAATAAATGCATCATATCTTACCCTAATTCCAAAAAAGAAGGATGCAAAATTGTTTGATTCATTTAAACCTAGAAGCCTATGTAATATGGCACATAATATTATTTTCAAAGTGATGGTGAATCATTTAAGACCATTGTTAGGCAATATAATTTTAGAAGAGCAACGATAATTTGTGAAATGGAAATAGATTATAGACAAGATCATAGTAGCTCATGAAATTATGCATTCATCAGCTTCAAAAAAAGAGAAAGCTATGATCTTAAAACTTCATATGAGCAAGGTCTATGATAGTGTTAAATGGAATTTTCTTTTGTAGTATTAGAAAAGTTTGGATTTGGGAAGAAATGGATCAGATGGATTAAAGCTTGTGTCTCTACAGTTTCATATTCAATGTTGGTCAATGGGTTAGTAATAGAATCATTTAAATCCAAGAGAGGCCTTAGATAGGGAGATCCTCTATCACCATATTTGTTCATTATTATGGAAGATGTTTTGGGTAGAAACTTGAATAAGGCTCACAAATATGGGATATAAGTGGACTTAATGCAAGGCCCCAACATCAACAATTTCAACAAAACCACCCATCAATAATTTGCAGATGATACAACCCTTTTTGGGAGGGCAAGGATAAATGAGGCCAAAGCTCAAAATAACTTATTAAAGGAATACAAAAGAGCATCAGGGCAATAAGTTAATAGGACTAAATCTAAAATTTACTTCTTAAACACCCCAACTAAAATCAAAGTAGGGATATGTAGGTTACTTCAAATGGAGGAGGAAAATTTACCAGCAACTTACCCAAGGATGCTCTTATTTGATAGGAGAATGAGGATAGAATTATGAAATTCAGTTATAAGTAGAGTTTATAATAAACTATCAGCTTGGAAAGGTAGATGTTTATTGTTAGCAGGAAGAGTGTAGCTAATTAAATCATTTCTACAAGCCATTTTGATATATTGTATGTACTTGCATACTATGCCAAAATTGATAGAAAAAATTTAATCTTTATTTTGTGGTTAGGATTACATGATAAAAGGAAATTTCCTTTGGTGAAATGTACCAAGGTGTATGATGATAAAACTAAGGGAGGTCTTAGTTTAAGAGTTCTTACGGATGCAACCTTAGATCTTAGGGGAAAATTAATTTGGAGATTGTACAAAGAGAGTCAAATACAATGGGCAAGAATTATTCTAAGTATGTTGAGCCCAATGACCCAAGATTAATATTTATTGCATTCTCTCTACCAAATGGTTTTGCACTATGGAACGGTTTAAAAAATCAATTGATTTAGTGATTAAAGGTTTAATATGGGTGGTGAGCTAGAGAAAAAAATCTCTTTGTATGGATACTTGATGTGATAAAAAATCACTCAATCTAGATGCAATTTTGAAACCATGGATTGTTGAGCAAGATGTTGTCATTGTTGTCAACACACTCAGTTGGACTTGGTTGGTGTAGCGGTAAGGTATTCAGAGCTTGTGAGGACATGTTTGATGCTTGGGTGAAGGTGTTGCAAGTGGTTTGTGCAAAATTGCAAAAGTTACAAAAGTTGGCAAAAGTTGCAAATATTACCAATATTTCTCATAAGTGCCAATGGACTATGTTGGATAGCCTGACACAGTGTTGAGCATGTCGGCGAGTTGAGAAGCAAGACAGGATAGTTTTGGTGATGTTAGATCAGTATTTAGACCGATCGGTTGCATCATCGGTACCTTGTTGGATGATTTTGTACTTTATGTGACAAGTGTAAAATCAGCATTGGAGGCCACTTTGTCAGAGGTATATTAAGCAATCTGTGAGGAATCAGAATTCAAATTTTTTATTGGAGATATTTGGTTGTATCAAGAGCATAATTTTTAAATATTAGTACAAACAAATATCTGAGGAGGAAACGGTGATAGTTGCAAAATGGCTCTGGAGCACCTTTTCCAGTTTTTGGTAGTTTGATAGGTATCAAAACTACGTAAAAGGACATCTTATCGGAGGTACTGTGAATAATTCGTGAAGATTTAAAAGCTTAAATTTAACCTAGACATATTTTATTTGACCAATAATATATGTTTCAAATTTTAACCTATTTGGAAATTTGAGGAGGAAGTTATGACTGTTGCAATTTGCCCTATCATCCCTTTTGGCAGTTTTGAAAATGGGAGTTTTGATAAAGATAAATCCAAATTTAGTGGATTGCATTGATTGGAAGATATGCAATTAGTATGGCAATTACAAAAAGCAAATTTTTTTTTACAAGTGTGTGTGTATGGAATTAAAGAATTAAAGGTGTTACATTTTTTTAAGGGTTGGAATCTTTAAAAGCTAGTTTTAGACAAGATTTTTAATGGGAAGTTTTTTCCTTTTGTATATGTAACCGAAGACTCTTGATAGTAAATGTATGGAAGAAGAAAAATTATAGTGCACAACAAGTATAGTGTGAAAATAAAAATAGGGAAATACGATTTTTTTTGGTGTACAAAAAGAAAAATATGTGTGTAGCTAGGGCATGAAAAGCAGGATGAATGATATATGAAAAGGTGTGACTGCCAATGTATTGTAAGGAGAATAAGAAGTTGCGGGTTGAGAATTGTGGATTGAAGTATTCTGATGAATTATTGAATCTGAGTGTAAGCTTGGGGTTGTTTTTGAAATGAAGAGATGCAGTCATAAAACAAGGGTTTTTTTATGCATGGAATAAAAAAGTGTCTCTTATATTTTGGCCATAACTTTTGATCCAGGTGTTCGTTTGAGCCCATTTTTTTCCAGATCGTGCAAAATTCGAAGATCTACAATTTTTTCATGTATCCTATTGGAGATGTTATTCAAGGCTAAAAATTTCATCTTATGGCCCGAATATTCATTTTTGTGAAGAGGATTTTGTTGAGTTTGAGGAAGAGGGTTTTGTTTTGTATGCAGAGAATAGAAATTCAAATTTTCAATGGGCTCAGAGAGTGAAATTATCAGTGGTATTGTTCGATGAGTAGAGTGTGTACAAAGAGATTTAGTGTTCTAGACCACTCAGGGTCTTATTGTCAAGGATAAACTTCTTCTACCAAAGCTTTGTATTGTTGCCTAGTGGGTGCTTGGCAACAGGGGTCGGTGCTCCTTGAAGTTGGTGCTGCTAAATTTTGGGTTGGTTGGTGTCATTCCCTGTAGTGGATGCTATAAAAATATTGTAAAGACCAAATATTTTTGAGGCTATATTTGGATGGGAGTCCAAACAGACCATTGGCACAATGGTTTTTCCTATATCGGGTTTCAATTATAAATCTAGTGGTCTGTGATGCATGTTTTTATGATTGCTTGTTTTGATTTGATTTCATAGTTGGATTAAAAATTTTAATACATACCGATTCACCCCCTCTCTCAATGTCACACTTAGTTCAATAATTGGTATTAGATCAAGGTTCCTGAATAGGCTCAACCGACTAGGGTGATATTGGAAGTGACACAATGACAAATGATGAAGGCTTCTCCTCAAACAAAGCATCGTTATTCGATGGAACCAACTACACTTTTTGGAGACTCAGAATGTAAACATATATTTGTGCTTTGGGATATGATATTTGGGAATCAATAAACAGTGGATATATAATACCTTCTACTCCTTCGGCTGATGTTGCGGTAAAGAAACTTTTTGAGAATGATTCGAAAGCTAAGAATGTTATCATGTGTGGATTAGTTGACAGTGAACTGGTAAAATTTATGGGATGCAAGACCACCAAGGAAATTTGGGATAATTTGAAGAGCATTCATGAAGGAGACGACAATATTAAGGAAGCTAAATTATAGACACATAGAGCACAATTTGAAGGGCTGAAAATGAATGAAGATGAGAATATAGAGGCCTACCTGTTAAGAGTAAATAAAATAATCAATGCTATCAGAGGACTTGGAGAGGAAATCAAAGACTCAATAATATTCGAAAAGGTATTAAGATCTCTTCCTCAAATATTTTATTCTAAAGTTTATGCTATAGCAAAGGATTTGAATAGTCTTACTATGGATGAGATGCATGGCTCTTTGACTACTTATGAGATGAGAATAGGAAAAGCTAAATCTATTGATAGAGAAGTAGCATTTAAAGCTCAAAATAAAATCAAATCTAAACCAGAATCTGATAAAAATGAAATGTCAGATTAAAATGGAAGCTAACCTTGTGAGAAAGCTGAAAAAAGGGTAAAGGAAAATACAAAGAAAAATTAACATTCAAATGCTTCAATTGTGGAAGTGTTGGACATTTCATAGCTAAATATCCTTATAATTAAAGGAATAGCAATTATGAAGGATCGCATAGAGAAAGAGGGGACAGGAAGAATATGTCCAATTTTAGAAAAGGTAAATCCAAGAATAAAAGTTTCATCTCCAAGAATGTCAGTTCATCCGAAGATAGCTCCAGTGAGAAATCTAAGGAAGAAACAAGTGAAGCTCTTTTCATGGAATTTGAAGAAGAAAATTTGAAATAATAAGAGGAATTTAATGAAGAAGAAATAGATGCAAAAGTTAATTTGGAAGCATAATTGGTTGCAGCTTTAGATGAATTGAAGGCAGAAAGAAAAAGGCACAAAAAAACTTCAAGAAAGCTTGAGGATGCAAATGAAATCATATCAAATTTGAAGGTGCAAATAGAATAATTCATAAATATCTTCGAAGATCTTGAAGTGCAATTAAGCATGAAAGTAGAAAATTACAGCAAATTAAAAGAAGAGATTGTTGATTTAAGGTTGTAGTTATAAGAGATGAATAAAAAAATCAGTTCTTATCACAAACTTGAAGGGAGTTCTATGAAGTTGGATGAGATCATGAAAAACCAGAGAACTACACCCATTATATTCGGTTTAAATAAGGAGAAACATCAAATAAACCAAAAGCAACCAATGCAAAATCTACATATATTGAAGAAAAGAAAACACAAGCTGATCAAGCAAAGATGAATCCAATAAGAGAATAAAATGAGACAAGGCATGAAAATAATGTAGATAGTGATGGCTTCACTAATGTTCAAAGGAGAAGAAGATTCATGACGCCTACAACTACATGGCAAAAACTGCAAACTAGGTTTAACTATTTTTTTTTAGTTAATATTTTAAATGCAATGCTTATGGTCACAAGATTTCAGATTGTAAGTTTAATGTCGCACCAAGAAATTTTGTGAGTAAGAATTTCTTTGCACCATTGGTGGACTATTATTTGTAATGTTATAAATGTCACAATTTTGGGCACGTTGCAAAATTTTGTAGAAGTGTGTTTGCATCAAATATTTTTTTTAGGAAAGAATATTTTAGCCAGACTCAAGGAAACAAAACAGAAAAATACCAAACAATCATGATCAATTAGCTAAAAATAATAATACAATACAAGAATCCAAGGCAAAGGACAAACAAGTTTGGAAATAGAAAGAACAACCAAATGAAGATAAGGAGTCTTTAATTTTACAGATAGCATTCAAGGCACAGAATAAACCCGCACCATGGATACTTGATAGTGGATGTTCTAGTCACATGACTGGGGATAAACAGAAATTTGAAAATTTGTAGCAATATGAAGGTGGCTCGATCAAATTTAGAAACAATGATGGAGCTAATATAGTTGGTAGAGGCATGATTAATATCAATAATGAATAAATCGAGTCATAAGAATCCTTGTTTGTGGTTGGACTAAAGCATAATCTATTGAGCATGAGTCAAATTTGTAACAAATGTCATCATGTGATTTTTAAAAGGCAGGGATGTGAAATCAGAAGGCAAACAATGGTAAATTGATAGCAGTTGGAACAAGAATATCTGGCAATTTGTACACTCTCATAGAGACCTAGGGTTATGCATAAGGGGTTAGCCCCAAAATGTATTTATAAAAATTTGGCGAATTAGTTTCAAAATCCAAGCGAATAGTATCAAAAAACATGTAGAAGGTTAACTATTATTAGGGGTAATGTTGGAAATTTAAACTTAAAATGGTCAAATTATTATAAAATTGGGGCGAATCGACCCCCCCAAAAAAATTGCACCCAAAATTTTTTGGCTAATGGGCCTTAGTCAAGGGTCCCAAATATTAGCCAATTCCAAATTTCAAAAATCCTAATTTTATCCAATTGGCTATAAATAGCCGCTATGCATAACCTTGTAAAGATCTTAGAAGGATCTTGCTTACTTGGACATGAAAATGAAAATTGGTTGTGGCACAAGAGACTTATTCATATCAGCTTCAACACTTTAGTAAAAAATAGCTCGAAGAAAGCAGTAAGAGACATTCCTAGCATTTCCAAGACATCAAATAGTATTTGTGCATCATGTCAAAAAGGTAAGCAAACTAGAACATCTTTCAAGACAAAAGAACACTATACTGGAAAACCATTGGAGCTAGTGCATGCTGATTTGTGTGGGCCTATGAGAACTCAGAGTATAAATAGTGGCAAATACTTCATGTTAGGCATAGATGACTATTCCAAGATGACAAGGGTACTATTTTTGAAACATAAATCAGAAGCTCTTAAAATGTTCAAAATCTTCAAAAATTTAGTTAAGAATCAGACTAGGACAAGAATTAAATACCTGAGATCAGATAAAGGAGGTAAATTTATTTCATAATATTTTACATAGTATTGTGAAAAATTTGGTATCAGGAGATAATTTTCTACTACTAGGACACCTCAGCAAAATGGTGTTGTGAAAAGAAAAAATAGAGCAATGCAGAAAAATGCTAGAATAATGTTAACCGAGAGCAAAGTAACTGACAGGTTCTGGAAAGAGGTAGTTCATACAGTGGTTTACATTCAAAACAGGTGCATGTTGAGGCCAAATGAAAGTAAAAATCCATATGAGATGTGGTTTGGTAGAAAAGAAACAGTGAAACATTTCAAGGTATTCAGTAGTAAGTGCTACATCAGAAGAAATAAAGACAATCTTGGCAAGTTCGAGGATAGAGCAGATGAAATTATCTTTCTTGGTTATTTGACAAAAAGCAAAGCATATAAATGCTACAATAAAATGCTAAGAAATTTTTTTGAAAGTGCTGATGTCAAATTTGATGAAATGAGAGAACTACCAACAAGCAATGAAGAAAAATTTCCTATTTATGAAGAGAAAATCGAAGGAGAAAATGAAGAGAAGAAATATGAGGAGACAAAAAGTGAATCAGAAGAGGAGGAATCATAGGAAGATAAAGAAAAGGACAAGAAATTTAAATTCATAACTTGAAAAAAAGATCATCTCGAAGAACAAATAATTGGAGATCCCAAAGTTGGTGTTCATACAAGAAGAAAAATTGTAAGATCCTATTCTCTATTATCTGATATTGAACCCAAAAATGTTGTAGAAGCAAGTAAAGATTAAAATTGAGTAAAGGTAATGGAAGAATATTTGAACTAGATTGAAAAGAACAAGACTTGGGAGCTAGTTTCAAGACCAGTAAACAAGAATGTGATAGGTACCAAGTGGGTTTTTAGGAATAAGCTAAATGAATATGGATAGGTTGTTAGAAATAAGGCAAGGTTAGTATGCAAAGGATATGCACAAGTTGAAGGTATTTATTTTGAAGAAAATTTTGCACCTATAGCATGACTAGAAGCAATAAGAATGTTTCTTACATTAGTTGTTTACAATAATTTCAAAGTTTATTAGATGGATGTAAAGTCGGATTTTTTGAATAGCAAACTTGAGGAAGAGGTATACATTGAGCAACCAGATGGTTTTCAGCTAGGATATGATCCTAACATGGTTTGCAGGTTGAAGAAGGCTTTATATGATTTGAAACAGGCACCCCGACCATGGTATGCAAGGCTAGACAACTATCTTCAGCAACAAGATCTCAAGAAATTTATGGTGGACAACAATTTGTATGCTAAAATTGAAAATGATCATGAAATTGTTGTTGTTGTGTATGTATATGACATCATATTTGGAGGTAGCAAAGATGAATTGTGCAAATATTTTGCAAGTAAGATGTAAAATGAGTTTGATATGTCAATGATTGGTGAGATTTCTTATTTTTTTGGTTTACAAGTTAATCAACTAGAGAAGGGCATATTCATTTCTCAAATCAAATATGTGAAAGAGATGTTAAAGAAGTTTACAATGGAAGATTGCAAGCCAGTTAGTACTCCCATGACAATAGGTTGTAAGTTGAGCAAGGATGACAAGTCACCACCTATAGATCAAACCATGTATAGATCCATGATTGGGAGCTTGTTTTACTTAACTGCTAATAGACCAGATATTTTGTAGGCAGTGTGTATGGTTGCACGATTTCAAGCCAGTCCTAAGGAAACTCATGCTACAACTGTAAAACAAATTTTTCAATACCTTAAAGGCACAATGGAGTATGGGTTATGTTATCCAAAATTTAAGGACTTCACTCTTATTGCATATTCATATGTAGATTGGGTTGGATGTGTTGATGACAAGAAGAACACCAGTGGAGGTGAATTTTATCTTGGTGATAATCTTGTAGCATGGCACAACAAAAAGCAGGAATCAGTTTCCTTGTCTACAGCAGAGGTAGAGTATATTGTAGTGGTATCATGTTGCACACAAGTACTACGGATGAAGCAAACTCTAAAATACCTTGGAATTTACTTCAACGAGCCTATTTTAGTCATGTGTGATAACGCAAGTACTATTAACATCTCGAAGAATCCAGCGATGCATTCCTACACGAAGCATATGGCTATTAGGTAGCATTTCTTGAAGGAGAAAGTCATAGAAGGTGAAATCAAGTTGGATTTTGTTCCTACAATAGAGCAGGTAGTGGATATTTTCACAAAACTGTTGCCCAAGGAATTTTTTGAATATCTTCGCAAGAAATTGGGAGTGTTTACACTTCCCAAGCACTAGACCGCTATTAGGACCACATTCTCAAGGGGAACAGTTTTTCACTATTTTATATTTTTGCTCCTATCTACAACTATTGCTTAATATTAATTTTTGCCTGAGAATGTTGTGTATGGACTCAGGGGGAATTTGTAATAGCCCTTTTTCATTGTTGTCAAAGGGGGAGAAGAGTTACAAGAAAATGTTTGTGTGTTGCCAACAATTCCAGAGGAGATTGTTGAGCAAGGTGTTGTCATTGTTGTCAACACACTCGGTTGGACTTGGTTGGTGCAGCGGTAAGGTGTTCGGAGCTTGTGAGGACATATTTGATGCTTAGGTGAAGGTTTTGAAAGTGGTGTGTGCGAAATTGCAAAAGTTACAAAAGTTGTCAAAAGTTGCAAATGTTGCAAATATTGCTCATAAGTGCCAATGGACTGTGTTGGATAGCCTGACACAGTGTTGAGCATGTCGACGAGTCAGGAAATAGTTCAGTACAATGTTGGTGATATTAGATCAGTGTTTAGACAGGTCAGTTGCATTGTCGGTACCTTTTTGGATGATTTTGTAGTTTATGTGATAGGTGTAAAATCAGCATCGGATGCCACTTTATCGGAGGTATATTAAGCAATATGTGAGAAATCAAACTTCAAAATTTATATTGGAGGTATTCATATGTATCGAGAGCATAATTTTAAAATTTTAGTCCAAACAGAGATCTGAGGAGGAAAAGGTGACAGTTTAAAAATAGCTCTGAAGCATTTTTTTTTAGTTTTTGGCAGTTTTAAACAGGTATCAAAACTACGTAAAATGCCATCTTATTGGAGGTACTATGAATAATCTGTGAAGATTTAAAATCTTAAATTTAAACTGGAGGTAGTCAGTTTGACCAAGAATACATGTTTCAAATTTTAACCTATTTGGAAATTTGAGGAGGAAGTTATGACTATTACAATTTTCCCTGTCATCACTTTTTGGTAGTTTTAAAAATGGGAGTTTTGATAAAGATAAATCCAAATTTAGTGAATTGCATTGATTTTGTTTGATAAATCCAATTATTATGGCAGTTACAAAAAGCAGATTTTATTTGATAAGTGTGTGTATGTGGAATTAAAGGTGTTACATTTTTTAAAGGGTTGGAATCTTTAAAAGCTAATTTTAGACAAGATTTTTAATGGGGAGTTTTTTCCTTTTGTATATGTAACCGAAGACTCTTGATAGTAAACGTATAGAAGAAGAAAAATTATAGTGCACAAAAAGTATAGTGTGAAAATAAAAATAGGGGAATATGATTTTGTTTGGTGTACAAAAAGTAAAATATGTGTGTAGCCAGGGCATGAAAAGTAGGATGGATGATATATGAAAAGGTGTGACTACCAATGTATTGTGAGAAGAATAAGAAGTTGCAGGTTGAGAATTGTGGATTGAAATATTCTGATGAATTCTTGAAGTTGAGTGTAAGTTTTGTTTTGTTTTTGAAATGAAGAGATGCAGTCATAAAACAAGGGTTTTTTATGCATGGAATAAAAAGGTGTCTCTCATATTTTGGCCATAACTTTTGATCTAGGTGTCCATTTGAGCCCATTTTTTTCCAAATTGTTCAAAATTTAAAAATCTACAATTTTGTCATGTCTTCTATAGGAGATGTTATTCAAGGCTGAAAATGTCATCTTATGGTCCAAATTTTCATTTTTGTGTGAAGAGGGTTTTGTTGAGTTTTAGGAAGAGGGTTTTGTTTTGTATGCAAAGAATAGGAATTCAGATTGTCAATGGGATCAAAGTGTAAAATGATCAGTGGGATTGTTCGATGAGCAGATAATGTACAGAGAGATTTAGTGTGCTAGACCACTCAGGGTCTTATTGTTAGGGATAAACTTCTTCTACTAGAGCTTTGTAATTTTTCCTAGTGGGTGCTTGGCAACAAGGATCGGTGCTCCTTGTAGTTGGTGCTGCTAAAGTCCGGGTTGGTTGGTGCCATTCCCTGTAGTAGGTGCTACAAAAATATTGTAAAGACCAAATATTTTTGAAGCTGGATTTGGATGGGAGTCCAAATAGTCCATTGGCACAGTGGTTTTTCCCACATCGGGTTTCCACTATAAATATGGTGTTATGTGATGCATGTTTGTGTGATTGCTTGTTTTGATTTGATTTCATAGTTGGATTAAAATTTTTAATACACACTGATTCACCCCCTCCTCTTAGTTTCATGCTTGGTTCAACATGGATGATATTAGTTCAAGATAAATATGGTGATAGGGTTTAAAACATTTTGTACAAGGATTGGGAAGGAAGATACAAATGGAAAGATAACAAGACATTTATGCTAGGAGGTAATTAAGTAGAAAGATAACAATAGTGATTAATCCAAGGGGGCTAAGGTTAAGTTGATTTGGTAGTTGAATAGCTTGAGATAATACACAAAAAGAAGTGGATAATATATAAAGCACCATAAAAATAGGAATATCACAAGAATATGGAGAGATATTTGGGATAGCCCAAGCATTCCTAAAGTCAAAATGCTTGTTTAGCTATTAGGTTGTAGAAGAATTTTATCTTGGGATAACCTTATGAAAAGGGTATTTAATGGCCCCTCAAAATGTTTTCTTTGTAAAATGGAGGAGAGTATAGGCCATCACTTGGGATATTGCTCAATAGTATAGAAACTATGGCAATGGATTCTTAATATGTTTGGTAAATGCAGGGTGATGAATGCAAAATTGAAGAATGGTTAAAGCAATTCCTTAATTCTTAAATCAAACTTAAGATTTTCTACAATTGATGGCCTCTATAGATATTTCGAAAGTCAAACTCTTTAAATTAAATTTTTCCTCTTTTTGAGATAGGGAGGGTCGGTTGATTTTTTAATCTTATAATGGTCAAACTATTATTGAAGGGGGTTGTTGGCCTCTTGATATTAATGGATAGGAACTCAAAAGGTTGATTTGACCAACATCGATCTCCTTAATTTGGTCTTGAGAAGGGGTTTGTTTCTTCGGTATTATTAATTCAAAGAAAACTCGAACAAGCACTTAACAACTTTAAGATAATATTTTAAGGGTTTTTTTCCATAGAGGATTTAGACCACCTCTAACCTCGATTTCTTGAAGGTGATCTTGGAGGGGGTTTGTTCCTTCAGTGTTATTAATTCAAAGGAAACTTGAATGAGTGCTTATAATAACTTTAATATAAGAGTTCGAGGGCTTTAGACTAATAAGGATGTAGCTTCATGAATCACTCAGACTTAGAGCCCACCCATCTTATAACAGGAGAGGGCATTGTGCTTCAACTGGATCGGATGAATATCCTTAAAAAGAGGGAAGGATGCTTCAACTAGAGATGGTCTTAAAAAATCTAAATGTGATACATCAATGCTTAAGTTTAGACAAAGTGATACTTTAAATACAATATGGGATATATAAAAAGATACAATACTTTGGATTGTATTGCTGGAAAGGTATAAAAGAATATTTAAAGGAAAGGAAAGCAATTTAGAGGTAATGAAAAGGAAGATTTTTTTAGCCATGGAGGAATCTAAACCAACCCTATCAACTCACCCAATCCCTAATCTGGAAGTAGATATCTTTGATAGATGGATTCAAGTCATCAAATGAAATTATGATGTTGGGGACAAGAGATATAAAAATAAGGTAAAGAATATAAGGTGGAAACCACTAGATGTGGAGTTGGTCAAATGGAATTTTGATGGAGCATCTAAAGGAAGTCCAAGACTAGGAAGAGGAGGAATAATTAGAAATAATAGATGAGATATTTTGTTTCATTATGCTTTTAATATCGAATTTAAGGCAAATAATGAAGTTGAAACTTGGGTGGCTTTAAAAGGGTTAATAAAATGCAAATAAATGAAATGAAAAAAATTATGGATGGAAGGTGTTTCACTCATAGTAATAAATGCTATCTTTAGAAAAGCAAAGGCTTCATGGAACATACATGACATAATTATGGAAATTCAAGACCTTGTTATAGGGTTTGAAGAAATCAGGTTTACACATACATTAAGAGAAGTAAACAAATCTGCAGATAGGCTAGCCAATAGAGGGGTTTTAATTGAGGATCATGAAGTTAAATTCTCTTTTCCTTGGTTAGAGGAAGTGGTAATTTTAGCTGAATCTAATAAGAAAATATTGATTTCTTGAATCAAACAATGATTAAGATTTACTTTAATGTTTTCCATGGGTAATATATGATTTATATTATAATTTTAATGTGCTTTCATATAAACTATTGATTACAATTTTTGTGGTTGCATTTGTGCTTTATGAAGGAAACCAACATTCTAGATTTGGTAAAGCAGGCTATGATGGTGCGATGTTTTGGAAATACTACTCTACTAAGATGTGATGCATAGACAATAGAGGTGAAATTTTGGTATTGTGAAGGTTGTTATAGGAAAATGTCAAGAAGGATGTTGAATTCTAGAATATTTGTATTCACATAGAAAATTGAAAAAGTTCTAGAAAATAAAAATCAAGAATTCAAAAATTTTATGTAAAATGATATAGCAACTCATTTGAGATGAGATTTAAATTTGTTTGTAAACTCTCATGCTCTAAATAAGAGAGTTGTTATTTTCAATGGTACGAAATCCAAGTAAAACCCCCTATTCTCCAGCATATTGTAGATCAATAATATTATTGATGAGCAACTATTTATATAAGATGTGAATAAAAATGATTATCATAGTTAATTATTTATGTTATTAAATAATATTATATATAAGATATATACAACATATATATTATATTTATATAAATAAAAAATAGCAGGTCATGGAAGAGATGGTTTGAAGGTTTGCATCTCTACCACTTCAAAGGAAGAAACAATAGGTTACGATGGAGTTGAATTGAAGGTTTGTAGATCTAAAAAGAAATAGTAGGTCACAACAAAGCTAGCTTGAAGGTTTGTAGATTTAAGAAGAAACAAGGCATGACAAATTTAGCTTGAAGTTTGGCATATCTAAGAAGAAATAGCAGATCTAATTATATATTATAAGGAAGTAATTTGTAAGTTTTAGTGATTGTGGGTTACAATGGAATTTTTTATGATGAAGAGGAAGTGGTAGAGGTAAAGGAAGTATGGGCCAGATGGTGGTATGGCATTAGCAAGCGTTCCAATAATGTAGAGTATGGGACCATCATTTTTGTAGAAAAAACATAGAGGGTGACCATCAGGATCTAGCTAAAAGTAGTAATTGCTTGCACTAGATGAAATGAGACTCTTGTTTCTAGGATTTGGTCAATGGGTCCAAGAAATATATAGGAGGATGATAATTTCAAAAAATAATTCTGTGGAAACTCTTAACCAATGCATATTTATCCCACTGATCAATATCAATGGTAAAACAACTAATTCAATGATGTATGAAGAGGATGTAGTGCACTATATTGAAGAGCCTAAGGAATATACAAAGGACTTAATTTATTTCTCCAAGAAAAAACTTTTTGACATATGGCATAAGGAGGATAAGGTACATGAAGAACTTGACTCAGGCCCATGCCTAAAGGCCTAATAAGCTTCAAACCCCAACCCTATGGCATATAATAAGGGCAATCGAGAAGGGGAATTTTTGCCCAATGAACCAGAGAAAACACTAAAGGGTAGTCAATCCAAAGTAGAAGATGAACAAACTTAGTAAAAAAGGAGGAAAAGAAAGCGAAAACACTTATAAAATTATAGGAGCTAGTACAAATGGTTGTAGGTGAAGATATGATGCTAGAGCAAGTTTTGTCACTAAAGGATAAGGCTTTGGTAGGAATATTTATGGGTTGCTCCATGAAACTAAAAACTCTAAGAGAATGGACAAGGTTACCTAGTTAGAGGTTTTGGACTAGACTCCTACATATCATGTGACGATGAATGGTTTAATGGTTTTTGTCTTCCAAAAGATAGAAGGCGTTATAATCATAAAAAATAAAATATGGAGTTGGGGGCTCAATATTTTAAATTTGAAAATTTGGTCTCTTGGGTTTGATCCATGCTTTAATAAATCTAATACCCAACCTATTTGGGTCAAGCTACCCTCTTTGCCCCTTGAATTAGAGAATGAAAGGATGTTGCATGAGTTGGAAACTCTCTAGGAATTTTCCTTAGAGTATATACAAAAAACTTAAATGGTATCCAAAAAATTGTGTCTTATATCTTAATGGATATTGATCTTATTTTAGGGTTACCATAGAACATGGAATTTGTATCAAAAAATTAGACATATTTACATAATCTTAACTACATTGGGGTGTCATTTTGATGTAGTAATTTTCATCATTATGGTCATCTCAAGGAAGATTATAAAATGGAAGAGAGAAGAGGGCAAGGGACTATATAAAAGAAATTTAAAGGTTCTTCTAGTCTAAAAATATAGATGTAGCGGATGAATGAAGCATAGATAGAAGATGATCCAGTCAAGACTCATGAATCACTTAAATAAAGGTTTTTTTTTCATCAACGTCCATACAAAGGAGAAAGAGTTGGCTTACAAAAATTGCAATAGGAAGCTTTATATAAGGGAAGGGAGGCCACACCTACAACTAAAAAAGTGTATAGATGTATTTTATTAGGTGATCATTAAATCCTAAACCTAACCTAGCCCTTTTTGGGAATGGGGGATTGAATTCTAATAATGATAAACTTGTTATATCATCTTGTCATGGGTTGAGCTCCTATATGGTGGTCTTGATAAGCCATAGTTTAGATAGGATATTAGAAGAGAGTAGTGTTATCAAGGGTTTAGAACAAGTAGAATGGAAAGGAATAAAGCTTACTAAATTATAATCCTCTTTAGCCATAGGAATTTCAAGCCAAGGAAGCAAGTAGGTATAAGGCAAATTACCATAATACAAGAACATCTTCTGGAAGATATGCTCTAAGAGCCCTAAAAAATGTAAAGGAGATACTCGATATGGTGAGGTGTTAGGGGGATTGGATATTGAGATAATTCAATCTTAGGAGCTTACAATAGGAAGGAAATCCTACTTAAAAATTGTATAAGAATAATTTTATAAGGAAATTTTATCCAGTGAATAAAATTCCATAATTAGGGTTCTTAGAGTAGGACAACCTAAGGGGAAAGGAAATTAATTATCATCCTCTCTTTAATAGTTAGAATTATTAAGGCCCATCATAAAAAATACCTAAAGTGTTTGTTTAAACTTCACAAGCTAGATATAATAGACTATGATGGATGCAAAAAAAGCAATAGCCATACTCACCTCTCTCCTATCAAATTGGAACTTTGTAGGGATAGACTCAAAAGGAAGATCAAAAGGAATGTAATATGATGGAATTCCTCCTTCCAACTAGTTGAAAAAGTACATATTGATATAGATGTGGTTATATACTTACATTCTATGGAGCTAGATAACTTTATTACTATAGTCAATTTGTATGGTCCTTATGTTGGAAAAATGAAGTTTTAGGAAGTGTAGTGGTTCACCACTACTCGCTCACAACTAAGTCAAAATCCTAATAACCAGTTATCAGAAGTTTTTCTAAGTTCATGTAGAACAAGCTCAAAATAAATCCTAATGATCGAGACTTCTACTAAAATCCATTCAACAAAAGTCTTTACAGATGACCAAGGGAGCGCTGAAGGAGCCCACCTTCAAGATAAACCCTGATATCAAAAATTTTGTGAATGATAGTAGAACATGAGGAAACTCGTGATTAGTTTGCAAGAGATACTGAAAAACCAAGTGAACACGAATGACTAATTCAAATCAAGTGACAAGGGTAGCTGAGTGAAAGATTACCTCAATTACTGACCAAGATGAGCATTCAAGAAGTATGGCTCTAACAGTCCTATGTTGATCAGTCATTATGATCAAGGAAGTACATCATTCAATGATCAAAATCCTAAGGAAAAGTAGATGGGATTGTCAAATCTAATTGCAAATAATTTTGGATGGAAAATATCCCCTTATAAATCTATAAATAGCAGTAGTATTAGCTTTGTAAATTTTATCGACAAGTTTGCATTTCATGTATTTTTAGGCTTTCCTTTCATTTCTCTTTGTAAAAATAGTTGTGGCTCTTGATTAGCTTATGGTAAATTTCAAACTCTCACTCCTAACATAATCTATGTATGTTTACCTGCATTTATATATACATAGAAGTATATCTATTTTTTGGCCTTTGCTTGCAGACCCATGGATGTGTATGTGTGTGTTTTTGTAATATTTTATGTGAATATCAAGGGTGCTAATTGTGTGTGTGTGTGTGAGTGGTTTGTGTCTATTTTCAAACTAGGTCACTTATTAGCTTGGATCTCATATAGGACTCACCTACTCACATAGGCATATAACTAGTAGATTTTGATTGCTCTTTTGATTGCTCTTTATTGTGTCAAGGAGAGAAAGTGTTCACTATTGGCACATGACATTAAAGCCTATTTTTGTAGGAATATCTTAGTAAATATTTTGGGACATCATCCCATTTTCCTTTTATTTGTTGAGTTTACTTTACTTTGTTGCATCCATTTTCCCTTGGTAGAGTAGCAAGTACCTTGAATATCACATCTTAACAAGGATTCAACCTTGTAAAAACTCTTGGAGGCCTTCAATTGAGTCGAACCCCATGCTCTCGGTTATGGCCAAATATGTCGCTTTGATGCAAGGTGTGATTTTACCAGGTAGGGACAAGTGAAGATGATAATAGTTTAATGGCACACCTAGTAGGACCCCAGTGACATATCATTGATCCATAATCACAAAAAGGAGTAGGGTTGAGACTTGGTGAGGGTATTAGTCTATTCCTTGCTTATTGAAGTGCCTCTTTTCTCACCTAGTGACTTTGCTCCAGAATGAACACCAGAAGAAGATGCTACTAAAATCACCAGATTGTAGTTTGGGTGAAGACATCAATCTATTTGCTTTTGAAGAAGCAAGAATCTTCATTCACCTTGAAACTTTACATTAATAGAAGAATCCTAGAGGTATGTAAAGAAAACATGTTGTTGAAATTTGTTGTAATCTTACATGGCTACCCTATCACCACATATCCCTTCAGATGAGATAGGATCAAACCCCTTGAACCCTTAAAATCCACATAATATATGGAAAAAGCTACCTGAGTATATACTGGAAATATTACATAATACATCGATACAAGCCAGAGTACTCCACTAGGACACCTCAAGAACTAGTATTTATATACTAGATACATAATGTAGTGGAACAAGATGTAGCCTTAGGGTTGTTGATGGCATCTCTCAAAGGGAAAGCACTAGAAAAATATGAATCTCTTCCTCATTCAATCATAGAATGGGATCAAATGACTTCGTTGATCATGAATGACTTTGTCATAGAAAAGGAGCCAATTGTGACCAAAAATGAGCCAATCGAGGAGGAAGTAGTTCCCCCTACTCATCACAACAAACATGATATCCAACCAAGCTCTCCCAAGTCGAAGGACAAGGAATAGGAGAGGACTGATATTATAGGAGAGGTGACCATTCAAAGCCACTCGAATGGGGGCACTGAAGAGATCAAGCTCAAAGTGGCCATAGAAATAGTATCAATACACATTAGGCCAGAGGATCCATTCTTCTCATTTGGAGTGGCCCATAAAGAAATATCAATACAGTTGAAGGAATGTTTAAATCTAATCTCAGAGCTTGCATGTTGTGAAAGGACAAAAATGATAGGTTGACTCTGTTATGATGGTGGCAAAGATAAATAAGAGGGAGCTAAATCAAGAACCAGAATGACTTGGGTCTTTGGCGATTGCCAAAATCATAATCACAAGAAATCAATTCTAACATGGGACCCTAGTCAAAGCAAGTGGAGATTTTGGATGTGATGGCTAGTCAATAGTTGAATCTCCTTGTAAAAAAAATAGTGGAGACATAAGTAGTGGCACACAATCCAAGGTACACCAACCATAAAGCAATGGACAAAATTTAAAATTAAAAAAACCTCTTTAAAAACAATTGGGGAAGGAAAGCTAGTGGTTGGACAAAAAGGTCTTTATTAAATGTCACCTCAAAATAGAGCCTCATTTGTGAATAACAACTGATAAGAAATATTGTGGGAATAATTTAACCTCTAAATGCATGAATATGCATTTAGACACTCCTCAAAGAGCATGAAATTCTCCAAAAGCAAGAGAGTAAGGAGCAATAAATGCAAGGCATGCAAGGATTTAGAGGAAAAGGTTAAGAGGAGTAATAGCCTTAAAATATAGACAGTTTTCACTCCCTAGCCAAAGCCTCTGCAATTCATTATTCAATAGAGTAAAAAGCTAGTATCAATCTCATAATGATGAAGATAAAGGATTCCTATGCATAAGAGACACCAAAATTACCAATACCCACATATTCCTCTAACATCAAGGTTCTAATATCCATAGTTGAAGATTGCACCAACCCTAAAGTTTGCAAGGGAACCAAAAAGCTAAGAATAAATGCTTATGAGCTCTTTAGAGCTAATAGACTTTCTAGCTTCAAATCCCATATATGGATCAACATTTTTGCGTAATACATGGCAACTGAGGTACATTCTTGTTATTAATTAGTAAGTGCTTATGCAAAATATTATAACCCAAGTTCCCAATAAATAAGGGCTATAAGTAAAAATTTTATAGTAAGAATTGATGACCCTAGCATCAAAAAATATTGTTGTTACCAGAAGGTCAAGTGCATATCAATGAGGAAGAAAAAAGAGAAAAAATCGATAAACTATCACAAAAAGAGAAAATGGCCTTTCTACGACCACTATATGAGAAGGTAGGAAAGAGTGATCTAGTCACACAAAAATTCATTCCCATTGAAAACTTTAGTAAAGGTGCGAAGAATACATTGAGCATGATATAATTTCTTTTGGGCAAATAAAATTATAGAGCCATCAATGCAACTCAGTTGGGTATTCTGCACAAAATAGGGCAAGGGGCAATAACTCTAGATTTTGTCGAGTTGATAACAAGCCAAATCTAGGAAGACCTCTAATAATTCTAGTTGATGTATACATTTAGGTATTCCCCATTTCTAGTATACCTTATTTTGTACATGTGAGTGATTTTTGTGTTCTCCTCACCCACCCAACTCTTTTTTTTGTGATAAGAAATATCCAAGGCTATGAGCAAATACCATAGAACTAAATGCAGCAATAGGAAGATATGTTATTCAAAGAAAAGAAATTGATAGTTAGCAATTGCAAAGGAGTCATAAGAACCAAGCTAAAAGATGACTTTCTTAAAAAGGGATGTGATATTACGACATAGTGACTTATCGTGATATCATGGTTGCAAATGTTCTAAAGATACTTCATTGAAAAGGAAGGATGCAACATCGTGACTTGATGTTGTATCACGGTCATGATTGCTCATAGAATGAAAAAATAAAGTATTATCATGATATTGTGACATGTGTTTGTATTGCAATCACAAGAGTAAATATATCCAAGGAATAGAAGATATCACAGCATTACAGCTTGACATCATGTTGTTATTGTGGGATATAAAAAGGTCAAAGAAGAAGGAAGAGGGGCGGTATCACAACAAGTTGTCATGTTGCGGTAACCAACGCTTGATTAAGGCAAGCACATAAGGGAAGGCACGACATCGCAACATGTCACTATATCACAATTTCTAAGTCCAAGGAGTCCAAAAAGCATAGAAGGAAAGGTGTGACATCACAACATGTCACCATGTCAATTTCTAAGTCCAAGGAGTCTAAAAAGCATAGAAGGAAAGGCGTGACATTGCAACATGTCATCGTGTCATGATTTCTAGGTCTGAGGAGTAAAAAATACCAAGGATCATCATGATAGGTTCCTGCATTGCATTCATTAATATCGAAAGGATCCAAATACACTAAACAAATCATGATATTCTGACATGTTTTTGTGGCAGTGTTGTGATAGTTACAAAAGATAAACTTTGTAGAGGAAAGTTAGTCTGACAGCATCCATTACAAATCTATGATGGAGGACATTTTCAAAAATGAATAATGGATCATATTCAAGTTCATATCCAGTACCTTCCCAACATGTGTGAAGTGTTCAACTTGTAGAAAGGAATCTTGCACCACATCCCTTTTTTTGAGGATTGATGATGCTATATGATGATTATAGCAATCCAGTTGCATGGAATTTTGCTATAATAGATTTATTAAAGCTTTTTTTTATTTTGAATATTGTACCTTAGAAGTATTATAAATAAGAGCAATCACCTCTTATGTAAGTTTTAGCTCTTAGGTGTTTACAAGTTGCATGTATAAAGACTTTTGGAAGGAGCAATGCAATAGAAATCTTTGTTTGGCCTCTGGTTCAACATCTTGCATAAAACATATGTATGAATGGATGAATGTTTTTATTTAGCTAGATGAATGTGCATGATATTAATTCTACTTTTTGGATTCCTATGCATGTTTGTTCTCTGGTTCTAGAAATGATAGTTTGTGGAACTGAATATTGATTAAAGATTATTTTGCGTGTGATAAAACTAGTTGATTTGTTAGGAGGTTTTAACGATTGTTTCATTTCATGATATTTATGTATATCTTGTTGTTATATAATCCACACCATTAAAATTTATAGCATTAGCTATATTTACTCTCTTTTAACACTCTTTTCTCCCTCCATCATAGTTTTAGCTAGTTAAAAAATTACAAGAGCCAACCTTCTTTGGAGATTGACTCAGTTAAGCCTCAAATATTACCCTATAATTTAATATTGGCCAAGTCTTGGCATAATAATTAACCATAGGTAGATTTTAGACCAACAGTTTTTGGCATACACGATGGGACCTGCATCCCACTATTAGAATGAACCTGGTGATACCTTGTTTCAAATAATAAGTTTTTTCAAACCACCTGATGACTTTGCTGAAAATCTAGACTCAAACCCATGATCGGTTGCCATTTTTTTTATTAAAAAACCCTACCTTTGATAAAATAACCTAATAGCTGATGAGCAGTAGAAGAAATCATAACCATTTGGTGACTCCTCCTTAAAAAAAGAGCCTCAAAATACCGAAAAGTATCAATGTCCCAATGACATTGCTCTTTATGAAATGATACAAGCCCTATGAATATCTAGTATATGCACAATATTCCTAAGGCTACTTTGAAAACCTTACCAAGCTTTGATGGTACAGAGAAGACCGCCTTTGAACATTGTCAAGATGTGGCTTCCTTGGCTACTATGCATAATATCACATTCAAATATGTGATGCTCAAGATGATTTTCTCTCTCTTAAGGGGAAAGCATTGTGATGGTATAGGACATTAGAAGATCAAAGTGTTTGTACATGGGTAGATCTAGCAGAAGCTCTCATTGATACCTTCAATGACTTTGGAGACCCTGATGAGCACCAGAAATGCTCATATTTTGTACATATTTCTTGGATCAATATGCGGCTGTATAATAAGGATTGCGTACTTTTATGAATGATTATATAGATATTTGATATAATTATGCGGGTTATCTAATTTGTGTGCTTTTAGTATGTTTTGTGGAATTGCAGTTGATTTAGTTAGATTTGGAACGGTCGAGGTCTTTTGATGGACCTGGCACTTTATTTCATCGGGGGTCAATGTAGAGAACATAGGTGCCTCCCTACAACCGGAAGGCACCAAGGGAATGAGTGCCTCCCTGTAGTCGAAAGGCACCAACTGAATACAAGCGCCTCCCTGCAGTCGAAAGGCGCCAACTGAATATGAGTGCCTCCCTGCAGTCGAAAGGCGCCAACTGAATACAAGCACCTCCCTATAGTCGAAAGGCACCAACTAAATACAAGCACCTCCCTACAGTCGAAAGGCACCAACTGAATGCGAGTGCCTCCCTACAGTTGGAAGGCACCAACTGAATACGAACACCTCCCTGCATTCAAAATGCACCCATCGAATATGAGCGCCTCCCTACAACCGGAAGGCACCAACCAAAGACAAGCACCTCCCCATAGTCGAAAGGCACCAATAGAAGGCAAGTGCCTCCCCACAGTCGAAAGGTGCTAATAGAAGGCAAGTGCCTCCCTACAACCAGAAGGCACCACTGATTCTTTGCCCGTTGACCAGAGTTGAACGACATGGACGGCAGTGGCTGGTGCAGTTCCAGCTCTACACCATGCAGAGCTAAATTAGAGATAGCACCAATGTATCCAAATGTCTTACTGATGCTAGGCAAAGCACGAACCGAAACGAACACGTCGCCTTCAAAACAGAATGCCAGACATCAATTGCATTCGCCAGACTGTTCTAATTTAGTCTGGGAAGAATCGACTGTTGTAACCACTTTTGTAATAGAATTTTTGGGGGTGTGTTATATAAACACATGCATATCGTTCTAAGGAATATATAGAATTAATTAATAAATATCCATTTCGAATTACAGAAGGTATATTGTAATACGTTGATAAATATATTATAGTTCCAGAAGTTCTAAGCGTGTGTTCGATCGGGAAGAATCTGTTGGAGCCTAGGCCCACTCCAAGCCAGTATTTCTTCCCCATTTTCTTTTTGTTTATTTATTTTAATTAGTTTATTGCTTTCATAGGAGCGTTCATTAGTTTGCTAGTTCCAGTATTTGCAGTAGGTTTATTTTTAGGAATGTGTACATGATTTATTTCTATAGATTTAATTCTGTTCTTCTTACGTAATTTATTGAGGAGTGCAGGAATGATTGACAACCATTTCAAGAACACCCCCCAAATGTAGGATTAGCAGATTCACCTCTAGTGGTATTGTAGTAACCTAATTCTAACTCTTCGCAAGTTTACGAAGCTCCCTGGGTTGATAATTAAATGCACGAGCATGTGACAAAAATAGGAAACCATTCACCTTGTTTGGCCCGCAACATTTTGGCATCGTTGTCGGGGAAGCATCTTAATTACATTACTTACAATACCCTAAAACCTTCATCTGACCTTGTATGAGTTCTTCAAGAAGAAGAGGACCTGACGGTCACTTTATAAGAACTAATCCATCAGGACCTGAGTCAGCCGAGCATTTTGGATTTGAGTTAGACTCGCTTGACCTACCAGCAGTCCATTGGAGTGAGGAACCGCACTTTGTGCAAAGTGTCGCCTCATCCCATCAACAAGGGGATGAACGAATCATCATAAATCCCTTGTTTAATAGGACTCCTCTAGAGGAAGCCCTATTGTGGAAGGCTGTGGAGGATCAGACGATCTCGCCAGACAACCTTAGAGCATTGACTCATAAAGTTTTAAATGATCGAAAGGCCATAAATGTTGTATTAGAAACCACATTTCTCAAAAAAATGGCAGATAACGATGAATTCTCATCTGGCTTTAGTTTACCAATAGAGGAGGTAGTAGGAGATACTAAAATGAAAAACATATCCCCTGCTCACCTTCTGTCCTTTAGAGGACACCCGACTGAGGACCCTGACCTATTTTTATTCAATTTTGATGTTTTGTTCAGGTCTGTGGATTACAAATCAAACACGCAAAAGTTGAAATTATTTCCTTCTACATTAGACGATGCAGCTCTACGATGGTTCATCGGTCTAGGAGACAAACACATCACCACCTGGGACTAGATGAAGACGCTCTTTCTAGAGCAATATCAAGATTTCGGGAGAGCAAGAGACTCCAGGGAGGAGGTCCTAAGCATGACACAAAGAGAAGATGAGTCTCTTGAGGAGTATTGGGAGAGATTCAGCTTTAATCTTCAACGGTCCCCTCACTCGAAGCTATCTGATAAGTCCCTCAAAAGCATCTTCTTAATGGGACTTACCAATGAGTCACTGGAGGCTCTCAACATGATCTCTAGAGGTGATGTCTATCAGCATGCTATGGATGACATCCGGCAATTATGTCGAAAATACTCGAGAAGGTGAGGCAAAATCACCGCCAGGACCATGAAGGCGACTGCTTCAGTCACCAAAATAGAAATAGGCAACATGTTGGAGGATTTGAAGAGCGAAATGCTCTCATCTCTAGCACTCGTAGATGGATATGTCTTTGTTAGAAAAGAAGAAATAAGAAAATGACACAGCATTAGCCTATTTTTGCCCAAAATGTAGAGGAAAGCATGCAAAGAATGCATGCCCAAAAAACAAGGTCAGAGTATGCGCAGTTTGCAGGTTGAATCATAAAACTTGATTGTGCCCACAACTGCCCAGTAACTAGGAAGTGGCTGAGAGCACGAAGGCCTACTTCATAGGTAATAGGAAGAGTTGGCCACAGCCCCCCACTGGGAATATACCAACCGGAATGCCATCATATGGGGGAGGGTCATACATGCACCAAGGACCCCCTCAACCACCTAATATGGGGTGGTGGGGACCGTCACCCTGGACGAACGCACACCCAGCAGCATTCCTGAATCAGCAACCGTGGATGCCATATCCATATCATGGGCAGTAGTGGAGAGGCCACAATGTGTGGAATCAGACTCCACAGAGTGCAGCTCCTACTCACATCCAACAGAACTTGCTAGCATTGCTAGTAGTGATACCTACGCAGCTACCAGCACAACCGATAGCAAACCTAAACAACAGAGTAAATTAGCCGACATACAACGTAGAATGTGAGATGTATCATATGTACAATATTCAGCTTAGATCAGGTAGGCAGCTAGGAGTAGAGACACTACCTCTGGTAGAAGAGGAGGAAGAAATAGTAGAGATACCTCCACTGGTAGAAGAGGAGGCAGAAATAGAGGAGACACCTCTGGTAGAAGAGGGAAAAGCACTTGAGAGAGCGGAGGCTCCATTTCCTACCCAGCTACAAGAACATAGAAAAACAACACAGCTGAAATTTGACATCTTGTCGAGCTTGAAGAATCTCATGATGACAATCCCATTATTTCAAGCAATTCGAGATGTCCCCATTTACACCAAGACAATTAGAGAAATGTGTCTAAGGAGACCAGGATGAAAAGCTACCTAGACTATCAACGTCATGGGTAAACTGGCAGATCTAATGATGGGTAGAACACGTCATCCGAAGTATGCAGATCCAGGAAGCCCAGTGCTGACCATAAAAATTAGAGGACATTCCCTATCCAACACATTGGTTGACCTCGAGGAAGCCATTAACGTGATGCCTCAAGAGACCATGCAGAGGTTGCAGCTCACGAACCTGAAGCCAACCATGACAGTACTGTAGTTAGCCGATCGATCAACCGTGTCGCCAGAAGGGATGCTGGAAGATGTGATCATAACAGTCAGTGCATGGGAATATCTAGTCGATTTTTTAGTTTTGCAAACCAAGACCAGGCTGGGTGGTTACCCGCTCATTTTAGGGATGCCATGGCTAGCAAAAACTGACGCTTACATCAGCTACTGGGATGTGCTAATGACCATCTCCAATGGGCAAAATGTCAAAAGGCTGACCATTTCATCGCCAGCTCAATATATGGACTCGACAGAAGAACCCAAGATCACCGAGCATGGAACTACGGAGTTGTCCATAATTCATCTGGTGATGACCTTGGAGGAGGTGGCAGAAGAGGATGAGGATGGTGCTATCATGGAGTTTCTCCATGGAGAATCGTCCACCCCCACACCTGAGTCGTTGACTGGTGCCCAAGATGAGCACATCTGACAAATACACGTTGGGCCAGGAAGGACATTAAACGTCAACAGTAGGTTGACGCCCACACAGCTAGAAAATTTGGAAGAGCTTCTGGTAAAACACCAACAAGCATTTGCATGATACTACATAGATATGCACGACATCAGCCCAAAAATATGTACCCATCGAATTTATTTAGATGACCATGCAACTCCTAGTCGACAGCCATAGAGAAGGATGAACCTAGCAATGAAAGACATTATCAGAGAAGAACTGCACAAAATTTTGGCTACCGAATTCATATATC
This sequence comes from Wollemia nobilis, assembly GCA_028583015.1. Lineage (NCBI taxonomy): Eukaryota > Viridiplantae > Streptophyta > Pinopsida > Araucariales > Araucariaceae > Wollemia > Wollemia nobilis. The sequence continues at coordinate 8,320,591 of JAQPPZ010016348.1, forward strand.
CAATTTTTGATAGTGAATGGGTATCACCATTAGTGGTGGTCCCCAAAAATAACGGGAAATGGCAGATCTGCATGGACTACCGGGCATTGAACAAGACGACTAAGAAAGACCACTTCCCGATCCCGTTCATTGATCAGGTCTTGGACACACTCTCAGGAAGAAAATACTTCTCCTTTCTAGATGGTTTCAGTGATTACAACCAGATCTAGATAGGGGAAGAAGATCAAGATAAAACAACGTTCACCTATCCATGGGGAACTTTTGCCTATAAGGTATTGCCTTTTGGACTGTGCAACGCACCGACCACCTTTCAAAGGGTGGTGCTTAGCATATTCTCTAATATGATAGGAGACAGGGTGGAAGTATACATGGATGACTTCACCGCCTATGGAGAAACCTTCGAGGAGGCAATGACAAATCTGGAAAGAGTGCTCGATAGGAGCAAGGAAAATCATTTGTCCCTAATTAATGAAAAAAATTTTATGATGATGCAGGAAGGCATCGTGTTGGGACACCACCTCTCTACAGAAGGAATAAAAGTAGACAAGAGGAAGATCGAGGTCATCGGAGACCTACCTAGCCCCAGAACGCAGAAGGAGGTAAGAAGTTTCCTTAGATCAGTCAGGTACTATCGACGATTTATTGCCAAATTTAGTAAGATTGTCAAACCACTGCACACCCTACTTTCTAAGGACGTAGAGTTCAATTGGACAGGAGATTGCAAAGAAGCGTTCCAATTGCTGAAAGAAAAATTGATATCTGCATCGATCTTGAGAGGACCGAATTGGGCCATACCATTCCATCTTTACTACGATGCATCTAACAGTGCGATCGGAGCAGTCCTCGGGCAAAAATACGGCAAATAATTCTATGCCATCTATTATGTCAGTAAAAACTTGGCAGGAGCAGAGCTCAACTATACAGTGACAGAAAAAGAATTCCTAGTAGTTTTCCATGCAATAAACAAATTTTGCCACTATATAATGGGATACAAGGTCTTCGTCCATACGGACCACGTGGCTATCAGGTATTTGATGAGCAAGTCAGCCATTGGTGGTAGAATTATTAGATGGTTGTTGCTATTGCAGGAATTCGACATCACTATAGTCGATAAACCGGGCAAGGACAATGTCGTGGCAGATTTTTTGTCCAGATTGATACCAGTAGATCCTCAAGCAGTGGAAGATCAGTTTTTGGATGAACATCTATTCGCTATTAGTGAACAAACATCGTGGTATGTAGACAGCCAATTACTTGGCCACCGGAAGGACCTCACATGCTCTCTCCTACAGAGAAAAGCAGGCGGTCATAGAGAAGAGTGCATCATTCCTTTGGATGGATGGTCTCCTATTTAAAATAGGATGGGACCAAATTATAAGAAGATGTGTAGCAGAACAGGAGTTTTCAAAAGTTCTCAAGGCATGTCACGATGAGCCATGCGGAGGACACTTTGTAGGGAAACGAACTGCCTACAAAATCTTGCAGCCTCGGTATTTTTGGTCCACTCTGTTCAAGGACATAGCAGCATATACCAGCAAGTGTGACGAGTGCCAGAGGATGGGTAGACCAACCCACAGAGATGAAATACCCTTGCAGCCACAGGTACACCTAAAACCTTTTGATAAATGGGGCATGGACTTCGTGGGACCATTTAATCTACCTTCAATGGGAAGGAGGTTTATTTTGGTCTGCAAGGATTACGTCACCAAATGGGTGGAAGTGCAAGCATTAAGGGACTCAAAGGAAAGAACGGTTGTTGATTTCTTATTTTCCCATATTTTCACACGATTTGGGGTTCCTCGGGAGATAACAACAGACCAAGGGCCCCAATTTACCTCCAAATTGATTGAGGAGCTGATGGAGCAGTATAGAGTTCAGCACAATAAAACCATGCCCTACCATCCGCAGCGAACGGACAAGTAGAAGTGACAAACAGGGAGATAGAAAACATCTTGACCAAAACCGTGTAGCAACACAAGAAATATTGGGCCACACGGTTGTCGGAGGTAGTTTGGGCATACAACACCACGTGGAAATCCACCACAGGATGCACACCTTTCCAATTGGTCTATGGAAAAAATGCGATGATGCCCATCGAATTCGAAATCAAAACTCTAAGGATGGCTTCAGAATTAAATTTGAGCTTGGACGAAGCTCAAAAACAGAGGATTCGCCAGCTAGATCAGCTAGACAAAATCTAACTGGATGCTTTGTAGAGGACAGAGATTATACAAAAGTAGAGAAAGAAGTGGCATGATAACCACATCAAGCTAAAGAAGTTCCAGGTAGGGAAATGGGTACTGTTGTATGATTCCCGATTCCAGGAAAGGAAGGGTAAACTTATGCAGAGGTGGATGGGGTCGTATGAGGTGGCAGAGCTCATTAGGAATGGGGCGATGCGCATTAAGACAATTGACGACAGCAACACCATGTTCATAGTCAATGGCCACCGACTACACCCCTATAATACGTCTAAAACATTACAGGTGGAATCCAGAGTAGGCATGGGGGAGACCCCATCTTGCTAGATCTGGACCGAACTCTCATAGGTGAAATGGTGGGCATGAAAGTGCTCACCCAATTTTTTTAGTTAGTTAATATAGTTTTTTTTAATGTGTGTTTTTGCAGGAACAATGCTTGCATGCAAGCTACAGGCATCCTAATCCAGGGCCTAACAGGCACAGAACGCGTCTAACTGCCTTTATTTTCCTTTCTTTTTCGGTTGCTTTTTGCAGGTGGAGGACCTGACAGCATGAGGAATAGGTATCTAGGAAACCAGGCCTGATTCGGCTCAACATTTCGACATCGACTCGTAGGTAGAATCTGGGCAGCGTGAAAAAAACTGGGAAGGCTTAATCACCCTTTTTCCAGTCAAATCGCCATCCAAAAGAAGGCACCTTACTGCATCTAGAAGAAGGCACCAAGTCCACAAGAAGGTGCCTTACTGCACCCGAAAGTCGCCCATCCAGAAGAAGGTGCCTTACCGTAGTTAGAAGGCACCAAGTCCACAAGAAGGTGCCTTACTGCACCTGAAAGTCGCCCATCCAGAAGAAGGTGCCTTACTGTAGTTAGAAGGCACCAAGTCCAAAAGAAGGTGCCTTACTACACCCAAAAGGCACCAAGTCTAGAATAAGGCGCCTTACTACATCTAGAAGAAGGTGCCAAGACCAGAAGAAGGCGCCTTACTGCACCCAGAAGGTGCCAAGCCCAGAAGAAAGCACCTTACTGCACCCGAAAGGCGCCCATCTAGAAGAAGGCACCTTACTGCATCCAGAAGGCACCAAGTCCACAAGAAGGTGCCTTACTGCATCTAAAAGGTGCCCATCCAGAAGAAGGCACCAAGAAAAATATATATATAGGCGCCTTCCGTGGCAAGAAGGCACCAAGAAAAAAAAAAAAAAAGAAGCCAACCGAATACACCTTCCAATATCAGGAAGGCGCATTCATCCAGCCGAATATGCCTTCCAACATCAGGAAGGCACATTCATCAAGACGAATGCCTTCCAAAATTGGGAAGGCGTGAACCAGAAGGAGGTGCCCCCCCCACATTGGGAAGACGGATGCAGGCAAAAGTGCCTCCCACCAATTAGAGGCACCCCGTAGCACCGAAAGGTGCATTCGTTCGAAGAAGAGCACCAAAAACATTGGAAAGGCGCTACAAGGGCACCATCCACATGGGGAAGGTACCAAAGAACACCTCTCGTGTGCAAAATTTACATCTATCGGATGCCTCAAGTGGAACGAAGTATTGCACGAATAAGCGACATCAAATGACCATACCCCTCCCTCATGTCACAAGTTAGCAAATTAGAGGCTACCATGACAACTGGAATGTCGAATCAGGTACGCGCATATTAAATCAAATCGTTTATATAATTATTTATAAATACACAGTACCAAAAAATACAGCCATCATAGAGATCGTACCCCCCCATAGCCAAAATTGCATGCCAATGATAGGGCGCCTTCCATAACTGCTAGGGTTAGGCGTATTTTCTATAATAAGATGCCTTCCTAAAGAAGGAAGGACAGAAAAAAATACAGTAGCAGAAGGCGCCATGGGAGGAAGGTCCAAGAACCACGCGATCAAGAAGAATGAACCCAGTGACATTGATGGGATCAGAGGGGCAGTGAAGACCCAATTCGAAGCCAAGGGGTGGCTCGAATACTACACCCTGGTCAGTCAGGGCTAGGACGTGGAGGCAGCTAGAGAATTTTCCACCTCTTTGAGGGGTGATGCGGCCCAAGTATGAGGGATGGAAATTCTAGTCACCCCTAAGTTCATCTCACAGGCGACTGGATTGCCTCTCATGGGGGAATGTATATACAAGGGTGGAGTTTTAAAACTATACACTGAAATACTGCTGCCAGGAGGAAATGTGCAGATAGATAGGGAGGGGTTACTCAAAAATAGTCTCCCCATGAATATGCGAAAGATGTTCGAGCAGATTGCTTGATTCTTCACATGCACAGGGAAGTATACCCATCTGCACCTTAATCATGTGCGCTTCCTCAATCACCTAGTGCATGGGAGGAAATTAAATATACCTTTCTACCTGGCTTGTGCTCTGAAAGATGAAGCGGCTCGATACTAGAAAGGGGCACCGGCCGCCTTAGCCCACCATGGGCTGATATCGACATTGGTCCACCACGCAGAAGCACAAGGACAGAACCGTGATGCAAGGGGAGATGGTGACCAAATAGAGCAACACAATGTGGTTGCCGAATTAGGGCAAGATGAAACATCCCCTACAGAGGAGATAACAAACATTGGGCAATTGGCGTTGCCCTATTTTCTAGGAGGAGCAGAGCAGTCATCGATGCCCGAAGACATAGAGGATAGAGGGCATTCCCCAGTGCCCGAGTATGAGGAGGAAGGAGCGCCACTCGCTGGTGGTGAGGACGAACCAATTCCCAGGAGGAAACATCTACGATGATTCCTCTCGATAGAGGAAGGACAGAGTGACACAGAGATAGACGTTGCCACCCAAACCCTCCGAGAATTAACGAACTAGAGCCCATAGAATGAAGGAACTTTTGGGAGTAACGACCAGATCGATGCGGCCTTGGAGGAGGCGCTCGACTGGCAAACCGATTGCTGGATGGCACAACAAATTCTGGAGGATTGCCAAAACCAGCATAAAATGGAATTGGAGGAAAGAGATAGACGAATCGCTCAGCTCGAGCAGCTAGTCCGACAGTTGTAGGAGGAAAATCAAATATTTTAGGACAGAGGAACAGTAAGACAGGAGGCGTCCACTTAGACTGATTAGGCAGAAGAAGTGTCGATGAACTCTCCCACATTCGTCGAACGAGTATTCTCTTTAGGGGAGATTCGATCGGATGCCCGATAGATTAGCCCGGAGGCAGGGGAGGATTCCTTTGTTTTCAGGGGTGAAAAGGAAAGAAGTCCTACGATGCCCCTTGTCATTGTCCTAAGTGACATAGAGTAGGACGAAGGTCTCCAATAGCAGATAAGACCAGAGGATATAGAGGACCTCCCTAGGCCTGAAGAAGGAGAAGAGCCTGAGGGGTCGACACCAGGTAGATAGGAGAACGAAGGATCACCCTCGAAGATAGTAGCACAGCAAATCCTTCGGAGTAAAGAGAAGTCCCCAAAGGAGAAAGAAGAGACCCCGATCCGAGCCACCACATTTTCTATAGAGGCCAAGGCAAAGAGGCCCAAGACGGCTTGATAGAAGGCAAAAATGACCTTCGTTGAGTCAAAGGAGGACGAATGGGATATGCAGCTGTTCGCTGAAAGGCAAAAATATTTTGAGCAGCTGCGCAATGAAATGAAAGTAACCAAGGAGGCTAGGAAGGCATCCTCGAGGGTAAAAGGAGATTCTGGCATCATCGTCAATCCAACAGAAGACAGCCAGTTTTGGGACATCTACAGTTCATTCTGAGGGTGGCCTTCCATGATGAGGAGGTACTTGGAACGGTGGGGAGTATATGGCCCACAATTGGAGGTCGTTGCAATTGCAAAGGAGAATGCAGGGCTTACCCCTGAAGCGGCTAGATTATACAAGGCCCAAGTAGTGCCTTCTAGAGGGGATAACTCGGATATCCCTCTGGCAGTGGTCAGACCTCCAGACGCTGACCTTTGGCAAGCTGTCGAAGCTGCATTTCAATCGACAGGAACAACGCTGGCTAGACCACCATCAGTAGCAACCAGAACAAGAAGGGGACAATTGACAGCCGCAGTTTCCCATAGGTAAGGGCGAACCACACCTTCAAATGCTGACACGAAAAGATAGACTCAGGCCGCAGGGGCAGTCGAATCCTCTAAGAGATGGCGACGATGAAAAGTCAGAGGGCTACCTACAGTTTGGATGCCATGAGGGCGTGGCATATGTTAGGCGTGGGGGGATGATGAGCACCAGAAATGCTCATATTTTGTACATATTTCTTGGATCAATATGCGGTTGTATAATAAGGATTGCGTACTTTTATGAATGATTATATAGATATTTGATATAATTATGCGTGTTATCTAAATGCGAGCGCCTCCCTGCAGTCGAAAGGCACCAACTGAATATGAGCGCCTCCCTACAGTCGGAAGGCGCCCACTGAATACGAGCACCTCCCTACAATCGAAAGGCGCAAACCAAAAACAAGCGCCTCCCCACAGTCGGAAGGCACCAACAGAAGGCAAGCGCCTCCCCATAGTCGAAAGGCACTAATAGAAGGCAAGCGCCTCCCTACAATCAAAAGGCGCCATTGATTCTTTACCTGTTGACCAGAGTTGAATGACGTGGACGACAGCGGCTGGTGCAGTTCTAGATCTACGTCATGCAGAGCTAAATTGGAGATAACACCAACGTATCCAAATGTCTTACTGATTCCAGGAAAAGCACGAACCGAAATTAACACGTCACCTTCAGAATAGAATGCCAGACGTCAATTGCATTCGCCAGACTGTTATAATTTAGTCTAGGAAGAATTGACTGTTGTAACCACTTCTATAATAGAAGTTCTACGGGTGTGTTATATAAACACACGCAGATCGTTTTGAGGAATATATAGAATTAATTAATAAAGATCCATTTCGAATTACAGAAGATAGATTGTAATACGTTGATAAATATATTACAGTTCCAGAAGTTCTAAGCACGTGTTCGATCGGGAAGAAGCTACTGGAGCCTGGGCCCACTCCAAGCCAGTATTTCTTCCCCATTTCCTTTTTGTTTATTTATTTTAATTAGTTTATTGCTTTCATAGGAGCGTTCATTAGTTTGCTAGTTCCAGTATTTGCAGTAGGTTTATTTTCAGGAATGTGTACATGATTTATTTCTGTAGATTTAATTTTGTTCTTCTTACATAATTTATTGAGAAGTGCGGGAATGACTGACAACCATTTCAAGAACACCCCCCAAACGTAGTATTAGAATATTCATCTCCAGTGGTATTGTAGTAACCTAATTCTGACTCTTCGTAAGTTTACGAAGCTCCTTGGGTTGATAATTAAATGCACGGGCATGTGACAAAAATAGGAAACCATTCACCTTGTTTGGTCCGCAATAGACCCTTTCTTGCTTCTCACTTAGCTATCGTTTATTAAATGAGTACCTCTTGAAAAAATTAACTTCAATATCTAATTCAAAAGGATGTGGAGAAGGATTCCTCATGATTTCTAGCCATCCCCTACTCAATGTATTACATCTATGCTTTCCATATCGACATAAGCCTCCTTATTCAGTAATCCAAAGAAAGGAATTTTCTACAAATTTTCAAAGAGGCCATTCGTGTTGATAATATATTGATTCAGGTAGGAAAAATACCACCTAAGAAAAATCTCTATCCTTTACAAATTTTAGTCTCTATACCTTCCCATGAAGATATCAGGTCACACACGTGCCAAATCATAGGAGGTTATTTCACTGAGTATCAAGAACAAAGACATCGAACAAAGCAAGAGTCGAGGATGGAGATTCAAAGGCTAGTTGAGGAAGTAAGGAATATGGAAATATATATCTCGATGAATAGAAGATAAAATCTAAATAACTAGGAACTCGTGGTACATCAGTTTCATCAACGTCACTACCTTTAGCTAACAATGAAATCAAGAAAAGCCTCAAAAAAAGCAAAACAACAAGGTAATAACAAGAGATGTGAATATGGCTAGACATTGGTCAAACCCCTATTTCGTAATGAAGTTCATCTTGTAGAGGAAAAGGGAGATCAATTGAAGCAGGTAAGAAATTTTCCTTTTATTAGTAATATGATGGCATGTAATACAATATGAAACTACGAAGATGTTAATATATTGCCTCCATAACCACAAGGTGATGACCCGAGTGATCAAATGCTTGTTCATGGTCCCTTATTGAAAGGTCTAACCTTAAATCAAAGGAAGTTAAAGGAATATAAATGGTTGTATTTTCCTACTACAACATTTGAGTAGAGAGTAGAAATGGTGAAACAATTTCATAGTTTTTTCATAAACTCGACCTCAATATTTATAGCATTAAAAGAAATTTTGGTATTAGATCAGGTGGACTTAATTAATGTTGTTATTGAAATACCCTCGAAAATTAGTAATGCATCTACACAAGTTTATTTTCCCATTTTCAAAAGATACTATCCTCCTCCTTTCTATCTGTCTCTTTTTTGATGAAGGGGATATTACATAACTATGTAGTAGATCCAAAGGCCCAAGCTTCAATTATGCCAATAGAGATCTATAGAATTTTGGGTCTAAGATTATATGTACAAGAGTTATACATATTATATTTTAAATGAAAGTCATTAAAAAGGGTGGGAATATTGCATAGAGTACCAATATTGATATGCAAACATCCAGACTTAACTGTAATTCAAGATATAAAAATTGTTGATGTACCTCCATTGTTTGAAATGTGTCTATCCCAAAGTTTGTTGAGATAACTAGAAGGACATGTGACTCGAGTGCAGGACTAGATATTAATCTCATTGGCCAGTTATATCATCACAGTATTTAATCAAGGTTTACACACCTTTTGCATTGAAAACTACAAGAAGCAAGGGATGATCCCTATCAAATAGCCCATATATATGAAGAAGGATACAAATTTTGGAAATCTATCGAGAGCACATTATATTCAGCTTGAATTCAATTTTTAGTTACTTGATCAAATATCCCATAACAACTTAGTAGCAAGTGTTCAAAATCAAAGAAGTATAGAGGACTACAATCATCTCTGTTAGGGATTGACAACTCAGGATGCAAAGTTAATCAAATATTATAGAATATAGATGATGGATAGTGTGATATTCTAAGAAGAAGGATATTTGTATGCATAATATGCAAGGCCAATGTTTTTTCACGAGGCTAATTAAATAGAGTCCAATATTGGGCCCTCCATTCATAATGCAACCATATCAAAATAAGGACCAAAAACAAAATAGGACTTTACTAAGGTTAGTGGCAATTGGACACTATGGCAAATACATCACACAAAATGGCTTAATTTTGGTAACATTTTTTCTTGGTATTGTAGGTTCATGGGGTAGATGTGTGAAAAACTTCAAAAGTTGGACTTGGGCATACACATCATATTTTGTGTACATAGTCAACATATATATGTAAGATGACTAACTATAGTTATTATGAATAAATAGGATCATCTATATTTTAAAGCATGTGCCTTGCAGTATCATGTACATACATCTTAGGTAAATAAGGAGTTGATAGAGAAGATCGTATCTCAACAGATCAAATTCATGATTAAATTAGAAGGATCGCTTGGTGCGATCATAAAAATATGAAGAGCAACACTTCTCTTTTTTCCCCCTTTTATTTCTTTTGGTTGTGTTTTCTTTGGCTCCATAGCCTCATGGATAAAGGTAGTCTATTTTTTAATAAGATGAAGTACACTTGAGAGCACAATATGACAGAGGCAATACCACTGAAGCATATTCAAGCATAGGATAGAGTCATGCATTGCATAATATGATGTTACTCTAAAGCAAAAGAAATATGTGGGGAAGACTCAACTGATGCAAAGGTGAGTGGAGCAACACAAATAGAGGATCAACCGATGCATGAATGCCTATTCAAGTGTGCCAAAGAGCACTAAAACTTTTTGAAGTGTAATATTTTAGATGTCAATTGATGAGATACTCTCTCCCAACTTGGTCATGTATAAAGAGGGGATACCCATCAGAAATCAAAGAATGAAACTTTCAAAAAATGAAATGGGTCTAGCAAGGGAAGTAGGAAGTCACAAAGGATGGTACAAATTGCTAAATAAGTTGTTGTTCACTTATGATGAAAGAAGAAAGAGACGCAAGAAAGGTGGATGATTATCCCCAAAAGATGTTACTTTATGGTAATCTATATGCTCTGGAAATAATTTTATGTCCCAATGGTGTATTTTTATGAAGATAAAGTGTTGTTGGAGGCCCCCTTAATTTGTGTACCTCCAATTATCTTAAATATATTTACTTCTTTTCCTTATCTCCAACACAATAGTCTTGCTCCTTCTTGTTTGCTTGTGAATATATTCTTCTCATTTTTTGGTAGCTCCCTTTGTTTTCGATGGATTGTTATATTGTGTTTTGTCCCTATACATATCTCCTCACCATAATTTTATCATATGTAGGCATTCCCTTCGCCCTCATTTTTATATTTTTCATGTGTTATTTTGAGCTTCTCGTCTCTGTATATCCTTTCTTTCTTTTCTAGAAGTATATTTGTGTAAGATCAAACTGCTCCCTCCCCTTATAGTGGCTTCCCTCTCGTTCAACTTACCTTTTATCCTGTTAAGTCTTCCCATGTCTTCTTGTTTTCTTTTATACTTTAGAAAGTGTTGGTACTGTGTTGATTGGTGATTTTGCCCAAGTGCAAAACCACACTCACAATTAGGATTTTGATTATAAAACCCTCTCTTGCAAAAAAATGAACATTTATCTAAGGTTCCTTTTACTTTAATGTGTGCATGTATGCTTTTCAAATGAGTGCATGGAATACCTTAATGCTCTGCAAAACAACTGTTAACAAAGGGCCTGTGTTGGGGTTACTTTAGTATAATATGTCATTATTGCTCATGAAGCTTAAAAGGAGAATAAATGTGATTGGCCCTCATATGACCATGATGTGAGAATGAAATTCCTTTTATATTGAAGTATTTTACATAAACTAAGTCAACTTTAACCAATTTTATCCTTTATTAACCTTGCTTTAAACATGAAATAAAAGATGAAGCTCTATCTCTGAAATATGAATATTAAATGCTGAAATGATTCCTTTTATGTTGCTTCAAAAATGAAAGAGAGTAATCTTGGATGACCAACTTTGTAGCTATAGTAGCCTTTAATGTGCCTTACAAATAACTATCTTTAATGAAATTAGTTTCCATAAAGAGAGTTAGTTGATTGCTTGAAATGACCTGTAAATCACCTCCTTTCAATGAAACTGTAATTTTCATGAAATAAGTCAATTTATTGCTTTTAATATAATGGCATATGAAATGCCAAATAAATTACCCCCTATTTATGAAATTGCAATTTTCATACAGAGGAATTAATTTATTGCTTGAAATGAAAACAAAACCCAAAATGTGAAATTGTGCAAAATTGAGATCCCGAAATTCCTTTTAAAACTGCATACTTTAAATAATTTTGGAATTTCAAAAATACTCAAGAACAGAACCAAAACTGCTCTAACCGGAATTTCAAAGCTTATTCTTTGAATCCGTGAATCTGTTTTGGGATTATATATATATATATATATATATATATATATATATATATATATATATATAGATATATATTATTTTTAGAGAGAGACTGGTTGTGCATTGGTCATAGGGATTTTAGTGGGAAAATCATGTCTACTGCATTAACACTGCCTTGAGGTGGTGTTAGTTCACCCTTTTTAATGGTTACCGCTCATGCAGTTGGTTCCATTTATTCTAAGTCTACTGGAGAGCTCAATGGTACCGGGGAAGCGTCTGCGTAAGTTCATTCTAACAATGCATCACAAGTTAAAGGCCCTGTCCCTGAAGCTGTTATTCCTTTGCATGATTTTCACATAGCTTGTGAGTGGTTTGAGAGTCATACCCTGGTGGGTTATTTTTTGGGTCGTATCCCATAGATACCCTTATTTGTTCATAGGTCCAAAAATTCTGGGGCCCATATGGAGTCAAAGTGGAGAATGTACAAAACCTTACCAAAGGGTATTTCCTTTTTTGTTTTTTAAACCCAGCTCAAGCACAGAAGGTTCTGTCTAGGGGTCCATGGACTATCCGTAATTCTTTGTTGATTCTGTAATCCTACTCTCAAAATTTTCAAGTTAGTGATCAAGCTGCACTGGAAGTCCCGGTGTGGGTTGTATTCCCTAATCTTCTTGTTCCTCTTTGGGGTTTTTTGTAAACTTTAGTTGCCCCTTAGGTAAGTTTGTTTGCCTTGATATAGAAAAAAAAAAAAATTCCGCTCGACCCATTAGAAGGTTTTGTATCAAAGTTGACCTTACCAAGGATTTGTAGGAGTTTATTGATATTAAAATTGGGGACCAATCCAAAATATAAAGAGTTGCATATATCAATTTACCCAATACATGTTATCGGTGTCAATCTACTACTCACAAAATTTGGGAGTGCCCTCTTATGGAATGGAAATATAAGGTAAATCCCTCGCCTACTCTTGTGGCTTCCGCTAATGGCTCACTGGGAAACACTAAAGAATGGACTATTATCTCTAGCAAGAAATCCCATGGTGCTAAGAAGTAGGAAGCTTCAATTTCTGCTGCACAACCTGCCCCTTCTCCTTATCAAGACATGCAAGATTCTACTAAAGTTGTTTAGACTCCTGTTGATATGGCCCCTCTAGTTGTTGGCATGCAATCTCCAGTTCCACCGGTGTCTCAAGTTCTTTGGTCAAGCCCTTCTTTGGCCTTAGTGGTGGCAGCTCCAGATAATTATTCAATGGAGGAGGGTCGGACCTTGAAGGTTCGCCGCTCTCATAGCCCTGTTTGGAATGACAAACTTTGGTAGCTAAATAATGATGCTTTCCATGCGGTCTCCAACTACTTTCACTCGCTTACAATTTTGGGTGATGTAGAGGATGTCATGGAGATCATGCATCCTAACAAATCCTAATTATTTTCTTCTCGTGGAATGTTTGAGGACTGACGGGCTCAATAAAAAAATATTTGGTCTGAAATTAGATGTCAAATGTTTCTCGAATGCATGTAAGCCTCAATTTTTTATGTCTACAAGAATTGAGTTGTGGAGATGGCTTGCCATGAATCTACCATTTTCCACTTGGGTGCTCTATGGAGATTTTAATATCGTGGAGAAAGCTTCTAACAAAGTCAGTCATGTCCCAACGCAGTGATGTTTAGATGAAAGATAAGCTTGGTTTTTTATGAAAAACAAGCTTCGCCTTTATGACCCTAATTCTTGCTTCTCACATTCTGAATTCCTGTGGGCTCTTTGGTACACCTGGTCCAATTTGCAGGCTGCTTTTGCCAAGGTTTTGATAATATTGGACACATCCATGATTTTTGAGTGTGATAGCTTTCAATTCTCCCAAATTTTTCCTTCTTCATCGTGTGTGCTAACTTTTCCTGGTACTACACTGTTTGATCATTCACCTATTGTATTCTTGGTAGCAATGTTAAACTTTCAACCTAGAGTGCATTCTTCACAGTTTTACCTAAATGTTTCTTTTTTACATAGCTTTAGCATGAAATCTCATATATGTCACGTTTGGAATTTGATTCCTAGACTTGATGGTAAATCTGGAAGGATTGAATGGTGGAATGTTGTCATTCAACGAACCACTAAGATGTTGTGGACTCTAGGTGTTGAAGTTGCAAAATGTAACCTAAGTCTACCTTTCAAAGTGAGCTATCCAAAGCCTATCTCAGGCTTGAAGCCTCTCCTTTCAGCTCTGTTGCAAAATCCCAAGTTTCTTCCATTCAGCATGAGCTAAAAAAAGTTGATTTATATGAAGCCAAGGGGTCTCAATTACGTGTTGGAATGCATTGGCTCAAAGTAGGGGACAAAGTGACCAAAGATTTTTTCAACGTCTCAAACCTCCTGCTCAGTGTTCTCAGTTTTAAGCCATTCAAGTTGATGGGAAGAGATTTACAAATCTTTCGAACATTTTCAAAGCCTTAGTTTCACATTATCAAGGTGTTTTTGCTTCTCAACCCCTTTATGATATTAGAAGGCTAGCTCTTGCTAATTGTACCGTTGTTGTCCCTAAAAAGTTTTCTTATGAGAAAATGTTATTCTATGACACTTCTCTTTCTTTGGAAGATCTAAAAAATGCCTTGTCACTCATGGCCAATGATAAGGCACCTAGGTTTGATGGCTTCCCATGTGAATTCTATAAATAATTCTGGGATATGCTTGGTTTTGATCTCCACAAAGTTTATCTTGAAGCCTTGCAATGTGGTTCACTAGGTTCCATTATTAACAAATACAATGTTAAATTTATTCCTAAATTTGGAGATCCTGAGCTCATCACCAATTGGAGGCCGATCACCCTACTTGATGTGAGCTACAATATTATTGCTAAAGCCCTTGCGCTTAAGCTTAAATCTCTCCTACCTTTGATTGTCAGACCTAAACAAATTGGATTTGTTAAGGGAAAATACATTCTTGATAGTGTTCTTGTTGTTTGGGAAGGTATGGAGTGGGCAAGAAATTCTGAACAAGATGCTTTATTCATTAATATTGACTTTGAGAAAGCCTATGATAATATGGAGTGGTACTTCATAACTGCCATGCTTCAGGCTCTGGGTTTTGGTCTAGTATTTGTGAGCACCATTCTTATGTTATTTCAAGATGCTTAAGTTGTTCTTACCTTGAATAATAGTCAATATCAATCAATTTCTCTTATTCGCTTTGTAAGACAGGGGTGTCCTCTTGCTCCATATCTTTTCATTCTTGTTGCAGAGGCTTTTGGCTATTTTTTGACCCATAAGATGGATCAAGGATTAATCAGGGATATTGCTCTCCCTAATTCTGATCGTTAGTTGGTCAATGGTCATTTTGTAGATGATTCTTTCTTAACACTTCGAGAAGATGAGAAATCCCTTTCCTTGGCTATTAGTTTCTTAGAGGTGTTCTATTTAGCCTCTGGTTCTTCTATACAATGGAAAAAAACCTCTTATTTTCAGCAATCTCAATCTCAGTTGCCATGCTGGTTGCATCATTTCCAATGGACTTGGATTCAACCAGGTGAGGTGTTTAAATTTATTGGAATTCCTTTTGTGTTTCATGGTTCCTCTACTCAATTGTGGTAGTATGTTATTGATAAAGTGGAAAAAAATATTTCTTACTAGTCTATTAAGAAACTTTCACTGGCAGAAAAATTTTAGATTTGTTCTAAGGTTTTAGCCACTACCCATTTCTATTATTCATCTTATTGGGTTCCATCCAAATCTTGTTATAAAAAACTGGATAAGCTTCTGAGAGACTTCTTGTGGGTCAAAGACTCTATCAAGCAAGGTTTTAATCGGGTAGCTTGGGAAATTCGTTGTTTGCCCAAGGACTGTGGAGGCATGGGTTTGTTTGATTGTCGTTGACAAGGTTTTGCCCTTTGTGCTAAATGGATCACCAAATATTTAATTGGGGATGAATCTTGAAATTTTTTGGTCAGGCATTGCATTTCTTATGGTTTACTTCAAGGGAAGGAAATTTGGAAAGGGGTGGGATTGCAATCCATTCTTACTGCCCATGTCCCTATTAAAGTTAAAGGTTTTTTTGTCATTCAGAGTATTTGGAAAGCCTAGGAGGCCTTCAAACCCTGGCTTAGTTGGAAAGGGATTTTTCGCAGCATGTGCCTCTTTGCCTTCCATGAATATTTGGTGGTCTCCTGTTATCACTTGGCAGGGTTCTCCCCTAGCTTTGGTGTAGTGGGTCAGAGCGCAGAGGTTCTATAAGCGTGGTATTGCTTTCATTTTCGATTTCTTCTACCGACATACCAAGTGTTGGATACCCTGGGAAGTTTTCGTCAAATTCACAATTTAAATCCTGGTGATAGAGACACTTATGAGGTGGTTATTGATAGTATTCTATTTTTTATTTGGAGCAAACTACATAGGCATTTTCAAAAACCCTGGTGGTCAGATTGGTGTTGGTCTAGGGAGCTTCCTTTTTTGCAACATAAAGCTCATCTTGGTTACAAATGGATCACCCTGCAAGTTCCAATGGTTGATAAACTCACTCTAAGATGGAACTTAGTCTCTCTTCCCTCCCGATGGAATAAGAGGTTTCGTGTTGCTTGGGCTATTTATATTGAACCTAAACAAAGTTTTTTTTGCTTGGAGCCTCTTACACCAAGGGTTACCTATTGGCAGTAGGCTCAAGAATCTAGGTGTTCATAATCCCATTTGCACGGTTTGTGGACAGACGAAAGATTTACTGCATATTTTTTGGTTTTGTGATCGGGCTCAGTCGGCCTGGGAGTGGCTTCTTGAATTTTTTAGACCTTTTATGCAAGAGGATTTTACTTGGGCACATGCTATTTTGGGTGACCCTATTGCTTTTTCCTTCAACTTGGATGTTGTTTGGAATATTTTTAGAATTGGTACCCTGTTTTATCTATGGAAGTCCAAAAAGAGAGTTGTTTTTTCTCAGCAAGATTTTGGGTATGTCTTCTCTGTTGTTGATAAATATGATATATTTTTTTATTGTTGGTTACAGATTCAAGTACAGGTTGAAAAAGTATAGGTGGAGCTTCAGTATTTACGTACCCTCATGGATCATTGGTGGAATGCACTCTACATTATGAGTAATGCGCTTTTTCCTTCCCTTTCCAGATGGTAGTGATTTCTCGGCTTCTTTCTTTCTGAATGTATATTTGACACTGTTTTGACAGTTGTTATCTGGCAATTTGTGGATTTTTTTTACACTCTTGTATACTCCTAACCACAATGGTTAGTGTATTGGTTTACTGGGTGTGCTAATCCCACCCACCCTTTTTTGTATGATTAGACATTATTTTATTAATATAATGGCTTTTTCATCCAAAAAAAATGGAAAAGGTAAGGTTAGGAGATAAAAATAAAATAAAATAAAAATACACTAGCTCTAAATGCTACAACTTAAAAATCTCCATAAACCCTGCAAACATTTGTATCCTGCATGAAACCCGCATTAAGGTGACCCATATTCATGCAGTCTAACCTATAATGGGGTGCAATCTCCTAAGGGAAAAGCCATGTATACTGAAAAATAACAACATATTAACCAACAACATGCATTAAAACCTGCAAATAATTCAATATAATGAAACAAAAAAATGAATTTTCAATAAACTCCAAAACATGTAAAATATAAACTTCAAAAAAATAACATTAAAAAATTTTACAAGAAAAAAAACTTAAAACAGATTCAGTGACCACATTTCTATCTTCATAACTGCAACCCTATTCCCAAAAATTTCCAAACCCTTTCTTCCCCTTCGAATATGTATTAATCATTTTTTTAACACCTTTTTCGTTTCCTCCCTTCCTGTGTTTGGTTTCCTAATAGAATTTCCACCAAACATCTGCATATCTGTTACCCTATTTGCCTCTACTTCTTTTTTTTAAATAAACGACCCCCCTCTATCACAAGCTATACCAGTTTATTTATCTATCTCATAAGGTCTTTGTTACCTTAAACCACCCGCACCCCCACCCCCACCTTCTTTTTTTAAAATAAACGATCGGTAGATGTAACAGTTTATTTATCTAGAGTAAGTACAGCACAATTGCTGTACTTACTCCCCACCCAACCTTCTTTTTTTTAAATAAATGATCGGTAGCTGTAACAGTTTATTTATCTATCTCATCCGATCGGTAAATGTAACCTTTTAAGCCCCTAGGTCTTATTTAATAATTGTTTCACAACATTCTTTCTTTTTAATAACGCTCTTTTGCTATCAAGGGCTCTTTTTAGCCATTGGAAAATACCTCGTCCACCTAATTATTCAGCGTCTCATCTATCTAATGTAACGTTGCCTGCTCTATTACCACTATAGTCCATGGTAACACCTCAGCATTTTCGTCTATAACTGCAGATGCCCTGATAACGCCGTGTTTGACTCCATCTTGTGTGCCTTGTTATGCTGTTGTTTCCATTCTTGCTCTCGTCGCACGACGTGGAACTCCATCACGTGATAGCCTTCCCGTTCACACGTAAGCATCCTCTTTGCCATGCCGATCCATGGTGTACGTGGCTTGGGTGTTTCCTCTTTGGCCGCCGTCCACGTTGGCATCGTGGAGCTCCAATTCATGTCTGCGCCCTTAACCCGGTTGATGACTCCTCGACCCGTATAACCATGGTGGGCCCGCCACCTAGGTCCGCTCGCTCTGAAATAGGCCTCCGTGTCAAAACCGATTATTGTCGTCAGCTTCAATGCACTGGCCGCCAAGCGATGTGCTGATTTGATCGTGGTCATCCACGTCAGCTAGCTAATTTGTCCCTCAACGAGGCCGCTAATTCGTTGGCTCTCCCACTGCCAACAAGTCCATGCGCTCAGGGTGCTATCGGCCTCCTTATAAGTCATGTCTACAGCGTTGTGATTTAACTCGTCAGCACCACCTCAGTGCTGGTTCTCCACGTCAGTCCAAGTATGTCTAGAGGTCTACCATGGACTCCAAGTCCTCATCAGGCTCTAAGTTCTTGTTTCCACTACTGATCACGCTCGAGTCTAGCGATGTCTGCCACCGAGTGCCATTAACAGTCCCACTGAGCAATGTGCGGTATGTCCCACCTGTTCACCGAATCGAGTCATTGGTCCGAAGGTAAAACCCTCCACGTCACTCCTGAAACACTACGTCACCACGTAGGTTGTCATCCGATGCTAAGCTCCATGGTAGTGTCTGGTACTATCTTTCCACGATGTCGTCTCTGAAGAAAACATTGCCCTGCTTTGTATCTTTCCTACAAAATGCCGACATAAAACAAGCATTTAACTATTAAACTAATGAAGTGAACATTAGCCTAAAACGAACACCAAACCAACATGTGATATTAAAATGAAACTAAGCTAAAAGAAAACACTGGAATAAAACAAACTCCCTAGCAGCTTTATAAAACAAAATTTAAATAAAACATTGGGTCGAACAAACTATATATATATATATATATATATATAACAAGCATACATAGGTATGTCATTGTTCCCCTTTTATTTTATTTTTTTATTTTTTATTCTTTTAATATATTTTTTATTATTTTTTAATTTTTTTAAAACCCTTTCATTTTGCTTTCTTTAGTTATGCCCTTTCATTTAAATTTGATTTAAATTCAACTTAAATAAGAATCAATCAAAATTAGGAGCGTGAATTACTACAATTCAATAAGGAGGACATAACAAAATTAACACTCGAAGATCAAACAAGAATCTAAACCAAAATGTCAAACACTACTGATGGACAAGGAAGGGAAAGACGACCCAACAAGGAACCTTAGAAACAGCAAAATTATCACTAGAAGATAAGCCTAAAAATCTCAAAAACCAAAATTTTAAGGTGGATCCCCAAGATTTGGGGCTTGTTGTGGAACAGGTACAACACACTATAGCAAAGCAGTCTGGTTATTGTAAACCTTGCAAGCAAAGTTTCCTTGTGAGTCACCAAAAATGTGGGTGACTTTTGTGTTCTCCTCACCCACCCAACTCTTTTTGTTGTAATAAGAAGTATCCAAGGCTATGAGCAAAGACCATAGAACCAAATACAACAGTAGGAAGATATGTTCTTCAAAGAAAAGAAATTGATAGTTATAAAATGCAGAGGAGTCGAAAGAACCAAGCTAAAAGGTGACTTTCTTAAAAAGAGGTGTGATACCGCGACGTAGTGACTTGTCACAATATTGTGGTCACAAAGGTTCTAAAGAGACTTCATTTAGAAAGGACATGACATCGCGACTTGATGTTGTGTCGTGGTCATGATTGCTCATGAAATAAAAAAATTGGAGGATTGTCATGATATCATGAGATGCATCTGTATCACAATCACAAGAGTAAAGACACCCAAGGAATAGAAGATATCACAACTTATTGTCGTGTCACAATCACGGGATACACAAAGGTCAAATAAGAAGGAAGAGGTACAATATTGCAATAGATTGTCGTGATGTAGTAACCAAGGCTTGATTAAGTCAAATGCAAAAGGGAAGATGCGACATCACAACATGTCATTATGTCACAATTGCTAAGTTCAAGTAGTCCAAAAAGCGTAGAAGGAAAGGTGCAATATGACAGCATATCACTGTGTCATAATTGCTAAGTCCAAGGAGTCCAAAAAGCATAGAAGGGAAGGCGTGGCATCGTAACATGTCACCATGTCATGATTGCTAGGTTTGAAGAGTCAAAAAAGACCAAGGACCATCGTGACTACGTCACATTCACTAAATTAGAAGGGTCCAAAGGCACAAAATAGACTATCACATTCTGATGTGTTTTTATGGTGGTGTCATGACAGTTATAGAAGGTAGAATTTGTAGAGGAAATTTAGTCTAACAACATCTGTTATATATCTACAGTGGAGGGCATTTTCAATAATGAAGAATGGATCAGATTCAAGTTCATCTCAATTACCTTCCTTGCATACACGAAGTGTTTAGCCTATAGAAAGGAATCTTGCACCACATCTCTTTTTCTTAGGATCAATGATGTTGCACGATTATTATACTAATTTAGTCACCTGGAATTTTGTTTTAATAGTTTTAATAAAGCTATTTTTATATTTTAAATATTGAACCATAAAGGTATTATATATAAGATTTATGGCCTCTTATGTAAGGGTCGGTTCTTAGGCATTTACAAGTTGTAGGTATAAAAAAAAATTGGAATGAGTAATGTAATAAAATCTCTATTTGGTCTCTACTTCAACATATTGCAAAAAACATATGTATGTGTTAGACGGAGATCCGACACCTAACGGGAAGGCGGGGTTTGAGAATCCTAATGCACCCACGGACCTACACAAATGTCGAATGGCCATCACACTCAGGGAGGCTATGCGGTCAATCTTTAGAGAAGTTTGGTTCCTCAAGGAAAGTCCTAGCTACTTACACCTAAAATAAGGGGGAAAAGAGAAGGGAAAGAAAACAAAAGGAAGGTTGTAGCCAAAACTCACAAGGATGGGTTATGGTCTCATCAAGGCACATGCACCCTCAGCATATCAAGCAAAAATACAAGCATCCTACTTAAAATACCACCCTATCACACCTTCACTCATCATTCAGCGTAGTGGGTTGAAAGTGAATTCTAGAATCGGTGAATGAGTGCATGAGATTTAGACAGCAAAACTAAAGCACTCCCACCCGACCAGCTTAAGTAGAAATAAACCTCAACCCAACACTAATATGAATTCCAAAACCATTAAGCAAAGCCCATGAAATCTAAAAAATAGAATTAAATGAGATTACTCAAATAGCCATAGCAAAAATAAGCATTCTAAATTCAACACAAAGATGCAAAGACGATATTGGAGACCAAACAATAGAACACTTGTATTTACAAAATGATGAGAAGTATTACATATGAATTATAATGGCTAAAGAGCCACTCCTAGGATATCTAACATCCCAGTATTTATATAAATATTTACAATAATTTCAAATTACATGCATTAATGACGTTAAGCGAGAAATATGTTTTTTGAAATGGATAGGTATGTAGAAGGTATTTCACTTCTTGGAAGAATGGTGGTCGTTCGAAAGGGTTTAGATATTTCTGCATGAATCTGGTCTCTCGATAATTTTGACATTCTAGTTGGGTTTTTAAACACTCATCTATTTTTCCCCTTCAACCAATTGGTGGTCCTTCAGTTAGGTGGTGAATGACTAAAAATTTGATTACCTTAGGAGCCATGTGTTTTCAAATTACCACCTTCGCACCCATGAACGACTCAAATTTGGGTAGTTGGGTTCATTAATGCCTTCCCTTTGATATTTTCAACATGGGTGGAGACTCTGGTACTGGGTGAACATTCCACTTGCTTTCTCACTCATCATATTCTCAATCTTTCATCCATCACGACATTATGAAGGGGTGGATAATCGAGTTGGAATTGCCTCAGGCTTCGCATTTCAAAGTTTCATCTCCTGATTGGAATGAAAGTCTCACTTTTCCATGAACCCCATACCTTGATAGCCTCTAATGTAGGGTACGTCCTTAGAGACTATCTTCCTTGCTACACTCTACTTAATGTGTTATTCACAATTGGGTAGGGTTTTATAAAAGTTTCACCCTCCTAGTTTTCCAAAGTTCTGCCCTCCTATAGGTGAAATTTTGTACCCTCCTTGTGGGGTGGGGACTTGTGATAGTTTCACCCTCTTGATTGGTGGAATTTTCCACTCTTTGTGGGTGGGGTTCTAAGATACCTCTGCCTTAAGGTAGAGCCTAATCGTATGCCCAAACAATTCTTTGCTTGACTTTTGAATAAACCTCAACTTCATGGTAAAGTCATGGAACTACACTTACTTGACCACACTAACTCTTCCAACCATCTGCTACTTGTCACCCATCGATGTCGCTACCTCCATCTTCCACCTGACCATCAATGCTTCAAAATTTTGCCAACTTTTTAGATCATCAATCTTGTAAATAAGAGTGGGTGAAGGGGTGCAACTCATCCACACTCTTGTTGATTCACAAGGACTTTTCACTTGCAAAAAATAACCCCAAAAGCTATGCCTTGAAACACTCAAAAATAGAGAAGAGTGAGAGGACAGAGAGGGCATAAACAAAAGCAACTGACAAGGGTTGCAAGACAATTTTGTAATGTGGTCAAAGGTGAAAGGAAAAAATGTGAAACATGGTAGAAGAGAAGAAAAGAAGAGGGCCCACAAGAAAAAACAATAAGAAAAACCAAGGAAAAATAACAAGAGGGTATGGGAAGAGGAAGGAAAACATAGGAAACAACAGAGACAGGAATACGATGACCACTAACATTAAAGGTTAGTGGTATCAATTAATTGAGGAAAGAAAAGGAAGAGAAGGACATAAAAAGTAACAAGAACGAAAGGGAAGGTAATTCATGGGACACCCCCACAGATTGCACTCACATCAACACACCTTACCAAGGGCCAAGGTCCATTCAAGAATAGTCATAATGCTAGGAGCATCTACTAGTCTTGATACAACACTTCTTTCTGATGCAATCAAGCAAAAACTTTATTTGCTTGTTACCACTCCTCCAAGGAATATTTAGTCGCAGCATCATTCTTAGCTTCATATTACAACACATG
This sequence comes from Wollemia nobilis, assembly GCA_028583015.1. NCBI lineage: Eukaryota > Viridiplantae > Streptophyta > Pinopsida > Araucariales > Araucariaceae > Wollemia > Wollemia nobilis. The sequence goes on from JAQPPZ010016348.1 coordinate 8,343,774, forward strand.
TTATCTCCTTTTGGAGTGTTATTTATAGATCAATTTTTCCATTTGATCAAGGAGTGGGCACTACTCTCAAAATATTTGGTTTGATGCGAGTGATTCAGGCAGATCCAGAGTTTACCCCTTCCTCTCGCAATCACACTACATATGCCTATTACTGGTTCACGCAGTGGAAATATTTTCTAGGAATTGTGCTAAATGATGTCTAAATCTGAAGCCTTGATCCATTGGGTAATAGGGTTACAACAATGAAACACAAGGATACAGACTACGAGAATAAGTATCTCAAAACTTATGCACTTTCTAGAACCTTTTCTTGTATTTCCATCTTGGATCACCTCGGTACAAGATGATGTTATTTATTGTGCAACCATGTGCTTTCTACACTTTTATTTAGCTACTGGTCTATTTACACAAAATTATGGTGTGATTAGCATGCCACAATCTATGACTCATTCTAGAAGTCATCTAATGAATCTACAATGTGACCAAATCATATTGAACTTGAGGTATTCTTTGTAGCCTGACTCACACTACCCCAAGACTTTACAAGTTGTAGTGTATCCACAACTTGGTGAGCCATCATGCATACCAATACTTATGCAATCAATAATCAATGTGGAAATAAATCTTACCATGTGGGATCTCTCTTCTAGTACTAGTTTGTATGAAAAAATACTCCAATGTCACTAGTCTTTGGGATCCACCTCTTATGGGATCCCTATCATGTGCTCCTTTGATGTCTCCACACAAATTTATAGTAGGGCTCATTCAATAGGAGCCCCGCTACTGGGATCTCCTTAGAACCTACCTTTTGAATGGCCAAGCCCTCTAGGGTATGGTTCAAATCTTCCTCAATGTATTCCATGATACAAAAGGGTACAAATTTATGCCCCTTTTGAAGGTGGGATTCTTCATTTGGCCATTTTATTGGTCCAGGTTCTCTAATTGCTAGGGAAAATTGTAAGCAATGAAGTGGTCCATTGTAGGGATTGTGCTTGCATTTCCTCTATGTAATCTCGAGAAGGGATTCACCCTTTGTGCTTCACATAACTGTGGCCCTAGCTTATGCACAACTCCATATGGTAGCCACTATGGGTATTGTGTAGTCAAAAGGTAAGTAGCAGCGATTGGAAAAGGGGATGGGAGGGAAGAGTTTCTTGAAGATATCTTTCCTACTTCAAGCAGGATTCGCTCAGCCTGTAAAACCTCCTAAAATATTTGAGGGAATATGTTTTTACCATATTGATGCAGGAGGAGGTTTATATTTGAACTGAAAGCTTACACATAATATAGGTAAGCTTGGGTAAGAAATGACTAGTATTCAAATGAAATCCTTTTTTAGATCCTCTTGAATTGGATGTTTAAGTCTGTGATGAATTCAAAAGGATCTCTCTTGATGAATGAGAAGTGCATCAAGAGTTGGAAGGGATACCTTGAGCCATAAAGTATCAACAAAAGCTTCCACCAAATATGCCCATGAGCGGATACTTTTTTGCTCAAAAGATCGATGCCACAATAACACCCTCCTTCAAGAGACAAGACCAGAATTTTGATCATGACATCTTCATGAGTGATACCATGGAGGGTCGTCAGAGCAATAGTATCTTCAAGGTTCTTCTGAGTAGTTCCTTTAGTGCCATCATATCTTGGTAGGTTCTTCAAGGCACTTTTAGGAATCTCATGCCAACATTGGAGATTGAGTGGACCAGGGTCATCCCATCCACAATGGTATTGGTCTTTAGAGATCTTGATTCTTGCACTGGAGTCAGTGTCGTTAGATGATCATACTTTCTCCACTATTGAGGTCAAGGCTACGCATCAAATCTTGAGTTATATGATATATCAGGATCTTTCAAAGCATTGAAGAGGCAACTAATCTTTGGATATAGATATTTTTTGCTAATTGGAGTCGCCAGGTGATTTGACTAGATTTGGACAAATCAGAGTATCACTAAACTCTAATTTCTTTAGATAATGGGTATATTATGAGGCCACAACAGAGTCACCAAAATTACTTCATGTTGAAGACAACCGATTACAGGGAACCTGGTTCATTATCCAGTGAAGTCGTTAGGTGACTAGAGAGATATTACAAAGTGGAGTTTCACTAGACTCTATAGGGATGAGACCTTTCGATCCCATCGAGTGTACCAAAAAATATTGGATGAAGATCTGACACCTAACAGGAATATGGAGTTTGAGAATATTGATGCACCCGTAAACCTACACCAACATCGAACAATTATCATGCTTGAGGAGGTTGAGTAGTTGATCTTCGAAGAAGATCGATTCCTCAAGAAAATTCCTATCTACTTACACCTAAAATAAGGGGGAAAAGAGGAAGGGAAAAGAAAACAAAATGAAGGTTATAGCCAGAACTCACAAGGATGGGTTATGGCCACATCAAGGCACATGTGCCCTCAACATCACAAGCAAAAATACAAGCATCCTACCTAATAGATTAGCCAATCATACCTTCATTCATCATTCAACACAATAGGTTGAAATTGAATTCTATAACTGATGACTGGGTGCATGAAATCCAAATAATAGAATTAAAGCACTCCCACCCAACTAGCTTAAGCAAAAATAAACCCCAACCCAACATTAATGCAAATTCTAAAACCACTAAGCAGAGCCCACAAAGTCCAAACAGTAGAATTAAATGAGATTACTCAAATAGCCAAACATGCAAAAACAAGATTGAAGACCAAATAGTAGTATACTTGTATTTACAAAATGATGAGAAGTATTACATATGAATTGTAATGGCCAAAGAGCCACCCTTGGGATGTCTAACATCCCAATATTTATAGAAACATTTACAATAAATTCAAATTACATGCATTAATGGCATTAGGTAAATTTTTTTAAATAGATAGGTACATAGCATGTACTTCACTTCTTGGAAGAATGGCAGTTGTTTGCAAGGGTTTAGATATTTCTGTATGAATCTGAGCCCTCGATCATTCTAAAATTCTAGTTGGAATTTTAAACTCTCATCTACTTTACCCCTTCAACTAGGTGATGATCCTTCAGTTAGGTGGTGAATGACTAAAATTGACTACCTTGGGAGCTGTGTATTTTCAAATTACCACCTTTACACCCATGAACAACTCAGATTTGGGTAGTTAGGGTCATTAATGCCTTCTCTTTGATATTATAGATACGAGCAAATACTTTGGTATCAGGTGGATATTCCACTTGCTTTCTCACTCATCGGCTTCCCAATATTCCACCCATTGCAACATTATGAAGGGGACGACAATCGAGATGGAATTACCCTGAGCTCCGCATTTCAAAGTTTCATATCTCAATTAGAATGGAAGGCTCACTTTGCCATGAACCTCATACCTTGATAGCCTCTAATGTAGGGAAGTCCCCTATGACCTATCTTCCTTGCTACACTCTACCCAGTGTGTTATTCACAATTCGGTAGGGTTTTACAAAAGTTTTGCCCTTTTGGCTTCCCAAATTTTTGCCCTCCTGATGGGTGGCAGTTTTTGCCCTCCTTGTGGGGCGAGGACTTGTGATATTTCCACCCTATTTATTGGAAGAAGTTTTCACTCTCTCTGTGGGCGTGGTTCTAGTATACCTTTTCCCTAAGGTAGATCCTAATCGTTTACCCAACTAATTCTTTGCTCAACTTTTGAACAATCCTCAACTTCATGGCAGAGTTGTGGAACTACACTTACTTGGCCATACTGACTCTTCCGCCCATCTGCTACTTGTTTCCACCCATCGGTGCAACTACATTCATCTCCCACCTGACCATCAATGCTTCAAATTTTAGCCAACTTTGTAGATCATCAATCTTTTAAAGAAGAGTGGGTGAAGGAGTGCAAAATTTCACCCACACTATGAATGGATGAATGTTTCTATTTAGCTCGATGAATGTGTATAACATTAATTCTACTTTCTAGATTTTTGTGCATGTTTGTCATCTGGTTTTGGAATTGATAGTCTATGAAATTAAATATTGGTTAAAGGTTATTCTACATGTGATAAAATTGGTTGATCTGTTATGAGGTTTTAACGATTGCTTCATTTCATGATATTTATGTATTTCTTGTTGTTGTCTAATCCACACCATTACAAGTTCTAGCATCAACTATATTTACTCTCTTTCAACACTCTTTTCTCCCCCCATCATAGTTTTAGCTAGTTATAACCTTACAAGAGCCAACCATCTCTAGAGATTGACTTGGTTAAACCTCAAAGCTTGCTCTATCATTCAATTTTGACCAAGTATTGGGTGCAATAATTAACCATAGGTAGATTTTAGACCAACAATACCAACATTTGAACATGTTCCCCAAATTAGGAATAAAATATAAATATTTGAAGGGCAATGAACTTCTAGTGTATAATTGGACCAAGGACCTAAGGAAGGGCTCTTCATATTATATTTTTATAGATAATTTTTCTACTCCATTTATTTCTACAATAAGAGGGGCTCAAGTCCCCAGAGTTTCAAAGGAATGCAAAAAAATTGTAGAAGGAATTAGTCCCAGTAGACTCATTTTTTTTGTAGAAGATGGAATTTTAGTTAGGATGCATGGATACAACTACCCTGTTTATCTCCTGTTGAGAATTATCTCTAACATAATATTTATCTTAGAGGTATTCAGTCATATAGATACTCTAAACCATAAACATGGTAGCAATAAGCAGAAAGCATCATATTACCAACAACCTCTCAGCCTAGGGGGTATTATGGTGCATTCAGAAAGGGAGGCTTCCCTAATAGAAGCTAAGTTGAGAAAGCTATGTTTGGAATTGGTAAAAGACAACTAGGAGTATAACCCAGAGCAAAAATTTACTACATATCTTAAGGGAATAAAAGGGTAAAATTCCATGCATGAGCAGAGGCCAAAATTTGAAAAAATCAAAAGCCCTAGGGATGAAACAACAATCCATCATATCACTAAATTAACCAAGCCTCCACCTACCATGAATTCTTATGAATCCTTCTATAATATTAAGGGTAATTTTAGTCCCTAACATAAAGTGAAGCAAGAAGACATTGGGAAATTAAGAAATTGACACTAGAAGATGACTAAAATAGAGGTATGGTGGAGGATGAGGTATCTCACTGGACAAAAGAAAGCCAAATTTGTCTCAATAAAAAATATATAATGTTAAGTGAACTATACAATGAAGAACAATCAAATGTGAAAAGCTTTGCAACTACAAAAACCAACAAAGAATGAACAGTTGGTGAAACACACAAGAGAATACGGGAGGTGGCAACAAAGTGAGAGGAGATTTTAGAACTATTGTTTGACCCTTTGAGAGAAACTATAAGTTATACCAATTAGAAAAAGAGAGCTATACCTTCTTCATCTACCTAACAATAGGTATTGCCAAGGCCATCTAAGAAAACACCTCAGAAGAGGAGGGACAAGAAAGGAGAACGTACAAAAATGCTTGAGGAATAGAAGAGGTGGAGGTATGATGGGATGGCAAAAGAACATCTGGTAGTAGGATATCAAGAAAAATTCATGTCTCCCCATACAACAAGAGAAAGGTCCCAAAATTCAAGAACACATCCTATAAAAAAGGCCCAAAACTCTCCATCTAAGTAGGTTACATTATCCCTAACACACTATGTTACCTATCCAAAGCATGAGGTGGGGCAGATAATGCCTTCCTATAGAATATCTCCCCTTGATAGAGCACCAGGTACACCGATAACCTGTAAAGCACTCCATCAGATGATAAAGCCTATGGAAGCATTTATCTTACCCTCAAAATTTTAGGAGGGAGTATAAAAAAAATTAGAAGCCCTCACCCTATGGCAAAAGTTTTAGAAGGTCAAGTAGTAAATGACTCAATATAATCAAGAAATACGGGCTGAAAAGTCTTAGAAGATTGCTACTACCCAAGTGGACTTTCCATTTTGCTCCTCTAATAAGAGCATTATTATTTTCAAGAAAAATTCCACTAGTGACTAAGCTAATGCAAGAAATGATCGATCAAGAATGACACTCATTAGCAATAGGTATATATTTAAAAGATGCTCAACCCCGATATGTGTTAAAGCTCACTAGGGAGACCAACAAAATTGTAGATCATGATTATGAAATGACTACTCAAAAAATAGAAAGAAAGGAGAAAGATCTTGAGCAAACCAAAAAGACCCTCGAGGAATCATAAAAGGATGTCAAGGCCCTAAAAAGTCAAATAAACTTGTTGATAAAACAATTAAAAGAACAAGGGTCAAAATCTATTTTGAAAAGACAAGAAAAATAGTTAAAATAATTATCTAGTCAGTTGACCATGTAGGAAGCCTAGTATGAATAAGATAAAAAGACTTTACTAAAAGTGTTAGAAGACTTCAAGTTGCAAAACAAATAAAAGCACTTGTGGGAGACTAGGATTATCAAACAAACTCGACAAGCTTATTGGAAATATATAGAGGGTATGTCATTAGAACTATTCCTAGTTCTTTAGTTTATAGATTTGATAGCATTATTAGGCCTACAAATAGATGGAGAGTCAAAAGCTAACCTATACAAGAGCAATCGAAAGATAGAGGAAGCCAAGACTTATAGAACCCTATTGGCCAAAACCCTTAACTCAGAAATTCTCACTACCAAGATTAAAAATAGCGAATTCATGGAACAAAGGGTAATCAACCTCTTCAAAATAAAGCAAGTGATTGAGCAGTATGTAAAATTAGTAGACAACTTATACAACACTATAGAAAAGTTGAAGGATGTATATTATTTTATAGCTGTTGGGATCCCTTCACCATGGAATTAGCTAAGTGGTAAGTTATGTTCAAAATAAGAATATCTAGAAATAATCAGATTAACTAAATAGCCTTTAATAAGCTCAAGTGAACAAACTAGATCTTCTCAGAAGAGATAGCCCAGATCATCGGGCCACTGGTGAAACTCAAGGCATTGATTAGTGAGGAAATAAACCGAACCAAAGATTTCTCCTAGGATGATAAGAATGAGGTTTTAATTCTATATGATCAGATCAAATATACTCAATATCAATCATATGAGGAGTGGGTAGAAATCAAGAGAGCACTTTCCAAACTCTCCATAAGAGACCACCATTTTGTTTGACCCTTTTTTACTTTCTTATGTTTTCTTTTACAAGAATTTTTTACTTTGAGCCCAAGGATATAGGATATTTTGAGTTATCCTTCCAACAAGTGAGAAGATCCCTATGAGCTACCAAAACTATAGTGGTTCACTACTACCTGCTCATGACTAAGGCAAAACCTCAATAACCAATAATAAAAATTTTTGTCTAAGTCCATGGAGAACAAGCTCAAAATAACTCTCAACGATTGGGAATTCTACAAAATTCCATTCAATAGAAGTCCTAACAAACATCTAAGGGAGTGCTAAAGGATCCTGCATTCAAGATAAACCTTGATATTAAAATTTTTGTGAGTGATAGTAGAACAAGATGAAGGAAACTCTTGATTTGTTTACGAGAGATACCAGAAGATCAAGTGGATACAAATGATTGATTCAAATCAAGCAACAACAGTAGTTGAGAAAATTAATGACTTCCTTGATTCGAGATATGAATACCACCTACCCAAATATAACCTTAGTTATTGACCAGGATGAGCATTCAAGAAGTATAGCTCTGACAGTCCTTTGTTGATCAGTCATTATAATCAACGACGTACATCATTCAATGATAAAAATCCCAAGAAAAGTAGATGGGATTACCAAATCTAATTGTAGATAATTTTGGAGGGAAAATCCTCCCTTGTAAATCTATAAATAACAATAGTATTAGCTTTGTAAAGTTTATCAACAAGTTTGCATTTCATGTATTTGTAGGTTTTCCTTTCATTTATCTCTGTAAAAACAATTACAACTCTTGAGTGACTTGTGGGAAATTTCTAACCCCCACTTCTGGAATAATCTATAAAAGTTTATTTGTATATATATACACAAAAGTCTATCTTTTTTTTGTCCTTTTTCTACAGACCCGTGGATGTGTATGTGTGTGTTTGTAATATTTTACATGAATATCAAGGGTGCTAAGTATATGTGTGTATGAGGCACCTGTGTCTATTTTTGGATTAAATCACTTATTAGCTTGGATATCTTGCAGGACCCGCCTACTCACATAGGCATATAACTGGTAGATCTTGATTTCTCTTCATTATATCGAGGAGAGGAAGTGTTCACTGTTGGCACATAGTGTTCAGGCCTATATTTGTAGGAAGGTCTTAGTAGATATTTTGGCACATTGTCCCCTTTTATATTTATTTATTGAGATTAATTTACTTTCTTACATCCCTTTTCCCTTGGTAGAGTAGTAAGCGCCTTGAAGATCACATCTTAACAAGGATTCGACCTTGTAAAATTATTGGATATCCCTAATTGAACTGAACCCCATGATCTCGGCTACGACCCACTGTGTCGCTCCGACATGAGGCACAATTGTCCTGGGTAGGGACAATCAAATATGAAAATTGGAAGACTTATTTATACAAGAATTTTAAAATGGTAAATGTAGTGGTGGGATGGGAATTAAATTTTTTACCTTAAAGGGAAAAAGGATGGAGAGAGGGGGCTAGAACAAATCCCCTTGCTAAATTTTTCTTGCATAAAATCCAAATTGCAAGGTTGTGTGATGTAGAACCCATTAAGTTAGTTTCCACTTAAAGAAATCAAAAAACTATAATACAGGGTATTTCTAAAAGGTTGGATAGATTTTGAGCATTTGAAAACCTTAGAGCTAAAGAAAAAATACTAAGGTCTTGGATAGATCAAGGTGGGGGATTTGATCATTCACTAATTTCTTACAGTTAAGAAAATATCAAGAGAAACTGGCAAGACGTTTCAAGTTCAATGCTATTTGGTTGAAAGATGAGAAATTTATAAATATAGTAAAAGGTAAGTGGAGACATATTGACCCAACAATAGAAGAGACAACTATATTTCAATTTTCTAAAAATATGAGGAGAATCAAACTTGCTATAATCACGTGGACCAAAGGTAAATATTAGGAAGCAAAGGCAAAATAGTTGACATAGAATATTAAAATGAATCAATATATAATCACAAAGATAATAGGATTTTTTTAGACAAGGATAATTTTTAGGTCTACGAGTAAAGAAGAGGAAATTATTAGGTTGGGAAGATACAAAGTGGAGGATGAAAAGTAGAGCACTTTAGCTGGAGCAGGGGGATAATAATACAAAATTCTTTGAAAAGTACACAAAACAAAAAAATGATAAATACCATGTAGGAGATGAAAGGATAGGATGGAAGAAATATGAGAAGGTTTTAGGAAATAATTGGATTAGGATTATCCTACTTTAAGAAAATTTATCAAGAACCCAACAAAGCATATATAGTATAAATCATTAAGCTAGCACTTTAACTAGCTAATATGGTCAATGATGAAGTCAAATAGGTATTTATGATAAAAGTCACTAAGAGAAGATAAAAAAACAATTAAATCTATTTAAAAGGTAAGGGACCACGACCATATGGTTGGTCCATTGACTTTTATGTGGGTTATATGAGCTATTGAAAGAAAACCTTTTAAAGGTGGTTGATAAATCAAGGACTTCTAGGCATGTAATTGGGTCTATTAATACAAATTTTTTGACCTTGATTCCTAAGAAGGATAACCTACAACCCTTTAGAGAGTATAGACCTATATGCTTCTATAATACTCTCTACAAGATCATCCCCAAGATTATTACAAGGAGGTTAAAAGGTGTTTTCTTAGATACCCTCTCAAAATATCAATTTGGTTTCTTGAGTAAAAGACAAATCCATGAAGCCACTGGTGTTGCTCAAGAAGCACTTTATTTTGTCAAGTTAAAGGAAGCATCAAGCAATGAAAATTAAGCTTTATTAGAAAAAATATTTTGATATGGTAAGTTGATAGTGTATCAAGATCATATTAATTCATATTGGTTGTAGTGTGTCCTTTGTAAGTTGGGTAATTGAATGTATTAATTCTACTTCCTTTGTTGTATTAATTAATGGTTTAGCTTCTAGTTTCTTCAAGCCTTCTAAAGGGCTGAGATAGAGATAATTCTTGCTTGTGGTTGAAGCACTAAGTATAATAATTAAGGAACATAAAGGAATTGGTATGATCAAAGCCATTAAATTGGGAAACTCTCTAATTAGGACTCATCATTTGCAAATGATATACTCCAATTTGGAAGTGGCACCTTAAGAGAAGCTTTAAAATAAAAAGAGTTGTAAGATCTATATTGTGCTACTATAGGAATGGAAATAAACCTCTAGAAGACATAGTTTTTAACAAACCTCAACCAAGACAAGAAGTAAGAATTTTTGGCTTCAATATAATTGAGTTTGACCAAGGTCTATAAAATTTGGGGTTTAGATTGAAGTCGAATAATTATGGATACCATGATTGAATTTGGTTATACAATAAAATGGAAAAATGGTAACTTCATGGTGCAATAGATGGTTATCATTGGGAGGTTTTTTAACATTGGTGAAATTAATTTTGGAGGCCATTCCAATATATTGGCACTCCATGGATTATATTTATATTAAAATAGTGGAAAAAATAAGGAAGAAATGCTTCCATTTTATTTGGATAGTAAAAAGGAAAATGTTGCAATGGATTTGGTTAAATGGAGTAAGACAACCAAACCTAAATCAACAAGAGGATGGTGGCTTAAGAATATATATATATATATATATAACTTTGGGAAAGCAATAGTTGTCAAGAGTCTTTAGAGATTGACAACTAGTAAAGGATTATGACATGAGGCTATTAAGAAGAAATATTTGGGTTCCATGTCATTTGAAGAGTGGATTAGACTTCCTATAAAGTTAGTGGCCAATGTAACTATCAATTAGAAAGCATTAGTTAAGGCTTTTCCATTAGTGGGTATTTTTTGGTTTGGAGAACAGGAAATGGGAAGAAAGTAAGGCTAGGAAAAGATCCCTAGTTGGGGAGTGAAGGAGATTACCAACTATCTCAAATTTTAATAGAACATCTAAATAGAAAGGGGCTTAGGGTATTGGTTTTAGGCGAAAAATCCACCTCCTAGAAGAAGAAGTGATAAATGGATTTGCCCAAGTTTGAAAATTTTGGTAAGTTTTGCAAACTATATGTTGAGCAAGGTGCAGAAACAGTATTGTCATTGTTGTCAACACAGACAGATAGATCAGTTGATGCAGTGGATAGGAGTTCAGAGGTCGGTCAGAGCATGTACAGTGAATTTCCAAGAAGACAAAAGTGGCCCAGATTCAGAGGATCAAAGAAAAAGACAAGTAAGAAAACTATCGCGATATCGCGACATGTTTTTTGTCGCGATTTCGTGACATATCGAGGAGGAGAAAATGGAGAAGAGAGAGAACATGGAAATCTATCTGATTTTCGCGTGACATGATCGGAGGAGAGAGAAAATGCGAGCAAAAATATTAGATTTCGTGACATGTTTCATTTTTGTATCCAAAGCGAAGAGAAAGAGGAGAGAGAAAAAGATGTCATGATTTCGTGACATGTTTAAGAAAGTGTGCACGATTTCGCGACATTTAAAAAAGTTCAGAAAAGAAGAAAGAAAGAAAAGTGTCACGATTTCTGTGATAAGTTAGAGAGAAGAAGAAAAGTGTCACGATTTCGTGACATTTGAAAGAAAGAAGGAGAAAAGTGTCACGATTTCACGACATGTTCAAGAAGAAGTAAGAAAATACGATTTAACATGTTTTAGAGAAGAGAAAGAAAAGTGTCACGATTTCGTGACAATGTGCAAGAGGAAGTGCTAAGGAGAGAAAGTGTCACGATTTCATGACATGTCGGGTTTTCAAAGGGAAGAATAGCGCCAAGGAGAAAAAGTGTCATGATTTCGTGACATGTCGGGTTTTCATGACCCGAAGAGGAGAGAGATTGTACGAAGGCAATTGTGTCACGATTTCGTGACATGTTGTGTTTTATGGGCGAAAGAAGAGAAAGGCACAAGGCAGTGAATGTGTCACGATTTCGTGACATGTCAGGTTTTCGCTGGGGCTTGCGGAGAAGAGTGTACGAAAAAGAAAGATGTCACGATTTCGTGACATGTTCCATTTTTGTGGGCAAGAGACAGAGAAGAGGTCAAGCTAGCGAATGTGTCACGATTTCGTGACATGTCAGGTTTTCGTAGTGAGAGAAGAGTTGAAAGAGAAAGTGTCACGATTTCGCGACATGTTCCATTTTCACGGGCAAAATGCAGAAGAAGGCATAAGGAAAAGTGTCACGATATCGTGACATGTCATGTTTTCATTGGTTGAAGCCGAGAAGAGTAGCAAGAAGGTGAAAGTGTCATGATATCATGACATGAATACCAGGATGGTGAAACTGAAGACTGCAGAGTGACGTGGACCCATAAGGAATCTTTAAAATCATTTAAGATGGTCGTTACACGTGGAAAGAAGTGGATGCATGCCCAAGTGGAGAAAACAAATAGTCATGAAAAAGAAGACGAACAGTTATCGAAGAAGAAAACAAATGCATGCCCAAGTGGAGAAAACAAACAGTCGAAGAAGGAGAAAATGAACAGTCATCAAAATAGAAACATAAACGCATGCATGCATAGAAAAGGATACGAACAGTCATGATCGAGACGACGAACAGTCATGGTAGGGTTATATGTGTAAATTCGTAACATGCATCGTGTTTGATGAAAAGCCTACCCTATATATAGACAAAAGCAGTTACAGTTAGAAAGCGTTACAACTGACAAGTGGCGCATGAGAAATGAAAGGAGTTACAACTGGAGTCACAAAGACTCAATATTGTTATAAAAGGGCAGTTGTGTGAAGAATTATGTTGCTGCTGTAAGTGAGAAATTGCTGCGTAAAGAGGGTTAGAAGAGGGCCGAGAGAGAAATAAGCAGAGCCGTGAGAGCGTGCAGAGTTTGATTAATTGCAGACCAGTCAGGGTCATGTAAACAACGAAGGCATTTTTATGTCATTGAAATAATTCAGAATTGCAGTCCAAGTTGGTGCTTGGCATTAGGGGTTGGTGCTCCTATCTATTGCAGCAGAAAAATAAGGGGTTGGTGCTCCTTCCAGTGGGTGCTGGTAAAGTGTTTGTAAAATTGGTGTTTTGCAAAGGCTGGATTTGGATTGGAGTCCAAGCAGTCATTTTTGAGGAGTAGCCAAATTGGTGAACCTCGTTACATTGTGTGTTGTGGTGTGCTCTCTTGTGAAAATTGCTTTACCTATTTTCAAGTTCTCTTTGCTTCAGCTTTAAGTGTTGTAGATTTGAATTTTAATAGCTACACTGATTCACCCCCCTCTCAGTGTCATTGTGAGAATATCAATTGGTATCAGAGCAAGGTTCCTGAACAAGCTTAATCAGCTAAGGTGATCTTGGAAGGAACACAATGGCAGGTGGTGAAGGATTCTCATCCAACAAAGCTCCTTTGTTCGATGGAACTAATTACTCATTCTGGAAACTCAGGATGCAGACATATCTGAGTGCGTTGGGATACGACATTTGGGAGTCAGTAGAAAGTGGATACACAATACCCGCTACTCCTCCAACAGATACTATCGAGAAGAAAAAGTTTGAGAATAACTCCAAAGCAAAGAATGCCATAATGTGTGGGCTAGTAGACAGTGAACTGATAAGGGTCATGAGCTGTAAATCGGCAAAAGACATGTGGGACAAACTGAAGAGCATCCATGAAGGAGACAACAAGATCAAGGAAGCCAAGCTGCAAACACATCGAGCTCAGTTCGAAGCATTACAAATGAATGACGATGAGAACATAGAGGCCTATATGCTGAGAGTCAATGGAATCATTAATGCAATCGAGAGGACTCGACGAAGAAATCGAAGATGCGGTTGTCATGAAAAAGGTACTTAGAACTCTTCACAAAAGATTTAACTCTAAAGTTTCTGCAATAGAAGAGGCTAAAGATCTAAATAATTTTAGCATGGATGAGATGCATGGTTCTTTGACTGCATACGAAATGAGAATAGGACAAACTAAGCCCATAGACAGAGAAGCTGCTTTTAAAGCACACAAAAATATAAAAGCTGAACAAGAATCTGAGGATGAAGAGACATCGGATGAAACGGAAGCTAACTTTGTTCGAAAACTTACAAAGGGAAAAGGAAAATATAGAGGAAAGTTACCGTTTAAGTGCTTCAATTGTGGAGGCGTCGGTCACTTTGCAGCTAAATGTCCAATGCATGATAAAACCAAAAATGATGAAGGGTCACACCAAGAAAAAGGTGACTGGAAGAAGAAACCAAATTTTAGAAAGAACAACTTCAAGAAGAAAAGTTTCATATCCAAGAATGTCAGCTCTTCTGAAGAAAGCTCAGGTGAGGATTCTGAAGAAGAAACAGGTGAAGCTCTGTTCATGGCATTTGAAGAAGAAAGAATAGAAGAAAAATAGGAAGGTGATGAAAACCTTAAGGATGAGGCTGAAGTATATCTGGAAGGTGAGTTGGTTGCTGCACTTGAAGAGTTGAGTACAGAAAGGAAAAAGAATAAAAAGGTTTCAAGAAAGCTAGAGGATGCCAATGACATAATAAACAGTTTGAAAGTACAGACAGAAGAATTTAAGAAAATGTCTGAAGAACTTGAAGTACAATTAACCATGAAAATAGATGAGTGCAACAAACTGGAAGAAGAGATTGTTGTTTTAAGAATGCGGCTAGAAGAAAAGAATCAAAAATTGAGTTGCTATCACAAACTTGAAGGAAGTTCTGCAAAGCTTGAAAAAATTATAAATAGTCAGAGGACTACAGGCATCAAATTTGGCTTGGGCTTTGTCGAAGGAGAATCGTCAAGTGGATCAAAGGCCATAACTGTAGAACAAGTAAAGAAAGAAGATAAGATCAAGGTTGACCAAAGAAAATCGAATCATGCAAAAGAAAGCAACAATGCCAGGCACGAGAAGAGTGTTGACAATGAGGGATTCACAAAAGTCACACATCAAAGGAGAAGAAAATTTGTGGCTCCTACTACAAAATGGCAAAGACCAACTCCCAGGTTCAATCATTCCTTTTTCGGTTATTGTTTTAAATGCAATACTTACGGTCATAAGATTTTAGACTGCATTTATAATATAGGACAAAGAAATTTCACTAGTAGAAATGTCTTTTCACCCTTGATGGATTATGCAGTAGAATGCTATAACTGTCATAACTTTGGACACATTGCAAGAAACTGTAGAAGCACATATGCAGCAAATAAATATCAGGGAAGAAGAACTCAACCAAACAGTTTAAGGCAAAACAAAAAATTCCTAGAAAAACATGCACAGGCCATTGACAAAGAAAAGTCTAAACAAGTGACCAAAACTACAGTCAAACCAGAATGGAAAGAAAAGGAGCAACCCAAGGAAGAAAAGGAATCCTTGATTGTACAGACAACATTCAAAGCACAGAACAAATCGGCACCATGGATATTGGATAGTGGATGCTCCAGTCACATGACAGGAGATAAACAAAAATTTGAAAAGTTACAGAAATATGAAGGAGGCTCTGTAAAGTTTGGAAATAATGATGGAGCCAAGATAGTTGGCAAAGGATCAGTCAAGATAAGTGATGGAAAGATCAATTCCAAAGAAGTTCTGTTTGTGATTGGTTTGAAGCACAACTTACTGAGTGTAAGTCAAATCTGTGACAGAGGTCATGAAGTCATTTTTAAGAAGTAGGGTTGTGAAGTCAAAAAAGCTCACAGTGGGAAGTTGATAGCTACTGGATCGAGGACTTCTGGAAATCTATATACTCTCTCAGAAACTTCAGAAGGAGCATGCTTGATTGGACAGGAAGATGAAAATTGGTTGTGGCACAAGAGGCTCGGTCATATTAGCTTTGACAATCTGGTAAAAATAAGTTCAAAAAGGGCAATAAGAGATATACCCACCATTGGCAAACCAGTAAATAGCATCTGTGCTTCATGCCAAAAAGGAAAGCAAACTAGATCCACATTTAAATCAAAGGAATACTTCACCAGCAAACCTTTAGAGCTAATACATACTGATTTGTGTGGACCCATGAGAACACAAAGCATAAATGGTGACAAATACTTTATGTTGTTCATAGATGACTACTCCAGGATGACATGGGTACTATTTTTAAAGCTTAAATCAGATGCCTTTGAGATGTTCAAGATTTTTAAAAAATAGGTTGAGAATCAAACTGGAAAAAGAATTAAATGCCTAAGATCAGACAGAGGAGGAGAGTTTATCTCAGAAGAGTTTGTAGAGTACTATCAAAAATATGGGATCAGAAGACAGTTTTCAGCAGCAAGGACACCTCAGCAGAATGGTGTTGTAGAAAGGAAGAACAAGACAGTGCAGGAAATGGCACGGACAATGTTGGCTGAGAACAAAATAGCTGACAGATTTTGGAAAGAGGCAGTCCATACTACGGTTTACATCCAAAATAGGTGCATGCTAAGGACGCATGAAAGCAAAACACCTTATGAGCTGTGGTTCGGCAGAAAGGCAACAACAAGATATTTCAAAGTGTTCGGCAGCAAGTGCTACATCAAACGAACTGAAGATAATCTCGATAAGTTTGAAGATAGAGCTGACGAAGGTATTTTTCTTGGTTACTCAACAAAAAGCAAAGCCTACACATGTTACAACAAGAGGCTAAAGAAAATTGTGGAGAGTGCTGATGTTAAAGTTGATGAAGGTAGAGAACGAGAAATTACTTATCAAGAAAACTACCCTATTTATGAAGAAGTCATTGAAGGAGATGAAGAAAAGGAAACAGAAGAGAATCAAAAAATTGACCCAGATGATTTAAGAACTGACTCAGAAGAAGAAGAAAACAAGAAATTCAAAACAGGCAGCTGGCAGAAAAATCATCCCAGAGAACAGATTATTGGGGACCCCACAGTTGGTATTCAGACAAGAAGAGCAGTAGTACGGAACTACTCTCTATTATCCAACATTGAACCTAAAAATGTTGTTGAAGCAAGCACAGATGAAAGTTGGATGAAGGCAATTAATGAAGAACTAGATCAGATTGAGAAAAACAAAACCTAGGAATTAGTACCACGACCAGCAAATAAAAACATAATCGGTACTAAATGGATTTTTCGAAACAAATTAAACGAAGACGGACAGGTTGTCAGAAATAAGGCAAGATTGGTCTGTAAAGGCTATGCTCAAGTTGAAGGCATTGATTTTGAGGAAACCTTTGCACCAGTAGCTAGACTAGAGGCAATCAGAATGTTTCTGGCTTTAGCAGTTCATAAAAATTTCAAAGTATATCAAATGGACGTGAAATCAGCATTTTTGAATGGAAAACTGGAAGAAGAGGTTTACATTGAACAACCAGATGGCTTCCAACTCGGTGACAATCCCAATTTTGTTTGCAAGTTAAAGAAAGCTTTGTATGGTCTGAAACAGGCACCCAGAGCATGGTATGCAAGGCTGGATAACTATCTTATTCAACAGGGGTTCAAGAAAGGTATGGTGGACAACAATTTATATGTCAAAATAGAGAATGGCCATCTTATTGTACTTGTTGTTTATGTAGATGATATAATATTTGGCAGCAACATGGATGAGTATTGTAGAGACATAGCAAATAAAATGAAGAAAGAATTTGAGATGTCTATGATTGGTGAACTTTCTTATTTCCTAGGACTGCAAGTCAATCAAAATGAAAAGGGCATTTTTATTTCTCAAGTTAAATATGTGAAAGAAATGCTGAAAAAGTTCACAATGGAGGATTGTAAACTTGTTAGCACTCCCATGACAACAGGTTGCAAGTTGAGCAAGGATGACAAATCTCCAGGATGTAGATCAAACCATGTACGGGTCTATGATTGGAAGCCTATTGTATTTGATAGCTACTAGACCAGATATCTTACAGGCAAGTATGCATGGTAGCAAGATTTCAGAGCTAGTCCCAAAGAGACTCATGTGACGACTGTAAAGAGGATTTTTAGGTACCTCAAGGGTACTATGGAGTATGGGTTGTGGTACCCAAAAGGTAAGGACTTCACTCTTATTGCATATTCTGATGCAGATTGGGCAGGATGTATTGATGACAGAAAGAGTACCAGTGGAGGAGCATTTTATCTTGGAGACAGGCTGGTAGCATGGCACAACAAGAAACAAGAATCAGTCTCTCTATCCACAGCAGAGGCAGAATACATTGCAAGCAACAACATGCTGTACTCAGATATTATGGATGAGACAAACACTGAAAGATCTTGGTATTCACTTCAAAGAGCCAATTTCAGTTAAATGTGATAACACTAGTGCTATCAACATATCAAAGAATCCGGTTATGCATTCTCGAACCAAACATATTGCGATCCGGTATCACTTCTTGAAGGATAAAGTTGCAGAAGGAGAGGTCAAATTGGATTTTGTTCCAACTACAGAGCAAGTAGCAGATATATTCACAAAACCATTGCCCAAGGAAGTTTTTGAGTACCTTCGGAGTAAGTTGGGAGTGGTCACATTTCCCAAGAACTGACTATCAATTGGGATCACATTCTCAGGGGGAGCATTTATGCCTATGTTTATAGTTTTGCTCATATTCATGATTTTTGCTAACTATAACAATATGTGTCTGAGAATGTTGTGCATAGACTCAGGGGGAGTCTGCAGCAGCCCTTTGGTATTATTGTCAAAGGGGGAGAAGAATTACAGGAAATTACACATGTGTTGCCAACAATTCCAAAGGGGGAGATTGTTGAGCAAGGTGCAGAAACAGTATTGTCATTGTTGTCAACACAGACAGATAGATCAGTTGATGCAGTGGACAGGAGTTCAGAGGTCGGTCAGAGCATGTACAATGAATTTCCAAGAAGACAGAAGTGGCCCAGATTCAGAGGATCAAAGAAAAAGACAAGTAAGAAAACTGTCACGATATCGCGACATGTTTTCTATCACGATTTCGTGACATATCGAAGGAGAGAGAAAATGTTGGCAAAACTGTCACGATTTCGTGACATGTTTCATTTTCACAATCCAAAGCGAAGAGAAAGAGGAGAGAGAAAAAGATGTCATGATTTCATGACATGTTTAGAAATGAAAGGAAAGCTGTCACGATTTCGTGACATGTTTAGAAAGAAAGCAAAAGTGTCATGATTTCGTGACAAGTTGAGCAAGAAAGAAAATGTGTCACGATTTCATACATGTTCAAGAGAAAGGAAGGAGAAAAAGTGTCATGATTTCGTGACATGTTCGAAGAAGAAGTGTAGGCAAAGAAAACTGTCATGATTTCGTGACATGTTTTGAGAGAAGGAGCTCGCAAAGAAAAGTGTCACGATTTCACGACAATGTGCAAGAGGAAGCGCTAAGGAGAGAAAGTGTCACGATTTCCATGACATGTGTTAAGGAAGAATAGCGCCAAGGAGAAAAAGTGTCACGATTTCATGACATGTCGAGTTTTCATGACCCGAAGAGGAGAGAGATTGTACGGAGGCAATTGTGTCACGATTTCATGACATGTTGTGTTTTCATGGGCAAAAGACAGAGAAAGGCACAAGGCAACGAATGTGTCACGATTTCGTGACATGTCAGGTTTTCACTGGGGCTTGCGGAGAAGAGTGTACGGAAAAGAAATATGTCATGATTTCATGACATGTTCCATTTTCACGGGCAAGAGACAGAGAAGAGGTCAAGCTAGCGAATGTGTCACGATTTCATGACATGTCAGGTTTTCACTAGGGCTTGCGGAGAAGAGTGTATGGAAGAGAAAGATGTCACGATTTTGCGACATGTTCCATTTTCATGGGCAAAAGGCAGAAGAAGGCATAAGGCAGGAAAAGTGTCGCGATATCGTGACATGTCATGTTTTCACTGGTTGAAGCCGAGAAGAGTAGCAAGAAGGCGAAAGTGTCGCGATATCGCGACATGAATACCAGGATGGTGAAACTGAAGACTAGAGTGACGTAGACCCATAAGGAATCTTTAAAATCATTTAAGATGGTCATTACATGTGGAAAGAAGTGGATGCATGCCCAAGTGGAGAAAATGAATAGTCATGCCAAAGTGAAGAAAACAAATGCATGCCCAAGTGGAGAAAACAAACAGTCGAAGAAGGAGAAAATGAACAGTCGTCAAAATAGAAACATAAACGCATGCATGCACAGAAAAGGATACGAACAGTCATGATCGAGACGACGAACAGTCATGGTAGGGTTATATGTGTAAATTCGTAACATGCATCGTGTTTGACGAAAAGCCTACCCTATATATAGACAAAAGCAGTTACAGTTAGAAAGCGTTACAACTGACAAGTGGCGCATGAGAAATGAAAGGAGTTACAACTGGAGTCACAAAGACTCAATATTGTTATAAAAGGGCAGTTGTGTGAAGAATTATGTTGTTGTTGTAAGTGAGAAATTGCTGCGTAAAGAGGGTTAGAAGAGGGCCGAGAGAGAAATAAGCAGAGCCGTGAGAGCATGTCAGAGTTTGATTAATTGCGGACCGATCAGGGTCATGTAAACAACGAAGGCATTTTTATGTCATTGAAATAATTCAGAATTGCAGTCCAAGTTGGTGCTTGGCATTAGGGGTTGGTGCTCCTATCACTGCTGACAGAAAAAATAAGGGGTTGGTGCTCCTTCCAGTGGGTGCTTGGTAAAGTGTTTGTAAAATTGGTGTTTTGCAAAGGCTGGATTTGGATTGGAGTCCAAGCAGTCATTTTTGAGGAGTAGCCAAATTGGTGAACCTCGTTACATTGTGTGTTGTGGTGTGCTCTCTTGTGAAAATTGCTTTACCTATTTTCAAGTTCTCTTTGCTTCAGCTTTAAGTGTTGTAGATTTGAATTTTAATAGCTACACTGATTCACCCCCCCTCTCAGTGTCATTGTGAGAATATCACTATACAGGTAGGAGTAAATCGTACAGTCAGAAGAGCAAACCATACAAGGTAAAGCTAAATTGTACAAGGCACAATGAAATGCAAGTCTAAGTTGTAATTGCACATTTATTTGATTATTAAAGTGTTAGACTTAGTAAAATTCTTAATTAATGTATTTCGTTATGCATGGGCAGTTTTAAATAACTAATTGCCTCGAGAACTGCTTTGGAACAACTTGGGCAACGTTATATAAGGCCCCATTTTCAATTTTGATAGTCTGATTAGATTCTGGTTATGATCTAGTGTTATTCTAGTTATTGGAGAATGCTATGAGTTATGCATGTGAAGTGTTATTGCATATCTCTATTTTTGATTGACATTGTTGAAAAATAATGAAGCTTGAGCACATTTTATGGTTTCTATTACGTAGTGTATGATCCTAAAATAGTTGATAGCAATTGATAGTTTATTTCTAATTGCAAGTACTTATTTTTGATTGCTAAGGCTAATTTATGCACTGTTATGGGGAGATTGGATTAAACCAGCACTGGTGTGGCTTTGAGGAACGATATGTGATAATTATCACATCAAGGAGAATGTATTGAACACTTTTTTATTATTTCTAGATGTCGCCATTGGATATTGATCTCTCCCAACCCTGATAAAGTACTTTGCATGTTGATGGAACTAGGATTAATTGCCATATTAAATCCCCATAAAACCTATCTAAGAGAGATTGGTCTAGAAGAATACCCAATTTTTCACTTGGTTGCACCTTCATTTTGTACAACTCGTACAACAAAGTTTGTACAAATCGTACAAAAGACAATTACCCGATTTGGTAGTTTATGCGATTGAAAGGAATTTACCCGATTTGGCAGTTTTGGGAGATCAACTTGTTTAGTTACAAAACTATGTACAAAAGCTTACAAAACTAAATTTGAAGGATTTGCTAAGTGTGAAATCGTACAAAATCCATCACTGTATTATTTGAAATCGTATAGTGGTACGATTTGAGTTCCATATAAGCTAATTTGTGGTCGCACATTGGTAGTTGTGAGGACTGTATGGTTGTACGATTTGGTCCATCGATTGAGGATAGTAATTTGATCATTCTAAGCCTTTAGAAACACCTCTCTACTAGGAATATTGCACCCTTGTGCTACATTGGCAAATGCAACCTCTCAATTTGTGGAAATAGAGGTGGCTTTCAATAGAATAATTAATTTTGGAAGGAAATGAAGCTAAGCAATGGAGCAATTATACAAGGGGTTTGACAAGGACTTACAATATTGAGACAATAAGAAGACTCTTTAGTATGGTCAAAGAACCCAACTAGTGGATAGTTTACAACTAAGGAAGGATACAAGGCAATGTTTGAATATAATAATGAGGTCTTTTGGTGGTGAAGTAGGATATGGAAGGTGAAAGCACCATTGAAAATCATTTTTTTTTTTGGTTAGCATTAGCTAAGAAGACATTGAAATGGGATTTTCTACAAAAGAGGTCCTAGTAGGGTCCAGGTCAATGTAGCCTGATAGGGAATTAAATAGTCAAATATTAGGTTTATTTTTAAGTTTATGTTAATTAGGTAGGTTTATTCTATTGTATTGTGAGGTCATTTGATATGCCCACTCCATATGATTGGCAAGCCTACTCCTAACAAAATTTGATCTTGTAAGGCATTCTTATCTTGACATGGCATCCATATCTTTATTATGGTCTTATATGTAAGGGCAGATGAATCACCTATAAATACATTTGAATATCAATAAAATGATAGATAAATTTGAGGTAATCTTATCCTATATCATTTGGTATCAAAGCATCCTTGATCTTCTTGTGGACAAGTTCTATTATACCTTTTGCACATTTTTAATTGAGAGCCTTGCTCTCTATTACGTTCCCAACAAAAATATGCTGCTCGATCAAGAGCACCTTGAAAACCTCTCTCTACAAGATTTGGCATAGTGGGCTAAGGAGTTGTGCATTGAAATTATACCAACCATATTGAACATGAATGACACGGACCTAGATGAGAGCCTCAATTTTGAGGACTCTAAGAATATTAGTGAAGAAGACAACTCCAACCTTGTTATTCTAGAAACTGATGACCCTCTTACGTTGGCATTGACAACCAAGAGGACATTGACCTCCCCTAAGCCCATAGAGGACATTGTTTCCACTAGTAATAGTTCTCTTGTGCGTGACTACCATTGAATTTTAGAATTGAATGATTTGCAGGTGGAGACACAACAAGTTGAGGAAATAAATAACTTTTGAAACTCTCTCAAATGCTTTCTCCTAAAGTGCCTTGGAATGAACACTTGTGAGGATACCACATAGTCTACCACCATTGCATTACTAAGGCTCCACCTCACCCTCTATATAGATGAAATTTTAGTGACATGCCCTACCAACCATGTGGCTTATGCATGCCTTACAACCCAAATGGCCTATGTGCATTGTATTTACCCCTAGGTGATTCTTTGGTTGCCTTTGTGGTTGCCTACAGGTCACCCCATGTGCCACACACATGCCTCTACGTTGCCTCTGCCTACTTCTAAAGCTTGGAAATAATCAAACATGAGCTACAATTGGGGACCATCTTGTGTATTGCAACCCCAATCATGGAAGGCACATCCAAGAATGGGAGGAGATATTTGACATAAAGAAAAATAAAACATGTTTGTAATTTATCTCTATGGAGATTAAAACTATACATTATGAGTATTAATGGGATGAGGAAAGAATATCATCATCTATCGAGATTGATGAAGAGAAAATAACACATTAGAGTAATGGACACATATAAGAGGCCCCACCCAACAACAATGACAATTGACAGGTGCACCTGAGCCAAAGGATAGTTGGATTGGGTCGCACTTTCCCCTCCTAAATATCACTCGACTCAAGGTAATGCTGCCTTCTAGCCTGCCAATATTGTGGTTTGATCTTATATAGCCTCCACACCTTTGCATGCAAAAATTATGTATCATTTATCCCATAATAATTATGGGTGAGTAGAATCATACCTTTTATGTTGTTTCTTTTCAATGTAAATGTATGTGAAAGAGGAGTCAGATATAAAGCATCAAAATATTCCAAGAATATTCCTTCCTAAATTCTAGATAGAGGGAAAATCATCTCTTTTTAGTCATTGAGACATTATTTTTTCACAAATTGAGGCCTCAATCTAGTTGTGAGTATCAACTTACATACTCGTTGGAAAGCATTTTTCAAGGCCAATCAAGTGGAACCAAAATTTTTCAATTTGGTGAAGATCTACTAGGACTAAAGAAGCATTCAAGTTCCTATTTTTTTCCTTCCAACTGTTATGATCGTCAACCTTTCCTTTCATTTTGTACACATTGGAGTCCAATATTTTTTTTTGTTGGAAGGAATGATAGGAAATTAAATAGTTAAATATTAGGTCTATTTAAATTAGGTAGGTTTATTTCGCTACATTGTAGGGTCATCTAATAGGCCCACTCCATCTGTTTGGTAAGCCTACTCCTGACATAATTTGATCTTGTAATGCATGCTTATCTTAACATGCCATCCATATCTTTATTTTGGTCTTATTTGTAAGGGAAGATGAATCACCTATAAATATGTTTAAATATCAATAAAATGATAGACAAGTATATATTATCCCATGTCACAACCTATATAAAATGGAAGAAGAAACAAGGATTACTTATTAGTTCATTGTGATTTCTTGAGATAAATGTGGAGGTCTATTCTACCCTTAACTAAAGGAAAGGGACAATGGCCAACAAGGAATATATAGAGAATATGCAATAATACTTCAAAGACAAAGGCTTAAAGGAATACAAGTGCATTCCATTAATAGTGGCACGAGGTTTGTGGTTGGCAAAAAATTCTATGTTTTTTGAGAGCAAAAAAATTTCACCTGTACAAGATCAAGATTAGATCATGTATAGGCATAAAACAAACCCTAAAATTAATGGTTGTAAGACAAGTTTGTAGTTTAACAATGAATATTATGAAGTCTTGAGTTTTTTTATGGACCTTTTTAAGATAGTCCATGTAGATGTGGGGTAAGAGAAGTGTTATATCAGGATAAACAAATACACTTTCAAAGAAAATATTGATGTAGCATCAATAATGTAGCAGAGTGGAAGGTTTTGATTTTTTTGATAAGAATGATAATAGAACAAGGAATAACAAAACTTCAAGTTTATGGTGACTCAAAATTAATAATAGTCTCTGTTTCAAAATTAGTAAAAATACAAAATTTGATACGTACACATTATTATAAATAAATGAAATTACTAAAAGCATAATTTACATATATTTTTTATAAATATATCTATAAAAAAACTAAATAAAAAAATAAATAATCTATCCTCAAATAACTTAAATATTCTACTTAATGCTTGGTTAAAAATCGCCTACTAATTGTGATTCTACCACAATATGCTTGTTTTTATATTTTACGTTTTAAAACACTTTTCTACTTAAGGCTTGGTTAAAAATAACCTACTAATTGTGATTCTACCACAATATGCTCCTTTTTTGGATGAAAAAGCCATTATATTAATAAAATAATGTTTAATCATACAAAAAAGGGTGGGTGGGATTAGCACACCCCGTAAACCAATACATTAACCATTGTGGTTAAGAGTATACAAGAGTGTCAGAAACAGCCCACAAACTGCCAATAACAACTGCCAAAACAATATTAAATATGCATTCGAAAAGAAAGAAGCCGAGAAATTACTGCCACCTGGAAGGGGAAGGAAGATGCACATGACTCATAATGCAGGGTGCATTCCCCCAATGATCCATGAGGGTACGCAAGTACTGCAGCTCCACCTGTACTTTTTTAACTTGTACTTGAATCTGTAACTAGACAATCAAAGAATATATCATATTTATCGACAATAGAGAAGACATGTCCGACATCTTGCTGAGAAAAAATAGCTCTATTCCGGGACTTCCATAGAAAAAACAAGGTACCAATTCTAAAAATATTCCAAACAACATCCAAGTTGAAGGAAAAAGTAATAGGGTCACCCAAAATAGCATGCACCCAAGTAAAATCCTCCTGCATAAAAGGTCTGAAAAATTCAAGAAGCCACTCCCAAGCTGACTGAGCCCGATCACAAGACCAAAAAACATGCAGTAAATCTTTCGCTTGTCCACAAACCGGGAAAATGAGATTATGAACACCTAGATGCTTGAGCCTACTGCCAACAGGTAACCCTTGATGTAAGAGACTCCAAGCAAAAAAACTCTGTTTAGGTTCAATATAAGTAGCCCAAGCAATCCGAAACCTCTTATTCCATTGGGAGGGAAGAGAGACTAAATTCCATCTCAGAGTGAGCTTATCAACCATTGGAACTTGTGGGGTGAGCCATTTGTAACCAAGATGAGCTTTATATTGCAAAACAGGAAGCTCCCCAGGCCAACACCAATCTGACCACCAGGGTTTTTGAAAATGCTTATGTAGTTTGCTCCAAATAGAAAACGGAATACTATCAATAACCACCTCATAAGTGTCTCTATCACCAGGATTTAAATTGTGAATTTGACAAAAACTTTCCCAGGGTATCCAACACCTGGCATGTCGGGAGAAGAAATAAAAAATGGAAGCAATACCACGCTTATAGAACCTCTGCGCTCTGACCCACTGCACCAGAGCTAAGGGAGAACCTTGCCAAGTGATAACAGGAGACCACCAAATATTCATGGAAGACAAAGAGGCACCTGCTTTGCAAAAACTCCCTTTCCAACTAAGCCAGGGTTTGAAGGCCTCCCAAGCTTTCCAAATACTCTGAATGACAAAAGAACCTTTAACTTTAATAGGGACAAGGGCAGTAAGAATGGATTGCAATCCCACCCCTTTCCAAATTTTCTTCCCCTGAAGCAAACCAGAAGAAATGCAATGCCTGACCAACACTTTCCAAGATTCATCCCCAATTAAAGATCGGGTGATCCATTTAGCACAAAGGGCAAGACCTTGTCGGTGACAATCAAACAAACCCATGCCTCCACAATCCTTGGGCAAACAACAAATTTCCCAAGCTACCCGATGAAAACCTTGCTTGACAGAGTCTTTGGCCCACAAGAAGTCTCTCGAAGCTTATCCAGTTTTTTATAACAAGATTTGGATGGAACCCAACAAGATGAATAATAGACATGGGTAGTGGCTAAAACCTTAGAACAAATCTGAAATTTTCCTGCTAGAGAAAGTTTCTTACTAGTCCAGTAAGAAAGCTTCTTTTCCACTTTATCAATAACATACTGCCACAATTGAGCAGAGGAACCATGAAATGCAAAAGGAATTCCAAGAAATTTAAACACCTCACCTGGATGAATCCAAGTCCATTGGAATTGATGTAACCAAGTGTGGCAATTGAGATTGAGATTGCCGAAAACAGGATGTTTTTTTCCATTGTATAGAAGAACCGGAGGCTAAACAGAACACCTCTAAGCAACTAATAGCCGAGGAAAGGGATTGCTCATCTTCTTGAAGCGTTAAGAAGGAATCATCTACAAAATGACCATTGACCAACCGACGATCAGAATTAGGGAGAGCAATACCCTTGATTAATCCTTGATCCATCTTATGGGCCAACAAATAGCCAAAAGCCTCTGTAGCAAGAATGAAAAGAGATGGAGCAAGAGGGCACCCCTGTCTCACAGAGCGACCAAGAGAAATTGACTGAGATTGACTATTATTCAAGGTAAGAACAAGCTGAAGCATCTTGAAATAACATAAGAATGGTGCTCACAAATACTGGCCCAAAACCTAGAGCCCGAAGCATGGCAGTTATGAAGTACCACTCCATATTATCATAGGCTTTCTCAAAGTCTATCTTAATGAATAAAGCATCTTGTTCAGAATTTCTTGCCCACTCCATACCTTCCCAAACAGCAAGAACATTATCAAGAATGTATCTTCCCTTAACAAAGCCAGTTTGTTCAGGTCTGACAATCAAAGGCAGAATAGATTTAAGCTTAAGCGCAAGGGCTTTAGCAATAATCTTGTAGCTCACATTAAGCGGGCTGATCGGCCTCCAATTGGTGATGAGCTCGGGATCTCCAGACTTAGGAATAAATTTAACATTGCCTTTGTTAATAATGGAACCCAGTGAACCACATTGCAGGGCTTCAAGATAAACTTTGTGGAGATCGGAACCAAGCATATCCCAAAATTCTTTATAGAATTCACATGGGAAGCCATCAAGCCCAAGTGCCTTATCATTGGCCATAAGTGACAAGGCAGTTTTTAGATCTTCCAGAGAAAGAGGAGTGTCACAAAATAACATTTGCTCAGGAGAAAGCTTGTTGGGGACAACAACGGTACAATCAGCAAGAGCTTGCCTTCTAGCATCATCAAGGGGTTGAGAAGCAAAAACACCTTGATAATGTGAAACAAATACTTTGACAATGTCTGAAAGATCTGTAAATCTCTGTCCATCAACTTGAATGGCTTGAAACTGAGAATGTTGAGCAGGAGGTCTGAGGCGCTGAAAAAATTCTTTGGTCACTCTGTCCCCCACTTTGAGCCAATGCATTCGAGCACGTAATTGAGCCCCCTTGGCTTCATACAAATCAACCTTTTTTAGCTCATGCCGAATGGAAGAAACTTGAGATTGAGCAACAGAGTTGAAAGGAGAGGCTTCAAGCCTGAGACAGGCTTTGGATAGCTCACTTTGCAAGGCAGACTTAGCTTGTTTTCGTCATTTTGCAACTTCAACACCCAAAGTTCGCAACACCTTAGTGGTTCGTTGAATGGCAACATTCCACCATTCAATCCTTCCAGAAATACCATCAGGTCTAGGAATCAAATTCCAAATGCGGCATATATGAGCTTTCATGCTAAAGCTATGCAAAAAAGAAACATTTAGGTAAAACTGTGAAGAATGCACTCTAGGTTGAAAATTTAACATTGCCACCGAGAATAAAATAGGTGAATGATCAGACAGTGTAGTACCAGGCAAAGTCAACACATACGGTGAAGAAGGCAAAATACGGGAGAACTAAAAGTTGTCACACTCAAAAATCATGGCTCTGTCCAATCTTACCAAAACCCTAGAAGAAGCAGCCTAAAAATTGGACCAGGTGTACCAAAGAGCCTGCGAGAAGTCAGAAGGCGAGAAGCAGGAATTAGGGTCATAAAGGCGAAGCTTGTTTTTCATAAAAAACCAAGCTTCTCTTTCACCTAAACACCACCGCATCGGGACATGACTGACCTTATCAGAAGATTTCTCCACCATATTAAAATCTCCACAGAGCACCCAAGTGGCAAATGGTAGATTCATGGCAAGCCATCTCCACAACTCGCATCTGTCAGAAGCGACATTTGAGGCATACACATTAACCACCCCAAGCGGTTTTCCACAGATCTCGAGTAAAATCCAGACAGCTTGATTGGATGGGTCAACACCCCAAGTCACAACATTCTTCTGTAATCGAGGCCCAAGGATAGTGACGGCTCCTCCTTTTCTCGAGGAATGCTTTGTGGCAAAAGAGGTACTTCGTGGCCACAAAAAATCACATGTACACTGTAGATTGAAATCAAAAATCTTAACTTCTTGTAGACATAAAATATCGAGGCTTCCATGCATTCGAGAAACATTTGACATCTCATTTTGGACCAAATATTTTTTGATCGGGTCCGTCAGTCCTCGAACATTCCATGATAAAAAAATCATTGGGATTTGTCAGGATGCATGATCTCCATGACATCCTCTGCATCACCCAAACCTGTAAGTGAGCCAAAATAGTTGGAGGTCGCATGGAAAGCATCACTATTTAGTTGTCGACGTTTATCATTCCGAATAGGGCTACGAGAGCGACGGACCTTCAAGGCCCGACCCTCCTCCACTGAAGAATTATCTGGAGCTGCCACCACTGAGGCCAAAGAAGGGCCCGACCAAAGAAGTTGAGACACTGGTGGAACTGGGGGTTGCATGTCAACAACCGGAGGGGCCGTATCAACAAGATTTGAACAACTTCAGCAGAAGCTTGCATGTCTTGAGAAGGAGAAGGGGCAGGTTGTGCAACAAAAATCGAAGCTTCTTGTTGCTTAGTACCACGAGATTTCTTGCTAGAGACAGTAGTCCATTCTTCAGTGTTTCCCCGTGAGCCATTAGCAGGAGCCGCAGGAGTGGGCGAGGGATTTGCCTTATATTTCCATTCCATCAAAGGGCACTCCCAAATTTTGTGAGCTGCAGATTGACACCGATAATAGGTATTGGGTAAATTGATATAGGCAACTCTTTGCCTTATGGATTGGTCCCCGATTTTAATATCAATAAACTCCTGCAAATCCTTAGTAAGGTCAACTTTGATACAAACCCTTCTAGTGGGTCGAGCGGAGAAAAACTTTTCTGGCTCAAGGCAAACAAACTTACCTAAGGGGGCAACTAAAGTCTGCAAAAAACCCCAAAGAGGAACAGGAAGACCAGGGAATTCAACCCACACCGGGACTTCCAGTGCAGCTTGATCACTGACTTGGAAATTTCGAGAGTAGGGTTGCAAAATCAACAGAGAATTACGGACAGTCCATGGACCCCTAGACAGAACCTTCTGTGCTTGAGCTGGATCTGAAAAGCGAAAAAGGAAATACCCTTTTGTAAGGTTTTGTACATTCTCCACTTTGACTCCATATGGGCCCCAAACTTGCTGGACCCATGAACGAATAAGGGTATCATATGGGATACGACCCAGAAAATAACCCACCAGGGTATGACTCTCAAACCATTCACAAGCTGTATGGAATTCATGCAAAGGAATAACAGCTTCAGGGACAGGGCCTTTACCTCGTGATACATTGTCAGAATGAACTTGCACGGACGCTTCCCCGGTACCATTGAGCTCTCCAGCAGACTCAGAATAAATGGAGCCGACTGCATGAGCGGCAGCCATTAAAAAGGGTGAATTAACACCGCCTCAAGGCGGTGTTAATGCAACAGACAAGATTTTCCCATTGAAACCCTTATGAAAAATGCACAGCCAGTCTTGCATCAAACCCTAGCGAGCAAAAAAATGGAGTTTCTTCTTTCACCCACATATCATACCGCTCTTCTTTTTCCTTTTGTTTTGCTTCTTATTGGTTATCTCCACTACAATTAAAAAACATAAATATCTATGTTCAATCCAAATCAATATGCTCCTTTTTAAAATACTTTTGTGTTTGATAATTAAATGTTTCATGCTAAAATACCAAAATGACAATGTAAATTTATCATTTTTTATTTTACATATAAATATAAAATAGAGAGTTAATTGCATTACGAGCGTGCCTTTGGACCAATACTTGGACCACTAGGAACAACTTACTGGTTATTTTAAGTTGAAAGTGGTAATCTAATTATTAATAATTTTTAAAAGTTAAGTAGATTGATAAATATAAGTGTGGTTAGGTATTTATTAGGAGAAATTAATTTTTTTATAAAGTAAGTATTTATCAAGAAAAAGCTTAGATTCAAATTTGAGGAAGTCAACTTTTGTAAAAATAATAGTCTACTAGTTACTAAATAACCAACCAAAAAAATTATTATCTGGGGTAAAATATGGTCTTGCGGTTGCGAAAATATAAGCCAACCAATTATCAAACCATAGGTAAACCCATCACAATGTCTCCTTGGATGTCGCCTGCTAACAAGTATCACCTTCTTATCTTTAAGAATGCAGAGAAATGAAGTCATCACAGATGACGAAACCATGTACCAGGTCGTCAGTGGACTCCTAAACACCCACATTCCAACATGATTTATATATATATACCTACCAGTCATATATATATAGGTATATAAGGGCGCCTAAACAAGAAAGTGCTATAAGGACGCACTGTATGAGAGCCTCTCATGGCAACTGAACTTTATATTAAATACTGTTGTTACGTATGTGCTGTCAGGGGTACCGTGAAGAGTGTACGCTCAAGTCAGGAAAAAGAGACTTACTTTCAGAGCAGAAGAACACAAAAATTACCCTCACAGCTGTCATTTCCAAGTAGGCCATATCTGCCTCTGCCGTCACAATCTGTGCCGGCCTTGTCAGTCACTGTCATTCTCACTCATTCCCTCCACATAGATTACCCACTACTATAATAACAAAATATTGATGTTTTGTAAGAGCTATCTGAAAAGCCCACAAAACTATTTTCATCTGCCCTGCGTGATTTATGCGCGCATTTGCCTTCCACTTTACTTGATTTCTCACAGCAATGCAGTTGAAAATGGAATCAACTAAACTGGAACTAAGATGGTTAGGCTTACTCTTCATGTGGGCATTGCTGGATTTTATGGTAATGGTGGTAAGTGGGGGAACAGGGCTCGGTGTGAACTGGGGAACAGAGTCATCACACAGGCTCCCGCCTTCTATTGTTGTGAACATGATGCAGGCCAACAATATTAGCAAAGTGAAGCTATTTGATGCTGATCCCCTGATACTGGAAGCTCTCACAGGTACCCACATAAGTGTCATGGTGGGTATCCCCAACCACATGCTGAAAACCTTCAGCAAGTCCCGAGCAGCTGCAAGAAGCTGGGTCCATAACAATGTCACCAGATATGCCTTCAATGGTGGTGTTGATATCAGGTGACTGTACTCTCTCTCTCTCTCTCACAGGGATTATATTTCTTAATATTAGAATAACAGTCTGTGGCACTCAAGATGCAAGCTTTTCAAGTCTTGCACTGGTTAGGTATGCCTTGTTACAAGTCGCATAGGCTCAGGACTTCTTTTTAAGGCCTTTAAGGTTAAGAAGGATTTTATGATAGTTCTTCAGTCATTTGTGGCATCATTTTGCCTTTCTGTTAGCTAAAATGACTTAGCTTAAACTTTCAAACAATGATCAACCCACAAAAGCAGCATGGAAGTTCATTGTTTTAAAGACTCTGTCCAGGGTCGCCATAACTAATAGAACATAATAGTAGTCCTACTATTCACAAGGAAGTGACCCTTAGAGTCGGGTAGTGTCGTAGCAAACTTTAAAGTTTAAGTGGGATCAGGACAGTTGTCTTTGACAGAGGATTGTACCTGATATTAGGGCTGGGTGCCTTGCTGCATCTAAAGTACCTTTAAGCAGCTGTGATCGCATGACTGTTCTGTGCACTGTAACTGAAAAACTAAGTGGTAGAAATGGAACTCGTGACTTGTGGATCTGAGTTGTAAATCAAAAGACCAAACCGGGGCTTCGGGAATGTTTCCCACTTTTCTTGTTATTTATTCATGCATGACCACAAGAGTTGCTATGGCCTAGAGACACTGAGAAAAACTGCCAGCTGCAGTGCTCCACAAGTCATGTTAAATGGCAGAACTCATTAACGTATTTCCAGAATGGCTATACTAAGCTGGATGCACTAGTACAACTTGGGAGCAGGTTACAAACCCATGATATGCATTGTGGGAATGCTGCACAAATCATTTTGATGTTACTCTCTGAAACTTTGGATGCATTCTTGCTGTAGTCTATGCTAAACCAAGATAATTTCATCATGTTTGATCATATCAGATGCCTGTCCCCATAACTGGGTGCATTTCTACACCTGGGTATTCTTGATCAAATGACAACAGAATGGAGGGGATTAGTGAAAAGTGGGGTAGGGCAAGAAGGTAAAAAAGAGAACTATATTGTATGGTGGCCATTACCAAAAAGGAGAGGCTGAGTTTAAACTTTTAAAGCGATTGTATACATCGTTTTCACTACCCATTATTATTAGTGACTGAGCAGACGTCTATTTGTAGTAAAATTTTCAGTATTTACTTGAAACTGTGGGTCACCGCAGTCTTCCAAACAAGCCATTTGAGTACCCATATTGAGATTTTATGTAAATCAACCTGCCCGACAGAGTTCAGATTTAAAGTAATCTATTCTAGAAATTTTCATTCCATTTTTAAACTTGTATTATTTGTGATCTGATTTGCAAAATGTTGAGGCAATTTAAGTTTGATTTTAGC
This sequence comes from Wollemia nobilis, assembly GCA_028583015.1. Classification (NCBI taxonomy): domain Eukaryota; kingdom Viridiplantae; phylum Streptophyta; class Pinopsida; order Araucariales; family Araucariaceae; genus Wollemia; species Wollemia nobilis. Next base: position 8,377,478 of record JAQPPZ010016348.1, read on the forward strand.
GAGCGTGGTTAAATTTTTTCTTATATAATCTCTTCAGTGGCTGTCTCACATTAAACACTAGCACTGAAGCTTGCATAGTGCTATTCTCTGTAAGAGTCTATGGCTAGACTACAAGAAATGCCAACTGATGAATAGCTTTCTTCTTTGCTTTTGCAACATCTGATATAGCAACATCTTATGAATTATTTGCTTCATAAATTTATTAATCCCTTCTGGTTAGGATCAAAATGACAACATCTTGGTCTCCACTCCAAAGCATGGTTAATGTTCACAAATACCGTATAGTATGATGTTTTGAGGGTTGTTTGTTTCCTTAAAAGGATTTTTGCATACATACAGCCCAAATTTAGAATCAATTCTGGAATTGTCTTCGTCTCAGCCAATGTCGAATACCTACATGGTGAATCTCTATATTTTGTTTACTTTTCAAAGTCCCAGAGGTAACATGGGATGTGGCTCCTTACTGTATTATCATTAACAACAAAAGGATCTGTTTCTGATACAGGTATGTTGCCGTGGGAAATGAACCTTTTCTTACAAATTACAGAGGAGAGTTTCAGGCATTGGTACTTCCTGCGGTGCTGAACATACAACAGGCCTTAGAAAAGGCAAATCTTGCAAGTCATGTAAAAGTTGTGGTTCCCTGCAGTGCTGATGTCTACCAGTCTAAGTTGCCATCAAAAGGAATCTTCAGGCCTGATTTGAATAAAACAATACACCAGCTTGTTGCATTCCTCAGCAGGAACGGTTCTCCTTTTGTGATCAATATTTCTCCCTTCTTAACTGTCCATCAGAACAAAAATCTTTCAATACATAATGCCTTGTTTGATAATAGAATTCATCCATTAACTGATGGACAAAGGGCTTACGACAATGACTTTGATAGAAACCTTGATACACTTGAGGCAGCGTTGCAAAAAAATGGTTTTGACCAAATGCCAATCATTGTTGGAGAGGTTGGGTGGCCGACAGAAGGAGCAGCTAATGCAACTATTACTAATGCAATAAGATTTAATACAGGGCTGATAAACCATATAAAAAGCCACAAGGGCACCCCACTAAGACCAGGAAACCCCCCAATAGAAACCTATATTTATAGCCTGCTAGACGAAAATCAAAAGAGCATTATAGCCGGAAACTTCGAAAGACACTGGGGCATATTCACCTTTGATGGTCAGGTTAAATATGAGGTTGACTTAGGACAAGGATCAAAGGGTCTGGCAAGTGCACAAAATGTTCGATACTTCTCTTCAAGGTGGTGTGTCGCAAATGATAACCATGAAATTACCAATGTTTCAAGCCATGTTCGGCTGGCTTGCTCAACTGCAGATTGCACAGCCCTTTCTACCGGAGGTTCTTGCAATAATATTGGAACGCCTGCCAATATATCATATGCTTTTAATAGCTACTATCAACTACACAATCAATCAGGTGATAGCTGTGATTTTGATGGACTTGGAATGATCACGACTGTAGACCCATCAATCGGAGATTGCCGGTTCTTGGTTGGGATTAATGACTCATCTGGTGTTAATTTGTACAGCAGACTAAGGTTTTACACAGTCCAATGCCTAGTTCTGCTATGTACAGTGTCTTTTCTCAGAATTATGTTCTAGATTACTTTACATTACTGGTTTTCATTCTCTTGGTTTTCTCTAAGGCCGATTGTCATATCTAATCCTATTTACTGACTTACAAAAGATAAGAAACTGGAACTTCTGGAGTTATTTTGCAAAACAACTGCCTGCATTAGCCACAGTTTTAGAACGGCACATGAAGCTGTTTGCTGGCATCTTGCGTGAGCTCGAGTGAAGTTCATTTCTGTGTCTGTGCCTGGAATGTAGTTGCTCTGGGTTATTTTTGTGCACTTATATGCTTTTTTTAACAGGAAAGACCAGAGTTTACAAGTCTGTCTCCTCTAGAAAAGCCCAGTTAATAGCTGTTTTTCGTTATAGAGCTGGCAGGTTTGGGTAGGAATGCTACCAAATGGAGAAGATTTGTGACCTGGACTGTGGATCCAGAGATTAGCATGCAGTGTAAATATCAAAATTTGGGGCCAAGTATGAAAGGCAAGCTGTTTTAATTACTTGCATGGTATTGTTGTAAATCTTAAATTCACAATTTTTTTTAATCGGTTAGTTTGAAATTGTGTACCAATAGAATACAAAAGTTGTCATACTGTTTTCACAATAATATTTGATTTACATATATATTCTTCTGCTTCATGAGGCCAGGCTACAGATAATTTGGATCAGATTATAATAAGTATTTCAATCCCTCTAAATTTTCGGTCGTTAACTTGTAAACAGCATGAGACACATGACGTTTAACTGTATCCCATCTCCATAAAGGAGCAAAACAGAAATCTTATCATAATATTAGCCAAAATGAAATCCATGTTGTTAGTTTATTCCCTTAAAACATTGAGTTGTTTTTAAGGAGCGTAAATGAGGTAGCCCTTATTTCAAATGGTCCAGTTCACATTAGGACAAGGACTTTGACGGAGCTGGTTTTGATAAAGTTCGTGCTTATGCTACCTTGTCTAACCTCTTCAATGCATTCTCTTACTATTCTATTCATGGTGGTGACATTTCATGTCATGTGCCCATTCTCTTTTGAGGGTCTTTTCTTGCCATGGGCAGTCCTCAACAGCATTTTCCTTTTTGGCTTCAACACTGGGTTTCGATGACAATGCCATCCTTTGGATGAATATATTCCCTTGCCTCAATATAAGCGAATCATCATTAGGGGAAGACTAAAAGAAAGTTATTCTCTACTAATTTGGTCTAGAGCAGAGCTTATCATGGTATAGAGCAGAGCTTATCATTCTGAATTATGTTCTCGGCAAAATATTAAACCTGGGCTAAGCTTGCATGGGATGATTAAACCGATGAGAACAACAATACCCTTAGGGCTTATGCAAAGAATAAAGACAAAAGTCCTTTATAGGATGCATTGAAAATTACAAACACCATCTTTTCACTGAATCTTCAACTGTATTAATGCAGTTGCCTTATTCCATCGAATCTTTACGCTACTAGATAAGCCTAACAGAGGACATGCAGCACACATTCTGTTGTCTGAGGCTCTGCATCCCTTTCAAGTTGTGTTAACTTAACTTGATAGTTGATTTGGTCAGCTGGTATCTACAGGTTAGGTTTAGCAAGTTATTGCAGAATCTACCAAAAAAAGGTCCAGGTCCAGATGGCTCCCTATGGAGTTTTTCCTCTTTCAGAAGAGTGAGCCTTCTACATATGGGGGAGTTACAGATCTCCAGTTTCACCATTCTATTATTACTTATGGCAATTTTTCCAAAAGAGGGCAACTGGGAGGATTTAAGGAACTTGCATCCCATGTAATAATTTCAAATACCATTTCAGATAGTCCAAACTTACTGTTGCATTTGCTTCTACAGACGTCAAGCTCTGGTCAAGCTCTGGCCACTTGTTGGGATGTTGATATTCTAGCTGTGGATGCTATGGCTTGGTATTTGGTTGTTCTGTTAGCATTTTGATGACAAAACATTAGGAAGAAATTTGGTTTTTATATCTGTGCTTTATTCTTCACTTTTCTAAGTGAATACTTAAACGACTGGTCAAATGTTTTAATGATTATATGCGGGGGGTGTCTCTTGGTATCAATGTAGATACAGACTGATTTAGCTCAGATGAGCCAGGGGGTTTTGTTTGTTTTCTCTGTATAATGAGTGGGCCTGGGGGTTTTTGTTTTTTCTGTTTAATGAATGGGCCTGAGGGAGAAGACTTGGGTATTCCAAATAAGGGGTCAATGGTTCAAATTTCAAGAAGATAGAGGATCTAGTCTTCGGTTAAAAAGGGTAAAAGGGCTACAGATCTGTATACTAGGTTAAAAAGGGTAAAAAGGATAGGGACCTATACACCTGGATCTTATAACCAGACCTAACTAGATCCGGTTGGTTTAACACGTCTTGGTTAAAAACATTGGTCCATATGCAAAACTACTTCCCCTTTTCCTTTTTCTCGAGCCATGTGATTTCTCAGCCTTGTCCAAAGAGTCCAGATCTTCTTTGTGGACTCTCATGAGAAAGGACTTGCATTTTGCAGCAGAGGGTTGAGCATAGATAATACCATTGACAACTGGAAGGCTATAAGGAGGGTTAATTCTAAGCTGTTTTTTATTTAATGATGAAACTTCCTATTGAATAGACTGCTCTGCATTTCATGGTTTAATTACAGATCATTTGGAAACTATTAAATTTTAATGGATTCAGGACCTGTGGAAGCTCTGATGGATTTCAAAAGTGAAGGATCCCCTCACCTTATTTACCAATTTAATTTGTATGCCGAATGCTACCAGATTATCGGGCAGTCGATGAAATTTCCAGCAATCCTTACCTAAAAATCGTTTTGTTTTCGAAAAAAACATTCAACAATCAGCCCTTTCCAAAACAAATAAAAAAAATCTAAATTATTTTATTTTTTTATTTTTAAATTTTAAATAAATTTCTATAAACTTTAGAACTTTAAATAAAAATAAAATTAAACAAAAACTTTAATTTTATATTATTGAACTGGATAGTTCAATAGTAAACACTTAGTTATTACCAGCCCATCCAGTTCTCGGGCCTCCTTGGCAATTAATTAAGTGCCATTATCTTAGCAAACAATTACATTCAAAATATTGTCCTCTTTTGAGTCGCCCCATTTCCAAGATATAAAAATAGCTTTAAATTGTTGGTTTGTTGTTTAAATTATAATTTTTATTAGAATAAGAAATTGTAATTTTAATAATTTAAAAATAAATATTGTTTAGAAATTAAATTATTCCAAATTTTATATTAAAAAAGAGTGTTATTTGTTATAAGATTAAACATTTCTAAACTTTATAATAAAATTTTTACATTTGATTAAACTATTTAAAACTCTATATTAAAAATTTTATATTTGGTTTTGCGGGACAACACAACGGTTTGAGTTTTGGCTCTTTTTTGGGAGGTTCAAGGTTCAAATTGCGACGTGTGGTGTGCAGCGGACGTGTGGTGTGCAGCGTGGGCAAGTGTGAGGGGGTGGGTGTGTGTATCAATGTGTGTTTGGCCCTTATTGATAAGCTGAACAAGGGTGAGTGTGTAGTTGAGTTGGTGTGAGGTGGTCACTAGCCAATTGAGGAACGCGATCTGTACAGTGTGGATCCATGCAACTCTGATTCAAATCACATTGGTTTACCATAAACCCTTTATATCTTCAAGGGTTAGGTGGATTGGTAAGTGTTTGTTTGACTAGACACTTACCAAGAAGACATACAGGTTCAAACCTCGGGGTTAGCTTGTTTGCAAAGTTAGTAGTCTGAATCCTCTGAGTGCACACCAGACTGACGATGATGGTACAAATCCCAAGCGATCGGTGGTTCCCTTCACGTCAGGTCAACAATAACAAGGTGGATTAGTTTTTGGTGGGAGCAACCCCTATGATTTGAACCCTGCGGTTGTCGATTACTAAAAATAGTGTGGTTGTAATTGAAAATGCTGAAAAAGACCATACATCCATGCAATGAAATACAAGATCAAAATGTAGCCAATCAAGATGCAACCATAAAGATAAAGAACAACATAAAAGAAATTGGTGGACGGTGCCCTTTTATTAACAATGCTTTGTTCTTTCCAAGAAGATTATAAATATGATCCTCTTTGAGGGATTGTTACCAATCTTAATACAATGAATTACAAATAGACCAATTCAGACGTACTATGCAGGATATTTTTGCATCTCACAAACTGATTTAGGACAAGTTTTTGGGACAGTTGCAATGGAAGTGATGGTATTTGAATCTTGATACTGTTGCTTCTTTGTAAATACATGTAATCTGCACATAAGAAAGATTAAAGAGCATTAAAAACATATGCAGTGCCTTTCAATATAAGGCCCATATTGATATCAAAGAAAACGAAAAAGAAACTGAAATATGACATGCATGCATGAAAAGAGAGCTTATCTATGCTAAAACAGTAACTAGAAATGTAGCTAAACTAGATGAAAGAAATAAAATAGGAAATAGATCTTTGCCTGGGAGGCCATCTCTGTGTAGGACGATCGTACCTGCTGGTCGTCTTTGAGAGAGACGATCGTATCTGTAGGTCATCTCGCTAACCTACAAAAGATTTTCTTTTGGCTGATGCGAGGCGACACCGGGTTCAATCTGTGGATTGGTTGATGAATTGGTGCATTCGTGGGGAACGACTTAGGGGTGCAATCTAACACCGAAACAAGGACATTAGGTTGCACAACTAGCATGGATGCGATGTTCAACCTTCAGAATGATCCGTTGACATGCTTGAAAGCTTCATGGTTGAAATTCGGCAGCACTTCGTTGCTTGGAATGAAGACTCTTTGATCCTTAATTCGACAACACTTCATTGCATGAGAACTCCTTGATAAATGTATGAGGGCTGGGTGCCATTATAGACTTCCAAACTGAGAGTCCAAGCTTGCAAGGGAAGCTAAGAAACAGTTAGATACCAATTTTGAAACTTCCTTTGCAAGTAACTGGATACCGTTATGCTTAGCTGGCACGCGTAACCGTTTTATCTGTTGTGTGTTTGAATTTGCTTATGGTGTGATCGTATCTAGGTGAGATGGTCGTGACTACGACTGTCTCGGGGTAAGATGGTCTTTGGAGGTCATCTCTTGGTGGGATGGTCCAAGATGTAAAGGGAAATTACTCCTTGTTTGAGTGGTGAAAATCACTGTTAAGCCCTAGGATTGTACAAGGTGGGTCATATGGCCTTAAAGGAGTACATATAGGTAGTCTCATCAACATGATGTGTTTTAGGTGTTTATAGATGCCCTTTTCTGGGATGCGTTGTGTAAAGCATAACACAGAGCAAAAATAGATGACTTGTTAGTTAAATTGAGGGTTGATGATGTTGTTCATTGATTTGATCATTGTTAGATGCCCTAATCATGGAAAGAACATACATTTTTGAATCATTGCTTCCAACACATTGATGGATTTGGTTTTGGTAAGCCTTTTGGTCGAAGGGCATATCAACTTTGGGCATACCTGATCTTGACACTCTTACGTCCGGGTAGATGTTTTCTACGAACCAGATTTCAAACTTACCAAGCATTTGGTTGACATTTTTGCTTTTGCCCCAACAAATAGGGAGGTGCATGATAGTTGTTGGCAATGCTTCTTGAATGAATGCAATTTGCGTTGATTGAGTGTTTGATTATTGACTTCGATTGTGAACTTTGTGATTATATGACTACCCCTCAAGCGACGAGTCGATGCGATGAAAAATGGTGAAAGTGACGAGTCGCTTGACCAAGATGACTTGTTTTGGGCATTGTAGGACTTTTGCGGAAATGGAAGAGGGTAAGATCCCCTTACAGCTTTGGTTTTGACCATTATATTACTATTTTTTTTTGTGTGACCTTATGGTAATTTAATCATCCTACTGAATTGCATGGACAACCAATCGCTGCAATCGCTAGGTTGATAGATAAAATCACTAGATATGAGATTCACTCGAGATTTTTAGATTTTATGTAACCAAAGGAGTTAGATGCCTTTGGAGCGTTTTAATTGATGTGGCCAAAAAGGTGTTAGGTGCCTTTGACGTCTTTTGAATCGATTTGATCATTTTTGGTGATTTTTTTTTCAAGTGGCCTTATGGTAATCTACCCATCCGATCGGATTGTATGGATAATTAGTTGCTGCAACCGCCAAGTATGTAGGGTAAATCACTAAATACGAGGATCACTTGAGAATTTTGACAAAAGGATTTTGGGTATCTTTCTTTTTTTTTTTGGAATTTTTTGAATTTTTGTATTTTCTGGGGCCGTCCTATGGTAGGACAGTCACATTAAAATGCGACAGTCTGATCCTAATACGGTCATGGAATTTTGAAAATATAAAAGCAACTTTTCCTAATTTTTGAGGTCATTTTCACAGCCGACTGTTGGAGAAAAGAAGAGGTGGAGAGGAGGAGAACAAATTGTGATGCAAAGCGCTACTAAAAAGTTAACCCACTACCATTATGGACCAACCCGAGACTTCGATGAGCAGAGGAGGTGGAGAGAGGAAGGTAGGCACCATATTCTCTCCTTTGTTATTTTATCATTTAAAATGAACCTCACTAATTAATGAGGGTAATGAACCTCACTAAAAAATTTAAGGCAATGAATCACAACTTAGATTATGATGTAGTGTAGGTTGTTTGCTTCTATTTGATTGCTTGATTTTTTTTTTTTGTTTTTTTTTTTTTTGGGAGTGATTTTAGATAACATTTTTGCCAATTTCGAGGCCATCTCAGGTTGAGACGGTCCCCATTTTGTGGGTTGGGGGCTGTCTTGGGGTGAGACGACCAAGTTTGAATCCCCAATGGTCAGAAATTCGATCGTTATGGGGTCATCTCTACTCGGGATGATCTCATGGAGAGACCATCTCGGGCTGAGACGACCTCATTAGGAGTGAATGTTGGCATTGTTTTGTGTATGTTCTTTTTTCTTGAGATGGTTTGCATGTGGTACAACCTATTAGAGTGTGCCACAGATTTCTAGCAGTATTCAGGACTACATGAGGGTGCCTTTCTAATGCTGATTGGGAATGGCTTCAGACCATTAGCCTTAAGCAAGTGACGCGATTAGAGGCAATGACGACGGATCAAGCTTATCTGACTGCCTTGGTCGACCGATGGGATAGTCAGACCAATACCTTCCACCTCCTGATTGGCGAGATGATAGTAACTTTGGAGGATGTTTACAATATCCTTCATGTACTAATTGAGGGACACCCCATCAGCTCGACACATGTTAGTCAATAGGACAGAGTGCTACAAAGGATTTTTTGTGAGGATTGGGAGGTGGTATGACACGGCTTAGGTAGTGACGGGATACTAGTGGAGGCTTGGTATGGGGTTAAGATCTTGACTAGGAGACATGCAGTGATGATGTCACTCATGTCCAACATTTTGTTGCAAAATTCATTAGGAGTGAGGTTCCCATGGTACCTGCTCAAGTTGGTCCAGGAGTAAGTTGATTGCACTGTTCAGGAGGTGCTAATTATGGTGTGGGGGAGTACCTACTAGCGCATGATATGAGATTTGACATGGGGGCAAACGTGGATTGGGTTGCAGCTTCCTACTTTAGATCTGGGGGTGAGAACACATCTGGGTGGATAGGCTAGAGGGGCTTCCATGGGCACCATAGGTACAGATGGTAGACCGTGAGATCGGTTATGCGGCTTGGTGGATTCATGAGTAGGAGGTGGGTTAAAGTTGATCCCATTCAGGAAGGATTGCCCATTACACAGAGTCTCTAGAGGAATTGAGGATAAAGTAGGTGATCTGATGACCCTATAGAGATTGCCCTCCTTAGATAGAGGTGATGGCTCAACTGAGATGAGTGAGACATGAACGATGGTTGATTGGATGACATGGTATAGAGTGGAAATACTTTCAGTATTCTCATGTTACTCGATAGTTTGAGGTTCGTCAGGATGTCCTTGAACTTATTATTTATCGATATCGGGGTGATGAGACTCAACTGGAGTGGTCACGAGTTGAGCCAGTGAGAGATGATGCAGATCCACCCATAGAAAATCCAAGTGTGGAGGACCTAGGCACCACTGCAAAGTACGACACATGGTGGGTCACTCGGTTGTGGTGGGGAGAGGGACCTATGGGTAGGTCGATTGGGGTTGCGATAGAGGAGGGTGCGGTAGAGGAGGTTGTGGTAAGGGAGGCCTCAAGAGATGAGGCAGATGAGGGAGAGCAACGAGTGCGTCGCTGGACAAAGAGTGAGTGGGGCCAAACATCAGAGGGAGTGGAGGAGCCACAGGATGAGGGCGAGGATGATGAGGATCCTCAAGGTGAGGATGTTGGGCTTAGGGGACAAGTGCAGACTCTACAGGCACAGTTGGCCAAGCAGGATACTATAGTGGTAGTACTTCAATGTCAGCTAGCCAGAGGAAGGTAGTAGTGGAGAGGATTCTCTAAGGAGAGGGACCTATTTAAGGCCTAGGTAGACAACTCCCAGGAAGATATTAACAAGGTGACGGTAGAGCATGATGCTCTACGAAAATAGATAGTGAGCAAGACACTAGATAAAGATGCTCTATAGGCTCAGGTGGTGACTAAGACAACAAATCAAGATGCTCTACAAGCTCATGTGATGACCTTGATCGTAGCTCGGGGGCATGTAGGTATAGGTGGATAGGCCATGGGTGATGAGATTAGGTTACAGGCACGGGTGGCAGAGCTGCAGGGGATAGTGGTCCACTACGTCTCTCAACAACGGTTCAATCAAGAGTATATATCTGGTTTCAAGGATGAGGTGAAGTGGATGGGAGACATGCTACCTTCATGAGCCTCGTCGGGAGTATCTCATCGAAGTTGATGCAGTGAGGCAGGGGAGCCTTTAGTGTGATAGCAAGTGCCCAGGTTTCAAGATACTCCACAAATGTCAGAGGTCAGTGGATCAGGAGGGGATAGTAGAGATGCGATAGAGGGCGGTGGTGACTCTAGGGGTGTGGGTCCTGCTTAATTGAGACTTATTTTGTACTACTCTTTTTTGGGAGTGAGGTCTGAGGACCTACACTGTTGGAGCCTACGAGTATTTATGTATCATGATGTGCCAAAATTTACCATATATATGATATATTTTTTTGTGGATTATCATGTGTTCATGTCATGTTTTGTTGCACTTGACGAATGCAATTATGGATATGGATATATGCTTATACTTTGTAATATAGATGCATAGATGTATGTCTAGATAAAGACATGTATATAATGTAGTAATGATATGATGATGCAATTTATTTTTATTTTTATGTTTATATGTTAAAACAAAATGAATGGATCTATGATGCAAAATAACCTATATGTGGGCACCATAGAATGTATAAAAGTCATTAATCAAAATGATAACCTTTTCTCAAAAGTCATACATTTGAGATGAATTAATGGATGAAAAACCATTAGGTGCTATGAGGGATAAGGTTTTTCATGAGACTCAAACACCCTAGTTGACCAGTAAAAAATTGTTTATTGACTATACCTGACTCTATAAGATAGAAATCTTCTAAGAAGATCCAGATATTCAATATCCCTATGTGTGCATAGTGATGTTCATTAATTATACATAAGACTACCCCATTGCCAAACGAGTTTAATTCAACCTATTTCTGTAATGAACATATTATGGTCATCATTATCTTGATTCTGGACGTAGTTGGACTTGACTATTAAGCAATACAAGTCACCAAAAGCTAGCTCATTTGCAAGTTAACATTGGTCTATACAAAAGGTCACTAATGTAACAAACATATCACCATGCGTAAGACTACTCCATTTCCAGGCGAGTTTCATTCAACCCATTGCTGTAATGGAGATCATCCCATGAATTTTGAACGACTAAGGATTCTAGGATTCAAGTTCATGATCCTCTTATTTTCTTGATTTCTTTAGGATACTTGCTCATTCTTAGTGGTGAAAACCACTTTTTTTTTTTTAGAGCAAGGGGATTTTATTTGCTTAGTGGTGAAAGCCAATTTTTTTTTGAGGGATACTTGCTCATTTTGTGGAGCAAGGGATTGCTTGGGTAGGGGGGAACTTCTCCCTTTGTCAATTATCAACATTCTAGACCATGTGCATAATAGGATGAGCAAGGAAAATCGTTCGCTCAAGGCGGTAATGACTATGTTGTAGCGTCATCCATCCTTATTCAAACTTGGATTTTAATGTGTGAATATGTTTGGGATTTTGAGATATGCAAGGTACTATCAAAGAAAGACCCTACCTTCTAAAAACCAAAATAGCTTTTTATAAAATCTGAAAGGAAAACTAGAAATGAATGAATGACCAAAAACCCGAATGAACACCCTATAGAAACTTATTGGTAGTGCGTAGAATAGTAAATGGTCGTATAAAAATCGTTTCTGATATTTATCCAGTATCTACCCTATCTTACGAGGACCCCTTAATAAGCAAAAGCCCATAAAAATATCTCAAATACTAATGGTGAGAAAAGTTGATTAAGAAAGATGACTCGAATACAAGCGTGGTGCCAGATTCTATCATGTAAGAACCAAACTAGTCCTAATACCAATGCAAAGGAAAGTATATGCCTAATGAAAGTTGGCAAATGCATCTACATGAAATGCATGATGTTTTGAAATGCAAGTGAAAATGCAATGTTTTTGTGTTTTTGTGATTTTCTATTTTTTTTTTAGTTTTGTGGTTTTTGATTTTTTTGTGGTTTTTGTGATTTTTAATTTTTTTGTGGTTTTTGTGATTTTGATTTTTTTGTGCATTATCTCTTATGCATGAAATACCCACAAATGGAGAATGTTAAGAGGTTTAGGTTCCTCAACACCCTCTAGAGATGTTAGATGATAAGTTCCTGGCCCTATCTTCTGTGTTACGATGAAAGGGCCTAACCATTTATCCACAAATTCATCCTGTAAGTGGGGCGACAAGTTCCAATTTTGTTGGTTCTCTTTAAGAAAAATATCACCAAATTTAAAGTCTCTAAGATGGAATTTTGTATCATAAGTTCATTTAAGGTGCTCTGATAAACGTGAAGGTGATCGAGAGCATTAACTCTCCGTTCATCAAGAAGGGTCAATTGATCAAGGTGAGCTTGTCGCACGGTATCATCATGGATGAACTCTTACAATGTTATGCACAACAAAGGGATTTCCAATTCTAAGGGCATAATGACCTCAACACCATAGACTAGCGAAAATGAGGTTTTCCCAGTGGGTGTTCGAATGCTAGTTCGATAAGCCCATAATGCTAAAGGCAGTTAAAGATGCCAATCTTTGTGATTTTTCTTGACGATTTTGTTAAGGATGGAAGCTATAGTTTCCTTGGATGCCTTTGCTTGTCCATTAGCCTGTGGGTAATAGGGTATGGAAAAATTGTGTTGGATGTTATATTTGGAAGTTAAAGCATGCATATATTTGTTTTTAAATGGTGTTCCATTATCAGAGATAATTTTGGATGGAATATCAAAACTACATATGATATTATTAAGTATGAACTCAAAAATGCGAGATCTAGTCATAGTGGTAAGAGGGATGACTTCCATCCACTTGGTGAAGTATTCAATGGGCATTAATATAACGAATAACTTCTTCACTGTTCAAAGCCTCACTTATTGATGGTTGCAAAAGTGTTTTGATATGAATGGTTGTGATATCGTTAGAAGGGTTTTACGAAATTAAGGACTCTAAAGAAGCCATCGTATCTGCAAAACGATTAGATGAATGAGGGACTACCTTGATTTTGTACCATTCTAGTTTGGTGAGTAATTTTTCCACAAAGGGTTTTGTATCATTTCAAGATCGAACACAAATATTGATAGATTTCCTTGACTTGGTTAACTATGAGCAAGGAGTCACCAAAGATGTTGAGATGTTTTATTTTCATGGTGATAGTTGTTTGAAGACCCAAAAGAAGAGCCTTGTATTCAACATTATTGTTGGTGCATGGAAAATCAAGTTTAAGTGACAAGTACATAGGACCTCCTTACAATGTGAAAAACACGATTCCTACACCACCCCCTTGCTCACACTTAGAACCATCAAAGAACAAAGTCATATCGGTTTTATTTTTAGGTTCTTCAGGTTCTAAGGAGTCTAATAATGCAAAGACTACATCATTAGGCGACTCGATAGTAAGAGGCTTATCATCCTGGAGAGAAGCCTCTACTAGTTGATCGATAATAACTTGAACTTCAATGGATTTTTAACTTATGAATTCCAAGATCAAATTTAATCAACAACATAATCCACTTTGTGGTACGACTATTATGCTACGTGCAACTCATCATGTACTATAAAGGATTATCTTTGAAAATGACATACACCATATGATTCAACATGTAATGTCAAAGCTTCTTGGTGGAGAATACCATTGCTAAGCAAAGCCTCTTAATGTAAGCATACTTAAGCTCATAGCTCACTAGGGTGTGATTGATGTAGTAGATATCCTATTCCTTATTTACCTTGTTCTTTTGGACCAACATGGTCCCTAAGGAAAAATCAGTGGCTAAAATGTATAGCATGAACGACACACCTGGTCGAGGTGGAACTAAAAATGGTAATGATGCCAGGTATTACTTGATCTCATCGAAGGCCTTTTGGCACTCATCATATCAATAGAATGGAACTCTCTTTTGTAGCAGTCAATTCATGGATCAAAATTTATCCCAAAGTTGTGCTATGAAGTGTCGAAGAGATGCGATCTTTCCTTGTAAGCTACGGAGCTGCTTAAGGTTTATGGGGGGAGCATTTCAAGTATTGCTTTGACCTTAGCAGGATCAACTTCGATCCATTGCTTGGAGACTATGAACCCCAAAATTTTACCAAATGTGACTCCAAAGACACTTTTTGGGATTAAGTCTAACATTATTCTGAATTAGGCGATCGAAGACCTTTCATAGAACATCAATGTGCTCTTGACGCAATAGAGATTTGGCCAACAAATCATCTATGCAATCTTCTAGGATTTTGTGTATGTAGTTATGAAATATATGTCATGACTTGTTGATATGTTGCACCGATATTTTTAAGGCCAAATGGCATGACTTTATAGCAAAAAGTTCCCCAAGGCATGGTAAAGGCTATCTTTGGTTGGTCTTCATGATTGCCCAAATTTTATTGTAGTCTAAAAAACCATCCATGAGGGACAACATCTAATGATTTGCAGTTGCGTTGACTAAAGCATAAATATTCGAAAGGGGAAATTCATACTTAGGAGTCACTTTATTAAAATCTTGAAAGTTTGTGCATATGCAAATCCTACCATTACGTTTTCCTATGGGTACCATGTTGGAAACCCATTCAGGATAGTCGATAGGTTGGATGAATCCTGCATCCAACAATTTTTGTAATTCATTTTTAACCATTAAGGCTATTATTGGATGTATTTACGAAGCTTCTGCTCTATCGGTTTGATTTTTGGATCAAGCATAAGGTTGTGCGTGACCAATTTTGGATCAAGACCCAACATGTATTTATACGACCAAGCAAAAGCTTCTATCTTCTCTATCAAAAGAGTTGTGTAGATGTCTTACTATTTAGAGGATAAACTTTATCTCAATTTTATATTTTTAGGAGCCTTAGGATCAGTGCCAATGTCTACATCAATTGTTTCTTCTATTGACATGTGGGATCCCTCCTCAATCTAATGAGGTGTAGGGATCAAATGGATGTTGTTAGTTGGATTCAAAGATTTTATCATGTCTGATTTGATCTCAGCTTGACAAACATCTTTAGATGATCCTTGGGGGAAAGAAAATGGTTGTAATATATCTTCGTAAGGGAAGAAATATTCGGGTTATGGTGGCGACATGGTGCACTAAAAATTGATAGCCTCTTGGTTGAGGTGCAAAGGTTTTCAGGGGTCATTGGGATTGTGGAGTGGTGCGGTTAAATCAATGGAAACCATATTGATGGAGAGCAGATAGTTTCCATTTATATGTGAAGAAGGCTTATCAAAGATGAGCGACCCTAGATATGTTAGAGGTGGATGAGGTGGTAGTGGAATGAATGGATGAGGCCTAGGAGGACACAGGATGACTAGATCTTCTGGGGGTAAAATCTACCTCTAGATGGTCTGGCATGTAGAAAAAATCCTAAGATAGAGATCATCTATATCAATGAGAGGCTCAATGGGAGCGAAGTCTTCTCCTTAATTATTAATATATCAATTGTGGTGAGGACCTAGATATGTCAATTCTATTTCAATATCGTATTATTTTGATGTCTCATTAAGGAAGCCAGAAGGCTCAACAAAAATCATCATAATGGGAAGATGATATTCTAGTGGGTGGAATAGCCTGGGTCAACGTAAGCATTTTCATCAACCTCATTCTCAAAGCCTATGGTTAAGCGTTGGAGGGAGTTAGTGAGGAGTTCATCCAGCATACACACGGAATACCCTAA
Source organism: Wollemia nobilis (assembly GCA_028583015.1). NCBI lineage: Eukaryota > Viridiplantae > Streptophyta > Pinopsida > Araucariales > Araucariaceae > Wollemia > Wollemia nobilis. Next base: position 8,393,408 of record JAQPPZ010016348.1, read on the forward strand.
GCTAGATTTTCCTATAGGAATATGGTATTATGGTTGATAAGGTGTCTGAATATATTACTTGTATTAGCCAAGACCATTCCCATGCCAATGACAGTGTTAAAATTATTGTAGGGCAAAATTTAGGTTTGATAGATAATTATCACTCCTTGAAAATGGCTCTTCATCCTCCACCACCATAGCTAACAAAATTGTAGAATCATCGAAACTCCTATATATAAATTTCATATGGTTCAGGGGTGCCCCCAATGCACAATGATACCAATGGGTAATGAAGGCACATAGGATCTACCCATATCCTGAATGGACTCGATAAGCGATGTGAATGTAACATTCTGTACAAGGTACTTAGTGAGACTAGGGTTGGTCAAGTGAACTATGAACTGTGGTGGGTGGATGATGAAGGTATGACTTGATCTAACTCATACATAGCAACAAATGATTATCCCTTATTCATAGGAATGGGAATATACCCTGCTGACATTGGTGGAGATGGATGGGGGAATCTTCTCGATTGGTTCTTTCAAATTTTCCTTGCTCAGAGGGTCCAAGGACAAAGAAGGGATATCAGGAGATACCGATGGCAATGGCAGGGGTGGATATGGTTCCATGACTAACTATGGTTTTGGGTCTAGAATTTGAATAGGATCATTGGATTTGATGTCTATATGTGTGGATGGTAGGGTAGACTCTTTTGGGTGATGCACCGCATTGCAATATTTGAAGGGCTCTAGATCGATGTGAATCACATGAACTTACCCTTAATGTGTATATTTAATACACTAATGTAAAATGGATGGGATACACTTCATGTCTCTCATCTAAGGTCTTCCAAGAAATATATTAAACTAAATTACATCCTCCAATACATGGAATAATGTAGGAATAGTCTTTAGCCCAAAATGAATAGGAAGGACTATTGTGCCCACGATGGCGCATAAAAAATCATTAAATGCTTGAAGAGTGAATGTGGATGCCACAATATGCAAGGTTGGGAGACTAAGATAATGTAGTTCATTAGTTATGGAAGAGTTTGTGTCAATCAAAATCCACTTGTAGGGAATTCGATTCACGCTAGCAATAATGTGCAGTGGAGGATCATGCCTAGTAGTGGAATTTGGTTTGATCTTGTGACCATGGAATGTAATTACAAGCTCTTTATATTGTTGAATGTGCCCCAAAAAATTAACAAATGAGTTGGGATCCTGGGGTTGCAATTCAAATAATTTCATAATCTCCATAAAAGATTCTTTATGTTGTGGTTATTGTTGTATTAACTCATAGATGGAGAGTTTGGTTGATGTTGTTTGTAGACTTTAGGTAAGACTACTTCTGATCATAACCACCGATTGGGGTGTCAGACCTCGGATAAGGTTTGATTGTGGTAAGGATTGTGACATAGAAGGAACAATGGTTGGAGCTATGAGTGGTGCTATTTGGTTAGGATATCTTTTGTTCTTTGTCATAATGTTGATCATCCCAATGAAACCTTGATTGGGTGGGATCGTGTGGATTTTATTGGCTTGTATTATTTGATCTTCCTTTTTTTAAGCGAAAAACCCCTTGTGAGGCCGCATTGGTTTGAGAGACCATGAACAAGGGGTTCTACACCGTCAAAGTCACCCGGGAGTCGCACCTGACCCTGCCCACACCAACATTATCAATTGGATTTTGGATACCCAATGCAGCTTTTTGGTAGGGTGGAGATTTGAACCTGGGACCTCTCTTGGAGGATTTCCCTCTCCTCTCCAACTCACCTACAACACCTGGGTTTTGATATTCCTTAACCTCATGCATGGGTAAGGGATATTTAAATATGCCCATCTATTGGTAGTTAACAATAAGAGGAGTATTGATTTGAAGTTGATTCTTATCGAGCATGTCCTCTACTAGATTTTTAAATGTATAACATGTATGAATATCATGACCATTTTGTCGATGATAGAGATAGTACATGTCCTCTTTATACCACTTAGGTTTTGGATGATTTAGATCCAATGGGTAATATTAGGTAAGGTGATAGCATTCACCTCACATAATCGATTAAAGAGTGACACCAAAGATTCAAGCAATGGCGTATAGTTACAAGGTGGACGATGTTGTTAATTCTGTACCTGATTTCATTGAGGGTGGTCATGGTTTTGTGTAGGAGAGGGTTGATCCTGATATTTGGGTTGTTGGGATGCTGTTTGTTTCTCAGGATTTAGAACACTTAGGACAACTTGATTGACCAAATGTGGTTTTTGTTATGTATAATTACCTCTGGGATTTTTGTTCTATTTATTCTTACAAGTTGGACTTTGATGTCCTCAATGACCTTGGCCTATGCCAAAGCCTCCTCGAATTTTTAGTACTATTTTAGTGGTAAGAAAAGTGAGATTTGCTTCGAATAACTCCTAGTGAGCATTCAGGTAAGTTCTGTGACATGTAAGGTGAAAGTAAATTTTGACTTGACCTTTCTCCATGTTAGGATATGAAGTCACTATCCAAATATATAATGTTCTTCAAACATTTAGCTCCAGATGGGTAACCTGCCAGACGTCTAGTCCCATACAAGTAGTTTCAAGATGTGTAGCTCTAGATGGGTAACATGCCATATGTCTAGCCCTAGACAGGTAGTCACTAGACATGTAGCTCTAGATGGGTAACCTACCAAATGTCTAGTCCCAAAGAGGTAGTTGCTAGATGTGTAGCTCTATATGGGTAACCTGCCAAACATATAGCCCTAGATGGGTAGTTTCTAGACGTGTAGCTCTAGACGAGTATCTTACCAAATATCTAGCCCTAGACGGGTAATCACCATTACATGTAGCTCTAGACGAGTAACTTTCTAGACGTCTAGCACCAAATGGGTAGTCACCAGATGTGTAGATCTAGACGGGTAACCTGCTAGACATCTAGCTCCAAATGAGTAGTCACCAAATGTGTAGCTCCAGATGGATAACCTACCAGATGTCTAGCCCTAGACAGGTAGTCGTAAGATGTGTAGATCTAAATGGGTAACCTATAGACGTGTAGCTTCAAAATATGAAAAAAATAGTTTTTAGAGGTTTGGGAGAATAAATGAATAGTTTTTAGAGTCTTCCTTCATTTATATATAAAAGGAGAATGAACCATTCCATGTACACAAGTTGAGTGACGGTAAAGATTGCTGAAATCAATAAAATAAAAAAATTGCCATTGCCCGATGGCTTTTTTTGCACATTGCAGTTTTCCATATAAAATATCTACGTTACTGTTTTGTTCTCTGTTATTGTGTTTTCTACTTGTAGGTAAAACCTGAAGTTATTTACTAACATCTGGTATCAGAGCCTAAGGTTTTGTGTGAGTGGGAGCTAAAACAATGACAGGAGGTGTAACCAAGTTCAATATTGAGAAATTTTATGGAAATAACTTTACTCTATGGAAGATGAAGGTGGAGGATTTGCTAGTTTAAAATGACCATGCTCTAGCCTTGAAAAAGGTCACGAGTAAACCAAGTACCATGAAATATGAGGAGTGGATAATGTTGGGCAGGAAGGTGGTCTCTACAATTTGTATTTTCCTAGAAGACCCTATCTTGTTCACTGTAGCTAAAAAGAAGACCATAAAAGCCCTTTGGAAAAAGCTTGAAAATTTGTATGAGACAAAATAAACAACAAATAAGGTTTTTATAAAAAAAATAGCTTTATATCCTGAGGATGAAGGAGGGTTCATCTATGGGAAATCATTTGAATGATTTTAATACCCTTGTTAGTAAACTAGTTTTAGTAAGTATGAATATGGAGGATGAGGACAAATCTATCACCCTAATTTATTACCTCTCGGACAACTGGGATCATATGGTGATGACCATCAATAATGCATCATCAAGAGATCTAAATTTTGATGATGTGATAACCGCTTTGTTGGCAGAAGAGTTGCAATGAAAAATATCTTTGGAAATCTTAACCAATGAAGCCATATCTATGAGAGGTCGATATTTTGAGAGGAGTAAACAAGGTAGATCATAGTCTATATCTAAGTCTAAAGGAAAAGAAACAAGGGAAGTGTTGACATTATGGTAAGCCAGTGCACTCAAAGAAGGACCGTTGATAATTAAAAATGAAAAGAATAGTGAAAAGCAAATTCAACCATTAACTAAGGCTAGTACAATATATTTAGGAGAGATGACAACATGTGAAGCTTTCTGTATCAGTAGAAACAAATTTATTTTATATACCTAGGTTTTGGACTCAGGTGCATCTTTCCACATGTCTCCCCATAGAGACTAGCTTGCCAAATATCAACTATACCTTGGTAGAATGGTCTACTTGGGTGATGATCATCCTTTAGAAAATGTGGTAAAATGGGATATAAGGATTAGGTTATATGATGATAGAGAAAGGATGTTATGTGATGTACGACATGTGCATGATTTGCAAAAGAATTTACTCTCAATAAAAATAATGTTAAGCTAGGGAATTCTATCACTTTCGGTAACAACTACTACAAAATTATCAGAGGAGCTCTTGTAGTAGCAAAAGGAGAATCTTATGGGACTCTATATAGTTTATGCGATGATATGGTGACAAACCATACAACAAAATAAAATTTTGTTCAAGATGCAATAATGTTATGGCATAAACACCTAAGCCATATAAGTGAAAAAGGTCTATAAATTTTGCATGACAAAGGTATGCTTTATGGGATTAAGTCTTGTAATTTAGACTTGTGTGAGCACTATATTTTTGGTAAACAAAGAAGGGTTTAGTTTATTTCAAGCCTTGGTAAGAGTTCTGATTTTTTACAACTTATACATTCTGATATATTTGGACCAGTCCCCACTCAGTCCTTAAATGGTGCTATCTATTTTATGAATTATATATATATATATATATTTAATAAAGAGGTAAAAATTTATTGATAAAAATTTTGGATTACAGAGTGCAACTGAGCTTCCAACTAGGACTCAAATAAACATCCAAACATGCTAAAACCACTAGACTAGAATGACACCCGAAAAAGACAACAAGAACAAACCACATTAAGTCTGAATTTTATAGATAATTATTCTAGGAGAGTGGGTTTATTTTATGAAGAAGTTGAAAGATTTGCAGATTTTTAAATATTTCAAAGCACGAGTAGAGAAAATCTTGGAAAAGACTATTTTATATCTCAGGTTAGATAATGGGGGTGAATATTGCTCCAAGGTGATCGACTGTAATAGCTTACATTGAATTTATCAATCCGAGGGTAAATCAAGGTTAGATTTAAATAATAACAATATAGTATAGATTGTACCATGGAGATCAATACTAAGTTTAGTTCAAATTTTGTTTTAGTTTCAGGTGTTTGCAAAAAAATAAATAAATAGAAATTAAATTGTGCAAGAATGAAAATATAATGCAATTTATGAGTTATGCAGTAAATATGATAATTACCTATTAATGAATTATTCTAATAGTAATTGCCTATTGGTGAGTTTAACTATTGTTGAGGATCCTCGTGCAGTTAGTTTTATTTATGTTGGAAATATGAGCAAGTTTTGTTGTCATTGATGTCAAGAGTCAGTTTTAGTGAGCAGTGCAAAAGGAAGGATGTCAAGAGTCAGTTTTAGTAAGCAGTGCAAGAGAAATATTGCTTCTAGGCCTAAGGGAAATAATATTATAATATCTCTTATTATAATATTCAAGGTGGTCAGATAAGGTCTAAAGGAGCAATAGGAAGGCCCAAGAAAAATAATATTATAATATTTTATTATAATATTAAAGGTCTAATGTTAAGACCTAAAGTTATTAAATTAATTATAATAATTTCATTATAAATTAATTTATAATTTAATTTAATTAACCCTAAGGTTAGGGTTATAAGGGCAAAAGGTTTAATTTAAAGCATCGACATCAAAAGTATTTTACCCCTCCACCGACGTCCAAAGGGAGATGGCACAATGGTATAAATACCATGTGCATTTGGTTGACTAAGCTCTTACCTTCGATCGAATAACATAGTGAGTGCCTACGAATTTTCGTGATCTACATGCAAGAAAAAGGATAAATTTTTTATTATTTTATGGCCATCGAAGGGATAAAAGAAGGGAGGCTTAAAGCCTCATTACCAACCTAGTGGTTGGGCTAGCGGTAAGTGGTTGTGCATTGAAGCATTGACAAGTGGGAGGTCCCATGATCGAATCCCGATGGTAGGCCTAGGAGTGTTTTGTTGGCATCATTTTGGTTTTGGTGCCTAGCATATAAGTCAAAGTGCACAAGGTACTTTTGACTACCAAGGTGAGTGCCTAGCTCATGCGGTAGTTGGGCCACGGCTAGGGCACTGGTGGTGGAAGGAGGGATCGAATCCCATCGAGGGCAATAGAGGTATTTAATTTTTAATTAAATTTTGCTCCTAAGGTTTTTAATGTGGCATGAATTTTTGAGTTAAAGGGAGGTATAAGGTGTTTTATTAAAGTTTATTTTTGCCAATTTAATTTGAGATCTAAGGTTTTGAGTAGTGGTTAAGAGTGTGGAGATTATAAGGTGTAATTGAGATTTAATGTTTTGTAATGGAAAAATATTTTGAGGGAATATTTGAATGAAATTTTGAGAAGGTTTTTGCTACCTAACCTTTGAGATTGGCAAAGAGGTTGATTGTGATTGAGATAGGTTTTGAGGTCAATTCTTCATCAAACAAAAGGTATGGGCATATCATCCTTGTGAGTGAAATATTGTTGGGTTGGATGTTGTGAATGCTAAGTTGGAGTGAAAAGGTTTGTTTGATAAGCATTGTTGAGTAAGATTTCATATGCATGATTGGTGAATGTTTGTGAGAACATTTGAGTGAGAAATTGAGAACTATCTTGAACTAGGGTTTGTGAAAGATCATGAGTATCATTGTTATGTGAGATTGTTTGATAAGCATTGTTGGAAATATTTGAGTAAGCTTTCATATGCTTGACTAGGGTTTGTGAAAAGATCATGAGTATCATTGTTATGTGAATTTGGAATCATCTTGAGTCAAGGTTGAGTTTCATAGTGAGAGTTGTTGGAAGTATAGTGAAACACTTGTTTAGGGTTTGTAAGCAAGTTGTGTTTCATTGAGTGAATGGTTGAGTGGAGTTGATTGAGCATTATTGATTGAAAGTGTTGGAGTGATAGTTCAAGTTCTATGAAACAAATTGTTCTTTATTCTAAATTGATTTGAAAAAGAGTTTGAAAGTGATTGAGTGTTTGTGAGTGTGAAACATATTGAGTCTCTTACCATTCTCTATATGTTTATGTGGTTTAACAAGATTCTAAGTGAAACTTGTTTGAGTGATTGAAGAGGTTTTTTGAAAGAGATTAAGTTGAGTTTTGTAAGTGTTTAGTGAGTGTGAAACATATTGAGTCTCTAACCATTCTCTATATGTTTATGAAGTCAAACAAGATTCTGTGTGAAACTTATTTGTGTGATTGAAGAGGTTTTCTATGATAGATTGAGTTGAGTTGAATAAGATTTTGTGAAAGCTAGTGGACAGATTTGAGTAAGTCCTAGAGTGGACTTAAGGACTAAGTTGAGTAAGATTTTGTGGAAGCTTACAATGCAAATTTGAGGTAAGTCTTAGTGAAGACTTATTGAGCAGATTGGACAAGTTCTAGTGAGAACTTGTTGAGCAGATTTGAGGTAAGTCTTGGTGAAGACTTGTTGAGTAGAATTGAGGTAAGTCTTGGTGAAGACTTGTTAGAGATTGAGCAAGTTCTAGAGAGGACTTGTTGGATATATTTGAGGTAAGTCTTTGAGAAGACTTGAGAGCAGAGTTGATTGATTGATTTGTTCAAACCTTGAGTTAAGGTTTGGGGTAGATCTAGTAGAGTTGATTAGTGATTGGATCAAGCTTTGTGTTAAGGCTTGAGGATATATTTGAGGATAGATTTTGGTGCAGATTTGAGGATAGATTTATGCCAGACTAGAGATAGATATTGAGAAGATTTGTGCTAGACCAAAGGACTATGTTTAGTGTAGATTTGAGATAGATATTGAGAAGATTTATGCTAGATCAAAGGACTATGTTTAGTGCAAATTTGAGATAATATTGAGCAGATTTATGCTAGACTAAAGGACTATGTTTAGTATAATTAGAGATAGATATTGAGCAAATTTGTGCTAGATCAAAGGACTATGTTTAGTGTAGATTTGAGATAGAGCTAAGAGTAAGCTTTGGAGGTGATAGAGTAGAGGACAATAGTCTCTAGTGGATAGAGATCCATTAGCTAGGGTAGTGAGGATAGAGTCTTATGAGTGAGGATAGAAGTCTTCAATGGAGAGAGATCCACAAGCCAGTGTAGTGGAGGTAGTAGTCTTCTAGAGGATCACCAGCTAGAGTAGAGGAGGAGTTCTCCTATGGATAGAGATCCATAAACCAATTAAGGGGATTGGTGTCTCCTATGGATAGAGATCCATGAAATTGATTAGGGGATTGGTGTCTCCTTTGGATAGAGGTCCATAAACATTGTAATAGGGAAGGATTCCCAAGATATTTGTTGAGAAAATATTAGTGAAATATTTTCTCCATGGAGTAGCCCACATTGGGTGAACCATGTTAAATTGGTGTCTCTATTGTGTGTGGTGATTTATGCATTGCTTTGATTACTATTATTGATATTGCCATTGATATATTGGATAATATTGTTTGAGAAAAGAAAAGTAAAAAGTGGTCTTATACTGTTCACCCCCTCTCAGTATAAGCTTGTGTTCTTCAATTGGTATCAGAGTGGGTTCCTTCGAAAGAGTTTAACAGCTTGAAGGAAAAGCTCACAAGAACACAGATGGATTCTTAGAATGGATCTTCAGGGAATTCAACACCATTGTTCGATGGGAACAATTATGTACTTTGGAGTATGAGAATGAAGATTCACCTAATGGCACTTGGAAATGAAATATGGGAAGCAGTTGAGAATGGATACATACCGCCAACTACTCCACCTACATATAAATATGGTAAGCTCCTACATCTGAATAATTCAAAGGCAATGAATGGAATTTTAAAGGGTTTGTGTGAAATAGAGTTTATAAAGGTTATGCATTGCAAATCAGCAAAGGAAATTTGGGATAAGTTGAAAGGTATATATGAGGGAGACAAAAAGGTCAAAAGGGTAAAGTTGCAAAATTACAAGAGAACATTTGAAGACCTAAAGATGAAGGATGAGGAAAACATTGTTGCATACCTACTTCGTGTGGATGAGGTTGTTAACTCCATGCAAGGACTTGGGCTTAAAGTTGAAGAAATAGATGTTTGTGATAAGATTTTAAGGTCACTCCCAAAAAGGTATAGTGAAAATATTTCAGCTATAGAAGAGTCAAAAGATATTGAAATTTTGACAAGGGATGAATTACATGGAATTCTCATAGCTTTTGAGATGAGAATAAAAGAGGAACCTATTCCCTAGAAAGAAGCAACCTTCAAAGCTACTAAGAAGACAAAGGGTAAGAAGTCAGATTCAAGCAATGAGTTATCCAGTGATGAAGAAGCAAATTATGGCAGAAGGAACAAGGACTCAAGAAAGTATAAAGGTACAAAATCAGTTAGATGTTTTAATTATGGTAAATATGGTCACTATGCAACTGATTGTCTAGAAGCTAGAAATAGTAGTGAAGATGAAGAAAATAGGATCATAAGAATAGGGAAATAGGAAAACATAGGTACCAAAAGAAAAGTAGGGATGGACAAGGCAAGCAAGGAAAGAAGTTTTTCCAAAGGCATAAGAAGAGTTTTTATGCAGACAAGGTAGGTAAGAGTTCAAGTGATAGTGATGAAAGTTCCTCAAATAATGATGAAGAAGAAATTCTATTTCTAGTAGAAGAAAAAGAAGTGGTTAGAAAAAGGTCACCAATAATTCTCAAGTGTTTTAGATGTGGTAACTTTGGTCATATTGAAGATAGTTGTACAAGGAATGGATTCAGTTTTAGTGAAGATGAATATGAAGATGCTCTTGAAGGTTCAAAAGAAGAAAGTCTTCTTATGGCAATAGAAGAAGAAGGAAGTGCTTCTAGTGGAAATGAATCAGAAAAGAATAAAGATGATCCTAAAGGTAAAATAATAGAGGAAGAATAAAAGAGGAAGGAGAAGTTGATCTTGAGGGTGAGCTTATTTCTGCCCTTGATGCATTAAGAAAGGTAAGAAAGTAGAACTCAAAACTCAAGCTTCAATTTCAAGAATGTGATGAAGAGAAAGGAAAGCTTATAGAAGATCTAACCAACTCAATAGCTAAGACAAGGAGATTTAAAGAGAAGTTAGAAGCTAAGGTTTTAGAATGTGAAAGGTTAGAGCATGAAGTAGATTCACTAAGGAAGGAAGTAAAAGAGTCTAAATACAAGCTACACAGGTTTGGGAGAAGCTCAAAGAAATTGGATAAGATTATCAAGGTACAAAGATCTTCATCAAACAAGACAGGACTTGGTTTTGAACAGGTACAAAAAGAACAAGGAGAGGAGTCAATCTCAAGCTCCAAAGAAGAAGAAACTTTAGAAGAGGAGAGTGTAAGAGAAAGTGAGACTTCTGAGGATGAGTTGGACAATAGAAATTTCAATAAGAGAAGGAACAATGCACAAATGAGGAACATATGGAACAGGAAGCAACACAGGGTAAAAGAGACTAAGAGACCAATGGGGTCAAGGCAAGGTAGTTTCAATGGATGATGCTTCTCATGTCATAGGTTTGGGCACAAGGCTACATAGTGCAGGACACATGAAAGACAAGAATATGGGAATTTTAGAAACAGACATCTCTTTCAAGGGTATTGCTACTCTTGTAATCAGTTTGGTCACAAGGCAGTTAATTGCAGGGTTCATGACAGGAATGGATATGGCTTCACCAGGAGAAACCCCAAGATATTTGCACCTTTAAGGAATAACAACATTAAGTGTTATAAGTGCAATAATGTTGGGCATATAGCAAAGTGGTGTAGAGCAGAACTTCCAGAGACAAGCAGGAACAGGAACAATAAGAGGAATCAGAAGGATCAGTTGAGGAAGAAGGTGGACAAAGGTAAAGATCAGTGTATGCTGGGAGTAGAGATACTCCCACCCCAAAATTAACCACCTCAAGAGAGGAGGTGGGGGAGGGGCTAAGCTAAGAGTCTCATTCTTAGCCCCAAGCCCCAAAGGTGACCCTTTGCCATTGATGTCAAAGGGGGAGAGATTTGAGTTAGGGGAGAGCATTCAGTCAGGGGAGCAGTTTCTCGGGGGAGAAGAACAGAAAGAGGTAAAGGAAATGGTAAAAGGTAAATGGGTTGCCATCAATGAAAAAGGGGAGATTGTTGGAAATATGAGCAAGTTTTGTTGTCATTGATGTCAAGAGTCAATTTCAGTGAGCAGTGCAAAAGGAAGGATGTCAAGAGTCAATTTTAGTAAGCAGTGCAAGAGAAAGATTGCTTCTAGGCCTAAGGGAAATAATATTATAATATCTCTTATTATAATATTCAAGGTGGTCAGATAAGGTCTAAAGGAGCAATAGGAAGGCCCAAGAAAAATAATATTATAATATTTTATTATAATATTAAAGGTCTAATGTTAAGACCTAAAGTTATTTAAATTAATTATAATAATTTCATTATAAATTAATTTATAATTTAATTTAATTAACCCTAAGGTTAGGGTTATAAGGGCAAAAGGTTTAATTTAAAGCGCCGACATCAAATGTATTTTCCCCCTCCACCGACATCCAAAGGGAGATGGCACAATGGTATAAATACCATGTGCATTTGGTTGACTAAGCTCTTACCTTCGATCGAATAACATTGTGAGTGCCTACGAATTTCTATGATCTGCATGCAAGAAAAAGGATTAATTTTTTTTATTTTTGGTGGCCATCGAAGGGATAAGATAAGGGAGGCTTAAAGCCTCATTACCAACCTAGTGGTTGGGCTAGCGGCAAGTGGTTATGCATTGAAGCATTGACAAGTGGGAGGTCCCATGATCGAATCCCAATGATAGGCCTAGGAGTGTTTTGTTGGCATCATTTTGGTTTTGGTGCCTAGCACATGAGTCAAAGTGCACAAGGTGCTTTTGTCTACCAATGTGAGTGCCTAGCTCACATGGTAGTTGGGCCATGGCTAGGGCGTTGGTGGTAGTGCAACGGGGGATCGAATCCCATCGAGGGCAATAGAGGTATTTAATTTTTAATTAAATTTTGCTCCTAAGGTTTTTAATGTGGCATGAATTTTTGAGTTAAAGGGAGGTATAAGGTGTTTTATTAAAGTTTATTTTTGCCAATTTAATTTGAGATCTAAGGTTTTGAGTAGTGGTTAAGAGTGTGGAGATTATAAGGTGTAATTGAGATTTAATTTTTTGTATGGTAAAATATTTTGAGGGAATATTTGAATGAAATTTTGAGAAGGTTTTTGCTACCTAACCTTTGATATTGGCAAAGAGGTTGATTGTGATTGAGACAGGTTTTGAGGTCAATTCTTCATAAAACAAAAGGTATGGGCATATCTTCCTTGTGAGTGAAATATTGTTGGGTTGGATGTTGTGAATGCTAAGTTGGAGTGAAAAGGTTTGTTTGATAAGCATTGTTGAGTAAGATTTCATATGCATGATTGGTGAATGTTTGTGAGAACATTTGAGTGAGAAATTGAGAACTATCTTGAACTAGGGTTTGTGAAAGATCATGAGTATCATTGTTATGTGAGATTGTTTGATAAGCATTGTTGGAAATATTTGAGTAAGCTTTCATATGCTTGACTAGGGTTTGTGAAAGATCATGAGTATCATTGTTATGTGAATTTGGAATCATCTTGAGTCAAGGTTGAGTTTCATAGTGAGAGTTGTTGGAAGTATAGTGAAACACTTGTTTAGGGTTTGTAAGCAAGTTGTGTTTCATTGAGTGATTGGTTGAGTGGAGTTGATTGAGCATTATTGATTGAGAGTGTTGGAGTGATAGTTCAAGTTCTATGAAACAAATTGTTCTTTATTCTAAATTGATTTGAAAAAGAGTTTGAAAGTGATAGAGTGATTTGTGAGTGTGAAACATATTGAGTCTCTTACCATTCTCTATATGTTTATGTGGTTTAACAAGATTATGAGTGAAACTTGTTTGAGTGATTGAAGAGGTTTTCTGAAAGAGATTAAGTTGAGTTTTGTAAGTGTTTAGTGAGTGTGAAACATATTGAGTCTCTAACCATTCTCTATATGTTTATGAAGTCAAACAAGATTCTATGTGAAACTTGTTTGTGTGATTGAAGAGGTTTTCTGTGATAGATTGAGTTGAGTTGAATAAGCTTTTGTGAAAGCTAGTGGATAGATTTGAGTAAGTTCTAGAGTGGACTTAAGGATAGAGTTGAGTAAGCTTTTGTGAAAGCTTACAAGCAGATTTGAGGTAAGTCTTGGTGAAGACTTGTTGAGTAGATTGGACAAGTTCTAGTGAGGACTTATTGAGCAGATTTGAGGTAAGTCTTGGTGAAGACTTGTTGAGAAGATTGGACAAGTTCTAGTGAGGACTTGTTGAGCAGATTTGAGGTAAGTCTTGGTGAGAAGGATCACCAACCAAAGTAGAGGAGAAGGAGTTCTATTATGGATAGAGATTCACGAACTAGCTGAGGGGATTGGTGTCTCATATGGATAGAGATCCATGAACTTGAATAGTATATTGGTGTCTCATTTGGACAGAGGTCCATAAACATTGTAATAGGTAAGGATTCCCAAGATATTTGTTGAAACATTTTTAGTGAAATATTTTCTCTATGGAGTAGCCCACATTGGGTGAACCATGTTAAATTGGTGTCTTTATTGTGTGTGGTGATTTGTGCATTGCTTTGATTACTATTGTTGATATTGCAATTGATATATTGGATAATATTGTTTGAGAAAAGAAAACTAAAAAGTGATCTTATATTGTTCACCCCCCTCTCAATATAAGCTTGTGTTCTTTTATTTATCTATTCTGACTTTATATTATATGAAAATGCAATTTACTTTATTTTATATTCTAAGGTTAATTAACTATTTCTAACCTATTGTAGGGGCGAGAGCTTAGGGACTGGTTGTAGGAGTGGGCCCTGCCTCCTAGAAGACAGTGTAAGTCTTTCTCCCCTAGTTTACTTTATCTCAGTAACTAAAATGCATAACTACTCCTAACATTGTTCTATTCTATGAATGCAGGAATATACAGTTACAATTACATAAATGAAATTAAACAACAAATACAAATGACACAGTTACCATATGCGAAGAATGAAGTGCTACTTTTATTGCTGGAAATTCAAATGTACATGTTGGTGCAATTCTTCAAAAATTGTACTTAGACATTTCTCCATTAAAATTTTTGACATTAGACCTTTTCAAAGGTCTCCCTATGTAATATATATTATGACTTGTACAATTCTAAATAAACTCTTCCACGTATTTTGCCATGTGGAGTTTGTGGACTTATGATGTGACAACTATGTACTAACCAAAATAATCTAAACTAATACAATTCCTATTCCTGCTTGGACTCGGTAAACATCCTGAATGGTCCAAGTGGCAATACGTAAGCTAACTTAACAAAGAAATACTAACTTTGATATTTTGCAAGATATACAATATAACCATATGTCCTTTATTCCAGGAAAAGGTACAATAATCTTGCATCTAAATCTAATAAACCTAACAATAGTTGGATTACACAACTTTATTGAATAAAGTAATAACAACTTTATTAATCACAATATTCCTCGTGAAGAATACGTGATAAATCAAATATTATGCTGACTAGAAATACTTGGCTGCCATGTGAAAATATCATGGTGTCACTGATGTGGCATGCAACGTCAGTCAACGGACTTAGTCATCCTTCGGTAACTATTGGTAAAAATATCCTTCGATAACATACTTTAGTAGCTACCTTTTGTAACGTACTTTGGTAACTATCTTTCGTAACATGCTTCAACTACCATCTTCTATAATAATGATCTGCTACTACTCTATCACCGTGCCTTAAGCTTCCTTCATCCTTTGTTCTTACGTCCATCTTCTCGCATCCAAGGTGTATCCCAAAGCTTGCGCTTGCTGCATCGTTCATCTATGGAATATTCTTCAACACCTTGCCTGCATAATTACTCATAACTCGGACATATTTTACATAAAACAAACACATTTATCAGATTAATTGCATTCATCCTTTTATTGACAAATTATAGAAATATACAACAATAACTTACATAAAACATATTATAATCATCAATTAAACATAAGAATGAAACATTCTATTACAGAAATATATGCCAAATATCCTCTCATCATTTTCCCCCAAACTAAAATCTATGCATGTCCTCATGCATATGGAGAAATGAGACAAACAAAATATGACAATTTTTACACATATATCAGATGTCACCATCCAGATCTTTGCAAATAAATGAAGGATTAAATTTAATCAAAATTCATATTGTCTTTTCAGAAAATCATTTGCAATTCACAAAACAAGACATCATAATTATTTAGGAATGAACAAACAGACATCAGACATAATTTCTAGAAAAGAATCATTGATACTGAGAAATGAATATTTCCAAAAATACGTAAAATGAACGTTTTCCAAAGATACGTAAAACATAAGCCAACATGTTACACAATTTTAATCAAATATATGCAACTGAAGATAAAACATTCCAGATAATAATACAATTATACAAAACTTATCAAAAAATAATAATTCTAGAATTCTTTATCACAAAAATCATAAAAATGATGTATCATTTATATTATTTTTAGAGAACAGTTCTTGTAAAAGCATGTTATCAAAATGGTTCTTTAACAAAAAAATACATTCTCCAAATTATTTTTCCACAATTTCATATAAAAACATCAAACATTATCTGTACATGTTATTTTAAACATGAAATATTTATATACAACATCATCAACATCAAAATATTTACATACATTACTAAAATAATTACAGACAAAACAATAAACATTCTATAGATAATAATAGTAATATATCAATATAAAAGTCTGAATAAAATAATTTAATAGTTTTTTTTGCAGTTCATCCGACTTGTGCTCGTCGGGTAGAGATTCATGATGATGGTGGTCTCAATTGTGGTAACCTGCATTCTCGTTTCACCTGTTGTACTTGCTCTTTGGCCCTTTGTTCACCAATTGGTGTTTCAACCATGACTGTCTTAATATGCTCAACTTCATGAGAATCCTCCTTCTACTCTACATCCTACATTTGAGAAGGTGGGAGTTCCTCAACCGATGCAACAATATTATTTATTACTACATTAATTTTTGGAGGTATCCCAACATTCAAGACAAGATTCCCTGGTGTGGTTCCTATCTTGATGGGAGAAACTGATTTCTTAGGTTGATTTTGCTACATCAAGCTGATGAGCTAGTGGGGACTTTCTTCCTCAAGGAGTTTAGAAAAGTCAAAGGGTTTATTTGTATAAATTGCTTTGCTAAAATTCATAGATTTCTTTGGCTTTTTATCGAAGGTGGAGCTTTTGTTTGGGGAAGCATCGACAGGTGGTGGTCGATTGATAGAATCAATGGGTTTCATCACCCTATCCACTAAAATTTGTTTAATCATGTCTATCTAGAGGGCAAGGGCTCATTGAATCAGTTTAGAATGTTCTATGAAATCCTCTCACAACTTGTCAATTTTTATCTGTAAGACAGTGTTTTGTGCTCGAAGGTGGGACAGGATTTCGGCAGTCGACTCAGGTGTAGGTAAATCAGACTCATGCCCTAGTGTATCCCTTTTCTCATGAGTTTCGATAGTATTTTTTTGATGCCTAATTTTTGGTTGGGTTGGTTTAATGGTTTTAGTAGGTCGGCATTTACGTTTTGGACTGTCAAGTTCTTCCTCCTGACTATCGGACTCATGTTCTTCTTCAGTCAAATTATCTTCCTCAAACTCATTCTCAGTGGATTCAGAGTACTCTGACAGGTTAGATTCTTCAACTATCCGATTCCAAGCAACTTTGACTTCATGAGCTTTCTTTAAAACTATTAACTTAATCAGGCCGTGATGTGCAAGTAGGTGCAATTTAGGTTTTTCTTGGGGATTTTTAGGCTTAACTCGTAAAACTGTAGACTTTAATGATTGAAACAAGAAGTAAGGTAGATTGATAACACAGTCACTATTTTCAAGAAACTTCAAATTCATTAACATACGAAGATGGTAGGCTGCACAGGTGGACATACATCCTTCTAGGGTAAAAAACTTAATAATCAGGTTTCTTCCTGCCACATGAGGGGGAGTGAAGAAGTAGCCACACCCTTAATCCAACCCTCCTTATCTCGAATAATAGTACATTTCTCACCAAATTTAGCTACTAGTTGGGTGACACTTTTAGAGGGGGTTTTGTAGTATGGTAACCCTACTTCCGGTAGACCCAGTACCTCAAAAATTAAGCTAGGGTTAAGGTCAAATTGAATACCTCCAACTCGGGTGGTCATCCTATCAGGGTCACAATTTAGGATAAACTATTTAGCCACCCCCTGGTCATGCCCTCTAAATTTTGTGAGAGCCTCCCACCATCTGGATTTTTGGAATAACTCGGTTACAGAATCACTAGGATTCTATGTTTCAACCGAGGATGGTTCACTACGTTTCTAAAACATAGAGTGAGGCATAGTGGAGTTTAGGGTTTTTAGGGTAGAAAGGGGTAGGCAGAGTTTTTTTTTTATAGAAATTTTTAATATTTTATAAACCGAAAACCCTGCAAATATTCCAATAGCAAAAGAAAACTTGTTTTACAATTTTACAGAGTATTTTATTATTCTCAAAAATGAAAACGTAAAAACAAAATCGAAGTAATTTTTTCATAAACTTGTTTAATGGTTAACCCAAAAAAATTATCGACAAAACCATTCTTAATCCCATCCTAATATTCTGCATACTTTCTACATTTTTATTTTAATATCCCTTTACTTTATATGCAGTAGAATGATAAAAATAAAAAATGATTTTGTGACAATTGAATAGTAACAATGTTTTACCTGTCGCTTTCGATGTTACTTTGCCACCCTTCCTACGTCATCAAAGAAATTATCCTTCTACCCATGCAATTCTTCAAAATTCTGAAGCTCACCTCCATTTAATCGAAAGAATTCAACAATTTTTACCGAAAAAACCAAGAAATTTTACTTAGGGTCAAGTTACAGAGGGTCATCAATGATTTCGAGTAGCTTTCTATGGAAGAGATGATTTAGGCTAGTTTTCCTCTACATGGCTGCATGCAGAGGTCATGCATCATTGATTAATCCTATCCAATAATAGAGACCGATCTAACGTCTATCGATGACGATGACCATTTGCCCTAAAATCAATGACAAAGGAAATGCTTTTGGTTTGATAAATCATCATCCATCGATTTGGTTTTAATCGATGACATATGGCTTAGATCCATGTCACTAGTACATAATTCATCGATGAAAGCCACACATCAATAATCATCTCCCTCCTACCAATATCATGGTGAAACTTCTAGACCCATCATGTTTTTCCTTCTTCCATCACAACCCTTCATTCAAATTTTAATCAATGGCTAGCATTGTCCATCCACATCATCTCTTGTGATTGGCGAAGAGAATCCACCTATCCTACAATGGTATGGGTCCTAGGGTGGTCGGTTTCCTCTTGGCACCAAACCTACCCACCACCTTGCATGGCGAGGGTGGACTTTACCTACCAAATGTTATAATATCTTTGGTCACCCGATGGTTAAAAAACATTATTTTAATCATTTCCATTATGCCATATTTCATCTATGTGGCACTTTATTGCTAATGTGGCCAAGTGGATTGGTCCACATCCTCATTTATGCATACATTCCAATAAAACATCATTCTTTAAACTCTTACTTTTAACCCTAAGAACAACTATGCTTTCAATAGGGATTTTAAAATTTAATCAGCACATGGCACCAGTTTGTATGTACACGTCATAAGAGGTGACACATGGCACTAGTTTAAGCGTACATGTCATAAGAGTATAATTTTTCTTTATTTTATTATCTTGTTCCCCCTGAATTACTTAAAATATTACCACCATGTTTCCCTTAAAATCATTGTTGACACGCCTTTTATTACTTGTCTTGTCATTCCTTGGATTACCACATGTCTCTCTTGTCTAGCCGATTTTAAATTTTTACACTTAGAATATTTTATGATATATGTTTATGGATGACATCTATAGATGATGCTTACAAAATATTATTACTAATGATACCTACATAAAATTTTTACAGAAAATCTATACAAGACATCTACAAAAAATCTATAGAAGACCTCTACAGAAGACATCTATAGAAGACTTCTACGGAAGACATCTATAGAAGATATCTACGAAAGACATCTACAGAAGACATCTATAGAAGATATCTATAGAAGACATCTATAGAAGACCTCTATGGAAGATAGTTTTTTAGAGTTTAAGAAAATACTTTACCTATTTCTCCCCCCAAACTGTATTGTGAACTTCGTATACCTCTTATTTACTTCCTCCCCCAAACTATAATTTTGGCTATATAGCCAAAACAAGATGAAGGGTGTTTTATTTATATTGATGGATAATATAATAATAAGTTTTATTTATGGGGGTTTATTATAATTTTTGTGATTGTGCTTCCTGAATTTCATTAAGGAGTATCCAAGTGAGAGAAAGATAATGATTATAAAGCTTGATATCAGTCATCAATGTATACAAAAATAGATATCTATCAAAGACTTGGAGTATTTTCAATCATTTAGAAAAATGGAATAGATATTCAGATATTATGATGGCTTCTATTAAAAGATACAAGATTTTGAGAGATGAAAGCCATATTTTGGTAGGAGAAAATGAACCATAGGAATTTGCTTCTGAATTTTGCCTGCTTATGATATTCTAGAGTTATTTCTCAAAGACTTCAAACATCCTAGTGATTTTTAAACAACTTCATCTATTCATTTCACAAATCATCATGGTGTTAAAGTTATCCTAATATTTTCAAGCTTCTTCAAGGACCAACTGTGTGTGCAATGAGTATTCATTTACCATTATGAGTGAGGATTGAGTAACAACAAAGATCACTTATGCCAACAAGCTAGCTTATCTATGAGCATCCATAGGTCTTGTCCAGACTTAGTGCTACTACGTAAGGATACCTTATTTCCAAGTAGGTTTCATTCAACCCATTGCTATAATGAGGATCACCCCATAGTTTTCGAGATACTAAGAATTCTAGGGATTCAAGCTCTTTTACCCTTATTTGACTTTTCTTGGGATACTTGCTCATTTTGAGAGGGAGCAAGGGATTTTTATTGCTTTTTGGGGTTCTTGCCTATTTTTATGAGAAGCAAGAAGATACTTTTTGGGATACTTGCTCGATTAGATGAGGAGCAAGGGATTTTTTTTTTGAAGGAGTAAGAACTTTGGGGAGTTGGATTCCCAACCACTCTATCAAAGTCCTGATGGGAATTTGATCCTATCCTTACTATTCTTCTCCTTTTCTTCTTTCTTTTTAGGGATGAAGGGTGAGCTTGTCCTTTTTCCAATTCATTAGTACTCTAGACCATGCGCATAGATGGATAAGCAAGGGAAACTATTCACTTATGGAAATAGTAACACATGAGTTAATCTCTCCAAATCTCACAATGTTTTTATATGTTCAAATGTGCGTAGTCCAAGAAAAAGTTTGATTGACTAGGAATAACTTACAACATCAAAAGATTGCTTGAATTTCAATGAAAATTGCTCAAAACACTAATGTTGTTTGAGTAATTGAAAAACATCTAGATTTTATCTAGCAAACAAAGTATTTATGCAACATATGATAGTCATTTCCTACAAGATTTTTAAAGAAATACCTCTTGGGCTATTTTTGAAACATTGAGACTGAAAATTGATGAGAATAAGATAGAAATATTGCAGATGTAGAAACTTCATGATGAAACAAAGGAAGCATAATCTTTTTTTTTAAGTGAGAGAGAAATTATTATTCAATAGTGGTTGATTGCAGTTCAGAAATGCACTGCAATTTGGCTTGTTGCTTAAGGTGGTGTATGAATTCCTCCTTAGATAATGGCTTCTTATAAAGTTTAAGCCTATGGCCATTTACTAGTAGTTTCCTTGTTGAATCATCTATAGGCTTAAGCTTGACTGTACCATTTCTGAATATCTCTTTGATTTCATAGGGTCCTAGCCATCTGGTCCTCAATTTACCTTGAAAGTCTTGGTAACGAGAATCAAACAACAAAGCCCAATCTCCTGATTCGAATGTGCATGGTACAATGTGTTTATCATGCCATTTATTTCATTGTTGTTGGGTTATTTCAGTCCTATGTAATACCTCTAGTCTCCTTTCATCCAGAATGTTTAACTTTTCCAATCTAGCTTTCTGCGCTTTATCCAAATTCACATCAAGTTGTACCATTGTGCGAAGAGTTTCTATCTCAAATTCTATGGGCATGATAGCTTGTTTTCCATAGACCATTTCATAAGGTGATAATCCTGTGGTGGTTTTCCAAGTTGTATTGTATGCCCATACAACTTCTTTCAATCTCTTAGCCCAATCACCCCTATTAACAGTTACGATTTTTGTAATGATCTTTTCAAGTTCTCTATTCGTAACTTCTACTTGTCCATTGGCTTGAGGGTGATATGGTGAGGTTTTCTTATGTTTTATTTGATAGGTGTCAACAAAATGTTCAATCACTTTGGAGATAAATTGGGTTCCATGATCTGAAACTAACTCTCTAGGTGCTCCAAAGCGTTGCATAATATTTTCATAAAGGAAATCAACAACTGGTTCAGCTTGCGCTCATGGTAAAGCTTTAACTTCAGCCCACTTAGTAACGTAATCCGTACACACAAGTATGTGTTTATTACCTTCACTTGGAGGGTCTATTGGTCCAACAAAGTCAATTCCCCATTTCTCGAATGGTTCAAATACTACTTGCGGAACCAAAGGCATCTCCATCGAAGGAGTAGGCTTACTAGCTCTTTGACAAGCATCACATCTATCAACAAATTTATGGACATCTCTATTCATGGTAGGCCAAAAGTAACCAATTTGAAGTATTTTACTAACTATTCTTTGGGTGGCATAATGGCCTCCATAGGGTTCTTCATGTGCTGCCCGAATGATGTCATATACATCATCTTCTTGCACACATCTCCTAATTACTTGGTCAGGACATCTTCTAAACAAGACTCCATGAATCCACATATAAGGAGTGCTTTGATGTATTAATTTTCTATGCTCATGTGATGTATAGTTTTGAGGTATTTTTCCTATTACTAAGTAATTTACAATATCAGCATACCAAGGGGTAAAAATAGAAAGAGCAAACAAATGTTCATCTAGGAAATTATCAAGAATTAACTCGTCATCATCAAATATTTGCATACGAGATAGGTGATCTATGATGACGTTATATTTTCCTACCTTATCTATAATCGTGACATTGAAATCTTGTAGCAAAAGAAGCCATCTAACCACTCTACCTCCTACTATCACTTTGTTCATTAAGTATTTAATGGTAGAGTGATCAGTGTGAATGAATACTTCATACCCTATTATGTAATGTTTAAATTTATTAATGGTATGGACTACAACTAAAAATTATTTTTTAGTAATAGTGTAATTAAGCTCGGCTCCATGCAAATTTTTACTTACATAATAGATAGCATAAGGTATTTTGTTCTCAACTTGTTGCAATACTACTCCTATTGCGTAACCCGAAGCATCACAATGTATATGGAATGGTAATTTCCAATTTGGTCCTCTTAGGATTGGAGCAGTAATCAATTTATATTTTATAACTTCAAAGGCTTCTTGACATGCTTTAGTCCAATTGAATTCACTTTCTTTAGTTAAGAGCTTAAGCATGGGAGCAACAATTTTACTGAAGTCTTTAATGAACCTACGGTAGTATCCTGCATGTCCTAGGAAACTTCTCACCTCTGTTTGTGTTTTTGGAGGTTGAAGGGTTTGAATAACTTGTATTTTTGTAGGATCTACTTTAACACCTTCTTCTGATATGTAATGTCCTAGAACAATCCCTCCTCTCATCATCATGAAACACTTTTCATGACTCAAAGAGAGGTTTTTCTCTTGACATCTAATCAAAAAAATTTGTAAGCTTGACAAGGTTTCTTCAAAGGTATTACCATAGACTGTGAAGTCATCCATATAGACTTCTACACACTCATTTATTAAATCAGCAAAGATAGCTAAAATAACTCTTTGAAAAGTGGTAGGTGCATTGCATAATCCGAAAGGTAAGACTTTATAAGCATAGGTACCTACTGGACATGTGAAGGTTATATTTTCCTGATCTTCCTCAACTATGGAAACTTGATTATAGCCACTAAACCCATCTAGAAAGCAGAAATATTTCTTTCTAGCCAATGTATCAAGAACTTGATCAATGAATGGCAAGGGAAAATAATATTTCTTCGTTACCTTGTTTAATTCCCTATAGTCCATGCAAATCCTCCATTTGCCATTCTTTTTAGGGACTATCACAAGAGGTGACACCCATTGACTATCAAAAATTGGATATATAAATCCTGCCTTCAAGAGTTTAATGATTTCTTCCTGAACCACATCTTTCATAGCTGGATTCAATCTTCTTTGAGGTTGTCTTACTAGATAACATCCTTCTTGGATAAAAATATGATGGGTACAAACATTTGGATGTATCCCTTTCATATCCTCGTAGTTCCATGCAAATATCGATTGATATTCCTTAAGCACGTCTATTAATTGTGATTCTTGTATGCTTGTGAGCTCATCACTAATATTCAAGGTCCTTCCTAGTGTGATATCTATTTGCTTACATTTCTCTATGTTTACATCTATCCCCATTATCTCATGTTCAAGAATATTTAAGTAACAGTCATATGGTATCATTTGTTGAGACTGACTTGTGCTTGCTTCATTAATAGCCATGGTAGATTCAGATGAACAACCATTATCTTGAATTTGATCCTTGCTTTGATTTCCTAATAATAATGGTAATGGTCCCTCGACCTCTTGTTGAAGATGTTCACTCAGAACATTTATTGATAAGGTTTGGATTTCATCAAAATCATGAGGGAAATCATACCATAATTGCTTTGGAAACTCATCTTCTATTGTTGATTCAGGGAATAGGCTAAGGTCTTTAGTATTTTTACCATCAAAAATAGTCATATTTCCCATTCTACAGCTAATGTAAGCATCAGTTGTTGCAAGCCATGGGTACCCTAAAATTAAGGGATGTCCCCCTAACTTTTTCTTAGGTTGTAAGACTATAAAGTCTATAGGGTATTCCCATGAACTTATGGAGACTATAACATCTTCTAGTTTTCCCTTTGGCTTAACAGTAGACCTATCTACGAGTTGGAGTACAATAGAAGTTGATTGTAATTTATGTAACCCTAAATATTCTATTGTCTCTTTAGTCATGACATTAATAGCGGCTCCTAAATCGACCAAGATATTTTGCAAGGCTATGTCACCAATGTGTACCATGAGTATAGGTATTCCAAGATCTATGTATTTTGGTAATAACCTACCTCCTGTTATTATCTCAGACAATTGTCCAATGACTTGAATAGTTTGGGCTTCGTTCTTCTTTTTCCTTCCTAAATTTGTACACATGTTTTTAATGAGCTTGGAATAGATGGGTATATCCTTGATAGCTTGTAACAAAGGGATCTTGATAGTAACATTTTCTAATTCTTAAAGGAAGTTAAAGGTTGGCTTAGATGGTTCTTTTGGTATTGCCAATATTTGAGGAAAAGGTACCTCTACTTCCTTCCTTTGAGGAATTTGGATTTCTTGTTATTTTGTTGGAATGTTTTCTAGTGAATTTTCCATTTCCTTTTCATTGTTATCCTCATTTTTGAACAAATATGTAGTGGGGTTTTCAAGCTCTATGAGAGTTACATTATTTTCCAATACTTTTCCTGATCTCAATTGAATTTGTTGACAAGGTACTACAGATATAGAACATGTCTCACTAGTTTCATAGGCTTGTTGAATGTTCTTGTTGTTGTTAGGATTAGGGACCGGTTGAGCTGGAAGAGGAGGTTGCTTAGGAGGATTATTATTATTAACTGGAGGTGGAAGAAGTCTATTTTGAGGTGGATTTTGAGGGGCTTGTCCCCTAAATTGATTTTGAAATTTCTATTGTTGTGATGGATTTTGAGACCAACCAGATCCTCCCTGGTTATATTGGCCATTAGTATTCCAATTATTTTGATTGGACATTCCTTGATTCCATGGTGGATTTCCATAGGTATTGGCCATAAAGTGGGCCCATGGAGGTATGTTCTAGTCTTGATTGTTTGAATAAGAATTCCAATTTGCCTAGTTTGGTGCATTAGACCATTGATTAGGCCTTTGCGAGTTGGAATAACTAGGGTTTGACCAATTTGGTGGTCCATTGAATGGACCATTCCATATTTGGGCTACAAAATAAATATCTTCTACCTCTTCAACTTTAGGTTCCTTTATGGCAGCTTTAACAATGGAGATGTATTTGTAGTTTTTAGTTTTGTGACCTTTATCACAAATTTTACAAGTAGCAATATTGGAAATGTTGGTAATGTTGAGAGGGCATTCTCTCAGATTGTGCTTTTTCCTACATCTATGATAGTAAATCTCTTCACTATCTTGTCCCTTTGGCTTTTTATCCATTAAATCCAAATATGTAGTCAAGGTACTTAACAAATCAGTTTTTAAACCTTCCAACATGTTTCCAATTTTTGCTCTCGTCACTCCTCCTGTAGATGTATACTTATTACCCCTTAGAGGTTTATTTCTTGAATAGTTTCTGCAAAGGTTCACAATCTCCTCAAATGCCATAATATGGATATCTCCTTTTTCCATGAGGTTTAAAACCTCAAGGACATCTTCCTTTAGTCCTTTTAGAAAGAGTTCTTTTAATATTTCTTCATCAAGGTCTATATTTACTCTAGACCCAACAAATAGAAATCTCTCAAGGTAATCCTCCAAAGATTCCTCTTCTTTTTTATTCATGTGGAATAGCTCAACTTTCTTATCCCTAACTCTATAGTAATCCTGATATCATTCAAGGAATAGCTCTTTTAATCCATGTTCTCCATCCCATTGATTACAAATATTTTCTCCTAGACCCATGAACCATATTAAAGCTACATCTTTAAGAGTAGAGGGAAACAACCTTAGCTTTTGTTCATCGGTAGTGTAAAAGTAAGCTTGGCACACTACTTCAAATTTGAAGAGAAAAGCATCTAGATCTTCATGTGGTTTCCCATGGAAGGTGGGTAATACAGAAATAGAGACTGACTTAGGTTCTCTTGTTGTCCCATCTGTATGTAATATTGGGAAGGCAAATGTCTTCCTTTACCCATTTCTTCTTTGGTCTCTATTCTATCTTTGTTCATTCCCCCTTTGGTTCTCTTCTACTTCTCCTTGCCCACTTTGTTGGTCAGCCATAACTGAATGTAAGATTTCAAGAATTGGACCAGGTATGGGTTCAATAAAAATAGAAGAAGGATCTATGTGATTGTCAAATTTTGGTTTAGGTAATAAGTATGAGTCGAGATCTTGTTCTAGGATTTCAGCTTGATTGGTTGATGTTGTTATTTCAAATTCTTCTAACTTATAAATTCTAGGCTGCCTACTAAAGTCTCTTTGGAAATTTCCTTCTGAATTGCTGATCTTTATGAATCTTCCCTTAGAGTCTCTAGGTCTGCTCATGAATTTTCTAAGTTTCCTTGTTTTTGCAACATGTCTAATCTTCCTTGAATAGTCTATGAATATCATTGATCGGATCAAGTTGTTCGGGTGTCATGAAGTGTTCTTCTTCAAAATTAAAATGGTCTACCACCAATTGAATCAATTGAATGAGAAAATCTTGAGTTGGAATGGGGTCGGGATTTCCAAATTGTAACTCACAACGTAAATCTTGACACAACTCCCTAAAGTGCACAACTCTAGGTATCCTCTGATATTTCTTGCTATATTCTAGGGCTACTTCTTTCTTTTCTAGGTCTCCGAGGAACTTGTGAATGAGGAGGGAGTCTTCAAAATATTGATTCCAAGGGTAAATTGTTGGATTTACTATTGCTCTTCTATCCCAAAGCCAACGCTCACAATTCCTTTTAAGATCCAGGTAAGATGAATGGTAGTTTGTCCCTAGAGTTTTAGCTATGTCAATCCTTTTGATTTCCTTCAATTCATCTGATTTTTCTTTAATAATGTCAATACGTTCATACAGACACTCCCACTCCTTACTAGATGCTCTATTTCCTTGCTCAAAAATAAGGTTAACTTCTTGTTTTATCAATAGTTCTCTAAGGTCTATAAGTGTAGACTGATTCAGACTATTTTCCACCATCTAGCAACTTATTTTTATTTTCTTTTTCTCTCTCTAGTTTTGGTTTTGTTTGGGTTTTGGTTTTGATTTTCTATTTTAATCCTACTATTATCAAGTTTAGATACAAATCACAACAATTGAGTTTATAACTATCCTTAATACAGTAGGGAATAATTGAAATAAAATTTCACAATAATCCTAATATTTTTCTAAAATTAGATGTGACTCGCATTCCTACGAATCTTTATACAACCAATCTTAGCACATTAGGAGCAAAATGAAATACTGCAGGAAAAGTAAAATTTACTGAAAATAAAAGGTTAAACTATTACTATTTGTTTGATTGTTTAGGAGGGTTTCACTATGGTTGTGTCACTCAACCTTACCTACTTCCTGCTTTTGATAGGGTCCTAAACCAATGTTTAGGTCTATTTTAGTGTATACCTACTTCCTATTTTTCTCACAAGGCCTAAGTCAAACTAAACAATAATAATCACCCAAAGCTAGAAATGTGCAAAAATAAAATTTGCTAAAATAAAAGGTAAACTATTACTACTTCTTTGATTATTAGGAGGGTTTCACTATGGTTGTGTCACTCAACCATAACTACTTCCTACTTCTGATAGGGTCCTAAGCCAAGTTTAGGTCTATTTTAGTGTATACCTACTTCCTATTTTTCTCGTAGGTCCTAAGTCAACTAAGCAATAATAATTACCCAAAGCAAAAAATTTGCAGGAAATAAAATTTGCAAAAATTGAAATTTGTAAGAAATAAAATTCTAATTAAGAAAGCAATAAAATTGATTCCTCAAGAGAAATGAACCTGGCAACATCGTACAAAGGGGCTTGTTGGGACCATATCATGCCACTCCGACTCATATGCATGCCAAGGACTCATACGTACCTCTTTTCACATATAAGTAAGCCTCACCTAATTGCACTACCAAACAACTTTTTGATTAACCACTACGATGCTACTCTCCCCAACAATGGTGCCAAAATGATCGATTGTAATAGCTTACATTTAATTTATCAATCCGAGGGTAAATCAAGGTTAGATTTAAAGAGTAGGAATCCAGTATAGATTGTACCATGGGGATCAATGCTAAGCTTAGTTCAGATTTCTTTTCAGTTTTAGGTGTTTGCAAAAAATAAATAAATAAAAATTAAATTGTGCAAGAATGAAAACAAAATGCAATTTATGATTTATGCAGTAAATATGATAATTACCTATTAATGAATTATTCTAATAGTAATTACCTATTGATGAGTTTATCTATTGTTGAGGATCCTCGTGCAATTAGTTTTATTTATCTATTCTGACTTTATATTTTATGAAAATGCAATTTACTTTATTTTATATTCTAAGGTTAATTAACTATTTCTAACCTATTGTAGGGGCGAGAGCTTAGGGACTGGTTGTAGGAGTGGGCCCTGCCTCCTAGAAGATAGTGTAAGTCTTTCTCCCCTAGTTTACTTTATCTCAGTAACTAAAATGCATAACTATTCCTAACATTATTCTATTCTATGAATGCAGGAATGTATAGTTACAACTACATAAATGAAATTAAATAGTAAATACAAATGACACAGTTACCATATGCGAAGAATGAAGTGCTACTTTTATTGTTGGAAATTCAAATGTACATGTTGGCGCAATTCTTCAAAAATTGTATAGTTCTTCGACATTAGCTATTTCTCCATTAGACATTTCAACATTAGCTATTTCTCCATTAGACATTTCGACATTAGACCTTTTCAAAGGTCTCCCTATGTAATATATATTATGACTTGTACAATTTTGAATAAACTCTTCCACGTATTTTTCCATGTGGAGTTTGTGGACTTATGATGCGACAACTATGCACTAACCAAAATAATCTAAACTAATGAAATTCCTAATTCTACTTGGACTCGGTAAACATCCTAAGTGGTCCAAGTGGCATTTTATAAACACACTTAACAAAACTATACTAATTTGAATATTTTGCAAGATGTACAATATAATCATATGTCCTTTATTCTCGGAAAAGGTATAACAATCTTGCATCTAAATCTAATCAACCTAACAATATTCCAATTATACAATGTCTATGGAATAAAGTGATAACAACTTTATTAATCACAATATTCTCATGGAGAATATGTGACAAATCAAATATTATGCTGACTGGAAATACTTGGCTATCATGTGAAAACATCATGGTGTCACTGATGTGGCATGCAACATCAGTCAATGGACTACAAGATGGGTAGTTGCCAAATTTGTAGCTCAAAATGACTAAGCTACCAGACATCTAGCCCTAGATGGGTAGTCACTAGATGTGTAGCTCTAAATGAATAACCTATCATATGTCTAGCCCTAGATGGATAGTCACCATACATGTAGCTCCAAATGGGCCTACCAGATGTCTAGCCCCATATGGATAGTCATCATATGTGTAGTTCTAGATGGGTAACCTACCAGACATCTAGCCCAGATGGGTAGTCACCAGATGTGTAGCTCTAGATAGGTAACCTACCAAATTTCTAGTTCTAGATGGGTAGTCACAAGACCTATAGCTCTAGATGAATAACTTGGCAAACTTCTAGACCCAAGTAGGTAGTCACCAGACGTGTAGCTCTAGATGGGTAACCTAATAGACATATAGTCCTAGACATTAAGCTCCAAATGAGTAACCTACCAAATGTCTAGCCCCAGATGGGTAGTCACCATACATTTAGCTCCAGATGGGTAATCTCCAAATGTGTAGCTTTGGAAGATAAAAAAAATAGTTTTTGGAGTCTTCCTTTGGGAGAGGAAACAAAGTTTTTGAAGCCTTCCTTTATTTATCTATAAAAGAAGAATGACCCATTGCATGTACACAAGTTGAGTGAATGTAAATATTACGAAAACCAATAAAATAATGAAGCTGCCATTACCTCGTGGTTTTTTTTGCACATTACAGGTTTCTACATAAAATATTTGTGTTACTGTTTTATTCTCTGTTATTGTATTTTATGCTTGTAGGTAAAATCTAAATTTTTTACTAAAATTTCACCTATTACCATATTCTATGACTGGCTCATTGTCAAATTGTCAAAGGTTGTACAAGTCAGTCAAGTTTGCTTTCTTATTTACATTGAATAAAAACTATTCCAAGAAGGCATTTGCAAGCTACTTAAAGTTATGGTTGTTGTGCCTTGGTAGATGGTTGTACCACTCTAAGGCTAGGCCAGAGAGTGTTATCAAGAAGGTCCTAAGTAACAAGGTGTCATCATTCTAAAGTTGGAAATAGAGGTTCATGAAGTTGGTTACGTGTTCCTATGCATCATCATCTCATTTAAAGTTATCTAATGTTTACATTTCAAAATTCTTAGGATATGGAGGATATGGTACCAAAGGATGGAATGGTTGATTACACAATTGATACAATGTGGGACTTTGATAACTGATTCCTTGCTTCTCAAATGATTTGATGCACTATGTGAGCACCTTGTAAGCTTGAGATGATATTATTTCATCTTCTAGTATTGGTATTCAAGAAGGGAGAGATGAAATATTTCTATGGGGATGATGTGGTTGAATATAATAATCAACCATATCTTCACAAAATGATTCAAGATATCCTTGGTCCTGATACTCTGACTCTAGATCCTCATAAGCCTCATATTCTGGTCAACAATTTTGTGGTTGATGCTGTTGAGACCTATGGTGATGGATGGACACAGGAGGAGGGAAATTTTGAATTGGCCTAGAAGGTGCATCAAGGTGTTGCACAATGTGCCTTTGAAGGTTTTTTTACCTATAGGTACTAGGTGTGCAAACCTCCTCATGCATTGGTCTTTGCAATTGTTCTTGGTGCAATTGTTACTGATGCAACCATTGTTGGTGCACCCTTTTTTGCTCTAATTAGCTTTGTTCTAGTCATTCTAGATCCATTTCAACTTATCCAACCATAGCTAGTTTAACTACTCTCATCTATCTATGTTCTGCATAGATATTTGATTCACTTTATTAGACTTGTGAGGTCGATGATCCCTTGTATTAATATGATGGGTCTTGGCTTGCTATGTTGGCCTAACAGGGTTGGCTACCCATTTTCCATGATCAAGGAAAGTCATGTTGACCTGGTATTCAGGATTGAAGGTGTCCTCCACATACTGGGAAGGTGCAGAGGCACAACATGCTTGCATGGAACACTGTACACAGTGAAAACATGATGACCTAGGTATTCCTCTTCTTCATATTCAATATAGAGATGAGCAGATGAGGCTATCCTTTTAGGACGATGAAGGTCGTGTGGGTGAAAATTTTGTATAATTTTACTCACTCTCCTTTTTTGCATGATGATGCTCTTGTGGAATAGCCAAATTTTGAAGTTGAACCAACCTATTGATGGCTAAGGCAGATTATAAGATCGAAGCAGACAGATGGAAAAATAGGCTACCATGAAGTAGGGAGTGGTCCCAAAAACATGTCCTCACTTTGGATGAAAGAACTAGAATCCCAAGCATTCACCTAGATAAAACAGAAAAATAGTAAGGAATCACAAAGATATTTTATCCCAAACTTTCATCCGCAAAATGAAAAGAACTCTACGATGGTAAAGGTAGGATCCCGATCACCCCTCTATCGAATGAAATATTGGGATAACGACAAACAAAGGAGTGTTCCCAAACCTCCATCCAATATTGAGGTAATCATATGTTAAGATAAATATTTTAGGATCCCAAAAAGTAAGCATTAATAACCTCAGCTACTTGATACACATAACCAATGGGTGAAAGGAAGAAATTTGAAATGCATAGTTTTAGGGGCAACCAATATCTGATATTTTTATAGCATGAAAGGGTATAGTAGATTAGAGTTTAAGAAACTATCAAAATGATAAAGGAACTAGATATCTATAGAAGCACCTAAATCCCTTCGAGCAACTACCATTTCTATTAGAACAAAGCCACAAAAAATCTTCTAACCGTTCTAGCAAGATTCTCCCATCTGATGTCATAAATGCTGTAATTTGAATTTATTGTAAAATATTATATAAATAGGGGAATGCTTACCATTCCAAAGGGAGGCTCTATAGCATTTACAATTCATATGTAATTCTTCTTCACCTTGTAAATAATAGTATATTAATATTTGGTCTATCGATCTATCTTCACTTCTATTTTTGCATAAGTGTGGATGTTTATTTTTGTGATGACTATCTAAGATTGTTCATTTAATTCTACTATATGAATTTCATGGGTCTAGATGGGTAATTCTAGAATTCACATCCATCCTTGGGCATCAGAGTTTTATTTCTATTAAATCTGATCAGGTGGGAGCGCTCTAATTCTTCTATCTGAATTTCATGCACCCTCCCACTGGTTACAGATTTTTTCCTTACCCACTGCATCGAATGAGAAATGAGAACAGGATGAGATGATCTATTATATGGTCTACTACTATTTTTATCGGTGATGTTGAACGAGTGTGTCTTGATGTGGCCATACCCTATCCTTGATATTTTTGGCTATGAACTCCCTTTTCTTTCTTTCTCATTCTCTTTTTCCCTTTCTCCCTTTGTGGCATAGGTAGCTAAAATAGAAGGAGCCAATATTCTCTAGAGATTGATCACCCCTATCTCTTCCAAGCTAGGTAGCTTTTCAATGCTAGTCAAGGACCACCAAATTTTTTTGGCAACTCTATTAGGGAAATTTGAGTTTTTATGTTTTAGGAAATAAGAGTTTGGTGATACTTTAGTTTATACACATATTTTTAAATCACCTGGTGACTCTGACTATGAAGCATCACTAAATCATGAGATTAGTTGCCTTCACGTGCTAAAATATTTTCATTTCTTAGAGGACCCAAGGTTTGATGAACAAACTTGACCTCATAAATATAGAAAGTATGTTCATCTAGCAAGTCCAACTCTGACACATGAATCGGAACTTATGAAGGCCATCACATCAATAGCCTAGCTCTACTGCTCACAGTGGAACAATCCTAGTCCACGAGACCTCCAATGCTAATATGAAATTATTGAAGGTGCCTTGGAATCCCTAACAAAGTATGAAACCTTGGGAATCACTCGATAGCACCTCAAATATTTCACTACACTAGCACTCCTCTATGGTATAATGCATGAATATGTCATTATTAGGCTCCTAGTCTTATCATTTGAGGAAAGGGCACTATGATGGTATCATACTTTGGAGTGGAAAACCATTCGCTCATCGACGAACTTGGTAGGAGCACTTATTGACATATTTTATGGCTCCATGGATCCATTCCAACTCTTGATGCACATCACACTTATCAAGAGGGCCCATTTTGATTCTAACACAAAATTTAACATGATATTCAAAAGGAGCTGGGAGAAGATCTTCTTTGAAAATCAGCCATCCCCTGCCTAAAATCACCTATATTGTGTCAGAGCTTTTAATTTAGAAATGAACCTCCTATTGTATCAATCAGGGGAAATGAGATTCTATAAAGTTTTTTAGGAGGCTCTATAGGTTGAGTGAATCCTGCTATAGGCAATAAAGATATATTCAAAACACCCTACCCTCCCATCCCATTTTTCATCCACTACTATTACCCTTTCAACTGCACTGTATCCATCATGGATGCTATCTGAAGCTGTGCAGGAGATAGAGCCCCAGTTATATAGATCACAAAGGAAGGGTACTCTCTCAGGCTCATACAAAGGAGGTGCGAGCATAATTTTTGTAGTGAAAAATTCTCTTACTTGCAACTCCTCCCAACAAACAAAGGACCTAGACCAAGTGGAGTGTCCTTTTGATAAATTGGATATAGTTTTACCCACTTTTGCACCTGGGAGCATGTTTATTAAAGGATAAACTATGTTTGAGAAGGGTCAACCAGTCAAATGATAGGTCCCGAGGAGATCCCGATTGTAGTAGGGCCAATCAATAAATCCTATTGTCAAATATGCATAAAGTCAACGGAGGTGCACATAACAAGGAGTTCATGACAAGTGAACCGCAAAGAGTGGTGACATTGGAGCCTCTTGCCACATGAACCATTACTTGAGGAAGGCTCTCACATGGTAAAATTTATTGCCACATTGATCATCGATCACATAAGTATTGGTATGCAAGATTATCTGCTAAGTTGTACCCCTTTACAACTTGGAAAATTTTTGGATAAAGTTAGTTAGACTATAAAAGACAACTAAAGTTCAACACAATTTGGTCCAAGTATTGCAAATTCACTGGATGATTTCCAAGAAGAGCCCGTGGTTGCAACGTATCGATCACACCGTATTTTTATGTAAATAGACCATAAGCTAAATAAAAGGTGCAGTAAGCACATAATATCATCCTATACATTGGTAACCTACAATGGATTTCTAGAAAGTATGCTGGTTTTGAAGATCTTCCCTTTATTCCTAGTGTTCTATGCATTTTGTTATGACCCCATGCCCAATGGACCAAGGCCTACAACTCATACATCATCCTACACAATCTCCAAAAATATACATTCTACACCATCAAAAATAGTGCCCACCCCCTCCTCCTAATGGAAAAATAAACTATAAATAGATCCTCAACAAGGTGAAAGAGCAACATTTGTTGAAGCAAGAGTAATATGGAAATGATGCTACAACAAGGGATTCTTTGGATGAGAGATGATAGATTGATAAATTTTTTATGTGATTGTGTCAAAAGGAAATATTGTGACAAATGCTTCTGGCATTCTGTCTACTCTAGAATTAGCCTCGGTCTTTGGTGGGGTATATTGATGGAAGTGCAGTCTATAGGAATATCCTATGGACTGCCTTCCAATTCATCCCTATACTCTATCTCGTTTCTATTACTCCTCTTTTCTCTTTCTCTGTCCTGACCCCCTTGTCCTCCCTCTTTTTTTTTCCTTTCATTATGTTCCACCCAGATAATTCTTGGGCACCTTGCATTTTATCTCCTCTTCTTCCCTTGCTTTTTTAGCCTCCCTTGGTTGTATTTGTAAATAACTCTTCCATATTCATTCTCCTCTCACTTCCCCTGTTAAGAGGAGGTTTAAAATTGAGATCTCTTTCTGGGTTCCTCTCTCCCATAGAGTGGAAAGCCCCTATGAGTTGCTAAGAGTGTAGTGAAAATTTTACATCTTTTCACTCACTACCCTTTTTGGCATGATGATGCTCTTGTGGACTAGCCAAATTTTGAAGCTAAACGAAGGCATTTATGACTAAGGAAGATTACAAGATCAAATCAAATAAATAGAAAAATAGGCTACCATGAAGTAGGGAGCAGTACCAAAAACCTACCCCTACTTTGGATGAAAGAACTGGAATACCAAGAATATGCCTATATGGGACAAAAAAATGGGAAGGAATCATGGATATTTTTGTCCCAAACATACATCTGCAAAATGAAAAGAAATTTAGGATTGCAAAGGTGGTAGGTTGATCGCCCGTCTATCGAATGAAATATTGGGATAACGGTAAACAAAGGAGTATGCCCAAACCCCCATCCAAGGTTGAGGTCATCACATGTTAGGATAAAATCTTTGAGGATACCCAGAAGAAAGCATTAATGAAATTAGCCACCTGATGCAGATAGCTAATGGGCATGAGGAAGAAATTTTAAATGCACAATTTCAAGGGCAATCGATCTATGCTATTTTTGCAACACGAAAGGGTAAAGTATATTGGAGTTTAAAAACTATCAGAATGATCAAGGGACCAGATTTCTACAAAAGTACCTAACTCCATTCGGACAACTACCATTCCTCATGGAATAGATCCATAATAGATCTTTTGACCATTCCAGCAATATTCTCCTACCAGATGTCATAAATGTTGTAATTTGAATTTATTGTAAAAACTTCTATAAATAGGGGAATTATTGCCATTCCAAAGGGTGGCTCTTTGGACTTTATAATTTAGATATAATTATTATTTACCTTGTAAATAATAGTATATCATTGTTTGGTCTCATAATCTATATTCACTTCTATTTTTGCATAAGTGTGGATGTTTATTTCTATGATGGCCATTTGAGCTTGTTCACTTAATTCTGTTGTCTAGATTTCATGGGTCTGGCTGGGTAGTTCTGGAATTCACATCAATAATTGAGCATTAGGGTTTTATTTTTGTTAAAGTTGGCCAAGTGGGAGCACTCTAATTTTACTCTTTGGATTTCATGCACTGTCCCTCTGGTTTTTAAATTTTCCCTTGCTTGTTGCACCGAACAAGAAGTGAGGATAGGATGAGCTGATTTGTTATGTGGTCTACTACTATTTGCACCAATGATGTCGAATGAGTGTGTCTTGATGTGACCATACTCCATCCTTTTTAGTTTATGCTATGGCATCCCTTTACTTTCTTTCTCATTATATTTACCCTTTCCCACTTTGTGATGTAGGTAGCTGGAACCGAAGGAGCCAAACTTCTCTAAAGATTGACTGCCCCTATCTCTTCTAGATCAGGTGGTTGTTCAATGCTGGTTGAGGACCACCAGGTGCACTCCCACTTGTTCAATGATAGTTTTCATACCAATAGGTCATACCTATCTAATTGAGAAATTTTTTGACTTATCCATGGATGATCAAGCAAAGTGGCTCACTTGATTAGGCTAGGCGATGGTGCATAATATTGCTCTTAATTAGATTGATGGATAGATCGAGTCAAGATGCAAATCTATGACACTCTGCTACTAGGTCTCCCATTGGGTTGGTTATATTTGATAGTAGCATGGGATCATCTTCGACCAAGAAGCTCATATTATTGATCATATTGAGGACTCACAGGTGCATATTGGATAGGGATATCCTAAATATTAGATTCCTTGGGGTGATGTTAGCGTTACGAAGGACACCAAGATGCCATGGTGGAATGACCATATCCTTAGGACTAACAAAGACATTCTATGCCTCCTTAAAAAAAATTAGCAGCATTAGCTCATGAATGAGCTTGGTTGCATGTAGTTACCATGATATTGATTATATAAAATAGTAAAGAAATAAATAAACCAAAAAATATGATTATCTCGTTTAAGTTTTAATTATGAGTCCCTATAATTTTGTGTGTGTTTTGATGTTAAAATCTCCTATCTCCTATGAAACTAAGAGTAAACAAAATAGAAATTTCTAAAAGGTAGTTCAAGCACACCCCCTTATCAAGGAATGTGACTCAAACAATAAAAAATGGCTTTCTATTGGATATTGGCCCAAGGTAACCTTATGGAAAAAAATTACCCCTTTAAAGGGATCACGTTGTCTAATGTCCTGGTATTTATGAAGCCTCACTTTCCCTTAACCCTCGCGTTTAAGTCATGTAAAATAGTGACAACTGCATAAAAAATCTATGCTAACCTTGCCAATTCAAGTACACCCAATAGTAGGGTACCTTTTAGTGATGAAGTCTGAAATACCACTCACTTTTGGCCACAAAGTTTCTAGGGTGCGAGCCAATGGATGGAGATGAAGCCCATAATTGCTAGTCTTGATCAATAGTTGATGATGAAGTCCAACTCGTTGATGTTAAAGTGAATAGTGGTGTGTGGGGTTCCTTTTATTTTATGCAAAAGAAAGTAAAATCAATAAGCATTCCACGACCTTTCACTAATTCATAAAAATAATGTTTGATTTTCAAAAATCCTAAAATAATCATAATTTATAATAATGCAGAACCCTACAATGAGACCAGCCTTTGAAAAGGTAAAAAGAAATCAAACCACAATAATATTCAAATAGAGGCCATCTCTACAAGGGATGGTTGTAGGCAGAGACCATATGATACAGACACGATTAGAAACAAGGGTCATCTGGGTCAGAGGCGGTCATAGACAGAGGCCATATAACCTAGGGATAGTCATAGACAAAGTTTTTTAAAAATTCAAAATCTTCTAAAATTCCTTCACTTAAGCATGAAAAATTTGATTTTATTTACTAAAAATAGAGAAGGAAAAATAGAATAACTCTCTATGATAGCTTAAGTATTATGTATATGCTATTTTATGATGTTTCTGCTCTCTGATATGAGGTCATATGTGACATGGATGGTTGTGCTTGCTGGCCATATCAGCAAGGGATATTTATACCCTCTGGCTATCTTGGTAAGGGACGGTCATACTTGCAATTCATAAACACCAAGAATAAACAAGAATTAGTGATATGAAAGCAAAATGTGGACTAAGTATGGCCATGATTACCACTAAAAATGTTGAATAAGACCATACATCCATGCAATAAAATACAAGATCGAAATGTAGCCAATCAATATGCAACCATAAATATAAAGAACAACATAAAATAAACTGATGTATGGTGTCATTTTATTAATAATTTATTTGCAAGTAATTGGATACTGATATGCTTAGCTAGCATGCATAACCATTTTATCTATTGTGTGTTTGAATTTGCTTCTGGCACGACCGT
Source organism: Wollemia nobilis (assembly GCA_028583015.1). Classification (NCBI taxonomy): domain Eukaryota; kingdom Viridiplantae; phylum Streptophyta; class Pinopsida; order Araucariales; family Araucariaceae; genus Wollemia; species Wollemia nobilis. The sequence goes on from JAQPPZ010016348.1 coordinate 8,432,033, forward strand.
CTCGAGGTGAGACAACCATGATTGATGACCATCTCGGGGTAAGATAGTCTTTGGAGGCCATCTCTTGGTGGGATGGTCTAAGCTGTAAAGGAAACTTCCTCCCTGTTTGAGTGGTGAAAACCATTGTTAAGCCCTAGGGCTGCCCAAGGTAGGTCATATGGCCTTAAAGGAGTCCATATAGGTAGTCTCCTCAACATGACTTGTTTTAGGTGTCTATAGTAACCAACTCTCTTATATAACCCAAGATAAGCTTAGATCTCACCCTTATCATAGGTCATGGTTGGGATGGAGATACCCAACCTTAAGTGTCGATCATAGGGGTTTCTCACACTAACCTCAATAAAAAAATTTACATTTAGACAATTTTTTTTTAATAAAGTTAGTTATTTGTTAGTAAATTTTCTTAAAATAATTAAATTATTTAAACCTTATGATAGTATGTAAACTCAATTATCTAAATTCCTAGGGGGACATCACAATGGTTCAATATTTTGCTCTTCTTTGGGAGGTCTAAAGTTTAAACTACATCCTGGGCCAGTGTGTGAGGGGGTGGATGTGTGTATGGCTATGTTTAGCCCTTATTGATAAACTTAGATCTCAACCTTATGAGGGGTCATGGTTAGGATGGGAATTCCCAGACCTAAGTGTGGGTTACAAGGGTTTCTCACACTACCCTAACCAAAAAATAAAATTATTTAAACCTTACAATACACTTTTATTTCAATAAATTTTTAAAAATTAAAAAAAAATTAAATTATTTTTATTTATAATTTTAAATATTTTGATGTATAATTTTAACTAATAAATATAGAATCTAAATGAATACAGGAGTTTGCATAGCTCTTGTCATCCAATGAAAATACTCTTATGTTATGAAAGAAGTTTTAAGAGTGAATTTAAAATTCAATAAATTAGTATAAAAAATAATCACATCAATAAGGTTTTAGTACTTATAATTATCAATTATATTGAATATAATATGGCATCAAACCTAGTTCAATGTAGTTTTTAAGTCTTGTGTGAGTTAAAAATGAGTCTCATGTTTTTTTTTTCAAATTGAAAAAGCAAATTAGTTTTAGAAATACGATATTTATAATTTTCAATTATATTGAGTATAATATGGCATCAAACCTAGTTCAATGTAATTTTTAAGTCTTGTGTGAGTTAAAAATGAGTCTCATGTTTTTTTTTATTTGTAAAAGCAAATCAGTGTTATGAATAAAATATTTATAATTTTCAATTATATTGAGTATAATATGGCATCAAACCTAGTTCAATGTCATTTTTAAGTCTTGTGTGAGTTAAAAATGAATCTCATGTTTTTTTTTTAAATTTGAAAAAGCAAATCTATGTTATGAATGTAGGTATAAATAAAATGTGAGGAAGAATCTAATGTTAAGATTTTTTATTTTAAATAATTAAGGAAATTTAAAAAAATAAAATTAAGTATGGTATGAAAGTTATTTTTAGAAGTTTTATTTGAAAGTAGAGATGCTTTAGTTGACATATGGATGTCCTATTTGACGTAAAAATGCCTTAGTAAGGGACAAAAGGAAGAGAAAATTTATGGTCAATTATAATAAGGTAATAGCTATTACACAAGAAAATGATTGTCTAGGATGAGATTAGTGAGATATTATTGAGTATGACGTAATGGTTCTTAAGAAATAGAGGGTTAATATGTATGTTCCACAAATATTGGTTAGGTTTTTTGGAGATTCAAAATTGGATTAAGTGGAAGTGAAGATTGAATTCAAAATACTTAATAAAATTATTTAAAAAATATTTTTTCCTATCATTTTCTCTAGTTCCAAAATCAAGGATAAAATAAAGGTTGGTAGTGCATGGTTTAGGAGGAGAGATGCAATATATAAGACAATGAAGAGATCTTTTTTGTAGATATGAAAAATACTAAAAGGCTTTTGATGTGGATTAAGCTTTTTGGACTTTCATATCAACGTATCAATAAGAGGTTTTAAAGAATATTGGAAATACTCTAGGGAATTTGTCGAATAGGGACCTACTACTAAAGAGTAAAGTCTTGTTGTATACATTAGAATATGTATTGCCATATAAATTTTAAGACTTTTGTCATAGACCATTAGTATTAAATCCAAGTCAAAAGAATGAGATCAAGTGGATTATGAAAACATTGTATTTTGGTTGCAAATATTATGATACTGGACACATGACAATAGATTACAACGATAGAACAATGGGGAAAGAGATGCATTTTTTTAGGTATGAGAGAAACTTCAATATGAAGCAAGATGATCATACCATGTTAGAAGCTAAACTAAATCAAGGATTTTCCACTACCAAGAAAGTGGTAAAGAAAACCCTTATACATCATCAAATGAAAAAACCATCATCATTTACTTGGATCATATCTATATATATATTTATTAACATGGTGGAATCGGTAGCCACCATGAATTTGGGCAGGCTGTCTAGCTTTTATGGCCGCCATAGTATTCTGTGCTATCCACCCTAGAAGCTGCCACATAGATCTTCGCACAGTATGCCCCTATAACCACCATGCCACAATCATTTTAAACCTTTTACACCACTGAAAGCACCAGGAAAGGGTACTTGGATCAAATATTGGAAGAAAAAAAGGTTATAATAGATGAGAAAATACAATGTGCAAGCTCAAATTCAAGAGTTAAAGGTGTGAAGGAAAATAGGAAGGCAAAATTTACAACAAAGAATTTGAAGGAGGTCAAGAATAATCCAAGTACATTATATTTGTTTTTCTTAATTAGTATAAAATACCCTCCTTACAATAAAAATAGAAATAATTTAGAATACGTTCCTTTCACTTTAGGGTTTCAAGAGCAACAAAATAAATAAATGAGTATGGAGTATATCCATGGAAATTTAGGGTTTTTAGGGAAACATAAGAAACTAATTACTATGGATTCATTCTTGCACTTTAAGATTTCTAGGATCAACCATTAGAAGAAACAAAGGAGATACAAAGGATGATGAAGTAAAATGTACAAGTTCAAATTCAAAAGCAATTAAAAGTGTGAAGGAATATGGGGAGGCAAATTTTAGAGGAAAATACAAAAAAAAAAACTAAGGTTAATCCAAGTAAGCCATAGTCATTTTTCTCAAGGAGTACAAAATCCTCCTAATAAAAATGAAAGTAGTATAGAGCGTATCCCTTACACTCTAGGGTTTCAAGAACAGTATAATAAAGAAACAAGTATGGGTGATATTTACAAAAATTTAGGGGTTTTAGGGGAGCATAAGAAAATAATTACTAAAATGGATCATTCTTGCACTTTAGGATTTCAAAGTTAATATTTAGGTTTTTTAGAGCAACATAAGAAAGAATTAGTATGGAGGATCATCCTTGTACTTTACTATTTTTGGGGTAGCATAAAAAAGAAAGTGTTTTGGAGTCTATTTATTACTTTTCAGATTCTCTAGAGCAACATAAATATTTATAAGGTAAATCTCATTATGAACAATATGGAAAAATAGAAGAGATTGATGAAGATTGAAGTGTTGTTGGTAATGGAAAAAGGAATGTAAGGATGCATTTTGAAATATTTGAAATATGGGGGATTGTTTGGTAGTTTCTTATATAGGAGCTTCCAAAGGTATTGTGATATTATGGATCAAATACAAATGAAATGGATAAAACTAGAAGCAAATATTATTTGGGCTATCAACGTATATTCTCCAACTATAGTTACTTCTTATGAAATTTTTTGGAAGGGTCTCAAAAATGTTTTATCAAATACAATGATGATTCATAATTGTGATTTATGGATTTTTAAGGGGACTTCAACACAATTCTATCTTCTTTAAAAAATAAGAGTTGTACTCCTATATGTTCTAAATCAATTCAAGAATTTGCTTCATTTATCAATTCAAATGGTCTTTGGGATGCTACTTCTTCAATATTTCAATATACATGGGATAATAGGTGTAATGGATAATCTTATATAGTTAAAAAATTGGATAGATTTTTGTTATCCAACGTATGGTTGCCAACAGAGTATACAATCTCTTTGGATATTTTATTGTGAGCAAAATTAGATCACAAAATCATTCTCTTGAGATATTTTTTACTTAATAATGACCATCCAAAGTCATTTCACGCTTAATCAATGTGGCTCTAAGAACTTGATTTCTTCCAAATATTTCTTTTATATATGGTGGGATGAAGCAAAATTTGAAGGATCATGTATGTACAATTTTATTCAAAAAATGAAATATCTAAAAGGGTAAATGAATATTTAGAATTCCAAATCATTTGGTAGCATTTTTAAAGAAAAAGAGGAAATTGAATCCAAGCTTGAAATTTTACAAGACATTAAAAATCAATGCAATGGACTAGGATACCTCTATGTAAAAAACAAATTACTTTCTTATCATTATATTGCATTGTAAATGAGTGAAAATGGTCCCAAACATTATTAATGGTGTAATAATTGCATAGGAGGTCATACATTCTCTTCATTCCATAAAAAATCCAAACGTGCTTATGAAATTAGACATAAATAAAGCATATGACAGGGTTTGCTAAAGTTTTCTACATGATATTCCTAGAAATTTGGTTTTGATATGGTGTGAATGGATTAGATGTTATAGCACAACAAAATGTTCTATTTTTTTTGGTAAGTAGATTAATTTATATACAAAACAGTTTTTTTAAGAGGATCCCATAACCTTATAACATGAGAGGCCGTAGCATTTACCATTAGAAGGAGCCCCTTGGGCTAATACATTAGTTACCATATGAAAACTTTCCAAAAAAAAACCCATAGTGATGCCCATGAGGGCTACATAAAACCCTCCCAATGAAGGTCGAAACAACTGAAAAAAACATAAAAAAACACATAAGCATCCATTATATAGATCGTTGCCACCATAAGATAAAAATGATCACATCCCAGGAACCTCCCTTACACGTCCGGATCCTCCTGATCCTCCTGGGCCTCACGTCCCTTAAAGTGCTTGAGGATCCTCACCATTGCATTAGTAGAGGAGAGGATGTTATCCATCATGTCTAATAGGAACTAGGGGGACAACCCCTCTACCTCACTTTTAGTGTCGGAGTTGATTTGCTACGATGGAGTCCCTTTCTCCTTCTTCACCTTCTTGAGCCATAGAGATGACTGGGATGGGGTTGGGGCATCACTTTAACCTCTCTTGGCTGGCTTGCTTCAGGAAAATATTTAGAGGGACGCAAGATTAGCCACCTTAGGGGGGCTACTTCGGATAGGGTTGAAATTCCCATCCTCTTGAAAAAATATAGGACTACCTGGGGCTTGGGTAGCGATAGGATGGACCACATGGGGAAGAGGATCGTTCACAACGACATGGCATAAGATGATGCTCATTAAACCCTAGTGGATGGGAGGGTATGATGAATTCTTACTCTTTTCAATAGTGAGGCCAAGGGAGTAGACAAGATAGTCAGGAATACATAACTGCTTGGCATCCCTTAGATGATTCACGAAACTAATGTGGAAACTGCATAGAGGCTTGTCGAGATCATCACAAGTAACATACTATAGGATAGGGATGATGGAAAGGTTCCAAGGTTTAGGGAGGGTAGAGGGAAGGAGGATCGACTTATCCCACCCAAGGTTTCATACTTTTTCTAGGAATTTCTCCAATTACTCTTCCCAATTGTGATGATCACACCGAATGTTACAACCTACCATCGACAACCTAGTGACCTCACTCAGAAGCTCAATGGAGATTTTAAAATTTAGCCCCCTCACGACAACCTCACCCCGGTTCCAGGAGTCCATAAAAGTGTGGGTGATATCATATTCAGGACCTTGGAATTTTTGGAGGAAAGGGAGAATACCCTTGGCCTTCATAAACATCATGGTTTCATCACACAGGGAAAGCTCAGCTGGCTCGACATAAGGAGAAGCCATGGATTCAGGAAAACACATTCCAGGAGCTAGGACAAGGAAGCTAGATGACTCTGCACCACACTCTAGGGGACACCTTACACCAAAAAAGACAAGGCTCACCCAAAACACCACTAAATTAAATAGATTTTCTTTGGAGATGAGCCTCACATACATGTAGGGAGGGCCATAAATACCAAAGATAGCATTAGGTCCAAGGTGGTGGCAAGGATTGATGATGAGGTGGACATGCAATCTCCAAAGGTGCCATGCGTTACCGAAGGTAGTGGTGCCTTTGGCATTTGCGTCTAGAGATGTGGGCCAGAGCGTCCTATAAAGGTGGCTAGGGAGAGGGCCAATGGTGATCTTCACTTGGGCATGCCAGACCTGTCCAAATATCTACAAGGGAAATGAAAAAGCACTCACCTATATTTGAGCTCTGCCAAGCATGAGGGACAGGACCAGGGATCTGTTGGACCACCTTCTATGGGCCTTTGATAAAGGATCATTCTCATTATGCCTACCATGAACCATCATGATAGAAGTTCCAATTGGACCCGGTGGCGCAGGTGTCATGGCTCTCCCCAAACCCGTCCACCTAGGCCGGGTCATTTCATCATGCTTATGTGGAGACATTAATAATGTCTTGGCTAGTGGTCTTCTCAATGTTCGCTAGGAAACACTGATGCCACAGCACAAGACATGTGGAATTTAAACCTTTGTTTTCTAAGTGGTCATCTAGACCATTGCCCTCCTTGTAGGTATGCTTAATCTAGACCTAGTTCCTTTGAAGTAGGATGCTCCTGGCCTCAGTGATGATATTTTAAACCTTCCATGCCAGATCCTTGGAAGTCGTCATGTAGTTGATGATGTTCAAAGAGTCCCCTTCAAAAACCAAGGGGCGATGATCCTCCATCATGAGATCGATTCCTCTCAGCAGTCCTCTAGCCTCTGTGACATGATTGGTTTGATGCCCTAAGTTTTCATAGAAAGGCATAACAATATTTCCATTGTGATCTAGAACTAACCCCCCACAGCGGTTGCCCTTGGGTTGCCATGAGACACCCCATCAAAATTTAGCTTCACCCACCCATGAGGAGGCCTGACCCATCTAATGTTCTTCCTGGAGACTTGTGGATCCTCCCGCTCCTTGCTCTCCCGAGATAGCTTCAAGTATTTGAACAATCCTTCTTCGAACACATGTTTGGGCCAAGGGCTAGGGATAAGCTTGGCATTCTCAATGGCAAAGACGATGGCCCTATGAGCGATTGAGAGAGGATCCCTGGGGGGTGATCGAAGACCCGACCATTGCATTCCAACCATACCTACCATAGAAAGTGGTGGAAGCAAGCATTCCATAGGAAACAAAGCTTAGGGTTTTTAAAAGGATTGACCCATTGGAAGAAAGCCTCCTTGATGGTCTTGGGGGAGATCTGGAATGTGGAGAGAATGGTGCCAAGGACCGACCTAGTGTAGCCATAGTGCATGAAGATATGGTCAGATGACTCACAGGAAGACTCACACAAGTAGTATATATTGGACAAAGTAAACCCCCTCTTGTGAAGATTGTCAATAGTGAGGGCTTTGTTCTAAAAAGCAATCCAAGAAAATAAATTTACCTTTGGGATCACTCCTTTCCTCTAGACCATGTTGTAGGGAAAGTCTGAATTTAGCATTTTGCACTAAAAACCATAGGCAATTTTGATAGAGAAGCCCTCATCATCGGTCCTCCTCCAAATCAATCTATCCAGTCCTCTGCTAGTGGGGATAATGATTTCCTTGAGGATGGAGGATAGGAAGCCGACCTCCATCTCTAGCCCTTCTGCATTGATGACTTTCCACTACAAGGAGCCATTTCTCCATTCAATGAAATTGGCCACCTTATGCCCAAAATTGTTATCCAGGAAACTTTTAAGTTGAACCATCCCGGTCTGTTCTGACAGAGGATCCTCTAGTGCCCACCTGTCCTTCCAAAAGTCTACACTTTGACCATCCCAAAGGATCCACCTGATGCCATTTTGGATCAACTGTCTGGATTGACCAATGGATTTCCAAAAAGCTGAGCCCCCGATGGGAATTTCACCCTCAATAAGGGGAGTGTTATTGAGGTATTTCCTCCTGATAATCCTAACCCATTCAACTGGTTCTTAGACTAGGATCCTCCAAGTGTGTTTGGCAATGAGTGCTAGGTTCATCATGGCCATTATTTTGAGCCCTAATCCTCCTTGATTTTTGCTTCTACACACTTTGTCCCAAGCTACCAAAGGAATCCTAGAATTTTTTTCATTGCCTGACCAAAGGAAATTCTGTTGAGCCTGCTCGATCTTGAGAAGAATTGAGGCAAGCAATCTGAAAATAGACATGAAGAAGGTCAGAATCCCTTGGAAGTATGCCATGGTAAGGGTTGCATTGGTAGCTTGGGATAGGAGTTTACCTTTCCACGATGCCAAATTTTTGTGAATCCTTTCAATCACCATATTCCACATCCCTTCCTTTGCACATCCACAGAAAGGAGGGAGGCCAAGATAGGTGGTGGGAAGGTAGTCAATAGAGCAGCCCATGATCCTTACAATCTGAACTTGATGCCTGACCTGGGTGTTGATGAAAAAGATCTTATTTTTGATGTAATTTAATTTTTGGATGGCAACCTTCTCATAGAGTCCAAGGATTCATTTGATGGATTTTTCTTGAGCTACTGATGCGATGGTGGACAGAAGTGTGTCATCCAAAAAATGCTGATGGGTGATCGCATCAATCTCTGAGGTAGGGAGGATACCTATCATCTTCTTCCGATGTTGGCTATCCTTAAGAGCTCTTCACAATGCTTCTACAATGATAATGAAAAATATGGGGGATAGAGGATCCTCTTGGCATAAACCTCTTGAGCTCTAAAAGAACCCAGTGGGAGAGCCATTGACTAGGACCGAGAACCAGGGAGAGGAAATGCAGCCTTGGATGAGGTCGACCCACAGGGGGTGGAAGTCAAACTTGAGAAGGATCTTCTAGAGGAAACATCTATCAACCCTATCAAAGGCTTTGTTCATATCCAGCTTAAGAAATAGGGCAGCCTTCTTAGACATTGAGCCCAAATGTAGGGTTTCATGGATCGAGATGACCTCATCCAGGATGTTCCTCCCTTTTACCGAGCTACCTTAGAATTGATCAATAATGAGGGGGAGTATGACCTTTAGCCTATTGGCAATAACCTTGGTCAAAAATTTGTAGATGACATTGCATAGGCTGATGAGCCTATAATCAAATATGGATTTGCAAGAAGAAAATTTCAGGATGAGGGCCAAGAAAGTGGAATTGAAACTACGAGGGATGACTTTGGTTTCCTGAATTTCTCTAATAGCCTTACATACATCATTCCCCACCACATACCACATATTTTGGAAGAACCTTGGAGAGAAACCATCCAGTCTAGGGGCTTTATCAAGTTGTGAAAGCACTTGGATACGGAAGCACAGGCGCACCGGGTGCGATGCAAACAAAAGCAGTTGTATTAACAAAACGCTAAGTGCATGAAAAAGGGAAAGCGAAGCATGAATGAAACGAGATGTAAAGCAAAAACAAAGGTGCAGCCTCTTTTATTAATTTTTCTTGTGATCAGGTTACAATACGTCTCCCCCCATTTTCAGGGGCTCGGAGCGTTCGATACAATTTTGTTACACCAACGGATGGTACGCTTCCCTTCGGGATCTTCCGCGTGCCCACATTCGAAATGGGTGGGCCAAACGTCACCGCCGCTTGCGTGAGTACATTCTATAGTTCCTTGCTGCCCCTCCGGTGTCGAGATCCTACATACAAAGAAATAACAAATGATTAATAGCACATGCGGATGGAGGGAAACATGCAATCCCCAAGGCCTCCGGTTAATGCATACATGAAATAATTAAAACAGTGATCAAAACTTATCAGAATGAAATGAAATTTGAAAAGAAGCATGTAAACACCATCAAGGACACATTGCAAAAAGAACAGTCGAGAAATCTATTGTAGATTTCTAATCGCTTCGGGGTGGGACGATTAGGACTGTCATAAAATGTCCGAAAGTGACCTCCCAAATGTCCCATCCAGAGGCCTCCAAAACACCTACAAACTTGGGGTTAGGCAAAATGGGGCATTTTGAGATGACCCAGAAGGTCGGATTTTGTAGATTCTACCCCGATCGCCCTGTATCCGAAGGCGCTCCCTGTATGTTAGTAAAAGCGTAAAACAATGAAAACACAATCAAAACAAGTCAGAATGCATTGAAATTTGAACAGCAGCATATATGAAACACACAAAACATGATGCAAAAGAAATAGTGAAGAAATATACTATAGATTTCTAATCGCTCCGGGGTGGGGCGATTAGGACTGCAATAGATGCGGGGGCGCCGAGGGCAGGACGCCCATCGTTTGGGGCTTGGTTTTGACACCAATCCACTTGGGATGGGTCCAAAACCTCCTAGGGGGTTGTGTCAAAAAATTGGGTGTGGTATTGTGGCCAATTGTTTGGGTTTTGGGTCCGGATTGCGCTCCTAATGTTCACCCGATAACCTCCCTTCCAAAAGAGAGATCAAGGATGTAGGAAGCACAATGAGGGTGAGGGTATAATTCGGCAGCACTCCGTTGCTCCAAATGCTCCTACTCTATCCTTTTTTTGGGGTGAGAAGACTCACCATTTTATAGACCTGAAGGTCTGCTTTGAATGTGCATGCAGGGGCGCCACTTGGCCATCATGCCTTGTCAGGGGAGAGAAGATTCCTCCCTGATTAAGGGCTCCATGACTGCCTCTATGACTACCTCTTTGAGCTTTGAAATGCTCACTCGCACTCCCATGCATTGAAGGTGGAGTTGAGTGGTGGATCTGGGCTGCCATTTGTCAAGGTTTGAATTTTTTCCCATCAAACCTGCTATTCGCCCCACCCTGGAGCGATTGTTGCTAATCATCCCGGGGTGGGGCGAATAGCATTCTAATCATCCCAGGGTGGAACGAATAAGGAGCAGGGTGCTTGAAAGGTGCCAAATTGACCTCTGACCTTCCAAAACTACTTTGGGAGTGGTTAGGACCACTGTTTAACCTCTGGGGGCTGCCCTAGGGGCTATGTATGCCAATTCGGTCAGTGCTTGTAGCCACATAATCGGATTGGTGTTGTTTTGGTGTCTACAGATGCCCCTTTTTGGGATGCACTATGCGTGGCGCAGTGCTGAGCAAAAATAGATAACCAAAGCACTTAATGATTAGGGTTTCTCAGTAACCTAACCAAATTTTGATGCCCCAAGTATGGAAAGGGCACGCATTCTTGAATCCTTGCTTCGACGAGCTAAGGAGCTTAATTCAAGTGTTAACCTTTTTCGGTGAGGTGTTACTTGATCTTGGACATTGTTCAGTCATGAATAGGCAAAGGGCGCAACCTTTTGTCTATGGGAACCTTGAGTTCATGATTCTAGAATGCCAAGTGTTTGATCAGCTTGTGATTATTGCTTGTTTGCTGCCCCAAGGAGGAGCGTGATTGTCTTTGTCAATGATTCTTTGAATGCATGCCATTTCCTTGATTGGGTGTGTATTTGTTGATTGGTGACTAAGTGTGACTACCCCCTCAAGCGACGAATCGATGAGGGAATGACCAAAATGAGAAAAGCGACGAGTCGCTTGACCCAAGATGACTTTTGTAAGGGTGCCTTCAGTTGTTTTCCATTGAATGCTTATGCAGTTTCCCAACAATCGGACCTATTTTTGGTGGGTTTTAACCCTTTTTGTGATGCTTATTGGGGCTGAAATTGTCAAAAATCCGTCCTCCCGTGGAGCGGTCCAGCTATGGTAGCCTTATTAGGGAGTAGGATATTGATAATTTGTGACCCCGACATCGGTTTTGTATGCCAAGAATGTCAGGCGCAAAGGCGCCTTTGTTCGGCAATTTTATTGTTGTTTTTTGGTGGGTTTTGACCCTTTTTGTGACGCCTTTTGGGGATGAAATTCTCAAAAATCCGTCCTCCCATGGAGTGGTCCAGATATGGTAGCCTTATTAGGGAGTAGGATAGTGAGAATTTGTGACCCCAACATCAATTTTGTATGCCAAGAATCACAGGCGCAAAGGTGCCTTTGTTCGACAATTTTATTGTTATTTTTTGGTGGGTTTTGACCCTTTTTGTGACGCCTTTTGGGGATGAAATTGTCAAAAATCCATCCTCCCATGGAGTGGTCCAGCTATGGTAGCATTCTTAGGGAGTAGGATAGTGAGAATTTGTGACCCCAATGTTAGTTTTGTATGCCAAGAATCAGGCACAAAGGTGCCTTTGTTCACAGTTTTATTATTGTTTTGGTGGATTTTGACCCTTTTGGACGTTGGGATGATTTAAAATCCTGGTATGGATTTGGGTAGGATAGTGGATTCATTAGGTTTTTTTAATTTTAAGGAATGATGGAGGGGCAGAGAGGTCCCATAGGACCCACACCACTAGGGGTAGTTCCTAGTCGCACCGATCCTACGTGATCATGGTGGCCGACTCCCTAGGCTTGGGGTTTTTGAGTTTTTGATTTTTTTGTGAGGTCAGAGGACCGACTTATTGTAGCCTACGGGCATTTTTGGCGATATATATACATGACTTTCTTTTTGATTATACACTTGTCATGATTTATTGTTACTTTTATGCACATTTATTTACGTTGATGTATGCATATGTTATTATGAATGTGAATGTTTCTAATTATATGATGTATGCATATGGAATGGATGAAATGATTTGTTGATAACTTGGCGGTGGCACCATAGACTATATAGGATTTATTGGATTTCTGTACTATGTGATTGCTTTGTGGAATGACTTTGCATGTGTAATATTTTTTTTTTTGTATTTTTTGATGGTGATGTAAGTAATGGAATGTACCATAGGTGTTCTAGAATGTAGTTAAGGTTTTTATGAGACTCAGATGTTTTAACTAACTAGCCAAGACTGTACATTTATCTCACAAGACTTTTGAACAAGGTACGAATCAGACTTGAGTTTGACCAAGTTATTTCACATCCCTGTGTGTGCGATTGAATTTGTTTATGTGGTAGTTGTCAGGATACCGCCAGTGCCAGATAGGCTGTCAACCAAACCTGTACCGAGGATCACCTAATTAGCTCCACTAACTCCTTTGTTGTATTTAGTAAGATTAATCTACGGTGCAATCTAGGATACCATAAGCTAGCTCATCCACATGCAAACATTGATCTATACACAATTTAATGTGACAGATATATCGTCATGCGGGAGGTTTACCACCAGTGACCAGCAGGCTATCCACCAAACCGGTACTGAGGATCACCTCATGACCTTTCGAATGCTGAGAGTTCTAGGGATTCAAGTTTGACTCCCTTATTTTCTTTACTTTTATTGGGATACTTGCTCTCGTATGTAGTGATAAAAATCATTATTTATTTTTATTTTTTTCTTTTGAGCAAGGGATTGGAATTTTGAGTGATGAGAATCACTATTTCTTGTGCTTTTTGATGTATGCACTATGTGGGTTTTGATGTCAAACTTTGGAGTTTGTACTTTGAATTTTTGCAATTTTTTTTGGATATTTGCAACTTTTTGAGAATTTGGGATTCTTGGGGAATTGGGTAGGGAAGATGCTTGTCCTTTTGCCAACTCTCAGCATTCTTGGGGTCATTCACATAGGGGGATGAGTGAGATAACCTTTTCACTGTATGGTATCCTAGATTGCTTTGTAGGTTTCATATTTCGTTCACACAACTTGGGAATTTTTTTATGTGTTTTAACTTGTGTTGGGATGCGACGTAACAAGGTGTGATCCAAGTAAAACTCTACCTTTGTAAAAATCTGTCTGACTTTGTACAGTTTTTGGCTAGAAATCTAAAGACAGTTGAATGACGAAAGCCCTGGATACATTAGAAGACAACTGATTATGATATGGTGAAAAATGTGGATGGCGTTTATTTTTGTTGGACTATTTACAAAGTGGAAAAATGCGGAAAATGATGGAATTGCCGAGTAATTACAGTCTATGGTGCATTTGACCTGTATGACCAACAAATATGCAATGTATGTTTGCGATGCCTAATGCAACTTATTTTTTTGTGTTTTGATTTTTAAGAGTATGCATGGAAGTGAGATGCAATTTTTTTGTTATTTTTTATTATTTTATTGTTTTTGAAAATTCGTTATGGTTGGTTTATCCCGAGTGGGTGCGGACCAAGTGATTCTTTCGGATCCTTGGAGGTTTTGACCAAAGGGATTATAGATACCTTTGGGGCATTTTGGGTGACCAAGCGGTTGTGGGAACCCTTGGGGCTTTTGGTTTGACCAAAGGGTTTATAGATACCTTTGGGGCATTTTGGGGTGACCAAGCGATTATGGGAATCCTTGGAGCTTTTGGTTTGACCAAAGGGATTATGGGCACCTTTGGGGCATTTTGGGTTGACCAAGCGATTATGGGAATCCTTGGAGCATTTGGTTTGACCAAAGGGATTATGGACACCTTTGGGGCATTTTTGGGTTTGACCAAGTGATTATGGGAATCCTTGGAGCTTTTGGTTTGACCAAAGGGATTATGGGCACCTTTGGGGCATTTTTGGGTTGACCAAGCGATTATGGGAATCCTTGGAGCTTTTGGTTTGACCAAAGGGATTATGGGCACCTTTGGGGCATTTTTGGGTTGACCAAGCGATTATGGGAATCCTTGGAGCTTTTTGGGGTGGGCCATGGCTCTTTTAAATGTGGAATGGCCTCAAATGACTGATGTTCAAGGGTTCTAGTTCCTTGATTCCATCAAGAGAGGCTAGCCGGTATGTTCCAGGTCCTATTTTACTATCAATTACATAAGGACCTAACCAGTTTGCCGTGAACTTGTCCCTTAGATGGGGTGGCAAGTTAGAATTTTGTTGGTTCTCTTTTAAGACCAAGTCACCAACCTGAAAGTCCCTCAGGTGAACTTTCATGTTGTATGCTTTCTTAAGTCGCTCTTGATAGATACGTAAATGCTCGAGAGCATTGATGCATCATTCATCGAGCAACGTAAGCTGGTCTAACTAGGCCTGCCACGTAGTGTCATCATCGATGAACTCTTGCATTGATATGCGCAGGGAAGGTATTTCCAACTCGAGAGGCATGACTGCCTCGGAGCCATACACCAACGAAAATGGAGTTGCCCTAGTGGGCATCCGAATGCTAGTGTGATAAGCCCAAAGAGCAAGTGGGATTTGAATGTGCCAATCCTTATGACTATCTGTGACCATATTTTTAAGGATGGCAACTAGCATTTTGTTTGATGCCTCTGCTTGCCCATTTGCCTACGGATAATAGGGTGTTGAAAAACTATGCTGAATTTTGTACTTTGTTGTCAAAGCACGCACATCTTTGTTCTTAAATGATGTCCCATTATCCGAGATGATCTTGGATGGAATACCAAAATGACATATGATGTTATGTAAAATAAACTCCGCAATGCGGGGTCCAATCGTAGAGGTAAGCGGAATTGCTTCCACCCACTTGGTGAAGTACTCTGTGGCCATTATGATGAACGTGTGATGGCTTGACGATGCAGGGGAGATCTTTTCGATTAGATCTAAGCCCCACTATGAAAATGGCCAAGCCGATTGGATCGGCTGCAAGGCCTGAGAAGGTACGTGTGTCAAGTTAGCATGGTGTTGACACTTCATGCACTTCCTCACATACGTGCAACAATCTCGCTCTAAATATGGCCAATAATAGCCCATGCGAAGGATGCACTTTGCGATGGCCATACCGCTGAAGTGGCCACCGCATGTACCATCATGCGCTTGGGTGATCGCCCAAGTGGACTCCTGCTGGTCCAAGCAATGGAGGAGGATCCCTTCGTAGCTTCGACGGTACAAAATGTCTCCTAGCAAGACATGTTTTGCCACTTTCTGTTTGAATGATCTTTTCATGGCATGCGACAATCCAAGTGGGAGGCTACCTAACTTGAGATAGTCTCTTATGGGTGTGTACCAATCCTACTGATCAGAAACCTTGATGGTATGAATGACCAATCCCTCTTGAAGTTCATCCCTAGCAAAAGTTGAGCGGGAAAGAACTTGTAAGAATAGCGTTGTGTTGCTATTAAGAGGGGTTGGGGAGAACAAGGACCCCCAGTTGGCATGATTCAGACTATCATGGATTCGAGAGAACTTATCCTGAGATGGTTCAATCTGGATCAGGTGGATTCCTGGCGTTAGGTCAGAGCTTGCACGCTCCATCATGGATTGTGATAATGTTTTGACTTGAATGGTTGTCATCTCACCAGAAATGTCTTGCGGGATTAGTGACCCCAAGGAGGCCATAGTGTCCACAAAATGATTCGATGATCGAGGGAGTGCCTCGATGTCGTACCATTCAAGATTTGCTAAGAATTTATCCACAAGGGCTTTGTAGGCCTATAGAACTGGGCATTTGCATTGGAATACCCCTTTCACTTGGTTGACAATTAACAGTGAATCACCAAAGATGTTCAAGCATTTGATGTTCATGGTGATGGCTATCTGAAGACCTATGAGCAAGGCTTCGTATTCGACATTGTTATTGGTGCACGAGAAATCAAGTTTAAATGATAGAGGCATTGGAGCCCCTTGTGGTGTGAAGAATATGATTCCCATGCCACCCCCTTGCTCACATTTAGAACCATCAAAAAATAGGGTTATGTCGGCCTGTGACTCAGGCTCATCAGAATCTAGCGATTCTAAGACATGGAAGACCCCATCATCGGGTAGCTCTATGGTCAGAGGCTGATCATCTTCGAGAGGAGCCTCTGCTAGTTGATCGATGATGACTTGACCTTTGATGGACTTCTGTCCAATGAATTCGATGTCAAACTCCATCAACAACATGATCCATTTCATCATGTGGCTACTATGATAAGTATGACTCATCATGTACCGCAATGGATTCTCCTTAGACACAACATACGTCGTATTGCTCAGCATGTAATGGCATAGCTTTTTGGTGGCAAATACCATTGCTAAGCATAGCTTCTCGACGTATGCATAGTTAAGTTCATAACTGACCAGGGTGCGGCTAAGATAATAATTAGCTTGTTCTTTATGTAGTTCATTTTTTGGGCTAGCATGGCGCCCAGTGCCACCTCAATAGCTGAGATGTATAAATAGAATGACACTCCTGGTCTAGGTGGTGCCAATACTAGCGATGAAGCCAAGTATTGTTTGATGTCATCGAAGGTTGACTGGCACTCGTCATCCCAGTGAAATGCTACCCCTTTGTGTAATAATTTATTCATGGGTCGGCACTTGTCAGATAGTTGCGCTATGAAGTGCTTGATCGATGCGACCTTACCCTGCAAGATTTTGAGCTGCTTGATGGTGGTTGGGGGAAGCATTTCAAGGATTGCCTTGAATTTATTTGGATCTACCTCGATGCCTCATTTTGAGACTATGAAACCCAAGAGTTTTCCAGATGTGATGCCAAATACGCACTTCTTGGGGTTTAGCCTGACTTTGTGTTCGATGAGGCGATCGAGGATCTTGCGTAAGTCATCGAGATGATCTAGGCGCAAAAGAGATTTGGCCAACAAATCATCCATATAATCTTCCAAAGTTTTATGCATGTGATCATGGAAGATGTATGTCATAGCGCGTTGGTAGGTGGCGCCAGCATTTTTAAGGCCAAAGGGCATGACCTTATAACAAAATGTCCCCCAAGGCATTGTGAACGCCATTTTGAGTTGATCATCGGGATTGATACGAATCTGGTTGTATCCCGAGAAACCATCCATGAGGGAAAGCATTTCATGGCCTACTGTAGCATCTACCAATGCATCGATGCTAGGCAAGGGGAAATCATCCTTGGGACTCGCTTTGTTTAGATCTCAAAAATTGGTGCATATGCGAATCCTCCCGTTAGGCTTCTTGATGGGTACCATGTTGGACAACCATGGTGGGTAATCCATGCAGATGACAAACTATGCATCCAACAACTTTTGTAGCTCATATTTGACCATTAAGGCCACTATTGGGTGCATCTTACGTAGTTTTTGCTTGACTGGCTTGACTGTCGGATCAAGCGTTAGATTATGCATGACTAGCTACGGGTCTAGCCCCGACATGTCTTTGTAGGACCATGCAAAAACCTCCTTCTTCTCTTTGAGAAGGGCAATGTAATCGGCTTGCTCTTTGGGGGATAGACTTACCCCTAGCTTGATGATTTGTGGATTCATTGGATCAGAGCCGATGTCTACGTCAGTCATCTCTTCGATTGACATGTGGGACCCATCCTCCAACTGGTGTGGAGTTGGGATCAGGTGGATATCATTTGCTGAATTTAGATCTACATTTGGAACGTCGGGTTCCTCTTCAGCGTGGAAGATATCTTGAGTTGGTCCTAGGGTGAAATGAAGCATCTCACCGCAAGGCCAGTACTCTGATGGGGATGGTGGTGAGTTAGCACGATCCCAGTCTATGGCATCTAGGTTTAGATACAATGGTCATGCTGGATCGGCTGGATTGTGGATGGGGGTGGTTAAGTCAATGGAGATCATGTTGATGAAGTGAATTTGGTCTCCATTACCGTGTGGGTGGTGACTCGGACATCCTTGGTGATCTTTGTGCTCTGGATCTGGCTCTGTGGGTATTGGCACAAATGGATCGGCCCTATGTGTGGATAGAAGGATAGGGTCTACCCTTGGCACCGATGGCTCTATAGGGTCTCTGGGTGGAAGGTGCTCTCTGTATGCCTGAAGTGGTGGATGCAGCACTTGGTCCAACTATGCTTGGTTCAAATGCCACCTATGCCTTGGCCCCATGTTTAGCTATTCAAACATGTCATCAATGTCCATGGGGTATTGTTGCTATCGCATATGGTTGAGATATGCCATCTCAGTCTCATCTTCATAATCGCTATCAGAGATCCATAGGCCTTCATTGGCTTCGACAACTATTTGTGGCATGTGAGGCTCATTCTGTTCGAGCAAGTTGATTTGGTCCCATCGAGGTTGTTCTGCTCTCTATGGGAGGACCTGATTCTCTTGAGGTGGCAATTGCTCGATTGGAGCATTCAAGGGGAACATCGCCATGAAGTTCTCCTGATAGTCATCTATGGGCGTCACTTGCGAGTGATTGCTATCGGACTCGAAAGGGTCCCAAGGTGCTACCTCATACTCTGACTCATCTTCTGAAGATCCTTCTTGGCCTTGTCTATATCCCTCTTGGAGGCAAGTTCTTGAACTTTCCCCTTTCTCGATCAAAGGGAAGGGGTTGTTGAGGCCCACAAGGTTGGTTGTTAGCAATGGGAGATAATCCCCCAATGTGTATGTTGTGTTAGGATTGGCATATGGATCTTGTGCCAACCCATCCTTGTTGCCTAGCCCTAGGCCTTGCATGTTTTCTACCAAGATGTCAAGGGGAAGAGGGTGGTTGAACCCTACTCCTGATTTATCATATGGCATCTGATATCTTGGTTGACAAAGAATGCGCACCCCTTGTTCATATCTGCCCAACCCATATCCATGCCAATTACATTGGCCAAGGTATTTCAAAGTGAAGTCCGGGTTGGATAGATAGTTGACATTCTCAGCAAAGGGCTCTTCGTCCTCTTCCTCTTGTAGGTAAGGTTCAATGCCATTGTCGAGGCCCCCATATACAAAATTTGTCTGATTTGGTGGGTAGCCCAAAGGGACAATAGTGCCGATGGGGAGGCGAGGTCTCCCCATGTCCTGCATGGACTCAAGCATGGGTGTTGCTACAATGTTCCACACTAGATACTCCCCCAGGCCCGTATTGGCCATCTCAATGGTGATCATTGGTGGTTGAGGGGGAGGGAATGGGAGTTCTTCCTAGGTCCACTCCATGTTGGGTGAACCAGGCATCTCGACTTCCATTCGGCTGGGCACCTCTTCGGTAGAGATGGTTGAGACCAATGGTGGTATCTCTTCCAAGGGCTTCTTCCCATTGTCCTTCGGTGTGGCCATCGTAGGTGGCATCGTTGGTGAAGGAACAGACGATGAAGATGGGCCCGATTGGTGATTTGAGGGACTTAACAGTGGGGATGTATGCGAAATCGGACCCTGTTTGGATGGATTCAACTGAAAGTCCAAATGTGTCGATGGGAGGGTCGATTGTGGCATCAGCTGCACCGTATTGCAATACTTGAAGGGCTCTAAGTCTGTCAGGACTACATGCACTTGCCCTTCGTATGTGTACTTTAGGCATTGATGGGCTATCGAAGGGACACACTTCATGTCCCTGATCCAAGGCCGGCCCAACAAGATATTGTAGGCCATCTCACCTTCCAGGATGTGGCACAACGTAGGAATAGTCTTTTGTCCCACTTGGATGGGCAGGACAATTGTGCCAACCATCGAGCATATCGCGTCATTGAATGCTCGAAGAGTATAGGTGGAGGCCACAATGTGAGATGCTGGCAACTTGAGGTGTTTCAATGCCGTTGTTGTGATTATATTGTTGGATGAGCCAGTGTCCACCAACACCCTCTTAAATGGAATCCCGTTGACCCATGCAATGACGTGCGGGGGTGGATCCACCATATCACCGATCACCGATTTTAGTTCATCTTCTCTAAAGGTGATGACTGGTTTTGTACATCATTTTACATGTCCCACAAAGTTGTTGAAAGAGTTTGCTTCATGGGGCTGTAGCTCGATGGCTTTGAGTATCTCCATTAGAGCCTCCCGATGGGGCGGTGATTGTTGGATGAGCTCATAGATGGAGAGCCTAGCCGACATGGTCCTTAAACTTTGGGTAAGTTTAGTCCAAATCGTGGCCACTGGTCTAGGCGGAGGAGGTTGCGTAGGGTGTTGTTGAGGTTGTGACGTTGATGGAACCTCTCCTGTAGCTGTAGCGGGGGCAGCTGTGCTTGGGTACCTCTTGTTCTGTGTCACTATGCTTATCATCCCTACATACCCCTGCATGGGGTAGTTTTGTGTCACCTCATTGACTTGTAGAGTCTTTGCCTACGCATCATGGGCAGGCAGGGGGTCTTTGAAGACCTCCATCTATTGGTTGCTTGGTGCTACGGGATTATCCACCGCTAGCATTTTGTTGTCTATTAGGTCTTGCACTAAGCTTTTGAACTTCCAACATGCGTAAAGGTCATGTCCTTTCTATCGATGAAATCTACAATATAAGTCTTCCCTA
The DNA here is from genome assembly GCA_028583015.1 of Wollemia nobilis. Lineage (NCBI taxonomy): Eukaryota > Viridiplantae > Streptophyta > Pinopsida > Araucariales > Araucariaceae > Wollemia > Wollemia nobilis. The sequence goes on from JAQPPZ010016348.1 coordinate 8,453,036, forward strand.
TAGCCCTTGGGTTTTGGCACGTTGGGGTCTACGGGTCAACTTTCTGGTAGGTTTATCAAGTTTGCCATGGACAAGCGGTCAAACAAGGAGTCTTTAGACTCTGTGAAGGGTGTGAATTGTCGCCTAGGGTGACGCTGCTGATTTTGCTCTTGCCTATGATTTTCCTTCTCATAGCTATCAAGAGGAACTGCCTGATAATTAGCCTTTGGGGGTTGTGTCATCTGTGTAGGCTTTGGTATGTTTATGGCAACTTGATTGACTACGATGGGTTTCGGTTGCGTGGACCCAGTTTTGGCATTTTTGGGCCACTCTTTCTTGCGTGGCTTGGCAATCTCGCCATCCTGTATCTTGATCTCCTCAATGATTCTGGCTTGCGCTAGGGCTTCCTCGAGAGTGGCATATTGCTGCAGCTGCAATAGCACGGAGATCGACCTTAGGCAACTTTTCAAGAACATTTGGGTCAGGTCGGCCATGGGAGGGAGGTAAGGAAGCTTTGAAAGCAACGTTCTCCATCGATTTCCATAAGCCGCCATGGTCTCCTCCTCATACTGCTTGAGGCTAGCTAGGTCGCTTAATGATGCCTTCTTCTTGGTGTTGAAGGTGAAATGTTCGAGGAACGCATCCACTAGCTGGTCTAGGTTGTTGATGCTATGCTTCGGAAACTGGGTAAACCAATCCGAGGTAGGGCCTACGAACATGGTTATAAATGTTCTTAGAAGCAAAGCATCATTGTCCTGAATGCCAAAGCATTGACTCAAGAATCTTGTCACGTGCTCTTGGGCATCCTCATCCCCTCTAAAAATTGCCAATTGAGGCATTTTGAAGTGTTCAGGGTATGGGGGTGCCGACACCGAAGGATGCACAGGGTGACTACGGAGCTGGCATAAAGTGGGCTTTTGGGGCCCAGAAGTCTTGGTCTCCATAGACTCTAAGCGCTCTAGCAACGCTTTGTATGCATCGAAAGATTTGATCTCTTCCTCCTTGGTTTGTTCCCATTGTGAATTATGAGGAACTTGAGGCCTATGGAGGGGTAGCCGGATAGCGCCCCCCTTGCCTTGGTAGGGCATTTCAGCCCGCTCTTCTTCTTGCTCGAATTCCTCATAGGCTTCTTGAGGAGTTCCTGGGCATGACCTATAAACATGGGTGGGTGCCCGAGGAGGGTGCCCATCATTGGCTCTAGGGGTGGTCTCCCGCTCAGGTCTAGGAGGTCTTGGAGGCAATGCTTGATAAGGTCGTGGAGACCTATCTCGTACCAAGGGGTTATGCCTCTCATAAAGCTCTATCTTATGTGTGCGAGGGGTTGGAATCCTCTCATGCACAGTGTTCTGGAGCAACTCATCCATCTGACGTTGAATGCGCTCTTTGCTAAGATGGTACAGGTGCTCTAACTATTGTTGATCTTGCTCAAGCTGCATGATTTGCGCTTGGCGGGTGGTATGTTTGGCAAATGCCAAGTCGATTTGTTCTATCGTCTTAGGTCTAGGAGGCCTAGATGCCTCCCCTACATATCTATCTCGATCATAGTGATCCGAGATCTCTATAGGTCACTTCCCTCTATCGAGGTTAGCAGCATTCACCCGAGGCTCTAGCCTCAGTAGGTGATCCTGATAAATAGCAGGTGCGGAGGTGCATTGCTCCCATGCTATGTATTGCTCTTGAGGAATATAGTGGTTTTCCTCATGCTCCCTTTCATATATGTGAAAGGGGCGGGCGGAGTTGGCTCACCCTATCTGAAGAGCCTTGCGCTCTAGATTTGGCCTATTGTTTTTGATAGTAATGAGGGGTAGAGGAGGGATGATATAATCATGTGGCCCCTCCTTATGGACCCTATGTTGTTCTAGCACTTCATCGCATGGTGGCCACTCATAATGAGTGTCTAAGGGGGCCTTCCTATGTATGTACTCCTCCTGAAAGGGTCTATGTTGAATGGGAGTGCCCCTCAAAGGGGTGCCTCTATAGTCCTATTTCATCATGGTATGATGTGGACTATTTTGTGGGTCAGGCCGCCAAGGTGGTATGACCAAGTCCTTGGGGCTATAACGGAGGTGACTTGTGCCCCCTTGTACACTTTCCATAGCTTCTGCCCGTGATTGGGCTTGGCTACGGGTGTACACCATGGTGGTGGTTCTCTAAAAGATATGTATGTTTTTATCTTCTTTACGATTTTTTATGCTACACTAAACAAAAAGGGGCCACACAAACAAAGAAGTGATTATCTCATTTATAGATTAAATGTGTGCCCTAAATCTGGTTCAGTGTGTTTTGATTTTTGTTTTGAAAGCCTTGTAAAGAAAATTTTGTTGTACATGCAATATGAGGGCTCTTATATCTCCCAAAATGGTCGCCCCTTCAATATACCACTGCCAGGCCATTATACCGAACCTCTCAATATACCCGCCCTTACGTGAGGGAAACTATTGGTACGCGAGAGCAGAACAAGACGTGGAACATAGGCGGTACGGAAGGGGAATCACTCTATTTTTGACACCTACCATAGAAGACTTATCCTCATGCACTGGGAATCACCCCAGCTACACTTGGTCAGCTTTCATCAGGATTTACGTCTAGCAACAGTCGCGATCGGGGTTATGTATGCAAAATTCAAGCCAAGGTGGTGATGAAATCCACCGTTGGTCTTGATCAAGTGTTGGGGTTTTACGACCAACTCCTTGATGTTTATATTATCACGTGGTGTGTGTGGTTATTTTTACTTGCGCAAAGAAAGAAAACATGCAGCAAAATTCTCTATGCAAGCAAAGAAAACAAAAAAATCATAGAAACAGAGACAAAAAATTACAGAGGATGTTCAAAAAACCTACCTCTTCTCTGCCCAAACCGGATGCCCCTGAGTTTCTGCTCAAAAAATGCATAGAGAGCTAATCATCCCGGGGTGGGATGAATAGCAGATCTGTATTCATCACAGGGTGGGACAAATGCCTATTCGTCCCTGGGTGGCACGAATTCCAGTCTGTATTCGTCATAGGGTGGCACGAGCAGCAGTCCAACGCCTGAAGGATTAACACCTGCAAGCAAAAACACAAAATTTTGATCAAAAACTTGATCCCAAAATTAGGGGACAGAGTCCCACCATGATCGCCACTGAAAGCACTTGGATACGGAAGCACAGGCGCACCGGGTGCGATGCAAACAAAAGCAGTTGTATTAACGAAACGCTAAGTGCATGAAAAAGGGAAAGCGAAGCATGAATGAAATGAGATGTAAAGCAAAAACAAAGGTGCAGCCTATTTTATTAATTTTTCTTATGATCAGGTTACAATACATCTCCCCCCCATTTTTAGGGGCTCGGAGCGTTCGATACAATTTTGTTACACCAACGGATGGTGCGCTTCCCTTCGGGATCTTCCGCGTGCCCACATTCGAAATGGGTGGGCCAAACGTCACCGCCGCTTGCGTGAATACATTCTTAGTTCCTTTCTGCCCCTCCAGTGTTGAGATCCTATGTACAGAGAAACAACAAATGATTAATAGCACATGCGGATGGAGGGAAACATGCAATCCCCAAGGCCTCCGGTTAATGCATACATGAAATAATTAAAATAGTGATCAAAACTTATCAGAATGGAATGAAATTTAAATAGAAGCATGTAAACACCATCAGGGACACATTGCAAAAAGAACAGTCGAGAAATCTGCTGTAGATTTCTAATCGCTCCGGGGTGGGACGATTAGGACTGTCATAAAATGTCCGAAAGTGACCTCCCAAATGTCCCATCCAGAGGCCTCCAAAACACCTACAAACTTGGGGTTAGGCAAAATGGGGCATTTTGAGATGACCCAGAAGGTTGGATTTTGCATATTCTACCCTGATCACCCTGTATCCGAAGGCGCTCCCTGTATGTTAGTAAAAGCGTAAAACAATGAAAACACAGTCAAAACAAGTCAGAATGCATTGAAATTTGAACAACAGCATATATGAAACACACAAAACATGATGCAAAAGAAATAGTGAAGAAATATACTATAGATTTCTAATCACTCCGGGGTGGGGCGATTAGGACTGCAATAGTGCGGGGCGCCCGAGGGCAGGACGCCCATCGTTTGGGGCTTGGTTTTGACACCAATCCACTTGGGATGGGTCCAAAACCTCCTAGGGGGTTGTGTTGGAAAATTGGGTGTGGGATTGTGGCCAATTGTTTGGGTTTTGGGTCCGGATTGCGCTCCTAATGTTCACCCGATAACCTCCCTTCCAAAAGAGAGATCAAGGATGTAGGAAGCACAATGAGGGTGAGGGTATAATTCGGCAGCACTCCATTGCTCCAAATGCTCCTGCTCTATCATCTTTTTGGGGTGAGAAGACTCACCATTTTATAGACCTGAAGGTCTACTTTGAATGTGCATGCAGGGGCGCCACTTGGCCATCATGCCTTGTCAGGGGAGAGAAGATTCCTCCCTGATTAAGGGCTCCATGACTGCCTCTATGACTACCTCTTTGAGCTTTGAAATGCTCACTCGCACTCCCATGCATTGAAGGTGGAGTTGAGTGGCGGATTTGGGCTGCCATTTGTCAAGGTTTGACTTTTTTCCCGTCAAACCTGCTATTCGCCCCACCCTGGAGCGATTGTTGCTAATCATCCCGGGGTGGGGCGAATAGCATTCTAATCATCCCAAGGTGGAACGAATAAGGAGCAGGGTGCTTGAAAGGTGCCAAATTGACCTCTGACCTTCCAAAACTACTTTGGGAGTGGTTAGGACCACTGTTTAACCTCTGGGGGCTGCCCTAGGGGCTATGTATGCCAATTCGGTCAGTGCTTGTAGCCACATAATCAGATTGGTGTTGTTTTGGTGTCTACAGAGTTGCATTGAAAACAAGGCATCTTTAACTTCATCACCGATGAAGGTATCCACTCGTCTGGAGTTCAAGTCCTGAGGAACGATGTAGGGGATATTAGCAAGAAGAGTATCCTAAGCTTTATTGCTACCCTCCAAGGCACTTCCCAAAAGGTTTTGGAAGAAAGACACTGCTTCGGTCTTGATCTCCACAATGTCAGTGGAAGATGATCCATTGCTGCACATGATCTCCTTGATCTTGTTGGATGCTCTGTGTCACATGGTGAAGGCATGAAGGAACCTTGTATTGGCATCACCTTCCATGACCCATAGGTCTCTTGAATTCTACTTCCAGAAGGTTTCCTCTCTAGCCAAGATATTATGGAATTATTCTAGGAGGTTCCTTTCCTCCCCCCTAGTGGGGTTTCTGTGATCCCTTGCTTCGATTCTCATTTCTATCTCCTAAAGTTTCTCAGTAATAACTTTCTTATTGGAAAAAAGGTTGCCAAAGACCTCCCTATTCCAAATTTTTAGGTTTTCTTTGACCATATTCAGCTTCTGAGCCAACTGAGAAGTGGTAGACCCTCTGAAATTTTGATGCCACCAAGAGGACACTTGATTTTTGAAATCCTTGTGTTGGGTCCACATGGCTTCGAAACAGAAAGGAGTTTTGAAGGAGGGAGACCTACCAGATTCAAGGAGGATGGGATTGTAGTCTGATCTGATCTAAGGTAAGGCTAGTAGAGTGGCATCACCAAACCATGGGATAGCTTTTTGAGAAATTAGGAACCTATCCAACTTCACCTGGATGAGTCCACTATCAATCCTCTTGTTGCTCCAAGTAAAAGAGGATCCTTTGAGCTGAACACCCATGAGCTCATTGACATTGAAAAACCCTATGAAATCCTCCATGCTTCTACTATAGGAGTCGTTGCCTCCTATATTTTTAGATGGATGCAAAGGACTATTAAAGTCCCCTACTAAGATCCAAGGAAAAATGTTAAATGTGGTCCTCATTTGAGTTACTATTTCCCACATCGCGACCTGCTCAATGGGTGAGTTTGGGGTGTAAATATTTGATAGAATCCAAGACTGCTTACTAGTATTGGAATGAAACAAAATTTTTAGGATTATATTCAAGGATGAAAGAAGCCTTCCTTCGACCAGGGTAGGGTCCCAAAGACATATAAGCCTTCCCGATGTGCCTTAAGTAGGACTCATAAGGCAATCTCCATTGGCCCAAATGGCCTTGGCAGCCTTTCAAGAATTGAATTCATCGATTTTGGTTTCTTGCATAATGAATATGGAAGTATTGATCCTTTTCCTTGGGTCAGCCACCAACATTTGCTTGGCTACCTCATTTAGGCCCCTCACATTCCATGAAAGGACCCTCATCTCAAGGGTTTAGGGTTTTTCCTGCCTCCCTGAAAAAGCTGGAAGGGGGGTTTGGTTCCTTGCTTGTCATTTTTGGACTCGTTGGATAAAAGTATCGACTAGGTCCCATTTGTGATATCCTCCATTGTCTCCTTGTTTCCTTTCTCATTGTCAAAGGATTTCCCTCTTTTCCTTTCACTGCCATAGTTTATTGCTTGTTTCCTACTCGTGGTGTTCTTGGGGCTGATCCTTCTTGAGAGAGATGGGCCTTCTTTTTTAGATGAAGGAGAAGGGGGTGCCTCTCCCCTATTCAAGAAATTTGGGGATTTTCTATTTCTCACTAGGTACTCATCCAAAACAATTTTTGGATGGGGCTGTACCTGGGCTGCTGGATCCTCTATGTTAGGATTGGTGAGAACCAAATATTTTGGGAGCACCTCCTAATCCTTTTGGTCTGGCAGGGATCCTTCTCCTTGCTCACTGGTTTGCTTACCTTGTTCTACAGTGGCACTCTGGCTAGCCTCCTGAGGTGCTCTATGAGCAGGATTATGCAAGATGTGTTTCAGGCCTACCGACAGTTCCTTGTTGAGAGGGGGGATACCTTGGTTCCTCTGCATGCCCTTGGTTGTAACCGCTGCCTTTTGGTTCTGGGTCCTCAAGCCAGGGCATTGATTCAGTATATGACCTTGGGTGCAATAGTGAGTACAAAAGGCATGCTTGTTTTCATACTTGATGGGCTGCCTCCTAACCATATGAGACCCTTTGTACAAATTGATGAAGGAGGGTAGCTTTGTTTCCAAGTTAGCAAAGACATAGAAGCGGGCATGGACCATCCTAGATCAGACTTTGGTGGAAGTATCGATGGTAATGAGCTCACCTATGGAGCGGGCTATCCATAGAATGACATCCTCATGCCATAACTGGAAATGGAGGTTTGGAAATCAAACCCATGGAGGAGCTACATTTATGTTTTAAGTTTTAGGGTTAAAATCATCCCCCCACTTTCGGAGAAAGAGGCTCCTGCGTTCGAGGAACTAGGGCCCCCTAGCTAAGATGTTGTAGCAGTCCTCTTGATTATTGAGTCTGATGGTGAAGAAACCTCGAGAGAGCAATGATTTCTATGTTTTCGTTGGTTTTCCACTTGGAAAACACCCATTTTTGGATGGTCTTCATGTCTGGTCTTCCTCCTACAAACTTGCCAATCAAAGTGAAATGCTCAAGCTCCATGTAGCTATCCATTAGGTCTTTAGGGATTACCAGGTCTGTTCCACAAGGAAGCAATTCCTGGGAGGGTTGCTTTGTTGAGGATCCTAGCCTCAGGACCTGAGCATAGGACCCTTTTTTGTTTAGGTTTATCCTATCCTTTTGTCCCTCCTTGTCAGGAGGGTCTTTTCCATGCCTGTCCGACCCATCTGCCTGGATCCCTGATGCATCAACCACTACCTCATAAAATGTTCCATGACTAGCCTCTCCTGGACTCTCGCCTAACCGTCTTGCCTCCTTTATGTGTTATCCTCCCGGTCATTCTCCATCCGTCGCTTGATCGCTACCTTTTTCGCTCTCCATATCATCCAAAATTTCTTATTTTCCAATATAAGGGATTTGGATTGAAGGCTCTATTGCATGCTCATTTTCCAAAATATTCTATTTTAATTAATGAATCCTATGCTAGATACTTTGAATAATCCTATGAACTCTACTAGGGTGACCCACTATCTCCTTATTTATTTATTATTCTTCTAAAGTCATTAGCAAGAGGTTTCTCAAAGGCAATAATATAAGGAAAAAATCAAATGTATTCAAATTGTAGACATGAAAAATTGATCCACTTTAGTGGGAAATATTCCTTGAACCTTCTACGAGTCCTCTAACACTTGCCCAAGGCATGGGATAGGTTTACTTTGTTTCTCCATTTTTCCTCATCTATGTGAAATCACGCTTGGTTAAGATAGGGCATGACTTTGCATATGCAAAGTTGTGATTGGTCAAGATGGAGCGTGACTTTACCTTTTTAGGGTTTCTCCCATAGAAACTCTAGTTATTCTAGTTGGCATGTTTTGGTATTGGCTTTCATGGGTTTTTCCCACTCTTTTTGTTTTCAAGCTCACTATAAAAGGAGGGTTTAATCCCTCATTTAAGAGACATGACTTGATGATTTTTACACATGATTATTCTTACACGCCTGCAATTATTTTCTATCTACTTCATGTTATTATGAAAGTAAGCTAACACTTAAGTGTGAGTTTTGTCTTCTACTATATTGATTTGATTTATTGTTTTCTCTGATGGATTCATGTTGTAGCTAGAAGGAGAGATTAACTACTAAGAGGTATCAACTCATTTGCCTACTTTTACATCATTCACCAGGTGTTTTTATTTGGTTTAAGATGTTTGCATTGCATTTCACATTCTGTTTCCATTTTTCTTGTATCTAAGGTGAAGTCGCACCAAGCATTAGAGGGGCACAACCTCATAGGCATGAACTTAGGGCTTCTTTTATATAGAGGTGAAATCACACCCTGTCCAAATGGGGCATGATTTTGCCTTATGTATTTTTGCACCTCTCTCTAAGGAGTTTGAATTCACCCAAAGTCAATCTGGGGGTAATTTGATATTTTTGACTGCATGATAAAATTTTAGGCTATATTTTGGCCATACTTTGTTTTCTATTTATATTTTGCTACACTGCTCTTTTATGATTAATATCTAAAGGTCAATTTACTATTTTACTTTTAAAGGTCATCTAAAAGGACCTATGGGGATTGACTATTGCACCTCCAAGCATTATTTTACAGTGGACTAAGTAGGCCCCCTAATGCTAATTCTATTTTTAAGTGTTTCTTAAATTATCTTGTAAGAATAGGTATTGTTGATATCATTGAATAAGAAGATGAAATCTTAGATCAACCACTGGTTAAGATAAGTGTTCCCATTAAACTATAGGTTGTTTTCTGAGTGCTCGTAATTTTTTTTCAAGCCCTAGATCTAATTTTATAGAAATACATTTAATTAAGTTCTAGGAATTTAAAATATTATAGCATATAGTGTGCATCTAGGGTTAATTTTTTTTATGCATTATTTTTAAGCCCTTGCTTAAAGATTGTTTATTTAAAATCCTAGGTTAGAAAGCATTCAAAGAAAGAATAATTCTAGGGTTAGCTCTTGTATTCTTGCATTCTCTATTTTTGCATTGTCCTTTATCTTTCATAGCTTAGATCTAGAAAGACCAAACTTAGGTTATTAATTTAAATGGAACACATCAAACATTATTGAAAACTAGAGGACTTGGAGTGAGTTATTAAACCATTCCTAGTGAACCCTTGCCCCCATCCTTCACACCCGAGTGTAGAGAATAACACAACCCTCATGGTTCACCCCATAAGGCTTTCTATATTTATAGATCCAACCTTTTGGAAATTGTATGTGATAGGGTAGTTTTCCCCCTCTACATATTTGGTGAACCTGAAGTGAAAAAATATTTTATTGTAAAAAATTAATCAAGACCATTAATTTTGTTCGTGTATGATTGAAAATATTTAATAACATTATTAAAACCTCTGCATTAGTTTTTTTCTCCATCTGTATTTACTCCTTCTAATGGCTCCTTTCCTTAGAATTCAGTAGAGATAGTTGGAATCTGATTATGTTCCTCCAAAAGATAATAAAATTGATAGGGAAGACCCTAATGCAGATATACAAAAGTAGAATGATATGGATATGGAAATTGATACAAATTTTGATCCTTATAAAGGACCCAATGGTGGGTTTGTATTTTCATCATTTGATTATATTTGGGTTTTCATGAAAGCTAATAAGGATAAGTTGTTGAAATGTATAGAATGAGAAGCTTATCTTGAAAAGAGGATGCTTCTCATTCTGCTCCAATTAGGCCTCCTTTATGTAATTAGGATAACCCTACATCTCAAACAATGCATTTTTATAATCTAAAAACCAAGTGACTGGTACCATTACTACAATCACAAACATTGGAAGGAATTTACAAGTCCCTCCAATTAGTAATGGCATCTAGAATTGTCTTTAATTTCCTTCTCAATATCCAAATGTAACACTTTTTCTTCTATCCCACAAAATTTTAGTCATCCATTTTCACAAGGCATCATGAATAATAAAAGTATCCAAATCCCCAACTTAAATCCTCAATATGCATACATCCCTTCTTCAGGGAATTTGGGGAACACACATAGCAGTAATCCAGAAGTGTAAAGTTTGGCGAATATGGTAAAATAATTGGCTTGAAGTATGAAAATTATTCAGCCTTTAGGTTTCACTTACATTTATAAAGAAATGTGTAGTCAACCATTGGATCTCATTGTTGCTAGCAGACCTTATCATAAGTATTTTCTATGCCAATGCTACCAATTTACAAAGGGATATAAGATCCAATAGAGCATTTAAGAAGGTTTAGAACAACTTGCCATGATCTCATTTAAGATGATATGTTATTATTGAAATTTTTTTGAAAGAGTCTTGCTACCATGGCATTAGAACGGTACTATCGGTTGCCTAATTATTCTTTGAACAATTATGGAGAGACTGTAAAATTATTTGTTCATCAGTTTAGTGCATATATTGAAAAAGAAGTATCAATGAAAGATATTTATAATTTAAAGAAAAATAAATAAGAGAGTTTTTTAGAATTTTTAGCTCATTGGAGAAGTTTAGTGGGTTGGTTAAGACATCCTGTACCTCAGAAAGATATGCTTGAAATATTTATTGGAAATATGCAAGAACAATTATCTTATGCACTAGAGACTACTACTATCACATATTTTGATCAAGCAATTGAGTTAGCTAGAAAAGTGGAACAATGTTGGCAATTTTGGGTACTTTGGGTACATTGCCTTTGCTCAAGTGTATAAGTTGTCATTGATGTCAAGAAGCTTTTGAAGGAATTTGATTTGATGTCAAATAATTTGTTTTGATGAAGGTTACGACATGACAGTTTCAAAGGACTTTTGCAAACCCCATGTTGACAGAGAAAAAGGCAAGTGGAAAAACTGTCGCGATTTCGCGACATGTTGGCAGACAAAAAGGCAAGTGAAAAACTATCGCGATTTCGTGACATGTTGGAAGAAAAAGAGAAAGCAGGAAGAAGTGTCACGATTTCGCGACAAGTTCGAAGAAAGAGAACAAGTTGGAAAAGTGTCGCGATTTCATGACATGTCGCATTTTCGTGACTCGAAAAGTGCAGGAAGGCAAAGAAGGAAAAGTGTCACGATTTCGTGACATATTGCAAAGAAGGTTGTACGGATGAAAAAGTGTCACGATTTCATGACATATTGCAAGGAAGGTTGTACGGAAGAAAAAGTGTCACGATTTCATGACATAATGCAAGAGAGAGAGTCCGATAGAAAAAGTGTCGCGATATCGTGACATGTCGGTTTTCGTGACCCGAAGAACAGAAAAGAGCTAAGGAGGAAAAGTGTCATGATATCGCGACATGTCGCATTTTCATGACTTAAGCAGGAGAGAGAAAACAAGTCAGAAGACAAAGTGGAAGCAAGATAAACTGTCATGATTTCATGACATGCTGCAAAAGTCAAAGTGAGAACTATCATGATTTCATGACATGCTAGAACTCGAAGTGAGAACTGTCATGATTTCATGACATGCAGCAAAGGGAAGAGTTTGAAATGAGAACTGTCACGATTTCGCGATGGGTTGCAAAGAAAGCATACGAAAGCTGAAAGCGTCGTGATTTCACGATGGGTTGCAAAGAAAGCGTACGGATGCAGAAAGTGTCACGATTTCCGAAGGTGAAGAGAAAGGTACGGATGAAAAGTGTCACGATTTTGTGAAAAAGAAAGCACACGGATGCAGAAAGTGTCATGATTTCATGATAGATTGAGATGGTAGCGTACGGTTGGAGAAAGTGTCATGATTTCATGACAGAAGCAGAAAGGAGGTCGACGAAGGGAGAAGTGTCACGATATCGCGACAAAAGCAAAGTTGATGCTGATAAAGACAGAAGTGTCACGATATCATGACAAGAGCTTAGTTGAAGTCGACAAAGGCTGAAGTGTCGCGATATCATGACAAAAGCCAAAAGAAAGTGTACGGTTGCAAAGGTGTCGCGATATCGCGACATGTTGTAGTTTCACGGCAAAAGCTACAGAAGAGTTACAGAGGCAGTTGAAGCCGACAAAGTTAAATGTGAGCCGACAAAGTTTAGGGTTGTGCAGCTGACTAAAGATCAGGGTTACAACCGACTAAGATTAAGGTTTTGATCTTGAAAGTGTTATTATAAAAGGTAGGCTATTTTGAAGAGTTGTGTGCATCATTTTTGTGACGTTCGTAGATAGAGCGTAGAGTGAGAAGTTCGATCGTCGAGAGCAGAGTGCAAAATTTGATCGAAGTGTGCAGAGTGAGCGAAGAGTCATGGTGAATTGTTCTAAGTGCCGCTGTGATAGCGCAGAGAGTGCAAAGGTTGAAGTTCGACCAAGTGCGGCTGTGATTGCGCAAAGAGAGCAGAGGGCGTAGAGAGCACAAAGGGCAAAGACGAACGCGGAGTGCTGCTGTATGAGGACAGAGGTGCATTGGTTCTATGAGAAGAACCTGAGGATAGTTGGCAAGTCTTTGAGAAGGCTTGTATGCAGAGGATTGATTTGTTCAAGAGTTGGACAGATCTGATAGACAGAGGAAGACTTGTACTAGACCGACTGACTGTGTTTGGTACAGAGTTGTTGAGCTGCTGTGGACGTGATCATAGAAGGCAGAGGTCTCTTAGGCTAAGCATTGAGGATAGGAGGTCTTCGATGGAAAGGAGTTCCACGTGCTGGCAAGAGGTAGAGGCAATTGATCTTCTGAGGGATCATTTCCAGAGCAGAGGGGAAGGTATCTCCTTTGAGCAGAGGCTCATAAATTCAGATTGGGGAAGGTATCTCCTTTGAGCAGAGGCTCATAAATTCTGATTGGGGGAAGGTATCTCCTTTGGGCCGAGGCTCATAAACATTGTAATTGGGAAGGATTCCCAAAGAACTTTGAGATAACTTTTAGAGAAAAGTTTTGTGGACGTAGCCCAGCCATTCTGGGTGAACCACGTTAAAATTGGTGTCACTTTGTGGATGATATTGTGCATTGCTTTGATATTGCTTTGGGTATATTGCTTTACTATTTTGAAGTATGATGAAAAAGTAAAAAGAGGTCTTATACTGTTCACCCCCCCTCTCAGTATAAGCTTGTGTTCTTCAATTGGTATCAGAGCGGGTGCCTTCGAAAAGTTTAACAGCTTGAAGGAAAAGCTAGTAAAGAACACAATGGATCATTCAAGTAGCAATGCAACACCTATTCTTGATGGGTCAGATTTTGGTCTTTGGAGTGCAAGGATGAAGGTTCATCTAATGGCACTTGGTAATGAGGTATGGGAAGTGATTGAAGATGAGTACACTATTCCTGTACATGGTCCTAATACTAAAGAAGAAAGGCTCCTACATCACAGCAATTCAAAAGCAATGAATGCAATCCTGAAAGGCTTACAGAAAGCAGATCTCACCAAAGTGATTCACTGCAAGACAGATAGTGAAATGTGGAAACAGTTGAAGGTGGTTCATACAGGTGATACAAATGTCGGAAAGGCCAAGTTGAGACACTTCAAAGGTATGTTTGAACAACTCCAGATGAATGATGATGAAAATATTAGTGACTACATGCTTCGTATGGATGAGGTTGTTAACTCCATGAAAGACTTAGGTCTTGAGCTTGCTGAAAATGATGTTTGTGATAAGATTTTAAGATCTCTTCCTAATAGATTTAGTGAAAATATTTCTGCTATTGAGGAAGCTAAAGATTTGGATAAGTTGAAAAAGGATGAGCTCCATAGTATACTTGCAGCATTTGAGTTGAGAACTCAAGTGAAGGTTGATGTCAAGAAAGAGGCAGCTTTCAAGGCTACCAAGAAATCCAAGGGTAAACAACTTCAAGAGAGTGATGAGTCTTCTAGTGATGAAGAGGCATATTACAACAAGAAAGGCAAGTTCTCTAGAAAGCACAAAAGCATGAAAAATATAAGATGTTTCAATTGTGGAAAGTTTGGTCATTATGCTACTGATCGTACTTGTTCCCAAGAATGAAAGTGATGAAGATAAACAGGATTCTAAGAGCAAGGATTCTGAAAAGCACAAGCATCACAGGAAGAACAAAGATGAGCACAACAATCAAGGAAAGAGGTATTCTCACAAGCACAAGAAGAGTTTCTACCTAGACAAAGCAAGTAAGTGTTCTAGTAGTGATAGTGAAAGTTCTTCAAGTGATGATGAAAATGAGATGTTGTTCATATCAGAAAAAGAGGAAGAACCGAAACATAGATTCATTATCATGAAATGTCTTAGATGTGGAAATTTTGGTCACCTTGAGGATGATTGTACAAATAATGATTTGGTTTCTAGTATGTATGAGGATGCTTCAGAAAACTATAAGGAAGATGCTTGTATGGTTTTTGAAAAAGGTAGCACCTCTAGTGATAAGAAATCTGAAAAAGGCTTTGATGATTCGGAAAGCAAACAAATAAAGGATCTTGAAAGTGAACTTATTAATGCTCTTAGTGCTTTGAAAAAGGAAAGAAAGAAGAATGCTAGACTCAAGGATAAGTTAGATGAATGTTGTATGGAGAGAGATGATCTTATAGAAAATCTTGATTTCTCTATAGCTAAGACACAAGAACTCAAGGATGAGTTAGAGTCTAAGGTTCTTGAGTATAGTGAGTTAGAATAGAAAATGGCTTCTTTGAAAGAGGAAACTAAAGAGTACAAGGATAAGCTTTACAGGTTTCAAGATAGCTCCAAAAAGGTTAAGTCACTCATCAAAGGTCAAAGAAAGACAACAGATAAAACAGGCCTTGGTTTTGTTAAGCCACACAAGGAACAAGTTGGAGAGTCTAGTAAGAGACTCCAAAAGGAAGAGAGTTCTGATGAGGAAAGTATTTCAGATCATGAGTCCTTGAATGATAGATGCGCAGAAATAGAAAATAGAATTCAGAATGAGAAGAAGAAGTTTTCAGGACCCAAGAGGTCAAATAAAGGAAAATTTCAAGGCAGATGTTTTGCGTGTCACAGGTTTGGTCACATGGCTTCACATTGCATGGCTCAAATGAAGAAGGTAAACGACAATTTCAGAAGTGCTAGTTTCTTTCAAGGGTATTGCTACTCTTGTAAATAGTTTGGGCACAAGGCAGTTTATTGCAAGGCACATAACAGGAATAGGTTTGGTCAGAACAGGTTTGGCCAGAATAGGTTTGGTTAGAACAGGTTTGGCCAGAACAGGTTTGGTCGGAACAGGTTTGGTCAAAACTGGTGGATTCAAAGATCAGGTTTACCTCAGAGAAACAACATCGTCAAGTGTTTCAAGTGCAACAATGAAGGTCACATAATCAGACAGTGTAGAGCTGAAATTCTAGATTACAGGTCCAAGGATCAAGGCATGGACAAGAACAGGGATGAGAACAAGAACAAGAACAAGAACAGTGACAAGAATAGGAATATGGACAAAGAGTTCAAGAGAAGGCCCGACAAGGAAGTTATAGACGCTGATGATGATCAGTGCCTAATGGGAGTTTTACTCCCACCCCAGAATTAATCACCTCATCAGGAGGTGGGGGAGGGACTAAGCTAAGAGGCTCATTCTTAGTCCCGAGCCCCAAAGGTGACCCTTTGCCATTGATGACAAAGGGGGAGAGATATGAGTAAGGGGGAGAGCTTCAAGTGAAGAGGAAAGCTTCAAGTCAGGGGGAGCAAAACTTCAAAGGAAGATTCTCAGTTGTGGGCTCAGTTTCTCAGTTGTTAGCACAGTTGGTTTCAGTTTTGGCTCTTGAGAAGTGTTTTCAGTAAAGGTTTGCCATCAATGACAAAGGGGGAGATTGTTGGCAATTTTGGGTACTTTGGGTACATTGCCTTTGCTCAAGTGTATAAGTTGTCATTGATGTCAAGAAGCTTTTGAAGGAATTTGATTTGATGTCAAATAATTTGTTTTGATGAAGGTTACGGCATGACAGTTTCAAAGGACTTTTGCAAACCCCATGTTGACAGAGAAAAAGGCAAGTGGAAAAACTGTCGCGATTTCGTGACATGTTGGCAGACAAAAAGGCAAGTGAAAAACTGTCACGATTTCGTGACATGTTGGAAGAAAAAGAGAAAGCAGGAAGAAGTGTCACGATTTCGCGACAAGTTCGAAGAAAGAGAACAAGTTGGAAAAGTGTCGCGATTTCGTGACATGTCGCATTTTCGTGACTCGAAAAGTGCAGGAAGGCAAAGAAGGAAAAGTGTCACGATTTCGTGACATATTGCAAAGAAGGTTGTACGGACGAAAAAGTGTCACGATTTCATGACATATTGCAAGGAAGGTTGTACGGAAGAAAAAGTGTCACGATTTCGTGACATAATGCAGGAGAGAGAGTCCGATAGAAAAAGTGTCGCGATATCGTGACATGTCGGGTTTTCGTGACCCGAAGAACAGAAAAGAGCTAAGGAGGAAAAGTGTCGCGATATCGCGACATGTCGCATTTTCGTGACTTAAGCAGGAGAGAGAAAACAAGTCAGAAGACAAAGTGGAAGCAAGATAAACTATCACGATTTCGTGACATGCTACAAAAGTCGAAGTGAGAACTGTCACGATTTCGTGACATGCTGCAGAACTCGAAGTGAGAACTGTCACGATTTCATGACATGCAGCAAAGGGAAGAGTTTGAAATGAGAACTATCATGATTTCATGATGGGTTGCAAAGAAAGCATACGAAAGCTGAAAGCGTCACGATTTCACGACGGGTTGCAAAGAAAGCGTACGGATGCAGAAAGTGTCACGATTTCATGATAGGTTGAAGAGAAAGCGTACGGATGTAGAAAGTGTCACGATTTCATGACAGGCAGAAAAGAAAGCACACGGATGCAGAAAGTGTCACGATTTCATGATAGATTGAGATGGCAGCATACGGTTGGAGAAAGTGTCACGATTTCATGATAGAAGTAGAAAGGAGGTCGACGAAGGGAGAAGTGTCACGATATCATGACAAAAGCAAAGTTGATGCTGATAAAGATAGAAGTGTCACGATATCATGACAAGAGCTTAGTTGAAGTCGACAAAGGCTGAAGTGTCACGATATCATGACAAAAGCCAAAAGAAAGTGTACGGTTGCAAAGGTGTCACGATATCATGACATGTTGTAGTTTCACGGCAAAAGCTACAGAAGAGTTACAGAGGTAGTTGAAGCCGACAAAGTTAAATGTGAGCCAATGAAGTTTAGGGTTGTGCAACCGACTAAAGATCAGGGTTACAACCGACTAAGATTAAGGTTTTGATCTTGAAAGTGTTATTATAAAAGGCAAGCTATTTTGAAGAGTTGTGTGCATCATTTTTGTGACGTTCGTAGATAGAGCATAGAGTGAGAAGTTCGATCGTCGAGAGTAGAGTGCAAAATTCGATCGAAGTGTGCAGAGTGAGCGAAGAGTCATGGTGAATTGTTCTAAGTGCCGCTGTGATAGCGCAGAGAGTGCAAAGGTTGAAGTTCGACCAAGTGCGGCTATGATTGCGCAAAGAGAGCAGAGGGCGTAGAGAGCACAAAGGGCAAAGACGAACGTGGAGTGCTATTGTATGAGGACAGAGGTGCATTGGTTCTATGAGAAGAACCTAAGGACAGTTGGCAAGTCTTTGAGAAGGCTTGTATGTAGAGGATTGATTTGTTCAAGAGTTGGACAGATCTGACAGACAGAGGAAGACTTGTACTAGACCGACTGACTATGTTTGGTACAGGTTGTTGAGCTACTGTGGACGTGATCATAGAAGGCAGAGGTCTCTTAGGCTAAGCATTGAGGATAGGAGGTCTTCGGTGGAAAGGAGTTCCACGTGCCGGCAAGAGGTAGAGGCAGTTGATCTTCTGAGGGATCATTTCCAGAGCAGAGGGGAAGGTATCTCCTTTGAGCAGAGGCTCATAAATTTAGATTGGGGAAGGTATCTCCTTTGAGCAGAGGCTCATAAATTCTGATTGGGGGAAGGTATCTCCTTTGGGCCGAGGCTCATAAACATTGTAATTGGGAAGGATTCCCAAAGAACTTTGAGATAACTTTTAGAGAAAAGTTTTGTGGACGTAGCCCAACCATTCTGGGTGAACCACGTTAAAATTGGTGTCACTTTGTGGATGATATTGTGCATTGCTTTGATATTGCTTTGGGTATATTGCTTTACTATTTTGAAGTATGATGAAAAAGTAAAAAGAGGTCTTATACTGTTCACCCCCCCTCTCAGTATAAGCTTGTGTTCTTCAAACAAACCCTTATCAAAAGAGGCCAACTTAAGGTTAACGAAGATAAACCCACTAAATATCATCATAAGAATAAACACACAGGAGGTGATAGTGATAGTAGGCCTATTAAAAATGTCACTAATAGCTTAAAGTAGTTTTGACGTAACTTTTAAAAGCCAAGGAAGTTGAGTTGCCTCCCGTAAGATAACCAAATACTACAACTCACTGGTATAAAGCAGGTGAATATTATGTGTATCATAGAGTAGAAGGACATTGGATGAATTCTTGTAAGAAATTGAAGCATGTGGTTCATGAATTGATTGATGCAATGTGTATTGATTTGGGAAATACTCATGAAATTAACAATTAGATTCCCACTCAACAAGATCCAACTACTAATAAAGACATGGGAATATTCAAAGATCCATTGTTGAAACATGATCAAAAATGGTAAACCAAGTGGTTCATCACAATAATGTGGTTGATATGGTTGGAAAAACCACAAGGAAACAAACTCAGAATTAATAGAATCAACAAGGACCAATTTCAATATCACATCCTAGCTCAGTTTTAAAGGAAAATTAGAGAAATGATTCAACTACAAGGATTCCACCGTTAGTGTTGAAACCACAATCTGATATTTCATTTGATATTTAGAAGTATTTAGCTAATACTCCAACAAAGATATCAATTTTAGAACTTTTTCAGACCTCTCCTAATCATAGAAATTCTTTGATGCAATTTTTAAAGAAGCAATTGGTTCCTCTAGATATTTCACTTAATTCCATAGTTGATGTCGTAGGTTCTTTTGGGATACATCATGTTTCATTCTTAGATGATGATAAACCTTCCTCAAACTTACATGGAGATTATTCACTTTACATCACTACACTTGTTGGGAATACCATTATCAAATGAGTCTTGATTGATAATGAATCTTCCCTCAATTTGTGTACATATCAATTCTTTCAAAAATTTGGTTTAAGAGTGGAAGATTTAACAAAAATTGATATCATCATAAAAGCTTTCAAAAATGAGTCCCAAGAGGCCTGTGGTGTCATTTATCTTCCCCTCAAAGTTGGACCTAAAATATTAAATACTTTATTCTATGTGATACATTGTCCTACATATTTAATCTTCTTCTTGGGTATCCTTGGATTCATGCAATGAAGGCCATCCCTTCTACTATTCATCAATGTCTCAAATTTGAAAATGGTAATCAAGTTATCACCATTTCGGGTGATCCTCAACCATTTGAATTTTTTTCAAATATAGAGTTAGATCAATCTAAATTAATTCATGTCCTTCTATATCTTCAATAATTTCATCATGTTCCTCATCTCAAATATTAGAATATTTTCATAGTTTTAAAGTTGGTGAAGAACATACCTCCAATTGGTCATCTATGGATCATGATAATCAATTTATTTAAGAACCTCTTGTAGATTTTTCCAAGCTACCACATTCACCAAGAACCATGGGCTTGCCCCATAAGAAAGGTGATGTTGTACACTTTCGCATGTGTACCTTTATCTTTAGAGGAACTACTTTTGAAGAAAGGATTCATGGTAGAAAACCCTCTCCTAGTGAGTGCTCTTTTTCTCAATGTTACCTCACTAATGATTACCCTCTTCCTAAGCAGATCCTATCTAGTATGAGATATGTAGGTAAAGGCTTGGGCCCACAATAGAAGGGAATTCAAGAACCCTTGGATGTCAATATATGGCTTGGGAGATGTGGCATAGGTTTTATACCTAATAAAAACCAACCTTTACCATTTGAGGATAATGACCATCTTATAACTTATGTAAAATATATAGATTATTGAAATTTAACAAAGCATAAAAATAATATTAAAAGTGATGCTTTACCTTTTTATTCAAAAGTATTGTTTTGTAATATGTTTGGTTCTATTCATTCTAACAATAGACCTGCTATTGTAAAAGAAAATCATGATTTGTTATATGGTGTTTCTTATGTTAAAAAGAATGGTGTTGTTTGAAAATGTAATAATTATCATGCCATGATTGTCAAAAGATAAGACTTAGAGGAATTTCTTCGTGATTTTCATTACCAAGAGGACATACTTTTTTGGGATCTCCTTGATTTGATAGATCATGGTACACTTATTTATTATAATAAGATAAATGGTGCATTTAGATTTTGCATTGAGTATAATTCTGCTCACTCAAAAAAAAATCATCATATTAGCTACATCTGCATCCACCTGCTTGATCATATTGCATTGTTTCCTATCATACTTGCACGGTTGCTTAATGTATAAAAATAACTTTCATGATTGAGTATCATAAAATTGCATGGTTGATTATTCATGACTTCTTGATCATGTATATTTTTGAGGATCTAATGACAATGTCACATGATGATACCTAGTTAGGTCATAGCCCACATGCATTGCACCATAATTAGGACTCTAATGCCTACCTAGATCCCCACCTAGGGATTATTATTTCATCTTCTCTTTGGTGCTATTTCCTTCTCCTTATTTCTTCTTGCTCTTGTGAAAGCATAAAATTATTTTATTCTTATCTTCAATCTCCTTTTCACATTACCACACAGTCATAGTGTCCTCTATATTCACAAAACTGTTATTTGGGATAGCACTTGCAAAAATTTCATATTACACCCCACATGGGATACTTGTACATCCTAGTAGGTATTACATTGTCTATGATCTTCTATCAGGTCATACTCTCTTTTGACTCGATAGGCTCAACATCCCATTACAAGATAAGATCCTTGGTCAGTATTAGTAGACCTCGACATACATCCTAGCATGTAATCACCTCACAAAATCCAATAAGGGAGAAACCACCCATAGCAGGTTAGAATCTAAATATTTTGCACTTTAAGCAAGTACTAGGCCCATATCAGATTTCACCCTTCTTTTTTGGTATGATCCATAATATTTAACTGCGTTGGTTCCTTGCAACCTATGCTAGTTTTATATTGTGAATCATTCATCCTTCTTTGTTTCATATGGTTGACCTTTGGATATTCTTCTTCTTCTTCTTTCTTCTTATTTCCTTTTTCATCTATGCATTTCATGTAGTTTTACATTAGGATAATTTGTATTTACATAAAACATAAAGTAATGAGAAAAATAAATTAAATCATCATACATGCATAACACATGAAGTAAAATAAAGGAGCAACTCTGTATTACTAGAGATAAAAAGAGATACAACTTAGTGTTTGGTTGGTGTACCACAATCCAGACTCGATACACTCAACCTAGGGATGCACACCATAATCCAAAATCGATGTGTCATCCCAATCCCTAACCCTAGCTCTAGGAGTTTGCTTCCTCTGACCCACCCTAAAGAGGAGGTATCCTAGGCTACTGCATGCCCATGAACTATGTAGTTGACACTATCCGATATCGATATCATGAACTGCTAGCTGACTGGAGGGAAGAAGGGAGTGGTATCCTCTTCTTCACCAGGACTACTGCATAGTATACTATATCAAAAAATGTAACCCACTGAATAAATACCTCCAACCTATCTCATATCCTTAGTATCTCCACCTATAAGAGTTGCACTCCCTCACCTACTTGGTTACTCTCGATGGAAACCATACCCTCATCCCTAGCCCTCAGGCACTCCCCATCCAAATGGGTCACCTTCCCTTGGAGTTAGATGACCTTCACTCGAGTTGCATCCCTATCTACCTCTATAGCACTCAATGAGCTTCATATTTTGTCTAGCCTCCTGACCCTATCCTCCTAGATCTAGGCCATCTACCCTTGTAGAGCCACTACCTATGCTCATAGCTCCTCTATCTCTCCTCGTCCCTAGTCCTCACTGTAGCAATCCAGGATGCATACACCTAAGCTAATAATAACTGAAAAATCACATAAAGCATAAAATAATGGACGAATTTGCAAATAACCACAAATAAGGGCTTCTTTTATTAAATTTCCATTAAAATTCGATTACAAATCCATCCCTCTTAGGGATACCCAATGTGATACAATTATTACAATCATAGAAAATCCCCATGCAAGGGTAGGTGTAATCCACAGGCTTCCTAGGTTGACACGAACTGCTCCAAGGCAAATGTGGCCTTCTTCTCCATGATTAGAGGTATTTGTTGCTTTGAATGACAAGACCCTGTTAACCCTGCATCCAAGAAACAACAAGAAACATATTAAAAGCAAAGGTAGCCTCTCTTGATGAGGCCTTTAATCCAAATCTTGCATAAAAGATGCTATAAGAAACATGAAATCAAGAAAGCATGTAAAGATATGAATCTATGCTAAAACATGGTAAATTTACCATAAAGAATGTAAAGGAGACATAGATTTAGTCATCTAACATCCTAATTAAGCATTGAGAGCATACATGCATGAAAATAATAACACCTAGTCTAGAATTGACTAATACTTGGAAATGAAAGGAATCTACCCTAGATCAATGATTCTAACAGTCTAATGAGAAGATAGAAAATCAATCTATAGTAAATTTACCTAAATGAACAAATAGAAATGTAAACCTACTGCTAAAACCGGTTGAAAAGAGGATTAAACCTTGATCATGGGTCTGTGAAGTGGTTGGCACTATTAGCCATGGACTGAGCCATGAATGTCCTTGTTCTCCAAATCAGGGCTTGATTCCTCAATTCACTCCATGGAATTGATGTTCAAAGGTCACCTTGATGTCCTCTGATAGATTTGGTGGTTGAATTGCTCAGATTGGTGATGGAATGGGCTCAATTGAGTTTCTTGATTTCTCCTAGCCCTCCATAGCCTTCTTGATTCCAAATGCCATGTGATCTCCAATTGGGCAGCAAAAGTGTTCCTCTCAATGGATGCAAGTGAGTATGCAATTTGATAGGGCTTCATTGTGCTTCAACTCGAGATTCTTCCATACTTCTCCCCAATTTGGAGGGGGGTTTTATAGCACTTGGGAAGGCCTTGTCTTAGCTTCATGGAGAAGCCAAGATCAAGAAAGGGTAGTTGGGGCAGTTGGATGGAAGCTTCTAGAACTTTTCACCCTCTAACCACTTGGATCTTCAACCAATTGGCCGTTGTAACCAATTTTGGGTCGGTCGAGGTCCAACTAATTTTGAAGGCTAGCCATGGCTCTGAGGCACGGCCAACTCTGTTAACCATGGGTGTCAGCCATGACCAACACTGATTAGGCCAAAATTCCTAAATGAGTGGTTAGAACCACTGCTTCACCTTGGAATCTATCCAAGATCTTTCATATGGTCTTCTAGCATGTCCCATATGAGTAGTCGCCTCGACATGACGCATTTTAGGTGTCTACAGATGCCCCTTTTGAGATGCATTGTGAGATCGAACAACGTTGAGCAAAAATAGACCTCCTAAAATGATGTCATAGGTTGGATGATGATCATTAGTCTGATCAACATTAGATGCCCAAGGTCCTGCAAAAGGATGCGCATCCTAGAATCATTGCTTCCAACTGGATGGAAGGCTTAAATTTGCAAAGCTTTGGCAAGCTCCAACGGTGATCGGGTAGCTTCAGTGCTACTATAGGCTTCTACGCCATATAGATCCGAAAGGAGGAGAGCTACTAACTTAACTGTCATAGTTGCTTTTTGCCCCAGCAAAGGGTAAGCTTATGATAGTCATTGGCAATGATTCATAAGATGAACGTAATTTTGACAAGATCAAGGGATCTACGATCAAGGGATATTCTATTGAATTTGATTATGATTATGATATTATGACTACCCCCTCAAGTGATGAGTCGATGAGGGTAATGACAATTAAATGAAGTGACGAGTCACTTGACCACTATGAATGACTTGAACAATTTAAGGTTTAGCACTTGATACTTGGCTAGGCCTAATCAACTATGATTACAATTGTTAATAGTAATTGTATATCTCTATCCCATGGAGTGGTCCAGCCATGAAGGCCTTCTTAGGGAATCAAAATGATAACAATTCTAATTAGGCATGTGTTGAATCATATTGTTCGATGATCTACTAAAAATGTCATAGAAGAATTGACATGATTGCTTCATTCCCATGGAGCGGTCCAACCTCCAAGGCCTTCTTCAGGATTGAAATGAAGCATATCAATTCGATGATGATGAATTTACCCCAAATGTCCTTATGGTAATTTACTCATCTTGTCAGATTGCATGGAGCACAAGTCGCTACAACCACCAAGTGTATAGGGTAAATAACTAGATACGAGGCACATTTGGCTTTTGATTTATCTAATTTTTTTGTTATTTTTAATATTTTTGATAATTCTGGTCAGGTGGATATTTTTAATTTGGCATTTTGAAACTCCTCACGGTGGGATTTTGGAGCATTTATTATAGGTTGCTAGTCATGCTTGTCAAAAGCAGCTAAATTTTCAAATTTCTTAGCCACGGCTCATACCCATAGTCGAAAAACCCTAATTTTATGCCCATGGGTGCTAGCCATGATCAGGGGAAAATAGAAAATATTTAAGAAAAATCTATCATTTTTAATGTCATTATTTCCAATTGCTAGCTTGCAAACTTGAGAGCTCTGAGAGGTGAGTTATAAAATTTGATATGAAACGCTATCACAAACTCGACCTCACTACCACCCTACTGATGGTAGACCAACCTAGAGGAGTCGATGCTACTAAGGTAGAAGCACACAAACCCTCATTTTGCAATTATCAGATAAAATTGAACCTCATTAAGTAATGGGTTAAATTAACATCACTAAACTATCGGTAATGAACCTCACCCTAGATAGGTTTAGCCTAGGTTAGATTAAAGGGGAGGGTTTAATTTTTTAGGTTTCTTAGGATGGGAAATGATCCCAAAAAGGTCATCTCCCTTAGCCAGGTGGCGGACATGGTTCCCAATTAGCAAATTAGGGGCTGCTATCAACCATGGGAGATTCAAATCCCAATGGTCATCAAATTTGACCCATCATCATGGTCTCGAACCGATTCACAACTTTTAAAAAAATTTAATTTTTTTATTTTTTTAATTTTGAAGGAATTAATTAATTTTTTTTAAACATTTTGAATATATTTTTGAATGTTTTTGTGTTTTGATATTTTATGATTTTGTTTGTCATTTTTTATTTTTTTTAATTATTTTTGCCTTATTATTCTACTTTCGACCAGACTCTGACTACAAGGGTGAGGGAATCAGAGATCCTTCATAACCTACATGGTGCCCTAACATAGGTAGAGTAGGATTGGTTTAGGGCCATGGGCTTTAGCTACATTTTATGCCTTCCCACTATTAGGGCCGATCAGGCCTACATGATAGCTTTGGCCCAACGTTGGGATGTACAGACCAACACATTTCACCTACCTACCAGTGAAATGACTATGACACTAGAGGATGTGTACCACATATTTTGACTCCCTCTAGATGGTGAGGCCATCACATATTCATCGATAAATGTGAAGAAGGTAGTATTTGATCAGATATTTGATCATCATAGTGATGCAACACAACAACACTCAAACCACGGAGGGGTCCACATTGAGCATTGGTACACCCAATAGGTCTTCTCTCAATGAGTAACCATATTCATGCACTTGATTATGTAGATCATGCTCCCTAATACTTCTAGAGTGAGGTTCCCTTAGAACCTCCTTGGCTAGGACGTGAGATGTCCTAATGAGCACCATTCAACAACCCCTGATCCTATCCTAGGGGAGTGCCCTACTAGCACAGCTCTATAATGAGTTGTATCATATCACCTAGAGGAGCAGAGTGGGCATCGGTTGTAGCTTACTACTTTAGATCTAGGGGTGGTAGCACATCAAGATTGAGCACCCTACTAGCTTACCACTCAAGATCATAGACATTGAGGAGGCATACTAGTGCTATGCAGTATGTTGGCCTCAAGATCAAGAGGGCTTCTAGAGTAGGTCTCATGTAGGGGACCTGAACTACTACATAGAGAGTTTGCATGGCTACAGGTAGACCAGGTTGAGTGGCACCCCTACCTAGACTACCCTCCATGGATAGAGGTAGGGATACCTATGATAGGCACGTAGAGATAGATGGCTCCTCGGATGCAAGTCCAAGGTATAAGAGTTCTTCTACTTCTCTCATGTCACCAGATAGTTTGGCATCAGGTAGGACATCCTAGAGCTCCCCACCATCTACCATCACCTCACTCTAGAGAGGGACCTGACATGGCCTGGTGACTCCACTAGGTGATGAGGATGATGATTTCTAGGAGTTAGACTGGTAGACATAGGGACTACTCCTGACTATGACACTTAGTGGATGACCAGGGTATGGTAAGGCATGGAGGGCCCCTTGGGTAGGATAATAGATGATACTACAATAGAGGGCACAGAGGGAGTAGAGGTCGATCCTCATGGGCATCGAGTCCATCAGAGGACTGAGGGTGGATGGGGTGAGGGAGGAGCTACAGAGGAGGCCCCCAAGTTGAGGAGGAGGATGAGGCACTAGAAGAGGGTGAGGTAGCACCTAACAATAAGATTGGATAGCTCAAGGCTTAGGTTGCTAGCCTACAGACTCAGGTAGGCACACTACAGATGTAGATGCTAGGGAGAGACACCTCCATAGCTACCTTATAGGCATAGGTTAGTGACCTACATATAGAGGTAGTCTTAGTGGTATGACTATGAGGAGGAGAAGATAACTCTCCAAGCATAGATTACCATAATAGAGACAGAGATCCAGAGGATCACAAGGCAACACATCCTCCTACAATCTCAACTAGATGCTATGACCATAGAGCATGACTCACTCAGGTCTACAAGGGGAGACCCCTCATATTCATAGGTTACTCTAGCTCCAACAGTTCCAATAGTTCCAATAGTACAAGGACTAGTAGTGATGGACCCGATGGTAGAGATCAGGAGACTACAAGTCTAGTGACAAATATCATGAGAGATCATCAGATGTTACCTACATCTCTACCTTAGTAGGAGAGATTGAGCTACTCAAGGGTGAGGTTCCTGAGAGGACCATAGCTCCAGGATCTCAGAGGACTCACACTAGGGAGACAAGGTAGTCTTCTCACTCCAGTCACAAGATGCATAGATCAGAGAGGACCTCAGGTGCCAGCTCCAGGAGGACTCACAGGGAGGGTGGAGGTGATGGTGGAGCCTCATAGACTAGGGGTGCAGGTCCTGCTTAGTATAGATCTATGCCAGATATTGTACCATTTTTTAGTGTAAGGTCGAGGACCTACATAGTTGTAGCCTATGAGTATTTTTGACATATGTCGATGTACTATTTTTGATACACATATATATATATGATCTGACATTTGAGACTCATTATATGTAGTTTATTATTTTTATTATTTTATGTTTTATGAGATGCATATGGATGCAATGCTTATATGTTATGTTTATTTTATGCTATATGATGTGATGTATGGATGACATGCACTAGATAGCTATGTGATGTATGATTAGATGCAATGATATATATGTGTAGATGGACTACTTATGATGAATGTATATGAATGCAATATTTGATGTTAAATGCATGTTTAATTTGCTAGTACTTGTATGCATTTAATTTATGATGTTATGACATGATTCATGCCATGTATGTATTGCATAATTTTCATGATGATGATTTTATGTAAATGGACATGTATGCTTTAATCACTTAAAACATAATGTATGAATGCAATATGAGTTTAAAAATCTAATGGATGACACCACAGAATGTATAACAATCATGAAATATAATTGCTATATCTTATTATAAGAATTAATCAATTGGACACCCATATGTGAGATGCAATGATGTATTATTTCTATTCATAAGATTTTGTAAATTAAAAGAATATGGATAACATAGTCAGTGGTCATTTAAATATCATTTCTGACATCCATCCAGTATCTAACCTATATTATGAATAATTCTAATAAACAAACTCTCATAAAAGAAATTGATATTTGATGATTGCATTGAAAATTGGTTGTTGCTATTTGGGAATTTTTGAGGTTTTCCATGAGACTCAAACACCCTAGTTGACTTATCAAAAGTTGTATAATGACTATACTAGACTTCTAAAAAATAAAGTTTTCATTCTGAAAGACCAAGCTATTCATTACCCCTGTGTGTGCAAATGAATATATTAGATAAGGCATAAGCATACCCTAGTGCCAGGTGGGATTCATTCAGCCCATTGTTGTATTGGGGATCCTCAAATGTCTATCCGATCCTAGGTTTGAACTCAGTTAGACTAGACCACTAGGTAATCCAGGCCACCTAAAGCTAGCTCACTTGTAAATTGCTTAGACCTACCCCAATGCCAGGTGGGATTCATTCAGCCCATTGTTGTATTGGGGATCACCCTATGGCTTTCGAGTAATGATCATTCCAGGGATTCAAGCTCACCCCCTTATTTTCTTCAATTTATTGGGATACTTGCTCATGTATAGTGATAAAAATCACTATTTATTTTTTAATTTTATTTTTACTTTTTTTTCTTTTGAGCAAGGGATTTGATTATTTGATTTGATTTGGATTTTGCTCCTTCATTTGTAAGCAAGGGATTTATTCGGGTAGGGGGTAAACTTGTCCTTTTGCCAATGACCACTACTCTAGACCATTGCGCCTCACAAAATGAGCAAGTAACAAAACCTTTCACCTAAGGTGACCAGGACCACTTTGTAGTGTTCATATTTCCTTACCCTAATTAGGATTGTTAAATGTGTTTGATTAGTGATAGGATTCTGATATGCTAAGTGCTATCAAAACTAGACCTCATCTACAAAAGCAAAGCAAGCTTTCTACCAAACTCTTGAGAAGACCACTAGGTATGGTTGAATGATCGAAAAACCCTAGTATATTCTTCATAGCAACAAGAGGGGTTGTGTTGAGAAACATAATTACTCACAAGGGTGATGAATGATGATGATAATGCATAGATGCATGATTGAAACACAAATGTGGTGTCATTTGTAAGATTGCAAACACAACCTATCCTAATGCAAGTGTGATGGATGGAAATGCCTAATGCAATGCAATTAAATGAATGCATGTGCAAAATGAAAATGCAAAATGCAAATGTTTTTGAATTTTTAATATTTTACAATATTTTTAGATTTTATTGCTTTTTAATTTTTATGGATTTTTAAATTTTGATTTGACCAAAGGGTTTAGATTCCTTTGGAGCCTTTTATGGGATGACCAAAGGGCTTACAGATGCCTTTGGAGCCTTTTGATGGTTTTAGGCATAGAACACTTTAAGATGAAGGATTTTGAGAGGTTCAAGCTCTTCAACACCTTCAAGCGATGTTAAGCGATATGTCCCAGGTCCAATCTTCTCAGAGATGATATAAGGACCTAACCAATTAGCCATAAATTTATCTCACAATTCTAGTGGTAGATTTGAGTTCTGTTGGTTCTCTTTCAGCACAAGATCACCAACCTCAAAGTCTCTCAGATGGACTTTGTTATTGTAAGCTCATTTTAAGCGCTCTTGATAAACATGGAGATGCTCAAGGGCATTCACATGATGTTCATCAAGTAGCATCAATTGATCTAGGTGAGCTTGTCGCATAGTGTCATCATCAATGAACTCTTTCAATGCGATGCACAACATTGGAATTTCCAACTCTAAGGGCATAATGGCCTCAATGCCATATACTAGTGAAAATGAAGTTGCCCTAATGGGTGTCCGAATGCTAGTCCTATAAGCCCATAATGCAAGGGGTAGCTGGATGTGCCAATATTTGTGGTGCTCTTGTACCATATTTTTCAATATGGATACCACTATCTTATTTGAAGCCTCAGCTTGCCCATTTGCCTATGGATAATATGGAGTCACAAAACTATGTTTGATCCTATACTTGGATGTTAAAGCCCTCACAGTTTTGTTCTTGAATGACGTTCCATTATCCAATATTATTTTGGATGGTATCCCAAAATGACTTATGATATTGGTGAGTATGAACTCCACAATACATGCTCCAATTATCATTGTTAATGGGATTGCTTCCACCCACTTAGTAAAGTACTCAGTAGCCATAATAATGAATGTATGTCAACCCGATGATGGAGGAGAGATATTACCAATTAGATCCAAACCCCACTGAGCAAATGGCCAAGCCGCTTGAATGGGTTGTAAGGCCTATGATGGCAAGTGTGCAAGATTAGCATGATGCTGACATTTAATGCATTTCTTGACATACACATTGCAATCCTTCTCCATAGTAGGCCAATAATAGCCCATGTGAAGGATGCACTTGATGATAGCCATGCCGCTAAAATGGCCATCGCATGTACCATCATGAGCTTGCAAAATTACCCAAGCTGATTCTTGGGGCTCAAGACAATGAAGGAGAACTCCATCGTAGCTTCGATGATACAAAATATCTCCTAACAAGACATACTTTATCACTTTCTATTTAAATGTGTATTTTACAGCATGTGATAATCCCTGAGGGATTACACCAAGTTTTAGGAAGTCATGTATTTGTGACATCCAATTATGATAGACCTCAACCTCAACTGACAAGACAACATGTTCCCCCTATAGTTCAACATTTACAAATGCAGACTAGGAAATAACCTTATGGTGAATGGTAGTACCATTCCCTATAGGACCCTACGAGATCAAAGACCCCCAGGATGCCCTCTTGAGAAAGTCTCTAGCTCTATAGAACCATTCATGGTTTGGTTCTATATGAATCATGTTGATTGATTCTTTATTATCCAAAGCCTCATGTTGCATGATAGAGTGTGACAACATTTTTACATGGATGGTAGTAAAATTGGTAGATGGATTCTGAGGGATTAAAGATCCCAAAGATGCCATAGTGTCTATAAATCTATTTGATGAATGAGGGATTGCCTCGATGTCATACCACTCCAACTGAGCTAGATAAGTGTCAACAAGATCTTTGTAGGCCTTCAAGATAGGACACCTACATTGAAAAAGTCCCTTCACTTGGTTGACAATGAGAAGGGAATCACCAAAGATATTTAACCTTTTGATCTTCATGGTGATAGCTATTTGGAGGCCCAAGATTAGGGCTTCATATTCAACATTATTGTTGGTGCAAGGAAAGTCTAACTTAAATGACAAGGGCATTGGAGCACCTTGTGGCATGAACAACACTATTCCTGCACCACCCCTTGCTCACACTTTGAACCATCGAAGAACAAGGTCATATCAGCTTTGTTATCCAGTTCTTCGAGTTTGGGTGCCTCTGATAATGTGAATACTGCATCATCAAGAAGCTCAATGGTGAGAGGCCTACTATTTTCTAGAGGTGCCTCAACCAGTTGATCAACTATGACTTATCCCTTGATGGAATTTTGGCTAATGAATTCCAAATCAAATTCTATCAATAGCATGATCCACTTTGTAGTACGTGTATTATGATACGTCTTGCTCATCATATACTACAAAGGATTTTGTTTTGATATGACATACATCATATGACTTAACATATAATACCACAATTTCTTTGTAGCGAACACTACTACTAAACACAACTTTTCCACATAGGCATATCCTAGCTCATAACTCACCAAGGTTCAACTAATGTAATATATGGCTTGCTCTTTGTCTTACACATTCTTTTGGGCTAACATGGTCCCTAATGCAAAGTCAGTTGCCGATATATATAGCAAGAATGGTACATCTGGTCTTGGTGGAGCTAGTACTAGTGGCATCACCAGGTATTGCTTAATCTCAGCAAAGGTTGCTTGATAGTCCTCATCCCAATTGAATGGGACCCCCTTGTGTAGCAATCGATTCATGGGTCGATATTTATCTGATAATTGTGTGATAAATCACTTTATGGATGCTACTTTGCCCTATAGGCTTCTTAATTCCTTGATATTCATGGGAGGATACATTTCTAAAATAGCCTTGACCTTTGTTGGGTCAACTTTGATGCCTCATTTTGAAATGATGAATCCCAAGAGCTTTCCTGAAGTTATACCAAATACACACTTCTTAGGATTCAACCTAACATTATGCTCTATCAAGTGATCGAAGACCTTTCTCAAGACCTCTACATGCTCTGAACGCAGCAATGACTTTGCCAATAAGTCATCGATATAATCTTCTAAGATCTTATGCATGTAGTCATGAAAGATATATGTCATAGCCCATTGATATGTAGCACCAACATTCTTAAGGCCGAATGGCATAACCTTATAACAAAATGTCCCCCATGGCATTATGAATGTGGTCTTATGTTGGTCTTTGGGCTTAATCTAAATTTGG
Source organism: Wollemia nobilis (assembly GCA_028583015.1). Taxonomy (NCBI): domain Eukaryota; kingdom Viridiplantae; phylum Streptophyta; class Pinopsida; order Araucariales; family Araucariaceae; genus Wollemia; species Wollemia nobilis. The sequence continues at coordinate 8,485,633 of JAQPPZ010016348.1, forward strand.
TTGTAACCAGAAAAACCATCCATTAAGGAGAGCATCTCATGACCTATAGTTGCATCTACAAGAGCATCTATGTTTGGAAATGGAAATGAATCCTTTGGTGTTGCCCTATTGAGGTCTCTAAAATCTGTACAGATATAGATCCTTCCATCAAGTTTTCCTACAGGCACCATGTTTGATACCCATTCTGGATAGTCGATGGAAATGACAAACTCTACATCCAACAACTTTTGCAATTCATCTTTAACCATTAAGGCTACTATTGGATGCATCTTCCTGAGTTTCTACTTGACTAGATTTTTTGAGAGATCTAGTGAAAGGTTATGAGTAACCAATTTTGGATCTAGACCCGACATGTCCTTATAAGTCCAAGCAAAGAGATCAGGTCTCTCTTTCAGTAGAGGGATGAGGTTGGCATGCTCATCAAGAGATAAAATTTCTCCAAATTTAACCTTCTTAGGAATTGTGGGATCATTACTGATATCCACTTCAAAGGTTTCCTCTACTAACATGTGGGATCCCTCCTCAAGTTGGTGAGGCATAGGGATCAAGTGGATGTCATCTGCTAGGTTTATGGGTTCCACATTGGAAGTATCCTCAACATGATAAACATCATGTGCACAGCCTAGTACAAAATGAAAAGGTTGCAACATTTCTTCATTAGGGAAGAAATCTTTAGGCTCTAGTGGTGAATCAACATGATCCCAATCAATAGCATCTACATTAAGATACAATGGTTTGGAGGGATCAGCTGGATTGTGAAGTGGAGTGGTCAAATCAATGGAGATCATATTGATGGAATGGATTATATCTCTAGGACCACGTGCATGTGACTCTACATTGATATAACTTCCATCCCTGAGATGTGGTTTGAGGGTATGGGGATCTCTAGATCCGGTCTATGGATAGACTGAAAAGGATCATTAGGCTCAAGGAGCTCCATGTATATCGATAGATCAAGAAAGACCATATGATAAATCATATCCAGATTAGATGGTCTTCCCCTAAGATGAGGATGGATATTGATATCTCTGTACATATCATCTATAGTGTATGGTGCATTATGATGATGCAAGTAGGGAGGCCCCAAATAGGCTCTCTATATTTCATCTTCATCATCACTATCATAATAAAAACCCTCACCACTACCTACTAGAACTAGGAGATTAGGAATATGAGGCCCCATGTAAGCCCACTCTTGATAGTCACTATCATCAATGGAGGATTTCTCATCCTCTATGACTATCTCCAAGGGTAACAGATGACATAAATTTAGAGGGCCTAAGTAAGCCAACTCAATTTCATCCTCATATTGTTCATTGTTTGAGGACTCATCATCATCATCACTCTCATACATACAACTTGGTCCTAACTTTCTAGATATGGACTCTACTTTATCCTCATCAAAATGATCCTCTAACTTAAAATCTATCACTATGCTAGCATTCTAAACTTGTATGCCTATATCATAAGCTTACCCATAGATTTGTTCATCCAAGTTATCTCTTGGTATGTGCTCTAGACCGGTCTCCACCAAGATGTTCTCATGATATATCTCAGGTGGTTCTATAGTGACATAAGACACTAACCAGTTATCCCTTCGAAAGGGGAGGGATTGGGGTGATAAGGATTGAAGTTGACTTCACCCCCTAGACTAAGGTACAGGTGGTCTAAATATGTCATGAGGAGTTCATCCTATCCTCTAATATAATACCCTAACCCAAACCTATCAGTTGGCAACTGATACTATGGTTCATAAGGCCTCCTATGCCCTTACTCGAATAATCTGAGACCATAACCATGCCAATGGTAACACTCAAAATATCATAAGGTATATTCTAAGTTAGAGAGATAATGAACATTCATAGTGAATGGTTCATCATCATCCTCATCCATGGGAGTGCGAGATGCAAGCTAGTCGAGCCCTCCATAGATGAAATTGGTTTGGTTAGGAGGTACCCCTAGTGGTACCACCATCCCTATGGGAAGGTGATGGGCTTATGGTCGGCCCATATCCTATGTAGTCTCGATGATCGGTGTGAATATCACATTCTACATAATATACTCCCCTAATCTAGGATTAACCAAATGAATGGTCACCTATGGTGTAGATGACCCTACTGAAGATGCAGGTGAAGCAGGTTGAGGTGCCTCTTTGACTTCTCCTTGAGCATCCTCTACTTCCATGGGAGTAGGGACCTCAATAAAAACTAGTTTGGGTGCTTGTTTTATCTCTTTTTCACCCATATTTACTTTTAGCTTCCTATCATCCCGATGCATTATGGATGCAGATAGTCTAGTAGAAGTAGTTATCATGTGCTCCGATCATTGAGATGTGGATATTGTAGGTTTGGCACACACTTCTTTCATTTTACCTCCTAGCTCTTTGATCGATGATACTGGTCATATGTCTAGGTGCATTGAGGGGAGCATGAAGTCCCTCGAAAAATCTGCTAAATTCACATATTTGAATGGTTCTTCATCTGAAGGTACCACGTGAACCTATCCCTCATGAACGTATTTGATACATTGATGGAGAATGGAAGGGACACAATGCATTTCTCTTATCCAAGGCCTCCCTAGAAGTATATTGTACTACATAGCACCTTCAATCACATGACACATCACCGAGATGGTCTTCAGTCCCACCTGAATAGGTAAGACTATAGTGTCGATAGTTGAGCATAATGCATCGTTAAAAGCTCTCAACGTGAAGGCAGAAGGTATGATATGCATCTTTGGTAACTTCAGGTATGTCAATGCCTTGGTCATGATTATATTGATTGATGATCCTGTATCAATCAAAACCCACTTGAAAGGTATGTGATTTACACATGCAATGATGTGGAGCGGTGGGTCCACTATGATAGTGGAAACCATCTTGATTTCATGATCATAAAATTGTATGATCGGTTCCTGACACTATTGCACGTGTCCCACAAAGTGTGTGAATGCTTTGAGATCCTAGGACTACACTTCTATGGACCTTAAAATATCCATAAGCATCTCCCTATGCTTGGGAGACTGCTGAATCAGCTCATAAATTGACAACTTCATTGGAGTCATCTGTAGGTTTTGAACTAACCTACTCCTGATTGTCACCACCGGTCTAGTTGGTGGGCCTAGCACATTTTGGGCTAGCCTTGGAGGAGGTACAACTTGGACCCTAATAGGAGCTAGAGGTTGATTTGGTCTTTCATACCTCACATGTCTTGTGATGATGTTGACCATTCTGATGAACCCATGGGTTGGTGGTTCGATGCGTACTTGATTGACTTGGCCAACATTATTCCTTGGTACCTCATGGTTGGGTAGAGGATTTTTGTAAATCCCCATATTCTGATTATCTGGTGCTTGTGGATTGTCCACAAGAAGCGTACCTCTTTCGATCATATTTTGCACTAAATGTTTGAAAGACCAACATACCTCTATGTCATGACCTTTCATTCGATGAAATATGTAATATTGATCATCCTTATATCCCTTAGGCTTGGGTTGATTAGGGTCCAATAATTTGATTTTCGGTAAGTTTATTGCCTTTGCCTCACATAATTGATGGAAAATCGATGTCAACGATTCTGATAATTGAGTGAATATGTGAGGAGGGCATCTTTCTTTGTCCTTACCCTTATGGTTGTTGTTGCGCTACTCATATTGCATAGGAGGAGGTTGGGCTTGATAATTTCATTGTTGTTGCCCCTTATCCCCTTTTTGAAGGTTTAAAACCACCTGATTAACGTGGGCCGGCTTGGCCTATTGTTTCTTAATGCTCTTCTTATTCCATTCCTTCTTATTTCTAAGTTTCAAGTTACCCTCCTATAACTTGATATCCTCTATCACTTTGGCTTGCACCAAAGCCTCTTCAAATGTTTGATATTGTTACAACTGCAACAATAATGAAATATGCTTTGTACAACTTTTCATAAACATCCAAGTTAATTCAGAGGCAAGGATGGAGAATGGTAGCTTTACCATCATCTTTCTCCATCATTTCTTATAATCCATAACTAGCTCATCATCATGTTGCATTAAAGCAGCCAGATCGGATAAGTTCACCTTTTTCTTGATGTCGAAGGAGAAGCATTCAAGAAATGCATCAACTAGTTGCTCAAAGTTAGTGATGTTGTGCCTTTTGAGTTGATTAAACCACTCCCAGGCTGGGCCTGAGAGGGTTGTAATGAAGGTCCATAGGAGCAAGGCATCATTGCTTTCGATATGAAAGCACATGTCTAGAAAACTCATGATGTGCTCCTGAGCATCCTCCTCTCCTTGAAACTTTTCTAGCCTAGGCATCTCAAAATGCTCAAGATAGGCTAGAATAGGCACTGATGGGCATAAAGGTTCATTATGAATCTTATTCAAGGTAGGATTTTGATAAGTCATTCCTTGCTTCTCGATAGCTTTAACATTTTCTGCCAAGGCCTTATAGGCCTACGAAGATAGGAACTCCTCTTCTCTAGATTGCCTTTGAGGCACCTTTGGAGGCAGATTCCTCTTCGATCGAGGTGGAGGACTAGGCTCATCATCCACTTCGAATTGGGAGATTTTAGGATACTCTTGATCTAGTTCATCTCCCACTTCTTCTTCATACTACCTATGCCCATGATGTTTGGATGTGGGATGTCGATCTCTATGTTGGGTCGTATAGAGAGTATGTGTGTCTATATACTTAGGGTGCAACTCGAGCTATGAAGCAGCTCATCTATCAATGTGCTCCCTATACTCACTATGGGGAGGTAAACCGATACTGGCCAATCGGTCCTCCCTCTCAACATGCTCCTTTTGATCAAGGATGTGTTGCTCATGCATGCGCTATTCATATAAGCATTGTCTTATGAACCTTTGCCTCTGAGTGTCCTCATTTTTGAGGTATTCCCACTCTACATGAACATCCTCCAATTGGTCTTGGAGGATCTGACATCTCTGCTCTGACACCAGCTTGTGAGATCTATCTATGTGATCAGTCGTATGAGGCCTCTAGTGTGTGTGCTCTATTCGAGCGGCTTTGTGGGTGTGTCCCCCAATAGACTGATTTGCTATGCTCTTGCCCTTGTCTATGAAGATGATATTTACGTCCAATTATCACCTATACTCTATGCCTGCATGGGATGCAGGGGCATGCATATCATGAGAATGCTTGGAGCATTCTCTAGGTTCTCTGATGGTCCTAATTGTACTTTTGCTATGCACACTCATAGAACGAGAGGGTGCAGGTGAAGGTTTATAACCTAGCTATCCTAAGACTCTATCCAGACCATCTAACTATCTACTATGCCATGGCTCATGAGGTGGCATACCATTAGCTCCCACTTTAGACATGTCTATGGTGATCCTACAAGGTTCACTTCTATTGGGAGTTTGCATGGGCCTACGCTCAGAAGTGGCCCTCTCTACTTACCCTTGAATGGGTGGATCTTGAGCCTATCTATACTCAGATGGTGGGGGCCTTGAGCCTCCCTTAGATACAGGTCGAAGGGGTACCAATCTGGATCCCTCTATGACATACTCTTCAATAGATCTCGTGGATGCACATAGAGTGTGATCATGGTAAATGCTACCATGTTTGGGACCCCCATGCTGGGAAGCCCCATGCTCTAATCTATGTCTCGAGGAGTGTCTAGTACTTCCTCTAACTAGGGTATTCTCAATAGGATCCCCATGCATAGAATTATCCCCTCTAATACTCATCGAACGATATTCGAGAGGATTCTATGGTTGAGGGTCCTACGCATTGTTGTGCAATGGGTGGAGCTTCGACCTTGACCTTGGGTCTATGCCCGGATCGGCCTCTCCATGTTCACACCATGATATTATATTATATTTTATGTAAATTTTAAGGCAAACAAAGTAAACAATGATGATTATCTTCTTTTAAATTTTTATTTGTGAGCCCTAAACTATTTGATGTGTTTTTCAAGTTTGTTGTATCAAAAAGTAACTCTCATCATGTTTTCAAAATGTTGATGATATACTCAATTGTTTAAGGGTTTTCACCTATATACTCGTAGCTCGACAACCTGGCTATGAACTCCAGGTCACGTAATCCCACCTATAATATGTGGTAATGAAGCCCACACACGGTCAGGGAGCACAGGTCCTCCCGGTCCTCACCCAGTTCACCCGTAGTTAGCGATATACCTCTCCTAAGAGAGATACATGTAAATTTTCCATGGGCTATGATGGTTCTTGGATCCAATATTGGTCTAGTAACAAAAGGATCGAGGGAGTTGGGCCAACGGATGGAAATCACTACCACCATCATTGAACCCTACTAGTGGTTGGATGTGACTTCCAACTCACTAGCATTTAAAATGTGTCATGGTGTGTGTGGTTCTTTTTACTTTGCATGAAATAAAAATGCATAAAACAACATTCACATGACTTTCCTACATGCTTTGAAAAAGAACATTTCACTTTAAGAGAATGCATGATTACGCTAGATGATGTTCAGAGAATGCAACTATCTATGAGGAAAATGGCCACTGATTGGGCCTCATACATGCAAACTCTAAACATACAATGTCCTAGACCATTGGAGACTAGGGCGGACTGCAATCAGAGATCCACTATTCCTAGCAATGGCTAGTAGAAAACTAAAAATGAACTAGGATTTTCCATTCTACTTTTCGCTATGTTTTCTAATTAACTACCATCTTGTCATTCTAAAAAAACATAGACAAAAAAGAGAAAAAATGCCTACCTCAGATCCAAGTCCGATGGAGATCTGCTGCTCTTTATTCTATTTTCTCTAACCTGTGTATCGCATCTTAATTTGCCTATTTCTCTACAACTATTAACTATGGTTGTCAACCATGGCTAAGACCTGTCATCACAAAACATAAGTTAGTATTCTATGGCATAAAATGTGGGTTTCCCATCGTGATCACCTTCTGTAGCAATCTAGGATGCATACACCTAAGCTAATAATAACTGAAAATCACATAAAGCATAAAATAATGGACGAATTTGCAAATAACCACAAAGAAGGGCTTCTTTTATTAAATTATGAATCGATTACAAATCCATCCCTCTTAGGGATACCCAATGTGATACAATTATTACAATCATAGAAAATCCCCACGCAAGGGTAGGTGTAATCCAAAGGCTTCCTAGGTTGACACGAACTGCTCCAAGGCAAATGTGGCCTTCTTCTCCATGATTAGAGGTATTTGTTGCTTTGAATGACAAGACCCTATTAACCCTGCATCCAAGAAACAACAAGAAACATATTAAAAGCAAAGGTAGCCTCTCTTGATGAGGCCTTTAATCCAAATCTTGCATAAAAGATGCTATAAGAAACATGAAATCAAGAAAGCATGTAAAGATATGAATCTATGCTAAAACATGGTAAATTTACCATAAAGAATGTAAAGGAGACATAGATTTAGTCATCTAACATCCTAATTAAGCATTGAGAGCATATATGCATGAAAATAATAACACCTAGTCTAGAATTGACTAATACTTGAAAATGAGAGGAATCTACCCTAGATCAATGATTCTAACAGTCTAATGAGAAGATAGAAAATCAATCTATAGTAAATTTACCTAAATGAACAAATAGAAATGTAAACCTACTGCTAAAACTGGCTGAAAAGAGGATTAAACCTTGACCGTGGGTCTATGAAGTGGTTGGCACTGTTAGTCATGGCTGACACATGGTTGAGCCGTGAATGTCCTTGTTCTCCAAATCAGGGCTTGATTCCTCAATTCACTCTGATGAATTGATGTTCAAAGGTCACCTTGATGTCCTCTGATAGATTTGGTGGTTGAATTGCTCAGATTGGTGATGGATTGGGCTCAATTGATTTTCTTGATTTCTCCTAGCCCTCCATAGCCTTCTTGATTCCAAATGCCATGTGATCTCCAAATAGGCAGCAAAAGTGTTCCTCTCAATGGATGCAAGTGAGTATGCAATTTGATAGGGCTTCGTTGCACTTCAACTCGAGATTCTTCTAGACTTCTCCCCAATTTGGAGGGGGGTTTTATAGCACTTGGGAAGGCCTTGTCTTAGCTTCATGGAGAAGCCAAGATCAAGAAGGGGCAGTTGGGGCAGTTGGATGGAAGCTTCTGGAACTTTTTACCCTCTAACCGCTTGGATCTTCAACCAATTGGTCATTGTAACCGATTTTGGGTCGGCCGAGGTCCAACTGATTTTGAAGGCTAGTCACGGCTCTGAGGCGCGACTAGATCTATTAACCATGGGTGTCAGTTGTGACCAACACTGATTAGGCCAAAATGCCTAAATGAGTGGTTAGAACCATTATCTAACCTTGGAATCTATCCAAGATCTTTCATATGGTCTTTGTTGCATAACTTATTATTAAGAAACATGAACCATTCACCAATATGCAGAAATATCAAATCATTCATCCACAATATATTATCCACAATAACAATCCACAAATGAGAGAGAGATAGATAATACCCTTAAGGTAGGGCAACACCAATAATAATCCTTAAGGAAGGAATAACTCCACAAGATCTCCCAAGATGAGAGGCCACTTCGTGGGCACGACGATTACATAAGATTCTTCTTCAATGATATGAATGTTTACAATGACAAATATCTCTTCTTTATATATCCATATTCTTATTCTACTTTGGAGAGCCTACTACTAATATTATATTATATTAAAATATAATATAATATTATAATACAATCAACCTTGGGTTATGTGTGGCCCATGCCAACCCTTATACAATATAATAATATATCCCCATATATCTATTCCTAGGTACCCTACCATGCCACCCTCCTTACAAATGTTTCGTCCTCAAAACATATGAAGAAACCTGATAGTATGATTTGCTAAGCAATGTTAGCAAGTGGTACCAATCTCGCTCATCCATCCATCCAAGTGAAACCCGATGATGTTGGTACGCCATTTTGTTACTTGAGTATCCAAATCTGCTTTGTTGGCTCCATGCTTCTGCTGCTGCATTTTGATAACTTGAATGATGGGTCCACTTGTTCCTTGATGCTGATGAACCATGCTGAAAACCATGATCACTATGTTTTCTTTGCCAAACACTGCCATAGTTGGTGCCCTGCTGATTACATGTAGAATCATAATATTGTTTCCTTGAACCATGCCTCCAATATTGTTTCCGCTCATGGTGGTGTGGATGGCGATATGGTGCAACCTTTACTTGAAGTTCTACCTTCTTTGACTTTTCAACCTTTGGCTTCATTGTTTTAAATTCTTCTACACCTTGTTCTTTCATGTTATCTTTGTTTGGTGTGTCCTTGTGCTCTTCTATCAAATATTCCTTGGACTCTGTTGCTGCTATCGCCTTCATGGATTCTCTTTCCTGTTCTTCAATTTGTTCTTCTACAACCACTTCTTGATTTTCCTTGTATCCTTGCTCCTCAAGCTGAGAAATATCTTGCAATGTTATTTCCACTGAATTAGTTACTGCTACTTCTTTCATGGACTCTGTTGCTACTATCGCCTTCTTGGATTCTGTTTCATGTTCTTCAATTTGTTCTTCTACAACCGCTTCTTGATTTTCCTTGTATCCTTGCTCCTCAAGCTGAGACATATCCTGCAATGTTATCTTCTTTTTTCTATACCATAACTTCATAAACTTCTTTTGCACATTAATGTTAACAGTACCCAAAGAATCTAACCAAGGATAACCAAGAACAATATCCTCCTCATCCATCTCAATAGCATAGAAATCTGAATGTAAAACATATTTATCCATGGTGATCTTCAAATCTTTAAAAATCTGAACATTCTCACCCTCTAGCTGTATGTCCTTAATTTTTGTTGCTTGAACTTGCAATTTCTTAGCCAAAGCAATATTAATAAAATTATATCTGCTACCAGAGTCAATGGAAATAATAACCTGTTCCTTTTGAATGCTTCCATGAACCTGCAAAATAGACTTTTTAGATTTAAACAAATTCCTTTGTCCATTTTCTAATTTATCTTCCACCACAGGTATGGTTTCCTCTGTCTGCATACTGACATCTTTTTTATCTTCCCTAAACTTTTCCTCTTTCGTCTTGAGTAATTTTATTTCTTTTTCATAGTCGTCGATCAAATCCCTTAGGCGATCTACATAATATGGGTCCCATTTACTCAAGAATGCATGCTTCACTTCCTCCAAAGTGTATTCATTATTTGTTTCTTGACAAAAATTTACCCACCACAAAGAAGCTTTCCCTCGAAGAGAGAAACTAAGGTAGTATTTCCAATAAGGATTACTATGATGTTGATAGACAAACTTTTTCCACCATTCCATAGCATCAATATCATCTTCTCCAGAAAAATAGTGGAGTACCATTGTTCATGCCCTAATGCAACTAGGGTTTTTTTTTTTTTTGATAATAAATATCATGCCCTAATGCAAACTAGGGTTTTATGGAAAAAAATATATATATCTTCCCACCAAGTTGAAGCTAAAAATCCCAAATACAACTACATCTGCAATTTTTTTTTTTTTTTTTCCAAACAAAATAAAGTGCAACTTATTTGCTTACCCGAACTAAACAAATTGTCTTTTGAAAAATTCATGACTTGAAAATTCGTCACTTTCCTTGTTCCAGATGGCTGACTTCAAAAGGTCGTATCTCCTTCAATACTGCTCGGATTCCTTCATATGACCACTCATTTTAAATCTCTTCAAATTCTGCACAATTTGATCCAAGAATCGCCTCAATCGGATTAACTGTCGCAAAGATATGGCTTCTGAAAGATGAGGTGTTTTTCCAGAAAAAATCTGTGAAATTCGTCACTATCCTTGTTTCGGATGACTAACTTCAAAAGGTCGTATCTCCCTCAATACTACTCAGATTCCATCATATGACCACTCATTTTAAAGCTCTTCAAATTCTGCACAATCTGATCCAAGAATCGCTTGAATCGGATAAACTTGCGCAGAGATACGGCTCCTGAAAGATGAGATGTTTTTCCAAAAAAAAAAAAATTGCCCTAATTCTAGGGTTTCACACAAAAATCCCCACTTTGCCAAAATCGTTGCTCTGATACCACTTGTTGCATAACTTATTATTAAGAAACATGAACCATTCACCAATATGCAAAAATATCAAATCATTCATCCACAATATATTATCCACAATAACAATCCACAAATGAGAGAGAGATAGATAATACCCTTAAGGTAGGGCAACACCAATAATAATCCTTAAGGAAGGAATAACTCCACAAGATCTCCCAAGATGAGAGGCCACTTCGTGGGCACGACGATTACATAAGATTCTTCTTCAATGATATGAATGTTTACAATGACAAATATCTCTTCTTTATATATCCATATTCTTATTCTACTTTGGAGAGCCTACTACTAATATTATATTATATTAAAATATAATATAATATTATAATACAATCAACCTTGGGTTATGTGTGGCCCATGCCAACCCTTATACAATATAATAATATATCCCCATATATCTATTCCTAGGTACCCTACCAGTCTTCTAACATATCCCATATGAGTAGTCACATTGACATGACGTGTTTTAGGTGTCTAAACTTGCTACCCACTGTTGTAGATGTTGAGGCCTCTCTAGTATCTCCACCTTGTAGCCTCCTATAATATTTAGAGGAAACTCTTACTATTCTTGCCTCCTTGGATCCTATAGAGTTGGTGGCCTCCACCACCAACACAATATGAGTACATGTTTACCTCTACCTCGAGTTTGCATTACCCTATTGTACCCTCTCTATTGTATGGTAAACAATCTCTCTAAAAGTTTATTGCATACCTAGGATCATGACCTAGCACCTCCGTATCAAAACAAGTGGGGAGATACTCTAGGACACAAATCCTTTATACCACTGCATGTACTTGAAAAACACTCCTGCATCATCTACCCTTGTGTCAACATAAGGAGGGTCATCCAAGTTCTCCTTGACCCATTTGGTGAGTTCTAGCTTACCTTAAACCCCTGCTGGATCCTAGTATACCCTTCGATACCAATAGTCCCCTAGGTATAGGATTCCCTACAAGATCCCAAGTTTCCTCAAGACTCTATAAAATTGTAAGACCTCTGGCTCATCCTTCTATGTCATCAACCATCTCATCCTCCTCACCTTGGCTAGCTCCACCCTATCCTCAGCCCATCTAGGGTGAAGGTACCATGGTTACCAGATGATATTTACCTCTTGAAGTTCATCGATCACTTGCCTAGCTAGTGGTAGGTTCCTAGCATAGGCCCTCATGGACCTCTCAAGGGATCTCGACCACCTGTATGTTGTTGGCCTCTCTATGCTGGGTAATGGACCTGGTAGTGCATGTAGTCTCTAAAATTCTATGTGCTCCCAACACCACACATGGAGTAAAGTCATACAAACTAAACCTGTAAACTACTTGTACATGATGTTATACAACATCCTGTACAAATAAGCCAACACATATGGTCACCATGATAACATCACTCCTTGGTCTTGCATATTTCCTACTATTCCTGCTATGGTCCATGAAATATATCTCCTACTAGTATGGTATATCAGTAGTCCTACCACCATACTATAGAGAACATGCATCAGTGGGTCTACCCCATATATGCCCATTAGATCATCGACTGCAATGATGCTCTCTCACACCTGGTGGATCCAACCTCCTGATAATCATTAAAGAGTGGCTGGCCATCCTTGTACCTTGTAAAATAATTCTCCCTTGATGGGAATGTGTAAAATATACCACACATTCTCTAGTGTGACAGTCAGCTCCCCTGTTGGTAACTAAAAGGTGGATGACTTTGGGTACCATATCTTTGCTAGGGCTATCAACAAAGCTCTTTTTGTCTCAATGCAAGGCATCCTCGCTAGGTGTCTAGCCCCACAACCTCTAGCTAAGCCATCTCTATAATCCCCAATGCATCTAGATCTACCTCCAATAAGCCTGCTTACTAATCCCAACTCTCGAATACACCGAGCTGCATCCACAAAAAGAAATAAAAATGTGTTAGTCTCATAAATTTAATAAAATCATAATAAAAATAACAACCAATTAAAATTAAGTATTATGTTAGCTTGCTTGCCTTTCCCTCTTCTTCTTATTTATTTTTTCTTTCTTGTTTTTCCTTTCCTTGTTTTCTTTCTTTCCCTTCCTTCTCTTCAATGAAATCGTACCCCATTTTTTGGGTGCATAATTTTGCCAGAGAAAAATCGTGCCTCTTTTTTAGGATATGTAATTTCACAAAATCACATCTGATTTTCATCGAACGTGATTTCACTGCACGTCGACCAGGGTGAAGTCATGGCCAAGTCATGAGGTTGCACCCCGATCGAGCATGAAAATCATCATCCTCCATGGTGACGTATTTCCTAAATCCCCCCTAAAATCTAGAAAAACATGCAAATTTAAACAAAAATTGGCATAAAAGTGATGGTTTTTGGGTCTATCTATGCTCGGGACACCTCTACATTGGCATCACCTCTCACAATCATTGAACGGTGCAATAGTAGTGCCATCACCATTTTTTCTCAAAGCTCTCTTTTTCTCCCTCACATGGTGAAAATGAATTAGGGTTTTACCCTTTTCACTTTTAACCCTATTTATTTTTACCCTATTTTTCTTTTGTGTCAACATTTTTGAGTTGTTATGAGGAATGTTTCCCTCATAAAACTCGAGGGGCACCCTGGCCTATAGAGGCATTAAAGTCCCTAATGCCTCACTTTACATGTAAAATAAGAAAGTATCCGAAATGACACCGTTTTCACACCATATCTTTCTTCTAAACCATCTACCCCATTTTTTCTTGTTGTTTCTTGTTTGAGTGTGTGTTTACATACCTTATTTGACACATTTATTAGGCCATAAATGCATCAAAGAGGGGGTAAAATGTAGACATGGAAAATTGACCCACTTTAGTGGGCAATCTTCCTTAAACCTTCTAAAAGGCCTCTAATACTTACCCAGGGCATGAGATAGGACCCTTTTCCTTTGTTTCTACCTTTTTCCTCCTCGATGCAAAATAATGCCTATGGGGCATGACTTCATATATGCAAAGTTGCTATCGGCCAAGACAAGGCATGGATTCACATAGGTAAAGTTACAGTCGACCAAGACGTGCGACTTCACCTTTTTAGGGTTTCTTCCACATAAACCCTAATTCTTCTAGTTGGCGTGTTTTGGAATCAACTTTCCTAGGTTTTTTTTGCTCTTTTCGTTGTCAAGCTTGCTATAAAAGTAGGGTTTAATCCCTCATTTAAGAGACACGACTTGATGATTTTTACATGCGATTATTCTTACATGCTCGCATTCATTTTCTATACTTCTTGCTCTTCTACAAGAAAGCTAATTCTTAAATGCAAATTTTATCTTCTGCTACATTGATTTGATTTGTTGTTCGCTCTAGTGGATTAATGTCATAGCTCGAAGGAGAGATTAACTACTTGGAGGTCTTGACCCTTCTACTTTCTTTTGCATAATTCACCAAGTTTTTTATTTGTTTTAAGATATTTGCATTGCATTTCACATTCTATTTCTATTTTTCTCACATCTCACATGAATTTACACTAGGTATTAGTGGGGCACGACCTTGTAGGCATGAACTTAGGGCTTCTTTTCTATAGAGGTAAAATCATGCCCGGTCTAGACGGGGCATGAATTTACCTTCTACTTTGTCATACCTACTCTCTAAGGAGTGTGACTTCACCCAGAGTCAATATGGGGGTAATTTCATATTTTTGACTACATGATAACATTTTAGACTACATTTTGACCATATCTACATATTCTATTTTCTTTTTATATTCTACTGCAGTATTTTTTTATGATTAATATCAAAAGATCAATTTCTACTTCTACTTTTAAGGGTCATCTATAAGGAGCTAGGGGGCTTGACTGTTGTGCCTCCAAGCATTATTGTACAATGACCTAAACAGCTCCCCTAACACTAATTCTATTTTCAAGTGTTTCTTAAGTTGTCTTACAGGTATAGGTATTGTTGATATCATTGGAAAAGAGGACAAAATCTTAGATAAACCACCAATTAAGATAAGTGTTCCTATTAAATATAGGTTGTTTGCTGAGTGCTCGTAATTATGTTTCAAGCCCTAGATCTAATTTTATAGAAATATATTTAATTAAGTTCTAGGTATTTAAAATATAACAACATATAGTACGCATCTAGGGTTAATTATATTTGTGCATTCTTTCTTGAGCCTTTTCTTAAAGATTTTTTACTTAAAAACATAGGTTAGAAAGCATTCAAAGAAAGAATCATTCTAGGGTTAGCTCTTGTATTCCTGTATTCTATATTTCTACATTGTCCTTTATCTTTCATAGCATAGATCTAGAAAGGCCAAACTCAGGTGATTGATTTAAATTGAACACATCAAACATTATTGAAAACCAAAGGACTTGGAGTGAGTCCTTAAATTGTTCCTAGTGAACCCTTCCCCCATCCTTCACACCTGAGTGTAGAGAACAACACAACCCCTATGGTTCATCCCATAAGTCTTTCTATATTTGTAGATCCAACCTTTTGAGAATTGTATGCGGTAGGGTAGTTTTCCCCCTCTACACAAATTGCAGTAAGTGGTCTCTTTGAATCTCATACATAATTTGTTGATAATACTTTTCTTTTGGATCATCCCTCAATCAATGAGGCCATGGATTAAATCAATCATAACATGCTATGAGGGGGCTATTGAATAGTAGGTTAATACTACACAATCCAAGATCTTTTTATTAAAATTACCCCATATTTACAAAGGATTATTATGGATATTTTAGGGTATAAAACTAGAAAAATTTCCATTAATATATTTGGCTATTCCTTTGTCTCATAAAAGAAAGAAGGAGATTTGAGACTCAATTTTGGGTAGAATGAAATCTTGTTTGGTAGGTTGGAAATGTAAGTTATTAATAATGGGTAGAAGGCTATAACTCATAGAGAATACATTGAAATTTTTCCCTATAAATGATGTCACTTTTAAGTTTTCTAATAGATATAACATTTAAATTTAAAAAAATTCAAAGAGTTATTTTGGGAAAGGATGTATAAAAAAAATTAGGTTTCATCTTTGTAACTATGATAGGGTTTGCAAAGGAAAGAATATTTGAGGGATATGCTTAGGAAAATTTAAATTTATGAGTTTGGCAATGGGGAAAAACTTGGTTGGAGATTATTCAAAGATCAAGGAAAGAATTTGGCTAAATTTTTACTCCATTAATATATTAGGTTATCTTGATGCAATGAAGTTATTCAGGAAAAACCCTATCTAAAGGATTGCCAATATGAAACTTTATATCAAATAGTTTGTAGATCAAAAACATATTAGATGGTTAGTCAATGAATGTGATTCTACAAAAAAATGGTCTAGTGCTTAGATTAAGCCTTATCTTCTTATTTTTTATTCAAAGTGTCAACTACTAGTTTGGGTAAGTTTGGCTTGTAAAAGTCCAAAGATCAAAGATTATATTAATGTAACCAATAGATCCAAATAATCAATTTCTACTACTAACCTAGTTAAATGAAAGGAACTCAAAGAAATATTAGATGATTTTTAAAAGATGTTTTAGTAGTTCTATTTGCTTATTTTTACATGGAAGGATGAGTTGGTTTGGAATCTATTAGAAGATGGTGGATTCATATTCAAGTTGGGATATGAGGATCTATAGCAATTAGAATTTTCTAATCCTAATAATTTTTCTTGGAAGAATGTTTGTTCACTAGAGGTTCTCCCTAAAGACTCAACATCATATGGAGCCTCAACTATATAAAGACTAATGAACTTCTTCTAAGGATAAAAATTGTAATTGAAAAAGGATAAATATATATTTCAATTAAGAGAATTAAAATATTATCGTTAGCATTCTTATTGACAATGGGTGTGGTATTAGATAAAAAATAACATTATTGTTGATGTTCATCAACTATTATTGAATACAATCTCTTGGAAATATGAACATATCTATAGAGAAGGAAATTGAGTAGCAGATAATTTACAATTTAGTCATAATTGTAGTTATGATATTTGTCTTAGAAAAATTTAAAATTTAGAAATGACCGGTTGATGATATTTTACCTCTTAATGAATAATATCAAGGAGCTAAGTGCAAAAATATAATAATCAAAGGAAAATAAAAAATATTTTATAAAAATAAAACTAATTATATATTTAATAGAAAAAAGGTTGAATATGATTTAATTAACCTAAAAGCAAATGTAATATATTATTTTTAAAATTTTAATGAGAATGAACAATACAACCCCTACATAGCCTATTAAGAAATTAATGATATCAAATGTATAATAAACATTGTTCATATTATTTATGACCTTTTTATTTGTTGTGAGATAATATATATATATATATATATATATATATATATATATATATATATATATAAAGTTTGATTTGAAAAAATCTTTTGATAGGGTAAGATGGATGTACATAAGGATTATATTAATTCATATTGGTTGTAGTGTTGGACATTTTGAGTCCCTAAGTCAAAGTTGTCATTGATGTCACCATTGATTCCACCAAAAGGAGTCATCATTAATTCCAAAAATTTTAGAAGGAAATAAATACGACAAAGATGGTCATTTGATATTAAGCAAGAAGGCAAAAATTCGAGTGAAACAATGCAAAAGACAGAAGTTAAAAAGGAATGATAATATTTATTTTATAAATTATTTAAATTCAAGATGAATTTAAATTTTATAAATAAATATTAAAAGGAACTTTATCAAAGGTGAAATATTATAATGGTTAGAAGTGCCATGGTGAAAACCCAAATAAAATATTTGTAATTTTTATTACAATATTTTATATTGCAAAAGTGGGTTTACAAAGTCTAAAAATATTTTAATAAACCCAAAGGTTGGGTTAAAGGTTGAAGACCAAAGCATATTTTAAATAAATTCAAAGGTTGGATTTAAACAAGGCAAATCTTATTTTTGCCGACGTCATAGAAGACAAGGGAAGCATCGACATTTTTAATATAATGAGAATGCATATTAATACCATGCCAAATTTAAGTTTTGAATTACCCTTGCTTGATTTGAAAGAGAAGTGCATCGAATTTAATGCAGAGCTCATGATAGTGTTGTGCAAATTTTGTGGTTTGACTTGATGGTGAAAGGGACAAAATCAAGTGCAATGATTGTTTGAAAGCCAACAAGGCACTTTTGCCTAGTGGCAAGTGGGCTGCAAGTGTACATTTTGGTGTGCATAGTGGTTAGTGTTCGAATCCCACAGAAGCTTTTGGTGGATGCATTGAAGGCGCAAATCATATGCGCATACATTTTTGCAAGGCTAGGAAGGAGTATTGAAGCACGTGGTGCTTCTTCCTTCCCAACGAGCTTGTAAGTTCGTGTGGTGTTTGCGCCGTGAGCAAGACGTTGTGAGGGCTGCGTTGAGAGTTCAAAACTCTCCAAAGGCAAAGGTACATTTTTAATGTTTTATTTTATTAATGCCTAAGTTGGAGGTATAAGGTATTTGGTGGTTGAAGTATTTGCATTGTGATAAAGGTTGGTAGTTGAGAAATATTATTAGGAGATATAAGGGAATTTTGTTTTTATTTTCAAGTCTTAAGTTTTGCTATTGTGGAATATTGAAAGGTTAAGACTTTGTGAGTTATATGTTATATCCAATAAAGGCTTTTATGATTATTTTGAGGATATTGCTTATTGTTTAAGTTGGAGTGATAAGGTGTAATTGTCATATTATTTTTGTGATATAAAACTATCCTCTAACCCTTATTGAGTTTGTCAAAGAATTAATTGTGAGTGTGGCAGATTTGTAAGGACAAATACTCTTTAAGAAAAGGTATGGAATTTTTTTTTCTTTGTTGAGTTAGATGGTTGGCTTGATTGAAAATTAATTTTGGAGTGAAAAATATTTGATTAGGGTTTCCTTTTCAAAAGTGATTGAGTTAATTCTTCAAGGTTTTCTAGATTGTGAGTTGTGATTAAACCTTGTTTGATAAGCATTATTTTTAGACCATTGGTTGAGTGAAGTACTTTGAGTTTATGCTTCAAGGTTTTCTAAATTGAGAGTTGTGATTAAAACCTTGTCTTATTAGCATTGTTTTTGAAACCAATGGGCGATGCAAAGAATTAAAACTTGAGTTAGAAAAGAACGTGAGTATCATTGTTATGTGAGATTTGTTATTGAGCATTGTTGGAAACATTTTGAGTTTGATGATACATACTTGAACTAGGGTTTGTGATAAAGGGTTGTTCCTTGAGGTGATTGGTTGAGTAGAGTTGATTAAGCCTAGTCAAGTGAATGCATGAAGTGGTTGTTCAAGTTCCATGAAACAAAATATTCTATATTCTGATTGAGTTGAGATTGAGCCTTGAGAATAGAACATATTGAGTCTCTAACAATTCTCTTTATGCTTCTATGATATTGAGTTGAGATTGAGCATTGAGTATAGAACATATTGAATCTCTAAC
Source organism: Wollemia nobilis (assembly GCA_028583015.1). Classification (NCBI taxonomy): domain Eukaryota; kingdom Viridiplantae; phylum Streptophyta; class Pinopsida; order Araucariales; family Araucariaceae; genus Wollemia; species Wollemia nobilis. Next base: position 8,505,023 of record JAQPPZ010016348.1, read on the forward strand.
AATTCACTTTATGCTTCTATGAGATTGATTTGAGTTGAGATTGAGCTTTGAGAATAGAACATATTGATTCTCTAACAATTCTCTTTAAGCTTCTATGAGATTGATTTGAGAAAGTGATTGAGCATTGAGTATAGGACATATTGAGTCTCTAACAATTCTCTTTATGATTCTATGAGATTGAACAAGTTCTGTATGGACTTGTTAAGCTGATTTGAGGTAAGTCTTTGAGAAGGCTTGTGGACTGATTTTATGTGAGCTTTTGTGGAAGCTTGCAATGCATATTTGAGCAAGTCCTAGAGAGGACTTATTGAGCAGATTTGGACAAGTTCTGAGTGAGCTTGTTGAGCATATTTGGAAAAGTTCTAAATGATCTTGTTGAGCAGATTTAGAAAAGTTATGAGTGAGCTTGTTGAGTATATTTGGATAAGTTTTGAGTAAGCTTGTTGAGAATATTTAGACAAGTTATGAGTGAGCTTGTTGAGTAGATTTAGATAGGTTTTGAGTGGACCTATTGAGCATATTTAAGTAGGTTTTGAGTGGACTTGTTAAACAGATTTGAGTAGGTTCTAAGTGGACCTGTCGATCAGATTTGAGTAGGTTCTAAGTGGACATGTTGAGCATATTTGAGCAGGTTCTGAGTGGAATTGTTGAGCAGATTTGAGCAAGTTTTGAGTGGACCTGTTGAGAAGATTTGAGCAGGTTCTGAGTGGACCTGTTGAGTAGATTTGAGCAGGTTCTGAGTGGACCTGTTGAGAAGATTTGAGTAGGTTCTAAGTGGACCTATTGAGTAGATTTGAGTAGGTTTTGAGTGGGCCTATTGAGAAAATTTGAGCAGTATCTGAGTGGACCTATTAAGAAAATTTGAGAAGGTTTTGAGTGAACCTATTGAGCAGAGCTTTGGAGGTGATAGAGCAGAGAGGATAGAGACTCTAGTGGATAGATATCCATCAGCCAAGACATTGAGGATAGGTATTTTGAGTGAGGACAAGAGTATTCAAGTGGAGAGAGATCCATAGTTAGTGTAGTGGAGGTAGTCTTCTAGAAGATCACCAGCTAGAGCATAGGAGAAGGAATTCTCCTGTGGATAGAAATCCACAAACCATATTTAGGGGATCAAAATATCCTTTTTACTAAGGTCCATAAACATTGTAATAGGGAAATGATTCCCATGAGATTATTTGAGAAATATTTATAAGAAATATTTTCTCCGTGGAGGTAGCCATATTTGGGTGAACCACGTTAAATATGTGTCTCTATTGTGTGTGATGATTTATGCATTGCTTTAATTATTGCTATTGATATTGCCATTGATTATATTGATTAATATTATTTGGGAAAGAAAATTAAAAAGTGGTCTTATACTATTCACCCTCCCTCTCAGTATAAGCTTGTGTTATTCATGTAGTGGTTCCTTTGTAAATTTGGTAATGGGATGTATTAATTATTATTATTTTATTGTATTAATTAATGTTTTAGCTGCTAGATTCTTGAAGCCTTCTATAGGGTTGATACAAGGATGCCCCCTATAACCCTTATTATTTTTACTTGTGGTTGAAGGATTAAGCAGAATGGTTAAGGAAAAAAATACTTGGCATGATCAAAGACATTAAATTAGAAAACTCTTTGGATGAGATTAAATTACTATTTGTAGATAGCATACTCCAATTGTGAAATGGAACCTTAAGATAAGCACTAAAATATAAGGATTTGTTAAATCTATATTGTGCTACCACAGGAATGGAAATAAACCTCCAAAATATAAATATAGCTTTTAACAGACTACAACTAGGACAAGAAGAAGCAATGGTAAGGATTTTTGACTTCAATCTAATTGAGTTTGGAAAAGATCTAAAATATATAGGGTTTATAATAAAGCCAAATAATTATGGATACCAAGATTAGATTTGGTTATAAACTAAAGTGGAAAAAAGGATAACTTCATGGTGGAATAAATGGTTATCATTGGGAGGTTTTCAACACTAGTTAAATAAAGTAAATGACCCAAAAATGAAGAGCACCAAAGTGCAACAAAAATGTAGCTTTTACAACAAAGTGTAGAAATTATAGAAGTGCATGACAGTATAAATTTGAGAGACCAAAAGTTCTCAAAAATTCATAAACTTTTGGAAGTGAATTCTACACAATAAGACCTTTCCAATGATGTATACCATGCAAAAAATAGAGTTGTAAACAAAAGTTATGAGCTTTAAAAAATGACTGCATGTTTTTCACAAAATGAATGGAATATAATATTGTTTTTCATTTCAAACAAACTCAAAAGTATTACAAATATTTTTACATAATATCCTATAGCTATATTACTCTATTATGCATTTACGAGAGAGAAATTGATGTTTCAACACTTCATTTCACATTGTAAGAAGTCCAAAAATTATGGTGGCTTTTCAAGGCCTATAGAAACTTTTGGGATTCTTCAAATTTATGGGAGAAATTTTGGTTTTATCTTCTTAGTAAGCATCAATATCCAAAATACTCCTTGATTCTGAGTGTTGAGACAAGTTTATCTCTCAATCTCAAACAAAGTTATTTATTGACACCTTTGGTAAACATGTCTGCAAGTTGTTTGGTGCTATAGTATTTTAAATCTACAACCTTCCTTTTGAACATGTCTCTTATGAAATGAACCTTTAAATCAATATGTTTAGTTTTACTATGATGAATTTTTTTTTTTGCAATCTTTATTACACTTGTTTTATCACTAAAAAATATTATTGGACTATTTTGAACTTCACCAATATCTTCAAATATCTCTCTCAACCAAAGTGCTTATGTACTTGCTACAATAGCTACAACATATTTTGCCTCTGTAGAAAATAAATCAGCAATGCTTTGCTTCTTTGAGCTACATGTTATCACTCATAAACCAAGTGAATTTGTTTTTACAGAAGTTAATTTTCTATCATCCAAGCCACTTCCCCAATCTGATTCACTGTATCCAAAAAGCTCCATTTTGTTGTTAGTATCATAATCTATGCCAAAATTCAAGGTTCCTTTGACATACCTCAAGATTACATTGGATGCTCTCATGTGGTTTTGTGAAGGTTCATCCATTTACCTTGATACAAGTAAAACTACAAATGCAATATCAGGTCTTGTTGTAGTAAGGAACATTAGATCCCAACAATACTTCTAAATAATTTTTCATCATCTTTCTTTTCTCCATCCTCTATACACAACACTTCTCCATGTGCCATAGGTGTCCAAATTGGTTTGCAATTTTCCTTGCCATATTTCTTCAATATATCTTTTGCATATTTTGATTGACAAATGTAAATTTTTCCATCACCTTCATGAATTTCCACACCAAGAAATTATTGCATCAGTCCTAAATCTTTCATATCAAATTACTTCATCATAACATGCTTAACACCATTCATCATATTTGAACTACTTTCCATGTAGATGAAATCTCAACATATAAGCACACAAGAAGAATATCATCACCTTCATTATTGATAGAGTATGGGATCATCCTTACTTTTCTTGAAACCATAATCTTGGAAGTACCCATTGATTCTTGAGTACAATGATATAGGTGCTTGCTTTAATCCATATAGTGCTTTCTTCAATTTGTAAACATGGTTTTCCTTTCCTTCCATTTTAAAACCTTGAGGTTGCTGAAAATAAACCTCCTCATCTAGATAACCATTCAAGAATACACTTTTCACATCCATGTGATAAAATTTCAACTATTTATTAGCTGTCAGTGAAAGGGCCATCCAGATTATCTCTTGTATTTAAATAGAGGTAAAAATTTCTTCATAATCTAAACCATATATTTGAGTGAATCCTTTTGCAAAAAACCTTGATTTGTATATTTCTATGCTTCCATCACTGTTAAAATTTATTTTCTAGACCCACTTGGATCCAATAATATTTTCATCCTTGGAGAATTCTACAAGCGCCATTTTTTCAATGGACTCAATTTCTTCTTTCATTGCTTGCACTCAAACATCATTAGTACAAGCATCGTCATAACATGAAGGTTCAAAATAAGCTTTATAAAATAGAGCATAATTCACCAACTCACCTTTTGGTTCTTCTTCATCATCACCATACATTTGGATCTTCTCCAATATTGAAACAACTTGATCCAACTCTTGCAATTGACTTCTAGTTAACCTTATTTAAAAATTATTGTCCTTTAGTTTACTTTATGGATGTGATTTGAGTATTCTCTTTCCTTTATTTGTATTCTTTGTGGGACTTGTAGATGAGTTGCTTGTGCTTGAATTTGGTGTAGTCTCCTTTGAATTTGTTGATGGGCTTCTAGGTGGGCTTGGAGGAGTAGAGGAAATAGTTGAAGGTTATCCCACAACTGTATTACCTTATTCAACTTCAAATATTCTATTTGAAATTTTTTTTGACTGTATACTACCCATTTATCAAAAATCACATCTCTAGAGACTCCAAAATTGTTATTTTTTGGATTATACAGTCTATATGCCTTACTTGTTTCAGAATATACCACAAGAATTCATGGCTTACTCTTGGGGTCCAACTTATTTCTCACTTCATCATTAAAATGTGTATATGCAAGAAAACCAAAAACTCTCAAATGACCTAAAGTGGATTTTGTGTCATATCATGCTTCATGTGGAGTCTTCTTATGTAGTGCTCTTGTGGAGCATCTATTGAGAATGTACGCTGTTGTATCAACTGCATAAGACCAATAAGAATTGCTCAAACCTTTTATCTTCAACATGCTTTTTGTCATTTCTACAATTGTTCTATTTTAACTAACCCATTTTGTTGTGGTGTATTGGTGATAGAGAGTCACCTCTTGATGTCATATTGTTTACAAAAATAATTGAAATCATTTGAAAAGAATCTCCTCCATGGTCAATTATCAAACACTTTATTTTATATCCACTTTCATTCTTAACCAATGCTTTGAAATTCTTGAATATGCTAAAATATTCATACTTATATTTCAAGAATAAACACCTAACACTTCCTTGAAAAATCATCAATGAATGTGAGAAAATATGAAGACTTACCCAAAGTTTGTGTTTGCATAGGTTCACAAATATCAAAATGTAAAAGTTGGAGTGGGTATGAGGCCTGTCATGCTTTTTATTTTGGAAATTTCTACCTTACATGCTTTCCAATCATAAAGCACAACATTAGGTAGTCTATTTAATATCTTGTGAAGACAAAGTTTCTAGAATTTTAAAATTTAAGTGTTCAAATTTGATATTCCAAATCCAATTATTATATTCAAGTGCCATGTTCATAATCCTTTTTCATCTAAAATTCAAAGGAAACAATTCAATTATTTATCATAAGAACAATGGTGACCATACAGTTCCTATTATTCTTATCATAAATGATACATTCAATATTATCAAACACAACTTTATATTTTTTTCTACAAGTTGTTCAACAGTCAATAAATTGTTCTTCAAATTAGGAGCATAGTAGATATCATTAATTTTGTGTACCTTCTTTAGGGCCAACCTCCATGGTGCCTTTTACATCCAGATCCAAAACATTATTTTTTCCAAGAATGATCTTGGTACAACCAAATCTAGATACCAAACGTCTTGATATTTTTCACCCACTTGTTAAAAGCAAATTAACTTGTGCAACTTCATCCTCACATACATAGTGGACTCTTCTATCTCCATTTGTGGTCTTCAATCTACAATATCATGCAATGTGGATTATTTTATGATAATAGTAGCATTCAACTCATTTGATTAGCCCTTCCATGTTCTCTTATAGCAACAACAACTCCTCTTCCTCTTCCTCCTCAACCTTGTGAGTATTTATGATTTCTTCCTCTTCCATATTTACTTGTGCTTGGACTAGCTTCATCATTCTCAAAAAGTTTCAATTTATAATTAAAAACATTCTCCTAATTTTATTTATTGGTTTCCCTTGGTCTTTCCTTGTGTGACATAAGAGAAATAACTAGACAATCAAATTCAAGTGTAGAAAAATCTTACTCCTAAAAATTTATTGCAACATGATTCCATTTATAGGTAAGATATCTCAATACTCTCTTCACAACTACCTCCTTTTTTAATATCTCTCTAAGTACGGCCATGTTCTTCACGACATCCTTCACTATAACACAATAATCACCCACACTTTCAACCTCATTCATATGCAAATTCTCTTTCTTCATGGTTTGCAACTTAACCATTCTCACTAAGTCACTTCATTGGTAAGCCTCTTGAAGAGACTTTAAAGCCTCCTTGGTTGATGTAGCAATAACAATACATGGAAATAAACTCTTGTCAAGAGTAGACTGAATATGGTAAAGGGCTAATGAATTCTTCTTCTTTGTTTCCCTTTTTGCTATCTTACCATTTTCTTATAAGGCATTTCAACTAGGTGGTTCTTCATAAGCACTCTTCACTACTTCCTAAATATAATTTTATTAATAATGTTCACATATTTATTATCCAATAATCATAATATTACCTATTAAATTCTATAATAGGTAATGAGTTGTTGAAGTTGGCCATTAGATTCAAGCAACAAAAAATGCAATTTTTCTTAAATGAACTTGTCTAAGAACTTGATCAAATGTTAGACTGAACATGAACTTGTGCTCAATCATACCAAAAAAACAACCAATATTTGATACCAAATTAAGTAAATGGCCCAAAAATGAAGAACACTAAAGTGCAACAAAAAACATAGCAGTTACAACAAAGTGACCAAATTGCAGTAGCACATGATAGTCTAAATTTTAGGGACCAAAAGTATTAAAAATTTGATGAAATTTTGGGAGTGAGTTCTAAACAAGAAGAAATTTCCAATGGTGTATCACATGTAAAAAATAGAGCTGTAAAACAAAAGTTATGATATCCAAAATTTGACTACAGGTTTCAATAAACAAGGACAACAAACATTTTTTTCATAAAATGAATGGAATAGAATGTTGTTTGTCATTAAAAATGAAATCAAAAGTATTAAAAATATTTCTCCATAATATCGTACAACTCTATTACTCTATTGTACATTTACCAAAGAGAAAATAATGTTATTGTAGACACCAAATTGCAGCCATTAATCCTCCATCCTAACCATCCCACCACCCACTTGGTCCACCATAAAACCTTTCCCACCTTCAAAAGGTCCACTTTACACCTTTCCCGCATTCAAAAGGTCCACTTTAGCCCTTTCTCACCATTTTCTAACCCAATTGGGATTATTTTAATATTATTTTATATTTAATATAATATTTTATATTATATTATAATATATTTATTATAAAATATATATTTATAAACTCAATTAACCAACAGTCTGATCCAATCTAATCTCCACCATCCATATTCATTAATCCATGCCACATCTAAAAAGTAATATCAACCTTAGGATCTAATTTAATCTTAGCCACACGATCAAAAGTGTAAGGATAAAACCCTAAGAAAATCCTATGTTGGATTATAAATAAGGGAATTTGCAAATGCTCAAACCCTGAAACTTGAATATTAGAATTTGCATCTTGAAGAGGTCATTGGCAAAGCCATAGCGAAGTAGGAGATAGAGCCCTAAAAATACAAATCCCTAGCTAACCAATACAACTTCTGCTATTCCAGCCATCCTCCACATCCATTCCCTCACCATTTTCTATCGCCTCCATCATTTCCCATCCACTGCATCCCTCCCATCGTCATGATATGCTTCTGCAAATTTTACCCTCACTTGCAGGCACCCTCCCGAGCTTGCGAAGCTCACTGCAGAGCCTGTGAAGCGCTCACCAGAGCCTACTATATTTTGTAGGTGCTCTCCATAGCCTGTTGTATCCTGTAAGTGCACACTAGAGCCTACGAAGCTCGTACCAGAGCTTTCTAAGTGCATGTTTGAGCCTGCTATTACCATAGAAACATGATTCAGAGTCTACTGCATCACGCCATCTACTATTAGAACTACAAAAATAAAAAAAAGATATCATCACAAGCAAGGTATATCATTATTATTTTTATTTGGTTACATGATATGTATATTTAGCATGCCATTTGATCTATTTTTGGTTAGGGTTTATTGATATCTGAGGGTCTCACACTATGGAGCCCTCATAGGTGTTATTAACCTCTTTCTTTGTTTGTGTGCATGCAGGTCTATAGATTCTATTTATTTTTGAATGACTATTGAAGCTAGAGTGGTCCGACATCGGATACATAAAGCCCACTCATTTTGTTGGAAGCGAGGACACACTATTTGAAGACACTTCATTGTTGTAGCTAGGGTTTTGAAGAACCCTAGTGTATTGTAAATCTTTGTATCAAAGGCTCACTAAGTATATATTGTATCAAAAGGAGTTTATTAGCTCCCCCTTGTTTATTGAATAAATTTATCTATTTGTGCAATCTTGTGTTTCCTTGGGTTATTTGATTTATTTATTATTTAAGTGTCGTGTTCTTGTCTTCACAGTTATAACACTTTATTTCACATTCTAGAAATTTCGACAATCATGGTAACTCTTCAAGGCCTGTAGAAACTTTTGGGCCTCTTCAAATTTGTGGAATAACTTTTGTTTTTCTATTTATTAGTCATCATAAATCTACAACATAATCCATCTTGATGCTGAGTGGTGAGACACGTTTATCTCTCAAACTAAAAAAATATTCTTTATTGACACCTTTGGTAAACATGTCTGCAAGCTATTGTTTCATTCTATAATATTTCAAATCTACAAACTTATTTTATAACATTTATATTATGAAATGAAACTTTAAATCAATATTTTTAGTTTTACTATGATGAATTGGATTTTTACAATCTAGATTGCACTTGTGTTATCACAAAAAATTGTTGTTCGATTGTTTTAAACTTCACCAATATCTTGAAGTATCTCTCTCATCCAAAGTGTTTGTGTACTTCAAACAGTAGCTATAACATATTATACCTCTATAGAAGATAAATAAACAATACTTTATTTCTTTGAGCTCCATGTTATCACTCCTAAACCAAGTGAAAAACAATTTCCAAAAGTTGATTTTCTATCATCCAAGCAACTTTCCCAATCCGAGTCATTGTATCCAACAAGCTCCATTTGGTTGTTAGCATCATAGTGTATACCAAAATTCAAAGTTACTTTGACATACATCAATATTCTCTTGGATTCTCTCATGTGGTTTTGTGATGTTTCATCCATGTACCTTGATACAAGTGAAACTACAATATCAGGTCTTGTTGTAGTAAGGAACATTAAGCTCCCAACAATGCTTCTAAATAATTTTTTATTAGCTTTCTATTCCACAACATATCTACACAACACTTCTCCATGTGTCATAGGTGTGTAAAATGCTTTGTAATTTTCCATACCATATTTATTCAACATATATTTTCCATATTTTAATTGAAAAATATTTTTTTTTCCATCACCTTGATATACTTCCACACCAAGAAAGTATTGCATTAGTCCTAAATATTTCATATCAAATTCCTTCATCATAGCATTCTTAAAATCATTCACCATATTTGAATTACTTCCCATTTAGATCAAATCATAAACATATAGATACACAATAAAAATATAATGACCTTCATTCTTGAAATAGAGTGTGGGATCATTCTTACTTTTCTTGAAACCATAATCTTGGAAGTACCCATCAATTCTTGAGTACCATGCTCTAGTTGCTTGCGTCAGTCCATACAGTTCTTTATTCAATTTGTAAATATGGTTTTCCTTTTCTTCCACTTCATATCCTTGAGGTTGCTAAACATAAAACTTCTCATCTAGATAACCATTCAAGAATATACTTTTGTCAATGAAAGAGCCATACAAATTATCTCTTGTCTTGCAACAAGAGAAAATATCTCTTCATAATCTAAACCATATCTTTGAGTGAATCCTTTTGCAACCAACCTTGCTTTTTATATTTCTATGCTTCCATCATCATTAAAATTTATTTTCTAGACACACTTGGATCTAATAGTATTTTTGTTCTTGGGAAATTCCACAAGTTTCCAAGCATTATTTTTTAAATGGACTTAATTTATTCTTTCATTGCTTGCACTCAAACTTCATTAGTACAAGCATCTTCATAACATGAAGGTTCCAAATCAACTTCAAAAAATAGAGCATACTAGCTCACCTTTTGGTTCTTCTTCATCATCACCTACATTTGGAGCTTCTCCAATCTAGATATAACTTAGTCCAACTCTTGCAATTGGCTTCTTGTTAACCTCCTTTGAAAGTTCTTGTCCTTCAGTTGGTTGGATGGATGTGCTTTGAGTATTCTCTTTCCTTTGTTTGTATTCTTGGTAAAAATTGTATATGAGTTGCTTGTGATTGAACTTGGTGTAATATCCTTTGAATTTGTTGATGGGATGCTAGGTGGGCTTGGAGGAGTAGAGAAAACATTTGAAGGTTGTCCCCCAACTGCATTATCTTCTTCAACATTAAATATTTTATTTTATGATTTTTTATGACTGTATACTACCCCTTCATCAAAAATGATATCTCTAGAGACTAAAAACTTTTGAGTTTTTGAATTATATAGTCTATATGCCTTGTTTCATAATATCCCACAAGAATACATGATTTAATATTAGAGTTCAACTTTTTTCTTCCTTTATTATTCACATGTGTATATGCAAGACAACCAAAAAATATCAAATAACCTTGTATCGCTACAATTATTTTGCACCCCTACCTTCAGGCTATTGGATCCGTGCCCGGAAGGAGGATGGGAAAAGGATGGTGCGGTTCCTCGGACGAGAGGACTTTGCGAAGGTCCCGCCTCTCAAGGGAGGTGCATTTTGGTGATTTTTCGACGGATGGTGGGTTCACCAGGAAACATTTGACGGCAGTTTCCACGCCTAGGTTTTGGGAATGTGTTTTGATGAGTTCGTTTTATTTTTAAACATTCATCCTAGGTTTGGCCGAATGATTCTAACTTAAACTACATGAAAATGCAATTTAAATGCATACAACAAACAGAAAGGAAAACAGAAACAGAGAATTTTTAGGAGGCCAATGAAGATTACCTGATCTAGAAGTCTGATGGAGTTTCTGAAGCTTGAAGCAGTCTAGATCGTCTACAATTCAACAGAATCGCCTTCAATTTGATAAAATCGTCTAAACTGACAGGATCATCTGTAATATGACGAATTCGTCAGATGAATTCATCAGAGACCTGCAAAACAGCAAACAGATGCGAAATACAAGAAATTCTATTTTGCAAACAGGGGCAAACTATGTGAAACAGTAATATGAGTGTTGAATAATATACAAGAACAAAAGTAAATGCAAATAACTGTGTTTAGATAGCAGAATATGATCTTAATATGCAAACTAGACAAAATGGGTGAACTCCAAATGCAATATAGTATAAAAACTGAATAAACAATCTAATTTATAGCATAAAATGATAGATAAAAGAGACAGAAGAGCAAACTCCAGGCACTGATTGCCTCGATGTGTGCTTGCGATCGAAATCGTCTCGCATCAGTACGAGATCGTCCCGAATTTGACGAGATCGCCTCCGATCTTGACAGGTTCGTCGGCTGCGATAGGTACTGGCTCCGACTGAAAACCAGTGGTGTACCTACAATGAAATGACTATAGGACTAATGCAAAATATGAATTACGATGTTTTTAGAGCATAAGGGTTCAATTTGCATAAAAATTCAGCCAGGGGTTGGGGAGGGAAAAGTCTTAGAGTTAAATAGGCATAGGATAGTTGTTGGGAGGTTGGAGATCATCCCAATTTGGGAGATCTCCAACGGGGGAAGGGTCCCAACGGCGTAGACACGCTTCTGCCCGAATTGGAGACCCGTTGGAACGGATTCCAACTATGAAAATTTAGTTTTGCGACGAAATCGTCTGGACGTTCTAGTCTAGACGAAATCATCAAATGCAGGGCGATATCGTCTGATCGGAGACGATATCGTCAAACGATCAAAAAAACTGCTAAAAATGGCACGAAAAAGGAGGAAACGGGTTTCTCGACGGTTAACGGGCGGTTTGGGAGGTTAAATTTGAATTTAAATTTATTTACTAAGGTGAATGTAATTATTCCAATTTGACTGCGCCAATTTTAGGGTGCTACATTTTGCCCCCTCTTTAGAGAATTTTCCGAAGAAAATACGTTAAAGATGAGTTCTTCTCGATCTACGAGAAAGCAAAAAATTATTCCCATTTTTAGGCGACGATTCTTGGTCGAATCGTACGACAACTTACTATGGTGCCCCCTCCGTGTTATTACCCAAATCGAACGTTTGCGGTAAAAACACGAAAAAGCAAAAATTATTGTTGAATTATTTTGAATAAAATTAAGAAAAATAGGGTAAAACCCTAATTCATTATTCTTGTTCATTTTACTATTTTTAGAGCTCTGGAGCAAAAATGGTAGAGACAGCGCACAGATCTGCAGAGGTCCACCGTGGTCTACGGGTAAGGGTTTAAACTTAGTTTAGATTGATTTAATTTGAATTTACATGCTTGGTAAATAGATTTTAAGATGAATTTTGAGCATCACGGCCGTTTTTGGCCATCGACGTCGTCCGGACGAAATCGTCCCTAGTTCAACGAAATCGTCTCAAGTTCATCAATTTTGCCCAAGGGCGAAATCGGCAAAAAAGGGACGATTTCGTCAAATTAGAGACGATTTCGACACGCGAAATCGGAGACGATTTTGCTCAAATTTCGGACGATATCGGCCAATAGTGGGCGATATCATCAATTGCAAAATTTTGATCTTTAAGTTGCATTATTGATTGCTAAAATTGTTATTAATGATTGTTTGTTGTTTTGGTTGTTTATACTTGCAGAGAGGATTACTAAAGAGCGAGAGAGTGGAAATATGGAGGATTGAGAGATGACTTGGCCGCTCTGACACAAGCAGAGCGAGATCAGCTGGCACAGGCCGGCTTACTACATGTGGCAGAGATGCCACAAGTTTCTACTGACATGGGGCTACTGACGGCCCTAGCAGAGAGGTGGTACCTGGGATCTTCATGCTTTCGATTACCGACAAGGGAGATGACTCCCACACTAGAGGATGTATGGAGGATTCTTAGAATCCCCATACAAGGGAGGATGATCACACCTACGACCAATCAGGGCCACGCGATGGGACGACTCTGCGGTGACCCGAGCTTCGCCCTGGAGAAGGGCGGAGTGAACATCGAGGCACTACGCCAGATGCCTGGGGCATCTACACTGACACGAGTTTTGGCTGGGGTGGTTGGTGGACTTCTGCTTTGCCACCAGAGCGGATGTAGGGTACCATGGATGCTGGCAGATGTGATCTGCGACATGCGCGACCATGGCTACAGATTTTCTTGGGGCAGCTTTGTTCTATGCCGGCTGTACAGGATCCTTTACGGGGTCGTGTACAAGGGCGGGTGATGTCTGGTCATGACATCGCTCCTAGAGGTTTGGTGCTGGGAGCACATTGCGGTGCGGAGGCCGGTAGGGCTTCCACTGATAGGGGTTGATGGGGAGAGGCCCCGAGTCTTCTACTGGTGGCTTCGAAGAGGGGCACAGCGACGGATCGACCTACCGGTGTCCCGGAGACTACTAGATGACTTGGTCCCAGACCAGATCACCTGGAGGCCATGGAGAGAGCATCCAGGGGTGGCCAGAGGATGGACAGGAGCTGGCTTGCATCAGGCAAGTCTGCTGGCTATGGATGGAGAGGGGAGAGGTGGAGCTCCACCGCTATGACCGAGTTTTGTGATAGTTCAATCTACAGCAGGGGATCCCATATCTCAGGGATTATGAGTTTTCCTAGACTTTCCGGGATAACACCACAGTTAGCGGGGCTCCAGATATGCAACGATTCTGGAGTTAGGACACGGACGATGCCCCCATTCAGCCAGTGGATGGGGACGACGCAGGGGTAGCCGATGGCTACGATGCCTGGTACGCAGGCATCCACCCTCCTCGAATGACGAGGGCTCAGGGACAGATCCACGTAGTTGTGCGTCAGATAGGGAGGCGGGCAGGCGGTGGTAGAGGTAGCCCGGGGTCGCGGCGGGAGGAGAGCGAGAGGAGGCCACGAGGCACGGGAGAGGCCGCGACAGAGGGAGAGGGAGAGGAGGGAGGCGAGACCCCCATCTCCACAGAGGCCACCATCACCCGATAAGGGCAAGGGTGTGGACATAGGAGAGAGTAGCGAGATGGCTACTCTCTGGGAAGAGAGAGATCGTCCGCGAGCTCAGGTGCAGACATTACAGGATGCAGCTACACAGCACTAGGCTGAGGTGTCGCAGCTACGAGATGAGAATGCTCATCTCAGGGCACGAGGCGGAGGGGTAAGCACTCGAGGAGCTGCTGCAGTCGGTTTCTCAGACCGCATTCTATCGGGCGCTATACTACCAGGCGGTGCCAGAGGGCCAGAGGGTACAGCTGCCACCTGCCATAGCAGATCCTATCAGGACAGGGTCGACGAGGAGCTCATCTCGATCGATGACGAGGACTCGTAGTACCACACATACTGCAATGGGACCACCTCGCCCTCCACATGGCGGGGGAGGAGATGAGGCCGAGAGCTCTAGAGGCTCTCGAGGCTAGAGGGCGGGATACTGCCACTGATATTGTATTATACTTGTATTGATAGAGGATTGAGTATGCCGAGGTACAGATTGTGGCATACCAATCTAGTTTTGATGATGTATATATTCTGTTGATATATATAGATGAGATATTTTTGATCATATGACTTGTCTTAAGTGATGTTTATGATGCTTTTTATGTTTGATTGATTGATTGAGTTGATTGATGTAATGATTTTATTGATGAGTCATGTAATTATGTCGTTTTGGAAAAAATTATAACTTGGATGTCATGCTTTAAATATTTTAAATGAAATAATCTGATGTAACAAATTGATTGGTTGTAATGAAATGTGATAAAAATAAAAAGAGATTTCTAACAATAATTTCAAAGGACATTGTCGCTATTATAGACCATTTCATGGAGTCGTTGCTCACTCGATCGTCAAGCTAGTCCCAGGATAGAAATATTGTTAAAAGAAAAGAGTGCTTAAGAGACTGTCTTAAGAATTTGTTGTGATGATGCAAATGATGATGATGATGATGGTTTGTTTTCAGATTTCCATGAAAATATTTTGCATGAAATATTGTAAAATGATTTTTGCTAGGCATAAATTCCTAAGTGTGATAAAAATTGTTGAATAATTCCTTAAGAATTATACCATCATTGCAAAATGCAAAGGTTGACATAATGATATGAAATAATAAAAATGTGTTTGCTTTTGAAAAGCATAATTTGTGTAATAAAATGAAGTCATATGGTTTTTATGAATTTTGATAAATTGGGAAAAAATATTGTTACAATGGTTTGCGCTAGGCATAGAATATGTAGGTATAGACTTATACCATCATCACGAAGATCAAAGAAAGGATAGTTTTATTACATGATTGATTTTTAATGAACAGAAAAGATGAAAATGAGGACTTGTGCTAAGCATAAAATTCCAATTTTGGTTTTGGAATTATACCATCGTTGCGAAAGTCGATAAGATATATATGATATGTTGTTAAATAATTGTACTTGATTATTCCAAACAAGTTGCAAAATAATATTTCAAAGTATTTTGAAAAAATTAGATTTATAAGGAATCCCATGTGCATAAGTGAATTCATTGCCAATCTTGATTTATCATAATGATAGACAAAATCTCTCAAATACAAATGTGTGTGCAATTGTATGGTTCGATTACCGATTTTGAGCAAGATACTATGATACAAGTGATTTGAATAAACCAACTAAGTGTTCATTAACCATGATGTAGATGCATATAACCATACTAGGCTACTATGTAGATCGGATTATCAGGAGCTAGCTAATCCATAAGCAGACAGAGGTCCGTACAAAAGAAGGTCGCTAATGTGACGGACATATCGCCACGCTAGGAGTTACCCAAGGCCAAGCGAGGTTGGGCACAAACCACTGTTATGGGGCTTACCTCACAGTTTTCGAATAATTGAGAATTCCAAGGATTCAAGCTCATTCACCCTTCTTTTCTTTTCAAAGGGTAGGGAAAGGGATTTTATTCCTTTTCTTGCTTTCTTTTGAACTTTGCTTATTTTTATTTTGCTTGATAATGCTTGTAACATTGTTGTAATGATATAAAAGAACATTTTTCTTTTCTCTTTTTCTTGAATTTTTCTTTGCTTTTTCTTTTTCTTTTTCTAGGGATACTTGCTCAGATTAGCTGTAGAGCAAGGGATTTTTATTCTGGGTAGGGGTGAGCTTGTCCTTTTGCCAATTCTCAAATATTCTAGACCATGTGCATGATAGGATAGCAAGGGAAACTTTTCACCCAAGAAATCAGTTCTACTATGTAGCAAAACATGGAAATTACAAATATAATCATTTTATTGTGAAAAGATGTGCTTGGTTTAAGTAAATACCAAGATCAATTCTCTATGCTCAAACTTTATTTAATTGATTTTTGTGAACTTTGATATAAGAGAGATTAGTAATCATGCCAGATAAAATCAAGATATTTATTGTGTGAGTGTGCAAGTGAGGGATGCCAAATAAATGCTAGTTTTATCCAAAATAAGTTGAAACATATAATTCCAATAATTGTAAGAAAATAATGATTTTGAGAAAGTTTTTGAGAATGTTGACTCTCTCTTTATTCTGTATATTGTTTTGGTTTCGAAAGAGTCAAGCATATAGCTATTTTTGGATTTTTATGTTGATTTTTGTTTTAAAGCAAAAGGAACTTTACAAAATAAATGCAATAAATATTTTTGAATATTTTTGAAGATTTTATGAATGTTTTTGAGGTTTTTGAATAAATTGAAAGAAATACAAGATAATGATTTTGAACAAATATATACATGGATGAAATAATCAAATTTATGCATAATAACGTTTGAGATGTAAAATATTCATGGGTTCTTTAAGTTCTTTACCATCTAAGGTAGACAATTTATATGCTCCTGATTCAAATTTTGCGGTAATGATGTATGGTCCAAGCCAATTGGGCTTGAATTTACCTTTAAGTTCCTTAGTTGCATTTGTATTTTTTTGAATATTTTGAGGATTTTGATTTTTTTGTATTTTGATTTTAATTTATGAATTGAAATTGGTGGTATATACAAGATGATCTATATACACTATACAAGGTTTATTTGAGTATAGCATGTCTAAGGTTGCTTCAAAATCAAAGGAGGTTTTGAAGGATAATCTAGTTGAGGTGAAGGTAAGAATATAAGGTGATGAATAAAAGGTAGTGATAACAAAAGCTTTGTTATAATGTAGAATAATGTAGAAAAATATTTGACTTTTATATGTGGAAAATTGATCATGTTACAAAATAGAATGTAAGAAGGATAATAAAGTTCTTCATTTGTATCACTATATTCCAAGTTTTGATAAGATGGAGAGAGCATATATAAAATATATGCATGGGTGTTATTTGGTAAACAAAGATGATCATATATGGATGAAGAAAAGTGATGGATAGAAGATAATTGTGATAATAGAGAATGTATAGAACTTGATGTTTCAACCGATAAATATTCTTCAAATAGTGTTGGGTCATTATGTATGGTAACAATTTTATTTACAATTTCAAACTTCAAAAATTGGTGAAGAGTGGAAGGGAAAACCCTCATCGTATGAATCCAAGGACTTCTGAGAAGTGGGTTGTAAGGTGAAGAGCAATATGCTATATAAAACAAAGTATCCAGGATCTTGGATCCAATATTAGGAGGAAGAATTATAGTACCTTGAGCTTCTTGAATTTCATTGTTAAAAGATTTTATAAGAACATTTGATTCATTACTATCTTCTTCCTTTGATTTGGGTTTTTGGAATAATTGATAAGTGCATAAATTAAGAGAGGAGTCATTATCTACCATGATAACTTTAACAGGTGTGTCTTTACTAGATCCTGTAATGTAAAGATAGTAGTCTTCTTGTGGAGTAGAGGAAGGAATATCCTCATCATAGAATGAAATATGGTTAACCTCAAGAGGGTTTATACCATTAATTATGTTCTTAGAGAAAATATGATGAGGAACAAATTGTTGGCTAGGTATTTTGAACAAAATTTCCTTATGAGCAATTTGTAATACTTCTAAAATGGATATCTTTGCTTGAGGATTAATCACTTGTTGTTGGTTATCAAAGTGGATTTCAGATTGAGATTTTGATTCTAAATATTGTGAATATCATTTGTTGTGTGGGGGTTTGATTGTTTACTGAAGATTTATAGTCAGTTGTAGATTGTAATTCCTTTATATTAAAAAGACCCTTATCAATCAAATCTTGAATTGCACATCTTAAATCTTTACAATTTTGTGTCATATGTCCATCTACTCTATGATATTCACAATGTAGCTCGGGTTTAAACCAATCTGATGTGGTATCGAGGTTGTCTTATGGAAGGAAGTTCAATAATATTTGTGTCAAGTAAATACTTGAGAATTATATCCATTGGTTGATTAAGCCTAGTAAATTTACGTGATGAAGGTTTTTGAGAGGTTTTTGATAAATGCCTTAGGAATTTCATCATAAAAGGACCTAATGGTTTCTCACCTCTACTTTCTTCATTTTGGGTAGAATTATGATAGGAATATTGCGATGTAGGAGGTGAGTGAATGGTAGAATTGGAAGAATAAGTATTTTCTTGTTGAAATGGATGTGTTGTATTGAAAGAAGAGTATTGAAAAGGTGGTGGAGGATTATATGTGGGTTGATAGACATAATATGGATATATGGGAGAATAGATAATATCATTATGAAGAGGATTGGAAAAGGGATTTTTTTGTTGGGTTATGGATGAAAAATAAGAAGAGTGTGATAGAGGTGGTGTTGAATAGGGATGAGGTTGGTCATAATCAACAAATGTATTTGGATGAATTCTTCCAACATTACTAAGGGGCTCATATTGATTTGAGTAAAAACTCATGGTTTATTTAGTACTTCTAAAAGTAATATTTAGCATCTACTATTTAGAATTGAATCTAAAAACATACAAACTTGAAATGATGATTTTGTTATATTTTTTTTTTTGCACACATATATTTTTTTGTTTTTGTTTTCAAAAGGTTATGATGCATTCACGTCGGGTTCACCAAAATGTATCGCTCCAAATTTTTCGCACCCCTACCTTCAGGCTATTGGATCCGCCCCCGAAAGGAGGATGGGAAAAGGATGGTGCGGTACCTCGGATGAGAGGACTTTGCGAAGGTCCCGCCTCTCAAGGGAGGTGCATTTTGGTGATTTTTCGACGGATGGTGGGTTCACCAGGAAACATTTGACGGCAGTTTCCACGCCTAGGTTTGGAATGTGTTTTGATGAGTTCGTTTTATTTTTAAACATTCATCCTAGGTTTGGCCGAATGATTCTAAACTACATGAAAATGCAATTTAAATGCATACAACAAACAGAAAGGAAAACAAAAATAGAGAATTTGTAGGAGGCCAATGAAGATTACCTGATCCGGAAGTCTGATGGAGTTTTTGAAGCTTGAAGTAGTCTGGATCATCTGCAATTCAACAGAATCACCTTCAATTTGATAAAATCGTCTAAACTGATAGGATCATCTGCAATATGATGAATTCGTTAGACGAATTCATCAGAGACCTGCAAAACAGCAAACAGATGCAAAATACAAGAAATTCTATTTTGCAAACAGGGGCAAACTATGTGAAACAGTAATATGAGTGTTGAACAATATACAAGAACAAAAGTAAATGCAAATAACTGTGTTTAGATAGCAGAATATGATCTTAATATGCAAACTAGACAAAATGGGTGAACTCCAAATGCAATATAGTATAAAAACTGAATAAACAATCTAATTTATAGCATAAAATGACAGATAAAAGAGACAGAAGAGCAAAATCTAGGCACTGATTGCCTTGATGTGTGCTGCAGTCGAAATCGTCTCGCATCAATACGAGATCGTCCCGAATTTGACGAGATCACCTCCGATCTTGACAGGTTCGTCGACTGCGATAGGTGCTGGCTTCGGCTGAAAACCAGTGGTGTACCTGCAATGAAATGACTATAGGACTAATGCAAAATATGAATTACAATGTTTTTCAAGCATAAGGGTTCAATTTGCATAAAAATTCAGCCATGGGTTGGGGAGGGAAAAGTCTTAGAGTTAAATAGGCATAGGATAGTTGTTGGGATGTTGGAGATCATCCCAATTTGGGAGATCTCCAACGGGGGAAGGGTCCCAACGGCGCAGACACGCTTCTACCCGGATTGGAGACCCGTTGGAACAGATTCCAACTATGCAAATTTAGTTTTGCGAAGAAATCGTCTGGACGTTCTAGTCTAGATGAAATCGTCAAATCTGGGGTGATATCGTCTGATCGGAGACGATATCGTCAAACGGTCAAAACAATTTCTAAAAATGGCACGAAAAAGGAGGAAACGGGTTTCTCGGTGGTTAACGGGCGGTTTGGGAGGTTAAATTTGAATTTAAATTTATTTACTAAGGTGAATGTAATTATTCCAATTTCTTGTGCCAATTTTAGGGTGCTACAAACCTATAGTGGATTTTGTGCCATACCATGTTTCATGTGTAGTCTTCTTATGTAGTGCTCTTGTGGATCATCTATTGAGAATGTACACTATTTTATCAACTATATAAGACCAATAAGAATCTCTCAAATATTTTGTCTTCAATGTTCTTATTTCCATTTCTACAATGGTTCTATTTTTCTCTCAGTTACCCCATTTTGTTAAGTGTATAGATGATAGAGAGCTGCATCTCGATACCATATTGTTTACAAAAATTATTGAAATAATTTGAACAAAATTCTCCTCCGTGATCAGTTCTCAAAAACTTTATTTTATATCCACTTTAATTATCAACAAATGCTTTGAAATTATTGAACATGCCAAAATCTTCGTCCTTATGTTTCAAAAAATACACCTAACACTTGAAAAATCATCAATGAATGAAATAAAATATGAAGTCTTACCCAGAATTTGTGTTTGCATAGATCCACAAATATCAGAATGTACAAGTTGTAGTGGGTGTAAGGCCCACCATGATTTTACTTTTGGAAATTCACTCCTTACATGCTTTCCAATAACACATGCTTCACACACACCCCTATGCTCTCCAACCCTACATAGTCCATTTACCATGTGTTGTGAAGATAAAAATTGCATACTTTTAAATTTCAAGTATCCAAATATAAGACACCAAAGATAATTCTTATCTTCAAGAGCTATGTGTGCCATGCTCACACTCCTTTTTCCTCTAAAATTCAAAGGAAATGTTTGGTTCATTTTCATAGGAACAATGGTGACCATACGTTTCCTATTATTCCTATCATAAATGATACATTCATTGCTATCAAACATAACTATATATTTTTTATACAAGTTGTACAACACAACAAATTATTATTCAAATTGGGAGCATAGTAGATATCATGAATTTTCTTTGTACATTCTTTAGTACCAACCTACATGGTTCCTTTTGCAACCACATCCGAAGAATTATTATTCCCAAGAATGATCTTGATCTTGAAATTCTCATTCACATCAACAAACAACTCTTTATTTCCAATAATATGGTTAGAACAACTAGAATATATATACCAAACTTCTTGACTGGTTTTTTTAGCCATGTCACTAGTAAAAACAAATTAACTTATGTAGCTTCATCCTCACATAGATAATGGACTTTTCTATCATCATTTATGGTCTTAACTCTACAATATCATGCAATGTGGCTCATTTTATGATAATTATAGCATTCAAGTCTTTTTTGATCAGCCCTTCCATGTCCTCTTCTAGCAGTAATAACTCCTCTTCCTATTCCTCATCTACCTCTTGAGTAATTCTGATTTCTTTCTCTTCCATGTGCTTGTTTACTCGTGCTTGGAATAACTCCATGATTATAAAAAAACTCAACTTAGAATAAAAGAATTATCCTCATTTTATTTACTGGTTTCTCTTAGTCTTTCATCATGTGATATAAGAGAGCCAACTAGACAACCAAATTCAAGTGTAGACAAATCTTTACACTCCTAAAAAATTATTGCAACATGATTCCATTTAGGGGTAAGATATATCAATACCTTATTCACAAATACCTCCTTTTTTAATGTCTCTCCAAGTGTGGCCATATTGTTCACCACATCCTTCACTCTAACACAATAATCACCCATATTTTCAACCTCTTTCATATGCAAGTTCTCAAACTTTTTCTTCACAGTTTGTAACTTAACCATTCTCACCTGGTCACTTCCTTGGTAAACCTCCTTGGCTGATGTAGCAACAATAATACATGGAAATAAAATCTTGTTAATATCAGACTAAATATGGTAGGGAGATAATGAATTCTTCTTATTTTTTTTCCTTTTTTCTATCCTATCATTCCCTTATAATGTGTTCCAATCAAGTGGTTCCTCATAACCATTCTCCACTACTTCCATAATATATTTTTCAATTAAAAATGTTCTCATATTTATGCTCCAATAATAATAATATTTCTTGTTAAATTATGGAATAGGTATTGAGTTGTTGAAGTTGGCCATTAGACTCAAGTAGCAACAAATAAAGTTTTTCTTCAATGAACTTGTCCAAGAACTTGATAAAATGTTAGATTGACCATTAACCGAAGTTCATTCATACCCCAAAACCAACCAAGATATGATACCAAATGAAGTAAATGATCCAAAAATTAAGAGCAACAAAGTACAAAAAAAATGCAACAGTTACAGTAGAGTGCAAAAATTGTAGCAACAGATGACAATCTAAATTTGAGGGACCAAAAGTGCTCAAAAATTGATAATTTTGGGAGTGAATTTTACACAAGAAGATATTTCCAATGGTGTATGAAATGTAAAATACATAGCTATAAAAGAAAATTTATGAGCTCTAAATGTTTATTGTAGGTTAGAAAACAAGGACAAAAAGCTTTTCACAAAATGAATGGAATAGAATATTTGTTTTAGATACTTGCATGGAAATTTAGATTATGCTATTTATTATCAAGAAAAATCTGGAGATAGTAATATTGTAAATCTACAAGGTTTTATAGATGCTAACTGGGTTGGATATTTGGACAAGATAATATCCATGAGTGCTTATGTGTTTAATCTATTTAGAGGGGCAATAAGTTGGATGAGTAAAAAACAATCAATGGTTGCTTTTTCCATAATAGAGGCTAAAGTACATTGCAACAACTCATATCTATAAAGAAAAAATGTGGCTATAGAGGTTGTGTTCAAAATTTGATCTTAAGAAAAAGGCTATGGAAATTGAAATGACAGTTATAGTGCAATATTTTTGGCCAACAATCCTAGTTTTCATGATTAGTAAAAATATATTTGATATCAAGTACCATTTTGTGAGAGAGATGGTTGAAGAGAATCATGTGATACTGGAGAAAGTGGATACAGAGGTTATACCTATTGATTCATTAAAAAAGGCTATACTTTCTCAAAAATTTTCTTAATGTAGAATATCTATGGGCATGTTTTCCCTTAATAGTTGACAATGATAGTTTTCAATCCCTATGGAAAGTATTCAACAAAAGGGAGAATGCTGGAAATATGTTGAATATTTTCCATGTTATTATGGCAGGGTTAACTCTAAAAGGTAGTGGACAATCTAAAGGAACTTATAGGGTTTCTTAAGATATTTTTAGACCCATATGGTCTATTTAGGGTTAAATATAGAAACCCATGATTTTTTGCCCATGGTATTGTAAAATCCCTTCTTATGTTGTTATTTAATTGTACTTGCATCAATGTTTGAAGAGATATGAGAGATGAACATTATTGTATTGCAGACGGTTAAGTTTATACAGTAAAGGAGATATTACTGTGTTAGGTCTTTTCCTATAAGGTTTTTCCAGGTGAAATACTATGTTATGTGTGTATCTGTTATCTTATTTTTATTTGATTTTGTATTTATTACTTTTCTAGATTTACTTTATCGAAGCCTTTTGCTCTTCAAAAGTCTAGAAATAGAGGGAGTCATTAGATCCAAAGAAATTTTAGGAGGGATATTCAAGCATATATAAGGAGAATATAACGAGTTAGAAATAAGAAATGGAAGCCCCAATTATAGAATCAAAGATACTATTTGTGGAGGAGGGAGAAATATTGGAAGGAACTGTATAGGTATTCCCTAATGTTTCACTTCCTTCTATCTCTATGAATGAGTTTCTTCAGTCCATATCCTTTGATTTTTTGGGGGATGCATTACCCAATTCTATTGATACATGTGTGGAAATTTTACCTCATTCATCTAACCCAAATAAGGACCTTTGTGTTATGAACAATCACTATGATTCAACTTTGGACAATGATTTTGAGATATCAACCTAGGGTGGGGATAAAGAGATATTACTATGTGACTTGGGGCCTAGGAAAGGTAAATCAAGTGTAAAACCTAGTAGAATAACATGGAATAAAAAAAAATTCAATAGATATTGGCTCTAAATCTAGATTTGGGAGACCAACTAGTAAGGAGATCAGACAGAGAGAAATAAAGTTGGAGATTGCAAATGGCACCCAAACAACTCTAGAACTAGGTGGGGGAAAGAAAAAATAATTCAAAACAAAAAAATGAAAGTTTCCTCATGGAATGCAATGGGTCTCAATACCCCTTCTAAACACAGAGTTGTGTAATCATTGAAAAAATATGTCAATATTTAGATTATCCTTTTATAGGAGATAAAATTAAATAACCAAAAATACAAAAGTATAAAACAAAGAATTTGGAGGGGAGCAAAATTTGTAGATTTTCCTATATAAAGGGCCCTAGGAGGCCTTATGTGCTCATGGGATCATAACAATATTGAAGGAAGAATAATAGTTTCAAATGAAAAATTTATAGCTATTCATTTCTACTTGAAGTAGGATCAACAATGGAGAATCACTAATGTTTATGCTTTGAATATAGTGACTAGTGGAAGGTATCTATGGATGGTTTATGCCAACTTAGAGAAGCCTTTTCTAGTTTACCTTGGGTTCTAGGAGGAGACTTCAACTCTTTACTTTACCCATAAAACAAGAAGGGAGGAAACACATTCATTTTATAAGGAATAATGGATTTTTCCCAATTTGTAAATGTTAATGAGTTGGTGTATGTATAACTAAGAAGGTCTAAGTACACTTGGAGCAATAGATTAATATAGGACCAATTAATCCAAATTCAGCTTGATTATTTTCTTTCATAAAAGGAACGCCTACCATACTTTGGAGACATAACTCTGAATACTCTTCCAAAGGTAGGTTTTGATCATAATCCTCTTATTTGAGAGATTGAGGCAACAAAGAAGATATTCAAATGGCATTTTTGGTTTGAGAAGATGTAGTTGCAACATGAAGGGCTTTAGGGTAAAATATAAGTGTGGTGGAAGTAAGATATCTCTAGAGTGATAACCCAAATAGCCAAAAAATTAAGATTTATTACAAAAAATCTTAAAATATGGAATAGAGAGGTTTTCGGGCATCTCATCAAGAAGAAATCATAACTAAAGCAACAAATTTTATAAATTGAACATGCCTTGTAATAAGATATTAATACTAGTGAAATGAGGTACATATAGAATATATTTTTGGCTGACTATCACAATATTTTGGCTTGTGAAGAGATCTTTTACCAGTATAATTCAAGAGTAAGTTGGTTAAATAAGGGGATTGTAATTTAATTTTTTTTAATGTTTTAACCTGAAGGCATAGGAGCTACAATAAGATTGAGGAATTTTTTAATATGAATGGCTCCGTTATTGTTGACCCCCTTCAAATTAAAGAGGAAGTTGTTAACATCTTTGTTAATTTGATAGGATATGAGGAGACTCAAGATGATGCTTCTATAAACATCATGTTGCAAAAAATCCCTAGGCTAGCCATAGACTAGATCAATGACTATCCCCTTATACCCTTAAAGGAGGATGAAATTAAGAAGGTAGTGCCTAAAATGAATGGTGATAAGGCCTCAATATCGGATGAATTTTTTACTATTTTCTTATAAATATTCTGGCACATTGTTGGGGTGGATGTTAACCAGGCTATTATGGAGGTTCAAAGAACACAACACATTCCCAAAGATGTCAACTCACATTTCTTAGATCTTATGCCTAAGTTTGCAGGTGCTAGGACCTTATCTAAATTCTACTCTTTAATTTTATGCAATACTTTATACAAGATTTTATCCAAGGTCCTAGCCAACATAATTAAAATAATTCTACCCTTCATAATTGACTCCCATTAGGATGGTTTCATTAAAAGGTGGTAAATATTTGATGGTATTATAGTAATTCGTGAGGTGATTCATTCTATATATAGGAGTGAGGATGTTGTTAAAGTTGGACATGAATAAAGCTTACGAAAGGATCTCTTGGGAATTTCTTTCAAGACCATGAACAACTTTGGATTTCATCAATAATGAATAAATCTAATCAATGCATGTGTTTTTCAGCCATATTTTAGTTTTAGTAAATGGTTCAGCAACAGGTTATTTCCAAAATAGAAGATAACTCCATTAAGAATATCTATTATCTCCCTACCTTTTCATTATCCTTGCTAAATATTTGGGGAGAGTGATCAATGCTGCTACTTAAAATAGAAAAATTCAGGGAACTAAATCTACCTCTTCTTTATCCCCCATCTCCCACCAATAAATTATGGATGACATGATCATTACTACATAATATTCAATCCCACAGGCTAAAGAATTGAAATATATTTTAGAAAATTATAATAAGGCGACTAGTCAAAAATAAATTATGCTAAAATTAAGATCTATTTTATTAACATTCTAGGACCCATGTAGGCTAGATTAGATAAAAATTTTGGTTGTGGTAGAGGGGATATTACCTCAACCTACCTTGGTATGCCCCTATTCAAAGGGAGGATGCATGAGGAATTATAGAATCTAGTTGTAGAGAGATTATAAAAAAAATCTTATAGGGTAAATGGGTTCTTTGCTCAACCAGGTTGGCAAAGCCCAACTAGTAAAATCATCTCTACAGAATATCCCAATCTATTTTATGTCAATGTTCAAAATACCAATAAAAAATGTGACAAAATAGAGTAGATTCAGAGAAACTTCTTATGGTCTAGTGTGTAAAGTAAAAAAAGGATGGTGCTAGTAGCTTGGGAGCAAGTTTGCACAAGGAAAGAAGTGGGGGTCTTGGGCTTCAAAAATTTGAAAATAATGAATAAATCCTTGATGGGATAATTGGGTTGAAAACTTGTAAAGGATAAATATCTCATTTGGATCCAAATATTTAAAGCCAAGTATCTCAAGAACCACTCTAGCTTCCTATAGGAAAGTGACTTACCTTGTGGTTCAAATTTTTGGATTAACCTTCAACTTACTAGACTTTTGTTGAATAAGGGCATTTGTTGGCAGATTGGAATTGGATCCCAAGTCTATTTTTGGAAGGACATATTTTTGAAGAATATTTCTTTATGTGAGGACCCAAATTATGATGGGATAGAAATAGTCTTGTTTTCTCTCTATAGAACCTTTATGCAAAACCACATCATATCTGATGAATATCGTAAAATATGGAGGTATATATAGGTAGATGGGTTGGATGAGAGGAACTAAAAAATCCTGAGGAAGCTCAATAAGCTATTACAAGTCTATCTTTTAAATAGTACAAGAAATTCAGATACTCTCCTATAGAAGAATCAAAAGGAAGGTGAGTACTCAATTATATTTGGTTACTACATGTTGGAGGGAGAGGGCCTAGGCTAGATGCCTATTAGAAAATTGTAGATGAAGGAGCTCCTTTTGAAAATTACCTACTTGTACTGGCTATCAATCCAAAACAAGATTATGATAATGGATAATCTTCACATGATGGGGATGATAATTCCCAATAGATGTGTGTTGTGTACGAAGAATTGGGAAGATATAAACCATCTCTTCATTGAGTGTCCCTTCATGAACAAAACCTTGAACAAAGTACCCAAAAAATTTCAAATTTTCTAGGTCCTACTAAATTCCCTTCCAAATATATCTCTAGTAGGAATCCCCCTTCTAAAGCAAGAGACTAGAAATGTTGTCAAAGTTAAGCCTCCCCCATGCTTTCTAGGGAGTTTGGAAAGAGTGAAATAATTGTATATTCAAGGATAAAAAAGAGATATCACCTCCACTAAATTTAGATCTTCCATTGCCATTATGGATAATTTAAATATCATAAGTTTGAAATGTCTGAGAGCTTGATAAGGAAAAATAGATTTTCAACAATTAGGGCTTAGAATTATGGGCTCAAAGCTCCGCTCCACCATCCAAATTTATAAGGGATAACACAAAGTGGAAACCACAACCCCTTGGCTAGTTGAAGCTAAATTTTGATAGTGCAGCAAAAGGGAATCCAAGAAGGGCCAAAGTAGGTGGTGTTTTTAGAGATCATAAGGGAAAGGATTTCCTAGCCTATGTGAATGCCTTAGGGGAGTAAACAAGTCACTTTGCTAAGTCTAGGGTTTTTTTCCTAGGCTTAAATCTTACTAAGATCCTTAATATTATAAATTTTATTATAGAGGGTGATTCACAAAATGCTATTAATATTTTGAAAGGAAACCAACCAGCTAGCTAGAGTGTCAATAATTTATTTTCAAAATCTAAGCATAAAATAATCTCTTTAAATAATATTCAATATAACCATGTTTTTCAAGAGGGTAATAGGGTTATAAATAGCTTGAAAAACTTGGGGGTGATCCTGGATTTTTTTTAGAAATGGGAAGCTATATTTTCTAGTCAGGTCTAGGATTTGGTAAATTCGAAAGCCTGTGTCCATGATGAGAAAATAGATCATAATGTATAGTAGGTTTGATGAGCTAATCAAGTCTATGCTAAAGGAGCAACTATGTTTACCTAGAGGGAGGAAGTCGGGACAAACACAATTTGTCTACCTATGAAAAGAGGGTTGGATTGATAAATGCTAGAGTTCGACTATGCAAGATACAATGCTCCTATATAAACTCTTTGACTAATGGGACCTGATATCATCCTAGTGATATTAGGAGGCTTGATTTCCTTATGAATTCCTTGTATATTATGTTTTTTGTCTCTAACATTTTTTTGTGAGGTGCAAATTTAATCATTCTTTAGAAGATCTTGGAGCATCATTGGGATATATGTTATAGTTGTTGAACCTTGTTGTTCGATACTCATATGTACCATTGCTTCTTAATTATGGTTTTGCTGGTTCATGCTTGTGTGTATGGAAAAGAGATTCTTTTTGGAATTCTTGGCTAGCCTCTCGAAGCAAATAGCTTCCTCTTTTTATTTTGCATCAAAATGTCACTATCGCAAATCTAGAAAATTCTTGGTTTGAGAGAAGTTCAATAAAATATGGTATGGCATCTATGGAGTCAGAGTCATCAGGAAGACACTATTTAGATGGTATGGATGGTAACTTTGGTAACAGTTCTCTCCATTCAATTGAGATGCATAAAGATCTCTCAGAGGGATTATTTCTCTTAAAGAAAAGTGTGGCATGTGTCACTGTATATTTTTTCAATTCATTTTCTTTTCCACCACCCCCATAGGTGTTGAATTTTGAAATTTTCAAAAAATTGTTAGAATGTTTCTCTTCAAAATAAGCTTGTGCTTTCCTCTCATCAAAGGAAGCAAAGTTTAGATAAAATATTTCTTTGAGTTTTGTGAGGAAATAGAATTGGTGGCCCATGAACTTGATTGATCTTACCTTTGCCTAATTTATTGATAAGTCTGGTCTCTTCATTTTTGGATCTTGCTCTATAGTGGTATTTTGTGCTAGGTCTTTAGTAATATATTTTAGGTAGTCATGGTTGATGGAGTCTTTCTATGTGGCTCCTCATTTGGGTGTTTTTTCTCTACTTTTATTGTTTTATTTTTGGATCTTTAATGTTTAATCTGTGAAAGGAAGTGTAAAAGGTTTGGGGAGCCTTTCAAAACCCCTTCCCTCTACCATAATAAAAAAAACCAAGTCTATCTTGATTTTAGTCTCCAAAATTTCTTTTTCTTACTCAAAATATTATGATATTCACTAAGCAACTCCCTTTCCTTTGAGCTTGGATTATTGTGCTCACCTTTTTGGAATTTTGAAAGTTTCTCTTTTAGCTCTTTCTTCTAAAAATGTCTCCAAAAGTGTTCTTGTTCTATTTTTTAAATCTAGACATCATTGAATTAATTTATTTTAGAAGTATATATAGCCCATAGTTTCTTGAATAATTCCATGTTTGTGTTATCACATTAATAAATTAAGAATGGTCTTCCCACATATGTTAATATTTAAATATGGTATTTTAAAATTCATTTAACAAAATTTTAACTCTTATTGGCCAGTGATTTGAACCAATCCTTGTCAAGGTATTAATTTTAGCATAAGTCCCTTTATCTAGACAATGATATGAGAGTATGCACATGTTTAATATTTCTACTATTAGGTTTTGGCTTGTCTTATTGTTGGTCTATGTATAGTTGTCATATTTAAACTCAACCTCCCATAAATTATTATTTTGAATAAATGTTGAGAAATTTATCATACTTTTGGGCTATTTTCCTAATTCCCCTAAAACTTTCTTGATTATGTCATTAAAATCTCCTATGATCATGAATTAGGTTTCTTGGTCATTAATTATCATAAAGGCTTCAATATCACTCCATACGTTTGATCTGCTTGACTGATTTGTTGGTCCAAAGACATTCATAAGGATAAAATGAATATCTACAAAGTAGCATGTGACTAATAAGGCTATCCAATACCTAGTTTTATTAATGGTTGTTACAACTCCAATATAGCTACTTAGTTATATTTCCAATTAGTCATTGATTGGTTTATTTATTCTTATTTATAAAGGTAGGGTACTTTATATTTGATCATCAATAATTATACAATATTTCATATGTGTATTCACAAGGACTTAGCCCTCCTCAAGTGGCAAGAGTTATCTGATTTAACTCATTCAATATGTGTTGCAATTGTTCCATTAAGTTTCACCTCAAGTGGTATAAGAGAAAACGATTCTGATAGTTGCACGTAAATGTTTTTTCTCTGATTCTATTATAAGCCTAAGACTCCATTCACATAATTATTTAATCCATACTGGTTGCTAAAATATGTGATTCAAAGTAGAGGACGAAGAAATTAGACTACAATAATTTAGCGAAAGTTATTAAGATGGTTTAGTATCTATCGCAGTAATAGAGCGACCACAGGAAGAGTACACTATATCTAGTAACACTTTAGTACTAAATAACATTAGTCCTGGTGAAAGGAAATATGTCTAGTTAGGAATTATGAAGGCGTTCACAGAAATTCGATTGACATTGCTGATTTCATGCACCAAGGTGTTCATATAGGATATTGATCACATTTACATTCGTTGATAGTATCATAAGTCTAACACAGGTGAGCATGTAAAACCAACAGTATTAATCGACGAAATTACAAGAATTTCATGGTTTTGGTCACACAAAATTTGCTTCCAGTTTCCAACAAGTAATTAGGTATTCAGAGGGTATTTTTAGTTGTCAGGCAAGTTTTCGATAGGTATTCCGATGACGTATCTTTATTTCTTTCTTGATTATGTAAATTTTTATCATAGTGGAATTACAACCAAGGTTTAAATCACCTTGCGTTAAAGAATTTTAATAAAAGTTTATTTTTTGCTCCTACGGATTACTCATGAGGAGGTTTAAAATTGGTATGTGTATATGAAGTGAATGATTAGCATTCTTCTAAATTTACGAATTAATTCTCACCACCGAAGGTCTCACACAGTAATCATACATGGATTTTGAGATGTAAATTATGTAGTACCTATGGTTATATCACAAAATTTTAAAACTGATGCAGTTAGATTTCGTACAGGACTCACTAGCTGTTTCTAAAGTTACGAATTAATTTTACACCACCAATGCACGTAGCAAGCATACACAGATTTTATGAACGTAAATTAAGCAATACTTAAAGTATATCACAAAATTTTTAGAACCGACATAGTTGGAATTCGTACAGAGGTTGCTAGTTGCTCAAGTGGATCACACTAAAATACATCATACAATATAATTGTGGTGTATGGAAATTGGGTTCTTCACCAAAACAAGAATATAAGATATATCATTTTGGTATGTTAGTACCACATAGGCAGTGCAGAGGTAATAAGAGGATTAGAAAGCAACATTCTTTGTTTATTTTGACCACCCTTGGTGGCCACACAACCCTTGCGTGCACAACATCCATGCTAGGTCAACCCACATATCACCACGCGTCCTCTCTAGTAGTTTGAATATATTTCTCTATCATTCCATTTTGTATTGTATCTATCATTAGTTTAGGCTCACATGTCATTTTCGATAGCTACCGTCAGTTTAGGCTCACATGTTAGTTTTTGATATCTATTGTCAATTTAGGCTCATGTGTTGTTTTTGGTAGCTATCGCTAGTTCAAGCTTAAGTGTCCATTGTATTGGCATCTAGTCAGGGTTCCCTGTCTGGTTCATGGGTTTTTTTCAAGTCTTCATTGTAGTAATCTCTCCTTACCGCCTAGTAATCGTCTAACTAGCCGTTGGAAGCAAGGGTTCCCTGTCTGGTTCATGGGTTTTTTTCAAGTCTTCATTGTAGTAATCTCTCCTTACCGCCTAGTAATCGTCTAACTAGCCGTTGGAAGCAATTGTTGAAACTATGAAATTCCAAGCACAAAAATTGATAATGTTCTAGTCGTTGGTAGCCAATCACAAATTTTCTCTGTTCTAGCCATTGGCAGTAATTAACTAGCCGTTGAAAGCAATTTTTGGAGGAAACTAAAAAAATTCAAGCCTTGGGAAAGTAACCATTGGAGGTCCTTAGACAAATTGTTTTTTGCAGAATTTGATAACCAAGGACAAAATATTTTTACCGATTCCAAAGTGGCTACAATTCTAATTGCATGAGTGACCAAAATATTGCTAACAAGTGGAATAAAGGACCAAATGAAAAATTACAATGCAGTGAGAGACCAAATGAAGGATTATTGAATTCACCAAGAAGACAACCACAAAACAAAGGTACGCAACATAATTGTCCTCTTAGAATTAACAGTTTCAACCCTCACCACTAGTCCATGGCTTCTCCAAATTAAGACAATTCCAACATCCCCCTACTCCCGATCACAATGGTAATGCGTCTAATCAAGAAGACCTTGTTTCTAAAATTCCCCTCATAGTAGACGTTAATGTACGTGAGTGTTTGGGGTGACAAAAAAAAGACATAAAGAATGTGTATTCATTAGTACAATATATTATGAGACAATGAAGTTAATTCTATAACAAAATAACCTAGTCTCTCATTCCATTCCCAACCCTCCACCTATAAATGCCAACCCTCCACCTATAAATTCCAACCCTCCACCTATAAATACAAACTCTCCACCTTTATATACTCGTCAAACATCAATACCTCCACAAAATTCCTTCGATTTTGATCCTTCAACAAGTGATGTCTCCTGATTTTTAGAATGCCCTCATTCCACCCAAGTTCCTCGTACTAACATGCCTACTTTTGAAGGATACGATACTAGAGGTTGGATAGCCAAGATGGATGGTATTTTTTGTTTATATCAGACTCTTGAAATTGGTCAAGTCGCATGTGCATCTTGTAAACTAGGCACCCAAGCTTATCGATGATTGTTATGGCAGTTATGTCAACATAACCGTTCTCTTATATGACCTGAATTTAAGGAAATTTTCATTAAAATATTTGATAAGGGTTCATTTTCCTCATATGTGGTCTGCCTCATGGATCTCAAGTAGACCGATGTAGTAGAATATTATGTATCAGAGTTCACAAGTCTTCTTACTTACACACATGAATTAAACCCAATAGTAGTGGTGTTTGCTTTCCATCATGGTCTCAAGGATAAAATTCAAAAAGAAGTCGATATTCATGATCCACGTACTTTAGATGAGGCTACCAAAATAGTTCAAGAAATTGAAATTAAACTTCAATATGGGGTGTCCTATAAATGTGATTCTAATTTCCTTCAACCTTTTCAGAATAGTGAAAAATTATCAAGATTTGTTTGCTTTAAATGTCGTTCTTATCATCCCAGAGATCAAGCATGTGTAGTGCATCAATCCTTTCAAGTAGAATTCAAAAATAAGGAAGAAGAAGAAGAATAAGAAGATATAACTTAGCAAGAGTCACCCAAAAATATAGAACAACTCTCAAAAGATACTAATGAAGCAACACCTAGGATGATACTATTTCTCTCTCAGTACATGCACTTATGGGATTAATAACTTATCATACAATCAAGGTACAAGAATTTATTAGGCATAAGCATATTAATGTGTTGATTGATTCAGGCAGTACACATAACTTTATTGATATCAAAACTACTAAAGCATTAAGTTTGTACATTAACACAACCAATCAAGATAAGTTCTAAGTTTTAATTACAAACGGAGGAAACACTCAATGTGTAGGTAGAACATCTCCAGTTTCAATCCAAATGGGAAATTACACTTGGAGAGGTCCTCTCTTCATTATAAACATGGGAAGTGCATATGTTATTTTGGGTTTCAAATGGTTATCACAGTTAGATGAGGTTACTTTTCATTTTCAAAGATTATTTATCAAATTAAAGGATAACGGGAAGACTATTTTTATTCAAGGAATTCAATATCCACCATACAAGATGGTGAGTTTCCATTGCATGAAGAAGCTATTAAAGAAGGGTGCTCATGTATTTATAGCTCAAATAAATTCCATGGAATCTCAACCCTTGGACACTCGGGCAATTATATCAAAGGATCTTCAACCTATTATGGATAATTATGAATAAGTTTTCAGCGAACCAAAAGGTCTACGTTCTAAATGATCACATGACTATGCTATACATCTTGTTCCTAGTAGTCTTCCTCCTAATGTTCATCCTTATCACTATCCTCAACCTCAAAATATAGAAATAGAGAAGATAGTACAAGAAATGTTAGAACATGGTATAATTCATCCTAGCATTAGTCCTTACTCATCACCCATGGTAATGGTACATCGTAAGGATGAATCTTGGTGCATGTGTTCAGATATTCATTCTCTCAACAAAATTACCATCAAAGATAAGTTCCCCATTCCTATCATTGATGACTTATTGGACAAATTACATGGTTCTAGTTACTTAACTAAATTGGATCTTCGTTCTAGCTTTCACCAAATCAGAGTTAGATAAGAGGATATACCTAAAACCACTTTTCAAACTTATGAAGGCCATTATGAATTCCTAGTCATGCCTTTTGGTATTACTAACACTCCATAAACATTTCAAAGCCTTATGAACCATGTTTTTAGGCCATATATTTGTAAGTTCATTCTAATTTTCTTTGATGATATCCTAATTTACAAGAAATATTGTAAAGATCATCTAACACACGTTGACAAGGTTCTTCATTTACTACATAAGGAAAAATGTTTTGTTAAAAGATCCAAATGTGCCTTTGGGGTACAAGAAGTCAAATACTTAGGTCATATCGTGTCTCATGAAGGAGTCAAAGTAGACCCTAAAAAAATCAAAGATATTAAATATTGGGCTCTACCTAAATCCCTCAAAAAGCTTAGGGGATTCCTAGGTCTTACTAGTTATTACCAAAAATTCATACCCAATTATGGCAAAATCGTAGCTCCTCTGACAACACTTAACAAAAAGGATACTTTTAAATGGAATGAAATAGCCTCTCAAGCATTACAAGAATTCAAATATGTTATGTGCTCCACTCCAGTATTGTCTACTCTAGATTTTAGTAAACCCTTCATCATAGAGTGTGATGCTTCAGGTACAGGAATTGGTATAGTTATAATACAAGATGGTCACCCCTTGGTTTTCAAAAGCAAGCAATTGTCAAGAAAAAATTTGGGGTGATCCACATATGAGAAAGAAATTTTAGCTATTTTACATGCCATCAAAAAATGAAGGCATTATTTACTTAGTAGTCACTTCATCATAAAAATTGACAATAGTAGTATTAAGCACTTTCGAGAATAATGTTTCTCTTATTTTGAACAAAATAAGTGGATGACCAAACTATTGGGTTATGATTTCATCATTGAGTATAAGAAGGACAAAGAAAATGTGGTAGTTGATGCATTATCACATAAATATGAAGATGAAGTCTCCATTCATGCCCTTTCTGGTCCTTGTTCTCAAGGTGTTTCTCAACTTTAAGAAGAATGGTTGGTTGATATTGAAGATGCTCAAATTATTCAAGATTTCAATGAGGGATCATCAAAACATCCTTATTTTTCTTATAGTTATGGGTGCTACGCAAGAAATATCACATTTTAATTTTCTAGGGTTCCACTATTAAGACCATGATCCTTGAAGAATAACATTCATCTCCATCAATAGGGCACTCAAGCTTCTTAAAAACATATTAGAGGGTGAAAAATTTTTTTTATTGAAAAGGATTAAAATCATATGTCAAGATATTTGTGTTTGAATGTGAAGTATGCCAACGTAATAAAGGTGAAGCAGTCAAATATCCATGACTTTTGCAACCCTTACCAATTATGAATCGCCAGTGGGAACACATATCAATGGATTTCATTGAAGGTCTACCCAAGTCATATGGTAAAACAATGATTTTTGTAGTTGTGGGCCGTCTCTCCAAGTACGACCACTTCAGTGCTCTACAATACCTATATTCAGTAAGTAAGATGGCCAAGGTATTTATCAACTCCATTTTCAAGTTACATGGCATACACAAAACTATTGTAAGTGACTGTGATCTCATATTTACTAGCCATTTATAGAGATAATTATTTTGTATTAGTGATACCAAATTAAATATTTTCTCTATATACCATCCCAAAACTAATGGTCGAACTAAATTTTTTAACAAATGTCTAGGTACCTATCTTCATTGCTTTGCTCAAGATAAGCAATATCAATGGAGTCAATGGCTTTCATTCGCAGAATGGTGGTATAACACTTCTTTCTATTCTTCCCTCAATATATCTCCATTTGAAGCATTATATGGGTTAAAATCACCAGTAATCTCAGATTATATTATAGGATCTTCCAAAGTAGCTCAAATCGATGATTGGTTCTAGCATCACCAGTCAACGCTCAAAATTATTAAAGATAAATTGATCTAGGATCAAAATTTTATGAAGCAACAACATGACTTACATCATTCAAAATGACAATTCAATATAGATGATATGGTTTTCTTACAACTGCAACCTTATAAGTAGTTGTTCTTAAATATCAAGACCGGTCAGAAGTTGGTCCCTCAATTATACAGGCCCTATAAAGTATTTCGTCACATAGGTGAAGTAGCATATCAATTGGAGCTTCCACATTCCTCCTGTATACATCTAGTTTTTCATGTTCCCTGCCTCAAAAAAGTGTTTGGCAAAAAAGTTCACTTCTAGACAAAGCTCCTAGTACTAGATGAAGAAGGACGTATAACTCTTCAACGAGAAGCAATATTGCAAACTAGATCACATCATATTCAATATCACTAGGTTAAATCATTTCTAATCAAATGGTAGGATCTACTAGTATAAGATGCTACATGGGAACCATAAAGTATTTTCAAGTCATTTCCAACTTTGAGGACAAAGCTTTCTGAGGAGGGGAGCCATGTTACAACTCCAATATAGCTAGTCGGATATATTTCCAATTAATTATTGATTGGTTGATTTATTCTTATTTATAGAGGTAGGTTACTTTATATTTGATCATCAATAATTATACAATATTTCATATGTGTATTTGCAAGGACTTAGCCCTCCTTAAGTGGCAAAAGACTTAGCCCTCCTCAAGTGGCAAGAGTTATTTGATTTAATTCATTCAATTTGTGTTGCAATTGTTCCATTAAGTTTTACCTCAATGGTTTCATAGTAGGTTCTAATTAGATTTAAATATGTTAGAATTCCCCCTAATTATCCTTCTAAATCCATAGCATCCCATTCACATCTTGCCCATCCACTTTCATACTTTTGGAAACTTCTTCCTTTGTCATTTTATTTTCTTGGATACAAAGAATATTAGGCATATTACTTAAATATGGGCTCTTGATGCACATATGCTTTGAAGAGGCATTAACACCCCTTAAATTCCATGGGATGGTAATCATGTCTCATTAGGGGCTGCTGGACCATCTTGCAAATTAGCAATATAATTTATTGTTTGGTAAAGAGAAGTTCAAACAACTTAGATGGTGTTTCTTTCTCTATGTTTGCTCTTACTTGATAACTTTAAGGGTTTCCTATTTTTTCTTTGCTAGTATCAAAGTAGGTCTTACTATTCTATTCCTAAATATTATTTTATAACTTTTATTTTCATTAGATTTATCCTCTCCTAGATCTGCGAAGAAAACTTTTGTCTTATCTTGGTTATTTTTTGGTATTTCCTTGTTAATGGTATATGTATTAACATCAAATGTTGCATTTTATTTACCATTTTACTTCTCTTGAATGGTTTGTGGTACTTCAAGAGTCTTCAAAATATAATGAGGTACATTCCTTAGTTTTAGCAAGAATTTTCATCCCTAAATCAAGATCATACTTAGTAGATAGTTCCTTGTTAATATTTTGATTGTTATACCATGTCCTCTAAGCTCTGACCTGATTTATCTTCATAGGCTAAAGCGTCAAATGATTTGATATTTATTTCAATATATTACTTACTGGTCTCCACTATTTATTTACTTTCATATGTCCAGGTCTTTTTTTAGAAGTTTAAAACCATCCTCATCCGTATTCATTTGTAAGTTTCTTCTACAATTTTCTATATATATTTCTGATGGAATCTTCTTAGGGCATGATCTCTCAATATGCCTCACCTCATGACATCTACATATAAATGATATGTTTTCATAATTCATGATTTGGATCCACAACTTACCCCCATACTTATAAATGATTTATTTTGATAAAGATTTATTGATATCAATCATTATAAACATCTGGATATAAATAGCCATGATTCCATATTTTGTAGTTTTTGAAATTTAAGGAATTCTTTCAAAGTGTTTCCTATTGCCTTGAAGGTATTCATTTCCTATAATTTAATGGAAAACCCATACATCCTAACCTAGAATTTTACTAGGGATAAATTTATATTTTTAGGTACAAAGCCTTTATACCAACAGTTAAGGAAGATTATTGCTCTCCCCATAAACCAAAGACCCCTTTTCAAGATTCTATGTCTATCCTCCTTCTAATAGAAAATGACTAGAAATAAAACCTTGGCAAGAAAGGATAGACTCACTTCTAGAGACTTCCATCTTCTATCAATCTATTTTCTTAGAGTTGAAGCCCTTGGATAAGACCCATTAAATTTACCAATGAATACCTTATCTTTGAGTAATGAGGAATGTTGTTATGTGAGGTCCTCCCTAACCTCTACTACTAGGCATGATTCTAAGGATGATGGATATCCTTGGTTGATGTTAAGTATTTAACATGTTAGTGATGAATTGATTGGAAACAAATGGATCTTTTATTCTTATGGTACTTTAATTTATGTTGTTTTATTTTTATTTACAACAAAAGCTTCTTATACTTACAAAACCATGAATATAACTATTGAACTATATGCTATTCAAAAATAAAACTCAAACATGAAAATATTGACACCTTAGAAAATTGACTATTGTATGTGAGTTAGTATATATCTTGCCAAGAGAGGATCAAAACCTGTACTTAACTAAAAAAACATTAGTTATTTAAGTTAACAAGGAAATTAGATGGTCATTTATAATTAACTCAACAAGATTTGAGTTATCCTTGGGGGGTCAATTATGATCATAGAAAACAAACATGTCCTCTTCAGGTTGAGATAGAGAGGGAATCTCTAAGACTACTAGAAGAAGTGGAATTCCTTACATATAGATGTTATGGTATTATGTTATCATTTGACACCAAATTAAGTAGGATGATAAGAATTTAGCTTGTTTTAAAAAAAATAGTTAACTTATCTACAAGTAGAAAAAGGGCATATTTTATTCAATGGGTTGAAAAAGGGTATCATTAAACTAGAATAAGGATTTTATTATTCTTGAAATCAATGTTTCGAAACTCACAACTCGCTATAAACTCGGGAGCCTAATTTTCATGAGTTCTTAGCTACTCGAGAAAAAATCGACAAAAACTTGTGAAATTTCGAGAAAAAAACATCAAAGAAATTAAAATAAATTTATTTGTATGCCTATCCCCTACCTTGATCCCTCCCCTACCTCCCCTATGTCAGTACCTACCTCTTCCCTTCCTCGGTCCCTGCATCCCCTATCTCTCCTCTGCTTTAGCCCTTGCTTCTATTCGTATAAGTTGGCGAATAATGGCCAAGTGCGAGTTTTTTTATTAGAAAAAATGGTAGGCCAACCTACGAGTTTTGTGGGTACTTGCGAGTAACCTGCGAGTTTAAAAATACTACTTGAAATTGGTTTATTGTTACATTAAAATATTTTTTAGTGGATCAAGATTACCATTAGAAAATATTGAGATTTTAATTGAGAGGAATACACAAATTATAACTAATGTTATCAAGAATAATGGATATAAAGATTAATCAATAATATTATTATTATTTTATAAATTAATTATTGATAAAAAAATATTTTAAAACAATCAAAACATATATAAAGAAGGAAAAACAATAGTAGATAGTCAAACTAATTATAGTTTTGATGTCTTAATGAAATTTAAATTTAAAATTTTAAAAATAGTATAATAAATTAATAAAAATATAACAATTTTAAAATGATTAAATGAGGGTTTGATGAGGAAATATTGCTCAGCTAGGGTATTGTTTTGTTGCCATTTGTAAATTCGGTTGTTTTGGTGTTGAATACTATTATTGCTACCAATTAGGCAGCTACTCCTCTTTTCTATGGCTTTGCAGTTTGCAAATGTAATGGTTGTTATAGATAGTGGAACTCATGGCACCGAAGTGAGTTTAAAAGTCTATTTTTGAACATGGTGGATGAGGTAATGATTATTCTCTAGATGTTGTGCTCTCTCTTGATGTTATTTATCTAGTTGTAAAATGGTATGAGAATCATTGTCTTATAGCTTATTTTGTTGGTCAAATCTTGTCGCAAGAATATATTCAAAATTGGCTAAAACTTCATTGGGAATCTTATGGCATTGTGGTTGTGGGTATCTGTAATCTTACTAAAGGTTTTTTTTTTGCTTTCCTTTAAAGAACCCTCACAAGTGCAAACTGTGGTTACTAAGTCTAGTTGCTTGTTTTTTCACAATACTTTGATGGTATTTCCTCCTTGGACTCCTTTCCAAGTTTCGAAGGAAGCTGTCTTGAAAGTGTTGATTTGGCTTGAACTCCATGGTCTTTCGCTGCCCTTTATGGGTTTTTATTACAAATATTGTTAAACCCATTGGTCAGGTGATCTATCATGAAGAAGAGTGGTTCTTCTCAGTATGGCATAATAAAAGAGTCTATTTTGAGGTTGACCTCGTAAAGGATCTCAAAGAATTTATGGACATTTAGGTTGGTGTAGAGCATTTTATGTAAAAATTGTTTAATTTAATTTATCTAATAATTGTTTTCAATGCCAATCTACCATACATCGTATCAAGGACTATTAACTAGTTGCTCAAAAACCTTTGGTTGCTACCCCTATTCCTCATACTATGCCTGTACCTCCCAAACCCTTTATTGAGGGTGATTGGATCACAATTTCTAATAGGAAAGAGGTGACCAACCCTAATTCGATGCTTTATAATAGAGATGAGGTTGTAAAGCTACCATATCAGCCTCTTTTTGTTCATGTTCATCCTATTTTGGCTCCTTAGGCTTCACCTACTTAGAAACCTAACGAGTATAAATTAACCTCAGAAGAAGGGAATTCACTACTAGTATCTCCACCCTCTAAGCGTTCACATAGTCCATATTGAGATGGCTCACCATCATCGAGGGGAAGCCATGAGGCTAAGCATCATCCTTCAAATGTTGGTGAATTATTTCAACCTTCTCAGACCTCTTTATTTAGTAGGTTTTTGTTGTTGGCGAATAGTGTGGGCAATACCTTGATTGTTGGTGAATTATTTCAACCTTCTTAGATATTTTCATTTAATAGTTCTTCAGTGCTAGATAATAGTGGGGTAAACTCCATGGAAGATGGCTCCATTTATATTCCTCCTTCTTGA
Source organism: Wollemia nobilis (assembly GCA_028583015.1). Classification (NCBI taxonomy): domain Eukaryota; kingdom Viridiplantae; phylum Streptophyta; class Pinopsida; order Araucariales; family Araucariaceae; genus Wollemia; species Wollemia nobilis. The sequence continues at coordinate 8,547,081 of JAQPPZ010016348.1, forward strand.
ATTTCCTTTCGTGGAATATTCGGGGACTTAAAGAGTCCTCAAGATTTTTTTTTCAATCTGCTTTGCAAAGTATTGGTCATATTGGTGTTATTTGTTTACAAGAAATTAAGATCTCTGGTTTTTTGTTAGATGTTTCTCTTAGTTGTATTGCAGGTTATTTTATGCATTTCACTACTCACCATGAAGATGGTCAAGGTGGTGCTTCTATTTCTATCTCCTCCAAACTTGAGGATTGTCTACTTGGATTTGACGAGGATCCTTCTCATCATGTGGTTTGGATTTTTGTTGAATATTAATGGAAACACCCTGAGTATTACCAATATTTATGCACCTAATGATGGGCCTAGTTGCTCTACCTTTTGGTGGCACCTGGATGATCACTTACCAATGATGTATTAGATTTTTAATGGCAATTTTAGTATGGTTGAGCATGCTGAAGACAAAGTTGGTTGTCTCTCTATGCACTAGTGTGTTGGAGAGTGTGAGGCCTAGTTTTTTCTTAAACGCATATGGGGTATTTTTTATCCCTTTTTTCTAGCACAATTGCACCCTCCACCTTGGTTCATGTGGTCCAATTTTTCATGCGGGTAATGACAGAGTCTACAAGCACCTTGATCAAGTTATGATGTTAGAGCACAAATTTTTTTATTTTCCATAAATAATAATATTGTGATGGTATGGGATCAATTCCCACTATAGGATAATTTCTTAATTTCCTTTTAGATTGAGTGGAGTGGTTGCCAATTTAATTTTTTGTGCAATCAATTTTATTTAAATACTTCTTTATTGCAACACCCTGGCATGATTGCTATGATTGAGAGAATCTAAAATTTATTACCTTGGCCTCCTTACTATTTCAGTTGGATTTCTTGGTGGAATGAGGTGATTATTTGTACTACCTCTTTCATGCGGTATTTTGGTAAACATGTGGCATAGGTCAGAATGTGTGCTCATTTGGCTGTTACGAAGGAATATCAACAAAATTTATTGTTGCTATAAAATGATCCATATATTCGATACTTGTAAACCAATGTTTTTGGTCTTCACCACCAACATATAGTCCATGAATTGCATGAAGCTAGGGGGCTCAAATTTTGGCTCATCTACACTAGCTAAGAGTTGGTGATTGCCTATCCAAAGCCTTTTTCAAATCTCTTAATTCCAAGAAGGCTAGGATCATATCAAAGCTATTCAAGTCTCTCATGATAGGCTAACTTATCTTCCTAATATTGCATTGACTTTTACAGATCATTATAAGCTTATCTTTCAAATGCAACAAAATTATTTGGAACATCATATGGTGCTTCAAGAATGTCTTGATGTTGTTCTTGCTAAGTTGTCTACTTATACCAAACTTCTTTGTGATGCTTATATTTCACTTGTTGAGCTTCATAATGCTCTTATGACTATATCAAATGATAAGTCCCATGATCTTGATGGCTTTCCCTATGAATTTTTTAAAGCCACTTGGAAGTTTACTGGGCTTAATATGCTCAATGTCTATAATGAAGCATTAGCCAAAAATTCTTTGGGTAATATTATCAATCATGGAAACATTAAATTTTTTACTAGTGGGAAATCTTGAGCTTATCACCAATTGGAGACCTATTACTTTGCTTAATGTCTCTTACAAGATTCTGGCTAAAGCTTTAGCTCTCTGTATTTGTAACATTCTCCCTGTGTTTATCAGACTAGAGTAGATGGGTTTCATAAAAGGGCAATACATCTTGGATAATCTTATTGCTATCTAGGAAGATTTAGAATGGGCCCATCTCTTTGGCCAAAAGCCCCTTTTCCTTAAATTGGACTTTGAGAAAGCTTATGATCGTATTGAATGGCCTTTCATTCTTGCCATGCTCTAAGCTCTCAACTTTAGCCCCTTTTTTATCAGTGTTATCAATATGTTGTTTGCTGATGCTTTGGATTGTCTTACTATCAATGGACATAGGTCAGAGTATTTTGGTTCATTTTTTTCTATTGTTGGGACTATCCTTTGGCTCCTTTATTTTACATCTTTGATGAAACTTTTGGCTATATTATTGCCAATCAAGTTTCTAAGGGGTTGATCAAAGACATTATTTTGTCTGACATGTCTACCTAGCTTATTAATGGGCACTTTGCAGATGATTATTTTCTCGCTATAAATGAGGATGAGATTTTAGTTTCAATTACTTTGGTTTGTTTGGACACTTTTTGTAAGTCCTAGGAATCCAAGATCCAATGGTCCAAGTCTCTTTGTTTCTATCTTGCTTCTTCTTCTATGTCTGCTTGGATTTGACATTTTTCATGGCATTGGATTCAAATGGGTGAGCATTTTAAGTTCTTAGGAATTATATTTGCTTTTGACAACTCACCCTCTGAACTCTGGCAATATATCATTGATAGAATTGAAAAGAAGATTTCATGTTGGACCTCACATCCCCTTTATCTTACTGACAAGTTTTAGGTTTGCACTAAAATTCCTGCTACTACCCATGTTTATTACTCCTCCTATTTATCCCCTTCTAAGAATTCTTACAAGTTGGATGGACTTCTTAGGGATTTTCTTTGGGTCAAGGGGAATAATTTACATATTTTTCATCGAGTTGCTTGGGATATCTACTGCACACCTACTGATTAGGGTGGGATGGGCATCGTTGACATTTACAGGTAAAACATTTCTTTCTATGCTAAGTGGGTGATTAAAGCTATTGAAGGCCTTGAATCCTAGAAGGTTTTGATTTACCATTGTATCTCTTCAGGGCTAACTTATGGGTGCAAAGCTTAGGCTAATATTGGCCTCCATACTCTCATCATTACTTCTACTTCGGTTAAGATTCTAGATTCCTTTGTTGTTAAAAGTATTTAATGAACTTTTGAGGTAATGAAACCTCATCTTTGCTGGGTTGGTGATGGTTTTTGTAATGGTATTTTGTTCAATTCTTAAAATATTTGGTGGCCTCCGATTCTATCCAAATCTTCGATTCTTCTTTCTAATATACCACGGATTAAAGCTTTGAGGTTGTTTCGCTAGGGCATCTACTTTTTTAAAAATTTAGTGCACTCTCAAGACTAAATTCCTTGGTCTGATATTAAACAAAAATTTAATCTTCAAAATTTAGATCTTTCTTATATTCTTAATATTTAAGAGCTTATGCCTTATGTCATGCTTCATAAGCTCAACCTTCAATCCTTGAGTGCATGGTGGAGGGATTGGCATTGGAATGTGGATAATCCTTTCAAGAACTACTCTTCTTCCCTACTTTATCAACTTCTTAGTCTTTTTTTCCCTATTGTTGACAAGCTTAATGAGATATGGTAAACTCACTTTACCTCCTATAATTGGATTACATGCCTGAACCATATTTGGCAGTCTAACCTTGAACCAAAGATTACCTTTTTTCTTTGGTCTCTTATTTATCAAGGGCTTCCTATGGGAGAGAGACTTAGTAGGGTTGGTCTTCCTAATATCAAGTGTTCGGCTTGTGGTCGTTTTGAGACTTTAAACATCTATTTGAGTTCTACCCTTGTGCTCAGTTTACTTGGTATTGGATTCACTAATTGTTCAAACCCTTTCATCCTAAATTCTTGAGATGGTAAATGATCTTTTTTGGAGATAATAGTTTTTGGCCTGCTTATATTGCTACTCTATGAAATTTTTTTCATGCTATTATTTTGTTTCAACTTTGGAAAGCTAGGAATATTGTTGTCTATTCTAGAAATTCAATTTCTAGTCAGTTTTTTATGCTTGAAAATATTACAGTGTTTTTAGCTATTATTGTTCAGATCAATTCGTAGGCTTCCAAGTTGACTCATGAGTTGGTGCATCTGATAAATCTTATCAAGTACTGACATGAGGCTTTGTGCACTATTAACAGGGTTTTGCCTAACCTCCCTCCACCTCAAGGTCCCTTTGTTTCTTTGAGGTATCGATGTAGCAGGTTGAGGGGACAATGTTATCCAGCCTCATATCGTTCTATTAGTGCCCACAGCAAGGCTCGATCTCCTCTAGGAGTGGCTCCCTTTGCCTAGTTATGCTATTTATTCACCCTTTTAAGGACTAGTTTTGTTTTTGGCCTTAGGACTTGTCTTCATAGTGTTGATCATTTAAGTAGCTTTACATCCCAAACTATAATTTTTCCAACTCCCTTTTTATTGTAACCTCCCTTATAATTTTTTATTTTAATAAAGTAAAAGGTCAAAAAATATTTTTAATACAAATACAAAATAAAAAATATATTTTATAATAAAAATTACATAAAACTTTTTTTAAATTATAATATTATTTTTAATCTAAATAATTAAAATTTAATATTTTAACTTAAAAACTCAAAATAATCTAATTACTATAAGCTCAATGGTTGAGTGGGTCTAACAAAGACTAACAATGAAGACTCGAGTTAGAATAAAACGTATAAGATTAAAATCTAACAGAGGATAAAAATGTATCTCATATTGTTACATACACTTCTGAATATTTAAAATATATTTTTATTCATTTATAAGATATTTTTTAATTTTTTATAATAAATAAAATATTTTTATATTTTAATAAAAATAATTAAAGTGTATTTTAATTAAAATAAATAAAAGAATATTATAATTTAAGATTTTAGGTTGGTATTTGTAAATTTATTTTTAATGGTGAGGATTTAAAAAGAACCAAAACTCATTAAAAAAAACTTAAATAAATTCATTAAAGAAAACTTAAAAAAAAACTGGAGTAACATATTTTTAAAAGTTATTTTAAAATTTCATAAATTAGTTTTAATCTTTAATTATGTCTTTTTACTAAAATATTTAATACATGATTTTAGACACAATGATCTATGCCTCATATCCCAAAGAGCTTGCTTAACACGAGTATATACATTGGTCTCTATTTCTTAATAAATAAAAATAAAAAATATGGTATAAAGTAGACCATCTACAATATTGTTTTGTTTATGTATATAAGTTGAAGCTTAACAATTTTAATGATAACAATATCAGAATACAAGCAGACCTTTATAAAGGATGTTTAGGTTACATAAAGACGATATAATGTTTATTTAAATCATATTTATAGAGGGCGTTTAGGTTGTATGAGCTTAAGGTTTTTATAAAGTCGAGAATTACTATCTATATTATATAGATTGATTGGAGATGGGTTTAATGACCATAGAATTTTGGTTAATTAATTTTTTTAATGAAATAAGTTATATTATATTAAAAATACAACTTAATCATACAAAAAGTGGGTGGATACGCACACCCCAGTAGGGTCCCAAAAATCACACTAACCGCATACGGTTAGGAGAAACCAAATAGCAAATACAAAGACTTTAGTTGGCTAACACAAAAAGGAGGGAATTAAAATCATCCTCTTAGCCAAAAATCAAAGAAAAGCATGCATCCGCAGAACATAAATCATTTCCAGACATCGGGGGGACAAAATTGTCCACATTGTCATCATGGGGGAGAGGCGACAATAGAGCATCCCAACCATTATCATCAGTGTCAGTACCACCCATATCAGCAACGTCATTAACCTCTTGTGCATTTATATCCTGGGGGCGGGGGGTTTGGCCATCACCGTGCCAGCCCAGAGCATTAACTGGTGCCACCATGACCGCATCTCCCCAACCCGCAACCTGGTGTGAAGGTTCTGGATGAACATCCCATCCACTCACCAGCCACGAATTACCAACACCATCAGAGTAACGATGTTTGGTCACCGATGGAGGTTGAGACCAGTGTCTCCTCGCCTGCGGCAATGCCCTGCGTCCCCGACGAGATCGAGAATGAGAGCCAGCACGATGTTGTGACGTCGAATCCAGGGGGACCCGACTGATAGTGCACGGTGCATTGGCCCAATGGTCCAGGAGAGTCCTCAGGTACTGAATGTCAATATGAATTTTTTCCACTTGAACCTGTATCTGAAGCCAAGAGTAAAAAATACAACATACTTATCAGCTAAAGAAAAGGAATCAAAAGTTGTGTCTCTAGAAAAAGCTATATTGTTTCTGGTCTTCCATAAGTGAAAAAGAATATTGACTCTAAAAATATTCTAGACAAACACAAGAGGAATAGAAAAATCAGGAGCATCGCCTAGCAGGGAATGGTGCCAAGAAAAAGAAGTGGCCATATAAGGTCGAAAGAAAGATTCCAACCACTTCCAAGCCATTTGAGCTTTACGACATGACCAGAAAACATGAGTGCAATCTTCAGGTTCATTACAAAAATAGCATTTGGGATTAGCCATGCCCAAGTATTTCAATCATTGCCCCATAGGCAAACCTTGAAGAAGTAGACTCCAAGCAAGAAAAGCCAGCTTTGGCTCAAGATAAGAGGCCCAGACCATGTTAAAATACAATTTCCACTATGAAGGCCTGGAGATTAAGTCCCAACACTCATTCAACTTACCCACCATGGGAAAGTGTGGAGAAAGCCAGGAATATCCCAAACGGGCCTTGTACTGAATTAACGGGATGTTCTTCGGCCAGGTCCAGTTCGACCACCAAGGTTTTTGGAAATGCCTAGTAATTTTTGGCCAAAAAGAGAAGGGAATGCTATCTAACACAATATCATACGTGGTCTTATCTTCTAGTTTTAAATTATGAAGTCATCTGAAAACCTCCCAAGGAATCCAATATTTGGTATGAGAAGAGAAGAAATTAGAAATGGTAGCAATTCCCTTCTTGAAAAACCATTGAGCATGAATCCATTGAAATGAGGCCAAAGGGGAGCCTTGGTAAGTAATGACAGATGACCACCACACATTAAGAGAGGCTATGGAAGCCCCTTTTTTTTCCCATCACCAGACCAACAGAGCCAGGGTTTAAGAGCCTCCCAAGCTCGCCAAATGCTCTGCATCACAAAGGAGCCTTGAATTTTAATAAACACAGGGGCTGTAACAATAGAGGGGAGAGACATCCCCCACCAAAATTTCTTACCCAAAGGAAGGCCTATAGAAATACAGTGTCGAATTAGGACCTTCCAGGCTTCTAGGTCATCAATAGCTCTAACAACCCACTTTGCACACAGAGCAAATCCCTGGCGTTGACAGTCAAACAGACCCATCCCGCCAGAGGACTTGGGAAGACAACAAATTTCCTAGGCTACTCTATGAAATCCCTTCTTCTGGGAAGAGCTAGCCCAAAGAAAATCTTGCAACAACTTCTCTAGATTTTGGTAACAGGCCCGAGATGGAGTCCAGCAGGAAGAAAAATACACATGAGTGGTAGCCAAAATCTTGGAGTAAACTTGGAATTTTCCTACAAGGGAGAGTTTCTTGGTAATCCAATAAGAAAGCTTCTTCTCAACTCTCTGGAGCACATGATTCCAGAGTTGAGCAGAGGTACTCTAAAAAGCAAAAGGAATGCCCAGAAACTTAAAAACTTTGCCAGATTGAATCCATTGCCAGGGATATTGAGAAAGCCAATATGGGCAAGGATTAGCAGACTATCGAAAGTAGGTAGTCTTATGCCACTAAATGCTAGAGCCTGAAGCTGCACAAAAGATATCAAGGCAATGCAAAGCATTGGACACAGATTGTTGATCTTCCCTAATGGTCAGGAAAGAATCATCAGCAAAGTGCCCATTAACCAACTGAGCTGGCGAATTGGGAAGAGCAATTCCTTGAATGTTTCCCTGAGACACTTGGGCAGCCAGGAGGTATCCAAAGGCTTCTACAGCCAGGATAAACAGAGAAGGAGCAAGTGGGTAGCCTTGCCTCATCGAATGGAATAGGCCTAGGACATCAGATTGAGTGTTATTTAGAGTGAGCACAACTGAAGCATCCTGGAAGAGCATACTGACAGACTTAACAAAGTTTGGACCAAAGCCAAGTGCTTGTAACATGGTAAGAATAAAATTCCACTCAATTTTATCATAAGATTTTTCAAAATCAATTTTGATGAATATAGCATCCTGTTGAGACTGTCTAGCCCATTCCATACCTTCCCATACTGCCAGGACATTATCCAGGATATATCGACCTTGAACAAACCTAGTTTGTTCAGGCCTGATAATTAAAGGTAGAATGGGGCGTAACTTTAAAGCCAGAGCTTTGGCAATGATCTTATAGCTGACATTCAAAAGAGTGATCGACCTCCAATTGGTAATAATTTTAGGGTCCCCAACCTTGGGTATGAATCGAATATTACCTTTATTTATTAGAGAACCCAAGGAACCTGTGATCATTGCTTCTTGATAGACCTTAAGCAAGTCTGGGCCAATGAAATCCCAAAATTCTTTGAAGAATTCACAGGGGAATCCATCCAACCTAGGGGCCTTATCATTCTTCATTTGAGAGAGAGCCTGAGTAAGGTTTTCAAGAGACAGAGGGGCTTCACAACTGGATTTTTGCTTGGAAGAGAGCTTTTATGGCACCACTGCACAACACTCAGCCAAGGCCTACTATAGGGTGAGGGTGAGTGGTTGAGAAGAAAAAATTTTTTGATAATGGCGGACAAAGGTAGAGATTATATCAGGAAGCTCAGTGAGTCTACCCCCATCGATTTGAAGAGCTTGAAATTGCACAACTGGAAAAGAGGGGCGTAACCGTTTGAAGAATTCTTTAGACACCTTGTCCCCAATCTTGAGCCAATGCATTCTGGCATGAAGTTGGGCTCCTCTGGCCTCATAAAGCTCTGCTTTCTTCAGCTCATGATGAATGATAGCAACATGAGCTTGCAAATATTGGTTGAATGGGGAAGACTCAAGTCTCACAGAGGCCTCTGATAATTATTTTTTGAGGGTAGAATTTGCAACCCTCCTACGCTTTGCAACTTCAACCCCAAGAGATCGAAGCATAGAAGTCGTACATCGAATGGCCTTATTCCACCAAACAATCCAGCCAACCGAGCCAGAGGGTCTTGGGAGAAGATTCTAGCATCGGGTAATATGAGCCCTCATAGCATCATTTTGAAGAAAGGAAACATTTAGGTAAAATTGTGATTGAAAGCTTCGAGGAGGAGAGGCTCGGGTGGCAATGTCAAAAATAATTGGGGAGTGATCAGAGAGGGTAGTGTCTGGAATGGCATGAACAAAAGGGCAGGATGGAGAAAGCCTATTAAAGAAGAAGTGGTGGGAATCTGTAAGCATTGCTCGGTCCAAGCATTTCAAAACCCTCAAAAATCCTGTTTGGAAATTAGACCAGGTGAACCAAACATTCTCAGGGAAGTCAGACTGAGAGAAACAATAATTAGGATCTGACAACCCTAGTTTATTCTTCATGAAAAACCATGCTTCTCTTTCCTCGACATTCCATCATATTGGCATGTGCCCAACCTTATCCTGGGGTTTCTCAATCATGTTAAAGTCACCACAAAGCACCCAGACAACATGCGACAGAGAAAAATCTAGCCACCACCACAAACTACACCGATCAGAAGCATCATTAGATGCATACAGATTAATTATTCCAAAAGGTTGACCTTGAAACTCAAACAGAGTCCAGACAACTTGATTTGAGGGGTCCACCCCCCAAGAAACCACATTCCTCATCCACTTGGAAGAGACAAAAGTAACAACTCCTCCCTTACCATGAGTATGACGGGTTGCATGAAAGCAACCACGCGACCACAAAAAATTACAGGTACAATCTAGATTAAAATAAAAAAATTTAACTTCTTGCAGACAAACAAAGTCAAGATTACCAAATGTGTGAGAGACCTTAGTCAGCTCATCGCGGACCAGGTATTTTTGGACTGGGTCCGTCAGTCCTCTTACATTCCATGAGAGAAAAAGCATTAAGCCCGATCGAGGTGCATACTATCCTCAACAACCTCGGAGTCCCCGAGCTTCCCAAGAGCCCCAAATGTATTTGTGGTGAAGCGTTCTGGGTGGCCCTGAGCCTCGGTGAACTACCGATGCACATCATCTATCTGGTGCCTCTTATCAACATTATACTCCTCGGTGAACTACCGATGCACATCATCTGTCTGGTGCCTCTTATCAACATTATACTCCTCCCTTTCATGAGGAGGGTTGCGTGAGCGACGTGCCTTGTAAGTCTGAGAGCCTGCTGGACCCACGTCTTCTAGAGAGGAAGAATTTTGGGGAGCCGAGGGGGCATATGTAACCGAAACTACATCCGTAAAGGAAGGCCTAGTCCATGTTGTGGGATTAGGTTGAGGTTGCAGAATGACCATGGGTTCTTGAGGACCTTGAGCCGCAACTGAAGAACTAGCTGTTGCATGTCACACCTGATTCTTAGGGTTCTTGTTTCACCGATTATGGGATACAGTAACCCACTCTTCTCCACTCTTAGCCCCTTCAGGCTGCACCATCGAGGTGGTGGTGGGAGGAGGAGGTGCCGAAATATGGGTCTGAGCTCGACCGGTCATAAGCGGGTAATCCCTAATTTTATGAGAAGATGACTGACATCGATAGCAGGTATTGGGCAAGTTGATATACACAACACGTTGTCGATAGGTTTTCCCATCCAACGTGATATCAATATGTTCAACCAAATCCTTGGAAAGGTCGACTTTCATGCAAACTCGCTTAGTAGGATGAGGACAAAAAAACTTATCAGATTCCAGGCAAACAAATTTCCCCAAAGGAGCGGCTAGGGTTTTCAAAAAAGGCCAACATGGAACGGGGAGACCAGGAAACTCAACCCAAACCGGGACTTCCAGTGAGGCTTCCTCGATGATGGAGAAGGTACGATAATATTGTTGCAGGACTAACAGGGAGCTAAGGACAGACCAGGGTCCTCTATTAAGCACTTTCTTAGCATGCTCCGCTTCAGCAAAACAAAAAAGGAAGAAACCCTTGGTGAGGTTCTGCACATTAACACATTGAATACCATAGGGTTTCCAGACTTGCTGGACCCAGTGACGAATCAAGGATTCGCTAGGAATACGTCCAAGGAAATAGCCCACTAAATGGGTGTTCTCATACCACTCACAGGCTTTGTTAAACTCAACATCAGGAATGATAACATGAGGGACAGAGTCATTACCTCGTGGTACACTTTCACTACCATCCTGCAAGGACGTTTCTCGACCATCATTTTGCTCTTCGACAAGTCCAGCAGCAACTAAAGTTGTCGTATGAGCAACGTCCATTAAAAAGGACCAAACCCCACCCGAAGGTGGAATTTATGCAGATACGTGGCAAAAAAACCCGCAAACTCAAAATTAATGAGGCGGTTTGAAACAACAAGCACACATGCAGACCTTGGCTCTTCTCCAAGCTTCAGATCAACATATTTTTTTTGTGTCTTTTATTATTGGACTTTAAGCTTAATATCAAGTGGCAATCTAATTTTATTTTTGATAATGAAAGTTCTTGTTGAATCCAAAAGTCAACTTTTTAGATGGTGGGTTCTACATAAAAAATTTCCAACTTTTGAATGTTTGGCTCAAATTTTGCATGTTTTACCTCAATGAAAATTTTGTAATGCTTCAAATGATCTTATTCACTTGTTTTTGTTTTGTGACATGTCTAAACAATTATGGGATGTCTTCTTATTCCCCTTCTTCTCTAGATCTTAGAAGCTTTCTTTGTTTGGTTTTTTCTAGTCGGATCTAATCTCTGGGATGTTTGTAGACTCATTCTTCTCATGCATATTTGAAAGTTTAGATGTAGAAAGGTGTTTACCAGTTCCACTCCTCCATGGCTATAATTTTAGCAAACTCGATCTCTGATCTTTTGTTTAATTTGAAACACATTCATTCCCATGTTCATGGAACTTCCAACACACTAGAAGATTTTATGAACATGCTTCATCAACTTTGTCAAAGAAAGCAGTAAATATTGATGAATTAGTTTAAAAATTCATTATTTCTATTTTTCATTAAAAACGTCAAAAGATATAATGAAAGTCATGTCTAGAACTTTACCACATAATACACTCTTCTATAGACGAATGGTGATATCTAACATAAGAAATAGTCGTAGTCTCTTTATTACTATTAACTTCTATTTTTATGTGTAAAAAATGAATGCTTTACTCCTTATTTACCTTAGTTTTTTTTTTTCTTTTTCTAATAAATAATACTAACCTATTATTATTATAATATTTTAATATTATTAAACCATCCTAAATTTACCAAATATTATGTACAACCTTATTTTGTAGGTTTAAAACCTTAAACCAAAGTTTTATTGTTGGGACCACTCAGCTAAAGCATCTTAATTTGAAGAGTATCTCTTCTAAAAGAAGGGTCTATTTATTTAATAAATAAAAAATTTAAAAGAAAAAGAGAAAGAGGGAATAAAAAATCTAAAAGAAAAAGAGAAAGAGAGAGAACATCATCCTTAGAAAAGTCAATTAAGGTGCGGCAAAGTGGGCATCACGGCGGATAAATGGATAGAGCTAGGGTCTTCGTCTTTAATTATCTCAAGCTTTCGGCCGTGACAGCCACGTGGCCTGTCTACACAGGAGAGAACAAAGAAAAAGAAGAAGCTCCCTTTATTTCTTTACTGCACCAACAAGCACACTCTGTATGTTAATACGGAGACACGTCTACTACCCCATCCTAAAATGCAATGGGGAAGGCCAGGTGTCTCTGGTGGTTTCAAATCCAGTGAGTATGTGTATAACATAAAAATTATTTGGTGAATCCAGGCCCTGGAGAGGGTGGGGTGGGAGGCCATGTCTCTGCCGATCACTGCACAGCAAACTCCAGTCGCCCATGAGCCGAGTGACGCGTCGGATACGAGCGGGCCAGTGGGATCCCTTCTTGCGGTGTTGGCCGTGGTGGTGTTGCTGGGAATGCTGGGCTGGATCATTTCCAAAGTTTGTGGAGTTCGGCTGTGGCCATCCGGCGGTGGAAGCGCCCGCAAAAATGGCCGCCTGGAATGGATCAAGCGATGGCACTTCCCCTTCTTTGGCCGGGACATCGAAATCGGAGGAGGGCGGCGTATGACCGTGGAGGACGACGTGCGCAAGCCGGCGGCACAGGGAGAATGACTGTCTGCGTATGTGTCCGGCCAGTATATATACCGATTACATCATAGCAATAAATTTTATCTTTTAAAAAATAATAATATGTAGGTATGTACAGAGGAACATAAGATCAAGATTGCGAGGATGTTTGTCCTTTTCACAACCAGTGCTTTACTCACCACTCGTCGAACCATCAAAGAGAATATATGGTAATCAAGGAGAGCTATTTGCATACTTTATGGCAGTATGGAAATGAATGGACCTTGATTTTCGTAGGACACCTATGTTATTAGGGTTTTGGGTTTTCTTTTGGAAGACCCACACCATCATGGAGTTGGTGTGTGGATGTGAGTAATATTGTGTAAAAAAAAAAGGAAATAGATGAATGATTCTACTTGTAAAAGCAAAATAAAGTTGCGTTTAAGGGAGATATTGTGTTATGATCGTTATGATAAGTTTCTAGACATTTCTCTGGTTCTTATGGGAGCGATACCAAAAACAAACTGCAATTTTTGACAAATTGTATGTGAATGCGTGAAAATGTTGATTAACTAAGAATAAAAAAAGGGTCAATAGATGTTGGCTCTGAATCTAGATTTGGAAGACCAACGAATAAGGAGAATAGATAGAGAGAAATAAAGGTGGAGATTGCAAATGGCATCCAAACAACTCTAGACCTGGGTGGGGGAAAGAAACAACAATCCAAACCTAAAAAATGAAAGTTACCTCATGGAATGTAAGGGGTCTCAATGCCCCTTCTAAACATAGAGTTGTGCAATCATTGAGAAAATATGTCAATCCTTAGATTATCCTTTTATAGGAGACAAAATTAGATGACCAAAAATCCAAAAGTATAAAACAAAGAATTTGGAGGGGAGCAAAATTTGTAGCTTGTCCTACAGCAGGGGCCTCAGGAGGCCTTATGTGCTTGTGGGATCATAACAAGATTGAAGGAAGGCTAATAGTGTCAAATGAAATATTTATAGCTATTCATTTCTACTCAAAGGAGGAGGATCAACAATGGATAATCACAAATGAACATAGTGATTGGTAGAAGGCATCTATGGAGGGATTTATGCCAACTTAGAGAAGCCTTTTCTGGTTTACCTTGGGTTCTAGTAGGAGACTTCAACTCTCCCCTTTACCCATCAGACAAGAAGGGAGGCAACTCATCCATTTCAAAAGGAATGATGGATTTTGCCCAATTTGTAAATGCTAATGAGTTGGTGGATGTAGAACTAAGAAGGGCTAAGTACACTTGGAGCAATAGATGAATAGGGGACCAATTAATCCAAATTTAACTTGATCATTTTCTTTTGTCAAAGGAAAGCCTACTATCCTTTGGAGACACAACTTTGACTGCTCTTCCAAAGGTGGGTTCTGATCATAATCCCCTTATTTGGGAGATTGAGGTAAGGAAGAGGATCTTCAAATACCCTTTTTAGTTTGAGAAGATGTGGTTGCAACATGAAGGGCTTGAGGGTAAAATATCAGAGTTGTGGAAGCAAGATATCTTTGTAGTGATAACCTAAATAGCCAAAAAATTAAGATTTAATAGAAAAAATCTTAAAATATTGAATATAGAGGTTTTTGGGCATCTCTTCAAGAAGAAATCTTAACTAAAGTAACAAATTTTAGACATTGAATATGCCTTGTAATCAGATATTTGTACTAGTGAAATGAGGGACAAAGAGAATAAATTGTTGGCTGACTATCACAATATCATGGCTTGTGAAGAGATCTTCTTGCAGCAAAAATCAAGAGTAACTTGGCTAAAAGAAGGGGATTGTCATACAATTTTTTTAATGTTTCAACCTTAAGGCATAGGAGCTACAATAATATTAAGGAAATTGTTAAGATGGATGGCTCCATTATTGTTGACCCCCTTCAAATTAGAGAGGAAGCTATTAACTTCGTTGTCAATTTGATAGGATATGAGGAGCCTCAAGACAATTCTTATATGAACACCATGCTGCACTATATCCCCAAGCTAGTCACAGACCAACTCAATGACTATCTCCTTAGTCCATTTAAGGAGGATAAAATTAAGAAGGCAGTGTCTAACATGAATGGTGACAAGACCCCAATATAGGATAACTTTTTTGTTGTTTTCTTCCAAATATTTTGGCACATTGTTAGGGTGGATGTTACCTAGGCTATTATGGAGGTTCAAAGAATACAACAAATTCCCAAAGATGTCAACTCAAATTTCTTAGCTCTCATGCCTAAGGTCGCAGGTTCTAGGACCTTCTCTGAATTTTGCCCTATAATTTTATGCAATAATTCATACAAGATTCAATCCAAGGTCCTAGCCAACATAATTAAAATAATTCTACCCTTCATAATTGACCCCCATTAAGGTGGTTTCATTAAAGGATGGAAAATCTCGGATGGTATTATAGCCACTCATGAGGTGATTCATTCCATAGACAAGAGTGGGGATGTTGGGATGTTGTTAAATTTGGACATGAATAAAGCTTATGAAAGGGTCTCTTGGGAATTCCTTCTCAAGACCATGAACAATTTTGATTTTCATCAAGAATGAATAAAGCTAATCAAGGCATGTTTTTCTTTAGTCATATTTTAGTTTTAGTAAATGGTTCAGCAACAGGGTATTTCCAAAATAGAAGATAACTCTATTAATGAGATCCATTCTCTCCCTATATTTTCATCATCCTTGCCAAATATTTAGGGAGAGCAATAAATGCTGCTACTTCAAATGGAAAAATTGAAGGAACTAAACCTACCTCTTCTTTATCCCCCATATCCCACCAAAATTTTTTGGATGACACGATCATTACTACAAAATCTTCAACCCACAAGCTAAAGAATTGAAATCTATTTTGGAAAATTATGATAAGGCATCTGGTCAAAAGTGAATTATGCTAAAAGTAAGATCTATTTTACTAACATGCCAAGGCCTAGGTAGGCTAGATTAGCTAAATTTATTGGTTGTGGTATAGGGGATATTCCCTCAACCTACCTTGGGATGACCCTATTCAAAGGGAGGATGCATGAGGAGTTATAGAATCTAGTTGTATAGAGATTATAAAAAATTCTTATAGGGTGGATGGGTTCTTTACTCATCTAGACTGGCAAAGCCCAACTAGTAAAATCATCTCTATAGAATATTCCAATGTATTTTATGTCAATGTTCAAAATGACAATAAAAAATTTATGATAAAATAGAGCAAATTCAAAGAAAATTCTTATGGTTTGGTGTGGAAAGTAAAAAATGGATTATGTTGGTAGCTTGGGAGAAAGTTTGCACAAGGAAAGAAGTGGGGGGCTTGGGCTTCAAAAATTTGAAAAGAATGAATAAAGCCTTGATGGGAAAATTGGGTTGAAAACTTGTAAAGGATAAAGACCTCATTTGGGTCCACATCCTTAAAGCCAAGTATCTCAGGAACCACTCTAGCTTCCTAGAGGAAAGTGAGTTACCTTGTGGTTCAAATTTTTGGAATAACCTTCAACTTACTAGACCTTTATTCAATAAGGACATTTTGCTGGAATATTGTAATTGGATCCCAAGTCTATTTTTGGAAGGACAAATGGATGAAGAACATTCCTTTAAGTGAGGATATAAATTATGATGGGATATAGAAAGTCTTGTTTGCTCTTTATAGAACCTTTATGCAAAACCACATCATCTATGATGAATTTTGTAAAATATGGAGGTATCTATAGGTAGATAGATTGGATGACAGAAACTAACAAAGCTTGAGGAATCTCAACAAGATGTTACAAGTCTATTTTTAAATAGTACAAGAAATTCAGATACTCTCCTATAGAAGAATCAAAAGGAAGGTGAGTACTCAATTAAATTTTGTTACTATATGTTGGAGGGAGAGGGACTAGGTTGGATGCCTATTACAAAAGTGTGGATCAAGGAGCTCCTTTTGAAAATTGCCTACTTTTATTGGCTATTGGTCCAAAACAAGATTATGAAGATAATCTTCGCATGAGGGGGATGATAATTCGCAATAGATATGTGTTGTGTAAGAAGAATTGGGAAGATGTAGACGATCTATTCACTAAGTGCTCCTTCATGAGAAAAATATTGAACAAAGTGCTCAACAACTTTAAAATCATCTAGGTCCTTATAAATTCCCTTCCAGACCTATCTCTAGTAAGAATCCCTCTTCTGAAGCAAGAGACTGGAAATGTTGTTAAATCTAAGACTCCCCCATGCCTTCTAGGGAGTTTGGAAAGAGTAAAAAAATTGTATATTCAAGGATGAAAAAGAGATATCACCTCTACTGAAGTTAGATATTCCACTACCACTATGGATAATTTAAAGATCATTAGTTTTAAAGATGCCTAGGAGATTGATCAGGAAAAAGAGATTGTCAACAATCAGGGCTTAGAATTCTGGGCTCAAGGCTCTGCTTCACCATACAAAATTGTAAGGGATAACACAAAGTGAAAACCACAACCCCTG
This sequence comes from Wollemia nobilis, assembly GCA_028583015.1. NCBI lineage: Eukaryota > Viridiplantae > Streptophyta > Pinopsida > Araucariales > Araucariaceae > Wollemia > Wollemia nobilis. Next base: position 8,564,384 of record JAQPPZ010016348.1, read on the forward strand.
GTTGGTTGAAGCTAAATTTAAATGGTGCAGCAAAATGGAATCTAGAAAGGTCCAAAGTAGGTGGTATCTTTAGAGATCATAATGGAAAGACTATCCTGACCTATGTGAATGCATTAGAGGAGTAAACAAGTCACTTTGCTAAGTCTAAGGCTATTTTCCTAGGCTTAAATCTTACTAAGCGCCTTAATATTATAGATTTTATTATAGAGGGTGATTCACAAAATGTTATTAATATTTTCAAAGTAAACCAACCAACTAGCTAGAGTGTCGTTGATTTGTTTTCAAAATCTAAGCACAAAATAATCCCTTTGGAGAGTGTTCAATTAACCATGTTTTTAGAGAAGGTAATGGGGTTGCAGATAGCTTGAAAAAATTGGGGGTGATTCTAGATTGTTTTTATAAATGGGAAGCTATATTTCCTAGTTAGGTATAGGATTTGGTAAATTCGGAAGCCTATGTCCATGATGAGAAAACATATCACAACATGTAGTAGGTTTGAGGGGCTAATCAAGTCTATGCTAGAGGAGAAACCGTGTTTACCTAGAGGTAGGAATTCATGGCAAACACGATTTGCCTACCTCTCAAAAGAGGGTTGGATTGATAAATATCATAGTTGGACTATGCGAGATACAACATTCCTATGTAGAATCTTTGCCTAATGGGACCCAAAATCATCCTATTCATATTAGGAGGCTTGTTTTCCTTATGCATTCCTTGTATTTTATGTTTTTTTATCTCTAATGTTTTTTTTGTGAGGTGCAAATTTAATGATTCAGTGGAAGAGCTTGGAGCATCATTGGGGTATATGTTGTAGTTGTTGAACCTTGTTGTTCAATACTCATATATACCATTGCTTCTTAATTATGGTTTTCTGGTTCATGCTTGCACGTATGGCAAAGAGCTTCTTTTTGGGATTCTTGATCAACCACTCGAAGCAAAGAGCTTCCTCTTTTTATTTCACATCTAAATGTCACTATCACAAATCTAGAAAATTATTGGTTTGATATAAGCTCAAAAAATTATGGTGTGGCATCTATGGAGTCAGATTCATCAAGAAGACACCATTTAGATGGTATGGATGGTAACTTTGTCAATAGTTCTCTCCATTCAATTGATATGCATAAAGAACTCTCAAAGGAAATATTTCTCTTAAAGAAAAGTGTGGCATATGTTAGTGTATATTTTTTCAGTTCATTTTCTTTGCTACCACCCCCATAGGTGTTGAATTTTGAAGCTTTTGAAAAACTGTTAGATTTTGTCTCTTCAAAATATTCTTGTGCTTTTCTCTCATCAAAGGAAGCAAATTCTAGATAAAATATTTTTTTTGAGTTCGTGTGAGGAAATTGAATTGGTGGTTTGTTAACTTGACTAATCTTACCTTTGCTTGATTTAATGATAATTATGGTCTTTTAATTTTTGGCTCTTGTTCTATAGTGGTATTTTGTGTTGGATCTTTAGTAATATATTTTAGGTAGTCTTGGTTGATGGAGTCTTTCTATGTGGCTCCTTAGTTGGGTGTTTTGTCTCCTCTTTTCTTGTTTTAGTTTTGGAGCTTTAATGTTTAATATGTGAAAGGAAGTGTAAAAGGTTTGGGGAGCCTTTCAAAACCCCTTCCCTCTACCATAATAAAAAAAATAGAGTTTGTCTCGATTTTAATCTCCAAAAATTCTTTTCCTCACTAAAAATATTATGATAGTCACTAAGCAACTCCCTTTCCTTTGAGCTTGGGTTATTGTGCTCACCTTTATGGAATTCTGAAAGTTTATCTTTATGTTATTTCTTCTAAAAAGTGTTTCCAAAAGTGTTCTTGTTCCATTTTTTTAATCTACATGTCATTGATTTAATTTGTTTTGGAACTATATATAACCTATAGTTTCTTAAATAATTCCTTTTTTGTGTTATCACATCAAAAATGAGATTGGTATTCCCACATATGATCATATTTAAATATGATTTTTTTTTTTGAAATTCACTTATCACAATTTAAACTCTTATTGGCCAGTGATTTGAACCAATCCTTGACAAGGTATATTTTTTAGCATAAGTCCCTTCATCTAGCCAATTATATGAGAGTATGCATATGTTTAATTTTTCTACTATTAGGATTTGACTTGTCTTATTGTTGGTCTATGTATAGTTGTCATCTTCAAACTCAACCTCCCATAGATTATTGTTTTGAATAAATATTTAGAAACTTCTCATACTTTGGGTTATTTTCCTACTTCCCCCAAAATTTTCATTTAATTTGGTTATGGCATTACAATATCCTATGATCATGAATCAGGTTTCTTGGTCGTTAATTATCATAAAGGCTTCAATCCCAATCCATAAATTTGATCTGCTTGATTGATTTGTTGGTCCATAGACCTTGATAAGGATGAAATAAATATCTACAAAGTAGCATGTGACTAATGAGGCTATCCAATGTCTAGTTTTATGAATTGTTTCATAGGAGATTCTAATTCAATTCCAACATGTTATAATTTCCCATAATGTTGTTAAATACATAGCATCCCATTCACATATTGCCCATCCGCTTTCATAGTTTTGGAAACTTCTTCCTTTGTCATTTTAGTTTCTTGGATACAAAGAATATTCGGATTATTACTAAATAGGGATCCTTGATACACATACGATTTGAGGGGGTATTAACACCCCTTATATTCCATAATATGGTAATCATGTCTCATTAGGGGCTACTGGCCCATCTTGCGAATTGCCAATATCATTTATTGTTTTGTAAAGAGAAGTTCAACCAACATAGATTGTGTTTCTTTCTCAATGTTTGCTCTTTCTTGATTATTTGAAGGGTTTCCTATTTTTTCCTTGTTAACCTCAGAGTAGTTCTTAATATTCTATTCCTCAATATTCTTTTATAACTTTTCTTTTCATTAGATTTATCCTCTTCTAGCTCTGCTAAGAAATATTTTGACTTATCTTGCTTATTTTTTGGTATTTCCTTGTTAATGGTAGATGTATGGACATCTAAAATTACATTTTATTTATCATTTTCCTTATCCATAATTGTGTGTGGTACTTCAAGAGATTCTTCAAAATCTAATAAAGCATATTCCTTAGGTTTAGCAAGAATGTTCATCCCTAAATCAAGATCATACTTAGTAGATAGTTCCTTGTTGATATTTTGATCCTATTACACCATGTCCTCTAAGCTCTGACCTGCTTTCTCTTCATAGGCTAAAGCCTCAAATGAATTGCTAATTCTTTCAATATCCTTACTTATTGGTCTCCATTTTTTATTTACTTTCATATATCTAGGCCTTCTTTTGGAAGTTGAAAACCATCCTCATCCATATCCATTTGTAAGTTTCTCTTGCAATTTTCTATATATGTTTTTGTTGGACTCTTCTTAGGGCATGATCTCTTAATATGCCTCACCTCATGACATCTACATATAAATGATATGTTTTCATAATCGATGGTTTGGGTCCACAACTTACCCCCATACATAAGAATGATTCATTCTGGTAAAGGTTTACTGATATCAATCATGATAAATATATGTATATAAATAGCCATGACTCCATATTTTATACTTTTTTAAATTTAAGGAATTATTTCATAGTGTTTCCTATTGCCTTGAAGGTATTCATTTCCCATAATTCAATGAGTAACCCATACATACTAACCTAGAATTGTACTAGGAATAAATTTATTTTTATAGGTACAAAGCCTTTATACCAAAAGGTAAGGAAGAGTCTTGCTCTTACGATAAACCAAAGATAACTTTTCAATATTCTATATCTATCCTCCTCCTATAAAATTACTAGAAATAAACCTTTGGAAAGAAAGGATAGACTCACTTCTAGAGACTTCCATATTCTATCAATATATTTTCTCAAAGCCTAAGCCCTTGGACAAGACCCACTAAATTTACCAATGACTACCTTATCTTTGATCAATGAAGATTGTTGCTATGTGAGGTCCTCCCTAACATCTACTACTAAGGATGATTCTAAGGATGATTGATATCCTTGGTTGATGTTAAGTATTTAACATGTTAGTAATGAGTTGGTTGGAAAGAAATGAATCTTTTATTCTTATGGTGCTTTAATTTATGTTTTTTTATTTTTATTTATAATAAAAGCTTATTATACGTACAAAACCATGAACATAACTATTGAACCATATGCTATTCAAAACTAAAACTCGAACATAAAAATATTGACACTTTAGAAACTTGACTATTATATGTGAATTAGTATATCTCTTGCAAGAGTGGATCAAAACCTGTACTTAACTAAAACAACAATAGTTATGTAAGTTAACAAGGAAATTGGGTGGTCATTTAAAATTAACTCAACAATATTTGAATTATCCTTTGGGATCCAATTATGGTCATAGAAAACAAACATGTCCTCATTAGGTTGAGATAGAGAGCGAATATCTAAGACTACTAGAAGGAGTGGAATTCCTTACATATAGATGTTAAGGTCTTATGTTATCATTTGACATCGAATTAAGTAGGATGATAAGGATTTGGCTTGTTTTTAAACAAATGATCTAATTTATCTAAAACTAGAAAAAGGGTATATATTTTTTCTATGAGTTGAAAAAGAGTATCATTAAACTAGAATAAGGACTTTATTATTCTTGAAATTAGTTTATTGTTACACCAAAACATTTCTTAGTGGATCAAGATTACCATTAAAAAATATAGAGATATATTTTAATCTCCTATGATCATGAATCAGGTTTCTTGGTCGTTAATTATCATAAAGGCTTCAATCCCACTCCATACTTTTGATTTGCTTGATTGATTTGTAGGTCCATAGACATTGATAAGGATGAAATAAATATCTACAAAGTAGCATGTGACTAATGAGGCTATCCAATGTCTAGTTTTATAAATGGTTTTATAGGAGGTTCTAATTCGATTCCAACATGTTATAATTTCCCATAATGCTGTTAAATCCATAGCATCCCATTCACATCTTGCCCATCTGCTTTCATAGTTTTGGAAATTTCTTCCTTTGTCATTTTAGTTTCTTGGATACAAAGAATATTAGGATTATTACTAAAATAGGGATCCTTGATACACATATGCTTTGAGGGGGGATTAACACCCCTTATATTCCATAATATGGTAATCATGTCTCATTAGGGACTGCTGGCCCATCTTGCAAATTACCAATATCATTTATTTTTTGGTAAAGAGAAGTTCAACCAACATAGATTGTGTTTCTTTCTCTATGTTTACTCTTGCTTGATAATTTGAAGTTCATAGTAGTTCTTGATATTATATTCCTCAATATTCTTTTATAACTTTTCTTTTCATTAGATTTATCCTCTTCTAGCTCTGCTAAGAAATATTTTGACTTATCTTGCTTATTTTTTGGTATTTCCTTGTTAATGGTAGATGTATTGACATCTAACATTACATTCTATTTACCATTTTACTTCTCCATAATGGTGTGTGGTACTTCAAGAGAGTCTTCAAAATATAATAAGGCACATTCCTTAGGTTTAGCAAGAATGTTCATCCCTAAATCAAAATCATACTTAGTAGATAGTTCCTTGTTAATATTTTGATCCTATTATATCATGTCCTCAAAAATCTGACCTGCTTTCTCTTCATAGGATAAAGCCTCAAATGAATTGCTATTTCTTTTAATATCCTTACTTATTTTTCTCCACTATTTTTTTACTTTCATATATCTAGGCCTTCTTTTGGAATTTGAAAACCATCCTCATCCATATCCATTTGTAAGTTTCTCTTGCAATTTTCTATATATGTTTCTTCTGGACTCTTCTTAGGGCATGATCTCTTAATATGCCTCACCTCATGACTTCTACATCTAAATTATATGTTTTCATAGTCGATGGTTTGGGTCCACAACTTACCCCCATAATTAAGAATTATTGATTCTATTAAAGGTTTACTGATATCAATCATGATAAATATTTGTATGTAAATAGTCATGACTCCATATTTTATAGTTTTTAAATTTAAGGAATTATTTCATAGTGTTTCCTATTGCCTTTAAGGTATTCATTTCTCATTTTCAACGAGTAACCCATACATCCTAACCTAGACGTGTGCTAGGAATAAATTTATATTTATAGGTACAAAACCTTTATACCAATAGGTAAGGAAGAGTCTTGCTCTTCCCATAAACCAAAGATACATTTTCAATATTCTATATCTACCCTCCTTAGATAAAATTACTAGAAATAAACCTTTGGAAAGAAAGGATAGACTCACTTATAGAGAATTCCATCTTCTATCAATCTATTTTCTCAAAGCTGAAGCCCTTAGACAAGACCCACTAAATTTACCAATGACTACCTTATCTTTGATCAATGGTGATTGTTGCTATGTGAGGTCCTCCCTAACCTCTACTACTAAGGATGATTCTAAGGATGATGGATATCCTTGGTTGATGTTAAGTATTTAACATGTTAGTAATGAGTTGGTTGGAAACAAATGGATCTTTTATGCTTATGGTGCTTTAATTTATGTTATTTTATTTTTATTTACAACAAAATCTTCCTATACTTACAAAACCATGAACATAACTATTGAACCATATGCTATTCAAAACTAAAACTTGAACATGAAAATATTGACACTTTAGAAACTTGACTATTATATGTGAATTAGTATATCTCTTGCAAGAGTGGATCAAAACCTATACTTCACTAAAAAAACAATAGTTATTTATGTTAACAAGGAAATTGGGTGGTCATTTTAAAATTAACTCAACAAGATTTGAATTATCATTTGGGAGCCAATTATGGTCATAGAAAACAAACATGTCCTCATTAGGTTGAGATAGAGAGCGAATCTCTAAGACTACTAGAAGGAGTGGAATTGCTTACATATAGATGTTAAGGTCTTATGTTATAATTTGACACAGAATTAAGTAGGATGATAAGGATTTATCTTGTTTTTAAACAAATGAGCTAATTTATCTAAAACTAGAAAAAGGGTATATATTTTTTATATGAGTTGAAAAAGAGTATCATTAAACTAGAATAAGGAATTTATTATTCTTGAAATTAGTTTATTGTTACACCATAACATTTCTTAGTGGATCAAAATTACCATTAAAAAATATAGAGATATATTTTAATTGAGGAGAATACACAAATTATAACTAATATTATCAAGAAGAATGGATATAAAGATTAAATCAATAATAAGATTATTTTTTTGTCAATTAATTATTGATAAAAAACAATATTTTAAAACTATGAAAACATATATAAAGAAGAAAACATGATAGTAGATAGTCAAACTAATTATAGTTTTAATATTTGTCTAAATAAAATTTAAATTTAAAAATTTAAAAATAGTATAATAAATTAATAAAAATACAACAATTTTAAAATTATTAAAAGAGGGTTTGATGAGGAAACCTTGCTCAACTAGGGTTTTGGTTTACCACCATTTGTAAATTCTATTGCTTTGGTTTTGAATACTATTATTAATTTCAATTAGGTGACTATTCCCATTTTCTATGGTTTCATCATTTGCAGATGTAATGTTACAACACCAATATAGCCAAGTCGACTATATTTATAAGTTTCACTTATTCATTGATTTATTAAACCATATTTCATTAGAATTTCCATTGATTAAACCATATTTCATTAGAATTTGGATATTTTTGAAAGCTCTCATCGTCAGTGAAGGAAAAAAAAAGAAAAAAAAAATTGCATTCGGCACACAAATAGTATGTGAACCTATAGACGACATACACCATCGAGGATGAAAGAAATTTGAATAAATTTCAAGTGTCAGGTGAAAAGTTGACCAATTAAACAAAAAATTTAAATTTTTCTTCTAATATCCGGTGGACACTTGTTGTACAGAGGCCAAACTTAAAAATTCTGGTGCAATTGGTTTTTTATCAACATTTTTCACTTATCAGCAAGACCTTCGATGATGTTTTCATGCAAGAATCTCACAAATGCCAATATAACACAAAGTATCGAGGCATTCAACCTCATTAGGCAAGCGGCAATTTAAACTTCCTTTCAAGAGTGTTGTTAATACGTCCTCGGTGAGTCTATCATCAAACAATCGTAGCAACCAATCAAATAGCCTAGGTGAATTTTATAAATTTTATTTTATAAACTTTATTATGAATATCACTGTCAAAATCACAACATAAGAAGATAATTTGTTATCCCATATACAACAGGGAAATAAAAGATCTATATTTATATTCATCACAGTGTGCTAATAGACTTGTGGCTTTGGCCACATGAGCTCTTCGCTCTTTTGCATAGCCAATCCACTATTCTGTCTTGTCTCCTCTCGATTCATGTGGTCTTGTCTCCTTTCAATTTGTGCGGTCTTAGCTCATTCAATCCATGTTCATATCATTATACCTTATCCCATTTGAAGGTCTTATCTGCGAGGTCTTGTCTCCTTTCAATCTGCGAGGTCTTGTCTCCTTTTGTCTCCTTTCAATCTGCGAGGTCTTGTCTCCTTTTGTCTCCTTTCAATCTGCGTGGTCTCATTCTACCTTGTCACATTTTACGGTATTATCTCCTTTTGATCCGTGTTCATCTCACTGTGCTTTATCTCACTGTGATTTATCTCATTTGTATCTTGTCATTGCAAATGTATATAGCGAATGGATTTTCAATATACCAACTAGCCGTTGGAGTAGAAGAGCAAAAATCTATTTGTTTCGTAGTTGGAGCAAATTTGAATAGAAATTAATAAATTTTTTATTTTATTTTTCATAACCAAATATATTGTTATAGACATAAATAGAATTATTCAGATATTTTTTTAATACATATTTTTTGGCAGTCAGCAAGTGCATGAGTGGCAAGTGGAATAAAGGGCCAAACGAAAGATTATATAGCACACATAATCCAAACGAAAGACCCTCAAATTCATTAAGAAGACCTTCATGAAATAAAGGTACGCAACATAACTCTCCCATACGCATTAATTATTTTAAAGCCAACCATCCTGCTCTCAATTCCATGGATCCTTCCAACTCATCCCAAGAAAATCTCACACATGAGGAAATAGTAATACCTACTACATGCAACCAATAATTACAAGAGTGTCTATCTAAAATAACTACTAATATGAAAAATATGTCAATAGTTCTTGAACAACTATTAAATAAACAAAACCTTGAATCTCCTCCCTATCCAACTAATTCCCATAGACAAAATGATAATATGGATCAAGATACAGGGAATTTTCTCAATATGCAAGATGGACTATTGGTGTTAATGTTCCACGTACTGATATGTCCACCTTTGAGGGTGGGGATCCATGTGGTTGGTTAGATAAAATGGAGGGTATCCTACACTTATATTGTATTCTTGAAGCCAAAAAAATTTCTTATGCCTCTTCCAAATTAGGTATAGAAGCTTACCAATGGTTCTCTTGGCAACAACGTCAACATAATTTTCCCATCTTATGGCCTGAATTTAAAGATATTTTCCTGAAGATATTTTATGAAGGTAGTTCTTATTCCTACATTGTTCGCCTATTAGGACCCAAAAAAATTGGTTCTATTCAATATTATGTTTCAGAGTTCACAAGTATTCTCACTTATATGAAAGATGTAAATGCTTCTGTGTTGGTTTCAGCATTTTGAAATGGTCTAAAATAAAATATTCAACTTGAAGTGGAATTACATTATCCATACACTTTGGATGAAACTATAAGAATTGCTAAGCTTTCTGAAAATAAATTTTAAAATTGGACATCTTCTAGACAAGACTCTAATACATGTCCTAAGTATCACAATAATTCCTTCTGCAAAAATGAACAACCACCAAGATCTTTTTGCTATAAATGTCACAATTATCATCCAAGAGATCAAGCATGTGTACCAAGACAAACCTTTCAAATAGAATACGATAATAAGGATGAAGAAGAGGAAGCAGAGGATTTCAATCAGCAAGAGTCATCCATAATAATGAAACAATACCAGAAGAGGATACTATGGCTATTTTAGTGCATGCTCTTATGAGATTAATAGCTCACCATACAATTAAGGTACCAGGATTTATTAGACACAAAAAAATAAATGTGTTGATTTATTCATGTAGCACTCATAACTTTATTGACATCAAGACTGCTAAAGCATTGAACTTGCATATTAATTCTTCCAAACAATATAGGTTTTAAGTTTTATTTGCAAATGGAGAAAATGCTCAATGTATTGATAGAACATCTTTAGTTTCAATATAAATGGGAAGTTACACATGGTGAATAACTCTCTTCATTATTATTTTGAGAAGTTCAGATGTTATTTTGGATGTTGAATGACTAGAACAACTTGACACTGTTAGTTTTAACTTTCAAAAACTATTTGTGGTATAGGAAGAAAATGGGAAGACTATTTACCTCCAAGGAATTCAAACTCCGCCATCACAGGTTGTGAGTTCTCACAGCATGCAAAAAATATTAAGGAAAGGGTTATGGATTCATAGCTCAAATCAACTACATGGAAGTGCAAGCACAAGATATACCTGAAATTCCCTCAAGGTATCTTCAAGATATTGTGGCTAACTATGATGAAGTTTTCAATGAACCAAAAGGACTACCTCCCAAGTGATATCATGACCATGCCATACATATTATCCCTGTAAGTCTCCCTCCTAATGTACACCCTTATTGATACCCTCAACCTCAAATTTTTTTTTTGAAAATATTGTCCAAGAACTATTAGAGCATGGAGTCATTCATCATAGCACTAGTCCTTATTCGTCATGAGAGGTTTTGGCACGTCATAAATATAATTATTGGCATATGTATCCTAAATTTTGACCTCTCAACAAAATCACAATAAAGTACAAGTTCCCTATCATTGTCATAGATGATTTATTAGGTGAATTGCATGGTGCTAAATTCTTCACAAAATTGGATCTACGTTTAGGTTTTCATCAAATCAGAGTAAGAGATGAAGAAATTCCCAAAATTACCTTTCATACTCCTGAAGGTCATTATGAGTTCTTAGTCATGCCTTTTCATCTCACTAATGCTCCCTCCACCTTCCAAAGTCTCATGAACCATGTTTTTCATCCATTACATCACAAATTTGTCTTGGTCTTCTTTGATGATATTCTAATATACAGTAAATCATGGAAGGATCATTTGATGCATATGGGGAATATTCTTCATGTATTACATAGGGAGAAATTTTTGTCAAACGCTCCAAGTGTTCTTTTGGTGTTCAAGAAGTTGAATATTTGGGTCATATCGATTCTCATGAAGGTGTTAAAGTCGATCCTAATAAAATTAAAGCCATTCAATATTGGCCTTTATCCAAAACCATCAAGAAAATTAATGGTTTTTTGGTCCTTACTGGTTACTATCACAAGTTTACTCGTAATTATGGTAAAATTATAGCTCCTCTCACCGCCCTCACAAAAAAGGATGCTTTTCATTGGTCAGATGTGGCCACTCAAGCATTCATGGCACTCAAGGAAGCTATGTGCACTACTCCAGTTTTGGCAACTCCAAATTTTCATAAACCATTTTTTATTGAATGTGATGCTTCAAGAACAATTATTGAGGTACTTTTAATGCAAGAGGGGCATCCCTTGGCATTTGAAAGAAAGTAAAATTTAGGTAAAAATTTGGGAATGTCCACATATGAGAAAGAGATATTGGATATACTACATGTAGTTAAGAAATGGAGACACTGATTAATTAGTAGTCATTTCATCATAAAAATATATCATAGTAGTCTCAAGCACTTTCTAGAACAACACTTTTCTTATCCAGAGAAAAACAAGTGGTTGACAAAGTTATTGGGATATGATTTTATTACTGAGTATAAGAAGGGCAAATAAAATATGGTAGCAGATGCATTATATAATAAATATGAAGATGAAGTTTACTTCAATGCCATTTTAGGTGCTTGTTCTCAATGGGTTTCTCAACTTCAAGAAGAATGGTTGGTAAACAATGAAACTACTCAAATAATTCAAGATTTGATTCTAGGATCATCCAAGCATCCACATTTTTCATATAGTGACAAGGTGTTAAGAAAGAAGGATCACATTTACATTCCACCAAATTCCATCATTAAATCTAGGATCCTTGAAGAATCACATGCTTCCCCATCAGTAGGGCACTCAAGATTTTTGAAGACATATATGAGGGTAAAACAATCCTTTTATTGGAAAGGATTAAAATCTGATGTCAAAACATTTGTGGCCGAATGTGAAGTATGCCAATGCAACAAGGATGAAACAATAAATTCTCCAAGACTTTTTCAACCATTACCAATTTTGGACCACCAGTGGAAACACATCAATGGATTTTATTGAAGGTCTTCCTAAATTTGAAGGTAAAACATTGATTTTTGTGATAGTGGACCATCTCTCCAAGTATGATCACTTCAATGCCCTACAACCCCATATTCAACAAGCAAAGTGCCTAAGGTATTTATGGACTCCATTTTCAAGTTACATGGAATACTCAGAAATATTGTAAGTGATCATGATCCCATATTTACTAGTAATTTTTTGAGAGAATTATTCCATCTTAGTGGTACCAAATTAAACATGTCTTCTGCATACCATCCTCAAAATGATGTCCAAACTAAAATTATTAACAAATATTTGGGTACATATCTACAATGCATTGCTCAAGATAAACAGTATCAATGGAGTCACTAGCTTTCATTAGCAGATTGGTGGTATGATATTTTGTACCATTACTCCATCAATATGTCCCCATTTGAAGCATTGTATGGGGTAAAACCACCAACAATAGCAGATTATGTTCTAAGATCTTCCAAAGTAGCTCAAGTAGATGATTGGTTCTAGCACCGACAGACAATGCTTAACATTCTCAAAGATAATTTGATCCAAGTACAAAATTGTATGAAGCAACAACAAGACTCACATCATTTCAAGTGATAATTCAATACATGCGATATTGTTTTCTTACATCTACAACCTTACAAACATCTATCATTGAATATCGAGACTAGTCAAAAGTTGGCTCCAAGATTTTATGGTCCTTACAAGATAGTGTGTCACATAAGTGAAGTAACATATCAACTAGAGCTTCCTCCCTCATCCCATATACATCTAGTATTTCATGTTTCATGTCTCAAAAAGGTGATTGGATAAAGAGTACACTCTCATTAAGAACTTCTAGTAATTCATGAAGAAGGACATATATTAGCCAAAAGCAATATTGCAAAGTAGATCACGTCATATTCAATCTCGCCACATAAAATAATTTCTAATCAAATGGTAGGACCTACCATTAGAAGATGCTACATGGGAAAAAAAGTAATTTTGAGTCATTTTCAGCATTGAGGACAAAGCTTTCCAAGGAGGGGAACCACAACACCAATATAGCCAAGTTGACTATATTTCCAAGTTTCACTTATTCATTGATTTATTAATATAAGTAGAAGTAGGTTGTTTATTAATTTTATCATCTATCATATTGAATCTAATTTACGTATTCACAAGGACTTAGCCCTCCTAAAGTGAAAAATAATAATTGCTTCCTTCATTCGTATCTTTATTTGCATCATTTGTATAACATTTCTAATTCATGTAACGGTTGCTACATATAGTGGAACTCATGGCACCGAAGTGAGCTCAAATTTTTATTTTAGATGTGGTGGATGAGGTAATTATTGTTCTCCAGATGTTGTGATCTCTCTTGATGCTATTTCTCTAGTTGTAAAATGGCATGAGAATCCTTTTCTTATAGCTTATTTTATTGGTCAAATCTCGTTGCAATAATATATTCAAAATTGGCTAAAAATTCACTAGGAAGCTTATGGCATTGTGGTTGTAGGTATCTGCAGTCTTAATAAAGTTTTTTTTGTTTCTTTTAAATAACCCTTACAAGTGCAAACTATGGTTGCTAAGTCCAGTTGTTGGTTTCTTCATAATACTTTGATGGTCCTTTCTCCTTGGACTCCTTTCCAAGTTTAGAAGCAATTTGCCTTGAAAGTATCAGTTTGGCTTGAACTCCCTAGTATTCCACTACCCTTATGGATATTTATTACCAATATTGTTAAACCCATTGGTTAGGTGATCTATCATGAAGAAGAGTGGTTCTTCTCAGCATAACCTAATAAAAGAGTCTATGTTGAGGTTGACCTCACAAAGGATCTCAAAGAATTTGTGGATATTTAGGTTGGTACAAAAAATAAACCACAAAAGAGCTTTAATGATGATTATTAACCGCCCTTAAAGGCCTTTAATGGTGGTTATCTAACCACCTTCTATGAGGGTGTTGTAAATTTTTTATGATATACAATGACGGCTAAAAACCACCTCAAAAGGTTGCCATATTAGGGTCTAATACAATGGTTCTTAACCATCATCTTAGATCCTAAGAGGATGATTTTAAGCACCTTATTAGACCTATGACAATAGCTATAGACCATCATCTAAGTGTCTCCCCTAACATGGTAGTTCAGAACCACCCTCTTAGACCTACAACAATGGTTATAAACCATTGTCTTAGGGCCTCCCCTAAGAGGGTGGTTAAAACCGCATTCTTAGGGTCTAAGATGATGGTTATCAACCACCATATTAGGGGAGGCTCTAAGAGGGTGGTTAAGAATTGTCGTCTTAGGGGAGGCTCTAAGAGGGCGGTTTATAACCACCATCTTAGGTCGAAGAGGGTAATTAAAACTACCCTCTTAGGGTAGAGGGAAGTTTATAACTATCGTATTAGACCTAAAATGGTGGTTTTAAACCATTGTCTTAGGGCCTCACATAAAAAAAATCTCACCTAAAATTTGGATTATCAACCATTCACTTGATAGGTTCAGGCTGAGTTTAAACTACATGTGAGGACCACTTTGTCCACAAAATGATTTTGAAATTTTACATGAAAAGGGAAATATAACAATGCAACTGAGGCTTTATCTTGAACGGGCAATGAAGTGGGCCAAGTGGCTACTTAATGCAATTTTGTAATTATTCTTGAATGGTTTAAAAATATTTGAGTTGAATATGTAAATACTGAAGAGCGATATATATATATATATATATATATATATATATATATATATATATATATATATATATATATATATATATATATCAATGCCATTTACAAGTACCATCAATTCATTTCAAAATAATAAAATAAACATTATTTTGTAGATCAAAAATCAAATGTATTTGCCTTCAACCCTGAAGTTTATAAAAAACACTTTGGAATATGGTCATGATTCTTGAAGTGCAGGTTGGGCATTTTTTTTTCAAAATATGGTATGTGAAATGAATGAAGTAATAGGTTTTCATAGATATATGAATTAATGAATAGGAAGGTTGTTGGTTAGTTCAAAAGGGATGATGAAAGCATTTAAAAATTGATCAAAGTGTTTACAAAATATGCTTATTAAATACTATTAGAACTCTAATAACACAAAAAGATAAAACAATTGGCCTATTCCTTGCAAATGTAGTTACCACAGTACTGTGAGGATCCCTTTCAATTCTCTTTTATATGGCTCTGCTAACCAAATTCTAGATTTCAATTCTCTGTAGTGTTATCCGGTCTAATCCAGATTTGGTCAAAATCCAGCAGGATTTGGCAATGGACTACCCCACACCTGCACACCCACAAAACTATTATTTCAAATGTTATGATGCTAAAGATCCTAAGTTTCTTATGAGAATATCATTTCCCCTTATGAGAAAGCTTTTGCAAGTTCATTTCCCAAATTTGAGTGCTCCATATTAGCATCTTGCTTCTGCTTCCAACATATCCAATTAGCCATCCATCCTCATCAAGACTACTAAAAATAAAAATGACCATCTAACTAGTTGGACAAAAAGGGAAACTTCATACGCAGGCAATGTAGCCATTTCAATTCTCTTTTTAGCATCAATTTTAAATTTTCCCAATTCATGAAGAAATTGAAAATGATTTCAACTCAGTAAGAAGAAAGTCAAAAAGGGAATTATCATTCCATATTACTAAAGCTAGAGTTAGCTTAGCAAAATTTCTATGCATTCTAAATTTGTATAAATGGCATTGCATGACATAATGTTTTTGTATTGCACTCCATATTGCTAGATTGTACATTTGCAATTATTGATGCTAATGAAGCATGTACAAAACATACAATTGCAAAAATAAAATGAACATTTTCATAGTAATAGGAAGGGTAACATATTACAATTAATTGTCAAATTTTTATATGAAGTAGATGAGTTCCATTCTTAAACAAATATCAACACCTATAATGTCAGTACCATCCAAACATCATTATGCCATATAGTATGACAACAACGAGTAACCAACATCACGAGCAAATTTCTTGTGTGGTCTACATACCTTCTTCATTAGTCAAAGCATTGTCAGCCTCATTTTGAGTATTCTCACCATCGGATTCATTTATGTTATGGGTCACCTCCTTATCTTCCTCGTTAATGGAACGATGTAGCTGGTATCTTCCACTAGTTGCTACAATACACCATAGTCGATGATAAAACCATGATCAATTCTAATATGCCTAGGTCAACCACTATTGAACAACACTATCAAATTGATAGTACTTACTAGCGTGCGAGGCCTCTATCACTAGCTCCTGATTTGTTGTGACAACCTCAGCTACCTGTGGTGTCTTTCTTCATATTTTTTTGTTGTACATATTACCAACCTGTGGGAAATATTATATCAAGGTCACCTGTAAATTTATCAACAAAAATTTGAGAAGCCATGAAATAATTTTTTTTTGTTGAAGTAATATGAAGTACAATGGGTGGCACAACTAGGGCCACACTCCCCAGGGGCATAGCAACACTCCATAAAAAACCACCTTACTTTAGCCATCATTAAAGCCCATTTTTGGTGTAGTGTGGAATGCACATAGAGGTTGGAACCATGTAAATAATGAGCCAAGTTGTAGAAAGTAATGGTAAAGTAGAGATAATCTTAAGCAAATATCTACAACAAAACCAAGGGCAACACCAAGTGGTTGTTGAAGTTGGTACTAGCCAATTAGATAAAGAAGAAGCTCCCTACCTTGATCCAAAACCTTTTGATCCCTCAACACAAATGAAGGCATAGAAGAAAGCAAAAATTAAATTGCAGGGGTCTTGGTTTCCAGATTAGCCACACAACCTTATTTTCATCACAATGGTGATTTTCCTTTCTATTGCAGGGGTCTTGGTTTCCAGCCAGGTTTCTCATCCCAGTACATGTCATACCATATGCGACCATCCTGGAACCCTTCAAGACAACAAAAAAATCCCATAAATCTCTTGACCCTATTCCTAAACTTCATTTCTTTAGCCCGTGGAAGACATCAATACAAATATAAGAATAACATTTGAGGGGCATCTATATACAAAGTAAATGGCACTATAAAATCCTGAGTATCAGGAAAGACCTTAAATATTGACCTACCTTAGTTGAGAAATCACCAAATGCATTTTCCATGGAGGAAAATTCAAAAAATTTTACGTCTTTATATGCTTGCAATGTTGCTTTAATCTACAATTACAGCCATGAATTTCCAATCACAATAAAAAGAAAAGACATTGACTTGTCCACTCTTCCAAAAATTTAAAATGAAAAGCTAATGCTCATATCTTTGTCAGGTATGATAAATTGAGCTTTATACACAGTATATGTGCAGAAAACTAAATTAAAATAGGTATTTCAATCAACAAGACCCTTCGATATGATAAAAGTGTGCTTTGAAAACAACAAAACCTACTATCAAATTCTGAATGAAAGAACAATAATACCTCAATTTCCAACTTATTTCTAGGAAATTTGAGAATGTCACTTTGTTCTCTACTGGTTTTCATGCTACAACCATCACTACCATCCTCACACATTTCAATTTTCCAACCATTGTAACCCTAAACAAACCCTAGACCAAACGAAATATTTGTTCTCTACTGGTTTTCATGCTACAACCATCACTGCCATCCTCACACATTTCAATTTTCCAATGTCCTCTCCCAAGTGCTCTAATAAGCCTAATATTAGGTGTTCTAATAACCCTAATCTTGATAAAAATGCAAGAAAATGAGATATACCAGAACTCAAATATGCAAGAAAGAGATATTTTCCTATACTAAATGGTATACCGGTTTAAAATGATACACAACAGAACATTTCTTTTTAAGCGTCAAGAGACCAAGAAAGTGGTGTAGACATACAAGCTATTCTACTATAATTACATACACTTTTACTTTCTTGCCTAGAATAAATTGATATATTTACCCCTTTTATGATTAAATTTAATATTTCCCTTTTTATAAAATTGATAATAATAATAAAAATAGAATAACAAAAATTAAAACTATGACAAAACAACAAACTCAGTCACTCTATGATAACGAAAAATAGTGATCAAAACTAAGGGCAAGTAATCAGAATAAACTGCAGGAACGAAAATGGAAGTTTAGAATAGGAAGCACCTGGTTTCCACTAAATTTCCTGATCTAGACTTTGTAGGCCTAATCTTGAATAAAATGCAGAAAGAAAAAATATGTACAAAGACAAGACTGCAAAAAAAACAAGTTTTCCTATGCTAAGATGAGATCTGGATTTAAATGATGTCGAACGAAATAAAATAGTGCTTTTCTCTTTTAAAAGGGCAAAGGGTACAAGAGACACGAGCAACTAAACAAATTAGCCTATATGCGATTAAATGCTTTTCTGGTTCATTGTCTAAATGAATAAACAAACCTATTCTTCACAATAACTCTAATTAAATTTAGTATTTCTTTCAGGTAAAACTAACAGGTAAAGCGAGGAAAGAAATTCAATGATAGCATTCAGTGAATAATTCCCAACTAGCTAACAATAATAGAGAAGCAAAAATAGGAACAACAGAGCAGGCAAAACTCTCTTACAATAGCAAAAAATGAAGGACCAAAAAAAAAGGACACCTGACTTCGTAACAGCAACTTTTGAGAAGGTCTGAATAGAGCCCAAGCTACCAACACCAGAGTAACCCTGCAAGAGAAACAGAAGATGAGTGAGAGCAAGGGGGTTTGTTGGGCCTGAGGAAGGTAAGAAACTTCCTTGATTATCTGGTCAGATCCCTGGCCCTTTCAAGGAGATGCTGAAATTTGACAATAAACAAGTATGAGAACATAAAAGTCGATTTTAGAGCTTTTAAAAATGTAATGCTTATGTCGGTATGCAGGTCATTGGGTCTGAAACCTCAAAAAAGATGAATAATCATTCAATTAGATAGATATCAGGTCAAAGTGACCAAATAATTACCCTATGTCCTGATACAAGTAACTTCAAAATCCCAAATATTCCATTTTATTGACATAGTGGTAGTTGACATACCCGATGCCTATGGTTTGTTGTTAAGTAGGGAATGGTGAGAAAAATAGAATAAAAAAACAGAACAAAAAAGAAAATCAAAAAAAAACTAAAAAAAAAACAAAAACAAACAAAAACATCAACACAAAACAAAAAAAAAAAGAAACAAAAAAAACAAAACAAAAAACAAAAAAAACGAGAAAGCCCCAACAACAGCACACCAGCCAAACAAGAGGGCCAGTAGAACACCCCCGAAGGCTTGCAGCTCAAGTTGCCAACACACAACACTCATGCCCCCCAGCCTCCACTGCTAATCCAAACACCATCAACACATCTCCATACACAACTCAACACAGAGTCAAAAAAGTCGAAGAGATCACATGACGCATCTCCACAGAACACCCTGGTAATTAAGCACAAACATCCCAAGAAACATGCCAACCTCGCAGGTCAAGAACCAGAACCGACAGGAAGCGGGAGACACCAACAACAAAAAACACACCAAAAAGAAACAAAAATACCTACCCATGAACGCACACAATCGGGCAAGTGCAACTAGCAAAAGCCCGTGAACCAAGCAAAACATAGCCCATTTAGCAACAAGCAACACCAATGAATCCAAAGAACACCCAAGGCACACCAGAAAACACCCAAGACCCAGAACGCCAGAAAACAGAGCAAGGACCCCGCAGTAGCCACCAGCGCAGGACACCACAGAGACAACCAAACACCAGACAGCTAAGAGAGCAAAGCCACCCCCCCAAAACAAACCCAAAACACGAGGCACCCACACACGAAGAAGGGACCCAAGAAATAAAAGGAAAGCATCAAAGAAACTGGAACAACAAAGGAGAGAAGCAAATCGTGGCCTCCGACACGCCCAAGCCCCAAAGGGCCATGTGACACCAAAAGTCCCCGGCAAAGTGGGGCATAGTCAAACAATAATGGGTCAACCCAACCACCTCCAAAGGCATGATCTCCAAAAAGAGGTAAAAGGATACTCATGGGAGCATTTATAGTGGGGACTATTTTATTTAAGTGAGGACCACTCTTCTCAGAGGATTCACAGAGGAGAGGAAACTGGGAGCAAAAAATCAGATTTCCAAAAGCATTTCCAAAAGGCCCATTTAAATGAACAAGGGGTATTTATAGAAAAGGTTTTTATAATGAACATGGTGGTGTCCAATTGTAATTTGAGGCTATTCCATAGTTACAAATTGTTATAATGGAGGACTATCTTGAACCGACACTCCCAAGGCACTTGTAGTGATCCAATATCTAGTCACCTTCTCTATAGCACTGGTGGATGCGATTGGTTACCATGCATTCAAGAAGATGATGGTAACCATAAAACACCTACTTAGGGACTCAACATAAACCCTACCAAGATGTACAACTACCAACAAAAACACAAATTTATTCCCTTCTTCCCCCACATGATTCTATGGTCATTTTATTGTATTTTGAGTGTATTTTTAGTCCCCATATGACAATTGTATTAATATTTTGGTAGTCCAAGTTGAACCTCTAACAAATTCACCATGGGAGAATATATCCATGGTACTTAGTAGAGGTTGATCAAGCACCAAAGAGGAGCCATAGGCAAGACAGAAGTACAACCAAGCAAAGACCTATATCACCAAAATATAGAGTATAGTACAAAAAGCACAAGCCTAAACCAAATCATGAATAAAAGATGTTAGGGTTGTAGAAAAGTCACATTAAGGGGATTAGAATATTAATGTGTACTTTATCTATGCATGTTATGACATGTGTCCTTGACACTTGTCATGTTTTCATATAGACCTCATGCCTATATATTATAACTTATTTTTGTATCAACACATCTCATATTTTCATTTCCAACATTTGATGTTAGAATATTAATATGTACTTTGTCTGTGCATGTTATGACATGTGTCCTTAAAACTTGTCATGTTATCAATAGGCCTCATGCCATAAGACAGACAAACCAACACCCAAAAAATGACACAGTTTGAACAAATATATAGCTACAAACTTTTCACATATTTGGCTGCACTAGAGAGAAGTAGCAAACCAAATCAGAATTGATAGGGAACCCTATTACAAATAAATGGTAACTAGATTTAACCAACAAAATAACTCGATAATTTACTTAGACGTAGGTATGGATACTTATTTCTTCATGATAGGAGAAGAAAATCATCTGCCATCTAGTCTTTTAGATCAAAATATTTATGGACAATGTACTTTGATGGGACAAAGTCCAAGGAGGGATTCAATGTTGGGATAATCTTAATTTCTCCAAAAGAAATAAACCATGTCAAATCCATATGATTGTGATTTTGATACATGAATAATAGGGAAGGGTATGAATCTCTAATTATTGGGCTTCAATGGGATTTTGTTGTAGGGGTCTTGGTTTCCATATTAGCCACACAACCTTATTTTCATCACAATGGTGAAGCTTACTGCTGAGTCATGAAGATGCAATTGCTTCCAAGAAAATATTTTAGAGCTTGAACACATTGTGTCCAAATAAAAATTTATGAGAAAAAGGGTGGAACAAATTAGCATCATTAAGGTGGGAATGTTTCTCTTCTTGGCCAACTTTACAAAGATATATGCTTCATTCACATTAGATTAAGATGTTTAAAACTCTTACCAAGTTGTTAAACCAAATCCAAAAGGTTTTCATGAACTCACGAGGATATTTGGCCTACTTAAGAAGAAATTAGGACACACACCAGTCTTAATTCTTCTAAATCACTCAAAACCCTTTTCTATCTATACCAATGCCAATGATGTAGCTATTGATAATGTACTAATATGGGATGACAAGGTAATAATATATGAAAGGTGCAAGATGAAATGCAGCAGAGCAGAGGTACCCACCACTTAAACAAAAGTTACTAGGAATACTCCATGCTTCAAGAACCAGAAACATTGTTTAAAAATGATGACTTTGCACTGAAAACATATCACAGACCCTTTGCATCCACAACTAACATTTCATAGCTCTCATTCATTCTTGCAAGGTTTAGAAATCTATATTTCACAATGTTGTAATTCTTTTAGAAGCTCTTTGTCACAACCCTGAGATCCTTTTATGTCCTAGTGACATTGCCACAAAAGCCCTAGAGTTGGCTTTGGAAGCACCAACTTTGGCAACAAAACTTCTCCCAATGAGTCATCTAGCACCATCACACAATGATATCAGATCTGTTGTCAAACACTTAGCCTAATAATATAATGAGAATGTCCTTGACTGTCAACACACCTTCATCTTAGCAACATACTTTTACTTTTGGCAAATTAGTTAGGGACCCTTTTTTGGCTTTACTTTCTTTTGGATTCTCCATTTATTTGATATACATTTGCTATCCCTATGATAACACCAACCCTGATTTTCTAGGTTTTAAGGACTTCTGGGTCATTGTGTCCCATCTTCTTGTGCTTCCTAAATCCATGTCAAGTCTGGGAAATGCATTGCTAAACTTCTTTGCCATTTAAGTATCTACTCTCTTTTCAACTTTGTGCCTTTCTAACAACAATCCCAAATAGTTATTTTCTCTAGTTCTCAAGTGTAATGTGTTAGTGCATAATTCATATCAAAAAAATAAAAATTATTTTTTTTAGCACACCAAAGTTTTTGAAGCCCATTGGTCAAGGTATGTTCAGTTGGAAACTAATTTGGACCCTAGCCAAGAACCTTGGAAGAACATGAAATACTTTCTTCACATGGCCATCAATCAATAGCAATACCCCCTATTCCAAATAATAGTGGTTCCCCATTGCATTTATTCATTATGGTGCCCATGCAAAACCTAAAATAGCATGTGCATGACACAAGCACAAATGTGAATCCAAGTAGGTGTCTCCTTGCCCAACCATTAAGTCTCAAAAATCACTTGACAACACTTATTTAAATGCAAAAGTTGATAGCATCTCCTTGATAGTTAGCTTATTCAAATAGGAAGTCATTAAGATTTTATGTACAAATAGCTTGACATAATTAGTCACTTTTACTTCTATATGCAGTTAATGCTTGTATTAACTATCCTGCCTTATTGTCTTTAATAAGCTAAAGAACAACTTTGATACAAAAATTTACTAAATGGTAGAAAGATCAAAACCTGGGACTCAATTTCCTTTGGAGAAGCATACTTCCAAATACTTAAAACAAAAGCAAATATGTTATTGCAATAGAAATTATGATGTAAACATAAAAATGTTAGCACTGCACCTATTTTCCCTATGCTTGTTATCATGGGAATAATTATCTTGAGACATAAAGTGCAGCAGAACTTAACATGCAATAAAACATAGATCTTGTTGTCGGGTATACTCGCACAAAGCCTGAATGAAGTTCTAATCTAAAGAAAATAGCATATACGTTGCATAATAATTTATGGTAAACATCAAATTGAAGAGGAAGCATATGAGAGATCAATGTTTTGGAGGACCAGTAGCTTTGCCTATTAAGGGTCCATTATCTTCTCTATTATAATGTTGCATATCGTTACAAGCTCTAAGCATTAAAATGTAGATGGTTATATAATTCATTGTGCCTATGCGACCATCCTGGAACCCTTCAAGATAGCAACAAAATCCCATAAATCTCTTGACCCTATTCCTAAACTTCATTTCTTTAGCCCATGGAAGACATCAATACAAATATAAGAATAACATTTGAGGGGCATCTATATACAAAGTAAATGGCACTATAAAATCCTGAGTATCAGGAAAGACCTTAAATATTGACCTACCTTAGCTGAGAAACCGCCAAATGCATTTTCCATGGAGGAAAATTCAAAAACTTTTACATCTTTATATGCTTGCAATGCTGCTTTAATCTACAATTACAACCATGAATTTCCAATCACAATAAAAAGAAAAGACATTGACTTGTCCACTCTGCCAAAAATTTAAAACGAAAAGCTAATGCTCATATCTTTGTCAGGTATGATAAATTGAGCTTTATACACAGTATATGTGCAGAAAACTAAATTAAAATAGGTATTTCAATCAACAAGACCCTTCGATATGACAGAAGTGTGCTTTGAAAACAACAAAACCTACTATCAAATTCTGAATGAAAGAACAATAATACCTCAATTTCTAACTTATTTCTAGGAAATTTGAGAATGTCACTTTGTTCTCTACTGGTTTTCATGCTACAACCATCACTGCCATCCTCACACATTTCAATTTTCCAACCATTGTAACCCTAAACAAACCCTAGACCAAATGAAACATTTGTTCTCTACTAGTTTTCATGCTACAACCATCACTATCATCCTCACACATTTCAATTTTCCAACCATAGTAACCCTAAAAAAACCCTAGACCAAAATTTTACGTCTTTATATGCTTGCAATGCTGCTTTAATCTACAATTACAACCATGAATTTCCAATCACAATAAAAAGAAAAGACATTGACTTGTCCACTCTACCAAAAATTTAAAATGAAAAGCTAATGCTCATATCTTTGTCAGGTATGATAAATTGAGCTTTATACACAATATATGTGTAGAAAACTAAATTAAAATAGGCATTTCAATCAACAAGACCCTTCGATATGATAGAAGTGCACTTTGAAAACAACAAAACCTACTATCAAATTCTGAATGAAAGAACAATAATACCTCAATTTCCAACTTATTTCTAGGAAACTTGAGAATGTCACTTTGTTCTCTACTGGTTTTCATGCTACAACCATCACTACCATCCTCACACATTTCAATTTTCCAACCATTGTAACCCTAAAAAAACCCTAGACCAAATGAAACATTTGTTCTCTACTGGTTTTCATGCTACAACCATCACTGTCATCCTCACACATTTCAATTTTCCAACCATTGTAACCCTAAACAAACCCTAGACCAAACAAAACAAGAAAATATCAGCACTTTGGGTTTGGTGTGTGATAGAAAAGTAGGTCAAACAATTACTTACCCAAGTGAGAAGGTCCAGAATGAATCCCAAAAGTTGCAACCCTCACTGCATGGGCGCTTTGACTGCCATTCCCTTCACAGAGTGCCTCAAATGTATGTGTAAATTTTGTGATATTTTCCTTATTACTCTGGCAACAATGAGGGTGGGGAGAGGAGAGGTTCATAATTTGATCATGAGAATCTGGTGCTTTATATCTTAAGGTAGGGGTGGGTGGCCCAAAAATGGTATCTAGATCTGGCCAAGCTGATGAGGGAGAGAGATCTCACTGCCCGGCTTTGAATTTGAAGGTGAAATGAATAGGCTTTAGCCAGAGCAGCTACTTAAAAGCGAGCGTGGGAGCCGACAATCTTCTATAGATAGGAAATATGCTTCCTCTCTCCATGCCGAGTACCCATCCTATTATATCACTTCCCATATATTTGGTGCTAATATTTTGGGTCGACACAACGTGACTCTTTCTTCCACTTATTTCCTCGCCCTTTCTCCCTCAATAATCCCTTTTGTCATGGATGAATCCCTTCAAGCTTTTCATAAGGAAGTTTTTTATAAACTAATTGTGGTTATTGTATTACTTTATATTTATAATAATGACATTTGTAATAAAATAGTGGTAATAATGACATTTGTAATAAAATAGTGCATGACCAATACAATGATCTTATTACAAATGTCATTATTACCACTATTATTTTTTTTTTTAATTTTTTTTACGATGGTGGTTTATAACCGCCATCTATTTTTCCTTAATTTTTTTAAACCACCATCTTAGGGATAAGAGGGTGGTTTAAAACCACCATCTTAGGGTCACCCTAAGATGATGGTTATAAACCACCCTCTTATCCATAAGATGACGGTTTATAACCATCATATTAGGGTACGATGGTTATAAACCATCATCTTATGGATAAGAGGGTGGTTTATAATCATCGTCTTAGGGTGACCCTAATATGGTGGTTATCCTAAGAGGGTGGTTTATAACTACCCTCTTAGGATATATTAAGGTGGTTTTTTACCATCGTAAAAAACCACCTTACTTTAGCCATCGTTAAAGCCCATTTTTGGTGTAGTGAAAGTGTTTTATGCAAAAATTATTTACTTTAATTTACCTAATACTTGTTTTCAATGATAATACACCATGTATCATATCAAGGAATATTTTCTAGTTGCTCAAAAATATTTGGTGATTGCTCCTATTTCTCATACTATACTTGCACCTCCCAAACCCTCTGTTGAGGGTGATTGGATCACAGTTTCTAATAAGGAGATGACCAACCCTAAGTTAACACTTTATAATAGAGATAAGGTTGCAAAGCCACCATCTCAAGTTCTTGTTGTTCTTGTTCATCCTGTTTTAGCTCCTCAGGCTTCACCTACTAAGAAACCTACCAATCATAAATCAACCTCAAAAAAATGGAATTAACTACTAGTACCTCCATCCTCCAGGGATGCATGCAGTCCATATCATAATGGCTCACTGTCATTGAGGGGAAGCCAAGAGGCTAAGCATCATCCTTCAAATGTTGGTGACTTATTTCAACCTTCTCAGAACTCTTTATTTAATAGGTTTTTGGTGTTGGATGACAGTGTGGGCAGTCCCTTGATTATTGGTGAATTATTTCAACCTTCTTAGACCTTTGCATTTAATAGTTCTTCGGTATTGGCTAACAGTGGGGGCAACCCTGTGGGAGATAACTCCATTGATATTTCTCCTCCATGAATTTCCTTTCATGAAATGTTCGAGAACTTACAAAGTCCTTAAGATTTTTTTTGTTTGATCTACTCTAAAAATTATTGGTCATGTTGATGTTATTCGTTTACAAGAAGTTAAGATCTCTATTTTTTGTTAGATGTTTCTCTCAACTATATTATAGGTTATTTAATGCATTTCACTACTCACCATAAATATGGTTAGGGTGGTGCTTCTATTTCTATGCCCTCCAAACTTGAGTATTATCTGCTTGGATCTGATGAGAATCCTTCTCATCATGTGGTTTGGATTTTTTGAATATTAATGGCAAAACCCTAGGCATTGCTAATATTTATGTGCCTAATCATGAGCCTAGTTGTTATGTCCTTTGGTAGTACATGGATGATCACTTACCAATGATATATTGGATTTTTTGTGGTGATTTTAATATGGTTGAGCATACTGAAGATAAATTTGACTACCTCTCAATGCATTGGTGTGTTGGAGAGCATGAGGTATGGTTTTTTCTTAAACATAGATGGGGTCTTTTTGATCCACATTTTTCTAGCATAATTACACGCCTCCACCCTTGTTCATGTGGTTCAATTTTCATGTGGGTAGTAATAGAGTCTACAAGCACCTTGATTGAGTTATGATGTCAAAGCAATAATTTTTTTTATTCTCCTTGATCAATAATAAGATTATGATGGTCTAGGATAAATTCTTGCTATAGGATCATTTCTTGATTTTCTTTTAGATTGAGTGGAGTGGTTGCCAATTTAATTTTTTGTGCAATCAATTTTATTTAAATACTTCTTTACTACAACACCCTAGCATGATTTCTATGATTGAGAGAATCTAGAATTTATTACCTCGACCTTATCACTCTATCATTTGGATTTCTTGGTGGAATGAGATAATTATCTATACTACCTCTTTCAAGCGGTATTTTGGAAAACAATGGCACATTTTAGAAAGTGTGTTCATTTGGTTGTTACAAAGGAGTATCAAATAAATTTACTATTGCTAGAAAATGATCCATATTATTGGTAATTGCAATTCAATGTTATTGGTCTTTACCACTAGTTTATAGTCCATGAATGACATGAAGCCATGGGGGCTCAAATTCAGGCTCGTCTACACTGGATGAGGGTTCGTGATTGCCCATCCAAAGTCTTTTTTAAATCTCTTCATTTTAGGCAAACCAAGATCCATATCAAGGCTATTCAAGTCTCTCATGATAGGTTGACTTTTCTTCCTGATATTGCATTGGTCTTTGTAGATTATTATAATCTTATATTTCAAACGATAGGATTCTCTTGAATGATAGATAACGCTTCATCAGTATCTTGTTGTTTTTCTTGCTAAGTTGTATGCTTATGCTAGACTTATTTGTGATGCTCCTCTTTCACTTGCTTAGTTTCATAATTCTCTTATGACTAGTCAGATGAAAAGTCCCCTAATATTTATGACTTTACCTATGAATTTTATAAAGCCACTTGGAAGTTTACTAGGCCTTATTTGCTCAATGTCTACAATGGAGCTTTAGCCAATAATTCTTTGAGAAATATTATCAATCGTGGAAACATTAAATTTATTCCTAAAGTGGGTAATCATGAGATTATCACCAGTTGGAGACCTATTAATCTTCTTAATCGCATACAATATTTTGGTTAAATATTTAGATCTCCGTATTCATAATATTCTCCTTGTGATTATTAGATTAGAGTAGATGGATTTCATCAAAGGGTGAGACATATTGGATAATATTATCACTATCTAGGAAGGTTTAGAATGAGCTCATCTCTCTAGACAAAAGCATATTTTCCTTAAATTGGAATTTGAGAAAGCTTATGATCGTATTGAGTGGCCTTTCATTCTTGCCATGCTCTAAAATCTTGGCTTTAGCCCCTTTTTTATCAGGGCTATTAGTATGTTTTCTGCTGATACTTCAGCTTATCTTACTATTAATGGACATAGGTCAGAGGATTTTGATTTATTTTGTTTTATTCACCAGGGTTGTCCTTTGGCCCCCTCGCTTTACATCCTTATTATTGAATATTTTGGTTATCTTCTTGTCGATAAAGCATCTAAGGGGTTGATAAAAGATATTATTTTTCCTAACATGTCCACCTAGCTAATTAATGGACACTTTACGGATGATTCTTTTCTCACTATCAATGAGGATGAGGTTTCAATTTCAATTAATTTGGTTTGTTTGGGAACTTTTTGTAAGGCCTCAGGATCCGACATCCAATGGTCTAAATCTATTTGTGTTTGCCTTGCTTCTTCTTCTGTGCCTACTTGACTTAGATATTTTTCATGGCATTGTCTTAAAAGGGGTGAGTGTTTTAAGTTCTTAGGAATTCCCTATGCTTTTGATAGTTCACGCTCTGAACTCTAGCAGTATGTCATTGATAGAATTTAAAATAAAATTTCTTGTTGGGCCTCACATCCCCTTTCTCTTACTGATAATTTTTAGGTTGCACTAAGATTCTTGCTACCACCCATGTTTATTACTCCTCCTATTGGGCCCCTTCTAAGAATTCTTATAATAAGTTGGACAAATCCTTAGGGATTTTCTTTGGATGAAGGGAAAGAATTTGCATGGATTTCATCAAGTTGCTTGGGATATATGTTGCACACCTACTAATAAGGGTGGGATGAGCATCATTGGTATATATAGATAAAGCATTTTTTAATGTTTTAAGTGGGTGGTTAAAGCTATTGAAGGCCTTGAAGCCTAGAAAGTTTTGATTTTCCATTGTATTTATTCAGGGATGCCTTGTGGGTGCAAATATTGGGCTAATATTTACCTCCATACTCTTATTAGTACTTTTACTCTTTTTAATATTTATACTTTCTTTATTGTTAAAAGTATTTAGTGAGCTTTTAAGGCAATGAAACCTCATATTTGCTATATTGGTGATGGTTTTTGTAATGGTCTTTCCTTAAATTATCAAAATATTTGGTGGTCTCCTATTCTATCTAAATCTTCAATTCTTCTTGTTGATATGCTAGGGATTAAAGCTTTGAGGTTGTTTTGCAAGGATATCTACTTTTTAAAATATTTAGTGCACTCTTGAGACTAGATTCCTTGGCCTAATCTCAAACATAAATTTAATCTTCAAAACTCAAATATTATTTCTATTCTTAATATTTAAGAGCTTATGTCTAATGTCATATTTCATAAGCTCGACCTTCATCCCAGGGTTATGCACAACAATGAATATTCACCATTTTGGCAGAAATTAGCATTTTCAAAATACAAAGTGGCAAATTAGGGGACCCTAGACATCGATCATTTTGCCAAAAAAATTTGGGATAAAATATTTTTAGGTGTCATTTCACCATGTGTTGATAATTGTATCTTGGATATTTTTGAAAAATCGCCAACAATCCTGCCTAAATAGAGGACCCATTATATCAAAAAACTTTAAATTTTCTAAATTATCCTATCGAATTCGCCAAGTATACCACTATATATAATTAACACCCCAGTGATAATTTTTCAATTTTGGACCCTGTTTTATACTCAATGGATATCCTGATCCAGATTTACACCAAACTAAATCCATTTTAGCACCAGATAATATCGGGATTATTTTTGCACTAGATCGGGCCCTTTATAGCACCAGATAATACCAGACCCAATTATGCAATAGATCAGACTCATTTCAACACCAAACAAGGTCGGATCCATTTTTACATCAAACCAAACCCTTTATAGTGCTAGACAAGACCAAATATTGTTCTATAATAGACCATACCCATTTCAACATTAGATAATATTGAACCCATTTTTGTACCAAACTAGATCCTATTTAGCACTAGAAAATATCGAAACCTATTTTGCAACAGACCGGAACCATTTCAAAAAAGGATAATATCAAACCCATTTCTACACCAAATCGGATCTTGTTCAATGCCAAACAATATCGAACCCTATTTTACATGAAACTAGATCCATTTCTACGATAGATTGAATCCTGATCTACACCAGGTTAGACCATTTTCTGCATAATATTTGACCATGTTTAGCACTAGATAAGATCAAACCATGTTCTGCATAATATCAGACCCTAGTTTGCACAAGACAGGACCCTATTCTACACCAAGTTGATTTTTGGACCTCTTTTTGCAATAGGTCAATTTCTAGACCCTATTATACACCAATCCAATTTTCAAATCCTATTTTGGTTTCAAATAGACTACTAGACGTTGTTCTGCACTAGAATAGACCATCAAACTGTGTTCTATACTAGGTTCTCTATCACTGCTTTGTTTACCATAGTTTTCTCTATTTTACCATGTTTTACATGGTGTCCCCTATTTTCTCTATTTTGTTTAAAACTCTTTGATTTTCTATTTCTATTCAGATCTGATTTCTATTATAAGATGATGAATAGGTGAACGTTTTGGTTCTTTAAAGACATTGTGATGCTTTGTTTCTTCGAAGGCATTGTGATTCTCTATTTCTAGTCCATTTTGTACTATAATCTAATGTTTTTGACATGTATCCCTAATTATTTTTTGATCATGTTTTGCACTAGATCAATATTCGAACCCTATTCTACATCTAGACGATCATTGCTCTGTTTCCATTTTTTCTCTATTTTACCCTGTTCTACATGTTGTCTCCTATTTTCTCTCTTTTTGTTAAAACTATTTAATTATTTATTTCTATTCAGATATGTTTTTCTGTTATAATATCATACATAGGTAAATTATTTGGTTATCGAAAGATATAGTGATGCTTTGTTTTTCTGAAGACATTGTGATTCTTTGTTTCTAGTCCATTTTGTACTATAATTTGATAT
The DNA here is from genome assembly GCA_028583015.1 of Wollemia nobilis. Taxonomy (NCBI): domain Eukaryota; kingdom Viridiplantae; phylum Streptophyta; class Pinopsida; order Araucariales; family Araucariaceae; genus Wollemia; species Wollemia nobilis. Next base: position 8,596,075 of record JAQPPZ010016348.1, read on the forward strand.
TTTTTGACATAAGTATCTTTAATTATTTTTCACATAGACAAGTTTTTTTCTTAAATTGATTTCAATTTGTATGTTAATTACTTATGTAATCTTATTAATTACAAGTGTTATCACCAGAAAACAAATTAGTGGCATAAATTTATAAAATAACAATAAAGCATGGCAGGAAATAGGTATGTATTTTATACCAGCCAACCATCTATTTATTCTAGTTACAATATTATATTGAGGCCTAACAGAAGTAAGACCTCTTCAACATTTTATTACTTTTCTAAATTAAAAAATATTTTCTTTATAAGTCACCTACTGGCGATGGAAATAAGGGGACCAAATATTTTGTTGAAAAGAGTATCCTCAAATATTTTATCCAAATGTCGAAATACAATGAGCCATTGACATCCATGCAAATTTTAGGTACAAATTATTTTTGACTTCTAAACAATTAGTTGTATATTCTGTAATTATTTTAAATACTACTTTCTTTGTTAAACAGTTACTTCTCAATATGTGCATGACACTATGAATATTTTTTCTATTTTTAAGTTTGTTTTCTTTAACCCAAGAATGATAAAAAATATTATGGTATACTACTATGCAGAATACCCTGTCGACCCTGATATGCCTCAACTTGAAGATATTCCCCACCAAGATATGCCTTCTAATAAAAATTCTCTTGACAATGACATCCAACAAACACTTGAAGATAATCCTCAAAATGACATATCAATTGAAAATAAAAGTGATAAATCAAATACATTACAAACTTCTTTTGAATCTTCAAGCAAAAATTCTAAAAAGAGAAAGACATATAACTGGATTATTTGAAGAGAATTTAAGAATGAATGGGAATTTTTTTTTTTCCTAGATTAAGCCTCGATCAAAAATAATGTAGATGCAAAATTTGCAGTTGGAAACTTTGTAAGGATCCAAGCTGCAAAATAAGATAGATATAATAAAAAAACATGTTGGCAAAGCTTATGTAAAAGTTACAAGAAGTAATGGTGAAGTTAAGTGGAAGGATGCATCAGAATGTATGCATGTTAGATATGCAATAGAATATGATAATCACTTAAAAAAATAACAATATATTGTTGAGAAAGGTGAAATTATTGTAGCCAAATTTCATAAAATTCATACAACCACCTTAGCTTCAAAAAGTTTACAGTTTGTCATTGTATATAATATTCTCAAGAAAGGTAGACCCATGTCCAATTTTATTGATTATAAGTACCTATTTCAACTAGTTAATGTGCAAAACCTTCGTAGTTTCCATTGGTCATATCGAAGTGGTTGGGAAATGGAAAATTTTTTATCATTAGTTTAGAAGGAAGACCTGAAGGAACAAGTAAAACTTACCAAATTCATTTCAATTTCTATTGATGAGGTGGTGACTGTGGACAACACATCTTGAATTTGCATGCATGTGTACACATTTTAAAATCATTTAAGAAGGCCTAGTTTTCTAGGATTACATAAGATGTTGGAAAGTTCAAATACAAAAAATATCTATAATGTTGTTGTGACTAGTTTAAAGGATATTGTGAGAATGAATGATATAGATATAGCTACAAAGTTAATTTGCATTAGAGCTGATGGTGCTACTATTATGCAAGGGCACATGACTGATCTTTGTGTTTGACTTAAAACCTCAATTACCCTATATATTATTCTCATTCATTGTATGGATCATAGAGAGAATCTTACATATAAAATCGTGACCACCTTTGAAAATGTTGATAGAGTGGAAGACCTCATTCGTGAAATATATTCTTATTTTTCATGCAACCCAAAAGGTTTGCAGAGTTTGAACAGTTTGCACTAGGAGTTATAGAAGGAAAAAATTATTAAAAGATATGGATACAATATGGATTTCATTGTATCAACTTGCTCATAGATTTTTTACAAAATATCAATCATTAATAGGATTTATGCATGCAAATCGTAGGATAGTTGATAAGGCAAAATATTTTTTGTTATGTTTGATTGACTTGGAAATCCTTTTGACCTTATGTGGTATTCTTCCAATGTTACAAGAAATGAATAGATTGATTAAACTTACACAAGAGAGATCCATCTATATCATTGATTTCATGAGGATGAGAAAACAAATATGTATGCTTATTGATATGTTATATGTGTCTAATACAGATTTTATAGATCCCTTGTTTGATAGTTGGAATACATTGACAAACATGAACAATTCAAAAAGCTTTTTGAAGTTTGACATCAATAATCATCATTGTATTAATGTTCATGGAAATTTGTGTCATGGACATTGATAAACAGACTTTACAAAAATTTAGAAAATTATTTAAGAATTTGTGTCATCATATCAGTTGGACAAATTTACGTATGATAGAGCATTGGCATACTGGAGTTCCCTTTCAAGTAGAAGGTATACCACAAATACAATTAATAAGGGCAATAATGATGCTTTTAGTGATCATATGGTGGAGACACAGATATCCACTATGCTTAATAATGATTTTGTACAAGGTGATATGTGTTTGTTTCAACTACCTGAATTGTAATTATTCCATTATTTCACGGACATTGATAAACATGAATTCATTTGATATAATACTTCATAATATTGTTTTATATTTATAATATTTCAAAAAAATTGTTTATTCATAAATTGTATGTTTTATATCACATTGTTGTTTTATAAATTACATGTTTTATATCACATTGTTGTTTTAAAAATTGTATGTTTTATATCATAGTGTCTCAACTACCTTCATTGATAAATCATTATGTTTTATATTTTAAATAATAGTATTGGTATTTTATTTTTGATGTATGTATGTTAAACAAAAATAATTTTATGATCTATTTCAGTTCATGAGATATTAAAAGATGCTTGGTTTGCATGAAGATCTATGATCTTATCTATGATGCTTAAGATTATAGTTTTGGTTTATTTCAGTTTAGGATCTATTTCAGTTTGTGAGATCTTAAATATGCTTGGTTTGCATAAAGATCTATGATGTTATCTATGATGTTTTTTTTTGTTTGAGATGAACATAGTAAACAATATTGGCTAGAAATAAATTAAAATAGAAACACAAATTTATAAATGCAAACAAACTTTGAATGATGGAAAACACAAAATGAGTAAATGTATTTTTCATTAATTTGAATAGAAATATATTACATCGAACAAAATTATGGATTGTTATCAACTTAAAAGTATTTTATATTGTTAACCATTTGATTGGGGGTTTTCTACATCAATATCACTTAAATTTACCTTTTATTTTCCTTTATCTGCTTTTGTGATACCATTTTTTGGTAGTGCTCCAACTTTGACTAGGTTTTTATGTACTTTCACAATACTCCTCATCAATGCTGCTTATTCTTTTTTTTGACCTTCGAGTATTGTTGGAAGCATTTCTTTTGCTTTCTGCTACTCTAGTACGAGGTACGAATCTTCATTGAGCCTATCCTTGATATATTTTCTTAAATGATTATTCTCTGCTATTTGTGTTTGCATTTTCTTTTTCATTTCCAGTGCATTATGAAAAAATATCTTCACCCTATTAATATTGACATCCATGCTCTTAAATAATATTTTTAAGTTATCATAATCTGAATACAAAAATAAATTGAAAACATAATTCAAAAGATTTATATGAAAATTATTACATATTTTAAAGAAATATAAAAATTAACTGCAAAAGAAAATTGAAACATTAAAAAAAATTTCTTACCTTAGTCAGGTCCCTTGTAGCCTCAACAACTACAACTTTGTTCTTATAAAATAACCAATGGTTATAAATAGTTTGGGATTATACAAAAGATATTTTATTTATTCTTTGGTTTAGATATTTCAAGTTCATACTAAACCAAAGAATAAATAAAATATCTTTTGTATAATTATTATACTGGGTGTTAATTTCCCTTATAAGAACTTTGGCTCGATATTCCCAATCCTTTATCATTTGCAAATATCTAAGCACAACATGTTTAAGGGTTGCTTCAATATTCTCAATCATTAAAATATTTTCATCAAAATTTACAATTTCATACTTAGTTTGAGGATCCTAATGATGAGGGTCATTTCCTTGAGAAGATGGTAATGATGTTTGCTCAGTTGTAGGGGTTTCTATTTTTTTTGCTTCACCCTGTGGATCATGAAGCACATTCATTACCTTGAAGCCTAAAATTGTGCCATGTAGCAAAAAATCATCATCAAGTGGGATATTATTCAATCCCACGGTTGAAACTTCTAGTGCCTGTAAATTTGTGTTAAATGTAAAATATGACCACCCATACCAAAACATTTGTGTTGGCCCCTATGATCTCTATGAGAAACCATACCCAAAAATTGTTGCTACCCTTCACAATATCTATGAAACAAGTTGTTTTCCACATCCAATGCACATATAGCCTCACATTTGCGTAGGTTGTATCTATCATTGATGTGGTGGAAGCGATGATTGTGGTGGAAACAGTGGTTGTGGTGCAAGCAATGGTTGTTATGGAGGTGGTGGTGGTATATGGCCTCTCATTTTCATAGGTTGTCATTGATATTGAGAGTCGGTTGAAAACAGTCAAAAAAAATTATTACAATTTTTTAGAAAATAAAATAGAAAAAAATTAATTTAAAGTAAATACACAAATTTACCTAAATATGATGAAATGTGTTGAATTTGGGTTCCAATGGGTGAGGGGTTGACTGCACTAGATTTAGCCTATACATTTGGTGCATACCTAGGTGTATGAGAACCCCTAAGAGAAGCAGCTTGCCTAGAATGTTTATACGACCTCTACAGTGGTGTCACTTCTGATCCAGTTTCTTTAGAATCACCATTTTTTTTACCTATAACATCTATTGGTAGCATCCTATTTATTCCTTGTAATGGCTGACCTACCCTAAATTTATATGAAAAGAAAAATTACAAAAAGAAAATGTGATAAAATATAAAATACTATTTCATGGTCAAATATGGACTTATCACCTTCAATTCCTCTAGTGTCATTGCAATAGCTTACAATGTTGCATGCACTATAGTTGGTACATGAGTATTTTGCAAATTATGAAAAAATTCATAATAGAGTGCTAAAATGTAATTAATGCTTCCCAAAATGTCTCGTTGGTTTGCATTTGCACACCATGCAACTAAGCCCTAATCCGATTTGAAATATACATGCACCAATCGAACCTCTTATGCTTCTCACAATGAACAATATAGGTCAGTGCCCAAAATGGAATTTTTGGTCTTTTGAGTAGAATAAATATTTCCTATAAGAACTCTATAATGACCTTCAGAGTTGCATGGTTAACATTGATGATTGTTAATCCTCTTCTTGACTTGGCGATGGAAGCTGCAAAAACAAAATTAGATGACAATTTATAGATTTGAAATTTTTAACATTAATATAATCTAAGTAACAAGAATTATACCTGCAAAATATTATAATCCTATATTGTACGTTGTTTTGAGGTATCCTTTATTATCTAGAGTCAGCTGCAACTTCGTTGATACTAGAGGATAATCATTGAAAGGAAACTCTATCAATCTATCCATGATGGTGAAAAATAGATTTCTATTTTGTATTTTTATTTTAACTATGGCCTTGTCATGGTCATAATCAGCTATGATATGTTGTAGGAGGACTTTATCAATTTTGAATTGTGGAATTGAAACCAAGGTTGTCAAACCTGTATCATCTAACCACAAATTTTTTGAACTTGAGGTTGTTAATAAATTTGAAATTAAAATGCAAGAAAGGTTGTTGAAGTTTTGTGTAGGGATGGAAGCAGTGGCCATTGCAAGAAGTTGAAATCATGATAAATTGGATTGGAAACTAGATTTTTGCTTGTAACAGTTAGCTTTAGTTGGGTGTAATTATAGAAATGAATTAGAAAAATGATAGTTGATGCCCTTTTATAGAGATAATAGATGGTGTTGACACATGGTAACATTGTAGTGGACATGTAGTGTGGCTAATCGAATGTGACACATGGCAGCCATTCAATGGGGTAACATTTTCAAAGTCAGAACTTTATTTGCATTCAGAACATATTCTACATGAGGTGTCAATATCAGACCTTATTTTACATCAGGCTCAAGATCAGATCTTATTATGCATGAGGTTCGATACCAAATCTTATTCTACATGAGGCTCGATACTAGACCATGTTTTGCAATCGATCCAATATCATACCACAATCTACATTCGGTTCTATACTAGACCATATTTTGCACCTGATATGATACTGAACCTTATTCTACATGAGGCCTGATACCAGACCATATTTTGCAACCGGTCTAATATCATACCATAATTTGCATCCAGTCCTATACTGGACCATATTTTACACCTGATATGATATCATATCAAATTTTGCATCAGGTTCGATATCAGACCATATTCTACATCAATCTAGACCATAATATGCATTTGTATTGATACCAAAACACATTCTATATTAGGCTGTATACTGGACCACATATTGCATCAGGTCAGACCATATTCTACATTTGGTTCGATACTAGACCACATTCCACATTAGGCCTGATACCAGACCACACACTACATCAGGCCAAACCATATTCTACATCTAATATGATATTAGACAACATTCTACATCAGGCTCAATACCAAACCACATACTGCATCATGCCAGACCATATTCTGCATCTAGACCGATACCAGTCCATATTCTATATCTAAACTAATATCAAATCACATTATGCATTTGAATAGATACCAGATCACAATTTACATCCAGTCTAATATCGGATCATATTATGCATCCATATCAGTATTAAACAATATTCTATATTTGATATGAGATCAGATCATGATTTGTAACCTATCCATCATTGCCAAAACTTGTTTTCCATACAATCCAATCAAAACTTTAAAATTTTCCAATGTTTTATATTTAAAAAAAATAAGATGATTCATCATGTCCTCCTAGATGAAGTTGGCCAAGATTTGTCAGGATGTCACAACATATTCACCATTTTTTTACAAGTACATTTTAGGTCCGACCCCTTATGCATAACCCTACTTCACCCCTCAAGTGCGTAGTGGAGAGATTAGTGTTGGAATGCGGATACTCCTTTTAAGAACTACTCTTCTTCCTTACTTTATCAGCTTCTTAGTCCTATTTTCCCTAGTGTTTATAATCTTAATGAGAGATGACAAAATCACTCTACCTCCTATACTTGGATTGCTCATCTGAACCATATTTTGTAGTCTAACCTTAAACCCAAGATTACCTTTTTTATTTGGTCTCTTATTTATGAAGGGCTTCCTATGGGATATACTTAGTAGGGTTGGTCTTCCTAATCCTAAGTGTTTAGCTTGTGGTTGTTTTGAGACTTTTAAACATATATTTTGGTTCTACCCTCATGCTAAATCTACTTGGTCTTGAATTCATGCTTGGTCTTGGATTCACTCATTGTTCAAGCTCTTTCATCCTAAATTCTTTAGATGGTAGATGATATTTTTTGGAGATAATAGTTGTTGGTCTACTTATATTGTTTCTCTATGGAATATCTTTCATGCTTTATCTTGTTTCAACTTTGGAAAGCTAGGAATATTATTGTCTATTATGGAAATTTAATTTCTAGTCATTTTTTCTATGCATGAAAATATTACAATATTTTCAGCTATTACTGCTTAGATCCATTCACAAGCTTCTAAGTTGACTCATGAGTTTGTGCATTTGATAAATCTTATCAAGTACTGGCATGAGGCTTCATGCACTATTAGCAAGGTTTTGTCTAACTTATCTCCATATCAAGGTCCCTCTGTTTCTTTGAGGCCTTGGTGTAGTAGGTCAAGGGAACAACATTATCCAACCTCAAACCGTTTTGTCAATATTCATAGCAGGGCTCGATCTCCTCTAGGAGCAGCTCTCTTGGCCTAGTTATGTTTTTCATTCATCCTTTTAAGGGATGGTTTTGTTTTTGGCCTTGGGCCTTGTATTTTACAGTGTTGATGGTTTGGGTAGCCTTGTGCCTGAAACTATAATTTTTTTAACTCCCTTTTATTAGAACCTCTCTTATTTTTATTGAATATATTTATTGATTCCAATAAAAATAATAACTAGATTAGATATAAAGGATATATATCTAAAAACACCGAGAGTTATCAATCTCGAGGTACCTATCTCATTTCTTGGGGTGTGATTTTTAAATGTTTGCAATGGTTGGTTAGTCGGCTATTTTAGTTTAAATATTTTAAATATTTTTGTTAATGTCGACTTTTTTAATAAAAAAAAATTGTTTACGACGTGACATGTATGACCTCTTTGCCTCCCACCTCCCTGTCTACCATTGTAGGAACGTATCTCGGTGTAATTAATTTTTTTTTAATACAGATACATAATAACAAATATACTTTATAAAAATTACATATTTTTAAAAATTATAGTATTATTTTTAATCTAAGGAGCCCAACTGAAGATAACAAGATCCAAATTGCATTCTAGGTTGGGAAGATTTGAACCTTATAGATTTTGGGTGCAAAGTGGAATGGTAGAGGAGCCAATGGAAGGGGAGCTCATAGGGGCAGGACCATGTTTGGATATCTTAGAGTCTTTGCAAGAGATATCTGTGTTTGTTGGTTCGATCATTGTCGGTGGTGAAGCTTTTCTTGTGCTTAGTGGAGACTCTATGGTGTTGCTAGAGTCCCCTATTCCATTTTTTTCCAAGCCAGTATTGTGCAACTAGCTAGGCGATGGTGAAAAAAATTTTATTCCTTGCGACGACTTGATGCTAGTACCAGAGTCCTCTTGTTCAACTTTTTCCAAAATGCTATTGTTATTTTGGCTGGGCAGTGGACGAAAGCTTTTTTGGTCCAAGGACAGTGTTTGGCTACTTTTTTATTGCTGGGTTATTTCATTGGGGGGTCTTCTATTCTTCTGCATACCAATAGGATTAGAACCCACATGGGTGGTGGGTTTTTTTCTTGTCGATTGTCTGTAGGGTTTGAACCCATAGATCCCAAGGTTCTAGGTCCTTTCCAAAACCTTGCTCCATGGACCTTGTTTTTATTTTGAGATGGAGGTTTGGTATGAGTTGTTCTCTAGAGTTTGAAGGATGGTTGGAATCCAATAGGATTTGTGGGGATTTAGTCTTCATAAATTTTTGAGATGGAGGATTTTGCTATCATTGGGGTAATATGTTGTAGATCTCCATTTATGGCAGCTGGTTTCTATTGAGTTGGTTGATTAGATGATCCAAAGTTTAAATCATTCTTCTACGCTCAGGTCCTAGTGGTGTTCTTAGGGAAGAACATTTTTTATTTCTATGGAAGTGCAGGGCCCTAAGTTTTTTATGCCTCGGAGATGAATCATTGATATCTTGAGTCCTGGTTTTTAGGGTTTCATGGCACTGTTGGTCCCTCGCTAGGCAAGATGATAATTTTGATTTTGTGTTCAAATTGCTATGTTGCCATTATACGGGAATGAAAGTTTGATTATTTTTTCAATAACTTTTCTATTGAGACTGCCTTTGTGCTAGATTGAAGATTGTAAGTTATGGTGATTGACTGATTCCTCTCAAAACCCTCACCTTTTACCTACCAATTTTTTTTAATCTAAATAAATTAAATAACTAGCTTAGATATAAAGGATATATATATCTAAAAACACCGAGAGTTATCAATATCGAGGCGCTATCTCATTTCTTGGGGGTGTGATCTCCAATATATTTAAATATTTTAAATGTTTGCAATGGTTGGTTAGTCGGTTGTTTTAGTTTAAATATTTTAATTTTTTTTGTTAATGTTGGCTTTTTTAATTAAAAAAAAAATTATTTACGGTGTGACATGTATGACCTCTTTGCCTCCCACCCCCTCTCTGCCATTATAGGAACACCTCTCGACGTAATTAAAATTTGATTTTTAACTTAAAAACTAAACATAATTTAATTACAATAACCTAAATGGTTGAGTGGGTCTAACAAAGACTAACAAAGAAGACTCAAATAAAAAGTATAATATTAAAATCTAAGAGAATAAAATTGGATGTCATACTATTACATACACTTGTGAATATTTAAAATATTATTTTATTCATATAAACTATGATCACTTTTTAATTTTTTATAATAATAAATAAAATATTTTAATAAAAAAATTAAAATATCCGCTCATGTAGAGGAGTTGGAGAGCAAGTGGGTAGTTAAAACTCTTCAATTATCGAGAGGCCCAGGTTCAAATCCCCCCTCACATATTGTGGATATGTTGTATATAAAAGGTTCCTCATCAAAAAAAAAAAATTAAAATATATTTAAATAAAATAATATTATAATTTAAAATTTTAAGTTCATACTTGTAAATTTATTGTAGTGATAAGGGTTTTGACTTCCTTTGAAATATACAAAATTCAAACGTAAAGGAACCAAAACCCCATGAAAAACCTTACATATTTAAAAAAATAATTTTTTTTATTGAAAAAATACTTCTTATACATATACATATCTGCCATGAGGATTGAACTCGGGTCACATCACCAATGACATCCTTACCAATAAATTAATTTTTTTTTTGGAGTAGCATATTTTAAAAAGTTATCTTAAAAGTTCTTGATTTCTTTTTAATCTTTAACTATGTCATTTTACTTAAATCTTTAATACATGCTTTTAAGTATGCCTCAGGGAAGCTTGGCAACATAAAGATTCGTCTACGGAGACACAATGATCTATGCCTCATATCCCAAAATAGAGCTTGCCTAACACGAATATTTAAATTGCTCTCTATTTAAAAATAAAATAAAAAATAAAAATATGGTATAAAGTAATTATCTACATTTATATTGTTTTGTTTACGTATATAAGTTGAAGCTTAACAATTTTAGTGATTACAATATCAGATTATAAGCAGACCCTGATAAAGGATGTTTAGGTTATATTAGACGACATAATATTTATTTAAATTATATTTATAGATTAGATGGTTATATTAATAATTTTTTTTTGGTATTTTTTTTATAATTGGATTCTAAGCTCAATGTTAAGTGGTAAGCTAATTTTACTAATGCTTCGTGATAGTGTTTTACTGCTCGAATTTGGAAAGTTCTTATTGAATCCAAAAGTTCTTAGATGGTGAGTTTTGCTCAAAAATTTTCCAACTTTTGAAAGTTTGGCTTGAATTTTACATGTTTTGCCTCAATGCTAAACAATTTTGGGATGTCTTCTATACTTTTTTATTCTCCTCCTTCTCTAGATCTTAGAAGCTTTCTCTGCTTGTTTTTTCTAGTCGGATCCAATCTCAGAAATGTTTGTAGACTCATTCTTTTCAAGCATATTTGAAAGTTTATATGTAGAAATGTGTTTACCGGTTCCACTCCTCCATGGATATAGTTTTAGCAGATTTGACCTTTGATCTTTTTTTACATTTGGAATGCATTCATTCCCATGTTCATGGAGCTTCCAACACACTCGAGATTTTATGGACATGCTTCATCAACTTTTTCACATGATTTGATATCTTCAAAAGACCAAAAAACAAAAAAGAAGGCAGTAAAGATGGATGAACTAGTTGTTGGAATTTCCCAAGAATAGACATTTAAAGCATTACAAGAACTATGAAGAGAAGAGTAGAACTGATTGATTATTCCATGGGATCAACTTTGTATAAATAGCAAAGTTGATCAATGTGAGCCGTTGGATTACAACAACTCAACAAATCTGAACTAGTCTAAACTGAGAGTTCACTTGACTCATGAAAGAGTGATAATTCAAGTAAGACTATCCTCGTAGAACTTAAGAGAACAAAAATTTATTCTAACACCCCCCCTTAAGTGATACTAGAGGTGAATGTAATAATAGTTGATGAGTCCCAAAAACAAGGCCTAATAAGTTACTCATGTACAATGAACTCTTATAGAATAGATGGTAAAAAAACTTTTGAAAAAAACATCTTTCAAGAAGAAGAAGAGGCATGTCTTTGGATGGCGAAGATTGTCCTCTATTGAACATCAAAAAAATGAGTTCTAATAATATGACCTTATTAGGTGCTCATGTACAATGTACTTTAATATAGGAGAGATGGTGAAAAAACCACATGGGAAAAAACCATCTTCCAAGAAGAAAAAGAACAATAAGAAGAAGAGAGAGGTGAAAACCTCTGTGCACTCTTCTAATGCAATTGCCTAACACCAAGTTTCTCTCACAACTAAATGTAGCATGGAAAGGGAACGGATTTGGTGAATATATTTACAATTTGAATTTCTGTGGGAATGTACTCCAAGTTTAAACCCCCTTGCTGAATATGCTACCGAATGAAGTGCATGTGAATCTCAATGTACTTGGTGCACTGATGCTCAACTAGATTATGGGCAATATGAATTGTGCTCTAGTTATCACACCAAAGGGTAAGGGTTGGTCATGAAAAAAACCAAATTCTTTTAGTATATGATGAAGCCAAAGAGCTTCCTAACTAGCCAAAACTACTGTCCTGTATTCTGCTTCTGTAGATGATAATGCTACTGCTTGTTGTTTTTGCATGACCAAGCAATAGGTGAAGAACCAAGACAAAAAACATAGCCAAAAGTGGAACATCTATCTTCAACTAAACTTGCCCAATCAGAATCTATGAAACGAATGATATCCATGGATCCTCCCTCATATAAGATCCCAAAGTGAGTAGTTTCTTACAAGTAGCAGAGGATTCTTTTTGCTGCTTGCCAATGGTTGAAATGAGATTGATGTGATAATATTGATATTAAGCCAACAACATATGAAATATTTGGGTGAGTATGAGTGACGTATAATAGACTTCCTACAAGCTGTCTATAGAGCATGGCATCACATAGAGGTGATTTGTAGGAAGTACTTAGAGTGACTCCAGATTGAAAAGACATGGAAGATGACTTAAAAGTAGTCATATTAAACTGTTGAGGAAGAACATGCTAATCTGGGAAACAACAATTTTGCCTTTTTTCCCTCCTCAAGGGCATCTGGGGGTCTCCTTTATTTGTGGGATCCAAAAACCGTTGATGGGAGGGTTCTTTCAGTCTCTAATAGAACCATCAACATTCTGTTTACCAATAAAGTCACCAACCTCCAATGGATCGCCACCAATGTTTATGGACCTAACAGTCCTATCAACAGAAGACTGTTGTGGGATAACATTTCCGCAATGCGCAACAACTTTGTAGACTTTCCATGGATGCTCTGTGGCGATTTCAATGCTCCCCTTCACCTGTTTGATAAGCAAGGAGGCAATCCGATCACTAGCAGCTGCATAGAAGATTTCAGTGATTTTGTCAACCACAACGAACTAATGGACATGCCGCTCCAAGGATCCAACTACACATGGAGCAATAGACGAGCGGGCATCCACCACATTCAAATCCAGCTTGACAAATTTCTCTTATCCAAAGAACTCATTCCCATTTTTGGCGATGTCAGGCTTCATAGCCACCCAAAAATTGGCTTCGATCACAACCCCTTAATTCTAGATTGTTCTTGCCCCCAATAAATCTTCAAAACCCCTTTCAGGTTTGAAAAGATGTGGCTCTCTCATCTAGATTTAGGTCAGTGTATTTGATAATGGTGGCAGCAAAACCTCTATCAAAACCCTCTCACGAATTTGTTCCTCAAACTCAAAGCGGTCAAACTCAAGCTAAAATGTTGGAATAGGGAGGTTTTTGGCAACCTCTTTACCGAGAAAAAGCATCTGATGGATGAGCTGAAAAGGGTGGAAAATTTGATTCAAGGAGGAGATCTGAGGGCTGAAACTTTCATGGAAGAAAAAATCCTCCTTTCAAACTTTCACAATGCCTTGGCTAAGGAAGAATCCTATTGGAGGCAAAAATCTAGAAACCTCTAGATCAAAGAAGGAGAAACCAACACGAAGTTTTTCCATGCCTCCACCATGAATCACAGAGGTTCAAATAAAATCTCTGAGTTGACCAAGGCTGATGGATCCATTGTCTCTGACATTCAAGATATCAGGCAGGAAGCTGTGCGCCACTTCCAGGAAATCTTAGGTCCAAGCGCTAACTACCATCCTCGCATAGCAAGTTCTCTACTTCTAAACATCCCAAATTTGGTGTCTAATTATGATAATGGGAAATTGCTTCAATGCTTCACTGAAGAGGAGATCAAAGAAGCTCTGTTTGCAATGGAACCTGATAAGGCCCCTGGGCCCGATGGCTTCCCTCCTTGGTTTTTTCAACACTTTTGGGATATTATGGGCCCAGATGTTGTTGATGCGATTAAATTATTCCAGAGAGCCAAAAAGATGTCGAGAGAGGCCAATTCCACCTTCATTGTCTTAATTCCCAAGTCCAATGATTGTGCTTCTCTCTCTGATTTCAGACCGATTAGTCTCTTGTAGTGTCATCTACAAACTTATCACCAAAGTTATGGAAAACAGGCTGAAAGACATCCTTCCCTCCATCATCGATCAGTGCCAAGGGAGCTCGTTCAAAGGTAGATTCATTGTTGATGGAGTGATAATAGTCCACAAATTGGCTCACTCGGCATCTAAAAATAAAAAACCCACCATGTTCCTTAAGCTTGACATGAACAAGGCTTTTGATCGGGTTTCCTGGAAATTCATGTTCGAGGTCCTTGAGAAGTTTGGGTTTCACAAAGAATGGATCAAGATGGTTCATGAATGTATCTCGACTGCTTGGTTCTCTTTTCTTATCAATGGCTCACCCGTAGGTTTCTTCCAAATTTTCAAAGGCATCCGTCAAGGGGACCCTTTGTCCCCCTTTCTCTTCATCATTTTGGTCGAAACCCTTGGAAGAACCCTTTCAACTACCTGCAACAGTGGTCTTGTATCCGAGATCAAACCAGCCTCAAAAACCAATGCCATATCCCACCAATAGTTTGTGGATGATACTATTCTATCCTCTCATGCTTCCATTCTCAAAGCAAAAATCATTAAGAACATTCTTGATTCTTATGAAGAGGTGGCTAGCCAGAAAGTCAATTATCGCAAAAGCAAGCTATACTTTCTCAATACTCCCATTCACAGGCAAAATAGGATTTCTGAGATCCTTGGGTGCATCATTGGGAGCCTTCCAACTACTTATCTTGGGTTACCACTTTTCCACGGTAGATCTATCTCGGCTATGTGGAACCCTATTTTAGATCACCTCAACAAGAAACTTTTAGGTTGGAAAAGCTCTTTGCTCAGTCAGGCATCCAAAGCCACTCTGGCTTAGGCTTGCCTACAAAGTATTCCCGTATTTTTCTTATCTATCTTCAAAGCTCCTGCTTCCATCTGCCAAAGAATTAAGCAAATTCAACACAGATTCCTTTGGGCGAGAAACGAAAACAAGAATAAATTTCCTCTTGTTGCCTAGGATAGGGTCTATTCCAAGAAAAAGGATGGAGGACTCGGATTCAGAGACATCAAGCAGATGAACATGGCCCTCATTGCCAAGCAGTCCTAGAGACTTACCACCAATGAAAATGTCACTTGGATTGACATCATCAAAGCTAAGTACCTCCATCAGGTTTCCTTTCTTGGAGAGCACAACCTTCCTAACGGATCCCACTTCTAGAATGGCATCACCAAAACAAGGAAGATCATCATGGAAGGCTTAAGGTGGTGTCTAGGAAATGGAATGACTATTCATTTTTGGGACAACTCGTGGATCCATGATAAACCTCTTAGCCAAGACCTGCATCTTGCAGTGCTCAAGATGACTATCGAAGCCACCTTTGGAGATAAGGTGTGTCATTTCATTAACCCAGGTATCACAAGACCTAAATGGAAACACCTAGATCTTAACGGGCCTAGGCATATCACTGAGGTGCTTAGGCGGTTACAAAACTTGCCGAGGACCTGCATCATCCCCAGCTCACACAAATATGATTCCATGGTCTGGAACCTTGAAGATTCAAGGAATTTCACTTTTAAATCTGCTTACTACAGTCAAGAAACTTCCAATGATGGTTAGGACTTATCTAATCAGGTTTGGGTTCCCAAGATCATTCCCAAGGTCAAATTCTTTTGCTGGTTAGCCATCCAAAATAGAATCCTCACCACCGACAACTTGATAATCAGAGGGTTCCTCATTCCCAATTGGTGCATCCTGTGCAAAAATGCTTGTGAGTCAACTTCTCATGTTTTTTTGGAATGTCCCTTCTCTCTAGCAGTTCTCAACCAGGTTCTTAACACCTTCGACATCTCCACATCCCTCCCTCATTCCATTCCCCTCCTATTTTAGCAATGGCCCTAGCCTTTCAAGAGCAATCAACTTAAATTCATGTGGCAAGCTTGCCTCCATCTCTTCCTATGGCAGATATGGCTCGAGAGAAATGCCAAAATTTTCAAAAACCAAGCCATTGATAAGAAGATTATTGTTGCCAAAATCTTGGCCCTGGCTGCGGAGAATGCCTCTCTTATTTCGTCTTCCAAACCCCCCCTCCTGGCCTTGAATCGGACCTAACAAAACTTTTCAATCTTTCTAACTTCTCTGCCATGGGCCGTACTTCGGTTGATAGGTCTTTCATCAAGTGGGTCTTACCTCCTACTGGGTGGCACAAGCTCAATTTCGATTGTGCGACCAAAGGCAACCCAAGAGCGGCTGGCGGAGGAGGAATTCTCAAAAATTACAGAGGAGAAATAATTTTGGCCTTTGCCCAATACTTGGGAATTCAATCTAATAATATGGCAGAGGCTTGGGCTTTGCTCCAAAGCTTGATCCTCATGGAAGGTTCGGCCATCAATAAACTTATCATAGAAGGAGACTCGTTGCACTGTATCAACTGGCTCAATGGGACTTCTGTGCCTCCCTGGGCCCTTGCTTCGATTTTCTAAGATTGCAAGGCATTAATTGGCAATTACCCTAAATTAGTCATTAAGCATCAATACCGGGAAGGAAACAAAGCTACGGACTAGCTTGCTAACAAGGGAGTAGGCGAATCTGACATTCATGTTTGGAGAGACTCCTTCCCCATTGAGCTAAGGAACGATTCTATAAGTGTCAATGTCTGCACAATGTGAGTGGTTGGCTGGGGACCGGTTTGGTTTGCTCTTGGATCTGGTTGAGCTTTTGCATCATTTCTTCCTTCTTCTCCTCCTTCGGCCTTGTTTTGGTAGCTTGTCGCGATATCACGACACTTTTCACCTTTGGTCACAAAATTGCAGCATGTCACGATATCGTGACATCCCTTTCCCCTCTGGCCGCGAGGTTGCAACTTGTCGCGATATCACGACATTTTTCTCTCCTTCGGACGCGGTCTTGCAACATGTCACGATATCGCGACACTTTTTCTCTTCGGCCACATTTTTGCAACATGTCGCGATATCGCGACACTTTTTCTCTTTGACCACGATTTTGCAACATGTCACGATATCGCGACATTTTTCCTCTTTGGCCGCGTTTTTGCAACATGTCGCGATATCACAACACTTTTTCTCTTTGGCCGCTTTCTTGCAACATGTTGCGATATCGTGACACTTTTCTTCTTCAGCCGCTTTCTTGCAACATGTCGCGATATCGCGACACTTTTCTTCTTCGACCACGAATTTGCAACTTGTCACGATTTCGCGACACCTTTTCTCTTCGATCGCGATGTTGCAGCATGTCGCGATATCATGACACTTTTTTTCTTCGATAGCGGTCTTCCATCATGTCACGATATCACGACACTTTTTCTCTTTGGTAGCGGTCTTCCATCTTGTCGCGATATCGTGACACTTTTTCTCTTTGGCTGCGGTCTTCCATCATGTCATGATATCGTGACACTTTTTCTCTTCGGCTGCGGTCTTCCATCATGTCGCGATATCATGACACTTTTTATCTTCGGTTGTGGTCTTCCAGATTATCGTGATATCACGACACCTTTTTTCTTCAGCCGTGGTCTTCCATCATGTCGCGATATCGTGACACCTTTTCTCTTCGACGGCGAGGATGCTTCTTGTCGTGATATCGTGACACCTTTTCTCTTTGGCTGCGGTCTTCCATCTTGTCGTGATATCGCGACACCTTTTCTCTTCGGCTGCGGTCTTTCATCTTGTCATGATTTCGTGACACCTTTTCTCTTCGACGACGAGGAAGCATCTTGTCGCGATTTCGTGACACCTTTTCTCTTCGGCCACGACGTCTCTTCTTGATGCAATTTTGCGACACCTTTTCTCTCTAGCCATGGTTTTGCATCATGTCGCGATATCGCGACACCTTTTCTCTTTGGCCGTGATTTTGCAACATGTCGCGATTTCATGACACCTTTTCTCTTCGGCCTCGATGTTGCAGCTTGTCGCGATATCGTGACACTTTTTCTCTCCGACCACGATTTTGCATCATGTCACGATTTTGCGACACTTTTTCTCTTCGGGTGCCTTTTTGAAACAGGTCACGATTTTGCGACATCTTTTCCCTTTGGCCACGATTTTGCAACATGTCATGATTTCGTGACATTTCTTCTCTTCTGGCACCAACCTTGCAACATGTCATGATATCGCGACACTTCTTATCTTCTGGCAGCAACCTTTCAACATGTCGCGATTTTCGTGACACTTTCTCTCCTTTGGCTTCGGTGCCGCTTCTTGTCATGATTTCGTGACATCTCTTCCTCTCTTGGGTGCAACGGTCCAACATGTCACGATTTTGTGACATCATCCAAACTGGTCGCGATTTCGTGACACCTTTCCTCGTGTGGCGCTTTGCTCTTTCCTTGATCTTTAGCTCTTGGACCACCTTGGTCGATTTGGTAATCATGTAATTCCTCTTGTACAAGGTTCAGGGACCTTTCAACACCCTTTCAACCAATCAAAAAAAAATATTTCTATTGTCATAATAAAATTCCTACATCTATTCGAGTTATATGAATTCCAAGGAAGTAATGAGCTAAAACTAGATCAACTATCTCAAATTTCTTAGAAAGGGAGTCTTTGATAGTCTGGATGTGAGAAATGTTACTACCAGTGAGTAGTAGATCATCAACATAGAGAACAAGTATGGTGATTTTTCTTTATCTCTCCAAATGTAGACTATGGCATAAGACTCACAATGAGAAAATCCTGAGGAAAGAAGGAAGGAGTCCATTCTTTATACCAAGCTCTAGGATCTTGTTTGATACCATAGAGAGATTTTCTTAGTCTATAAACAAGGGAGGAGTCTTGAGTGAATCCAGTAGGTTGTTCCATGAATATTTCCTCTTTAAAGTCACCATGTAAGAAAACACTTTTAACATCCATTTGAAAAATAGGCCACTTTTGGAAAGCAACAAGTGCAAGTACCAACCTAACAGAATCCATTTTTGCAACTGGTGCAAAAGTTTTAGAATAATAAATGCCTTCAATTTGTGAGAAACCTTTAGCTACCAAGCGAGCTTTGTGTTTTTCAAATTTTCTATCAGGTCCATACTTAGTTTCTATAAATCCATTTACATCAAACCAATTTTCTTCCTTTGGGTAGAGGGACTATATCCCAAGTTTTTTTTTTGATTAAGGAAGAAACTTCATTCTCCATGGCATCATCCCATTCTTTTATACTAGTTGCTTCTTTGAAGGATTGAGGATTTGTGGAAATGGACTAACAGATAAGACCAGAACCCATGGAGTTGCTTAATATAGATGATGAAATATTTTAGATGTAAGGAGTGGCCTCTTGAACTATGGTGCGGGCCCATTTTGGTATTGTGGAAGGAGTAATGGGTGTGGCAAGACTTTGAGTTGGAGTTTGGAGTATATGATCCTCATTTTGGTCATTTATATTAAGGATGGGATTTTCATTATATTGAGGCTCAAATATTGGATATGGCTCAAGAGAAATAATGTTGGAAGAGGATGGTTGAGGATCTTTATGAGGTAATGTTTCATCAAATTGAATATTTTGTGAAAAAATACCTCATGAGTTGTGAGATCAAGGAGCATTTAGGCTTTCATTTTCTCACAATAACCAACGAATATGAGTTGCTTGCTTTTCTTAACTAGATATTTCCTCTTTTTCTTTGGGATATGTGCCCAAGCAGTACACCCAAAAACTTTGAAGAAAGAGATATCAGGTTTTGAGCCATTCCATCCTTCCTCGGGAGTCAAATGGCCAAGACCTTTATGAGGTGTGTGGTTTTGGATATAATTTGCATAATTAATTACCTCAGCCTAAAAAACTGTTGGAAGATCCCTTGAGTGGAGCATACAGTTTGCCATTTTATTTAAAGTTCAATTTTTCCTTTCTGCAATTCCATTTTGTTGTGGATTATGGGAGACTGAATGTTGAGGAATTATGCCATGAGTTGAGAGAAAAGTGGAGAATTCATTACTAAAGTATTCCCCTCTATCATCCGTACGAATTTTCTTGATTTTGCAAGTGGATTGATTTTCAACTAAGGCTTTGAAGATTTTGAAGTGGGATAGAACATCAATTTTGTATTTTAGAAAATAGACCCAAGTTCTTCTTGAGAAATGATCAATGAAGGTTAAGGTATATTTTGATCCTTTGAAAGAAGGCTTTGGGAAGACCATCAAGTCGCTATGGATTAACTCTAGAGGGAATGAGGCTCTTTGAGAACCACTTTGGTGAAAAGGATCTTGATTTTTCTTTTCAAGAGCACATCTAGGACATACTCCATCAATAGAAGAGACTTTTGGCAACCCAGTTAGCATTTCCTGAGTATTCAACTCCTTAAGATAGCTATAACAGAGATGTATAAACCTTTCATGCCAAATTTGACTTTCAATATCTCCATGTGCAACAAAATAGGACGCCCCATCTAAATTTTTGAATCACCAGAAATGAAATAGAAGAGTGTTGTGATAAATATCTCATTTTTCTATGAGGGAGTGTGGTTTTTGAAAGCCTCTTATCTCAACTCCTGTTGGTGAAAATAGAATTTTTGTGCCCTTTTTAAAAGTGCAAATATGATATATGGAGAGGATATTTGTAGCTTTATTTGGAACATAGAGAACATTATTGATAGAACCTCCTTCAATGGATATGTCACCTTTTCCTTTAACTGGGATAAAGAATGAGTCACCATCTTCTATGCTACAAGTTGTGCTTGAAGAGATTGAAGTGAATGACTCATGAGAGGAAGTCATATGATGAGTTACCCCTGAATATAGAACCCAGTATTTTGATGAATTTTTTATAGCTTTACCTTGAACATTTAAGGCTTTTCCTATATGCTTCTTAGTGTCTATTTTGTGATCCTTCATTGCTGCCTCTAGTTGTTGAAGTCTTTTCTAGCATTTGTTCCTAGAATGGCCATCCTTTTTACAATGTGTAAAAGTTATGGGGCCTCTATATTTCTTTTTGAATTTTAATTTAGTGAAGGTGGATGCTACTAATGCTTTTAAGGAAGAGGGAGAGATCTCATATTTTGCAAGTTTCGTTTCCTCTCTAGTTAGTCTATCGCAAAAATCTTCTAATGAGGACATTTTAAAACTTGTACCAAGTGCATATTTTGTAGATGAAAAGGTGGTTGCAAAAATTTGAAATACTCCATTTAACTTAGAGAGAATAAGATAGATGCATTCTTCTTTTATTTTATTCTTGCCACTGCCTTTTAATTGGGTGAGGACCTCTTTAAATTTTGTGAGAAAGTCAACAATATTGTTGAAGTCTTCAGGAGATAATGTTGTTAACTCTGCCTCTAGTTGCATTGACCTTATTTGATCCACTTTACCAAACAAGTTCTTTAGTTTTTTCCAACCCTCAAATGAATTTTTACATTATGAAATGTTAAACCATAGGATTTCATTTACATTTGTGCTTATAATACCTATTGCTTCATACATCTTTCCTTTATGAACAAATATTTCATATTCCTTTTCAAATTCAGGCTGCTTTTCTTCTAGCAAGTGCGTGAGCCCTTTTTGATAAATGAGATTTAATATTTTTGGTTTCCATGTGTGGTAGTTATGAGGGGTGAGTGGGTCAATTGTATTCATTTTGCCAAAAAATATTGTAGTGAACCAATATTCCCCCCTTTAACTACAAGATTTTTAGAGAGGGCAATTATGCACCAATAGAAACCTCTATTGAATAAATACACCAAAATCTAGACTGTTATACTGAACTCTTCAATTTATCCGCCCTTATGTGAGGGAAACTATAAGTAAATTTTGGAGAATGATACATGGAACATAGGCAATTTGAAGCAAGTATAATATGTCAGACCCTTATACCGAACTCTTCAATTTACCCACCCTTACGTGAGGGAAACTATAAGTAAATTTTGGAGAATGATACATGGAACATAGGCGATTATTAGAGATTTGGGCCAAAATTTGATGTATTTCTCGAATAAATGCTTTTTAATGGTGGCTTGCTTGTATGTTCATAATATCAAGTGTCTTATGAAACCATAGATATGTTATTAGAACATTTAGAAGATTCTAAAAGAGTGAGAAGCAAGGAACAACACCAAGTGGCCAAGAGAGGGCCACACCACTAAACTATCCTCCAATATGCCCACACAAGGAATGCAACAACAGCAAAGAAAGAATCCCATGAATCAAGTCAAAAAATTGGTGCATGAAGCAGCACCATTAACCCCCCAAAAAAAAAATTGTATTAAGAGTTTACAAATGGACTTGTCACTTGTTGAGTGCTCTAAATAGGCAGAAGAAAAAAAAATGATAGAAGTCTATAAGAGGAGGTTACAATAATTTGAAACAGAAGCTTCAACTCCATTTACAAATGGACTTGTCAGTTGTTGAGTGCAATAAATAAGCACAAAACAAAAAATTGACAGAAGTTTTATAAGAGGAGGTTACAATATTTGGAAATAGAAGCATCAACTCTCTTAAAATGACTGGAAAAGTATTTTTAGAGAAATAATTGAAACATATACAGAAGCATCAACTCTATTCAGAAGCATAAACTCTATTCAAATGATTGGCAAAATATTTCTATAGAAATAATATTCTATTTATGTAGAACCAAAAAAGAGCTAATGAAAAATTTAGAACCAAAAATAGACTCTCTATCCCACTATTTTCAAAGAGCAGTTACATTCCTTGGTTTGAAAGGAATGATGTGCGTCATGCGCTCATGCTTACTGCATACCCTGTGTGAAATCCACAAACAACAAAAAAAGTTAGACACCTTTTTCATCCTCAACGTTCACCACTCTATGGCCATTTTACTCCAAGGTATACCCGAGCATGGAAGTACATTCCTGAATTCTTTTACAATGAACTACCTCAACTCTTAGTCTTCCTACTTTCTTTAGGAAACAATAGATTTGTTCCAATGAGCTTGATGCTTAAAAAGAGTCTCTTTGGTTGGTCAAAGCAATGCTACTCAAGCGTATTCTGAATCATATTGGAAAATGCAGAGTTATCAATGAAAATAAATATTCAAGGTGCTGAATATTTAAATATTGAAGAGATCCTGCCTTGTAGAACTAGAGAAAGCTATCTCAAGTAGCGTAATTGATTTTAACTAGAGTGGGAGATTCAAAAATAAACATGGATCGTCGCCCACCTAGCAAGAGTAGCCATGTTATTTCAAGAGATATTCAAGTCATTTGAAATCATTAGTGGACGTCACAACTATGCCACGATAGAGAGGTAATTGATGCCAAATTAAGATGTGGATAAAAAGGTGCATTGAAAGGAAGAGATGACAAACTCAGTAAGTGTCTCCATGAAGTACAACAGTGCACCAAACTCAACAAGATTCACCATGAAGTCACAAAGTAGCATGCCAAGGGTTTCATGGAATGCTTTGATAGAGGAGGAGAGAGTTTGGTTAGCGCCTTTGATGTGTGAGCCAAATATACACGCCACAAAGGAGCCAAACGTGCCTTGTGCCAACAAACTTTGATGTCGTCATGGGTGCGAAAACATTGTAGTGCAACTTTTAAAAACAAAGAGAAAGACTCGTTAATGGATCTTGCTACATCTTCAATGAGTGTGCCATTACATGCAACATACCATGATGTGCGTGTATGGTGCATGAATCTTCCTCGAATGACTTTTGTGAAGCATGCTAAAAAAATAGCGCAGGAACAAAAGTTCAAAAACTTAATGTGGCCAGTGTGGCCAACATTTTTTTTTTTAATTCTTGGCTAATATACTTGCAATATCAAAATAGAAAATACATCAGTAAAATAAAATGGAACTGCCCTATCATAACAATAAAAAAGTTATCTAGACAGAGTCATAACCAGTTTTTTCAAAAAAAATTGTAGACTTTGGAGCAAAAAATAGTGAGAGAGTCTACAAGAGATATGAAAAAAAACTTTTTTTTTTGTACAAAGACAAAAGATAATGAACCAGTTCGTAGAGGTGTATTCAAGAGAGAATGCCTAGCAGAATCTATCCTGCTCTAATACCATTTTAGAATTTCCCAAGAATAAACATGCAAAGTATTACAAGAACTATGAAGATAAGAGTAGAACTGGTTGATTATTCCATGGGATCAACTTTGTATAAGCAAAGTTGATCAATGTGAATTTTTGTATTACAACAACTCAACAAATCTGAACTAGTCTAAACTGAGATCTCACTTGACTCATGGAAGAGTGGTAACTCAAGTAAAACTATCCTAGTAGAACTTAAGAGAACAAAGATTTATTCTAACACTAGTTTAGAAAATAATTATTTATATTTTTTCCTTAAAAACTTCAAAATATATAATGAAAGTCACATCGAAAACTTCACCACATGACACACTCTTTCATAGATGAGTAATGATATTTTACATATTATAGTAGGAAATAGTTGGTCTCTTTATTGCTATTAAATTTTATTTTTATGTGTAAATTATAGATGCTTTACTCTTATTTATTTATTTATTTTTCTAATAAATGATACACCATATTATTATACTTCTCAGTTTAAAGAGCAAGGATCCAAGGAAAATCAAGAAGTGGTTATAGAGAAAAAAATTGAAGAACCTGAAATAGAATCCAAGAAGGCAATAGGAGAAACATAGTCCATGGAATAAGTAGAAACAATTGATTTCCTGGAAACCACAGTAACAGAGTCCAAGAAATCTTTGATAGAAGAGCACAAGGAGACACCAAAAAAAGAGAACAAGAAAGAACAATGTGTAGAAGAATTTAAAATAATGGAGCCAAATTTTGGGAAGTCAAATAAGGTAGAACATCAATTAAATGTTACACCATATCGCTGTCCACACCACCATCAATGACAACATTCTTGGAGGTATGGCTCAAGGCAACAATATTATGGTTCCACATGCAATCATAAGGGCACCAACTATGGCAGTGTTTGGTAGAGAAAGCATAGTAATCTTGGTTTTCAAAGTGGATCATCAACATCAAAGAACAAGTGGACCCATCATTCAAGTTATCAAAATATAGTAGTAGAAGCATGGAGCCAACAAAGCATATTTGGATACTCAAGTAACAAAATGGCATACCAACATCAACGTGTTTCACTTGGATGGATGGATGATCGAGATTGGTACCAGTTGCTAACATTGCTTAGCAAATCATATTATCATGTTTCTTCATATATTTCGAGGATGAAACATTTGTAAGGAGGATGAGATGGTAGGGAACCTAGGAATAGATATTTGGGGATATATTATTGTATCGTATAAGGGTTGGCATGGGCCACACATAACCCAAGGTTGATTGTATTTAATATTATATCATATTATAATATAATATTATATTAGTAGTAGGCTCCCTAAAGTAGAATAAGAATATGGATATATAAAGAAGAGATATTTATCATTGTAATCATCATTGAAGAAGAATATTATGTAATCGTCATTGCCCATGAAGTGGCTTATAGGAATTTGCCCTCCTTGAGTGGCCTCTCATCTTGGGAGAACTTGTGGAGTGATTCCTTCATTAAGGAATATTATTGGTGTTTCCCTACCTTAAGGGTATTATCTATCTCTCTCTCATTTGTGGATTGTTATTGTGGATAATGTATTGCGGATGAATGGTTTATTATTTTTTCATATTGGTGAATGGTTTATGTTTATGATAATATAATTATGCAACACACACCCCTCCAAAACAAACCTTCGTAATCTATCAAAATCCTCATCACCATATTAGTTTCTTGTAAGAAAATAATATCAGACATGAAACCTTTTCTAGAATTTTTTATCACTCTTTATTTAGTCAGGACATGTAGATCTTGAATATTCCACGAGATAATCTTCATTACTTCAAAGATTGTGGATCCTGCCCTCCGCTCAAAGGTAATGTAGGCTAGGAGCCATTATCCACATATTGAGATATTTTCATTAAGTGCACCTTATATTTTTTGGTCTTCCTGGCCCCTTCCCACTACTTAGATTTATTATTTTTTAGGTATTTTTGATGGGCCGCATAGATCCAATTGTTCACTTCTTGCTTTCTTCTACTGATTGAGGAAGAAGTTGTTGCTGCTGAGCTATATTCTTTAGTTTCATTTTTTTCTTATTTAGAACTTATTGAAATCCATATTCCTTCGAGGAAGACAAGAAATCCTCTTATTATCTATCCAAAGCATTTGTAGAAATCTCTTCATCTTTTACATCCTCAAAATACTTCATGATAGCTTCATATTTTTTCTTATCAATAGGGGCATCAACCCTCTTGTTATACAAAATAGGGGTAGCTGATCCTGAAAACATCTTGAAAAGAGCCTGAGCAGAAGGTAATTGATCCCCTTTATGATCTAGGATATCCACTCATTTAGCTAGAATAGCATCCAACCCAAAATCAATACCATAATGCAATAACTCTTCGAATACAACAAATTTATTTGTATTCACCTTTGTACCCTTGGAATGCCCACCAACTTATAGAAAAATCCTAACAACTTTAGAGTTGTCTTTTTTTTTCTCTAAGCACTTTCCATCAATTTCATCTATGACAAGGCCTTCAACTGCACCAACAAATAAGCTTTATGTTGGAATAAACTCCTTAGGAGCACCTTGAACCCCCTTTCTATCTACACCTGATTCATATGCCAAAAAAATGGATTTGGGGTCTGCTTCCTTTTCCAAGCCTCTTTTTCATTTATCAGCTTTTTGAATTAGAGTGCAAATGAAGCTGGGATGACCAAACTTCTTGAATACTGAGCATTTCCAAACTATATTATCTTATTTCAAAGGTTGGGTCCAAAACCCAAACTTAGACTCAATTTCAATTGACTTTGGAAGGTCCTTATCAAGCATAACATTAACACAAAATATAGAGTACAAAAACCTAGATCTAGCAATGGTAACAAAATCTTTTACCACCATCTCTTATATTCCACTTGCAATTTCAGCTAGGATCTCCTCATGCCAAAGATATAAGGGAAGGTCAAGAAGGCGAACCCACATAGGTGCTTGGTCAATGAATTAGGAATTAGGGTTGAAATAGGGATACTCATATTATTTTAAGTCCATTATAAATGAGAGAATATATATGTGTTATGCTTGTACTATCTATCTATCTTGCATAGATACTTTACCTTCTTATTTAAGTTAAGAGACACTCTTGTATTATATTTAATTCCATTATGGATGAGAGGATATACATGTGTAATGCTTGTACTATCTAGTTATCCCGCATACACATTTTACCTTCTTATCTTCGTAGATATATTCAGTCATGTTAGACAAATTTAAAAAACACAAGTATATTCTTGAATTTCATATCAACTAAATCAAATATATATAAGTTTAGTTTATTTTGTAGATATTAATATTTATTTTTAAATGTTTTTAACTTTGAAATGAAATTTTCACATGTATAATAAGAAATGTTAAGTTTTATTGACTTAAGAGAAATTGTTGGGTGTAAAGATAGTATGAAATTTATTTTAAAAAATATTTTTATTTTTTATTTTTAAATTTGATTATTTGAAACATATATGAATCTAAGACGTATTAGATTATGATCATATAGTGGTATTATAACATAATTGGCAATTATGCATATCTTCTTTAGTAAGATTTAAACATAGGCCTTCTCTTTAAAAGTCAAGGTAGTTAATAGGTTGAAAACATGTCATTTGAAATTTTTGTCTTTTCTCTTCTTTTAGTTTCTCTTATTCTTTTATCTTCTCTTCCTTTATTTTATTTTACTTCTTTACATTATTATAGTAGTCTAAATACTATTATTGCCTTTTAAAAATAAATTAGTTATGGAAACCGGGGAAAAGGAGAGTATAATAATCCCACTCAAAACAAGGATTATGAAGCAATCCCAAGATAAGGGAGAACCCGACACAACTTTAAAATTTTCCAAATTTATAACAAATGTGATATGTTTCTTGTATATATTTCTATGTGAAGAATTTATTATATTTTGAGGATATATGCAGTGGGAGAGATCTATCACAGGTTTTAATAAAATGCAAAAAATATGAAAGAAAGTAATTCTACAATATGATGAAAATATACTATAAATAGAAAGTGATGAAAATACAACACAATATGGAGGTGATGGTCACTCCATTAATACAAGCTAAAGAAATATATTGTACTCCATATAGGAGTTCTACCACTATCTACTACTCTCTAATATAATGCACTTGATATGTTTGATATGAACTTGATATCACTATGATGCCCTTTATATAGGAAGATAGATTCCTTGGCCAACACTCTACCTAGTTGTACAAGGGGATACCTTGCACATTACAACTTGTGCATTTATTATATTTCTTGAATTAACTAGCTATATTCCCCTAAAGTATATTCTACTCTAGCTATGTACCAAAGGTGGTACATTTACATGACCCAAATGATGTAATATACTCTAACACCCCCTATATTACATTATTTGGGTATTGAAGACTTTAGTCTTCAATATGGATCTTCGTCTTGGTCCTAGAATTTGAGCTCTTTTCTAATTCCTTCATGGTCTTCTTTGCCTGAATTTGGATGAGTATCTTCATCTTGTTCAGGTTCATTTTCTTTGTTTGGTTCAGTCTTCAATTTGTTCTTGGAGCTCATGTGTCTTTTCTCCTTGCTCCAATATGCTACCTTCCTATATGCTTGATCAAATGAATGGTTAGTATAATTCAATATTTGTGGCTTTAGGATTACAAGTCTCTTGAGCTCTTTCATAGTCATCAAATCCTTGTATAAGAATTTTTTTTCCTCTGTTCCTAGAATCATATTGTCCTTTTTTTCATGTCTAGAAATTTTTGCTTTATCAATTCCATTCTTTTTTTCTTACGTATGAATATGGAAGGTAAATTTGGATCACAATTGATCCATTCTCCTTTTTCATTCCTTGTAAACTGTTTTTTAGAAAATCCATTAGTGATGTCTTGAACAACAATATCTTGTGTGAACCCAAATAAATCTAGAGCATATTTATTAATAGGTCTTGTAGCTTTTATCTCATACTTGGATTCTACCATCTCTCTTCTTTCAGTTGGTTTGGTTACTAAAATTAGCTCTCTCAAATTATGAATATTTGAGACTTTAAGGTGATCAAACCATTATGGATTTCTTGTTGTATGTTTACTTGTTCCTATATCCATAATTGCTTTGACTTTGAAGATTATAATCCTTTGAATTTGACTTCCTTATGACTCCCTAATGGTTATAGTATGCTATAAACTTGAAAGAGTGCTTGGAAACTATTAATTTACCATTTGAGTTGATTTTTTTAATGTTTTGGGAATGATAATAATAAAGTCCTATTTCACCTTAGCTCTCCTAGAAGTTCTCTAAGGTTGGATTTATTTTGTCCCTTTAATATGATTATGAGACAATTCTACAAATTAATTCCAACCATTGATAATTCTTAATGAACCTCCCTTTATAGCCTTTGATATTTTATATTTAATGTTTCTAAATTCCAATATCCTACTTTGGTGTAGTATTCCTTATAACTCCCTCATTTGGAATATTAGAATGTTGGCAATTTTGGGTTTGAGATCCTAGCTTCTTGTCTATGAGTTTTCATTGATGTCAAAAGGAATTGGCATTAATGTCAAGAGGATTTATTGGCTTCAAAGGTTGAATATTCCAAAGAATATTTTCTAGAATATTTTGAAGAGATTCCATGTGGCAGATGAAAAGGTTTTTATCAAAACCATGGTAGGTTTAAGGGTTTTTATTAAAACCAGGTGGATGCATTAAGGGTTTTTCTCAAAACCACTCTCAGCTTAATGCAAAGGCTGGAGACATTTATTAATTAAATAACTTAATTATTAAAACCTTTTTAAGGTTTTTTAATTAATTATTTATTTGATTTAGTGATTAAATTATTTTAATAATTTAATGGGTTCTCCACCTAAGATCTAAGGTCTAAAAGACCTTTGATTATTTTTTAAATAATCAAAAGGGTTTCATAAACCCTAAAGTTGTTTCGAAGGTGCCAAAGTAATATTAATTCGAAAAATTTGAATTATCCTCCCATCGACGTCGTGTATAGCATGGAATTTTGGCTATATAAGCCATAACCTATAGTCCAAAGCAATGGAGTGAAAGAAATTCGAATTGCGCAAAGGTTGGGAAGTAAAAGCTACGGCTATCATTTTTTTTTGCCACGTTTATCTACCACCAAAGGGTTAACGAGAAGGAGACTCTTGCTAGCCTTCAAGCTAGCGTCGTTGGTCTAGTGGCAATGACTATTTTGCAAAGGCGCTTGAAGGGAGGTCAAGCGTTCGACTCCCACCGTGGAGTGTGAGAAGAGTTTTTGTGCTCCTTTTTTTTTTTTCAGAGGCACTGTTGACCCACGATTTTTGAAAGCATTTTTTTGGTAAGGTTTTTAAAATAAAATCTGCATTTTGTTAAAGAAGAAGTGGTTGGGTAGATTTATTTAAAATTATTTTTGAGGTTAAATGCTTCTTTGGAGATATAAGGTTGATAGTGTGTGGTTGAGATTTTTGGCTTGATTGTTGAGTGAGATTTGCTTAGAAGCTATTATTCCTTGAGCATGGTTTAATTAATTTGGAGAAATAAGGTGTAAAAGGATATATTGTTTGTATGCTTTATATTTTTGGTAGTTGAATTCTAAGGATTGGAGTCATAAGGTGTTTTATGGAATAAATATTTTTGTGGTTACTTTTATGATCTAACCCTAACTTGGTGGCAAAGTTGAGGGTGGTATTGGTAACAGGTTGAAGAACTATTCTCTTCTTCCTCAAAAAAATGTATGGACAACTTCTTCCATGTATATTGTTGATGGTGTATTTTTTGAAATTGAGTTTGGAGTGAAAAGGTTGTCTACTAGGTATTCTTGTTGGTGTAAATCCCATTTTCTAGATATTGAAGATTGTTTATGCATTAAAATCATTGATGAGTTTTTTGGGTGAATGCACAATTCTAGTTGAGGAAGAGGAAGCATTTTGCACTAGGGTTTATGTTAGTAAGTCTTGCTACTTGCATTGAGATGGTGAAACCCTTAGTTGGCTGTTTTGAGATTGATGGTTGATTTGCTTCCATAGAGGTTGTTTTGATCAAGTTAATGCTTTACTTGATACATGATTTGGGCTTACTCCATTGAGATTGATTTGAGCAAGTTATTCTTTGCATTGGTGATTTATGTTGGTGGCTATTTTGTTCAAATACCTTTGGAGGGAAAAGGATGTCTACTAGTTTCCTTTTCATGTAGTGATTGGTTGAATGCTTCAAAGTTAATGTTGAGTTGAATGATGTTGGTTAAACCTTGTCTATAAGAATTGTTGTTAAAGCCCTAATTGGTTGAGCAAATATATTGGTTGTGGAAAGAACATGAGTATCATTGTTATATGAGATATTGCATGGTTGGCAATTGTTGGGTTGTGTTTCATGTTCTTGAGAAAAGCATACTACATCTATCTTATTATTTTGAGATTAAGATTGAGTTGAGATTGAGATTGGGAGTTAAGTATAGAACATATTGAGTCTCTAACAATTCTCTTTATGTTTCTATGAGATTTGAGATTGAGATTGGGAGTTAAGTATAAAACATATTGAGTCTCTAACAATTATCTTTATGCTTCTATGAGGTTTATGAATCACATTGGGTCTCTAACAATTCTCTTTGTGGGTTCATGCTAAGCAAGTTTTTCTTGATGAACTTGTGATATGAATTGGACAGGTTCTAGTGAGGACTTGTGAGCTAATTTAGACAAGTTCTAGTGAGGACCTATGAGCTGATTTGGACAAGTTCTAGGGAGGACTTGTGAGCTGATTTGGATAGGTTCTAGCAGAGGACTTGAGGACAGAGTTGAAGTGGTTCTTTGAGAAGAACCTGAGGACAGGTTTGACAAGTTTTTGAGAAGGCTTGTGTGCAATAGAGATTGATTTTTTCAAGCTTTATGAGTTGAGTTTGGGACAGATCTGACAGAGTGAGGAAGACTTGTGCTGGACTAACTGAATGTGTTTAGTATAGGTTGATGAGTTGTTGTGGAGGTGATCAGTGAGGACAGAGGTCTCTTGAGGCTGAGCATTGAGGATAGGATGTCTTCTATGGAAATGAGTTCCACGTGCTAGCGGAATAAGAGGTAGGTGATCTTCTGAAGTATCATTTCCAGAGCTGAGGGGAAGGATTTTCCTTTGGGAAGGAGGCTCATAAATTCATGAGGAGGTGAATGATTCTCCTTTGGATAGGAGGCTCATAAATTCGTGAGGAGGGGAAGGATTCTCCTTTGGGTAGGAGGCTCATAAATTCATGAGGAGGGGAAGGATTCTCCTTTGGGCAGAGGCTCATAAATACTTGAGTAGGGGAAGGTTTCTCCTTTGGGATGAGGCTCATAAACATTATAATTGGGAAGGATTCCCAAAGAAATTTGAGAAAGATTTTTAGAGAATTTTTTTGTGGAGGTAGCCCATGTTGGGTGAACCACGTTAAAATTGGTGTCTCATTGTGTGTTGCTTTATGCATTGCTTTGATATTGCTATTGGTTCATTGTTTTGCGAAGTTGAAGTTAAATAGAAAAAGTAAAAAGAGGTCTTATATTGTTCACCCCCCCTCTCAGTATAAGCTTGTGTTCTTCATAGAAAACAATAATATTTACAATAGTAGAAATTTAATTTTTCTAGGTAGAAATCCTTATTTCTCCTATGTTTTAATTTACAAATATTAATATATAATTCTCCTTTAATTTTTCTTTCAAATATGGTTGATTTCCCTATAGTTTCAACCTTATATTATACCCTTATGACTCCTTTTAATGAAAACAATTTACAATAAGGTAAATTCTTACCTTTATAATGTTGCAAAACTCTACGTACTCGATGTTGAATTTAGATGTATATGATAGCAACATTTAATATTACTCTTGGATGTTATGACCAATGATAAGCTTTGTATTCTCCAATGTATGGGCGTAGATGAGATTGATAGACTTTAATGCTTGTATTTAAATCCTTCTATGATGGACGATGGATAAATTTTTATTCTCTTCTGATTGCAATATTTGGATAGTGGACACCTCAAGTGTGGCTTCTTTGATCACCTTGACCAAGAGCTTTAAATACTCTTTTCCTTTATTATACATTGTAACTCCTTGCTAATACAAATGTGCTTCATTCCTTAGTCTCAAACTACTTAAATAAGAAGAGGATTTGTTGAATATTACAAGTATCATGGAAATTTTATTTCAACGCTCAAAGAGACACTTGAAATTTGCTAGAGGATAGACATTACCATATTTATGTAAGCACTTGTATGCCTTGGTTACCAATGTCACCTTTTCTCTAACATAACTGATGTTCTCCCTATGTAAATCTTCCTTTCATGTATGTAAGCTTGAGTGTTATTTTGAGTGCTTGTTAGGGTTTATTAAATGGTGACTGGTAGCACCTTTTATATTTGCATGAACCTTCCTATTAAACGTATTCTTGCAAGCTTCCTCAATGCATTATTTCCAACTCATCTTTTGTTGTGTTTTTTCCTCAATGCTTCAATAATGTTTGGTATGTGAGTTGGTTCCAGTTGGAATAATTAGTATTGCTACGATAGCTATGATCTAGGACTATGACCAATAGTACTCCAATGGTGTTTTGAATACTCCTTGTGGACATACATCTAGCTCTTTGGTATTACTTTCTCTATGCTTGGATTTTCTTCTGATTTCAAGCTGCTTGTAATTATACCTTTGTAGATGATAACTTATTCTTGTGATATGCTATGTATGCTATGCAGGTTGCTTATTGTGGATATATAAACAATGGATTATTTGACCTCCTTGAAGGTCCCTTTTTATGTTGCTCGAATAGTGCTTCTCTACAACCACTTGGAGATGTTTATTCCTTACAAAGAATGTATTTTTATGACACCTAGATCTTGTCCTTTTTCCTACGTAGGTAAAAATATTATTGTGCAAGATAATATAAATAAATTTGTAAATAGAATACCTTATTTTTGCACCTCCTTTTGCACTCTTTCTGTTGGTTTTAATGGCAGCTTTCTTGTAGGCAAAGGCTGATTTGATGTTGTCTCCTTTTCTAGATAACTATCTCCTTTGCTTGGTTACTTTGGTAATAAATGCAAGATAATAACCATGTAGATAGAAGCTTTTGTAGAAGTAATTTTTGTACTAATTGTTTTTGTAAATAGCACTAGTGCAACTTGAATATGAGACTCACCAAGTCTCGATTTGTAGCTTATTTTACTGATTTTTATGGTGGATTTATTATCCACTCCTTGGAGGAATATGATTTGATTTTGGTGGCTTCTTTGGTCCATGAAATGATACAAGTTTTATTCACCAAATAGTGTCTCTAGAAACTTTTATAATCTACTAGTTTTGTGCCCTTTATCTTTAACAATTAATAAACATAAACTAACCCTTTTGAGAGTAACTAGTTAAAGATCAACTAGTATAGTGCTAATGGACTAATAATGCACTTTAATGGTAACAATAATCTCACCTTATTGATCTTATAAATAAACACTCAAAATAATTTTAAATGCACTTAATAATCTCTGCAAATTTTAAGATTAATCTGTAATGAACCCTTAATGAATAATCTACGATTTTCACTACAATAAATATTGTAGGATGTAGTCTTCTTGCTTTCTAGATACGTATGTGATAATTTCATTTCTTTAAAAAAATATCCAACTCCTATTCAATGTGCAAATATATATTTAAAAAGAACTCTTCTTTTTGCACTTTCTTGAAGACTATAATATAAGTCCATTTCCTTTGCAACTCTAATATAAATATGGTGCTTAATATAATTTGATAATGAACCCTTATTTGAAGTTCAACTAATTACACCCAAGTTGCTTACCTTTTAATGCCTTTCTATAGTATATGTAGATCTTGGCATTTTGATTCACCAAGTTTCTACCTTGTAATGGATGAATTTGCAACTTCTTGTTGGCTATCCAAAGTAGCTTCTTGCTTCACTAAACTGTGGCCTCAAACCTTCCATCTTGAGCCTAGGGTTTGGTGGCTTGATTCTTCCAGTGATATTCAATTTTTTGTAGTATATTTAGAGAACTCTTATCTCAAAACTCTTGTATTTGGTAGGCTTCTTCTGTCTAAATACTACTTCAATATTATTTTTGAATTTTGACTTCAAATAGGATCTCCTTCTTCTTAAGAAATTGAATGTCTTAAGGTCTTTATTATATTATTCTTCAATATTTGTCATTATATGCCAAATTCTTCTTCTATTGGGCTTATTATCGAATGACAATAATTGTCCCAAGTCCTTCATTATCAGGAGCTTCTTCTTGGTAGTGGATTTATCCAATGCATTCTTCTAGGAACTATTTTGATGATGCTTCTGCTAGCTCTGCAACAAGGCTCTCCAAACCTTCTTCTTTTCCTCCTTGAGACCTCTCCAAGGTTCTCTAGTCTTCCAACCGAGATATTTTCTTCAACCTTCTACTTTTGGAAATGTTGGTGATGAGATTTTATTCTTAGATATTTGAAATTTTTTGCTTCTTTGATCAGGAATATAACTCTATTAGTCCATATTTATCTGTTCCAAGATTGGAAGTTTTTGAATGATATCTACTTTATATATCTTCAACTTCTTCTGAATCAAGTCTTTAATCAGTAAAGGATATCACAAATCTCCAGTTTCATATAATTTTATCTGGATTCTTCTTTAGAAACTATCCTCTAGAGTCTTTTTCTGAATTAGGAACTCTTCTTTGAAGTCTTCTTCAGAATTAAGACTTATATGACATTCTTCTTTTGGATTAAGGCTTCTCAGGACTTTTATTTTGTATCAAGTCCTATGTGGCATTTTATTCTGTATCAAGGCTTCTGTGGCATTTAATTCTACAATGTGAAGTTTGTTAATCTTGCAATGAAGATCTCCAATATCTAATCTTCACCATGACTCTTCTCCTAGGGTATTTTTCTGCAACAAAAAACTAATCTCTACATGAGGAAAGCACATAAAAATTTAGACAACAAAGGTGAAATCCTTCTCTATATATTTTAGAAAGTGTCCCAACTTCTGAGAGTTCATTTTTTACAACAAAAAATTATAGACAACAGTTAACATTAAAAAATCCAGATCCTTAAATAGTCTTCACTAGTTGATCTGTCAAACTAGTGGAATGAATGTTGAGTCCTAGTCTTCATAATTGTTTTAGAAATACTAGCCAAATGTAATCTCAAAATTTCTATAGTCAATATTTATTTCAGTCCTCACTTGTGACTCTCTTTATTGACTATTGTGTCTCTTTCAATAAATTGACTCCTAATGGCAATGTTTGCATGCAATGGTGCACAATGATAGATCCAATTTGTAAAGATGTAGGACAATAGTAATAATGGTAACTCTCCCTAATTCTATTGACCTACTAGACTTCTCTTATGATGCTTGTAAGTGGCAAAGCACAATGGTGAGTTTGATTTACAAAAGCACAAATAGGAACTATGATGGATGCAGGTCCTCCTATTCCTATATCAATTCACTGTGGATATAATACCACTATTAGTTTTTGAGGATATATACAATGGGAGAGATCTATCACAGGTCCTAATAAAATGCAAAAAATATGAAAGAAAATAATTTTACAATATGACTGAAATATACTATAAATAGAAAGTGGTAAAAATACAATGTAGTATGGAGGTGATGGTCACTTTATTAATATAAGCTAAAGAACTACATTGTACTCCATACATGATTGCTACCACTATCTACTACTCTCTGATATACTTCACTTGATATGCTTGATATGAACTTGATATCACTATGAAGCCCTTTATATAGGAAGATAGATTCCTTGGCCAACACTCTACCTAGTTTTACAAGGGGACACCTTGCACATTACAACTTGCACATTGACACTTGTGCATTTATTACATTGATTGAAATAACTAGCTAACTTCCCCATAAATTAATCTCCTACTCTAGCTATGTACCAAAGGTGGTACATTTACATGACCCAAATGATGTAATATACTCTAACAAAATTGACCAAATCTATAAAAGAATGATTTTATCATCACCTAAGAGTGAATAATTATCATAATATGATAGTGAATCGATGTTATAGTAGGATGAAAATCACTATCATCACCAAGAGCAATTTTCTCTCTCAAGTAGAAGGTTAGAAAAGGGATTCAAATAAAGTCCAAGGTAATGACCTAAAAAGGGATATTTTTGTTTCTAAGTGGTCATAGTGGAGGAATTAAAGGAGCTAAAATCATGTAGAACAAGTTCAGAGGCAATTATAGTTATCTAAGCATCAATTTTGCTAAAATATATTGCCAAGTTAGAAATTTACTAAGTAGAATAATTTTACCTCAATTAAAAGTTAAGTGAAAATTTTACTATAAATAAGAGCTAAGAGCTCCTTCGTAAGGATCCTTTGGCTATTTTTGAAAGTGATGAAATCTTTTTTATTAATATAAAATTGTAATTAACAAATATCATGAATATCATCTATGGATTGATTATGCTTTGACATATTTATTATAGATGTGTGATGCTTATGGCTCCACATTTCTATCTCCTATTAGTCCTCTTGCTTTTTTTTTACAAGTTATTCACAAATATAATCATACCAAAAATATTCAATCAATTCTAAAGATTCTTAATAGATCAATAATAAACTCGCTATGATCAACTAACTATATTTATTTTATCCCATCGTACCATTTTCCTCTAATTTATCTTGTTTACTTAGATTAAGTTAGAGTGGCTAGACTAGTGGGGAGTTTACTTGAATTTGTAGGTTGAAAGGATTAATAAAATTTATTCCAATGGTAAACTATAGTATCATATATCTTTAATAAACTATAATATCATAGATGCACATTTTCATGGATCAACAATTTTGGCATGTCTAGTGGGGCATACATGAATGCTTTTTTTTATTGAAAGTAGGTCTACCTCACTTGTACTTATTTTTAGTTCTATAAAAATTTATTGTAATTTCCTTTAGTTTCATTAAAGGGTTTATTCATAGAACTGAATCATACATAACCCATAAATGTTTCATTAGATTTTATTGTTTTGGATCTAGATCTAGATATTTTGTGTTAATTTTTATGAGTTTTATCACTTAGATATACAAAGCTTCATGAAATGACAATTATATTATAAATAACTCAATGATTTACCTTACATTTAAATTTTGCATTAGTTTTTTGAATAAATTTAGAGGATTTTTGGTTAGATTTATTATGTTTTCATGAATTTTGATTTATTGAAGCTTGTAGGTGTTTTATAGAGTGATATATCCTATTTTTACTAAAAATATGTCTCCTCCCAAATATTGATTCACTTATTTAGCTTGAGAGTGATTCACTCTTCTTGTTTACAAAATACATCTTATTGAAAGAGCAATTCACTCCCTAAGCTAAATAGAGTGATTTCCCTAATTTTGAGCATTTTAATTATGTAGGTCAATTCTAGAATATGCTATCTTTGTTTTATGATGATTTTCTCTCCAAAATTAGAGCAATTCATCCCTCTTGGGAATATTTCGTATGAAGTTTTACTCAAAGTATTCACACTCATTTGAAGAAACAACTCACTCTATTTAAACGTTTTCTCAAATTTACCCCAAAAATCATCAATATATTTAAAGAGTAGTTCACTCTCATTTATTATAGAGTGATTACCTCACTAGAGTAACAATTTTCTCCATATACCTTCAAAATAATCCCAAACTTAATTCCATCTTCCCATATTGGGCAATTGGTTCACCTAGAAGAGTGATTCACTTCATTGAACTTTAAAAAAGCTAAATATATTTATTTGACCTCCCCTAGGATCCATTTTGTAAACTATATGATAATTATCCAAATGAGTTATTCACTCTTAAATGTCAAAAATGATTCACTCTAATCTTAGGGAACTATGCACTCTCTTACAGAGTGATTCACTTTTTGAAACTTAAATGTAATTTTCATAAGGTTTTAGGGATAATTTTACATGTTTATAGGTACAAAATGTTTAGGTACTAAAAGTGTGATTCATGGACTAATAATAAAAGAGAGTGAGTCACTCCCATGTTAAATGTAATTTGCTTTTGAAGCAAAAAGGTCTTAAAAACTTCAAAAGAGCTAAAACATTTGGCCAGGTGCTAAAAACTATGTGATTTGCTATAATGTTTAAATGTGATTCACTCATGAACCTCAAATACAATTTCATCTACAGAGCTAATATTTTTAGTAACATTTTGTAATCTTAGTAGATAGGTAATCGAATCTAGATCAATATTCAAAGATATTTTTGGTGACTTCAATAAAGAATCGAATATATTATAAGGCAACTATATAAATTTAAGATTTAGTTAGCATTATGGTGACACCACTAGGAAGAAACTCTCAAATAATTTATAATATATAATTAATACCAAAACCTTAGTTATTTGAGTATTTAAAACTTTTTCAAAGTCAACAATACTTTCTATAGATTTTGAATAACACTAAAAAAGCAATAGATTTTGTAATATTAGTAATTCCTTAAAAAATAACCAAACATACAAAATCATCAGATAATGTAAAACCTTAATCCATAATAGGTATATCAAAACTAATAGTCAATGTAGAACATTAATTAACAGTTTATTATGAATCAAATTATCGCACAAAATTTACAACTATGCAACTATAATCAATGGTTGCATGGAGCCCATTAGTTGCATAAAATTCTTAATAATAATCGACATATATTCTAATGGGTCCACCCATATACCCAATGTTGTATGAATAAGTATAATATGACCAAAAAATACAATATATAAATATAAGTGTCTCAATTACCTTAATTGGTTTGACAATAAAACCCCATGGATTTGTTCAATAAGAATATCCAATTT
This sequence comes from Wollemia nobilis, assembly GCA_028583015.1. NCBI lineage: Eukaryota > Viridiplantae > Streptophyta > Pinopsida > Araucariales > Araucariaceae > Wollemia > Wollemia nobilis. The sequence goes on from JAQPPZ010016348.1 coordinate 8,636,124, forward strand.
ATATAGTCTACACACCTATCTAAACAATTCTAATATCCTCCTCCATTGTAAATTATTTCATTGTTAAACACCTCATACGAAGACTTACAAACTTTCAATAACCAATGCAAACCTTACCTCCAACCTACTTCTCCATTGAAATGTGCTAAGGGCCTTAAGGACCTATAAGGTCTATATTTCAACAACAAAACCCATTGCATTTTGATGAATCATGGACCTTACCCATCCTCAAAATAAAAAATACCATGAAAAAGGATCTTGATATCATAATTTCAAACCTTAGAGAGTTATCACATAATTGGGTTATATTTATGACACACGATTATTAACATGAAGAAGAGAACTATTAGAATCCTAAGACACCTTATGAAGCACAAGTCTATGCAACACCTAAAGTATCTACAATTGGTGAAATTTATTCTCCTAACCTAGATGTTGTCATGTGCAATCCTCATTATGATGGATGAACACATCATTTGGAGGAGTGTGTACCAACTTAATAGGAGTTGGATTCCCTTATTCATAGGGAGAATATGAGATGAAAAGTGAAGGTTATAATAATAATAAATTAATAACCTATTGGTATGAAAACTATTACTGAATGAGTGGAAGGCATGCTCGGCTATCCTCGACCAACATTGAATGGCTACTTGGCCTGAGAAAGGAAGGGATGGTCAATATTCAAAGAATGCCAACTCCTTAGGTTCTAGCTACCTATGTCACAAAAGGGAAAATGGAAAATACAAGTGAGAGAGAAAGTAAATGGAGGTTGTATCTATAAATAACAAGGATGGGGTACAACCACATCAAGACACACTCCTTCAACATCACTGATGCAAACAATAGTGAATCACCTACTAGATCAACCTATATCATCTTCACTCCTTGTTCAGTGCAATGGTAAATATGAATTCTAGAACTAGTAGGAGGGTGCATGAAATCTAGATAACAAAATTAGAGCGCTCCCACCTGACCGACTTTAGAAAAAATAAACCTCGATGCCTAGGGTTGGATGCAAATTCTAAAATCGCCCAACCAAATCCACAAAATTTAGATAGTAGAATTAAGTGAATCAACTTAGACAACCATTGCAAAAATAAACATCCACGCATAAGAAAAAATAGAAGTGAAGACATATTGAGAGACCAAATAGTGATACGCTATTATTTACAAGGCAATGAAGAATTACATATGAATTGTAAAGGCCATAGAACCACCTTTTTGGAATGGAAATAATTCCACTATTTATAGATAATTTGACAATGAATTCGAATTCAAGCATTGATGGCATTCAATAGGATAATCTTGCTGGAATAGTTGGAAAATATGTCATAACTTTGCTCTTGGAGGAATGGTGACTTTCCAGAGGGAATTAGGTTCTTATAAATCAATCCAAGCCTTTGATAATTCTAACATTAATTATTGGGCCACAAATTTGCCTCACCCCTCTGTACCATAGGAAAGCCCTAAATTGATTACCTCTAAAGCTATGTATTTTAAATTATTTTCTTTGCACCCATCAACCAGAAGTACGGGGTAGCTGATATCATTAATGTCTATTCCTAAGGATCTCCTATACTTTACAAATGATGATATAATTCTTGAATGGCTATTTGGGTACAATTCCTATTTGGTCGCTTTCCCAATTCTCCGCTCCATAAACAGGTAGCCCGATTTAGAATTTGATCATTGTATTCCCAAATTTTTGTCCATTATTGGGATGAGAATTTAGGAAAGATAATTGTTATGCTCCTTTCCCATTCCTCCATCCATATTAGGTAGGTGTTTGGGATTTAGATATTCCATCCAAAATCCATATGGTTCTTTAAGATTTGGCTTCAATGTTTTCCTGCTTGTTATCTATCCATACTCTTCAATGCTTCATAATTGAGCACTCTAACTTTCTAAACTCTTGTTCAAAAGAAGAGTGGGTGAAGGGGTGCAAAAATTCACCCACACTTTGGTGACTCATAGGGTATTTGCACTTGATGGAAATAAAAACATGTATGACATTATTCCTTAAGCAAGCACAACAGAAAAGTGTAGAGACAAATATTAGGACAAAAAGAATAAAATGGGAATAGGGGTAGTCTAGAGAAATATACCAGACAAAAGAAGGAAAGAGGAAGGGAATAATAATATAGTATACAATGGATAAAAAAATTTAGAAGAGGGCACAAGACAAGAAGAAGAAACACATGGAAATACAAATTGAGGGAATAGACAGGGAGGAAGGGGGAGAAAGAGAGAAACAAGGTGGGAAGGAAACAAAAGAGAGAGTAGCCTTGGAGAAAACCTCTCAAAGAAAACCTCCATTGATATACTCCTTTATAGCTTGAGGTATTTTCAAGAATAGATAGAATACTAGAGATATTTGTCTATACTAATATAGTACTTCTTTCTTACATAATTCAATATGATTCTTCTCAGCTCTTCAGAATACATTTTAGAACCTTCGATCATGCTTTTGGTCTAATTGGTTAGTGAATTATTAGAGCTGTCCATAAGGACTTTTATAGAGTGAGTTATTTTGGGGTTTTGTATTTGCTTTGAAAGATTCAAACTGATATGTATCTTTACCATATGAGCTAAGGTTTACTTGCTACATTAGCTTATGAGCTTTTAAGAGGGTTATCCATTGGGATATGATATCACAAGACAAGGACAAGGAGAAGGAAAGAAAGATTTTAAGGAAGAGATGCTATTTGGAAATCACCATATCTATTATCAGAAGTAGATCCCTTAAGATGATGTCAGCAATCATGTGGCCTAATATGATCCACACCCTTTATTTATCTATCAGTTTATTTACACCAAAATTACGATGCTAGTGGTATGCCACATCACAAGACTTCTCTACCATTTATTCGATAAATCTAAAATATTCAAACCAAATAACATAAAATTTGAGCTGCTCCTTGTGCTCAATTTGACCTTACCAACTAGATGTTGCTCTCAGATTTAGTACCTTTGTATTTTGAAGATAGGTCACCCGTGCAGAGGTTACCTTCAATATTTTAGCCCATGCTTGGGCTGTCATATTTTTTGGAAGTGGTACTGGTACCAAAACTGCACTTCATATGGTTTAAATTTCCATGTCACCCATACTTCATCCTTTTTGGGATAGATATCAGTACTTTCATACTTTGGCTACTCTAGTACTTGGGGGTACTACTGAGGCTACAACAGAGGTCATCATGGTATGACTCATTTGTTTCTTTCTTGCTTAATCTCATCCTAGCTTCACTCATGGGCTACTGGGTAGGATTTACCCCATGCTAGCTGAGAGACGACTATTTGTTACTACACTACTGCTCTTCAAGTGGAACCTGCTACTCCACCCTTTTCTCCTATAAGGAATAGTAAGCCATGATATTCCCCAATTCAAAAAATGGACAACTACTCTAGCTATATAAGTCAGGGGGTTGACTTCCTTCCCATGTACAACCCTCTTACTGCTAATTGTATGAGTGCTACACATTGGGATATGTAGGGAAGGAATTGACCACAAGCCGTGTATTATGGATAGAGGAAATTATGAGTAGAAGTGATTGAAAAGAAATCCTATGGGGGATTTTACCTAGTTGAAACAACATCCTCTCTGCATGGGATTGTTCCTTAAAAATGTTATAAAATCTCCTCTCCTGATTGCTACACTATAAGGATTATGTTTGGCTCGAAGGTATAGATATAATATATGTATGTTTGGGTAGCAGATGGCCTAGCTTCATAGGGGATCTTCCTCTAGGTCCTGATAAAGCAAAAATTGAATTCAACCATGGCTTCATTATAGATATGCTTGATGAATGCTAGTTGCATGATTATGAGGAAGGGATATGTAGAAGCATCAAATGCATCGATGAGTTCTTCTATGAGATCAACATATTTGCTGATGCTTCCATGCTCCAAAGTTCTAAACCATAATAATGCTCTTCCTTTAAGAGAAAAAATAAGGAGCCTAAGCATCACATTTTTAGAATCAATGCAACAAATTAAAGAGAGAGGCTACATCTTAGTATTTTTCATATGTAGCACCATCAGTACCATCATAAATAAGGAGTGTGTTGAGTGTATCCTTAGGAATATCTTGTAGGCTTGAGATATTCAAGAGGCATGCATTATTCCAGCTGGATATTTTAGTTGTGCCATTATAACACTGGTCCCTTAGATCCTATAGATTAAACTACCAAATGAGAGTTATTAGATAAGCATACTTTTCATCACTAGCAAGGTCAGGGCTGCTCATCAAGCCCTAGGTCCTTCAAAAAATGAATATTTCTTCAGTGAAAAATAATAATTGATCTTATGATCTGAACATGCCACATAGTTAGAGTTGCTAGGTGATTTGTAAAGATGTGAGAAAACCACAATATCACCAAACTTTGATTTATTCAAACATAGAAACTCAAATAGTTCCCTAGTAGATTTGCCAAAAACAATTGGTGCAAAATATATCACCAAAAAAGTATAAGGCACACCCGAATGTCCTTGACCAACATTGAAAGGCTACTTGTCTCAAGAGGAGGAAAGGGCGGTTGATCTCTAGATAAGGCCAGCTCCTTCGATTTTAGCTACCTACATTGCAAAAGGGGAAAGGAAAAATGGAAGTGGGAGAGAAAGGAAAGGGAGGCCATAGCCAAAAATAACAAGGATGGGGTATGGCTACATCAAGACACACTCCTTCGATGTTGCCGATACAAATAGTAGTGGATCATCTAACAGAACCAATGGGAGGGTGCATGAAATCCCGATAGCAGAATAAGAGTGCTCCCACATGATCGAATTTAGTAGAAATAAATCCCAATTCCTAGGGGTGGATGCAAATTCTAGAACTACATAACCAAACCCATGAAATCTAGATAGTAAAATTAAGTGAACCAACTTAGACAACCATTGCAAAAATAAACATCCACACATAAGAAAAAATAGAAGCAAATATAGATTGAGAGACCAAATAGTGATACACTATTATTTACAAGGCAATTAAGAATTACATATGAATTGTAAAGGCCACATAGCCACCTTTTTGGAATGGTAAGCATTCCACTATTTATAGAAAATTTTACAATAAATTCAAATTCAAGCATTCGTGGTATTCAGTGGAAGAATCTTGCTAGAATAGTTGGAAAATCTATTGTAGCTCTACTCCAGGAGGAATGGTGATTGTTCAAAGGAAGTTAGGTGCTTTTGCATCAATATAGGCCTTAAATAATTTTTATGTTCCTTTTTGGGCCATAAATTTGCCCTGCCCCTTCATACCATAGGAAATCCCTAAATTGATTATCTCTAAAACCTTGCATTTTAAATTATTTCCTTCATGACCATCAACTAGAAATACAGGGTAGTCGATATCATTAATGGATGTTTCTAAGGATCTTTTGTGCTTCCCAAATGATGATCTCATTCTTGAACGACTATTTGGGCACAGTCTCGATTTGGTCGCTTTCCCAATTCTTCACCCCATATACGAGTAACCCAATTTAGAATTTGATCATTGTCTTCCCATAGTTTTGTCCATTATTAGTATGGAAATTTGGAAAAGAGAATTACTATGCCCCTTTCCCATTCCTCCATCCATATTGGGTAGGTTTTTGAGATCCAGATCTTCCATCCAAAAACTAGGTGGTTCTTTGATATTTGGCTTCAATGCTTGCTCGTCTACTTATCCATTCATCCTCTTCAATGCTTCAAAATTGAGCACTCTGACTTGCTAACCTTTTTTCAAAAAGAAGAGTGGATGAAGCGGTGCCAAAATTCACCCACATAACCCTTGTGGTAAATCCTCTACTCTCTCATCAAGAGTTATTTTTCTTCAATTTGAGAAAAAACTTAATACCAAAATCAAAGATACTAGAGAGTTATATGTTATAAGAGATTATAGATTGCATAGTCATTTATTCGATGAGGAGTCCGATCTTATAGAATAATATGAGGTATTTTGTTTCCATTTGTAGGAAGAGAAAACTATGGAAGTAATTGAGGTAATTTTACAAATAGAATATGAGGTATTTGTACTAGATCCTACAAGAGTAATGAAGTAATTGAGAAAAAATATAGAGAGGAACACAAATATAGAATATTTGAAGAGTTTACATGAGAATATTCTTTTAGAGAAGTATTTCACTTTGATGAGAAAATTCCAAAAGGATATACAATTGAACAAATATAAAAGGATTTATTTGTATCTCTTGAAGGTGTCTAAGTGAATTTAGGTGAAAGGTCCACATGGAGTAGTAGAGAGGCCTTGATTCTAAATATGAGGTAATTTCCTACCATATTAAGGAGTGAATTTGGAATGAAGCCTCATCTATGGTAATTTTGTATTTCAAAAGCTAATAGTAAACCTCTTGAAGAAAAACATTAAAATAAAACACAACTACTAAGTGATAACCTTTTACTTGGCTATGTAAAGTAGGGTTTCACATTTATTATCATTATTGAGATTCACAATGGAATGAGATAAAGATCAAGGAAGCTATTGTAATTACAAAAATTTAAGTATCCACCCATGTTCCCAACCATTTCTTGGTTGAAGAGGAGTGTCATTTTCAAGGTGTATGACATCAAGATTTAAATAAGAAGGAAGTGGAAAGAGAAAATGTTATTGTAGCTTCTAAAACTTTGACATCTATTTATAAACATACACACTTGATTGATGAGAGAATACATTATTTTTAGAGTGCATCCATGAAGATCTAAATTTGAAAAGTCCCATTGGCAAAGAACCTCCCTATGTGCATGTAGTGAATTCTAACTACACTCAAAATTTTCCTTGGAAACAAAGAATTATAAAATTGGGTGTCAAACAAAGTGCAAGAAAATAGTTTCAATCAATAGGATCCACAATTTAGAACATAAAAAATCTCAAAAAGCATAAGTAAGAAAAATATCCAAAAGTCAAAACTTATGAAACTCCTAACCAAGAAACAATACAAAAAGTCCTGATGCAATTTCAATGTCAAATGATGACAATGCCTAAGATTGTAAGATAATGAATATGCTAAAATTAGATGATAAATGTCAAAGTTCAAGTTTGCCTATGCTCTAAAATTTAGAAAACTAGACTTTGCTTTGGGATATTTTTCTCTTGAACCCTAGCAAGGTGGGTCATTGTCCCCCATACCCCCTAGTTAGGGTTACCATCTCAGACCTTGAACATGGTGCTAAGGTGATAGGTATTAAGTGTGATTTAATTAATAATCCATTAACCATTGATGGTCATTTATTTTGAATTGTCAATTGTTGTAAGGGATAAGGTACACCATTATAATTGAATGCAACCTTATATGTAACACATGTTTGTAATGTATATTTATAGGCTTCTGTTGTTAATTGAAAACTACATTTTAGATTTTCATTCAGTTTCCTTTGTCTATTGTAACTACTCCCAGATCTATGTGATTTGGTATATGGAGAGGGTTATCAATCGTCACACAGATCAACACCAAAATACATGTTCACAAAGGTCTAGGATGGCCATAGTGAAGTTTAAGCGATGAAAAATGAATGCTCGAGGATAGTAATAGGGAATAACAGATGATGATGACTCGAATAGCAGTGGAAACTTCAAAGATGTGAGATCACCATGAAAATGAACATGTATCAAAAATTCTAAAATGTGTGTCAGAAAACTAAAGTCTCGATAAGATTATTTTGGATGTCAAAAATTACCATAGCTACATATTAGAAACATATCGACTGAGGAGGTGGCCATGGTGAAGGTCAATCAAAAACAATGTGAAATATGGGTGATCAACTACCGAGAGCATTATTGATGGGGTAGTGGTAGCCAACGGTGAAGGCAATAGATGCAAACACTACATTGATATGTGACCTGCACACAGTGAGCAAATACAAATAATTTACTACAAGAATCATGAAAACTAGATCATAGATGTAGATCATGGGATAAAAAATGCTTATGATATCGAGGAAACAAGAGTGTTGAGCAGTGAACAAAGCACGTAGAAGGGGTAAAAAACTATCGATGTTACTGAAATAAAACACACAAGCTGCATCAAGTACCAAAACAAGTGTAGGCAGTGGTGGAAAGTATTCGAAATCCGTTCGATGGGTGGAAGAAAATTTTGATCTACACTTGAATAAATCTTGGAAGACCCAATTTGGAAGAGAAGGCAGAGACCATAGTGAGTTGCGAGTGGTGGAAAAAAAAATAACATGGAGCTGGATCCATTGAGGCTATGATGGTACATCACTAAAAAATGTCGTAAACATCAGATCAGATGGAATGCTACCTGAAAATTACAAATCGGCCAAAAAATAGCCATAACATTGTAGAGGGACATCAAAAGTAGGGCATAACAAAGAGATGCCAGAGAATGGTAGATCAATGTCGTTAAAAATGAGCTAAGAAGCCACAAATAATGATGGCAAAAAAATCGTAGGCAACGGATCAACATCCAAAATTAGGAGATAAAAACTCCTAGACTACAAATATGCAGGAATCACATGAACCATGGCATATGATGAAACATCTTCAAGATCAGCATCAAGATCAATAGAAGCCACATCATCTAATGGAAATACACTAGGTATTTAACCTTCCTGGTTTGAATCTAGGTGTGGCTTGAAATTCTTCATGTTTGAGATCAAGATCAAAAGCCTGATCATCTTCAATAATATCATCAACAACAATAAGAACTTTAGTAGTAGTGATAACAAGTATTTCTACATAAATTGCTATACGTTTTACAACGATCTCATGAGGTTGAGGAATGAGATCTTTAGTGAGAGCTTTTGTAGGAAACTTATGCATATTTACAAGAATTTTTTGAAGTTTTATGGTGAGGATGACAAGTTGTGAAGAGACCTCATCACGTGATATATTTGTATTCAACATCAATATGGAAAAAATGGAATCAGATGATAGACACAAAATGAGTATAAAATGAATGAAGGTTTGCGATTGTCAAGAATTATGAGGTGAAAAGTGAGACAAAACCATAACATAGAATCAACAATTCCAAAAGAAGCTTGCAATGAAAATATTTGAAATAAAAGTAAATTCTGCACAAACAGATCTATGGAGGTGTTCTCATTCCCCATTTGAACCAATTTTGGCCTAGGAGAAGAGGATACTAGCCTATAACCCGTAATTTGGATCTGATACCAATGATCTGGGAGGAGTTACAACATACAAAGGAAACTAAATGAAAATTCAAAACTTAGTTTGCAATTAACAATAGAAGCCTATAAATAGGCATTACAAACACATGTTATGGATAAGGTTGCATTCAATGATAATAGTGCACCTTATCCCTTACAACAATTGATAATTAAAAATAAATGGCCATCAATGGTTAATGGCTTATTAATTAAATCACACCTAATCTCTATCATGAGGTGTACAATCTTCTAAGATGAACAATTATTTTCCAACAAAGAATATGTGGTAATCCAAGGAAGTAGTTGGTGCATTAAAAGTAAAAATTATAGGAGCCATATTAGGAGGAAACATCAATCCAAGTCATATTAATTTCCCTTGATTCCCCAAAAATAGGGTTGATAGAAATAACATAGGCAAAGGAGCATCCAAGGACTCATATAACTCAATAGTAATGACTTTAGATATAACAACTCAAAAAATACAACCCATTCGAGAGAGATTTTTTTATATGTTCATTAGGGATACACATATTCCCACCTTGCATAAGTCTTTCTATGTCGGTGCCTATCAACATCAAGCCCTATGATTAAGTTTTCCATTTCATCTTCATGATGAGCCAACTTATCCTCTTTTAATATATCAAAGGGCTATGCCCATATCTACACTATACGTAAGTCCGTCTATGTAGGTGCACTAAGCATAATGCAAATAAGTTATCTATCTCATATTTGGGATGAGCTAGATTATCCCTTTTAATCTGTAAAAAGGGTACATCCATCCCAAAAACATACATAAGTTCATCTATGTAGATGTACTAAGGGTATTGTGAATAGACTACCCGTCTCTCTCTTTCTCTCTTTCCAAATTCCTTCTAATATAATAAACCATAAGCATAACCATTATGATTATCAAGGAATATATATGTCATTCACATGTATTTCTTAATAGATTCTTAACCATGATTTCCCCTTTTTAAATTGGAGCAACAAGTCCATATCAAGCTATATTTAGAAAGTAATAAAAAACAAGATCTTAAGATAATAGCAATTAAACCACATGTGACACATCATAAATTTGGAAAAACCCCTAAGAGAAAAACCAACCTCAAAATATCTTTTCTCATTTCATATTACATATCAATGAGGGAACCCCATAATTCCCTCAAATGAATTCCACATTCATTCTTCTTTTTCCAAACATCAACATCAAGATAAATACATAAGAATCCCATGATTCCCATGTCCCCAATACATGAATAGTTCCTTTAATTCATGTTACAAAGCTATGAGGGAACCCCATAATTCCCTTGAATGAACTCCACATTCATCCTCCAAAGGATATCTCCTCCCCTTGGCCCAAACTCAGAAACATATCCTTCTAGGAGTCTAATTTAAGCACATCAACTATCATAGTGCATATATAAAATCATTATATAGTATCCCGTAATCCTCTCAAATGAATTCCTATGCAACCTTACAAAGTAGGAGAGGAACCTTCTCCTACTTACTCAAAGTACCTCTTAATAACTATTACATCTTAACATGGATTATGCTATTAAAAAATACTTAACCATAATAAAATATATAATCCATTAATACATTTCTATGATATTTAATACCACAAGATACATTATCCACTAACGTATATTTCTAACTCTTACAATACATTATCCATTAACATATTTTGACTCATCAAATCAAAGGAAACACAATATTTGCTAATGTATATTTCCAACTCATAAAATATATTATCCACTAACATATTTCAACTCATCAAACCAAATGAAATACATTATCCACTAATGTATATTTCTATCTCATGAAATATGTTATCCACTAACATATTTCAACTCATTTAGTCAAATGAAATACATTATCCACTAATGTACATTTCACTCATGAAATATTTTATCCACTAACATACTTCAATTCATCTAATCAAATGAAATACATTATTCACTATATTTATACCTCATGAAATACAGTATCCACCAACATATTTCAAGTCCATTCCATTAAAATGAAACATAGCATCCACTATTATATTTCAAGTCCATCCTTCAAAATGAAACATAATATCCACTATTATATTTCAAATCCACTCAATCAAGAGAAATCAAAAAATAATATCCACTAATGCATTTCTCATTCAATTTTTTCAAAGACGCTTAGGGGGTAACCAAGGGTCTATAATCCATCCCTTTAAATTAAAAATAAATAATCTTAGATTTAGAATCAACAAATTAATCTTTCTTTCACAAATTCATTTACTAAGAGTCAATCAAAAATTATTTGCGTGCGTGTGGTCTGCCGGTAAGGACGCAACTTTCAATATCGGTGATGTGACCTGGGTTCAATCCCCACGATGGATGTGTATAAGAAGTATTACTCAAAACAAAAGAGTAAATCAAATATTCCACATTTATATCCTAAGAATCAAGCAACTAGATTCCAAACAAATGCTCAATTCTCTTCATGAGATTGATTCCAAGGTTTCCCTCAATTTGATCTAATAATACTCTTTCAAAAGGTTATATAGTTCTCCTTTGATTTGTTTTTCCAACTCATTAAATAAAATGATATATGTTATCATATTGTATAATTCTATCTCAAATTATCTAAAGGAAATACATTTTAACTCCTTTTTAATAGAATAATCAAAGGTTAATAAAAAATAACCAATCACCCATTTTATTCCAAGTAAGCATTGAAGGTCTTACTTTCATTTAAAATGATATGAAGGTCTCTCTTTCTTCATAAGGGTGTTTCCATCCTTTTTATTAAGTATATTTTACTCAAACAAAATAGAAAATAATATTCTTTTATTTAATAAAAGGGTTGTTCTAAAAAAATATCTACCCTACATGAGTGCCCATTGGAAACCAAACCGACCAAACACAAAGCCACATGGCAAGGAGAAAATCTGACGGTCAAGCAAACCAAAAAAAAATTCCACATTGACCCATTGATATCATTAAGGCAACCCTCTAGCAGAGCATATCCATGACCACCAAGTGGTGGCCACTACTATGGGGGAGTTTTACCCCTTATTAATCACCCCTAATCATTTTCCATTGCCAATGTAGGACAAATATTCATCCAAACTAAAAAGGGTATTTCTGCCTAGGTGAGCACAACATGATGATAGACCACGTGTAAACCTACGGGAGGCAATCAAATGAAAATTAGGGTGGGTCAAACAAACTAGAGACAACCATTTGGCTTCACAAATCACCCTTCCTAACCAAAATAGTGGTCAATTACTTAGTGTAGACACCTAAAACGTGTCATGTCGATGGTGACTACTCATATGGACATGCTACAAGACCATATGGAAGATCTTGGACAAAATCCAAGATAGAGCAGTGGTTCTAACCACTCAATTTGGGCTCCTTGGCCTATTAAGTCTGAACCACAGTTGAGACCTGTGGTCTATAGTTTGAACCATAGATGAGACCTACGGTTTATAGTCTAGACCACAATTGCAACCTACGGTCTTAACTAAAGTTTAGTTGGCCTTCATCCGAGCCAAATCGGTTTGAACGACCATTGATTCTAGAAGAAGGTGGTTAAAGGATGGAAGCTTCCAATCCAACTGTCCTAACCACCCCTTCTTGATATTGGCTTCTCCATGAAGCCACCCCTAGCCCTCGGGACATCCTATAAGTACCCCTTCAAATTAGGTCAATCATAAAGAGCATTATGATAGCGAAGTGCTATCAAAATATTGGAGAGAGAGCATTGGATATTTGAGCAGTGAAGCCCTATCGAATTGTAGACTCATCCGAGTATACTGAGAGAGCTATTGCACCTATTCTCTACCTACTTGCCAAGAATCATGACGAATTGTGCTATGGACACCCTAGGAGCCTAGGAAAGCCAAGAAGCACACATTTGGGCAAATGAAGGCCCTTTACAATGATTCAACCACCAAACCTATTAGAGGACACCGAAGGTGACCCTTGAACATCAATTGGACAAGGAGGTCAAGCCCACAACCCTTGAATTTGGAGGGCAAATCTCTTGGTTGCTCACCTTGGCTTTTAGCCATGGTTTACAGTGCATACCACTCATTAGAGTTCCGACTTGCAACAGAGGTGACTTTTCCTTACTATTTATTTTCTAGTAGATTTAATTAGGCTAGATTAATCAGTTTAGTGGATTAGTTCATGTTTAAAGACTATCTGACCGATAGATTTAGAGTTTAAATAATCTTGTTCTCATTTTAGAAAATAGGATATTAATGGTTCTTTTTCTCATTAACATGCTTCATTTCATGAAATGGATCCATTAGATAGATAGTTGCATTTCTTGTTATCTTGTTTCTAACAATATTTATGCGTTTAGCACAAGTTTTCTATGTTTTATGCATTTTCTTGATTATATACCTTTCATGGCATCTTTATGCATATTTCCTTTTAAGGGCCTCATCACGAGAGGCTGCCTATGTTTTTAACTATCTTCTGTTGTTTCTTGACCGTAGGGATCTATATTCAAAGGAGCCTACATTCAAATCCTTCCTCAATGTGAAGAAGAGGGTCTACTCCACCCTAGAGCAGTTTGTGTCACCCCAAATGGCCTAAAACTCACATTCACCCTTGAGAGGGAATATTGTACTCCTTTCCTACTGTAAAAGAGTATCAAATTGGTATCCCTAAGAGGGACGTATTTGTAACCGAAATTGACTTCATTGTTAATGGAATAAAGCTTTTTATCTTCTTTCATTTGTTGTCAAATCTTGTATGCATATCTCTTTTGTTTCATACTACGTAGTAGGAAAAATACATGTGTGAGCCCGTTTTGGTGGCATCAGAAGGTGATCATGGTGGAACTCCACAAAAATAGACATCTAACTGTGTTTCTTGTGTTTCTTGAATTGCAAGTATAGACCGCAGCTATCATCTATGGGCCAACAACTGAACCACAGGTACAACACACGGTTTATAGTTTGAACTGCAGATCAGACCTATGGTTTACATCTGGCAACACAGACAATAGAAAGCAGAGTGCAGATCAACTCAGGACTTGAGGTAGGCCCTATTTTCCACTCTTTTTTTTTTTTCTCTATGTTTTTATAGAATGCTTAAATTCAAATGCAATTAGGAAAAGGAAAACTAAAAAAAAAAAGGAAATCAATTAAGTCCTAGTTTCATTTTGAATTTGCATTTGTAGAAAGGTGTTGCTAGGAACAGCGGACCTGTGATTGTAGTCCGCCCTAGACTCCAGCGTGCTTGATAGCATTGTATGTTTGGTGTGCATGTGTGAGGCCCAAGTAGTGGCCATTATCATCGTAATATGCATTGTCTAAAGAAGCATCTAGAATAGCTTACATTTTCTAAATTTGAAACGTTATTTCATTTGCATAGCATATAGAAAATGAGCATGAGTGCTATATGATGCATTTCTTTTATGTACAATAAAATAAACCACACACACCACTTGGCACTTAAATGCTAGTGAGTTGGGCTTCACATCCAACCACTAGTAGGGTTCAATGACGGTGGATGTAATTTCCATCCGTTGGCCCAAATCCTACATACCCTTGGATACTAGACCAATACCAGATCCGAGAACCTTTCGTACCCTAGAAAATTTGCATGTATTCTCTTCGGAGGGTATAACGTTGACTAGGGGAAAACGGGTGAGGATCTGGGAGGACCTATGCTCCTTTTTGGGTGTGGACTTTCATCACCACACACGGGGGATTTACGTGGCTTGGAAGTCACATCCAGGTTGTCGAGCTACGAGCATATAGGTGAAAGCCAATTTAAACTAAGAATATCATTCAATGCTTTTCAAAACATGATAAGGAGTTCTATACTGATACAACAAATCATTGAAACAACATCAAATAGTTTAGGGCTCACTTTTAAAATGTAAAGGAGATAATCACATTGTTTACTTTGTATGCTTCTTTATTGCTTAATTCATCAAGATAAGGCCTTCCTTGAGGCCAAAATTCTTAGTGAGAGAGGAAACCTCTTGAGTCTTGCTTAGTTGGTTCATCATGACGACTAGGCATGATAGAGATCAATCATGAGCTAATGAGTCGAAGAGTTCATGGAGAGGCTCTGAATGCTTTTGATGTTCTCCTAAGGATATTTTAGACCTCGCACACCTCCTTGCTAGGCATCACACTCATCATGCACCTGAGGATCCAATCCTCCTAGCGTGACACTTTGATAGTCGTTACGAGCTCCCTTCATCATGCAGGGGGTTCACCCATACAAATCATGGGGTTTCCTCACACCTAGTGAGAACCCATGTCATTAGGTCTCTACCTAGTGAGATAGAGAGTTGTGGATCTTACTCCATGAATCAGTCCTATAGGGAATCTAAGTCGCGTGCAACCCATAAGAGGTGACTACTCCAAGACCAATTGGAGGAGGCGTGCAGTGAGCATAAGCATCTAGAGCATGAGTGCACAGAGAGAAAGAGATCGCATAAACAAAGTTTGGATGAGCTCCAATGATGTGAAGAGAGGATTTACCAATATAAAGCACATGAAGAACAATCATGTGAGGTAACTCCCAAAAAGAAGCTCATACCTAGAGTTCTTAGGCAACAAGTCAACGTGATGCATCCTATGCATCGTCAAGAGTTGCCACTTAAGCAAGTAGATAGCCATTCCTCTAGATGGATAGACATACCTAGGGTTATCGAAGAACAATAGAAAGAGATGTTTAAGGATCCCATGCGTAAGCATGAGGTCGAGAGTAGTCAAGTCCGACAGGTGAGCAATGTCAACGCTCGAAAGTCATCATAATCCTTGGGGTATATACAATCTATTCCACCATATAAGGAACCTGTGATTACTTTCCATAAATAGGAAGTCAAACCTATCCCTATCAAGGAATTTGATCCTCCATTGCATATCATAGCGAGGATAAATTAGATTGTATATAAGCGAGTGTTGGTGGATACAGGATCATCGATTAATATCATCACCACCTCAACATTCAAACATCTCAAAATTCCACCGTCCCACATCAAGGAAACAATTTTAATGTTGCAAGACTTTAACGATGTGGAATCCCCTATGGTAGGCACAATAGTCCTCCCCATCGAGGTGGGAAAAAATATTATTCCTACATTGTGCTATATTTTAGAGGGATCAAGACAGTATAACCTACTGCTTGGAAGACCATGGATAAGAGCCATGGAGTGCATGTCATCAATAGTGCATCAATGCATTAAGTACACCCATGGAGGTGAAGTCCATGTAGTTGAGGTGGACCCAGATCCCTTCAAGTATTATAAACCTAAGGATCATCCGTAGGAACTTGGTGAGGCGCCTATGCATCTACAAGTTAAACAGGATGAGTCTATCCAAAGTTTGGATGCAGCCTTGCAGACTGTGGTGGAGTTACCATCCCCACCGCTATCATCGGTGGAGTCACCTACGACTCCTGCAATCTCGACATCGCTTAGCAGGGAAGGATTGATGAATGCCCTCACAGAGATGCTCATGGCTACTTCGGAGGTGTCATTAGAGGATCCTCATACTCCTATCAAGGAGGAAGAACCTAGCATGGTCATGGATGCATCCGAGTGTATCACACCATCTTCATCCATCATGTCACTAGATAGTCCTCATGAGGATGATGGTGAATATGAAGAGCTTATAGAGGCTAGCATTACGATGCTACCCACCATAGAGTCCACTGAGGATCTAGGTCAACTTTTCATCGAGTCTCTACTTGTGGATCCTATCCTAGAGACATCGTATGAGTATGAGGAAGGTTCAGTTATCATGACTAAAATAGGATAGCCTTAGTATGTTGATGAATTACCTATGACGCATGTAGTTGTGGAGTCTTCTCACGAGTTTGTGGGAATGGTTGACATTAGGCCAGAAGATCAAGTGATTCCTAATCACATAGAGCTAGAGATGGGGCAATCTAGTGGTGTTTCCACATTTCTAGGGCTAGAACCTTTGAAATTAGTCACTCTTGACTCGTTTCTCATGGCACCATCTCAAGAGCACAAACAGGTAGGTTCCTCACATTAGATTGGGGGTATCGAAGCTAACACAGTTCAACACAATAAAGTGAAACAACAGCTTGAGTTGAGTCATAGGCATGAGCATGTGGATAGCACTAACGAAGTGTGTCATCAAGAAGCTTCCACATCAACTCAAATGAAGGACATAGGTGATTTACAATTACCTAATGGATCCATAGCATCCACTTTTCTATTTCCTTCAAATGACAAAGGTATTTCAAATCAGTCATTGGAAATACATAGGAACTCTTTGTCAGTCTTGCAATCCATTCTAAGCCATCTAGAATGGATGGAGCATCGAATGGATGAGCAAGATAAGGTGTTGCATTTTATTAGGAACCAATTTGAAAAATCTGGGATCACAAAAGCAACCCTTGTCTGATTCCAAATCGCTTCCTATGCAAGTATAGGAAAATCCTTAGCGAAAGTAAGAGCCCATGCGGCCAACCCAACCATTGGATCCTCAAAGCAAACCAATGTAGGTCAAGAGCCCAAAATAGTCCCAACATAGTGGGACTCATTTAAAAGAGTCTATGTCTAACATCTTTCAGAAGCTACAAGAGGCTAAGGTCATCACCTTACCTGATATCATCCCTTTAAACCCAAATAGAACTAAACCTACGGGTTACAAGGAGCATCACTATTGTCTCTATCATCGAATAGAGGGTCATGGCATTTGATATTGTCATGAATTTAAGAGTGTGGTGCAACATTTGATAGATAGTGGGGTTTATCATGTAGATGGTTCTCTCATAGTGCCCCAACATGTTGAAGTGGAGGTCATACATCCTCATGGGTGACCCCAAAGTCATCAATCACCTCATAGGTCCAACAGGCCAGTGCAATGGGTAGTTTCATTTCAGATGACTACTCTAACTTTGTTCCAAAAGTTACATGAGGCAAAGGCATTCATATTACCCAAAGTCAAGCATAGGGCATCCAAGACTAGGTCACCTGATGGGAGTCCCTTTTGTGTGTATCATCGAGTGCATGGACATGACATTCAGGGTTGCCATTCATTTAAGAGGGTCATCCAAGACCTAGTAGAATGGGATGTGATCCATGAGGATGGTTCTCTCATTCACCCTTGCCAAAGCATAGGCACTTCGATGAGGTCTGTTCTTCACCTGGGAGAGTTGATTTTTGTCACTCTTCCTAAACAAGCTGATTACCTTTCAATGAATAGCATGCATGCTAGGGGTCTTCAAGGTAGCATACCTTTCCCACTAGCCATACCAAATTCGATAAGGAAAAATGAGGAATCTAGAGGTATTGCACCTCCCTCACCATCATCGAATGGCACACACACTAGGGGTACATAGGGAAGCATGCCCTCCCCAAAAGGCTCCAAGGGTTTCTAAAACCACTTTGTCGTGTTAATCAAAGGTCCAGAGGGTTTGTTCAAAATTGCTCGATCATCCTAAAAGGCTCCAAGCTCGTCTATGAGTAGTTTGGTCAATCAAAAGGTACCAAGAGTTTTTGAAAAACTGCCTGGTCAACCCAAAGACCTCAAGGATTTGCATAAAACTCCTCAGTCATCCTAAAAAGTCCTAAAGGTGCTCATAATCCATTTGGTCAAACCCAAAAGGCTCCAAGGGTTCCTAAAACTACTTGGTCATGTTAGTCAAAGGCCTCGAGGGTTTGTTCAAAATTGCTCGATCATCCTAAAAGGCTCCAAGCTAGTCTATGAGTAGTTTGGTCAATCAAAAGGCACCAAGAGTTTCTAAAAATCTGCTTGGTCAACCCAAAAGCTCCAAGGATTCTAAAAAATCACTTGGTCATCCCAAAACATCCCAAAGGTGCTCATAATCCCTTTGGTCAAACCCAAAAGGCTCCGAGGGTTTGCTGAAAACCGCTCGGTCATCCTAAAAAGCTCCAAGGATTTTGCTAAAAAATCGCTTGGTCAATCTAAAGGCTCCAACAATATTTTCCTCACCGTTTGGTCACTCCTAAAGGCTCCAAAGGCATGTACTCACCGTTTGGTCAGATATGAGGCTCAAAACTCATAAAAATTATAAAATCAATAAAATCCAAAAAAAATGGTAAAGCATAAAATCCAAAAACATTTGCATTTGTATTTTGTATTTTTATTTTGCATTCACACATGCATCCACTGCATTATTGCATTGCATATAGGCATTCGTCATCCATTGCATTCCATAGTAGGAGGGATTGTGTTTTTCAGTATTACAAATGACACCATGTTTGTGTCTAAATCATGCATCTCTGCATTTATCATAAATCCATCATTCATGTGAGTAATTGTGTTTTTCAACACAACCAATTTTGTTGCTATGGAGAATATACTAGGGTTTTATGGTCATTCAACCATACCTAGAGGTCTTATCAAGAGTTGATAGAAATCTTGCTTTGATTTTGTAGCTGAGGTTCAGTTAGTATAGCCCTTAGCATATCAGAATCCTATCACTAATCAATAAATTAAACAATCCTAACAAGGACTAGGGGAATATGAAAGTCATGAAGCAGGATCGGGTATCCTGAGGTGAAAAGAGTTATTCTTGCTTATCCCTCTATGTGGACGGTATGGGAAATATTGGCAGTTGGAAAAAGGACAGGTTAGTTCCCTATTTAGAATCCCTTGCTTATGATAAAATGAGTAATATCCCAAAGTGATATCCCACATCAATCCTCAAGATTGATACCCTAGATCGATATCATAGATCAACTTCCCAGATTGATATCCCATATTGATATCATAAGATCGATATCCTCAATCGATATACCAAAAATAATTTCCTCAAAGTCAAATCCCCAAAGGGAGGTTTCTGAAGAAAATTATCACATGTAAAATACCAAAAAGTGAAGATCAAATGAAGATCATAAAACAGGCTCAAATCAAGTTCAAATCAAGATCAAGTGAAGATCATAAATCAAAGTTCGAGTGGAGATCAAATGAAGATCAGAAATCTAGTTCTAAGAGAGATCAAATGAAGATCCAAAGAAAGTCAAAGTCAAAGATGGAATCGACTCCCTTGCTTCACCACATATGAGCAAGTATCCCAAAAATTGAAGGATAGAAAGGAAGGAGCCTGAATCCCTAGAATTGTTGGCACTACTATACCTTACGCATGATGATATGTTTGGTACACTTGCATTTTTTTGGTGTGCAGACCAATGTTTGAATGTGGAAGAGCTAGCTTTAGGTGTCCTACATTGCCTAGTGGCTTAGTCCAACTAAAATCTAAACTTGGGATTGGATAAGACATTTGTGGAGCCCCTATCTTAGCAATGGGCTGAAAGAATCCCGCCTGACATCGGGGAACACTCGTGTCTTATCTTAATATACTCATGTGCACACACAAGGATAATGAACAGTTAGGGCCTATCCTAGCAAAATCCTTGCACTTCAAAAGTCTAGTATGGTCAGTATGCAACTTTTGATAAGTCTACTAGGGTGTTTGAGTCTCATGGAAAACCTCAAAAATTTCTCTAATAGCAACAAAATACCAAATATCGCAAACCATATAGAATAAAATCATCAAACTACAAAGTATCGAATCCATGATACATCATTATATAAAGCACAATCAAGATATAGGATAGATACCGGATGGATATTAGAAATAATATTTAGACGACCATTGACTATATTGTGCATATTTTTTTCAAATTTGCAAAAGAAAATAGAATGACATATTGCATCATTCGCATCATAACAACACAGATCATGGCATTTCATATATGGGTGATTAATTGATCAAATTATTATTATGAGGATTTCCAATTACATTCATGATTTTTATACATTTTGTGGTGTTGTCCATTAGATTGATAAACACATATCACATTTATTCCTTATGTTTTAAGTGATTACATCATACAAGTTCATTTACATTAGATTACCATCATGTAAATAATGCATTATATACATTGCATCAACATATCGTGACATAGTCATAAAATTAAATGCATACAATAAAGCAAAATCAAATATGCATTTAAATAAACATCGCATCCATATGCATCTATCATCAAATCGCACATCTAAGCATCTAGATCACTACATATCATCATCATCATAAAGTAAAATAGCTATCTAGTGCATGTCATCCATACATCGCATTCTATAAACATAGCATGAACATAAGCATTGCATCCATGTGCATAACATAAACAAAAAATTAAAAACATATACAAGGACACATAATGAGCCATAAATGATCAAATCATATATATGTGTCCAAAAGAGTACATCAAGAGTACAAAATACCCATAGGCTATAATCGTGTAGGTCCTAGACCTTACACCAAAAATGATACATATACAAAAATGTAGCCTAGATCTGATAGAGCCCTAGCTTTGGCCTGCTCCTCTTGAGTTGGAGCTCTCACCACCTCCCTTAGCCCTATGCTCTAGAGCCTACTCTATAGTCGGCTCTGGTGCCTGTTGAGGGCCCTGTGTGCCACCTAATCCAAAGAGGCCTAGCACACGGGATACTAGTATTTCTATGTGATGAGACCTATGACTAGAGGTCACAAAAGATTGACTGATCTCTCTGGTCCTGGTATGGGAGCTACCTCCATGTGTGCTAGAGGACCTATGTGTCCTCTCGATCTTGTGAGTCCACTAACTAGAGCTCACTATGGACTACCCCGTAGTCCTAGACCTAGTCCATAGAGACCACATAATATGTGAATCCTTTGGGACCTCCCCACCTATCAACTTGATGTGACCCTCCAGCTAGTCTATGCGAGCTACCTTGGATATGTGCCTAGCATTGGCATCCACCAATAGGTCCTATAAGCATCAAATATCTGACATCGGGTCATGACCACCTGGTAATAATGATGATGGTGCAGCTAGAGGTCCCATAATAGCCTAGGAGGATGAAGGATCCCCTTTATGTACCCTAAGAAAATCTTGCTCTATGATAGCCTCACCCCATTGTGCCAGTGCCACATCATGTGCACTAGTGAGATCATGGACCTAAGTCTCTACCACTATAGCCCATGTTGTAAGACCCATGATCTGCTCCTAAGCCTCAGCTAGATGCCTATCCCTATGAGCCAACTTCACCTCTAGAAGGGTGATAGAAGTATCTCGCTACAAGTTTTGAGTCTATAGCCTCCCAACCTACCTCTGTAGATCTACAACCTAAGTGAGGAGCTACCCTACCTCACTATCAAGAGGTACCTCACCCTCCTTAGCCTCCTCCTTAGCCTCTACCTACGGAGCCTCCTCTATGGTGGCCTCTGTGCCCCATCTACCCTTAGTTCATTGGTGCACCCTATGCCCGTCTGGATCGACCTATGCCTCTACCTGGTCATATACCCTACCTAGAGGTCCTAATCCCTACCACTATAGTAGGGACCACCATGTGTCATATGCTAGGGTGGTCCTAGCCCTATCATCCCCAGACTCTTGGAAATCGTCAGCCTCATATCCAAGTGTCATAGGCTAAATCCATGGTAGGTGTGTCTCCAAGACTAGACACCTGTAGATAAAAGGAATCTCTAGGATGTCCTACACCAGGTCGAACTACCATAGGATGCAAGAGTAGAACTGGTACTCCCTAACCTTGACCTTATGGATGAGTAGCCACCTATCTTGGTGAGCCTGTCATAGTCGCTCGCATGCCTCTATCTAGTCCAAGAAATCCATGTAGGGATGCCACTCAATATCATTCGGCTCGAGCATTACAAATCATGTAATGTAATGATCAACATCACCAACATGGGTCCTACTCTAGAATCCCTCCTCCTCCCGAGGCCAGCATGTGATGTAGCACTGATGCTCATCATCGATGGTAGAAATGTGAAGGGACATCTCTATAGGATGCTCTATCCTAATATGTTGCCAACCCTAGATCTATAGTAATAGGCTACAACTAATACCATGATGGCTCCGACTGGTGATCTGGTATAGCTCTCGGTAGAGCTGGCATAGTAAAGTGCTCCTCCAGGCTAGGAGTAGTGGCTAAGTAGTGGAGCTCTGAATAACTCTCCTAACATTGGCCAAGAGGTTCTAGGGAATCCTCACACCCGAGGAGTCTGGAAGAATAATCTGCACCACTAGGTGCATGAATATCACCTCTCTCACAGAGAATATGTGCTGACCCTACCAATATCCGATGTGGACTCCTCCATGATCAATCATGCATTGAGCCTCCTAGCTTCGATCATCGAAGATCGCATCAAATACGGGCCCCTTGCTCTAGGAGGAGGAAGAGGTGATGGCCTCACCATCAATAGGGATCCTAAATATCCGATAGACATCCTCAAGAGTGATGGTCATCTCACTCATGGGTAGGTGAAAGGTGTTGGTCCGTGCATTCCAACATCGGGCCAACGCAGTCAAATAGGCCTGATCTACCCTAATAGTGGGTAGATATAGAATGTAGCCGAAGTTGATGACTCCAAACCATGTCCACTCTCCAGGAGTGAGTTGTCTATGGAGAGTCTTTAGAAGGTCTAGCTCATGAGCTCTAGAGGTCAACCTTTGAAATAAAAGCATTGTATAAGAGAAAATCTAACTAAAAAACAAGCAAAAACAGATAAAAAATGACCTTAAAAATGTCAAAAACATTTAAAAACTGATAAAAAGAAAAAAAAATGTCACAAAGCATTCAGAAAAATCAAAAAAATCAATTAGGCAAGTCAAAATTGCATTAAATGATATTAATTGCCTATTAAACCTTAGAAAAATTAAAAATTTGATAAATTTTTTCTAAATTCTGCGAACCACGGGTCAACCCTATGGTCCGCATGCGATCAAAATTTGACCGTTGTAGTTTGAATGTGAACCACAGCTGATAGTTGCATTTCCCAATCTGACAATTGGGAACTACAGCTACCACTTGCGGTCTAGGAAGGATACCCATTTTGGGTCACTTCCTAGCCTCACTGACCAAAAAATTAAAAAACTAATCTAACCTAATCTAGTGTGGGGTTCATTACCAACTGTTTAATGAAATTGATTTATCGTATTACTTAATGTGGTTCATTTTAAATTGGTATTGATTGCGAGGACTCGGTTTCGAGTTACCTTGCCCGCTCCGTGGCCTCTGCTAGTCGATGGCTATCCAAGATTCGCCATCGAGGTATAGGTGTGAGGTATGGTCGAGTTTTAGGCAACATTTCGAATCAGGGATGTCTTCTACCTCTCAGAGCTCTCACAAATGCAGTTGCTTTCAATAAAATAATAAAAAATTCAAATGGGAAAGGCTACTTATAGGTCCTAATTTTTGCGGATCGCAGCTGACACCCACGGTCCCAAAATTAGGTGTTTTAGCTCGCGGGTCCGACCTATGGTTCCCAAATTTTGAAAACTTCAACCGTAGACCATACTCGCGGTTCGCAACTAGCATTAAATGCACTCAAACCCCACCATGGGAAGGTCTAAAATGATAAATTAATGACTCCTAATGGATCAAATTTCAAAAAGAGCAATCAATATTGCAAATTTGGTGATGTTCAAAGCACCAGGATCGATCAATAAATCAAAATTAACAAAAAAAATCAAATAATTAAAAACCAAATGCACCTTGTATTCAATAATTTACCCTATAAACTTGGTGGTTGCAATGACTTGCGATCCATGCAATCCAACAAGATGAGTAAATTACCATAAGGACATTTGGGGCAAAAATTGTCATCGTTGATCTGATATGCTTCTTTTCAATCCCTAAGAAGGCCTTCAAGGTCGAACTGCTCCATGGGAATGAGGTATTTCATGTCATTTCTCCTATGACATATTTTCAGCAAATCATCGATAACTTGATTCAAAACAAATCTAATTGGATTTGTATCATTTTGATTCCCTAAGATGGCTATTGCATCTCGACTGCTCCATGGGATAGAAATGTGCAAATACTATTAACAGTTGTAATCAGAAGTTGAACTAGGCCTAGCCAAGGCATTAAAATGCTCAAATATAAATTTGTTTAGATCATTCATTGTGGTCAAGCGACCTCGTCGCTTCATACATTGTCATTACCCTCATCGACTCGTCGCTTGAGGGGGTAGTCATAATATCAAATCATAATCAAAGTCAACAGAAGATCCCTAAGATCGTAGATCCCTTGATCTTGTCAAAATTGCATTCATTCTTGTGAATCATTGTCAAAAGCTATCATAAGCTTACCCCTTTGCTTGGGGAAAATAGCAAATATAATAATTTGTTTGTAACTCTCATCCTTTCGGTTATATAGGCCTAACTCCTATTGTAGCACCAAAGCTACTCAAATTTCTGATGATGAGTGCAAACTCTTTCAAAATGTAAGCCTTTCACCGAGTTGGAAGTAATGATTCCAAGATGCGCATCCTTTTGCAGGACCTAGGGCATCTAATGTTGATCCAACTAATGATCATCATAGAACCTTTGACATCATTTTAGGAGGTCTATTTTTGCTCAGTGTTGTTCGATCTCACAATGCATCTCAAAAGGGGCATCTGTAGACACCTAAAACGTGTCATGTCGAGAGCGACTACTCATATGGACATGCTACAAGACCATATGGAAGATCTTGGATAGACTCCAAGATAGAGCAGTGGTTCTAACCACTCAATTTGGGCTCCTTGGCCTATTTAGTCTAAACCGTAGCTGAGACCTACGGTCTACAGTCTGAACCATGGTTGAGACCTGCAATTTACAGTCTGAACCGTAGGTGTAACCTACGGTCTTAACTGAAGTTTAGTTGGCCTTCATCCGAGCCAAATCGGTTTGAACGACCATTTTTTATAGAAGAATGTGGTTAAAGGACGAAAGCTTCCAATCCAACTATCCTAACCACCCCTTCTTGATCTTGGCTTCTCCATGAAGCCACCCCTAGCCCTGGGGTTCCTATAAGTACCCCTTCAAATTAGGGCAAAAATATAACATTTTGATAGTAAGGGTCAAAATAGCGAGAGAGCATTGGAGATTTGATAAGTGAAGCCTTGTCAAATTGTAGACTCATCCAAGTATACTGAGAGAGCTATTGCACCTATTCTCTACCTACTTGCCAAGAATCATGACAAATTGTGCTATGGACACCCTAGAAGCCTAGGAAAGCCAAGAAGCGCATATTTGGGTAAAAAAAAGTCCTTTACAATTATTCAACCACCAAACCTATTAGAGGACACCGAAGGTGACCCTTGAACATCAATTGGACAAGGAGGTCAAGCCCACAACCCTTGAATTTGGAGGGCAAATCACTTGGTTGCTCACCATGGATTTCAGCCATGGTTTATAGTGCAGACCACTCATTAGAGCTACGGTTTGCAATAGAGGTGACTTTTCCTTACTATTTATTTTCTAGTAGATTTAATTAGGCTAGATTAATCAGTTTAGTGGATTAGTTCATGTTTAAAGACTATCTGACCGATAGATTTAGAGTTTAAATAATCTTGTTCTCATTTTAGCAAATAGGATATTAATGGTTATTTTTCTCATTAACATGCTTCATTTCATGAAATGGATCCATTAGATAGATAGTTGCATTTCTTGTTATCTTGTTTCTAACAATATTTATGCGTTTAGCACAAGTTTTCTATGTTTTATGCATTTTCTTGATTATATACCTTTCATGGCATCTTTATGCATATTTCCTTTTAAGGGCCTCATCACGAGAGGCTTCCTATATTTTTAACTATCTTCTATTGTTTCTTGACCGTAGGGATCTATATTCAAAGGAGCCTACATTCAAATCCTTCCTCAACGCAAAGAAGAGGGTCTACTCCACCCTAGAGCAGTTTGTGTCACCCCCAAATGGCCTAAAACTCACATTCACCCTTGAGAGGGAATATTGTACTCCTTTCCTACTATAAAAGAGTATCAAATTGGTATCCCTAAGAGGGACGTATTTGTAACCGAAATTGACTTCGTTGTTAATGGAATAAAGCTTTTTATCTTCTTTCATTTGTTGTCAAATCTTGTATGCATATCTCTTTTGTTTCATACTACGTAGTAGGAAAAATACATGTGTGAGCCCGTTTTAGGACGTCACATAGGAAGGTCTGGCACCTATTAAGGTGCACTCAGGTCTCCCACATATACCATGTGGTATATATCAGTGGGATGGCTTGAGCGGTCCTCCCTTAGTCCATGCCCTCCTAAGTTTAGCACCGTACTATGAAAATGGTGCAAGGGAGGTGGGATCCAAATATTAACATTAAACCTAAAGTTAAAACTTAGGGAATCCCCATGATGCATGGTGATGATGTCTCACAATGGTGGAAGGAGAAGGAACTAAGAGATGATGAACAAAAAAAACATAGTGGTGGTGAATAGGAATACTTGAGCAACCCAAGTGATAGAACAACCATGAATGTTCAAAAAAAATCAAACCAAAGGTTAGGGAGCTCGATTTAAAATAGGTTGTGCAAGCTAAAATTATATGTTGAACCTGCCAAACACAACATTATTTAACTAGATAATAGAGCATGGATCACCATTAGGAAGGCATTGTGTAATGATGGAGGTAATATTATTACAAACCTTATCCTCCTAGATGATTCAACAATGTTTTATAATTTTTTTGAAAAAATAAGATGATTCTCCATGTCCTCCTAGATGAATTTGGCCAGGATTCACCAGGGTTTTGCAATAGATTCGCCATTTTTTTACAAGTATATTTTAGGTCTGACTCCTTATGCATAACCCTACTTCACCCCTCGAGTGTATGGTGGAGATATTGGTGTTGGAATGTGGATACTCCTTTCAAGAACTACTCTTCTTTCTTACTTTATTAGCTTCTTAGTCCTATTTTCCCTAGTGTTGACAAGCTTAATGAGAGATGATAGACTCACTCTACCTCCTATACTTGGATTGCTCATCTAAACCATATTTGGTAGTCTAACCTTGAACCCAAGATTACCTTTTTTCTTTGGTCTCTTATTTATCAAGGGCTTCCTATGGAAGAAACTCATTAGGGTTGGTCTTACTAATCCTAAGTTTCTAGCTTGTGGTTGTTTTTAGACTTTTAAACATCTATTTTGGTTCTTCCCTCGTGCTCAATATGCTTGGTCTTGGATTCACTCATTGTTCAAGCCCTTTCATCCTAAATTATTTAGATGGTAGATGATTTTTTTTGGAGATAATAGTTGTTGGCCTCATTATATTGTTTCTCTACAGAATATATTTCATGCTATTATTTTGATTCAACTTTGGAAAGCTAGGAATATTGTTGTCTATTCTAGATATTCAATTTCCATTCAGTTTTCTATGCATGAAAATATTATGATGTTTTCTACTATTACTATTTAGATCCATTCATAGGCTTCCAAGTTGACTCATGAGTTGGTGTATTTGATAAATTTTATCAAGTACTAGCACGAGGCTTCGTGCACTATTAGCAAGGTTTTGCCTAAACTCCCTCTGTTTCAAGGTCCCTTTGTTTCTTTGAGGCCTCGGTGTAGCAGGTCAAGGGAACAACATTATCTAGCCTTGGACCGTTTTGTCAATACCCACAATAGGGCTCGATCTCCTCTAAGATCAGCTTCATTTGCCTAGTTATCATATTTATTCATCCTTTTAAGGGTTGATTTTGTTTTTGGCCTTGGGCCTTGTCTTTTACAGTGTTGATAATTTGAGTAACGTTGTACCCCAAACTATGATTTTTTCAGATCCGTTTTTATTATAACCTCTCTTCTTTTTATTGAATATAATTATTGATTCCAATAAAAATAATAATTAAAAAACATTTTTAATACAAATACATAATAAAAAATATACTTTATAAAAATTACATATAACTTTTTAAAAATTCTAATATTATTTTTAATCTAAATAGTTAAAATTTGATTTTTTAACTTAAAAACTAAACATAATTTAATTACTATAACCTAAATGGTTGAGTGGGTCGACTAACAATCAAGACTCAACTCAAATAAAAGTATAATATTAAAATCTAGGAGAGAAAAAAATTGCATGTCATACTCTACATATACTTCTAAATATTTAAAATATATTTTTATATATAAATTATGATTTTTTAATTTTTTATAATAATAAATAAAAATATTTTAATAAAATAATTAAAATATATTTAAATTAAAATACATAAAAGAATATTATAATTAAAAATTTTAAATTGATATTTGTAAGTTTATTGCAATGATAAAGATTTTGACCTTTCTTTAAAAAATACAAAATTCAAACCTTATTCAATGTGAAGGAACCAAAATCCTATAAAAAAAACTTACATATAAACTTATTTTAAAAAAAATTACATAAACACACTTAAAAAAAACTAAATTTTTTTGGAGTAAGCATATTTTAAAAAGTTATCTTAAAAGTTCTTAATTTCCTTTTAATCTTTAAGTGTCTTTTTAAAAAATTATTTAATACATGCTTTTGAGTATGCCTTGGGAAAGCTTGGCAACATAAATATTCGTCTACGGAGACATAATGATCTATGCTCATATCCCAAAAATAGAGCTTGCCTCAGGTAAGATTTGAGTATTGCTCTCTATTTCTTAAAAAAAATTAAAAATAAATAAATAAAAAATATGGTATAAAGTAGACCATCTACATTTATATTGTTTTGTTTATGTATATAAGTTGAAGCTTAACACTTTTTAGTGAATACAATATAGATTATAAGGAGACCCATGTACAGGATGTTTAGGTTATATAAGACGATATAATGTTTCTTTAGGTTATATAAGACGATATAATGTTTATTTAAATTATATTTATAGAAGGTGTTTAGATTATATGAACTTTTATTTAACGTGAGGTTTTCATAAAGTTGAGAATTACTACTTATACTATATAGATTGATGAGAGATGACTTAATTATTATAGAATCTTTTTAATTTTAATTAGATCAATAATATTTTTGTGTTTTTTATCATTGGATTCCAAGTTTAATGTTAAGTGACAAGTTAATTTTAGTGATGATTAGTAATAGTCTTTTGCTGCTCAAATTTGGAAATTTTTTGTTGAATCCAAAAGTCAACTTCTTAGATGGTGGGTTCTACATCAAAAATTTCCAACTTTTGAAAGTTTATCTTATTCACTTGTTTTTGTTTTGTGACATGACTAAACAATTTTGAGATGTATTCTATACTTTTTTATTCCCCTTGTAATATCCCCTTCTCAACAGTAGGAGAAATATGGACCTGTTAGTCTAGTCATGGGGGTTCCCTAGGCTAAATAGAATGGTGTGGGACTCAATTTGGCGAAGATCTCACTATTTTAATCCATGGTAGAGATTTAATTTTGGTTCAAGAGGTCAGTTTTACCTTGGCACAAGATATTTTACCAATTACAGGGCTTAATTCTATCACCTACAAGTGTTGACCAAGGCAGATGGTCGCTAGGAAAGGGGAACATGTTATAATGATGAATTATAATGTTAAGTTATAACTTAAAAGGTAAAAAGTGACTCGACTAGGACATGGGGGTGGGCATGGCCCCTTTACATGTATTAAAAAACATCATTTAAATTTTAAAAATCCAAGGTAAATGTGGCACCCAAACCCTAATTTGACGCTTACCTCATATTTTCACGTTGGGTATCATTTTGCATATGGATATTTTGTGTTTTTTGTGAAGAATTGCATATATTTTCGTCAAAGAATCTACAGGGCTTATTGGGAGAGGATTTCTCAATAGGATTATCAGTTTCAGATGTGTGAGATAATCTCTAGATGATCAGAGATTGAATTTCTCATCACAAAGAGATTATTTGAGCTTAAAAGAGGCAAACAAGGGTTTGCCAAATTTTGAATTCATCTAGGTTGATGAACTGACCATCTAGGTTATATTTTTTTGGCTATACTTCATCTGGGTCAGTACCATTTTGATTGATTTTGGAGTGATAGATGCAATACTAGAGCATGCCATACAACATATGGGTGCCTAAGGAATCATGTCATTTACTCACAGTAGGGAAATATCCCATTGAATCATTATGAGTAATTTACCAATCTCTTAAACTCACCAATTGATCATTTTAGTGGTATTTTGAAGGCATTTATAGTGAGGCACAAATTTCAAGGTAAGGTCGAACCCTTCAACAGTCGTACATCTTGCATTCAATGACTTTGAGGTGTGTGCAGGAATTAATTGGGCCTGGATTCATATTTTGAAGGTTACATTTTAGGCAGCTTCATTAGGAGAGACAACTACATTTTAGGGGAAGGAATCGAAGTTTGGATGACCGAGTTACGAGAAAATGAACACTTCAACTGTGTAATTTCTAGTTTGTTGTGCAAATATAGACCTGTACTTTCAAGTCAAAAAATTAAATAAATAAAACTCCTTATTGCAAATTTATCATTTTTTCAAATGTTTGTTTTCTTATTGCATTATGAATGAAATTCAAGTCAATGTCTCAAACTAAACAAGCAAAACCAATCATTTCATTGCAAAAAAAAAACAAGCACAAACCAAAATAACTCAAAACCAACAAGTGGAGGTGTTCATTATAGTGGTATCAGAGCCACTTAATACTGCCAACCTGTGAAGCCCACGTTTCATGAGTGAGAGGGACAAACGGGCTTTTGAGAGGGAGAAGAAAAAAGTAGAACATGACTATTTGAATTGATAGAAGTAGTGGCCCAAACCTCCTATGGATTAGAGAGTAAATGACATATTGGGAATAACCATAAGTTCATTTTCTAAACCATATATTTCCATAGGATATAGAAATGCACAAGATGACATAAAGAGGAAAATGGTTGAGAATATCAGACAGATGCAACATAACATGCAACACAGTTTGGAACAATTAGTGGGTTTGATGACACAACATGTACATGAGATTAATATTTTGGTTAATGTACAAGGCCCACATATTAAAAAAAATAATGAAGGATAGAAAATGAGAAATGAGGAATCAATAGTTAACAAGATGGTAACTCATACCAGGACAAAGAGAGCTAGTAGCTCTAGACCATTTATGCCCAAATTTCTACCACGTCCTGAACCTCTAGTGGCCTTAGTAGTGACCCCAGCAGAAGAGGAACCAAAACATTCAGTGATAGATTAGTATTAGTAGTACAAGCATGAGTGGAAGGCACTTGGTCTTGATTTTTAGAATCTCATGTCATTCAGGGACTTTGTGGACACTTGTAACAAGTAAACTCTTAGAAATAAGGGAATACCCGTTCAGTAGGGATAGTTTCAACAGGGGTAATTCCAATAGGGATAGGGAGATCCTGTACAATCTACATATTAGGGATGCACAAAAATACAAAGAAGGATAGAAAAAATTCACATACCCTTCTTTGATGCATCAGGAAAAATTACACCTAAGGTTTGGGTCCAAAAATGGACACTTATTTGTACTTGAACCCCATCATAGAAAAGGAGGCCATTAAATTTTGTACTCTGCATTTGGAATGTGTTGCTCATGATTGGTGGCATTGCAGTATGTACACTTTAGGATATGATAGGGTGGATACTTATGCTGAGTTCACTGAGAGACTTATGCAGATATTTTATAGGAAGGAACAAGAATTGGAATTCAAGGAGTTGATACTTGTATTGAGACAATGGGGTTCAGTGGACTCCTACATAACTGAATTCCAAAGGTTGTCAGTGATGGTCATAGGTATGTCAGAGAGACGTTTGGTGGTTTTATTCATGGATGAGTTATTTGAACCTTTGAGATGATGGGTCAAAGCATTCAACCCAACTACCTTACATGATGCCATTAGACAAGCTAGGGACATGGAATTCACTTCATACAAGTCTAAGAGTCAATATAAAGGGAAGGATTTCAAAAAAGAGAAGGAACAAAAACCAATCAAAAATGACACTGACCAACAAAACGTCGTTGACCAACAAAAAGACACATTCAAAAAGTTAGATCCAAACACCCTTCATTAACTCTGAAATAAGGGGTTATGTTTTACTTGCAAATCATGGACTCTTGGGCATAAATGTGAGTTTAAGGGTAAGTTACAACTAATAGAATATCATTCAGATGATGAAAATAATTCTAAAAATTATGATTACCAATCATAAAATCAGGACAGTGAGTATGAACATGCCTTAGAAGACCAAGAGACCACCTAGGATCAAGCAGGGAAGGACAATAACACTCTAGCTCATCTTCATAGTATTCAAGGAGCCCAATATTTGAGAATACAGAGTGTTCTTAAGGGGCGACATGTGGTAATGTTGATTTATACAGGTGCCACACACAAATTCATCGATGAGGGATTAGTAGCCATAAGGGGATTAGAGACAGTTGAAGTGGATTAGTTCAAATTAATTATTTTCTATGGTTTCTCTATTACCTGCACTAGGAAGGTACCATAGTTACATATTACTCTGAAAAACTATGAGGTATGTGATGGTTTCTTTGTGGTCAACACAAAGAGTTTGGATGTAGTGTTGGGTATTTAGTGGTTGCAGATAGTGGGTGAAGTTACCTTCAACTTCATAAAAATGGAGTTGAAGTTTGAGGTGAATGGTCGATAGGTGGTGTTACGAGGAATTTCAACAGGAGAACCTCATGTTGTCTCTTTCAAACTTATAGAGAGGATTAGGAGGTATAATCAAATAAAGTGAGCAACCCACTGTGTTATTTTACCCACACTTACAAAAGAGGAGCACAAGATATATCATCCGAACATCCAAGCAATACTCAATAAATACAATAAGATATTTAGTAATATACCACCAGGGCAACCACCAAACAGGGATACAGAGCACATTATTAAGCTTGAGGAATGTAATTACCACTCCTTATCGACATCCAAAATGTCATAATACTGAGATAGAGAGAGCAATTAAGGGATTATTAAGATGGGACACATACGACCAAGTAAAAGCCCATTTGCATCATCTATTGTTTTGGTAAAAAATAAGTATGGGTCAATGCGTATGTTTATTGATTATCGGGATCTCAATAAAAATACTATCAAAAATCAATACACAATTCCCCAAATGGATGAATTGATTGATGAGTTATACGATGTCATATACTTCACCAAAATAGACCTAAGATCTAGATACCATAAAATAAGGATGCGAGAATCAGATGTAGAAAATATAGCTTTCTGGTGTCATTATGGCCATTTTTAGTTTTTAGTCATGCCCTTTGGGTTGACTAATGCCCTAGAAACATTTCAATCTTTAATGAATAAGGTTTTTAACAGGCAACTCCGAAAGACAGTGTTAGTCTTCTTTGATGATATTTTGACCTACAGTAGATCATGGGAAGAGCACATGGTACACCTTGAAGAGGTGCTTAGTATTCTAAATTCAAATTCTCTTTATGCTAAAGAGAATAAATGTGAATTTGGGATGACCAAATTACTGTATCTAGGTCATATCATCAGTGCACAGGGAGTTAGAGTAGACCCAGAGAAAATTTGGTTAATCATTGAATGGCCAACACCCATAAACCTAACACAACTCAGGGGATTCTTCTATTTGTGTGGATTTTATGACAGGTTTGTCAAAGCTTTTTCATAGTTGGTGGCACCTTTGACAAATTTAAAAAATAAGGGAGCATTGCAATGGTCAGAAAGGGCACACCAAGAATTTGATAGGTTTAAGCAGGTTATGAGCAGCTGTCCAGTTTTGGCTTTACCTGATTTCACCTAACCATTTGAGGTGGAGTGTGATGCATCAGGAAAGGGCATTGGAGCAGTGTTGATGTAGAATAAGCATCCAATAGCCTTCGAGAGTAGGAAATTTAGGAGAGGAGAGACGAGTTATTCCGTGTATGACCGTGAGATGCTAGCCATTATGCATGAGGTGGCAAAATTCAGGGAATATTTGGTGGGTAGGAAATTTACTGTAAAAACTGACCATAAAAACCTTAGATATTTCATGAAACAAAAGGATTTGAATGATATGCAGATGAAATGGGTCAATATAATATAAGCTTATGACTTTGAAATTGAATATGTCAAAGGAAAGAAGAACATAGTAGTAGATGCATTGTCTATATGCCCAAACTTATATTCATTGACAGAGATTTCAGAAGATTAGAGGCCTAAGCTTATGACATACTATGCCAAAGATGAGTTTGCTCGCAAAGTATTAGATAGTACACAGGATGACGATAGATACAATTTCAGGGATGATATGATTTATTACAAAGGAAGAATTTGGATTTCTACATATTCCAAATTCAAGAGGCAAATATTCAGGCTTTTACATCATGCACCAATGATTGGTCACCCTAGCTACTACAAGACTTAAAAGCTTATCTGTGAGAGGTTTTATTGGAGAGGACTCAAGGATGAGGTTCTGCAGTACATTCGAGAGTGTTATGTGTGCCAACAGAACAAGCATGAGTATACTTTTCTAGTAATGTTACTACAACCACTTCTCATTCCTTCACAAAAATGGGAAAGTATATCTATGGATTTTATTACAAGACTTCCCAAGGCATAGGGAAATGATTATTTATTTGTGGTGGTATATAGACTTACCAAGTTTACCCATTTCTTTGCTATCACCATAGGATTTTCAGCAGCACAAGTGGCTAAACTCTTTTTCAGGGAAGTTTTCAGATTGCATGGCCTACCTAAGTCCATAGTCAGTGATAGAGATAGTAGGTTTATGAGTCTCTTTTGGTAGGAGTTGTTTTAATTGTGTGGGACAAAGTTGACACCCAACACAAGTTGTCATCCTCAAACAAATGATCAAACCAAAATTGTCAACAAATGAATAGAAAGATATTTGAGGAATTATGCATCAGGGTAACAAAATATATGGGTTAGGTGGGTACATTTGAGTGAGTACTACTATAATTCATCCTATCACATGTCAATAAAATATCCCCATTCATGGCCTTGTATGGGTATGAAGCTTCTAGTTTCATGGATTTGTTTTTAGGTGACATTCGGGTTTCTAGAGCCAAAGATCTTCTATAGGAGACACAAGATATCATGTGTTCATTGCAAGAGAACATTAGAAAGGCACATCTGCAACAAAAAAAATATGCTAATCAAAAGAGAATTTAATGCACATTTGAGGTAGGATATATGGTCTATATGAGACTATAGCCATTCAGATATTCATCACTAAAGAGGAGTGGAGATCAGAAGCTCAAACCCTAGTTCTATGGTCCATTTTGAGTCTCTCGATAGTGGATGAGGTAGGTTATGAGCTGGAGCTACTAGAGAGTAGCAGGATACACAATGTGTTCCATGTATCATGCCTCAAGAATGCATTAGGACACAATGCCACACCCTCAATAGATTTACCACCTCTAGATGAAGAAGATAAGTTGGTACTAATTCTAGAGGTAATGATTGACCAGTGTGAACCTACCCTCAGGAGGAG
Organism: Wollemia nobilis; assembly: GCA_028583015.1. Lineage (NCBI taxonomy): Eukaryota > Viridiplantae > Streptophyta > Pinopsida > Araucariales > Araucariaceae > Wollemia > Wollemia nobilis. Next base: position 8,672,454 of record JAQPPZ010016348.1, read on the forward strand.
AACCATTAAGGAATATTTAATCAAGTGGAAATATTTACTTGAGGAAGATACCACATGGGAGGGAGAGTCAATACTGCAGACTCCGGGTTTCCAATTGCTTGGGGACAAGCATTTTCATGAAGGGGAGACTGTAATGTCCTCTTCTCAATAGTAGGAGAAATAAGGACATGTTAGTCTAGTCGTGGGGGTCTCCTAGGCTAAATAGAATGGCGTGGGACTAAATTTGGTGAAGATCTCACTATTTTAATCCATGGTAAAGATTTAGTTTTGGTTCAGGAGGTCAATTTTACCTTGACACAAGATATTTTACCAATTATAGGGCTTAATTCTATCAACTACAAGTGTTGACCAAGGTAGATGGTCGCTAGGAAAGGGGAACATGTTATAATGATGAATTATAATGTTAAGTTATAACTTAAAGTTATAACTTAAAAGGTAAAAAGTGACTCGACTAGGACATGGGGGTGGGCGTGGCCCCTTTACATGTATTAAAAGACATCATTTGAATTTTAAAAACCCAAGGCAAATCTTGCACCCAAACCCTAATTCGGCCCTCACCTTATATTTTCACATTGGGTCTCATTTTGCATATGGATATTTTGTGTTTTTTGGGAAGAATTGTAAAGATTTTTGTCAGAGAATCTATAGGGCTTGTTGGGAGTGGATTTCTCAACAAGATTATCAGTTCAGATGTGTGAGACCATCTCTAGCTGATCAGGGATTGAATTTCTCATCACATAGAGATTCTTTGAGCTTAATAGAGGTAGACAAGGGTTTGCCAAAATTTGAATTCATCTGGGTTTATGAAATGTCCATCTAGGTTATATTGTTTTGGCTATACTTCATCTGGATCAATGCCCTTTTAATTGATTTTGGAGTGATAGATGCAATACTGGAGCAGGTCGTATAGCATATGGGCACCTAGGAAATCATGTCATTTGCTCATAGTAGGGAAATATCCCTTCGAATCATTTTGGGAAATTTACCAATCTCTTCGGATCACCAATAGATAATTTTAGTAGTATTTTAAAGGTATTTAGAGTGAGGAACAAATTTCAATGTAAGGTCGAACCCTTCAATAGGTGTACATCTTACTTGTAGTGACCTCGGGGTGCGTGCGATAATTAATTGGGCTTGGATTCACATTTTTGAAGGTTAAATTTTGGGTGGCTTCATTGGTAGAGACAACTGCACTTTACGAGGAAGAAATCAGAGTTTCAATAATCGAGTTACGAGCAAATAAACATTTTAGCTGTGTAATCTCTAGAAATACAGACTTGTACTTTCAAGTCAGAAAATTAAATAAATAAATCTCCTTATTACAAATTTATCATTTGTTCAAATGTTTGTTTCCTTATTGCATTATGAATGAAATTCAAGTCAATGTCTCGAACTAAATAAGAAAAACCAATCATTTCATTGTAAAAATAAACAAGCACAAACCAAAATAACTCAGAACCAACAAGTGGGAGTGTTCATTATAGTTCCAAATTTTGAAAGTTTAGCTTCAATTTTCCATGTTTTGCCTCAATGCAAATGTTGTAATGCTTCAAAATATCGTATTCGCATGTTTTGAGTTTTGTGACATGGCTAAACAATTTTGAGATGTCTACTATACTTTTTTATTCCCCTCCTCTAGATATTAGAAGCTTTCTCTGCTTGATTTTTCCAATCGAATCCAATCTCTGGAATGTTTGTAGACTCATTTTTCTCAAGCATATTTGGAAGTTTAGATGTAGAAATGTGTTTACTGGTTCCACTCCTCCATGGGTATAGTTTTAGCAGATTTGACCTTTGATCTTTTGTTACATTTGAAACACATTCATTCCCATGTTCATGGATCTTCCAACACACTTGAGATTTTATGAACAAACTTCATTAACTTTTCCACATGATCTGAGATATTTAAAAAGACCCAACAAGAAACAAAAAAGAAGGCAGTAAATATTGATAAACTAGTTTAAAAACTCATTATTTCTATTTTTTCCTTAAAGACTTCAAAAGATATAATGAAAGTCATGTCGAAAACTTCACCACATAACATACACTCTTCCATAAACAAGTGATGATATTTAACATATTGTAGTAGAAAATAGTTATAGTCTCTATATTACTATTAACTTCTATTTTATGTGTAAGCTATAAATACTTTACTCTTATTTATTTATTTAATAAATGATACTAACACCGTATTATTGTTATAATGTTCATATATGGTGAGTGTGTGTATAACATAAAAAATAATTGTGTATTCAGGCCCTGGAAGGTGGGGTGGGAGAACATGTCTCTGCCAATCATGCACAGCAAATCCAAGTCGCCCAAGAGCCGAGCGACGCGTCGGAGACGAGCGGAGTTGGATCTTGCTGTGTTGGCCGTGGTAGTGTTTCTGATAATGCTGGTCTTGATCGTTTCCAAAGTTTGTGGAGTTCGGCTGCGGCCACGCGGCGGTGGCGGCGCCCGCGAAGATGGCCGCAGCGATGGCACTTCCCCTTCTTCTTTGGAGGGGACATCGGAAGTGGAGGAGGGCGCCACTTTGGAGGGGACATCGGAAGCGGTGGAGGGCTCCGTATGACCGCGGAGAACGACGTGGGCAAGGCGGCGGCACAGGGAGAGTGACTGTCTGCATATGTGTAAGTCCTGTATATACCGATTACATCATAGCAATCAATTTTATCTTTAAAAATATAATATGTTAGATATGTACAGAGCAACATAAGATAAGATTATGAGGAATATTGTCTAATAGAAGATGTTTGTCTTTTTCAAGACCAGTGCTTTCCTCACCACTCGTCAAATCACCAAAGAGAATATAGGGTAATCAATGAGAGTTATTTGCCATACTTTATGGCAGTATGGCAATGAATGGCCCGGTGTTGTTAAAGCAAAATGAAGTTGCGTTTAAGCGAGGTACTGTGCTACGACCGTTATGATGAGTTTCCAGACCCCTCTCTGGCTACTGGGAGCGCGATACCAAAAACAAAGTGAGTCTAATAAAAGTATTAGACTTCTAAAACTGCAATTGTTGACGAATTGTATGTGAATTTGCTCATGGATGGGTGGAATAAGCGCATAGAAGTCCTGCCATTTTGGAAATTAGTAATTGTGTATGAAGAATTGAAATGAATCGTTATCTTATGCTATTCCTGGCCTGTTTTCCAAAATTATTTGCAATTTTTTTTTTTTAACAAGTTCACACCTTGGTCACCGTTTGAATCTTAATTTTTTAAAGAGTTAAAAACTCAAAATCATTATTCTTTTCTAGGGTATTTTTAATATTATTGGTGTTGGTTTTTTTAACATTATTGGTGTTGGTTTTTTTAACATTATTGGTGTTGTCATTATAAATCTTAAAGATATTTTAAGATTATTAATGTTGCCATTATAAATCTTAATCATTTTGAAAATATTTAACAGAGACATTCAACAGACCTATCTTATACTAATAATTCGAACCTTGAATGGCTAAAAAAAATCAACCCAAACCATTATTATATCCCCAAAATAACTATATTAAACCATTTTGAAAATATTTAACGGAGACATTCAACAGACCTATCTTATACTAATAATTCGAACCTTGAATGGCTAAAAAAAATCAACCCAAACCATTATTATATCCCCAAAATAACTATATTAAACCTATTGAAGAAAAATGTTAAAAAGGATAAATATTTTAAAGAATATAAAATAAATATGCAATGGAGGTTCTCCGTATACTTCACCTTAATTTAATAAAAAAAAAAAAAAACACATTCAACTTTTAAGTTAAAGTTATAATAAAATTCTTATTTGCAAGGACAAAATACTTTTACTTGCACTTATTATTAAATCAAATATTAAAGATTAAGTAATTTTTATTTTTATTTTTTATATATTTATATATCTTAAATAATCTAGTTTTTAATGTTTATAAGTTTTAATTAAAAAAAATATTTATTTAATTATATTATAAATTTATTGGATGAAAAAGTTATTATATTAATAAAATAATGTTTAATCATACAAAAAAGGCGGGTGAGATTAGCATACTTCGTAAACCAACACACTAACCATCGTGGTTAGGACTACACAAGATTGTTAGAAAAAATCCATAAAAATATAGATAACAACCGTCAAAACAATGTCAAATATCCATTCAAAAAGAAAGGAGTCGAGAAATCATTATCAAGTGGAAGGCCTGAATTTTTCCCCCATAAGGCCATAAGTCCATCCAATGATTGAAGAAGTTGGAGCGCCCTAGCCATTAGCAATAGTACCAATAACAATACAAGTCTGTGCATTTGGTACAATTTCACCCCAACCATGGACATCATCTTCCTCAGGAGGAAAAACATCCTAACAAGAGGTCGAGCAAGATGAGCTTCCAACATAAGATTCTCCATATTTGCGCTGTAGGGGGGTTGGGACCAGTGCCTGGTAACAGAGGGCTGTGGCCGATGACGGGTCTTGTTGTGGTGTTTCCACAACGTACCTTAAAATTGGGGACCCACCTTTAATTTTTGGTCTTCAATAGTTTTGGTTGTTTTGGAGTAGTTATTTCGATGTTCAAAATTCATGTGTGGCTTGTATCTTTGGGTTCTTTTGTTTTCGTTAAAGTAATGGGTTTTATCAATTAATTTGATTTTGAGGTTAGTTTTAAAAGGTTTACCTCTATTTTGAACTTCAATGGTTGAAACTTTTGAAACTAATATAAATTATTATATATAAAAGTTTTAAATAAAAAATTAATAAAAATAATATATATATACATGAATGAAAAACTAATAAAACAATAATAAAAAGCATATATATATATATATATTCAATTTATTTGAGTGTATTTAAAGTAGATTCTTACTTGAAGCAAGGTCATATTAAAAATTCTTTGTGCTTTTATTAATAAATATTATCATTATGCATGAGTGTATGGATATCATAAAAGGGAAGCAATGCGAACAAACGATATGGACAACGATGGGCATATTGATGTCAGTTAGGCAACAACACCTTGGGGTTCTACGGAATCCAAATATAGTTGTCACGTTTGTATTCCATTGCTGCCCGAGGAGTGAAGTGAATAGGAACACCTCGCATTGAAAGTCTATCGTGGGATGAATAGGAGGCATGGATTTATGCACAGGCCCACATGGGTGTAGAATTCCTCGATGGCGGTTACACATCATGCTATGTTCGAAGTTGGTAATGATTGGGTTGTTTCATGCCACTACAACCACAATAAATTATATCCTTAAAGTCCATCCATTACATGTGTAGGGGGACAACGTTTAGGTATCGCATGCGAATTTAAATGGGTTCCTCTAAGTTTGATGAAATATAATAATTTATTATGGAAAAGGGAAAATGTTACAAAGGGGAGATGAAATGAAAAGCTTTATGAAGCCAAAATAGGTCAAACGAAAAGACGTGAGAGGACAATGAAAACGAAATGCAGAGAAAGAAGGAGAAATGAAAGGACCGGATGTAAAACTTTAAAACCATAATTTTTTTCAAAAAATGGGCTGGTTCTTTTTGGAAGGCTAGATGTTGCTGGAATGGAGATGCAAACAAAAATTGTTTGGTTTGTTTTAATGCAAATTTTTGTAGGATTTCTGCACCTTGTGAGTAAAATAAGAGGAGAATCATTTCTTAATATTTTGGGTTTAATGTTCATTTTTTTTTTCTCTATTTTTAGATTTATAGGCAATGTTTAATACATTTTATGATTGCATTGTTGAATATCTAAAAATAGAGAAGTCATTTTGTTCCTTAGAAGCTTGCATCTAACTTATTTTGGGATGTGCAAATGCAGTTCCGGTTAGGTTGGGTTATGTTCAGAAACTCTCATATCTTGGGTTTTGCATGATAGGGTAGCAGGAAACTCGTATCAGTTTATTTTTTGGATTTTCTACATTTTATTTCTATTTTCAAATTTATTTTCATTTTCTAACCTTTTATTTTACGGATTTTTCAAATATTTGAGGATTAAAATAAAAATAAAAATAAATTAAAATGACAAAAATAAATACATGGGTGTGAAGAATGAGCTTCAACCTTTCATCCAAAACAAATTTGAACTCATTCCGAAGCCATTTCGATTTTATAAAAATTGTTGAAAATCATTGTTTTATGAGGTTTTTATAATTTCGGAAATTCACATTATTTCATGTTTTGGAGGTAAATCAGATTTTTAAACTTTGCATTTCCATTCATAAGCAATAGATGACCTTCCCTTTATGAAAATTTCAATTTCATCAAAGGGAGGTAATTTAAATGGCATTCCATAGGCCATATTTTTTTTTTAAGCAATAAATTTGTTTCTCTTTATGAAAATTCTGATTTCATCAAAGAGAGGAAATTTATCATTATATCAAATGCTAGTGTTTTAAAGCATTAAATTATTTCTTATTTATGAAATTTATGATTTCATTAAAAATGAATAATTTATAATGACATTTTAAGGCCATCTTTTTTAAAGCAATAAATTGTTGTCTCTTTATGAAAATTATTTTCATCAAAGAGTGATAATTTATTAACTATATCAAAGGCTATATTTATCTTCATGATAGAAGATACATTTAATAAATCTATTTATCACTTCATATTCACATTCATAGATAGATTTTAATCTTCATTTTCATGTTCAAAGTAAGGTTTAATGCAAGATAAAAACTTGTTTAAAATCTACTTAATAAAAAAAAGATAAAATCTATCTAAAATCATTCAAGATAAAAGGAATTAAGGCTTTAAATCATAATCATATGAGGGCCAATTCACATTTACATTTCTTTAAGTTTCATAAACAATCATTAGTATGGCATAATAAAATACACCAAATTGACCTCTTGTTAACAGTTACTTGCAAATCACTAAGGTATTCCTAGCACTAATTTAATATATCTTCACAGGATTATAAACACACGTGCAAATCTTATATAGCGAAACCTTGAAGAAGTGTTTGTTTTAACTTATTTGCAAGAGAGGGTTTTGTGATAAAAATCCTAAGGGTGGGTGTGGTTTTGCAATTGGGTAAAATTAACACTCAACATTTTGACGCTAGAGGGAGGGCATGAAGTGGTTTATTTTATTATGATTCTAAATGCTTTATATTGTTCATGTTACTTGAAATATTTATTCAAAGACATTGGTCTTGACTAACAAGGTTTTGTTCTCTTATGATCATTTTCATTGATTCTAACATTCTCTATTTGATGATGTGTTAATACTAACCTTTTTGCAAATTTGAGAATGTTATTTAATGTCATGGTTTAATTGATGCATATATTTTGGATGATGCTAACATGATGATTCATATGTTAAATATTTGAGATTTGTTAGTCATTTCATGCTTCTTTGCAAGATATTTTTATTTGACTAACAAAATTGGTTTTGAAGTTATTCTTTGAGTTTCACTAATGGTGATATTTGATGAAATAAGAGCATGAATGGTATCTCTATTAGATGACTATTATAGTTATTTAAACATACCTGGAATACCCCATCAAATTCCTAAAATTGTTTTGGAGTTTCCACCATAATTTAGTCAAAATGAGGCATTATGATACATACATAGATTGTATATCTACAAGATCATGTTATGTCACTAGCAAATTTTCCATGAGGATGTTGCTTGTAGGTTATTCTCTTACATATTGGATGACATAGCAATGAGTTGGTATGCCCAATTACCTTTGGGGGTTAGGAATTATTGGGCTCAACTAGAAGCAACATTTCTTGACCATTTTGGAAATCAAGATGACCTAGTTGTGTTAAAAAATTAGTTTACCTATATCTGTAAAGAACCTAATGAATCCATGAGTCAATTCAATGATAGGTTCCATGGATTGTATACTGAAGTTGTGGAACATTACGATATAACAAAAGAGGAATCCTTTCAAATTTACCTGGGATGCATATACCCCATGATATCCAAGATGCTAAGAGAATTTCTTGAAGATTTATCCTTGCCTAAGGCCTAAAATAAGGCAATTCTATTGGAAATATGGTGGATTATGATGGATGTTAATGGTTTTTTGGGTAAGCTATCACTGCATAACCCTAAGGTTAAAAATATAATAATACCCATGATCCAAGTTGAGGCACAAACCTCCCCCATGGGAAATTATTTTTTAAGAGTTATTGATGCCAACATACGCCAACCATATAATATATCACCCTCCACTCCAATGATGCCTAAGGTGAATGATCAAGGGGATGAATTTGAATGTCCAAATTTTATAACCACCTTAGATTCCATCCAAGAGGAGGTGCAAGTTGCCAAGCCAATATCCACCAATGATGATTGTGTAGAGATGGGTCCATCTCTAGAAATACATGAGTATTTAGATAATGGAGGTGTTGAGATATGTGATGGGAAAAAATTTGATTTGAGATATGTGATGGGAAAATACCTTCCATAGAATTGAATAAAGTGGTTGAAAGTGAATCAATAAATGAATTTGAAGACATAATAAAATTTCACCACTTGTTCTCGAAAGACACTTTGGATGAGATTATTGAAACTGATGGTCAAGAAAATCCACACCTTCCAAATTATGATAAAATCGAATCATGGGTTACAAATGGGGACAATGATCTTGCATGCTTGAATACAAATAATAACCCTCTCTTGGAAATAATTGAACCATATCAGGAAGGTGAGGGTGAATTTGATGAGAAACACGTTGATGAATTGAAATATGTTGAAGAAGTAGTTGAGCATCACCACTTGATTTTGGAAGATGATTACTATGATTCTTGGAAGAAGTGGGAAGAATACACTCACTCCAAATATTCTAATGAAACTTTTGTGTCAATTGATATGCAGGATAATACAATTACTTTTTCACAAAATATTACTTGTAATGGTTAGCTCTAGTTGGGTGCAATCGTAGATTGGAAAAATGATAGTTGATGACATTTTATAGAGAGAATAGATGGGGTTGACACATGGTAACATTGTATTGGACATGCAGTGTGACTAACTAAACGTATGACGCATTGTAGCCAGTCAATGAGAAAACATTTTCAAATCTAGACCTTTATCTACATCCAAACCATATTCTATATGAGACCCTGATCTTTGATCTTATTTTGCATCAGGTTCAAGATCAAACCAAATTTTGCATCAGGTTTGATACTAGACCTTATTTTACATGAGGTTTGATATTGGACCATATTCTACATATGATCTAATACTTTACCATAATCTACATTTGGTCCTATACCACACCATATTCTACACTTGGTCTGATACCAAACCTTATTATGTATGAGGTCTGATATCAAACCATATTATGCATCTAATCCAATATCATACCACAATATACATTCAGTTCAATACCAAATCATATTTTGCATCCGATTCTGATGTTAGATCAAATTTTGCATCAGGTTCGATATCGAAATGTATTCTACATCAAGCTAGACCATAATATGCATCTAGTTTGATACCAAACCTATTGCAAGTGTGAAGAGGGTTTAGGCCCAAAAATATCTAGATCTTTCTAGGCTCAGTGTGAACACATTCCCAAATTTATCGGCACCATGTCGACAAGTTTTTTAAAAATCCCTCCCTATATTCTCTCCTTCTCTCTCACCTATTTTTTCCTCCCTATTCTTCCGCCACCTTATTCCTCCGTATTCTCCGCTCCTCATCCCTCCACCTCTTCCCTATCCCCTTATCCCTCCATGCCTCTCCTTCTCCCTTATCTCTCCGCCTTTTCCTCCACTCCTTTCCTTCTTCCTCCTTCTTCCCTATAAATACCTACTAAGGCGTGAGTATTGTAAGTTGTTTTGAATTAATTAATATTATTTTTATTTTATTTTATTGCCATTATTTTGCGCCGGAGGGGGGGGGGGGGGGGGGGGGGGCGGGAGGAGGGGCAGAAAAAGGGGGGGGAGGGGGGGGGGGGGGTGGGGGACGAGAGGACACACGACGGAGGGGGGGGGGGGGGGGGGCGAGGGGGAGGTGGCAGCCAATAGGACCTGGGCATGAATCTCAAGGTGTTAGGTGGTAGACACGTGGTGGGCACTGAGTTGGAGCGCTGACATGGTGGCACGCAAACGGAGGCAGGTGGCTGAGGAGGCTGCTGACGTGGACCACAAGTGGCAGACATGTGGCAGAGCGTTGACGAACGCGTGGCGAGATAAGCTGGCAAAGAAGGTGTTGATGTGGTGATGTGTTGACATGGCGACGTGTTGGCATGGCGTTCGCGTTAATAAATCCCACTACGCCCATCCCACAACGCATGTGGGATAAAAGAGGTTTTATTTTTATTTTTTAAAATTTTAGACGCGACGAGACTAATAAAATTAGCTTGACCTTAGTTCTCATCCAGCACGTAGCGCAGTTGGTAAAGGAGGAAGGCTTGCTTGGCGGAGGTGCTGGGTTCGATTCACGCCGAGGAAAAGTTGAAGAATTTTTTTTTTTGTTTTTGTGCATGCTGGGAGGAAAATATAAGGCACGAGGTGCCTTGAGCTTTCAACGACGCCGCGTGGTGTAGCGGCTAAGCTCTTCTATTGCAAAGCGGCAGGTTGGGGGATCGATTCCCCTCCGCTCCAAAAAATAATTTTTTTGTTTAAGAAAAAGGTTTGAAAATGTTTTAAAGTTTTTAATTTTTTTTATTAAAGTTTTTAAATTAATTTAATAGTTTTAAATTTATATTTTTAATTATTTTTAAATAAAAGTTTGTTTAAAAAATAATTAAAGATATAAAAAATTATTAATTTTTTTTTATAAAGACTTTATAAAAAAAAATATTGAAAACCTTTAAAAAAAAAATTGGAAAGGGAAATTGAAAAGTTTTTTTTGAAGATCAAAATTTCTTGAGCACCTGAAAATTTCTCAGCTAAATTTTTGCCATGATGAGTAGATGATCCGGTCAACCGGATGTTACCATGCCCTATGCTCTCTATTGAGGAGAGAATATGTTGAGTCTTTTGATGAGAGGGTCCGGCGAGATGGAATACAAACTGTATTCAGTCAACTACAAAATTCAGTGATAGCTCACCAGAGGAAGCCCGATTCTGGATACGAGGCTGACTCAGAGGACAATATTTTTGGACAACGAGTGGAGGAGTCCAATTCAATTGCATTTGAACCTGAGGAACAATCCAGTGAGAGTTATACCCCACGCTCTCCAGATCCTGAGCCAGCAGAACCTAAGCCAGCATAGCTGAGCCAGCACAAGTTGAGCTAGAAGCAGCTCCTAAAATTGTCGTCATCAATGATGATGAGGATTCCATTGCAAACAATTTTGGGCCTCCAGTACTGGGCAATCCACAAGAAGAAGAACAAGAAATCAGTGAGAGAATTAAGAAATCTAGATTTGATTTGAATTTGTAATTGCTTTGTACTTCCTATTTTTTGTCAAATCAAAGTTTGCTTTCAAGTAGTAGAAATGGCTTCAAATTCGAATCTCCCAATTCCTGAATTTAATGGTAGTGATTATGAATACTGGTCAATAAAGATGAAAACTATGTTGATTGGTAAAGGTTTATGGGAGATAGTTGAAGAGGGTTACACAGAACCCTCTACTACTGACTGGTCTACTTTAAGTGCTACCGATAGAAAAGCCAAGAAAGAAGCCCAGAAAAACAATTCCTTTGCCCTGTACCATTTACAAGCAGCCCTAGATAAAAGTATATTTCCTAGAATAGCATCTTGTATAACAGCTCAAGATGCTTGGAAGGCTTTAAAGGAAAGTTTTCAAGGGAGTGATCAAGTGAAGCAGGTCAGGCTTCAAACTCTGAAAAGAGATTTTGAAAATCTCATAATGCAGGAGAATGAGAAAGTAGGAGACTACTGCGTGCGAGTCAAAGCCATGGTAGATAAAATGGTCACTCTAGGTGAAGAGGTTAAACCAGAGGTTGTAGTGAAGAAAGTGTTGTGAACACTTCTTCCTAAGTGGAATCATGTAGCAATCATTATTGAAGAGTCAAAATATTTGACTACACTTTCCTTTGATGCACTGATTGGTTCTCTTCTTTCACATGAAGAGAGATTGCAGGAATCTCCTTCCACTAGCCACAGAGGTGATGACAAAGCCTTCGCTTCACAAGAAGGAAAAGGACAAGGTAGAGGTCATGGCAGAGGTCAACACAGAGGTAGAGGTAGGAATAGTCCACGAGGTGGAACTCCTAATAGAGGAGGATCTTCAAACAGAGGTGGAGGTCAGAATAGAGGTGGACAACAGAACAGAGGGAAGCATCTAGGACGAGGAAAAGGAAGTGACAAGTCAAAACAAGTTTGCTACAATTGTGGTAAACTTGGCCACTTCACTCGTGACTGCTGGTCGAAATCCTCTCAAGGGAGAAGCAGTCAGAGCAGTCAGTATGGCAATTTTGGAGAAGAGGAAGGGACCTCAAATCTCTTTCTCTCATATGGCAAGTCAGATCAGAACTTGAATGACACCTGGATCTTGGACACTGGGTGTTCAAATCATATGAGTGGCAAAGAAGAACTCTTTGCTACTCTGGATTCTTCCTACAAATCTAGCATCAAGTTGGGGGATGACAAGTCATTGGCGGTTGAAGGCATTGGAGCCATGGAGGTTCCAACAAAAGAGGGCGTTAAACAGGTAAATGATATTTATTACACCCCTCATCTCCAACATAATCTTTTGAGTGTTGGTCAAATATTGGAGAAAAACTATAAGTTGCTATTTGATGAGGGTAAATGTACCATTTTTGATAAAGGTAATAGTGATAGAATCATTACTCAAGTGCCAATGACAAAGAACAGGTTATTTCCTTTAAATTTTGGCCAGCCAGGAGGAGATCAATTGGTAAATGTTGCTATTGCAAATCCAAGTGTGTTGTGGCACTTGAGATACGGTCATTTGAATTCAGCCAGTTTGAAGATGTTAACTTCTCAAGCGATGGTGACCGGACTTCCTAAAGTTCAGGACAATAAGGAAGTCTGTGAAGGTTGTGCCTTGGGCAAGCACGCTAGAACCAAATTTCCTCATGGGCAAGCATGGCGGGCCAGTTATCCACTCCAACTAGTGCATTCGGACATCTGTGGTCCAATGCAGACCAAGAGCATTGGTAACAACTCTTACTTTCTTCTTTTCATTGATGATTTTTCAAGAATGTGCTGGATATATTTTTTGAAGCATAAAGATGAAGCATTTGATTGCTTCATAGATTTTAAAGCAAGAGTTGAAAATGAGAGTGGATATTCTGTTAAGTGTCTCAGATCAGATAAAGGAGGAGAATACTCCTCTAATGAATTTTTGAATTTTTGTAAAGAACATGGAATAAAGAGGCAGTTCACTACTGCCTATACTCCACAGCAGAATGGTGTGGCTGAAAGAAAGAACCGCACCATTGTAGAGATGGCAAGATCTATGCTTCAAACGAAGCATTTGAGCAATATGTATTGGGCAGATGCAGCCAGGACCAATGTGTATATTTTGAATAGGAGCCCTACTTCAAGTTTGAAAGGGAAAACTCCTTACCAAGCATGGTATGGTAAGAAACCGAATGTCAAGCATTTTAGAGTATTTGGTTCACTGGCTTACTCACACATTCCTGATGAACAGAGAAAGAAGCTCGATCCTAAGAGTCAAGCATGCATTTTTGTGGGGTACTATGAGAACACAAAAGCTTACAGACTTTACAATCCTAGGACTCGTAAGATAATACTTTCCAGGGATGTGATTTTTGATGAAGGGGGAGAATGGGGACATCCCCAAATTTATAGTGATGTTGAATCTCATGATGCAGGTTCTTCACAAATTCAACAGGTGCCACAGAAAAGCAAGAAGTCTCCTCCTCCAAGCCCAAGCAGACATTCGACTTCTAGTTCATCATCATCTTCACCAAGTCCTTCTCCACAAAGGTCAGTTAGTTCCTCACCAATGGATATTGATTCTCCATCTAGAGGTAAGAGAACTCTCCAACATCATCCATCTTATCAGATGTTGGATACAAATTTTCAAAGATGATATACTAGAAGTCAAGCAAGTGAAATGGGTTCAGTTTTGCAAAGACTTGAAAATATGCATTTGTATGGAGATGATGACTCCCAAGAACCTCAGGGAGATGTAGTTAACTATGCCTTGTTAACTAGTGCACAACTTGAACCTTCTAGTTATGAGAAGGCATGTACTCAAAAAATTTGGCAAGATGCCATGAAAGAGGAGATAACCTCTATAAAAAACAACGATACTTGGGAGCTGGCAGAGCTTCCTTAAGGAAAGAAGTGTGTTGGATGTAAATGGGTCTTCAAGACCAAATTCAATGTTGATGGAAGTATTGAAAGGCACAAAGAAATATTGGTTGCAAAAGGATTTACACAGAAGTATGGTATTGATTATGAAGAGACATTTGCTCCTGTAGCCCGACAGGAGACCATCATAACAGTTCTTGCTTTAGCTGCTCACAAGGGTTGGAAAGTCCAACACATGGATGTGAAAAGTGCCTTTCTCAATGGGTACTTAATAGAGGAAGTGTATGTTGAGCAACCTCAAGGATTTCAAGAACAAGGTAAGGAGCACCTTGTTTACAGACTAAAAAAGGCACTCTATGGCCTCAAGCAGGCACCACGAGCTTGGTACTCACGCATTGATGGGTACTTCAAAGATTTTGGGTTCACCAAAAGCAAAAATGAACCCACACTTTACTACCTGAAGCAAGGTAACGACATCCTCATAGTTTGCTTGTATGTGGATGATCTCATATTCATGGGTAGTAATAGAAAAGTGAATATGGAGTTCAAGCGCTCCATGATGAAGCAGTTTGAGATGAAGGATCTCGGCTTAATGCACTACTTCCTTGGATTGGAAGTTCATCAATCAGATACAAGGATCTTCATCTGTCAACATAAGTATGCTCGGGACATGATCAAGAAGTTTGCTATGGAGTATTGCAAACCAATTGCAACTCCAGTTGGACATGGGATCCAATTAAGCAAAGATGATGGAGCATCAAAAGTTGACGTGACCACTTTCAGGAGCATGGTTTGGAGTTTGATGTTTCTCGCCAACACCAGACCTGATATTCAGTATGTTGTTTCTCTTATCTCTCGATTTATGGCTAGCCCATCTGAGCTGCATTTGTAGGAAGCTAAGAGAATTCTCAGATATGTGAAGGGTACATTGGATTTTGGAATCCAGTACCATAAATGTAACACTATCAAGCTTGTAGGCTTCAGTGATAGTGATTGGGGCAGCAATATTGATGACAAAAAATCAACTTCAGGGAACTGTTTTAGTCTGGGATCGGGACTAATAACATGGAGTTCCAAAAAGCAAACTGTGGTAGCATTGTCATCTATAGAAGCTGAGTATATAGCAGTCACCTATGCTAGTACTCAAGCCTTGTGGTTAAGAAAAGTGCTAGAAGAGATTGGAGAGCAGCAAAGTGGTCCAACCAGAATCTACTGTGACAACATCAGTGCCATTCAATTGGCATACAATCCAATCCACCATAGTAGAACGAAGCATTTTGATATGAAGTACCACTTCATCCGAGACATGGTGGAGCATGAAATTGTTGAGCTTAAATTTTGTCGCACTTTGGAGAACGTTGCATATATCTTCACCAAAGCGATGGCTAAAGCTCAATTTATAAAGCTGAGAGACTATGTAGTCAGTTCTCTCAAATTTAAGGGGGAGAATGTTGCAAGTGTGAAGAGGGTTTAGGCCCAAAAATATCTAGATCTTTCTAGGCTCAGTGTGAACACATTCCCAAATTTTTCGGCACCATGTCGACAAGTTTTTTAAAAATCCCTCCCTATATTCTCTCCTTCTCTCTCGCCTATTTTTTCCTCCCTATTCTTTCGCCACCTTATTCCTCCGTATTCTCCGCTCCTCATCCCTCCACCTCTTCCCTATCCCCTTATCCCTCCATGCCTCTCCTTCTCCCTTATCTCTCCGCCTTTTCCTCCACTCCTTTCCTTCTTCCTCCTTCTTCCCTATAAATACCTACTAAGCGCTGCAGAGTATTGTAATGTTTTGAATTAATTAAATTATTTTATTTTATTTTATTTCCCATTTTCGCTCAAAACCACAATATATATCAAGCTCAATATCAAACCACATATTACATCAGTTCAAACTATATTCTACATCTAGTTTATTACTGGACCATATTATATATCAGGCCTAATATCGGACCACACACTACATCAGGTTGGACCATATTCTGCATATGGACCACATACTACATGAGATCGGATCATATTCCACATTTGGACTGATATTGGTCCATATCCTGCATCTGTATTGATATCAAACCACAATCTGCATCTGGATCGATACCCGATCACATTTTGCATCTGGTCTGAGATCGAATCATATTTTACATCCATATCGATATTGAACCACATTTTACATCTAGTTTGAGATCGGATCATGATTTGTAACCCATCCATCATTGTCGAAACTTGTTTTCCACCTAGTCTAGTCAAAAATTTGAAATTTGCTAATGTTTTATAATGTTTTTGAAAAAATAAGATGATTTGCCATGTTCTCCTTGATGAAGTTGGTCAGGATTTGCCAAGGTATTGCAATAAATTCATCATTTTTTGCAAGTACATTTTGGGTCCAACCCTTTATGCATAATCCCACTTCAACCCCCAAGTGTGTGGTGGAATGTGGATACTCCTTTCAAGAACTACTCTTCTTCCTTAGTTTATCAGCTCCTTAGTCCTATTTTCCCTAATGTTGATAAGCTTTATGATATATGACAAACTCACTCTACCTCCTATACTTGGGATTCTCATCTGAACCATATTTTGTAGTCTAACCTTGAACCCAATATTACCTTTTTTCTTTGGTCTCTTATTTATCAAGGACTTCCTATGGAAGACACTTAGTAGGGTTGGTATTCCTCATCCTAAGTGTCTAGCTTGCGGTTGTTTTGAGACTTTTAAAAATCTATTTGGGTTTTGCCCTCATGTTCAATCTACTTGGTCTTGGATTCATTCTTGGTCTTGGATTCACTCGTTGTTCAATCCCTTTCATCTTAAATTCTTCAGATAGTAGATAGTTTTTGGAGATAATAGTTGTTGACCTACTTATGTTGTTTCTCTATGGAATATCTTTTATGCTATTATTTTATTTCAACTTTGGAAATCTAGGAATATTGTTGCCCACAACAAGGCTCGATCTTCTCTAAGAGTAACTCCTTTTGCCTAGTTATGTTGTTTATTCGTCCTTTTAAGAACTGGTTTTGTTTTTGGCCTTGGGCCTCATCTTTATAATGTTGATTGTTTGGGTAGCCTTATACCCCAAACTATGATTTTTTCAATTCCCTTTTTATTATAATCTCTCTTATTTTTATTGAATATAATTATTGATTCCAATAAAAATAATAATAATTTTTTTAATACAAATACATAATAACAAATATACTTTATAAAAATTACATACTATTTTTAATGTAAATAAATTAAATAATTAAAATTTGATTTTTTAACTTAAAAACTAAACATAATTTAATTACTATAACCTAAATGGTTGAGTGGGTCTAATAAATACTAAAAATGAAGACTCAACTCAAATAATAAGTATAAGATTAAAATCTAACAGAGAATAAAATTGTATGTCATACTGGTTCATACACTTTTTGAATATTTAAAATATGTTTTTATTCATATAAATTATGGTATTTTTAAATTTTTATAATAATAAATAAAATATTTTAATAAAATAATTAGAATATGTTTACATTAAATACATAAATAGAAGGTGTTTATGTTATATGAGTTTTTATTTAATGTAAGGTTTTTATAAAGATGAGAATTACTAATATTATATAGATTGATTGGAGATGGTTTAATTACTATGGAATCTCGTTAGATCAATAATTGTTTTTGTGTTTTTTAATCATTGGATTTTAAGTTCAATGTCAAGTGGCAAGCTAATTTTACTTATGCTTAGTGATAGTTTTGCTGCTCAAATTTAGAAAGTTTTTGTTAAAGCCAAAAGTCAACTTCTTAGATGGTGGGTTCTACAGAAAAAATTTCCAAATTTTGAAAGTTTGGCTTTAATTTTCCATGTTTTGCTTCAATGCAAATTTTGTAATGCTTCAAAAGATATTATTTATTTTTTTTGGTTTTGTGACATGGCTAAACAATTTTGGGATGTCTTTTATACTTTTTTATTCCCCTCCTCTAGATCTTAAAAGCTTTTTCTACTTGGTTTTTTTCAATCGGATCCAATTTATCGAATGTTTGTAGACTCATTCTTCTCAAGCATATTTAGAAGTTTAGATGTAGAAATGTGTTTACTGGTTCCACTCCTCTATGGATATAGTTTTAGCAAATTTGACCTTTGATATTTTGTTACATTTGGAACATATTCATTTCCATTTTTAGGGAGCTTCCAACACACTTGTGATTTTTATGGACAGGCTTCATTAACTTTTTCACATGATCTGATATTTTCAAAAGTCCCAACAAGAAACAAAAGAAAAAGTAGTAAATATTGATAAACTTGTTTAGAAACTCATTATTTCTATTTTTTCCTTAAAGACTTCAAAATATATAATGGAATTCATGTCCAGAACTTCACCGCATGACACACACTCTTCCATAAACGAGTGATGATATTTAACATATTGTAGTAGAAAGTAGTTGTGGTCTCTTTATTGTTATTAACTTCTATTTTATGTGTAAGTTATAAATGCTTTACTAGTATTTATTTATTTATTTCTTTAATAGATGATACTAACACCATATTATTGTTATAATGTTCTAATTAATGATATAATATAATATTTGTTTTTACTAAAAATAAGAGAAAAATAAAAAAATAATTGACCCTCATAAATCATGTTTATTAAAACACAACTAAATTTAACCAAATATTATATACAACTTTATTCCCTAAGTTTAAAACCCAAAAATTCTACCATTAACCTACTCATGTAAAGAATTTTACTTTGAAGATAGCTTTTATAAAAGAAGGGTAAGAAAAAAATAAAATAAAAATGAAAGAAAAAGAGAAAGAGAATATCATCCTTAGAAAAAGTATGAACCTTAAGCACCAATTAAGGTGCAGCAAAGTGGGCACCACGGTGGATAAATAATGAATTGAGCTCGAGGTCTTTGTCTTTAATTATCGTAAGCTTTCGGCCGTGACAACCACGTGGCCTATCCACGTAGGAGATAGAAAAGAAAAAGAGGAAGCTTTCATTATTTCTTTACTGAAACGACATGCACACTCTATATTTAAATATGGAGACCCGCCCACTATCCCATCCTAACATTCAAGGGGGAGGCCTGGTGTCTCTTGTGGTTTCATATATGGTGAGTGTGTGTATAACATAAAAAATAATAGTGAATTCAGGCCCTAGAAAGTGGGGTGGGAGAACGTGTCTCTGTCGATAACTGCACAGAAAACCCCGGTCACCCATGAAGGGAATGAGGCGTTGGAGACGAGAGAGCCGATCGGGAATGCTTATTGTGTTGGCCGTGGTGGTGTTTCTAGTATTTATGGGAATGTTGGGCTGGATCATTTCCAAAGTTTGTGGAGTTCAATTGCGGCCACCCGGCGGTGGCGGCGCCCGTGAAGATGGCCGCAGTGATGGCACTTCCCCTTGTTTGTCGGGGACATCGAAAGCAGTGGAGGGCACCGTATGACCACAGAGAATGACATGGGTATGGCGGTGGCAGAGGGAGAGTGACTGTCTGCATATGTGTACGGTCTGTATATACTGATTACATCATAGCAATCAATTTTATCTTTAAAAAATAATATGTTAGATATGTAGAGAGCAACATAAGATTAAGATTACGAGGAATATAGTCTAATAGGAGATGTTTGTATTTTTTAACAACCAGTGCTTTACTCACCACTCATCAAATCACCAAAGAGAATATATGGTAATCAATGAGAGTTATTATGGTAGTATGACAATGAATGGCAAGTTGGTATTGTTCTACGATCGTTATGATGAGTTGGTAGAGAGGCCCTGGTGGTCTCCGGTTGACTCCCAAATAAGTTACATTTTATTATCTTTGAGCCTTTATTTTTGAAACTAGCATGGTCATCCGTCAATCTAATGTTGATACATTTCTGACCTTATACTCTGTTGTGCAAAAGGCTGAAGCTGGTCTGATTACTATTGGTAAGTTCCCACCAAGGTTGACGATGTCTATCTGTACTGATCTTCCACAATATTTGTATTCTAATGCATTTTCTCAGTCTTTGCCAATGTCTCCCTTATATTAGGTCCCTTCATGGAATCCAAGTTCATCTCAGACCTCGATGGTTTTTATCCCACAACTGCCTGCTCCTTTCGTTCCATAGTTGCTCGCTCCAGTTCCATTCCCAACATTGCCATCTCTGTTAGTGCCACTACCATTACCAACCCCTTCAACACCTCCAAATATTGATCCTCAAGAGAACTTGTTGTAAGAGATGCAATAAATGAAATTAGCAATAAGAGTGATGAGCAACGAGATCATAGTTTTTAAGAAAAAGTATGCCGAGAGAAATTTCCAGCCTAGGAGATTCCAACCTCCACCAATCACCAGAGAACAAGCAACTTCGACTAGTAAGATGCCTGAAAGGAATCCAACAATGTTGCAAAATGAAGAGGCTGGTCCATCGGATAAAGCATACTGGTGTTCTACCTACAATTATCCACATGGCTAATAAAATTGCATGGTTCATCTGAACTATGTGCAGATATTGGAAAAAAATTATTTTAGCAGTAAAATCAACATGATTAGAGAAGATCATAATTTTATGATCCTTGCTACAGAATAAGTTTTGGTTCTCACAAGAGTTGGAAAAAAGCTGGTCATAGTGGACCCAGCTAATATGGATCCATTGAAGGTACCCATTGATTTAAAGGTGTAGAATGAGAGGATACAAGCATAATCAAAGGTGTCTAGTGTAGCATCTAAAATGGAAGAACCTATCCTATTAAAATATCTTTTGCCTACACCAGTGAAAGAAATATTGTAAGCAAAAGCTTCAACTTCACAAGCGCAAGCTGAAACAAAAGAACAGGCCAAAGAATGACTCAAATACCCATCCTTGAGCAAGAGACAAAGGGTAGCGATCACACAACAATATCAAAGTAAGTATGAGGTTGTTGATGAAATAAGGGAGTCCAATTTGTCTACATATAACATTGTTGAAGAACTAAAGAAAATCCCTACCAAGGTTAGTCTCTATGATGCTTTGCAATTGCTTGGACAAGTTGATTTGTTGCAAGAATTTTTGAAGTCTGTTTTGGCTATTTTAATCTAAATGCTAACCACTTCAGCTACTAGGAAGAATATACACCCACCATTTTATTTATATCTCAGGATGGAGGGTTGGATTGTGCATAACTGCATGATTAACTCTGGTGATGCGATGACTGTCATGTCGAAGGTAGTTTGTGATGTTAGGGGTATAGAGTATACTAGGAGTAGCCTTGGTGTGTTGCATTTGGATGGAAATCATGTGAGAACATTAGGTATCACCAAATATATCTCCATTATCCTACATAAGATGCCTCAAATCATTGTGATCCAAGAGGTGGTTGTAGTCGACCTAGAGCCATATTTCAATATGTGCCTCTCAAGAGAGTTTACTACCAAGCTGGGAGGTTATCTTTCTCTAGACTATTTCCATATGGATATTCCTTTCAAAGGGAAAAGAATTTGAATCTATAATGAGAAAACTTCCACATTTCATATAGAGAGGATTGAGGAAGAAGAAAAATCCATGAATTTTGTTAACATGATGACTGAAGAACTAGAAGAATTGGATTTAATGGAAGAGGCTCTGGATGAGCTTCATATAGAAGATGAATTTTCAATGAATTATTTTTATGTAACCATGGAAACATATATTGGTTGTTACTGCATCACTATGCTTGAAAAGGTGGAAGTGAAGGTGTCTGATGGTTAGGATCATATTCTAGATCAGTTTTGGAAGCTCTACTTTGATGGTGCAAGATGCAAAAATGGTGCATGAGCTGGAATTGTTCTCATTTTATCTTATGGAAGATAGATGAAATATTCATATTGTTTAATGTGGAGCTATACAAATAATGTTTTTGAGTACAAAGCATTATTATTAGGCTTGAAAAAAGTGGAGAAGCTTGGAATCAAACAACTATATATTTTTTGAGATTATGAGTTGATTGTGAATCAAGTGACTAACAAGTGTGTCTCCAAGAAGCATTACTGAAGGCATATAGCAACAAATTCTGGTATTTTTTTGAAGCCTACACGACGTTGAACATCTAAGCGATTTTGTAGGAACAAAATAAGCATGTTGATCTCTTGGCATCCCTTGGTGCTAAATTTTCTCCAGTTGAGCACATGATGAAGAAACCAAAGACCGTGAGGTTGGTTTATAGGCCTTTAGTTCCTGATAAGAATATTTATTGGAAAGTATTTGAAAGTGATGAGAAGATGGTAAAATTCCTGATAAAAGAAGCTAGTATTGTGGAAGGAAGAGCACTCGATGAAGAAGTTGAGGGACTGATCCAGTTAAGAAATAATCATACCCCAAAAGAATTTTTTGCTTGAAAGTCTCTTTGATCAAAATGATAGAGCTGGAAAACATAAGATCAAAGTAGATGAGAAGGAGTACACCGAGGTGTATTTGGGGCTTGAAAAGTCAATCAAGGTTGGAACTGATTGCACTCTGGAAGAACTGGAGCAAATCAAGGAGCTTTACCATGAATTTATAGATATTTTTGAAAGTGAAAGAATGATTAATTATTCAATTAATAATTCACAAGATTTTATACAAGTAGGCTAAGGCTAAAGATAGCCTAAAAATAATATCCCCCCATAAGTACAATATCCAAAAAAAATTATATGCGCTCTAAGATATCTAAATTATGCTAACAAATAATAATATCACCTAACAATATATGTTGAGAGACATAGAAAATGAGGTAATAAGTAATATATACTAACATATATCGGTCCATATTCTACATTCGAACCAATATCAAACCACATTCTGCATTTGAATGGATACCAGATCACACTTTGAATTTGATCTGAGATCAGATCATATTCTGCATCCAAATCGATATCAGACCACATTCTACATCCGATCTAAGATCAAATCATGATTTATAACTTGTTCATCATTGTCAAAGCTTGTTTTCCACCCGATCCAGTCAAAACTTTGAAATTTGCCAATGTTTTATATTTTGTTTAAAATAAGATGATTCACCATGTCCTCTTAGATGAAATTGGCCTAGATTCACCAAGGTTTTGCAATAGATTCATCGTTTTTTTACAAGTGCATTTTGGTTCTGACCCCTTATGCATAACCCTACTTCACCCCTCGAGTGCATGGTGCAGGGATTGATGTTGGAATGTGGATACTCATTTTAAGAACTACTCTTCTTCCTTACTTTATTATCTTATTAGTCCTATTTTCCCTAGTGTTGACAAGCTTAATGAGAGATGACAGGCTCACTCTACTTCCTATACTTGGATTGCTCATCTGAACCATATTTTGCAGTCTAACCTTGAACCCAAGATTACATTTTTTCTTTGATCTCTTATTTATCAAGGGCTTTCTATGGGAGAGACTTAGTAGGGTTGGTATTCCTAATTCTAAGTGTCTAGATTGTGGTTTTTTTGAGACTTTTAAACATCTATTTTGGTTCTACCCTCGTGCTTAGTCTACTTGGTCTTGGATTCATGCTTGGTCTTGGATTCACTTGCTATTCAAGCCCTTTCATCTTGAATTCTTCAGATGGTAGATGATTTTTTTTGGAGATAATAGTTGTTGGCCTACTTATATTGTTTCTCTATGGAATATATTTCATGCTATTATTTTATTTCAACCTTGGAAATCTAGGAATATTGTTTTCTATTCTGGAGATTCAATTTCTATTCAGTTTTCTATGCATGACAAGATTATGATGTTGTCAACTATTACTGTTTAGATCCATTCACAGGCTTCCAAGTTGACTCATCAGTTGGTGTTTTTGATAAATCTTATAAAGTACTGGCATGAGACTTCATGCATTATTAGCAAAGTTTTGCCTAACCTCCCTTCGTCTCAAGGTCCCTCTTTTTATTTGAGGCCTAGGTGTAGCAGGTCAAGAGGACAACGTTATCCAACCTTAGACCATTTTATTAGTGCCCACAATAAAACTTAATCTCCTCTAGGAGTAGCTTCCTTTGCCTAGTTATGTTTTTTATTCATCCTTTTAAGGGTTGGTTTTGTTTTTGGTCGTGGGCCTTATATTTTATAGTGTTGATCGTTTGGGTAGCCTTGTGCCCCGAACTATGATTTTTTAGCTCCTTTTTATTATAACCTATATTATTTTTATTGAATATAATTATTTATTCCACTAAAAATAATAATTAAAAAATATTTTTAAATACAGATACATAATAACAAATATACTTTATAAAAATTACATTTAACTTTTTAAAAATTATAGTATTCTTTTTAATGTAAGGAGCCCAAATTATGAATATGAAGATAGAAAGATACAGATTGCATTCTAGGTTGGGAAGATTTGACCCTTATGGATTTTGGGTGCAAAGTGGAATGGTAGAGGAGCCAATGGAAGGGGAGCTCATAGGGGCAGGACCATGTTTAGATCTCTTGGAGTCTTTGCAAGAGAGATCTATGTTCATTGATCCAATCATTGGTCTGATTGTTGCTGGGGGTGAAGATTTTCTCGTGCCTGGTGAGGAAATTATGGTGGTGCTAGAGTCTCCTATTCCAATTTTTTTCAATCCACTATTGTGCAATTGGCTAGGCGGTGGTGAAACATTTTTTGTGCCTCGCGGTGACCTGATGTTAGTACCAGAGTCCCCTGGTCCAAATTTTTCCAAAACACTATTGTTATTTTGGTTGGGTAGTGGATGGGAGATTTTTTTGATCTAAGGGCAGTGTTTGGCTACTTTTTTATTGTTGGGTTTCTTCATTGGGGGTCTTCTATTCTTCTGCATACCAGTATGATTAGAACCCACAGGGATGGTGGATTTTTTCTCACCAGTTGTCTGTGGGGTTTGAACCCATATATCCCAAGGTTTTGGGTCCTTTCCAAAACCTTTATCTATGTCCCCTATTTTTGTTTTGAGATGGAGGTTTGGTACAAGTTGTTATTTGAAGTTCAAAATATGGTTGAAATCCAACAGGATCTGTGGGGTTTTAGTCTTCACATATTTTTGAGATGGAGGGTTTTATTGTCGTTGGGGCAATATGTTGTAGATATCCATTTTTAGTTGTTGGTTTCTATTAAGTTGGTTGAGCGGATAATACAAAGTTTAAATCCTTCTTTTGCGCTCAAGTCCCAGTGGTGTTCTTAGGGAAGAACATTTTTCATTTCTATGGAAGTGCAAGGGCCCTAAGTTTTTTATGCCTCGAATATGAATCGTTGATACCTTGAGTCCTGGTTGTTAGGGTTTTATGGCACTGTTGTTCGATTGGTTGGTCCTCCGTTTATTTTCATTTTGTGTTCAAATTTTTGTGCTGCCATTGGACAAGAATGTAAGTTTGATTATTTTTTATTTTAACAACTTTTCAGTTGAGCCTGCCTTTGTGCTAGATTGAAGATTGTAATTTTTGGTGATTGATTGACTCATTTCGAAACTCTATGTACAAGATTGTCGAATCCTTTCAAATCCCCCACCTTTTACCTACCATTTTTGTTTTAAATATAAATAAACTAAATAATTAAAATTTGATTTTTTAACTTAAAAACTAAACATAATTTAATTACTATAACCTATATGGTTGAGTGGATCTAACAAAGACTAACAATTAAGACTCAACTCAAATAAAAAGTATAATATTAAAATCTAATAGAATAAAATTGTATGTCATACTATTATATATACTTTTGAGTATTTAAAATATATTTTTATCCATATAAATTATGATCACTTTTTAATTTTTTATAATAATAAATAAAATATATTAATAAAATAATTAAAATATATTTAAATTAAAATAAATAAAAGAATATTATAATTTAAAATTTTAAGTTGATACTTGTAAGTTTATTGTTGTAATAAATGTCGAGGAACCAAAACCCATTAAAAACCCTTACATATAAACTCATTTAAAAAAAACAAAAACTTAAGTAAACTCATTTAAAAAAAACAAAAACTTAAGTAAACTCATTTAAAAACACTAAAAAAAGTTTGGAGTAGCATATTTAAAAAAGTTATCTTAAAAGTTCTTAATTTCTTTTTAACCTTTAACTATGTATTTTAAGTATGTCTTAGATTATTCTAAGGATACATAACGATCTAAACCTCATATCGCAAAATAGAGCTTGCCTGACATGAATATATAAGTTGCTCTCTATTTAAAATAAAAATAAAAAATAAAAATATGGTATAAACTAGATCATCTATGTTTATATTGTTTTATTTATGTATATAAGTTGAAGCTTAACAATTTTAGTGATTATAATATTAAATTATAAGTAGATCTTTATAAAATATGTTTAGGTTATATTGTTAGAAATTTACCATGTACAGACAATACACAGTCTATGGAAGAAAAACAAATAATAACAGTGGTAATGAAAACAGTTTAAACTTTAGTTAAGCAGTGCAATAAACAACAATCACACAAATGTAAGAGACACAAGATATACGTGGTTCGAGCAGTGTATCCTACTCCATGGAGAAACAACCAGTCGTTTGTATTAACAACAATACAACAATATTCTCTACTTGTACAATGTCTCCTCTCCTCTCTTCCTCCAAACTAGAAAAGTGCCTTAACCATCATAGAGGCAGTATTTACAATACAAAATATATAGAGATTCATGGTTTTTCATCTACCCAAAAACACATAGTGGTGTCGAAATACAATGGTCCAAAAAACCATGAGCTAAAACCACCCATATGTTTATCATGTTTTTTAAAATATTTACTGGCAATTAAATATTTAATGCTAATTAAATATTTAATTTTGCCGATTGGAGCCCCATTCACATTCCTATTGTTGAACATTGCCCATCAATATTTAATGGCCTTGGAACTCTGCCAACAATAATGGCCTTGGAACCCTACCAATAATATTTAATGGTAATTAATTTCTTGTTATCAATTTGGCTCCATTACCTAACAATCTCCCACTTGGAGACAAGATTGATGCAACATCCTTGCATCCTAGGACTGAAAGTTTCTCATAACATAACCTTACTCCGTAAGGCCAACCGAAGTAGAGAAAAAGATCAAATTCTCCCTAGTTACTACTTTAGTAAGCATATCAGCAAATTTTTGGGAAGTGTGAATCTTACCCAACTTTACCAAACCATCCTCCATTGTTGATTGAATGAAGTGATACCTCAACTGAATGTGCTTTGTTCGTGAGTGAAAAACAAAGTTCTTAGCTAAATGAATGGGACTTTGGCTATCACTCCAAAGTATCCCATATCATTTCTCCTAACCGAACTCTTCAATCAACCTCTGAAGCCATATGAAATCTTTGGCACCTTCCGTTACGGCTACATACTCAGCCTCTATAGTAGAAAGATCTACAACACATTGTAGCTTGGATATCCAACTCACTGCTATACCTCTAACTATGAATACATACCCAGTAGTGCTTCTTCCACCATCCAAATCATCTGCCATATCTGAATCCATATAGTCTTGTAACTTAAATTTAAAACCTCCAAAATTCAAATAGAATTTTGAAGTCCCTTTAAAATACCTGAGTATCCATTTCACTACTTGCTAGTGAGATTCAACTGGATTACTCATATACCGACTCACAAATCCCATTGCTTGGGCAATATCCAGTTGAGAGCTTAAAGTTCTTTGCAAGAGGTTGGGCTACCGGTTTTGCATCATGCATACTGAACATCTTAAGCACCTTTTCCACATAATCCTCTTGAGACAACTTAAATTTTTTCTCCTTCATGTCTCTAGTGATTCTTTTGCCAAAGATTTTTTTGGCTTCCCCCAAATCCTTCATGGCAAATTTACTTGCCAACTCCCTTTTCAATTTCTTAATATCCTGCATATTGGATCCTACCACAAGCATATTATCAACATACAATAAGATAATAAGGAAGTTACCATATCCTGTAGCTCGAAAATAAACACAATGGTCACTATGGTCACAATGGTCAGTTTACACACAACGCTCTTATTGCCTTTGACCTTAAAACCCTTTGGTTGGTGCATGTAGATCTCCTCCTCTAAATCCCCATGAAGGAATGTTGTATTCACATCTAACTATTCAAGATGAAGATATTCTACTGCAACTATACTCAAAATAGTCCGAATTGAAGTCATTTTTACTACAGGTGAGAAAATATCATTATAGTAAATACCTTTTCTCTATGCAAATCCTTTCACAATAATTCTTGCTTTGTATCTCTTGTTGCCATCAACTTCATCCTTCACTATGTACACCCATTTGCAATGCACTGTCATTTTTCTCTTGGGAAGCTCAACCAAATCCCAAGTTTTATTTTGATTCAATGAGTCCATCTCATCCTTCATAGCATGCTCCCACTTTCTCCTAGTTTCTAATTGCAAAGCCTCATGAAAAATTTTAGGCTCACATGCATCAATTTATAGAATGTAATGCAAAGAAGGAGAATATTTATTTGGTGCTCTTCTTACCCGAGTAGATATCCAACCTTTCGGTATTAGTGGTGATGGGGGTGATGGTGGAGTAACCACAATTTCTTGTTCATCTGCTCTTCCTCATGAGCACCATGTTCATCGATCTGAATAAGAGGCTATCTTTTTATACCATGCTCTGGGATTTCATCCAAGTCAACAAACTCAGGTGCATCCTCTTCCACCTATATCCTTGTACAACCTATCCTCATTGAAAATCACATCTCTACTCCTAATAACTTTTCGGCCAATGTTATCCCATAGCCTATATCCCATCTCATCCACACCATAACCAAGAAAATAACACTTTCTAGACTTTGCATCAAGCTTAATCCTATTTTATTTATCTATGTGGGCAAAATCCTCGCAACCAAATACTCTAAGGAAATAGTAGTTTATAGGTTTACCTTTCCAAGTCTCCTCTAGAATGCGTCCATCCAATGTAGTCCAAGATCCTCTGTTTATCAAATAAACTGTTGTATCCAAACAAAATAATGACAACCTTGCATGCAATATCACGGCTCTGGCACACTCCATTATAGTTCTGTTCATCCTCTTCAAGACTCCATTCTCCTGTGGTGTCCTAGGAGTAGTCTTGATTCTCTTAATTCCTTCCTTTGTGCAATAGTCCTCAAACTCCTTGCTGCAATATTAATCACCATTGTCAGATTTAAGGCATTTAACTTTCTTACCTGCTTCATTCTCCACTAATGCTCTCCACTTTCGAAAAGTGTCAAAAATATCAGATTTATGCCTAATTGTGTAGATCCATGTCTTCCTACTGAAATCATCAATGAAGGTAACATAATAAGAGTAGCCCTAAAGATAAAGTATCGATGAGGGACCCCACACATCCGAGTGAACTAACTCTAATTTCTCTTTATTCCTTTTTCGACCATTCAAAAATCTTACCCTTTTTTGTTTTCCTATATAGAACCTTCACAGAAACCCAAATCAACCTCCTTGAGTTTTGGCAATAGTTTTATGGAGTGAAAGGTTTTCATCTCTTTCTCACTCATATGACCCAACCAAAAATTCCATGCTTTCGCATCATCCTGAGTAGCATAGTTCAATGTACAATAAGATGAGTTTTGCAGTAAATACAAACTTCTAGTCAACTCACCTTTTGCAATCACCATTGAACCCTTTGTCAATCTCCATTGTCGATTATCGAAAGTAGTGTTGCATCCCTCCAAATCAAGTGCACTGGTTGAAATTATATTCCTCTTCAGATCAGGAATGTGCCTAAAATTGTTAAGCACCCAAATTTTTCCATTTGGCAACTTTACATTCACCGTGCCAATACCCACAATATCACATGGATAGTTATTACTCAAAAAAACCTCTCCATAATGGCATGGAGTATAATCAACAAAGTATTCCCTATGATAAATGACATGATAAGAAGCTCAAGAGTCCATAACCCAATACTCACTCATGTAATTTGCTGTAAGAATCAGGGCATCCTGATAAATTACACCTGTAATGTATGCCTCTTGAGCATCATTTCTATTACTGTCCTCATTCTTCTTTCTGTCTTTGTACTCCCTCTACTTTTAGATCTACCCTTCAATTTTTCTCTATTCTAGATTTTCCATCTAGCTTGGCATTTTTCTCTTTCTCTATTTCTACCTCTTATTTATATAGATAGTGCTACTCTAGATGATGAAGCCTCTCCTAAGGATTTTCTTCTCATATCCTCATTGAAGATTGTGCTAACCACATCATCAAACACCAGCTTTTCAGATCCAGGCACAAAATTACTCACTGCCATTACACCGCTACCTCACAAGTCTAGTAGTGAATAAAGAATCCCTAAAGCCATAACCTCATCATCAAAATCAAACCTTATATATTTTAAAGAACCCATAACAACATAAAACTCATTAAGGTGTTCTTGGATAGATCCACCATCTTGCAATTTTATAGTAAATATATTTCTAATCAAGAAAATTTTATTTGAAGCTAAGGGTTTTTCATACAACTTAGCTAGTGTATCCATGGCTCCTTTGGTGGTATTTTCCTTCTTGATGTTGTATGCAACAGAATATTCTAGGCTCAAATAGATCACCCTCAGTGCCCTCTTATCTATCAGATCCCATTCCTCATCATCCATCATGTCAGGTTGACCATCAGTATTACCTTTTAGAGCTAAGTACAAATTATCCTTCTGATACAAATAATCCTCCACTTTGATTTTCCACATACCAAAGTTTTTTTTAGTAAACTTCTCTAGTTTAAACTTCGATTTTTCTCCCATTTCTCCCACTTGAACATAAAACTCTCCTGTGAGTGTCATTTCCCAACAAGATTGCTCTAATACCAGTTGTTAGGAATTCACCATGTACATACAATACACACTCTATGGAAGAAAAACAAATAATAACAACGACAATGAAAATAGTTTAAACTTTAGTTAAGCAGTGCAATAAACAACAATCACACAAATGTAAGAGACACAAGATATACATGGTTCGAGCAGTGCACCCTACTCCATGGAGAAACAATCAATCCTTTGTATTAGCAACAATACAACAATCTTTTCCACTTGTACAATGTCTCCTCTCCTCTCTTCCTCCAAACTAGAAAATATCCTTAACCATCATAGAGGTAGTCTTTACAGTATAAATATATAGAGATTCATGGCTTTTCCCTTACCCAAAAACACATAGTGGTGTCGGAATACAATGGGCCAAAAAACCATGAGCTAAAACCACCCATATGCTTATCACATTTTTTTAAATATTTACTGGTAATTAAATATTTAATGTTGCCTCTTGGAACCCCGTTCACATTCCTATTGTTGAACGTTGCCCATCAATATTTAATGGCCTTGGAACTCTGCCAACAATAATGGCCTTGGAACCCTGCCAATAATATTTAATGGTAATTAATTTCTTGTTATCAATTTGGCTCCATTACCTAACATATATAAGAGAATATAATATTTATTTAAATTATATTTATAGGTGTTTAGGTCATATGAGCAGGTTTTTATAAAGTTGAGAATTACTACTTATATTATATAGATTGATTGGAGATGGTTTAATTACCATAGAATCTCATTAATTTTAGTTAGATCAATAAATTTTTTGTGTTTTTATCATTGGACTCTAAGCTCAATGTCAAGTGGTAAGCTAATTTTACTAATTCTTAGTGATAGTTTCTTGTTGCTCAAATTTGGAAAGTTCTTGTTGAATCCAAAATTCAACTTCTTAGATGGTGGATTTTGCATCAAAAATTTCCAACTTTTGAAAGTTTGGATTCAATTTTACATGTTTTACCTTAATACAAATTTTGTAATGCTTCAAAAGATCTTATTCACTTGTTTTAGTTTTGTGACATGGCTAAAAAATTTTGATATGTCTTCTATACTTTTATATTCCCCTCCTTCTTTAGATCTTAGAAGCTTTCTTTGCTTGGTTTTTTCCAATCGGATCTAATCTCTGGAATGTTTGTAGACTCATTCTTTTCAAGCATATTTGGAAGTTTGGATGTAGAAATGTGTTTACTAGTTCCACTCCTCTATGGGTATAGTTTTAGAAGATTTGATCTTTGATCTTTTGTTACATTTAAAACACATTCATTCCCATGTTCATGGAGCTTCCAACACACTTGAGATTTTATGGACAGGCTTCATTAACTTTTTCACATGATCTGAGATCTTCAAAAGGTACAACAAGAAAAAAAAAAGAAGGCAGTAAAATTTGATAAACTAGTTTAGAAACTCATTATTTCTATTTTTCCTTAAAGACTTCAAAAGATATAATGGAAGTTATGTGGAGAACTTCACCACATGACACACTCTTCTATAGATGAGTGATGATATTGACATATTGTAGTAGGAAATAGTTGTAGTCTCTTTATTGCTATTAACTTCTATTTTATGTCTAAGTTATAGATGATTTATTTTTATTTATTTATTTATTTTTATAATAAATAATACTAACACCATATTATTTTTATAATATTCTAATTAATAATATAATATAATATTTGTTTTTACAAAAACAATAACCCTTGTAAATCATGTTTATTAAAACCACAACTAGATTTAACCAGATGTTATATATAACCTTATTCCCTAAGTTTAAAACCTTAGACCAAAATTTCTATCATTAAACCTACTCAGGTAAAGAATTTTACTTTGAAGATAGCTTTTATAAAAGAAGGGTAAAAAAAAATAAATGAAAGAAAAAGAGAAAGAGAAAGCGAAATATCATCCTTAGAAAAAGTATGAATCTTAAGCACCAATTAAGGTGCGGCAAAGTGGGCACCACGATAGATAAATAATGAATTGAGATCGATGTCTTTATTTTTAATTATCGCAAGCTTTCGACTGTGACAGCCCACGTGGCCTCTCTATGAAGGAGATAGCAAAGAAAAAGAGGAAGCTTTCATTATTTATTTACTGAAACGACATGCACACTCTATATTTAAGTATGGAGACACATCCACTATCCCATCCTAACATTCAATGGGGAAGGTCTGGTGTCTATATAAACTACATAACTACATTGTACTCTATATAGGAGTTCTATTTCTATCTACTACTTTCTAATATAATGTTGAGCAAGGTGCATCAACAATATTGTCATTGTTGTCAACACAGTCAGACAGATCAGTTGATGCAGTGGATAGGAGTTTCAGACAAATTGATTGATGCAATGGACAGGAGTTAAGAGGTTCTTCAGAGTATGTACAGTGATTATCCAAAAGATCGAAGTGGCCCATATGCTAAAAATTAAAAGAAAATCACAAGGAAGAAAACTGTTGCGATATCACGACATGTTTAGAAAGGAAGAAAACTGTCGCGATATCGCAACATGTTGAGAAGAAAGAAAACTGTCGCGATATCGCGACATGTTGAGAAGAAAGAAAACTGTCGTGATATCGTGACATGTTGAGAGAAAGAAAAACTGTCGCGATATCGTGACATGTTGAGAAGAAAGAAAAATTGTCGTGATTTCGTGACATGTTCGGAGAGAAAGCACAAGCAAGATAAACTATTGCGATTTCGCGACATGTTTGGAGAGAAAGAGCAAAAAAGAAAAACTATTGCAATTTCATGACATATTGGAAGAGAAAAAGGCAAGTAGAAAAAGTGTCGCGATTTCGAGACATATTGCAAGAGAGATAGTACGGAAGAAAAAGTGTCGCGATTTCGCGACATGTTGGAAGAGAAAAAGGCAAGTAGAAAAAGTGTCACGATTTCGTGACATATTGCAAGAGAGATTGTACGAAAGAAAAAGTGTCATGATTTTGCGACATGTAGCATTTTCGCAGGCCAAGGAGAGAGAAAAAGCAAAGAAAAAAATGTGTCGTGATATCGCGACATGTTGCATTTTCGTGGTCCAAAGCGAAGAGAAAATGCAAGGAGGAAAAAGTGTTGCGATATCGCGACATGTAGCATTTTCACGGTCCAAAGCGAAGAGGAAGGTAGAGAAGGAAAAGTGTTGCGATATCGCGACATGTCGCATTTTCGCGACTTGAAAAGAGCAGGAAGGTCGAGAAGAAAAAGTGTCGTGATATCACGACATGTCGCATTTTCGTGACTTGAAAAGAGTAGGAAGGCAAAGAAAGAAAAGTGTCGAGATATCGCGACATGCCACTTTTTCGTACTCAGAAAGGGCAGGAAGGAAGAGAATGAGAAAGTGTCGCGATATCGCGACATGTCGTGTTTTCACGACCCGAAGGCAAGAGTAAGAGCAAATGAGAAAAAGTGTCGCGATATCGCGACATGTCACATTTTCACAACTAAAGGAGGAGAGAGAAAGTAAGAAGGTAGAAGTGTTGCGATATCGTGACAAAAGTAAAGAGAAAGAGTACGAAGGCAAAAGTGTCGTGATATCGCGACATGTGTTTTCACGGGTACAAGCAAACAAAAGAAGCAAGGAGGTGAAAGTGTCATGATATCGTGACATGTGTTTTCATGGGTACAAGCCGATAAAAGGACAAAGAGGCAGAAGTGTCACGATTTCACGATAGGTCGCTTTGGCACGGGCTAAGAAGAGAACCCAACCGAAAGAAGATATGTGACAGTTAATTGAAGTTATACGGTAGTTATAGGGTTCGTTATAGAATAAAATCATGCATCTAAAATAAGAATAGTTAACTGAAGTCAGTACGACAGTTACAGGTGCAGTTACAAAGAAAAATCATGCAGCTAAAATAAGAACAGTGAACTGAAGTCAGAACGACAGTTATAGGGTCAGTTACGGGTTGCATGCGAGAATATGGAAGGTAAAAATAGAGTGATAACTTTGTTATAAAATGAGATCTACGTGGATAATTAAAGTTTTGCTAAAACAGAGTGCGTAGGAGGTGAGCGAGCAGAGTGTGTGTTGTGTGAAGAGTGGGTGATGTTGAGAAAGCAATAAACCAGTCAGGGTCTTGTAAAAGTGAAGGCATATTTATGTCAATCTTCTAGTTTCAGAACATAAGTCCAAGTTGGTGCTTGGCATCAGGGGTTGGTGCTCCTTCCATTTGGTGTTGGTAAATCAGGGGTTGGTGCTCCTTTTTGTTGGTGCAGATAAATTAGGGGTTGGTGCTCCTTCCAGTTGGTGCTAGTAAATCAGGGGTTGGTGCTCCTTTCTGTTGGTGCAGATAAATCAGGGGTTGGTGCTCCTTTCTATTGGTGTAGATAAATCAGGGGTTGGTGCTCCTTTCTATTGATGCAGATAAATCAGGGGTTGGTGTTCTTTCCAGTGGGTGCTGGTAAATTGATTATAAAATTGGTATTTTGCAAAGGCTGGATTTGGATGGGAGTCCAAATAGTTAATTTTGAGGAGTAGCCAAAACTGGTGAACCTCGATACATCTTGTGTTGTGTGATGCTCTTTGGTATATTTGCTTTATTGGGTTTTAAGCTTTCTTTGTTTTGGCATTAAGAATTGAAGATTTAAGTTTTTAAGAGCTACACTGATTCACCCCCCCTCTCAATGTCATTGTGAGACTAACATATAATGCACTTGATATGCTTGATATGAACTTCATATCACTAGAAGGCCCTTCATATAGGAAGATAGATTCCTTGGCCAATACTCTACCTAGTTGTACAAGGGTACACCTCACACATTACAACTTGCATATTGAAACTTGTGCATTTATTACCTTGCCTGAAGTAACTAGCTAACTTCCCCCTAATTTATTACATTACACCTCTTGTATTACATTATTTGCATATTGAAAACTTTAGTATTCAATGTGGATCTTCATCTTGGTCCTAGAATTTGAGATCTTCTCCTCTAATTCCTTCATGGTCTTCTTTGCCTGAATTTGGATGAATATCTTCATATTTTTTAGGTTCATTTTATTTGTTTGGTTCAGTCTTCAATTTTTTCTTGGAGTTCATGTGTATTTTCTCCTTGCTCAAATTTGCTACCTTCTTGTATGCTTGATCAAATGAATGGTTAGTATAATTCAATCTTTGTGGCTTCAAGATTACAAGTCTCTTGAGCTCTTTGGGAAGTGATGGAGAGATGATGATGACGATCGAAGGTTCATGTAGCAGCAAGAAAAGTCTACCTCCTGACGGATTTCAACCTTTTCTACAGGGGTTTGGTGTTCGACCGTCTGTTTTCCTCCTTTCCTGGTTTTCGATTCTGCATTTTTCCTTGGCATATTATTTCCTGCCCTTCGCCCATCCTCCCGTTGCTTCCTGGGGATAGCCAGGCACTTTCCCTAACTTCCAAAATTGGGTCGCACCAATGAAATGATTCTCGTAGGCACTCCCCATGGTGATGCACTTAGATTTTGATCATTGCAACAGAGATGTCAAGGGATCCATCAGACCTGGCACCATGGCCAAGTAAGGGCCCCATATCCTAGGCGAGGTTCCAATAGTAGACGGTAAACCATCATTTGATGACGTGCTCCAAAAAAAAATAATTCCTATGTCATCTATGACCATCGAATTCATCTCGCAAGGGAATAATTTTCTATGCCCTAAATCCCTCATGGAAAACTATGAATCTCGAGATACCAACTTCTTGGTAGGCAAATTCATCGCTGGGCAACCTGACTTAGATGCTATTTTTAGATGGGCGGGTTCAAAATGGAAAACCCTAGGCAACTTGGAGATATCAGTAATGACAAGGATTTTTTTCATGATTCAACTCAATTCCCATGAAGACGCAGAGCACATCTCATTCGGAGGGCCCTGGTTCTATGGAAGGCGAAGTTTGTTCCTAAACAAATGGTAACCAGACTTCAACCCCAGCTCTCAAAACTTCAATTTTACCCCCATATGGGTTAGAATTCCATATCTCCCAGCCCACTTCTTCTATGAAGATGCCTTTCTTGGTATTTCTAAGGTGATCGACGAGCTCGTGGCTATAGACTTGACCACCCGAGAAAGAACCTAGCTAACCCAAGTCCACATTTGGGTCAATGTAAACCTAGAAAGTTAGCTTCTAGACCACCTGAACCTCATCTATTGCAAATTCAACTAGAAGCAGCAACTCTTCTATGAAAACAAGCCAACTTTTTACCCTGAGTGCCAATCCCAGGGCCATCTTCAGTCGTAGTGCCCCAAACTCCGGATCCCACCACAGTCAAAATCTACCAGGGACCAGTAAAAGAAGATACATCATCAACCACAACCTGTTTTGCTGGTGGCCAGAAAAGATATTTATAGATCCCCTCTAGGCTCTCTCAATCGTAAGGCAAGTACCTCTGTTCCTCTAATCAATAAATTCAATCCTTTGCATAGTTATGTTATCAGTGAGGATTATGAGGAAGTCAAGATCCTGACCACCTCTGAACCAATGACCATCCTATCACCCCCTCAACCTATCCTGGTCTAACACTCTACCGCCCCCATCCATAATCCTCCTCCCATTCTCAGTGCCCCCACTTCCCTGAGAATCCCTCAAGGCCCGCCTCCCCTCTCTCCTCCTTCGTCCCCTCGCTTGGGCCCTAAAGACCCAGTCTCTCCTGTGTACTCAGACTCTATCTCTACTAATGATGAAGTCAAGGACCAGTTATCCCCTGAGAAAAGTAGCCCCAGGCTAACTCAGAGCTCTAGGAAATCCATGATGGATGTAGGAGGGGAAAAAAATATTGGAAGACCCTCTGATTTAGACATAAGAAACAAAAATATGGCTAAAGATATAGCCAATGGATCCCAGAGAATGCTATTTCAGGAAACAACAAGCAATTCCAAAGATGAAAGTCAAAGATCCAAACCCCCTACTCAGTAAGGAAAAGGGAGCAAGAAAATTTCCAAGAGTTTGAAATGAAAGTCCTCTCCTGGAATGCAAGAGGCCTAAAAGGGGCAACCAAACAGAGACTGGCTGCATCCATAAGGAGAGAACATAATCCAACCATTTTTATCATCCAAGAAACAAAATTGGGTGATCAATGGTCCCCTAACATTGCTAGAAATATTTGAAAAAACTACAATTTCTTTAATTCCCCAGCTTATGGGACATTGGGAGGGCTCTTGTGTCTCTGGAATCCTGCCAAGCTCTAGGGAAACCTTATTTCGGGCCATGATAGGGTAAGCAACATCCTTTTCTAGGATACCAAATCCTAGAATTCTTGGGTGATGTCAAATTTCTATGCCTTGAACACCTCTATGGGCAGAGAAGCTTTGTGGAAAATGCTCACTTCAATGAGGCAGGTTTTCGAATGAACTCCCTGGATCTTGGCAGGGGACTTCAATTCTCCTTTACACCTCAAGGACAAAAAATGAGGGAACAACATCACTCACAGAGATACTTTAGACCTAATAAAATTCATTAATTCCAACACTCTCATGGATGTCCAGCTTCAGTGGTCCCTCTTCACTTGGAGCAACAGATGGAAGGGCACCAATTTGATCCAAGAGTGCCTAGACAAATTTTTGCTTTCCTAGGAAGGCCTTCCCTAATTTGGGGATTCCAGTTTGTGAGCCCTCCTAAAGATAGGCTCTAATCATAGCCCCCTCATCCTAGAATCAGATTCTAGACTGCATTTCAAGACCCCTTTCAGATTTGAAGTAATGTGGGTTCATCACAAGGATCTCAAGGGCTTGATACAATCATGGTGGAGTAAAAAATTATCAGGGTTTGCTATTAACCACATAACCTATAAACTTATGTTCATCAAAGGGAACTTGAAAAAGTGGAATAAGGAAACCTTCAGGAACATCTTTGAAGACAAACAGTAGGTCAAATCCTGAATCAGTGAGATTGAGGATTCCTTTCAGAAAGGCGAAGCTAGTGACAGTCTTAGGGATGAGGAGAGTGCCTTGTTGTATGAGTACCAAAACATCCTCACCAAGGAGGAAAATTTCTAGTGCCAAAAGTCAAGATAGCTTTGGCTTAAGGAAGGTGATGCCAATACCAAGTTCTTCCACATCCCAACCTTGAGGCATAGGAGTGTCAATAAGATCAAAATCCTTGTCTTACAGGATGGGGCAGCCATTTCAGATATCCATGTAATCAGAGAAGAAGCCATCAATAATTTTAGAAACCTCCTAGGTTCCAGCCCGCCCCAAGCCCCCGAGGCCATGGAATCCCTCTTGGCCATCATCCCCACCATCATCTCCTAGGAATCAAATGATTTTCTCCTCAGCCCCATCTCCTAGGATGAAGTTCACTAGGCCCTCTTTTCCATGAAGCTCGACAAAGCCCTGGGTTGGATGGGTTCTCGCCTAGGTTTTTCTAGACCTTCTAGTACATCAAGGGGCAGGATATTTCTAATTCCATTAGGGAAATGTAAATCTCTAGGTCCATTCCCAGATATGTGAATTCCACCTTCTTGGATATCATCCCCAAAGGGGCCAATTCTTGATCCCTCTCTGATTACCAGCCCATCAGCCTGTGTAATGTCATTTATAAAATCCTCACCAAAGCCCTGGCATCTAGGCTATCCAACATTATTCCATCCATCATTGACCTGTGTTAGGGGAGCACAGTCAAAGGGTGCAATATTCTTGATGGAGTCATCACCATCCATGAATTGATCCATTCAACCCAAGTTTCAGACACGGTTGCCTTCTTCCTCAAGTTGGACATGAACAAGACCTTTGACAGAGTCAATAGGGAATTCCTCAGCCAAATTCTTCTTAAGTTTGGGTTCAATGAGTCCTGGGTAAACCTGATCTACAATTGCATTTCCTCTTCTTGGTTCTTTGTCATGGTAAATGGTTCTACTATGGGTTACTTCTCGAGTTATTGGGGCTTGAGGCAGGGTGACCCTCTGTCCCCCATTCTATTTATCATATTGGTAGAGATTTTGGGAAGAACTATCAAGGAGGCCTGCTCCTACAGTCAGCTTTCTGGGATTAGGGTAACATCTGGGCTTCCCCCTACCACTCACCAATAGTTTGTAGATGAAATGCTGATGGCTACTAAGGCTTTGGTAGCAGATGCCAAGGTGATCAAGGATATTCTCAACCGCTTTGAGGAAGCTGCTAGCCAAAAAATAAATTACACTAAAATCAAGTTGTTCTTCATCCATACTTCGACCAAAAGACAACACAAGATCGCCAAGATCATAGGATGTTCCATTTTTGAGTTCCTGACCACTTATCTCACGCTCCCCATGTTCCATGGCAGGGCTCAAAAAACCATGTGGGAAAATATGGTGGACAACATCTGTAACAAGTTAGTTGGGTGGAAAGGGGCCCTACTCACTAGTGTAGGGAAGGAAACTTTGGTCAAATATTTCTTGTAGAGCATCCCCACATATTTCATGTCTGTGTTCAAAATCTTGGCCTCGGTGGGAGAAGCCATTGAAAAAATTCAAAAGCAGTTCCTTTGGTTTGGATCGGAGGCCTCAAGAAAGCTCCACCTAGTAGCTTGGGATAAATTTTGCTCCCGCAAAGATCAGGGAGGTCTTGGTCTGCGTCGAATCTCAGTTTCCAACCTAGCTATCCTAGCCAAGTAGGCTCAAAAAGTAGTGACTAAGGCCAATATTGAATGGGTAAACATTGTGAAAAGAAAGTACCTTCAGCACCAGGCCTTCCTCCAAGCGCCTCCCCCACACAACGGTTCCTATTTCTAGAAATCCATCACTCATACCCAAAACATCATCCTCGAAGGGTCTTCCTAGAAGCTGGGGAATGGGACCAACATAAAATTTTGGGAAGATACCTAGGTTGAGAATTCCACCCTCATCAGCAATCCAATTTTGATCCCTGCCAGGCATTTGACTGATAGCAGATTCAGGCTCAGGGTTGCAAACTTCATTTCCTCCAGCCCGATAGCCCAGGAGTGGAAGAAAACCAATTTTAGAATAAGAAATGAACCCATTAGGGAAGCTGTGAAAGGGATTCATGAGATCCAACTATCAACTTTCCTCCCCTATGTCAACAGGAGAGATGAGCGATGTTGGAAAGGCACCAATGATAGGAATTTATCTATCAATATTGTGTCCCAGATTATTAAGAAGATGGATTCCCAGGGCACCCCCAACTATGAGAAGGTGGTCACTAACAAGGCATGGATAAAATCCCTCATTCCCAAAATCACACACTTCTATTGGAAAAACATCCACAACAAAATCCTTACTGGGGATAATCTCATGCAATGAGGTATCATGGTGTCGAATAGATGTTTCCTATGCCTCCAGTCCTGGGAATATGTTCACCACATCTTGATGGATTGCCCTTACTCTATATGTGTTTTCTACCTAGCCACCCAAAGCTTTCAGGTTAGCTGGACCTGGCCAAACTTTGTCAAAGAGTTCATTTGCCAGTGGCCTAAGCCCTTAAAGCATCCCAGACTAAGCTTCTTGTGGGAAGTCCTCATCCATCACATATTTTGGAAGATCTGGTTGGATTGCAATAGGCAAGTTTTCAATAAAGGCCCCAAAACCCGTGAATTCGTAGCTGCCAGAGCCCTTGCTTATGCCATCAAAAATTTTGGATTCATCCCTTGTCAGGCTAGCCCTGCTCCAGGGATTGAATAATTTCTCTGTTCCACCCTCAAGATTCTCCAGGATCATAGTAAGTCTCAAAAACCCAAAAAAATAGATCTTAGGCCACTTGGGTCCCTCCACCCCAAGTTTAGCTCAAGGCTAACTTCGATGGTGCCTCCAAAGGGAACCCAAGAAAAGTGGGAGTAGGAGGGGTCTTCAGAGATCATAGTGGCAAAATACTTAAGGCCTTTTTTGAAAATTTGGGGTCCCTGACCAAAAAATTCATTGAAGGTAGGGCCCTCTAGAGATGTATTAACAATTCCAAAAACTTGGCAGCCCCTGTCATCTACGAAAGGGACTCAAAGATCATTGTCAAACTCATCCAAAGAAATAAAAAAGGGTGGGAAAAATATAGAGTACATTATCTAGGGATTCCAGCTAGGCATGTGCAAAAACGAGCAATCCCAGATCAAGCATGCAAACAGAGCAATCAAAGAGAGCTCCCTCACCATTTGGGAAGACAACTTTCCCATGGAAGTCATCAAGAAAGTCAACCTAGATAATGAAAAAATATCAAACACTTAGCTTTGCTTAAGCAGGAGGGTGCCTCTTCTCTAACGCTGTTAGAATATTTGCAAAGGCCAATCATTAGTGGCCAAATTTTACCAGTGGTTCTAACCACCTAAAAGGTGTCTCTTTAACACCATCGGTCAATTTGTTTTGGTTTAGCTTGGTTGTTAGTTTTTGTTGGTTTTCGACTATGGTGCTGGTGTTTTTGCCTTGCATTACGAATGCAAATGAACTATTGTAAATTGGTATTTTTGGCCTGCATTTTGAATGCATATGATCTTCTTGTAAATAGGGTTAGATCCCTTCAACCCGTAAGTAAATAAATTTTACTTTACCTACCAAAAAAAAAGTCTCTTGAGCTCTTTCATAGTCATCAAATCCTTGTATAAGAATTTTTATTTTTTATTTGTTCCTAGAATCATATTGTCCTTTGTTTTCATATCTAGAATTTTTTGCTTTATAAATTCCATTCTTTGATTCTTGTGTATGAATATGAAAGGCAAATTTGGATCACAATTGATCCATTCTCCTTTTTCATTCCTTGTAAACTGTTTCTCAGAAAATCCATTAGTGATGTCTTGAACAACAATATCTTGTGTGAACCCAAATAAATCTAGAGCATATTTATTAATATGTCTTTTAGCTTCTATATAATACTTAGAGTCTATCATCTCTCTTATTTCAGTTGATTTGGTTACTGAAAATATCTCTCAAATTATGAATATTTGAGACTTTAAAGTGATCAAACCATTGTGGATTTCTTGTTGTGTGTTTACTTGTTCCTATATCTATAATTGCTTTGTCTTTGAATATTATAATCCTTTGGGGTTGAATTTTTTATGACTCCCTAATGGTTATAGTATGATATAAACTTGATATAGTGCTTGGTAGATATTAATTTACCATTTGAGATGATTTTTTAATGTTTCAAAAATGATAATAATCAAATCCTCTTTCACCTTATATCTCCTAGAAGTTCTATAAGGTTGGATTTATTTTGTCTCTTTAATATGATTATGAGATAATTCTACCATTTAATTCCAACCCTTGATAATCCTTAATGAATCTCCCTTTATAGCCTTTGATATTTGATATTTAATGTTTCTAATTTTCAATATCCTACTTTGGTGTAGTATTCCTTATAACTCCCTAATTTTGAATATTAGAAAACAATAATATTTGCAATAATAGAAATTTAATTTTTCTAGGTAGAAATCCTTATTTCTCCTATGTTTTAATATTCAAATATTAATCTATAATTCTCATTTAATTTTGATTTCAAATATGGTTGACCTCCCTATAGTTTCAACCTTATATTATACCCTTATAACTCCTTTTAATAAAAACAATTTAGAATAAACTAAATTCTTACCTTTATTATGTTGCGAACCTCTACGTACTTGGCATTGAATTCAGACGCAGATGATAGCAATCTCTAGTATTCATACTAGCTGTTATGACCAATGATAAGATTTGTTTTCTCCAATGTATGGGAGTAGATGAGATCAATAGAATTTAATGCTTGTTTTGAAATCCTTCTATGATGGATGGTGGTTGATTTTTGATTCTCTTCTGATTGCAATATTTGGATAGTGGACAACTCAAGTCTAGCCTATTTGACCATCTTGACCAAGAGCTTTAAATGCTCTTCTCCTTTATTATACTCTATAACTCCTTGCTACTACAAATGCACTTCCTTCCATAGTCTCAAGAACCTTAAATAGGAAGAGGATTTGTTGAATATGATAAGTATCATGGTAGTTTTATTTCAATGCTCGAAGAAGACACTTGAAATTTTCTAGAGGATAGACGTTACAATATTTATGTGAGCATTTGTATGCCTTGGTTACAAGTGTCACCTCTTATCTAACATAATCGATGTTCTCCCTATGTAATGTTTCCTTTCACATGTGTAAGCTTGAGCATTATTTTGAGTGCTCGTTAGAGTTTCTTTAGTGGTGAAAAGTGGCATCTTTTATAATTTGCATGAACATTCCACTTCAACATATTCTTGCAATCTTCCTCAGTGCATTATTTCAAACTCATA
This sequence comes from Wollemia nobilis, assembly GCA_028583015.1. Taxonomy (NCBI): domain Eukaryota; kingdom Viridiplantae; phylum Streptophyta; class Pinopsida; order Araucariales; family Araucariaceae; genus Wollemia; species Wollemia nobilis. The sequence goes on from JAQPPZ010016348.1 coordinate 8,716,435, forward strand.
TTTTTTTGTGTTTTCTCCTCAATGCTTCGATGGTGCTTTGTATGTGAGTTGGTTTCAATTGGGATAATGAGCATGTCTATGATGGCTATGAGCTAGTATTGTGAGCAATAGTACTCCAATGGTATTTTGAATGCTCCTTGTGGACATACATCTAGCTCTTGGGTATTTCTTTATCTATGCTTGGATTTTCTCCTGCTTTCACGTTGCTTGTAATTCTAGCTTTGTAGATGACAAATTTTTCTTGTTCTATGCTATGTATGCTGTATAGGTTTCTTATTATGACTGTCTAAACCATGGATGATTTGAGATCCTTGAAGGCCCATTTTTACCTTTCTCGAATAATGATTATCTATAGTCGCTTGGAGATGTTTATTTCTTAAGAAAAATATATCTTTATTACACTTAAACCTTGTATTTTTTCCTATGTAGGACAAAATATCATGGTGCAATATAATATAAATAAATTTGTAAATATAATACCTTATTTTTGCACATCCTTTTGCACTATTTTCTTTTAGAATTAATGTGTACTTTGTCTTTTGCATGTTACGAAATGTGTCCTTGACAGTTGTCATTTCTCATTAGGCCTCACACCTATATATTGTAATATATTCTCTATCAATACATCTCATCCATTTTCAATCCCAAAATCTGGTATTAAAGCATAGTCTCTCTCCTACACTTGTGAGTTTGAGGGGGTATTTCCCTCATGGAAATCCCCCCCTCATTTTTCCCCTCATTATTTTTTCCCATTTTTCTTGAAAACTAGGGAGGATTCTCTCCATCCTTGGATGGATAAAAAATTCTACCTTTTTTCATGCTTTCGGAGGAGCTACAGTGGAGGGTGGTGAAAAGGTTCAGTGCTCATCATCAACCATCAGAGAGATGATCAAGTAGCACAACTGACGCATGGTGGCTTATTGAAACCACCTGAAGATGCCACCTACGACCCATTACCACTCTCATACTTCGTGGCTTCCCAATGATCCTTTTTTTTAATATTTTCTTTAGTGGGGTAATTTTTTTAAATGCAAATTATGAGGGGGCATTTTATTAAATGGCCATGAAATATGGTCTGTATTCCTTTGTTTTAAATTTGTGGTGGCCCAGAAGGCCCACATAGCATGTAATTTCTATTGTGAGGAAAATTAAGATGTTTTTTCTACCTGAGTGCGATACCAAGAATATTTTATTATTGATGTTTATTTTACTTCCTAGAGGAATGCTATATTTTTCATAAGATGAAGGCCCCATTGAGACTAGAACATAGTGGTATTTATAGTTGTCAAAAAGGTTTTTCCAATATGAACACATTGGTGGTGTCCAATTGTAACTTTGAGGTTGTTCCATTTGTATTTTTTAGCCTCAAATATTATTGTATCATGGAGTGTACTCTCGGTTGAACCCGCAACTCCCACGACAAACTATAAGCGATCCTAGTATCTAGTCACCTTCTTTATAGGACCTGATGGATGCAATGACTGGTTACCCATGCATTATGGTAGGATGAGGAGGTCACCATAAGGATACCTACTCTAGGGACTACATACATAGACACCCTAGACTCTATTCGAGGACTTTTCTAGATCAACTTTTGAAGACTACAAACGAAGACACTTCAGAAGATTCTATTCTCTTATTTCTTCTTCTCCTCCACATTTGGATTATATGGCTCATTTTATTGTATTTTTTGAGTGCATTTTTGGTAGATGTTGATTATGGCTTGTATTTATTTTTTATTAATGTTCATTTTTGGTAGAGATCGATACCTTGTAGATTGTGTTTCACCATGAAGGGGGCTGCTATTCATGGTGAACCTAGTCAATGAACTATGAGAGGCAACATAACTAGAGGATGACCTATAGAGGTAACAGATCCAGTAGAAGAGGTTGATATTGAGGCACCTAAGATGACCCTGAGGCACTAAGATGGATGACCCTGAGGCACTAAGATGGATGATCCAAAGGTAACAGACCCGAGGTAGTGGCTGGCCCTGAGGCAATAGATCAAGAAGTATACATTATTGATCTAGTATTATTCATATTTGGAGAGCCAAGCGCAAAGAGCACGAGCCTAGACCAAATTATGTAATAAAGGAGGATGTTAGGGTTCTATTTATAAAAGTACACATTAAGGGGGATGTTAGAATTAATGTGTACTTTGTCTTTTGCATGTTATGACATGTGTCCTTGACACTTGTCATGTTCTCATATAGGCCTCATGCCTATATATTATAATATTTTTTGTATCAATACATCTCATCCATTTTCAATCCCAACATTTTAAGTTGGTTTTAATGGCAATTTTTTTGTAGATAAAAATTGATTTGACGTTGCCTTCTTTTCTAGACAACTCTCTTCTTTGCTTGGTTACTTTGGTAATAAACTCAAGCTAATAACCACGTAGATAGAATGTTTTGTAGAAGTAATTTTTGCACTAATTGTTTTTGTAAATGGCCCTTAGTGCACCTCGAATATGAGACTCACCAAGTCTCGATTTGTAGCTTCTTTTACTAATTTTGATGGTGGCTTTCTTCTCCACTTCTTAGAGGAATATGATCTAATTTTGATGGCTTCTTTGGGCCACAAAATACTATAGGTTCTATGCACCAAATAGTGTCTCTAGATATTTTTATAATCTGATGGTTTTATGCCTTTGATATTTAACAATTAACAAATGCAAAATAACCCTTTTGAGAGTAGCTAGTTAAAGATCAACTAGTATAGTGCTAATGGACTAATAATGCATTTTAATGGTAATAGTAATCTCACCTTATTGCTCTTGTAAATAGTGAAGAACACAAGATTATATTGAGAGGGGGTGAACAGTATAAGACCACTTTTTACTTTTCTTTCCTAATCTATCTTATGCAATGTATCAATAGAAATATCAACAACAGTAATCAAATCAATGCACAAGTCACCACACACAATATAGATATGAATTTAACATTGTTCACCCAATGTGGGCTACTCCATGAATAAGATATTTCACCAATTTTTTCTCAATAATTCTCTTGGGAATCCTTTACCTATTACAATGTTTATGGACCTTTGTCCAAAGGATACACCAATCCCCTGATCAAGTTTGTGGATCTCTATCCATAGGAGAACTTCTTTCTCCTCAGATCTAGCTAGTGATCTTCTAAAAAAACTATTGCCTCCACTCCATTGGCTAATGGATCTCTATCCACTAAAGACTCCTATCCCCATTCAGAAGACCTATCCTCACTACCCTAGCTAATGGATCTCTATCCATTGGATACTATCATCCTTTATACTCTATCACCTCCAAAGCTTGATCTCATCTCTATCTCAAACATGTACTAAACATAGTCCTTTGGTATTGCATAAATTTTCTCAATATCTATGTCTGGTTTGACACAAACCTGTCCTCAAATATGCACCAAACTCTATCCTGAAATCTATACTAAACACAATCCTTCGGTCTAGCCAAATATGCTAGATATATCCCAAACCTTAAATCAAGGTTTGAACAAAATAATCAACCAACTCTACTCACAAGTCTTCTCAAAGAATTATTTCAAATATGCCTTGTAAGCTTCCACAAAAAACTCACACTAATATATCAAAAATTCCTCTCTATAACTTGTTCAATCTGCTTAATCTGTCCTCAAATCTGTATTTTAATATTCCACAAAATCTCACACCAAACTGTCCATAAGTCTTCTCAAACACTTGCCTCAAATCTGCTCAACAAGTCCTCACTAGAACTTGTCCAATCTCATAGAAACATATAGAGAATTGTTAGAGACTCTATATTTCACACTCACAAAAACTCAACCTCTTTTTCAAATCAATTCATAATATGAAACAATTTGTTTCATAGAACTTAAACTATCACTTCAATACATCCACTCAACTAAGATCAAACAATTTCACTCAACCAATCACTTAAACAACAATGCTTATCAAGTATTCCTCACATAAAAATGATACTCATGATCTTTACAAACCCTAGTTCAAGTTCTTCACTACTTCACATAACAATGATACTCATGTTCTTTCAAACCCTAGTTTCAAGATAGCTCACAACTTCACTTAACAATGATACTCATGATCTTTCACAAACCCTAGCTGAAGCATATGAAAACTTTACTCAATATTTCTAACAATGCTTATAAACAAGGTTTCTAGAATCAAATTTCATTCCAAAAAAACCAAACTCAACAATGCTTATCAAACAACCCTTTTCACTCCAACTTGGCATTCACAACATTAAAAAATCACTCACTAGGAAGATGTGCCCATACCTTTTTGTTTGATGAAGAAAATGACCTCAAAACTTTTACTCTGATTAATATTCAAAGTTCCTTTGTTGCTAAAAGTATTTAGCGAGCTTTTGAGGCAATGAAACCTAATATTCATTCGGTTGGTGATGATTTTTGTAATGGTATTTTTTTAAATTCTTAAAATATATGGTGGTCTCGTATTCTATCTAACTCTTCGGTTCTTCTTATTGATATGCCAGGGATTAAAGCTTTGAGGCTTTTCACAAGGGCATCTACTTTTTTAAAGATTTAGTGCACTCTCGAGACTAGATTCCTTAGCCTGATATCAAACATAAATTTAATCTTTAGAATTAGGTATTCCTTCTATTCTTAAGATTTAAGAGCTTATACCTTATATCATGCTTCATAAGCTCGACCTTCAACCCCCAAGTGCATGGTGGAGGAATTGATGTTGGAATGTGGATACTCCTTTCAAGAACTACTCTTCTTCCTTACTTTATCAGCTTCTTAGTCATGTTTTCCATGGTGTTGATAATCTTAATGAGACATGACAGACTCATTCTACCTCCTATACTTGGATTGCTTGTTTGAACCATATTTGGCAGTCTAACCTTGAACCCAAGATTACCTTTTTTCTTTGGTCTCTTATTTATCAAGGGCTTCCTATGGGAGAGAAACTTAGTAGGGTTGGTCTTCCTAATCCTAAGTGTCCAACTTGTGGTCGTTTTGATACTTTTAAACATCTATTTTGGTTCTACCCTCGTGATCAATATGCTTGGTATTGGATTCACTTGTTGTTCAATCCCATTCATCCTTCAGATGATAGATGATCTTTTTGGGAGATAATAGTTGTTGGTCTTCTTATATTGTTGCTTTATGAAATTTATTTTGTGCTATTATTTTGTTTCAACTTTGGAAATCTAGGAATATTGTTGTCTATTATGGAGATTCAATTTCCAATCAATTTTTTATGCATGAAAAAATTACAATGTTTTAAGCTATTACTGTTTAGATCCATTCACAAGATTCCAAGTTGACTCATGAGTTGACGCATTTTATAAATCTTATCGAGTACTAGCATGAGACTCCATGCACTATTAGAAATTTTTTGCCTAACCTCCCTTCGCCTCAAGGTCCCTCTGTTTATTTGAGGCCTTGGTGTAGCAGGTCAAAGGGACAATGTTTGTCAGCCTCAGGTCGTTCTGTCAGTGCCCACAACAAGGTTCGATCTCCTCTAGGAGAGGCTCCCTTTGCCTAGTTATTTTGTTTATTCGTCCTTTTAAGGGCCGGTTTTGTTTTTGGCCTTAAACCTTGTCTTTATAGTGTTGATCATTTAGGTAGCCTTGTGCCCGAAACTATGATTTTTTCAGCTCCTTTTTTATTATAACCTCTCTTATTTTTATTAAATATAATTATCAGTTCCAATAAAAATAATAATTAAAAAAATATTTGTAATACAAATACATAATAACAAATATACTTTATAAAAATTCCATATAACATTTTTTAAATTATAATATTATTTTTTTCCAATAAATTAAATTTATAATATTATTTTTAATCGAAATTAAAAAAAAAACAAAGCTTACATAAACTCATTTAAAAAAACAAAAATTTCCGTAAACTCATTAAAAAAACTAAAAAAGTTTGGAGTAACATATTTTAAAAAGTTATCTTAAAATTTCATAAATTCTTTTTACTCTTTAACTATGTCTTTTTTACTAAAATCTTTAATACATGCTTTTGAGTATGCCTTAGCCAGCCTGGCGACATAAAGATTCGTCTACAGAGACATAATGATCTATGCCTCATATCCCAAAATAGAGCTTGCCTAACACGAATATATAAATTGATTTCTATTTCTTAAAAAAATATATATTAAAAATATGGTATAAAGTAGACCATCTACTTTTATATTGTTTTGTTTATGTATATAAGTTGAAGCTTAACAATTTTAGTGATTACAATATAGATTAAAGGATGTTTAGGTTATATAAGATGATATAATGTTTATTTAAATTATATTTAGAGAAGGTGTTTAGGTTATATGAGTTTTAATGTGAGGTTTTTATAAAGTTGAGAATTAATGTTTATATTATATAGATTGATTGGAGATGGCTTAATTCCTATAGAATCTAATTAATTAATTTTAGTTAGATCAACAAAAATTTCTGTGTTTTTTATTGTTGAACTTTAAGCTCAATATCAAGTGGTAAGCTAATGTTACTAATGCTTAGTGATAGTCTCTTGCTGCTTAAATTTGAAAAGTTCTTGTTGAATTCAAAAGTCAAACTTCTTAGATGGTGGGTTTTGCATTAAAAAATTCCAACTTTTGAAAGTTTGGATTCAATTTTACATGTTTTGCCTCAATGCAAATTTTGTAATGCTTCAAAAGATCTTATTCACTTGTTTTAGTTTTGTGATATGGCTAAACAATTTTGGGATGTTTTCTATAGTTTTTTATTCCCCTCCTTCTCTAGATCTTAGATTGTCGGATCCAATCTCTGGAATATTTGTAGACTCATTCTTCTCGAGCATATTTGGAAGTTTAGATATAGAAATGTGTTTAGCAGTTCCACTCCTCCATGGGTATAGTTTTAGCAGTTTTGACCTTTGATCTTTTGTTACATTTGGAACACATTCATTCCCATGATCATGGAGCTTCCAAAAAACTCGAGATTTTATGGACACACTTCATCAAAATTTTCACATGATTTGAGATCTTCAAAAGACCCCCCCCGCAAAAAAAAAGAAGGCAACAAATATTGATGAACTAGTTTAGAAACTCATTATTTCTATTTTTTTTCTTAAAGACTTCAAAAGATATAATGGAAGTCATGTCGAGAACTTCACCACATGACACACACTCTTTAACATATTGTAGTAGGAAATAGTTGTAGTCTCTATATTGCTATTAACTTCTATTTTATGTGTAAGTTATAGATGCTTTACTCTTATTTTTTTTTTTTTTTTAATAGATGGTACTAACATCATATTATTGTTATAATGTTCTAATTAATGATATAATATAATATTGTTTTTTACTAAAAAATAATTGACCCTCATAAATCATATTTATTAAAACACAAATAAATTTAACCAAATATTTATTGGACCAGTTGTGTTCCAGTTGGGATATTTATGTAATGGATGATTTGGGGGTACATTTCCCTAATTATGGGCTACATTTCCCACCATATTTCCAGGTGTAGGTCCTCTTGCGGGAGTTGTTGAATTTAATGTAGGGTTTTCCTCAAGAAGTTCTTCTTTTGAGTGGAAATCTTGATTCAAACTTTTGATAATAGTGGACCCTCTATAAGGTAGCTCACAATAAATATAAGTCAGGGTTATTCCTCTTGAAAGACCTAGTATACATGAAAGGACACTGGTCTACAAGGGTGATTCTTTTCTAGGTTTAAATACCAGGGAGTCACCAGGTGAATTTGCTATTATTCGCTTAGCAAGGTCAAGACAATTCACCAAATCTTGATTTCTTTGGGTAGAGATAAAAAAATAACTCATATGATGGGTTTTCGTGTTCCTTGTGAACTCGTCCCACTGGGTGTGCCAAAAATTGTTGGGCACTAAAATGTCATCAAGCTTTACTTGACACTGCAACTGTCTATCTTCCAATTTTTTGTTCAAGCATACACTGGATAGTCACTACTCAACACTCAAGCATTAGATGGATCAAATAAAACTTCAATCCAACCTCCAAAGTAGGTTCATTTCCTATCAACTTAAAATGGTTTTGATTCAATTAAAGCTCAAATAGGGTTTTGAGATAAGGTTTAGAAAAGGTTTAGGGTTAGTAGTGTTATAAAAAATAGTGGTTGGATAGGCTAAAAACATAGACAACTACAACAAAAGGCTCCCATAAGCTATTTAACTCAAATGAACATCACCCAAATGAAGAAACCTCCACACATTAAAGCATAAATAGAGAAATATTGTAGAAATAAATTCTAACATCTAATATTGATAATCCAAATAGCAGAATAAAGCAATAGTTAGATTTAACAAAAATAAACTTCCTAACAATACATATCTAATCAAGAACAGATTTCAACTACTCTTACAACTAGTAATCCAAAAGCTAGAATGAACTAACCATTCAAGTATTAATAGAAATGCAATTCAGGACTTTGAACCTCTTGCACAAGATAATGAAGATGCCAAATTTGAGTCGAACAATAAGAGTAATGCTCCTTACATTATTTCACAAGAATATTTACAATATGACAAGCAAACGCACTAGATCCAACCCTAAAAAATGAGGGTTTGACCTCTATTTATAGTTTTTAATTGAAATAATAATAAGGAATATTGCAAATATTACATATTTTTCAATTTAGAAGAGAGTTCTTGCTAGCATCATCTTACTAGTTCAAATTCTGGGAAATCCACTATGCGTAGACCTCCATGGTATCTCAGATATTAAGCAACTTGTTGGTTGGTTGGTGACAGTTAGAAAACAGACCATTAGAGACTGCATATCATCCATTAACTCTTCTTGGAAGCTCACTTCGATATCAATCTACAAATGACTCTAGTTCTTGTTCTTGAAACCCTTTGATGCTTCAGCTTCTTGTCTCTCAATTGACTGTGTTCACATTTGATGATAAAATACTTTTAAATACTTCAAAATTGTTAGCAAAATATTGATCGTTGATCTTCCCCATGTATGGCCCAATTAGATCTTGGAATATACTCTGTATAATGGCAGGGAAAAACCAAAGCACAATTCCGTTCTTTTAAGTCAATGACATCAGCTTCCATGGTTTTGATTATGCAGAATGCCAATCCAGCGTAAAATGCATTAAGAGTTAACGGGATGAAATCTGCTCGTCAACCTTTGTCTTTCTTCTTTGACTTTGAAGCAACCAAAAATTTGCACTACAAAATATGTTGATGTCATATTTGCTTTATCAATCTATGGAATGCTAATCCGCACTCCAACAAGTGTAAATTTCCTTTGTCACCAATCCGCACTTCTATAATTTTCCACCTCTTAATCACCATTTTGAACCAAAATACTATATAAACTCACCGAAATTGGTCTCATCAACACTTAGTTGCTCGAAGCATGTCAAAAAATACAAGTGATTGCCATTCCACACTTCTCCTTACGCTGATGTCATCTTCTCCCAAAACATTTATAGAATCAGAACTTGTCGCTAGTCTACTTCCAAATGTATTATAAACTGTGCGAAATCAATCCAAGTGAAAAATACACTAAGTTTTTGGTGGATTGAAATATCTTTTTGTAGATCCGATCCAAAATACACTGAAAAATGTGCGGAATTAAAACTTCATAATAAAATTTTTAATGTTTTTTTAGGATGTGGCCATTTTGGGCCTATAGTTACTTTCTCTCTAAATAATGAAACCATGAGTACATTAATCAATCATAGACTGTTTCTTTTTTGTAATTATGATGCATGTGTGTTTTCTCGGGGTATATGCAAAATTTTGTATGGGAAGTTTCTTTTTTATAACAGACTATGTTCCTTATCAGATGTAATGGCTTTGGTGGCATGTAGATTTTACATAAATAGGATCCTTAGTAAGGACATGTTCATCAACAGCCTTGGGCTGATTTTTGTAAAAGGTTTTGGGTCAACCTGTAAAACCCGGTATTAATGCTATAGTATCTTATCTACAAAAAAAAAATCAATCATAGATATGAATGCATTAAGCAGACTTAGACATGATTGCATAAAATATATGTAGGCATGAATGCATTCAACAATGATGAATACTTTAAGAAATGAGTTATATTAAAGTTTATGGAGGACATAGACCTAGATGTAGTGTGTATTTGGAGTAAGTAATTTGAATGCTCTAAATGGAAACATAGATTTATTTTAGGGAAAGAAACACTTATGTGAAAATTACCTTAGAATAGTAGAGAGTGTTCTTTTTATTTGATGTTTGGAATAAATGAAATAATATCGGTTTCTAAAAATAAGGATAAATATATTTAGGTTGCTCTTATTTAAGTTGATATTTTCTTATATAAAGTTAGTAGAAAAAATTGGTTTTGCTATGGGTAGTGCTTTCATTCATGAATGGTAGTAGAGAAGACTCTTTTGCTTGTTTATTTAGGAAGGTTTTGGAAAACAATTATAATGGTTTTCTAAGACTTGAGTAGGCAGGGAAACCATTATAGAGAGAACTATGGGATTCTCTCATCAGTTGTTTTTACTACATGTATTTACATGGATGTTTGCATTGTGCATGGATGTATGTTTACAAATATATAGTATAAATTAGTTGCATTACATATTAAGTTTTTTTGATCCCTGTGTCCCTCAAGATCATGGGTGATTTCCTTCATGAAGAGGATTGTGGAATGAATATGGTGCAAGGAATACTTAAATGGAATGCTTTGATGTACTTTGGAATGAAAAGTGGATTTGTAAATGAGCATTTTCTTAGTATGGTTTAAATAGAAATTCCCAATGTTAGAAATTGGTAACTTTTGCAAAATGGGATAGTTTATTTTAAGGTAAGGAAAGTGTTGTAATATGATAGTGATCATGCCAAAGTATTGTACAACTTATGGTAGATAAATCTATGTTCAAATGAAATTTTATATGTTCTCTAAGTAAAGTTTTGAGAAAGCTTTTATGATTACCTGGTTGTATATTTTGAATAATTTTTCCTTTTAAAAAACAAATGAATCTTGGAATGGGACATTTATGTTAAAGCATGTATGATGTAATGTTTAAATCTATTTACCATGTTTAATATAATACTATAAATTAATTAGGTTTTGAAGCATTTGAGAGATTTATATCATGTGTTGATCATGGGTTAGTGTAAAAGAGGTTCTTGGTTAAATCTAGAGTATCCTTTAGGACTTGTGTCAAAGAAATTATCCAATTCTAAGATTGCTATAACTAGGTAGAAGTGAGACCTAGAAGGAGTTGTGAGAATGCAATAGCTAGGCACTCACAAGTATGGAAGGAGTTACGAGAATGCAATAGCCAAATTTCTTGTGATTTGATTCACCTTGAATAATTATTATCAAGTGTTTTCATAACCGTAAATTTTGAAAAATAATTCACAAGACAACAATGGTAGTACCTCGAACATGTAGGTTTAGGTGACCATGATCATTGCCTATTGAAATAGGTAATGACCTTAGTTTTCTCGTGTAGGTGTGGTAACTAAGCACCAAGGATTACACATGAATAACCTACGTAGATGGAATTAGGATGAGGTTAGGAACTATGCATCTTCCTTTAAGTAATATGGGCCTTAAAGGATAATCCCTACGCTATGGTCAAATTTTTCTATGTCAGAAGAGGTATAGGAAACGTAGGGGGATCACTTTGGTGTCATTATAAATGATGAGGTTTATTAATATGAACCCAAGATACTATGGGAGGTTGACCACTCCTGTCCATTGAGTGTCATCTACAATGACACTGAACTCAAATGGTGAAGTCTTGAATGTTAAAAAGAAAATATTGGGATACCATTGAACCTTGCTTGTGTAAAAGAAATAAAAAATAAATAAATAAAATATTACTCTCTTTGGGTTGAGTTTTTTGTGTGTTACACCTCCTCATCTATCTCTCCTACACTCATATCTAGTATAAAATGGAGGTAAATTACTAATTGTTGAAGCACCATAACTAGATCCAAGTATACCAACTATTGCATCATTTGGTTATATCATTGTAATGTATGCTTTTGATTTTTTTAGAACTACCCCATCCCAAATTGCATAGATAATAGAATAATGACATAAATTAAAGGCAATTAGGTGTATACATGAAATTGGAGAAGTGGAAAGATACAAGGGAATGAAACTCAAAGTAATGCATAAGCAGTATAATACCATAAGCCCTTGTTGAAGAAAATAGTGCTAAAAATCTCAAATATAGTAGGAATTAGAGGTAGTAAGGAAAGAGAATAGTGACTTCAGAAAGCAAGTAGTAGAGAAAATGAAAGCTAAAAGGAAAATTATACTAAAGGTGGATGAAATTAAGGGATAAATTACACAAGAAAAGGGTCAATTGAAGTGAAAATATGAGATAGAAAAGCAGGACCTATAACTTCAACTAGACCAGTTGAAAGGTAACATTTAGAGAAAATAAAGAAAAAATATGAAGAGATAGATGCCTAAAAAAAGTTAAATGAGGAAATAGAAAAGAATATGAATAACATAGAGGTCATGATCTTATTTTTGGATCAAACTGATGCAGGAGCATCCAATGGTGTAAGAGCAATATTGCATCACCAAAGAAAAAAATGTATTTTCTCTTTCACTTTTAGGTTTCTTTAGTTGTTTATGAGTCCATGGTGACACTTGAGAGGTTTAAGTCAATCAAAAGTCCAAAAAGGTGGGAAACAGTCATAGACTATTTTTAGTAATTCAACCTAAATGGGCACGTATGGACTTGAAAATTTACCCCAAGGAGTGGAATTGAAAATTGTATCCGATGGTGAAAGAAACTTCCATGGAAGTTATTAAAGGGGGAATAAAGGTTTGTCAAAGATAGTCAAGTTTTAGTGTTCATGGCTCTAACTTGTAGTATTCTAGTAGTTTTAATTTTGTAATGTAATTGGCCTTATGGTCGTAACTAAGTAATTTTCTGATTCTATATTTCCATTTCAATGAAATAATATCAAATGTGGGGTTTATTTTGAATTTTTCATGTGATTTTGAGTATTGAGTGAGTGTTAGGTTGAGTAGCCCTTCATCAAGTTGTATTAGAGTGGTAGTTCATGAGTGTGTAAATAGATCACCAAACATGATGTAGTTTGCACCAGGACTTACGATTGTGGATTATGAGAAACATGATCAAAATACCTCCACAAAGAATCTATGGGGGTGGGAGAAATATTATGGTACCGTAAGAGGATTTTATATCCCTACAGAGACAATTTCAACTACAAGAGGAGCTGTGTAGAGGGTTTGAGCCAAGAAGAGAAGATGAAAGTGAAGACAAAGATCAAGAAGAAGCCCAGTTCAAAGAATATTATGATGTAGTAGAGCCTAGGTAAGTTAGATTATTTAGGACCATATTCAATATTGAAAAAAACCAAAGTTTGATGTTTCTACATTTTTGGGAATCTTAACCTACAAGAGTTTATCGATTGGATCAATGATATGGAGGGGTACTTTGAGTTTGAGGAAGTGGACGATCCTGAGAGGGTCAAATTTGCAAAGACCAAGCTGAAGGGTCATACTAATATCTGGTGGAAGGAAGTACAACTAGATAAAAATAGAAGAGGAAAGGAAAGAATAACAATATGGGATTGGATGGTGGGAAATTTGAAGAGACAGTTCATTCTATTTTATTACAAGTTATATTTGTTGAAAAAAATGCAATGTTTGAGGTAGGCACATAATTCTGTAAAGGAGTATACAGAGGATTTCTACAAGGTCATGATCAAATCAGGTCATTCTGAGGCTAATAAGGAGAAGGCAAACCATTATATAAATGGATTAAATTCAAGCATTCAAGAGGAGATAAGTTTTATCAGAATGACTACCATAGAATATGCTTATTAATTTTCCTTGAAGGTAGAAGAGAATTTGAATAGAATATTTGAAAGCAAGTAGAGAGAAAGAGGTTGTGGTGGAAATACTGGTGAAATATCATATGAAGGATGAAATGAAAACTAAAAGAAGAATGGAGAAGTTAGCAATAATTATAACCATAAATGGATTAATTTCTACCACCCTCATGAGCAAAATAATGGTAACCAAAGAGAAATAGGAAGGTTTAGATGAGGACCTGGAAGAGGAGGATTTTGTGAAACCTATTTCCATTGTGGAGAATAAGGACATTGATCATACGAGTGTCCACAACATCAAGGAAGGATTAATAAGAGACTTGAAGGTAATGTAGGAGTTGTTTATGTAGATGAAGGTTATGAATCTAAATATTCTAAAGAGGTAGAAAGAGAAGAAGTTTTGGTCACAAGGAGAGACTTGCTAAATGAGGAGAAAGATACAGTCTATAGGAAGAGTTTATTTTACACAAGTTGTAAATGTGAAGGTAAAGTTTGTAATGTTACCATTGATAATGAATAACACAATCTTATACTAAGAGGGGGGTGAACAATATAAGACCAATTTTTTATTTTCTTTTCCAAATAATATTATGCAATATATCAATGGCAATATAAAAAACAGTAATCAAAGCAATGCACAAATCACCACACACAATAGAGACACCAATTTAACGTGGTTCAACCAATGTGGGCTACTCTATGAAAAAATATTTCACTAAAATTTTATCAACAAATCTCTTGGGAAACCTTTCCCTATTACAATGTTTATGGACCACTATCCAAAGGAGACACCAATTCCATAATCAATTTTATGGATCTCTATCCATAGGAGACACCAATATCCTCATCTGGCTCATGGATCTCTATCCATAGAACTCCTTTCTAGAATAACTGCTACCTCCATTGCACTGGCTAATGGATCTATATCCACTTAATACTCTTGTTCTCACTTAGAAGACCTATCCTCATAGCCTTGGCTAATGGACCTATATCCATTGGATATTGTTTCCCTCTATACTCTATCACCTCTAAAGCTTCCTCTTAACTCTCTCTCAAATCTAAACTAAACATAGTCCTTCGATATAGCACAAATTTTCTCAAACTCTTTCTTTGATTTGTACTAAACATAGTCCTTTGGTCTAGCACAAATATGTTGAATCTCTATATTTGATATGGTACAAACCTATCCTCAAATATACACCAAGCTCTATCTTAAAATCTATCCTCAAGCCTTAAACAAAGTTTGACTCAATCATAAATCAACTTTGCTAGATCTACCCCAAATCTTAACTCAAGGTTTGAACAAATCAATCAATCAACTTTGCTCTCAAGTCTTCTCAAAGACTTATCTCAAATTTACTCTACAAGTCCTTACTAGAACTTATCCCAATTTGTTCAACAAGTCTTCACTAAGACTTACCTGAAATCTACTTAATAAGTCCTCACTAGAACTTGTTCAATCTACTCAACAAGTCTTCACCAAGACTTACCTCAAATCTGCGTAAGTCTTCACTAAGAATTCACTAAGACTTACCTCAAATATGCTTAACAAGTACTCAATAGAAATTCTCCAATCTACTCAACAAGTATTCACCAAGACTTACCTCAAATATGCTCAACAAGTATTCAACAATATTTACCTAAAATATGCATTGTAAGCTTCTATAAAAGCTTACTCAAATCAGTCCTTAAGTCCACTCTAGGACTTACTAAAATAAGCTCACAAGATTTCACAAAATCTTATTCAATTCAACTCAATATTTCACAGAAAAATTATTCAACCACATAAACAAGCTTCACACAGAATCTTGTTTAATATTACAGAAACATATAGAGAATGACTAGAGAATCAATATGATTCACACTCACAAAAACTACTAAATAACTTTCAAACTCTCTTGCATAACCACAAAAACATATAGAGAATGGTTAGAGACTCAATATGTTTCACTCTTGCACAACACTCAATCACTTTCAATCTCTTTTCAAAATCAAATCAGAATATGGAACAATTTGTTTCACAAAACTTGAACTATCACTTCAACACTTCCAATCAACTAAGCTCAAACAACTCCACTCAACCAATCACTCAATGAAGCACTCCTTGCTTACAAACCCTAGTCCAAGCATATGAACACTTAATTATTTTCAATAATACTTATAAAAAAATCTCACATAACAATGATACTCATGATATTTGCACAAACCCTAGTTCAAGATAGCTCTCAAATTTAAATAAAAATGATATTCATGTTCTTTCACAAACCCTAGTCAAGCATATGAAAGCTTACTCAATATTTCTAACAATGTTTATCAAACAAGGTTTCTAGTATCAACTTTCATTCCAGAAAACCAAACTCAACAATGCTTATCAAACAACCCTTTTCACTTGAACTTAGAATTCACAACATCCATCAATAACTCTCAAGTATGATATACCCTTACCTCTTGTTTGAAGAATACTTTGTTAGACTTACAATGGCACTAAGAGGGGGGGTGAATCAGGGTAGCTCTTTACTTTTAAATTTATAGTTCTTAATAATAGCAGCAATCAAAACTTAATGCAAGATACAACAAGAATAGCACAAGAGCATCACACAACACAAGATTTAACGAGGTTCACCAATGTGGCTACTCCTCAAAAAATGACTGCTTGGACTACCATCCAAATCCAGCCTTTGCAAAGCAACAACTTTACAATCAGTTTACCAGCACCCACTGGAAGGAGCACCAACCCCTTATTTATCTACACCAATAGAAAGGAGCACCAACCCCTTATTTATCTGCACCAACAGAAAGGAGCACCAACCCCTGATTTACCAGCACCCACTGGAAGGAGCACCAACCCCTTGTTTATCTGCACCAATAGAAAGGAGCACCAACCCCTGATTTACCAGCACCCACTGGAAGGAGCACCAACCCCTGATGCCAAGCTACAACCTAGACTTGAATTATGAATCTAGAAGATTAATAGAATGATACCTCCACTTTTACAAGATCCCGACAAGTCTGCTTCACCTCAGCGATCTCTGTGCACTCCGCTCTCTCTGCGAAATTACTTCGCATAATCTACTGCATCATAGTCGAACGATCGTCTTCTCCCTTTTGTGCACTCTGCTTCCTTTGTGAATTTTGCACTTAGCATGATTCGATATGACTTGCACTCTACGCTCTACGACCAAACTTCATGCACATCGACGACACTTAGAAATCTCCAAACAACCCTCCTTTTATAACAACATTTTCATGATGAAATCCTAATCTTAGTCGGCTGTAAAACCCTGATCTTAGTCGGCTGCAAACCCTAATCTTAGTCGGCTGCAAACCCTAATTTTAGTCGGCTGTTCATCGGTCTTCGTTGGCTTCAACTTAACCGTGAGAAAACAACATGTCGCGATATCGTGACACTTTTTCTCCTTGCTCTTTCTCTTAGCTTTGACCCACGAAAATACAACATGTCGCGATATCGCGACACTATTTTCTCTCTCCTCTTTCTCTTTGCTTTGGCCCGTGAAAATACAACATGTCGCGATATCGTGACACTATTTTCTCTCTCCTCTTTCTCTTTGCATCGGACCATGAAAATACAACATGTCACGATATCATGACACTTTCGCCTCCATAAAATTCATCTTTGCTTTTGTCGCGATATCGCGACACTCCCCTTCAAAGTCTTCTTCTCTGCTTTTGTCGTGAAATACACTTCTGATTTCGTACTTAGCTTCTTTGTTTTTGTCATGAAATCGTGACACTTCTACTTCCTTATTTCACTTCTCTACTTTTGTCGTGAAATCGTGACACTTATGCCTTCGAAGTCTTCTTATCTGCAATATGTCACGAAATCGTGACACTTTTTCTTCCGTACACTTCCTCTCTTTGTCACAAAATGCGACATGTCACGAAATCGTGACACTTTTTCTTTCTCTTCCTTCCTACCTTTTCCAAATACATGTCACGAAATCGTGACACTTTTTTTTCTCTTCCTTCCAACCTTTCTAGTCAAATGCATGTCACGAAATCGTGACACTTTTTCTTTCTCTTCCTTCTTGTGCTTTTTGAGTCGCGAAAATGAAACATGTCGCGAAATCGTGACACTTTTCAAATTTACTTTCTCTCTCCTATTTTAGTCGCAAAAATGCGACATGTCACGAAATCGTGACACTTTTCAAACTTTACTCTCTTTCTTCGAACTTGTCACGAAATCGTGACACTTCTTCCTGCTTTCTCTTTTTCTTCTAACATGTCATGAAATCGTGACAGTTTTTCCACTTGTCTTTTTCTCTACCAACATGTCACGAAATCGTGACAGTTTTTCCACTTGCCTTTTTCTCTTCCAACATGTCACGAAATCGTGACAGTTTTTCTTGCTTCTTTTCTCTCTTCCAACATGTCACGAAATCGTGACAGTTTTTCCACTTGCCTTTTTCTCTGCCAACATGTCGCGAAATCGCGACAGTTTTTCCTGCTTCTTCTCTCTTCCAACATGTCGCGAAATCGTGATTTTCCACTTGCCTTTTTCTCTACCAACATGTCGCAAAATCGTGATAGTTTTTCCTGCTTCTTCTCTCTCTTCCAACATGTCGCAAATCGTGACAGTTTTTTTCTTGCCTGTTGTATATGTCACGATATCATGACACTTTTCTTACTTGTCTTTTTCTTTGATCTTTTGCATATGGGCCACCTCGGTTTTCTTGGACAATCACTGTACATACTCTGAGCAACCTTTGAACTCCTGTCCTCTGCATCTGAATGGCTTTTGAACTACCTATCCACTGCATCATTAGATCTAACTGACTGTGTTGACAACAATGACAATACTCCTGCTGCACCTTGCTCAACAATCTCCCCCTTTGGAATTGTTGGCAACACATGTGCAATTTCCTGTAACTCTTCTCCCCCTTTGACAATAATACCAAAGGGCTACTGCAGACTCCCCCTGAGTCCATGCACAACATTCTCAGGCAAAATTGATTATACTTAGCAAAAATCATGAACATGAGCAACAAGATAATCAAATGCTTAGATGCTCCCCCTGAGAATGTGATCCCTGTAGCTAGTCAATCTTTGGGAAGTGTGACCACTCCCAATTTATTGTGAAGGTACTCAAAAACTTCCTTGGGCAATGGTTTTGTGAAGATATCTGCTACTTGCTCTGTAGTTGGAACAAAATCCAATTTAACCTCACCTTCTGCAACTTTCTCCTTCAAGAAGTGATACCCGATAGCGATGTGTTTTGTGCGTGAATGCATAACTGGATTCTTGGAGATGTTAATGGCACTGGTGTTATCACACTTAACTGATATTGGTTCACTGAAGCAGATACCAAGATCTTTCAGGGTTTGTTTCATCCATAATACCTACGTACAACATGTTGTCGCTGCAATATATTCTGCCTCTGCTATTGATAAAGAAACTGACTCTTGCTTCTTACTGTGCCATGCAACCAATCTGTCTCCAAGATAGAATGCACCTCCACTGGTACTCTTTCTATCATCTACACATCTAGCCCAATCTGCATCTGAATATGATATAAGGGTGAAGTCTTTACCTTTTGGATACCACAACCCATACTCCATAGTACCCTTGAGATACCGAAGAATCCTCTTTATTGTTGTCACATGAGTCTCCTTGGGATTGGCTTGAAAGCGTGCTACCATGCATACTGCCTGCAAAATATCTGGTCTAGTAGCTGTCAGGTACAGTAGGCTTCCAATCATAGATCTGTACATGGTTTGATCAACAGGTGGAGATTTGTCATCTTTGCTCAACTTGCAGCCTGTCATCATGGGAGTGCTAACTGGCTTACAATCCTCCATTGTGAATTTCTTTAACATCTCTTTTACATATTTAACTTGAGAAATAAATAAGCCCTTCTTACTTTGATTAACTTGCAAACCGAGGAAATATGACAGTTCACCAATCATTGACATTTCAAATTCTTTTTGCATCTTATTTGCTAAATCTTTACATGACTCATCTTTGCTCGCTGCCAAATATGATATCATCTACATATACAACAAGAACAATAAGATGCCCATTTTCTATTTTGACATACAGGTTACTATCCACCATACCTTTCTTAAACCTTTGTTGAGTGAGATAGTTGTCTAGTCTTGCATACCATGCTCGGGGTGCCTGTTTTAAGCCATATAAAGCTTTCTTCAACTTGCAGACAAATTTTGGATTATCACCAAGTTGGAACCCATCTGGTTGCTCAATATAAACCTCTTCTTCAAGTTTCCCATTCAAAAATGCTGATTTCACATCCATTTGATAAACTTTGAAATTCTTGTAGACTGCTAAAGCTAGAAACATTCTGATTGCCTCTAATCTAGCTACTGGTGCAAAAGTTTCCTCAAAATCAATGCCTTCAACTTGTGCATAGCCCTTACAAACTAATCTTGCTTTATTTCTGACTACCTGTCCGTCTTCATTCAACTTGTTTCAAAAAATCCATTTAGTCTCGATTATATTTTTGTTAGCAGGTCTAGGTACTAAATCCCAAGTTTCATTTTTCTCGATCTGATCTAATTCTTCATTTATTGCCTTCATCCAACTTTCATCTTTGCTTGCATCATCAACATTTTTGGGTTCAATGTTGGATAGTAGAGAGTAGTTACTTATTGCTCTTCTTCTTGTCTGAACACCAACTTTGGGGTCTCCAATTATTTGCTCTCTAGGATGATTTTTCTGCCAGTTGCCTGTTTTGAATTTCTTATTTTCTTCCACTTCTGAATCACAACTTAAATCTTCTGAGTCAATGTCCTGTATCTTCTCCATTTTGTTTTCCTCATCTCCTTCAATAATCTCTTCATAAGTTGGGTAGTTCGTTTCATAGCTAATTACTCGTTCTCTACCTTCATCAAATTTAACATCGGCACTATCCACAATTTTCTTTAGCCTTTTGTTGTAGCATTTGTAAGCTTTGCTTTTTGATGAATAACCGACAAAAAAACCTTCATCCGCTCTATCTTCAAACTTACCGAGATTATCTTCAGTTCTTTTGATGTAGCATTTGCTGCCAAAAACTTTGAGGTATTTTGTTGTTGCCCTTTTTCCAAACCACAACTCATAAGGAGTTTTGCTTTCATGTGTTCTCAGCATGTACCTATTTTGGATATACACTGCAGTATGGACTGCTTCTTTCCAAAATATGTCTGCTACTTTGCTTTCAGCCAGCATAGTCCGAGCCATTTCCTGCACTGTCCTATTCTTTCTTTCTACCACTCCATTCTGCTGAGGTGTCCTGGCTGCTGAGAACTGTCTCTTGATACCGTATTTTTCACAGTACTCTGTAAACTCCTCTGAAATGAATTCTCCTCCTCTATCTGATCTTAAACATTTGATCCTCTTTCCTGTTTCATTCTCAACTTGGTTTTTGAAAATCTTGAACATATCAAAAGCTTCTGATTTATGCTTTAAGAAAAATATCCATGTCATTCTGGAATAATCATCAATGCACAACATAAAGTATTTATCACCGTTTATGCTTTGTGTTCTCATGGGTCCACATAAATCAGTGTGTATTAGTTCCAAAGGTTTGCTTGTGTAGTGTTCTTTTGTTTTGAAAGAGACTCTAGTTTGTTTCCCCTTTTGGCATGAAGCACAAATGTTGTTTGCAGGTTTGCTGATGGTGGGAATATCTCTCACTGCTCTTTTTGAGGTGATTTTTACTAGATTATCAAAACTGATATGACCGAGTCTCTTGTGCCACAACCAATTTTCTTCTTCCTGTCCAATAAAACAAGCTCCTTCTGAAGTCTCTGAGAGCGTGTACAGGTTTCCAGATGTTCTTGATCCAGTTGCTATCAGTTTTCCATTGTTTGTCTTTTTGACTTCACAACCCTGCTTCTTAAAAACTACCTCATGACCTTTATCACAAATCTGACTTACACTCAACAGGTTATGTTTCAAGCCATCCACAAACAAGACTTCTTCTGACTTAATTTTTTCGTTAATAATTTTAACTGAACCTTTGCCAACTATCTTAGCTCCATCATTATTTCCAAATTTTACTGAACCACCTTCATATTTCTGTAACTTCTCAAATTTTTGTTTGTTACCTGTCATATGACTGGAGCATCCACTATCAAGTATCCATGGTACATATTTATTCTGTGCTTTAAAAGTTGTTTGTACGATTAAGGATTCCTTTTCTTCCTTAAGCTGCTCCTTTTCTTTCCACTCCATTTTGATAGTAGTTTTGGGCCCTTGTTTTGCCTTTCCCTTATCAACAGTTTGTGTATGTTTTACAGGACATTTTCTATTTTGTCTCATTCTATTTGGTTGGACACTTCTTCCCTGATATTGATTTGTAGCAAATGTACTTCTACAGTTTCTTGCAATGTGCCCAAAATTATGACATTTATAACATTCTACTGTATAATTCATCAGAGGAGAAAAAGCATTTCTACTGGTGAAGTTCCTTGGTCTTACATTATATTTGCATTCTGAGATTTTATGTCCATAGCCATTGCATTTAAAATAGAAACCAGAAAAGGGATAGTTGAACCTGGGTGATGGTCTTTGCCATGTTGCCGAAGGAGCCATAGGTCTTCTTCTTCTTTGATGTGTGACATTTGTGAATCCATCATTGTCAGTTCTCCTTTCGTGCCTGGCATTGTTGCTTTCCTTTGCATGAGACATTTTTCTTTGATCAACCTATTTCTTATCTTCATTCTTTATGGATTCTACTTTTCTGGCCTTTGATCCACTTGATGATTCTCCTTCGATGAAGCCCAGACCAAACTTGATGCCTATAGGCCTTTGGTCATTTATGATCTTATCCAGATTCATAGAACTTTCTTCACGTTTGTGATAACAACTAATTTTCTTATTCATCTCTTCTAGCTGCATTCTCAAACCAACAATCTCTTCTTCTAGCTTGCTGTAATAATCTATTTTCATGGTTATTTGCACTTCGAGATCTTCGGTGATTTTCTTGGATTCTTCTATCTGTACTTTCAAACTGGTTATGATTCCATTTGCATCCTCAAGCTTCCTTGAAAGTTTCTTATTCTTTTTCTTTTCTATCTCCCACTCTTCAAGTGCAGAGATCAATTCACCTTCTAGATCTACTTCAGCCTCAAGGTTTTCACCACAAACTTCAGAGGTCACTCCTTCTTCCTTTTCTGATTTAACTTCTTCAAATGCCATGAAGAGAGCTTCATTTGTTTCTTCTTCAGACTCTTCATCGGAGCTATTTTCTGATGAACTGGCATTCCTGGAGATGAAACTTTTCTTCTTGAAATTGCCTTTTCTGAAATTCGTTTTCTTCTTCCAGTCACTTCTTTCAGGGTGCGATCCTTCATCATTACTGTTCTTCTCTTTAAGTGGACATTTAGTCGCATAATGCCCAATGCCTCCACAGTTGAAACATTTAAATGGTAGCTTCCCTCTGTATTTTCCTTTTCCCCTTTTTAGTTTTCTAACAAAGTTTGCTTCCATTTCATCTGATGTTTCTTCTTCCTCGGACTCTTGTTTTGTGTTTTTATTTTTAAGGGCTTTAAAAGCCGCTTCTCTATCTGTGGGTTTAGATCTTCCTATCCTCATCTCATATGCAGTCAAAGAACCATACATCTCATCTATACTAAAATAATTTAGATTCTTAGCTTCTTCTATCGCTGAGACTTTGGAATCAAACCTTTGAGGAAGAGATCTTAGTACCTTTTTCACGATGGCAGAGTCTCCAATATCCTCATCGAGTCCTCTGATCGCATTGATGATTCCATTAACTCTCAGCATATATGCCTCAATGTTTTCATCGTCGTTCATTTTCAATGCTTCGAACTGAGCTCGATGTGTTTGTAACTTGGCCTCCTTGATCTTATCATTTCCTTCATGAAAACTCCTCAGTCTGTCCCATATCTCTTTTGCCATTTTACAGCTCACGATCTTTGCTAGTTCACTGTCTGCTACTCCGCTCATGAGAGCATTCATTGCTTTTGAATTATTGTCAAATAGTTTTATTTCGTCAGCCTTTTCTAGAGGAATGATGGGTAGTGTGTATCCACTCACTACTGAATCCCAGACGTCGTATCCTAAAGCACAGAGATATGTCTGCATCCTGATTTTCTAGAACGCGTAATTAGATCCGTCAAACACTGGTGCTTTATTTGAGAAGCCTTCACCACCTGCCATTGAGTTATTTCCAAGATCACCCTAGCTGGTTAAGCCTGTACAAGAACTTGGCTCTGATACCAATTGTTAGACTTACAATGGCACTGAGAGGGGGGGTGAATCAGTGTAGCTCTTTACTTTTAAATTTATAGTTCTTAATAATAGCAGCAATCAAAACTTAATGCAAGATACAACAAGAATAGCACAAGAGCATCACACAACACAAGATTTAACGAGGTTCACCAATGTGGCTACTCCTCAAAAAATGACTGCTTGGACTACCATCCAAATCTAGCCTTTGCAAAGCAACAACTTTACAATCAGTTTACCAGCACCCACTAGAAGGAGCACCAACCCCTTATTTATCTGCACCAATAGAAAGGAGCACCAACCCCTTATTTATCTACACCAACAGAAAGGAGCACCAACCCCTGATTTACCAGCACCCACTAGAAGGAGCACCAACCCCTTGTTTATCTGCACCAACAGAAAGGAGCACCAACCCTTGATTTACCAGCACCCACTGGAAGGAGCACCAACCCCTGATGCCAAGCTACAACCTAGACTTGAATTATGAATCTAGAAGATTAATAGAATGATACCTCCACTTTTACAAGATCCCGACAAGTCTGCTTCACCTTAGCGATCTCTGCGCACTCTGCTCTCTCTACGAAATTACTTCGCACAATCTGCTGCATCACAGTCGAACGATCGTCTTCTCCCTTTTGCGCACTCTGCTTCCTTTGCAAATTTTGCACTTAGCATGATTCGATATGACTTGCACTCTACGCTCTACGACCAAACTTCACGCACATCGACGACACTTGAAATCTCCAAACAGCCCTCCTTTTATAACAACATTTTCATGATGAAATCCTAATCTTAGTCGGTTGTAAAACCCTGATCTTAGTCGGTTGTAAACCCTAATCTTAGTCGGCTACAAACCCTAATTTTAGTCGGTTGTTCATCGGTCTTCGTCGGCTTCAACTTAACCATGAGAAAACAACATGTCGCGATATCGTGACACTTTTTCTCCTTGCTCTTTCTCTTAGCTTTGACCCACAAAAATACAACATGTCGCGATATCGTGACACTATTTTCTCTCTCCTCTTTCTCTTTGCTTTGGCCCATGAAAATACAACATGTCACGATATCGTGACACTATTTTCTCTCTCCTCTTTCTCTTTGCATCGGACCATGAAAATACAACATGTCACGATATCGCGACACTTTCACCTCCATAAACTTCATCTTTGCTTTTGTCGTGATATCACGACACTTCTGCCTTCAAAGTCTTCTTCTTTGCTTTTGTCATGAAATCGTGACACTTCTCTTCTACTTAGCTTCTTTGTTTTTGTCATGAAATCGTGACACTTCTTCCTTATTTCACTTCTCTCTTTTGTCACGAAATCGTGACACTTTTCCTTCAATCTCTTCTCAATATGTCATGAAATCGTGACACTTTTTCTTCCGTACATTCCTCTCTTTTTCATGTGACATGTCACGAAATCGTGACACTTTTTCTTTATCTTCCTTCCTGCTTTTTGTCCAAAAATGTGACATGTCACGAAATCGTGACACTTTTTCTTTCTCTTCATTCTTCCTTTCGCAAAATGCAATGTCACGAAATCGTGACACTTTTTCTTTCTCTTCCTTCCTACACTTTTCAAGTCACGAAAATGCGACATGTCACGAAATCATGACACTTTTCAAATTTACTTTCTCTCTCCTATTTTAGTCGTGAAAATGTGACATGTCGCGAAATCGTGACACTTTTCAAACTTTACTCTCTTTCTTCGAACTTGTCACGAAATCGTGACACTTCTTCCTGCTTTCTCTTTTTCTTCTAACATGTCGTGAAATCGTGACAGTTTTTCCACTTGTCTTTTTCTCTACCAACATGTCACGAAATCGTGATAGTTTTTCCACTTGCCTTTTTCTCTTCCAACATGTCACGAAATCGTGATAGTT
The DNA here is from genome assembly GCA_028583015.1 of Wollemia nobilis. Lineage (NCBI taxonomy): Eukaryota > Viridiplantae > Streptophyta > Pinopsida > Araucariales > Araucariaceae > Wollemia > Wollemia nobilis. Next base: position 8,742,314 of record JAQPPZ010016348.1, read on the forward strand.
TTTCCTGCTTCTTTTCTCTCTTCCAACATGTCACGAAATCGTGACAGTTTTTCCACTTGCCTTTTTCTCTGCCAACATGTCGTGAAATCGTGACAGTTTTTCTTGCTTCTTCTCTCTCTTCCAACATGTCACGAAATCATGACAATTTTTCCACTTGCCTTTTTCTCTGCCAACATGTCACGAAATCGTGACAGTTTTTCCTGCTTCTTCTCTCTCTTCCAACATGTCGCGAAGTCATGACAGTTTTTCTTGCCTACTGTATATGTCGCGATATCGCGACACTTTTCTTACTTGTCTTTTTCTTTGATCTTTTGCATATGGGCCACCTCGGTTTTCTTGGACAATCACTGTACATACTCTGAGCAACCTTTGAACTCCTGTCCTCTGCATCTGAACGGCTTTTGAACTACCTGTCCACTGCATCATTAGATCTAACTGACTGTGTTGACAACAATGACAATACTCCTGTTGCACCTTGCTCAACAGACTTGACTTCAATCACCTATTTTAATAACAACCAATATCTTTTCCAATATCAAGGGTTAGATAGCAAATATATGTCCTTAATATTTTCTTTCAAAAATATTTCACCAAGTCAAAATACCAAAAACTAACTATACCTTTTTTCTCCTTTCATTACAATTTTTATGAACTTTGTTTCAAAAAAATATCTAACTCCCTTGACACAACTTATTACTTCTCTTATAAACTCAAAGCACTCAAAAATCAAACCATGAAAATAAAATTAAGCATACCCTTTTTATCTCCCTTATTTAACTCACAAAACCTTTTAAAATAATGCAATATCCAATTAATAAGACCTTAAAAAATTAAAATTAATTTCCACCTTAGCAATTTTGGATGCAGCAATTTAAACCTTGCAATAAAAGTGCATACCTTATACACTTCACCAAAAGGGCCTCGACGGTTTTTGAATGCGCAACCTCTCTCTGTTGAGTGCATTTGCAAAGCACAAGCCCACCTTGTCGGCTATGTGCCTCCATGCAAAAGGAAACGCTAGCACCTTCCCTTTGTCCTTCATTGACTGTGAAAACTTCAATGAAAAACTTCCTCCACTTAGAAAACATGAAGACCACAGGATTCGATCCCTCACCCTTGCATCAACAAACATATTAGCATAGCCTCTAGCTACCAATCATGCTACCCAATACCTTGCAACGTGGAGTGAGTTCCCCTTTTCCTTGTTCTATGTTCTGCCTCTCAAAATCATTTAAAACACCCACGATATTCTTCCTTGCCTTGTGCATGATATTCTCTTATGTCATATGGATCACATGGATAATATTTGCCATAGTGTTTGCCCCCATTTATATGCAAAGTGCCATAAGCTCCAAGATGTCGACGAACATTTTAATTTGATTAATTCAAATTATTTAAACTTTGCACCCTTATAACCCTATCCTTTAGGGTTTTAAATTAAATCATAAATTAATTTATAATTAACTTATTATAATTAATTTATATTTAACTTAATAACTCTTAGAGTTAATCAAATTAAATTATAAATTAATTTATAATGAAATTATTATAATTAATTTAAATATCTAGGTCTTGACCTTAGACCTTTAATATTATAATATTATTTTTCTTGGGCCTTCCAATTACCCTTTAGACCTCATCTAACCACCTGGAAGCAATATTTATTTTGCATTGATTACAAAAATTGAAACTGATGCTGCTCACTAAAACTGACGCACACTAATCCTGACTTCTTGACATAAATGACAACAAAACATGCTCATATTTCCAACATATAATGGTAGCACTGATAATATGGTTTCATAGAAGGTGGTTAACAAATTACAGTTATAGGATATCCACATCCTTATTGGATTGCATGGCTACAAAAATATCATAGAGCTTTGGTCAATGAGCAATGTTTAGTGAAGTTTAGAATTAGGAATTATCATGATGAGATACTATGTGACATCATGTCTATGGATGCTTTTCATATGCTACTAAGGAGGTCGTGGCAATTTGATCGATGTATAGTACATGAGGAACATGCCAACACTTATTCCTTGACAAAGGATGAAGTTCACCACAAGTTGAAGCCCCTGAAGGAGGTGGATGAAAAAGTATGTAGTAGTGCAAGAATTTGTTTAGTTTATGGTAGAAAATTTTTGGATGGTATGAAACATGAGCATATGTGCTATGCATTGATTCCTAGAGTTAATGAAGAAAAATGTGAAGATATACCAATAGAAGTCTCAGATCTGCTAGGATAATTCCAAGATATTGTATTAGATAATGTACCTGAAGGTTTACCACCAGTGAGGAAGATTAGTCACCAAATAGATTTGATGCCAGAATCCAGTTTACTAAATAAGGCAGCCCATACAATGACTTCTATAGAGAATGAGGACCTAAAAACACAAGTTCAAGAGCTATTGAAGAAAAGATTGATTCAAGATATTTTGAGTCCATGTGCAGTACCTACAGTATTAGTACCAAGGAAATATGGAGAATGGATAATGTGTATAGAATCTCGAACCATTAACAATATCTCGAGCCATTAACAAGATTACAATCAAATACAAATTTCCATTTCCAATGATGGATGGCCTTATGGATTTTTTGAGTGGAGCCAAGTAATTCATGAAGATTGACATGAAGAGTAGGTATCATCAAATACATATCAAAGAAGGATATGAGTGGAATACAACCTTCTAGACTAAAGAGGGCTTGTACAAGTGGTTAGTCATGCCATTTGGGATAACCAATGCATCGACCACAGTTATGCAACTTATGAAGGAGGTATTGAAAGAAGTTTTGGAAAAAATTGTTATTGTTTATCTAAATGACATATTGATTTTTAGTAGGACATTAGAGGAGCACCTGATGCATATTCGAAGAGTTTTTGAGAAGCTAAGGGAGGAGTAGTTGTTGATTAATATGAAGAAATGAATTTTTGTGAACAACGAGTTGGTGTATATGGGATTTTTTATCTCAGTTGGACCCAAAATAAGTGAAGGATATCATTGAATGGCTTACACTGAGGAGTATTACAAAGGTAAGATCATTCCATGGTCTAGCAAGTTTTTATAGAGATTTTATTAAGAATTTTAGTAGTATTTGTGCACCCCTAATGGAGACAATGAGAGGGGATAGGATGGATTTAAAGTAGACTATAGGAGGAACTAGAAGTTTTGATATGTTGAATAAGAAATTCATAGAGCAACCTATTTTGGCACTTCCAAATTTCAATAAGGTATTTTAGGTAGATTGTGATGTTAGTGGTAGCGCCATAGAAGTTGTTTTGAATCAAGAAGGTAAGCCCATTACCTATTTTAGTGAGAAGCTTAATGATGTCTAGAAAAAGTATTTTTTATATGATCAAGAGTTTTATGCCATAGATCAAGATTTGAATAAATGGGGACACTATTTGTTACCAAAAGAGTTTGTTTTATATACTGCTCATCAGGCTTTGTAGTATAGTAATAGTTAAGAAAAGTTAAATCAAATGCACTTAAAATGGGTTGATTTTTTGTAGAGTTATACTTTTTTGTTGAAGAACATGAGTGGAAGATCAAATAGAGTTGTAGATGCCTTAAGTAGAAGGTAAATTTTTTTTATATAAATAAATGTGGAGGTTGTTGGGTTTGAAGAACTCAATAGCTTGTACCCTAAAGATACAAATTTTGTAGAATCTTGGAGAGCCTTCTTGGAATTTTTTACTTTGGACAGAATAAAATGGTTGGATTTATTAATCTAGGATGGAATTTTCTTTAGAAGAAACCAATTATGCATTCCAAGGAGTTCTATGAGAGAGAACCTTATCAAGGAGAAGCATAGTGGAGGGTTGGATGGAAACTTTGGTAGAGATAAGACTGTTGCCCTTGTTAGTGATAACTATTATTGGCTATAGTTACAGTAGGATGTAAAGAAGTTTGTACAAATTTTTAGAGTATCGTAGATGGCCAAGGGTGTAAGAAAAAATATCAGGCTATATCAGTCATTACCTGTACCAAAGAAACCATGGGAAGATATTAGCATGGATTTTATTCTTGGATTACCAAGGAAATAGAGGACATGACTCAGTAGTTGTGGTGGTTGATAGGTTTTCTAAGATGACACATTTCATTCCCTATCAGAAAACCAATGATGTAGTTCACATTGTAGGGTTATTTTTCAAAGAGGTGGTACGACTACATGGTCTACGAAAGAGTATAGTTTCAAACATAGATACCAAATTTGTTGGTTATTTTTGGAGGACATTATGGAAGAAATTGAAGATAAATTTGAAGTTCAATTTTGCACACCATCCATAGACTGATGGACAAATAGAGGTGGTGAATAAGAGTTTGGGCAACCTGCTAAGATGCTTAGTAAAGGATAAGCCCAAGGGATGGAATTTAATTTTGCCATAGGTAGAATTTACTTACAATAATTCTATCAATAAGAGTACTAGTAAATTCCCATTCCATATTTTATAGGGGACCAACCCAAGGAATGATTCTAAGTTGAGGAATATGGACAAAGGAGAAAGGAATAGTGTTAATGTTGAGGACTTTGTAGAGCACCTAAAGAATTTGCATGAAGAGGTAAAGGAGCATATTAATAATATGAATACTCAGTACAAGCTAAAAGAAGACCATAAGCAAAGGTTTAAGGAATTCCATGTTGGAGATGAAGTTATGGTTCACCTAAGAAAAGAAAGATTTCCTGGTAAAACATATAACAAGTTGAAAATGAATAATTTTTGACCATGCAAGATCATAAAGAAACATGATTTAAAAAATACATATGAGGTGGGATTACCAAGTGGAATTAACATTTCATCTATGTTCAATAATTTTGACTTAATAGAGTATCATGAAGGGGACAATAAGGATGTACCAATAGAATAACGGTGGAATATTTTAGCATCTAATCCTGAGAAATAAGAGATAGAAGAAATATTGGATATTCATATGGGTAGAAGTACAAGAAACATGCAGTATGAAGAATATCTAGTTAAGTGAAAAGGTAGACCTATTGAAGATTCATCATGGTTGTCTAAGATAGAGGTTGACCATCTTGGTTTTCCTCCAAGACTAAATAAGTGAAGGTCACTTCTAAATTTACCTTGGGTATCTGATGCAGGAGCATCTAGTGGTGTAAGAGCAATATTGCATCAACAAAGAAAAAAATATATTTTCTCTTTCAATTGTAGGTTTCTTTAGTTGTTTTAGAGTCCATGATGGCACTTGATAGGCGTAAGTTAATCAAAAGTCCAAAAATATGGGAAATAATCATCGAATATTTTTAGTAAGTTAGCCTAAAAATGTACGTATGGACTTGAAAATTTACCCCAAGGAGCGGAATTACAAATTCTATCTGATGGCCAAATAATTACCCCAATAGCTTGAATGGTTTGAGAGATTAAATTTTTCATCCCAAGAAATTTTACCAATAAAGTTTAAAAATAAACTATGAAGACCTTATAGACCCCCCAAAAAAGATGAAAATGGATGGAATGGTATTTAGATCATTGTGCCATTGTATATCTCATCATAAGATTTCAAATGATATATTATAATAGCCAATCAGATAATCCAGCCAAAATTTATGGCTCCAGGAAGTTGTACCACCAAATTGTGGGCAGGAAAATGAATGACAGGAAAATTAACGGTGGGAAAAGAGGAGTTACACTTTCCAAAATATTCTATGGAATTCATTAAAGGGGGAATAGAGGTTTACTGAAGGCAGTCAAGTATTAGGGTTCGTGGCTTCAACTTGCAGTTTTCCAGTAGATTTAATTTTGTAATAGAATCGACCTTGTGGTTGTAACTATGTAATTTTCTAATTCTGTATTTCCATTTCAATGAAATAATATCATATGTGGGGTTTCTTCTGATTTTTTTTATGATTTTGAGTATTGTGTGAGTGTTGGGTGGAGTAGCCCTTCACCACAAACCAAATATTTATAGTATCGGATATACAATAAGATAAAATTTATCAAATAGACTTCATCAACAATCAAACAAGTAAAGAACAAGTTGAAATCTAGTGAAAAATATGTTGAAGTACGTACACAAATTTATATGGAATCCAATAATGAGATAAAATAGTTAGGCATAAATAAGAAGAGGGCTATAATAATTCAACTAAAGAATGCACTTAATAAAAAAATAAAACTAGATAATGTAAGGCAACCTACAAAACCCTTAAGACTTCCATAAAGTATTTGAAGAAGGAAATACAATAACTTCTAGATGATAGATGACCTAACATATTCTTTGATCAAGAACAACTTCTCATATTTGAGTAATTGGCCAAAACCTTAGAAGAGGATAAAACAAAGATAAACATGCTAACTGATGACACTACATCATACTTTTAGATAACATCTTCAAATTAGAAGGATTATTAAAGAATGTAAAAAAATAATAAATTAGGGAGAAGACCTTCCAAGAGAGTAGTATGAGGACATGGTGTTAGATATCATCATGTGTAATGATGTAAATATTTATTTTTATGTTGATTGATAATCATTTCTAATTTTGGATATTTTGAGTAATTGAATTTTTTTTTTGGTAAATAAAAGTCTTCATTAATTACCGGGTTTTGCAGGTTAACCCAAAACCTATTACAATATCCAACCTTTTGCTAAGATTGTAGATCCTAGTCATCCTTGAAAATTTCTTACTAGAACTTGTGTTGAATCCCCTACAACACCTTACTAACAAGGCACACCCATACCTAAACATAACTGTAAACATTACTTACATTGACAGGAAATTGAAGTTTGGAACTTTGCACTTGTGAAACCTGTTGCTTGCCCATTTCCTATTCTCTATCGAAATCCTCCAAGGCTTACACCCTGTTACCCTCATTTCCAATTTGGTATGATTTAGAGGTGATGAGGATTGATGTTTGATCACTCATATGACCCCTCTAGTAGTTCCTAGCTAGGTTTGCATAGTTTATTTCTTGCAAATTAATAATTGTAAGTGAGTCTCCTTCTCACACGCACTTGTGGGCACTAGTTATCTTCTAGTTGTCATTTAGAGTGTTAGTTAGTAAGTGTGAACTCAAAGTAGAAAGTGTGTACTTCAAGATAGCTAAAATGGATCTTCTAGTTAGCATTATTCCTTTTCTCTTAACTTAGAAGTTACGTGCATTCTCCCTTGCACTTTTGTAGCTTATGGTTAAGCATATTGGATCAAATCCATGATTTGATGGGTTTGGTTATGTATTTTGGGCCATTAAAGCCTATAAATTGAATTGTAAATAATAGAACACTTAGTTGGATTTTCAATCCTTTTCATTGGTATCAGAGCCTAGTTCATATTTGCACTAGGGCTTGTGAGGTGAGAGGATAGGAGATAATTTTGTTATGAAAAATATTATCTCATTGAGGACTCGGTTCAAGCTCAAGGGGAGCTTGAAAACCATACGCCGAAGGAAGTTCCTTAGGCGTCAAAATCCTCGTTCCAACTTTCTCTATATGCTCAAGAAGTATATGAGAAGTTTACCCCGTTTCCTTTCTTACAAAAATCGCTTGGCAGATTTGGACTACTCCTACGGAGAGATGCGTATTAGGGAGCCATTTGTTCCTACTAGGAAGGAGTCTTGAAGCTAGAGGAGTTCTATACCAGGTCGTGTGTCGACTTGGGTCTGGTTGCCTTTCAAACGCTGGTCGTGTGTCGACCGGATCTTGAAAGGAGAGCTACTGAAGGGATCATGGTAAAATTTGTAATAGTTTAAGTTTTCAATGTCTTTAAAATTAACCCCCCTGGTTAATTTTTAAAATTTCATTGTTTTTATTATAAAGGCTTAAATTTTTATTAATATATTATTTTCATTAATATATTAATTTGAATTAGTATTGTAAAAAAAAAAATATAATATTTTTTTTGGAGCCGAAGGCTGTAGCAAGCTTCGACTACCTTCGGTAGCGTCGGTGCCTTTTCAGTAGCTCGCGGTGCGGTCGTTCGCCATCGCCTGATGGCAGCCGCTGTCTGGTGTGACAACAACAATGATGGTGGCCATTGCTATCGAGAGCGATAGCAACACGACCATCACTGTCGCTGACAACTACTGACAGTACTAGGTAGGAGTACCGCCTTGGTGTCAGGCCTACCGCCTGACTCTACTGTCAGGTCTGATAGCATAGCAGTCAGTGCTTTGGCCTGACCTTGCTATTAGACTGACAACGTCAGGTGGGCCTGCGACCTTCACTATCTGTTGCAAGCGTTAGTGCCACCTTGCCCCTGCTATCAAAATTGACAGCGACAAGCGAGCCTAACCGAGCTGTCAGACTGACAGCACCAGAAGATGGCGTGCACACTTTAGGGCACACGCTGCTTCAGCGTCAGGCCACCTAATGCTGTCAGGCGTGATAGTTTTATAGCTAGGTAGGAGGCCTGGCTACGCTGTCAGACTCCCAGCATCCGGGCAGCATTTGGAGGCCGTCGTCACATTGGCAACCATCAGGCTTGGAGCCTAATAGGCTAGCCATCGGGTGGATTAGACCCTGGCCCAAAAAAATTTGAACCTGTTAGTTTGTTCACCTCAGGAACTATGCCACTAAAACTGGCCAGTAAATTAGTGCCTCGAGAATAGTGCCACTGAAGTTTGGAGTTGCATGTAAGTCAGGGTAATTTATTGTAATTTTTTAATTTTTACTATTCTAAGGTACATGACTGTGCAAGGAACTAATATGACTGTGCAGGAATATATTTTTCAATTCAACAGGTACATGATACTTGTGAATGTGGAGGAAGATATTAAAGCTTTGATTCTCAAATTTGAAAATGGTTTGTTGGAAAATTTGTATAGGGTAATAATGTTTATTTCTATGGACACATTGGATTCAGTTTTCAACCAAGCGCAACTTGCGGAGGACAAGTTTAAGGCGCATTCGTAGGCATTCCGTGCACCTGTTACTCAAGTGGTTGCAAACTCATCAAAAGGGAATAATTCTTTCTCAAAAAAGAAGAAATTTTCTCAAAAGAAGAATGTTTCTTCTCCTTCTCATTCTTCTCCTTCTCCTTCCGCTTCTACTCCTTCTTCTTCTTCTTCTTCTAAACCTTCTTCTTATTCTTCTTCTAAAAAGTTTTGTAACTATTGTAAGAAAAAGGGTCATGAAAAAGCTGATTGTTTCAAGCTTAAGAAGAAAAGTTTAGTCATTACTACTCAAGAGGAGGATGCTTCTAAAGGTCCCCTTGAGTCAGTAGGAGAGAGTAGAGTATACATGAAATTACGAGGTAAGATCAATGAGGTTACCTTGGTAAATGTAAGTTCATCAGAGGGCGCTCGTGATGCTTTGTTCATCACTCAAGCTCATTTGCTCCATAATTTTGCAACAGATTGTATAGTGGATAATGGCTCGTAGAAAAATCTAATTGCGAGGTCCATTGTCGAGCGTTTGAAGTTACCTATGGAGCCTCATCCTCAACCTTATTATTTGGGTTGGAAGGATAGTGGAAGAGGCTCAGAAATCACTCACACTTGCACATTAAAATTTGCACTTGGCCCACATTTCATAGATCAAGTCACTTGTGATGTGACTCCTATGGATTGTTGTGGGATTTTTCTTGGACAACCTTTTCAATATGATAGGAGAGTTGTTTATGATGATTTCAAAATAACCTACACACTTCAAAAATATGGTAAGGTCTTTCTCATTAAAAACACCAACACTCCTAACATCATTCTAAGTTCCAAGCAAACAAAAAGAGTAATTAAAAAAGGTGGTGATGTTGCTCTAATTTTCATTCACTCTCAAAACACTTCTACATCCACATCCATTCCAAAGCAACACTCTTCAATGGATAAAATATTGCAAAGTTATTCACACATATTTTAGGAGCCAAAGTCTCTTCCTCCAATTTGTACAATTAATCACAACATTGAAATCATTCCTGGTTCTTCACTACCTAATGCACCCATGTATAGACAATCTATTTTGCAAAATGAAGAAATAAAAAGGCAAACAAAAGATTTGTTGTCTAAGGGTTTCATTAAGAAAGGTACTTCTGCTTGTGCCTCACCTATTTTGTTGGTTCTTAAAAAAGATGGCACTTGGAGATTGTGCATTGATTTTCGTGCTTTGAACAAAATTTCTATAAAGAATAGATATCCATTACCACGCATTGATGATTTATTAGATCAGCTTCAAGGAGCTAAGTTCTTTTCAAAAATAGATCTCAAAAGTGGATATCATCAAGTGCGTATCCAAGCCGAGGATACATGGAAGACAACTTTTAAGACGAAGATGGGCCTCTTTGAATGGTTGGTCATGCCTTTTGGTCTTACTAATGCTCCTGTAACCTTCATAAGGTTTATGAATGATGTATTTTGTGATGTAATTGAAAATTTTATAATAATATATCTTGATGATATATTGATTTCCTCAAAAACTTGGGAGGAACACCTTAGGCATATCTAGCAAACACTTGATCTTCTTGCGAAGAATCAATTATATGCCAATTCTTCCAAGTGTTCTTTTGGCAATACTTCAGTTTCTTACCTTGGCTATGTGATTAGTGAAAGTGGAATTCAGGTAGATCCCATAAAATTTGATGTTTTACTTAAGTGGTCCCCTCCTACAACTCTCATTGAATTAAGGAGTTTTCTAGGACTTGCGAATTTTTATCGCAAGTTCATTCCTCAATATTCCACCCTTGCAGCTCCATTGCATTATCTCACTAAGTCTAAAGTTCCATTTCATTGGGAGAAAAGCCAAGAGATTTCCTTTGAGAAACTCAAAAGAAACTTTGTACAACACCTGTGTTAACTTTACCCGACCTCTATCAACCTTTTGAGATTGAAATGGATGCCTCTAAAGTTGCCTTAGGAGCTGTGCTCAAACATAATGGTCATCCAGTTGCTTATCATTCAAAAACTTTTTCTGCTGCTAAGTTGAACTATTCTACATATGACAAGGAGTTGTATGCATTAGTTCAAGCTATCAAGTATTGGAGACATTATATTTTGGGAAAAGATATAGTAGTACACATTGATCATATGCCTCTCAAGTTTTTACAATCTCAAAGTAAAATTGAAGAATCAAGACATATGAAGTGGGCCTCTTACCTCCAAAAATTTCACTTGGTGATCAAGTACAAAAAGGGGAAGAGTAATACTGTTGCTGATTTTTTGAGTAGGCCTCCTACCGCTCTTCCCTTAATAGTTATGTCCACTTCATACTTGGGATTTCAGACTTGGCCTAATCAGTATTCACAGGATCCTGATTTTGGAAAAATATTTGAGCAAGTGAGTAAGCCTTCTTCTTCCAATTTGCGTCCTTTCCAAGATTTTTACATCAAAGGACTTCTTTACAAATTGGACAAGGTTTGTGTTCCTTGTGAACATAGAGTGTCACTTCTTAAGGAAGATCATTCTACACTTTCTGGTGGTCACTTTGGGAAGCACAAAACACTTCATCATTTGTAAAGATTTTTCTATTGGCCTAAAATGCAGAGGGATGTGTTGAGATTTCTCAAACAGTATGCAGTTTGTTGTCGCTCAAAACCAGCTAACAGGAAGTTTGGCTTAGGCATGCCTTTGCCCATTCCTTCCCGTCCTTGGGAAAGCATTTCCATGGATTTGGTTAGTGGTTTTCCTATGACAGTGCGACAACATGATTATGTGTTCGTGGTGGTTGACAGATTTAGTAAAATGGCTAAGTTTATTCCATGTCGCAAGACAAGTTCTGCAGTAGACTTAGCCCAATTTTTCTTTGATAGCATTTGGCGTTCCTTTGGTCTACCTACCATCATTATATAAGATCATGATTCACGCTTTGTGGGTCATTTTTGGCATTCTTTGTGGAAAATTTTGGGAGTTTCCCTTAACTTTTCCATCGCCTGTAGTTCGATGTGGTTGGACATGCCTACAATAGGGCCCTACATTCTTCTACAGGTCATTCACCCTTTGAGGTTTGTATGGGATTTCAGCCCTTGGCACCTTATGAGTTACCTTTGTCTTTGCCTTCTCATGTCATTTCACATCTTCAGAAGGAGCAAGACAAAGCACACTCATTTATTCAGCATTTGCACAATCTACAATCAAATGTGGTTGAGATTTTGCAAAAGACATAGTAGCAGCAGAAAAAGGCCATGGATTGACATCGAATTCCTCATCCATTTCAAGTTGGTGACAAAGTTTGGTTGCATCTTGAAAAGAGACGTTTTACTGATAAGACTCATAGTAAAATCAAACCAATTCGCTATGGGACTTATACTATTCTTCAATAGGTGTTCGAGAATGCTTTTCGCCTTGATCTTCCCACACACTTGGGAATTCATGACGTCTTCAATGTAGATATTTTGAAGTTGTATTTTGACTCTACATTGGAGACAACACCAGCTATCAGTCATCCTATGGATGTGGTTCCTAATTCTCAGTTACCATTGGATTCTGATCAGATCTATGACACAAAGATTCGACAGACTCGCCAGGGGTCTACCATCTCATATCTTGTGGCTCGGCGAGGACAGCTACCGCATTAGGATCGTTGGATTTCTTTTCATTAGATGTCCCATGACTTTCCTACTCTTCTGAAAGCATTGGAGGCCAATGCTTCTATTGTGGGGAGGCATGATGAGGATTGATATTTGATCACTCATATGAACCCTCTAGTAGTTCCTAGCTAGGTTTGCATCGTTTATTTTTTGCAAATTAATAATTGTAAGTGAGTCTCCTTCCCACATGCACTTGTGGGAACTAGTTATCTTCTAGTTGTCATTTAGAGTGTTAGTTAGTAAGTGTGAACTCAAAGTAGGAAGTGTGTACTTCAAGATAGCTAAAATGGATCTTCTAGTTAGCATTATTTCTTTTATCTTAACTTAGAAGTTACGTGCATTCTCCCTTGCACTTTTGTAGCTTATGGTTAAGCATATTGGATCAAATCCATGATTTTATGGGTTTGGTTATGTATTTTGGGCCATTAGAGCCTATAAATTGAATTGTAAATAATAGAAAACTTAGTTGGATTTTCAATCCTTTTCAAGAGGGAAACCCCATAGTTATTACCAGCTCCATGGGGAAAGAAAACCCATTCATCTTTCTCCTTAATGGGTAGGTTTATTTTCATGACTAATAATGTTTTCCACTTCACGTGGCACACCTTGTGTCCATGTCACCAAACTACCAACATCAACACCTATGTTGGCTAATTTTTTAGCTAACCTATTGGCCTCATGGTACATGTGATGAGCCCTCCCATTCTGTCTTGCCACAAAAAATATCCTCACTTCATGGATGAATCCCTTGATTCTCCATGGAGGTTTTTTGCCATTGGTTAACATGTTGATGATGTTCATCGAATCAACTTCAATAATCAAGTTACCTTGAGTTGCTTAGGCTACTTGCAACCCTCTCCAAAGGTCTCTAGCTTCTGCTTTGTTATTAGTTCTGATTCCCAATGGTTCAGTGAAGGCCTTGACCGGATTTCCTTGATGATCCCTAATTATTCCTCCAACTCCAACTCTTCCTGGGTTCTCTTTGGCTGCACCATCAAAGTTTAGTTTAAACCAACCCTGGGGGGTGGCTCCCAAGAAATACCATTTCTGGGATTGGGCAAAGGAATGGAATGTTTGTTATCAATACCTAAGGCTCGAGCTAATTGTTTTTCTTGGGGAGAAATTGAGTGGTTCTCATCCACTAAGGTGCTAAGGTTTTCTTTCTCAAAGACAATAATCCTATTGAGGATGGTTTTTGGGTTGTGAATGGTATCCTTAAAGGCTCTATGGTTCCTTTCTAGCCAAATCTACCAGAGAAAATGATGCTAATAGATTTTCCATAGGTACTTAAGTTTTAGGCTAACAAAGGGTTGAGGACATTGATGGAACACTTCGGATATAAGAGCAAGCTTAACCCACGAGATCCTAAAGGCTTGGAAAATTTCATCCAGGATGGACTCCACTACCGAAACTCCAGAAACAAGTGTTGGGTTGTATCCCATCCTACCCTGCACATGTAGCAATGGCTAGCAATAACCATACCTTTGGATAACATATTGTCCATAGTGAGGACTTTTCCTTGAATCACCATCCATGAAAAAAAGGATATTTTAGGAATTAATCCTTTGATCCAAACCAAACTCGGTTGAAATTGTTGACCTTCCACATTGAGAAGCAAATTATAGGTAGACTTAACTGTGAAGTCACCACTTTTAGTCTCATCCCAAACAATGTGATCTTTATCCTCTCTAGAGGGAATAATTTGCTGAGTTAAAATTTTATAAAGATCTTTAGACTCTGCTTCAAAACCCTGTACTCTGATGTGTTTCCACCTGTTGATATTTATATCCTGCCACATATAATTTGCAACCTTATTTCCAATATGCTGCTCCATATGCTCTTGAATCCTAGCCAAATGAGGATTCTGGGATAACTCCTCAGCTCTCACCCACCGATCCTTCCAAAAGTCTATTGTTTGCCCATTTCCTAGAATCCATCTAAGACCTTTCTTGATAATATCCTTGCTCGTGAGGATTGCCTTCCAAAAGTAGATACCTTGCTTGATAAGTTGTCATTAAGGAATTTCACACCTTGGAGGTATTTCCTCCTTACTATGGAAGTCCATTCATTATTGACCTTAGTCAATAATCGCCATGCTTGTTTGGCTAACAGAGTTGTATTGAGATGAGCAACTCTCCTCAATCCTAACCCCCCATCAGCTTTAGGTTTGCAAACCTTGTTCCAACCTACTAAATGGATCCTTTTCTTATCCTCAGTCCCTGACCAGAGAATTTTTTTTTGAAGCTGCTCAATTTTGTGATACACCTTGCTGGGAGCTCTGAACACTGATAGGAAGTAAATGAGTATACTTTCACCATAGTTAAAACTACTTTTCCTGCTTGATAACATATGTCCTTTCCAGCCTGCTAGCCTTTTTTGGATCCTCTCTAGAACTATGTTCCACATTGATCCTTCAGGTTTCCCCGTAAATAGAGGAAGTCCTAAATAGGATGTGGGAAGGGATGCAATATGACATTCCATGATCCTTGCTATGATGTTTTTCCTAGGAATGGGGGTATTGATGAAATAAAGTTTGCTCTTATCAAAATTCACTTTCTATCCAGCCACTTCTTCATACATTATGAGAATATTTTTAATCCTTCTTGCCTCAACCACAGAATCCAAAGTCAGTAGCAATGTATCATCAACAAATTACTGATGTGTCACCGGGGTAGTTAGCGACGTGGCCTTGATACCTGATATGAGTCCAGCTACCACTGCTACCTTAATGGTTCTTCCCAAGGCCTCATCTACGATGATGAACAACATAGGACTTATGGGATCTCCTTGTCTTAGACCACATTTTCTTTGAAAAGAAACTGTAGTAGACCCATTAACCAAAACTAAAAAACAAGGCTTAGGAATACACTTTCTTATTAACTTGACCCATTTCATGTTGAAGCCAAATTTTAATAAAACTGCCTCTAGGAATTCCCAATTTATCCTGTCATAAGCTTTATTCATGTATAAATTTAAAGCCATGAATGCTTTTTTGGCTTGAGCGGTTGTATGAAGAGCCTCATGAACAGTAATAACTCCATCTAAGATTGATCTTCCTTATACAAAACTTCCTTGACTTGGATCAATGATAACCGGTAGAACTTTCTTCAAACGGTTGGCTAAAAATTTGCACAAAATTTTATAGGATATATTACACAGGCTAACCGGCCTAAAGTCAGCCATAGTCTTGGGGTTGGGGCCTTTAGGGATCAAATAAATGAAAGTTGAATTGAAACCCCTTGGAATATGATTTGAAATTTGGAACTCCTTGATCCTAGCAATAACATCTGCTCCAACAATATCCCAACAAACTTGGAAAAACTACGATGAAAACCCATCCGACCTAGGAGCTTTGTCAGGATCCATGTTAAATAAAGCCTCCTTGATCTCTTTGTCTAAAAAAGTTGCTATAAGAGACTCGTTAATCATTTCATCAATGAGTTGTGGAATTAATTGAAGGAGATAGTCCTTTGCTTTGGCATTACAGGCCCGTTCTTCACCCAATAATGAACTAAAAAAATTAATAGCCTCGTCCCTAAACTCCTGAATGTTTTGAGTTGAGGATCCATCCACCTTAGTTAAATTTCTAATATTATTTTTGCTTCTATTGTTCAATGTGGTAACATAGAAAAACTTTGAATTAGAGTCCCCTTCCTTTAGCCATAATGCCCTTGATTTCTGCCTCCAATACATCTCCTCACAAGCTAAAATATTATAAAAGTCACAAAGGGTTTCCTTCTCTTCAGTCCTTGTCACCTCATCATAGGTTCCATTTTGGATTTTGCTTTCTATTATTCTCGGTTTTTCCCCACTGCTCTCTTATTCTCAAAAATATTTCCAAAGACTTCTTTATTCCACATTCTAAGGTTTTTTTTCACCATCTTAAGTTTTTGAGATAGTTTGAAGGAAGCACTTCCCTGGATAGGCTGCTGCCACCATTCCTCTATTCGTTTCTTGAAGTCCGGATGTTTAACCCACATTGACAAAAATCTGAATGGCTTTTTAAAGGAGTTATCCTGAAATGCCTCCCATAGAATAAGATTATGGTATAAAGCACATTTAGGAAGGGCTTGTAACGTTGAATCACCAAACATTGTTGTAGCTTCCTTGGATAAAAAAACCTATCCAACCTTTCTTGAATTAGCTGAATTCCTATCCTCTTGTTACTCCATGTAAATTTGGCTCCTTTTAGTCTTACATCCATCAATTCATTTGTGTTAATGAATTCATTGAAGTCCTCCATGCTCCTTGAGGGTAACCCAGATCCTCCCTTCTTGTCAGATGGGTAAAGGAGGGTATTGAAATCTCCCCCAATCACCCAAGGAATGTCTTTAAAAGCTTGGCTCAAATGCCCCAAATACTCCCACAGTTCAGACTACCCTTGGACAGATGTGGGGGCATAAATATTTGACATAATCCAATTCTTATTAGTATCAAAATCATAAAATAATATGCTTAAGACTCTTTCATTTGCCTAAATAATAATTCCTTCTATTTTAATAGGATCCCATAAAATCATGAGGCCCCTAGATGCTCCTCTTGCCTGTTGAAAGGCCACTTCCTCTTGCTTCCAAATCCTTCTAGCTATAAGTGCTGATTGTATCGCATCTATTTTGGTTTCTTGAAGAAAAATGATAGTAGGATTCCAATCCTTCCTTATAGAATTCACCATCCTTTGTTTTGGTGGATCGTTTAGGCCTCTCACATTCCATGAAAGAACCTTCATTAAGATGGTTTGATATTTTTTCTCCACCCCATTCCCTAAGCCAAAGGGGGTTTGTCAAATTTTCTATTATCCTGGCCAAGAATAGCTTGCTGTAACAATGTTCTTTTCTTTCTGTTTGTAATTTATTCATTGATTCTCATTCTATAGTGCTCTGCTATAGATATTCTCCCTTTCTTTCTTTCACTTCCATAATATATCGGAGGCTTGGTGGTGCTTCTAGTCTATTTTGGACTAAAATGAGGGGGCATATACTGTGATAGTCTAGGGCTTGAACCTTCTTCCTCATTTTGGGGGTTTTCAATTCCCTCTTCATCCTCAGCCTTATTTTGGTTCACCTCTCATATCTGGTTCCTAAACAGGGGGCTTTCATTTAAGGAACCTTTTACCGTTGGGATTGTCTGATAAGGGATAATTTGTTCCACTATCAGATTAGGAGCTACATTCCTGCCTCTTGTTTCCACAACTTCGACTCTTGACTCTATTTTTTCCATTTTTAAACTAAAATGACCTGGCAATTTTTCTTCATTTTGAGCATAGATTTTGGGGCTTTTTGTCATAACTGTGGATGGTCCCGATTTGGATGGGGAGTCTAGGGTTTCAGGAAACTTGACACTGATGGTATCATCCTTATTGTTTTCTTTTTCAACTTCTAGATTTGCTAGGATATCAAACATGTTCAAGCTAGGATATTTATTACATACCTTATGATTTTTGCCTCCCTCATTATGTTGCTTTCCTTTCTCCTAGATTTTTGCCAGTTCTGTGTTGGCTTGGCCAGCTTGGTTATTCTTAAATTGTCTATATCCTTCTAAGTTAAGATGTAGTCCTTGAAAATTTGGGATCCCTCTCCCATTAGCTTTCCCTAGAAAACCTTCGCTCGTGGCTTCCTTGTTTGCAGTTATTGTCAAAAATTGGGCTTGAATGTGGCCTTGGGTTTTGCACATGCTACAAAATGTCGACTTGTTCTCATACTCCATAGGTTGAATCCTTAGAAACTCTCCATATGCTAGTTCCACCTGAGAAGGTAGATCAAAATCTAAGTTTACATTTACACAGATCTTGGCATGCATCAATCTAGTCCTTGCCCAGGTTGAATGGTCTATTGCCATGATCTCTTCTATCATCTTTGCTATGCCACTACGCCAGTACTCATTAATAAACCGGGCTGGGAGGTTTGGTAAGCAGGCCCAAATGGGTGCTATATTAATGTTATGCTTCTCAGGGTTGAAATCCTCCCCCCACTTCCTCAAAAAGAGGCTACACCTTCCTAGAAACCAGGGTCCTATCAAGATGTGCTCTGCATCATATTTTTTGTTGAGTCTTATCATAAAAAATCTCTTGACATGGCTATGATTTCTAAGCTTCTTGAAGTTTTCCACTTTGCTGTGACCCATGAGCGAATAGTATCAATGTCTGGCCTTCCTACCCAAAACTTGCCAAGGATGATGCCTCCATATCCAAGAATCTTTCCATAATCTCCACTGGCGAAGTTAACCTGTTATTGTTTGGTATTAGGGGTGATAGTTCACTGACTGGATCCTTCTTTTTCCCTTTCAGCATTTCAAAAAATGTTGGGCCCTTGTTGCTAGCTCCCGAACCCCGGTGGGACCCTTTGTCTGAGGGTTTATCTAGAGGATCTATACCTTTAGCCTTTTTGAGCTGAGCTGACAGGGAATCCTTTTCCTTTCTAGCTACAGCATTCTGCCCTACCTCTGGATCTTCTTCTTCCGTTGGTTCAAAATTCTTGCCTGTCG
The DNA here is from genome assembly GCA_028583015.1 of Wollemia nobilis. Taxonomy (NCBI): domain Eukaryota; kingdom Viridiplantae; phylum Streptophyta; class Pinopsida; order Araucariales; family Araucariaceae; genus Wollemia; species Wollemia nobilis. Next base: position 8,761,270 of record JAQPPZ010016348.1, read on the forward strand.
TTTTTGCTCCTCATCCGCTTCCTCCACCACTCCTCATCTCAATGTTCTATTCTCCAATGTATCACAACACTATTTTTGTTATTTATTTTATTTTATTTCATTTCATTAATATCTCTTTTAGTGCAACATTGGATTCAGTAAATGTTAGCTTACTAAGAAGAGATCTTTTATTATGTGAGAGTACAATGTAATGTTTGGGTAATATGTAATTAACTGTGTCAATTTTTGAGTAATTGAATTGTCATTGATGTCAAGAGCTAGTTTTAGTGAGCAGTGCAAGAATAAATAGTTCCACAATCAGTACAAAAGGAAATACGATTCTAGATTTTCATATGAAGTCTAAAGAACTATAAATAGGCCCAAGAAAAATATTATTATAATACTAAAGGTGCAAAGATTTAATTTAATATAAATTAATTATAATAGTTTTATTATGATTTAATTTATAAATTAATTTAATTAACTTAACCCTAAATCTAGGGTTATAAAGGTTATAAAATTATTAATTTGAATTTTGGAATTATTCTCATCGACATTGTCAAAGACTCTTTCCAATGCATATAAATGAGGGAAGCTCCAAGGATTTAATAAATTCATCTGTGATCTATGCTTTTGTTGAGATTTTTGTGTGCATGGTATAAAGCGAGATTGCATACTTTTCGAAAGGTGTGCGAGGAAAAAGGCAAAGAGAAAGGGGTGTTGGTTTCTACCCTGAAGAACTCGGTAGTGCATCTGACAGCGAGAGAAGCACCATCATTGCTCACACGAGGTGCAAGGATCAAGTCCCGTGGGTTGCATTTTTGCAAGGTAGGAGGTGTTTCATTTTTTTGAAGCATTGTGCATTGGGAGAAATACAAAAGAAAGACATAAGTCTTTTCCTTTTTATTGAGGCACGTAACCCACATAGTGGGCTAGGGCATCACCAAGGCACTCGGCTGGGGAGTGGTCTCGAGGTCAAAATCCATCGAGGCCATTTTGCATGGAATTTATGAGGTATGTGCTCAATTTGCCAAGGTTGCATGTGATAATTGGATTTGCTAAGGTTGGATGAAAAATAAATATTTTGATGGGTTATAAAGTTTTTTTAGTTTGGTTATTGAGTATTTGAGGGAGATAAAAGGATAGGCAATATTATTTTTGAGGGCTTTATTTTTGGAGGTTGTTAATTAAATATTGGATATTATAAGGATTAATTGAGTAATTAATTTTTATGAATGTTTTTATGATTGCTAATTTCAAAGGAGTAATAATGTATATTTGAGGTTGATTATTTTTGTAATTGAGAAATTTTTTGAAAGTGTTAGTGTGATATTTTGTCATCTAACCTTTGAAATTGGCAAAGAAGATAATTGTGATTGAGATAGATTTTTAAGGGCACTTCTTCGTCAAACAAAAGGTATGGGCACATATTCCTAGTGAGTAATTGTTGGATTTTGTGAATGCTAAGTTGGAGTGAAAATGATTGTTTGATAAGCATTGTTGAGTTTGATTGTTGAAGGTTTTTCTGAGTGAGAGTTGATGATAAAAACCTTGTTTGATAATTATTGTTGGAAACATTGAATGACTAGGGTTTGTACAAGAACATGAGTATCTTGTTATGTGAAGTTGAGAACTATCTTGAACTAGGGTTTATGAAAGAACATGAGTATTATTGTTATGTGATATTGTTTGATAAGCATTGTTGGAAATAAGTGAGTGAGTGTTCATATGCTTGGACTAGGGTTTTTAAGCAAGGAAGTGATTCATTGAGTAATTGATTGAATGAAGTTGTTTGAGCCTAATCAGGTGGAAATCTTGAATTACTAGCATTTATACAAGAACATGAGTATATTGTTATGTGAAGTTGAGAACTATCTTGAACTAGGGTTTGTGAAAGAGCATGAGTATTATTGTTATGTGATATTTTTTGATAAGCATTGTTGGAAATAAGTGAGTGAGTGTTCATATGCTTGGACTAGGGTTTGTAAGCAAGGAAGTATTTCATTAAGTAATTGATTTAGTGGAGTTGTTTAAGCCTAATAAAGTGGAAGTGTTGAAGTGATAGTTCTAATTCTGTGAAACAAATTATTCTATATTCTGAATTGATTTGTGAAATTTTTTGGAAGTGGTTGAGTGTTTATGAGTGTGAAGCATATTGATTCTCTAACAATTATCTATATATTTTTTTTGTAAAAAGAAATTGAAAGTGATTGAGCATTATTGTGAGTGTGAAGCATATTGAGTCTCTAATAATTCTCTATATGTTTCTATGGTAAAAAGAGAGAAAGTTATTGAGCATTGTTGTGAGTGTGAAATATATTGATTTTTTGACAATTTTATATATGTTTTTATGATATTGGACAAGTTCTAGTGAGGACTTGTTGAGAAGATTTGAGTCAAGTCTTGATGAATACTTGTTGAGGATATTGGACAAGTTCTAGAGAGGACTTGTGGATAGATTAGTGTGATCTTTTGTGGAATATTACCAAGCATATTTGAGGTAAGTCTTTGAGAAGACATATGAGAAAATTTGGTTGATTTATTTAGTCAAACCTTGAGTTAAGGTTTGAGATAGATCTAGCAGAGTTGATTTATTATTAATTCAAGCTTTGTGTTAAGGCTTGAGGAAAAAAATTGAGTAAAAATTGGTGATAGACCAAAGGACTGTGTTTGAGGAAAAATCTTGGTGTAGATTTGAGGACAGGTTTGTACCAAACCAGAGATAGAGATTGACCAGATTTGTGCTAGACTGAAGGACTATGTTTATTATAGATTTGAGATAGAGCCGAGAGCAAAATTTGGAGGTGATAGAGTATAGAGGATGATAGTATCTAGTGGATAGAGATCCATTAGCTAGGGCAGTGAGGACAAGTCTTCTAAGTGAGGATATGAGTCTTTAGTGGATAGAGATCCATTAGCCAGTGTAGTGGAGGTATTAGTTATTCTAGAAGATCACTAGCCAGAGCAGAGGAGAAAGGAGTTATCCCATGGATAAATATCCATGAACCTGATTAGGGGATTGGTGTATCCTTTGGATAAAGATCCATAAATATTGTAATAGGGAAAGGTTTCCCAAGAAATTTGTCGAGAAAATTTTAGTGAATTTTTTTTTTCATGGCATAGCCCACATTGGGTTAACCACATTAAATTTGTGTCTCTATTGTGTGTGGTGATTTATGCATTGCTTTTATTACTATTGTTGATATTTATATTGATACATTGCATAATATTTATTGGGAAATAAAAGTAAAAAATGGTCTTATATTGTTCACCCCCTCGTAATATAAGCTTGCGTTCTTCAATTCGTATCAGAGCAGGTTCCTTCGAAAGAGTTTAAAATCTTGAAGGAAAATATTACAAGAACACAAATTAATTCTAATAATGGACCCTTAGATAATTTAGCACTAGTTTTTGATGGAAGTGATTATGTGTTTTAAAGTATGAGAATTAAGATTCACCTGATGGCACTTGGCAATGAAATATGGGAAGCAATTGAAAATGGATACACACCACAAACTACTCTGCCTACATATAAATATGGTAAAATTATACATCATTACAATTCAATATAAATGAATACAATTTTGAGAGGTTTGTATAGAACCGAGTTTGTTAAGGTTATGCATTGCAAATCAGCATGAGAAATTTGGGTTAAGTTGTAAGGCATATATGAAGGAGATAAAAAGGTCAAAAAGGTAAAGTTGCAAAATCTCAAGGGAAAATTTGAAGATCTAAAAATGAAGGATGAGGAAAGTATTAGTGCTTATTTAATTCATGTAGATTATTTTATTAAATTCATGCAAGGACTTAGACTTGATGTTCAAGAATCTGATGTTTGTGATAAGATCTTAAGATCTCTCCCAAAAAGGTTTAGTGAGAAGATTTTGTTGGACATTTCGAGTAGATTAAGTAGTCATTGATGTCAAGGATGAAGTTTTAATTGATGTCAAGGATGAATTTTCATTGATGTCAAAAATTCAAAAGGAGTAATGCAAAAGGTTGGTGGCAAAAGAGCTTCATAATGTTTATTTTTAAATATTATGTGAAGCGCAAAATAAAATATTTTTTATTAAAACCATGGTTGGGAAAAATAAAAGGTTTTTATTAAAACCATGGTTGGGCAAATCAAAAGGTTTTCTAAAACCTAAGGAGGGTTTTATTTTAAAAACCCAAAGGAGATTTAAACATTTATTTTATAATATTTAAATTCCTTTGAATTTAAATAATTATAAATAAATATATTTTGAAGGTAAAGTTGGTAGTGTCGACGATGACATTGTTTCCTCTATGCTAATGTGTGTGACAAGGGAAGGCATATGGTATAAATACCATAGCCATTCCTAAGGTTTGGCATCAATTTTATTGCATCCACCTTAAGTGAAAAGAAGCTTGTGCAAATTTTGAAATGTGTACCTCCCGAATAGCACAGTGTGTGGTTTCATCGGCGTCGAAGGAAGAGCCAAGGGCTCTTAAGGGTTTGAAGGAGTCAAAGCACACATTGTTCTTTGAGGCTCCAAGTGGAGCACATGGCTCACACGACATGGAAGTCGCAGCCAAGGCATTGTGGGAGTATTGTGCCAAGTTTTGAGCCCTACGGATTGCAAAAAGTGGTAATATTTTTTTTGGAAATTATTTTAATTTGTTTTGCTAAATTTTAGGAGGGATAATGTGGAAGTTAAGTTGTGAAATTAACCTAAGTGTTGAGGAAATATTTTTTATATATGAAGGGTTATTTTTGCTAAAGTAAAAGCTAGGGTAATTTTTTTTTACCTTAGAAAAGTGAGAGATTGACTTATTGCATTATTTTATAAAGTGATTTATTTAATTAATGCAATATTAAGTAGGGAGTCATAAGTAGAGTTTGGATTATTTTTTAGATATCTTTCTAAAAAGGGTTATGATGAAACTAAATTGTTAAGATGTTCTTTTGATGAGTTAGAGTTTTGGAAGAAGTGTTTTGATTAAATATTTGTGGTGTTGGATATTATTTTAAGATGGAGCAATAAGGTGTATTTGAGCCTTGATTTTTTTTGTGACTAAGGAATATTTTGAGAAAGTGTTAGAGTGATATTTTGGTCATCTAACCATTGAAATTGGCAAAGAAGAAAATTGTGATTGAGACAGGTTTTCTAAGGGCACTTCTACATCAAACAAAAGGTATGGGCACATCTTCCTAGTGAGTGATTGTTGGATGTTATGAATACTAAGTTGGAGTGAAAAGGATTGGTTGGTACGCATTGTTAAGTGTGTTTTGAATTAATGCTTCAAGGTTTTTTGAAATAAGATATTGATAAAAACTTGTTTTATAAGCATTATTGTTAAAGTGATAAGTTGAGTGAAGAACTTGAACTAGGGTTTGCAAATATCATGAGTATCATTATTATGTGAAATTGGCAAAGATCATGAGTATCATTGTTATGTGAAGATTGTTTGATAAGCATTGTTGTTGAAGTGATTGGTTGAGTGAAGAACTTGAACTAGGGTTTGCAAAGATCATGAGTATCATTTTTATGTGAGATTGATTGATAAGCATTGTTGGAAATATTTGAGTGAGTGTTCATATGCTTGGACTAGGGTTTGTGAGCAAGGATTATTTCATTGAGTGATTTGTTGAGTAGATTTGGTTGAGCCTAGTCAAGTGGATGTGTTGAAGTGGTAGTTCAAGTTCTAATAAACAAATTGTTCTATATTTTGAATTGATTTGAGAAAGAGTTTGAGTGTTAATGAGTGTGAAACATATTGAGTCTCTAACAATTCTCTATATATTTTTGTGGTAAAAAGAGTGATTGAAAGTGATTGAGCATTGTGGTGAATGTGAAGCATATTGAGTCTCTAATAATTCTCTTTATGTTTCTATGAGATTGGACAAGTTCTAGTGAGGAATTTTTGAGTAGATTTGAGGCAAGTATTAGAGAATACTTGTGTGAGCTTTTGTGGAAGATTACAATACAATTTGAGGACAAAGATTAAGAGTAGAATTGGACAAGTTCTAATGAGGACTTGTTGAGCAGCTTTGAGGTAAGTCTTAGAGAAGACTTGTGTATAGATTTGTGTGAGCTTTTGTGGAAGCTTACAATACAGTTTGAGGATAGAGATTGAGAGAATATTTGGACAAGTTCTAGTGAGGACTTGTGGAGCATATTTGGACAAGTTCTAGTGAGGACTTATTGAGCAGATTTAGATAAGTTCTAGAGAGGACTTGTGGATAGATTAGTGTGAGCTTTTGTGGAAGCTTACAAGGTAGATTTGAGATAAGTCTTTGAGAAGACTTGAGAGCATATTTGATTGATTGATTTTTTCAAACCTTGAGTTAAGTTTTGGGGTAGATCTAGCAGAATTGATTTGAGATTAAGTCAAGCTTTGTGTTAAGGCTTGAGGACAAAGATTGAGGATAGATTTGTGCTAGACCGAAGGACTATGTTTAGTGTAGATCAGAGGATAGATATTGAGGATAGATTTGTGCTATAATGAAGGACTATGTTTAGTGCAGATTTGAGAATAGATTTTGGTGTATATTTGAGGATAGGTTTGTGCCAGACTAGAGACAGATATTGAGAAGATTTGTGCTAGATCTAAGGACTATGTTTAGTATATATTTAAGATAGAGCTTTCAAGGTGATATATTATAGAGGATGATAGTCTATAGTGGATAGATATCCATCAACCAGGGCAATGAGGACAAGTATTTTGAGTGAGGACAAGAGTCTTCGGTGGATAGAGATCCATTAGCCAGTGGAGTGGAGGCATCATATCTTCTAGAAGATCACCAATTAGAGCTAAGGAGAAAGAGTTCTCCTATGGATAGAGATCCATGAACTTTATTAGGGAGTTGGTGTCTCCTTTGGATAGAGGTCCATAAAAATTGTAATAGGGAAATGATTCCCAAGAGATTGATTGAGAAAATTTTAGTGAAATATTTTCTCCATGGAGTAGCCCACATTGGGTGAACCACTTTAAATTGGTGTCTCTATTGTGTGTGGTGATTTATGCATTGCTTTGATTACTGCTATTGATATTACTATCTATACATTGCATAATATTTATTGGGAAAGAAAAGTAAAAAGTGGTCTTATATTGTTCACCCCCCTCAGTATAAGCTTGTGTTCTTCAATTGGTATCAGAGCGGGTTCCTTTGGAAGAGTTTAACAACTTGAAGGAAAAGCTTACAAGAACATAATAGATTCTAAAAATGGGTCCTCATATAATTCAACACCAATATTTTATGGAAGTGATTATGTGTTTTGGAGTATGAGAATGAATATTCACTTGATGGCACTTGGCAATGAAATTTGAGAAGCAATTGAAAATGGATACATACCACCATTTGATCCACCTACAAATAAGGAAGGTAAGCTTCTACAAAATTATAATTCAAAAGAAATGAATGCAATTTTTAGAGGTTTGCATAGAATAAAATTCATAAAAGTTATGCATTGTAAAGATGCAAAAGGAATTTGGGATAAGTTGCAAAGCATATATGAAGGAGATAAAAGTGTCAAAAATGCAAAGATACAAAATCTCAAAGGACAATTTGAAGAATTAAGAATGAAGGATGAGAAAAACATTAGTGCTTATCTACTTTGTGTGGATGAGGTTGTTAATGCCATGCAAGGACTTGGACTTAAGATTGAAGAATCAAATGTTTGTGATAAGGTCTTAAGATCTCTTCCAAAAATATTTAGTGAAAATATTTCTGCTATAGAAGAATCAAAATATGGTGATTCTTTGACAAGAGATATGTTACTTGGTATTCTTACAAATTTTGAGATAAGAACAAAAGAGGAACCTAATCTCCGAAAGGAAGCAACCTTCAAAGCTACTAAGAAGACAAAGGGCAAGAAGTCAGATTCAAGCAATGAGTCATCCAATGATGAAGAAGAAAATTATGGCAGAAAGAATAAGGATTCAAGAAGATTTAAAGATGCAAAATATGTTAGATGTTTCAATTGTGGAAAGTATGGTCACTATGCAACTGATTGTCAAGAATCTAGAAATGGCAATGATGAAGAAAAATAGGATCATAAGAATAGGGAATCAGAAAAATACAGGTACCAAAATAAAGGCAAGGATGGACAAAGCAGACAAGGAAATAAATTCTTTCAAAGACAAAAGAGGAGCTACTATGCAAACAAGGCAAGTAAGTACTCAAGTGATAGTGATAATAGTTTCTCAGATAATGATAAAGATGAAGTCCTATTTCTAGTAGAAGAAAAAGAAGAAGTTAAACAAAAGTCACCAATAATTATCAAGTGTTTTAGATGTGGTAATTTTGGACATCTTGAAGATAGTTGTACAAGGAATGGTTTTAGTTTTAGTGATGATGAATATGAAGATACACTTGAAGGACCAGAAGAGAATATTCTAATGGCTCTAGAAGAAGAAGGAGGTGATCCTATAGAAGACAAGTAAAAAAAGAATGAAGATGTTCTCAAAGGCAAACAAATAGAGGAAGAATCAAAAAAAGGAGGAGTTGATCTTGAGGGAGAGCTTATTTATGCTCTTAAAACTTTAAAGAAGGTAAGAAAGCAAAACTCCCAACTTGAGTTTCAGTTTCAAGAATGTGATGAAGAGATAGGAAAGCTTATAGAGGATTTAAACAAGTCAATTTCTAAGACAAATAAGTTTAAAGATAAGTTAGAAGCAAAGGTCTTAGAATGTGAAATATTAGAACAAGAAGTAGCTCTACTAAGGGAAGAAGTAGAGAAGTCTAAGGATAAGCTACATAAGTTTGGAAGAAGCTCAAAGAATTTGGATAAGATCATCAAGGCACAAAAGCCTACATCAAGCAAGACAGGTCTTGGTTTTGAACATACTCAAAAGAAACAAGAGGGGTCAACCTCAAGTTCTAAAGAAGAAGAAACTTCAGAAGAAGATAGTGTGAGAGAAAGTGAGACTTATGAGGAATAATTGGATAATAGAAAGTTCAAAAAGGAAAGGAATAATTCACAAAGAAGAAATAGATGGAATAAAGAACCAACACAAATAAAAAGAGACTAAGAGACCAATGAGGTCAAGGCAAGGAAATTTCAATGGATGATGTTTCTCATGTCACAGATTTGGGCACAAGGCTTCACAATGCAGGACACATGAAAGACAGGAAAATGGGAACTTTAAAAATAGGTAGCTTTTCCATGGGTATTGCTACTCATGTAATCAGTTTGGTCACAAGGCAATGAATTGTAGGGTTCATGATAGGAACAGATATGGCTTCACCAAGAGAAATCCCAAGACATTTGCACCTCCAAGGAATAATAACATTAAGTGTTATAAGTGCAATAATGATGGACATACAACAAAGTGATGTAGAGTAGACATTCTAGAATCAAGCATGAACAAGAACAAAAATAGGAACAGGAACAAGAATATGGACATGAATAGGAACAGGAACATGAACAGGAACAAGAACAGGAATATGGACATGAATAGGAATAGAAATATGGATAGAAATAGGAACATGGACATGAACAAGAATAGTCAAAGGAATCACAAGGATCATATGAGAAGGAAAGAGGACAAAGGTAAAGACTAGTGCTTGCTAGGAGTAGAAATACTACCACCCAAAAATTAACCACCTCAAGAGGAGGTGGGGGAGGGGCTAAGCTAAGAGACTCATTCTTAGCCCCAAGCCCCAAAGGTGACCCTTTGCCATTGATGTCAAAGGGGGAGATATTTAAGTAAGGGGGAGAGATTTGATTTAAGAAGAGAGAATTGAGTCAGGGGGAGCAGTTTCCTAGGGGGAGCAAGACAAAAATAGGTTAAGAAAATTTGAAAATATAACTGGGTTGCCATCAATGACAAAGGGGGAGATTTTTGGACATTTTGAGTAGATGAAGTTGTCATTGATGTCAAGGATGAATTGTCATTGATGTCAAAATGTCAAAAGGAGTAATGCAAAAGGTTGGTGGCAAAAGAGCTTCATAATGTTTATTTTTAAATATTATGTGAAGCACAAAATAAAAGGTTTTTATTAAAACCATGGTTGGGCAAAATAAAAGGTTTTTATTAAAACCATGGTTGGGCAAATCAAAAAGGTTTTCTAAAACCTAAGGAGGCTTTTATTTTAAAATCCCAAAGGAGATTTAAATATTTAATTTATAATATTTAAATTCCTTTGAATTTAAATAATTATAAATAAATATATTTTGAAGGTAAAGTTGGTAGCGTCGACGACAACATTGTTTCCTCGACGTATTTTCCTCTCCATCGACGTGTGTGACAAGGGAAGGCATATGGTATAAATACCATAGCCATTCCTAAGGTTTGGCATCGATTTTATTGCATCTACCTTAAGCAAAAAGAAGCTCATGCAAATTTTGAAATGTGTGCCTCTTGAATAGCATAGTGTGTGGTTCCATCGGCATCAAAGGAACAACCAAGGGCTCTTAAGGGTTTGAAGGAGTCAAAGCACACATTATACTTTGAGGATCCAAGTGGAGTACATGGCTCACACATCATGGAAATCGTGACCAAGGCATTGTGGGAGTATTGTGCCAAGTTTCGAGCCCCATAGATTGCGAAAAGTGGTAATATTTTTTTTGGAAATTATTTTAATTTGTTTTGCTAAAGTTTAGGAGGGATAAGGTGGAAGTTAAGTTGTGAAATTAACCTAAGTGTTGAGGAAATATTTTTTGATATATGAAGGGTTATTTTTGCTAAAGTAAAAGCTAGGGTAATTTTGTTTTACCTTAGAAAAGTGAGAGATTGACTTATTGCATTATTTTATAAAGTGATTTATTTAATTAATGCAATATTAAGTAGGGAGTCATAAGTAGAGTTTGGATTATTTTTTAGATATATTTCTGAAAAGGGTTATAATGAAAATGAATTATTAAGATGTTCTTTCAATGAGTTAGAGTTTTGGAAGAAGTGTTTTGATTAAATATTTGTGGTGTTGGATATTATTTTTAAGATGGAGCAATAAGGTGTATTTGAGCTTTGATTATTTTTGTGACTAAGGAATATTTTGAGAAAGTGTTAGAGTGATATTTTGGTCATCTAACCATTGAAATTTGCAAAGAAGAAAATTGTGATTGAGACAGGTTTTCTAAGGGCACTTCTACATCAAACAAAAGGTATGGGCACATCTTCCTAGTGAGTGATTGTTGAATGTTATGAATGCTAAGTTGGAGTGAAAAGGATTGGTTGGTAAGCATTGTTGAGTGTGTTTTGAATTAATGCTTCAATGTTTTCTAGAATAAGAGTTGTTGATAAAACCTTATTTTATGAGCATTGTTGTTGAAGTGATTGGTTGAGTGAAGAACTTGAACTAGGGTTTGCAAATATCATGAGTATCATTGTTATGTGAAGTTTGCAAAGATCATGAGTATCATTGTTATGTGAAGATTGTTTTATAAGCATTGTTGTTGAAGTGATTGGTTGAGTGAAGAACTTGAACTAGGGTTTGCAAAGATCATGAGTATCATTGTTATGTGAGATTGATTGATAAGCATTGTTGGAAATATTTGAGTGGGTGTTCATATGCTTGGACTAGGGTTTGTGAGCAAGGATTATCTCATTGAGTGATTGGTTGAGTAGAGTTGGTTGAGCCTAGTCAAGTGGATGTGTTAAAGTGATAGTTCAAGTTCTGTGAAACAAATTGTTCTATATTCTAAATTGATTTGAGAAAGAGTTTGAGTGTTAATGAGTGTGAAACATATTGAGTCTCTAACAATTCTCTATATGTTTCTATGGTAAAAAGAGTGATTGAAAGTGATTGAGCATTATGGTGAATGTGAAGCATATTGAGTCTCTAACAATTCTCTTTATGTTTCTATGAGATTGGACAAGTTCTAGTGAGGATTTGTTGAGTAGATTGAGGCAAGTATTAGAGAAGACTTGTGGACATATTTGTGTGAGCTTACAATACAGTTTGAGGACAAATATTGAGAGTAGAATTGGACAAGTTCTAATGAGGACTTGTTGAGTAGATTTGAGGTAAGTCTTAGAGAAGACTTGTGGACAAATTTGTGTGAGCTTTTGTGGAAGCTTACAATACAGTTTGAGGACAGATATTGAGAGCAAATTTGGACAAGTTCTAGTGAGGACTTGTAGAGAATATTTGGACAAGTTCTAGTGAGGACTTGTTGAGCAGATTTGGACAAGTTCTAGAGAGGACTTGTGGACATATTAGTGTGAGCTTTTGTGGAAGCTTACAAGGTAAATTTGAGACAAGTCTTTAAGAAGACTTGAGAGCAGAGTTGATTGATTGATTTGTTCAAACCTTGGGTTAAGGTTTGGGGTAGATCTAGTAGAATTGATTTGAGATTAAGTCAAGATTTGTGTTAAGGCTTGAGGATAGAGATTGAGGATAGATTTGTGCTATACCGAAGGACTGTGTTTAGTGTAGATTTGAGAATAAAGTTTGGTGCAAATTTGAGGATAGGTTTGTGCTAGACCAGAGACAAAGATTGAGAAAATTTGTGCTAGACCGAAGGACTATGTTTAGTACATATTTAAGATAGATCTTTGAAGGTGATAGAGTATAGAGGATGACAAGTATCCAATGGATAGAGATCCATTAGCTAGGGTAGTGAGGACAGGTATTCGAGTGAGGACAAGAGTCTTTAGTGGATAGAGATCCATTAGCTAGTGGAGTGGAGGCAATAGCTCTTGTAGAAGATCACCAGTCAAAGCTAAGGAGAAAGGAGTTCTCTTGTGGATAGAGATCCATAAACTTGATTAGGGGATTGGTGTCTCCTTTGGAAAGAGGTCCATAAACATTGTAATAGGGAAAGGATTCCCAAGAGATTGATTGAGAAAATTTTAGTGAAATATTTTCTCCGTGGAGTAGACCACATTGGGTGAACCACGTTAAATTGGTGTCTCTATTGTGTGTGGTGATTTGTGCATTGCTTTGATTACTATTGTTGATATTTCTATCTATACATTGCATAATATTTATTAGGAAAGAAAAGTAAAAAGTGATCTTATATTGTTCACCCCCCTATCAGTATAACCTTGTGTTCTTCAGATTTCTACTATAGAGGAATCAAAGGATGTTAATGTTTTGACAAGGGATGAGTTACTTGGTATTCTTACAAATTTTGAGATGAGAAAAAAAGAGGAACCTACTATCCAAAAAGAAGCAGCCTTCAAATCCACTAAGAAGACAAAGGGTAAGAAGTCAGATTCAAGCAATGAGTCATCCAGTGATGAAGAAGCAAATTATGGTGGAAGGAACAAGGATCCAAGAAAATTTAAAGATGCAAACTCTATTAGATGTTTCAATTATGGAAAATATGGTCACTATACAACCAATTTTCAAGAAGCTAGAAATAGCAATGATGAAGAAAAACAGGATCATAAGAATAGGGAAACAAAAAAATACAGGTACCAAAAGAAAAACAAGGATGGACAAGGCAACCAAGGAAAAAATTTCTTTAAGAAATAGAAGAGGAGTTACTATGTAGAAAAGGCAAGTAAGTACTCAAGTGATAGCCTATAATGATAAATATGAAGCCCCATTTATGACAAAAGAAAAAGAAGTGACGAAAATATTACCAATAATTCTCAAGTGTTTTAGATGTGGTAACTTTGGTAATATTGAAGATAGTTGTACAAAGAGTGGTTTCGGTTTCAGTGATGATGAATATGAAGATACACTTGAAGGAATAGAAGAGAATATTATAATGACACTAGAATAAGAAGGAGGTGATCCTATAGAAGACAATTCATAAAATAATGAATATGTTTTTAAAGGTAAGCAAATAGAGGAAGAATCATAAATAGGAGGATTTGATCTTGAAGGTGAACTTATTCATGCCCTTGATACATTAAAGAAGGTAAGAAATCAAAACTCTCAACTCAAGCTTTAGTTTCAATAATGTGATGAAGAGAAAGGAAATATTATAGAGGATCTAAACAATTCAATTGCTAAGACAAGGAAGTTTAAATATAAGTTAGAAGATAAGGTCTTATAATGTTAAAGGTTAGAAAATGAAGTGGCTCTACTAAGGGAAGAAATAAAAGAGTCTAAGTATAGGTTACACAAGTTTGGAAGGATCTCAAAGAATTTGGATAATATTATCAAGAAACAAAGACGATCAACAAATAAAACAAGACTTGGTTTTGAACAAGAACAAAGGAAATAAGGAGAGGAGCCAACCTCAAGTTCTGAATACGAAGAAACTTTATAAGAAGATAGTGTAAGAGAGAGTGAGACTTTTGAGGGTGATTTGGACAACAGAAAGTTCAACAATGAAAGGAACAATGCAAAAATAAGAAACAAATGGAACATGAAGCATCATAGGGTAAAATAAACTAAGAGACCAATGAGGTCAAGGCAAGATAATTTCAATGGAAGATGTTTCTCATGTCACATATTTGGGCACAAGGCTTCACAGTGTAGGACACATGAAAGACAAGAATATGTGAACTTCGAAAATAGGTAAATTTTTCAAGGGTATTGCTACTTTTGTAATCAGTTTGGTCACAAGGCAATGAATTGCAGGGTTCATGATAGGAATAGATATGGCTTCACTAGGAGAAATACCAAGACATTTGCACCTCCAAGGAATAATAAAATTAAGTGTTATAAGTGCAATAATGATGGTCATACAACAAAGTGGTGTAGAGAAGAAATTCCAAAGACAAGTAGGAACATGAATATTTAGAGGAATTAGAAGGATCATATGAGAAGGAAAGCGGACAAAGGTAAAGATTAGTGCATGCTGGGAGTAGAAATACTCCCACCACAAATATCATGAGTATCATTTTTATGTGAGATTTATTGATAAGCATTGTTGGAAATATTTGAGTGGGTGTTCATATGCTTGGACTAGGGTTTTGTGAGCAAGGATTATCTAATTGAGTTATTTATTGAGTTAGAGTTGGTTGAGCCTAGTCAAGTGGATGTGTTGAAGTGGTATTTCAAGTTTTGTGAAACAAATTGTTCTATATTCTGAATTGATTTGAGAAAGAGTTTGAGTTTTAATGAGTGTGAAACATATTGAGTCTCGAACAATATATATATGTTTCTATGGTAAAAAGAGTGATTGAAAATGATTAAGCATTATGGTGAATGTGAACCATATTGAGTCTCTAAAAATTTGAGTCTCTAAAAATTCTCTTTATGTTTCTATGAGATTGGACAAGTTCTAGTGAGGATTTGTTGAGTATATTGAGGCAAGTCTTATAGAAGACTTGTGGACATATTTGTGTGAGATTACAATATAGTTTGAGGACAAATGTTAAGAGTAGAATTGGACAAGTTCTAATGAGGACTTGTTGAGTAGATTTGAGGTAAGTCTTAGAGAATACTTGTGGACAAATTTGTGTGAGCTTTTGCAGAAGCTTACAATGTAGTTTGAGGACAAATATTGAGAGCAAATTTGGATAAGTTCTAGTGAGGACTTGTAGAGAATATTTGGACAAGTTCTAGTGAGGAATTTTTGAGTAGATTTGGACAAGTTCTAGAGAGGACTTGTGGAAATATTAGTGTGAGATTTTGTGGAAGCTTACAAGACAAATTTGAGATAAGTATTTAAGAATACTTGAGAGTAGAGTTGATTGGTTGATTTTTTCAAACCTTGAGTTAAGGTTTGGGGTAGATCTACCAGAATTGATTTGAGATTAAATAAATATTTGTGTTAAGACTTGAGGATAGAGATTGAGGTTAGATTTGTGCTATACCAAAGGATTGTGTTTAGTGCAGATTTGAGAATAATGTTTGGTGCAAATTTGAGGATAGGTTTGTGCTAGACCAGAGACAGAAATTGAGAAAATTTATGCTAGACCAAAGGACTATGTTTAGTACAGATTTAAGATAGATCTTTGAAGGTGATAGAGTATAGAGGAAAATATTATCCAATAGATATAGATACATTAGCTAGGGTAGTGAGGACATGTATTCTGAGTGAGGACAAGAGTCTTCAGTTGATATAGATCAATTAGCTAGTGGAGTGGAGGTAGTAGCTCTTCTAGAAGATCACCAGTCAAATCTAAGGAGAAAGAGTTCTCTTGTGGATAGATATCCATGAACTTGATTAGGGTATAGATGTATCATTTGTAAAGATGTCCATAAACATTATAATAGGGAAATAATTCCCAAGGGATTGATTGAGAAAATTTTAGTGAAATATTTTATTTGTGGAGTAGCCCACATTGGGTGAACCATGTTAAATTGGTGTCTCTATTGTGTGTGGTGATTTGTGCATTGATTTTATTACTATTATTGATATTGCTATCTATACATTACATAATATTTATTAGGAAAGAAAAGTAAAAAGTGATCTTATGTTGTTCACCCCCCTCTCAGTATAACCTTGTGTTCTTCAGATTTCTACTATAGGGGAATCAAAAGATGTTAATGTTTTGACAAGGTATGAGTTACTTGGTATTCTTACAACTTTTGAGATGAGAACAAAAGAGGAACCTAATATCCAGAAATAAGCAACCTTCAAATCCACTAAGAAGACAAAGGGTAAGAAGTTAGATTCAAGCAATGAGTCATCCAGTGATGAAGAAGCAAGTTATGGCAGAAGGAACAAGGATCCAAGAAAATTTAAAGATGCAAACCCTGTTAGATGTTTCAATTGTGGAAAATATGGTCACTATACAACCAATTTTCAAGAAGCTAGAAATAGCAATGATGAAGAAAAACATGATCATAAGAATAGGGAAACAAAAAAATATAGGTACCAAAAGAAAAACAAGGATGGACAACACAACGAAGGAAATAAGTTCTTTAAAAAATAGAAGAGAAGTTACTATGCAGAAAAGGTAGGTAAGTACTCAAGTGATAGCATATAATGATAAATATGAAGCCCCATTTATGACAAAAGAAAATGAAGTTAGGAAAATATTACCAATAATTCTCAAGTGTTTTAGATGTGGTAACTTTGGTAATCTTGAAGATAGTTGTACAAAGAGTGGTTTCAGTTTCAGTGATGATGAATATGAAGATACACTTGAAGGACCATAATAGAATATTCTAATGGCACTAGAATAAGAAGGAGGTGATCCTATAGAAGACAAGTCATAAAAAAATGAAATGTTTTTAAAGGTAAGAAAATAGAGGAAGAATCAGAAATAGGAGGATTTGATCTTGAAGGTGAACTTATTCATGCCCTTGATACATTAAAGAAGGTAAGAAATAAAAACTCTCAACTCAAGCTTTAGTTTCAAGAATGTGATGAAGAGAAAGGAAATATTATAGAGGATCTAAACAATTCAATTGCTAAGACAAGGAAGTTTAAAAATAAGTTAGAAGATAAGGTCTTATAATGTCAAAGGTTAGAAAATGAAGTGGCTCTACTAAGGGAAGAAATAAAAGATTCTATGTATAGGTTACACAAGTTTGTAAGGATCTCAAAGAATTTGGATAATATTATCAAGAAACAAAGACGATCAACAAATAAAACAAGACTTGATTTTGAACAAGAACAAAGGAAACAAGGAGAGGAGCCAACCTCAAGTTCTGAAGAAGAAGAAACTTCATAAGAAGATAGTGTAAGAGAGAGTGAGACTTTTGAGGGTGATTTGGACAACAAAAAGTTCAACAAGGAAAGGAACAATGCAAAAGTAAGAAACAAATGGAACATGAAGCATCATAGGGTAAAATAAACTAAGAGACCAATGAGGTCAAGGCAAGATAATTTCAATGGACGATGTTTCTCATGTCACATATTTGGGCACAAGGCTTCATAGTGTAGGACACATGAAAGACAAGAATATGTGAAATTTGAAAATAGGTAAATTTTTCAAGGGTATTGCTACTTTTGTAATCAGTTTGGTCACAAGGCAATGAATTGTAGGGTTCATGATAGGAATAGATATGGTTTCACTAGGAGAAATCCCAAGACATTTGCACCTCCAAGGAATAATAAAATTAAGTGTTATAAGTGCAATAATGATGGACATACAACAAAGTGGTGTAGAGAAGAAATTCCAGAGATAAGTAGGAACATGAATAGTTAGAGGAATCATAAGGATCATATGAGAAGGAAAGTGGACAAAGGTAAAGATTAGTGCATGCTGGGAGTAGAAATACTCCCACCCCAAAATTAACCACCTCAAGAGGAGGTTGGAGAGGGTCTAATCTAAGAGACTCATTCTTAGACTTGAGACCCAAAGGTGACCCTTTGCCATTGATTTCAAAGGGGGAGATATTTGAGTAAGGGGGAGAGATTTGATTTAAGGGGAGAGCATTGAGTTAGGGGAGTAGTTTCCTAAGGGGAGCAATTTTCCATGGGGAGCAAATTTGAAAAAGATTAAGGAAATTGTAAAAGGCAATTGGGTTGCTATCAATGACAAAGGGAAATATTGTTGGACATTTTGAGTAATTGAGTTGTCATTGATGTCAAGAGTCAATTTCAGTGAGCAGTGCAAGAAGAAGCAGTTTTGCAATCAGTGAAAAAGGAAATATGGTTCTGTTGGCATTTTTGCCACATTGATTCTCGTTGATTAATGCATTAGTGTATTGTTGGAAATATGACCTTTGACTTTAGCTTTGATGCAGCTTGGGTGAAAAAAGGAGAAAAAATGAGCAAAAAATGACTAAGTCTGAAAACTGCAGCGATGCGCTGACATGTCGCAGAATCGCGGTCAACGCAGGCAGGTTGGGCGGAACCGTCGTGATATCGCGACGTGTTCCGGAATCGCGGGTCGGTCGACGTCAAAAGCATTAAGTCGAAAACTTGCAGCGATTCGCTGACATGTCAGCGAATCGCGACACTGGCGGCTGCAAAGGCAAAAAGTGAAAACTTGCAGCGCGTCGCTGACATGTCAGCGAATCGCGACGAAAAATAGCGGTTGATGCGGAGAGAAGGAACATGTAGCGAAATCGCTACATGTTCCGTTTTCATGGGGCAGAGCGCAGGGAGGAGCAAGAGGGAGCCGGACATGTAGCGATATCGTGACATGTTCCAAAATCGTGGGTCTTCAGCAGCGAAGCGTATGGCATAAAATTATGTCGTGATTTTGTGACCCGTCGCGATTTTGTGACCCGTCGCGATTTCGCGACCCGTCGCGTTTTCGCGACCTGTAACTGTTTTCCCGCCAAGTGCAATATGAACGGCCGAGAGGGTTTTTTCGATTTCCGATGATTTAATGCTGACCCGTATTAAATATTTTGTGGATTTCCGAGGCGGTTAAAGTCGAAGAAGCGCCCAGGCCACCAAAATTGAAGGATTTATTGGTTCAAGGTTGTTGTTTGTGGATTGGCGTAACGGTTTCATGCATATTTTAAAAGAAATAAATTTAATGAAGGGCCGTGAACGTTTCATGGTATTTAATTTTTATTTCCTCGAGGCCGCTATTAAGGGGATCGTGTTCCTGATTTCCAAGTGACGGTTGTAGATCACGAGGAAGTTGGTTTTACGTTTTTAATGCTGCAAAGAGGACGGACCTCTATAAAAACCAATGTAATTCTCATTTACAAAGGTTGGAAGTTTTGCTAAAAACTGGAAGTGCATTTGCAAGAATAAATTATTGGCTTCGGATTTTTCAAGCAGTTGTTTGGGTGATTGTCTTTTCTATTCGTTGCATTTCTAATCGAATTTATATTCCTTGAGTGCTGTTACATTCAAATTCTGCATATTGGATTTGAATCTTGCTTGTAAGGATATGATTCCTGGAGTGTAATCTTGGAGAGATTTTTTGCATACAGTTGTGTGAGAGTTGAGTCATTATATTATGTTGCTTGCTGTTGCCGCACTTTAAATTTTCTGCTGTTGTTCTTTCGATCCCATAACTCCGGCCTATGGCCATATTTCATTTCTTTCTGCAACTTTTAATTTCTTTCCAGCAACCCTTATCTTCAAACAGAAATTTAGATTAGTAAAGGGAACCAGCCCACTCTGGAGATTGGTCTGGGAGACATTTCTTGCTTCCAGCCTTTCAATGTTGGCCAGGTCTAGGGTGCAATTATAAAATCCTTTCCTGTGGCAGATTTTGGACCAACAGTTTTTGGCACGCCCGGTGGGACAGACTTTTTCTGTCTCCAAGAATTCATAATCGGTGGGATACGCATAATTTTCCAAAGTGATAACCCCACCGGTGCCAACAGTTTTTGGCACGCTTTTAACACCCGGAGGCCTCAAGATTTGATGAGCTGTCTTGGCCTCATAGCGGAGATTTGTAAGTTCATCTGGCGACTTTGCTGAGTTGAAGATCTGTTCGTGGACGCCTGTTTTTGTTTAAAAAAAAAAAAAAAATTCAAAGAATGTTCATCTGGCGACTCTGACTTAATGGCGATGGCCGTGATTCTGCAGACCACTGCCACAAAGGCGAGGGTTTTTTCTATATGGGATGATCCTGGCCCTCTGAATCTCCAAGTTCGGCATGAAATTCTTGAAGGTGCCCTGAAGAATCTGGCCAAATATGATGGTACCGAAGGCATGGCTCTGGCACATGTTGAAGATATTGCTATTCTATCCATGATCCATGTCATAGAACACGAAGATGTCATGATATGACTTCTGGTTCAGTATTTGGAAGGAAGAGCGTTGCAATGGTACAGACTGCTCAAATGTCAAAGCATCAGCTCATGGGACGATCTAGCGGGAGCACTAATCAAAAGATTTGATGAAGATCCTTTCTACAGTTCTTTGGATCTCTACCATTTTTTCATGTACATCAAGAGAGCACATCAAGAAAGCATCACGGACTTCAATGTCCGATTCTTAATAAGTTGAAAGAGAATTCCAGAGAAGATCCGTCCATCACCCACCCAAGCCCACCTCTTTTATGTTCGAGCTTTTAATTTCGACATAGGTCTCTTTTTGTTGCAGTCAAGTGAACAACGGTTCCCACAAATCTTTGAGGAAGCAGTGCGAGCAGAACAGCTGTTGCTCTTATCAATAAAGTTACCGTGGGGAGAAAATCCATTACCCTCTCCGGTGGTTGCTGCTCCTGTTTACCCTACACATTCATGCCAGATCCCTGAGATGCAGTCATGTGGAGTTCAAGGGACGGATCTCGTCCAAAGTCAAGGATTGGAACATGCAAGTACTTTTCCAGCAATGAACAATATGATTGCTTGCAGTTTTCATCAAGAGATGGGCCAAGTAGAAGAACAAGTTCAAATTCCAGAGCCTGAGGAGATCCCAGAATTAGATTTCTCATTTGAAGAGCCCTGTGATCACATCAAGGAGTTAGAGGAGCCTGTACTCAACCCACAGCCAGTAAAGTCTGCAAAGTGGTGGTGTTGGTTCCAGCCACTACATCCAGTACCTGACGAAGTCCTCCATGTGGGTACTAGTAAGAAGGATAATCTGTCGCATTGCATCCTATTCGCACCATGGAGAACTTCAGGAAGGAGCCAGCCTAATTTCAAGGACCGACTTAAGTATGATCAGATCTGGTCGGGACATTACAAATTTACCGGATAAAATTATGAGATTGGATGTCTGGTGGCGACATGCCAATCATGTCGTGCATTATTGTATATAGTATTTTGAAAAAACAAGAAAAAATAGAAAAAAGAAGAAAAAAAAAAAATGTGGTATTGTTTTTATTTGTTCATCTCGGCTCTTGTTGCCTGCGAGCCGTAGATGCTTGTTTTTCCTTTGTTTTTCTCCTCCCAACAGTTTTGTGGCTTTCTAGCACTTTCTTATTTTCCCTTCCCCGTTTCCTCTCTTTCCTTTCTTCATCTTCTTCCTTCTTTTTCTTCTGCATTAAAACAAAATAAGCCACAGCTGTTGTTTCTTTTTCCCTTTTCTGTTTTTCCCATCTCTTCTTATCCCTTTCCTCTAAGTTTAGTTTTTTACGCATTTGCTAACAGTCTAGTTCATTTCATTTCACAGCTTTCCTAGTTCCATTCCCACTCCATAACTTCGTTCATTTTCATATCACTCCATTGCAGTCACCGCTTGCGCAATCGCAAGAGCTCATTCCATTTCCATTCCATTTGTTTCATTTCACAACAAGTTGCAGGTCCTTCCAGTTTCAATTTTTCAGCAGAACATGTATTGCAGCAGCCAGCTTCTGTTCGGATATGACTCTGTGCCCAATGGACTAAGGCCTGGATTCTTGCATACAGCGAGCTGTATACCCCGCGAGCCGCCAAGAATGTTGGCATTTTTGCCACATTGATTCTCGTTGATTAATGCATTAGTGTATTGTTGGAAATCTGACCTTTGACTTCAGCTTTGATGCAGCTTGGGTGAAAAAAGGAGAAAAAATGAGCAAAAAATGACTAAGTCTGAAAACTGCAGCGATGCGCTGACATGTCGCAGAATCGCGGTCAACGCAGTCAACGCAGGCAGGTTGGGCGGAACCGTCGCGATATCGCGACATGTTCCGGAATCGCGGGTCGGTCGGCGTCAAAAGCATTAAGTCAAAAACTTGCAGCGATTCGCTGACATGTCAGCGAATCGTGACACTAGCGGCTGCAAAGGCAAAAAGTGAAAACTTGCAGCGCGTCGCTGACATGTCAGCGAATCGCGACAAAAAATAGCGGTTGATGCGGAGAGAAGGAACATGTAGCGAAATCGCTACATGTTCCGTTTTCACGGGCGAGCGCAGGGAGGAGCAAGAGGGAGCCGGACATGTAGCGATATCGCGACATGTTCCGGAATCGCGGGTCTTCAGCAGCGAAGCATACGGCGTAAAATTATGTCACGATTTCGTGACCCGTCGTGATTTCGCGACCCGTCGCGTTTTCGCGACCTGTAACTGTTTTCCCGCCAAGTGCAATATGAACGGTCGAGAGGGTTTTTTCGATTTTCGATGATTTAATGCTGACCCGAATTAAATATTTTGCGGATTTCCGAGGCGGTTAAAGTCGAAGAAGCGCCCAGGCCACCAAAATTGAAGGATATATTGGTTCAAGGTTGTTGTTCGTGGATTGACGTAACGGTTTCATGCATATTTTAAAAGAAACGAATTTAATGAAGGGCCGCAAACGTTTCATGGTATTTAATTTTTATTTCCTCGAGGCCGCTATTAAGGGGATCGTGTTCCTGATTTCCAAGTGACGGTTGTAGATCACGAGGAAGTTGGTTTTACGTTTTTAATGCTGCAAAGAGGACGGACCTCTATAAAAACCAATGTAATTCTCATTTACAAAGGTTGGAAGTTTTGCTAAAAACTGGAAGTGCATTTGCAAGAATAAATTATTGGCTTCGGATTTTTCAAGCAGTTGTTTGGGTGATTGTCTTTTCTGTTCGTTGCATTTCTAATCGAATTTATATTCCTTGAGTGCTGTTACATTCAAATTCTGCATATTGGATTTGAATCTTGCTTGTAAGGATATGATTCCTGGAGTGTAATCTTGGAGAGATTTTCTGCATACAGTTGTGTGAGAGTTGAGTCATTATATTCTGTTGCTTGTTGTTGTCGCACTTTAAATTTTCTCGTCGTTGTTCTTCCGATCCCATAACTCCGGCTCGTGGCCATATTTCATTTCTTTCTCGCAACTTTTAATTTCTTTCCAAGCAACCCTTATCTTCAAACAGAAATTTAGATTAGTAAAGGGAACCAGCTCACTCTGGAGATTGGTCTGGGAGCCATTTCTTGCTTCCAACCTTTCAATGTTGGCCAGGTCTAGGGTGCAATTATAAAATCCTTTCCTGTGGCAGATTTTGGACAAACAGGTTCCAGGTGGTCAAATGAATTCTAAAGAACTATAAAGAGGCCCAAGAAAATAATATAATAATATTTTATTATAATATTAAAAGTGCAAATATTTAATTTATTATAAATTAATAATAGTTTTATTTTAAATTTAATTTATAAATTAATTTAATTAACATTTTAAGTAATTAAATTAAATTTTAAATCAATTATGATCTAATTATAAGTTAATTTATAATTTAATTAACCTAAAACCCAAGATAGGGTTATAAAGGTTATAAAATTAATAGTTCAAATTTTTGAATTATTCTCGCCGACATTGTCGAAGACTCTTTCCAATGCATATAAATGAGGGAAGCCCCAAGGCTTCAATAAATTCATCCATGATATATGCTTTGGTTGAGATTATTGTGCACATGGTATAAAGTGAGATCACGTGCTTTTCATAAGGTGTGCAAGAAAAAATACAAAGGGAGAGGGGTGTTGGTTTCTACCCCAAATTTCTCGATAGCATAGCTGGCAGCAAGGGAAGCACCACGTCATTGCTCACATGAGGTGTAGAGATCAAGTTCCATGGGTTGCATTTTTGCAAGGCAGGAGGTGTTTATTTTTTTGAAGTGTTGCGCATTGGGAGCAATACAAAGGAAATGCGTAAGCCTTTTCCTTTGTATTGAGGCACGTAGCCCACATGGTGGGCTAGCACCTTACTAAGGCACTCGGTTGGGGAGTGGTCTCCAGGTTGAAACCCATCGAGACCCTTTTGCGTAGAATTTATGAGGTATGTGCTTGATTTTCTAAGGTTACATGTGATAATTGGGATTTTCTAAGGTTGGAAGAAAATTAAAGATTTTAAAGGGTTATAAATTTTTTTAATTTGGTTATTGAGTATTTGAGGGAGATAAAAGGATAGGCAATATTATTTTTGAGGGTTTGATTTTTGGAGGTTGTTAATTAAAGATTGAATATTATAAGGAGTAATTGAGTAATTAATTTTATGAATGTTTTGATGATTGCTAATTTCAAAGGAGTAATAAGGTGTATTTGAGGTTGATTATTTTTGTAATTGAGCAATAATTCTGAAAGAGTGTTAGTGTGATATTTTGTCATCTAACCTTTGAAATTGGCAAAGAAGATAATTGTGATTGAGACAGATTTTTAAGGGCACTTCATCAAACAAAAAGGTATGGACACATCTTCCTAGAGAGTAATTGTTGGATGTTGTGAATGCTAAGTTGTATTAAAAAGATTGTTTGATAAGCATTGTTGAGTTTGATTGTTGAAGGTTTTTTTGAGTGAGAGTTGATGATAAAAACATTGTTTGATAAGTATTTTGGAAATATTGAATGACTAGGATTTGTGCAAGAACATGAGTATCATTTTTATGTGAAGTTGAGAACTATATTGAACTAGGGTTTGTGAAAGAACATGAGTATCATTGTTATGTGAGATTGTTTTATAAGCATTGTTGGAAATAAGTGAGTGAGTGTTCATATGCTTGGAATAGGGTTTGTAAGAAATGAATTATTTTATTGAGTAATTGATTGAGTGGAGTTGTTTAATCCTAGTCAAGTGGAAGTGTTGAAGTGATAGTTCTAATTATGTGACACAAATTACTCTATATTCCAAATTGATTTGAGAAAGAGTTTGGAAGTGGTTGAGTGCTTATGTGTGTGAAGCATATTGAGTCTCTATGTTTCTATGGTAAAAAAATATTGAAAGTGATTGAGCATTATTGTTAGGGTGAAGTATATTGAGTCTAACAATTATCTATATGTTTCTATGGTAAAAATATAGAAATTTATTGAGCATTGTTGTGAGTGTGAAACATATTGAGTTTCTAACTATTCTCTATATGTTTCTATGATATTGGACAAGTTCTAGTGATGACTTGTTGAGTAGATTTGAGGTAAGTCTTGGTGAAGACTTTTTGAGCATATTGGACAAGTTATAAAGAGGACTTGTGTATATATTAGTGTGATCTTTTGTGGAATATTACCAGGTAGATTTGAGGTAATTATTTGAGAAGACTTGTGAGAAGATTTGGTTGATTGATTTGTTCAAACCTTGAGTTAAGGTTTGGGCAAAATCTAGAAGAGTTTATTTGTGAGTAAGTCAAGCTTTGTTTTAGGGCTTTAGGTTAGAAATTGAGGATATATTTGTTCTAGATGGAAGGACTATGTTTAGTGCAGATTTGAGGATAGATTTGTGGTAGACCAGAGATAGAGATTGAGTAAATTTGTACTAGACTGAAGTACTATGTTTAGTACATATTTGAGATAGATCTTAGAGCAAGCTTTGGAGGTGACAAAGTATAGAGGATGATAGTCTCCAGTGGATATAGATAAATTATCCAGGGTAGTACGGATAGGTATTTTGAGTGAGGATAAGATTCTTCAGTGGATAGAGATCCATTAGCTAGTGTAGTGGAGGCAACAATTCTTATAGAAGATCACTAGCTAGAGCAGAGGAGAAAATATTTCTACTGTGGATAGAGATACATGAACCTGATTAGGGGATTGGTGTCTCCTTTGTATAGAGGTCCATAAACATTGTAATAGGGAAAGGTTTCCCAAGAGATGTTTTGAAATTTTTTTAGTGATATATTCTCTCGAACCATGTTAAATTTGTGCATTGCTTTGATTACTATTATTGATATTGTTATTGATACATTGCATAATATTTATTGGGAAAGAAAAGTAAAAAGTGGTATTATACTATTCACCCCCCCTCTCATTATAAGCTTGTGTTATTCATCTAATTTTACAACCACCAAATTTTTGATATTTTTGATATAAACCAATTTTGAAAAAATTATGCCCAAGATTAAAGTCAATATGTAGGATATCTCACCAATTGAGCTTGACATATCCATGATATATAAAAACATAGTAGTTCAACCACCATTATTTCATTCCAATAGTGAAGTAGTCATATTGATAGCAAAAATGACTCTTTTATAATGATTCCATTACAAATAGGGATCATTAAGGGGCCTAAAATAAGGAATAACTAGACACAACTTCATTTTTTCCAAATTCATAACAAGTGTTATTATTTATTAACATGTGCTTTTTTCTTGAATGAAGAATTGTCTAGGTCTAGAAGAGAGTAAATTATTCATTACCTAAGAGATAATTGCTATCATAGTAGAAGATAATCATTGTCACAATAGAATATTGAATCACTTTCATTACCAAGAGAGACTTGCTCCCTAAAGTAGGAGGTCAAAACATAAATGCATATGAAGAATAAGGTAACAACCTAGAAAACAATATTTTTATCTCAAAGTGATGTTGATGGAGGAATTGCAGTAGCTAAAGTCATGTAGAAGAAGTTATAGGTATTATTAGTTGGATAATCATCAAGTTTACTATGATATGTTAAAAATTAAGAATTATTAAGGGATCATTTTACTTTAATTAAAAATTATGTGAAAAAATTACTATAAATAAGATCTAAAATCTCATTTATAAGGATAAGCAACATGTCACCTACAATAGTGGAGGCATTATCACTCATGCTTACATAGAAAGAAGAGCAACATTTAGTGATAGTTTATATACGTAAAATACAAATCAAAAGGATACTCATTGGCTATTATAACCAACATTGAAGAAAGGTAGAAATAAGCATTAAAGACCTATAAACAAGTGCAAAGATATGATCTATACCTAGGGCATCTATTGAAGTGAAAATCCACCAAAATAAGAGCTCAAGAGTGTGTCATAAGACTATGAAGCTATACATATATAGTTGTCTATCATCCTCACCAAGCTAGCATGCAAAAGAAAGCTTGCATACCAAGAAACGTAGCAAGCTCATTTAGGGTGCAAAGATAAAGGATAAATTAGGGTTGCGAGCTCATCCTTGGAGCATTAGTGATGTAGGAGCATCTGGTGGTAGCAGAGCAATATTGCATCAACAAAAAAAAAAAATTCCATGTTCTTGCTTTGATGTCGCGAAAATGCGATATCGCGACATCAAAGCAAGCACTTGGAACTTTTTTTTTGTTGATGCAAGATTGCTCTGCTGCCACCGGATGCTCCTGCATTAGAAACCTGGGGTGGATTGAGAAGTGTCCTTCACTTTTGTACTATTGGAGGAAGACCCAGGTGGTCAACCTCTGTCTTTGACAACCAAGTTGCGTATTCGATAGGCATGCCCGACCAGATATTCAAAATACTATTGGTTCTTGGTACTTCTGCTTGCTCGAGTGTCTAATATTTTCTTGATCTCGTCTATTGCTAGAGTAGATGTCAGAATAATCCATAACTCTGTACTTGGTGTCTCGCTACTGTCTCCTCCATGATATTCTACCAAATTTGCAATGTTAAAAATAGGTGATATGTTAAGGTCACTTGGTAATTCCACTTCATACGCATTGCCTGAATCCCGTTTTCCTATAATTCGGCATGGTCCAAACTTCTTCATCTTCAGCTTGTTATAGGTTTTAGCAAGAAATTTTTCTTTTCTCAAATGGACCATGACTTCATCTCCCACTATGAATTCCTTGAACCGTCGCTTCTGGTCTGCCTTTGTCTTATATTGGTTATTCATGCTAGTAATGTGCTTCTTTACTTCATGCACGCTCTTTAGATGCTCTACAAGGTCCTCAACTTCAGCAATGCACTTCTCCCCTGGATCTATCTTCCTCAACTCAGAAGCATTCCTTGGACTACTCCCATACACTATCTAGAATGGAGATTTGTTAGTACTTATGTTGACAAAATTGTTGTATGCAAATTCTACCTGTGGTAAAACCAAATCCCATCCCGTGGGCTTGTTTCCTACCAAGCATCTCAACAGATTTCCAAGGCTTCTATTCACCACCTCCATTTGGCCATCAGTCTGTGGGTGGTATGTAGAACTAAATTTCAAATCTATCTTCAATTTCTTCCACAAGGTCCTCTAGAAATACCCCACAAACTTGGTATCTCTATTAGAAATGATACTCCTTGGTAGACCATGAAGTCGTACCACTTCTTTGAAAAATAAACCTGCAACGTGCATTGTGTCACAAGTTTTTTGGCAAGGAATAAAATGTGCCATCTTTAAAAACCTGTCAACCACCACAAATATGGAGTCATTTCCTCGCTCTATCCTTGGTAGACCAAGAACGAAATCCATGTTGATGTCCTCCCATGGTCTCTTTGGTATAGGTAATGGTTGATATAATCCAGTGTTCTGGCTCACACCTTTCGCCATCTGGCATACTCTACAACTTTGCACAAACCTCTTCACATCTTGCTGCAATTGCGGCCAATAGTAGTTCTCACTAACCAAGGCAATGGTATTATCCTGACCAAAATGTCCAACCAGCCCTCCATTGTGTTTTTCCTTGACCAGATTTTCCCTCATGGAACTCCTTGGAATGCACAGTTGACCTCCTCTGAACAACATTCCTTCTTGGATAAGAAAATCCAAACACTTGGTCCTGTCCAAAGTAACAGGTGCCAAGAAAGACTTCCAAGCTTCTGTAAAATCAGGATCTTTAGGGTACAAACCCTTCAGTTCATCAAATCCTACCACTTCCACCTTCATTTTTGTCAAAAAACACTGCCTTCTACTTAAGGCATCTGCAACTCTATTTGACCTTCCACTCCTATGCTTCAACACAAAGGTATAACTCTATAGAAACTCAACCCACTTCAGGTGCCTATGATTTAGCTTCCCTTGGCTATTAATATACTGTAAGGCCTGATGATCAGTATATAGAACAAACTCTTTTGGCAACAAGTAATGCCGCAACTTCTTTAGAGCCTGAACTATAGCATAAAACTCTTGATCATAAACTGAATACTTCTTTCTAGCATCATTGAGTTTCTCACTAAAGTAAGCAACAGGTTTACCTTCTTGACTCAAAACAGCTCCTATGGCACTACCACTAGCATCACAATCTACCTGAAATACCTTATTAAAATTTGGAAGTGCCAAAACAGGTTGCTCTGTAACCTTCTTTTTCAACATTTCAAAGATATTATCTGCTCCTAAGGTCCACTTAAATTCTTTCTTATCCCCTCTCATTTTTTCTGTAAGGGGTGCACAAATACTACTGAAATTCCTAATGAATTTCTTGTAAAAACTTGCTAGACCATGAAATGATCTTACCTTAGTCATGCTTCTTGGAGTAGGCCATTCAATGATAGCTCTTACCTTTTTTGGGTCCATTTTTAGACCTTTGACTGAGATGACAAATCCCAGGTACACTAACTCCTTCTTCACAAAATTACATTTCTTTAGATTAATCAACAACTACTCCTCCCACAGCTTCTCAAAAACCTTTCTGATATGCATTAGATGCTCTTCCAAGTGTTCTGCTAAATATTAGAATATCATCTAGATAGACAATGAAAAATTTGCCTAAGAACTCTTTCAATACCTCATTCATCAATCGCATGAATGTGCTTGGTGCATTGGTCAGCCCAAATGGCATGACTAACCATTCATACAAACCTTCTCTGGTCTTGAAGGTTGTCTTCCACTCATCTCCCTCTCTGACACGAATCTGATGATAACCACTCTTTAGGTCAATCTTGGTGAAGTACTTGACTCCACTCAAACAGTCCATAATGTCATCCATCCTCGACAAGGGAAATTTGTACTTTATGGAGATCTTGTTAATGGCTCGAGAGTCTGTACACATTCTCCACTCTCCATATTTCTTTGGTGCTAGTATTGTAGATACTGCACATGGACTCAAACTCTCCCAAATTAGTCCCTTCCCCAGCAACTCTTGGACTTGCCTGTTGAACTCTTCAGTTTTTGTAGGGGTCATTCTATGTGCTGCCTTATTGGGTAAGCTCAATCCTGGTACCAAATCTATGTGGTGACTAATCTTCCTTACTGGTGGTAAACCCTTAGGCACATTATCAGATATAATGTCTAGAAATTCTTCCAACAGTCCTAAGACTTCTACAAGGGTATCCTTGCATTCTTCCTTCCTAACTCTAGGAACTAATGCATAGCACATATGCTCATGCTTTAAACTATTCAAAAATCTTCCTCCTTCAACTAAACAGATTCTAGCACTGCTACATACCTTTTCTTCCACCTCCTTCAAGGGCTTCAGCTTATGGCATACTCCATTCTTCATCACTGAGTAGGTGTTGGCATGACCATCATGCACTACACATTGATCAAATTACCATGGCCTTCCCAAAAACAAATGGCAAGCATCCATAGGCAGGATGTCACACAGAACCTCATCACAGTAATTCCCAATATTAAATTTTACTAAGCATTGCTCACTAACCAAAGCCCTATGGTCCTTCTATAACCATGCAATCCGATATGGATGCGGGTGTCTTCTCCTTTTCAACTGTAACTTAGCAACCATTTCCTCTGAAACCAAGTTATCAGTACTACCATTGTCTATAATGATGTTACAGACCTTACCCAAACTTTTGCACCTTGTGCGGAATAGGCTCCTCCTCTGGTCTGACCCTTTCTCCTCATTCAACAGGGTCCTCCTTGTGACCATCACTTCTCCTCTCTTCGCCTCCTTAGAATGTTCTAATTTAGCACCTTCATCTACTACAACAACTCTGACAAGACCCTCAGGTCTCTTATTCGTCCTTTCTCAGTGTTTTGGACACTCAAATGCTCGATGTCCTTCTTTACCACAATGGAAAAAGGTTCCACAAAATCCTTCTCTTCCAAATCCATGTCCAAATCTACCTCTCCCTCTTGGGTAACCATTGTTTTGATTACAAGGTTGGTAGGTGTTCTCCTCTTTCTGCTCTTGGGTATTACTGGTCTCACCAGCCTTCTTTTGGTCCTTATATTTTTCTCCACTGGTCCTTCCACCAGTCCTTCCACCATGACCTCTTTCTCTTTGCTTTCTTTCAAACCTTCTATTCAGTTTCTCCTCAACCCTCAAAGCAAATTGGTAAGCATCCTCTATGGTGGTCATCCTGACCAAGATTAAATCATCTTGAATACTTGCTCGTAACCCATTAATATAATGGGATACCTTCTCCTTGTTGACCTCTGAATGGCCTGTTCTGATTACAATCTTGTAAAACTCTTATGTGTATTCTTTAACAGACTTACTTGCTTGCTTCAAACTTTGCATTTTCTTTAGCAGATCCATCTCATAGTCATCTGGGATGAACTGTCTCTTCAACTTCTCCAGCATCTTATCCTACCTGTTTATTCTCTCCTTCCATCTTCTATTTCTTTCCAGCTGCACTCCTTTCCACCATATGCTGGCATGACCCTTCAGCTTGGTCTTAGCAAATCTGACCCTATCAGGATCTTCAACCTCCTCATACTAAAGTATTCTTCCAAATCATTGATCCAGTCAATCAACTCCTCTGGATCAAGATTTCCAGAATATGTAGAAACCTCCATCTTTGATCTCTTTCCAATCTGAGAGATGGCTCTGTATAACCTGGCTTGTGCAGGATCTATAGCATTTTATTCCTCCTCAAACTGGTCCTATTATTCATCAACTTCATCTTCACTTCCTTCTTCTCCTCTGGGTTCAATTCATCTGCGTAGCTCCTCTTGCAGGGCCTAAACTTGCCTCTGCAGAGCCCTGAAATCTTTTGTTGGCACCATATTTCTCCCACCACCACGGTTTCTTCGTGGAGGCATTCTACTTCACTCTCTTCTCACAAACCTTCCATAGATCCTGGTGCAAGATGCCTCACTTTCGATGATCTGCTCACACACTCAAGAACTCTTGCTCTGATACCACTTGATGGAGACACGAACTCACAGAGAATTCTTGATGGGGACACGAGCTCACAGATAACCACTCAAGCTTTTCATTTCATTAAACTTTCAAGAAAATTACAATACTAGCCAATAGACGTAGTTTCTTCTAGTATTTCCATCCCCCCTTCTATCCAGATTCACCACCTACTTCTATAGCAATGCCTGTGTTTCTTTCGAGGTCCCGACCCTCTAGGTCATCAATGACCCACCTGGAAGAATACATCCTCCTTCTACCTTCGTGACTGAACCTTCACATCCTTTTCCTCAACTGGAAACTACCACCAGATTAGCCATGGAAATGTGCATTGATGAGCTATCTAAACGTCTCTGACTTCTGAACGTAGCCTTCGAGTTGCTGCCATGCTCAGCAAGCTTACCAGGCAAGAAATCATGCACAAATGCAACCTAGACCACCTCGAGAAAATCCATTTGGGAATGCATGCCTTTTCAAACTAAGAACCATCAGTATGTCATGATATCACGACATGTCACAATATCAAGACATTTCTCTTCCTTGTTGCCTTCTTTTCCTTTGGGTCGTGATATCGTGACATGTCGCGATATCACGACATTTTCCTCCTTGCTACCCTTACTCTTGGTTGGGTCGTGATATCGCCACATGTCGCGATATCATGACATTTTCCTCCTCGCTACCTCTCTCTTCCTTCGGGTTGTGATATCACGACATGCCACAATATCATGACATTTTCCTCCTTGCTGCCTTTCCTTTCCTTCAGGTCATGATATCGCAATAGTTTTCTTTCTCGCTGTATTCTTCTTCAGGTCACGATATCACGATATCATGACATCTCCCTTTATAGCTCTTCTTTATTTCTTTTGGTCACGAAATCACGACATGTCGTGATATCATGACATATTTCCTTTCTACCTTCTCCTCGCCTCTCAGGTCACAAAATCGTGACATGTCACGAAATCACGACCGAAAGGAAGCAGGAAGGACCGAAGGAGAAAATTTCATGATTTCGTGACATGTCGTGAAATCATGACCAAAAGGAAGCAAGAACGACCAGAGGAGAAAATGTCACAATTTCACGACATGTCATGAAATCACGACCGAAAGCAGACAGGGAAGGCCAGGGAAGAAAATATTGCAATTTCAAGACATGTCACGAAATCTCAACCGAAGGAGCAGAAAGAAACCAAGGAAGGAAACTATCACGATATCACATGTTGTGATTTTGTGACCCAAAGCAGAGAGCGAAAGTGGAAGGCAAAGCTGTCGTGATATCGTGACATATCACGATTTCATGACCCGAAATGGAGAGAGGAAGCAGAAGGGAAGAATGTCACGATATCGTGACATGTCATGATTTCATGACCCAAGAGGCGAGGAGAAGGTAGAAAGGAAAGATGTCACGATATCACGACATGTCATGATATCGTGACATGTTGCGATTTCATGACCGAAAGAAAGAAAGAAGAGCCAAAAAGGGAGATGTCGCGATATCACGACCCGAAGAAGAAGAAGACAACGAGAAAGAAAACTATCATGATATCGCGACATGTCACGATATCGTGACCCGAAGGAAAGGAAAAGCAGCGAGGAGGAAAATGTTGCGATATCATGACATGTCATGATATCATGACCCGAAGGAAGGTAAAGGCAGCGAGGAGGAAAATTTCATGATATCGCGACCCGACGAAGAGGAAGGGCAGCAAGGAGGAAAATGTCACGATATCGCGACATGTCGCGATATCACGACCCAAAGGAAAAGAAGGCAACAAGGAAGAGAAATGTCATGATATCATGACATGTCATGATATCGCAACATACTGATGGTTCTTAGTTCGAAAAGGCATGCATTCCCAAATGAAGTTTCCCGAGGCGGTCCAGGCCACATTTGTGCATGATTTCTTGCCTGATAAGCTTGCTGAGCATGGTGGCCACTTGAAGGCTATGTTCAGAAGTTAGAGACATTTAGATGGCTCATCAATGCACATTTCCATGGCTAATCTGATGGCAGTTTCCAATTGAGGAAAAGGATGTGAAGGTTCAGTCACGAAGGCAAAAGGAGGATGTATTCTTCTAGGTGGGTCATTGATGACCTAGAGGGTCGGGACCTCGAAAGAAATGTAGGCATTGCTATAGAAGCAGGTGGTGAATCTGGATAGAAGGGGGGATGGAAAGACTAGAAGAAACTACGCCTATTGGCTAGTATTGTAATTTTCTTGAAAGTTTAATGAAATGAAAGCTTGAGTGATTCTCTATGAGCTTGTGTCCCCATCAAGAATTCTTTGTGAGTTCGTGTCTCCATCAATTAGAAAGAAGGTGTGTATACATAAGCTACTTGACACAAAATATCTATGTATCCCAATGTTCAAGCACTCACCTAAATGGAGTTACATTCGGTTGGAGTTTCTTTGGATGTTACCACCAACCTCATCACTACCGAAGGAATATCTATAACTAATAAAGCAACATTTATCATTACTGAAGGAAAATTAAAGAAGTTTGTCTTGTAACACTTCATGTGATACTTTTCATGAAGTCCATCCTTCTTAATATGTCGATCTTGAAGAATGAAAGACACATCAATGTGTGCAGCATAATGTAGCCAAGAAAAGCAAGGGAGTAGTCAAATGAAATTAAAACATCAAGGTGAGACATCAATACACCATTCAATGGTGTAAGGAAGACATTTAAGATGTCATAAAACCAACAAACATTTCTTGTATTTGGAGAAGTACTGCAAGGGATATTTGAAGATATATTTCACTTCCAGTGAAGGATTGTCAGTCAAGGAATGAGTTTGCACCGATCAAAGAGGGCTCTAACTTCCCATGAGTGCTAAGCAACATGTAGCTACGGATCTTCTGATGCATAGTATTAAAGAGTGATTAAGGTAAAGGTTGATCTTTATGCTTATTTTTAATCTAATTTCTTTGGATTCATAAGGGAACATTTTATCTATTCCAATATTCAACACTAGATATTCATTAAGCAAGCATAATTCAGATTTGTTAATATTTACAAAAGTTATCAAGAAGGAATAAGGGTTATTATTATTGTTGTTATTTAAATTAATTGCAAATATTATTTTCTATTTTTTTTTCAAATTTGGGAGTTATAAAGATTACAACATCAAACTTAGGAATTGGAAATTAGAAAACATTAAAATCAACCAAAAGAGGTATTTAAAGAGGTTTATTAAGTTTTTTCAAAAATTGAGATTTTTATAGTGTCTCAAAAACACTTAAAGGAAGAAAAATATATACCAAATTTAAAACCTCTTCAAAGAATTGAAAATAGTGCTTAGTTCAATAGGAGTAATAAGGAGATAGATAAGTTGTTTTTTGTATTTACAAAATTTTACAAAATCAACTTAAAATTAAACAACAATTTACAAAAGCACTATATTGATCATATATCCTATTTAAAATATCCTAGGGAGTCATAAGGTATTCTACAAAACTTGGTAATATTAGCATTAATAAAAAATTATCAATTTCTAAATTTATTTGGATAAATGTAAGCTTGCTACAAAACCTAAAAACTTATTAGGTTTGTGAACTATGATCATTAGGGTGACATAAGGAACACAAAATCTAAAGATTTGATAAAAGGAATACAATGGCATCCAAAAAATTCTTCCTAAATGAATCCCAACTGCTCAAAGGGCCAAATTATTTTTCATGGAAGAATAAAGTAAATTCAATCTTGGTATATGAAAAAAATTGGGATATTATCCAAGGGAAAACAAAGAAACCTACCGCAAAAGGTATTGAGATTCAAAAATTTGAGAAAAATGATTCAAAAGCTCTAATGATCATAACATTTGCTATCATTGATGAAATACAACCTTATATCAGTTTGAAAACATATTTTGAATCTTGGACAAGCTTAGAAAAGGGAAGAATAAAGCCACCATTCTTCATCTACAAACTCAATTAGATTCCTTAAATATGAGCAGTGGAAAAAGTATAGAAATTTTTCTAAGGTAGAAGATATTAAAGGAAAATTGTTAACTCTTGGACAAGAACCTAAAGATAAACTTCTTACTCAATTAACAATGAGAGCACTTCCACTCAACTATAATAATTTGGTCACATATCTACAAATCTTAAGTAGAGATACATATTTTAATGACTTAGTAAATATAATTCAGGAATATGAAGTGGAAAACACTATGAAAGATGATATGACTAAAACTGCATTGACATTAAAAGATAATCTGTAGGGAAATATTGCTTCATTAGCAAAAGGATGAAAAACATGGTATTGTCATATATGTAAAAATAAAGGTCATAACACTGGTTATTGTAGGTACAATCCCAAAAACTAGAATCAAGGAAATTAGATAAACAATGGGAACCAATTTCAATCAAGATAGTATCAAAGGAATTCTCATCAACAACAATTTCAATGACCAACCAATTATCCTCAATTGGAGTACCAAAATGGAAATCAGAAAGGACACTTGGTTTAGAGGATAGAATAAATTGAAGAATTGGATGAGTACTCAAAAAATTATGAGGAGAAAGCTCTATCAACAAATGTAACACTTTTTCTTGAATAGGTTACAAAGAATCCAGAGAAAGGATACAAAGTTCAATATGAAGAAGAAGATCCATATTGAAGACTAAAAGTCTTTAGTACCCAAATAATGTAATACAGGTGGATGTTAGGGTTAGAGTCTATTACATCATTTGGATCATGTAAATGTACCTTCCTAGGTACATACTTAGGAAATTAGATTACTTTAGGGGGAAGTTATCTAGTTACTTTATGCAATGTGATAAATGTACAAGTGTCAATGCGCAAGTTGTAAATGTGCAAGGTGCCCCTTGTGTAAGCAAAAAAAGAGACATCATTGCACTAAAAATAAACCATTTTATTATATTATAAAATAGATCTTTCAGTTACAATAAACCCCTTTGTAAAGGGTGTTTTACAATCTAAATTCCCAAAGGAGATGATCCCCTTTTACAATAAACAATGATGTTATGTTATTCTTATAATCAATTTTGGAGGTGGATTTGTTGTGACCACCATGATGGATTTGAATCTTTAAATTTAAAACCGTGAAGGATTCGAGCTTGTTGAACCTGGAACCTTCGAATCTAAAACTTGCACATATTCAAATAGACAAAGAGTTTAGTAGTACCTATCAAAAATAATCAAATGAAAATGACTAATACAACTAGAAAATGGATATTGAATATTGCATACATGAATCACAATTTGAGCAACATAACAATAGAATTCTATTCCTCTAGATCTCTCTATCTTCTCTCCTTTCCTTTTTTTTCTTCTTGTTATATCTCTCATTAAATGAGAGGGGGTATTTATAGCCTTTGAGGTAAGGTGAGGGGGGTGATAAGGTGTCCCTAGGTTAGGCTAGACAAAGTTTAGGTCATGTGTGCACCTAAGGTTAGCTTGTGGAAGGATGGGTACATGGTGACCAAGGACTAAGTGTAGAAAATGGCTTGAGTGGCCAAGGGGGCTACAAAGGGGAATGTCCCTATTTAAGTGGTAAAAAACACTATTTTAGTCTTGAGGTTGCTTAAGGTGAGTCACATGATCCAAAATGAATCTACGTAGGTAGTATTTTCAATATGAAATATTTTAGGTGTCTACAGATACCCATTTCTAGGATGCATTATGTGAAAACATAATGTAGAGCAAAAATAGATGACCTTGAGTCAAATTGAGGGTTGATGATGTTCATTGATCTTATCAATGTTAAATACCCCAATCATGAAAAGAGCATACATTTTCAAACCATTGATTTTGACAAGTTAAAGAACTTGGGTTTAGTAAACCTTTCAGTCAAGATTACGACTTTGAAGTATACTTGACCTTAGCAAAATTTTTAGTCATGGGGAGACACTATGGGTCTATGATCCTCCATGCTACACGAATGCAAAGAATTTATTTAATATAAATATTTTATTTTGCCCCAGAAAATAGGGAAGTGTATGATAGTCTTTTAAAATTATTATTAAATGAATGCAACTTGCATGATTGAGTGTTTGATTATTTATTTTATTATGAATTGTGTGATATATGACTATAACCTCAAGTGACGAGTCGATGAGGAAATGATAAAATAATAAAAGCGAAAAGTTGTTTGACCAGGATGACTTGATGCAGGTTTTCTAGGACCGTTACAAATGTTTAGAGGGTGCATACCCCATTATAACCTTGATTTGACCAATTTATTACTATTTTTGATGAGTGATATTATGGTAATTCACTCATCCTACTGATTGCATGGACAACTAATCATTGCAACCGCTAGGTTTATAGAGTAAATCACTAGATATGAGGTTCACTCAAAATTTTCAAATTTTATTGATCAAAGGGGTTAGGTGCCTTTGGAACCTTTTTATTGTCATCAAAATAATATGAGTACCTTTAGATATTTTTTATTTTGACCAAAGGGCTTAAGTGCCTTTGGGGCATTTTGAATGAATTTTTACCAAAGGAATGTGGGTACCTTTGGAGCCTTTTTATTGTGACCAAAGGACTTGTGGGTACCTTTGGAGCCTTTTTTATTGTGACCAAAGGAATGTGAGTACCTTTGGAGCTTTTTGATTGTGATCAAAGGAATGTGAGTACCTTTGGAGCTTTTGATTGGTGTGACCAAAGGGCTTAAATGCCTTTGGGGCTTTTAGATGGTGATTTGACCAAAGGGCTTAAGTGCCTTTGGGTATTTTTATTTTATGTGATGTATGGATGCAATTGTGGATGATGAATGTATGCCTAGATAATGTAATATGTAAAAGAACCTAAATTTAATCATCATAGAATGTATAAAAGTCATCAATAAAAATGTTAATCTTTTCAATAAAGTCATACAATTGAAATCCAACCATATGTAAGATGATGAAAATGTAGATGATGGATGGATGACCAACAAGATGTTATAAGGTAACAACATGGTTTTCATGAGACTCAAACACCCTATTTAACCCACCAAAAGATGCATACTAACTATGTAGGATTTTAAAAGATAAAATTCTTCTAGAAAGACCAAGATATTAAATATCCCTATGTGTGCATGTGATGTTCATTAAGATGACACATTAGACTACTCCATCGCCAAGCAAGTTTCATTCAACCAATTTCTATAATAAGGATCACCCTATGGTCATTATTATCCTGAGGTTGGATGGATTTGGACTTGGCAACTAGGCAGTACAAGCCACCAAAAGCTAGCTCATTCGTACGATGACATTGTTCTATACAAAAGAAGGTTGATAATGTGACAAAAATATCACCATGCATAATATTACTCCATTGCCAGGTGGGTTCATTCAATCCATTTTTTTAATGGAGATCATCCCATGATTTTTGAATAACTGAGGATTCCAGGGATTCAAGCTCATTACCCCCTTATTTTCTATTGATTTATTTGGGAGACTTGCTCATTTTTTTTGAACAAGGGAATTGATTTGTATAGTGGTGAAAACCATGATTTACTTTTTTTTCTTTGGATACTTTCTCATTTTTATGGATCAAGGGATTTTGTTGCTTTGGATAGGGGGGAGCTTGTCCATTTGTCAATTCTCATCATCTTAGACCATGTGTGTAATAGGATGAGAAATGGAACCTTTTGCTCAAGGTGGAAAGGACTACATTGTAGGTTTTTCCTTCATTGTTAAAAATTAGATTTTAATGTGTAATTTTACGTTTGGGATTTTGAGATATGCAAGGTACAAAAGAAGCAAGACCCTCGCTTCTAAAATCAAGATAGCTTTCTACACAATCTGAAAGGAAAACTAGGAATGGTTGAATGACCAAAAACCCTAGTGGACACCCCATAACAACTTATTGGTTGAGTTGAAAAAAATAATTACTCACAAAGGGAAATGTGGATGATATGATGTTTGTGATATGGGGGTTTTTCCTATAATATTTTTCAAACTAAAAATGTGTTCATAAAATAGTGAGTGGTTTCCTAAACATCATTGCTGATGTTCATTCGATATCTACCTTATATTATGAAGACCCCTTAATAAGCAAGAGATCATAATAAAAAATTTGAATGATGATGGTGGATAAGGCTGATTAAGACTTATGACAATCATACAAATATAGTGCTTATTTGTGGAAATGCAAGAACAACATATCCTAATGGAAAAGTAATGAATATGCCTAATGCAACTAGTACATCAATGTAATGGTGAGAAATGCATGATGAAATAAAATGTGATTGATGATGCAATGTTTTTGTCATTTTCAATTTTTTGATGTTTTTGGTTGTTTTTTATTGATGATTTTTAATTTATTGTTTTATTTTTGTGTTGACAAAAGGGCTTAAGTGCCTTTGGAGCATTTTGAGTTGGGCCTTACACATGAAATGACCATATATGGAGGATATTGAGAGGTTCAGGCTCCTCCACACCCTTTAGAGATGCTAACATATACGTCCTCAGTCCCTTATTTTTAGTGATGATAAATTGGCCTAACTAGTTTACCATAAATTTGTCTTGCATATGCAGTGGTAAGTTGGAGTTTTGTTTATTTTATTTAAGCACAAGGTCTTCAAATTTAAAATCCCTAAGATGGACTTTCATATCATAAGCTTGCTTAAGGTGATATTGATAAATGTGGAGGTGCTCGAGAGAATTAATTTGGCATTCATAAAGAAGGGTCAACTGATAAAGGTAATCGTATCGTGTAGTATCATCATCACTGAACTCTCAAAGTGATATGCGCAATGAAGGAATTTCTAATTCCAAGTAAATAATGGCCTCCATGCCATATATCAATGAAAAAGGAGTTGCCTTAGTGGGTATTATAGATGCTAGTTCTATAATCCCATAATGCAAGAGGTAATTGAAGATGCCAATATTTATGATTATATTTGGTGATTTTATTGGGAATGATGATAAATATTTTATTTGAAGCCTCTACTTGCCCATTGGCTTGTGGATAGTAGGGCATATAAAATCGATGTTGAAAGTTGTATTTTATAGTTAAAGCTCATACATATTTATTCTTGAATGAGGGCCCATTATCCAAAATAATATTGGATGGAATACCAAAATGACATATGATATAATGGAGTATGATCTTCATAATTCTTGATCCAATCATAGTGGTAAGAGGTATTGCTTCCACCCATTTTGTGAAATACTTTGTGGCTATTAAGATAAATGTGTGATGGCCAAAATACAAGGGTGAGATTTTCCCAATTAAATTAAAACCCCACTGCAAAAAAGGCTATACTGAATGAATCGGTTTCAAGACCTAAGAAGGTACATGTAAAATATTAGCATGATTTTGAAATTTCACACATTTCTTGACATAGGCACAACAATATTTCTCCATAGTAGGACAATAATAGCCCATTCAAAGTATGTTCTTGGTGATAGCCATATCGCTAAAATGGCCATCCTAGGTACCATCATGAGCTTACAAAATTATCCCAGCAAATTCATGGGACTCTAGACAATGAAGGAGAAGACCATCATAGCTATGATGATACAAAATATATTTGAGCAAGACATAATTTGTCTCTTTCTACTTGAATATTCATTTTGCAACATTTGACAATATCATAGGGGTATTACCAAGCTTTAAGAAATATTTACTGAATGAACTACTTACTCCCTTTGAGATTCAATCCACATAAATATTGATTGGGATACAACCTTAAGATGAATCATTTT
The DNA here is from genome assembly GCA_028583015.1 of Wollemia nobilis. Lineage (NCBI taxonomy): Eukaryota > Viridiplantae > Streptophyta > Pinopsida > Araucariales > Araucariaceae > Wollemia > Wollemia nobilis. Next base: position 8,803,126 of record JAQPPZ010016348.1, read on the forward strand.
GTTGTTCTCAAAAGGACTATTGGGGATAAAATACCCCTAGGAAGCATATGTCAAAAAGTCATGTATGTGAAAAACCAATCATGGTGCAATTCAATATGAATCATATGGACAACTTCATCATATTTGAAAGCTTCATGCAAAATTTATGATTGCAAAAGTATTTTGTCATGAATGATTGTAATGTCATCTAAAGGGATCTGTGAAATTAAATAACCCAAAGAGGCCATGGTATTCGTAAAATGATTAGATATACCAAGGACTATATCGATGTTATACCATTAAAGTTTAGATAAGAGCTTATCCACAAGGGCTTCATAAGACTACAATATTGGACACCTGCATTGATAGATCTCTTTGACTTGGTTGACAATGAGCAAGGAATCACCAATGATATTTAGCTTCTTTATTTGCATGGATATGGCTACTTGAAGGCCCAAATGGAGGGTCTCGTATTAAAAAATATTATTGGTGTATGGTAAATCAAGTTTAAATGATAGGGGAAGAGGAACCCCTTGTAGTATGAAGAACACGATTACCGCACCAACCCCTTGCTCACATTTGGAACCATCGAAGAACATTGTCATGTCAACTTTATTTTTTGGTTATTTTGGTTCAGGAGGGTTGGATAATGCAACTATTACATCATAATGCAACTCAATGGTAAGATTTTGATTGTCTTGAAGAGGAGCCTATGCTAATTGATCAATAATTACTTGAACTTTGATAGATTTTTGGCTTATGAATTCAAGGTCAAATTCAATCAATAGTATGATCCGCTTCACGGTATGACTATTATGATATGTTTGACTCATCATGTCTTGTAAAGAGTTTTATTTAGATATGATATACATGGTTTGATTGAGCATGTAATGGCATGGCTTCTTAGTGGAAAATACCATTGCTAGGCAAATTTTCTCAATGTATGGATATTTAAGCTTGTAGCTCACTAGGGTGCAGCTAATGTTATAGACATCTTATTTCTTATGTACTTCATTATTTTGGGCTAGCATGGTCCCTAAAGCAAAATTAGTAGTTGCTATGTATAGTAAAAATGAGACACCAAAGCGAGGTAGAGCTAGAACTGGCAGGGACACCAAGTATTGCTTAATATCATCAAAGGCATTTTGAAACTTGTCATCCCATTTGAATGGGACCCCCTTGTGTAAGAGTCAATTCATGGGTTGATATTTATCTAAAAATTGTGCTATAAAGCATTTTATCGATGATACCTTCCCTTTTAAGCTATGAATCTCCTTAAGGTTGGTAGGGAGAAACATTTTGAGTATTGCCTTGAATTTGGTAGGATCAACCTTGGTAGGGAGAAGCATTTTGATTTTTCTATTTGTAACTCCAAAGACACACTTCTTGGGGTTAAGTCTAACATTATGTTCAATTAGGTGATCAAAAATCTTCCTAAGAACATCTACATGTTTATGATGCAATAGATATTTAGCTAGTAAATCATCTATGTAATCCTCAAGGATTTTATGCATGTAGTCATGAAATATGTATGTGATGGCCCATTGACATGTGGCATCAATATTTTTGAGACCAAAAGGTATGACTTTGTAATAGAATATCCCTTAAGGTGTGGTAAAGGTTATCTTGGATTGATCTTCGGGATTGACTCGAATCTGATTGTATCCTAAAAAACCATCCATGAGGGATAATATTTCATGTCTTGTAGTTGCATCAACTGGAGCATCGATGCTAGGAAATAGAAATTCATCCTTGGGAGTCGCTTCATTGAGATGTTGAAAATCTATGCATATAAAAATATTCCCATAAGGATTTTTTACGGGTACCATGTTAAAGATCCATGAAGGATAATCAATGGTATGGATGAATCTAGCATCCAACAATTTTTGAAGTTCATCTTTTATAATTAATGCAATTGTTGGATGCATATTTCTAAGATTTTTCTTGAATAATTTAACTTTTGGATCGAGTGTCAAATTGTGCATGAACAAACTCGTGTCAAGACCTGACATGCCTTATACATATAAGCAAAGTCTTATTTCTTGTATTTCAAGAGAGTTGTGATATCGACTTGTTCCTATAGGGACAAACTGAGTCCTGTTGGAACAAAATATACCTTTGGTTAATAGTGTTGCGCATTAGACTTTGCCAAAATTGAATAGACAAATCTTGCTTGAGATCATCTGTCTAGTCTCAAGAGAAGGCTGGTTCCTTTGAGTTTTTTAGAGAAAAGGGGAACAAGAGATAAGGGAAATATAGCCTAAGCTAGAAATTTTCTCATGGTATAGATTAGACAACAACAAACATTGATAATGCAGATTACTACTTTCAAAGTTTTCTTTATATCTTCTTTATAGAAAACATGAATTCCTGAGTGTGACTTTTAGATTTTCATCTAAAAACATGTAAATATCTTTTGATGTTTAAATCTAGAAACAAGATTTATACGTGCACATTCCAGATTTCAGAACAGATACATTATAAAACTTAGAATGAATAAAATTTAAAACACCAGATACATACACTTGCACATAGAAGTTTTAGAAGCCAGAAGAAGAAATATTTTATTGCTTGTAATCCAGTACCTGTACATCAAGCTTGTAAATGTCCAAGAGCTGACCCTTTTTCTAGAGTCGCTCACCCCTATATATACCCTAAAAGAGTATCTTTTTCTAAGTACATATTACTATTTTACAAGCAATCATCTACAGTTTCTAATAATACACAAGTCTTCTATGAATTAGATATCTTCTCTGCAGATTAGATTTTAAACGAGCCTATCACATTTTCAATCCTCTGGCAAGCCTGCTCTATCCTAGATTTATGATAATCATGTCAGAAATCACTTCTTGGTGTCAGTGCATGCCTTTGATTGCCAAAAATATATTTTAGTCCTTTATAGTTGGTGTGTCATGAAATCACGACATTCTTTCTGTTCTTTGCTCTTTTGCCGCCTCCAACCACAAAAATGAGACATGTCATGAAATCGTGACATTCGTCTCTTGTTTTTCTCTTCTACTACTTCCAGCCATGAAAATGAGACATGTCACAAAATCGTGACATTCGTCTCTTACTTTGCTCTTTTGCTGCCTCCCGTCACAAAAATGAGACATGTCATGAAATCGTGACATCCATCTCTTGCTTTGCTCTTCTGCCACTTCCAGTCGCAAAAATGAGACATGTCGTGAAATCGTGACATTCATATCTTACTTTTCTCTTTTGCTGCCTCCCACCGTGAAAATGAGACATGTTGCAAAATCGTGACGTCCATCTCTTGCCTTGCTCTTTTGTTGCTTCTAGCCATGAAAATGAGACGTCATGAAATCATGACATCTTTATGTCTTTTCCTTCATTTCTTCTTGGCGGTCGCGAAAATGCGACATGTCACGAAATCGTGACATTCCTTACCTTCTCAATCTCCTCTTGCTATTTTCTAGCAAAAATAAGACATGTCGCAAAATCATGACATTCCTATGTCTTTCCTTTATTTCCTTTTGGATGGTCGCAAAAATGTGACATGTCATGAAATCGCAACACTCCTTTGCATTGCTCTTTTGTTGCCTTTAGCCACGAAAATGCAACATGTCGTGAAATCACGTCATTCTTTCCCACTTGGACTCTTTTGCTACCTTCAGCCGTAAAAATGTGACATGTCACGAAATTGTGACATTCTTTCCCACTTGGACTCTTTTTCCGCCTTCAGTCGTGAAAATTCCACATGTCGCAAAATCACGACATTCTTTCCCACTTGGACTCTTTTGCTGCCTTCAGTCGTGAAAATGCAACATGTCGTGATATCGCAACAATTTTGCCTCCTTGCTCCCTTCTGTTGCTCTTGATCGCAAAAATGCAACATGTCACGATATCGCGACACTTTTTCCTCCTTGCTTTTCTTTTGTTGCTCTTAACCGCAAAAATGCAACATGTCGCGATATCGTGACACTTTTGCCTCCTTACTCCATTTTGTTGCTCTTAGCCATGAAAATGCAACATGTCACGATATCGCGACACTTTTGCCTCCTTGCTCCCTTTTTTTGCTCTAAGCCATGAAAATGCAACATGTCACGATATCATAACACTTTTGCCTCCTTGCTCCCTTTTGTTGCTCTTAGCCGTGAAAATGCAACATGTCACGATATCGCGAAACTTTTGCCTCCTTGTGGTATTATGATTTATGCTTTGATCTTTAGCATATGGGCCACTTCGGTCTTCTTGTAAAATATGCAAAAAGGTGCATCAACTATTTTTCTGTAGTTAGTCACTTTTTGACTAACATTCTTGGTGCCTTCCGGGGGAATTTTTTGCTTGCAAAAATTTTGAACCAGGCCTTCATCCATTTGGAAACGGAGTCAACAACGTAGTTGTAAAAAGACTCTTTTAGAGAAAGACAAAGAAAACAGGAAAATGCACTTAGATAAAAAGTGAACATTACCTCGTCAAAACTCCCTCTATACCTTAGTATCTCTATTAAAAAAAAATGTCGACTTCTGATTGGCTGTGACTGAAATTTTTTTGTTAAAGCCGAAAAACTGTAATATTTATAAATATTGTCTGAATATACTTATATTATACTGTACATATAATTCCTTTTTTGCTTTCTCAATAGAAATATAACTTTAGGTGAAATGCATTCACCGTGATGGGAAGAACCAATCCATCTTGATATTTCAACTCAAAAGCATTGAACTATTTCTCTGAAGCAATTTCAAATGGTCCCTCCCAGAAAGCATCAAATTTATCATGGTTACTTGGCTTAGATTTCTTTACATTCCATTTCAAAAACAAGTCTCCCACTCTAAACTTTTTGGCAATTGTCTTTTTGTTGAACCATCCTTCAGTATCTGCCATATGTTTCTTATTGTGATTGTGTGATTGCTCTCTTTGTTCTTCTAACTGTAAGAGCTGCATTGCTCCTGCAACTGTATGTAGAATTTGGTCAATCTGAGGTAGCGAGTAATGACCTTTGAGTGATGATCTGTTCAGATTTCTAAAATCTACACACAATCTAATATCTCCATTTTTCTTCCTGACTGGTACCAAGTTTGCCACCTAGGTGGAGTGTTTAACAGGGCATACTATTTTAGCTTGAAGGAGTTTTAGCAGTTCTTGTTTCATCAAATATTCAATCTTCGGATTCACTGGTCTTTGCTTTTTCCTAAAAGGCTTAGCTCCTTTTTCTGATTCTATGGTATGTTGAATAACATCTTTATTGTACACTTTTAGATCACTATACACCCAAGCTATGATGTCAGGGAATTTTTTACACAATTATCTAATCTGGTTCACTTCCTCTTCTGTACAACTGATTCCAACCTTAATCATTTTTCCTGGCTCCAACTCTACATCTTTGTATCTTCGTTTATTGACCTTGATTTTTTGGCCAACTGCTCTATCATTGTTATCAAACAGGCTTTCAAGGGTGATGAGACCCTTAGGAATATGATTGTTTTTTAACTAAATAATGTCCTCTTCCTCTTCATCCTGTAGATCCTAGTTGGTTGAGCCATTCATTTCATGGATTAAGAAATCTAGTATCTGTTCATCATTTTCAAAAACTTGCCAGAAAATATTTTTATCAGGCACTGAAGGCCTATATATAATTCTAACAGCTTTAGACTTCTGAATAACATTACTTACAGGACAAAAATTAGCTCCCACTGAATCTAACAAATTTGTGTGGGTATTCTGTTCTCTAGGGATAAACTTTATATTTAGGGCCTCAAAGGCTTCTAAGAGATCCTATAATTTGTTCCTGTAAGCCTTCAAATAATGTTGTTTACTTATACATTTTTTGGTGACTTGATTCACAATAAGTTCTAAATCTCCATAGATGAGTAACTGTTTGATACCCAATTTCTCAGCCCTTCTTAACCCTAAGCTCAGGGCCTCATATTTTGCTACGTTATTGGAACAACTCCATGTCAACCTGTAAGAGAAAAAAATTTCCTCTCTGGTGGAAGAAATCAAAACTATTCCGGCACCAGCTCCATTCTTGCACCTAGCCCCATCAAAGAAAAGCTTCCACAATTGATTCACAGAACCATACTTTTCTAGGGAGGGTATCAATTTTCTTTTTGGTTTCTCAATAGAATAGTTTCCTATTTATGTTTCTATCATGGCATTAAAATTCTATAGAGAAAACTTGTCCTCAGCTTAGAGCTCTTCTAATTTTTCTTCCATTAGATCTTCTTATATTGTTTCTACAATCATTATATTTACATGGTCAGTTTCACCAATCTTTTCTACATGAAACGTAGATGGTTTCTCATTAAAAATCTCGACCCTTCTACCTTTGAAAGGTATATCCAAATGAGAATAATCTAAGGATAAGTATCCTCCCATATTTGCTATGAACTCTCTGGATAGACACATACCAAAATAGGGCTCCAAGTCTATGACTACTACCTCTTGTATGACTGTCATTTGAGGCATTTTATGCAGTCGTATGGGAATATCCTTTATCACTCCTACAATTTTTACTGGAGTACCATCTAACTGTAGGATGCCTATGATACTCCTAGTGTACTCCATTCCCATAATATCACATACTGCTTTGGGTATCACAGTGGTAGCAGCTCTTGAATCTATCATGTAGTTGTGGACAACCCATCCTTCCATTTGAAGGGACAAATAAAAGGGTGGTGGACTATTCTTACCAATGGCAGATTTCAAGTTCGTTAGAACCATTTTTGAAGATGATGCAGTCCCACCTCCATTTTCCATTGTTCTTAGGGATTCCTATAGGAGATCTATTTGACCTAGGATTTGAAGAGCATCTTACATACTTGCCTTAGAAGGAGTATTTTTGATTTCCTCTACTATATTGAATGTAGGTGAATCAACTATTCTTTCTATTTATTTGGTAAAAGTTTCATATTTATTTTTGCATCCATGGGTAGCTTCAGTTCTTTGCCTTTTTATCAGTGAGGGGAATCTCAACCTTTCCCTGGCCTATTCTTGGGTTTCATTTTCCCCCCGAGGAATAAATTCTTTGTGTGTTTCTTGCCCTTGAATTTTGGCTAGAAACTAATATTTTATTTCCTGAGGGAGACTTCCCTTAGGATTTTATTTGGGAACTTCCTTAGGAGCAGGGGAAACATTCAATGGCTAAAGCTCTTTAGGGTCTACTTGCAGTGGTTTCTTACCTGATCTTGTCAAAACTGAAACCTGTTCTACTATAGGCATCATGAAGTTGTGGTCCTTCTCTCTAATTATATTTACATGGGCTTTCATTTTTTCTTCACTCTTTTCACTTGCTATACTTTGTACATAATTTTGGTGTATCATACACGAAATTTCCCCATGTGGATCATTACATGTAGTACACCAAAAGTTAAAATCAGTTGGAGGCTCCTACGCCTCCACTGTCTCATTTGTATATACCATGCTCGGTCTCTCTTGTACCCTATTGCTTTATTGTGTTGCATCTCTTGTTACCTGAGGGAACCTCCTTGGCAGAAAATTCCTTTTAGCCTCTCTCTTTTTCATGGACACCATTTCATTTGACAATGTCTTCATTGAATCAATTATGGTCGTGTATTGATCATTGGGGGGAGCTGATGCAAGGGGTGTAGCTGGTAATGCAAGGAATGTAGGAGGTGCAGCTATAGATGGGAGATCTTGTGTTGATGGGAGTACAGGTAGTTTAGAAATTGATGCTTGGAAAATCTTTGGTACAATTGGCAATAGACACTTTGATGGATATATTTTTGTAGCGATGAGATCAGCTTCACCCTTCGCTACCTCTAGATAGATCCCAGGAAAAGTGGTTACATAGGATTGCCTTATTATCATACTAAGATCTGAATCAAAAGCCCTTAAGTAATAGCATATAGCTTGTTATTCCATGGGTTTTAGGCCCTGTAGTACTCTACCATGAGTTCTGGTAAATTTGATGTTGAAATCCTGGATTTCTTCTTGTGGATGCCTCTCAATGATAGTGAATTGATTCAAAAATATGAAAGGATCTACATGTATATTAATTCATCGACCAAACGACTGACAAGTACTTCCCAAGAAGTAATGGATCCTATGGGAAGCACTCTATACCAATAGAGCATCTTTCCTTTCAGAGATATAACCAACAATCTGACCATTACATCTTCCTAAGTTATATTGTAAACAGATGCTAGCGATGATACATCTAAACAATGCTCATCTGTTGTTTTTCCTATTTTATCAAAGGTCGGTAATGCTTTTAGTGCAGCTTGTGGAATTTGATGGTGTGTTCCCAATTTCAAAGGGCCAGTTTGATTCCACACAATATGGGATGGGGCAGGAATGGCTGCCATGATTGCTAAAGGAGTTACAACCACTATGGGATTGCTTGTAGATGCTCCTATAGCGGGTGTTAACGAGGTGCTAATGCTGTCGGGTGGATTTGATCGTGCGGCTAGCACAGGGTGTGCTTTTAGGCTTTTGAGATGTAGTTCAAAGAACTTGATAGGTTATTCAGAGTTTCTAGCTCGAGATCTGGTTATCATATGGCTATATAACCAGAAGGTTTCTAGACAAGGTATTTATTTTATGGTCTAAATTGCAACAGAGTCGCTAGGTGTTTTTTCTTGAGATTTTCAAACAAAAAGGCTCTCAAGGTAAAACACCAAAACTTATACAATACTGTGGGATTGCTTGTCCTATCGAGCATTCCAAAAATTTTTGGAACAAAATCTGACTTCGGTTAATAGTGTTGCACCTTAGACTTTGCCAACATTGAATAGACAGATCTTTCTTGAGATCATCTGTCTAGTCTCCAGAGAAGGCTGGTTCCTTTGAGTTTTTTAGAGAAAAGGGGAACAAGAGATAAGGGAAATATAGCCTAAGCTAGAAATTTTCTCATGGTCGGCTCTTGGACATTTACAAGCTTGATGTACATGTACTGGATTACAAGCAATAAAATATTTCTTCTTCTGGCTTCTAAAACTTCTATGTGCAAGTGTATGTATCTAGTGTTTTAACTTTTATTCATTCTAAGTTTTATAATGTATCTATTCTAAAATATGGACTGTGCACGTATAAATATTGTTTCTAGAGTTGAACATTAAAAGATATTTACATGCTTTTAGACAAACATCTAAAAGTCACACTCAAGAATTCATGTTTTCTATAAAGAAGATATAAAGAAAACTTTGAAAGTAGTAATCTGCATCATCAATGTTTGTTGTTGTCTAATCTATACCGTGAGAAAAGTTCTAGCTTAGGCTATATTTCCCTTATCTCTTGTTCCCATTTTATCTAAAAAACTCAAAGGAACCATCCTTCTGTGGAGACTAGACAGATGATATCAAGAAATATCTGTCTATTCAACGTTGGCAAAGTCTAAAGCACAACACTATTAACTGAAGGTAGATTTTGTTCCAACAAGTCCCAACTTGATATTTTTATGAACTATGGGATCGGTGCTAATATTTACGTTAATTATTTTCTTAATTGACATGTGGGATCCCTCCTTAAGCTGATGAGTCATAGGGATCAAATGGATGCCATCATCTAGATTTGGAGAATCGGTCTCTTCATCAGGCTTGACCTCAACTTCACAAACATATTTGGATGACCCTTGAGAGAAATGAAATGGTTGTAACATCTCTTCACAAGGGAAGAATTTTATAGGTGATTTGGGAATGGTAACATGATCAAAATAAATGGCCTCATGGTTGAGGTGCAATGGTTTTGAAGGGTCATTGGGATTAGGAAGTGGCATGGTTAGGTCAATGAAAATCATATTGATAGATGGTGGATGATTTCCATTCATAGTTGGAAAAAACCTATTGAAAATGGGTGGCCTCCAACACATCAGAGGGGGTTGATGTGGAAGTGGAATGATTGGATGAGGCCTAGGAGGATCTAAGATGATCGGATCTTGTAGTTGCAGTAGCTACTACAAAATGGGCATCCCCATAGGGAACAAATGAAGGTAGAATTCCTTGAGATCATCGATAGATGCAAAAACAACTATTACATCCTCTAAGCTATCTAAAGCAATGGAAATTGCATAAGAATCATGTTAAGAGGAACAAATGGATATGTCATCCTGATCATGAGTAGATCCACTATCCTCTTCAAACCAATCATTGTTAGGGTCATTTGCTGGGCCATGCCCTTCATGCTTGCTGGTCTTTTCCTCTATATTAGGGATCCAACTATTGATGTATTATTGATTAGAGGACAAGCAAGAATTTAAGAAAATTTTCTCACCAATCCATTGCATGTGGTCAAATCCTAAATAGGCCAAGTCTATCGCATCCTCATATTATTTGGATACCTCACTAATAGAATTAAGAGGCTATTAATTATGGTAAGGATTGAGAAACATAAGTTTTGTATCATCCTCATACTATACGGTTGTATCATTAAAGAAAGTGGGAAGCTAGAAAAAAACTATTGTAATAGGGATATGGTCTCCTAATAGATGAAAACAACCTAAATCAACGTAATCATTCTCATAAATCTCTTCTTTAAAGCCTAAGGTTAGGTGTTGGAGGGAGTTTGCAAGAAATTCATCTGGAATATGGATTAAGTACCCTATGCCAAATTTATTTATAGGGAGTTAATACTATGGTTGGTAAGGTATTCAAAGACCCTGATCCAACTAACCAATACTATTCCAATGCCAATAGTAGCGATGCAAGTATTATAGGGAAAAATTAAGGTTTTATAGATAAGTGATACTCCCTAAAAATGGCTTAGCATTGTTTGCCACTATAGGTGATAGACTTGTGGATTCAGCAAGGCCGCCATAGATAAAACTTGTTTGATTCGAGAGGACACCCAAGGGCACAATGGTACCAGTGGGTAGCGACAAAAAGTGAGGTATTCCCATGTCTTGCATAGACTTAATGAGTGGAGTGAATATAAAATTTTGTACAAAATACTCAATGAGTCTAGAATTTGCCAAATGAACCATGACCTATGGTGAGGTGGATGATGATGATGGATGTATGGCTTGATCCAAATCATCAACAACACTAAGTGATTTTTCCACATACATAGGATTTGGATCATATTTTTCTAGGATGGTGAAAATGGAGGGAGGAATCTACTTGATTGGTCCCTTCAAATTCTTCTCACTTGGAGGGTTCAAGGAGGAAGAAGGGATATCGAGAGAAACTGATGGCGATGACAGGGATGGAGATTGTTTAATGGTGGAGTGGAGAACTAGATCTAGACTCTTGATTGGATAATTTAGTTTTATGTCTAGATGTATGGATGGCAAGATAGATTCTTGTGGGTGGTGCACCCTATTACAATACTTGAAGGGCTCAATATCAACATGAACCACATGGACTTGGCCTTCATGTATATATTTGATATACTTATGCAAAATGGATGGGACACATTTTATGTATCACATCCAAGGTCTTACCAACAATATATTATATTGGATTACACCCTCTAAGACATGGCATAATGTAGAAATATACTTTAGCCCCAATTGAATACAAAGGACTATTGTGCCAATGGTGAAGCATAAAACATCATTAAATGCTTAGAGGGTGAATGTAGATGCTACGATATGTGAGGTTGGAAGGCTAAGGTGGTCTAGTGCATCAAATTTTATGATATTTATTGAGGAATTTGTGTCAATAAAAATCCACTTGTAGGGAATTTTAGTCACACTAGCAATGATGTGCAGTGGGGAATCAAGCCCATTAGTGGGAGTTGCCTTGATCTCAAGATCATGAAATGTAATTATAGACTCTCTATAATGTTGAATATGCCCCACAAAATTAACAAATGAGTTAGGTTCATAGGTTTGCAATTCAACTAACTTCAAAATATCCATTAGAGCTTCATGGTGTGGTTGTAACTACTATATTAGCTCATACATGGAAAGTCTAGCTGATGTCTTCTATAGGCTCGAAGTAAGCCTACTTCTAATAGTCACCATCGAGTGAGGTGGTGGACCTGGGATAGGACTTGTTGACAGTGTAGGCTCCAACATGTAAGGGATGATTATTGGAGTTGCAGGTGGTGTAGCCTGATTTAGATATATCCTATTTTGTGTCCTAATATTGATCATCCCTACAAAACTATGCATGAACGAGGTTATATGGATTTCATTTACCTATGGGATTTGACTTTCCAGCACCTCATGTGGAGGCAATGGATTCTTAAAAATGCCCATCTATTTATTGTTGGATGCGAGAGGATTGTTTATTTGGAGTTCATTCATTATAAGCATATCATGTACTTTGTTCTTGAATGTGATACATGACTGAATATCATGACCATTTCCTTGATGATAAGGATAGTATTGGTCCTATCAATACCACTTTGGTTTGGGCTTGTTATGATCTATGGGGTGGATCTCTAGCAAGTTGATAGCCTTTGCCTTATATAATTTATTAAAGTATGATGCCAAAGACTCAGGTAAAGGCATATAATTTTGAGGTTGATGACATTGTTATCTTTACCCTTGATTTTGTTGAGGCTAATTGTACTACAAAGAAGGGGGTTGGACTTGATAATTATCTTGTTATGGTGAATTTGGCTTTGTGGGCCCTAGAACATTTAATACAACTTGATTAAACACTATGGGTTTCTATTGAGCTTGGTTTAATTTGATTTTTCCATTATTTATTTCAAAGTTTAACTTTCCCTTCCTAAATATTGATATCCTCTATGACATTAGCCTGATTCAAAGTTTCCTCGAAGGTTTGATATTTTTGGAGTTGTAACAACAATGAGATCTATTTTGAACAACTCTTTGTGAATAATCGAGTGAGCTTAGTTATAGGTAAGGCAAATGGTAATTTTAACATGACCACTCACCACCTATTTCCATAGTCCAAGATTGGCTCATCGTCAAATTGTCAAAGATAGTATAAATTAGTCAATATAGCTTTCTTCTTAACACTTAATGCAAAGCGTTCCAATAATGCATTGGCAAGTTGTTCAAATATATGAATTTTGTTCCTTGGAAGATGATTGAACCACTCTAGGGTGGGGCTCGAGAGTGTTATCAAGAAAATTCTTAACAAAAAGGCATCATTATCCTAAAGTTGAAAGCATAATTTCATGAAACTAGTGATGTGCTTTTCTGCATCATCATCCCATTTGAACTTGTCTAACTTGGGAATCTCAAAATGCTTCAGATATGAGAGAGATGGGATAGAAGGATGTAGTGATTTTTTGCATATTTGAATTAGTGTAGGTTTCTTATAACCCATTCCCAAAGCTTGTTTTTCCAATGATTTAATATGTGTAGTGAGAACCTTGTAAGCTTCAATAAAAATAACTCTTCTCATATTTACCCTTGATGAGGGGAAGGTGGAATATGCCTAGTGGAGCAATGTGGTTGATCATGGTCATCAACCATATCCTCCTAATGCGACTCAGGGTACCCTTGATCTTTGTAATCTAATCCTAAGTCCTCATAGGCTACATGATCTAGTGGAGCATTATTGATGTGATGTTGTAGAGGTCTATTTTGTTGAGGGGGGTATGAGGAGGATGATTCTAATTAGGTCTAGGTGGTAGTTTTTGCTTATGCACCATGCGTTGTTGTTGTATCTATTACATATATGTACGTGGTGTAGGAATTGTCTCTTCCATGGCATTTAACAAATTTTCCTAGTATAGCACTTCTTGGTATACCCTATTCTCCTATAGTCTCTACTGTCTTAGCCGATACTATTCATACAAGTGTTGTTTATCTAATCAGACCTGGTTTAATGTTGTTTATTTCTTAGCATTCTTTCTAAAGACTTGCTCTAGTTTGTCAGTAGTATGGGGTCGATTGCCCTTCATGTTAATATGAAGGATGTTGGTATGACTTTTATATCTAGAAGGGTTGGCTATCCATTTCCCATGATCGAGGGAAGTTATGTTGACTTGGTTCTTGGGCTTATATGTAAGCTTGACACACTCAGGGGGCATAGAGGAACAATGTGATTGCATGGAATAATCTTCTTATGGAGTTGGGGGATGATAAAAATCCCTTTTATCTTCATTAACTAAGACTATGTGAGTTGACGCGGGTGTTCAAGCAGGATGGCAAGTGTCATACCTGTCTAATAAGGCATATTTATGACTCATACATGGATGGTCAAAAGGAGTGGTATGATCATCCAACCTCATCCATGGTTTATACTCTTGATCATTCTCTACTTGGTATATAGTGCAATTCAAAATGTGAACTCGCAACACTACCCTACTAAAAACTTCCCCATGATGTAAGGTTTGTCTATGGTGAGAACGAAAAGCATCTCAACTATGGAGGTCATCATTGCAATCATACCGAGGATTGGTAGATGCATTTGGTATGGGAAATTACTCTAGGGAAAATTATATAAAAACTAGGATGCCAGTCAATAATTGCTAAATAATTACGATTGAAGCAGAGGCATTCCATGCCTCCTTGGAAATATTCTATAGAACTAGCCCTTGATCGGGCTTGGGTGCATGTAGTTACCATGGTATTGATTACCCAAATGAACAATTAAAGAAACAAATAATAAAACAATGTGATTATCTCCTTTAAATTTTATATGTGAATGCGTAAACTGTTTGGTGTGTTTTGATTTGTTTCTCTTGTTTATTTCTTGTTCGTATTTTGATTTTTTTGATGACATATCTTAGTTTAATGGTTTTTACTTGGATGCTCTCACACACTAACTTGGTGATGAAGTGCAAGTTGTGAAACCAACCAAGTATTGGTGATGAAATTCAAACCTGATGAAGAAGACCAAGTCCTATAAGTCCTCACCCAATTCACATCAGTCAACGATATACCTCTCCAAAGAGATATACCTGCTCTATTATGTAGTTATGATAGTTCTTGGACTGGCCTTGGAAAAAAATAGGGTACAAATTAACAATATGCAAGCCAATAAGGTGGAAATGAAGCCCACCTTCACTAGTGTTGATCGATGGTTAGTGGTGAAATCCAACTCGTCGATGTTTAAAAAAAGAATGTGGTGTGTGGGGTTCATTTTATTATGTAAAAGAAAATAAGATGAAAGAGCAATCAATAATTTTCACTAATGCATAAATGACATTTTACATTCATATTCCTAAGAAAAATGACATTTTAATTTCAGAAATCTAAAAATGCACCCTAATATGATGTTTGCAAGTAGCAAGTACAGAGACCACGAAAACGTTTTGATTTTTTTTTTATTTTTTTGTTTTTAAGGTTAAAAAGAAAAACTAAAATGATTTTTTTTCAATTTTTCTAAAGTTAATTTATTTTTTGTTTTTGATATTTCTATGGTGAAAAAGAAAAATTAAAATAATTTTTTTTCAGATTTTCTAAGGTTAAAAAATGGAAATTAAAATATTTTTTTATTATTATTATTTTTAAATGTTTTGTTTGTGTTTTTTCTTATTTAATGGGGGTGCCAGACCCACATGGAGTGTGGGCTACGACCCTTGTGAAGTGTGTGGTTTGCACTGTTAGGGTCTGACAACCCTGATAGACCCATTGTAGGCCTTTTGGGCCTGCGGGTTGTAGGGCCTAGGCCCTAAAAAAACTGCATGGAGTGCAGACTACAACCCATGTGAAGTACATGGTCTACATTATCAAGATTTGAAAACCCTAACATACCTATGTGGAGTATGAACTACAGCCTATGTGAAGTGTGTGGCCTATGTTGTTAGGGTTTGATAGCCCTAAAAGGCTCAGATGGAGTGTGGGTGATGGCCCATGTGAAATGATTGGCATACAACCCACATAGGGAAAGGGGGTAACCCTATTCATGGACCTCAAGAGTTAAGGAGGGGAGAGGTGTGGGGTGTCGCATTGTGTGGTACTCTGTGCATGGTGAGGTGGTGGCGAGAAGGATGTGGGGGAAGGGCTACAACCCTTGTTAGGGTTTGGGGTGGCAGTGTAGCCTCATTACAGGGTCACACATGGGAGGAAGATGGGGCAGTGCGACTCCTATTCGAGCCATGCATATCGGAGGGTTAAGGGATAGGGGAAAAAAATAGACTCCCTATGCTAATATATATATATATATATATATATATATATATATATATATATGTGTGTGTGTGTGTGTGTGTGTGTGTGTGTGTGTGTGTGTGTGTGTGTGCAACAAGGGAGCTGCTGGAGAGGAAGCTTAGATTTGAAGAGGTAGAGCTTCAAATTTTTTTTGTATAACATAAAATAAAGTAAAAGCAAGGAAGTTTTATTTATTTTTTGTTTAAAAAAATATAATGTAACAAAATAATGCTAATTTTTTTTTTTTTTTGTTTTAATTTATTGTTTTTCTTTTTGTAAATTAAAAATTACTAATATATACATTTTTTGAAAATAGAAATGGAGGTAGACAAACAACAATTTTGCCTTTTTTTGTAACTAAAGAAATAAATGAAAATTAACAAAGAATATCTACCTGGATTTCTCATGCGTGGAGGGGTTGTCCAAATGATATTTTAAACCCTGAAACAATACCCAAAAAGAAAAGGATAAGTAGTTAGAGTTCATGATAAACCGTGATCACCACTTTGTAAGAAAAAAAGAGACACCATTGCACTAAAAATAAACCATTTTATTATATTGGAAAATATATCTTTTGGTTACAATAAACCCCTTTGCAAAGGGTGTTTTACAATCCAAATACCCAAAGGAGATGATCCCATTTTACAATAAATGATGGTGTCGTGTTATTCCTGCTACAATCGATGTTGGAGGTGGGTTTGTCATGACCACCATGATGAATTTAAATCTTCTTATCTGGAATCATGAAGGATTCGAACTTGTTGAACCTTGAATCTTTGAATCTAAAACATGCACACATGAAAATAGATAAAGATTTTAGTAGCACCTGTCAAAATGAATCAAATGAAAATGACTAATGCAACTAGAAAATGGATAATGAATATTGCATACATGAATCATGATTTGAGCAACATAACAATAGCATTCCCTTCCTCTAGATCTCTCTATCTCCTCTCTTTTATTTTTTCCTTCTCGTTATATCTCTCCTCAAATGAGAGAGGTTATTTATAGCCTTTGAGGCAAGGTGGGGTGTGATGAGGTGTCCCTAGGTTAGGATAAACCAAGGTTAGGTCATGTGTGCACCTAAGGTCAGCTTTTGGAGAGGTGGTCACATGGTGACCAGGGACTGAGTGTAGGAAAGGGTTTGAGTGTCCAAGAGGGATGGAAAGGGAAATATCCCTATTTAAGTGGTAAAAACCACTATTTTAGCCTTGAGGTTGCCTAAGGTGAGTCAAATTTTCTAGAACAAGTCCATTTAGGTAGTATTTTTAATATGACGTATTTTAGGTACCTACACCTTGCACAACTAGGTAGAGTGTTGGACAAGGAATCTATATTCCATTATATAAGGGTCTCATTGTAAGAGTTTCATAGGTAAGTCAATAGGTAGTAGTAGTAGTACCAGGTGACTCCATTAGTTATGGAGTACATTATAGTTCTATAGCATCTTGCACAGAGTGTCCATTTCCTCCATAGAAATATAGTATTCCTTTCTATCATTTCTATTTATAGCATATTTTTGAAATATCGTTAATTTACTTTCTTTTATATTTATACATATTTTAATTTTCATATACCATTTAAATATACCTCAAAAGCTAATATGTTTAGCAGTGATGCAGATCCAAATATTACATGCCTTCAATTATGACTCTAATTATTTGAGAATCCTTTGAAAAGAGTTATGACACTACAAAAGTACAAAAAATTACCTTCCAATAGATCTTCTTTGACATATATACACACATGTATCACTTTGTGTGGATATGAGTGATGTGCTCTAGTGTTTGGAGAAAATTACTACTTTTGAAGTAAATAACACATTTAATATGGTTAATTTTTTATCAATTTTGTAAACATTGTTGTTTTATATTGCTACTTCTAGGTTTACAAAATTAATTTTTCCTTATATTTCCTGACTAATTCCTTTAGAATATAGTAGCCAAGCTACTCTATTTTTTATGACTTCTCATGGTTCCAAGCTTTATTGGTGAGATATTCTAGACCTTGTGTTTAGTCTTCGATATGTAGTCAAAATTTAGGCCATCTAGAAATTGTAAAATTGTAGGTCATATTTTTTTAGTTATAGGAAAACAAGTTTAAAAATACCTACCAATAAATTTCTAATGGTACATCTTGAGAATACAAAATTTTTACATTCAAAATTAAATTCTCATATTTATTCCTCAAGAGAGTCCCTCCTTTTTTTTTGTAGATAAGATACTATAGCATTAATATCGGGTTTTAAAGGTTGACCCAAAACATTTTACAAAAATCAGCCCAGGGTTGTTGATGAGCATATCCTTACTAAGGATCCTATATATGTAAAATCTACATGTCACCAAAGCCATTACATCCGATAAGGCACATAGCCTGTTATCAAAAAGAAACTTCCTAATTACAAAAAAGAAGCAGACACGAATCCCTTCCTTGAGACAATGGAGAAACAAAAAGCTGTAGACACACATAGCAGAGTACTAAAAAAAAATCCCACAAGCTTTGTATTGACAGTTACTCTTAATAATTCTTTGGTAATTGCTTTATTTCGTATATGACATGATTTGGTACCACATACTATCTTGGCCAATCAGCCTTGGACAAGTGAACCTACTGGCTAGATTTATGGCGGTGGATATCTAGTGGTCCACGTGGCTTTGGTTCGAAGTCTTATATTGTCATTTCTTTCCTTCCCTATGATTATCAACAAACCTCAAATTAATAAGATGAATAGGAGCCATGTTACCTGACATGTGATTGTACCCATTAGTATTTGTGGTATTTCCAAGTAGAATCCACGAAGACTGATAGCTCAGATGATTTTTATTGTGAGTCCAATTCAAAAAAGATACGGGAATACTCCTAGCCTTCAAACTTACAGTGCCTTCTTTTTTGGTAAATTTGACTCTCATTCTTAGAATTCTTGTTGAATAAGCTCCTCTACTTCACATGGGACACCGTGTTCCCATTTGAAAAGTCCATCACCATCAACAACCAAGAGAGTCCCTCCTTGGTCCTCTTTAGTTTCTTGAATTTCCCAATAGGCTTTATATTTTGAAAGTCTTCTTTGATGCATCAAGCATATCACTATCTATGGGTACTTCCACTTTGGATTTATATTCATTAATAGCCTTGACCACCTATTTTAGCATATGGATTTATACTTTATTAGAAAAATACTTAGGCAATCCTCCATTTAGCAACTACTAAATTATCTTTATCATTTTATCAATGGTCATTTTAAGAGCACCATACGCAACTTCAATCCTCTGATCCTCCTTTTCTTGTAAAGTATGGTATTCAACAATGTGATTACTATATTCTTATCTAATATACCCATCTACTTTACCTTTTCATTAGACAAGGGATATTTTGGCATATATTCCCTTTGCTATTAGCTCATATTCTACCCATACCATTAAATTTTGGTTAATCAAGATCTTGCATTCATTGGGACACTAAAGGTGCACCTTAGCACACAATATTAGAACATTCTTAGTCTCGAAAGGATGTGATTGGATTTACCATTGAGATTTTGACTTTCACAATCTGCATCCATTCCTTCCTTTGTCACTACCTTCCTTCTTGGACCAATACTTTTCATTTAAATATTATTGTAACTATGCCACTCAATTTTGTTTACCTTTATCCAATTATTTACTGCTTACACACTACCTTGTGCCTACTTATTTTTTTAGTCTCATAAATTTCTTACACACTACCTTTATCTCTTGCTTACACTCTACCTTTATCCCAAAAGAATGGTCAGAATCCCTCTACTTGCATTCAATATTCAAGGACTGAAAAGCAAGAGATAAATAACTCTAATTCTAAATAAATAAAGGCTATTTTTAACATACAACAAATGCATCTCATGAAGGGATATGGGGTTTTACCTCTCCTCTATTTCATGCATCTTCACTTAAATTAATCAAGAAAAGTAACTTCTATAACAAGATGATCGACTGAGCATGCAACCAACTTCTTTTCCCCAATATTTGCTAAAATCAATGCCTTGATTTAAGAACTTGCACTTTTATTGATTTCTCCCAAATGGTTGATACATTTTCAAGGGATATGAGTAGTATACATTAATGTAACTCAAATCACCCCTTTTACCTTTCTATCTGATGTGGGAACCACAACATATTCCTAGAAACCTAACAAGTGGCCAAATATCCATATTTCTTTTTGTAACCAGAAACACCAATCAGTATATCTTTATCAACCAAGTTTTTAAAACCTTTCTCACCAATGTGGGCTAATCTATAGTACTACAAAATACAAAATTTAGGTTTTTTAGATATATATCAGTAATGTAATATGTAAAATAATCAATATTAAATAGGGTTCCACAAATAGTGCCCTTAGCAATCACCAAATTATCTGTAATAATCCTACACCCTCTTTAATCAAATATTACTATAATTCTAGTATCATTGAACTTAGAAACCGAAAGCAAGCTACTAGCTAATCATGGAATATGTAATACACCTCAAAGATTCTTTATTCTACCATCACTAAGAATAATTCTTACCTTCCATCAATCAATAAGTTTCTATTTACCATTGTCACCAAGGAAAACATCACCTCAATAAATATCTTTATAATCTGAAAACCACTCCTTGTGAGGAGTCATGCGAAATGAGGCACTTGAATCAATAAGCCATGAGTCATCACTAGAAATATTAGCACACAAAAGAAATGCATTAGTACTAACATCCTCATCCAAATATTTATTTGTATATGAGTCAAAGATTTATTATATTTAAAATATTTCTTAATATGACCCATTTTCCCACAATTCCAACATTTCACTTTGCTCTTACCAGGAGATTTAGACCTAGTCTCTAACTTGGACTTTTTTCTATATCCTTTCTTATTACCATTATTTTCCTTAGAAATTTCTCTAATAAAAAAATCATACTTAGAACTATCATCCATGGTATTCGTTCTTAATTTCTCACTTAACAATGTAGCTACAATTTCGTCAAAATGGGACTTGAAGTTGTAGATGCACAAAATGACATAATAAGACTATCCCATGAATCAGGTAATAAACAAAACAACATTATACACTTATATTATTCCTCCATTTTTATATAAATAGAATATTTATAACTCAAAATAATGTTAAATTCATTCAAATGATCATCAATAGAGTCTCCTTCACTCATATTAAGAGAATACAACTTTCTTTTAAGAAATAGTTCATTTACTAGACTCTTTGCTTGATACAGTTTACCTATATTTTCCAATAGAAGATTTGTTGTAGTAGCATCTAAGACATTCATAAATACTAAATCCAAGAGACATAGCCTAATAGTGCTTCAATCCTTCTTATCAAGATTTATCCAATCCTCATCATTCATACTAGCTAGCTTCCATTTAGATTTCACTACATCCCAATGATACCTCTCTATGAGGAGATCCTACATCATTATACATAGTTCAAAGTGTTTCCCATTGAAATTATCAATATATTATATAATTTTACTCACCATAGTACTCTTCATAATAGATCAAAAAACTAACCAAGAATATCCCATTGCAATCACAAACACACTACAAATACAGAAAGGCGTCCCTTTCCAAAATCGAGCCAAAATTAGCTTTGATACCAAATGTAGAAAATTTGTGTAAGTGATAACAATATATGAAATTTAAAATTAAAGTCTAATATTATTTATGTGAATAAAAAACATCAATATGTTCTGATAAAATAAATAAAACAACAATAAATAACACAATATTTAACATGGGAAAAGCCTATACAAGTTAAAAGACCAACACCGAAAGATTGCCAAGGTTATATTGATCTCAAATTAATAGAGTACATAAATTAAGTAAAATTAATCCTCTAATATTTTTCTATCATAACCTTCATCCAAATCTGAGCACAAACCTCCAAATTCTTTAATGACTTCCTCCTTCAAACTATGCTCCAAAACAATGCATCTACTCAACCTAACAAGCTTTCATATTGCCTTGTCAACCTGTAGTAAATTGTATATCAATTTTATGAATCAAAGGGGAATCCATACATTCTATAAACATTCAAGAGTGATATATAACACTATAAAAACATACATGCCTAAAGAACTTTTTAACCCCCTCTACTTAAATTCAATATTCAAGAACTAAAAATCAAGAGATCAAGAACAAGAACTAGATCTAAATCAAGAAAGGTTATTTTTAACATGAAACACATGCATATAATTAAGGGTGGTGCACCTATACTCTATTGTATTCATTTTAACTTAAATTAATCAGTAAAATCAACTTCTATAACAATAAGATCAATTGAGCAAGCAACCAACTCATTTTCCCCAATCAATGCTATTATCAGTGCCTTGATTTAAGAAGAAATTACACTTTTCTTTATTCCTCTCACAAGGTCCATATATTTTCAAGTGTTATGAGTAATATACATTAATATAACTCAAATTACCTCTTTTACCTTTCTATATCATGTGTGGGACCCACAACATATGCCTAGAAACCTGACAAGTGTCCAAAGATCCATCTTTCCTCTTGTAACTCATAAATACCATCCAATGGTTGAAATACCAATTAAATATTATTCTCCATGATAATGAATAAGCAAAATAATATTTAATAAGGATTTACAAGGTGAATAACACACCTAATCCCAACAACATCTAGCAATCATGGCTAGTTACAAATTATTATGTTATTACATCACCTTGAAGGGTCAACCATTGATAGGTATTGAATCAACATCCTATAAGTGTAGTTAATTAGAGTTGTTTTTCATAATATTTAGATTTATTTAAAGTGATTTAAAAACCAATAGTTTTTATTTCTTCTTTTTTACAAATTGGGATTGATAGATCACAAGTGTAGATGGTGTTAAAGCTCTTATGACTAGCATTTCCTCTTGCATGATGATTGATATTTCACTATGTTATTCTTCCCTAAGGATCCTTTCCATGTGGTGAGGGAATTATTTATTAACATATAGGGTGGAATGTTCCTTTGGAGTAGCATGGGTCACCTCAGAAACTCTTGATTTTATTAAAAAATAATATCATTGTATCTATAATACCAAGGGACTAATAAAGGTGTGGATACTAGTTTGACACAATGACATGAACTAGGTGGTAGTGAAGGATGAGAGAGGTTGAGACAAGGACACATGAGGTGATGTAATGATACTTTAAATATAGGGGACCAAAGAATGAGTGTATAGTGATAAAATAATTGATTATTGTGGCATAAGTGGTGATAAAAAACTAGGTGGACATGATATATGAGACAACCCTTCATATTGAACAAAAAAATTACTAGTGATCCTAAGACTAGAATTGTACTTATATAAGGTGAGATAGGTGTAACATAAGTGGTGAGAGGGAATAGAGAAATGAGAACAAAATAAGTAATACGAAAAGAAAGAATAGTTATAGGAATAGAAAAAATAGGGGGTTGAAGTGAAGTTAAGATGGTTGTGGGGAAGATGATAGAAATAGCTTTTGCTTCTAGATCAAACACATCCATTCTTAAGAATATTTTATTGATAAGTGAACCTTGCTATTCTTTATATGTCTTCTCTTTAGGTTTTTTTATCATTGTGAAAAATAGTTTGAATCTTGGGTATTACCTTCCTATAATTGTCTTCTTGGGTTAGTATCTCATATTATCAATATCAAGAAAGAATTTACTAATTATAGAGAGATATTTAACTAATATTGGAAGAAAGGGATATAAATAAATAGGAACACCAGTGCCTCTTGCAATATTTTCACCCAAGTAAGATGAATTTTTAATTCTTTATTATAGAAAATCAAAGAAAAGGGAATGAGAAAAGATAATTTATAGAAACAAACAACTATTTTTCTAAGATAGAAATAAACAACTATTTATGTTCTTGTTGTAGACTTACGTCTACCTTTTCTATAATATCATATTCCTCTAAAGATAAATCAAATGCCTCATATTTTAGGAGATAAAATATTATACCTTCCTTTATTGATTCATGAGAATTACACATGACAACATCTTGGACAAAAGATGACTTTGATAATCCTAGATGTTGTGTTGCATAAATTTTAATCTCACATGGAATCGTAGAACTCTAATAATTATATTTTAGAACTTCATCTTTGAAGAAGTAAATGCTTTTGTAAAATGAGGTTCACATGTCAAATATATTTTCTTCCTTTGTATTTCAACCCAAGTCCTTTTTTATTACTTTTGTTTATTTCAATTCATCGTTTGTGAGATTCACCAATACTTGATGACTTGATTATATATTTTTGTTTGTTATCTTCATAGGTTAAACATCCTAAAAAATTAAACCAAACCCCTTCTACTTTGGCTTAATTCTTTCTCCTATTATAGGTGATTCTCTTTCCAAGGGAAAACTAAATACCTTGCATATTTCTATAGCCTTTGACTCCTCATATGAGAAACTATTAAACAATTCATAATATTTTTAATCCTTTATTTCTATATTTTTAGAATCCTTGTGTTGAACTTCAAGTCTTTTCTTAGACCAGAAAAGACATACCCCTTGATAAAAGGATGGTGTTTCCTACATAGAAATTATTGATCTATTATTACCTGAATATTCTCGTCATTTTAGGTTCTTTTTCTATCTAAAAAAGGGTAAAATGGGTAAAGTAATATTTAGCATCTACAATTCCACAAGCCATAGAAGACGATCCTCATAGAATATGGTTTACCCAATATATGGTTATCCAACCATACTTTGGTTACTGAAGCATGGTGTACAACCCTACTACCTATAGGATTAAAACCTTGGGCCTCTATTCAAAGTTCCAAAGTCTCCACCATTAGATACACTAAGATTAAAGGGAGTATGTTTCTTAGGAAGTAGGTTGAGGATTTTTTAGAGGACTTGATGATTTTCTTAAATGAGGATTGTTTAGTAGTACACATCCACTCATTTTAGATATTTTAGGAATTGTATAGGCTTATGTCATATTGGCTTGAGATGCAATCACTTGATTTACTATTGGTTGGATTACTATAGATTAATTAGACCTTAGTGGAATGATGATTTTCTATTAAAGGTTAATTTATCATTTGTTGATTCATTGCCTACACATGGTAGTTTGCTATAACATAATTTGTCAAATCATGACTCATTTTATAGATAAAACACCATAAAATTGAATTTGTATTTCTCATGCTATTATGGACCTAATTAGTCACTTGCATATTTACTTGATGGAGTACAATATCTTGAAAATACTGATTATAGGCCAACATTTTCCTAGGAGTAGGCATCAATAGGTCTTGTAGTTGAATCACTAGTCATTGAGGCTCTTGATTGGTGAACTATCCCATAATGAATTTGTCAATTCTCCTCTTTAGATTTATGATCCTGTATCATCATATGATGAAGTGACACAAACATAGATCATTGAAAGTTGACATATTTTATTGTTGGGCCCTAGACTATTGAGGCATTTATTTATACAATGTTTGATATGTAAATTATCTTGTCAAAGTGTATGTTGATTGTCATTGAGGAGATGAATCCATTGTTGATTGTTGATTTTATGTAAGTTAGAAACTTGAAGTCATCATTTATTGTTGTTTTTGCATTAATTGCTACATTGATTATTGGCTCTTACACCTACTACAACCCAAAATTATGCATTGTTTGATGAGCCTGCATGGCCAACTATGAATTTTATTGACTTTAAGTGATGTTCAATTTTTTAGAAACTATTGTTTATCTTGGGGAGTTTAAGGATACTAGGGTAATTAAATATTATGAATATATGACATGTTTTTTATCATTTAAGGGCTATACTCTAGCTTAACCACCATGATATTATCCAACCCAAAGGTCAAACATGTAGAAAACAATAGCAAAGCTTGTATGATTTCCCTTTTTTAGGGGGCGGGTTTTGGAGTAGTACCTTAAAACATGGATTTTTTTAATAAATCATTCACTTGTTTTTAGAAACAATATGATTCTCTCATTGGTGAGTGAATTACTCCATAAGGGGATCAAATCACTTATTTAATAAAATGTTAGCAAATAATTGCTCATACAACAAAATCTTGGTAAAAGTTTATTTGAATTTGGCAAATGATTCTTTGTCGATGGCAATTCATGATTTTTTTTTCAAAATTTAAGTGATTCACTAATCATGGTGGACCTCTACCCCTACTTCGCAAGGAACTTGATTTAGAATTTTACTAGATTTCATAGCGGAGTCACTATCCCACAAAGCATATGATTGATGTGTCTTTGAATGCATATTCATAAGCCTAAATTGTTTCATGTATGTACTTATAAGAATAGAGTTTCAAGGTGAAAAAAAAATTTCTTGAGGAAGTGAGTCGCTCTACCAAGTGGAACAAATTGTTTTAAAAATTAAACTTGAAAATATCAATAAACATATTTCAAAGCAAATTGCTTTAGGTTTCTAGACAAACCACTTTTCGCTTGTTGAGTGAATCACTCCTTTGATGGAACTTACAAAAATTTTAATTGTTAGACAATTCACTCCACATAAGGAAAATTGGTCCAAATGGAGCAAATTGCTCCACAAGTGAAGGCTTTGCAAACAAATTTCAAACTTTGGAAAATTGCTTTTTGGCAATGACAAAACACCATTTAATGCAAAAATCAAAGATATTTGATGATGTCTAAGTATTCTTACATATGCTTTCTAATTTTTTCTAATGAATTTGATGAAGTTCAAAACAAAAATTTCATGCACAAAATGCTTGTAAAAACACATGCCAAAATAAAATATATACAAAATTAGCTTTTAAAAGGTGCCTAAGCTCAATTTCATCATGGAAATGAAGCCTTTGGTCTCACTGGGCATGGCAAAAATGCATTGAATTAGAAGAAGGAAGATCATAGTCCTTCAACCTTGAGATTTAGGCTAGATCCCCACTATCCTTGCTATGTCTAATCTAATTTATTTGTAGAAAATAGATGAGAAAATTAAATGCATGAAAGTAAAATTTGGAAGGTTAGTGTTCAAGAGATTAAAATAAAATACATTCATAACCATTTCACATAAAATATTAATTTTCAATTGGTCTTCCTCAACAACCATGCACACTTGTCTTGTTTTGTGCAATGTCAAGCTATTCGCTCTAATTTATTGCAAATTATGTTAATTTTGCAAACTTTGTTGTGTTGCATTGTTATTCATGGACTTGCAAAACAACAAATTCTTGGATTTATTTTTGACCAATACATTGAACTTATTATTTAGGTCTTACTCATTTTCCCTTACCTTTCATGGCTCATTCCTTGGAGGAATTAGACCACACTCACCAAGCTACTACATAATCCAATGGATGAACCTTAACATTTCATCAAATAGCATAAAATTAAGTGGTTAATTTGAACTCCCAATGCAAAGGCCCCGTGTTTAAATCTTGGCAACCAAATATACATTATAACCAATATAATTTCTTATAACACCACTATATATTTGTTAAAATAATATAATCATATAATCCGCGTGATGTGGTCTACCGACAAAGACGTCACTTGTATTATCGACGATTGGGATCAATCCCACAACGAATGTGTATAAGAAGTATTTCTAAAAAAATTAAAATAAAATAAAATAATATTATAATATTATCAAGAGGATTTGTTTAAATCCATGTAACAAATTGAAAAAAAAATTATTCCTTTCCACTTGATTTAAGAAGGGAGAAAATGTTGTCTAGCATTTAGTTTCAGATGAAAACTCTTTCCTATTAATAGATCAAAATTCTTATACATTTCAATGATCAAATGTTAACCAGGAGAGCTAAAAAACTAAAGGCATAAGTGGACGATCGATCTCATCAAGTCCAAATTATCTAATTTACTAACTTTTTGAAAGTTAATTTTAATGATAAATAAAATTTAAAAAACTAAAAAAATTAAGAGGATACTAATCAACCAAAAGTCAAACCAAAACAACTTTAACCACAAACAGCTACCAAGATTATTTTTTTTGACAAAATGATAGACAAAGCTTCGAACAATCCTCCCTGTGGTTTGAGTTCATTCAGCGTGACTGTAACTCATTTGTACAACTCCGCGATCTGAGGACTGCAAAATACGTGCACGTCCACAAGATTGTTTTGCCTCTTATCTCCAAATATCGAATCCTTGCCGTCCTCTCTCTTGGCGTAGGACAACCCCAAACGTGACCTAGCAAATCTGAGATCCCCAACCCCAGAATTTGTATCAGGACCCGCAAAACCCCCCATGACAGGCGCCATGGGAGGCCCTATCAGCAGCCCATCGGCCCCAAATTGAGGACCACCCCGCGCGTAATCAAAGAGAGCAGCCCCACTCCCCCCGACCTTGGGAAGCACCACAGGCCCTTCGCCATTATTTTCTAGGGGCCAGTAGAACAAAAACGCCTCAAAGCTGTCGTAGTAATCATCTGTGCTCCTGTACCCCTCCGGACTGAACCCCCCAAACATCAATCCCTCTTCACTGTACCCAATCACGACGCATGGCCCTTTGAAATCGCAGTACTTGTGGAACGACGTGGCGCTGAACCCGTCCATGGAGGCTCTGTAACAGCACTTCAGCTCCCTCCCTGTAAAAAATACAGATGGACGTTATGTGGGCATGTGAAGAAACATAGTAAAGAGAATGAATGGATTGTTTGTTGAATTCTGACCTGCTAAGAAGGTGCTTGCCAGCAGAGAGGGAGGGAACGGGACCTCTATGTCGCTGTGGTAGATGGTGTACGATAAGGGCTCTTCCTCTTTTTTGGGGGTGCCCCAGCCGAAGAGGGCTCTTGAGGTCATCCGTTGGGGTCTTCGGTTACGTGCCCTCCTTTTGGTGTGAGGAATGGCCTTCGGCAGGGCAGGAATAGAGCGAGGGGAGGGGAGATGAAATGTGATGGGCTGGCCATGGTGGATCAGTGCCATTTCTTGGAGGAAGATAAAATGCTCTCTTATGCCTGGTCGCCATAAAAGCTGGAAGGGAATGGATTTGTGCTTTCAGATAGGCCAATGTGGTCGACTGCTTAGGTTTTGTGGGTTCCATGGAGATAATCTAATTTATCTTTTTTTTTCTTCCAAAAAGTTTAATTTCAGAGTAAATATGAAATTATATTGTTTTTATATGTCTCTTTTATATTTTTTTAAAGCTTTACAAACAATTAAAAAAATTAAATTGTTTATATATTATAATTAGTTATATTAAGTTATGTTTTATTCTTAGATCTGATATCTTTTAAATTCTTGATTTAAAAAATAATTAAAATTACTTAAATAATTAAAATTACTTATAAAGTAAATTAATCCTCAAATAAAGATTCAAATAGAGATACAAACCCATTGTCCTTGATAAATTCCATACTAAGAACGTATTTGGTTTAATCTACACCTGCTGGTTTGAGTGATTTATCTTGTTAAGTTTAATAATATAAGCATGTGAGATAATGTTATTTAATAATAATATATTGTATATTTTAATAAACTTAATAAATAATATATTGTATATTTTAATAAAATTAATAAATAAGTATGAGAAATCTATATTTAAAAGAGTAGTATAATTTAATATGATGTGTTGTATAAAATGAAGTGTTATAAGAAAAAATAGTATAAAATATTTTTTATATATAAGAAACCTTTATAATTCTTAGTATTTCGAGTAAAAATAAAGTTAATGAAATTTCGAGTCTTTAGGGAATCGAACTTGGACAACCTACCAACAAGCACAGGATAATTATCAACCGGCCTAATCTAAATCCATGGCAAGACTAAAATGTTAAGGTAAAGCATGGGTTTTTAAAAAGGGGTTTTGGTTTACTTGTATCAAGGTTTGAACTTGGACCTATTAGATGAAAACTCAAAGACATACCATTGCAGTATCTCTCATAGAATTAAAATTTTAGGATAAAATATAGATTTTTGAAAGGGATTTTGGTCCCCTTATACTAGTGTTTAAACTTGGATCTCTTGATGATGAAAATACAAAGAAATACCTATGCGATACCCCTCACCAACTCACAAAATATAATATCAATGAATTTCATAATGAACATTTGTATATATATGTTTTTTTATATCACTACGATATCCTCACGGGATATAATATCAATGAATTTCATAACGAACATGTGTACATGTATGTTTTTTTTCTACATAGGAGAATCTATTATCATGTGGGCTAGTTCTAATCGGAAAAGCTACCACTATAACCCCCATGCTACCTCGGTAAACTTTTACTCCAAATGATGGGAACCTTGAAGAGGTTCAAAATTGGAATCGCCTACCTCGAGCTGACAAACACTCAACATAAACTCACCCATGAACATAGGTGAATTAAAATAAAAAGGTTGGATTTTAATGGATTAGGTTTATATAGGATGACATTAATATAACAAAAGCATTTAATACAAGCTATTTGAATTAAATTTACTTTTATAACAAATAATTAATATGAAAATTTTCTTTATTATATCATGGTTATGTATAGACAATTTTTTCCATGCATTATTAACGGTCAATCACATTTATTTTTTAAGATTGAAATATAAATATATTGAGAATATGCTCTTGGAAAATTTTGAGGGCTTTTTGGTCATTGAAGAAAATATGCTCCTTGATCATGTCTCATGAAGTGTATGTCTTAGAAATTCAAGGGTTTGACAGATCCTGTACGGAAGTATATATTTCATCAGGGTTTGGATGACTTCAAGGTCAAAATTGACAGTATTGATATTCTTTACCTTTAGGAAGTCAAAGTCACTAACTTTATTTTATAAAATATTTTCTCCTTTCTCTGGAATCGAGGCCACATATTTCATACTATGCATAAAATAGGTAAATGAGTAACAATCACCTGCCTTTCAGAATATTATCATTCTAGATTTATCTCTTGGGGTCGTGACCCTTCTAATCATGTCATCTGGATTGTGATAGAGATTGATGGTCATATTCTTGGTGTGCTCAACATCTATGCATCTAAAAATACCAATTACCATTATGCGCTTTTGTTGTGGGTGATGTTCTCTCTTCCACCTACTAATTGGTTGCTCTATGAGGACTTTAATATGATTGAATTTCCACATGACATGGTGGGTCTCCTTCCCTTGAGGTGGGCCACTAGGGAAAGAGAAGCATGGTTTTTAATGAAAGAAAAGTTGGGGCTCTTTGACCCTAATAGTTTCTTCTTACCCTCTTCCTTCCCAACTAGTGCCTGGTTCACATGGTCTAACAATCAACAAGGTGAGAGTCATGTTCTACAAATATTGGATAGAGCCATGCTCTCATATTTTGATATTTTATCTTTGATCGACCCTCATATTCTTCTCCCTTTATCTCTATCCACCTCGAGCTTTGTTTATATTATCATTCTTCCATTTCATTTTCCATCCTAGTTTCTTCTAGGTCCCCTCCTCTTTCTTGATCGTAATTCTACTTTAATACCTCTATTATACACCACCCCATGTTAAGGGCCTATGTTATCAAAATTTGGAACTTAGTCCCTAGACCAAAAGGGGCCTCAAGCCAGATTTATTAGTGGAATATTGTTATTAAGCACACTACCAAATTCAAATGCTCATTTTGATGTAAGATTGCTAAGCTTCATCATTGCTCCAATGGTGGTTCTAAGCGAGAGTTGGAAGTGGCCTCAACTCAGATTTAGTCCAATCCTTTCAATATGGATATTTAGAGGCGCTTCACTATGGTTAAACACTAACTTCTAATGGTAGAGCACTATGATGCCATAGGGGCACAAATTAAGACAAGGTTGCACTGGCTCAAATTTGGAGATAGGATGACCAACGAGTTCATTCAATGCTTATGTCCTTGTAATCAAATTTTGGGTATCAAAGCCCTTAAAATTAATGGAGAGCATGTTTCTAAACTTCCTAGTATTCTCTTTGCTTTTGATGAGCACTACCAAATCATGTTTGCAACTAAGGTCCTCTCCCCTCAATGTGACTAAGCTCTTAAATCCTACTATCATGTTGTCCTAGAGTGGTTTTTTTGAGTCTTAAAGAGCTACCTATGAAAATGCCCTCTCTTTGAAGGATCTAGAGGAAGCTCTTTCTCACATGGTTGATGATAAGTCCCCTAGTATTGATGGCTTCCCCTATGAATTCTACAAGTCCTTTTAGGACAATGTTGGGTCTGATATTCTCAAAGTCTATCAAGAGACCTTCTCTAAGGGTTCTCTAGGTCATAGTATTAATCAAGGGATTATTAAAATTATCCCCAAGGTTGTCACCAATTTGATACCTATTACTCTCATTAATTTTTCCTATAATATCATTACCAAAACCTTGGATTTACACATCTGCCATATCCTTCCTATTATCGTGCATCTAGAGCAAACTAGATTCATTCGTGGCAAGTTCATTGTTGAAAATATTATTATTTTCTAGGAAGTCATGGAGTGTGCTCACAATTTCAACCAACTATATTTGTTCACCAAAATCAACTTTGAGAAATCCTATGATAAGATCTATTGGTCGTTCATTCTAGTCATGCTTAAAGCTCTTGGTTTTGAGCCCTACTTCATTAGTTATGTGGAAATGTTGTTTGTTGAGGCTTAGATTATTTTATCCATTAACAATAATTTACTCAACCATTGGTCTCTTTAATCCATTAGACAAGGTTACCCATTGGCACCATCCCTTTATATCCTTGTTGTTGAGGGGTTTGGCTATTTACTATCTCACCATGTTGCTCAAGGGTGTATTCGAGGAATTTCTCTCCTCGGAGGTGAGACTTAGTTGATCAATGGTCATTTTTTTGATGAATCTTTCCTCACTCTTTTTGAGAAAGAAGGTGTCATTCAACAGGTGCTTTCCTGATTGGACACTTTCTTTCTATCTTCTACATCCTCCATATGATGGAGAAAGACTCAATGCTATAGGTAATCTCTCGACTTGATGCCCCATTGGCTTAGTTAATATCAGTGGAAGATCATCCAGGAGGGAGAAATATTTTATTTTTAGGTATTCCTTTTGCCTTTAATAGTTTGATGCCAAAGCTATGGAAGTATGCTATTAACAAGGTGGAATATAAAATTACCTATTAGTCCACCAAGAATCTCTCCCATGTTTATCATCCTTTCTACTGGGTCTCATCCAAAATATACTATAAGAATCTTGATATGCTTCCATGAGACATTTTATGGACCTCTTCTAAATTTTTTTTGGGATTCCACCATGTTTCTTGAGAGTATTATTGTCTTCCCATAAGCCATGGTGGCCTTGGCATTCACAATATATAGCATCAAGGTTGGGCCCTTTATGTTAATTGGGTCATTGGAACCCTCATAGGTAATGAGGCTTGGAATATTATCATCCAACACTGTATCAGTGATGGTTCCCCTTTTGGCCATAAGAGTTGGAGGAGGATGGGGTTCCCTTCCCTCATTTTTGACCTTGTGTCTATTAAAGTGTTAGGATCCTTTATCATTAGGAGCATTTAGAAAGCCTAGAATAATGTTAAGCATTGGTTTAAATGGAATGACCAAAGCTTCTAGCATGGCCTTTGCATCAACCAAATGAATGTTTGATGGTCACCTGTTATAACCTACCAAGGTTCCCTGCTTGCATAAGTTCCTTGGGTTCATGCACTTAGATTCTTTCACAAAGGTGTGTAATGCATCACTAATTTATTTTCTTGTGCTACCAAGGATTGGCTCCCTTGGGATGACTTCGGAGCCAAATTTGGGCTTAGTCACTTTGATAGGGACGCTTTTGAGGCTATCAAGGCTGCTCTCCTTGACATAATGCTACACAAGATTTTTGTGCTTTCACAACAACCTTGGTGGAAGGATTGGAAGTGATACTCAAACACTCCTCTATGAAAATATAAGGACCAATTAGGAAATGAATGTCTCTCTCCTTGCCTCCCCATGATTGATAAGCTCAATCACCGATGGAAGGTCTCCTCCCTTTGTCCTATTTGGATGCGCAGGTTCCAAATATCTTGGGCTACTTTCTTGGAGCCCAAACATTCATGTTTTTTTTGGAGTCTTTTAGACCAAGGTATTCCTATTGGAGATTGTATCCAAAATTTAGGCATCCATAATCCTTCTTATATTTTTTATATTCAATTTGGATACTTTGTCCATATTTTCTACGTTTGTGCTCATGCTCAATCCCTATGGGAGTGATTTTTTCCCCTTTTAGACCATATTTCTTCACCATGTTTGAGTGAAATCATATCATTTTGGTAGACCCCCCACCCTTTCCAACTATTTTATTTGAAATGTGGCACTTTTTTCGTATGGCAACTATGTTCAACATATGGAGAGCTAGAAATGATTGTATCTTTGGTAAGTGTTCTTCCTCTTTGTACATCTCTACTTTTGAGAAGTCTAATATTATTTCATTTATGTAATTTTATATTAGATTTCAAGCCAATAAAGTGGCCATGGAGCTCACTCATATTTAGGAGATTATTGATTAATGGGGAAAATGTCATGCATAGTCAATCAGGTTCCTCCTGAGTAGGATACTCTTCAAATCCAAGTACAAATAGTAGTGTCACTTGCCCCAAAACTGCACTCCTATCTTAGCTCATGGTCCTTACAAATATGGCCATGACTACTTGACTATTCCTATCTCCCACCCAACTCCTCAACTTGATACCTAAGAAAACTTAGGAGCTTCAATGATTGATGCCAACCAAGAGTCATTTGCTTATGGTTGGGAGGATGATCCCAACAGTTTTGGATAAGGGAGGGACTTCATGCCAAAATATCTTGATTCTACTTTTGGGTGGGTATCGATCATAGGGATGGCTAAACACACATAATGGAGCCTCATAATTATGTAATCAATTAGTTATGTTGTCCATAAGTTTTGTAAGGTAGTGTTTATTAGTTGTTAATTTTTAACTTTGTTTCCTACTCTATTTTTATGATGATAATTTTTTGGTTGATGGCATTAGTCATGTGGTGTATTTCTCTGCCTATTTTTTCTATTTATAAAAATATACTCTATTAATCCTTTAATATAATTCCCTTTTTTTTTACATTAAAAAAATAAAAATATATTAAGTGGGTCCAAGGTTCAAATCCAAAATGGGTAGAGGGGTAGGGTTATATATTATGCTTTGGTAACTGATTGGTTGAATAAACACAAATTGTATAAATAGTATCTTCCATAAGGATAGTTCCATATGATCATTAGACTTGTGGATTTTAAAATCCATTTATTAAAAATAAAAAGTTTCTTTAAATATTGACTCCATGACACACCTTTAATCCATAGCAATCTTAAGTAAACCTCACTTTCAAAGTTTGCTTTAGAAATTTGGATAATTAAAAAAAATGAGAAATTCTCATGAGGAATTTATGAATGGCAAGTAAAAAGTCTCATTTAAAGAAACTATAGTTGGAAGTAAGGTAATTTTAGTTTGTGTTCAATTTATAAAAAAAATAAAAGGAATAAAAGTAATGTTTCATTAATAAAAAATAAAAGGAATGAAAAATATTTAGTAATATTTATGTCGACATGAATAGAGGATACACTAGGTATGATTTCCAAGGATGATATGAATGAGTATGATATATTGATTCTTAAAAACAAAGGCTTAATAAGCATTCTCAATTGATTATATCCACATTTTTATAGAGATTTATGTCAAAATTCACAATGCTTTCTAGAAAATTTTTGAAACATATATTTTTCATAATCATATGTAGAAAATATGCAAGAGTTAATTAAATTTAACATTGTAAAATAAATAAAAAGAGAAAGATAAATGACACAATTTTAGAGAAGGAATAATAGGTGGGTGTCCATAGACACCTTAAAATATTTTCACATATCACACACTAATACAATGGATTAATAATTCGGGGTATTTATAGTGATACTAAATCCCCAATGAGATGTTAACTTCAATCCAACATAGCTTGAATTAAATTTTAAATTACAACATAATAAATATATTACACCCTTTAATTAAGGTTATCCATAAAGGTGGATTAACCAATATTACTAAGGATGAGTATAAAGGGTTACTTTAGGCTTACATAAAGATGACCATATGCTTACATGCATATACCCATAAGAATATTCATAGGCTTACACATAAAGTAACCATAGGCTTACATAGAGAATGTGCAAAGTTTTACATAGCATTTTCCCATAAGCTACATCAAGAGCACTTATAGGTACTGCATCACTATTCACCTTGACCTAATAAGGTCATATTATAAATATTTCAATATCCCTCCATAATATAAACTGAGGGGCCAAGGAGAGAAGACATTAGATATGATACATCTCCCCATAATGAATGCTATATGGGCCAATGGATCCTACTCCTTTTTCTTACCAAAGTTGCATGAACTGAATTAGGCTCTTCCTGAACATGAAGTCGTAACTCCATATCCTTGATCAATATGTTGAGCTTACCTTAAGAATATATTAAACATGTACTATGATGACCATAATCTATCCTCCAATATTAAGTTAAAGTAGTTGAATCATGAAGCGGTAGGAAAGTCTCTAAATAAGCAACCCCAATGGTTAGAAAGGACCCATAGGAACAATGTATTCCTTGCACTAATCATCCAAAATCTAATCCTATTATAATAAAACAAATCCAATCACCACACCAACAAGTTGTTGGAGTTAGAGCAAACATCCACTATGAGAAAATATAAGGATAAACATAGGAATTTTGAAATATCTCAAATATAGTACAACTATCAAACCATTGCAACATCAAATTTAGTTGAAGTTAGATGTTTAGTGCTCTATGAAGACATAAAACATGTAATGATAAAATAAATGAGATTAATTGAGTTTTGAACCTATGAAATTATTTTATAAGTCTTTTAAATCATACATGAGCTATATATGATCAAATTTGATAAGTGTCACATCAATGGACTGTTGGAGTTAAAATTGCACTTGAAAGAAGAATGCAAACTAGGTCCATTTTGCATAGAAAAAATCCCATAGAAAATATTAATAGGTCCTCTAACTAATGTTACCAAGCTATAGAGCATGAAAATATATGCAATTTAAAATAACTAGACCCAAAATGCTTTTGTATACAAAAGTTATGGCCTTTAAAAGATTGGACATGTTAGAGCTAAAAAAAGAGCAAAAAATTAAATAATGGACCTTCAATGTTTTTTTGAGCAAATAGAGGCTACCACTTATAATCTCCATGTGCCACATTTTCTAATGTTAATAATTATTAGAACCACAAACTAAAATAGAAAATAATAGATTTGACTACGACACTTGGTTTATGGGGATTTGTTGGCTTAATTTACATATAAATAAAATAATATAATATCCAAGGTTTAGGCTAGGGTAGTGATGAGAATGGAACATAAGAACTTGTTCTTAAAATACAAGACCCTAACCATTGTGCTATTAACATAAACATATTTTGAAGGAGATGGTGTTTCCCCTTGAGGTAGTGCTAGGGAATACTCACAAAAAC
Organism: Wollemia nobilis; assembly: GCA_028583015.1. Lineage (NCBI taxonomy): Eukaryota > Viridiplantae > Streptophyta > Pinopsida > Araucariales > Araucariaceae > Wollemia > Wollemia nobilis. The sequence goes on from JAQPPZ010016348.1 coordinate 8,840,468, forward strand.
AAAAAAAACAGACTCAAGCATGAAAACTCTACATTCTTAGTGAACATGTCATTGTGTTATATGTGGTAGATTGAACCAAGCCTTGCATATCAGCTTTTATCCCTACAATACCTATGAAATGCTACAACAAAAATAAATCAAGTCATCCAACATGTTTGATCTCACAACCTCAAGTATTCCATAAAAGTCTCTTACCACTATACCAATGTCATGAATATGATCCAAAAGTAGCAATATTTGTCTTAAGGTATTTTCTACTTTCTAGAATATCCCTTCCCCTCCCTTAAATAATGCACATACAACAACACTATTCTACACACTCCATCATTGTTCGATCCTAGAACTTCTAGGGTAAAAGACGTGAGTCTTACCACTATGTTGTCACTGTAGACAAAAAACCACCATTAAAGATAAAGTATGCGACTCAATAAAAATTCTAACCTCATGACCTAATAGTTTATGATGTGACTTGAATCACAAACCTCTATTTTATGACCTAAACACTTTTCCATTTCCATATTGAAACTCCTAGGAATCACTTTTGATTTGATGGATTTGTTTTTCAAATTTTTTGCCAAAGAACTATGTGTGACTTTGTGCCATATCCCACTACACAACAAAATATTCTATTGAATTAATTTAAAATTTTGAATTTTAAAATTTTGGGGGGTAAAGAGTTATTTGGGATGCAAAAATAAGTACTAAAATAGTGAAATCTCAAAAAGTTCTAAAATGAAACCCCCCTAAAATTTTGCAAGGAATCCAATGAAATTTACAATTCATCCATATCCGCCATGGTTTTCCATGTATGATATTTTTACGTGATTAAGTAAAGTTGCTTTGTTTTGAATTTGATACCATGTCAAAATTCAAAATGTTGTTTCGAAATATTTTTAAATATAGATTCACCATGATCATATCTAGAAAATATGCAAGAGAAAATTAAAGATAACATTGATAAATAAAAGAAAAAGGAAGAGATATATAATATGATTTCAAATAAGGAATAAGGGGTGGGTGCACATAGGCACCCCACAATATTTTTACATATCACACATTGATACAATGGATTAGTCATTAGGAGGTATATATAGTGATACCAAATCTCCAATTAGATGTTAACCTCAAGCCAATATAACTTGACTTGGAGGTTAAATTACAATAGAATAAATATATTACACTCTTTAATCAAGGTTATCCATAAAGTTGGATTAACCAATATCACTAATATTGAATATATGAAAGGTGCCTTTAGGTTTACATAAAAATGCCTATAGGCTAACATATTTATATCTGCAAGCTTACATAGAATAATTCCCATAGGCTTACATACAGAGATACCCATAGGGTTATCTATAGAATGTCCATACACTTCCATAGATAATTTCCAACAACTTATATAGAACTTGCCTAAAGGCTACATTAAGAGCACCCATAGGTACTTCATCACTGTTAGACTTGGCCTAATAAGGTTATATTATAAATATATCAACAAATTAGAAGTGAATTAAATGGAAGTGGAGATTGGGTTCAAATTTTTCAATAACACTCTTTTATAAAGGGATTTTTTTCTCATCATCTTCTCTAGTACACAAGTCAAGAATAAAATCATAGGTGATAACCTATGGCTTAGAGTGAGAGCTAGCTTCTATTTGATACCATGGAATGAGGATTTTATATGGAGATGGAAACTCTTGAAAGGCTTCTGTTATGGGTTAATATTTTAGAACTACCTTATCAACTAATCAATAAAAATGTTTTAAAGAATATTGGTAATACTCTAAGGAAGAATGTTGAAGAGTGTCAACTATGGTTAGCTAAAGCACACTATGTTTACATAAATATATATTACCATATATGTTACAAAGCCATTTACAAACTCCTTAGAATTAAATATAAATCAATAAAATAGGACCAACAAATCGATTATGAAAATATTGCTTGCATTTTGATGCCATAAATGTTATAAAAACCAAATATATGGCAAGGGATTCCAAAGTGAAAATGATCAATAAAGGGATACAATTTTTGTTCATGAGTAAAAATTAAAGATGAGGCTAGGGAATCATGTTATAGTAGATATTTGAATGCTAACATGTTCAACTCCCTAAGTCAATCTTCGTGGAGATTGTTAAGGGTTAAGATTAACTTGTGTCTCGTGTTTCTAGAATAGTTCATATGGAGTTGTCACTTAATAATATTTTATATTATATATCTTGTAATATTTTATAATGATCAGTGTTTGATTCACCCTAGTGATTGGGTAAGTTATAATTGATATTGGTTTGGTAACATCAATATATATCATGACTTGGTTGAGTTACTTATAAAATACACTCCTCACCTAAATATTTGTATAATCTCGTACTAATAATTCCCTTTATGATAAATTGTTTGTGTTATGACACATCATATTTGTGTCTCTCATTTATATATATTTTTTTCTTCTATTTTTTTAGTATCTATGAAGGTCTTCATGCTTAGGCAAAGTTATAGCTAGTTTCTTCATGGTATCAAGTCCTTGAGAAATTAATTTTGAAAGCAAGTGTGCAATTCAAAAGATTTTTTTTTAGTATTTGGGGTGGGATAGGTCAACGAACCTTTAAAAATATTTAATAGGTTATATGGTATTAAAACATGCCTCACATGTATTATATCATGTCCACAGAGTGCTATTAAAACAACCTAGAAATTATGGATTCACTTGGCAAGATTCTAACAATGAATTATTACTGAGGAATATAATTGATTGAGCTAATATCATTTAATTATGTCACTCATGAGATTTGAACCTTGGTTTAGGGTGTGAACTTCTTCATTCAAAACCCAACTGCTCCAAACCCCATGGGTTAGATCAACCAACTTTTTCTAGTAAACATATTGTTAAAATTCTTTGTTTTTCTCTAGCTAGTTAAATTTATTTGAATTTTCTAACACCAACCAATTTTCGGTGAGACTTTTCAAAATTCTATGAATTTTTTATGTTTTTAAATTCTTTGAATTTTTCAAGGACTACCACTTTTGGGTAGTATTTTCAATATTTTAAAAGTTTTGAGGCCAATTAATTTTAGGAGTATTAAAATTATTTAAAATTTTCAAAGCCCAACAACTTTGGGCAAAATTTTTAAATTATTATAATTTTTTGGGCCAATCAATTTTTATCAGAGTTTTGAAATTTTATTATTTCTCTAGGTCAACCAATTTTAGGTTGAAAAATAGGTTTAATTTTTTTCTAAATTGTCCTATAGTTGGTTTATGAAATAATTTTCAATATATTTAAGTATATATGAACATAGTTAAATATTCCAAACTCAAATACTTATAAGTCATTTGAAAGTGTTTTTAAGTATTTTTTTTTTCTATTCTATGTATTTTTAATGCTTTACTCATATGTGGGTGCATTCTTTTTTATTTTGCTTCATTAATACCAAAATATTGGATATTTTCATAACAAGGGTAACATGTTAAGATGGAAGATTCAAATATAAGTTCACCTTAATGGGTTTCATATTTATTAGTGTATAGAAGAGACCCCTAGCCAAACCCCATTTGATAAGGATAAGACAACATAGAGTACAATAGTTACTAATATTGGTTATGATTATAGATATATTGCCAATGATCATATGGATGCTTTTCATAAATTAAAGGTCAAGTTGTAAGATAATTTTGGCAAGGCATCTATAGAGAACGTTAAGAGGATTAGGAAAGAAATCGCATACTTGAGATTGTAGTACTTTGATAGTGTGGGATATCTATTCAATATTATTTCTCCCCTTCAAGCATTAATCAAGATCGAAAATGCATTGGGGACACCTAAGGAGATAGTGGAAAATACAGTTAATAATATATTTTCTAAGCATAAGTACTTGTTATCAAAATTGGGGACTGGTGTAGAGATGTGGTGTATGATGAAACTTTGGTATCTTAGTATTTTGTATAATATATTTTATATGGAGGTCAACAGAGATAAATAAAATTATCTAAACAAGGATAAACACAAAGGGTAAACTAGTCAAGGAAAGAAGGAGGACCATGACAAGAACCAATTTAAGTGCACTTACTGTGGTAAATCAAATATTATAAATTTGATTCTTAAAATAATAGGCAACACTTTTTTGATCAAATAACGGCGTCCACAACTCCCTCTGCAACTACAGTCTCTGTAGGCAGGATTCCCCAGGCCCCTTCTGGGGATCTGGAGCAAGACAAGATCCCCCCCTTGGAGGATGCTCCCACGAACCCCGAAACAGACCCGAGTGGGATGAATTACCTAGAGAAGGTAATAGAGATGGCAAAACCTAGCCCCTCTGGTAACCCTAACCACCCACCGTGATAACTAATGGGGAAAACATGGTTCTTCTAGTCTCTCTCATGGTAGACAAACTCTCTTCAGAATCCCTCTCCCTGGTCAGCAAGTTTGTGGGAGGGAGACATGACATGGAATCTATAATAAAATGGGCCAGATTCAAATGGTGCACAACAGAGAACCTTCATATTGTGGCCTTATCGTAGGGTTTCTTCTTGATATGATTAAATAACCATAATGACTATGCCCAAATCCTCATTGGGGGTCCCTGGTTCTATGGGAGGAAAAGTCAAATTGTGATAAAATAGAAGCAATATTTCAATCCTCAGACTCAGGATATCAATATTGCTCCAACCTTGGTTTGCCTCCCTGATCTCCCCATCCAGTTTTTCCATGAAGACATCTTGGGGTGGATTGGAATGTACATTGGGGACATGGTCTCTCTTAATCCTACAACTAAAGCCTGGTCCTGCATAGCCTATGCTTTAATTTGAGTCAATGCCAACCTTGATTCACAAATTCCAACCCACCTAAACCTCATCTATGAGGATTTCCACTGGTGTCAAGCTATTAAGTAAAAAAACAAACCAACATTCTACATTGAATGCAAAACCCAGGGACACCTTCAAGCCCATTGCTCATCCCTCATGCCCTAGCAGGAAGCACCTAGCACAAAGGATCCCCCACTCCTCAATAATACCAGATGGGAGAGTGAAACGACTGATCTAGAGGACTTGGTAATCATATATTGAACAACAAAAAAGGGAATCAGGCCGCTATCCGAGACCCTCCATCCACCAAACCTTCTTCAGATGTAGGCTAGGTATGCTCCATGTTTGCCTTTACCAATATATTTGGGGTTTTAAATACTTATTATGATGAATTGCTTCTCCCTGAATCCCTTCCTATTCACCAACCCTCCACCATCCCCCACCCCCATCACTCTCCCTCCAGATCTAGGCTTTCCATCCCCATATCCTCCCCTTACCCCCATCCTAGCCCAATAATATTTTGGAACCCTTGTTGGAGATCAAATCTCTTACCCACTCTAGATTTGCTTACCCCTCGGAAGAACCCCTATCCCCAATTGAATCCAATCTTGATTCCCATGAGGATGCCTTCAGTACCATTTAGTACAGAACAAACATCAGATCTATCATCACTAGAAGCAAGAAAGGCCCCATTGATACAAGGGGTGAAAGAAAAAGAGGTCGACCCACCACCTATGAGCAGATAAAAAAAGACATAGATGGCCAGGTTGCCAATGGAGTACAACTAACCCTCATTTCAACCTTGTTCACTCAGGCAAAGGATGAAATGAAAAATCCCAAACCTCCCTCCATATCAACCAAGGGAGGAAAGAAATATGTCAAAATATCTAAATGAAGACCCTCTCTTGGAACATTAGAGGGCTTAAAAACATGAGTAAACAAAGGTTAGCTCTAACCGCCAGGAAGGAGTACAAACCCTCTATACTCATCCTTCAAGAAAAAAAACTAACGCTGACAGATCTCACAACGTAGTCCAAAAAATTTAGAATACTGGACAATGGGCATCATCCCAAGTGGAGGGATCTACAGGAGGTATAATATGTCTCTGGGACACTAAGAAGGTGGAAGGCAAAGTCATATCTTACTCCAGTAGAACCTTAAACATAATGTTCTATTGCAAATAAAATAAATTCACATGGGTGTTGTCCAACATCTACGCCCCAAATAATCCTATGGAAAGATTCAACATGTGGAAGTCCATGTCCCTCATGAAGGATACCTTTTCCCACTTCCCATGGATGATTGCAGGGGATTTAAATTCTCCTCTCTTCCATTCTGACAAGAAAGGGGGAATTTCCTCACCATCAAAAATCATTGTATACTGTTAGGCCTTTGTCGTCGAAAATGAACTCATGGACATTCAAATTCGTGGCCACAAATTCACTTAGAGCAACAAGAGAGTGGGAACCAAGCATATTCATGTTAAGTTGGACCAGTTTTTCTCTCTCAACAAGTCATTCCCCTATTTGGAGACACATCCTTGATCCCCCTTCTGAAAAGGATTGAAAATCCAACTAAGAGTTCTATTATTTACAAATCATTATATAGGCACTAATGGCCCAAAATACATAACCAACCCATGAAATCATGGATTTGATTCACACGCTTAACCCAAAAGCTACAAAGGTGCAAAGAAGAATGCACGTAAAATTCTAAGTTAAGATTGCTAACTAGAAGATCCATTTTAGCTAACTTGAAGCTCACACTTCCTACTTTGAGTTCACACTTGCTAACTAACACTCTAAAAGACAACTAGAAGACAACTAGTGCCCACAAGTGCATGTGAGAAAGAGACTCACTTACAATATCAATTTGCTAGAAATAAACTAAGCAAACCTAAGCTAGGAACTACTAGAGGGGTCATATGAAAGATCATACATCAATCCTCATCATGCCTCCCCACAATAGAAGCATTGGACTCCAATGCTTTCAAAAGAATAGGAAAGTCACGGGACATCTGATGAAAAGAAATCCAATGAGCCTGATGCGGCAACTTGTCCTCACCGAGCCACAAGATATGAGGTGGTAGACCCCGATGAGTCCGCCGAGTCTTCGTGTCATAGATATGATCTCGCATCCAATGGTAACCGTGCTCAGGAACCACGTCCACGAGATGGTCGATAGTTGGTGCAGTCTCCAATGTAGAGTCAAAGTACAACTTCAAGAGATCCACATTGACGACGTCATGAATTCCCAAGTGTGCGGGAAGATCAAGGCGGAAAGCATTCTCGGACACCTGCTGAAGAATAGTGTAAGTCCCATAGCGAATTGGTTTGATTTTGCTATGAGTCTTATCAGTGAAACGCCGCTTGTCAAGATGCAACCAAACTTTATCACCAACCTGAAAAGGATGAGGAATTCGATGTCGATCCATGGCATTTTTCTGCTGCTGCTGTGTCTTTTGCAAAATATCAACCACATTTGATTGAATATTGTGCAAGTGTTGAACAAATGAGTGTGCCTTGTCTTGCTCATTCTGAAGATGTGAAGTGACAGGAGAAGGCAAAGATAAAGGTAACTCATAAGGTGCCAAGGGCTGAAATCCCATACAAACTTCAAAGGGTGAATGACCTGTAGAAGAGTGTAGGGCCCTATTATAGGCATGTTCAATATGCATGAGACTCAAGTCCCACTTTGCTGGTGAAGCGTGATGATAGATTCACAAACTTTGCACAAGTGTACGGTTTACCACTTCAGTCTGCCCATCGGACTGCGAATGATAGGCGGTATAGAAGTTAAGGGAAACTCCCAAAATCTTCCACAAAGAACGCCAAAAGTGACCCACAAAGCGTGAATCACAAACCGAGATAATGCTGGTAGGTAGACCAAAGGAACGCCAAATGCTATCAAAGAAAAATTGAGCTAAGTCTGATGCAGAACTTGTCTTGCGGCATGGAATGAACTTAGCCATTTTGCTGAATCAGTCAACCACCGCGAACACACAATCATGTTGGCGCACTGTCATAGGAAAACCACTAACCAAGTCCATGGAAATGCTTTCCCAAGGATGGGAAGGAATGGGCAAAGGCATGCCTAAGCCAAAATTTCTATTAGCTGGTTTTGAGCGACAAAAAACTACACACTGTTTGAGAAATCTCAACACATCCCTCTGCATTTTTGGCCAATAGAAAAATCGTTGCAAATGATGAAGTGTTTTATGTTTCCCAAAGTGACCACCATAAAGTGTAGAATGAGCTTCCTTAAGAAGCGACACTCTAGGTTCACAAGGAACACAAACCTTGTCCAATTTGTAGAGAAGTCCTTCTTTGATGTAGAAATATTGGAAAGGACGCAAATTGGAAGAAGAAGGCTTACTCACTTGCTCAAATATTTTTCCAAAATCAGGATCCTGAGAATACTGATTAGGCCAAGTCTGAAATCCCAAGTGTGAAGTGGACATGACTGTTAAGGCAAGAGCAGCTGGAGGCCTACTCAAACAATCAGCAACTGTATTACTCTTCCCCTTTTTGTACTTGATCACCAAGTGAAATTGTTGGAGGTAAGAGGCCCACTTCATATGTCTTGATTCTTCAATTTTACTTTGAGATTGTAAAAACTTGAGAGGCATATGATCAGTGTGTACTAATGTATCTTTTCCCAAAAGATAGTGTCTCCAGTACTTAATGGCTTGAACTAAAGCATACAACTCCTTGTCATATGTAGAATAGTTCAATTTAGCAGCAGAAAAAGTTTCTGAATGATAAGCTACTGGATGACCATTCTGTTTGAGCACAACTCCTAAGGCAACTTTAGAGGCATCTGTTTCAATCTCAAAAGGTTGAGAAAGGTCAGGTAAAGTTAACACCGGTGCTGTACACAATTTATTTTTGAGTTTCTCAAAGGCAACTTCTTGGCTTTTATCCCAATGAAATGGAGTTTTGGACTTAGTGAGATAATGCAATGGAGCTGCAAGGGTGGAATATTGAGGAATGAACTTGCGATAAAAGTTCACAAGTCCTAGGAAACTCCTTAACTCAATGGATGATTGTAGGAGGGGACCACTTAAGCAAAACATCAACTTTAAGGGGATCTACCTGAATTCCACTCTCACTAACCACATAGCCAAGGTAAGAAACTGAAGTATTGCCAAAAGAACACTTGGAAGAGTTGGCATATAATTGATTCTTCGCAAGAAGATCAAGGGTTTGCTGGATATGCCTAAGGTGTTCCTCCCAAGTTTTTGAGAAAATCAATATATCATCAAGATATATAATGACAAATTTGTCAAGGACTTCACGAAATACATCATTCATCAACCTCATGAAGGTTGCAGGAGCATTAGTAAGACCGAAGGGCATGACCAACCATTCAAAGAGGCCCATCTTCGTCTTGAAAGCAGTCTTCCATGTATCCTCATCTTGGATACACACTTGATGATATCCACTTTTGATATCTATTTTTGAAAAGAACTTAGCTCCTTGAAGCTGATCTAATAAATCATCAATGCGGGGTAAGGGATATCTATTCTTCACAAAAATTCTGTTCAATGCACGAAAATCAATGCATAATCTCCAAGTGCCATCTTTCTTAAGAACTAACAAAATAGGTGATGCACAAGCAGAAGTACTTTCCTTAATGAAACCCTTAGACAACAAATCTTCTATTTGCTTTTTTATTTCTTCATTTTGCAAAATAGATTGTCTATACATGGGAGCATTAGGAAGAGAAGAACCTGGAACTATTTCAATGCTGTGATTAATTGTGCGAATTGGAGGAAGAGACTTTGGCTCCTGAAATATGTGTGAATAACTATGCAATAATTTATCCATTGAAGAGTGTTGCTTTGTAATGGATGTAGATGTAGAAGTGTTTTGAGAGTGAATGAAAATTAGAGCAACATCACCACCTTTCTTAATTACTCTTTTCGTTTGCTTGGAACTTAGAATGATATTAGGAGTGTTGGTGCTCTTAATGAGAAAGACCTTACCATATTTTTGAAGTGTGTAGGTTCTTTTAAAAGCATCATAAACAGCTCTCCTATCATACTGAAAAGGTTGTCCAAGCAAAATCCCACAACAATCCATAGGAGTCACATCACAAGTGACTTGATCTATGAAATGTGGGCCAAGTGCAAATTTTAAAGTGCAAGTGTGAGTGATTTCTGAGCCTCTTCCACTATCCTTCCAACCCAAAGAATAAGGTTGAGGATGATGCTCCATAGGTAACTTCAAACGCTCGACAATGGAACTCGCAATTAGATTTTTTTGCGAGCCATTGTCCACTATACAATCAGTTGCAAAGTTGTGAAGTAAGTGGGCTCGAGTGATGAACAAAGCATCACGAGCTCCATCTGAAGAACTTACATTTACTAAGGTAACTTCATTAATCTTACCTCGTAATTATGTATATACTCTACTCTCTCCTACAGACTCAAGGGGACCCTTGGAAGCATCCTCCTCTTGAGTAGTAATCACTAAACTCTTCTTTTTGAGCTTAAAGCAATCAGCTTTCTCATGCCCTTTCTTCTTACAATAATTGCAGAATTTCTTAGAAGAAGAAGATGAAGATTTAGAAGAAGAGGAAGAAGGAGTAGAAGCAGAAGGGGAAGGAGAAGAAGGATATGGAGAAGACACATTCTTCTTTTGAGAAAAATTCTTCTTTGGAGAGAAAGAATTATTCCCTTTTGATGAGTTTCCAACCACTTGAGTAACAGGTGTGCGGAATGCCTGCGATTGCACCTTAAACTTGTCCTCCGCAAGTCGCGCCTGATTGAAAACTTGATCCAATGTTTCCATAGAAACAAACATTAGTTCCCTGTACAAATGTTCTAACAAGCCACTTTGAAACTTGAGAATCAAACCTGGAACATCATCCTCCACATTCACAAGTATTTTGAACCTGTTAAATTGGAAAATATATTCTTGTACAGACATATTAGTACCTTGGCAAAAACGAAACCATTTGATAACCAATTCTCTAGAATAATTTGAAGGATAGAAATTGGTTTTAAGACATTGTACAAGCTCATCCCATGTGGTGAGTTCTTGTCCTCATTTTCATTCCACAAGTACTTTGGCTAAGCCATAAAGTTTAAGCTTAGCATAAGGCACTACATCATCTTCTGAAAGTTGAGAAAAAGCAAACCATGAACTCATGTCAAGAATCCAACTATTCAAGACATCAGGGTTCCTGGATCCATCATACAATGGAACTTCACAACGAACTCTCAAACGTGAATCATGAGCAGAAGTGGAGGTATTATGCAAAGAAATGTCATTTACCTTCATGGCAAGGTTGCCAAGGACTTCCGCCATTGTAGTGTCATTTGCCTTATCTCGCAAAGTGTTTACAACATGGGCCAATTCTGCCACTTGGGCAGCCAAGTCAAAGGCCATGTGTTCTCGGGTATAAGCCAGAAGTAAAGTTTAATAAAGCACTAAATCAAGGAAGCAAAAATGCAAATTTCCTTGTTACAATGGAGTGCTGCTTAAAATTGAAATTTTACTCCTAAAGCATAAATTTTGAAATTTTTAAACTAAGATAAAGTGCAAAATTAACATTTATTAAATTAAAAATAACTTAATCAAAAATTAAATTTCAATTAATCAAAAGATTAAAGAATTTAATTAAGTCATTAAAAATTAAATTAATAAAATGAAATTTTAACATGCACTCTAAAATAGTAAAAATTTAAAATTTTACAATAATTTACCCTTCAATCTGCCGTTTGAACTGAACTTCAACTGTGCATGAAAAATTAGCAACCTTCAGTTAAAACACCAGTCTTGCCTGGCACATTTCCCAAGGCAGATGTGCAGAAAAACTAAAAATTACAATGTTCCAATTTTAATTTTTCAATTCCTGGCACGGATCCCGAGCTGCACAAATTTCCATGTGCATAATTTCGTGCACAATGGGGTCCACGCACGCAGCCGCCCCTGGCCTGGCTGGTGCTGGCCCTGGTGCTGCCGGCCGCAGGCCCGGCAGCCGTCTGACAGCAATGTCAGACGCTGCCCCCAAAGCTCTGCGGGCCGCAGCACAGCAGCGGCCTGACTGTTGTCAGGCGCTGCATCGCAGGCCGCAAGCCTGCAGACGCCTGACAGAAATTTCAGGCGCTGCGATGCTGGCCCGAGCTGCACCGGAGCCGACGCCTGACAGATTGTCAGGCTGTCGGGCCGGCTGGCAGTGCAGTTGCCGTCGGCTCGCTCCGGGTGTAGCACTGGCGTCGGGCAGTGACGGCTGCTGCGACAGCGCCTGGCGCTGTCAGCCTAGCAGCAAGTTGCTGTCAGGCCTGACAGCAGTCAGGCGGCCGCGCAGAGCAAGTCGCGATCACTAAAAATTAGAGCAATGAAAATCCAACTAAGAGTTCTATTATTTACAAATCATTATATAGGCACTAATGGCCCAAAATACATAACCAACCCATGAAATCATGGATTTGATTCACACGCTTAACCCAAAAGCTACAAAGGTGCAAAGAAGAATGCACATAAACTTCTAAGTTAAGATTGCTAACTAGAAGATCCATTTTAGCTAACTTGAAGCTTACACTTCCTACTTTGAGTTCACACTTGCTAACTAACACTCTAAAAGACAACTAGAAGACAACTAGTGCCCACAAGTGCATGTGAGAAAGAGACTCACTTACAATATCAATTTTCTAGAAATAAACTAAGAAAACCTAAGCTAGGAAATACTAGAGGGGTCATATGAAATATCATACATCAATCCTCATCACCTTCCCAGGATAGGCTCTGATCATTCTCCCCTCCTTTTGGAATAAAATAAGGCTCCATCCTTCTCAACCTCATTCAGGTTCGATAATATGTGGATCCAACATCCAGATTTGAAATAATAAATTAAAGATTGGTGGTAGACCCCTGTCTATGGTTCAACTATTTATAGAGTATCCCATAAACTCAAGATCATAAAATATAAGCTGAAAATCTAGAATAGGGAAGTCTTCGAGGACATATTTTATCTCAAAGCAAAAATGTAAGTAAACTAAAATATCTAGAGCAACAAACTTTGCATGATCAGTTGACCCACCAGCTTAGGGAAGAAGAAAGACAACTACTTTTTGAATATCATAACATCCTAGCCAAGGAGGAGACCTTCTGGCACCAAAAATCTCAAGCCCTTTGGCCCAAAGAAGGAGATGCCAATACCAAGTTCTTCTATGCTTATACTCTATGAAATAGAAGCACAAACAAGATTAGAGAACTTACCTTGAGGGATGGCTCTATCACTCAAGACATCATCAAGATCCGATAGCAAGCCTCCACCTTCTTCAGCAACATCACGGGATTTGAAAATCCATCTAATATTGCAGCCCAAGAAACCCTGCTAGAAAATATCCCTCCCTTGGTCACACCTGAGATGAACAAATCCTTGATCCAACCCCTCTCTAAGAAAGAAATAAAAAGTGCTTTATTCTACATGAAAGCTGATTAGGCTTCTAGGCCTGATGGGTTTCCCCCTAGGTTTTTTCAGACCTTCTGGGACATAGTGGGGAAGGATGTGAGTGATGCCATCATGGAGCTTCAGAAAACCAAAACCATCCCTCGATGAACAAATTCCACTTTCATTGCCCTAGTTCCTAAAAACCCTCAATGAAAATCCATGAATGACTTCAGACCAATAAGCCTTTGCAACATCTTATACAAGATCCTAACCAAATCCCTAGCTCTCAGGATTAAGAAGATCCTCTCCTCCATCATTGATCCATGCCAAGGAAGCTCTAAAGAAGGCAGATCAATAACTGATAGCATCATATCTCTTCATGAAACCCTTCATTCATCCAAGTGCAACAAGAAAGCGACCATGTTTGTAAAACTGGACATTAATCTTTTTTTTTATAGGGTGGATAGGAATTTTATCCTCAAAGTGCTAGCTCGATTTGGCTTCCACACATATTGGGTTCACCTCATAAAAGGCTGCATTACCTCATCATGTTTCTCAGTTTTAGTCAATGGGTTTGTTGCAGGTTATTCCCTAGCCTTAGAGGGATCAGACAGGGAGATCCCCTATCCCCCTTCCTCTTCATTATCTTGGACGAATACATGGGCAGATCTTTCAAATAGGTTATGGCTTCGGGATGCATGTCAGGTATCAAAGCTTCTTCCAAATCTTCCCCCTTGTCTCACCAAAATTTTGTTGATGATACTATTGTTGCAACATCGGCCTCTATTATCCAAGCTAAATCCATAAAAGGGATCCTTGATACCTATGCATCTATTGTAAGAAAAGAAATAAACTATCTCAAGATTAAGTGTTACTTCCTAAACACACCAGGCAACATGTAGAGGAAAATTACTCGTATCCTCCATTGTTGCATCGCTGCCCTCCCCACCTCCTACCTGGGACTCCCACTGTTCACCATGAACTCGAAGGAATCGATGTGGGACAATGTCATTGAAAGGATCAAATGCAAGCTTGCTTCTTGGAAAGGCTCCCTCATTTCCCAAGCAGCCAAAGTAACCCTCACCTTGGTAGTCCTCCAAAGCATCCTGGTCTATTTTATGTCAGTCCTCAAAGCTCCTACCTATGTTCATTCTAAAATCGAGCAAATTCAATAAAGGTTTCTTTGGGACGGCCCAAAAAATTCAAAGAAATTCCACCTTGTCAGTTGGGACAAAATTTGCCAACCCAGGGACCAAGGGGGACTTGGTATGAGAAGATCAAAAAACATAAAAATTGCCCTGCTATCAAAACATGACTCGAAGTTGTTCACCAACTACAAAGTAGATTGGATCACTATTTTCCAAAGAAAATATCTCAAAAACTTAACCCTTATGGACAACAACATCCCTACCAATGGATCAACCTTCTAGAGAGGTATTATCCAAGTGAAACCTCTTATCATGAGAGGGACACAATGGCAACTAGACACAGGTGCATCTATAGAATTTTGGGAAGACATGTGGTTGAAGGACAAACCCCTAAAGGATCTACCTGAGGTATCCAGAATTAGACCAAGTATCGAAAGGATATGGGGAAGCAAAGTGGTGAATTACATGGATAGGAGCACATGGAAGTTTATCCCCGAAGACAACGAGCACCTTACGGGCTGGTAAGACTCTATACAAGATGCTGAGAACCACCATAATCCCTACAATAGTCTTCCTAGATTTCCCAATCTAGGCGAGAACTAATAGTGGGGATTTCATTATCAAGTATGCCCACTCCATGCTAGTCAAATATCAGGTTCCCACTATCCCGTTCAACTTAGTTTGGGTAAAATGCCTTCTCCCAAAAATTGGGTTCTTTGCCTAGACAACCATTCAAAACAAGATCCTCACCACGGATAATCTTATGAAAAGAGGGATCCCTATCCCCAATAAATGCCTCATCTGTTTGTCCAACTGGGAATTTGTTTACCACCTCCTTTTAGAGTGAATGTTCACTAGGGAGGACTTCGATAATTTGTTCACCACCTTTCAAATCCATTGGGCCCACTCCAACTCCCTCCTAGACATGTTCATCTAATGGCCTGCTCCCTTAAGAAATACCAAAGTAGCTTTCCTTTGGAAAATTTGCCTCCATCATTTCATTTGGAAAGTGTGGCTCGAACACAATCGTAGGGTCTTCTCTTCCACCCTTTACAACTCCACCTCCATAGCCATCAAAACTATTTCATACGCCTTTGAAAACTCCCATATTATACTATGGCCTAGATCCCCCTTGAGCGAGAATGAGGCTGACATCATTAATTCCCTCAACATCCCCATTCCAACATTATTCCCCCTTGACCCATCCTAGGACCAAAGCTCACAAGCTTCCTCCTCCTAAGGGATGGGTAAAGGTGAACTTCGATGGCACATCGAAAAGGAATCCTAGGTCTGGTCGGGGTAGGGGGAGTGATCAGGGATCACAAAGGAAATATGGTTATGGATTTTGCAAAGAATATTCATCATCAGACCAACAATATGGCCGAGGCGTGCATCATGTGTAAATATCCATGTTGAAGGGGAAACTCTTAATATCATTGGTTACCTTATCTCCAACAAAGTCTAGATCCCTTATCCAAGAAAGCAAGAAGATTTTAAACTAGCATTGCCAGGTGGAATCCAGTCATACATATAGGGAAGAAAATTGACTTGCGGATAGGCTGGCCAACATGGGCTTAGGACAAACACCCATAAACATGTGGCAAGACTCCTTCCCGCTAGATGTCCTCCAAGTTGCAACATCAGATAGCCACGACAGGTACTCCAAATCCATCCACACTAACCAATGATTTATTGTTTCAATATTATGTAGGATCTTCTTCGGGTGTCCCATTATTCGAGAGCCTCATGATGTGTGCTCCAACACCAACTGATGATTGGCTATCTTTCTATAATCCACCAAAGTCATCATGTAAAGTCAAAGTGAGGGTCTTCATCCATGGTGTATCAACACTCTCTACCAACTCCCTCTACCACGTTTCTAGTCGCACCCACATCTGTAGACCTGAACTAATTTATTATATTCACCCATCCATATATGGTCCCTAGGCTTCCCCTTAATCCTCTCCATTCTGTGCATGGCATACCCATGTCCACCTGTCACCCATCCATGAGACTCGACATGAGTTACTCACCTCCCCTGATCTATTTAATTCCACACTTCAGCCTAGTTCATGACACTCCCCTCTAAAAGTCTATCCTGTGGGCCTCCTCCACCACCTCTCTTCCTATCCCCACCATCACCACTATGGCCTACCTTGAACCAAGCTCTCTCCAGATGGACACCCTGGCATCTGCCTACCTACAGGGTGCCCAATTCATAACACTATTATTGAAATTCTGTGGAGTTGAGGATGACATCATGAAGGAATTTGTTCGCACATGGTCAAACATCCATGTATGTGTTAGAAACCTGCATTTTAAGGGCACTCCAGAGCTGATTGGTGATATTGCAGAGCTGTCGATTGGTGGGTGTCTTGTCCACCATGACAAACATTGATGGGAACCTGAATTGGAAGGTTTCCCCAACTACCAAAACTTCTTGTGGGATGACCATGCCATGGACCGTCAATCCCTTCCTCCCCCATTCCTCGTTGTTGCCATTCCCCTCATTTAGTACTTAGCCTATGATGATCCCAACAAGCCTATGGTAAGCTTCCACCTTGCCCTTGTCAACCATATCTAGGGATACAAACCCATGAACATTCTTGGGTTCCTTTATCGGTCTATGCGTCTCTTTGTGGCCGTTGCTCGCAAGAAAAGTACCACCCTACCCACTAGGGGATTTTTGCTATTATTTTCTATCATGTTATGGCTAATCCCCCATTGTGGCTACCCCTTTGCAAGCTTCCCCCCTTCTCCCAAACCCCCTAAAGCCCTGCTCATTCAATTTATAGCGATCTTATGGACAACGATGGAGTTCCCAGCACCTCGACCTCTGGGAAAGGCGCTGCTGCTACTTTCCCATACATTCCATCCCCTTACCCTTACAAACCCATCCCCTCACCTCTCACCCTCTCTTCCTCCCCTTCCAATCCAACCCCTTCCCATTCCAAACCCATCACGTACCCATCCAAACCCACCCCTCCCGCCAGCAAGAAGCCTTCTTTGGGAAAACATAAAGCTAAAATTGAAGAAGTGGCCACCCCTGTTCGCAGGTCGTCCAGGGCTAAGAAGCCCAAAATGGAGTCCAATCAAAATTCTCCTTTGGAGATTGAATACCTTTGTGGGGACTCAACCCCCACATCTGGAATCTCCAATCATATCACCTGGATGTTTCATCGGAGCTTCATCATTGCTTTCAAAAGTGCGAGTGCCACCCTAAAGAATGACCTCCAACAGTGTGTTGATCAACCTAAAGAGAACATCATGAAGTTCAACCCTTGAGATGATTTGGGTCTGTCTATTTTTGTTTTGAGGTCTTATGAAAATTTTTGATGCAATGTTTGGTGATGTTTTTTTTTGTGTTTGGCTAACCACTCGATTGGGTATCCCTTTGTCAGCCCCTACGAGGGCCCTAGCAATTATCTATGGATTCTTTTTGTTTAGCTTCAGTAGCACCTTTGAGGGCAAGCACCACATGATTACCAAATTTTACATCCCCTATGAGGGAATTGTGGCAAATATATCCCCTGTGCGGGATTGGTTATAATTGTGTAGACTAATCCATCATAGTAGAGGATTATGCAACATGAATGCACTTCAACCTGATGAATTTTTTGTAAATATGGGAGTGGGACCCAATTAAAACCCTCTGATATATAACTACAACTTACCAAAAAAAAAAATATTATAAGGGATTTGTGCTTTAATAAATTGAATGATTTTGATGTAAAGTTGAATGCCCTCAATATAGGGAGTGATGGAAATTCAAAAGGGAAGTATTCTCATTCTAGGATTATATTTGCTTGCACTACAAGTTGAAAGAAAGCTAGATAAATTTAGAACAACTTCCTACTTAATATTTAGATAAAAGCAATCTAAAAAAAGCCTAGATATTTTAATTTTAGCAAATAAATAATCATGTAAATGTATCGCACTAGCATATAACATTTATAAAATTACATATAAACTCACACATAAAATAGCTAGAAATATACAAGCAGTAACACAATTGTCCTACCATAGCTGACATATAGTAACACAATTGTCCTACCACAACTAACTTATAGTAACACAACCTACCAACAATAACACAAATAACTTATAGTAACACAAGTAAAATACATAGACTTCAAATGTATTTTTCTTCTTGCATATTGTGTAACTATGTACACCTATAGATAAACATAAAAGGTAAAAAACCATATGTTAAAATCATGGTCTAAAACTATGTACCAAAACCATTGTCTAGAACCATGTGTCAAAACCATATATAAAAATCATGGTCTAAAACCATATACCAAAACCATGGTCTAATACCATGTACCAAAACCATGGTCTAAAACCATATGTCAAAACCATGTGCTAAAACCATGGTCTAAAACCACTTTTCTAGTTCAAAAATTTTCTTCCTTAATGCATTTTCTTAATACATAATACATGAGATGCCAAGGATTTGCAAGGTGTATGAAACTTAATCCCAAAATTCTACCACTTTTCATATACCTTGCAAGAGCAAAAGAGAGAATCACCAACAAACGAGTGAAATTATTGGTCAGGGCAAAAATACCCATAGCCTTACAACACCATCTAAACTTCCTAGAACTCACAGGCTTCATCAAAGCAACTACAACATTCGTAGGAGTTTTTGCCTTCTCAAGAATAACCTTGAAATCCTTCACCATGTCATGAAAAAAATGATAGTGTACATCAATGTGCTTTTTCTATGCATAAAATGTAGGGTTCTTTGCAAAGGTGATGGCACTCTAACTGTCATAGTTAATTTTCACTACTCCTTGAATCAACCCAACATCCAAACACAATTTCCAAATCCATACTACCTCCTTACTATCATGAGTAGCTACCATATACTCTACCTTTATAGTGGATAAAGCAACTACATCCTACTACTTGCTCATCTAACTAAATGCACCATCCAAAAAACTAAATACATAGCCACTAGTAGACCTCCTACTATCAACGTCTTCTACCCAATCCAAGTCTACAAATCCTTGTAAGTCTAGTTACATGTTATGGAACCTCTCAGCTACCAAGGATATTTTATATCAAATAAAATAATTTGAGGTTTCTCAAAGATACATGAAAACCCTCTTCACTACTACCCAATGATACTTTCTAGGATTTGCCATAAAATTTCTCAAGACTTCCACTGCTTGGGCAATGTCTAGTCTAGTGTAGACCATTGCATACATGTGGCCTCCAAAAACACTAGAATTAGGTACATGAATCGTGTCCTCCATATCTCTAGGTGTAGAAGAACATTTCTCAACTTGAAATTTTGTTTAAATAGAAATAAGAACACTCATTGCTTTGCAATTCTTCATGTTGAAGTACTACAAAACATAGTCAACATACTTTCTCTAACTTAACCAATGTTTTATATTGGGTCTATCTCTTCTAAAATCCATCCCTAAGATAAACTTAGTACATCCTATATTCTTCATTTCAAACTGTATTGAAAATCTAATATTTCAAAACCTTAATCTTATCCTCACTATTACCAATCAATAGTATGTCATCCACATACAAAGTGATAATAAAATTACCACCCTCTTGTTTAAATAAACACAATGATATAATTTGGATCTAAAAAATTCCAACCTCAAAATATAAGAATCAAATTTTTGTACCATATTCTAGGAGACTATTTGAGACCATAAAGAGATTTATTTAAGTTGCAAACCTCAAAATATAAGAATCAATTTTTTGTACCTTACCCTTTACCACATAGTGCTTTGACTATTTCATTTAGATATCTTCCTCCAAGTGTCCATGCAAGAAATTTGTCTTCACATCCATTTTACCAACCTTAATATCACATGCAAAAATATCAAATGAAAGGAATGTAATGGATGTAAGCTTTACAATTGGAGAAAATATCTCACAAAAATATACATCCTCCGGTTGGGAATATCCCTTACCAACCAACCTTACTTTGTACTTTTCTATCTTGAACCTAGAATTAAATTTCTTCTTGAAAACCCACTTGTAGGCAATAGGTTGCCTCACCTTAGGCAATTGAACTACGTCCCATGTGCCATTAATATTTAGAGTTATCATACCCTTATCCATGGCCATATTCCAGGTCTCACTATCATTCATCTCTATTGCCTCATTCACAATTCTAGGATCATTAAAATTAGTAGATAGAGCAAAATACATCTAAAATTAGATGGGATATACCTTTCTAGTTATCTTTGTTGATAAGTGGACCTCCTGATACAATGACATGTAGGTTCTTCATCATCCAAATTATTCAAGCTTTCTAGAGATCACTCCTCATTTGGTCCAACCTAAACTTCTAGTTCAACCTTAGGTGCAACCTTCTAGAACTTTGGCTCAAGCTACACTATTGACTTTGCATTATCACTTGGTTGACCAAATTTAGAAGTATTGATCTCTCCAAAAATCACATTTTGAATATATACCACCTTTTCTATCATAGGATTCTAAAGCTTTTATCCTTTCACATCATCATCATATCCAGTGAAGATGCATTTTTTTGCTTTAAAATCCAACTTAGATTTTTTCTTCTTAGGTACAAACACATGCCTCACAACAAAAAACTATGATACAATATAGTGAGAGTTTCTTGCCTGTACACACCTCTTGTAGGGTTTTATCAACGAGAGCTAATGTAGGATATATATTAATTAGATAACAAGTTATACTAATCACTTCTGCCTAGAATTTCTAATCCAAATTTCTTCTACTCAACATACTTCTAGCCATCTCCATCAATATTCTATTCATATTTTATATAACTCCATTTTGTTGAGGGGTGTATGAAGTTGGATTATGCCATGCAATGCCATTATCCTACAAAATATATCAAAATTTTCTAAATATAATTCTCCACCATTATTTGTTTCCAACACCTTGATATTTATTTTTGTCTAGTTCTCAATAAGAGCCTTAAACTCTTTGAAAAAACTGAGGACGTCAAATTTTTTCTTGAGAAAATAGACCCATATGCATTCCTAGATAAATCTTCAATGAAATTAGCATTATACAAGGATTTTGCAAGTTAATGTACAACAACTAGACCAAATATATTGGTAGAATGAAATCCAAAATCCCTAAAGATCAAGAAGAGCTTGGGTGAAACTAAAAATAAATTTTATTTCCATCTAAACAATATTCACAATAGTCAAAATCCAAAGAAAAATCAACTAACCCCTCAACCATATTTTTACATTTCTTAGATCTAACACCTTTCTCACTAATGTGGCCTATTTGCTCATGCCAAACAGTCTTTTTAGCTAGAAGGTTTAGGTTCTTAGTAACAAGAATATTTGTACTATTGCATGCAATGGTGCTTGCCTGAAGATAAAATAGAGTTTCATCCCAAAATACACTAGCCAAGACCATGGCTCCATGCACCATATTGCAACCATCCTTTCTAAATACCACCTACACTCCAAGATAATTTAATCTATTCATAGAAATTAGGTTCCCCACCAAACCAAGAATGTGCAATATGTTGGAGAGGAATTTGGTCCATCGATCTCCAAGTATTAGTAATATTATTGCATGAACAAATTTGAGAGACGATTTATCTCCTAACATCCCACCATAAAAATCTATATACTTAGAAAACCACTCTTGATGGGGATTCATGTGGTAGGAAGATTCAAAGTCAATCAACCATGCATATGTACATGAATGTATGGCAAGGGTTGCAACAAACATGTCACCCACATCCTCTTGAGGAACCATAGAGTATAAATCATCATTTAGTTTCTTATTTCTCTTCTTTTTATTGTAGTCCTTCTTGATGTGTGCTTTCTTTCCATAGTTCTAGCACTTCACTTTAGATTTACCAAAATATATAGATCTCCCTTTAGATTTAGATTTTTTGTCCCTTTTCTTGTTCTTTCCATTCTCATTCTATCTACCTTGAATAATCAATATGTCCTTAATGGATTCTAAATTCTTTTGTCTCATATCCTCTAAGAGTAAATCATACATCACTTATTTAATCTTTAGCTTAGTGGAAATACTGTTGATTGTTATTACAAGGTTACCCTACAAATCGGGCAAAGAACATAATTTTTTGATACATTCATCCTCATCATCCATTTGCACCCCTGTAGATTGTAGTTAACTCATAATGATGTTGAATGTGTTAAAATGCTTTATAATTAAATTTCCATCAACAATATTTAAAGAGTAAAGCATATTTCATAGAAAAGGATTATTTACTAGGGATTTAGATTAGTATTATTTTACCAACTTCTTAAAAAAAAAATTGTGGTGGGATCTAAAGATACATTTAGAAGTATAAAATCAGCCAAAAAAAATCTCCTTAGACTTCTAGCATTTCGATCCATCGCAACACAATATTCATCCTATAGATATTTGCTATGTTTACTTCTAGAAACATCAACCCATAGATATTTGTCTATGAGCATATCCTTAATTTTAAGCTTCCATAGCTCAAAGTTTGTGTTGAAATTTTTTATCTCCAACTGTGATGTACTTGGCATCTTGAAATATGATCACTCCCTTGTGCACAACTCCCACTTAAACGAAGATTAATAGCGAAAGTATTTTTCTATAACTATGGATCTAAATTTTTTTCCAAGTTTTGATACCAAAAGCAAGGAAGCTAGATAAATAAATAATAACTTTCTACTTAGTTTTCAGAGGAAAGTAGTTCAAAACAAGCCTAGATATTTCAATTTTAACAAAGAAAAAAACATGTAAATTTATTGCAACATACAACACTTCGAAAATCACATATAACTCATGTAGGAAACAACATCAAGGTTGGAAATATACAAGCAGTAACACAAGTATCCTGCCATAGTTGACCATTAGTAACACAACTAACTAACAATAACAAAAATCACCTATAGTAACACAATTAAAATACATAGACTACAAATACCTTTTTTCCTTGCCTATTGTGTAACTATGTACACATATCTGTAAATAAAATAAGTACAAAACCATGGTCTAAAATCATGTGCCCAAAACCTTGTGCTAAACCCATGGTTTAAAACCATTTTTATAGTTCACAAATTTTCCTCCTTTATGAATGGTATTTATACATAATATATGAGACAATTTGGATTTGCAAGGTGTATGAAATGTAATCCCAAAACAAGTAAGAAATTAATATCTTCCATTAATAGTAGCTTTTGAATTTTTAATGATTGCTATCTAGATTTGGGTGCTTCCCACAACATGATTAAGAAAATTAAGATTTTATGACTATGATATTAGTAATTTAATGTAGTGCAGTGGTTAGGACTTTGGCCTCTCTTTGGGGAGGTCCAATATTCAAACCATAACATACCTAGAAGGGGATAGGTTGGATGGTAGCGTCCAAGTGTTTTCTAGTTGGCTATCCAAATTCAATAGCTTTAAGGATTATGGATCTTGTTGAATTTATTTTACCTAATAGACTAAATTTTATAGAAGCAACATCCATTGATGTTACCAATTTCATTATGTTAAGAAAAAATAAATGTATCCCACATTAGAACAACATGGATCATATTACCATAGGAGCCAACTTGTCAACTATGTATACTAATTCTAAAATTGAACACATATTTTTTCTATTAACATAAAATACCCCAAATAATTAATTTTATTTTCATTAACCTTTAAATTAATTAAATGTATCCCACTTTTTTTTTGGATTTGGGTAGTGTGATAAATCCCTACTATTGGTGCATAGGGATGAGCAGTCTCCTCCCAACGATGACCCCTTGTAAATCCAAGAGCTACACTTATGAATAGAGAATTTAACACACAAACATACACACATACACCCCATCACACACTCACCCATGCCACAATTTTAACCTTGGACATCCTGAAAAAGAGCAAAATCCCAAACTATTTTTTATTCCCTAGGACTAAATGTATCCCACTTTTAAACAACGTGGAACATGTGTTGTTATAGATCTTAAAAGTCAACACATATAATTTATTTATTGTAGGGAGCCGGTAAAACCTTTGTTAAATATAGGGTAGGAATTTCGATCACTTTTTTTATTTACATAGAAGAATGAGAAAAACCTTTGTGTGATATGGGGGAAATATTCTAGATCAAACTTGGACATTGTTACTATAAAACCTAGTCCACTAGGTAAGATAAAGTTAATGGGACCTTGATCCTCTAGGGAATATAACTAGAGTATCCAACAAAATTGGGTGTTTCCACTATAAACCCTAGCCTACTAGGTAATACAAAGTCAATGGGATCCTAATCCTCTAGGGAATAGAACCAAGGTAGCCAACTAGCAAACACTCAGTTACTACCAACCAATATATCCCCTTATAGGTACTCCATGGTTTAAACCTAGGTATCCCAAAAGAGATTCAGGAGCCCTAACCATTGTGTTGTCCTAAATTGACAAAGAGTTGCATCAAATGTAAGAACTATATTTGAAGGGTAGAACATTTTACATTTTTAGTTTTGATATTTTAGTTGGAATCTACTTAGAAAATTAGAATGGTATTTTTGACTAGATACTTTATTGGTATGGTCTTGAACTTGTATCCAAGTTTAAATCATAGAGAGAAACCCTCTATTACTATACCTCCTAGAAGTGTGGCCCCAATTATACTACCCAAAGTACTTATTCTAAAAAAATTGGGATGGTCTTTAAAGAAAAGGTTTAGGCCAAAAAATATAGGAGGATTGATTAGAGGTCACAAAATTTTTGGGGGAAATATTTGGAATTGACAAACATTTATAAAATATTTTAAAACTTAAGGTTGGCATTATAATTATTTAATTAAAAATAATAATTTAACTTCTTCGACATGTTTTAGTTATTTTATTCTGCATTCCTCTTTAATATGTTTCATTCTTCTTCCTTAAGAATAGTAATGTGACTTCTTTAATATATTTCAATTATACACACACACACACACACACATGTATATTTTTTGCTTAAGGTAATTCTATAAAGTTCAATTCATTAGGTAAATACGAAGTCAACCTACTATCCAAAAAATTATATTGGGGCAGTCCATAAAAAAATATTCAGTTGCTACAAACCAGCCTATCCCTTTCAAGTATATGTTTCAATTAGTTATATGCATATTATTCTTCATTAATAATAGTAATGTGACTTATTCAATATATTTCAATTATATATACATATATGTATTGCGTAAGGAACTTCTATGAAGTTCAATTCATTGGGTAAATATGAAGTCAATCTACTATCCAAAAAATCGTATTGGGGCAGCCCACCTTTAACCATTCAACTACTACCAACTAGCCTATCCATTTCAAGTATATGTTTCAAATATATATATATATATATATATATATATATATATATATATATATATATATATATATATATATATATATGTTAGCTTTTGATGAGTGAATACTCAAAATAATATTGCCTCAAGATCAATAATACAATTGCAATATGAAAGATATGATAATGCTAAGCAATCAAGCATATAAACTCAGAATCTATTATATAATAACTCAAAGAATGTTGATGATAAATTCTAAAAAAGTACTAAGAAATATTATTGAATGAAGACCTCAAAATACATCATACTACATCACCTTCCATTGCTTCCAAAGATGACTCTCTCTCCTTTGCTATATCTCTTTTACATCAATACATCCATATATATAGAATGGAATGTGACTCTTCATATGGAGGATTCTTGGCCCTCACTCTTCCTATGACTCTTCATCTTCCTACTCTATTGACACATGTACATAGGGACAACTATGCACATTTACATTGCCAAAATATCATTGCACACTTGTGCATTTATTACATTGCATAAAGTAAATACTTTCATCCTAATCTAAGACACTCTTTCCTAATCTATAGATGTACCCATGATGGTACATTGGCATGTACCAAATAATGTAATATATTCCAACACCCCCTTGTATTACATTATTTGGTTATTGAAGACTTTAGTCTTCAATATGGATCTTCTTCAATATCTTCTTCTTCTTTCTCGAACTTGTGCTCTTCTTTGTTGCTTTCTTTGTCCTGCTTCATATTTTGATCTTGATCAAATAAAATATTAGTATTTTTATAAAATACTATATTTTCTAGAAGAGCTTTAGCTTCATGTACTTTTGTATCATCAACTAGTTCTTGTATTTCATGTGTCTCTTGGGCTAGGTGCCCCTTTTGATTTCCTCCTCTGTATTGAGGTTGTCGTTGGTACTGCTACTATGGTGATCTGTATTGGTTCTAATATTGTCTAGGTTGAGGTAACCTATTTGGTTGGCCTCCTGAGTTTACTTGATTCCTTTGATGTTGATTCCTTGGATTGAATCTGTAGTAGTTGGTACTATGTCCTCCTCTCTTGCAAATTTGATAATACCTATCATTCCACTTTGTTTTGCTTCTTGGAAATGAAGCAACATTCCCTTGTGAATTATCCTTTGAGACTAATGCATTATTACTCATTTCATCCTTCACTGAGTTTTCCACTTCATATTCTTGTAGTATATTAACCAAATCATCAAAAGAAGTATCCTTACTTAGGAGTTGTAAGGATGTAACTAGATGTTTGTAATTCTCTGGAAGTGCCCTCAAGATGACTTGAACAAGGAATTTATCTTCTACTATTTCTCCTAGGGTTAATAACTTCCCTTTTGTATCTACTACTCTTCTAAAAAATAGTTCAATAGTTTCACCACTCTTGAATTTTAAAGAATGCAATTGTGTTTGTAGATTCAGAATGGTGGCTTTATTTTTTCCTTCAAATATTTTTGCTAAAGTGTTCCATGCATCTGTAGAAGTTCCTGCTGAACTGATATAAGGTTGTATGTCATCTAAAATTGCAAAAGTTATGATCATAAGGGCTTTTGCTTCTTCTTCCTCATATTTTTGTATATCCCTATCATCTTCAGTAGGTTTAGTTTTTGCTCCTTTGACTATGTCCCAAAGCTTTTCTACTATCAAGATTGATCTTACTTTATTTTTCCATGAAGTATAGTTAGGACCTTTGAGCAATTGGGAATTTGAAAGAAAGAGTTTGTTTGTAGTTGCCATGAGGAGACTACCTTATGACTCCCTAGTGTTTGCAATTTTAATCCTTTACAAATATTCAAATTTATATCTCTAATAATTTTGAATTTAGAGATTAAACTATCAAATGCAATTTTATGTAGAAATCCTTTTATCTCCCAAATTTATAAATATCAAATTCTAAATTTCAAAAAACTATGTTTGAGGTAGAAATCCTTATTTCTCCAACTTTAGAAATTTAGAAATTTATAAAACTAATATTTGCAAGTTTTGTAATCCTAGTTTGATGTAGAATGCCTTATTTCTCCAAACTTATTAATTTTACAAATATTCAATTTGTTTTGTAAATTTAAATATGCAATTTTACAAAACCCCAAATATAATCTTCAATTCTAAAAGTATTCTTCAATATATTTGATAAAGGCTTCTAAATTCAATATTCTGATTTTCTAAGGTATTTATAATGCTTATCACTCCAATAATATCTCTAAAAATTAACCTTAGATATAATTCAACTTTCTTCCTTATATCTCCTACTAATATAAACTTTAATATCAAATACGTAGTAAATGTTACCTTTACTACTTAGGCGCTTCTCCTTGATTTGTATATACTGGATTGCTGGCGCTACTACTTCTGGTCAACTTTGCTTTGAACTTGATGACTAGTGCTTTGAATGTCCCTTGACTATGCCTTAATTGCTCTTGCCTTCAAGCTTGCTATGAATATGCCTCCACTCCTTACATTGGAAGCTATAAGGGTGCTTCAATTCTCTTGTGTAACATGCCACGTAATGCATATGTTATGGAGACTTCTTGACTCCCCTTAGGTGGTGCGAACGTTAGTAGAATTCCTTTTATGAAATGATGTGACACGTGGAGTAATATTCCTTATGTTGGTGAACATTACTTATTTCTTCTTCAAGCGTTAGAGCATTGAGCGCTCTTCTTTCCTTACTGTGTGCATTAGGGTTTGTGTGCCAACTCAACCTTTGTGCCAAGTGGCACTTTGCTTCCTCTTTGCTCTCGATAGGTGGTAGAGCTTTCTTATGCATGCGCTCCTTTCCAATGTATGATTTTTCTAGCCTCTTCAACATATTATCATAAGCTTATCTTCAACATATTATTGTTGCCTTTGTCTTCAATGTATTCTCTACTATCACAAGCTTGGCTTCAATGTATTCTTACTACCTTTGTAACTATAGTTCGTGTGATGTCTCCTCTCTCTTTCCAATGAATATGGGCGATGATGAATTCACCCAAGGTTGGCTCCAGTTGTAGTAACTCCACTACACTCCAATGGTGGTCCTATGGTGCTTTCTCTGGTGGGTTGTACACCTTGTTCCTTGTTCTCTTTCCTTTGCAATCTGTTATCTTTACATTGATAGTGTAGCCCCTTAGTGCTACGTATGTTTCTCTTCTTCTTTCTTACGTAGAACTTGTCTATTGTAGGTTGTCACTGTCTTGGATGATGGCATCTTCTAGCACCTTGGAAGATAGATTTTCGAGCCTAATGGCTTGTTCCTTAAGCACTTTTAGTTAGTGCTTTTCCTTTCCAAATCGATGGATGTTGATGATGATTTTACCCCCTATGTTTTGCTACTCAATATGCTCAATATGGTGGTGATCCCCACCACTATTTTAGTGGTTTTATTCACCACTACAAACTACAAGTTTGGTGTTTTTAAACACCTAATTTCTACCCTTGATTTGAGGACTCTTTGACCTCACAATTACGTAGAATAATATGCTTTAGCTTTACTATAAAAAATAGCATACACTAATCCACTTATGACTCCTTTTAGATACTTGAATAATGTTGTTATAACTTGCAGATTTCAATAATAATAATGGTGTGTAATGGTGTCTTCTCCTTGGCTTAATGACACTCTAAAAAATTATCTTTTGCTAGCTCTTAATAGCTTCTAAAAATTGATGCTCTAAAACTCTTAATAAGCACTTTCAAAATCTTTGCAATAATACTTTATATAGCATCAAATTAACACACCTTTTTTAACTCTTTTGTAGCTCTCCTTCTTGATGGCTTGTCTTCTTGGATTTGTAGCACTATTCCTTTATTTTTGCTGCTTGTAGACTCTTTGATTTGCAGCTATAGTTGCTCCTCAAAATTAGCTTTCTTCATCTTCAAATATGTGCTAGCTATCTCTAAAATTTGTAGCTCCAAATGCTGCCCTTTCACTGTTCAAATATGAAGTAGAACTCTTCCTTAGATGCTGCCAAAATATGCTTGAGCTTTGCTATCCAAATCTATTCCAAATCTGTCTTAAGTCTTCTCTAAAATGCAACTTGCTTTATTCTTTCAATGCTGCCCAAAATTGCAGCTTAAACTCCTCTGATTGTTGCTTACAAAATCTGATTTGGTGATGTCCTCGAAATTCCAAATCTATTGCTCTCTTTTGTTGTCAAGCCTTCTCTTAGTTGGCTGTCCAAATATGCTCCAAAAGCTTCTCCAAAGATTTTCCAAAATGCAACTTTCTACTTCTACTATTTGTTGTCCTGTGACCTTTCATCTTCTCCTTCAAAAATCAGCAACTTGTGCTTTTACAAATCAGCCTACAAAACTCTTGTGGCTATCTCCAAATCTCTCAAAACTATGACCTCTGCAATCTTCTTGCTTTCTTCTAACTTCTTATCGAATTCTGACTTCAAATATAACCTCTTTCTCTATCTTCTTTCACTAGAATATGGATGTCTTGAGCTCTCCAAAATCTTCTCAAAATTTGACAAACTTCTTGCCAAATCCTTTTTCCTTTTGGGCTTGTTGTCATATGGTGACAATTGTCCCAATATCTTCTAGTCAGGTGCTCCTTCTACTTGCAATCTTCTACCACGAACTCTACTTCAAATCTTCTCTAATGGTCATTACTTCAACTTCTGCAATAAGGCTTTCTCTTGCCTTTTTCTTTCTTCAATGAAATCTTCTTGAGACCTCTACTCTTGGGTCTTCTAATCATGCAACCTTCAACTCTCTTAGTTAATGCTTTAATGAAACCTTACCTTGGTTTCTTCAAATTTACAACTATGGGAAATTCTTCAATGAGATATCTTTCTTGGATCTCTAAACTCTATTGCTTCTATCTACAATAGGACCTTTTGTAGTCCTTCTATCTTCAATCTTCCAATCTTGGAAGTTCTTCAATGTGACCTCTTCTTGGGTCTCTATCTTCAATATGTAATCTTGCAATGAGAACCTTCTTCTTGGTTCTTCTCAATCTTCAATAAGATCTCCTTCTTGGACCTCCTTTAATGTCTACTTTTCTACAACAAAGAGTTAATCCCTACACTAGGAAAGCACATAGACTTTTAGGCAATCAAAGATGAAATTCTTCTCTATATATTGTAGGAAGCTTCTCAACTTCTAAGAATCAATATTCTACAACAAAACTTAGATAGTAATAATAAGATGTATTCAAAGTTCTAGAAATAATAATCTTCACTAGCTATCTTAAAAACTAGTGGAATCAAATCTATACTGAATCCTGGTCTTCATGGGTTTTCCTTCAACCCTATGGAAATATTCTAGCCAAATAATAATCTAGAATCTTTACTCTCTTATCAAGATTATCAATAGGACCTCTTCTAAGGGTCTCTTGA
The DNA here is from genome assembly GCA_028583015.1 of Wollemia nobilis. Lineage (NCBI taxonomy): Eukaryota > Viridiplantae > Streptophyta > Pinopsida > Araucariales > Araucariaceae > Wollemia > Wollemia nobilis. The sequence continues at coordinate 8,871,443 of JAQPPZ010016348.1, forward strand.
TCTCTTTAATGATAAGGTCTATCTTCAAGACCTTTCAATCTCCTTCTATTCTGATTTTGCTCTTGGAATAGGTATTTCCTTAAATATCACTAGTTTTCCTTCAACATAGTGAGAAATGCTATCTTATTTGATTTTACTTTCTAGAGGTAATTCCTTTATCTTCTCTAGTTTCTCTTTCCAAAGGTAATTCCTTTATCATTACTAGTCTCTTCTTAACCAGTAGAAATATTCTTTCCTTATGATCTATATTAGGACTTCTATCAAACAATCCTGAGACGATGATGTTTACATGTAGTGGTGCACATCTACTGGTTCAATTTTAAAAGACACGGTGAGGTATGAATAGCAAAAACTAGGATGGTCCCTTGTGGCTCTGATACCATTGTTAGCTTTTGATGAGTGAATACTCAAAATAATATTGCCTCAAGATCAATAATACAATTGCAATATGAAAGATATGATAATGCTAAGAAATCAAGCATATAAACTCATAATCTACTATATAATAACTCAAATAATGCTAATGAAAAATGCTCAAAAATACTAAGAAATCTTATTGAATGAAGACCTCAAAATACATCATACTACATCACCTTCCATTGCTTCCAAATATGACTCTCTCTCTCCTTTGCTATATCTCTTTTACATCAATACATCCATATATATAGAATGGAATGTGACTCTTCATATGGAGGATTCTTGGCCCTCACTCTTCCTATGACTCTTCATCTTCCTACTCTATTGACACATGTACATAGGGATAACTATGCACATTTACATTGCCAAAATATCATTGCACACTTGTGCATTTATTACATTGCATAAAGTAAATACTTTCATCCTAATCTAAGACACTCTTTCCTAATCTATAGATGTACCCATGATGGTACATTGGCATGTACCAAATAATGTAATATATTCCAACAATGTATACACACACATAGGATAATTGGTAACACTATTGGATGTTGTCATATTATAAACCTTAATCGATTGGGTTAGACAAACCTATTGGAACCCTGATGCCATTATAACCCCTAGATAACTGGATTAAAGGAAGTCAATGGGACCATAACTCTCTAGGACATCAAACTAGGGTGACCGGCATTCAAATACTACCAACCAACCTATCCCTTTCAAGTATATATTTAAATTAATTTTATCTATATATATATAAGCACACACACGTAGGAGAATTGGTAACACTATTGGATGTTGTTATTATAAACATTAACCTATTGGATTAGACTAATCCAATGAGACCTTGATGCCATTATAAACCCTATCTCATTGGGTTAAACAAAGTCAACAAGATCCTAACCCTCTAGGGCATTATAATGGGGTGAGCAATTGATAAACACTTGATATCTACCATCTACATTATCCCCTTATGGATACATTTTGGTTTGAACCTTGGACCTTCCCAAAGAGAGGTCACAGCCGTAACCACTGCACTATCCTTTTTGATTAAAAAAATTAAGTTTATAAGAGTTTTTATGAGGGGACCTAGTCCCCTCGTACCAAGGTTTGAACTTTGGTCTCCTAGATGAAAATGCAAGGACCACTACGGTATCCCTCATGGGTTATTTGAGTTTACACATATTTTTATGAGGATTCCTAGTCCTCTTCTACCAATTCCCCTTATACTGTTGGGAATAAAACTGAAGGGGTTAACTTTATTGATACAAATGGTTACAATATATAGGCATAAGCCTATATTCAACACATGACACTTGTCAAGATAAACTGACAAGTGTCAAGGTGAAGGCATAGTGCACTTTAAATCTAACATTCCCCCTTAAAGTGCACTATCCTAACTAAAAAAAAAAACAAGTCAACATTAGGTAACATTCCCCCTTAATGTTGACTTCTCGAAAACAACCTATCATCCTCACTTATTGCTGATTTGGTCTAGGCTCGTGCTCTGTGCTCTTGGATCTCCAACTATGAATAATGCTAGATTCACTATGTATACATCTCGATATGTTGCCTTAGGGTCAACCACTTCCATGGGTCTGTTGCCACTGTGTCAGCCGTCTAAGTGCCTCAGGGTCATCATGGGTGCCTCAAGGTCAACCACTTCTGGGTCTGTTGCCTCTGTAGGTCATCCTCAGAGGATGTTGCCTCTCGTAGGTCACTGACTAGATTCACCACAAATATCAAATCCCTCCTCATGGTGAACTCAATCTAGAAGGTGTCGGTCTCTGCCAAAAATGCACCTAATACAAAGGAAAAACGAGCCATATAAGAGTGTCGGTCTCTGCCGAAAATGCACTCAATACAATAAAATGAGCCATAGATCAAAATAGGAGAGAAGAAGAAAATAAGAGAATCTTTTGAAGTGTCTTCGTCTGTAGTCTTCAGAAGTAGATCCGGAAAAAACCTCGGATAGAGTCTAGGGTGTCTTTGTCTGTAGTCCCTAGTATAAGTGTCCTTATGGTGACCATGTCATCCCACCGAAATGCATGGGTAACCAGCCACTGCATTCGCCAAGTGTATAGAAAATATCACTAGGTACAAGGATCACATATGAAATTACCTTGGGAGTGTCTAGTTCAACCGAGATTGCACTCCAAGGGAGAAAAACTTTGAGGCTAAAAAACTCAATGGAAACAGCCTCAAAATTACAATATGACACCACCATTGTGTCGGTCGCTGAAAAACATTTCCAACGACTATAAATACCCCTATATTCCACCATCAAAGGGGCCTTCATCATGTGGAAAAACAATCATGCCTATCTAAGGCAGCAAAATAAACCTCAAGAATATCATATTCCTGGCATCGCACTATGGCGGAATAAAAAAATAGTTTCAATTTTCCCTCGCAGGGGAATTACATGGGCCTTCAGCTCCCACTTCTACTCTCCATGTGGAAAAAGATTAAAAAATAACCAATAAAGCCATATTGTCGGTCAATACAAATCCTCTAGCATGATGAAAAAATTTTCCCTCCAAGGAAAAATTACATTGTTTGAAAATTTTGGCCTGTGGGCTTGTCGGCCAATAATACTCTCCATACTTTATAAAATGCTCCCTTTAAAAATTTAAATTAAAGTGGCCCCTCATAAAAAATTCATTGTCCCCCTTGATAAAGTTCCACCATCATTGTAAGAAATTAAAAAAAATGGGAACAAGCTACACATTTTTGCTATACGGAGTCAAATATTTTTATGAGGGCCAGCGTGGCGGTCTTGGCGATGGCACGCACCTTGGGAAGCATGGTGCCCTTCACCTCCTCTAGCTCATAGATGAGCTCCGCAATGGCCGCCATGTAGGCCTGCTCCTCCGTCGCGTGCACCCTCCCACACGAAAACCCTAGGAAGCGGCGTCGCTACCTCCACGGTTCACGAACTAACTTAAGTGGTGCTAGCCGCAGAAAGTATTCCCGCATCGGCACTTGAACCCTGTGATACCGACGTGCTTTCTGCAAGAGAAGCAGCGATTGGGGGTTTTGGAAGGAGGCGACATAGGTGTAGAAATTTTGACTCCCTAGCTCGACGATGACCCCGCTATAGTAAAAGAAAGCTCAGAGTGGTTCATCTTCGCTATGCCTAGCCTGACAAGAGGTGAATCAGTCACAATAGAACCTGCAACAAATAATTTTTCAATAGTAGCCATGGCAGAAGAGGCCTGTGATTCCTATCTTGGGTCGTCCATGACTACTCCAGGTGCTGCATTCTTCATCCGCAATGGTAGAATTGTCACAGGTGTGTTTATGCAGTGCTCTAGTGGTGTTGATGACCCAACGACACTGATGCATCCGAAGCAGAGAATGGCCGCTTGCATTAGAAACAATACTCCAACCACTTCAATGTCACCCCTACCAAGGGCAACCAACTTAACTTTTATGTTCTAGAACCACAAAACTGTATATTAAATACTGCTGCCCCATTATACACCCGGATCTGAGCCTCCCTTTCACAAAAAATACTAAAAGCCCCTCAAAATTCCCCAGGATTCAGCGAAATCGAAGACAAGATAACCGCCATGTGAAAAATCAGCTTTTTGGCCTCCAAGCCAGACTCCGATCAGTGCATTTACAGCTTCAGCCCAGCAACAGCAGCAACAACAAAATGTTCAATACCCATTCATGATTCTTCCTCAAATGCAGCAGCATTAGTACCAACAACGTCTGATATTGCAAGGGTAGGACGTATAGAAATTACAATCAATGTTGAGAGTAGAATAACTACTTTGAAGCTGGTCATCAGCTTTAAACTCACGGTGAGCCTCGTCGCCTGAATCAAATGTGACGACTTTGAATCCTTCCTGAACATAGACAAAATACAGTCGTTTACAAAATGAGAAGTTGCAATATCCACAATAAATTAGGTATCTAATTTCCTAGCGTTTCAAGCACATCGGAGGCATCCGGATTTCTTCGCTTGACAGTGAGGGCCAAGCTGACGGTGAGGAGGTTGTGCACCACATGGACCACTAATTTTATCTTCTCGTTCCTTATCTTCTCCATGAGGGCGGAGGTGAACGACGGGCTGAATAGGTGGCACTTGACGTAGAAACTGTTATTCTTGCACAGTTTCGGACCAGCTAGTAAGGCCATGGCGGACCCTAGGGAATGGCCGACAATCCATACATTGTCGTGGTCATGCTTGGTGATGCTGGACTGGATGGCGCAGAGGGCCGACTGGAACCTAGCGGTCTTGTGAAGGCCATTGTTTATCAGAACCAGATCGAGCTTTAAGTCCACGCACCACATCTCAGGTTCCAAGATCATTCCCCTGAAGGCCATGACCGCCACTAGGGCTTGCGTTGGATTTTCTACGGTGTGTTCAAATATGGCACCAAATATCAAACCGTCAATGTCGTCCACCATTAAAAAACAAACTATAAAATAACTGAGCAGATCTCCCGCTTGGACTCCAAATGGAACAGATCTGCATGTAAAACTATATGTTCTCCATTCATGCGATCTCTTCAATGACTGTAATAAAAAAATACTGGTGCAGCTATCTCTCCAACAACTTCAATAAAATTGGAGCGCAGCATGATTCTTTCGAGCTCCGACTTGTCTCCTCTGAGAAAAATCAGCCACAACCAACATCATGAAAAACAAAATGGCAGCGATGAAATATATATATATTTTTTCAAGCTATCTGGTTTTTGATCCATTTTAAAAAATGGAGAGCATACTCCCTAGGCTTTGGAAAAAAAAAAAAAACGGGGGGAAAATAAAAAAAATGAAAAATGGGGAAAAAAATAAGGGGGGAGGGAGGATTTTTAAGGAGGGAAATCCCCCCTTAAGGGTTTCACAGGGAGGAGAGGGAACCTACTCTGATACCAAATGTTGGGACTGAAACTGAAGGGGTTAATTTTATTGATACAAATGGTTACAATATATAGGCATAAGCCTATATTCAAAACATGACACTTGTCAAGAGAAACTTACAAGTGTCAAGGTGAAGGCATAGTGCACTTTAACTCTAACATATACCAGGGTTTGAACTTGGATATCTTGTATGAAAACCCAAGGACTTACTACTACGGTATTCCTCATCGGTTATTTGATTTTACATGAGGTTTTATGAGGATACCCAGTTCCCTAATACTATGGTTTAAACATGGGTCTCTTGGATGAAAACCCAAGGACTTACCACTATGGTATCCTTCAAATATCCAATTGAGTTTACATAGATTTTTATGAGGGGTCCATGTCCCATATTATCAAGGTTTGAACTTGGATCTCCTAGATGAAAACCTAAGGACTTACCACTATGGTATTCATTACAAGTCTAAAACTTGAGTTTTACATTAATTTTTATGGGGGGTCCTAGTCCCCTCATACTAGGATTTGAACTTGGGTCTCCTGAATGAAAACCTAAGGACTTACCATTACAATATTCCTCACTAGTCCAAAATTGAGTTTACGTGAGTTTTTATGAGGTGTTCTAGTACTCTCATACCAAGGTTTGAACTTGAGTCTTTTGGATGAAAACCTAAGGATTTACAACTACGGTATCCCTCATAAGTCTAGAAATTTGAGTTTACACAACATTTCATGAGGGGTCCTGGTCTCGTCTTATCAAGGTTTGAGCTCGGATATCTTGGTTACAAACCCAAAGATCTACTCTATATTATTCTACATTCTTCTTTCTTAAGAATACAAATTTAAGTTCAATATGTTTCAATTATATTACTTTACTTCTTTAAGAATAAATATTTGACTTCTCTGATGTGTTTCACTTATATTATTCTAGATTATTCTTCCTTAAGAATACATTTTTCTCTTATAAATTCTTGGACCTTTTAATATTACTCTAGATTATTACCATTATTGTTTTTTAATAGGATAAAAAGTGGATCTAGAGTTTTTTTCAAAACAATAGACATAAAGAATACAAATTATAGGATTTTGTGTATAACTAAAAATTAATAATTATGTAAGAGTTAGTGTGTAGCCAATTTGGTGTGAGGTAGTCAGTTGAGAAACGTGATCCATACAGTGTAGATCCACACAAATCCTATTCAAATCACACTAGTTTACCGTAAACCCTTTTGTTGGGATCTACCCCTATGGTTTGAACCTTGCACTTGTTAGTGACTAAAAATAGTGTGGTTGTAACCAACTCTCCTGTGTATTAAAAAAACATTAATAATTATATTTTTATATTTGAAACATTAATAACTATTTTTATAATACAAGTTTTCATTGTAACCCATTCCTCTATATATAAATAAATAATTAAAAAATAGGAGCTTTAATTATTTATTTATTTATATTTGGTTAGTGTGAGAAACCCTTATGGTTGATGCTCATGGTTGGGCATACTCATCCCACCATGACCTCTCATAAGACACAGAGTTAAGCTTATCAAGAAGGAATTTAACACACAACCACACACACATGCCCTGGTTTAAACCTTGGACCTCTCGAAGACGAGCCAAAGCCTGAACTATTGCATTGTCTCCCCTAGGATATATATATATATATATATATATAGATAGATAGATAGATTTGGTTAGTGTAAAAACCCTTATTACCGACGCTTAGGGCTAGGCATTCCCATACCACCATGACCTCTCATAAGGGGGAGAGTTGAGCTTATCAATAGAGAATTTAACATATAGTCACACGCACACCGTGATTTGAACATTGGACCTCCTGAAGAAGATCCTAAGCCTAAACCATTGTGCTATCTCCCTGGGACTGTAAAATTTCATTATTATTATTTTTAACATTTTTATTTTAAAATTTTAAAATAAATTTTATCAAAAAATAATAATTATTAAAAATTAACACTTTCATTATTTAAATTATGAAATAATAGATATCTAAATATATTAGATGCTCATTTTTGACAAAATTTTAACTTATCTTGCAACTACCCCCATCCTACAGTGCATGCATAGTCCTTGTGATCGATGGTTATAACACTCTTATTATCATATGGGTTATGATGTAATAACTTCTAGCATACCCCCATTACTATATTATAGTCTTATATTTGACTCTATCTTTAGCTCTTGGTTCTTGCTCTATCTATTGGTTGTTACTCTGGCTCTTGGATTCTAACTTTGGCTCTTTGGCTTCTAACTTAATGAAATGTTCTAGGGTGACCTTGGAATTTGAGAGAGAAATTTCCCCCTCAATGTAGACTTTATACTATAATACTTAGGAGTGTTGGGTTTCATCAATCATGAACTCCAAAAAATTACTTATTACAAATACTTATTCAATATCTAATACTTATAAATTCAATGCAGAAAATAAGTGCCTCCTCCGATGTCTTTATGTGGAGTTTTTTTATCATGAGCTACCATATATCAAATGATGAATTGATTAGTCGCTAATATTTATTTTACATTGCCACATCTTCTAGACTAACCTGTATCCATTTCATGTTTTGATCATCAATTGATGTAGTGAGATCAATCATATTATGCATATTTTTTGTCTTGGCATTGTTCATCTAAAGAAGACATTTATGGAAGGTGATGTATTCATGCTTTCTTTGGTGTGCTATTAAACGTTTAACTTAAATATGTGATGAATTGGTTCCTCATTCTCTTTGCTCTCCTTTTATTCAATTTATTATATGGATGGAGCATAATCACATTGAAAATGCAAATATTTAATCTTAGGTTCTTGAATATGCTTCATTTGATTTTTTAAAGTTTGATCATTCATCTTGTTTTCCTATGGCTTCTAGCGATCAACTAAGCTATTTATGTCCTTGGTTGTGTTATATCTTGTATAATTGGAATAATTTAGATGAAACCAACTTTCTTACCCTATCATATGTTTGGTTGCTTTAGAGTCATACCAAAAATTATTCTACTGACTTGTCTGAAATTTTGCAATAAATACATGTTCTTCTTCTTCTACATGATCTTTTTATTCCTCTTCTTTAACTTGATTTTATTTGACTATATTAATTTGCTATGTTTTTCTCCAAAATGGATTCTTTATATCCGATGATGAGCTATCTTGTTACTGGTATATCTCTTATGAATAAGACCAATTTGTGAATAGACTATGCCAACATTCCTTCATTGTGTGGTTACTTTTACAACAAAGTTCACATATCTTTTTTATGTGAAAAATATTTCTTTGTTGATGATATCCTTGGGAATAATTTCTCTATTGCTAATATCCTTGAGAATTATTTCTTTGTTGGAAGTAATGTTGAGACATTATGCCTCTTTTAAATGGTTGCTTCCCTTTTTTTATTTGTAAAAAGTACTTGTGCTTCTTCTAATGTTATATGTGAGGCCTCTAATTTCTAAATTAGATTCACCAACTTTTCAAACATTGGTGTTTGCTTAGTGACATTCAAAGTTATCACAAATACATTATATTAATAATGGAGAGATCTTAAACTAATTAGACTAAGTGTTTCATCATATAATTTTTCTCGCAATGCTTGTAGTTCAATAATTCTCCTCATAAAATATTTTAGCTTTTCTCCATTGTTCATCTTCAAGCAATGGAGTTGGTTGTATAGAAATAGTATTTGGTTCTAATTATTTGCCTCAAAAATTGTTTATAGTTTCTCCCATGCATCTTAAGCTATGGTTGAATCCCAAATGTATGGTTATACTTTATTTGATACTCTAAACATGATGATCAATATTTCCTTCCTATCTGCCTTGTCAAACTTTTTCTTCTCTTGTTCTCCTATATTATGATGCATAATGGTTTTATCTACAATTTACCATACTTTAAACTTGATTCATGTTCTAAATTTGGTCTTCCAAGAAACATAATTAATCCCCCTTAATTGTTGGGAATTGAACAATGTTGGAAATTTTGAGTATATTGTTGTCATTGATGTCAAAGAATTAATGGCATAGGTTAATGACATTGGTTGTCATTTATGTCAAGAAAAATAAAGGTTTAATGGTTTTACCATGGTGGCATTTGCAAAAGAAAAAGGAAGAGGTTTTCCAAAGAAAAGGTCCAAGAAGAAAGAAAAAGATTATAATATTTAAATCTATGAAGATTTAAATAATTATAATAATTAAAAATTAAAGGACCCAAAAGGTTAAAATAAAAATTATTATAATATTTAAATCTACCTTAGATTTAAATTATTATAATATTTTTGAAAAGGTTTAATGGCGCCAAAAATTCGAAATTGCATGGAGGCAATTTTTCCAAGTTGAGCCGACGTCCAAAGTCAAAGGGCAATGTGTATAAAAAGGCTAATGTTTTGCAAGCACAGTGTTTGATATCAATTAATATCCCCAGAAATTAAGACTTACAATTTTTATTTTCGACAAAGTGGTGGAGGTAGAGAAAGGTTTTATGTAAATTTTGAGGCAGTGCAGAGATTAAGACAGTGGGTGCCCAAACTCCATCCAATGGTGGATGGTAGCCTAGCTGGCAAGCTTGACTTGTAGAGAGCATTGTAGGCGGTAGGTTCGACGTTCGATTCACATGAAGGTTTTTGCGTGTCGAAGTCTTTTGCACCGATGGTAGAGGAGAAGAAGGAGCACATGCTCCTTGGGCTTGTGTGGGTGGCTAGCCCACATGGTGTTTGCCCTTGTGCTAGGGCATGAGGGCCAGTGAGGTCACAGGTTCGAGCAACAATAACTGCTTGAGGGTAGAATTAATTTTTTATAAAGGTATGCACTTTATGCTTGGTTAGGGAGTTATAAGGGTTAATTAATTTTTATTATTTTGATGTGAAATGGTTAGGGAGCTATAAGGATAGTAAAGTGATTTAATTTTTATTTTAGAAAGGGATGAAAGGTGAAATTTTAGATTGCTAGTGCTTGGTTGATGCATGAGATGAAGTGATAATTTCTTTGGTCTTATTGAAATTTGAAGTGCATTATTTTTGTTTTCATAAGAAGGAGGTATAAGGTGTATATGTGAAATTCATGTGTGTAATTTCTGGTTTGTTTTGTTGAGCATTATTTTGCATGAAAGAATAGGAGTAATAAGGTGTTATAGTGGTTTGATATTTTATTGTAATTTTTGTATGGTGAAATATATTTTGAGGTGAAAATTCATGTGGATGTTTTGAGAAAGTATCTTGCAATCTAACTCTTGAAGTGGCATTAGAAAAATCAATTATTTGTGAGACAGGTTTTGAAGATATATCTCCATAAGAGAAAATTAAGAGGTATGGGCACATCATCCTTTGTTTAAAGTGTTTTGTTGAAGTGAATGTTTTGGAACATAAGGTGGAGTGAAAAGGATTGTTTGATAAGCATTGTTGGAAATATTTGAGTGAGGATTTGTGCTTCATTGTTGAATGTTTTGGAAACATTTGGGATAGAATTTGAGAACAATTTGTGCTTCTATTGTTGAAAGAGTTTGAGATATTTGTGCTAGAGATTGTGAACTACTTGTGCTAGGTTTGAAGATAAGTTTTTGCATCTTTGAGAAATAATTTTGAGCATGTGTTATAAATAGTTATGAGCATGTATTAGAGCAAAATTGAGCAGATATTGTGAGTAGGTTAGAGATAAATTTTGAGTAGGTTTGAGGTATACTTGTGAGCAGGTTAGAGGTAGAATTGTGAGCAAGTTAGAGGTAGATTTTGAGCAGGTTTGAGATAGACTTGTGAGCAGGTTAGAGGTAGACTTGTGAGAAGGTTTAAAATAGTGTTGTGAGAATATTTGTGAGTAGAGTTGATCAGATTTGAGAATAGTAGAGGGGATAGAGTTCTCCTATGGAGAGAGATCCACAAACTAGAGTAGAGGGGATAGAGTTCTCCTATGGAGAGAGATCCACAAACTAGAGTAGATGGGATAGAGGTCTCCTATGGAGAGAGATCCACAAACCAGAGCATAAGGGGATTGGTGTCTCCTTTGGATAGAGGTCCATAAACATTGTAATAGGGATTTGATTCCCAAAATATTCATTGAGAAAATTTATAAGGAATATTTTCTCCATGGAGTAGCCCACATTGGGTGAACCACGTTAAATCATGTCTCTCATGTGTGTGATGATGTGTGCAATATTTACTACTTTGATATTATTGTTGTTATCATTTGGATTGAAAAGTAAAAAGTTTTATCTTATACTATTCACCCCCCTCTCAATATAATCTTATGTTCTTCAATTGGTATTAGAGTGGGTTCCTTCATGAAAAGCCTAACAACTTGAAGGAAGATCCCACAAGAACATACATGACCTCAAAAAATGGAGAAGAGGCCATGATCGACATAAAAGAGGAATTTATTACTGCTCTTAGAAACTTGGAAAAGGTTAGAAGGAAGAATTCAAGTTTGAAGGATCAAATCCAAGAGGATGAGGAAGCAAAGATGGAACTTCTACAAAACCTCATAGAGCTCAAGGTAAAAGTTGAAGAGGGAAGGAAAATTGAATAGGATATGGTAGAACAATTAAAGGCAAAAGAGTTAGAATGTGAAATATTGGAATCAAAAATTGTCTCTCTAAGAAAGGAAGTTGAAAAGACTAAGGGTAAGTTACAACAAGATATAAAGTTAGGGAAATAGAAAGAGGAGTCAAGCTCCCAAGGAACAAAGATATCAAAAGAAGAAGAGCCCATGACTTATGCTAATGCATTGAAAGGCAAAAGCATCAAGAAGGAAGAAGGCAAAGAAGATCCATGGACAAAAGTCAATTACAAGAACAACAAAGGAAGAAGCATGCGACCATATTATTCAAGGCACTCCAACAGGTTACAAAATCTCTTCCATGGCTATTGTTTTTCATGTAACAAATATGGTCATAGAGTTGTACATTGCACTATTTATATGAGAGATAATGTTGATAGAAATTTTAATTCTTTTGCACCTCTCATGAATGACAATATCATATGTTACAAATGCAATAACTTTGGGCACAAGGCCAAATGGTGTAAAATGGTATTTCTTAAATTAAGCAAAAAATGGAGGATCAGAAGGCTCAAAAGAATACAACCTCAACAATTAGGAGAGAGAGAAAAGAGCAAGAAAAAGTGAAGTCAATGTTGGTACAAATAACTCTTCATGTGCAAGATAAGAGAAAATAATGGTTTCTTGATAGTGGTTGTTCAAGTCATATGATAGGGGACAAGAGTAAATTTCTTGTACTTAAAGAAATCAATGGAGGATCAGTAAAATTTGGTGATAATGGTTCAACAAAAATCTATGGGAAAGGAACTTTGAGTTTAGATAATGGAAAAACAAAGATAGAGAATGTATTGTATGTCAAGGGATTGAGGCACAATTTACTAAGTGTAAGCCAACTTTGTGATCAGGGGCACATGGTAACTTTTCATCCAAATAGATGTGAGATCAAAAAATCTAAAACTGGAAAGCTCATTGCAGATGCCAATAGAACTACAAACAATCTCTACATGCTAAGTGAGATTAAGGGAGAAAAGTGTTTCTTATCACAAGAATATGAGATTTGGTTATGGCATAGAAGAATGGGTCATCTAAACTTTGAAAACATAGTGAAAATAAGCAACAAGCAGGTAGTCAGAGATTTACCCAAGATAAAAAGGCCACAAAACATAATTTGTGCACAATGTCAGCATGGAAAGCAAACAAGAACAAGTTTCAAGTCAAAATAATTTACGTCATCTAAACCATTGAAACTAGTTCACACTGACCTATGTGGTCCTACAAGGACAAAGAGTCTACTAGGTGAAAGTTACTTCATGTTATTTATAGATGATTTCTCCAGAATGACTTGGGTAGCTTTCTTAAAAGAAAAGTCAGAAGCCTTTGAGAAGTTCAAGGTATTCAAAGAATTAGTAGAAAATGAAATAGGTAGAAGGATTAAGTGTTTAAGATCAGATAGAGGAGGAGAATTTACTTCAGGTGAATTCATAGATTTTTGTGAACAACATGGGATCAAAAGAGAATATTCAACAACAAGAACTCCTCAACAAAATGGAGTAGTTGAAAGGAAAAATAGGACTATTGAAAATATGGCCAGAGCTATGTTGAATGAGTCTAATATTTTAGATGGTTTTTGGAGAGATGTAGTTCATACAATAGTATATATCATCAATAGAGCTCAAGTAAGAGTAAATCATCACAAAACCCCATATGAGCTCTGGAAAGGGAGACCAACTACTATAAAATATTTCAAAATTTTTGGAAGCAAATGCTACATAAGATGGGAAGAGAAAAATTTGGGTAAGTTTGATTCAAGATGTGATGAGGGTATTTTCCTTGGCTATTCCACTAAGAGCAAAGCCTATAGGTGCTATAATAAGAGGACACATACAATTATGGAAAGTATAAATGTGACAGTTGATGAACAGACAGGGTCAAAAGAACCAACTCAAGAAATTGTGTATCAAGAAGAAGAAAGTTGCCAAGAAGAATTAGGTGAAGAATCAGAAGAAGAAGAAACACAAAGAACACTACCTAAGACTCCATCTAGGTATGTGCAAAAAAATCATCCAAGAGATCTAATTATTGGAAATCTAGATGAAATATAGACAAGGAGGAAGATAATAGGAACAAGTGAGCATGCAAATATTTCCTTGTTATCTAAAATTGAGCCCAAGGATTTCAATGAGGCAAGAGAAGATAAGTTTTGGGTCAAGGCAATGGATGAGGAATTGGATCAAATAGAAAAAAGTGAGACTTGGGAACTTGTCCCATGACCAAAAGATAAGAATGTAATTGGCACTAAATGGGTTTTCAGAAACAAGTTAAATGAAGATGGTCAGGTAGTCAGAAATAAAGCAATATTGGTATGCAAAGGTTATGCATAGGTTGAAGGGATTGATTTTGATGAAACATTTTCTCCTGTTGCATGACTTGAGGCCATAAGGATATTTTTAGCTTTCTCAAGTTTCAAAAACTTCAAAGTATATCAAATGGATGTTAAATCAACTTTTCTCAATGGTGTCTTGGAAGAAGAGGTCTACATTGAGCAACCTGAGGGGTTCAACCTAACTGATAAGCCAGATTATGTATGCAGATTAAAGAAGGCTCTTTATGGACTAAAGCAAGCTCCTAGAGCTTGGTATTCAAGGTTGGATAAGTATCTTCAGGAATAGGGTTTCAGGAAAGGAATAGTTGACAATAATTTATACATCAAAAATGAAGGAAATGACTTACTAATTGTGGTTGTTTATGTGGATGATATCATTTTTGGAGGTAATAATGATAAGATGTGTCAAAAATTTGCAAAGAGTATGCAAAATGAATTTGAAATGTCAATGCTTGGTGAGTTGTCCTTCTTTCTTGGACTACAGATTTCACAATCAGAGAAGGGTGTATTTCTCTCACAAACCAAGTATATAAAAGAGATGTTGAAGAAATTCAAATTAGAAGACTGCAAACCAGTAAGTACCCCCATGGTTACAGGATGCAAGTTGAGTAAAGATGATGAATCTCCTGAGGCAAATCAGACATTGTATAGATCTATGATTGGCAGCTTACTATATGTCACAGCTACAAGACCAGATATAATGCAGGTAGTGGGACTGGTGGTAAGATTTCAAGCAGCACCAAAGGAAACACATGTAATGGCAGTAAAGAGGATTCTCAGGTATTTAAAAGGGACTATGGATTTTGGACTCTGGTATCCCAGAAGTGATAATTTCACTCTCATAGCATATACAGATGCAGATTGGGCAGGCAGTATTGATGATAGAAAAAGCACAAGTGGAGGAGTGTTCTTTCTTGGAGATTGTTTAGTCTCTTGGCTAAGCAAGAAATAGGCATCAATATCCTTATCCACAGTAGAGGTAGAGTACATTGCAGTGGTTGCTTGTTGTACATAGGTGTTATGGATGAAGTAAACTTTAAAGGACTTCAAGATAGAGCATGATCATCCCATCTCCATACTATGTGATAATACAAGTGCTATAAACATTTCAAAGAATCCAGTGATGCACTCCAGGACCAAGCACATTTTGATCAAATACCATTTTCTGAGAGAACAGGTGATGGATAAGCAAGTCAAATTGGAATATGTTACTACAAAGGAACATATTGCAGATATTTTCACTAAGCCACTTCCAAAGGAAACTTTTGAGTATCTTAGAAGGAAATTGGGAGTAGTTTTACTCCCACCCCAAAATTAATCACCTCAAGGAGAGGAGGTGGGGAGGGGGCTGAGCTAAGAGTCTTATATTTAGCCCCAAAGGAGTCCCTTTGCCATTGATGTCAAAGGGGGAGATATTTGAGTAAGGGGGAGAGCATTCAATCAGGGGGAGCAGATTTGGAATCAAATGGTTTGGAAAAAGGAATTTTTAGAAAAGGGTTGCCATCAATGACAAAGGGGGAGATTGTTGGAAATTTTGAGTATATTGTTGTCATTGATGTCAAAGAATTAATGTCATAAGTTAATGACATTGGTTGTCATTTATGTCAAGAAAAATAAAGGTTTAATGGTTTTACCATGGTGGCATTTGCAAAAGAAAAAGGAAGAGTTTTTCCAAAGAAAAGGTCCAAGAAGAAAGAAAAATATTATAATATTTAAATCTATGAAGATTTAAATAATTATAATAATTAAAAATTAAAAGGACCCAAAGGTTAAAATATAAATTATAATATTTAAATCTACCTTAGATTTAAATTATTATAATATTTTGAAAAGGTTTAATAGCACCAAAAATTCAAAATTGCATGGAGGAAATTTTTCAAGTTGAGCCGACATCCAAATTCAAAGGGCAATGTGTATAAAAAGATTAATATTTTGCAAGCCATGGTGTTCGATTAATCCCTAAGAAATTAAGACTTGCAATTTTTATTTTCGGCAAAGTGGTGGAGGCAGAGAAAGGTTTTATGCAAATTTTGAGGCAGTGCAAAGATTAATACAATGAGTGCCCAAAATCCATCCGATGGTGGATGGTAGCCTAGCTAGTAAGCTCAACTTGTGAAGCGCATTGTAGGTGGAAGTTTGGCATTCGATTCACACGGAGGTTTTTGCGTGTCGAAGTCTTTTGCATTGGCGGTAGAGGAGAAGAAGGAGCACGTGCTCCTTGGGCTTGTGTGGGTGGCTAGCCCACATGGTGTTTGCCCTTGTGCTAGGGTGCGGAGGCCATGAAGTCGCATGTTCGAACAACGATGACAACGCTTGAAGGAAATTAAATTTTTTAAAGGTATGCACTTTAAGCTTGGTTAGGGAGTTATAAGGGTTAATTAATTTTTATTATTTTGATGTGAAATGGTTAGGGAGCCATAAGGATAGTAAAGTGATTTGATTTTTTTTTAGAAAGGGTTGAAAAGGTGAAATTTCAGATTGCTAGTGCTTGGTGGATGCATGAGATGAAGTGATAATTTCTTTGGTCTTATTGAAATTTGAAGTGCATTATTTTGTTTTCATAAGGAGGTATAAGGTGTATATGTGAAATTCATGTGTGTAATTTCTGGTTTGTTTTGTTGAGCATTATTTTACATGAAAGAATAGGAGTAATAAGGTGTTATAGTGGTTTGATATTTTATTGTAATTTTTGTATGGTGAAATATATTTTGAGGTGAAAATTCATGTGGATGTTTTGAGAAAGTATCTTGCAATCTAACTCTTGAAGTGGCATTAGAAAAATTAGTTATTTGTGAGATAGGTTTTGAAGACATATCTCCATAAGAGCAAATTAAGAGGTATGGGCACATCATCCTTTGTTTAAAGTGTTTTGTTGAAGTGAATGTTTTGGAACATAAGGTGGAGTGAAAAGGATTGTTTGATAAGCATTGTTGGAAATATTTGAGTGAGGATTTATGCTTCATTGTTGAATGTTTTGGAAATATTTGGGATAGAATTTGAGAATAATCTGTGCTTCTATTGTTGAAAGAGTTTGAGACATTTGTGCTAGAGATTGTGAACTACTTGTGCTAGGTTTGAAGATAAGTTTTTGTATCTTTGAGAAACCATTTTGAGCATGTGTTATAAAGAAGTTATGAGCATGTATTAGAGAAAAATTGAGTAGATATTGTGAGCAGGTTAGAGATAGATTTTGAGCAGGTTTGAGGTAGATTTTGAGCAGGTTAGAGGTAAATTTTGAGCAGGTTAGAGGTAGATTTTGAGTAGGTTTGAGGTAGACTTGTGAGCAAGTTAGAGGTAGACTTGTGAGCAGGTTTAAAATAGTGTTATGAGTAGATTTGATCAGATTTGAGTAGAGCAGAGGGGATAGAGTTCTCCTATGGAGAGAGATCCACAAACTAGAGCAGAGGGGATAGAGTTCTCCTATGGAGAGAGATCCACAAACTAGAGCAGTGGGGATAGAGGTCTCCTATGGAGAGAGATCCACAAACCAGAGCATAAGGGGATTGGTGTCTCCTTTGGACAGAGGTCCATAAACATTGTAATAGGGATTTGATTCCCAAAATATTCATTGAGAAAATTTATAAGGAATATTTTCTCCGTGGAGTAGCCCACATTGGGTGAACCACGTTAAATCATGTCTCTCATGTGTGTGATGATGTGTGCAATGTTTACTGCTTTGATATTATTGTTGTTATCATTTGGATTGAAAAGTAAAAAGTTTTATCTTATACTATTCACCCCCTCTCAGTATAAGCTTATGTTCTTCAAACAATAGAAACTTCGATGCACCACTAACCATAGTAAATTCTCACAAAAGTGGAAATTTTTTATTCCACTAAATAAACTTTAAACATTATATTTAATGAGTATATATATGCCTATAATTGTGATTTAATTGATGTCTTGAATTATAAGAAAACAATATATCATTGGGAAAAATAAAAATTAGAGGGAATATTCTTTGTAGTATTTTGATCTTTCAAAAAAATTATATGCTTCTTCTCCTTTTTACTTGCATTAAACAAAAAATATTAACAATATATTGGCTTTGAATAGACTTCCCATTCTTAATGTGGGATATTAAAAAGTTTTAAATAAACCTTGACCAATGATGTATAGGCAAATTTGTGAACTTGAAGAAATGAATATGTTCTACTTTAACACATCATGATTCATGCCTCGGATATTTGAGATTAATTCCATGTGGTTAGTTCACTCAAACCTATTATATAATGTACACTCAAACCTCTTAGATAATGTAAGATGATCAATTAAAATGTGTTTTTGTCGATGATAATATTTCCATCATCGAGGAATTCTTTCTTTCATTTTTTATTCTATGATTCCAGTTTCTGGTTTTCTAAACAAATTTGAGGTGTTCCCTTGTGGGTCTTGTCGCCTGTATAATTTGTCAAGTTACCTTCATAAGTGTGACAAATTGATCTCAGACCCAATTGTCAACTGGGTGATCCGTGTTACATGATTTTTAATGAACTCATCATGTTGGAAATGGTAAACTCCATTAGATATTTCTTTTGGTTTGGAGGTGACTGTACTGATGGATTTCAAACAATTGGCCAATTAGTTTTTCCTATTGATAATTATAAATTATTCGAGTAATTGATCAATGTTGCAAATGTTTTTTCTTCTTTAGGCTCAAGCTTCAGTCATAGCAAAGGATGAATAAACTTACTTTTAAGCTTCTGATTATTTAATTTTATCCCATGAACTTTTCCAATAGTTAACATGATGTTGCTTGTATTCAGTTGTACTTTCTTGTCAAAATGGATTAATTTTTATAAGGTGCCAACCTTAGATTCTAGTCCTCCATTGAGGACATTAGATCGTGTCCAAAAAAAATGTTATAAATACCTACAATTTGAAAATGCATTGACATTGTTCATCATTCAAGTTTGATAATTTTTTTTGTGAACTTTAAGGATGTCTTTAAATAGGGCATGAATTTTCTATGCAGGTTTGTCTTGGAAATTTTCCTTAGAGAATCAAGATATCTCTAATTATTATTTTTTGGATGATTGCTTTGTACTATACAAAGCTTTTGGATATGCTATTTTTGTAAGTCATTGAGAAAACGTGAAATACCTTATCATTGGAACCTATTTTTGGTTCACAAGGAGACTATTATTGTATCCATATGTGCCTTTATAACTTGATGTTGGAACCTATTTCTGGTGGACAAGAAGACCGTTGCTTGTATCCATGTGTGCCTTATGGGTGATTAGTCCCAACTCTCTTTAGAACAATGCAAGGGACATGTTACCTTGTGGAGGCATCCTTGCTTTCTTGAAGATTTTGCTTTGCAATATTTTTTCCTTTCTTCTTCTTGGTAATATTTAGTCTTGATGCCTTGATTACCTTAAATTTTGTCCTTGCAAATTTGTAAAACTTGTCTTTCTTATTTTTCTATGATCTTTGAAAATATTCCATGGGAATGCTTCACGGAGAGAATGGTCACCTCTTTCTTTTGAGGTGAACTTTACTTGGTCTTTTGTGAGGTTATTTTTCCTGGGACTGCTTTTTCAACATAGTGCTTTTTAGCCTCTCTGGATCATAGGGCAAGGAGGATAAGAAGGAAAATTGGCTCTTCCTTCTACCTGCTCTAATACCACATGTTAAAACTAAATGCGTTGATAAAAAAAATTGAAGGGTTATATGGGAATGCAATAGGTCCCACCCATATTACATCATTACCACATAGTGTATTACATCAAAGCTTGAATATTATCCATGTATCGTTTCACAAGATTCAAACCTGTGTTTCCTGATTGAAATATTGAGGAATCTAACTAATAAATTTAATACCACTTGATTAATGCTTTGATAATTTATATTATGAAATGATAGATATTTAAATACAATCAGATGCTCATTTTTGACATAACAAACTTCTAACTTATCCTGAAACTACCCTTGTCCTATACTACATTCATAATCCTTATAATGGATGGATATACCCCTCAATAATTCCTAACAATTACTTCATAATTTTAGATATGAAAAAAAATAATACTTTAAAATTGAATTTTAAAAATTTAGCTATTTTCATTACTTCTAGTTGTTTTCTTTCTAATCAACAAAATAATCGCATAACTATATCTTAAGTTACTCAAATAAAAGTATATCTTGAATTAGTCAAATAAGAGCTTCTTTATTTAGATTTTTCTATATAATTGAATTTTAAGAATTTAATAAAGTTTTAAATACTCTTAACTTAATCACAAGTCTATTTCATTTCCAATATATAAACATTAAGCAAAATTTTGTATTATAAAATTATCCATCTAATCATCAAATTCAGAACCTTCACATGAAACCATGGTTTAAAACCATTTTCTTAATTCAACTATTTTCTTACTTTATAAATAGTCTTTATACATAATAAGTAAGACAACTAAGATTTGCACATGCAATTCCAACAGAAATAAGAAGGTGATATATTCAATTAATAATATTTTTTAATTTTTTAATAATTGATGTCTAGATTTGGGTGCTTCCCACGACGTGATTAGGCAAAAGAGACTTTTGTGACTATGCGATCTAGTAATTATATGTATCCCGCGTTGGAATGGCGTGTGGAACATGTTACCATGGGAGCCAACTTGTCAATTGTGTGTGCTCTACGGCATTTTAAAAGTCAACACATATTTTTTCTATTAACACAAAATAAATGTAACCCACGTTGGAACATGGAACGTGTTACCAAGGGAGCAGCCTGTCAAGAGTCCTAAAAGTCAACCCATTGAGTTTGGAGAGTTGGAATATAAGGATATGGTTAACTTTATTTTTATTATTACATAAATCTTTTATAAAAATAAATAAATAAATAAATTATTATTCTACATTAAATGTTAGAAATTTGATTTTTTAAAGAATATTTTGTTCTTAGTGTGGATGTAACCAACTCCCTTATGTATATATATAAAATATTGTTTCCTTATAAATGATTTTTTTTTTATACATAAAAAAATTGATAACTACCTTTCCTTTTTGAACAACTGATTATAGGGTAAGTCGCATTGCCTCCGATTGTAGTATCAAATCATGGTGCTGCCACTATAACCCCTATCTCGCCTTGGTAAACATGATCTAGAGTGAGGGAGACCCATTGACGGAGAGCCCAGTGGCTTGGGGTTGGTACCTATAAATGAATATTATCATTATTTGGTTTTAATAGGATAAAAAGGGATCTAGAGCTTTTTCCCTAAAAACTACATTTTTATTTTGAAGTAAACAAATTATAGGATTTTGTGTATAATTGAACATTAATAAAGCTTTTGATATTATTATATATAATATTTTTATATTCAATTTTTTAAATAATATTTATCAAAAAATAAAAATTTTCGATGATTTGTTTTATGAAATAGTAGATATTTAAATATATTGGATGTTCATTTTTGGCATAACAAATTTTTAAGTTATCTTGTAACTACCTTTGTCCTATAGTGCATGCATAGTTCTTGTGATGGATGGTTATACTGATCTCATTATCACATGGGCTATGATGTAATCATTTCTAACATACCTACCTTATTACATCATAGTCTTAACTCTAGTTCTATCTTTAGCTCTTGGATCTAGCTCTGGCTCTTGGCTATTACTCTAGATCTTGGCTTCCTACTTTGGCTCTTTGGCTTCTGATTTTATGAAATGTTCTAGGGTGATGTTGGAATTTGAGAGAGAAACTCCCCTCCTCAATGTAGACTTTGTACTATAATACTTACAAGTTTTGGGTTATACTGATCATGCTCTCCAAAAATACACTTATTACAAATACTTATTTCAATATCTAATACTTATTAATTCAATGCATGAAATATGTGCCTCCTCCAATGTCTTCATGTGGAGGATTTTTGTCATGAGCTACCATACATCTTGGCTTAACTATTGAATTGACTTATCGCCAATATTTGTTTTGCATTGCCATATCTTCTATACTGACCTACCTGCATTTCATGTTTTGATCATCACTTGAAGTAATAAGATTAATCACTTTTTACTTTTTCTTTGTGTTGGCATTGTTCATTTGAAGAAGACATCATTTGTGGAAAATGATGTATTCATACTTTCTTTGGTGTGTTATCAAAGGTTGAATCTTAAATATCTGATTCATTGATTCCTCATTCTCTTTGTTGGTTTTTGCTTCAAATTATTTTGTGGATGGAGAAGAATCACATTCATAATGAAATTTTTTAATCTTAGGTGCTTGAATATGCTTCGTTTGAATTTTCAAAATTTGATCATTCATCTTGTTTTCCTATGGCTTGTAGTGATCAACTAGCCCCTTGATGTCCTTTATTATGTTATATCTTGTATAACTAGAATAATTAGGATGAACCCAACTTTCCTGACCTATCATATGTTTGGTTGCTTCAGAGTCATACCAAAAATTATTGTACCAACTTGGCTAAACTTGTGCAACAAATACAAGTTATTCTTCTTCTTCTACATGATCTTATTTTTCTTCTTTTTCAGCTTGGTTCTCTTCAGCTATATTACTTTGCTACACATTTCTCCAAAATGTATTCTTTATATATGATGATGACATGTCTTGTTGTTGGTGCATATTTCATAAAGGAGACCAATTTGTGAATGGATTATGCCAACATTCCTTCATTGTGTGGTCACTTTTACCACAAAGTTCACACATATTTTATGTGTGAAAAATATTTATTTGTTGTTGTTTTTCTTAGGAATCATTTATCTATTGTTGATATCCTTGAGAATTATTTCTCTGTTGGAAGTGATGTTGAGGTCTTATGCCTCTTTTGAATGGTTGCTTCCATTTTTAATTTGTAAAAAGTACTTGTTATTCTTCTTGTATTATATGTGAGGCCTCTACTTTCTATAGAAGATTCACCAAGTCTTCAGACATTGGTGTTTTCTCAGTGACATTCAAAGTTATCACAAATACATTATATTAAAAAGGGATATATCGTCAAATGATTAGAATAATTGTTTCATCATATACCTTTTCTTCCAATGATTTTAGTGTTGCTCGTAGTTTGGTAATTCTCCTCATGAAATATTTGAGTTTTTCTCCATTGTTCATCTTCAAGCAATGGAGTTGAATCTATAGAAATAGTATTTGGTTCTAGCACTTTGCTTAAAAGACTATCTATATTTTTTCCCATGCATCTTTAGCTACAGTTGAATTTCTAATGTATGGTTATACTTCATCTGCTACTCTAAACATAATGATCAACCTTGCCTTCCTATCTACCTTATCAAATTTTACCTTCTCTTCATCTCCTATATTAGTATAAGTAATGGTTTTATCTACAACTTCTCATACTTCTTCAAAATCGAGTCATGTTTAAGTTTGGTCTTCCATTAAATATAATTAATCTCCCTTAATAGTTGGTAATTGGGAAATAGAAACTTTGGTGCACCACTAACCATAGTAAATGCTCACAAAAATGGAAATTTTTGACTCCACTAAATCAACATTGAAAAATTCTTTTCAAGGAGTATATACATACATATAATTATGATTTAATTGATGCCTTGAATTATGAGAAAACAATATCTCATCAAGTAAAACAAAAATTAGAGGGAATATTCTTCCTCTAAGAATATCCTTTGAAATAGTTTAATCTTTCAAAAATTATATGCTTCTCCTTTTTACTTGCATTAAACAAAAGAGAATAACAATAATATATTGACTTTTAATAGCCTTCCCACTCTTAATGTAGGATATTAATTTTTTTATATAAACCTTGGCTAATGATGTATTGGGTAGATTTGCAAACTTGAATAAATAGATATGTTATGCTTTAACAAATTATGGTTCATGTCTAAGGATGTTTGAGTTTGAATTCCATGTTGCAAATTCGCTCAAATCCCTTTGATATTGTATGATGATCAACAAAAATGTGCTTTTATCGATGATACTATTTCTAGCATCGATCAATGTTTGCTTTTATTTTTTATTTTATGTTTTCAGTGTATAGTTTCCTAAAAAAATTTGAGGTATTCTCTTTTGGGACTTGTCACCTATCTAATTTGTCAGATTGCCTCAATATATGTGATAAATTGATCTTAAACCCACTTCTCAACTTGGTGATCCACATTGCATGATTTTTTATGAACTCGTTATGCTAGAAATGGTGCATTCCATTAGAAATTTTATTTGGTTTAGAGGTGAATGTATTATTTCCTTTCTAACAATTGACCAATTATTATCTCCTATTGATAATTCTAAAGTCCTTGAGCAGTTGGATGATGTTGTAAATATTTTTTCTTATTTAGACTCGAGCTTTAGCCATAGCAAAGGATGAATAAGCTTACTTTTTAAGCGTCTAATTGTTTAATTTTATTCCATGAACGTTTCTTATAGTTAACTTCATGTTGCTTGTATTTGGTTATACTTTTTATCAAAATGGGTTAATTTTTTGAAGGTGCCAACCTTAGATTCTAGTCCTTAGTTAATGGCATTAGATCATGTCCATAAAAATGTTATAAATACCTATAATTTGATAATGTATTGAAATTATTTTTCATTCAAGTTTGTTAAATTTTCTATGAAATTTCTTTGGATTTGGATGTCTTTTAATAGGGCATGAATTTGCTATGTACTTTTATCTTCAAAATTTTTCTTAGAGAATTGATATATCTCTAATTATCTCTTTTTGGATGATTTCTTTGTACTATACAAAGCTTTTAGATATGCTATATTTATAAGTAATTGAGAATACAAGAAATGCATTATCATTGGAACCTATTTTTGGTTCACAAGGAGACTAATATTTGTACTTATATGTGCCTTTATACCTTGACATTGGAACCTATTTTTGGTTGACAAGAAGATGCACCTTTATGTGCCTTCTAGGTGATTAGTCCCAAATATTTTTGGAATAATGCAAGGGATGTGTTACCTTATGGGGGAATCCTTGCTCTTTTCAATATTTTGCTTTGTTATATTGTTGCCTTTCTTCTACTTGGAAATATATTTCTTTTTCTTGGAAATATTTAGTATTTATGCCTTGATTACCTTTAATATTGTCCTTGCAAAGTTGTAAAACTTGTAATGCTTCTTATGCTACAATATTTGGAAATATTCTATGGGAATGCATCACAGAGAGAATGGTTACCTCTTTCTTTTGAGTTCAATATTACTTGGCATTTTGTAAGTTTCTTTGACTTGGGACACTTTTTCAACATATTGCTTTTTAGCCTCTCTAGATCATAGAGGGAGGAGGATCAAAAGGAGAATTGACTCTTACTTCTACTTTCTTTGATACCACATGTTAAAACTTAATGCTTTGATTATTTGTATTATAAAATGGTAGATATTTAAATGTATTGAATACCCTATTTTTGCATAACTTCTAACTTATCCTTCAACTACCTTTGTCCTATAGTGCATGCATAGTCCTTGTGATGGGTGGTTGTACCACTTTCAGTGTCACATGGACTATGATGTAATAATTCCTAACAATCAGTTCATAAAGTTAGATATGAAAATAAAAATAATAATTTAGTGTTGAGTTTTAAAAGTTTAGGCTATTTTCATTACTTCTCATTGTTTTCTTTATAGTCAACAAAATATTCACATAACTATATATTTGGTTAATAAAACAAGAGCTTCTTTGTTTGAAAATTTCCATACTATTTTATATTATGGATTTAGTGAAGTTTTAAATGCTCTTAAATTAATCACAAGTCTATTTCATTTCATACATATGGACATATTTTCATGATTTGAATTGTTGAAATAAAATTTTGTAATATTGATTTTTCCATATAGTCATCAAATTCATATAAGTCCCCATAAATTTCAAAGTGAATCCAACCTCTTTGTTTAACTTGTATTATACCTTTCAACTTGAGCTTTTCTTTGACTAAATATTGGGTTTTGACCATATATTTTGAATAATGTTAGTAAGATTTGATCTTACTAAAAAAACTTCTTTATTAAATTTTCTAGGTTTCCTTTCAAGGCTAGTCAAATTTCAGTTTAATCAATTTAATTTAATTCATCTCATGAGCATTCTTCTTAATATATTATCTCAAACTTTATTATGAAGGTTATTATATATCCTTTTAGTAAAATAACATACAATTTTGTATATAAAAGACTATAGGAGTTGGTTAGGCTTAGGGATATACCCTACCAAAATATGAATTAAGTGATAAGTATATAAAGAAGGTATCTTGTCATTATAATCAATCATTGATCATGTCAATTATTATTTGTAATTTTCTTTGCCCAAGAAGTGGCCCTGCCGCATTGGAGGATCATGTGATTTTTGATGATATTCCATCCATAAGGAATATAATTGGTGTTACCTTACCTTAAGGATATCATCTATATTTGTATTACTGTGTTCATTATTGCATTATGGTTGAGTTTCTTGATATAATTATATATTTATTGATGAGTTATATTTATGAAAATAAAGCTTCATAACAAGTGGTACCAAATGAATGATTCTAGCAAAGTGGAGATTGTATTTAGATTTGTAAAATTGAGCATTTTTTCAAAATAAGTCTTGTTTTCCAAATTCCACATCTTAATATAGACATGTTGTGTTAGGATGATTATTTTGGAATCTTTTATAGAATTTAAAAATCTTCAAAAATAGTGGTCATGTGTAGAACTTGAACAGTATTGAGGGAGATACAACCCTATGAAGTTGATAATATAGAACAATGATGGTGATATTTATTCAGACCATGTTTTCAAGAAAAATAAAAATATTTTGTATTGGATTTGGTAAAAAGTTTTATAATGTATTTTTATGAAACCCTAGTTTCATAAACTTGTTTTCATTGAACATTTTTATCAAAATCTCATGGTGTTGATATTTTTTTCTTGAAATGATGATACTAATGCTAAAGGTTAGTGGATAAGATTTAAACTTTAATATATGAGGTGGTCTAGTTGGCAATTCCATTTTGGTGAATATTTAAAAGATGAAATAGTGAGTTGGTGGTTACACTTTAACTATGACAATAGTTATAAATCCACTTGGAAAAAAATTGAACTATCACAATCAATGGATCCATATAAACGATAACTTGTTTGAAGGATACCATCAAGGGCTACAAAGATGAAATAGAAACACGTCAAAGGGAATAACAGGAAATAAAATAAGAATTAAAAATTTTCAAGCAAGAGACAAAATAATAGTGTGAAGGCTAAAATAACCATGCCTTTGGTGTCAAACAAGAAAGAAAATGGTCAAAAATATTTTTTTTCCTGTAAAACTGTATTTGAAGGTTTATGGATGCATTTAGAAGGAAAAGGTTGTTATTTATCTAAACGTTACTAACAGGTACAATTTTATCAACATTGATTTGGCCAAGAGGATGTAGGTTCAAGCAAAGAATATTAAGGACATACATCTAAACCTTATTAAGAGGTACAATTTTATCAACATTGATTTGGCTAAGAGGTTGTAGGTTCAAACAAAAAATATTAAGGACATACAAATTAAGGGTGAAAATGTTAAATTTTTAAAAAATTTGAAGATCATCAGAATGTTATGGTTTACCTATGGATGACATGGATTTTATTTTTGGTTAACCTTATTTGATTTATTGAATATTGTTAACATTAACATTTAAAAGATTATGAAAGTATGGTAAAAAAAAGACAATAATGTTATAGTATGTTTCTTAGCAAGACAATAATGTTATAGTATATTTCTTAGCTCAAAGTCACCCTCTTATGATAGGATATCTTATAAAATTTCACCATATGTTCTAAAAATGAATAAAAGAAAACTATCCCCTCAAATCTTATAAAAAAACGTAAACAAAAATAAAAAAATAAAGAGATAAATGGATGGTGCAGGCACTAGAAATATTTACTAATATTATTTATAATTAGACAAAAAGTATTTATATCAATACCAAAACCCTAATTACATAATAAATTTTAACTTAAACAAACCAAAAAAAACTTAAAATTAATTATATATTATAAACTAATAAAATAAATTGAATATTAATAACATTAAACCATATAACTTACCTAATAAAATATTATAATAAATTCGATACATTTTACAACAACTACATTTTACCCTCGTGATTTTATTTTATCTCTCTATTCCTTTTGAGGTGTTTCTATTTCTCCTTCTTACTTTTGATCATATGGATACCGTTGACTCAATGATTGAATCAATTTTTGTCCTAGTGGATTTATAGACTGGATATGGATCCAAGTGGATTTTTGTCCAAGTTGACTCGATAATCTACAAGAAGAAATTGGAAATAAGGCGATTGAGATTATATAATGCCCTTAAGCTGTATAATCTCAATCGCTCTTTTTCTGTTCTAGATTCCCAAATGCACTCCACAATATCACTAGCAAATTACAGGCAGGTCGCTGCACCTGCAAATAATCAACAGCAGCAGACAAGGGTTCTCTTCCCACCGCCGGCCGGACCTTACTCTGCATATCTCTTACTCCAAGACGAAGACGAAGACGAAGCGAACGTGGACAACTATGGCGCCTCCTGCTGTTGGGGATGCTGCGAAGACCATCGCGTGCGAGAGTTGCCTTTCCCTCAAGACAAATGCTTATCAATCCTTTACACTACAACCCGCACTACAACCCACAACAAACGGGTAGAGACACATTCCGAGACGGAACGCGACAGAGTGTATTTTATTCCCGTGATGGGGCAACCCATTTCCTCCAATCGCTATTATGTGGTGGAAGCCGAGGGCAAGCACAAAGGGTAGAGGTTTTGTCTATTTCTCTAAGTAGTGGCAACTACAATATTTTATGGATAAGCTAACTAATTGGCATTTTGATTAATTTGATGGCACTCACAGACTGGTGACAACCTGCTCCACTGAACAAGACATGGTGACGTTTTGCTGCTTTAGATGTGTTCACGACGTCCGTCCGGGACCTCTGCAACCAAACAACCCATATCAACAAGTTCAAATAATTCGGAGGAAGTCTCGCTTCACTGCAACGTGCGCTGCTTCCGATGGCTTCCCCCGCTGTTTCTGCGTCGGCACAATTGGAGAGTGGAGGCCCATGACCTGCGTGGTAAACATGGCAGACTTGCCCGAATCAAATGGGGAAACCATGTGGAGTGAGACTTAGTTGGTCCATCATTGCTCGAATAAGAGCAGATCAAGGGAGGTCTGGATCAGGAGGAGGAGGAAGAGATGTTAGAGTGGAGAAATCGTTTAGTGGCGCTGCGACTGGAAGAAAATTTACATGCTATGTTGTGGTGGAAAGATACGTATTGAAAAGAATGGGATTTTGATGAGGTGTGAATTTTTTTTGATTGGTAGAAAGGGTGTTGAAAGGTCCCTGAACCTTGTACAAGAGAAATTACATGAATTCCAGATCGACCGAGGTGGTCCAAGAAATAAAGATCAAAGAGCGAGCAAACCTCCACACGAGGAAAGGTGTCGCGAAATCGCGACCAAATTGGTGATGTCGCGAAATCGCGACAAGTTGCACCGTTGCTGCCAAGAGAAGAAAGGATGTCGCGAAATCGCGACAAGAAGCGCCATCGGAGCCGAAGGAGGGAAGAAGTCGCGATATCGCGACATGTTGCAAGGTTGCTGCCAGAAGAGAGGAAGTGTCGCGATATCGCGACGTGTTGCTAGGTTGGAGCCGGAAGAGAAGAAGAGTCGCGAAATCGCGACATGAAGGAAAACCGTGACCGGACAGAAAAGGTGTCGCGAAATCATGACAAGAAGTAAGACCGCTGCCGAAGAGAAGAGGTGTCACGAAATCATGACAAGAAGGAAGACCGCAGCCGAAGAAAAAAAGTGTCGCGATATCGCGACAATTATGGAAGACCGCTGCCAAAGAGAAAGGGTGTCGCGAAATCGCGACAAGATGGAAGACCGCTGTCGAAGAGAAAAAGTGTCGCGATATCGTGACATTATGGAAGACCACTGCCAAAGAGAAAAGGTGTCGCGATATCGCGACAAGATGGAAGACCGCAGCCGAAGAGAAAAAGTGTCGCGATATCGCGACAAGATGGAAGACCGCTGCCAAAGAGAAAAAGTGTCGCGATATCGCGACAATATGGAAGACCGCAGCCGAGGAGAAAAGGTGTCGCGATATCGCGACATGATGCAAGGAAGAGAAAAAGTGTCGCGATATCGCGACAAGATGGAAGACCGCTGCCAAGGAGAAAAAGTGTCGCGATATCGCGACAAAATGGAAGACCGCAGCCGAAGAGAAAAAATGTCACGAAATCGTGACATGATGCAAGAAAGCGCCTGAAGAGAAAAAGTGTCGCGATATCGCGACATGTTGCAAAAATGCACCCGAAGAGAAAAAGTGTCGCGATATCGCGACATGTTGCAAAAACGCACCCGAAGAGAAAAGGTGTCGCGATATCGCGACATGTTGCAAAATCGCGGCCGAAGAGAAAAGGTGTCGCGATATCGCGACATGTTGTAAAACCGCAGCCGGAGAGAAAAAGTGTCGCGATATCGCGACAAGTTGAAAGACCGCTTTCGAAGGAGAAAAAAGTGTCGCGATATCGCGACAAGTAGCAACCTCGCGGCCAGAGGAAAAAGGGATGTCGCGATATCGCGACATGCTGAAATTTCGTGGCCAACGGTGAAAAGTGTCGCGATATCGTGACAAGTTGCCGAAACGCAGCCGAAGGGGGAGAAGAAGGAAGAAAGGACGCGAAAACTCGACCAGTTCCAAGAGCAAACAAACCCGGTCCCCTGTTAACCACTCACATTGTGCAGACATTGGAACTTGTAGAAGCGTCCCTTAGGCCAATGGGAAAGGAGTCTCTCCAAACATGAATGTCCATTTCGCCAACTCCCTTGTTAGCAAGCCAGTCCGTAGCTTTGTTGCCTTCCCGGTACTGATGCTTAATGACTAGTTCTGGGTAAATGCCAATTAGTGCCTTGCATTCTTGGAAGATCGAAACAAGGGCCCAGGGAGGCACAGAAGTCCCATTGAGCCAGTTGATGCAGTGCAGTGAGTCTCCTTCTATGATAAGTTTATTGATGGTCAAGCCTTCCAAGAGAATCAAGCTTTGGAGCAGAGCCCGAGCCTCTGCCATATTGTTAGATTGAATTCCCAGGTTCTGAGCAAAGGCCAAAATAATTTCTCCTCTGTGATTTCTGAGAATTCCTCCTCCGCCAGCCGCTCCTGGGTTGCCTTTGGCCGCACCATCGAAATTAAGCTTGTGCCACCCAGTAGGAGGTAAGACCCACTTGATGACAGACCTGTCAACAGAAGTACGGGGTGTGGCAGAGAAATTGGAAAGATTGAAAAGTTTTGTTAGGTCCGATTCAAGGCCAGGCGGGGGGGGTTTGGAAGACGAGACAAGAGAGGCATTCTCCGCAGCAAGGGCCAAGATTTTGGCAACAACAATCTTCATATCAGTGGCTTGGTTTTTGAAAATTTTGGCATTTCTCTCAAGCCAAATCTGCCACAGGAAGATGTGAAGGCAAGCTTGCCACATGAATTTAAGTTGATTGTTCTTGAAAGGCCGGGGCCATTGTTGAAAAAGGAGGGGAATGGAATGAGGGAGGGCTACGGAGATGACGAAGGTGTTAAGAACCTGGTTGAGCACTGCAAGAGAGAAGGGACATTCCAGAAAAACATGCGAAGTTGACTCACAGGCATTTTTACACAGGATGCACCAATTGGGGATGAGTAACCCTCTGATTATCAAGTTGTCAATGGTGAGGATTCTATTTTGGATGGCCAACCAGTAGAAGAATTTGACCTTGGGAATGATCTTGGGAACCCAGACCTGATTAGATAAGTCCCGACCATCATTGGGAGTTTCTTGACCGTAGTAAGCTGATTTAACAGTGAAATTCCCTGAATCTTCAAGGTTCCAGACCATGGAATCATCTTTGTGAGAGCTGGGGATGATGCAAGTCCTCAGCAAGTTTTGTAACCGCTTGAGCACCTTTGTGATATGCCTAGGCCCATTAAGAGCCAGGTGTTTCCATTCAGGTCTTGTAATACCTAGGTTAATGAAATGACACACCTTATCTCCAAAGGTGGCTTCGATAACCGTATTGAGCACTCGCAAGATGAGGATCTTGGCTGAGAGGTTTGTCACGGATCCACGGGTCATCCCAAAAATGAATGGTCATTCCAGTTCCAAGACACCACCTTAAGCCTTCCATGATGATCTTCCTTGTTTTGGTGATGCCATTCCAGAAATGAGATCCGCTAGGAAGGTTGTGCTCTCCAAGAAAGGGAACCTGATGGAGGTACTTAGCTTTGATGATGTCAATCCAAGTGACATTTTCATTGGTGGTAAGTCTCCAGGACTGCTTGGCAATGAGGGCCATGTTCATCCGCTTGATGTCCCTGAATCCGAGTCCTCCATCCTTTTTCTTGGAACAAACCCTATCCCAGGCAACAAGGGAAAATTTGTTCTTGTTTTCGTTTCCCGCCCAAAGGAATCTGCGTTGAATTTGCTCAATTCTTTGGCAGATGGAAGCTGGAGCTTTGAAGATAGATAAGAAAAAAATAGGAATACTTTGCAGGCAAGCCTGGACCAGAGTGGCTTTGGTTGCCTGATTGAGCATTGAACTTTTCCAACCTGCAAGTTTCTTGTTGAGGCGATCTAAAATAGGGTTCCACATAGCCGAGACCGATTTGCCGTGGAAAAGCGGTAATCCAAGATAAGTAGTTGGAAGGCTCCCAATGATACACCCAAGGATCTCAGCAATCCTATTTTGCCTGTGGATGGGAGTATTGAGAAAGTATAGCTTGCTTTTGCGGTAATTGACTTTCTGGCCAGCCGCCTCTTCATAAGAATCAAGAATGTTCTTAATGATTTTTGCTTTGGGAACAGAAGCATGAGAGGATAGAATAGTATCATCCACAAACTGTTGATGGGAAATGGCATTGGTTGTTGAGGCTGGTTTGATCCCGGAGACGAGTCCACTGTTGCAAGCAGCAGTAAGGGTTCTTCCAAGGGTTTCGGCCAAAATGATGAAGAGGAAGGGTGACAGAGGGTCCCCTTGACGGATGCCTTTGGAACTTTGGAAGAAGCCAGTGGGAGAACCATTGATAAGAATAGAGAACCAAGCAGTAGAGATACATTCACGAACCATCTTGATCCATTCTTTGTGAAACCCAAACTTCTCTAGGACCTCGAACAAGAATTTCCAGGAAACCCGATCAAAAGCCTTGTTCATGTCAAGCTTAAGGAACATACTGGGTTTTTTATTTTTTGATGCCGAATGGGCCAATTCATGGACGGTTATCACTCCATCAGCAATGAATCTGCCTTTGACCGAGCTCCCTTGGCACTGGTCGATGATGGAGGGAAGGATGTCTCTCAGCCTGTTTGCCATAACTTTGGTGATAAGTTTGTAGATGACACTACAGAGACTAATAGGTCTGAAGTCGGAGAGAGAAGCACGATCATTGGACTTGGGAATTAAAACAATGAAGGTGGAATTGGCTTCTCTCGACATCTTTTTGGCTCTCTGGAAGAATTTAACCGCAGCAACAACATCAGGGCCCACAATGTCCCAAAAGTGTTGAAAAACCGGGGTGGGAAGCCATCGGGTCCAGGGGCCTTATCAAGTTCCATTGCAAACAGAGCTTCTTTGATCTCCTCTTCAGTGAAGAATTGGAGCAATTTCCCATTATCATCGTTAGACACCAACTTTGGTATGTTCTGAAGCAGAGAACTTGTTGTGCGGGGGTGGCAGTCAACACTTGGACCTAAGATTTCCTGGAAGTGGTGCACAGCTTCCTGTCTGATAGCATGGATGTCAGAGACAATGGTTCCATCAGCCTTGGTCAA
Source organism: Wollemia nobilis (assembly GCA_028583015.1). Classification (NCBI taxonomy): domain Eukaryota; kingdom Viridiplantae; phylum Streptophyta; class Pinopsida; order Araucariales; family Araucariaceae; genus Wollemia; species Wollemia nobilis. The sequence goes on from JAQPPZ010016348.1 coordinate 8,905,360, forward strand.
CTCGGAGATTTTATTTGAGCCTCTGTGGCGCATGGTGGAAGCATGGAAAAACTTCGTGTTGGTGTCTCCTTCTTTGAGCCAGAGGCTTCTGGATTTTTGCCTCCAGTAGGACTCTTCCTTAGCCAAGGTATTGTGAAAGTTTGAAAGGAGGTTTTTTTCTTCCATGAAAGTTTTGACCCTCTGATCCCCTCCCTGAATCAGATTTTCCACCCTTTTGAGCTCATCCATCAGATGCTTTTTTTCGGTAAAGAGGTTGCCAAAAACCTCCCTGTTCCAGCATTTCAGCTTGAGCTTGACCGCTTTGAGTTTGAGGAACAGATTCGTGAGAGGGTTTGGACAAAGGTTTTGCTGCCACCATTGTCGAATACACCGACCTAAATCTGGATGGGTGAGCCACATATTTTCAAACCTGAAAGGGGTTTTGAAGATTTGCTAGGGGCGGGAACAATCCAGAATTAAGGGGTTATGATCGGATCCAATTTTTGGGTGGCTATGAAGCCTGGCATCGCCAAAAATAGGAATGAGTTCTTTGGATAAAAGAAATCTGTCAAGCCAAATTTGGATGTGATGAATGCCCACCCGTCTGTTGCTCCAAGTGTAGTTGGATCCTTGGAGCGGCAAGTCCATTAGCTCGTTGAGGTTGACAAAATCGCTAAAATCTTCAATGCAGCTGCTAGTGATCGGGTTGCCTCCTTGCTTGTCAAACAGGTGAAGGGGAGTATTGAAATCACCACAGAGCATCCATGGAAAGTCAGGAAAGTTATTGCGCATTGCAGAAATGTTATCCCACAACAATCTTCTGTTGATAGGGTTGTTTGGTCCATAAACATTGGTGGCAATCCATTGGAGGTTAGTGACTTTATTAGTGAACAAAATGTTGATGGTTCTGTCAGATACTGAAAGAACTCTCCCCTCAATAGTTGACGGATCCCACAAACAAAGGAGACCCCCAGATGCCCCTGAGGAGGGACAAAAGGCAAAATTGTTGTTTTCCCAGATTAGCTTGCAAACTTGAGTGCTGCTATTCTCGTCCAGTTTGGATTCTTGAAGAAACATGATATTTGGTTTTAGGTTTTTCCTTACTGATTTGATAGTCCTCTGTTTAGCAGTTCCATTGAGGCCTCTGACATTCCAAGAGACGAACTTCATCGAGTTGACTTGGGGTTTGCTTTGCGACCTCTACCTCTCCCTTGAGACGGAGTAAGTTTAGGTCTAACTTCATCCAAGTCTTGGTGGGTGGGTTGTTCGGAAATAGGGCCCAAGGAGGTAGGCACAGAGCCATCAGCCATTTCGATCTCAGCTGCTTTGGCAAGATTTTCTGCATTGGATGGTCTTCCCCTTCTCTGTTCTTTGTTGACGTCAGCTTTGGGTGCGGGAATGGGAGATTTCAGCGGGCTGGATGTTTGGAGAATGTCGGTGGTGTCAGTCCCAGGGGCAGGCCGGTGGGGGGATGGAGAGCGGGGAGACTGGCACAGGGCAACAGACTCAGGGGAGAGGGAAAGAGGACGGTTCTGAGTCGGGGGAAGGGGTGGGAAGGGAAGAGGAAGGTGAGAGGGACCAGAATCGATGGGTGAGTTTGGGAAGGTCATTGCAGCCTTACCTTTGGACAAGGGAGACTGAATCACAGTGGGTGTGGATGAGACGTTTGGATCTATGTGAAGGTCATCGGAGATGTCCTCTCTAGTATGAAGATTATTTAAGGGAGCAAATTGATTAGAACGAGAAGGCAGAGCACTTACATTGTTGGGTTTGCCATGATTTGAAGCAGAGGTTTTAGGAGGGCCTGCAGATCGGCCACGGCCCCGACCAGAAGCCTTTTTTTGGGTGTTGGGGATCTGGGAATCCTTCTTTCGGCCCGAATCACTGGGGATATCTTTTTTTTGGGAAGGGCATTGAGAAGCCAGGTGGCCCTGAGTGTTGCACTCCAAACAAAAAGTGGGCTTGTTCTCGTACTCAACTCCTTGACGTCTTCTGTAGCTCCCGTAGTTGATGTCGATGCAGGTAGGCAAAGTCGAATCCAGATTAGCCATGATGCAGACACGAGCATAGGTCATTCTGGTTCTGGCTCGGGTAGCAGGGTCGATGGCGACTAAATCTCCAATCGGTTGAGTGATGCCTTTGAGTGCATCATTGTAGAAGAACTATGGGGGAAGCCCATGGAGTTTGATCCAAATCGGAGCGATGTTGATAGACTGGGTTTCAGGGTCAAAGTCTTCCCCCCATCTCCGCAGAAACAGGCTGCGATGACCGAAAAACCAAGGTCCTCCAATAAGAATGCGGTGGGTGTCGAGGGCATTGTTTAGCCTTATCATGAAAAACCCCCTAGGAAAGGCCACTAACTCCAAGCTGCCCGAAAGCCGCCATTTGGAAAGAGCCCACTCTCGGATAGTTTCCATATCAGGTCTGGCATCGACAAATTTCCCAACCAGAGAGAGGGACTCTTGGAAGATTAGTGGCTCCATAACCTCACTTGGAAAAGAGACTTCAGTGCCCGTAACAGAGAAGGGCAAAGGAGTTTGGAAAGAAAACGCTCCTGTCGAAGACCTAACTTTATCCGCAAAGGACAAAGACCAAGGTCATGTTTTGGAAGGAGAGGAGGGTGAAACCCTAACGTTATCAGACGCCGGTTTCACCACGCAGTTTGGATCTTCACCGCGACATTTGCTGAGTGGGCCTGCAGTAGGCCCAACACCGTCTGCAGGACCCGAGGACAAACCTGCCAGACCAACACCCTCCAGCGTCCCTCCAACGTCGCCATCGCCATCGCCATCGTCCACAGACGCACCCGCTCCCGTTCCCGCCATCCTAATATTATTATCCACCCAGGCATAATCAACAAAGTAACAATATTACTAGGCACATAAATCGATGAGGTGCAAATTTGGCCCCCAAATAAATGTTGGTTTTTATTTGGTCTGTAATTGAATTTGTAATATGTACTTTTCTCTAGCATTGGTTTGGTGCAATAATTCTGAAGGTTTCAGGTCCCTTTGGTCTTTTTCCCTCGAGAATGAGAGAATAAGGTGATGTATTAGGTCCTTGATCCTTAATAAATTGTTATTATTATTATTTTTTTTTTTTAAATTGATAAATAAATTTAGTTTTTAATTTTTATTTTAATTGAGTATTTATAGTTAAATATTTGCTTCATTTTTATAAAAGATTAAATTTTCAATTTTCACAAAATTTTCAGTGAATATAAATATTTAAAAATTCAACGTGTTTTTTTTAACATTTTTGTGCAACAAATACGAAAACTGTACCTCTACTATTATGTATTTTATTTTATTTTTTTTAATATAATAATATTTTCAAAATATTAGCCTAAAACGATAAGTTAGTTGATTTCATTTTTACTAAACAAACTAAGAATTGTAAAGATTCCTAAAAAATTTCAAAACATGTTTTACCAAATCTTTGTTATTTAATTATATTCTTTATAATTTCAAATCTCAATGTAATGTATATCTTAACATTATTATAAATAATAATAATAATTTAAGGCACATCACAAGAAAAAAATAATTATGTGACTTGTGCCTTAACATTATTATAAGAAAAATTTTGATAGGACATTAGAATGATAAAAGGTACTGGAATTTTCTAATGAAAACCTAAAAATCATTTAGTGGAAAGAAGACCTCTATATATTTTCAACTAGGTCCGAGGTGTAGACCAATTGGTTCATCCAAACCCCATAAGGGGGGCGAAGGTCCAAGGTTCAAATCTCGGGCCTCGCCGGATTGAGCGCTTGTCCCTTTCCTGGTGTTTTCAGCGGCGGAAAATGTTTAAAATTATTGTGGCATGGTGGTTATAGGGGCGGACTGCCCGAAGATCTATGGCGGCCATAAAAAGCTGGACAACCTGCCCAAATTGCGTGGCGACTCCGATTCTACCACGTAAATTCAAAAAAAAAAAAAAAAAAAAAAAATATATATATATATATATATATATATATATATATATTTTCAACACATCAAGTTTAAAAGTCTCCTTTTAACCATGATCCCTTTTAAAACCGAGAACTATGGAATTTAACATACATCCAACATACCCAACCCCTCACAGAGTTGCCCACATCGCCTATTTGAACCTTGAATCTTTTGAAAAAGAGCCAAAGCCTAATGTGATGTGATTCATACCTCAACATTATCTTAAGAAAAAATAATAATTTAATTAGAATCGAGAAATACGGATGTAGTGTATAATGGAACTTTGGTATCTTTGTATATTGTATAATATACTTTAGATGGAGGTCAATACAAATTATTTATTATTTAAATAAAGATAAAAGTAAAGGGTAAACTAATCGGAAGACAACTATTACAAGGACCAATTGAAGTGCATTTAGTGTGGTAAGTAAAAGATTATAAGGGATCAATGTTTTAAAAAATTGAAGGATTTGATGTAAATTTAGAGAAGACAATGTAAAATATTTTTAGATCATTCAATTTTAGTTAAGAAATAAACATATAAATTTACTGTAGCAGTATATATTATTTAAAAAATAACATGTAACTTATATAAAAAAAAATATATCTTGTGCAACAAGGATGGAAATATGCAAGCAATAACATAGTTATCCTACCACAATTGACCTATAGTAACACAATTGGTCTACCACAACTGACCTATAGTAACACAATCGGCCTACCACAACTGACCTGTAGTAACACAATCGGCCTACCACAACTGACCGGTAGTAACACAATTGGCCTACCACAACTGACCTATAGTAACACAATTGACTTATAGTAACACAATTGACTAACAATAACATAATTAACTTGTAATAACACAACTAAAATACATAGACTATACCTTTTCTTATTGCAAATTGTGTAATTATGTACACATGTTAATAAATATAAAAGGTACAAAACCATGCATCAAAACAATGGTCTAAAACCATGTACCAAAACTATGGTCCAAAATCATATTCTAAAACCATCTTCTAAAATCATGGTTTAAAACCATGTGCCAAAACCATGGTTTAAAATCATGTTCCAAAACCATGTACCAAAACCATGGTCTAAAACCATGTGCCAAAATCATGGTCTAAAACCATGGGCCCAAAACCATGATCTAAAACTATGTGCCCAAAACCATGGTCTAAAAGCATTTTTCTAGTTCATTAGTTTTGTTCCATTGTGCATTGTCTTAATACATAATACATGATATAGTTAGCATTTGCAAGGTGTATGACACCTAATCCCAATATTCTTCACTTGTCATATACCTTGCAAGAGCAAAAGAGAGAATCACCAACAAAAGAGTGGACTAATTGGTAAGGGTAGAAATACCTAGAACCTTACAACACCACCCAAAATTCTTAGTGTTCATAGGCTTCGTCAAAGCATTAACAACATTTATTAAAGTTTCCACCTTCTGAAGCATAACCTTCCCATCCTCCACCATGTCATGAACAAAATATATTATCCATCAATTTGCTTTTTCCACACATGAAATGTAGGGTTCTTTACCAAGGTGATGACACTCTATTTGTCATAGTTAATTTCACTACTTCTTGACTCAACCAAACATCCAAACACAATTTCTAAATCCAGACTACATCCTTACTAATATGATCAGCTACCATATACATTACCTCTATAGTGGAAAAAGAAACTACAACCTACTGCTTTCTCATCTAACTAATTGCATCATCAAACAGGCTAAACACATAGTCATTGGTAGACCTCCTACTATCAACATCTTATGCCCAATTTTAGTCTACAAATAATTGTAATTCTAGATATACATTGTGTAACTTCTCAACTACCAAGGATCCTTTATAACAAATAGAATAATATAAAGTATCTCAAATATATCTAAAAACCCTCTTCAATACTGCCCAATGATCCTTTCCAAGATTTGTCATAAACTAGCTCATGACTCCCATTGCTTGGGCAATGTTTGGTCTGGTGAAGTGTCACAACCCGCACTTGCAAGACCCCTTGATGAGAAGACAATATAATTGGACACACTATTTTAATGCCTAACATTGTAGGTGTTATGAATATGTAAGGATATTATGTAACATTGGTTGTCTTGTGTTTATGATGCTACTAGTTTTTATGGTTTTGTAAGGCTAACCATGCTTGCAGATGGAAAATGCTCATAAATGTTTTAGTCAAGGAATTGATTCATATTATTGTATGCTTATAATGGTTTTTAATTAAATTGACCAACCTTTACAGTAGCAGGATAACAATTTAATATCTACCTTGATGATGCTTTTAAATTTATTAGCAAAGAAAATGTTTAATGTTATCTTATGAATATAATGGTTGAATTAAAATGACTAACCATTACATCATTAAGCTCATGATTTAATATTTGTCTTGGTATTAAATCAATTTGCTAAGGAATAGCTTGATATTGTTTAAATGCATATAATGGTTATGATCAAAGTAACTAACCATTGTGATATTAAGCTAGCAATGTAATATTTGATTTAATATCATTTTTAAATCATTTAACAAGAATTGATTAATATTTGTTTTAAGCCTATGATGGTTGCATTTAATATGGCCTAGAGCATGAATTATTTAATGATTATTATACCTGCAAAATACTCTTTTTCAAGGAAGTATTTCAAAATCATTAAAAAGGTAGCTATTTTAGAAAGAATAATTAATATCCCCATGTCAGTGAGGTATAACTATGGAGGCTTTTCATAATGAAAAGCTTGTCACTGCCAAGTTGGAAAAAGGTGATACAAACAAGCATGATGTTTCTTGAGGAAAAAGTGCATGTGTTCTTGGAGAGGAGGATGGTTTTGGGAGAAGAAGCCATCATGCTTTTGGAGGTCACATTCTAAGGAAGGGATAAGGAGAGCTTGGAGGATCAAAGGAGATTTTTTGGAAGAAGGGTTCATTGAGCAGGGTAGCTCAAGTTGGGGGTTTCTACTTTCTTAATATAGTTTCAATAATGTTTCACCATTATGGTTTTAGTTATTCATAACCGGTTCGACGAGGCTTTGATTTGTTGAAAAATGGCCATGTAGTATTTTTAACTATTATTTGCTAATTTTGAAACTTGTATTATCAATTTGAGACAATGTGGTTGGGTTCTTAGAGAATGGTTTACTTATTCACCACTCTATTGTATTTGACATAGTCTTTTTTACCTGTAGCTCTTGTAGCTCGATGTGGAGTTACACCCTGTTCCTCTTCATTGAAGAGACCTATATTCTCTTAAATAATTGTTAGAGTAAGATTCTACTAGATTGGTGGGCTCTAAGTTTGTCAATTTATTTTTGTTATCGAGTGCATCATGCATAGTCATCAATAATTTTAGGGTGTTAATCGTCAGTTGCCTCTATGTTTTAACTAACTTATATCTACCCCATGTTTTTGTCCCTACACCTTCGATAGAGGCTCCACCAAGGTCTGTTGATGAGAGGAGGTGTTTTCTTTTATTGTCACCTAATAAAGACTTATTTCCCCTTATTCGATCATGATCTATCATGCACTGTCTTCATTGAAAACTATAGCATGAAATTTTGTTCAATTATCAAAATCTAAACTTTAGCATCCTTTGTATTTTAAAACCCAATTGTTGGTCCTAAAGAAATCTCCTTATCTCCTTCCTTTTCAGTGATGGTGGACGCTAATGTTGTGCCTCAGGGTGAAGAAAACCAAGTTGTTTTCTTGGTGAAGTAACCTGTGATTTCTTGTTTGCATATGCCAATGATATTTTTACATTTTAGCGCTTGAATGAATGTTTTTCTAGAGATCATGGCCAATAGTCTATCACCTACATTGAATGAATTCTTATTCATATATCGTCGCCCTCCTTAGCATTTTCACCACCATAAATTACCACCCCCCCTAAGGTTTACTTTAGAGTTTAATAAATACTTTTTTCCTCACCTCCTTCATGCCATCATTGCATCATCATCGTGGAATGGCATTGTGCTTATAATGGTGTGGGATAATGTAGGGGTGCTCATGCCTCCCCATTGCAATATCCCACATGGGATATGTGGGTGGCCTAAGTATACTTTAATAGGCACTGACCTCCTCTAGCTAATCGACTACTGTGGTGGTCACAAGCCGCTCCTCAAGGAGCTACTTAGCATTGGTTGAATTTGCTCTTTCCCTATGACACATGGCTCTATAATTGGTTGTTCAATGTGTTTAGTATATGGTACATGGCTCTGTGGTTGGTTTACACAAGGTTGGTTTGTGCTCTAGAGTAACCCATTTTTTATTTCCTTCTACATGTTTATCCCACATGCATCATCGGAAATATTTTGGATTGTTTAAATAGATCAGGGTGCCTATGGTTTATTATCCAAGTGCCTAGTCACTTGGATAGATATTTCACAAACCCCTATTGACCTTGCTTGACTCGCTTGTGACCTGAAGATTTCGTTGACCCCCCTTGAATGTTGTTTTTCTAGTTTGGAGTGAGTTGTTGGCCTGATCCTCATTTGGTAGTTGTGTTTAAGGAATAACACCCCCCCCATTTTTGGAGAAAATAATTTTTTAATGGCATTTGAATCAATTAATTGAATCCTAAGAATAACTTCATCAATTAAATGAAAGTATTTTGAGTTGGAGAAATGGTTTAGAGTCATTGGTTTAAGTAATTTGAATACATTAGTGGATAATGTATTTCATTGGATGAGTTAAAAAATGTTAGTGATAATATATTTCATGAGTTAGGAATATACATTAGAGGATAATGTATTTTATTTCATTAAATGAGTTGAAAAATATTAGCGATGAGTATATTTCATTTTATTTTAATGATAGAAAAATATATCAGTGTAGACACCTAAAATACATCATGTTTAGGAGACTACTCATATGGAAACCTTTGTAGACCATATGAATGACCTTGGACATTTCAAAGATCAAGCAGTGGTTCTGACCACTCATTTAGGCAATCTAAGCCTATAAAGCCTTAGCCGCTGATGCCATCCACGACTAGGATCCTAACCGCTGATGATAATCGTGGCTATGGGTAGCCTGCCCCCTAGTCATGGTTGACAACCATGGCTAGGATCTTGGACGTGCTTGGAACCCATGGCTAGCCCTATAACAAACTCGAGCCATCAAAGCTGAGTGAAATCAGTTACAATAGCCAATTGCAACGGCTTTGGAGCGGTTTGGTCTTGGAAGCGTCTAGAAGCTTCCTCCCAACTGCAAATTCTTGTTCTTGTCTTCTCCATGAAGCTAGAGCAAGGATTTTTGGAGTCTATTTAAGACCCCAATTTTGAAGAGCAAACCTTGGATAATCAATGAGCATTTTCCATAGCGAAGCCCTACTGATTTGGAGAATAAATTAAATCTTGTGAAGAGTGAGGAGATGCTGCCAAATTTTAGTTTGACAACCACCTTTGCAACAATGGAGCTTCCAAAGGCTTGAGAATAACACTTTACAATTCCACACCAATTCAATGCAAGTTCAAGCAAATTCAACCACAAATCTGTTTTAGAACACCAAGGTGATCCTTGATCATAAATTCCTTGGAGGATTTGAGAGTTTCTAGACATTTTTTTAAGATAAAGAGGAGTTTTCCCATAGCCACGGCTATCAACCATGGCTAACAGAGCTAGCTGCTTTAAGCACCTGTGTCTAGGGTTTGATACTCATTTCCTTCCATTTTAGCAGTAGATTTCCATTTCCAGTTATGCAACTAATTTAATCTAGCATAGGTCAATATTTTAGCAGATATTTGATCGGTTAATTTGCAATATTAGAGGTAGATTTACCTTAATTTTGGTCACATTTTCTAGATTTCAATCATCTTCTTAGATTATCTTAATTTCATGCTTCTATTGCATTTTACTTGTTAGATTAGCTAGATCTACTTGTTTTCAAGCATGCTTTGCATTAGTTCAACCATTTTGTAAGCATCTTTGCATATATTTATACTTTCTTTCAAGTTTAGCCATACTTCTTACATTTTCTTAACAAAAGCCTCATCATGAGAGGCCTCATATACTTTTAATTATGCTTTGTTGTTTCTTGTATGCAAGTCATAGGATTTTGTAGGCTTCAAGGCATTCTCAACATCAATTTCCTCTTGACTAATGGAGAAGGAGGCATTCTCATAAGCCCTCAAGCAGTTTTATGGAGATATGAAGACCAATTGAAACACATATTCCCCTATTTTTGGGTTATTCATTAATTGTAACAATTGTATCAATATTTTGGTATCCCTAAGAGGGAAAAATCTATAACAAGACTCATTTGATTAATAAAGAGAGCTTCCATTTTTTTTATTTCCTTCTTGTTATCAAATGTATGCTTAGATTACATGCGTTCTTTCTTTCATGTTGCAATATCAATGGATGTGTGGTCTTCGTAGCCTTCTACAATTAGAGATATATATATTTCATTTGATGTTTAATTATAGAGAAATATATTATAAATGAATATATTTCATTTGAATTTAATGGCTGAGAAATATATTGAGATGGATATATTTCATTTGATGTTTAATAATAAAGAAATATATTAGAAATGAATATATTTTGTTTGGCTTGAATTATTGAGAAATATATTGAGATGAATATATTTCATTTGATGTTAATTGATAGACAAATATATTTCAAATGAATATATTTCGTTTGGCTTTAATGATTGAGAAATATATTGATATGGATATATTTCATTTGATGTTTAATTATAGAAAAATATATTAGAGATGAATATATTTCATTTGATTTTAATGATTGAGAAATATATTGAGATGGATATATTTCATTTGATGTTTAATGATAGAGAAATATATTAGAAATACATATATTTCATTTGGCTTTAATTCCTAAGAAATATATTTAAGATGGATATATTCCATTTGATGTTTAATTATAGAGAAATATATATTAGAAATGAATATATTTCATTTCACTTTAACGATTGAGAAACATATTAGAGATGAATATATTTCATTTGGTTTTAATGATAGAAAAATATATTAGAGATGTATATATTTCATTTGGTTTTAATGATAGAGAAATATATTAGTGATGAATATATTTCATTTGGTTTTAATGATAGAGAAATATATTAGAGATGAATATATTTCATTTGGTTTTAATGATAGAGAAATATATTAGAGATGAATATATTTCATTTGGATTTAATGATAGAGAATAGTAATTGATATATCTCACTTGAAAATTAAGAATGTAGAAATGTGATTGATGGATAATTATATTTCATTTGATTTGAATAAGGTTGAAATATAGTAGCGGATATTATGTTTCATTTTAGGGGAATGAACTTGGAAAATATGTGTAGATAATTGTTGTCATTTGGTTATTTGAGTGGAGAAATATTTCAATAGACAAGTATGTTTCATTTTAGGAAGGAGCTAGCGCCCTAATTGTATCATAGAATGTAAGATGCTTTGAGTAGTTATGTAGAAAGTTCCTCATCTACTTGGAAGCATGCCTTGGTATTCATTGAGAGTATTATGGGGTGCTCTCTATGGAGTCGATATGCATACTCTTCCATTGATGGGAGGACACATTAGACTCTTGGAAGAAATATATTCCTTGAGTTTGGATTAAAATATAGAGGTTATCTTAGGTATGAATGTGCAGTTCATCTGAGGGAGTTTAAGGGGGTTACCTCATTATTTTGTAATATGAATTAAAGAAACTATTCATGTATTTGGGTACATAAGAATCATGGGATTCTTATGTATTTATTTTGATGATGATGTTTTGGAAAAATAAGAATGAATGTGGAATTCATTCAAGGGAATTATGGGGTTCCCTCATTGATATGTAATATGAATTAAGAGAACTATTCATGTATTGGATACATAAGAACTATGGGATTATTATATATTTATGTTGATATTGATGCATCATGAGCAAGTATGAGATTCCTTTGTATATATTATGGAAAACATCTAAGCTTATGAAATGAAAAAGAATATATCTTAAGTTTGGGTTTTTCCTGCAAGGGTTTCCCAGGATAAAATATGTGTCATATGTTAGGTATTGCCATCTTATGATATTTTATTTATTTCTTCTAATTGGGTTTATTATGGTTATGTTGTTCTTCAATAAAAGGAGGAGTTCATGGCATTTCATAGACCATAGATATGAGTTTATTAATAATTACATGAGATTAGCATGTAGTGTCATTCATGGTATTTGTAATGGTTAAACTAGAAGTGACCTAGTTATGGTGGTTAAGCAATGCACACTCCTTGTATCATTGAATAGTACTTACTACGATGAAGCGTAGATGAGTAAAGAATGACAATTGTTAATGTTTAAGCTTATGGATTAGAAGCATAGAGAGAGTGAGAGAGTAGACTAAAGGATTATGGATAACCTAATTGCAATATGCTTAATGCACCTACATAGATATAAATATGATAATTTAGCTCATCATGGAGATGAGATAGATAACTTATTTGCATTACGCTTAGCGCATCTACATAGAAGAACTTATGTATGGTGAAGGGATTGGCATACCCATTTTGATGAATTTAAATGGGATAATTTGGCTCATCGTAAAGATGAGATAGTCAACTTAATCATGAGGCTTGACATCAATAGAAACATACATAGAATAACTTATGCAAGGTGGGGATATGTAGATCCCTAATGAATGTATAAAAAGAAAAAATATCTCTCTCTCGAGTGGGTTGGATTTTTGGGTTGTTACATAAATACCATAACATACATGAGGCTTCCAACCACACTAAAATAGGGTACATTACTCATGTCCTCCATATGTATAGGTGTAGAAGGACACTGCTCAACTAAAAATTTTATCCCCACATAATTATGACCACTCACTAGTTTGCAATTGTTCATGTTGAAGTGCTACAAAATGTAGTCAACATACTTTCTCTAACTTAACTAAAGTTTTATTTTGGGTCTATCTCTTCTAATATCCATCCCTAAGATAAATTTAGTAAATTCTAAATTCTTTACTTAAAATTGTACTGAAAGCTAAGATTTCAAGACCTTAATCATATCCTCACTATTAACAATTAGTAGCATATCATCCACATATAAAGTGATAAAAATAAAATGACTACTATATTTCTTATACTAAACACAACAATCTATTTTTGATCTAAAAAATCCCAACCTCAAATTAAAATAATCAAATTTCTTGTACCATAATCTAGGAAACTATTTGAGAGCATAAAGATATTTATTTAACTTGCAAACTAAGTTTTTCTTACCTTTACCACATAGAGCTATGACTACTTCATGTAGATCTCTTGCTCCAAGTCCCCATGCAAGAAAGTTGCCTTCACATCAATTTTCTCAACCTCAAGATCAAATGCAATAATAATAAATAAAAAGAATTTAGTATATGTGATTTTTGCAATTGGAGAAAATATCTCACCAAAATATATTCTCTCCAATTGGAAATATCACTTAGAAACTAGCCTTTCTTTGTACTTTTCTACCTTGCCCTTAGAATTAAATTTCTTCTTGAAAACCCATTTGTATCCAGTAGGTTTCTTCACCTTAGGCAATTGAATTAGGTCCCATGTGCCATTCTTCTTTAGAGCTTACATCTCCTCATCCATGGCCATCATCTAGAACTAGCTATCATTAATATCCATTAACTCATTCGCATTTCTAGGATCATCAACAATAGTAGATAAAGCTATACCTTTTTGGTTGTCTTTGTTGATGAGTGGATGTCCTCATCCAAAGAGATGAAGGTTATTCCTCATTTGAATTATTTACACTTTTTAGAACTTGCTCCTCATTTGGTCCATCATGAAATTCTAGTTCAACCTTAGGTGCAACCTTCTTGGACTTTGGATCAAGTTGCACTATTGATTTTGCATTATCATTTGGTTGACCAAATTTAGAAGAAGACTTGATCTCTCCAAAAATTACTTTGCGACTGTATACCACCTCTTTTGTCACTAGATTCTAAAGCATGTATCCTTTTACACCACCACCATATCCAATAAAGATGTATTTTTTTTGCTTTGAAATCAAACTTAGATCTCTTCTCCTTAGGCACATACACATATGCCTTGCAACAAAAAACTATGATATTCTATAGTGAGGATTTCTTACCTATACAAATCTCATGTGGGGTTCTATCAATAGGAACTGAAGGAGATATATTAATTAGATAATAAGTAATACTAACCACTTCTACTTAGAATTTATAATCCCAACCAGTTCCACTCACATACTCCTATCCCTCTTCATAAATGTCTTGTCCATATTTTCTACAACTACATTTTGTTAAGGGGCGTATGAAATTATCTTATGCCACGCAATGCCATTATCCTATAAAATATATCAACCTTTGAAAAATAGAATTACCCTCCATTATTTATTCCCAAAACCTTGATTTTATTTTTTGTCTAGTTCTCAATAAGATCCTTAATGTCACAACCCAAAAAATTCTATCTAACAGTGAGTGTTTTTTTCTCCATTTGACTAGAGTTGATCTTAATATTTTTTCAAGGTATGAACCCAAGTTTAACTGCATACTTTTAGGAATTCTTGGTTATTGTGTAAGATCATCCTATGTTGATTTTCCACTTGGACTCTTTGAGGCACACCCATCCCTACATATTACATACACGTATCTATGCAAGCGTACTAGGTGTATATATTCAAATTTCAAGCTATATTTCTCATTAACCCCCAATGAGCTAGCTTTTCCTCTTTCATCCTATCAAAATATGCATGGTATACATCACACACTACATAATTCCATCTATGTATGTGTTGTAAGTGTATAGGAATTCAATTATACTTCTCATAAATGTGATGAGCTAGCCATCCCATCCATAGGTATCTTTCCAAGTCTTATTTCATGGATTCAATATTTTAGGTCCCTTTTCACTCTAATGAGATTTCATATAGTCAAGGTTATTCACATTTGAAATTTCTTATGAATTCCTTAATCAAACTATACATTAAAACCAATAGGTATTACTACATTATCAGCTTATTATTTTATATATATATTTTCTAATTTTACATGGTGGAATGGTATCCGCCATGAATCTGGGTAGGTTGTCCAACTTTTATGGCCATCACATTGTTCTACGCTGTCCACGCTAAAAACTACCACATAGATATCCATGTAGTCTGCCCCTATAACCACCATTCCATAATCATTTTAAAATTTTTATGCTACTGAAAGCACCTGGAAAGGGACAAGCATACTTTTATATCTTATAGATATTACTCTTTATTATTTATTGGATCATCTATTAGCTACACCTATCAAGTTCCTTTATGATGCATTTGAGTAATATTTTATCTCAATTCATTTCATTTCCAAAGTACACATTATCATGCATGTTTTAAACTATTCCATGGAGTCATTGATAAGCAATTATTGGTTTTCCAAAGAATATATGTTTTCATCATATCCATATAAATGAGAAGTATAAAATACTCTTACATATTCAATCTTAAATTCTTTATAAATAACAATACATCTAATCCACATGTAATAATAAGATTTAACTCACAATATTTATGAAAGCCCCGTAGATTTCATAGCAATATTTACAGCAAGAAAAATAAGCGATGGCGCCAAAATAATTGATCATTTACTTAAATATTCATAGCATTTTCCATTAGCAATATAAGCAAAATACACATTAAATAAGAGTCTCTACAATAAGTCTCAAAATATCACATTTTCCCTAGGAAAAACCCCTAAGGAAAAACCTAGCCTCAAAATTGTAATCTTTATTAAATTCATAAACCAAATGGTCCTTACATTGGATAAAAATAATCTATATTGGTTCCATTTCCAAAAAAGGAGTTCTAGAATCTTAATAATTTATAGTATGAATTACTCCATCAATTTATATGTACAACTGGTTCATATCATATTTCAAAGGTAAATCTTTTGTCTTTCCAAACCACTTAGAATAATCATAATGACCTGAGGGCTTTCATCATTTTACTATTTACTAAACCAAGTCCCTTCCTTTATGGAAAACTCAGACCATAATAACCAATATTCCACTTCTCTAAATTTTACAAAATTAAAACATTTTTTAACATGCTAAATCCTCTTATTTTATTATCTCATCTAAAGAAACACATAATTCCATTTGGCAAAACATTGCCCCCACACTTCTTAGTTAAAGGATGTAAACAACCTTTCTTCTACAAAAAGGCAACATAATAACTATGAGCTGCTAATCTAACGTAGCACAAACTTAAAAAATTACCACCTTAATTCTACTATATTCCCATAATTCTAGAATTCATATATTTGACTATACTTGACGTTCACTTATGAATATAGAATTGGCTAAACCCTCTTATGTGAGTTTCCTTATGTACCCAACTACAATTGATAGCATAATTTACAAGGTTTAGTCATGAGGAGTCCTTAATGAGCACAATACAACATTACTCTTTTCTATCAACCTTATACATCATTATAGAAAAACTAGAGAGCTCTCTAAGAAATGAATTCATCCAATCCTAGACATGCTTATCGTAATTAAGCTTTTATTCTTTGTAAAATTTTCAGCTTAACTAAAATTTCAATAATTTCAAGTATTCTTATGCTGGTATAATATGTACCCAAAAAGGGTTTTCTCTATCTTCTACTCTACCTAGAAGACTTATTAATATGTACTATTCATCGTAAGTGAACTCTCTTTACTATGATCAAGAGAAACTTTTTACAACAATTATAGTTATCATTAACTCACCGAAAGTTGATGCATTCACATGATACCTCACCCCATTCACGCCCATACCTTACCAGGTTTGATAAAATCCACATCATCATTATGAGAACTTATCATTGTGAATTTGTAAGGTAACAATTTACCTTTAATAAGTATCTAGAACTAGGTTTAGGTTTATGGTTTTTACTTAAATAAATTATGACATCTACTTTCCAAATCCATATTATAGAACTTAACTAGTCCAACCAAGCTATGGAGTATCGTTAGAGGGGATATAAGCCAACAAAAACTACTGAAGCTAAACCAAAATAACCACAATAATATCAAGACACAGTTGTCTCCTTCAAACATTGAATATATTACAAAGGAATGTTGATATGAATATAAACCCAACCAATGCTAGGACCTCGATCTTATGAGACTCAATGACACCTACCCAACAAATACCTCTATGATTTATATGCACCACACATTCTCCACTCTGCAATTCATTCTATTATGACTTAAATTCTATCAAATGTGCATAAACAACAATACAAGCCCACAAAAAGATAGATGACCATTCTTCAATATGTTTCTTGCCTATCACAAATTCATAGACTCATTTCAAGATTAAAATAATGTCTCGCTACATCCTATCATATGAAAATTAAAGGTTTATCTCCTAAAATAGTATTCGACCCACAATCTCATATCCGGTGTTAAGATTTGAGCAAATCGACCGTTTAAACAACATTTCAAAGGCAACTTCCAAGGAAATGCTTGTTATTTTGAGTATACCTGAGAAAAAATAAATGACCAACAAGTTTTCATAGATGAAACAATATGTCTCCTTTATTTGCTATTCCCTTCTTCATTCTCATTCTACTATTCTATTTTCCACTCTTAGGGTTTCATCTATATCCTCTAGGCAAATTTTTGTGGATCAAGCATTATCCACCTTTTTTCCATAATGTATGTTCTTATCCAAAATTTAAGATATGATGGGTAGTTTCGTCTTATCAGCATCAATGCATATTTTATTTCAATCACACCAAGGTTACAAATTGACACCACAACTAGGAATAATATTTTTTGCTAGAGATTTATTTTCCATTACATAAATTAACAAAAATATTACCATGATAAAAAACAATATTACAAAAATCAAGCACTGAGTCCTAAAATCCTTGCATTATAATCATTTCCCTTTCCTTTTTAAAGGAAAGAGATATTTGGTTTACCATGATATACAAATAAAAGCAAAATTCTTTAATAAAACAACTTTCCAAATCATAATTAGATTCAAGGAAATAAATATTCTTTTATTTTGATGCTCATAGAAATACCAATTAGAGATAAAACCTTCATATATTTTAAAGCGTAGGAAATAAAACAACGTAATTTTAACAACTTTTGTTCTGAATAATATACTTTAAACTAAGCCAAATTTCCTCTAAAAATAGGTTATCAAGTAGCAAAAAAAATTCATCACATTATTTCCATTTATTTTGACATCTCGTTCTTGGTAGATAATTATTTCTTCCACCCACGAGAAGGCTTGTTCCTGCCAGGGTACAAATCTATTAATAGCACCAAAATATTTTGTTATATATAGATATATATTTATAAAACTAAGCATGCAATAAACAACCATTCCATAGATTTGATACATCATAACTCCATAAGATATTTATCTTGCATAAATTAACCATGAAATAGTCAATTTTTCCTTTAACAAGATATCATAGCAAAACATAAATCTATCCAATGAAATGTCTGCCAAGGGAGGTTCATGAAACTTAAAATATTTGAACTAACTAAGGACCTCAATTTTGTTCTTGATAAAATAGACCCATGTCATCATTGAAAGTAACATAATACAAAGAGTGAAGGTACAAAAACTAGACCAAATATATCACTATGAATGAAATCCAAAATCCCTAAAGATCTAGAAGAGTTTGGGTAAAATTTAACACAAATATTCTTTCCTTTTATACAATGTTCACAAAATTCAAAATCCAAATAATAATTAACTAACCCCTCAATCATATTTTTGCATTTCAAAGATCTAAGATCTTTCTCACCAATGTGGCCCATTTTCTCATGCCACAACAAAGTATTTTAAGCAAAAAAATTTAGGTTCTTATAGAATGCTTCATTGGTTTAACCCTTAGAAACACTTTGTATCCAACTATGTACTCTATTAGAGTCCTCTTTAGATCAACATAACTTTTCTACCTATCAGTAACTTCTTTAAGCCTTGGCCTGATTAGCTTTAACTAATATTCCATATCTCCGACCATATCTAGCTCAATTACAACTTGATCTTCTAGTTTTTACCAATAAAATGGCGTTCTAAACTTTTATTCATAGAAGGCATCAAAAGGAACCATTCCTAGAGAGGATTGATAGCCAGTATTGTAAGTGAATTCCACAAGGTGTAGGTAGTCTTCACAATGAGACTTGTGTGTAGGTCCCGTAGGATAGATCACAAAATAATCATGAAATTAATTAACCAATGCTATAGTTTAGTCTATGCTTAAATAATAGACTAACTAACAATTTGTAGAATATAGCGCTAACTACCCTCTAACAATAGAATAGGGAGGGAGTTGCATGATGCTAACCACTAACCTAGGTAGAGATTTCTAACCATAACACTAACCTAAATATCTAACATAGGATATTTAGGTACTTACCTAGTTTAACCATGAGGAAAATATCTCATGGTAATTACATAATTACATAGAAAAGTAAATGTAATAACCCCATGTAGTGTAATGCAATACACTACCTTATTTTACCCTAACATCCCCCATTTATTACATTACTTTGATATACAAAGTTTGCTCCGAAACAGTTGAAATTTGACACGTCCAAGTGCCTTTGTAAAAATATCTACAACTTGTTTATCGGTGGGAATGTTTTGGAGCTTGATTCTGTGCTTAGGAACTTCATCATGAGTGAAACGACAATCTATATCAATATGCTTAGTTCGTTCATGATGCACTGGATTCTTGACCAAGTTCAAAACACCTGAGTTGTCACAAAACATGTGAATGGGAAGTTTCTTTGGTAGGCCCATGGTAGCCAAGATGTGACTTAGCCATTTTGCTTCACACACAACTCCACATGTAGCATGATATTCTGCCTCAGTTGAAGATAAAGCAACCACCTGTTGCTTTTTACTATGCCATGAGACAGGACCAGATCCAATATGAAAAACATAGCATGATGTTGATTTTCTATCATCTATGGATCCAACATAATCAGAGTCAGTGTAAATCTGTAAGAAGAATGAGTTATTCTTCTTATACTCTAGAACATAATCGTTACTACCCTGAATGTAGTGTAGGACTCTCTTAGTTGCTTTCCAATGGGAGACCTTTGGCTCTTGCATGAACCGTGAAAGATAGTTTACAACATAAGTAATATCTGGTCTAGTATTATTCATATATATGAGGCTTCCAATCATCTATCTATAAAGTGTTCCATATACCTGTGGTGAGTCTTCATATCATGATAACTGTAGCCCTAATTCCATCGATGTTTCTTTGGGTTTACAATCAATCATATGATATTTTTCTACTAAAGTCTTGGCATACTTTGTCTGAGTCACCCTAAGATGATTCTATTTATGTTCTATCTCAAGGCTAAGATAGTAGTGGAGAATTCCTAGATCTGTCATATCAAATGACTCTTTCAAGTCATCTTTCATGGTGTTAATCAAGTTATCTGAATTGCCAGTGATGATCAGATCATCTGAATATAACACAAGAATCACTATTTCAGAACCTGTGTTCTTGATATAGATATTTGCATCAGATGGAATTCTCTTAAATCCATGTTGCAATTAGGTGACTATCCATTTTTATGTACCATGCTCTTGGGGCTTGTTTTAGCCCGTATAATGATTTGACCAATTTGCAAACATGTTGCTCATGGCCTACCTCTGCAAATCCAGGAGGTTGAGTCATGTACACTTCTTTTAAGTCACCATTAAGAAAGGCGCTCTTTACATCCATCTGATGTAATTTCCATTCGAACTGTACTGCCATAGCATAAAGTACTTGAATGGTGTTCATCCTTGTTGTAGGAGCAAAGGTTTCCTCATTGTCAAGTCCTTCCTTTTGAGCATAGCCCTTTGCCACAAGATGAGATTTATGCTTATCTATTGTGCCATTTGCCTTATATTTTACTTTGTAAACCCATTTGCAGCCTATGGGTTTCTTTCCTTTAGGCAAATCCACTAGCTTCCATGTTTTATTCTTTATGAGGAAGTTATATTCTGCATTCATAGCTACCTTCCATTGAGGTAGTCTAAGTGCTTCATCAACTGTAGAAGGTTCATTCTCATCACATGCTGATAAGTAAACCCTCTCCTCATCTATTTCCATATCATCTTCCCTTGGTAACTCTCTATCAATAGAAAGATCTTTAAAATATGCACAAAGATCATCAACTGAAGTGGATGCTTCATTCTTTCCTTTCTGTGACATGCTTCTTGTATTTGGATGATTGAGAGTAAGATCATGTGGGGAAGTGAGTTTAGAGTCTTTCACTGTGCTTGTATACCATTTGGGTGGCTTTTTCTATTGTGAAGAAGGAAGTTGATGTTCCTCCTCATCATCTAGGTATATTGATGTAGTGTTGGATGTGAAGCTTCATGAAACAATACATCTCTACTTACATGTATCTTCTTGGTAAATGGGTCTATCAACCGATAGCATTTTGAAAATTCATCATATCCAAGAAATATACAAGGTAGGGACTTCTCATCTAATTTCTTTCTTTTCTCCTTAGGTATATGCATAAATGCCTTACACCCAAATACCCTTAGATGAGTTATGGAGGGTTTCCTACCACTCCATGATTCCTAAGGAGTCATACCTTCAAGAGCCCTTGTGGGAGCCCTATTCAAAAAATATACTATAGTTTGAACAGCTTCAGCCTAGTAAGTTTGCTCAAGGTTGGCCCCCTTAAGCATACAACGAACCATTTCCATTATGGACTGATTTCTTCTCTCAACAACCCCATTGGATTGAGGAGTATAGGTTGTTTTTAACTGTCTCTTTATCCCATGTGTCTGTAAAAATGAGGAAAATTCTTTTGATGTGTATTCCCCCCCTCTATCTGAACGAAGGGTCTTAATAAACCATCCTGATTCCTTCTCAACAAGATTTATGAATTGTTGAAAATAGGAAAATGCTTCAGACTTCAACTGCAAGAAGAAGACCCACATTTTTCATGAGTGATCATCAACAAACAATTGAAAATATTGTTTTCCTCCATAACTTGTAGACATGGGACCACACAAATATGTGTGAACCAACTCCAAAGGTAACTTAGCTCGAAAAGAACTAGGTTGAAAAGGTACTCTATGTTGCTTTCCTAACAAGCAATCAGAGCACACTAGCAAAGTAGATGAAAGAGTAGGTAGTCCTTTCACCATTTTATATTTACTCAACTCTAGTAAATATCTTGAACTCAAATGCCCAAATCTATTATGCCAAAGAGAAGTGGCCTCTTTTGTGGTTACTGCCATTGCAGTATGAGTAGAGGTAATTACATCTAAGACAAAAAAACCATGTTTGTATGAACCTGTTGCTATCTGTTTTCCCTTCTTAGTGATAAAGCAACATTCTTGTCTTTGTCCACTGTGAAATTGACATTCATGTTATTGTCCATGATTTGTGGAACTTACAAGAGATTATTTTTCAATCCTGGTACATAAAGAACTTTTTGAATATTACATTCTCCATTTGGAAGGGAGACAGAAACACTTCCTTCTCCCTGAACTTGATAGGTTTGATCATCAGCAATGGTGACCGGTCTACCTTCTCGAGCCTCAAATGTTGCAAACCAAGATTTATCGCCATTCATATGTTTACTAGCACCTGAGTCGATGTACCATAGAGAGTCCTTGTGGGAGGAATCTGTATGTGTCATGAGCACTTTGTGTGCTCTCTTAGAATCTAAACTAGAATATTCAGCTGCAATATGTCCCTTTTGTTTTTTGTTCTTGTTGTTAGGTTTGCCTTGGCCCTTTTTGTTTCCTTTTTCATTGGGCGATTTGTTCTTAAACAAACATCTTTTGGTTTCATGAGTGTCTTTGTCACAAATCTTACAATAGTGCTTCTTCTTCGGAATCTCTTTGGCTTTACCCTTTTCTTGATTAGAATAAGAACCTTTCTGTTGATTCCACTTTTTCTTACCACCTTGTATTTTTGAGAAAAGAGCATTATTGGATGACTCCTCTCTTTGGAGTTGATTAGCTTATTCTGTTTGAAGCATGTTTACCAACCCAACAAAAGTTACTGTCCTACCAGAAACTTGTAGTGAAGTGATCAACATTCGGTAGGAGTCAGGAAGAGCTCTCAAAATGATAGAGTTAAGACTTGGTCTTCCACTTTCTCTCCTAAGGATTGTAGTTTTGTTTTCAATTATGCGACTCTACAGAGGAATAGCTCTATTGTTTCTCCTAATTTCATATGTAGAGTATGAAGCTATGTTTGAAGGTTAAGAATCATTGATTGATTCTTTCCCTCATAGATGGTATTTAAGGCATCCCATGTTGCCTTACCAGTCGTAGCTTCACTGATATGAGGTTGGATATCATCAGTAATAGCAAGCAAGATCATTAAGGATAGTCTTTTATCCTTTTTATCAAAGTATTTTTTATCTCCTCCAAGTGATTGAGGTCTAGTGACACTTCCATCCACTATTGACCACAAATCCTCTATAGTTAATATAGCTTTCATCTTAGTCTTCCAATCTGAAAAATTTGAACCTTTGAGCAGTTGGCTCTTAGTGAGATACTTGTGTATCATGGCCATGGTTGAGGTTTCAAATTTAATAGGACTAAGATGGTTGTATCTTGCACTATACCCTCAAAAGAGTATATGGAATTTGTTTTCAATTTTACAAAGGGATGAAAATTTGGAGGAATTTAAGCCAAACAAAATAGATCAAATGAAAAAGGGGTAGGTTTTGTGAAAAAACTTTTGATTTTTCCCTCTAGGATATTTAATGGTACCTGCCTTAACACCCTTCAAGAAGGATGAAAAATTTGAGGATATTAAGCCAAAAAAAGAGAGTGAATCAAGGTGATTTGGATTTTTGACCTTAGATGGGGAGTAAAAAAAAATGACTTGTTTTAACCTATGCAAAGTTTAGCATGGTTTTTGAGTGAAGTTTGGGGTTTGTGAAATGCTTCTTTTAATGTTGTATTTGAATGTTTAATTGCACACAAAAACAAGAGTGTCAGTGCAATAATCAAAACATGTGAGAAACCCAAATTTGTATCACTCTAGGTGTAGGATGCAACCAAAAATGCACCTAGTACAAGCTTTTTGTTTTTTTAAGAGAAGGTGTCGAGCACAATCGAGAGTGCACCTTTCTTATTCTAAAATATCCCCCCTTTTTCGTTACAATTTTGCAAACTATAGAGTAAAAAAAAATTGAATTCTATCCCCCTTAATTTTTACAAAATGTAGAATTTAGAGCACTCCTTTCAAGACAAGTCGACACACGACCCATGTTTGAAATGCTTCCGGAACTAGTCGAAACATGACTTAGTTTTGATGGGCCCAAGGTTACAAGGTCTTCTCAAATTTGCAAAATAGATGTGCAATTTTATGTATTATATCTCCTTGGAGAAAACAAATGCACTCTTTGAACTTTGCTTCTTACAAATATTTCAGTCTCCTTGTTGACTAATTTGCAAAAGAAATCAAGTGTGATCCTTTCTTGTATGCTAAATTAACAAGGTTTGAGAAGATTTTTCTAATTTGCAACAAAAAATGTGCTCTTGCTATATCTCATATCTCCGTTTTGTGAGAAAACACAAGCACCTTCGAAGGTGAAATTTTCAAAAATAACTTATATCTTTAATTTTAATTGGCAAAATTTAAAGAAAGTTTTAATTAAATCATTTTAATTAACAATAAAAAACTAAAATAAATGTTTTAAATAAATCAATTTAAATGGTTAAATAGAAATTGATTTACAAAACATTCTTTAAATTTAAATTATTAAAAAATAATAATAAAACAAAAAACTTTAATTAAATATGCAAAATAAAATTAAAAAATGTACCTGGGCTTTGGATGAGGCAAAAAAAATACCTTTTATACCCGGTGGGAGTCGAACCCTGGACTCCCCACCTAGGGCCTTAGCTCGACCCGATCAACCGATCGGGCTAGAGAGCCCGATGGGAAGAAAGGCACAACATGTGCCTTTTAAAGCCGTCTTGAGGCTTTATTAGAAGGAAAAACCTTCAAGACTTTTAGTCCCACATTGCCTGTGCGGCAATGTATTTGCTCTTTAAAAGAGCAAAAGCACATATAGCGCTATGACTACCTTCGAGAAGTCAGTCCATCGCATGACTGGTTTTGTTGCCAGTCACGTGGACCGTTAGAGTCACGACACGTGGCTTATCGCCACTTGTCGTTAGTGTCAGGTCCAGTGACACGTGGCTATTCCACCACGTGTCTTATCCGTCTGCGTTTGGTCATCATCGAGTGGCTATCCACCATATTTTTGGTCTCGATCTAGTCTAGTTAGCACCTTGGGGTGCATTCCAGGGTCAGTCCACATGTTCGTCTAGTCAGCACCTCAGGGTGCATGCCAGAGTCAGTCCACATGTTCATTGGGGTGCATGCAGGTTGGGCACAAGAATGTGCCACATGTCGATTAGGGATTGGAGGGCCACCTACCCTCTCATATCTTGAGGTAAGGTCTAGTTTCCATGGGGAGGTGAGGGCACTACTTCCCTCACTGCTCTCTCGTGAATGGGCCACATGTCCTGCTTGGCCTTCGTGGCACTGCGGGCCCTGGGCCGATGCGAGAGCCGAGGATTAGATGCCTCAGAATGTCGACCATGTTTGGTCTAGGTGAGCACGGTCCCTGGTCGACATAAAATGCATAGGCCAGGTCTGTAGGACAATGTGGCCTATCGAGGAGCACTACGGTTGCTCCGTTGGAGAGATTTTGTGTCGAGTGCCACGACTGCTCTGTGAGGGACTCCCTACGTCGAGCACCTCAGCTGCTCCATGGGAGAGATTCCAGACCATGTGGAATGAGCATAGCTTGTATTCTCCTCCTTGCGAGTGATACCAATGTAGGTCCCATAGGATAGATCACAAAATAATCATGAAATTAATTAACCAATGCTATAGTTTAGTCTATGCTTAAATAATAGACTAACTAACAATTTATAGAATATAGCACTAACTACCCTCCAACAATAGAATAGGCAGGGAGTTGCATGATGCTAACCACTAACCTAGGTAGAGAGTTCTAACCATAACACTAACCTAAATATCTAACATAGGATATTTAGGTACTTACCTAGTTTAACCATTAGGAAAATATCTCATCGTAATTACATAATTACATAGAAAAGTAAATGTAATAACCCCATGTAGTGTAATGCAATACACTACCTTATTTTACCCTAACATTGTGATCCATGCAGTACATTTGAAGCATATCTTCTAGTACTTGATGTAGACACAAAAACCTAGGCATCCATAATATCACATTTGGCACCCCACATCAAAGTCTTGCACAATAAAGTTATATGCATAAGTTTATAGTTAGGTATATAAAGTCCTACACATTATCCCATTTTATAGATTTATTAAATCTAGAAAATCAATCTAGGATACCCTACCTACCCATTGGACATGTGTCCTGGCCACCTCACCAGCGTCCCTTGCCACATCTCACACACATTTGTCCCCTTTGTCCCTTCACATGGTTCAACCCTTACACCTCACTCCAATTGCATCCACATCACCCTAGTTAAGTGAGATACCCTAGGTGACTCACTCTAACTACCCCCTCCATTTGGTATCCCTATATTACCACTTGGTAATCTTGGACCTCCTATTTTCCTCCAAAATCCTAAGGATCTTATAAACTCACCTTTACCCCATAAACCAAAGTAGAGTGAGTGCACATACCATTAGGATGCTAAAATAGTACCAAGAGCTCATGCACATTCTAAGGAGAAGAGAGATTTGAAACCTAAAGATCGATTTCTGAATCATTCTATCACTCAATCTCAATTGCCCATCCATGGTTACATAGTCAAAACTACCCTTGCATGGTTCCTCTACCATCGATGCAATATTTACCAGTATTGATTTCATGTCCACAGTTTCTCATAGTCAAAATAACATAATCAAATCTAATCAGTAAGTTTCATTTTGCAGCAAGGCATCTAGCTTTTATGTTATTTTTTTTTGCACTATTATTTCATTTGAGGGTTTTGTATTTGCATGATTTCCATATTTGTATATAGGCGCTACTAAAATCCTATATATATTTTCATGTGTGTAGGAAGTAGGTATCTTGGAGAGTTGTTGAAGTTTTTGTGGTCCCTATATTGGATACCAGAAGCCCACTCACCCCTTTGAAGCTATAGCAGAAGAGTGAAGGACACTAGTTGTTTATTTTGAGAGCCCATCATTTGTCACTTGGACACTTGTAACTGTATCACACATTGTAACATTACATCCAATACACTTGGGGTAATTCAGAAAGCATTGTAATATCAGGAGATTCAGACTTCCCTATTAATACAAAAACATATATTATTTTTATATTGCAAGTGTTCATTTGTCTATTTGTTTGGTGTTAGTTAATTTGCTACACTTGGTTTACCCATTCAGTTTGACCATTTATCTCAATGTGGTATGCCGAACTCATATTTAGTTTCGTACCCACTACATGATGTAGGGATTTATAAACATCAGAAGTAAACTTGGAATTCCTATTTGAAATGATCGCCTCAAGAAATCCATGCAATCATAATACCTCTTTGGTGAATATGTTATGCACCACTTGAGCATCATATTTGATGTTCCTAGGTATGAAATGAGTAACCTTAGCCAATATGTCGACTAATACAAGGATTGCATCATGTTGAAACCTGGTCTTGGGTAAATCTACTATAAATCCATAGATATGAGCTTCCATTTGTACGTAGGTATATCATGTGGGTATAGTTATCATGCAAGAAGCTTACATTCTACCTTAACTTTATGATATTCAAGGTATCCAAAGATAAAATTGGTGATATCCTTCTTCATTCCTACCTAGAAGAAGGTTATATTCATGTTTTTCCTCAATTTAACTCCTCTAGGGTGATCAGAATAAGAAAACATATGGGTTTCTTACATTATTAGCTTTCTCAAATCACCCATTTTTTGTATAATGATCCTACCTTTGTAACACAAAAGGTCATCTATTATGCCAAATTCCCTATTACCTTCAAGGTCTCTATTCATTCTAGCTCGAATATCTTGGAATACTCATCCCGAGATTGCTCCTATCTCACTTGATCCATTAGATTCATGTGACTTATAGTTATGGTTACTATGTGTTTCGTTTTATTCAAAGCATCATTCACCTTATTCTCTTTTCCTTTTATGTACTCAATTTCAATGGCATACTCAGTGAGGAACTCGACCCATATTCTTTGTCTCACATTGAGTATAGGTTGGGTAAATATATACATTAGACTTTGATGGTCAGTATTTAATTCAAAGGTCCTTCCCACCAAGTAGTGGTGCTAGGCCTTCAGAGCATGCACCACTATTGCTAGCACTAAATCATGTGTAGCATAATTAGCTTTATATATTTCGAGATTCCTTGAAGTATATGCTAGTACTGACTCCTATTGAGAGAGTACTCCTCCTAACCCTTCCAATGATGCATGCATGCATATTGAAAAGTCCCCTTGAGGGTCAAGAATATTTAGTATCGGTGCAATAGTGAGCTTGTATTTTAGCAATGCAAAAGCAACTTCACACTTCTTTGACCAATTGAATTTCTTTCCCTTTTTCTAAATGTTAGTTATGGTTGCAACAATATTGGAGTAATACTTTATGTAATGTATATAGTAATGTGTTAACCCCATGAAGCTTCACACTTCAGTCACATTAGTAGGGGGTGGCCAATTTAAGATGACCTCTATTTTCTCTAGATCCATAGTAATTCCTTCTATTGATATGATATGTCCAAGATAACGTACCTCTAAAACTTAGAAATTACCTTTAGCTAGATTTCCATAGAGTTGGTTTTTCCTTAAAAACTCTAATACAATCTTGAGATGTTTATCATGCTCTTATTTTTTCTGAGAGTAACTTAGGATATCATCTAGAAATACAAGGACAAACTGGCATATCTCAATTGATTGAAAAATATTTGATTCTAGGTAGGGGGTATCAGTTCTTGATTGTAGCATTATTTAGCATCATATAGTCAATACACAGTTTTAAAGAACCATATTTCTTTTTCATAAATAAAACTGGTGCACCCCAAGGTGACATACTTGGTTTTATCAATATTTTTTCTAACAACCCCTATAATTATACTTTTGACTCCTGCATCTCGATAAAAGTAATCCTATATGGATATCTATGAATAGGTTCTGCTCTTATCATTATATCAATTGTGAAATAAAATTCTTGCACAAGAGGGATTCCAAGTAAATACTCTCAGAACACATCCTAAAATCTTGTTGGTGCTTTCCTAGCACCTCTCTCTTCTGATCATCTCCTAATTCATTAAGTTTTAAAACATACACTATCCCTTTGTTGAGTGGTAATTTTACGCAATTGCAAAAACACACTCATAGTTAGGATTTTGATTAGAAAACCCTCTCTTGAAAATAAATAAACATTTCTCTAAAGTTCCTTTACTTAATGTGTGCATGTATGCTTGTGATAATGTGTCAAGTGCTTGAATAACTTAGTAATTTGCAAGCAACTGTTAACAAGGGGCCCGTGTTGGTATTATTTTATTATGCTATGCCTTTGATTTTTCATGAAACTTAAAAGAAATAAAATGTGATTGGCCCTCATATGACCACGATGAACAAAATGAAATTCATTTTATCTTGGAGTGTTTTAGGTAGATTTTATCTTTCTTTATTAAGTAGATTTTAACAAATTTTATCCTTTTGTTGAACCTTACTTTGAGCATGAAAGAAAGATTAAAATCTATATCTAGAATGTGAATATGAAATGATGAGTGGGTTCATTTTATGTTGCTTTGAGCATGAAAAGAAAATATCTAGATGACTAACTTTAAAATGTAATAGCATTTGTATTTAATATAAATTAACCCCTTTTAATGAAATTACGGTTTTCATAAAGGGAGTTAATTTATCACTTTAAATAAAAATGTAAAGCATGAAATGTGACATCATATAAAGCTGGAAATTACAAAATTCCTCTTAAAATATGCAAACTTTAAATATTTTTGGAATTTTAAATTTACTTCAAATTAAAAATAAACTTGCTTTAAATGGAACTTTAAATCTTATTCTTGAACTCTTTGCAGTTATTTTTGGAATTTTAATTTTTTATATTTTTTATTTTATTTTATAAAAGTTAGAAAAAATAAAAGGATAGGATTAGAAAGATAAAAGAAAATGAAAATTAAAGAAATAAAACAAATGTTGCAATTTAGAGATTCCACAAAGACCTTACAACATTAGTATCCTATAAAACTAGTATTAATGTGATCCATATTCACGCAATCTGACATTTAATGTGATGCAATCTTATAAGGGAAAGGTGCAAAAATATTGAAAATGACATATAAGTTAACCATAATAATGCATAAAACTTACTGTGTTTTCAATATATTGCAAAAGTAATATTTTCAATACACTTTAACACTAAATACAGAGTACCCTGTTATAAAAATGGCATCCATGGTAAAAATCCAATCCAACATGGAAGGAGAGGCTCCAAGAAAAACCCAGTGCCAATGTTTTGTTTCACCTGCAGTCTTGCCTCCAAGTATACCACCTTTTTTCATGTGCATTCGATGAATATTTAAATATTTTCATAAACAAATCCCTTCCGCCTCTTCTTCTTGCTTCTATTTCAGTTTCTTTCCCACGTTGTCCATCTCTTTTCTTTTATTTTCATAACATCTTCTTTCCCCTCTATAAAATGTATTTGAGAATGTCTTTGTTTTCCACTTTTTGCAACAACACGCCCTAAGGTATGGCGTGTAACATTATCCATAGAGCCTACAATACCAACAAAAATCACACTGCTAGTGAGAATTTTTCAGGTCTGATCACAACATAGGTTCTCATAGCATCAAGATTTCCCTAATCCATAGCTGCTTCGTTTATAATCATCAGGGGCTACATGGCTGCATTTTTAAAATAATAGCTTGGAAAAAATTCCTATCCACCTATTAAAAAATTATTGATTATGTGGAAGGGTGAATGATTTTCATTTTTAAAAAATTTGAGTGTTGATTTCTTCCCGACTGGCCTGCACACCCTATAGGATCCTTGTGTGAAACAAAAATGTAAGAAAGCATTGGGAGTCTCACCTATACTTTGCAACCCTTCCCACCTAACACTTTCGATATACTACACTTGTTAAAAGTATTTTATAGGCCCTAACAGTGTATCATTACAAACTACGTTGTTGATTAAAATCCATGTCATCACTAATCTCTGTATATCCCATTATGGTGAAGGTGCATGTGTTCGATGCCCAGATTCACTCTCCAATCTACGTCTATATAGTCATCCCCGTAGACTCTCCCTATTCACTAGCATTATTATAGTCAAGTGACAATGAGTAGCATTATCTTCATGATGTTACCACCATATATACTATCATCCATCGCATTGGATCCCATCAAGATGTGTGTCATTATCATCATCATGGGTTAGGTCCTCAACTATCTTAGCCTACTTTTCAATATCGTACGCATTAAAACACCCCATTGGAATCCTTGCATATATTGAATAGATGGTAATCCTTGAAACATTAGCTTTATAGAGCCTGCATGGATGATGTAACCACCACGTCGGTAGTCATTCATCACCATGTTAGCTATTTGCACTCAATAGTCCTCCTTATATCATGATTTATATCTATATTAGGTTCATCACTACATAGGTTTGCATCTAGGCTGATTTTGAGCAACCACTATATCTACATGCAATAACATAAATAAATTCATTGTGTGATTTTTTTCCTACAGCGGCCTCCATGTCATAAATCTAAACCTGACATTGGATAACCTCGTGCTATCCAACTTAGCATGGAATGTCTCTTCACTGATACAAACAAAACCCTATGGGGTAGACTGACAAAGAATTTATCTAGAATAACCTCATGTGGTGTTTTGGGCATCAAAATGGAATGCATCCAACAAATAAATATTATCATATGATGTTCTGCATCAAACATAGGCAGTGTACAAGTCACTGATTATCTACATGATGGCTGGTCATTTCAATGATTATCGAAGGGTCAATCTCGATGCTATGGTTTATTGCCATCTTCATCACCCCACTCCACAACAAATGCAACTATTATTGTATGATATTTTTTTATTTGATCTAGTTAAATTGGATCACTTTGAGCTACCGATTACAGGTGTTGATTCAAACCTTGGCAACCTTCTATTTTCATTACCTGTCTAAGATATTTACACTGTAGTTCATGAGAATTTTGTGTTGTCTACTACACCATCCGCTTCTCATTGACTTGTCATCCAATATTTTCCTCCATGTCATAGTTCATCACATGATGTACCATGTTGGTATATGCCTTGAGCCATGTTTAATCTATCATGTCACTGATGTATGCTACATTGTCCATTTGGGTTGCGTCGCATGTATGTCTAGCTCATCACAATACTAGTAGTCCATTGTAGGTGATGTAACAATCCTTTGCACAGAGTACCGATATTGCAATGGGAGAGGGTCATATTGAAAACTGGGATGTCCAAATCATCTGGTTGGGTCCTATAGGTAACAATATAGTCCATATATCCATGTTGGGTGACACCGATTCCATATTGTCATCCACCGAAGAAAACAAAGTTTATCCCACATGCATGCAGGGATAATGCTATTTGATGAATGTCATTGAGTCTCATCATTTAATATCAAAGATATTATCAATTCGGGGTGGTGTCCAAGGCTGTCTACGATAGAAGGCTAGGGTAGAGTACAATTCAGGCATTCTAATTTCAAGTATTTATTGGGTGAGATAGATTTGTTTTAGCCTTTTGGTGTCATACTAAACCTAATATGCAGAATGGAAACTTGCAAAAACTAAAAACTAATTCTAAGTTGCAATAATTGAAATATAACTACAATTACAGGAATTGGAATTGCTAAATTGAAAGTCTAATTTACTTTTGCAGAATTTAAATGTTGCTAAAATGTAATCCTAAGTTACAATTGCAGAATTGAAACCTAGTTACTCTTGCATAATTGAAATGATGCTTGTAAATGAAAATTATGTTAAAAACACCTGCTAATGTCCTGCCACAAAATATCATCAAGCTTCTACTACAGGAATTGATAGCAAAATGAAATATGATAAAAATGGAAAGTTGCTAAAACAACAACAGCAAGGAAAACATTGAAAGCAAAAGAAAAATGCTTAATATAATTTGTCAGCTGACACACACACAAATGTTGTACACAAAAATAATATGAAACATAAAGAACATTATACAAACTTAAAACAAGAAAAGTAAACTTCACAGGTAATCTGTTAATTCTGCTGGAGCAAAATTACAGATTAAAACTTGCCATAAAAATCCTCCTAGATCTGAAAGTGGGCCCATACTTCCTGATATAGAAGGAGGTGAAAAGCACTCCTTAAGTAATTAAAACTCATAACAAAAAATGATAAAATAACTGCACTTTTATTGATGATAAAACATGTTGAAAACTGTTACAAAAAATTACTGTACAGGACTAATTACTGCTATTGAAAACTCTCCTCTATTATAATTCCTAACTTGATCAACCAAGGAGGGAGATGTGTTATTTATATAAAAATTACAACATATCCCATGCTCAAATCAGCCTATGTGCTACTTTACAATGATTTGCCAATAATTTTGGATCTAAAATAAATGTAAATCTGGATAGTTTGTGTTGTAGTAGTAGTCATTGGCCCTTAGAAAGCATATTTAGTGGTGGGATTATGTAGGAGAAGTCTAGAAATATCTCACACATATTTCTCCACTTCAGAATATGTCATTTCTATATTGCAAACAACTTCTTATTATGTTGCAGTTTTTTCTGGGTTTATCCTAGAAGAGGATCAAAATTGATCTTTTCCATGAATGGTGGCTTTGGATGACAATGACGACAAAGTCATATGGGAGATATTTTTCTTTAACCTTTTCAACCTTCTTTCCATTTTTCCATCGTCATAAATCATTCAACAGTTAAAAAGTGCTTTATGTTCTCATTTTGAAGATAAGTGGCTCATTCCAAAGAGACTGTATTTCTCATTCTGAAGATGTCCGCTCATTTCGAAGAGACTATATTTCTCATTTCGAAGATGTATGCTCATTCCGAATATCTTCGGAATGAACAACTATGTGCTCTTCAAGTAATTTCATCTACATTTCTCAGGTGGGTTAGCTCTCAGGATTAGATTGCAATAGCCTTCATATTTTTCCATGTGTGAATTCTATGCCTTGCCATTCATTGGTAGTTTGCTGGAATTTACATGGTAAATTACTGCATTTTCCAACTCTAGTGCACATTTGTAAAATATTAGCATTTCTTACAAATTCAAACAAATTAGAACATGGAAAATTTTTTCAAATATCAACATGAAGGAGTACATCAAGTTGCTACTAAATTTATACACTTCATTCACCAAGTAACCATGCTAAAATAGTGCAACAATGTTGCACAATTGTCCCTGCTCTATTATACCCTGTTTCTGCCTATTTAGACCATGTGGAAATGCTTCTAAATAGGTCATATATCTTTTGTAGTCCTTATGAACTCATTCCATCCATATCCTCATGCTTTTCTTGACAACTTCAAGGTTTTCCTATAAAGTGACAGCTTGCTGATTTTTATATGGCTATTTTTTTTAGATTTTTAGATTTATGATAGTCCTAAAATTTTGGCTTCAATGTGGATTTGAAACAATTTGAAGGGCAAGAAAACATTTAAAAAACCATTGAGAAGTTAATGGATATCAACATACCACATTTGGTTAATTGAAATGCATGTTTTTACTTGCTACTTAATCAAACAAAATCAGTCACAAAATGTTGAAAATAGTCAAAAATAGAGATAGTATTCCTAACATAAAATCATGCAAACACTTAACAAATAGTATATTCTAGTCAACTATTTGGCAATCAACTTATCATATGGTAGTCAAACATTGTGCAATAATCAAAAAATTTTGGGCCTCATAATCCCCCCCAACTTGAACTGATGCATGCCCTCATGCATCTTAGTAGGCCATAGTAATATGCAGGTTTTATTCTTGTGAACAACATCCTTTGCTACATGCTAACTGAGAAATTCCTCCTTGTTGCACTATATCAAGTATTTTGCAATTAAGCACATGTATGACTATTTTTTTGTCTTTTGACAAGTTTTAATGCTGCAAGGTACCTCTTAAAGGCTTGATATCATGTGATTCATCTTGCAATAGTCTTATTGTGGAACCGTATTTGGTAGATGCACTACTACTGATGGAATTTTGTGCTCTTAACAACATTTCAGCCTCAATGCTTATTTATGTTGTTTGCACCTTTTGAACAAAATTGATAATTTTTTTGGATTTGAAATGCTTGAGGGATGTACTTACTTGTGGTAGAGCCTTATGAACCTCAATATTTGATGTACCCTACTCTTTTTACTATTTTGTAGCATTTTTAGCAATTATAGTACGCTTTCTGCTCATTTCAAAGATATCCTACTCATTCCGAAGATATGTCTGTTCATTTCGAAAATATCCTACTCATTTCGAAGATATGTCTGTTCATTTCGAAGATATGACTGTTCATTATCAAGATGCATCAAAAAATGCAAAAATGACCTCCTATGCAAAATTTAGCTACATATTCTATTGTGGGCCCATCTCTAGAGTGTATAAGCCTTCCATAACATCAAAAATCCCTTCTTCATCCTTTTGTTTAGATGCTATTCTTTGTTCTGTATGTTGCTATTTTATTCCAGTAGTACTAAAATAGAACCTTCAGGTGCATTTTGCTAATTATCCTCCTTTAATTTATTATACAATTGTGAGATATAAACTTGTAGTTCTCCTTCAGAAGCTTGCCCTAAAAATTGAAATAGAATTGTTGCCGTGTCTATCCCAAAATCAGTTTTTTACACATTTTTGGAATTTCCATGCAATTAAGGGCATAAGGGGGTGTTTCTTGACATCTTGAACATGTTCCATTTTCAACTTGCCAATATTGTATGAATAGTTTATGCCAAATACCGATTATCATACACTAAATGCTAAATGTTTACTATGAATTAAATGCAAGAAACACATACCTTACTGTCTTGAAAATTGGTCATGCACCTTACAAGCTACTTTTGATGATTGTTAGCAGGCTATCTAAAAACATAAAAATAACATGTGCAGTGTGAGATTTGTACAATGGTGGAATAATGATGGGTAGATCAACAAGGCAATGCATACCAAAAAAATAGTATGCAATCCAACTCAGTAGCACCTCCAAGAAAGTTTTCACTACTGAATTATTCATTTTTTTTCTTTTCTTTATTTTTTTTTCATTTTATTTTTTCATTTTTGTTCATCAGAAGAGGCTGCCATTTCTGGTTTTCAACCAACTTTTGTCCTATTTTTTTCAAGTGCTTTAATGAGAGAGAACATCTCTCACTCCTATTTGGATAAGACCAATACTTATTCTGCAAAAACATGCCAATTTTTGTATGAAAACACCATCTCTTTCTGTTGAAACCTGCAACATTGATGCAACCTTCCTTTCTAAATGAGCAGTAAGAATCTTCATACATCATAATTGCCTCCTTAGTGCTGGAAATGAAGTATTGGCTCCATTTTTCCTCTTCCTTGATGAAATTGATGCTTATCCTCATGTATCCCCATTTTGTGGGACATGCCTTTGCTGCAGATTTTTTTTTTTCTCTCTCTCTTTTTTTTTCTTTTTTATTTTATTTTTCTTGTCTTGCTTGTACCCAAGAAGGAAGTTCACAAACAAGACTATTCTTCTTTTTTCTTTTCTTGTATTTTTTTTTGTCAAACTTTTTATCATCACTCTGAATCTGATATTGAAGAGAATTTCTCTTCCATTATGTGTACATCCAATGGAATATCCTTCAAAAACTCCTCCTTATTTAATGGTGCATGGTATACCCAAAGACAATGTCCATTCACAACTAACATCCTCTATGAATTACCAATGGGAGAATGAAGCACTGCTCCATATCTGAAAACTTCTTCAATCAAGTGTTGTCAATGCCTCCTAGTCTGCAAAATCTTGTCAATATGTACTTGAAACAATTAAATACCAATTTCCAAAAGATGTTAAGTTATTACATCAAGATAAAATATTGATATACCCTTGCAATTCCATGTAAAGGGATTGAAATATTGTTTCAAATTAGCAATAATTTTATTTTTTGTTTATAAGTTAGCCAACTAATAATGTTCAAGAATTTTCTTGGCTGCACTTCAATTTGTTTCATTCCGAGGAGGATAGATTTACCCCTTTGTAATTTCTTACTAAGGAGTTCAATGGAAGTAAATTTTCTATGTGCAGTTTTTTCTATTTTTTCTCCTTTATCCAAGGCTAATTTTTGTGTTTGGACTAAAGGTTTTTTGTGTATCTCCATTAATTTTTGTCTCTTCAAGCTCAGGTAAGTTCTTGTTTGAGCATAGTTGGATGTTGTTGCAGTCAATAACATTTCCTAGCGTTTTTTTATACCAGATTTAGCTACATAGACAGGGGTTGCCTATCCTATATTATTCATACTGATCATGCGTTGGGCTAAAAAAAATATTTTTGGTTTGCACAATAAGACAAGAATTGTACAAATTTAGCAGATCAACTAATTTTTAGGTAGGATCACCTCTAATGAGATCAACTATTGTCTGTGTAGGATAATAATTTCTAGGTTGCAGTTTAGCGTAGTAAAATACTAATAATATTTAAGTAATAATGGAAAACTCTAGGATCACTGTTAAGTTGTAAACTCCTATTTTGATTGTGCAAAAGTTTTGTGATTTTTTTTTTTAACTGACTCAACTTACACAGATAGGGGTTACCTGTCTTGTATTATTCAAATTGACCACAGGTTGGGCTGAAGGTAGTGGTTTTACTTGCTCTATTTGTTGTTGTTGGGATCTCCTTTGAGAAGAATTTAGACCAGGCAAAAAAAAATTCATCTTTGAGTTATGGAAGTAAATGGCATTTATTAGTGATATATCCTTGTGAACAAATGCTACAAGTAACCGATATGATTGTTTAGTTCAAGGGATAGTCTTGTATATCTGCCATGATGTCTTCCCAAAACCTAGTACAAATTTGTTTATACTACCTTGATGATATGGATATAAAAATGGTAGTACTAGCAGATGGCTCCTTTAAGAGATCTTATGTTTCTTAATAATGAGAATGATGAGTTCTTTCAATTTTTATTAAGAATTTCAAACATAAGCAATTTAACCCCTAGGTGTGAAGATCACCTCCGTGTGGTTTCTTGTTTTCTAAGTGGACTAAAATGCAATTTACCAAAAACTATTACTAATACCAATCATTTATCCATATTTTACTCTAAAGTTCATAATTTAGTATAATTAACAATTATTGGGCTACTTTTACCCTCTAAAAACATCGTGTTCCTCGAAAACGGTGCCAAAATTATGAGTGTCGTTGAGTCTCATCATTTAATATCAAATATCTTATCAATCCGGGGTGGTTTCCAAGGCTATCAATGATAGAAGGCTAGGGTAGATTACAATTAAGGCATTCAGATTTCAAGCATTTATTGGGTGAGACAGATTTGGTTTAGCCTTTTGGTGTCACACTAAACCTAATATGCAGAATGGAAAATTTTAAAAACTAAAAACTAATTCTAAGTTGCAATAATTGAAATCTAACTACAATTGTAGGAATTGGAATTGCTAAATTGAAAGTCTAATTTACTTTTACAGAATTTAAATGTTACTAAAATGTAATCCTAAGTTACAATTGCAGAATTGAAACCTAGTTACTCTTGCATAATTGAAATGATGCTTGTAGATGAAACTTATGTTAAAAACACCTGTCAATGTCCTGGCACAAAATATCGTCAAGCTTCTACTACAAGAATTGACAGCAAAATGAAATATGCTAAAAATGAAAAGTTGGTAAAACAACAACAGCAGGGAAAACATGGAAAGCAAAAGAAAAATGCTTAATATAATTTTTCATCTGACACACACACAAATGTTGTACACAAAAATAATATGAAACATAAAGAACATTATACAAAATTAAAACAAAAAAAGTAAACTTGACAAGTAATCTGTTAATTTTGTTGCAGCAAAATTACAGATTAAAACCTACCATAAAAATCCTCCTTCTAGATATTAAAGTGGGCCCATACTTCCTGATCTAGAAGGAGGTGAAAAACACTCCTTAACTAATTAACACTCGGAACAGAAAATGATAAAATAACTACACTTTTATTGATGATAAAACATGTTGAAAACTGTTACAAAAAATTACTGTATAGTCCTAATTGCTGCTATTGAAAAATATTCTCTGTTCTAATTCCTAACTGGCTCAACCAAGGAGGGAGCTATGTTATTTATATAAATATTTACTACATATCCCATGCTCAAATCAGCCTATGTGCTACTTTACAATGATTTTCCAATAATTATGGATCTGAAATAAATGCAAATATAAACAGTTTGTGTTGTAGTAGTAGTCATTGGCCCTTAGAAAACATCTTCAATGGTGGGAGTACATGGGAGGAGTCTAAAAATATCTCACACATCTTTCTCCACTTCAAAATATGCCATTTTTATCTTGCAAACAACTTCCTATTATGTTGCAGTTTTTTCTGGGTTTATCCTAGAAGAGGATCAAAATTGATCTTTTCCATGAATGGTGGCTTTGGACGACAAGGACGACAAAGTCATATGGGAGATATTTTTCTTTAACCTTTTCAACCTTCTTTTCATTTTTCCATCGTCATAAATCATTCAACAGTCAAAAAGTGCTTTATGTTCTCATTTTGAAGATAAGTGGCTCATTCCGAAGAGACTGTATTTCTCATTCTGAAGATGTCTGCTCATTTCGAAGAGACTATATTTATCATTTCGAAGATGTATGCTCATTCCGAAGATCTTCGAAATGAACAACTATGTGCTCTTCAAGTGATTTCATCTACATTTCTCAGGTGGGTTAGCTCTCAGGATTAGATTGCAATAGCCTTCATATTTCTCCATGTGTGAATTCTATGCCTTGCCATTCATTGGTAGCTTGCTGGAATTTACATGGTAAATTACTGCATTTTCCAACTCTGGTGCACATTTGTAAAATATTGACATTTCTTCCAAATTCAAACAAATTAGAACATGGAAAAATTATTCAAATATCAACATGAAGGAGTACATCAAGTTGCTACTAAATTTATACACTTCATTCACCAAGTAACCATGCTAAAATAGTGCAACAGTGCTGCACAATTGTCCCTGCTCTATTATACCCTATTGTTGCCTATTTAGACCATTTAGAAATGCTTCTAAATAGGTCAGATCTCTTTTGTAGTCCTTATGAACTCATTCCATCCATATCCTCATGCTTTTCTTGACAACTTCAAGGTTTTCCTATAAAGTGACAACTTGCTGATTTTTATATGGCTATTTTTTTTAGATTTTTAGATTTATGACAGTCCTAAAATTTTGGCTTCAATGTGGATTTGAAACAATTTGAAGGGCAGGAAAACATTCAAAAACCATTGAGAAGTTAATGGATATCAGCATACCACATTTGGTTAATTGAAATGCATGTTTTTACTTGCTACTTAATCAAACAAAATCAGTCACAAAATGTTGAAAATAGTCAAAAATAGAGATAGTATTCCTAACATAAAATCATGCAAACACTTAACAAATAGTATATTCTAGTCAACTATTTTGCAATCAACTTATCATATGGTAGTCAAACATTGTGCAATAATGAGACATTTTTGGGCCTCATAATCACCCCCAACTTGAACTGATGCATGCCCTCATGCATCTTAGTAGGCCATAGTAATATGTAGGTTTTATTCTTGTGAACAACATCCTTTGCTACATGCTAACTGAGAAATTCCTCCTTGTTGCACTATATCAAGTATTTTGCAATTAAGCACATGTATGACTATTTTTTTGTTTTTTAACAAGTTTTAATGTTGCAAGGTACCTCTTAAAGGCTTGATATCATGTGATTCATCTTGCAATAGTCTTATTGTGGAACCGTATTTGGTAGATGCACTACTACTGATGGAATTTTGTGCTCTTAACAACATTTCAGCCTAAATGCTTATTTCTGTTGTTTGCACCTTTTGAACAAAATTGATAATTTTTTTGGATTTGAAATGCTTGAGGGATGTACTTACTTGTGGTAGTCTTATGAACCTCAATATTTGATGTACCCTACTCTTTTTACTATTTTGTAGCATTTTTAGCAATTTTGGTACATTTTCTGCTCATTTCAAAGATATCCTACTCATTTCGAAGATATGTTTGTTCATTTCGAAGATATCCTACTCATTTCGAAGATATGTCTGTTCATTTCGAAGATATGACTGTTCATTCTGAAGATGCATCAAAAAATGCAAAAATGACCTCCTATGAAAAAGTTAGCTACATATTCTATTGTGGGCCCATCTCTAGAGTGTATAAGCCTTCCATAACATCAAAAATCCCTTCTTCATCCTTTTGTTTAGATGCTATTCTTTGTTCTATATGTTGCTATTTTATTCCAGTAGTACTAAAATAGAACCTTCAGGTGCATTTTGCTAATTATCCTCCTTTAATTTATTATACAATTGTGAGATATAAAATTGTAGTTCTCCTTCAGAATCTTGCCCTACAAATTGAAATAGAATTGTTGTCGTGTCTATCCCAAAATCAGGTTTTTACACATTTTTGGAATTTCCATGCAATTAAGGGCATAAGGGGGTGTTTCTTGACATCTTGAACATGTTCCATTTTCAACTTGCCAATATTGTATGAATAGTTTATGCCAAATACCGATTATCATACACTAAATGCTAAATGTTTACTAAGAATTAAATGCAAGAAATACATACCTTACTGTCTTGAAAATTGGTCATGCACCTTACAAGCTACTTTTGATGATTGTTAGCAGGCTATCTAAAAACATAAAAATAACATGTGCAGTGTGAGATTTGTACAATGGTGGAATAATGATGGGTAGATCAACAAGGCAATGCATACTGAAAAATTAGTTTTCATGCAAGCCAACTCAGTAGCACCTCCAAGAAGGTTTTCACTACTGAATTATTCATTTTTTTTCTTTTCTTTATTTTTTTTCATTATTTTTTTCATTTTATTTTTTCATTTTTTTCATCAGAAGAGGTTGCCATTTCTGGTTTTCAACCAACTTTTGTCCTCCTATTTTTTTTCAAGTGCTTTAATGAGAGAGAACATCTCTCACTCTTATTTGGATGAGACCAATACTTATTCTGTAAAAACATGCCAATTTTTGTATGAAAACACCATCTCTTTCTGTTGAAACCTGCAACATTGATGCAACATTCCTTTCTAAATGAGCAGTAAGAATATTCATACATCATAATTGCCTCCTTAGTGCTGGAAATGAAGTATTGGCTCCATTGTTCCTCTTCCTTGCTGAAATTGATGCTTATCCTCATGTATTCCCATTTTGAGAGACATGCCTTTGTTGCAGATTTTTTTCTCTCTCTCTCTCTTTTTTTTTCTTTTTTATTTTATTTTTCTTGTCTTGCTTGTACCCAAGAAGGAAGTTCACAAACAAGACTATTCTTCTTTTTGCTTTTCTTGTATTTTTTTGTCAAACTTTTTATCATCACTCTGAATCTGATATTGAAGAGAAATTCTTTTCCATTATGTGTACATCCAATGGAATATCCTTCAAGAACTCCTCCTTATTTAATGGTGCATGGTATACCCAAATACAATGTCCATTCACAGCTAACATCCTCTATGAATTACCAATGGGAGAATGAAGCACTGCTCCATATCTGAAAACTTCTTCAATCAAGTGTTGTCAATGCCTCCTAGTCTGCAAAATCTTGTCAATATGTACTTGAAACAATTAAATACCAATTTCCAAAATATGTTAAGTTCTTACATCAAGATAAAATATTGATATACCCTTGCAATTCCATGTAAAGGGATTAAAATATTGTTTCAAATTAGCAATAATTTTGCTTTTTGTTTATAAGTCAGCCAGCTAATAATGTTCAAGAATTTTCTTGGCTGCACTTCAATTTGTTTCATTCCTAGGAGGATAGATTTACCCCTTTGTAATTTCTTACTAAGGAGTTCAATGGAATTAAATTATCTATGTGTAGTTTTTTCTATTTTTCTCCTTTATCCAAGGCTAATTTTTGTGTTTGGACTAAAGGTTTTTTGTGTATCTCCATTAATTTTTGTCTCTTCAAGCTCAGGTAAGTTCTTGTTTGAGCATAGTTGGATGTTG
Source organism: Wollemia nobilis (assembly GCA_028583015.1). NCBI lineage: Eukaryota > Viridiplantae > Streptophyta > Pinopsida > Araucariales > Araucariaceae > Wollemia > Wollemia nobilis. Next base: position 8,948,498 of record JAQPPZ010016348.1, read on the forward strand.
TTGCAGTCAATAACATTTCCTGCAGGTTTTTTTCCATACCATATTTAGCTACATAGACAGGGGTTGCCTATCCTGTATTATTCAGACTGATCATGGGTTGGGCTAAACAAAATATTTTTGGTTTGCACAATAAGACAAGAATTGTACAAATTTAGCAAATCAACTAATTTTCAGGTAGGATCATCTCTAATGAGATCAACTATTGTCTGTGTAGGATAATAATTTCTAGGTTGCGGTTTAGCACAATAAAATACTAATAATATTTAAGTAATAATGGAAAACTCTAGGATCACTGTTAAGTTGTAAACTCCTATTTTGATTGTGCAAAAGTTTTGTGATTTTTTTTTTTAACTGACTCAACTTACACAGATAGGGGTTACCTGTCTTGTATTATTCAAATTGACCACAGGTTGGGCTGAAGGTAGTGGTTTTACTTGCTCTATTTGTTGTTGTTGGGATCTCCTTTGAGAAGAATTTAGACCAGGCAAAAAAAAATTCATCTTTGAGTTATGAAAGTAAATGGCATTTATTAGTGATATATCCTTGTGAACAAATGCTACAAGTAATCGATATGATTGTTTAGTTCAAGGGATAGTCTTGTATATCTGCCATGATGTCTTCCCAACACCTAGTACAAATTTGTTTATACTACCTTGATGATATGGATATAAAAATGGTAGTACTAGCAGATGGCTCCTCTAAGAGATCTTATGTTTCTTAATAATGAGAATGATGAGTTCTTTCAATTTTTATCAAGAATTTCAAACATAAGCAATTTAACACCTAGGTGTGAAGATCACCTCCATGTGGTTTCTTGTTTTCTAAGTGGACTAAAATGCAATTTACCAAAAACTATTACTAATACCAATCATTTATCCATATTTTACTCTGAAGTTCACAATTTAGTATAATTAACAATTATTGGGCTACTTTTACCCTCTAAAAACATCGTGTTCCCTGAAAACGGAGCCAAAATTATGAGTGTCGTTGAGTCTCATCATTTAATATTAAAGATCTTATCAATCTGGGGTGGTTTCCAAGGCTATCAATGATAGAAGGCTAGGGTAGAGTACAATTCAGGCATTCAGATTTCAAATATTTATTGGGTGAGACAGATTTGGTTTAGCCTTTTAGTGTCACACTAAACCTAATATGCAGAATGAAAAATTGCAAAAACTAAAAACTAATTCTAAGTTGCAATAATTGAAATCTAACTACAATTGTAGGAATTGAAATTGCTAAATTGAAAGTCTAATTTACTTTTGTAGAATTTAAATGTTGCTAAAATGTAATCCTAAGTTACAATTGCAGAATTGAAACCTAGTTACTCTTGCATAATTGAAATGATGCTTGTAAATGAAACTTATGTTAAAAACACCTGTCAATGTCCTGGCACAAAATATCGTCAAGCTTCTACTACAGGAATTGACAGCAAAATGAAATATGCTAAAAATGGAAAGTTGCTAAAACAACAACAGCAGGGAAAATATGGAAAGCAAAATAAAAATGCTTAATATAATTTGTCAGCTGACACACACGCAAATGTTGTACACAAAAATAATATGAAATATAAAGAACATTAGACAAAATTAAAACAAGAAAAGTAAACTTGACAAGTAATCTGTTAATTTTGCTGCAATAAAATTACAGATTAAAACCTATCATAAAAATCCTCCTTCTAGCTATTAAAGTGGGCCCATACTTCCTGATCTAGAAAGAGGTGAAAAAAACTCCTTAACTAATTAACACTCATAACATAAAATGATAAAATAATAAAACATGTTGAAAACTGTTACAAAAAATTACTGTACAGTCCTAATTGCTGCTATTGAAAAATATTCTGTTCTAATTCCTAACTGGCTCAACCAAGGAGGGAGCTATGTTATTTATATAAATATTTACTACATATCCCATGCTCAAATCAGCCTATGTGCTACTTTACAATGATTTGCCAATAATTCTGGATCTGAAATAAATGCAAATCTAAACAGTTTGTATTGTAGTAGTAGTCATTGGCCCTTAGAAAGCATCTTCAGTGGTGGGAGTACGTGGGAGGAGTCTAAAAATATCTCACACATCTTTCTCCACTTCAAAATATGCCATTTCTATCTTGCAAACAACTTCCTATTATGTTGCAGTTTTTTTGGGTTTATCCTAGAAGAGAATCAAAATTGATATTTTCCATGAATGGTGGATTTGGACGACAAGGACGACAAAGTCATATGGGAGATATTTTTCTTTAACCTTTTCAACCTTATTTCCATTTTTCCATCGTCATAAATTAGTCAATAAGTCAAAAAGCACTTTCTGTTCTCATTTTGAAGATAAGTGGCTCATTCCGAAGAGACTGTATTTCTCATTCTAAATATGTTTGCTAATTTCGAAGAGACTGTATTTCTCATTCCGAAGATGTCTGCTCATTTCAAATATCTTCAGAATGAACAACTATGTGCTCTTCAAGTTATTTCATCTGCATTTCTTAGGTGGGTTAGCTCTCAATATTATATTGCAATAGCCTTCATATTTCTCCATGTGTGAATTCCATGCCTTGCCATTCATTGGTAGCTTACTAGAATTTACAGGGTAAATTACTACATTTTCCAACTCTGCTACATAGTTGTAAAATATTGGCATTTCTTACAAATTAAAACAAATTAGAACATGGAAAAATTATTCAAATATCAACATGAAGGAGTACATCAAGTTGCTACTGAATTTATACACTTCATTCACCAAGTAACCATCTTTGAAATAGTGCAACAGTGCTGCACAATTGTCCCTGCTCTATTATACCCTATTTTTGCCTATTTAGACCATGTGGAAATGCTTCTAAATAGGTCATATGTCTTCTATAGTCCTTCTAAAATCATTCCATCCATATCTTCATGATTTTATTGACAACTTCAAGGTTTTCCTATAAAGTGACAGCTTGCTAATTTTTATATGGTTGTTTTTTTTAGATTTTTAGATTTATGACAGTCCTAAAATTTTGGCTTCAATGTGGATTTGAAACAAGTTGAAGGGCAGGAAAACATTCAAAAAACCATTGAGAAGTTAATGGATATCAGCATACCACATTTGGTTGATTGAAATGCATGTTTTTACTTGATACTTAATCAAACAAAATCAATCACAAAATACTGAAAATAGTCAAAAATAGAGATATAGTATTCCTAACATAAAATCATGCAAAAATTTAACAAATATTATATTTTAGTCAACTATTTGGAAATAAACTTATCATATGGTAGTCAAACATTGTGCAATAATGAGGCATTTTTGGGCCTCATCACTATGGATGCTATATCAATGTTAGAGCTCTCAATGTTGTTTTACTCAGGCAAGGCCATTAAAGGGCACCTCAGACCCTATGCTTCGATCATCGTATTGATTTTTGCAGGGAACATCATGCTTCAAAATTCATTCCACCTATGAAAAATTGTAAAGAATGTAACCAAACTTTTTAATTAAAAGCAACAACTAAAAAACATAAAACCTAAAGATATTTCATTAAAATAAGTTTTAAAATAACTTTACACTAACAATGATAACACATTTTATTAAAACCAACAACTAAGGTACACATAGAGTGTAATTAAAATACAAAAAGAAGATATTTTATTTTACTTTTTATTAATTAATTAATTAATTTATATATTTTTAAAGTTCATTTATTGGATTTAGTATTATTTATTTCAAATAATTAGATTGTTCAAATTCAAAACATCAAAACTGACACAAAGAGCCTATAACTCTAATCAACACCTAAAACAGTTTAAAATAACACCAAACTAATACATTTAACAACAAACCAACCTATTGAACTATAATTAAAAAAAAATTGAAAACCACTGCCAACTAGGCATCTATAGCCCTAGTGAATATGCCCTAAGTTGTTTGATTGATTTTACCTTTTTTACTTTATTTTTATATTCATCATTGTATTGCTTTGCAAATTCACCTGCCACTTGGGTTAGATATCATTTGAGGCTAAATATGGAGTCTATAAATTATTTTACCTTAATTTGCAAACCAAAATGATTTCATCCTTAAATATTTCAAGACATACCCATTAATATGATGTGTTCATGTGCAGCTTTAGAAAATATGACTCATTGTTACAAAATTCACTCTCTTAGTCCCAAAATCTAGGAAAGATTACTAAACAACTTCATCCCCTTTTCCTTGATCCACAAGATAGGAAAATCATCCTTCATGACACAGGAACACACAAAACAAAATCAAGAGGCCAAACATTAGTAACTACCACAAAATATCACCTCAAATGGAGGGACCAACCCAAAATGCAATACTAAAAAACCAACCAAATTCTAACCTAATGAAAATTGACAAGAAAACCCAAAAGCAGAATCTTGCAAACAAGATACTACACACCAAAATGCCACACAATGAAAAAGATAAATGCCAACACACTTAAATCAAAAACTATATATAATATGATACAAAATTTAAACCATCACTTCCATGGATCTCAAACATGATTAACACACTTTAAAAGATATATATTGTGATATGCATGCCAAGCTTTATATATTTTCAAACAAATTAAGATTAGGCTAAATAATACAACTCTCACTTTACCTCTCTCACCCCAAAACTTTTATTCAAGGGTATTATCAATTCTATGGTGAGCATCTGATTCATTAAAATTTTAATTGAATACATGATTTTCAACTATCATTTGCTTGTTCAATGAGGTGTAAATTTCAAAATATGATTCATCACTTTAACTTAAGTTTTCATTTTCACAAGCATATAGGATTTCCTTTAAATATGAGGTTATTCTTGAAAATTTTAAAGTAAAGTCATCATATATGTCTTTAGGCCAATCATACTCATGCAACAATTTACAAGCATCTAGGATATCTACTAAATGAGGATCATTATAAGTTTGTATCCTAGATTCAATTGTTAATTGTTGATGAACTTGATTAAACAATTCAAGCACATCTACTTCTATTTCATTAAACAAAGCAATCTTATTATAGATGTGATTATAAATCAATTCTAGTTCTTTATTAACCTCCAATGGTATTTCATCATAAATAACATGCAAATCCAACATACAATTAGGTAAAATTTTACCTAGAGTTTGGATGGTTGGACATAAAATATTAGATTCTACCTTTTGTACACTTTCATTTAACAAAACTTGGTGATCCATTTTTGCTTCTTATTCCTTATGTTTTCTATCATCATCATCATCATCATCTTGCAACCCTTTGCCTTCATTAATGACCTGTTTTTCAAAAACACCAAAATTAGGCACCCAATCAAAAGTATGTCCATCCTTTTCAAACCATAAATCTCTTTGATAAGGGGGGGTTTCATTTTATGATTGTACATGAATTACAAGATCTTCATGCGAGATAGAGATTTCAACATCCTATATATCAAGTGAAATAGAAACTTCATTAGTAGGAGTGTGAGAAATGAATAGTTCCTCATATCTTCCCTAACCATTATAATAATCATATTATAAAATCAAAGGACGAAATTTTACCAAGTCTTCTACATAATATTCAAACTCATATGTTAATTAACCCTCATCAATTTTAAAGAATTCATTTTCCTCATATTCATCCTCCTCAATTTTAAAAATTCGTCTTCCTTAGATTCATTCTCCTCAACTTCAAAGAATTCATCTTTTGGTAGGTCAAGGGTTTCTTTAGTGGGATCAATTTTTATATTCAAATTTCTATAGTTCTTCCAATCCTCATTTGCAAATAATGATCCTAAGCCAATCTCTACATTTTTACTAAATTTATCATCAAAATATCCATTGATGGGTAGTGATTTTGAAACTTGCACCTCTTCTTGTATAATATCTAAGGTGGTTATAACATTCGAACGTTCAACTTCATCCCATTGATTGTTCACATTAGAAATCATTTGGTTCAATGGTGTTAGATTAGATGGTTGGTATTGGTTGGAATACATAACTCCTAAAAAACGTTCACCATGGGAGAAGGTGGTACTTCAGCTTGACTCATTGGTGGGATTTGATTGCAAGCCTTAGGGTTGAGTAATTATAATCATACCACATACATACCTTTTGAAATATATTGTTGTTCTACTATTATTACCTCACTGAAGACTCTAGGGAAGGATGGATATTTAAGAATTCTCCCTAGAAATATAGAAGTAAAGGGGTCTAAGGCTTCCAAATATATTTGAAAGGCTTCATGAAATTATGTAATGTATCCCCATATCTATGTACAACCTATGGAACCTATCATTAAATTGACTTGTGGACACTTTAGGTTATTTACAAGAAAATATAAACTAATTTAATATCCTATTTGGGTCAACCAACTTTCCAAATTGTTCAATAAATGTTGTTTCTAGTTGATCCCAAGAAGTGATAGAACTTGCAGGTAAATTGATATACCAGTCATAAGAAAATTCATCTAATGTGGATGGAAACATCCTACAAATAACATCTTCATGCATGATTTGCAAATGAATTAAAATGTTCTTATATTCCTAAATATGGTTCTGAGTTGATTCCATTCCGTCATGTCTAAACTGAGGTAAAGAATACATAAGATCTATAGACATATAATGTGAAGGCCCATATATGTTTAATGGACTGCCTGTCAACATTGGAGTAAACATTACCGTTTTTGAACCTTAAAGAATATAAATTTAGCACAAATTTTGTCAGTCAAATAAATATATCTTGCAAAGAAGCATGAAATGACTAACAATTTTAAGATGGTTAGACGAATAAATCATAACGTTCATCCATAATAATTTTTAAATTAAACCATAACAATAAAGAACATTCTCCAATTTGTAAAAGGTTAGCATCAATGCATCATCAATTAAAAGACTTTCCAACTAATGAAAGTGATCACATGTAAACAAATCCTCATTAGTCAAGACCAATGTCTTCAAATAAAACTTTCAAGTAACAATGAACAAGTTAGAATCTATAACATAGATAAAATAACCAAATCAGGTCCTCCTAGCGCCAAAATATTGAGTGGTAATTTTACCCAATTGCAAAACCACACTCACAGTTAGGATTTTTATTAGAAAACCCTCTCTTGCAAAGAAATAAAAATTTCTCCAAGGTTCCTTTTACTTAATGTGTACATTTATGCTTGTGACAATGTGTCAAATAAGTGCCAGAATACCTCAGTGATTTGCAATCAACTGATAACAAGGGGCCTGTGTTGATATTATTTTATTATGCTATGCTATTGATTGTTCATGAAACTTAAAATAAAGAAAATGTGATTGGCCCTCATATGACCACGATGAACAAAATGAAATTCATTTTATCTTGGAGTATTTTAGGTAGATTTTATCTTTCTTTATTAAGTAGATTTTAACAAATTTTATCCTTTTGTTAAACCTTACTTTGAGCATGAAATAAAATATTAAAATATATCTCTAGAATGTGAACATGAAATGATGAGTGGGTTCATTTTATATTGCTTTGAGCATGAAAATAAAATAGACAGATGACTAACTTTAAAATTTAATAGCCTTTGTATGGAATTTAAATTACCCCATTTTAATTAAATTGTTGTTTTCATAAAGGGAGTTAATTTATTGCTTTAAAGAAAAATGTAAAGCCTGAAATGTGACATCATGTAAAGCTGGAAACTACAAAAATCCTCTTAAAATATCCAAACTTTAAATATTCTTGGAATTTTGAATTTACTTAAAATAAAAACGAACTTGCTTTAAATGAAACTTTAAATCTTTTTTTTTTAAAGCGAAAAACCCCTTACAGGGCCACCTTAGTATAAGATACCAGGAACAGGGGGATCTACACCGTCAAAGTCACTCGGGAGTCGCACCCGACCCTGCTCGCACCAACATTATCAATTGGATTTCGGATACCCAATTCAGTTTTTTGGTAGGGTGGAGATTTGAACCTAGTACCTCCCTTGGAGGATTGCACTCTCCTCTCCAACTCACCTACAACAACTGGGTAATGAAACTTTAAATCTTATTCTTGAACTCTCTGTAGTTATTTTTGGATTTTTTTTTTTTTTTTTATAAAATTAAAAAAAATGAAAAAATAGGGTTAGAAAAATAAAATAAAAAGAAAATGAAAGAAATAAAAAAAATGTTGTAATCTAGAGATTTCACACAGACCCTGCAACATTAGTATCCTGCAAAACCAAAATTAATGTAATTCGCATTCATGCAATCTAATATTTAATGTAGTGCAATATTTTAAGGGAAAGGTGCAAAAATATTGAAAATGACATATAAGTTAACCATAATCATGCATAAAACTTACTGTGTTTCCAATATATTACAAAAGTAAGATGTTCAATACACTTTAATACTTATTGCAAAGTACCCTATTACAAAAATGGTATCCATGGTGAAAATCCAATCTAGCATGGAAGGAGAGGCTCCAAAACAAACCCAGTGCCAATATTCTGTTTCACCTACAATATTGCCTCTAAGTCTCCCACCTTTATTCATGTGCATTCGATGAATATTTAAAGGTTTTTAGAAACAAATCCCTTCTGCCTTTTCTTCTTGCTTCCATTTCATTTTCTTTCCCATGCTATCCATATCTTTTCTTTTATTTTCGTAACATCTTCTTTCCCCTCAATAAAATGCATTTGATTACATCTTTGCTTTCCACTTTTGGTAGCAACACCCCATAAGGTATGGTGTGTAACATTATCCATAGATCCTATACTACCAACAAAAATCACATTGCCAGTGAGAATTCACCAAGTCTTACAACCATATAGGTTATCATAGCATCAAGATTTTCCTAATACGTAATCACTTCATTTATAATCATTAGGAGTTGTGTGTCCATGTTTTTTAAAATAACATCTTGGACAACATGCCTATCCACATATTAAAACATTATCGACTATGTGGAAGAGTGATTGGTTTTCATTTAAAACAATTATGTACGTTGATTTATGTTCGACTAGCCTGCACACCTTGTACGAGCCTTGTGTAAAATAGAAATCTAAGTAACCATTGGGAATATCACCTATATTTTGCAACCCCTCCCACCTAATGCTTCCAATATACTACACTTGTTAAAAGCATTTTATAAGCCCACACGGTCTATCATTATGAACTGCATTGTTGATAACATTCATATCATTGGCAATCTCTGCGTATCCTATCACAGTGAAGGTGCATGTGTTCAATGTCCAGATTGACGCTCCAATCTGCATCTATGTAGTAATCCTCATAGAATTTCCCTGTTCACCAATGCTATTACATTCAATTGACAACGAGTAGCATTATCTTTGTGACATTGCCACCATGTCCACTATCATCCACCATGTCAGATCCCATCGGGATGTGCATCATTGTCATCATCATGGGTTAGATCTTCATCTATCCTGGCCTACTTATCCGTATTGTATGTATTGAAATACCCCAACGTAATCCCTGCATCTACCGAATAGATGGTAATCCTTGTAATGCTACCTTGATGGAACTTGCATTGATGATGTTACCACCATACCGATAGTCATTCATTACCGTTTCAACTCTTCACACTCAAAATTCCTTCATCTACCATGATCTATGTCTACATTGGATTTTTCACTACATAAGTCTACATCTAGGCTGATTTTGAGCACCCACTGCATCTACATACGATGACATAAATACATTAATTACACAATTATTTTCCATAGTGGCCTCCATGTCATAAATCTAAACCTGACATTGGATAACCTCGTGCTATCAAACTTAGCATGGAGTGGATCTTCACTAGTACAAACAACACCTCACGGGGTAGATCGACATAAAATTGCTCTAGAAGAACCTCACACGACATTTTGGGCATCAAAATAGAATGTGTAAAACAAATATAGATTATCATATGATGTGTCACGTCAAACATAGGTAGTGTACATGTCATCGATCATCTACATGATGGGTGGTCATTTCATCAATTATCTAAGGGTTAGTCTCGACACTATGGTGAATTGCCATCTTCATCACCCAACTCCACCACAAACACAACTATTATTTTTTGATACATTTTCAATTTGATCTAGTTAAATTGAAGGACTTTATGCTACCTATTATAGGTGTTGATTCAAAATTCATAAACCTTTCATTTCATTACGTGTCTAAAATATTTTCATCGTAGTTTGTGAGAAATTTGTGTTGTCTACTACACTGATCAGTTCTCATTGACTAATTACCCGATATTTGCCTGCATGTCACAGTCTGTCAAACATTGTACTACATTAGTATATACCTAAAGCCATGTTTAATCCATTGTATCACCTATGTATGCCGCGTTGTCCATTTGGATTGCATTGCATGTATTTTTGGCTCATCAAAATACCAACAGTCCTCCAGTAGCCCATTGTAGGGCATGCAACAATCCTTTGAACAAAGTGCAAATATGGTAATGGGAGAGGGTCATATTAAAAATTGAGACATCCACATCATCTGGTTGGTTCCCATATGTGTCCATATAGTCTATATCTCCACATTGGGCAACACTGGTTCTGCATTGTCATCCACCTAGGAAAACGATATTTATCCCACATGCATGCAATGATAGTGCTATGGGTGCTATATCAATGTCAAAGCTATCAATGTTTTTTGAATTAGCCAAGGTCCCTAGAGGTCACCTCAAACCCTATGCTTTAGCCTTCGCGTTGATCATGACGGGGAACATCATGGTTCAAAATTCGTTCCACTTGTGAAAAATCTGCAAACAATGTAACCAAAATTTTAATTAAAATCAACAACTAACAAACGTGAAACCTAAAGAGATTTCATTAAACTAAGTTTTAAAGTAACTTGACACTAACAACCATAACACATTTTATTTAAACCAACAACTAAAGTACACATAGAGTGTAATGAAAATAATGAAAACAAGATATTTTATTTTACTTTTTATTATTTAATTATTTATTTATTTATTATTTATTATTTATATATATTTTTTAAATTTCATTTATTGGATTTATTATTATTGATTTTGAACAATTAGATTGTTCAAATTCAAAACATCAAAACTAATACAAAGATCCTATAGCTCTAATCAACACCTAAAACACTTTAAAATAACACCAAAAGAATACATTTACCAATAAACCAACCTATTGAACTATAACTCAAAAACAACTGAAAAATACCAAAACAATAAAATAAAAGGTGGGTCCCCAAATTGTGGGGTTAGTTGTGGAATGGCCATAACACCCTTATTCCTTGAGGGCTTTCTTCAATTACATAGCCAGCAACATTTTGGCTTTGAATACCCCTTGTTCACTATTAATTCTCAATCTCTCCTTTCCTTTCTCTGAATACTCGATCCATCTATCTTGTTAATTGATCAAAGACTTTATGGGACTAAAACCAATGCATCCCTAGAATCACATCAAAGGCATGAAGTGAAGCTACATGCAAGCAACATTTGGTGGTACCACTAGCTAAATTAATTTCTTCCTTTGAATAATATTGATTTAATGAGTAGATTTACCCCAAACCATACTCTACCCTCCACCCATGGGCCAAATATCTTGGCATTTTCAACATATCTCTTGCTAAAATAGAAGAAATAAAGCTATTTTTTGGTCCACTATCAATTAAAACGTTTACTTGCTTATTAAAAATCGTACCTTTCACAAGCAATAGGGTGACTTGCCCCTCTATCTTTTGATTCTCGATTATGACGTAGATCTGATGCTCAGGTTCCTTTCCTTTAGCATTGGATGAAATCGACCCATGTTGGTGCAGATATTGATTAGCATAATGTGGACCTCTGCAATGGTAACACCCATATTGGGTCGTTACTTCTTTTTTAGTTTTTGGTACCATATCTTACTTACTAGAGCTAAAGTTTACAGTTTTTGAGGGTGAGGATTTGCATTGTTGGGATTATTATTGGTTTTCTTTTGGAAGTTTTTCTTGAACTTTCCCTATTTCCCATTATTTCTCTTCTTAAAATTTTGAGGTTTCTTGGTCTTTCAATCCCCTTCATATTCCCATTTCAATAATCCTTGACTATTTATCTTACTCAATACTTGTTGATATTGCTTAGATAGGGAAGCATAGTTGAATTGCAGATGAGAATCTACTTTCTTTGCCAAATCATATGCTTTTTGCAGTGATTTAGGTTCATGAATGTTTACATCATGATTTACTCTAGATTATAACCCATGAATAAACTTGTGAACTCTCATATTATCACCATATGCAAGTATGTACTTAAGTAGCCAAACCAACTTCTTATAGAATGTATCTACTATTTTACTTCCTTGCTGAAGGCTTGTAAATTCTTCAAACTTTAAGGCATAGAATGAGAAACCTCTCTTTGAATATTTCAACAAAATATTTCTATTTAATATCAATAGGTTCTACATTATTCTTGTCATAGTAGGTATCCCACCAATCTAAAGCATCCCCTTCTAGGTTGATCATGGCCCAAATTATTTGGGTTCCTAGGGAATAGCCTTTTACTGTGAAATAAACCTCTAATTTTCTCGACCATGTTTCAACTACATCCTCTTCACCTTCTCATTCAAACTTGGAGATACAAATGTTTTTTAGATCCCTAGTTGTTTCCTTTTCTAGAAGGGCTCTAGCTTGCAACTATTTTGTAGTTAATCCATTGGCTTGGCCAACATTTGAACCTCTAGCTTGCAAGTTTTGATTTGCAATTATTTAAAACACTTGTCTCATATAATCCTGCATAGTGAAAATTGTAGTAGTGAGGTCTTCTACCTCTCTATTGGAATTTCTTGGATCCTCACCTCATATTTATTCTTTTATATTATTTTAGTGGCAGCTTTTAGGGTGGACTACATGGAGATATATGTGGTTGCTTTCAGGCGTTCTAAGCTTTCATCCATAGAAGGCATCGAAAGGAGACATTCCTATAGAGGATTGATATCCATTATTGTAAGTGAATTCCACAAGTTGCACGTAGTCTTTACAATGAGACTTGTGATCCATGCAGTACATGTGAAGCATATCTTCTAGTACTTGATGTAGACACCAAAACCTAGGCATCCATAATATCACATTTGGAATCCCACATCAAAGTCCTGCACAATAAAGTTATATGCCTAAGTTTAGACTTATGTATATAAAGTCCTACACATTATTCGACTTTTTAGATTTATTAAATCTAAAAAATCAACCTAGGATACCCTGCCTACCCACTGGACATGTGTCGTAGCAACCTCACCAACGTCCCTTTCCACATCTCATACACATTTGTCCCCTTTGTCCCTTAACATGGTTAAACCATTACACCTCACTCCAATTGCATACACATCACCCTAGCTAAGTGAGACACCCTAGGTGACTCACTCTAACTGCCCCCTCCATTTGGTAGTCCTATATTACCACTTGGTAATATTGGCTTACCACCTATTTTACTCCAAAATTCTAAGCGTATTATAAAGGCACCTTTATCCCATAAAAAAAAGTAGGTTGAGTGCGCATACCATTGGGATGCTAAAATAGGACCAAGAGCTCACACACATTTTTAGGATAAGAGAGATTCAATGACTAAAGATCAATTTTTGAATCACTCTATCACTCAATATCAATCGACCATCCATGGTTACATAGTCAAAACCGCCCTTGCATGGTTCCTCCACCATCTGTGCATGATTTACCAGTATTTATTGCATGTCCACAATTTGTCATAGTCAGAATAACATAATCAAATATAATAAGTAAGTTTCATTTTGTAGCAAGGCATCTAGCTTTTATGTTATTTTTTTCTACACTGTTATTTCATTTCAAGGTTTTGTATTTGCATGATTTCCATATTTGTATACAGGTGCTACTAAAATCCTATATACCTTTTCATGTGTGTAGGAAGTAGGTATTTTGGAGAGCTGTTGAAGTTGGAGTGATCCCTATATTGGATACCAGAAGCCCACTCACCCATTTGAAGTTGCAGTAGAAGAATGAAGGACACTAGTTGTTTATTTTGAGAGCCCCTCATTTGTCACTTGGACACTTGTAACTGTATCACACATTGTAACATTGCATCCAATACACTTGGGATAATTCAAAAAGAATTGTAATATTAGGATATTCAGGATCCCCTGTTAATACAAAAACATATATTATTTTTATATTGCAAGTGTTCATTTGTCTGTTTGTTTGGTGTTTTTTTAATTTGCTACACTTGGTTTACCCATACAGTTTGACCATTTATCTCAATGTGGTATGTAGAGCTCAAATTTAGTTTTGTACCCACTACAAGATGTAGGGATTTCTAAACTTTAAAAGTGAACTTGGAATTCCTATTTTAAATGATCATCTTAGGAAATCCATGCAATTAGAATACCTCTTTGGTAAATATATTAGCCACCACCTGAGCATCATCTTTGATGTTCCTAGGTATGAAATGTGCAACATTAGCCAATATGTCGACTACTACAAGGCTTAAATCATGTTTATACCTAGTCTTGGATAAATATATTATAAAATCCATAGATATGAGCTTCCATTTCTGCGTAGGTATATCATGTGGGTATAGTTATCTTGCAAGATGCTTACATTCTACCTTAAATTTCTGATATTCAAGGTATCCAAAGATAAAATTGGTGATATCATTCTTCATTCCTACCTAGAAGAAGGTTATTTTCATGTTTTCCCTCAATTTAGCTCCTCTAGGGTGATCATAATAAGGAAATTTATAGGATTCTTGCATTATTAGATTTCTCAAATTACCCATTTTTGGTATAATGATACTACCTTTGTAACACAAAAGGTCATCTATTATGCCAAATTCCCTATTACCTTCAGGATATATATTCATTATAGCTCAAATGTCTTAGAATATCATCCTGAGATTGCTCCTATCTCACTTGATCCATTAGATTCATGTGACTTCTATTTATGGTTACTATGTGTTTCCTTCTACTCAAAGCATCATCCACATTATTCTCTTTTCCTTTTATGTACTCAATTTCAACGTCATACTCAATGAGGAACTCAACCCATATTCTTTGTCTCGAATTGAGTATAGGTTGGGTAAATATATACCTTAGAATTTGATGGTCAGTATTTAATTCAAAGGGCCTTCCCACCAAGTAGTGGTTTTAGGCCTTCATAGCATGCACCACTACAACTAGCTCTAAATCATGTGTAGCATAGTTAGCTTTATACTTTTTGAGATTCCTTGAATTATATGCTACTACTGACTCCTCTTGAGATATAAATCCTCCTAACCCTTCCAATGATGCATCCATGCATACTAAAAAGTCCCCTTGAGGGTCAAGAACCTTTAGTATTGGTGCAATAGTGATATTGTATTTTAGCAATGCAAAAGCAGCTTCACACTTCTCCAAACAATTGAATTTATTTCCCTTTTTCTAAATGTTAGTTATGGTTGCAATAATATTGGAGTATGTAATGTCTATAGTAACTTGTTAACCCCATGAAGCTTCACACTTCAGTCACATTAGTAGGGGGTGGCCAATTTAATATGGCTCCTATTTTCTTTGGATCCATAGTAATTCCTTCTACTGATATGATATGTCCAAGATAACGTACCTTTGAAACTTAGAAATTACTTTTAGCTATATTTCCATAGAGTTGGTTTTCCCACAAAAACTCTAATACAATATTGAGATGTTTATCATGCTCTTCTTTGTTATGAGAGTAACTTAGGATATCATCTATAAATACAAGGACAAACTGGTCCAAGTACCTTCTGAATACACTGTTCGTTAGATTCATAAATGCAATTGGGGCATTGCTAAGTCCAAAGGGTAGAATTGTAAACTCATAATGCTCATACCTAGTCTTAAATATCATCTTGTGAGTGTCCTTCTCATATATTCTTAACTGGTGATACCCTGATCTCAGATCAATCTTAGTGAACACCATGGCATATCTCAATTGATTGAAAAATATTTGATTCTAGGTAGGGGGTATCTGTTATTAATTGTAGCATTATTTAGAATCATATAGTCAATACATAGTTTTAAAGAACTATATTTCTTTTTCATAAATAAAATTGGTGCACCCCAAGGTGACATACTTGATTTTATCAATCCTTTTTATAACAATCCCTATAATTATACTTTTGACTCCTGCATCTCGATAGGACTCATCCTATATGGAGATATATGAATAGGTTTTGCTCTTATCATTATATCAATTGTGAAATCAAATTATTGCACAAGAGGGAGTCCAGGTAAATTCTCTCAGAACATATCCTAAAATATTGTTGGTGCTTTCCTAGCACCTCTCTCTTCTGATCATCTGCTACTTCATTAAGTTTTAAAACATATACTATCCCTTTGTTGAGTGGTAATTTTACGCAATTGCAAAAGCACACTCATAGTTAGGATTTTGATTAGAAAACCCTCTCTTGAAAATAAATAAACATTTCTCTAGAGTTCCTTTACTTAATGTGTGCATGTATGCTTGTGATAATGTGTCAAGTAAGTGCTTGAATATCTTAGTAATTTGCAAGAAACTGTTAACAAGGGGCCTGTGTTGGTATTATTTTATTATGCTATGCCTTTGATTTTTCATGAAACATAAAAGAAATAAAATGTAATTGGCCCCCATATAACCATGATGAACAAAATGAAATTCATTTTATCTTGGATTTTTTTTAGGTAGATTTTATCTTTCTTTATTAAGTAGATTTTAACAAATTGTATCTTTTTGTTGAACCTTACTTTGAGCATGAAGGAAAAAATTAAAATCTATATCTAGCATGTGAACATGAAATGATGAGTGGGTTCATTTTATATTCTTTTGACCATGAAAATAAAATAGCTCGATGACTAACTTTAAAATGCAATAGCCTTTGTATTCCATATAAATTACCCCCTTTTAATGAAATTGTGGTTTTTCATAAAGGGAGTTAATTTATTGCTTTAAAGAAAAATGTAAAGCATGAAATGTGACATCATATAAAGCTGGAAATTACAAAACTCCTCTTAAAATATGCAAACCTTAAGTATTTTTAGAAATTTAAATTTACTTCAAAATAAAGATAAACTTGCTTTAAATGAAACTTTGAAGCTTATTCTTGAACTCTTTGCAGTTATTTTTGGAATTTAAATCGTTTTATATTTTATATTTTATTTCATAAAAGATAGAAAAAATAAAAATATAGGGTTAGAAAAATAAAAGAAAATGAAAATGAAAGAAATAAAACAAATGTTGTAATCTAGAGATTCCACACAGACCCTGCAACATTAGTATCCTACAAAACTTGTATTAATGTGACCCATATTCACACAATATGACATTTAATGTGATGCAATATTCTTATGGAAAGGTGCAAAATATTGAAAATGACATAAATTAACCATAATAATGCATAAAACTTAATATATTTTCAATATATTGCAAAAGTAATATTTTCAATACACTTTAATACTAAATGTAGAGTACCCTGTTACAAAAATGGCATCCATGGTAAAAATCCAATCCAACATGGAAGGAGAGGCTCCAAAACAAACCCAATGCCAATGTTCTATTTCACCTGCAGTATTGCCTCCAAGTCTCCCAACTTTGTTCATGTGCATTCGATTAATATTTAAATGTTTTCAGAAATAAATCCCCTCTGCCTCTTCTTCTTGCTTCTATTTCATTTTCTTTCCCACACTGTCCATCTCTTTTATTTTATTTTCATAACGTCTTCTTTCCCATCAATAAAACATATTTAATAACGTCTTTGCTTTCCACTTTTTGCAACAACACCCCCTAAGGTATGGCGTGTAACATTATCCATAGAGCCTACACTATCAACAAAAATCACACTCCTAGTGAAACTTTGACAGGTCCGACCACCACATAGGTTCTCATAGCATCGATATTTCTCTAATCCATAACAACTTCATTTATAATCATCAAGGGCTACATGGCTACATTTTTTAAAATAACATCTTGGACAACATGCCTATCCACCTATTACAACATTATCGATTATGTCGAAGAGTGAATGATTTTCATTTAAAAAATGTGTTGATTTCTTCGCGATTGGCCTGCACACCTTATAGGAGCCTTGTGTGAAACATACATGTAAGTAACCATTGGGAGTCTCACCTATACTTTACAACCCCTCACACCTAACAGTTTTGATATATTGCACTTGTTAAAAGTATTTTACAGGCCCTAATGACGTATCATTACAAACTACATCATTGATAAAATTCATGTCACCACTAATCTCTGTATATCCCATCATTATGAAGGTGCATGTGTTCGATGTATAGATTCACTCTCCAATTTACATCTATATAGTCATCCCTATAGACTCTCCCTATTCACTAGCATTATTACAGTCAAGTGACAATGAGTAGCATTATATTCATGATGTTACCACCATATCTACTATCATCCACCACATTAGAGCCCGTTACGATGTGTGTCATTATCATCATCATGGGTTAGCTCCTCAGCTGTCCTAGCCTACTTTTCCATGTAGTACGCATTGAAAATCCCCATTGAAATCCTTGCATCTATTGAATATATGGTAATCCTTAAAATTATAGCTTGATAGATACTACATCGATGATGTCACCACCACGTCGGTAGTCGTTCATCACCATGTCAACTATTTGCACCCAATAGTCCTCCTTATATCATTATCTATATCTACATTGGATTCATCACTGCATAGGTTTGCATCTAGGCTAATTTTGAGCAACCATTGCATCTACATGATAAAACATAAATAAATTTATTGTGTGACCTTTTTCCCATAGCAAACTCCATGTCATGAATCTAAACCTGACATTAGATAACCTCGCATTATCCAACTTAGCATGAAATGTCTCTTCAATGATACAAACAACACCCCGTGGGGTAGACTAACATAGAATTGCTCTGGAAGAACCTTGTGTGGTGTTTTGGACATCAAAATGGAATGCATACAACAAATAAATATTATCATATGATGTTCTACATCAAACATAGGTAGTGTACATTTCACTGATCATCTACATGATGGTTGGTCATTTTAACAATTATCGAAGGGTAGTATCGATGCTATGGTTTATTGCCATCTTCATCACCCAACTCCATAGTAAATGCAACTATTATTATTTGCTATGTTTTTTATTTGATCTGGTTAAATTGGAGTACTTTGAGCTACCGATTCTAGGTGTTGATTTAAACCTTGGCACTGTTTCCATTACTTGTCTAAGACATTTACGCTGCAATTTGTGAGAATTTTGTGTTGTCTACTAAACATTTGCCTCCATGTCATAGTTCATCACATGATGTACTACATTGGTATATGCCTTGAGACATTTTTAATCTATCATGTCACCTATGTATGTTGCATTGTCTAGTTGGGTTGTGTCGCATGTATATCTGGCTCATCAAAATACTAGTAGCCCATTATAGGTGATGCAATAATCCTTTGCATAGAGTGCAAATTTTGTAATGGGAGATGTTCATATTGAAAACTGGGATGGCCACATCATTTGGCTGGGTCCTGTAGGTAACCATATAGCCCATATCTCCACGTTGGGCAGCACTAGTTCCACATTGTCATCCACCCAAGAAAGCCATGTTTATCCCACATGCATGAAGGGATAGTGCTATGGGCTCTATATCAATGTTATATCTCTCAATGTTGTTTGAATCATCCAAGGTCCTTAAAGGGCACCTTGGACCATGTTATTCGATCGTCGCATTGATTGTTGCGGGGAACATCATGCTTCAAAATTCATTCCACCTGTGAAAACCTGTAATGAATGTAATCAAACTTTTTAATTAAAATCAACAACTAACAAACATGAAACCTAAAGATATTTCATTAAACTAAGTTTTAAAATAACTTTACACTAACAAAGATAACACATTTTATTAAAACCAACAACTAAGGTACATAGAGTGTAATGAAAATAACAAAAACAAGATATTTTATTCTACTTTTTATTATTTAATTAATTAATTAATTAATTTATATATTTTTAAATTTCATTTATTGGATTTATTATTATTGATTTCGAACAATTAGTTTGTTCAAATTGAAAACATCAAATCTGACACAAAGAGCCTATAGCTCTAATCAACACCTAAAATACTCTAAAAGAACACCAAAATAATACATTTACCAACAAACCAACCTATTGAACCATAATTTTGAAAAATCCCAAAACAATAAAATAAAAGGTGGGTCCCCAAATTTTGGGGCTAGTTATGGAATGGCCACAAAAAATGGTGACTCTGCTGGAAAAGGCTCCTAAGTATTTGGAATTAAGAACCCAGTTCTGAAAATAAACAAACCAAAGATGAGAAAAAAAATCATCTAGAGACCTCCAATAAAGTGGGGTAGATAACTCTAAATGAAACACATGAATCATTTGCAGTTGTTGAATGCGTGTGAGAGTGATTTCATTTTGTAATATTTAAAACCATACAGATCTTATCACTTTCTTTGCATTAGGCTATAAAAATATTACTCATGAAAGAATGTGCCTCTATATTGCTCCACTGTCAACCAAACATTTATAGCCTCGGTGGTGATGGCCTTGCTCACCTAGGTATTAGATTAATTTTTGCATTTACCTATATTATAGATATTGTTCCACTACCAACCAGGTGTCTATAACCCTGGTGAATATGCCCTAAGCCATTTGATTGATTTTGCCTTGTTTATTTTATTTTTATATTCATCATTGTATTGCTTTGCAAATTCACCTGCCACTTGGGTTGGAGATAATCTAAGGCTAAATATGGAGTCTATAAAATATTTTGCCTTAATTTGTCAACCAAAATGGCTTCATCCTTAAAGCTTTCAAGACATGCCCATTAATATGATATGTTCATGTGCAACTTTAGCAAATATGACTCATTGTTACAAAATTTACTATCTTAGTCATAAAATATAGAAAATATTACTAAACAACTTCATCCCCTTTTCCTTGATCCACATGATAGGAAAATCATCCTTCATGACATAGGAACGCACAAAAAAAAAATCAAGAGGCCAAAAATTAGTAGCTACCACAAAATATCACCTCAAATGGAGGGACCAACCCAAAATACAATACTTGAAAACCAACCAAATCCTAACCTAATGAAAACTGACAAGAAAACCCAAAAGAAAAATCTTGCAAACAAGAGACTACACACTAAAATTCCACACAAAGAAAAAATCTAAATACCAACACACCTAAATAAAAAACTATATACAATATGATACAAGATGATGCATAATTTAGGCCATCACTTCCCTGGATCTCAAACATGATTAACACACTTTAAAAAACATATATTGTGATATGCATGCCAAGCTTTACAAAAATTCAACCAAAGTAAGATTAGGCCAAATAATACAACTCTCACTTTACCTCTCTCACCCCACAAATTTGATTCAAGGGTATTAGAAATTCCATGGTGAGCATCTGATTCATTAATCTTGCAAGTGAATACATGATTTTCAACTATACTTTGCTTGTTCAATTAGGTGTAAATTTCAAAATACGATTCATCAATTTTACTTAAGTTTTCATTTTCACAAGCATATAGGATTTCCTTTAAATATGAAGTTATTCTTGAAAATTTTAAATCAAAGTCATCATATATGTATTTAGGCCAATCATACACATGCAACAATTCACAAGCATATATGATAACTACTAAATGAGGATCATTATAAGTTTGTATCCTAGAGTCAATTGTTAATTGTTGATGAACTTGATTAAACAATTCAAGTACATCTACTTCTATTTCATTCAAAAAAGCAATTAT
Source organism: Wollemia nobilis (assembly GCA_028583015.1). Classification (NCBI taxonomy): domain Eukaryota; kingdom Viridiplantae; phylum Streptophyta; class Pinopsida; order Araucariales; family Araucariaceae; genus Wollemia; species Wollemia nobilis. Next base: position 8,970,194 of record JAQPPZ010016348.1, read on the forward strand.
AGTTATTTATTAACCTCCAATGGTATATCATCATAAATAGCATGCAAATCCAACATACTATTAGGCAAATTTTTACACAGAGTTCAGATGGTTGGACACAAAAGATTAGATTCTACCTTTTGTACACTTTCACTTACCACAACTTGGTGAGCCATTGTTCCTTCTTCTTCCTTATTATTTCTATCATCATCATCATATTGCAACACTTTACGTTAATTAAAGACCTATTTTTTAAAAACACCAAAATTAGGCACCCTACCAAAAGTATGTCAATCCTTTTCAAATGATAAATCTCGTTGATAAGGGGGGGTAATTTTCTGATTGTACATGAATTACAATATATTCATGTGAGATAGATATTTCAACATCCTATATATCAAGTGAAATAGAAACTTCATCAATAGGAATGTGAGAAATGAATAGTTTCTCATATCTTCTCCAACCATTATAATAATCATCTTCTAAAATCAAAAGATGAAATTCTATCAAGTCTTCTACATAATATTCAAAATCATATATTAATTCACCCTCCTCAATTTCAAATAATTCATTTTCCTCATATTCATCCTCCTCGATTTTATAAAATTCATTTTCCTCAGATTCATTCTCCTCAACTTCAAAGAATTCATCTTTTGGTAGGTCAAGGGTTTCTTTAGTGGGATTAATTTTTATATTCAACTTTTTATAGTTGTTCCAATCCTCCTTTGTAAATAATTATCCTAAGCCAATATCTACATTTTGATTAACTTGATCATCATAATCCTCATTGATGGGTAGTGACTTTGAAACCTGCACCTCTTCTTGGATAATATCTAAGGTGGTTATAAATGTTAGAATGTGAATGTATTGCTCCTCTGTAGATTAGATGCTATTATTGTAATAGATGAGGGTATATAGGAAATAGGTTAGTCTACACTATGTTACGAAGATTTGTTACGATAATAGTGTAGTCAGGTTGAGATTGAGCTATCTTTTGTTGGAAAATAGCTCTAGAAAATGTAATCTTTAGCAGGTTTATAATATCTAATGAGTTTATTATATCATTTTGGTATCAGAGTGTCACGAAAAGTTGTTATAAATAATATATGCCCATCATAATTCATGAGTTTAGATCTATTTTTTGGAGGTCGCTACTAAGAGCGTTGAGCAGGTCGTGATTTGGTGTGATTGTTAGAGGGCACTGTTGTTTTTTAGTCAATGTGATTGAATTAATTGTTGTGATAGGAATGTGTGCGACATAATATGTGAGTGCAAAGAACGAGTTAATTGAAAGATAATGTCTTAATTTCTAGCCATATTTACATGTTTAAAGGTAGAGGAAGCTATCAACGAGTGGTTGTTTCATTCTTTTCTAAAAATATGAAGAAATCACATGGTTTGAGAGAAGTGTGTGCTGAAAGATAATAAAGGAGCAGTCCATTTTTAATACAGTAGATAGAACACAATTGGTGTGATATTTAGATAGATAGAACACAATTGGTTGATAAAGTGATTCATGTCTACATGGAGATATAGATAACATGATTCGTGCCTGTTGTAATTGGCTTTTGGAGTGTAGTGTTTGTTTGGTCAAACGTTGAATTACATTGAGACTGTATTTCTCTGCATTCTTGGTGATAGTGATGAAATTCACTGGCATGAATGCTGATTGACGTGAATAAATATTGAATCCATGAGATGATGTTATTACAAGTGAACACATCTACAATGAGCATGACTACAGACAAAATGGTGCATTCAAATACGTGACTAATTTATCTGCAACGAGTGTGATTGCGTGACATTGTGTTTGTCCGTGAGACAAACTGTGAGATACTAGAAGACACACTGAATACACATGGAGGAGAAAAAAATTTATATAAAGCCTGGTGTTGTTAGATATTGTAACCGCAAGGTAGTGAATTGGTGTTGTTACTATAATGTGGAGATCTGTGTTCTGTAACATGAGGAATCATGAAGAAAAGATACCAGTGTGTTGTAACATGCTATAGAAATATAGAGAAGTGTATTCTATCTATCATCATAGAATGGATAAGCATAGTCTATTTTTCACACTATGTTGAGTGGTAATGAGGGCAGTGTTAGCATAAAGTCCACACTGTGTAGATTATTACAACATTGTTGTGAATAGCTTGCAGTGTTGCTTGACGATTGCAACACTACTAGAAGCTTGCAATCTATTTGGAGGAGCAATAGTGTTGAAAATGATCCATTAATGTGTTGTGTAGATGACCCATTGACATTTTGAGATATGATGTGCAGTCATCACTAAAATTTGAAGGCTCAAAGTAGTAGGAGATACTACAAAGTAAGAACTTCTGTTGTTTTTTACTATTGTTAAAATATTTATTTTGTTACAAAGTGAGATATTGCAAAAGAGTGTTATTTTATAATTATTTTTGTTGCATTAAAAGACAAAATATTAGTTTCATGGCAGCCAATAACAACCTGCCCATTCCTGAGTTTAATGGGTTGGATTATGAGTAATGTTCAATCAAGATGAAGACCTTACTCACTGGAAAATGTTTGTGGGACATAGTTGAATAAGGCTATGCGAAACCTGAATATTAGACCCTTCTAAGTGTAGAAAATAAAACTTCTAATGAGGATGCCCAAAAGAAGAACTCATTTGCTCTCTACCATATCCAAGTAGCTTTGGAGAAAAGCATCTTTTCGAGAATTGCTTCATGTTCAACAGACCTAGAAGCATGGAAAGCCTTGAAAGATAGCTATCAATGGAGAAATCAAGTGAAGTAAGTGAGGCTTCAAACTTTAAAGTGATATTTTTAGAATATTAAAATGCATGAAGATGAAAAAATTGGTGATTATTGTGTAAGAGTTAAAGTAGTTGTCAACAAAATGGAGACACTTGGAGAAGACATAAAATCTGAAGTGGTTGTGAAGAAAGTGTTGAGAACACTTCTTCATAAATGGAATCATATTGCTATTATTATTGAAGAGTATAAAAATTTGTCTACTCTAACATTTTATGCTCTAATAGGTTATTTAATGTCTCATGAAGAAATAATCCAAGGTGTTGCTACATCATCAAACTTTGGAGGTGATGAAAAAGCATTCTCATACAAGGAAGGTGAGAATCATGACAATGCACAAGGAAGAGCACAAGGAAGAGGGCAAGGAAGAGGATAAGGAAGAGGAGAAGGAAGAGGAAGAGGAAGAGTAAGAGGTAGATCAAGAGGTGGCTATCGAGGAAAAGGAAGAGGAAGAGGAGGTGACAAATCAAATAAATCTTGTTACAATTGTGGTAAGGCTGGTCACTTTTCTAGAGATTATTGGTCCAAGCCTTCTCAAGAAGGGTAAGGTAATAACTATGGAAACTATGGATAAGAGGAAGGACCTTCTTCAAATTTGTTCCTCACATATGAAAAATCAAATCAAAATCTCAATGAAACTTGGATTTTGGATACTGGTTGCTCAAATCATATGAGTGGTGAGGAGTTATTTGCTACAATGGATTCTACATACAAGTCAAAGATCAAATTGGGATATGAAAAGGAACTACAAGTTGAAGGTATGGGATCCATGGATGTTCCAACAAAATAAGGCAAAAATAAGGTAAACAATATCTGTTACACCCCTAAACTCCAATATAATTTGCTTAGTGTTGGACAAATAATGGAAAAGAACTATAGGCTTGTTTTTGAAGATGGAAAATATTTAATTTTTGACAAAAACACTTGTAATAAAGTTGTTACACAAGTACCTATGACAAATAATAGGTTATTTACTCTTAAGTTTGTGGAACAAGGAGGTGCCCAACTTGCTAATGTGGCTATAGAAAATCCAAGTGTACTTTGACGCTTGAGATATGGTCATCTTAACTTTGCAAGCTTGAAGTTGTTGACTTCTAAAGCTATGGTGTGTGGATTACCAAAATTTGAAGAGCACGAGGAGGTGTGTGAAGGATGTGTTTTGGAAAAGCACTCAAGAATAAATTTTCCAAGAGGACAAGCATGGAGAGCAAGCCATCCACTATAATTGGTACATTCGGACATTTGTGGTCCTATGCATACCAAAATCTTGGGTAAAAGTTCTTACTTTCTCACTTTCGTCGATTATTTCTCTAGAATGTGTTGGATTTATTTTTTGAAAACTAAAGATGAAGCTTTTGAATGTTTCAAATATTTCAAAAATAATGTAGAGAAACAAAGTGAGAATGTTGTAAAAATATTAAGGACTAATAGAGGAGGGGAGTTTTGTTAAAATGCATTTCTCAAATATTTTAAATATTATGGGATAAAAAGGCAATTAACTAATGCCTAAACCCCACAACATAATGGTATGGCTGAAATAAAGAACCACACTATTGTATAAATGGCTAGATAAATACTTCAAACAAAGAAACTCAGTAACATGTATTGGGTTGATGTTGTTAGGACAACTATTTACCTTTTGAATAGGAGTCCCACTTCTAGTTTATATGGGATCACTCCATATGAGGTATGGAATGGAAAAAATCCAAATGTAAAGCACTTCAAAGTTTTTGGTTGTCTTGCATATGCACACATTCCTGATGAGACGAAAGAAACTTGATCCCAAAATTCAAGCATGTATTTTCATTGGGTATTGTGAGTCTTCAAAAGCATATAGGCTCTACAATCCAAAAATACACAAAGTTGTAATTTACAGAGATATAATTTTTGATGAAGGGGGAGTATGGGGTCATCAAAAACTTTTTGTTGATGATGGATCTCAAGAAACAAGCTCCTCTCAAGTGCATCCATTACTAAAATCAGCACTGGAAATCCTCCTCCAAAGAAGAGTTCTACTCTAACAAATGCAAAAAGTGCTACTCCAAGTTTTTCTCCATAAATTTCAACAAGTTATTCTCCAATTCCAATGGAAATAGATTCACCATAAAGAGGTAAGAGAACACTTCAATACCATCCCTCCTACAAAATGTTGGATAATAATTTAAAAAAAAATACACTAGAATTCAAGCTAGTGAGATGAATGAAGTTTTGAAAAGACTTGAAAATTTGCACATGTATGGTGATGAAGAATCTCAAGAGCCTAAGGGAGATGTTGTAAATTATGCTTTAATGACTAGTGTAGAGCTAGATCCATCTAGTTATGAAACATGTGATCATGATATATGGCAACAAGCCATGAAAGAGGAAATGACCTCTATAAAAATATTGATACATGGGAGCTAGTGGAGCTTCCTAAGGTTAAGAAATGTGTTGGATGTAAATGGGTCTACAAGACCAAGTTCAATTTTGATGGTATCATTGAAATACACAAGGCAAGGCTAGTAGCAAAGGGGTTTACTCAAAAGTATGGGATTGACTATGAGGAGACCTTTGCTCTTGTTGCTATACAGGAGACCATCAGACTAGTAATTTCCTTGGTTGCCTACAAAGGGTGGAAAATTCAGCACATCGATGTTAAGAGTGCCTTCCTTAATGGGTACTTGAATGAAGATTTTTTTGTGCAACAACCTCAAGGCTTTGAAGAACAAGGTAAGGATAACGTTGTCTACAAATTGAAGAAAGCATTGTATGGCCTAAAGAAAGCACCAAGGGTATGGTACTCACGCATTGATGGCTACTTTCAAAAGTATGGATTCACTAGGATAAAAAGTGAACCTACTCTCTACTACATGAAAAAATTTTGTTGCAACTCCAAAAGGTCATGGGATACACTTACGAAAATAATATGGAGCATCAAAAGTTGACAAGACTACTTACAGTTTCATGGTTGGAAGTCTAATGTTCCTCACCAATACAAGGCTGAATATTCAATATTTTGTTTCTCTAGTATCAAGGTATACGATTGATCCATATGAAATTCATATACAAGAAACAAAAATAATTTTGAGATATGTAAAAGGTACATTGGATTATGTAATCCATTACCACAAATGTAATGCGGTAAAATTATTTGGCTTTAGTGATAGTTATTGGGGCAGCAACATAGATGATAGGAAATCTACTTCAGGGAATTGTTTTAGTCTTGGGTCAGGACTAATTACATGGAGTTCCAAAAATCAAACTATTGTAGCATTGTCATCTACTGAGGCTGAGTACTTAGCAATCACACATGCTAGTGCCCAATCCTTATGGTTAAGAAAAGTACTAGAAGAAATAGGTGAGAGACAAAGTGTTCCTACCATATTATATTGTGATAATATGAGTGCCATACAATTGGCACATAATCCTATCCACCACATTAGGTCAAATCACTTCTATATGAAGTATCACTTCATTCGAGACATGGAGGAAAAATAGGTTGTTGAGCTACAACGTTGCAACACCTTGGATAACATAGCGGATATCTTCACCAAAGGAGTTGCTAGAGCTCAATATATAAAGTTGAGATACTGTCTTGTCAGCCCTATCAACTTTAAGGAGGAGAATGTTGGAATGTGAATGTATTGCTCCTCCATAGATTAGATGATATTCTTGTAACAGTTGAGGGCATATAGGAAATAGGCTATGTTAGTAATATTTGTTATGATAATAGTGTAGTCAGGTTGATATTGAGCTATCTTCTACTGTAAAATGGCTCTATAAAATGTAATATTCAACAGGTTTATAATATCTAATGATTTTATTATCTCAATAACATTCGTACATTCAACTTCATCCCATTTACTATTCACATTAGACATCATTTGGTTCAAGGGTGTTAGATTAGATGGTTGGTATTGGTTGGAATCCATAACTCTTAAAAAATAATTCACCATGGGATAAGGTGGTACCTCAGCTTGAATCATTGGTGGGATTTGATTGCAAGCCTTAGGGTTGAGTAATTATAATCATACCACATCCATACCTTTCGAAATCCACTATTGTTCTACTATTATTACCTCACTGAATACTCTAGGCAAGGACGAATATTTAAGAATTCTCCCTAGAAATATAGAAGTAAAGGGGTCTAAGGCTTCCAAATATATTTGAAAGTATTCTTCTTATGAAATTATGTAATGTATCCCCATATCTATGTACAACATATGGAACCTATTATTAAATTGGCTCATGGAATCATTAGGTTCTTTACAAACAGAGACAAACTAATTCAATATCTTATTCGAGTCAACCAACTTTCCAAATTGTTCAATAAATTTTGTTTCTAGTTTATCCCAAGAAGTGATAGAACTTGTAGGTAAATTGATATACCAATCATAATAAAATTCATCTAATGTGGATGGAAACATCCTACAAACAACATCTTCATGCATAATTTGCAAATGAATTAAAATGTTCTTATATTCCTAAATATGTTCCTCAGTTGATTCCATTCCATCATGCCTAAAATGAGGTAAAGAACACATAATATCTATAGATATATGATGTGAAGGCCCAAATATGTTTAAAGGACTGCCTATCATCATTGGAATAAAAATCACCATTTTTGAACTTTAAAGAATATAAATTTAGCACCAATTTTTTTAGTCAAATAAATATATCTTGCAAAGAAGCATGAAATTACTAACAATTTTTAGATGGTTAGATGAATAAATCATCATGTTCATCCATAGTAATGCTTAAATTAAACCATAAAAATAAAGAATATTCTCCAATTTGCAAAAGGTTAGCATCAATGCATCATCAAGTAAAAGACTTTCCAACCAATGAAAGTGATCACATGTAAACGAAACATCATTAGTCAAGACCAATATCTTCAATTAAACCTTTCAAGTAACCATAGACAAGTTATCATCTATAACATCGATAAAATAACCAAATCAAGCCCTCCTAGCACCAAAATATTGAGTGGTAGTTTTATCCAATTGCAAAACCACACTCACAGTTAGGATTTTTATTAGAAAATCCTCTCTTCCAAAAAAATAAATATTTCTCCAAGGTTCCTTTTACTTAATGTGTGCATGTATGCTTGTGACAATGTGTCAAAAAAGTACTAGAATACCTTAGTGATTTACAAGTAATTGTTAACAAGATGCCTATGTTGATATTATTTTATTATATTATACCTTTGATTGTTCATGAAACTTAAAAGAAAGAAAATGTGATTGACCCCCATATGACCATGATGAACAAAATGAAATTCATTTTATCTTGTATTTTTTTAGGTAGATTTTATCTTTCTTTATTAAGTAGATTTAAAAAAAAAATTATCCTTTTGCCGAACCTTACTTTGAGCATGAAAGAAAAGATTAAAATCTATCTCTAGAATGTGAACATGAAATGATGAGTGGGTTCATTTTATGTTGCTTTGAGCATGAAAAGAAAATAGCTAGATGACTAACTTTAAAATGTAATAGCCTTTGTATGCCATATAAATTACCCCCTTTAATGAAATTGTGATTTTCATAAAAGGAGTTAATTTATTGCTTTAAAGAAAAATGTAAAGCCTGAAATGTGACATCATGTAAAGCTGGAAATTACAAAATTCCTCTTAAAATATGTAAAATTTAAATATTTTTGGAATTTTGAATTTACTTAAAAATAAAAGCAAACTTGCTTCAAATGAAACTTTAAAGCATATTCTTGAACTCTATGTAGTTATTTTTGGAGTTTTAATTTTTTTATATTTTTTATTTTATTTTATAAAAGTTAAAAAAAATGAAAAGATAGGGTTAGAAAAATAAAAGAAAAATAAAATAAATGCTGCAATCTAGAGATTTCACACAAACCCTGCAATATTAGTATCTTGCAAAACCAACATTAATGTGATTCGTATTCATGCAATCTGATATTTAATGCAGTGCAATATTCTAAGGGAAAGGTGCAAAAATATCGAAAATGGCATATAAGTTAACCATAATCATGCATAAAACTTATTGTGTTTCCAATATATTACAAAAGTAATATTTTCAATACACATTAATACTAAATGCAAAGTACCCTATTACAAAAATGGTATCCATGGTGAAAATCCAATCTAGCATGGAAGGAGAGGCTCCAAAACAAACCTAGTACTAATGTTTTGTTTCACCTACAATCTTGCCTCCAAGTCTCCCACATTTGTTCATGTGCATTCGATGAATATTTAAAGGTTTTTAGAAACAAATCCCTTCTGGCTCTTCTTATTGCTTTCGTTTCATTTTCTTTCCCATGCTATCCATCTCTTTTATTTTATTTTCGTTACATATTCTTTCCCCTCAATAAAACATATTTTATAACATCTTTGCTTTCCACTTTTGGTAGCAACACCCCCTAAGGTATGGTGTATAACATTATCCATAGATCCTACACTACCAACAAAAATCACACCGTTAGCGAGACTTCACCAGGTCTGACCACCACATAAGTTCTCATAGCATCAATATTTCCCTAATCCGTAATCGCTTCATTTATAATATTTAGGAGGTGTGTGGCTATGTTTTCTAAAATAACATCTTGGACAACATGCCTATCCACATATTAAAATATTATTGACTATGTGGAAGAGTGATTCATTTTCATTTAAAACACATTATGTACATTGATTTCTTCCCGACTAGCCTGCACACCTTGTAGGAGCCTTGTGTAAAATGGACATCTAAGTAACCATTGGAAATATCACCTATATTTTGCTATGCCTCACACCTAACACTTCCAATATACTGCACTTTTTAAAAGCATTTTATAGGCCCTAATGGCATATCATTACGAACTGCACTATTGATAACATTCATATCACTGGAAATATCTGTGTATCCCATCGCGATGAAGGTGCATGTGTTGAATGTCCAAATTCACTCTCCAATATGCATCTATGTAGTAATCCTCGTAGACTCTCCCTATTCACCAACGCTTTTACATTCAAGTGACAACGAGTAGCATTATCTTTGTGACATTGCCACCATGTCCACTATCATCCACTATGTCAGATCCCATTAGGATGTGCATCATTTTCATCATCATGGGTTAGGTCCTCATATATCCTAGCCTACTTATCCATATTATACGTATTGAAATGCTCTAGTGTAATCCCTGCATCTACCAAATATATGGTAATCCTCGCAATGCTACCTTGATGGAACCCACATTGATGATGTTGCCACCATGTTGATAGTCGTTCATTACCATGTTAGCTCTTCACACTCAAAAGTCCTCTGTATACCATGACCTATGTCTATGTTGGATTTGTCACTGCATAGGTCTACACCTAGGCTGATTTTGAGCAACCACCGCATCTACATGCGATAAAATAAACAAATTCATTACGTAATTGTTTTGCATAGCAGCCTCCATGTCATGAATCTAAACCTAAAATTGGATAACCTTGTACTATCCAACTTAGCATGGAGTGGAACTTCACTGGTACAAACAACACTCCACAGGGTAGATCGACATAAAATTGCTCTAGAAGAACTTGACGCAACATTTCGGGCATCAAAATGGAATGCATAAAACAAAAAAAGATTATCATATGATGTATCACATAAAACATAGGTAGTGTATAGGTCACTGATAATATACATGATGAATGGTCGTTTCAGCAATTATCAGAGGGTTAGTCTCGATGCTATGGTGAATTGCCATCTTCATCATCCAACTCCACAACAAACACAACTATTATTTTTTGCTACATTTAAAATTTGATCTAGTTAAATTGGAGGACTTTATGCTACCTATTATAGGTTTTTATTCAAACCTCAGAAAACTTTCATTTCATTACATGTCTGAGATATTTACATCGTAGTTCATGAGAATTTTGTGTTTTCTACTACACCATTCAGTTCTCATTGAATAATCACCCAGTATTTGACTCCATGTCACAGTCTGTCAAACATTGTACTATGTTAGTATATACCTTGAGACATGTTTAATACATTGTATCATCGATGTATGCCACGTTTTCCAGTTGGGTTGCATTGCATGTATGTTTGGCTCATCAAAATACCAGTAGCCCATTGTATGGCATACAACAATCCTTTAAACAGAGCACAAATATTGTAATGGGAGAGGGTCATATTGAAAATTGAGACATCCACATCATCTTGTTGGGTCCCATAGGTGTCTATATATTCCATATCTCCACATTGGGCAGCACTGGTTCTGCATTGTCATCCACCTAGAAAAACCATGTTTATCCCACATGAGTGCAAGGACAGTTCTATGGGTTTTATATCAATGTCAAAGATCTCAATGTTGTTCGACTCAGCCAAGGCCCATAGAGGTCACCTCAAATCCTATGCTTCACCCTCTGTGTTTATCACAATGAGGAACATCATGGTTCAAAATTTGTTCCACCTATGAAAAACCTGCAAACAATGTAACAACATTTTTAATTAAAATCAACAACTAACAAACGTAAAACCTAAAGAGATTTCATTAAACTAAGTTTTAAAGTAACTTGATACTAACAACCATAACACATTTTATTTAAACCAACAACTAAAGTACACATAGAGTGTAATGAAAATAACAAAAACAATATATTTTATTTTACTTTTTATTATTTAATTATTTATTTATTATTTTAATATTTTTTTAAATTTCATTTATTGGATTTATTATTATTGATTTTGAACAATTATATTGTTCAAATTCAAAACATCAAAACTGACACAAAGAGCCTATAGCTCTAATAAACACCTAAAACACTTGAAAATAACACCAAAAGAATACATTTACCAACAAACCAATCTATTGAACTATAACTAAAAAACAATTGAAAATTACCAAAACAATAAAATAAAAGGTGGATCCCCAAATTTTGGGGCTAGTTGTGGAATGGAAACAACACCCTTATTCCTTGAGGGCTTTCTTCAATTACATAGTCAATCAAACCCCCTGCTCACTATTAATTCTCAATTTCTCCTTTTCTTTCTTTGAATACTCGATCCTTGATCAATGCTTTATGGGACTAAAACCAATGCATCCCTAGGATCACATCAAAGGCATGAAGTTAAGCTACATGCAAGCAACCTTTTGTGGTACCACTAGCTAAAGTAATTTCTTCCATTGAATAATATTGATTTACTGATTAGGTTTACCCCAAACCATACTCTACCCTCCACCCATGGGCAAAATATCTTGGCCTTTTCAACATATCCCTTGCTAAATTGAAAGAAATAAATCTATTTGTGGGTCCACTATCAATTAAAACTTTTACTTGATTATTAAAAAACTTACCTTTCATAAGCAATAGGGTGACTTGCCCCTCTATATTTTTTTTCCTGATTACGACGTAGATACGATGCTTAGGTTCCTTTCCTTTGGCATTGTATGAACTCAACCCAGGTTGGTGCAGATATTGCTTAGCATAATGTGGACCTCTACAATGGTAACACCCATATTGGGTACTTACTTATTTTTTAGTTTTTTGTCTCATATCTTACTTACTAGAGTTGAAGTTTACAATTTTTTAGAGTGAGGCTTTGCATTGTTGGGATTATTATTGGTTTTCTTTTGGAAGTTTTTCTTGAAATTCCCCTATTTCCCATTATTTCTCTTCTTAAAATTTTGAGGGTTATTTATTTTTCGATCTTCTTTCTCGTCCCATTTCAAGAATCCTTGACTATTTCTCTTCCTCAATACTTGTTGATCTTGCTCAGATAGGGAATCATAGTTGAATTGCATATGAGACTCTACTTTCTTTGCCAAATCATATGCATTTTGTAGTGATTTAGGTTCATGCATGTTTACATCATGCTTTACTCTAGATTCTAACCCATGGATAAACTTGTGAACTCCCATATTCTCATCATAAGCAGGTACGTACTTAAGTAACCAAACCAACTTCTTATAGAATGTATCTACTATTTTAGTTCCTTGTTGAAGGTTGGTAAATTATTCAAACTTTAAGGCATATAATGAGAAACCTCTTTTTGAATATTTCAATAAAATATTTCCATTTAATATCAATCGGTTCAACTTTATTCTTCTCATAGTAGGTATCCCACCAATCTAAAGCATCCCTTTCTAGGTTGATCATGGCCCAAACTATTTGGGATCCTATGGAATAACCTTTTACTATAAAATAAACATCTAATTCTCTCAGCCATGTTTCAACTACATCCCCTTCACCTTCTCATTCAAACTTGGAGATACAAATGTTTTTCAGGTCCCTAGTTGTTTCCCTTTCTATAAGGACTCTTTTTTGCAACCATTTTGTAGTTAACCCATTGGCTTGACCAACATTTGAACCTCTAGCTTGTAATTTCTGATTTGCAATTGTTTCCAACACTTGTATAGCAACAACTATAGTAGTGAGGTATTCTACCTCTCTATTGGAATTTCTTGGATCCTTACCTCAGATTTCTTCTTTGATATTATTTTATTGAGTTTTCCTAGGTGTAGGCTTTTATTTTTTGGCCTTGGGTGGCATATTTAACCTGGTTACAACCAAGAAAATATTAGGCTATAGCTCCACCTTAAACTATATCACTAATTCAAGCCACAACATAAAGTTATCTTGCTAGAAGTATCAATAATCTAACTAGGGTGGTATTCCAAGGTTATGATGTAACTTCAATACCCAAATCATACTTAAGGTACCATAACATTCATTCACCCTTGGGATTAGTTCCCATTAGATTCTAGCAAGTAGTGATTCTAGGTCTTCCCAGCTTTAGCTTAGAACTCTAAGCAAGCCTTCATTTAAGGACATCCAACTCCTTCTAACACTTAAGAATATCTATACCCTCATAACCTATAGCTCTGATACCAAATGTAATGATCCAAATTTAGCTACAAAAAAACACATAGAAATAAAATAATTTTTTTACTAAGGAGAGGGATTCATAAACCCCTATTCAATTCCTAATTGGTCTAATGTTTAAATCCCCTAATTTTCATGAAGAGCTACATCTCACCAGATAGCCTAATACAAATCCATCTATGTAGGCATATAATGTGTTATCGCAAATAAGTTTATCCCTCTCATCATTCTTGATGAGCTAAACTTATCACCTTCAATCAATCGAAGGTATACGTCCATCACCATACCATACACAAGTTAATCTATGTAGGTATGCTATGTTTATTGTGAGTTAAGCTATGCATATAATATTCATGATGAGCAGGTCTTAAATCATATGTAGTCTTTCCTAAACTTAGTTATCATTCTCCCTAAGGGGTCTTAATCCCTTAGGTCTACTACATTCATCCTAAGGAGTTTCAATCCCTTAAGTAACCCTCTAAGTTTACCCTAGAACTATTTATTTAAGTTTCTAATGTTTAGAAAGAAAACAAGAATAGTCCAGATACTAAATCTAACAAAAGTATAATTCACAACATACAAAATATTAAAGGAAAAACAACATTCAAGAGATAGTAAACATTAATTGGAAAGAAATTAATACAAGACATAGATAATTCAAGCAGTAATTTAAAGGTACATTTTCCATCGCTAATATTTATTTGATATAAGCAACTATGGTAAATATTTCATACTCTTAAAGAATAATATATTACATTAATTTCATCTAGTAAATCTCCCCACATGGTTAATATATTTGAACACAAGTAAATCATTATAAGTAGAATCAAACTGATACATTGGTTCCAAATACCTCCTTGGTCTTTCTTAGCTTTCCCTCGATAATTTAAGGATAGAAGGGTATCAGGGAACTGATGGTTCCATGATAGATATGCTTATAATTTCATTTATTTTTTCCATTGCCAAATTGTAACTATACAAATTAAATCAAAGTATCTAACCATTTACTACATAGTTGATATCATAAAAATCACCATTTTTATTTTCACCTCTCATTAACCATAGAGAGTCTTTCAACACATGCAACTAGACCATAGGTTTTACTTTAATTAATTCATTCAACCCTTATTCGACAATTAAAGTCCCATACCCTTAATCATCAAACAACTAGGTTCATCTACTTCCATAAATTAAGCCTCATTACTTAATTCATAAAATAGACCATCTTCTTTTACTTCATAAATTAAAGTCCCATACCTTTAATCTACGAAATAACCATTTTCCTTTATTTTATAAATTAAAGTCCCATACCCTTAATTTACAAAACAAACTATTACCATTTATTTAATAAATCAAAGTCACTTGCTTTAATCCATAAATAAACCATTTCTTTCTTATTAACTAAAGCTCACAACTTTAATTAATAAAACTACTAAATCTCTTTCCTTTCATTAATCTAAAGTTCACAACTTTAATTAATAAAACAATTATAATCTCTTTATTTTCATTAATCTAAAGTTCACAACTTTAATTAATAAAACAACTATAATATATTTATTTTCATTAATCTAAAGTTCACAACTTTAATTAATAAAATAATTATAATCTCTTTCTTTTCATTAATCTAAAGTTCACAACTTTAATTAATAAAACAATTATAATCTCTTTCCTTTCATTAATCTAAAGTTCACAACTTTAATTAATAAAACAATTATAATCTCTTTCTTTTCATTAATCTAAAGTTCACAACTTTAATTAATAAAACAATTATAGTCTTTTTCTTTTCATTTCCCTAAATTAAGTCCCATTACTTAATTTATGAAATGAGCTATACTTTGTTATTCTCCTAAATTAAGTCTCAATACTTAATTTAATAAATAAACCAAATCAAGGTCCAAGGTGTAGACGAATTGGTTCATCCAAACCCCATAAGGGGGCGGAGGTCCAAGGTTCAAATCTCGGGCCTCATCGAACTGAACACTTATCCCTTTCCTGGTGCTTTCAGTGGTGTAAAAGGTTTAAAATGATTGTGGCATGGCGGTTATAGGGGTGGACTGTGCAAAGATCTGTGTGGTAGCTTCCAGGGTGGACAACACAAAATACTATGGCGGCCATAAAATCTGGACAGCCTGCCCGGATTCATGGCGACTATCGATTCCACCATGTAAAAATAAATAAATAAATAAACCAAATCTATTTATTTCCCTAAATTAAGTCCTGTTAATTAATTTTTGAAATATACTATATCTATTTAATTAACAACAAATCATAAACCAAGGTAATGCCTCTACGAACAAATGACTTCCCAAGCCATGATGTTGAACTCTAAATGACTCGCAATCGCCCAACTATTGTCAAACCTCCCCTTATTTCTAAGGATTGACAACACAACATAACGAACTAGGTGTAAGCAATTCAATGAGTGATGGCAGGTCGATGGTCAATCACTGTGTAGAAATGTCATAGATCCTTCCATCAAATTTGTATGGTACACAACAGTTATCAAAGGTGAAAAAGTTTGACTAATACCCAACAATGAGAACAACTACATGATTTTCCCTACGGATTACATCGCTCAATAGAAGAAAATTGTAGGACTTTACAAGGGTGACAGAGTGCTAGTTAGCTATAGGTCATATTGGTTAGTAGATGCTATACTACACAATGGGAGACTCATTTATCATCCAACACATAGGTCATGAGGGTTAAGCAACATTTGAGGAGGCATTCTCCTCATCTGACATATCCTAAGCAAGGGTTAAAATATCCCTATGAGGATAGGGAGTACATATCACCATGCCTAAGCACTCTTAGCTGATAGGAAAACACAAGTGGGTAGTACCAACAATCATGGTTCTAACAATGAAGAGAAACTCCTAGCTCAACTAAACTAGCAATAGTTCGGGTTATGGGTAAACTACTATCAACAAGGTATACTGTCATAACAAGGAGATACAGTTGATAATAATAGGTTTAGAGAAATCATAGAGCACAACCACCCTTACTTAGAAAGTTAATAAAAAACCAATGTGATAGAACAAAAACCAACCTCAAATATTGTTGGCACAAGCATTCTAAGCGTAGAGTGCACTTGCCTTGACCTTTGTAGATCTAAAATTCTCCTCCAAGTGTTTATAACTTTTTTTCTTCCTCAATGAAAGTGATTAACCACTCTTCCCCTTATGATCCCTCACCTTATTCCTCTTCTTTTCCAATATTATATGCCACCATCAATACCTTATCCTCCTCCACGTATCTCCCCTTTCCCCAATGCTCCACCACCCACCATAATTCTTCCTAGCTACCCAACGTGGCGATCAATATGGGATCTCATACACTATCAAATATTTTGACAAGCTTTGTCATAAATGGAGCTCTCCCATTCAATGATGGTAGATGCCCCCATCCATTCGATTATGCAACTTGTTGTGTTCTTGAATCGGTGGTAGAACTATTGAGTTCCCAAGAAGTTTGATCAATACTCACAATAACCATCCACCATTCAAAGAATGAAAAACCATTATTATTATTTTGTTTTAAACTAAAGCAACCATTGCTTATAATGAAATTCTTTCATTGTTTAAAACAATTTAATATATTATTTATGAATGAAGCTCTTTTATTATTTAGAATAATTTAACATATTATTTGTAAATGAGGTTCAATTATCATTTTAAAATAAAACTTATTTTAGTTATAAAATGATGCTCTATTATCACTTTAAAATAACTTTTCTATTTTTAAAACGAGACTCTATTGTTATTTTAAAATTGAACTTCCTTTATTTATAAAATGAAACTCTATTATCACTTTAAAATAAAACTTCTCTATTTATAAAATGAAACTCTATTGTCATTTTAAAATAAAACTTCTTTTATTTATAAAATGAAACTCTATTATCACTTTAAAATAAAACTTCTTTATTTATAAAATGAAACTCTATTTTCATTTTAAAATAAAACATTTTTTATTTATAAAATGAAACTCTATTATCATTTTAAAATAAAACTTTTTTATTTAAAAAAGTAGAGAGTAAGATATTTTTAAACAAAACAAGGAGCTTTCAAATACAACCTACTCATGCATAATTTTATTTTTCAAATGACTAATGCAAATAGTGATGAAGTAAAAGACAATCAAACATATGCAATAGACAAATAGAGAATATTTCCATAAACCTAGTCACCTATCTCATCCTAAGAGTTTATGATGACTACTAGGCCATCAAATTAGGCTCAATATGGATAGCTATTGATGATTATCCCTAACCCAATGCATGCCTATATGAAGGTATCAATCAATGTAACCCTCGAGTTGCCTTAATAATCACTTCCCCCAACCTCAAGTACCCCCACTTTTGGTGGATGATTTTACTTCCTCCACCTATGAGTGTACCTTATATTGCACACTTGGCAATATGTTAGTAGTACCATGCTCTTTCAAATCAACTAAACATCACATAGTTGGTTAAATTGTTCAAATTAGGTATGAAAGCATAATAGATTAATACATTGTTTCTTTGTGCTAAAACTCTTGCTAGGGAGGGTCATGACAAGATGTATCCCTTTCACAAATACTCCTTGATATTCTAAAATAATTTTCTCTAATAGTTGTCTTAACTAATTTTCCATTATTTTGGATATAATCTTATATACGATATTACATAGGCTTAGGGGCCTAAATGAATCAAAAAATTTTGTATCCTATTTTTTTGGAATTAACTTAAGATATATTGCATTTATTTTATAAGGTATATATATATATATGATATTCTCACAATGACACTGAGAGGGGGGGTGAATCAGTGTAGCTATTTAAAATTTGAATCTGCAACTCTTAAAACTTAAAAATGCAAGCTTAAAAAATAGATATAGCAAGTATAACACAAGAGCATCACACAACACAAGATTTAACGAGGTTCACCGATGTGGCTACTCCTCAAATAATGACTATTTGGACTACAATCCAAATCCAGCCTTTGCAAGGATTCAATCTTTACAAATAGTTTACCAGCACCCACTGGAAGGAGCACCAACCCCCGATTTATCTGCAACAACAGATAGGAGCACCAACCCCTTTTACCAAGCACCAACTTGGATTTTTATTTTGAATAATAGATTGACATAAAAATGTCTTCTCTTTTACAAGACCCTCTCTGGTCTATAGCTCATTCAAATCACTCTCATAGAAGCATAAGGAGAATTGTTAGAAACTCAATATCTTCTATATCTTTCTCAAACCTCTCTTTTAATTTTTCAAAAGTAAAACCAGGTTTCAGTTCAGTTGCAGTTTTTCAAAACAACACTCTTTCTGTGCTTCTTACAACACTCTAACTCAACCTTTTCTTTTTGTTTTTCAAGAATAACCACGGTTGCAGTAACCTCTCTTACTGTGCCTTTTTGATTCTTTATACTTGGTTCAATCGAACGACTATTTTGAAAAACGGCTCTAATTTTTCCCTCCAATTTTTCATGCATTTACGGCTACGTTCAATCTGTCAAACCCTCTCTGACGTGCTCTATCTTTTAGCCGCTTCTTTATGACTTATTTTGACAGTCTACTCTGCTCATCTTGACAGACTTTTTCGTGCAACCTGACAGCCTTTTTGCGCGTTTCGATGCTCTGTCATTCTTTTCTTTTAACCTCTATGTAACTGCCCTCTCGGCACCTTTACACTTTTTGATGGCACTCTTTTCAATTCTGCGTCGAACTTTCTTTTCTTCCCGCAACTTCCATGTCTAACACATGCAACCATCGAGAGGATTTCTTGTTTATCAGGATTATCTGTAATTCTGCACTTTTGCCAGCCATGCAGCATCACGGCCCTGTAACAGCCGTTCTTTTCTTTAATGCACTGTTCTGCCACCTGTAACTGTAGTTCTAACTCCAGTTAACTCTTACCTAACTGGCTGCATGATTTTCTTCTGCACTTTCCTCGACAACTATCACTATGCATGCTTCTCGGCTTTTACCCGCCAAAACTATTACATGTCGCGATATCGCGACATTTCTACCCATTTGACCTTTTTTGGACTGTTGACCGCGAAAACCTGACCTGTCGCGATATCGTGACGTTTTTCTGCCTCCTAGACCTTATCTCGGCATGCACCCACAAAAATAGAACATGTCGCGAAATCGCGACGCTTTTCTGCCTCTAGCCCTTTTTTCTACCTCTTGCCCGCAAAAATGGGACATGTCGCGAAATCGCGACATCTTTCGCTTCCGTACAACTCTCTCTTCATGCACTCGAAAAATCAAGACATGTAGCAAAATCGCTATAGCTTTTTGACTTAGCACTTTCTCCTCGCTTCGACCAGCAAAAATCTAACATGTAGCGAAATCGCGACAACTTTTTCACTTAGTGCATCTTCTCACTTCATGCACTGCGAAATCAAGACATGTAGCGAAATCGCTACAACTTTTGCTCCTTGGCATCTAAACTCTGCTTTGGCTCGTGAAAGTCTGACATATAGCAAAATCGCTACACTTTTGTTCCTTGGTACTTTCTCTTTCTTTCTGCCTCCGAAAATCCTACATGTAGCGAAATCGCTACAACTTTGTGCCTTGTGCTTCCAACTTTGCTTCGACCCGCGAAACTTTGACTTGTAGTGAAATCGCTACACCTTTGTGCCTTGCACTTCCAACTTTGCTTTGGAACTTCGACTTGTAGCGAAATCGCTACACCTTTCAGCTTTGCTTTGGAACTTCGACTTGTAGCGAAATCGCTACACCTTTGTGCCTTGCACTTCTAGCTTTTCTTTGGAACTTCGACTTGTAGCGAAATCGCTACACCTTTGTGCCTTTGCTCTTCCTCTCTGCTTTAGCCCGCGAAACTTCAACATGTAGCGAAATCGCTACACTTTTGTTGCCATACGTTCTCTCTCCTCTTTGGGTCGCGAAAACCTGACATGTCGCGATATCGTGACACTTTTTGCCCTTAGTGCTTTTCTTCCGAATCTATCACGAAATCGTGACACTTTTCGTCCTTGGCACTGCTTCTCCAAACTTGTCGCGAAATCGCGACACTTTTCGTCCTTGGCGCTTCTTCTCAGAATTTGTCGCGAAATCGTGACACTTTTCATCCTTGGCGCCTTTACTCCAAACATGTCACGAAATCGTGACAATTTTTCAACTTTGCTTCTTTCCTTCCAGCATGTCACGAAATCGCGACAGTTTCTCTAGCTTTTTCTCTCTCCTCCGATATGTCGTGAAATCACGACATTTTTGGTTGCGCCTTCTCTCTCCTCATTTTTGTCATGAAATCACGACATTTTCGGCTGTGCCTTCTCTCTCCTCATTTTTGTCGCGAAATCGCGATAGAAAACATGTCGCGATATCGCGACAGTTTTCTTACTTGTCTTTTTCTACAAATTTTTGAATTTGGGCCACTTCTTTCTTCTTGGAAATTCATTGTACTTGTTCTTTGACAGGCCTCTGAACCGCATCAACTGCATCAATCTATCTGTGTTGACAACAATGACAATACTTTTGCAATACTTTTGTTGCACCTTGCTCAACAATCTCCCCCTTTGGAATTGTTGGCAACACATGTGCAATTTCCTGTAATTTCAATTTCTTCTCCCCCTTTGCCAATAATACCAAAGGGCTCACTGTAGACTCCCCACGAGTCTATGCACAACATTCTCGGGCATAAATAATTTTAATGCTCCCCACGAGAATGTGTTCCCCATAGCTAGTCAGTGCTTGGGTAGTGTGACTACTCCCAACTTATTTTGAAGGTACTCAAAAACTTCCTTGGGCAATGGTTTTGTGAATATATCTGCTACTTGCTCTGTAGTTGGAACAAACTCCAATTTGACCTCTCCTTCTGCAACTTTATCTTTCAAAAAGTGATACCGGATTGCAATATGTTTGGTGCGGGAATGCATGACCGGATTCTTTGAGATGTTGATTGCACTAGTGTTATCACATTTAACCGAAATTGGCTCATTGAAGTGAATACCAAGATCTTTCGGTGTTTGTCTCATCCATAATATCTGTGTACGACATGTTGTTGCTTGCAATGTATTCAGCCTCTGCTGTGGATAGAGAGACTGATTCTTGTTTCTTGCTGTGCCATGCTACTAGCTTATCTCCAAGATAAAATGCTCCTCCACTGGTACTTTTTCTGTCATCAATACATCCTGCCCAATCTACATCAGAATATGCAAAAAGAGTGAAGTCTTTTCCTTTTGGATACCATAGCCCATACTCCATAGTACCCTTGAGGTACCTAAAAATCCTTTTCACAGTTGTCACATGAGTCTCTTTGGGACTAGCTTGAAATCTTGCAACCATGCAAACTACCTGTAAGATATCCGGTCTGGTGGCTGTCAAATACAACAGGCTCCCAATCATAGATCTGTACATTGTTTGATCAACATCTAGAGATTTGTCATCCTTGCTCAACTTGTAGCTTGTTGTCATGGGAGTGCTAACTGGCTTACTATCCTCCATTGTGAACTTTTTCAGCATTTCTTTCACATATTTAATTTGAGAAATAAAAATCCCCTTTTCAGTTTGATTAAATTGCAATCCGAGGAAATATGAAAGTTCACCAATCATAGACATTTCAAATTCTTTCTGCATTTTATTTGCTATGTCTTTGCATGATTCATCATTGTTGCTCCCAAATATTATATCATCTACATAAACAACAAGGACAATGAAATTGCCATTCTCAGTTTTGATATATAAATTGCTATCCACCATACCTTTCTTGAATCCTTGCTTAGTGAGATAGCTGTCCAATATTGCATACCAAGCTCTAGGTGCTTGTTTCAAGCCATACAATGCTTTCTTCAGCTTGCAAACAAAGTTAGGATTATCACAGAGTTGAAAACCATCAGGCTGTTCAATATACACTTCTTCAAGATTTCCATTTAGAAATGCTGATTTCACATCCATCTGATAAACTTTGAAATTCCTATGTGAACTGCTAAAGCCAAAAACAGTCTGATTGCTTCAAGTCCAGCCACTGGTGCAAAAGTTTCTTCAAAGTCAATCCCTTCAACTTGAGCATATCCTTTACAGACCAACCTTGCTTTATTCCTTACAACCTTTCCGTCTTCATTCAGTTTGTTTCGAAATATCCATTTAGTACCGATTATGTTTTTATTTTCAGGCCTTGGTACTAATTCCCAGGTTTTATTTTTCTCAATTTGATCTAGTTCTTCATTTACTGCCTCCATCTAGATTTCATCTGTGCTTGCTTCAATAATATTTTTGGGCTCAATGCTGGATAATAGAGAGTAGTTGTTTACTACTCTTCTTCTTGTTTGAATGCCAACTGTGGGGTCCCCAATAATCTGCTCTCTGGGATGATTTTTCTGCCAGCTTCCTGTTTTGAATTTCTTGTTTTCTTCTATTTCTAAATCATCTGAATCTGATTTCTGTCTCTCTTCTTTTTCTTGATCTTCATCCTCTTCAATAAATTCTTCATAAGTCGGGTAGTTTTCATTATTGTTGATTTCTTGTTTCCTACCTTCATCAACCTTAACATCCGCACTCTCCACAATTTTCTTTAGTCTTTTGTTGTAGCATGTGTAAGCTTTGCTTTTTGTTGAGTAACCAAGAAAAATACCTTCATCGGCTCTATCTTCAAACTTGCCAAGATTGTCTTCAATTCTTTTAATGTAACACTTGCTGCCAAACACTTTGAAGTATTTTTCTGTAGCCTTTTTGCCAAACCATAGTTCATAAGGTGTTTTGCTTTCATGTGGCCTCAACATGCACCTATTCTAGATGTAAACTGCAGTATGAACTGCCTCTTTCCAAAACCTGTCAACAATTTTGCTCTCTGTCAACATGGTCCGTGCCATTTCTTGCATAGTTCTGTTCTTTCTTTCTACTACTCCATTCTACTGAGGTGTTCTTGCTGCCAAAAACTGTCTTCTAATCCCATGTTTTTCACAGTATTCTGCAAACTCATCTGAAATAAACTCTCCTCCTCTATCTGATCTTAAACATTTAATTCTTTTTCCCGATTGATTCTCAACAAGATTTTTGAAAGTTTTGAACATCTCAAAGGCTTCTGATTTAAGTTTCAGAAATAGTACCCATGTCATTCTGGAATAGTCATCTATACACAACATAAAATATTTGTATCCATTTATGCTTTTTGTTCTCATGGGTCCACATAAATCAGTGTGAATTAGTTCTAACGGCTTGCTTGTGAAGTACTCTTTTGCTTTGAAAGTGGCTCTGGTTTGCTTCCCCTTTTGGCATGACTCACAAATACTATTTGAAGGTTTACCAATAGTGGGTATATCTCTTACTACCCTTTTTGTGCTGATTTTTACCAGATTGTCAAAGCTTATATGACCGAGTCTCTTGTGCCACAGCCAATTTTCTTCTTCCTGTCCAACCAAGCAAGCTCCTTCTAAAGTCTCTGAGAGAGTATACAGATTTCCAGAAGTTCTCGATCCAGTGGCTATTAACTTTCCATTTTTTGTCTTTCTTACTTCACAGCCACTGCTTCTTGAAAATTACTTCATGACCTCTATCACAAATTTGACTTACACTCGATAAGTTATGCTTCGAGACCCACCACAAAAAGGACTTCTTTAGAGTTGATTTTTTTGTCACTTAAATTAACTGATCCTTTACCCACTATCTTGGCTCCATCATTGTTTCCAAATTTTACAGAACCACCTTCATAAGTCTGTAACTTATCAAACTTTTGTTTGTCTCCAGTCATATGACTGGAGCATCCACTATCCAGAATCCATGGTGCAGATTTGTTCTGGGCTTTAAGAGTTGTTTGAACGATCAAGGATTCCTTATCTTTCTTAGGTTGTTCCTTTTCTTTCCATTGTGATTTGACAACAGATCTGGTCACTTGTTTTGCCTTCTCCCTTTCATTGGCTTGTGCCTATTTTTTAAGAAATTTTTTGTTTTGTTTCAATCCAGTTGGTTGAAAATTTCTTCCCTGGTATTTATTTCCTGCAAAAGAGCTACGACAATTTCTTGCAATATGTCCGAAGTTATGACAGTTATAACATTCTACAGCATAATCTATCAAAGGTGAAAAAATATTTCTACTAGTGAAATTCCTTTGTTCTACATTATATCTACAATTTGAAATTTTATGACCATATGCATTGCATTTAAAACAATAACTAGAAAAGGAACGAGTGTACCTAGGTAATGGTTGTTGCCATGTTGTAGTAGGAGCCATGGGTCTTCTTCTTCTTTGATATGTGACTTTGGTGAATCCATCATTGGCAGTACTTCTTTCATGCTTGGCCTTATGGTTTTCTTTTGCATGATACGGTTTTTCTTGATCAACCCGGATCTTATATTTATTCTTTATTGGTTCTATAGTTATAGCCTTTGAATCCTTTGAGGATTCTCCTTCATCAAAGCCCAAACCAAATTTGATTCCTGTAGGCCTTTGATTATTTAACATTTTATTCAGCTTCGCAAAACTGTCTTCAAATTTATGATGACAACTCAATTTCTGATTCATCTCTTCTAGCTGCATCCTTAATCCAACTATGTCTTCTTCTAGCTTATTGCACTCATCTATTTTCACGGTTAGCTGTGCTTCAAAATATTCAGACTTTTTCTTAAATTCTTTAGTTTGTACTTTCAAACTGATTATTAATTCATTGGCATCCTCAAATTTTCTTGAAATATTTTTATTCTTTTTCCTTTCTCGCACTTAACTCTTCAAGTGCAGCAACCAACTCACCTTCCAGATCTACCTCAGCCTCATCCTCTAATTTTTCATCACACTCCTGGGTTTCCTCTGTTCTTTCTTCTTCAAAAGCCATGAACAAGGCTTCACCAGTTTCTTCTTCAGAGTCCTCACTAGAGTTGTCTTCAGAAGAGTCAACATTCTTGGAAATAAAACTTTTCTTCTTGAAGTTCCTCTTTTTAAAATGTGGTTTCTTCTTCCAGACACTTCTTTCTTGGTGTGTCCCTTCATCACTTTTGTTTTTCTCATTCATTGGGCATTTTGCTGCAAAGTGCCCGATGCCTCCACAGTTGAAGCACTTGAACGGTAGCTTACCTCTGTACTTTCCTTTTCCCTTTATTAGTTTCCTAACAAAGTTTGCTTCAATTTCATCTGCAGATTCTTCTTCCTCAGATTCTTGTTTAGCTCTTATATTTTTTTGTGCTTGAAAAGCCGCTTCTCTGTCTGAGGGCTTAGTTTGTCCTATTCTCATTTCATATGTTGTTAAAGAACCATGCATTTCATCCATACTAAAGAAATTTAAATCTTTAGCTTCTTCTATGGCAGAAACTTTAGCATCAAATCTTTTATGGAGAGTTCTTAGTACCTTTTTCACAACAACTGCATCTTCTATTTCCTCATCGAGTCCTCTAATAGCATTTATGATTCCATTTACTCTCAGCATATAGGCCTCTATGTTCTCATCATCATTCATCTTTAATGCTTTGAACTGGGCTCGATGTGTTTGCAGCTTGGCTTCCTTGATCTTGCCATCTCCTTCATGAATGCTCTGCAGTTTGTCCCATATGTCTTTTGCCGATTTACAGCTCATGATCCTTATCAATTCACTGTCTACTAACCCACACATAATAGCATTCTTAGCTTTAGAGTTGTTCTCAAACTTTTTCTTCTCAGCCGCATCCGATGGAGGAGCGAGAGGGTATTGTGTATCCATTTTCAATAGATTCCCAAATGTCATATCCCAATGCACACAGATATGTCTGCATCCTGAGTCTCCAGAAAGAGTAATTTGTTCCATCGAACAAAGGAGCTTTGTTGGAAGAAAATCCTTCACCACCGGCCATTGTGTATCTTCCAAGATCACCTTAGCTGATTAAGCTTGTTCAGGTACCTAGCTCTGATACCAATTGATATTCTCACAATGACATTGAGAGGGGGGGTGAATCAGTGTAACTATTTAAAACTTGAATTTGCAACTCTTAAAACTTAAAAATGCAAGCTTAAAAAATAGATATAGCAAGTATAACACAAGAGCATCACACAACACAAGATTTAACGAGGTTCACCGATGTGGCTACTCCTCAAATAATGATTGTTTGGACTACAATCCAAATCCAGCCTTTGCAAGGATTCAATCTTTACAAATAGTTTACCAGCACCCACTGGAAGGAGCACCAACCCCTGATTTATCTGCAACAACAGATAGGAGCACCAACCCCTTTTACCAAGCACCAACTTGGATTTTTATTTTGAATAATAGATTGACATAAAAATGTCTTCTCTTTTACAAGACCCTCTCTGGTCTATAGCTCATTCAAATCAATCTCATAGAAGCATAAGGAGAATTGTTAGAAACTCAATATCTTCTATTGCTTTCTCAAACCTCTCTTTTAATTTTTCAAATGTAAAAACCAGGTTTCATTTCAGTTGCAGTTTTTCAAAACAGCACTCTTTCTGTGCTTCTTACAGCACTCTAACTCAACCTTTTCTTTTTGTTTTTCAAGAATAACCACGGTTGTAGTAACCTCTCTTACTATGCCTTTTTGATCTTTATACTTGGTTCAATCGAATGGCTATTTCAAAAAATGGCTCTAATTTTTCCCTCCAATTTTTCATGCATTTACGGCTACGTTCAATCTGTCAAACCCTCTCTGACGCGCTCTGTCTTTTAGCCGCTTCTTTCTGACTTATTCTGACAGTCTACTCTGCTCATACTGACAGCTTTTTTTGTGCAACCTGATAGCCTTTTTGCGCGTTTCGATGCTCTGTCATTCTTTTCTTTTAACCTCTATGTAACTGCCCTCTCGGCACCTTTACACTTTCTGATGGCACTCTTTTCAATTCTACGTCGAACTTTCATTTCTTCCCACAACTTCCATGTCTGACACATGCAACCATCGAGAGGATTTCTTGTTTATCGAGATTATCTATAATTCTGCACTTTTGCTAGCCATGCAGCATCACGGCCCTGTAACAGCCGTTCTTTTCTTTAATGCACTATTCTACCACCTGTAACTGTAGTTCTAACTCCAGTTAACTCTTACCTAACTGGCTGCATGATTTTCTTCTGCACTTTCCCCGACAACTGTCACTATGCATGCTTCTCGGCTTTTACCCGCCAAAACTATTACCTGTCGCGATATCGCGACATTTCTGCCCATTTGACTTTTTTTGGACTATTGACCACGAAAACCTGACTTGTCATGATATCGCGACGTTTTTCGCCTCCTTGTCCTTATCTCGGCATGCACCCGTGAAAATAGAACATGTCGCGAAATCGTGACGCTTTTCTGCCTTAGCGTTGTTCTTTGCTTTTCGCCTGTGAAAATGCAACATGTCGCGAAATCGTGACATCTTTCGCATCCGTACAACTCTCTCTTCATGCTCTAGCAAAATCAAGACATGTAGCGAAATCGCTACAGCTTTTTGACTTAGCACTTTCTCCTCGCTTCGACCAGCGAAAATCTAACATGTAGAGAAATTGCTACAACTTTTTCACGTAGTGCATCTTCTCAGCTTCAGCACGCGATAGTCTGACATGTAGCGAAATCGCTACACTTTTGCTCCTTGGTACTTTCTCTTTCTTTTTGCCTCCGAAAATCCTACATGTAGCGAAATCGCTACAACTTTGTGCCTTGTGCTTCCAACTTTGCTTTGGCCCGCAAAACTTTGACATGTAGCGAAATTGCTACAACTTTGTGCCTTGTGCTTCCAACTTTGCTTCGGCCCACGAAACTTTGACTTGTAGCGAAATCGCTACACCTTTGTGCCTTGCACTTCCAAATTTGCTTTGGAACTTCGACTTGTAGCGAAATCGCTACACCTTTGTGCCTTGCACTTCCAGCTTTGCTTTGGAACTTCGACTTGTAGCGAAATCGCTACACCTTTGTGCCTTGCACTTCTAGCTTTGCTTTGGAACTTCGACTTGTAGTGAAATCGCTACACCTTTGTGCCTTTGCTCTTCCTCTCTGCTTCAGCCCGTGAAACTTCAACATGTAGCGAAATCGCTACACTTTTGTTGCCGTACGTTCTCTCTCCTCTTCGGGTCACGAAAACCCGACGTGTCGCGATATCGTGACACTTTTTGCCCTTAGTGCTTTTCTTTCGAATCTGTCACGAAATCGTGACACTTTTTGTCCTTGGCGCTGCTTCTCCAAACTTGTCACGAAATCGTGACACTTTTCATCCTTGGTGCTTCTTCATCATAATTTGTCGTGAAATCGTGACACTTTTCATCCTTGGCGTCTTTACTCCAAACATGTCATGAAATCGTGACATTTTTTCAACTTTGCTTCTTTCTTTCCAACATGTCACGAAATCACGACAATTTCTCTAGATTTTTCTCTCTCCTCTGATATGTCACGAAATCATGACATTTTTGGCTGCGCCTTCTCTCTCCTCATTTTTGTCATGAAATCATGACATTTTTGGCTGCGCCTTCTCTCTCCTCATTTTTGTCGCAAAATCACGACAGAAAACATGTCGCGATATCGCGACAGTTTTCTTGTATTTTTTTGCAAATTTCTGAATCTGGGCCACTTCTTTCTTCTTGGAAATTCACTGTACTTGTTCTGACTGACCTCTGAATTGCATCAACTACATCAATCTATCTATGTTGACAACAATGACAATACTTTTGCAATACTTTTGCTGCACCTTGCTCAACACTATCTTAATTGTTCCTCTACCACCAATAAAGAATCCTTCACTATTTCCCATTTATGCTGAGAGAATATTATAGAGAGTCCATTCGAATATAAGTATTTATCCTTATCAAAAGAGAAAAGAGTTGAATGAACTTATTTAAAAGTAATAGGATCCATCAATTTGCTACTATCTTCATCTATTATAACTAAAGTTACTAGTTGTAGTTGTCTATCATTAAGAACCTCAATTTCCTTTGATCCTAGAATATTTTGGTAAAAACACCTTGCCTCCTTATTTATATCACTCTAATGTGAAACACCCCTTCTATTGATTTAATTCTATTAATTATATATGCCAGTCTTTGTGCTATTGACATCCTATGAAAAAATTATGTTTTTATTTCCTTTTAACCAAGTCTATCTCAATTTTAATGTTTAAAAACTCTCTTCTTTATTAAAAATATTATGATATTCATTGTTGAGGATATGATTGTACCCTAGGCTTAATTATAAGTCTAAGTTATTATTTTATTATTATTTCCTATTTTTTGCACTTTGTATCCACGTGAGGTATAGTATGCCCATGTTGGAAATAGGTATGTCAGTTTTTGGATGTTAAGTTAGACTGTTAGAGTTGTCCTTTGTCTTCTAATAGTTAGTTGACATCATTTTTTAGTATATTATTATATGTTAGTGAAGTGGTTGGCCATGTTTGGTAAATTTTTACAACCACTTAACCTATATATTCTATTGCACCTAATGAATAATCAACTTCACGTTTGAGTTCCATATCAGTGGTAATCAGAGCCAAAGGATAAATATTTGCAAGGAGGGAAAATTACCACTTCTTTTCTAGGTGTCTAGTTGGGTTTTACAGCTAGTACTTTAGATCCTAGGTAGGTGTTTGTGTGAAATTGGCTTGAGGCTAGTTGTAACATCCTTTTTTGAATCACAAGAGGTGGTAGAGGGTATAATTTTCCCCTACATTGAATACCCTTGATAGAAAACTAGGGGGTAACCTGACTCACCTTAGAAATCAAGAAAATATTTCTTGTTCGAAGAAAAATTTATGTCTGCTTTGAATATCAGAAAGAAAAATATATTTGAAGGGCAGTTGTAAAGTTTGAGGTAAATTTTTCTAAAAAATAAATTTTTCGCACTCCTTGCCGAGAGAACACCAAGCTACCAAAATATGCATAGGGTGCTTAGTGGAAGGTTGTTTCAAATGTGTATAGGATTTGTACATATTTGTGGAGGTTGCACGTGATTGTTTAAAATTTTTGAAGCAAATCAAGGGCTTGATCAGATCGGTCCTTCTTCCCCAATATTTTTTTTTATTTTTCTTTCCATCGATCAGTCGGTCATTCTACCCAACCAGCAATCGATTATCCTTACACTCTCCCTCCTCCCACCCCTTTCGTTCCCTTATAAGTCGCAACTCCCTTATCTTCTCATTTCTAGCCATTGTTAGACTGCTCTCCACGACCTTTTTGGTGGCTCTTCCCCTTTTCAACCGTTGCTCGACTGCCATCGACAACATTGTTGGTGGACTATCAAAAATACCTAGAGTACCAGTCAAGCATAGACACGACAAAACCTCAACACACACCCCAACCCAGAGGGATATGTCATACCACCTTACAATGTCCATTCAACATCGAACTGATGGTTGCTATCAATTGCAACTCACAAAACAAATCCTGCAGGCAAGCGTAGCGGGAAAACATTTTCTAAGGTGATAAAAACAACCAATCACAAAGAAAACCTAAATGTGTCATCCAATACACACATTAGTTATATGAATTTCAATTAAGTTTTCAATTTAATTTTCCTTCTCTGATGACATTATGACTTTCGGTAGGCTTGGGTTCTTGACAACCACATTGATTTTATTGATGTAAATATTGAATTCTGATAAATTTTGCATATCCGATGACAACTTTCTAGTAGATTTAAGATTTTCTAACAATTTGACCATTGTCATCCCATTTTAGCAAGCGCAATTAGCTTCTAGAAAATAGTTCTTGATTGTCAGCATAGCAGTACCCCGTGAAAATATTTTAGCATGACAATCAAAACCACCCGGTATCAACCTGTGATTTCAAGTAACAGTTCCTAGTTTTGGTGTCCTTCCTAACTATTTCAATGTTTTTTTTTTACATGGTGGAATCCGTAGCTACCATGAATTTGGGTAGGCTATCTAGCTTTTATGGCCGCCACAGTATTCTACACTGTCCACCCTGGAAGCCGCCACACAGATCTTCAACTATTTCGGTGTTAAATTGCCATTTTTGGCAAATATTCACGGTTCTAACTCAAATTTATATTTCTGACGACCTTTCTAGCCTACCGGTAGTTTCCTAGTTTTTTTGACAATCTATTTTTGGTTTTTGAAGGCTATTTGATAGCTTTCACGGGTCCTAGTTATAATTCAACTATTTTCTTTATCCCACATTGGGTGTGCAGATGACCTGATAGGGATATATAAGGGTGAGGTCACCCTTAATAGAGTGACCAACATGTGGTGGTCACCTAGTGGTCGTGCCACTCGTGTGAGCCAACACGTCGATTAGGCACCACCTCTAAGATGGGAAAACCACCGCTTGGAAAACACATGGTGGGTACACAATTCTTGGTAGAATTCAAACTCCATCAACATGAAAAATTGATGTTTATGGAGTTTGACTGCATCCAAAGACAACATTTTTTTCACCTAAATCAACATTTATCCCTAAAAAATAGGCTACGGGTGCTTCTTGGTGTGAAAGATTCAAAAGAGGATTTTATTAACAAGTTCTCTTGTGGATTGCAAGATCATATTTTGGGAAGATCAAGTTCAATAATTTCCTAACTTTGGATGTGGCATTCAAGCATGCCATTCTTGTAGAGGAGAAAGTTGGTGCCTCTTACAAATCTCGACTGGATAACAATTCCAAAGGTGCAAATTAGCATCAACAAAATATGAAGAATAATTCTCATTCTTCACCTCATTCTTCTTCTCCTCCCTCTTTTCCTAAAGCACATACTTCTTCTTCTCACTCTAAATATCCTTCTTCTTCAACAATGTATTATGATTTCTGTAAAAATTAAGGTCATACAAATAATTAAGAAGTCCCTAATTGTACAACCTACAAATTAGGAACCACATGATGGTCTCATTGTGACTACATGGATAGAAGAAGAATATCTAGCTTTATAGGGTAAACTAAACAAAGTTACCATCATGTCAAATATTTTTTCTCAATGGGGTCATGACCATTTGTTTGTCACTAGAGCCCACCTTACACATGATTTTTATGTGGATTGTATCATAGATAATGACTCATAGAATAATCTCATTGTGAGTTCTATTATCAAGAAGTTGAATCTCCCCATAAAGCCACATCACCAACCCTATGCACTTGGGTGGAAGGATGTAGACTCCACATCTAACATCACACATACTTGCACCTTTAATTTTACTTTTGATGATAATTTTGTGGATAAAGTAAGATGTGATGTCATTGAGATGGATTTTTGTGGACTATTTCTTGGTAAACCCTATCAATATGATAGGAATTAGTGTATCATGCTAAAAATAACACATACACTTTGGATTTGCATGATAAAACATATTTGATACAAAGCACTACACCCACATAAAATTTGATGCTAAGTTGTAGGTAAGTTCATAAGCCATTAAGTCAAGCACTTATTTTGGCTCCTACTTGCATAAGTCCCACACAAGAAAAATAACAAGCACCATTAAAGTCTCATGATAAAGAAGAAGCTTCACTTGCACAAATTGAAAAATCACAAGAGTTCATGGTTAATGAATCCATCACTCTCACTCTTATGGTGTAGAAACTGAATCATTAGATTTCTCTTCATATTCCTGGCAAATATATATGATTTACATAAACTCCGTTGAGGCAGTTTCCAAGCTGGGTGGTTCATAAACTGATTCAAGAAAACTACGAACCACTCCGTTAACTTTAATGTAATACAATAATATATGCTAAATAATATTCTAACATCCCCCCTTATTACATTAATGTTGACTACACATAGCATTGCGGAACAATTCAAATTTGACTCGAGCAAGCGCTTTGGTGAAGATGTCCGCTATTTGCTCATTTGTGGGAATGTAGTGGAGCTGGATATGATGCTTTGGAACCTCATCTCGAATGAAATGACACCTAGTGTCAATGTGTTTGGTGCGATCATGAAAGATAGGATTCTTGACAAGATTCAGAACACCTTGATTGTCACAAAATAAATGTAAAGGAAGGTTCTCTGGAAGGCCCATATTTGTGAGGATGCGACGTAACCATATGATCTCGCAGACTGCTCCACTAGCTGCTCGATATTCTGCCTCAGTAGAAGAGATAGCAACAACATGTTGCTTCTTGCTATGCCAAGAGACAGGACCAGATCCAAGGTGAAAAACATAACCTGCAGTTGATTTTCGGTCATCTATGGATCCAGCATAATCAGAGTCCGTATACCCTTGAAGATAGAACTTGTTGTTTTTTTTGTATTCTAGGCCGATATATGTCGTACCACGGACATAGTGAAGAACTCTTTTTGCTGCTTTCCAGTGGCTAACTTTAGGATCTTGCATGAATCGTGAAAGATAACCCACAACAAAACTAAGATCTGGCTTGGTGTTTGTGAGATAGATGAGACTCCCGATCAGCTGACGATAGAGAGTACTATCTATTTTAGGAGATTCATCGAATCGGGATAACTTAAGTCCTGCTTCCATGGGTGTGGCTTTGGGCTTGCAGTCAGTCATCCGATACTTATCAATTAGAGTCTTGGCATATTTCTTTTGAGTAACTTGTATGCAATGCTTGTATTGAGTTACTTCTAGACCAAGACAATAGTGGAGAAGTCCAAGATCTGTCATTTCAAAAGAGGTATTGAGATCTTGTTTTACTGTTTTGATCATACTCTCTGAACTGCCTGTTATGATCAGATCATCCACATATAGTACTAGAATTACTATTTTAGAACCATTGTTCTTGATATATAAATTAGGATCTGCAGGACTTCTTCTAAATCCATGTTGCACTAGGTGACTATCAATTTTGATATACCAAGCTCGAGGAGCTTGTTTAAGTCCATATAGAGATTTGATCAGTTCTGACGACTTTCTGGTCTTGCCCTTGAACTACAAAACCTTCAGGTTGAGTCATATAGACTTCTTCTTGTAGGTCACCATTTAAGAAAGCACTCTTTACATCCATCTGATGTAGCTGCCAACCAAATTGAGCTGCCATTGCACACAGAACTCGAATAGTGGTCATTTTTGCAGTAGGAGCAAATGTCTCTTCATAGTCTATGCCTTCTTTTTGTGCATAGCCCTTTGCAACAAGTCGGGCTTTATATTTATCTATTGCACCATTTGCCTTATATTTGATCTTGAATACCCATTTGCAACCAATGGGTTTCTTTCCTGAAGGCAAATTCACTAACTTCCAAGTTTGATTTTTCATTAGAGATGTATGTTCTGCATCCATAGCAGTTTTCCATTGATCTTTACTGAGTGCATCCGAGACTGATGTGGGTTCTTTTTCATCTAGTATTGTCAGATAGACTTTTTCATCTTCCATATCTATATCCTCATCTTCTTCTACATGCACAGATAAATCATCAAAATGTTGACAAAGGTCATCAACATCTGTTACTGATGTTGCATCATCTATTTTTTTTTGTTGAGTCATACTGCGAGTAGCGGGTCGATCTAGAGTTAGATCTGGAAGTGATGTCAATTTTGAATCTTGCAATGTACTAGTATACCATTTAGGAACCTTCTTCTGAGGAGGTGCTGCTTCTTTCTTAGGTTCATCTTCCTTAAGGTATACAAGTGTGTTATTTGATGTGAAAGTTTCATCAAATACTACATCTCTGCTGATGTGTGTTTTCTTGGTTATAGGATCAATCAACCGATATCCTTTTGAATACTCATCATAACCAAGAAATATACATTTTTGAGTTTTCTCATCTAGTTTCCTTCTTTTCTGTTTAGGAATGTGCATAAAAGCTTGACATCCAAAAACTTTTAGATGAGAAATTGAGGGTTTCTTACCACTCCAGGCTTCTTGTGGAGTTTTTCCTTGTAGAGCCCTTGTAGGTGCTCTATTTAGTAGGTAAGATGTTGTGTTTACTGCTTCTGCCCAGTATTGTTTTTCTAAGTTTGCTCCTTTTAACATACACCGACTCATTTCTACTATGGAGCGATTTTTTCTTTCTGCAATTCCATTTTGCTGCGGTGTATATGTTGTAGTGAGTTGTCTCTTGATCCCATGTTTTTCCAAAAATGCTGAGAATTCCTTGGAAGTGTATTCCCCCCCTCGATCTGAGCGGAGGGTTTTGATGGAACAACTTGTTTCCTTCTCAACTTGTCTCTTGAACTGACGAAAGTAGAGAAGAGCTTCTGACTTGAGTGCAAGGAAGAAGACCCATATTTTGCGGGAGTAGTCATCAACAAATAGCTGAAAATACCTCTTTCCACCATGACTGGTTGGGAAAGGACCGCACAGATCTGCGTGGATTAACTCCAAGGGGTTGTTCGAGCGAGAAGAACTTGTCTCAAATGGAACTCTATGTTGTTTCCCTGCGAGACAATCTGAGCACACTGGGAGAACAGATGAAAGCTGAGGAAGCCCTTTGACCATGTCATATTTGCTTAATTCGAGTAAATACCCGGAACTGAGGTGCCCGTATCTTTTATGCCATAAGGAAGTAGCTTCTTTTGTAGTGGCAATGAGGGCAGTATGGGATGTAGAGACTGTATCCAAGATGAATAATCCATGTTTGTAGGAGCCAGTGGCAATGTGGTGACCTTGATGACTGATGAAACATCTCTTTTTGCCGTGTTCAACTTGAAAAACAACATCCATATTTCTATCTAGCATCTGTGGAACAGATAAGAGATTGTTGGCAAGGCCAGGAACATAGAGAACTTTCTCTATGGCACAGTCACCATCAGGGAGTGTGACTGTAACATCCCCTTCACCTTGTACTTGATAGACCTGATTGTCTGCAATAGTGACAGGTTTGCCTTCTCTTGCGTGAAAGGTTTGAAACCAGGACTTGTTCCCAGTCATATGTTTGCTTGCTCCAGAATCAATATACCATACAACATCGGATTTGGAAGAGGCAGTATGGGTCATGAGCACTTTGTGTGCTCTTTCGGAGTCATTATCTGAAGATGAAGGAGAATCATCTGAATGGGAATCTGCATAAGCAACATGACCCTTTTGTTGTTTGCGATGTTGAGGATATTTCTGCTTCCCCTTGCCTTTCTTATTTTGTGAGGGATCATGTTGTTGTTTGTTTTTGAACCAACACCTGTTGGTATCATGATTGTTCATATCACAGATCTTGCAATATTTATCTCGCTGGAGATTGGGCTTGCCTTTGCCTTTGGAAGAAGAGCCTCCCTTCTGCAACTGTCCTTGCTTGTGACCCTTTTGATGGGTGGAAAGAGCAGTGGCAGGTTCCTCATCTTTCTGTACTTGATTGGCTTCTTCAGTTTGAAGCAAATTAACCAATTCAACAAAAGTTAATGTTCTACCAGAAACATTGAGGGAAGTGATAAAACTTTTGTAAGAGGGTGGGAGTGCCCTCAAAATAACAGATGTCAAAAGATCATCATCGATGGGTTTTCCCATAGTATTGAGTTTAGCTTTCAATTCTGCCACTTTGCAGAGAAACAATTCAACAGTTTCCCCGGAATTCATATTGAGATTGTGAAGCTGAGTTTGTAGGTGAAGGATAGTGGAATTATTCTTTCCTTCATACATAGTAATCAGTGCTGCCCAAGCATCTTTACTGGTCGTGGCATCACAAATATGAGGTTGAACCTCATCTGTTATGGCAAGTAATAAAAACATAAGGCCTTTCCTGTCCTGATCATCAAATGTATCTTGATCTGTCCCTGTTGTGGTGGGACGAGAGGTAGTGCCACTGACGACATCCCATAATTTTTTGACTTGAAGAATGGCTTTCATTTTATGCTTCCATGGCACAAAATTGGTGCCTTTGAGCAATTGGGCATCTGAAAGATACTTGTGCACTGTAGCCATTTTGTTTAGGGTTCCTTATAGCGCCAAATGGTCCCCTTTTCGATATACCGTTGCCAGGCCAGTTATACCGAAACTGAAACAAAACAATACCCGCCCTTACGTGAGGGAGACTATAGGTATTATGAAGATCAGAACGGTACGTGGAACATAGGCAGTACTGAAAAGGATTGCTTTGTTGATGGCACCTACCTTAGAAAGACAGGAATCCGCATGCGTGGGGCGTAACTTCCCCTAAACACTTTGGAATCCAAGACTTTCGTCAGGATTTACGCCTAAACACAATAGCAATGGGGGTAAAAAATTGACTCAAAGAGATGTTAATGACACCTGCCTGAGAATCTTCGGAAGAAGAATAATCAGTTGGAGGTAATTAAGTCAAAAAACAAAACTAGGAGAAAATTAGTGTTGGGGAGAGAACATATGAAGATCCCTGTGCAAAGAGATAACTGCTTGTGGAGAACCTATGCAACATGTGCTGAGAGAAGTAGTGGATGCTTTGATGTAGATGATTTTTTTAAGTGCAGAAAAGGAATGCAATAATCAAACAAGCATGCTCACAAAATGCTTCTCACATAGGTGTCGGGTTCAACCGAAAATGCACCTAACTTGGACAAAAGAAGGTGTCGAGTAAAATCGAAAATGCACCTTTGAAGTGCTATCGAAATCTTCTCCTGAGGGTTTGAAAAAATTTGAATTCCCCCCTCTATCTTGGAAGAAGTGAAGGCAAAAATAGAATATAATGCCTTTGAACAATTGCTTGTGAAAAAAAACAAATTTACATGTCTTAAAAGCAATGACAACAAAAAAATTGAGTCAAACTTCTTGGGGCGTCACCGACGAGGCGTCAAAAAAAAACACTTTGTTTTTGTTTTTGGGCGTCATCGAGCTCTCGAGACGTCAATCGGAGCCGTGGGGCATCAAAATACCTTCGGGCGTCAGCAATTTTGAGCGGCCACTTATGTTGTCAAAAAAAAATTCTTTTTCCTTGCTAATGACGGCGGTCACCTTTGTTTATTTCAAACGCGCGGGACTTGCGCCACACGGAGCGCTGCTCCACCACACTCGGAGTGCACGGAGTGTATTCCCCACCACACACCGTCGATGTCGTTTACCGCCAGTTTCACCAATACCGTCGGCGCTCCTCCACCCTCTGCATTTGTGCGACAGAAAAATACTGCTCGTCTTCAGCGTTATCGATACCTCGTTGTCGTTAGGAGCTTTCACCGTTTGTGGCGTCGTTTTGCTCTCAACAGTTCGCTTCTGCTAGGTTACGTGCAAAATATCGAAGAAACGCTCTAAAGAGGACAACAACAGCAAAGTGTGGGCAATCCATATTAGCTGCCACTGGCTGTAGCAGCAATGGTTGCAAACCTAATCAATGCTAATCCAGTAGTCTACCGCCGGCACTTACTTTTCTCAGATACGGTGATTTCAATGACGTCCAACTTGGTGACGAGGTCTCTTTGCTGCGTCGCAGCTTCTCTTGCGGCTGCGAGCACTGGTTCGAACCCGTGCTTTCCAGAGGGGGCCCCAGTGGCTGCGGCAGCACTGCGGCTGCACTGCGTCGGCTGTCAAGACGTCCACAGCGTGCTTGCCGTCTCCACGCTATTCAGAGCGCAGAGGAGAAAAAAAATGACCGCGTCCCTTCCAACACCGTCCGTCTGGTTAAATTCACATTGCCCAAAAAAAATTATTCAATGCTCTGATGCCATGTAGAAACTGAATCATTAGATCTATCTTCATATTCCTGTCAAATATATATGATTTACATAAACTCCGTTGAGGCAGTTTCCAGTCTGGGTGGTTCATAAACTGATTCAAGAAAACTACGAACCACTCCGTTAACTTTAATTAATGTAATACAATAATATATGCTAAATATTCTAACATATGGATGATACCAACCATTTCATTGGCATCATTTTGGGTACACCTATGGGCACACAACCACTTGCTCCACATATGTTACCTTTTATTTTTCCCTCTTCCACCATTGTACATACAGAAGAGCGAACCAAGGTCACTTCCTTCATTAAGCACCAAAAAAGCCTTCAGGGTAAGATAACATAGGACTTGCATGAGACTCCATAGGAGTAGCAAAGAGTGATGTGCAAGCATCACAATCCTCACTCATCTTAGTTTGGAGATAGATTTTTGGAGGGAACAATACCTCTATGTCGTTGTGGTAGATGGTGTACAATATGGGCTCCTCTTTTCTGGGAGTGCCCCAGAAAAATAGGGCTCTTGAGGTTATCCATTGGGGTCTTTAGTTATGTGTCCTACTTTTGGTGTGAGGAATGCCCTTTGATAGGGTAGGAATAGAGCGAGGGGAGGGGAGATGAAATGTGATTGGTTGGCCATGGTGGATCAGTGTCATTTCTTGGATGAAGACAAAATGCTCTCTTATGCCCGAATGCCTTAAAATTTGGAAGGGAATGGATTTGTGCTTTAATATAGGCCAATGTGGCTGACTTTTTAGGTTTTGTGGGTTCCATGGAGATAATCTAATTTATCTTGTTTTTTCTTGTAATTTCATAAATATGAAATGGCTTTGTTTATGTGTCTCTTTTATATTTCTTCAATATTTTAAGAATAATTAAAAAATTAGGTTGTTTATGTATTATAGTTAGCTATATTTATCATCAGACTAAGTTCTATTGTTAGATACTCTTTAAAATTTCCAACCAATATTTTTCAAAGTACCGATTTCTTAAGAAAAAATTTAAAGTTGCTTTTAAAGTGGATTGATTCTCAAATAACTTTAGTGCATTGTCCTCGCTAAATTCCATACTAAAAAAATACATGGTTCAATATAAACCCCTCATTTGAAGATTTATTTTGTTAAGTTGAATAATATAACCATGTAACCTAATGTTTTTGATAATAATATATTGTATATTTTAATAGACTTAATAAATAAGTATGAGAAATATATAGTTAAAGTAGTATATGTATAAAATAAAGTGTTATTAAGAAGAATAATATAAATTATTTCCCATAAGAAACCTTTATAATCCCTAGCTTGTTGGGTAAAGACAAAGTCTACGATACCCTGATTCTTCATGATCTCCTTATACCAGTTTTTTGGGGTAAAATTTTGGGGTAAGCACGGGTTTTTGAAAGGGGCATCAATTTACTTGTACGAGTGTTTGAACTTGGGTTTCTTGGATGAAAACTCAAAGCTATTTGGGTTTCTTGGATGAAAACTCAAAGATATACCACTACATTATCTATCATAAGACTATAATATTTAGATAAAGCATGGGTTTTTAAAAGGGATCTTGGTCTCCTTGTATCGGGGTTTAAATTTGGGCCTCTTAGATAAAACCCAAAGACATACCATTACAATATCTCTCACATGACTAAAATTTTAAGATAAAACATAGGTTTTTTGAAAGGGGTTTCGATCCCCTCATACCAAGGTTTAAACTTGGGACATAAAACCCAAATAAATACCATTGTGATATCCCTCATGAGATACAATATCAATTAATTTCTTAATGAACATGTGTATATGTATGTTTTTTTATACCACTATCATATCCCTCACATAAAATATCAATGAATTTCATAATGAACATGTGTATATATGTTTTTTTCTATACAAGAAAATCAACAACAGTCTCCGTCATATTATCCTTGTGGGTACCAATTTGAATCCAAAAAGTTACCACTATAACTGCCACCTCACCTCGTTAAAATTTTACTTTAATGAGGACCTTGAAGAAGCTTAGGATTGGAACTACCTACCTCAAACTGGCAAATATTCAATAAAATCCATCTGTCTACTACCTATGTCCATGTGTATATGTATGTTACTCAAGTCGATTAGATTTATTAATATGGACATAGATGAATTAAAATAAAAATATTGGATTTTAATGGATTAGGTTTATTTAGGATGACATAAATATTTGAATTAAATTTACTTTTATAACAAACAATTAATATGAAAAATTGTTTTATTATATGATGGTTGTGTATAGACAATTTTTTGTCCATGATTTATTAATGGTCAATCACATTTTATTTTATGATTGAAATAGAAATATATTAAGTGGATCTAAGAGTGAATACCGTGGAAGAGGTCCAAGGTTCAAATCCAAACATGATAGGATTATATATTATGCTTTAAACTGATTGGTTGAATAAACACATGTATAAATAATATCTTCCATAACGATAGTTTCATATGGTTGTTAGCCTTGAAAATATTAAAATCCACTTGGTTTAAAAATAAAAAGTTGGTTTAAATATTATTCCATGATGCATCTTTGATCCATATTAATCTTAAGTAAACCTCACTTTCAAATTTTGCTTTAGAACTTTGGACAATTTTTAAAAATTAAAAATTCTCATTAGGAAATTATGAATGGCAAGTAAGGGTGAGTGCGTAGCCAAGTTGATGTGAGGTGGTCAAGTTGGTTTGATGTGGTTAGTTGAGGAGTGTGATGGTCAAGCTTGTGATGGTGGTAATTTGAGTTGAGGAATGTGATTCGTATAGTGTGAATCCACGTCACTTCAGTTTAAATCACATTGGTTTATCATAAACCCTTTTACCCACAAGTTTTAGGTGAGTTGGAGAGGATAGGACAATCCTCCAAGGGAGGTCCCTGGTTCAAATATCTATCCTACCAAATGCATAGTGGGCACCCAAAATTTAGTTGATCATTTTAATGTAGTCAATATTAGACATGACTCTCGAGTGATTTTGATGATGTAAAACCTTTGGTCGTGGTTTCTCATACCAAGGTGGCCCTACAAGGGTTTTTTCGCTAAATTAAAAAGTTATGAATGGCAAGAAATAAGTCTTTAAATAAGATATAGTTGAAATTAAGGACAACTTAGTTGGGAAAAGTAATGTTCAATTAATAAAAAAATAAAATGAAGAAAAGTAATATTTCATTAATAAAAAAATAAAAGGAATGAAAAATCTTTAGTAACCCTTATGTCAACAACAAAGGATACACTAGGCGTGATTAACAAGGATGAGATGAATGAGTATGATATAATGATTCTTAAAAAAAAAAGGCTTAATAAGAATTCTCAATGGATTATAGACACATTTTTTAGAGATTTATGTCAAAATTTATAATGTTATTTAGAAATATTTTGAAACCTACATTCACCGTGATCATATGTAGAAAAGGTGCAAGAGTTAATTAAATATAAAATTGTAAAAGAAGAAAAATAGAATGATAAACAACACAATTTTAGAGAAGGAATAAGAGGTGGGTGTCGATAGATACCATACAATATTTTCACATATCACACACTGATACAATGGATTAGTTATTGGGGGTATTTATAGTGATACCAAATCCCCAATGAGATTTTAACTTCAATTTGACATAACATGACTTAAATATTAAATTACAATATAATAAATATATTACACCCTTTAATTAAGGTTATCCATAAATATGGATTAACCAATATCACTAAGGATGAGTATAAAGGGTTCCTTTAGGCTTACATAAAGATGCTCATGGACTTAGATAGAATAATACTTATAAGCTTACATAGAAAGATGCTCATAGGCTTACATATAAAGTACCCATAGGCTTACA
The DNA here is from genome assembly GCA_028583015.1 of Wollemia nobilis. Classification (NCBI taxonomy): domain Eukaryota; kingdom Viridiplantae; phylum Streptophyta; class Pinopsida; order Araucariales; family Araucariaceae; genus Wollemia; species Wollemia nobilis. Next base: position 9,012,984 of record JAQPPZ010016348.1, read on the forward strand.
TAGCGAATGCTAAAAGTCTTACATAGCACTTGCCCATAGGCTACATCAAGAGCACTTATAGGTACTCCATCATCATTGACCTTGACCTAATAAGTCCAGATTATAAATATTTTAATATCCTTCTATAATATACATTGAGGGGCTAAGGAGAGAAAACATTAGATATGATACATATCCCCATAATGAATGCTCATATGGTCCAATGGATCCTACTAGATTTTCTTACCAAAGGTACATGAATTGAATCAACCTCTTTCTAAATATGAAGTCATAAATCCACCTCCTTGATCAAGATGTTGAGCTTCCCTTAAGAATATATTCAACATGCACTATGGTGACCATAATCTATCCTCAAATATTAAGTGAAAGCAATTGAATCATGAATCAATAGTCAAGTCTCTAAAAATGAAACCCCAATGGCTAGAAAGGATCCGTAGGAACATTGTATGCCTTGCACTAATCATCCAAAACCTACTCTTCTTGTAAAAAAAAAATCCAATCACCACACCAACAGGTTGTTGGAGTTAAAACAAAACATTCACCATGAGAAAAGCATAATCATAGGAATTTTGAAATATCTCAAACATAGTACAACTAATCAACCACCACAACATCAAGCTTAGTTGGAGTTATATGTTTAGTGCTTTGTGAAGACATCAAACATGCAATGATAAAATAAATGAGAAGAATTTAGTTCTGAACCTATGTCCTTCTTGTAGAAGAAGTCTTTTAAATCATAAATGAGCTATATAATTTTTCCAACTATCATACCGATGGAATATTGGAGTTAAAATTGCACTAGAAAGAATAATTCCAACTAGATCCATTTTGCATATAAAAATCCCATAGAAAATATTAATAGGTCCTTAAATTGATGTCACCAAGCTATAGAGCATGAAAAGTTATGCAATTTGAAAAAACTAGGCCCAAAAGGCTTTAGTATGCAAAAGTTATGGCCTCTAAAAGTTTGAACATGTTAGATCTGAAAAAAGAGCAAAAAAATAAATAACAAAACTTAGAATTTTTTTGACCAAATAGATACTACCACTTATAATCTCCATGTGCCACCTATGCTAATGTTAATCATTGATAGAACTAGTGAATACAAAATCAAGCAACACCAAAATATAAACTACGAAATAATAAACAAAGTAAAGTAACACAATTATTACACAAAGAAATGAACTCTTTTATTATTGTTGGTGGATCCCCAATATTACAATCAAATATCCCCAAATGCGAGGTTTTTTAATACTTATTATTTTGATACAATTGTTACAATGTACTAGGGTTCTCTAAAACCCTAGTTGAAAATTATGGTGGTGTCTTCATGCTTGATTTGATCCCAAAAAGTTGTGGATGGGATTTGGATATCCTAAGTAGGGCTACTCGAGCTTCAACAACATTAAATAAACATTGTTATTACAATGTACACAAAAACCAATAACATGGATTAGTAATATCTATGAGGGCTCCACTGTGTGAGACCCTCTAAACAAATAAAATGCCTAAAACCTAGTATTGCAATGAAAGATATGAACAAAAGCATAAAAACATAAATGAAATGCAATGAAATTTTACCTTTTAGAATAACATTGTTTCTATATTCGTTGTTGATGCAGGGAATTATTACGCAGATGCCCTAATGGTCACCCGAGGGTTGTAGGGCTACATATCTGAACTAGAAACACCCACGGGTGCTTGGTACTGATCAAAAACATCTAGATGTTCTCTAGAGACTCCGACATGCACTTGGGAAGCTTTGGAGGGTATTCAAATGTTGAGGAGAGGGTTGTAGAACCATATCTAGTTCACATGAGGTAGATGAAAATGAATGTGGAGGATGTGAATGGCGACGAGGGGATGCGAGGATGGGTATGATGGAGCTAGGGTTTGGAATCCAAAAATATCTTTCAAGAACTTAGGATACAGGATCAAAGACCTACTTAGGGAACTTTGGGACCTCCAAAAACTTAGGGGTTGAGTCATCAAAATGACTCCCCTTTATAATATTCCCTTAGACATGTTAGGGTTTTGATGATACAATTTGAGTGGTTGAGATTAAAACATGAGGAAGGGTGGAGATAAAATTTGGGCAAGTGGAATGGATTAAGGTGTATGGATGGCTAAAATTAAAATATGACATATGGTTGGTATTAATTCACACACACACACATATATATATACACACAAACACACACACACACACACACACACACACACACACACATATATATATATATATATATTAAATTTATATAAATATAATATATAAAATATTATTATTTAAATATAGATTAAACTTGAGTGGTTGACATTAAAACATGACAGATGGTTGGTATCAATTCACACACACACACACACACACACACACACACACACATATATATATATATATATATATATATAAAATTTATATAAATATAATATATAAAATATTATTATTTAAATATATATTAAACAAATATATATAAATAATGGATAATTGTGGCAGGAAGCTATGGATGGATGACAAGTGGCTAGATTTTGGTGTCTATAAATACCCCTTTTTGTACCATGTTGCATGAAACACAATGTGGTGCAAAAATACAAGACACCTAGTTTGGCTTGATGAAGACGCAACTTTCTTTCATTGGGATGTGAAGATGATCTTGGAATACAAAAGATTTTGGAGTGTGTAGCTTACCCCCTCAATTGGCGAATGAGTGAAAAATGAATCTCACAAGCCAATTGGTAGAATTGTGCAGTGAAAAATGTGATTGAATTGTGCAAGTGCAAATGTAGGATGTGAATGCGGATGATATGAATGATGTAAAATGTGATGTCGTTTTTGCCCCAATAGTGGAAGGGGGTTGTAAAATGCAAGTGATTGATTCTATTTTTTCCCTAATAGAGAAAGGGATTTTTACCAAGTGTAGATGTCATAATCATGTAAGATGTATCCCATTGTGGGAAATCAAAATCAAATGTAGTTGCCCCATGTTTGGGATGATTCCATGTTATTGAATAAAATGTTTTTTGGTGTCATTGAAATGCAAAGTGATGAAAATGAAAAATATCGGGAAATAGTCACCCTTGGATCAAATGATTGCTAGGATGCTACTCCTAAATGACTATGCAATTCCTTATTGTTGAGGAGGATTATGTAGTGCAATTTATCCATGTTTCAAGCCCCACAGACTAGGCCATCAATGACAACTATTGAGAAAATTTATCTTCACATAGTTTCACTCAAAACAATGAGGGACCAAAAATAATTTGCTTATGAATAATGTGATATGTGATTATGAATATGACCAAGTATCCTTATGGTTGTATATCCATCTTACCAAATTGCATGGATGCAAATCATTGTAATCGCCAAGGAGATAGAATAGACCACTAGATATGAGGTTCACTTGAATTTGTATGTGAACTTAGCAAATATGTAAATGTAATGATTGATGAATGAAAATTATGTGGAAATGAATATGTGATGATGAGAAATGCATTGATGATTGAATTGAATGATTTTGTGAAATTTTACCTTGATTTGGGGCATTTTGAAGCAATTTTGGACAATTTTATGCCTTTTGCACACAACTAAAAGTTATACATCCAAATTAATTCATATTATAACAAAATTGAATTAAATGATAAAATGGGTGATAAGGATGATAAAATGATCCTTTTGTGAAAATTTGGAGTATTTTGGTGTGTTTTATAACTTGAAATGTGATTTTGTGCTTTTTGGTTGCAAGAAAAAATTATGTATCCAAATCGATTTTGATTTTCACAAAACATAATATGGTAATGAAAGTGATGTATGGATGCATTTTGGAATTATTTTGTGGAGGTAAGATACCTTTTTAGCTTAATATTGGTTTGTTTTATAATTTTGCTGTAAAATGTCGATGGGCATCTACCACATGTGCAAATTCTGGCTAGCGTTTGGCAATTTCCAAATGCAGGGAGGTGTTTTAATGCACCTTGAAGCACCCATGGGTATTTCAGCACACCTAAAATAGTTATAAAAGACCTGTAGATGGGAAATAAAATTTACTGTTGCATTCATGAATTCTAGAAGTTACATCTGAGGGAGTAAGGAAAGTGAAGTGGAGCGGGTGAGTGAAGTGTTGTAGAAGTTATGGTGATGGAGGGTGTGGATGTGATGGTAGGATTAGATGTGTAGTTTGCCAAGGTAAATGCCTTTGAATCTTGGTGAGCAAAAATTATGTCTGAAAAAACAATCATTTCTCTTCCATAAATTATGAATTTGGTGTCTGTAAACTTATGAGCATCATGCACAGTATATGCCTACAGTGTGGGGAAATGAATCCATCTATACCTTATTTAGTATGGTGGGGGATGGTTGTGCATTTTGATTTCAACCAAATCAAATCCATTTGTACCTTATTTACTTTGGTGGGGGACGGTTGTGCATTTTAATTTCAGCCAAACCAAAAAAACTAAGTGTAAAAAATTAAATAAATAAATTACAACTAAAATTAAAGTGCTAAAAGTAAATGTATGGGAAATTAAATGTGCAAAAAAAAAAACACAAAATTGAATTAAAATAAAGTGATAAACAAAGCAATAAATCCAATCTACAAAAAAAAAAATACAAAAATAAAATAGGGGAGGACTATTGTAGGGAGTGGGCCCAAGATCCTACAGATAGTCCGCCTAAATATTCACATGGAGCTTGCTTTAAGAAAGTAAGAGGAATTGCACTCTTAATAAATTATACAAGAAATAAAATAAAATAATGTTTTATGTAATTTCATTCTCCCCCCATTCATCTGGTTTGCATATTTATATAAAGTGTAGCTAGATCTCGTTACAATAACAAATCAATATATTTTAATCACATAACATGATTAGTTCATACACAACTATTATTCTATTATTTTAAAGTATATTCGTTCACCATAAGGATAATTATAAAAATCATTAGGTGCAACAAACAAATCCTAAATTAATGCATCCTAAAAATAATGCTTTAAGAGCTTTACAAGGTCAATCGACCAATTGGTTGATAATAAGTGTCTTATTCTATTTTAATAATAATGCATGATTAAAATATTTCTCCTTTGTCTTCACGTGCAACAACCTCCTTAGTCCCTTGGTCAACCGGTCAAAGTTGGATTGGTCATATTAAGCATCTCCAATGTATGGCAGTAAGGTGCCTCCAATGTATGGTAGTAAGGCACCTACTTCCTCATCACGGTGCCTACCTATTGACTGGGTCAGAGTAAGGCACTTGGAGTAAAGTGCCAGAGTAAGTCCCCAAAGTAAGGTGCTATAGTAAGGCGTCTACTCAATATACCTTAGACACATTGAAGCAAAAGCATGTCAGGTCCAATTGGGATGTATATTGCAAAACACCGTATTAGTAGAAAAACCTACATTTATACATAGTTTCCACTAAAAATACCCATCAAGGATAATACTGGATTTTCTATCAATTATATGCACAAGTAAAATAAAAATACATCTCACATACTAATTAAACCAATAATGATGCCCCTTAAAAGTGTATCTAAAATGAGCATTTATAGTTCTCATCATCCCCCATGCCTAAACATTATCACATCCTCATGACAATAGCCCCCAAGAATATTATTTTGTTTCTCTTTTTTTTAGTTGTCTTCAACATCTATGTTTTTCTTTATTAAGCACTATGGTACCAACATAAGAACTGTGGCACTAGTCAAAGTTAGAAATATGTCATGACTGATCACTATGGGAAAATGGGTAAATCATGACCACACTGTTTAGACCAAATTACCACTGCACTGTGTTTTTCTTCATTAAGCACTATGGCACCAACAAAAGCACATTGCACTGATTTTGATAAATATTACCATGTAATTGCCCATCCGAGCCTTCATGTAGCTATCATAGGGCCACATTTTCTAGTTTTGCATATTGGTTAAATTTGGTGAGACCAAATTTTAAAATGAGTGTGGTCATCTACCGCTACGTTTACCCACATCTAAAATATATTTGACCCATCTCTTAGAACTTCCTTTGTGGTACAGAGTAACATAATCTATATGTCTTCGTACAATATGTCCACCATTGTTATGGTGCAGTAATGCTAAATTTATTCATGCAAATGCCATAGCTCTTTTTGTTTTCAATTATTCTTGTGGTAATAATTTTTTTCATATCCAAAGCATGTCATGTGACTAAAATTTATTGGGAGAATTTGATAAAGAATTTATAGGGGCATCTACTGGTATTAGCATAGAAATGATTTTTAAAATAATTGTACACATAATTAATGGAAAACTCAGTACATACTTGGGTGAATTTCGTAGATTCTGATCTGTATAATGCTGGTGGTGTGAAAATGTCTTCATGCTACCTATAATCATGGTGTACCAGAAGATGATATTGTTGTGACATTGGTGCATTTAGAGATTTTTTTATTTTTTTTTCTGGCTGCCTTCATCATCCACACCACTAATCATCTCCATTGTTCTTCTCTAAGAATTGATTCTAAAATGTGATGGTAGTGATGTGCAATGGTGTTTGTGGTCCATCATACTGCACCCATGGGGTCCCATCATCACAACCAATTTACTCAACTCAAAATAGAGTATAAACTGAACTAGTTTCCATCTCAACAACCCTCAACAATCAGTGAAGACATTATTTTCTATGAGCACTTATTTTGCATGGGTCATACACCACATTTTCTAGAAAATAGGGGAATTTTTTTTTATGAAAGCAAGTGTTGTATCCTTGATGAAAATAGATAGGGGAACTTTGTTGCACATACGACTGCATTGTCTTCAATTTTACCCATTGAGGTATTCTTCTATAGATGTTGACTTTAACAAGTTCAACATCGTAGCCATTTTTTACCATTTTGTTTTTTAGCTTTAGCCATAGCCCTATTCTATAGGTGTTCTCATACAAGATCTCTTTTTGATTTGTATTTCAATTAGGATTCTATTAATAGAATATTTTATTTGTAGGAGATTTTGGTTCACCCATATCCCCCACCACTTAAGTTGGTGGCACCCTCATCATTAGTAATAGGTCCCTCTATGAAACAAGTTTGCAACCCTCTGAAAATCAGGTCCCACACTAATCAACAAGCATCCCCATCCTAGGGAGAATAAGTTTAAGCACTTTTGGGTATAAAGTGGGTCTACAAATTTCTTTTGCATCACTCTTTTCTTTCCCAACCATCAAATTCTCGACAAGGCTTTTTTTGTACTTCTCAACAAAAATTAAGCACCCAGGAATGCATGTCATCAAGGAAACTTCTTGGACATCAAGGCTCTCAAGAATACATGAAATCAAGGCACCCTCTTGGTGTTGAAAAGTGAGTAGTTTATAACATGTTTTTTGTTGCAGAGTTGATCAGACCCTCTAATTGTTTTCTTTTTTGGTACGGTATCAACATCTACTTTTTCCAAACATAGAGGGGGATACCTCTTCCCTTTGTAGGAAATTAAGACCCACGTCAATGCCCAGATAGGGACTATATCCTCAGATGAAAATAGTCGAGTTTATATCTCTAAAAAAATGTGCAGGTTCATGGATGTTGATCCAGTTTAGGCATTGTCTCCCAGATGCCTATTTTTCATATTATCAGGCATTTCACCCACAAAAGAAATTGAGAAAAACTAAAATATAGTTCAATGCAATTCATGCTTGTTAGGCCTTGTCTCTCAGGATACCTGCAGTTTGAATGCGGGCACTTTACCTACAACACACAAAAGAAGAAAAAATAGGAATCATGACATCCATACCTATTAAGCCCTGGCTCTTAGGATACCTAAAGCTTGCATGCAATTCATGATTTCCTACAAAGGAAACAAAATTTTATGCTAAGGACATGTTCCATGCATTTTTTTTAATCAAGGTGCCCTTGAAACATGACATCAAGGTGCTTTTATTTTTTATTATTATTATTTTTATATATTTTTTTTCAACCATGATCAAGTGCCTCTACTGATGGACATTGAGGCACCGCTTGAGGAGCAAGATGCCTTATTTAGTAATGCACCTACTTGGTGCCTACTTGAGTAAGGCACTGTTGAGAAGCAATACACCCCCATTGAAAAATGAAATTCCATCCTTAGAAAATTCTGAAATTCCATTTTTGCAGCAGGGACCCTCTTGATCATTTTCAGGTTTAAATCCAATTTTGCTTGCCTCATTTTTAAAGTTGTGCTTTTTCTTGAATTCTAGCTGTGTTATCCAAGAATTCACTTTTTACATGCTAGAAATCATTCATGCTTAAGTCAAATCCTGCACCGGTACCGAGAAAAATCTAGAAAACAGTTGCATAATTCACTGAAAAATCAAACTTTCCATTTTTGGTAGTGTCGCGATATCGCGACACTTCCATTTTCGAAAATGTCGCGATATCGCGACAGGAAAATACAAATGCAGCTAAGTCGGAAAAAACATAGCGAAATCGTGACACTTTCCATTTTTGGAAGTGTCGCGATATCGCAACGTTTCCATTTATGGAAACCGTCGCAAAATCGCTACGGGCTGGAGGAGAGAGAAGAAAGCTGTACGGATCAGCGCGAAATCGTGACATGTCGCATTTTCGCGGCAAGAGAGAGAAAATGCATGAAAATCGCCAAGTAAGAAAATAGGCGCGATTTCGCGACATGTCACGAAATCGCGACAAATCTGGAGAGAGAAGTATGGCAGCAGAAAACGTCGCGAAATCGTGACACTTTCCATTTTTGGAAGTGTCGCGATATCGCGACATTTCCATTTTTGGAAGTGTCGCGATATCGCGACATTTCCATTTTTGGAAGTGTCGCGAAATCGCTGCAGGATGAGGAGAGAGAAATCCGGGGAGAAAAATGTCGCGAAATCGCGACAGGGAGAAGCAAGCTGTACGGAGAAGCACGATTTCGCGACATGTCGCGAAATCGCGACATGTCGCATTTTCGCGATAGGAGAGAGAAAATGGGCTTGAAAGGATAAAATCGGCTAAGTCCCAAATGTGTAGCGAAATCGCGACACTTTCCATTTTTGGAAGTGTCGTGATATCGCGACATTTCCATTTTTGGAAGTGTCGCGAAATCGCTGTAGGATGAGGAGAGAGAAAGCCGGGGAGAAAGATGCGCGAAATCGCGATTTCGTGACGTCGCGAAATCGCGACAGGGAGAGGTAAAGTTGCAGCGATGCGCTGCATGTCTCAAAATCGCGGGCCGAAGCTTGCAGCGACGCGCTGCACGTTTCGAAGGTGAAGGGAGAAAATTGCAGCGATGCGCTGCATGTTTCGAAATCAGGGATAAAAAGTTGCAGCGATGCGCTGCATGTCTCAAAATCGTCGGCTGAAGCTTGCAGCGATGCGCTGCATGTTTCCAAGTCGAGGGGTGAAAATGGTAGCGACGCGCTGCACGAAGCAAGGAAGATGTACGGCGGCCAGCGAGAGGCGCGATTTTGCGACATGTCACGAAATCACGACAGGAAGCAAGGAAGATGTACGGCGGCCAGCGAGAGGCGCGATTTTGCGACATGTCGCGAAATCGCGACAGGAAGCAAGGAAGATGTACGGCCGCCGGCAAGAGGCGCGATTTCGCGACATGTCGCATTTTCACGGCCGACAGGGGAAGAAGCAGCGCAGCGCTGGAGACGTCACGATTTCGTGACATGTCGCGAAATCGTGACATGTCGCAAAATCACGGTAGGAGAGAGAAAGTCCTCAAAGTTGACCAGAAGTGCATTTCAGCTGAAACAGAAGGCATCCTGGGGTAGCGACACGTGTCAAAGCGCGTAACAGGCAGAGCAAGGCCGACATGCAAACTTTTTAGCTGATTTTAATCTGATTTTAATTCTAAATGCTTTAATTTAATGTTTATTAAAGTGCTAATGCATCTCTTGTCTTTCATGCAGGATTCCACCTGCCACTTGCGGGACAACAGAGAAAGACCATAAAGGCAAAGTTAAAGTGCAGATTTAATCAAACACCGCCATGCTAGAGGAGAAAAGACCAGTAAATGCATTCAATGGAGATTTACTGCAGAATTAATAGCATGAAGATAATTTCATTTGCGAGATGGAATTGATGGAGAAGTGGTGACTCATCCGGCTCACCAGCAGAATTAATGGAGGCATTTATTTGCAGCTGCGGATGAATGCAAGTGGCTTTAGATTTTATCTTCTCCATTTATGACAGTTGACTGCACAGATTTGCATAGGGGTTAAGTTCTATCCAGACTTTGATTTTAAATGGATTTTTTTATTGTAAAACCCGGGTCCTAGGGTTTAGATGTGATAATATTTGCAGTTATGAGAAGAAGATATTTCTAAAAAGATCAGGGCCTGTCCTGAGTCTATAAATACTTCTTCTCAATGTAATTGCAGGAGGTAGAGACTTAGAAATAAAAGGCTTATAAGCAATTTCTTATAAATTTTGTGAAATCCTTTGTTTCTGGACTTGGAGCTGATGTGCTTTAGCTTTTCTGTGATAGCATGGCCAGGAGCCTAATCTTTTGCAGAGTGTGATAAGTGTATCTTCTTTTGTTATCCATTCCATTAAAGTTTGTTAGATATATGCTGTGAATTTGTATTATCAAGTTTAAATATGTTGTTAGCCTTCTATTGTCTGCTAGGGGAAATTATAGATTTGAGGTTAAGTTTGTTGTAATTGCTCTGTCTTCACTATGTGAGCTAGGCTGTCGGTGAAAGATACTAGTTTTAACCAGCTGCCCTTGGATTTATAATTTTCTGCTAGATCTTTTCCACTCTGCCTTGTGCTCTTAGTTGAAAGTGATCTTAGACTGACTGGACACTTTCTTCTTTGATTTGTTCTATTGTGAAGTTGATAGCATAGATAAGATTGATAGTTTAGGGTTTTACAGTTAATGTTTGATAAGCTTCTCTTTCTGCCCTACCCTACCCTCTCTTTGTTTTCGGTGAATGATCCATTTTTATTCTCTTTGTTTGTCTTTTATTTTGAATTTGCTAACCCATGAGAGCTAGATCAAGGATTCAAGTTAAATCTGATTGTCAACAACTTTTGCAACTACTGAACAAGTTCAGGAACCCCCTGTAAGGTAACAGAGCAGTCCATATTGAAATCTATTCCAGAAGTGGAAAAGAGTGAATAGCCATTCGAACCAACTCTATAACTCGCACCTTGGATAACAAGCTAGATCCTAAAGTGAGTGGGATTCGTCCCGTGGATGTCTCCGGGGCTTCCTTGCTTCATCCCTCCCGGGGTGTGCATGAAAGCCGGACCAACATCTAATTGGCGCTAGAAGGAGGGCCTTGAACTCAGTTCAAGTATTGTAAGGACCTAACAGCAACATTTGAAGGACCCACAGTGAACTCCGGACAATTTTGTAAATTGTCAGTACAATTTTGTAAATTGTCAGCTCAGTTTTGTAAATTGTCAGTACAGTTTTTGAAATTGCCACAAGAGAAGGCCTTAAGTTCAGTGGTTTGTTAAGAATAGTTCTATCATCACTTGTAGTTATCCAATTACAAATCAGAACATCACTGTCAGCCAAGTAATAATGGCAAATTGGTTAGGCCCCACTGCTTTGAATATCCCGGGTATAGCCCATGACCTGCCCAGAAGCCCGAAAAGATATCTCCCCAGGTACAAACATGATGGGACAAGAACTACAGAAGAACATCTGCTAGCTTTCAAAAATGCTTTAAAATTGTTGAATATACAGCATGAAGATGTGGCCTGCAGATTTTTCCCGTTCACTCTCCAGGAGGGAGCTTATGACTGGTTTTTAAACCTCACCAGAAATTCCATTACTAGCTAGGATGACCTAGAGAAAGCTTTTATATCACAATTTGGGGAAGTGATAGACCCCAGTGTGTTATACCAACAATTTTTCAGCATCAAGAGAGAGTCGGGAGAAACTGTCAGGTCTTTCAATATGAGGTTCCAAATAGCTTACGATAGAATGACTGGCCATTACATCCCAAATGCAAATCTGGCCTTAGAAATCTACAAGAATGCATTGGATTCGATGACCTCTATTTTCATTAAGAGAGACATCAATATCACAACCCTGGCAGGGGCTTATAAAGAAGCCTTAATTCTTGAAAGACAGTTAGGGCCTCAAATTCTGAGCAGTTCTTTGATATCCTATGTTACACAGAACATGCCTATTTCATATCCCATTCCACATCATGAGTTAGTGCCAACATGTCATGCTCTACCCAAGGAAACTCCGTTAACTGTCACATCCACTCAGCATGTGCAAAATACAGAGAAAAGTTTTGACAAGTTCAAAGTGGAAGAGCTTGAAGTGAACAGTTGTGATCTGGCACCACCCAAATCTGAAGTTTTTTCTGGTGAGTTAAATTTTCCTAGAGATCAAAGAAATATTGATATTTCTAGTTCACCCAAAAATAGTACAACCAGGGTTTCAGATTCTTTCACTTTTCTTGAAGAGACATAAAGTCTTGTACAGACTCCTATGGATGAAATGCAAGATTTTCAATAGTTCAAAATGGACAGTTATAATTTGAGATGTCAGAGTCCAGAACCTAACAATGATTCTTCCTCATCAGAGGATGATGAAAGTGAGATTCAATATCACTATGTAGAAGTAACTGAGGAGGATAACATCATTGAGGATATGAGGGAACTTAAAGATGACATCACCCTCTATGAATTGCCTCAGATTGTTGAACAAAAGGATAGCTTGATTGAGGCTTACTCTGGACCACCTGTTGAATTTCAAGAAAGGGAGGAAAAGATAGTAAATACGGATGTGGTTAGCCAACTTGAAATTGATGAACTGTCTCAACATAAGCCTGCAACTTCTGAACATAATGTCAAAGAAAAGGCTATAAACTATGTTGATGCAGATATTGGATTTTATAATTTGGCAACTGAGAAGGTGGGAACAATTACAACTCTAAACCATCACAACAGTGACAGTTGGACATTGCACATTGATGAGGTTAAATCTAAGCAAGGCTTAGGTGAAAAGGAAAATTGTAAGCATTCTGCTAGAGAGATTAAAATTGAAATCCTATTTATTGAAGCAGCAACCACCACAAGAAGTACATCCCAGGAAGTGATTGATTTTCTGGAATCAAATGTCATAACTAGATTTGGGGTTCCCCTGAATTTGGTTTGTGATAATGGGCCAACCTTCCAATCATTGGAGTTTGCAGATTGGGCATACCAGATGGGGATAGTTATCAGATTATCATCCAACTACTATCCCCAAGGCAATGGATTTGCTGAGTCAACAAACAAGAACTTAATGAATTCCATCAAAAAGTCTGCAGCAGATAAACCCAGGTAGTGGCATACACTGTTGAAATATGCACTGTGGGCTGACCGAATAACACACAAAGTCGCTCTTAAAACCTCTCCCTTTGTTTTGCTGTATGGTACCCATCCAATTGTTCCCATCTCCTTGAAGTTTCCCACCTATCAGTTTGCCTTAGATTATTTTGAAGATCATGATGATCTTTGAAGCCCGTGTTTTATACCTCACTAACTTGCGGGATGAAAGACTCCAAGCCCTAGAGCACTTCGATAGGGCACCAAGAAAGCGTCAAGCGGTGGTTTGACAAGAGAGCCAAGGTGAAGGCTTTCAGGCTGGCAGACTTAGTGCTTCTGTGGGACAAGGCCCATGAGAAGAAGGGTAAACACACAAAGCTGCAGCCACTGTGGATAGGCCCCTACCAAATTGCTGAAATATTGGGTAACAATGCTTTCCGCTTGCAAGACCTGGATGGTAATTTTTTGGACCTCCCTGTTAATGGCCAGTACTTGAAACATTATTTCTCTGCTGTTCCATCCAATGTATCATTTGAGTGAGCTATGAAGAAGTTGTAACATGTGTACATATCGTAAATAGCTCCGTAAGTTTTATTTTGTTCTAGTTTAGTTCTTTTAATAGCTCTGTACAGTTGCTTTAGTTGCTTCTTTTTAGTTTTAATTGTGTGTTGTCTGTACAGGTTTGTTTGTTAGATTAATCTTTGCTTTCAGTGCAGTTTTATTTTTTTTAAATGTCTGTACAGTTGCAGTTTAATTTATTTCAGTTGCTTTAGTTTATTTTAGTGCTGTTGCAATTTAGCTTTGCTGCAGTTCAGCAATTTTTATTTGCTTCAGTTTTTTTAGTTTATTTCTTTTATTGCCTGTACAATTTTTATTTTCTTCTCTGCTTTTCCTTTTCTTTGCTGTCTGTACAGTCTTTTGTTTTAGTTTTATTTTGTTGCTTGTGCAGTTTTATTTGCAGTATATGCAGTTTTGACTCTGTTTTGCTTTAGAAGCCTGTGTCTGTCCTTGGAAGCCTGTACAAAGTCCTTTGGCTTCTAAAATTCTATTCTTTAACCTTTGCCTGAGCAATCAATGAAAAGTCAGCCTGCTAAAATTGTTTATTCTAAGCTGATCAATCCAGCCTCAATCCAGTGTTCATGGTCATCATTATTCCAATTGAGATAGTCTGCTTGCACTGAACTGTAGAACTATTTTGTTATTCAGTACAAAGGTAGAGAGATGATTGGATCTTGTGTCTTACTTGCCACAGTTGTTTTAATGATAGAAAAAAAAAACGGCTATGCTGTTTTGTTGGAGGAACTCCCGAGGAATCCAAGAAAAGCTGGTTATAAGAGGGGACTATGGTTCATGCAATTATTTGGGTGTCACCAGAGGCTATCAATGCCTAGACTGAAACAGTTCCAGATTGATCAAATGATAAAAGAAAATTGTAATTTCTCTAAGGTCTTCCAGATAGTGATATATTTCAGAGGGAGAGATATAAAAAAAAAAAAAAGAGAGATAAGAAGAAAAAAGAGAAAAAAAGAGTTATATTAAAAGAGGCAGCCAATACTTCCAAAGATATTTTTACTGAATTATAGATTCTGCCCTGCAGTTGTAAATTTAGGTCGTGTAAATCTAAATGGTAACTCTGTCTAGGCTGTAAAAGGCTAAACTAGTAAACAGAGCTCTACTCGGTTTCCCCTTTTACAATCTAGAAAAGTTGATTAATCCAAGTTTATCATTCAAACCAGTCATCCTTGAAGAAATTTTTATACCCCTTGTAATTGCACATCAGAAATCTTCCTTGAAGTAATTCAGCCTAGTATGTCCTTGGGAAATTTTAACAAGCTGGCAGTTAACAGTGAATTTATTGTGAAGAATGTCTGTGGCAAGGCATGATGCATGGTCTTTTTGTTTTGAAACCAGAGTCTTGGGTTCTAAAATAGTGCTCCTATTTTACCCGCAGATATCGCCATTTTGTTGAGAAGCAACACACCCCCACTGAAAAATGAAATTCCATCCTTAGAAAATTCTGAAATTCCATTTTTGCAGCAGGAACACTCTTGATCATTTTCAGGTTTGGATCCAATTTTGCTTGCCTCCTTTTTAAAGTTGTGTTTTTTCTTGCATTCTAGCTGTGTTATCCAAGAATTCACTTTTTACATGCTAGAAATCATTCATGCTTAAGTCAAATCCTGCACCGGTACCGAGAAAAATCCAGAAAACAGTTGCATAATTCACTGAAAAATCAAACTTTCCATTTTTGGTAGTGTCGCGATATCGCGACACTTCCATTTTTGAAAATGTCGTGATATCGCGACAGGAAAATACAAATGCAGCTAATTCGGAAAAACGTAGCGAAATCGTGACACTTTCCATTTTTGGAAATGTCGCGATATCGCGACGTTTCCATTTATGGAAACCTTCGCGAAATCGCTACCGGTTGGAGGAGAGAGAAGAAATCTGTACGGATCAACGCGAAATCGCGACATGTCGCATTTTCGCGGCAAGAGAGAGAAAATGCATGAAAATCCGCCAAGTAAGAAAACAGGCACGATTTCGTGACATGTCGCGAAATCGCGACAAATCTGGAGAGAGAAGTACGACAGCAGAAAACGTAGCGAAATCGTGACACTTTCCATTTTTGGAAGTGTCGCGATATCGTGACATTTCCATTTTTGGAAGTGTCACGAAATCGCTACAAGATGAGGAGAGAGAAAGCCAGGGAGAAAAATGTCGCGAAATCGTGACAGGGAGAAGCAAGCTGTACGGAGAAGCGCGATTTCGTGACATGTCGCGAAATCGCGACATGTCGCATTTTTGCGGTAGGAGAGAGAAAATGGGCTTGAAAGGATAAAATCGGCTAAGTCCCAAATGTGTAGCGAAATCACGACACTTTCCATTTTTGGAAGTGTCGCGATATCGTGACATTTCCATTTTTGGAAGTGTCACGATATCGCGACATTTCCATTTTTGGAAGTGTCGCGATATCGCGACATTTCCATTTTTGGAAGTGTCACGAAATCGCTGCAGGATGAGGAGAGAGAAAGCCGGGGAGAAAGATGCACGAAATCGCGACGTCGTGATTTCGCGACGTCGTGAAATCGCGACAAGGGAAGAAGGCCAAGCAAGGAAAGATGCGCGAAATCGCGACGTCGCGAAATCGCGACAGGGAGAGGTAAAGTTGCAGCGATGCGCTGCATGTCTCAAAATCGCGGGCTGGAGCTTGCAGCGACGCGCTGCACATTTCGAAGGTGAAGGGAGAAAATTGCAGCGATGCGCTGCATGTTTCGAAATCAGGGATAAAAAGTTGCAGCGATGCGCTGCATGTCTCAAAATCGTCGGCTGAAGCTTGCAGCGATGCGCTGCATGTTTCCAAGTCGAGGGGTGAAAATGGTAGCGACGCGCTGCACGAAGCAAGGAAGATGTACGGCGGCCAGCGAGAGGCACGATTTTGTGACATGTCACAAAATCACGACAGGAAGCAAGGAAGATGTACGGTGGCCAGCGAGAGGCGCGATTTTGCGACATGTCACGAAATCGCGACAGGAAGCAAGGAAGATGTACGGTCGCCGGCAAGAGGCGCGATTTCGTGACATGTCGCGTTTTCATGGCTAACAGGGGAAGAAGCAGTGCCGCACTGGAGACGTCGTGATTTCGCGACATGTCGCGAAATCGCGACATGTCGCGAATCGCGACAGGAGAGAGAAAGTCCTCAAAGTTGACCAGAAGTGCATTTCAGCTGAAACAGAAGGCATCTTGGGGTAGCGACACATGTCAAAGCACGTAACAGGCAGAGCAAGGCTGACATGCAAGTTTTTTAGCTGATTTTAATCTGATTTTAATGCTAAATGCTTTAATTTAATGTTTATTAAAGTGCTAATGCATCTCTTGTCTTTCATGCAGGATTCCACCTGCCACTTGCGGGACAACAGAGAAAGACCATAAAGGCAAAGTTAAAGTGCAGATTTAATCAAACACCGCCATGCTAGAGGAGAAAAGACCAGTAAATGCATTCAATGGAGATTTATTGCAGAATTAATAGCATGGAGATAATTTCATTTGCGGGATGGAATTGATGGAGAAGTGGTGACTCATCCGGCTCACCAGCAGAATTAATGGAGGCATTTATTTGTAGCTGTGGATGAATGCAAGTGGCTTTAGATTTTATCTTCTCTATTTATGGCAGTTGACTGCATAGATTTGCATAGGGGTTAAGTTCTATCCGGACTTTGATTTTAAATGAAATTTTTTTATTGTAAAACCTAGGTCCTAGGGTTTAGATGTGATAATATTTGCAGTTATAAGAAGAAGATATTTTTGAAAATATCACGGCCTGTCCTGAGTCTATAAATACTTCTTCTCAATGTAATTGCAGGAGGCGGAGACTTAGAAATAAAAGGCTTATAAGCAATTTCTTACAAATTTTGTGAAATCCTTTGTTTCTGGACTTGGAGCTGATGTGCTTTAGCTTTTCTATGATAGCATGGCCAGGAGCCTAATCTTTTGCAGAGTGTGATAAGTGTATCTTCTTTTGTTATCCGTTCCATTAAAGTTTGTTAGATATATGCTTTGAATCTGTATTATCAAGTTTAAATATGCTGTTAGGCTTCAATTGTTCTATTGTCTACTAGGAGAAATTACAGATTTGAGGTTAAGTTTGTTCTAATTGCTCTGTCTTCACTATGTGAGCTAGGCTGTCGGTGAAAGATACCAGTTTTCAGCAGAAGATATTTTTTTCTCTTTTTTTTCATGAACATTGTAAACAATGTTCACTGTGTTGTTGGTGGCAATGATGAAGGTGGGGTCCCCTCATACCTACATCTAAAATAGTCTTCTAAAAATCGTCTCCTTTATCAACTAGTTTGATATATTGTAGCATGAGAAGAGTATTTTCCTTCATGGCCTCACAACCAAACTCTTTCAACGTTACGGTAAAATGTGCAGGCCAAAAAATGACTTTCTACAGGCTACCGACTTGAATAAAATAGGGTGTAGTAGTCTTTTTAATTAACATGTGCTATTTTACCAGGTCACCTTAAGCACAAGTGAAGAGCATACTCCATAAAAAAATGTTATTTTAAATTTAGCTCTATCATTTTTCCTGCATCATTAAAAGAATTTGCCAATATGTTGCAAAGCGTCAAGCCTATAAAAAAATTAATTGTTAAAACTAAGCTTCTAGAGGCACAATTTTCTAATGGTTTCTGTATAAAAACACATCCCTAAAATATTTTAATTATATTAGAACTGGGTTATGCTATTTATTTTATTTCTTGAAACCATTTATAATATGATGGAAATCCTTCATTGCTTGATTTTCTAAATTTTTTCAACAACACAATTTTTTCCTATTTCTACACTTAATATGGTACATCAAATTCTTTCCCATATTTACCTAAGAAGCTGGTAAATTTAAGTTGTTACCTATATGATTTGGCTTTGATTGTGCCAGCAATTGTTTTGGCTTTGTAGAAAAGCCCTTGGTGGACTCACACTTCTTAGGTAGAAGATCTACAAGTAATTTTAAATGGGATTTTTATCTGACCTGTAAATCATAACACTATAGTTTTGACACTCCCTAGCAGTGACGCCAAAATTGTGAGAAAAAATTATGCCTCAAAAAACAATCATGTCTCTTCCATAAATTATCAATCCGGTAATTTTGTAAACTTATGAGTTTCATGCACAGTATTGTTGGCATTTTTGCCACATTGATTCTCATTGATTAATGCATTAGTGTATTGTTGAAAATCTGACCTTTGATATCAGCTTTGATGCAGCTTTTATGGAAAAGGAGAAAAAATGAGTAGAAATTGACTAAGTTCAAAAACTGCAGCGATTCGCTGACATGTCGCGAAATCGCGGTCAACGCAGTCAACGCAGGCAGGTTGGGCGGAACCGTCGCGATATCGCGACGTGTTTCATTTTCGTGACTTTTGGAAAGCAAAGGAGGAGCAGCGACAAAATGTCACGAAATCGTGACAAAAAGTCCAGCCGAAGACACAAAGCAAAAGTTGCAGCGCATCGCTGACATGTCGCAAAATCGCGGTCAACGCGGTCAACGCATGTAGCCAAAGAGAACTGTCGCGATATCGCGACATGTTCTGTTTTCGCGGTTTGAAAAAAGCAAAGGAGTGAGAGCGATAAAATGTCGCGAAATCGCGACAAAAATTTCTGTCGAAGACACAAAGTTAACATTGCAGCGATGCGCCGACGTCTCATTTTCGCACGGTGTTTGGCTTCGAAGACTCAAGGTTAAAAGCTGCAGCGATTCGCTGCATGTTTGTTAAGAAGAGGAAGCCATGGGAAAGTTGCAGCGACGCGCTACCCGTAGCATTTTCGCGACAAGGGCGGTTCAAAGGCTTGAGGGCTAAAAGGTTGCAGCGATGCGCTGCAATGTTGCAAAGTCGCGGATCGTCGGTCACAAAGGGAGTCTAAACAAAAGTGACAGCGACGCGCTGCAAGTGGGTTGCAAAAAGACTAAGTACAAATATTGCAGCGATGCGCTGCATGATAGGTGCAGAGAAAGTCTAAGGAGTAAAATGGCAGCACTGCGCTGCATTTTTGAAAAGGTCTTGCAAAGCGGATGTACCATTTTCGTGATGGCAAAGTGGCAATTGGTACGGAAGGAGCAAAACGTAGCGATATCGCTACATGCTTCAAAATCGTGGCCATTTTGGTCCAAGAAGCAAAAGAGCAGTAAGTTGTAGCGATTCGCTGCAATATCAACAATAAGGCCAACTGACATGAATATGCAGCGAAATCATGCAAGGGATGAAAATTGATCAAAAAGCATGGAAATGGTAGCAATTCCATGATGCCTCGTTAAAAAATGATTAAGTGCTCAAATTGGTAGCGAAATGGAGACAAGGAAGAATTGAAGGCATTCAAGGGCAAAAGGTGTTATGTTTTCACGGACCGTCAGCAAGGCCGTACAAGGTGCCTGAAACATGTAGCGATATCGCTACATGTTCCGTTTTCGTGGCGTTTGGCTTCAAGGGTCTAAGTGTTCAAAAGTGCAGCGATGCGCTGCACATTTTCACCGAGCATTGTTAAGGGAGGTGTCTAAGGCCGCATATTCCAAGTTGTAAGCTATTTTATTTCTAAGGTTGCATATTCTAAAGCTCGGGGTGTTTATTTACAAAGAGTCCAAGATGCAAGAATGGTAGCGATGCGCTGACTGTTTTCGCAAAAGGCATAGAAAATGTAGCGATTCGCTGCAAGTTTTGGCGACAAGGCGGAGTGCGAAGAGAATCAAACAAAAGACAAGGAGATGACAACGATTTCATGACGCGTTGATTGAAATGCTTGAATGACTCAAGTGCATAGCGAATTCTTGATAAGGAAAGAATAGAAAACATGCAAAGGGCAAGAAGTGTTCCATTTTCGCGACCCGTCCATGAAGCCGTACAAAGTGCCCAAAACATGTAGCGATATCGCTACATGTTCCATTTTCGTGGAGCAAAGCGAAGAAAGGAGCCAACGACCAAAAGACGTAGCGAAATCGCTACATGTGCCGTTTCGCGTGGATAAGCTAGCGATGGAGAAAAGGAAGCCGAAGACGTAGCGATATCGCTACAGGTGCCATTTTCGTGGGTCAAAGGTGGTCAAAGTGTACGGAGTTAAAACATGTCACGATTTCGTGACCCGTCGCATTTTCGCGACCTCCAACTGTTTTTCGCCAAAGCACAGTGTGAACGGCCGAGGAGATTTTTTTGATTTCCGATGATTTAATGCTGACCCGAATTTAATGATTTGCGGATTTCCAAGGCATTCAAAGTAAAAGACGCGCCTAGGCCACCAAGATTGAAGATTTAATGCATTCGAGGCTGTTGTTCGTGGATTATTGTAACGGTTTTTCATGCACATTTCCAAAAAACAAATTTAATGAAGGTGGTTCTTCGAAGCTGACATGTTAATTGCATTTAATTTTTGATCCCTCGAGGTTGTAATTGAGGGGATCGTGTTCCTAATGTCCGCCATATAATTGTAGATCACGAGGAGGATGGTGGCAAACATTTAATGTTGTAGAGAGGACGGACCTCTATAAAAACCAATGTAATTTTCATTTACAGAGGTTGGAAAAACTTGCTGCTAGAGACTGGAACTGTATTTGCGGGAATACAAGGATCGACTTCTAATTTTTCAAGCAACGCTTTGGGTGAATTTCCTTTCTGTCTTTGTTGCATTTCTAATCGCATTATTATTCTTTAACGGCTGTTGCATTTAAATTCTGCATTCTGGATTTAAATATTGCTGTAAGAATATAATATCTCGGAATGTGGGTTTGGAGGGATTTTTTGCATGTGATTGTGCGAGAATCAAGTTGATAATTTCTATTGCTTGTTGTTGTTGCATTTGTGGTTTCCTGCTGTTATTTTCTCGATCCCATCACTTCGGCTCGTGGCCATATTTCCCATTTCTTTCTCGCATTTTTTAACTTTCTTTCCAACAACCCTTATCTTAAAACCAGATTTTAGAGTAGTGAAGGGAACCAGCCCACTCTGGAGATTGGTCTGGAAGCCATTTCTTGCTTCCAGCCTTTCAATGTTGGCCAGGTCTAGGGTGCACTTGTAAAATCCTTTCCTGTGGCAGATTTTGGACCAACAGTTTTTGGCACGCCCGGTGGGACAGATTTTATTTGTCTCTAAAAGATCCCATAGGGTCGAAGGTTTAATGTTCGCCTTCAGACTGTAAATTAGAGCATTTGGTGACTCTGTTGTTTTTGGTGACCCTGCTGGACCCAGAAATACTTCATGATCACAAGATCACAGTCAAAGAAATTTGGCGATCTTGTTCAATTTTTTGAGCTCGATAGTTCGAGAAGTGGTGAGCATTCTAGATTAGTTTCCTCATCCCTTCCATCTTCTGCTGTACAAATACCCAGTATTGTTGCTAGTGTTGCACCCCTACAAGTTCCACCAATGGCACAATTTCCTCCACCCAAAAAATTCTTGGCATGGAATAGCACTGGAGCCTTGAATCTGCAGGCTCAGAATCCAGTACCTCAGGCTGCACTGAAGGCTTTGCCCACTTACGACGGTATTGGTAAAACAGCCTATGAGCACATAAATGATGTGGCTTCCCTTGCTGCTATCCATGACATTACCGATGAAGATGTGATGGTCAAATTGTTAGTATGTTCTTTGAGAGGTAAACTGTTGTTTTGGTACAGAACTCTGCCTCCCGGAACCCTAACATCATGGGATCAGTTTGGTGATTTGCTGGTGAAACATTTTCATGAACAGGCTGACCCTTTCTCATTGTTAAATCAGTTTACTATCATACAGAGACATCCACAAGAAGAGATACCTGATTTTAATGTCCGGTTTACCAGAACTTGGCAAAGGATTCCTGATGGTATTCGGCCTCCTGATGAATTAGCTGCGATGTACTACCTCGGAGCGTTTCACTCGGATATCGGCCGGGCGGTTCGGCGATCTAATGTGATAACGTTTCCAAAAATATTTGAACAAGCAATTAAAGCAGAAGTTGATCTGGTTGCTGTAGGAAGACTGCCTCCAAAGGTAACTATGCCTCTTATTCCAGATTTGCCTCAATATTTATATGGTTCACAACCACACCCCATGCCAGCTATGTATCCTACACCATCATGGAGCTCTAAAGCACCTCAAAGTTGCACTCGTCCTAGTTTCTCGCTTGCTCGCTTTAACTCCTTTACCGCTCCCTGCACCCAACATTCAACCATCTCCCGTTTCCACTGCATTTCCAGCTTTGCCAGCACCACCAGCTCCTTTGCCCTTACCAGCACCTCCTGCACCTGCAAACCCTGATCCATATACAACATTATTGCAAGAGGTGAAGTCTGCAAATTCTGCCATTAGAGCCATGGGAAATAAGATCACACTCATTGAGAGGAAGCAGGCTGAGAGAGATTTCCAGCCAAGGAGATTTCAACCTCCTCAAATTACTAGAGATCAAGCTGCCTCCACAAGCAAAGCACCTGAAAAGGGCTTAGCTGTTCTAGCAAATGAAGATGCAGCCCATGCAGATGGAGTATATTGGTGCTCGACCTGTAATGACCCTCATGGAGAGGATACATGTATGGTTCACCTGAATTATGTGCAGACATTGGCTGCCAGCTCTTCAGGCGGACAAGTTAACATGATCTCAGAAGCTGGTTATAGTTTGATGACTGCAGTGGAAGACCAAGTTTCAGTTCTAACAAGGACTGGAAAGAAGCCTATGAATGTTGATCCTGCTGACTTAGAGCCGTTAAGAGTACCGACTGAAGTGAAGAGGCCAGTGAAAGCTCCTGTGCCAGCTCCAAAGTCTTTGCCCAAAGATCCAGCTTTTAACAGAGTTCAAGAAAAGGCAGCAGCTGCACCAGTAAGATCAGAAGCAGAGGAGCAGGCACGTGAAAAATTGAAATATCCATCACTGACCAAGAGGTTAAGAGTGGAAGCTACACAGCAGTACAGAACCAGATTTGAGCAACCTGCTGAGAAGAAAAATTCTGCTGCAGTTTCATACAATATTGTTGATGATCTTAAGAAGACCCCTGCTAAGGTAAGCCTTTATGACGCTTTGCAATTACCTGGTCAAGTAGATTTATTACAAGAGTCATTGAAATCTATGAAGGAGAGTGAAAAAGGGCCTACCCGCACCGTCTATGCCCAAACTTTAACCACCTCTCATTATCGGTAAGAACAGACCTCCTCCTTTTTACTTGTCATTGCAAATAGAAGGTTGGGTTGTACACAATTGTATGATTGATTCTGGAGCCGCAACCACTGTCATGCCCAAGGGAGTCTGTGAAGCTATGGGAATGGAGTATACCCGGAGTAGTCCTGGAGTCCTGCAATTAGATGGTACTCCTGTGAAAATAGTAGGTGTCATTAAAGATGTACCCATTGTCCTGCATACAATGCCCCAGATCACTGTTATTCAGGAAATTGTTGTAGTAGATTTAGAGCCCTATTTTAGCATGTGTTTATCCAGGGAATTTACTGCAAAATTAGGGGGTTATCTGGCATTAGATTATTCCCATCTGGAAATTCCTTTTAAGAATAGACGTCTCGGAATACGGAATGAAAAGCCTTCCCCTTTTCACATCGAGAAGTTGGAAGATGTTGGAAAAGACATGCAGTCGGTCCATATGCTCACTGAAGAGTCTGAAGATGTTGTTTTAATGAGTGAAGTTTTAAACAATCTTCAGTT
This sequence comes from Wollemia nobilis, assembly GCA_028583015.1. Classification (NCBI taxonomy): domain Eukaryota; kingdom Viridiplantae; phylum Streptophyta; class Pinopsida; order Araucariales; family Araucariaceae; genus Wollemia; species Wollemia nobilis. The sequence continues at coordinate 9,037,387 of JAQPPZ010016348.1, forward strand.
GGAAGACCAGTTTTCAATGCTTAACTTTAATGCCATGATGGAGACAGAGATTGGCTGCTATGCCATTCAAAAACCTGAGACTGAGACAAAGCAGGAATTGTCTAACCCAGTTGATTAGACTGAGGTTACAGATCAGTTATGGCAACTGTATTTCGATGGAGCTAGATGCAGGAATGGTGCCGGAGCAGGTATTGTGTTAATTTCTCCCTCTCGGTGTACAAAGGACTTATTCTTATCGACTTACATGGAGTTGCACAAATAACGCTGCTCGAATACGAAGCATTGTGCTTGGGTCCGAAGAAAGCAAAGAAGTTAGGAATAGAACAACTCAATATTTTTGGTGATTCCGAGCTTATTGTAAATCAGGTCACAAATAGATGCATCTCAAAGCAGCATTATCTGAAAGCATATCGTAATCAGGTTTGGGATTTGTTTGAACTTTTCACTGCGCTTAATATTCAAGCTGTTTCCAGAGAGATGAATAAACATGCTGACTTATTAGCATCTCTTGGAGCTAACTTTTCTCCTACTGATCAAGTTGTGAACAAGCCCAAGACAGTGAGAATGGTATACAGACCCAGTGTGCCAGACAAGGAAACTTTCTGGCAGGTCTTTGAAACCGATGAGCAGATTGTTAATTTCTTGATACATGAAGCTGCAGCTGTTGAAGGCAGAACTTTGGGAGATGAGGAAGCCGAAGGTCTTATTCAATTAAGGAATAACCATATTCCAAAGGGTCTAATAACTCTGGAGAGCTTGTTTGACCAACATGATCATTCCAGAAAGCCTCGAATGGAGATTGATAGAAAGGAATACATGGAGTTAGAGCTTCAGCCTGACAAAGTGATTAAGGTTGGCACTGACTCAACCCCAGAAGAACTGCAAAAAATCAGGCAGCTCTGTAAAGAGTTTTTTGATATTATAGCTTGGAGCTATGAAGACTTGAAAGGCTACAACAAGCAGATTATACAGCATACAATTGAACTGGAAGAAGGAGTTAGGCCTTTTCGACAGAAACAGAGACCTGTAAATCCAAAGATTGAGGCGTTGATGAAGGCTGAGCTTGTTAAAATGTTGCAAGCTAAGATCATCTATCCGGTCAAGCACTCCACATGGGTCGCCAATCTGGTCCCAGTCCGTAAGAAGAATGGAGATATTAGATTGTGCGTTGATTTCAGGAATTTGAACCGTGCTTCATTAAAGGATCATTATCCTTTGCCGAGAATAGATCAAATATTGCATGTTGTGGCTGGGGCACAACGTTTTTCTTTGTTGGATGGATTTTCTGGGTATAACCAGATCTGGGTAAAAGATGAAGATCAGTTTAAGACAACATTCACCATGAAGTGGGGTACTTTTGCATATCAACGAATGCCCTTTGGACTGTCAAATGTTGGAGCTACCTTCCAAAGAGCAATGGATATTGCTTTCAAGGATTTATTGAATAGGATCATTGTAATATACCTTGACGACATGACAATCTTTTCACATAGAAGGGAAGACCATTGTTCTCACCTGAGGCTGATTTTTGAGAAATGCAGAGAATTCAGAATCTCCATTAATCCGAAGAAGTCTGTGTTTGCTGTAAAAGAAGGTAAGCTTCTGGGTCATGTGATTTCTGAAGATGGATTAGCAATTGATCCAGCCCGTGTTGAAGCTTTGAAGAAATTGACACTCCCTGCAAACAAGAAGGAACTTCAATCTTTCTTTGGACAGATAAATTTCATTAGAAAGTTCATTGCTGATTTTGCTCAGGTTGTTAAACCAATGACCGAATTGTTGAAGAAAGATGCAGTTTTCCAATGGACATCTCAAAGAAAGGAAGCATTTCAGGAGATCAAGGAAAGAATAGTGCAGGCCCCTGTCCTGATTAATCCTGACTACTCCAAGGATTTCATCTTATATGCGATTGGAGAAGATGACAGTTATGCTGCAGTTTTGACGCAAAAGGGAGATGATGGGAATGAAAGGCCCATTGCTTTTCTGAGCCAAGTCATTTTACCTCATGAAGCAAAGTACAATTTTATTGAGAAACAGGTATATGCTGTGATGAAATCCCCGAAGAAATTCAAACATTTTATTTCCCGGAGCAGGACATTTGTTTATGTTATTCACCCAGATGTGAGAAATTTCATTCTTCAAGGAGAGTTGGGTGATAAACGTGCTGGCTGGGTCACCAAGATCCAAGAATTTGATGTAGAAATTCACCCAACTAAATTAGTGCGTGGTAAAGCTCTGTGCCAGCAGTTAGCAAAGATGGCAACATTTGATGTATGCGAAGATCAGGAAGAAGCTCTTGCTGGTAATGACAATTTAATGAATTTCTTAATTCTGGAAAAATATTGGACAGAGGACCTGATTGATTACTTCACAACTGGAAGATGTCCATCACAATTGAATGCTTCTCAGAGGAGGAGATTTCGGTTGCAAGCTCTGCGGTATGTTTTGTTTTCAGATGGTTTATTTTTTAAAAATATTGATGGTGTTCTTTTGAAGTGTGTTAAAGAAGCAGACAAGGATAGGATCTTGGAAGAGTTTCATTCAGGTCTCTCAGGAGGTCACTATGCAGGAAGACCGATGGCCTTGAAAATCATTCGAGCTGGTTACTACTGGCCGACCCTGTTCTCAGATTCTTTCAAGATTGCACAAGCCTGTGATAAGTGTCAAAGATACGCAGGAAGAGTAAGGAATGCAGCTCTGCCTTTGCATCCAGTTCAGGTTGAAGCACCCTTTCAGCAATGGGGGTTGGATTTTATTGGAATAATTGATCCTAATTCCTCAGCTGGTCACAGATACATCTTAACAGCTACAGATTATTTCACAAGGTGGTCTGAAGCCATACCTACAAAGATGGCCAATCAATCTGTAGTGATTTCTTTCGTTGAGAGTTTGATTACACGTTTTGGTGTTCCAGACGCCATCATTACAGATAATGGGACTCCATTCATTGGAGCTGAACTGGCTGAGTTTGCTAACAAGTTTGGCATTTTCCTTAAGACATCTTCCAATTACTATCCACAGGGAAATGGCTTGGCAGAGTCAACGAACAAAAATTTGCTCAGAATTTTGAAGAGGTCATTGGGAGAGAACAAAAGATCATGGCACTTGTTATTGAATCAGGCGTTATGGGCAGACAGGATTTCCGTCAAGAAGTCCATTAAAACCTCACCATATGCCCTAGTCTATGGCAAAGAAGCAAGGTTGCCGGTTCATCTTGAGTTGCCAGTATTACAGCAGTTGCAGTCTTTTCAAGATGATGAGACAGACTTGAGTTCCTTGGATCTGCGAATAGCACAGTTGTTGGAATTAGAGGAGCAACGTTCCAAAGCATATAATGAATTTGACAAGCACACGCAAGGGATTTCGAAGTGGTTTTATAAGCATTCTGCAGCCCGTCCATTCAAGACAGGAGATTTGGTGCTGAAATGGAATGAGAATAAAGCTAAACCTCGGCAATCATAAGAAGTTTGATGCATTCCGGGAGGGTCCCTTCCGCATTTCCAACACAGGTGCAGCTAATTCTTTCTATTTGGAAGACATGGATGGTAGCCCACTTCCAATTTCAGTTAATGGCTTTCATTTGAAAGCCTACTTTTCATGACTTCACAAGTTCAATTTGAGTTTGTATATAATATAAATAAATATATATATATATATATATATATAAAAGAGGAAGTAGAGAAGAAGAAAAGAGTATGTATATATGTTTTGCCTTTTGTTGTCACCTTGGCTCTTGTTGCTTGTGGGCTGTAGGTGTTTGTTTCCCTTTTGTCCTTCCTTTCCCGATAGTTTGTGGCTTCCAAAGAATTCTTCTTTTCCCTCCCCTGCTTTCTATTTCCTTTCTTCATCTTCCTCTTCCTTCTTTTGTTTCTTTCTTCCTGCAATATAAAAAACAAAAAGAATAAGCCACGGCTGTTGTTTCTTCTCCCCTTTTCTATTTTCCCCATTTCTTCTTATCCCTTTCTTCTCAGTTTGGTTTTTTTAAAAAGCATTTATTTTCCAGCTTAGTTCATTTTCATTTCACGCTTCAAAACTTCCATTTCTGTTCCATCCATTCGTTCATTCCATCTATTGCCGCTGGTAGTGTAGCAACATGCTGTTGTTATGTCTACTACGTCACTTTTGCTCCATCATTTTATTATTCACACCACTCCATTGCAGTCACCTCCTGTGCAATCGCAGGAGCTCACTCCACCATCACATTCCATTTCTTCAGTTTATAACCGCTTCTATGCAGGTTCTTCCGGTTCTAGTTTTCAGCAGTAGAAGAAGTTTTGCAGCAGTCCTCCGACATGTTTTGCAGCAGACCAACCTTCCTGTTCCGATATGACTCGTGCCCAATGGACTAAGGCCTGGATTCTTGCATACAGCGAGTTGTATACCCCGCGAGCCGCCAAGAATGTTGGCATTTTTGCCACATTGATTCTCATTGATTAATGCATTAGTGTATTGTTGAAAATCTGACCTTTGATATCAGCTTTGATGCAGCTTTTATGGAAAAGGAGAAAAAATGAGTAGAAATTGACTAAGTTCAAAAACTGCAACGATTCGCTGACATGTCGCGAAATCGCGGTCAACGCAGTCAACGTAGGCAGGTTGGGCGGAACCGTCGCGATATCGCGACGTGTTTCATTTTCGTGACTTTTGGAAAGCAAAGGAGGAGCAGCGACAAAATGTCACGAAATCGCGACAAAAAGTCCAGCCGAAGACACAAAGCAAAAGTTGCGCATGTCCTCTAGTCTTTCTTTTTTTGAAAAAAAAAATGTCGAAGACACAAAGTTAACATTGCAGCGATGCGCCGACGTCTCATTTTCGCGCGGTGTTTGGCTTCGAAGACTCAAGGTTAAAAGCTGCAGCGATTCGCTGCATGTTTGTTAAGAAGAGGAAGCCATGGGAAAGTTGCAGCGACGCGCTACCCGTAGCATTTTCACGACAAGGGCGGTTCAAAGGCTTGAGGGCTAAAAGGTTGCAGCGATGCGCTGCAATGTTGCAAAGTCGTGGATCGTCGGTCACAAAGGGAGTCTAAACAAAAGTGACAGGCTGCAAGTGGGTTGCAAAAAGACTAAGTACAAATATTGCATGATGCGCTGCATGATAGGTGCAGAGAAAGTCTAAGGAGTAAAATGGCAGCGCTGCGTTGCATTTTTGAAAAGGTCTTGCAAAGCGGATGTACCATTTTCGTGATGGCAAAGTGGCAATTGGTACGGAAGGAGCAAAACGTAGCGATATCGCTACATGCTTCAAAATCGTGGCCATTTTGGTCCAAGAAGCAAAAGAGCAGTAAGTTGTAGCGATTCACTGCAATATCAACAATAAGGCCAACTGACATGAATATGCACGAAATCATGCAAGGGATGAAAATTGATCAAAAAGCATGGAAATGGTAGCAATTCCATGATGCCTCGTTAAAAAATGATTAAGTGCTCAAATTGGTAGCGAAATGGAGACAAGGAAGAATTGAAGGCATTCAAGGGCAAAAGGTGTTATGTTTTCGCGGACCGTCAGCAAGGCCGTACAAGGTGCCGAAACATGTAGCGATATCGCTACATGTTCCATTTTCGTGGCGTTTGGCTTCAAGGGTCTAAGTGTTCAAAAGTGCAGCGTGTGCACATTTTCGCCGAGCATTGTTAAGGGAGGTGTCTAAGGCCGCATATTCCAAGTTGTAAGCTATTTTATTTCTAAGGTTGCATATTCTAAAGCTCGGGGTGTTTATTTACAAAGAGTCCAAGATGCAAGAATGGTAGCGATGCCTGTTTCGCAAAAGGCATAGAAAATGTAGCGATTCGCTGCAAGTTCGGGCGACAAGGCGGAGTGCGAAGAGAATCAAACAAAAGACAAGGAGATGACAACGATTTCATGACGCGTTGATTGAAATGCTTGAATGACTCAAGTGCATAGCGAATTCTTGATAAGGAAAGAATAGAAAACATGCAAAGGGCAAGAAGTGTTCCATTTTCGCGACCCGTCCATGAAGCCGTACAAAGTGCCCAAAACATGTAGCGATATCGCTACATGTTCCATTTTCGTGGAGCAAAGCGAAGAAAGGAGCCAACGACCAAAAGACGTAGCGAAATCGCTACATGTGCCGTTTTCGCGTGGATAAGCTAGCGATGGAGAAAAGGAAGCCGAAGACGTAGCGATATCGCTACAGGTGCCATTTTCGTGGGTCAAAGGTGGTCAAAGTGTACGGAGTTAAAACATGTCACGATTTCGTGACCCGTCGCATTTTCGCGACCTCCAACTGTTTTTCGCCAAAGCACAGTGTGAACGGCCGAGGAGATTTTTTTTTGATTTCCGATGATTTAATGCTGACCCGAATTTAATGATTTGCGGATTTCCAAGGCATTCAAAGTAAAAGACGCGCCCAGGCCACCAAGATTGAAGATTTAATGCATTCGAGGCTGCTGTTCATGGATTATTGTAACGGTTTTTCATGCACATTTCCAAAAAACAAATTTAATGAAGGTGGTTCTTCGAAGCTGACATGTTAATTGCATTTAATTTTTGATCCCTCGAGGCTGTAATTGAGAAGATCGTGTTCCTAATGTCCGCCATATAATTGTAGATCACGAGGAGGATGGTGGCAAACATTTAATGCTGTAGAGAGGACGGACCTCTATAAAAACCAATGTAATTTTCATTTACAGAGGTTGGAAAAACTTCTCTGCTAGAGACTGGAAGTGTATTTGCGGGAATAAAAGGATCGACTTCTAATTTTTCAAGCATTGCATGGATGAATTTCTTTTCTGTCTTTTTTGCATTTCTAATAGCATTTATACTCTTTAATGTCTATTGCATTTAAATTCTGCACTTTGGATTTAAATACTGCTCGTAAGAGTACAATCTCCGGAATGTGGTTTTGGAGGGATTTTTTGCATGAGATTGTGCGAGAATTAAGTTGATAATTTCTATTGCTTGCTGTTGTTGCATTTGAGGTTTCTCGCTGCTATTTTTTGATCCCATCACTTCGGCCTGTGGCCATATTTCCCATTTCTTTCTGCATTTTTTAAATTTCTTTCCTGCAACCCTTATCTTAAAACCAGATTTTAGAGTAGTGAAGGGAACCAGCCCACTCTGGAGATTGGTCTGGAAGCCATTTCTTGCTTCCAGCCTTTCAATGTTGGCCAGGTCTAGGGTGCACTTGTAAAATCCTTTCCTGTGGCAGATTTTGGACCAACAAGTATATACCTACATTGTGGAGGAATTAATCTATATATACCTTAATTAGTTTTGTGGGGGATGGTTGTGCATTTTTATTTCAGCCAAACCGAATAAAACTAAGTGCGGAAAATTAAATAAATAAATTACAACTAAAATTAAAGTGCTGAAAGTAAATGTACAGGAAATTAAATGTGCAAAAAAACAAACACACTCAACTAAATTTAAATAAAGTGAGAAGTAAAGCAATAAATCTAATCTACAGAAAATAAATACAAAAACAAAATATGGGAGGTCTACTGCAATGATTGGGTCCAAGCTCTCACAGATAGTCTACCTGACTATTCACATGGAGCATACTTTAAGCAAGTAAGATGAATTGCACTCTTAGTAAATTATACAAGAAATGAAATAAAATAAAGTTCTATGTAAATTCATTCCCCCTTAATTCATCTAGCCTATGTATTTATATAAAGCACAACCATATCTTGTTATAAAAACAAATCAATATATTTTAATCACATAATGTGATTATTTTATACACAACTATTATTCTGCTATTTTAAAGTATGTCCATTCACTAGAAGGATAATTATAAAAATCCTTAGGTGTACATAACAAAAAAATCCTAAATTAATGCATCCTAAAAATAATGCTTTAAGAGCTTTACAAGGTCAACCGACCAATCGGTTGATAATAAGTGTCTTATTCTATTTTAATAATAATGCATGATTAAAATATTTCTCCTTTGTCTTCACATGCAACAACCTCCTTAGCCCCTTGGTCAACCAATCAAAGCTAGCTTGGTCATATTAAGCATCTCCAATGTATGGCAGTAAGGTGCCTCCAATGTATGGCATTAAGGCACCTACTTCCTCATCATGGTGCCTACCTATTGACTAGGTCAGAGTAAGGCACCAGAGTAAGGTGCCAGAGTAAGGCACCATAGTAAGGCGTTGAAGTAAGGCACTAGAGTAAGGCGTCAAAGTAAGGCACCATAGTAAGGTACCAGAACAAGGCACTAGAATAAGGCACTAGAGTAAGGTGCTAAAGTAAGGTGCCAAAGTAAGGCACCTACTCAATATACCTTAGAATCATTGAAGTAGAAGCATGCTAGGTCCAATTGATATGTAGACTCGAAAACACCATATTAGTAGAAAAACTTGCATTTATACATAGTTCCACTAAAAACACCCATCAAGAATAATACTAGATTTTCTATCAATTATATGCACAAGTTAAATAAAAATACATCTCACATGATAATTAAAACAATAATAATGTCCCTTAAAAGTGTACCTAAAATTAGCATTTCTAGTGCTCATCAAAGATTTTTTTTGACTTGTGCAAAAGTTTTTTTTTTGAATTTATGCAATATATGTGACATTAATGTTTTTCCTTTATGTATTGTGTTGTGGTTGAGAATTTTGGAGTCTCAGCATCATTTCTCTCCTCTCATTCCTAGGATGAGGAAGGTAGTGTGGGAGGACTAGTGGGAGTGGTTAGAGGCTATGGAGCTACCTAGGGTAGCCTGAATAGATGTGGTGACAGTGGATGAGGGGTTTATCTGTACCTTGGTAAAGAGATGGGATACATATAGGGGGAAATTTTGGCTCCCTACTAGAGATATTACCATGACACTTGAATATGTATATCACATCCTCAAGTTGCTAGTGGAGAGCTTACATATCGAGGTTGGACACGATAAAGGGCATTAGTTGATCCACTTTTTTAAGATGGGTGGTAGGATGTGGATGTTATGGGTGGAGGTATAACATAGTTTTTTATGTATGTGGACAAGAAATTGGATGCCCTACCCACATTAGTGATGTTTGTTTTGGTCAAAATTATGACCCTAAATAGTATTTACTATTAGTTCCCATGGAACCTTATCGAGCTCGTGTACGATATGATCGCCACACCTTAGGTATATGCATGGGATCCTACTTGATTGGAGTAGTTGTACTGGGAGTTGTATGAGGTGAGGAGGTAGAGGTAAAAAGTACTGGGGTGTAGTGTGATACTAAAATGTTGGGGCTAGGAGCATTTCAATGTGGCTCAACCAGTAGGATTACCTGCTATGACATGTGATAGGGAGTAACCCTATGCTATGACATGGTTAGTGGTAGAGGAGTTGCAATCGAGTCATCTTGTTCAAATGAGTTAGTGTTATAGGGATATGTGGGTTGGATTAACATCAAATAAAGTGATAAGGAGGCCATGGTGAAATGCCATGTGGATAAGCAATGGGGAGTAGTTGTAGAAGGTTCAACAAGCTAGGTGGATAGTTGGTATGCACCAAAGTGAGATGAAATTGATCTAGTTCTCATGGGTATTGTGGTAGTTTGGACTGAGGTAGAGATTTCTAGAGGCATCAATGCTCTATAGGTACCATTGGGATGCTATAGACCTCCCTTATGTTGATGCATGTAGGGTGATTTATAAGGATGATGAGGGTATGGATCTTCCCAATGTGGATGATGCAGGGACTACTGTAGAGTATGATGCATGGTTCACTATACAACCACCATGGATATAAAGTATAGTAGTGGATGAGGTGAGTGTGGATGGAGATGAGGTAGATGCTAAGGAGGTCGATGAGGCTCCTAAGAACTAGAGGCACCTTCGATCTAGCAATCAAAGGAGGTAGTCTAGGGGTACATCCAAGCAGACACTTGGGACTAGAGAGGATGGAGGTGGCATGGAGGATAGGAAGGATATTTTGTATGGACCTCCTGGTTGAACTAAGGAGGGTTAGAAAATGCTGGAGCAGTTGGTGGTAGAGCAGGATGTTATGGTAGCGACTCGAGATGCAAATATTACTTGGCTATAGGATGTGGAGATGATGGCTTGATATGTGGATATAACTTAGTTGTGGGTGGAGTTAGAGGTATGATCAACTATAGGTGGAGGTGAGGATAGGACTACGAGGATTCATGTAGAGCTACTAGAGATGGGTCGTTAGTAGAGACATGATTGACACCGCCTTCGGTCTTAGGATGAATATATCTAGTTTTTGGAGGATCGATTGATGGAGCACGACATTGGGATTTCATATCCATCCTCCTCATCCATATCTAGGTCTATTAGGCCTAGTGATTCTAGGAATATCTCTATATCTAGGGCTCCTTCAGGGTCACATTGGTCTTCTTATAGGTATTAGCTAGTGCTTAGATGCACTTTTTGTATATGATCCTTGGTGCTCCATTGTATCTAGCCTTTGGGTATTCATTGTACATGTAGTATTTATACATACATACATACACACACACACACATATATATATATATATACATGGATTTTACTTTTGTGTTATGATTTTGTGTGAATGTTGTTGTGTGAATGCTTTTGTGTGGATGCATGTGTATATGGATGATTAATGCAAGTGAAAATGTGTATGAATGCAAATGTTCTAATGATCATTCATAGTTTAAATTTTGCTTGGCCATGTTTAGTAGTGTTTTTTAATAAGGGGCACCAAACTGGTGGTATGGAGATGGAATACTCATTTAATTTTATGGATGTTGATATGAATAATATATGGATGTTGATATGGAAAACTAACTATTTTGTAGAGACTCATACATACTAGTGGCATCAAAAAAACTTGCTAAATACTTCCTAAATTCTCTAATAACACAGTCCTTCGGTCTAGCACAAATATACTCTACAAGTCCACTCATAACTTGCTCAACTCTACTCAACAAGTCCACTCAGAACTTGCTCAACTCTTCTCAGTAAGTGCACTCAGAACTTTCTTAAATTTTCTCAAAAAGTCCACTCAAAACTTTCTCAATATGCTCAACAAGTCCACTCAGAACTTGCTCAAATATGCTCAACAAGTCCACTCAAAACTTGCTCAATTTTTTCAACAAGTCCACTCAGAACTTTCTCAAATATGCTCAACAAGTCCACTCAAAACTTTCTAAATATGCTCAACAAGTCCACTCAAAAATTAATAAAATATGCTCAAAAATTCCACTTAAAACTTGCTCAAATCTGTTCAACAAGTCCACTTAGAACATGCTCAATATGCTCAACAATTCCACTTAGAACTTGCTCAAATATGCTCAACAAGCTCACTAAGAACTTTTCCAAATATGCTCAACAAGCTCACTTAGAACTTGCTCAAAATCTGCTCAACAATTTCACTCAGAACTTGTCCAAATCTTCTCAACAAGCTCACTCAGAAATTTTCCAAATCTAATAGAAACATAGATAGAATTTTTAGAGACCCAATTTGTTCTATACTCAATGCTCAATCACTTTTCAACTCAGATTAGAATATAGAATAGTTTTTTTTATGGAACGTGAATAATCACTTCACACATCCACTTGACTAGGGTCAATCAACTTTACTCAACCAATCACTTAGTGAAACAACCTTTGCTCACAAACCCTAGTCCAAGTCTATATCAACCAACTCAAAATGTTTCCAATAATATTCAACAACAAATCTCACATAACAATGATGCTCATGTTCTTTTCAAACCATAGTTCAAGTTCTTTGCACAACAACTCACTTCAACAACAATTATTGTAAAACTATCTTTATATAACAATGATACTCATGTTATTTTCAAAACCCTAACTCAAGTTCTTCACACAAACAATGGCTTCAACAATAATGCTTATAAAACAAGGTTTTAACAAAAACTCTTTATTCCAGAAAACCTTGAAGCATTAACTCAAACACTCTCGAAAAGGAAAACCTAATCAAGTCCTTTTCACTCCAAACTTATTTTTTAGAAAACCAATCAATCAACTCAACTATGGAATAATGTGCTCATAATTTTTTCTTGATGATGAAGGGATCTCATAAATCTGCAACAACCACAACAACTTCTATGCCAATCTCAAAGAGGTTAGAAGATAAATATTTCTCACAATATAATTTAAATACTCAAATACACCTTATCACTCCACCTTTCAAAACAACCATCAACATACATAAAATATTTATCCAATAACACCTTATAAACTCCCAACTAGAATAAACTTAACATCCATCAAAATTAATTCAAACCTCTTTAATTTATTTTAATGGCAAGAGAAACTTTGATAAAAATCAAATAAAATTTATTTATGGTTCCAAATATATAAATCAATTCATCAATAAAACAGCCTCACATTAATCCTTATTACTTCACAATAATAAAAATCAAATATCAAATCAACAATCTTTCTCAAACCCTTATAACACAACTTTTCACAAACCCTTATTACTCCACAATATCCTTTGAAAAATATTTGGCAAAAATTATTATAAAAAAGTTACCTTTGCCTCTTAGTGGGTTTTGAACCCATGTTCTCCATATTTGCTATCACTCTAGCCGTGGCTATAACCACCGTGTGCACTAGACACACGGTTAAGAGCCTAAGCTCTATTTTTCTTCTTTGTGCTCGATTGGCATACAAAAACCATGTGTAAAAGAAATTCCCTTGGTGCCCAAGACACACCACTCCATGTGAATAGATCGTGTGCTTCCTCAACTCCCAACGCCTTCATAAAATGTGTGCTACAAATGGACCTCTGTGTTCTATGCATTTCAATCAATGTGCCCTTTCTCTTTTGTCTTGTACCTGGCACTAAAGACAAGCAAAATTCCTTGTCTTATTCCTCACGATCAACAAGCACGAAAGCCTTTCAATTTTTATCGCATGCATTAAACAATCAAAGGGTTGAATTTTGAATGCCCCCTTGGTATTTATTTATACACAAAATCCTTTGTTTCTTGGATGTCGATGCTTCCTTTTATTGCATGACATCGGCGCTCACACCTTTATAATCTATAAATTATTTCAATTCTAAGGAGTCTAAATTTTATAAATTATTTTTATAAACTTTAACTTTGGGTTTAAACTTAAACCTTTAAATGTAATATATTCTACCACCGCGCATTTACCATAAACCCTCATAAAATATTATTTTGCCAACTATAATGGTTTTAATGAAACCTTTTAATCTTCCATCATGGGTTTACCATAAAACCTCATAAAATATTATTTTACCAAATTTCTCTTCAACTCTTTGCATTTTTCCTGGTGCTATTGATGGTGTGCTCCATAGTATTAATGATGACTTTTCGCCTTGAAATCAATGACAACTAAATAAGCTTAAAATGTCCAAAAATATTCCCATTTGTCATTGATGGTAACCCAATTTCCTTTTACTAAAAACTTGACTTTTCCTTTGGTCTGCTTCCTTGGGACATTGCTCCTCCTGGCTCAATGCTCTCTCAAATCAAATCTCTTCCCCTTTGACATCAATGGAAAAGGGTCACCTTAGGGTCTTGGGTCTAAGAATGAGCCCCTTAGCTTAGCTTGTCCACCTTCTTTTGAGGTGGTTAATTCCGGGGTGGGAGTATTTCTACTCCCAAAAAGCACTGTTCTTTACCTTTATCCTCTTTTCTTATTATCTAAATTTTTTGATTCATCTGATTGTTTCTATCCATTTCCATGTTCTTGTTCCTATTCCTATTCATATCCATGTTCCTTTTCCTGTTCCTATTCCAGTTTATATTCCTATTCCTATTTATATTCATGTTCTTGTTCCTGATCTTGTTCATATTCATGTTCTTATTCCTATTCATGTTCATACCTATTTTTGGAATGTCTGCTCTACATAATTTTCCCGTGTGACCATCATTATTGCACTTATAAAAATTAATGTAATTATTACTTGGAGGTGAAAATGTCTTAGGATTTCTCCTAGTGAATCCATATCCTCTTCTATCATGAACCTTGCAATTCATTACCTTATGACCAAAATGATTACATGAGTAGCAATACCCATGGAAAAGTTATCTATTCCCATATTCCTATATTTCATGTGTCCTGCATTGTGAAGCCATGTGCCCAAACATGTGACATGAGAAGCATATTCCATTGAAGTTTTCTTGTCTTGACTTCATTGGTCTCTTGGTCTCTCTTGACCTATTCTGATTGTTGTTCCATTTGTATATTCTTTGTGCATTGTTCATATTTTTGTTGAACTTTTTATTGTCCAACTCATCCTCATATGTCTCACTATATTTTACATTGTCTTTTTTTGAAGTATCTTCATCTGAAGTTTCTTCTCCTCCAAAACTTGAAGTTGACTCTCCTTCCCATTTCTTTTGAACCTGTTAAAATCCAAGACCTATTTTTCTTGATGTAGTCTTATGTGTCTTAATGAACTTATCCAAGTTCTTTGAGTTGTTTTTAAACCCTTTCATCTTGATCTTCGAGAATTCTAAATATTATTTTAGTAGTGCCACTTCTTGTGCTAGCTTATCACATTCCAAGATCTTTGCTTCTAACTTATCTTTGAACCTCTTTGCCTTAGCCTTTGATTTTTCTAAATCCTCTATAAGAAATATTCTCTCTTCATAACATTCTTGAAACTGAATTTCAAGTTTAGAGTGTTGCTTCCTTACCTTATTTACCATGTCAAGGGCATATATAAGTTCTCCCTTGAGATCATAACCATCCTTTTCTGAATATTCCTCTATTTTTTTTCCTCTGTCCACATCTTTATTTTCTTTTAGGTTGTCTTCTATATATTTTTGATTCCCTGTACCTGTGTTCCTATTTTTCTTCACCATTTTTGTTCTTTGGTTCTTGAAAATTTGTTGCAAAATGTTCATACTTTCCACAATTGAAACACTTAACAAATATTAGATCTTTGGATCTTCTATAGTACTTATCTCTTATACCATAGTTAGCTTCTTCACCACTATATGACTCATTGCTTGATTCTGACTTTTTACCCTTTGTATTATTGATTGCTTTGAATGTTGCTTCCTTCTAGGGAATAGGATATTTTGTTCTTATCTCAAATATTGTGAGCATACCAAGCAACTTATATCTTGTCAAAATATCACCATCCATTGGTACTTCTATAGCAGAAAATTGTTCACTGAATATTTTTGGAAGAGATCTTAATACTTTATCACAAATATCAGATTCATCAATCTTCATTCCAAGCCCTTGCATATCATTAACAACCTCATAAATTTGAATTAGATAAGCACTAATATTTTCCTCTTCGTTCATTCTTAATGCTTCAAGTTGTCCTTTGAGATTTCACATATTTGATTTCTTGACACTTTTATCTCCTTCATATATATTTTGCAATTTATCCAACATCTCTTTGCAGTTTGACAATGCATAACTTTCATAGACTTTGTTCTACGCAAACCTCTCATAAGTGCATTGATTTATTTTGAATTATAGTGTTGTAAAAGCTTACCTTCCTTATCTTTAGGAGGATTGATTAAGGAATGTATCCAAATTCCAATGATTCCCAATTTTCATTGCCAAGTGCAATCAGGTAGATATTAATCATCATACTCCAATACATATAGTCACTTCCATAAAACATTGGTGTTGAATTATTTGAGGACACCTCCTTAGGATCCATTATGCTCCTGTTAGCTTTTCCTTCAAGCTGTTAAACTCTTTTGAAAGAACCTCTCTAATACCAATTGAATAACACAAGCTTATACTCAGAGGGGGGTGAACAGTATAAGACCAATTTTTACTTTTATTTCCCAATAAATATTATGCAATGAATAGATAGCAATATCAAAAAAAATAATAAAGCAATGCACAAAACACCATACACAATAGAGAAACCACAATTTACATGGTTCACCCAATGTGGGCTACTCCACGAAGAAAATATTTCACTAAAATTTTCCAAATCAATCTCTTTGGAATCGTTCCCTATTACAATATTTATGGACCTCTATCCAAAGGAGTCCCCTAAATCAAGTTCATGGATATCTATCCACAGGAGAAATTCTTCCCCTCTGCTATGGCTGGTGATCCTCTAGAATACTACTACCTCAACTGCATTGGCTTGTGGATATCTCTCCACTGAAGACTCTTGTCCCAACTCATAAGACTTGACCTCACTACCCTAGTTGATGGATCTCTATCCACTAAATACTACTGTCCTCTCTACTCTATCACTTCCAAAGATTTGTCTCAAATATGTACTAAACATAGTCCTTCGGTATAGCACAAATTTGATCTATAAGTCCACTCAAAACTTGCTCAACTCTTCTCAACAAGTCCACTCATAACTTGCTCAACTCTACTCAACAAGTGCACTCAAAAATTTCTCAAATCTGCTCAAAAATTCCACTCAGAACTTGCTCAATCTACTCAACAAGTCCACTCAGAACTTGCTCAAATCTACTCAACAAGTCCACTCAAAACATGCTCAATATATTAAACAAGTCCACTTATAACTTGCTCAAATATGCTCATCAAGTCCACTCAAAACTTGCTCAATCTGATCAACAAGTCCACTCAGAACTTTCTCAAATATGCTCAACAAGTCCACTCAAAACTTGCTCAAATATGCTCAACAAGTCCACTTAGAACTTTCTCAATCTGCTCAACAAGTCCACTCATAACTTGCTCAAATATTCTCAACAAGCTCACTCAGAACTTGTCCAAATCTGCTCAACGATCTCACTCAGAACTTGCTCAAAATCTTCTCAACAAGTTTACTCAGAACTTGTCCAAATATTCTCAACAAGCTCACTCAGAACTTTTCCAAATATAATAGAAACATAGATAGAATTGTTAGATACCCAATATGTTCTATACTCAATGCTCAATCACTTTTCAACTCAGATCAGAATATAGAATAGTTTGTTTTATGTAACTTGAACAATCACTTCACACATCCACTTGACTAGGCTCAATAAAATTTACTCAACCAATCACTCAATGAAACAACCTTTTCTCATAAACCCTAGTCCAAGTCTATATCAACCAACTCAAAAAATTTCCAATAATACTCAACAACAAATCTCACATAACAATTATATTCATGTTATTTTCAAACCATAGTTCAAGTTCTTTGCACAAAAACTCACTTCAACAATAATGCTTATAAAACTATCTTCACATAACAATGATACTCATGTTATTTTTAAAACCCTAACTCAAGTTCTTCACACAACCAATGGCTTCAACAATAATTCTTATAAAACAAGGTTTTAACAACAAATATTTATTCCAGAAAACCTTGAATCATTAACTCAAATACTCTCAAAAAGGAAACCCTAATCAAGTCCATTTCACTCCAAACTTATTTTCCATAAAATCAATCAATAAAATCAAGTATGGAATAATGTGCTCATACCTTTTTCTTGATGATGAAGTGATCTCATAAATATGCCACAACCACAACAACTTCTATGCCAATATCAAAGAGGTTAGAAGATAAATCTTTCTCACAATATAATGTAAATACTCAAATACACCTTATCACTCCACCTTTCAAAACAACCATCAACATACATAAAATGTTTATCCAATAACACCTTATAAACTCCCAACTAGAATAAACTTAACATCCACAAAAATTAATTCAAACCTCTTTAATTTATTTTAATGGCAAGAGAAACTTTGATAAAAATCAAATCAAGTTTCTTTATGGTTCCAAAGATATAAATCACTTAATCAATAAAACAACCTCGCATTAATCCTTATTACTCCACAATAATAAAAATCAAATATCAAATCAACAATCTTTCTCAAACCCTTATAACAAAACTTTTCACAAACCCTTATTACTCCATAATATCCTTTGAAAAAAATTAGGCAAAAATTAATTATAAAAAAGTTACCTTTGCCTCTTAGTGGGTTTCGAACCCACGTTCTCTGCCTTTGTGAGCACTCTAGCCATGACTATAACTACCGTGTGCGCTAGACGCACGGTTAAGAGCCTAAACCCTCTTCATCTTATTTGTCCTTGGCTTGCGCATAAAAACAACGTGCAAAAGAACTTCCCTTGGCACCCAAGACACACCACTCCATGCAAATTAATCGAGTGCTTCCTCAACTCCCAATGCCTTCGCAGAATGTGCGCTGCCAATGGACCACTGTGTCTTATGCATTTCAATCAATGTGTCCTTCCTATTTTGTCCTCTACCTGGTGCTAAAGACAAGAAAAATTTATTGTCTTCTTCCTCATGATCAACAAGCACAAAAACCTTTCACATTTTTATTGCATGCATTGAACAATCGAAGGGTTGAATTTCGAATGCCTCCTTGGCATTTATTTAAACAAAAATATTTTGTTTCTTGGACGTCAGTGCTCCCACTTTATAATTTATAAATGATTTAAATTCTAAGGAATTTAAATTTTATAAATTATTTTTATAAACTTTAACTTTGGGTTTAAACTTAAACCTTTAAATGTAATATATTCTACCACCGTGGGTTTACCATAAACCCTCATAAAATATTATTTTTCCAACTTTCTCTTCAAATTTTTGCATTTTTCATGGTGCTATTGATGGTGTGCTCCATAGTATTAATGACAAATTTTCACCTTGACATCAATGACAACTAAATAAGCTCAAAATTTCTAAAAAAAAGGTTTTGGCTAGGAAATCTAGGTAGATTGGTTAGAGGTCAAAAAAAATTCGAGGAAAATATTTGCAATTTGTAAACATTTACAACATATTTAAAAAATTAAGGTTGGCATTATAGTCCTTTAATTAAACATAATAATTTAACTTGTTTTAATTATATTATTCTACATTCCTCTTTAATATGTTTCATTCTTATTCCTTAAGAATAGTAATTTGACTTCTTCAATATATTTCAATTATATATATGTGTGTGTGTGTGTGTGTGTGTGTTGCTTAAGTAACTTCTATAAAGCTTAATTTTTTGGGTAAATATGAAGTCAACCTACTATCCAAAATATCGTATCGGGGCAGCCCATCGACAAGTATTCAACTACTATAAACTAGCCTATCCCTTTCAAGTATATGTTTCAATTAATTATATATATACACGCAAGTAGGAGAATTGGTAACACTATTGGATGATGTTATTACAAACCTTAACCTATTGGGTTAAATGAAATTTACAGGACTCCTATGCCATTATAAAACCTAGTTTGTTGGATTAAGGGAAGTCAATGGGACCCTAACCATCCAAGGCATCGAACTGGGGTAGCCAATCGATAAACACTCAACCACTACCATATGGACTATCACATTATAGCTACATTTTGGTTTGAAATTTGGACCTCCCCAAAGATAGGCCAAAGCCCTAATGCCTACGCTATCTTTGTTTGATAAAAAATTAAGTTTACAAGGGTTTTTATGAGGGAAGTCAATCCTCTAGTACCAAGGTTTGAAATTTTGTCTCCTAGATGAAAACCCAAGGACTTACCTCTATGATATCCCTCATGGGTTATTTGAGTTTACACAGGTTTTTATGAGGAATCCTAGTTCCCTCGTACCAAGTTTTGAATTTGGATATCTTAGATGAAAACTCAAGGACTTACTACTATGGTATCCCTCATGGATTATTTGAGTTACATGAGTTTTTATGAGGAGTCCCAGTTTCCTCATACCAAGGTTTGAACTTGGATATTTTGGATGAAAACCCAAGGAATTACCACTACGGTATCCTTCATGGGTCTATTTGAATTTACAAATATTTTTATGAGGGGTCCTTGTACCCTCTTATTAGGTTTTGAACTTGGGTCTCTTGGATGAAAAACCAAGAACTTATTATAGGATATTTTAGTGCTCTCCTCACCCACCCAAATCCTTTTTGTAACAAGTTGTTCTAAGGTTACAAATAAATATGGTGAATATAAGTATAGTTGTAGCCAAATATGTTTTACTTCAATGGAAAGAGGTAGATAATTAGCCATTGCAGATAACTATGAAGAACAAAGCCAAAGATTCTATATTTTCTAAGGGAAGAAGCTAGTCACGACATCATGACAATGCAATATATCACTGCATCACAACCATAATAGGTTGGAGATACTTGAATGGAGATAAAATCATGACATTGTGATGTGTCATTAAATTGAGGTTACAGAAGCTCAAGGAAGCATAAGGTAAAAAAATTATCACGAAATCGCTACATGTATTTGTTTCATGGTCATAGAAGTTTAGGCAATCTCGAAGCTAAAATATGTTGTGAAACTGTGACATATGCCCACATCATGATCATGAAATATTAAATAGTGCTAAAGCTAAAATATACCATGACATCACGAGATGTCCCCACATCACGGTCTTGAAAGCTTAAGCAACACTGAAGCTGAAAGACATGACATCATGACATGTTCCCATGTTATAGTTATGATAGTTTAGAGAAGCTTAAGCTAATGAAATAACATGATAGCATGGATTTTTTCTATGTTGTGATTGTCGATGCTCGATAAATTCAAAAGAAAAAAGGAAGGTGCAACATTACAACTTGTTGTTGCATCATGGATATAAAGGTCCAAAAAGTTTAAGAGGCCAAGAAACATCATGATGCCATGATATGTTTTTGTGTTGTGATCATAGAAACATGAAATAACATAAGGCCATAAAGGCAAAATGTGTTGCAACTACGTGACATGCCATCACATCATCATTGCAGAGGATTGGAAAGCTTGAGGACATGAAATGGAGTGTGATATCGTGGCATATCTATGTGATGCAACCACGATAGCTTGCAGAGAATAAAATATTCAAAGGAGTTTTAGCCTACCGATGTTCATTATAGATCAATGATGGTATATTGGTTTCAAGAATGAAGAATGGACCAGATTTAAGTTTGTTCCCACTACTTTCCCACGTGGAGGTGATAGTCGATCTATGATAAAAAATTCAGCATGTTTTCCCAGATTAGATTAGTCATGATGCATGATATGTTCGTGAACCCAGTCATCTGACATTTTTGTTGTAACTATTTTTCAAATAAGAAATATTTTTGTAATTTAAAAATATTGAACCATAGGAAATATTATAAATAAGAGTAGTAGCCTCTTGTGAAAGGGTCAGCTCTTAGGTATTTACAAGTTGCATGTATAAATAGTTTTTGAAGAAAGTAATACAACTCGGGATTCTGTTTGGCCTCTGGTTCACTATTTTGTAGAACATGTATGTATGAGTGGATGATTATTTCTATTTTAGTTAGATAAATGTGTATGGCATTAATTCTTATCTCTAGATTTTTGTACATGCTCATTCTCTAGTCCTAGAATTTGCAATCTACTAGGTTGAAAACTAGAAAGATATTGTTCTGCATTTTATAAAAATTGGTTGGTCTATTAGGAAGTTTGGATGTTTATTTTGTTTCATAATATTCATGCACTTCTTGATGTTGCTTAACCTACACCACCTTAAGTTCTAGCTTCAACTATATTTATTTCTTTCTGCACCCTTTTCCCACCATAGTTTTGGCTAGTTAGAACCTTACAGGATCCAACCTTCTCTAGAGATTGACCTAGATAAGCCTTGTAGCTTGATCGGTCATTCAATGTTGTCCAAGTCTAAGGCACACATTTTACCATAGGTATATTTTGGACCTAATAATTTTTGACATGCTCAATGGGACCTTGGTCCCACCATTTTGATAAATCAAGGTTTTGGTGATACCCATTCTAAGCGATAATCCTCCCCAATCACCTAGCGAATCTGCTACAAATTCAAACCTAGATCTATGATAGGTTGCCTTTGAAACCCTAGTTAGATCTTGCTTTTCCTAGAGGACTTGAGATTTGATGAGTAGTCTCAACCTCACTAGTGGAGAAATCATGCTCATTTGGTGACTCCCACCTAAAGGAAGAATCTAGGAATGTTGAGAGGATCAATGTCATAATAAGGAATTATAGCTCGATGAAACTACCCCTAGTGGGATGATGTAGGTCCCCTTAATATTCTACATCTACATAATATTACTAAAGTTTCCCTAAAGACCTTACCAAGTTTTGATGGCATAGGGAAGACAACTTTTGAATATTTCCAAGAGGTAGCTTCCCTGGCTACTATACATAATATTGCATCTGAGGATGTGATGATCAAGTTACTCTTTCTCTCTCTCAAAGGGAAAGCGTTGTTGTGGTACAAATATTTGGAAGATCGAAGCATTTCTACATGGGCTGATTTGGTAGAGGCTCTTATTGATATATTTGATGACTCTAGAGACTTGTTCTTGCTACTTACTCAGCTCTCATTCATCAAACAAGCACCTCATGAAAGCATCTTTGACTTCAATGTCTGATTCAAAAGAATGTGGAGAAGAATTCCCCATGATTTCCAACCATCCCTCACCTAGGCATACTTGTATTATATTCATGCTTTCCACTCTGACATAAGCATTCTCATCCAACAATCTGGAGAAAAGAGATTTCCACAAATTTTTAAGGAGGTCATCCACGTTGAAAATATGTTAATCCAAGCAGGAAAAATCCCCCCTAGAGAAACTACCCATCCTCTCCAACCTTCTATAAACCCATTTCATGTTTCAGTCCCTAAAGAGGTCAGGTCATGCTCCTATAAAATAATAGAGGGTGATATTCCCACCAATCCCCATGCAAATGGGCATCAAATAGAGTAGGAATTAAAGGAAAATATTCAAAAACTGATCAAGAAATTTAGAGATGTGGAAAGACAGCTCTCAGAGAACAAAAAATAAAACCTCAATTACTATGGGTCAGTTACACAACATCTTCATCAACCTAGCTATTTTTAGTTGACAATAGGGGAAAATATGGGTCCAAAAAAGGAGATACAATAGGATAGTGATGAAGAGCAGGAAGACAATCAAACTTTATTTCTAGTTATGCCCCTATTCCATAATGAACCCCAGATCAAGGAAGATAGGAGCCACTTTGGGTTAATGGAAAGGTTCCCTTTGATGGATAGCATAATGGCTTGTAATGTAGTACAAGATTATGAACACTGGGAAGAGATAGGTCTCATAACATCTCAGCCTAAGGGATGTGAAGATACTGACACCCTACCTCTACCAGAACAAAGCATCAATGCAAGGGATCAAGTGTTATTCAAATTCCCTCCTCACAAAGTCAATTAGTAAATCAAAAGAAGTTGGAGGTATATAAAGGACTATATTTTCCTACTATCATAGTGGAACAGAGAGCAGATATGGTGGATCGATTTTATAACATTTTTAAAAAAACTATGCTTGGGCCTCCAGAGTTAAGGAAAGAGTTGTTGGTATCAAAAAAAGTGGACTTGATTGATGTTTCCATTGGAAAATCACTAGAGATCAATGATGCACTTACATGAGAACCCCTCCCTATTACCCTAGAAAGTCATTCTTCTTCATGCTATTTTTCTCTCTTTTTGGAAAAGGCTATTTTGCATAATTGTGTAATAGATCCAAAATCTTGGGTCTCGATCATGACAATAGAAATCTATAGAAGCTTGGATCTAAGCCTAGATACTCAGAAGCCAAAAATATTGTATTTCAAAGGGAAGCAATTTAAAAGGGTGGGAACACTACACAAAGTCCCAATGCTGATATATGAGCATCCAAATTTAGCTATAATCCAAGATATAGAGGTAATTGAAATACCCCCATTGTTTGGGATATGCTTGTCTCAATATTCCCTAAGATAGATGGAGGGGTGTGTGACCTAGGAATAGGACAAAGTATTAATCTCATTCACCAAGGGGGTCATCATGATACCAAACCAAGGCTTGCACCCTTCTTACACGAAGAGCTATAGCAAGTAGAAGATGAACCTTGTCAAGGAGCCCATATACAAAAAAAAATGTAGATTGTGGTGATTCATCAAGAGCATGTTCAACATAGCCCAACTTGAATTATTCATCCTCTAGTCGGATATTCCATAATAGACCAATGGTTAGTTTTCAAAACCAATGGAGTATAGAGGATTATACCCATTATAGCTTTTGGGTAACAACCCAGAATGTGAAGATAACAGAAGAAAATAAAATATGGATGATGAACTAGATGGGATTCTAGGGAAGTGCATACCTGAATGCATCACAAAATAGCCAACATTTAACCACAGAGCTAGCAGGACAAGATCATATTCTTGGTATACCACTTAGGCCCAAAGTACAAATGTTTCATAGCAAGAGGTAAAATCAGAATGGGATCTTACCAAGGTTAATGACAATGGTAAATATTCGCAATATGATCACAAAAAGTGGCTTAAATTTTGCGTCATATGGTCTGGACATTACAGGTTTAAGGGGTGAACTCACAAAAATTTGAAAGCCAGATGTGGGTGTATACATCACCTTTTGTGTACATAGTCGATAGGTGAATAAAGTGGTTGACTACAACCATAATAGGTAAGTAAGACAGACCCATGTGAGGGTGCATGCCTTGCATCATCATGTACATATACTTATAGTGAATAGGAGAAGATCAAAGAGGATAGGCCAAGCAAATCATTGCATTTTTTAGAAGATTGAGATTTGGAAAAATCATGTGTTATCTGACACAGCTGTTGAAGTCGATTACTCAATACTATCTTCCATATTTTAGCTATTTATTTTACACTAAGTTTCTTCCCTGACTCTTTTATTTATTGTCCCCCCATTGTTGTATCCTCAACTTTTTAACCAAATGGACAAAGGTTGATTGTATATGTGTGAAAGTCTAATTCGGCATACGTAGTATCTAGAAAACTTGTGTAAAAAAAAAAATACATCATAACCATGCATTATGATGCCAACTAAGTACAAGATAACAAATGTATAAAATTTAGTTGATACATGGATGGACAACTCAGGGAAAACTATAGATTTGTGAAATAAAAAAAAATTAAGTCTTTGGATGTCAATTGATGAAGCAACCCCACCTAGCTCTGCTCTATATAAGGATGAACATAGATAGGAAGCAAAAGAAGAAGCCTTTTGCATAGAGATGAGCCTAAATATGCAAACGAAGCTTTTCATGATGGATTATGAACAACTGGAGAGATAATTGATTGCATGTGCGAGAAAGTAAGAAAAATACAAGAAAAATAGATGGTGAATGAAAAACAATGTCATTTCATGGAAATATGTTTGTTTTGGATGTAACTTCGTGCTACAATGGAATATGCATATTAAGGTACATTTTTGTTGGGATTTTCCTTAGTTTGTTTACCTCCAATTCTCTTTTTTTTTTTGTTTTTTCCTTTTATCTACCCCCAATGCCATTTTCCATTTTCATTGCACCTACATGTATAGCCATCCCTTCCACCCTTTTTTTATGGATTGTCATGCATTATTTTGTCTACATCTTTCCTATCTCTGTGTATCCTTTATTTCATTAGCATTGTTTTGTAAACACATATATCCCAAACTTGTTCCCAATTTTTAACCAACGGTCTTTATTGTATTTGCTTCCCCTACACCAGCTCCCCTTCTGTACAACTTACCTTTTTTTCCTATTTTATTCCAAGCTAAATTGTTTAGTGTTTTCCCAAAAATAAAATTTTTCGTGTTTCGTAACTTTGCAAGCAATGTACCCCCTATGAGTTGCCAAGAATGTGGGATATTTTAGTGCTCTCCTCACCCATCCAAATCCTTTTTGTAACAATATTATCTAATGATACAAATAGATATGGTGGAATAAGTATAGTTGTAGTCAAATATGTTTCACTTCAAAGGCAAGAGGTAGATAATTACAAATTGTAGATAAGTATGAAGAACAAAGCCAAAGAGTCTAAATTTCCTAAGGGAAGAAGCTAGTTACGGTATCACAATAGTGCAATATGTCATTGCATCATAGTCATAACAAGTTGGAGAGACTTGAATGGAGATAATATCATGACATCATGATGTGCCATTGTGTCGAGGTTGTAGAATCTCAAGGAAGCATAAGGTAAAAAATTTCCTTCACATCATGATGTGTATCTGCATCGCTATCATAGAAGTTTAGGCAACACTAAAGCTGAAAGATGTTGTGACATCACGACATGTTCCCACATTATGGTTATGAAAGCTTAAGCATAACTAAAGTCAAAATATATTGTGACATCACGACATGTCCCCACATCATGGTATTGAAAGATTAATTAGTGCTAAAGTTGAAATATGTCACAACATCATGACTTATCCCCATGTCATGGTTGTAATAGTTTAGATAAGCTTGAGCTAAGGAAATGACATGATAGTGTAAAGTATTGTTGTGTCATGGATTTTTATGCTCAATCAATTCAAAAGCAAAAAGGAAGGCATAACATTACAATATATTATTGCATCACAAGTGCAAAGGTTCAAAAATATCAAGAGGATAAGAAACATCACGATTTCATGACATGTTTTCATGTTATGATCACATAAGCATGAAAGACCATAATATCATAAAGGCAAAAGGTGTCATGATGTCTTGATGTGCCATAACATCATGATCGTAGAGGCTTTGGAACCTTCAGGACATGAAATAAAGTGTGATATCACGACATGTCTCTATGATGCAACCACGATAGATTATAGAAAAATGAAATCTTCGAAGGAATTTCAGCCTGCCAATGCCCGTTACAAATCAACAGTGTTAGATCAGTTTCAAGAATTAATAATGGACTGGATTTAGGTTTATTACCACTACTTTCTTGTGTGCAAGTGATATTTGATCTAGAATCAAAATTTTAGCATGTTTTCCTAGATTAGATATGATGTGTTACATGATGTCTTCGCAGAGCCAATCATTTGATATTTTTGGTGTAACTATTTTTCAAATAAGAAACATTTTTGTAATTATAAAATATTTAACCATAGAAAATATTATAACTAAGATTAGTGGCCTCTTGTAAAAGGGTTGAATCTTAGGTGTTTACAAGTTGCATGTGTGAAGAGTTTTTGAAGAGAGCAATACAACTCGATATTTTGTTTGGCCTCTAGTTCACTATTTTATAGAATATGTATGTATGATTGGATTATTATTTCTATTTTATCTAGATGAATGTGTATGATATTAATTATTATCTCTGGATTTTTGTATATGCTCATTTTCTAGACCTAGAATTCATAATTTTTTGGGTTGAAAACTAGAAATATATTGTTCTGCATCTTATAGAAACTGGTTGGTTTGTTAGGAAGTTTGAATGTGTTAGAAATATTGAGTTGTCATTGATGTCAAAGGGTGCATGGTACTCAAGGCAGAAACATTCTTCAAGGATGATGAGTTTATAAGGATGGACAAATTATTCAAAGCAAGGCAAATATTTTTGTGGAAAGGATTATAATATTTAATATCCAATTTAAATATTATAAAGAGAAGTTTGAAAGCAAAGGACATAAAGGTTTAAAAGTGCTTGGGACAAAGGTTTAAAAGAATTAAATATTACAAGCAAAGGACAAGGGTTTAAAAGTGCTTGGGACAAAGGTTTAAATTTTACAAAGGCCAAAGGTTTTAAGAAGATTAATATTATAATATTTTTTTAAAATATTATAATGGGCTTTTATGGTTTTGGCACCAAAGGTCAAGCGCAAAATAAGTGGAGTCAACATCATTGGAACCTAAGGGTAAAAGCATATAAATATATGCTTTAATTATTTTGATTGGTCTAAGTTGTGTGGAAGTTTCGTGAGAGCCATTCGACTAAGTGGAGCAGCGATGAGTAGGCGATAATGAAGGAGAAGAGTGGTAAAATTTTGGTGATAGGGAGCATAACGTTCAAATCCAAAGTTGTGCAACTCATGTTTTAACCATCGGGGTAGCCCAGTTGGTCACATAGCTCATGGGGAGCACTTTTAGGTAGAAGGTTGAGGGTTCAAAACCCCTCGACGTGCGTTTTATGGAAATCTGAGCTGCGGAAGAGATAAAAGGTTTTTTGCGCATTGAGGTTTCAAGCGCTTCGATAGCACAGCCGGTTAGAAGGCCCATGGTAGGGCGTTGCACCTTGCAAGGTGAAGGGATCGAATCCCGTTGGCGATAGTATAAGGTAATTAATTTTTATTTGAATAAAAGGAGCCCTAAAGTAAAGTTTTTGAAATTTATTTTTGCATAAATAAAGGGAGCCATAAGGTTTAGTTTTTGAATTAATTTTTGCAAAAATAAAGGGAGTCATAAGGTATAGTTTTTGAATTAAATTTTGCAAAAATAAAGGGAGTCATAAGGTATAGTTTTGAGATTAAATTTTGCAAATGATAAATGTGATTTAATTTTTGCAAAAGGGTTCTTGATGTTAATAAAGCTTTATATTGTGAGTTTTACAAGGGAGATATAAGGTGTTATTTTTAAGCTTTATTGTGAATGTTTTGATAAGTATTTATGAAGTGGTTGATTTGATATTTGATCAAAAAGGGAAAAATAAAATTGCTAACCTGTTTTGAAGTGGCAAAAAGGAAAATTATTTTGTGTTAAGATAGGTTTTGAAAGCACATCATCATCAAGGCAGTTTTAGAGGTATGGTGATTTAATCCTTTACTCAAGGTGTGTTTTTGATGAAGAAAATATTTTGATGTCATATGGTTGGAGGTATAAGGATTGATTGAGTGTGCATTGCTTTGATAGAAATTGGAAATAAAAGTGCAAGGGTTTGAAAGTAAATTTGATGTGCATTAGTGTTTGATTGAAGATGAGAGTAATGGTGAATTATTGTTGAATGAATTTGAAAATATACTAGCAAGGGTTTGAGAGAAAAGTGGTGCATTTACTTTGAGTCATATTGGGAATGAACTTGCAAGGGTTATAGACCAATCTTGTGAAGCAAATCTATGCATTAGTTTTGATTGATATTGGGAGTAAATGTGCAAGGGTTATAGTACATATTTGAAGTAAATTTGTGCATCATCATGATTGATTTTGGGAGTAGATGAAAAAGATAAACTTGTGCATTGTGATTGGTTTTGGAGTGAAGGTGCAAATCAGCAATTACCAGGTCAGTTATCAAGTGCTAGACTAGAGCTACCTTTAAAATGAAATAAATGTGAGATATGTGAAAGTGATAGACTTAATGAATGTTAAGAACATATTGAGCATTTGTTAGTGCATATCATTCTCTATATGTTCAAGAGGTTAAACGAATTTTGGGTAGAATATGTCTAAACTACTTTAGTTGAAGAAAGCACATTGAAGGTTAGATAAAGCACTTGATGACATCATTATGCAAGATTTGGGAATAGATGAACATTATTTGTATACAATATTTGAGCAAGTTTTGGTGATAATATTTGAGCAAGCCTTGTGTGTAGGCTTGGAGCAGATTTGAGGAAAGTTGAGAGCAAGTTTTGAAGCAGATTTTGAGCAGAGTTGAGAGTAGGTTTTGGAGTAGATTTAAGCAAGCCTTGTGTAGGATTGGAGCAGGTTTGAGCAAGCCTTGTGTAAAGGCTTGGAGTAGACTAGAGCAAAGGGGATTGATGTCTCATGTGGATAGAGGTCCACAAACTAGAGTAGAGGGGATTAGTGTCTCCTGTGGATAGAGGTCCATGAGGGGATTGGTATCTCTTGTGGATAGAGGTCCATGAACCAGAGTAGAGGGGATTGGTGTCTCCTATGGATAGAGGTCCATGAACTAGAGTAGAGGGGATTGGTGTCTCCTATGGATAGAGGTCCATGAACCAAAGCAAAGGGGATTGGTATCTCCTGTGGATAGAGGTCCATAAACCAGAGAAAAGGGGATTGGTGTCTCCTATGGATAGAGGTCCATGAACTAGAGCAAAGGGGATTGGTGTCTCCTATGGATAGAGGTCCATGAACCATAGTAGAGGGGATTGGTGTCTCCTATGGATAGAGGTCCACAAACCAGAGCAAAGGGGATTGGTGTCTCCTATGGATAGAGGTCCACAAACATTGTAATAGGGAATTGGTTCCCAAGAAATTTTTTGAGAAAATTTATAAGAAATATTTTCTCCATGGATGTAGCCCACATTGGGTGAACCATGTTAAATATGTGTCTCTCATGTGTGTGATGATTTGTGCATTGTTTCATTTATTGCATTGATATTATTGTTATTATCATTTGGAAAGAAAAGTAAAAGTTTTATCTTATACTATTCACCCCCCCTCTCAGTATAAGCTTGTGTTCTTCAATTGGTATCAGAGTAGGTTCCTTCATGAGAGCCTAACATCTTGAAGGAAGATCTTACAGGAACACAAATGGCACATCAGGAAGGATTTTCATCAAATAGGGCACCATTTTTTGATGGGACTAACTATGCTTTCTGGAGCATAAGGATGAAGATATTTTTGATGGCACAGGGATATGATACATGGAAATCAGTTGAGAATGGGTTCACACCACCTGCAACTCCTCCCACAGATGCAAATGGTAAGAAACCATATGAAAGTAATGCCAAAGCAATGAATGCAATTTTAAGTGGGTTATGTGAATCAAAATTTGTGAAAGTCATGCACTGCACTTCAGCAAAATAAATGTGGGATAAGTTACAAAATACATATGAAGGAGATGACAAGGTCAAAATGGAAAAACTTCAAACACACAGGAGGAAGTTTGAATAATTGAATATGAAATATGAGGAAAATATTGCTAGGTATCTACTTCGTGTTGATGAGGTTGTCAACACTATTCATGGACTTGGAGAAAATATTGAGGAATCTACTATTGTTAAAAAAATATTGAGATCACTCCCTATGAGGTATGATGCAAAGGTTTCAACAATAGAAGAGATGAAGGATCTCAAAACTTTAGGTATGGATGAGCTACATGGAATACTCATAGCCTATGAGATGAGGATAGAAAAAGAACAAACATCCAAATGAGAGGCAACATTCAAAGCTTCAAAGAAGGCAAAGGATAAAGAACCAGAATCAAGTGATGAATCAAGTAGTGAAGAAGAGGCTAACTTTGTGAGAAGAAATAAGAAGGGTCTAAGAAAACACAAAAATATGCAGACTATGAAATGCTTTAGTTGTGGTAACATTGGTCACTATGCAGCTAATTGTCCACAAGTTGAAAATAGTAGTAGTGAAGAGGAAAAGGAATACAAGAAAAAGAAAGAAATAAAATTCTATCATGAAAAGAAAAATAGGCATGGTCAAGGCAAGCATGAGAAGAAGATCTTTCAAAGGCACAAGAAAAGTTTTTATGTTGAAGAAGAAAGCAGTGCTTCCAGTGACAATGATGAAAGTCTCTCAGATAGTGAAAAAGAAGAAATTCTATTTTTGGCCATAGAAGAGAAAGAAGATGCTCCTGTTATTGAAGACCAAGAAGAAGAGAAAGTTTCATAATATGAAAAGGAAGCCACATTTGACATAAAAGAGGAACTTATTGTTTCTCTTGAAGAGTTGAAGAGGGTTAGAAAGAAGAATTCAGAATTGAAGGTTCAAGTTCAAGAAGATGAAAAAACAAAGGCAAAACTTCTACAAGATCTCACTGACTTAAAATTTAAGGTTGAAGAGGCAAGGAAAATTGAAGAAGGTATGGCTGAATAGTTAAAGGCAAAAGAGCTAGAATGTGAAAGACTAGAACATGAAGTTGTCACTCTAAGGAAAGGACTTGAAAATTTTAATGATAAGATATATCAGTTTAGGAAAAGTTCAAAAAACTTGGATGATATTATCAAAGCACAAAGATCTCCATTTATCAAGGCTGGACTTGGTTTTGAAGAAGGTCAAGAGAAAGAAAAGGGGGAGTCAAGCTCAAAATAAATAGAAGCATCAAATAAAATGATTGAAGAGGAACCTAAGACCTATGCTAATATGTGTAGAAGTGGAAGCATCAATGAGGAAGAAAACAATGCACCATCAAGGAACAAGGATCATCACAGAAAAAGGAATGAGAGAACCATGCGGTAATATCCTCCAAGGCAATCAAACAGGTTTCAAAATTTCTTCCAAGGTTATTGTTTCTCATGTAATCATTTTGGTCACAAAGCTATACATTGCAGGGTTCATGATGAGAATGTTTTTGGCTTCACCAAGAGGAACTTCAATTCATTTGCACCTTTCAAGGACTACAACATCATGTGTTTCAATTGCAATAATTTTGGGCATACAACAAAATGGTGTAGAACAATGTTTCCTAAATTTTTGAAGACAAGCAAGAAGAAGGAAAGTCAAAATGTTCAAAGAGGTATGACTTCAAAAGTTTGGAGAAAGAAAATTGAAAAAGAAGAAGAGCATTATAAATTGGGAGTAGGTTCACTCCCATCCCATAATTGATCACCTCAAGAAAAGGAGGTGGTGAGGGGGTTGTGCTAAATGTCTTATTTTTAGCCCCAAGGAGCCCTTTGCCATTGATGTCAAAGGGGGAGATATTTCAGTAAGGGGAGAGATTTTAGTAAGGGGGAGCAACTTGTCAGGGGGAGCAGTTTGGGAATCCAGTTGCAATCAAAGAAAATGTTTAGTAGGGTTTCCATCAATGACAAAGGGGGAGATTGTTAGAAATATTGAGTTGTCATTGATGTCAAAGGGTGCATGGTACTCAAGGCAGAAATATTCTTCAAGGATGATGAGTTTATAAGGATGGACAAATTATTCAAAGCAAGGCAAATGTTTTTGTGGAAAGGATTATAATATTTAATATCCAATTTAAATATTATAAAGAGAAGTTTGAAAGCAAAGGACAGAAAGGTTTAAAAGTTCTTGGGACAAAGGTTTAAAAGAATTAAATATTACAAGAAAAGGACAAGGGTTTAAAAGTGCTTGGGACAAAGGTTTAAATTTTACAAAGGCCAAAGGTTTTAAGAAGATTAATATTATAATATATATTTTTAAATATTATAATGGGCTTTTATGGTTTTGGTGCCAAAGGTCAAGCACAAAATAAGTGGAGCCGACATCATTGGAACCTAAGGGTAAAAGCATATAAATATATGCTTTAATTATTTTGATTGGTCTAAGAATTGCATGGAAGTTTTGTGAGAGCCATTCGACTAAGCGGAGTAGCGATGAGTAGGCAATGGCGAAGGAGAAGAGTGGTAAACTTTCGATGATAGGGAGCATAACATTCAAATCCAAAGTCATGCAACTCATGTTTTAACCATCGGGGTAGCCCAACTAGTCACATAGCTCATGGGGAGCACTGCCAGGTAGAAGGTTGAGGGTTCAAAACCCCTCGATGTGTGTTTTGTAGAAATCTAAGTTGCGGAAGAGATAAAACATTTTTTGCGCATTGTGGTTTCAAGCGCTTTGATAGCACAGCTGGTTAGAATGTCTGTGGCAGGGCACTGCACCTTGCAAGGTGAAGGCATCAAATCCTATTGGTGACAGTATAAGGTAATTAATTTTTATTTGAATAAAAGGAGCCCTAAAGTAAAGTTTTTGAAATTTATTTTTGCATAAATAAAGGGAGCCATAAGGTTTAGTTTTTGAATTAATTTTTGCAAAAATAAAGGGAGTCATAAGGTATAGTTTTTGAATTAAATTTTGCAAAAATAAAGGGAGTCATAAGGTATAGTTTTGAGATTAAATTTTGCAAATGATAAATGTGATTTAATTTTTGCAAAAAGGTTCTTGATGTTAATAAAGCTTTATATTGTGAGTTTTACAAGGGAGATATAAGGTGTTATTTTTAAAAGCTTTATTGTGAATGTTTTGATAAGGATTTTTGAAGTGGTTGATTTGATATTTGATCAAAAAGGGAAAAAGAAAATTGCTAACCTGTTTTGAAGTGGCAAAAAGGAAAATTATTTTGTGTTAAGACAGGTTTTGAAAGCACATCATCATCAAGGTAGTTTTAGAGGTATGGTGATTTAATCCTTTACTCAAGGTGTGTTTTTGATGAAGAAAATATTTTGATGTCATATGGTTGGAGGTATAAGGATTGATTGAGTGTGCATTGCTTTGATAGAAATTGGAAATAAAAGTGCAAGGGTTTGAAAGTGTAGACACCAAAACAGCACCAATCCGATTATGTGACTACAAACAATGATCACATTAACACACATAGCCCCCAGGGTAGCCCCCAGAGGTTAAACAGTGGTTCTAACCACTTACACAGCGATTTTACAAGTCAGGGATCAATTTGGCACCTTTTAGACACTTTATTGCTTATTCGTCCCACCCAGGGACGAGTGCGGATTTGTATTCGTCCTACCTAGGGACGAGTGTGAATTTATACTCATCTCACCCAGAGACGATTATTAGCGCTCGCTCCGGGGTGGGACGAACGCCAAGTTTGACCAGCAAAAAGTCAGACCTCAGCGCATGACAACTCAGAACTACCACTTAGCTTTCCTTGCATGGCATAGGAGTGCGAGTGAGTTCTTTTGACAAATCATATCTGCTAATTGACTCTCCCTTCACTGCATGGGAATGAGAGTGAGTGTTTCTAAAACATACAAAGACATGCACAGAGACAGTTAAGCAACCCTTAATCAAGAAGAAGTCTTCTTTTCACAAACAAAAGCATTCATGCAAAGAAACACTTTTGCATGTTAATTCAAAGAGACCCCTTGGGTCTATAAAATGGTGAGTTTCCTCACCCAAAGAGAGACCGAGCAGGAGCATTCTGAGCAACGAAGTGCTGTTAATTCACTTACTTGCGATTTGTGCCCAAACCCCAATCTTTTGACCACAATATTCTATCAATTTGACGACAACACATCACATCAGGTTTCGGACCCATCTCAAGCGGATTGGTGTCGAAGCAAGGTTTTATCCGTGGGTGGTTTGCCTTCGGGCACCTCCCCGCTTTATTTCTTTTATAGTATTTTAGCTAGTTTCATGTTTATGCATTTATCAAGTTTTTGGTTCATTTAGATTCATTTCAGCTATAGTTAAGATTTATCTTTTATTTTTCATACACAGGTGCTACTGATTCTTTGTTTGTTTCTTTGAACGCAGATTTCAGGTCTATTGAAGGAGCAGCGAGGAATCGACCTTTGTCAACGCAAGCGGCGACAACGTTTTGGTTCGCCCATTTTATATGTGGGCACGCGGAAGAAGGAATTCAGAAGCAAATTGTAGAGATCAATATCTAACGCTCCTATCCCCTAAAAAGGAAGGAGACGTATTGTAACACGAATTGAAAAGAATATCAATAAAAAGGGCTATAGTTTATATTGCTTTTATATCTTGTGTTCATTCATTTGTGTTCTTTCCTTTTAATGCAATTTTGTTTAGTTTTTCCTTTTTGTTTTCGGAATCTCGTGTTTTCAATGGCGATCACGGTGGGACGACTGTCCTCTATTTTTTTTAGGTTAATTTACTGATCTAAAATTGCTTGTTTTTATAGGTACCTATTTTTTTTAACCTCGGACTGTTATTCGTCTCTGCACGTGACGATTACAGAATTGGTACTCGTCTCACCCCGGGATGAATAAACTATTCGTTCCACCCTGGGATGATTACGGTCTGTTATTCGCTCCACCCAGGGACGATTATAATTTTGTGCAATTTTTAGAGCAAATCAGAGACATCTGTTAGGCAGAGAAGAGGTAGGGGTTTTTACAGCTTCTATCAAATTTTTGTTTTTCTGTTTTTTGGTTTTCGGTTTGTATGGCTTAGGGAAAGATTTCTTTTCGTTTGCTTGTTTCAATTTTGCACAATTAAAATGAACCCCACACATCACGAGGCATTTTAAACCAAGGCGTTGGTCGTAAAACCCCAACCCTTGAACAAGACCAAAGGTGGATTCCATTATCACTTTGGCTTGATATATTGCATCCATTACCTCGATCGTGACTGTTGCTAGACGTAAATCCTGATGAAAGCTGACCGAGTGTAGCTTGGGGTGATTCCCAGCACGCGAGGATAAGTCTTCTATGGTAGGTGTCATAAACAGAGCGATTCCCCTTTTGTACCGCCTATGTTCCACGTATCATCTGCTCTCACGTACCTATAGTCTCCCTCACGTAAGGGCGGGTATATAGAGAGGTTGGTATATCGGTCCGGCAATGGTATATTGAAGGGGCGACCATATTGGGAGTCATAAGAGCCTTCATACTTGCATTTAAACGTTTCACAAAAATCTTCAAAAACAAAACAAACAACAAAAACACACTAAACCAGATTTAGGGCACACTATTAATCTTTAAAAGAGATAATCATTGCTTGTGTGTGTATGCTATTTTCTGTTTAGACAAAAAAAATCAAAAATCAAAAAAAATCATAAACAAATAAAATCTGCATGTCACTCGCTCCAAAAGCTCCAAGGATTCCTGCAATCGCTTGGTCACCCCAAAATGCTCCAAAGGTGTCCATGAACCCTTTGGTCAACCCAAAAGTACCCTAAAGATTCCCATAAGTGATGCAGGAGCATCCAACAAAATATGGGAAATTTTATATTTTTCTCTAAATTTTAGTGCATCTTGTAGGGGCCATAACTTCTCAACCGTAGCTCCGATTGACTTGAAATTTTACGGGGAGTTAGTTGGGATAATTTTAAACAAATATAATTCCCTAGAATTCTATTTGCCCAAAAAAGTCAGTTTTTGGGGCCAAATTCCATCATCTAGTGCCCCAAAATTAGGTTTTAAAATTGGGCACGCATTTTTTTGCACTTTTTGAGTTGTTCGGATGTCAATATCTCCTAATGTATTTAGAGTTAGGACTTGAGATTTCATTTTTGTCTTATCTACTATAAGAGGGATGCACACACCAATTTTGGGCCCCATCTGACTCATTTCCATTTTTAGGGTTTTTAGAGAGACATCGCCATGGTTCTCACCCGCAGTCAAGCCCACTCACGGGCAGACGCTATGGCGAATGTCCAAAGAAGCACGAGTCACCTCCATTACAATCCCC
The DNA here is from genome assembly GCA_028583015.1 of Wollemia nobilis. Lineage (NCBI taxonomy): Eukaryota > Viridiplantae > Streptophyta > Pinopsida > Araucariales > Araucariaceae > Wollemia > Wollemia nobilis. Next base: position 9,073,936 of record JAQPPZ010016348.1, read on the forward strand.
AAGATTTAGTCATACCACCTTGGTGACCTAACACACGAGGCAGTCCCCTCCACACCTTAACGGAAAGGGACTATAGGGGCACCTCTTCTAGGGGCACTCCTGTTCAACATAGCACCCAACACGCACCCTCCCATGAGGGGTACATTCGTAGGAGAGCTCCATTAGATGCTCGCTATGAGTGGTCACCATGCAATGAAGCACTAGGTCAACATAGGGTTCGACGGGAGGAACCACATGATTACACTATCCCTCCTTCACCCCCTCTAGTTGTCAGGACTACAAGGACAAATCCAAAGCACAAGGCTCCTCAGGCGGGGTGAGCCAACTCTTCTCGTTCCTCTTTCACTTACAAAAGAGAGCACGAGGAAAACCCTTACCTTCCTCAAGAACAATATACATCGCGGGAGCAACACGCCTCCGCAATTGCTAGCTTTCAGGATTACCTATTGAGGCCAAAGCCTCAGGGGAATGCCGCTACCCCCAATAGAGGGAGGTGACCTATAGAGATCTTGGATCACCATGACCGAGATAGATATCTAGGAGAGGCATCTAGGCCTTCTAGACATGAGACAACAGGACCAACTATCTTAGAATCTGCCAAGCATATTGCACGTCGGATGCAACTCACGATACTTGAGCTAGAACAACAACAGTTAGAGCAACAATATCTTTTAAATAAAGAGTGCATTCAGAGCCAGGAGGATGAGTTGTTCCAACACACTATGCGAGTGAAGACTCCAACCCATCGCATGCATAAGACAAAACATTATGAGAGACACAACTGGGTGCAAGACAGGTCTCTACGACCTTATCAAACATCGCCCTCGATGCCTCCTAGACTTGAGCGGGAGGCCAATCCTAATACCAATGACGGGTGCCTTCTTCAGGCGCCCACCCAGGTTCATGGACCACCCCCAGAAATTCTTCAAAAGGCCTCTAAGGAACCCGAGAGAAAAGAAGAGTCCGGATGAAATGATATACCAAAGCATGGGGGGTGCTATCCGGCCACCCCTCCCAAGGCATCAAGTTTCCCATAACTTGCAACGGGAACAAATCAAACGGGGAGGAGCTCAAATCCCCCGATACAAGCAATGCGCTACCACAACACTTAGAGTTGGTAGAGATCAAGATTTTGGGGTCCCAAATGCCCAACTCACGTGAAACTCCTCTCAAAGAGGATCAACCCCTAGTTGTAGAGCTACCTAATGATGAGGTCTTCCATATCTCAGAATCACCAAAATTTGATGAGCCTGACTCTCTCGCCAAAGATGAGTCAGCATATGCAATAGTGCCATGGGACCCGTTCGAGTCTGACAGCACTAATTCACAGGTGGTCCCCATGGATGAGCATCACAAAATTCTCCTAACATTATTCCCTTTGGAGGCTCCCATCGAGCCCGTGCCATTACAGGAAAATCCGGTCCCCCCACAAAGCGCGAAACAACCCCATCAAGACCATGTCAATCTGCTCGAGTCGGATGAGCTTAGCATGTCGCAGATAGCTATCGAGGCCAACGAGGGCCTTTGGATCATCGACAATGATTACGAAGATGAAACTGAGATGGTTTATCTCAATCATGCACGATGGCACAATCACCCTGTCACCCATGACGAACTAATGGCCCAACTAGGCATAATACTAGGGCATGAGTGGCGCATAGACCCAGCCCACTGGCATCACATGTTGATTCCGCTCCTTTGGGAAGATCACGAGCACCTTCCACCTAGAGATATCATAGCACCATCAGTGCCAAGGGCGGACCCTGCCCTCCTATCCGTGCATAAGGCCGATCCATTCGTGCCAATTCCTACAGAGCCAGATCCGGTGCACAAAGATCATCATGCTGGGGGTACCTCTATTCCCTGAAGAGCCAGTGGGTTACACCAAACGCTCCAAAGGTGTCCATAAACCCTTTGGTCAAACCAAAAGCTCCAAAGGTGTCCATAAACCAAAAGCTCCAAGGATTATCGCAATCTCTTGGTCATCCCAAAAGCTCCAAGGATTATCGCAATCACTTGGTCACCCCAAAAAGCTCCAAGGATTATCACAATCTCTTGGTCATCCCAAAAAGCTCCAAGGATTATCGCAATCACTTGGTCACCCCAAAAGCTCCAAGGATTATCGCAATCACTTGGTCACCCCAAAAGCTCCAAGGATTATCACAATCTCTTGGTCACCCCAAAAGCTCCAAGGATTATCGCAATCTCTTGGTCACCCCAAAAGGCTCCAAGGATTATCGAAATCGCTTGGTCATCCCAAAAAGCTCCAAGGATTATCACAATCGCTTGGTCATCCCAAAAGGCTCCAAGGATTATCGCAATCGCTTGGTCAACCCAAAAGCTCCAAGAGTTACCATAATCGCTTGGTCAACATAAGTATTCAAAAATCAACAAAAACAACACAAAAATCAAAATCACAAAAACATTTGCATTTCAATTCCATGCATAACAATAACATCATCAAAAATTACAAAAACAATGGCATTTCAATTCCATGCATAACAATAAAATCATCAAAAATTACAAAAACAATTGCATTTCAATTCCATGCATAACAATAAAATCATCAAAAATCACAAAACAAATTGCATTTCAATTCCATGCATACTCATAAAAAAATCAAAATTACAAAAACAATTGCATTCCAATTCCATGCATTCTCATAAAAATCAAAATACAAAAATATAGGTTGCATTAGGCATTGCATCCATACATTGCATACATTTGCTAGGTCATACAAGTCAAAAGCACCATAGGCTGTCATTACTTGGCAATTCCATCATTTTCCACATCAAATCCATTTTCATAAATGCATACATCCAGACATATCACTACTTTTATTTTTAGCATAGTCGAGTTGTCTCCTAATGTATATAGGGTTTTCGTCATTCAGTTGTCTTTAAATTTCTAGCCAAAACTGTATATAGTTAAACAAATTTTACACGGGAGAGTTTTACTTGGATCACACCTTGTTACGTCACATCCCAACACAAATTAACACACATAAAAATTCCTAAGTTGTGTGAACGAAAGATGAAACCTGCACCGTAATCCAGGTCACCATAAGCGAAACGGCTATCTTGCTTATCCCCTTGTGCGAATGACCCTAGGAATGCTGAGAGTTGGCAAAAGGACAAGCATCCTCCCTACCCAATTCCCCATGAATCCCAAGTTCTCAAAAGTTGCAAAACATCAAAAATTTGCAAAATGTCAAAACATTCAAAATTGACATCCTACAGTGCACACATCAAAAGGCACGTACAATAGTGATTCTCGTCACTCCCTATCCCTTGCTCAAAAAAAAAAAAAAAACATCAATAAAACAAAATAAACAGTGATCTTATCACTATAAAGAGCAAGTATCCCAATACAATTGAAGAAAAGTAGGGAGTCGAACTTGAATCCCTGGAATTCTCAGCATTTCGACAGGTCATGAGGCAAGCTTCAGTACCGGTTTGGTTGATAGCCTATCGGTCATTGATAGTAAACCTCCCGCATGACGATATATCTGTCACATTAACTTGTGTATAGATCAATGTTTGCATGTGGATGAGCTAGCTTATGGTATCCTAGATAGCATCGCAGATTAATCTGACTAAATACAATAAAGGAGTTAGTGGAGCTAATTAGGTGATCCTCAGTACAGGTTCGGTTGAAAGCCCATCTGGCACTGGCGGTATCCTGATGAATAACACATAAACAAACTCAATTGCACACACAGGGATGTGAAATAACTTGGTTAAATTCAAGTCAAATTTATACCTTGTTCAAAAGTCTTGTGAGATAAATGTACAGTCTTGGCTAGTTAGTTAAAATATCTGAATCTCAGAAAAGCTTAACTACATTTTAAAAACAACTGTCACATTTTATTCCGTACATCACCATCAAAATATATGCAAAATACAAAAACACACAGTTATCACATGCAAAGTCATTCCACAAAGTCATCCCATTAGTATAGCAAGTCAGTCAAATCTTGTACAGTCTATGGTGCATCGACACATCATCAACACCTCATTTCATTCATTCCCTATCCATACATCATACAAATTAGAAACATCACATTCATAATCGCCTCTGCATACATCAAACACATACATAAAAACACGCAAAACAACCAAAATATAAAAAAAAAAAAAACACAACAAAATAACCAAAAAAAACAAACAAACACAACAAAACAACCAAAATATAAAAATGACAAATGCCAACAAAAACACTAAAAATTGTCGGATAAAAGTGCTCTTGCACTTGACCTCTTGGCATAAGAAAACTGATGTCGGGGTCTACCTTGTCATTATCCTACTCCCCAAGAAGGCTACCATAGCCGGACCGCTCCACGGGAAGACGGATTTTTGCCCATGTTAACCCCAAATGGCATCCCAAAATGGGTTCACACCCACCAAAAATAGGTCCACGAAAAATCGAGAAATTGCTCGTGCATTCAACGGACAACATCTGAAGGCACCCTCACTTAAGTCATCTTGGGTCAAGTGACTCGTCGCTTTTCTCATGTCGAGTCATTCCTTCATCGATTCGTCGCTTGAGGGGGTAGTCACACTTAAGTCACCAATCAACAACAATACACCCAATCACGGCAATAGCATGCATTCAAAGAATCATTGACAAAGACAATCACGCTCCTGCTTGGGGCAGCAAACAAGCAATTATCACAAAGCGATTAAACACTTGGCATTCCCGAAGCATGAACACAAGGTTCCCCCGTGGATAAAAGGTTGCGCCCTTTGCCTATTCATGACTGATCAATGTCCAAGCTCAAGTCACACCTCACCAAAACAGGTTAATACTTGATTTAAGTTCCTTAGCTCGTCAGAAGCAAGGATTCAAGAATGCATGCCCTTTCCATACTTGGGGCATCAAAAGTTGGTTAGGTTACTAAGAAACCCTAATCATTAGTGCTTTGGTTATCTATTTTTGCTCAGCACTGTGCCTTGCACAATGCTTCCCAAAAAGGGGCATCTATAGACACCAAAACAGCACCAATCCGATTATGTGACTACAAACACTGATCACATTAACACACACAGCCCCCAGGGTAGCCCCCAGAGGTTAAACAGTGGTTCTAACCACTTACACGACAATTTTGCAAGTCAAGGATCAATTTGGCACCTTTTAGACACTTTATTGCTTATTCGTCCCACCCAGGGACGAGTGCGGATTTGTATTCGTCCTACCCAGGGACGAGTGCGAATTTATACTCGTCTCACCCAGAGACGATTATTAGCGCTCGCTCCGGGGTGGGACGAACGCCAGGTTTGACCAGCAAAAAGTCAGACCTCAGCGCATGACAACTCAGAACTGCCACTTAGCTTTCCTTGCATGGCATAGGAGTGCGAGTGAGTTCTTTTGACAACTCATATCTGCAATTGACTCTCCCTTCACTGCATGGGAATGAGAGTGAGCTTTTCTAAAACATACAAAGACATGCACGAGGGCAGTTAAGAAGCCCTTAATCAAGAAGAAGTCTTCTTTTCACACAAAAAGCATTCATGCAAAGAAACACTTTTGCATGTTAATTCAAAGAGACCCCTTGGGTCTATAAAATGGTGAGTTTCCTCACCCAAAGGGGATCCGAGCGGGAGCATTACGAGCAACGAAGTCTTGTTAATTCACTTACTTGCGATTTGCGCCCAAACCCCAATCTTTTGACCACAATATTCTATCAATTTGACGACAACACATCACATCGGGTTTCGGACCCATCTCAAGCGGATTGGTGTCGAAGCAAGGTTTTATCCGCGGGTGGTTTGCCTTCGGGCACCTCCCCGCTTTACTTCATTTATAGTATTTTAGCTAGTTTCATGTTTATGCATTTATCAAGTTTTTAGTGCATTTAGATTCATTTCAGCTATAGTTAAGATTTATCTTTTATTTTTCATACACAGGTGCTACTGATTCTTTGTTTGTTTCTTTGAACGCAGATTTCAGGTCTATTGAAGGAGCAGCGAGGAATCGACCTTTGTCAACGCAAGCGGCGACAACGTTTTGGTTCGCCCATTTTATATGTGGGCACGCGGAAGAGGAATTCTGAAGCAAATTGTAGAGATCAATATCTAACGCTCCTATCCCCTAAAAAGGAAGGAGACGTATTGTAACACGAATTGAAAAGAATATCAATAAAAAGGGCTATAGTTTATATTGCTTTTATATCTTGTGTTCATTCATTTGTGTTCTTTCCTTTTAATGCAATTTTGTTTAGTTTTTCCTTTTTGTTTCCGGAATCTCGTGTTTTCAGAAAGAAAATTTGATGTGCATTAGTGGTTGATTGAAGATGAAAGTAATGGTGAATTATTGTTGAATGAATTTGAAAATATACTAGCAAGGTTTTGAGATAAAAGTGGTGCATTAACTTTGAGTCATATTGGGAATGAACTTGCAACGGTTATATGCCGATCTTGTGAAGCAAATTTATGCATTAGTTTTGATTGATATTAGGAGTAAATTTGCAAGGGTTATAGTACAAATTTGAAGTATATTTATGCATCATCATGATTGATTTTGGAGGTATATGAAAAAGATAAACTTGTACATTGTGATTGGTTTTGGAGTGAAGGTGCAAATCAACAATTACCAGGTTAGTTATCAAGTGCTAGGCTAGAGCTACCTTTAAAATGAAATAAATGTGAGATATGTGCAAGCAACAAACTTAATGAATGTTAAGAACATATTGAGAATTTGTTAGTGCATATCATTCTCTATATGTTCAAGAGGTTAAACAAAATATGGGTAGAATATGTCTAAACTGCTTTAGTTGAAGAAAGCACAATTGAATATTAGATAAAGCACTTGATGACATCATTATGCAAGATTTGGGAATAGATGAACATTGTTTGTATACAATATTTGAGTAGGTTTTGGTGAGCATATTTGAGCAAGCCTTGTGTGTAGGCTTGGAGAATATTTGAGCAGAGTTGAGAGTAGGTTTTGGAGTAGATTTGAGCAGAGTTGAGAGCAAGTTTTGGAGAAATTTTGAGTAGAGTTGAGAGCATATTTTGGAGAAAATTTAAGCAATCCTTGCGTAGGCTTAGATCAGGTTGAGCAAGCCTTGTGTAAAGGCTTGGAGAAGACCAGAGAAAAGGGAATTTATGTCTTCTATGAATAGAGGTCCATAAAATAGAGCAGAGGGGATTGGTGTCTCCTATGGATAGAGGTCCACGAACCAGAGTAGAGGGGATTGGTGTATCCTGTGGATAGATGTCCATGAACAAGAGCATAGGGTATTGGTGTCTCCTTTGGATAGAGGTCCATGAACTAGAGCATATGGGATTGGTGTCTCTTGTGGATAGAGGTCCATGAACTAGAGTAGAGGGGATTGATGTCTCCTATGGATAGAGATCCACAAACAAGAGTAGGGTGGATTGGTGTCTCTTATTGATATAGGTCCATGAACTAGAGCAGAGGGGATTGGTGTCACCTATGGATAGAGGTCCACAAACCAGAGCAGAGGGGATCGGTATCTCCTATGGATAGAGGTCCATAAACCAGAGCAGAGTGGATTGGTGTTTCCTTTGGATAGAGGTCCATGAACCAGAAAAAAAGGCTATTGGTATATCTTGTGGATAGAGGTCCACAAACATTATAATAGAGAATTATTTTCCAAGAATTTTTTTGAGAAAATTTAATAGAAATATTTTCTCTGTGGATGTAGCCCACATTGGGTGAACCATGTTAATCCTATGTCTCTTATGTGTGTGATGATTTGTGCATTATTTCATTTATTGCATTGATATTATTGTTGTTATCATTTGGAAAGAAAAGTAAAATTTTTATATTATACTATTCACCACCCCCTCAGTATAAGCTTGTGTTATTTAGAATGTTTGTTTTATTTCATAATATTCTTGCACTTATTGATGTTTCTTAACTTGCACCACCTTAATTTCTAGCTTTAGCTACATTTATTTATTTTTGCATCCTTTTCCCATCATAGTTTTGGCTAGTTAGAACCTCATAGGAGTCATCCTTCTCTAGATATTTACCTAGATAAGCCTTGCAACTTGATCGGTATTTCAATATTGTCTAAGTCTAAGGTGCAGATTTTACCATAGGCAAATTTTGGACCAACACTTACCACTACGATATCCATTACGGGTCTAAAATTTGGGTTTTACAAAAAAATTTATGAGGGGTTCATGTCTCCTCATATTGGGGTTTGAACTTGGGTCTCCTAAATGAAATCCCAAGGAATTACGACTATAGTATTCCTTGCAGGTCCAAAATAGAGTTTATACAAGTTTTTATGAGGGGTTATGGTCCCCTCATATAGGGTTTGAACTTGAGTCTCATATATGAAAACCCAATGACTTACGATGACGATATCCCTCGTGAGCCTAAAATTTGAGTTTACATAGGTTTTCATGAGTGGTCCAAGTCCCCTCTTATCAAGGTTTAAACTAGGTCTCTTGGGTAAAAATCCAAATATTTACCACTACAATATCCCTAGGTCTAAACATTTAATTTTACATGGGATTTTTTGAGAGGTCTCGATCCCCTCGTATCGAGGTTTGAACATGGGTCTCTTGGATGAAAAACCAAGGATTTACCACTACAATATCCCTCATGAGTTATAAATTTAAGTTTACACAGGCATTTATGAGGGGTATCCCCTCATATCAAGGTTTGAACTTAGGTATGTGGATGAAAATTCAAGGATTTACCACTAAAGTATCCCTCATAGATCATAAAAAATAATTGACTTTACACAAAATTTTATGAGGGGTCCCAGTACCCTTGTACAAAGGTTTGAACTTGAATATTCTAAATAAAAACCCAAAAACGTGCTCTACATTCTTCTTAATTAAGAATAAGAATTTAAATTCAATACGTTTCAATTATATTACTTTACTTCCTCACGAATAAAGATTTGACTTCTCCAATGTGTTTCAGTTATATTATTCTAGATTCTTCTTCCTTGAGAACACCTTGTTCTCTTATAAAAACTTTGACCCTTTAATACTATAGATTATTATTATTATTTTTTAATAGGATAAAAATGGATCTAGATTTTTTTTCCTAAAAAGTCTACATATTATTTTGAAGTATATCAAGTATAGGATTTTGTGTATAACTAGACATTAAAAAATATATTTTTTAAAGATTTGAAACATTAATAATTATTATTATAATAGGAGTTTTTATTGTAACCGATTTATCTATGTATATAAAAAAATAGAAGCCTCCATTTTTTTATTTATATAGATTTGGTTAGTGTTAGAAACCCCTACGATCAATGCTCATGGTTGGGCATTCCCATCCCACCATGACCTCTCATAAGGGGGAGATTTGAGCTTATCAAGAAGGAAATTAACTCACAACTACACACACATGTCGTGACTTGAACCTTGGACCTCTCGAAGAAGAGCCAAAACTTGAACCATTGCACTATTCCCCTGGGACTATATATATATATATATATATATATATATATATATATATATATATATATATATATATATATATATATATATATATATATATATATATGGATTTGGTTAGTGTATAAAACCCCTATGATCGATGCTTAGGGATGGGCATCCCCATCCCACCATGACCTCTCATAAGAGGGACAACTAAGCTTATGGATAGAGAATTTAACGTACAACCACACATGCATGTCGGGCGGTTTGAACCTTGGACCTCCCAAAAAATAGCCAAGTCCCAAACCATTGCACTATCCCCCGGTACTATAAGATTTCATAATTATTTTGTATAATATTTTTATTTTAAAATTTTAAAATATTTTTTATCAAAAAATAATAATTACTAAAATATAATACTTTCATCATTTATATTATGAAATAATAGATATTAAGATATATTGGATGCTCATTTTTGCTATAATTTTTTTTTAACTTATCTTGCAACTACCCTCGTTGTAATGACCCAAAATTTAACTACAAAAAAAATACACAAAAAGAAAAGAATTTGTTTTTTACTAAGGTAAAGGATTCATAAACCCCTAACTGAATTATATTTTTTAAATCCCTTAAGTTTTACTGAAGAGCTACATCTCACCAAATACCCTTAACACAAGTCTATCTATGTAGGCATATTATGTGTTACGATAAATAAGTTTATCCCTCGTATCATCCTTGATGAGATAAACTTATCACCTTTAGTTAGTTGAAGGTATACACCCATAACCATACCATACAAAAGTCAATTTGTGTAGGTATGCTATACATATTGCAAGTTAAACTATCCATCTCATCTCCACGACAAGCTATCTTAATACAAGTTTTTATGATAGGTTATGGTCCCCTCATACCAGAGTTTGAACTTAAATATCCTAGATGAAAACCCAAGGACTTATAACTACGGTAGCTCCACGAGTCTAAAAAATTGAGTTTACATATTTTTCGTGAGGGTTCCTAGTCCCCTCTTATCAAGGTTCGAAAATGGTCTCTTCGGTAAAACCCAAAGACTTACCACTGTAGTATCCCTTACAGGTCTAAACATTTACGTTTACATGGGATTTTATGAGATGTCTTGGTCCTATCATATCAAGGTTTTATTTGGTTAGTGTGAGAAACCCTAATCGATTTCTATTATTTAAATCCCCTAAGTTTTCTTGAAGAGCTACATCTCACCAGATTCCCTTAACACAAGTCCATCTGTATAGGTGTATTATATATTACTAAAAATAATTTTATCCCTCTCATCATCCTTGATGAGATAAACTTATCACCTTCAATTAGTTGAAGGTATACATCCATCACCATACGATACACATTTTAGTTTGTGTAGGTATGCTACACGTATTGCAAGTTAAACTATCCATATTATCTCATGATGGGCTATCTTAACTCAGATGTACTCTTTTCTAAACTTTTTTAACATTATCCCTAAGGGGTCTTAATACCTTAGGTCTACTATGTTCACCCTAAGGGGTATCAAACCCTTAGGTTGCCATCTAAGTTCACCCTAGAACTTCATTAATTAAGTTTCTAATGTTTAGCAAGAAAAACAAGAATAAACCAAAACATAAATCTAACAAAAGTATAATTCATGACATACAAAAGGCTAGAAGGAAGCAACATTCAAGATATAGTAAAACCTAAATTGGAAGATATATTAATACAAATGTAAATGATCCAAGAAATAATTTAAAGGTACACCATCCATCAATTAATATTTAATACATTTAAGCAAGTATGGTAAATCCTCCATACTCTCAAAGAATAATATATTACATCAATTTCATCATGGAAATATCCCCACATGGTTGATCTAAATAAGCATAAGTAAATTTGTGTAAGTAGATTCAAACCGTTATAGTGGTTACATATGCCTCCTTGGTTTACCTATGTTTCCATCAATCATTTGGGGATAGTAGGAAATCAGGGCACTCATGGTTTCATGATAGACATGCTTCTAAATGCATTTACTCATTTTTTGTGAAATCGTAATTGTATAATCAAATTAAGTATATAACCATCTATTGCATTGTTTATATCATAAAATCATTATTTCATTTCCCCTCTCATTATACCATGAGAGACTTTCAATAATGCAATATCACGATATCACGATGTGTCATTGTGTCGAGGTTGTAGAAGCTTAGGGAAGCATAAGGTAAAAAATTGTCTTGACATCATGACATGTATCCACATCGCGATCATAGAAGTTCAAGCAACACTAAAGTTGAAAGATACTGCGATATCATGATATGTCACCACATTGTAGTAATTAAAGCTTTAGCAGCACTCAAGTCAAAATATGATGTGATATCGTGACATATCACCACATCGTGGTCTTGAAATATTAAGTGGTGCTAAAGCCAAAAAATTTTGTGACATCATGACATGTCCCCTTGTCGCGGTTGTGATAGTTTATAGAAGCTTAAGCTAATAAAATGACATGATAGTGTGTAGTGTTGCTATGTCATGATTGTCGATGCTCAATCGATTTGAAATAAAAAAAGAAAGGCACAACATTATAACCTATTGCTACATCATAGGTGTGAAGGTTCAAAAAGCTCAAGAGGCCAAGAAACATCATGATAATCATGATATATTTTCACATTGTGATCACAAAAGCATGAAATACCATAAGCTCATAAAGGTAAAAGGTTTCATGATGTCATGATGTGCCATCACGTCATGATTGTAGAGTCTTGGGAAGCTTGAGGACACGAAATGAAGTGTGATATCATGACATGTCTTTGTGATGGAACCATGATAGCTTGCAAAAAATGAAATCTTCAAAGGAGTTTCAAGCTGCCAATGCCCGTTACAAATCAATGGTTGTAAATAAATTTCAAGAATGAAGAATGGACGAAATTAGGTTTGTTTCCACTACCTTCTCGTGTGCAGGTGATAGTCGATCTACAGTCAGAATTTGAGCATGTTTTCCAAGATTAGATCAGTCATGTTGCATGATGTCTTTTTAGACCCAATCATCTTATATTTTTGGTGTGACTATTTTTCAAATAAGAAACATGTTTGTAATTTCAAAATATTGAATCATAGAAAATATTATAAATAAGAGTAGCAGCCTCTTGTGAAAGGGTCGACTCTTAGGTGTTTACAAGTTTTGTATATGAAAAGTTTTTTAAGAAAGTAATACAATTTGATCTTCTATTTGGCCTCTGGTTCACTATTTTGTAGAACATGTATGTATGAGTGGATGCTTATTTCTATTTTAGATAGATGAATGTGTATGACACTAATTCTTATCTCTATATTTTTTTATATGCTCATTTTCTAGTCCTAGAATTCACAATATATTGGGTTGAAAACTAGAAATATATTATTCTACAACTTATATAAATTGGATGGTCTATTGGGAAATTTGAATATTTGTTTTATTTCATAATATTCATGCACTTATTGATGTTGCTTAACTTGCACCATCTCAAGTTCTAGAAACAACTACATTTGTTTATTTTTACACCATTTTCCAATCATAGTTTTGGCTAGTTGGAACCTTATAGGAGCCAACCTTCTCTAGAGATTAAACTGGATAAGCCTTGCACCTTGATCAGTAATTCAATGTCATATAATTCTATGATGCACATTTTACCATTGGAAAATTTTGGACCAACACTTACCACTAGGGTATCTATTATGAGTCTAAAATTTGATTTTTACACAAATTTTTATGAGGGGTTAATCTATCCTCTTATCGGGGTTTGAACTTGGGTCTCCTGAATGAAAATCCAAGGACTTACCACTATAGTATTCCTCACAAGTCAAAAATTATGTTTACACAAGTTTTTATGAGGGATTATGTTCCCATCATACTAGGGTTTTAACTTGAGTCTCCTAGATGAAAACCCAAGGAATTATGACTATGGTATCCCTCACAAGTCTAAAAATTTGAGTTTACACAAGTTTTCTTGAGGGGTCCTAGTCCTCTCTTATCAAGGTTTGAACTTGATCTCTTGGGTAAAAACCCAAAGACTTACCACTAAAATATTGCTTATAGGTCTAAACATTTAATTTTAGATGGTATTTTATGAGATGTCTCAGTCCCCTCGTATCGAGGTTTGATTTGGTTAGTGTGAGAAAACCCTAATTGAATTTTGTTGTTTAAATTCCTTAAGTTTTCCTGAAGAGATACATCTTACCAGATACCCTTAACATAAGTCCAACTGTGTAGGTGTATTATGTGTTACTGCAAATAATTTTATCCCTCTCATCATCCTTGATGAGCTAAACTTATCACTTTTTAGTCATATGAAGGTATACACCCATCACCATACCATACACAAGTCAGTCTGTGTAGGTATGCTACATGTACTACAAGTTAAACTATTCATATCATCTCCATTATGAACTATTTTAACTAAGATGTAGTATTTCCTAAACTCATTTAACATTCTCCCTAAGGGGTATTAATCCCTTAGGTCTACTATGTTCACCCTAAGGGGTCTCAATCCCTTAGGTTACCCTCTAAGTTCACCCTAGAACTTCATTAATTAAGTTTCTAATGTTTAGCAAGAAGAACAAGAATAAACCAGATACTAAATCTAACAAAAGTATAATTCATAGCATACAAAAGGCTATAAGGAAGCAACATTCAAGAGATAGTAAAACCTAAATTGGAAAAGAGATTAATATAAATGCAAATGATCCAAGAAGTAATTTAAAGGTACATCATCCATAAATTAATAGTTATTACATATAAACGAATATGGTAAATCCTCCATACTCTAAAAGCATAATATATTACATCAATTTTATCACAGAAATCTCCCCACATGGTTGATATAAATGAGCATAAGTAAATATGTGTAAGTAGATTCAAACCGTTATAGTGGTTTCCTCTACCTCCTTGGTCTACCTCAGTTTCCATTGATCATTTTAGGATAGTAGTGGATCAGGGCACTCATGAATCCATGATAGACATGCTTCTAAATGCATTTTCTCATTTTGTTGCTAGATTGCAACTATACAATCAAATTATCTAACCATATATTGCATAGTTGATATCATAAAACCATTATTTTATTTCCCCTCTCATTATCCCATGATATTCTTTCAACAATGCAATATCACGATATCATGATGTGTCATTATGTTGAGGTTGTAGAAGCTTGGGGAAGCATAAGGTAAAATATTATCATGACATTGTGACATGTATTCGCATCACAATAATAGAAATTTAGGCAACACTAAAGTAGAAAGATGCTACAACATCGTGACATGTCCCCACATTACGGTCATGAAAGCTTAAACAACACTAAATTTAAAAGATTTTGTGACATCATGATATATCCCCATGCCATGGTATTGATAGCTTAAGCAGTGCTGAAGCCAAAAGATGTCGTGACATCATGACATGTTTCCATGTCATGGTTGCAATAGTTTAGAGAATCTTAAGCTAAGGAAATGGAATGACAGTGTGAAGTGTTGTTGTATCATGGTTGTTGATGCTAAATAGATTTGAAAGCAAAAATGAAGGCACAACATTACAAGCTATTGCTACATCACAGATGTGAAGGTCCAAAAAGTTCAAGAGGTCAAGATATATCACAATGTTGTGACATGTTTTCGCATTGCGATCATAAAAGAATTAAAAACCATAAGATCATAGAGGTAAAAGGTTTCATGATGTCATGATGTGTCATCACATCATGATCACAGAGGCTTGGGAAGCTTGAGGACATGAAATGAAGTGTGATATCATGGTATGTCTTTGTGATGCAACCATGCTAGCTTGTAAAAAATAAAAAAAAAGGAGTTTTAGCCTGCCAATGCCTGTTACAAATCAATTATGGTAGATCAATTTCAAGAATAAAAAATATATCAAATTTAGGTTTGTTTCCACTGCTTTCCCATGTGCAAGTGACAGTCGATCTATGATCAGAATTTGAGCATGTTTTCCTAAATTATATTATTTGTACTGCATGATGTCTTTGCAAATCCAATCATATGATATTTTTGGTGTAACTATTTCTCAAATAAGAAACATGTTTATAATTTTAAAATATTGAACCAAAAGAAATATTATAAATAAGAGTAGTGGACTCTTGTGAAAGGGTTGACTCTTAGGTGTGTACAAGTTTCATGTGTGAAGAGTATTTTAAGAGAGAAATACAAATTGATCTTCTTTTTGGCCTCTGGTTCACTATTTTTTAGAACATGTGATGGCGGACGGGAAAACGCAATCCCACAATTCCAAAAAAATTCATTCATTAACTGAAATTTCCTTTACATAAACATCCCGCAGGCTTTACAACAACCAGTGCTCGGATTGGTTCTCTAACTACTCTCTAAGTGCGTTCTCCAATCCACCACCCCTAACCTATTACAGAAACTAGGTTTTTATAGAGGCCCCGACCCTCTGAAACGTCTTCCACGAAAATCGGGGCACCAACCTGATTTATGGCTCCACTCCGCATGGCCCCTGTCATCGTCGCTTCTTGTCAGATCACTCTGACCGTCGCTCCCTGTCAGATTACTCTGCGTGACCCATCCTCTTTGTTTCCCGCACTTCTGGGTAATCGCCCACTTTAACTGCACCTTGGTGCCATGTGTCGTCCTTGCTCTGCAACCGTCGCCTGACCTCTATCGTCTTCTTCCTTTGGCTGCACTGTAGCAGGGGTCACGATATCATGACATCTTCCTCATCCTGCCCTTCTTTCTCTTTTTTGGTCGCGATATCGTGACATGTCGTGCTATCGTGACATTTCTCTTCCTCGCTCCTCTTTTCCACTTCGGGTCGCAAAATCATGACATGTCACAATTTTGCAACATCTTTTCTTCTTGCCTCCTCTCGCTCCTTTAGGTCATGATTTTGTGACATGTCACGAAAACATGACATCTTATCATCTCGTCTTCTCTCTTTCCTTCACGTCGCGAAATCGTGACATGTCGCGCTATCACAACATCTTCCTTCCTTGCATCCTTTCTTCTCCCTCGGGTCATGAAATCATGACTTTCCAGCTCCCTTGCCTTCTTTTCTCCATCAGATCATGAAATTGTGACATGTCGTGAAATCACAACAACTTCCTACTTCAACTCCTTCGCTTGCTCCTTCGTCATGAAAATGTGATAAGTCGCAAAATCACGACATCTTTCTTCCTTGGCTCCTTCTTTGCCTTCTGGCCGTGAAACTATGACCTGTCACGAAATCATGACGTCTCCTTCTCCTTCGGCTCCTTCTTCGCCCTCAGGCCGTGAAATCGTGACATGTCACAAAATCGTGACATCTGCTCCTTCCTTACTCTCCTTCTGCTCCTGGGTCACGAAATCGTGACATGTCATGAAATCATGACATCTTTGCTTGCAGCCTTCTCCTTCCTGCTTGGGTCACAAAATCGTGACATCTTCTTCCTGCTAGCTTCGTTCTCCGTTTGTGTCGTGATATCGCGACACATTTTCTGTCGTGATATCGTGACAACTTTCTTCGTCTACTCCTCTCTCCTCTTCATGTCGCGATATCGTGACACTTTTTTTGTCGTGATATCCTGACAGGTTTTTCTCCTCGCCCTCTTTGCATTTTTTCGTCGTGATTTCATGACACATCATGAAATTGCGATGTTTTTCCTCCTTAGCCAACTTTTCTGAAGTGGCTCTACATCAGGTGTTGTTGGATGCTCCTGCATCAAACACCCGAGGTTGGTGGAGAAGTGATCTTCACTTTTACACTATCTGGTTACTGCCTTCTACAGCACCTCCAGACATTCATCTGCCTCTGCAGCCTGTTCCAACCCCTTCTTCTGGCCCAAACAACTTTTGCCTTCCTCCAGATAGATTCTCCCACTGCTACACACTTCTTCATCTGCAGCCTACAACGGCTTCAGATTTCGATGCACTCCATCATCTCTTCCTTTCTATTTTTCTTCTCGCCTTCTACGTAGCTCCTTTTGTAGGGCTTTCACTTGCCTCTGTAGGTCTCTTCTGAGCAGCTCCTCTTGTAGGGCTTTAAATTGCCTCTACAATGCCTCGAACTCTTCCATTGTCATCATACCTTCCTCACCACCATGGCTTCTTCGTGGAGGCATTTTTCTTTGCTTTACTCACAAAGCTTAACCGATCCTGGTGTGGCTGCCTCACTTTCGGTGCTCTGCTCACACGCTCAGGGATCCTAAACTCACTCCTTTCTCTTAGAACCCTACCACAGATCCTGGCGCAAACTGCCTCACGTTCGACGAATCTGCTGCGCACTCAGAATCTTCTAGCTCTGATACCATTTGATGGCGAACCGGAAAACACAATCCCACAATTCCAAAAAAATTCATTCATTAACTGAAATTTCCTTTACATAAATAGCCCGTAGGCTTTACAACAACCAGCACTCGACTTGGTTCTCTCTAACTACTCTCTAAGTGCGTTCTCCAATCCACCACCCCTAACCTATTACAACACTGGGTTTTTATAGATGCCCCAACCCTCTGAAATGTCTTCCATGAAAATCGGGGCACCAACCCAATTTATGGCTCCACTCTGCATGACCCCTACCATCGTTGCTTCCACTTCCTATCAGATTACTCTGCGTGACCCATCCTCTTCATTTCTCGTGCTTCTGGGTAATCTCTCGCTTTAACTGCACCTTGGTGCCATGTGTCGTCCTTGCTTTGCAACTACCGCCTGACCTCTGTCGTCTTCTTCCTCTGGTTGCACTGTAGTAGGGGTCGCGATATCACGACATCTTCCTCATCCTGCCCTTCTTTCTCTTTTTTGGTCACGATATCGCGACATGTCGCACTATCACGACATTTCTCTTCCTCGCTCCTCTTTTCCACTTCAGGTCATGAAATCGTGACATGTCACGATTTTGCAACATCTTTTCTTCTTGCCTCCTCTCGCTCCTTCGGGTCGTGATTTCGCAACATGTCATAAAATCATGACATCTTCTCATCTCGTCTTATCTCTCTCCTTCACGTCGCGAAATCGTGACATGTTGTGCTATCATGACATCTTCCTTCCTTGCATCCTTTCTTCTCCCTCGGGTCGCGAAATCATGACAAGTCATGAAATCATGACTTTTTGGCTCCCTTGCCTTCTTTTCTCCATCAGGTCGTGAAATCGCGACATGTCACGAAATCGCGACAACTTCCTCCTTCGGCTCCTTCGCTTGCTCCTTCGTCATGAAAATGCGACAAGTCACGAAATCACGACATCTTTCTTCCTTGGCTCCTTCTTCGCCTTTTGGCCGTGGAACTGTGACCTGTCACGAAATCATGACATCTCCTTCTCCTTTAGCTCCTTCTTCGCCCTTAGGCCATGAAACCGTGACATGTCACAAAATCGTGACATCTGCTCCTTCCGTACTCTCCTTCTGCTCCTGGGTCGCGAAATCGTGACATGTCGCAAAATCGTGACATCTTTGCTTGCAGCCTTCTCCTTCCTGCTTGGGTCACAAAATCATGACATGCCACGAAATCACGACATCTTCTTCCTGCTGGCTCCGTTCTCCGTTTGTGTCACGATATCGCAACACATTTTTTGTCGCGATATCACGACAACTTTCTCCGTCTACTCCTCTCTCCTCTTCGTGTCGCGATATCGCGACACTTTTTCTGTTGCAATATCGCGACAGGTTTTTCTCCTCACCCTCTTTGCATTTTTTTTTCATGATTTCATGACACGTCACGAAATCGCGACGTTTTTCCTCCTTAGCCAACTTTTCTGAAGTGGCTCTCTCGCAGCTAGATGCCTCTGCATCAGGTGCTACTGGATGCTCCTGCATCAACATGTGTGTATGAGTGGATTATTATTTTTGTTCTAGCTAGATGAATGTGTATGATATTAATTCCTATCTCTGGATTTTTGTATATGCTCATTTTCTAGACCTAGAATTCACAATTTGTTGGGTTGAAAACTAGAAATATATTGTTCTTCATCTTATAGAAAATCATTGGTATGTTACAAAGTTTGAATACTTGTTTTCTTTCATGATATTCATGCACTTCTTGATGTTTCTTAACTTGCACCACCTTAATTTCTAGCTTCATCTACATTTATTTCTCTTTGCACCCTTTTACCATCATAGTTTTGGCTATTTAGAACCTTACAGGAGTTAGCATTCTCTAGATATTGACTTGGGTAAGCCTTATATCTTGATCGGTCATTGAATGTTGTCCAAGTTTAAGGTACACATTTTACCATAGGCAGATTTTGGACCAACACTTACCACTACGGTATCCGTTACGGGTCTAAAATTTGAGTTTTACATGAATTTTTGTGAGGGGTTCATATCTCTTCATATAAGGGTTTGAAATTGGGTCTCCTAAATGAAAACCCAAGGACTTACTACTATAGTATTCCTCACAGGTCCAAAATTGAGTTTACACAAGTTTTTTATGAGGGGTTATGGTCCTCTCATACCAGGGTTTGAACTTGAGTCTCCTAGATGGAAACCCAAGGACTTATGACTATAGTATCCCTCATGAGTCTAAAAATTTGAGTTTACACAGGTTTTCATGAGGGGTCCTAGTCCCCTATTATCGAGATTTGAACTTGGTCTCTTTGGTAAAAACCCACAGATTTACCACTACAGTATCCCTTGCAGGTCTAAACATTTAAGTTTACATGGGATTTTATAAGAGGTCACAGACCCCTCGTCTCGAGGTTTGAACTTGGATATCTTGTATGAAAAACCAAGGAATTACCATTATAGTATCCCTCATGAGTCTACAAATTTGAGTTTACATAGGCATTTGTGAGGGATCCCCATACCCTCATATCAATATTTTAACTTAGGTATGTGGATGAAAACCCAAAGATTTACCACTATAGTATCCCTCATAGATCATAAAAAAAATTGAGTTTACACGAAATTTTATGAGGGGTTCCATTACCCTCATACAAAGGTTTGAACTTGAATCTTCTAAATAAAAACCCAAAAACTTGCTCTACATTCTGCTTCCTTAAGAATAAGAATTGAACTTCAATACGTTTCAATTATATTACTTTACTTCCTCATGAATAAAGAGCTGATTTCTCCAATGTGTTTCAGTTATATTATTCTAGATTCTTCTTCCTTAAGAATACCTTGCTCTCGTATAAAACCTTTGACCCTTTAATACTACTCTATATTATTACCATTATTATTTTTTAATAGGATAAAAAATTGATCTAGAGTTTTTCCTAAAAAATCTACATGTTATTTTGAAGTATATAAAGTATAGAATTTTGTGTATAACTAAAATTAATAATTATTTTTTTAAATATTTGAAACATTAATAATTATTATTATAATAGAAGTTTTCATTGTAATAGATTTGTCTATGTAAAAAAAATAGAAGCCTTCATTATTTATTTATTTATTTAGATTTGGTTAGTGTGAGAAACCCCTACGATCGATGCTCATGGTTGGGCATCCTCATCCCACCATGACCTCTCATAAGGGAGAGATTTGAGCTTATCAAGAGGGAATTTAAAATACAACTACACATACACGTCATCGTTTGAACCTTGGACCTCTCAAAGAAGAGCCGAAATCTGAACCATTGCACTATTCCCCCCTGGGACAAATATATATGGATTTGGTTAGTGTAAAATACCCATATGATCGATGCTTAGGTCAGGCATCCTCATCCCACCATGAAATATCATAAGAGGGACATCTGAGCTTATCAATATAGAATTTAACATACAATCACACATGCATGTCACAGTTTGAACTGTTGCACTATCCCTCGAGACTATAAGCTTTCATTATTATTATTTATAATATTTTTAATTTTAAATTTTAAAATAATTTTTATCAAAAATAATAATTATTAAAAATTAATACTTCCATCATTTATATTATTAAATAATAGATATGCAAATATATTTGATGCTCATTTTTAGCATAATTTTTTTTTTTAACTTATCTTGCAACTACCCTCGTTATAATGACCCAAATTTTAACTACAAGAAAAAAAACACAGAAAGAAAACAATTATTTTTTTACAAAGATAAGGGATTCATAAACCCCTAATCGACTTCTATTGTTTAAATCCCCTAAGTTTTCCTGAAGAGCTACATCTCACCAGATACCCTTAACACAATTCCATCTGTTTAGGCATATTATGTGTTACTACAAATCAGTTTATCCCTCTCATAATCCTCTATCAGCTAAACTTATCACCTTTAGTCAGTTGAAGGTATACGCCCATCACCATACCATACACAAATCAGTTTGTGTAGGTTTTCTATGTGTATTGCAAGTTAAACTATCCATGTCATCTTCATTATGAGCTATCTTAACTTAGATGTAGTCTTTCCTAAACTTGATTAACATTCTCCCTAAGGGGTCTTAATCCATTAGGTCTACTTTGTTCATCTTAAGGGGTATCAATCCTTTAGGTTACCCTCTAACTTTACCCTAGAAATTCATTAATTATGTTTCTAATGTTTAGAAAAAATAACAAGGATAAATCAAATACTAAATCTAAGAAAATTTTAATTCACGGCATACAAAAGGTTAGAAGGAAGTAACATTCAAGAGATAGTAAAACCTAAATTGGAAAAGAGATTAATACAAACATAAATGATCCAAGCAGTAATTTAAAGGTACATCATCCATCAATTAATATTTATTACATATAAGCAAGTATGGTAAATCCTCCATACTCTCAAAGAATAATATATTACATCAATTTCATCAGGGAAATCTCCCCACATGGTTGATCTAAATGAGCATAAGTAAATTCGTATAAGTAGATTCAAAATGTTATAGTGGTTCCATCTACCTCCTTGGTCTGCCTCAGCTTCCATCGACCATTTGAGGATAGTAGGGGATCAGGGCACTCATGGTTCCATGATAGACATGCTTCTAAATGCATTTACTCATTTTATTGCCAAATTGTAACTGTACAATCAAATTATCTAACCATCTATTGCATAGTTGATATCATAAAACCATTATTTTATTTCCCCTCTCATTATCCCATGAGAGTATTTCAACAATGCAACTAGATCACACATTTACTTAAATTATTTCATCCAACCCATATTTGACAATTTAAAGTCTCATACCTTTAATCATCAAACAACCCAGGTCTTTCATTAAGAAATAATCATTTTTCTTTGTTCTATAAATTAAAGTCCCATACCCTTAATTTACAAAACAGTTAGTTTTATTTTTATTTAATAAATCAAAGTCAACTACTTTAATCTATAAATAAACCTTTTTCTTCATTTTATAAATTAAAGTCTCATACCCTTAATTTACAAAACAAACTAATTTCATATTTATTTAATAAATCAAAGTCAACTACTTTTTCTATAAATAAATATTTTCCTTCATTTTATAAATTAAAGTCCCGTACCCTTAATTTACAAAACAAACTAATTTCCTATTTATTTAATAAATCAAAGTCAACTACTTTAATATATAAATAAACATTTTCCTTCATTTTATAAATTAAAGTCCCATACCCTTAATTTACAAAACAAACTAATTTCCTATTTATTTAATAAATCAAAGTCAACTACTTTAATATATAAATAAACTTTTTCCTTCATTTATAAATTAAAGTCCCATACCCTTAATTTACAAAACAAAATAATTTCCTATTTATTTAATAAATCAAAGTCAACTACTTTAATATATAAATAAACATTTTCCTTCATTTTATAAATTAAAGTCCCATACCCTTAATTTACAAAATAAACTAATTTCCTATTTATTTAATAAATCAAAGTCAACTACTTTAATCTATAAATAAACCTTTTCCTTCATTTTATAAATTAAAGTTCCATACCCTTAATTTACAAAACAAACTAATTTCCTATTTATTTAATAAATTAAAGTCAACTACTTTAATCTATAAATAAACTAATTATATATTGATTAATCCTCTTAAGTTTCTCTTTACTTATTTATAATTAAGCAACTAAAGAAGAATCACAATACATAAATTAATGTTTCCATAAACCATTAAATATAACACTACCCAAGCACAACATCAAGCTCACTACCCACATTCAGCCATGAAACTTACAACAGGGCAAACATTCACAGGGGTTCAAGTATCCACACGCCTTCGTGGCCTAACTATGGCAATAAAAGAGAAGGGTTACAATGGTGAATATGAATGCTCACACAGGGAGGCATCGTTGCTAGAAAGTGGTAGATGACCTATTCAGGTCGCATTCCTTATAAGGGATGGTGAACGGTTGGGAGGAAACACACCCACCTAACAGTTACAATCACTCCTTAACATTGTACAAGAGTGTGGATTGCAAAATAATAGTGCGACGAAAAATTTATAGGCAACTACGTTTGACGAGAACTCATTTTATGAGGCAGCATAGTCAACATGGTTTTGGGTTACACGACTCAACCACACTGTATTCACTCAACTCCTAACATCCTTGGGAAACCTTCACAGTCAGCATGGCAATAACTTAAGGGAAGAATCCAACACCCACAACCGTGGAAACAAAGAAAAAATACCATAATGACAACATCACAGGAGAAACTTATCATAAGCAGGGATGAGTATATTAACATAAGAAAATAGTCTCACAATAGTGCCATCGACAAACTGGTGGATATAAACTAGTGAAAACCCATGACACAAGAATGAACAACAACTTTTATTGCAAAAAGGGAAACAATGTTCATTATCCAACCTGGTAGGTTGGTCACTTCCTTGGAGGTCGAGTTGATGGTGTTGCCCTTGCTTGGCACTTTCTAGAACTTCTCCCTCCTCTATCACCATTCTCCTTACCTTTGCTGGTTTTTGTCCCCATCATAGACTCTCCCTCTCCACTATATCCCTCTCTCAACTATGCAACTCCCTATGTCCCCAATGTACTACCGCCTACCATAATTTATCGTAGAAAACCTTAAGCAATGGTCGTCCAAGATAATCTTAATAAATCTTGTTGATAAGTTCCATCATAAATGGAACCCTTCCATTCAATGTTGGTAGGTGCTTCTCCCACCAACTCAAGCGTCCCACTTGCAGCTCGCTCGAATGAAACAAATATCTCTTGTTGATTAATTAAGAAATTTGATTATTTCTCTAATAATATTTTATTATTTGACATAATCAAATTTTGATTATAAAAGAGACTTTTTACTTAATATAATCAATAATTATAAAATAAACTCCAAACAATCCAAATAATATTTATAAATGAGGCTCAATTATCATTTGTCTTTATTTTGAATTGAAATTTCCTTCATTAGTTAAAAATAAACTAACTTTTATTTTGAAATGAAATTATTTTATCATTAAAATAAACTAACTTTTATTTTGAAATGAAATTCTTTTATCATTAAAATAAAGACTTGCTATACAAATTTTTAAAATATTCAAGCATCACAAAGAGTTTCAAGACAATCAAATTATGCATGCTTTTATTTTCCAAACCACTAGTGTAGATAGTGATGAAGTAAAACATAATCAAACATATGCAATAGATAAAGAGGAAATCTTTCCATTGAACTAGTCACTTGTCTCAGCTTTGGGAGTTTACAATAGTTACTAGGCTATCAATCTAGGGCTCAAAGTGACTAGCTTTTGATGATTATCCTAACTGAATGCATGCCTATATAGAGGTATCCATCAATGTTACCCTCGAGTTGCCTTAATCATCACTTTTTAACCTCAAGTACCCATGTTTTTGGTGGATAATTATACTTCTTACATTGATGAGTGTACCTGATCCTGCACATCTTGGCAATATGTTAGCAGTATTATGCTTTTAAAATCAACTAAACATCACATAGCTAGTTCAATTGTTGAACTTAGGTATTAAAGAATCATAGATTAATACATAGTTTCTTTGTGCCAAAAATTCCACCACAGAGGGTCATGACACTCGTCCTATAGTGCATGCATAGTCCTTGTGATGGATGGTTATACCACTCTCATTATTGCATGGGCTATGATGTAGCAATTTATAGCATACCCTCCTTTCTATATCATAGTCTTAGCTTTGGATATGTCTTTAGCTCTTGGTCCTCACTCTGGATCTTGGTTTCTAACTTTGGATCTTTGGCTTTTGACTCAATGAAATGTTCTAGGGTGATATTGGAATTTGAGAGTGAAAATGCCCCCCTCAATGTGGACTTCGTACTATAATACGTAGAAATATTGGGTTCCATCAATCATGCACTCCAAAAAAAACTTATTACAAATACTTATTCAATAAATACTACATATTAGTTCAGTGCATTAAATATGTGCATCCTCTAATTTCTTCATGTGGAGGATTTTTGTCATGAGCTACCATACATCAACCATTGAATTGATTAGTCGTCAATATTTGTTTTGCATTTCCATATCTTCTATACTGACCTGTCTCTATTTCATGTTTCGATCATCACTTGATGTAGTGAGATCAATCATTTTCTACTTCTTCTTTATCCTAGAATTGTTCATTTGAAGAAGATGTTATTTGTGTAAAGTGATGTATTCATGCTTTCTTTGGTGTGCTATCAAAGGTTTAATCTTAAATGTATGATGCATTGATTCCTCATTTTCTTTGCTCACTTTTGCTTCAAGTTCTTCTATGGATGAAGAAAAATCACATTTGAAATGTAAATATTTAATCGTAGGTGCTTGAAAATGCTTAATTTGATTTTTAAAGTTTTATCATTCATTTTGTTTTCCTATTGCTTGTAGAGATCATCTAGGCTCCTTATGTCCCTAGTTGTGTTATATCTTGTATAACTAGAATAATTTAGATGAAATAAACTTTACTGGCCTATCGTATGTTTGGTTTCTTCAGAGTCATACCAAACATTATTATGTTGACTTGGCAAAACTTGTGCAACAAATACATGTTCTTCTTCTTCTTCTACATGAACTTTTTCTTCTTCTTCTTTAACTTGTTTCTCTTTGGCTATAGTAATTTGGTATACCTTTCTCCAAAATTGAATTTTTATATCTGATGATAAGCTATCTTGTTGCTAGTGCATCTCTCATGAAGGAGACCAATTTGTGAATGGATTATGCCAACATTCCTTCATTGTGTGGTCACTTTTACCACAAAGTTCATACATATTTTGTTTGTGAAAATTTTCTTTGTTGTTGATATCCTTGGAAATCATTACTCTATTGTTGATATCCTTGAGAATTATTTTTCTTTTGAAAGTGATGTTGAGGTCTTATACCTATTGTTAATGGTTGCTCCCCTTTTTTATTTGTAAAAAGTAGTTGTCCTCCTTATGCCATATGTGAGCCCTCTACTTTTTGAAGTAGATTCAACTTTTCAAACATTAGTTTTTGCTTAGTGATATTCAATTTTTTTACAAATACATTATATTGAGAAGAGAGAGATCTTAAAATAATTAGAATAAGTGTTTCATCATATACCTTTTCTCCCAATGCTTGTAGTGATGCTCATAGTTTAGTAATTCTCATGAAATATTTGAGTTTTTCTCCATTTTTTAATCTTCAAGCAATGGAGTTTGCTCTAAATAAATAGTATTTGGTTCTAGTTATTTGCCTCAAAATCTGTTTGTAATTTCTCCCATGCATATTAAGCTATGGTTGAATCCCAAATGTATGGTTTTACTTTATCTTCTACTCCAAACATGATGATCAACCATGCCTTCCTATCTACCTTGTCGAAGTTTTTCTTCTCTTCATCTCTTGTATTTGGATGAGTAACGATTTTATCCACAATTTTTCATACTTCAAACATGAGTTATGTTATAAATTTGGTCTTCCAGATATCATATTTAATCCCCCTTAATAGTTGGAAATTAAACAATAGAAACTTTGGTGCACCACTAACCATAGTAAATGCTCACAAAAGTGGAATTTTTTATTCCACTATATCAACCTTAAAAAATGCTCTTTAACGAGTATATATATGCCTATAATTACGATTTAATTGATGCCTTGAACTATGAGAAAACAATATTGGCAAAATAAAAATTAGAGGGAATATTCTTTGCATTATTTCGATCTTTAAAAAAAATAATATGCTTCTCCTTTTTTACTTGCATTAAAAAAAAGAGAATAACAATAATATATTGGATTTGAATAGTCTTCCCACTCTTAATGTGGGATATTAAAAAGGTTTAAATAAACCTTGGTCAATGATGTGTTAGCTTTTGATGTTATAAACATAAAGATAATGCAACCACAAGTAATGGAATAAGCATTGCAATGCTATATATATAATAATAACAATATAATAAGCATGTAAATAGCTTGAGAAACTTTTGAAATAACTCATGAAATAGCCATTAATGAAAGCTCACAAATTTTTGAACTTGTTACAATATGTGGAGATCTCAATGCTCCATACTTATACAAGTTCTACATTATATCTACTCTAGTATATCAACTCACTAACTAATCTACTACTCTTTCTTGATTGTATCTTCACTTGTTCTATCTATCAAAGGCCTATATATAATGATATGACTCTTGGCCTTCCATATTCCTATGACTCTTCATATTCCTATTCTATAGACTCATGTACATGTAGACACCTGCACATTTACATCATTGCACATTCTAATAATACTTGTGCATTTATTACATTACATAAATTAAATACTCAAACCTTAATCTAAGACACTCTTCTAATCTAATGATGTACCCAAGATGGTACATTGGCATGTACCAAATAATGTAATATATTTCAACATGATGTATTGGGAAAATTTGTGAACTTGAAGAAATGGATATGTTCTACTTTAACACATCATGATTCATACATGGGATGTTTGAGTTTGAATTCAATGTGGCCAATTCACTCAGACCTCTTAGATAATGTACAACGATAAAAAAAAAATATGAATTTGTTGATGATAATATTTCTAGCATCGAGCAATGCTTCCTTTCATTTTCTATTCTATGTTTCTAGTGTTTGGTTTCCTAAAAAACTTTGAGGTTTTCCCTTGTGGGTATTTTCACTTGTCTAATTTATCAAGTTACCTCTAGAAGTGTAACAAATTGATCTCAGATCCACTTATCAATTAGACGATCTGCACAACATGATTTTTGATGAACTCATCATGATGGAAATGGTGCACTCCATTAGAAATTTATTTTGGTTTGGAGGTGATTGTACTAATGTATTTTGAACAATTGGTCAATTATTGTCTCCTATTGATAATTTTGAAGTCTTCGAGCAGCTCAACAATGCAACAAATATTTTTTCTTCTTTAGGCTCAAGCTTCGATCATAGAAAATGATGATTAAAATTAATTTTAAATCTTCTGATTGTTTAATTTTATCACATGAACTTTTCATGTAGATAACTTGATGTTGATTGTATTCAATTGTACTTTCTTGTTGAAATGGCTTAATTTTTATAAGGTGCCAACATTAGATTCTAGTCCTCTATTGATGACATCAGATCGTGTCCATAAAAAACGTTATAAATACCTACAATTCGACAATGCATTGGTATTGTTCATCATTCAAGTTTGATAAATATTTTGTAAACTTTATTTCAATTTGGATGTCTTTTAACAACGCAGTAATTTGCTGCGCAGGTTTGTCTTGGAAATATTGCTTAAATAATCAAGACATCTCTAATTATATCTTCTCTGGATGATTGCTTTGTACTATACAAAGCTTTTAGATATGCTATATTTGTAAGTCACTGAGAACATGTGAAATGCCTTGTCATTGGAACATGTTTTTGGTTCACAAGGAGACTATTCTTGTACCCATATGTGCCTTTATACCTTGATGTTGGAACTTATTTTTGGTTGACAAGAAGACCATTTCTTGTATTCATGTGTGTCTTTATGTGCCTTATGGGTGATTAGTCCCAAATAATTTTAGAACAATGCAAGGGACATGTTACCTTGTGGGCACATCCTTGCTTTCTTGAAGATTTTGCTAATTTGTAATCTTTTTTCCTTTCTTCTGCTTGGCAATATTCAGTCTTGATGCATTGATTGCCTTTAATTTTGTCCTTGCAAATTTGTAAAACTTGTCTTGATTCTTTTGCTATGATCTTTGGAAATATTCCATGGGAATGCTTCACGGAGATAACGGTTACATATTTCTTTTGAGGTCAACCTTACTTGATCTTTAATGAGATTATTTTCCCTAGAACCAATTTTTCAATAGTTTTTTTTAGTCTCTCTATATTGTAAAAGGATGATAAGAAGGAAAATTGGCTATTCCTTCTACTTTCTCTGATACCACATGTTAAAAATTAATGCTTTGATAAAAAATTTTAATGGGTTATATGGGATTGAAATGGGTCCCACTCGTATTACGTCATCACCACATAGTGGTATTATAACAAAACTTGGATATTATCCATGTATCATTTGGCAAGATTCGAACATGGGTCTCCCCCTTATAATATTGAGGAATCTAACTGTTTGAGCTAATGCCACTCGATTAATGCTTCAATAATTTATATTATGAAATGGTAGATATTTAAATACATTGGATGCCCATTTTTGGTATAACAAACTTTTAACTTATCCTACAACTACCCTTGTCCTACAGTGCATGCATAGTCCTTGTGATGTGTGGGTATACCCCTCTCATTGTCACATGGACAATGATATAATAATTCCTAACAATTAGTTCATAAAATTAGATATGAAAACAAAAATAATACTTTGGTATTGATTTTTCATTACTTCTCATTTTTTTCTTTATAGTCAACAAAAGATTCACATAATTATTTCTTGGGTTACTCAAACAAAAGTATATCTTGAATTATTCAAAGAAGAACTTTATTTGGAATTTTTCATACTATTGTATTTTATGAATTTAGTAAAATTTTAAATGCAATTAACTTAATTGCAAGAAATTGTCATTAGGCATTGGTAAAATTTACTTGCCACTTGACATTGGGCTTAGAGTCTAAAGAAACTGCCATTGGGTATTGGTAAAATGTACTTTCCACTTGACTTGGTAAATTTTTCTGGATTTTGCATCAACAGCTGAAATTTTGGTTGTGATTTTACACATTCCCCCTCAATGAAATTTTTGTAATGCTTTAGAAACTCTTATTCACTTGTTTTGGTTTTGTGGCATGGCTAAACAATTTTGGGATATCTTCTACTCTTTTCTTTTTCCCTTTTTTGATAGATCTTGGAAGCTTTCTCTGCTTGGTTTTTCTCAATTGGATCAATGCCTCAAACTCTGGGATGTTTGTAGACTCATCCTTCTCAAGCACATTTGGAAGTATAGATGCAAAAATGTGTTTATTGGATCTGCTTCTCCATGGGATATAGTTTTGAAAGATTTGACCTTTGATATTTTGCTACATGTGGGACGCATTCATTCCCAAGTCTATGGACCTTCCAACACGCCTCGAAATGTTATTGACAGACTTCATCAACTTTCTCATATGATTCAAGATATTCAGAAAGTCCAATAGGAAACTAAGAAGAAGACAGTTAACAATGATAAGCAGGTTCAGGGTTTGATTATTTCTTTTTCTTCTCTTAAGATTGCAGAAGATAGCACGAAAGACATGCCTAGAATTTTTCATATAACAGACTCTCCCACATATGAATGCTGATTTCTGGTATATTGCAGCAAGATATAGCTATAGGCTTTTTGTTGATATTAGCTTCTCTTCTTATGTATATTTAGTTATGGATGCTTTACTCCTGATCCACCTCATTTTGTTTTTTAACTGATGGACAATGCTAACACCAAAATATTATAATGTTCCAGTTAGTAATATAATATAATCTAACTTTTAAATTAAAAAAAAAAAACACTTTTTAGTAAAATTTCAAGACTAGAATCTAAAGTAAAATTGCAAGACTATTTCATTTCGTATGTACATATTTTCATAATTTGAATTGCTAAAGTAAAATTTTGTAATATAAAATTATCCATCAAATCATGGAATTCAAAACCATCACATGAAACCATGGTTTAAAACCACTTTTTAGTTCATCTATTTTTTTAGATTATAAATAGTCTTAATATATAAGACAATTAAGATTTGCACATGTAATCCCAACACAAGTAAGAAGTAATATCTTCCATTAATAATATTTTTTAATTTTTTAATAATTGATATCTAGATTTGGGTGCTTCCCACAACATCAAAGGCAAAAGGAGACCTTTTGTGGACTATAAGATTTAGTAATTAAATGTATCCTGCGTGTTGGAATAGCGTAGCGTGTGGAACTTGTTACCATGGGAGGCAAAAGGAGAGTAATTAAATGTATCCCGCGTTGGAATATCGTGTAGCGTGTGGAACATGTTACCATGGGAGCTAACTTGTCAACTGTGTTGAATTCTAAAAGTCAACACAATTTTTCTATTAACACAAAATAAATGTATCCCACGTTGGAACAACATGGAACGTGTTACCAAGGGAGGCAACTTGTCAACTGTGTGTTGTGTTAGATTTTAAAAATCAACCCATTGAGTTCGATTTCTACGGTTGACTTTATATTAATCAAGTAATATAAAAATTATATTTGTGTTAGATTTTAAAAGTCAACCCATTGAGTTCGATTTCTACGGTTGACTTTATATTTATCAAGTAATATAAAAATTATATAAATTTAAAAAATAAAAAATAAATAATTATTTTAAATAAAATTTTACTCTAAATTCTTCTTTCTTTGTTTTCTTATAAATCATTATTACCATTATTGTTTTTTAATAGGATAAAAAACGGTTTTGGAGTATTTTCCAAAAAAAAAAAATCTACATTTTATTTTGAAGTATATAAATTATAGGATTTTGTGTTTAATTGAACATTAATAAAGCTTTTCTTAATATTATTTATAATATTTTTATCTTAAAATAATATTTTAAAAATAATTATTATTTTAAAAAATTTATGTTTTAATAATTTGTATTATAAAATAGTAAATATTTAAATATATTGGATGTTTTTTTTATAATAATTTTTAATTTATTGTGTAACTACTCTCAGTTTATAGTTTATAGTGCATGCATAGTTTTTGTGATGGATGGTTATACCACTCTCATTATCACATGAGCTATGATGTAATAATTTCTAACATACCTACCTTACTACATCATAGTCTTAGCTCTGGCTTTGTCTTTAGCTCTTAGTATTGGCTCTGGCTGTTAGCTCTTACTTTAGCTCTTGGCTTCTAACTTTGGCTCTTTGGCTTTTGATTTGATGAAATGTTCTAGAGTGATGTTGAAATTCGAGAGAAATTCTCCTCCTCAACATAGACTTTGTACTATAATACTTGCAAGTGTTGGGTTACACTTATCATGCACTCCAAAAAACACACTTATTACAAATACTTATTTAATATCTAATACTTATTAATTCAAAGCATGAAATATGTGCCTCCTCCAATGTTTTCATGTGGAGAATTTTTGTCATGAGCTACCATACATCCTAGGTCAACTATTGAATTGACTCATCACCAATATTTATTTTGCATTGCCTCTATACTGACCTGCCTCCATTTCATGTTTTTATCATCACTTGATGTAATGAGATTAATCACTTTTTGCTTCTTCTTTATCCTATCATTGTTCATTTGAAGAAAATATCGTTTGTGGAAAGTGATGTATTCACACTTTCCTTGGTGTGCTATCAAAAGTTGAATCTTAAATGTTTGATGCACTAATTCCTCATTCTCTTTGTTGGCTTTTACTTTAAGTTCTTCTACGGATGGAAAAGAATCACATTCATAATGTAAATATTTAATCTTAGGTGCTTGAATATGAAGAACACAAGCTTATACTGAGAGGGGAGTGAATAGTAAAAGATCACTTTTTACTTTTATTTCCCAATCAATATTATGCAATGCATAGATAACAATATCAACAACAATAATCAAAGCAATGCACAAATCACCACACACAATAGAGACACCAATTTTACGTGGTTCAACCAATGTGGGCTACTCCACGGAGAGAATATTTCACTAAAATTTTCTCGATCAATATCTTGGGAATCATTTCCCTATTATAATGTTTATGGACCTCTTGTCTAAAGGAGACACCAATCCCCTAATCAATTTTGTGGATCTCTATCCATAGGAGAATTCCTTTCTCCTTAGCTATGATTGGTGATCTTCTAGAAGAACTATTGCCCTCACTACTTTAGCTAATGGATCTCTATCCACTAAATACGCCTATCCTCACTACCATGGCTAACGGATCTCTATCCACTAGAGACTGTTGTCCTCTATAATCTATCACCTTCAAATATCTATCTCAAATATGCACTAAACACAGTCCTTTAGTATAACATAAATATGATCTATCTCTATCTCTGATCTAACATAAATCTATCCTCAAATCTGCACTAAACTCTATCCTAAAATGTAAACTAAACATAGTCCTTCAGTCTAGCACAAGTTTATCCTCAATATTTGTCATCTGATCTGCACTAAACACAGTCCTTCGATCTAACATAAATTTATCCTCAATATTTGTCCTTTGATCTGTACTAAACATAGTTCTTCGGTCTAGCACAAATCTGTCCTCAATCTCTATCCTCAATCCTTAACACAAAGCTTGACTCAATCTCCAATCAACTCTGCTAGATCTGCCTCAAACCTTAACTCAAGGTTTGAATAAATTAATCAATAAACTCTACTCACAAGTTTTCTCAAAAACTTGTCTCAAATCTACCTTGTAAGCTTCCACAAAAGCCCACACTAATCTATCCACAAGTTCTCTCTAGAACTTGTCTAAATCTACTCAACAAGTCCTCACTAGAACTTGTTCAATTTCAATTCTGCTCAACAAGTCCTTACTAGAACTTGTCCAACTCTACTCTCAATATCTTTCCTCAAATATGTATTGTAAGCTTCCACAAAAGCTCACACAAATATGTCCACAAGTCTTCTCTAAGACTTACCTCAAATATGCTCAATAAGTCCACACTAGAACTTGTCCAATCTCATAGAAATATAAAGATAATTGTTAGATACTCAATATGCTTCATGTTCATCACAATTCTAAATTACTTTCAATCAATATTTTAGAAACATATAGAGAATTTTTAGAGACTCAATATGCTTGACATTCACCACAATGCTCAATCACTTTCAATCACTCCTTTTACTATAGAAACATATTCACCACAATGCTCAATCACTTTCAATCACTCATTTTACCACATAAACATATAAATAATTGTTAGAGAATC
Source organism: Wollemia nobilis (assembly GCA_028583015.1). NCBI lineage: Eukaryota > Viridiplantae > Streptophyta > Pinopsida > Araucariales > Araucariaceae > Wollemia > Wollemia nobilis. The sequence goes on from JAQPPZ010016348.1 coordinate 9,108,408, forward strand.
AATATGCTTCACACTCACTAACTCTCAATCACTTTCTAAACTCAATTTATAATATAGAACAATTTGTTTCATAGAACTTGAACAATCACTTTAACTCATTCACTTGACTAGGTTCAACCAACTCTACTCAACCAATCACTCAATAAAATAATCCGTGTTCAAGTTCTTCACTCAACCATCCACTTCAACAACAATGCTTATAAAATAAGGTTATATCAACAACTCTTTATTCTAGAAAATCATGAAGCATTAATTCAATACACACTCAACAATGTTCACCTAACAATTATTTTTACTCCAATTTTTCATACACAACATTCAACAATCACTCACTAGGAAGAATATGCCCATACCTTTTATTTGATGTAGAAGTGACCTTAGCAAACCTGTGTTAATCACAATTCCCTTATTTGCAATTTCAATGGTTAGATGACAAGATCTCACTCTTAACACTTTCTCAAATATTTCTTAGACAAAAATAAATAAAGCTCAAATACACCTTATTGCTCTTACTTGTAATTAACATTCACCAAATCATTGCACAAAAATAATTACTTGGATACACCTTATAATCTTCAGCTTAAAATAATATCCAACACCACAAAAACCTCAATCAATCTTTAAAACACTTTTATTTCCTTTTCAAACACTAAAAAAAATAATACCAAAAATTTATTTTGCATCAACCTTATAACTCCCTAAAAACCTCACATGCCAAATAAAATATGCAAAAATTAATTTTTAATACCTCAAAAACTTCTCTAAAAAATTTGGTGCTCAAACTTAATGCATACCATGTTATACCCAAAGGGTTTCAGCATGATTCGATTCGTTGTCTCTCCAAGCGCCAAGCGCGTTAACACTTTGGAGCCCACCACGTGGGCTAGAGGTGCCCACATGAAGGAAGGTGAACTTCCTTCCCTTTAAACCTTGCTCCATCACATTTTTCCAACAAAAACCAAAATAATCCTTCACGGGGATTCGAACCTGCACCTATCGTTGCCCTCACGTCTTGCCACTACTGCAGTTGCCAACTGCGCTACCAGCAATTGGTGACCAAGGTTCCCTCCTTTGTGGATGAAATGATTTCTCCTCCTGTAAGCACCTTTAAAAATTAAAAAAAAATCGTTGCACACCATGATTCGCATGAAATTCGCATAGCATAGGATTTAATTCAAAAACATTGGGGATTTTGGTAAGGTGGGTAATCCCCCTTTTATACACATGATAAATTTTCTTCCCACAACAGCGCTAGAATTTTGAATTCGAAATTAAAATTAGGTTTAATAACCCTCCTTAGGGTTAGTTAAAAATTAATATAAATTAATTTATAACTAAAATCAAAATTAATTAATAAATAATCTAAATAACTTAAGTTAAATAAATTATATTATAAATTTATTTATAATAAAAATTATATTAATTAATTTATAACTAATTTAAAACTTCCTTTTATAATATTATAATATTATTCACTTGGGCTCCTTCTTTTGCACTTTGGACCACATCTAACTTCTTGAACCCGGGTCTTGATTAACTAAAACTAGAGAACCTAAAACTGATGTTGCCCACTAAAACTGCCACTGATTGGTGCTTAAAGCTTGACATCAATGACCACTCACTCTTGACAACAATGTGTTGGCATTTTTGCCACATTGAAATTTTGTTGTAAATTTTCCAGTAAAACTTACAAATGCTTTTTGAGTGTTTTCACACATTGAACATTTTTTATGGGTGTAATTTTGGGTGCAATTAAAGTAAAATGCTTTTCCCTTCTCCAAAATGCTTTTTGTCCAAAATGGCCTTTTCACTTTTTGAAATGGCCTTTTCGCTCTCCAAATCCTTCTTTTCGAAATGCCTTTTCTCTCACTTTCTAATGCTTTTTGTCCGAAATGGCCTTTTCGCTCTCCGAAATGGCCTTTTCGCTCTCCAAAATGCCTTTTGCTTTCCGAAATACCTTTTGCTTTCGCAATTTTGTTCTCATTAATTTTCAAAGAAATCAAGTTTCCAAGATTGGCCCCACTTATGGCAGTAGAATATTTTCCCAGAAAAAGTCGAAAGAAAAGGACAAATATTGGGGTACAATTTCATTTCACATAGGATGAAAGTATTAAGTGCACATTCCAAGAAAAAGCTCGTTTCAGGCTAATTGAAGATGAAGGCCCTTTTTTGGGTGAAATTTCATGTTTTCAATGAAAATATTCTTTGAAAAAGGATTAAGATTGATGAAGTTAATTCCTGTGGCAATATTATCACCAAAACTGCCAGGTGCTTTGGACTCCAGTGCAATATTGTTCATTTTCGAGGCATCGACCACTTCGTGGGTATGCATTTCCAAGGCGCCACCATAGAGAATGAAATCAGATCGTTGATTCCTGTTGAAGCCTGATATGCCATGTGATAAAATCAGTAGATATTTTCTTTGGCATTTGTTCATTGGTTCATTATTGTTGTCGAGGAGAGAATTGCTACTATTGGTGTCTGAGTGGCCGACACCTTGCCTCCACATGTATTTAATGAAAGAGGCGAAAACCTCTATAAATACTAATCAAATTTCCATTGTAAAAGGAGGTTGGACATTTTGCAAGAAAACTTCTTAAGTTCTCTGCATCAATAGAAGAGACTTGGCTTCTGAAATTTGCAAGCATTATTATGTGTGTGATTTCCTTCTATTTTTAAGCATTTCTTTTTATGCTCATGTTCCTGCTGTTAAGTTTCAAATTCTATTTCTAGATTTAAAACATTGTTGGTGAGTGAGTAAGTTTTGAAATGTGATCTGAGGGTTGTCCCTACAAAGGTGTGAGTAAAATTTTGTTGCTTTCCTTCTATTATATGTTGTTATAAAACTTGGTGGAATTTTTGCTGTTAGTCTACCCCAATCCTACATCTTCGACCTATGGCCATATTTCCCTTTCTTTTCATTATTTTTAGTTTCTTTCCCGCAACTCTAGTCTTTAATAGTGTAGGATTTAGTAAGGGAACCAACCCTCTCTGGAGATTGGTCCGAAGGAATTTTCTCTTTCCCTCGACCTTTCAATGTTGGCCGAGTCTAGGGTGCACAAGTGATAATATCTTGTACTTAGGCAGATTTGTGACCAACAGTTTTTGGCACACCTGGTGGGACTCAAAAGAGTCCATTCCCAGTAGAATTTAGGTTTGATGTTCACATTTTTTTGCTGAATGATTAGAGCATCTGGCGACTCGATCATATCCAAAAATCTTTGAACATGGGGATGGTGAAAGTTGTACTCCATGATCACAAGATCGAAGGCTAAAAAATCTGAAAACCCCATTGAGTTTTTTGAACTCGATATCCAAAAATTAGGTGAAAACCCTAGGTTGGTCACCCCATCACTTACATCATTTGCAACATCCTCACAAATAGCTGGTGTGTTTTCTATTTCTTCAAGTCCAGTTAGTACTGCCACCAGTGTTCCTCCACCCCCACCTCATATTCCAGTTCACATGGCACAACCGCATCAACAACAACAGCCACCAAGGTAGTTCCCAACATGGAACAACTCAGGAGCCTTGAATTTACAAGCACAAAATCTGGTCCCTCAAGCTGCATTAAAAGCTTTGCCTACCTATGATGGTACTAGAAAAACTGCATATGAGCATATCCAAGATGTAGCTGCTTTGGCGATGATTCATGACATTGTAGATGAGGATGTGATGATTAAGTTATTAGTCTTATCACTGAGAGGAAAATTGCTCTATTGGTACCGATCGTTGGAGCCTAGCATCATTACTTCATGGGATCAGTTGGCCGAGTTGTTGATCAAGAATTTTCATGAGCAAGCTGATCCATATTCTTTGTTGCACCAATTTACCACCATTCAGAGGCATCCTCAAGAGGAGATTGTAGATTTCAATGTCCGATTTGCGCGAAGTTGGCAAAGAGTTCCAGATGGTTTGAGGCCTACGCATGAACAAGCGGTATTTTATTACCTTCGAGCGCTCAACACCGATATTGGTATGGCAGTGCGCCAGGCCAATGTGAACACATTTCCAGATTTGTATACACAAGCTCAAAAGGCCGAAGCTGATTTAATTGTTGTAGGTAGGCTTCCTCCGAAGGTAACCATACCCATTATTCTCGATCTCCCACAATACCTTCATTCCAACACATTCTCATAGCCAATGCCGGCAATGTATCCGATCCCCTCATGGAATTTGGCACCTCCTCCGATCGCTCCTATCCCGGTACCACAATAGTCAGCTCCTAGTTTCCCATAATTACCTACCCCATTAGCTCCTCAATGGCCTCCATCTATCCCTTTTCTTGCATTACCTGCACCACCAGCACCTCTACCTTTACTGACACCTCCTACCCCCTCAAATATTGATCCTTACATGACACTTTTGCAAGAAGTAAAATCTGCTAATTCAGCTATAAGAGCAATGGGCAATAAAATCATAGTTATTGAAAGAAATCAAGCCGAGAGAGATTTCCAACCCAAGAGATTTCAACCTCCACCAATCACCAGGGAACAAGTAGCTTCAACAAGCAAGGTGCCTGAGAGGCACCCAACTGTATCAATGAATGAGGAAGTTGTCCCCATAGATATAACATACTGGTGCTCTACATGTAATGATCCACATGGTGAGGAGACTTGTATGGTTCATTTGAACTACGTGCAAACACTAGCTGCAAGCTCTTCTAGAGGTCAGGTTAACATGATTACTGAAATGGATCACAATTTCATGGTTCCATCCGAAGAACAAGTTTTAGTTCTCACAAGAGTTGGGAAGAAGCCAGTCACAGTAGACCTAGCTGAGATGGAACCATTAAGGGTACCCACTGACCCAAAGATGCAAAATGAGAAGAAACAAGTACAAGTGAAAGTTCCTACTTCAACACCAAATCCAGATTCACCTATTCTATTAAAATATCTTTTACCATCACAAGCGAAGGAAATATTGCAAGAAAAAGCCTCGAATTCATAGGCAAAAGCTGAAACAGAGGAACAAGCCAGAGAAAAGCTCAAGTACCCATATTTGACTAAAATATAGAGGGTAGAAGCCACACAACAATATCAGAGCAAATATGAGGCCACTAACAAGAAGGAGTCTGGTTCATCCACATACAATATTGTTGAGGAGTTGAAGAAGATTCCTACTAAGGTTAGTCTTTATGATGCATTACAATTACCTAGGCAAGTCGATCTATTACAAGAATCATTGAAGTATATGAAAGATAATAGGAAGAGTCCTACCCAAAAAATTTTTCTCAAGCATTAACTACTTCAGCCACTGGAAATAATAGACCACCCCATTTCTATTTGTCACTCAGGATGGAGGGTTGGATAGTGCACAACTATATGATTGATTCTAGTGCTACAACAACTGTCATGCCAAAGGTAGTTTGTGAAGTCATGGGTATGGAGTATACAAGGAGTAGCCCTAGAGTCTTGCAGTTGGATGGGACACCTATGAAAATAGTAGGTGTGATCAAGGATATTCCCATTGTCCTTCATAGTATGCCACAAATCATGGTCATCCAAGAAGTGGTAGTAGTTGACCTGGAACCATACTTTAGCATGTGCCTCTCAAGGGAGTTCACAACTAAGTTGGGAGGATATATTTCCTTAGACTACTCAAATTTGGAGATACCATTCAAGGGAAAGAGGATTCATATTCATAATGAGAAGCCCTCACCTTTTCACATTGAGAAGTTGGAGGAAGAAGAAAGTTCCCCAAGAGCGGTTAACATGATGACCGAGGAGTTAGGAGAAATTGATTTAATGGAAGAAGCACTGGGTGAGCTTCAACTCGAGGATGAGTTTTCACTCATGGACTTCAATGCGATGGTTGGAACAGACATTGGCTGCTATACTATCATGAAGCCAGAGTAGATTGAAGAGAAGGTTCCTATTTCCCTCGATCCTGTTGTAGATCAATTATGGAGAATGTATTTTGATGGCACCAGATGCAAGAATGGTGTAGGAGCCGACGTTGTGTTGATCTCTCCCGAAGGGTTGCAAAAGACTTATTCTTATAGGCTAACTTGGGGTTGCACAAATAATGCAGTGGAATATGAGGCCTTATGCCTTGGATTGAAGAAAGCTGAGAAGTTGGGTATTAAACAATTGCAGATTTTTGGTGACTCTGAACTCATTATTAATCAGATCACTAATAAGTGTGTGTCAAAGCAACACTACTTGAAGGCCTACCGCAACAGAGTTTGGGACTTGTTTGAATATTTCACTACTTTAAATGTTTAGGCGATTTTGAGAGAGCTAAATAAACATGCAGATATTCTAGCCTCTCTTGGTGCTAACTACTCTCCTGTTGAGCAAGTAGTTAGAAAGCCTAAGACAGTTAGGGTAATTTACAGACCCTCAGTTCCTGAAAAAAATCTCTATTGGCAAGTATTTGACAATGATGAGCAGATAGTTAACTTCTTGCTTAAAGAAACTGCAAGCATTGATGATAGAGTCCTTGCTGAAGAAGAGAGAGAAGGAATGATTCAGCTAAAAAATAATCACATCCCTAGGGGACTGATTACACTTGAAAGTCTGTTCGACCAGAGTGATCGTGTTGAGAAGCACAAGATTAAAATTGATGTGAAGGATTATAAAGAGTTGCATTTGGAGCCTGAGAAAATTATCAAGGTTGGAATAGATGGCACCCCAGAAGAACTGGAAGATATCAAGAAATTGTGTTTTGAGTATCCATATATTGTTGCTTGGAGCTACCATGATTTGAGGGGTTACGATAAGAATGTGATCCAACATACTATAGAACTACAGGAAGGGGTAAAACCTTTTTGTCAGAAAAAGTGGCTTGTCAATCCCAAGATTGAAGTCCTCATGAAAGCGGAGTTGTTGAAGATGTTGGAGGCCAAGATAATCTATCCAATCAAGCACTCAACATGGGTGGCTAACCTGGTCCCAGTATAGAAAAAGAATGGAGACATTCGGTTGTGTGTTGACTTTCACAATCTAAACCAGGCATCTTTAAAGGACCATTACCCTTTGCCTCAGATCGATCAAATCCTTCATGTAGTAGCTGGTGCCTAGAGATTCTCATTGCTTGATGGTTTCTCTGGGTATAATCAGATTTGGGTGAAATACGAGGATCAATATAAAACAACATTCACCACCAAGTGGGGTACTTTCACCTACCAGCGGATGCCATTTGGACTTTCAAATGTCGGTGCCACTTTTCAGAGGGCTATGGACATTGCTTTCGGTGAGTTATTGAATAAGATTATTGTGATCTATCTTGATGATATGACTATGTTTTCGCATCACAGAGAAGACCACATTGCTCATTTGAGGTAGGTGTTCGAGAAGTATCGTGAGTTTGGGATCTCGATTAATCCGAAGAAGTCAATATTTGTTATTAAATAAGGGAAGCTATTGGGCCATGTGATCTCACAAGAAGGATTGGCAATCGATCCTACAAGAGCTGAAGCCCTCCTGAGGCTACCATTGTTGACCAATAAAAAATATTTGCAATATTTCTTTGGCCAAATCAATTTCATTCATAAGTTTATCGTTGATTTCGCTCAAGTGGTGAAACCCATGACTGAGCTTTTGAAGAAAGGTGTTGAGTTTAAATGGACTGAAACAAGAAGACAGGCTTTCAAGGAAATCAAGGAGAGGATTACTCAGGCTCCAGTATTGATTAATCCTGATTATTCTAAAGATTTCATCCTCTATGCGGTAGGCGAACAGGAGAGTTATGCTGCAGTTTTGACACAATCGCAAGAGGATGGAGGTGAGAAGCCAATTACTTTTTTGAGTCAAGTTATTTCTCCTCATCAAGAGAAATATAATTTTATTGAAAAACAAGTATATGCAATAATGAAAGCATTGAAGAAATTCCGACACTTCATTTCTTAGAGCAAAATGGTTGTGCATGTCATACACCCTGATGTAAGAAATTTTATTCTCCAAGGAGAATTAGGGGACAAGAGAGTAGGTTGGGTCTCAAAAATTCAAGAATATGATGTGGAGATCCGACCAACCAAGCTAGTTCGTGGAAGAGCTCTATGTTCAGAGCTAGCCAAAAGTGCAGCTTTCGAGTCATTAGATATGTTGTATGAGGATAGTCTGGGCAAGAACATTTGCGCAAACCATACCACCAACAATCTTGATTGGACCGAAGAGCTAATCGATTATTTTACCTCAGGCATATGTTTATCTCACCTTGGTGCTTCGCAACGTCGAAGATTCAGGTTGCAAGCTCTCAGATATACTTTGTTGCCTGAGGGGTTATTTTACAAAAACATTGATGGAATTCTTCTCAGGTGTGTGAGGGACTCCGAAAAAGAAAATATTTTAGAAGAATTTCATTTTGGACTATCGGGTGGTCATTATGCAGGAAGGCCCATGGCCTTAAAAATCATCCGAGCAGGCTATTTTTGGCCTACCTTGTTTGTTGATGCTCACAAAGTAAGTACTCATTGTGACAGTTGTCAGCGATATGTTGGTCGAATCAGAAAGGGGGCATTACCCCTTCGCTCGATTCAAGTAGAAGCACCATTCCAGCAATGGGGCCTAGACTTTATCGGGGTCATTGAACCTAACTCGTCTGCCGACCACAAGTATATCTTGACTGCGATTGATTACTTCACCAGATGGACTGAAGCTATCCCAACCAAGAAAGCGGATCAAGTCACGGTCATCACTTTCCTCGAGGGGTTGATCACTCACTTTGGTGTCCTGGATGCAATCATAATAGATAATGGAACTCCTTTCATAGGTGCCAAAATTAGTGAATTTGCGGGTACGTATGGAATTTATTTGAAAACTTCATCTAATTACTATCCGTAGGGGAACGGCCTAGCTGAATCTACAAACAAGAACCTACTCAAAATTTTGAAGAGGACCCTTGGCGACAATAAGCGGAGCTGGCACTTGCTTTTGAACCAAGCATTATGGGCCGATCGCATCTCGGTAAAAAAATCTATCAAGACGTCCCCTTATTCCTTGGTATACGGTAAAGAAGCGGTTTTGCCTATCCATATTGAATTACCGGCCCTCCAAACTTGGCATTTGATTAAAGATGAGGATGATGAGTCTGATCCCATGAGCATGAGGTTGGCTCAACTTTTACAATTGGAGGAAGAAAGGGAGAAGTCGTACCAAGCCTTCATAGAGCATGTTGAGATGACAAAGAAATGGTTCGGTAAAAAGGTTTCTAAAAGGACCTTTAAGGTTGGCGACCTTGTATTGAAGTGGAATGAAAAGAAGTCAAAGCCTGGCAAACATCACAAGTTCGAGGTAATATGGGAAGGTCCATTTCAGATCATAGGTGCCAATCAAGTTAATTCTTTTTATTTGCAAGATATGGACGGTAATGCACTATCAATTCCAGTTAATGGTCTTCATTTGAAGGCCTATTATCAGTAAAAATAGAGATTATGGATGTAAATATGTACATATTTTCATTTTACGTTGTTGCTTTCACGGTTCTGAAAAAAAAAAGTGGTCAAAGCCCGGGACTTCCCAGGAGGTCACCCATCCGAGTGCTACTCTAGGAGGGTTATGCTTAACTAGGTAGTTCTTAGAAAAATTAAAACCAGAATGTCAAATTGGATGATGTGTTTTGAGGATCCAAAATTCTGGAGGTGTAAAAAAAAAAAAAACAAAGGCTCCACTTTTTTGGCCCTTTTCAAACCATGCCATGGCCTTACCTTGGAACCCCTTGTTTTTGGGTTTTCACTGTTGTTTTTTTTTTCGTTCCCTTCTCTTGCCATAAAAAAAAATCCCATTCCTTTCCCCCCATAAATTCAAAATTTGAATTTTGAAATTCAAATTTTCCCTCCAACCCTTTCCCGCCTAAACCAAAAAAAAAAAACAAAAAACAATGTTGCTCCCGAAAAGCCTATTTCGGATTCCGAAATACCTTTTTCAAATCCTGAAATACATTTTTCGTATCCTAATTTAGCTGTTTCGGGTCCCAAAACAAAAAAAATAAAAATAAAAAAATCTTGCTTCCAAAAACCTATTTATTACCTTTTTTTCAAATCCTATTTCGGAACCCGGATTACCTGTTTCGGGTCCCAAAAAAAAAAAAAAAAACAAACGTTTTTTTCCCTTCACAAATCAAACCCTCTTTCCTCCCGAAACACCTATTTCGGACCCCAAAATTCCTATTTTGCATCCCAAAAATACCCATTTCGGCCATAATAAAATCTTCCCTATTTTTCCTCCTTGCTTTTTAAAAATTTTACATAAAAAAAAAAATTGCCTCCCTTTCCTCCGCAAATAAATTTCCCTCCTCGAAAAGCCCTTCCCTTCCACTTTTCTTTCCTCTCCCCTTCTTCCCCTAAAAAAAAAAAAAAACCATCTTTTCTTCTTTTCCCACGAACCTCCATTTCCATACTGCACTACCCGTAATATCCGCATATTTCCATTTTTCGCTCCACGTCATACACTCCGCCCACTCATCACACTTTCCAAAGCAAAAAAAAAAACAACCACTTCTACACATTCAAATGCATGCGGTGCCCATAAAATTAGCAAGATTTCCAACGGATATGCATGAAAAATTATTAAAGGAGGCCAACTCTTCGGTTCTCAATCAAAGCATTTGCAGAGTTCCTATGTAGAAGTCTTGCCAGTTTCTTTTGCTCAGGGTTTGTCGTTCTTCACTGCATATTCAAAGAAAGCTGAGGATGGGGAAAAAAGCCATGAAATCCAAAAAGGTGAAGGTGCAGAAAAAGCCTAAAATTGAAAAGAAGCAGCGAAAATCTCGAGAAGAGGAGGATGAAGATGTAGAATTAAAGCCCTATGATGATCGCTTGATGCATATTAATGATTGCAATATCACCAACAAAGGAGTGGAAAAGTTGTGTTTTGATGTCGAATTTGCTGCACAAAACATGTCTGTTGAACATCCCCGTACTATAGCATTTCATTCCCATATTTTTTGGTTCCTGTGTACACCCGTGCACCCATGTCCCGAGCTGATTTGGGCCATCGTGCAATGTTATAATATGGGTACAAGAACTATCCAAAATGCCCACGGAGAAGAATTGTTCAGTATTTCGGCTAGTTCCATACGGGATGCATTTGCTTGTGGAGCGCAACCTCCATCTTATGCCACACATAAAAAGCTCAATTTTAAAGAAGAGGAAGAGAGGTATCAATCCACTATTCACATGCGGTAGTTCATGGAGAGCCAATTATTGAAGACACCATGATTTGGGGAGTTGCCAAAACTGCCAGCACCATTAAAGAATTTCAAGAGCCCAGATTTGTATTCAATGATAGCGTGGCTGATGGGACTATCTTCAGATTCCATAGTGCACAAGTGGCAAGCATCATTGGTGCAACGCATTTCACAAGTAGGGTTTTATGCTCCAAACCCGATTTTCTTTGATTGGGCAGATTTCTTGGAATGGAGGATACACTCACAATTGCAAAAGGTACAAAGTGGAGAAGATATTACTTTCAGGCATTGTTCCCTTTTGGCATGGTATTTTTTCTATCATATGCACTCTCACTTTGCCTTCATAGCAATAAATAAGATAGATGAAGTAGGAAAAGCGTTGCCGGTATACTCATGGACTCAAAGTTTGTCAAAGAAGGAGTCCTATTATAATTTCAACAGGATATTTTTAGGACCCACCTTGGAGTTAATTTATGGAGTATGTAACAGAATGCCTCGAGAAATGCAAGCAGAAGTGGTTGATCAGAAAAGAGGTGATGTCTTTTTACTGACACAAGGCGTGGTGGTTAGAATGTTTGGTTTTACTGGTAAACCTTTTCTGCTGCCATATTTTACAACTGAACACCTTTTTGCCTTGGAAGTGGCCCGACAAAGTGATTTCATCAATGATACCTATGGGTCAGGCCGGGGAAAGAAGAATACATGTGCTATGCCTTTCAAGTTTGGTGATATAACAATTACTCAGAGTGGGTAGAATGAATTAATTGTTGAGATGCTCTATGACCACGGATTGGTTGAGCTTCCTCAATGATGGAAGTATGATCCTTTGGGTATTTTTGCCAGTCACATCAAGGCCAAGACTTTTCATTGTTGCCCTAGAGAAGACATCGTACAACAAAGGAATAATCCCGAAGGACATGACCTTAAATGGCATGTGGAGAAGATGATGTCACTTCCTCCTTGGCATGATTTTTATGAGATGGAGGTCGAATATGATCCAAAAAATCATCCAGAGCAAGTTCCTCCTTTAGGTTTGTTTGAACAAATGAAGGTAAAATTGCCTGATTGGTCTGATGAGAAGATTGCTAGCTGGTGGATCATGAGGATTCACCGAAATAAGCCCAAGGTAAATTATCCATTGGTTATGGATGATGCATTTTCAATGATCTATGATGAACAGTATGAAAAGTACCAGCCCCTCTCCCTTGCTGATTTAGTGCCTAGAAGTATTAGCAGTCCAGATAGAGAGGAAGATATAAGGAGACAAGAGGAAGCATCAAAAGAAGAGAGGATAACGATTGAAGATGAAGAAGAAGAGCAATTTCCGTTGGAGGAGGAACTTCCACAAAATAAGAGAAGCACAACTATGAGAGTTCCTTTCCCTAACATAGTGAAGAAACCTAGGAGTGGGGCCCTTTCTGCGTTGAGCACCAAATCGCTTCCTTCACCAACAATTGAGCCAATTGTTTCTTCAGATATATCTTCTTTGGCTCAGTTGGGACAATCAGTTCCAATGGTGATAATAGTAAATCCGAATGTGGAGAAGGCAAGATCGGAAGGAGAGGACAATATTGTGGCACAACAACATTCACCATCGGCTCAAATGGTGTCGGAGCCCGTAGGTATGCATTTTCTTTCTTCTTCTCTTTCTAACAAGCATTTGGTGACCACTGTCTTTTCATCTACAGTTCCCATGTCAACTTCACCCCCAATTGCTACATCCACCTCTTCCATTCCCATTTTTGTCCCATAGTCACAGGTCACCAGTGCTTCCCCAGTTTCACCCATTTCATCATTTTCTCTTTCCTTCAGTTCATTCGCATCCACCTCAAATCCATTTTCCCTTCCATTACCCTCTGTTTCATCTTCCATGCCTTCTCATCCTGTTACTTCTATAACCATGCAAGCCCCTCTTCGAGTAAGCATGGCTGAAGCACCCTCCACTTCCATCCCTATGATTGAATCAAATCCTCAACAAGCCCTTTTCCTGTCCTCCCCAATTTTTATAGTACAAGAGCCACTAGCTTCTGAGATGGAGTTGCTACCTGAGCGTCCGATAGCAAAAAAAATTAGTAGGGCATGACAAATTTCATCAAGATGGTTGAAGAATCGCAAGAGAAAGGATGCGCTAGCCATGGCAAAACCAATGAAGAAAGTAACTTTTGATCCAACAACAATGGAGATGCACACGGTGACAATGGTTCCTCAGGTTCAGAAACCTCAAGGAGAAATGGTACCCACTGATTATTCCTACCAAGCAGTCATCGAGGACCTCACAAAGATGGATCCAACAGAGCAAATGGGCACCATACAAGTGGCATCAAGTTCAATTTACCTGCAAGCTGAGCATTATAAGGATTGTTTCATCCAGGCTGAAGCAAAGATCAAGGAGCTAGAGGAGGCCTTGGCTGCACAAAAGGCCAAACTGGATACTACACAGTCTGAATCTCAACAATGGCAGCAACAAGCAATGCGTTTGGAGGGTGAAATCATGGAGATAAAATAGGCAGCTTCTCAGTTCCAGATAGTAGAGCAAGAAGCACAATTAAAGATCCAAGCCTTGCAGGACCAGCTTTAGAACTTGCAGAATCAGTTGGCGGTAAAAGCTATACAATCCGTGACCCTCACCAAGGATAAAATTAAAGAAGCTCGCAGTCAATTGTTGAATGATTGTAGGAAGATGGCAACCAAGGCTACATTAGTTCTCATGTTTCTTCAGGAGGTACAAGCAGTTGTTTCATATGGCGGGCCTATAGTGGACAACATAGAGCAAGATTTAGAGCCAAAGTTGGAAATGGCCATGAAGATCCAGTCAATGACTCAAATGGATCTTTGGTTTCATCCAATGAGTGAAATAGCCCATGATTGGGCAAGTGCCAAGATTATTGTGCATAGTTTTTTCTCCAAAATGGAACTGCTTAAAGAAGCCCGTAGACTGTAGGAGACATTTGAGCATGAGAGGCGCATTTCCTTGGATCACTTTGAAACCATCGCAGCTAATGGTTTCCCTAGCTTTGTTGATGATCAGGGGAATATTCTGGCGAAGAAAGACCTGGATGCATTATGGGTTGTTTTCATGGATGATACCTCAGATATTGATAACTTGGAGGAGCCCATCATCGAAGAGCATGTACTATCATTGATGAGAAAATTCATTCGCATTGAGTCTGGATTACTGGAGCTCAGCCAAAAGGCTAAATATATTGATCTAGAAAAGGTGGAGACTTTTCGATATCTTGTGGATACACTCAAATTTCGTGAGGCAATTACTGTAGATGCATGGGCTGATGCAGTTGCAGTGTATGAATCTATAGCGGCACATCTCAAAAAGTAGGACAAAGCTGGTACCAATAGCCGACCATCAGATGCAATTGATAGTGGGGACTCTACGCCCAATGAATAAAGGCCTGGGATCAATCGAATTCAGGTGAGCTGAATACCCCACGAGCCACCAAAAATGTTGGCATTTTTGCCACATTGAAATTTTGTTGTAAATTTGCCAGTAAAACTTACAAATGCTTTTTGAGTGTTTTCACACATTGAACATTTTTTATGGGTGTAATTTTGGGTGCAATTAAAGTAAAATGCTTTTCCCTTCTCCGAAATGCTTTTTGTCCGAAATGGCCTTTTCACTTTCCGAAATGGCCTTTTCGCTCTCCAAAATTTGAAATGGCCTTTTTGCTTTCCGAAATTGCCTTTTCGCTCTCCAAAATGCCTTTTGCTTTTTGAAATGCTTTTGTCCGAAATGGCCTTTTTGCTCTTCAAAATGCCTTTTGCTTTATGAAATACCTTTTGCTTTCCGATAGTTTTGTTCTCATTAATTTTCAAAGAAATCAAGTTTCCAAGATTGGCCCCACTTATGGCAGTAGAATATTTTCCCAGAAAAAGTCGAAAGAAAAGGACAAATATTGGGGTACAATTTCATTTCACATAGGATGAAAGTATTAAGTGCACATTCCAAGAAAAAGCTCGTTTCAGGCTAATTGAAGATGAAGGCCCTTTTTTGGGTGAAATTTCATGTTTTCAATGAAAATATTCTTTGAAAAAGGATTAAGATTGATGAAGTTAATTCCTGTGGCAATATTATCACCAAAACTGCCAGGTGCTTTGGACTCCAATGCAATATTGTTCATTTTTGAGGCACCGACCACTTCGTGGGTATGCATTTCCAAGGTGCCACCATAGAGAATGAAATCAGATCGTTGATTCCTACTGAAGCCTGATATGCCATGTGATAAAATCAGTAGATATTTTCTTTGGCATTTGTTCATTGGTTCATTATTGTTGCCGAGGAGAGAATTGCTACTATTGGTGTCTGAGTGGCCGACACCTTGCCTCCACATGTATTTAATGAAAGAGGTGAAAACCTCTATAAATACTAATCAAATTTCCATTGTAAAAGGAGGTTGGACATTTTGCAAGAAAACTTCTTAAGTTCTCTGCATCAATAGAAGAGACTTGGCTTCTGAAATTTGCAAGCATTATTATGTGTGTGATTTCCTTCTATTTTTAAGCATTTCTTTTTATGCTCATGTTCCTGTTGTTAAGTTTCAAATTCTATTTTTGGATTTAAAACATTGTTGGTGAGTGAGTAAGTTTTGAAATGTGATCTGAGGGTTGTCCCTACAAAGGTGTGAGTAAAATTCTGCTGCTTTCCTTCTGTTATATGTTGTTATAAAACTTGGTGGAATTTTTGTTGTTAGTCTGCCCCAATCCTACATCTTCGGCCTGTGGCCATATTTCCCTTTCTTTCCATTATTTTTAGTTTCTTTCCCGCAACTCTAGTCTTTAACAGTGTAGGATTTAGTAAGGGAACCAGCCCTCTCTGGAGATTGGTCAGAAGGAATTTTCTCTTTCCCTCGGCCTTTCAATGTTGGCCGAGTCTAGGGTGCACAAGTGATAATATCTTGTACTTAGGCAGATTTGTGACCAACAAAATGACAACTTATCTACTCAAAATGTCCAACAAAATATGCTTTGTTTGAATTTTCAAAGTTTGATCATTCATCTTGTTTTCCTGTGGCTTGTAATGATCAACTAGCCTCTTGATGTTCGTTGTTGTGTTATATCTTATATAACTAGAATAATTTAGATGAAACCAACTTTCTTGACCTATCATATGTTTGGTTGCTTCAGAGTCATACCAAACATTATTGTGATGACTTGGCTAAACTTGTGCAACAAATACATTTTATTCTTCTTCATCTACTACATGATCTTTTTTCTTCTTCTTCTTCTTTAACTTGGTTCTCTTCAGCTATATTATTGTGCTATACCTTTCTCCAAAATGGATTCTTTATATATGGTGATGACATGTCTTATTTTTGGTGTGTCTTTAATAAAGGAAACCAATTTGTGAGTGGATTATACCAACATTCCTTCATTATGTAGTTGCATTTACCACAAAGTTCACATATCTTTTATGTGTGAAAACTATTTATTTATTGTTGATTTCCTTGGGAATAATTTCTCTATTGTTGATATCCTTGAGAATTATTTCTCAGTTGGAAGTGATGTTGACATCTTATGCCACTTTTGAATGATTACCTCCCTTTTTAATTTATAAAAATTATCTGTTCTTCTTCTTTTGTTATATGTGATGCCTTTACTTTATCAAGTAGATTCATCAACTTTTCAAATATTGGTGTTTTCTTAGTAACATATAAAGTTATCACAAATACATTATATTAAGAAGGGATATATTTTCAAATAATTAGAATAACTATTTCATCATATATCTTTTCTCTCAATGCTTGTAGTGTTGCTCATAGATCAACAATTCTCCTCATGAAAGATTTGAATTTTACTCCATTTTTCATCTTCAAGCAATGGAGTAGTCTCTATAGAATTAGTATTTGGTTCTAGTAATTTACCTAAAAAACTATCTATATTTTATCACATGCATATTTAGCTATGTTTGAATCCCAAATGTATGGTTGTACTCCATATTCTACTCTAAACATTGTTGAGCAAGGTGCAGTAACAATATTGTCATTGTTGTCAACACAGACAGTTAGATCAGTTGATACAGTGAACACAGTCATGATGCAGTGAACAGGAAGTTCAGAAGCTGTTCAGAATATGCAACAGTAATGTCATTGTTGTCAACACAGTCAGATAGATCAGTTGATACAATGGACAGGAAGTTCAGATGCTCAGAAGTTATTCAGATGCAGTGGACAGGAAATTCAGAAGTAATTCAAAGTATGTATAGTGTTTTTCCAAGAAGATTGAAGTGACCCATATGCAAAAATTCAAAGAAAAAGACAAGTAAGAAAAGTGTCGCGATATCGCGACATATTGGAAGAGAGAGAAAAAACAAGAAAAAGTGTCATGATTTCATGACATATTGGAGGAGAGAGAAAGTGCAAGAAAAAATGTCACGATATCGTGACATATTGGAAGAGAGAGAAGCAACAGGTAAAAGTGTCGCGATTTTGTGACATATTGGAGGAGAGAGAAACAACAGGGAAAATTGTTGCGATTTTGTGACATGTTGGAAGAAAAGAAAGCAAGTGGAAAAACTATCACGATTTCGTGACATGTTTGAAGCAGAGGTGCAAGTAGGGAAAACTGTCACAATTTTACGACATGTTACAAGAGAAAAATGCAAGTTGAGAAACTGTCACGATTTCGCGACATGTTCGAAGAGAAAGCTCAAGCAAGAGAAACTGTCACAATTTTGCAACATGTTCGAAGAGAAAGCACAAGCAGGAATAACTATCACGATTTCATGACATACTACAAAGGAAAGAGTTCGAAGTGAGAACTGTCGCAATTTCGTGACATGTTTCATTTTTGTGGTCCAAAGCGAAGAAAAGAGGAGAGAGAAAAAGATGTCTCGATTTCGTGACATGTTTCATTTTTGTGGTCCAAAACGAAGAAAAGAGGAGAGAGAAAAAGGTGTCACGATTTCGCGACATGTTTCATTTTCATGATTGAAAGCGAAGAGAAAGAGGAGAGAGAAAAAGGTGTCGTGATTTTGTGACATGTTTCTTTTTTGCGGTTCAAAGCGAAGAGGAAGGCAAAGAAAGAAAAAGTGTCACGATTTCGTGATAGGTTCGAGAGAAAGAGCTCGCAAAGAAAACTATCGTTATTTTGCAACAATTTGCAAGAGTGAGTGTACAGACGAAAAAGTGTCACGATTTCGTGACATGTTCTGTTTTCGTAGGCCAAAGATAGAAAAGGCACAAGGCAGCGAAAGTGTCACGATTTTGTGACATGTTTTGTTTTCGCGGGCAAAAGACAGAAAAGGCACAAGGCAGTGAAAGTGTCACGATTTTGTGACATGTTTCATTTTCATGGGCCAAAGATAGAAAAGGCACAAGGCAGCGAAAGTGTTGCGATTTTGTGACATGTTCCGCTTTCATGGGCAAAATGCAGAGAAAGGCATAAGGCAGCAAAAGTGTCACGATTTCACAACATGTCATGTTTTCGTAGGTGCAAGCCAAGAAAAGGACAAAGAGGCAGAAAGTGTCACGATTTCATGACATGTCATGTTTTCGCGGGTGCAAGCTGAGAAGAAGACAAGGAGGCAAAAGTGTCACGATTTCGTGACATGCTACGTTTTTGAGGGTATAAGCCAAGAAAAGAAGTACGACGATGAACGTGCAGCGATATCGCAACATGTTATGTTTTTGCGGGGCCAAAGTTAAAAAACAGAGCAAAGAGAAAAAGTGTAGCGATATCGCTACATGTTGTATTCTCACGGGCCGAAGTTGAGAGAAAGCGTACAGAGAAAAAAGTGTAGAGATATTGCTACATGTTGCATTCTCGCGGGCCAAAGCTAAGAGAAAGCGTTCGGAGGTGAAAGTGTCGCGATATCGCAACATGTTGTGTTTTCATGAAAATAGCTATAGAAGAGTTACAGAGGCCGTTGAAGCCGATGAAGACCGATGTTAGCTGACGAAGATTAGGGTTTGTAGCCGACGAAGATTAGGGATTGTAGCCGACTAAGATTAGGGTTACAGCCGACTAAGATTAGGTTTTTGATCTTGAAAATATTGTTATAAAAGGAAGGTTGTTTGAAGAGTTTGAAGTGTGATGTGCAACGCTCAAAGATAGTGTGCAGATTGTGAAGTTCAGTTGTCGATATCATTGAAGTCGAAGTGTGAAATGCGATCGTAAGAGCGCATAAATAATAGAAGCGACGAGATGATGGCGAAGTGCGCAAAGTGAGCAGAGAAGTCGAATCGTGCTAAGTGTGAAATTTGCAAAGGAAGCAGAGTGCGCAAAAGGGAGAAGACAATCATGAAGACTCGACAGTGAAGTAGCAGATTGTGTGAAGTGATTGCGTAGAGAGAGCAGAGTGAGCAGAGAATGCAAAGGTGAAGCAGACCAGTTAGGGTATTTTCTATCATCAAACTTATAGATTCAAAATTGAAGTCTAGGTTGCAGTCTAGCATCAGGGGTTGGTGCTCCTTCCAGTAGGTTCTGGTAAATCAGGGGTTGTTGCTCCTTTCTATTGGTACAAATAAATTAGGGGTTGATGCTCCTTCCAGTGCAAGCTGGTAAATTGTTTGTAAAGTTGGTGCTTTGAAAAGGCTAGATTTGAATGGTAGTCCAACCAGTCATTCTTGAGGAGTAGCCACATTGGTGAACCTCGTTAAATCTTGTGTTGTGTGTTGTTCTCTTGTTGTTCTTACTATATCTATTTATAAATTTTAACTGCTGCTATTTTAAGAGATGTTAACTCATAATTAAAGAGCTACACTGATTCACCCCCCCTCTCAGTGCCATTGTAAGTTTAACAATTGGTATCAGATCCAAGCCCCCTTATCAGGCTAAATTAGCTGGGGTTGATCTTGGATTAGTACACAATGGGTAAGAAGAATAGATCCTCCTCCAAAAAGGCATCTCAGTCAGTTTCAATTCCTGTGGAAGAAAAAAGTGATCTAGAAAAGGTTGAAGAAGTAAATCCTGAAGTATATGATGAAAACCTTGCGGCTAAAGTAGATCTATAAGGTGAGTTGATCGCTACACTTGAAGAATTAAATATAGAAAGGAAAAAGAACAAAATACTGTCCAAGAAGTTGGAAGAATATGAGGATGATATTGAAGATCTCTGCTTACAAATTCATAAAGCCAAGAAAAGAGAAGAAGCCTTGAAGTCACACCTGGATGATGAAGGCGATGTTTGCAACAAACGTGAAGAGGATTCTAACAAAGTTCTTAGTGATCTAAAGCTGCAAGTAGAAGAGTCCAAAATGATTGAAGAAACTCTCAGGTCACAGATTAATGAGAAAGAGATTGTTTGTTGCAAACAAGAGGAAGTGATTTTTTTACTGAAGAAACAACTAGAAGAGGCCAATAAAAATCTCAAATTCGAGAAGAGCACAGAGTTGCTAGATAAAATGATAAGCCAACAAAGAAGCTCCATGGATAAGCATGGTCTTGGATATGAAGCTGAACAACCTTCATCCTCCAACTCTGCAGAGAAGAAGAAGCTCACTGTTGAAGGATCGAAGCAAGAAAAGTTTAAAGTTGAATCTTCAAAAGGAAGAAAATATCAAAAGAGATCTACAACGAAGTAGCCACAAAAAAAGAGGTTCTATCACTCTCACTCTATTCATAATAATACTTTTAATGGCTACTATTTCAGATGCAACCAGTATGGTCACAAGGTAATTCATTGTGGATTGAATTACAAATCAAAGAGTTATGCTAGTAGAAATACATCTGTGTTTCTGAGAGAACACTATGTACAATGTTTTCAATGTAATGGTCATGGGCACATAGCAAGGTTTTTTCCAAGCACTTTTGTATCTAATCTAAGGTAAAACAGTAGATCTCATCAGACGCAAAAACCGCAACACAGACAGGGAATGATTCATTTTCATAAAAGAAAGGAAAATAATCATTCATCGAGGATGCACAAGAGACAACCACACAAGAGAAATGTTCAAGTTCATGAAAAGGTTCAAAATAGAGATATAGTTGAAAAACTCAAGCCCAAGTTCAATAAAGTTTGGAGAAAGAAAGAAGAGAGGAAATCGTGTCTCCTTGGACTAAAGGAGATTACTCCTTTATTGCACTAAGCAACTCCAGGTAGCACATCCTCAGGGGGAGCAATCTTAAAGTTTCATTCTAATGCTCCTATGTATTTGTTTGATTACCTGAGGATGAAAGGCAAGTAGTCAAGGAAGCTATCGTATAGTTGTCGAAGTGTGTTTTCAGTTCATGTAGTTGTTTGTGGAAGTGCCATGAAGGGTGGTGTTTAAATTAAGAGTTGTCATTATTGGTAGCATTGCTATATGTCATTGTTGTTTTGTTGATGGTTCTTACTGACTTGTCCAAAGTTAGGGACTATAACAGTTCAGATAATTTGGTTAGTTGAAGAATGTTACTCCAGTTGCATATATGTGTGTATCGATAAACATAGTGTGTATTTGAATTTCTCATTGACGTGAAGATTGTTAGATCTATTATGACGTTGTGGTGAAATATATTGAAGTCTAATTATTGATTCATGTGTAGCTCATCAAGATGAGCAACTTTGCTTTGAGAATCATACCTATCCGAGGTCCAGAAGTATGAGTTTGAGTAAGGTGCATTAGTTGGCCATGAAGTGTTTTTCAAAATGTTGTCTCCTAAATCGAACAATTGAAGGCAAGGTGTGACCAGCAGTGACTATAGAAAACATAGGCCAAGTTGAAAATTGAAAAAGGGATTTGATTGGTGTTGTGGTACAGTGTTTGATGCTTGCATAGAATTGGCAATAAAATTGCAGTGTCGGTACAGTGTTGGACAAAAGCTGGTACAAGTGTGAGTCACTTGACATTTGTTTGACAGATGTGAAATCAGCATTTTTGAATAGCTTGAAGAAGAGGTTTATAATGAGCAGCCATATGGTTTCCAGTTTGGTGATGATCCCAACTTAGGTTGTAAGTTGAAGATATATGGCTTGAAACTGATACCCCGAGCATGGTATGCAAAGCTAGACAACTATCTCACTCAACAAAGGCTTAAGAAAGGGTGCAAGTTGAGAAAGAATGACAAATCTCCACCTGTTGATCAAATCATGTACAGATCTATGATTGGAAACTTACTGTACCTAACAACTATCAGACCAGATATTTTGTAGGCAGTATGCATGGTAACACGATTTTAGGTTAATCCCAAGGAGACTCATGTGACAGCATTATGGTGGTTGATTTCTAAAATTTCATTGAAGGGAAAATGTTTTTTTGTGGTTTCCTTTTTCGAAAGTAGTTGATTGAATGCATCAAGGATTTCTGAATTGAGAATTGTGTTTAAACCTTGTGTTATAAGCATAGTGGTTTAAGCCCATTGGTTGTGAAAGAACTTGAGTTAGAAAAGAACATGAGTATCATTGTTATATGATATTTGTGGTTGAGCATTGTTGGAATTATTTGAGTTGGTTGATACATACTTGGACTAGGGTTGTGTGAGAGAGAGTTGTCCCTTGTGATGATTGGTTGAGGTGATTTGATTGAGCCTAGTCAAGTTATGTGTGAAGTGATTTTTACAGTTCTATGAAGTGAATTTGATTTGAGATCGCCATTCATTGTTGAGTTCATTTTAAGTACCACTTGAGCATGTTTGTTTGAGCCTTTGAGAAGGCCTTTGGGAAATATTTGAGGATAAAGCTGGGACAAATTTCTAGAGCAGATTTGGGCAAGTTCTTGGTAAGATTGCTAGAGAAGAATCGGACAAGTTCTTAGTGAGCTTGGTGGAGCAGATTTGGACAGGTTTTGTATGAGCTTGTTATTCAGCATTGGACAAGTTCTATGTGAGCTTGTTAAGCATATTCTGTGTGAGCCTATTGAGTAGGATCTTAGTGAGCCTATTGACTGAGCATTGGAGGTGACAGAGTACAGAGTCTCAATGGATAGAAAATTTGGAATCCAACACAATTGAAGATAGATCTGAGTGAGGATTATTCAATTGAAGAAGAGGTCCACCAGTCAGTGCAGCAGAGAGACAAAGTCTTCTATAATATTACAAGGGTACTATGGAGTATGGGTTATGGTATCCTAAAGATGCAGATTGGGCAGGATGTGTAGTTGAAAGTAAGTTTACCAGTGGAGGTGCATTCTATCTTGGAGACAGTTTGGTCGCATAGAACAGTAAGAAATAAGAGTCAGTTTCCTTATCCATAGCAGAGAAAGAATACATTGCAGTGACAATGTGTTGTACGTAGGAGAAAGTTGAAGAAATTGAGGATAAGTTGGATTTTCATTCCAACAACAGATTGTGGAGTAGTCATGTTTCCCAAGAATTGACTAGCTACAGGGATCACATTCTCAGGGGGAGCATTTAAGTATTTGTCTATATTTTTGCTCATGTTCAATATTTTTGCTAAATATAATAAATTTTGGCTGAGAATGTTGTGCATAGACTCAGGGGGAGTCTGCAGTAGCCCTTTGGTATTATTGTCAAAGGGGGAGAAGAGTTACAGGTAACTACATATGTGTTGACAACAATTCCAAAGGGGGAGATTGTTGAGCAAGGTGCAGTAACAGTATTGTCATTGTTGTCAACACAGACAGTTAGATTAGTTGATACAGTGAACATAGTCATGATGCAGTGAACAGGAAGTTCAGAAGCTGTTCAGAATATGCAACAGTACTATCATTGTTGTCAACACAGTCAGATAGATCAGTTGATACAATGGACAGGAATTTCAGATGCTCAGAAGTTATTCAAATGCAATGGAAAAGAAATTCAGAAGTAATTCAAAGTATGTACAGTGTTTTTCCAAGAATATTGAAGTGACCCATATG
The DNA here is from genome assembly GCA_028583015.1 of Wollemia nobilis. Classification (NCBI taxonomy): domain Eukaryota; kingdom Viridiplantae; phylum Streptophyta; class Pinopsida; order Araucariales; family Araucariaceae; genus Wollemia; species Wollemia nobilis. The sequence goes on from JAQPPZ010016348.1 coordinate 9,132,284, forward strand.
CAAAAATTCAAAGAAAAAGACAAGAAAAGTGTCGCGATATCGTGACATATTGGAAGAGAGAAAAAGCAGGGAAAAGTGTCACGATTTTGCGACATATTGGAGGAGAGAGAAAGTGCAAGAAAAAATGTCACGATATCGCGACATATTGGAAGAGAGAGAAGCAGCAGGTAAAAGTGTCACGATTTCATGACATATTGGAGGAGAGAGAAACAACAGGGAAAAATGTTGCGATTTCGTGACATGTTGGAAGAAAAGAAAGCAAGTGGAAAAACTGTCATGATTTCATGACATGTTTAAAGCAGAGGTGCAAGCAGGGAAAACTGTCACGATTTTGTGACATGTTACAAGAGAAAAATGCAAGTTGAGAAACTGTCACGATTTTGCGACATGTTCAAAGAGAAATCTCAAGTAAGAGAAACTGTCACGATTTTGCGACATGTTTGAAGAGAAAGCACAAACAGGAATAACTGTTGTGATTTCACGACATACTGCAAAAGAAAGAGTTCAAAGTGAGAACTATCACGATTTCACGACATGTTTCATTTTTGTGGTCCAAAGAAAATAAAATAGGAGAGAGAAAAAGATGTCGTGATTTCATGACATGTTTCATTTTCACGGTCCAAAGCAAAGAAAAGAGGAGAGAGAAAAAGGTGTCGCGATTTTGTGACATGTTTCATTTTCATGGTCAAAAGCGAAGAGAAAGAGGAGAGAGAAAAAGGTGTCGCAATTTTGCGACATGTTTCTTTTTCACGGTCCGAAGCGAAGAGGAAGGCAGAGAAAGAAAAAGTGTCACGATTTCATGATAGGTTCGAGAGAAAGAGCTCACAAAGAAAAGTGTCACGATTTTGTGACAATTTGCAAGAGCGAGTGTACGGATGAAAAAGTGTCACGATTTCGCGACATGTTCTATTTTCGCAAGCCAAATATAGAAAAGGCACAAGGCAGCGAAAGTGTCACGATTTCACGACATGTTCCGTTTTCACGGGCCAAAGATAGAAAAGGCACAAGGCAGCGAAAGTGTCACAATTTCATGACATGTTCCGTTTTTGCAGGCCAAAGACAGAAAAGGCACAAGGCAACGAAAGTGTCATGATTTTGCGACATGTTTCGTTTTCACGGGTGAAAGGCAGAGAAAGGCATAAGGTAGCAAAAGTGTCATGATTTTGTGACATGTCATGTTTTCGCAGGTGCAAGCCAAGAAAAGGACAAAGAGGCAGAAAGTGTCATAATTTCGCAATATGTCATGTTTTCGTGAGTGCAAGCTGAGAAGAAGACAAGGAGGCAAAAGTGTCACGATTTCATGACATGCTACGTTTTTACGGGTATAAGCCAAGAAAAGAAGTATGATGGTGAAAGTGATGCGATATCACGACATGTTATGTTTTCGCAAGGCCAAAGTTAAGAAACAGAGCAAAGAGAAAAAGTGTAGCGATATCGCTACATGTTGTATTCTCGCGGGTCGAAGTTGAGAGAAAGCGTACGGAGGAAAAAGTGTAGCGATATCGCTACATGTTGCATTCTCATGGGCCAAAGCTAAGAGAAATCATTCGGAGGTGAAAGTGTTGCAATATCGCGACATGTGTTTTTGCGGCAACAGTTATAGAAGAGTTATAGAGGCAGTTGAAGCCAACGAAGATCGATGTTAGCCAACGAAGATTAGGCTTTGCAACCGACGAAGATTAGGGATTGCAGCTGACTAAGATTAGGGTTATAGCCGACTAATATTAGGTTTTTGATCTTGAAAATATTTTTATAAAAGTAAGGTTGTTTGAAGAGTTTGAAGTGTGATGTGCAACGCTCGGAGACAATTTGCAGAGTGTGAAGTTTAGTTGTCGATATCATCGAAGTAGAAGTGTGAAATGCGGTCGTAAGAGCATAGAAAGCATAGAAGCTGTGAGATGATGGTGAAGTATGCAAAGTGAGCAGAGAAGTCAAATCGTGCTAAGTGTGAAATTCACAAAGGAAGTAGAGTGCGCAAAAGGGTGAAGACGATCATGAAGACTCGACAGTGAAGTAGTAGATTATGCAAAGTGATTATGCAGAGAGAGCGGAGTGAGCATAGAATGCAAAGGTGAAGCAGACCAGTTAGGGTCTTGTAAAAGAAAGATATTTTTATCATCAAACTCATAGATTTAAAATTGAAGTCGAGGTTGCAGTCTGGCATTAGGGGTTGGTGCTCCTTCCAGTAAGTGCTAGTAAATCAAGGGTTGTTGCTCCTTTCTGTTGGTATAGATAAATCAGGGGTTGGTGCTCCTTCCAATGGAAGCTAGTAAATTGTTTGTAAAGTTGGTGCTTTGCAAAGGCTAGATTTGGATGGTAGTCAAAGTAGTCATTCTTGAGGAGTAGCCACATTGGTGAACCTCGTTAAATCTTGTGTTGTATGTTGTTCTCTTGCTGTTCTTACTGTATCTGTTTATAAGTTTTAATAGCTGCTGTTGTAAGAGTTGTTAACTCATAATTAAAGAGCTACACTGATTCACCCCCCCTCTCAGTGCCATTGTAAGTATAAAAAACATGATGATCAACCTTGAATTCCTATCTGCCTTGTTGAATTTTTCCTTCTCTTCCTTCATCTTCTATATCATGATGACTAATGGTTTTGTCTACAACTTACCATGCTTATTCAAACTCGAGTTATGTTTTAAGTTTTGTCTTCTAGACAACATAATTAATCCCTCTTAATAGTTGGTAAATGGGAAATAGAAACTTTGGTACACCACTAACCATAGTAAATGCTCAAAAAAATAGAAAATCTATATTCCACTAAATCAACCTTGAAAAATGCTTTTCAATGAGTATATATATGCATATAATTGTGATTTAATTGATGCCTTGAATTAAGAGAAAACAATGTCATTGGATAAAATAAAAATTAAAGGGAATATTCTTCCTTCGAGGAATATCCTTTGGAATATTTTGATCTTTCAAAAATTTATATGCTTCTACTTTTTAATTTCATTAAACAAAAGAGAATAACAATATTATATTGGCTTTGAATACCCTTCCCACTCTTAATGTGGGATATTAAAAAGTTTTATATAAACCTTGGTTAATGATATATTGGGTAGATTTGCAAACTTGAAGAAAGAGATATGTTATGCTTTAACACATTGTGATTCACATCGAGGAATGTTTCAGTTTGAATTCCATGTGGCCAATTCACTCAAACCCCTTGGATAATGTATGATGACCAACAAAAAATGTGATTTTGACAATGATAGTATTTTTAGTGTCAAGCAATGTTTTCTTTTGTTTTTTATTCTAAGTTTTTAGTGTTTTGTTTCCTATACAAATTTAAGGTATTCCATTTTGGGACTCATCACCTATGCAATTTATCATATTACCTCTAGAAGTGTGGTAAATTGATATCAAAACCACTTATAAACTAGGTGATCCACATTACATAATTTTTGATGAACTCATCATGCTAGAAATGGTGCACTCCATTGGACATTTCATTTCATTTAGAGGTGAGTGTATTTATGCCTTTTTAACATTCTACAAATTATTGTCTCCTATTGATAATTCTAAAGTCTTTGAGCAACTAGATGATATTGTAAATGATTTTTCTTCTTTAGACTCAATATTTAATCATAACAAAGTATGAATAAGCTTACTTTTAAAAATTATGATTGTTTAATTTTATTCCATGAACTTTTCCTATAGTAACTTAATGTTGTTTGTATTCGGTTATACTTTTTTATTTAAATGGGTTATTTTTTTGAAGGTGCCAACCTTAGATTTTAGTCCTCAATTAATGGCATCATATCATATCCATACAAATGTTATGAATACCTATAATTCGAAAATGAATTACCACTATTTGTCGTTCAATTTTGCTAAATTTTCTATGAAATTTATTTAGATTTGGATGTCTTTTAAGAGGGCATGAATTTGCTATGGAGGTTCGTCTTGGAAATTTTTCTTAGAGAATTGAGATATCTCTAATTATCTCTTCTTTGGATGATTTATTTGTACTATACAAAGCTTTTGGATATGCTATATTTGTAAGTCATTCAGAACATAAGAAATTTTTTATCATGGTCAAAATCAGAGGTCATGGTCAAAATGATTATGGAAATAGAGCTTCACAATACAGGGTTCAGGAAAGGAATTAATATGGAAATGATTTCAAGAAAGAATTAAGGATATGGGCACCATCCAAAGGCTACAATATCAAGTGTTTAATTTGCAATAACTTTGGACATATTGCAAGATGGTGTAGGACCCAATTCCAAATAGGTTCAAGGCAAGAAGGTCAAGCAATTTCAATGCAAGAAGGTCAAATAGGTTCAAGACAAGAAGATCAAGTAACTCATCAAGAAAAGGATATTAGAAATATGTGGAAGGAAGTTGAAAAAGGAAAGGAACAATGTAATATGGGAGTAAATGTACTCCCACCCCAAAATTAATCACCTCAAGAGAGAAGGTGGTAGGGGGGCTAAGATTAAGAGTCATATATTTTAGCCCATACGTGTCCCTTTTGCCATTGATGTCAAAGGGGGAGATATTTGAGTAAGGGGGAGAGTATTAAGTTAGGGGAGTAGCCTACAAAGAGAGCATTGAGATAGGAGGAGCAACCTCCAAAGAGAAAATTGAGATAGGGGGAGCAACCTCCATAGAGAGTATTGAGTTAGGGGGAGTAGCTTTTATTTGCATTAGAGGTGTTGCCATCAATGACAAAGGGGGAGATTATTGGCAATTTGAGTTCTTTTGTGTTGTCATTGATGTAACATGAATCACATTGAGTTTTGGTGGCAAAAACACTTAATAAATTATAATTTATGATGTTTTGTAGAGCATGGATATATACAGGGTTTTATGGCACAAGAGGCATATAATATTTAATTTTTTAAATATTATATTAATGGTTTTTATTAAAACAATGGTAAAGGTTTTTATTAAAACCAATGACAAGGGTTTTTTATTAAATCCAACAGAAATAATTTTTCATTAAAAACATTGGAAAGGGTATTTAATTAAAACAACTATGCTAAGACTTCTCCAAATTATTATGGATGAAAAGGTTTTCCAATAAAACCTAGGTGCAAAATGTTTCATGACAAAATTCAAAAGAATGAAGGAGATATCCAAATTCAAAGTTAAAAGGTAAATTATTAAATTTTTATTTAATAATTCTAAGGTCTAAGGTTGTATTATATTATCCACCGATATGCAAAGGTTGGGGAGATAAACAAAGATTCATCGACTTCATTCGAAGGCATGGAGGTGCATATAAATAAAAGGTAAAAACCTTTGATTATTTAAGACTTGATATAGCGCATGAGAGAGAGTCGTCGAAAGGGGAGCAACAAAGAAAGAAGGATAAATAATTTTTGATTTGAGAGCAAGGTCAAGTAAATAGTATGGTAAAGTGACGTCATGCATGAGCCTATAGCACAGTTGGTAGCACACAAAATTTGCACAAGGTAGGTTCGTTGTTCGAATCTCGTCAAGGGCAAAGTGTTTTGCTAAGAAAGTAAAATAAAGTTTCAGATTTGAGCGAAGGTTAAATTTGGGTGTTTGGGATTAAAATCCCAACATGGGCTAGTGTCCATGTGGTAAGTGATTCACAATGCTAAGTGAGAGAAACAAAGTTCGACTCCCATGAAGGTGTGAAGGCGCATTAATTTTTAGCAAGGCATTTTGGAAAAGATGATTTTGAAGGTTACAAAGGTAATGAATTTCATATAAAGGTATTTATCTCCAGTGCATGGTAATATTTGTTATTACCAATTTTTTTGTGCATTAAAATTATTTTTGTGATAACTAGGGAGTCATAAGGAGTTTAGGGAAATAAATGCTTACTATATGTGTTAATGTGCTTAGGGAGTTATAAGGTGTAGAATTAAATATTTGTTATTGTTGTGTGTGATTAGGGAGATATAAGGTGTGGAAATAAATATTTGTGATTGTTGTATGTGGAGTTATAAGGTGTGGAATTAAAAATAAAAGTATAGGTGCTTGTTGTATGTGTTAATGAAATTAGGGAGTCATAAGGTTGAAAAGTGTTGAACTTTTTATATGTCCCAGTGCATGATTTAATTAAGAAATTAAACTAGGAACTTGAGACCTAGTTAATTGCTACCTTGATTTAGAAGACATGCACATGAGTTAGGGTTTGAAGTTGAAGACAAATTTCTTGATTATGTGCCTTGGCTATTGAGAGGAAGTGGATGGATTATAAAATCAATTTTATGGATAAAATTGATGCTTGAGTTTCATGATTGCTTTAGTGGAGTTCATTGAGAGTATTGTCATTATTTAGGAGATCTTTGCTATTGCATTGAGAAGTATACTATTGGTTACTTTTTGAGGACATTGCCATTAGTTGAGACCATTGAGGAGATCATTTGCTAGTCACTTGTGGATACATTTGTCTTTCATTTTGAAGAGATCATTGTTGTCTATTTGAGATATCTTTGCTTGAGGGAGTTGTGCTTGTTTCTTGAGATCTTATTGACATTGCATGAGGAAGATATTATTGAGAACCTATTGCTATCACTTGTGGAGATTGTCCTTGGTTGGTTGAAGTCCTCATTGTTATTGCTTGGAGAGGTTTCCATTTGAGATATCATTTGTCATCCATTTGAGAGTACCTTGTTGAGCATTGTTGTCATTCATTTGAGAGATCATTTATCATCCATTTGAGAGTACATTGTTGAGCATTGTTGTCATCCATTTGAGATATCATTTGTCATACTTTGTTGAGATCATTATGGATCATTGTTGTCATCCATTGAAGAGTACATTGCAATTCATTGTTGAGCACATTGTTGAGTATTGTAATCATTCATTTGTTATCCATTGTTGAGTTCATAATTAAGCCTTGCCTTTGTTAATTTATGGTTGATATTTGTGTGCTACTTGAGATTCACTGGTTGAGCTTGTAAAAAGGCTTATGAGATAGAATTTTTGGATAGATTTGAGACAACTTTTGTGCATGATTGGTTGAGCCTTTGAGAAGGCTTTGAGGATAGATTTGGGACAACATTTGAGCAGGATTGTTTGAGACTTTTGTGAAGGCTTTGAGGACATATTTTGGACAACATTTGAGTATGATTGTTTGAGCCTTTTGTGAAGGCTTTGAGGATAGATTTTGGACAGTATTTGAGTAGGATTTTTTGAGCCTTGTGAGAAGGCATTGAGGTAGATTTGTGAGCAGTGAAAGAGATAATATAGAAATATAAAACACATCAACACAAGTTGCCTAGTTGAGTAGATCAGTGGATAGTCTAGCTAAGTAGATCAATGGATAGCCTAGTTAATAAGATCAATGGATAGCCTACCTGAGCATATCATTGGATAGTCTAGATGAGCAGATTGGTGGATAGCCTCATTGAGAAGATCAGTGGATAGCCTCACTGAGCAGATTAGTGGATAGCCTAGCTGAGCAGATTAGTGAATAGCCTAGCTGAGAAGATGAGTGGATAGCCTAGTTGAGAATATGAGTGGATATCCTATAAGAGCAAATCAATGGATAGCCTAGCTGAGCAGATCAGTGGGGCCTACTTGAGTAGATCATAACATCCTAGCTTTGAGTATATTAAATTATTTATTTGTATTGGGATAAGGATCCCTATTTATTTGTTAAATATTATAAGGATAATATCTTGTGGACTACCCCACATTGGGGGAACCACGTTAAATCTTGTGTCTCAATTGTGTGTGGTGATTTGTGCACTTGCTTACTATTGCTATATATGTTATTAATGCACACTGTTATATTTGGTTATTGCAATTGAGGACATTAATTGATATTGGTTTGGAAAGAAACTAAAAAGTGGGCGCTATACTGTTCACTCCCCCTCTTAGTATAAGCTTGTGTTATTAAATTGGTATCAGAGCGGGTTCCTTCGGAAAGGCTAACAACTTGAGGGAAAATTCTATAATAACACAAATGGCTTCACATAATGGATCATCTACAAGTAAGACTCCACTATTTGATGATAACAATTATGCTTTTTGGAGCATGAGAATGAAGAACTACTTGATATCACAGGGATATGAGGTATTTCATATGGTTGTAAAAGAGTATAAGTTTGAAGGTGATCCCAAGAAATATAAGACTATTAGGAAATTATTTGAGATCAATGCAAAGGCAATGAATTGTATTCTGATTGGGCTTCGTGAGACAAATTTTGCAAAGGTCATGGTATATAATTTAGCTAATGAAATGTGGACCAAGTTGTGTAGTACCTATGAAGGATATTCCAAGGTAAATTTGACAAAATTACAAACTCATAGAAGAAGATTCAAGGAATTGAAAATGGAATATTCTAAAGATATTGCAATTTTTTTACTTCGAGTTGATGAGATTGCTAACACCATGAGAGGCCTAGGATTTGAGATGAAAGAATTATATGTTACTAAAAAGGTTTTGAGATCTCTTCCCATGAAGTATGATGCAAAGGTTTCAACAATAGAAGAAACAATGAATATCAACAAGCTAACAATGAAATAACTGTAAGGAATTCTCACAACTTATGAGATGAGGATAGATAAGCATCAGGCTCCAAAGAAAGAAATTGCATTCAAAGCTATAGAGAAAAATAAATGGAAATATCCATAGATAGATAGAGATTCAAATAATTATGAGGAAGCTAACTTCATCAAAAGGAAAAAGGACTCAAGGAATTACAGGGATATGAAGAAAGTCAAATGCTACAAGTGTGGTGGTTATGGTCACTATGCAAACAAGTGTCCACATAAAGAAAATAGTGATGATAAAAAAAAGGGTCATAGAAGAAAATAAGAAGGAAAACATAAGCATGACAAAGAGGACAGGTACAAGCAAAGCAAGCATGAGAAGAAGAAAAGTTTTCGTAAGATAAAGAAAACTTTCTACATTGAAGAAGCAAATGATAGCTCAGATCACACCGAGAGAGACAAGTTAGATGATGAAAAGGAAGAACATATATTCTTAGGAATAGAAGGTGAAAGATAACAATGCTTTGTGTGTGGTCAAAGAGATCACAGATGAAGATATTGCAATGGCTTTAGTGATAGTGAATATGAAATAATACATCAAGGAAATAGGCATGGTCAAAGAATTCATGAGATTTTATTTGCTATAGAAGATGATAATGATCACAGTGGCAATAAATATGAAGAAATCTCACTTTTGGTAATAGAAAAAGAAGAGGATGAGCCAAGAAAACAAAAACTAGAAGTCAAAAGGCTAAAATAAGAAATCAGGAATCTTGAAAACAAGATTCGAACAAATGTCAAAATCATAGAACTACTTCAGACAATTAGTGATCTAAGATATGAGCTTAAATATGCAAAAAGGATAGAGGAAATGATGAATTTAAAACTAAGGGTAATTACGGTAAGGCATGACACATTATATGAAAAGGTTCAAAAAGGAGTGGAAACATATTTTAAGGTTGTATCTCATTTCCAAGAAAAGTCACACTCAAAAGGAAAGGAAGTTCTAAAAGATGAAATAAAGGAAGCACATAAGGTTCATGAAGAAAGTTCCAAAGCTCCTATGGCTCCAAATATCCAGTTTGGATCTATTTTTGAGATATGTGAATCAATTTTAAGAGGTAAAGAAATTCTTGAAGAAGAAATCAAGGAAGAAGTTAAGGAAGAAGATTTGGATACCACAAAGAAGGATCAAGGATACAATGCACAAGTCAAATATGATCACAAGGATAAAGTTCAAGAAAGGTATGAGGAACCAAGGGCTTTTCAAGGACATTTTTTTTATTGTAATGGATTTGGACACAAGGCTATACATTGCAGGGTCTATGGATCAAATAAAAAGTTTTATTTCACTAGAAGGATCTTCAAAAGAAGAAGATATGGTTTTCAGGGACATTTTTTCTTATGCAACATGATTGGTCATAGAGTTTCTCAGTGCAAAGAAAATTAGCAATATGGTTTTGATTATAGAGCTACACAATTTAGAGGTCATGGTAAAAATGATTATGGAAACAGAGCTTCACAATGCAGGGTTCAGGAAAGGAATGGATATGGAAATTATTTCAAGAAAGAATTCAGGATATGGGCACCATCCAAAGGCTACAATACCAAGTGTTTTAATTACAATAACTTTGGACATATCGCAAGATGGTGTAGGACCCAATTCCAAACAGGAGGAAAGGAGGTCAAGCAGTTTCAATGCAAGGTCAAACAGGTTCAAGACAAGAAGATCAAGTAACTCATCAAGAAGAGGATATAAGAAAGATATGGAAGGAAGTTGATAAAGGAAAGGAATAATGTAAGATGTGATTAAATGTACTCCCACCCCAAAATTAATCATCTCAAAAGAGAACGTGGTAGGGGGTCTAAGCTTAATATTCATATCTTTTAGCCCCATAGGTGTCCCTTTTGCCATTGATATCAAAGGGGGAGATATTTGAGTAATGGGGAGAGTATTGAGTTAGGTGGGGCAACTTCCAAAGAGAGCATTGAGATAGGGGAGCAGCCTCCAAAGTGAACATTGAGAGAGGGGGATCAGCCTCCATAGAGAGTATTGAGTCAGGGGGACCAAATTTTATTTTCAAAAATGGCTTTTGCAATGATTGTGATGATTTGCATTAAATGTGTTCCCATCAATGACAAAGGGGGAGATCATTGGCAATTTGAGTTATTTTTTGTTGATATTGATGTCACATTGATCACATTGATTTTTGGTGGCAAAAACACTTAATAAATAATAATTTATGATATTTTGGAGAGCATGGATATATACAGGGTTTTGTGGCACAAGAGGCGTATAATATTTAATTTTTTAAATATTATACTAATGGTTTTTATTAAAACAATGGTAAAGGTTTTTATTAAAACCAATGACAAAGGTTTTTATTAAAACCAACGACAAGGGTTTTTTATTAAAATCAATGGAGAGGGTTTTTCATTAAAACCATTGGAAAGGGATTTTCATTAAAACCACTATGTTAATACTTCTCCAAATTATTATGCATGAAAAGGTTTTCCAATAAAACCAAGGTGCAAAAAGTTTCATGACGAAATTCAAAAGAATGAAGGAGATATCCAAATTCAATGTTAATAGGTGAATTATTAAATTTTTAGTTAATAATTCTAAGGTATAAGGTTTTATTATATTATCCGTTGATGTGAAAATGTTGGGGAGATAAATAAATATTCACTGATGTCATTCGAAGGCATGGAGGTGCATATAAATAAAAGGTAAAAACCTTTGATTATTTAAGGCTTGATATAGAGCATGAGAGATATTCATCGAAAGGGGAGCAACGAATAAAGAAGGATAAATAACTTTCAATTTAAGAGCAAGGGAAAAGTGATGTCACACATTAGCCTATAGAACAATTTGTAGCTCAAGAACTTTGCACAAGGCAGGGTCACTGTTTGAATCCCGCCAAGGATTAAAATCGGAAGTAAAATCGAATTTCAGATTTGAGTGCAAGTTAAAGTTGGGTGTTTGGGATTAAAATCCCAATGTGGGCTAGCATCCATGTGGTAAGTTCTTCACAGCGCTAAGCGAGAGAAACAGATTTCGACTCCCGCGAAGGTGTGAAGGCACATTAATTATGGGCAAGACATTTTGGCAAAGATGATTTCGAAGGTTATAAAGGCAGCGAATTTCATATAAATGTATTTATCTCCAGCGCATGGTAATATTTTTTATTACCAAAGTTTTGGTGCATTAAAATTATTTTTGTGATAACTAGGGAGTCATAAGGAGTTTAGGGAAATAAATAATTGTTGTATGTGTTAATGTGCTTAGGGAGTTATAAGGTGTAGAATTAAATATTTGTTATTGTTGTGTGTTATTAGAGAGATATAAGGTGTGGAAATAAATATTTATGATTTTTGTATGTGGAGTTATAAGGTGTGGAATTAAAAATAAAAGCATAGGTGCTTGATGTATGTGTTAATGAAATTATGGAGTCATAAGGTTGAAAAGTTTTGAACTTGTTATATGTCCTAGTGTATGATTTAATTATGAAATTAAACTAGGAACTTGAGACCTAGTTAATTGCTACCTTGAGTTAGAAGACATGCACATGAGTTAGGGTTTGAATTTGAAGACAAATTGCTTGATTATGTGCCTTGGCTATTGAGAGGAAGTGTATGGATTATAAAATCAATTTTATGGATAAAATTGATGCTTGAGTTTCATGATTGCTTTAGTGGAGTTCATTGAGAGTATTGCCATTATTGAGGAGATATTTGCTATTGCCTTGAGAAGCATATTGTTGGTTACTTTTTGAGTACATTGCCATTAGTTGAGACCATTGAGGAGATCATTTTCTAGTCACTTGTGGATACATTTGTATTTCATTTTTAGAAGATCACTGTTGGATATTTGAGAGCTCTTTGCTTGAGGGAGTTGTGCTTGTTTCTTGAGAGCTTATTGATATTGCATGAGGAAGATATTATTGAGAACCTATTGCTATCACTTGTAGATATTGTCCTTGGCTGGTTGAAGTCCTCATTGTTATTTCTTGGAGAGGTTTCCATTTGAGAAATCATTTGACATCCATTTGAGAGTACCTTGTTGAGAATTGTTGTCATCCATTTGAGAGATCAGTTGTCATCCATTTGAGAGTAAATTGTTGAGAATTGTTGTCATCCATTTGAGAGATAATTTGTCATACTTTGTTGATATCATTGTGAATCATTGTTGTCATCCATTGAAGAGTACATTTCCATTCATTTTTTAGCACATTGTTGAGTATTATCATTATTCATTTGTTATCCATTGTTGAGTTCATCATTGAGCCTTGCCTTTGTTGATTTGTGGTTGATATTTGAGTGCTACTTGAGAGTCATTGGTTGAGCCTATGAAAAGGCTTTTGGGATAGAATTTTTGGATATATTTGAGACATCTTTTGTGCATGATTGATTGAACCTTTGAGAAGGCTTTGAGGATATATTTGGTACAACATTTGAGCAGGATTGTTTGAGACTTTTGTGAAGGCTTTGAGGATAGATTTGGGATAATATTTGAGCATGATTGTTTGAGCCTTTTGTGAAGGATTTGAGGATATATTTGGGATAAAATTTTAGAAAGATTTTTTTAGCCTTGTGAGAAGGCATTGAGGCAAATTTATGAGCAGTAAAAGAGATAGGACAGAAACAAAAAACACATCAACACCAGTTTCCTAGCTGAGAAGATCAGTGGATAGTCTAGCTGAGAAGATCAGTAGATAACCTAGCTAAGAAGATCAGTGGATAGCCTAGCTGAGAAGATCAGTGGATAGCCTAGATGAACAGATCAGTGGAGCCCACCTGAGTAGATCAGGACAACCTAGCTTTGAGAAGATTAAAGTATTCATTTGTATTGGGATAAGGATCCCTATTTATTTGTGAAATATTATAAGGAGAATATCTTGTGGACTACCCCAAATTGGGGGATCCATGTTAAATCTTGTGTCTCAATTTTGTATGGTCATTTGTGCACTTGCTTACTATTGTTATCTATGTTATTAATGCACACTGTTATATTTGGTTATTGCAATTGAGGACACTAATTGATATTGGTTTAGAAAGAAAGTAAAAAAAGAGCACTATATTGTTCACCCTCCCTCTCAGTATAAGCTTGTGTTCTTCAATTGGTATCATACTAGGTTTCTTCAGAAAGGCTAACAGCTTGAGGGTAGATTCTACAAGAACACAGATGGCTTCATAGAATGGATCATATACAAGTAAGGCTCCACTATTTGATAGTAACAAATATGCTTTTTTGAGCATGAGAATGAAGAACCACTTGATATCACAGGGATATGAGGTATAGCATATTGTTGCAAAAGAGTATAAGGTTTAAGGTGATCCTGAGACAGATAAGACTATTAGGAAATTGATTGAGATCAATGCGAAGGCAATGGATTGTATTCTGAGTGGGCTTCTTGAGACATATTTTGCAAAGGTCATGGTATGTAATTCAAGTAATGAAATGTAGATCAAGTTGTAGAATACCTATGAAGGAGATTCCAAGGTAAATATGGCAAAACTACAAACTCATAGAAGAAGATTCACGAAATTTAAAATGAAATATTCTGAAGATATCGCAAAGTTTTTACTTTGATTTAATGAGATTGCTAATACCATGAGAGGCCTATAATTTGAGATGAAAGAATTAGATGTTACTCAAAAGGTTTTGAGATCACTTCCCCTAAAGTATGATGCAAAGGTTTTAGCAATAGAAGAAATAATGAATATCGACAAGCTAACAATGGAAGAACTATAAGGGACTCTCACAACTTATGAGATGAGTATAGAAGAATAAAGATCCAAAGAAAGAAATTTTATTCAAATATTTAGATAAAAATAAATGGAAAGATCCAGATATAAATAGAGATTCTAGAAAATGATGAGAAATCTAACTTATAAAAAGGAAAAAGGACTCAAGGAATTACAGGGATATGAATAAAGTAAAATGCTACAAGTTTGGTGATTATGGTCACTATGCATAAAAGTCTACAAATGAAGAAAATACTGATGATGAAAAATAGGGTCATAGAATAAAATAAGAAGGAAAGCATAAGCATGACAGAGAGGAAAGGTACAAGCAAATCAAGAATGAGAAGAAGAAATTTTTTTGTAAGACAATTAAAACTTTCTACATTGAAGAAGCAAATGATAGCTCAAATGACAACGATAGAGACAAGTCATATGATGAAAAGGAATAACATCTATTCTTAGGAATAGAAGGTGAAAGAGAATAATGCTTTGTGTGTGGTCAAAGAGATCATAGATCAGGATATTGCAATGGCTTTAGTGATAGTGAAGATGAAATGAAACATAAAGGAAACAAACATGGTAAAAGAATTCATGAGAGTTTGTTTGCTATAGAAGATGATAATGATCTCAGTGACAGTAAATATGAAGAAGTCTCAGTTTTGGTAATAGAAAAAGAAGAGGATGAGCCAAGAAAAAAAAAATCAGAATTCAAAAGACTAAAAGGAAAAATTAGGAATCTTGAAAACAATATTTGAATAGATGTCAAAATTAGAGAAGAACTACTTCAGACAATTAGTGATCTAAGATATGAGCTTCAATATGCAAAAAGGATAGAGGAAAGGATGAATTTAGAACTAATGGTAATGACAACAAGACATGACATATTAGATGAAAAGGTTCAAAAAGGAGTGGAAACATATTTTAAGGTTGTATCTCATTTCTAAGAAAATTCACACTCAAAAGGAAAGAAAGTTATAAAATATGAAAGCAAGGAAGCCCCTAAGATTCATGAAGAAAGTTCCAAAGCTCCTATGGCTCCAAATATCTAGTTTGGATATTTTTTGAGATAGGTGAATCAAGTTCAAGAGGCAAAGAAATTATTGAAGAAGAAAGCAAGGAAGAAGATTTGGATACCACAAAGAAGGATCAAGGATACAATGCATAATTCAAACATGATCACACGGATAAAGGTCAAGAAAGGTATGAGGAACCAAGGGATTTTCAAGGACATTATTTTTATTTTAATGGATTTGGACACAGGGCTATACATTGTAGGGTCTATGGATCAAAGAAAAAGTTTGATTTCACTAGAAGGATCTTAAAAGGAAGAAGATATGGTTTTTAGGGACATTGCTTCTTATGCAATAGGATTGGTCATAGAGCTTCTCAGTGCAAAGGAAATGAGCAATATGGTTTTGATTATAGATCTGCACAATTAAGAGGTCATGGTCAAATTGATTATGGAAACAAAGCTTCACAATACAGGGTTCAAGAAAGGAATGGATATGGAAATGATTTAAAGAAAGTGTAGACACCAAAACAACACCAATCTGATTATGTGATGACAAGCACTGATCGCATTGACACACACAACCCCTAGGGAAGCCCCTAGAGATTAAACAGTGGTCCTAACCACTCCCAAAAGTAGTTTGGAAGGTCAAAGGTCAATTTGGCACCTTTTTTGCACTTTTCTCCCTACTCGTCCCACCCTGGGATGATTACAAACTGGTATTCGTCCCACCCAACGATGATTATCAACATTCGCTCCAGGGTGAGGCGAATAGAAGGTTTGACTAGCAAAAAGTCAAACCTCGATAGGTCCGCCAGTTAACTGCAACTTCAGGCCATGCAATTATGAGGAATGGCTTCAAATCAAGAAGAGAGACTTCAGTCATGCATGTCTTTGATTTTTGGAGGCTTCATGCAAGGATACTCTAAATCAGGGAATAATATTTTTCTCAAAATAGGACATGCAACTCCAGTGGTGCCCTCACATTCGCATTCAAAAAAAGAGACCCTAGGTCTATAAATTGGTGAGTCTTCTCACCCAAAAGGGAGGGGAGAGAGGTAGAATTTTGAGCAAGGAAGTGCTGCAATTTTACATCCACACACATACCTTTTGACTTGTTCCTTTCACATCCTTGATCTCTTTTAGAAGGGAGGTCATAGGGTGGTTATTGGAAGCGCAAATCCGATATCAAACCTGAAAATTTGGCCATAATATTCTACTAAATTTGTCAAAAAAACCCCATAAGAGGTTTTGGACCCATCCCAAGTGGATTGGTGCTGAAACAGAGTTCCAAACGGCGGGCGTCCTACCCCCGGGTGCCCCCCAAACTGTCGTAGTTCTAAACACCCTGCCCCGAAGCGATTAGAAATCTGTGGAATATTTCTATGATTTTTC
Organism: Wollemia nobilis; assembly: GCA_028583015.1. Lineage (NCBI taxonomy): Eukaryota > Viridiplantae > Streptophyta > Pinopsida > Araucariales > Araucariaceae > Wollemia > Wollemia nobilis. The sequence continues at coordinate 9,148,866 of JAQPPZ010016348.1, forward strand.
TTTTGTATATTATTATAGGTTATTTAAATAGGCTGTAGTTTAATTTTCACTTCATTCTGAGCATTTTTTACCATGTTTTTATCATTTCTCGCCTTTACTAACCTGCAAATGGCATCATCAAAATATGAGTGATAGAGGCCAAATTGGAGAATTCTGATTATTTTGGTCGTCCCAAAATACCCCCAATTAGCTAAACCCAAATTTGCAAGTAATTTGGAGCTTTATGGATAGGACATTGAAGAGGGTGCTTTCTAACAATTTGTTGCAGGTTTATTCGTCCCACCCCGGAGCAAATACAAATCTGTGAGGAATTTCCTGACTGTTCCTTTTGCAGTGGCTTCCTAGTAAGGTTTTATTGCTTATTTCAAAAAATTTAGGTCGTTCTAATGTTATTTGATTATCGTTTTAATATTTTCATGCATACACTAATAGTAGGCCTTGGGAAACACATGTTCTATTCTATCTGCAGGTGCTACTGATATTTTTTGTTTCTTTGAACGTAGGTCTTTGACATCAGAGGAGAAGTAAGGATTCAACACTCATATACACAAGCGATGACGATGTTTTGGTCTACCCATATTACATGTGGGCACGCGGAAGAAGGATTGCTATCCATGAATGTGACAAGAAACATATTTGATGCTCCTATCCCCTAAAATGGAAGGAGACGTATTGTAACATGACTTTAAAAGCATATCAATAAAGAGGGTCATATTCCATATTGCTTTTATCTTGTGTCAATTTGCTTATGTCCTTTCCTTTCATGCATTTTCAATATATAGGCTTTTAGCGTTAAGTTTGGTTTTACACGCATCGTACTTTGCATTTTCCTTTTTGTTTTCGTATCCTCGTGCTTTAAGTGGTGATCATGGTGGGACTTCTATCCCTTGATTTTAAGATTAACTTTTTGATCAAAAGTTGCTTGTTTTTGCTTGTAGGTACCAAGTTTTCAAATGCTGGACTGCTGTTCATTTTAGTCTATGACGAATACAAATTTGGAATTCATCTTACCCAAGAACGAATGGGCATTTGCCCCACCCTGTGATGAATACTGGTTTGTTATTCATTTCACCCAGGGATGAATAGCTCTCTGTGCAGTTTCAGGGCAAAAATTTAGAGACATTCGATTTGGGCAGAGAAGAGGTAGGGGTCCTAAACACCTTCTGTCATTTTTTGCTTTCTGTTCTCTGGTTATTTTCTTGCATAGGAGAGTTTGAATGCTTGTTTCCTTCATTTATGCAACTTAAAAAGAACCCCACACACCATGTGGTAATTTAAAACAACAAGGAGTTGGTCGTAAAACCCCAACCCTTGAGCAAGACCAACGGTGGATTTCATCACCACCTTGGCTTGAGATATTGCATACATAACCTCGATCGTGACTATTGCTAGACGTAAATCCTGATGAAAGCTGACCAAGTGTAGCTAGGGTGATTCCCAGTGCATGAGGATAAGTCTTCTATGTCATAAACAAAGTGATTCCCCTTCTGTACCACCTATTTTCCATGTACCATCAGCTCTCATGTACCAATAGTTTCCCTCATGTAAGGGTGGGTATATAGAGAGGTTGGTATATCAACCTGGCAATGGTATATCGAAGGGGCGACCATTTTTAGGAGTCATAAGAGCCATCATATTGCATTTAAACGTTCTTTACAAAAGCTTTCAAAACAAAAATCAAAACACACTAAACCAAATTTAGGGCACACTTTTAATCTTTAAATAAGATAATCATTGCTTTGTGTGTTTCCATTCTGTTTAGTGTAGCATAAAAATCATAAAAAGAGATAAAAATCTATGCATCTTGTAGGAAAACATCACCATGGTGTACACCCATAGCCGAGCCTAATCACGGGTAGGAGTTGTAGAGAGTGCACAAAGGGGGATAAGTTGCCTCCGATATAGTACTAAGGACTTGGTCATCTCGCCCTGGTGGCCTGACATGCAAGATAGTCCACATCATGCCACCACAGAATAGGACTATACAGGCACCTCTTTTAGGGGCACCCCCACTCAGCATAGATCCTTTCGAGAGGAGAACCTACACATGGCACTCAACATATAAAGGAGGCCTCCCTTAGACACTCGTTATGAGTGGCCTAGTGATGAAGTGCTAGAGCAACATAGGGTCCATAAGGAGGGGCCACATGATTTCGTCATCCTTCCTTTACCCCTTATTACTGTTAGAAACACTAGACAAAATCCAGAGAACATGGCTCTCTAGAAAGGGAAGACAATTCTACCCACACCCTTCACACATATGAAAGGGAGTATGAGGAATACCACCATGTTCCTCAAAAGTAGTATACAGTGTGGGAGTGATGCACCTCTGCACCTGCTATGTATCGGGATCACCCATTGAGGCCAGTGCCTCGGGTGAATGCTGCTAACCTCGATAGAGGAAAGCAACTCATAGGGGTCTCGGATCACCATGACCAAGATAGACATGTAGGAGAGGCATCTAGGCTTCCTAAACATGAGAAGGCAGAACAAATTGACATGGCATTTGCCATACATACCACCCGCCAAGCACAAATCATGCAGATCAGGCAAGATCAACAATAGTTAGATCATCTGTACCACCTTAGCAAAGAGCGCATTCAATGTTAGACAACCGAATTGCTTCATAAAACTATGCCTGAGAAGGTACCAACCCCTCGCACGCATAAGGTAGAAGTGTATGAGATGCGCAACCCCTTAGTGCAATATAGGTCCCCGTGACCTTACCAAGTGCTGCCTCTGAGACCTCTTAGACTTGAGTGGGAGGCCACTCCCAGGAACAACGATGGGCACCCCCCACGGGGACCCACCCATGGTTATAGGTCTCATCCAAAAACTCCTCAAGAATCCTATGAGGAGTATGAGCAAGAAGAAGAGCGGGCCGAAATGCCCTACCAAGGCAGAGGGGCTGCTATTAGGCCACCCCTCTATAGGCCTCAAGTTTCCCACAACCCACAATGGGAGAAAACTAAGGAGGAAGAAATTAAATCTTTCGATGCATATAAAGCATTGCTAGAGCGCTTAGAGTCTGTGGATACCAAGACTTTTGGGCCCCAAAAGCCGACTTTATGCCAACTTCACAGTCATCTTGTGCATTCGTAAGTGCCGGAACCTCCATACCCTGAACACTTTAAATTGCCCTAGTTGGAACTATTTAGATGAGAGAAGGATGCCCAAGAGCACGTGACTAGATTCCTAATCCAATGCTTTGGCATTCAGGACAATGATGCTTTGTTGCTAAGAACATTTATAACCACATTCGCAGGTCCTACCTTGGATTGGTTCACTCAGGTGCCAAAACATAGCATCAGTAACTTGGATCAACTAGTGGACGCATTCCTCGAACGCTTCGCCTTCAACACCAAGAAGAAGGCATCATTAAGCGACCTAGCTAGCCTTAGATAGTATGAGGAAGAAACCATGGCGGCATATGGGAACCGGTGGAGGACGTTGCTTTCAAAGCTACCCTACCTCCCTCCCATGTTTAACCTAACCCAAATGTTCTCAAAGAGTTGTTTGAGATCGATATCCATGCTATTACAGCTATAGCAATATGCCACTCTTGAGGAAGATCTGGCACAAGCCAAAATCATCGAGGAGATCAAGATTCAGGATGGTGAGATAGCCAAGCCAAAGAAGAAATAATGGTCTAAGAACACCAAAACAAGGACCACGCAACAAAAACCCATTATAGTCAATCAGGTTGCTATAAACATCCCTAAGCCTACACAAGTAACACAACCTCAAAAGGCTAACTATCAGGCAGTGCCTCCTAACAATTATGACAGATAAAACCAGAGACAAGAACAAAATCAGCAACGTCACCCTAGGCGACAGTTCACACCTTACACAGAGTCCAAGGACTCCCTATTTGACTGCTTGTTAGCAGCGAACTTGATCAACCTTCTAGATATTCAAACCATAGACCCCAATGTTTCAAAGCCTAATGGGTACAGAGAGGACTTGTACTGTAGGTTCCACAAACGAAAGGGACATGACCTTAATGCATGTTGGAATTTTAAAGGCTTGGTGCAAGACCTAATCGACAACAAGACGTTGGTGGTGGACAACCCCGTAGTGCCAAACAACCAACATATGGGAGTATTCAGAGACCCCCTGCTTGCCCATGATGTGCAGGCAAAACCCCTTCAAGTCAATGAGGTGCAACAAAATTGCCCCATGCAGGGATATGTAGGGATGATAAGCATAGTGACTAGGAACAAGAGGTACCCAGGAGCTGCCCCTGTAACAACCACAAGAGAGGTTCCATCGAAATCACAACCTCAATAACACCCTATGCAACCTCCCCTACCTAGAACAGTGGCCACAATTTGGACTAGACATACCCAAAGTCTAAGGACCACGTCGGCTAGGCTCTCCATATACGAGCTCATTCAACAATCAGTGCCCCATCGAGAGGCTCTAATGGAGATATTAAAGGCCATCGAGCTGCATCCCCATGAAGCAAAATCTTTCAACAACTTCATAGGACATGTAAAACAATGTATAAAACTAGTCATCACCTTTAGAGAAGATGAATTGAAATTAGTGACTGGTGATGTGGCAGATCGACCCATGCACATCATTGTGTGGGTCAACGGGATTCCATATAAGAGAGTGTTAGTGGACACTGACTCGTTCAGTAATATAATTAGAACAACAACATTGAAACATCTAAAGTTGTCAGCATCTCACATTGTGGCCTCCACCTATACTCTTCAAGCATTCAATGATGTGATATGCTCGACGGTTGGCACAATTGTCCTACCCATCCAAGTGGGACAAAAGACTATTCATACATTGTGCCACATCTTGGAAGGTGATATGGCCTATAATATCTTGTTGGGGTGGCCTTGGATCAGGGACATGAAGTGTGTCCCTTCTATAGCTCATCAGTGCTTAAAGTACACAATTGAAGGATAGGTGCATGTAGTCTCGACAGACTTAGAGCCCTTCAAGTACTGTAATACAGTGCAATTCATGCCGCAATCGACCCTTCCATCAACGCATTTGGATTTTTAGTTGAATCCATCTAAACAAGGTCCTATTCCGTAGGCATCCTCATTGACAAATCCATCAAATCCCCAGTCGGGTCCATCTTCCTCATCTGGTCCTTCAACAACGATGCCACCTACGGTGGCCACACCGAAGGACAAGGGAAAGAAACCCCTAGAAGAGGAACCACCCCTAGTCTCAACCATCTCTACCAAAGAGATGCCTAGCATAATGGAAGTCGAGATGCCTAGTTCACCCTACATGGAGTGGACTACAGAAGGACTCCTATTCGCTCCACCTCAACCTCCAACGATCACCGTTGAGATGGCCAACATGGGCCTGGGAGAGTATATAGTGTGAAACATTGTAGCAACACCCGCACTTGAGTCCATGTAGGACATGGGGAGACCTTGCCTTCCCATCAGCATTGTGGTTCCTCTAGGCTACCCACCCAATCAAACAAACTTTGTTTATGGGGGCCTGGATAATGGCGTTGAACCTTACATGCAAGAATATGAAGATGAAGAACCCTTTGCTGAGGACGTCAACTATTTGTCCAACCCAGATTTCTCTTTGAGATATCTAGGCCAATGCAATTGGCATGGATATGGGTTGGGTAGGTATGAGCAAGGAGTGCGTGTTCTATGCCAACCAAGATATCAAATGTCGTATGACAAGTCAGGAGTAGGGTTCAACCACCCCTTAGCCTTGGACATCTTGGTAGAGAACATGCAAGGCCTAGGGATAGGCAACAAAGATGGGTTGGCATTAGATCCATATGCCAATCCTAACACAACATATACATTGGGGGATTATCACCCATTGCTAACAACCAAACTTGTTGACCTTAACAACCCTTTCTCTTCGGTAAAAAAGGGAGAAATTTCAATGACTCACCTACAAGAGGGATATAGACAAGACCAAGTAGGTTCTTCAGAAGATGAGTCGGAGTACGAGGTAGCACCTTGGGATCATTTCGAATCTGATAGCAATCATTCGCAAGTGACCCCCATAGATGATTATCATGAGAGATTCCTGTCAATTTTCCATTTGAATGCTGCAATTGAGAATATGTCACCTCAAGAGAATTAGGTCCTCCAACAAAGAGTGGAACAACCCCGATGGGACAAAATTAATTTGCTCAAGCAGGACGAGCCTCATATGTCGCAAACTGTCAGAGCCAACGAAGGCCTCTGGATCTCCGACAGTGATTATGAAGATGAAACTGAGATGGCCTATCTCAATCATATGCGACAACAAAAATATCCCTTGGAAATATATGACATGTTTGAAAAACTACACATAGGGACAAGGCATAGGTGGCACTTAAACCAGGCGCAATTATAGCAATTACTGCACCCGCCACTCTAGGTATACAGAGAACATCTTCCGCTCGGAGACCTGATGGAGCCATCAGTGCCTAGGGCAGACCCTATCCTCTTGTCCACACATAGGGCCAATACATTTGTGCTAGTACCCACAGAGCCATATTCGGAGCACAAAGATCATCTAGGATGTCCAAGCAGCCAGACCCGCGGTAATGGAGACCAAAATCATTTCATCAACATGATCTCCATTAATTTAACCACCCCATGCATAATCCAGCCGATCCAACATGGTCATTGCATATAGACCTCGATGCTATAGACTAGGATTGCACTGACACACCACCATCCCCATCAGAGTATTGGCCTTGCGATGGGATGTTACATTTCACAAGGATACGAAAACAAAAAGGAAAATGCCAAGTACAATGCGTGTAAAACCAAACTTAACGCTAAAAGCCTATATATTGAAAATGCATGAAAGGAAAGGACATAAATGAATTGACACAAGATAAAATCAATATGGAATATGACCCTCTTTATTGATATGCTTTTAAAGTCGTGTTACAATATGTCTCCTTCTGTTTTAGGGGATAGGAGCGTCAAATATGTTTCTTGTCAAATTCATGGATAGCAATCCTTCTTCTGCGTGCCCACATGTAATATGGGCAGACCAAAAAATGATCATTGCTTGTGTATATGAGTGTTGAATCCTTACTGCTCCTCTGATGTCGAAGACCTACGTTCAAAGAAATAGAAAAGATCAGTAGCACCTGCAAATATAATAGAACATGTGTTTCCCAAGGCCTACTATTAGTGTATGCATGAAAATATTAAAACGATAATCAAATAACATTAGAACGACCTAAATTTTTTGAAATAAGCAATAAAACCTTACTAGGAAGCCACTGCAAAAGGAACATTCAAGAAATTCCTCACAGATTTGTATTCGCTCCGGGGCGGGACGAATAAACCTACAACAAATTGTTATAAAGCATGCTCTTCAATGTCCTATCCAGAAAGCTCCAAATGACCTGAAAATTTGGGTTTAGCTAATTGGGGGTATTTTGGGACGACCCAGATGGTCATATTTCTCCAATTTGGCTTCTATCACCTATATTGTGATGATGCCATCTACAGGTTAGTAAAGGCAAGAAATGATAAAAACATGGTCAAAAATGCTCAGAATGAAGTGAAATTTAAACTATAGCCTATTTAAATAACCTAGAATAATATACAAAAGAAAAATTAGAGAAATCTGCCATAGATTTATAATCGCTCCGGGGCGGGGTGTTCAGAACTGTGACAGTTTGGGGGGCACTCGGGGTAGGATGCCCATCATTTGGAACTCTGTTTTAGCACCAATCCACTTGGGATGGGTCCAAAACCTCTTATGGGGTGTTTTCGACAAATTTAGTAGGATATTGTTGCCAAATATTCAGGTTCGGGCTCGGATTTGTGCTTCCAATAACCACACTATGACCTCCCTTCCAAAAGAGATCAAGGATGTGAAAGGCACAAATCAAAAGGTATGTTTGTGGATGTAAAATGACAGCACTTCGTTGCTCAAAATGCTACCTCTCTCCCCTCACTTTTGGGTGTTAAGACTCACCAATTTATAGACCTAGGGTATCTCTATTTGAATACACATGCGAGGGTGCCACTGGAGTTGCATATCCTATTTTGAGAAAAATATTATTCCCTGATTTAGAGTATCCTTGCATGAAGCCTCCAAAAATCAAAGATATGCATGACTGAAGTCTCTCTTCTTGATTTGAAGTCGTTCCTCATAATTGCATGGCCTGAAGTTGCAGTTAACTGGCAGACCTATTGAGGTTTGAATTTTTTCTAGTAAAACCTTCTATTCGCCTCACCCTGGAGCGAATGTTGATAATCGTCGCTGGGTGGGACGAATACCAGTTTGTAATCGTCCCAGGGTGGGATGAGTAGGGAGCAAAGTGCCAAAAATGTTCCAAATTAACCTTTGACCTTCCAAACTACTTTTGGGAGTGGTTAGGACCACTGTTTAACCTCTGGGGGCTGCCCTAGGGGCTGTGTGTGTTAATGCGATCATTGCTTATCGTCACATAATCGGATTGGTGTTGTTTTTGTGTCTACAAATGCCCCTTTTTGGGAAGCATTGTGCAAGGCACAACTTTGAGCAAAAATAGATAACTAAAGCACTAATTATTAGGGTTTCTAAGTAACCTAACCAACTTTTTATGCCCCAAGTATGGAAAGGGCACGCATTCTTGAATCCTTGCTTCTGACGAGCTAAGGAACTTAATTAAAGTGTTAACCTTGTTCGGTGAGGTGTTACTTGAGCTTGGACATTGATCAGTCATGAATAGGCAAAGGGCGTAACCTTTTGTCTATGGGAACCTTGAGTTCATGATTCAAAAATGCCAAGTGTTTGATCAGCTTGTGATTATTGTTTGTTTGCTTCCCCAAGCAGGAGCGTGATTGTCTTTGTCAATGATTCTTTGAATGCATGCCATTTCTTTGATTAGGTGTGCAGTTGTTGATTGGTGACTAAGTGTGACTACCCCCTCAAGCAACAAATCAATGAGGGAATGACCAACATGAGAAAAGCAATGAGTAACTTGACCCAAGATGACTTAGGTAAGGGTGACTTCAGTGGTTTACCGTTGAATGCGTAAGCAGTTTTTGAACATTGTGGCCTATTTTTGGTGGGTTTGAACCCTTTTTGTGACGCATTTTTGGAGTTGAAATTGATGAAAATCCGTCCTCTCGTGGAGCGGTCCGGATATGGTAGCCTTCTTAGGGAGTGGGATAGTGAAAATTTGTGACCCCAACATCTATTTTGGATGCCAAGAATGTCAGGCGCAAAGGCGCCTTCTTTCGTCAATGTTATTGCTATTTTTGGTTGGGTTTTGACCTGTTTTGTGACGGCGTTTGGGGATGAAATTCTCAAAAATTCATCCTCCCGTGGAGAGGTCCAGCTATGGTAGCATTCTTAGGGAGTATGATAGTGAATATTTGTTACCCCGACCTCTATTTTGTATGCCCATAATGTCAAGTGCAAAAGCACTCTCATTGGACAATTTTTTTTTTTTTTTGCTTGTTTTTGGTGCATTTTTTGATGTTTTTAATTATATGATGTATGCATATGGAATGAATGAAATGATTTGTTGATAACTTATTGATGGAACCATAGACTATACCAAATTTACTGGCTTGCTGTACTTATGGGATGGCTTTGTGTAATGACTTTGCATGTAAGAACTTTGTTTTTGTATCTTGTGTATTTTTTGATGGGGATGCATGTAATGAAATGTACCAGTTGTTTAAAAATGAAGTTAAGATTTTCGGAGATTCAGATATTTTAACTAACTAGCCAAAACTGTACATTTATCTCACAATACTTTTGAACAAGGTATAAATCAGACTGGATTTTGACCAAGTTATTTTACATCCCTGTGTGTGCAATTGAGTTCGTTTATGTGTTATTTGTCAGGATACCGCCAGTGCCAGATAGGCTGTCAACCAAACCTGTACTGAGGATCACCTAATTAGCTCCACTAAATCCATTGTTGTATTTAGTAAGATTAATCTACGGGACAATTTAAGATACCATAAGCTAGCTCATCCACATGCAAAAATTGGTCTACTCACACGCAAAGCTAATGTGATAGACATATCATCATGTGTTTAGGATACCGCCATTGCCAGGTAGGCTATCCACAAAACCCGTAATGAGGATCACCTAGATGGTTTTCGAATGCTGAGAATTCTAGGGATTCAAGTTTAGGTTTTTTATTTGCTCAATGTGTTTAGGATACGTGCTCGTATACATAGTGATGAAAATCTGTTTATTTTTCTCTTTTTTTTGTTTTTCTTTTTGAGCAAGGATTTTGAATAGTGGTAATAACCACTGCTATTTGATTTTGCATTTTGAGCTTCGTAAGGTTGATCTTGTAGGTTTTTGGCTTATGAATGACCTTGATCCTTTTGGCCTTGGGGATGACTACCCATCCTATTCAAGGACGTGTAGTACGAATCCTTACGACTTTGGGAACCAAAGGGGATTATGGATAGTATGAAGTAAGGGCATTGATATTTTAGGCCTTGGGGATGACTACCCATCCTTTTCAGGGGCATGTAGTATGAATCCTTATGAATTTGGATACCAAAGGTGATTGGAGATTATCATGATGATGGCTTGTTGGGAGTTTGCTTTTGAATGGTCATGGATCCTTTTAGGCCTTGGGGATGACTACCCATCCTTGGCAGGGACGTGTAGTACGAATCCTTACAACTTTGGGGACCAACGAGGATTGGGATTTTTGGTAGTGGTAAAAACCACTATTTATTAGGGGGAATTGATGGGGAAGAGCTTGTCCTTTTGTCAATTCTCAGCACTCTTGAACCATTCGCACAGGGGATGAACAGGCTAATCGTTCACCTATGGTACCCTAGACTGCTTTGTAGTTTTCATATTCTGTTAACACAACTTGGGAATTATTTTATGTGTTTAAACTTGTGTAGGAATGTTACATAATGAGGCGTGAACCAAGTAAAATGTTCCCTTGTAAAATACTTTTAACTTTGTACTATTTTTGGCTAGAAATTTAAAGACAACTGAATGACGAAAACCCTACATACATTAGGATGCAACTGACTATGCGAACAATGGGGATGGTGTTATTCGGGATGTATGTGTGTATAAAATGGGTGGAATGTGGAAAATGAAGGAATTGCCGAGCAATTACAGTCTATGGTGCATGTGACATGTATGATCAGCAAATATGCAAGGTATGGATGCGATGCCTAATGCAACTTATATTTTTGTATTTTTATTTTTACGAGTATGCATGGAATTGAGATGCAATTTTTTTGTTATTTTTGATGATTTTATTGTTTTTGCTTGTTTTTGAATATTATTTTTGACCAAGTGGTTATGGTAACCCTTGGAGCTTTTGGTTTGACCAAATGCTTTATGGATACCTTTGGGGAGTTTTAGGGTGACCAAGCGATTGTGGGAATCCTTGGAGCTTTTGGTTTGACCAAAGGGTTTATGGACACCTTTGGGGCATTTTTGGGTTGACCAAGCGATTGTGGGAATCCTTGGAGATTTTGGTTTGACCAAAGGGTTTATGGACACCTTTGGTGCATTTTGGGATTGACCAAGAGATTGTGGGAATCCTTGGAGCTTTTGGTTTGACCAAAGGGTTTATGGATACCTTTGGGGAATTTTGGGTTTGACCAAGAGATTGTGGTAATCCTTCGAGCTTTTGGTTTGACCAAAGGATTTATGGATACCTTTGGAGCGTTTGACTTGAACAAAGGGTTTATGGATACCTTTGGGGCATTTTGAGTTGAGAAAAGGGTTTATGGACACCTTTGGGGCATTTTGAGTTGACCAACCGATTGTCGGAATCCTTGGAACCTTTGGGTGGGCCTATGGTTCTCTAAATGTGGAATGGCCTCAAATGACTAATGTTCAAGGGTTCTAGTTCCTTGATTCCTTCAAGAGAGGTGAGATGGTATGTTCCAGGTCCTATTTTACTATTAATCACATAAGGACCTAACTAGTTTTCCATGAACTTGTCCCTTAGATGGGATGGCAAATTAGAATTCTACTGGTTCTATTTTTAGACCAAGTCACCAACCTGAAAGTACCTTAGGTGAACCTTCATGTTATATGATTTCTTAAGTCACTCTTGATAGATACACAAATTCTTGAGAGCATTGACGCATCGTTCGTCGAGCAACATAAGTTAGTCTAACTGGGCCTGCCGCATAGTGTCATCATCGATGAACTCTTGCATTGAAATGCACAGTGAAGGGATCTCCAACTCGAGAAGCATGACTGCCTCGAAGCCATACACCAACGAAAATGGAGTTGCCCCAGTGGGCATCCGAATGCTAGTGTGATAAGCCCATAGGGCAAGCAGGATTTGAATGTGCCAATCCTTATGACTAACTGTGATTGTATTTTTGAGGATGGCAAATAGCATTTTGTTTGATGCCTCTGCTTGCCCATTTGCCTACGGATAAAAGGGTGTTGAAAAACTATGCTGAATTTTGTACTTTGTTGTCAAAGCATGCACATATTTATTCTTAAATGACGTCCCATTATCCGATATGATCTTGGATGGAATACCAAAACGACATATGATGTTATGCAAAATAAACTCCGCAATACGTGGTCCACCCACTTGATGAAGTACTCTATGGCCATTATGATGAACGTGTGACGACTTGACGACGTAGGGGATATCTTTCTAATTAGATCGAAGCCCTACTATGAAAAATACCAAGCCGATTGAATCAGTTGCAAGGCCTAAGAAGGTACATCTGTCAAATTGGCATGGTGTTGACACTTCACGCACTTCTTTACATATGCGCAATAATCTCACTCTAAATATAGCCAATAATAACCCATGCGAAGAATGCACTTTGCGATGGCCATATCGTTGAAGTGGCCACCACATGTACCATCGTGGGCTTGGGTGATCGCCCAAGTGGACTTCTGCTGGTCCAAGCAATGGGGGAGGATCCCTTCATATCTTCGACGATACAAAATGTCTCCTAGCAAGAAATGTTTTGTCGCTTTCTATTTAAATGATCTTTTTGTGGCTTGTGTCAATCCAAGTGGGAGGTTACCTAACTTGAGGTAATACTTTATGGGTGTGTACCAATCTTACTGATCAGAAACATCGATGGTATGAATGGCCTATCCCTATTGAAGTTCATCCCTAGCAAAATCTTAACGGGAAAAAACTTGTCAAAATAGCATTGTGTTGCTATTAAGAGGGGTCAGGGAGAACAAGGACCCCCAGTTGGCTTGAGTCAGACAATCATGGATTCAAAAGAACCTATCCTGAGATGATTTAATATGGATCAGGTGGATTCTTGGTGTTAGGTCAGATCTTCCTCACTCCATCATGGATTGCAATATTGTTTTGAACTGAATGGTCGTCATTTCACCAGAAGGGTCTTGTGGGATGAGTGACCCCCAGGAGGACATAATATCCGCAAAACGATTCGATGATCGAGGGAGTGCCTCGATGTCGTACCATTAAAGATGTGCCAAGAATTTGTCCACAAGGGCTTTGTGGGCCTACAGAACTGGGCATTGACATTGGAATACCCCCTTTACTTGTTTGAAGACCTATGAGCAAGGCTTCGTATTCTACATTGGTGTTGGTACACGGGAAGTCTAATTTAAATGATAGAGGCATTGGAGCCCCTTGCGGTATGAAGAATACAATTCCCGCACCACCTCATTGCTCACATTTAGAACCATTGAAGAATAAGGTCATGTCAACCTGTGACTCAGGCTCATTATAATCTGGCAATTTTGAAACATGGAAGACCCCATCATCAGGTAGTTCTATGGTCAGAGGCTAGTCGTCTTCAAGAGGAGCCTCTGCTAGTTGATCGGCGATGACTTGACCTTTTATGGATTTCTGTCCAATGAATTCTATGTCAAACTCCATCAACAACATGATCTATTTCATCGTGCGGCTACTATGATAAGTATGACTCATCATGTATCACAATGGATTATCCTTAGACACAATATATGTCATATTGCTGAGCATGTAGTGGCGTAGCTTTTTGGTACCAAACACCACTACCAAATAGAGATTCTCAACGTATGCATAGTTAAGTTCATAACTGACCAGGGTGCGGCTAAGATAGTAATTAGCCTATTTTTTGTGTAGTTCATTTTTCTAGGACAGCATGGCACCCAGTGCCACCTCAGTAGCTGAGATGTATAAGTAGAATGACACTCTTGGTCTAGGTGGTGCCAATACTAGCGATGAAGCCAAGTATTTTTTAATATCTTCAAAGGCTAACTGGCACTCGTCATCCCAGTGAAATGCTACCCCCTTGTGCAATAATTTATTCATGGGTCGGCACTTGTCAGATAACTATGCTATGAAGTGCTTGATTGACGTGACCTTTCCCTATAGGCTTCTGAGCTGCTTGATGGTGGTTGGGGGAAGCATTTCAAGGATTACCTTGAATTTGTTTGGATCCACCTTGATTCCTCATTTGGAGACTATGAAACCCAAGAGATTTCCATATGTGATGCCAAATACACACTTCTTGGGGTTTAGTCTGACTTTATGTTCAATGAGGCGATCAAGGATCTTGCTTAAGTCATCAAGATGATCTGGGCGCAAAATATATTTAGCCAACAAATAATCCATGTAATATTCCAAAGTTTTGTGCATGTAATCATGGAAGATGCATGTCATGGCACGTTGGTAGGTGGTGCCAGCATTTTTAAGGCCAAAATGCATGACCTTATAACAAAATGTCCCCCAAGGCATTGTGAACGCCGTTTTTAGTTAGTCCTCAGGATTTATACGAATCTGATTGTATCCTAAGAAACCATCCATGAGGGAAATCATTTCATGGCCCGCTGTAGTGTCTACCAATGCGTCAATGCTAGGCAAGGGGAAATCATCCTTAGGACTCGCTTTGTTTAGATCTCAAAAATTGGTGCATATGCAAATCCTCCCGTTGGGCTTTTTGATGGGCACCATGTTAGACAACCATGGTGGGTAATCCACGCAAATGACAAACTGTGCATCCAACAACTTTTTTAGCTCATATTTCACCATTAAGGCTACTGTTGGATGCATCTTATGTAGTTTTTGCTTCACTAGCTTGACTGTCGGATCAAGCATAAGATTATGTGTGACTAGCTGTAGATCTAGCCCTATCATGTCTTTTTAGGACCATGCAAAAACCTCCTTCTTCTCTTTGAGAAGGGCAATGTAGTCAACTTGCTCTTCAGGGGATAGACTTACCCCCAGCTTGATGATTTGCAAATTCATTGGATCTGAGCCGATGTCTACGTCAGTCGTCTCCTCGATTGACATGTGGGATCCGTCCTCCAACTGGTGTGGAGTTGGGATCAGGTGGATATTGTTTGCTGAATTTAGATCATCGTTCAAAATGTCGGGTTCCTCTTCAACATGGAATACATCCTGAGTCTGTCTAGGGATGAAATGAAACATCCCACCACAAGGCCAGTACTCTGATGGGGATGACGGTGTGTCAGCGCGATCCCAGTCTATAGCATAGAGGTCTAGATGCAATGACCGTGTTGTGTCGGCTAGATTATGGATGGGGGTGGTTAAATCAATGGAGATCATGTTGATGAAATTATTTTGGTCTCCATTACCATGGGTGTGGCTGCTTGGACATCCTAGATGATATTTGTGCTTCGGATCTGGTTCTGTAGGTACTGGCACAAATGGATCGGCCCTATGTGCAGACAAGAGGATAGTGTCCACCCTAGGCACTAATGGCTCCATCGGGTCTCTATGTGGAAGATGTTCTCTGTATACCTAGAGTGGCAGGTGCAGTAATTGCTATAACTACACTTGGTTTAAGTGCCACCTATGCCTTGGCCCTATGTGTAGTTGTTCAAACATGTCGTCTATGTCCAAGGGATATTGCTGCTGTCGCATATGATTGAGATACGCCATCTCAGTTTCATATTCATAATCACTATCGAAGATCCAAAGGCCTTCATTAGCTTCGACATTTGTTTGCGACATATGAGGCTTGTCCTACTTGAGCAAATTAATGTGGTCCCATCGGGGTTGTTTCGCTCTTTACGGTGGGACCTGATTCTCTTGACGTGACATATGCTCAATTGGAGCATTCAAAGGGAACATTGTCAGGAAGCTCTCCTGATAATCATCTATGGGGGTCACTTGCGAATGATTGCTATCATATTTGAAAGGATCCCAAGGTGCTACCTCATACTCCGACTCATCTTCTAAAGACCCTGCTTGGTCTTGTCTATATCCCTCTTGTAGGTGAGTCCTCGAACTTTCTCCCTTTTTGACAGAAGGGAAAGGGTTGTTAAGGTCAAGAAAGGTATAAGGAACCAAGGGATTTTCAAGGACATTATTTTTATTTTAATGGATTTAGACACAGGGCTATACATTGCAGGGTCTATGGATCAAATAAAAAGTTTGATTTCACTAGAAGGATCTTAAAAGGAAGAAGATATGGTTTTTAGGGACATTGCTTCTTATGCAATAGGATTGGTCATAGAGCTTCTCAGTGCAAAGGAAATGAGCAATATGATTTTGATTATAGAGCTGCACAATTAAGAGGTCATGGTCAAAATGATTATGGAAACAAAGCTTCACAATACAGGGTTCAGGAAAGGAATGGATATGGAAATTATTTAAAGAAAGAATTCAGGATATGGGCACCATCCAAATGATACAATATCAAGTGTTTTAATTGCAATAACTTTGGACATATTGTAATATGATGTAGGACCCAATTAAAAATAGGTTCAAGGCAAGAATTTCAAGCCATTTCAAGGTAAGAAGGTCAAATAGGTTCAATACAAGAAGATCAAGTAACACATCAATAAAAGGATATCAGAAAGATGAGGAAGGAAGTTGACAATGGGAAGGAACAATGTAAGATGGGAATTGACAAAGGGAAGGAACAATGTAAGATGGTAGGGGGGATAAGATTAAGAGTCATATATTCTAGCCCCATAGGTGTCCCTTTTGCCATTGATATCAAAGGGGGAGATATTTGAGTAAGGGGGAGAGTATTGAGTGATGAGTGTCGTTTAATTCATCATTTGATCATTATTTATCAATTCGGGCAGGTGTCCTAAGGCTGTTTACGATAGTCAATTCAGGCAGGTGTAAGACACTCCATTCAGAAAATGGCTTTATTGGTAGAACAGTTAGTGTTTGCTGGGGGTTCTTCTGTCACTCTAAACCCTATGAACTGAAAGGAAACTAAATTATGCTTGCTGAAATAAAACTACAGAAATGAAATAACAGTTAAAGAAACCTATTTTTACTCTTGCTGAATCTGAAAATGCACTCAAAAACTGAATTAAAATTGCTGAAATGAAAGTTGCTGAAATTAGAATTGCGAGAAAATAAACTTAACTATCTTGCAAAATAAAAGAACAGATCTAAAAATAAACTTAGAAATGAAAATGAAACTACAAACTCTAAAACTGGAAATAAATTCAGCAAAATAAGAAAATGCAGAAAAAAATGACAGGTTTCCTGTTATTCTGCTGTAGACAGAATTGAACAAGAAAACCTGGTATAAACCTTCTTCTGCTCCTGGGAGTGGCCCTTGCTCCCTGGTTCAGAAGAAGGTGAAGAAGTAGCTCTGGTGTTCTACTTAATCACTCCTTCAATCATAAAGTGAAATTGACAAAAACTGCACTTTTTATTGATTTAAAAACATGCAGGAAAATTCTGCATATTATTGCTACAGAAATCTGATTTCACAATATTCAGAATTACACTAATTGCAATCCTAATTCTTCCTACATAGCTCAACCCGGATGGGAGCCGGTTATTTATATTAAAAACATGCTAAATCAGATGTGGAATGATTCAAATTCAGGCATTTTAGGAATGTTGTTAAAGCGCATTCCTAAAATGCGAGAATATGGTTACATGAATGAAATCTATTCATTGCACACTTGCTGGAGGTCTTCTACGTTGAAAAAGATGCATAACAGATTTACATAGCTATCCCTATCATTCTCCTGCAATTTGTTGTCTTTCCTGAGCTGTTCTGGTCAAAACTGTGCGTTTTCGGTTATTCGGAGCGATCCGTTATTCCGGAGCAGAATCCCTGTTTTTCCAAAGCAGCGCCAGAATGACTGTTTTCAACACTATTTGCGGTTCTTTGGCCGAGCATTGGGTGGACCAGACTTGTAAGTCTTTCAACAACCTGGTCACACGCTTTCCTAAGTTGAATTTGACCAAATCCCAAGCCATGCAAATCTGGCTGGAATTTGTCCAAGTCAAAACAGTCAAAAACAGTTTTGCACAGCTTGCAGTTTTGACCTATTTTTAGTGCTATTTTCTGCATTTGACAACTTCAGAGAGCATGATATGAATGATATATATTCCACACGTGATTGCACTTAACACATTTCACAATAAATCATTATTTATCAACAAAACTTATGCAGAAAATACAGAAAATTAGTAAAAATAGAATATACTGTTTCTAAACAGTCAAACATGTAAATAGTAGTAAATATTGCATTTCATCAGCAAAATTAACATTAAAACATATCAAAAAGGTCTATTAAGGATGTCTAAAATAATAAAAAATGAGGCAATATTTGGCCTCATCATCCCCCCAACTTATTCTGATGCATGTCCTCATGCATTCTGTGAGGCTACAATAGAGCAGAGATCCTTGTCCATGACTCTCTCTTGGTAGCTGAACTTTGGACCAGGAATCCTGTAAAAACCTCTGATTTCCTTTATCTGCTTGAGCCATGCCTGAAACTGATCATCTGGTTGGGGGTCTTCATCAAAAAACCATGGAACAGGAGTGATTACAATGGGCAATCTGTATCTTAATCCTATCCACTGATGTTGCGGCTGTTGAATAACTTGCATGATACCTTCGACTCTTCTTTTTGACCACTTGCAAGTTATTGGGGGAGATAGGTTCTTTCTTACGCAAGGAAATAGGTAACTCTCCCCAACGATTTCTACAAGCTGCTAAAGCACTATTAAAATGCTGGTGAGTAAAATTCTGAAAATCGACTAAGCATCTCTGAAGATTGGTTTCATAAATTTTTCTCACCTTTTCTTCCCTCATCATAGTAAAATGTTGATTGGCTGCACCCCTGTAATCACCATGCATCGGCCTCAGATATAGTGCTGCATTTGCCTCATTATCCTTAATCATCTGCTTCTGCTGTTCCCAATATTCTTGATTTTGCAGAGTGGACAGGAAAGCTCTTAACTGAATATCCCCTGTAAAAATGTGAGGTAGGAATGTGTCATCCTCAGGCATAAAGAAATTATGTAGGAATAACTCACACAGCAGATTTTTCTGTTCTGTTGGGTTGTGCAGGTAGGTATCCACAAATTCTTCGGGATTTTCCAATTTGTATGGCAAATTAGAGTGGATTCTCATAATTTGCCAACGGATAAATCTTTCTCTAAGGATTAGGGTGTAAAACCTTGCAGGTCTTCTGCACTGGACTAAACACTCTGCATTCTGACAGAGATCCTGCACTTGGTTCTTCAATTTTGTTATTTCTGCCTCTTTAGCCTCACATTTTTCCTCCAAAGGCTTCAAAGCTAAAACCTTTTCTTCCAGCCTTTGGCATTTCATCATCCACTTTGATAAATCTGTATTATATTCCTCAAGTGGAACCATAAGGGGATTGCGAACAGGTTGCTGCATTTGAGGAACAATATGAACCTGTATCTCTTTGTCAGTCATGTCAACCCTGACAGAATCTGTTTGTGTTTCCTTTTCTTCTATTTCTGCCAAAGGCAGGTTGACCTGTACTCCTTGTTCCTCTGTTCCTGTCATAGGTAATTCAGTTTGGATTCCCATGTCCTGTGTTATTATGAGGGGTTCATATAGTTCAATATCTGCAGCAGGAATTGAGGAGATCAGAAGTTGTTCTTGTCCCTGTTCTCCTTCAATATCCATTATAGGTTCTTCCATGATTGGTGATTCTACTACATGTGCAGTAGTTGCTAATTCTAACAAGATGTCAGCCAATTGAGTGTCATGCAAACTTTCATCAAGTTGTGGCTCTAAAGATGCAATTTTAGCCTTTAAACTTGCCACTTCTTTCTGCAACATTGCAATCATTTGATCTTTTTCTGAAATAGAATCTTGACACTTCTCTATCCAACCTGTTTGTGTTTTTACCACACTTCTTGCTGCAAATAGCTGTAGTTGGATATCTTCTTCTTCCTCTGATTCTTCTTCTGTCTCTGACTTTTCTCCTGTCTCTGACTCTTCTTCTGCCTCTGCCTCTTCCTTAGAATCGAAATCTGAATAATCCACCAAGACTACTGCAGGGTTGGATGTAGGCTCTGTTATGTTTGTGGTTGCAGGTTCTGCTAATTCTGCAGGTTCTGCTGATTCTGCTACTGCTTCTTGACCTCCTTGGTCAAATGATGTTTTACCCTTTTGAAGTCTTGCAGACCTTCGTAATGTTTGAACAGGAGATTTTCTTTTTCCTGTTTTGGGCATTTTCTGAACAGATTCTCCTGGTTCTACCTCATCAGAGCTATTGGACTGCAACACAGTCACATCTGCTGAAAATGATACCCTTCTGCGTTTTTTAACAGAGTCTATTCCAACATGCTTTTCTCTTTGCCTTCTAGTTCTAGAAGAGGGAGGTCCCTGTGGAGAGGATGGACCCTCTTCTTGGACAGACTCTGTTTCAATCACTGGCTCAGGTGTTTCTATTTCTTCCTCGTCCATGCCAGGATTTCCAGTTTGTTCTGCAGACCTAGGGCTTTCAACTTCTTCTGCTTCAGCTGCAAATACAGGGCTTCTAGTTTCGTCCCATGGAGCAAAGAATCTGTCAAAGCTCTGCAAATTACCCCTAAAATGATGTTTACAGATTATTTTAATCAAACCATGATGCCTAGGGGTTCCTTTTCCCTCCTGATATTTCTTGGCCATAGATTTTAAATTTTCATAAAAATACAGGGGAAAATTGACTTGGAATTCAGGGTTTGTGTGGCCATATCTCAAATAAATTAAAATTCTCATATGGTGCCCTGATAAAACAGCGTACTGACCTTCACAAGTAATAAATCTAATCATCCATTCGGCTACTTCATCCCAGGGAGACTCCAGACTTTCCCTTTTAACTCCTTTACAAACATTTTTGCTCATGACATATTCGATAGGTTTATCATTTTCTGCCCTAAATTGGTTGGCCAATTCACTTAGGGTATTTCTAGCTATTTTCCCAAGATTAATTCCTTGCAAAGGAAATTCAGTAATTTGGCTCAAAATATCTGGAGTTACCTGGATTGTCATGCCATTGATGTTGATCCTGTTGTTTCTGAAGGTTCGTGCAAATTCTGCAGCCAACCCTTCGGAGTTCCCATCAAATTTCTGCAGAAACGGCATCAAACCAGCATCGGTGAAAATTTGCAGCAGCGTAGGATTTTCCAGTATGAAGGTGGCATTTTCTGGTTCACTCCTGTTCTTCCTGCCGCCCATTTTTCCTTGCTCTGTTCGCGAATATGTTTCAGAAGCGCTGGAATGACAGTCTTAGCAGACATGCACTGGAATGACAGTTCTATCGTACATGCATTGGAATAATAGTTCGTGCGCCGGAACAGAGCATGTAAAACCAACTTGTTGATTCGTTATTTTTAAAACCGGTGGAATATGCTGAAAATGAGGAAAAATTAATGCCAATGCAGATTACGCGATTACGGTTTGCTGAGTTGGCATCCATTAATTTGATGTGAATTTTTCAAGGCAAACAAAATCTGTTTTCGATGTGCTTTGATGCGTGTGCCATGATTACGCGTATCACGAAATTATGATATCTAAATATCATGAATTTCGAAAATCACGTGTTCCATAATCGCTTGCCACGTGTCCCTGCATGAATCTTTTAAGAAATGTCAACTTATTCCGACGCACTGTGCACATGTCGTTATTTTGTCGTTCTGGAGCATATCTGTCAATACTCATTCCGGAGCACAACTGTCATTACCCATTCCAGAGCACAACTATTACGGAGCTTTTGATGTTCCGAAGCAGTGGTTATTCGGAAGCAAACTTCATTCCAAAGCATATGTCATTACGGACAGGAGCATATGTCATTCCCCCCTTTTCATTGACTAATTTAGACATCCCCAATTTAAACCTTATGAATGCTTTGAATGCTAATCAAGTGAATCTATACACTACATACTTTAACTATTTACAATATTTAAAATGTAAAGAAACACATACCTGTCTTGACTACCTTTCTACATTTCATACAATTTGATTAGCTTTGTTGTTTGTCCGTGACAAGTGCGATCCTGTAATCTCGAAAAACACAAACAAAATGGGTGATGGCAATGACAACAGTGGTGAATGACAATGGCGGAAAATGTATGGTGATGGAATGAATGGCGATGGAATGGATAGTGATGAAATGGATGGTGATGGAATGGGACTTAGTAAACATGCCAGATAACTGGTTTTCATGTAAACTAAATGTTTTTTTTTTTTTTCGACAAAAACTATACTACTGCTGCTTTAGTGGAAGAAGGGAATTCTTCCATTAAATGCACATCCAAGTGCTCTATTTGTTTTAAGAATTCATTTTTAGTTAGTGGCTTATGGTAAATCCGGAGACGATGTCCATTAACCACTAACTTCCTTCGTGAATCATCAATTGGTGAGAGACGAACTGCTCCATTCGAGAAAACCTCTTCAATCTGGTATGGTCCAAGCCACCTTGTTTGCAACTTCCCAGGAAAATCTTCATAACGGGAGTCAAACAGTAATGCCCAATCCCCTTGCTGGAATTTTCGTTCTTGGATATGCTTATCATGCCAGATTTTACGTTGTGCTTGAATCATCTCGTTCTGATGCAAAGCGTCTCTTCGTATTTCATCCAATGCATTGAGTTGCAGGATCCGGTCCTTTTGTGCTTGTGACAAATCAATACCAACTTCCAAAGCAGTTCGAAGAGTTAGTAATTCAAATTCAATGGGCAAAAGGGGTTTTTTACCATAAACCAATTCAAAAGGGGTAAATCCCGTAGTGGATTTCCAAGTAGTGTTATAAGCCCAAATTGCTTCAGGTAACCTTTCTACCCAATTCCTTCTATGAACTGCTACAGTTTTGGTCAATATTTTCTCTAATTCCCTATTTGTCACTTCAACTTGACCATTGGCCTGTGGATGATAAGGAGAGGACTTCCTGTGCTTGATTTCATATAATTTTACAAAGGCTTCAACAACCTTTGAAATAAAGCGAGGTCCTTGATCAGAAGTAATAGGCTGTGGGGCTCCAAATCGCTAGAAAAATGCGTGAATACAGAAAATCAGCCACTTTGTCTTCTCGGGCATGCTTAAAGGCACGGGCTTACGCCCATTTGGTTACATAATCAACACATACTAGGATGTGCACCTTCCCTTGGGAGGGTGGATCAATAGGTCCTACAAAATCTAACCCCCACCTCTCAAACGGTTCTACACCTAATTGAGGCTGTAAAGGCATTTCATTTTTGAAAGTAGGCTTACCCATTCTTTGACATGCATCACAATTTCTAATATACCTTTTTACATCCTTATGCAATGATGGCCAGTAGTAACCGAGTACCCAAAATCTTTCGAATGGTATGTTTTTTTGAATAATGCCCTCCTGAAGGTTCATCATGACGAGGCTCTCAAAATGTCATATATCTCATCCTTACGAACACACTGCGTAAAACATGATCAGGACTGCATTTAAACAATATTCCTTTTATCCATTCAAAAGAAGAGCTTTGCTTGATTAACTGTTTTTTTTGTTTTGAGGTAAAATGAAGTGGAATCTTCCCTGTAGCTAAATAATTAGCTATATCCGCAAACCATGGAGTTTGAACAGAGACAGCAAACAATTTTTCATCAGGGAATGCGTCTTCAACTAGTTCTTCGGTTTACTGCATTTGGCAATCTTGACAAGAAATCTGCCACTACATTAGCCTTTCCTGGTCTATTTACTATAGTAATATCAAATTCCTGCAGTAAAATCAACCAGCGAATAATTCGTGCACTAACCAAAGGCTTATTCATCAAATATTTGATAGCAGCATGATCTGTATGGATGAATACAGGGTATCCTGTGATATAGTGTCGAAACTTGTTAATGGCATATACTATAGCTAAGAATTCCTTCTCAGTTGTAGTGTAATTCTTTTCAGCTCCTGTCAAGTTTTTGCTAATATAATAAATGGCATAGTGTTGTCCATTTTCAATCTGCCCTAGTGCGGCTCCAATAGCGGTATTGGAGGCATCAGCCTGAATATGAAAGGGCAGCCCCGAGTTAGGTCCTCTTAGTACTGGCGGATTGGTTAGCTTTTCTTTCAAAGCTTCAAAGGACTTGTGGCAATCATCAGACCATACAAATTCAGAATCTTTCATTAATAATGCAAACATTGGATTAGCAATGGTACTGAAATCAGTAATGAATCTACGATAAAAGCCAATATGTCCTAAGAAACTACGGACATCAGTTTGAGATTTCGGAGGAGGAAGACTCTTGATGACCTCTACTTTCTTAGGATCAACCTTAATACCGTGAGCAGAGATATGATGTCCTAAAACAATTCCTTCCTCCATCATCAAGAAACATTTTTCAGGATTAAGAGATAAATGATATGCTTCACGGCGTATTAGAACCTTTTCAAGTTGCTCTAATGTATACTCAAATGTGTCACCAAACACTTTGTGAAATCATCCATGTAAATCTCTACACTCTCATTGGTTAAATCAGAAAAAATGGCCAAGACAGCTCGTTGAAATGTTCTTTGGTGCATTACATAATCCAAAGGGTAATACTCTATAAGCAAATGTCCCCCAAGGACATGTGAAAGTTGTTTTTTCCTGGTCTTATGGTGCCACTTGGATCTGGTTATACCCACTAAAACCATCCGAGAAAACAGAAATATTTCTTACCAGCAAGAGTGTCCAGCACTTGGTCTATAAAGGGTAATGGAAAGTGGTCCTTGTGTGTGACTTTGTTTAATTCCCTGTAATCCACACACACTCGCATCTTTCCATTCTTCTTAGGCACAATAACTAATGGAGAAACCCATTGACTGTCTGAAATTGGATAAATGAATCCTACTTCCAACAATTTTTCAATTTCTTCTTTAACAATGTCTTTTAAAGCAGGGATTCAGACGTCTCTGCGGTTGTCTAACTGGTTTGACATCCTCGGTGTATATCCTATGTGTGCATACATCAGGGTGGATTCCAACCATATCCGTATAATTCCAAGCAAAAGCTTGAACATGTTTCTGCAAAACAGGCAAATAGTTTGGCTTCTTGATCGTCGATCAACCAAGCTGTTAACATTTACGAGGTTTTCCTGGTTGAATTTCAATTTGCTTGACTCCGGGATAAACAGAGTTAACATGTTCATATTTGTTGATCAAAGCATTTAAAGGACAATGATGTGGTTGCAGATCATGAAATACTCTTGATTACGAGTTAAATGCAATACCTGATGGAAGCATTGGCATAGGACAGGTGAAAGAAGTCAAAAGATGATGATGCCACCCATGTGGCAATGTAAAGGAACTTTCATGAAGTGGAATAGATGGTAAATGTTCAGCAACTTGTTCATCATCTTTCCATAATAGGCGATTGACCAGAACTTGATCATCCCTGAGGCCTTCTTCATGCAATGTATTCACCAAGACTGTTTCATGTTCAAAAATTTCTCTCTCTGGTGAATTCAATTCTTCAATGTGTTCCTGTACTACAATGGTGGCAAGGGTAACAAGAGGCTCCTGTTCTTCATCGGACTCGGGATACCATAATTGTCCAGAAAATTTAGATGATGGTTTAGCAGGTGGATACAAAGAAATTTTCTTAAGATCTACTCCATTTGAAATAGTCATTTCTCCTGATCTACAGTCTATGAAAGCGGCTGCAGTAGCAAGCCAGGGTCGTCCCAGGATGATAGGATAGCCATTAGTTGTACTCCTAGGTTGTAATACTAGGAAATCTACAGGGTATTCCCAAGAAGATACTTCAATGGGAACATCCTCCAAAAGTCCTTCTGGTTTGGCAACTGACCTATCTGCCATTTCCAAAACTGTAGCTGTAGGACTCAAATCAGTGAGCTGCAATTTCTGCATAATATCTTTGGTCATGACATTAATTGCAGCTCCTAAATCAATAAGTACATTGGGAATTTGAACCAATCCTACAGTAATGGTGATTCCTTGGACTTCCTGGATCACCATATTTGGGAGGTACTAATTTCCCAGAGAGAAGATCAGCCAACTTTCCATCCACTTGTACGGTTTGTGGAAAGGCTTTCTTCTTCTTGCCAGGTTTCCTTATGCATAAATCCTGAATGGTTTTCTTAATCAATGGTACATCCTTGATTGCCTGCAACGAGAGGAAGTGAGATTGACATTTTCTTTAATTCTGTGATTAACTCTGATTCAGGGGTAGTGATGGGATGATCAAACCTTTCAAGAAATGGTAAATATGATGTGACACGTTCAGATTTTCTTTGTAAGTTTTCTGCATTCCTTTGCTCTGATTGTATTTTTTCTGGACTTGAAATTTCTGGAATTTCTTCAACTGTAGGTGGAGCAGGGTCAGGTAAGACCTTCCCTGAGCGTAATTGGATGTTACCACAGTCAAGTACATGAGCTACGACGAGTATCTTCAGACTCGGCCTCATAAACGGGGGTTGCTTGTCGACATTATTGGGGTTAGTCACGAGGTGATCTGGGAGTGGAGGTTGTCTTACTGGTTGTGCTTGTTGATGTTGTGTTCTTCCCTAAAAATTTGGATTAGGAGCTGGCAGCAAATTTTGAGTTTGGCCTTGATACCTTTGCTGTCCTTGATGGGATTGATATTGCTGGCTTTGATAAGGTTGATATTGTTGTGGTAGAAATGGTTGTCCTTGATATTGTTGTCCCCATATTTGTCCTTGTTGTGTCCATTGTGGAGGCATGGTATACCAAGGTTGGTTCATCCATCCAGATTGTGAGCAGTCTGGAGGAACTGTCCAAGGTTGATTCCAAGGTTGCGCAGAAGCTTCTGCCTGTCCCCATGGCATATTCATATTCCAAGGAGATTGTCCCCAGTTTGGAAATCTAGGAGCATTGGGATATTGTGCATAACCACCACCAGGTCTTTGCCCAATAGCATTGAGTTCTTATGCTTGGGTGCCCAAAACAGATTTTAGATGAGGCAACAAAGGGCATTTATCTGTTGAATGTTCCTTGGAACAAATTCCACAAATAGAAGTTTTGTTTAGGGGGCAATCCTGCAAGGCATGCTTACTCCTACACCTTGGGCAATAAATTGCTAAAGGTGGTGTAGAATTATTTCTTGTGTTTTTCTCACCTAATGCAGTATTAAGTTGAACAAGGATATCGGTTTTTAAATTGGCCATTTCCTCCATCAACTCTTTCATACCATTATTGCCAAAATTCTTTTTCTTTCTTCGTTGGTGAGTACGGGAATAATTTTTGCATAACTCCACAATCTCGTCAAGGTCAAGTTGATCTATGTCTCCTTTTCCCATTAAATCTAACACTTCCCTAGATTCATCCTGTAATCCTCTTAAGAGAATAGGCTTTAAGAAATCAGGCTCTATAGCACCACACCTCTTTTGGACAAAGGCAAAGCGATCAAGATAATCTTCTAAACTCTCATCCTCTTCTTGCTTGATCCTAAACAACTCATCTTTCCTGTTTCTTACTCTACAATAATCCTGATATTTATTTAAGAATGCAGTCTCCATCTCATCCCAGGTAGTAATTGAGTTAGGTTCAAGATTGCTCATGAACCATCGGAGAGCAGCGTCCTTAAGTGTGGAAGGAAACAACTTCAATTTCTGATTATCATTTATGTAGTCATAAGTCTGACATAACACTTTGAATTCAAACAGAAATTGATCAGGATCTTCTGCAATAGTTCCCCTAAAGATTGGCAATATAGATGGGGAGATTGTTTTCATGGGGGCATCTAGAAGTGGATCCAACCGAATAGGATATTCAAAAGTTTTAGGAGCATCATCAGGATCAACATATCCACTGCTCTACTGCTGTTGCTGCAGCCATAGTTGTCTTCTTTCTAAAGGATGCTAGAAATAGTTTAGTCAGAGGGGAGTGTTTAGCGGCTAGTGCTTCAAAAAGCTCCTTTTCTAATTTTTCCAACAATTCTTCGATGAAGAAGGTATGTCTGGCTTTTCCTCAGTGATGTCAAATGAAGGCAATTCTTCATCAGACCGAGTAGGTCTCTTTGGTGGCTCAGAGCCACTTCGGATAAACCTCCCTCTTTCGTCTCTCAGCCTATGCATTCATACACATTTACTAAACAGACTGTAGAATTTACAAGAACTATTTTCTGTATCCAGCCTACAGTTCTTGACCTACTTAGATTTGACTAACAACACCATGATCCCCGACAACGGCGCCAAAAATGATGAGTGTCGTTTAATTCATCATTTGATCATTATTTATCAATCCGGGCAGGTGTCCTAAGGCTGTTTACGATAGTCAATTCAGGCAGGTGTAAGACACTCCATTCAGAAAATGGCTTTATTGGTAGAACAGTTAGTGTTTGCTGGGGGTTCTTCTGTCACTCTAAACCCTATGAACTGAAAGGAAACTAAATTATGCTTGCTGAAATAAAACTGCAGAAATGAAATAACAGTTAAAGAAACCTATATTTACTCTTGCTGAATCTGAAAATGCACTCAAAAATTGAATTAAAATTGCTGAAATGAAAGTTGCTGAAATTAGAATTGCGAGAAAATAAACTTAACTATCTTGCAAAATAAAAGAACAGATCTAAAAATAAACTCAGAAATGAAAATGAAACTACAAACTCTAAAACTGGAAATAAATTCAGCAAAATAAGAAAATGCAGAAAAAAATGACAGGTTTCCTGTTATTCTGCTGCAGACAGAATTGAACAAGAAAACCTGGTATAAACCTTCTTCTGCTCCTGGGAGTGGCCCTTGCTCCCTGGTTCAGAAGAAGGTGAAGAAGTAGCTCTGGTGTTCTACTTAATCACTCCTTCAATCATAAAGTGAAATTGACAAAAACTGCACTTTTTATTGATTTAAAAACATGCAGGAAAATTCTGCATATTATTGCTACAGAAATCTGATTTCACAATATTCAGAATTACACTAATTGCAATCCTAATTCTTCCTACATAGCTCAACCCAAATGGGAGCCGGTTATTTATATTAAAAACATGCTAAATCAGATGTGGAATGATTCAAATTCAGGCATTTTAGGAATGCTGTTAAAACTGCATTCCTAAAATGCAGAATATGGTTACATGAATGAAATCTATTCATTGCACACTTGCTGGAGGTCTTCTGCGTTGAAAAAGATGCATAACAGATTTACATAGCTATCCTTATCATTCTCCTGCAATTTGTTGTCTTTCCTGAGCTGTTCTGGTCAAAACGTGCGTTTCGGTTATTCGGAGCAGTCCTGTTATTTCGGAGCAGAATCCCTATTTTTTCCAGAGCAGCGCCAGAATGACTATTTTCAACACTGTTTGCGGTTCTTTGGCCGAGCATTGGGTGGACCAGACTTGTAAGTCTTTCAACAACCTGGTCACACGCTTTCCTAAGTTGAATTTGACCAAATCCCAAGCCATGCAAATGCGGCTGGAATTTGTCCAAGTCAAAACAGTCAAAAACAGTTTTGCACAGCTTGCAGTTTTGACCTATTTTTAGTGCTATTTTCTGCATTTGACAACTTCAGAGAGCATGATATGAATGATATATATTCCACACGTGATTGCACTTAACACATTTCACAATAAATCATTATTTATCAACAAAACTTATGCAGAAAATACAAGAAAATTAGTAAAAACAGAATATATTGTTTCTAAACAGTCAAACATGTAAATAGTAGTAAATATTGCATTTCATCAGCAAAATTAACATTAAAACATATCAAAAAGGTCTATTAAGGATGTCTAAAATAATAAAAAATGAGGCAATATTTGGCCTCATCATTGAGTTAGGGGGAGCAGCCTCCAGAGAGAGTATTGAGATAGGAGGAGTAGCCTCCAAAGAGAACATTGAGAGAGGGGGATCAGCCTCCATAGAAAGTATTGAGTCAGGGGGAGCAACTTTGATTTTTAGAAATGGATTTTGCAGTGATTGTGGTGATTTGCATTAGAGGTATTGTCATCAATGACAAAGGGGGATATTGTTGGCAATTTGAGATATTTTGTGTTGTCATTGATGTCACATGGATCACATTGAGTTTTGGTGGTAAAAGCACTTCATAAATAATCATTTATGATATTTTGGAGAGCATGGATATATACAGGATTTTGTGGCACAAGAGGCATATAATATTTAATTTTTTAAATATTATATTAATTGTTTTTATTAAAACAATGGTAAAGGTTTTTATTAAAACCAATGACAAACGTTTTTATTAAAACCAATGACAAGGGTTTTTTATTAAAACCAACGGAAAGGGTTTTTAATTAAAACCATTGGAAGGGGTTTTAATTAAAACCACTATGCTAAGAATTATCCAAATTATGATGGATGAAAAGGTTTTCCAATAAAACCTAGGTGCAAAAAGTTTCATGACAAAATTCAAAAGAATGAAGGAGATATCCAAATTCAAAGTTAAAATGTGAATTATTAAATTTTTATTTAATAATTATAAGGTCTAAGGTTGTATTATATTATCCACCGACATGCAAATATTGGGGAGATAAATAAATATTAGCCGAAATAATTCAAAGGCATGGAGGTGCATATAAATAAAAGGTAAAAACCTTTGATTATTTAAGACTTGATATAGTGCATGAGAGAGAGTCGTCTCAAAGGGGAGCAACAAAGAATGAAGGATAAATAAATTTTAATTTGAGAGCAAGGTCTAGTAAACAGTGTGGGAAAGTGATGTCACGCAAGAGCCTATAGCGCATTTGGTAGCACACGAAATTTACACAAGACAGGTTCGGTGTTCAAATCCCACCAAGGGCAAAGTGTTTTGCTAAGAAAGTAAAATCAAGTTTTAGATTTGAGTGCAAGTTAAAGTTGGGTGTTTGGGATTAAAATATCAACATGGGTTAGCACCCACATGGTATGTTCTTCATAGTTCTAAGAGAGAGAAACAGAGTTTGACTCCCACGAAGGTGTGAAGGCGCATTAATTTTTGGCAAGGCATTTTGGAAAAGACGATTTCAAAGGTCATGAAGGCAACGAATTTCATATAAAGGTATTTATCTCCACCGCATGGTAATATTTGTTATTACCAAAGTTTTGGTGCATTAAAATTATTTCTGTGATAACTAGGGAGTCATAAGGAGTTTAGGGAAATAAATGCTTGTTGTATGTGTTAATGTGCTTAGGGAGTTATAAGGTGTAGAATTAAATATTTGTTTTTGTTGTGTGTGATTAGGGAGATATAAGGTGTGGAAATAAATATTTGTGATTGTTGTATGTGGATTTATAAGGTGTGGAATTAAAAATAAAAGCATAGGTGCTTGGTGTATGTGTTAATGAAATTAGGGAGTCATAAGGTTGAAAAGTGTTGAACTTGTTATATGTCCTAGTGCATGATTTAATTATGAAATTAAAATAGGAACTTGAGACCTAGTTAATTGCTACCTTGAGTTAGAAGACATGCACATGAGTTAGGGTTTGAAGTTGAAGACAAATTGCATGAGTATGTGCGTTGGCTATTGAGAGGAAGTGGATGGATTAGAAAATAAATTTTATGGATAAAATTGATGCTTGAGTTTCATGATTGCTTTAGTGGAGTTCATTGAGAGTATTGCCATTATTGAGGAGATCTTTGCTATTTCCTTGAGAAGCATATTGTTGGTTACTTGTTGAGTACATTTCCATTAGTTGAGACCATTGAGGAGATCATTTGCTAGTCACTTGTGGATACATTTGTCTTTCATTTTGAGGAGATCATTGTTGGCTATTTGAGAGCTCTTTGCTTGAGGGAGTTGTGCTTGTTTCTTGAGAGCTTATTGACATTGCATGAGGAAGATATTATTGAGAACCTATTGCTATCACTTGTGGAGATTGTCCTTGGTTGGTTAAGTCCTCATTGTTATTGCTTGGAGAGGTTTCAATTTGAGAGATCATTTGTCATCCATTTGAGAGTACCTTATTGAGCATTAATGTCATCCATTTGAGAGATAATTTGTTGTCCATTTGAGAGTACATTGTTGAGCATTTTTGTCATCCATTTTAGAGATCAATTATCATAATTTGTAGAGATCATTGTGGATCATTATTGTCATCCATTGAAGAGTACATTGCCATTCATTGTTGAGCACATTGTTGAGTATTGTCATCATTCATTTGTTATCCATTGTTGAGTTCATCATTGAGCCTTGCCTTCGATGATTTGTGGTTGAGATTTGAGTGCTACTTGAGAATAATTGATTGAGCCTACAAAAAGTCTTTTGGGATAGAATTTCTGGACAGATTTGAGACAACTTTTGTGTATGATTGGTTGAGCCTTTGAGAAGGCTTTGAGGACATTTTTGGGGCAACATTTGAGAAGGATTTTTTAATCCTTTTATGAAGGCTTTGAGGAGATATTTGGGACAACACTTCAACATGATTGTTTTATCCTTTTCTGAAGGTTTTGAGGATATATTTGGGACAAAATTTGAGCAGGATTGTTTGAGCCTTGTGAGAAGACATTGAGGTAGATTTGTGAGCAGTGAAAGAGACATGATGAAAATAGAAAACACATAAACACTAGTTACCTAGCTGAGAAGATCAGTGGATAGCCTAGATGAGTAGATCAGTGGATATCCTAGTAAGTATATCAATGGATAGCCTAGTTGAACAGATCAATTGATAGCCTAGTTGAGCAGATCAATGGATAGTCTAGCTGAGCAGATTAGTGGATAGGCTAGCTAAGCAGATAAGTGGATAGCCTAGCTGAGTAGATTAATGGATAGCCTAGCTGAGTAGATGAGTGGATAGCCTAGTTGAGCAAATCAATGGAGCCCACCTGAACAGATCAGGACAACCTAACTTTGAGCATATCAAAGTATTAATTTATATTAGGATAATGATACCTATTTATTTGTAAAATATTATAAGGAGAATATCTTGTGGACTACCCCAAATCAGAGGAACCACGTTAAATCTTGTGTATCAATTGTTTGTGGTGATTTGTGTACTTGCATACTATTAATATCTATGTTATTAATACACATTGCTATATTTGGTTATTACAATTGAGGACACTAGTTTATATTGGTTTGGAAAGAAAGTAAAAAGTGGGCACTATACTATTCACCCCCCTCTCAGTATAAGCTTGTGTTCTTCACAAACCTCCTCACAACTCTATGCAAACCTTCTCACAACTCTGCTCAAATATTCTGACAACCACTGCTCATCCAGTCATACAAACAATTCTCATATTTTTCCCAAATCTTACATAGAAATGATGATCATATCTTTCCCAAATTTTGCATACAAAAAATGCTCATATCTTTCCCAATTCATGCATACAAAAAATGGTCATAGTCTAGTTGAGCATATTAGTGGATACCCTAGCTGAGAATAACAATGGATAGACTAGCTGAGCAGATCAATGGATAACCTAGTTGAGTAGATCAGTGGATAGCCTAACTAAGAAGATCAATGGATAGCCTAGCTGAGTAGATCAATGGATAGACTAATTGAGCATATTAGTGGATAGCCTAGCTGAGAAAATTAGTGGACCCCACCTGAGAATATCAGGATAGCCTAGCTTTGAGCAGATCAAAGTATTCATTTTATTGGGATAAGGATCCCTATTTATTTATGAAATATTATAAGGAGAATATATTGTGGACTACCCCACATTGGGTGAACCATGTTAAATCTTGTGTCTCAATTATGTGTGGTGATTTGTGCACTTGCTTACTATTGCTATCTATGTTACTAATGCACACTACTATATTTGGTTATTGAAATTGAGTACACTAATTGATATTGGTTTGGAAATAAAATAAAACGTGGGAAGTATATTTTTCACCCCCTCCATATCAGTATAATCTTGTGTTTTTCAATTGGTATCATAGCAGGTTCCTTCAGAAATGCTAAAATCTTGAGGGTAGATTCTACATTAAATAAAGATGGCTTCATAGAATGGATCATCTAGAAGTAAGGCTCCACTGTTTGACGATAAAAATTATGATTTTTGGAGCATGAGAATTAAAAACTACTTGATATCATAGGGATATGAGGTATGGCATATGGTTGCAAAATAGTATAAGGTTGAAGGTGATCCCGAGACAGATAAGACTATCAGGAAATCGATTGAGATCAATGTAAATGTAATTAATTGTATCCTGAGTGGGCTTCATGAGATAGATTTTGCAAATGTCATAGTATGTAATTTAGCTAATGAAATGTGGACCAAGTTGTGGAATACCTATAAATGAGATTCCAAGGTAAATTTGGCAAAACTACAAACTCATAGAAGAAAATTCAAGGAATTGAAAATGGAAGATTCTGAAGCTATTGCAAAGTTTTTACTTTGAGTTGATGAGATTGCTAACACCATGAGAGGTCTAGAAATTGATATGAAAGAATAAGATGTTACTCAAAAGGTTTTGAGATCACTTCCCATGAATTATGATGCAAAGGTTTCAGTGATAGAAGAAACAATGAATATCGACAAGCTAACAATGGAATAACTACAAGGAACTCTCACATATTATGAGATGAGGATAGATAAGAATCATACTCCAAAGAAATAAATTGCATTCAAATATTTAGATAAAAATAAATGGAAAGATCCAGAGACATATAGAGATTCAGATAATTATGAGGAAGGTAACTTCATCAAAACAAAAAAGGACTCAAGGAATTACAGGGATATGAAGAAAGTCAAATGCTACAAGTGTGGTGATTATGGTCACTATGTAAACAAGTGTCCACATGAAGAAAATAGTGATGATGAAAAATAGGGTCACAGAAGAAAAGAATAAGGAAAACATAAGCATGACAAAGAGGACAGGTACAAGTAAAGCAAGCATTAGAAGAAGAAAAGTTTTCGTAAGATAAATAAAAATTTTCACATTGAATAAGCACATGATAGCTCAGATCACAGTTATAGAGACAATTCAGATGATTAAAAGGAAGAACATGTATTCTTAGGAATGGAAGGTGAAAGATAACAATGCTTTGTGTGTGGTCAAAGAGATCACATATCAAGATATTGCAATGGCTTCAATGATAGTGAAGATGTAATGACACATCAAGGAAACAGGCATGGTCAAAGAATTCATGAGAGTTTGTTTCCTATAGAAGATGATAATGATCTCAATGACAGTAAAGATGAAGAAGTCTCAGTTTTGGTAATAGAAACAGAAGAGGATGAGCCAAGCAAACAAAAATCAAAATTCAAAAGGCTAAAATGAAAAATCAAGAATCTTGAAAACAAGATTTGAACAGATGTCAAAATCAGAGAAGAACTACTTTAGACAATTAGTGATCTAAGATATGAGCTTCAATATGCAAAAAAGACAGAGGAAAGGATGAATTTAAAACTAAGGGTAATGACAGCAAAACATGACATATTATATGAAAAGGTTCAAAAAGGAGTGGAAACATATTTTAAGGTTGTATCTCATTTATAAGAAAAGTCACACTCAAAAGGAAAGAAAGTTATAAAATATGAAAGCAAGGAAGCCCCTAAGATTCATGAAGAAAGTTCCAAAGCTCCTATGGCTCCAAATATCTAGTTTGGATATTTTTTTGAGATAGGTGAATCAAGTTCAAGAGGCAAAGAAATTATTGAAGAAGAAAGCAAGGAAGAAGTTAAGGAAGAAGATTTGGATACCACAAAGAAGGATCAAGGATACAATGCACAAGTCAAACATGATCACAAAGATAAAAGACAATATAGGTATGAGGAACCAAGGGCTTTTCAAGGAAATTGTTTTTTTTTAATGGATTTGGACACAAGGCTATACATTTTAGGGTCTATGGATCAAAGAAAAATATTGATTTCACTATAAGGATCTTCAAATAAAGAAGATATGGTTTTCAGGGACAATATTTCTTATACAACAGGATTGGTCATAGAGCTTCTCAGTGCAAAGGAAATGAGCAATATGGTTTTGATTATAGAGCTGCACAATTCAGAGGTCATGGTTAAAATGATTATGGAAACAAATCTTCACAATATGGTGTTCAAGAAAGGAATGGATATTGAAATGATTTCAAGAAATAATTCAGGATATGGGCACCATCCAAAGGCTACAATATCAAGTGTTTTAATTGCAATAAATTTGGACATATTGCAATATGGTGTAGGACCCAATTCCAAACAGGTTTAAGGCAAGAAGGTCAAGCAGTTTCAAGGCAAGAAGGTCAAACAGGTTCAATACAAGAAGATAAAGTATCTCATCAAGAAAAGGATATCAGAAAGATGTGGAAGGAAGTTGATAAAGTAAAGGAATAATGTAATATGTGAGTAAATGTACTCCCACCCCAAAATTAATCATCTCAAAAGAGAAGGTGGTAGGGGGTCTAAGCTTAATAGTCATATATTTTAGCCCCATAGGTGTCCCTTTTGCCATTGATGTCAAAGGGGAAGAGATTTGAGTAAGGGGAAGAGTATTGAGTTAGGGGGAGCAACCTCCAAAGAGAGCATTGAGATAGGGGAGCAGCCTCCAAAGTGAACATTGAGAGAGGGGGATCAACCTCCATTGAGAGTATTGAGTCAGGGGGAGCAACTTTGATTTTCAAAAATGGCTTTTGCAGTGATTGTGATGATTTGCATTAAAGGTGTTCCCATCAATGACAAAGGGGGATATTGTTGGCAATTTGAGTTATTTTGTGTTGATATTGATGTCACATGGATCACATTGAGTTTTGGTGGCAAAAGCACTTCATAAATAATAATTTATGATATTTTGGAGAGCATGGATATATATAGGGTTTTGTGGCACAAGAGGCGTATAATATTTAATTTTTTAAATGTTATATTAATGGTTTTTATTAAAACAATGGTAAAGGTTTTTATTAAAACCAATGACAAAGGTTTTTATTGAGTGCTTCATAGTTCTAAGCGAGAGAAACAGAGTTTGACTCCCGTGAAGGTGTGAAGGCGCATTAATTTTTGGCAAGGCATTTTGGCAAAGACGATTTCGAAGGTTACGAATGCAAAAAAAATCATATAAAGGTATTTATCTTCAGTGCATGGTAATATTTTTTATTACCAAAGTTTTGGTGCATTAAAATTATTTCTGTGATAACTGGCGAGTCATAATGAGTTTAGGGAAATAAATGCTTGTTGTATGTGTTAATGTGCTTAGGGAGTTATAAGGTGTAGAATTAAATATTTGTTATTGTTTTGTGTGATTAGGGAGATATATGGTGTGGAAATAAATATTTGTGATTGTTGTATGTGGAGTTATAAGGTGTGGAATTAAAAATAAAAGCATAGGTGCTTGTTGTATGTGTTAATGAAATTAAGGAGTCATAAGGTTGAAAAGTTTTGAACTTCTTATCTGTCCTAGTGAATGATTGAATTATGAAATTAAAATAGGAACTTGAGACCTAGCTAATTGCTACCTTGAGTTAAAAGACATGCACATGAGTTAGGGTTTGAAGCTGAAGACAAATTGCTTTATTATGTGCCTTGACTATTGAGAGGAAGTGGATGGATTAGAAGATCAATTTTATGGATAAAAATGATGCTTGAATTTCATGATTTCTTTAGTGGAGTTCATTGAGAGTATTGCCATTATTGAGGAGATCTTTGCTATTGCCTTGAGAAGCATATTTTTGGTTACTTGTTGAGTACATTGCCATTAGTTGAGACCATTGAGGAGATCATTTTCTAGTCACTTGTGGATACATTTGTATTTCATTTTGAGGAGATCATTGTTGGTTATTCAACACACAATAGACACAAATTTAATGTGGTTCACACAAATCGGGCTACTCCACAGAGAAAATAACCAGGCCCTTGTATTCCATCCAGAAATCCCTTCTATACGCAGTCATGCACTTCATTACATATTTAGCCGTCATACAACATCCTCTTATAATAATGCATTATAATTTTAGGGTAAAAAACCCGCCTAAAATCTACCATCCAATCTGTGACCTAATATAAAATGGTCCAAATTTACATAGAGGAAAAAACATCTATTTTTGTATTCCCCTAGAACCCCATGGCGATAGTAGTAGGGGGTTAATGCCCCCCTACACCCCCCCTCTTTCGCATAGTGGGTCCAAGTGCGGCTGAAACAAAGGTCTCTGATTTAATCAGGATCCACAATCAACACACAAGTGATAGCAATAGGTTCTCAATAATATATTCCTCATGCAATGTCAATAAGCTCTCAAGAAACAAACACAACTCCCTCAAGCAAAGAGCTATCAAATAACCAACTTGATAGCTCTTTGCTTGAGGGAGTTGTGTTTGTTTCTTGAGAGCTTATTGACATTGCATGAGGAATATATTATTGAGAACCTATTGCTATCACTTGTGTGTTGATTGTGGATCCTGATTAAATCAGAGACCTTTGTTTCAGCCGCACTTGGACCCACTATGCGAAAGAGGGGGGGTGTAGGGGGGCATTAACCCCCTACTACTATCGCCATGGGGTTCTAGGGGAATACAAAAATAGATGTTTTTTCCTCTATGTAAATTTGGACCATTTTATATTAGGTCACAGATTGGATGGTAGATTTTAGGCGGGTTTTTTACCCTAAAATTATAATGCATTATTATAAGAGGATGTTGTATGACGGCTAAATATGTAATGAAGTGCATGACTGCGTATAGAAGGGATTTCTGGATGGAATACAAGGGCCTGGTTATTTTCTCTGTGGAGTAGCCCGATTTGTGTGAACCACATTAAATTTGTGTCTATTGTGTGTTGAATATTTTCTTCTATGTTTATTTTCACATTATATTATTGCTCGTATTTTATGCTTTAATCCTAACAACTGGTATCAAAGCTTAGGGTTTGAAAAATGCACTTGAAAGGAGGGTTTCTAGTTCGAAAGCAATGGCATAAGAAGGTATATTTAGGGTTGAGAAGTTCAATGGCCAAAACTACCAGCTATGGAAGATGAAAATGGAGGATTATCTTTATCAAAAATATCTTTACCTACCATTAGGCGGAGTAGCAAAGAAGCTAGCATCGACGATAGATGAATATTGAGAATTTATGGATAGAAAAGCACTAGGAACAATATGACTATGCTTGGCATTGTTGATGGCCTTCAATATTTCGAAGGAAAAGACAAAGAAGGGTTTAATGAATGCATTGGCTAAATTGTATGAAAAAACCTCAACTTCAAACAAGGTATTTATTATGAAACATTTATTTAATATGTAGATGTAAGAAGGTGGGTCTGTTACTAATCATTTAAATTAATTTAACACGGTTACAAATTAGTTAAGTTCTATAGGAGTAAAATTTGATGATGAGGTTAGGTCTCTTGATTTTGTGCTCATTGTCAAAAATTTGGAATGGATTGGTAATGGCTATGAGTAACCCCGTATCTGGTTCAAATACTTTAAAGTTTGATGATGTTATCGATGTTATCCTTAGCGAGGAAATACGATGAAAAAGAATAGGTGAAACATCAGGTAATGATTTGATTGTAGAGAACAGGGGGAGACAAAGAGAGAGAGGAAAAAGCCTAGGAAATCATGGAAAATCAAAGAAAGGTAGATCCAAATCCAAAGGGAAGTAGTTAGAATGTTGGCATTGTGGGAAGAAAGGACACCTAAAAAGAGACTATTGGAATAAAAAAGAAAAATAGGTAGAAGAAAAACAAGGAATCAAGAAGCAAAGGTAGTAGGTGATGTATTGCAAGATGCTTTAATTCTTTCATTAGATAATATTAATGATTGTTGGGTGCTAGATTCTGGTGCATCATATCATGCCACACACCATAGAAAATATTTTCTAGATTATGTTCAGGGTGATTTTTGATAGGTTTATTTGGGTGATGATAGACCATGTAAAATCATTGGAAAGGATAACATAAAGATAAAACTACCAAATGGAAACCAATGGTTGTTGAAAGAGGTAAGGCATATTCCTGATTTAATAAGAAATTTAATTTCCATAGGGCAGTTGAACAATGAAGGATGTATAGTTACATTCTCAACAAAATCATGGAAGTTTGCTAAAGGATCAAGGCTATTAGCAAAAGGAAATAAGGAAGGTACATTGTATGTATGTACTGGTAATACTGATATTTCTATTGTTTTAGCTTCTATAGGAGTAGATACAACTTCATGCCATCATAGGCTTGGGCACATGAGTGCAAAGGGGATGTAGATTCTCCATTCAATAAATTTATTACCAGGTCTGAAGCAGGTTGATTTAGACTTCTGTGAGAACTACGTTTATGGAAAACATAAAAGAGTCAAATATCTCAGAGTTGGAAAAGAAAAGAATAATGAAAAGCTAGAGTTAGTACATTCAGATGTATAGGGACCAACTCAGGTATCATATCTTGGTGGCTCTCATTATTATGTTACATTTATTGATGATGCAACTAGAAAAACATGGATTTACTATATTTGAAAGAAATCAGATGTTTTTTATACCTTTAAGAAATTGAAAGCTCTGGTTGAGAATGAAACAGAAAATAAGCTAAAGTGTCTCAAATCTGATAATAGAGGTGAGTACTATAGCAAAGAGTTTTATAGTTACTATTCATACCATGATATTCGTAGAGTGAAGACGGTTTTAGGAACTCCATAAGAAAATGGTGTGTTAGAAAGGATGAATAGGACTATCATGGAATATTCTAGGTGCATGAGAATACATGCAGGATTGCCCTTATAGTTTTGGGCAGATGTTGTGGATACTGTAGTTTATTTAATAAATATAGGACCTTCAAGTTCCCTAGATGGTGGTATTCCATAAGAGGCATGGATAGGTAAGCCTGTTAATTACTCATTTTAAAGGCTTTTGATTGTATAGCTTTCATGCATATCGGTAAAGAAAATCGAACTAAACTTGAGGTAAAATCCAAGAAGTGTTTTTTCATTGGATATGGAGTAAATGATTTTGGTTATCGCTTTTGCGATTATGCAAATAACAAAATCATTAGGATTAGAGATGTAATATTCAATGAGAAGGTCATATATAAGGATCATTTGCAGGAAAAGGAAAACACAGATTACATAGTATTTGATGAAATTGAAACTCCAAAGTTGCTAGAAAATCAACAACAATAGCAGCAACTAGCACGTCAAACTCCTACAATTATTTTTAGAAAATATACTAGGATAAGTAGACCTCCTGTACGTTACTCTCCATCATTATATTATGTATTATTTTCTAATTCTGGTGAACCAGAAACATATGAATAAGCAATGCAAGTAGAAACCAAGAAGAAGTGGGAGCAAGGCATGAAAGAGGATATGGACTCCTTGATAAATAATCAGACTTGGGATTTGGTTCAGTTGCCTGTAGGAAAAAGAGCATTGCAGAATAAATGGGTTTACAGGGTGAAAGAAGAAGATGAAGGTAAAAAGAGGTATAAGGCTAGATTGGTTGTAAAGGGGTTTGCACAGAAGAAAGGTATTGATTATGATGAAATTTTTTCTCCTGTTGTTAAAATGACTTCAATTAGAACTATTTTAAGCTTAGTGGTTGTAGAGGATTTACATATTGAAAAATTAGATGTAAAAATAACTTTTCTCCATGGGGATTTGGAGGAAGAGATTTATATGCAACAACCACAAGGGTATGAGGTCAAAGGAAATGAGGAATTAGTATGCAGGTTGAAAAAAAGCCTATATGGCCTGAAGCAAGCTCCAAGGCAGTGGTAAATGAAATTTGACAGGTTTATGTCTGATCAAGGTTATAGTAGATGTTATTCTAACCACTGTGTTTATTTTAAGAGAATTGATAATGGTAAATATATTATCCTGTTATTGTATGTAGATGATATGCTTGTTGTAGGGTCTAACATGCAGGATATAATTGTACTCAAAATAAAATTGGCAGAGTCATTTGCAATGAAGGATTTAGGTGCTGCAAAGAAAATCCTTGGTATGAGAATAACAAGAGATAGAAAAAATCATAAATTAACATTGTCTCAGAGTGAGTACATTGAGAAGGTATTGGAAAGATTCAGTATGTAGGATGTAAAAACTGTTAGCACACCTTTGGGAAATAATTTCAAACTAACCAAAGAGATGTGTCCTAAGACACAGGAGGAGATGAACTACATGTCCAAGGTTCCTTATTCATCAACAGTTGGCAGTTTGATGTATGCGATGGTGTGCACAAGGCCAGATATTGCACATGTAGTGGGAGTTGTGAGCAGGTTTATGAGCGATCTAGGAAGAAATAATTGGGAGGTAGTGAAGTGGATTCTTAGGTATTTGAGAGGTACTATCAATTAGGTATTATTATTTGAAGGATCTAATACTGCTTTACAAGGATATGTTGATTCAAATATGACAGGTGATATAGACAACAGGAGGAGTACCACAGGGTATGTTTTTACTATAGGTGAAACTATAGTAAGTTGGATTTCAAAATTATAGAAGGTTGTTGCACTATCAACAATAAAAGTAGAGTATGTTGTTGTTACAGAGGCTAGTAAGGAGATGATTTGGTTACAAAGTTTTATGGAGGAGTTGGAAAAGAAGTAGGAGAATTGCACATTATACAGTGATAGTCAGAGTGCCATTAATCTTGCAAAGAATTCAACTTTCCATTCCATGACTAAACACATACATACCAAATACCATTTCATAACCTCAGTATTGGAAGATGGAAAGTTAAAATTGGAGAAGATACACACTAGCCAGAATCCTACAGATATGTTCACAAAGGTAGTAACCAAGGAGAAACTGAGTGCCTACTCAGTTTCAATTGGTCTTAAAGCATGATAGTAAAAGGTAAGAAAATTTACAGACCCAAAGTCGAAGCATAGTCCAACAATTGCAGTAGCGATGGAGTTGCTATGATCAGTATCCAAGTGGGAGATTGTTGATTGTGGAGCCTAATTAAATATGAGGCATTTGTTTCAGTCACACTTGGACCCACTACATGAAAGAGAGGGGGTGTAGGGGGGCATTATCCCCCCTTGCTACTGTCACCATGGGGGGTCCAAGGGGGGCAACGACATGTTTTAGAGCCCCCTCCCCTAGCGGGGGTTTCAAGGGCAGTGCCCCCAAAGCCAAAAATATATGTTTTTACTCTATGTAAATCTGGGACATTTGATATTACATCACATATTGGATGGTATATTTTAGACGAATTTTTTGGCCTAAAATTGTAATGCATTATTATAAGAGGATGTTGTATGGCAGCTAAATATGTAATGAAGTGCTTGGCTATGTATAGAAGAGTTTTTTGGACGGAATACAAGGGCTTGGTTATTTTCTCGGTGGAGTAGCCTTATTTGGGTGAACCACGTTAAATATGTGTCTATTGTGAGTTGAATATTTTCTTCTGTGTTTATTTTTGCATTATATTATTGTTGGTATTCTATGCTTTAATCCTAACATTGTGGATATGGTCCTTGGTTGGTTGAAGTCTTCATTGTTATTGCTTGGAGAGGTTTCCATTTGAGATATCATTTGTCATCCATTTGAAAGTACCTTTTGAGCATTTTTGTCATCCATTTGAGATATCATTTGTCATCCATATGAGAGTACATTGTTGAGCATTGTTGTCATCCATTTGAGAGATCATTTGTCATACTTTGTTGAGATCATTGTGGATCATTGTTGTCATCCATTGAAGAGTACATTGCCATTCATTGTTGAGCACATTTTTGAGTATTTTCATCATTCATTTGTTATCCATTGTTGAGTTCATCATTGAGCCTTGCCTTCGTTGATTTGTGGTTGAAATTTGAGTGCTACTTGAGAGTCATTGGTTGAGCCTACGAAAAGGATTTTGGGACATAATTTTTGGATAAATTTGAGACAACTTTTTTGCATGATTGGTTGAGCCTTTGAGAAGGCTTTGAGTACAGATTTGGGACAACATTTGAGCAGGATTGTTTGAGCCTTTTGTGAAGGATTTGAGGACAGATTTGGGATATCATTTGAGCGGGATTGTTTGAGCCTTTTATGAAGGATTTGAGGACAGATTTGGGA
The DNA here is from genome assembly GCA_028583015.1 of Wollemia nobilis. Taxonomy (NCBI): domain Eukaryota; kingdom Viridiplantae; phylum Streptophyta; class Pinopsida; order Araucariales; family Araucariaceae; genus Wollemia; species Wollemia nobilis. Next base: position 9,192,780 of record JAQPPZ010016348.1, read on the forward strand.
TAACATTTGAGCATGATTGTTTGAGCCTTTTATGAAGGCTTTGAGGACAGATTTGGGATAAAATTTTAGTAGGATTTTTTGAGCCTTGTGAGAAGTCATTGAGGTAGATTTGTGAGCAGTGAAAGAGACAGGACAAAACTAGAAAACACATCAACACCAGTTGCCTAGCTGAGCAAATAAGTGGATAACATAGCTGAGCAAATCAGTGGATAGCCTAGTTGATAAGATCAATGGATAGCCTAGTTGAGTAGATCAGTGGATAGCCTAGCTAAGCAGATTAGTGGATAGCCTAGTTGAGTAGATGAGTGGATAGCCTAGCTAAGCAAATTAGTGGAGCCCACCTAAGCAGATGAGGACAACATAGCTTTGAGCATATCAAAGTATTAATTTGTATTGGGATAAGGATCCCTATTTATTTGTAAAATATTACAAGGATAATATCTTGTGGACTACCCCACATTGGGGAAATCACGTTAAATCTTGTGTCTCAATTATGTGTGGTGATTTGTGAACTTACTTACTATTGCTATGTATGTTATTAATGCACACTGCTATATTTGGTTATTGCAATTGAGGACACTATATTGATTTAGAAATAAATTAAAAAGTGGACACTATACTGTTCACCCCCCCTCTTAGTATAAGCTTGTGTTCTTCACAAACCTGCTCACAACTCTGTGCAAACCTGATCACAACTCTGCTCAAATCTGCTCACAACCATTGCTCATCCAATCATACAAAAAATGCTCATATATTTCCCAAATATTACATATAAAATCTGCTCATATCTTTCCCAAATATTGCATACAAAAAATGCTCATATCTTTCCCAATTCTTGCATACAAAAAATGCTCATATCTTTCAATGTGTTTTTCTAAACTAAAGCAATTTAGACATATTCTACCCCAAGTTATTTTATATTCAAGAACATATAGAAAATGATATGCATTAATAAATACCCAATATGTTATTTACATTCATTAAGTCTATCACTTTCACATGTCTCAGATTTATTGCATTAAAAAAGATAGCTCTAGGCTAGCACTTGATAATTGACCTTCTTATGTACTCACAAAATCAATCAAAATAAATGTACCAATTTGCTTCACAAATCTGATCTATAACTCTTTTTCTTTTACTTCCAGTTCCAATAAAAACAATGCATAAGTTTACTCCCAAATATGACCTATAATATTTTATCAATTTATTCCCAATTTCAAACACAAATAATGCACATCCAATAATTCCTTATACCTCCAATCTCATGAAAACAAATATAATATTAGAAACACAACTTAAATATGAAGGGAAGAACTCAGAGACAAACCAACAAATCAAAGGTTTTCAACAGAAAAAAAAGGAGAAAATTTACACAAGAAAAATAATATTTCAAATGTCAAAACTTCAAATAATGCAGGTCCCAATATAGACTCTGTTGAATCATATAGTAAAATTTTGGCTGTGTACGAGCATTCTTCAAGGTTAGAAGCCATATCAGATTCAATTGGAATAAGTCAAGAAACAGGGAAAAAAAATTAAAGATGGATTCTAATCAAAAAGTAGGTCGCAAGACCAATCAATATCATATGGTAAAAGAAGGTGAAAAACTTGTAGAGGAAGGTAAGATTAATGCCCTTCCCAACTTTTTTAGCCCTGGTATTAATGAAGATCATCACTTGGAATATTAGAGAACTCAAAGGGAGTCTTTCAAAACAAAATGAAATTAGAATAATGATTCAAGTAAATCATCCACATCTTGTTTTCCTTCAAGAAACAAAGATGTCAATGGAGGATATGGACTTAATTGCCAGTTAAATTTGGCCAGCTGGAAAAGTGGTTTCCCTCAGTTCCCAAGGGACTTTGGGTGGCATTGCTTGTCTTTGTGATCCAAAAGAGGTAGTTATTCACCATATGGTTGGCATTTGGGGTCTGTTGGATATAGCTATTCAAAGTAGACATTCCAACCAGATTATGCTTTGCATTACTGTTTATGCTTCGACTTCTTTGGAGGAAAAAAGAAGACAGTGGAAGGATATTACTCATATTATCTCTCATTTTCCTAAAGCTTGGATCTTGATCGGAGGAGATTTCAATACCATCCTATCTCTGGATGAGAAAAGGGGGGAAATAGAAATTTGGACAAAAGCACTGACCTCATGAGCGAATATATTGCAAACCTCCATATTGTGGATATCCAACTAGATAATGGCCTTATGACTTGGTCTAACATAATGCAAGGCTTAGATTGTATAATGGAGATATTGGATAGGTTTTTGCTCTCTGAAAATTTCTTAATCCATGGTCACATTCCTAAAGTGAAGACTCTTAATAATGTTGGTTCGGGTCATTGGCCAGTCATAGTGGAAATGTGGAAAACCAATGTGAGTTTCTATCCTTTTCGTTTTCAATTAATGTGGCTTAGAGACATTTCCTTCAGACCTCATGTGCAACAATGGTGGAAGGAAGGTAAACCTAGGCATGGGACTAAGATATTCTATTTTTCCAAAAGACAACAATACATTAAATCCAAAATCAAGACTTGGAACTGGAAAGAGTTTGGGGATGTTCATAAAAAAAAACATGAAGTTATTGCTCATATTGAAAATTTGAATAAGAAAATCCATTTAGATGGCCTCACAGAGAAGAGAAGTGCAGATGAAATTAAACTCACAACTCAGTTAGAGGAATGGGAAAAAAGAGAAGAAATATTATGGAAGCAAAAATATAGAATTCAATGGCTCAAAGAAGGAGATCGAAACACAAATTTCTTCCACAAATATCTTCTAGCTCAAAGATCTCACAACTTTATTTCTTCCTTAAAATCAGATTCTGGAGATGTTTTTTATACTTGGGATGGCATGAACTCTATTGTTGTTGATTACTTTTCCAATCTTTTTGCTGCTACTCCCCTTGACTCAGCTTCACAATATAATGTTCTTCAAACAATCCCTTCTCTTATCACTTTTGAGAACTCTATTTTTACTGCTACTATTACTATCAATGAGCTTCAACAAGTAGTTTTTAAAATGCAAAAAGGGAAAACCCCAGGTCCTGATGGTTTTCCTATTGAGTTCTACCAAGAGTTCTAGGATATCCTTCATGTTGATTTATTAGAGGTGGTGGAAGAAGCTAAGAAATCCAAAGAAATTTTGAAGGTTATCAATAAAACTTATATTACTCTTGTTCCAAAAGCTCAAGAGGTTGATCATATCTCAACTTTAAGACCTATTTCTTTATGTAATGTTCTTCTCAAAATCATTACTAAAATCATGGCAGAAAGGTTGAAGCCTCTTTTGCATAAGATTATTTCCCTAGAGCAAGGGGGTTATGTGGAAGGATGTCAAATAGTAGATGAGATGGTTCTTTCTCAGGAAGCCATCCATTCCATGGATATGCAAAATTCTCCTTCCATGTTCATTCGGTGAGACTTATCCAAAGCTTATGACAGAGTGGATTGGCACTTCCTTATCAAAGTTTTGAGGCAATTTGGTTTCTCTAAGGATTGGATGGATTGGATTATGGGATGTATCTCTTCAGTTTCCTACTTAGTTCTTATCAATGGCAGGCCTTCTCAGTCTTTCCCATCTTCTAGAGGTATTAGGCAAGGTGACCCGCTATCCCCTTATTTATTCATCATTCTTGTTGAATGCTTGGGTAGGACTATAACCAAAAAGAGGGAAAAAAAAACCCTTGAGGGAGTTACCATTGCTCATGGAGCTAGACCTATCTCTCATATTCAATTTGTGGATGACTCTACTCTTTTAGGTAAAGCTATAATTAAGGAAGCTTCTAATATTAAGCAAATCATTAGCTAGTTTTTCTAAGGCTACTGGGCAGTTGATCAATGAAGACAAATCTAAAGTTATTTTCTTTCACTGCTCTACTAGATAGGAATCCATGGTCTTGGATAAACTAAGATATAAGAAGACCTCTCTTCCAATCACTTATTTAGGTATTCCCATAAATATTCAAAGGCAAAAAAATAAATATTGGAATTGGTTGTTGGACAAAGTCAAGAAGAAAATTGGAAAGTGGACCAACAAGTGGCTTTCTTCTGGGGGTAGAATCACCTTGGTAAAATCAGTCCTTCAATCTATTCCTATTTATGTTTCTTCCGTTTTGAATATCCCAAAGGTTTTTCTTCGAGAATTGGATCAAATCAGTCATTGTTTCCTTTGGAGTGGTACTAAGGAGAAAAGAAAATGGGCCTTGGTGAAATGGGATATTTTATGTCTTCCTAAGAGTGAAGGGGGGTTAGGATTATGGTCTTCAATTAATAACAACAAAGCTTTAGCTACTAAATTATATTGGAGGATGTTTCATAACCCCAATGCTCTTTGGGCCAATAATATTTGTGATAAATATGCTGAGAACAAAAGTCTTGAAGACCTTGTTCGCTATCAACTTCCTACCAAAGGTTCTCCCATTTTAGCAGTTCTTAATACTGGTGAGGATTTGATAAAGAAAAAAATATTTTGGATCATTCATAATGGTCAACATGCAAATTTTTGGATAGATTCTTGGGATGGTCACAAGCCTTTGATAACTCAGTTTCCCGATTGGAGGCCTTGGATGGAGGAGCTTCACCAAGCTAATTGGATAAAGGTGGCTAATTATTATCGGTACCATACTGGTAATTCAAAGGTTGGTAGATATTGGATCCCTATTGAGGACCGGCCTATTCAAATCCCGGAAAGGCAAAGACAAGATATCCAAGGCATCCTTCATATGAGATCCCTCTCTTGGTCCCATGAAAAAGATTGTTTTGGATGGAACAACACTACTAAGGGTGAGTATTCAGTTGCTCAAGGTTATTTGACCTTATGCCATAATAATCCCAACCATTATTTTGACATCTTTTCTCGATTGTGGGCTCAAAAGATCTGGCCTAATGTGGGGTTATTTAATTGGCTTTTATTGCATTGTAGGGTGCATACTGGTGAGCAACTTATGAAACATGGTTTTCATGGCCCTTTTAGACGTGAAATGTGTGAAGAGAATGTAGAAAATATCAACTATATTTTTATTGAGTGTACTTTAGCCTTTGAGCTTTGGAGGAGAATGGCCACTTTACTTGGATTACAATGGTCCAATTTTTTTACTTTTGAAAATATTTGGAGGGATTGGCCTAATAAAGAGGGTGTTGATCATTTTATTAGGCAGTTAGTTTGGATGGGTTCTACCATTCTTCTTTGGAATATTTGGAATGAAAGGAACAACCAAATTTTTAATCAAGATAGGAAGGATATTCACTATATTTGGCAAAAGACCATAGCCAACTTAGTTGAATCAGTCCATCATCTCCTTAGTCACCCCCAAAAATCCCACAAAATATGGGATCAAGTGATGCAAATATTGAAGATTAAACCTTCTAAGGGCAACCATCTTAAAGGGAATGTGAGTATTAGTAATATGGATAGGAATAGAAATTGGCAACCTCCTCCTAAGGATTTTGGAAAAGTCAATACTTATGGAGCCTCTAGAGGGAACCCTAGAAAAGCCAGTGTGGGAGGAATTGGTAGACTTTCATATGGCTCCCTGGTTTTTACTTTTGCTCAGAATTTGGGTATTCTTTCCAATAACCTTGTTGAGGGGTATGGTATCCTCAGAGGCCTTCAGGAGGCTACTAAGGTTGGATGGTAAAAGGTGTTAGTTGAGTTTGACTCTCAACTTATGATTAATCTCTTGAAGAATCCTTCTAAGAATCATAAGGTGGATTGGAGAATAAAAATAATTATTGAGAAGATTTAGTTAATCCAGATGGGATTTTTGAAAGTTGATTACAATCATGTGGTCAGAGATCAAAATAAGAGTGTTGATGCTTTAGCTAATTGGGCTTTGGACAAAGGTGATCTTACTTGTTATGGCCACCCTCCTATATGGTGGGCTTCTCAAATTAGGGAAGCTCTTATTTCTATCATTTCTTTGGATGGCTCCAGTTCAAGGTACCTAGTTTCTTCTTGTTTTTTTTTGCTTCTCTTTGGTTCATTCAGTTTTTTTTAGTTCCCTTGCTCATTCTATTCTTTATTTTGTTTCCTCTATTGATTCTTGCCTTAATAGTCTTTCGGTCTAGATAGGTCATTGTTTTGTTCATTTTTTTTTTGTTTTTCTTTGTTTACTTTCTTAAGGTGGGTGGGTTTTTTTATTTTGTTTTGTTTTTGTTGTTCTTGTGTTCTTTGTGTTGTTTTTGTTGTTCTTGTGTTTTTGTTGTTTTGTTTTGTTTTTTTTTATTTTTATGTTTTTTGTTATTGTTCTTGTTCTTGGGTTTCTCTTTGTTTGTGTTATTTTGTGTTTTTATGTGTGAGTGTTTTCTATGTTTTTTTGTTTTTGTTTATTGTCTATTGTTGGTTGTTTTTTATTTTTATTTTTATTTTATTTTTTAAATTTTTAGGTTTTGGTTGTGTTTATTTTTCATGTTTTTTTTGGGTTATGTCTTTGTAGTGTTCTATTTTTTTTGTCTTGTTTGTGTTTTGTTATGTGGTTCTTGTGTTTTTATATGTGGTTTGTGTTGTGGTTTCTTTTATCTTATTATGCGTGTTTGGTTGTGCTTTTGTTTTTGACACACTCAAGGAGCATGTTTTTTATTTTATTTTATTATTTTTGTTGTTATTTACTTATTTTTAAATTGGTTTTGTGTGTTTGTTTGCTCCTTGAGTATGTCAAACGTGGTAGTCCAGGTCCGAGTCCTAGGTGTTTTTTGTGGAATGGATACCCCTGCCTCCTTGGGTCTTACCCGAAAGTGGCATCCCTTTTGGGATGTTTTCCAAAAAAAAAAAGAAAACAAATATATTTCCTTTAAAAAAACCACCTTTAGAAAGGAATTAGATCACCATTTCTCTAAATCTGCCACAATGATGATAATCTTCTTTTGCATGTGTTTTCCAAACCTGTTTTGTCAAAAATAATTTTCCTTTCTTTTGCAACTATAAAAATAGGTTAGCAAATCTCTTTTTCCCTTCTTAAATAAATTTCAAATCATTCACTCAACAACCCTTATAAAAATATAAACAATAAAGCTCTAGAAATAATTCCTTATATCTCCCTTATTAAAACTTAATATAAAGCTTTAATACTATCAAAATAACCTCTTATTTATTTTTTGTATAATTTACAAAATACAAAATTCAATTTCCAATTCTACACCTTATAACTCCCACTTATAATATACAAAATACAATAATCAATGTCACACCTTATAACTCCTAAATTAATCAAAAATATTTTTCATACCTTGCACAACAAAATATTTAACTACCGCGAAGGGGGTTTGATCCCTAGACCTTCCAAAGCATAGAGCCTTGCCAATCTCTCCTTGACTAACTAGGCTAGCCAAGTGGGTAACACCAAAAGGGGTGTTGCTTTATTTAAATATCTTATGCACTTCCGCTAAAAAAAAATACCATGATGCCTTCCAAGAAAAAATGCACCTGATGAGATTTGACCCTCGGACTTCATGTACAATAGCGAATTAGCATGGCCTAGCCAATCGGTTGGGTTGCTCCATAACTTGAGAATGAAAAGGAAGCACTTAGCATATAAACCTTCACTCCTTCACAATTTCATCACATATCAAAAATATGACATCTCTAGGAATCAAACTCTACACTATCTGCTTCGCAGTGCCCTAACTAGGTTTAAACAATTAGTTGGGATACCCTAATGGTTGGAACCAACATGGGACCTCTCTTTTCCTTATTCACTGTTCCTCTCCGCTTCAGATTTTTTGAATTTGCACATAAGTAGGAGATATTCACTTTAGAAAATATTTTGATTATAACATTCGCGTTGGTCAATAAAATGAAATATTTCACCTCCATATATATATGCTTTGTATTTCACTTTGGGAGGTCGATTCATATTCTTATGTGTGATTTTAATTTTTTTCTCCAAGTACTTTGACACCTTTTCTTGTAACCCAACCTTATATTATAATATTTTAAATCCTTGATTTAAATATTATTTATCTTTTAAACCTTTGCCCTCCTTTTATAATATTTAAAATATTTTGTCCCAAGCACTTTTAAATCTTTATCCTTTGCTTGTAATATTTTCAAAATATTGAACCCTGCACCTAGCAAATACTAAATAGTGTGGTTGTAACTGGTTGTAACCAACTCTCCTATCAAGACCCCCCTCCCCCCAAAAAAAAAACAATTCACAATATTAATCCCAAAAGGATAGGTATATTTGTAGTGGCCAAAAGGATAGGTTGATTGGTAGTGAGTGCTTGCCCATGGAATAAGTAAGGATTTGTAAAGATTCTTTAAAAAAAAAATCCAAAACATTGTACTTTACTAAACCTTTATTATTATTTATAATTTTAAATTTTAATGTAATGTATATTTTAACATTATCATATAATAATAATAATAATAACATCATCACAAAAAAAAAAATAATGTGATATATTTATCATAAGAAAAGTTTCATATTTTAATGACAAAAAGTATTAAGCTTTTCTAACGAAAATCCAAGTAAAATTTACAAAAAAGGAAAGAGTGGTCTCTATATATTTTCAACTTCTCAACCTATTAAATTAATTAAAATAAAGCAACCATAGTTAAAATCCAAATGTAGTGTATCAGAAAACATTGGGATATCTATATATTGTAGAATATCAATGGAACTTGAAATATTTGTATACTCTAGAATATTTTTTAGATGGATGTTAACAAAGAAAAAATAATAATCTAAATAAAGATAAAAGTACAAGGTAAACTACTTAAGGAAGGAAGAGGACCATGATATTGTGGTAAATCAAATATTATAAGGGATTTATACTTTAAGAAATTGAAGGATTTTGAAGTAAAGTTGAATGCCCTCATTTAAGGAGTGATGGAAATTCAAAAGAGGATTATTCTCATGCTAGGAGTTTATTTGTTTGCACTTAAAGTTGAAATAAATCTAGATAAATGCAAAACAACATTCTAATTAATATTTAGAGAAAATTAATGCAAAAGAGGCCTAGATTTTTCAATTTTAGCAAAGAAATAAACATGTAGATTTATTGTAGCATCGTAAAATACTTAGAAAATCAATATATAACCCATATATAAAAAAACATATACCTTGTGCAACAAGGCTAGAAATATACAAGCAATAATACAGTTATCCTACCACAATTGATCTATAGTAACACAATTGTCCTACCGCAACTGATTTGCAGTAACACAATAGACTAACAATAACACAACTAAAATACATAGAAAATAAATACCTTTTTCTTCTTGCATAATTTATAATTATGTACACATGTTTATAAACATAAAAGGTACAAAACCATGTGTTAAAACAATGGTCTAAAAACATGTACCAAAAACATATTCTAAAACCATATGCCAAAAATATGGTTTAAAACCATGTTCTAAAACCATGGTTTAAAATAATACGTCAAAACCATGTACCCAAAACATGGTATAAAAACATGTGTCAAAACCATAGGCCGAAAATCATGTTCTAAAACTATGTGCCCAAAATCATGGTCTAAAACCATTTTTCTAGTTCATTAGTTTTGTTCCCTTATGCATTGTCTTAATACATAATACATGAGAAAGTTAGAATTTTCAAGGTGTATGACACCTAATTCAAACATTCTCCCACTTTTCATATACCTTGCAAGAGCAAAATAGAGAATCACCAGCAAAAGAGTGAACTAATTGGTAAGGGTAGAAATACTCAGTCTTACAACACCACTTGAACTTCTTAGTGTTGAAAAGCTTTGTCAAAGTATCTGCAACATTTATAGAAGTTTCCACCTTCTCAAGAATAACCTTCCAATTCTCCATCATGTCATGAAAAAAATACCATTGTACATTAATGTGCTTTGTCCACACATGAAATGTAGGGTTCTTTGCTAAGGTTATGACACTCTAACTATCATCGTTATTTTTCACTACTCCCTGACTCAAAGTAACATCCAAACACCATTTCTAAAGCCAAAATACCTCCTTACTAGCATGAGTATCTACCATATACTTTACCTCTTAGTGAAAAAGTAACTACAACCTACCGCTTTCTCATATAACTAATTGCATCATCAAACATACTAAATACATAGCCATTGGTAGACCTCCTACTGCCAACATATTTTTCCCAATCTAAGTTTACAAATCATTGTAATTATAGCTACATATTGTGGAATTTATCAGATACTAATAACAAATAGAATAATATAAAGTACCTCAAATATATCTAAAAACCTCTTCAATACTGCTCAGTGATCCTTTCTAGGATTTTCCATAAACTTGCTCAAGACTCCCACTACTAGGGTAATTTCCAGTCTAGTGAAGACCATAGAATACATGAGGCTCCCAACCATAATAACATAGGGTGCATGACTCATGTCCTCCATATCTTCAGGTGTAAAATGACATTACTCAACTAAAATTTTTGTCCCCATAGAAGTAGGACCACTCACTAGTTTGCAATTGTTCATGTTGAAGTGCTACAAAACATAGTCAACATACTTTCTCTAACTTAACTAGAGTTTTATTTTGGGTCTCTCTTCTAATACCCATCCCTAATATAAACTTATTAAATCTTTAATTCTTCATTTCAAATTTTAGTGAAAGCTAATATTTCAATACCTTAACCATATCCTCACTATTACCAATCAGTAGCATGTCATCCACATAAAAAGTGATAACAATAAAATGACCATCCTCTTGCTTATAATAAACACAATGATACATTTTGGATCTAACAAATCCCAACCTCAATTTAAAAGAATTAAATTTCTTGTACCACATTCTAGGAGGCTGTTTGAGACCATAAAAATATTCTTTTAACTTGCAAACTAAGTTTTCCTTACCCTTTACCACATAGTGCTATTACTATTTCATGAATATATCTTCCTCCAAGTCTCCATGCAAGAAATATGTCTTCACATTCATTTTATCAACCTCAATATCAAATGCAACAATATAGATAAAGGAATTAATGGATGTAAATTTTGTCATTGGAGAAAATATATCACCAAAATTTGTTCCCTCCACTTGGGAATATCCCTAATCAATCAATATTGCTTTGTATTTTTCTACCTTGCCCTTAGAATTAAATTTCTTCTTGAAAAACCATTTGTAGCCAATATGTTTCCTTCTCTTAGGAAATTGAATTAGGTATCATGTGTCATTATTCTTTAGAGCTTCCATATCCTCATCCATGGTCATTTTTAGGACTCAATATCATTCATCTCTATTAAATTGTTCACAATTTTAGGCTCATAAAAATTAGTAGATAAAGCAAAAATACATCTAAAACTAGGTGGGTGATACCTTTCTGGTTGTCTTTGTTGTTGAGTGGGTCCCCTCATTCAATGAGATGGAGGTTCTTCCTCATATAAACTATTCACTCTTTCTAGAAGTTGCTCCTCATTTGGTCCATATTAAACTTCTAGTCCAACCTTAGGTGCAACCTTCTTAGACCTTCACTCAAGTTGCACTATTGGATTTGCATTATCACTTGGTTGACCAACTTTAGAAGAAGACTTGATCTCTCAAAAAATCATATTAAATTGTATACCACATTTTTTATTACTATATTCTAAAGCATGTATCCTTTAAATCCATCACCATATCCAATGAAGATACATTTTTCTACTTTGAAATCCAACTTAGATCTCTTTTCCTTAGGCACATACACATATGCCTCACAACAAAAAACTATGATATGTTATAGTTATTTTATTGCATATCCAAACCTCTTATGGGGTTCTATTAATATGATTTGAGGTCGATCTATTAATTAGATAATAAGTTATACTAACTACTTTTGCTTATAATTTCTAATCCAAAATGGTTCCACTCGCATAGTCCTAGCCCTCTCCATCAATGTATTGTTCATATTTTTTGCAAATCGATTTTTTTAAGGGGTGTATGAAGTTATCTTATACCACACAATGCCATTATTCTATGAAATCTATCAAAATTTTCAAAATAGAACTCCCCACCATTATTTATTCCCAACGCTTTGATATTATTTTTTGTCTAGTTCTCAACAAGAGCCTCAAACTCTTTGAACCGACTAAGGACCTCAATTTTTAATTGAGAAAATAGAATCATGTCTTCCTAGATAAATCATAATTTAAATTAACATAATACAAGGAGTGAAGGTACACCAACTAGAATGAATATATCACTATGAATAAAATCCAAAATCCCTAAAAATTTAGAAGAGTTTGGGTAAAATTGAACACAAATTTTCTTTCGATATATACAATGTTCACATAAGTCAAAATCTAAAGAACAATCAACCAACCCTTTAGCCATATTTTTACATTTCAAAGAGCTAGGGTCTTTTAAACTATTGTAGCCCATTTACTCATTCCACAACATAGTCTTTTTAGCTAAAAGTTTTAGGTTTTTAGTAACAAGAACCTCTATACTATTGCATGCAATGGTTCCCTCAAGATGATATATTTTCATCCTAAAATCCCCTAGCCAAGACCATGGCTTCATGCACCATATTTGAACCCTCCTTGCTAAATATCACTTGAACTCCAAGATCATTCAATTTACTCATAGAAATTAGGTTCCCACCCAAAACAAGAATGTAGAATATGTTGGAGAGAATTTTGGTCCATCCATATCCAAGTGCAAGTAAGACTCTTACATGAAAAAAAACTTTGAGAGACAAGTTATCTCCTAAATACACCATCCCACCATCAAAATATACATACTTAGAAAAACACTCTTTATGGGGAGTCATGTGGTAGGAATATTCAAATTTAATTAACCATGCACCCGCACATGTATGTCTGGAAAGGTTTGCAACAAACATGTCACCCACATCCTCTTGAGGCTTTAGGACCCATAGAGTATAAATTGTCATTTGGTTTCTTCTTGCTCTTATTTTTGTTGTAGTCCTTCTTGATGTGGCTTTTTTTGCCATAGTTCCAACGTTTCACTTTAGATTTACCAAGAGACATAGATCTCCCTTTAGATTTGGATTTGTTGTCCATTTTCTTGTTCTTGCTTTTCTACTTTGATCTACCTCAAATAACTAACATATCCAATATCTATTGTCTTATCTCCTCTAAGAGTAAAGCACCCACCACTTTTTCAAGCTTTAGCTAACTGGTGGTATTGTTGATTGCCATCACAAGATTATCCCACGAATCTCACAAAGAACATAATAGTGTGATACATTGATCGTCATCATCCATTTGCATGCCTATGGATTGTAGGTAGCTCATAATGACATTGAATGCATAACATGTTGTATAATTGAATACCCATCACCCACATTTAAAGATTAAAACATATTTCATAGAAAATATTTATTTACTAGGAATTTAGCTTGTTATTGGTTTTCCAACTTCTTCGAGAGAATTTTCATGGTGGGCTCTACAGATACATTCAAAAGTACAAAATCAACCAAACAAAACCTAATCAAGATTCTATATTTTCGATCCATCATAGCTCAATCTTCATCCTTCATAGATGTAGGTTTGCTTCTAGAAACATCAACCCATAGATCTTGGTCTATGAACATATCCTTCATTTTAAGCTTCCATAGTTCAAAATTTATGTCGTTGAACTTCTCTATCTTCAATCATGATATACTTGCCATCCTGAAATACGATCATTTCCTTGTGCACAACTCCCACTTAAACCAAGATTAATAGAAAAAGTTATTTTTCTTAACTAAGGATCTCAAAAGCTAGCCAAGATTTGATACCAAATGAAAGAAAGCTAGATAAATAAAGGACACCTTTCTATTTAATATTTAAAAGAAAGTAGTGCAAAACAAATCGAGATCTTTCAAATTTAACAAAGAAATAAACATGTAAATTGACTACAACATCATACAACACTTAGAAAATCACATATAACTCACATAGAAGACAACATATACTTTGTGTAGTAAGACTAAAAATATACAAGTAATAACACAACTATCCTACCATAATTAACTTGTAGTCATACAACTAACCTATAATAACACAAGGATGGTGTAGTGGTTTGGGATTTGGCCTCTCTTTGGAGAGGTACAAGATTCAAACCGCTGCATACCCAAAACAAAAAAGGTTGGGTGATAGCGATCGAGTGATTATCTGTTGGCTACCCTAGTTTGATACCCTGAAGGGTTGGAAATCTAGTTAACTCTATTTTACCCAACAAGCTTAAGATTTATAAAAGCAATCCATTTATAAAATTACAAATTTTTTTATTAATAAAAAAATTCACACAATTAAAATACACAAACTACAAATACTTTTTCCGTGCCTATTGTATAACTATATACATATATCTATCAATATAAAAGATACAAAATCATAATCTAAAACGACATACTCCAAAACTATATGCCAAAACCATGATCCAAAACTATAACCAAAGACCATGGTTTAAAACCAATTTTCTAGTTCAACAGTTTCCTTATGTTATCCATGGCCCTATTAAAATTTGCAAGGTGTATAACATGTAATCCCATCACAAGTAAGAAGGTAATATCTTCCATTAATAATAGTTTTTTGATTTTTTAATGACTGGTATCTAGAGTTGGGTGCTTCCCACAGCCGCTGATTAGGCAAAAGGAGACCTTTTGTGACTATGAGATTAGTAACTAAATGTATCCGGCATTCGATCAACGTGGAACATGTTATCATGGGAGCCAACTTGACAACTATGTGTGCTGTAGATTCTAGACACGTATTTTTTCTATTCACACAAAATACCCTAGCTTAAGGGTTAATTTTCGTTAACCTTTAAAGTAATTAAATGTATCCCGTGTTGTTCCAACGTGGAACATGTCGTCTACTTTTTTATTTGACTCTGAGTTACATAATTTTTATAAAATATAATTCGTTGCTACGAAATTAATAAAATATTAATTATTTAAAAAAAATTAAACTAATAAACCCTCAACTTACCAATCAATTTATTCTAAGAATTTTTTATCCTTTCATTCAATTATATTACTTAAAATAAGAATTTGACTTCAAAACGTTTCAATTATATTACTTTACTTCCACACGAATAAAGATTTGACGTCTCCAACGTGTTTAAGTTATAGTACTCTAGATGCTTCTTCCTTAGGAATACCTTGTTCTCTTATAAAACCTTTGACCCTTTAATATTACCCTAGATTATTATGGATTATTACTATAATTGTTATTTAATAGATAAAAAAATTGAATTAGAGATTTTTCCTAAAAATTTATATGTTATTTTGAAGAATGATTTTTTATAAGGGCGAGAGCTAAGTTTATCAATAGGAAATTTAATATAGCTATACAAACCCACTCCCTCAAATAATTGCCCATGCTACGATTTGAACCTTAGATCTCTTGAAGAAAAGTCAAAACCCAAACTATTGTACTATCCCGAAAACTCCTCTAAATTAATAATAATAAAAGGAAGCTTTTGTTATTATTATTTATAATATTTTTATTTTAAAATTTAAAATAAATTTTGTCAAAAAAATTAATTCTTCAATAATATCTATTATGAAATAGTAGACATTTAAATATATTGGATCCTTATTTTGATATAACAAACTTTTAACTTATCCTCCAACTACCATTGTCTTATAGTGTATGCATATTCCTTGTGATGGATGGTTATATACCACTTTCATTATATCATGGGCTATGATGTAATAATTTCTAACATATCCCCCTTACTAGATCATAGTCTTGGCTCTGGATTTATATTTAGCTCTTGGATCTGGCTTTATATTTAGTTCTTGGCTCTTTCTCTAGCTCTTGGCTTTTAACTTTGGTTCTTTAGATTTTGACTTGATGAAATGTTATAGGGTGATGTTGGAATTTGAGAGAGAAATTTCCCCTTCAATGTAGACTTTGTACTATAATACGTAGAAGTGTTGGGTTCCATTGATAATGCACTTCAAAAAAATACTTATTAATTCAATGCATTAAATATGTTCCTTTTCCAATTTCTTTATATGGAGGATTTTTGTCATGAGCTACCATATATCATGGTTCATTTACTAAATTTACTAGTTGCCAATATTTGTTTTGCGTTGCCATATCTTTTTTACTAACGTGTCTCCATTTCATGTTTTGATCATCACTTGATGTAGTGATATTAATCACTTTCTACTTCTTTGTCCTAACATTGTTCATCTGAAGAAGATGTTGTTTGTGAAAAGTGATGTATTCACACTTTATTTGGTGTGTTGTAAAAGGTTAAATCATAAATGCTTGATGCATTGATTTGTCATTCTCTTTGGGGACTTATGCTTCAAGTTCTATGGATGGAGAAGAATCGCATTTAGAATTCAAATATTTAATCTTAGGTGCTTGAATATGCTTCATTTGAATTTTCAAATTTTGGTCATTCATCTTGTTTTTCTATGGCTTGTAGTGATCAACTAGGCTCTTGATATCCCTAGTTGCAATATTATATCTTGTATGACTAGGATAATTTATATGAAACCAACTTTCCTAACCTATCATATGTTTGGTTGCTTCAAAGTCTTACCAAACATCATTTTGTTGACTTGGATGAACTTGTGCAACAAATATATGTCCTTCTTCTACATGATATTTTCTTATTTTTCTTTAAATTTTTTCTCTTTGGATATATTACTTTGCTATACCTTTCTCGAAAATAGATTCTTTAGAATTTATTATGACTTGTCTTGTTGTTGGTGTATCTCTTACAAAGGAGACCAATTTGTGAATGGATTATGCCAACATCACTTCATTGTGTGGTCGCTTTTACCACAAAGTTCATATATATTTTGCATGTGAAAAATATTTTTTTTTATTTGATATCCTCAAGAATCATTTCTCTATTGCTAATATCCTTGAGAATTATCTCCATTGGAAGTGATGTTGATATTTTATGCTTCTTCTAAATGGTTGATTCCCTATTTTATTTATTAAAAGAACTTATTCTTCTTATGTTATATGTGAGGCCTCTACCTTCTGAAGTATATTCACCAACTTTTCAAATATTGTTGTTTGCTTAGTAACATTCAAAGATATCACAAATACATTATATTGAAAACAGAGATATCTTAAAATAATTAGACTAAGTGTTTCATCATATACCTTTTCTCCGAATGCTTGTAGTGATGCTCATAGTTCAATAGTTTTCCTGATGAAATATTTGAGTTTTTCTCCATTGTTCATCCTTAAGAAATGGAGTTGGATTTGTAGAAATAGTATTTGGTTCTAGTTATTTGTCTAAAAAATTGTGTATAGTCTCTCCCATGCATCCTTAGCTATGGTTGAATCCTAAACGTATGGTTGTACTTCATCTACTACTCCAAACATGATGATCAACCTTGCCTTCCTATATGCCTTGTTGAAATTTTCGTTCTCTTCATATCATATATTAGCATGAGCAATGGTTTTATCTACAACTTGGAATACTTATTCAAACATGAGTTGTGTTCTAAGTTTGGTCTTTCAGATAACCTAATTAATCCCCCTTAATAGTTTGGAATAGGGAACTAGAAACTTCGATGCACCACTAACCATAGTAAATTCTCATAAAAGTGATATTTTTTTATTCCACTAAATCAAAATTGAAAAATGATTTTCGATGAGTATATATATGCCTATACTTGTGATTTAATTGATGCCTTGAATTACAAGAAAATAGTATCTCATTGGGAAAAATAAAAATTAGGGGGAATATTCTTTGTAATATTTTGATATTTCCAAATCTTTATATGCTTCTTCTCCTTTTTAATTACATGAAAATGGGGAGAATAACAATAATATATTATCTTTGAATAGCCTTCCCACTCTCAATGTGGGATATAAAAATGTTTTAAATAGACTTTGGTCAATGATGTGTTGGGCTAGTTTGTGAACTTGAATAATGGATATAGACTACTTTAACATATCATGATTCATGTATGGGGATTTTTGAGTTTGTATTCTACATGGCTAATTCACTCATACCTCTTGGATTATGTATGATGATAAAAATAATATGTTTTTACCAACAATAATATTTCCAACACTGAGCAATGCTTCCTTTCGTTTTCTATTCTATTTTTTCAATGTTTTATTTCGTAAACAACATTGAGGAATTTCCTTTCGGGTCTTGTTATGTTTCTAATTCAATAATTTTATTGGATTTTACGCTAAAGTATATTAGGGCCCAATAACTAAACCACAATATCTTAGGTCTCAATATCAATAATCAAGAGTAGAATTAAATATATGATCAATAAAAATTATATAATCTAACCAATATGAATAAAATTTCATTCACTATAATATAAAATATGAATGTAAATGACCAAAATCATTCATGTGCAAGCATGAAGAATACTTATAAATAAATTGCTCAAAATTTGTATACAAGCTTTATTATCAATGCTTGTTATGATAATCATTATAGACTATTTTCCCTTACATTGTATGGAGCTTTATCTCCATAATATAGACATTGAAATATGACTCTTCAATACTTGACTATTGCACTCCTCACATATCTGGGAGTTGCAACCTTTCCTATTCTTGACCTTTGGATTCTCATCTTGCCACTTGTATACTAGACTCTTCACTCTCTTCTTACATACACACTTGACACTTTCACACTCCTACATGACTCTCACTCACTTACATGCACTCCTAATACAAGAAACTTGTGCACATCCTCATATTACATATTTGCAAACATACATACATGAGACATGCACACTTTCTCTCATCGTACACTTTCTCACTCACATACATGACACTTGTCCATATCCTGTACATTACCCTCTTACATGATGCTTGTGCATATCCGACGCATAGACACTTAGATAAGGAGAAAATATAAATCACTCTCCTAAACTATAGATTCAAACTCTAATCTATTACATAATTATATTTATACTAGAAAGTTAACATGGGTGTATATTTTCATGTACCAAATAGTGTAATATTCTCCAAGGTTACCTCTAGATGTGCAAAAAATTGATTTTAGACCCACATGTCAATCGAACAACCCATGTCACATGCTTTTTGATGAACTCATCATGCTAGAAATGGTGCACTCCACTAGACATAACTTTTTGATTGGAGGTGAGTGTATTGATCCCTTTCAAACATTTTGCCAATTATTGTCTTCTATTGATAAATTTGAAGTCTTGAAGCAACTAGAGAATGGTACAAATGCTATTCCTTATTTATAATCAATTTCTAGTCATAGCAAAGGATGAATAAGCTTACTTTTCAAGCTTTTGGATGTTTAGTTTTTTCTCATGAAACTTTTCTATAGTTAACTTTATGCTGCTTTTTCTCGACTGTACTTTCTTATTGAAATGACTTAACTACTATGTGGTTCCAACCTTAGATTGTATTTCTCAATTGATGACATAATATAATTTCCATAAAAATGTTATAAATACCTACAATTTGATAATACACTGATGAGGTTCATCATTCAAGTTTGCTAATTGTTTTATGAACTTTATTTGTATTTGGATGTCTTTTAATAGGGTGTGAATTTGCTATGTATCTTTGTCTTGGTTTTTTTATTAAAGAAACGAGATGTCTCTAATTATATATTTTTTGGATGATATACAAATATTTTAGATATGTTATTTTTATAAGCAATTAAGAATGGATATGGTGTTCGATCGGTCATCACCTCAATAGTTTGTGGTTGATCTACCACCTCTATAGCCTATGGTTTATCTATTGCCACTTCTACTACAACATGTTGTGGTTGATCCATCATTGTCTTTGCCTAGTGATAACTGAATACCCATATATAGTTTGGATGAAATCCTAGACAATGAAGGAGGTAAGCATTCCTATTTCTTACATTTAAATTTTGTTTAGAAGAAGTTTGTTAGTTGGAACCATGAAGTGCATGCAATGAATCTAGGGTTTGCAAAGTGAAGCATAGAGAAATTAAATTGAAGGAGTGAAAGGAGTTACTTTGCTAGGGAGGAATATTTTTGTGTATATGAACAATAATTTGAAGAATTTTTTTGGCTAGAATTATGGAGTGCATGCAACAAAGCTAGGGTTTGTAAAGTGAAGCATAGAGAAAAGTAATAAAAACATAAGTGGATATTTTATTTTTCTTGAAATTAGAATGTGCTCAGATATAGTCATGTGAATAAAATGAAGGTGGGTCCAGTTTATGACTAATATCTTTAAAAAATGACACAAGAAGCATCAACATTTTTTCAAAATAGAAGTGCTTCCAGATCTGTTCATGTGAAGAAAATGAAGATTGGACAAATTTATTTCTATAATCAGAGCATTTGAAAGTTTGAGAAATTGATTTCTTGTTTTGATGGAGAATGAAAAAAATTATTTGACTTCTCAGAGGGCCTCTTTGAGGGTAACACATATTTTTAACTCTAAGGGCCAAGGGTCCTATTTTTAGACAAGACTTAGAAGTTAAGAACTAGGGATCTTTGGGTTTTTTGAGTGGCCAAAATAATACTATAGGTTATTAGAATTTAATGATAAAGGAGAGTCTATGTTAGTAGGTTTAGATCAGATCGATTGTCTTATTGAATCTTGACTCTCAATTATCTCATAACACTCTACTCAAGTGATGGGTCTAATAAATCAACAATTATTTAATTGGAGGGAAGAAAAACTTGAGCAAGCTCCAAACAACCCATAATTACTTTGTATGATAGATTTTTCTTTGTTTGGTTATGGTTTTATTGATAAAAAAATTTATTTAGAGGTCCTAAGTGGAGTGGGTCCAAAATTTCAATAAACACAGACTACAACTTTGGTTATTAAAGTGTGTAAGGTATAAAAAGTGGTTAAAAATAAAAAGTTGAATATCATAATGGTACTTGGGAAAGACCTGAGGATGGAACAAGTTTTGGAGTTTTTGGGAAAGGCCTTTATTGGGAAGTTTCATGGACATCAAATAGTTGATAATACACTAAATGGGTGGTTTTGTAAGCTATGGGTCAAAATTTTAGGATATGGGTCAATTTATTACTAGCCATAGGATGGATAAGTTTCATTTTTATCTAAGAAAGATGCACATAAAGTTATAGGAGGTCATTGGTATTCAAGGATTTCTTTTTTATATTTGAAGGCTTGGATGACTTGCTTTGATCCTAGGATTGAAATTGCTAGGAGAATCTTGATATGGGTGAAACCTCTAGGTTTTATAATGGAGTTATGTTCAATAAGATATTTGAAATAAATTGGTGATTCATTAGGTAAAATCTTGTATATATATCATTCTTTCAAATCTAGTGTTTTTTGGTCAGTATCTAAGGTTTTGGTTGAGATGGATATTAATGATGACTTATCAAATTGTATGGAGATAGTTTTCAGGAATACAATTCATAATCAAGTCTTATAATATTTTAATATTAATTTTAAATGTGTTCATTGTCATTTTTATGAAAACATTGATAAAGAATGTTCTCAATATTTCGCATAGAAAGTACGAGGATTTTAAGTTAGCTATCAATAATCAAGAGATGCCTACTTTTCAAAACCTTATGGTCTCCTTGATTCGACACAAACAATCAAAAAGAATTTTGTTGAACCTAGAAACAAAACTTTGGAGAAGGAGGAATAAATTTTGGGCTTAGCTTTATCTCTATTTCACTATTCGTAGGTTGTTAGAGAAGGAGACATAGTCATAAAGACAATTATGAAAGCATTGGAACCCAATACCATTAACTTTGTTGGTCAATAATCTAAGCCTTATAACAATTACTATCGAATACATGTGGAAAATAATATGGAATTAGATAATAAAGAAGTTTGTACACTTCCTTATGAATTTTTAGAGAGAAGTCCCAAGGACAAGGACTTTTCTAGGGATTTGGACAATGGGTCGACAACCTCAAACACATTGAATAGGGATTATGATCCAAATATTTTTGCTATTGGGGGAAGTATTTTTTACCTATTAGGTGAATCTTCTAGGGAGGTATCTATTTTAGGGGATGGTTTGGAGATGAGCTCCTCTTATAGATATTTGTTACATTCTAGGAAAAGGGAATTTGAGTTGAGAAATTGTATAGTTGTTGGAAGGTTAGGGAGATCTAGACCTTATAAATGACTCTTTTGCTTCTTCAATAGGTAGGAAATATTTTATATTTCATGTAGAAGAGATATATTTTAGGAAAATTTAGTAGGATAAACAAATATCTATAAAAGGGGTCCTTAGAATAGGATAAAACCCCTCTAATATGTTTAAGTGATCTTGTTATCCCTTAATATTCAAGATATTGGTAGTCCCATTAAAATAATTTCCTTAGCTAGGCTGGTGTAAATTCATAATCCAACTTTTATCCTTCTACAAGAAACCATAGGGGCAAGTACAAAAATCATTGAATAGTTAAGTAAATTGCTTAGGGACTATGAGTTCTTGGCTCTAAATGCTACCCAAAATTTAGGGGGCGTTTTGACAGGATGGAAAAACTCATTATCCTTAATTAATTCTTCCTTTATGGTTTTAGGCTTATGGATAAAATTATTTTTCAAAGACTGGGTTTTTCAATCATCGATTATTAATTGTTATGGTCCCTATGAAGATAATTAGGTCTTTTGGGATTATTTTTCTCCCAGATGTGTGTTAGGGATGAAAGAGTTATCATTGGTGGGGACTTAAGTTTTACTATGAATAGAAGTAAGGTATGGGAAAAATCTGTAAGACTTGATAGACTTATAGATTAATTTAGACATAAGATTGAAGAAGCTGGTTTAATTGATTTGGAACCAATAAAGTTATTGCCTACATGGAGAAATAATAGAGTTGGGGAAGCTAGGATCTCAAATATGTTAGATATATTTTCTATCTCAAAGTCATTATACAATAAAATAGATAGAAAATGATCATGGTTTGAGACTAGAGGTGGCTCAAATCATTCTCACATACTTCTTGAATTAGAAATTCAATAGGAAAAACCTGCATGTCCTTTTAAGCTCAATCCAATTTGGTTGGAGGAAGAAGATTTTCAACAATTGATTTAAAAAGGATGGATTTGTTATGACCAAATTTCTATGTTATCAATGAGTTTTCAATTTTTTGTTGCTTTAAAAAATTAATAGGTGTTGTGGCATCTTGGATTGTAGTTAAAAAGGAGGGTGTGGATAGAGATCTTAAGTTGGTGAAAAAGAAAATTTTAGAAATTCATAAAAATAATGAGGTTGGTTTGTTTAAATAGGAGGAGAAAACAAGATTGGTTGAACTAGACATTAAGAATACATTCTTCGAGTGGAGGGAAGCTAAATTTAGAATGAAAAGTAGAGCTATATGGTTAAAAAAGGATGAAAATACTAAGTTTTCCATAATTTTGCTAATCATAGGAAGAGGGTTAACACTATCTAGGAGATTTAGAATGAACAAGTGGTCCTCATTAGAAGTTTCTCCACATTTGTAGATTTGGGAATAAAACATTTTCAATCTATCTATAAATAACCTGATAAAGTCAATATTGGAAAAATATTAAAGTTAACTACTTTCTTCTCCAATTTTGTGATAGAAGAGGATAATCAATTACTTATGAAGGATGTCACAAAGGAAGAATTGAAAATTTTCTTGACTTATTTTAAAAAGGATAAAATTTTAGGGCCTAATGGAGTTTTTCCTAGTTTTCTATGATCTTGTTGAGGAGGATCTTCTCAGGGTAATGGAGAAATTTAGGTTGAGTGGACAGGTTTTGGGGGCTTTAAACTCCACCTCTTTAGCTTTGATTCCTAAAAAGGAGAAACTTGAAACCTTTGATGAATTTAGACTTATTTTGTTGTGTAATTGCATCTATAAAATCATTGCAAATATTTGAGCTATTAGATTGAAGAAGATTTTTCCTAAAGTTATTCCTAGGAGCAATTTGGGTTTATAGTTGGTAGACAGATTTTTGAAGCCATGGGAGTTAGACAAGAGGGCTTTCACTCTATTAAAACTAAAAATCATCTTGCAGTGGTCCTTAAACTAGATCTATCTAAATACTATAATAGAACTAGCTAGTTGTATCTCAGATTGATGCTCTTACATTTGTGTTTTAGCTATCCAATACTAAAGTGGATTTTGGGATGTGTTTCTTCTATATTTTTTGATATTATTATCAATGGATTAGATTTTGAATTCTTTATACTTTCAAGAGGATTGAGATGAGGATGCCCTTTATCTCCTTTATTTTTTTATTTGGTTGCTAAAGGATTGAGTAGAGCTATTTTGGATGCAAAGAGAGGAGGATCCATGTTTAGGATCAATATGGGGGTCCTTTATTTATCTCATTTTTTTTTTTTATGATGTATTGTTGTTAAAAAATGGGAGTTTAAGGAAAGCTAGAATGTTGAAGGAAATATTGGAAACTTACAATATTATATCGACTTGGAGATACATTTTCAAAAATTCTCTATTTGCTTTAATGGTGTAGAGTACGAGATCAAATAGGGTTTGATCAAACTTTTTCCTTTTAATAAATTAGATTTCTAGAAAGGCTTTAAGTATTTGGTTTTTGTATAAATCTGAATAGTTACAATAAGAGAGATTAGGAATGGATTTTAGAGAAGATTGAAGTTAGGATTAACCATTAATGTAGTAGATGGTTGTCTATTGGTGGGAGATTAATGCTTGTAAAGTATGCTCTTGAGGCAATTCTTGTGTTTTGGCACTCCTTGGCCTTCATTACCAAAGGATTTCTAGAGAAAATAATAAAACATTGCTTCATATTTATTTGGTCTGGATGCAAGAAACATGAAGGCATTCTTTTAGTTAATTGGAAAAGTATTGCTAGACCAAAGGAGGAAGGTGGTTGGGGACTTAAAAATATCCATATTTTATTTCTTATTTGGCAAAAAATAGCTGGAGGATTCTAACTAGAGAAGGATTATGAATAATATTATTGAACCTAAGTATATTCGTCTAAGTACCTGTATGTATTGGATAAAAAATCCACAAAAAAACATAAAAAATGTTTTCATTCAATGAAAGGCACTAGTACAAGCCTTTCCTATGATTGGAAAATATTTGGCTTGGGAAGTGGGAAATGGTGAACAAGTTAGAATAGGGGCTGATTCTATTTTATATTGTGGAGAAAACATTTTTTTTCCAGAAGTTATGATATATTCTTTACAAGAAAATGGGTTTTACTTTCTTCATCACATAGGGGAATCAGATTCTTCTAGTCTTTCGAACTAAGGTTGGAAGAAGGTTTAAGTATTGGGTATTTTTGGTGGTTAGGTTGTTTGTGGAAGGATTACACTCATAGTATTAATAAGAGTCATATCAAGTTGAGAACTGAACCATATACTATTACTTGGACATACAATAAATCTAGGGGTCTATATACGACTAGAATTGGCTACAAAGCAAGTTTTGATCCTGATCCTCAAGGGCCTACTTGGTAGTGGAAGTATATTTAGAAGGTATCCACCCCAAAAAAGACAATTATTTTTAGGTGGTTAGCTTTGAGAAATAAGGCTTTGAATTGAGAGGTTTTATAGAGGAGAAGATGACAAGGTCCAAGTATTTGTATGTTGTGTCAGTCATGATGGCTTTTGAAGACATAATATTAATGTAAAATCACAGGATAAATATTCATAGGATCAAATATATGATAGCCTTAATATGGCAAGATCAAGATAATAATGTAACAATAATAATATGAGCTACCTAATATGTAAAATCAAGTATTATAATATATCAATTAACATCGATTAATAAGTAGAAGTATATGAATGTAATAGCTATAATCATACATGTGTAAAGCATGTAGCACAACTTACAAAACTAGTTGCTCAAATGTATGCAATATTTATTACTCCTCTTACAAATGTATCATAAAAATCTCATATAATAACAATACTTTCTATGCACACTCTGTAGACAATGTAGGTGATGTAGGTGATTTTCACTATGGGGTAATATATAGCCATTGTAGGATGAATCTTTGGTTACTTGACTCTTCCTTTTCCTTATGCCAAGTCTCATGACTCTTGGCTTATCTAATTGACACTTGCATACACATGAATCTATCTTGTATGCACACTTGGACATGACTCTTCACATAACACTTTCTAATCGAATAACATATGTGCACACTTACATATGATACATTTGTGCAATCTACACACATATTACTTGCACACTCATTTACATGATACGTGCATTTCGTATAGATTATTACATTACATAAAAGTATTTACTCACACTCTAATCTAGTACACAACCATAATTTAATATTTACAAGTTGTACCATGAGGGTACATTAGCATGTACCAAATAATATAATATTCTCCAACACCCACCTTATTATATTATTTGGTTATTGAAGACTTTAATCTTCAATTAAGCTCTTTGTCCATAAATATGCAAGTGACCTTGTAGTACATGTGATCTCCTGCTATTATCATATTATTTTCATCATTTTGAATTTTGGATTCACCTAATGTCTTGAAGGGTACAATGGTTCCTGATTCTCATTTTCTACACCTTGTATTTCAGAGCATTCAACAATGCTATATTGGAATAAGATAAGCTCTTGAGAAAAAACAATTTAATATAAGGCATATTTTCTATTTTTAATTGACCTTGTTGCCTTTATAAATTTTGGTTTTTGATAACACATTTATTATTCTCATATATACACTTGAACTTATCTCATATTCCACATTCAACTATTTTAGTGATTCAAATGAGATTAGATGTTAGCCCTAGAACATACATCACATATTTTAATATAAAATATGAGAATGGTGCACTAGGTATTACACAACCACTTCCATGAACTAGGTACCTCTTATCATCAACAATATTCAAATAGAAATTATCTTTGAATTCTAAACAATTAGATCACTATAGATTACTGATCATATGATGACCAACACCTGAATCTATATACCAAAGATATATTTCTATTTGAATCACATGATTGGATTTACTTGAAATTATTTTGCATTGTTGACAAGAATTTTGAGTATAATGTTGCTCACTTGATGTACCTTGTTCTTGAGATTTTTCTTTTGAAGGATATTATTTTATATTTTGATAACATCTTCTACGTTGAAAAGTTCCTCTTGGTAACTTATCCATTAAATTTGTAGATTTTTATTTTTGAAGTAGACATCCTTGTGACTCCCTAGGTTTTAACTAAATTCAAAGTTTCTAAATTACAAAAACCTATGAAGTAGAATTTCTTATATCTCCCTAATATTTAGAAACTATGAAAGTAATATTTTTGCAATTTTAATTTTCTAAGTTTGAATTGAAACTCCTTTTGACTCCTAAATTAAATTAATTTGTAAATATTCTACAATATTTGAATATAAAAAAACTATCAAAACATAAACTTCAAATAAAATACTTATAACTCCAAAAATTAATTTCAAACTATTAATCTACTTATCACTCCTATCTTAACTTTAATAACAAGGATTTAATAAATAACTTCCTATTTTATAAAACCTTATTGACATTCCTTATTTCTCCATATAATATAATATTATAAAATATTATAAGCCTTATAAAATCTTATAGCTCCTATTTTAAAAATAAATATTATTGTAGACACCTAAAACACATCATAGCATGGATATTCCCAAGAGCCTCCTCTATAAATCATGTCACCCCTTCTAGGAAGCCTTAGGACAAATTGCATGACTTCCCCCATGAGTAGGCTAGTTTCCACTATGGGAGGCATGGTTGTATTGATCTAATATGGTCTTAGTCTTGAAGGCATCTCAATGCGAGATGGTCACACAAAATTATATATAAAAAATAAATGTGGTAGTTAACTACTTGATAGCTACTACACGCAGGTGAGAATCCCATGCCTACCTGCACACTTTCTGCTATCGCTTGCTAGCACAACAAATTGGTAGCTAATCAAGCTACCAATAATTTGGTAGCTAATCAATCTGCCAACAATTTGATAGCTAATCAAGCTGACATTTTCTACCTTCTTTCCCTTTCATACCTCATGTTGGAGGCTATAAAATAGAGGCCCCCTCTCTATTTGTAGAGTTGGAAATTTAAATATCGCATCCAAAATGTGCTGCCAAAACCTCACCATGTTGTCTCATTGATTGCTCCTATGTTGTCGGATTGCCACATGATTGTGAAAGTTGCCTTCTTCATCCTTTCTTGACTGACATCACAAATCTAAATCAAATGAATCCCCTAACCTACAACCAACTCGATCATTTTTTTTGATAAAACTCACCTTTGGATCACCCCAATATCGTTTGAACCTAGTCTCACACAGTTGCAGGTCTGCAACAGTGATAAATTTTCTACGATATAGTATACAAATAAGATCATCTCAGTTCGATATTATCTCTATCAGGTGATCAATTTTCCTATTTTAGTTGCACTTTAGTTCAAATTTCCACTTGTATGCTTGTTCTAGCAATAGATCCTTTATTTCATGCACTTTCCCTTATTGTAGTAGTATATATTTTTGTTATTTCATGCATACATTCATTTTATTTCATTTTAATACTTTATCAATACGGGTCCAATCTTGGTGGGCCCCAAAAATGCTACTAATATCTCTTTCATTTCATTATGTGCAGATTATAGGGTTGATGCATTTTGAAATTTTTAGGATTCAGCTCACTCAGTGGTTGTAGGAAAATACAGTCTTGAATACTTTATGTTGGCACATGATTCTTTCAGATTGCACAAAGAAAATATATTTTGATGGATAAGAGAATCATATTTCCATTGTAAAATTTGTATCATCAGTGAAATCCCTAAAGGGGACTTTATGTAACACTTTGAAATAATAAATATAATTTAACATAATCAGATTCATTGTCATTTGATCTCTTTGCATCATGTTTCATGTCATTTTTGTTTGTGTATGGTGCAATCCTTTTTCATGCTTTCAAATGGTGATCACGGTGGGAACCCTTTGGGTCTCCCTTTTTCATAATTTATTGGTTGTTTACACCAACAAAAGGGTTAAATTTCTATTTATTTCTAACTTTTATAGGTACATAGTCACCACTGTCTCATAGCGATATGATCCCTATTTTGAAACCATCTCACAACAATATGACCTTGAACTAGAGGTAACAATTCAAGGATCTACAAGGTCTACACCAAACGAAAGGATTCCAAGTCAGGTTTTCACACTCTAGGTTAGCTTGATTTCATGTTTTAGATAGAGAAAATTAAGAAAACAATAAAAATACAAAGCACAATTATATGTATGCATTTTATTTTGGTTTTCAATCTGTCACAACATGATTGTCTAAAATCGAGATGGTCTGTAATCATCTCATAGCAAGACGGTATTGTTGTTTTCACTATTTTTTTTGCATTATTGTTTTATGAAGGATTGAGTACAGTTAAATAAAATAGATGTATTTTAATTTACAACTTATATTTTTAAAATCATCATGTGCTCTCTGTTTCATTTTTACAATAAAATTAATTCATACACACATGCATCATGTAAACATTGGTAAGGTTGACCTTCATCACAAACCCCCAATAGAGACCAGTGATGTTGCATTTCACCTCCTTCCACTAGCTTACCTCCTACACACCATAGTAGCCTCAACAAGTGGTTTCTTAGTCTTCATAACCAAGGACTCCCCTACTTTTGGGTGCATATCAAATTAGGTTAGGATTAGATGCACCTTAACCACACAGTTTAATAATTTGTGGAATACAATTATCGCTTATATCCAAGCACATTGGAGTGTGAAGAAAAAGCTCAATTGGGCAAGTAGTAGGATTTAGATAACACAACCCCTCCTTGGGGGGATATTTTTCTTCCTATAGTTTTACCCATTGCTAACTTATCCTTAAAGGAATCCACTTTTGTTGTTTTTGTCACATTCCTCAAAAGAGGATGTGCAAAAACTGCATTTTTATATTGTTATATTCATATACTTTAGTTTTTTTGGAGTAGAGGTTCTAAAAATAGAAACACACAAAATCAAACAAACAAAAAAAAAAAAAAAACAAAAATTTCAAAAAAAAAGAGAAAAAAATCAAAACAAAGAATTATTTCTTGTTTGTTTATTTGATTTGTGTGCATAGCTTAGAAAGTGTATGAGATCATTATCATAGCTCTTCTTATACCATTTGCCTAGCACATGGTTGAAACACATAGTCAAGATCATTTGTGAGCATGTACTGTAGAAACACCATGAGTCATGGATCGATTTCAATTCAATCCATAGGACCTTGTCATCCCTGAATGGAATACTAGTGTTTGAAATGACTCAAACATGACATACCACTCCATGGATCTCAACATGTTAGGCATCCCCATTCAAATCCCACCCATAGGTCTTGATGATGATCAAGATATTGATTACCCTAATTATGCTACCCTATGTGCCTTATATAAATATAATGTTCTTCAAACAAAAGCGCCTAGGAAGCTACTATAATGAATTTACATTTTGATTCACCCTACAACCCCTTTATGTCAATATCAAGAGTATATTTTGTATGAGAACAAATATTCTCAAGTTGTCATAACTGAACATCCTTGGATGGATCATGAT
This sequence comes from Wollemia nobilis, assembly GCA_028583015.1. Lineage (NCBI taxonomy): Eukaryota > Viridiplantae > Streptophyta > Pinopsida > Araucariales > Araucariaceae > Wollemia > Wollemia nobilis. Next base: position 9,223,171 of record JAQPPZ010016348.1, read on the forward strand.
CAGGCGGATATGTACACCATTCAATGGTAAAACATGCCTATTATATCATATTATGCATTCATTGGTGATGATCCTAATTACCCCACTACATCCTATGAAAAGGAACCTTCTCAAGCATATTGTGCTTCAGTAGCTCTTGATTATGTGAAACCTACCCTACAATACCAAAATCAGGTCAATGTAGCTTCTCGCAACCTAGGAAAACAAATTATCAATATTTCTAAGGCCTAAGCTCAAGGTATGCCCATTCAAACCACCAATGTTTGTGGTAAAAACCTCACATGAATAACTAAGTAAACTCATTAGGTACAAAATTCAAATACTGGTTACCAAAAATAGTTACAAAAACAACTGCAGAGAGTCATGCATCAAAGGTTTCCCAATATTACCTAGGATGCACACCACAACATGCTATACTTTCCCTACATTTGAATCTTCCACATTACCCACATAAAAATGCACCTCATGCCTAGTAGTAGAGGCCACCACCAGTCAATCATTGACAACTAAATTCTCTCAAACAACAACATCCATACATTTATCAATAAGATCATGAAACCTATGAGGAGCCACAACAAGAATACCAGTAACATGTTGACATTTATCCTAATATGGATTATGGTAATGTATCTATGGATGACACCCACCAACCACCTCATCTAGGTCAAGGGAAAGTGAATGATCTCATTTCACCAAAGGCTTATAAATTATTGATAGAATGCATTCACTCTTTATAGAGATAGGCCTCGGTGTAGGTTATCAAAAACCCACTCTATGAAATATCTACAACCAACCCCTTAATACCTCTATATTTTTACATTTGTATCCTAATCATTTTGATATGCCCAAGTTGGATAAGTTTAAAGGTGATGAAGATGTCCAAGAGCACGTGAGAAGTTTCATGAATATATGCTTTCATCTTCAAGATAATGGCCCCTTGATGCTAAGGACCTTCCTTATAAAACTTTTAGGGGTTGCTTTTAAGTGGTATAATAATTTTACATACCACAATATTCACACCCTTGAATAGTTAGCTAATGATTTTCTTAAATGATTTACCTTTAGCATAAAAAGAAGTCAACCCTAACTGGCTTGTACAATATTCATTAATTTGAATATGAGACAAATATGGTGTATGGAAGTAGGTGGAGAGTGTTCATCATAAAACTACCTGTTATGCTACCTATCATGGAGCTATCTCGATTATTTACTAGAAGTTTCTCAAAATAAATATCGCTCATATATCAAATTCAACATTACCAAACATTCAAGGAGGCCTTAGCCCATGCCAATATCATTGAGGACATTAAAGTCCAAGGAGACATTTAGATCCATAAAAAGGAATGGGTTAATAATAATTCTAAAGGAAATCAAGCACAACCAAAGGCATATTAGGTAAACTAGGTTCATGTATTGTGTCATATTTTGGAAGGCACCATGCAATACGATATATTGCTTAGTAGGCTTTGTATTCAAGACATGGAATGCATACCTTCTATATTGCATTAGTGCATAAAGTATATACATGAATTCCATGTTCATTGCATCCTTGCAGACTTGGAATCCTTGAAATTTTATAATATGGTTTCACATACGTAGGATTCTACCTTACCTTCTATGCATTTGGACATTTGGCCAAAAAAACCCATCCAAACAATAAATTTCATGCTATAACCATTCACAACTTCATTGCCACCAACTTCATATCAACCCTCATCATCAACTTGCATGGTGACTCCTCATTCATTAAATATTCCCACAAGGAATCTAGAGAAATAACCCATAGCATCATCATCATCTCCACTCTCAATAATTCATGCATCTACACATCAACCACCTAATCTACCTCCTACACCCATAATATCTACAATTTTAGAAACATTTACTCCCATAACCTCTATAGAATAAGAACTATCATCTTCCATCCTTATTTCATAATTGCAACCATATTCATCATCACCAGCATCTTCTTCTCCTACACAATTTAACATCCATATGACTAAACCAAGCATAGGTGAATACATAGTGTAAGATGTTATGTTCACCCTTCGTGTAGAGTCAATTAAAGACTTTGTTTGCACAATAAGTTACCATTACCAATAGGCACCATTTTGCCTCTTGGACCCTACCCAATCCAAATAAAATTTGTAACCAAAATAACTAAACACAAACAAAGATACACAAGAAAGAGAGAAGATTGCCAAAAATGATCCTTTGTATTGATATTGATACAATTTTACAAAGATTTTGAATTTCCCCAAATGTGTTGGGGGTAATGTTACAATGCTTTATCTACCTCTCTTTTGAAATACAATGATTTTTATAGGAAAGGGATCTTCCAAATCTTCAATGAGCTTGTGTGTTCTCCATTCCTCAACTACAACTTCAAGGGGTGAGTGGGCTTTGGTATCCAATGTAGGGACCACTCCTAGCTTCAATAGCTCTTCAAATACCTGTATCCTACACACATGGAAGTCAAACAAGGGTCAGCAACACCTGTATAAATGATTGAAAATCAATGCAAATGAAAACCCTTGAAAGGAATGCTTGTAGGAAACATAGAAATTAAACTAAAAATGCCTTGCTAACAAATAAATAACTTACTGATCTCTGCTACTCCAAATGGCCTGAAAATTTGTGGAGATGTTCTAGGGGATGTCAGGAACCTACCCTCAAAATTTCAGCTCAATCCAAGTCCGGATGAGCGAGATATGGCCAAAACAAGTTTGGTAGTTTTTGTAGAACCGCGGGCCTGCGGTTGTGACTGTGTAACCACGGATGTGCGGTTTAGAAACCGCGGGCCTGCGGTTGGGACTGTGTAACCATGGATGTGTGGTTTAGAAACCATGGGCCTGCAGTTGGGACTATGTAACTACGGATGCACGGTTGTGCAGAGATGGCAGAAAACCTTGAAACTCGGATCCGGGACCTCGATGGCTCGAACTCCGTGATCGTTGGTGATTCCCTACAGTGATTTCAACAGCGTGACGATGTATTTTCCAGTCTCCTTTTCTTTATGGAATGGTGTTGCTTTTATAGGTAATTTTAGGTTTTGGAGGGAAATGAGAGGTGGCAAGCCAGGGCTGCCAAGTGGCAATCCTAGGCTGCCAAATGGAGGGGGGTAGTTAGAGTGAGTCACCCAGGGTGTCTCACTTAACTGGGGTGATGTGGGTGCAAGTGGAGTGAGGTGTAAGGGTTGTCCCATGTGAAGGGACAAAGGGGACAAGGGTGTATGAGATGTGGCAAGGTGGGGTAGTGAGGTGGCTAGGACACATGTCTAGTGGGTAGGCAGGGTATCCTAGGGGGATTTTCCAGATTTATTAAAATCTGGAAAATAGGATAATGTGCAGGATTTTTATGCCTAAGTTTAGACTTAGGCATATATTATTATGCAGAATTATGGTGTGCAATGTGGGTGAAGTGTACATGAATTAATATACCTAAGTTTAGACCTAGGCATATATTTTATCATGCAGAATTATGTGGTGAATTGTAAATGCCTAGATTTTGGTGTCTATAGATGCCCCTTTTTGTACCATGTTGTGTAAAGCACAATGCGGTGCAAAAACAAATGACACCTATCTTTATTGGATGAATGGACTCAAATCTTCTCGACGCACAAGAATGGGTGATTTTTGAAAATTTTGATTTGTTTGCTTACCCCCTCAATTGGTGAATGGGTAAAGGATGAAACCCATGAGCCAATTGACCAAATGTGGATGATGAAAGGAGGTGGATGATTGCATGAGGTGAATTGTGTATGCAAATGTATGACATTTTGATCAATTTGATTCCCCAAGTTTGGGTTTATTTGTGTTCTTACGAATTTACCTTTGGTTTCGTTGATGTGCAAAATGTGTGGTAAAATATTCGACCATATTTGGAGTTCTTGTTCCACTATGACTTTAGAAATTCCTTCCAAATGATGGGTTCAAGGAACCAGTCATTTGGGAATTTGATACTCGAGTGATTTTTGATTATTACCAAATTGTTTTTGGTTGTTTTTCGCTTTTGACCCAATGGAAGGGGTTGAAGGATAACCTTGTGCAAATCTATTTTTGAACACATCTAAGCTCAAATATTTAGGGACCTAGCTGATTTAATGTCATAGTGATTTGATGTTGAATGTTTGAATGAGTTTCCTTATGGTGAGCTACCCATCCAACCGGATTGCATGGATTGCTAGTCGCTGCAACCGCTAGGTGTATAGGGTAATCCACTAGATACAAGGTTCACTAAATGATGTGATGATGATGATGATGTTTGTGAAAATGCATGATGTGATTGATGTAAATGTTGGAAATTAGTATCAAGTTGGATGCCCCAAGTTTGGGGTGGACTTATGTTGTCATAAATTTACCTTTTGGTTTGATTGACATGCAAGATGATGAAGTAAAGGAACCAATCACCCTAGGGGCTTGTCCTAGTGACTGTTAGCAATTCCTTAATGCAAAATGATGAAGTATAAACTTTCCATGTTTTGTAACCCCACGGAGTAGGCGTCAATGACAACCTTGGACAAATCTACTTGAACGTAGGTCACTCAAAAATTGAAGGACCAACCTGGTTTAATTTTGAACATTATGATGTGAAATGATTTTGAATAAGTGTCCTTATGGTAATTTATCCATCCTACCGAATTGCATGGATTTCCAGTCACTGCAACCGCTAGGTTTCTAGGGTAAATTACTAGATACAAGGTTCACTCGTGATGATGATGATGTAAGATGATGATTTGGAGGGTTTTACAATGTTTTTGTAGCCATTTGCATTTGAAGGGGAGTTGTGTAAGATGGTCACAAATAAAAGTCAACTTGTGTTGCCCCAATCATGGAAAAGATGCTCATTTTAATGAGTGTAATTTGCATGATTGAGTGTTTTGAGTGTTGACTTTGATTATGAAACTCAAATTTATTGATTTTGTCTTTCCCTTCAAGCGATGAGTTGATGGAGAAGATATGAAATGATGAAAGTGATGAAACAAATGATAATGGTTTGATGAGATGGATGTTTTTGTTTTTGTTTCAACTATGATTTTGACCATTGTTGATAATTGTGCACTTCTATCCCTTGGAGCAGTCCAGTTGTATGGCTTTCTTAGGGAATCGAGATGATAACAATTCATTTTTTGCATGAGGTGAATCACTTTTCAAGGGCCTTATGGTAACTTATCCATCCTACCAGATTGCATGGATTGCTAATCATTGCAACCGCCAGGTATATAGGATAAGTTATTGTATACGAGGATCACTTGAGGCTAAGTGGAAGAAGGAAATGTACACCTCTATCCCTTGGAGCAATCCAACCTCATGGCCTTCTTAGGGAGTTGAGATGAGAGCACTTCTATTCTTTCAAGAGCCTGTTGAATTTGTTTTTGACCAAAGGAATTGAGATATCTTTGGATTTTTTCTTTTTTTTTTTTTTTTGGAGAATGCATGATTGTTTTGTATTTTTTTTTTTGTATGAAAATGCATGGAAATATTTTTGGTGTTTTATTTTTTATATGACAAAATATTCATGGCAATTTTTTATTGTTTTATGGTTTTTTAAGACAAAATATGTATGGAAATATTTTGGTGTTTGATGTTTTTGAAATGGAAAGAAAGCACAAGATTTTTTTTTGTGTTTTTATGTTTTGATGATTGATTTTTTTTTTTTGACCAAAGGAATTTGAGTACCTTTAGAGCATTTTGGATTGATTTGACCAAAGGGGTTTATGCCTTTGGGGCTTTTTGAATTGTGTTAATGATAATTGTCCTTATGGTAATCTACTCCTCCTATCGGATTGTATGGATAGCCAATCGCTACAACCGCTAGGGTGCTAGAGTAAATCACTAGATACAAGGATCAATTAAGGTGAGTGAAAGAACTTTCTTAGTGAGTTAGATTATACATTTAAATTTTACTTATTGAGATTGAATTGACCAAAAAATTTGTTATTCCTTTGGAGCTTTTTTTTGAATTGAATGTGACCAAAGGGGTTGATTCCTTTGGAGCTTTTTGAATTGGATTGACCAAAGGGGTTGATTCCTTTGGAGCTTTTTGAATTGAATGTGACCAAAGGAGTTTGATTCCTTTGGAGCTTTTTGAATTGAATTTGACCAAAGGAGTTTGATTCCTTTGGATATTTTTGAATTTGATTATTTGATAGTTTGAATGTTTAATGTGATTTTTAGGGTAGGTGTGGTAACCTTTGAACAACCTTTTAACCAGTGGTGATTTGAATGTATGTTAATGTGATTGTTGGGGTAGGTGTGAGACCTTGAACCCCCCAAGTTGCTTGACTACTTGATGTGATTATTGAGGAAGGTGTAAGACCTTGAACTCCCCCTAGTTGGTGTTTTTGTGATTGTTTATGTACATGTGTAATGATGGATTGTTGATTTTTTTTTTGTGCATGTGATGAAAGGAATGTGTTTATGAATGAATGCAATTGGTGGTGATGTATGCAAATGAATGAATGTTTTTGCCTTATTAATTGTCATTCAAAGAAGTTATGGACCATTGTTTAGCATACTTTACCTTTATTGCTTAATCAGGGGCACCAATACGATACTATGGTTTGACCACAATTTGTAGGATGAAATGGACTATGATATATGTGTGGCAATATGATGGTGGTATGGAATGGAAACTTGCTTATGAATTTGTTTGCCTTAGGGATAAAGGATCTAGAGTTGTTTTGCAAAGACTCAAACATCCTAGTGATATCAAACAAACTCACTAAAATTACCTAATTCTTCTAGGACCAAATGTGTGTGCAGTGAATTCATTTACCGAATCAAGAGCATGGTAATGACTCGAGACAATCAAGAACCAGTGTGTGTGCAATTGAGTTCATTAACTCATCTTGAGTAAATTGGGTAAACCTATTATGGTTGGAACCAAGAAGCTAGCTTGTTCGTATGAGCAGTCAGAGGTCTCTTTTAAAAGAGACATGTCACCACGCATGAGCGTACTCCACTACCAGTCAAGCATCTATAGCTCCGGTGGAGGCTAACTCCATAGTCCATGATTTTTGTTTTTGATTTCTTGAATTTTGGGGATGACTACTTAACCGTCTGACTAGAAATGTAGTACGATCCTTACAACCCAATTAATCAGTGGTGTGTGATGTAAAGGAATTAGAGCTTTGGGGAATCAGATTCTCAACCTAAGTGTGATGAGAATTGTACCCTATCCTTACTACTCTATCTTTTGAATTTGAAGCAATTGTGATAGTAGTGAAAACCACTATTGTCATGGACTATGTTGCATAATGGGACAAGCAAGGATGACCCTTTTCACCTCAAGGTTCCTACCAAGTATGGTGTTATCCCTATTTGACACAAGATGTTTTTAAGATGTGAAATTGTGTTTGGTTCGAGAATGTTTTTGAAATCAATTCCCAATACTCAAGATTTTCTTAGTGTATATATGTGCAATGGTCCTAAAAGAATTCAACATATTTTTTGGAGGTTGCTTAAATCACTAGGAGTGGTTGAGTGATCGAAAACCCCTAGAGATTCCTCAAACCAGAGACCACCAAAGAAATAAAGTGCTATGGGGTTTTATTGCAACTATTTTTTTTCTTTTCTATTTTGACATGGTCTTAGATGGTGAAATTGGACTAATGCTAGACCGTAGGTGCCCCTAATTAAGACAACAAGACTTAGTGAATGAACAATTATCTAACCTGAGTGGATGACAATTAATATGGTAAGCAACATGAATGGATGCAAATGATACGAATATGCAAATGCAATGGAAGTGGAATGTATGAATGCAATGAAAGTGGGATTGTGAATGTGATGTATTAAAAATGTAATGTGTATGAACATGTTTTTGTGTTTTATTTATTATTATTATTATTATATATATTATTTATTTTTAGGTGTTTTTGAACTGGAATGTGACCAAAGGGGTTTGGTTCCTTTGGAGCCTTTTGAATTGCATGTGACCAAAGGAGTTTTGGATCCTTTGGATCCTTTTGAACTAATTTGACCAAAGGAGTGCCTCCCTTGGAGCATTTTGAGATGAGTTTTGACCAAAGGGGTTAGGTTCCTTTGGGGCCTTTTGAATGGAGTTGACCAAAGGGATACCCCTTTGGAGATTTTTATTTTATTTTTTTTTTGATGGGGAAGGTGTGATACCTTAATCATCCCCAAATTGTTTTGTGATTGGTGAGCATGGGGAAGGTGTGATACTTTGAGTATCCCCACAATGTTTTGTGCTTGGTGAGCATGGGGAAGGTGTGATACCTTGAGTATCCCCACAATATTTTGTGCTTGGTGAGCATGGGGAAGGTGTGATACCTTGAGTATCCCCACAATGGTTCTATTGACTACCAGGGTTTTTATTGGATGTGATGAGTGGACTTTCGATGGAAAATACCCCCTTGTCGATAAGATCTTGGACCATATTTTTAAAGGCTTTGCAATCATTGATGTCATGGCCCACTTGTCGATGATAGAGACAATAACGATCTTCTCTATACGATCTAGATTTATGTATTTTGGTATCTGCAGGATGTATGTCAGGTAAAATGATTGTTTTTGCATCCTACAACTTTTGAAAGATGATTGACATGGGCTCGGATAGAGGGGTCCAAGTACGGGGTTGATGATTTGGATGAGATTGGCCATGTGGATGAGGTTGATGAGGTTGTTGAGGTGGGTGAGGTTGATGAGGTTGTTGAGGTGGGTGATTTTGATGAAGTTGTTGAGGTGGGTGATTTTGATGAAGTTGTTGAGGTGGGTGATTTTTATGAAGTTGATGATGACTCAATTGTAGCTCAATGCTTGTGAGGCGATTCAATATTTGTTGTAAAATGAGCATAGTGCATTGGTGAAATGGTGGTTGTTGATGAAGAGATGGTGGAATGATGGTGTGTTGTGTTGATGGAGCACCATACATATGATTGAGTGGATGTGTGGGTATGGTTATAGTTGGGGGATGCAACACCCAAGATGGATCTTGGGTGAAGAAGGTGGGGGGTTGATGGGTTGTTGATGGTGGGTAGGTGGTGAATTGCATTGCTGTTGAAGGAGGGGGGTTATGGACCATGGTGCTTATGGGTGCTATAGATGGAATGGACATAGGGATTTGTGAAGCAATACTGATGGGTGCTTCGTAAAGGGGGTTGGTGCAAATGACTTGTTGATTTGGTATGATGATGGGAGGTTGATTAGATGATGATGGATGGGTATGGGCTATGGTGGTAGCAGTGTGCTCAAAAAGTGGATTTGCAAAGGCTTGGCTAGACTATTGTGGGTGTGGGAAGGTGACTTCCTGATGGAATGATGGGATGGTATGGGGTGGAATGGTAAGTGGTGGTAGCAATGGAAAAACCATTCTAGCTGCACTCAGGTACATCCTAATGGTGTCCATGTCTACAAGTGTGACATGACCATCCATTGGTGTGGGTGGCTCACTCCTAGGGGTCTCAGGAATAGCGGTATGGGTAGCCCTATGCATGATGTCTCCATTTAAAATAAGGGCACTACTTGAGGGCCCTGCGTTTAAGTTCTGGGATGCATTAGGGACTACACTAACTTGCCCTACCATCGAAGTATTAGGGACTTGACTAACCTGAGGTGGATCCATGGGGAGGGGCAACTAACTCTGAACTAAGGCTAACCTTCTTGCTTGACTATGGGTCGTTACCATGCGCTAATATGCAATGATGTGTGAAGTGTAAATGCAAATCTATGTAAATGAAATGGAAGTACAATGCAATACAACACACAAAGAAAATAAACACACAAGGATTTTGATCCTAAGTTTGCACTAGTTTTGATTTGATTTGATTTGTTTTTTTTTGGAAAAGTTTTTGATTTTTTTGTTTGAAGCTTTGGAGGTTTTGACCCCTTATTTTTTTTGAGTTTTAGTGTGTTTTGATGTTTTTGAAATTTTGAAGAAGTTTTTTTATTGGATTAGAATAAAATAACTCAATCAAGATGGTGATTAGGAACACTAGTGCCAAGCATGATTTCTCAAAAGAGTCTAGGGTACACCGCTTAAATCCCAGTGGGGGGTTCACCTAGCTCTTCCACTCTGATTCAACAATCGTTCCAACAGTGGGAGACAACTTGAACACAAGTGACCTATACCAACTTAAAGAGTGCTTTTATCCTATCTAATGATGATCATAGTTTATACCGCCATAGCCCATACCCATCCATCATCATCTAATCAACCTCTATCATCATACCAAATCAACAAGTCATTTGCACCAACCCCCTTTATGAAGCACCCATTAGTGTTGCTTCACAAATACTTGTGTCTATTCCATCCATAACACCCATAAGAACCATGGTCCATAACCCCCCTCCTTCAGAATAAATGCAATTTGCCACCTACCCACCATCAACATCCCATAAAATCCCTACCTTCTTCACCCAAGATCCATATTGGGTGTTGCGCCCCCAGCCATAACCATACCCACACACCACTCAATCACATGTATGGTATTTTATCAAAACAACACACCATCATTCCACCATCTCGTCATCAACAACCACAATTTCACCAACACACTATGCTTATTTTACAACAAATATTGAACTGCCTCACAAACATTGAGCTACAGTTGAGTCAACATGAACCTTATAAAAATCACCCACCTCAAAAAACTCATCAAAATCACCCACCTCAACAACCTCATCAACCTCGTCCACATGGCCAATATCTTCCAAATCATCAACCCCGTACTTGTACCCCTCTATCCAAGCCCATGTCAATAATATTTCAAAATTTGCAGGATGCAAAAACAATCGTTTTACCTGACATACGTCCTACAGATACCAAAATACATAAACCTAGGTTGTATAGGGAAGATCATTATTGTATCTATCATCAACAAGTGGGCCATGATATTGATGATTGCAAAGACTTTAAAAAGGTTATCCAATATATTATTGACAAGGGGGTCTTTTCCATCGAAATTCCACTCATCACATCCAATAAAAACTTTGATAGTCAAAATAACCATTGTGGGGATAGTCAAGGTATCACACCTTCCCCATGCGCATGAGATACAAAAAATTGTGGGGATACTCAAGGTATCACACCTTTCCCATGCTCACCAAACACAAAACACTGTGGAGATACTCAAGGTATCACACCTTCCTGACACTCACCAGACACAAAGCATTGTGATGTATCACACCTTCCCCATGCACACCAGACACAAAAAAAATGGGTATGATTAAGGTAGCACACCTCCCCCCCCTAAAAAAAAAAAAGAGAATCCAAAGGAACCAAACTCCTTTGGTCACATTCAATTCAAATGGCTCCAAAGGAACCAAAAAATCCTTTGGTCACAATCAAACCAAAATGCCCTAAAGGAAATTAACCCCTTTGGTCAAAACTCATGTCAAAATGCTCCAAGGGAGACATTCCTTTGGGTAATTTTCATTCAAAATGATCCAAAACTACTTTGGTCACATGCAATTCAAAAGGCTCCAAAGGAACCAAATCCCTTTGGTCACATTCCAGTTCAAAAACACCTAAAAATAAAAATATAAAAATATTAAATATAAAAAATAAAAATAAATAATAAATATAAAACACAAAAACATGTTCATACACATTACATTTTTAATACATCACATTCACAATCCCACTTTCATTGCATTCATACATTCCACTTCCATTGCATTTTCATATTCGTATAATTTGCATCCATTCACGTTGCTTACCATATTAATTGTAATATTAGATAATTGTTAATTCACCAAGTTCTTTTGTCTTCAGTAGGGGCACCTATGGTCTAGCATTAGTCCAATTTCACCATATAAAACCATGTCAAAACAGAAAAGAAAAAAAATAGCTGCAATAAAACCCCATAACACTTTATTTCTTTGGTAGTCTCTGGTTTGAGGAATCTCTAGGGGTTTTCGATCACTCAACCACTCCTAGTGATTTAAGCAACCTCCAAAAAATGTGTTGAATTATTTTAGGACCATTGCACATATATACACTAAGCAAATATTGAGTATTGGGAATTGATTTGAAAAACATTCTCGAACCAAGGTGAAAAAGGGTCATCCTTGCTTGTACCATTATGCAATGTAGTCCATGACAACAGTGGTTTTCACTACTATCACAGTTGCTTCAAATTCAAAAGATAGAGTACTAAGAATAGGGTACAATTCTCATCAAACTTAGGTTGAGAATCTGATTCCCAAAATCTATAATTAAAGTACATCACATGCCACTAATTAATTGGGTTGTAAGGATCGTACTATATTCCCAGTCATATGGTTAAGTAGTCATCCCAAAAATTCAAGAAGTCAAAAAAAAATCATGGACTATGGAGTTAACCTCCATCGGATCTATAGATGCTTGACTAGCAATGGAGTACGCTCATGTGTGGTGACATGTCTTTTTTAAAATAGACCTTTGATCGCTCATACGGACAAGCTAGATTTTTGGTTCCAACCATAACAGGTTTACCCAATTTACTCAAGATGAGTTAATAAAATCAATTGCATACACACTGGTTCTTGATTGTCTCAGGTGATTACCATGATTTTGACTTGGTAAATGAATTGACTGCACACACATTTGGTCCTAGAAGAATTAGGCAGCTTTAGTGATTTTTTTTTATATCACTAGGATGTTTGAGTCTTTGTAAAACAACTCTATATCCTTTATCCCTAAGCCAAAAAAATTTAGGAGTAAGTTTCCATTCCATACCACCATCATATTGCCACACATATATCATAGTCCATTTCATCCTAAAAATTATGGTCAAACCATAGTATTGTATCGGTGCCCCTTATTAAGCAATAAAGTTAAAGTATCTTAACAATGTTCCATAACTTCTTTGAATGAAAATTAATAATGCAAAAACATTCATTCATTTGCATACATCACCACCAATTGCATTCATTCATAAACACATTCCTTTCATCACATGCACCCAAAAAAAAAATCAAATAATCCATAATTATACATGTACATAAACAACCACAAAAACACCAAAAATGGGGAGTTCAATGTCTTACACCTTCCCCAATAATCACATCAAGTGGTCAAGAAACTTAGGGGGGTTCAAATTCTTATACCTACCCCAACAATCACATTAAGCATTCACATTTCAAATCACCTGCTAAGTTCAAAAGGTTGCGCCCTTTTGTCAAAGGTTGTGCCCTTTGCCTCACATTCACAAACACAACACATCCAATTTCATTTAGATCCTTGAGTGAACCTTATATTATATAGTGATATACTCTATTCACCTAGCAGTTGCAATGACTGGTTATTGATGAAATTCGATAGGATGAGTATATTACCATAAGGACATTCGCAATTACATAAATGCAAAAGGCTCAAAAGGAACCAAGCTCCTTTAGTAAAATTCACTTCAAAAATTCTCCAAAGGAATCAAACTCCTTTGGTCACATTCAATTCAAAAATATCTAAAGGAATCAACTCCTTTGGTTAATCCAATTTAAAAAAGCTACAAAGGAATCAACCCCTTTGGCCACATTCAATTGAAAAGGCTCCAAAGGAATCAACACCTTTGGTCACATTCAATTCAAAAGGCTCCAAAGGAATCAACCCCTTTGGTCAATCCAATTAAAAACTCCAAAAGAATCAAACTCACTTAGCCTTAATTGATCCTTGTATCTAGTGATTTACTCTAGCACCCTAGCAGTTGTAGCGATTGGCTATCCATACAATCCGATAGAAGGAGTAGATTACCGTAAAGAAAATTATCATTAACACAATTCAAAAAGTCCCAAAGGCATAAACCCCTTTGGTCAAATCAATACAAAATGCTCCAAAGGTATTCAAATTCCTTTTTCAAAAAAAAACAAAAAAAAAATCAATCATCAAAACATAAAAACACACAAAAAAAATCTTGTGCTTTCTTTCCGTTTCAAAAACATCAAACACCAAAAAAGTTTCCATACATATTTTGTCTTATAAAACCAAAAAATAATAAAAACATTTCCATGAATATTTTGTCATATAAAACATAAAACACCAAAAACAAAACAAAAACATAAAACAATCATGCATTTTTTCAAAACAAAAGAAAAAAAAAAAGAAAAAATCCAAAGATATGTCAATTCCTTTGGTTAAAAACAAATTCAATGGGATCTTGAAAGAATAGAAGTGCTCTCATCCCAAATCCCTAAGAAGGCCATGCGTCTGGACTTCTCCAGGGGATAGAAGTGCACAATTATCAACAATGGTCGAAATCAAAGTTGAAACAAAAACAAAAACATCCATTTCATCAAACCATTATCATATAATTCATCACATTCATCCTTTCATATATTCTCCATCAACTCATCACTTAAATGGAAAGACAAAATAAATAAATTTGATTTTCATAATCAAATTCAACCCTCAAAACACTCAATCATGCAAATTACACTCATTAAAATGAGCATTTTTTTCCATGATTGGGACAACACAAGTTGATCTTTATTTGTGACCATATTACACAACTCCCCTTCAAATGCAAATGGCTACAAAAGCATTGCAAAACATTCCAAATATCCATCTCAAATCATCATCATCTCGAGTGAACCTTGTATCTAGTAATTTACCCTAGAAACCTGGCGATTGTAGTGACTAGAAATCCATACAATTCAGAAGGATGGATAAATTACCATAAGGACGCTTATTCAAAATCATTTCACATCATAATGTTCAAAATTAAACTAGGTTGGTCCTTCAATTTTTGAGTGACCTATGTTCAAGTAGATTTGTCCAAGGTTGGCATTGATGCCTACTCTGTGGGGTTACAAAACATGGAAAGTTAATACTTCATCGTTTTGCATTAAGCAATTGCTAACAGTCACTAGGACAAGCCTCTAGGGTGATTGGTTCTTTTACTTCATCATATTGCATGTCAATCAAACCAAAAGGTAAATTTACGACAACATAATTCCACCCCAAAATTGAGGCATCCAAATTGATACTGATTTCCAACATTTACATTAAATCACATCATGCATTTTCACAAACATCATCATCATCATCACATCATTTATTGAACCTTGTATCTAGTGGATTACCCTATACACCCAGCGGTTGCAGTGACTAGCAATCCATGCAATACGGTCGGGGTATCTCACCATAACAAACTCATTCAAAAATTCAACATCAAATCACTATGGCATTAAATTAGCTAGGTCCCTAAATCTTTGAGCTTAGATGTGTTCAAAACATATTTGCACAAGGTTATCCTTCAACCCCTTTCATTGGGTCAAAAGCATAAAACAATCAAAAATAATTTGGTAATAATAAGAAATCACTTGAGTATCAAATTCTCAAACGACTGGTTCCTTGAACCCATCATTTGGAAGAAATTTCTAAAGTCGCAGTGGAACAAGAACTCCAAACATGGTCAAATATTTTACCACATAGTTTGCGCATCAATAAAACCAAAGGTAAATTTGTAAGAACACAAATAAACCCAAAATTGGGGAATCAAATTGATCAAAATGTCATACATTTGCATACACAATTCACCTCATGCAATCATCCACCACCTTCTTCATCCACATTTGGTCAATTGGCTCGTGGGTTTCATCCTTTACCCATTCACCAATTAAGGGGGTAAGCAAAAAAATCAAAATTTTCAAAAATCATTGGTTCTTGTGCGTCGAGAAGATTTGAGTTCATTCATCCAATAAAGATAGGTGTCATTTGTTTTGCACCGCATTGTGCTTTACACAATAGGGTATAAAAAGAGGCATCTATAGACACCAAAATTTAGGCATTTACAATTCACCACATAATTTTGCATGATAAAATATATGCCTAGGTTTAAACTTAGGTATATTAATTCATGTACACTTCACCCACATTACACACCATAATCCTTCATAATAATATTTCCAAACTTAGGCATAAAAATCTTGCACATTATCCTATTTCTAGATTTTAATAAATATAGAAAATCTTCCTAGGATACCCTGCCTAACCACTAGACATGTGTCCTAGACACCTCACTACCCCACCTTGCCACATCTCATACACCCTTGTCCCCTTTGTCCCTTCACATGGGACAACCCTTACACCTCACTCCACTTGCACCCAAATCACCCTAGTTAAGTGAGACACACTGGGTGACTCACTCTAACTGGCCCCCTCCATTTGGTAGCCTAGGATTTCCACTTTGTAGCCCTGGCTTGCAACCTATCATTTCCCTCAAAAACATAAAATTACCTATAAAATAAACACCATTCCATAAATCAAATGGGATTGGAAAATACATCGTCATGCTATCAAAATCACTGTAGGGAGTCACCAACAATTGCGGAGTTTGAGCCATCAAGGTCCCAGATTCGAGTTCTCAAGGAATCTGCCATATTTGCACAACTTCGCATCCGCGGTTACATAGGCCACATATGTGGTTACACAGTCACAACCACAGGCCTATGGTTTCTAAACCGCACATCCATGGTTACAGAGTCACAACCGCAGGCCTGCGGTTTCTAAACCACACATTCGTGGTTACACAGTCACAACCGTAGGTCCGTGGTTCTGTGGAAACTACAAAACATGTTTGGCCATATCTTGCTCATCCAGACTCAGATTGGTATGGGATATGAGTGTGTGCTATGATGATGATCACCATTTTTGTAACCAAAATAACTAAACACAAATAAAGATACACAAGAAAGAGAGAATATTGCAAACAATGATCCTTTGTATTGATATTGATACAATTTTACAAAGATTTTGAATTGCCCCAAATGTGTTGGGGGAAATGTTACAATGCTTTATCTGCATCTCTTCTAAAATACAATGATTTTGATAGGAAAGGGGTCTTCCAAATCTTCAATGAGCTTGTGTGTTCTCCATTCCTCAACTACAACTTCAAGGGGTGAGTGGGATTTGGTATCTAATGCAGGGACCACTCCAGCTTCAATAGCTCTTCAAATACCTGTATCCTACATACATAGAAGTAAAAAAAGATTTAGTAACACCTATATAAATGATTGAAAGTAAATGCAAGTGAAAACCCTTGAAAAGAATGCTTGTAGGAAACATAGAAATTGAACTAGAAATGCCTTGATAACAAATTAATAACTTACTAATCTATGTTGCTCCAAATGGTATAAAAATTGGTGGAGATGTTCTTAGGGATGTCAGGAACCTACCCTTAAAATTTACACTCAATCCTAGTCTGGATGAGAGAGATATGACCAAAACATCTCTATTAATTTTTGTAGAACCACGGGCCTACGGTTGTGACTATGTAACCGTGGATGTGTGGTTTAGAAACTGCGGGCTTGCGGTTGTGACTCTATAACCATGGATGTGTGGTTTACAAATCATGGGCCTACGGTTATGACTGTATAACCGTAGATGTAGCCTATGTAACCGCTGATGCGCGATTGTGCAGAGATGGCAAAAAACTTGAGAACTCAGATCCGGGACCTCGATGGATCAAAATCCGTGATCATTGGTGACTCCCTACAGTAATTTTGATAGTGTGATGATGTATTTCCTAGTATTCTTTGCTTGATGGAGTGGTGTTGGTTTTATAGGCAATTTTGGGTTTTGGAGGGAAATGAGAGGTGGCAAGCCAGGTCTGCTTAGTGGCAATCCTGGGCTACAAAATGGAAGTGGGGCAGTTAGAGTGAGTCACCCAGAGTGTCTCACTTAACTGGGGTGATGTGTGTGCAAGTGGAGTGAGGTGTAAGGGTTGTTCCATGCGAAGGGACAAAGGTGACAAGGGTGTATGAGATATGGCAAGGTGGGGTGGTGAGGTGGCTAGGACACATGTCTAGTGGGTAGGCAAGGTATCCTAGGGGGATTTTCCAAATTTATTAAAATATAGAAAATAGGATAATGTGCAAGATTTTTATACCTAATTTTAGACTTAGGCATATATTATTATGCAGAATTATGGTGTGAAATGTGGGTGAAGTGTACATAAATTAATATACCTAAGTTTATACCTAGGCATATATTTTATCATGTAGAATTATATGGTGAATTGTAAATGTCTAGATTTTGGTGTCTACAAATTTCATTTATGGCAGTAGTAATACCTCCATAGATGCACCTCCTATACCAAAAGAGGTGGAGCCATTTCAATCCAACATCACATATATGTCAAACCCATTATTTGCTATGTGATACTTTCATGGTTGCCATTGGTATAGAAATGGCCTAGGGAGGTATGAATAGGGTCACTTAACACTTTATGAATCACATTATCAATTTTCAATAGATAAATCGGGTTTGGGATACCATACACACATGCTTGATGACCTCCTTGTTGATTTGCTATAGTAACTTAACTTAGATTTGAAGGGAAACATTAATGATAATTAGTATGCTAATATTTGTAATGTTCACCTGCTTAGAAATTACCTACATATCGCTAATTTATTTGTTGCTAATTATGATGAGTCAAAATATGATCAGGATTTTGAGCATAACTAGGGGTCAAAAAATGATTGGGAAACCTTATCCATTAAATATTTTAGCTCAAAATAAGAATCTACCCCTATTGAGCCTCCTGTGGATCTAGAAAAATTTTACCTTCATTTTTTTTAGATTACCCCTACCCCTTTGGTGCTAGCTTATGCCACCTGAGGACCCAACCATCTCCACTCCTCATAGGGTGAACCCTATCATCCCGATTTCACCTCAACCACCCCTTACACATTTGCATCCACCCATATTCAATCATCTCTTCCTACAGTATGAAGGTCATTCGTCTACCATAAATATGATCTCCATTGATCTCACCACTCTCCTCCACTATCTAGATGACCCTTCCCAATAATTACCTTTCAATATTGAGGCTATTGATTTTGATTGTGCTACTTTTCTGCCATTGCTTTCCAAGTACCTTATTTTCTAGGAGACCTTACAACCATTCCATTTGTTGTGTCATCTTCATGCATACGTTTTACAAGCTAAGATTAAATCCAACAATGCACATGACTCATTTAATTTGGTTGATGATATTCACTTGATCCCTACTCCTCATCAATTGGAGGAGGTATTCCATATGTTAATAGAAGAGACAATCGATATAGATGTTAGCAATGATCCTGAGCATCCTAAAATTCTCAAGTTGGGGAAGGGTCTCTTAAAAGTAGAACATGTTGCATTTTTTACTCTTCTAAAAAATTATAAGAAGGTTTTTTCTTGGTCTTACAAGGACATGCCTAGCTTGGGCCCAAAATTAGTGGTCCATAATATAACAATAAACCCAACAACTAAGCTTGTTAAGTAAAAACTTTGTAAGTTGCATCCAATAATTGCTTTCATAAGAAAGGATAAATTACAAAAGTTTTTGGATACAGGACTCATTTAACCCACTGAATATCCTAATTAGGTGTCCAACATGGTACCCATTAGAAATCCAAATGGGGGGCTGTGCATATGCATTTATTTTTTTGATCTCAATAAAGTGATCCCAAAATATGAATTTTTGCTTCTAAACATCGATACACTAGTAGACGCAATTGCAGGCCATGAATTTTTTTCCCTCATGGATGGCTTCTTAGGATACAATCAAATTCAATTCAATTCTAAGGATCATTACAAAATGACCTTTACTCTGCCATGGGGGACTTTTTGCTATAAGGTAATACTTTTTGGCTTAAAGAATACTAACACTACCTATTAGCTAGTAATACCATATATTTTTCATGAGTATATGCTCAAGATCATTGAATATTATGTTGATGATATTTTGGCTAAATATTTATTATGTTAAAACCATAATGAGGACTTACAAAAAGTATTTAATCACCTCCTCAAGCATAGTGTACGATTGAATCCTGAGAAGTGAGTCTTCGACATCACATGGGAAAAACTCTTAGGTTTCATAGTTTGTAAGTGATGCATTGAAGTCAACCCAAACAATGTCAAATTAATCTTACAAATGCCTCCCCCACCAACCTTAAGTAGTTTCACTACTTACAAGGGAAGATACAAGCCATTTGATATTTCATCATGCAATTGTCAGACAAATGTTAGCCACTCAGTCATCTTCTACAAAAGGAGGTGAATTTGAATTGGGATAAATATTATCGAGAGGTCTTCGAAGATATCAAGCAATACTTGGATTTTATGCTAGTGTTGTCCCCTCTAAAACCTGGTGCACCTTTTCTATTATACATCTTGACCACTAAATATTATTTAGGGACCATGCTAGCCCAAAATAATGAATCAAATAAGAAAAATGCTATCGATTACATCAGTTGCAACTTCATATCATATGAGTTCAAGTATGCTTATGTTGAGAAACTCTATCTAGCATTGGTTTTCAACACCAAGAAACCTTGTGACTACATGATTAATAAAACAACATACGTCATCTCTAAAGAAAATCCTTTGTGATATATGATGAGTTGAACTTATCATAACAGTAATACTACAAAGTGGATCATGTTTTTTATGGAATTTGACCTAGAATTCATTGGAAAAAAATCTATCAAGGGTCAGGTCATCGCATACCAGCTAGTAGAAGTGCCACTTTTTGAAAAATAATCCTATCATAATAGATCTACCTGATGATGCAATATTTGCATTATCTAGCTTAGAAGAACCAAAGTAAAAAGCTAACTTAACAATGTTCTTTGCTAGTTATAAGTGCAAGTAAGGTGGTGGTGCTAGAATTGTGTACTTCACATAACAAGGGGCTCCTATTCCCTTTTTTTTTTAAATCCATTTCCCATGCACTAACAATAACGATGAATATGAAGCCCTCCTATTGGACCTTCAAACAACTATAACCGTGAATTTCAAGAAAATAAAAATATTTGGTGACTCCTTGCTCATAGTCAATCACGTAAAAGAGATATACCAATGTAAATTCTTAGTTTTGAAAACATAAAATACCATTGTGTACAAATTACTTGTAAATTTTGAGTGGTATGACATCGAGGTTCTACCTTGTTCTTCTAATAATTTTGTAGATACCATGTCTTCCTTGGGATCCTTAATTTTACAAAACCCATTAGATGATGTCACTACTATTCATGTAAAAATGCTTTCATAATCCACAATCTTGTAGGATACCTCTACAAAAGATCCAAGCTTCCATATGGTGGACATTAAACCACACCAAGATTGGTTCTTACAAATTCAAGACTTCTTGAAGCTTGCTTCTTGTGAATCCCTAATCCCCCAGGTCCCTTATGATAATGTCGCAACCATATATCTTAAGGTTCTCACACAATCTACATTTGTACAAAAAGGGTCTAGAGTGGAGCAAGACATTCACTTAGTTCAGGCTGAGCAATATCAAGACTAGTTTTCCAAGAATAAATATTTCTTGAAGCTTGGTAGCCCTCCTACAAGCTTGTCGCATGCCACAAAATGAACATTCAAGCAAAATGCAACTAAATTTGTCTTTATAGGAGATACATTGTACTATTGAAGTTATGATGGCGTTCTTCTTCGATATCTAGATCCCAAAGAATCTACTTGGGTCATTTTGCAAGTACACAATGATATATTTTTTGGCCATTTCTCAAGCTCACAACTGTATATATGATGGACATTTCAGCGGTATGGCTATTGTAAAGTGTATTATTCGAATGGGCTACTACTGGCCCAAAATGGAGTAGGATTGTTGTGCTTATATCAAAATACATCAAGTATTAGCATCATGCTAACCTATCACATGTACCTTCACAAGCACTACAACCAATCCATTCATTGTGGCCTTTTTCTTAGTGGGGCTTTGATCTAATTGGAATAATATCACCCCTATCTTCAGTTCGACACACATTTATTATAATGACCACTAAGTAGTTTACAAATTAGGTTGAACCAATCCCACTTACCATTACAATGGGAGCCCACATTATGGAGTTCCTATTGTATAATATCATATACCATTTTGGTATCCCATCCAAAATAATTTCGGATAACGATAATTCATTCAAAAAGGATGTTAGAGCTTTGTGCAAAAAGTATCATATACAACATAGATTTTTAACCCCTTATTACCCGTAGACTAACATGCACGTTGAGGCATCAAATAAAATGGTTATCGCAATCCTGAATAAAATAATTAACAATCATCACAAGGATTGGCATCTTCAACTTTCTCTAGCACTTTGGTCCTATAGAACAAGTATTCGAACACCTATAGGGACAACATTGTTCTCACTGTTCTATGGTGCTAAATCCATTATACCCTTGGATCTTGAAATGCCCTTATTGCACATTACATTACAAGAATTCATTGATGACGATGCTACGTGACATATTCACCTTGATCAACTAACACTTATTGATGAAAGACGTATTAATTCTCTTGAGCATATTTGTGTTTATCAAGATATAATTAAATGAGCTTATGATATAAAATTTCATCCTAGGGAATTTCAAGTGGGTGACCTTGTGCTATAAGAAAATCAGCAGAACTCTAACTTGCCTAGCCATTTACGTGACAAGTTCGCTACAAATGGGTTAGGCCCATTAATAATAACATAGAAGGTGGTACCATGCACTTATTGGTTGGCTTCACTCAAAGGTGTTGAGGAACATGAACCCCTCAATATTCTCCACCTGCAAGCATTTTATGCTTAAAAAACACACAAAAACAACAACAAAAAAATCACAATAACACCGTATTTTCTCATTCCAACATGCATAGCATATCATTGCACATTATTATTACATTGCATATCATCATTTATTGCATCATGCATTTTGATATTGACATTTTTGCATCTCACAATGTTTCATTGCATTTGTTGTCTCAAAATTGTCATAGACATATCTCTCATTACACTAGCATCACTCTGTACTAGTTCTTGTTGTCATTCTTATCATCACTTACAATGTTTCTTATGGTATTTCAACTATTAAGGGGTCATTGTAATATAGTATAGATATCATATGACCATCAACAATGATGTTCATATGACCACTAAATATTTTGTGTGCACTTTTTAATTTTTAAAAGTTCATAAGGGACACACACTCACTTAAGCATAACCACTATGTTTATATGACCATTGTTTTTTTGAATAAAAACTTATTCTATCTAGGCCATACACTCCCTCTCATTGATCATCCCATATCATTTCCTCTCCTTAATTTATGTTTCACTCTCCTAATTTCCCTTTAAGTAGTTGTCATAGAGTGTCCAAAATAGGGTCTTTCGGTCATTCAACCATCTCTAGTTAGTATTTCAACTTTTATATAAAACCATCTTGATTTCTAGTAGTAAGATCGTGCTTTTAATACACCTTGCTTATCTTAAATCCCAACACATTGTCACACTCTTAAATATGATTTTTGAATCACAAAATATGAAACTACAAAGTATTTCTTACCTCTAAAGCAAAATGTTTCCCTTGCTCTCCTATTATATGCATGGTCCAAAAAGATAAGAATTGACAAAAGGACAAGCTCTCTCTTCAAAAAAAAAAATCCCCTTGCTCCTCAGAAAAATGAGCAAGTTCCCAAAAGCAATACAAATCCCCTTTTGCTCCTCTTCAAAATGAGCAAAACCCTCCAAAAGAAAAAAAATTCTTGCTCTTCTTCAAAATGAGCAAGCCCCTAAAAAAATTCCCCTTATGCTCCTCTTCAAAATTAGAAAAAATTTCAAAAAGTAAAAAAGTCCCTTGCTCTCCTTCCAAACGAGTAAGTATCCCCCCCCAAAAAATTGCAAATATCTTGAATCCCATCATTTTTGACAACCATGGGGTGAAATCCATTGCCAGCAATGGGTTATATATGTTGACCCAGTAGTGGAGTAGCTTTACGCATGGTAACACATCCATCACAATAGCGACCTTTTGTACATGCCAATTTCAAATTTTGGATGAGCTAACTTTTTATGGCATACATTATAGATTGGTTAAGTCCAACTACATCAAAAATTAGGGTAATGAACTTCACTATGCACACACAGGAATATTGAATATCTTGGTCTTCCTAGCAGATTTTTATCTTTTAGGTTCTTGCATGGTTAGTATACAACTTTTGATTGGTCAACTAGGATGTTTGAGTCTCCTAAAAGTCTTATTTTACCTCATGATTTATCTCTAATCACCATACATTACATTTGCATGTTATCAATTTACATTTTGTTTCACTTAGTATATGTGTTAGTGTATGCCTTAGATGAAATGGTTTTAGTCTTGATTTATGACTTTTGTACATTCTATGGTTCTTAAAAGTAGATTTTTATTTCATCTTATATCCATTCATTTTATCATTAAAACATGCATTCAAATCACATATCATTTAAAATTATCACATGTCTTTAGTCCATCACATACACCTCTAGGTCTATGCATAAATAAATCATATTCAAAATATCCATGTAACAAATATGTACAATTATATCTAGAAATATACATATACATCTATGAGCATCCATCATTGCATACATTTATTCATCACCACATATAATTAATACATTGCATACATATCAACAATAAGTTATAAACATACATTAAATACATGCACAATCATATCCATAAATCTATGCATATATCCATACATATCCATTATTTCATCCATCATCACATCCATAAATGCACAATAAACACATGATAACCATCAATAAACATCATATATATATATATATATATATATATATATATCAACAATAAAAAATAAGTCATAGTACAAATTGTCCACAAACTACAATGGTGGTGGGTCCTTAGAGCTCACATACAAAAGTGAAGCTAATATACAATATCCCTCCTCAGTGTGGCCCTGTTCCACCATTCTCACCATTTACCTTAGCCTCATCTCCATGAGAATACCTAGATCTACTAGATCCTAATGTCCCTAAGGTCCTTGGGGTTGTGAATCATGATATTTGATGTCCCATAGATGGATATCCTGAAGCCTCTATCCAAAAACTTCAATGTGATTGGCAATGAGATGACCCTAATCATTGCAAGGGTAGCCATCCACCAAGTTTTTCCATATCATACTCTAATATGTAGACTCACTTGACCTGGTAACATGCCTTCTCCTCTACCAATTTGACCCTTAGCTAAGTCATATTTGTAGCCTATCCAGCTAGTAATCCTCCACATTGAGTCTATAGAGCATATCACTTTGCCATCACTCTTTCAAGTGCTTCCTATAGGACCACTAGCTATCCAGCTGGCACCTCGTCACCCTAAGTTTTCAGAGTATCATGCTCTGCTATAACACTACCTAGAGCATCTTGTAGACTTGTCATCTGAGCCTGCAACATCTCCCTCTCCTCTTTCCAACTCTGCCTTCTCTACCTATTGGTATCCCACTAACTCTGCTTTGTGGTTTAGGCTACGTCCCTATCACTAAGATATATTTATAGGATCCAAATCTACTCCCTCATCATAGGCATCTACCCCTAAGGGTCATTTGCATCTAGCTCCTCACCCTTCATAAGTGTCACAACCTCATCTGTGCTACCCTACAAGATCCCAAACTCCTTATTTGTGCAACAACGTATCTATAATTGTGAATGATCACCTATTGCAACTCCTACCTCCTCTACTACCCCTCTTGAGTCTAGTTTAGTAGCCCACCAAAAATAATAGGCTATTGTGATCCTTGGATCTATTGTATCTAGGTTAACTAGTGGTGTGTTTTCCTCCTCTCTTAGAGGCTTAACCTATATTGGCAATAATCAGGTCTCCTTGGTCCTCCAACTATAAACCATTAGGTCCTAGGGAACATCCTATATAATACCTAGTTAGTAGGTCACTCATGACTACTAAAAGTACTATGCTCTATCCCATGACACCCTATCAGCTACCTAGTGCACTGCACCTACCTCAAGTGCACCCCTCCTTGCTCTAGCTCAAATCTTCTAGAAATGGATACCATGTCATGTCCTCTAGTTGTAGGCCATAAAATTTTTTTGTATAGTGCCATAGCATGCCCTACCAAGTGTGGCTTCTACCTTACTCCCGCTTGTGTAGCCAACACATGGCATAGGTAATCTCCCTATCTATCATGTCTCTCCTCATGGCCCATGGTAGTTTTATAAGTTGATCAACGTTGAAGTAATCCTAGCCCCAAACCTATAGAATAAAGTTACATCCTAGACCTAGTCTATGACACTAACTAATCATATAGCTCTCTATAGAGCTATGCTAGAAGGGTGGGGTCACATGCCATAATATGTGGCTACTCCACTAGATCCTAAACAAGGTCTAATAAGTTCTAAGGGAACCTATAGCCAAAGAAATATGGTAGAATAAAGTTTAACATTAGTGTCATAAACACTACATAATTGGATATCAAGAGATGGGTGTTGTATCCAGTCTTCACATGTACTCCACCATTGCTAACATCATAGTCCACAACACCCGATTGATCCTTGTATACTCAATGTAGCACTGCCTCTCTCTGAGTAGTTGTGGAGGAAATAAAAGGATCTCTCTAGATCAAGATCTACATAATCTAGTAGATATCCTCAAGTGTGACTATGACCTCACTTGTGGGCATGTGAAAGATTTTGGTCTCTAAGTCCCACCTATCTATCAGGGCCATCAAGTAGGCATGATCAACATACATGGACTTCAACCTGTTAGTCTTACAATGACACTAAGAGGGGGGGTGAATCAGTGTAGCTATTTAAATTCAAATCTACAACTCTTAATACTGAAACAATGAAGATTTAAATCAGATAAAGCAAGTATAACAAGAGAGCATTCCACAACACATGATGTAACGAGGTTCACCAATTTGGCTACTCAAAAATGATTGCTTGGATTACCGTCCAAATACAGCCTTTGCAAAATACCAATTTTACAATCAATTTACCAGCACCAATTGGAAGGAGCACCAACCCCTGATTTATCTACACCCAGAGAAAGGAGCACCAACCCATGATTTATCTGCACCAATAGAAAGGAGCACCAACCCCTAATTCCAAGCACCAACTTGGACTACAATTTTGAATCTATTAAATTGACATAAAAATGCCTTCACTTATTCAAGACCCTGACTGGTCTATTGCTAACTCAACCTATCTCACTATTCATCAAAACACCACACACACTTAAGGATCTGCTTACTGCACTTTTACGGCTCTCACGACTCTGCTTAATGCTCTCTTACGACACTCTTCCAACCCTCTTCTTGCAACACTTTCACACAATTTCAGCAGCAATTAATTCTCCATGCAGACCTCCTTTTATAACAAAGTTTTGATTCTATTTTTAACTTCCATATTTTCGCATGCAACTTATTAATAGAAACTTCTATATGTAACTCCTTTATCTCACAATATTCTCTCATGCATCCTATTAATAGTTACGGCTCTCATTTGGTATTCGACTAATGAATTTCAGTTTAACCGTCGCTCGATGATTACACTCCTTAACTAGACCTGTAACTATTGTTCTGACTTTAGTTCACTGTTCTTATTTTAGCTGCATGATTTTTCTCTATAACTACACCTACAACTGTCGTAATGACTTTAGTTAACTGTTCTTATTTTAGCTGCATGATTTTCTTTTGCAACAACCCCTGTAACTGCTGTATAACTTCAGTTAACTATCACATATCTTATTTTGGCTGAGTTCTCTTCTTAGCTCGCGAAAACATAACATGTCGTGATATCACGACACTTACATCTCCTTGCTACTTTACTTGGTTTGAACCCGCAAAAACACATGTCGTGATATTATGACACTTTCGCCTCCTTACTTATTTTGTTTGCTTGTACCCGCAAAAACACACCATGTCACGAAATCATGACACTCTCACCTCCTTGCTCCTTTAGTTTGTTTGTACCTGCAAAAACACACCATGTCGCAAAATCGTGACACTTTCGCCTTTATACACTTCTGCCTTCTTTATTTCTCTCTCCTTTAGTGGCAAAAATGTGACATGTCGCGATATCACGACACTTTCTCTCCTTTACTCTTTCTATTGTCTTCAAGTCGCGATAAAGCGACATGTCGTGATATCGTGACACTTTCTCTCCTTTGCACTTTCTCTTGCCTTCGGGTCATGAAAATGTGACATGTCATGATATCGCGACACTTTCTCTCCTTTGCACTTTCTCTTGCCTTTGAATCGCGAAAACGCAACATGTCGTGATATTGAGACACTTTCTCTCCTTTGTACTTTCTCTTGCTTTTGGGTCATGAAAACGCAACATGTTGCGATATCGCGACACTATCTCTCCTTTCCACTTTCTCTTGCTTTTGGGTCATGAAAATGCAACATGTCGCGATATCGCGACACTTTTTCTCCTTTGCTCTTTCTCTTGCAATATGTCATGAAATCATGACAATTTTTATTCCTTACAGTCTCTCTTGCAATATGTCGTGAAATCGTGACACTTTTTCTTTCGTACAATCTCTCTTGCAATATGTCACGAAATCACGACACTTTTTCTTTCGTACAATCTCTCTTGTAGTATGTCACGAAATCGTGACACTTTTTCCACTTGCCTTTCTTTCTTTCAACATGTTGCAAAATCATGACAGTTTTGCTTGCTTGCGCTTTCTCTCCGAACATGTCATGAAATTGTGACAGTTTTGCTTGCTTGCACTTTCTCTCCGAACATGTCATGAAATCATGACAGTTTTGCTTGCTTGCGCTTTCTCTTCGAACATGTCATGAAATCATGACAGTTTTTCTTGCTTGCGCTTTCTCTCCGAACATGTCGTGAAATTGTGATAGTTTTGCTTGCTTGTCAACATGTCGTGATATCGCGACAGTTTTTCTTTCTTGCTCAAAATGTCACGATATCGCGACAAGTTTCTTCCTTGTGATTTTATTTTGATTTTTAGAATATGGGCCACTTCGATCTTTTAGAAAAACACTGTACATACTCTGAAGAACCTCTTAAATCTTGTCCACTGCATCAACCGATCTATCTGATTGTGTTGACAACAATGACAATACTGTTGCTGCACCTTGCTCATCAATCTCCCCCTTTGGAATTGTTGGCAACACACATGCAATTTTCTATAATTCTTCTCCCTCATTGACAATAATACCAAAGGGCTGATGCAGACTCCCCCTGAGTCCATGCACAACATTCTCAGGTGCACGTTATGAAAGTTAGCAAAAATTACAAATATGAGCAAAAAGATAATCAAATATATAAAAGCTCCCCCTGAGAATGTGGTTTTGATAGCTAGTCAGTTCTTGGGAAGCATGACCACTCCCAATTTATTGCGAAGGTACTCAAAAATTTCTTTGGGCAGCAATTTTGTGAAGATATCCGCTACTTGCTCTATAGTTGGGACAAAATCCAACTTTACCTCACCTTTCGCAAATTTCTCCTTCAGAAAGTGATATCGAATAGCAATATGTTTTGTGCGAGAATGCATAACTGGATTCTTTGATATGTTAATGGCATTGGTGTTATCACACTTAACTGAAATTGGCTCACTGAAGTTAATGCCAACATCTTTCAGGGTTTGTTTCATCCATAACACCTACGTACAACACGTAGTTGCTGCAATATATTCTGCCTCTGCTGTGGATAAAGATGTTGTAATCACAATGACACTGAGAGGGGGGTGAATCAGTGTGATCTTTAAAATTTCTAAAGCATATGGTTTTAAATCCAATAGCAGTTTAAAATAGATAAAAGAAATATTAAATGCATCAAGAAAGCATCACACATAACACAACAATTTTAACGAGGTTCACCAAAGTGGCTACTCCTCAAAAAGGGCTTCTTGGACTACCATCCAAATCCAGCCTATGCAAAGCAACAACTTTACAAATTTTTACCAGCACCAACTGGAAAGAGCATCAACCCTTCAATTTTTCTACACCAACAGAAGGGAGCACCAACCCCCAAGACACCAGCTACTACTGGAAGAAGCACCAACTTCTTATGCCAAGCTACAACTTGGACATTACATGAAATAATAAAAACTTACAGCAACAATACTTTCACCTCATTACCCAGTCTGTAGTTTACCAGCACTCTGCTTCTGCTATGCCAAATCTTCACACAACCAGTCTACTACATGATTCGCTTTCTACGCACAGCAGTCGTAAATCACACCTTCTGCAGCTCTCTGTGCGCTAACACTTCGCAAGGATTTGATATGCCCTCTTTACTTCGACTCCAAAGAACTATCACTTCGCACACACTTTGAATCGAAACGACTCACTCTCTGCCCGACACGAACTTCTTTCGCACTCCTCAACACAATTTCAACTTTGAAACAACCCTCCTTTTATAGAAGAAAATTCAAGAACAATTCTTAAATCATAGTCGGCTATAACCCTAGGACGTCGGCTGCAAACCCTAAGATTGTCGGCTACAAAACCCTAGAATTTTTT
This sequence comes from Wollemia nobilis, assembly GCA_028583015.1. Classification (NCBI taxonomy): domain Eukaryota; kingdom Viridiplantae; phylum Streptophyta; class Pinopsida; order Araucariales; family Araucariaceae; genus Wollemia; species Wollemia nobilis. Next base: position 9,253,390 of record JAQPPZ010016348.1, read on the forward strand.
GGCTGCTAAAACCTGGAGATTGTTGGCTGCAAACCCTAAAAATGTCTGCTGTAAAACCCTAGAAAATGTCAGCTTCAAAACCCTAAAAATTGTCGGCCTCGATTCAACTTTGTCGGCCTCAACCGCTACTGCCACCTCTGTCACCTTTCTGTAACTGTTACCGTGAAACAAAAACATGTCACGATATCACGATGCCTTTTGTAGCCGTACGCCTTCATGTCCTTGCTGTCGTGAAATCGCGACCATTTTGGCCTTTGAAAGCTTTGCCACCGTTCTTGTCATGAAATCCTGACACTTCAAACTTTTGCTGACATCATCCTCATCCTTGTCGTGAAATCGCGACGCTTTCGGCTTCCAACGGCCTTTCTTGCACCCTGTCATGAAATCGTGACACTTTCAGCTTTCGCTGACGTCATCCTCATTCTTGTCGTGAAATCGCGACGCTTTTAGCTTCCAGATGCTTTTCTTGCAACCTGTCGTGAAATTATGACACTTTCAATTTTACTGACGTCATCCTCATCTTTGTCACGAAATCACGACACTTTCGGCATCCATACATTTCTTGCTTCATGCGGTAGTGAAATCGCTACAACTTTGTGCCTTGTGCTTTCGACTTGCTTCATATTTGAGTTCTACGCTTTTGACTGGTAGCGAAATCGCTACACCTTCACGTTGTGCACTTTTGGACTTGTAGTGAAATCGCTACACCTTCGTGTTGTGCTTTTTCAACTTGTAGCAAAATCGCTACACCTTCGTGTTGTGCTTTTTCAACTTGTAGTGAAATCGCTACACCTTTGTTTTGTGCAATTTGACACGTAGCGAAATCGCTACACCTTTGCTTTGTGCACTTTCGACTTGTAGCAAAATCGCTACAACTTTTTCACTTAACACTTTCTCCCTGCTTCGGCCAGCGAAAATTCAACATGTAGCGAAATCGCTACAACTTTTCCACTTAATGCTTTTTCTTTGCTTCAACCAGCGAAAATCCAACATGTAGCGAAATCGCTACAGTTTCTCGACTTAGCTGCTTGGCCTCCAGCATGTCACGAAATCGTGACAGTTTGCCTTGCGCCTTCTCTCTCCTTACTTTCGTCGCAAAATCATGACATTTCCAGCTATGTTTTCTCTCTCCTCACTTTCGTCGCGAAATCGTGACATTTTCGGCTACATTTTCTCTCTCCTCACTTTTGTCGCGAAATCGCGACATTTTCGACTGTGCTTTCTCTCTCCTCCGACCTGTCGCGAAATCGCGATAGAAAACATGTTGCAATATCGCGACAGTTTTCTAACTTGTCTTTTTCTTCGAATTTTTGAGACAGGGTCACTCTTGTTTTCCTAGAATTGCACTTTCCATAATCTGACTATCCTTTGAATTTCTGTTATCTGCATCTGAATGGCTTCTGAACTGTCTATCCACTACATCATTGGATCTAACTGCCTATGTTGACAACAATGACAAACTTCTTGTAACATCTTGCTCAACAATCTCCCCCTTTGGAATTGTTGGCAACACCTGTATACATTCCTGTAACTCTTCTCCCCCTTTGTCAATAATACCAAAGGGTTGCTGCAGACTCCCCCTGAGTCCATCCTCACACTTCTCAGGCACAATTTGTTGCATCTGGCACAAATTATGATCATGAGCAAAAGAATAGTCAAATACTCAAGTGCTCCCCCTGATAAAGTGATCCCTGTAGCTAGTCACTTCTTAGGAAGTGTGACTACTCCTAATTTGCTTCGGAGGTGCTCAAATACTTCCTTTGGCAAAGGTTTTGTAAAAATATCTGCTACTTGTTCTGTAGTTGGGACATAGTCCAATTTAACTTCTCCTTCTGCAACTTTCTCCTTCAGGAAATGATACCTTATAGCAATGTGCTTTGTCCGTGAGTGCATTACTGGATTCTTAGAGATGTTAATTGCACTGGTGTTATCACACTTTACTGATATTGGTTCACTGAAATTGATACCTAGATATTTCAAAGTTTGTTTCATCCACAAGACTTGTGTGCAACATGTTGCTACTGCAATATATTCTACCTCAGCTGTAGATAAAGAAACTGACTCTTGCTTCTTACTGTGCCATGCAACCAATCTGTCCCCCAAATAGAATGCTCCTCCACTAGTACTCTTTCTGTCATCAACACATCCAGCCCAATCTGCATCTGAATATGATATAAGAGTGAAGTATTTGCCTTTTGGGTACCACAACCCATACTCCATGGTGCCCTTGAGATACCGAAAAATCCTTTTAACCGCTGTCACATGAGTCTCTTTGGGGCTGGCCTGAAATCTAGCTACCATGCAAACTGCCTGCAGAATATCAGGTCTAGTGGCTGTTAAATATAGTAGACTTCCAATCATATATCTGTACATGGTTTGGTCTATAGGTGGAGATTTGTCTTCTTTGCTCAATTTGCAGCCTGTTGTCATGGGAGTGCTGACTGGCTTGCAGTCCTCCATAGTGAACCTTTTGAGCATTTCTTTCACATATTTGATTTGGGAAATGAATATGCCTTTCTCATTTTGATTAACTTGCAGCCCAAGAAAGTAAGACAGTTCACCAATCATAGACATTTCAAATTCATTCTACATCTTATTTGCTAAGTCTTTACAAGATTCATCTTTGTTGCTGCCAAATATGATATCATCTACATAGACAACTAGAACAATGAGATGCCCACCTTCTATTTTTACATACAGATTACTGTCCACTAAACCTTTCTTGAATCCCTATTGAGAGAGATAATTATCTAACCTTGCATACCATGCCCGTGGTGCTTGTTTTAATCCATACAGTGCTTTCTTTAATTTGTAGACAAGGTTTGGATCTTCACTGATTTGAAAGCCATCTGGTTGTTCAATATAGACATCTTCAATTTTTCCATTTAGGAAGGCAGATTTTACATCCATCTGATAAACTCTGAAGTTCTTGTGAACTACTAGTGCCAAAAACATTCTAATAGCTTCTAGTCTGGCCACTGGTGTGAAAGTCTCTTCAAAATCAATGCCTTCGACCTGTGCATAGCCCTTGCAGACCAGTCTTGCTTTGTTTCTAATGACTTAACCGTCTTCATTTAATTTGTTTCGAAATATCCATTTGGTGCCGATTACATTCTTATTTGCAGGTCTAGGTACCAGTTCCCAAGTTCTGTTCTTTTCAATCTGATCTAACTCTTCATTTATTGCTTTCATCCAACTATCATCTTTGTTGGCTTCATCTATGTTTTTGGGCTCAATGCTTGATAAAAGAGAGTAATTACTTATTACTTTCCTTCTTGTTTGAACACCGGCTGTGGGATCTCCAATTATTTGATCTATTGGATGATTTTTTTGCCAGCTGCCAGTTTTAAATTTCTTGTTTTCTTGTGCTTCTGAATCATCAAATAAGTCAATTGAATCAATTGTAGGTTTGCTTCCTTCTTCATTTACCTCATCTCCTTCAAAAACATCTTCATAGATTGGGTAGTTTTCCTCAAAGTTAGTTAACCGTGTTCTTCCTTCATCAATTTTAACATCTGCACTATCCACAATTTTCTTGAGTCTCTTGTTGTAGCATTTGTAAGATTTACTTTTTGGAGAATATCCAACAAAGACACCTTCATATGCTCTATCTTCAAATTTCTCGAGATTGTCATCAGTATTTCTGATATAACACTTACAGCCAAATACTTTGAGATGTTTTGCTGTTGCTTTTCTACCAAACCACAACTCATAAGGAGTTTTGCTTTCATGAGTCCTTAACATATATCTGTTTTGGAGGTATACTGTTGTGTGAACTGCTTCTTTCCAGAATCTGTCTGCTATTTTATTTTCTTCCAGCATAGTGCGTGCCATTTCTTGAATAGTTCTGTTCTTTCTTTCTACTACACCATTCTGCTGGGGAGTTCTAGCTGCTGAATATTGTCTCCTGATGCCATGATTTTCATAGTATTCTAAAAATTCATTTGAAATGAATTCTCCTCCTCTATCTGATCGTAAACATTTAATCCTTTTTCCTGTTTCATTCTCAACTAGATGTTTGAAGGATTTGAACATTTGAAAAGCTTCTATTTTGTCTTTTAAGAAAAATATCCAGGTCATTCTGGAATAATCATCAATACATAACATAAAATATTTGTCTCCATTTATGCTTTGTGTTCTCATGGGTCCACATAAGTCTGTATGTATAAGTTCCAGAGGCTTGCTAGTGTGGTACTCTTTTGTTTTGAATGAAACTCTGGTTTGCTTTCCCTTCTGACATGAGGCACAAACAATATTTGAAGGTTTTCTAATGGTTGGAATATCTCTCACTGCTTGTTTTGAGATGATTTTCACTAAGTTGTCAAAACTTATGTGTCCAAGCCTCTTGTGCCACAACCAGTTCTCTTCTTCTTGTCCAATGAAGCACATACCTTCTGAATATTCTGAGAGTGTGTACAGGTTGCCAGACGTCCTTGAGCCGGTTGCTATTAATTTCCCACTGTTTATTTTTCTGACTTCACAACCCTACTTTTTGAAAACTACTTCATGTCCTTTATCACATATTTGACTCACACTTAACATATTGTGTTTCAGACCATCCACAAATATAACTTCTTCTGACTTAATTTTCCCATCACTAATTTTGACAGACCCCTTTCCGATTATCTTGGCTCCATCATTGTTTCCGAACTTTACAGAGCCACCCTCATATTTTTGTAGTTTTTCAAACTTCTGTTTATCACCTGTCATATGACTTGAGCAACCACTGTCAAGAATCCATGGAACACATTTATTTTGATCCTTGAAAGCTTTCTGTACTATTAGAGATTCTTTTTCTTCTCTGAGTTGTTCTTTCTGTTTCCATTATGTTTTGACTGTGGTATTGGATTCCAGCTTGGATTTCCCATTTTCAGACTCTTGCACATATCTTTCAAAATGATTTCTACTTTGTTTTGCCCTATATGGTTGAACTCTTCTTTTCTAAATTTGATTTGAAACAGAGGTACTATGACAGTTTCTAGAAATATGCCCAAAGTTGTGACAATTGAAGCATTCTACTGCATAACTTATTAAAGTAGCAAAAGCATTTCTACTAGAGAAACTTCTTGGTCCTACATTATGCTTGCAGTCAGAAATTTTATGTCCATAAGCATTACACTTAAAACAAAAACCATAAAAGTAATGATTGAACCCGAAAGATGGTCTTTGCCAGTTTGTTGCAGGAGTCATAGATTTTCTTTTCTTTTGATGTGTGACCTTGGTAAAATCATCATTGTCAGTCCTCTTTTCAGGCCTGGCATCATTTCTTTCTTTTGCCTGATTGGTTGTTCTTTCCACAGCCTATTTCTTGTCTTCACTTCTTTCAACATTTATGGCTGATGATTCTCCTTCAACAAAGCCCAGACCAAATTTGACACCTGCGGGTCTTTGATCGCTTAATATTTTGTCTAGCTTCATCGAACTTTCTTCACGTTTGTAATAGCAGCTAATTTTTTGATCCAGCTCTTGTATTTGTATTCGAATTCCAACATTTTCTTCTTCCAGTTTACAACAGCAATCTATCTTCATGGTCACCTGCACTTCAAGATCTTCGGACATTTTCTTGTACTCTTCTGACTATAATTTCAAACTTGTTATAATGTTGTTTGCATCCTTAAGTTTCTTTGATAGTTTTTTATTTTTTCTCTTCTCATATTTCCATTCTATAAGAGCAAGAACTAGTTCACCTTCTGAATCTACTTCAGCCTCATTTTTTTCAATAGTCAGTATAGAGTTCATACCTTCTTCCTTCTCTGAGGTTTTTGCCTTTTCAGAATTTTTGACTTCAAATGCCATGAATATGTTAGGATCTCATCCTAACCCTTAATGTAATAACTTCCATGATGTAATAATTCCTAGTGAACGTGGGTAGTACCCATGATTAATATTTTGTAATGTTCTAAGTTTTAGCTTAGGTAGTGCCCATGACAAATGGCACCCTTTTTATGTAACACATGGTAGATAGGTGGCATTGTGCATGTAATTCGTGTGGCATTATGCATGTAATTCGAGTGGCCTTATGCATGTAATTTGAGTGGCCTTGTGCATGTAATTCGAGTGGCATTGTGCATGTAATTCAAAGTGGCACTATGCATGTAATTCGGGTGGCATTATGCATGTAATCCAGGTGGCATTTTGCATGTAAGCCAACCTTGGAAGGAAACTCCTTAAATACCCGAAAGGGCACCAATGTAACCATATTTTGCAAAATTAATGAAGTATTGAAGGAGGTTGCCCCCTCGAAGAGGCCTGCGATTCAGTTCTATTCAGGATCTTAACAAGTGGTATCAGAGCGCTTTCCAGGGCCAAGTTCTGCTGCAACTGCAACGATTCTTGCCATCCAATCCGCCTGTTAGGTATAAATTCCGTGTGTTTTTTCCATTCTATTTTTCCTTATTAAAAAAAAAAAAATCCAAAAAAAAATACAGTTTTTTTTTTCCAGACCAAAAACAAAAAATATATATTATTAGTTGAGTAGGTAGAAACCCTGTACCGGGGGTTTTAAAATATCGCGAAGGATCTGTCGTTATTTGCTAAGCTAGATAGCCCATAAAGCGTCTAGTGAAGTGAGGGGCGATCAGGCTCCAATACCCGAGCCTCAGACAGAACTCACGCACGGACTTGAGTTCCCACGTATCTTCGGGTATATCGGGAGACCATCTAGGATTAAACAAACTTTTAGCCATTAGGAAGCTCTTCGGCCTTGTATTAATCATAGTCTACGGGACACAGCATCCTGGACGATTACCCTCCCGTATTGTCAGAGAGGCAGGTAGTGTGCTCAAGGGTATGTGTGGAATCCTCCTTGAGTAGTGGCACGAAATATTGGTCCGAGCACTATTGTTCGTCACTGTCGGTATATTAGAGGGCCTATGGGTGGTACATACTCCTATACTTAGCATTCCCTGGTTCTGTTAAAACTGCAACCTGTAAAAAATACAAAAATAAAAATCAAAATAAGAATCCAAACACCCCCATTCGTAAACCTGCATTTCAAAAGTGAGCATATGAGAAAGGAGTCCTCTACCAAAAAAATAACAAAAGGGACATGCATTCGGGATAAGCCATGAGGGTGACACTTAAGTTGAAATTCTGGAGAGTAATAGTCAAATTTACAGTGGCAATCCACGATCGAGTCACTCGAGTCGAGAGGTCAAGACAACGAGTCACTCGAGTCGGAGAGGTCAGCACAGTCAAGGCGAATTCACGGTCTTGAGTCGAACAGAACTCGTCATATCGACCACCGCAAAATACGAGAGAATCTTGAGTGTGAAACACGACCGGTTTTAGATAGTGCTCCAAGTACCCAACTTTTGCTCAGTAGCTCAGAATCAGAATCTATAAACACCGTTAGACTCAACAAAACAGGAGATAAAAAAAAAAAAAAAGTCTGGGGTGCCAAAAAGTAGTGTTAAGAGATATAGCTCATTGTGACCACCTTCTCCTGCTGATCATTTTGATATATAGCACCCAAGCACTTTTTTGGGCATTTACTAAAAATAGTAAGTCAAAAAATTCAATTCTATTTTTAGTAACTGGTCACAAAAGGTCAAAAAATGGCCCAGGGTACTCGTGGACACCAGAAAGAACTAGAACACTTGGATTCCCTAACAAAAGCCATTGATAACTTGAACTCGGCTTTTCACTCCATAAGGGAAGAAGTCCAAGGTCTTCGCCTAGAGCATGAGGCCACTAGCAATCGCTTAGAAGAAGCATTGACTGAAGTGGACAACAAACTGAGAAGAGAACCACCCAAATTAGAATACCAAGCTGAGAGTTCTACAAGGAATCGTGACCATGATACACCCTTCAGAATGCCCAAGTTGGACTTTCCCAAATTCAGTGGGAAGGATGTTGATGGGTGGCTATGTCGGGTTGACCAATTCTTTCGACTTCATAATGTACCAATATTTCATCGAGTCCAGATGGCTTCCTTTAACTTGGAATCTGAGGCTCTACACTGGTTTCAATGGTTGCGTCTTACCTACCCAAATCTCTCTTGGGAGGATTTTGAATCCCAAATACTCACTCGATTTGGTCCTAGTGAGTTTGAGGACTTCACAGGAGCCTTATCCAAACTACAACAAATAGGGTCAGTCCGAGAGTACCAAGCTCAATTTGAAAAATTGGCCAATCGAACAAGAGGATTGAGTGAAGGGTTCTTCCAGAGTTGTTATATCAGTGGGTTGAAGATGGAACTCCAAGCAGAAGTCAAAATGTTGAAACCACTAACTATGATGGAAGCTATCAGTTTGGCCCGTCTGGCCGAATCTAAACTCTCTGCCCAAAGACGCCCATCAAAGTTTTCTCAAGATAGACCTTCATTTCCCCCGAGAGCCCAACACCCAGATGATAATAAACCTGCTGCAACCAAGCGCCTCACCACCGAAGAGATGGATGCACGTCGTGCCCAAGGATTGTGCTACAATTGTGATGAAAAGTTTTTCAAGGGGCATAAGTGTGCACACAAAAAATTGTTCTTGATAGATGTTGGAGAACCTGATACCGTTGACGAGAGTGATGAGGATGAGGACCCTCTAGAAACACCTCCTCCAGAAGAAGGGAAACAGGAACCTGAGACATCAATTACAATCCATGCCCTTGCAAGCATTACTACTCCTCAAACCATGAAGGTTACAGGATGTTTCAAGGGCCAACGTCTTTCCATCCTTTTGGATTCGGGAAGCATGCACAACTTCATTGACCCTAGAGTTTCTCAACGGGAAAATTGCAATATCCACAATTGTAATTCCTTTGAGGTCATGGTAGCCAATGGGGGAACCTTATCTTGTAAAGGAAAGTGTCACAATGTTAAAATCAAGATAGGGGACTATGAACTCAAGCAAGACATGTTTGCCCTCCATTTGGGTGGATGTGATATTGTTTTGGGATGCCAATGGTTGAGTACGTTGGGCACTATCAGTTGGAACTTTGCTAAACTTTGGATGCAGTTCTTCCAGAACGGACAAACACACATCATCAAGGGCTCCCCAACAGGAACACCTCAAATGATCAGTTCAAACGGCATGGAGAAATTGCTAAAGAAATCATCACGTGGGGTCATTGCACAACTATTCTCCATCCAGCCATCCACATCTCCAATGGGTGAAATCCCACAAGACATGCAACAGATTCTCCACAAACATGAGGCCATCTTTTCAGAACCCATCACACGACCACTGCATCGCTCTCACGACCATGCCATTCCATTATTGTTGGATAGTACACCTCCCAATATCAGACCACCTTATGAGCGACTCAAGCGCACCTTATTCTGGAAAGGTAGGAAACAGGACATTCACTCTTTTGTGGCAGACTGCGACACAAGTCAAAGGATGAAAAGAGAAACAGTGCACTCTTCGGGCACTCTTCCACCCTTGCCGATATCGGATCAGGTGTGGACTGACATCTCTATGGATTTCATAGAAGGGCTACCTAAATCTGGAGACAAGTCTATTATTTTTGTGGTAGTGGATCGCCTTTCAAAGTATGCTCACTTTTGTGCCCTAACCCATCCTTACACAGCATTCACTATGGCCCAAATTTTCCTTGACTCCATATTTCGCCTTCATGGCATGCCAACCTCCAATGTATCTGATCGTGATCCCAACCTTAGTAGAAATTTTTGGCAAGAGTTGTTTAAGTTGCAGGGGACTCAGCTCACAATGAGTTTAGCCTACTATCTGCAAACGGATGGTCAAACAGAGGTTGTTAATAACTGCTTGGAAACCTACCTTCACTGCTTGCCTCCGATCATCCTACTCATTGAGCAAAATGGCTTTCTTTGGCCGAATTGTGGTACAACACTTCCTATCATACCGCAACCAGAGGCAGAGTACGGGCACCCTCCACTCACGCCTCCCTCCTACAATTCGGGAAGCTCCAAGGTACAGGTCCCATCAACACTTCCTGAATTGGATGAAGAAGGCTCCATCTTACTTGCACCAAAGTAGCTGTTGTACCATCGAACTCACAACTATACCATCACAGAGGTCCTGGTTCAGTGGCGTGGACTTCAACCTGAGGATGCTACATGGGAGTCTCTCCATCAACTTCAGCAACAGTTTCCTCATTTTCAGCTTTGAGGACAAAGCTTCTTCAAGGAGAAGGGCATGTTAGGATCTCATCCTAACCCTTAATGTAATAACTTCCATGATGTAATAATTCCTAGTGAACGTGGGTAGTACCCATGATTAATATTTTGTAATGTTCTAAGTTTTAGCTTAGGTAGTGCCCATGACAAATGGCACCCTTTTTATGTAACACATGGTAGATAGGTGGCATTGTGCATGTAATTTGTGTGGCATTATGCATGTAATTCGAGTGGCCTTGTGCATGTAATTCGAGTGGCATTGTGCATGTAATTCAAAGTGGCACTATGCATGTAATTCGGGTGGCATTATGCATGTAATCCAGGTGGCATTTTGCATGTAAGCCAACCTTGGAAGGAAACTCCTTAAATACCCGAAAGGGCACCAATGTAACCATCTTTTGCAAAATTAATGAAGTATTGAAGGAGGTTGCCCCATCGAAGAGGCCTGCGATTCAGTTTTATTCAGGATCTTAACAGAATAGAGCTTCGCCTGTTCCTTCATCAGAATCCTCACTAGAGCTGTCTTCTGAGGAATATGCATTCCTGGATATAAAGCTTTTCTTTTTGAAATTGCCTTTTTTGAAGTTAGATTTCTTTCTCCATTCACCTTTTTCTTGATGTGAAGTTTCCTCACCTTTGTCCTTCTCATTGAGAGGACATTTGGTTGCAAAGTGTCCAATCACCCCACAGTTGAAACATTTAAAAGGTAGTTTTCCTTTGTACTTTCCTTTGCCCTTTCTCAACTTTCTAACAAAATTTGCTTCCATTTCGTCTGAAATTTCTTCTTCTTCAGATTCTTGCTTTGAGTCTTTACCCTTTTGGGCTTTAAATGCTGCTTCTCTGTCTATAGGATTAGACTTTCCTATTCTCATTTCATAGGCCGTCAAGGAACCATGCATCTCATCCATGCTGAAATGATTTAAGTCTTTAGCCTCTTCTATGGCAGAGACTTTAGAATCAAACCTGTGAGGAAACCTCAAAACATTTTTCACAATAGTAGCATCATCCAACTTTTCACCGAGACCTCTCATTGAATTAGTGATTCCATTTACCCTTTGCATGAAGGCTTCTATGTTCTCATCGTTGGTCATTTTTAGTGATTCGAATTGAGCTCGATGAGTTTGCAGCTTAGCTTCCTTGATCTTGTCATCTCCCTCATGAATATTCTCCAGTTTGTCCACACATATTTTACTGAAACATAGTTTATGATTTTGACCAACTCATTGTCCATTAATCCACACATGATGGCATTTCTAGCTTTAGAATCATTTTCAAACTCCTTTTTACCGATGTTGTCGGTTGGAGCAGTAGCAGGAGCTATGTAACCATTGACTACTGCATTCCAGATGTCAAATCCCAAAGCTTGGAGATATGTTTGCATTCTGATCTTCCAAAAAGCATAATTTGTTTCGTCAAACAGTGGTGCCTTGTTTGAGGATAAACCTTCACCACCTATCATAATGTCACTTACTGGGATCACCCTAGCTGATTGAGCCTGTTTAGGTACCTAGCTCTGACACCAATTGTTGTAATCACAATGACACTGAGAGGGGGGTGAATCAGTGTGATCTTTAGAATTTCTAAAGCATATGGTTTTAAATCCAGCAGCAGTTTAAAATAGATAAAAGAAATATTAAATGCATCAAGAAAGCATCACACATAACACAACAATTTTAACAAGGTTCACCAAAGTGGCTACTCCTCAAAAAGGGCTTCTTGGACTACCATCCAAATCTAGCCTATGCAAAGCAACAACTTTACAACTTTTTACCAGCACCAACTGGAAAGAGCATCAACCCTTCAATTTTTTTGCACCAACAGAAGGGAGCACCAACCCCCAAGACACCGCCTACTAATGGAAGAAGCACAAACTTCTTATGCCAAGCCGCAACTTGGACATTACATGAAATAATAAAAACTTACAAGAACAATACTTTCACCTCATTACCCATCTAGTAATTTACCAAGCACTTCGTCATTGCGCCAAAGCTTCGCACAACCGGTCTGCTACACGATTCGCTTTCTATGCACAACAGTCGTAAATCACACCTTCTGTAGATCTCTGCGCGCTAACACTTCGCAAGGATTCGATACGCCCTCTTTACTTTGACTCCAAAGAACTATCAATTTGCACACACTTTGAATCGAAATGACTTGCTCTCTGCCCGACACGAACTTCTTTCGCACTCTTCAACACAATTTCAACTTCGAAACAGCCCTCCTTTTATAGAAGAAAATTCAAGAACAATTCTTAAATCATAGTCGGTTGTAACCCTAGGACGTCGACTGCAAACCCTAAGATTTTCGGCTGCAAAACCCTAGAATTTTTTGGTTGCTAAAACCTGGAGATTGTCGACTACAAACCCTAAAAATGTTTGCTGTAAAACCCTAGAAAATGTCAGCTTCAAAACCCTAAAAATCATCGGCATCGATTCAACTTTGTCAGCATCAACTGTTACTGCCACCTCTGTCACCTTTCTGTAACTGTTACCGTGAAACAAAAACATGTTGCGATATTGCGACGCCTTTTGTAGCTGTACGCCTTCATGTCCTTGCTGTCACGAAATCATGACCATTTTGGCATTTGAAAGCTTTGCCACCATTCTTGTCATGAAATCACGACACTTCGAACTTTTGCTGATGTCATCCTCATCCTTGTCGTGAAATCGTGATGCTTTTGGCTTCCAGCGGCCTTTCTTGCACCCTATCGTGAAATCGTAACACTTTCAGCTTTCGCTGACGTCATCCTCATTCTTGTCACGAAATCACGACGCTTTCAGCTTCTAGAGGCTTTTCTTGCAACCTGTCGTGAAATCGTGACACTTTCAATTTTGCTGACGTCATCCTCATCTTTGTCACGAAATCATGACACTTTCGGCATCCATACATTTCTTGCTTCATGCGGTAGCGAAATCGCTACAACTTTGTGCCTTGTGCTTTCGACTTGCTTCATCTTTGAGTTCTGTGCTTTTGACTGGTAGCAAAATCACTACACCTTCATGTTGTGCACTTTTGGACTTGTAGCGAAATCGCTACACCTTCGTGTTATGCTTTTTCAACTTGTAGCGAAATCGCTACACCTTCGTGTTGTGCTTTTTCAACTTGTAGCGAAATCGCTACACCTTTTTTTTGTGCAATTTGACACGTAGCGAAATCGCTACACCTTTGCTTTGTGCACTTTCGACTTGTAGAGAAATCGCTACAACTTTTTCACTTAACACTTTCTCCCTGCTTCGGCCAGCGAAAATTCAACATGTAGCGAAATCGCTACAACTTTTCCACTTAATGCTTTTTCTTTGCTTCAACCAGCGAAAATCCAACATGTAGCGAAATCGCTACAATTTCTCGACTTAGCTGCTTGGCCTCCAGCATGTCGTGAAATCGTGATAGTTTGCCTTGCGCCTTATCTCTCCTTACTTTCATCGTGAAATCGTGACATTTCCAGCTGCGTTTTCTCTCTCCTCACTTTCGTCATGAAATCGTGACATTTTCAACTGTGTTTTCTCTCTCCTCACTTTCGTCGCGAAATCGTGACATTTTCGGCTGCGCTTTCTCTCTCCTCCGACCTGTCGCAAAAACGCGATAGAAAACATGTCGCGATATCACGACAGTTTTCTAACTTGTCTTTTTCTTCAAATTTTTGAGACAGGGTCACTCTTGTTTTCCTAGAATTGCACTTTCCATAATCTGACTATCCTTTGAATTTATGTTCTCTGCATCTGAATGGCTTATGAACTGTCTATCCACTGCATCATTGGATCTAACTGCTTGTGTTGAAAACAATGACAAACTTCTTGCAACATCTTGCTCAACAAAAGAGACTGACTCTTGTTTCTTACTGTGCCATGCAACCAACCTGTATCCAAGATAGAATACACCTCCACTAGTACTCTTTCTGTCATCGACACATCCTTCCCAATATGCATTTGAATACGCAATAAGGGTGAAGTCCTTACCTTTCAGATACCATAACCCATACTCCATAGTACCCTTCAGATACCGAAGAATCCTATTTACTGCTATCACATGAGTCTCCTTGGGACTCGCCTGAAATCATGCTACCATGCAAACTACCTGCAAGATATCTGGTCTGGTAGCTATCAAATACAATAGGCTCCCAATCATAGATCTGTATATGGTTTGATCAATGTATGGAGATTTTTCATCCTTTCTCAACTTGCAACCTATCGTCATAGGAGTGCTAACAGGCTTACAATCCTCCATTGTGAAATTTTTTAGCATCTCTTTCACATATTTAACTTGAGAACTAAATATGCCCTTCTCATTTTGATTAACTTGCAGTCCGAGAAAATATGAAAGTTCACCAATCATTGACATTTCAAATTCTTCTGCATCTTAATTGCTAAATCTTTACACAAATCATCATTCCTGCTACCAAAGATGATATCATCTATGTATACAACAAGGACAATGATATGGCCATTCTCTATTTTGACATACAAATTGCTATCTACCATACCCTTTTTGAACCCTTGTTGAGTAAGATAGTTGTCTAGCCTTGCATACCATGCTCTGGGTGCCTGTTTCAAGCCATACAATGCTTTCTTCAACTTGCAGATGAAGTTGGGATTATCACCGAGTTGGAAACCATCTGGCTATTCAATATAGACCTCTTCTTCAAGTTTTCCATTCAGAAATGCTGATTTCACGTCCATTTGATAAACTTTGAAATTCTTGTGAGCTATTAAAGCCAGAAACATTCTTATTGCCTCTAGTCTGGCCACTGGTGCAAAGGTTTCCTCAAAGTCAATACCTTCAACTTGTGCATAGCCTTTACAGACAAATCTTGCTTTATTCCTGACTACCTGTCCATATTCATTCAATTTGTTTCGAAAAATCTATTTAGTACCGAATATATTTTTATTTACAGTTCTTGGTACTAACTCCCAGGTTTTGTTTTTCTTGATCTGATCTAATTCTTCATTTATTTTTGTCATCCAAATTTCATCTTTGCTTGATTCAAAAACATTTTTGGGCTCAATGCTGGATAATAGAGAGTAGTTACTTACTATTCTTCTTCTTGTTTGAACACCAACTATGGGGTCTCCAATTATTTGCTCTCTAGGATGATTTTTTTGCCAGCTGCCTGTTTTGATGTTTTTGTTTTCTTCCTCTTCTGAATCACTACTTATATCATCTGAGTCAATTTTTTGTTTCTTTTCAATTTATTTTTCCTCATCTCCTTAAATAACTTCATCATAAATTGGGTAGTTTTATTTATAGCTTATTTCTCATTCCCTACCTTCATCAACATTAACATCGACACTCTCCACAATTTTCTTTAGCCTCTTGTTGTAGCATGTGTAGACTTTGCTTTTTGTCGAATAGCCAAGAAAAATACCTTCATCAGCTCTATCTTCAAACTTTCCAAGATTATCTTCTGTTCTTTTGATGTAACACTTGCTTCCAAAAACTTTAAAGTATCTTGTTGTTGCCTTTTTATCGAACCACGACTCATACGGATTTTTGCTTTCATGCGTCCTCAACATGCAACTATTTTGGATGTAAACCGTAGTATGGACTGCCTATTTCCAAAATGTGTCTGCTATTTTGCTCTCAGTCAACATAGTCAGTGCCATTTCCTGCACTGTCCTATTCTTTCTTTCTACCACACCATTCTGCTGAGGTGTCCTTGCTGCTGAAAACTGTCTCCTAATCCCATATTTTTCACACTACTCTACAAACTCCTCTGAAATGAACTCTCCTCATCTATATGATCTTAAACATTTAATTCTTTTTTTTGTTTTATTCTCAACTTGTTTTTTGAAAATCTTTAACATCTCAAAGGCATCTGATTTAAGCTTCAAAAATAGTACCCATGTCATCCTAGAATAGTCATCTATGCACAACATAAAGTATTTGTCACCATTTATGCTTTGCATTCTCATGGGTCCACATAAATCAATATGTATTAGTTCTAAAGGTTTGCTTGTGAAGTACTATTTTGTTTTAAATGTGGCTCTAGTTTGCTTCCCCTTTTGGCATGAAGCACAAATGCTATTTAATGGTTTGCCAATGGTGGGAATGTCTCTCACTGCCCTTTTTGTGTTGATTTTAACTAGATTGTCAAAGCTGATATGACCGAGCCTCTTGTGCCATAGCCAATTTTCTTCTTCCTGTCTAATCAAGCACGCTCCTTCTAAAGTCTCTGAGAGAGTATACAGGTTGCCAGACGTCCTTGATCTGGTTGCTATCAACTTTCCACAGTTTTATGTTCTGATTTCACAACCCTACTTCTTGAAGATTACTTCATGACCTCTGTCACAAATCTGAATTACGCTTAGCAAGTTATGCTTCAGACCAAACACAAACAAGACTTCTTTTGAATTGATTTTTCCATCACTTATCTTAACTGATCATTTTCCAACTATCTTAGCTCCATCATTATTTCCAAATTTTACAAAACCACCTTCATATTTCTGTAGCTTTTCAAATTTTTTTTTGTCACCAGTCATATGACTGGAGCATCCACTATCAAGTATCCATGGTGCAGATTTATTATGTGCTTTAAATGCTATCTGTACAATAAAGGTTTCCTTTTCTTCCTTGGGTCACTCCTTTTCTTTCCACTCTGGTTTGCTTACAGTTTTGGTCACTTGTTTTGACTTTTCTTTGTCAGTAGCCTGTGCATGTTTTTCAAAAAAAATTCTATTTTGTCTCAAACCATTTGGTTGAAATTTTCTTCCCTTATGTTTATTTGCTGCAAATGTACTTTGACAATTTCTTGCAATGTGCCCAAAATTATGACAGTTATAACATTCTACGACGATAATCCATCAATGGTGAAAAAACATTTCTCATCGGTAAAGTTCCTTTGTCCTACATTATACTTGCAATCAAAAATCTTATGTCCATAACCGATGCATTTAAAACAATAACTTAAAAGGAATGAGTGAACCTGGGTGATGGTCTTTGCCATTTTGTAGTGGGAGCCATAAATCTTCTTCTCCTTTGATGAGTGACATTGGTGAATCCGTCATTGTCAATACTCCTCTCGTGCCTGGCATTATTGTTTTCTTTAACATGATTTATTTTTTCGTGATCAACCCTAATCTTGTCTTCATTCTTTATGGGTTCTATAGTTATGGTCTTTGATCCATTTGATGATTCTCCTTCGACGAAGCCTAACTCAAATTTGATGCCTGTAGTCCTTTGGTTATTTATAATCTTATCCAGCTTCATAGAACTTCCTTCAAGTTTGTGATAGCAACTCATTTTTTGATTCATCTCTTCTAGTTGCATCCTTAAACCAACAATCTCTTCTTCTAGCTTGTTGCAATTGTCTATTTTCATGGTTAATTGTACTTTGATATCTTTAGATATTTTCTTAAATTTGTCTATCTGTACTTTCAAGCTGGTTATGATGTCATTAGCATCCTCAAGATTTCTTGAAGTTTTATTATTCTTTTTCCTTTTTATACTCAACTCTTGAAGTGCAGCGACCAACTCACCTTCCAGATCTACTTTAGCCTTAGCCTCAAGTTTTTTATCACATTCCTATTTTTCTTCTATTTTTTCTTCTTCGAATGCCATGAAAAGAGCTTCACCTATTTCTTCTTCAGAATCTTCACTAGAGATGTCTTATGAAGGACTGACATTCTTGGATATGAAACTTTTCATCTTGAAGTTGCCTTTTCTAAAATTTGGCTTCTTCTTCCAGTCACTTCTTTCATGATGTGAACCTTCATCACTTTTGTTTTTCTCATTAAGTGGAAATTTAGCTGCAAAGTGCCCAATGCCTCCACATTTGAAACACTTAAATGGTAGCTTTACTCTGTATTTTCATTTTCCCCTTATTAGTTTCCGAACAAAGTTTGCTTCCATTTCATCTGATGTCTCTTCTTCCTCGGATTCTTGCTTTGCTTTTATATTTTTATGTGCTTTAAAAGTAGCTTCTTTGTCTGTGGGTTTAGTTTTTCCTATTCTCATCTCATATGCGAGTCAAAGAACCATGCATCTCATCCATACTAAAAGTATTTAGATCTTTAGCTTCTTCTATTACTGAAACTTTAGAATCAAATCTTTGGGGGAGAGATCTTAGTACCTTTTTCACCATGATAGCATCTTCCATTTCCTCGTCGAGTCCTCTAATCGCATTAATGATTCCATTAAATCTCAGCGTGTATGCCTCTATGTTCTCATCGTCATTCATTTTTAATGCTTCGAATTGAGCTCGATGCATTTGTAACTTGGCCTCCTTGATCTTGCCATCTCCTTCATGAATGCTCCTTAAGTTTTCCCACATGTCTTTTGCCATTTTACAACTCATAATCTTTATCAGTTCATTGTCCACTAAACCACACATTATAGCATTCTTTGCTTTAGAGTTATTCTCAAATAATTTCTTATCGACAACATCGGTTGGAGGAGTGGTGGGTATTGTGTATCCACTGTCTACTGACTCCCAAATGTTGAATCCCAAAGCACACATATATGTCTGCATCCTGAGTCTCCAAAATGAGTAATTAGTTCTATCAAACAATGGTGCTTTGTTTGAAGAGAATCCTTCACCACCTACCATTGTCTCAATTCCAAGATCACCTTATCCGATTAAGCTTGTTCAGAAACTTGGCTCTGATACCAATTGTTAGTATTACAATGAAGCTGAGAGGGGGGGTGAATCAGTGTAGCTATTTAAATTCAAATCTACAACTCTTAATACTGAAACAATGAAGATTTAAATTAGATAAAGCAAGTATAATAAGAGAGCATTCCATAACACATGATGTAATGAGGTTCACCAATTTGGCTACTCCTCATAAATGACTACTTGGATTACCGTCCAAATCCAGCCTTTGCAAAATACCTATTTTACAATCAATTTACCAGCACCAACTAGAAGGAGCACCAACCCTTGATTTATTTGCACCCACAGAAAGGAGCACCAACCCCTGATTTGTTTGCACCAACAGAAAGGAGCACCAACCCCTAATTCCAAGCACCAACTTGGACTACAATTTTGAAGCTATTAGATTGACATAAAAATGCCTTCACTTATTCAAGACCCTGACTGGTCTATTGCTAACTCAACCTCTCTCACTATTCATCAAAACACCACACACACTTAAGGCTCTACTTACTACACTTTTACGGCTCTCAGGGCTCTGCTTAATGCTCTCTTACGACACTCTTCCAACCCTCTTCTTGTAGCACTTTCACACATTTTTAGTAGCAATTAATTCTCCATGTAGACCTCCTTTTATAACAAAGTTTTAATTCTATTTTTAATTTCCATATTTTTGCATGCAGCTTTTTAATAGAAACTTCTATATGTAACTCCTTTATCTCATAGTATTCTCTCATGCATCCTATTAATAGTTACGGCTCTTGTTTGGTCTTAGACTGATGACTTTCAGTTTAACCGCCGCTCAATGATTACACTCCGTAACTGGCCCTGTAACTGTCATTCTGACTTTAGTTCATTGTTCTTATTTTAGTTGCATGATTTTTCTCTGTAACTGCACCTACAACTATCGTAATGACTTCAGTTAACTGTTCTTATTTTAGCTACATGATTTTATTTTGCAATGGCCCCTGTAACTGCTGTATAACTTCAATTAACTATCACATATCTTATTTTTGCTGAGTTCTCTTCTTAGCTCACAAAAACATAACATGTAGCGATATTGCGACACTTACGTCTCCTTGCTACTTTACTTGGTTTGAACCCGTGAAAAAACATGTCACAATATCGCGACACTTTTGCCTCCTTGCTTCTTTTGTTTGCTTGTACCCACAAAAACACATGTCATGAAATCGTGACACTTTCGCCTCCTTGCTCCTTTAGTTTGTTTGTACCCACGAAAACACACCATGTCGCAAAATCGTGACACTTTCACCTTCGTACTCTTCCTCTTTACTTTTGTCATGATATCGCGACACTTCTGCCTTCTTTCTTTCTCTCCTCCTCTAGTCACGAAAATGTGACATGTCGCGATATCGTGACACTTTCTCTCCTTTACTCTTTCTATTGCCTTCGGGTCACGATAACGTGACATTTCGCAATATCACGACACTTTTTCTCCTTTGCACTTTCTCTTGCCTTCGGGTCGCAAAAATGTGACATGTCGCGATATCATGACACTTTCTCTCCTTTGCACTTTCTCTTGCCTTTGGGTCACGAAAACGCGACATGTCGCGATATCGCGACACTTTATCTCCTTTGCACTTTCTCTTGCTTTTGGGTCGTGAAAACGTGACATGTCGTGATATCGCAACACTTTCTCTCCTTTGCACTTTCTCTTTCTTTTGGGTCATGAAAATGTGACATGTCGTGATATCACGACACTTTTTCTCCTTTGCTCTTTCTCTTGCAATATTTCATGAAATCGCGACACTTTTTCTTCCATACAGTCTCTCTTGCAATATGTCACGAAATCGTGACACTTTTTCTTCCGTACAATCTCTCTTGCAATATGTCATGAAATCATGACACTTTTTCTTCTGTAGAATCTCTCTTGCAATATATCACGAAATTGTGACACTTTTTCTACTTGCCTTTCTTTCTTTCAGCATGTCATGAAATCATGACAGTTTTGCTTGCTTGCGCTCTCTCCGAACATGTCAAGAAATCATGATAGTTTTGCTTGCTTGCGCTTTCTCTCCGAACATGTCATGAAATCACGATAGTTTTGCTTGCTTGCCTTTTCTCTTCGAACATGTCACAAAATTGTGACAGTTTTGCTTACTTGCCCTTTCTCTCTGAACATGTCATGAAATCATGGCAGTTTTTCTTGCTTTTCAACATGTCGCGATATCGCGACAGTTTTTCTTTCTTGCTCAACATGTCGCGATATCGTGACAGGTTTCTTCCTTTGTGATTTTATTTTGATTTTTAGAATATGGGCCACTTCGATATTTTGGAAAAACACTGTACATACTCTGAAGAACCTCTTAACTCCTGTCCATTGCATCAACTGATCTGTCTGACTGTGTTGACAACAATGACAATACTGTTGTTGCACCTTGCTCATCACAACCACATTATGTTGTGAAGGCTAAAGGTCATAAACCACTACCAATAATCCTTTCTATTCAACACCATAGCATGAGCCTCATTGCAGTGATTTTGTAGCAATGTTGGGATCTAATAATCTAATCAACAATCAAAAATAAAAAATCATACAACACGACCATCTTGTGCAAATATGCCTACCAAAAGTGACCATATCGAGGTGATATGATCATGCCATGTGACTGTATTAAGTGAGATGGTCCTCAAAATAGGCCATATCACATTAGAGTATCACAAAATAGATCCATATCGCTTTGATATGGCCCTCAAACACATCACATAAAATGAAAATAAAATAAAATAACATTAAAAACTAAATACCCATCATCCCACGCTTTTCAATTTTCCTAATTCTACCCAGTTCACCCACCCCACCCATTCATTTTCATTTAGTTTTTAATTTACATTCATTTTACTTAGAAAAGAAAAGTCAATATTTTTGTCCTTACCTTTTCATCTCTAGCTCCTCACTCATTGATGCACCAGTCGGGTCCATTGCATTGATTAATTTTTAGTCGAGCAGTACTTCATTTGAAAAATCTAACTCCTCTCCTCATTTCACTCTCCTCCCATCTTGCGGGTGCAAATGAGAGGTTTCCCACAAATTTTACTATTTATAGTAAAATTCATGCCATGATCGTCTTATACGAGTGTGTGATGTGGCATGCTCATCTAGGATGATTTCCCTTTTGACTGTTTGATATGGTCTCCTCAACCATCCAAAATGGTTTTTCTATTAATAATAATAATAATAATACAAATAGCAAAGAAAAATTAATTTATGCTAATTATCTCATTTATGTCAAGTGCCTTGTTGCTCTCATTATTTTATGTCTCCTCT
This sequence comes from Wollemia nobilis, assembly GCA_028583015.1. Classification (NCBI taxonomy): domain Eukaryota; kingdom Viridiplantae; phylum Streptophyta; class Pinopsida; order Araucariales; family Araucariaceae; genus Wollemia; species Wollemia nobilis. Next base: position 9,275,359 of record JAQPPZ010016348.1, read on the forward strand.
ATTACATCGTTGCTTAAGGGTGTAGCTAATAATGGTAGATAATACATCTCAAATATCCAATCAACAATAAAACACTAAAAACTGGAAATTATGTCCATCCAAGAATCATTGCCAAAAGACTATCATATGCCCTTCTTACTGGGGTAAACAACAAGTAAAAATCAATCAAACAAACAATTGGTATACCCACAACCTGTTTCATAGAATACCTCATCTACCTATGGCTAAAAGATCACTAAATTCATGTGTTGGAAGAATTATTCAATGATGTGTGTCCTTTCAATTATTGGGGTATCTCACACTAACTTTTTCAATGTAGCATCATCCATCATCAGTTCGACCATTTTAGGTAATCTATTTTTTCTCCATATAATGCTTAAGCACAAAGCATTCCAAAAATGGGAATTTGTAGACACCTAAAGCACGTCATAGGATGGAGATTTCCAAGAGTCTCCTTTCTAACTCATGTTACCCCTTCTATGTAGCCTTAGGGCGAATTGCATGACTTCCCTCCATCAACAGACTAGTTTTACCTACGGGAGCATGGTTGTCTTGATCTGAGACGGTCTCAATCTCAAGGCCATATCAATGCGATACCATCTTGAAAAAGTAGATTTAAAAAATAAATATGACAATTAACTACTCGATAGCTATTGCATGAAGGAGATAATCTCGCACCTGCCTGCACGGTACCTTATCATCACCTACTAGCAACAGGAAGTGGTAACCTACAACAAATTTACAACCAATCAAACTGCCAAAATTCTAGTAGCTAATCAATCTACCATTTGCTATCCCTTTCCCTTTATTGCCTCATTTTGGAGGCTATAAAATGTATTCCCTCTCTCTCCATTTACAAAGCTCAAAATTTGAAGCTTTCATTCACAAAGTGCTACCAAAACCTCACCATGTTATCTCGTTGCTTGCTCCTATGCTACTATATTACCATGTGATTGTGAAAGCTACCTTATTCATCCTTGCTTGATCAACATCATAACTTTTAATCATCTAAATCCACTACCTTGTGACCAACTCCATCAAATTCATTGATAAAACTCACGTTCGAATCACCCCAGTATCATTTGGTCCTGGTCTCACACAGTCACAAGTATACAACAATGACCATCTCTCTACAAGATGATCCATAGATAATACCATATCGATTTGAGATAGTCTTATTTAGGTGATAAATTTTCCTATTTTAGTTGCACTTTAGCTTAGATTTCCCCTTGTATGTTTGTTTTAGCAATAGATCCTTTATTTCATGCAATTTCCCTTATTGTAGTAGCATATATTCTTGTTATTTTATGCATGTATTCATTTTATTTTGCTTTAGTACTTGATCAATATGGGTCCAATATCGATGGACCCCATAGATGCTACTAATATCTCTTTCATTTAATTGTATGAAGATTATAAGGTTTAGGAATTACAAAATATTCAAGATTCAATTCTCACTCAGTGATCGCAAGAAAATCCACTCTTGAAGACTTTGTGCTAGCATGGTAGTCTTTCATACTGCACCACAAAAATATCTTTCGATGAATAGGGGAATCATCTCCCCATTGTAAAATTTGTATCATCGGTGAAATCCCCTAAATGGGACTTTATGTAACACTTTGAAAGAATCAATACAATTTAATATAGTCAAATTCATTGTTATTTGATATCTTTGTATCATGTTTCATTTTATTTTTGTTTGTGTATGGTGCAAGTATTTTTTATGCTTTCACTTATAATAAATGAAACGTTAAAAAATATTTTACCTTTCAACTCTACCAACTTTGGTGCTTATCTCACATGATCTTGCACTTCCAACTTTGGTAATTATCTCACATGATCTTGCACTTTCAAATTCTTCTAACTTTGGTGCTTATCTAACACGATCTTCAACTACAAACATTGCTTCCTACAAATTATTTTAATAAGTAATAATTAATGATACATTCCTCTAGGTAATGACAATAGAATGCTTCAATTACCAATGAGACACTACTTTGATAAGGTGGCAATGATATTATTTTCGTTTAGCCATTAAATCAATAGTATACTTTCTTTTCCTTTAACTCCTTTGACACTTCACCAACCTTAGCATTTCATTTTTATTATCCACTTAAACTCTTCAATTCCCTTGTTGCTTAGTTTATTGTTCTAACATTCCACCTTACAATATTTGACTTCCTATGATTTCACTTCAATATTTTGCCTACCTTCGATTGATATCTTGCCTTCCTTTTATGTAGTTTTTGGATATTGTAGCTTGATCCATTCTAACTCGAACCTTGTTATCCTTATGTAGCTCTATAACTCATATCATAAATCTCATTGTCCTTAGATTGATGATTTATGTAGCTTTGTAACTAGGCGCGCACACAATTCTTTTAATCCTCAAATTTAAGCATATAGAACATTATCCTCATGTGTGCTTCTTAGAATATAAACTTATTTGAACTTTACCACTTATTTGACCTCTATCCACTTTGAACTTGAATGTTTCTTAGAATCTAACCTATCCAAGCCTAATTACTCCATCTTAAAACTCTGCCATGAGTGCTTCTAGTAATTTTTTCTTCTTCAAACCTAAAATCTACATAGCTTATCCAAACAATATGTTCCTTTAACTTAGCTATTTGAATGTTTTTCTAGAATGCTTCATTACTATGAGGACTTTAGAATACTATGTTAATATTATTTCATTTTTCTTATTGCTTCTTCTTGTGATGAATAGATGCACCACTTTGATATGGACGAAGGAAGCTGCTCTCAAGTAATAAGAACCTTAATACTACACTCTTTCTCACACTATATTTCAAAGTTGAATAACATCACTTTTGATCAACTTTAACTACACTTTAAGACTACACTCTTTTTTCCTTTCAATCTTGAGTCTTCTCTTAAATCCCTTCTTCTCTAAAATTCTATTTTCTTCCTTATATGGCTTCAATGTTGCTTGTTGCAATATATATCAGGCTCTTTATTTCTTGAGCCTTCTTTCTCTTACATTCTTGTCCTTTATGTTGTCCTCTATAACTTGACCTATTTTACTTGAAGGATCTCTTTAATATTGGTTTCTAGTCTCTTTCTTTGTTTCTCTATAATTTATGTATTTTATATTCAAGTCTCATTTCTATTTTCTATAATAAGGAGCTTGTTTACATTATATATGGCCTCTTATATTTTAATTAATAAGGGCCACAAATATGCACTATAGATCTTTTTCTTTGAAGGATATCTATCCTCTAATATTGGCCTCTCTTCTTAGACCAATCATTAAGGTAAATATAGACCTAAATATTCTCTATCTCTAGTTTATTGAAACTTTTATATGGATTACAATGTAAATCCAATTGTCAAGGTCTATATTCAAGACCTGAGTCTTTTTATTTGTCAAGGTCTGCCTTCAAGACCTAAAATCTTCTAGGTCAGGTTCAATTTTTCTATGGCCTGAAAACTTTAATAATTTACAACTTAAATAAATCTCTCCTTGGTGAAATATTTCTACCTTCTTCTTGTACTTGAATATGAAAGTCTTCTCTATATGTTGTAAGAAGCTTCTCGCACTTCTAATTACCAATCTATGTTGCAACAATGTCTTAGGTTACTTTCTTGGATGTGACCTAAGAATCCAATATGATTCTTCTCCTTAATAGAAAACCTGTTGAGTGGTGTTTTCACCCAATTGTGAAAGCACACTCTCCGGTAGGATTTGAGTCCCAAAATCCTCTGCTTGCAAAGAAATTATGATTAAATGATTTCTCCAAGGTTCCTGTTGTGATAGTTCTTCATTCACCAATGATGCTCTTCAATTGAAATGCTAGGAATACCTTAGGGTTACAAGTGGATGTTAACAAGGGGCCTGGTGATTTATTTTATTTTGAATTACAATGGACTCATAGTAAGTTAATACAAAAAGGATGAATCTATTTGGATTTCAGGCTCTGGTAGATTTTCAATTATTTATTTGAATGACAATGAAAAATGCAGGAAGAATAAAGGATTAAAAAATGAAGAAATGCAAATAAAATGAAAGAAACTAAACTACGGCCAGAGTGTTGTCATCTTGATTGACAAAACCGAAGACAATGAGGTTTTTGCATGCAACCTAACCTATTGAACCTACAAATTCGCACAATCCAGATAAGCTAGGTGCGGGTTTCTAGGGTTTCTACTGTAATTCCAGATTTAGGCATTCGCGTGAAGCAACCAAGAACACTTGCATTAAACTTCACCTAAAAGCCTAGAAATCTGAAATGAAGGATAAAACATTAAATCATGCATGCAAAAATGACTCCTTCTTTCTCATCAATGAGATGCCAACTCTCTGTGTTTCTGTATTAAAATAATGTATCAATTACAGTTATAGAATGTTCCAGGTTCAAAAAGAAAATCCAGAACACATGAAGGAAATTGCTCCAAGTGCAGGCCCAGAATGGCATGCAGCCCTTGTCTCTGCAACTCTGCTAGCAGCAATTTCCAACCCTCTGTCCAATCTGTGCTTCCGACTTTATACTGTCTGGCACGGCTCTTCGGTTCACCTGCGTCGCTTCGTTTCACCTCCCAGAATGCGTCTTTTCAAATTCTCGCCTTTTCGATGCTTTCACTTCATGCTTGATGCCGAAACGTTTGAAATATGTCGTTGCATGTAACGCCTCTGCAACTCCGACACCTGTATGCCACGTGTCTCACGCTTTCTGTGCCTTCTGTAATGGTCCCATGGAAATCGCAACGCTTTCATGCATGCAACTTGTTCCTCTGTTAACATAGCGAAAACGCGACATGTCGCGAAATCGTGACGCTTTTCTGTTCCGTACACCTTGCTCAACTTGTCGTAAATCGCGACCATTTTCACTTCTTGCTCCTTCGCTGCAACCTGTCATGATTTCGCGACGCTTTTCTACTTCGGGCACCTTTGCTGCATGTTGTCGCGATTTCACGACATTTTTATGCCTCAGACCCTTTCGCTCGATTCTGTCATGATTTCGTGACGTTTTTTCATCCGTACTGCTTGAGCTTCAACCTGTCGCGATTTCGCGACGCTTTTGTCTGACGGGCATGCTTTCTCAAAAGTTGCACGATTTCGCTACCATTTTCCACTTCATGTCTTTTCGCTCAATGCTATCGCGATTTCGCGACCATTTTCCACTTCATGCCTTCTTCGCTACTTTCTATCATGATTTCGTGACCGTTTTCACTTCCGTACATTCTCGGCCGCAACCTGTAGCGATTTCATGACGTTTTTCACTTCATGCCTTCTTCGCTACTTTTTGTCACGATTTCATGACCACTTTTGCGCTTCACGCCTTCCGGTCGATTTTGTCATGATTTCGCGACGCCTTTCTGCTTCGTGCCCCGCTTGCCGCTTCCTGTCGCGATTTCACGACATTTTTTTTGCTTTGCCCTATTTGACTGGTTTGACCCACGATTTTGCGACATGTCACGATTTCGCTACGCCTTTCTCATTTTCCTTTCTCTCTCCTCTTTCGACAGAGCAACATGTCACGATTTCGTGACACTTTTCTTTTTTCGGTGCAACATGTCGCGATTTCGTGACACTTTTCTTTTTTCGGCTGCGACGGCGCAACATGTCGCGATTTCGTGACACTTTTCTATTTTCGGCCGCGATGGCGCAACATGTCGCGATTTCGTGACACTTTCTACACTTGTGCATTTTTGCCCCTTTTTCTTGAATTTTGGCATCTGGGTCACTGAGATTTTCTTTGAAAGCATGCAAAAAAGGTGGGTCCCCAATTTTGGGGTGTGTTGTGGATCAGCCACAACAAATGGTGACTCTGCTGTCAAATGCTCTTGAGCATTTTTAGTGAGAACCCAACCTGAAACATATACAAACTCGAAAACATGTGTTATCACATAAGCAATATAACAAATGCCCAAAGATCAGAAGTACATGAATCATCAGAATCATCAAGTATTAGCTCAGTGTGTGCAATGAATTTCTTTCCCTATCGTTTGAAATTGATCCACATTCCATTGTCAATTTTGCATGAATGCATATATGAGATTGTGAATGATTTGTGTAACCTAATGAATATGCTAGGAGATCTTGCTTTTATAAAATGCATAGTCTTTCTTCTAGTATCATGTACAAACATTCAAGATTGCCAAACCCTCTTAGGATCCACTAATTAATTACCTTATTGTATCCCAAAGTTGGTTATGAGTCCCTACTATCTTGAACCCATGTGCGAGTGAATGTGAAATCAGAACTTTGGGGAATCAGACTCCCAACCAACCGAGATGAGAGTTTAACCCTATCCTTACTATTCTGATTTAGAGTTCATTACCTCACTTTAAGAAAAATAATTAAACCAATTATGGAAGAAATGGTCATGCTAGTCTAACCCTTTGGACAATCAGTGGTCTTGTTTTTTAGACAAGACATGTTGCCATGCATGGGCATATCTAACCCCACAATCCAAAACTTATCTTCATTTCTTTGGACCTTGGGGATGACTACCCATCCTTTGCAGAGGACAAGTAGTACGATCCTTACAATCCAATATAAATATGAGATGGGAAAAATTTATTTTTTACTTCTTGGACCTTGGGGATGACTACCCATCCTTGCTAGGGACATGTAGTACGATCCTTCCAATCCAAACTTTAGATGTAAATGGAAAATATTAATTTTGTCGCTTAGACCTTGGGGATGACTACCCATCCTTTGCAGAGGACAAGTAGTACGATCCTTCCAATCCAAGATTTATTATGAAATGAGACATAGGAGCTTTGGGGAATCAGATTCTCAACCTAAGCGAGATGAGAATTTATGCCCTATCCTTACTACTCCATGTAGGTCAAATCAAAGCTTTGGGGAATTGGATCCTCAACCTAAGTTCGATGAGGATTTAACCCTATCCTTACTACTCTGATTTTAGGCTTTAAGCTCTATGGAAGTGGTCAAAACCACTGTTTTAAGGATCATGTTGCATAATAGGATAGACATGAAAAACTTCTTTCGCCCAACCTTTTCTTCCAAGTTAGGTTTTGATCATTTTGCTCAAGATCCTTTTTAATGTATGAGACGTGCTTGGTTCTAGATATCTCAAGACTCAGTTTCCAACCTTAGGATTCCTCTTACATTTATGTTATAACACAACCCTAAGAGGGATTGACATACTTTAATGATTTGTACCTAAGATGCATATGTAACTAAGATGGAATGTATATGTAAAGTGAGATGTACCATGAATGCATTATCTCTTGAATTGCAAATGAAAGATTTGTCATGCAAAACTGACTCTTTCATGCATCACAAAATCAAACAATATAACTTAAGATGTTTGTGTTACTTGTGGAGCTTTTACAGGACAATTCCAATATTTCATATTCCCCTAACCTTAAGCATAAGTTGACATCTCAATATTTTTTTATTTTTATTTTTTTTTTATTTTTATTTTTTTATTATTATTTTTTTTATCAAAATAAACAAAACATGTCAATTGAAATCAAATCCACAACCAAAATCCTAGCTAAACTAACAATCCTAAACAATAAAAACAAAAACTGAAAATCCCCACCAAAACCGAAAGAATAATATCAAAATCTCACAACCTAAGGGCTAAAATAATGCTTTAAAATCTGCCCATTAACCGGTAGCATAAAATCTCTCCCTTCTAAAGTTTTTAGCCTGAAGGTATTCTTCCCAAGAATCTCCGAAATCTGATATGGGCCTAACCAAAGACAATCAAACTTTTGATGATTCCCTTTTTCCTCATGTCTTTTGTCCCATAGTAATACCAAATCTGAAATTCTGAATGATTTAACTTTGGCCCTTCTGTCAAACCATCTTTTGATAACTTCCTGGTGTTTATTCATGTGATTCATGGCCTCTTCTCTCTTTTCATCAAGGTGCAACAACTGACTTAACTTGGCTTCAACTTGATCATCTGTCCCCAAGTACTCTTGTATGAAATGCAAGGTCTGCAACTTCAAATTTGCAAGAAATATCGGGTCTTGCCCATAGACCAAATGATAGGGAGTATTCCCTATGGATTCTTTCACTCTGGTCCTATCTGCCCAAAGGGCAAACTTCAATTGGTTGTGCCAATCCCGAGGGTTCTTTTCCAGCAACTTCTTAATGGTATTCAACAAATTTTTATTTGAAGATTCGGCCAACCCATTTCCTTGAGGATAATAATTGGATGCAAATTTTAAGCTCACTTTGTTATCATATGCCCAATCTGCAAATTGCGTAGAAATAAACGCTTTACCATTGTCACTGACAATAGCATCGGGCATTCCAAATCTTGTTATAATATGGTCCTCAAGGAATTTAATTACAACGTCTGTGGTGGCATGTTTAGTAGGAATCGCTTCTGTCCACCTTGTGCAATAATCTGTAGCTGTCAATATGAATTTATGAGAATCAGAAGAATTTGGGTTAATAACCCCAATGAAATCTAGTCCCCACTGTGCAAATGGCCTCATTTCAACTACAAGTTGTAACGGCATGGCTGCATTTCTTTCTCTATTGGCAGCCACTTGACAGATATGACAAGATCGTACATGGGCATGTGCATCTTTGAAAATGTGTGGCCAGTAGTATCCTGCTCTCAGGATTTGATGTGCTGTAGCATTTGCCGCACCATGACCAGTTCCATGTTTCCCGTGAAATTCCTGCAACACCCTGGCAGCTTCTTCTTTGTTCAGGCACCTCAGGTAGATCCCTTCATGATTCTTCCTGTAAAGAACACCAGATTTCATCAGATAATTGATAGACTTAAGCCTTAAAGCTCTTCTCCGTGTTGAATTCAGATTAGAAGGACACTTACCAATCAATAAAAATTGCACAATATCAACATACCAGTCATCCTTAGCAATGTATTACTGTGTTCGAGTATTGGCATGTTATCTCGCAGATTATTTTCTGCGATCGCCTTCGCCAGTCCCTGTCCTCGAACTAGTTTCATAGGTTGGATTTCGAGATCAAATTCTTGGATGGTGGAAATCCATTTCCCTCTTTTCTCACCTAGTTCATTTTGTAAAAACATGGTCTTAACAGTAGAGTCAGGCACGATGGCAATAACTCTGTTGTGCACAATGTAATGCCTAAATTTTTTTACCGTTTTAAAAAGTGCGTACATTTGCTTATCAAGGATTGAATACCTTAATTGAGCATCTTTCAGGGGGGCACTTAAAAATGCTATGGGTTTTTCTGCACTATCCTCGCCTTTTTGGGTTAAGACACTCGCAAAAGAGTGTTCTGATGCAAAAGCATAAATGTAGAAAGGTTTGGAATAGTCTGGACTTATGAGGACCGGGGCCCTGGAAATGGCGTCTTTGATGTTCTGAAAGGCCACTTTACTTTCCTCGTTCCATTTTACATCCACATATTTCTTGAGCATCTTGTTTAGAGGTTTGGCTATCTCAGCAAAGCTAGAGATAAACTTCCTCACAAAATTAACCTGCCCAAAGAAAGATCTCAATTCTTTTTTACTACTCGGGAGAGGTAAGTTTTGGATAGCTTGTATCCTTTTCGGGTCGATGGATATGCCCTCTTTTGAAATGATGTGACCAAGCAATTTTCCTTCTGTAACTCCGAAAATGCACTTTTTGGGATTTAAGGAAATTCCATGTTCTCTCCATCTTTGAAGCACTTTCTTTAAATCTTTGACATGGTCCTCTCTTTTTTGAGAATACTGGGATATCATCCACATACACGATGATACATTTGCCTATGAGCCCTTTGAATGCATAATCCATGGCGCGTTGAAAAGTTGCACCAGCATTCAACAGTCCGAACGACATTCTCTTATATGCAAATGTCCCCCACTTGGTGGTGAAGGCTGTTTTCATCCTGTCATCTGGATGTATAAGAACTTGGTTGTATCCAGAATACCCATCAAGAAAGGACATCATTTCGGATCCATTTACCATTTGTAGAATTTCATCAATTGATGGCAATGGATAATTATCCTTTTGAGAGGCTTTATTAAGATTTCGAAAATCTATGCACAGCCTAATCTCTCCACTCTTTTTCCTTACTGGAACGAGGTTAGCCACCCAAGTTGAGTGCCTAACAGGAAAAATGATTTTCGCTTCCAATAATATTTTAACCTCCTTTTCGATCAAAGGCTCCAATAGCGGGTTAACAACTCGTTGTCTTTGCCTAAAAGGCTTGGAGTCTGGCTTCAAAGGGATGGTATGTGTGATAATGTCTTGGTTGTATGTCTTCAGCTCATTGTAATTCCAAGCAATGCAATCTATGTAATGCTTCAATGCCTAGCATTATGTTGCTCCTTTCTTCATCTCGTACATGCCTTTGCAATGTACACCTCCTTTGGATTGTCTGCACCCCCTAGATTAATTAGATCACATGCATCTTTAGGGAGTGGGACCCTTTTTCCTTTCTTGGTCTTGCATCCCATGTCGAACATTTTTTCCAATGAAACCACGTCTTTAGGAATTTTGTTGGATTGATACGCAGTTTCAATTTCATTTTCTGCTTCATCTTGCCACCTTTGTTCCTCATCAATCACCTGATTTTCAAAAATACCCGAGTTCGTGACAAATTTGTAGATGTGTCTGTCACTTTCAAAAACCTGGAAATTCTTGACGTTGTCGGGTATTGATGGACAAGGAACTAATTCAATGGAAAACTTTTTACACCTTTTTACATCAACCGGGTTTAACATGCCCGCGGTGGCTGCAAGAGAGTCTGCTATTCGATTTCCTTTCCTAGAAATAAGGGCTATATTGAACGCATCGAACTCCTCAATGAGGTCCATAACCCTAGTTCTATAAAGGCTTAGTCTTCTGTCACGACATGTATACTGTCCTTTGATTTGCTTGACTACCAACTCAGAATCTCCCAAAACCTTCAAGCATTTGACTTGTTTGCTCAATGCTAGACGTAAACCAAAGATCAATGCTTCGTATTCTGCCACATTGTTCGTGCAAGGAAATTGCAGTCTGTAGGCAGCCAATAATGGTTTACCTCCTGGGCCAGTGAGCTCGACTCCAGCTCCTGCTCCCTGTCTAGATTTTGATCCATCGAACCTGAGCAACCATGTGCAATCATTCTCCTCAGAAGAGCCACTATGACATGTTTCCTTTTTAGGCTCTTCAGTAGCTTCCTCAACATCAAGCGCATAAACCCCCAGTTCTGGCTCAGAAAACTGAACTTCATTCGGCTTGTTAAATTCTGTTATGATTTCTTTGAGCCTCGGTTCATTTTCCACTCTGATTTGGTTTGCAATTCCTTTCCATGGTAGCCACATATGTGAGCAGTCTGTTGAAAAATAGCCATTCAGAGTTTTCATCCAATCCCTCGCAAGTAACATTCCATACCTACTTGGGATATTAACCACCAGAATGTCTACAACCTGCTGGACCCTGGGTTCAGAATTTAATTGAATCTTGACATCATATAAGGTCCCTACCACATTTACCTCTGAACGGTCCAATTGCAAGACCGTACATTTGGATGAAACAGGTTGCAGACCTAGCATTTTACATATTTCTGAAGGCATGAGGTTGCTCGTGGCACCTGTGTCCACCAAACAGTTATGCAAATTCTTACCCGCAATTCTCAGAGTCAGTAAGAATGGCGGGACATCCCTTCTCTCCTTTCGCAAAATCAGATGGGACTCAACTCCCTTTTCCTTCCACATTTGATCAGGTGAGTTCAAAGCTTTTATCAACGCCTCCTTTTGGCCAGGTAATCTAGCCGCGTCCAAAAACGAAAGGCTAGATTTGGACTTCTTTAAATCCTCCACTATGTCATAATTTGGTTTTTCGAATTTGACTGTCTTCTGCACGTCATTAGACATTTCTCTTCTGAGTGGAGGAGGAGGATTATTATTCGCCTTAGTATCAGGAGGAAGAATGGAATTGTTTGGAGGTGTTGATGAGGTTTTAGGGGCTTTAGATTTACTTCTCAGATGGTATCCATGATTCCCCTTTCTGAAATCTCGAAACGCTTGCACCTCCTGTTCCAAAATTTCGTCTTCTTCTTCCTCACTTTCACCTTCTTGATGATATACAGTTTCCATCACCATAATATTATCATCTTGATGTTGCGATGGACCCTCATTTGATACCAGTTCCAAATCATCAACTTGTGCCTGAAGACAATGAGTGTATCTAGCAATTTCAGGACAATTCCTCTCATTGTGTTCTTTCGTGTTGTGCAACCTGCACCCCCTTTCCCATGCCAAATCTGAAAGATTCAAAAGAGAATTGGATTGGCTAGGTCCTGAGAAGTATCTAGTTGATTAGCAATGGGAGCGGGAACTCCCCCATTGTTTGGCTTAGTGTTCCAGTGCCTCCCTCTATTGTTAAAATTTTGATTTGGGTGAGGGGCATGGGACTCATACTTCTACTGTTGAACCCTGTCATTGCTCAATTTATGAACTAATTTCTTGAGCTCTTCGACTTCTGAATAAATCTCCTTCGGTGGAATCACATTGTTGTTAACCCCCGTTGGATTCGCATAATTGATGGGGTCTTGATTCAACATTTGGGTCGGGTTCTAGGAATTTGATTCCCGTATGGATTGACACTTTGAATCGGGGTTGGATTTGGAAAAGGAACTATGGCCTGAGGATTAACTTGGCTAGTTCCTTGCATAGTCGATTGACTATTCTGCAAAAATGCGAGGACAGGTGGAATGGATGTGATTGGTTGGATTGGAATGGGTGCATATGCAGGTGCTGGTGGATACGACTGCTGATATGGGAAGGCGTTCATGCTTGGCATTTGTGGTGCCATGAGTTGATTTGCCAAGGGAGCTTGACCATATGGAGCATATTGTCCCATCATAGGCATCTGGGTAAACCCGTAGCCTTGTGGTGTCATTTGCTGCTCGATAGTCATGGCTTCATTATAGGCTAGAGCGAGCGTGGTGACTTGAGGATTGCGTCTCGCAAACATGGCTGTCATGGGGTCCAACGCCCCAAAATATATCTGCAAAGCCACTGCGGGATCGATGGCAAAATGCCTAATTGCTCTATTATAGCACTTTTGGAATCTCTGATTAAACATTCTGATCGGTTCCCCCTGGCCCCTTTTGCATGTAATAAACTGATTGTAAATGGTTGCGGGATCCAAGGGTGACCTAAATTGATTAACAAAGGCGTTTTCCATTTGTGTCCAAGAAGTGATTGAACCAGTTGGTAAGCATATATACCATTCATATGCTATTGGATCTAAGCTCATAGGAAAAAGTCTGCAAGCCACATCTTCATATTGAACTTGCAGCCTAATTAAAACATCCCTATAGGCTTGGATATGTTCTTCTCCTGTTCTTGGGCCATCTGGTTTATATTTAGGCAAAAATATTTCAATGTTCTTGGGGATTTCATGGATATCCCCAACAATATTCAAAGGAGTATTGTTAGCTCCATACCAAGGAGCTGCTTGAGCTTGAGCCATTTGACTCAAAATCGATGAAGACAAACCTACAATAGCAGTAGAAATATTATTGACAATAGGAACACTAGTGGCAACTGATATTACGGGCGTAGGTCCACTCGATGTTCCTGGAGAAAACAGGTCTTTTGTGACTGGTGAGCTTACGACTTGCTTGGTTTTATTCTTGGGAGTACCAGTAAGGTCATGAAAAATGGTTTCTCCGGTTGTTTGGGACCTGGTCGCAATACGACGCGGTGGGTCCAGCCTGCCTGATGAAACCCTCGATTATTTCAAAGAAAACCTGCAACAAAAGAAAGCAAAAGCTGCAGTTTAGCTGTTTGTGAGTTTTAAGAAAAGATTTCAAAATTAAATCAAAAGATATTACTCATGTATGAAACCAAAATAAAGTAAACCGATTTGGGCCCTCCTTCTAGCGCCAATCTGTTGAGTGGTGTTTTCACCCAATTGTGAAAGCACACTCTCCGGTAGGATTTGAGTCCCAAAATCCTCTGCTTGCAAAGAAATTATGATTAAATGATTTCTCCAAGGTTCCTGTTGTGATAGTTCTTCATTCACCAATGATGCTCTTCAATTGAAATGCTAGGAATACCTTAGGGTTACAAGTGGATGTTAACAAGGGGCCTGGTGATTTATTTTATTTTGAATTACAATGGACTCATAGTAAGTTAATACAAAAAGGATGAATCTATTTGGATTTCAAGCTCTGGTAGATTTTCAATTATTTATTTGAATGACAATGAAAAATGCAGGAATAATAAAGGATTAAAAAATGAAGAAATGCAAATAAAATGAAAGAAACTAAACTACGGCCAGAGTGTTGTCATCTTGATTGACAAAACCGAAGACAATGAGGTTTCTGCATGCAACCTAACCTATTGAACCTGCAAATTCGCACAATCCAGATAAGCTAGGTGCGGGTTTCTAGGGTTTCTACTGTAATTCCAGATTTAGGCATTCGCGTGAAGCAACCAAGAACACTTGCATTAAACTTCACCTAAAAGCCTAGAAATCTGAAATGAAGGATAAAACATTAAATCATGCATGCAAAAATGACTCCTTCTTTCTCATCAATGAGATGCCAACTCTCTGTGTTTCTGTATTAAAATAATGTATCAATTACAGTTACAGAATGTTCCAGGTTCAAAAAGAAAATCCAGAACACATGAAGGAAATTGCTCCAAGTGCAGGCCCAGAATGGCATGCAGCCCTTGTCTCTGCAACTCTGCTAGCAGCAATTTCCAACCCCCTATTCAATCTATGCTTCCGACTTTATACTGTCTGGCACGGCTCTTCGGTTCACCTGCGTCGCTTCGTTTCACCTCCCAGAATGCGTCTTTTCAAATTCTTGCCTTTTCGATGCTTTCACTTCATGCTTGATGCCGAAACGTTTGAAATCTTTCGTTGCATGTAACGCCTCTGCAACTCCGACACCTGTATGCCACGTGTCTCATGCTTTCTGTGCCTTCTGTAACGGTCCCATGGAAATCGCAACGCTTTCATGCATGCAACTTGTTCCTCTGTTAACATAGCGAAAACGCGACATGTCACGAAATCGCGACGCTTTTCTGTTTCATACACTTTGCTCAACTTGTCGTGAAATCATGACAATTTTCGCTTCTTGCTCCTTCGCTGCAACCTGTCACGATTTCGCGATGCTTTTCTACTTCGGGCACCTTTGCTGCATGCTATTGTGATTTCATGACATTTTTATGCCTCGGACCCTTTCGCTCGATTCTGTCATGATTTCACGACGTCTTTTTCATCCGTACTGCTTGGGCTTCAACCTGTCACGATTTCGTGACGCTTTTGTCTGACGGGCATGCTTTCTCAAAAGTTGCACGATTTCGCTACCATTTTCCACTTCATGTCTTTTCGCTCAATGTTGTCACGATTTCATGACCATTTTCCACTTCATGCCTTCTTCGCTACTTTCTGTCACGATTTCGTGACCGTTTTCACTTTCGTACATTCTCGGCCGCAACCTGTAGCGATTTCGCGACGTTTTTCACTTCATGCCTTCTTCGCTACTTTTTGTCACGATTTCGTGACCATTTTTGCTTCATGCACCCTTGCTGATTTTCGTCACGATTTCATGACATCTTTCTGCTTCGTGCCCCGCTTGCCGCTTCCTGTCGTGATTTCGCGATGTTCTTTCTGCTTTGCCCTATTTGACTGGTTTGACCCATGATTTTGTGACATGTCACGATTTCGCTACGCCTTTCTCATTTGCCTTTCTCTCTCCTCTTTTCGGTCGTGACGACAACATGTCACGATTTCGTGACACTTTTCTATTTTTGGCTGCGACGGAGCAACATGTCGCGATTTCGTGACACTTTTCTATTTTCGGCCGCGACGGCGCAACATGTCACGATTTCGCGACACTTTTCTATTTTTGGCCGCGACGGCGCAACATGTCGCGATTTCGTGACACTTTCTACACTTGTGCATTTTTGCCCCTTTTTCTTCATTTTTAGCATCTGGGTCACTGAGATTTTCTCTGAAAGCATGCAAAAAAGGTGGGTCCCCAATTTTGGGGTGTGTTGTGGATCAGCCACAACAAAACCCAATATCAATTTCAAGGTGACTATAAACTTCTCTGATGCTCCAAGCAAGACAACTTGATTGTACCAACTTCTTTAACTTTTTGTAGAGTGTTGATAGAAATCAGTTACCAAGAATTTTTCTAGCATTGAAATCCTTTATCAATATCAAGGATGGCTATTTACCAGAATAATCAACTATATTAAAGTTGATTCACCCAAATATGAGTCCTAGTCTTCACTGGTTATTCTTCAACCTAGTGGAAAGACTCTAGCTAAGTCCTAGTCTTCACTGGTTATCCTTCAACCTAGTGGAAATAATCTAGCTTTCTACTTCTTTTGATATTACAATAGAGTCCAGGTCTATCTCCCTTTAAAGTAGATAGACTCTAACCAATTTTGTCACACTAGACAAAAATTAATTTTATATGCAGCTAAACAAATTCACCATGTGCAAGAAACTTCTTGTTGTAGCTTTGATACCACTAATGGCTTTTGAAGCCTTAATATTAATGTAAAATCATATGATAAATATTCATACGATCAAAATATGATAGTTGCATTATAGTAATATCAAGATAATAATGTAACTATATTAATATAATCCAACTATTATGTAAAATCAAGGCTTATAATATATCAACTAACATTCATTAATAAGCATAATTATATGAATGTAATAGCCTAAATCATACATGTACAAAGCATATATTACAATGTACGAAATTAGTTTATCAAATCTATGTAAATATTTATTACTCCTCTTAAAAAATGCATCATAAAACTCTCATATAATAACAATACTTTCTATACACACTTTGTAGACAATGTAGGTGATGCCCACTATGGAGTAATATATAGCATTTTTTTGATGATTCTTTGGTTACTTGACTCTTATTTTCCTTCTTCCAAGTCTCACGACTCTTGGATTCTCTACATGACACTTGCATACACATGAATATTCACATAACACTTCCTAATATAAGAATACATGTGCACACTTACATACAAGACACTTGTGCACATCACTTGCACACTCATTTACATGTCACTTATGCATTTCTTGCATATTATTATATTACATAAAATATTTTCTCACAATATAATCGATGACACAACCCTAATATAATATTTACAAGAAGTACCATGAGGGTACATTAGCATGTACCAAATAATGTATCATTATCCAACATCCCCTTGTATTAAAATTATTTAGTTATAGAAGACTTTAGTCTTCAATTAACCTCTTTATCCTTCACCTTCAATATGCAAGTGACCTTGTAGTACATTTGATCTTCTGCTATCCTCGCATATTTTTCATCATTCTAAACTTTGGATTCACCCAATGTATTCAAGGTAGAATGGTTCTTGATTATATTTCAAAGCATTCAACAATATTATCTTAAAATAAGATAAGCTCTTAAGAAAAACCAAGTGAACCTAAGGTATGCATTCCATTTTAACTGACCCTGTTGCCTTTGTTAAAATATGACTTTTGATAAAATATTTATTATTCTCATTTATACACTTGAACTCAACCGATCTTCCACTTTCAACTAGTTTAGTGACTGAGATGAGATTAGATGTCAACCCTAGAACATACATCACATATTTTAATATAAAATTTGAGAATGATGCACTAGGTATTACACAACCACTTTCATGAACTAGGTACCTCTTATCATCAACAATATTCAAATAGAAATTATCTTTGACTTCTAAACAATCAAACCATTGTAGATTACTAGTCATATGATGACTAGCACCTAAATCTATATACCAAAGATCTATTTCTATTTTAATCACATGATTGGATTTACTTGAAATTATTTTGTATTGTTGACAGGAATTTTGAGTATAATGTTGCTCACTTGATGTACCTTGTTTTTGAACTTTTTCTTTTGAAGGATATGGTTTTATATTTTGATAACATATTCTATGTTGAAAGGTTCCTATTGGTAACTTATCCATTGAATTTGCAGATTTTGATTTTTGAAGTAGACCTCCTTGTGACTCCCTAGGTTTTAACTAAATTCAAATTTTCTAAATTAAAAAATCCTATGAAGTATAATTTATTATATCTCCCTAATATTTAGAAACTATGAAAGTAAGAATTTTGTAAATTTAATTTTCTAAGTTTGAAGTAGAACTCCTTTTGACCCTAAAATTAAATTAATTTGCAAATATTATACAATATTTGAATTTCAAAAAACTTTGAAAACATAAACTTCAAATCAAAAACTTTTAACTCCAAAAATAATGCAAACCTATTAATCTACTTATCACTCCTATCTTAACTTTAATAACAAGGCTTTAATAAATAACTTCCTATTTTATAAAACCTTATTGACATTCCTTATTTCTCCATATAATATAATCTTATAAAACCTTATAGCTCCTATTTAAAAATAAATCTTATAATAAATGAAACCTAAAAAAAAAATACTTTTCAACTCTACCAACTTTGGCACTTATCTCACACGATCTTGCACTTCCAACTTTGGAGCTTAATATCAAATTGATCTTGCACTTTCAAATTCTTCCAACTTTGGAGCTTAATCTCAAATTGATCTTGCACTTTCAAATTCTTCCAACTTTGGCACTTATCTCACATGATATTCGACTACAAATGTTGTTTCTTGTGAAGTATTTTAATGTTCAAGAATTAATGGCATGTTTTTCTACATAATATTGTTAGAACATTTTAATTGTTAATGAGATGTTACTTTGGTAAGTGTCAATGAGATTATTTCACCATTTATCCATGCAATAAGCATTATAAGTTGTTTCCATATGACTCCAACGTCTAAATCCTTTGATGCTTCACCAACCTTAGCATTTCATTTTTTGTTGTTTGCTTAAACTCTCCAACTCCCTTATTGCATAGTTTGTTGCCATGACATTCCACGTACACATTACTTGACTTGCTATGACTTCACTTTGGTGCTTTTCCTACCTTAGATTGGTGTCTTGCATTCCTTCTATGTAGCTTTTAGCTTACTATATCTTGATCCATTATAACTTGAACCTGGATGTCCTTATTGTAGACACCAAATTTTAGTCACTTACACTCAAATTTCTACAAATCCACCAAAATATTCAAATTACCACAAAACCATCACCAATTGATCACATTTTCTCAAATTCTTGCAAATGCTTAATTTCCTATCCAATTCGTCTAAATTCCTCTAAATTTCCCTAATTTCTAACCAATATGTTCTTAATTTGTCTCTGATTCCTCCTAATCTCTCTAAATTCCTTCTAGGCTTTCTAATCCTATATTTAATTTTCTTAATTTCTTCCAAGGTCCCTTAGTTCTTCTAAGGTCTCCCTAGGTCTTATATTTTTCCTCCAATTTCTCCTTTATTCTCGAATTCTTTAAATTCCTCTAGTTTTCTCTAATATCCCCCTAATTTCCTCCTAATTCTTCTTCTAATCCATTGTTAGCATTCATAATCATTCAAATCCACCCAAAATTTTCCCTAACCTCCATTCGCCTAACCTAATCCCTCAATTTGGCCCTAATCATACTTCTAATCCATAACTCAATCCTAATGGGAATGAAAAATAATAATTTTAAAATTCCAATGAAATCCCCAAAATCCAAGGTAATCCCCCTCAATACCTAGGAAATTTCAAAGGAAATCCCACCATTTAATTCAACTTCCCTTCCCATTTTTCCTCCAAATTTGATGAATAAAAAATCACAAAAAGACCTCAAGTCAAAGTATAGTTAATTGGAACAATAAATTGATAAATCCCCTTTATCCTCCTTGCCACATTTTAAGAATTTTAAATTGTCATACATCCCCCATTCATCCTCGTTGAAATTTAAAATTCCCTCACATCTCTCTAGGCTCCTATTATCCCATGCAATATTATGGTTCACATTCCTCCATGTGAGATTTCCATATTTACCTTGGATTTTCCACCATCCACTTGAATCCATGTCACCTCCATGTACCCCCCTCTTGCTCCCTCAAAATTATATAAATATTCCTTCGTTTTCTTCACTTTTAGGGAGACACACAACCACATACCCAGATGCTATCAAAATTATTCTAGGCTCAATATGAAGATCTAAATTTCAATTTGTATTTGTTTTTAATTTGCTTAATATTCTTCACGTAGGTGCTACTAATGCATTGTTGCTTGATTTTGTGTAGGTATTAAAAAAGGATCAAATCAACTCCAAATTGGTGGTCTCGACAAACCCACCATGCACTTGCTTGTGGCATGAAAAAGTCATGACACCATAGTCATTTTGTAAAGGGATATATTACCTTTTTTTGGTCACATATTTTGTAAAAATACCCTACAAAGGGGCTTATTTGTATTCAAAAGGAATATTTATAATTTAATACAATATTTCATTTTCATTGCAATGGTGCATTTTGAATTTCTATACTTACGTAGCTCTATAACTCGGCTCATGAATCTTGGTATCCTTATATTGACAATTTACATAGCTCTGTAACTAAGCACATGCACTATTATTTTAATCCTCAAACCTAAGCATATAGAATATTATCCTCATGAGCGCTTCTAAGAATAAAAACTTCTTTGAACTTGATCACTTCTTTGACCTTTGTCCACTTTGAACTTGAATGATTATTGGAATCTAACCTCTCCAAGCCTGAGTACTCCATATTAAAACTTTGTCAAGATAACTTCTAATAATTTTATCTTCTTCAAATTTGAAATCTACATATCTTATCCAAACACTTCATTCCTTGTTGTCTAATTGTTGTTCCTTTAACTTGGCCATTTAAATACTATTCTAGAATGTTTTATTGGTATGCAAACTTTAGAATAATATGCTAACCTTCTTTCATTTTGCTTATTGATTCTTCTTGTGATGAACATATGCACCACTTTTATATGGATGAAGGAAGATACTCATAGGTAATAAGAACCTTAAGACTGCGTTTTTTCACATGTTGTATTTCAAATTTGAATAACATTACTTTCGATTAACATTAACTGCACTTTAAGATTGCACTCTTTTTTATTTTCAATATTGAGTGTATTATTAAATCTCTTCTTCTCTAAATTCTAGTTTTCTTCCTTAGATGGCTTCAATGTTGTTTTCTACGATATATATTAGGCTATTTGTTTCTTGAGCCTTCTTTCTCTCACGTTCATGTCCTTTATGTTGTCCTCTATAACTCGACCTCTTTTTCTTAAAGGATTTTTAATATTGGCTTCTATCCTCTTTATTTATTTCTCTGGAATCTACATATTTTATATTCAAGCCTCCGTTCTCTCTCTTATAATAAGGAGTTTGTTTATATTATATATTACTTCTTCTCTTTTCACTAATAAGGGCTATAAATAGGCACTATAGATATCTTTCTATGAAGGATCTCTATCCTCTAATATTGGTCTCTCTTCTAGAACAAATCATCAAGGTGAATATAGACCTAAATATTCTGTATCTTCAATTTACTAGAAATTTTATATGGCTGCCAATGTCAAGCCAATTATCAAGGTCTATCTTCAATACCTGAATATTTTTATCTATCAAGGTCTACCTTCAAGACCTGAAATCTTCTACATCAAGGTCAATTTATTTGTGACTTGAAAACGTTAGTAACCTAAAACTTAAATAAATCCCTGCTTGATGAAAGCTTTGTGCCTTCTTATTGCACTTGAATATGGAAGTCTTCTCTATATGGTATAGTAATCTTCTCACACTTTTGATGATAAATATTTGTTGCAACACTATCTTATATTACTGTCTTGTATGTGACCCAAGAATAAAATATGATTCTATTCCTTACTAGAGAATCCAATATCAATTTCAAGGTGACTTTAGACTACCCTAATGCTTCAAACAAGATAGCTTGATTGTACCAACTTATTCTATTTTCTACTGAGTGTTGATAGAAATCAATTACCAAGAATTTTTCTATGTCCCTAAAATCATTTATCAATATCAAGGTTGAATAATCAACTATCTTCAAGTTGATTCACCTAGAGTCCTAGTCTTCACTAGGCCGAGTCTTAGTCTTCACTGGTTATCCTTCAACCTAGTGTAAAGAGTCTAGATTTCTACTTATTTTTATATTACAATAGTGTCGAGGTCAATCTTATTTTAAATTCGAGATACTCTAACCAATTTTTTCACACTCAACAAAAATCAATTTTATATGCAACTAAACAAATTTACCATGTGCAAGAAACTTCTTATTGTAGCTCTGATACCACTGATGGATTTTGAAGCCTTAATATTAATGTAAACTCATAGGATAAATATTCATAGGATCAAATATATGATAGTCACAATATAGTAAGATCAATATAATAATGTAACTAGAATAATATGAGCCAACTAATATGTAAACTCAAGGCTATATTATATTAACTAAAATTCATTAATAAGCAAAAATATATGAATATAATATCCTTAATCATACATGTACAAAACATGTGTCAAAAATTTCATAATTAGTTTATCAAATGTATGCAATATTGATTACTCTTCTCTTACAAATATATTATCATAATATTATATAATAAAAATACTTTCTATGCACACTTTGTAGACTATGTAGACTATGTAGACTATGTAGGTGATATCCTCTATGGAGTAATATATAGCCATTGTAGGTTGACTCTTTGGTTACTTGAGTCTTCCTTTACTTATTCTAAGTCTCATAACTCTTGGATTTTCTACTTGACATTTGCATACACATGACTCTATCTTGTATGAAAACTTGAACATGACTCTTTACATAACACTTCTCAATCTAAGAATATATATGCACACTTACATATGAGACACTTATCCACATATACACACATAATACTTGCACACTCATTTACATGATACTTGTGCATTTATTGCACATTATTACATTACATAAAATATTTACTCACACTCTAATATGGGATACAATCATAATATAATATTTACAATATGTACCATGAGGATACATTAGCATGTACTAAACAATGTAATATTATCCAACAAGTTAGAGGAGGAAAACATCACACATTTGTTAATCAAATGCCCCTTTTCTCGATAAGTTTTGTTGAAAGTTGAAAACATATTGGAGTTTAAAATATCTGGGAAGGAGAAATAATGAAGGTATGCTTAAGATATATTTCAAGTGAGAACTTTGGTATCAATTAAAAAAGGTTCTTGCAAACATAAGAAACCTCGATAAGTAGATAATTTGTTCATTGAAAAGTCTCAACCATGGGGTTTTTAATGGGGCCAATCAAATATAGTTGGATTTTAGTAGGGTGGGAGGAATTTTGTACTTCTTAGATATCCACTATATTAAATTTAAAGCAGGTCTTGGAATATTTTCTAACAATTTTGTTGAGTTTTAGGCATTGAGATTGCTAATGAAGTGTGCTTTGGAGAGAAATGTGAAAAGATTACAATTTTTTGGGTATTCTAATCTGGTCATCAACTAGATGAATAGATCTACTAAATTATAAAATAATATGCTTATATTGGTGGGACATGAACTATTTGAGGTTATTTACCTTTTTGAAAACATCTCTTTTACTTATATTTATAGGGAATTAAATTAGGAATCAGATATGTAATAAAAAAGGTCAATATGTTCCAATAGGTTCTTGCAAATGGAAGAGATCAAGGATGTATTTTCTTCTTTCACCCACATATCATACCCCTAGTTTCTACACTAGCTATGGATTTTTATTGTGGGTTTTTTCATTTCATCAGACCTTTATGGTAGATTTTAACTATTTCTTTTATTTCTACTATTTTCTTATTTCTATTGATTTTTTTTCACTAGTTTCAATCCAGGTTTTGGAAATGGAGGTTATTTTTATGATTATATATTTATATATAAGTATTTTTATCCTTATTATCCTATGCTATTTTAAATATGGGTTTTTCTCTTTGATCTACCCAACTATAAATTATATTTTGACTCATAGTAATATGTTTTTATCTGGGTTTTTGTTTGTGTTAAGGTACGTACGAAGTGTAATTTTATTTCATTTTTCTAATAAAATTACAACTTTTTTCTTGTCTAAAATTAATTAAGAACATGAGAAATACCTTTTCATTGGTACATATTTTTGGTTCATAAGGAGACTAATGCTTATACCCATATGTGTCTTTATACCTTGATGTTTTAACCTATTTTTGGTTGACAAGAGGATCATTGCTTGTACCTATGGTATATTTATGGTCCTTGTAGATGATTAGTCCCAAAGTTTTTTGAAACAATGCAAGGGATGTGATACCTTGTGGGGGTATCCTTGCTCTCTTAAATATTTTTCTTTGCAATATTTTTTCTTTCTTTTGCTTGGCAATCTTCAATCTTGGTACCTTATTTACCTTTAATTTTGTCCTTGCAAATTTGTAAAATATGTTTTTCTTCTTCTATTATGATCTTTGGAAATATTCCATGGGAATGCTTCATGGAGATAATTGTTACCTCTTTCTTTTAAGGTCACCTTTACTTGGTCTTTTGTAATGTTCTTTGTCCTGAGACCACTTTTTTAGTCGAGTACTTTTTAGTCCATCTAGATCACAGGGGAGAAGTATTAGAAGGAGAATTGACTCTTCCTTCTACTTGCTCTAATACCACATGTTAAAAATTAATGCTTTGATTATTTGTATTATGAAATGGTAGATATTTATATGCATTGGATGCCTATTTTTGGCATAACAAACTTTTAACTTATCTTGCAACTACTCTTTTCCTATAGTGCATGCATAGTCCATATGATGGGTAGTTATACCACTCTCACTATTACATGGGTAATGATGTAATAATTCCTAATAATTACTTCATTAAGTTAGATATGAAAACAAAAATAATACATTGGTATTGAGTTTTAAAAGTTTAGCTATTTTCATTAATTCTCTTTGTTTTCTTTAGAGTCAACAAAAGATTCACATAACTATATATTGGGTTACTCTAAAAAGAGTTTATTTTTTTGAAAATTTCTATACTATTATATTTTATAGATTTAGTGAAGTTTTATATGCGCTTAAATTAGTCATAAGTCTATTTCATTTCTTACATATATACATATTTTCATGATTTAAATTGTGTAAGTAAAAAATTATATTATATATTTGTCCATCTTGGCATCTAGTCATCATCACATTAGTCCTCATCAATTTCCAAGTAAATACAACCTTTTTGTTTTACTAGTATTATCCCTTTCAAATTGGGCTTTGTTTTGATTAAATACTGGGTTTTGACCCTATATTTTGAATAATGTAGTAAGATTTGATTAAAAAAAAAAAAAGCTTCTTCATTAAATATTCTAGGTTTCCTTTGAAGCCTAGCCAAAGTTTAATTTAAATAATTTAATTTTATTCATATCATCAACATTATCCTTAGTCTATTATCTCAAACTTTATTATGAAGGTTATTATATATCATTTTAGTAAAATACCATAGAATTTTGTATATAAAATACCATAGGAGTTGGTTAAGGGTTTAAGAGTTTGCTAGGCTTAGGGTTCTACCCTACCAAAAGAAGAATTAGGTGATGAGTATATAAATATGTTATCTTAATAAATAATTGATAATATCAATTATTATTTGTAATTTCCTTTGTCCAAGAAGTGGCCTAGCCACATTGGAATATCAGGTTATTTGTGATGATATTTATTCTATAAGTATTATTATTGGTATTGCCTTACCTTAAGGAAATCATCTATCTTTGACTAATTGTGTCCATTATTGCATTACGATTGAGTTTATTGATATAATTATATATTTATTGATGATTTATATTTATGAAAATAAAGTTTCATAACAAGTGGTATAAAATCAATGATTCGAGCAAAGTGGAGATTGTTTTTAGATTTATAAATTTGAGTATTTTTTTTAAAAAGGAGGTATTGATTTCCAAGATCCATATCTTAATATAGATGTGTTATATTTATTGATGATTTATATTTATGAAAATAAAGTTTCATAACAAGTGGTATAAAATCAATGATTCGAGCAAAGTGGAGATTGTTTTTAGATTTATAAATTTGAGTATTTTTTTTAAAAAGGAGGTATTGATTTCCAAGATCCATATCTTAATATAGATGTGTTGTGTTCAGATGATTCTTTTGCCACCTTTTATAGAATTTTAAAATCTTCAAAAAGAGTGGTCATGTGTAGAACTTGAGTAATATTGAGGGAGATACAACCCTATGAAGTTGATCATCTAGAACAATGATAGTGATGTTTATTCAGATTGTGTTTTTAAGAAAAATAAAATTTGAGATATTTTTTTAGTTTGGGTAAGCAAATTAAGCATTATTTGCAGCATTTTGCAAGAAATATTTGGATATATTTGTTTGTGTAATATTTTATATGGGATTTGGTGAGAAGTTTTGTGATGTATTTTTATGAAACCTTGGTTTCATAAACCTCTAGTTTTCATTGAATATATTAATAAAAATGTGATGATGTTGATTTTTTTTTAAATGATGACACTAATGCTAGAGGATAGTGGATAAGATTTAAACTTTTATAAATGATTAATTCTAGTTGGCAATTCCATCTTGGTGAATTTTTAAAATATGAAATTGTGACTTGGAACTTGGTGGGTACACTTTAACTATGGCAATGGTTATAAATTAAATTGAACAAAAATAAAAATATCACTATCAATGGGATCCATATAAAGGATAACTAGTTTGAAGAATACCATCAAGGGCTATGAATAAGAAATAGAAATGCTTCAGAGGGAATAAAAGAAAATAAAATAAGAATTAAAAATTTTCAAGGAAGAGAAAAAAGAATAGTTTGAATGCTAAAATAACCATTCCTATTCTATCAAACAAGAAAGAGAATGGTTTGAATGATTTGTATACCTTAAAATTATATTTTACATGTTTATGGATGCACTTAGAAGGAAATTATTATTATTTCCCCAAATTCTATTATTGGTATAATTTCATCAATATTGATTTGGCTAAGAGGTTGTAGGTTCAAGCAAATAATATTAAGGACATAAAAATTAAGGTTGAAGCAAATAATATTAAGGACATACAAATTAAGGTTGAAGCAAATAATATTAAGGACATACAAATTAAGGTTGAAATGTTAATTTTTTTTGAATATTTGAAGATCATCATTGATAAATATATTTAAGTTTATAATGTTATAATTTACCTATGGATGAAGTAGATTTTATTTTTGGGCAACTGGATCATTGAATATTATTAACATTAATATTTAAAATATTATGAAGGTATAGTGCAAGAAAAATATGACAATGTTATAAGATATTTCTTAGCTCAAAGTCCACTCTTATGTTTGGGTTTATGTTTGGGATATCTTATGGAGTTATTCCTTTCATAAGTAGCATTATCGGTGTTGCCCTATGTTAAGGGTATTATCTAGTTTTATATCATTTTCTATTATTGCATTGTGGATGAATTATTTGATATTATTGCATATTTGTGAACGATTTATGTTTTTGAAAATTAAATTTTTAAAACAACTAAAACATATTAAGTAATGCATTCATGTATATTTCTAAGAATAGAAAGGAACACCTTCCTTAAGGAACACAATTATTTCTCAGCAAACTACCCATGCCATATACTTTTTTGATATGTTAAAACACTTGGCCATTGGAATTCACAACATTTTCTAGAAATAAACAAAAGGAAACTATCCACTCAAATCTTATACAAAAATTGTAAACAAAGAAAAAAAAGAAAGAGATAAGTAACACATGTAAGAATTATAAATATTCGTTATATTATCCATAAATAATATTTCATAACACTCCAATAAATGCAATACCAAAACCTTAATTACATTATAAAATTTAACCTAAACAAATAAAACAAAAAAAAAAAAAAATTAATTTGAAGTTATAAAATAAATTTCAGGTTAGTCATAACCTACATGAATTTCATAATAAAATATTACAATAAATTCAATTTTATAACCTTCACATTGTTATTTTGTCTCTTCCTTAGATTTTTTAACTCTTATTATATTTTCTTCTATTCTTTTTGAAGTGTTTCTATTTTGTCTTGGTAATTTTTGATGGTATTCTTCAAACTAATTATTTTTTATATGGATCTAGTTGACTGAACACTGATGGTTCAATTTATATCCTTATTGTATTTCTTTCTATTCTTTTTGAAGTGTTTTTTCTTTCTTCTTGGTAAATTTTGGTGGTATTATTCAAACTAATTATCTTTTATATGGATCTTGTTGACTCAACATTAATGGTTCAATTTTTGTCCTTATTGTATTTCTTTATATTATTTTTGAAGTGTTTCTATTTCTTCTTAGTAACCCTTAATAATGTTATTCAAACAAATTATATTTTATATGGATCTCATTGACTCAATAGTGATGGTTCAATTTTTGTCCAAGTGGATTCATAAGCTTTATATAAATATTTAAGTGGATTTTGTTTGTTTGTTGAAAATTATTTTATTTTAAAAAAATAAAAAAATATATTAATAAAAAAACAATATGGAAGCTAATGGTAGTCAAGCTCTTTTATGGGGTTGCCCCCTAAGGGGCTGGGAAAATATCCTGGTGCTTTAACGATCAACAAATTTGAAGACTAAAGGAGCATGGAAGGTTGGAGGCTAAAGGCGCGTGGAAGACTAGAGGCTGAAGGATCATAGAAGGCTAGAGGTTGAAGCAACATGGAAGGCTAAATGATGAGTTGATATTTGGAGTATTAAGGCTAACGGAGCATGGAAAGTTTGGTTGGTTGAAGGAGCGTGGAAGGCTGGACTGGTTGAAGGAGCTATAGTAAAAGGCTAAAATGTTGGGTGGAATGTTGGGATGGATGAAGGAACGTGGAAGACTAATATGGATATGGTTGAAGGAGCATGGAAGGCTAGGTCGGTTGAAGGAGTTGCAATGAAAGGCTAGGATGTTGAGTGGAAGGTTGGGAAGGTTGAAGGAGCATGGAAGGCTTCTTACAATGAGAAAAATGAAATTGCAAAGTGTGAAGGATTAGGGTTTTTTCTTGAAAAATATCTTATCTTTTAGGAATCATATATTTGTGAAGAGTTATCCGATTTAGTTGATTCTTGGATCAACTTGTGCAAAATTTGAATAACTTTAAAATGAGTGGTCATATGAAAAAAATTGAGCAATATTGCGAGAGATACGATCCTATGAATTCAACCATTTGGAACAAGGGCAGTGACAATTTTTCAAGTCACAAAAAACAAAATTGCAAAGTACAAAGGATTAGGGTTTTTTCTTGAAAAACATCTCATCTTTTAGGAGTCATATATTCATGAAGAGTTATCCGATTCAATTGATTCTTGGACCCAATTGTGCAGAATTTGAATAGCTTTAAATTGAGTGGTCATATTCAAAAATCTGAGTAATATTGAGGGAGATATGAACCTAAGAAGTCAACCATTCGAAACAAGGGTAGTAATAATTTTTCAAGTCACGAAAAAATAAAATTGCAAATATTTTCCAACTAGGGTTTGAACGATGGGAAGAGCAATGAAGGGCTATGACTTCAACCAGGAAGGAAACTAGCAATTCAAATTGGGTAAAGTAGACTATGATAGTGCAATTGTTTAGAAATATTACTCTACTAAGATGAAATGCATAAATAGTAAAGGTAAAGTTTTGAGATTGTGAAAGTTGCTATAGAAAAATGTCAAGAAAGATGCTAAATTTTGGAGTAATTGTATTGATACAAAAATTTGAAAAAATCTAAAAATCAAGAATTCAAACATTTTATGTAAAATGATGTAGGTTTCTAACTATAGCATCTTTTTTTTTTTTTGGTAAGTAAGAGAATATTATAATTAACACCGGGTTTTAACTGGTTGACCCAAAACCATTTTACAAAATAGGGTCCACCGACCAACTGGACAAAGGCCAAGCCCTAAAAGTTTAAACTGACAACAAAAATGGCCAAGACCTACTCTTCCATTAGAATACAGCCAAACTAAACTATGGAAGCCTAATATTATCAGAACTAATCATCTTAATTAAGATGAGAAGTGTATATATTTGTAAAAGAGATATATAATTTATTAAAAGTGGGGAACCCCAATACAACCCTTATTATTAAACAAAAAATAATATAAGAGCTTATGAAAAGTCAAATTAAGAACCCTTAAACCTAAATAAATATGGAAATAGACCTAAAAAATCAAACTATGAGTTTCCACAAACCTAAACGAATATCGAAACACATCCCCAAAAAACCAAACCAAAAATCCCCATAAACCTAGTCAAACAAATATGAAAACACACTCGAAAAATCAAACTACAAATCTCCATATCCCTAAAAATTAAACACAAAGTCAGAAATGGATTTGTTTTCCAGTTGACTCAATAATCTAATCTAGAATAAGAAATGGGAAAAAAAGGCGACTGAGATCTCTGCATATCTCCCAGACGAAGACGAACGAAGCGAACGTGGACAATGATGACGCCTCTGCTTTTGGGGATGCTGCGAAGACCATCGCCGGCGAGATTTGCCTTTCCCTCTAAGACAAATGTTTATCAATCCTTTACACTAGAACCCGCAACATAGGGGGACAGACCCATTCCGAGACAACGCATTGAAAATACGTAGATGGAAGCATTGCACGCACATATTCCTTCAGAAATTGCGACCAGTTATGAAGGAAGTGGGATTAGAAGCAAATTAATTTTGATGAGGTGTGAATTTGGCCCCAAAAAACGTTGGTAGCATATATAGTTTTTATTTGGTCTGTAATTGTATTTTGATGAGGTGTGAATTTGACCCCAAAAAACGATAGTAGCATATATGGTTTTTATTTGGTCTGTAATTGTATGTGTAATATGTACTTTTCTTTAGTATTGGTTTGGTGCAATAAGGATGAAAGGTTCAGGTCCCTCTGTTATTTAATTGTATTCTTTATAATTTCGAATCTCAATGTGATCAAATAGTAGATTATGAAGACATTGTCATCTTGTGTAGCAAATATTATGAGTTTTATGAGTTTGTATTTTATAAAAATAGATTGAAAATGAAAATGATTAAGAAAAGAGAATTTTTTTTTATAATAAAGTAAGAGTGTTATATTGTAGTAAAATTTAAACTAGATCAAAGATTTTCCACTCTTAAAAGAGTGGTAAAGAAATACTATTTGCCTTATGAGTGGATGAAGACCTTTATGAATCACTTGAAGTAACATTTAAAATAAATGAAGAAAGATGCAAGGGATGAAGAGTTACAATGTGCTTGTTCTATTTTAAAAGAAAATAAAGGTGTAAAGGAAGATAAAAAGATAAATTTCAAAACAACTAAGGTGAAAAAAATAAAGTTTAATAAGGATGAATTGTCTTCATTTTCCTCGCATAGTGGAAACTTGATCTTCCTATAATATAAATGAAAGAAATATTAAATTTATTTGTTATCTTTAACAATTTCAAGAGCAACATAATAAATAGAGAAGCAAGGATGATATCTGCAATTTAAGTGTTAGGGTAGTATAAGAAAATAAGTACTATAGAGGATTGCATTTTCACTTTAATATTTCTAGGGAAGCCTTTAAGATAAAGTATTTTAAAAATATTCCTTGCACCCTAAGTTTTCTAGGGTGTATAAGCATATAAATAATAAGTTACATTATAAACAATCTAAAAAAATGGAAAAAAATGATGAGAACAAAAGTATTAATGGGAATGAACCTTGAAATAAAAATAAAGAGAAGAAAATTTAGAGGGATGTTGATTTTGGAAATTAGAGATTAATATCACAAGTGCTAATAAGAACTAGGGCCAAACTCATTGATAGGTATAAAAATGGTGATGGAGATGGTATCTTGGAATATAAGGGGTATGAATAAGACCCTTAAATAAATAATTATAAAGGAATTAATTGGTTCTTAATAGTCTTGAATTTTTTTTAATACAATAAAAAAATAAGTATTAAGAAATGTAAAGACACATTAAACAAGATTTAGAAGATGGGGGATTATTTACTAGTTTTTGTTATAGAAACTTCTAAAGATTTTTTAACAATATGGGACACATTCAAATTGGATGGAAAATACTATAATCATAAACTAATTAGGTTGCTAGTCATTTTTGTAGGAAAAAGAAAAATATCAAAGTTGAATCTATTATGAACGAAAATTACCTATGATAAACTAGCATTGATGTGATAGATGTTATGGAGATTTATTCTCATAAACACAATCTTATAAAATTATAATAAAATATACAATAATCCCATCAAAAAGTAATATTCTACAATACAATAATCCACGCGATGAAATAGAAATAGATAATGTCCTTAATGTAGGAAAACAATAATAATATTCCTCCAAGAAGGAATAACACTATAATATCTCCAAATATGGGAGCATCGCTTAGGAATATTTATCTTTTACATGCACATAACATTAAGTATAAGTGATGATCTCAAATACAACATTTTTTTATAGACTAAAATAATTAATAACACTAACCCTAATGCTCAATAACTAGCTAGCCTAATCCTAGGGTTTGAGCTAAATAATAATAAATATGCCATACTGGAGTTATTACATGGATTCCACCTTAGAAATATTTATGCTCAAAGTTGGGAATGACTAGAAAATGCTTGTAGGATCCCACATTGCATCTTCCTCTGATAGATCTTACCACTTGACGAGGTACTTCTGAACTT
The DNA here is from genome assembly GCA_028583015.1 of Wollemia nobilis. Taxonomy (NCBI): domain Eukaryota; kingdom Viridiplantae; phylum Streptophyta; class Pinopsida; order Araucariales; family Araucariaceae; genus Wollemia; species Wollemia nobilis. The sequence continues at coordinate 9,307,896 of JAQPPZ010016348.1, forward strand.
TACAAGAACAGATATTAGAACTTGAGACAATAAAATAAATTTTATTTGAAGGATGATTCACCTTTTGTCATTAAGTATTGAAAACTTTATCTAGGTCTACATCATTTGACCAAAAATATGTCTAAGACAAGAAGCATGAAAAACAATATGGATGCAAGGAATCAGAGACAACTTCATATAAGTTCTTTATGGTAGTATAAGCATATAAATACTAAGTTATATTTTAAAACAATGTAGAAAAATAAGAAAAAATGATGAGAATAAAAATATTAGTGGGAATAAAAAGGGACAAGAAGACCCTTGGAACAAAAATAAAGAGAAAAAAATTTAGAGGAATGTTGATTTTAGAAACCAAAAATAAATATCATAAGTGCTAATAATAAGTGGGGCTAAGCCCATAGATAAGAATGCAAGTGGTTATGAAGATGGTATCTTGAAAAAATGGGTATGAATAAGACCCCTAAATAAATAATTGTCAAGAAACTAATTGGTTGTTAATAGTCATTAGTTTATTTAAAAAATAATGTAAAAATGTTACATGCCTAACACTTATAACTCATAAGGGCAAATGTTATTGTACATAAAGTGGACCATGTATCAAGTTATAAGTGGGAAACATGTTAAATTAGGAGTATGTGTATCATAGAATCATGTATATAACTGCTTTGTCATATAATCTATTTGTTTTCAAATAATTCTAATTGTAATCACTTGGTATCATGAATGTAACTAGAATAAACTAGGTAAGTTAGGAATATTATCACAAAATATTATCATAGCTAGATGTCATAGAATATTATAATAAAATATCAAGAAATATTCTTGTAAATATTATAAAATGGGAAGTATGTAACCCTCATGGATTAGAGAAAAAATTGCATGTTTTGTAAGGAGGTTGCCCCCTTGAAGTGGCCCTCAATATTAATATTTCTTGTCCCAAATTCTTGCAATTACTATTATTAATATTTCCATGTTTCAATGAATATTTTCTTATTGGATATATGATATTAGTGCTACTTTTATCAATAATTTGTGCAATCATAGTTATAATTATCTTTGGCACTAAATTTCCTATCTTAGTACAACTCCACACTAAGCATTTTGAGGTAAAATATTTTCATGATAAGAAGAGGTTCATTTAAAGTGGTATTAGAGCCCTTTCTAGGGCACAATAAGCTTCTGTTGTGAGCATTTTTTTGGCCAATCCTAGGTATGTAGGTTAGAAATAATATTCTAGCCATTTTAAAATAATATAAAGGTATCATTATTGGCTAAGTTAGATTACCCATAAAGCATATAGTGAAGTGAGGGGTGATCAGGCTTCAATATCTAGGCCTCAGACAACACCCATACATTGATTCCATCTCCCACATACCTTGTGTACATCCTAAAAATATTTGTAATAAAAAAGGTCATTTATGGATATATCCCATTGTAATCTTCTCATTGAGCTGATCATTTTGGTATATAGTATTGATAAACGTTTCTGGAATAGTTACTAAAAATAGTCTACGATGCCAAAAGTTGTTATTTTGATATATAGCCCATTATGATTGTCTTCTCAAGCTAATAAAATTGGTATATAACACCCATACAAATTTTTGGGACTCTTACTAAAAATAGTAACTACTACAAATAACATTTTTACTTTTAATAAATACCCCTTAAGACCTATTATCAAGCAATAGAGGTCAAAATGAAAAATTTAGAGGAACAATTCTCTAAACTAGATACCCTCATAGAATCAAGGGTTAAATATCTTCTCTTATTACCATGATAGTAGACTACTAGCATAATCAGGATGAAATGAGTAAGGACATTAACATGCTTAATATTAAAAAGCCAAATTTTGATGGATATGTTGAGAATAGCCCAAATGCTTAAAGGGGGAAAACTATTTATAGGCCAAAATTTTATAGGGTCTTTAATGAGGAGAACAATTAGTGGCATGGGAAAAATAGAGGCATGACTCCACAACTCCCTAAAATAGATTTTCCAAGGTTTGATGGAATAGAGCCATAGAGTTGGTTGATTAAGGTTGAGTAATGGTATGAGCTTCATGAAACTCCCTTTGACCAAAGGATATTTATATTTGAATTTCATTTTTATTTGGAAGCAATGCATTTGTACCAATGGTTAAGAAAAAAAATTCCTAGTATTGGGTGGACACAATTCAAGAGAGCTCCTTAGTAGGCTTGGGCCATCCGAGTTTGAATATTTTACTCGAGCACTCAATAAACTGAGACAAACAAGCATTGTGCCCAAGTATATCACTAATTTTGAGAAGCTAACCAATAGAACTAAAGCTCTTCCTAATGAAATCTTCAAAATTTATTTTATTAGTGGTCTTAAGGAAGAGATTAGGGTTGAGGTTCAAATACTTAAACCAATCACTTACATGATGACCATTAGGGCTAGCTAAAATTATAAAGAACAAATGGAATTCTGAAAGGAATACTTCTAGATCCCTTACATTTCAAAATAAAACATTTTCACCCACCAATAATAATGCTCTAAAATATCCAATGATTAAGAGGTTAATGCTAGAGGAGATGGCCAATAATAGAGCCAAGGGACTTTACTATAACTATGATGAAAAGTGGGCCATGAGACATAAATGTAAAACTCAATGCCTCTACCTCCTAAATATGAGCAATACTTTGGCCTATTGTAGAAATATAGAGGACAACTTTGTTGATTTAGTGGAAGAGCATCTCAATTCATTGGATGTAGAACCTCCAACCAATAGTCAAGAAGAAGAGATCCCCACCATTTATTTGAATTCCATTGCAAGAATATCCACACCATAGTGCATAATAGTCCAAATATTTCTCAAAGGACACAAATTTTTGATCCTATTGAACTCTGGTAGCACTCATAATTTTATTGACCCTAGTGTTGTAAAAAGGATAGATTGTTTCATTTATGGCCGTGGTCAAGTCCAAGTAGAAATTTCTAATGGAGATATAAAGACTTGTATTGGAGGTGCAAAAATGGTTGCCTATCCATTGATGACTATAACTATTAGAATGATCTCTATGTAGTGAGTGGATATTATATTCGGTTACCCTTGTCTAGGAACACTGAACAATGTCTTTGAATTTTTAAAAACTTTCAATGCAGTTCACTATTAATAACATAACCCACACCATTCAAGGTATGAAAAATTGAATTCCCAATATTGTAACATTCTATTAGATGCAGAGAATACTTAATAAAGGTCATCAGATAGTTGTGTGTTATCTAGGATGATCATATACCCTTTGATTTGTCAATTGTCTTAACCAAAAATCAATAGGTCTTCATCAAACCCAAAAAGCTATTGCTCAATCAACTAGAAGATCATAGAATTAATTTAATCCCTAGGATTCAAGCTCTAAACATTTACTCATATAGGTATTCCTATCACCATAAAAATAATATTGATTTGTTGGTAAAGAAGCTACTTGATATAGGGCTCATCTGCCAAGCACAAGTACTTTTTTAGCCCTTGTCTTACTGGTCAAGAAGAATTATGGGTCATGGAGAATGTGTGTGTACTTTTGTGAACTCAATAGTATAACCATAAATAATAAATTTCTTATTTTTATTATTGATGATTGCTTGGATAAGCTACACGATGCTCAATATTTTACCAAATTAGACCTTAGGTCAAGATATTATCAAATTTTAGTTCACAAGGATGGCATCTTGAAAATAACTTTTAGTACCCAAGAGGGGTTTTATGAGTTCTTTATTATGTCCTTTGGCCTCACCAATGCACAATAAAATTTTCAAGGCTCGATGAATAGGGTTCTAAAAACCTACTTATGGAAGATTACATTTGGTCTTTTTTGATGACATATTTATATACAACAAAATATGGGAAGAACACCTACAACATGTTGATTAGATTTTGAATATTCAATAGAAAAACCAATTGTATGTTAATCAATCTAAATACACCTTTGGGTAAATAAAAGTAGAATATTTAGAAGATATTGTGGCAAAATATGGTGTTTGCGTAGTTCCAACAAATATTGATGTCATGAAGGAGTGGCCCAAATCCAAAATATTGAAAAGCCTTTGTAAATTCCTTGGCCTTATAGGATAATACTATAGGAATTTTTTCAAGGACTATGGGAAGATAGCAGTCCTTTTAGAACTATGCTTAAGAAGGATGCATTTGCATGGAATAGTGTAGCTAAGCAAACTTTATTGAATTTGAAGGATGCCATGTCTTGTACACCAACCTTAGCCATACCTAATTTTTCCAAAATATTTATAATTTAAAGTGATGCCTTAAGAGTTTGATTAGTGATAGTACTTATAGAATAATTTTGACTATTTGATTTCATAAGTGAAGCCTTATTAGGATAAAATATTGTCAAATCAACTTATGAGATGCATATGATGGCCATTGTTTTTTCCATCCTCTATAGGTGATAATTCTTGTTGGGGTGACACTTCATCATCAATACCGATCATTACATCCTTAAGTATCTCTTGGAACTAAAAAATTTATTTCCCTAAGTAGAAAGTATGGGCCACTAAGCTCTTAGAATATGACTATGAGATAGTTTATTGAAAGGAAAAATATAATGTAGTTTTTGATGATATTTCTAGGTTGCTTGAAACATAGGATTTCTACATGCACTATCCATGCTTGGGGATAATTAGTTAGAGACACTCAAGGTAGACCCTAAACTTTCAAAGATCATTAAGGACTTGTATACAATAGTGAAGGACCATTCCAATTATTCATGGAACCAGGGGGAGATGTGCTATAAACATCATGTTATTATTCCACCCATGTACCAAATAAGATTCTAGATTCTCATAGAGCTTCACTCATATCCAATATGGGGACACACGAGTTTCTTACAAATCTATTAATATGTAAAGTATAGTTTCTACTAGCCAGGTTTAAAGTAAAATATCAAATAGTTTATGGATAGTTGTAATACTTGTCAGTTCTAAAAGGGGAAAATAATTAGTACACAAGGATTACTTCAATATTTACCCATTCTAAAGTCTTTGTGGATAGAAATTTGCATGGAATTCATTAAATGACTTCCTCTATCTAGAGGTAAATTAGTTATAATGGTAATCATGGATCAATTGACCAAAATGCTCAATTTGTGTCCTTATGTCATCCCTATACTTCTAGGGAAGTGGCACAAGTTTTCATGGATCAGATATTTATACTCCATGGGAGTCCACACTCCAATGATCATGATAAGATATTCAATAGTCAATTTTTGGAGGAGCTACATCATATTGAAGGAACTTAGTTGAAAATAACCACACATTATCACCCATATATGGTTGGTTAAAGAGAGGTGGTGAATAAATATCTGAAGACGTATATTCAATGTTTTGTTTTAGATAAATTAGTCCAAATTGAGTCAATGTATTCTTAGCTAAATTATGGTACAATACCATTTTAACACAACCATAAGTATGATACCATATGAAGTACTGTATGGTCACCTACCCCCAACACTCAATCCCTACTTGCTAGGAAACTCAAAGGTGGATACAGTTGACATAGTCCTTAAACATAGGCAAGAAGTCTTAGAAACCCTTAAGCAAAATTTGGTAACTTAGAACTATATGAAAAAACAAGCAGACAAACACAAAACTAAGAGGAAATTTATCAAGGGTGACTACTGAAGAATATTACATTACTTGGTACATGCTAATGTAACCCCATGGCCCCTTATGGTACAAATGTAAATATTATATTAGGATTTGAATCTATAGTTTGGGAGTGTAATTTATATTTCCCTTCATGAATGTGTGTAGGATGTTCACAAGTGTCATTTAATTATGTGTGCAAGTGTGAGGAAAGAGAAAGTGTACAAGTATCATGTAATAGAATGTGCAAATTATCATAGATTAAACTGTGCAAATAGAGAGCCAAGAGTAAAGTATACAAGTGGCAACATGAGAAACCAAAATATACGAGAGGTATGTATTATGTGTGGAATAGGAAAAGATACATCTTCCAAATATGTGAGAAGAGAAATAGACAAATATTCCATGAGTTACCTTTCTAAGGTTATATTATGGAGATAAATCTCCATGTATTGTATCAAAGAACATATATATTTCAAGCATAAAAAATAAATAAGCTTGTATATAGTTTGAGAAATTCTACTATAAGTTTTCTTCATGTTATTGCATGAATGATACTAGCCATTTTACTTCATATTATTGTTATTTTATATGAATGTTTTTTATTAATATTGGCCACATATATTGAATGCTCAAATGTTGAATAATATATTGTGTAACTGAACGTTGGGACCTATGATAATCTGGCTAAAATTCCAGTAGCAGTATGAAAGCTACCGTACTCTATCCATGGAGGGACAGCAAGAGGCTCCCACTTTGGGTAGGATGGCCCCTATTCCATTTGCCTACTCTCCCTACTTTAGACCTACTTTCCTTTGGCTAAGATAAGTTTTGTCTTGTCCCAATTTAATATTTGACCCTATATGATCTACTTGATGTCTTCTAGGTTAGTTTTCCAATATTTGATTAAATTATGTAGCTATTTGGACTATCCCATAGACTTAGCCTTGGTGCTCATTGGTGATTTATTGGCTTTCAGTTAGCTCAATTGGGGGGTTGTATCTTCTAGAAGAGGGTTTGGCACTTGGGTTCTCATTTTAGTTTTTTGGGATCCTTATCAACATTTTTCTTAGCCTATAGGAGAGCCACATGCTTATCACCTACATATGGATATCCTTGTTGGCTTATAATCAAGTTTCTTTCGGGTATTTGGGATCTCTCAATAGATACAATGTTTGTCTACTCTTGGTTCTCCAATGGAACCTTCACTTCAATCTATATTTTGGTCTTGGGAGGAGATCATGTGCTTATTCATGCAGTTGTGGCATGGACTTTCAATATTTTCCCTATGAAGGATTTAGTGGTATTGAACGCTAATCTAATATATATGATTATCCATTGATTGGGCTCTATTTTTTTTTAAGTCTTGGGGAAGGGAACTCATGCTTTCTCATTTGCTACAATTTATGGAACCCTATTGATAGTCCTTGGGTCTTATTTTCATTTTATTCATGGATTTTCTATTGGCTTATTTCTTCATACGTCTCTCCTTATAGCTTGCATGTTCAATCTCCTTTGCAGGGAGATCTTTTGGCCTATCGAGATCTCTTGTTACTGTTGTTTCAATTTTTAGGCTCTATTTTTAGTTTTGGATTTTATAGAAGGTGTGATTGGTTGTGGAGTTCTTTACAATGGGAGATCCAACTTCAACTATGAGTGGGATGGGTATTCCATTTATTTTATTGATTCCCTAGCCCATTTTGGGTATGTTGAATTCTTCTTGGACCTTTCTGGATGGGATTTTTATTTGTTCTGGTTGAGCTCTCAGATTTTCATTAAAATTGTAATGGTGCTTTTTTTCGATGGGAATTTTTTTTTGCAACTATACTTCTTAGACTCCCATTAGACAAGTTTTTCATTTGAATAGTTTTTTAGTTTTTTCCAGGTGGGATTCAGGGTTTTAGTTTCCTGTTGTGCAGTTCACTTTTTCTATTTCATGTTTCTCTTAAGTGGGAAACAACACTCATTTTTTGGTGGGATGCCCTATATCAAAATTTTCCAGTTGGTCTTCCTTTCCTAGGCCCCCATGGATAGGGTTTTTTATTTTAAATTTTGTATTGTACATGTTATATCTCACGTACGTATGTTGAATGGGTTTTTCCTTTTGAGTTATTATCTTGGGCTTCCACAAATCAGGTGTTTCAATTTAGATTTTTTATTTTCATATGGTTTAGCTATCCCACTCCCATTCTAGGTGGGTTTTTTCTATACATTGTTTATCCCGAGCTCTCACAAGTCAAGTTTTCTATTTTTGTGTTGTGTGGGATAATATCATTTTTCAAATTTGAATGGTTTAAATATTTTTCGAATGGGATCATATCTTGTATTGTTTTCTCTTTATGGAGACCATATCCCTATGGATATCCTCTCCCTGACCAATTTGTAAAATGTTTGGAGACCCTTTCAAAACTCCATTATCAATAATAAAAAAAAACATACTCTATCCATCATTTTGGAAGAGGTATATTTGAAAGCTAGAAGAACGATTCTAATGTGAATTTAAATTTGAAAAAGGTTTAGGACATAAGTTGGCATCAGGGAAGAGATCTCAAGTGTGAATTTTATTTGAAGAAGATTGATTTTGTTGGTAAAAGAGATTAGTAAAATATCAAAGCCACATGAGGAAATGTAGGCTAGAGAAGAAAGAAGTGCATGACAAATTCGAGTACATTTTGAACCTAACAACATAGTGGATATCGAAGCAAGAGAATGTAGTAGTTTTTGAAATATTTCGTGACTGCGTTGATATAGCAAAAGAGTTGAGAATATTCAAATATTGATAACTTAGATAGGGAAATTGAGAAGGAGAAGCATAGATCAATTTCTAAGAATATGTTCATACAAGCAACATTGAAGACCCAACTCAGAAGAAGTTGGACATGAAAAAGTTAAATACGAGGACAGTCAAAGTTGAAAATAGAACTAGACAGGAGTGGTCTAAGCCACAAAATAAGAAGATACCATAATAGGAAAAGTAGTAGATAAAAGGGAGTTGTTGAAGCTACCCAAAATTGAAGATAAATGCAGAAAAGGTAAGAGAAAATTAAAATAAAAATATAAAGTTATCTAGGTTATTCCATAACTAGAAAAGCATAAAAAATAAGATGTTGAAGTCATATTGCAAGGGAATAATATTATTATAGAAGCCAAAGCAGAGGTATATTACAAAACATTTAAAATCTCAAAGTAGAAATACAAATTAAAAGGAACATCTTTGAAGATGGTCTATTCCTACTGTTGAAGGAAGTGTGAAAAAAGAGCATCACTATTGTTGGAGTGAAAGTACATCTTTGTTCTAATTGTTGCATTAAGATAAAAGCTTTCTAGGTAACAATTTCAAAGCCATCTAAGATTCCAAGAAATAATCATATTGCATTAGAAATTTAATCACCCCAATTAGGGTGTGAGTAGGACTGCAAGTTGTAATGTCTATGCTAGAGTAATTCTCATTGCATGCAAACAAGTGTTTTCCAAGTGGAAGGAAATGAAAGGTCCAAAATAAGGTATGAAATTTTGACTTTACTTCTAAAATAAAAATTAGGTATGTGATTCAAGGGATAGTTATAAATTAGGTACTCATATTGGAATATGAATTTATTGAAATTGATTAAAGTTAATTGGAGCGATAAGGATATTTTTTAATTGACATCCATATTTATTTTTGGAAAATTGTAAAATAGAAATTTTTTTAATTAGGGAGTCAAAAGGAATTCTACATTTAATAGATTTAATTTTTTGAAAAACTTCATTTTTGAAAGAAATGAAAATTGAAATTTTAATGTTTGATATTTATAAGTTGAAATTGCAATTTTGAAAATTGAAATTGATTAAGTATTAGAGAGATAAGGAATTCTACTCCAAAAAGAATAAAAAAAGGAATTGATTGAAGATTTTTCAGATTGTTAATTTTTTTTTTTTTTTACAAAATTTGAATATTTCTAGATTTGATTTAAAATTTGGGAGACACAAGGTCTTCTACATTAAAAGGAATTTAAAATTTTGAGTATTTGAAGAAATGGATATATGAAAAATAAAGATAAATGCACCAAGAAATATTTTGAATTCAAGGGACCAAATAATAGAAGAGATTTTCAAAACTTCTATCAAATATATGAAATAAAATCATTTGAATCCCATCAAAACATTAGGAAAGAAAAAGAAACATGGTATATTGATTCAAGAGACAATCATCGTATGACTGAAAAATTGTATAGGTTTCACTTAATAGACGTTAGACCTAACATTCCACTAAAGGTCATACATAATAATATTTATCATGTTCAAGGAGGTAAAAAATATATACCTAGCATGTCATTTTCAAATTTTGTGCTAGATGATGTTTTATATGTTTTAGGACTAACAAATAATCTTATTTTAGTTGCTCAACTACTTGCAAGAGGAGGAATAGTGGAATTTAAATTCATAAATGGAAACATAAAATGTGTCATAAATAAACAAGATAAAATTACAACTATGGATTCCATCAAAGATGAAATATTTGCTCTTAGACACAATGGATTTTCATAAAAGGAGTATTAAAATCAATTTTTGCTTCCATAATAGACTAATGATAAATTTTTTGATTTCTTTGAAATATAGGAAACAAAAAAAATGGATCAGTTATAGTCTAATATTGTCTAGCATGGACAACAAACAAAGTCAAAGGGAAAGGACAAGAGCAAGAATTAGAGATTGAATACTAAATTCTTAAATAACCAAATAATGTAATACAAGGGGGTGTTTTGGAATATTACATTATTTGATACATGCTAATGTATCCCCATGGTACCTTATGGTATAAATGTAAATATTATATTAGAGTGTGAGTCTATAGTTTAGGAGTGTGATTTATATTTCCCTTTATGTATGTGTGCAAGATGTGCACAATTGTCATGTCATTATGTGTGCAAGTGTGAGGAGTGAGAAACTATACAAGTGTTATGTAATAGAGTGTGCATGTGTATAGATGTAGGAGTTTTCAAAGTGTTATAGAGTAAAGTGTACAAATAGAGAATAAAGAATCAAGTATATAAGTGAAAATATGAGAATCCAAAAGACGTGAGAGGTTTGTCTTATGTGTGGAATACGAAAATATGCATCTCTAAAAAATTTGAGGAGATAAATAGATAAAGAGTCCAAGATTCATCTTTTGATGGTTATATTATGAAGAAGAATTTTCATATATTGTATTGAAGAATATATGTATTTCAAGAATAAAAAATAAAGAAGCTAGTATACAGTTTGAGCAATTATACTAAGTTTTCTTCAGGTTATTGCATGAATGATATTGGTCATTTTACTTTATATTATTGTTATTTTATATGAATGTTTTTTTATTAATATTGGCCACATATATTGAATGCTCAAATATTGAATAATATATTGTGATCCTGAACATTGGGACCTATGATAATCTGGTTAAAAATCCAATAGTGACACGGTCTTCCTTCAACTTCAACCTTATAAACAAATTACCCTAAAAAAAAAGGTTTGACATAAGCTAGCACCCAAGTTTTATGGACCCTATAAGATACTTTAGCGAATAGGGGAGGTTTCTTACAAGTTGGAGTTATTGATGATGTCCAAGATTCACTCAATTTTTTTATGTATCTTGCTTGAAGAAAGTGGTAGGCACACATAATCAAGTATAGACCTCCCTTCTTAAATTAAATGAAGAGGTATCCATTCTTCTACATCATCTAACAATTCTAAGTCATTGAATATGATATATTTACTCTCAATATATCACTAACGTGTTGGTGCAATGGCAAGGGTTACCACAAAAAATGCTACATGGGAGATATTGCAAGATATTTATTAGTAGTTCCTACCTTTAGCTTTGAGAAAAAATCTTCTTTAAAGGGGGGTAGCATGTTACATACCTAAAAATTGTAACTCATAGGGGTATATGTTATTGTATATAAAGTGGACCATATATCAAGTTAGAAGTGGATCACATGTTAAGTTAGGAGAGTGTGTGTCATAGAATCATGTATATAATTGTTATGCCATAGAATTCTAAATGTAACCACTTGGTACCATGAATGTAATATCATATATAAGTTAATACAAGAATATTGTCATAGAATACTGACATAACAGGATGTCATAGAATATTGTCATAAAATGTTAGGAAATATTCTTATAAATATTATAAAATAGGAAGGATGTAACCCTTATGGGCTGGAGAAAAATTTGCATATTTTCTAAGAAGGTTGCCCCCTGAAAGTAGCCCATGATAGTAATATTTCTTGTCTTAAATTCCTACAATAATTGTTATTTATGCTTACATATTTCAATTAATGAGTTCTTATGTTATTTGATATATGATATTAGTGCTTATTCTATCAATACTATGTGCAATCATAGTTATAATTATCTTTGGCACTAAATTTATTATCTCAATGCAGATCTACACCAAGCATTTTGAGGTGAAATATTCACATGCGAAGAAGAGCTTCATTGCAAAAGACACAATAAACAAGATTTAGAATATGGGGGATTATCTACCAGTCTTCTTAAGATTTTGAAACAATATTTTTTACATTCAAATTTGATGGAAATTACTATAATCATAAACTATTTAAGTTGCTAATAATTTTTATAGAAAAATACCAAATTTGGATTTTTTATGAATGCAAATTGGCAATTCTCATAAACACACTCTTCTATTTAATAATTAAATATCAAATAATCCAAATAAACACACTCTTATACATTTAATGATGAGATTTGGATGTTAGCTGGAGACGTCAGCACTCCCTTATATCAATCTAATAAAAAGGTGGTATAAATATTGTATCCAAAGGTATGGAATGATTTGCAACCTTTTTTAACAATCAAGAGCTTATGGATTTGGAATTGAAAGGTTCCAAATTTACTTGGACCAATAGGTGAATAGGTAGTCAACACATTTAGATTAGATTAGATAGGGTTTTTATATCTAAGGAGGATCTATCATATTTTTAATATGTTTATCTAAGCTCTCTACCTAAGGTGGGATATGACCATAACCCGCTAGTTCTTGAAAAATTTTAAAACTCATATTTTTCCCAAACCTTTCACATTTGAAGCAATGTGGTTGTAGCATCCTGATTTAGAAGCAAGGATCAAGGAATGGTGGTCTTGTAGGTTTTTAGGTTCTATTTTTTCAATTTGCATCCAATCTTAGATTCATCAAAGCTAATCTTAAAATCTAGAGTAAATTTATTTTTTGGAATCTAATAAAAAAAGAGCTAAAATATCAATTAAAGGATCTAGATACCACCTTGTAAATGGGAGTCCTCATTTTGAAAGATAGATTCAAGGAGATGAATATCCTTGTTGATTTCCACAATGTCTTGGCCAGTGAAGAAGTGATGTGGAGAAAAAAATCAAGGGCTCTCTAACTTAAAGAAGGGGACGAAAATGCTATAATTTTCCACACTTCCACCTTGAGGCATAGAAGCAACAATAGGATTAGATAAATTATTAAATCTGATGGCTCCATTCTTTGAGATGTATAGGATATCATATTTTAGGTTGTTTATTTATCTCTCCTTTGCGATGTATAGGATAAATTATATGGGGATGTAGTGGTTGAAGAGAGACTTCTCTGCAATATTCCTCTCCTAGTTTCTTAATAAATCTAGAGTTTTATAAATAGTGCTCTTCTTGATGTGGAAATTAGAGATGTAATTTTCTCCATGGGTGATTTGAAATCCCCTGGGTTGGATGGTTTCCCTTCCATATATTTTTTAGAGGTTTTGGCACATCCTTGAAAACAAGAATAGTGATTCTTTGAGACAAGTTCAAATATCGAGGGTCATCCCTTGTGATGTTAATTCCACATTCCTGGTCCTTATCCCTAAGTCAGTTAGAGCTAAATATTTCAAAGACTTTAGACCTATTAGATTGTGCATTACTATTTTTAAAATTTTGACTAAATACTTGGCTAATAAAATAAAATCCTTCCTTTCCTGCCTTATCAATAAAAATTAGATCGATTTTATGGTAGGTAGATAGATTCTATACGGAATCATTGCATTCCATGAACTTATTTACTCGGTTGATAAAAATGGGAGGCCTAGGATCTTCCTAAAGTTAGACATAAATAAATATTGCAACAAATTTTCATGGGATTTTCTTCAAACAATTATGGATAAATTAAGATTCAACTCCAATTGGTTAAGCTTGATTAAAGCCTATATTTCAATAGAAAAATTCTTGGTTATCAGTAACGGTTTCCTGGCCAGGTATATTTGGAGCTTTAGAGGTATTTACCAAGGAGAACCTCTCTCCTCATACCTCTTCATAATAATGGTTGAAGCACTAGGTAGGTCTCTTAATTTTGACTTGGCAATCGAGTGTATCAAACCATATCTAGCTTTGAATCCTATTTCTTATCATCAATTCATTGATGACACCCTACTATCCTTCCTTACTTTAGTTCCCTAGGCCATAGTTGTTAAGGATATTTTATTAACCTTCAAAATGGTGATAGGGTATAAAGTTAACTTTCTAAAGAGCAAGATATTTTTCTTTAATACCCCCCTAGCGCAATAAAGGAGAATTACCAATATTATAGGTTGTGAGATTCCTTCACTCCCCTTGATCTACCTTGGAATTCTCCTCTTCAAAGGTGGAATTAAGGAGGAACTTTGGGATCCTATGATGGAAATGGTCTAGAGGAAGCTAGCTAGTTGTAAAGGTGCCCTTTTGAGTTAAGATAGCAAGGCCATGGTATTTAAATATACTCTTCAAAGTGTGCATATGTATTTCATGTCCCTCTTTAAGTTGCTTGGAAAATTTCTCTAGAAAATTGAACAAATTCATAAAATATTCCTCTAGACGATATCAAAGGAAAGAAAAAGGCATTCGCTAGTAGCCTAGGAGAAATTTTGAAGTAGGAAAGAGCATGGGGGTTTGGGTCTCAAAAAATAAGCCAAATGAATAAAGCTCTTATAATTAAGCAAGGTTGAAGGTTATTGTAGAAAGACAGTGTGGGTTGGGTCCAAATTTTAACAGTAAAATATCTAAATAACTATGGTCATTTCCTTTATAAATTGATTCCCACACAAGGTTTGGTTTTTTGGCTCAATATCATCAAGTCCTGGTCCATAATATTAAAGGGAGGTAGATGGATTCTAGGAAATGGATAGGGCATTGAATTTTGGAGGGATGAGTGACTAGTATATTCTCTGTTGATATCTTATCCAAACCTGTTGATGGTCGAACCACTTACTAGATAGATATTTAGTTCAAAATTTTATGAATTTATGGAGATCTTCAATGGAAGGACGATGTGGAAATATCTTACTTTCCTTGATCTTTCCTGGGTTGAGTAGGAAGCCTTGAAGGATATCTTTGAATTGCTTATACTGCATGTTATTAAGAACAATGAGGATGTGAATAAGCTAATGTGGAAAAAGGAAAATAGTGGGATGTTCTCTATGAAATTGGCATATTTTTTTTTAGAAGGTGTCTTTTTTCCTTGGTTCCTTGTTCATAAAATTTGGTTCACAAGCCTTAATCCCAAGGTAAATATTTTCCTATGGCTTACCATTTAGAATATAGCTCTTACCATTGATAATATCTAAAAGAGAGGTGTGTACATCCATAATAGATGCTACATTTGTAAGCTTACTATAGAGTCCTACTCTCATCTCTTTTCCCATTACCCCTTCTCTTGTGATGTGTTTTCCTATTTTTCTTTTTGTGGGAGTTTTCCTAACAATTTGTCTGACCTTTTTGAACATTGGGTTCCCTTTTTCTTTTCCCCTTGTCTCTAGATGTTTTGGTATTTTTTATAGCCCACGTTCTTTGGTGCATTTAGAAAGAGAGAAATATTCGAGCTTTTAAAAAATCCTCAAGAGTTGTTGAGTCTTTTTTCCTTAGATCCATGTATAATACTATGGATAATGTCTCGTTGTTTCCCTTCAATGTTGGCGGAGCCTACTTGAATGAGGAGAGATTATAATTATCTATAGGTTTTCATCCCAAGTTTAATTTAGCTGCCCATCCATGGTCAAGCTTAAGATAATTGAATAAATGCAAACCCCCCTTTTGGTTGTATTAAACTTAACTTTGATGGAGCATCTAAAGAAAATCCTGGGGTGGCTGACATGGGAGAAGTCATTAGAAATTCCAAAGGTGATATTTTAATAGACTTTGTTGAAAGTTTGGGGACCCAAACCAACCACTTTGAAGAGGCTAGAACACTATTTCAAAGGATATCCCAACTAGAAACCATGGAGAGCAAGAAATTTATTATTGAGGGAGATTTCCTAAATATCATTAATTCAATCAATGGTTTTTAGACACCCATATAGACAATATTAAATCTAATTTCAAAATCTAAAAGAATTATCCAAAACCTAGAATAAGTAGAAATTATGCATGCCTTAAAAAAGGAAATAAATTTATATATTACCTTTCTAATTTGGGCTTAAATCAAGACGAAATCACTATGTAGCGGGAATCCTCACCTGAATTTTTAAATCAATTTATAATGATGTTGAATCATCTTAGTTTTTCTAGTATTACTACCCCAAAGGATAGATAATGGATCGGAGGTTTTCAAGGCCTTAATATGGGATGGGCCTTTGTTTCTATGTTTGGCTTCTATGAACCTTTTATTTGGAATAGAAGGTGTGAGAGTGTTAAATTTGCAAATTTGGAGTTCGACCCCCTTAATCCATGTAGCTAGGTTGTGAAATTTTATTTTTGAAACCTGGATCCTTTTGCACCACCCATCTTGATTTGTGGATTCTTACTTGGCAAAGACCTAGGTGGCTATTACGAGATGAAAATTTTTATTTTCTTGTTACTACATGGACAAATTAGGGTGCTCAAATAATTAAGAATATTATATGGATGACTTGGAAGGGGGTAATTGATCATCATCACTAATGGTTGGCTAGGGTGGTGAGCTATGGTGGCCATACCAGAAAGTTTAGGGCATGTGGAGCCAAATTGATAATCATTATTTTGATTGCCCAGGGGAAATGGACCACATCGACAATTTACGGTCATACTTTAATTGCAGATTTATTTTTTAGTGGGGTAAACATTGGTTTAGGAAAGGATTTGATAGTATTCAGTGGTGGTTTAATTTGATTATCCAATCTCTTCAGTTCAATTGTATGATTGTTGTGCATGGGTTGAGGTGGCCACTTGGTATGCGAGAAGGACCAGATTCCAACTAGGATATTGTGAGAGTGTGTAGAAGATATTTTCTCCTATCCATTGAAGTCACCATAAATCAACCTAGAGTTGGGTGCTAGGGCCTAGAATGGTCAGTCCTATTTTTAATAAGAATGTGTTGATGTATGGTTTTATAATCTAGATATTGTTTGCAATGTGTAAGTCCCACAGTGATAGTTGGTAGTGGTGTGGCCTATTGGCATATGAGTTATCTGGGGTGGGTGTTTTAATATGATCCAATGCTCCTATTAAAATTGAAATTTGTACACTTTTTACCCTTCTTGATATTTCTCACTAGGTCTCGAGGTTGTTGGCTATTAGGGTAGGTTGGATTTTGTCAATATATCAAAATTTTAAGCTTTTTGTAATATCAATTTCTCATAAAAAAATCCTTTGTCCATTTTATGCTTGTTGGATTTACTTGGATATCAATTGGTGTATGTTCCTACTCTAGTTGTTCATATGGATAAATTCTTCTATGAAAATGGTAGGGTTAATCCTTGAGCCAATTTATCTTATTATTGATGAGGATGTGAGGAAAATTCTAAATAAGGGTAATCTCCTCCACTACCTGATGAAGTTTAATAGCCACCACAAGGATATGGTAAAACACATGACATATTCATGGTGCAATGGAATTATTAGATTGGGGAACCTTGAGTTTAATATTTCCATTCCTCTTATAGATGAAGTCATGGGCCTGGCTATGTATGGTTATGTTCACAATAGAGAGAAATATCCTTGGTCAAAAAATCCCAATAATTCTTGGATGAGGATGAGGAACTTATCATGTTTCAAAAAACATTTAAAAGAACATCCCTTAAGCCACCCTGGGATAGAGTGGCCCTGGTGATTATGCAATACTTCATATTGGATGAGAACCAATAGATTTAGGATCTTTCATTCCATGTTATTAAACCACTTACTCTACAAGAGACTCATGACTATGCCTTCCTTATTATTTCAGTCTATGGAAAAATATATGAGTTAGGTTAAGAAAGATACACCATCATATCCAATTCACTATGGGTTGGAAAAGTAAATTTTTGATCATTTTTTCAAAGCCAAATCATTATTGAGGGAAGAGATTTTAAATTTATTGGCTAACATGGAAACTCTGATGGTTGAATCCCTAAATTCTTCTCATTTTGAGAAGAATGATTTTTAGAGTCGAGAGACCATCCACACTACCCATGCTTCAGCTTCTAGGGTCAAGATGGAATATTCCCAAATGTGTTGGAGGTAGCAATGAGAGAACTAGGTGTTCCAAGAATCTAGTGACAAAGATAGTTAATGTTGATAAGGCATTGCTCTATATGGATGATTTTGAATTCAATGATTTTGCTTATCCTAGGAAGAAAGCTAAATTATTGTTCAGGTCAACCAGTAGGAAAAAAATATAATCACTCAAACCTAAGATACTATCAACATGCCTAAATCCTTAAAAATGATGTTATTGAAGCTACAAAATTCCCTCATTGACTCCATGAAAGTGTCCATATATTATGTCAAATAAATCATGGTGTTAATGGGTTGGAAGTAGTGGATGCAAATGAATTGGAATTGGAGAAGAAATAAGTTGGTCCTAGTGGCTTGAAGAATTGAGGAATGGGATCCTCAGATGATTTTTGTCTTCCGGGTGTAGGATTGTCTCATTGACTAGTTTCTCCCCTACATAGGAGATTGTTCTTTTTTAATTTCAATTTTTGTTTTGTTTTAGTTAGTTATTTGGTGGGCCATCCATGGGACTTGTTTGGGTCCATGATGGAGGATATTTTGTCTTGTATTCCTTGCTTCTTGCCTTCTGTGTATTTTTTGGAGGGTATTTCATTTATCTTTATAAAAATTTTGGGGACCCTTTCAAAACCCCTTATTCCAACAAATAAAAAAAATATCAAAAAATACCACCAAAAAGTAATATTCCACAATACAATAATACACAGAATGATACAAATATAGATAATACACTTAATTTAGAAAAACAAAAATATTATTACTTTAGAATGTAATAACTATAGAGGCAATAAAAATATGAGATAACCACTTACAAATATTTATGTCCTTTACATGCATTAGAGGTAACATAAGATTACAAATATGAATGATGATCTCAACTGAAACATAACTATTTTATTTATAGACTTAAATAATTAACAATTCTAACCCTAATGTTCAAGGACCAACTAACCTAATCCTAGGGTTTGAGTTAAATAATAATAAAGATAACCAATGTGGATATATTAGAGTCATTACATGTCTCCTTCCTTAGAAATATTTATCCTAAAATCTATAAATGACTAGAAAATATTTGGAGGATACCATATTACATTCCATATTACTTTGGTAGATCCTACCACTTGATGAGGAACTTCTAAATCTTACAAGAACACATATTATAAACCTAAGATGATAAAATGACTTTTATCTGAAGGACAATTCACCTTTATCATTGAGTATTGAAAGCTTTATCTAATACCACACCATTTGACCAGTTATATATTTAATATAAGAGGCATGATAAACAAGATGGATGTAGGAATTCGGAGGCAACTTAAACTAATAGACCACTTTACCAATGCGATGAACCACCTTGTATATTCCATAGAATCATGGAGACAACTTCTAAATGAAGTTGATCTTCATGAATATTTTCTTATAAGGTTAGAGTTAGAGAAATACCATGTTCTCCATTACAAATTGACACTCCAATCAATGCATGTCCTACTACTACTTCATATTATATTGGATTTGGTACAAATAATATTAAGTAAATAGAGCACAAGCTAATGCCACAATAATAAATCATCTACCAGATCCACCTTGGATGATATTGGAACCTATTCTACTATACTTTGAGGCTTTTAACCATATAGTGGTAGGGCTTGTGTAATGGTGATGGCACATGGGTTACATAACTTAGTGATAAAAATAAAGCAAGGTTTGTGGTAGATTCACAAGCATAGAGAAGAGGATTAACACACAATTTTGCTAGAGGATGTGAGTATGTGAGATTGATATAGGTAGAAAAACAAATATTTCTAAGGTTTATCTAAAATATGGGTGAAGGTTTTGACCAGTGCAAATGGTGGCCATGATCTTTTGATAGTGATTTCATATCAAGGGTTCATTAAAATTTGCAATAACAAATATATTAGGACCCTCCTAACGTAACTCTTAATCATATTATATATTATATTGTATTATAAAGGGACACATCCCTTCACCATTCACACCTTTTAGATAAGATGTAAATAGGACAAGGAGGATGCTCCAAAGATCATCCAAGAACATTAATTTATTATATTATGGGTTTTTGCCTTTCAATACAAACTGCGATTCTATTCAAACAGTGATTCTTTTCTACATTCAATTCAGATTTCAAGTTGTAGGTTCATAACAACTAGATCAGATCTAAAAAGACCTAAAATTTTTTTCCCCACCCCACTCTAGTTACTGACAGGCCATTACTCGGCAACGTTTTCTTTTTAGCACACATTCTAACCATTACTGACAAAACTGTTACACAGTAGGCCATAGTCGCCAGCAAAGGTAGCATACAAAATTTTTTGGATAGAATCACGCATTACCGGAGTTAGAAAACCCCAACGAGTATAGGTGAGGAAAATATCATTTGGTGTGAACAAAGAGCAGCAAGTACACAAAATTAAACGCGGTGGAGACAATTTTTTTTGAAAAAACTAATTTTTGCATATTCAACTCACTTATAAACCAACCACACCCTAAATGGCCAAGGGAAGACGATCTCAAGACACAACGAAGGAGATTACGAAGGAGGTTTCAAAAGAAATTATGAAAGAACTCTCACAGTTTTCCAAGGAAATGAGAGACATGATGCAAGGAATGGCATTTTGGAAGGACAATTTAGAAGATAAAATCGCTACCAAAATAGCAGACCTAACCATAAACATCACCAACTCGAATACAGATATATCCACTAAATTGGATGCTACAACCCATTCCATGGACTTAGTTCAACAAAATTTGCTGCTCATGCAAAATGGACAACAAAAAACTATGCCACCACAACAAACATTAATAAGGGGACCACATACATCAATCCTTCCCCGTACCACAAAACTAGATTTTCCAAAATTTGATGGAGGCGACCCCACAAATTGGATATATAGGGCAGACCAATATTTTGCCTTATATCAAATTTCGAAGATTCAAAAAGTCCGTATCGCATCATTTCACTTGGAACAAATTGCTACCCAGTGGTATCAATGGTATGAGAAAAAAAAAGGTCCGCCCACATGGATCGAATTCACAAAAAACTTAATGTTGCGATTTGGCCCCACTAAATTTGAAGACTTCATAGGAGCCCTCACTAAACTACGACAAACCTCCACTGTAATGGAATACCAAGCACAATTTGAGAAATTGGCGAACCTTACAACAGGACTAGATGCATCATTCTTCCAAAGTTGTTTCATTAGTGGCCTAAAAGAAGAAATTAGAATGGAGGTACAAATACAAAATCCTATCGATATGATGCATGCAGTGGCATTAGCACAAATGATAGAAGAGAAGAACAATAACCAAATGTGAATAGGAAGAGTTTTTTTAGGAAAAACACCAAATATATACACCAGCCAGAAACTGAGTAAGGTCATGCCAATTAAAGGAATTAGCCAAGAAGAGCTAAAAGAAAGATGAGAAAAGGGCCTATGTTTCCACTGTGACGAAAAGTTTACCCCCAACCACAAATGCATCTCACCAAAATTATATATTTTGGACACGATTGATTGCACTCCCAAATAGGAGGATGACATAGAAGTGGAAGTAATAACTGAGGTTGCAGAAGAAAACCAAGAAGATAAAACAGAAATATCCTTTAACACGTTAGCAGGATACTCAATTCCACAAACAATGAAGGTAAAAGGGTATTTTAAGAAACAAAACCCTATTGTGCTCTTAGACTCTGGTAGCACTAACAATTTTATAGACCCCATTTTGGCCAAACAAGTTAATTGCTTTATATATCCCTGCAATAACTTCGAAGTCATGATTGGCAATGGAGGAAAAATTGCATGTAAAGGCAAATGCAGGAATATCAAACTCACGATGGGGGAATATAACATGAAAGCAGATATGTATGTACTACCATTAGGAGGATGTGATATTATTTTGGGAGTACAATGGCTACGAATGCTCATAAAAATTCAATGGGACTTTGAAGATTTATGGATGCAATTTATACAAAACAACCAAACATACACAATTCAAGGTTTAAAAACATGTCCCACACAAATCGTAAGTTCCCATAGAATGGAAAATATTCTTCAAAAAGGAGGAAGATGCATGGTTGCCCAACTATTTTCCTTGTAAAACACCATCGAAGAGCAACCAGAGGCACCCGAATTAATAGAACTCCTAGAGAAACATGATAAAATATTCAAATAACCAAAGGGATTACCTCCACAACGAAGCCATGATCATGCTATTCAATTACTTCCGGGACACCAACCTCCAAATATTAGACCTTACCGATATCCATACTTACAAAATATAGAAATAGAAAAATTAGTACAATACCTACTAAGGTCAGGGGTCATTCGACCTAATAGAAGTCCCTACTCTTCGCCAGTCATACTAGTAAGAAAAAAGGATGGATCATGGTGCCTATGCGTGGATTTTCATGCTCTCAACAAAATAACGATTAAAGACAAATTTCCTATTCCAATCATTGATGAACTACTCGATGAACTAAATGGAGCCACATATTTTTCTAAACTCGATTTACGATCAGGTTACCACCAAATTTGAGTTAAGGAAAGCGATATACCCAAAAATGCTTTTAGCACCCACGAGGGACATTATGAATTCTTGGTGATGCCTTTTGGCCTCACTAACACTCCATCCACATTTCAAAGTCTTATGAATAAGGTATTTTTATGCTAAGGTTTCCATGATGCAATCCATCCTACGATATGATTTTCCACCATCCTTATGATTATTGCTAGTATAATTATGATGGCATCCATGTTGATGAATCAAGAATTTTATATTGATGTTATCATGACAAGGAATCAATTCATCGCCTAGGATTTATACTTTATTCATAATAGAATTTTTTTATTTTGTTGGAGTATAATAAACTATGTACCACCTTGGGTACATCTTTAGATTAGGATTTTGTCTTACATTAAGGTTTGAGTATTTACTTTATGTAATGTAATAAATGCACAAATGTTATAATGTGCAATTATGTAAATGTGCATGTAGTCTACATGTACATGAGTCATAAAATAGGAATATGAAGATTCATGGGTAGATGAAAGGCCAAGGGATATATCTTCTTATATATAGGCCTTTGATAGATACAAATAGAGAGAAGCATATAGAATAGTAGAGAATATATATGAGAAGAGAAAGTAGATATAATGTAGATCATGCATGAATTTTGGAGTGTTTGAGACCTCCATTATATTACATTGTACTATTTTTATGAGCTTTCATTAATGACTATTTTCTAAGTTATTGTAGAAGTTTCTCATATATTTTTCTTGCATATTATATTGCCATTATCATATAGTTAACATTGCTTGCTCATTTTAAATATTGTGGTTGCATTTCCTTAAATATATATCATCAAAAGTTAACAATTGTATCAGAGCATAAGGTAGATTGATAGGAAATCGAGAGATACACAAGCGATATTGAGAGGAGATAGGAAATATTATTTTCAGAATTTTGAAATTGCATTTTGGCTAGAGTCTTTCCACAAAGTTGCAGAAAAACTCGTGAAGACTAGGACTCAACATTGATTCCACTAGATTGACAAATCAACTAGTGAAGATTAATTATCTATAGATTTAAATATTTTTCATTATCATTTTTATAATACTTTGTTGTAGATAAGATTCAAAGAAATTTGAGAAGCTTACTATAATAATCTAGAAATAATATCTTCTTTGGAATCAATCCAATACTTGAAGGAACAAGTTGAAGGATTGAAGATTTGGATACCTAAGGAAAAGGTCCCATTGCAATATTTGCAGATAGAAGATTCCTAGTAGAATATTGAGAAGAAATAAAGAGGAAAAGGAGCCACATTGAAGACTTTAGATCAAGGATGAGGTCCAAGAATACCCCATTACAAATTTAATATTGAGGAGACTCACGAAAGAGATATCCATAGAATATTGGATATTGGAGATCAAGGAGGTCCAAGAAGGAGGTTTCCATTGAGTGAAGAAATAAAGTAGCTCTATAAGGAGGAGATCCAAAAGGAGGTCTCATTTAAGAACTTTAATATTTGGAAGATTGAAGATAGAAAAGGACTAGGAAAAATCCTAGTGAAGAATTTAGAAGCTGCAAAAATTAAAGACCTGATAGAAGAGGTCTCAAGGAAGGCTTGAAAGGAAAAATAAGGAGAAGGCTAGGACAACATCATTGAAGAATTTTAAGAATGCCATTCAAGGATTTATGAGGAGAACTCAAGGGAGAATATTTCTATAAATAAGAAGTTCTTTATAGAGAAGAATTTGGGGTAATTATTACCATCTGAAAACAAGTCCAAAAGGAAGATAGATTTGGCAAGAAGTTTGCAAAATTTTGTAAAGGATTTCTGAATATCTCAAGACATTCAAATTCTTGATAAGGAGACCACTAAATAGGACAAGGTTGAAGTCAAAATTTGACAAGGAGGTTTAAGGATAAATAAGGTAGATAAGTCCACAAATTTAAGAGATTTGAAGAGTGCCATTAAAGGCTTGAAGGCTGATTTGTGAAAGAAGAGATTGTTATTTTTGTTACATAAATTCAAGATATTATTGGGAAGCATTATAAGATGAAAATAAAGCTATGAATTTGAGTATTTTCCTATCAAATTTGAGAATTTTAAGGACATCATATCGAAGGATAAATTGGCTGAATTAGAATCTGAAAATTTAAGAGTTAAGGACAATAAAAGGGTAGCAATTTGGGTAACACTAATAGTTGCAAGTTTCAAGGTCCTAGAACAACAACTAAAGGAGAAGGATTCAAGAATTTACAAGTTTAGGGTAGCAAATATCAAGGAGTTGATTCTGCAAAAATTACAGCCAATAGGTGAACCAAATTACCAAGCAAGATTGCTACAAGGAGGCCAAAAACAAGGTTTGATAGTTCGAATTATTAAAGTCTTTATCTAGTATTATTTAAGTTCCTTGAAAAACAACATATTAAGAGTTTTTAAAGGTAGAAATAAGGAGTTTAAGTTTAAAGGTTTTCAAGTTAAGTAAGTAGGTAGCAATATCATATTGAAACCTATAAAATATATCAACATTAGTTAGTGTTAAAAGTTGCTTAAAATAATAAATAAGATGAAAGTGCTTAATATATGTTATTACTAAGAACTATCGAAGTGAATTAAGTATCAAGAAATAAAAGGAATATTATTTCATAAGAACAAGAATTTTTTTAAAGTGTCAAAAGACACCATTAAACATAGGTAAAACTGTAGTAAGACTTAGTGAAGAGAAGATGCCAAAGGAGTAGTAAAACCACCAAGAGATAGAGGAGGTGCCGCAATACTAAAAACAATAAGGAAAGGAAACTAAAAATATCTCAAAATCATGGTGCATTCAAGGTATTCTATCTTAGTCTATAACAAATTTATTTTAAGTTCGTAATAGCACCATATTTGTCTTTTCCAAAGTATCAAAATAAATACAAAAGTTGTAGTATCTTAAAACACCAAAGAGACACAAATGTTGTAGTCATTGGTGGTAATATTATAAATTTTAAATAATAAGCTATGAATAAAAGTAAAAATAGCCTACTAAAGGCTCAAAGTTATCTCATTCAAGGTGTCTAAATATACCAAATACAATGCCATAGTTTCAATAAGGCAATGCCCACAAGAGAAAGAAACCTATAGCAAAAGGAAATTGGAAAAAAAGATAAAGACTTAGTAAGGACAACAAGGACAAAGGTGCAAGTAGCAAGGAGAATAATGTAAATAACATGTTTTACCCAAGAAAAAAAGGTGAGAAGTTTGGAAGAATAGCCACCAAGGAGAGGAGCATTGAAACACCACCAAAGGAGGAGTCATCTTCATTGGAGAGGAGGCACCACCATACGTTGGATATCCATAAGTATACTACTATTACAAGATAAGACTAAATAACTTGTAAAGAGTTGGAAATAACATTAATAAATGGAAGGTAATGTTAAGCGCTAGATTACATGCAAGAGAAGAAGCCACCACTTGTCACAAGGAACAAAGGAATCATATGACATTTGGTACAAAGGAGAAGAGTTCCAACAAATTCTTATTAATCCATCAGGGGGGAATATATCATCCATGTTTGAAATAATTTTTGAACCACCTAATAGCAATAGTCCTTAGTAATACAGGTGCCACCTATCCTTAGTAACACCTCATACAAGCAAGGAGGGAATATATCATCATTAATACATCATCCAAAGATTGGAATAATACATGCACCATCTAATAGCAAATTTCAAAGGGTGTAACACATGCACTACCTAATATCAATGCCATATAAATATTACAATGCCTTTGCACCACCTAATACAGAATAACTACATTCAAAGGCTATGTAAATGCCATGTGGCATGTAATGCAAAGGATATTGTGAATTATTAATAGCCTGAAGAGTGCACGCATATCAAGCTTCCAAGGTTAGAGAACATTGAAGAAGGAGGATATTCCAAAATGAAGAGTGTGCCATAGAAAAATGAGCAATTAATGTGTATTGTCATGCCTTGATGTCTAAGGATAAAAGACTGCTCAAATAGTTTTGAAAGTGTAGTCAAAGAAGAAGCCAATAAACACATAGCACATCACATCAAAGAAAGGTATATTGGCATTAGATTAATATTTGCATTCCATCAAGTTTAAGGAGGCATAAGGTCTATTATTTATAAGGTTAATTTTAACTAATTATTGCATGGAGATATAAGGAAATTACAACCTTATTTAAATAACTGATGGATTAGAAAGGAAATTGAAGGAAAATATACTTAAGAGTTTTTTCAAAATTGTATTATTTGAGATTCAAGTATCAAAATATTTGCAAATTATTAAATAATAAGATATAAGGTTTTATCTTTTGAAATTGAAGCATTATTTTTGCAAAAATTATCATTTTCTAAATTTCTAACTAGGGAGATATAAAGAGTTCAACAACAAATTTAATATCTTCAAATTTAGAAACCTTATCATTGAGAATTTAAAGATATAGGAATGAAAACATATAATTACTTGAAATTTGGAGAATATTGTTGATATTAATATCTTATACAAATTGAAGGGACAAAAGGAATCCAACTATAAGGTCTTGAAAGATAGAAAATTTCATCAATTGAAAGTGCATTGAAAATACTTTTATCTTTCTAATAATTAGGGAGAAATAAGGTGAAAATTTTAAGTTGAACATTAGGGAGATAAAAGGGATTCCACTCAAAAGAAAACAAAGAAAGCTAAGCACTTTATCAAGACTATAGTATATTCAAAATATTTGAAGAGACAAGGTATTCTACAAAACTTAAGAATTTTCAAGGTATTTTCAAATTCTCAAAATACTAGGGAGCTAAAAGGAATAATACCTAAAGATTTTAAAGATTACAAATAAGAAATTACAAAGCATACTAAAAAATTTGAAGAATTGTAAAGATAGTATTTGATCATATACTCAAAAAACTAGGGAGTCATAAGGTAGTCAACCTCAACATGTTTAAAGTTTTTTATATAAAAATTGATCCTTTTAATTCAAGGAATATTACTTTAAAATAACTATGAAAAACTTATTAAGTATACATGATTCAAGTAATCAAAATGGTTCAAAGACATACTTGATTCTAGAAATAATAATAGGAACAATGCAAATAGAACAAAATAACCAATATGGCATAGAATTTTTTTTGAGAACTCACAAGATAATAGGTTGGAAAATTAATATTCTATAGATACATATTCCAATGACAGGATTAAAGGAATTTATGATAACTATATTAATGGAGATATTGAGAATAAAATAAAAATCAGAATCTAGAAGAGAATATTGATCAGAAGGACATCCTACAAATCTATGAAAGAAGTAAAGATAGAATAGATTCATTTGTACATAGATGGTTTGACTATTTTATCAAATAAGTGGATGAACTTGATTTTTCTATGACAAATAATAAATAATTTGAGATATCTTCACTATGCACTTATTGCATCAAATTTGCTTATGAGAAAGTAAATTGTTGGACTTTCCATCCATGCAAATATTATGGAGGAAAATCTCACTCATCCTTCTTCTGTTACTATAAAGATAAATACTATAAAATATTTGAAGAGAATTAATATTTAGATTAGATTGTCTCTTTCAAGTTCTTATTTATAAATCATCTAATAACAATAAATTCAAGATTGAAATTATTGAAGAACCATAATATAGATTATTCAAAGAACCAAAGGAAATAAAATTGATCAATTCTAATCCACTTATGACTTGCAAGATTATAATATATCTTGTTCATTAAAGATACTTGGAAAAATTCAAGGACAAATAGTCTACCAATCACTTTGAAATACATAACAACAATTGAATGAAGAAGAAAATAAAAGAAAACATGAAGATAAAATCAAAATAAGAACTTGATAAAGCTTAAGAAATTTTTTAAGATGAAGAACCATATTGAAGACTAAAGTCTTAAATATATAAATAATTTAATATAGGGGTGTCCTGGAGTATATTATATTATTTGGTACGTGCCAATATACCACCTTGGGTACATTTTTAGATTAGGAGTTTGTCTTAGATTAAGGTTTGAGTATTTACTTTATGCAATGCAATAAATGCACAAGTGTTAGAATGTACAATAATGTAAATGTGCATGTAGTCCACATGTACATGAGTCAGAATAGAAATACGAAGAATCATGGGTAGATGAAATACCAAGGGGTATATCTTCTTATATATAGGCCTTTGATAGAGACAAGTAGAGAGAAGCACATAGAATATTAGAGAATATATATGAGTAAAGAAAGTAGATACAATGTATTTCATGCATGAATTTTGGAGAGTTTGAGATCTCTATTATATTACATTGAACTATTTTGATGATCTTTCATTAATGGCTATTTTCTAAGTATTGCAAAAGTTTCTCTTATATTTTTCCTGCATATTATATTGTCATTATCATATAGTTAACATTGCTTTCTCATTTTAGATCTTGTGGCTGCATTTACGTAAATATATATCATCAAAAGTTAACATATTTTCTATAAATTTACATGTTATCATCCTTATAAAGACTTGTGAGTGTGTTGGATTGTTGCATACAATAACATAATGTCATTAGATTTTCTAGTGATTCATATTTTTGCAACCAAATTATAGGTTCCAAAACTTGATAAAAAAAAATTGTGTTTCTTCCAAGTGCATTTACATTAGCATGATGCCATTGTTCTAGGTCAAAAAATCACTTATTTTACCAGTGAAGTGCTTGTTTGATCACTTGGTTGAAATTTTGAGAATCTCTTTAATGTTTTCTTTTGTTGACTAGAAAGGCATTGTTGATCTAGGGAATTATCTAGGCTTCTAAATTAGGTTTTGTACCCCCAAATATGATCACAAAGCACAATATCAGTTTCATAGAGTATAGCTATGAATTTGCATGGCCAAAATATCAATTCAGTGAGGGCCCTAGGCCCGTATTTACAGTAAAATTTTATCCCCAAGTTGCTTGGGGTGAAGAATAATTACTCCTAGTAAAATAAAAATTTAGTGGAAAATTTAGCACAATGTCGCACCTCCAAATGTTACATGCCTCTAACATTCTTAAAATGATCAAAAAATTCTTAGTGTACCAAAAAATTCCAAAATTGTTGATTTTGAAAATATTTTCCTCATGATCTATATGATATTTCACCTATATGCTTGATTGAGTGATTCACTTGGGTTTGTCACAATTTTCTCAAATTTACAAGTAATTTACAAGAATTTAAAAAGAAAAAGTATCACCTTTATTGATAAAATAACTCGCTCAAGCCATAATATCATAATATTTTCTTTTCTGATGGCCATAATATTAGGCTTCCATAGTTTAGTTTGGCTGTATTCTAATGGAAGAGTAGGTCTTGGCCATTTTTGTTGTCAGTTTAAACTTTTAGGGCTTGGCCTTTGTCCAGTTGGTCAGTGGACCCTATTTTGTAAAATGGTTTTGGGTCAACCAGTTAAAACCCGGTGTTAATTATAATATTCTCTTACTTACCAAAAAAAAAAAAATAAATAACTCGCTCAAGCCAATTGGTACCTTTTGCAAGCAAATTGATCCATCAAATTAGCCATTTTTTGATATTTTAGGGGTATTTTCTATTATTTGATCTTATGCTATTATATTTATCCTCAAAATCATCAAAATTATCAAAAGTAGTATTGATGTACTATATTTATGATGACTTCATGGGAAATCAAACTTTACTGGCATGAGATCCTCGATCCTACCTTCATCCTTGGGCATAGAGTCTACAAAATTGGGATTCATGCTATAAAATTGGAAAAATTGTTGTTTCTCCTCCTATCAATTCTTGATGGTAGTAACCCCAACAATCTCTACCACTCATTGTCATCTAGTAACTGTACTATTTCAAGATTTTTTACCTCCCCATTTAGGCCTTCAAAAGGATTTTTTGATAATTCTTTTCCCTTGGTAGCTAGCTCTTTTAGCTTGGCATAAATTGGCTTCAACTTCTCATAGGTTTCAACAACATTCCTTTGGTTGAAAAAATGTTTTCTCTTCAATCCTATAATTGAAAATACTTGGTATTCCAACATCAATTAACCCCTAGATTTCCTTATCCATTTCTTACACTTGGGTTTTCAAGCATGCAAGGTTATATTTGTAATTTTAGATATTCCTCTAGGAATCTAGGATCTCCTTATCTTCTTAAGCATATCTTTATAATATTTTCATGACCCACCTTGACCAAACTTATTTATGAGATGAATTATGTATTGATGTGATGATTCAATGCTTAGTACTAATTGCATTCTAGATTTTTATTTGCAATTGATGTTTTGTTTATATGAGAATATTGTACTGCTAATATTTTGTATGTTTGCAGGACTATATACTCTCATGGGTGGACGAGAAAGTTGACCATAGAGAATGAGATACTAAAAAAGTGAAATGATGGTCATTATAAATTGATGATAGGAACTGGGTAAAATCTACTCGTATTTATATTGCATTGATATGATTGTGTTTGAAGGTAATCATCATCAACTAAAGGCATCCATGGCAAAATTTAATAACCTAGAAGTTATCGCAGACTCTTTTGCATAAAGGATATGGACAATAGAGAATGGTGGTGTATTATTCCATTTTGTTTTGGTTTGTTTGTGTTTACCTTTTTTGCACATGTGATTGGTTGCTTTGTAAGGTAAAATTTCCATTGATGGAAAAAAAATGATTAAAATACTTTATTTTCTCTAATTTTGTAGTTATATTAATAATGTGGACTTATTACTATTTAAGGTTATATTTTATAACTAACATTAGAAAAGCAAACATTAATATTGTGAAAATATTAATATGAAAAATGGAGGGCAGTATGATCCTCATTTCGAAAGGAAATATTATTAAAAGAAAAGAGTAAAATAAGAAAAATATTACAATATTATGAATGAATTTTTCTTTTATTAATATAAATTTTAAAAGGAAAAAAATTAATTTGGGTGTTTAAAGAGTTTGTTTCATGGTCATACCATCTTCTTGCTCCTTAAAAAACATGTTGAAGAAGGAAACCAAGGAGGAAAAAGGAGGAAGGAAAATATAATAGGGAAGAGAATGACATTTTGGAAGGAAAGGAGGCTTGAAATTTCAAACAAACAAGATATTTTCACTAGATATTCAAAAGAGGTAATCTTGTTTTGATTGATATATATATATATACACAACTAGGTAATTCATTTGAAAAGTAGAGTAAGTAGAAAGGGATTGTTCCACATTTTCATTGATGAAGACAAAGACTCTTTTTTCAAACTATAGACATACATACATATGTTGTTGTAGGTGTTGCTTAACATGGTCTTGTAAGAGCAAAATATCTTTTGAAATGAAGGATTCCTCACATAGGGAAGAAATATTCCTTCTCCTAGTTTTTTGTTTATGTAATCTATATATATATATATATATATATATATATATATATATATATATATATATATATATATATATATATATATATATGTGCGTGTGTGTGTGTGTGTGTGTGTGTGTGTGTAGTTTGAAAAAAGAGTCTTTGTCTTCATCAATGAAAATTTGGAATAATCTCTTTATGCTTACTCTACTCTTCAAATGAATTACCTTGTTGTGTGTCGTATGAGTGTATCCTCTAAATATTACATTTGATTATATTTTAACAAAAAATTTAGGGTTAAAATATATTGATTAAAATGAAATATTTTTATTAAGTAATGTTACGCTTGATTATTGTATTAATAATTTTAGGGTTAAAATTTATTAGGGTTAAAATATATTTATTAAAATAAAAGGTTTTTACTATGTAATATATATATATATATATATTAACATGGTGGAATCGGTAGCCGCCACGAATCCGGGCAGGCTATCCAGATTTTATGGCCGCCATAGTATTCTATGTTGTCCACCCTAGAAGCCGCCACACAAATCTTCGCGCAGTCCGCCCTTATAACCGCCATGCCACAATCATTTTAAACCTTTTACGCCATTGAAAGCACCAAGAAAGGGACAAGCGTTCAATCTGGCAAGGCCCGATATTTGAACCTTGGATCTCCGCCCCCTTATGGGGTTTGGATGAACCAATTGGTCTACACCTCGGACGTTTTTACTATATAATGTTACATTTGATTATTTTATCAATAGTTTTAGGGTTAAAAGCTATTGATTAAAATAAAAGGTTTTTATTTTAATCAATAGATTTTAACTTTGTATTCTATCTAAGGAAAGAAGTTACCTTTTTTTGGCTCAATTTACATGCCCCTGTTGTTTTTTGGTTATGTGTTGTAGTGGTTTGCTTTAGTGTTGGGATAGCTAGAGTCTATTTAGATGGCTTTGTCTAGGGTAGGTAGGTTTGAATTCCTTATTTTGGTTGATTTTTTAGTCTAGATCTTGTCTCCCTCTCTTGGGTTGGGTGTATGTCCCTATTGTCGCTGCCATAGATCATGGTATTGTATGCTAGTTTATTTTTTCCTATGAGGTGGAGGTAATTTTAAAAAATCCCAAATTTTGGTTGGATGCACATTGTAGGAAGGCTTGGTTTCAGATATAGAATTATGTGGGAAGGCCTAATTTTAAATCTCCTTAGTTTTCTGAGCACTCCAAGGAATGCAATGATTGTATTATTTTATGAGCGCTCTTTTTTTATTTTCAATTATAAATCTAGAAAAATCTGATATTAGGACCTACGAGATTCGACGCTTGAGGATGTACGATAAATCTTGTTAGATGTTGGTTCAGTTGTCCCTAAGGGACTTTCTTATTTGATTCTTATTGAATATTTTTATGGCATTGTATAGGTTTGGGGACCCTTCCAAAACCCCTTTGTAAAAGGTTTGGGGACCCTTTCAAAACCTCTTTTTTACTTAATTAAAAAATAAAAATAAAAGGTTTTTATTAAGTAATGATACATTTGATTATTTTATCAATAGTTTTAGGGTTAAAAGTTACTGATTAAAATAAAAGCTTACATTGTGTAATGTTACATTTGATTACATTATCAATAGTTTTAAGGTTAAAAACTATTGTTTAAAATGAAATACTTTTATTAAGTAATTTTACATTTGATTATTTTGTCAATAGTTTTAGGGTTAAAAGCTATTGATTAAAATAAAAGGTTTTCATTACGTAATATTATGTTTGATTATTTTATCAATAGTTTTAGGGTTAAAAACTATTGATTAAAATGAAATATTTTTATTAAGTAATGTTACGTTTGATTATTTTATCAATAGTTTTAGGGTTAAAAGCTATTGATTAAAATAAAAGTTTTTCATTATGTAATATTACATTTGATTATTTTATCAATAGTTTTAGGGTTAAAATCTATTGTTTAATTTTTTTTTTTTTTACTAAGTAATGTTATGTTTGATTATTTTATCAATATTTTTGGGGTTAAAAGCTTTTGATTAAAATAAAAGGTTTTCATTATGTGATGTTATGTTTGATTATTTTATCAATAGCTTTAGGGTTAAAAACTATTGATTAAAATGAAATATTTAAAGATGTAGACAAATTATTTGATATAAGGAAATAAGGGAACTTTCTTATATTATGTTAAAAAAATAAACATAGATGTTTTATTTTATAAAAGGGAACTTTATGTTTGTTTATGAAAATTAATGAAGATTAAAATGGATGCAAAGTCCAATGATATTAAGGAAATTTATGGGGGTTCCCTTAAAAATATATGGAATTGTATTGTGGAAATACATAATTTTTCTTAAGATGGAATTAAATAGATGATATGTGGAGTCCCATTTTTGTTGGAAAAAATTATGAGATTTTTCTCCTTTGTATTCTTTATAAAGAGTTAGAAATATGAAAGAAAGAAATGTATATGATGTATTTTCTAGATGCATTGAAAAGAATAAGCATTTAGGATTTCATTATTATTTGGATGAGTTATCCTGATCCCTTAACCTATTCATTTCTTAGTAAAGCTCAAGTACATTAGCATGTAAAGCTTTGAATAATATGAGTTATTTATGGTTGTTGAGAAACATTGTATTTGTGTTTAATATGTAACTAGAGTTATGAAGAAAGAATGGTTTTTGAACAAAGCTTAAATGAATAGCTTTGGATGCTTTATTGACTTTTGTTATGAAGAAAAACATTGTAAAATTAGTTTGATCATTTGAAGAGATTTGTATACTAATGATTTAGGTAATTTTTTTACTATTTCATTAGGAGATTCCAGTTCTTATAGAATGATAGGATGTTTCTATGAATGAAAAAAAATAAATAATGAATTGATGGTGTATGGATATTTTTAGATGATTATGCTTATGGAATTAGGTTATTCTATTATGGTGTAAAGCATATTTGATATTATGCTTTGAGATTCTTTGATTCATTTATTATGTTTAGGAAGATAATCATACTTTTATTCTAGTTGAATTAAGAGAGATAGTTAAGGTTTTGATGGTGTTCCTTTTATTAAATAAGATTTTTTAAGGGGAGACTCTAAGTAACATTGTATAGAATACCTTATAGATGAATTAGACCCTAAGGAAGTTATGAGGAGGCAACACCCAAGACCTTAGTAAGGGATGCATATTTGATAAAAGAAATTCAAGTGTGATCCAAAGGCAGGGATTCTTTGGACAAGATAGGTGATGGTATCCCAAATGACCATTGGGTATCCATGTGAAGATATCATGTAGAGTGATAATCACCTCAATTAAACCATCATTGATATGGGTTACTTGAGCACTTCAGTTTATTCAATTCACCATAGAGGTGTAATGTTTAAACTAATAGGCTTTACACCTATACACTAGCATAGACTGACTTATGTTAGTAAGGGAATTATAGTCTAGTTCTATAAATATTGAGAAGGTATAATCCCAATGCTATGGTCAATATACCTTACATTGATGAAGGATGTAAGGAATATGAGGTGACCATTTGAAGCATCATTTGTGTCACAAATTTACATAAGGTAAACCCTAGAACCTACAGGATTTTGACCACTCTTATCCACTCAAGTGATGTCTACAATGTCATGGACTTGAAATGTGGTGAAGCCTCAATGAATATGATCTATATGGAAACATATTTGGTGAACCTTAACTATGTTTTAAAAAAAATTATCACTCCCAGGTTGGTTAGTTTTGGATTGTTACAAATATATCCCTTGTTGTTGTGCTTATGATATGGTCAATGATTCAAGAATTTTGAGGACTTCTTGGTGTTAGACCCTCATATAGAGATACCCTTCTACTTGGTTGATGTACTTATTGAGCTATTATAGGGTTTATTCTAAAAAGGATATTAGTTGGATGTATTAAAAGGAATTATTTATCTCCTTATTGCTTTAGTCTCAAAGGATCTTGACCATATAAATTTCTTATGGATCCTTTAGGTATAAATATATTTATTCAAGCCTTGAGGCTCATAACTCCTTTATATATTAGTCTCTTCGTTTGAAGCTTTTTGTAATTCTATTGTGTTCTTTTATCATTTCTTCCACGAGTTATTCAGTTTTAGCAAGTTGGATCTTGAGGTTCTCATTTTTCTTCTTTAACTAATCCCTTTCAACAACCTCATCCTTTATCCCTTTGTTCTCTTATCATATTTGGTCCCTTTCCTCTTATGGTAATGCCAACTATACCTCTAGTTTTCTATTCATAATTTATATTGCTTCATCCTCAATTGCTATATGATCATATTTCATTATAATTCCAAGTGTGAGCTAGTTAGCCAAATAGACCATTTGGTATGTGTCCATCTTATCTAGGTCCAAATTAGACACTCTAGTAGTCAAGTTAGTAGGAGATGATGCTATCTTATGTGGGTCAGTTTCTAAAGCCTTGATAAGTACATTTTATTCCTCTTCTTTGATAGTTGTAAATAAAAAATCATTAAGTCCTTGGAGGTCTTCATATTGAGTCACTTATATTATTTCTTCCATATCTTATCCTTAGCAAAGGGAAAATCTAATACCTTAGGGATGTTATTTTATTAGTGTAGATTGAACCAATTTTTTAAATGTACTTGATAGGGAGCTCCTACAAACTTAGATTCTTGGTATAGAATTATGGATGTCATTATGTATAAGATAAGTTGTTATGCTTGGTATGGAGGGTTAGCGGAGGTGGATGGTATATTGAGAGGTAATTGAGTAGTGATGGTAGGGAATGGAGTGGAAGTGGATAGAGTGGCCATTTAATCCAACTAGAGTGGCTAAAATAAGTGACATTATTTTTGCAACTATGGTCTCAATGTGAGGGATTTGATGAGTGGGGAAGGAAATGACATGATGGCAGTGGTCCCATTATGACTATGACTATCACGGGTGGGGTACCCCTAGGAGAACCATGAGGTAAGGTACCTCTAAGATGGTGGATGTTGGGAGAAGCACAACAAAGTAGAGGAGAAGAGGAGTGGGAACAAAGGAAGAAAAAGGGGTAAGGATAGAAAGGGATGTTGAGATAGAATAATAAGGAGAAATGATAGAGAAATAAGGTGAAGTAGTGAATTTTGAATGTATGGGGAAAGTGTATGTGATTATAGGAATTGGATTGGTCATTCCCAATCCATGAGTGGAATCTCCATGATTATAGGCATTGGATTGATGCTATCTTATGTGGTTAATTTTTTAAATCTTTGATTAGTACACTTTATCCCCCTTCTTTGATAGTTGTAAATGAAAAAACATTAAGGCCTTGGAGGTCTTCCAACTGATTCACTTGTATTATTTCTTCTATACCTTATCATTAGCAAATGGAACATATAATTCTTTAGGGATGTAATTTTTCTATGTTTCTAAGTATAGCTTGAACTAAGGTCTTCATATGTACTTTATGAGGGAGCTCCTACAAACTTAGCTCCTTGGGATATAATGATGGATATCATTACCTGTAGGAGAAGTTACTATGATTGGGATGGAGGGTGAATAAATGTGTATGTCATGGTGAGAGGTGTAAATTGAGTAGTGATGATAGGTAATGGAATGGGTGTGGATGGATGGCCATCCAATCCAACTAGAGTGGCTAAAATAGGTGATATGATTTTTACAACTATGGTTACAATGTGACGGATTGGATAAGTGGGGAAGGAAATGACACAATGGTACTGGTACCCACTATGACTATGACTATTGGGGGTGGAATACACCAAGGAGAACCATGATACCAGGTGCCTCTAAGATAAGTTAGTGTTGCATTTGTGGATGATGGCAAAAGCACAAATGAGAAGAGTGGGAACAAAGGAAGAAAAGGGGTAGGAATAGAAAGGGATGTGGAGATAGAATAATAAGGAGAAATGATAGATAAAGAAGGTAAATTAGTGAATTTTGGATATGTGGGGGGATTGTATGTGATTATAGTCATTGGATTGATCATTCCTAGCTGATGAGGAGATTCTCATTGAGGGATTTTATACTCCTTTATTTGGGTTTCTTGTCCCTCTTGCTGTCATTCTACTTTTGTGACCATATTTTCAACCATTGATCCATAGTTGTCAACCCCTTATAATCCTTAATATTTTTCTACCTAACCATGATACTAACTAATACCAAAGTTATTGGAGTAGCTAAAATGGTGATCACCATTGTTATCTACTTATTGGTATTTTATTTATGTGGGATTGAGGTTCCTAATACAACCTCCATTGTTAAATTAGCCTTTTTTTACACCTTTGGGGTATCTCTTATCCAAAGTAGTAGAAAAAATTTCATTGAATATATCATATCCAATAGATTTGGTCATTGTGTCCATTTTGTACCTCATCCTCTACCACACAAGGATATTTTTTTTGTATACCCTATCTTCTAGAGTGTCCCTGATATTTGATGGTTTAGCTTCATATCTAGGATGAAGTTATCCTTTACCTTTGGTTAAAAGGTGTGGCACTCTATGGGTTTGTTGTACTAGCTCTTAAATTCATCTTTGTAATTGTAATCCATATTGCTCCCTAGAGTGGCAAGGGTTATCTTTTCATTGAAGTTGTCTTACTACTTGATATTGTACTTTTTATCATGTGAAAAAAGGTATATATTTTCTTGTTGTAGAGGGTTTTCTCAAAAATTACCTTTGGGTAATATGATCATAGGTCCCTAAGTTATTAAAGATCCATCTCCTTTATTTTTTCCTCTACTACCATGTGGAACCCATGCATCTTAGGGGTGATGCTCATGATCTATTCAATGAGTGGATAAAAGGTGGTTTTCTTCTACCCTTTGAAATACTTCAAATTGAGTATGTAGGGACTCTTGCAAGCAACTCAAAGGGTATGGAAAAAACTCCCATAGATAAAAATGAAGGATTTGGTCCTCCCTTAAATAAAATCCTCTCTTAGGTTATTTTACCTCTATTAGTAGCTTCCATGCTTCATCTATTAGCCTTAGTGCTTTTACCATGAACCTATTCATAATGGCTTCATATACCTTGTCATAGAATTGGTAGTAGGTATTTTTTGCTTCTCATCCAAGTATATCCATACACTCTACAATGCTTAGGAGACATCTATCTTACCCTACCTAGTCTATTTAGAGGGTGGAAAACTATTTTTTCTTCTGGTATAGGATCAACTAGACCAAGTAGAAGATGTAGGTGAAATTCCTCCTTTTCTTAAAGTCCTTTAATTTAATTGTCATTTGATAGAAATACATACTTGAAAATTTGAGTCATGAGTTCCCCAAGTGGGTCTAAATGGAATATAGTATGGTGATGTGCTCCTCATAGAGCTTCTTCTCACTTATTTTTCTAGAACAACAACTATCCCTGGCATCACCATTTGAATAGCCTAATTACTCTATTCTACCTCCAATAGA
Organism: Wollemia nobilis; assembly: GCA_028583015.1. Classification (NCBI taxonomy): domain Eukaryota; kingdom Viridiplantae; phylum Streptophyta; class Pinopsida; order Araucariales; family Araucariaceae; genus Wollemia; species Wollemia nobilis. The sequence goes on from JAQPPZ010016348.1 coordinate 9,347,203, forward strand.
ATACTAAATTTGGATGGTATATTGGGATTCTTTAGGTATGTTATTAGAAAGCTTCATCAATAGGTATTAGTTTACCTATAATAGAAGCCCTTTTGGGTCTTGGGACTATAGGAGATCCACATGGATGGGTTATTGGTGGCCTTAAAGATAGCCCTTATGAATATTATCCTAATGTAGGTTGAGTATTTGTTCCATTGGTGGAGTCTAAAGATTCTAGTCATAGGATCACATTTCTCTACTACTATTCCTAGCAACTCTATGTAGCTCCATACTTGTGGTACCAAATTCATTGCTAAGTTAGATGTATAGATATTGCTTGTACTCCACAAGTTAATTTGGGTCCTAGGTTATATATCCTTAGTGTTTATTTATTCACTTGTCATATAGAATGTGTATAATTCCCCATCTCTACTTTCTAGTATAGATTCTCAATAGGGATGTGGGGAGACCTGCCTATTTGTATTCCCTATTTTTGTTTTGTGTCTGCATTTCTATGATTGGTGACAATGGGACAACAACGGGTGGGTCAATAGTTGCGGAATGTGATGAGGTAACTTGAGCTTCTACCAATTTGAGGATAGCAAAAGTAAATATGATATCCATGGTGAAGAAAAAATGAGAGAATATGCAAAAAAACAAAAATTTAGATAATTTGGATAAAGTTGATTTTTAAGGGTAGAGCAATATACTCACAAATTTGAAGTGATTTGCTTGTAATTTGGATCTATTCACTCATTATAGGAACATTAGGCTACCTAAGAGGAGGAGTGATTTGCTCAAAAATGGGAGCAATTTGCTTGGGGAATGAGGCAATTCACTTGAAATAAAGGGGAGTAATTCACTCAATGAATTCAAGTAATTCACTCATATTTGCAGACTTAGTAAAGTATTGTTTTTATTTAGTTTATTGGCCTATTTGATTGGTCTTTTGGTAGTTGAGGAAATCCCATGGAGCTACGACTTGGATGGGCTCTAGATTATGGTTTTCTAGGTAGTGTATGATTTGAAGGGGAAGTTATATGGGTTGTTTGATCGCTTGGGTGCTTGGGTGTAAATGAGGTCTACTTAGGTCTCATAGGGATGTTATAGGCCTAGGGCAGTATGTATAGAGGCTACTCAAGTAGGAAAATCATCTTGTTAAAGTATGATTGGATTAGCCTTATTGTTGGCATAGAGTTAGTTGCTAGGGCAAGCATGTTGCTTTCCTAAGATCAAATCACTTGCTTTAGTGAGTGAGTCACTCATATTTTAGCATTGCATTTTTGATATACCTATCATACAAATAATTTCAATGGAAAAAATATTATTTTTGGGAAAATTTGAGAAGCTTGGAAGAAATGAAAAAGGAAAAATAGAATAGTAGGAGGGGAAGATACTAGTCAAATTAAAAATTGATATTATATACGTACATATTATTTTGGTCAAAATTATTGTCATTATGTTGAGTTGAGGTGTTTTCCATGTACTAAGGTAGGAAGCATTACTTCTTCTATGGAGGTAACCTTGTAGGTATTCAAACCTAAAATTTTAGTAATTTGGAAATATCCACCTCATAATAAGTCAAATTTATTATGAGGTGGATATCATAATAAATTTGCTCGACCTTCATACCATTTTATAAGGTATCATTCATTATATTCTACTTCTATAGATATCTTATCAAACCACTTATTTATGGCCTCTTGACATTGTATGATCTTCCTAAAAGACAATTATCTCTCCTCCTCTAGAGTGAGCAATGATATCAATCTTGCTTGCATGGGTTTGATGTTGGCATCTATAGACACCCAATTTTGCCCCATAAATTGGCCACCCAACATGCCTACCATGTTAGAGTATATTGTATTATTTGGTATATTCCAATGTACCACCTTGGATACATAACTAAAGTATGAATTTACTTTAGAGTAAAGTTAAGTAGTTACTTCAAGCAATTAATAAATGCACAAGTGTTAGAATGTAGAATGATGTAAATGTACATGGAGTCCACATGAACATGTGTTATAAAAAAGGTAGATGAAGATTCATAGGTGGAGTAAGGGCCAAGAAACATATATTACTATATATAGTAATTTAAGGTACATATATTGAGATGAGAGATAATGTTACTATAGATAGTTATATTAGAGTATTGAGTAGGTACAATGTAGTACTTCCATTAAAAACTTTGGATTTTTCATATCCTCCATTGCATTGCATTGTACTCTTTTTGTGAGATTTCATTAATGGCATATTACTAGGTTATTGTAGAATTCTATCATCTTATTTTCCTACATATTATAGTTTCATTACCATATAATTATAATTTATTGCTTATTTTACATATTGTGGTTGCATTTACTTTAATATATACTCATAAAAATCTAATAGTGGTATCAGAGTACATGATAGATCAATAAGAAATAATGAGATACACAAGTGAGATTGAGAGGAGTTCAAAACTATTAGTTTCATAATTTCTAAAAATACATTGGCTAGAGTATTTCCACAAAGTTGTAGAGAAACTTGTGAAGACTAGGACTCAACATTGATTCTACTAGATTGAAAAATCAACTAGTGAATATTGAGTGTATCTAGATTTAGAGTTTCTTCTATTACGGTCTTAATACCTTATTGTAGGAAAATGAGATTCAAAGAAACCTGAGAAGCTTCCTACAAATATCTAGGAAGAATGTCTTCTTTGGAATCAATCCAATAGTCGAAGCAACAAATGGAAGACTACATATTTTAGAGGCTTGAAGAAAAGTCCTATTGTAGACCTGCACATTGCAGAAGAGTAAAAAGTCCATAGGAGCCTTATTTTAGATTCAAGGAAGAAGAGACACTAGAGAAGATTATAGGAGAATATTGGAGGTTGGCTATCTCTATTAAAGATTAAATATCTATAGATTGCAGAAGGAGAAGACAACTCAAGAAGTTGAATAGACCCACAAGATATCCCATTTAAGAACTTCTTTTTTAGGAAGGTAGAATATTGAATAAGGACTAGAAAAGTTCCTATTCAAAATTTTAGAAGTAGCAAATTTTAGAGATCCAAGAGGGAAATCTCATTGTAAAACATCCATAGTTGAATATTGAAGAAAAGGTCTTATTGAGAAGATCAGAGAAGCTAAGATATTGAAGACCCTAGATAAGAGGTCTCAAGGAGGAAGAAGGAAAAGGCTAGGAAAACCTCATTACATATTTTACAAAATTCCATTGAAGTATTTCCTAGGAGAAATCATTGGATAAATTTACTAGAAATGAGAAGTTCTTGATAGAGTAGAATTTGGGACAATTATCACCGTCTAACAACAAGCCCAAAGAAGAAAAATTTGAAAATAATTTTATCAAATTTTAGAGGAGAATAGTGAAGACCTCAAGATAGTAAAAATCTTGATAATAAGGCCATCAAATAGGCCAAGATTAAATTCAAAATTTGATAAGGATCTTGAAGGAGAATAAAAATAGAAGAAGCCACAAAATCTAAGATATTTGAATATTTTCATTGAAGGTTTGAAGGCTATTTTGGATAAAGGAGGTTATTGATTCTACAACAGAAATTGAAGGTCTCTAGGAGACAAATAACAGTTGTGATTTGGAGGAGTTTCCTACAAAATTTGAGAGATTTAGGGACAACATTGTTGGAATATATTATTTTATTTGCATCTAATGCCAAGTATCATGTAAGAGGTACCAAGTGTCATAGGAAGAGTAAGGACCAAGAAATCTCTCTTCCTATATAATGGACTCATAGTTCCATCTTGATTGTATATTTTATATTTTTATATTATAGAATATGTAAGAACTCTTCTCTCTATGTTCTTGAATATATGGTATAGTTCCAAAACCATCCTTGGTATCAGAGCCATGGTAGATCAATAGGAATAGAGAGAGCACTATTGCTACTATCAGCATGAAATTCACTGCATCTTTGCAAACCAAACTTACCATTGTGTACCACCACTTGCAAACACTATCGACATTCCATCAAGAAGATTTTAGGATAATTTTTACCATATGAAAACAATCCCAAAAGGAATATTACCAGATTATATAGTAGAAAGTGGTGAACTAGTTTTCCAAAAAATTCATCATCTTCAAAGGTTGTTAAAGGTAAGAAATTTAGGTGCAAATGGTTCATTACTTGAATACTTATTTGGACTACTACTTAGCTTCATTAAGCACCATATTAAAATTCTAAAGTTACAAAATAGAGGGTTGCATTTTAAATATTCAAAGTAAGTGCAAAAAGTAGTTTCTATTAAGAATTATTACCTGCACAATGAATATAAGTTAGATACATTACTCCTAATTATAAATAAGAATACTATATTAGATTGAAAATATTATTAAAGTATTTGAGAATTCTTTAAGATTTATTAGTGCATTAAAGGGGCAATAAGGTGAGACTACTATCACACTATTATATTGATTACTTGATCACTATGTGCATTGGTTGCTAACTTAAGGTGAAAACCAAAGAGTAAAATATTCGTAAATATCAAAGTGTCTAAAGACATTATTTGATACTCAATACATGCAAAATATTGTGGCCTATAGAAGCCACCAACCAAATCAAAATTCCTCAAAGGAGTGAAGAATAATAAGGTAGCCATTAAATCATAAAAATAAGCTACAAGAAGAGACTTGAACCATCTCAGAATTAAGGTGCAAATAAAGGGTTTTACAGATTCATATGTAAGCACAAAATTTATCCCTATTACTATATCAAAGGGAGATAGAAATATAGGTTTATTAAGACACTCAATATAGAACATTATTCTACTTATAAGTAGCCATATTATTGACATTGAAGAGCCAGTAAAAATAATCTCAACATTGGCCATTAGCACTATCAAAAGTTCCTGAAGTGAACCACATAAAAAGGGTTCAAAGTATACCATCTGCAAGGAGAAAGTACTAATTTGAAAGCATTTAAGATACAAGCCAATTAAGGGTTCAAGATTCATCATTAATGCTATAGCAAATAGCCATCCTAAGGCTCAAAATTTAGTGCGCATTGTGGTGTCATCTCATCCATAACATTGATGTCTACAACAACAAATATCTATAAGCATATAAGCCACAAGAGGATAATATATTAGTGCAATCATTAAAACATGTTATAGTCAAGAGAAGGGGGTTATTTTCTAATAGAAGATGTGCATTACCAATGGAAAATTGCTATCCAAGAGAAGTACCATAGAACCATCTTCAAAACACCTCACTATTTCCATCGAATCAAAATCCAACATCATAAGAAGAATATCACTTAGTTGTTCCTAAAGGAAGTGTTGAAGAACAAGAAAACACTAGGGTATGTGTTTTTTTTATTTTTTTGTATTTACATGGGGGAATCGGTAGCTGCCACAAATCCGGGTAGGCTATCCAACTTTTTATGGCCGCCATAGTATTCCGCGATGTTCGCCCCGAAAGCTGCCACACAGATCTTCGCACAGTCCTCCCCTATAACCACCATGCCATAATCATTTTAAACCTTTTACACCACTGAAAGCACCAGGAAAGGGACAAGCATTCAGTCCGATGAGGCTTGAGATTTGAACCTTGGACCTCTGCCCCCCTTATGGGGTTTGGATGAACCAATTGATATACACCTCGGACCTCAACACTAGGGTATGTGTTGGAAAGAGAAATATATAGGGAGGAATATGTTGAAGAGGAGCACCTCATGCAATCTACCACTTGTCACTACTGACATAAGCACTCATATTCCCTAATACCCTCAAGAAATAAAATGCTCACTCCTTGAGCATTAGAATAATCATTATTGTCATAGAGGAGTGTTACAAGGCATCATTGTCATAAATAAGTATTATAGCATCTCGAAGCTACACAAGTATCATTTCAAAGAGCATTGAAGCTCACAAGCCACATGGACACCATCTCAAGAGGCATTAATAGTATCTCAAGCATTATAGAAACTCATGCCACATGAGAGTCATCCAAAGGAGATCATAGCTACATAAGCATTCACCTCCAAGTTGAAGAAGACAAGTAAAATTAGAGAGAATATTGCAATATTCAAAGAATGATGTAATTGGAGTCAAATAAGGCAGCGAAGGACTATTATAAACTAGTGTTGTTAAGGATAATTTGAATGCTCAAAATTATAAGCGAAGACCAATGGCATTTGGAGATAAGACTAAGCAAAATACAAGTGTCAGAGTACAAATACAAAAGGATAATCATGCAAGTTCTACATTCAAGCAATATCAAAGAAGGAACATTTAATACTCATCTACACATAATGATCAAATATGTCGAGGTTTGGTGAAAAATAGTGAAGCCTCAAGCAACACAACGTGTGAAATTGATAAGGTAAAATCAATATTAAAGTTGCTTGATTTAATTAAAATAAATTTGGAGATATAAGGTGATTTAATCAATTTAATATTGCATTGAAATAACAAGCATTTACAAATATTAGTAAAATATAAAGCAATCTTAATTGAAGGCATTAGAATATTCTCATATTCGCAAATACCCAATTAGGAGATATAAGGTTGTCAACCTTAGTAAAACCAAATATTAATTTGCTAATACAATTATCAATACTTTATAATATCCCAAAAGTGGGATTCATAAGGCATACTACTTCAAACCATAGACAAACTTATAATTTTCTTATACTCATACCAAAAAAGAGGGGAAATACAACCTTAGAACTAATATTCATTAACCTTAGAACTAATATTCATTAGGAAGATACAAGGGGCTCTACAAAACTCAAGGTTTAAATATTTTATCAAGATAGGTCTCAAGTCATGGATTATTGGTATATATACTCAAGAGCAAGCAAGCATATAACAAGAAGCATACACTTGTTTAATTCCCTTCATAAGGTAAATAAGAAGCTAGTTTTTGTAGTAGATAGAAAAATATATAAAGTAAAGGGAATAAGAAACATTCCAATGGATCTAATAAACAAAATAGAGATTAAAAATGTTTGACTACTAATCTTCTTTCAGTTTCTCAACTCATGGATTAAAACATGATTATAGAATTCAAAGTTTCTACTGGAAGAAAACTATGTTACATTCTTTTAAATTAGGGAAAAAGATAGCATCAGGGTCTTATAAAAGTGGTCTATTTATTTTAGATATTACCACTCACTCAGCTCTTTCGGTTAAAGCTTAAGATCTATAGCATAAACACCTAGGACATACTAGCGAATCTTCTATGAAAGAATTACTTAAATATAAAATTTTTGAAGGAATACCTAATATATCTAAAAAATATACCATATTTCCAGAATGCTTAGCAAGCAGGCAACATAGAATTCCTTTTGAGCTTCGATAACACAAGACTCAAAAACCATTAGAAATAATATATACAAATCTATGCAGACCAATGAAGACCAATAGTATTGGAGGACATAAGTACTTTCAATTATTTTTTGATGATCACACTAGGAAGATGTGGGTAAATTTCATGAAATATAAATCATATGCATTTGAATATTTTAAAAAATTCAATCTACAAGTGGAAAATGAGTCAGGGAAGACTATAAAAGCACTTCATTCAAATAGGGAAGGTGAATTTATATCTAAAGAATTTGACTCATTTTTAGAATAAAATGGAGTTAAAAGATAAATCACTACAACTTATTCCCCATAGAAAAACATAATTGAAAAAATAATAAATAAATCAATAATGAAAATTGTAATATATATGTTAAAGGAAGCTCATCTTGGTCATCAATACATGGTAGAAATAGTACAAACAATAGTATTCATACAAAATAGATTATCAAAAAGAGTACTCAAACATATTACACCAGAAGAAGCATGGTCAGAACAAAAACCAAATATAGGAAAACTCAAAGTTTTTGGATGTAAAGCTTACATGTATATTCCAAAACAAAACAAAAGGACAAAGTTAGACAACAAAACTATGATAGGTATATTTTTTGGTTATGACACTAAATATATTGGATACAAAATACTCGATCCATATACAAATAAATTTTACATTAGTAGGAATATAATCTTTGATGAAAAGGTAAATATTGACACAGAAAAACCTAGTAATGATATAAATATTCTTCTACATTACTCTGAAGAAAACACAAGTGAAGAATCAAAATCAAAATTACAAGAAGAAGAATACACAGAAACATCTACAATTCATAGTAAGGAACCAATATGACTCAAAGATACTCTCAGGGAATCTAATCTAGAAAGTATGCCATACCTTACTTCTACTAGACTTCAAACTCGTAGTCAACCTAAAATAAATAGAGGACTAAAAAGCAATACAGTAGAACCAACATAAACTCTTTAGGCACTAAATAACTCACATTGGAGGGAAGTTATGGAATCTTAATATGCATTACTTCAAAATAATTAAACATGGAATCTAGTAAAACTACCTCCAAGAAAGAAAATAGTGGGTTACAAATGGGCTAAGATCAAATATAAGGCAAATGGAACTCTAGATAAGTACAAAGCTCTATTAGTAGCAAAATAATAATATAACAGACTAAAGGAATTGACTATGAATAATAATTTGCTCCAACAGTTAGAATGACTACTATTGGGATAGTTTGTGCACTAGAAGCTCATTAGGATTAGAAGCTCCATCAAATGGATGTAAAAAATGTCTTCCTTTATAGTGATTTAGAAGAGGATGTCTATATGTCACAACCATAAGGATTCATTATTAAAGGACAAGAAAATAAAATGTGTATATTGAACAAATCTCTATATGGTCTAAAACAAGCTCCCAGAGCATGGAATATAAATATCAACAATCACTTATTATAGAAAGGCTTCAAAAGAAGTGTTTTCAATCCTAGTTTGTATACAAAGAAAATTGGAGATCACACAATAATTCTCATTGTTTATGTTTTTTATTTTATTTTATTTTTTTTAAATGCAGAAAACCCCTTGCGGAGCCGCATTGGTCTGAGAGACCATGAATAGGGGGTTCTACACCGTCAAAGTCACCCAAGAGTCACACCCAACCCTGCTCGCACCAACATTATCAATTGGATTTTGGATACCCAATTCAGCTTTTTGGTAGGGTGGAGATTTGAACCTGGGACCTCCCTTGGAGGATTGCCCTCTCTTCTCCAACTCACCTACAACACCCGGGTAAAACTAATTTATAGTGTAAAACACCCCTTTCGAGGTGCCACTTTCAACAAGTTGGGAATAGGAGGAATGGAGCCTTGTCGGCCTCTACCAATACATAGGACATTCCTAACTATACCATATATCTGCAGGATGGAGACAAGAGGAATGGAACCTAGGTCGGCCTCTACCAACACCCAGGGCATTTACCACTGCACCACAACAATAAAATATCTCATTGTTTATATTGATGACATATTAATGACTGGATGTTTTGAAAAACTAATAAGTGATATTAAAAAGGATCTAGAAAAAGTATTTGAAATGATTGATCTAGGATTAATGAACTATTGTCTTGGCTTAGAGATTCATCAAAGTGAAGATAATATTACTATTACTCAATCCAAATATGCAAAAACTCTACTGGAAAAATATAGAATGAAGGATTGTAAACCAAAAGATACACCAATGGAACAAGGGATTCAATTATCTAAGAATTATGAAATACCATTGGTTTTAGCTACCATGTATCATAATTTAATTATAAGTCTGTTGTACTTAACAAACAATTGACCAGATTTAGATTTTGTAGTAAACTATCTTTCATTATTCATGCAAGAACCAAGAGAGAGTCATTGGAAGGCTACAAAAAGAATATTGCAATATATCAATAAAACTACTAACTATGGACTAAATTATATGAATAATGTTAAAGTTTTTTGCCTACAGGGTTACTCAGATTCGGATTATGTCAGCTCCATTGATGACAGAATGTTTACTTTAGTATATGTTTTCTACCTTCAATCAAGACCTATTTCTTGGCACATCAAGAAACAACATGCAGTGGTACAATCATCAACTAAAATAGAAAATTGGGTAGCAAGAAACACAACCAGTGAAGCATTATAGCTACAATATATATTATTAAACATAGGCATCAGATGAACTCCAACCTTGATATTTTGCGATAATCAAGGAGTACTCAACCTGATTAATAATACAATTGTAGAGGAAAGAACCAAACATATTTAAGTACAATATCATTTAATTAGAGATCACTTCCAGAACCATCATATCATCCTCAAGCATGTCCCTACAAAAGATCAATTGGAAAATATTTTTACAAAAACACTTGAAAAAACCAAGTTTCAAACATTCAAAGATCATTTATGTGAGTTAAGAGAACTCCATACCAAATAATGCAATACAGGGGGTGTTCGAATATATTCCATTATTTGGATTTCATGCCAAGTGTCATGTAATAGGTATCAAGTATCATAGAAAGAGTAAGTACCAAGAAATATCTCTTCCTATATAATGGACTCATAGTTCCATCCTGATTGTATCTTTTCTATTTTAATATAATATAATATGTAAGATATCTTCTCTCTTTGTTCTTGAATAGATGGTATGGTTCCAAAACCATCAAACATTACAAAGACTAAATTAACTGTGAAAGTATGGCAATAAGAGCAACATTACTAGTTACAAAACTTTAGATTTACATAGTGCATTTTGAAGGATAGTTGAAGCCACCAAACTATAGTTTCAAGTAGCAAGTTCGAGAAGGTTCAATGCTGCAAATACGTGAGTTAGAGAACTTTTTTAGACAGCCAAGAAGAGTTGTGATTTCATCTAACATAGGGTAGCATTTTGGTGAATCCAATAACCAAGTTATTTATATCTTCAAATATCGTTAAAGATAAGCAAAATAGGTACAAAAGTTTCATTATTTGAACTTTAATTATCTAGTTCATAATTAAGTTTTGTTAAGAACCATATTAGAGTTTACAAGTTGCATGTTAAAGTCTTCAAGGGAGTGTAGAAGATAGTTTCTTATAAGGATATAACCTGCACACAAAAAGGAGTTAGATTTTTTTTTAAAGAAAGGAAAATATCATCTTCCTACCTTCTAGTTAAAGAAAAGAAGATGTTATCCTTAAGTGAAAGTTGCATAGATTATAGTGCATATTTCAAGTTACTTTAAGAGTTCATTTATAGGAGTAATAAGAAGAGATTACTATTGCATCAGACTAGTTATTAAAGGTGCAATCAGTATTTAAGTTAAGGTGTAAAATTAGTGTAAAGTTGAGCCATTCAAAAAGTAATATTAGTTGCATGATTAACAACTTGAATTCATTATTACAAAGTTAACAAATCAAAGGATAAAGTTGTCTAGTAAGGAGGACAACACCAAATTATTATTTACCACCAAGAAGTAGTGCAAAATAGTTGCCTCATCAAGGAAGAAATAAATATTACAAAAGGAGATGATCTCAAAATATAGGTGTAAATTTAAGGTATTTTTTTAACTATTGCAAAGCATTTTGCATTATATTCTTGTACCATAATCTTCTTGTCCTATGTAGCAAAGGAGGACAAAGACAAAGTGTCTCAAAGACACTAAAACAATTAGCACTCTACATGTATAAATCCATCACATATCAAGTAAATAAATGGAACTGATGAAGGGATCAACCAATTGAGTTTTAGGGTGTCTAAAGACACCATATTTATCATCAAATATAGTGCCTACAACAACATAACCAGCAACATCAAAACCTATGTAAGGAGCCCATAATCCATTTCATATCTACGTAAAAAAGGGTAGCATAAAAGGTTTATGTAAGGATCCCATTATCCATTACATATCTATGTAAAATATAGCACAAATGTCCTATGTAAGGAGCCTATCATCCATTGTACATTGATGTAAAAAGAGCTATTACTAAGGACAGCACAAAGAAGCAAGTTATAAGGTAAACAAAGGTGCATTACCCAAGCTACAACTTGGATGAACCACCAACTAAGAAGAAGCACCTAAAGTCATTAGTGGAGTGCCACAAAACCACCATTGTAGTGCCCTTGAACCACCATAGGTGGAGCCAACCTCATAGCATCACCATTCTAGAAAGAAGGTATTGAAGACAAGACATAAAGGGCATTTGTTGGAAAGAAGTATACAAGGAATAAGAGATGTTGAAGGTATTCTTAGGTGCATGAAATTGGATTGCCACATGCAATTTAGAGCAAGGCAACTCGTACCACTTGGCACATCCAAATATAGCATCGTATGCCTAAGAAAGAAGTACTCAAAGAGAAAGTAACACCTATTGTTGAGTTTTGAATAACATTATTTGGATGTTATAATACATAATCATCATAGCTCTATATTCAAGGAAGAAATGATAATTTAGTACACCTAAAACCAATGCCAATAAATAACATAACCATCATCTACCTATGTACCACATGGCCAAAGCATCAAGAAGGGACAAAGAGCCTATTAAAGCACTCAAGTTGAAGAGAAGTGCATATTTTAGAAGAAAAAGTGTGATCATTTAAGAGTCAAGCTTAGAGTGAATTCAAGGAGCAATTAAGGAGGAGAAGAAAGTGTCCATGAACATTGATTAATATCTAGCATACACGGGATACCAGAAACACATGCTTGGATTAAAGATTCACTCCATAGATAAATCAGCTTGCATAATACACTTTACAATGAAGGAAAAAGACTTTACATTATTTAATATTTTTTTTCCTAAGTTTAGTGAGATATAATGTGCTTAGTATAAATTTGAAATATATTTATTACTGCATTGAAATATCAACCTTGGAGAGATGAAAAGCAATTAAATTAAAGGAAGTATATCTTATAAGATACTATCAATTGCTTGAGATTCAAACATTAAAATATTTGCAAATAATTAATTAGGATATATAAGGTTTTCAACATTGGAAAATTGAAATATTAATTTGCAAATATTATTATTTTCTAAAAATTCCAAATTAGGGAGTTATAAGGAATACTACATCAAACCTTAGTTTATTGGAATTTAGAAAATTGAACTATTGAAAGTTAAGGTTAAAGAAGGAATTTCATTGATTGCTTAAAAGAGTTGGAATTAATTGCTTATACTTGTCTCATACTCATACTAAAGGGACAAAATGAATCCAACCATAAAGAACTTCATCAAATTAAAAAGTGCATATTTCAATAGGGATAAATAAGGTAATTAGGAGTTAACTATTATATCAAACTTATCATCCAACCTCTAGGGAGATAAAAGTAATTCAAATCAAAGAAAACCTAAATGCTAAGTCTACTATAAAAGCACTTTATCAAGACTATAGCATATTTTAAACTTGGAAAATATAAGGTAGTCTACAAAAATAATCATGACTACAAATACGTTCTTTCTTATAGAATCTCAGCTTCTAAAAGGACCTAATTATTCTTCATGGAAAAATAAAGTAAGGTCAATTTTGATAGTTGAAAAGCTTTGGGATATCATTAAAGGATCAAAAAATAAACCTCTTTTAGGTGATAGTAAAATTCAAAGGTTTGAATAAAGTGACACAAAAGCATTAATGATAATAAATTTTTCCATAATAGATGAAATGCAATCATACATTAGTACAACATCAACATCTAGATAATCTTGGAAAACCTTGGCCAATATATTTGAAGGTAAGAACAAAGCCACCATATTAAATATTCAAACTCAATTGCCATCGTTGAAAGTGAATAGTGGTGAAAGTATAGAACTGTTCCTAAGGAAAGTAGCAAACATAAAAGAAAATTTGTTAACCTTAGGAGAAAAAGTAGAAGATAAATTTATTGTTCAAGAAACCCTGAGAGAAATTCTAGAAAACTACAAACATTTGGTTACATCTTTACAAATCCTAAGTAAATATACATCTTTTGATGAGCTAGTCAAAATTATTCAAGAATATGAGGTGGAAAATATAGTTAAATATGAAATGACTAAAAATGCAATAGTTCAAAATATAATCCACAAGGAAATTTTATCTCATATTTAAAAGGAGGAAGACCATAGAATAATAGATATTGTCATGTATGTAGAAGGAAATGTCATAACATAAATTACTACAAATTCAATCCTAGAAACCAAATTCAAGGAAATAAAACTAACCATGGAAGCCATTCAAATAGGGCATTCCAACCAAGGCAATATAAAACTCAAAATAATCCTCATCATAAAAAAATTTAGTGTCCATATCTTTCTCAAAATCAATACAATTATCCTCAATTGTAATATTGAGAAGGGAATAAAAAAGGACACCTAGTTCAAAAGATTCAAGAAATTGAAGAACTAGAAGAACCTACAAATGAACATGAAGTTAAAGCTCTCTCAGCAAAGATAGCATTTTATGAATACACTAACCACTTGCTTGAAAAATTAGAATAAGAAGAGGGACATGATAAAATTGAAGAATATTCAAAAGACAAAGATCCATATTGAATACTAAGGTCTTTGATACCCAATTAATGTAAGACAGGGGGGTGTTAGAGTATATTACATTATTTGGTACATGTCAATGTACCACCTTGGGTACATAACTAGAGTAGGATTTTACTTTAGAGTAAAGTTAAGTAGTTACTTTAAGCAAGTAATAAATGCACAAGTGTTAGAATGTGCAATGATGTAAATGTACATGGATTCCACATGTACATGTGTCATAGGAAAGGTAGATGAAGAGTCATAGGTAGAGTAAGGGCCAAGGAACATATCTTCCTATATATAGGCCTTTAAGGTATATAAATTGAGGAGATATAAAATGTTACTATAGATATTTAGATTATAGTAGCGAGTAGGTAAAATGTAGTAGTTACATTAAAACTTATGGAGTGTTCATATCCTTCATTGTATTGCATTGTACTATTTTTTTGAACTTTCATTAATGCCATATTACTAAGTTATTGTAAAATTCTATTATCTTATTTTCTTGCATATTATAGTGCTATTATCATATACCTATCATTATTTACTTATTTTATATCTTATGGTTGCATTTCCTTTAATATATACTCATCAAAATATAAAATCCCATTGCCTCTTGATTGACTTAACCAAATTATTTTTTGTAACCAGATTTGGGATAAAAATATCTCCTCAACTTTGTACTTTCTAAAACTGAAGAACACAAGCTTATACTGAGAGGGGGGTGAACAGTATAGCGCCCACTTTTTACTTTCTTTCCAAACCAATATCAATTAGTGTCCTTAATTGCAATAACCAAATATAGCAGTGTGCATTAATGACATAGATAGCAATAGTAAACAAGTGCACAAATCACCACACACAATTGAGACACAAGATTTAACGTGGTTCCCCCAATGTGGGGTACTCCACAAGATAATCTCCTTATAATATTTCACATAGAAATAAGGATCCTTATCCCAATACAAATGATTACTTTGATCTGCTCAAAGCTAGGCAATACACTGATCTACTCAGGTAGGCAATCCATTGATCTACTCAACTAGGCAATCCTGATCTGCTTAGGTAGGCAATCCATTGATCTGCTCAACAAGGCAATCCTGATCTACTCAGGTAGGCAATCCACTAATCTACTAAGCTCACCAAGAACTTTCCCAAATCTGCTCTAGCAAGCTCACCAAGAACTTGCCCAAATATACTCTAGCAAGCTCACCAAGAACTTGCCCAAATCTACTCTAGCAAGCTCACCAAGAACTTGCCCAAAATTGCTCTAGCAAGCTCACCAAGAACTTGCCCAAATCTGCTCTAGCAAGCTCACCAAGAACTTGCCCAAAATATGCTCTAGCAAGCTCACCAAGAACTTGCTCAAAACTACTCAACAAGCTCACCAAGAACTTGCTCAAAATCTACTCAACAAGCTCACCAAGAACTTGCTCAAAATATGCTCAACAAGCTCACCAAGAACTTGCTCAAAATCTGCTCAACAAGCTCACTAAGAACTTGCTCAAAATATGCTCAACAAGCTCACCAAGAACTTGCTCAAAATATGCTCAACAAGCTCACCAAGAACTTGCTCAAAATCTGCTCAACAAGCTCACTAAGAACTTGCTCAAAATCTGCTCAACAAGCTCACCAAGAACTTGCTCAAAATCTTCTCAACAAGCTCACCAAGAACTTACTCAAATGTTGTCCCAAATCTGTCCACAAATCTGTCCCAAAAGCCTTCTCAAAGGCTCAACCAATCATGCTCAAGTAGCACTCAAATCTCATCCACAAATCTATGAAGGCAAGGCTCAATGATGAACTCAACAATGAATGGCAATGCACTCTACAATGGATGACAACAATGATCCACAATGATCTCAACTCAAATCAATCTCAACTCAACTCAAGTCTTATAGAAGCATAAAGAGAATTGTTAGAGACTCAATATGTTCTAATCTCAAAGCTCAATCTCAACTCAAATCAGAATTATAGAATAGTTTGTTTCATGGGACTTGAACAATCACCTCACACCAATCACTTGACTAGGCTCAATCAACTCAACTCAACCAATCACCACAAGGGATAACTCTTTCTCACAAAACCCTAGTCCAAGCATGTATCAACCAACTCAAATGTTTCCAACAATGCTCAACCACAAATCTCACATAACAATGATACTCATGTTCTTTTCTAACTCAAGTTCTTTGCATAACCAATGGGCTTCAACAACTATGCTTATAAAACAAGGTTTAAACACAACTCTCAAACCAAAAAACCTTGAAGCATTCAACCAACCACTTTCGAAAAGGAAACCACAATCAATCCTTTTCTCTCCAATGATATTTCAGAAATCAACCACCATAAACAAAGTCAATGGAGAATATTGCTCATACCTTTTGATGCCTTATTGGATGTCCACTAAATCTGCCACACTCAACAAACTTCTTTTTCAACTTTCAACAAGGGTTAGAGATCATGATTAATATCACAACAATAATATCCAAATAACACCTTATCACTCCTACTCAATAAGATACAACATGTCCCCTCATGAAAGAATTAATCACCTTTGAAAAAGAACAAAACAACCTTCACTTTTGAAACCCTTTACAAAAATAGAAATATCTCTTTACATACACCTTATTTCTCCCTCTAAGCAAGTTAATCAAATAGCCCTCGAAATAAGCTTTCCAACGATATATAATATGATATACTTTCAAAAGGAGAAACACCAAAAATCTCTCTTTTTCTAAACATGCATCACAACCCTTATTCCTCCTAGGGCAACTTTAGAAAAAATAAAATATATTAAAAAAATTATTAACTTGCCTCTGTCCCTGATGGGATTCGATCTCGTGACGTCTCCTTGCTCAGCGCTTTAACCACAGCCAACCTGCCATTGGGCCACATGCCCTCACGTGTCCAAAGGGACACGAACAAAAACTTATATCATAAACTTTTGCACCCTTCGAAAAACTTAACAACGCTTCGAGCGCTTCAACAAAGCAAATAACCACGGTGGGACTCGATCGTAGGACCTCCTGCATAACACACAGTGCATGAACCGCTAGGCCAAATATGCCTATGCATCTTATTAAACTCCATGAATGATTTTTCAATAGACCAAAGTCACACTTCTCTCTCTTTTCACAATTCGTTCCCCAATCGAAGGCATTCAAAAAATAAGTGTTGGGGGTCATGAAGTCTAAGCTTTTGTTGGCATATATATATGTCTTTCCTCTTTATTTAGACGTTGGTACTATAAATTAATATAGCCTTTCCTCCTTTCTTTAGTCGACGCTAAAATTAATATATTTAATTTTAAAATTTAAATTTAAATTTTAAATAATTTAAAATTTAAACTAAATATTTAAAAATAAATATCTCCATCACCGGGGCACCTTTTTTGATGAAACGAAAATCCAATATGGGTTTTAAGAAAAACCCATTTCAAATATACCATCCATGGTTTTAAATAAAACCTTTTATTTTGCCTACCTTGGTTTTCACAAAAACCCTGTATATATCCATGCTCTCCAAAATATCATAAATGCTTATTTATGAAATGCTTTGGCCACCAAAACTCAATGTGATCCATGTGACATCAATGACAACATAAAATAACTCAAATTGCCAACAATCTCCCCCTTTGTCATTGATGGCAACACCTCTAATGCAAAAACCACAATCACTACAAAAACCATCTCTGAGAATCAAAGTTGCTCCCCATGACTCAATACTCTCTATGGAGGCTGCTCCCCCTAACTCAATGCTCTCTTTGGAGGCTGCTCCCCCTAACTCAATTCTCTCCCCCTTTGACATCAATGGCAAAAGGGACACCTATGGGGCTAAAAGATATGACTCTTAAGCTTAGCCCCCTCACCACCTTCTCTCTTGAGGTGATTAATTTTGGGGTGGGAGTACATTTACTCCCATATTACATTATTCCTTTCCTTTATCAACTTCCTTCCACATATTTTTGATATCCTTCTCTTGATGAATTACTTGATCTTCTTGTCTTGAACCTGTTTGACCTTCTTTCCTTGAACCTGCTTGACCTTCTTGTCTTGAACCTGTTTGGAATTGAGTCCTACACCATTTTGCAATATGTCCAAAGTTATTGCAATTAAAACACTTGATATTGTAGCCTTTGGATGGTGCCCATATCCTGAATTCTTTCTTGAAATAATTTCCATATCCATTCCTTTCCTGAACCCTGTATTGTGAAGTTTTATTTCCATAACCATTATGACCATGACTTCTGAATTGTGTAGCTCTAAAACCAAAACCATGTTGCTCATTTTCTTTGCACTGAGAAGCTCTATGACCAATCCTATTGCATAAGAAGCAATGTCCCTAAAAACCATACCTTCTTCCTTTGAAGTTCCTTCTAGCAAAATCAAACTTCTTTGATCCATAGACCCTTTCTTGACCATTATCCTTGTGATCATATTTGAATTGTGCATTGTATCCTTGAACCTTCTTTGTAGTATCTAAATCTTCTTCCTTAACTTCTTCCTTGCTTTCTTCTTCAAGAATTTCTTTTCCTTTTGAACTTGATTCACCTATCTCAAAACAAGATCCAAACTGAATATTTGGAGCCATAGGAACTTTGGAACTTTCTTCATAAAACTTAGGTGCTTCCTTGCTTTCATATTTTAGAACTTCCTTTCCTTTTGAGTGTGACTTTTCTTGGAAATGAGATACAACCTTAAAATAAGTTTCCACTCCTTTTTGAACCTTTTCATCTAATGTGTCATGTCTTGCCATCATTACCCTTAGTTCTTCATTCATCCTTTCCTCTATCCTTTTTGCATCTTGAAGCTCATCTCTTAGATCATTGATTGTCTAAAGTAGTTCTTCTCTGATTTTGACATCTGTTCGAATCTTGTTTTCAAGATTCCTGATTTCTTCTTTTAGCCTTTTGACTTCTAATTTTTGTTTTCTTGGCTCATCCTCTTCTTTTTCTATTACCAAAAGTGAGACTTCTTCATATTCACTATCACTGAGATCATTATCATCTTCTATAGCAAACAAACTCTCATGAATTCTTTGACCATGCATGTTTCCTTGATGTGTCATCTCATCTTCACTATCACTGAAACCATTGCAATATCCTGATCTGTGATCTCTTTGACCACACACAAAGCATTATTCTCTTTCACCTTCTATTCCAAGGAATAGATGTTCTTCCTTTTCATCATCTGACTTGTCTCTATCACTATGATCTGAGCTATCACTTGCTTCTGCAATGTAGTAAGTTTTCTTTGTCTTATGAAAACTTTTCTTCTTCTCATACCTGTTTTGCTTGAATTTGTCATCTTTGTCATGCTTATGCTTTCCATATTCTTTTCTTCTGTGACCCTATTTTTCATCATCACTATTTTCTTCATGTGGACACTTGTGTGCATAGTGACCAAAATCACCACACTTGTAGCATTTGACTTTCTTCATATCCCTAAAATTTCTTAAGTCCTTTTTCCTTTTGATGAAGTTAGCTTCCTCATCATTATCTGAATCTCTATCTATGTCTCTGGAACTTTCCCTTTATTTTTCTCTCGAAGCCTTGAATGCAATCTCTTTTATTGGAACCTGATGCTTACTCACCCTCATCTCATAAGTTGTGAGAGTTCCTTGTAGTTCTTCCATTGTTAGCTTGTTGATATCCATTGTTTCTTCTATTGCTGAAACCTTTGCATCATACTTCATGGGAAGTGATCTCAAAACCTTTTGAGTAACTTCTGATTCTTTCATCTCAAATCCTAGGCCTCTCATGGTGTTAGTAATCTCATCAACTCGAAGTAAAAACTTTGCAATATCTTCAGAATCTTCCATTTTCAATTCCTCAAATATTTTTCTATGAGTTTGTAGTTTTGCCAACTTTACCTTTGAATCTCCTTCATAAGTATTCCACAACTTGGTCCACATTTCATTAGCTGAATTACATACCATGACCTTTGCAAAATCTATTTCACGTAGCCCACTCAAAATACAATTCATTGCCCTTGCATTGATCTCAACCAATTTCCTGATAGTCTTATCTACCTCGGGATCACCTTCAACCTTATACTCTTTTTCAACCATCTGCCATACCTCATATCCTTGTGATATCAAGTAGTTCTTCATTCTCATGCTCCAGAAAGCATAATTGTTACCATCAAATAGTGGAGCCTTATTTGTAGATAATCCATTCTATGAAGCCATCTATGTTCTTGTAGAATCTACCCTCAAGATGTTAGCCTTTTCGAAGGAACCCGCTCTGATACCAATTGAAGAACACAAGCTTATACTAAGAGGGGGGTGAATAATATAGCACCCACTTTTTACTTTCTTTCCAAACCAATATCAATTAGTGTCCTTAATTGCAATAACCAAATATAGCAAGTGTGCATTAATGACATAGATAGCAATAGTAAACAAGTGCACAAATCACCACACACAATTGAGACACAAGATTTAACGTGGTTCCCCCAATGTGGGGTACTCCACAAGATAATCTCCTTATAATATTTCACATAGAAATAAGGATCCTTATCCCAATACAAATGATTACTTTGATCTGCTCAAAGCTAGGCAATACATTGATCTACTCAGGTAGGCAATCCACTGATCTGCTCAGCTAGGCAATCCTAATTTTCTCAGGTAGGCAATCCATTGATCTGCTCAGCAAGGTAATCCTTGATCTACTTAGGTAGGCAATCCACTGATCTACTTCAGCAAGCTCACCAAGAACTTGCCCAAATCTACTCTAGCAAGCTCACCAAGAACTTGCCCAAAATCTGCTCTAGCAAGCTCACCAAGAACTTGCCCAAAACTGCTCTAGCAAGCTCACCAAGAACTTGCCCAAATCTGCTCTAGCAAGCTCACCAAGAACTTGCCCAAAATATTCTCTAGCAAGCTCACCAAGAACTTGCCCAAAATTCTCTCAGCAAGCTCACCAAGAACTTGCTCAAAATCTGCTCAACAAGCTCACCAAGAACTTGCTCAAAATATGCTCAACAAGCTCACCAAGAACTTGCTCAAAATCTACTCAACAAGCTCACTAAGAACTTGCTCAAAATCTGCTCAACAAGCTCACCAAGAACTTGCTCAAAATCTGCTCAACAAGCTCACCAAGAACTTGCTCAAAATCTGCTCAACAAGCTCACTAAGAACTTGCTCAAAATCTGCTCAACAAGCTCACCAAGAACTTTCTCAAAATATTCTCAACAAGCTCACCAAGAACTTGCTCAAAAACTATCCCAAATATATCCACAAATCTATCCCAAAAGCCTTCTCAAAGGCTCAACCAATCATGCTCAAGTAGCACTCAAATCTCATCCACAAATCTATGAAGGCAAGGCTCAATGATGAATTCAACAATGAATGGCAATGCACTCTACAATGGATGACAACAATGATCCACAATGATCTCAACTCAAATCAATCTCAACTCAACTCAAGTCTTATAGAAGCATAAAGAGAATTGTTAGAGACTCAATATGTTCTAATCTCAAAGCTCAATCTCAACTCAAATCAGAATTATAGAATAGTTTGTTTCATGGAACTTGAACAATCACCTCACTCAATCACTTGACTAGGCTCAATCAACTCAACTCAACCAATCACCACAAGGGACAACTCTTTCTCACAAAACCCTAGTCCAAGCATGTATCAACCAACTCAAATATTTCCAACAATGCTCAACCACAAATCTCACATAACAATGATACTCATGTTCTTTTCTAACTCAAGTTCTTTGCATAACCAATGGGCTTCAACAACTATGCTTATAAAACAAGGTTTAAACACAACTCTCAAACCAGAAAACCTTGAAGCATTCAACCAACCACTTTCGAAAAGGAAACCACAATCAATCCTTTTCTCTCCAATGATATTTCAGAAATCAACCACCATAAACAAAGTCAATGGAGAATATTGCTCATACCTTTTGATGCCTTATTGGATGTCCACTAAATCTGCCACACTCAACAAACTTCTTTTTCAACTTTCAACAAGGGTTAGAGATCATGATTAATATCACAACAATAATATCCAAATAACACCTTATCACTCCTACTCAATAAGATACAACATGTCCCCTCATGAAAGAATTAATCACCTTTGAAAAAGAACAAAACAACCTTCACTTTTGAAACCCTTTACAAAAATAGAAATATCTCTTTACATACACCTTATTTCTCCCTCTAAGCAAGTTAATCAAATAGCCCTCGAAATAAGCTTTCCAACGATATATAATATGATATACTTTCAAAAGGAGAAACACCATAAATCTCTCTTTTTCTAAACATGCATCACAACCCTTATTCCTCCTAGGGCAACTTTAGAAAAAATAAAATATATTAAAAAAATTATTAACTTGCCTCTGTCCCTGATGGGATTCGATCTCGTGACGTCTCCTTGCTCAGTGCTTTAACCACAGCCAACCTGCCATTGGGCCACACGCCCTCACGTGTCCAAAGGGACACGAACAAAAACTTATATCATAAACTTTTGCACCCTTCGAAAAACTTAACAACGCTTCGAGCGCTTCAACAAAGCAAATAACCACGACGGGACTCGATCGCAGGACCTCCTGCGTAACACACAACACATGAACCACTAGGCCAAAGATGCCTATGCATCTTATTAAACTCCGTGAATGATTTTTCAATAGACCAAAGTCACACTTCTCTCTCTTTTCGCAATTCGTTCCCCAATCGAAGGCATTCGAAAAATAAGCGTTGGGGGTCATGAAGTCTAAGATTTTGTTGGCATATATATATGCCTTTCCTCTTTCTTTAGACGTCGGCGCTATAAATTAATATAGCCTTTCCTCCTTTCTTTAGTCGGCGCTAAAATTAATATATTTAATTTTAAAATTTTTAAATTTTAAATAATTTAAAATTTAAACTAAATATTTAAAAATAAATATCTCCATCACCGGGGCACCTTTTTCGATGAAACGAAAAGCCAATCTGGGTTTTAAGAAAAACCCATTTCAAATCTGCCATCCATGGTTTTAAATAAAACCTTTTATTTTTCCTGCCTTGGTTTTCACAAAAACCCTATATATATCCATGCTTAGGGTTATGCATAGCAGGTATTTATAGCCAATTGGCTAGAATTAGGATTTTCGAAATTTGGAATTGGCTAATATTTGGGACCCTTGACCAAGGCCCATTAGACAAAAAAAATTGGGTGCAATATTTTTGGGGGGGTCGATTTGCCCTAATTTTATAATAATTTGACCATTTTAAGTTTAAATTTCCAACATTACCCCTAATAATAGTTAACCTTCTACATGCGTTTCAATACTATTCGCCTGGATTTTGAAACTAATTCACCAAATTTTTATAACTACATTTTGGGGTTGACCCCTTATGCATAACCTTGTCCATGCTCTCCAAAATATCATAAATGCTTATTTATGAAATGCTTTGGCCACCAAAACTCAATCTGATCCATGTGACATCAATGATCCATGTGACATCAATGACAACATAAAATAACTCAAAATGCCAACAAAAACTTGACCAAACAACCTCCAAATTTAACTAAATTTGTACTGTTGAAAAGCTCTTAAAACAAGATTTCCAATGGCTATAGACATGACCATATTTTGACCCTAGATTGATGGCCAAAATGTATTGAAAATATTTTTTTCTATACCCAATTTCGGTGGAAAATTTACCAGGCACAAATATGCCACCTTGGCATGAATTCACCAAAAATAAAATTGACTTTCTAACTAGAATATTTGTGCTCAAAATAAATTTTTAAACTTCCCTACCATAATTGACCTATAATGGTCAAATTTATGAATTCATCGGCTCTACATTGATAACATATTTGCATCTAATGTGAAATTGACATCTTAGCATTGCCTATAATAGCTAATCAAGATCATATTGACTTCACCCATCATCCCTACCATTACAGACAATTAAAAAGTAAAGTAGAAGGTGGTTAACTTCCCTCCAACTTCCTCAACCCATCCAAATGAACCCCAATCAAGAGGTAACTAATTTTGCTCAGCTTGTCAGCCTAGTTAATAACCAAATAATCTCCTAATTAGCCATCTAATAGGCCAAATTACATATCCTTTTTGGAAAACATCCAAGAGAGCCAATTTTTATAAATTTATTCCTTGGGGTGGCATGTAACATCACATTCTTAGGTATCAAAGCTCTATAGTAATTTAATATTACATTTATATATCGAAATGCTGCCAAATTTCTTCCATGAGATTATCTTCAAGCAATTGGTTAAACTTCAAAGGGAAGGAGGCTATTCACATATGTGATTTTTGTGATATCCTTTATGTTTCTTTCTCCTTTAATTTAATTAATCATAATCATTTAAGTATTTTTAAATACACTCTCTATTTTCCCTTTTGTTAATCTATTTCTATCATTTTAGCAAATTTACTGATTATAGTGTTTTTAGATGGTGAATTCACCATAAGTATTTTAGCATCCACTTCTAAGGTTAAAATTCTATTTTTTGTATATAAACAAGGGGATTGACTATGCCAATTGAAATTTTGCCTACTTCTCACTATTTTTTGGACCCTCAAACTCTAACACATCCATTTTATTTTTTTGTTTTATATATTTAGTGAATTTGCTAGTTGTAGGTGTTTTAGGTGCCATATTCATTAGGAAATGTATTCACACATAGGTGACATATTCATCAAGCGATGTATTTTCACACAGGTGATGTATTCATCAAGAGATGTATTTGCACACAGGTGACGTATTCATCAAGTAGTGTATTATGTACATAGGTGGCATATTCATACCAACCGGCAAAGTAGATAAGTATACCTTCACATCCTATTATTAATAATTAGCATAGGTTATTTACTGAGTTTTTATTGCATAGTACTATGTGTTGTCTTTAGAAACACATATAAAAAGGAGAATAAGAAGGAATATTTAAAGCTTATCTTAGCATTCTATTATGCTTCCTTAGGCATTTAACTATAATTGCATGTAGAACTTGCATCTAGGATAAATTGTATTCATGCATCCTCTTTGGACCCTTGGATTCAAAAAGAAGAAAGGAAAATTTTTATTTCTATATCATAGATAGAATTAATAAAAAACAAAATTGCATATTGGATAGTGTTTTGTATTTTGCATTTGTTCTCATATTGCATTGCATTAGCATCTTGTGTATTAGTTTCTAGGATAGAAGAAAACTTAGGTGTTTTTTAAACTAAATACATCAAAAATAGATTAGGTAAATCTATAAGCCCTTGGTGAATCCAAATATCTCACCAAAGATACAAATTGTACAAAACATAGTCCTATTGATGGCTTAGTAGCAATGCTCTTCCATATGAGTGTGGATGGTCCTTGAGGGAATGATTTGGGGTAGAGTCCCCATGCACATTTTGGCATCCCACATTTTTTGTGAACATAAAATGAATACATCACATGGGTCCCTATCCAAAAACCTTTGACTTAGGACCTTATCCTTAATCAAGATAAAATTTACTACACATAATAAAGATCATCTAAATTTTTTGTTGTGCATAAATCACATTTAATTGAGATAATATGAACCTAACAAAATTATTAGTCCTATTGGGGAAGGTTAACGATCCCTTAAGTAACTTGAGATACAAACCTTGGGGGTTATCTCCCTTGGCTATTATATTATGGGAGGCTAATAGGAGACATAAGGAGGGTTGTTTTTACAAGGTGACATAAGGATATAAAACATCTTCTTTTCTTTGCTATAAAAACTTAAAAAAAATTATATAAACTAAACTCCTTTCGTAGTCGACCATGTCTAAATGATCTTATCTTACTCATAATGTTGCACGATAATTAGCACAAAATTTTAATGTATCATATTAACTTCCAAAGAAGCAACTTATGATATAAAACCCAACCTCTAAGGAAGAAGAGGGAGAACATCCTCCTTCGAGAACTCTTTCTCTTGTTCATAGTTAATAAGGAGAAGTATTTAATTCTATGTATCATCTAGTTGCTTTTCTATGATAAAATAAAGAAGCCATGGAATCTATCTTAAGGGTAGATGAAATGACAACTTCTATTACAAAAGAACTTCTAGAAATTTTTTGATAGTCTAGATCAAATCCCATGAATGCTCAACAATGATATTCAATTATTATAAAAACCATTAGAGGGAGGCCATAAAATATCCCATTTTTATTAGGATATTTAGGGTCTATTCCTTCCAACATATAGCCATTTAGGCTAAACCCCCTACATTTCATCCTATAAGTCATCCACAAATCCAAAATATCGATTGTCCTTTCTAGTGTACCTAATGCTTCAAATGTGACTACTTCCAATCCATTATTTAGCATGAATATTCCTACTAACATGCCTTTTCAAAATTATATTGGAATTAATAACATCATGATTCCTTTTGGACCATCTCATACAAATTATTAGTATTACCCTTTAGTGAATGCTCAATCTTAGTCCGTAGCACCAACAGTTCCTTATCCTGCATTATATGATATAAATTCTAGTCTAGAGCAATTACCAAAATAAAAATCTGAGTTTAAACAACAGTTAGTCTCTATTCAAGGGGGTAGATAAAAAAAAACCTTATAAATATTTTTTGTATTGAACCTATAGATCCTACTTTAAAAACTAGACCCTATCCTTCAAGCTTTGTGTTGCCAAAGTTTCATATGTATAAGGGAGAAAGTGACCCAATAGAGCACATTCAATTTTTTTGTGTTGTATGCCATGACATTGCCTATGATGAGGCAGTATTATTGAAGATCATACCCACAATCCTTGGCTATGAGGCTCTAGAATGGTTCTACCAATTGCCCCACCACTTAGTGAAGATTTTTTTGATTTGGCTAAAATGTTCATTTAACATTCCATAGCCTATATTGCAAAAAAATACACAAGTTATGACTTGTATTAGCTAAAAAAAGGAGAAAATAAACCCCTTTATAAACTCTTACCTCAATGGTAGACATTGGTTAATTTTATTTTTTTGCTCTATCACCTAGAGACTTTTTGCATATCTATGTATGCTACTTACAATAACACCCTTCATACCCCCTAGATATGACCTATGTTGTATCCTCTGATGAAGAAGTAGATCTCGATAGGTAAATAGAATCTTCCCTCTAGTGTAGATGGAAATTAAAAACTAAAAAGGAATATTAGAAACCCTATTCCTTTATTGCAAAAGGATAGGAAAATAATAAGTATATTTTGGATTATGAGATAACTGAATCATGCCTAACTAACAACATAAATCCTATAACAACCCTTGAAACTATTGTCCTAGACAAGAAAAACATCCCAAGCACAAATTCACTCAATTTAAACCATTTATTTTCATTTTAGATGAACTCATTCAAGCTAAAATGATAGATCTCTCACTCATCAAGTCTATAGATCTTCAAAGGAAGAAATCTAATTTCTTTTGTCCTAATATTTAGTGTGTCTTCGATTGTGTTTGAGTCCTCTCAACCAATGGATTTAAAAGCCTTAGAAACATTATCTAAGACCTCATAGAGATAGTACAACTTGTCTCTAGTGGCTCTATGTCTTAGTCCTTGAGATTTCTCAAGATCTAAGCTAACCATTAGCCAACTAGTTCCAATTTATAAATGGATTACCTCCAGAGCATTATGGTAGGAATATTATGTCCTATTGATCAATCTTCCCCATGTAACAACCTCAAAATCCTCTTTTTTTATCTTCCTTTTCAATCCCAATATAAACCCAATATGGGGACAAGTGACCCATAAGAGACAATTCCTCATTTAGCTAGGGGTATTGAATTTAAAAGCAATTATGCAAAATGATCAAAGTAGTCAAAGTTTGTTTCTTTAAATAGGCTAATCAAATCATGTGTGTATTTAAATGGATTAATCAAAACTATGTGCATTTCAATAAACCAATTAAAGCATAAGCCTTTAAATAATACAATCAAACTATGTAATTTTAAATAAACCAATCTCTTTATGTGCTTTTAAACAAGTCAATTTTTCATGTGCCTTTAAATAGGCCAATAAAATTATGTAATTTTTAATTATAAAATAAATTATGTACTTTTAAATAAGCTAATCTATTATGTACCTTTAAATATGCCAATCTATCATGTGCCTTTAAATAGGTCAATCTATTATGTGTCTTTAAATAGGCCAATAAATTTTGTTCTTTTCAATAGGCCAATCAAATCTTGGGTGTCCTTAAATGGACTAATAAAAACTATGTGCCTTTCAATAGGCCAAACAAACTATGCCATTTTAAACAATCCAATATCTTTATATACTTTTAAATATGCCTTTAAATAGGCCAATCGAATTATGTGCTTTTAAATAAGATAAACAATTATGTGCTTTTAAATAAGCCAACTAAGTATGTGTTTTAAAATAATCCAAGAAATTATATATTTTAAAATAATCCAACTAACTAAGAATGCACTTTTAAATAATTCAATCTATTATGTGATTTTACATAAGTCAATTGTTAGATTTTCAAAGAAGGAAGTTTCAAAATGCTCATGAACGAGAACTAGCAGCATGGAGAGGTGGTGAGTGGGAAAGGTGTTGGAGATGGTGAGCTTGGTTGATAGAAGTGTATTGAGGTATGTTGTCTTTCTATGACCCCTCCAAGATAATATGAGGCCCACTTGATATCTCTCATTTTTTCTTAGAGATATGAACCCCCCTTAGGGTCCAACGAGTCTCTCTTTTCCTTTGAACCCAAGAGCAGGGTCTTTCATGAATATAGTGGCTAAATTTTCAAAGAAATTAGCCTTTCCTATTGGGTTATTTGATCTTATTTTATTTGAGATATCTTTGGGAGTGCCTCAGGATTTGATGAATTTAAATATGGAAGAAGAATCTTGTAATTTGGTGGGTAAGTTCTTAATATATCGCCCTAACATCAATGCCTTCAAGAAATGAGCCTCTTCAAAGTAGTCTCTGAGAGGTCTAATGGAAATAATGGCTCTCCCAAAAGGCTTATTCATCATAATGCTTCTTGAGGAGGAATACATACAATGAATTTTTGGGGTGGGCTTGGTTCTTTGGGAAAAGGAGTATGTTTAGATAGTGGAAGATGGAATTTCATCCTGATATGCAAAATATTAATATTATCCTTCTTTGTATCAGGCTTCCTAGTCTCCCATTTAAATTATAGCATAAATATATTTTAAGGGGCATTTCCAAGATCATCTAGAGCCTAAAATTATAGAGTAGTGGTCTAAAATATACGTGGGCCCTCTTATCTTCCAACTAGCAAATAATATTAAGTTCATCAAGTGTAATCTCAAAGCTTGGAACAAAATAGTTTTTTGTCACCCTTTAAAAAAAAGAGTATTTGAAGTAGTAATTGAAGGAAATTGAGCATGTTCAGGAATTAGGCTTGTTACAAGAGGATCTTAGAATCAAGGAGAATTTTTTGCTTTCTAAGTTCCATCATACCTTACTAAGAGAAGAGTCTTTTTGGAGGAAAAATTCAAGATCTCTATGGTTGAAAAATGGCAGTCATAATACAAAAAAAAAAAATTCATGTTATTTCCCTCAAACACAAGAGACATAACAAAACCAAAAAAATCCTCAAATATGATGGCTTAATATTGGTGGACCCAAAGGAAATCAAATATGAAGAGTTTAATTTCTGTGAAACTATTTTAGGAGATAAAAGTTGGGGAGATATTTATGTTGATAGAAGGTTATTGGCCAACATTCCCAACCTATTTTTAAAGAAATGAAATCCAGGTTGATTTCCCCCTTTATACCTAAATAAATTAAGGATTCTATTTTATCTATGGATGGTGAGAAAAAAATAGGTCATGATGGCTTCCCTACCCTATTTTTTCAAAATTTCTAGTATATTGTATGCAATGATGTCGTTGAAACAATTTTCGATGTTCAAAACTTGTTTCTTACCAAGAGAAGGTAATTACACTTTCCTTGTCTTTATTCCTAAGATTTTTGGAGCTAAGGAGTCCACCTATCACCTTGTTGGTGCTAAGAATTGTGTCTGGTTCCCTTGCAATCAAGTCTAGTCCAAGAATATTACCCCTAAGATTAATATTTTCTATGGCTTGTCCTCCAAAATAAAATTATTTCTTTGGAAAATATTAGGAAAAGAGAAATGACCATTTCTAATCATTGTTATTTGTGTGGACTAAATGAGGAAATACCCAACATCTCCTCTTGGAGTGCCCCTTGTCCTTGGAAATCCTTTCATTCCTTCTTTCAACCTTGGGGGTCTATTGGGTGGTTCTAAAATCCTTGAGAGATTTTTTTGAGCATTGGTCCATTTCTCCCTTTATTAACCCTAAATATAATACCTATTGAGGTTTTGTCTCCCTAATTTATTTTGGGGAGTGTAAAAAGAAAGAAATAATAGTACCTTTAATGAACTTTCTAGGAATTCAACTTCTATTGGGCTCACAATTCTTGTCTCTCTTATCAAAAATATTTCCATAATATCCTTTAACTACTTTAGTGAGAAAATATGCTCATTAGATTCATAATCATAATAAATTACAATGCTTTTATAGCACTCCAATCAGTTTGAAATCTCTACTATTATGGAGATCTTACTTGCTCCTACTATGTTTAGAAACACTCTAAACAATTCCCTATATGCTCTCACAACAAAACTGATTTCCTCTCAAATAGTAAAGTTGGTGCAACTATATTTAAATGAATTTTAAATATTTAGAACCTATATACTTTAGGGAAGATACTCTAAAGTATGCTCTAGAGTCCAACATTCTCCCCCTTAAAGTTGAGAGGACTGACTAGACAGTCTCTCAACTTTATATACTGAGCTTTCACAACTCCTTTGGTGAAGATGTCCGCTATGTTGTCCAAAGTGCTGCAATGTTGTAGCTCAATCACCTGTTTCTCCACCATGTCTCGAATGAAGTGATACTTCATGTCAAAGTGCTTTGACCTGCTATGGTGGATAGGATTATGTGCCAATTGGATGGCACTCATATTGTCATAGTACAATCTTGTAGGACCACTTTGTTGCTCTCCAATTTCTTCAAGGACTTTTCTCAACCATAAAGCTTGAGTACTAGCATTTGTGATTGCTATATACTCAGCCTCAGTAGATGATAATGCTACAACGGTCTGCTTTTTGGAACTCCATGTAATTAGTCCTGACCCAAGACTAAAACAATTCCCTGAAGTAGATTTTCTATCATCTATATTGCTGCCCCAATCACTATCACTAAAGCCAACTAATTTTATAGAATTACATTTGTGGTAATGGATCCCAAAATCCAATGTACCCTTTACATATCTCAAAATTCTCTTAGTTGCTTGAAAATGAAGTTCATATGGATCAGCCATATACCTTGAAACAAGAGAAACAACATATTGAATATCCGGCCTTGTGTTGGTGAGGAACATTAGACTCCCAACCATGCTCCTGTAAGTGGTCATGTCAACTTTTGGTGCTCCATCATCTTTGCTCAATTGGATCCCATGACCCGTTGGAGTTGCAACAGGCTTGCATTGCTCCATAGCAA
Source organism: Wollemia nobilis (assembly GCA_028583015.1). NCBI lineage: Eukaryota > Viridiplantae > Streptophyta > Pinopsida > Araucariales > Araucariaceae > Wollemia > Wollemia nobilis. The sequence continues at coordinate 9,379,004 of JAQPPZ010016348.1, forward strand.
ATTTCTTGATCATATCTTGAGCATATTTGTGTTGACATATGAAGATCCCTTTATCTGTTTGATGTACCTCCATGCCTAGGAAGTAATGCATTAAACCTAGATCTTTCATTTCAAATTCTTTCATCATGGAGTGTTTGAACTCCTCATTCATCTTAGCACTACTACCCATGAATATTAGATCATCCACATATAAGCATACAATGAGAATATCTTTACCTTGTTTCATGTAGTAGAGGGTAGGTTCACTTTTGCTCCTAGTGAATCCATACCTTTGAAAGTAGCCATCAATGCGTGAGTACCATGCTCTTGGTGCTTGCTTGAGGCCATACAATGCTTTCTTTAGTTTGTAGACAAGGTGCTCCTTACCTTGTTCTTCAAATCCTTGAGGTTGTTGCACAAAAACCTCTTCATTCAAGTACCCATTGAGAAAGGCACTCTTTACATCCATGTGCTGAATTTTCCACCCTTTGTGGGCAGCCAAAGAAAGTACTGATCTGATTGTCTCCTGTCTAGCAATAGGAGCAAAGGTCTCCTCATAGTCAATCCCATACTTCTGAGTGAACCCTTTTGCTACAAGTCTTGCCTTGTGTCTTTCAATGCTTCCATCAGCATTGAATTTGGTCTTGTAGACCCATTTACATCCAACACATTTCTTGCCCTTAGGAAGCTCCACTAGCTCCCAAGTATCATTCTTTTTTATAGAGGTCATTTCCTCTTTCATGGCTTGTTGCCATACATCATGAGCACATGCTTTTTCATAACTAGATGGCTCTAGCTCTACACTAGTCATTAAAGCATAATTTACTACATCTCCCTTAGGCTCTTGGGAGTCATCATCACCATACATATGCAGATTTTCAAGTCTTTTCAAAATTGCATTCATTTCACTAGCTTGACTTCTAGTGTATCTTTTCTAGAAATTCTTATCCAACATTTGAAAATATGGATGGTGTTGAAGTGTTCTTTTACCTCTAGATGGAGAATCAATATCCATTGGTGAAGAACTTACTGATCTTTGTGGAGAAGGACTTGGAGTAGCATCTGTTGTACTTGAAGTAGTACTCATACTTGGGCTTGGAGGACTTCCTTTGCTGTTTTTGGGCTGCACTTGCTGCACTTGAGAGGAACTTGCATCATGAGATCCATCATCAACAAAAAGTTTTTGATGACCCCATTCTCCCCCTTCATCAAAAATTACATCCCTGGAGAGTACAATTTTATGTGTTTTGGGATTGTAGAGCCTATATGCTTTGGAAGACTCACAATATCCAACAAAAATACATGCTTGACTTTTGGGGTCAAGTTTCTTTCTTTGCTCATCAAGAATGTGGGCATATGCAAGACAACCAAAAACCTTAAAGTGTTTTACATTTGGATTTTTGCCATACCATCCTTCATAAGGAGTAATCCCATCTAAACTAGAAGTAGGACTCCTATTCAAAATGTAAACACTAGTTCTAACAACATCAACCCAATACATGTTACTTAGATGCTTAGTTTGCAGCATTGATCTAGCCATTTCTACTATAGTGTGGTTCTTTCTTTCAGCCACACCATTTTGTTGTGGGGTGTAGGCAGTTGTGAATTGCCTTTTTATTCCATAATATTTACAATATTTTAGAAATGCATTTGAAGAATACTCTCCTCCTCTATCAGTCCTGAGACTTTTTACAACAAACTCACTTTGATTCTCTACATTATTTTTGAAATCTATGAAACAATCAAAAGCTTCATCTTTAGTTTTCAAAAAATAAATCCAACACATCCTAGAGAAATCATCAATGAAAGTGAGAAAGTAAGAGTTGTTACCAATGCTTTTGGTTTGCATTGGACCACAAATGTCTGAATGCACCAATTGTAGTGGATGGCTTGCTCTCCATGCTTGTCCCTTTGGAAACTTTGATCTTGAGTGCTTTCCCAAAGCACATCCTTCACACACCTCCTTGTGTTCTTCAACTCTTGGAAGTCCACTTACCATAGCTTGAGAAGTCAACAACTTCAAGCTTGCAAAATTAAGATGACCAAATCTCAAGTGCCAAAGCACACTTGGATTAGAAATAGCTACACTAGCAAGTTGAGCACCTCCTTGTTCCCCAAAATTAAGAGGAAACAACCTATTATTTGTCATAGGTACTTGTGTAATAACTCTATTACAATTGTTTTTATCAAAAATGACACATTTTCCTTCATAAAAAACAAGCCTATAGTTCTTCTCCATCATTTGTCCAACACTAAGCAAATTATGTTGGAGTTTGGGGGTGTAATAGATGTCATTTACCTTCTTGGTGCCTTATTTTTTTGGAACCTCCATGGCTCCAATACCTTCAACTTGTAGTGCCTTGTCATCTCCCAATTTGATCTTTGATTTGTAGGAGGAATCCATTGTAGCAAAGAGCTCCTCTTTGCCACTCATGTGATTGGAACAACCAGTATCCAAAATCCAAGTTTCATTAAGATTTTGATCTGATTTTCCATAGGTGAGGAACATATTTGAAGAAGCTCCTTCCTCTTCTCCATAGTTTCCATATTGACCTCTCCCATCTTGAGAAGTCTTGGACCAACAATCTCTAGCAAAGTGACCAACCTTGCCACAATTGTAACAAGATTTCTTTGATTTGTCACCTCCTCTTCCTTGATTGCCACCTCTTGATCTACCTCATCCTCTTCCTTTACCTCTCCTTTGGCCTCTTCCTTGTCCTTGTCCTTGTCCTCTTCCTTGTGCATTATCACCTTCTTTGGATGAGAATGCTTTCTCATCACCTCCATAGCTTGTAGATGTAGCACCCTGCAATATTTCTTCATGAGACATCAAAGAACCAATTAGAGCATCAAAAGTTAGAGTAGACAAATATTTAGACTCTTCAATAATGATAGCAATATGGTTCCATTTATGAAGAAGTGTTCTCAACACTTTCTTCACCACTACTTCAGTTTTGATGTCTTCTCCAAGGGTTTGCATTTTGTTTACAATGGCTTTCACTCTCACACAATAATCTCCCACTCTTTCATCATCTTGCATCTTGAGATTCTCAAAATATCTCTTCAAGGTTTGAAGCCTCACTTGCTTCACTTGATTTCTCCCTTGATAGCTATCTCTCAAGGTTGTCCATGCTTCTAGGGTTGTTGAACAAGAAGCAATCCTTGGAAAGATGCTTTTCTCCAAAGCTGCTTGGAGATGGTAGAGAGCAAATGAGTTTTTCTTTTGGGCATCCTTTTTATTGGTTCTATCAGCTGCACTCAAGGTGGTCCAATATGCAGGTTCATTGTAGCCTTCTTCTACAATATCCCATAACCCCTTGCCTATGAGTAAGGTCCTCATCTTGATGGACCAATACTCATAATCTAACCCATTAAATTCAGGAATGGGAAGATTGTTATTGGCAGCCATTGATGCTAATCAAAAAAACTTTGGAATAATGTAGATAGCTTCTAATACAATTTTTTTGCAATAAATAATAGCAGCAGATCTTCTTTTACTCAATTGACTCAACCTGTTAAGTCAATCTCTCAGAATTAACCTCTAATTGCAAAAATACATGCTTCTTTTTATTTACCAAAGTCTCAAGCACCAAATTTATCATAAATCGGCCAATACTGATTGAAACAAACTAAAATTTTTCTTGTAGACTTCTGATATATGTATCTGAAAATCCACTAAATTTCAGAAGCAAATTCACACAAATGAGAAATATGTGATCAATTTACTTTTGCCCTTTCTAGATCTTAGAGTGTTTTTGAGACAACCTCAATGTTTTTCACATAAATCAATCCATACAGCTCCAAAATTTCTGAAAATTAAACTCTGTATTCCTGAGACAATAATATGAAAACCCTCTAAATTTTAGAAGAAAATTCGCAAAGGTGAAAAATATGTGATCATTTACTTTTTCCCTTTTTATCACAATTTCGGATCTAGGATTTTTGAAGAAAAAATCAATATTCACACAAATCGATCAATACAGATCCAAATGACCTGAAATTTTGTCTGAATTATTATTTTATCTAAATAATATTTCTCCCAAAATTTGAGAAGCAAATACCCTTTCTTCCACCTTATACAACCATTTTATTGAAAAACTCAAAATGCTAATAAAATCAGCAAATTAGCTCCAAATCACCTAAAATTTTGATTGTATCCTCTTTATACAATTATCTAACAACCCTCAAAATTTCATAAGAAAATACCTCAGGATGCATGAGATATTAATGATTTACTCGAGCTCTTCCTTGCAACTCTGTTGAGTGTTGGCCACTTGAGTTTCTCTGACAAAGTGCGTGCTTCAGATCTCTTCACACCACTCTCCACAGGTTTTGATCCATCTGAGAAAACCTGCTCTGATACCAAAATGAGAAAATATGCTCATTAGATTCATAATCATAAGAAATTACAATGCTTTTATAGCACTCCAATCAGTTTGAAATCTCTACTATTATGGAGATCTTACTTGCTCCTACTATGTTTAGAAACACTCTAAACAATTCCCTATATGCTCTCACAACAAAACTGATTTCCTCTCAAATAGTAAAGTTGGTGCAACTATATTTAAATGAATTTTAAATATTTAGAACCTATATACTTTAGGGAAGATACTCTAAAGTATGCTCTAGAGTCCAACATTTAGAGACTCTCCTTTTGAATCTTCTCTCTTTGCTAGGCTTGGTCTACCCATGGGTGTTCATGGTCCTCCTCAGGATGGTTAACTTAGAATCTAAAACAAATGGAGTCCTGCCCCTTTAGGTTAAATTAAATTGATTTTTTATGAAGCATATAAAGGAAAACTAGAGATGGTTAGAGCTATAGGATTTATTAGAAATTTCAAAGGGGAGATAGTTCTAACCTTTGCAAAGAACTTTGGTTTCCAAACCAATCATTTTTCCAAGTCCAGGACCCTCTTCCAATGCTTTACCTACTTGACTCAATGGATTATCATAAGGTAATTATTTAAAGGGACTCTCTAAACATAATCAATATCCTCATTTTATGTTCACACAATGACACTGAGAGGGGGGGTGAATCAGTGTAGTTATTTAATTTCGAAACAGCAGCATTCAAAGACTGAAGCACATAAAACTTATAAAACCAGAAGAACAAAATGAGAGCACACCACAACACACAATATAACGAGGTTCACCAATTTGGCTACTCCTCAAAAATTAACTGCTTGGACTTCAATCCAAATCCAGCCTTTGCAAAATTTCAATTTTACAACTTCTTTACCAAAGATCCACCTGGAAGGAGCACCAACCCCCGTAATTTTCTGCTGCAACAGATGGAGCACCAACCCCTAGTACCAAGCACCAACTTGGACTACAATTCTGATCAATTAGAATGACATAAAAGTGTCTTCACTTCATGCACAACCCTGACTGGTCTGCAATTAATCCAACTCTGCACACTCTCACGGCTCGCTAATTTTCTTATTCAAACCCTCTTTTCACAGCAATATTTCTCTTTCGCAACAACTTTTCTCTAACAACAAGAACATCTTCTCTCGTACGACTATTCTTTTATAACCTTTCAATCCCGCATGCAATCGAATCACATACTCTGACTGTTCGAATCCATGCAATACGGCTGTTTGATTACATGCACTACGACTATTCGAACCCCTGCAATACGGCGGTTCGATTCCTTGCAATACGGTTGTTTTAATGCATTTTCGAACCTGCATATTCGACTGTTCGAATACTTCAAATACGGCCATTCGAATACTATTTCTATTCTGCATATCCGACTCTTTGAATTCTGCAAATATGTCTTTTCTAATGCTTCTTCAATCCTGCATATTTGTTCTGCTCAATACTTCAAATACAAGCAGTTCAATGCTTTTTAATCCTCGCCTATACCATTCTTCGAATGCTTTTCAATCATGCAAATTCAACTGTTTCAGTGCATGTTCGACACTCGCCAATTTGTAATCGCCGATCTGACATCAGTTACTTTTTACGTAATCGGTCGCATGATTTTCCTGTCTGCTTTTTCTGACACGTGTCACCATGCATGCTTTTTCGGCTTTTACCCGCCAAACTATTACCTGTCGCGATATCGCGACACTTTCTGTAGCCGTACCATTCATGCCCTTGCTGTCGTGAAATCGTGACCATTTTGGCTCTTGAAAGCTTTCCCTGCATCTTGTCGCGATATCGCGACACTTTCAACTTATGCTGACGTCACCCTGAAGGTTGTCGCGAAATCATGACGTTTTCGGCTTCCAGTGGCTTTTCTTTCATCCTGTCACGAAATCGTGACACTTTTCAACTTTGCTGACATCATCATCCTTCTTGTCGCGAATATCCATCTCTCTTTTCGACTCTTGCTGACGTCATCATCCTTCTTGTCACGAAATCGTGACGTTTCGACTCTTGCTGACGTCATCATCCTGCTTGTCAGGAAATCGCGATTTTTCGACTCTTGCTGACGTCATCATCCTGCTTGTCGCGAAATCGTGACACTTTCGGCTTCCGTACACTCTTCTTTGCCAGCAACAGCAAAAAAGGAACATGTCACGAAATCGTGACACTTTGCTCTTCCGTACAACTCTCCTTGCCAACTCCAACGAAAATGGAACATGTCGCGAAATCGCGACACTATGCTTCATGCAATGGCAAAATTTTTACATCTTTGTGCCTTGTGTTTTCACCTTGCCTCTTTTCATGAAATTTTGACTTGTAATATCATTGCTGCATCTTTCAATTCTACACTTTTGACTAGTAGCGAAATCGCTACTCCTTAGTTTCCCTTTGTTTCAACATGTAGCGCCATCGCTACACCTTAGTTTCTCTTTGTTTCAACATGTAGCGAAATCGCTACACCTTCTTCTTGTGAATTTTTACTTGTGTCGAAATCGCTGCATCTCGCTTTTCTTAACTTTCGATTTGTAGCGAAATCGCTACACCTTTGTTTCCATACATTTCCAACTGTGCTTTGAAATGCGAAACTTTAACATGCATGGAAATCGCTACTCTCTTCATTGCAAGCTCCTTTCCTCCATTTATGTCACGAAATCGCGACACATTTTCTCTCTCCTCAAGAAAACTCGACATGTCGCGACATCGCGACATTTTGGCGTGCATTTTCTCTCTCCTACTTTTTGTCGCGAAATCGCGACACATTTTCTCTCTCCTCGACATGTCGCGATATCGCGACATTTTGGCTTGCATTTTCTCTCTCCTACTTTTTGTCACGAAATCGCGACAGAAAACATGTCGCGATATCGCGATAGTTTTCTTCCTTGTCTCTTTCTGCCAATTTCTGAATCTGGGTCACCTCTGTTTTGCTTGAAACTTTCTTCACTTGATCTGACTGACCTCTGAACTGCATCAATCGCATCAATCTGTCCGTGTTGACAACAATGACAATACTTTCTCAAATGCTTTTGCTGCACCTTGCTCAACAATCTCCCCTTTGGAATTGTTGGCAACACACAACAACCTTGCTCAACTTCTTCTCCCCCTTTGCCAATAATACCAAAGGGTTGTTGCAGACTCCCCCGAGTCTCTGTACACCATTCTCAGGAAAATATTGTTATAGTTAGCAAAAATCATAAACATAAGCAAAACTATAAGTATAGGCATGCATGCACCCATTGAGAATGTGATCCCTAATGATAGTCAGTTCTTGGGAATTGTGACCACTCCCAACTTATTCCTAAGGTACTCAAAAACATCCTTGGGCAATGGTTTTGTGAATATATCGACTACTTGCTCGTAGTTGGAACAAAATCCAACTTGACTTCTCCTTCTGCAACTTTATCCTTCAATAAATGATATCGGATTGCAATGTGTTTGGTTCTTGAATGCATAACTGGATTCTTGGATATGTTGATAGCACTAGTGTTATCACATTTTATTGATATTGGCTCTTTGAAGTGGATACCAAGATCTTTCAAAGTTTGTCTCATCCATAATATCTGTGTACAGCAAGTTGTGGCCGCAATGTATTCTCGCCTCTGCAGTGGATAGAGAAACCGATTCTTGTTTCTTGTCGTGCCATGCTACCAACCGCCTCCAAGATAAAATGCTCCTCCACTTGTACTCTTCCGGTCATCAATGCAACCTCGCCCAATCTGCATCGGAATATGCAATCAAAGTGAAGTCTTTGCCTTTTGGGTACCACAACCCATAATCCATGGTACCTTTGAGGTACCCGAAGATCCTTTTTACAACTGTGACATGAGTTTCTTTGGGACTTGCCCTGAAATCTAGCAACCATGCATACCGCCCGTAGTATATCCTGGTCTAGTAGCCGTTAAATACAAGCAAGCTTCCAATCATAGACCCGTACATTGTTTGATCCACATCCTGGAGATTTATCATCCTTGCTCAACTTGCAACCTCGTTGTCATGGGAGTGCCGACCGGTTCATCGTCTTCCATTGTGAACTTTTTCAGCATTTCTTTTACATATTTAACTTGAGAAATAAAAATGCCTTTTTCATTTTGATTGACCCGCAGTCCTAAGAAATAAGAAAGTTCACCAATCATTGACATCTCAAATTCTTTTTTCATTTTAATTGATATGTCTTTGCAAAGATTCATCCATGCCGTCGCCAAATATTATGTCATCTACATAAACAACAAGAACAATAAGATGACCCTTCTCTGCTTTGACATATAAGTTGCTATCCACCAAACCTTTCTTAAACCCTTGTTTAATTAGATAATTATCCAACCTTGCATACCATGCTCTAGGTGCCTGCTTTAATCCATATAAAGCTTTCTTTAACCTCCAAACAAAATCTGGATTGTCACCAAGTTGGAAGCCATCCGGTTGTTCAATGTAAACCTCTTCTTCCAGCTTTTCCATTCAAAAATGCTGATTTTACATCCATTTGATATACTTTGAAGTTTTTATGAACCGCTAATGCCGTAAACATTCTCGATTGCCTCTAGTCCTGCTACCGGTGCAAAAGTTTCTTCAAAATCAATGCCTTCAACTCCGAGCATAGCCTTTACATACCAATCTTGCCTTATTTCCGACAACCTCGCCCATCTTCATTCAATTTATTTCTAAAAACCCATTTAGTGCCAATTATGTTTTTATTTGTTGGTCTAGGTACTAATTCCCGTGTATTGTTTTTCTCTATCTCGATCTAGTTCTTCATTGATTGCCTTCATCCAACTTTCATCGATGCTTGCTTCAAAGAACATTTTTAGGTTCAATACTAGATAACGGAGAATAGTTCCTCACTCGCTGTTCTTCTTGTCCGAATACCATCCGTGGGATCCCCAATAATCTGCTCACTTGGATGATTTTTCTGCCGCTTGTCTGTTTTAAATTTCCTGTTTTCTTCTTCTTCGATTCAGCTTTTACACCATCCGGATCAATTTTCTCGATTCTTCTCTGTTTCTTTTTCATCATCACCTTCAATGACTTCTTCATACATAGGGTAGTTTTCTTGATAAGTAGTTTCTTGTTCTCTACCTTCATCAACTTTCACATCAAGCACTTTCAACAATTTTCTTCAACCTCTTGTTGTAACATGTGTATGCCTTGCTTTTTGTTGAGTAACCAAGAAAGATACCTTCATCAGCTCTATCTTCAAATTTACCGAGGTTATCTTCAATCCGTTTTATGTAGCACTTGCCGCCAAATACTTTGAAATGTCTTGTTGTTGCCTTTCTCGCCAAACCACAACTCATAAGCTGTTTTGCTTTCATGTGGTCTCAAGGATGCACCTGTTTTGAATGTAAACCGCAGTATGAACCGCCTCTTTCCAAAATCCGTCACCTATTTTGTTTTCTCGCCAAGCATTGTCCTTGCCATTTCCTCGCACTGTTCTATTCTTCCTTTCTACAACACCATTCCCGCCGAGGTGTCCTAGCTGCTGAAAACTGTCTTCTTATCCCATGTTTTTGACAATATTCTGCAAATTCTTCGGAGATAAACTCTCCTCCCCTGTCTGATCTTAGGCATTTAATTCTTTTTCCTGATTGATTCTCAACAAGATTTTTGAAGGTTTTAAACATCTCAAAGGCTTCTGACTTGAGTTTCAGAAATAGTACCCATGTCATTCTTGAGTAGTCATCTATACACAAGATAAAATATTTGTGTCCATTTATGCTTTCAGTTCTCATGGGTCCACATAGATCAGTGTGAATTAGTTCTAATGGCTTGCTAGTGAAGTATTCTTTTGCTTTGAAAGTGGCTCTGGTTTGTTTTCCCTTTTGGCATGACTCACGGATGCTATTTATAGGTTTGCCAATGTTTGGTATATCTCTAACTGCTCTTTTTGAACCGATTTTTGCCGATTGTCAAAACTAATATGCCCAAGCCTCTTGTGCCATAGCCAGTTTTCATCTTCCTGTCCAATCAAGCATGTTCCTTCTACAGTTTCTGAAAGTGTATACAGATTTCTAGAAGTTCTCAGTCCAGTGGCTATTAACTTTCCATTTTTTGTCTTTCTTACTTCACAGCCCTCCTTCTTGAAGATTACATCATGGCCTCTGTCACATATTTGACTTACACTTAGCAAGTTATGCTTCAGGCCAATTACAAACAAGACTTCTTTTGATTTTATATTGCCATCACTGATCTTGACTGATCCCTTTCCAACAATCTTTGCTCCATCATTATTTCCAAATTTCACATAACCACCTTCATAATTCTGTAAATTCTCAAACTTTTGCTTGTCACCTGTCATGTGACTGGAACAACCACTGTCAAGTATCCAAGGTGCTGATTTGTTCTGAGCTTTAAAAGTAGTCTGGACAATCAAAGATTCCTTTTCTTTCCATTCTGGTTTGATAGCAGATTTTGCTACTTGTTTTGCCTTTGTCCTTTCATTAGCATGTGCCTGTTTTTCAAGAAATTTCTGGTTTTGTTTCAACCCACTTGGCTGAGATTTTCTACCCCGATAATTATTTGATGCAAAAGTGCTTCGCAGCTTTCTAGCAATATGTCCAAAATTATGACAATTATAACATTCAACCGCATAATTCATTAAAGGAGAAAAAACATTTCTCTGGTAAAATTCCTTTGAGATACATTATGCCCGCAATCTGAAATCTTATGGCCATAAGCATTGCATTTAAAACAATAACCAAAAAATGCATGATTAAACCTGGGTGCCGGTCTTTGCCAGTTTGAAGTAGGAGCCATGACTCTTCTCCTCCTTGGATGTGTGACTTTTGTGAATCCATCTTTGTCAATATTCTTCTTGAATCTGGCATTATTGTTTTCTTTTGCAAGATTTGGTTTTTCCTGGTTCAACCCCCGATCTTTTCTTCTTTCTTTATGAGTTCTATATTCAAGTTCTTTGAATCCTTTGAAGATTCTCCTTCATCAAAGCCTAAACCAAATTTTATGCCAGAAGGCCTTTGGTTATTTAACATTTTATCCAGCTTTACAGTACTTTCTTCAAACTTATGAAAACAGCTTAATTTTCTATTCATCTCCTCTAACCGCATCCTTAACATAACAATGTCTTCCTCTAGCTTGCCGCATTCAACTGTCTTTACAGTTAATTGTTCATCAAGAACTTCGGACATTTTCTTGAATTCCTCTCGTCTCGTATTTTCAGATTGTTTATTATGTCCGTGGCATTCTCTAATTTCTTTGAAAATTTCTTATTCTTCTTCCTTTCTCGCACTCAACTCTTCAAGTGCAAGCAACCAATTCTCCTTCCAAATACACTTCAGCTTCATCCTTGGAATTTTCATCACCTTCCCGATTTTTCTCTGTTCTTTCTTCTTCAAGTGCCATGAAAAGAGCTTCACCTCCTTCTTCTTCAGACTCCTCATCCGTGCTTTCTTCAGAACTGCTGACATTCTTGGTTATGAAGCTTTTCTTCTTGAAGTTGTTCTTTCTAAAATTTTGTTTCTTCTTCCAGCCACCTTTTTCTTGGTGTGAACCTTCACCATTTTTGGTTCTCTCCCCGCATTGGACATTTGGCCACAAAATGACCGACTCCTCCACAATTGAAGCATTTAAAAGGTAGCTTCCCTCTATATTTTCCTTTTCCTTTTGTGAGTTTTCGAACAAAATTGGCTTCTCGTTTCATCCAGTTGTTCCTTCATCCTCGGATTCATGTTCAGCTTTTACATTCTTGTGTGCTTTAAAAGTCGCTTCTCTGTCTCGTAGACTTGGTTTGTCCTATTCTCATTTCATATGCCGTCAGGGAACCATGCAACTCATCCATGCTGAAGTTGTTTAGATCTTTTGCCTCTTCTATTGCAGAGACTTTGGAGTTAAATCTTTTGTGAAGTGTTCCGAGAACCTTTTTCACCACAACCGCATCATCAATTTCTTCACCGAGTCCTCTCGATTGCATTAATAATTCCGTTGACTCTCAAAATATAAGTCTCTATGTTTTCATCTTCATTCATTTGCAAGTGCTTCGAACCGTGCTCGATGAGTTTGCAGCTTTGCTTCCTTAATCTTACTGTCTCCTTCATGGATGCTCTTCAGCTTATCCCACATGTCTTTTGCTGATTTACAACTCATGACTCTTATCAGCTCACCGTCAACAAGCCCACACATTATGGCATTCTTAGCTTTGGAGTTGTTCTCAAATTTCTTTTTCTCAAGCAGTATCTGTTGGAGGAGTAGTGGGTGCTGTGTATCCACTATCTACATAATCCCAAATATCATATCCCAATGCACTCAGATATGTTTGCATTCTGAGTTTCCATAAGGTGTAATTTGTTCCATCAAATAAGGGAGCTTTGTTGGATGAAAATCCTTCACCGCCTGCCATTGTTTCTTCCAAGATCTCCTTAGCTGATTAAGCTTGTACAAGGAACCTTGCTCTGATACCAATTGATGTTCACACAATGACACTGAGAGGGGGGGTGAATCAGTGTAGTTATTTAATTTCGAAACAACAGCATTCAAAGACTGAAGCACATAAAACTTATAAAACCAGAAGAACAAAATGAGAGCACACCACAACACACAATATAACGAGGTTCACCAATTTGGCTACTCCTCAAAAATTAACTCGCTTGGACTTCAATCCAAATCCAGCCTTTGCAAAATTTCAATTTTACAACTTCTTTACCAAAGATCCACCTGGAAGGAGCACCAACCCCCGTAATTTTCTGCTCGCAATGGATGGAGCACCAACCCCTAGTACCAAGCACCAACTTGGACTACAATTCTGATCAATTAGAATGACATAAAAGTGTCTTCACTTCATGCACAACCCCGACCGGTCCGCAATTAATCCAACTCGCACACTCTCACGGCTCGCTAATTTTCTTATTCAAACCCTCTTTTCACAAAGCAATATTTCTCTTTCGCAACAACTTTTCTCTAACAAAGAAGCAACATCTTCTCTCGTACGACTATTCTTTTATAACCTTTCAACTCCTCGCATGCAGTCGAATCACATACTCGACCGTTCGAATCCATGCAATACGAGCTGTTTGATTACATGCACTACGACTATTCGAACCCCCCGCAATACGGCGGTTCGATTCCTTGCAATACTGGCTGTTTTAATGCATTTTCGAACCCGCATATTCGGCTGTTCGAATACTTCAAATACGGCCATTCGAATATCTGTTTCTATTCTCGCATATCCGACTCTTTGAATTCTCGCAAATATGTCTTTTCTAATGCTTCTTCAATCCCGCATATTTGTCTCGTTCGAATACTTCAAATACAGATAGCTTCGAATGCTTTTTAATCCTCCCTATACCATTCTTCGAATGCTTTATCAATCATGCAAATTCAACTATTTCAGTGCATGTTCGACACCTGCCAATTTGTAACTGTCGATATGACATCAGTTACTTTTTACGTAATTGGTTGCATGATTTTTCTGTCTGCTTTTTCTGAAACGTGTCACCATGCATGCTTTTTCGGCTTTTACCCGCCAAATCGTTACCTGTCGCGATATCGTGACACTTTCTGTAGCCGTACCATTCATGCCCTTGCTGTCGCGAAATCGTGACCATTTTGGCTCTTGAAAGCTTTCCTTGCATCTTGTCGCGATATCGCGACACTTTCAACTTATGCTGACGTCACCCTGAAGGTTGTCGCGAAATCGCGACGTTTTCGGCTTCCAGTGGCTTTTCTTTCATCCTGTCGTGAAATCGTGACACTTTTCAACTTTGCTGACGTCATCATCCTTCTTGTCGCGAAATCATGACATTTTCGACTCTTGCTGACGTCATCATCCTTCTTGTCGTGAAATCGTGACGTTTTCGACTCTTGCTGACGTCATCATCCTTCTTGTCATGAAATCGTGACGTTTTCGACTCTTGCTGACGTCATCATCCTGCTTGTCATGAAATCGTGACTTTTACTCTTGCTGACGTCATCATCCTGCTTGTCGCGAAATCGTGACACTTTCGGCTTCCGTACACTCTTCTTTGCCAATAGCAATGAAAAAGGAACATGTCGCGAAATCGCGACACTTTGCTCTTCCGTACAACTCTCCTTGCCAACTCCAGCAAAAATGGAACATGTCACGAAATCGCGACACTATGCTTCATGCAATGGCAAAATTTTTACATCTTTGTGCCTTGTGTTTTCACCTTGCCTCTTTTCATGAAATTTTGACTTGTAATATCATTGCTGCATCTTTCAGTTCTACACTTTTGACTAGTAGCGAAATCGCTACTCCTTAGTTTCCCTTTGTTTCAACATGTAGCGCCATCGCTACACCTTAGTTTCTCTTTGTTTCAACATGTAGCGAAATCGCTACACCTTCTTCTTGTGAATTTTTACTTGTGTCGAAATCGCTGCATCTCAGTTTTCTTAACTTTCGATTTGTAGCGAAATCGCTACACCTTTGTTTCCATACATTTCCAACTGTGCTTTGAAATGCGAAACTTTAACATGCATGGAAATCGCTACTCTCTTCATTGCAAGCTCCTTTCCTCCATTTATGTCACGAAATCGCGACACATTTTCTCTCTCCTCAACGAAAACTCGACATGTCGCGACATCGCGACATTTTGGCGTGCATTTTCTCTCTCCTACTTTTTGTCGCGAAATCGCGACACATTTTCTCTCTCCTCAGTGAAAACTCGACATGTCGCGATATCGCGACATTTTGGCTTGCATTTTCTCTCTCCTACTTTTTGTCGCGAAATCGCGATAGAAAACATGTCGCGATATCGCGACAGTTTTCTTCCTTGTCTCTTTCTGCCAATTTCTGAATCTGGGTCACCTCTGTTTTGCTTGAAACTTTCTGCACTTGATCTGACTGACCTCTGAACTTCATCAACTGCATCAATCTGTCTGTGTTGACAACAATGACAATACTTTCTCAAATGCTTTTGCTGCACCTTGCTCAACATCATTAAACATTTTTATCCTTATTGGAACATCAAAAATATAATAGAAGAATCTAAAATATTCCTAAGGAAATTTGAGAGTTCCCAATGCAAGCATATTTATAGAGAAGGCAATAAGTTTGTTGATTTCCTAGCCAATTTCAAGGCTCAGAATGAAGGAATGTTTATCTAGAAATAAAAATTCCCTCAAGACCTTACTTTCTTGGTGAGAAGTGATAATGAAATCCTCAATGATAACATTTGATTTAGAGTCTTCTTAGAGAAGGTTTCCTCTGTTTGCATTTGTAAATATATATATATATATATATATATATATATATATATATATATATATATATATATATATTAAGCGAAAAACTCCTTACGGATCCACCTTGGTCTGAGAGACCATGAACAAGGGGTTCTACACCGTCAAAGTCACCCGAGAGTCATACCCGACCCTGCCTGCACCAACATTATCAATTGGATTTTGGATACCCGATTCAACTTTTTGGTAGGGTGGAGATTTGAACCTGGGACTTCCCTTGGAGGATTTCCCTCTCCTATCCAACTCACCTACAACACCTGGGTTCTATCTATATATTTGTAAAATATTATAGGTCTAAAATTCCTCACTCCTTTCTTAATTCCTCCCTGAGTTCAAAGTTGTATGTGAGTCCTTGGATTTTGAATTGATATTTTTTGGCAGGAAGTTTCTCAACACTCCTTTTAGGTAGGAGATTTTTGGATGTTAGTTTAATTTCCCTCCATTTCCTATTTACCTTCTATTTTCAAAATGTTAGACACCTTATGATCACATGTGTTGGTCAATTCATGACGTGGTGAGTGTGTATGTGTTTCCCATGTTTGGGTTTTTGTCTAGTTTGTGTTGTTTGAAGTTATTCTTTAGTGTTTTTCATGTATACCTCATGATGATATTTACATGGTTTGTTACCATGAATAGGTCTTACCCTAAGGTTTTTTTTCGTGGTCCTCTTCCTAATATTAGTTTTTCTTGGTTTTTATCTTCTTATAGAATTGATTACCCTTACTCTATTCATGATTGTAATATTTTTAATCTACAACATTTTAGCATGGGACTTCTATTTCTTGTGAGTTTATTTCCTCCTTGGGTTAGTAGCAATCGGGATGCAAGGTGGCATGTTGTACATATGACTAATATTCCTTGGTTTATTTTGAGTTATATCATGTTTATGATGATGGAACCTTTGATTCTCTACAAACACTAGAGTACTGATTTCCAAATATTTCATCCTAATTTTTTATCACATGACAATTATTACTAGAATTCTCATTGGATGAGGGTTTTTGTTGATCATTCATCCCATAATGTTTTGAGATGGTTAATATTTATTGGGATAGATAATTGGATTAGGTTTCATATCCACCTTGTCAAAAGGAAGTTTCTAGGAGAAAATGAAATTTTTATACCCAAGGAAAGAATTCTTGGCTTACACAAATGAAATCTTCCTTCAAGCTAGGATTTTCCAATTTTTGCCCATCATTAGAAGCCCTAGTATGTTTAGTAGATAGAAATTTCCAAAATATGACTTGGGACTTAAAATGAATTGAACCAATCACCATTTCACTTGATTTTGATGTCCAAAAATTTTTGGACAAAGGAGGATTGTTGGTCTTAATTAGGAAATTCAATGGGTTTAACACGAAGCTTGATAAGTAGATGGATTTCTCTTGGATTGATGTAAAAGTGATGGTGAAGGATATGGAATTTACCATTTATATCCCCCTCATTTTCAAATTCTCAAGCCACCCAATTTGTAGGAAATGCATTAATAGGGCTAAGCACTCCTTATCCAAATAAGTTAATATTTTTAGAGGTAAAGGAGAGCACTTGACAAAGTGCCAAAATGGGTTTATTTAGGATTCTTTGAAAGCACCATGGGATAGCATAGTACTGGTGGTTATGGACTATTTCACTCCTAATGAGAAATCCACTATAGTGTGAATATTTCACTTTGTCTTTCTCAATGATATGTATACGAAGAAATTGATAAAAACTCTTGCTTTTCTATTTATCTCCATTGAAAAGACTATGGATTAAGTTAATCATGGTGAGTGATCTAGCTAACTTCATCAAGGTTTTTTGAAGCTTCGTTTTGACCATATAGCTAAACATGGTGATAAGGTGTATAAGATAAGTCTTGAAAGGCTTGTATTTCAAGCTGTTGGAAAATTACCATTGGTAAAAGGTTAAAAAGAGTATTTTACCTTGGGTAAGTTTACTTACCTTTTACCTTACCTGGACGACAGTTGGACGACAACATATTTGGGCGGCAAGAGAGTTTTAATTTAATTTCTTCTCCCTTCCCTTATCTTCTCCTATTCCCCCCTTTTCTCTAGTATGGTTATTTTGTGTTTATTTAAATCAATTGTAACCTAATTTCAAGTTAATGCATATTTTACCTTTGCATCAAATATCTCACCTCTCACATTTGGTATCAAATCCGAGAGTCGAGATCGACTCGAATCTCGAGGTGATGGGACCCGCAGTCCGAGGCAACATAGATATTGAGGTAGCCTGCAAGACCCGAGGAGGTCCGTTGGAGCAGATCGACATGATTCTCAGGGTGCTGGTGGAGTTGGATGTGACAGGCACAGGCAAACACATGGCAACGGTGACGGTTAGACAAGCGACGGTGGTTCGACACGTGGCGGCAGCGGGTGCGTGCACGAATTGAACCATGCGGCAAAAAGGGCATTGACAATCGTCGATTGCCTGAAGGAAATCAAAAACTTAGGTGCGTCAAACGCCTTATAAATCCCAAATTCATCCCTATGGGATGAATGTAGGACTAAAGTCCCACTTTTGCAAGGGTTTGAAGAGCACCCACGTAGCGTGAGCACTCTTCAAAGGGTTTTATATATTTGAGGGTGCGTTGGGTTGTCGGATCAGCCACGCAGCCCGACTGGCAGGGGCGCTAGTCTTAAGTCGTTGCTCGCGAGGTCGCGAGTTCAACCTGCAGCACGGATAAATTAAAAAAAAAAATCTCTAAAGTTTTTTTTTTTTTTTTAAATTGTTTTTTAAATTTTTAAATCATTTTTATATAAATTTAAAAACTATATAGTATAAATTAAAAAAAAAAAAAAAAACAAATGTTTTTTAACATTTTTTTTAAAATAAGTTTATCTATATAATTTTTATATAAAAGTGTTATTTAAAATTTGAAAATTTTAAAATTTTTGAAAGGTTTTATTTATCATTTGAGTTGATGATTGACATTTCCTAAGAGGAAATAGTTGTAAAAAAAAATTTACGCTTTAAGAGGTAAAAAAATTAGTAAAATTTCCTAAGAGGAAATCTTTGTAAAAGAAAATTTCTGGGAAATTTTCTTAAATGATAAGATCGGAAGGATGTTACCAAGCACTTTGTAGTTTGTTACTGAGAACAAACGCTGAAAGATTTGATGAGCACTAGGCATAAATTCAGTCTTTTCACAGTTGCAAAACGCGGTTATTGCACAACAAAGAAATCCTGATCTAGGATACGAAGCAGATTCAAAATATAACTCCTTTGGGAGAAAATTTGAACAATCCTACACAGTGGAGATTGCTCCACAAGGATCTGAATATACTCATTATTGTAATTCAGTTGAAATCCTACAAACTCTTTCTCCTGAAATTATATTGATCAGTGACGACGATGAACAAGTCACTGACAATTTTGTAATTACTGAATCACAACAACAAGAGTGAGTTGTTTATGATTGTAAATCAAGCAAGGCTTGATATTTTGTAAAGTATTTTTGAAATAAGACTATATAAGAAAGGTTTCTTGTTCTAATAGATTGTAATGGGATCAAATAACAATCTACCAATCCTCGAATTCAGTGGGGATAATTATGAGTACTGGTCCATCAAAATCAGGACATTACTCATAGGAAAAGGACTATGGGATAGTATTGAATATGGATACACTGCTCCAATAGATTGGACTACTTTGAGAGCAACCGACAAGAAGATCTTCAAAGATGCACAGAAAAATAACTCTTTTGCCTTATACCATCTTCAAGCGGCATTAGATCCAAGTATCTTTCCTAGAATTGCATCTTACTTAACTGCCAAATATGCATGGAATGCCTTGAAAGAAGGATTCCAAGGAAGTGATAAAGTGAAGCAAGTCAGGATTCAGACCTTAAAAAGAGATTTTGAAAATCTCAGAATGAAGGAAAATGAAAGAGTCGGTGACTACTATGTACGAGTCAAAGCAGTAGTTGATATGATGCAAACTTTAGGTGATGACACAAAATTTGAAACAATTGTAAAGAAAGTGTTGAGAACACTTCTTCCTAAGTGGAATCACATTGCCATCATAATTGAAGAATCAAAAGACCTTTCTACTCTTACATTTGATAGTTTGATTGGATCATTAACATCACATGATGAGAGACTTCAAGGATCACCTTCAAAAAGCTATGGAGGTGATGATAAAGCCTTCACTTCGAAAGAATCTGCAAGATGAGGACAAGGAAGAGGCCAAGGCAGAGGACAACAACAAAGAGGAAAAGGCCAAAGCAACTCCTACAGAGGAGGAAATAAAAATAGAGGTGGAAATCAAAATAGAGGAGCCAATCAAAACCAAAGCGGCAATGCAAGCCATGGAAATCAAGGACGAGGAAGTAACAAGACTAAAACAACTTGTTTCAATTGTGGGAAACAAGGACACTTCGCTCGTGACTACTGGTCAAAGACTTCAAAAGATCAAAGCAGTCAATATGGCTCATTCTATGGAGAATAAGAAGGTCCATCAAATATTTTTCTCTCTTATGGACAATCAGATCAAAATCTTAAAGATACATGGATTTTGGATACTGGTTGCTCCAACCACATGAGTGTCAAAGAAAATCTCTTTGCTACATTAGATTCAAATTACAAATCCAATGTTAAGTTAGGGGATAATAAATCTTTGCAAGTTAAAGGCATTGGAGCTATGGAAGTTCCAAAAAAATAAGGCCTTAAAAAGGTGAATGACATATACTATACTCCACAGCTACAACACAATTTGTTAAGTGTTGGACAAATGATGGAGAAGCATTACAAATTAGTTTTTGATGAAGGAAAATGTACAATCCTTGATAAAAAAAATTGTAACAGAGTCATCACAGAAGTACCTATGACAAAGAATAGGTTATTCCCTCTAAAATTTGGTGAGCCAGGGGGAGCTCAACTTGCAAACATTGCTATTACAAATCCAAGTGTATTGTGGCACTTGAGATATGGTCACCTCAATTCCGCTAGCTTGAAAATGTTAACATCACAAGCTATGGTGACAGGACTACCAAAAATTCAAGAACATAAGAAGGTATGCAAAGCATGTGCTTTAGGAAAGCACTCCAAAACGAAGTTTCCAAGAGGCCAAGCATGGAAAGCAAGCTATCCTCTTCAGCTAGTACATTCGGACATCTGTGGTCCAATGCAAACAAAAAGCCTTGGAAACAATTCTTATTTCCTAACATTCATAGATGATTATTCTAGAATGTGTTGGATCTATTTTCTAAAACACAAATATGAAGCATTTGATTGCTTCATAGACTTCAAAAATAATGTAGAAAAGCAATGTGACTACTATGTCAAATGTCTTCACACTGATAGAGGAGGAGAGTACTCCTCAAATGAATTTTTAAATTATTGTAAGCAAAATGGGATAAAAAGGTAGTTCACCACTGCCTATACCCCACAGCAAAATGGTGTGGCCGAGAGAAATAATCACACCCTTGTTGAAATGGCATGAACGATGCTTCAGACAAAGCATCTAACATAAAGCTATTGGGTAGATGCAGTGAGAACTAGTGCATATATTCTAAATAGAAGTCCGACTTCTAGTTTAGATGGTATCACTCCTTATGAAGGATGGTACGGTAAGAAAACAAATGTCAAAAATTTCCAAGTATTTGGTTCTTTAGCTTATGCACACATTCCTAAGGATAAGAGAAAGAAGCTTAATCCCAAGAGTCAAGCATGTATTTTTGTAGGGTATTGTGAATCGACCAAAGGGTATAGATTGTACAATCCCAAGACACATAAAATAATTATCTCCAGGGATGTAATTTTTTATGAAGGGGGAGAATGGGGTCATAAAAAATTTGTTGATATAGACTCTAATTCAGAAAGTTCCACATTTGTACAACCCAAGAAAAGTAGTGGAAGTAGTTCCCCTCCACAAAGTCCAAATCAGGAATCTTCATCAAGTACATCAAGTGGTACACCAAGTCCAAGAGGGACTACTTTGTTGGCACCCCCAAACTCTCCGAAATGATTTCAGAAATATGTAAGCGCTCAAAGTCCAATGGATATTGATCCAGTTTCTCAAAGGAAAGAGACAAATAGAGGAAAGCACATACTATAGATTCATCCATCTTCTCAAATGTTGGATATGAATTTCCAACAAAGATACACTAGGAGTCAAGCTAGTGAGATGGACGACATTTTGTCAAGACTTGAAAATCTTCAAATTTCAAGAGATGATGAGTCTCATGAACCAAGGGGTGATGTAGTCAATTATGCTTTGTTGGATGCTGCACAGCTAGAACCATCTAGCTATGAAAAAGAATGTACTGAAAGTATATGGCAAGTTGCCATGGAAGAGGAAATATCCTCAATTAAAAAGAATGATACTTGGGAGCTTGTGAAGCTTCCCAAGGACAAAATATGTGTTGGATGTAAATGGGTATATAAGACCAAATTCAATGTTGATGGAAGCATTGAAAGGCACAATGCAAGATTAGTAGCTAAGGGTTTTACTCAGAAATATGGAATAGATTATGAGGAAACCTTTGCTCCAATTGCTCGACAAGAAATAATCAGAACTGTTCTTTCCATGGCAGCCCATAAAGGATGGAACATTCAACACATGGATGTGAAAAGTGCATTTTTAAATAGATACATGACAAAAGAGGTGTATGTTCAACAACCTCAAGGTTTCCAAGAACAAGGAAAAGAGAACCTTGTTTATAAATTGAAAAAAGCACTGTATGGCCTCAAGAAAGCACCACGAGCGTGGTACTCATGAATTGACAACTATTTCAGCGAGTATGGTTTCACAAAAAGAAAGAGTGAACCAACTCTATACTACCTAAAGAATTGAGTAGATATCCTCATAGTTTGTTTATATGTGGATGATCTAATATTTATGGGTAGTAATAATAAAATGAATATGGAGTTCAAAAACTCCATGATGAATCAGTTTGAGATGAAGGATATCGAATTAATGAGATACTTCCTAGGAATGGAAGTACATCAATCAAAGAATGTGATCTTCATATGTCAATAGAAATATGCTCATGACATGATCAAGAAATTTGCTATGCAGCAATGCAAATCAGTTGCAACACCAACAGGACTTGGAATCTAGCTAAGCAAATATGATGGAGCACCAAAAGTTGACATGACCAATTTTAGAAGCATGGTTGGGAGTTTAATGTTTCTCACCAACACTAGGCCAGATATACAGTATGTTGTTTCTCTAGTATCAAGGTTTATGGCATGCCCATCCGAGCTGCATCTTCAAGCAACCAAACGAATTTTACGATATGTAAAAGGTACATTGGATTTTGGAATCCATTACCACAAGTCTAACTCTGTGAAGTTAGTTGGTTATAGTGACAGTGATTGGGGCATTAATATAGATGACAAAAAATCTACATCAGGGAATTGTTTTAGTCTAGGTTTAGGACTAATAACTTGGAGTTCTAAGAAGCAATCTATTGTAGCATTATCATCTACATAAGCTGAGTATATAGCCATTACCTATGCTAGTACTCAAATCCTCTGGTTGAGGAAAATCCTTGAAGATATTGGCGAAAAGCAAATTGGTCCAACCAAACTGAATTGTGATAATATTAGTGCCATACAGTTGGCATATAATCTGATCCACCACAAAAGGTCAAAACATTTTGATATGAAGTATCACTTCATAAGAGATATGGTGGAACAGTAGATAGTTGAGCTTCAATACTATAGCACTTTGGATAATCTAGCAGACATCTTCACCAAATGCATGGCTAAAGCTCAATTTATAAAGCTGAGAGACTATATAGTCAGTCTTCTGAACTTTAAGGGGTAGAATGTTGGAAAATTACCATTGGTAAAAGGTTAAAAAGAGTATTTTACCTTGCATAAGTTTACTTACCTTTTACCTTACCTGGATGGCAGTTGGACGGCGACATCTTTGGGCAGCAAGAGAGTTTAATTTTAATTTCTTCTCCCTTCCCTTATCTTCTCCTATTCCCCTCTTTTATCTAGTATGGTTATTTTGTGTTTATTTAAATCAATTGTAACCTAATTTCAAGTTAATGCATATTTTACCTTTGAATCGAATAGCTCACCTCTCACACAAGCAACTGCTAATATTGATAGCACCTCAAAAATGTCTAACAGGTAGAAGCCCTTGTCAAATTTATAGAATTCTTCCAAGAAGTTATGGAGAATTATTTAAACCCTCCTAGGGATGACGCTACTGAATATTCTATGTTGAAGGAGGAGGTTTTGAAGTTCCCTAAAGTCTCTATGGATAAAGTGGATGTGAAAACCCCTAGAGGTAACTTGATGAAGATGAATACCTAACCGACCCCTAAAGCCTAGGAGTGGGAGGCTAGAAACTCAATGTGACTGATATTCAAAATGGATAATTATGAAAATATCAACCAAGTCATTTCTAACTCTAAAATTTCTAGATATGTTGGTCTTGAGCTTAGGAAAAAGGCTAAGGTGAAAAGTGGCAGTTTCTTGGGCTTAGGTGAGGACCTTTTATGGGCTTATAACCCACCTAAGAATGTTGACAAGGCTTGGAAGATGATGAATGATCTTATCTCCTCCCTTATTATATCTATTAATATGACAAAAATTTACATGGAATAGGTTGGAAGAATAGTCAAACCTCTCTTGAGGGAGGTCTAGATTAGGTAGACAAGTTCTCTATTTCTCAGGTGTTATATTCTTGAAGGATATTGAGTTGGCTAGTTAGGTCTCTAGGTCTTTGGTAACCTGTCTTATTTGTGTTTCATGTTTTCATTAGCTTCTATTTTGGATGCATGTATGGGCTAGACCCTTTCCCTTTGTTGAATTTATCTTCTTGGATTTTGTTAGGACTACTTTGTTGGTCCAATTTGTAAATATGTAAAAATTTTGGGGACCTTTTCAAAACCCCTTCTTTTCCATCTAATAAAAAAACATAATCCAATATATTGTGTGTTATTTAATAATCCAATCAAATTATATGCTTTTAGATAAGCCACCTAAGTATGTGCTTTTGAATAAGTTGATATTTTATGTTCATTTTTATATAATTCAAAGTCAGTTGATATTTTATGATCAATTGAAGCAATGTCCATTAAGCACCTCTCTTAAAGATACTTCAGACATAAAATGTAATCTTACCTAAAGAAAGAACCTCTTGACTAGGGGTATCAATTTTGATCCAAAACAATAAAAACTAATATATTAGGTGTCCTTAAATGGATCAAACAAAATTATGTGCCTTTATATAAGCCAATTTAATTATGAGTCCTTAAATGGACCGATTTATACATAATTAAAGTAAAATAAAAATCAAAATGTATCCTTAAATTTATCAATTTATATATAAATGAAATCAATATAGGTCTTTAAATAGACTACTAAGACATGCTCATTTTATCTTAAACAAATTTTCCCTCCCTTACCAACCCAATCATCAACCAATCAAACTCATCATTCCTAGTCTTCATTAACTCACCATGACATATTCACCAGAATATTTCCATCATCCCTATGTGAATCAAGTTTTCTTAGTTAAATACACTACTCACCTCAAAAATCAAGGGGATATATCAAGGCATAGCCACATTTAATACCCCATTTAATGCATCCAATCTAGCCTTAGAAAAGTGGTACCCCTTTTACAAAATTGGGATGTCTATAGTAACTTTTTAAGCATTCATTTTATAATGAACACTTCAAAATGGATCAAATGTAGACACCCAATTTTTTTCCATAAATAGGCAACCCAACATGTCATCCATTGACCCTTGATTATATTGACCAAATCACCCTTTTGTACCTAAATTTGGGGTAAAAGGACCCCCTCAAATTTGTCTTTCTTAAAACTCAAGCAAACAACCTCTAAATTTCATAAAATTGGAACCATTAAAAATATCTCAAAATAATATTTTCAAGTATAGACATGACCAAATTTGACCTTAGGTTGATGTCCAAAATAGATTGAAAATAAATTTATCACCTATACCTAGTTTAGATGTGAATTCACCAAGTATAAATACTCCACATTGGAGTGAATTTTCTGGTAAGTGAATTCACTTTCTAGATGATGTATTTGTGCTCACAAATTTTCAAAAACCCTTATCAAAATTAAACTATAATTATTAAGCTCATGAATTCATCCATTTATGTAAAAGTTGATGACGGATTCATACAAGCAATGTATTCACATTTGATATGCAACTAGCATTTTTACCTTATCTACAATAGCCAATCATGGTACAATTGACTTTTCTCATCATCCCTACCATCATAGAAAACCAAAAAACAAATATGAAGGTGGTTAAATTCCCTCCAAATTACTCCACCTCCTTGAATCAACCCCAATCAAGGTGTAATTGATTTTAGTCATCCTGTAAGCCAGTCACCAACCAAATCATCTCCTAATTAGCCCTCCTAATAGGCCACCTTACCTCTCTCTTTTGGGAAACCCCTAGGATGGAAAGTTTCTATAAATTGGCTCCTTGGGGTGGATATTAGCATCACATTCTTAGGTATCAAAGCTCCATAGGAATTTGACCTTTCATATATTTATCAAAGTGTTGTTGAACTTCTTCCATGAGGTTATATTCAAGCAATTGATTAAACTTCAAAGTGAAGGAGGCTATTTCCATGTGTGATTTTGGTGATATCATTTCTATCTCTGTCACATTTGTTTTCATTAATCATTATCATATAAGTATTTTGAAATACACTATTTTTTTTTCCTTTTTTTAATCTATTTTTGATATTATAGTGAAGTCACTAGTTAAAGTGATTTTAGGTGGAAAATTTGCCATAGGTATGTTAGCATCCACTTCCAAGGTTCAAATTTTATTTTGTGCAAATAAAAAGGGGGCTTGACTATGCTAATAAATAATTTGCCTACTTCTTGTTGTTTGGTAGGCCCCCAAACTCTAACACATCCTTTTTTTTGTTTATTTTGTAAACTTTAGTGAATTCACTAGTTGCAAGTGTTTTAGGTGGCATATTGGTTAGGTAACGTATTCACACATAAGTTGTGTATTCTTTAGATGATGTGTTCACACACAAGTAGCATATTCATTAGATAATGTATTCACATATAGGTGGCATATTCACACCAACCACTAAAACATGTAAGTATACCTTCACCTCCTATTATTAATAATTAGTATAGTTTGTTTGCTATGTTTTTCTTTCATATTACTCTATTTTGTCTTTAAAAATGCACATTAAAAGGAAAATAAAATGGAATTTCTAAAGCTTGTATTTCTATTATGCTTCCTTAGGCATTTAACTAGAATTGCATGTCGAAGTTGCATCTAGGATAAATTGTTTTCTTACATTCTCCTTGCATCCTTAAAAAAAAGAAAAGAAAAGTTAATTTGCATAGCATATATAGCATTCATAAAACGAAAATTTGCATATAGGATAGTGTCTTGTATTCTACATTTGTTGTCATATTGCATTGCATTAGCATCTTCCACATTAATTTCTATGATAGAATAAAATTTAGGTGTTTGTTAAATTAAACACATCAAAAATAAATTAGGGAAATCTATAAGCCCTTTGGTGAACCCAAATCTCCCAAAAAAGATATATATTTTACAAAATATAGTCCTAATTATGGGTTAGCAATAGTTATCTCCCGTTCAAGTGTGGATGACCTTGGAGGGAATGCATTCGAGGCCAATTCCCCTATGCACATTTTGGCATCCCATTGTGTCCTTCAACTCAATATGCTATGAAATTTGGAGGGAATGGAGCTTGAGACTAATTGACAACATTATCTCCTTGACATAAAATAGCATAAACTAGCATGTAGGAGGATGACCTAGTGGATGTTTTTGGCATCACTCTATCCAGCCCATAATATTTTTTACAACTTTTTATGTCAATCCCTTTGTGATTTTTAAATGTTCCATTTCAATATCCTTGCGCTATTTATATTGGTTGATTTGGTCAATCCATTACCCTAAGGATAATAGTTGTATAATGTTTTGAGCAAGAATCCATATTCAAGGGAAAAATTCATCACTTTAATCATCTTAAAATAAGTCATATATCTATGACAATGGTAGTAGGGTATTAAAACTGAGTGATGATATCTTCAAGTAGTTGCACCATCATATCTTGATTAGCTATTTTGGTTAGGACTAATTATACCCATTTAGTAAAGTAGCCTATAGCGGTGAGGATCAGTTAATGGCCTATGGTTGATAATGGGTTGATCTTACCTATGAAATTTAGATCCAATTATTGAAATGGTTTCGTTACAATGATAGGCTTTAAAGGCATTGGAGCCCTTTTCTTCCTTCCCTAGAACATGCAACAAGATTTACAATCCTTGAACATTGGTAGCAATAGGTAAAAATTCTAGGCCAATGGTATCCAACATTTAATATCTTGTGGCCTATTGTGGTCATAGATAAGTTTTCTCCGTCATCGTGGTATTTCCCAATTAAATATCCTTGCATATTTTCTTCTACATAATGGAATAGAATACCATTTCTATTTTTAATAATAAACTACGCAACCATTGATAGTGTGTTGCCTTTTTTTTTAGCCTAGATTTTTCCTTGGATGAAAGTATTGCAAGGACATATAATATAGCCATATATCTACACATATCACCCATCCATACTCTTCATAGTTATCTACCTATTTATGGAATTCATTATGGCAAATACTTATTTCTAAAAAATAGTCGTCTTGATTTGTGAAAGGTAGTATTTAAACTTCTTTAGGGTATTCATGTTGGTGAATATTTATTTACAATTAGGGTATACCTATCCTCTTATGAATGGATTGATTCATGAAGGATATGGCATTCTCTTCATATTAATTTTTCTTTTGGGTCAAGACAATGACAATGCGCTCATCTGAACCAAACACATACGCCATAAATTCTTTGGATAAATCCAAACTTATTATGATGGGATATTTGGTGATGGTATATTTAATATCATGAAATAATTTATTTTCTTATTTGGTTTAATCTAGAGAGACATATTTATTTAACATATTATTTATAGGCATAACTATTTTGGAAGAAGCACTAATGTTATTGGACTATATATTTATTCCTATACACCCTATTCAAGTTAGTGGAAGACTTATCTTCTTCTCTATGGTACTTGGACTTCAATTTATCTCTTTAGAAAAGTATAGTCTCTACTTTCTTTGTCATGTCAAATTGTGTGTCTGAAAGAATACACATTGACCATTTCTAAGTAGAACAACAATTGCTCATTAATATTTCTTATAAACATATCTAATATTTGTCTATATGGAGGGACATATTGGAGTCTTACCACTAGGGCTCACCATATTTCTAAGAAACTGGAAAAGTTTTTATCATTGGACTACTTTAGTTGGTATAGGTCACTAATAGTGAAATTTTTCTCAATATAGATAAAGAATTATTTCACAAACATTTTGACAAGGTCCCTAAATATTTCCAAGAAATGTATGGTATTTGGTAACACCATTCCAAGGTATGGCCACTAAGGTTTTTAGAAAATATTTTAAGTAGCAATTTTTAATCAAAATAAATATCTATACAAGTGTTTCTAAACAATCTAATATGGTTCATGGGATCTTCCTTCCTCTTGTATAAAAAATAATTAAGGGTTTCAAATTTGGGAGGGAAAGGGTGATTATCTACTAAAGCATCTAGGGGTTCATTGCACAGTTCATCATATGAATACTTGTGATTGGATGAAGACCCTTAGAATATGGTCATTTTTTGTTTTAATTAATCTAACTAAAAAGTTAAATATCGGAATTTGATAGAAGTATGATTCAATAACATAAAATGTATGTGCTAAGAAATAGGAGATATTTGTTGATGACTAATAAAATAAATAATTTTGTACACCTATGAATATAATGTGAAGATAAAATTTTATGCTTTATTCCAATGGTACTTGAGATGAAAGGATTATAAGACAATAGAGGAGAGATTGCAAGACTAGGATTTTATGTGAACCATATACCTATGCTTGAGAGATTAGAATGAATGGTATTGACATGAGGATTAGATATTAATATAGTTGATGGTACACTTTGATTGGGAGTGTAGCTTGTGCCTACCTATTGAGATACAAGACAACTTACATTGTCCTATAATGATTCCTTAAGAGTAGGAAAATATGAGTGATGTTTTAAATGTGGAAAGAGGTTTTTCCTATCAACGCTCATGGAAGTGATGATTATAGGACGATTTGAATCAATGAAATGATAATTTGATGCATTAAGATTTGTATTTATAGATCCCAAGGATGGATCAAGTTAATTTGAAGATAAAGAATTTGAGTTAGGCTATTGGGGATGGTCCATAAGTGAACCTTCCATTGCAGAGATTGCTAGGGTTTTGCAACCTTCACTTATAAATGTCTTTATAACTTTCCTATGATTTTGTAAAAATTAAATCATATGAGCCACAAATTGGAAGACTACTCTTCCATCATCATCATGGGTAAGACTTAGATAAATTGAAGGTGTAGAAAACTCCTCTTATTGATCGAAGGTTGGGTTCTCAAAGGAGGGTTGGTCATCATGACCTTCCATAGGAGGATCGGGGGTAGTAACCAACTTATGTGTAATGCCATGGGTTAGATAGCATTTGTATTGAAATATCTAACTCCACTCTATATACTTGTTAGTACATGAAAGAAAGTTGACATGTGGGTTTATAATGATACATGGAAGTGACATCCTAGATAAATGGCCAATATTGTATGTGATGAGTAATATTATGCCTCCTTATGAATCCCATTAGCCCACTATAATATACTCCTTACTATAGATAAGTATGCATGAGATCCTATATGGGTGGTTGGTGGCCCCAACTTGTTATATACCCAATGTAGCCTAGTAGCTCGTATGGTAGTTAGTCAAAGGATAACAAAGTACCTTAGTAGAACTAACAACTGGTTGTGTTCTTGTTATCTAGATTTAATGTGATATAATCTAAAAAAATAATATTAATGGTCTTAATTAGAGTTTGATAAATTTTATTTTTATTAAGGCATAGCTTGGCCAAAGAAGATATTAGAATCCATAATTGTTATCACATTAGATTCACCAAAATATGAGAAGAGGATGGGAAACAATCATGAAGGGCCTCTTTAGAGTGCTTTAATATCCTCTATCACCTCAAGGATAGGGGTAGTTTATGAGGTTAGTGTCTAGGGTCTAGTGGACTAGTTAGAGAAGATCTACATTTCAGCTAAAATTTTCTTTACAAATACTAACCATAATCTAGCCCTAATTTGCTACAAATGTGTCACACAAAATGAACTAAATGAGAACTAAAACTAAAATTATTTTTACTAAAGTAAAAGGGATTTTCACTTTTAAGATTAAGGGTTCAAGAGGGATGCAACAAAGAATCCTAGATGCAACTATATGCAAATTTATTTTGATAACAAGCTTAAATATGGTTTCCTAAATGATTAAAATACTAACTTATTTTATTTCCTATTCTTTATCCTTACTATGTAAAGAGAAAACAAAAAGAAGGAATGGATTTTTATAGATAAACGAACTTATGAAATTATTTTTATAGATGGTCAATGGATTTATAAAGAACCTATTTCTTCTATTTAGGTAGAAGCATTATTGGTCCTACAAAAGTATTATCGATACTATTGCATACTAATGGTTCTTTTACTTTCCTACAAAATTAACCAAAAAAAGAAGAGAACAATGGTAAATGGGTAGTGCATGAGATAGAGGAGAGTATTAGGCTCTCTTGGTGACCATCAAACTCCTACTTAGATATGAGATAAAAATGATAAA
The DNA here is from genome assembly GCA_028583015.1 of Wollemia nobilis. Lineage (NCBI taxonomy): Eukaryota > Viridiplantae > Streptophyta > Pinopsida > Araucariales > Araucariaceae > Wollemia > Wollemia nobilis. The sequence goes on from JAQPPZ010016348.1 coordinate 9,410,290, forward strand.
ATGATAAAAGCATGGATTAAGTGGTTAATGGTAGAAGCACATAAAGTAATCAATAGCACTATCAATGCTTTTTTGACTAATAATGCTTTTGATCTCAATGAATGTGTCTAAAAATAATAGTACTAATGCTAATAAACCTATAAATTGGCAATGCTTTCACTTAAATTTGTAATATAATAAAAATAATTTCAATATTTAATATTTTTATGGAATATGTTAGGAAGGTCCTGTTGTGGCTGATCCACAACACACCCCAAAATTGGGGACCCATATTTTTGCATGCTTTCAAAAGGAATCTCAGTGACCCAGATGCTAAAATTCAAGAAAAAGGGGCAAAAATGCACAAGTGTAGAAAGTGTCATGAAATCGCGACATGTCGCGAAATTGTGACATGTCGCGAAATCGCGACCTGTCGCTCCGTCACGGCCGAAAATGAAAAGTGTCGCAAAATCGTGACATGTTGCAAAATCGTGGTCAAACCAATCAAACGGGGCAGGAGGCAGAAAAGTATCACGAAATCATGACATGTCACAAAATCGTGGTCAAACCGGTCAAACGGGGTAGGAGGCAGAAAAGTGTCACGAAATCGTAACATGTCGCAAATTCACGGTCAACGCAGTCAACGACAGCAGGTGGGTGGAACCGTCACGAAATCACGACGTGTTTGATTTTCGCGGCCCAGAGGGGAGAGAGAAAGACGAAGCAGAAAAGCGTTGCAAAATCGTGACATGTCACAAAATCGCGGGTCAAACCAGTCAAACAAGGCAAATCAGAAAAGCGTCGCAAAATTGCGACAAGAAACGGCAAGGTAGCCCAAGATAGAAAAACATCGTGAAATCATGACAGCATGTAGCAAAGGTTCCCGAAGTGGAAAAACGTCATGATTTCATGACAGGTTGCAGCAAATGTGTACGGAGTGAAAAATCATTGCGATTTCACGACAGGTTGCATCCTAGCTGTACGGAACGAGAAAGGCATAGCGATATCGTGACAAAAATTAGCGAAGGCATACCAAGTGAAAAGGGCGTAGTGATATCGCGACAGAAAGCAGCGAAAGAGCACAAAGCGAGAAAGCGTCACGAAATCGTGACAGGTAGCAGCTAAAGGGCACGAAGTGAAAAAAAAGCGTCACGATTTCGCGACAGGATGCAGCAAAGCTGCCCGAAGTGAAAAAGCGTCACGATTTCGTGACAGGTTGCGAGCAAATGGTACGAACGAGAAAAGCGTCACGATTTCATGACATGTCACGATTTCATGACATGTCACGTTTTCACTGGGCATGATGGCAGAAAGGTTATTGGTAGGAAAACGTCGTGATATCGCGACATGTCGCGATTTCGCGACATGTCACGTTTTCGCGGCCAGGAAGGCGGACAAAGCTGCATGCTATTTTTTGTCATGATTTTCATGGGGCCATTACAGAACGTGCAAAAAAGTGTGGGACACGTGGCGTACAGGCTGCAGAAGCGTTACAGAGAAGATCAAACGTCTCAATGTCGAGCATAAAGCCAAAACACACGCAGTCAAAGAAGATGAAACGAATCGATCTGGAAGATGAAGCGAAGCGTCACAGGCCAAAACAGAGAGCATTGCCAAGCTTTAAAAGCAGAAGCACAGGACAGATACGGGGGTCAGAAACCGTTGGAGCAGAGTTGCAGTGCTAGAGGCCAGAGGGTCATTTTGGGCCTGCTTTGGGGTTGTTTTCTTCCTTTTTCTGGTTTTGAGAAAACCGGAGATGCTGCCATTGTAACATGATTTATTATTAATGCAGAGTGTTCAAAAATTTGCATCTTGTTGGCAAGAAAGAAGGAGTTATTTTCTGCATGCATGTTTTAATATTTATCATTCCCTTTTTCAGATTTCTAGGCTTATAGATGAAGTTTAATGCAAGTTCTCTTGGTTGCTTCATGCGAATGTCTAAATCTGAAAAATAACGATAAACCCCTAGAGACCAGCACTTAACTTATCTGGATTGTGCGGATTTTGCGGGTTCAATAGGTTAGGTTGCATGCATGGAAACCTCACATCTTCGGTTTTGCCAGGACGGGATAGCATCAAACTGAATGCAATTTTTAATTTCTTTTCTTTTACATTTTATTTTCTTTTGTTGTATTTTATTTTTCAGAAGCTCCAATTTTATTTTCAAGCATTAAAATAAAATAAAAATTAAAAAAACTTCAAAATCCATAAATAATTCCATCATTTATGGCATTTCATCAAATTTCACTTTGAAGTCACAGCATGGTCATATAAAGATCAAATCACATTTGCTTCATTCGGGTTCAATGAACAATCATTTACAGTTTCACGGTAAAATAAATCACAGTGCCCCTTGTTTTCAGTTACTTGCAACCACTAAGGTGTTCCAAGCATTTTAATTAAATATCTTTATTTGAGATTATTAATACACAGATGCAGAATGCTAACATAACAGGAACCTTGGAGAAATTACATGTTTAATTTCTTTGCAAGTAGAGGATTTAGAACCCAAATCCTATCGGAGAGTGTGTTTTCACAATTGGGTGAAAATACCACTCAACAGATTGGCGCTAGAAGGAGGGCATGTTAGGGTTTATTTTATCATGATTTTAGATGCTACGGGTTTATAATTGTTTAAGAACTTTACATTGCTAAATATTTCAAGTCCATTTTATTAGCATCTACGGCCTCTAACACCACTCAACGGATTGGTGCTAGGAGGGCCGAACGGGTTTATTTTTAGTGTTATTTAAATTTAAATTTTTTATGCTTTAATTCTCTAACACTCGAGAAGCTGTAAAAAGGACGGCCTGAATTTATTTACTTATTCTATTTTCAATTCAGGTATGTTGTAATATTCTTTCTCGATTGTTCATACAGAAATAAGTGATTTGATTTAACTTTGAAAATTTTGGTCTCATGCAATTACTTTTCATTTGATTTTAATGAATACATCTCTTAGTTGATGCTAACTTGATTTTTGTTTATACATTGCAGGTTGAATATTCAACATATTTGGTTCTAAAATTACATTTTAAGTTTCACTAATGGCAACACTTGAGGAGCAAAGGATATCCCTGAGAGCTGAAATAACATCTCTAAGAGAGAGAATGGTATCAATGATAGAGGATTATTATGAGGGTTTACATGTGATACCCTATCATATTCCTACAATGTTATTGGATTTTTTACGGTGTTTTAATCAAGAGGTGCCACTAGGATACTTGCAAAAACTGCATGTCTACAAGGATACATTATGTAAATTCCAGATTTTTTATGAGGAGGTAGCTTGTAAGTTATTTGCATACATTTTGGATGATAGACCATTCTTTTGGTATAGCCAACTACCCATGGAGGTTAGGACTTCTTGGATACAACTAGAAGCAGCCTATCTTCATCATTTTGGTAATCAAGCTGACTTAGAAATATTGAAAAATCAGTTTACCTCCATATGTAAAGAGCCTAATGAATCCTTGAGTCAATTCAATGGAAGATTTCAGGAGTTGCACTCCCAAATGTGGGAAAATTTTAACACATTAGAAGAGGAAGCCATGGAAGTATACCTAGGAGCCATACACCCCACACTTGCTTCACTCATTGAGGAAAAAACTGAGTGGTTTGTCCCTAGAGAAAATCCATGAGGTCTTAGAAGAGATAGAACGACAAGGTCTTGAAGAAGAAAAGGCACAACATGTTCATATGAGAGATTGTTCTTTTGATGCCAACCTACACCAACCATCAAACATAGCACCCTCCACTCCAATGATACCTAAGGTGAATGATCAAGGGGATGAATTTGAATACCCAAATTTTATGACCACCTTAGATGTAGTCCAAGAGGAGGTGCAAATTGCTAAGACAACATCCACTAGTGAGGATCATGTAGAGATACATGATTATCTAGATGAAGGGGTTCTAAATTCAACAATGTTTGATATATGTGATAGGATGGAACCCACCATAGAATTAAATGAAGTGGTTGAAAGTGAAATTGGAAGAAAACCAATAAATGAATTTGAAGACATGATAGAGTTTCACCACTTGTTCTTGGAAGATACTATTGATGAGATGTGTAAAATTAAAGATCAAGAAATTCTTCACCCTCCAAATTATGATAAAATTGAATCATGGGTTACTAATTTGGACAATGATAGCCTTATAAATTTGAATTCAAGAAATAACCCACTTTTGGAAATAATTGAACCATCTAAGGAAGGTGAAGATGAATTTGATGAGAAACACATTGATGAATTGGAAGATGTTGAAGAAGTAGTTGAACGTCACCACTTGATTTTGGAAGATGATTATTATGATGCTTGGAAGAAGTGGGAAGACTACACTCATTCCAAAACTACTAATGAAACTTGTGTGCCCATTGATATGCAGGATGACATAATCGCCTACTCAAAGGAAGATATTACAACTCCTGTACAATTTGAGGATGTTTTGGAAGAGGGTTTCAAATCTCATCAAATTTTGGAAGATTATAATGATCCTATTGCCAAGGACAAAGAAGAAAAAGAATTTATGAATGAATCAAAAGATCATGTCACAAATACCATGGAGTTTCATCCCACAAGTTTGGATGATAATTTTTATAATGGTTGGGGAAGATATGATAATGCATTCTTTTCTCACATCCCTATAAATGAAACTCATATTTCACTTGATATGCAGGATGTTGAACCTTCTACATCATACGAAGATCTCATATTCACAAGATTTGAAAAGGTGACAAAATTTGATCATGTTGAATATAAATTCATTGAAAGTGTGGATGCAAGTTTGCATGATGATTTGGAGGATTCAAATGAAGAGATACCATGGATAGTGAACAAAGAATTGGAACCAAATGACAAAGAGATTGATCAATTGGAAGCAACTCAAATGAAGGATCATCAAGATGAGTCATGGGACATACACTTTGACCAAGAACATTTGAGGGTTGAAAATGCATGACCATATTTTGAATTTAATTGAATTTGAATGATGAAATGTCATTAAAGGTAAATGAAAAACAAGGTATAATTTTTAATCACACCTTTAATAACATTGTTTTAATGAATGGAAAAGAAGTTGATGCACTTGAATTGTTAAACCAAATTCATCAACAATTACTAATTGAATCTAGGATAAAAACTTTTAATGATCCTAATTTAGTAAATATCCTAGATGCTTGTAAATTGTTACACAAATTTGATTGGCCTACAAATTTGGAAAATGATTTGGCTTTGAAATTTGTAGAAATAGGCTCCTACTTACAAAATTGCATATTTGAAAAAGATAGCCTAATTCTAAATCAAGGAGGGAATTATGAAATTCACATTTTAAAGAATAGACATGATAAAATTGAAAATCATTTATTGTCTAATCATTTTAGTAATTTGATGCTCACCTATGGGAGTATTATTGGAACTAAATCAAATTGGTATGGTGAGCATGGCAAGTGGAAATTTGTTGCATTGTTTGGTCTTGTCTTGTTTTTGTGGGATTCCCACAACATTTGGCATGCATATCATGTTATATTTTTGTTGAAATGTTCTAACCATGTTTGGGATCCAGGAAAGTGATAATCCAAGCTTTGCATCATCTTGTATTATAGTGTACATTTGTATATAGATTTTGGTTTTTGGGTTTTGGTTTGTGTTTTCAAATTTTCATTTTTGGGATTGCAGTTTGGTTTTGGATTGAATAAGTTTTAATTTAAAGTTGTGTGTTTATTTGACATGTTTTGTTTGTTTATATAAAAAAAAAAAATGATGAAAAAGTTGCCTTGAGATGCTAACTTATGTTCTAGATCGGGGAAATATGAAACATTGGAATTGTCTTGTAAAAGCTCCACAAGTAACACAAACAATTTAATAATATCGTTTGAAACTTGTGATGCATGAAGTAGTCAGTTTTATATGGCAATATTTCATCTGCATTTCAAAGGACAATGCATTCATATTACATCTCACTTTGCACATACATGCCATCTTAGTTGCAAATGCATTTCAAATACAAATCATTAAAGTGTGTCAAATCCTCTTAAGGTTATGCTATCACATAAATAAGAAGAAGATCCTAAGGTTGGGAACTGAGTCTTGAGATATCTAGAACCAAGCACATTTTATACACATTAAAAAGGATCTTGAGCAAAATGATCAAAACCTTGCTTGGAAGAAAAGGTTGGGCGAAAGAAGTATTTCATGTCTATCCTATTTATGCAACATGATCCTTAAAACAGTGGTTTTGACCACTTCCATAAAGCTTAAAGCCTAAAATCAGAGTAGTAAGGATAGGGTTAAATCCTCATCGAACTTAGGTTGAGGATCCAATTCCCCAAAGCTTTGATTTGACCTACATGGAGTAGTAAGGATAGGGCATAAATTCTCATCTCGCTTAGGTTGAGAATCTGATTCCCCAAAGCTCCTATGTCTCATTTCATAATAAATCTTGGATTGGAAGGATCGTACTACTTGTCCTCTGCAAAGGATGGGTAGTCATCCCCAAGGTCTAAGCAATAAAATTAATATTTTCCATTTACATCTAAAGTTTGGATTGGAAGGATCGTACTACATGTCCCTAGCAAGGATGGGTAGTCATCCCTAAGGTCCAAGAAGTAAAAAATAAATTTTTCCCATCTCATATTTATATTGGATTGGAAGGATCGTACTACTTGTCCTCTGCAAAGGATGGGTAGTCATCCCCAAGGTCCAAAGAAATGAAGATAAGTTTTGGATTGTGGGGTTAGATATGCCCATGCATGGCAACATGTCTTGTCTAAAAAACAAGACCACTGATTGTCCAAAGGGTTAGACTAGCATGACCATTTCTTCCATAATTGGTTAAATTATTTTGCTCAAAGTGAGGTAATGAATTCTAAATCCAGGATAGTAAGGATAGGGTTAAACTCCCATCTCGATTAGGTTGGGAGTCTGATTCCCCAAAGTTCTGATTTCACATCCACTTGCACATGGGTTCAAGATAGTAGGGACTCATAACCAACTTTGGGATCTAATAAAGCAATTCATTATACATATAGTTGATCCTAAGAGGGTTTGATAATCTTGAATGTTTGTGTATGATACTAGAAGAAAGACTATGCATCTTATAAAAGCAAAATCTCTTAGCATATTTATTAGGTTACACAAATCATTCACAATCTCACACATGCATTCATGTAAAACTGACGATGGAATGTTGATCAATTTCAAACGATAGGGAATGAAACACATTGCACACACCGAGCTGATACTTAATGATTCTGATGATGCATGTATTTCTGATCTATGGGCATTCGTTTATATTTCTTATGTGCTAATGCTGGTTTCCAAGTTTGTATGCTTTCAGGTTGGGTTCTCACTAAAATGCTCAAGAGCATTTGACAGCAGAGTCGCCATTTGTTGTGGCTGATCCACAACACACCCCAAAATTGGGGACCCACATTTTTGCATGCTTTCAAAGAAAATCTCAGTGACCCAGATGCTAAAAATCAAGAAAAAGGGGCAAAATTGCACAAGGATGAAAAAGTGTCGCGAAATCGTGACATGTCACGAAATTGAGACATGTCGTGAAATCATGACCTGTCGCTCCGTCGCGGTCGAAAATGAAAAGTGTCACGAAATCGTGACATGTCACAAAATCACGGTCAAACTGGTCAAATGAAAAAGTGTAGCGAAATCGTGACATGTCGCAAAATCGCGGTCAAACCGGTCAAACGAGGAGAAGCAGAAAAGTGTAGCGAAATCGTGACATGTCGCAAAATCATGGTCAACGCAATCAATGGCAAAGGGGCAAACATCGCAAAATCATGATGTGTTTGATTTTCACGGCCTAGAGAGGAGAGAGAAAGACGAAGCAGAAAAGCATCGCGAAATCGTGACATGTCACAAAATCATGGGTCAAACCAGTCAAACAGGGCAAAGCAGAAAAGCGTCACGAAATCACGACAAGAAACAAAACAAAACATCACACACACAAAGGTGCCCGAAGTGGAAAAACGTCACGATTTCACGACAGGTTGCAGCAAAGGTGTACAGAGCAAAAAATCATCGCGATTTCATGACAGGTTGCATCCCAGCTATACGAAACGAAAAAGGCGTAGCGATATCATGACAAAAATCAGCGAAGGCATACCAAGTGAAAAGGGCGTAGTGATATCGGGATAGAAAGCAGCGAAAGAGCACGAAGCGAGAAAGTGTCACGAAATCGTGATAGGTAGTAGCTAAGGGGTACGAAGTGAAAAAAAAGCATCACGATTTCGTGATAGGTTGCAGAAAAGGTGCCCAAAGTGAAAAAGCGTCACGATTTCATGACAGGTTGCGGGCAATGGTACGGAACAAGAAAAGCGTCGTGATTTCGTGACATGTCACGATTTCGTGACATGTCACGTTTTCGCTGGGCATGATGGCAGAAAGGTTGTTGGCAGGAAAACGTCGCGATATCGTGACATGTCGCGATTTCGCGACATGTCGCGTTTTCATGGCCAGGAAGGCGGACAAAGCTGCATGCTATTTTTTGTCATGATTTTCATGGAGCCATTACAGAACATGCAGAAAAGTGTGGGACACATGGCGTACAGGTTGTAGAAGCGTTACAGAGAAGATCAAACGTCTCAATGTCGAGCATAAAGCCAAAACACACGCAGTCAAAGAATATGAAACGAATCGATCTGGAAGATGAAGCGAAGCGTCACAGGCCAAAACAGAGAGCATTGCCAAGCTTTAAAAGCAGAAGCACAGGACAGATACGGGGGTCGGAAACCGCTGGAGCAGAGTTGCAGTGCTAGAGGCCAGAGGGTCATTCTGGGCCTGCTTTGGGGCTGTTTTCTTCCTTTTTCTGGTTTTGAGAAAACCAGAGATGCTGCCATTGTAACTTGATATATTATTAATGCAGAGTGTTCAAAAATTTGCATCTTGTTGGCAAGAAAGAAGGAGTTATTTTTTGCATGCATGTTTTAATATTTATCATTCCCTTTTTCAGATTTCTAGGCTTATAGATGAAGTTTAATGCAAGTTCTCTTGGTTGCTTCATGCGAATGTCTAAATCTGAAAAATAATAGTAAACCCCAGAGACCAGCACTTAACTTATCTGGATTGTGCGGATTTTGCAGGTTCAATAGGTTAGGTTGCATGCATGGAAAACTCACATCTTCGGTTTTTCCAGGACGGGATGGCATCAAACTGAATGCAATTTTTAATTTCTTTTCTTTTACATTTTATTTTCTTTTGCTGTATTTTATTTTTAGAAGCTCCAATTTTATTTTCAAGCATTAAAATAAAATAAAAATTAAAAAAACTTCAAAATCCATAAATAATTCCATCATTTATGGCATTTCATCAAATTTCACTTTGAAGTCACAGCATGGTCATATAAAGATCAAATCACATTTGCTTCATTCGGGTTCAATGAACAATCATTTACAGTTTCACAGTAAAATAAATCACAGTGCCCCTTGTTTTCAGTTACTTGCAACCACTAAGGTGTTCCAAGCATTTTAATTAAATATCTTTATTTGAGATTATTAATACACATATGCAGAATGCTCACATAACAGGAACCTTGGAGAAGTTACATGTTTAATTTCTTTGCAAGCAGAGGATTTAGAACCCAAATCCTATCGGAGAGTGTGTTTTCACAACCGGGTGAAAATACCACTCAATAGGTCCCTAACCAAGAGGTACAAGGAACCTACTAGATATGGTAAAACAAAAATTTTCCTCATTGAAAATGTAAACTTGAAATGAGAGAAAGATAAGATTCTAAGCTAAATGTAATTATTATGACTAAATACAAGTTAGCATACACTGTGATTAAATATTAGAGTTGAAAAATTAATGATGAAAGAACATATAGGGAAAGAGCATAAACCCAAACAAACTTGTTGCTCTAATATGCTAATGTTGTTTCCCCCTTATTGTGGAAGCTTGATTAAAACTTGCTAATTGTTTTAAGATTCTTTGATAGATTGAGTGCTTGATCATGATATAATTTTAGCATAATATTTCTATGCTTGGAGATAAATTCCTATGAGTCTATATGAATTTTGGAAGAATATTATTACCTTGTAAGATGATATCAATTGGGAACCCCAAGTATTCGAGTTATATGAAGCCATAGCTTCAGGAATGATTGCATTGAATATGTTAGGATTGTTGAAGGTAAGAATTTGAAATAGGTTTAAGATGTCATTAATGGAGGAATATTGGAAATGAAAAATAATGATCTTGATATTTCTACTAGGGCTGCAAATCAGATCTTGGTGATCAAATCCATTAATGGTGGATAATTATATTTGGTGCATGATAGTCAAAATCATGAGTTAAGCTAATACTCCAACAAATTTTTCCAAGATGATCCTTGTCACTCTAATTGGATAAAAAATTTCAAGTATCAAATTTTGTAAAAGTGCTACCAAGGAGGCAAAAGAACCACCAATGATTTTTCTCATACCTTATAAATTTTGATGATGATCACCTCCGATGAAGCTTGGAGGATCCTTTGAATTCTCATCAGAGATGCATAGGTCCACATGAGTTAAGAAAAAAAAACAACTTAGAGAGATTGGTAGGGGATGCATACTTCCCTATGGTTGGTTATGCATTGATTTTAAATCATCTGCATAAGTGGCTACTTGAAAAGGAAGAACACTCTCTTGTGTGCAATAGTGTTTAGAGTCCTAATAGGGACACCAACAAACGAGTGGTTCATTGGAGGTAGGGAAAAATTATGTCCTACAAGAGGAAGCATCAAATATTTTTTTTCTTGGGGGCTATGATGCAAGTGTGACTTTACCATTCATTATACCAAGTGGTATATAGGAGTGGGAGGAGACTAACATTTTGTACATTTCTCTAGGTGTGGCTGTAGGAGAACATAGTAGTCATGAGGCCACTAAGGTTGCTAAGATAAATATAAATTCTAAGGTATTGATGATATATAGGTGGGGATTCCATTTTGAGATAGGATAGAGTAGGCCCCATAGAGAAGCATGAATAAGATAGAAATGGATGAACTACAATTCGATCAAATTGCATGGTGGTCAAATTGTATGAGCTTTCATTATGCCTTTGTAAACTTCTTCAGGGATGTAAACCCCATTAGCATCCCACAATTCCTGATGAACTCCCTCAACCACACCATAACCTCGTACCATAGCAAGAAATTCTTCTCAATGCCCATGCACCAAGGCCTTATTAAGGTTATCTATAAATTTATCCTTAACAATATTCCCCAACCTAAGCTCCCTCTCTCACCCCCTGAGGATCCATCGTGGGTTCGTGGTGAGAGTTCGATGGGGAGAGACAACCCTGGGTTACCCAAACCTTCCCCTACCAAGAGGATATAGGGTGATCAAGTGTCAAGGGTGGGCCAGTCAGGAAGCATCTCAGGATTTATGACCCGCCCCCCAAGTCCTCTATGAGGCTAAATAATAAACAAGTTTAGGGTAGCAGCAAAATATTGGACATTAACTCCGAGGATGAGGGTCATTACCTGTCTATTATGGAGCTAAAAAGGTTCATCCTAAATACTACAACCAAAATCAACCATCATATGTAGGAGTTGCAGGAGGTCCTGACCAAGGTTTTCTTTAACGAGGGCTACCAAAGTAACAAGCCGATGGTTTACAACCTGGATATGGACAACAATGAAGATGATAAAGAAGAGGATCAGGAGGAGGAGGCCGAAGAGGAGGACTAGGGTCCCCTCTAGTGTTTTGCTGCCCTGGGTTGTCTATTTTTGCTGAATTTGCTGTTGGTCTTCAAGTTTAAATTTTTTACATTTTTTGTCAAGGCAGAGGAATGTGTGCTGCTTTCCTTTTTGTTGATGTTTTGTCTAGGATTAGGTGCAATGCCTAGGATGGGTCAGGCTGGGCAAATGCCATGTGTGTATTTTTGTTTTAATATATATTTTGGGTGGGACGCCCAGGGTGTGGGGTCCTAGGTAAGGAATAATTGTTGGGGTAGACGACGAAGGATCCTCAGTCTATCTCTAGTTAAGTTCCTCAACCGCAGGCTACTTTTTTTAAAAAGGTTTTGGGTCAACCTGAAGAACCTGTGTTAATGATAAATATTTAATTACCAAAAAACAAAAATTGTATGGTGGTCATATAGATAATATCCTAGCTAGTAGGATGATGCCTACCATCTAACTTGCCTCAAGTGAGTCAGATGGTTAGTAGGACCATGAGGAGAGTGAACAATTTTTTTTTATTACATGGTCTACTATTTTGATGTATAAGGGGGAATACCAAGAGGGCCAGTGTGGTACTAGTGGTTTATATAGGAGAGAGAGTTTGGTCTACAACCAAACTCTTATTCATAACAAGAGTTGGACATAGACAATACAATCATTCTAAACTTAGGTCGCAATGATCCCATGATTGATTATAGGTATTGGATATGATAGAAAACCATATAATCATAGAGATTAACCATCCTAAGCTATGACCAAAGGAGTACTAAAGATAGAGTAGGGTATGGTAGGCAATGCAAATTTTATCTAGGAAGTATAGAGAGTACTATAGGTAGAAATAAAGGAAGACAATAATGGTAGTAATAGCAATAGTAGAACTAGAAATACCACCACACTTACCATTTCCAATGAGAATAGTAGGTAAGATAGAAATGAGTAGGTTACCTCAGTATACCATAGAGGTAGAGTGAGATACTCTAGATGGGTAGGTGGTGAATCTCTAGGTAGTGTTAGTAGCAAGGATGACAAAGAGATACTGATGAGGAATCTTAGACCTAGGGGCTAATTATTTTTAGACCTAGGATATGTTCATTAGGACTTAGTATGCAGAATAATCAACGTGAGTTGTTTCTTTCCTCCGTTGAATGGTCTAGGTCTAGGTGTTGTTATTTTTGTTATTGTAGGGCTTACATCTTTAGCCTTTCCAAATTTGTGTACGTAAATATTTGAAGCAGTTCATGCTTTTTAGGATTACGGTTTTCATTTTGGACTTATTTAAGTCCTAAGTTTGCAAATAATATTTAGCTTCATTTTATTCCATATCAGTTGGTATCAGAGCGAAGGATTTTTGGAGATTTTGGGTTATTTTCGATCTCCATAGGGTGGTTTGGATAGCTTGTCACCACCTTCGTTCCTATTTGAAGCTCAGGAGAAATTGTTGCAATTTTGCTGTCAAATTTTGCAGCAAATTGTTGTCAATTTCATTTGTTGTCAGAAAATTGCTGACAAATTTTGTTGTCGACAAATTTTTGTTGACAACTTTGACAACAACAATTTTTGTTGTCATTTTGCGCAGTTTTGTTTTATCTGCATTCGAAAGGCAGCGATTCGTCACCTCGAGGTCAGCGTACGTCGTGAGGAAATTTTGGCAGCATCCACGTTCTGTTCAACGGGACCTCGACACCATTCGTAAGGATTTCCACGCTTCTCGATGCCACCTGTGTCACATCCACGAGGATTTCATTTTATGAATTTCATAGCTCCTCTAGACGACTAATATGCGATGGAGTTCGATATTTTTTGAAGTCATTGGATGAAAGGCTACTGGCTCAGTGTCAGCGCTGTCAGAGCTCCTGTGTCCTCTGGCATCTGCCAGACTTGTTAGGAGGCACCATTCTCAGAGAAGGACTTGCCAGATCTGTAACTGTCGATTTTCTAGGAGGTGCCAGCATCAGCATGTGGCTGGTAGTTCTGTTCATCACCGCCACACCTGACACAACCCTGCGACCATTAGACCTCTGCATGCTGCTAAAAATGTTTTGAGAAATCACATTTCCCTCGGCCTATGTGCCAAAAACAACCGGATCGTGTCGCATGAGGACAAGCAGTTTCGCTTGACGACAAACCTGCCTTGACAACTATACTCTGCCATCTCAATTTTGGGGAACTTTCGGTCTTCCACGGCCTGCGTGCCTGCTCTTGCTTGTGTTTGCTGCTGAAAATGAACTAATCCCTGCACCTCTCGGGGTGATCCAAATCTCGTGCCGGGTTTTGAGTTCGAGGGCGACTGTTTCTATTTTGTGCAGGGCATCGATTCCAATGAATCAACAGTTGGCTGACATGATGACCTATTTGCTTGGTCCTCTATGGGTTAATCCCACATTGCTCGTAGGCCACCGTGCTTGCAGTTTATAATAGGCATTTTGCCTATATACTATCACCAGCATTGCAGGTGCTCTCCGCGCGAATATTGGTTGTTGACTTTGTCGAATGATTTTCGACGTGTGATGCAGGATTTTCTGTGTTCGTTTGATAGGTTCTGACTGTATTTATATAGTCTGTCTTTGACCTTGGTGAGCTTGCATTATATTAAATCAAAAACCACATTTTTATTCCATAAAAAAAAAAAAAATCAGATTACCTTTTTTTGTCTTTACCAGCAAGTTAAATTTGATTTTTTTGTAAACATTGTGCAAATATTTCTTTTGCCCTTCCATGTTATAAATTTGCAATTTTTGCAAATTGAATTGGGCACATTTTATTTTGCACAATTTGTCACTTTTTGTCTTTTTGTGACAATTTTTGCTGGCGATCACTCGAGGTCAAATGGCTTCTGAATTAGCCGACAAATTGGCTCAAGTAACCCAACTTGTCAGCGTTTTGGCTGATAAGGTTACTTCTAATGAAGTTCAACAACAATGTGAGGTTCCCATTTACACTGGCTCATGAGATCCAGAGGTCCTCAATAGCTAGATTTTGGACATGGATAGTTGGTTTGAGTATACCAAGATAGCAAAGGATCAGCAAGTTAACTTTGCTAAGTTGAAGCTTTCTGGCATTGCCAAGGTCCTTGTCACTGATCGACAATGGACCCAAAATCCCATTGCAATGTGGGATGAATTGCAAAGAGTTTTGAAGAATAATTTTTATCCTTCAAACTATGCCACTGAGCTTGACATCAAGTGGCTTCGTCTTTGACAAACCTCTAATATGACTGTTCATGATTATATTTTTTAGTTTAACAAGTTGCGGATTTTGAATTCTATACAGGATAATGCAGCACAACTTGTTAACAAATTCAAAAGTGGCTTGCAGGAACCCATTTATAGGAAGATGAAATACAAGTTGATTGTCAACATTGACATGGCTTACAATCAAGCCCTTCTTGCTGAGGAGGAAATAAGAGAGCAATCATGTGGGACTCGCTCTTCTACGTCAGGAGGAAATCAGAAGGCTTCTCCTCAACCTTCCAAGGGAGATAAATCTTCTTCTTCCTTTTCTCCTTCTTCCTCTTCTTCATCTTCCCCTTCTTCTTCACAAAAATCTTCTTCTTCTTCTAAATCACCTTTGATTTGTAATTATTGTAAAAAGCCAGGACATACTCAAAAGAGGTGTTTTAAGTTGTAAAATGTGAAGAAACAATCCCTAGTTGTAAAGCCTACCAATGAGGACTCACAAGAAGGTCCCATTGAGGCTACAGGCGAACATAAGCCTTATAAGAAATTGGTAGGGTTAAACAAATTGACCCTTATGAATACTTCACAAGGTGATCGTGAGAATTTGTTTGTGACTACGGTCCATCTCGGTGACACCTTTATGGTTGATTGTATAATCGATAGCGGATCACAGAAAAATCTAATTGTGAGGTCCGTTGTTGACAAACTGAAGTTACTGATGAATCCCCATCCTCATCCTTATCCTTTGGGATGGAAGGACAATGGGATTACATTAGACATCACACACACATGCACTATGAATTTTTCTTTCAGTCCTTCTTTTGTGGACTCAGTTGTGTGCGATGTCACTCCAATGGATTATTGTGGCTTGTTGCTTGGAAGACCCTATCAATATGATAGGAGGTCTATACATGATGGGTACAAAAATACATACACTTTGCACAAAGACAATAAGGCTTTCATAATCAGAAGTACACAACAAACACCACATAATTTGATGTTAAGTTGTAGACAAGCACGCAAAGCTATAAATCAAGCAAAGGAATTAGCACTCATCTTCATCAGACCAATTCAAGAAGAAAAGCAAGCACCTAAGCATACTAATAACAGGAGTTATTCAGTTCATTCAATACTTCAATCATTTTCTAATGTTTTTCAAGAACCCACAAGTCTTCCTCCTGAAAGACAAATTAATCATAGTATTGAGATTGTTCCTGCATCTTCTCTTCCTAATTCTTCAATATATAGACAATCAATAGTGCAAATGGAAGAAATTAAAAAGCAAATTCAAGCATTGTTGACTAAAGGGTTCATCAAACCCAAGTACTTCCCCTTGTGCTTCTCCTATCTTGCTTGTGTTGAAGAAGGATGGCACATGGAGATTATGCATTGATTTCAGGGCACTCAATAAGATTACAATCAAGAATTGTTATCCACTTCCTCGCATTGATGATCTTTTGGACCAATTGCAAGGTGCAAAATTCTTCTCCAAGATTGATCTCAAAAGTGGGTATCATCAAGTGAGAATTCAAGCAGAAGACACTTGGAAAATAGCATTTAAGACCAAAATGGGGCTCTTTGAGTGGCTTGTCATGCCCTTTGGCCTTACAAATGCTCCAGCTACATTCATGCGGCTGATGAATGAAGTGTTCAGAGATTGTTTGGACCAATTTGTAATCATCTATTTGGATGACATTCTTATATATTCTTCTACTTGGGAGAATCATTTGGAACATTTGGAAACGGTTCTTCAAACTCTTCAAAAGAACCAATTGTATGCAAATTTTCCTAAGTGTTCATTTGGGCAAACATTCATTGCCTATCTTGGGTTTGTAATTAGTGAAAAAGGTGTGCAAGTAGATCCTTCCAAAGTTGAAGTTATCTTCTCTTGGCCAACTCCTACTTCAGTCATGAAGTTAAGGAGTTTTCTTGGACTTGCTAATTTCTATCGCAAGTTCATTGGAGGATATTCTTATATTGCTGCACCTTTACACTATTTGACAAAGATCAAAGTGCAGTTTCAGTGGACAAAGGATCAACAAAAAGCCTTTGACACATTGAAACAAAAATTGAGTACTACACCAGTTCTTGTTCTTCCTGATTTGTCTCAACCATTTGAGATAGAAACTGATGCTTCACAAGTTGCACTTGGAGCTGTGCTCATGCAGAATGGCCATCCAGTGGCCTATCATTCGGAGACATTTTCAGAGGCCAAGAAGAACTATTCCACATATGATAAAGAGTTCTATGCTTTGGTTCAAGCAATCAAGTATTGGAGGCATTATATTTTGGGAAAGGAAAAAATTGTTCATACAGATCACATGCCCCTTAAGTTTCTTCAATCTCAAACAAAAATTGAGGAAGCTAGGCACATGAAATGGGAATTGTACTTGCAACAATTCCATTTGGTAATCAAATACAAGAAAGGACGAAACAATGTAGTGGCTGATTGTTTGAGTCATCCTCCTTCTACTCTTGTTTTGACAATTGTCACTACTTCTCATCTTGGCTTCCAAACTTGGCCTACACAGTATCCTATGGATCCAAATTTTGGCAAAGTTTTCCACCAACTTTCCAATCCTTCTTCTTCAAATTTGAGAGCTCTTCAAGACTTTCATATTCAAGATGGAATGTTGTACAAATTGGACAAACTTTGTGTTCCTCATGGGAACAGGGAGTCTCTTCTGAAGGAGGCTCATTCCACACTCTATGGGGGACATTTTGGTAGGCAAAAAACTCTTCATCATCTTCAGAGGTTTTTCTTTTGGCCACACATGCAAAGAGATGTTCTTCGATTCTTGCGACAATGTGTAGTCTGTAATCACTCCAAATCAACCAATAGGACATTGGGATTGAGCATGCCTTTGCCCATTCCTTCTCATCCGTGGGAAAGCATTTCCATGGATCTCTTTAGTGGTTTTCCAATGATAGTACGCAAGCATGATTGTGTCTTCGTTGTGGTGGATAGATTTAACAAAATGGCTAAATTCATTCCTTGTTGCAAGACAAGTACTGCATAGGATCTTGCCCAACTCTTCTTTGAGGTGGTATGGCATTCTTTTGGTCTTCCTACAAGCATTGTCTTTGATTGTGATTCATGCTTTGTGGGCCACTTTTGACGATCTCTTTGGAATATTTTGGGAGTATCTCTTAACTTCTCTACTGCTTATCATCCTCAATCCGATGGGCAGATAGAGGTAGTTAATCGTACTCTCATGCAGAGTTTGAGGATTTACCATCATTCCACTCCAACCAAGTGGGACTTAAGCCTCACTCACATTGAGCATGCCTACAACAGGGCCATCCATAGTTCTATCGGGCACTCTCCATTTGAAGTGTGTTTTGGTTTTCAGCCTCTAGCTCCTTATGAGTTACCTTTGTCTTTGCCTTCTTCAACCACAATGCACATTCAGAAGGAACAAGACAAGGCCAACTCTTTTGTGCAGCATTTATAGAGCCTTCAAGTCAAAGTGGTTCAAATTCTTTAGAAGACTCAGCAAAAGTAGCGACAACAAATGGACAAACATCGCACTCCTCATCACTTTCAGGTTGGTGACAAAGTATGGTTTCATCTTGACAAACGCCGATTTGTAGATAAGGCACATAGCAAAATCAAGCCTCTTCGTTATGGGCCTTATACTATTCTTCAACAAATTTTTGAGAATGCCTTTCGCTTGGACCTTCCAGCACATCTTGGCATTCACGATGTTGTCAATGTTGATCTTCTCAAACCATACTATGATTCCACATTGGAAACTATTCCAGCCATCATTCATCCAGTTGATGTGGTTCCTGATGCTCAGCTTTCGCTTGACACCGATACAGTCTTTGATACGAAGACCCGACACACACGCCAGGGTACTTCTACTTCCTATCTTGTGGCCCGACGAGGCCAATTTCCACATCAGGCTCGCTAGATTTCTACTCACATTCTGTCCTAGGATTTTCCCTCTTTGTTTAAAGCATTGGAGTCCAATGCTTATTTTGTTGGGATGAATGATGAGGAATCTTAGACCTAGGGGCTAATTATTTTTAGACCTAGGATATGTTCATTAGGACTTAGTATGCAGAATAATCAACGTGAGTTGTTTCTTTCTGTTGTGGTTCATCCACAACACACCCCAGAAGTGGGGACCCACCTTTGTTTTTGCAGGTTTTAGGGAAGATCTCAAAGACCCGGATGCTAAAAATGAAGAAAAGAAGAAAAATGCCTAAGTGTTGAAAGGGTCGCGAAATCGCGACATGTCGCGAAATCGCGACCTGTCTCTCCATCGCTGCAAAAAAATTGAAATCTGTCGTGAAATCGCGACGTGTCGGCAGCAGGACAGAAAGGATGTCGCGAAATCGTGACGTGTCGGCGGCAGGACAGAAAGGATGTCACGAAATCGTGACGTGTCGACAGGACAGAAAGGATGTCGCGAAATCGTGACGTGTCGACGGCAAAGAAAAGAGGTGTTGCGAAATCGTGACGCATTTTTTGGGAGCGTACGAAAAGTTGAAAGGGTCGCGAAATCGACATGACCTGTCTCTCCATCGCTACGAGTTGTCGAGAGGAAGCACAAGGTTGAAAGTGGTAGCGAATCGCTACCACTTCGTGAGGCGGAGGCTCGAAGGAAAAGTGGTAGCGAATCGCTACCACTTCGTGAAGCGGAGGCTCGAAGGAAAAGTGGTAGCGAATCGCTACCACTTCGTGAAGCGGAGGCTCGAAGGACAAAGTGGTAGCGATATCGCTACCACTCTTCTCGAAAGTCTCGAACAAAGTGGTAGCGATATCGCTACCACTTCATCGAAGAAGGCTCGGAGACCAAAGTGGTAGCGATATCGCTACCACTTTTTCCGAAAGAAGGCTCGGAACCAAAGTGGTAGCGATATCGCTACCACTTTTAGAAAAAAAGGGAGACCCGCTACCACCTTTTTGAAAGAAGGCAAAGCAAAGTCGGTAGCGATATCGCTACAACGAGCTACTACGGGCGTACGGACCAAGAACATGTCGCGATATCGCGACATGTCACGATTTCGCGACATGTCGCGTTATCGCGGCTAGGAAACAGAAGAGGCCAAATGCAAATTCTATCGGGATTTCCACGGGAAAGCGTTACGAAAGGTGCGGGAGACGCAGGACACGTGGCAGAAATGACAGAACCGAGTAACGTTTCATAACAACGATTCTCGGCGCGAGAGATCGAGCGTTACGATTGCATGCAAGGGTTAGAATACCAAAAGGCGGGAATTGAAGCGAAGGGTCCGGGAGTCGAAACGAAGCGTCATGGAGCAGCCGAGAACGCGCGACAGAAAGGTTAAATAGCAGAAATGTAGATGGATACGGAGGCTGGAGACTGTAACAAAAAAAGCATTACTTATTGAAATAAAGGATTTTTCTTTGGTAACACGACTTTTGTGTGTAAAATCAAAAGGAGATCGAAGCCAAAACTATTGTTTTCTTGTCAATCTTTCCGTTGCATCATTTTGTCTTGTATCTATTTCGTTTACGCCATGGGATGGGTTACGATAGGTGAATGGTAGAATGATGCGGTTATATTCTTTTCCTTAGAGTCTTGCATCCGATCTGATTAGATTGTGTGTTAGTACGGATCTGATCGGTTGGGTTGTTTTGGGGACTTCATCTCTTAACTTGGGATTTTGCGGGGAGGAGATCGTTAACCATTTTAATATCCTTCATTATTTTCCAGGTGACTCAAAAATAACGGTTTCTGTTTTATTCCTTGATATGCTTAATTTCATGTCGGAGACTAACATTGAAATAACAGAACTATTGAATAGAGATAAAACGAACGGGTTAACCTTAGAATAAATTGTGAATATTAGAACATCAAAAAGGATTTTTGTTTATTTTTTGATTAATCAAACAAGTCAAGATTATAAAGTTCATTGAGAATCAACAAAGGCCCCTTGTTAATGGCTATCTGCGAGGATTTGAGTTATTACGGGATATATCAGTTGCATGTATTAAATTGAAATTCATTTTTATATACGTAAAAGTTGTTTCACAAAGAAACTTGGAGAAATAATAAAAGGAAGGAAAATAAAATAAATTATTTCTTTGCAAGAAAGAGTCTTTTGTTCGAGACTCTAAGTTGCGTGTTATTATTTGTAATATGACAAATTAACGCTCAACATTTTGGCGCTAGAAGGAGGGCCTTACGTATTGCTTTGCAATTTTGATTTGTTCTAACAATTAACGTGGGTAGTTTTGTTTCCACCTATTGTGCTTGCAGGTATAACATTTAGACATTTTATCTGGCAGCAGAGTTGAGAAATCTTTTAGAGTCCTAGAGTTTCCAAGCTGGCCCAACCTGAGTACATTGCTACTAGGTCTAAAACCACAGGGGAAACTATCTTCCAAAGTCTTTCTCCCACTGCTAGGAGGCCGAAAAACAAAACATTAGAAGTTGAAATACCACCCGGTATACTTGAGTTAGGGATTTCTTTGGACTCAAGTGCCTTTAGTGGGCCTGAACCCTTAAGTTCAAGTGGGATAGTAACACCAGTTGTATCTGTCTCCACAGTTCCAGGAGTTCCAATTGTCCCCACAGGGTTGACACCTTTGAATAACATGGCCCAACAACAACAACAACAACAACCACCTGCCCTTTGGTATGGTGCTCAGAGTTCCCCTTTAGATATTCCCGGGGCAGTCCACGACTTGCCTAGAAACATTGAAAGGGGATTACCCAAGTTCATTCATGATGGTCCAACAACGGCAGAAGATCATGTCCAAATCTATAAAGATTACATGTTTAGGCAGGGGGTTACTCACGAGGATGTTGCCTGTCGAGTTTTCCCTGCTAGTCTAGACCACATTGCTAACGAATGGTATCAAAATTTGCCAGCAGGGTCCATAACTTCATGGGCCCAGCTAGAAACTGCGTTCATAGGGCAATTCAGACAGTTAGTAGATCCCTCCATGACATACAATTTCTTCGTATCTTGCAAAAGACAAACCAATGAACCCATTCGAGCGTTCAATCAGAGATTTCAAAAGCTATATACGAATGTGACTCGTCACTTTGCGGTAGACCATGCAATTGCCTTGCAGCTATACTTCAGAGCCTTAGATCCTTTAACATCTTTGTTGACTAGAAGGAACCCTCAGGTTACAACCCTTCCTTTGGCTTATGCAGAAACAATGACTCTCGAACAACAGATGAACCTGCCAGGCGCAGGATTGTCTCAATTGACTGGGATGGGACAATATGGCCCATACAGCCAATTTGCCATGATGAACCAGGTAGTAGCACCACGAGGCTCCGATGTTGAACAACTTCCAAACACCCACCCAAGTTACGCCATTGTCGGGTTATCCGAATGCTCGTTGTTCAAACACAGAGTTTGATTCAAAATAACTCGATGGGTTTGCATGGGTTCGGTATGGGCAATAATCCGTTGACCATGTCGGGGTTTGCTCCAATTAACACGCCAAGCTCAGCAACTTATCCAACAATCACTCCCATTCAAAGTGTGAATCCAGGATGGAATCCACCTGCCCAAACTCAAGCCATTCAAAATGGGAATCCGAGATGGAATCCACCTGCCCAAACTCAAGCCATTCAAAATGGGAATCCGGGATGGAATCCACCTGCCCAAACTCAAGCCATTCAAAATGGGAATCCGGGATGGAATCCACCTGCCCAAACTCAAGCCATTGTACCCAGTCCGGAGGTGGCTAATGCAGCCAACACAACTGGACCTGCAATTGCAGTGCCTCAACCACAAGGGTCCGAAGACGGCCATAGAAAATATGAAAGAAACGTTGGCCAAGGTGTTGGTAACAGTGGGGAATGTCAATAAAAAAGTTGATCAGGCCATGGGCCATAACCGACCTCACAATCATAGAGGAAAAGGAATGTATAACACGCGGCCTAACAACGGGCGGGTACCCAATCCCGTTGCCAACCAAGTAGACATTTCGGAAGACTGTGGAGATGCAGGATCTTGTGATAATGATTGCCCGCACTGTGGCCACGTGAAACCGGAGTCTATGCTAACGGAGGTCATACATTCCCATGAAAATGAAGAAGAGGAGGATGTAGAATTTTTTGGAAGCGAAGATGAAGAAGCTTTGGAAGTTCATGCAAACAAACGTTTTGGGAAAGCAAATCACAAATATTACACTAGGAGTTCTAAAGAGCCCAAAACTTCCTCTGCTCCTCCTAATAATCAATTACTCCCTCCCGACCCTAAAGGAGATGTCAATCCCCCTCCTCCATCGAAGGTCGAAAAGTCTAAGATGATGCAAAACTTGCCAAATCCTAGAAAAGCTCACTTACGATTTGGTGGAAGATATGAAGAAGAATAGGGCCAATGTATCGATGTATGACATGGCCCGATTATTAGGCCAAGAAGTGAGTTCACCAAAAGGATTAAATCCATCTGCACAAGTTCATGAAGCTAAAAGTGCTTGAGTCCCAAGTGGTTGTACAAAAAGAAAAACGAGATATACCTCCCTTTTTGGTAACCATTAGAATTGCAAGTAAAAACTTGCACAATTGTTTAATAGACTCAGGGGCCTCGGCTACTATCATGCCCTTAGAAATCTGTAAAATATTGGGACTTACACCAAAGCCTTCTAGGAGCGAGGGTGGTGCGGTTGGACGGAGTCAACCATGGAGGCGATAGGAGAGTTGGGTGATGTGCATATTCAAGTCAATTCGGAACCCGAGTTCAACGGCGCATAGACATTTTGGTGCTCGATATTCCTATCAAATATGGCATGGTATTGGGAAGAGATTGGAGTAAGAACCTAAACGGTTACATTGTGACAGACTCTTCACACATGTGGCTACCTTGGAGGGGAGTGGCCAATCAAATTCGAATTGACAGTGAACCCCGACTCAAAGAGATGATCACAGATTACAACAAGCCGAACGAGATCCAGTACATTGAAGCTGAGTTGGGAGCATCTTGTTTGGACATAGAAGCACTCGAAAATACCCATGATGAAAGGATGGGGCACAACTTTACTGAAGGACATCAAGACATTTGGACCTTGAGATTTGATGGATCCAGGTCCAGACAAGGAGCGGGAGCCGGTGTTGAATTGTCATGTTCGGACCGAGGAGCCTATATTCGCTGCATACGGACTACGGTTCCCTGCCACCAACAATATGGCGAGAATATGAGGCTTTGATTCTTGGACTACAGCTGGCCATTCGAAAGAAAATTAAATATATCAAAGTCCTTGGTGATTCAGAACTGGTGGTGAAACAAGTGAGGGGACAATACATATGCAAGGATAGGCGGCTCAGGCTTTACCGAACTAGGGTCAGAGATTTAATAGATGAGTTTGACGCCTTTAACATTTCTCTGATCTCGAGAAAGGGCAATCGTCTGGCAGACTCCCTAGCTGTAGCAACGAGTATGTTGAAGCCGGTGGACCATAAGAAATGCAAGAAGTTCTCTATAGAGTTGGTCCCTTGTCCCTCGATACCGGATAATGTTACGAACTTCCAAGTATTTGATAGTGACGAGGCACATATTTCACTTTGTCACTAATTACGGTATATTTGAAAAGCAGTACATAGATGAAGAAGAAAGGGACGTAGAGGAGGTAGTTTCGAAAGATAAAAATCCTGTAAAAAACAACCGGATGCCTGATGAGATAGCTTCATTAGAAAAAATCTTTGATATCGGAAGCAAACCAAGAAAAGGTAAAAGGGTTCCATCTCCTGGAGAGGCCTGTGATTTGGTTAACATTGGAAGTGCAAAAAATCCCCGGGAGGTATTCATAGCAAAAGCATGTACCAAGCGGGGAGAAGGATTCCATAGCAAATGCATTAAAAGAATACATAGATTGCATTGCTTGGAGTTATAAGGAGTTGAAAACCTATGATCGGAATGTCATAATGCACACGATTCCACTGAAGCCGAGTCCAAGCCCTTCTAGGCAAAGACAAAGGCGAGTTAATCCATTATTAGAACCCTTGATAGAGAAAGAGGTGAAGCGACTGTTAGAAGCTAAGATCATCTTTCCCGTTAGGCATTCCACGTGGGTTGCTAACCTAGTCCCTGTGAGGAAAAAGAGTGGAGAAATAAGGTTGTGCATTGATTTCAGAAATCTCAATAAGGCATCCCAAAAGGACAACTACCCGTTACCCACCATCGATGAAATACTCCAAAAGGTAAACGGGTCGGAGATGATGTCATTCCTGGATGGTTATTCGGGATATAATCAGGTCCTTATCCATCCTAGTGATAGGATGAAGGCTGCTTTACGACAAAATGGGGCACCTTTGCATACAGGAGAATGCCCTTCGGACTATTGAACGCAAGTGCCACTTTCCAGCGAGCTATGGATTTTGCTTTTAAAGGGCTTATTGGTAAGTGCATCATTGTTTACGTCGATGACATTCCTGTATTTTCTAAGAACAGGGAAAACCATGTCAAGGATCTTAAGAAAGTCTTTCAAAGATGCAGGGAACATGGTATATCTCTCAACCCAAAGAAGTGCATCTTCGGGGTAACGAGAAGGAAAAACTGTTGGGACATATAATATCTAAGGATGGAATTTCCATTGACCTTGAGAGAATAGAAGCCATACAGCAAATTCCTCGTCCCAATAGCAAGAAGGGGTTGAGATCATTTTTCGGAAAGATCAATTTTGTCAGAAAATTTATCGCAGATTTTGCAGAGATAGCAAGACCTTTGAACGACATGCTAAAGAAAGAGGTCCAGATCATTTGGACAAATGAAAGGATAGAGGCTTTTGATAATATCAAGGATGCGATTTCTAAAGCCCCGATTTTGGTGAGTCCCGATTATACGAAGCCTTTCTATATCTACACATTTGCTTCGGATCACTCCTTTGCGAGTGTTTTAACTCGAGAAGAGTGAAGGCGGCATTGAAAATCCCATTGCTTTCCTGAGTAGTCCTCTCAAAGATGCGAAGCTGAGATATTCTACCCTAGACAAGCAAATGTATGCGCTGGTTAAGACCGTAAAAAAGTTCAGGCACTACATAGTCCACAATAGGGTCTTTGCTATCGTCCCAGATCCTGCTTTCAAAGCCATGTTCGTTCAGAATGAATTAGGTGAGAAGCGTGGTAAGTGGGTTTCAACTTTGCAGGAATTTGATCTGGAGATTCAATCGATGAAGATAGTGCGGGGGCAAGGGTTAGCTAAGGCAATCGCAGAGCAGGATCTCGCAATTCCTTGTCAACATTATGAAGTCGCTGATGTAACCAAGGAGGAGTGGTATGCAGATGTGGTGTACTATCTACTAAATGGTAGGTGTCCATCACTTTTGAATGCTACTCAGCGTAGAGCCTTGCGTTTGAAGTCTGCTAATTTTCTAGTTAGATCTGGCACATTATACAGAAAGAACCATGAAGGTATTTACCTTCGTTGCGTTGATCAAGAGGAGGCAGTGCGAATACTCGAAGAGTTTCATGGTAAACATGGGACAGGGCATGGGTCTGCTAATGCCACAGCCCATCAAATCCTCGGAGCCGGTTATTATTGGCCTCAACTATTCAAGGATGCCCATTCTCATGTGAGGTCATGTCACATATGTCAAACTGCAACCAATAGAGATAGAAACGCTTCCATGCCTTTACAGTCCGTAATCAAGTCCAGACCTTTCGCGCAATGGGGCCTGGATTTTATTGGGATTATCAGCCCCAATTCCTTCGATGCTCACAAATATATTCTGACGGCTACGGACTATTGCACGAGATGGACCGAAGCTATCCCCACAAAGAATGCTACTGCAGAGGTGGTCATTAGATTTTTAGAAGATAACATTGTCACTAGATTCGGGATGCCTAACTCCATCGTAAGTGATAATGGTTCGGCCTTTTCCTCTCTGGAGTTTGCTAATTGGGCATTTGATAACAGCGTGAGTTTAAAGTTCTCCTCCAATTATTACCCGCAAGGTAACGGATTGGCCGAGTCATCCAATAAGAATCTGTTGACTGTCATAAAAAAATTGTTGGAAAGGAATCCGCGGGACTGGCACAATAAGCTTAAGTTGGCCCTTTGGGCTGACAGAATCAGAGTCAAAGAAGCAATAGGGACATCTCCTTACCATCTGGTTTATGGACAAGATCCCATTTTTCCTGCAAATCTCAGATTACAAACGTTGCACTTCATGAAAGATTATTTTGGAACTAATGATAAACTTGAGTCTAGACTAACGCAATTAATGCGCTTGGATGAAAAAAGGGATGAAGCTATGCTTCATTTTAGTAAACACCAAGACATTGTAAAAATATGGTTTGACAAAAGGTCTAAGGCCAAGGCGTTTAAAATTTCAGATTTAGTCTTTGTTATGGGACAAAAGACATGAGAAGAAGGGGGAACATGATAAATTTGATTACCTTTGGTTAGGTCCCTACCAGATTTCAGAGATCCTAGGGGAAAATAGTTTTAGACTAAAAACCTTGGATGGAAAGGATTTGGCACTACCTATCAATGGGTTGCACTTGAAGCATTACTTTCAAGCATGAGGTAGTTGGGCTTTGTATTATATGTAATAACGTTGTAATTTCTTGCTTTCATTTTTCATGTTTAGGTGTGTATTATTTTTTTTTTTGACATGTCTAAGCTTTGTATTAATGTTGTGATCTGTTTCTTTGTGTGCAGATTTGATACTTAAGTGTGTGTTTCAGGAGATATCTAGTTTTGTGTCAATGTTGTAATTTAGTTTCTTGATGTGCAGATTTGATATGTTAGTATGTATTCATTTTTTTTTGTTTCAGGTTTTTCTTGTATTAATGTTGGGTTTTTGCGTTTGTGTGCAGGTTGGACATTTAGGCGGTGGTGTTCCTTTGATTTCCTTTTCATTGCCTTAAAAAAAAAAAAAAAAGGGGGAATAAAAGCTAGATGTTGAACACATGCCTAAGATTGGGAGAATATGAAACATTGGAATCATGTTGTAAAAGCTCCACATGTAATACAAACAGTTAATTTAGATCATTTGAAGCTTGTGATGCATGAAAAAGTCGGTTTTGCATGACAAATCATCTCATTTGCAATTCAAGAAATAATGCATTCATGTTCCATCTCACTTTTCATACATTTCACCGTAGTGGCATATGCATCTTAGGTGCAATTCATTTGAGTATGTTGAATCCTCTTAGGGTTATGTTATAACATAAATTTAAGTAAATCCTAAGGTTGGAAGCGAGTCTTGAAGTATCTAGGACCAAGCACGTTTCATACATTAAAAAGGATCTTGAGCAAAATGATCAAAACCTAACTTGGAGGAAAAGGTTGGGCGAAAATGGTTTTCATGTCTATCCTATTATGCAACATGATCCTAAAAACAGTGGTTTTGACCACTTCCATAGAGCTTAAAGCCTAAAATCGGAGTAGTAAGGATAGGGTTAAATTCTCATCTCGGTTGGTTGAGAATCTAATTCCCCAAAGCTTTGATTGGACCCACATGGAGTAGTAAGGATAGGGCATAAATTCTCATCTCGGTTGGTTGAGAATCCGATTCCCCAAAGCTCTTATATTTCATTTCGTATTAAGTCTTAGATTGTAAGGATCGTACTATTTGTCCTCTGCAAAGGATGGGTAGTCATCCCCAAGGTCTAAGTAACAAGATTAATATTTTCCATTTACATTTAAAATCTTGGGTTGTAAGGATCGTACTATTTGTCCCTAACCGGGATGGGTAGTCATCCCCAAGGTCCAAGAAGTAAAATAAATAAATTTTTCCCATCTCATCCTTATATTGGATTGTAAGGATCGTACTACTTGTCCTCTGCAAGGGATGGGTAGTCATCCCCAAGGTCCAAAGAAATGAAGATAAGTTTTGGATTATGGGGTTAGATAGGCCCATGCATGGCATCATGTCTTGCCTAAAAAATAAGACCATTGATTGTCTAGAGGGTTAGACTAGCATGACCATTTCTTCCATAATTGGTTTAGTTATTTTGCTCAAAGTGAGGTAAAGAATTCTAAATCAGAATAGTAAGGATAGGGTTAAACTCTCATCTCGGTTGGTTGGGAGTCTGATTCCCCAAAGTTCTGATTTCACATCCACTTGCACATGGGTTCAAGATAGTAGGGACTCATAACCAACTTTGGGATATAATGAACCGTTCACTAGTGGATCCTAAGAGGGTTTGGCGAGTCTTGAATGTTTGCACATAATACTACAAGAGTGACTATGCATTTTCTCATGGCATATTCGGTAGGATACACAAATCATTCACAATTTCGCATATGCATTCATGCAAAACCGATGATGGAATGTGGATCAAATTCAAATGATAAGGAAAGGAATTCATTGCACACACCGAGCTAGTACTTGATGATTCCGATAATTCATGTACTTCTGATTTTGGGCATTAGTTATATTGATTATGGGCTAACCCATGTTTTCAAATTTGTGATTTGTGTTAGGTTGGGTTCTTACTAAAATGCTCAAGAGCATTTGACAGTGGAGTCGCCATTTGTTGTGGTTCATCCACAACACACCCCAAGTGGGGACCCACCTTTGTTTTTGCAGGTTTTAGGGAAGATCTCAAAGACCCGGATGCTAAAAATGAAGAAAAGAAGAAAAATGCCTAAGTGTTGAAAGGGTCGCGAAATCGCGACATGTCGCGATATATTCGAAATCCGACTGTCTCTCCATCGTTGCAAAAAAATTGAAATCTATCACGAAATCGTGACGTGTCGGCAGCAAGACAGAAAGGATGTCACGAAATCGTGACGTGTCGGCAGCAGGACAGAAAGGATGTCGCGAAATCGTGACGTGTCGACAGCAGGACAGAAAGGATGTCGCGAAATCGTGACGTGTCGACGGCAAAGAAAAGAGGTGTTGCGAAATCGTGACGCATTTTTTGGAAGCGTACGAAAAGTTGAAAGGGTCACGAAATCGCGACATGTCGGAAATCGTGACCTATCTCTCCATCGCTACGAGTTGCCGAGAGGAAGCACAAGGTTGAAAGTGGTAGCGAATCGCTACCACTTCGTGAAGCGGAGGCTCGAAGGAAAAGTGGTAGCGAATCGCTACCACTTCGTGAAGCGGAGGCTCGAAGGAAAAGTGGTAGCGAATCGCTACCACTTCGTGAAGCGGAGGCTCGAAGGACCAAAGTGGTAGCGATATCGCTACCACTTCATCGAAGGAAGGCTCGAAACCAAAGTGGTAGCGATATCGCTACCACTTCATCGAAGAGGCTCGGAACCAAAGTGGTAGCGATATCGCTACCACTTTCATCGAAAAAGGCTCGGAACCAAAGTGGTAGCGATATCGCTACCACTTTATGAAAAAAAGGCTCGGAACCAAAGTGGTAGCGATATCGCTACCACTTTTTTGAAAAGAAGGCAAAGCAAAGTCGGTAGCGATATCGCTACAACGAGCTACTGCGGGCGTACGGACCAAGAACATGTCGCGATATCGCGACATGTCGCGATTTCGTGACATGTCGCGTTATCGCGGCTAGGAAACGGAAGAGGCCAAATGCAAATTCTGTCGGGATTTCCATGGGAAAGCGTTACGAAAGGTGCAGGAGACGCAGGACACGTGGCAGAAATGACAGAACCAGAGTAACGTTTCATAACAACGATTCTGCGCGCAGAGATCGAGCGTTACGATTGCATGCAAGGGTTAGAATACCAAAAGGCGGGAATTGAAGCGAAGGGTCCCGGGAGTCGAAACGAAGCGTCATGGAGCAGCCGAGAACGCGTGACAGAAAGGTTAAATAGCAGAAATGTAGATGGATACAGGGGCTGGAGACTGTAACAAAAAAAGCATTACTTATTGAAATAAAGGATTTTTCTTTGGTAACACGACTTTTGTGTGTAAAATCAAAAGGAGATCGAAGCCAAAACTATTGTTTTACTGTCAATCTTTTCGTTGCATCATTTTGTCTTGTATCTATTTCGTTTACGCCATGGGATGGGTTACGATAGGTGAATGGTAGAATGATGCGGTTATATTCTTTTCCTTAGAGTCTTGCATCCGATCTGATTAGATTGTGTGTTAGTACGGATCTGATCGGTTGGGTTGTTTTGGGGACTTCATCTCTTAACTTGGGATTTTGCGGGGAGGAGATCGTTAACCATTTTAATATCCTTCATTATTTTCCAGGTGACTCAAAAATAACGGTTTCTGTTTTATTCCTTGATATGCTTAATTTCATGTCAGAGACTAACATTGAAATAACAGAACTATTGAATAGAGATAAAACGAACAGGTTAACCTTAGAATAAATTGTGAATATTAGAACATCAAAAAGGATTTTTGTTTATTTTTGATTAATCAAACAAGTCAAGATTATAAAGTTCATTGAGAATCAACAAAGGCCCCTTGTTAACAGCTATCTGCAGGATTTGAGTTATTACGGGATATATCAGTTGCATGTATTAAATTGAAATTCATTTTTATATACGTAAAAGTTGTTTCACAAAGAAACTTGGAGAAATAATAAAAGGAAGGAAAATAAAATAAATTATTTCTTTGCAAGAAAGAGTCTTTTGTTCGAGACTCTAAGTTGCGTGTTATTATTTGTAATATGACAAATTAACGCTCAACACTTTCCTCCGTTGAATGGTCTAGGTCTAGGTGTTGTTATTTTCGTTATTGTAGGGCTTACATCTTTAGCCTTTTCGAATTTGTGTACATAAATCTTTGAAGCAGTTCATGCTTTTTAGGATTACGGTTTTCATTTTGGACTTATTTAAGTCCTAAGTTTGCAAATAATATTTAGCTTCATTTTAT
This sequence comes from Wollemia nobilis, assembly GCA_028583015.1. Classification (NCBI taxonomy): domain Eukaryota; kingdom Viridiplantae; phylum Streptophyta; class Pinopsida; order Araucariales; family Araucariaceae; genus Wollemia; species Wollemia nobilis. Next base: position 9,441,814 of record JAQPPZ010016348.1, read on the forward strand.
TCCATATCAGATACTAGCTAATAGGAAAAGTTATTGTAATGTAATGAACCATTCAAAGTATAACTATTGAGTGATATGTAGTGGCAACAAGGGTCACAATAGTAGAGGAGTTAGGATTAGCTAATTGGTCTACATTTTGTTGCACTAGATGATGCAAATGCAAAGGGACCTATAGTTCAAGATTGAGTAGACACCACATTATTATGTATCTTATCATGTAATTATCTTTCTAGGCAAATGCCTACAATTATTGATGCATATGAGGTCATGGATGTATTCATAGTTCATGATATGATACTCACAGAGGCTATTTAGGATGCCACCACTAGTAGGAAGGAGAGGAGAAGGATCCACAAGAGTGCTAAACATGGGCTTCCAAAGTTAGCCAATTTTGGGTTATCATCCTAATTTTGATGAATTATTGTACTATATGACCATCATGATGTATCATATGAGATGTATAATAATGAATTGATGATGTACATATACATTAATATGCACAAACATGCACACACATACATATTATTCTTGATGGGATCACTAATGATGTATCATGGATATAATTACTTTATGTAATAAATTACATTTTTTTGGTTTCTATGGATGATGATTTGATTAATTTTATAGTCATTGATTTAGTAATTATGATAATGTGATGAAGTTTAATAATTATGTTATGATGACTAATTGTTCATTTGATGAATGATGTATGACTAATTATGATTATTTAATGTATAATGTATGGATTATTAGAGTAGATTGATGTGATGGTTAACATGATGATGACTTACAATTGTGAAGAAATAATATAATTATGAGAAGATTATATGTGATAAAATGATATTTAGCTCTTGTGATTTGCATGATAGATGGATAAAAAGTGATGCGTCGAAGGGGCATTGGATAATGCCATAAGGGATTGCTATAGTATAACTATATATAAGTATGTGCAAATGAATATTCTCCTAGGGTAACTTTTATCTTAGATAAAATATGTATATATAGATAGGTACATCTATATAAATGTTTTTGTTTAGATATATTCCTAAAGGGACTTTAGTTAGATTTTCCTAGAGGACTTATAATTAGATTTGATATTTTTTAGTACTTTAGTTAGATTTGATCATAGGACTTTTGGTTAGTTTTCTATGATAAAAAATACATACAAACATGTGCAAATAATGATAAAATATTTTCCATTAAACAAAAATCTAAAGGAATTTTTCTTAGCTCATTGGGTTTCTTATTTAGCTTTATATGTAATAATTTTGATTTAGATTTAATTTACCTTTAAACAGATATCTAAGGTACTTTTCTTATATTGATTTACCTTATAGATAAGTGTTATAGTAGACTTTGTTAGATTGCTATGATAATATATTATGCTTCCAATTTGAGGGTATAATTTGGCATCATGATGTTGACCCTATGCATAGCGGTACATAGGAGACAAAATATGCTATGATTTATATTGTTATAAAAATATGAGAACCTTGTAGTATTCAACATGCGAGAAGAGATTAATGAGATATATTATTGGATAAATAATATATGATTAACCTTGTATTTAGCACTTGTAAACCTCACAATATGCATCATATGGCAAGAATTCAGGATAGAAGAGTTAAGTAGATACATTTTGATTGAACTTACCATCAACACCTAAAAACCATGTAGTATCTATCATGCAATAATAGTTTAAATATTCGAAGAGTAGATGAATATAAATATGGGGGAAAATAAGATGATATATATATATATATATATATATATATATATATATATATATATATATATATATATATATATATATATATATTGAGTTAGATTGATGTTGTGCAAACCTTGATTTATTTAAAAGATGATAATAGGAAGAATCTCTTACATTAGTCACCTAGTGAATGAAAAACAAGCTATCATAACTAAGATCATCATTTGCATAACAATGTGGATCCATGACTTGATATGCAACAAGCAACTCAAGAAAAAATAACCACATGCACATAGGTAGATATAAAGTCAATTAGATGCAAGCAAGCAGTGACAAGCAACTAAGAGTTAATAAGAAATCAGTGTAGAATTAGATGTAATACTATTTACAAAGCATTATAGTCATTAATTGTTTAAGTTCTTAACCATCAAGTATGGAAAGATTATAAGTACCTAAAAAATACTTCATGGTTATGATGGATCAACCTAGCTAATTAGGATTAAATTTACCTTTGAGTCTAATTTTTTCATTGGTGGTTTTTAATTCTCTTTGAGGACAAGATCACCAACTTTAAAGGATCAAAATCATACTTTCTTGCTACAGGTATATTTAAGCCTTTATTGGTAGACCTATAGGTTCTCTATGGTGTGGATCCATTTTTTTCCAAGTAGTTCCAACTAGTTAAGATATGTGAGATGGTATTAATCTCTAATAGAGATATCTTGCAGCAAAATTCATAAGGCACCTTTTAGATCAAAGTGAAAGACTACTTTGGTTCATAGACTAAATCCTAGGGCATCATGCTAGTGGGAGTTCTAACACTAGTGCAATATTCCCATAAGACTCGACACAACTATGGATGCCAATCTATACTAATTTTATTGATGATATTATTAAGGATTCTGACAAGAGTCTTGTTAAAATCTTGAGCATGGTTATTGCTTTTGGGATAGTAAGGTATAGACAATTAAGTATGAATATTGATTTTAGCAAAAAAATTCTAAAGATCCTTAATCTTGAAGTGTGTTCTATTATTAGATATTATCATAGATGAGATGTTGTAATAACTAAGGACCTGAGTGAGGATTAAATTTAAAACTAGGACTCTAGTGGTTAAGGCTAAAGGTATAGCCTTAACCCAGTTGATGAAGTAGTTAATATCCATGATGATAAATGTTTGTCCATTAGAAAATAAGGATTTATAAGAAAGACCAAGGAGATGTCAAATATTAGAGATCTTGAAATGAAGTGTGGATAATGTTGTCATGCTTTTGACACATTTTTAATTGATAAACATAATATTGAATTTGCTAAGCACAATGAACCACTTAGTGGTTCATCCTAAGAGGTGAGGCCTAGACATAGGATAGTGCAAGGGATCAACCTTAATAATGATATATTTTTGTTAGAAATAGAGTATATTACATCATTTGGGTCATGTAAATGTATCTTCCAAGGTACATACTTAAGACATTAGATTACATTAGGGGGAAGTTATTTAGTTACTTCATGCAATGTAATAAATGCACAAATATCAATGTAAAATTTGTATATGTGCAAGTTGTCCCTTGCACAGATAGGTAGAGTGTTGGCCAATGAACCTATTTTCCTATATAATAAAGACCTCATTATAATACATATATAGATTCAAGGGACATAGTCAAATAGTATAGCTTAGAGCTTAGTACAGTTCTATGAAGATCACAATCCATTGGTGATGGATGCAATGTAGTTAAATAGCTTTATTAATAGAGTGTTCATTTCCTCCATAGCTACATTGTATTCTTTTATGTTATTTCCATTTACAACATATTTTAGTCATCTAAAATATTTAATTTCTTTCATATTATTCTACATCTTGTGATTGCTATATCCTAGTACTAATTACATCAAAATCTAACAGTGTTATCATAGCCATGATAGATCTAGAGATAGTAGGTCAATAGGAAAACCATCGTTATTATTGAGCTTGATTTTTTTGTCAACCTGAAATGCTGTCTAGGTGGTAGAATTAGGGAGATCCCAAGTGAGAACTTAAAAAAAATATCAATTCCATAAATACTGAGATTATATTTTACTGGAGTATTTTTCATTGAGTTGCAATAAAAACTTGTGAAGACTAGGACTCAACATTCAATCCACTAGATTGACAAATCATCTAGTGAATATCATCTAGGATATCTGGAATTTGCTAACTATTACCTAAAGTTTCTTTTGTTGCAGAAACATAATTCTTAGATGATTGAGACTCTTCTTACAACATAAAGCTAGGAGAATCCAACTTCGTTACCCGAAGGGTGGCATGCCTTCATAGTGGAGATATTAGTTCCTTGTGCAAGAGAATAAAATTATGGAAGACTTTTGGTGAAGAGTTGTGGTGAAGTTAGGAGATTGAAGATCTCCATTTCTATATTGAAAAACTTTGCACTTGAAGAACAATCCATAGAATTATTGATACAAAAATCCACAGAAACCTTGAAGAAAAGGCCATAGAAGCCTTGAATAAGAAGCCATATAAGTATTGACACTAAAAATGCCACAAAATATTTGATACTAAAAATTCCGTAGAAGCCTTAACACTGAAAATATCACAAAAGCCTTGATAGTGAAAATGCCACAAAAGTCTTGATATTAAAAAGACCATAGAAGCCTAGATATTGAAAAAGGTTCCAGAAGCCTTGATATTGAAGATACTTTTGAAAAGAATATTTGATTCATAAGTAGATTAATACTTCAGTACTAATATTTTTTCTATAGGACAAGAATATTTAGTGAGTTGGGAAACTTCCTACAAGAAATTTAGGAAGAGTATCTTCTTCAGAATCAACTCAACACCTGAAGAAAAAATGAAGAGATCATGAGAAGATCTCATTGAAGAACTTCTAGTATTGGAAGAATAAGAAGAATGATTAGGAGAGTCTTGCTCACATTCAAAAGTAGTGTAATTAGAGATACATAATAAAATCTCACCACCAACACTTATAGGAGTAGAAGGTTGAAGAGAGGGTCTCAAGGAAGACCAGCAAAAGCTAAAAGATCAAAGACCTTGAGAATATCTCAACAAGCATCCAATAAAATGCTAAGAGAGCCTTATTGAATAAATAATCAAAGGAGAAATCACTAGAGAAATACACTACCAAGTATAATTCCCTGATAGTGAAAGATTTGGGACAATTATCGCCATTTAAAAACAAGCCCAAGAGAAGGAGAATTTGTCAAGGAGTGCCAAATATGAGAAGGATAATTTGGCAAGGAGTGCCAAATATGAGAATAAAAATTTGGAAAGGAGTATCAAATACCAAAAGAAGAATTGAGTGAAGACTTCAAGATATTTAGAATATTGAAAATAAGATCATGCTTGAAATTAGAATTTGATAAAAAAATATGAAGATAGAAGAAGCTCACCAAATCTTAGATATTTGAATATTTCCTCTCATAGCAAGAAGGCACCACTTCAGATACAAAGACTTATCCAAATCTACAGCAGAAGAAGAATACCAAAAGAGGATAACAAGCCACCAAATCCTAGGCTCGTGAAATAAAGTTTGAGACCATCATTTTGTGAAGGAGCTATTTAGGATAGTCTACAAAAAGCTGCAAGATCCTACTCGAAGTAGTAACTTGGTGATATTAGACACCAAGATTCACATCCTCTACAGAAGTGGAAAAAAAACTACAAAAAATTTAAAAATGTATGCAAATTTTGGTGCAAATAAACTTGTTAACTGGATTACTTATCAGATTTATTTAGCACCTTAATTAATATTAAAGTTGCAAGAAGAAGAAAAATTGGATTACAGTATTCAAAAAGTGCAAAAAGAGAAAAGTTCATTTTAAGGTTCATTTGCACATTAATTAGGAGTTTATTATATTTTAGTATTACATATATCAACTACCTATCATCTAATTTGGAAAAATAAAAAGAATACTAAGTCCTACAATATTGATTGTAGTGAAATTGCAGAATAATTATTGAAGGTTAATTTCAGATTATTCTTGATTAGTTGTAGTAAATTTGATTAAGTGCATTAATTTGAGAATTTATTGGAGTTTTAAGGTAAAATTTTTAGTGCATTAAAAGAAATTCTTTTAGATTTATTTGCACTATTCTATTGCTCTTAGAAGGATTATTATTTGTGTTCTCGAGAAGGGCACAAAATCAGAAATTGTCAAAGTGTCTAAAGACAATATTGGTGCAAAAAAAATACAACACATAGTGGCCAAGTGAAGCCACCAAAAAATATTATAATGCTCCAAAACTTGGAGAAGAACACAACTAACCAAAAACAAAAATAGAAGCTTCAAATATTGAGACTTGGTGAGTCTCAAATCCAAAGCATTATAAGGTTAAATGCAAGAAAAGAAAGTGCAGAAAATTGCATCAATTAAAGAGCTTCTATCTACTATTATCTAAGGTTGGATTTGTTATCAAAGTGTCCAAGAAAAAAGGGGAAGGTGTCTACTCATAAAAAAAACCTCAAAACCCTTATATTGCAGAAAAAATCTGCCACAAAACAAGAATTTCATATCTGAAAAAAAGAGTGAAAAATAAGGTGCATTAAAGGAGTTTTATATACAATTTATGGTAAATTTTATTGCACTACTCTAATCTGGTTTTTGTAGCAAAAGAGTAGATTTGAAAGTTCCTCAAAAGGTACAATAACTATAGGGTAAATCATGTTGGAAATATGAGCAAGTTTTGTTGTCATTGATGTCAAGAGGTTGATGTCCAAGTTTCATTGTCATTAATGTCATCAGGTGGTTTTTCCACAAGGCAAGGAAGAGGTTCAAAGGAATAGGATATAATATTTATTTTAAATATTATATGCCTAAAAAGGCCTAAACAGATTGAAGACCCAAGGAAGGAGAAGCAGTTTAAAAGGAAATCCCAAGGAAGGATAAGCAGGTTAAAAGGAAATAATAATATTATAATATTTTGGGTTACAGGTTGAGTTGAAGAAAAACGAGGGCCAAGGAGTTATCAAATTACAAGTCCTCCAAAAGACCCATTTGGCAGATTTTGAAGACTATGGTTTAATTTATTTAAATTTAAATATTTTAACCATAGGTTAAAATTTAAATTTAAATAATTAATTAAGGCGCCAAAAGTTTAAATAATTAAATTTGATTTAAAATCGAATTTCCTAAGTTCGCCGACGTGTTGGACAACATGGCATATGGTATAAAAGGGGGCAAGTTTTTTATCAAAAATTATCCATGTGATTTATGCCCAAAGGTCTAAGTGATTCGTGCATCGAAGAGAAAGGAAATTTGCATGTGTTTTAAACAAGTGGGCAGACGTGTTAATAATACAAAGAGGAGCGCCAAAAAGGTTCCAAGGTGCTTGGTAGCGTAGGTGGTAGCCGAGGGCTGCGTTAAGGCATTGGCGAGTGCGAGATCATGGGTTCGATCCACGCGATCGACTTTTGCAAAGGGAGAAGGTTTTTTTATTTGCACCAAGTCGGAGAAGAGATAAGAAAAAAGGAAGTCGTGCACCTTTTAATTTTATGAGGGCACGTAGCCCAAGTGGTGGATGTGCTTTGTGCTAAGGTGCTTGGAAAGGCGAGGTCGGGTGTTTGAATCTCATCGAAGGTTTTTGTTGGGAAGAATAAAATTAAGGTATGCTTCTCACATTTTAATTTGCCAAAGGTTTTGATAATTCAGAAATTGCATAGTGTGAAATTAAAAGGTGGTTTATGAGTTGTTGAGGGAGATATAAGGGATTATAAAATTAAAATATTTTATTTTGATTTTGGTGGTTAGAATTTATGAAATAGGAGTAATAAGGTATGCAAGGAATATTATATTTTGTATTTTGAAATAAAGCTATATTGTGTTAATTATTTTGAGAGGAGAAATAAGGTGCATAAAGGAATTTATTGTGGAAGTGAATTAATTGAATCTTTGCTAATTTTTAAAGTTTGGATATTATAAGGTGTACTTGAGATTTAATATTTCTGTATGGTGAAATAATTTTGAGGGAAATATTTGAGTGAATATTTTTGATATCTAACCATTGAGATTGGCAAAGAGGTTGATTGTGATTGAGATAGGTTTTGAGGTCAAATATCCATCAAACAAAAGGTATGGGCATATCATCCTTGTGAGTGAAATATTGTTTTATTGAATGTTGTGAAATGCAAGGTTGGAGTGAAAATTTGTTGATAAGATTGTTGGAAATGTTTGAGTGACTTTTTCATATGCATGATTGGTGAATGTTTGTGAGATCATTTTATGTGAGATTGAGAACTATCTTGAACTAGGGTTTGTGAAATATCATGAGTATCATTGTTATGTGAAGTTGAGAACTATCTTGAGTTAGGGTTTGTGAAATATCATGAGTATCATTGTTATGTGAATTTGGAATCATCTTGAGTCAAGGTTTGAGTTCCATAGTGTGAGTTGTTGGAAGCATTGTGAAACACTTGTTTAGGGTTTGTAAGCAAGTTGTGTTTCATTGAGTGAATGGTTGAGTAAAGTTGGATAAGCATTATTGATTGAAAGTATTGGAGTGATAGTTCAAGTTCTATGAAACAAATTATTCTTTATTCTAAATTGATTTGAAAGAGAGTTTGAAAGTGATTGAGTGTTTTGTGAGTGTGAAACATATTGAGTCTCTAACCATTCTCTATATGTTTATGTAAGTTAAACAAGATTCTGAGTGAAACTTGTTTGTGTGATTGAAGAGGTTTTCTATGAGAGATTGAGTTGAGTTTTGTATGCAAGTTTTGCAATTGATTTGAATAAGATTTTGTGAAAGCTTGTGAGCAGATTTGAGTAAGTCCTAGAGTGGACTTAAGGAAATTAGAAGATTTTGTGAAATTTTGTTAGATGATTTAAGTAAGTCCTAGAGTGGACTTAAGGACAGAGTTGAGTAAGCTTTTGTGAAAGCTTAAGGACAGATTTGTGTGAGATTTTGTGGAAGCTTACAATCATATTTGAGGTAAGTCTTGGTGAAGACTTGTTGAGAAAATTGGACAAGTTCTAGTGAGGACTTAATGACATATTTGAGGTAAGTCTTGGTGAAGACTTGTTGAGAAGATTTGAGGTAAGTCTTGGTGAAGACTTGTTGAGAAGATTGAACAAGTTCTAGTGAGGACTTGTTGAGAATATTTGAGGTAAGTCTTGGTGAAGACTTGTTGAGAAGATTGAGCAAGTTCTTGAGAGAACTTGTGGATATATTTGAGGTAAGTCTTTGAGAAGACTTGAGAGTAGAGTTGATTGATTGATTTGTTCAAACCTTGAGTTAAGGTTTGGGGAAGATCTAGCAGATTTGATTTATGATTAGATCAAGCTTTGTGTTAAGGCTTGAGGATATATTTGAGATAGAATTGAGGACAAATATTGGTGCAGATTTGAGGATATATTTGTGCTAGATTAGAGATAGATATTGAGCATATTTGTGCTAGATCGAAGGATAGTGTTTAGTGCATATTTGAGATAGATATTGAGTAGAGTTGAGAGTAAGCTTTGGAGGTGATAGAGCAGAGGATAATAGTCTCCAGTGGATAGAGATCCATTAGCCAAGGTAGTGAGGATAGAGGTCTTATAAGTGAGGACAAGAGTCTTCAGTGGAGAGAGATCCACAAGCTAGTGTAGTGGAGGTAGTAGTCTTCTAGAGGATCACCAGCCAGAGCAGAGGAGAAGGAGTTCTCCTATGGATAGAGATCCATGAACCAACAAAGGAGATTGGTGTCTCCTATGGATAGGTATCCATAAAATTGATTAGGGGATTGGTGTCTCCTTTGGATAGAGGTCCATAAATATTGTAATAGGGAAGGATTCCCAAGATATTTGTTGAGAAAATTTTAGTGAAATATTTTCTCCATGGAGTAGCCCACATTGGGTGAACCATGTTAAATTGGTGTCTCTATTATGTGTGATGATTTATGCATTGCTTTGATTACTAATATTGATATTGCCATTGATATATTGGATAATATTATTTGAGAAAGAAAAAGTAAAAAGTGGTCTTATACTATTCACCCCCCTCTCAATATAAGCTTGTGTTCTTCAATTGGTATCAGAGCGGGTTCCTTCAGAAGAGTTTAACAACTTGAAGGAAAAGCTTACAAGAACACAGATGGATTCTCAAAGTGGATCTTCAGGGAATAAGGCACCATTGTTTGATGGGAACAATTATGCATTTTGGAGTGTGAGAATGAAGATTCACCTAATGGCACTAGGAAATGAAATATGGCAAGAAGTTGAGGATGGATACATACCACCAACTACTCCACCTATAGATAAATATGGTAAGCTCCTACAACTGAATAATTCAAAGGCAATGAATGGAATTTTAAAAGGTTTGCATGAAATAGAGTTTGTAAAAGTTATGCATTGCACATCAGAAAAAGAGATTTGGGATAAGCTGAAAGGTATATATGAGGGAGACAAAAAGGTCAAAATGGCAAAGTTGCTAAATCACAAGAAAACATTTGAAGACCTAAAGATGAAGGATGAGGAAAACATTGCTACATATCTACTTCATGTGGATGAGGTTGTTAACTCCATGCAAGGACTTGGGTTTAAAGTTGAAGAAATAGATGTTTGTCATAAGATTTTAAGGTCACTTCCTAAGAGGTATAGTGAAAATATTTCAGCCATAGAAGAGTCAAAAGATATTGAATTTTTGACAAGGGATGAGTTACATGGAATTCTCATAACCTTTGAGATGAGAATAAAAGAGGAACCTATTCCCTAGAAAGAAGCAGCCTTCAAAGTTACAAAGAATTCAAAGGGTAAGAAGTCAGATTCAAGTAATGAGTTATCCAGTGATGAAGAAGCAAACTATGGCAGAAGGAACAAGGACTCAAGAAAGTATAAAGGTATAAAATTAGTTAGGTGTTTTAATTGTGGTAAATATGGTCACTATGCATCTGATTATCCAGAGGTAGGAAGTAGCAATGATGATGAGAAATAGGATCATAAGAACAGGGAAACAGGAAAACACAGGTATCAAAAGAAAAGTAGGGATGGACAAGGCAAGCAAGGAAATAAGTTTTTCCAAAGGTATAAGAAGATTTTTTATGTAGATAAGGTAGGTAAGAGTTCAAGTGATAGTGATGAAAGGTCCTCAGATAATGAAGAAGAAGAAATTATATTTCTAGAAGAAGAAAATGATGATGTTAGAAAAAGGGCACCAATGATTCTCAAGTGTTTTAGGTGTGGTAACTTTGGTCATCTTGAAGATAGTTGTACAAGGAATGGATTCAGTTTTAGTGAAGATGAATATGAAGATGCTCTTGAAGGTCCAGAAGAAGAAAGTCTTCTTATGGAAATAGAAGAAGAAGGAAGTGCTCCTATTGAAGATAAATCAGAAAGGAATGAAGATGATCCTAAAGGTAAAAGAATAGAGGTAGAATCAGAGGAAGGAGAAGTTGATCTTGAGGGTGAGCTTATTTCTACTCTTAAGGAATTAAGGAAGGTAAGAAAGTAGAACTCAAAACTCAAGCTTCAATTTCAAGAATGTGATGAAGAGAAAGGAAAGCTTATAGAAGATCTAACCAACTCAATAGCTAAGACAAGGAGATTTAAAGAGAGGTTAGAGGCAAAGGTTTTAGAATGTGAGAGATTAGATCATGAGGTAGCTTCACTAAGGAAGGAAGTAAAAGAGTCTAAAAATAAGCTACACAGGTTTGGGAGAAGCTCAAAGACCTTGGATAAGATTATCAAGGTACAAAGATCTTCATCAAACAAGACAGGACTTGGTTTTGAATAGGTACATAGAGAACAAGGAGAGGAGTCAATCTCAAGCTCCAAAGAAGAAGAAGATTCAGAAGAAGAGAGTGTAAGAGAGAGTGAGACTTTTGAGGATAAGTTGGACAATAGAAAGTTCAACAAGGAAAGGAACAATGCACAAATGAGGAACATATGGAACAGGAAACAACATAGGGTAGAAGAGACTAAGAGACCAATGGGGTCAAGGCAAGGTTTCTTCAATGGACGTTGCTTCTCATGTCATAGGTTTGGGCACAAGGCTACACAATGTAGGACACATGAAAGACAAGAATATGGAAATTTTAGAAATAGGCATCTCTTCCAAGGGTATTGCTACTCTTGTAATCAGTTTGGTCATAAGGTAGTAAATTGTAGGGTTCATGACAAGAATGGATATGGCTTCACCAAGAGAAACTTCAAGATATTTGCACCTTCAAGGAATCACAACATTAAGTGTTATAAGTGCAATAATGTTGGGCATATAGCCAAGTGGTGTAGAGCAGAATTTCCAGAGACAAGCAAGAATAGGAACATTCAGAGGAATCAGAAGGATCAATTGAGGAAGAAGGTGGACAAAGGTAAAGATCAGTGTATGTTGGGAGTAGAGATACTCCCACCCCAAAATTAACCACCTCAAGAGAGGAGGTGGGGGAGGGGCTAAGCTAAGAGTCTCATTCTTAGCCCCAAGCCCCAAAGGTGGCCCTTTGCCATTGATGTCAAAGGGGGAAAGATTTGAGTTAGGGGAGAGCATTCAATCAGGGGAGCAATTTCTCAAGGAGAAGCAGAACTGAAAGAGGTAAAAGAAATGGTAAAAGGAAAATGGGTTGCCATCAATGACAAAGGGGGAGATTGTTGGAAATATGAGCAAGTTTTGTTGTCATTGATGTCAAGAGGTTGATGTCCAAGTTTCATCATCATTAATGTCATCAGATGGTTTTTCCACAAGGCAAGGAAGAGGTTCAAAGGAATAGGATATAATATTTATTTTTAAATATTATATGCCTAAAAAGGCCTAAACAGATTAAAGACCCAAGGAAGGAGAAGCAGTTTAAAAGGAAATCCCAAGGAAAGAGAAGCAGTTTAAAAGGAAATAATAATATTATAATATTAATAGGTTACATTTGGTTTGAAGAAAAATGAGGGCCAAGGAGTTATCAAATTTTAAATCCTCAAAAAGACCCATTTGGCAGATTTTGAAGATTATGTTTTAATTTATTTAAATTTAAATATTTTAACCATAGGTTAAAATTTAAATTTAAATAATTAATTAAGGTGCCAAAATTTTAAATAATTAAATTCAATTTAAAAATCGAATTTCCTAAGTTCGCCGATGTATTGGACAACATGGCATATAATATAAAAGGGGGCAAGTTTTTTATCAAAAAATTATCCATGCGATTAATTCCCAAAGGTCTAAGTGTTTCGTGCGTCGAAGAGTAAAGGAAATTTACATGTGTTTTAAACAAGTGGGAAGACATGTTAATAAGACAAATAGGAGCACCAAAAATATTTCAAGGTGCTTGGTAGCATAGGTGGCAGCCGAGGGCTACGTTAAGGCATTGGCGAACGTGAGATCATAGGTTCGATCCACGCGATCAACTTTTGCAAAGAGGGAAGGCTTGTTTTATTTGCATCGAGTCAGAGAAGAGATAAGACAAAAGGAAGTCATGCACCCTTATTATTTTATGAGGGCACGTAGCCCAAGTGGTGGATGTGCTTTGCGTGAAGGTGCTTGGTGAGGTGAGGTTGGGTGTTCGAATTTCATCGAAGGTTTTGTTGGGAAGAATAAAATTAAGGTATGCTTCTCACATTTTAATTTGCCAAGGTTTTGATAATTCAGAAATTGCATAGTGTTGAAATTAAAAGGTGGTTTATGAGTTGTTGAGGGAGATATAAGGGATTATAAAATTAAAATATTTTATTTTGATTTTGGTGGTTAGAATTTATGAAATAGGAGTGATAAGGTATGCAAGGAATATTATATCTTGTATTTTGAAATAAAGCTATATTGTGTTAATTATTTTGAGAGGAGAAATAAGGTGCATAAAGGAATTTATTGTGGAAGTGAATTAATTGAATATTTGCTAATTTTTTTTTAAGTTTGGAGATTATAAGGTGTACTTGAGATTTAATATTTTTGTATGGTGAAATAATTTTGAGGGAAATATTTGAGTGAAGATTTTTGATATCTAACCATTGAGATTGGCAAAGAGGTTGATTGTGATTGAGACAGGTTTTGAGGTCAAATATCCATCAAACAAAAGGTATGGGCATATCATCCTTGTGAGTGAAATATTGTTTTATTGAATGTTGTGAAATGCAAGTTGGAGTGAAAAGGATTGTTGGAAATGTTTGAGTGAGTTTTCATATGCATGATTGGTGAATGTTTATGAGTATCATTGTTATGTGAGATTGAGAACTATCTTGAACTAGGGTTTGTGAAATATCATGAGTATCATTGTTATGTGAAGTTGAGAACTATCTTGAGTTAGGGTTTGTGAAAGATCATGAGTATCATTGTTATGTGAATTTGGAATCATCTTGAGTCAAGGTTTGAGTTCCATAGTGTGAGTTGTTGGAAGCATTGTGAAACACTTGTTTAGGGTTTGTAAGCAAGTTGTGTTTCATTGAGTGAATGGTTGAGTAAAGTTGGATAAGCATTATTGATTGAAAGTATTGGAGTGATAGTTCAAGTTCTATGAAACAAATTGTTCTTTATTCTAAATTGATTTGAAAGAGAGTTTGAAAGTGATTGAGTGTTTTGTGAGTGTGAAACATATTGAGTCTCTAACCATTCTCTATATGTTTCTATAAGTTAAACAAGATTCTGAGTGAAACTTGTTTGTGTGATTGAAGAGGTTTTCTGTGAGAGATTGAGTTGAGTTTTGTATGCAAGTTTGCAATTGATTTGAATAAGCTTTTGTGAAAGCTTGTGAGCAGATTTGAGTAAGTCCTAGAGGGGACTTAAGGACAGAGTTGAGGAAGATTTTGTGAAATCTTAAGGACAGATTTGTGTGAGATTTTGTGGAAGCTTACAATCAGATTTAAGGTAAGTCTTAGTGAAGACTTGTTGAGCAGATTGGACAAGTTCTAGGGAGGACTTATTGAGCATATTTGAGGTAAGTCTTGGTGAAGACTTGTTGAGCATATTTGAGATAAGTCTTGGTGAAGACTTGTTGAGCATATTGAACAAGTTCTAGTGAGGACTTGTTGAGCAGATTTGAGGTAAGTCTTGGTGAAGACTTGTTGAGCATATTGAGCAAGTTCTAGAGAGAACTTGTGGATAGATTTGAGGTAAGTATTTGAGAAGACTTGAGAGCAGATTTGATTGATTGATTTGTTCAAACCTTGAGTTAAGGTTTGGGGTAGATCTAGTAGAGTTGATTTGTGATTGGATCAAGCTTTGTGTTAAGGCTTGAGGATAAATTTGAGGATAGATTTGAGGATAGAATTGAGGATAGAAATTGGTATATATTTGAGGATAGATTTGTTATATATCAGAGATAAATTATGAGAAGATTTGTGCTAGACCGAAGGATAGTGTTTAGTGTAGATTTGAGATAGATATTGAGCAGAGTTAAGAGTAAGATTTGGAGGTGATAGAGTAGAGGATAGTAGTCTCTAGTGGATAGAGATCCATTAGCCAGGGTAGTGAGGATAGAGGTCTTATGAGTGAGGATAAAGGTCTTCAGTGGAGAGAGATCCACAAGCCAATGTAGTGGAGGTAGTAGTCTTCTAGAGGATCACCAACCAGAGCAGAGGAGAAGGAGTTCTCCTATGGATAGAGATCCATGAACCAATGAGAGGGATTGGTGTCTCCTGCAAGGGATTGGTGTCTCCTGTGGATAGGTATCCATGAACTTGATTAGGGGATTGGTGTCTCCTTTGGACAGAGGTCCATAAACATTGTAATAGGGAAGGATTCCCAAGATATTTGTTGAGAAAATTTTAGTGAAATATTTTCTCCGTGGAGTAGCCCACATTGGGTGAACCACGTTAAATTGGTGTCTCTATTGTGTGTGGTGATTTGTGCATTGCTTTGATTACTATTGTTGATATTGCCATTGATATATTGGATAATATTGTTTGAGAAAGAAAAAGTAAAAAGTGGTCTTATACTGTTCACCCCCCTCTCAGTATAAGCTTGTGTTCTTCAAATCAGCCAAGCAATATTGAATATCAATACTCTTATTTCCAATCAAAAGGAGCCACTCAAAGGGATCATATTGGATAGATGAATCTATATAATCAAATCCCACATAAGGCTATCATCAAGATGCATTTACGTAGATAAAAAGTGTGTACACTTACAAATAGAAGGCATTAAAATCTACATAGAAATTAGCACATTGAAGACATAGAAGACAAGGAGAAAATGTTACATTCAAGATCTTAAACTTGGAGAATATTTTCCACCAAAGGAAGCACCAAAATCACCATTCAAATCTCCATAGCACCTCATAAATCCACCTACAAAAGAACATATTTCTTACTGATAAATAAACATATAAAAGCAAAGGAATGACATACGAAAGGATTTAAGGAGTTATAATATTCTCCTTGAAAGGTGTTATAGGAAAGTACTTCATGTAGAGATCTTGAATTCCACTTGGCATAAACTTTCTAAGGCACCATTTCATCTCTCAATGCTCAAGAAACCTCATGCAGGTTTTACTAGGAATATCAAGGAAGTGGTGACACTTGTTATCCTCCAAAATATTCACACAAGTACCCACACGAGTGCCCATACATTATAGAATGACCAAGAAGCATTGAAAAATTAATTGGTATGTTAAATAAGGGGAGGAACACTCTTATGTAACAAGTGTGACACTTGTCACAAATATCAAGATTATTCCTCCATAAAAGGTGTTGAAAGTCCAAAGTTAAAAGATATAGCAAAGCACAATCAAATCCATCAAAGTTCAATGTGGAAGGAAGGAAGAAGGAGCATTAAAGGCTCTTGGTATTTAAGGTAAAACCTTCCTATTTTTGCAGCACCTACGTTCCAACATTGAATACAAGGAATTTCAAAGCTTCTCCATTGATTCTAGAACTAAAGGTAACCTTGATATTGTTGTTATATCTAGCCAAAAAAGTAATGAACATTGAGGATATTTACCATCCAAAGGTAAGGATTAATCCCATTTTATTATTTCTTTCATTTTTGGAGATATAAGGGTTATAAGCTAAAGTTAAAACTTAGATTTTGAAAGCAAAAGCTATAAGGGATAACTTATCAAGTTGAAATAATATTTGCAATTTAACCTAGGAGAAATAAGAAATTCTACTTGGATTAAATTATTTAATATTTTGAAAATATTATTAATTTTCTAATTTTCCAAATTTGGGAGTGATAAGGGTTACAACATAAAAATAGTTTATTGGAAATTAGAAACACTCGAATAAAATCCTAAGGGTTACAAAAGAGGTTATTAATATTTTTTTGTTAAAGTTAGAAATTTATAATTTTCTTGTCTCAAAATTTCTCAAAAAAGATAAAATAAGTCCAACATTAAAACCTCTTCAAAATTGAAAAGTTCTTAGTTCAATAGGAGTAATAAGGTATTGGGAAAGTTTATTTTTTATCTTTATAAAAATTGTACAAAATCAACCAAAATTGAACTATACTTTACAAAAGAACTATATCATACTCCAAAATCATTAGGGAGTCATAAGGCATTCTACAAAACTTGATAATAATAATATCTATAAAATATTATCAAGTTGGGAAGATATAATATTTCTTCAAAACCTAAAATTAGGTGTTCATACTCTCATTACTAGGAAGACATAAGGAAGCCTAAAAACCTAAGGATATATAAAGGTTTTATCATAACAAGCTTATATACTTAAATCAGAAATCATATATCCTAAAAATTTGGAGCTATAAGGATGTATAATTCCCAAAATAGCTATAAGAATAATTACTTCAAAAAAGAAAAATCGAGTGCCATAAAACTTGGGATCATGAATCTGCTCAATAAATTGAAAGGAAAGTTAGATCTAACTTCCAAATTAATTCATAGTGAAGCCTTAGAAGACAATTTTGATACTATGGAATGTTATCTTCAAACCCATCTCAATGAAGCAATTGACAATGGAAAAAATGACATATCACTTTCCTTAGACTTTGCGAGCATATTATACATGGTAATGCTCACATATAAACACTACAAGGCAGAAAATGAAGAAAAAAAAGGATTAATAGAATTACTCAAAAGTAAGGTAGAACTTGATGAATCATATCTAGAATTTTTTTTTCAATCCTCCTGCAGCATCAGCTTTTCCTATTCTACTAACTCAAAATATTATCTTGATGTCTTAAGTGGTTGTTCAGAAACTTATGTATAAATTAAATTCAGGAAAGGAGAATCATCCTCATAAGAACCAACTAGCAGCTCAACTCAGAGCACATAAACTAGAATCAAAGGCAAAACTAGAGTTGAAGAAGAAGACATAGCAAATAAAGGAGGAATACAATGCAAATTCAATTGAAAGGAGAAGCTTCAACTGTAACTTATTATGCATCATATGAAGACAAAAATTACCTATTGAACCTAATTATAAAGAATGCATAAGAAGAGTGCAAAGTTTAGGATGAAGAAGAAGACCCATATTGAAGACTAAAGTCTTCAATACCCAAATAATATAATACAAGGGGGTGTTAGAAATAGAGTATATTACATAATTTGGTTCATGTAAATGTATCTTCCAAGGTACATACTTAGGACATTAGATTACTTTAGGGGGAAGTTATCTAGTTACTTCATGCAATATAATAAATGAATAAGTGTCAATGTGCAAGCTGTATATGTGCAAGTTTTACCTTGCACAACTAGGTAGAGTTTTGGCCAAGGATCCCATTTTCCTATATAATAAAGGCCTCATTGTAATATAGATAGATTCAGGGGACATAGTCAAATAGTGTAGCTTAGAGCTTAGTACAATTATGTGAAGATCATCATCCATTGGTGATGAGTGTAATGTAGTTTAGCAGCTTTATTAATGGAGTGTTCGTTTACTCCATAGCCACAATATATTATTTTATGTCATTTATATTTATTGCTTATTTCAATCATCTAGTAGATTTAATTTCTTTCATATTATTCTACATCTTGTGATTGCTATCTCCTGTTAGTCTTACAATGACACTGAGAGGGGGGGGGGTGAATCAGTGTAGCTCTACAAACTTAAATTTATAGCTCTTAATACCATAGCAATTAAAACTTATTACAAGATATAACAAGTATAACAAAAGAGCATCACACAAAACAAGATTTAATGAGGTTCACCAATGTGGCTACTCCTCAAAAATTGACTGCTTGGACTACCATCCAAATCTAGCCTTTTCAAAGCACCAACTTTACAATCAATTTACGAGCACCCACTAGAAGGAGCACCAACCCTTGATTTATCTGCACCAATAGATAGGAGCACCAACCCCTGATTTACCAGCACCAACTAGAAGGAGCACCAACCCCTTATTTATCTACACCAACGGAAAGGAGCACCAACCCCTGATGACAAGCTATAACCTGGACTTCAATTTGAATATATAAGTTTGACAGTAAGATACCTTTGCTTTTACAAGACCCTGACTGGTCTTCTTCACCTTTGCATTCTCTGTGCACTCTGATCTCTCTGTGCAATCACTTCACACACTCTGCTTCATTACAGTCAAACTTCATGATCGTCTTCTCCCTTTTGTGCACTCTGCTCTCTTTATGAATTTTGCACTTAGCACAATTTGACACGACTTGCTCTCTATGCACAACGACCATATTTCACACACATTCGACCATTATCTCAATTCTCTAAACATCCCTCCTTTTATAATGATATTTTTTATGATGAAAACCCTAATCTTAGTCGGTTGTAAATCCTAATATTAGTCGACTTTCATAACAACTGTAAACCCTGATTTTAGTCGACTGTCATCGGTCTTCGTCGGCTTCAACACAAGAAGATGTTCGGTTTATCCATCGCTTGATGATTTCATTCTGGACAGACCTTGTAACCGCCATATTGACTTTTGATCACTCTTCGTATTTTAGCAGTATGAAATCACTTTGTAACTACCCCTGTAAATGTCATAGTGATGTCGGTCCACTGTCATACTTCTCATTTCATTTGAGTTCTCCTTCTTGACTTGTGCATTTACGACCTGTCACGAAATTGTGATATTTCTACCTCTATAGCTTCATTTTTTGCTTATGCCATGAAAATACATGTTGCGATATTGTGACACTTTCGCCTCCATATGCTTTCTCTATTTTTTTGTTGTGATATCATGACATTTCTACCTTCGTATACTTCGTCCTTTCTTTTGTCATGATATCGTGAAATTTTCACGTTCGTATACTTCGTCTTTGCTTTTGTCATGATATCACGACATTTTTCCCTCCATAGAATTCATATTTTCTTTTGTCATGATATTGCAACATTTCTACCTCTGTATACTTCATATTTGCTTTTGTCGTGATATCACGACACTTCTACTTCCATAGGCTTCGACTTTGCTTTTGTCACGATATCGCGACACTTCTGCCTCCGTAGTCTTCAACTTAGCTTTTGTCATAAAATCATGACACTTCTGCTTTCGTACTTAGCTTCTTTGCTTTTGTCACAAAATCATGACACTTTTACATTCGAAGTATTCTTCTCTACTTTTGTCATGAAATCATCACACTTCTGCTTTCGAAGTCTTGCTTTCTGCTTTTATCGTGAAATCGTGACAATTCTGCTTCCGTACGCTTCCTCTCTTTCTTTTGTCATGAAAATGCGACATGTTGCAATATCGCGACACTTTTCAAAATTAATTTCTCTCTCCTATTTTAGTCGCAAAAATGCGACATGTCAGGAAATTGTGACACTTTTCCAACTCACTTTCCCTATTCTATTTTAGTCACAAAAATGCGACATGTCACGAAATCGTGACACTTTTCTTACTTCTTCTCTTTCTTTGAACTTGTCGTGAAATCGCAAAACTTCTTCCTGCTTTCTCTTTCTCTTACAACATGTCACAAAATCATGACAATTTTTCCACTTGCCTTTTTCTCTTCCAACATGTCACGATATCGCGACAGTTTTTCCTATTTTTTCTCTCTCTTCCAACTGTCTCGAAATCGCGACAATTTTTTCTGCTTTTTTTCTCTCTTTCAACATGTCATGAAATCGTGACAGTTTTTCCTACTTTTTCTCTCTCTTCCAACATGTCATGAAATCGTGACAGTTTTTTCACTTACCTTTTTCTCTTCCAACATGTCGCAAAATTGTGACAGTTTTTCCTACTTTTTCTTTCTCTTCCAAAATGTCGTGAAATCGCGACAATTTTTCCACTTGCATTTTTCTCTTCCAACATGTCGTGAAATCACGACAATTTTTCCTGCTTTTTATCTCTCTTCCAACATGTCACAAAATCATGACAATTTTTCCTGCTTTTTCTCTCTTCCAACATGTCACGAAATTGTGACAGTTTTTCTTGCCTGTTGTATATGTCGCGATATCGCGACACTTTTCTTACTTGTCTTTTTTTCTTTGATCTTTTGCATATGGGCCACTTCGGTCTTCTTGGAAAATCACTATACATACTCTGAATAACCTTTGAACTCCTGTCTTCTGCATTTGAATAGCTTTTGAACTTCCTGTCCACTGCATCAATAGATCTATCTGACTGTGTTGACAAAAATGATAATATTGTTGCTGCACCTTTCTCAACAATCTCCCCCTTTGGAATTTTTGGCAACACATGTGCAATTTCTTGTAACTCTTCTCCCCATTTGACAATAATACCAAAGGGCTACTACAGACTCCCCTTGAGTCCATGCACAACATTCTCAGGCATAATTTATTACACTTAGCAAAAATCATGAACATGAGCAAAAAGATAATCAAATACTTAAATGCTCCCCCTAAGAATGTGATCCCTGTAGCTAGTCAATTCTTGGGAAGTGTGACCACTCTCAATTTATTGTGAAGGTACTCAAAAAATTCCTTGGGCAATGGTTTTGTGAAGATATCTGCTACTTGCTCTGTAGTTAGAACAAAATCCAACTTAACCTCACCTTTCGTAACTTTCTCCTTCAAAAAGTGATACCTTATAGCAATGGTTTTGTGCATGAATGCATAACCAGATTCTTGGAGATGTTAATGGCACTGGTGTTATCACACTTAACTGATATTAGCTCACTGAAGCTAATACCAAGATCTTTCAAGGTTTTTTTCATCCACAATACTTGCGTACAACATGTTAACGCTGCAATATATTCTCTCTCTACTGTCGATAAAGAAACTGACTCTTGTTTCTTATTGTGCCATGCAACCAATCTGTCTCCAAGATAGAATGCACCTCCACTGGTACTCTTTCTATCATCGACACTTCCTACCCAATATGCATTTGAATACGAAATAAGGGTGAAGTCTTTACCTTTCAAATACCATAACCCATACTCCATAGTACCCTTGAGGTATCGAAGAATCCTCTTCACTGCTGTCACATGAGTCTCCTTGGGATTAGCCTAAAATCATGCTACCATGCATACTGCCTACAAAATATCTGATCTGGTAGCTATCAGGTACAGTAAGCTCCCAATCATAGATCTATACATGGTTTGATCACCAGGTGGAGATTTGTCATCCTTGCTCAACTTGCAACCTGTCATCATGGGAGTGCTAACTGGATTACAATCCTCCATTGTGAACTTTTTTAACATCTCTTTCACATATTTAACTAATATGCCCTTCTTTGGGGTCTCCAATTATTTGCTCTCTAGAATGATTTTTCAACCAGCTGCCTATTTTGAATTTCTTATTTTCTTCCACTTC
This sequence comes from Wollemia nobilis, assembly GCA_028583015.1. Taxonomy (NCBI): domain Eukaryota; kingdom Viridiplantae; phylum Streptophyta; class Pinopsida; order Araucariales; family Araucariaceae; genus Wollemia; species Wollemia nobilis. Next base: position 9,464,072 of record JAQPPZ010016348.1, read on the forward strand.
TGAATCACAACTTAAATCATCTGAGTCAATTTTTTGTATCTTTTTCGTTCTGTTTTCCTCATCTCCTTCAATAACCTCTTCATACATTGGGTAGTTATTTTCATAACTAATTACTCGTTCTCTACCTTCATCAAATTTAACATCGACACTGTCCACAATTTTCTTTAGCCTCTTGTTGTAGCATTTGTAAGCTTTGCTTTTTGATGAATAACCAACAAAAATACCTTCATTCGCTCTATCTTCAAACTTACAAAGATTATCTTCAGTTATTTTGATGTAGCACTTGCATCCAAAAACTTTGAGGTATTTTGTTGTTGCCCTTTTACTGAACCACAACTCATAAAGAGTTTTGCTTTCATGTGTTCTTAGCATGTACTTATTTTGGATATACACCGTAGTATGGATTGCTTCTTTCCAAAATTTTTCTGCTACTCTACTTTCAACCAACATAGTCTATGCCATTTCCTGCACTGTCCTGTTATTTCTTTTCTACCGCTCCATTCTACTGAGGTGTCCTAGCTGCTGAAAATTGTCTCCTAATACCATATTTTTCACAGTACTCTGTAAACTCCTCTAAAATGAATTCTCCCCCTCTATATGATCTTAAACATTTTATCCTCTTTCTTGTTTCATTCTCAACATGGTTTTTGAAAGTCTTGAACATTTTAAAAGCTTCTGATTTATGCTTCAAAAAAAATATCCATGTCATTCTGGAATAGTCATCAATGCACAACATAAAATATTTGTCACCATTTATGCTTTGTATTCTCATGGGTCCACATAAATCAGTGTGTATTAGTTCCAAAGGTTTGCTTGTGTAGTACTATTTTGTTTTGAATGTGAATCTAGTTTGCTTCCCCTTTTGGCATGAAGCACAAATGTTGTTTGCAAGTTTGCTAATGGTGGTAATATCTCTCACTGCCCTTTTTGAGTTGATTTTTACTAGATTATCAAAACTTATATGACCGATTCTCTTGTGCCACAACCAATTTTCTTCTTCATGTCCAATAAAATAAGCTCCTTCTAAAGTCTCTGAGAGCGTGTATAGGTTGCCATATGTCCTTGATCCAGTCGCTATCAATTTTTCACTGTTTGTTTTTCTAACTTCACAACCCTTCTTCTTAAAAACTACTTCATGACCTTTATCACAAATTTGACTTACGCTCAACAAGTTATGTTTTAAACCATCCACAAACAAGACTTCTTATGACTTAATTTTTCTGTCACTAATTTTAACTGAACCTTTGCCAACTATCTTAGCTCCATCATTATTTCCAAACTTTACTGAACCACCTTCATATTTTTGTAACTTCTCAAATTTATGTTTGTCACCTGTCATATGACTAGAGCATCCACTATCAAGTATCCATGGTACATATTTATTTTTTGCTTTAAATGTTGTTTGCATGATTAATGATTCCTTTTCTTTCTTAAGTTATTATTTTTCTTTCCACTCTATTTTGATAGTAGTTTTGGGCTCTTGTTTTGCCTTTCCCTTATCAATAGCTTGTGTATGTTTTTTGGGAAGTTCATATTTTGTCTTATCCTATTTGGTTGAAATTTTCTTCCTTGAAACTGATTTGATGCAAATATACTTCTATAGTTTTCTGCAATGTACCCAAAATTATGACAGTTATAACATTCTACTGTATAATCCATCAAAGGAGAAAAAACATTTCTACAGGTGAAATTCCTTGGTCTTACATTATATTTGCAGTCTGATATTTTATGTCCATAGCCATTGCATTTAAAATAGAAACCAGAAAATGGATAATTAAACCTGGGTTATGGTCTTTGCCATTTTGCCATAGGAGCCATAGGTATTCTTCTTCTTTGATGTGTGACATTGTTGAATCCATCATTTTCAATTCTCCTTTCGTGCCTGGCATTATTGCTTTCTTTTGCATGAGACGTTTTTCCTTGATCAACCTGTTTCTTATCTTCATTCTTTATGGATTCTACATTTATGGCCTTTGATTCATTTGATGATTCTCCTTCGATGAAACCCAGGCCAAATTTGATGCCTGCATTCCTTTAGTCATTTATAATCTTATCCAGCTTCATAGAACTTTCTTCGCATTTGTGATAGAAACTAATTTTGTGATTCATATCTTCTATCTACATTTGTAAACCAACATTCTCTTCTTCTAGTTTGCAGCAATAATCTATTTTCATGGTAATTTGTACTTTGAGATCTTTAGATATTTTTTTGTATTCTTTTGTCTATACTTTCAGACTGGTTATGATTTCGTTTGCATCCTCAAGCATTTTTGAAATTTTCTTATTCTTTTTCTTCTCTATTTTCCACTCTTCAAGTGTAGAGATCAACTCATCTTTTAGATCTACTTCAGCCTTAGGGTTTTCACCACATATTTCAGAGTTCACTCCTTCCTTTTCTAATTTTAATTCTTCAAATGCCATGAAAAGAGCTTCACTTGTCATTGTGTTACTTCCAAGATCACCCTAGACGATTAAGATTACACAGGAACTTAGCTCTGATACCAATTGTTAGTATTACAATGACACTAAGAGGGGGGTGAATTAGTGTAGCTCTATAAACTTAAATTTATAGCTCTTAATACCGCATCAATTAAAACTTATTACTAGATATAGCAAGTATAACAAAAGAGCATCACACAACACAAGATTTAATGAGGTTCACCAATGTGGCTACTCCTCAAAAAATGACTGCTTGGACTACCATCCAAATCTAGCCTTTACAAACCACCAACTTTACAATCAATTTACCATCACCCACTGGAAGGAGCACCAACCCCTGATTTATCTGCACTAACAAAAAGGAGCACCAACCCCTGATTTACCAGCACCAACTAGAAGGAGCACCAACCCCTAATTTATCTGCACCAACAGAAAGGAGCACCAACCCTTGATGCCAAGCTACATCCTAGACTTCAATTTGAATCTATAAGTTTGACAATAATATACCTTTGCTTTTGCAAGACCCTGACTGGTCTTCTTCACCTTTGCGTTCTTTGCGCACTCTGCTCTCTCTACATAATCACTTTGCATACTCTACTTTATTACAGTCAAACTTCATGATCGTCTTCTCCCTTTTGCACACTCTGCTCTCTTTGCAAATTTTGCACTTAGCACGATTCAACATGACTTGCTATCTACGCATAATGACCGTATTTCACACATGTTCGACCATTATCTCAATTCTCCAAACAACCCTCCTTTTATAATGATATTTTTTATGATGAAAACCCTAATCTTAGTCGACTATAAATCCTAATCTTAGTCGGCTTTCATAACAATTGTAAACCCTAATTTTAGTCGATTGTCATCGGTCTTCATCGACTTCAACTCAAGAAGATGTTCGATTTATCCATCGCTTGATGATTTCATTCTAGACAGACCTTGTAACCACCATACTGACTTTTGATCACTCTTCGTATTTTAGTAGTATGAAATCACTCTGTAACTGCCCTTGTAAATGTCATAGTGATGTCGGTCCACTGTCATACTTCTCATTTTAGTTGGGTTCTCCTTCTTGACTTGCGCATTTACGACCTGTCATGAAATCGTGACATTTCTACCTCTGTAGCTTCTTTTGTTACTATTGCCACAAAAATACAACATGTCACAATATCGTGACACTTTCGCCTCCGTACGCTTTCTCTATTATTTTTTCATGATATCACAACATTTTTGCCTTCACAGACTTCATCTTTTCTTTTGTTGTGATATCGCGACATTTTCACCTTCGTATACTTTGTCTTTGCTTTTGTCATGATATCATGACATTTTTGCCTCTACAGACTTTGTCTTTTCTTTTGTCGTGATATCATGACATTTTTGCCTTCGTATACTTCGTCTTTGCTTTTGTCACGATATCGTGACACTTCTACTTCCATAGACTTCAACTTTGCTTTTGTCGTGATATCGTGACACTTCTGCCTTCGTAGTCTTCAACTTAGCTTTTGTCGTGAAATTGTGACACTTTTGCTTCCGTACTTAGCTTCTTTTCTTTTGTTGTGAAATCATGAAACTTTTGCCTTCGAAGTCTTCTTATCTGCTTTTCTCATGAAATCGTAACACTTCTGCTTTTTAAGTCTTGCTTTCTAATTTTATCATGAAATTATGACTGTTCTGCTTCCGTACGCTTCCTCTCTTTCTTTTGTCACGAAAATGTGACATGTCGTAATATCATGAAACTTTTCAAACTTACTTTCTCTCTCCTATTTTAGTCACGAAAATGTGACATGTCACAAAATCGTGACACTTTTCCAACTTACTTTCTCTCTTCTATTTTAGTCGTGAAAATGCGACATGTCATGAAATCGTGACACTTTTATTACTTGTTCTATTTCTTCGAACTTGTTGTGAAATCCCGAAACTTCTTCATGCTTTCTCTTTCTCTTCCAACATGTCACAAAATTGCGATAGTTTTTCCACTTGCCTTTTTCTCTTCCAACAAGTTGCGATATCGTGACAGTTTTTCCTGCTTTTTCTCTCTCTTCCAACATGTCACAAAATCATGACAATTTTTCCTGCTTTTTCTCTCTTCCAACATGTCATGAAATCGCGACAGTTTTTTCTATTTTTTCTCTCTCTTCCAACATGTCGCAAAATTGTGATAGTTTTTCCACTTGCCTTTTTCTCTTCCAACATGTCGCCAAATCATGACAGTTTTTTCTGCTTTTTCTCTCTCTTCCAACATGTCGTGAAATCACTATAGTTTTTCCACTTGCCTTTTTCTCTTCCAACATGTAGCAAAATCGTGATAGTTTTTCTTGCTTTTTCTCTCTCTTCCAACATGTCATGAAATCATGACAATTTTTTCTGCTTTTTCTCTCTCTTTCAACATGTCACGAAATCGTGACAGTTTTTCTTACCTGCTGTATATGTCGTGACATCGCAACACTTTTCTTACTTGTCTTTTTTTCTTTGATCTTTTACATATGGGCCACTTCGGTCTTCTTGGAAAATCACTGTACATACTCTGAATAACCTTTGAACTCCTGTCTTCTGTATCTGAATAACTTTTGAACTTTTTATCCACTACATCAATAGATCTATCTGATTGTGTTGACAAAAATGACAATATTGTTGCTACACCTTTCTCAACAATTGGTATCAGAGCAGAGTGTAATGTAGTTTAGTAGCTTTATTAATAGAGTGTTCGTTTACTCCATAGCTACAATATATTATTTTATGTCATTTATATTTATAGCTTATTTCAATCATCTAGTAGATTTAATTTCTTTCATATTATTCTACATCTTGTGATTGCTATCTCCTAGTGCTCGTTACATCAAAAGATAACAATTTTATGACTGAGGATATAGTGTCTAAGATTTTAAGAAGCAAATACTACAACTAGGAAAAGATTCATAAAGGGGTATATCAGGCTTTGTAATTTATCAAACACCTACTAATATAAAAATAGTCCTTTCTCTATGTTGGTCATCATAGTACACCAACATATATCCTAAGGCATAGTCGATGGCCACCATGTATAACAACAAGGGCCTATCAAGATTAGATGGGACAAGGACATGATGAGACAAAAGGTAGGATTTGAGAGAATCAAATGTAACATGATAGTCAACATACCATTATAATTGTCTCTGTGATCATAAAATTAAAGTAGCCAAATAATTATTGAACAATTTACTTAAAATGAGATTTCTCTAACCCTTTTTCTATTAAAAGAGAAATAAATTAGGAATCCAATGCTCTTGACATGTTAGAATTAATAAAATTTGAGTCACCTAATAAAATTATCATCTAGATCATGACTATAACCTTAGATGAACCAGTAAGAAAGATTACCATATAAGCATAGAATTCGTGTTTCTCTTTAATTGTAACAACCTAGTTTCTTGACCCAAGGAAGAGAGCTACTTTTTTTGTTTTTTACAAGGATTAACTCATAAAGAAGACCCAATAATTTCATCAGTATAAGGCATATACCATATTGAGTTTACTATCATTGTAGATAACACTCAAGTGGACAGGAGTGGCCAACCTCCTGTAATTTTTGGGGTTCACTTTTCTAATATCACCATTAGAAAAGACACCATCAGTGGTCCCCCCATATCCCATACACTAGCATGTATGAGAAAAATTGACCACAACATAGGGATTACCCTTTAAGTCCCATAATACTTAAAGGTGATGCCTATTTTCTAACCCTATATACTATCAACTATGTTGTATTACTATGCTACAATGACTAAGTGATTAATTAGTTTTATCTACCCATGAACTAATTATGACCATTACCACTCACCTACTCACAAGATACCACCACTATAATACCCTGTTAATGATTCAATAGATTGTCCTATACCAATCCACCATTAATATTTTCAAGCCTCACCACTAAGAATCATCCAAGCCTCACCGCTAAGACCACCCAAGCCTCACCACTAGGGTATATCATTCACAGTTACCTAGTTGAATTGTCTACCCATAATTCAACTGCTATTGGGTATAACTCAATCCTAGGGATTATTAATCATGACACTAAAATTCATTCCATTAAACATCTCCTCTTAACCTAAGGGTCCTAAACAATATTTTTATCTAATATATCATTCAATAAAATTCAATACTAACATCCATAAATCATATTAATAAGACTATTGTATTTAGGTTCTTCCTTCAAAACATAATACTAGAAATAGTCATTTCCTTTATTTACATGAAAAGAAGTAAACAACATCTAGAAAATCATAACTAAACTTGTTAATTGCTTTTTCCTATGATTCATATTTTTTAACAACACCATTTATCTATCACAATTCATTTCCAAGAAACTTAAGAAAAACAATAATTCATCTTTCATCATTATGAAACATTATTAATATAATTCATGACAATACATAAAAAATATTTACAAGGATATCCATTTTGCTATTAACAATTTTTTTTCCCCAAGAAACTTATCATAGAAGGAAACATAAATTAAACTTTCATCTTTGAATAAGTCTCATGATAGTTCAACAAGAGTATTTAAGAGAATATCTAAAAATCATATCACAACTTTACACAAGATACTTTTAATATTTCTCATCACTAAATACAATATAACAATCAACATATATAAAGGTCATAGTTCCATCCTCTTATTCAAGTCTTCTACTTGATAGGTCCTTTCTCCATCTTTTCTTTGATGATAGTATAGGGATTGGGACAACTCTTTTTTTCTTTTGAATGAAAATGCAAGTCTAACATGCATCAAGCAATAAATCATTCAACAATGCAAGCTCATAAAAACATTCTTTCAAAACTTGCTAACCATGTAAAAGAGAAGCCCATACTTCTCTTACTCGGTTAGGGTTCATCTAAATCTCATACTTCCACTAAACCATATCTCAAGATAAATTTATTAACTAGCTTGCTAATCTTGAAAATAAATGAAAACAATCTACCAAAAATTCCTTTGGAAATAAAAGCATCTATTACTTAATCTTAATGCTTTGAATTATTAAAAATTATGCTAAATAAATCAATTAAAAATATTTTTTTATTTTATTTTAAAAAACGTTTCAAAAACATATAAATAAAGAATGATTCAATAATTAAAAGAATTCTTAATATTGGCTACATTAAAACCTTCCAAACATTTAAAAAATGAATATATTACTCTTCCAAACTGAAATATAAATTATATTAATTTTTTTCCTAAGACTTTTCATAAAATATTAATATCATTCCTTTGCTTACTTAAATCTAATATATTTATATTGTTTTTGAATGTATAGGAAGAATGCATGATTTGCAATGCTGAAAAAGAAATACAGGTTTTTGGACATTTTAGAAAGCTCAAGAGTAATTAGAAGGATTCTTAATATACTTGTCTCAAAACCATATATATATATATATATATATATATATATATATATATATATTTGGTTACATAGGAGAGTTGGTCACAACCACACTATTTTTAGTAACTAACAAGCATAGGGTTCAAACCACAAGGTTTTCTCCCAAAAAACCTATTCCACCTCGTTATTGTTGACTCAAAATGAAGGGGACCACCAATCGCTTGGGATACATACCATCATCATCGATCTGATGTACACTTAAAGGATTCATATTAGACTACTACCTTTACAAACAAGTCCCCAAGGTTTGAACCTAGGTGTCTTCTTGGTAAGTACCTAGCCAGACAAATACATACCAATCCACCTAGTCCTTTGGGACAAAATATCTTATGGTAGCTAGTGTAATTTTAACTAGAGTGGAATGGACCCATGGTATAGATTGTAGACCTCATTTGGCTACCTCAAACCAACTCAACTACCCACTCACCCTTCTTCTTATGGTAACCAGTGTGATTTAAATCGAAGTTGAATTGACCCATGGTACGGATCACTAACCTCAATTGGTCACCTCACACCAACTCGATTGCTCACTCACTCTTTTCTATGGTATCTAGTGTAATTTGAATAAGCGTTGAATGGACCCATGGTACGTATTGAAAGTCTCAGTTGGCCGTCTCACACCAACTTGGCCACTCACTCATCCTTAAAAGGGGTTATGGTAAAGCAATGTGATTTGAACCATAGTTGTGTGTATCTGCATCGTACAGATCATGTTCCTCAGCCAACCACCTCAAACTAACTCATCTATGGACTCACCCTTGTATCAAAACCATATATATTCTTAGGCTATAAAAATAAATGTTGATCTTGGATGGAAATATTGGAATCAAGGACACAAAATACATCTAGTCATTTTAGATTCAACAGGGTATTTTATGGGTGTCAAGGTTTTTTTTATATGTATTCTATAATACTTTGGAAGTAGAGTTCACAACCATGAAAATACACGACGAACTTAAGCCAAGTATTCATTCTAATGAAGTAGTTACATTATAGCACAAAAATTTGGTGATAGAAACCCTAGCAAAACTTAATACAACCTATTTCATAGAGTTCACAATCATTGTATAAAAATACTTTAACAAATATGAAAAGTTTGAAAAATAACGAGAACACTACATTAATTTTGCCTTCCTCATTAACGAAGGTTATACTCATGCATAAATTTTAGAAGCTAGAAGATGTCCATAACAATTTCAAGCAATATTTATTCATGCCCTCAAATATAATACTTCTTAAATCATAGAGAAATAATATTATACACAAAGTATATATATTTATGGCAGCCCTAGGTTTTGTTTCCCAGAATTCTAACATGGGTAAAGAGGGTTTTTACATTTAACCTATAGGTGATTGAAAAGAAATAAAAAATTTAAGCCATAAAAGGCCCTTTATTTTTTTTCTCTTCCACTTCAAATAGGCAAGTTTCTGACAATAAAAACAAAATAATGCAAGCTAAAATAAGAGGCATATTTTTTTTTAAATCTAGAATTATATAGATAAAATTTGCTAAAGGGGTTTTCCATTATTTATTTATAGCAAACAATTAGGGTTTTACAAAATGCAACACATTAAAGGTTTTTTTAAAGTACTCAAGGTAAAAATTAATTCAATTCTACCATTTCCTCTAAAATTACACTATAATAGCCCCTCTTGGCAGCACTACCTTGTTGTTTAATTCATGTGCAAATGTGTGATCATACACATGATCCTATCAAAATGACTAGTACTTTATGCTTTCTAATTTAAATTATGCTATTTTATTTTAAGAATATGGTATTGTTGATATATTTTGTGGTTGCAATATTAGGTACTCTCTTAGGTGGTTGATATAAGACAATCCACCAAGATTGAGAGAAAAAGATAAATGATGAATAAAATTCTCATTGAAAGCTCAAGGGTAAAATAATTTTTTCATATAGATGCATTTCATTTGTATGTGTGTTTAATTAAAAATAAACCTAAATGCAAGGAGGTTGCTATAAAGGAAAAGATACATCCTTCATAGGCGGGTGATAATGTTGTAGTTACTGTAAGACCACCTACACAAGGAAAAAATTGATGGTGCATATTATTGGTTTGCATTATAGTTTAAATATAGTCTCCATATTTATTGGTTGTTAATATTCACATTTAATGTAAATTAAATTAATTCAAGGATATAAAAATTATTAATGATAATTTAATTATTATTAAATAATTAATAGGGTCATATAATTAGAAAATGAGAATAAAATTCAAATACCATTTTTAAATAAGATTAAAAAACATTGACCATGTGGAGTCTTCTCATAAACTATTATCTAGCTGGTGAATGGAGATGGCTAGCTAGATGGTGAATGTATTTTAACGCTCGCCCTACTCCTTCGAAAGTTATTAAAAATCATCTAAGTTATCTAGCTTAAGGGAGAAGAGGGGGGGCTAAAAAGAGGAGCAGTGAGAAAAGTTTGTAAGGCAAGATAGAGGAGGAAGGAAAAAATAAAGAGTGAAGGTTTTCTCTTTCTAGTTTTCCTGTATATTGTTAGAATTTTCACTACATTGTTTTATAGTGTTCTATGCTTAGATTAACATATGCTAGGTTAAGAAAAAGAGTGCTAAAAAGTTGATACTAAAGTTGAAATAAAATTGAAGTATTAAAATTTATAATTTAGTTGGGTGAGGGAAGAAAGTAGAGAGGGGAGGGCTCTGGTCCCTCCCCTGCTCCCCCTCTCATGGCTCCTGGTTCCTGCCCAGTCCCTGGCTCAACCCAGGTCATCCCTCCCGGGGAGTGGTTGTTTGCAGATGATCTCCTGGGGGGAGATCCTTCTCCACTATCTGCGCCCCTCCCGGTCGACTAGGGTTTCCTTGGTTGTTTTTTCGGACTGGTGCTTCCTAGGGATCCCTGTTTGGTTGGGGATCCCTTCCCTTTTTCCCTCAGGCTTCCCCCTAGGGTTTTTTGTAGGTTATTCGCGTGGATCTGGTCCCCTGCATTTCTCGGTGTGGTGGAGGTGACGGTTTAGGGTTTGGACAACTTCCCCATTTTTCATGTGAATCCTCGATGGGCTCTGTGCTTGGACGGGATTCTTGGTCCTTGCTACTGGGATCCTCTTTTGTTTTCCCGAGGCGGGTTCCTTGTGGTGCAACTCTCTGGTCACTTCCTGATGGGCTGGATCCTCTCTGTGCTGGCTGTCAGCTTCTTGCAGGATGGCTCTCGCTGAACTGAATGTTTTCCCGATGGGCGGGATGGTTTCTCCTCAGGGCGGGATCCGCCAAATCCGTCGGTTTTCCCATGAGGCGGGATCCTTTCTTTTCTGTTGGTTTCTCGGATGGCGGGATTTCCCTGTTGCTTCCCGCTAGGCGGGACTGTTTGTGGTGGTTTTGACTGCTTCCTACGAGGCGGGATTTTATTGTAACAGTTTTTCTTTGCTTCCTGCTGGGCGGGATCTTCTTGATGGTGGTTTTTGGCTACTCCCTGCTGGGCGGGATCTCCAAAACTACTTCCTTTCTTATTTGTTTGTTTCCCGCTAAGAGGGATTGTTTCATGCTTACTGTTACCGCTGGACGGGATTTTTGTTTTGGTGTTCAGTTTCAAGGGATTGATGCCCTAGGCCCATTGCTTATGTAATCAGGTTTTGGGATCCTTGTTAAAACCCGCTATAAATTAACAAAAAAAAATTTGAAATAAAATTTTCTTAGACCTTGGGTTGAATATCTTTAAAAGAGAAATTGGTCTTTTGTTTTTCCTATAGCAAACCAGAGTGGGTTTTTAGTAACTAAGCAAATTTTTCTATTTCTAGAAGCTTACCTAAAGCAAATTCTTTAGGGAAAGAGTATCATACTAATGACTGGAATTTATCTAGATTTTATCCGAGACTTTAAACTAATTTCCTAAAAAAATCATCTCCATTAGACTTTAGATGTTTGCAGATAGCTAAATTATTTTAATATTTGGAGAGAACTCATGCTCCTAAATATAAACTAGGTATTCAATTTTATTTATAAACGGAGTAGTCTCTGAGGGTTTTTCGAAGAAGAAAGCATGTATGTGGGGGTTTCATCTATGTTGAGTACAAGAAACTCTATAGGTTGTCTTTTGGGGCCTTCTGGCCCTATAAACCAATATTTTTGTGGTTTTTGCTCAATATTTTAGTAGGATATGTTGTAGGGGACCCAAGATGAGTTAGAAATTTATATTTTAATAGATCTTCATGTTGCAAACTTTATTGGCAATGACTTATAATTTAATGCACAAAAGAAAAGTGAAAATCATACCATTCCTTGACATCCAAGGCATGTATTAAAGAGATCATGAAATAAATTTCAAGTAGATGATCATAAAATGGTTTAGATCTTAAATGAATCTAGCACTAAGGAGCACCCCTAAAATAAATCCACTATGGAAACCCCTTTTAAGTGCAAGCATTTCCAAGACTTGACCTCAAAAATAAATTTTAGGGATGCCCTCTGTGGTAGACAACTTCATACTAATGCTATCATTAATGTTAGGGCTTACCATAAACCTCTAAGAATGCCTAAAATTGATCCTATGAAAACTAAGTTAGGATGTCTTAGGGTAACTAATGGAACTCCAATTGTTAAGTTAGGTATGGGTGACATTCATACTACCATTTAAGATCTAGAAAAAATAGAACTAATTTATTGTTTCTTGGGATTTTTTCCAAGCCTATCTGCTTTCAAATTTTGGGCTGCAAAAAACTAGAAAACAAAAGGTGAGTTACAAATATCTATTTATCCAAAAGGTTATTTTATTGTTTTATTTGCTAATAATGAAGATAGAGTGGAAAAATTTCAAGGAGGTTCCTAGTTCTTTGGAAGGGTGGGGCTTTTCATGAAGCCTTGACATACTAAATTTAAATCCAAAGAAGATATGCCTTCTATAAGTCCCTGTTGGTCATGAATCTGCCATGAGGAAAGGATTTGTCGTTATTGTGCCCTAGGACCCACAAACCAACATTGAAAGGCCGAAAGGAAGGAATGCCTTCCGGGCCAATCTCTGGAGAAGGTCGGCTTCCTTTGGGGTTTTGAGGTTCAAGATAAGAGTGCATGGAAAGAGATAAAAATGCAGAAAGGGATTCCAAATTAGATTAGATTTGGGTGGGGTTACTAACAGTATGGCAACACATCAATCACCACTACTAACACCAATATAACCATAACACACCACTATGGACACTGTCACTCGCCAGTAGGACAGAGCCAGGTATACGTTTTGTGTTAAGGGCTAGAAGCACAGCTACAATGGTTCCCTAACAGACATTCCCTCCAAGGAACTAACAGTATGGCAACACATCAATCACCACTACTAACAACACTATAACACAAAACATAACCAAAAACTGCCGCTAATGTTTGCCCTATATATCCTCTGATTTATGCACCTTAGGCATACCTGACCACCAAATGCCAAAGTGAATCAACAAGCCATGACACAGGAAAACGTAAGGCAGAAATGCAAAGGAGAGGCAGCATACAGAATAAAAACAGTATAACAGCACCAAGTGTATGTATTATATTAACTGGCAGAAGCACAGCTACAATGGTTCCCTAACAGACATTCCCCTTCCACCACTTTACAATGAAAATGTGGTGGGTATTTATAGCATGAGAACCCCCTTGATTACATTAATGGACACAAATTCCTAGTCAAACATTAGCTAACAAAAGTAGCCACGAAACTGCTGATGTCGACTTCTGTCGGGCTGGACTGTACTTGCAGCATGGTCTCCCTGAAGGCTATATAGATACGTGGCAACACATTAGGTAGAACTTCTCATCAACAAGAATGTGGGTGGCTAAAGCAGGTAGAACCTCCAATTAGCTTTAAAGGTGGCAACTGGCATAAGTAGTGCATCCCATGCTTGTCCTCGTGCTTGGCACATCTTGGCTCGGATCCCAAAGTTGGACACTTGTCGGATGATGTTGCTTGACAGGTGTTTTCCTTGAAAGGCATTTTATCCAACTTCACCCAAGATCAGAGCGCTATTGGGTTGCGTAGGCCAAAAAAAGCACAGTTGGGGAGGCCTTTCATGCCTTAGTCAAATTCTGAGTTTGTCTCCCTACTGTGCACCGGTCAAAGGGCGCACTCTGACTTCGCTGCGAAGTCGGGTTGTGCACCGATGGAAGCTGATTTACACTATCGTACAAACTTTGCCCTAGAAAGGGGGCACACTCTGACTTCACTGTGAAGTCGGGTTGCACCCTAGCACTTAGTCATTTTTCCTGCTAGCCTGTTACCTAGTGCACCCAGAAAGAAGGGCACACTCTGACTTTGCGGCGAAGTCAGATTGCACCCTGAACACTTAGAATTTTTGGTTGATTCTATCACACTGTGTAGTTTGCATTCCTGTTGTGCTCCAATTGGAGGGTGCACTCTGACTTCACTGCGAATTCGGATTGTGCCCTGACACTTAGCCATTATTTAGGGCAACTATTGTCATTTTGATAGTTTGACTGAGGGGCTCAAGAGAAAGAGGGAAGAATGAGAATGTAGGGAAGAGAGAGAAAGGGAGAGAAGTTAAATGGTAAAGAGAGAAAGAGGGAAAGGGAAGAGCAGCACTCTTACAAAAATTGAAAACATTGCACCCCGTGCAAAATGTGACAACATTCTTGGTGGCTCGTGGGGTGTCGAGCTCGCCTCGATGCAAAGAATCCATGCCTTCATCCATTGGGTGTAGAGGAACTTACTTCCCCTGCCTTCTACTACTCTAGCCATTCTCCTCGTGGCAACTATTCTTCAGATCCACTTTTGGTAGCTGCCTCCTCGGATTCGCCCTTCGAATGCTCCCCAGTGTCAGCTTTTGCCTTACAGATGCACTTGTATGCGGCTTGTGCTTGGCCCTAGGCTTCTACTTCAAAGGGTCGATGGTCAGCAACTTCTTCTAATGCTGCATGGAATGCAACGACCGTGTGCAAGTTGATGATGAGGTATCTCTTTCCCAGCTCCTGGAAGTAGGACCTGATCTTGTAGCACTTGGACACCATCTAGGTGACCTAACTTTCTTGAATTGGCTTGATCCAGCTATCGATTTTAGCTGTATCTACATCAAAGGATAGCAAATTCGATTTCACCTACTCATGGGTGAGAAACTCACCATTCTCAACATAGCTCGGGCACCCTAGTTTAGAGAGAGCATGAAGGGGAGCCATACAAATGTCTCTTTCATGTTCAAATGCATCCAGCATTCATCTGGAAACTCTCACCTCTTCTATTTTCTTAAAATATTTATGCAAGGTTACCCTTGCATCTACCCATTCTGCAATGAATGAGGACATGGGGGAGAATTGGAGGTCATTGCGCTCATGTTCTTGAAGTTTTATCGCCAAGTCCAACCATTGCTTTTCCTGGTGTTCGGCCTCCTCTACCACAGGCTTTCCCTGGGCAAAAATTTCTTGGATCCTGGATGCAAAATCCAGGATAGACATGGCTTTGTTCATGTGGGGCTTGCATCCCCGCAGTAGATCAACCTGTATCTCCTTAAATTTACTCTTTGAAAAGGTTGTCGCTTGAGATGCTTTCTTTGTAGATTATGACTACACCTGTTTCAAAGACTCCTGGAGCTGAGAAATCTGCTCCAGGGCTGTCTGCTTTTCCATTGCGGCTTCTTGCTGAGAAGCGGCCAACTGGGCTTTCAATTCATCTATTTATTGTTGCACCGATTCCAGCTGCTCAGTGGACCTAGAAAGGTCCTCTTCAAGCTGCCTTGATTTGTTCTACAATCGAAAAAGCTCTTCCTATTCCTCTAGATTTTTGACAAGGAGATTATCTGCTTTACGAAGGATTCCATGAATCTCATATTACGGATGGATATTGTCAAAGCTCTTCTCCTTCCTCTAAAGCTTGTAGTCCACCCTGGTCATTTCTCGAAGAGGCTTCTTCACTTTTGGAGTTATCTTTTTTGTCGTAAGAACTCTCCTCTCAAAGTCAAACTTGGTGCGCTTTACTGGGGCGGCAATCTCCTTAGGTCTCCTCAGTTTCAAGTTTTGGAGGAAATAGATTGTATATTCTACGGATCTTGCTACTAGAGGCAAATCGTTCATGTTCTGGAGATCATCCATGAAGTTTGGTTCCCCCAGCCTAGGGTTCTACTGTGACATCTCTCCTACAAACAGGGAAGTAGGAAAAATCAGGAGGACTTTAGAAGGAACGTCCGCATTTGACAACGATCGAGGAGCGGAGAGCAGAGCGGTTGATGATGGAAGGGTTTCAAGTGGTTGAGGCGATGGATGCAACGATGAACACATAGCTTTAGCACTAACCATAGGTGAAGGGTTTGGGGTTTGACTCAGGGATAGAGAGGCATTGGGGTCCTAAGAAAACTGGTCAAAATAATGGTGGCCACTAGAAGGCTTTGGATATGGAGAAGAATATGCGGCCATAGCTTGCTCGAATTGAGCGGGAGATGGAGTTGGAGTAGGGCCATATGGGATCTGAGGGAGCGGGGCAACAGACATACCTACGGGCTCCGCTTGAGCCGATGCTGGATGAATGTCTACGGTTCTGGTGGCTGGCTCAGGACTATTCAGAGAAACAACCTTTGGAGTGGTTGGACGCGGCTGCGGCTCTGCGACTGACTGCTGCACCGTCAGGCTAGGTCGCCTGACCCTATCAACTCTCTTCCTCTTCTTCTCTTCTGGAGCAATGGCTGGCTTGGAAGAAGGAGACGAAGTAGGTGCAGCGGGCGCTGATGTTCCCATGGTAAAATTGTATCGGGGTTTGACTTGTAGAAGGTCTACCACGGTCGATCCAATCACTGGCGGCGCTGGTGCCTTTTATGCCTGAGGTGTCACCTCGGGCGTTGACTTGGCTAATTTTTGCGCCTTTTCGGGCACCACCTTGGAAGCAACAGGCTGCATTGGGTCCACTTGGATATCTGCTGGGCCCGCACTGGCAGTTGTAAAAGTGTACAACTGTTGGGAGGAAGACCCCCCTTTATAACCCTCAAAGGGACCTCGGGGAACGTAATCTCGAAATGCGAAAGGCCACCAGCTATCAATGTGCTGGTCATATAGAGCTAAAAAATCATCATCAATAGACAGATTCCTCTTGATGAATTTATCATGCTGCATGCAGCACCTCATCTTCCAGCATTCAACAACTATTTCTTTTGGCCAGTTAAGGCCTGCCAGCTTGGTGATGAATTTATTAAATCCCGGAGAAGTGAACTTGTGGTCCAGGTTTCGCTTGGGGTCATATGCTACCTTCTCGTAGTAAAACTCCTACCAAGGAGGCCATGCTTCCATCGATTCAATCTCCCAGTTGAGGTCAACATGGACCACATTGCATCTATCTTCGATTATATCCGCCTGGGAGTAGATATGTACAAACTTTCCCCTTATTCCATATGGGTCGTACTTCTAGTGCTATGGTAGTAGAATCAGGCCAATGTCAAAGAGTTCCCGCTCGAGATAGACATGTTGTCCTATCTCTGATATTTCGACGTTCGCCCAGGAAAGAGGATATTGAAAGATATGGCCCTTTTTCTTTCCCTGGCCGAACTCCTCTTCAACATAGTCCATCTGCCGTGCAACCTCCATCCCAAACTGATGATCCGTGCACCAGTAGGGCAGCAGATGAGGCTTGCCCTTGAATCCATAGATTCTAACCATGATCCCCTCTGCATCAGTCTAAAAATGTCCCCAAGCTTGTGATCCAACAAATAATTTGTCATTCCTATGGGGGGCGAGGGATATCACCATCGCTGAAGACTGACATGACCAAGCCCAAAAAGTTGAAGTTGAACTTGTAATAAGAACCTTTTCGGTATAGGTCATCCGTCCATTCATAGACAGGCTGTGGCTTTCCTTTCTCATTTACCTTCTTTAGGTTAGGGATCGACATACAGGAGTGCAAGTGATACAAACATAGCCAAGCCAAGAAGGAACTGAACCGAAATTTAGTTGACTGCTTTTTTTGTAGCTTCACCAGGTTGGAGTGAATGGCGTATGCAAGCTAGTCTACCCAGTCAAAGAATATTGGGAACTTCCCACTTTTCTACGCTCCTGGTTCATAAGATTCTTTGCATAAGAGACATTCTGCCAAAGCTAGCTGGTACGACCGTACAAGCTCATCAGAGTCACAGCTGAGGACCCACACCAGGATGGTGTATATGTATTTACTTTGAAACCTTTCCATGGGTATGGGTCCGGTTGGCCATTTTCCAACTGTGAGTGGGGCGTTCAGCTCTGAGTTGAGGAAATCCCTCATCTTTTTTTTATGCATAAAGTGCCCCGCTTGCTCGCCAAGATTTATCCTTTTAACAATCATGCTGGAGTCATTGCAACCTCAGGGCAAAGGTCGACTGGACAGTCTCTCTGCGGAGTGCAAACAAGGGTTTTTTGCTGTAGTTGCAAATTTTTTGGGTAGCTGGCCTATAGTTTTTGACAATGATGTCGACTAGCTTTGGGCATAGGTGGACAGGAGGGCACAAGAATCGATGAAGGTTTGACTTGTACGCAGCCCTAAAATGGTGAGAGGGCAAAACTTTATCCGCCCAACTTTCCACATTTATCCGTAGTTTAGTCAGGCTCATGGAAAACAAGTCGTCCTTGTACCCAGATAGGTAATTAACCGATGGTGGTGGGTCTTGCCCACGCTATACTTTCTTTGTCTAGGATTTTGATTTTTGATCTCGTAGCATCTCACTCCTGAAAGCATCTGACTGTGGGAAATTCCCACTTTCATGCCCTTCACTGGACTGAGCTTGTACTGGCAACTTTCCTTTGTCCATTCCTTCGAAAAAGCAATAATTATGACCTCTGGATGTCTGCAAAATATTTCATAGTCACAAGAATAATTTGCACGATTTGGCATGTCTGGGTGCACCAGACCCAATTTTAATGATAATGACAACATCATTAATGGTGCGTAGGAGGGGGTAGGTCAGCTGGCTTGTGAAGAAGTTATGTTTTTAGGTGCCTACATAGGATAATGTCTTGAAAGATGCACCCTGGTTACCGCACCATGCCTCCTTGATTATGTTTTCCTTGAAGGTTGTGCAATCATTAATTCTTACTTTGAACGCTATGCCATGGTTGACATCATTGCCATAATTTTGGCACACTGTTCGAGGCAAAAACCCTTTTGGTTTATAAACCCAACCTTCATAGCCGTTGCATGCCCTGGGCCCACACTTGGAGTATTAATTTTTTATTTATTTTTGTAAACCATCCAAGTTGCGCCCAGGAAACAGGTCGCAGTTGGACTTTGCCCGAAAATTGGGAGTGGTTCGACTTCGGCCACGCAGTCGAAATTTGCCCCAAAATTGGGCACAGTCCGAACTGACCCTTGCTTGTTTTCGTTGCTATTTTCGCTTCCCAGCTGTGCCCCTTGGATGGGCGCAGCTTGAACTTCGCTTGCAAACTGGGCGCAATTCGAACTCACACCTAGCCCTTCTTGTGCCTTTGCTCTTTTCTTTGGTGAACCACCTGAGCTGCACCCGAAAAATAGGGTGCATATCATAATTTGCACGAAACCTGGGCTCTCCCAAACTTCGAGCATGAAGTCAGAATTTGCCTTGAAAGTGAGCGCAGTTCGAACAGTTAACTTCCTTTTGAGGCTCCTTCTCCAACTGCACCCTTTGGGAGGTGCATAGCCTGACTTCGCTGCGAATTCAGGTTGCACACCCAGACTTAACAGATTTTCACTGTTTTCTTGGGCAGTCTCCTTTTACGAACTTCGTTCCTTTTCAGGGGCGACCCCTGATTTTTGCGTGAAGTCAGAGCTTTCTCCTTCTGTCCTACTTGGGCTTACTAAACTGGAAAAACTGAAAGCTAAAAACTGTACATACTAAAATTTAAAAAAGCATAATGGAAATATGTTACAAGGAAGGGCCCATTAGGACACCTTCAACAGCGATATATTTTCAAATGGAACCCGTTAACAGGAATATGCAGGAGCTGACCCTCCATATCTTGAAGTATGTAAGCGTTGAGTTGGTTCACATGGGCAATCTGATAAGGACCCTCCTAGAGAGCATCAAATTTTCTGTGGTTTCTCAGCTTCACATTTAATGAGTCCCACTTCAGCACTCGGGCAGTGGTGCCTTTCACAAACCAGCCTTGAGTGGATTCAACATGCTTGGTGAAGACCTGGTATGCTTTTTCCCTTTCTTCCTCCAACTGCAGGAGTTGGCATAGTCTGTCATCCACCGGGTCTCCGTTGCTTTTCTCTCCGTACAACATCCAGAGAGTGGGGATTTCAATGTGATATGGCATGACAGCCTCTTTTCCATAGACGAGCGCATAGGGGGACATTTTTATGGACATCTTGAATGAAACTCTATTTGCCCACAGCACCCGATTCAGAAGTGAATGCCAAGTTCGCTTGTTTCTTTCAATGGTCCTTCTGATGATCTTCAGGAGGTTCTTGTTAGTAGACTCAGCAAAGGCCATTCCCCTGTGGGTAGTAATTAGAAGACATTTTGTGATAAATGCCAAGTTTGCCAGTGTACTCTATGAGTACAACGCCTGTGAACCCCAGACCATTATCCGTTACAATTGACTCTGGAACCCCAAAGTGGGTAATCAGGCTCTCAAGGAACCCGATGACCGTTTCTTGGTCCACATTTTTGGTCGGGATCGCCTCTACCCACCGTATGAAGTAATCAATGGCTATAAGAATAAACTTGTGTCCAGCAGAGGAATTAGGTGAAATCACCCCAATGAAGTCTAGACCCCATTGTTGGAACGGAGTCTTGGCCTGAATTGGTTGAAGGGGCAGGGGTGCTTTTCTATTTTTGCCAGTAAACCTCTGGCATTGATCACACTTGGAACAGACCGCATAAGCATCTGTAAATATAGTGGGCCAATAGTACTCAGTTCTAATTATTTTCAAGGCCGTAGGCCTTGCAGAATGATGACCTCCAGGCATCCCGAAATGAAAATCTCTGAGGACCCTAGACTGGTCAGATTTCCTGATGCAACGCAACAGGATGCCATCAATATTTTTGAAGTAAATCCCCTCAGGGCGAAGAGTGTACTTGAGTGCACCTAGTTGAAATCTTCTTTATTGTGAGGCGTTTAGGTGATCTAGATATCTTTCAATGCAGAAATATCTCACCAGTTCATCTATCTAGTCACTCCCCTCCGATAAGGAGTTGGCCAGGTTGATGCTTGTTGTTGTGTCCTCCCACTTACAAGCGGAGATGTCGGCTACAGTGCTTTGGTCCAACTCCTAACACAAGGCTCGGCCTCTAATAAGCTTGGTGGGCCGCACTTCGATGTCAAACTCCTAGATTTTTGCAATCCATTCTGCTCTCTTGTGACCCGGTTCTCCTTGTATGATGAAGCTTCAAACGTCCGGGTGAATCACAAAGACATTCATTTTTCTCTGGGAGACAAAGTGCCTAAAATTTTGGAGCGATTTCATGACAGCATGAACCTGCCACTCTATAAAGTTGTACTTTTCTTCATGCAACTGAATCACTTGGCTCAGGAACGCTATGGGGCGATCCTCGCCATCATCTCCCTTCTGAGTCAGGACTACGGTGTAACTTTTCGGTTATCCCACCGCATACAGGATAAAGTCCTTGGAGTAGTCCGAGTTAATCAACATCAGAGCTTGTGCAATTTGAGCCTTAATTTTCTTGAAGGCTTGCTCTCTCTCATCAGTCCATTCATAAATTGTATCCTTTTTCAGCAGTTCGGCCATAGGCTTGATCACCTGTGCGAAGTCCGGGATGAACTTCCGCACAAAGTTAATCTGGTCGAAGAAGGATTGTAGCCCTTTTTTATCAATTGGGGCTGGCAAGCGAAGGAGGGCTTCTACTCTGTCAGGGTCAATGGCGAGGCCTTTCTCTGAGATGATGTGTCCCAACAGCTTTCCTTCTTTTATCATGAAGACAGACTTCTTCGAGTTTATAGAAATGTAAAATTCTCGACACCTCTCAAATATTTGTCACAGGTGGGAAACATGATCCCCTCTTTGGTGAGATAAAATAGTCATGTCATCAAAGTAGATGACAATGATCTTATTAAGCAGATCTCGGAAGGCCAGGTCCATGGCCCTTTGGAATGTGGCACCAGCATTGGATAAGCCGAAAGGCATGCGCTAATAGGCGAACGTCCCCCATTTGGTGGTGAATGTCGTTTTATGCTGGTCCTCATCCCTGACCCAAATCTGGTTGTAGCCGGAAAATCCATCTAGAAGTGAGAATCTCTGGGCTCCAGCAACGATGTGTAGAATTTGATCAATTTGGGGAAGCAGATAATGGTCCTTGAGGGAGGCCTAATTCAGGTTTCTGAAATCGACACAGAGATGGATGTCACCATTATTTTTCCTCACAGGAACCAAATTCATAACCCAAGATGAATACTTGATGGGGTAGATGATTTTGGCCTCGAGCATCTTCAAGAGCTCGGATTTCATCATGGCCTCGATTTTCAGATTTACGGCCCTCTACTTCTATCGGAACGTCTTGGCGCAATCCTCTATCTCAATGGTATGTTGGATTACATCTCTATCATACCCCTTCAAATCCTCATAGCACCATGCCATGATGTCGGGGAACTATTGGCATAGTGATCTGATCCGTTCAAGTTCCTTTGAAGTGCAGTCTGTCCCGACCTTGATGGTTTTACCAGGTTCAAGTTCTAGGTCGGCATACTGCTTCGGGTCTACTTTGATCCTATGAGATATAGCTCTGTCATTTTGATCAAATAGACTCTCCAATGTAATCAGTCCTTTTGGGACATGATTGATTTTCAACTATATCAACCCCTCATATTGCTCGTCATCAGGGTCTCTACTCTCAATTGAACATGCTTCATTTACCAAAAATGTGACGATCTCCTCATCACAATCGAACACCTGCCAGTGGGTGTCCTTATCAAGCATAAAATGCTTGTAAATAGTGTGAACCAGCTTCAATTTTTGAACAACGTCATCATCCAAAACGTACCTGGCTCCAACAGACGCCAGAATGTCAACGTGTTTGTTTTTCTCATGTGATATCGCTTTAACATTCAACAAGTCAAATTACTCCATCAAGTCCCACACCCAGTTGTGGTACGCCTTGAGATAGTGCTTTTTGGATGCGCACGTGTTCATAACCTGGTGACACACCAGCTCTGAATCTCCAAAGATCTATAGGTGTTTAATCCCTAGCCTCTCTGCCTTTTGCAAACCCAAGCACAGGGCTTCGTACTTCACTGAGTTGTTAGTGCAACTCCAGGCCAACCTGTAGGTATAGTCTTTCTAGATCTTGGTTGGAGAAACCAGGAGCACCCCTGCACCGGTGCCATTTTTCCATCACGCATCGTTAAAGAAAAGCTTCCACAACTTCTCAGGTGTAGGTCCCACTTCCCTTTTAGCCGACTTATCAAGCCTCTCGGGCTGTACAATGGTGTAACAGCCCTACTGTGTCTCAATTACGGCATTGAAATCCTACAAAGAGAACTCATCTTTGATCTATAGCACTTTGAGGGCTTGCTTCGTCAGCTCTACCATCACCAGTTCTTCCTCAGACAGCTGGACCATGCAGTCCAACTCTTCTTCGGGTATCTTCTCTACTAGGAAGGTGGAAGGATTCTCATTAAATATTCTCACTCTTCTTCCTTTGAAGGGCACTTCCATGTGTGAGTAGTCTAGAGACAGGTACCCACCCATCTTCACAGTGAACTCCCGGGAGAGACACATGCAGAAGTAGGGAGCCAGGTCAACAACCACAACTTCTTGGATGACCATGATATCGAGAGCCTTATGCAGCTGAATAGGGGTGTCCTTTATGACACCAACTGTCTTAACAGGGATGTCGTCTAATTGTAGCACGCCTTGGCTGCTCCTTGTGTACTCCATCCTGATCTTGTCACAAACGACTTTCAACATAATAGTCGTGGAAGCGTCAGAGTCCATCATGCAGTTGTGTACTATGTGCCTTTGCATCCATAAATATAGATAGAAGGGAGGCGATCTATTCTTCCCAGTGGTTGAGACTATCAGAAGTTAAACCAGGACAACGGGCTACATCTGCTTGTCGTTCTTTATGTTTTTTAGAGATTCTTGTAGCAGATCCACCTGGCCTAGGAGCAGAAGAGCATCATACATGCTGATTCTAGCGGGTGTTCTTTTCAACTTGTCTACTATGTTGTAGCCTAAGGTGCTAGCTCCTTCTACTTCTTTTGTCAGATCATACTTTATTTGGTACTGCTGGGTGGCCTCAACTCTCTATCTCTTGGTCAGATACAGGTACTTCAGCTTCTCCTAGGCTTGTTCTTTGGTTTCAGTTGGAGGCTGAGGTACGGGAGATTTTGCAATAGGAGTCTTGGCTAGAATAAGGGCTGCCTTTACCAGAGGAGGCTTGGCTAGAGCTTTGTATTTGGATGCCTTCTCCTAGGCTATGTAGGGCCACAGCTGCTTGTACGATGGCAACCCGCCAGGCTATGGTTTTTCTCTTCGGGTGTATACTTTTAGAGGCTTTTTCGTAGCATTTGCAATTTTCTTTTCTTCCTTGGTGGGTGGCACTAGATTTTCCTCTGGGAGGGCAAAGTTGGCTTCACCATCTAGGATCATGTAGAGTTCATCATCCTCTATGGCATTGTCGACCAAAGTTTGGATGTAGTGCTGGTGCAGTGTGCCTCCGAATGCGGGTCGTTGTATGTAGTGCACCAGTTAACCTGATCAGAAGGACCAGGTTGGTCTTCTATAGCAGCATTTCTCAGAGGCGGACGCCTCTGCAGTTGTTGTTTTGGAGGCCTATCTTTTGTTAGCGCCAAGGGCGGATATGGCCTCCTAGGAGCGAGGTCCATCTAGGCCTGCTTCTTCTTCAGAGCGATCATGTCATTGGATATGGTATGATAACCTAAGGCCAAAGCCCATACCTCCTGGAGGATTGCATTCTGAATGTTATTGTCAGGAGGCGGAAATTATGCCGATGGAGGCAATGCGGTTAATAGAGGAGGATTGGAATAAGGTGCGTACTATGGGGGAGTAGATAGTGCTATAAAATGCAGAGCAGGAGGAGGCAGGTGAGGATAATGCATTTACGACGTGTCATAAGGAGTTATGATCAGTGCCAGATTCCATTGATGCTGGGGTTGCTACCCTGATGTGGACGGTGCATCACCAGAAGCTGATGGATATTGGGATCTGGGAAAGTCAAGATGAATGGGTTCCTGCACCCTGGATGGGAGTCTGTCGATGTAAATGATATCCACTTTAGCTTGCTGGGAAGCCTCGTATAGAGCAGGAAACGAGTCTATCTTGGCAATTTTCAGTAGCAGGCATATGTCTGAGTTGAAGGATCTTAGATAGTAGTGAGTAGTCATGCTAGTTTAAGGCCAAAGTCCATGAGGCACCCATTTCCAAGATCTCGTAAACCTGATGTTAAAGTCAGACACATCCTCTTGGGGGTGTCTCTGGATACTTTGGAACTGATGCAGTAAAGAAGTGGGGTCAGCAGACTCATTGCATCCTTTCACGAGCCTTTTGGCAAGCTGGGGCCACCCTATGATAGATCCCTCTGGCAGTGATCTCCACCAGTAGAGAAGCTTTCCTCTTAGGGAAAGGGCCAGAGATGGGTCTTCACACTTTCGTCAGTAATGGAGTGCAATGCAGCTAGGGCAAGGATGTCCTGGATGTGCTCGTACACCGTCTTACCATAGCCATCGTATGTAGATATGGATTTAAAGGTAGCAGGGGGCACAACTTGCTATCTGACTAGGGCCAAGGGCCCCGTAGAGTCCACCGCCAGGAAGAGATCATCATCATTCTGCTACTGGGTAGCCATTTCTTCTTCTCCTCTGTCGATTGTGTACTCAGTGTCGATACCTTCTAAGGATGTAGATTCCTCTTCTTCCTCGGCCTCTTCTATTTTGTTCTTAGCTCCTTCGATCTCGGCTTCAGATTCTTCTTGGATTTCAACCTTGGCTTCATTGACACGAGCTTGTGGATCAGCCAGCCTGACAACTTTGCCTTGAGCGTTGATGTCTAGTTCGTAAGAAGTAGGTGGGTTTCTCAGATCCCTTGCTTGCCACCTTCTCATTTGCATGAAGGTGTTAGGACCGGTCTTTCGAACTCAGAGGATATGTTCATGCAGAGTCACCAGGTATTCTAATTTTGAACAGCAATGAAGCGAACACCGATGCTTCAATTTTGTTTGGGGGTGGGAAACTTCCTTGTCCCACTGGGCATGCCAAAAACTGTTGGTCACGAATCTTCCATGAGGAAAGGATTTGTCATTATTGCACCCTAGGACCCGCAAACCAAAATTGAAAGGCCAAAAGGAAGGAATGCCTTTCGAGCCAATCTTCGAAGAAGGTCGGCTTCCTTTGAGGTTTTTGAGGTTCAAGATAAGAGTGCATGGAAAGAGATAAAAATGCAGAAAGGGATTCCAAATTAGATTGGAGTTGGGTGAGTGGAACTAACAGTACGGCAACACATAAATCACCACTACTAACACCAATATAACCATAACACACCACTATGGACACTGTCACTCGCCAGTAGGACAGAGCCAAGTATACGTTTTGTGTTAAGGGCCAGAAGCACAGCTACAATGGTTCCCTAATAGACATTCCCTCCAAGGAACTAACAGTATGGCAACACATCAATCACCACTGCTAACAACACTATAACACAAAACATAACCAGAAACTGCCACTAATGTTTGCCCTATATATCCTCTGATTTATGCGCCTTAGGCATACATGACCACCAAATCGCGAAGTGAATCAACAAGCCATGACACAAGAAAACGTAAGGCAAAAATGCAAAGGAGAGGCAGCATACAGAATAAAAACAGTATAACAGCACCAAGTGTATGTATTATATTAACTGGCAGAAGCACAGCTACAATGGTTCCCTAACAGACATTCCCCTTCCACCACTTTACAATGAAAATGTGGTGGGTATTTATAGCATGAGAACCCCCCGATTACATTAATGGGCACAAAGTCCCAGTCAAACATTAGCTGCCAAAAGCAGTTGTGAAACTACTGATGCTGACTTCTATCGGGCTGGACTGTACTTGCAGCATGGTCTCCCTAAATGTTGTACAGATACATGGCAACGTGTTAGGTAGAACTTCTCATTGGCAGGAATGCAGGTAGTTGAAGTAGGTATAACCTCCAATCAGCTTTAAAGGCGACAACTGGCATAAGTAGTGCATCCCATGCTTGTCCTCGTGCTTGGCACGTCTCGGCTTGGATCCCAAAGTTGGACACTTGTTAGATGATGTTGCTTGACAGGTGTCTGCCTTGAAAGGTAGTTTATCCAACTTTGCCCAGGATCAGAGAGCTGTCGGGTTGCACAGGTAGAAAACAGCGTAGTTGGGGAGGCCTTTCATGCCTTAGTCAAATTTTGAGTTTGTCTCCCTACTGCGCACCGATCAAAGGGCACACTCTGACTTTGCTGCAAAGTCAGGTTGTGCACTGATGGAAGCTGATTTACACTATCGTACGGACTTCACCCTAGAAAGGGGGCGCACTCCGACTTCGCTGTAAAGTCGGGTTGCACCCCAGCACTTAGTCATTTTTCCTGCCAGCCTATTACCTAGTGCACCCAGAAAGAAGGGCACACTCCGACTTCACGACGAAGTCGGATTGCACCCTGAACACTTAGAATTTTTGGCTGATTCTATCACACTACGTAGTTTGCATTCCTGCTATGCTCCAACTGGAGGGCGCACTTCGACTTCACTGCAAAGTCGGATTGCGCCCTGACACTTAGCCATTTTTTAGGGCAACTGCTGTCATTTTGAGATTTTTACTGAGGGGCTCAAGAGAAAGTGGGAAGAATGAGAATGTAGGGAAGAGAGAGAAAGAGAGAGAAGAGAAAGGGGAAAGAGAGAAAGAGGGAAAGGGAAGAGCAGCACTCTTACAAAATTTGAAAACATTGCACCCCGTGCAAAATGTGACAACAGTCCCATGTGGGTTAGACTCTTTGGCCTCGTAGTTGAACTCTACAATTCAATTTTTTTCTTCAATTGAAAATTCTTTGGGAACTTTTATGATGACTACTGACTGTACTAAAAAAATTGAACATATTATTTATGCTCGAATTTGTGTTTTAATGGATTTTGACAAAACCCTACCTGAAATGAGCTCATTACAATTTGGGGAGGATACTTGGGAGCAAGTGGTGGACTATGAGAATATTCCTTTTTGTTACAAAATTTTCCATGAATATGGTAATTTGGCTAGTGTCTAGCCAAATATATTCTAGATCAAAAGAAAGCAGATACAAACATAGTTGGTTTCCAAATGCCTAAGAAGAACACTAAAAAAACTAGTTATGAAGGATCAATTGAAGTTGTCAACTAATATGTTTAAAATTATTTCCATAAATGATGTCCCAAGTAAGGAAGAGGAAATAATGGAAACAAAAACCTTAGCAACGCAATGTATGTAGGGAAGAAATTAGAGATAAAGCAACAAATAAAAGGTTTTCAATAGAAGAAAAGAAGAAAATATACACAAGAAAAACAATCTTTTAAATGATGAGACTTCAAATAATATAGGTCCCAAGATAGACTTTGTTGAACCTTCCAATAACACTTTGGATTTGTACATGTATTATTTGAGGTTAGAAGCCATCCTATATTGAATTGGGTTAAGTCAAGAAACAAGAAAAAAGAGAGTTGAAGATGGATTCTGACCAAAAGGCAGGTCGCAAGACCAACCAACATCATATGGTAAAATAAGATGAAAGGATTGCAGAGGAAGGTAAGATTAATGCCCTTACCAAATTTTTTAGCCATGGTATTAATGAAGATCATCACTTGGAATATTAAGGGACTCAAAGGGAGTATTTAAAAAAAAATGAAATTACAAGAATGATTTAGACAAACCATCCACATCTTGATTTTCTTTAGGAAATGAAGATGTCAATAAAGAAAATGGAATCAATTGCTAATAAAATTTGGCCACCTAAAAAATTTGTTTCCCTTAGTTCCTAGGGGACTTTTTGTGGCATTGCTTGCATATGGTACCCAAAAGAGGTAGTTATTCATCATATGGTTAGGAGTTGGGGTATTTTTTCTATAGTTATTCAAAGTAGACATTCCAACCAAATAATGCTCTACATAATTTTTTATGCTTCAACTATTTTTGAGGAAAATATAATATAGTGGAAGGATATAACTTATATTATCTCTCATTTTTTGAAGCTTGGATATTGATTGGAGGATATTTCAATACCATCCTCTCTAGATGATAAAATGGGGGCATATAGAAATTTGGATAGGAGCATTGACCTAATGAGTGGATATATTTCAAGCATTCATCTTGTGGACATCCAGCCAAATAATGGCCTTGTGACTTAGTCTAATAGAAATTAAGGCTTAGCTTGTATCATGGAGATATTATAAAGGTTCTTGCTTTATAACAATTTTTTAATCCATGGTCACATTCCTAAGGTTAATACTCTTAACAATATTGGTTCAAATCACTGGCTAGTCATGGTGAAAATGTGAAAAACTAATGTGAGTTCATCACATTTTCGATTTCAATTAATGTGTCTTAGGGATAGTTCCTTCAAACCTTATGTGTAGAAATGGTGGAAGGAAGGGAAACCAAGGTATGGGACTGAGATGTTTTATTAGACCAAAAGGTTGTAAAAATTTAAATCCAAAATCAATATTTGGAAGTGGAAGGAGTTTGAGGATGTCCAGCAAGAAAAACATGAAGTGATTTCCTAGCTTGAAAATTTAAATAATAAAATACATCTAGATGGTCTCATAGAGAGTATAAGTACAAATGAAATTAGACTCACAACTTAGTTAGAGGAATGACAAAAGAAAATAACTCTTGTGGAAGCAAAAATCTAGAATTTAATGGCTCAAAGAAGGAGATTGAAACACATATTTATTCCACAAATATATTCTATCTCGAAGATATCACAACTTTATTTCTTCACTGAAATTAGATTCTAGAGATGTTGTCTACACTTGGGATGGCATGAAATCTATTGTTGTCAATTATTTTTCCAATTAATTTTTTGCTACTCCTCTTGACTCGGCTTCTCAACAAAATGTTCTTCAAGTGATCCCTACTATTATCACTTCTGACGAGAACTCTATTTTTACTAATCCAATTACTATTAATGATCTTCAATACGTGGTTTTTAAAATGCAAAAAGGAAAACCCCAGGTCTTGATGGTTTTCCCATTGAGTTCTACCAAGAATTTTGGGATATCCTTCATACTAATTTATTAGAGGTGGTAGAAGAAACTAGGAAAGCCAAAGAAAATTTGAAGGTTATCAATAAAATATATATAGATCTTGTCCCAAAAGCTTAAAAGGTTGAACATATATTAGCTTTTAGAACTATAGCTTTATGTAATTTTCTT
This sequence comes from Wollemia nobilis, assembly GCA_028583015.1. Taxonomy (NCBI): domain Eukaryota; kingdom Viridiplantae; phylum Streptophyta; class Pinopsida; order Araucariales; family Araucariaceae; genus Wollemia; species Wollemia nobilis. The sequence goes on from JAQPPZ010016348.1 coordinate 9,494,217, forward strand.
CTAAAAATCATTACTAAGATTAGGGCAGAAAGGTGGAAGCCTCTTTTGCGTAATATAATTTCCTCTAAAAAAGGGAGTTATGTGGAAGGGAAATAAATAGTGGATGATATAGTTATTTCTCAAGAAGCCATCCATTCCATGGAAATGTAGAAATATCCTTCTATTTTCATTCATTTAGACTTACCCAAAGCTTATGATAGAGTGGATTAACACTTCCTTATCAAAATTTTGAGGCAATTTGGCTTCTCTCAAGATTGTATGGATTGTATTATGGGATGTATATCTTTAGTATACTACTTATTTCTTATCAATGGTAGACCTTCATAGTTATTCCTAGCTTCTAGAGGTATTAGGCAAGGTGACTTCCTCTCCCCTTATTTATTTACCATTCTTATAGAATGCCTAGGTAGGACTATAATAAAAAATAGAGAAAACAAACCCCTTGATGGAGTTACCATTGCTCATGGAGCTAGGCCTATCTCCCATCTTTAATTTGTTGATGACTCTACTCTATTACTTAAATCTATAGTTACAGAAGCTTCTAAAATTAAGCAAATCATTAAATATTTTTCTAAGGCTATCGGGCGATTGATTAATGAAGATAAATCTAAAGTCATTTTCCTTCATTTCTCTCCTATACATGAATCCATGATCTTAGATAAATTAAGATATAAGAATACCTCTCCTTTGATCACTTATTTAGGCATTCCTATCAATATTCAAAGACAAAAAAATAAATACTAGAACTGGTTTTTGGATTGAGTTAAGGAAAAATTTGGAAAGTGGACCAATAGGTGGCTTTATTTTGGGGGTAGAATTACCTTGGTAAAATCAGTCCTTCAAGCTATACCTATTTATGTTTCTACTGTGTTGAATATCCCAAAGGATTTTCTTCAATAATTAGATCAAATCAATCATTGGTTCCTCTAGAGTGGTACTAAGGAGAAAATAAAATGGGCCTTGGTGAAATGGGATACTTTATGCCTTCTCAAAAATTAACTGGGGTTAGTATTTTGGTCTGTTGTTAATAACAATAAAGCTTTAGCTGCTAAATTGTATTGGAGGATTTTGCATAACCCCAATATTCTTTGAGGCAACAATATTCATGCTAAATATGCTGAGAACAAAGATCCTAAAGACCTTTTTTTTTTTTTTGGTAGATAAGATACTATAGCATTAATACTGGGTTTAACAGGTTGACCCAAAACCTTTTACAAAAATCAGCCCAGGGCTGTTGATGAACATATCCTTACTAAGGATCCTATATATGTAAAATATACATGCCGCCAAAGCCATTACATCCAGTAAGGCACATATCTTGTTATCAAAAAGAAACTTCCCATACAACATTTTGGGTATACCCCAAGAAAACACACATGCATCATAATTACAAAAAAGAAACAGACACGGATCCCTTCCTTGAGACAATGGAGAAAAAAAAAGCTACAAACACACATAGCAAAGTACTAAAAACAACTCCCAAAAGCTCTGTATTGACAGTTACTCTTAATAATTCTTTGGTAATTACTTTCTTTCGTATATGACATGCTTTGGTACCACATACTATCTTGGCCAATCAACCTTAGAGAAGTGAACCTGTTGGCTAGATTTATGGCGGTGGCTATCTGGTGGTCCACATGGCTTTGGTTCAAAGTCTTACATTGTTGTTTCTTTCCTTCCCTATGATTATCAACCAAGCTCAAATTACTAAGATGACTAGGAGCCATGTTATCTGACATGTGACTATCCCCATTAGTCTTTGTGGTATTTCCAAGCAGCATCCATGAAGACTGACAGCTCGGATAATTTTTATTGTGAGTCCAATTCAAAAAGAGACGAGAATACTCCTAGCCTTCGAACTTACAGTGCCTTCCCTATTGGTAAATTTGACTATCATTCTTGGTATTCTTGTTGAATAAGCTCCTCTACTTCACTCGGGACACCGTGTTCCCATTTGAAAAGTTTATCACCATTGACACCCAAATTTGCCATCTTATCAGCAATTTTGTTAGCTTCTTGAAAGACATGTTGGGCTTTTCTATCTTGTCTTCCCTAGAAAAGGATCCTAGCCTCTTCAATAATTGTTTTAATCCTCCAAGGAGGTGTTTTCCAATTATTGAGGAGATTTATAACATGCATAGAGTCTCCTTCTACGATCAAATTGCCTTCTAAGTCTTGAGTCATTTGAAGGCCTCTCCACAAGGCTCTAGCTTCAGCTTCGTTGTTTGTCCTTGTTCCCAAATATTCAAAAAATGAAAGCATCATATTCCCATTATGATCTCGTACAATGCCACCAATGCCTGCTCTGCCAGGATTGTCCTTAGTTGCTCCATCAAAATTAAGCTTAAACCAACTCATAGGATGTGGAGACCACTTAACATTGGCTCTGGGGTTGACTACCCTGGGCATAGATTCATATAAAAAGGTTAAGATTAAATATTGAGCAAACGTGGTCTCCTACAGATGAGGTTTACAGCTATCAAAAGGGATAAAGTTCACATTCTCATTGGTAAAGGTAGGATCCTGGCAATGATAGTTTGATGATCATGGATATACTCATTAAAGACTCTATGGTTCCTTTCTAACCACACCTGCCAAAGATAGTGATTGAGACAAATTTTCCACATGTATCTAAGTCTTTGGCTTGAAAAGGGGTAAGGCCATTGGACGAACAAATCAAGTAGGGTGGCTAGTTTAACCCATGAAATATTGAAGGCCTAAAAAACCCCACTTAGGATAGTCAAGGAAAAAGGGCATTCAAGAAAAATGTGGTAAATGGTCTCCCAATTAGCCCTGCACATATAACAACGATTAGTGATACAAATACATTTATGCATCATATCATCAATGGTTAGAATTCTTCCTTGGATAACTAGCCAGGAAAATACTGTAATTTTTGGAATTAAATTTTTTATCCAAACTAAGTCCTTTTGGAGGACAAAATCCTTGTCATCAAGCAGAAGCTTGTAAACTGATTTAATAGTGAACTACCCATTTTTCGTAGGAGCCCAGGTCACTTGATCTTCCTTGGGTCTCATGGGGATAAATTGTTGCCCGAGAATGTTACAAAGATCATTTGATTTTGCTTGAAATCCTTGAATTATTATTTGTTTCCACTTCATTCTACCTCTATCCTCAACCATATAATCAAAGACTTTTCTGCCAATGAGTTCTTTTGTGATATCTCTGATGCGGGCTAAGTTAGGATATTGCGTTAGTGGTTCGTCCTTAGCCCACCTGTCATTCCAGCAATTTATCCTCTCACCATTGCCTGAAACCCATCTTAAACATTTTTTGATGATTTTCTTACAATTAAGAATTGCTTTCCAAAAAGCAGAACCTCTAATTGGAACTGAGTCACTTAGAAATTCCATATTTTGAAGATACTTTCATTTGATGATAGTTGTCCATTCATTTTATTTACCAGAAATGAGACGCCACGCCAATTTAGCTAGTAAAGCTAAATTTATATGAGCAATTCTACTCAGACCTAAGCCCTCATTTTCCTTGGGTCTGCACACTTTGGTCCATCCTACAAGGTGTATCATTTTTTTCTCCTCTTATCTAGTCCATAAAAATTCCTTTTGGAGTTTCTCAATTTTTTGGAAAACCTTCACAGGGGCTTTGAAAATGGAGAGGAAATAGACTGGAATGCTCTTAAGAGAGTCCTTAGTGAGGGTCAACTTTCCTTCTTGAGATAGAAGATGACCTTTCCATCCAGCAAGTTTTTTTTGAATTCTTTCAATAACCCTGTCCCACATTGACCCTCTCGGAGAACCAATGAAAAGAGGGAGACCAAGATACGAAGTGGGGAGGTTTGCTATATCACACCCTAAAATTTTTGCAATCCTTCCTTACCTCTGAATGGGGGTGTTCAAGAAATATAACTTGCTTTTACTGAAATTAACTTACTGACCAACAACGTCCTCGTAGACCTATCATAAAGACCTTTTTTGCTATCAATTACCTACCAAAGGTTTTCCCATTTTAGTGGTTCTAAATTGGTGAGGGTTTGATAAAACACAATTTATTTTGGATCATTCATAATGGTCAATAGGTAAATTTTTAGACAGATTCTTGGGATGGTCACCAACATTTGATAACTCAATTTCTTGATTGGAGTTCTTAGATGGAGGAGCATCATCGAGCTAACTAGATAAAGATAGCTAATTACTATTGGTACCATATTGGTAATTCAGAGTTTGGTAGATATTGGATCTATGTTGAGGATTGGCCTATTCAAATTCCCAAACAGTAAGGAAAATATATTCAAGACATCCTTCATATGAGATATCTCTCTTGGTCCCATGATAAAGATTTTTGTGGATGCAACAACACTACTAAGGGTGAGTATTCAGTTGCTCGAGGTTATTTGATCTTATGCCATAATAATCTCAACCAATCATATGACATATTTACTCAATTGTGGGCGCAAAAGCTTTGGCCTAAGGTGAGGTTCTTTACTTGGATTTTATTGCATCGTAGGGTGCTAATTGGCGTGCAATTTATGAAACATGGTTTTCATGTCCCGTTTAAATGCGAAATGTGTGAAGATAACGTGGAAACTATCAACCATATTTTTATTGAGTGTACCTTAGCCTCTAAGCTATGGAGGAGAATGGCCATATTACTTGGCTTATACTGGTCCAATTTGTTTACTTTTGAACAAATTTAGAGGGATTAGTGTAAACAAGAGGGTATTAATAATTTTATTAGGTAATTAGTTTGTATGGGTTCTACCATTCTACCTTAGAATATATGTAAGGAAAGGAACAACCAGATTTTCAATCAAGAAAGGAAGTATATTCACTATATCTAGCAAAATATCATTACCAACTTAGTTGAATCAATCCAAAAAAGCCTTAATCACCCCTAGAACTCCCACAAAATATGGAATCAAGTGATGTAAAGATTTAATATTAACTCTTTTAATGGTAACCAACTTAAAGGGAATGTGAGTAATCACAAGATGGATAGAAAAAAGAATTGGTAGCCTCCTCCTACGTATTTTGGAAAATTTAATACCGATGGAGCCTCTAGGAGGAACCTTAGAAAAGATAGTGTGGGAGGAATTGGTAGATTTTCATATGGTTTCCTAGTTTTAATTTTTGCTGAGAATTTGGGTATCCTTTCCAATAACCTTGTTGAGGGGTAAGATATCCTCAGAGGCCTTCAATAGGCTGCTAAGGTTGGATGGAAAAAGGTGTTGGTTAAATCTAACTCTCATGTCATGATTAATATGTTGAATACTCCTAAGAATAATAAGGTTGATTGGAGAATAAAAATAACTATTGAGAAGATTCAATAAATCTAGATGAGCTTTTTGAAATTTAAATACAATCATGTGGTTAAATAACAGAACAAGAGTGTTGATGCTTTAGCAAATTGGATATTGGATAAAGGTGATATTACTTACTATGACCCAAATGGTGGTATTCACAAATAAGGGAAGCTCTTATTTCTATCATTTCTTTGGATGGATTTAGTACTAGAGGTACCTAGTTCCTTTTTGCTTCTCTTTGGTTCAATTAGGGTATTTTAGTTCCCTAGCTCACACAGATATTTCTTATGTTTCCTCTATTGAAGTTTACCTAAAAAGTCTTTTGGCCTAGAAAAACCAAATTTGTAATCTATTTTTTCCTTTTTTAGTTTTCGATGTGTGTGTATGTTTTGTATTGTTTTTGTTCTATTTTGTTTTTGTGTTTTTGTTTTTTTTGTGTTTGTGTTGTTTTGTTATTTTTGTGGTTTTTTTGTGTGTGTTTTGTGTTTGTTTTTTTCTGCATTTTTTGTTGTTTTTATGATTTTTTATTTTTTTTGTTTGTTTTGTATTTTTTTTATCTTTTTTTGTCTTTGTTTTTGATATATTTTTGTGTTTTTTGTTCTTGATTTTGTTGTTTTAAGCATGCTCATTAAGTGTTGCAAATAGGGAAGGCCAGGTGCGAGCCTTGGGTATTTTTGGTAGAATAAATACTCCTACCTACTTGGGAATTACCTGAAAGTGGCATCCCAATTGGGTTGTTCTCCACAAACAAACAAAAGAAACTCTTTATAAACTATATATATTCAATTTTATTTAATGAGCATCACTTAAAAATACTTTTCATGATTATTGTGTTACACTCGTTTATAAAGATAAACAATATAGATTATAACTATTTAGTTGATTATGTTGTTAGCTATTCAAAACGTGTCCTCGATCGTATAGTTGAAAATTTTCTTTTGGTGAATAGCTTCTCGATTTAATTAGATTAATATTATTAGAATATTTCCATCTCCTCTCTAGACCCAGTAATGAGCTATTGTATTCCAACTAAGAAATTTTACTATTATTTTATGTCATATAAAGAAAAAATAGTTTACTTTTGTAGGATATATACGAAGTATTAAATAATTTTATATTTGATGATGTTCATTTAATTAATAACATATTTTTGTCTTAAACGTACTTCTCAAAAGAAGCTATAGTTAGGATTAAAAATCTAAGGAGAATAAAAATAAGAAGATCACCCTTTGCATTTTTGACCCTCAAGGCTCTAAGGAGTCCTTGATTTTTAGAAAGAAATCCAAAATGACTAAGGGGACCTCTGCAGTATAAAGAGGATTTCAACCTTATTGTAAGACCCTCTCAGAATCCATAAGTTTGCTAGTGCTTTTATGAAGTATGTTCTAAGATACTTAATAAATTCTTTGAATATGGTTGTTTCCATTGCAAATGAAGTTAACATGATGATGGAGTGGATCCAATGGGACCAAATAGACTCTAATATGGGAAAGGAACCTAAAATAGATAATAAAATGGAGGATTGAGGGATCTCTTGGTTATTCTAGATTTCTTGATTCCCTTTCTTCCTCTTTTGTTTCTCCTATATTTTTTGGTTTGGCTTTCTGTTGGTTTTAGGTCCCTCCTTTGGTCAATACAAATTCAAATTTGTTCTGTTTTTGTTTTTTTTGGTAGCTTTTGCTTCTAGTATGTAAAAGGTTTGGTGACCCTTTCAAAACCCCTTATTTTACCTAATAAAATAAAACTAGAAAAGAGAAAAAATACCTTAAGGAAATTTTAATAATATTTGAAGTATGTGGAAGTGAAACTTATTTAAATTTTGGTATGTCTATATGCTATTAAATTGCAATACTTTAGTTACAATGATTTATATTGGAAGTTTGACTTAATTTCTCCTTAATATACTCCTTGATATGATAAAATGCTCTTGGAATTTATGATATTTTCTAGAAATGAACAAAAGGAATCTATCTACTTAAATATTATAAAAAAAAAAGTAAACAAAGACCAAAAAAAAGATAAGTGGACATGTACAGCACTATAAATATTCTCTATATTATCTCTAAATAAGATTGCACAACATTAATAATAATATTAGTGGTGGAGAGTATTTATATCAATACCAAAACCCTAATTACATAATAAAGTTTAACCTAAACCAATAAAGTAAAATAGCTTAAAGTTAATTGCAAGTTATAAAATGAATTTAAAATTAATTGTAACCTATAGGACTTGCATAATAAAATATTACAATAAATTCAATACATTATGTAATTATTTTAATTTCATAAATTATATATACAATAATAAAAATATAATTAATTATAAATGAATAAAAATTTAGTTAAGAATATAATAATAAATTTAATTAATTTTGTTTAATATTAACATATATTTTCAAAAAATAAAACATACAATAATACATATATAAACACATTTTAAAATTCAAACCAAGAGTGTTTATAAAAACACATCTCAAATTTCAAACCAAGAGTTTATATAAACCTAAACAAGTATTTATTGAAAAGTCAAACCAAAAGTTCCCATAAACTTAAACAAGCATGAAAAACATCCCAAAAAAATCAAACTTAAGAGTTCGTACGCATTAAAAGTCAAACCAAGAGTTCCCATAAACTAAACTAGCATAAGAAATAAAAAAAAAAAAATCAAACTAAAAGTTCTCATAAACCTAAATAAGTACATCTTGAAAAATCAAACCAACAGACCTCATGAACCTAAACAAGTATAAAAGAACAAATAAAAATCGAACCAAGAGTCCCTTTAAAACTAAACAAGTATAGAAGAACAAAAACCTAAACAAGTATAAAAGAACATTTAAAAAAATCAAACAAGGAGAAACATAAGAAAAAGAAAAAAAATAAAAATCGAACCAAGAGTCCCTTTAAACCTAAACCTAAACAAGTATAGAAGAACATAAACAAAACCTAAACAAGTATAAAAGCACATTTAAAAAAATCAAACAAGAGTTGGAGAAACATAAGAAGAAGGAAAAAAATAAAAACAGAACCAAGAGTCCCTTTGAACCTAAACCAGTATAGAAGAACATTAAAAAAACCTAAACAAGTATAAAAGCACATTTTAAAAAATCAAACAAGTGTTGGAGAAACATAAGAAGAAAAAAAAAATCGAATTAAGAGTCCCTTTAAACCTAAACAAGTATACAAGAACATATTAAAAAAAAAAAAAAAAGTCAAACAAAGAGTTTTAATTTGTGGAGCTGAACACACAAGAGTTTCATACTCAAACATCAACCACAAAGTGAGCATCTTACCGATACACCACATGTGGATGGCCAATTAGATTTTTGTTAAGTTGACTCGATAATCTAGAACGGGAAATAGGCGATTGAGATTATATAATTCCCTCATAATTCCAAATCCCCTTAAACCCCCTTTTTCCCATTTATTGTTCTATATTCCCAAATGTATTCCACAATATCACTAGCAAATTACAGGCAGGTCGCTGCAGCTGCAAATCATCAACAGCAGACGAGCGTTCTATTCCCACCCCCGGCCGGACCTTACTCTGCATATCTACTACTCCAACACGAAGACGAAGCGAACGTGGATAATGATGGCGCCTCCTGCTGTTGGGGATGCTGCGAAGACCATCGCGTGCGAGAGTTGCCTTTCCCTCAAGACAAATGCTTCTCAATCCTTTACACTACAACCAGCGGCGCAGGGAAACACCGCCATTCCCATACAGAACGCGATAGAGTGTATTTTATTCCCGTTCTGGGCCAACCCATTTCCTCCAACCGCTATTATGTGGTGCAAGCCGAAAAGAAGCACAAAGGGTAAGGGTTTTGTCTATTTCTGTAATTTGTCTCAACTGCCATTTCTGTAATTTGTCTCAACTGTAATTTGGCATTCTGATTAACTTGATGGCACTCACAGACTGGTGACAACCTGCTCCACTGAACAAGACATGGTGACGTTTTGCTTCTGTAGATGTATTGACGACGTCCGTCCGGGACCTCTGCAACCAAACAAACCATATCAACAAATTGAAATAAGTCGGAGGAAGTCTCGCTTCAATGCAAAGTGCGCCGCTTCCGATGGCTTCCCCCCGCAGTTTCTGCGTCGGCACAATTGGAGAGTGGAGGCCCATGACCTGCGTGGTAAACATGGCAGACTTGCCCATGTTAAAGGGGAAGATGCTTCCTTAAGGGCGCTGTTGCCTCCCTTTGATTTCTCTCTCTCGCAGAAAACATCATCTGTTGTTATTGTAGGTGAGTGGTACTGCCCCTTCATCTTTATCAAGGAAATGGGTACGAGCTTGGAGGATCCCAAGACCCAGCTCATGGACTGTCCTTTCTATAAGATGGTGCTGGAAAAATTCTGGGAAGAGATGTACTCTGCTGATGCTGGGATTGCAGGGGAAGACGTTTTTGTGCAGAAAACAGTGAGGGTGGAAGAAGGGCTGCTGTTTGGAGAGGAGGCTGTTGAGGAAGTCGCCGACGACGATACAAGCGTTTGGTTCAAAGGGATAGGAAATCGATTGGGGAAACCATGTGGAGTGAGACTTAGTTGGCCTATCATTGCCAAAATAAGAGCAGATCAAGGGAGGTCTGGATCAGGAGGAGGAGGAAGAGATGTTAGAGTGGAGAAATCGTTTAGTAGCGCTGCGACTGGAAGAAAATTTAAATGTTATGTTGTGGTGGAAAGATACGTATTGAAAAGACTGGATGGAAGCATTGCACTTACTTACTCCTTCAGAAATTGCGACCAGATACAGGGGAAGTGGGAATAGAAGCAAATTGATTTTGATGGGGTGTGAATTTGGCCCCCAAAAAAACGTTGGTAGCATATGGTTTTTATTTGGTCTGTAATTATACGTGTAATATTCACTTTTTTTTAGCATTGGTTCGGTGCAATTAGTCTGAAGGTTTTAGGTTCTTTTGGTTTCGAGAATAAGGGTTGTATTTGGTCCTTCGTATTTAATAAATTATAAATTTTTATTAGTGGTATATTTAATATTTTATAATTAGAATTTTAATTTATGTTAATATCTATTTATTTATTAGTATTTATTTATTTATTAGTGTTATAAATTTTTACGGTTAGGCATCTTCATTTCAACCATAATATTTCATGAACTGAACTTATCAATAGGGGTCAAACACACAACCATACATACATACATACACACACCCACCCCCTCACATGATCACCCATGCTGCGGTTTGAACCTTGAACCTTTCAAAGAAAAGAAATGCCAACAACAAATTATAATTTTATTCTGTACAGCTTCAGAGTTTATGAACACCTTAGTTCTTCACAACCATACATACACACCCACCCACCCCCTCACATGATCACCCATGCTGCGGTTTGAACCTTGGACCTTTCAAAGAAAAGAAATGCCAACAACAAATTATAATTTTATTATGTAGAGCTTCAGAGTTTATGAACACCTTGGTTCTTATTTATCATTTCAATTGAGTTGTTATGGCTAAATACCTACATTTTAATAAAAGTTTTGATTTTTAAATTTTGTTTGAGAATATAAATATTGTAAAATTCTAAGTCTTTCTTTTATGTATTTCTAAGTAACAACCTTGGTAATTCCAAAAATTTACCTCTACTTTCTATGCAACAACCTTCGTAATTCCAAAAATTTAGGTCTACTTTCTATGCATTTTATTTTAATATAGTAATATTCCAAAATATTAGCCCATAAAGGGAGGTCGGTTGGTAGCTGTCAAGTGCTTGCCTATGTTGGATCCAGCTGATTTCGTCTTTACCAAGGGGACTGAGGATTGTAAATATTGCTAAGCAACAATAAATAAATAAATAAATCTAAAATATTTTGCTTCACCCTTAAGACTGTTCCCAACCGTAACCTTGTAAGGTTGAAATATATACTTATCAATAGGGGATTAACACCTAGCAACATACATAGCAGTTTGAACCTTAAACGTTCTCAAGAAGAGTCAAACCCCAAATTGTTACATCGCACCCGAAACCTTTACCAAATATATTTTTTTTAATTATATTCTTTATAATTTTGAATCTCAATGTAATATATATCTTAACATTATCATAAGAAAATAAAATAAAATAATTTAAAACACGCTTAATAATGTGATGTATGCCTTAATATTATTATAAGAAAAGTCTCCACAAGGACACAATAATGGTAAAAGGTATTGGGCTTTCTTAATGGAGACCCAAGTTCAACTTAGAGAAGGGTGGCTCCAATATGTTATTAAAAAAAAACATTATCATTAGAAAAAATAATAATTAATTAGAATAAGCCAAATATAAGAGAAAAAATAATTTCATAGACACTTAACATCATCATGAGAAAAAATAATGATGTGATGTCATAAAAACCTTAATATTATCATAAAATAATAATAATTTAGTTAGAATAACTTTAAAGGTAAGGCATAGTCCAAATATAGATGTAGTGCTTCTCTAGAATGTCCAAGGTTCAAACCACAGCGTGGGCGAGTGTGTGAGGGGATGGGTTGGTATGAATGTGTGTTAAATTCCCTATTAATAAGTGTAGCTTTCGACTTCACAAGAAGTCATGGTTGGGAGGAGATTGCTCAACCCAATGCATCAATCCAAAGGGTTTATCACACTATCCAAAATTATATATATATATATATAAAAGTGTAGCTTTCGACTTCACGAGAGGTCATTCGTATATAGAACAACTAAAGAGCAATCTAGATAATGGATCTTTCATATAATTTATCACCATAGATTGGATAAAGAAATATACCAATCAGAGATAAAGCTTATTGTTGTTAATAATCTTAGCTTTGGGTAAAGCTTTAATTGATGTAAAAAGGATATATTCTTTTAAAGTTTTTTGTACATTTTGGTAAGTATTATTGTTTGATTTTCTTAATCAAGGAAGCACCACATGGTGGATGAATTTATTTAGTAGAAACTCAAGGATTCTTGGAGGGCAACTGAAGTAACCTTGTGTAGGAAATGTTATTGATTCAGTTAGTAAATACTGATGATATTTTTATTTTCAATTATCTCCTTGGCAAGATTGGGTAAGGTTTGAGAATGTTGAAAAAAAATAAGTAATGATAGTATCCGGTTGGTTGGCCATACTCCTTCATGACCGAAAGGAGAGGAGATAACATACAAGGAGAAGTGGGGGAGTATGGTAGGGTACCTAGGAATAGATATTTGTGAGATATATTATTATATTGTATAAAGGTTGGCATGGGCCACCCATAACACAAGGTTGATTGTATTATAATATTATATTATATTATAACATAATATAATATTAGTAGTAGGCTCCCCAAAGTAGAATAAGAATATGGATATATAAAGAAGATATTTTTTTCATTGTAATCATCATTGGAGAATAATCTTATGTAATCGTCTATGCTCACGAAGTGGCCTCTCACCTTGGGATATCTTGTAGAGTTATTACTTCCTTAAGGATTATTATTTGTGTTTCCCTACCTTAAGGGTATTATCTATCTCTCTCTCATTTGTGGATTGTTATTGTGGATGAATGATTTGATATTTTTGCATATTTGTGAATGGTTTATATTAATAATAATAAAGTTCTGCAACAAGTGGTATCAGAGCAACGATTTTGGAAAAGTGGAAATTTTTGTGAAATTGCAAAATTAGGGCAATTTTTTTTGGAAAAAATGCCTCATCTTTCAGGAGCCATATCTCTACGTATGTTTATCCGATTCAAGCGATTCTTAGGTCAGATTATGCATACTTTGAAGAGATTTAAAATATGTGGTCATATGAAGGAATCTAAGTAGTATTTAGGGAGATACGATCTTTTGAATTTAGTCATCCAAAACAAGGATAGTGATGAATTTCATAGAGTTTTATAGAAAAATATCTCATCTTTCAGAAACCATATCTCTGCGAGAGTTTATCTGATTCAGGTGATTCTTGGATCATTTTGTGCAAAATCTAAAGAGCTTTAAAATGAGTGGTCATATGAAGGAATATGAGTAGTATTGAGGGAGATATGACCTTATAAAGTTAGCTGTCTAGAACAAGGGTAATGACAAATTTTTAAATCGTGATTTTTTCAAAAGACACAATTTGTTTATTTCGGGTAAGCAAATCAATTGCACTTTATTTTTTTTGGAAGAAAAAATGCAGATCTAGTTGTCTATATAGATTTTTAGCTTCAATTTGGTAGGAAGATATTTATTTCCATAAAACCCTAGTCTGCATTAGGGCATGATATATATTATCAAAAAACCCTAGTTGCATTAGGGCATGCACAATGGCACTCCAAAGTTTTTTTGGAGAAGACGATATTGATGCTAGAGAATGGTGGAAAAAGTTTGGCTCTCTACATCATGATAATCCTTTCTGGAAATCCTCCTTTAAGTTATCTCTTAAAGGGAAATCTTTGTCTTGGTGGATAAATTTTTGTAAAGAAACGAATAATGAATACACTGGGGAGGAAGTGGAGCATGTATTCTTGAGTAAATGGGACCCATAATATACATATAGCCTAGTGTATTTCATCGAAGATCTTTAAAATAAACTACAAAGAATTCAAAATGAGCGAAATGCAATAAAAGGAGAATGGAAAGTTTTCAAGAAACAAAATGAAGACTATGAAAAATAAATAAAATTACTCAAGAAGAAAGAGTAAAAGGTCAAGGAAGATAAAAGAGATGTCAGTATGCAGATAGAGGAAACCATACCTTTGTGTTGAGCAAGAAGGATTGTCATTGTTGTCAACACAGGCAGTCAGATCCAAGGATGCAGTGGATAACAGACTTGAAATGGGTTTTTCTTAAAACCCAAGTTGGCTCTTTGTTTTGTTGAAAAATATGCCCCGGTGTTGAAGATATTTAATTTTAAATATTTAGTTTAAATTTTTATTTTATTAAAAATTTAAATTAGAATATTAAATTAAATTAAAAAGGGCCGACGTGTTACTATTTCGCGACAATAAGCTACAGGAAGGTAACGAATGTGGAGAAGAGTTTGAGTCCGACAAAGTTAAATCTGGGCCGACAAATTTTAGGGTTTGGAAGCTGACAAATTCTAGGGTTTCTCAGTCAACATTCTTCTAGGGTTTGCCTCTAAAATTTCTTCTATAAAAGCAAGGGTTCTTCGAGTTTAAAAGGTGGAGCGTGATGTGATATATGTGTATGAAGTTCGGGTGCAGCAGTGTGAGTGGTGCGAAGAGAAGATAAGAACGCAGTATGCAGAAGTCATGTTTTGAGTGTGAAATGATAGTGTGCTGGCTGTAGAAGTGATATTTCTGTGAAGTTGCAGCAGAGAACGCGGAGAGATATAGAGGAGTGGTTGAAAAAGTGTGAATCATTTTTCATAACAGCAATCGAATGCCGACAAGCAGCAGATCGCAGAAAAACAGCAGATTGTGATAATTGAGGTGAAAGTTTACATTCTGCAATTTTTATTATTATCTTCAAGTTGTAGCTTGAAAAAGGGGTTGGTGCCTCTTTCCAGTTGGTGCTAGAAAAATTGGAGTTGGTGCTCCATTCTATTGTAGCAGATAAAACTTAGGGGTTGGTGCCTCTTACCAGTTGGTGCTGGTGAATGATTATGTAAAGTTGGAGCTTTGCATTTGACTGGATTTGGATGGTAGTCCAAGCAGTCCTTTTTGAGGAGTAGCCACATCGGTGAACCTCGTTAAAATGCCATGTTATGTGTGATGCTCTTAGTACTTTTATTATTTCTGTTTTAATCTGTTGTTGTTTATTTAAAAGTCTAAATTGCTTTTAAGTTTTTAAAGAACACACTGATTCACCCCCCCTCTCAGTGTCATTGTGATTATAACAATTCATGTAACAGCAGTTAAAAGGATTTTTCGATATCTCAAAGGCACCATGGAGTATGGATTGTGGTATCCAAGAGGCAAAGATTTCACTCTTATATCATATTCAGATGCAGATTGGGTTGGATGTGTTGATGACAGGAAGAGTACCAGTGGAGGAGCATTCTATTTGGGGGACAGATTGGTTGCATGGCACAGTAAGAAGCAAGAGTCAGTGTCTTTATCTACAGTCGAGGTAGAGTATATTGCAGTAGCAACATGTTGCACACAAGTTTTGTGGATGAAACAGACCTTGAAAGATCTTGGTATTAATTTTAGTGAACCAATATCAGTAAAGTGTGACAACACCAGTGCAATCAACATTTCTAAGAATCCAATTAATGCACTCATGGACAAAGCACATTGCTATAAGGTATCATTTCTTGAAAGACAAAGTTGCGAAGGAGAAGTCGGATTGGACTATGTCCCAACTACAGAACAGGTAGCAGACATTTTTACAAAACCTTTTCCCAAGGAAGTATTTGAGTATCTTCAAAGCAAATTAGGAGTAGTCACACTTCCTAAGAAGTGACTAGCTACAGGGATCACCTTCTCAGGAAGAGCACTTGAGTTTTTGAGGATGGACTCAGGGGGAGTCAAATTGTGCTTGAGAAGTGTGAGGATGGACTCAGGGGGAGTCAAACTGTGCCTGAGAAGATTGAGGATGGACACAGGGAGAGTCTGCAGCGGCCCTTTGGTATTATTGACAAAGGGGGAGAAGAGTTACAAAAATGTATACAGGTGTTGCCAACAATTCCAAAGGGGGAGATTGTTGAGCAAGAAGGATTGTCATTGTTGTCAACACAGGTAGTCAGATCCAAGGATGCAGTGGATAACAGACTTGAAATGGGTTTTTCTTAAAACCCAAGTTGGCTCTTCATTTTGTTGAAAAATATGCCTCGGTGTTGAAGATATTTAATTTTAAATATTTAGTTTAAATTTTTATTTTATTAAAAATTTAAATTAGAATATTAAATTAAATTAAAAAGGGCCGACGTGTTACTATTTCGCGGCAATAAGCTACAGGAAGGTAATGAAGGTGGAGAAGAGTTTGAGGCCGACAAAGTTAAATTTGGGCCGACGGATTTTAGGGTTTGGCAGATGACAAATTCTAGGGTTTCTCAGTCAACGTTCTTCTAGGGTTTGCCTCTAAAATTTCTTCTATAAAAGCAAGGGTTCTTCGAGTTTAAAAGGTGGAGCGTGATGTGATATATGTGTATGAAGTTCGGGTGCAGCAGTTTGAGTGGTGCGAAGAGAAGATAAGAACACAGTATGCAGAAGTCATGTTTTGAGTGTGAAATGATAGTGTGCTGGCTGTAGAAGTGATATTTCTGTGAAGTTGCAGCAGAGAACGCGAAGAGATATAGAGGAGTGGTTGAAAAAGTGTGAATCATTTTTCACAGTAGCAATCGAATGCCGACAAGCAGCAGATCACAGAAAAATAGCAGATCGTGATAATTGAGGTGAAAGTTTACATTCTGCAATTTTTAATCTTCAAGTTGTAGCTTGAAAAAGGGGTTGGTGCCTCTTTCCAGTTGGTGCTGAAAAAATTGGAGTTGGTGCTCCATTCTGTTATAGCAGATAAAACTTAGGGGTTGGTGCCTCTTACCAGTTGGTGCTGGTGAATGATTATGTAAAGTTGGAGCTTTGCATTGACTAGATTTGGATGGTAGTCCAAGCAGTCCTTTTTGATGCTCTTAGTACTTTTATTATTTTTGTTTTAATCTGTTGCTGTTTATTTAAAAGTCTAAATTGTTTTTAAGTTTTTAAAGAACACACTGATTCACCCCCCCTCTCAGTGTCATTATGATTACAACAATTGGTATCAGAGCCAAGTACCTGAAGAGGCTTAAACAGCTAAGGTGATCTTAGAATTTACACAATGGCAAGTGGTGAAGGATTCTCTTCGAACAAAGTGCCAATGTTTGATGGGACAAACTATGCATTTTGGAAAATTAGAATGCAGACTTATCTCAGTGCGTTGGGCTTTGACATCTGGGGTGCGGTAGTCAATGGTTACAAAGCTCCTGCCACCGCTCCAATAGACACTGCAAGTAAAAAGGCATTTGAATATGATTCAAAAGCAATAAATGCTATTATGTGTGGACTAATTGACAGTGAGCTAGTCAAAGTCATAAGTTGTGAATCAGCAAAAGAGATCTGGGATAAACTAGAGAAAATTCATGAAGGATATGACAGGATCAAGGAGGCTAAACTTCAAGCACACCGAGCTCAATACGAATCTTTAAAGATGGACAATGATGAGAACATAGATACTTTCATGCAAAGAGTCAATGAGATCACAAATTCAATCAGAAGTCTTGGCGAAGAATTAATCGATGCTGCTATTGTGAAAAAGGTATTGAGATCACTTCCTCCTAGATTTGATTCTAAAGTCTTTGCCATAGAAGAAGCCAAAGACTTAAATCATTTTAGTATGGATGAGATGCATGGGTCCTTGACTGCTTTTGAAATGATAATAGGAAAGTCTAATCCCATAGATAGAGAAGCAGCCTTCAAAGCTCAAAAAGGCAAAAGCACAAAACATGAATCTGAAGAAGAAAATGATTCAAATATAATGGAAGCAAATTTTGTAAGAAAGCTGAAGAAAGGAAAAGGAAAATACAAATGAATGCTACCTATTAAATGTTTCAGATGTGGAGGCATTGGACACTTTGCTACCAAATGTCCTTTCAATGACAAAAACAAAGGTGAAGAAACTCAGCATCAAGAAAGAGGAGAATGGAGGAAGAAATCAAATTTCAAAAAAGGTAAGTTTAATAAGAAAAGCTTTATCTCCCAAAATGTAGAATCTTCAGAGGACAATTCCAGTGAAGACTCTGAAGAAGGAACAGGTGAGGCTCTTTTTATGACATTTGAAATAGACGAATCAGAGAACATAGAGGGGATGAACTCTGAAGTTGAAGAAGTTGAGGCTAAAGTTGATTTAGAGGGTGAGCTAGTGTCTGCTCTTACGGAATGGTAATCGAAGAAAAAGAAGAATGAAAAACTGACAAGGAAACTTAAGGATGCAAACGACATTATTGCCAGTTTAAAAACACAGACTGAGAATACAAGAAAATGTCCGAAGATCCGGAAATACGAGGTTTCTATGAAGATAGACCACTGCTACAAATTGGAAGAAGAAAATGTGAGTCTCCGAATACAAATACAAGAGCTGGATCAAAAAATCAACTGTCATCTAAAACGTGAAGAAAGCTCGATGAAACTGGACAAAATTTTGAGCGATCAAAGATCCACAGGCATCAAATTTGGTCTCGGCTTTACTAAAGGAGAATCATCAACTGAACCAAAAACAAGCAATGTTGAAAGTGAAAAGAACAAAGACAAGAAACAGGTTGTGGAAAGTAAAACGAATCAGGCAAAAGAAAGATATAATGCCAGACCTGAAATGACAGCTGACAATGATGGCTTTACTAAGGTCACACATCAAAAGAATAGAAGATCCAAGGCTCCAGCAACAACCTGGCCAAGACCATCTTTCAGGTTTACTCATTATTTCTATGGTTTTTGTTTTAAATGTAATAATTATGGGCATAAAATTGCTGACTGCAAATACAATATAGGTCCAATAAGTTTCACTAGTAGAAATGCGTTTGCTCCTTTAATGAATTATGCAGTAGAGTGCTTTAAGTGTCACAACTTTGGGCATATTGCCAGAAATTGCCGTAGTATGTCTGTTTCATTTCAACCTCAGAAAAGAAGAACTCAACCATATAATGCAAAACACAATAGTAGTTCTTCTGAAGGATATATGCAAAATTCTGAAAAGGGAAAATCTCAGCTAGAACCCAACAACATAGTTTAGACAGAATGGAAAGAAAAGAAACAGCTCAGGAAAGAACAGGAATCCTTAATAGTGCGAGTCGCTTTTAGAGCTCGGAATAAATATGTACCGTGGATTCTTGATAGTGGCTGCTCAATTCATATGACAGGTGATAGACAAAAATTTGAAAATCTTCAGAAATATGAGGGTGGTTCTGTGAAGTTCGGCAATAATGATGGAGCCAAAATAATAGGTAAAGGATCGGTCAAAATAAGTGAAGGGAAAATAAATTCAGAAGAAGTTCTATATGTGGATGGTCTGAAACATAACCTATTAAGTGTGAGTCAGATCTGTGACAAAGGACATGAAGTGGTGTTCAAGAAGTAGGGTTGTGAAGTCAGAAAAACAAAGAACGAGAAATTAATAGCAACCGACTCAAGGACGTCTGGCAATCTGTACACACTATCAGAATTTTCAAAAGGTATGTGTTTCATGGGACAAGAAGAAGAGAACTGGTTGTGGCATAAGAAGCTTGGACACATAAGTTTTGATAATCTTGTAAGAGTTAGCGCTAAACAAGCAGTGAGAGATATTCCAATCATTAAAAAACCTGCAAATAGTATGTGTGCTTCATGTCAGAAGGGTAAACAGACCAGAGTTTCGTTTAAAACAAAAGAACATCACACTAGTAGGCCTTTGGAACTCATTCACACAGACTTATGCGGACCCATGAGGACTCAAAGCATAAATGGTGACAAGTACTTTATGCTGTGCATTGATGATTTTTACAGAATGACTTGGATATTCTTCTTAAAAGATAAATCAGAAGCCTTTGAAATGTTCAGAACTTTCAGACAGCTGGTAAAATAGGAGTTGGTGCTCCATTCTGTTGAAGCAGATAAAGTTAAGGGGTTGGTGCTCCTTCCAGGTTGGTGTCTGGTAAAGGATTATGTAAAGTTGTAGCTTTGCATTGACTGGATTTGGATGGTAGTCCAAGCAGTCTTTTTGAGGAGTAGCCACATTGGTGAACCTCATTAAAATGCCATGTTATGTGTGATGCTCTTAGTACTTTTATTATTTCTGTTTTAATCTGCTGCTGTTTATTTTAAAGTCTAAATTGCTTTTAATTTTTTAAAGAACACACTGATTCACCCCCCCTCTCAGTGTCATTGTGATTATAACACTTTGGTAGAAGATAAATTAGAAAATAGACAAAGGAATTTGTTTGAATCTAAAAATTCTATTTTGCAGGTTCATAAAAGAATTCAAAAGGAATAGGTTATTATTTCCATTGACCCTGGTAGTAGATATAATTTTATTGATATTGCTTTGGCTAAGAATTTGCAAGTTCAAGAAACAAAAATTAAGGACATACAACTAGAGGGTGAGAATGTTCAGATTTTTGAAGATTTAAAGATCACCATGGATAAATATGTTTTACATTCAGATTTTAATGCTATTCAGATGGATGATGAGGATATTGTTCTTGGTTATCCTTGGTTAGATTCTTTGGGTACTATTAACATTAATGTGTAAAATAAGTTTATGAAGTTATGGTACAGGAAAAAGAAGATAACATTGCATGATATTTCTCAGCTTAAGGAGCAAGGATGCAAGGAAAATAAAGAAGTGGTTGTAGAGAAACAAATTGAAGAACCTAAAACAGAATCCAAGAAGGTAGTAGAAGCAAAAAAGTCCATGGAAGAAGTAGAAACAAATAAGTTCATGGAAATAATAGTAACAGAGTCTAAGGAAGCTTTGATAGAAGAGCACAAGGACATACCAAACAAAGATAACATGAAAGGACAATGTGTAGAAGAATTTAAAACAATGGAGCCAAATGTTGAGAAGTCAAAGAAGGTAGAACATCAAGTTAATGTTGCACCATATCGCCATCCACACCACCATGAGCATCAACAATATTGGAGGTATAGTTCAAGGTAACAATATTATGGTTCTACGTGGAATCAGAAGAGCACCAAATATGGCAGTATTTGATAGAGAAAACATAGGGATTGGTTTTCAGAGTGGATCATCAACATCAAGGAAAAAGTAGACCCATCATTCAAGTTATCAAAATACAACAGCAAAAGCGTGGAGCCAACAAAGTAGATTTGGATACTCAAGTAACAAAATGGCATACCAGCATCACCGTGTTTCACTTATATGGATGGATGATCAAGATTGGTACCAGTTGCTAACTCTACTTAGCAAATCATATTATCATGTTTCTTCATATATTTTGAGGACGAAACATTTGTAAGGAGGGTGGCATGGTAGGGTACCTAGGAATAGATATTTGGAGGATATATTATTATATTTTATAAGGTTTGGCATGGGCCACCCATAACCCAAGGTTGATTGTATTATAATATAATATTATATTAGTAGTAGGCTCCTCAAAGTAGAATAAGAATATGGATATATAAAGAAGAGATATTTATCATTGTAATCATCATTGGATAATAATATTATGTAATCATCTATGCCCACGAAGTGGCCTCTCACCTTGGAAGATCTTGTGGAGTTATTCATTCCTTAAGGATTATTATTGGTGTTTCCCTACCTTAAGGGTATTATCTAACTCTCTCTCATTTGTGGATTTTTATTGTGGATAATATATTGTGGATGAATGATTTGATATTTTTGCATATTGGTGAATGGTTTATATTAATAATAATAAAGTTATGCAACAGAGTAACTTAGACTAGGAGAAAAGCAATGGGAGGAATCCGGACTAAAGAGTTTGGTTACACAGGAAAAATAGAATATAGTTGAGGAAATAAAAAAAGAGGATGGTGAACAGTGAAAGAGGAGGAAGAGCTTTCACATGGTTTTTCAAGAGTGGAATCATGGGAAATAAAGAAGAGTGGGACTCTATGTCAAAGAGTATTACTTGGACTGAAACGGTAAGTGAAGAATTACGGAACAACTTTGTATTATTCAGCAGGCATTTAAATAAATATTACATTGCCGGGAATAGTCACCGGCATAAACAAAACTCTGTTACATGGTTGTAACAGTATGCTAAAGAATATAATGCAAACAAAATAGAACAGTACGCTAACATCCCCCTTTATTACATTATTTGGGTAATGTAATAACTAATAGCTATACTAGACTACTAACATCCCCTTACATCATTTTGCAATACAAAGTGAGCTACGAAACAATTCAAATTTGACACGTCCAAGTGCCTTAGTGAAAATTTTTGCAACTTGAGCATCGGTGGGAATGTGTTGAAGCTGAATTCGATGCTTTGGAACTTCATCTCGAATGAAATGACATTGTGTGTCAATGTGCTTTGTTATTTCATGATGGACTGGATTCTTGACGAGGTTTAGAACACCCTGATTGTCGCAAAACAAGTGTATTGGAGATTTTGATGGATGGCCCATACTTGTCAGAATGCGACATAACCATATCACTTCGCACACAGCTTCATGTGCGGTGCGATACTCTGCCTCTGTTGATGAAATAACAACCACCTGTTGCTTCTTGCTATGCCAAGAGACAGGACCGGATCCCAGATGAAAAATGTATCCAGAAGTTGACTTGCGATCATCAAATGATCCGGCATAGTCGGAGTCCGTGTATCCTTGCAAGAAGAATTTTTTGTTCCTCTTGTATTCTAGGCCATATTCCATAGTACCACGGACATAGTGAAGAACACGTTTTGCTGCTTTCCAATGAGTGGTCTTAGGCTCCTGCATGAACCTCGAAAGATAGTTGACAACAAATACGAGATCTGGCCTAGTATTGGTCAGATATATGAGACTCCCAATCAACTGTCGATAGAGAGTACCATATACCTGAGGTGAATCATCATATTGCGATAACTGAAGTCCATTCTCCATCGGAGTTGCCATTGGCTTGCAATCAGTCATGCGATATTTTTATAGCAATGTCTTGGCATATTTTTTTTGAGACACTTTGATGGAGTGCTCCTTCTGGCTGAATTCCAGACCAAGACAGTAATGGAGAAGTCCGAGATCTGTCATCTCAAAATATTTGCACAAGTTTCTTTTGACAATAGAGATCATAGTTTTTGAACTCCCTGTAATGAGCAGATCATCCACATAGAGTACAAGCAACACTATCTCAGAACCCTATTTCTTGAAATAGAGGTTTGCATCTAACGGACATCTCTTAAATCCATGTTGCATAAGGTGATTGTCCATTTTTATATACCAATCTCGAGGAGCTTATTTCAGACCATATAAGGATTTGACCAATTTGCAAACCTTCTGCTCTTGGCCTTCCACTTCAAATCCTTCAGGCTGAGTCATGTAGACTTCTTCTTGGAGATCACCATTTAGAAAGGCACTTTTGACATCCATCTGGTGAATTTTCCATCCATATTGTGTTGCCATAGCACACATAACCCGAATTGTGGTCATCCGAGTAGTAGGTGCAAAAGTTTCCTCGTAGTCAATGCCTTCTTTTTGAGCATAGCCCTTTGCAACAATTCGGGCCTTATGTTTATCAATTGTTCCATCTGCCTTGTACTTGACTTTATATACCCATTTGCAGCCAATGGGCTTCTTTCCATGCGGTAGATCAACAAGCTTCCAAGTTTTATTTTTCATCAAAGACTCATACTCTGTATCCATAGCGGCCTTCCACTGAGGCTCACTGAGAGCATCTTGCACTGATGCAGGTTCAAGATCATCTATGGTAGACATGAACGCCCTGTCATCATCAATATCCATATCCTCTACTTCTGTACTTGGAGTTACAGAAAGTTCCTCAAAATATTGACAAAGATCATCAACCTCACCAGTTTCTTTGGCTTCTCTTTCCTTTTGAGCCATACTGCGTGTACGAGGTCTATCCAAGTTCAAATTGGGAGGAGTGGATAAATTTGCGTCTATGATTGTATTTGTACACCATTTAGGATTCTTCTTCGATGGAGTTGAAGAAGATGTAGAAGGACCTCCTATCTGTGTTGACGAAGGAATCTTCTCTTCCTTAGATTCCACAATATCTTGGTGTACTTTAGATGTGCTCTGTGATGTGAAAGATTCATCAAAGACAACATCTCTGCTGATATGAATTTTCTTGGTCAAAGGATCTATCAACCGATATCCTTTAGAGTGATCAGAATAACCAAGAAAAATACATCTCAGTGTTTTCTCATCTAGCTTCTTCCTTTTCTCTTTCGGTATGTGCATGAAAGCGTGACATCCGAAAATATGTAGATGAGATATGGAGGGTTTTCGACCACTCCATGCTTCATGTGGAGTCATTCCTTTTAGGGCCTTTGTGGGTGCCCTATTCAACAGATATACTGCAGTGGTGACAGCTTCGGCCCAATATTGTTGCCCAAGAGTAGCTCTCGTGAGCATACAACGAACCATTTCCATGATAGAACGGTTCCTTCTCTCAGCAACTCCATTTTGCTGAGGAGTATATGCAGTTGTTAACTATCTCTTGATTCCATGCTTATCTAAGAATGCAAAAAATTCATTAGAGGTAAACTCTCCCCCTCGATCTGAGCGGAGGGTTTTAATAGAAGCTCCTGACTCCTTCTCAACGAATTTCTTGAACTACTGGAAGAATGTGAAAGCTTCAGATTTCAGTTGGAGAAAGAAAACCCACATCTTTTGTGAGTAGTCATCTACGAATAACTGAAAGTACCTCTTCCCTCCACAAGTGTTGGGTGTGAAAGGACCGCACAGATCGGTGTGAATTAACTCTAGAGGTTTTCGTGCTCTTGTTGAGCTCTTCTCAAATGGTACTCTATGCTTCTTTCCTGCCAAGCAGTCAGAGCACACTGGCAATGTGGCTGAAAGGGAAGGAAGACCCTTTACCATCTCATACTTACTAAGCTTAAGTAAGTAGCCAGAACTAAGATGCCCATATCTCTTGTGCCATAGGGAAGTTGCCTCCTTGGTAGAGACAGTAATGGCAACATGTGGAGTAGAGATAGCATCTAGTGCAAATAAGCCGTGCTTATATGAAGTCATTGCAATCGCTTACCCTTCCTGGTAATGGTACAACACTTCTTTCCATTCTCAACACGAAAGTTGACAACCATATTTCTGTCCAGGATTTGTGTCACTGATAAAAAATTGTTAGCCAATCTCGGAACATAGAGGACTTTGTCAATCTAAAACTTGCCATCAGGAAGAGTGACTAAAACTGTACCCTCTCCCTGAACCCTGTAGGTTTTATCAGCAGCAATGGTGACAAGTTTGCCCTCTTTGGCCACAAATGATTCAAACCACGATCTGTCACCAGTCATATGTTTGCTAGCTCCAGAATCGACATACCAAATAGGATCCCTCTCTGTGGAATCTGTGGTAGTCATGACCACCTTGTGTGCCCATTCAGAATCTGAGTCAGATTCTTCAACAACAACATTCACCTGGGGTTGCTTGTTTTGGCATTTCTGCTTGTTCTTATGCCAACACCTGTTGGTGTCATGGTTGTCTTTCTCATAGATCTTGCACCACCTCTTCTTATGTTGAGGTTGTTTGCCTTTTCATTTTGTATCCTGTTGAGAATTTCCTCCTTTTTGAAAGTTACCTCCTTTTTGCCCATTACCTTTCTTCCTTGAACCCTGCCTGTTGGTGTATAGGGATGTATTGGAAGAATCATCTTTGTGAAGTTGGCATGCCTCCTGTTGTTGCAGCAGATTGACCAACTCGATGTAGGTAATTTGTCGTTGAGACACCTAGATGGAGGTTATCAACATATCAAATGAAGAAGGTAAAGCTCTCATCACAAGTGAAATGAGAAGCTTTTCGTCCACAGTATCTCCCAAAGAATTCAATTTCTCTTTCAATTCAGACACTCTGCACAGAAAGAGTTCAACTGTTTCACCCTGTCTCAAACTCAGGTTATGAAGTTGTTGTTCAAGATGAAGAATGGTGGAATCATTCTTTCCCTCATAGATGGTTTGAAGGGCATCCCATGCCTATTTATCACTTTCTTTGTCAGCTATATGAGGTTGCACTTCATCTGAAACATCAAACAAAATGAGCACCTTTGCTTGACTGTATTTCTTGTCAAAAGCTATCTGATCTACTGAAGGACCTGTGGATCCTGCTGTCGGTGAAGGCCTAGTTGCTACTCCAGTAACAATATCTCACAAATCTTCCATTTGGAGAATTGCCTTCATCTTATGTTTCCATGGTGTATAATTTGGACCTTTCAATAACTGATGCGGATCAGTCATCAACTTTGCAACAGCGACCATAGTGAAGGTTCCTTATATCACCAATTGGTCCCCCTTTCAATATACCTTTTGCTAGGCCGTTATACCATACAAAATACCCGCCATTATGTGAGGGAAACTATAGGTATTTAGAAATATCAACAAAAATCACCTGCCCTTACGTGAGGGAGACTATAGGTGAGTTTTAGAGATCATACGATATGTGGAACATAAGCGGTACTGAAAGGGAATCGCCTTGTTGATGGCACCTACCATAGAAGATTCTTCTCATGCGTGGGGCGTAACTTCCCCTAAACACTATGAAGAATACTTCGTCAGGATTTACGCCTAAACACAAGTGCGATAAAGGGTAGTGGATGGAGTAAAAAAATACAAAAAAGGCTAACTTATCTCTCCCCGACGATTTATAGAGAACAAGCTCAGACATCGTTGTAGCAGCTATATTAGGCGGCAGATACAGTAGCCAAATCACGACATCTTTACCTGTAAGTGCTGGCCAGAGGTATCACAAATACCGAACGCTACAGTGCAATAAATTGCACGGATGGGTTTTAATTATTCCGGGGACTTAGGGAGTGAATTTGCTTTTAAGTTTTTAATGTTATAGTGCAAAAATGAAATATGCAACATACAACATAAAAAACTGCCCACAAGAATAACCCACAAGGTGTCGGTCACAGCCGAAAATGCACCTTTTACAATTCGCCAAATTGCTATTTCAAAAATTTACTCACAATCCCCATTTGATTTTTTGAAAAAAAATATCCCCCCTTAAAAAAAATTCCTTTAACAAAGCATTTTTAATAATTATTATATATTTAAAATTAAAATAAATAATTTTAATTTATATAGTTTTAAAACTTATGAAAAAATAAATTAAAATTAAATTTTAATTTATAAAGTTTAAAAAACTATAAAAAATAAATTAAAATTAAAAATTTTAATTAAAAAATAATAATTAAAAAAAAACTTTGCAAAAAAAAATTATACCTTAGGGGGGAGTTGGCGGGATTTGAACCCCCGACCTGCAGGCTCCCTGAGCCTTACCGCACAGCTCACTGCCAAGTGAGCTAGCGGGCTGATCCGTTTGGATCACTGGAGCCCTCCTCTTTGAACACCTGGTTCCTCCTCCTCTGCAAATCACCGCTGCAGCTTCCTCCGCCCTTTTTTTTTTTTTTAAATTCGCCGTCGTAGTCTGCAGTCCGTGCGCAGACTGGACAGAGACTGGACGCTCTGCCTCTGGCTACAACTTCCACACGGGGGGGGGTTGCGAGCTCCCCCTCTTGCGTGCATCCGCATCGCGACAGACGTCTGCGTCCTGTTGCGACTGTGCTTTGCATGCCTTCCCCTCAACGAGGGGGGGTTACGCGCTCCCCCTCCTCCGTGCGTCTGCGTCGCGATAGACGTCTGCGTCCTGTTGCGACTGCACTCTGCACGCCTTCCCCTCAATGGGGGGGGGGGTCACGGCCTCCCCTCCTACGCGTGTCCGTGTCACGACAGACGTCTGCGCGTGGACGTACTGTCCTGTCGCGTCGCGACTACGCGCTGTGCGTTGTGACAGACGTCTACGCGCGGACGTCAACGGGGGGCCCTCCTCTGCGTCGCGGAGACGGGGGGTCTACGTTGAGTGCAGACCTGGAATTTTTTTTTTTTTAATTCTTCTCCCTTCCATAGCTGTGCAACAACATTTTTTTTTCTTTTAAAACGCGTGGCGTGATTCTTTTCTCCAGCCTTTGCACGCAAGAAAAAAAATCTTCTGCAATCAAAAATTTCTCTGCCAAAAAAAATCATAGAACTGTCTCTGATGCCATGTAGAATTACGGAACAACTTTGTATTATTCAGCAGGCATTTAAATAAAGATTACATTGCCGGGAATAGTCACCGGCGTAAACAAAACTCTGTTACATGGTTGTAACAGTATGCTAAAGAATATAATGCAAACAAAATAGAACAGTACGCTAACAAGTAAGAGTGCTTTGAATAATTTGATAATAGGATTAAAAAAAAGATTTCAAAATCTTTGTATTGCTTGAGGTTGAAACTCTTGTTAGTGAGTGTTTTGGTATTTTGTGTACACTAAAAAAAGGTAGTATTGTCTTAGTCTTCATCGTGAATAGAAGAAGGTGTTTTATTTGTTTTGTTGTTCTTAACTTTCTGAGAATAGATACCATGTTTTTTTGGTGCTCCTATTAGAAGGTGTGAGTTGTCATGAGTTTACTCTTTGTTTTACGAGTATATATGAGTGCATGTCCCATTTTTATGTTGTATTGGTATAGAAGAGATGGTTTAATTATCTCAAGTAATGATGATATATTTCCTGGTTATATTACTAGAGGGATTTAATGGTGTTTAAAATTTTAGCTGGGATGTGATGACTATTTGTGTAATTGTATGTCACTAAACTGTTACCCCTTGACAGGGTAATGCACAACTAAAGCAACTGGAGTGTTTTCCTCCATAATATATTTCTCCATTAAATATAGTAGTGTAGGTATCACTTACATTTATGCCTACTGCACTTATAGATTTCATGTTGTTAGGAAGCTTGTATTTGACTTAGTTATTTAATTTAATTCTCGGACGACATCCTATCCTAGAGAGTGGCTTTGAGTGATACACTATTGACTATTTCACATGAGTAGGACAGATACCAAGGGTGTTTAGAGAGCGCTCAAATCATTACTACTCAATCTATAATGAATATTGAAGGAAGTGGTAAGGTAGTATCATATCTAAGTTGAGATTCGATGGGAATCAACGTTGTCAAGGGTTGACATAAACCTGTTACCGTCATGTGACTTCAACAAGTGATTATGGAAAAATAGGAAAAATAAATAGGATATTTTGTGAGAGAAGTTAAACTATATTATTAAGTTTTAAGGCACGAAATATGCATGTAAGTTCTAATTTGGAAAATTTAAAGGGATAAGCTATTTGAGCCTAGGATGTTATTGTTGTTGTATCGACCCAAATTTTTTGCACCCTTACCTTCAGGCTAAAGGATCCGTGCCTAGAAGGGGGATGCGAGAAGGATGGAATAATACCTCAAAATGAGAGGCCCTTTGAAGGTTGCGCTTCTCGAGGGAGGGGTATAAGGATGAATTTTTGATGGATGGTGGGGTTCACCAGGAAACTTTGAGTGGCAGTTTCCACACCTAGGTTGAGAATGGTTTTGATGTGTTCATTTTATACTCGATCATTCATAATCCTAGGTTGGCCAGAATGAATCTAAGATATTCTATATGAAATGCCGATTTATATGAATATAGAAAGCACGAATGAATCCTAAATACCAGGAATATAATTAAATAAGAAAGAATGCACCCGATTTCGGATGTCTGATGAAGATTCTAAAGCTTGTAGGAGTCTAGATTATCCTAAAAATGATAGGATTGTCTACGATTGTACAAAATCATCCCAAATTATAGTTGATCATCTGAGATCAGACAAGATCATCATTGATCTAACGAATTCGTCATATGAATTTGTCAGAAACCTGCAATCACAAAAGCAGACACCAAAAATCGAAAATGCAACTGCAAGAATAATACAAAATGATAGAAATGACAGTATGAATGCCTAACTAATAAATCTGGATAGAAAAATAAAGGAAATGCATAATTTTGATAACTTATTTTAACTTTATCATGCAGTTATTTTAGAATGAGGTGAACTCCAGGATGCAGAATAAAAATAATCAAGCTAATGCATAATAAAATAAGGAAGAAAGATGAGAAATGCAAACTTAGGGCTCTGATTGCCCCCAATATAAACTACAGTCGATATCACCTCCAATCATACGAGATCATCACCGATCTATGACAGGATCGTCCAAAATTATTTGGAATCGCCTGCGACGATCCGAGCTTCCTCCAGTTGAAGCATAGTGAAAACCTGCAATGAAAACCTAAAACTACGAGTGCAAAAATTCAATGGTAGGGAAAACCAATCAGGGAAAGGGTTAGGAGGAAATCTAGGTAGGGGATCCAAAGAGTTAGGGGGATAAACTAAGAAAATCCTAATTTATATAGGATTAGGGGGAGGTTAGGAGGTTTGGGATCATCCCATTTTGGGAGATATCCAACGGAGGAATCTCCAACTGTGCAGATACGCTTCTGCCCATGTTGGAGAGGTTGTTGAAAGAAGCTAATTATGAAAATTTAGTTTTAGGATGAAATTGTCTGGACATACTGTTCCAGACGAATTCGTCCGATCTGGGATGAATTCGTCTAATTGACGACGATATCATCTAACAGTCAAAACAACTCCTAAAAATGGTGCGAAAAATGGGGTGAGTGGTTAACGGGAAGTTTCGGGGTTAAAATTCAAATTTTATCTTTTTACTAAGGGTTTAACTGCGCTAATTTTTGGGTGCTAATCCCCTCTAGAATTTTTTTTGAAGAAAATGCATTAAAGATGAGTTCTTCACGCTTTACGAGAAAGCAAAAATTTACTCAATTTTCTAGACAATGATTCTAGGTTGAATTGTACAACTGGTTGCTATGGTGCCCCCTCCGTATTTTTACCCAAATCGAACGTTTGAGGTAAAAGTGCGAAAAAGAAAAATTTTAAAAAAAGTTGTGTGTTTTTTTTTTAAATAAAATTAAAAAAAATAGGGTAAAACCCTAATTCATTGTTATTGTTCACTTTCACTATTTTTAAAGCTCTATAGGAAAAAATGTAGAAATAGCACACAGATCGATAGAGGTCCGACGTGGGTTGCGGGTAAGAATCTAAACTTGATAAATTATATTTTTAATTTGATTTGTGTGGTTTTTAATTTAAATTTTGAGTATTTTTGGGGCATCGCAGCCATTTTTAGGTCGTCGATGACGTCGAGATAAAATCATACCAATTTCATTGAAATCATCCCCAGATCGTCGATTTCGTCTAAGGGCGAAATCAACAAAATAGGGGCGATCCTATCCAACAAGGGTCGATACCCAAGTTGAGAAATCAAAGACGATTTCATCCTACAAAGGACGATTTGACTCAATTTAGTATGATATCATCCAATAGTGGATGATATCATCATTTTTTTATAATATGAAATTGATTTTAATGATTATCTATTAATGATTTTTGTTGTTTGATTGTTTATCTTGTAGAGGGGATTACTAAAAAGTCAAGAGTGGAAATACGGGGGGCTAAGAGATGACGTAGCCATGCTTGATCAGGTGGAGCAAGACCAACTATCATAGGTTGGGCTACAACATGTGGCAGAGATGCCACAAATACCTACAGACATGGAGCTACTGATAGCCCTAGTAGAGAGGTGATATCCGAGGTCATCATGTTTTTAGTTATCGACACGAGAGATGGCTCCTACTCTAAAGGATGTATGGAGGATTTTGAGGATCCCCATACATGGACGACTGATGACTCCTGTGGCCAATCAAGGCCATGCCATGATACGACTATGTGGAGACCCTAGCTTCACCCTTGAGAAGGGCGAAGTGAACATCGAGACATTGCGATAGATGCTTGGGGTGTCTCGATTGACTCAGGTTTTGGCAAGGGTAGGGGGTGGCTTAATGCTATGCCACCAGAGAGGATGCAAGTTACCCTGGCTATTCTTAGATGTGCTCTACGATATGAGAGATCGTGACTACAGATTTGCTTGGGGCAGCTTTGTACTATGCCATTTGTATAGGATTCTACACAGGGTCGTATACAAGGGAGGTCGATGTCTGGTTTTGACATCGCTACTACAGGTTTGGTACTAGAAGCACATTATGGTGCAAAGGCCAGTAGGGCTTCCACTAACAGGGGTTGACTAGGAGTGACCTTGGGTTTTCTATTGATGGCTCTAGAGAGGGTCACAGTGGCAGATAGATCTTCCAATGTCCTAGAGGTTGCTATACAACCTCATCCCTAAAAAGATCACCTAGAGGTCATGGAGAGAGCACCCAGGGTGGGGAGAGGATGGACAAGAGTTGGATCGCATCAAGGAGTCTTCTGGTTGAGGATGGAGTGGGGAGAGGTATATCTCCACCGCTATGACCAAGTTTTGTAATAGTTCGATCTACAGTAGGGGATCCCTTCTCTTAGGGATTACGAGTACTCCTAGACTATCCGGGATAGTACTACACTGAGTGCGGCTCCAAATATGTAGCAATTCTGGAGTCAGGATGTAGATGATGCCCCCATTAAACCAGTGGATGAGGAAAATGCTAGGGTGACAGACGGATATGATGCCTGGTATGTAGTCATCTGCCCTCGTTGGATGATGAGGGTACAGGGTCCGATGCACACCGTGGTGCAACAGATGGAGAGACGATGCCAGGCTGCTATCGATGTAGCAAGGGGTCTGTTGAGTGGTATTTTCACCCGATTGTGAAAACACACTCTCCAATAGGATTTGAGATCTAAATCCCCTCTTGCAAAGAAATTCAATAAGTAATTTCTCCAAGGTCTCCGCTATGTTAGCATTTTGTACACATACTATTCAATTTGAATGCTTGGAATACCTTAGTAACTGTTAACAAGGGGCACTGTGATTTATTTTATTTTGAGATTGAATGATTGTTCATGAATTCAATGTGAACTTCAATTTCGGTAGATTTTCAAATGTTTTATTTTAATAACCAAAAATTAAACTAAGACTAATCTCTCTGGAAAACAAAAATGCAGAGAATCTAAGAAAATGAAAATAAAGCGCATAAAAAACTAAAAACTAAAGTCTATTTAGAAGGCTGCAATCCTGTTCAACAAGACCGAAGATATGAGGTTTTCTGCATACAACCTAACCTATTGAACCTACAAAAATGCATAATCTAGATAAGCTAAGTGCTGGTTTCTAGGGTTTTAACTGTGATTTTCAGATTAAGACATTTGTATGAAGCAACCAAGCAAACTTGTATTAAACTTCACCCACAAGCCTAAAAATCCGAAAATGGAAAAATGGACGTTAAATCTAGCATGCAAAAAATGACTCCTTCTTTCTTGCCAATGAAATGCAACTCTCTGTAATTTCTATATTAAAAATATATGAGTTACATCAATAGAACTTCCAGTTTATCAAAACTAGAACAAGTGGAGGAAAACACTCCAAAAGCAGGTCCAGAATAGCCTATCACTTCAGCTCTGCAAAACTGTTCGTAGCGATTTTCGACCTTGTATCAATCTGTGCCTCTACTTTTATACTTTATGGTGCGTTTCTCTGTTTCACTTTGCGATGCTTCATTTCACTTTCCAGATTGCATCGTTTCGTATTCCCCACATTTTTGTTGCTTTTGACTTGATGTTCGATGTTGAAATGTTTGATATTCTCTATGAACTGTAACACTTCTGTAACCTTGACACCTGTATGCCATGTGCTTCATGCTCCTCTACATGCTTTGTAACTGCCCCCTTGTAAATCATGACAAAAGTAGTATGTCGCGATATCGCGACATTTTTCTACATGCAACTTTGCTCTTCTACCTGCACCGCGAAAACAAGACGTGTCACGAAATCACAACATTTTTTGGCCAACAGCCTTGTCTACCACCATGCACAACGAAAATGATACATGTCGCGAAATCATGACATTTTAATGCTATCGGGCCATGTGGGTGTAACCTATCGCGAAATCACGATGCTTTTTTGCTTCGCTGGGTTTTGTTGCACTTAGCCACGAAAATGTGACATGTCATGAAATCGTGACACCTTTTCATTCCATTCACTTTGGCGACTTTCTATCACGAAATCATGACGCTTTTCATCTTCGTACGCCTTGGCTGCTTCCTATCGCGAAATTGTGACATGTCGCGATATCGCGACAACTTTAGTGCCTTGCCCTATTTGACTGGTTTGACCACGATTTTATGACATGTCACGATATCATGACAATTTTCCATTCTGATGCATTCTGCTGCTCATAGCCGCAAAAATGCGACATGTCATGAAATTGCGATGTTTCTTTCTTTCTCTACATTTTGCTTGTCTGAACCGCGATCGAGAAACACGTCGTGAAATCACAACTTTCATTTCTTAGCAGCGACAGAGCGACATGTCGTGATATTGTGACAACTTTTATTTCTTGGCAGCGATGGAGCGACATGTCGTGATATCACGATAACTTTCATTTCTTGGCAGCGATGGAGCGACATGTCGTGATATCGTGACAACTTTCATTTCTTGGCAGCGACAGCGCGACATGTCGTGATATCGTGACAACTTTCATTTATTGGCAGCGACAGCGCGACATGTCGTGATATCGTGACAACTTTCATTTCTGGGCAGCGATGGAGCAACATGTCATGAAATTGTGACAACTTTCATTTCTTGGCAGTGACGAAGCGACATGTCACGAAATCACAACTTTCATTTCTTGGCAGCGATGGAGCGACATGTCGTGAAATCATGACAACTTTCATTTCTGGGCAATGATGGAGCGACATGTCATGAAATCATGACAACTTTCATTTCTTGCTATATTTTGCTCCTCTTTTGATTTTTTTGGTATCTGGGCCACTGCAGTCTTCTTTGAAAGCATGCAAAAAGGTGGGTCCCCAATTTTGGGGTGTGTTGTGGATCAACCAGAACAAATGGCGACTCTGTTGTCAAATGCTCCTGAGCATTTTGGTGAGAACCCAACCTAAAAGTATACAAAACTCAAAACCAGCATTAGCACATAAGAAATATGAACAAATGCCCATAGATCAAAAATACATGAAACATCAGAATCATGAAGTATCAGCTCGGTGTGTGCAATGTGTTTCATTCCCTATCATTTGAACTTGATCAACATTCCATTGTCAGTTTCACTTATGATTTGTATGCAGGGTTATGAATGATTTGTGCAGGATTTGATGCATGATGAAGATGCTAGAGATGTAACAACCTGCTTTATAAAAGCTCAAACCTTCTAATATCATGGACAAACATATTAAAGATGTCAAACCCTCTTAGGACCAAATATATGTCTACTAAATTAATTTACTAGATCCCAAAGTTGGTTATGTGTCACTACCATCTTGAACCCATGTGCAAGTGTAAGTGAAATCAGAACTTTGGGGAATAGGATTCCCAACCTAAGCGAGATGGGCATTTAACCCTATCCTTACTATTCTGATTTGGAGTTTATTACCTCATCTTGAACAAAATACTTTAACCTGTTATGGATGAAATGGTTAGGCTAGTTTATCCATATGAGCAATCAGTGGTCTTGCTTTTAGACAAGACATGTTGCCACGCATGAGCATACTTAACCCCATAATCCCTGGTTTGGCCTTATTCATTCTTTTTCTTTTATTTCTTGGAAATTTGGGATGAATACCCATCCTTGCTAGGGAAATGTAGTATGATCCTTCCAATCCAATATTGAGATGAAATGGGAAATATTAATTTTTTACTTCTTAGACCTTTGGGATGACTACCCATCCTTTGTCGAGGACATGTAGTACGATCCTTACAATCCAATATTTATGATGAAATGAGACATAGGAGTTTTGGGGAATCGAATTCTCAACCTAGGCGAGATGAGAATTATGCCCTATACTTACTACTCCATGAAGGTCAAATCAGAGCTTTGGGGAATTGGATCCTCAACCTAAGTTCGATGAGGATTTAATCCTATCCTTACTACTCTGGTTTTAGACTTTAAGCTTGATGGAAGTGGTAAAAACCACTATTTTAAGGAGTATGTTACATAATAGGACAGACATGAAATATTCTTTTCACCCCACCTTTTCATCCAAGTATGGTTTTGACCATTTTGCTCAAGATTCCTTTTAATGTGTATAGAATGTGCTTGGTTCAAGATAGTTCGGGCATCAGTTTCCAACCTTAGGATCCTTTTAATGTATGTTATGTAATAACCCTAAGAGGATTCGACACCTTCCCAATGATTGCACATGAAATGAAAATGCAACTAAGATGTCATGTATATGCAATGTGGAATGTGGCATGAGATATGAATGCACTACTTCTTTTGAACTGTGGAGGGAATACATCATCTATTTTACCATAATGTGAAAACTAACAACTTCATGCATCACAAGTTCCAAACGATATTCTTTAATGTGCTTGTGTTACTTGTGGAGCTTTTTACAACACAATTCCAATGTTTCCTATACTCCAAATCTAAGACATGAGTTAACATTTCAATTTTTTTTTTTTTTGAAATCTAAACAAACCAAACATGTCAAATAAAATCAAAACACACAACTTAAATCCTAACTAGACTAGCAATCCTAAAAAAAATAGAATTTGAAAATCCATACCAAAACCGAAAAGTATAGTATCAATCTCTTATGACTTAAGGGCTAAAATAATGCTTTAAAACATGCCCATTGACTAGTAACATCAGATCCTTCCCTTCTAAAGTTCTCAACCTGAAGGTATTTTTCCCTAGAATTTTTGAAATCTGATAAGGGCCTAACCAAAGACAATCAAATTTTTGATGATTCCCCTTTTCTTCATGTCTTTTATCCCATAATAAGACTAAATCTGAAATTCTGAAGGACTTGATTTTGGCTCTTCTGTCAAACCATATTTTAACAACCTCTTGGTGTTTATTCATGTGAATCATGGCTTCCTCCCTTTTTTCATCGAGGTGCAATAAATGACTTAATCTGGCTTCAATTTGGTTATCTGTCCCCAAGTATTCTTACACGAAATGCAAGGTTTGTAGCTTCAAGTTTACAGGAAATATCGGGTCTTGTCCATAGACCAAATGATAGGGGGTATTCCCTATGGATTCTTTTACTCTGGTCCTATCTGCCCAAAGGGCAAACTTTAACTGGTTGTGCCAATCCCGAGGGTTATTTTCCAGTAATTTCTTAATGATATTCAACAAATTTTTGTTTGAAGATTCGGCCAAACCATTTCCTTGAGGGTAATAATTAGATGCAAATTTTAAACTCACTTTATTATCATATGCCCATTCTGCAAATTGCATAGAAATAAAAGCTTTACCATTGTCACTGACAATAGAATCGGGCATTCCGAATCTTGTTATGATGTGGTCCTCAAGGAATCTTATTACAACATCTGTAGTGGCATGTTTTGTAGGAACCATTCGTCCACCGTGTACAATAATCTGTAGCTGTTAGTATGAATTTATGGGAATCAGAAGAATTTGGGTTAATAACCCCAATGAAATCTAATCCCCATTGTGCAAATGGTCTCATATCAACTACTGGTTGTAATGGCATGGCTGCATTTCTTTCTCTTTTGGCAGCTACTTGACAAATGTGGCAAGATCCTACATGAGCATGTGCGTCTTTGAAAATGTGGGGCCAATAGTATCCTGCTCTCGGGATTTGATGCGCTGTAGCATTTGCCGCACCATGGCCAGTTCCATATTTCCCATGAAATTCCTATAGAACCTTGGCAGCTTCTCCTTTATTCAGGCATCTCAGGTAGATCCCCTCATGATTTTTCCTATACAAAACACCAGATCTAATCAGATAATTAGAAGATTTAAGTCTTAAAGCCCTTATTTGAGTGGAATTCAAATTAGATGGGCACTTACCATTTAACAGAAAATGTACAATGTCAACATACCAGTCATCTTTAGAAATGTATACGACATTTGCATATTGGCATGTCGTTTGTGGATTATTCTCAGCGATCGTCTTCACAAGTCCCTGTCCTCAAACTAGTTTCATGGGTTGGATTTCAAGATCAACTTCTTGGATAGTAGAAATTCATTTACCTCTTTTCTCACCTAGCTTGTTTTATAAAAACATAGTTTTGATAGCAGGGTCAGGCACAATGGCAAAAACTCTGCTATGCACGATGTAATGTCAAAATTTTTTTACCGTTTTAAAGAGTGCGTACATTTGCTTATCAAGGATGGAATACCTCAATTGAGCATCTTTTAAAGGGGCACTTAAAAATGCTATGGGATTTTATGCACTATCCTCACCTTTCTGGGTCAAGACACTCGCA
Source organism: Wollemia nobilis (assembly GCA_028583015.1). Classification (NCBI taxonomy): domain Eukaryota; kingdom Viridiplantae; phylum Streptophyta; class Pinopsida; order Araucariales; family Araucariaceae; genus Wollemia; species Wollemia nobilis. The sequence continues at coordinate 9,532,180 of JAQPPZ010016348.1, forward strand.
AAAGAGTGTTCCGATGCGAAAGCATAAATGTAGAAAGGTTTAGCATAGTTTGGACTTATGAGGGTAGGGGCTTTTGAAATGGCATCCTTAATGTGCTAAAATGCCATCTTCCTTTCCTCATTCCATTTGACATCTACATCCTTCTTGAGCATCTGGTTCAACGATTTGACTATCTCAACGAAGCTTGAAATAAACTTCCTCACAAATTAATTTGTCCGAAGAAAGATCTCAACTCCTTTTTACTACTCAGGAGAGGTAAGTTCTGGATAGCCTCTATCCTTTTTGGGTCAATGGATATGCCTTCTTTTGAAATGATGTGACCGAGTAATCTTCCTTCTGTTACTCCAAAAATGCATTTTTTTTTATTCAAAGAAATTCCATGCTCTCTGCATCTTTGAAGAACCTTTTTCAAATCCTTGACATGGTCTTCTATTTTCTTTGAAAATACTGGAATATCATCCACATACACAATGATACACTTGCCTATAAGCCCTTTGAATGTGTAGTCCATGGCGTGTTGAAATGTTGCACCAGCATTTAATAGTCCGAACAACATTCTTCTAAAGGCAAATGTCCCTCATTTAGTTGTGAAGGCTGTTTTCATCCTATCATTGGGATGAATAAGAATTTGGTTATATCCAAAATATCCATCAAGAAAAGACATCATTTTAGACCCATTCACCATTTGTAAAATTTCATCAATGGATGGCAATGGATAGTTATCCTTTTGAGAGGCCTTGTTAAGATTTCGAAAATCTATACATAGCCTAATCTCTCCGCTCTTCTTTCTTACTGGAACCAGGTTGGCAACCCAGGTCGAGTGCCTAACAAGAAAAATAATCTTTGCTTCTAATAATCTCTTGACCTCCTTTTCTATCAAGGGTTCCAATAGTGGGTTAACAACTCGCTGTCTTTGCCTGAAAGGCTTGGAGTCCGGCTTTAAAGGGATGGTGTGTGTAATTACATTTTGGTTGTATGTTTTCAACTCATTATAATTCCAAGCAATGCAATCCACGTAGTGTTTTAGTGCATGCGTTATATTTTCTCTTTCTTCAGCTGTACATGCCTTTGCAATATACACTTCCCATGGATTGTCTGCACTCCCTAGATTAATCAGATCACATGCATCTTTGGGGAGTGGAACCTTTCTTTCTTTTCTAGACTTGTATCCCGTATCGAACATTTTCTCCAATGAAACTATGTCTTTTGGTATTTTGTTGGATCGATACATAGTTTTACTTTCGTCTTCTGCTTCTTCTTCTTCTTGCCACCTTTGATCTTCATCAATCACCTAGTTTTCGAAAACACCTGAGTTTGTGACAAATTTGAATATGTGCCTGTCATTTTCAAAAACTTGGAAATTCTCGACATTATCGGGTATTGATGGACAAGGGACCAATTCAATGGAGAACTTTTTACACCTCTTTATATCAACTAGATTTAACATACCTACGGTGACTGCAAGAGAGTCTGCTATGCGATTTCCTTTTCTAGAAATAAGGGCAATATTGAAAGCATCGAATTCCTCAATGAGGTCTCTTACCCTAGTTCTATAAAGGCTCAGTATCTTGTTGCGACATGTATATTGTTCTTTAATCTGCTTGACTACCAGTTGAGAATCTCCCAATACTTTCAAGCATTTAACCCCTTTGCTCAACGCCAGTTGTAAACCAAAAATCAGTGCTTCATACTCTGCCACGTTATTCATGCAAGGAAATTGTAACCTATAGGCAGCAAGTAAAGTTTTATGTCTTGGACGAGTGAGCTCGACTCTGGCTCCTGCTCCCTGTCTGGATTTGGATCCATCAAACCTAAGCAACCATATGTCATCATTTTCCTCAAGAGAATTACCATGAAATGTTTCCCCTTTAGGCTCTTCAGTAGCCTCCTCAACATCAAATGCATAAACCCCCAAATATGGCTCAGAAAACTAAACTTCATTTGGCTTATTATATTATGTTACAATTTCTTTAAGCCTCGGTTCATTTTACACTCTGATTTGATTCGCGATTCCTTTCCAGGGTAACCACATATGTGAGCAATCGGTTGAAAAATAGTCGTTCAAAGTTTTCATCCAATCCCTTGCAAGTAGCATTCCATATCTACTTGGGATATTAACGACCAAAATTTTGACCACTTGTTGGACCCTAGGTTCAGAATTTAATTGAATTTTGACATCATGTAGGGTATGTTGAGCAAGGTGTTGCAAGAGTTTTGTCATTGTTGTCAACACAGGTAGTTAGATCTAATGATGCAGTGGACAGGCAGTTCAGAAGTCATTCAGATGCAGAGGACAGAAGTTCAAAGGTTATTCAGAGCATGGATAGTGAGTTTCCAAGAAGACCATAGTTGCCTATTTGCAAAAGTTCAAAGAAAAAGACAAGTAAGAAAAGTGTCGCGATATCGCGACATTTTTAGCAGGCAAGAAAAACTGTCATGATTTCGCGACATGTTAGAGGAGAGAGAAAGTGCAAACAAAATTGTCGTGATTTCGTGACATGGCCGAGGAGAGAGAAGGTGCAAAGAAAACTGTCGTGATTTCGTGACATGTTTGGAGAAAAAGCATTAAGGAAGAAAACTGTCGTGATTTCGCGACATGTTTGGAGAAAAAGCATTAAGGAAGAAAACTATCGCGATTTCGTGACATGTTTGGAGAAAAAGCGTTAAGGAAGAAAACTGTCGCGATTTCGCGACATGTTTGGAGAAAAAGCGTTAAGAGAGAAAACTATCATGATTTTGTGACATGTTTGGTGAAAAAGAGCTAAGGAAGAAAACTGTCACGATTTCACGACATGTTTGGAGAAAAAGCACTAAGGAAGAAAACTGTCACGATTTCGCGACATGTTTGGTGAAAAAGCGCTAAGGAAGAAAACTGTCACGATTTCGTGACATGTTTGGTGAAAAAGCGCTAAGGAAGAAAACTGTCATGATTTTGCGACATGTTCGGAGAAAAAGCGCTAAGGAAGAAAATAGTCATGATTTCGTGACATGTTCGGAGAAAAAGCACTAAGGAAGAAAACAGTCACGATTTCGCGACATGTTCGGAGAAAAAGTGCCAAGGAGGAAAAGTGTTGCGATATCGTGACACGTTGGGTTTTTGCGACCTGAAGAGGAGAGAGAAAGCTCAGAGGCAAACGTGTCACGATTTTATGACATGTTCTAGTTTCGCTGGTGCAAGCCGAGAAAAGGTTGAGAAAGCGAGGAACGTCACGATTTCGCAACAAAAGTAAGGATGATGTCAGCAATAGTTAGAAGTGTTGCGATTTCACAACAAAAATGTTGTCAAAGCAAACAAAGGCCAAAAGTGTCACGATTTCGTGACAACAAAGATAAGAAGGCATACAGATGTTAAAGGTGTCGCGATATCATGACATGTTGTAGTTTCATGACAGAAGCTATAGGAAAGTGACAAAGGTGGCAGAGACGGTTGAAGCCGACAAAGTTGAATCTAGGTCGATAGAATTTAGGGTTTTACAGTCGACACTCTTTAGGGTTTTATAGCCAACAAAGTTGAATCTAGGCCGACATAATTTAGGGTTTTGCAGTAGACGATCTTTAGGGTTACAACCGACTATATTTCAAGTTTGAAATTTCTATTATTTAAGGAGGGCTATTTCAGAGTTTTAGATTGAAGTGTGCATCTCGATTTTGTGCGAATTAAGTCTGCAATGCGCAGTATGCGAATCATATCGAACCAATTCTGGTGCAAAGAAAAATTTGTGCAAGTGAAGTCCGAAGAGAGCTAAGAGTGCATTGTATTGAATTAAGCTGAGTGTGAAGCAAGAAAGTTTAGAAAGCAGAAAAAGCGCATAGGAGCAGAAGCGATAGTTTGATTGTGACGAAGCATAGTGTGAGAGGCTGTTGCACAAAAGCAGACCGATAGTGCGAAGCATTTGCATAGCAGAAGCAAAGTGCAGATAATATGTAGACTGTGAGTAATAAGGTGAAGGTATTATTCAGTTATTTTCATCGTTTCTATTGAAGTCCAAGTTGCAGCTTGGCATAAGGGGTAGGTGCTCCTTTGGTGATTCAGGGGTAGGTGCTCCTTTCTATTGGTGCAAAAAAATTGAGGGGTTGGTGCTCCTTCCAGTTGGTGCTAGTAAATATGTTGTAAAGTTGTTGCTTTGCATAGGCTGGATTTGGATGGTAGTCCAAGCAACCCTTTTTGAGGAGTAGCCACTTTGGTGAACCTTGTTAAATCTGTGTTGTGTGTGATGCTCTTTTGTTCTATCTGGTTTAAATTTGCTTTATTTCAGCTTTAAGTATTGCAAGTTTAAATATTAAAATATCACACTGATTCACCCCCCTCTTAGTGTCACTATGATTATAACTGGGTCCCTATCACATTTACCTCAGATCGGTCCAATTGCAAAACCTTGCATTTGGATGAGACAGGCTGTAGGCCTAGCATTTGACATATCTCTGAAGGCATGAGATTGCTCGTGGCACCCGTGTCCACCAAACAATTATGCAAATTTTTACTAGCAATTCTCAGAGTCAATAGCAATGGCAGTACATCCCATCTCTCCTTTCATAAAATCAAATGGGACTCAACTTCCTTTCCCTTCCACACTTGATCAAGTGATTTCAGAGCCTTTATCAATGCTTCTTTTTGGCCAGGTAATCTGGCCGCATCTAAGAACGAGAGGCTTGATCTGGAATTTTTTAGATCCTCCACTATGTCATAGTTTGGTTTTTCAAATTTGACTGTCTTCTGTGCGTCATTAGACATTTCTCTTCTAGGTGGAGGTGGAGGATTATATCTGCCTTAGTATCCGGAGGAAGGATAGAGTTATTCGATGGTGTTGATGATGTTTTAAGGGCTTTAGATTTATTTCTCAAATAATATCCGTGATTCCCCTTTCTAAACTCTTGAAAAGCTTGCACCTCCTGTTCCAAAATTTCATCTTCTTCTTCCTCACTCTCACCTTCTTGATGGTATAAGGTTTCCACCACCATAACGTTATCATCTTGATATTGATATGGACACTCATTTGGCACCAGTTCCAAGTCATCTACTTGGGCTTGGAGACAATGAGTGTATCTAGCGATTTTAGGACAGTTCCTCTCATTGTGCTCTTTTTTATTGTGTAATCTACACCCCTTTTACCACACCAAATTGAAAAGATTCAAAAGGGAACTGGATTGACTAGGTCCTACAAAAATATCTAGTTGATTGGAAATGGGGGCAGGTACTCCTCCATTGTTTGGCTTTGTGTTCCAATGTCTCCCTCTATTGTTAAAATTTTGATTTGAGTGAGGGGGATGGGACTCATACTTCTATTTTTGAACCATGTCATTGCTCAATTTATGAACTATCTTCTTGAGCTCTTCAACATCCGAATAAATCTCTTTCGGTGGAGCTACATTGTTATTGGTTCCCGTTGGGTTCGCATAATTGGTGGGATCTTGATTTAACATTTGAGTCAAATTTTGAGGAATTTGATTCATGTATGGATTTACACTTTGGATCAGAGTTGTATTTGGGAAAGGAACTATAGCTTGAGAATTAACCTGGCTGGTTCCTTGCATAGTGGATTGACTATTTTGCAAAAATGCGAGAATGGGTGGAGTGGATGTGATCGGTTGGATGGGAATAGGCGCATAGGTAGGTGCTGGTGGATATGGTTGTTGATATGGGAAAGCATTCATGCTTGGCATTTGCGGTGCCATGATCTGATTTGCCATGGGAGCTTGACCATATGGTGCATATTGTCCCATCATAGGCATTTGGGGAAACCCATAGCCCTGTGGTGTCATTTGCTGCTCGATGGTCATGGCTTCATTATAGGCTAAGGCGAGCATGGTGACCTGAGGATTTTGTTTTGCAAACATTTTTGTCATGGGATCCAATGCCCCAAAATATATTTGCAAGGCCACTACAGGATCTATAGCAAAATGCCGAACTGCTCTATTATAGCATTTTTGGAATTTTTGATTAAAGGTTTTGATTGGTTCACCTTGGCCCATTTTGCATGTAATGAATTGATTGTAAATCATTACAGGATCCAAAGGTGACCTAAACTGATTGACAAAAGTGTTATCCATTTGTGTCCATGAAGTGATTGAACCCGTAGGTAGGCAAATATACCATTCATAGGCCACTGGGTCTGGGCTCATGGGAAAGAGTCTGCAAGCCACATCTTCATGCTGGACTTGCAATCTTATCAAAACGTACCTATAGGCCTGGATATGCTCCTCTGTGGTCCTTGGACCATCAAGTTTATATTTGGGCAAGAATATTTCTATGTTTTAGGGATTTCATGGATATCCCCTACAATATTCAAAGGAATATTATTAGCTTCGTACCAATGAGCTGCTGGGGGTTGGGCCATTTGAATCAGAATTGATGAGGAAAACCCTATAAGAGTAGTGGAAATGTTACTGACGATAGGTACACTAGTGGCAATTGATACCATCGGTGTAGGTCCGCTTGATGCTCCTAAAGCAAAAATATCTTTAGTGACTGGTAGGCTTACAGCTTGCTTGGTTTTATTTTTAGGAGTACCAGTGAGTGTCAGGTCGTGGAATATGGTTTCCCTAGTTGTTTGGGACCTAGTCGTGATACGACACAGTGGGTCCAGCCTGCCTGACGAAACTCTCGATATCACCAAGAAAACTTGCAACACAAAAACAATGCTACAGTTTAGCCTTTAATGATATTTAAGAAATCAAACCAAAAACACATTATTTCTGTATGAAAATCAAAATAAAGTAAACCAAATGTGGCCCTCCTTCTAGTGCCAATCTATTGAGTGGTATTTTCACCCGATTGTGAAAACACACTCTCCAATAGGATTTGAGCTCCAAATCCCCTCTTGCAAAGAAATTCAATAAGTAATTTCTCCAAGGTCTCCGCTATGTTAGCATTTTGTACACATACTATTCAATTTGAATGCTTGGAATACCTTAGTGACTACAAGTAACTGTTAACAAGGGGCACTGTGATTTATTTTATTTTGAGATTGAATGATTGTTCATGAATTCAATCAAAATGATTGTTCATGAATTCAATGTGAACTTCAATTTTGGTAGATTTTCAAATGTTTTATTTTAATAACCAGAAATTAAACTAAGACTAATCTCTCTAGAAAATAAAAATGCAGAGAATCTAAGAAAATGAAAATAAAGCGCATAAAAAACTAAAAACTAAAGTCTATTTAGAAGGTTGCAATCCTGTTCAATAAGACCGAAGATATGAGGTTTTTTGCATACAACCTAACCTATTGAACCTGCAAACATGCATAATCTAGATAAGCTAAGTGCTGGTTTCTGGGGTTTTAACTATGATTTTTAGATTAAGACATTTGTATGAAGCAACCAAGCAAACTTGTATTAAACTTCACCCACAAGCCTAAAAATCCAAAAATGGAAAAATGGACGTTAAATCTAGCATGTAGAAAATAACTTCTTCTTTCTTGCCAATGAAATGCAACTCTCTGTAATTTTTGTATTAAAAATATATCAGTTACATCAACAGAACTTCCAGTTTATCAAAACTAGAACAAGTGGAGGAAAACGCTCCAAAAGCAGGTCCAGAATAGCCTATCACTTCAGCTCTGCAACATTGTTCGTAGCGATTTCCGACCCTCGTATCAATATGTGCCTCTGCTTTTATACTTTTTGGTGTGGTTCTCTATTTTTCTTTGTGGCACTTCGTTTCACTTCCCAGATTGCATCGTTTTGTATTCCCTGCCTTTTTGTTGCTTTTGACTTGATGTTCAATGCCGAAACATTTGATATTCTCTGTGAACAGTAACGCTTTTGTAACCCTGACACCTGTATGCCATGTGCTTTGCACTCCTCTACATGCTTCGTAACTGCCCCCTAGTAAATCGTGACAAAAATAGCATGTCGCGATATCGCAACATTTTTTTGCATGCAACTCTGCTCTTTTACCTGCACCGCGAAAACAAGACGTGTCGTGAAATCACAACATTTTTTGGCCAACAGCCTTGTCCGCCACCATGCATAGCAAAAATGATACATGTCGTGAAATCGTGACATTTTTATGCTATCGGGCCATGTGGGTGCAACCTATCACGAAATCACGACGCTTTTCTGCTTCGCTGGGTTTTGTTGCACTTAGCCGTGAAAATGCGACATGTGAAATCGTGACACCTTTTCATTCCGTTCACTTTGGTGGCTTTCTATCGTGAAATCGTGACGCTTTTCATCTTCGTACGCCTTGACTGCTTCCTGTCACAAAATTGTGACATGTCACGATATCACAACTTTAGTGCCTTGCCCTGTTTGACTGGTTTGACCATGATTTTATGACATGTCACGATATCGTGATAATTTTCCATTCTGATGCATTCTGCTGCTCATAGCCGCAAAAATGTGACATGTCGCGAAAATGCGACGTTTCTTTCTTTCTCTGCATTTTGCTTGTCTGAGCCGCGACAGAGCAACACATCGTGAAATCATGAGAAATTTCATTTCTTGGCAGCGACGGAGCGACACATCGTGATATCGTGACAACTTTTATTTCTTGGCAGCGACGGAGCGACATGTCGCGATATCACAACTTTCATTTCTTGGCAGCGACGGAGCGACATGTCGTGATATCGCGACAAATTTCATTTCTTGGTAGTGATATGTCGTGATATCATGACAACTTTCATTTCTTGGCAATGATAGTGTGACATGTCGCGATATCACGAAAACTTTCATTTCTAGGCAGCGACGGATCGACATGTCACGAAATCATGAAAACTTTCATTTCTTGGCAGCGACGAAGTGACATGTCATGAAATCATGACAACTTTTATTTCTTGGCAGCGACGGAGCGACATGTCATGAAATCATGCCAACTTTCATTTCTAGACAGCGACGGAGAGAAATATCGTGAAATTGTGACAACTTTCATTTCTTGCTGTATTTTGCTCCTCCTTTGATTTTTTTGGTATCTGGGCCACTGTAGTCTTCTTTGAAAGCATGCAAAAATGTGGGTCACCAATTTTGGGGTGTGTTGTGGATCAGCCACAATAAGGTCGCAGGGGGAGGGAGCAACGACGGTCTCCTCAGGAGAGACACCAAAGAGTGCCATAGGCTCTAGAGATACCGCAGTAGCCAGAGAGGAGGGACGAGGGGCTCCCTTCTCAGTAGAGGGAGAGGCCACCATCACCTGATAAGGGCAATGGTATCAAGGTGGGGGAGAGTAGTGATATGGTGGCTCTCCAGGCTAAGAATGCCCGCCTCCAGGCTTAGGTGCAGACGCTACAAGATGAGGCTACATGACTCAGGTCTCAGAGCGGAGGGGTGAGCACTTGGGATCTAGTGTGGTCTATTGCTTAGGCCGCGTTCTACCAAGGATTATACTATCACATGGTTCCAAAGGGGCAGAGGATACCGCTACCAGCTAGCATTGCAGATTCGGTCATGTGGGGTCATCAAGGACATCATCACGATCGATGTCAAGGACCCACGATACAACACAGACCTTGAAGGTACCACCTCCTCCATGCTAGGGCAGGAGAAGAGATGAGGCTAAGAGCTTGAGGGCTTCTCGAGACTAGTTGCTCTTTGGTTGGATTGTATATGTTTGAGAGGATTGAGTATGCCAGGGTATAGATTATGGCATACCAATCTAGTTTGATATGATGTACATATATTTTTGATATATATATATATATATATATATATATATATATATATATGATATTTTTGTAATATGACTTGTCCACATGTTTTATGATGCTTTAAGTTTTGAATTGTTGATTGATTATTCATGTAATTATGTCATTGGAAATAGTATAAGTTTAGGTCATGCTGTAAAATTTAAATGAAATAATCTGATGTAAAAAAATTGGTTGTGGTATGATTTGATAAAAAATAAAGGCACTTCTAACAATAATTTCAAAGTACATTATCGTTGTTATAGACCATTTCATGGAGTCACCGCTCGCTAGGTCATCAAGCTAATCCCAGTATAGAAATATTGCTAAAAGTAAAAGAGTGCTTAAGAGACTATCTTAAGACTTTGTGTTGTGATGATGAAAAAATGATGATGGTGATGATTTGTTTTCAGATTTTCATGAAAATATTATGCATGAAATATTAAAAATATGATTTTTGCTAGGCATAAAATTCCTAAGTATGATAAAATTTTGAACAATTCCTTAGGAATTAGACCATCATTGCAAAATTGAATGGGTGACATAATGAAATGAACATAGAAAACTTTGTGTTCTTTTTAAAGCACAATTGTGTAACATAATGATGTAAGCCATATGTTTTTACGAATTTAAAAATTAAAACAATGGTTTGCGCTAGGCATAGAATTATAGGTATAGACTTATACCATCATCGCGAAATCCAAAGAAGAAATTGATATAATAATTATATTGTATAGTTGATTTTTAATTTTGAGATAAATAGAAAAAATATATAAACGTGACTTTATTGCTAGATCTTTGAACATGTTGTTGAAAGAAATTTTGGATTTTTGAAAAAAAAAAGAAGCATTTATTGAATTGTTTTTATACTAAACAGATGTTTTTAAATAAGAAGAGGAAATTATTCCAAAAAGAGTTGCAGAAATATTTTAAATTATCTCAAAGACAAAATGTAGATTTATAAGGAACCCTCATGTGCATATGTGAGTTCATTGCCGATCTTGATTTATCATAATGATACAAAATCTCTCAAATACAAATGTGTGTGCAATTGTATTGTTCATTTACCAATTTTGAGCAAGATAATTTGATACAAGTAATTTGAATTAACCAAATAAGTGTTCGTTGTCCATGATTTATATGCATGTAACCATACCAGACTACTATGTAAGTCGGGTCATCAAGAGCTAGCTGATCCATAAGCGGACATAGGTCTATACAAAATAAGGTCACTAATGTGATAGACATATCACCATGCTAGGAGTTACCCAAGGCCAAGCGGGTTGGGCACAAACCACCTGTTATGGGGCTTACCTCATAGTTTTCGAATAATTGAGAATTCTAGGGATTCAAGCTCATTCACCCTTCTTTTATTTTCAAGGGGTAGGGAAGGGATTTTGTTGCTTTTGATTTTGCTTTTATTTTTCTCTCTCTCTCTTTTTTTTTTGTATTTTTTCTTGGATCTTGAGATAATGTTGAAATATTGTTGCGATGGTACAAAATGATATTTTTTTTTTTCTCATTTTTTTTTTTTACTTTTCTTTTTTTTCTTCCTATACTAGGGATACTTGCTCGGATTGGTTGTAGAGCAAGGGAATTTTATTCTGGGCAGGGGTGAGCTTGTTCTTTTGTCAATTCTCAAAGATTCTAGACCATGTGCATGATAGGATAGCAGGGGAAACTTTTCACTCAAGAAACCACTTCTACTATGTAGCATCATATTGAATTTGCAATGAAATCATTTTAATGTGAAGAGATATACTTGGTTCAAGTAAATAACAAGATCAATTATCTATGCTCAAAACTTTATTTAATTCAACCGTGGACTTTGATATAAGAGAGATTAATAATCATACCAAATAAAATCAAGATATTTATTCATGTGAGTGTGAAAGTGCGAGATTCCAAATAAACGCTAATTTATCCAAAATAATTGAAAATATGACTGCAATACTTCAAGAATTGATGGGTGCAAAAATAGAAAATGTTTTTGAAGATTTTGATGATTTTGATTTTTTTATGTTTTTTATATTTTGGTTTTAATTTATGAATTGAAAAAATAAATAATATTACTTTTTTTTTGAAATTTTTATATGGATGACTAAAATGAAACAATATGCAAAATAACAATATATACAATGATGAAATGACTAGATTTTATGCATAATAGCGTTTAAGATGCATAATGTTCATAGGTTCTTTAATATCTTTACCATCTAAGGTAGCTAATTTGTATGCTCCCGAGCCAAATTTTGTAGTAATAATATACGGTCCAAGCCAGTTGGGCTCAAATTTACCTTTAAGATCTTTAGTTGCATTAGTAGTTTTTTTATTTTCTTTTAAGACAAGGTCATCGATCTCAAAGGATCGATAATGAACTTTCTTGAGGTATGCTCGTTTAAGATTGTTCTGATAGGCTCAAAGATGTTCCAAAGCATTGATGCGCTTCTCATATAGGAGTTCTAGATGACTAAATCTGCTAGCACGATATTCATCTCCTACTTCAGTATCTTGAAGTAGCAGATCCAATGAAGGAACTTCTAATTCAAAGGGAAAAACAACTTCAGTGCCATAAACCAAAACAAAAGGTGAAGTGCCCGTGGGAGTACGAACACTAGTTCGATAAGCCCACAAAGCAAGATATAATTGAATGTGCCAATCTCGGCCAGATTTATTGACTAGTCTTTTGAGGATTTTAATTAATGTTTTATTAGATGATTCTTCTTGGCCATTACCTTTAGGATAATAGGGAGTGGACCAATGATGTTGAATTTTATATTTTTGACATAATTTCTTGACATCTTTATTTTTGAAACAAGTTCCATTATCTAAGATGATATTTGTAGGAATTCCGAACCTACAAATAATTTGATTAAAAATAAATTTGAAAACTTGGGTTCCAGTGCAAGAAGCTAAGGGCATAGCTTCAACCCACTTCATGAAATACTCGGTGGTGGTTATGATGAATTTGTGTCCATCAGATGACATAGGATTGATTTTTCCAATGATGTCTAAGCCCCATTTTGAAAAGGGCCAAGGGGATGAAATAGCCTGCAGCTCTTGTGCAGGCGCATGGACAAGGTCAGCATGTTTCTGGCACTTGTCTCAATGGTGCACATAATCATGTGCATCATTATCCATGGTAGGCCAAAAATATCCTATCCTAAGGAGCTTCTTAGCAATGGCGCTACCACTGAAGTGTCCCCCACAAGATCCATCATGGGCTTCACTCAAAGCTGATCTAGATTCTTCTACATTCAAACATCTCAGTAGGATACCTTAAAAATATCTCCTATATAACATATTTCTAATTATTACGAAGAGACTTGCTCATCTACACAATAACCGATGTTGGTTTCTATTAAAATCTTTAGGGAAGGTCCCATTTTGAAGAAAATTGAATATATCAATGTACCAAAGTTTAGGAGTAGTTTCGTTGATTAGAAACACATCCAAAGGTTCTAAGCATGATTTATTTGAAGAGGGTTCTTGGAGTCAATGAATAATGATGGTAGCATATTCGTCATCTAACTCCAAGGGTAAAAGAGATGCAACTGCAGCCATAGTGTCAGCCACACGATTGCTAGTTCGAGGAATAACTTCCAAGGTAACTTGATCAAATAAAGATTATAATTGTAATACATATGCTTTATATGGATGCAATTTATCATCTTTGGTATGATAAACATCATTAATTTTATTTATGACAAGTTGAGAATCACCGAAAACTAATAGATTTTTAATTTTCAGTGCCAAGGCAGCTTGTAATCCAAGGATTAGAGCCTCATATTCAGCAGTGTTATTAGTACAGGAAAATGTTAATTTAAAGGATAGAGGTATAATATGTTTCTGTGGAGATATTAAAATAATACCTACACCAGCCCCACTCATGCATCGGGCTCCGTCAAAGTATAAGGACCATTGCTCTGGATGGTCTACCTCTAGTTTAAGGCATTTGTCAGGAAACTCAATGATGAGGGGATGGGTAGACTCTAAGGGTGCAACAACTAATTGATCTGCTATGATTTGACCCTTAACAGACTTCTATCCTATAAACGTGAGTTCAAACTCGCTTAGTGCAAGAACCCACTTTGTTGTGTGACCAAATAAATAAGGTCGACTCATGAGATACCGCAAAGGATTGGATTTAGCAATAACATAGGTTTTCTAACTGAGCATGTAATGGCATAATTTTTGTGTAGAAAATACGACTACTAGACATAACTTCTCTAATACTATGTAGCAGGTTTCATAACTAATTAATGTTTTGCTAATGTAATAATTAGCACACTCTCTTTTCTCATCATCAAGTTGAGCTAGCATAGCTCTTAAGGCAAAATCTGAAGCACAAATATACAAGATAAATGGGCGATCAGGTCGAGGCGGCGAAAGCACAGGCGGGTTAAGAAGATATTGTTTGAGGAGTTCAAATGCTTCCTAAAATTCGTTGTCCCAATGGAAAAAGACATCCTTCTTAAGAAGCTTAATAAAGGGTCCGGTTTTATTCACCAGCTTATCGATGAAGCGATGGATGGCTTGAAGTTTACCTTGTAAACTCTGTAATTCAGATATGTTTGTGGGTGCGGGCATATCAGTGATAGCCGCAATCTTGAGAGGGTCAATTTTGATGCCACGTAAAGAAACTATAACCCCCAATAATTTACCAAACTTAACTCCGAATATACATTTAGCTGGATTCAATCGGATAAGATATTCCCTTAACCGATTAAATACTTTTCTCAAATCATCTAAATGGTCATATTCTTCAGTATAATGAGCTATAATGTCATCTACATAATCATGTAGTATATCATGCATCATATCATGAAATATATAAGTCATGTCTTGTTGATAGGTTGCACCTGCATTCTTCAAACCGAATGGCATCATTTTCCAACAAAAGGTTCCCCAAGGGGTAATAAAGGTTGTTTTAGCCTGATATTCAGGAGCTATCCTGATCCAATTACAACAAGAAAATCCATCCATTAAGGATATCATTCCACTCCCAGAAGTAAAATCAATGATCTAATCCATATTGGGAAGAGGAAAATTGTCTTTAGGGCATGCAACATTAATATCTCTAAAGTCTGTGCAAACCCTAACCTTAGTAGCTTCTTTCTTAGTTACTAGAACTACATTCAAGATCCATTCAACATAATCAATGGCTTGTATAAAAATGACATTCAAGAGTTTTTCTAACTCCCCTTTGACTAGTAAGGCCACTTTAGGATGCATTTTTCTAAGTTTTTGTTTAACAAGTTTAGCATCCGGATGGACTACTAGGTGATTCATAACTACAGAAGGGTCTAATCCTGGCATATCTTCATATGTCCAAACAAAGACATATTCATATTCTTTAAGAAATGCAATATATTTATCCTATTTTTCTTGACTCAATTCTGATCCAATGTTGATTATGTGAGGATTATCCTTAGTTCCAATGTTAATTTTTATGACATTATCTACTTCCATGTGTAGATTTTTCTCAAAATTAGGTGGGGCGGGTGAAACGCCCAATTATTGTAATTCTTCCAAGGTTAGCTTGGATAATTCGTCTTGAGGAGTCGTGGCCTCAAGCCGGGCTATACTAGGTATAGAGCCATCAAAATAAAATTCATGATGTAATAATTCCTCAACGGAGACATCATGGAAGATATCTCCCTCCAACTCATCATTGGATTCGGCGATCATCTTAGGGTAGGCTATAGATAGCATATTACATGTAAATGACTTATTCATTAAATGCAAAGCATCACGTTGATCCAAATAATCTTGGTAACATATGAGATGGTCATCATCCTTAAATGGGAAAGGTTGACCCTTACTAGGAAATAGGCCCACACCACATCGGGCAGGCCATGGTTCTACCTCAAAAGGTTCTTTCATACCATTTTGGAAAGGTCCCAAACCTTTCCCTTTATATCCCAATTTAAGCATTATATATTTGGCTTTAATATACTCATTAGTAAAATAACATCGAGCATATCCATCATAATGAGTCTTGATGTTTCTGGGTATTCTACCCCAGTCATATCCCTTGTAAATAAAAGCATAGCTCCCGAATTGGTAAGTACTTCCCATAGGCTATGGGAGGCCCAAGGTATGAGGAGATGGTGGCAAATTATTTAAAATAAGGGAATCTTGCATAGCAGCATTTGTTTTCTCTAATATAAGAATTTTAGATAAATCGGGCAAAAGCTCATTAGTAAGAGCATAAGAGGTAGAAGGAACATTTCCTACATCTTATGATGCAGAAAATATGCCTTTGGTGGATGTAGATGTTGTAGAGATGTCAATGGATGAGTCTTTTATCGGTATATAAGTGATAGGAGTAGAACAAGAGACATTGGTTGTGGGATTAGGATCTTTCTGAGGTCCTAATGTGGTTTGTTTAGAGGATGGTTGAGCTGTATGTAGAGGTGGAACTAATGGAGAAGAAGTATATGGCATTATGGGTGTGTGTTTCACATGTTTAGATGAGTAATGAGAATTAGGATGTGTGGATGATAGCGTAGGGAAAAATTGAACTCCGATAGGTTCTGCCAAAGCACACATATCAAAGGGTCTAGGATCACCATGGATGGTAACCAACTGATTCTTAAATTCAAATTTAACACATTGATGTAAAGTTGAGGGAATAGCTCGCATCGCGTTGATCCAAGGATGACCCAAGAGTATATTGTACGATGCAGGGCAATGTACAATAAACATGGTCGTATCCAAGGTTATTGGACCAACCTGCAACGGAATGGTAATAACTCCACACGTTTCTTGTGTTTTGTCATTGAAGGCTTTTATGATCATATCAGTTCTTTTCATTTAATCGCTTCTGAACCCAAATATTTGGTAGAAGTCAAAAGTGCATATGTTTAAAGATGAATCATTATCAATCAAGACTCGTTTAACTGCTACATCTCCGATTAAGGAAGTAATATATAAGGGGTTATCCTTATGTAAACTATGTTGAGGTATGTCTCTATCTCGAAAGTCAATACAATCAACTTCACGAGTTATTATAGTACTAGCCATGGCTTGAGGTTGAATGTCTTGTGGTACCATCATCTAGCTTAATGTGAGCATTAATTCATCTCTATGTGTAGGGGAAGATCTTAAAAGGTCCAAAAGAGAAATTCTAGCTGTAATATTTGATAGTTGCTCATTAATATTATAAGGTGGTTTAGGTTGAACATTAGGTTCCTGGTTCCATTTATTAGGAACTTTCAAAACAAATGGGGCTGATCCATCATTTTGCATTTCTTGTTGAGAGTTTTGAGCCTGTTGTCTAGTAACAGCTCCGATGGTACCCATAATATTATTTTGTGGATGATGAATGGGTCTTGGTCTAGCATTTATGGCTTTCTCATTAGAAATTAATTGGTGATACGATGGTCTAGTAGTGACTCCTCTTGGAAATGGTTCTTCTGGAACCATATAACTTGTGATAGGGAGAATAGGATCCGATTCATCCTCAGAGCTATTCGATTGATTTGATGTGATTTCCATATCACTCTTAGTCTCGTATTTTGTACCACTGAGATCAGGTGTCTGGATATTGTATAGAGGCCTAGTCGTAACCATAGATAAGGTTGTGTCAAATATTTTTGGCTCATGAGTAGGTAAATGCCCACTAATAGTTCCTACATATCGGGTAGGAGGGGGAACATTATGATGTTCAATTTGATTAGCCACTTCCTTGCCATGTTTTGGTAAAGGATGTTGAAATATGTCCAATGACTGATTGGAATTCTGATTCTGGTTTTGGGGGATGTTCTTTTGAACATTATTAGGAGGATTTTTCTTAGGTTGAAAGGCTTGCACCTCCATATCATTTTTATCAATCAAGTCTTGTATTTTATGTTTTAATATTTTACAAGAGTTGGTAGTGTGTCCAGGTCCTCTATGGAAGTCACAGTGTAAATCAGCTCTGTATCAGGGTATAGTTGGATCAGGTTCCCAAATAGTTGGTAATTGAATTAAACCTCATTCTAATAATTGTGGTAGAATGGTTGATAAATGTTGATTTAACTTAGTAAATTCTCAAGGAGGTTTATCAGGAGGTTTTAGTATAAACTTCTCCGTTGTCTTCGCAACATTAACATTAGCGATATTTCTACTATCAGTGACTCCATCACCCACAACTTGTTTATTTTTATATTGATTTTTGGATGTTTTCTCATCGTCTTTCTTTTTAAGTTGTCCTCTCCGAATGAGAGCATCTTCCACTCGTCTGGCTAAGTCTATAGCCCGATCGAAGGTTGTCAAGGTAGCGGTTGATAATTTGTAGGATAGTTGTTCTTGTAATTATTAATAAAGATGTCCAACATCTCCCTATAAGGCAACACAAAGTGCAATTTTCCTATCAATTGTCTCCACCTAGCTAGGAAATCAACAAAGCATTCATCTTTGTCTTGTTTTAAGTTGTACAAGTCTTTAATGGTCACATGCCTTTCAATGTAGGCACTAAACTGATGAACAAAAGACTCAGTAGTTTCTTTGAAGTTCCTCAAAGAATTAGTGGGTAATTAATAATAACACTATAATGCCATTCCTCCTAAACTTTTTGGGAACATTTTTAGTAATAACAAGTCATCATGTGATATATCATGACATGCTATCCTAAACATATGAAGATGCTCTATGGGATCTTCGATTCCTTTATATATGGGCAAGACAGGCATAAGAAAATGTTTAGGGTATGGCTGTGCTACAACTATAGGATCTAACGACTGACTACACATCTCTTGATAATTATACGAGGGATGATAGGGATCTATCTAGTCCATACGGGAAACTAACTGTTTCACCACACTTTCAAGATTACTAGTTTGTCCACCATATTGGTTCGGTGGGACATAAGCATGGGATTTATGAGTGTATGATGGTGTGACATAAGGATTAGATGCTATATTGCTATTATGCAAATTATTGGTAGGAAGAGTATTATGAAGAGGATTTGTAGTAGTATTATGTTGTATCCCAAATTTTTGGTAATTGGTGTTTGGTTTTGTTTTGGGTTTTTGCTGATTTGAGGTATATTTCTCAATAGCTTGGCAAAATAGAGTAGTAAATGATGGTTTCTTTTGTGCGGGAATGACCCTAGGCTTGCTAACAGGCACTTTAGATGGTTGGGTAACCTGTTGTTGTTGCATGTTCTAGATCATAGCTGCCATATCCAAATTGGATGGTCTAGCTTGATCACTCTCTTGATCGATAAAGGACAAGGTATTAGTGCGTGTGTGAAATACATCTTCTAGAGTTGCTTGAGTGTCACTAATTGATCCTTTTCCATATGGACTGCTCTAGAACACCAATATTAGTATTAATGAATTTCCAGAATTGTTCCATGTTTTCAAAAGTAACAGCTCCTCCCGGAGACATTTTAGGGGATGAGGATCCTTCCTCTCTAACATTTTCTTCTTGTTCATTTCTTACAGCAAGCTCTTCTTCTTGTTGGTATAGGATTTCTTCTTCCTGGACTTGGTCTTCGGGAAGGATATCTGGGTTATTTAATGGTTTTCCTAACCAATCTTCTTCTTCTTCAGTTTGTTTTCCATTCCTAAGTCTAGGCATTGTGCTTAAACTTAGATTTCAGCAAATATATATACTTATATATATATATATATATGCGCTAGGTTTGAGAGGTATATATTTTAATTATATACCTACTATAAAAAGGAAATGTTTTGATTTTTTGTCTTGTTTTCAATTTATTTTTGTTTTTATTGTTTTTGTGTTTTATAATATTATTATAAAGATAACAAATAGCATTCTAGTTACGAAAGGAATAACAATAATAAGAATAATGATTTAGTTTTCTATAAATAGTTTATGGATATTGTTGATAGGATCAAGTTCATCAGGAGTCATGAAATGTTCCTCTTCAAAATGGAAATGGCTTTTCAAAAATTTGACAAAGTGTGCTATGGTAATATGATCTGTCTCAGATTCTGACCTGTAGAAATAAAGCTCATGGCAATACTCTTGATATAATACAGCTTTAGGAACTCTATTCCATATTTTTCTATTCGTAAGAATGACTTCTTTATGCTCTATATGAGATAGAAACTTATGTACTACAACTACATTCTCAAGGTATTCCTCAAAGGTGTACAATTTTGAAGACACAAGTGCTCTTTTATCTGCTAACCACCTATGGCAAGCTCTCTGAAGTTCATGATATAAGGTTACCTGATCAGGATCCAGGATTCTATCTAGGAAAAACCTCTTAATTTGCCTAAGTTCTGCAGATCTGGATTCAATGATACCCAATCTCCTATCAAGTTCATCCCACAAAGGTTGAACCCTATTTGTTTGAGGTACTCTAAGTACATAAGTAATATCTATGGCCGTTAATTGATTTTCAACATTTATGGTGATAGCTCGTCTTTTATTATAATCTACCATATAAATATGATATGCAACTTTAATTGTTTGTCTGATGATTCTAGATGTTAATAATAATTTTTTTTTTTGGATTATTTTCAAAAGGTTTTTAGTTTCACGTCGGGTTCACAAAAATGTACTGTCCCAAATTTTTCACACCCTTAGCTTCAGGCTAAAGGATCCATGCCCAGAATGGGGATGCGAGAAGGATGGAACAATACCTCAGACTAAGAGGCCCTTTGAAGGTCGCGTCATGGGGGAGGGGTATAAGGGTGAATTTTCTGATAGGAAAACAAGACTAATAATTCAATTAAGTTGCCAAGTAATATAGGTTACATTAAGCTGCAAATAGCCCATAGATATAGGATCTACTAACCTATTAGAGCTAGAAATAAAACTAGCGCTAACTATAGGCTAACCAAATGATTCCTAATAACAACATAATGTAATAACAACTACTATACGCTAACATCCCCCCTTATTACATTATTTGGGTAATAATATAACTACTAGCTATGCTAACATCCCCCCATACAACATATTTGGGTAAAGTATATAACTGCCCCAATACAGTGAAGAAGAATAAGAGAAATGAAAGAATGGTGGCTCGTGCTTTGTCTTCGGCTCTGGCTCTGGCTCATGGCTCTAGCTCTGGCTCTAGCTCTGGCTCTAAGCATACCTCTGGAATTGTACCTCTAGGTCTATCTCGAGATCTGCCTGTGAAATTGCCTCTGGATCATTACCTCTAGATCTACCTATAGATCTACCTTTGTTACTTTGTCTCTGGGTCTGTCTTTAGGTCTGTCTCTGGGTCATTATCTCTGGGACTGCCACTTGGTCTGTCACTGGATTTTCTTTGGGGTCTACCATAGGTTTTACCTTTTCGATAGAAGCCATACAACATTTCTTTCATCATGGTCTATTGTGTGAGATCTGTCCATCCACAATCAATATGAACCTTGTTGGCCATTTTCAATTTGTACTAACAACTTGAAGAAGAGTGATTCGTACATCCACAAGAATCACAAGGATGTAATCTCCAACACTTAGCTGCAACATATCCTGTCTTTCCACAGTGACTGCAACAATGCTTTTTAGGAGTTGTAGGAGATTTAGGTTTTACAAACATAGAATTACTGGTACTTGCATGTCCAGTATAGCCAAGGCCTTCATGCTTTGCCCTAACACTTAGCATTATTGGAGATTTAATGCCTTGTTCTTGTTTACCTAATATCTCACCATTGAATCCCATTTTCTTCATCATTTTGGAACCAAATCCTTTGGTGTGTTTTTCAAAACACCCAATTTCAACATCTTCATCAATGCTTTTAACAATATTGCATTTGTTGCTATTGATGATATTATGGAGCTCTTTTTGAGGAGGTTCAGTTGTTAAGTCACTAGTGTCACAAGCAAAATCTGCTACTGAAATGAGATCACTTGTGCTACAACTGATATCTACCATAGAAGGTATGAGGTCGTCTGTATCACAACAAGCATGTGCCACAATGGGCTGAAGGTCACTCATGTCACAACAAGTATTTTCCACAATGGGTTGAAGGTCACTTGTATCACAACAAGTGTTTTCCTTTAGGACCTCAATTTCCTCACTAATGCCCATTTTCTGTTGTGCTTTGTCAAGAGCATAAAATGACATGAATATGCCGATTATAGCATCAATAGGGATTAGAACACCATTTTTTTGCATGTCTCCACAAGACACAAAATCATTAATTATGGCATTTACACCACTCCTTAGTGTACGAAATGTGCCATATTCATAATAATCTATCCCTTCTAGGTGCGGGGAAAAATATGGGCCTTTAACTGATTTTGCAACATCATCAGTATGTTTTGGGATAGGTTTCTTCTTTGATCTACCCATTCTTAAGGTGTCGGTCTCTGCAAAAAATGCACCTTTTACAATAAAATTTTGCAAAAATAATTTGATTAAGGTGTTGGTCACTGCTGAAAATGCACCCTTATAAGTCTTCCCCCTTTGGTTTTGCAAAAAAATATATCTCCCCTGTACGAGGTTCCAAGGGGCAGTGCAAAATGGACGCTCCAAAAGGCTTTTCCCCCCTTGGTTTTGCAAAATTTATCCCCTCTTACAAATCTTGCCTCGTAGGCAGATTAGCACAATATATCACCAAAAAAGCTCTTACAATTCCTCCCTGTGTGAAGTACTTCAAACAAAAAAATTGCTATTTATGAAGTCTAAAAAAATAGGGTTGGAGGTTTGATGATTTTATGCCTCTATGATTGCTTTGATGGTGGAGAGAAAAAAAATCTATCCCCCCTTGATTTTTAAAAAATAATCCCCCTTTTGTTTTGAAATATGGAGGAGGAATATTCTAAGGTGCATAGGTATGTAAACTTGAAGTTTGATTTTTTTTGAAAAAAAAATTCTAATTAAAAAACAAAACTTTATAAGAATTAAATATGATTGTTCTTAATTAAATTTCGAAGAAAATAATTAAGAATTTAAAAATATTTAATTAATAAAATAAAGGTTTGTAATATTAAAAATTTAAATTTCAAAAAACAAAAAAAAACTTAAGTAAAATATTTTATACCTTGCACGCGGTGGGAATGGAACCCCCAACCCTGCGGCTGTTAGCCCAACGACTGGCACTCCTACCAGTCGGGCTATGCCACTCGACGAGAAGGAAAGGGAAGCTCCTTCCCTTTCTTCCTGTCCCCGATGTGAAGCAAGAAAAAAAATCCCGTGGGATTAATCCCACATCGCCCCTGCGGGTGATGCTTCACGGGGATAAAAGGGCAAACTCGCCCTATTTATTTTGATTGCCCGTAGGCAATCGGGTTTCCTGTGGCTTTTTGCTATGTCAAGTGGCATGTGGCTAGTCCGCCATGTGTCACGTCCGGGTGGCGTGTGGCCTGTCTGCCACGTGTCACAACATCGTCTATCCGGGTGGCACATGGTCAGTCTACCACATGTCACCACATCGTCTATCTGGGTGGCGCATGGCCTATCTGCCATGTGTCAAGTGTCAATTCATTCATCAGTATCGGGTTCTGTTCCTAGGGTCTGCATCCAGTCAGCCTTGGGTTCTATGCTTGAGGTCCACGTCCAATTAGCCTCAAGTTTTGTGCCTGATCTACTACCTCAAAAAATGTCTTTGATCCTCCTTGGGATTTGGTCCAGTACAATAGCCTCGTCTGGTCCAGTGCCTCAAAAAATATGTCAGTCTAGGTGTTGGTCTGACCTTGAGAAATGTGCCAAGTCAAAATCAATCTGGATTGACCTCAAGATCCGTGTCCAATCAACCACCTCGGGATTCATGCTAGATCCAATGTTTGTTAGATCACTTCAGTCCAATGTCGGTCTGACCTCAAGAAATGTGCCCGAGTCAGAACCAATCTAGATTGACCTTGGGATCCATGCTAGAGTCCAACGTCGGTCTAGTTTTGATGCCTTAGGATGCATGCCCGAGCAGGTCCATCCTTACCTCGAGAAACATGCTCGAGCTGGTCCTGGATTCTGTAAGGTCTGGACCCGTCCAGCCTGCTACATCAGTCGGGTGTCGAGCTATGAGAGCTCGACAAAGCGTAGCTCTGATACCATGATAGGAAAACAAGACTAATAATTCAATTAAGTTGCCAAGTAATATAGGTTACATTAAGCTGCAAATAGCCCGTAGATATAGGATCTACTAACCTATTAGAGCTAGAAATAAAACTAGCGCTAACTATAGGCTAACCAAATGATTCCTAATAACAACATAATTTAATAACAACTACTATACACTAACATTTTCGATGGATGGTGGGGTTCACCAGGAAAATTTGAGTGGTAGTTTCCACGCCTAGGTTGAGAATGGTTTTGATGTGTTCATTTTATACTCGATCATTTATAATCCTAGGTTGGCCAGAATGAATCTAAGTTATTCTATATGAAATGCTGATTTATATGAATACAAAAAGTGTGAATGAAACCTAAATACCAGGAATATACCTAAATAAGAAAGAATGCACCTGATTCTGGATGTCTGATGAAGATTCTGAAGCTTGTAGGAGTCCAAATCGTCCCAAAAATGATAGGATCATCTACGATTGTACAAAATCATCCTAGATTATAGTTGATAATCTGATATTAGACAAGATCATCATCGATATGATGAATTCATTAGACGAATTCATTAGAAACCTGCAATCACAAAAGCAGACACCAAAAATAAAAAATGCAACTGTAATAATAATACAAAATGATAGAAATGATAGTATGAATGCCTAACTAATAAATCTGGATAGTAAATTAAAGGAAATGCATTGTTTTGATAACTTATTTTAACTTTATCATGTAGTTATTTTAAAATGAGGTGAACTCCAAGATGTAGAATAAAAATAATCAAGCTAATGCATAATAAAATAAGGAAGAAAGATGAGAAATGCAAACTCAGGGCTCTGATTGCCCCCAATATAAACTACAATCGATATCACCTCCAATCGTACGAGATCATCGCCGATCTGTGATAGGATCATCCAAAATCGTCTGGAATTGCTTGCAACGATCCGAGCTTCCTCCAGCTGAAGCACAGTGAAAACCTACAATGAAAACCTAAAACTACGAGTGCAAAACTTCAATGGTAGGGAAAACCAATCAAGGAAAGGGTTAGGAGGAAATCCATGCAGGGGATCCAAAGAGTCAGGGGGATAAACTGAGAAAATCCTAGTTTATATAGGATTAGGGGGAGGTTAAGAGGTTGGGTATCATCCCATTCTCGGAGATCTCCAATGGAGGAATCTCCAACTACACAGACACACTTCTACCCAAGTTAGAGAGGCTGTTGAAACAAAAGCTAATTATGAAAATTCAGTTTTGGGATGAAATCCTTTGGATGTCCTGTTCCAGATGAATTCGTCTGATCTGGGATGATTTTGTCTAATCGGTGACGATATCATCCAACGATCAAAACAACTAAAAATGGCATGAAAAATGTGGTGAGTAGTTAACGGGTGCTTTTGGGATTAAAATTAAAATTTTATCTTTTTACTAAGGGTTTAACTACACCAATTTTAGGGTGCTACAGTTGTATCACAACCTTGTTTAACTGGGTGCATAGGAATATAAAACAAAGTGAACAACTTATCTAAGCATTCTTGGTGTTGAATGCAGGTTTTTGTGTTGCTATATTTTGGTGATATATTTCTAGTAATATTGGAATGTGAATGGTCTATAATATTGCTTATTATTATAGATTGTAATGCAGGGAACTGGAATGATAGAGTTCTAGATTTAGTTGGGTTGGTTGTTACAATGAGAGACCTTTCTACTGCAAATAGAAAGGTGAGTTTTAAAAATAGGATAATGTATGCATTTGATATTGTGAAGAATATATCTAGGTGTGGAGTCATATCATTTTCTATATCATGGAAAGTGTACAACTTAACAAATATGAATTACGTCTATGTAATTGAACGACTATTCCGAAGCTAAACTACAAGGAAAGAAGATAATTGTAATACTAAATTGATTGACCGATTCAGTTCATACAACTTAGGGAATAATAGAATATCCTTAGGAGGTCATAAAGACATATTGGAATGTCTTTGAAATTATG
This sequence comes from Wollemia nobilis, assembly GCA_028583015.1. NCBI lineage: Eukaryota > Viridiplantae > Streptophyta > Pinopsida > Araucariales > Araucariaceae > Wollemia > Wollemia nobilis. The sequence goes on from JAQPPZ010016348.1 coordinate 9,557,765, forward strand.
TAATGAAAAAATCATCTTTTGTATATAATAAAAGAGGAATTACTTAGGATGGTTTTTTCCCACAAGGGAGTTTTGTAGGATAAAATATTATTGTTTGATTATTGTTGTGATATTTCTTTATGATGATATTGTTTTAAAAAGTTCTTGAAATTGTATGGTGCAATATGGTAATGATCATTATGTATATAGACATTGCTGTTTATTTAAATATTGAATGCTGAAAAGGAACCTATATGATGCTCTTAATTAAAATACTTATTTGGATGGAAACAATTCTTATGGATATGTTCAATTATGGTTCTTGTCATTTAGTATACATCAATAGTTATGAATCCTCTTTGTTAGACTTTATTAGTGTATGGGGAATGGTTGGATTCCAATTTGGGATAAAAGTAAGAATGATAATGTTAAGAAGATTAATTATCTTTGTTTATGAGATCACCTTGTCATGGAATATACTTTTGGTCTAATCATCAAGGCTTGTGTAGAACATATAGATAGTTCAGATAAGCTTGGTAATTGCACAATTTATAATGAAATATACTATGAAATAATTAGACAAAATTAAACACATGGGAGTTGGATGGGTTTGGCAAGTAGATAAGTATAAAAATAATAATGGAGGATAAAGATCTTCTTGATGTAGCATGAGTTGATGTGCATGTGCGTAATGATAATCTTAGTGAAAGAATATTTAATAGGGTTACTTGGTAGTGGATTTTCCAAAGGAAGAATTGAGAGTGAGGCCTATTGGTATGTCTAGCTCATACGGATACGAGATGGATAGTCTATCCCCTCATGTGTATACTCCTACATAGAAATATTTATGTTGAGTATAAGATTTGATGCACACCTTTTAAAAGAATTAAGGGAAAGTCAATGCTAGATCATTGGATCCATGAGATGGATAGTTTTGACCTATTAGATAAAACACCTAGTACTCTTACATAGCTTGATTTATGTGAAGAGTAAATATGGGTGTGCCTCAAATTATATCTAGATAAGAAAACTGGTGTTGTGTCATCAGTAGTTGTTCTAGAGTTCAATATTCTAGAAACTTTGGTAATGATATATATATAAAAATAAAAGAATGGGAAAATTTAGGATTGTGGCCAATATGAAGTTGCCCTAGTGGCTAAGATGGTGGCTGTTTATTAAGTGGTCTTGTGTTCAAAACCTCATGAGGGTGGTTGTTGTCGTAATTTGTAAACGTTTTCCTCAAAAAAAAAAAGATTAGGATTGTGGCAAAAGGTGGAACAAATTTTTACTTAATTTTTAGAGAAAAGCAATGCAAAATAGGCCTAGATATTTCAAATTAGTAAAGAAATAAACATGTAAATTTATTGCAGCAACATACTACACTTAGAAAATTACATATAACTCACATAGAAAATAACATATATGCTATGCAACAAGACTGGAATATACAAGTAGTAATACAGTTGTCCTACCACAACTGGCCTATAGTAATACAATTTGTAAAGCAAAAATCCACAACACCAAGATAGCAATAAAAAAATAAAGACACAAAATATATTACACAATGAAGAGTTAAATTTGTATTAATGTGGTGGGATCCTTGATCTCCAATGTTACAATATAATGTATATTGATACAATAGTTACAATAGAAGGGTTTTGAAAATCCTTGTTCACAAAGAATATTAGGTGTCTTCCGCGTTGTCTTCTACTCCAAACAAGTTGTAGTTGGGATTGAGTATCCCTACGAGATCACTTGAGCTGCAAAAACAGTAAAGAATATAGTTTCCTATACCTACAAATAGATCAACAACACCAAATATGTCAATAACATCTGAGAGGGCTCCATTGTGTGAGACCCTTTGTAAAATATAAATCTATAAACCCTAGTGTTGTAAATGATGAAATGGAAGCAAAATACATAAAATAATATTATATTTTACTTTGTCAAAATTATCTGATTTTTCTGATTCACGCTTCTGCTTCTACCATTTGAAGGTGCATGAATGCCCAAAATTATTTGACAGTTTGTCAGTGGTAAACTGAAATGCTGAGAAATACCTTGGAGCATTTGGTAATGGTGTTGGATGCCTCACAATATTCTTGGAATGCTCAAAAGTGTTCTAGGAATGCTCGACAATGTTTGAGAGTATTTATAGAAGATACTACAGAACCAAATCTAATTCGTAGGGGTTGTGGAGGAAGGAATGAATGATATGGACGTAGCGAGGTAGAGGATGATAGCAAGCTACTAGGATTCTAGGAAATTATGGATGTAAGGGCTCTGGTGATGTCAAAACTCAAGAATCAACCAATGAATTGCTTAACCATTCAATAAAAATGCTTAACCTTTGGAATGATCACTTAACCTTATTCACAAAGTGAATATTATTTTATAATCTACCTTCCATATGCTAGGGTTTTGACAACACCAATGTGTGGTCAATATTAAAATATAATGGATGGCTAATATTATAACTTTGATGTGTGACATGGATCAAGTTATATGGATGGCTGAGATTATATTGTGATGGATGGTTGTGATTTATTCACGCACACGTACATATATATATATTTATATTAAATAAATAAATATAAATATATAAAATATTTATATTTATATATATAAACATAAATAAATAAATAAATAAATAAATAAATATATATATATATATATATATATATATATATATATATATATATATATATATATAAACTAATAATGGACGAATGTGATTAGATGATGCATGGAAGACAAGTGGCTATTATTTGGTGTCTATAGATGTCCCTTTTTATATAGCGTTGTGTGGAACACAATGTTGTGCAAAAATAAGAGATACTTGGTTTAGTGAAGCAACTTTCTTTCCTTGGAGCATAAGAAGATCTTGAAGAAAAAAATAATGTGGGTGTAGCTTACCCCATTAATTGGCGAATGAGTGAAGAATGAATCTCACGAGCCAATTGACAAAATTATGGGTGATAATGTGGGTGTAAATATGGGTGAATGATGTATTTTGTTTTTTCCCAATAGATGCAAGGGGGTTTTTGGAAATGTGGATGATTTGAATTATGTAAATGTCAGCAAAGTGACATAGATGATGATGCAATGATTGATTCTATTCTTTGCACCAACATAAAAGGTTTTTTTTTCCAATGTTGTATGACTTAAATGTGATGTATTCTATTTTTGCCCTAATACATGCAAGGTTTTTTTTGCAAATATGGATGTAAATATGATGAATTCTATTTTTGCCCCAAAAAATGCAAGGGGTTTTTGAAAATGTGGATGATTTGAATGATTTAAATGTCAGCTTAGTGACATAGATGATGATGCAATGATTGATTTTGTTCTTTACCCCAATAGAAAAGAGGTTTTTTTCCAATTGTGGGTGATAGTGTGGATGTGTTATGTTTGTGCTCAAACAAAGGGATTGATGTAAATGGCCATTACGATGTTGAAATCAAAGTAAAGGTTGGTTTCCCCAAGTTTGGGGATGGTTTCATGTTTTTGAAAATTTTCTCTTAGCACAATGTGTAGTGTTATTGTTGAAAAGGAATAAATAGCCAACATTGGTGAACATGTGGTGGAGGTGGGAAGACCACCTCTCTTCATGCAACCACACTTTTTTAACCTAACTATTGGCTTAGTGCAAGGGAAATTTGTAATATGCAAATGGAAATTGTAATAGAATTCCACATATGGCCTACGAAAGGGGCTGATGATAGCTTCGAGTAAATTTTTATGAACATGGACGCATTCACAAATGGATTGACCATCTTGAATTGATGCCAAATATGACATATGAGGATGATGTGAGCAAGCATCCTTATGGTTATTCACCCATACTATTGAATTACATGGATAGCTAATTATTGCAATTGCTAGGTGAATAGGGTAAACCACTAGGTACGAGGTTCACTTGATAATTTTGAGTGGAATTGGCAAATGTGGAATGAAAATGCAATGATAAATGTAATAAATAATGTGGACTGAACATGTATGTTGTAAAATGGATATGAAGATGCATTGATGAATGAATTGGATGATTTTGTGTAATTTGGAATGGCTTTGGAATGTTTTTGAAGCAATTTTGGACAATTTCGTGACTTCTAATCACAAACAATATTTAACTGCCCAAATAAATCCATGTTATGACAAAATGTGATGGAAAGTTGTGATGAATGACTAGGATGAATAAAATGGTATTTTTATGAAATTTTGGGCCATTTTGAGGCTTTTGTACACAGTTTTGGTATTTTTGACTTTTGGTCATAAAAAATGAAGCATCCAACTTGATATGTATCTTCACAAAATATAATGGGATGATGAAATGGATGTATGGATGAATTTTGGAGTGATTTTGTGGGTGTAAGATATGTTTTTGAGCTGTTTTGGTTGTTCTGCAAAATTCTAGAGCTAGATGTCATCCAATATCCTCATCAGGCACATATGCAGGAGAGCGTTTAGCACTCTATAAATGCTAAGAAGAATTTGGCTATGTTCTATAGACACCCATGGATATTTGAGTGTGCAAAAATTGACTATAAGAATGCTACAAAGGTTAAATTGGATTTATTTTTGTGGTCATAATTTCTAGAAGCAGTGTCTGAAGGAAGTGAGTGAGTGAGGGAGTGTGGCAATGATAATGGATGAAGTGGATGTAACAATAGGTGTGTAGGTGCAGATGACTAAGGTAATTTCTCTTGGTATTCTTATTTGGATTTTTACAATATTTTTATATATTTTTTGGATTATGCAATGAATACAATGGTAATGCATGTGTAATTGTGTTGTGATGCAGTTGTTGATATCAGAGGATCGACATCGATTATCAATGATTATACTAGAGGTGATAAAGGCCTTGTAGAAGTACAATTGGGATAATTTGAAGGATATGGAGTTGGCTTGGGTAGCCTAGATTGATATGGTGAGGGTAGATGAGGGGTATCTCTCAAAGTACCCCTATCTGGATCTCATATCTCAGCCTTGAGTTGGCTTGGGTAGCCTAGATTGATATGGTGAGGGTAGATGAGGGGTATCTCTCAAAGTCCACCTATCTGGATCTCATCTCTTAGCCTTGGCTGAGAGATGAGATCCAGATAGGGGGACTTTCCAGCTCTTGATAGGAGATTATTATGACATTGGAAGATGTATCCCATATATTTTGAGTGTTAGTGGAGGGGTTGTGTTTAAGTTGGACACGATAAGGACTATGAGTGAAGGCATATTTTTGAAGGTGAATGAAGGAATGCGAATATCCAAGGTGGAGGGATAATATATTTTGATTTGTATGTGAGGGAGGATTTGGAGGTATTACCTACCCTAATTATGATTTTGCTGACTAACATATTAGTGCCTAACAACATCGGGTGTCGATTTCCATGGAACATGATTAAAATAGTGTATGACATGATTGATGAGCGTTGGGTGTATGCCTGGGCACAAAATCTACTGGTTTAGATGTATATAGATTTGTATGAGGTGAGGAGCCAAGGGTGGAAGGGGTTGAGGTACAATGCACTACTATAGTGTTGGGGCTAGGATCACTTAAATGTGGCTCATCCCATGGGATTTCATTATAAGAAATGGGATAGGGATCAACCTTATGATTTGAGGTGGTGGGTGAATGAGGAGGTGCAATTGAGTCATCCTGGTTGTAGTGGCCAGGAGTGCAGGGATATGTGGATAGGGCTAACACCTGATTAGGTGTATTGGAGGCCATGGTGGAAGGCTAGGTGACCTAGTGATGGAGAGTAACTACAAAGGACTTGATAGGCTAAATGGATGGTTGGGTAGCATGGGAGTGAGGTGGATCTTATCTAGTTCTCACGAGTGCTACAATAGTTTAGGCTAAGGTAGAGGATTTCATAGGAATCAGTGCTCTATAGGTGTTTATTAGATGAGTCAATTCTACCATGTGTGGAGGAGTTACGGATGGACTATATGGATGATGAGGAGATAGATATCCCATATGTGGATGATGCCAAGACCATAGTGGAGTATAAGGTTTGGTTTAATTCACAACCTTTGTGGGTGCTAAGTTAGGTTATTGAGGAGGGTGGTGGGGATGAGGATGCAACATAGGGTGTAGATGAGGCTCCCTAATGTCAGAGACATCGTCGGTCTAGCAGGAAGGTGAGGGATGCAGTAGAGAAATATTTAGATATTGGAGATGATGATCATGGTAGTGATGATATGGAGGAGGCTTCAAAGAGACCTCTAGGTCAAAGTGAGGAGGAGTGGATGGGGCTCAAGGCTAAGTGGGACCAAATTCAACAAATGGAAGTGGAGTAGTGTGTGATGATAACAACTCAAGATGTAGTGATAATAGCTGTGGATGTCGAGAATACTTAGGTATGAGCGGATCTAGAGATATAGATGGCAATAGGTGGAGGTGAGGATGCGATAGAGAGGCTTTAGATATAGCTAAGATAGAGGGATTCTTTATGGAGATAAAATGTACTAAACCTCTAATCATAGGAGGCATATATCCATGATTTAGAGTACCTATGCATTCAACACCACATTGGACTTCTAGATTGAATCTCTTATTCTATAGTGGGATCTGATAGATGTAGTGACTCTAAGCGTACCAAATCTTGGTCTAGGGCTTCTTCAAGGTCATAGGGATCTACCTATGGGCATTATTCAGTGTTTAGATGAACTTTTTGTATATGAGCCTTGGTGCTTCATTATATATAGCCTTTGGGTATTCATTGTACATGTGATAATATATATATATATAATTGGCTTTTACTTTTGTGTTATGAATTTGTGTGGATGTTTGTGTGGATGCATATGTATGTGTGATGGCATGTAATGATGATGTGAATGAATGCAAATGAAGTTGAGTTAATATGCTAATGATCATTTGTTGTTTAAATTTTTACTTGACCCATATTGATAATTGTTATTTAATATAGGGTACCAAAATGGTGGTATGTGAAATGGAAGACTCGTGTAATGATTTGGTATTGATATGGATGGTGTTTTGGATTATGGATGACTGATTGTTTTACAGAGACTTAAACATACTAGTGATTTCTAACAAACTAAGTTCTATATAATTTCTCTAAGACCAAATATGTGTGCAATGAATGTTCAATTACCAAATCATGTGCATGGTAGTGACTGAAGAAAATCAAGAACCAATATGTGTGTAAGTGAGTTAATTAACCCATATTGAGTAAATTGAGATGAAATCTATCATGGAGGATACTAGGAAGATAACCTACCCTTATGTGTGGTCAAAGGTATCTTTGAGATATGTGTCACCACGCATGAGTGTACTCCACTTTCAATTAAGCATCTATAGCCCCAATGGACATTAACTCCATAGTCCAATGATATGATCTTTAGATATGGGAATTCAGACTACCTAACCATCTATATGTAAATGTAGTTCTATCCTTACAACTTGTGTATCTATGGTGTGTGATGTGTAAAAGAATTAGAGCTTTGGGAAATCAGATTCTTAACTAAGATATGATGAGAATTTAACCCTATAATTACTATTAATTATTTTATTTTTGCAACGTGATTAGTGGTGAGGACCATTGTTTTTTATTTTGGACTATGTGCATAATGGGACAAGTGAAGATAATTTTTTGGCTTCGAGGTTCAATCCAGTCATGGTGTTATCCCTCTTTAACACAAGATGTTTTTGGTTCAAGAGTGTTAAAGGAAATTTCCATAACTCAAGATTTTCTTAGTGAAAATGTGACTTGGTTTTAGAGAAACATTGACATGTATTTGGAGGTTTCTTGAAACACTAGGAGTGTCTGAGTGACTGAAAACACCTAGGGATGATGGAAGTGTTTTTTACAAATGGTAAATTGACTTGTGAAATGGTGTACTGAAATGGATGTGAAATTGGGGATGCCCCTAATTAAGGTAACACAATTTAATGGATCAATTATTGTCTAAACTTAACAAATGACCCTTAAATGTGGTTGATGAAATGTGTTCGAGTTATAATGAATGTGTTTGTGTAATGTGGATGTATGCAATATTTGAATACAATGTGTATAGGTGCAATGTGTATGAATGATGTTTTTCTATATTAGCCATGTATATACATCTATGTAAATCACATTAAGCATGAAATACTCTCAAGTGGATAATGTTAAGTGGTTTAGGTTTCTCTACTCCATCTAGAATGGCAATTCTATTTGTTTCTTGATCCACTTTTTGGGTGACAATATATGGACCTAACCAATTAGCCATGAATTTATCATGAAAATGCAACAATGCATTGGTATTTTATTGAATTTCTTTGAGGACAATATCTCCTACTTGGAATCCATGTAGATGGACTTTGGTGTTAAAGCATTCTTGAGACGATCTTGGTATACTCGTAGATTCTCCAAGGTATTGACTCACCTTTCATCAATAAGTGTAAATTGGTCAAGACTTGCTTGTCTAAGAATTTCATCATCTATGAATTATTGCAATAAAATTTACAATGAGGGAATATCAAGCTCAAGAGGCATGATTGCTTCGGTACCTTAGACCAATGAGAATGGTTTTGACCCAATAGGTATGCAAATTCATTTTTGATAAATCCATAATGCCAATGGGATTTGAGTGTACCAATATCAATGATTTTCTTTGACTAGTTTCTTGAGAATAGAAATCAAGGTCTTATTGGTTGCCACAACTTGTCCATTTGTATGTGGGTAGTAAGGAGTTGAGAAACTATGTTGAATATTATATTTCTTGTAAAGTGCTCAAACATCCTTGTTTTTGAAAGACTTACCATTATCAGAAATTATTTTTGAGATGATGCAAAAATGACAGATGATATGTTGAAATATAAACTCCACAATCCTAGGTCCTTTCATACTGGTTAGAGGAATTGCATTGACCCACTTAGTAAAGTATTCAGTGTTTGTGATGATGAATGTATGTTGTCTCAATGAATAAGGTAAGGTTTTAGCAATCCGGTCCAAACTCCATTGTGAAGAGGACCAAAGACTCTGAATAGGTTGCAAGAATTGTGATGATACATGAGTTAAATTAGCATGTTGATGATTGTTGACATCTCTTGACATAAGTGCAATAGTCACATTTCATGGTGGGCCAGTAATAACCCATGTGTAAAATGCACTTTGCAATGGCTATTCCACTAAAGTGACTACCAAAAATACCATTATGATCTTCTTATATTGCTCTTTAGGCCTCTACAGGATCGATATAATGAAGGAGGACTCCATCATCACTTCATCTATATAACATGTCCCCCAAGAAAGTGAAACGAGTTGTCCTTTGAAAGTTAGTTTAGTAGTTTGTGACATGTTGAATGGGAGTGTTTCGAACTTGAGGAAGAATTTTATTTGGATAGACCAAGGCTCATGTGACTCTACGTGGATAAATAAAACATTCTTCTCATCTTTAGATTCAGCATGGGAAATTACATATTTAGAGATTGTTGTAATAATTAGGGGTTGTACCTCTCCTTTGGATTTCTTTGGAATCAATGATCCTAAAGATGCCATCACATCTACAAATCTATTAGTTGATATAGGTAAGCTATCAATTTCATACCAATCAAATTTTACAAGTAATTTCATTACTACTTCATGATAAAGTTTTAGTATTGGTTCTTTGCATTGGTATTCTTCGTTTACTTGATGAACAACAAGTTGAGAATCACCAAATATCCTGATATGATTTTATAGCTATGGTTTCTTGAAGTCCTAAGATTAATTCTTCATACTCTGCATTATTTTTTGTGCAAGGAAAAGTGAGTTTGAATGATAATTGAATCGGTACCCACTAGGGTGTATGAAACAAGATTCCTACACCTTGTCCTTTTTTACACTTAGAATAGTTAAATAATAATGTGATATCGACATATTCCTCTTGAATGACATATTATTATTCAGTGATGGTAAATACTGAATCATATAGGACCTCAATTATCAAGGATTTATCACTAGGAAGTGGATCTTCCACAATATGATCGACTATAACATGACCTTTAATGGTTTTTTTATTTATGAACTCAAGATTGAATTAGAATCATTATCCATTTTGCGATGCGGGTGTTGTTGTAAGTGTGAGATATCATGTCACACTAAGGATTTTCCTTAGCAATGACATAGGTAGTGTGACTTAGCATATAAAATTTGAGTTTCTTAGTGGACAAAACCACTGTTAGACATAATTTTTTGACATAAGCATATCAGGTTTCATAGCTTACCAATGTTCAACTAATGTAGTAGATAACTTGATCTCGATTGTTTTCATTCTTTTAAGAAAGCATTGTACCTAATGCAAAGTCCATTGCTAAAAAATAAATATGGAAGAGGAACCTTGGTTGAGGAGTTAAGAGTGGTGGAGAGGCCAAGTATTTCTTGATATCATAAAAATATTTTTGACATTTATCTATCCATGAAAATGTCACCTCCTTTTGTAGCAGGTGATTGAAAGGCCTACGTTTGTATGAGAGTTGTGCAATGAAACAATGGATTTATTGAATATTTCCTTGTAAGATATGTAACTCTTTCATGTTTTTTTGGGGAGGCATATCCATAATGACCTTGACCTTGTTTGGGTCCACTTTAATGCCCCTTTTGGAGATAATGAATCCTAGTAGTTTTCTTGAGGTGACACCAAAGACATACTTCTTGGGGTTCAACCTTACATTATGCACTAGAAGTCAATTAAAGAATTTTTCCAAGACACCAATGTGCTCTTGTCAAGTTTTATATTTGGCCAAGAGATCATCCACATAGTCTTCAATGATATTATTAATGTAATCCTGGAAAATGTATGTCATGGCATGTTGATAAGTAGAACCTAAATTTTTGAGGCCAAAGGGCATCACCTTGTAAAAAAAAATTCCCCAAGGTATAGTGAATGCTTTTTTGTGTTGGCAATTAGGATTGATTTGAATCTGGTTATATCCTAAAAAATTATCCATTAGTTTTCATGGCCAACATAAGTTTCAACAAGAGTATCAATGTTTGGTAAAGGAAAGTCATCCTTAGGACACACTTTTTTAAGGTATTGAAAGTCAGTGCAAATGCATATTACCATGTTAGGTTTGTGAATGTGTACCATGTTTGAAAGCCACTTAGGATAGTAAATGGATACAATTAAAACCACATCTAATAGCTTTTAAAGCTCTTCTTTGACCATAAGGGCAATGGTAGGATACATATTTCTTAGTTTTTGTTTGACTAACTTAGCATTAGGATGCAAGGTTAAATTGTGGAAAATCAAGTTAGGGTCAAAATAATACATATCTTTGTAGAACCATGCAAATATTTCCTTTTTAATCTTGAGGAGAGCTATTAATTACTATTGTTCATCAATAGACAAGATTGACAATTTTTGGATTGTCTGCATCTTAACTAAGTTTCACATCAATGGTATCTTCCATGGACATGTAAGAACCTTCCTCAAGATGATGGGGAGTTGGGATCAAATGAATATCATCAATGATATTATAAAAATCTTCTAATTTAGTCTCATCTATGTCTACCTAGAAAACCTCAGGATTTGAGGGTGAAGGCAAAGGTGAGGGCAAAGGTGATGGAGGAATGTAGACAGCGAAAGCTCTTAAAAATTCCTCAAAATGAACAAATGTAGTGAAGGATGGTGGCAATGAAATCCATTCCATATTAATGAAGCTAATGATAATTGGAATTGGCTTTGCCAATCATATGGATTATGGAGTGGGGTAAATAAGTCAATAGAATTCATGTTAACTTCATGGGGGATGGTGGTTGGCAATGGAATGGGTGGGTTTAACATGTCTAATAAGATCAGTGAAGGAACCTTAGGAACATGAACAACAAAAAGCAACACTTGTAAATGCAAATGACAAGAGTCATGCACATGCAATGCATAAATTTTATTATATATATATATATTTATATTTTATATTTTATGTTTTTTTAAATTATGTACATATATTACAAAATGTTCTGGTGAGGTGGATCAATGAAGTGGACATGGTGGTTCATTGGTTGGATTAGATCACTCCCTTGGGAGAAGAAAATAGAAAATGGGCTAGTGGATGAGGAAAATTTCTGATGTAATGCTCATCCTATTAAATGAAATGAATTATTGGAGTTGATTCCTCCTTGAATTCATCAGAAGCTATCAAAATTACATCATATTATTCATATAATTTCTCCTTAGAGTTATTGTTGTGGGTGATTTTTTCTTCTGAACCTAAATGAAGGCTTTGGAATGCTTGTTTAAAAGAGGAAATGGTGGGATGAGAATTATAGCCTAAACCTGAATAGTCATGCACTTCACAATATGGAGTGTCAATGATTTCGTTCATGCATTGTTCATGTCATCCTAGATCATATCCTTTCCAATTTACTAGATGAAAGTATCAGGATGGAAAACTAGACATGTATTCTATATTGAAAAGGGTTGGTTGTTTGGGTTCATCTAGGGGAGGAGGATCATATGAGTAATAAATCCCCCCATATATGAAATTGATTCCATTAGGTGTTGAATCCATGGTGTACATCACTCCTATAGATAAGGGTGAATCATGTGGATGAACATAATCTCTAGACATTTGGATGTTTCATAGTGTAACAGTGACATATTATACCACGTATTCACCAATGCTAATATTGGTAAAGTGGATTACCACATGTTAAGATGTGGAGGTGGATGGAGTGGAAGGGGAAGTGGAAGGCTCATGGATGGTTGGTGACTGAGATAGTGGGAGGAATGTATGGTTAAATTACATCTCACAATTTGTTAAATCGACTTGTGAGACATAAATTGGTGGATATGAATATGGATTTGGTTGAAGGGTTTGACGAATTATTGATGATGCTAATGTGGATGGAATGGTAGTGGATGTTGATGTTGATGATATGGATGGAATGGTAGTGGATGTTGATGTTGATGATGTGGATGATGTGGATTGGGTTTGACCACATGTACATGTAGTTGATTGTTATGAGGGTAGAGGTGTGGAATTGGAGGCTTTATGTGAGGTAGTTATGGGGAGATACTAAATAATAGGATATTTGGATGAAGAAGTGGTGGATAGTGTGGTTTATGGGGTGAGGAATCAATGAGTGGATGAAATTGTGGATTCGTAGGGATTTGAAATGAAATTACAACAAAAAAGGATATTTATAATTATATAAAAAACTAGGAGAGTTGAACCACTTAGTTTCTCAAGGTCCCACATGTAAAGTAGACCCCAAAAATCCCCATTGGTAGAATTCGCTACAAAGCCTACCTCGTTCCAAACTATTATTTTAAATTAGTTTCTTGTATAAGGATAATATCATGCCAAAATTATTTATTAAGTGAATCTAAAATTCTTTTCTTGGAATACCCATTACGACCTCTAATATTCCATGAAAGAAGTTTCATTTATGATATTTGGAGAATTAGGGGCATGACAATACACATATAGCCTCAGTTGTTTACCTGTGGTATCCTTATTCTTCTCAAAATTCAATTGGATTTGGAGTCCAGTAGCAATTTTAGTCTTAACCTCATGGTTACTCAATGCTTTGCTAGAAGCCTTTCCTACCTTGTAATGCACCCCAACATCAACTTGCCATTTTTGGTGGATTCTTGTTTTATGTTTGAGGAGATATTTAGCAAAAATTGATGAGTCCTCAATCAATAAAGGAGTTGGAGTCCCATAGTAGTATATTGCTTCAGGGAACCCTTTGCTAAACAAACTAGAGATTTCCTAACTAGCTTTGAGGAATAAATATCTTCAATAACAACCTCTTGGGATCCCAAGCACTGAAACAAATTTTGGAAAAAATCCTAAGGAATAAGGGTAGCAGTAATAAGGTCATCAAGACTAACCTAAGACATAACCATACAAATGCTCGAGCTAGCTAGGGCTATTTCTTGAACCATCGTCATTCCTAGATTATTGATGTCTATCTGAATATTTGATAATGGTTCCACCAGCTCAACTCCTTACTCCAATTGAGTTGTTGTAGTAACTAACTAGTCCAAGTGGGAAGTCATATGCTCTAGCGGTTCCTCCTTGGTAACCATGGGTTGCTCTTAAGCCTTATTTTCTTGCTTCTTAGTCCATTTATTTTTTAAACACTATTCCCTAGGGCTTTACAAGGATAAATACCCATCGTATGACCAATATTCTTACAAGTATAGCATTGTATGGGTTTATTATCATAGATAATAAACTAAATCCATGGTCCCTATCTATATATGAGTTCAATATGTCTTGCAAGGTCAACTTTAGGATCTACCATTACACACATCTGGGCAAAATTATCCTACTTTTGGATTTTGTTGCTGAGTCAATCAAGATGAGATCTCCTATTACATTATGCCATAGATGAAATGAAAAATTTGGAATCTCACCCATAGTGGGGATAAATTCACTTTCTAGGTCCTTGGATTAAATTTAGGATACCATTTATGTAGAAGCATGCCCCTCTTATCTTAGAACCAGGGTCCACCATCCAAGATGTGCTTTGAATCCTCTTCAAGATTCAACTTGATAAGGAAGAAAGCATTTGGCACCACAAAAATATCTAGAGAGCCAAAGGTTTTCGTTTAGCTAGAAACCATCTCCTAATGTAGTATAGGTGTGGTCTACCACCATAGAATTTATCAACCATATTATAGAATCCCTCCTCCATAGTAGCATCCAAAAGCTCATCTAGGATGATTAGTGTTAGAGTATATTACATTATTTAGTACATGTCAATATACCACCTTTGGTACATTACTAGAGTAGGAGTTTACTTTAGAGTAAAGTTAAGTAGTTATTTCTAGCTATGTAATAAATGCACAAGTGTTAATGTGTAATGATGTAAATGTACAAGGAGTCCACTTGTACATGAGTCATAGGAAAGGTAGTTGAAGATTCATAGGTAGAATAAGGTCCAATGAACCCATATTCATATATAAAGGCCTTATAGATATTTAAATGAGATTAGTAGAGAATATAGAGTGCATAGTATAGAGTAGTAGTGTGGTACAATGTAGCTCTTTCAAAATAGTTTATGGAGTGTTCATGTCCTCCATTATACTGCATTGTACTATTTTTGTGAGCATTCATTAATGGTATTTTTTTGAGTTATTATAGAAGTCTATCTTATTATTTTCTTGCATATTATTGTGCCATTATCATTTAGATATCATAGCTTGATTATATTACATCTTGTGGTTGCATATCCATTATAATACATCATAAAAAGCTAAAAATGGTATTAGAGCACACGATAGATAGATAAGAATTAGGGAGATCCACAAGAGAGATTGAGAGGAGAGTAGCAATGTCATTTCCATTTTTTTTTTGAGATTGTAGTTGGCTAGAGTCTTTCCACAGAGTTGTAGAAAAACTTGTGAAGACTAGGACTCAACATGGATTCCACTAGATTGATAAATCAACTAGTGAAGATTTATTATCTCTAGATTTAGAATTTTTTCCATTACAATCATAATACTTTATTGTAGGAAAAGAAGATACAAAGAAATTTGAGAAGTTTGCTACAAATATATAGGAAGAATATCTTCTTTAAAATCAATCTAGAACCATATTATCAATCTAGAACCATAAGTAATAAATGGAAGATCAAATATTTGGAGGACTATAGAAAAGGTCCCATTCCTAGAGATGGCAAACCTACAAAGTATAGAAGAAGAAAAGGCCATAGGATCCTTGTTACATATTCAAGGGAAAAAAGAGGCTCCAAATAAGAGTCTTGATGAAGATAGGAGATTGGTGATCTCCATTGAATATTGAATACTTCACCCTAAAGAAGTTGAAGAGACCCATAGAAGTACCCATTCAAGAACTTCCAATATAAGAATATAGAAGAGTGAAGAAGAACTAGCAAAGATCTTGTTCCATATTTTAGTAGCAATAGATTTCAGATATCCAAGAGGGATATCTCATTGCAACAGTTCCATAGTAGAAGGTTGAAGGAAAGGTCTCATTGGGAAGATTAAAAAAGCTATGAGAGAGAAGACCCTAGAGAAGAGGTCTCAAGGAGAAACAAGAAGAAGGTTTGGATAGCCTTATTTAAGAAGATTCCAAGAATACCATTGGAGTTCCTAGGAGAACTCATTGGAGAAATTTACCACCAAGGAGAAGTTCCTGATAAAGGAAGAATTTGGGATAATTTTTGACATACAATAACAATCCCAAACAAAGATAGATCTGGTAAGGAGTTTGAAAATTTTCAAATGATATTGGTGAAGACCTTAAAACTTTTAGATTCCTGAGAAGAAGGCCTAGATTGAAGTCAAATTTTGATAAGGAGAAAATAGCTAGACATTATTACCAAACCTAAGAGGTTTGAAGATTACATTTGGAGGCTTGAAGACTCATTTGGAGAAATAATATCTGCTAGTTTCTACAAAAAAAAAAAAACTAAATGGTTATTTAAGAAAAATCTCAGCTACAATTTGGAGTTCCCTACCAAAATTATGAGATTCAAGGACAAAAAATTAGTGGAGAGACTGACTACTTTTCAATCTAAACTTGTTAGATTTGAGGATATTAAGAGAGCAGCAATTTAGGTAACATCACTAGCTACTAAATTTTAGAATTCAAGGGAGGATCATGAAGGAGAGTAGAAACCACCAAACTATAGTTTCAAGCAGTGAGCTAGAGGAGTTACAAAGATATGATTTGGTGAATTGAAGAGCATTTTAAGACAACAAAGAAGAGTTGTGATTTCATTAGACTCAAGGTAACAATTTGGTGAATATAATCACCAAGATATCCACAATCTATAGAGTTCTTAAAGGTAAGCATCTTAGGTGCAAAGGGTTCATTTTATGAACACTTATATTCAGTTCATTACTTAGTTTGATTAAGCACCTCATTAGATTTTAAAAGTTGCATGGAGAAATATTACATATTATAGTCATCAAGGGAGTGCAAAATATAGTTTCTTTAAGGTTTATACCTACACATTAAATAGGATATAGATATATTCCAAAAGAAATAAAAATATCATATTCCTATTATATAGTTACAACAAAAAATACATTACTCTTAAGTGAAAGTTGAAAATATTATAGTTCTTTTGAAAGTTATTATTAGTGTATTATATTGGTTACCCTTAAGTTATTTAATGTACATTAAGATTTTATCAAATAAGGATATTTTAGTGCACAAAATAGGGTAAGATTAAAGCACCTAGAGACACTATTGAGCACACAAAACTTGCAGTATTTTATGGAAAGAAAATCTAATAAAAGAGAAATAGAACCTCCACAGTTTGGAGAAGAAAATTGACGTATCATAGAAGCAAGAAATATTCAAAAGATACCATAGAAGTCTCATGTTTTGGTGCATTTCATGGTAGGATTATCTACATCATTGCACCCTATTCTATGTAGAAAATCAAGTGCACACAATAGATTTTATAAGAACACCACTACATCAAGCCTTTTACAGTCTATAAGGGGCCACATCATAAATACAAAGGTGCACTAGAGAGGAGACTACATTGCCCATATTACAACCATCAAAGTGGGTGGTTTACACAGCCTAAATAAGGAGTTGCAGTAGCATAAGATAGAGTCATTCAAGGGCTCAATATCCTTCCATTGAAGGTGTCCAAATATATCTAGTACAATGACAATAAAGCTAGATTTAGTGCTTACAAAGCACACAAGGGATAAACCTGCATTGATTCAATAACGTCTACTAAGATAACTTTGTTACAACGAGTGCAAGTAATAAGGACAACACAAATGTTATATTGCATACATGTAAAATAAAAGTACAAGGAGGAATATTACCATTGAAAATTACTTGAGCATACATAGGAAGATCTTAGAATAAGTTCATTTGCTAAAGCAAGCCACCATACATTGTAGCAAGCACTACCACCGCAAAGAAGAATCCACCATTGTAGGAGAAATACATTACATTGGATAAGTAAGAACACGTGTGATGCATACTAGAGAAGACTAAATACAACTTGCAAATATATTGAAAGAGCCCAAGGTAATAAGAGAAGGATTTGATAGTGTAAGTGCATGCAAAGGAGAACCGTCACTTGCTCTAATGTGGTCATGCATCTTGTACCACTTAGCACAGAAGAAGGAAGGTATAGCAATGTATTCTAATGCTTTCCAGAGATAAAAATGGGTGCTCAAAGAAGTAACACCCTTCATCATTACTTCAACACTCAAGAAAGAGCATATTCAATGCTCAACCAATGTTCAAGACTTATCTCAAACCTGCACCGCATAAAGTAATGTATTACAAAGTTAACAACATTGTTATGCCACCTAAGAAGAGGACACTTGGCATATATTTCAAGGAGTGCATATTAATAGCCACCATAGGAAGATCATAAAGTGAGTGAAGAAAATCTCCAACAAAACTTGAGTGTAGTAGTAAAATTTGATTAAGGAGGAGTAAGAGATGTCCTAGAAGAGCATTGTTTGGAGGAAGAGCATTGAATGCTCTTGTCATAAGGAGAAGATGTAGAAATATAGCACTCATAGACTACAAATTGATGTCAAGCCCAAAACTAATTACCATGCAATATTCAAAGGTATATTTGCACTAATTTTTGGTTTCATTAAAGTATAAAAGGATGTATAAGATAACTTATATACATAAGGTTAAAGTTATATTGGATTGGAGTATTTATAACTTTAGAAGGGAAAAAAAAAAGTGCATAACCTTAAGAATTAGCTCAAGGAGTACTATATTAAATATTTGCAAAAATAAGTATAAGAAATAAGGGCTTCCACATTACATGATTAAACATTATTTTGCAATTATTATTATTATTTTCTAAAGTTACAATTTAGGGAGTTATAAGGGATACTACATGAAAATTTAGTCAATTGGAATTTATAAAACAAAACTATTGAAGGTAAAGGAGGTTCATTGATTGCTTTAAAGGGTTGGAATTATTTACTTATACTTACGTCATACTCATAATAAAGGGACAAAAGAATCCAGCCATAGAGAACGTCATCAAATTAAAAATGCATAGTTCAATAGGAGAAATAAGGTGAAATAGGAGTTTATTATCATCAATCCCAAAATATTACAAAATAAACTCAAAAGATGAACTAATATATTTATCAAATCTATAGCATATTCAAACCACTAGGGAGACATAAGGATTGTACAAACCCTAAGTATTAGAAAGGTTTTATAAAATTGGGTTATATACTCTAAACTACGAAGTTATAAGGTAGCCTACAAGGATAATCATGCCATAAAACAAAATTTTCCTTATAGAATCCCAACTACTTAAAGGTCCAAATTACTCCTCATGGAAAAACAAATTGCGGTAAATTTTGATAGTTGAAAAGCTTTGGGAAATTGTTAAAGGAATAACAACTAAAACTAGTATAGGTGATACAAATATTCAAAATTTTGAAGGAAAGTGATACAAAAGCATTAATTATAATAAATTTTTCCATTACAAACAAAATACAACCATACATTAGTACTGCATCAACATCTACAGAAGCTTGGAAAACCCTGGACAAGATATTTGAAGGGAAGAATAAAGCCACTATATTAAATCTTCAAACTCAATTACATTCATTGAAAATTAATATTTTTGAATGTATATAACTATTCCTACGTAAGGTAGGAGACATAAATGGAAAATTAGTAACCTTAGGAGAAAATTTTGAAGAGAATTTTTTGGTTCAAGTAACTATAAGAGCACTTCCAGAAAACTACAAACATTTAGTTACATCTTTGCAAATCCTAAGTAAAGATATTTCCTTTGATGAGCTAGTCAACATTATTTAAGAGAACAAAGTGGAAAATATAGTTAAATATGAAATGAATAACAATGCATTGATCTCAAAATATTATTCACAAGAAAATATTGTCTCATATTTAAAACGACGAAGACCATGGAATAACATATATTGTCAGGTATTTTTAATAAAACATAACACTAATTACTATAGATTCAATTCTAGAATTAGAATCTAGTGAATCATATAAACTATGGAAGCTCTCCAAATAGGGTAGTCCAACCAAGGCAATATCAAACTCAAAATAATCCTTGTCAACAATAATTTTAGCGTCCAAACAATTATCATCAATTGGAATATCGAGTGTAGACACCAAAACAACACCAATCCGATTATGTGACTGCAAACACTGATCACATTGGCACACATAGCCCCTAGGGCAGCCCCCAGAGGTTAAAAAGTGGTCCTAACCACTCTCATAGCAGTTTTGGAAGGTCAAAAATCATCTTGGCACCTTCAGGAACTTTGCTCAATATCCGTTCCACCCAAGGACGATTCAAACTGGGATTCGCTCCTCCTAGGGAAAAATTCATAATTCGCTCCAAGGTGGGGCGAATTGCAGGTTTGACAGGAAAAAAGTCAAATCTTGGCAAATGGTAGCTAAAATATGCCACTTAACACTTCCTTTATTGCATGGGAGTATAGGTGAGCATTTTCAAGCGTTAGAGGCTGTTACAAGGACAAACATGGAATCCCTATTCAGGGAGGAATCTTCCCTCCCATGGAAGGGCATGGCTGCCAAGTGGTGCCTCTGCATGCTCATCCCAAGAGACCTCCAGGTCTATAAATTGGTGGGTTTTCTCACCCCAAAAGATACAGAGTAAGAGAAATTTGGAGCAATGAAGTGCTATCATTTTATTTCCCCATACATCCTTGTGTGATTTGTGCCTTTCACATCCGTGATCTATTTTAGAGAAGAGGTCATTGGGTGATCATTGGAAGTCGAATATTGAGCCCAAAACCCAAAATTTGGCCATAGAATACCACCCCAATTTATCGACAACACCTTACAAGAGATTTTGGACCCATCCCAAGTGGATTGGCACCAAAATCAGGTCCTAACGGTGGGCGACCTGCCCGGGCTCCCCCGCACTGCCGTGAGTCTAATCGTCCGTTTTAGGAATGATTAGGAATCTATGGAAGATTGTTATTTATATCATTATTTATCTTGCATTTCATATTATGCTGCTTAAATAGTTTGAAATTTCGATTTCCCAATGTTTTGAGCAAATCTTATCATGTTTTATCACTTTTTGTCTTTACTAACTTGCAGGTAGCATCATAAAATTCCTGTTAATGGAGGCCAAATTGGGAAAATATGACCATCTGGGTCTTCCAAAAATACCCCCAATTAGCCAAACCCAAGTTTGCAAGTATTTTAGAGCTCTCTAGGTAGGACATTTGGGATAGTACATTTTCGACATTTTGTTGCAGGTAAATTCATCCCGCCCCAGAGCGAATTCAAATCGATGAGTAATTTCCTAGCTGTTCTTTTTGCAATGCCTTCCTGGTGATGTTTCTATGCCCTTGTCAAATTTTTAGAGCATTTGGATTTATTTTAGTTATAGTTTAATTCATTTTTCTCATTCACTTATCGTAGGCTTGGGGATTGCATGTTTTGTCTCATCCGCAGGTGCTACTAACTATTTCTTGTTCCTTTGAATGTAGGATCGGAACATCGGAGGAGTAGCAAGGAATCAAAATTCATAGACACAAGTAGCGGTGACATTTTGGTCCACCCATCTTACATGTGGGCACGTGGAAGAAGGATGGTTATCCATGGATGTGACCAAGAGACGAGTTTAATGCTCCTCACCCCTGAAAAGGGAGGAGGCAAATTGTAACCGAATTGTGAAATACATAAATAAAATAAAAGGGCTATTTGTTTCATTTGGGTTTCAATTTGTTTATGCTTTCTCCATTTTATGCATTTTTAATTCGTAGCGTTAAGTTTAGTTTCATTTTTGCATCGTACTTGGAGTTTTTCCTTTTTTTTGTATCCTCATGCTTCTAGTGGCGATCACGGTGGGACCTTGTCCTCTATTTCTAAGATCAGAGATCTGATCCAAATTTGGTTTTTTTTTGCTTGTAGGTGCCGAGTTTCATACGCTGACTGTTGTTCGTTCCATCAGGAGGCGGATACAGAGCTGTAATTCATATTACCATGGGATGAATGGGAATTCGCTCCACCCTGTGACAAATACAGTCTTGTAATTCATTCCCCCCTAGGATGAATTTCTATTTTTGTAGTATTCAAGCAGAAACTCAGAACCAGCAGATTTGGTCAGAGAAGAGGTAAGGATTATGAACTTTTTCTTGTCTATTTCTGTCTTCAATTTTTTTTGTTTTAGGGTACTTGCTTGCTTAGGGAAATTAGTTTTACTTTACTGCTTTCTTGTTTCCATTTTGCAAAATAAAAATAACCCCACACACCATGTGGCAAATTAAACATCAAGGAGCTTGTCATAAAACCCCAGCCCTTGATCAAGACCAACAATGGATTTCATCATCACCTTGGCTTGAATTTTTACATCCATTACCCTGATCGCTACTGTTGCTAGACTTAAATCCTAACAAAGGCTGACTGAGTGTAGCTAGGGTGATTCCCAGCACATGAGGATAAGTCTTCTATGGTAGGTGTCATAAACACCCCTTCTGTACCGTCTACGTTTCATGTACCATCTGCTCTCACGTACCTATAGTTTCCCTCACATAAGGGTGGGTATATAAAGAGGTTGGTATATCGGCCTGGCAATGGTATATCGAAGGGGCGACCATTTTTGGGAGTCATAAGAGCCATAATTTTGCATTTAAATGTTCTTTAAAACCTTCAAAACCAAAAAAAACAAAAAAAAATAAAAATAAAAAACACACTAAACCAGGTCTAGGACACACTTTCAATCTTTAAATGAGATAATCACTACTTGTGTGTGTGTATGATATTTTCTATTTAGTGTAGCAAAGAAAAATCATAAAAAAGAGATAAAAATATACATAGCTTGTAGGAAAGCACCACCATGGTGTACACATGTAGTGATGCAAGAGCATCCAACAGCACCTGATGCAGAAGAATCTAGTGGCAGGAGGAAAAACATCACGATTTTGCGACGTGTCATGAAATCGCGATGAAAAAAGGCAAAGAGGGTGAGGAGAAAAACCTGTCATGATATCGCGATAGAAAAAGTGTCACGATATCGTGACACAAAGAGGAGAGAGGAGCAGATGGAGAAAGCTGTCGTGATATCATGATAGAAAATGTGTCGCGATATCATGACACAAATGGAGAATGGATCTGGCAAGAAGAAGATGTCGCGATTTCGTGGCATGTCGTGATTTTGTGACCCAAGTAGGAAGGAGAAGGCTGCAAGCAAAGATGTCACGATTTCGTGACCCAAGAGCAGAAGGAGAGTACGAAAGGAGCAGATGTCATGATTTCATGACATGTCACGGTTTCATGACCTGAGGGCGAAGAAGGAGCCGAAGGAGAAGGAGACGTCACGATTTCATGATAGGTCACAATTTCACGACCAGAAGGCAAAGAAGGAGCCAAGGAAGAAAGATGTCGTGATTTCGTGACATGTTGCATTTTCGTGACGAAGGGGCGAGTGAAGGAGCCAAAGGAGGGAGATGTCATGATTTCGTGACCCGATGGAGAAAAGAAGGCAAGGGAGCCAAAAAGTCACGATTTCATGACTTGTCACGATGTCGTGACCCGAAGGAGAAGAAAGGATGCAAGGAAGGAAGATGTCGCGATAGCACGACATGTCACGATTTTGTGACGTGAAGGAGAGAGAGAAGACGAGATGGGAAGATGTCGCGATTTCGTGACATGTCATGAAATCATGACCCGAAGGAGCGAGAGGAGGCAAGAAGAAAAGATGTCATGAAATTGTGACATGTCACGATTTCGTGACCCAAAGTGGAAAAGAGGAGCGAGGAAGAGAAATGTTGCGATAGCACGACATGTCATGATATCGCGACCAAAAAAGAGAAAGAAGGGCAGGATGAGGAAGATGTCGTGATATCACGACCCCTGCTATAGTGCAGCTGGAGGAAGAAGACGACAGAGGTCAGGCGACTATTGCAGAGCAAGGATGAAACATGGCACCAAGGTGCAGTTAAAGTGAACGAGTACCAAGAATTGTAGGAAATAAAAAGGATGGGTCGCACAAAGTTTTTTGATAGGAAGCGACAGTCAGATGGCGGTGATAGGGGCCGTGCAGAGTGGAGCCATAAATCGGGTTGGTGGATTGATTTTTGGGAAGGATGTTTCAGAGGGTCAGGGCCTCTATAAAAACCCAATTTTTGTAATAGACTAAAAAGGGGTAGATTGGGAGAACGCACATAGAGAATAGAGTTAGTGAAAAAACCAAGCCGAGCGCTAGTTATTGTAAAGCTTGTGGCTGTTTATGTAAAGGAGATTCCAGATTAATAGAAAAAAATTTGGAATTGCGTGTGTGCAATTTTCCCATCCCCCATTAGTGGTATCAGAGCTAGTGTTCCTGAGTGCACAAGCAGATCACCGATCGTGAGGCAGTTTGTGCCAGGATCTGTGGTAGGGTTCTGAGAGAGAAGAGAGAGTTTAGGATCTATGGGAGATATGATGACAATGAAAGACTTCAAAGCTTTGCAGAGGCAATTGAAAGCCCTGCAAGAGGAGTGGCTTGAAATAAAATTGCGAAAGCAAGAGGAGCAGCGCAGAAGGCATGAGGAGAAACAAAAAAGGAGAAAATATGGAGTTCATCAGAAGATGAAGCCATTGAAGGCTGCAGATGAGGAAGTGTGCAGTAGTGGGAGAATCTATCTGGAGGAAGGCAAAAGTTGTTTGGGCTAGGAGAAGGGGTTGGAACAGGCTATAGAGGCAGATAAATGTCTGGAGGTGCTATAGAAGGCAGTAACCAGACAATGTAGAAGTGAAGAGCACTTCTCCACCAACCTTGGGTGTCTGATGCAGGAGCATCTAGCAGCACCTAATGCAGAAGCATCTAGTGGTAGGAGGGCCACTTCTAAAAAGTTGCCTAAGGAGGAAAAACATCACGATTTCATGATGCATCATGAAATTGTGATAAAAAAAGGCAAAGAGGGCGAGGAGAAAAAGTGTCACGATATCACGACACGAAGAGGAGAGAGGAGCAGACGGAGAAAGTTGTCACGATATCACGGCAGAAAGTGTGTCGTGATATCATGACACAAACAGAGAACGAAGCCAGTAGGAAGAAGATGTCATGATTTCATGGCATGTCATGATTTCATGACCCAAGCAGGAAGAAGAAGGCTGCAAGCAAAGATGTCACGATTTTGCGACATGTCATGATTTCATGACCCAGGAGCAGAAGGAGAGTACGAAAGGAGCAGATGTCATGATTTTGTGACATGTCATGGTTTCACGACCTGAGGGCGAAGAAGGAGCTGAAGGAGAAGGAGACGTCGCAATTTTGTGACAAGTCATAGTTTCACAACCAGAAGGCGAAGAAGGAGCCAAGGAAGAAAGATGTCGCGATTTCACGACATGTTGCATTTTCACGACGAAGGGGCGAGCGAAGGAGCCAAAGGAGGTAGATGTCGTGATTTCACATGTCATGATTTCATGACACAATGGAGAAAAGAAGGCAAGGGAGCCAAAAAGTCATGATTTCATGACTTGTCGCGATGTTGCGACCCGAAGGAGAAGAAAGGATGCAAGGAAGGAAGATGTCGCGATAGCACGACATGTCATGATTTCATGACATGAAGGAGAGAGAGAAGACGAGATGGGAAGATGTCATGATTTCATGACATGTCATGAAATCATGACCCGAAGGAGCGAGAGGAGGCAAGAAGAAAAGATGTCATGAAATCACGACATGTCACGATTTTGTGACCCGAAGTGGAAAAGAGGAGCGAGGAAGAGAAATGTCGTGATAGCATGACATGTCATGATATCGTGATCGAAAAAGAGAAAGAAGGGCAGGATGAGGAAGATGTCATGATATCATGACATGTCACGATATCACAACCCCTGCTACAGTGCAGCTAGAGGAAGAAGACAATAGAGGTCAGGCGGCAGTTGCAGAGCAAGGACGACACGTGGCACCAAGGTGCAGTTAAAGCGAACAAGTACCAAGAAGCATAGGAAATGAAAAGGATGGGCCACACAAAGTTTTCTGATAGGAAGCGACGGTCAAATGATGATGACAGGGGTCGTGTGGAGTGGAGCCATAAATCGGGTTGGTGGACCGATTTTTGTGAAGGATGTTTCAGAGGGTCGGGGCCTCTATAAAAACCTAGTTTTTGTAATAGACTAAAAAGGGGTGGATTGGGAGAACGCACATAGAGAATAGAGTTAGTGAGAAAACCAAGCTGAGCGCTGGTTATTGTAAAGCCTATGGGCTGTTTATGTAAAGGAAATTCCAGATTAATAAAAGAAAATTTGGAATTGCGTGTGTGTGATTTTCTCGTCCCCCATCATGTAGCCAAGCCCAATCAAGGGAGAAAGATATAGAAAGTGTACAAGGGGGCACAAGTCGCCTCCGCTATAGCCCTAAGGACTTAGTCATACCGCCTTGGTGGCCTGACCCACAAGAGAGTCCGCATCATTCCATGTCAAGATGGAACTATAGGGACACCCCTTAAGGGACATGCCCATTCATCATAGCCCCTTTCAGGAGGGGTCCTTACACGTGGCACTCAACATAGATAGGAAGGCTCCCTTAGAAGCTCGATATGAGTGGCCACCGTGCGATGAAGCGCTAGAGCGGCATAGTTTCCATGAGGAGAGGCCACATGATGATGGCATCCCTCCTTTGCCCCCCATCACTATTAGAACCAATAGACAAAATCTAGAGCGCAAGGCCCTTCAATCAGGGCAAGCTAACTCTGCCCACCCCTTTCACACATATGAAAGGGAGCCCGAGGAAGATGATTACATTCCTCAAGAGCAATATACAATGCAGGGGCCATGCACTTCCGCACCAGCTAGATACCATGATCACCCACTGAGGCTGGAGCCTCGGGTAAATGCAACCAACCTCGACAGAGGAAAGTGACTTATTGAGATCTCGGATCATCGAGATCAGGGTAAGTGCATAGGAGAGGCATCCATGCCTCCTAGGCTCAGGATGGTGGAGCAAATTGACCTGGCAGTCGCCAGACATGTCACCCGCCAAGCGTAGATCACGCGGCTTGAGAAAGATTAGTAGTAGCTAGAGCATTTATATCGCCTTAGTAAAGAGTGCATTCAGCGCCAAACAGATGAGCTGCTCTAGAACCCAGTGCCTGAGAGGGTCCCAACCCCTTGCACCCAAAGAGCGGAACCATATGAGAGGCATAATCCCTTAGTGCGAGATAGGTCTCTGTGACCTTACCAAGTGTTGCCTCCTAGACATCCTAGACCTGAGCGGGAGGCCACTCCCCGGAACAACGATGGGTACCCTCCACGGGGACCCACCCAGGGTCATAGGTCTCATCCAGAGACTCCTCAGGAAGCTTACAAGGAATATGAGCAAGAAGAAGATCGGGCCGAAATGCCCTACCTAGGCGGAGGAGTTGCCATCCGGCCACCCCTTCAGAGGCCTCAAGTCTCCCACAACCCACAACGGGAGCAAACTAAAGAGGAAGAAATTAAATCCTCAAATGCATATAAAGTGCTGCTAGAGCGTTTGGAGTCTATGGAGACCAAAAATTTTGTGCCCCAAAATTCCACTTTATGCCAACTCTGTAGTCATCCTATGCATCCGTCCGTGCTAGCACCACCTTACCCTGAACACTTTAAGCTACCTCAGTTTGCAACCTTTAGAGGGGAGGAGGATGCTCAAGAGCATGTGACAAGGTTCCTGAGCCAATGCTTCGACATTCAGGACAATGATGCTTTGTTATTGAGAACATTTATAACCACATTCGTAGGCCCTACCTCGGATTGGTTTACTCAGTTACCAAAGCACAACATTAACAACTTAGATCAGTTAGTGGATGCGTTCCTCGAACGCTTCACCTTCAATACCAAGAAGAAGGTGTCGTGACTTAGCAAACCTCAGGTAGTATGAGGAGGAGACCATGGCGGCCTATGAGAATCGATGGAGGACATTGCTTTTGAAGCTGCCCTACCTCCCCCCTATGTTCGACCTCACTCAGATGTTCTCACGAAGTTGTTTGAGATCGATCTCTATGCTATTGCAACTGCAGCAATATGCCACCTTAGAAGAAGCTCTGGCGCAAGCCAGGATCATTGAAGAGATCAAAATACAAGATGGCGAGATAGCCAAACCTAAAAAAAGAGTGGACTAAAAACACTAAAGCTAGGACTATGCAACAGAAACCCGCTGTGGTTAACCAAGTTGCTATCAATGTCCCTAAGCCTGCATAAGCAACACGACCTCAAAAGGCTAACTATCAGGCAGTTCCTCCTAACAACTATGATAGAGAAAATTAGAGGGAAGAACAGAGTCAGCAGTGTCGTCCTAGGCAACAATTCACACCCTACACAGAGTCTAGGGACTCCTTGTTTGACCGCTTGTTAGCAGTAAATTTGATCAACCTACCAGAGGTTTAGACTATAGATCCCAATGCACCCAAGCCTAAGGGGTATAGATAGGACTTGTACTACAGGTTCCATAGGCGGCAGGGACATGACCTAAATTCCTATTGGAAATTTAAGGGCTTGGTGCAGGACCTAATTGATAACAAGACCCTAGCGGTGGATAATCCTGTCGCACCAAGCAATCAAAAACTGGAGATATTCAAAGACCCCTTGCCTGCTCATGCTCCGCAGGAAAAGACCCTACAAGTTAACAAGGTCACATAGAACTACCCCATGCAGGGATATGTAGGGATGATCAATATAGTGACTCGGAATAGGAGGTATTCAAGCACGAATGCTCCTGCGACAGCGATAGGAGAGGTGCCAACAACTTTGTAACCACAACAACACCTTGCACAACCTCCTCTGCCTAAGCTGGTGGCCACACTTCGGACCAAACTAACTCAGATTTTGAGGACCACCTCGGCTAGGCTCTCCATATACGAGCTTATACAACAATCAACGCCCCATCGAGAAGTTCTAATGGAGATTTTGAAAGCCATCGAGTTGCAGTCCCACGAGACAAATTCTTTCAACAACTTTGTGGGGCATGTAAAATGATGCACTGAGCCAGTCATCACATTTCGGGAAGATGAATTGAGATCAGTGACTGATGACATGGCAGATCCACCCCTGCACGTTATCGCGCAGGTCAACGGGATCCCATACAAGAGGGTGTTGATAGACACTGGCTCGTCCAACAACATCATCACAACTGTGGCTCTCAAACATCTAAAGTTGCCCACATCTCACATCACAGCTTCCACCTACACTTTGCGAGCATTCAATGATGCAATCTGCTCGATAGTCGGCACAATAGTCCTACCAATCCAAGTGGGACAAAAGACCATACCCACATTGTGCCACGTATTGGAGGGTGATATGGCCTACAACATCTTTCTGGGCCAGCCATAGATCAGGGACATGAAGTGTGTCCCTTCGATAGCTCACCAATGTTTAAAGTATACATTTGAAGGGGAGGTGCATGTAGTCCCGGTAGAATTGGAACCCTTCAAGTATTGTAATGCGGTGTAGCTGATGCTGCAATTGACCCTGCCATCAACGCATTTGGATTTCTAGTTAAATCCATCTAAACAGGGTTTGATTCCATAGGCATCCCCATTAACAAGTTCTTAAAAATCCCAGTTGGGTTCATCTTCATCGTCTGGTCCTCCACCAATGACACCATCTCTAGGGGCCAAACAGAAAGACATAGGGAAGGAACCCCTGGAAGAGGCAAAACCTTTGGAAGAGACACTACCATCTATGTCAACTATCTCTACTGAGGAGATGCCTAGCTGGATGGAATTCGAGGCTCCTAGTCCACCCGACATGGAGTGGACTCAAGGAGAACTTCCATTCCCTCCCCCTCAACTGCCAATGATCACCATTGAAATGGCCAATACGGGACTGGGGGAATTATCTGGTGTGGAATATTGTAGCAACACCCACACTAGAATCCATGCGAGACATGGGGAGACATCGACTCCCCATTGGCACTATTGTTCCCCTAGACTACCTGCCGAACTAGACAAACTTTGTGTATGGAGGCCTTGATCATGGCGTTGCACCATGCACGCAAGAGGACGAAGATGAAGAGCCTTTTGCTGAAAATGTCAACTATTTGTCTAACCCAGACTTTGCTCTGAGATACCTTGGCCAATGCAATTGGCACGAATATGGGTTAGGTCAATATGAGCAAAGGGATACGTTTTCTTTGCCAACCAAGATACCAAATGCCATATGACAAGTCAGGAGTAGGGTTTAACCACCCCCTACCCTTGGACATCTTGGTGGAGAACATGCAAGGCCTAGGGATAGGCAACAAGGGGGGATTGGCATTAGATCCATATGCCAACCCTAACACCACATATACATTGAGGGATTATCTCCCATTAACGATAATCAACCTTGTTGGCTCTAGTAATCCCTTCCCTTCGCTCGAGAGAGGAGAAAGCTCGAGAGCTTATTTTCAAGGAGGGTCTAGGCAATGTCAATAAGGGTCCTCGAAGGATGAGTCAGAGTATGAACCAACATCGTATGACCCCTTCGAATCAGATAGCGATCACTCACAGGTGATCCCCATGGATGATTATCAAGAAAGCCTCTTGACAATGTTCCCCCTGGATGCTCCCATCGTGCAAGCGCTGCTCCAAGGAAATAATGTCCCCCCGTAGAGAGCGGAACAACCTAGGTGGGACCACATTAACTTGCTCAAGCAGGATGAGCCTGTCATACCTCAAACAGTTGTCAGAGCCAACGAGGGCTTTTGGATCCCCGATAGTGATTACGAAGATGAAACAGAAATGACATATATTAATCACATATGGCAGATGCAGCATCAACATCCCTTGGAAATTAATGACATATTTGAATAGCTGAACATAGTGCCAGGGCATGATTGGTAAGTAGACCCAGCGGTATGGGACCAAGTGTTGGATCCGCCGCTTTAGGTATACGAAGAGCACCTTCCACCCCGAGACCCTAGAGTGATATCAGTGCCAAGGGCAGACCCTATCCTCCTATCTGCACATAGGGCCAATCCATTTGTGCCAATACCTCTAGAGCCAGATCCAGAGCACAAAGAACATCTAGAATGTCTGAGTCATCACACCCGTGATAATGGAGACCAAAATCATTTCATCAACATGATCTCCATTGACTTAACCACCCCCATCCAAAATTTGGTCGATCCAACATAGTCACTATCTCTAGACATAGATGCCATAGACTAGGATTGCGTTGATTCCCCTCCATCCCCATCCGAGTACTGGCCTTTCAGTAAAATGCTCCATTTTACCCCTGGGCCAACTCAGGATATCTACCATGCTGAAGAGGGACCCGAGGTTCCTAACGATGATCTAAACTCAACAAATGATATCCATTTGATCCCAAATCCACACCAGTTATAGGACGGATCCCACATGTCGATCAAGGAGATGACTGACGTAGACATTGGCTTAGATCCAATGAATCCACAGATTATCAAGTTGGGGGTAAGTCTAACCACCGAAGAGCAAGCTGACTACATTGCCCTTCTCAAAGAGAAAAAGGAGGTTTTTGCATGGTCATACAGAGATATGCTGGAGCTAGATCCATAGTTAGTCACGCATAATCTAACGCTTGATCCAGTTAAGCAGAAACTACGCAAGATGCACCCAATAGTGGCCTTGATGGTCAAATACGAATTGCAAAAGCTTGCAAACAGTTGTCCTGGATCCCAAACAGCTTTGTCAATCCCCAAATTTTGCAAGGATTTCAATCGCTTGCTCAATCCCCAAAAGCTCATGAACCCAACCAAAATTCTCCAAGATTTAACCCAATCCCAAAAAACTCTACAAAAAACTCCAAAGGATTTTCGTACCATCAAGGGACTTGGTCAATCCCCAAAAACCTCCAAGGATTTTTGTAATCGCTTGGTCAATCCCCAAAAAGCTCCAAGGATTTCCATAATCGCTTGGTCAATCCCCAAAAAGCTCCAAGGATTTCCATAATCGCTTGGTCAATCCCCAAAATTCTCCAAGGATTCCCGCAATCGCTTGGTCAAAAACAAGAAAATTCAAAAACAATAAAATCATCAAAAATAACAAAATTTGCATCTCATTTTCATACATGCTCAAAATCGTCACAAAAATAAAAAGCTCTATTTTGCATATCATCTTCATATCCACACAAATAAATCCATCAAAAACACAAAAAAACATATAGCTGCATTACGCATCGCACCTGCACATTGCATATTTGTGGTCATAAAGGTCAAAGTGCCATAGACTGTCATTACTTGGCAAAATTATCATCTTCTACATTTTTACGCTTTATCAATAGCTCATCGCCTATAACCACCATTCATGTTATTCTCCCATACTATAGTTAGTGGTCTTCTAATGTATCGAGAGTTTTCTTCATTCAGTCGTCATTAGCTGTCTAGCCACGTACTGTACCAAGTCAGACAGATTTTACGAAGGTAGAGTTTTACTTGGCTTACACCTTGTTACGTAGCATCCCAGCATAAATTAAAACACATAAAACATTCCCAAGTTGTGTGAACGAAAGATGAAACCTGCAAAGCAATCTAGGTCACCATAAGAAAAATGGTTTTCTTGCTCATCCCCCTATGCGAATGACCCCAAGAATGCTGAGAGTTGGCAAAAGGACAAGAATCCTCCCTAACCAATTCCCCAAGAATCCCAAGTTCTCAAAAGTTGCAAAACATCAACAATTTGCAAACGTAAAAATTCTAAATTTTGACATCACAACCAAAGTGCATACATCAAGGAAAGCACATAAAATAGGGATTCTCATCACTCCATATCCTAATCCCTTGCTCAAAAGAAAAATATAATACAAAAATAAACAATGATTTTTATCACTACAAAAGAGCAAGTATCCCAATACAATTGAAGAAAAGAAGGTAGTCAAACTTGAATCCCTGGAACTCTCAGCATCCAGATGGGTCATAAGGTAAACCTCAGTACCGGTTTGGTTGATAGCCTATCGGTCACTGGTGGTAAACCTCCCGCATGACGATATATCTGTCACATTAACTTGTGTGCAGATCAATGTTTGCATGTGGATGAGCTAGCTTATGGTATCCTATGATAGCATCATAGATTAATCTGACTAAATACAACAAAGGAGTTAGTGGAGCTAATCAGGTGATCCTCAGTACAGGTTTGGTTGACATCCTATCTGGCACTGGCGGTATCCTGACCAACACCACATAAATGAACTCAATTGCACACACAGGGATGTGAAATAACTTGGTCCAAAATAAGTCTGATTCATACCTTGGTCAAAAGTCTTGTGAGATAAAGTACAACATGGCTAGTTAGTTAAAACATCTGAGTCCCAGAAAACCTTAACTACATTCTCAACCAACTTGCTATCTTTCATCCTTGCATCGCCATCAAAAAATAAAAAAAAAAAAGCTGTAAAATTCTACACAGTCTATGGTGCGACTACCAAACATCACAAATTCAATTCATCCATTCCATTTGCATATCATATAAATTAGAAACATTTGCACTCATCAACACATATGCATTCATCATTATAACTTAACATGTATACATCCATATTCATCAATCATCATGCATAAAATCAAATCATCATATACACATAAACAAAATAAATTATGTATATATATATCATCAAAAATGCCCGTAGGCTACAAAGAATCGATCATGTGACCCCGCAACCAAATCAAAAATCTCAAAACCCCCAAGCCTAAGGCATCGGCCACCATGATCACGTAGGATCAGTGCAACGGGAACTATCCCCCATGGTGTGGGTCCTATGGAACCCCTCAGGGCGGCTACTGCTAGCCCCTGCATCATGCCTGCTACCCCCTCCCTCATCCAGTTGCATGCAACGAGATGATGTTGACTACTCAGTATCACTGCCCCTCATTCGGCGTGATGACCCACTGCTCGAGGTCTCAGGTGCCCGCCCCCCGAGGCATATTATCTCTCCCTCCAAACCCATTCGATGTTGACACCACTTCGCCTCCCATCGACAGTACATCATGACTACATCAGCACGCTGTGCCATCTACACTCATAGGAGATCCCTCTCTCATGCAGCATCGGTATCCCCCTCCTACCGATGATGCACAGTCCATGCATTCTCCCTCTCTACTAACTGAGCCCGTAAGAGATCCCTCTCTTGCAGAGCCTCCCCCAACTCCTCATCTCGCTTC
Source organism: Wollemia nobilis (assembly GCA_028583015.1). Lineage (NCBI taxonomy): Eukaryota > Viridiplantae > Streptophyta > Pinopsida > Araucariales > Araucariaceae > Wollemia > Wollemia nobilis. The sequence continues at coordinate 9,591,742 of JAQPPZ010016348.1, forward strand.
CATAGCAGCTCCACCAATTGCACATTCTTAGCATGCACCCCTGACTTCATGTCCTCTGATTCTCCCTGTGGCGTGGGCATCTCTAGAATAGCAGCCTGCTCGGGCTCCCACTGCTCTATGACGTCCTGCATCTCTGGCTGATCCAGAACCCCAAGATCCACATCTGCATCATCTACCTCCACCATGTTCGCCTCCTCGAGTGGAGCTCCCCAATCATCTCCTGGTGCCTCGGCACCCTCCTCGCCTACTACTGCTGCCTCTGCACCTCCTAGTGGCCCCTCTCCCTGTCATCGCCATAGATTCCACCACTGATCATACTCTACAGTAGTCCCGACGTCATCCACATCTGGGACGTAGATCACCCCATTTGAATCCTCACCCAATGGCACGATGACTGATCGATCTAGAGTCCTCTCGTCCCCCAGCACCGATAGACCATAGGCTCACCAGGAAACCCCTGGCACACCCCAAACTATCATGTCACTTGGCTATACGGGAAGAACTCCTGCTCGGTCCCATGCCACCCAATCAGCCATCGCTCCCTATGCACTGACCGGAGCCACTCTCCAGCCTCCATCTAGGCTGGACAGTCCCGGTAAGGATGCCAGAACACCCCCCCAGAGAAAGCTAAGCAAAGGCATCGACATAGTGCCCTACGACACCTTCCCACCATTGACTTTGTCCCTGCTCCTCAGACCGTCACCACAGAGCCGCGTAACCTACATCCTTATCTACCATCTTCGCCTGCATCATCCACAGTAACCCCCCTGGTCTCTCCATCGTTATGTGTTGCCAACCCCAGCTCTATAGCAGATAGCTGCAGCTGATCCATTTCTACCTTTGACAGTGGACCTCATATAGCTCCTCATAAAGCTGCACCAGCAGCATTTGTCCCCATCTCATGACCAAAGGCTCCTACGTCGAACACTCCACCAACCGACAGACCACATCCAACAGGTTCCATAGGAACCTTGCACCTGACGAGTCAGGTAGCAGCATGTTGGAAATGAGGCCCATAAGCAATGTGTGTCTCACTCCCAACACCCCCTCTCAAACCACCATCAAACTAGAATCCCGCCCATTTGGTAGCCAATCTCTTCCCTCTCCACTGGACCATCCACCCCCAACTCCTCCTTGTGTTCGAAGTAGCGTGTTAGCACCATTGTCCGTTGATTCCATGGCATCGTCCTGATCAGCAGTCCATCTATTGGAATCCTAAGAATTTTATAGACATCCTCCAAAGTGACTATCATCTCCCCTATTGGGATATGGAAAGTATTAGTCCGAGGATCCCACAAGTTGATCAAGGCCGTCAGGTAGGCCCGATCCCCAATCACTAGCTCCAACCGAGTCACCTGCTTGAGCCCCAGGGTGTCAAGCCACTCCTAGTCTGCCATAGCTAGCACCTCCTGTGCTTCAGCAAAGATAGTCGGCACGCGATACCATCTCTTCAAAACCTGCAATAGACAACAAAATAAGCACATTAGAATCATGAAAAACAATGTACAAATACAAACAACATAAACGTAAAACAAAATTTAATTTTTCAACCTAGGGTTTTACACTCTCGACATTGATAAATTAATACAAACACAAACAAAAAAAAAAACTCAGAAATAACAAAATTTAATTTGTCAACCTAGGGTTTTATACTCTCAAATTGATAAATTCGAAAAAAAAAAAACTATAATACAAGAAAATAATAAAGAGGGAGTTCACTTACTGGTCTCGCTTCGGCCCGACCGCTCAATCCGGTTCATGCACTCATGGTGGTGGAAAAATTCAGCAGCGCTTCGCTTCGCAGAATTGACCTCCTCCTCAGAGCTCCAAATCGCTAGAAAAAAACAAGTGCAAATGAGCCCAAAACCTAGTTTTGGCCTTTAAATAGGCTTTTTGAGCCTGTAATCGTTCCTCCCTGGAATGAGCACTCTAGTTAGAGCTTGTTCCACCCTAGAATGAATACTACATAGGAATTCTTCCCACCCTGGAATGAATTCTGCACACAAATTTCAAAAACAGCAAAAAAATGCACAAAAATGCACCAAAAATAGCAATAAACCTGCTCGATGAGAGTGCTTTTACACTTGACATTCTGGGCATGTAAAAAATATGTCAGGGTCACAAATACTCACCATATTACTCCCTAATAAGGCCACCATGGCCGGACCACTCCACGGGAGGATGGATCTTCGAGAATTTCATCCCCAAATGGCATCACCAAAAGGGTCAAAACCCACCCAAAAATAGCAATAACATTGCCGAACGAAGGCGTTTTTGTGCCTGACATTCTTGGCATCCAAAATAGATGTCGGGGTTATAAACCACACCATCCTACTCCCTAAGAAGGCCACCATGGCCGGACCGCTCCACGGGAAGACATATTTTTGACAATTTCAACTCCAGAAAGGCGTCCCCAAAAGGGTTAACACCCACCAAAAATAGGTCTAAATGTCAAAAAACTGCACACAATTCAAAGATAAATCTCTGAAGGCACCCTTACCTAAGTCATCTTGGGTCAAGCAACTCGTCACTTTTCTCATGTAGGTCATTCCCTCATCGATTCATTGCTTGAGGGGGTAGTCACACTTAGTCACTAATCAACAAATACACACCCAATCATGGAACTGGCATGCATTCAAAGAATCATTGGCAAAGACAAATCACGCCCCTACTTGGGGTAGTAAACAAGCAATAATCACAAGCTGATCAATCACTTGGCATTCGTGAATCATGAACTCAAGGTTCCCACAGACAAAAGGTTGCGCCCTTTGCCTATTCATGACTGGTCAATGTCCAAGCTCAAGTAACACCTCACCGAAAAATTTTAACACTTGAACTGAGTTCCTTCGCTCGTCAGAAGAAAATATTCAAGAATGCATACCCTTTTCATGCTTGGGGCATCAAAATTTGGTTAGGTTACTAAGAAACCCTAATCATTAGTGCTTTGGTTATCTATTTTTGCTTGGTGTTGTGCCTTGCACAACGCATCCCAAAAAGGGGCATCTGTAGACACCAAAATAGTACCAATCTGATTATGTGACTGCAAACACTAATCGCATTGACACACACAACCCCAAGGGTAGCCCCTAGAGGTTAAACATTGGTCCTACCACTCTCACAACAGTTTTGGAAGGTCAAAAACCATTTTGGCACCTTCAGGCACTTTGCTCAATATCTGTTCCACCTAGGGACGAATTCAAACTGGGATTCGCCCCACCCTGGGATGAATTCACAATTCGCTCCAGGGTGAGGCGAATTGCAGGTTTGACGGGCAAAAAGTCAAATCTTGGCAAATGGCAGCTCGAATCCGCCACCTAACGCTTCCTTCATGGCATGGGAGTATAGGTGAGCATTTTCGAGCGTTAGAGGCTATTACAGGGGCAGTCATGGAGTCCCTATTCAGGGAGGAATCTTCCCTCCCCTAGAAGGGCATGGCTGCCAAGTGGCGCCTCTACATTCTCATCCCAAGAGACCTCTAGGTCTATAAATTGGTGGGTTTCCTCACCCTAATATACAAAGTAAGAGCAATTTGGAGCAATGAAGTGCTGCCATTTTATTTCCCTCATACATCCTTGTGTGATTTGTGCCTTTCACATCCGTGATCTCTTTTGGAGAAGAGGTTATTGGGTGATCATTGGAAGGTCAAATCTTGAGCCCAAAACCTGACATTTGGCCATAGAATACCACCCCAATTTGCCAACAACACCTTACAAGAGATTTTGGACCCATCCCAAGTTGATTGGCGCCAAAATCAAGTCCCAACGGTGGGCGGCCTTCCCGGGCGCCCCCACACTACCGTGAGTCTAATCGTCCCTTTTAGGAATGATTAGGAATCTATGGAAGATTGTTCTTTCTGTCATTTTCATCTTGCATTTCATCTTATGCTGCTTAGGTAGTTTGCAATTTCGATTTCCTAATGTTTTGAGCAAATCTTATCATGTTATATCACCTTTTGTCTTTACTAACTTGCAGGTAGCATCATCAAATTCCTACTAATGGAGGCCAAATTGGGAAAATCTGACCATCTGGGTCTTCCCAAAATACCCCCAATTAACTAACCCCAAGTTTGCAGGTCTTTTGGAGCTCTCTAGGCAGGACATTTGGGACAATACCTTTTCGGTGTTTTGTTGCAGGTGAATTCGTCCCGCCCCAGAGAGAATTCAAATCGGTGAGGAATTTCCTGACTGTTCTTTTTGTAGTGCCCTCCTGGTGATGTCTTGATGCCCCTGTCAAATTTTTAGAGCATTTGGATCCATTTTAGTTATAGTTTAATTCATTTTTCTCATTCACTGATCGTAGGCTTGGGGATTGAATGTTTTGTTTCATCCGCAGGTGCTACTAACTATTTCTTGTTCCTTTGAATGTAGGATTAAAACATCAAAGGAGTAGCAAGGAATCAACATTCATAGACACAAGCGACGATGACGTTTTGGTTCGCCCATCTTACATGTGGGCACACGAAAGAAGGATGGTTATCCATGGATGTGACCAAGAGATGAATTTGACGCTCCTCGCCCCTAAAAAGGGAGGATGTGGATTGTAACCGAAATGTGAAATACATCAATAAAAGAGAAGGGCTGTTATTTCATTTGGGCTTCAATTCATGTTTTTCTCCATTTCATGCATTTTTAATTCGTAGGGTTTAGCATTAAGTTCAGTTCCGTTTTTGCATCGTGCGTGGAGCTTTTCCTTTTTTGTTTCCGTATCCTTGTGCTTCCATCGAGAAGGGAATAAAAAAGGACACATATATCAAAGTATTCAAGAAATTTAAGAACTTAAAGAACCTATAGATGAACATAAGTTAAATCTCTCTCAAAAATATAGTATTTTATGAAGACACTAACTACTTGTTTGAACATATTACAGAAAGTAGAGAAGGAGAATACAATATCCAAAACTAGATGAAGATCCATATTTAAGAATAAAGCCTTCAATACCTAAATAATGTAATACAATGGGTGTTAGTGTATATTACATTATTTTGTACATATCAATGTACCACCTTTGGTACATTACTAGAGTACAAGTTTACTTTAGAGTAAAGTTAAGTAGTTATTTCCAGCTATGTAATAAATGCACAACTGTCAATATGCAATGATGTAAATGTACAGGGATTCCACTTGTACATGATTCATAGGAAAGGTAGTTGAAGAGTCATAAGTAGAGTAATGTCCAAGAAAACTATCTTCCTATATAAAGGCCTTATAGAGAGTGAAATGAGAGTAGTAGAGAATATAGAGAGTGCATAGTATAGAGTAGTAGTGTCGTACAATGTAGATCTTTCAAAATAGTTTATGGAGTGTTCATGTCCTCCATTATACTACATTGTACTATTTTGTGGGCATTCATTAATGGTATTTTTGGGGTTATTATAAATGTTTATCTCATTATTTTCCTGCATATTACTGTGCCATTATCATTTAGATATCATAGCTTTCTTATCTTACATATTATGGTTGCATCTCCATTATCATACATCATAAAAATCTAAATTTTAGTTTATTATAGACATGAGACAAGTCAAAAATAACTTTAAAACTATGTAACCCAGACCTCTAGTAGTGATCACAATGAAAAAAATTATTACCTGGATCAAATGGGTGTCCCAGCCTTGGGGACCTACCCTTAGGATCACCAAAGAGTGACCTATGAATAGTGAAAGAGGGTACCACCACTAAATTTTTTGCTTCCTCAAGGACCAATCCCTTGAAAACTGCACCATCCTACAAGTCGCTAGACTCCACACCATCCTACAAATCACCAAACTCCACCCCATCCTACAAATCACCAAAGCTTCTACCATCTTGCAAATCGCCAGCCACCTTGCTCATAGACACCTTCTTGCCTAGATCTTGTGCCTTCCTACTTTCGCATATTTTAAAAATAAAAATTTTGGTATATCCAATCACCCACGGAGTTGGTCAACATGAGAATAAGTGAATGTATTTTCATTATTATAATGCCCTTTATATATATTTGATTGTTTATATATATAATTCTACTCTTGATTATTGATATTTAGACCTATAATATTATGGTTTAATTATATTGGGACCTATAATATTTTGAGATAGTTAAAATCAAAGGGGAAGTAACCCTCGAAAAGTTCTATTTGTAGGTAAATTCTATCCAAAAACACATCTATAGTCCAGGTGATTACTTTTAGTGGAGAGAAGAGGGAAGTAGCCTTCCATGAATAAGGTCTTTTAAAAATAAGAGTATCAAGAGATAGACAAACGAAGTAGTTAGAAAATCATAGATTCTATTTAGAAAAAATAAACACTCAAGAGTCTAAAAAGCAAAGAAGAAAGGTCTTGCGAAGCATTAATTGAAATACTAATAAAATGGTCATTTGAATGTGTAATATAACACTTGTTATTATGCTCATGAAATGGCCAATGCAATAGTTCTATCTAAAACCTAATCTCACGTATATTTGAATGTCATGCAAATGTCTTTCAACAAGTGTTGAAAGCCATTTAAGGCATCTTGAGGAATAATAAGTTTGTAGGAGGAGAATAAGGTATGAAATATTACCTTAATGTAATGATAAATTAAAAACATAAGTTAAAAAATTAATATATTAGGTACTTTTATTATTAAGTTGGAATTAAAAGGTTTTAATATTTTAATGATTTTATTATTAGGTAGATGTTATAAGATATTCTATTATAGTTTGAAATTAATATTTCAAATTTTTAATTTTTGAGTTTTTTAATATTTATTAAAGTATGGAGTAATAAGGTTTTCTACTTCAAATAGGATTTAAGTTTTTGGATTTGATGTCTTTAAAGTTTTTTTGAGAAGCAACACACCCCCACTGAAAAATGAATTTCCATCCTTTGAAAATTTTGAGCTTTCATTTTACAGTAAGGACCCTCTTGAGTTTTCCAGGTTTTAAATTCCAAATTTGCTTGCCTCCTTTTTCAAGTTGTGCATTTATTTGCATCTGGCTTTGATTTATTTCAGAATTCATTTTTCAAATGTTAGAATCATTGCTGAGTAAAGAAAATCTTTCACTGATATGAAAAAATGCAGATTCCAGATAGAAAAATTCATTAGAAACCAAAAATTTCCATTTTTGGAAGTGTCGCGATATCGCAACACTTCCATTTTTGGAAATGTCACGATATCGCGATAGGTTTTGAAAAAATTCGCCAAGTCGTGAAATCGCTACCAGTCTGGAGAGAGAAAGCAAGATCGTACGGAACATCACGATTTCGCGACATGTCACAAAATCGTGACATGTCGCATTTTCGCTGCTGCAAGAGGCAAAAGGAAGCGAAGGCCAGAAAGGGGCGCGATTTCGTGACATGTCATGAAATCGCGACATGTCGCAGTTTCACGGCTGCCAAAGCGAAAAAATAGACAAGTCATAAAAGTGTCACGAAATCGCGACGTCGCGTTTTCATGACGTCGTAAAATCATGACGTGTTTGACAGCAAAGCCCAACGTCCCAAAAGTGTCATGATATCACAACGCAGAAACTGCCCAATGTCTCGAAAGTGTCGCGATATCGCGACGCCTTCGGGACGTCGCGATATCGTGACAAGAAATGAGCCCAAGGGAAGCCAAAGAAAATGGCCAAGTCATAAAAGTGTCGCGAAATCGCGACGTCACGATTTCGCGACATCGCGAAATCATGACACAATTGGCAGAAGGGGCCCTGAGATCGGAAGGTGTCACGAAATCGCGATGTCGTGATTTTGCGACGTTGCAAAATCGTGACACAAAGCAACAGCAACCAAAGTGAAACAAAGCAAGGCCAAAAGGAGCCTTGGGTGTCACAAAATCGTGACACGCCAAGGTAGAAAGGCAAAAGGAGCCTTGGTGAAATCATGACACGCCAAGGTGGAAAGGCAAAAGGAGCCTTGGGTGTCACAAAATTGTGACACGCCAAGGTAGAAAGGCGAAAGGAGCCTTGGGCGTCGTGAAATCACGACGCGCCAAGGTAGAAAGGGCCGCCAGCGGAAGTCGCAAGGCAAAGAAAGGAAGGGTGCCACCATGTCGTGAAATCACGACATGGTGAAGGCTAAGGCAGTTGACAAAGAAAACAACAGCAAGTGTGGAGGTGTCACGAAATCACGACGTCGCGATTTCACGACATCGCAAAATCGTGACACGGTCGGAGAAAGCACCGAAGAGGAAAGAAGTGCGCGATTTCGCGACATGTCGCGAAATCGCGACATGTCACGTTTTCGCGGCTATAAAGAGAAAAGGCTGCAAGACGCTGGGGATGTCGCGATTTCGCGACATGTCACGAAATCGCGACCTTGGCAGAAAAATAGCTCAGCAAAGGAAAACAGCTGGAAATGGACACGTGTCACGATTTTTGCGACACGTGTCAAAATAGTAGAACAAAGCATGCCGCATATACTGAACCTTAGGGCTTCTTTTTAATATTAAAGCTTTTGATTTAATAATTTTAAAAGGCTAATCCTTGTTTGTCTTTCATGCAGGAAGCCATCTGGCACTTACGGGATAACGGAGAAATGGCCATAAAAACGAAGTTAAGTGCAAATTAATCGAAGACAGCCATTTTGAAATGAAAGATGCCAGAAATTGTTGTTTCATCCAAATTTTACAGATCTGGCCGCAAAGAGACTTTACGGTGACTAAGCAGCTGCCCATTTAATGGAGTGTGTCGGGAATGGGCCGAAAAATGAAAATATCTACACTCAGTTACCAAAATTTCCCGATGGATGCATTTAATGAAAATTTATGGCAGAATTAATAGCTTGCAGACATTTTCAACTCAGGGATGGCTCTACGGAGATGAAATGTCAGAGAAGTGGTGATTCATCCAAATTACCCGAGGGCATTAATGAAGACATTTATTCATAGTTGCGGGTGAATGCAAGTGGCATTCGAATTCTATCTTCTCCATTTATGGCAAGTGACTGCACTGATTTGCAGAATGGTTAAGTTTTATCCGAACTTTGTTTTAAAAGAGCTTATATTGTAAAACCCGGGTCCTAGGGTTTAAGATGATAAGATTTACGGTTTGAGAAGAAGATATTTCTGAAAAGATCAGGGTCTGTCCTGAGTCTATAAATACTTCTTCTCAATGTAATCGCAAGAGGCGGAGACTTAGAAATAAAAGGCTATTGAAGCAATTTCTTGCAAAGATTGTTAAATACTTTGTTTTTGGACTTGGAGTTGATGTGCTTTTGTTTTCTGTGATAGCATGGCCAGGAGCCTAATATTTTGTAGATTGTGATAAGTTCATCTTCTTTTGTTATCCGTTTCATTAAAGTTTATTAAATATATGCTGTGAATCTGTGTTATCAAGATTAAATATGTTGTTGGGCTTCATTTGTTCTATTGTATGCTAGGGAAAATTATAGATTTGAGGTTCAGGTCTATTCTAATTGCTCTGTCCTCACTGTGCGAGCTAGGCTACCGGTGAAAGATATCAATTTTAACCGACTTCCCTTCGGTTTATAATTTTCTGTTAGATCTGTTCCATCTCTGCCTTATGCTCTTAGTAGAAAGTGATCTTAGAAAATTGGACACTTTCTTCTTTGATTTGTTCTGTTGTGAAGCTGATAGTATAAATAAAATTGGTAGTTTTGTTTTACGATTAAGTTTGATAAACTTCTCTTTACTGCCTTACCCTACCCTCTTTGTTTTACCGTGAAATGATCCATTTTTATTTTCTTTAATTTGTCCTTTATTTAAATCTGCTGACCCATAAGAGCTAGATCAAAGAATTAACTTTAAATCTGATTGTCAACAAGTGACAACTCCTAAACACTACTGAGCAAGTTCAGAGCCCGTTGTAAGGTAACAGACAGTCCATATTGAAGACTATTCCAGAAGCGAAAAAGAGTGAATTGACATTCGACCCGACTCTGTAACTCACACCTTGGATAACCAGCTAGATCCTAAAGTGAGTGGGATTTATCCCGTATAAGTGTTATCAGAGTTTTATGCTCATTCTTCACAGGGTGTGTATGAAAGTCGGACCAACATTTAAAAATGGCGCTAGAAGGAGGGCTTGAACTTGCATTCTTAGTGTGCTTGAGTTGAGAAATCTGACTGTATGTGGTACTTGACAAATGTTGTATTTTATCCAAGGTCTGGTAGCCAATTTTCCTTCCTCCTCAGCCTTTAAAATTTTGTTGTTTGAGTTTTGCCTGAACAGCAGAACTTAACACCAACATTTAAAAATGGCAAGCTGGTTAGGTGCCACTGCTTTGAATATTTCGGGTATAGCCCATGACCTGCCCAGAAATCCGAAAAGATATCTCCCCAGATATAAACATGATGGGACAAGGACAGCAGAGGAACATCTGCTAGCATTCAAGAATGCTTTGAAATTATTAAATATACAGCATGAAGATGTTGCTTGCAGATTGTTCCCGTTCACTCTCCAGGAAGGAGCTTATGACTGGTTTCTAAATCTCACTAGCAATTATGTTACCAGTTGGAATGACCTAGAGAAAGTTTTTATATCACAATTTGGGGAAGTGATAGACCCCAGTGTGTTATACCAACAATTTTCCAGCATCAAGAGAGAGTCGGGAGAAACTGTCAGGTCATTCAATATGAGGTTCCAAAGAGCTTACGGTAGAATGACTGGTCATTACATCCCAAATGCAAATCTGGCCTTAGAAATCTATAAGAATGCATTGGATTCAGTGACCTCTATTTTCCTCAAGAGAGACATCAATATCACAACCCTGGCAGGAGCTTATAAAGAGGCTTTAATTCTTGAAAGACAGTTAGGACCTCAAATTTTGAGCAGTCCTTTGATATCCTATGTTACACAGAACATGCCTATTTCGGATCCCATTCCACATCATGAGTTAGTACCAACATGTCATGCTCTACCCAAGGAGACTCCGTTAACTGTAACATCCACTCGAGCATGTGCAAAATATAGAGAAAGGTTCGGACAAGTTCAAAGTGGAAGTGCTTGAAGTAAACATTTGTGATCTAGCATTACCCAAATCTGAAGTTTTTCCTGGTGAGTTAAATTTTCTTAGGAACCAAAGAAATATTGATATTTTTGGTTCATCCAAAAATAGTACAACTAGGGTTTCAAATTCTTTCACTTTTCTCGAAGAGTCAAAAAGTCTTGTAGAGACTCCTATGGATGAAATGCAAGATTTTCAACAGTTCAAAAGGGACAGTTATAATTTGAGATGTGAGAGTCCAGAACCTAATAATGATCCTTCCTCATTAGAGGATGATGAAAGTGGGATTCAATATCACTATGCAGAAGTAACTGAGGAGAAGGATAACATCATTGAGGATATGAAGGAAATTGAAGCTGACATCACCCTCCATGAACTGGCCCAGATTGTTGAACAAAAAGATAACTTGATTGAAGCTTACTCTGGACCACCTATTGAATTTCAAGAAGAGGAGGAAAAGATAGTAAATGTGAATGTGGTCAGCCAACTTGGAATAGGTGAAGAGTCTCAATATAAGCCTGTAACTACTGAACATAATATCAAAGAAAAGGTTGTAAACTGTGTTGATGCAGATATTGGATCTTATAATTTGGTAGCTGAGAAGGTGAGAATAATTACAGCTCTAATCAATCACAACAATGATGTTTGGACGTTACACATTGATGGGGTTAAATCTAAGCAAGGCTCGGGTGAAAAAGCAAATTATGAAAATTCTGCTAGAGGGATAAAAATTGAAGTCTTGGATATTGAAGCGGTAGAGCAACCACAAAATGTTCAAGTTGTTAAGAACCGGGACATACGGATAAAGTATGATCTCTTTCGGTTGTCACATAAATCTAAAGATGTGGTGGTCTGGGTCTATAAGGGCTTTAAGGTATTTGATCCTGGGGGGTTTTTACATTCCGTCCTTTTGAAAGAATTCTGCAAACCCTTCAAGTAGAAGCATAAACATGTTATCATATGATTTGTTATTATATGATTTGTTTAAATTGAAAGAGTTGCAGATTTGTTTTTCAGTGGGACAAGATCCATAAAAAAAATAAAAAATAAAAAAAAGGAGAGAGGGAAGACGGTAAACACAAGTTTTTCCCAGGTAACAGAAAAATTTGGAAGCATAGTCTGGAGTGCATTTCGTCAACAGGACCTGAAAGGTAATTTTTCTAAATTTACTTGCAAATGGTCAAATTTTTTTTAAGGCACTAGTTCTCTGCTTTTCCATCTGCTACATATTTTGAGTCACAAAGAAGTTGTAACATGTGTATACATTGTAAATAAGCTTTAAAGTTGTTTTATTTCCTTTAGTGCCTATACAGTTTTATTTGATTTTGTTTTATTTTAAAGTTTGTACAGTGTTGTTTTATTTTAAATGTTTGTACAGTTTATTTTGTTTTTTAAGTTTCAGTTTATTTTAGTTTTCCTTAGAAGTCTGTACAAAGTTCTTTAGCTTTTAAGAATTTTGTTCTTTAACCTTTGCTTGAGCATCAATGAAAAAGTCAGCCTTCTAAAGATTGTTTCATTCTGAGTCCAGAATCCAGTGTTCATTATCATAATTGTGAGATAGTCTGTTTGAACTGAACAGTGGAACTATTTTTTTAGTCAGAACAACAGTGGAAGGATGATTGGATTTTGTGTCTTGCTTGCCACAATTGTTTTAATTATAAAGAAACTGCTATGCTGTTTGGTTGGAGAAACTCCCGGGGAATCCAAGAAAAGTTGGTTATAAGAGGGGACTATGATTCATGTAATTATTTGAGTATCCATAGAGGCTATCAGTGCCTAGGCTGAAGCAGTTCCAGATTGATGAAATATTAAAAAGAAAATTGTTATTCTTTCTAAGGCTTTTCAGATGTTGATGTATTTCAAAAGAAAGAGATGAGAGTTGAACAAGACAACATGAAATTGGCACTCTGTTATTTCCAATATATATATATATATAAAAAAAAAAAAGAAAAGAGATAAAAAGAAAAAAGAAAAAGAGTTATATAATGAAAGAGGCAGCCAAGATTTCAAAAGATATTTTTCTTTTACCAAGTTGTAGATTCTACCTTACAGTTGTAAATTTGGGTCGTGTAAATCTAAAGGGTAACTCTGTCGGAGCTGTAAAAGGCTAAACTAGTAAACAGAGCTCTACTCGGTTTCCCCTTTTTACAATCTAGAAAAGCTGATCAATCCAGAGTTCAACATTCGATCCAGTCATTCTTGAAGAAAGTTTTATACGCTTGTAATTGCACATCAGAAATCTTCCTTAAATGATTCAACCTAGTATGTCCTTGGGAAATTTTAACAACTATCGGTTAGTAGTCAATTTATTTTGAAGAATATCTGTGGCAAGGCAAGATACATGGTCTATGTTGTTTTGAAACTAGAGTCCTGGGTTCTAAAATAATGCTACTATTTTACCTGCAGATATCGCCATTTGTTGAGAAGCAACACACCCCCACTGAAAAATGAATTTCCATCCTTTGAAAACTTTGAGCTTTCATTTTGCAGTAAGGACCCTCTTGATATTTTTCAGGTTTTAATTCCAAATTTGCTTGCCTCCTTTTTCAAGTTGTGCTTTTATTTGCATCTGGCTTTGATTTATTCTAGAGTTCATTTTTCACATGTTAGAATCATTGCTGATTAAAGGAAATCTTTCACCGGTATGAAAAAATGCAGATTCCAGATAGATAAATTCATTAGAAACCAAAACTTTCCATTTTTGGAAGTGTCGCGATATCGCGACACTTCCATTTTTGGAAATGTCGCGATATCGCGACGGGTTTTGAAAAAATCTGCCAAGTCACGAAATCGCTACCAGTCTAGAGAGAGAAAGCAAGATCGTACGGAACGTCGCGATTTCGCGACATGTCACGAAATCGTGACATGTCGCATTTTCGCAAAGAGGCAAAAGGAAGCGAAGGCGAAAAGAGGCACAATTTCGAGACATGTCACGAAATCGTGACATGTCACGTTTTGGAGAAAAAATAGACAAGTCATAAAAGTGTCGCGAAATCGCGACGTGTTTGGCAGCAAAGCCCAACGTCTCGAAAGTGTCACAATATCGCGACGCCTTCGGGACGTCGCGATATCGCGACAAGAAATCAAAAACTACCCAACGTCCCAAAAGTGTCGCGATATCGCGACGCCTTCGGGATGTCGTGATATCACGACAAGAAATGAGCCCAAGGGAAGCTAAAGAAAATGGCCATGTCATAAAAATGTCACGAAATCGCGACGTCATGATTTCGTGACGTCGCAAAATCATGACATAATTGGTAGAAGGGGCCCTGAGACCGAAAGGTGTCACGAAATCATGACACAAAGCAACAGCGACCAAAGTGAAACAAAGCAAGGCCAAAAGTAGCTAAGGTGGAAAGGCAAAAGGAGCCTTGGGTGTCACGAAATCATGACACGCCAAGGTAGAAAGGCGAAAGGAGCCTTGGGCATCGTGAAATCGCGACGCACCAAGGTAGAAAGGGCCGCCAACGGAAGTCGCAAGGCAAAGAAAGGAAGGGTGCCACCATGTCACGAAATCGTGACATGGTGTAGGCTAAGGCAGTTGACAAAGAAAACAATAGCAAGTGTGGAGGTGTCACAAAATCGCGACGTCATGGTTTCGCGATGTCGCGAAATCACGACACAGTCGAAGAAAACATCGAAGGAAAGAAGGGTCACGATTTCGTGACATGTCACGAAATCGCGACATGTCACATTTTCGCGGCTATAAAGAGAAAAGGCTGCAAGACGCTGGGGATGTCATGATTTCGCGACATGTCACGAAATCGCGACATGTCGCATTTTCGTGACCCTGGCAGAAAAATAGCTCAGCAAAGGAAAACAGCTGGAAATGGACACGTGTCGCGATTTTTGCGACACGTGTCAAAACAGTAGAACAAAGCATGCCGCATATACTGAACCTTAGGGCTTCTTTTTAATATTAAAACTTTTGATTTAATAATTTTAAAAGGCTAATCCTTGTTTGTCTTTCATGCAGGAAGCCATCTGGCACTTACGGGATAACGGAGAAATGGCCATAAAAATGAAGTTAAGTGCAAATTAATCGAAGACAGCCATTTTGAAATGAAAGATGCCGAAAATTGTTGTTTCATCCAAATTTTACAGATCTGGCCGCAAAGAGACTTTACGGTGACTAAGCAGCTGCCCATTTAATGGAGTGTGTCGGGAATGGGCCGAAAAATGAAAATATCTACACTCAGTTACCAAAATTTCCCGATGGATGCATTTAATGAAAATTTATGGCAAAATTAATAGCTTGTAGACATTTTCAACTCAGGGATGGCTCTGCGGAGATGAAATGTCAGAGAAGTGGTGATTCATCCAAATTACCCGAGGGCATTAATGAAGACATTTATTCGCAGTTGCGGGTGAATGCAAGTGGCATTCGAATTCTATCTTCTCCATTTATGGCAAGTGACTGCACTGATTTGCAGAATGGTTAAGTTTTATCCGAACTTTGTTTTAAAAGAGCTTATATTGTAAAACCCGGGTCCTAGGGTTTAAGATGATAAGATTTACGGTTTGAGAAGAAGATTTTTTCTAAAAAGATCAGGGTCTATCCTGAGTCTATAAATACTTCTTCTCAATGTAATCGCAAGAGGCGGAGACTTAGAAATAAAAGGCTATTGAAGCAATTTCTTGCAAATATTGTTAAATACTTTGTTTCTGGACTTGGAGTTGATGTGCTTTTGTTTTCTATGATAGCATGGCCAGGAGCCTAATCTTTTGCAGATTGTGATAAGTTCATCTTCTTTTGTTATCCATTTCTTTAAAGTTTATTAAATATATGTTGTGAATCTGTGTTATCAAGATTAAATATGTTGTTGGGCTTCATTTGTTCTATTGTATGCTAGGGAAAATTACAGATTTGAGGTTCGAGCCTGTTCTAATTGCTCTGTCCTCACTGTGCGAGCTAGGTTGTCGGTGAAAGATATCAATTTTAACCGACTTCCCTTCGGTTTATAATTTTTTGTTAGATCTGTTCCATCTCTGCCTTATGCTCTTAGTAGAAAGTGATCTTAGAAAGCTGGACACTTTCTTCTTTGATTTGTTCTGTTGTGAAGCTGATAGTATAAATAAAATTGGTAGTTTTGTTTTACAGCTAAGTTTGATAAACTTCTCTTTCTGCCTTACCCTACCCTCTTTGTTTTACCGTGAAATGATCCATTTTTATTTTCTTTAATTTGTCCTTTATTTAAATCTGCTGACCCATAAGAGCTAGATCAAAGAATTAACTTTAAATCTGATTGTCAACAAGTGACAACTCCTAAACACTACTGAGCAAGTTCAGAGCCCATTGTAAGGTAACAGGCAGTCCATATTGAAGACTATTCTAGAAGCAGAAAATATTGAATTGACATTCGACTCGACACTGTAACTCACACCTTGGATAACCAGCTAGATCCTAAAGTGAGTGGGATTTATCTCGTATAAGTGTTATCAGAGTTTTATGCTCATTCTTCACGGGGTGTGTATGAAAGTCGGACCAACAAGTTTAAAGTTTGAATTTTTATGAGTTAGTGAAAAGGTTTTTAAAGATTTGAATTTCTAGAAGTTTTTTTTTTTCTTTTTATTTATATAGAGAATTTAAAATATAAAGAAATTGTGAAATTTTGTAAATTTAATTTAATAGAGAGTTAAAAGGATTACTACACCAAAGGATTTAAATTTTAAAAATTTAAAATTTCGTGTTTGAGTTTTATTTTTTTAAAACTTGGGAGATATAAGGATTTCAACTTCAAAAGATTTTTTTTTTTTTTTTAAATGAATAAATGACAAAGAAAAATAGGAATTTCACATCATAGGAGAAATATTAAAGAACCATATTTCATGAAAGAAAGATTTCAAAATCAAAAGTTGTATAAAAAACAATCTTTTGAGTTCAAAGAGCAAAATCATAAAAGAGTTTTTCAATATTCTTATCAAAGATATGAAATAATATCACTTGAGTCTCATCAAAAAATGCAAAGAGAAAAATATGTTTGGTATATAGATTCAGGTCATCATATGATTGGAAACTTACATTGGTTTGAATCCTTAGAAGTTAGGGATAATATCTCACTAAAAATTGTAGATGATAAGATGTATCAAGTTCAAGGAACTAGTAGAGTAATACCTAGCATACCATTTTTAGATTTTGTGCTAGAAAATATTTTATATGTTCCTGAACTATCAAATAATCTTATCTCAATTGCTCAATTAGTTGAAAAAAAGAAGAACAATGGAATTAAAATATATAAATGAACACAACAAATGCATTATCAAGAATCAAAGTAAAACTAAAGCTACAAGAAATCAAGAATAGAATATTTTCCTTAGATACAATGAAATTGTATTATGAAATAATTAAATATTTATTACTCAAGATTAAATTAATGATAAGCTACTTGATTTAAAAAAAAAGACTATAAAATAGGAAATTAGTTCAGGCATAGTCTAAGATTACCTTACAAAGATTACAAACTTGAGAAATGGATGAACCCAAGAATCAAGATGATTAAAAAGATTTTATAGAAATAGAGATTCATGTTTAATACAAGCTCACATGAATATTGAAGACTAAACTCTTCAATAACCAAATAATATAATATAGGGGGTGTTGAAAGATACTACATTATGTAATACATGGTAATGTACCCCCATGACACCTTCATGGTACAAATGTAAATATGTAATAGATTAGGGTTTGAGTCTATAGTTTATATGAGTGATTTATATTTCTTTTTTATGTATGTTTCAAAGTGTAATATATGCACAAGTGTCATGTGAGAAAGAATGTAATTGTATATAGAGAGAATGTGTACAAGTTTCATGTATGTAAGTGTGCAAATATGTAATGTGAAAATGTGCACACATTTCTTGTATTAGGAGTGTATTTAGGATATTAAGACTAATATAGAAGTGTGAAAGTGTCATAGAGTCAAGTATGCATGTAAGAATAAAGTGAATATAGACAATATGATAAGCCAAAGGTCATCAGAGTTGTCATATGAAGAGCAATAGTCAGGTACATGGAGAGTCATCTAATATGTCTATATTATGAAAAAAAAACTCCATACAATGTAAGATAAAATAATTTGTAGTGATCATCACATAGAAAACATTTATAATAAAGCTTAAATACATATTTTGAGCAATTTTATTGTAAGAATTATTCATGCATGTACATGAATGATTTTGACCATTTACATTCATATTTGATATTATAATTAAATGTTATTTCATTATTATATTGACCTTGATATATATTTGATTACTCATAAATTTTTCTACACTTGATTATTGATATTTCAACCTATAATATTGTTGTTTAATTATATTGGGACCTATAATATTTTGTGATATTTAGGCTTAAAAGCCAACACTTGATGTTCTTGATTGTGTTATATCTTGTATAACTAGAATAATTTAGATGAAACCAAATTTTATAACCTATCGTATGTTTTGTTGCTTTAGAGTCATACCAAACATTATTGTTTTGACTTGGTTGAACATGTACAACAAATACTTTTTCTTCTACATGATATTTTTAAATTATTATTAGATAATAGAAGGGGTTTTAAAAGGGTTCCCGAACCTTTTTACATATGGATCTAAGAGAGATCTGATATCTCACTCAAGAAGATCACCAACCAAAAATTAACTGCTTAACTAAGGCTACCACTAAACAAAGACTATGACAGGGATCATACAATCTTACAGATGCCTAGTTGAAAATTGAACAAACACAAACATAATAACTCCACCAATTACCAGAACCTAGAGGAGGAGAACGAGACCCCTCAACTATTATGAAACCTTTGGCCTATTAGAAACCACCTTATATATAGAGCACAAGAAAATAGGACCACATCCTCCCCACACATTGAATTAAAAATTGTCCTCTTTAATTGAAGGATCATGCTAGAGGGACCATAAATTCCTTGGCAATGACCTTAGCAAGAGGTTGAACACATGTCGAGGAATGCACTTTCACAAATACAGAGACTAAATTTCGAAGTAGAATTCTAGACGATGCTCATTCTATAATTCCAAATACACTAAAAGGACATTGGGCTTGGCATCAATGCCCACTATCCAAGCAAGATTGATATGTCCTGTACCACATAGTTTCCATGGGTAAAAATGAAAGTTTTCAAATGGAGCAATGGCCACATAGTTGTCATTGATACAACTAGAGGAAAAAAATTTTGAAACTTGGTATACGGTGAGGTAAAGCCATGAGTGAAACTTATGGCTAATAAGAATACAATCACGATGAATCGAAAGGAGGATCATCGATAACCAAGTGGTCATAACAAGAAAAGGACATAAAATTAGTTGACCCAACAACAAGAATCCATATCTACAATTGAGCCCCACCTATCAGCTCGATAAGAGAAAGTGACAAGTCTAATACACCAGTAGCACAACATCTAACTAATATGCCGTCCAAAACAAACCTGCTTGATGAATTGTTTTCCAACCAATGACATGAATTGAATAGCATTGGCACCAATTTGTATCCCAAGAAATGTAATTAGGAAAAATTCTTTGGCTATATTTCTTCTTCTTCTTTAATTTGGTTCTCTATGCATATATTACTTTGCTATACCACAAAGTTCACATATATTTTGTGTGTCAAAAACATTTCTTTTTTTTTGATATCCTTGGGAATCATTTCTCTACTGTTGATATCCTTAGGAATCATTTCTCTACTGTTGATATCCTTGATAATTATTTCTCTATTGGAAGCGACGTTTAGGTCTTATGCCTCTTCTGAATAGTTGATTTCATTTTTTGTTTGTAAAAAACAATTGTTTTTATTATGTTATATGTGAGTCCTCTACTTTATAAAGTAGATTCATAAAATTTTCAAACATTGGTGTTTGCTCCATGGCATTCACATTTATCACAAATGCATTATATTGAGAAGGGAGAGATATTAAAATAATTAGAATATGTATTTCATCATATACCTTCTCTTCCAATTTTTGTAGTAATGCTCACAGTCTGGTAATTCTCCTCATGAAAGATTTGATTTGTTCTCCATTGTTCATATTCAAACAATAGAGTTGGCTTTGTATAAATAGTATTTGGTTCTAGTTATTTGAATTAAAATCAATCTATAGTTTCTACATGCATCTTTAGCTATGGTTTAATCCTAAATGTATGGTTGCACTTCATTTGCTATTCCAAACATGATAATAAACCTTGCTTTCCTATCCACCTTGTTGAATTTTGATTTCTCATATCCTATATTAGAATGAGTAATGGTTTTCTCTACAACTTGCTATACTTCATCAAATTCAAGTCGTGTTCTAAGTTTGATCTTCCAAGTAGCATAATTAATCCCCATTAATAGCTGGGAATTGGGTAATAGAAACTTTGGTGCACCACTAACCATAGTAAATGCTCACAAATATGGAAAATTTTGATTCCACTAAATCATCCTTGAGATTTTTTTTTTGAAAAGTATATATATGCCTATAATTAGGATTTAATTAATGCCTTGAATTACTAGAAAACATTATCTCATAAAAAAAATTAAAAACTAGAGGGAATATTCTTCCTCCAAGGAATACTCTTTAGAATATTTGAATCTTCCAAAACATTTATGTGCTTTCTCTCCTTTTTACTTCCATTAAACCAAAGAGAATAACAATAATATATTGGATTTGAATAGCCTTCTCACTCTCAATGTGGGATATTAAAAAGTTTTAAATAAACTTTAGCTAATGATGCATTGGACAAATTTGTAAACTTAAATAAATAGATATGTTCTACTTTAACACATCATGATTCATGTCTAGGTATGTTTGTATTTTAATTCCATGTGGCAAATTCACAGAGACCTCTTAGATGAGGTACGATGATCAATAAAAAAATTATTTTTAAAAATGATAATATTTCTAGTATTGAGCAATATTGCCTTTCATTTTCTATTTTATATTTTCAGTATTTGGTTTTCGAAACAACTTTGAGGTATTCCCTTTTGGGTCTTGTCACATATCTAATTTGTCAAGTTACCTCTAGATGTGCAGTAAATTGATCTCATACCCACTTTTCAACCGGGTGACCCACATTCACGAATTTTGATGAACTCATTGTGCTAGAAATGCTGCACCCCATTAGAAATTTATTTTGGATTGGAGGTGAGTATATGTATACCATTTGAATTATTAACCAATTATTGTTTTCTATTGATAATTTTGAAGTCTTCGAGAAGTTTGATGATATTACAAATTTTTTTCTTCTTTAAAATCAAGATCCAAACATAAAAAAGGATGAATAAGCTTACTTTTTAAGCCTCTATTTGTTTAATTTAATCCCATAAAAAATTTCCTATAGTGAACTTGATGTTGCTTGTATTTAGTTGTACTTTCTTATCGAAATGGTTTAATTTTTCTAAGGTGCCAACCTTAGATTCTAGTCCTTAATTGATGACACCAAATCGTGTCCATAAAATGTTATAAAAGCCTACAATTTGAAAATGCATTGGCATTGTCTGTTGTTCAAGTTTTCTAAAAAAATGAACTTTTTTTTGGATTTTTTTGTATTTTAATAGGGCATGAATTTTCTATGCAAATTCATCTTGGAAATTTTTCTTAGAAAATTAAGATGTCCATAATTATCGCTTCTTCAGATGATTACTTTGTATTATACAAAGCTTTTGGATATGCTATATTTATAATTCATTATGAACCTAAGAAATACCTTGTTGTTGGAACCATTTTTTGGTTCATAAGGAGACTAATACTTGTACCTATATGCCTTTATACCTTGACCTTGGAACCTATTTCTCAATGACAATAATACTGTTTCTTTTCTGTGTGTGAGCCTTTATATGCCTTGTGGGTGATTAGTGACAAATATTTTTGGAATAATGTAAGGGATGTATTACATTTTGGTAGACATCCTTACTCTTTTGAAGATTTTGTTTTGCAATATTTTTGGTTTTCTTTAGCTTGGAAATATCTTTCTTTTGCTTGGCAATATTTAGTCTTCATGCCTTGATTGTCTTTAATTTTGTCCTTGTAAAATTGTAAAACGTGTCCTACTTATTTTGCTAAGATCTTTGGAAATATTCCATGAGAATGCTTCAAGAAGAGAATGGTTCAAATGTGGGATATTAAAAAGTTTTAAATAAATTTTAGCTAATGATGTTTTGGGTAAATTTATAAACTTGAATAAATGGATATGTTCCACTTTAACACATCATGATTCATGTCTGGGGATGTTTGGATTTAAATTCGATGTGGCCAATTCACTTAGACTTCTTAGATAATGTATGGTAATCAACAAAAAATGTGTTTTTATCGATGATAATATTTCTAGTGCTGAGAAATGTTGCCTTTAATTTTTTATTCTATGTTTTCAATGTTTGGTTTTCCAATGCAACTTTGAGGTATTCCCTTTTGTGTTTTGTTACCTATCTAATTTGTCAAGTTACCTCTAGATGTGTGATAAATTAATCTCATACCCACCTGTCAACCAAATGATTTACATTCACAATTTTTTATGAACTCATTGTGCTAGAAATGGTGCACTCCATCAAAAAAATTATTTTTTTTTGGAGGTGAGTGTACTAATGTCTTTTGATTGTTTGACCAATTATTATCTCCTATTGATAATTTTGAAGTCTTCAAGTAGTTCGATGATGTTGCAATTTTTTCTACTTCTTTAAAATTGAGCTCCAATAATAACAAAGTATGAATAAGCTTACTTTTAAGATTATGATTATTTAATTTCATCCCATGAGACTTTTCCTATAGTGAACTTGATGTTTCTTGTATTTAGTTATACTTTCATATCGAAATGGCTTAATTTTTCTAAGGTGCCAACCTTAGATTCTAGTCCTTAATTTATGACATCAAATCGTTTCCATAAAATGTTATAAAAGCCTACAATTTGAAAATGCATTGGCATTGTTTGTTATTCCAGTTTTCTAAAAAAATAAACTTTTTTTAAATTTGGATGTATTTTAATAGGGCATGAATTTGCTATGTAGATTTATCTTGGAAATTTTGCTTAGAAAATTGAGACATCCATAATTATATCTTATTTATATGATTTCTTTGATCTATACAAAGCTTTTGGGTATGCTATATGTAGACACCAAAACAACACCAATCCGATTATGTGACCGCAAACACTGATCGCTTTGACAAACACAGCCCCCAGGGCAGCCCTCAGAGGTTAAACAGTGGTCTTAACCACTTTCATAGCAATTTTGTAAGGTCAAGAAGCAATTTGGCACACTTGGACACTTTGCCCAGCATTCGCCTCACCCAGGGACGAATTCAAAATAGAATCCGTCCCACCCCAGACGAATTCTCGAATCCGTCCCCGGGTGGGACGAATTCTAAGCTTAACGGGCAAAAGGCAAATGGTGCCAAGTGGCAGCCCGTAACAGCCGGCTAAGGACTCCCGCCTTGCACGCGTGTGTAGGTGGACAGAGGGGCCGTTAGAAGACTGTCACAAAAGGCATTTATCAAAGCTCAAGTCAATGGAGGACTCCCCTCCCTCATGGGAAGACAAGACTGCCACATGGCGCCTATGGCCAACACATGGCATTTGTGCTTCCCTCCCAAAAGAGACCCCATGGGTCTATAAAAGGTGGGACTTTTCTCACCCAAAACATACAAAGTTGAAGGAGTTTTCAAGCAACGAAGTGCTGCCGAATTGAAGACCCACTTGCATCCCTCTTGGTTCACCTTCCCACATCCACCAATCTCTTTTGCAAGGGAGGTTGTTGGGTGGCCTTTGGAAGCTCGAACCTTACCCAAATCCAACGCATGGACACCAGAACCAACCAATTCGCCGACCCCCCAATCCTAAAAGGTTTTGGGCCCATCCCCGGTGGATTGGCTCCAAAATCGAGGGCCAACGGTGGGAGGCCCACTTGGGCACCCCCGCACCTCCCAAGTCCTATTTTTAGTTTTTGAGCATTTTAGATTATTTTTTAGATTGCATTTTGTGTTATTAGGTCTGATTAATCCATAGCTGCAATTTTGTAACTTTTGGTCAGATTCTAGGATGTTTTGTATTGCTTTGTCGTTTCGCTAACTTGCAGGTGTCAAGGTCAAATTCCCGAGGGTGGAGGCCAAATTGGGAAAATCCGACCATCTGGGTCGTCCCAAAATGGCCCCAATTACATAACCCCCCTGTTTGTAGGCATTTTGCAGGTCTCGAGATCCGACATTGGAGCAGTAGCAGGTCGGTTTCTTCAACACAGAAGAATTCGTCCCACCCAGGGACGACATTAGCTAATTCGTCCCGCCCGTGGACGAATTCCAGTTGAAGGTGGATTGGCCAGCCGTCTCATGGCAAGTAGGCCTTCCGGGTAACTTTTCTTACCTTCGTCAAGTTTTGAAGCAATTTGGACTCACCGTAATCACTGTTTGCAAATATTTACATGCATATTTCGTTAGTTTTAGAGAGCAAACGCTTTTCATTTGCAGAAGGTGCTACTGACATCTTGGTCATTTCTTTGTTCACAGGAGAAGCAGAGAGGCGAAGAACTCATCGACATCAGCGACGGCATCATCTTGGCCCGCCCATTGCAATCGTGGGCACGCGGAAAGAGGAATCATTCAATGATTGTAATCAAACTCTATTTGCGCTCCTAGCCCCTGAAAAGGGAGGAGACGTCATTGTAATAGAGATCAAGGGATATTAATGAAAGGGCTGTGTTTTCTCTATTTGATTGTGTCTCTTCCAATGTGTTTCTTTTCCATTTCATGCAATTTACATTTCTAGGACTTAAGCGTACTTAATTTTGAATGCAATCGCACTTGGTGTTTCCTTTGCCCGTAATCTCGTGCTTTCAAGTGGCGATCACGTGGGACCCTGTTCCCTGGTTTTTAAAATCATAGAAACCGATCAAAGTTTTGTGTTTGTGCTTGACAGTACATTTTTTTTGTTGCAGATCGCTATTCGTCTCTCGACAGGACGAATTCTTTTCGCAATTCGTCCGACCCCGAGACGAATTCAAATTCGTCTCTGGAGGGACGAATCTGTTCGCAATTGTCTCCCAGGGACGAATTCCGTCTAGGATTTTCAGAGCAAAAATTCGTAGACAACGGAGCAGCAGAGAAGAGGTAGGGATTTTTATCATCTCTGTTAAATTTTCTATTTCTGTTTCTGTTTCTTTAATTGTTTTCATTTAATCTCGCATTGCATTAGGAAAAGTCATGTATGCTAGTTTCATTTTTGTTGAATAAAACGAATCCCACACACATCACGAAACAATTTTAAACCAAGGAGCTGGTCGTAAGACCCCAGCCCTTGATCAAGACCATTGGTGGATTTCATCACCACCTTGGCTTGATTTGCATCCATTTCCCGATTGTCAACTGTTGTTAGGCGTAAATCCTGACGAAGACAGACCGAGCGTAGTCGGGGTGATTCCCATGCGCGCGAGGATAAGTTTTCTATGGTAGGTGCCATTAACAGGACAATCCCCCTTCCGTACCGCCTACGTACCACGTACCTTCGGCTCTCACGTACCTATAGTCTCCCTCTCGTAAGGGCGGGTATATAGAGAGGTTGGTATATCGGCCTGGCCGGTATATTGAAGGGGCGACCTTTTTGGAGTTATAAGAGCCTACATGATGCATTTAAACGTTCTACAAAACCTACAAAAACAAAACAAAACATCAAAATGCACTAAACCAGTTTAGGACACACCAAGAATCCTTAAAAGAGATAATCACGGTTTTGTGAATGTGTGTGTTTAATTTTGCTTAGTGTAGACAAAAAAAAAAAATCATAAAAACGAGATAAAAACTTATTTAGATAGCATAGAAGCACCGCAATGGTGTACACCCGCAGTCAAGCCCAATCAAGGGCAGAAGCTCCGAAGGTACACAAAAAGAGGCACAAGTCGCCTTCACTTCAGTCCCGAGGATTTGGTCATACCGCCTTATAGGTCAAACCTACAAAAGAATCCAATTCGGAATCCCTGGGGTATGCCTATTCAAAGCAGCCCCTTTTGGTAAGATGCCCTACATGTAGACCTTGACATAAATAGAGAATCACCTCTTGAAGTTAGGCATGAGTGGCCACAGCGCGATAAAACGCTAACAGGGCACACTGTCCATTTGGAGGGACAACGTGGATATGGCGTCCCTTCTTTACCTATCATCAGAACAGAGAGACCAAATCCGGAGCGCAAGGCTCCTTACATAGGGCGACCTAACTCCACCCATCCCATTTACACCTGTGAAAGGGAGTATGAGGAAAACCATCGCATTCCTCGAGGGCAACAAACAATGCGGGAACCTTGCATTTCCGCACCACCAGGATATCATGATCACCCCTTGAGGCCGAAACCTCGAGCACATACCGCCTACCTCGACAGAGGGAAGCGACCCCTTGAGATTTTAGAGCATCAAAACCAAGGTAAACCCATAGGAGGAACATTTGAACCTTCGAACAAAATAGGGTAGATCAAATTGACCCGACTGTCGCCAGATATACCACCCGTCAAGCCCAAATCATGCGGCTTAAACAAAGTCAACAAGAGATAGAGTATCAATACCGCTTGGATAAAGAATGCATGCAACGCGAAGCGAATGAGTTACGCTATGAAATACCCGAGAGGGGGCCAACCCCTCGCATCCAAAGAGCCGAACAAGATGAGAGGCGTAATCCGTTGGTGCAAGACAGTCTCCACGACCTCGCCAAGCTCGCCTCCAAGACCCCATAGATTCGAGAGGGAGGCAACTCCCCGAAACAATGATGGGTACCTTCAGCAAGAGCTTGATCAGGGTCATAGGTTTCGCCTTGAGACTCCTCAAGAATTTTATGAGGAGTATGAACCAGAAGAGGAATATATTGAAACTCCCCATCAAGGCAGGAAGGATGCCATTCGGCCACCCCTCCATAGGCCTCCAGTTTACCGTAACTTGCAACAAGAGCGAACAAGAGAGGAAGAAATAAAATCTTCCGATGCATACCAAGCGCTATTGGAGCGTTTGGAGTCCTGTGGAGACAAAAGATGCTAGGCATAAAAAACCCACATTACGTCTACTCCGCAATAATCCGGTGCATCCCTCAATGCCTACACCTCTTTACCCCGAACACTTCAAGTTGCCTCAATTGGCGCTTTTAAAGGTGAAGAGGACGCACAGAACACGTTACACGATTTCTAAGCCAATGCTTCGGCATCCAAGATAATTACGCATTATTGCTTAGAACATTCATAACCACATTCGCAGGCCCTCCCTCGGATTGGTTCACACAACTGCCCAAACACAACATAAGCAACTTAGATCAGCTAGTAGATGCGTTTCTTGAACGTTTCGCCTTCAACACAAGGAAGAAGGCATCACTTAGTGATCTTGCTAGCCTTAAACAATTTGAGGAGGAAACAATGGCAGCGTACGGGAACCGATGGAGAGCTTTGCTTTCTAAGTTACCCTACCGTCCTCCCATGTCGGACCTCACGCAAATGTTCGCAAAAAGTTGCTTAAAATCAATCTCTGGTCTATTATTACCGCGACAATACGACAACTTAGAAGAAGCTTTGGCGCAAGCCGAGTCATAGAAGAGATTAAGATAGGCGAAGGCGCAATTGCCAAGCCTAAGAAGAAAGAGTGGAATAAAACCACTAAAACCGGGACAACGCAACCACAACACGCCGCAACCAACCAAGTTGCGATAAATGTCCCCGCGCTTGTGCAAGAAACGCAGCCTCAAAAGGCTAACTACTGTGCAAAGGCCTCCCGCTACGAAAGAGATAACAGAAGACAGAGCAAAGATCGCAGCGTCGCCCTAGGCGACAATTCACCCCGTATGCGGAGTCTAGGGACTCCTTATTTGACCGCTTGTCGACGGCAAATTTAGTTACTCGCCGGAAATCCAAATTTTTGACCCTAACGTTCCCAAGCCTAGGGGGTATAGGGAGGAATTGTATTGCAGATTCCATAGGCGCAGAGGACATGACCTAAATGGGTGCTGGAAATTCAAAGAACTAGTCCAGGATTTGATCGACAACCGAACATTGGTCGTGGACAACCCCATCGCACCAAACAACCAACAAATGGGGGTATTCAAGGACCCCTTGCCTGCCCACGAGGCACAGACAAAACCGCTCCAAATTAACGAGGTGCGACAAGATCTTCCCGCGCAAGGATTTGTGGGAATGATTAGCATTGTAACAAGGAACAGAAAATACCCAATAGTTGCCCTCGAGGTAACTGCGAGGGAAGTTCCGTCGACATCGCAGCCTCAACAACGCCCAACGCAGTTACCTCCGCCTAGACCTGAGGTCACGATACGAACCAAACTCACGCAGAGTTTGCGGACCACGTCGGCTAGGCCGTCCATCTACGAGCTTATTCAACAATCAGCTCCCCATAGAGAAGCTCTTATGGACATTTTAAAAGCCATTGAAGTACAACCCCACGAAGCAAATTCTTTCAACGCCTTCGTGGGACATGTGAAACAATGTACGGAGCCTGTCATCACATTCAAAGAAAACGAGGTCAAAACGATATCAAATGACATGCCGGATCCACCCCAGCACGTTATCGCGCGGGTCAACGGGATCCCGTACAAGAGAGTGCCGATAGATACC
Organism: Wollemia nobilis; assembly: GCA_028583015.1. Lineage (NCBI taxonomy): Eukaryota > Viridiplantae > Streptophyta > Pinopsida > Araucariales > Araucariaceae > Wollemia > Wollemia nobilis. Next base: position 9,620,227 of record JAQPPZ010016348.1, read on the forward strand.
GGCTCGTCCAAAGAACATTATAACCACCTCAGCATTGAAACATTTAAAACCGCCACCTCTCACATCACCGCTTCCACGTACACACCACGAGCTTTTAACGATGCAATTTGCTCGACAATCGGCACGGTTGTTCTGCCTATACAGGTAGGACAAAAGTCAATACCCACACTGTGCCATGTGCTGGAAGGCGAAATGGCTTATAATATACTGCTAGGGCGGCCTTGGATCATGGACATGAAGTGTGTCCCCTCGATCGCACACCAATGCTTGAAGTATGCCTATGAAGGGCAAATACATGTAGTCCCAATGGACTTAGAGCCCTTCAAGTATTGCAATGCGGTACAATTCATACCTCAATCGACCCTCCCATCAACGCATTTGGATTTTCAATTAAATCCATCTAAACAGGGTCCGATACCGCAAGCACCACTGGTGGCCAACAAGGCAAAATCCCAACCAGGTGAGACTTCATCACCTACTCCTTCATCATCAACGCCACCTATCGTGGCCCAACAGAAGGACAAGGGAAAGCAAATCATGGAAGAGGTTAAGCCTCTAGAAGAGGGGTTGCCCATGATTTCAACGATATCAACAGAGGAAGCGCCCAACGCAACAGAAACCAAGATTCCTGAACCACCAAACATGGAATGGACTCAGGAAGGACTACCGTTTCCTCCTACCCAATCATCAACAATCACTGTTGAGATGGCAAGTACAGGCCTGGGGGAATACTTAGTGCAAAATGTTGTGGCAACCCCCACACCGGAGTCAAGACAAGACATGGGAAGACCTCGCCTTCCCATTGGAACAATCGTCCCTCTAGGCTACCCACCGAACCAAACGAATTTTGTGTATGGGGGCCTTGATCATGGTTCTGAACCATGCGAACAAAAGGAAACAGATGAAGAGCCTTTTGTCGAAAACATCAATTATCTGTCGAACCCATAATTTGCCCTAAAATATCTCGAACAATGCAATTGGCATGGGTATGGGCTAGGCAGATATGAGCAAGGGATGCGGATCCTTTGCCAACCAAGATATCAATGCCATATGACAAGTCGGGGTAGGGTTCAACCATCCCCCGTCGTTAGACATCTTGGTTGAAAATATGCAAGGCCTAGAAATAGGCAACAGTTGGGGATTGGCACAAGACCCGTACGCCAATCCAAACACAGAATACACATTAGGAGATTATCTCCCATGGTATACAAACACCCCCGGAAATAGCAATAATCCCTCTCCTTTGCTAGAGAGAGGTGAAAGTTCGTAGAGCAATCCTCAAAGAGAACAACAACGGCTTCAGACATTTTTCTGAAACTGTTCCCCTTAGAGGTTCCAGATGAAATAACACAGTCTCAAAAGAATCAGGTCCCTCCACTAAGAGTGGAACAACCGCAATGGGACCAGATTAATTCACTGGAACAGAAAGAGTCCTCAATGTCGCAAGCAACGGATGCTAAAGAGGATGAACAATTTTGGATCTATGAAAGCGATTCGAAGACGAAACCGAAATGGACTATCTCGTACATGCGCGACGACATCACCGCGCTCTAACTCATGAAGATCTAATGGGACAAATGGGTATACGGTTAGGACATGAATGGCACGTAGACCCAACGAGGTGGGACCAAGTGTTAGGCCTATGGCTCCAAATTCAAGATGAGCATCGTCCACCTCGAGATCCCATCAGACAAAGCATCGAGGGAAGACCCCGCCTTCCTTTTCACACATAGAGATGAATTTGCACCCAGAGAGGATCCATTCGTGCCTCGCTCCCGTAGAGCCGCATCCGAGTATAGGGAACATCTAAAAGAATCAAGTCATCACACCCGTGGTTCTGGAGACCAAATTCATTCCATCCACATGATCTCCATTGATTTGACCACACCCATCCGCAATCCGACCGATCCATCACGGTCATTGCATCTAAACATGGATGCCATTGACTGGGATCGCGTCAATTCACCATTGTCACCATCAGAGTACTGGCCTTTCGGTGAAATGCTTCATTTTACCCCAAGGACAACTCAAGATATTTTTCAAGCTAAGAGGGACCCGAGGTCCCAAACGTAGATCTTAACTCACCTGATGATATCCATTTAATCCCAACTCCACATCGCTTGGAGGACGGATCTCACATGTCGGCCGAAGAGACGACCGACGAGACATCGGCATGCATCCAATGAATCCACGGATTCTCAAGTCGGGGTAAGCCTTTCCCCGAAGAGCAAGCCGAATACATTGCCCTTCTCAAAGAGAAGAAGGAAGTTTTTGCATGGTCGTACAAAGATATGCCAGGACTAGACCCGCAGCTAGTCATGCACAACTTAACGCTTGATCCGAAAATCAAGCCTGTAAAGCAAAAACTAAGAAATATGCACCCAACAAGGGCCTTGATGGTCAAAGACGAATTGCAAAAGTCGTTGGATGCACAATTTGTCATCTCGTGGATTATCCGCCATGGTTGTCCAACATGGTTCCCGTCAAGAAGCCCGACGGGAGGATTCGGATATGCACCGACTTTCGAGACCTAAACAAAGCGAGTCCTAAGGATGATTTCCCCTTGCCAAGCATCGACGCATTGGTAGACGCTACAGCAGGTCACGAAATGCTCTCCCTAATGGACGGTTTCTCAGATACAATCAAATTCGTATCAATCTTGAAGACCAACTCAAAACGGCATTCACAACGCCTTGGGGGACATTTTGTTATAAGGTCATGCCTTTTGGCCTTAAAACGCTGGCGCTACATACCAACGTGCTATGACTTATATCTTCCACGATTACATGCACAAAACTTTGGAAGATTACATGGATGATTTGTTAGCCAAATCTCTCTTGCGCTCAGATCATCTCGTGACTTAAGCAAGATTCTCGATCGCCTCATAGAGCATAAGGTCAGATTGAATCCCAAGAAGTGCGTGTTCGGCGTCACATCTGGAAAACTCTTGGGTTTTATAGTCTCCAAGAGAGGCATCGAAGTGGACCCAAACAAAGTCAAGGCAATCCTTGAAATGGCTCCCCCAACCACTATCAAGCAGATCATAAGTCTGCAAGGAAAGGTCGCGTCGATTAAACGCTTCATAGCGCAATTATCTGACAAATGCCGACCAATGAACAAATTATTGCACAAGGGGGTCACATTTCATTGGGATAACGAGTGCCATCACCTTTGACGAAATCAAACAATACTTGGCTTCGCCGCGTATTGGCACCGCCTAGACCAGGTGTGCCGTTCTACTTATACATCTCACCATCGAGGTGGCACGGCGCAATGCTAGCCCTAAGAATGAACTTCACAAAGAACAGGTTACTTATTATCTTAGCCGCACCTCGGTCGGGCTACGAACTTAACTATGCATACGTTGAGAAACTCGGCTTGGCAGTGGTGTTTGCTACCAAGAGGCTACGCCATTACATGCTGAGCAACACGACGTATGTTGTGTCTAAGGAGAATCCATTGCGATACATGATGAGTCGTACTTATCATAGTAGTCGCACGGCGAAATGGATCATGTTGTTGACGGAATTTGACATTGAGTTTATTGGGCAAAAATCTATAAAAGGACAAGTCATAGCCGATCAACTAGCAGAGGCTCCTCTTGAAGACGATCAGCCTCTAGTCATAGAACTACCCGATGATGAGGTCTTCCATGTCTCAGAATCGCCAGATTCTGAAGAGCCTGAGTCTCAAGCCGACATAACCTTATTTTTTGATGGTTCTAAATGCGAGCAAGGTGGTGGCGCAGGAATTGTATTCTTCACACCGCAGGGCGCTCCAATGCCCCTGTCATTTAAATTAAACTTCCAGTGCACCAACAACAATGTCGAATATGAAGCCTTGCTCCTAGGTCTTCGACAAAATCGCCATGAACATCAAAAGATCGAACATCTTTGGTGATTCGCTGTTAATCGACAATCAAGTCAAAGGGGTATATCAATGCAAATGCCCAGCTCAAGGCCTATAAAGCCCTCGTGGATAAATTCCTGAAAAACTTGAGTGGTATGACATCGAGGCACTCCCTCGATCATCGAATCATTTTGCGGACACAATGGCCTCCTTAGGGTCACTAATCCCGCAAGACCTTTCCGGTGATATAACAACCATTCAGGTCAAAACCTTATCGCAACCCGCGATGGAGCGCGCAAGCTAGACTTAACGCCAGGAATCCACATGATCCAGATCGAACCATCTTCGGATAAGTTCTTTCGAATCCGAGACTATTTGAAACATGCCAACTGGGGTCTTTGTTCTCCCCCACTCCCATTAATAGCAACACAACGCTATTCTTACAAGTTCTATCCCAATCAGCATTTGTTAGGGAAGAACTCCAAAAGGGATTGGCTGTTCAAACCGTCGAGGTATCCGATCAACAGGATCGGTATTTACCCATAAGAGACTACCTCAAGTTAGGTAATCTACCCTTTGGATTGACGCAAGCCGCAAAACGAACATTCAAACAGAAAGCGGCAAAATATGTCTTGATAGGAGACATTTTGTATCGTCGCAGCTACGACGGAATTCTTCTTCGTTGCTTGGACCAAAAGAGTCCACTTGGGCAGTCACCCAAGCGCATGACGGTACATGTGGCGGCCACTTCATGGTATGGCCATTGCAAAGCGCATTCTTCGCATGGGCTATTATTGGCCATCTTTAGAGCAAGATTGCTGCGCGTATGTCAAGAGGTGCGTAAAATGTCAACATCATGCCAATTTAATGCACGCACCTTCCCAGTGCCCTACATACCATGCTTGGCCATTTTCATAGTGGGGCCTCGATCTAATCGAAAGATCTCCCCGCATCGTCAAGGCCGTCACACGTTTATCATAACGGCCACAGAATATTTTACCAAATGGGTGGAAGCAATTCCGTTAACCTCTACGACAGGACCCCGCATTACGGAGTTCATTTTGCATTACATCATATGTCATTTTGGTATTCCATCCAAAATAATCTCGGATAATGGGCCATCATTCAAGAACAAAGACGTGCGTGCTTTAACCACAAAGTACAAAATTCAGCACAGCTTTTCAACACCCTATTATCCGCAAGCAAATGGGCAAGCAGAGGCGTCAAACAAAACGCTAGTCGCCATCCTTAAAAAGACCGTCGCAGACAATCATAAGGATTGGCACATACAAATCCCACTTGCCCTTTGGGCTTATCGCACTAGCATTCGGACGCCCACTGGGGCAACTCCGTTTTCACTAGTGTATGGCTCAGAGGCAGTAATGCCTCTCGAGTTGGAAATTCCTTCCCTCCGCATATCAATGCAGGAATTCATCGATGATGACACTGCACGGCAGGCCCGGTTAGACCAACTTACGTTGCTTGACGAAAGACGCGTTAATGCTCTCGAGCACTTACGTATCTATCAAGAGCGGCTTAAGAGAGCTTACAACATGAAAGTTCACCTAAGAGACTTTCGGGTTGGTGATCTGGTTCTGAAGGAAAACCAACAAAACTCTAATTTGCCGTCCCATATGAGAGACAAATTCATGGCAAATTGGCTAGGTCCTTATGTCATTGATAGCAAAATAGGACCAGGAACGTACAGGCTAGCTTCTCTTGACGGTATCAAGGAAACAGAACCCTTGAATATCAATCATTTGCGACCATTTCATATCTAAGAAAGCCATATACCAAAAAAAAAAAAAAAAAAAAAAAAGCTCCAAGGATTATCGCAATCTCTTGGTCACCCAAAAGCTCCAAGGATTATCGCAATCTCTTGGTCACCCTAAAAGCTCCAAGGATTATCGCAATCTCTTGGTCAATCTAAAAGCTCCAAGGATTATCGCAATCTCTTGGTCAATCCAAAAGCTCCAAGGATTATCGCAATCTCTTGGTCAACCCAAAAGCTCCAAGGATTATCGCAATCTCTTGGTCACCCAAAAGCTCCAAGGATTATCGCAATCTCTTGGTCATCCAAAAAGCTCCAAGGATTATCGCAATCTCTTGGTCAACCCAAAAGCTCCAACGATTATCGCAATCTCTTGGTCAAAAAAAAATCAAGAAATTCAACAAAAACAAAACAACAAAAATCATCAAAAACAACAAAGATTTGCATCTCAATTCTAGGCATACTCGAATTCATCAAAAACAACAAAAACACCAATCATAACTTTTACCACACTACAGTCAGTGGTCTGGGAATGTACCAAGAGTTTCAGTGATTCAGCCATCATTTTCCTCTTTAGCCATGTAGTGTACCAAGTCGAACGGATTTTACGAAGGTAGAGTCATACTTGAAATACACCTTGTTACGTAACATCCCAACACAAATCAAAACACTAAAATTCCCAAATTGTGTGAACGAAAGACGAAACCTGCAAAATAATCTAGGTCACCACAAGCGAAACAGTTATCTTGCTCATCCCCCGTGCGAATGACCCCTAGAATGCCGAGAGTTGGCAAAAGGACAAGCATCCTCCCTACCCAATTCCCTAAGAATCCCTAAAGTTCTCAACAGTTGCAAAACACAAAAATTTGCAAAATGTCAAAACTCCAAATTTGACAAACTATAGTGCACACATCAAAAGGCACAAACAACAATGATTTTCATCACTCCATATCCCCAATCCCTTGCTCAAAAAAAAACAAATCAAAATAAAAGTGATCTTATCACTACAAAAGAGCAAGTATCCCAATACAATTGAAAAAAGAAGGGAGTTGACCTTGAATCCTCGGAACTCTCAAAGATTCTATAGGTCATAAGGCAAGCTTCAGTACCAATTTGGTTGATAGCCTATCGGTAATGTAGTAAACCTCCCGCATGACGATATATCTGTCACATTAACTTGCGTACAGATCAATGTTTGCATGTGGATGAGCTAGCTTATGGCATCCTGGATTACAACGCAGATTAATCTTAGTACATACAACAAAGGAATTCGTGGAGCTAATTAGGTGATCCTCAATACAGGTTCGGTTGAAAGCCCATATGGCACTGGCGGTATCCTAACAAATACCACTAAATGAACTCAATTGCACACAGAGGATGTTAAATAACTCGGTCAAAAATAGGTCCGATTCATACCTTGTTCAAAAGTCTTGTAAGATAAAGTACAACATGGATAGTGAGATAAAACTGTCTAAATCTCAGAAAATCTTACATTCATCCCAAAACCATCTGCGCTACTTATCATCCTTATGATACCATCAGAAAATACAAAAACCAGATAAATAAAGAAAAACCAATCACCACAAATATCATTCATCCATTTCAATTTGCATATCACATAGACATCTAAAACATTTGCATTCATCATAACATTGGCATTCATCAAAATGAATAAACATGCATAACAAAAATCACATCATCACATGTACAAATCCAAAAATAAAATATATATATATATATATATCGTCAAAAAGATGCCCGCAGGCTACAAAACCGGTCCTCAGACCCCGCAAGCATATCCAAAACCCAACCTAAGGCGTCGACCACCATGATCACGCAGGATCGGTGCGACGGGAACTACCCCCCGTGGTGTGGGTCCGACGGGACCCGCAGGCGGCTACCGCTAGCCCCCGCATCATGCCTACTACCACCCCCTCATCTAACCGCCGCGACGAGATGATGCCGATCGCTCAACTATCCCTCGTCCGTCGAGAAGATCCACCGATCGAAGGCTCGGGAGCCGCCCGCCAAGGCGGATGACCTCCCTCTCCAAGTCTATCCGTACAGTACACCACTCTGCCTCCCGTCGATGATAGATAGACAATGCATCATCGCGCCGCGCCAAAACTCTATCCCGCTCTGCCAACTGAGCCCGTAGAAGATCCCTCTCCATATCCCGCATCCGTAGCAGCTCTGTAAGTCGTGCAACCTCATCGCCTACATCCGACCCCACCTCCTCCGTATCTGCCGGACGCATAGGACTCGCGGGGACAGAGCTCGCTCGAGCTCCAAATGCTCCTCCACATCCTCGCATGTCCGCTGCTCCGAACACCCAAGTCCACATCCTCATCTCCCACATCCACCATGTCCGCATCATCCAACGGCCCCCCAATCACCCCCGCCCCTAGATCCTCCACCGCCGCCTCCGTGCCTCCCATGGACCCTCTCCTCTCCACGCCGCAATACCCACCACGAGTCATACTCTGGTAGTACCGACGTCATCCACATCCAACACCTCAATCACCGCATCCGACTCCTCGCCCAATGGCACGAGGACCGTGGCTCCGGATCCCTCTCATCTCCCCGACGCCGATAGCCTACGGGCTCACCAGGCAACCCCGGCGCACCCCAAACTGTCGTGTAACCCGACGGTACGGAAAGAACTCATGCTCCGTCCCGTGCCGCCAAGTCAACCATCGCTCCCTCCGTACCCGTCGGAGCCACTCTCCACCTACAGCCGGACATCCCGATAGGGACGCCAAAACACCTCCCCGGAGTGAGCCAAGAAAAGGCATCAATGTAGTGCTCAACGGCACCCGCCCATCGCCGACTCGCCTCGCTCCGCACCGTCGCCACAAAGCCGCATAACCAATCTCCTCATCCTCCATCGCCGCTCGAGTCATCCACGGTAACCCGTAGGCCTCTCAACAGCTATGTGCCGCCAACCCCAAGACCGCAACAAAAACTGCAATCGACACCCTTCCGCCGTCGACACGGACCCCGTACAGCTCCCCGTAAAGCCGTGCCAACAAAGTCTGTCCCCATCTCGGAATCAACGGTGCCTCTATCGGCACTCGCCAACCGCCACACCAAATCCAAGTTCCACGGAACCTCGCGCTCGACGAATCGTGGAGAAGAATGTTAGAAATGAGGCCCATCAAGAATGCGTGCCTCACTCCTAACACCCCCTCTCCTTCCACCCAACCAAAATCCCGCCACTGCAATCCGCTCGATTGTCTCCACCGGGTCCGCTACACCCCCCCATGCCCAAAACATCTCGTAAGTATAGCATCCGATCAAACGGAGATGTCCTAATAGGCGACCATCTATCGAAATCAAGCAACCGATAGACGTCCTCAAGAGTCACATATCTCCCCTGTCGGGAGATGGAAAGTATTGGTCCACGGATCCCAAAGCTTGATCGGGCCATCGATAGGCCTCGATCCGAAACCACAGGCTCCAGCCGAGCCACCCGCTTGAGCCCAAGGGCATCAAGCCATTCCCATCATCATCGGTCAATGCCAACCGCGCCTCGAAAGGCAAGGGTACACGGTACCGGCTCCTAACAACCTGCAAGAAAAAAAAAAAAAATAAATAAATAAAAAGATCAAATTTTTAGTTCTAGGGTTTCTAACCTTAATCGTAAACAAAACATCACAAAAATCTTAAAGTTTTGAAAAGCGTCAACACAAAAACAATGCATTAAATTAAAGCAAAATAAACCCTAGGGTCACTTACAGTCTCGCTCGGCTCCGCCGCTCGAACCAGCTTGTGCACTCATGATGGCAGAGAGAATTCACAGCGTCGCTTCGCAATTACCTCCTCCTCCCGGAGCTCCAAAATCGCAAGAAAAAATGACACAAATGAGCCCAAAATCAAGTTTTGGCCTTAAATAGGCCTTTGCATCTGAATTCATCCTTGACCGGACGAGCGCTCGATCGCGCTCGTCCCACCCAGGGACGAATTTCAGAATTCGTCCCACCCAGGGACGAATTCAAGGCCAACAAAAAAATCAACAAAAATGACTAAAAATGCACTAAAAACAGACAATAAAATTGCTCGACAAGACTGCTAATGCACCTGACAACATGGGCATACAAAATCGACATCTGGGTCACAAATTATCACTATCCTACTCCCTAAGAAGGCTACCATAGCCGGACCGCTCCACGGGAAGACAGATTTTGACAATTTAATCCCAAATGGTGTCACAAAAAAAAAAAAACACACAACAAAAACAATACAAAATTCAACAAAAACACAACAAAAACAATGCCGGACACAAGTGCTCTCGCACTTAACCTCTAGGCAAAGAAAATCGATGTCGAGGTCCAAATTATCGCTCTCCTAATTCCCCAAGAAGGCTATCATAGCCGGACCGCTCCACGGGAAATAGGTTTTCGACGATTTCACCTCATTATGACATCACCAAAAGGGTTAACACCCACCAAAAATAGGTCCAATATGTTGGAAAAATTGCACACGCTTAACGGTAAACCCTCTAAAGGCACACCTTGCACAAGTCATCTTGGGTCAAGCGACTCGCCGCTTCTCTCACGAAGGTCATTCCCTCATCGATTCGTCGCTTGAGGGGGTAGTCACACTTAGTCACCAACCAACAATCACACACCCAATTAAGGAAAACGACATGCATTCAAAGAATCATTGACAAAGACAATCACGCTCCCCGCTTGGGGCAAACAAGCAACAATCAAATCAATCAAACACTTGGCATTTCGTGAATCATGAACACAAGGTTCCCCCCGAGGATAAAAACGCCCTTCACTTGTTCATGATCGATCAATGTCTAAGTTCAAGTCACACCTCACCAAAACAGGTTAATACTTGAAATCAAATTCCTTAGCTCGTCGAAGCAAGGATTCAAGAATGCATGCCCTTTCCATACTTGGGGCATCAAAAGTTGGTTAGGTTACCAAGAAACCCTAATCATTAGTGCTTTGGTTATCTATTTTTGCTCAAGATCGCGTCACCCGCAGCGCTTCCCAAAAAGGGGCATCGTAGACACCAAAACAACACCAATCCGATTATGTGACTGCAAACACCGATCGCTTTGACAAACACAGCTCCCAGTGGCAGCCCTCAGAGGTTAAACAATGGTCTTAACCACTTTCATAGCAATTTTGTAAGGTCAAGAAGCAATTTGGCACACTTGGACACTTTGCCCAGTATTCGTCTCACCCAGGGACGAATTCAAAATAGAATCCGTCCCACCCCAGGACGAATTCTCAATCCGTCCCCGGGTGGGACGAATTCTAAGCTTAACGGGCAAAAGGCAAATGGTGCCAAGTGGCAGCCCGTAACAGCCGCTAAGGACTCCCGCCTTGCACGCGTGTGTAGGTGGACAGAGGGGCCGTTAGAAGACTCGTCACAAAAAGCATTTATCAAAGCTCAAGTCAATGGAGGACTCCCTCCCTCATGGGAAGACAAGACTCGCCACATGGCGCCTATGGCCAACACATGGCATTTGTGCTTCCCTCCCAAAAGAGACCCCATGGGTCTATAAAAGGTGGGACTTTTCTCACCCAAAATATACAAAGTTGAAGGAGTTTTCAAGCAACGAAGTGCCGCCGAATTGAAGACCCACTTGCATCCCTCTTGGTTCACCTTCCCACATCCACCAATCTCTTTTGCAAGGGAGGTTGTTGGGTGGCCTTTGGAAGCTCGAACCTTACCCAAATCCAACGCATGGACACCTGAACCAACCAATTCGCCGACCCCCCAATCCTAAGAGGTTTTGGGCCCATCCCTGGTGGATTGGCTCCAAAATCGAGGGCCAACGGTGGGAGGCCCACTTGGGCACCCCCGCACCTCCCAAGTCCTATTTTTAGTTTTTGAGCATTTTAGATTATTTTTTAGATTGCATTTTGTGTTATTAGGTCTGATTAATCCATAGCTGCAATTTTGTAACTTTTGGTCAGATTCTAGGATGTTTTGTATTGCTTTGTCGTTTCGCTAACTTGCAGGTGTCAAGGTCAAATTCCCGAGGGTGGAGGCCAAATTGGGAAAATCCGACCATCTGGGTCGTCCCAAAATGGCCCCAATTACATAACCCCCCTGTTTGTAGGCGTTTTGCAGGTCTCGGGATCCGACATTGGAGCAGAGGTCGGTTTCTTCAACACAAGAATTCGTCCCCCCCAGGGACGAATTACATTCAGAATTCGTCCTGCCCAGGGACGAATTCCAGTTGAAGGTGGATTGGCCACCGTCTCATGGCAGTGGCCTTCTCGGTAACTTTTCTTACCTTCCGTCAGGTTTTGAAGCAATTTGGACTCACCGTATTCACCGCTTGTGCAAATATTTACATGCATATTTCGTTAGTTTTAGAGAGCAAACGCTTTTCATTTGCAAGCAATGCTACTGACGTCTTGGTCATTTCTTTGTTCGCAGGAGAAGCAGCAGAGGCGAAGAACTCATCGACATCAGCGGCGGCATCATCTTGGCCCGCCCATTGCAATCGTGGGCACGCGGAAAGAGGAATCATTCAATGATTGTAATCAAACTCTATTTGCGCTCCTAGCCCCTGAAAAGGGAGGAGACGTCATTGTAACAGAGATCAAGGGATATTAATGAAAGGGCTGTGTTTTCTCTATTTGATTGTGTCTCTTCCAATGTGTTTCTTTTCCATTTCATGCAATTTACATTTCTAGGACTTAAGCGTACTTAATTTTGAATGCAATCGCACTTGGTGTTTCCTTTGCCCGGAATCTCGTGCTTTCACTATATTTATAATTCATTAAGAACACGAGAAGTGCCTTGTTGTTGAAATCAATTTTTGGTTCATAAGGAGACTAATAATTGTACCCGTATGTACCTTTATACCTTGATATTAAAGCCTATTTCTTGATGACAAGAAGATCATTGCTTGTACTTGTGTGTGACTTTATATGTCTTGTGGGTGACTAGTCTCCAATATTTTTGGATCAACATAAGGGATGTGTTACCTTGTGGGAGGTATCCTTGCTCTCTTAAAGATATTGTTTTTCAATTTTTTACCTTTCTTCAACTTGGCAATGTCTTTCTTTTGCTTGGTAATATTTACTCTTCATGCCTTGATTTCCTTTAATTTTATGCTTGTAAATTTATAAAACTTGTCTTGCTTCTTTTGGTAAGATATTTAAAACTATTCCATGAGAATGCTTCACGAAGATAATGGTTACCTCTTTCTTTTGAGATCAACCTTACTTGATCTTTTGTAAGGTTCTTTGGTATGAAACCACTTTTTTAAAAAATTACTTTTTAGCCTCTCTAGATCATAGGGGAAGAGGATCAAAAGGAGAATTGACTCTTCCTGCTACCTACTTTGATACCACATGTTACAACTTAATGCTTTGATGATTTGTATTATGAAATGGTAAATATTTAAATGCATTGGATCACCATTATTGGCATAACAAACTTCTAACTTATCCTGCAACTACTCTTGTCCTATAATACATGCATAGTCCTTTTGATGTATGGTTATACCAAAATATTTATAACATAGATTATGATGTAATAATTCCTAACAACTACTTCTTAAAGTTAGATATAAAAATAAAAATAATACATTGGTATTGAGTTTAAAAAGTTTAGTTATTTTCGGTAGTTCTCATTGTTTTCTTTATAGTCAATAAAATATTCACATGACTATATCTTGGGTTACTCAAACAAGAGCTTCTTTGTTTTGCTCTTAAATTAATTACAAGTCTATTTCATTTCGTATATATGGACATATTTTCATGATTGAAGTAAAATTTTGTATTATAGATTTGTTCATCTAGTCATCGAAATCACAATAGTCCCCATCAGTTTCTATGTAGATACAACCTCTTTTTTTAACTAGTATTATCCCTTTGGGCTTTGCTTTGACTAAATATTAGGTTTTGACCATATATTTTGAATAATTTTAGTAATATTCTATCTTAAAAAGCTCCTTCATTAAAAATTCTAGGTTTCCTTTCAATCCTGATCAAAATTTAGTTTAATCAATTTAATTTAATTCATTTCACGAGCATTCTCATTAGTCTATTATCTCAAGCTTTATTAGGAAGGTTATTATATATTATTTTAGTAAAAGACCATATAATTTTGTATATAAAATATCATATGATTTCCTTAAAGGTTTAGGATTTTACTAGGCTTAGGGTTATACCCTCCCAAAAAATAATTAGGTGATGAATATATAAAGAAGGTATCTTGTTATTATAATCAATCGTTGAGCATGTCAATTATTATTTATAATTTTATTTTCCCAATAAGTGGCCCTATCACATTGGAAGATCATGTGACTTGTGATGTTATTCCTTACATAAGGATTATTATTGGTGTTGTATTACCTTAAGGATATCATCTATCTTTGTCCAATTGTATATTGTATTATGGATGAGTTATCTGATATATTTATATATATTTATTTATAATTTATATTTATGAAAATAAAACTTTCATAACAAGTGGTATCATTATCCCTATAAGTGTGGTCTACCGGAAAGGGTGCCACTTGCATTATCGATGATGTGACTTGGGTTCAATCCCCATGGTGGATGTGTATAAGAAGTATTACTCAAAAAAAAAAAAAAAACAAGTGGTATCAAACCAATGATTCCAGCAAAGTGGAGATTGTTTTTAGATTTGTAAATTTGAGAAACTTTTTCAAAAGAGATCTTTCCAAAAGTCATATATTAATATATATACATTTTGTTCACATGATTCTTTTACCATTTTTTATAAAATTTAAAATTGTCAAAAAAGTAATCATGTGTAAAACACGAGCAATATAAAGGAGATACAACCCTATGAAGTTGATCAACTATAACAATGATAGTGATGTTTATTTAGATTGTGTTTTAAGAAAAATAAAATTTAAGATATCTTCTAGTTTAGGTCAACAAATTAAACATTATTTATAACAATTTGCTAAAAATATTTAAATATAATTATTTGTGTAATATTTTATATAAGATTTAGTAAAAACTTTTATAATATATTTTTATGAAACCTAATTTTCATTAAACATTTTGATAAAATAAAAATCAAACCACCAACTCCCATAAACCTAAACAAGTACATCCTTGAAAAGAAAAATCAATATTCCCCATAAACCTAAACATGTATAGAAAAACAACCCAAAAAAATTCAAACCAAGAGTCCCCATAAACCTATCCCAAAAAAGTTGAACCAAGAGTCCCCGTAACCACAACAAGTATAGAAGAATATCCCAAAAAAATCAAATCAAGAGTCCCCATAAACCTGAACAAGGCCAAGGCCAACGACATTAAACAGTCCAAGTAGATTTTTTAATCAATATTTCTCGTATACATTCTCGTGAAGTTGAACTAAAATCTGACAAGTGACCTCCAATAAACCACAGGCGTGTGGACAATCCAAGCGCATAAATCCAAGTTGACGAACAAAAATTGGAAATAGGGCGATTGAGATTATATAATGCCCTTAAGCTTTATAATCTCATTAGCCCTGTCTCTCATTTGTTGTTCTAGATTCCCAAATGTATTCCACAATATCACTAGCGAATTACGGGCAGGTCGCTGCAGCTGCAAATCATCAACAGCAGACGGGGGTTTTCTTCCCACCCCCGGCAGGACCTTACTCTGCATATCTCATACTCCAAGACGAAGACGAAGACGAAGCGAACGTGGATAACGATGGCGTCTCCTGCTTTGTGGGATGCTGCACGGGACGATGGCGTCCCGTGCAAGAGTTGCCTTTCCCTCAAGACAAGTGCTTAACAATCTTTTACATTACAACCAGCGGCGCAGGGAGGAATATCCATTTGGAGACACATCGCGAGAGAGTGTATTTTATTCCCGTTCTGGGCCAACCCATTTCCTCCAACCGCTATTATGTGGTGCAAGCTGAGGGCTGGCACAAAGAGTAGGGTTTTATCTATTTCTGTAAGTTGTCTCAACTGCAATATATTATGGATGAGTAACTAATTGGCATTCTGATTAACTTGATGGCACTCACAGACTGGTGGCAACCTGCTCCTCTAAACAAGATATGTATACGTGGTGTTGCTGCTTTAGAGATGTTGGTGTTGTTGCTGCTGTAGTAAACATGGCAGACTTGCCCATGTTAAAGGAGAAGATGCTTCCCTAAGGGCGCTGTTGCCTCCCTTCGATTTCTCTCTGTCCCAGAAAACATCGTCTGTTGTCATTGTAGGTGAGGGGTACTGCCCCTTCATCTTTATCAATGAAATGGGTACGAGTTTGGAGGATCCCAAGACCTAGCTCATGGACTGTCCTTTCTATAAGATGGTGCTGGAAAAGTTCTGGGAAGAGATATACTCTGCTGATGCTGGGATTGCAGGGGAAGATGTTGTTGTGCAGAAAACAGTGAAGGTTGAAGAAGCACTGTTGTTTGGAGAGGAGGCTGTTGAGGAAGTCGCTGATGACGATAAAAGCGTTTGGTTCAAGGGAATAGGGAATCGACTGGGGAAACCATGTGGAGTGAGACTTAGTTGGCCCATCATTGCCCAAATAAGAGCAGATCAAGGCAGGTCTAGATCAGGAGAAAGAGATGTAAGACTGGAGAAATCGTTTAGTAGCGCTGCGACTGGAAGAAAATTAAGGTGTTATGTAGTGGTGGAAAGATACGTATTGAAAAGAATGGATGGAAGCATTGCACTTACTTACTCCTTCAGAAATTGCGACCAGATACAACGGAAGTGGGAATAGAAGCAAATTGATTTTGATGGGGTGTGAATTTGGTCCCAAAAAAATCGTTGGTAGCGTATATGGTTTTTATTTGTTCTGTAAAAACGTGGGTAGCATATATGGTTTTTATTTCGTCTATAATTGTACTTGTAATTTGTACTTTTCTTTAGCATCGGTTTGGTGTCTTAAGGTTTTAGTTTTTTTCCTTTTTTTTTTATAAAGATTGTATTTAGTTTCTTTAGTTTTGGTAAATTATAATTTTATTTTAAGAGCTCGAGACTTTATAAACACTTTTAATTCTCAATTATCATTTGAATGAAGGAAAGATTAATTTTAATTACGTTGCTAGATCCAAATATGGTCTATGAGATCTCAAATATGGAAGTACAATTATTCAAATCATATCATATGATCTTTAATATCTTTGAGAAAGTTGTTCCTTATCCTCTGCTGATTTGTGTTAGCAATTCCTCAACTTTTTTTATTTTACTGTCTTCAAATAAATCTGCCATAAACCCGTTCCCAAGTGTTTCTTTGTATTTGTCAAGGATATCTAAAAAAATTGAGCATTTATAGATGAAGTGTTCCTCTGTCTCTACTACCCCTATGCTGCATAGAGTACATATCCTTTCTTCCCATTGTTCTTTGGGCATTGTCCATCTCCCTGTTTCACATCTAAGCCTATGAGAGCTAGTCCTTATTTGAGCAATGAGTATTTTTTCCTTCCACTTCATTTCAGCACCTATATATGCTTTTTCCTTGTGATCATAGTTAAAATTTGCAATATAATATTGTCTATTCTTGCTTGCAGTTTTCCACATTCCACTTCTGAACTTTTCATTCACATAATTTTTTATGTCTTTGTTGACATTTGGGCAATCATTTATGTTGATTTCTCAGCGTTTCATCCATTTTTTATTTTGTTTCATCCATGTATTATTTCACCTATGCAAATTTTCATCCCTAGCTACCCTAGGCTATTTATCATCTTTCATACTTTCTAATTTTTTCAAGTAACATAACAACTTGGTCATAGCAATTGCTTCTAAATGGAACATTTCAGTTTTAGCTATAATAATTTCATAAGGTGTTGTGGCCTTAATTTTGAGAAAATTTGTGATTAGAAATTTTTGAATCCTTTCTATTTGCCTCCATTTTGCATTTGTTGTGCCACTAGCCCACACCTCGTAATCATACAATAGAATCGGTGCAACAAGTAGGTCATATAAGACCTGGTGGTCTTCCAGTCCCACAATTCGGCATTCCTACACCTGTTTTGAAGTGCATATAGTTCTCTCCAACCACTTTGAGTTCTTTTCATCCTACATGTATTCCAATTAAGTTTGTCATGAAAGTTTATTCCCAACTATTTGTATTTTACTACTACATCACGCGGTTCTCTTGCAAAATGAAATTTGAGTTGTTGCTTTTTCTTTTTTGCTGAAAAATAATAATTTTTATTTTGCTCATGTTCACCTGCATCCCAACTTATTTACAAAAGATTTATAGAGCTTGAAGGTGATCTTCTAGATCTTTGGCTATTTTGGCCACAAGAATTACATCATCGGCATACATGAGGAGTTTTAGCACATAAGCACATATTTGGCTAAATGCACATCCTCTCCCCCAAATTTTTTTACCCATTCTTTTAACTTGTCAATGTGCAACCCAAATAAGGTCGGAGATATTGAGTTATTATAATTAAATACTTTTTATAAAAATCTTGATTTTTAAGTTTTTTTTTTTGGTGTGAATACAAATATTTTAAATTTCAACATCTTTTTTTTTAAATTTATTTATTTTCATGGAACAATCTTCGTAATACCAAAATTCTACCTCTACTTTCTATGTATTTCATTTTAATATAGAAAATTTTCCAAAATATTAGCCCATAAAAGGAGGATGGTTAGTAGGGGTCAAGTGCTTGCTGATGAACTAGGCAACTCTTTAGAGGGTTGGGGTCCAAAATATTAGCCCATAAAAGGAGGCTACTGGGTCCAAAATATTTGTCAAGTGCTTGCCCAGGTGATTTCTTAGAGGGTTGGGATCCAATTAATTTTATTTTTACTCAGTGAATACAAATATTTTAAATTTCAACGTCTTTTTTAAATATTTGTCTATTTTCATGGAACAGTCTTGGTAATAACAAAATTCTACCTCTACTTTCTATGTATTTTATTTTAATATATTAACATTTCCAAAATATTATCCCATAAAAGGTCGGTTAGTAGGGGTCAAGTGCTTGCCGAGGAACTAGGCAACTTTTTAGAGGGTTGGGGTCCAAAATATTAGCCCATAAAAGGAGGCTACTAGGGTCCAAAATATTAGTCCATAAAAGGAGGTCGGTTAGTAGCGGTCAAGTGCTTGCCCATGAACAAGGTGATTTCATAGAGGGTTGGGATCCGGTTAATTTTATCTTTACCCAAGGAGATTGGGAGGTTA
Source organism: Wollemia nobilis (assembly GCA_028583015.1). Taxonomy (NCBI): domain Eukaryota; kingdom Viridiplantae; phylum Streptophyta; class Pinopsida; order Araucariales; family Araucariaceae; genus Wollemia; species Wollemia nobilis. The sequence goes on from JAQPPZ010016348.1 coordinate 9,638,962, forward strand.
GACACTGGAAGGGTTTTGATTTCATCTTTATCCAAAGGGATTGAGGATTGTAAAGATTATAAGCAATATAAATATATAAATATATAAATAAATATATATATATATATATATATATATATTCCAAAACATTCCACTTTACCAAATATTTATTTATATATTTATTCATTAATTCAAGTAATAGTGTAATAAACCCTTACTAATAACCTAAAAATGAGCAATTACAATTATCAATAGAGTTCTCCCAAAACCTTTACCAAAAGTTTATTATTTAATTATATTCTTTATAATTTTGAATTTACTTAATTTTTTATTTATAGGGAAATCAGTAACTTTATGAATGGGATGCCTTTATAAACCCTAATACAGGTAAAACATAGTCAACGGGATCCCTTATCCTCTAGGGCATCATACTAGGGTAGCCACCCGCCACCCAACAATCACTCGACCGCTACCATCCAACTTATCCCTTTCAAAGTATGTAATAGTTTGAACCTTGGACCTCTACAAAGAAAGACCAAAGCCCTAACAAGGGCACCATCATTGCAAACTAAAATATTTAGGATAAACACAAGATTTTTAGAGGGGCCTAGACCCCTATCAACACAGTGGGTGCAGAAGAATGAAACCTGCACATAGGACATTCCCAACTACACCGTATATTTGCAATATGAAGGCAAGAAAAATAAAACCTGAAAATGGAACCTAGACCAGTTTCTACCAACATCCAAAACTTTCACTAACTACATTACACAATCAAATACAAGGAAGCTGCTTCAGGAATTGGGACCGATATAGAAGTAAATTAATTTTTATGGTTTTTTATGTGGTGTATAATTGTATTTGTAATATGTACTTTTCTTTAGCATTGGTTTGGTGCAATAAGATGAAGGTTTTAGATTCTTTTGTTTTTTCTCGAGTATTTTATTTTTTGATAAATTATAATTTTTTTAAAAGTTTGAGAGTTTATAAATAGATTTAATTTTTATTTTAATTAAGTTAATATAATAAAATATTTATATTATATTTTAGATTTTCTTCCATTTTTAAATTTTTGTATGAATATAAATATTTTAAATTTTAATATATATTTTTAACATGATTTAGAAGTCTATACAATATAAAAACTCTACTTTTACATTGTATATTAGCATAGAAATATTTTTAAAACTTTATGTCATCATAATCTACTTTATCAAATTTAGATTGCTAGTTTCTTTTTCAAAGTATAATTCCTTTATTATTAAATTGCATCATTTATAATTTTGAATCTCAATGTGATACATATCTTAATATTATGATTAAAAAATAATAATTTAATAAAATAAACCTAGAAAACCAACCATATTAAAAATACAAGAAAAATAATTTAATGCACACTTAACATCACCTATAATTTTTTTCTCTAGAACAAGGGGTTATACTTGGGATCCCACCTTTGATAAATCACAACTCTCTTCTTTAAAGCTTGAAATTTTATAAATAGATTCACTTTTCATCTCAATTGAGATGCTAAAGTTAAAATTTCTAGAGAACAACAGGTTGTATTTGGGTCCCCTACTTTTGATAAATCACAAATATGTTCATTAGAGCTTGAGAGTTTATAAATACATTCACTTATCATCTCAATTGAGATGTTATAGCTAGAATCCTACATCATTTTACATAAAATGTCTGAATTCTTGATTTTTTTTTTTGGATATATATATATATATATTTTTTTATGTGAATACAAATATTCTAGAATGCAACATCCTTCTTGACATTTTCCTATAGCATCCTCCACAATACCAAAACTTCACCTCTACTATCTATGCATTGCATCTTAGTACAATAATATTTCTAAAATATCGTGCTATCATAGTATGCTTTACCAAATTTGGATTGCTATTTTCCTTCTTGGAACACAAGTGCAAGCACACAAATTATAATAAATAGTTTATACAAAAATACATTAATGTTATAAAATAAAGTAGATGTTACCAATGGAAAATAATAAAATAAATCTTACTCATTGTTTGATTCAAGCAGTCACCATTTTCTTGTCAACTTCAAATAAACTTACTACTTCCTCTAACCATATAAAAGATAATTTAACTTCATAATCCTCAATTAAAACCCCTATTTTTGCTAGCCTATGTACATATTTGTTTCATTTTTTTTCTTCCCTTAATGTATGTGTAAACATTGTTTTTCAAACTCTTTAGGAAGATCTTGAATTTCCACAATTATCTCTTGTATGTTCCATGGAGCCTTTGCTTTTTTCAAAATTGCATTTATTACTATGAGTGAATAACCTTCCATCCATAATTTTTTCCATTTCATTTATTTTCATATTTTTAACCCTTCTAAAGTTGTCTAAGCTTCAGCTTCACTACTTGTCTTAAATCCACTATTGAAAGCATAATGAGACAAAATATCTCCTCTATTATTTCTAATTATTATTCCTCCTCCTATTGGTCCTGGATTTCCTTTAGATGCTCCATAAAAAATCAATTTGACCAACTCCACAAATGGTGGCTTCCACTTTATATTCTTTTCCTTCTTGTTTCTCTTATACCCAACATCATAATTCCATTTGATGACTTGACTCCATCTATCAAGGCTCTTTGCTTCTAGATTAGTAATTGGGTGAGTTGATAGGGTTGGATTAGACTCCTCTATGGCTAAACATATCTTCCTTTTAATTACCTCTAAAGTTCTTTTCATTTTTTAAATATTTTTTTATTCCTTTCTAGACATACAATACAATGTATTGTATCTTTTGATATATCCCAAATTGTCCGAAAAACCTTTCTTTTAAAAATGTTCTTCCATTGCTTTAACCATTTTTTAAAATTTTCATTCATCACCATGCATTTAACAAACATATTAAGAATCCATTGCCATAGTTTCTAGACTATCGAATAATATATCAAGAGATGGTCTATGCTATCCTCTTTTTTTTTATAAATAACACATTATGAGGGGCCATGAAAAACCCTTTTCATAAGGTTATCCTAGGATTTATTCTAATGTGGCCTACTGGCAAAACAAACATTTTGACTCTAGGAATGCTTGGCTATCCCAAATATCTTTCCATATTCTTATTTTATTAATGATTTACATAATATCCATTTCTTATTGTATATTATCCTAAGCTAGTAAACTCCTAAATCAATTTATCCTTGGATCGCCTTGAAATAATAATAAAAATTGAAGAACACAAGTTTATACTAAGAGGGGGGTGAACAGTGTAAGACCACTTTTTACTTTTATTTCCCAAACAATATTATGCAATATGTCAATGACAATATCAAAAGGAGTAATCAAAGAAATACAAAAATCACCACACACAATAGAGACACAAATTTAACGTGGTTCACCCAATGTGGGCTACTCCATAGAAAAAATATTTCACTAATATTTTCTCAACAAATCTCTTAGGAATCCTTTCCCTATTACAATATTTATGGACCTCTATCCAAAGAAGACACTAATCCCCTAATCAAGTTCATGGATATCTATCCATAGAAGAACTCCTTCTCCTCTACTTTGGTTGGTGATATTCTAGAAGAACTACTACCTCCACTTCACTAAATTATGGATATTTATCCACTGAAGAGTCTTTTCCTCACTCAAAAGACCTATCCTCACTACCCTGGCTAATGGAATTCTATCCACTAGATATTTTTGTCCTCTATACTCTATCACCTCCAAAGCTTACTCTCAGATCTATCTCAAATATGTACTAAACATGGTACTTTGATCTAGCTCAAATTTGCTCAATGTCTATCTCTGATCTGCACTAAACACAGTCCTTTAGTCTAGCACAAATCTTCTCAATATCTATCTCTGGTCTGGCATAAACCTATCCTCAAATCTCCACCAAAATCTATCCTTAAATCTGTCCTCAAGCCTTAACACAAATCTTAACTCAATCACAAATCAACTCTGCTAGATCTACCCCAAACCTTAACTCAAGGTTTGAAAAAATCAATCAATCAAATCTGCTCACAAGTATTCTTAAATACTTACCTCAAATATTTCCACAAGTCCTCTCTAGAACTTGCTCTTACTGCTCTCAATTATTCACCAAGACTTACCTCAAATCTGCCCACAAGTCCTCTTTAGAACTTTCTCTCACTGCTCTTAATTATTCACCAAGACTTACCTCAAATATTCCCAAAATTCCTCTCTAGAACATTCTCTCACTACTCTCAAGTATTTACCAAGACTTACCTCAAATCTGCCCACAAGTTCTCTCTAGAACTTGCTATCATTGCTCTCAAGTCTTTACCAAGACTTACCTCAAATATGCTTAACAAGTCCTCACTAGAACTTGTCCAATCTGCTCAACAAGTCTTCACCAAGACTTATCTCAACTCTACTCAATAAGTCTTCCTCAAATCTACATTGTAAGCTTCCACAAAATCTTACTCAACTCAACTCAATCTATCACAAAATCCTCTTCAATCACACCAACAAGTTTCACATAGAATCTTGTTCAATCTCACAGAAACATATAGAGAATTGTTAGAGACTCAATATGCTTCACACTCACAACAATGCTCAATCACTTTCAATATTTATTTTTACCACTGAAACATATAGAGAATTGCTAGAAACTCAATATGCTTCACACTCACAACAATGCTCAATCACTTTCAATATTTTCTTCAAATCAATCCAAAAATAAAGAATAATTGGTTTCATAGAACTTGAACTATCACTTCAACACTTCTAATAAACTAAGCTCAATCAAATCCTCTCAACCAAACACTCAATGAAGGATTTTTCAACAATGCTTATCAAACAAACCTCACATAACAATGATACTCATGATATTTCACAAACCCTAATCATGCACATGAAGGCTCACTCAATATTTCCAACAATGCTTATCAAATAAGGTTTCTATCATCAACCTTTATTCCATAAAAAATTTCATCAATAAATATTGGATATCTCAACATCAAACTCAACAATGCTTATCAAACAATCCTTTTCACTTCACCTTAGCCTTCACAACATCCAATCCAACAATATTTTAATCACAATGAAGATGTATCCATACCTTTTATTTTGATGGAGATATGTCTTCAAAACATGTCTTAACCACAATCAAAATTTTCTTTACCAACACTAGGGTTAGGTTACCACAACCTATCTCAAGATCTCTACAAAATAACAAATCCTTTTGTACACCTTATAATCTTCAAACTCACAATATTCAACTCAATAATTTCACTATAACACAACACTTAACAATTTTCCTTGCACAAATTATTATCTCGAAACTCACAATATTCAACTCAACAAAAACATTAAAAACAACATGCATAGCAAACTCCCTTATACACATTATAATATCCAAACTCACAATATCTAACTCAACAATTTCATTAAAACAACATGCATAGCAAACTCCCTTATACACCTTATAATCTCCACACCTTATAAATTTCAATCACCAAAAATAAAAATAAAATATTTTAATTTTTCTTTAGCTTATAACTCCCCTAAGCTCTTAACATTCACGATAATCTCAAAGCACTCAAATTTCAACACCAAATAAAATCGAATGGCATACATTTTGTTTGTTCTACCCACAAAAGAAAACTTTGGTGGATTTGACCACGTGACCTTTGCACTCCCAACACCCTAGATCCAAGCTAGGCCACCAAGTGGGTTGCGCGCCTACATGAAACACAACACATACGCTATCCCACAAAACTTGCTGCCTCACAAAAACTCTAATTAAATCAAACGATGGGTTCTTCCTCCAAAATTTTGATCGCATGGATCGAAAAGCAATCTCCTCCACGCAAGCCTTAACACTCTCCCAACTACCGCCTATGCTACTACCATCAGTGGGATGCAAAACCACTATGCAACCTTTGTTGTTTCGTGTCCCTCAAAAATCTTTTAAATTATGCTTTGCCTTCCTCTTAGATGCAATGCTCGATGTTCTCTTTTTGCATTCATAGGTGTGATAAAAGACCTTAGGAAATGGAAATCATTTCCTATATAAATACACATTCATATTTTTATTTCACACGTCGGCCCTTTTTCGAATTTATAAATTAGAATTTAATTTTTAAATATTAAATTTAAAAACCTTTGCCTCCTTTATTAATTTAAATTAAAATTTTAATCAAAGATTAAATTTTTTTAATTTAAATTAAACCTTTGAAAATTGCTCATGGGTCTTTTCAATTTGGAATTCATTTTTCTTCACCTTGTTATTTGGCCCGAAATAATTATAATAATAAAATAATATTATTTAATTTAAACTTGCTTCTCCTTTCTCAGGTTTTCATCCTTCGGGCCTTTTTTAGGCATATAATATTAAAAATAAATATTATATCCTATTCCTTTCCAAGAACTTCTTGCTTTTGGAAAAACCATTTGATGTCCTTAATTATTACGACATTAAACCAATATTCCTTTCACATCAATGACAACAAAACTACTCAAAATTTCCAACAATATTGCCCTTTGTCATTCATAGAAACCCATCTATTTTTACCATTCATTTTTCTTTTTCAAGAGCTGCTTTCTCTGAGAAACTGCTCCCCTTGACTGAATGCTCTACCCCTAACTCAAATATCTCCCCTTTTGTCATCAATGGCAAAGGATCACCTTTGGGGCTCGGGGCTAAGAATGAGACTCTTAGCTTAGCCCCTCCCCCACCTCCTCTTGAGGTGATTAATTATGGGGTAGGAGTATTTCTACTCCTAGCATACACTGATATTTACCTTTTTCAACTTCCTTCCTCAACTGATTCTTATGATTCCTCTAACTTTTTCTATTCCTGCTTATCTCTAGAATTTTTGCTCTACACCACTTTGTTGTATGCCCATCATTATGACACTTATAACACTTAATGTTGTCATTCCTTAAAGGTGCATATATCTGGGGGTTTCTCCTAGTGAATCCATATCCATTCCTATCATGAAACCTAGAATTTACTGCATGTTTCTAAAACTTCCATATTCCTGTATTTCATGTGCCCAAACCTGTGATATGAGAAGCATCGCCATTGAATTTTAAGTTTTGCATCACATTCTTAAAATTTAAGATTGACTTTTAAGTTTTGCTTTCATACCTCCCTTAATGCATCAAGGGCATGAATAAGTTCACCATCAATATCAAATTCTCCTTTCTCTAATTCTTCCTCTATTTGTTTTCCTTTGGGATCATATTCATTCCTTTCTAACCTGTCTTCTATAGGATCACCTCCTTCTTACTTTATTGCCAAGAGTAAAATCTCTTCTAGTCCTTCAAGAGTATCTTCATATTCATCATCATTGAAAATAAATTCATTCCTTGTACAACTATATTCAAGATGACCAAAGTTACCACATCTAAAACATTTGAAAATCATTGGTACCATTTTTATAACAACATATTTTTATTTTGCTAGAAATAGTACTTCATATTTATCATTATCTAAGGAAATTTCATCACTAACACTTGAGCTCTTACTTGTTGTGTTTGCATAGAAACTATTCTTATGCCTTTGGAAAAACTTCTTTCCTTGCTTGCCTTGTCCATCCCCACTTTTCTTTTATTACCTGTGTTTTTTTGTTTCCCTGTTCTTATGATCCTGTTTTTCTTCATCATTGTTATTTTCTGCCTCTGGACAATCATATGCATAATGACCATATTTTCCACAATTGAAACATCTAACTGATTTTGTACCTTTATATTTTCTTGATTCCTTTTTCTTTCTGCCATAGTTTACTTCTTCATCACTATATGACTCATTTCTTGAATCTGACTTCTTACCCTTCATTTTATTAGTAACTTTGAAGGTTGCTTCCTTCTAGGGAATATGTTCCTTTTTTTATTATTATCTCAAATATTGTGAGAATGCCATGTAATTCATCCCTTGTCAAAATATCAATATATTTTAGCTTTTCTATAGCTGAAATTTTTTCACTAAATATTTTTGGGAATGACCTTAGAATCTTATCATACACATAAGGTTCTGTAACATCAATCCCAAGTTCTTGCATGGAGTTAACAACCTCGTCCATGTGAAGTACAATGTTTTCCTCATCCTTCATTTTTAGGTCTTCAAATGCTCTCTTGAAATTTTACAACTTTACCCTTTTGACCTTTTTATCTCCTTCATATATGCCTTGCAACTTATCCCAAATTTCCTTTGCTGATTTGCAATGCATAATATTTATAAACTTTGTTTCACGCAAGCCCTTTTGAATTGCATTCATTGATTTTGAATTGTAATGATGTAGAATCTTACCATATTTATCTGTAGGTGGAGTTGCTAGTGTTGTGTATCCATTTTCAACTGCTTCCCATATTTCATTTCCAAGTGCCATTAGATGAAACTTCATCCTTGTGCTCCAAAGTATATAATTTTTGTCATCGAACAATGATGTTGAATTTCTTAAAGATCCATTCTGAGAATCCATCTATGTTCTTGTAAGTTTTTTCTTCAAGTTGTTAAACTCTTTTGAAGGAACCCGCTATGATACCAATTGAATAACACAAGCTTATACTAAGATGGGGTTGAAAAATATAAGACCACTTTTTACTTTTTTTTTCCAAATAATATTATGCAATATATCAATGGTAATATCAACAATAGTAATAAAAGTGGTCTTATCAATATATTTAACTGACCAAAAAAAATATCAACAATAGTAATAAAAGTAATGTACAAATCACCACACACAATAGAGACACCAATTTAACGTGGTTCACCCATTGTGGGCTACTCCACGGAGAAAATATTTCATTAATATTTTCTCAAAAAATATCTTGGCAATCCTTTCCCTATTACAATGTTTATGGTCCTCTGTCCAAATGAGACATAATTCCCCTAATCAAGTTCATGGGTCTCTATCCACAAGATAACTCCTTCTCCTCTACTATAGTTGGTGATCTTCTAGAAGAATTGTTGCCTCCACTGCACTGGCTTATGGATATCTATCCACTGAAGACTCCTATACTCACTCAGAAGACATGTCCTAATTGCCCTGGCTAATGGACCTCTATCCACTAGAGACTATTATCCTCTATACTCTTTCACCTCTAAATATTGCTCTTAGATCTATCTCAAATATGCACTAAACATGGTCCTTCGATATAGCATAAATTTACTTAGTATCTGTATCTGATCTACACTAAAAACAGTCCTTCAGTCTAGCACAAATATTCTCAATATCTATCTCTAGTCTGGAACAAACTTATCCTCAAATCTACACCAAACTCTATCCTTAAATATTGTTGGATGTGTCTCATTCTTTTTCGAAAAAGAATTGTATGATAGGCACTACAACACAAAATACGATGGGTAGGGGGGTCCAGGAATATGAAAGATACGATGGAGGGGAGGTATTGTTGGGAGATGATTCACCACTCAGAATCATGGGTCGTGGAAGAGTGAAAATTTTGCTGCAGGATGGTAGGGTTAAGACCCTACCAGGTGTGATGCATATTCTAGGACTTGCTAGAAATTTGATTTCGGTAAGCAAAATGGCCGATGTAGCAGTGAATGTCAGTTTTGGTAGGGATTCATGCAAAATGGTTCGTGGATCAATGGTGTTGGCAAGGGGAGTTCATATTGGAACATTGTATAAGCTATTGGGAAGTACTATGACAAATGAGTGCAATAGCTCAACTGTTCCTGAGGTTGATTCTGATAAAAGCTCAACACTCTGGCATCAAAGGATGGGACATATTGGAGAAAAGGGATTACGTACCCTGTACACAAAAGGTATAGTTCATGGTATCCCTAATTACTCAATGTCTTCCGAGTTCTGTGAACATTGTATTTATGGTAAACAGAATCGGGTTAGTTTTCCATATGGTGCCACAAGATCTAGTGGGGTACTAGATTTGATCCACAGTGATATTTTTTGTCCTGTTCCTATGTCATATCTTGGAAAATCATGGTATTATGCTTCCTTTGTTGATGATATTTTAAGATATGCATGGATTTACTTTCTTAAGAGCAAAGATGAAGTGTTTGAAAAATTTAAGGAATTTAAAGCACTTGTTGAGAATCAAACTGATAAAAGGATTAAGGTGTTGAGGTCTGATAATGGAGGGGAATATTATTCTAATATATTTGAGAAATTTTGTAAGCAATGTGGTATTGCAAGATAGAAAACTACTCCATATACACCTCAACAGAATGGAGTTACAGAGAGATTGAATAGATCACTGATGGAGAAGGTTATAAGTATGCTTAGTGGTGCAGGTGTGGCATAGGAATTCTGGGCAGAAGCAGTAAGTGTAGCATGCTACTTGTAAAATCGGTCACCTACATAAGCATTGCCGGATCAAACTCCATTTGAAGCTCTATTTGGTAAGAAACCTTCTATTTCACATCTCAGAATTTTTGGCTGTGATGCATACATGCATGTTCCAAAGGAGAAAAGAAGTAAGCTAGATAATAAGGTTGTTAAATGTCTCTTTATTGGTTATAAATATGGTGTTAAAGGATATAAGCTTTGGAATCCAAAAACTAAAAGTACAATGTATAGTAGATATGTGGTGTTTAGGGAGATGATCAGTGATTCCAGGAAGGTAGTTACAGAAGAGGAACCTGGAACGGTCCAATTTGATCTCATGGAAAACTATCAGACAGTAGAGGATCTAGAAGAGGAGCATACAAATGAGGATATGGAAGAGGAGCATACAGGTGAGGATCTAGAATAGGATGAAGAAGAGGTTCATACACTTATGGTAAAGAGATCAACACGGGAAAGGAAGCAACCTGAAAGGTATAGTCCATCTGCTTTTCCTACTTCTTTTGTACTATCTGTTACTAATGAAGATCCTAGAACAATTAGATAAGTTGTTAATTCTAGAGAGGCAAACCGTTGGGAAGAGGCCATGGATGAGGAAATGATGTCCCTAAAAAAGAACAAAACATGAGATTTAGTGAAATTACCAAGTGGTAGGAAAGAAATAGGTTGAAAGTGGATCTTTAAGAAGAAGTAGAATGCTGAAGGTAAAGTGGAGAAATATAAATCTCACCTGGTTGCTAAATGTTTTTCCCAGGTTGAAGGAATTGATTATGGTGAATTTTTTTATCCCATTGCAAAGCTAACATCAATTAGATTTATGTTAGCTATGGCTGCTGCATTTGATCTTGAAATAGACTATATGGATGTGAAAACTGCTTTTCTTCATGGAGATTTGGAGGAAAAAATCTATATGAGGCAGCCTGAAGGTTTCACTATTGGAAGAAAGGAGGATCTGGTATGTAAGTTAAAGAAATCATTGTATGGACTGAAACAATCACCTAGAATGTGGTACAAAAAATTTGATACTTATGTTTTAGGAATTGGTTTTGTTCGTAGCAATGCTAATCATTGTGTGTATTAAAAGAAAATTGGTAATGTAATTGTCATTATAGTTCTTTATGTTGATGACATGTTACTAATTGGAAATAGCAAGAAACTGGTCAGGGAAGTAAAGTCTCAGTTGGCATCACAGTTTGACATGAAGGATCTTCGCCCTACAAATTTTATATTGGGTATGCAAATAAAAAGAGATCGCTCTAACAGAAAGTTGTGGTTGGATCAAAAAAAGTATGTTGAGATAGTGTTGAAAAGGTTCAATATGTAGGATTGCAAACCAATGAAGGTACCTATTTCTTTAGGTGAAAAATTGTCTGCTAAACAATGTCCAAAAATAGAAGAGGTAGAGGAAATGTCACATATTCCTTATGCAAATGCTGTAAGTAGTTTAATGTATGCCATGGTTTGTACTATAGCAGACATTGCCCATGCAGTGGGTGTCTTGAGTAGATATATGTCTAAACCTGGTAAAGAGCATTGGACTGCTGTGAAAAGTGTTTTCAGATATTTGCGTGGCACCTTTGATTTTACAATCTGTTATGAGGGTACAGGTAAAGAAAATAGACAATTGGATATAGAAGGGTTTGTTGATGCGATTGGACTAGAGATCTGGACAAGAGAAGATCTACTAGTGCTTATGTATTCAATTTGTTCAGAGGAGCCATTAGTTGGATGAGCAAGAGGCAGACTGTTGTTGCTCTTTCAACTACTGAAGCTGAGTATATGGCAGCCACTGATGCAAGTAAGGAAGCCGTATGGCTACAAAGACTATGTACTAAAATTGGGTTCTTTCAAGGAGCTGTGAAGATAAACTGTGACAGTCAGAGTGCTATATTTTTGGCAAAGAACCCTGCTTACCATTCAAGAATGAAGCACATTAATACAAAGTTCCATTTCTACGAGGACATGCTTGAACAGAAGAAAGTGTTGCTGGAAAAGGTAGACACCAAGGAAAATGTTGCAGATGCTTTAACCAAGGCTGTAAGAACTAAAAAGTTTAGATTCTGTACAATTGAAATGGGTCTGGAAAAGTATTCAACAAATGGGAGAATGTTGGATTCATTATTTGTTGGAAAAGAATTGTACGATAGGAACTACAACATAAAATATGATGGGTAGGGGAGGTTCAGGGGGCTGGAGGCCCCCAAGGACCCCTGGCTACGATAAAGGTTCTTACGTAATAGGCGATGGCTCAAGGTGTGTAGGGGGGCACCCTCGGATACGGTGAAAGCGATCGAAGCAAACGAAGCCAACGCTAGAATTTTCACATACTTTTATCGCTACTTTTGGAGCGAACCCCAGGATTCCCATGGTTGGTGGGTGGTTAGTTAGTGTGGGTGGTTTAGCCCACGGTGTTGTATCCACGGTACTCTAATACCACTTGGTGGTTTAGGGTTGTAAGAGTTTCCTTATATAATTATTGTAATGTCTCGTTTCAAGGAAAAGAGAGAGAATAATATATCAAGGAGGATAGACTCTTGTTTGCTGGACTAGCCCAAATTGGGTGAACCAGGGTAAATATTGTGTGTCATATGTGCATTGAATGGTGTTATTATTTCCTTAGTTACTTTTTTGCTTTATTTCTAGAATATGTTTCTGTAAAATCTCTTCAAATATATCCTCAAGCCTTAACACAAAACTTGACTCAATCACAAATCAACTTTTTTAGATCTGCCCCAAATCTTAACTTAAGGTTTGAACAAATCAATCAATCAACTCTACTCATAAGTCTTCTCAAATAATTACCTCAAATATGTCCACAATTTTTCTCTAGAACTTGCTCTTACTTATCTCAATTATTTAACAATACTTACCTCAAATATGCCCACAAGACCTCTCTGGAACTTGCTCTTACTGCTCTCAAGTCTTCACCAAGACTTACCTCAAATATGCCCACAATTCCTTTCTAGAACTTGCTCTCGCTACTCTCAAGTCTTTACCAATACTTACCTCAAATCTGCCCACAAGTCCTCTCTAGAACTTGCTCTCACTGCTCTCATGTATTTACCAAGACTTACCCCAAATCTGCTTAACAATTCCTCACTAGAACTTGTCCAATCTGATCAACAAGTCTTTACCAAGACTTGTCTCAAATCTGCTCAATAAGTCTTCCTCAAATATGCATTTTAAGATTCCACAAAAGCTTACTCAGCTCAAATCAATCTATCACAAAATCCTCTTCAATCACACCAACAAGTTTCACACAGAATCTTGTTCAATATCACATAAACATATAGAGAATTGTTAGAGACTCAATATGCTTCACACTCATAACAATGCTCAATCACTTTCAATCTTTCTTTTTACCACTTAAACATATAGAGAATTTTTAGAGACTCAATATGCTTCACACTCACAATAATGCTCAATCACTTTCAATCTTTCCTTCAACTCAATCCATAAATAAAGAACAATTTGTTTCACAAAACTTGAACTATCACTTTAACACTTCCAATCAACTAAGCTCAATAAACTCATCTCAACAAAACACTTAATGAAGGCTTTTTCAAAAATTCTTATAAAACAAACCTCACATAACAATGATACTCATGATCTTTCACAAACCCTAATCATGCACATGAAGGCTCACTCAATATTTCCAACAATGCTTATCAAACAAGGTTTCTATCATCAACCTTTATTCTAGAAAAAACTTTCATCAATCAATATTGGATATCTCAACACTGAACTAAACAATGCTTATCAAACAATCCTTTTCACTCCAACTTAGCACTCACAACATCCAATCCAACAATATTTTACTCACAAGGAAGATGTATCCGTACCTTTTATTTTGATGGTGATATGTCTTCAAAATCTTTCTTAACCACAATCAAATTTGTATTTACCAACACTAGGGTTAGGTTACCATAACCTATCTCAAGATCTCTACAAAATAATTTTCTCAAAGATTATTTTTCATACAAAATAACAAATCCTTTTGTACACCTTATAATATCCAAACTCACAATATTCAACTCAAAAATTTCACTATAACAAAACACTTAACAATTTTCCATGCACACATTATTATCTTGAAACTCATAATATTCAACTCATCAATTTCATTAAAAAAAATATGCATAGCAAACTCCCTTATACACCTTATAATCTACAAACTCACAATATCTAACTCAACTTTTTTATTAAAAACAATATGCATAGAGAACTCCCTTATACACCTTATAATCTCTACACCTTATAAATTTCAATCACCAAAAATCAAAATAAAATATTTTAATTTTTATTTACCTTATAACTCCCCTAAGCTCTTAACATTCACGATAATCTCAAAGCACTCAAATTTCAACACCAAATAAAATTAAATGACATACCTTTTGTTTGTTCTTCCCACAAAATAAAACTTCGACGGATTCGACCACGTGACCTTTGCACTCCCAAAGCCCTAGTTCCAAGCTAGGACACCAAGTGGGTTGTGCACCCACATGAAACACGATGCGCACGTTGTACCACAAAACCTGCTGCACTGACATGAGTTTTTCCTCTAAAAATTTGACCACGTGGATCTTACCATGATCTCCTTCATGCAAGCCTTAAAACTCCCAACTACCGACTACGCTACCATCGTTGGTGGGATGCCAAACCACTACACAATGTTTTTTGTTTCGTTTCCCTCCAAAATATTTTAAATTACACTTTACCTCCCTCTTAGATGTAGTGCTTGATGTTCTCTATTCGCATTAAAAGATGTGATAAAAGATCTTAGGAAATGGAAATAATTTCCTATATAAATACACATTCATCTTTTGATTTCACACATCGACCTTTTTTCGAATTTAAAAATTCGAATTTAATTTTTAAATATTAAATTTAAAAACCTTTGCCTCATTTATTAATTTAAATTAAAATTTTAATCAAGGATTAAAATATTTTAATTTAAATTAAACCTTTGAAAATTGCTCATGGGTCTTTTCAATTTGGACTTTATTTTTCTTCACCTTGTTATTTGGCCCGAAATAATTATAATAGTAAATATTATTATTTAATTTAAACTTGTTTCTCCTTTCTTGGGTTTTCATCCTTTGGGCCCTTTTTAGGCAGATAATATTAAAAATAAATATTATCCTATTCATTTCCAAGATCTTCTTGCTTTTGGAAAAACCACTTGATTTCCTTAATGACGATGACATTAAACCAATATTCCTTTGCCATCAATGACAACAGAACTAGTAAAAATTTCCAACAAAAATCATTTGGTAGAGAGAATGGAATAAATATTAAGCTTGGGTCATTGGTTTGAACATATTTAGAAGAATTCTTACCCATTGTCTTTGACTCTCTCTGTACAATATCTAGTTTAAATTTTCCCTAAGAGCTAATTTTACATCTGTAAGAACTATTAAACTGAGACCTCCTCTACTTTTATCATCACACACCTTGCTCCATTTCACCAAAGAAAATTTATTTTTATCATGTAATCCTGACCACAAAAGGATCATATAATATAGATTAAACATTTTCTATTAATTTTGGTATAATATACAATGACATATAATATGTTACACTCTTGGCTTGTAAGACTAACTTAATTAGTTACACTCTTATTGCTAATGATAGCCACCCACATTTGAATGCCAGTAATTTATTTTAAAATTTACTTATAATTGGATTTCATAATTCTATCCTCTTTCTCATCTCAAATAAGGGCATCCCTAGATAAGTTGCTAATAAATTTGCCTCCTCCATTTGAAGTAACTTGCAAATCCCTACTTTGATTTTAGTTGGAGTATTTTGAAGATAAATTTTAAATTTTGTGTTATTAAATTTTTGCCTTCATGCTCTTTTGTATTCCTTTAAAAATTTATTCAAATTTTTTGCGTTGTTTATCCTTGCCCTCCAAAAAAAGCTTATATCATCTATAAAATATTGATGGGTGATGTTATCGATGTTATTACTAGACTTAATTCTATTTATAAGCCCATATTTGTTACCATTCTTCAATTTTCCTACCTAGCACATCTACCATAATAATTAAAAATATGGTGATAGAGGATCTCCCTATCTAAGATCTCTCTTGGCTTTAAATAATTTTATTACTAACCCATTGACTAACACTAAATATGAAACTATAACACAAGCTTTAATCCATCTAACCCATTTCTTTCCAAATTCAAAATTGTCTAATAATGTAAAAAGAAAATCCCATTTAACCTTATCATAGGCTTTACTCATATCATGTTTTAAGATCATTGCTTTCTATTTTCTTGAAGTTGTTTAATGCATAAATTTATGAGTTACTATGATCATATCCAAAATATGTCATCCTTTCATAAATCCTCCATGTTATTTTGAAATAATATTTTTAAATAATTACCTTAATCAATTTACCATCACTTTGGAGATAATATTATATGTCATATTACATAGGCTTATGGGTCTAAATGAATCAAACAATTCAACATAATTATTTTTTGAAATCAAGGTAAGATATGTTGCATTATTTTATAAGGAATGTATTATTTTACTCTAGACTGATCTACTATAACCAATAAAGAATCCTTCACTATATCCCAATTATTTTGGTAAAATTTTGTAGAGAGCCCATATGGACCTAGATATTTATCCTTATTAAAAGAGAGAAGATCTAATTGAACTTATTCCAGAGTAATAGGCTCCATCAATTTTTTATTATCTTCATTCATTATGACTAAAGGTACTTCTTATAGAAGTTTATCATTAAGAACTTAATATTCCTCTGATCCTATAATATTTTGATAAATAGACCTTTCCTCTTTTTCAATTTCACTATGTTATTCAATCCAAACATCTTCTACTAATTTAGTTCTACTTATTTGAGATGCATGTCTCTTTAATAAAAAAATAAACATGGCAAAGTAGTACTCTAAAAATGTAAACTAGTTTCTGATTCACCAGATCGTAAATGTGCAAGTGAAGAGCATACTCCTAGTGTTGTAGGATTTCTAATTCACTAGATCACATTACACGACAAGTGAAGAGCATAATACCGGCAACAAATATGTTTTAGAAAATAGAAAAAAATATTAACACGAGTTAGGAAAGGAACAAAAGACACAAAATTGAATTTTATTCCAAAAAGAAGAAGTAATACAACATCAAAACTATAGACATCCTATGAAAAAATTTGTATTTTTATCTCCTTTTAACCAAGTCTATCTTGATTTTAATCTCCAAAATTTATCTTTCTTACTCAAAATATTATGATATTCACTAAGAAACTCCCTTTCCTCTGAGCTTAGATTATTATGAACTTCTTTTTGGAATTTTGAAATTTTATATAGTAGTTCTTCTTTCTTATCAAAAATATTTTTAAGAGTGTTCTTGTTCCATTATTTTAATTTACATTTGGAACTACATACATCCCATCATTTCTTGAAGAATTCCATGTTTGTGCTATCATATCAACAAATTAAGAATGGTCTTACCACATCTACTCATATTTAAAATATGATATTTTTTAATTTACTTACCACCATTTTAAATCTTAGTGGCTAGTGATTTGAATCAATCCTTGATATTTAGCACAAATCCCTTCACCTAACCAATGATCTAAGAGTATGCATATATCTATTTTTTTTCTATTAGGTTATTTCCTCTCCTATTGTTGGTCCATGTATAATTATCTTCTTCAAACTCAACCTCCCATACATTACTATTTTGAATAAAAGCTAAGAAATCTATCATACTTTGGGTTAATTTCCTAATTCCTTCAAATTTTTCATCCAAATTGGTTATGGCATTAAAATATCCTATGATCATGAATAGATTTTCTTGGTATTTACTTCTCATAAAGGCTTCAATCCCACTCCAAACTTCTAATCTACCTTACTGAGTTATAGGTCCATAGACATTGATAAGTATGAAATGAATATCTACAAAGTAGCATGTGACTAAAGAGGCTATCCAATGGCTATTTTTATGAATGGTTATGAAAGAGGCTATCCAATAAGTTAGAATTCCTCCTACCACTCCTTTATTTGTCATAGCATCCCACTCACATCTTGCGCGTAGTGCTTTCATAGTTTTTGAAAATTCTTCTTTTGTCATTCCAGTTTACTGGATACAAAGAATATTAGGCTTATTACTTAAATAGATGTCCCTAATACACATATTATTTTAGGGGGTATTAACACCCCTTATATTCCATAAAATGATAATCATGTCTCATTAGGGTCTACTGGCATCACCTACAAATTACCAATCATGTTTTTTTATTTGGTAAAGAGAAGTTCAACCAAATTAGTTTGTGTTTCTTTCTCTATGTTTTCTCTTTCTTCCTTGGATATATCTTGATAATTTGAGGATTTTACTCTTTTTGCATTGCATGTATTAGGAGTAGGTATTATTATTTTATTCCCCAATATTCTTTCACAACTTTGCTTTTCATCAGATTTATCCTCTCTTGGCTCTACTATAGAAGCATTTGACTTGTCTTGCTTACTTTTGTAGTTTTCTTATTAATAGTAGAGGTATTAACATATAAAATTATATTTTATTTTCTAATTTTTCATCTTTAATGGTGCATGGTACTTCAATAGAGTTTTCAAAATATGATGAGACATATTCCTTTGGTTCATCAAGAAATTTTGTCCCTAAATAAAGATCATAGTGAATAGACAACTCCTTGTTAATATGTTGAACCTATTGTACTATGTCCTCTAAGATTTGATTAATTTTTTTCATAGCCTAAAGCCTCAAATAATTGGATATTTCTTCCAATATCCTTTCTTATTGGTCTTCACTCTTTATTTTCTTTCATTTTTCTTGATCTATTTTTTGGAAATTGAAAACCATATTCATCCATATCGATTTGTAATCTCTTGCAATTTTCTACATATAATTTTGTTGGGCTCTTATTAGGGTATGATCTCTCAAGATGCCCCACCTCATGAAATATTCTACATTTAAAAGATATGTTTTCATAATCTATGGTTTCGGTCCACTTCTTGTCCCCACACTTAAGAATGATTGATTCTATTAAAGCTTTACTTATATCAATCATGACCTAAAGTCAAGCATAAATAGCAAATAATCCATATTTTGTAGTATATAAAATATCAAGGGATTATCATAGAGTATTTACTATTTCCTTGAAGGTATTTATTTCCTAAAATTTAATGGGTAATCCATACATCCTAACCTAGACTGGTACTAGGGATAAATTTACATTTTTAAGTAAAAAGCCTTTATACCAATGGGTAAGGAAGAGTCCTACTATTCCTATAAACCAAGGGACCCCTTTTAGGATTTTATCTATTTATTCCCTAGAACAAAAAATTTCTAGGAATAAACCTTTGGAAAGAAAGGATAGAATCACTCTTAAAGACTTTCAACTCCTATCAATCCATTTTATCAAGATTAAAGATCCTAGCCAATACCCATTAAATTTACCTAAAAATTTCCTATCTTGGTGCAACAAGGATAGATCCTCTATGGTGCACTCACTAAAATCTACAACTAGAGATGATTCTAAGAATTTAGCTATAAATTGATCCATGAAAAAAACCTGAAACTCAAAATATATTGAAATTTACCAGAATGTCCTCTAGCAAATATAATATTTGATACAAAATTTATAGTAAGCATGTAAAATTTTTAAGATAAAGAAGAGAAAAATAAAAATAGTTATTGGAATGTATTGCCTCACTAAATTCCTTTCTCTTCATTGCTCCTCCCATCAGCCTAACCCTAGTTGATAGATATTTACCATTTCATTTTTCATGACTTGAAAATTTGTCACTACCCTTATTTTATATGGTTGAATTCATAGGGTTGTATCTTCATCAATATTAATTATATTCCTTCATATTACCACTCATTTTAGATCTATTAAAATTCAACATAGGTTGGTCCAACAATCAACTAAATTGGATAACCATTCACAAAGATATGACTCCTGAAAGATGAAATATTTTTAGAAAGAAATATCCTAATCCTTTGTGAAGCTCATTCATATTTTAGTTATACTTACATCACCAAGAAAATAGTAATATTATATACACCTTCGTATTATCATAAAAAAAATAGTTAAAATAAGCCAAGCATATCCAAAATACAGAAGAAAATGTGTAGACACCAAAATCTAGCCACTTGTCATTCATCCATAACTTCCCACCACATTTATCCATTATTTATATATATATATATATATATATATATATATATATATATTTAAAATATATTCAAATAATAATATTTTATATATTATATATATATATATATATATATATATGAATTAATCCAGTCATCCATCGTGATCTAATCCTAGCCATTCATTTGCCTTAATCCATGTCACATACCCAGATTTAATCTCCACCCTTCGTCATGTTTTAATCTTGATCGCACAAATTGTGGCGTTGAAACCCTAACATGCCCTAGGGGAGATTATAAAGAGGAGTCATTTCGATGACTCAACCCCTAAGTTTTTGAAGTCCTGAATCCTCAAAATCATCAAGTATCCAAGTCCCCTCACCATTACCATCTTCCATCGCTCATCATAACTTCTGCATTCATCATTGCTCACTTCACATGAACCAGAGCTGCTTATATAGATTTTGTTTCACTCCTAGAATACCCCTTCGAGTTCCTTGAGCACCTCTAGGAACTTTCTATGATCATCGAGTGCCTCTAGGTACCTCTTATAATCACCAAGCACCCATGGGCATTCACAACCCTAAATTTGCAGTCCAACGATCCCTCGGGTGTTTCTAGGGCATCTACACACCAAATCCTACAACAAAAATGAAGAACAAAGAACAACGAGTTAGCATGACAAGGTAATTTATTTATTTCAAGTATTTTTATTCTTAGATCTGTTTATAGCTTAATTTTTGCAACTAGGGTTAGTAACTTTCTTATTGAGGGCCTCACATAGTGGAGCCCTCATAGATATTATTGACCTTCTATTGTTTTTTTCTATTTGCAGGTTTAGGTATCAAGTTCATTGGTAGTTTTTGAAGCTTGAGTGGTCCTATATAGGATACTAAAGCCCACTCACCACATTGTTGGGATCAGATCGAACCCAAAGACACCACCAATATTTTTTTACTAGGGTTTTGAAGAACCCTAGTGTCTTGTAATCATTGTATAAAGCATAATAAGCTTTTTAACCCTATATTTGAGGTACATTTTATCGTAACATTGAATATCCACCGACATAATAATAAGAATCTATTTCTTTGTGCAATATGTTATGTCATTGCTTAATTATTTTGTAATATCTATATTTGGTGTTTCATTTTTGTATTCACAAATGGTGATCATAGTGGGACCCACAATGGGTTATTTATGTTGACTATATTGTCATTAATTCATTGTTTTTGGTCTTCTATCTTGCAGGTTTCTCAAAAAATGGGTCGCACGAATTTTGCAAAACCAGTTTCTAAGGAGTTGTAGAAGGTGTGTAGACGCTCATGGGACATTCAAGAATCACCCAAGTGCATTTCATAGGCTCCTAGGTGTGTTTCACAAAGAAGAGAAATAATATGTAGGTTTATTTATAAGTCTACCTTAAAACCTTAACTTATCTAATTTACGTATTTTTATGTTTTTACATATTTGGTATTAAAAAAACATTAATAATATATCAAAAACAAGTATTTTAATCTGCATTTCTAGGCATTAGAATAATTTTTTGCATCTATTTTTGCATCCATATTTAATCATAAATTTCATATTTCCAATTAAAATTCCACTATTTTCTGGTGTGCTGCAATTAAAACCCTGTATTTTTTTTTCATATGAATTGCTAATTGCATTAAATTGTTTGCATTTTAGGGATAGGCATTTCTCCTTTTTCTGGTCTAAGTAGGAAAAACATTAGTATATTGAAATTACCACTGCATTTTATGATTCAAGGTAGAAGAGTAGATGAAACCTCATCTATTTAGAGAACTATCTTAAGCAGTGTACTCTACTTATTATTGGAAAATTAATATTTCTTGTGTCGACTTCTAATTTAAACTAGTGAAATCAGATATTTATGAAATTGTATGTACACTATAAAAAAATAGAAATATTAAAAGGAATCACACACTGCATGTATTATTTTAAACATTAATGTGTTGGATTTCATCACCAACCATTTCTTGAGATCTGGTGATAGTGGGTTTCATCTCCGTCCACCAATATTTTGCCTTAGACACCTTAGAACACCCCTGAGAAAACTTGTTGGATTTCATCACAAGTAATAATATCATTGCCCATCCAAACCATAGTGTTCACCCATTTTAATTCATATTAGTGTATGGTAACACATAAAACCAAAAAAAAGAAACATTAACATGATACAATCAAATAACCAGGTAAAACACACTTTGTTGCATAAACATAAGATTAGATTGCCTATTTGATTTTTCATTCCTCATTTTATTTTCAGCATATTTTATAATTGGTTCATTAGTTATGGTATTAAAAAGAAATCAAGCTAAAATAATGAATCAAATATCCACCAATCAAACCACTTCAACAATGGAGTGGTCATCATCAACTTCCACTACCACTTCCATGATAAATCCCACTAGTGTGATATATGTAAGTCATTCGGATTTTTTTGTGGATCCATTAAACAATGTATCACCCACATAATTTCACATGGCCATGCCACAAATTGAGTCATACTCATCTACCTTTGGTCACCACATCACCCACATAGACATGACACAAGTGGAATCTCTTTTGAAATCCACTAACTATATCTTAGAGTCAATCCATAACTCACCTAGGCATGATTCTATTTTTTAACAAGATATTACTTCTTCTTAACCTTCAAATCTTACCTAGGTGTACAATAACCCTCTTTCTGAGGTATTTGATGCACCTTCTCAACATTTATCCATACCCTAGTCATCATGTTCTCAAATCACATCCATCCCATCTTTATACACCTTAGTCTACGGTAACCCCTTGTATGAAGCACATGATAATGTTTCTTTACAAGTGCTCATGTCCATGCCATCTAGTGTATTCCCATTACAACTTACCCCCACCTACCTCATAAATCCCATCCATATCCACTCCATAAACCATTGATATAAAAATACATGAAACTTGGGAACATCTCAATAAATTTCTTAAGAAGCGACAAAACACTCAATAGCAATTTCAGGTGATCAACCCTAAGACTTAAGATGCTTCCACTCAGCCCATCGTTATCACCCAAATTCCATCATGGGAACCACAATATTTTGTGGTTTCTATTCCCACACCACCATTAATCCAAATCCATTCCATACCCATGGATCAACCCATCCATAACCCTCATACATCATCTCCTTTTCTTCATTCACAGTCATTTATTCATAAACCTCATCATCATCAATTTCAATCCATACCTCCCAATTCATCACACCACTAAAAACACACTCAATATCATACATTCATCAATATATTCACCACATCTCAATACACTCAACAAGAAAACTAGAGCTTACAATAAAATTATCAACACACTTTAATTTTGCAACAAATTTTAACTCAACTCACTAACATTGAGTTACAGTTGAGTCATCATCAATGTCATCATCATCCATTTCAACAACCATAGTTTTTACAAAATCTAGTTCCACAATCCACGTATCATATTACGATAGATGTAGCACAAATTCAACATCCAACACAATTGAAAAATCGCATGAAGTATCCTATAAAGCCTCGTTGAGACCACATGGTGCTTTTAGAATCTTATTCAACCATTTTTTGAAGGATTTAAGAAGCACAAGAGGTTTCACTTCCAGAAATCAAATCAAGTTATCCTAAAAATCCACATGGAAAAGGTTATAAGAAGTACTTGTACTACCCCTATCATCAACAAGCAGGCTATGACATCAATAATTACTATATATTCAAAAAAATTGTCCAAGATCTTATTGATATGAAAGTCTTTCCCATAAATGACCCATCCAACCCATAGGATCAAGATATTGGTACCAACTCAATCATCAAATATACTAGAGATTCTCAGGATATCGCAACCTCCCAGTCACTCACATCATAAATAATCAAGTAAATTGGGGATGTTTAAGGTATTGCACCTTCCTCATAAAAAAACAAAAGCTCCAAGGCATAAAATCCCTTTGGTCACATGTCAATTTCAAAATGCTCCAAATGTACCAAATCCCTTTGGTTATATTTCAATTTCAAAAATCTCCAAAGGTACCTAACACCTTTGGTCACATTTCAATTTAAAAAAAAATCCAAAGGTACCTAACACCTTTGGTCACATTTCAATTTAAAAAAGCTCCAAAGGTACCAAATCCCTTTGGTCACATCTCAATTTCAAAAGTCTCCAAAGGCACCAAATCCCTTTGGTCACATCTCAATTTCAAAAGGCTCCAAAGGCACCTAACATATTTGGTCACATTTCAATTTCAAAAGGCTCCAAAGAGACTTAACACCTTTGGTCAAGCATCAAATCAAAGTCATTTGCATCTATACATGTTGCTTACTGCTATCTGAGTTCACAAGATTCAAGGGTCACTTTAGCTTACCAGGCTAGGGGGAGTAAAATATCTTGAGCCACTGAAAATAATACACTCTAAAGTATTCCATGCTTACTGTGATTTATATATATGTATAGATAAATGGCTATTACATAAAAACACATTGTATTTTCATACATTTCTTTGCACATATTTCATTTCACACATTGCATTTCAAAAATTGTATTTCATACATTACATTTATGCATTCACACATTTCATATTAGGCATCATTTATTTAGTTCAGATATTAATTGGTCCAATAAAGTCATGTTTCCTTAATTAGGGGCACCTTCAAAACATCATCCCTTCCATTGCATCATTCCATAAAGTCCCATTGTCATTTGTAAAGTTACATTTCCATAATACCTAGGTGTTTTCGATCACTCAACCACTCCTAGTTTTTATAGCAACCTCCAAATATGTGTCAAATTTTCTTTAGGACCAAGATACATTTTCACTAAGAAAATATTGAGTTCTAGGAATTGGCTCAAAAACATTCTTGAACCAAACACAATTACACATCTTTAAAAAAATCTTGTGTTAAAGAGGGATAACACCATACTTGGGATGTACCTCAAAGTGAAAAGGGTATTCCTTGCTTGTCCCATCATGCACATAGTCCACAAAAATAGTGGTTTTCACCACTATCACAATTTCAAAATAAAATAAAGAGTAGGGTAAAATCCTAAAAAACTCTAAATATTTTACACATCACACACCACAGATCCTCAAGTTGTAAATATAGTACTACATTTCCAGTTAGATGGTTAGGTAGTCATCCCCAAAAATTAGATATCAAATTCTTGGACTATGGAGCTAGTATCCACTGGAGCTATAGACGCTTGACTAGCAATAGAGTACGCTCATGCATGGTGACACATCTCTTTTAAAAATACCTATGACCACACATAAGGACAAGCTAGCTTCTTGATCTCACTCATAACAAGTCTCACCCAATTTAATCAATATGGGTTAATGAACTCACTTTCACACACATTTGTTCTTGATTGAATCGATTCATTACCATGCTCGTGATTCATAAATAAATTCACTACACACACATTTCGTATTAGAGGAAATTAGGCGGTATTTAGTGAGTTTGTTTGATACCACTAGTATATTTTAGTCTCTACAAAATATTCAGTTTTCCATATCAACATCCATATCTTCTTCCATATCAATATTCCTATCTTCTTCCATGTCAACATCTATATCATTGAATAAGTATTCTATTTCACATACCACCAGTTTAGTGCCCCTAATTAAACAACAATGCTAAATATGGCCAAGAAAATTCTAAACTATGAATGATCATTAGAAAATTTGCATTAATATACATTATCACTTGCATTAATCATCCATATACATTTGCATTCATAAATATTATCATTGCATTAAGCATCCACACAAAATCATAGGACAAAAGTAAAATACATACATACATACATACATACATATATATATATATATATATATATATATATATATATATAATTCGCATATGCAAATATTGCTAGAAATTTCTATACAACAACACAACTTGGGGGTGTTCAAGGTATCACACCTTATCCCTAATCAAGCAAACAAACACACAACTTGGGGGTTTTCAAGGTATCACACCTTCCCCTCAATAAATCAAACAAGCACACAACGTGGGGGTGTTTAATGTATCACACCTTACCCTCAATTATGAAAATAAGCACACAAATTGAGGGTGTTCAAGGTATCACACTTTCCCACCAATAAATCAAACAAGCACACAACTTAGGGGTGTTCAAGGTATCACACCTTCCCCATAATAAATCAAACAAACATACAACTTGGGGGTGATCAAGATATCACACATTCTCCACCAATTCAAAAAACAATTCAATCACTCAATAACATTCACATCATCAACAAAGTCAAATGCTAGGTTCAAAAGGTTGCATCATTTTGTCAAAGGTTGAGCCCTTTGCCTTGCATACACACATAAAATTTAAAAGGCTTAAAAGGAACCAAAATCCTTTGGTCACATACAGATCACATTATCAGTACATCAATTACTAGGTTCAAAAGGTTGTGTCCTTTTGTTAAAGGTTGTGCCCTTTGCCTCACATTCACATTATTAACAATCAATTGCTAGGTTCAAAAGGTTGCATCCTTTTGTCAAATATTTCATCCTTTTCCTCGCATTCACATCATCAACAATCAATTGCTAGGTTCAAAATGTTGTGTCCTTTTATCAAAGTTGTGCCCTTAAACTCTTACTCACATCATCAACAATCCATTGCTAAGTTCAAAAGGTTGCACTCTTTGCCTTGCATTCATTCCTTGTCACAAACCCCTTTTTTGTTAGGGCAAAAATAGAATATTTTTTTACATCATCATTCTCATTCATTCAACATCATTAATTTTACTCACCATTGTATTTATCAAATTCCCTAGCATTTTCCAAGTGAACCTTGTATTTAGTGGTTGATCCTAGTTACCTAGCGGTTGTAGCGACTGGTTATCCATGCAATTCAAAAAGATGGATAGATTACCATAAGAGCAGTTACATTATCAAAAATCCTTTCTCTATTGGAGCATAAATAGAATCAGTCATTTACATTGCCAAAATTTCTTTTTCTATTGAGGTAAAAATAGAATCGATCATTGCACTTTTCATAGTCATTGCATTTTCCCATATCAAAAACCCCTTTATCTATTGGGGAAAAAACATAATCATTCATTGCATTATTCATTTACATTAAAATTCAACATCATTAATTCCATTCATCATAACATTTCCATTTCAACAATTTTCAATCAATCAACCATTGCATTTACATTCAATATTTGCTAAATACATTCGCAAATACAAGTGAACCTTGTATTTAGTGGTTTACCCTAGTCCCCTGGCGATTGTAGTGACTGTTTATCCATGCAATTTCATAGGATGGGTAGATCACCATAAGGATACTTATATTTTCACAAAACCCATTTTTTATTGGGGAAAAACAGGATCACTCATTGCACCATTTTCTAACATTGCATCTTTCCTAATCACAAACCCTTCTTTTTGTTGTGGAAAAAATAAAATTAATCATTGCACTTTTCATAGTCATTAATTTTTCTCATGTCAAAAACCCTTACATATTTTGGGGTAAAAACATAATCATTCATTGCATTATCGATACACCAAAAATAAAAAATCATCAATTTCATTCATCATTGCACCTTCATTCAACATTTTCCAAATACATTTGCAATTTCAAGTGAACCTTGTATTTAGTGGTTTATCATATTAACTTGGTGATTGTAGTGACTGGTTATCTATGCAATCTGATAGGATTGATAGATTACCAGAAGGACACTTACATTTTCACAAAACCCCTTCTTTGTTGAGACAAAAATAGAATCAATAATTACACTTTTCATAGTCATTGCATTTTACCATATCAAAAACCCCTTGATTTGTTTATTATTCATTTAAATTCACATTCCACATCATAAAATTCATTCAACGTTTGTCAAATACATTTAAAATTACAAGTGAACCTTGTATTTAGTGGTTTATCCTATTAACCTAGCGGTTACATCAATTTGTTATCCATACAATTTGGTAGGATGGATAGATCACCATAATAACACTTACATTATCAAAACTCCTTCATCTATGGGGGCAAAAATAGAATCAATCATACACATGTCAAAAACCCCTTTCATCTATTGGGGCAAAAATAGACTTAGTAACTTGCATCCTTAGGGACAAATGGTGTTGTTGAAACCCTAACATGTCGTAGGAGATATTATAAAGAAGAGTCATTTTGATGACTAAATTCCTAAGTTTTTGAAGTCATGAATCCTCGAAGTCATCAAGTATCCAAGCCCCTTGTCATTGCCATATTCCATCACTCGTTGTCGCTTCTGCATTCATAGTCTCTAACTTCGCTTATGTATATTTTATTTCACTCCTAGAATACCCCTCTGAGTTCCCTGAGCATGTCTAGGTACCTTCTACCATCACTGAGCACCTCTGGGTCCTACAATAACTAAGTGTCTGTGGGTATTCACAGCCCTGATTATGCGGTCCAGTAGTACCTTCTATGTCTCTAGGGCATGTGCACACCAAATCCTGCAACAACGACGAAGAATAGAGAACATCAAGTTAGCATGACAAGGTAATTTATTTTTTGCAAGTATTTTCATTCTTAGATCTATTTATAGCTTCATTTATTCAACTAGGGTTTGTAACTTTCTTATTGAGGGCTCCACATAGTGGAGCTCTCACAGATATTATTGACCTTCTATTGTTGTTTGATGTTTGCAGGTTTAGTGATCAAGTTCATTGGTAGTTGTTGAAGCTCGAGTGTTCCTGTATAGGATACTAAAGCCTACTCACCACACTGTTGGGATCATATCAAACATGAAGATACCACCAATATTTGTTTACTAGGGTTTTAGAGAACCCTACTATCTTGTAATTATTGTATCAAGCATAATAAGCTTTGTAACCCCATATTTGGGGTATATTTTATTGTAACATTGAAGATCCATCGATGTTATAATAAAATTCTATTTCATTGTGCAATTTTGTATGGTGCATTGCTTATTTAATTTTATAGTTCATTGTTTGGTGTTGTTCAATTTTACATCTATAGAAAGTAATTTGATGCACACTTAACATCACTAGAATAAAAAATAGGTGTTAATAAGAATTGGAGCTAAGCCAATAGTAGTGAGTGTGAGAAAGAGTAGGGAGGGAGTGTAATAAGGGAGGGAGTGCAGTAAAAAGTGAGTGTGAGTGTGAGTCAAGAGTGAGTGCATCTAAAAGCAAGTGTGAGCATGAGCTAGGAGGGAGTGTAGTTGGAAGCAAGTGTGAGTACAAGCCAGGAGGGAGTGTAGTAGTGAGTGTGAGCATGATACAAGAGTGAGTGTAGCCAAAATCAAGTACGAGCACGAACCAAGAGTGTGGAGGAAGTATGATAATGAAGTAGTAAGTAAAGAGTAATCTAGTTGAAGAAAATCTGATTTAAACTAGGAGGAAGTACAATATAAGAGGGATTGCAAGCCAAGATTCAATCATGGTAGAAGAGTAGCAGCTTCATATAGAGTGCATCAATACTTAAAACCCTTACCATGAATGTGTGAAACATTATTTTTAAAAAATTATTGAATTGAAGTAACATCAAGAGAAAGAAGATACAAGGGATATTGTGATCCAAGAGGGAGTGCAATCTAGGAGTGAATGCGAGATAGAAGAGAGTGCAAGCGGAGAATAAAGGTAAGCCAAGATGGATTGCAAGACAAGAGAAAGCCCCATTAACTAATATGGAAGGAAATTCATATTTAATAGCCCTAATTGGAATTCAAGATTCCCTAGTTAGAAGTATGGAGGTCTAAGTTGGAGATAAGCAGAAGAGCAAATACATGGTAAGTTCATCTAGGTATATGATGTTACACTAGAAGTGAGTATCAAGGATGAGATGATTGAGCATGATATAATGGTTCTTAAAAGTAGAGGATTAATTTATAAGTTCCATAAATCATGGTCAGGGTTTTTGGAGATTCAAAATTGGATCAAGTGGAAGTGGGGATTAAATTCAAATTACTCTATAACATTTCTTTTTAAAGGTTGTTTTCTCATAATCTTTTCTAATTTAGAAATTAGGGATAAAATAATGGTTGATGACCTATGGTCATATGCACTTTATTTGAGACCATGGAATGAAATTTTTTCTATTGAGATAGAAACAATTAAGAAGCTTCCAGTATGGGTTAGACTTTTGGAATTTCATATCAGCTTATAAATAATGTTTTTCTAAAGAATATTGGAATACTTTAGGGGAATTTATAAAGGAAGAACTAAATACTAAGGAATGAAAGAATGCTATATATACTAAAATATGTATTTCTATAGATATTGTAAAACCTTTGCCATGATCCATTAAGATAAAATTTGAATCAAGAGAATGGGTTTAAAAAGTAGATTATGAAAATATCACATTTCTTTGCCATATTTGTTGTGATATTGGACACACAAAAAGAGTTTTCAAAGTGAAAACTATGAATAAAGAGAAAAAATATTCTAGCCATGAGATAAAATTTGAGATAAAGCAAGAAAATCATACAGTAATAGAAGCTAGATCATATCAATGATATTCCACTCTAAAAGAAGAGGTAAAGAAAGCCTATCTACAACATCATTTGGAAATTTCAAAAGGAATTAAAGGTGCAAAAGAAGATGTGGAGAGTAATCCTACAACAAATCCAACAAAAGAGGTCAAGTTTATTCCAGGTAAATTATCTTCATTTTCCTCAAGTAGTATAGAATCCTCTCCAAGTAATAAGAGTGAAAGGGATGAAGATGTTATCCCTTGCACTTCAAGTTTTCAAGAGTAGCATAATAAATAATTAAGGATTAAGGAAACCCATAAAAATTTAGATTTTTTAGAGTATAATAATAATATAATTGCTACAAAAGAGCATCCTTGCATTTTAGGGTTTATAGGGCAACATAAAGAATATTTTGCTTTTGAAGTTATTCCTTGCACTTTAGACCAAGGTAAAGCTAAAGATGATAATTCTTACTATGAGTATTGTGAGAAGATTGAAGAGATTAATGAAGCTGATAGTATTGTTGGGAATGAAAAAAAATATCCAGAAGCAAAATTAAAGAGGAAAAGAAACCCAAAGGGATATGATATGGGAAAACAAAAGCAAATATCACAAGTGCTAACAAGAAGTGGGGATAAAATTACAATTATATATATAACAATGAAAATAATATCTTGGAATATTATGGGAATGGATAAAAAACCTTAAAAAAGGTATTAATAAATTGTGAGGTTGTTATAGAAAAGATATTTATAGATATAGATGTTGGGCAGAAAATATTTTAGCCATTAGCAATGTTTAATTTCATCTTGGCGGAATTTAAATTTAAAAAGGTATTTGATATAAAAGTAGTTGATTGTGGAAACTTAGTAGTTTGAGAAGATGTATATTGATAGAAAGGCTATCGAAAGGTAAAGTTAGATATGCTTTAATTAACTTGTTAGAAATACAATGCAAGCAATGTAATTTTTTTTTTTTTGTAATGGGAGTGGTCCCCACTAGAACCCACACATAGCTTATTTAAAAAAACATCACTAGAAGAATAAATAATAATGTAATGTAGGCCTTATAATTATCATAATAAAAATAATTATTTAGTTAGAATAAATGAGAAATCCAATCATAAACACCATATAGAAGAAAAAAATCTTCCACCAAAATATGAATATTAAAGCATTACAATGCAAGTACTCTTTAATAATTGCAAGATCCCAAATAAGAAATTAGAAAAAATATTTGATAGGATTTTTTTATATGAATGTTACTTGCAATTTTTTTTTGAAACTAACTAGGGTATTGTATATAAATTTTTAAGAATCATTAAACATCTAGGTAATAACTTATTGTATAAATAGGGATATAGTAGTGATAAGTTTCTGGGTTTTCATTTAGGAGACCCAAGTTCAAACTCAATGTGAGCATATTGGGACCTCTCATAAAAACCTAATATATTTAAATCAAATTGTTTTAACCCCAAAGGAATACATTGGTTGGTAGTAGTTGAATGCTTGTTCGTAGGCTGTCTCAGTTAGATTTCCTAAAATGTCGGGTTCCTCTTGACTTCTTCTTTATCCAGTCGGATAAAAATTATAGAGGTTTCTCTATGCATAAAATAAAATTATTTATTTTTAAATAAGCCATATTTAAATATTTAATAAAAATAATAAAATATATTTTTTATCTATATTAAGAATACCTTTTAATATAATAAACCAAAAAAAATTATTTATAGCATGAATGTCTCTTCTTGAACATAATAGACCAAAAATATATAAAGGCCAAGGTTTTGAACCCTCTCTAATTATCAAGTTGCATGTGCATATATTTCTTACGTCTATTGGTATTAAAATATAAGAAATGTGAATTTCACATGGATAAAATAGAACTCTTGTGCATGACTATAAGATTAATTTGTTAAGAGTTTAGTTGCTCATAGGGTGGGTCTAGAGGGGAAATTGAAAATACTATTAATCATACAAGTTTGTTGGTTTATTTTTTTGAAACATATTATTATCACCTTGTATCTTGTAACACTTTCTTATATATGATAGTTGTGTGTTGATTTCCTATAGCAAACTCAATAAGATTATGGTATAACATGCATGTTTACTAAAAAAAGGGGTTTTGAAAAATATGGGCAACACTTTAAGGGAATTCATTCAATAGGGATCAATTACTAAGGAGTCAAAACATGCGTTATACACAAATATGTTTTCTGACAAATATTATAAAACCTTTGTCAAATTCCATTAAAATTAAGTTTAAATCAAGAAAAATGAGATCAAATAGTAAAATATGAAAATAAATTGAAAACAAAATTGATCAAGAAAGAGATAAAAAGTTTTGGTCATTAAATAAACTTAAAGATAAATCAAGAACACCATATTGTACTAGAAGTTAGACTATGTCAAATATTTTCCACTTCCAAGAGAGTTGCAAGGAAATACTATTTTCCTTATGAGAGGGTGAAGACCTTTATGGTTCACTTGGAGAAAATTTTAAATGAAATGAAGAAATATGCAAGGGATGAATAATTACAATGTTCATGTTCTATTTTAAAATGAAATAAAGGTGTAAGGGAAGATAAAAAGATAAATATTAAAACAACTAAGGTGAAAGAGGTAAAGTTTAATAAAGATGAATTGCCTTCATCTTCCTCATTTAGTGGTAAACTGATCTTCTTATAATATAAATGAACGTAATATAAAATTTATTCTTTCTTTACAATTTCAAGAGAAACATAATAAATAAAGAAGGATGATATTTGAAATTTAATTTTTAGGGTAGTTTAAGAAAGTACTATGGAGGATAGTGTTTTCACTTTAGTATTTCTAGGAAAGCCTTCAAGATAAAGTATTTTAATAATATTCCTTGTACTTTAAGTTCTCTAGGGTAGTATAAGCATATAAAAAATAAGTTACATTATAATTATTTTGAAAAATAAGGGAAAATCCTAAAAACAAAAGTATTAGTGGTAATTGAAAAGGGAAAAGAATAACCTTGAAACAAAAAGGAAGAGAAAAGAAAATTTAAATGGAAGTTGATACTGGAAACTAGAAAGAAATATCAGAACTGCTAATAAGAAGTAGGGCTAAGCCAATAGATAAGTATAAAATTGGTGATGAATATGATATCTTGGATATGAAGGGTATTAATAAAACCCCTAAATAAAGAATTATCAAGTAACGAATTGGTTGTTAATAGTCACAAGTTTATTTTAATACAATAAACAAAATAAGTAGTGAGAAATGTAAAGACACATTAAACAAGATTTAGAATATGGAGGATTATCTACCAATTTTTTTTATAGGAACTTCTTGAGATTTTCCAAAAATATGAGAGACATTCAAATTGTGTGAACATTACTACGGCCATTAACTAATTAGGTTGGTAGTCATTTTTGTAGAAAAAAGAAAAATATGAAAGTTGGATTTGTTATGAACACAAATTGGCTATGATAAAATTTGGATTGATATGATATATGTTATGAAGATCTACTTTGATAAACATGATCTTATATAATTATAATAAATATCAAATAATCCCACCGTAAAGTAAAATTTCATAATGCAGTAACTCATACAATGAGACAAAGATAAATAATTCTCTTAATGTAGGAAAACAATAATAATGTTCATGCAGGAATAAATAACTCTATAATATATCCCAATGTGGAAGAACTATTTAGAAATAATTATATATTTTACATGCACTAGAGGCAACATAAGATTACAAGTATAAATGATGATCTCAAATACAACATAACTATATTTTTTATAGACTAAAATAATTAACAACACTAACTATAATACTTAATTATCAACTAAACTAATCCTAGGAATTGAGCTAAACAATAATAAAGATAACTGGCAAGGCTATATTGAAGATATTGCATGGATTCTCCCTTAGAAATATGTATCCTTAAAGTTGGGAATGAATAGAAAATACTTGCAAGATCCCATGTTGCATCTTCCTCTGGTAGATCCTACCACTTGATGAGGATCTTTTAAACTTGGCAAGAACACATTAAAAATCGAGACAATAAAATGAATTTTATTTGAAGGATGAGTCACCCTTTGTCATTATGTATTAAAAGCTTTGCCTATGACCACATCAATTTATCAATAACATGATTATTATAAAGAGCATGAAATATAATATCAATGCAAGAAGTTAGATGCAACTTCAATTAAAGATATCTAGGGTAGTATAAGCATATAATAATAAGTTACATCATAAACAACTTGGAAAAATGAAAAAAATGATAAGAACACATGTATTAGCAGGAATAAAAAAGGACATGAAGACCCTTGAAACAAAAATAAATAAATGAAACGGGTAGAAATAGACATTTGATCCATTAATACAAAACATAAATGTACTAAACTAAAAGGTTGTATTTCATTAATATTGAAAGATATGTGTTACTATAGGGACATGATGCCTTTTATCCATTTCTTCTTCCAATAATGCTACAACAAGTTTGATGTCATCGTCTATCGTCCCTCAATGTTGGTGGGCTTGTGTGCCACTATCGAGTTGTAATTGTAGTTGCTTTCCCTCCTTGATTCTGGGTCAAACCTATAAAAATGGATTAGATCATTGGGGGGCTTGCTTTAGTTAGGCCCCATTTTTATAAAGACAAAAAAAATGGTAAGAATACATTAAAAACTGAAATTAAAGGTGCAGAAGCTGATAAAATGGTAAAATAGAGCTTACCTCCCAAATATTAGCTGATTTGGGACCTGTAGAACCAATTCGCCACCCGAGGGGTGAACTGATACCAGATTCGCAGGGTGGGGGGTGAATTAGACCCTAGAAACTCTTCTACAAAGATACTTTGGTGGGAAGGTTCCTAGGCTGCTGTACTATTGTTGTTTAAACCTGGTTTCATTGTATCATGCATTGATATCCATTTGGAATGTTTTTTTATGCTTATATCATTAATGGAGAGAGAGGAAATTAGAGGTTTTAGACCCACTATTTATAGGAAAAGGTAAGGTGTAGGGGGGTGAGTTAAGGAAACTAACCCTATGCTAAAGTCTAACCAAAGTTAGGTTAGGGTTTTTTAGGTGGAGGTCTCTCATTCTTCATAGGAAATATCCTATCCTCACACATGTGTGAGGAAGGATTAAGTCTAATTAGGATTAGGAGGTCCTAAGTCAAATTAGGGCTTGATTAGGGTTCTTAGGAAAATATCTCAACAAACCCTAATTACACACATGTGGGAGGATGTAATTAGTGTTAATTAAGGATTAAGAGTTCAACTAATCAATTTTTACCTAAAAATACGACTTAAGTGAATCCAACATTAAATTAGATTTTAAGAATTGACTTGATAATTGCTTTTGCCAATTAATGTCCCGTGGGGGCCTCAATTGAGTGCAAGTAGGTTTTTGGAGGATATCCCAATGCACGAGATGTGATTTTGAAGGCTTATTAGGGCTTTGGACTTGAAAGTTGATGAAATGGTATATGGTAGTCTACATATTACTATGGCAAACTATAGAAATCTACGCATGACTATGTGTAAATACTGTTGGCAATTTGAGTTATTTTTTTTGTAATTTATGTCACATGGATCACATTTGAGTTTTGGTGGCAAAAGCACTTCATAAATTTTGGAGAGAATGGATATATACAAGGTTTTTTGTGAAAACCAAGGCAGGAAAAATAAAATGTTTTATTTAAAACCATGGATGAAAGATTTGAAATGGGTTTTTCTAAAAACCTAGATTGGTTTTTCATTTCATCGAAAAAGGTGCCCCAGTGACGGAGATATTTAATTTTAAATATTTAGTTTAAATTTTAAATTATTTAAAATTTAAATTTAAATTTTAAAATTAAAAATAAAATTATAGCGCCGACATCTAAAGAAAGGAGGAAAGTCATATATTAAAAATAATAGCATTGATGTCTAGAGAAAGGAGGAAAGACATATATATATATATATATATATATATATATATATATATATATATATATATATATATATTTCGATAAATTCTTGTCCTCAATTTTTTAATGCATTCGAATTGATAACGTAATGCG
Source organism: Wollemia nobilis (assembly GCA_028583015.1). Taxonomy (NCBI): domain Eukaryota; kingdom Viridiplantae; phylum Streptophyta; class Pinopsida; order Araucariales; family Araucariaceae; genus Wollemia; species Wollemia nobilis. The sequence goes on from JAQPPZ010016348.1 coordinate 9,675,896, forward strand.
AGAAGAGCCTGTGTGTTGAAGAGTGTGTAAATAGGCGTGTGAAGGGTTTATGAAATTATGGTCCATTGAAGAATCATTCGTGGAGGATAACCAAATGCATAGACAGATTTGGCCTAGTGGTTCATGTATTGTGTAAGAAGTAGGAGGTCCTATGATCGAGTCTCGTCGGGGACACTTGCTGTGTTGAAACGCTCGAAGCATTTTTTATTTTTTGAAGGGCGCAAAATTTTGAGGTATTTGTTTTGGTTCGTGCCCCTTTGAACATGTGAGGGTTTGTGGCCCAACGACGGCTTTTCCGTGATTAAGGCACTGAGTGAGGATGTGTCAAGGGATCGAATCCCATCAAGGACAAATGCAAGTTAATATTTTTTAATATTTTATTTTTCTAAAGTTGCCCTAGGAGAAATAAGGGTTATGATGCACCTTAAGAAAAAGAGAGATTTTTGGTGATATTCTTTTTGGAAGTATATCATATCATATTTCATTGGAAAAATTATTTCGAGGGCTCTTTTATTCACTTGCTTAGAGGAAGAAATAACGTGTGTGCAAAGAGATATTTTCTGATTCTGTAAAGAGGTTCAATAGTGAAGGTTGCTTTGTTCTTTTTCTAAGAGGATTAATATTTTCATGAGGGGAAATGATGTATTTTATTGAGTAGGAGTAATAAGGTGTTATTTGGATATAATTGTTGTGTTATTAATAATGATCCCTAACCCTTATTGAAAGTTGAAAAATAAATTTTGTTGAGTGTGGAATATTTAGTGGACAACTAATAGGGCATCAAAAATGTATGAGCAATATTCTCCATTGACTTTGTTTATGGTGGTTGATTTATGAAATATAATTGGAGATAAAAGTATTGATTGTGGTTTCATTTTCAAAAGTGGTTGGTTGAATGCTTCAAGGTTTTTTGGTTTGAGAGTTGTGTTTAAACCTTGTTTTATAAGCATTGTTGTTGAAGCCATTAGTTGTGTGAAAAACCTGAGATAGGGTTTGAGAAGAACATGAGTATCATTGTTATGTGAAGAATATTTTATAAGTATTTTTGTTGAAGCCCATTGATTTCACAAAGAAATTGAACTTGAGATAGAGAAGAACATGAGTATCATTATTATGTGAGATTTGTGGTTGAGCATTGTTGGAAACATTTTGAGTTGGTTGATACATGATTGGACTAGGGTTTGTGAGAAAGAGTTGTTCCTTGTGGTGATTGTTTGATTAGAGTTGTTTGAGCCTATTCAAGTGATTGTGTGAAGCGGTTGTTCAAGTTCCATGAAAAAAACTATTCTATATTCTAATTTGAGTTGAGATCATTGTGGATCATTATTTTCATCCATTATAGAGTGCATTGCCATTCATTGTTGAGTTCATCATTGAGCCTTGCATTCATAGATTTGTGGATGATATTTGAGTACTAATTGAGCATGATTGATTGAGCCTTTCAGAAGGACTTTGGAATAGATTTATAGATATATTTGTGGTAGATTTTGTGCATGATTTATTGAGCCTTTGAGAAGGCCTTTGGGATAGATTTCTAGACAGATTTGTGGTAGCTTTTGTGTATGATTGATTGAGCCTTTGAGAAGGCTTTTGGATAGATTTGTGGACATATTTTGAGCAAGTTCTTGGTGAGCTTGTTGAGAATATTTGAGCAAGTTATTTATGAGCTTGCTAGAGCATATTTGAGAAAGTTCTTGGTGAACTTGCTATAGAATATTTGAGCAATTTCTTGGTGAGTTTGCTAGAGTATATTTTGAGCAAGTTCTTGGTTAGCTTTGCTAGAGAAAATTTTGAATAAGTTCTTTGTGAGCTTGCTAAATAAGATCAATGGATTACCTACCTGAGCATATCAGGATTGCTTATCTAAGTAGATCAGGATTGCCTTGTTGAGTAGATCGATGGATTGCCTAGCTAAGCAGATCAATGGATTTCCTAGCTGAGCAAATCAATGAATTACCTTACTGAGCATATCAGTGGATTGCCTACATAAGTAGATCAAGATTGTATTGCTGAGTAGATCAGTGGATTACCTACTTGAGTAGATCAAGATTTCCTACCTAAGAAGATAAGTGGATTTCCTAGCTAAGTAGATAAATGAATTGCCTTTGTGATAAGATCAGTGGATTGCCTACTTGAGCATATTAGGATTGCCTACCTGAGTAGATCAATGGATTGCCTACCTAAGTAGATCAATGGATTACCTAGCTAAGTAGATCAGTGAATTTCCTTGTTGAGAAGATCAGTGGATTGCCTAGTTGATCAGATCAATGGATTGCCTACCTGAGTAGGTCATTGGATTGCCTAGCTGAGCAGATCAATGAATTTCCTTATTGAGTAGATACGTCGATAGCCTAGATTTGATCATATCAAAGTAATCATTTGTATTGATATAAGTATCCCTATTTCTTTGTGAAATATTATAGAGAGATTTTCTTGTGGATTACCCAACATTGGGGGAACCATGTTAAATCTTGTGTCTCATAACAAGGATATGAGTTATGGCATATGGTTGAAAATAATGTTGAAGGTTATCCCTATATAGATAATACTATCATAAAATTGGTTGAGATGAATGCAAGGGCAATGAATTGTATTTTGAGTGGGCCACGTGAGACAGATTTTACAAAGGTCATCGTATGTAATTCAGCTAATGAAATTTGGACCAATTTGTGGAGTACCTATGAATGATATTCCAAGGGTCACAGAAGAAAATAATAAGGAAATCATAAGAATGACAAATATTATAGGTAAAAGCAAAGAAATCATGAGAAGAAGAAAAGTTTTCGTAGGACAAAGAAAACTTTCTACATTGAAGAAGCAAATGATAGCTCAGATCACAACAATAGAGATAAGTTAGATGATGAAAAGGAAGAACATCTATTCCTAGGAATAGAATATGAAAGAGAATAGTGTTTTGTGTGTGGTCAAAGAGATCACAAATCAGGATAATGCAATGGCTTTAGTGATAGTGAAGATGAAATGACACATCAAGGAAATAGGCATAGTCAAAGAAATCATGAGAGTTTGTTTGCTATAGAAGATGATAATGATCTCAGTGACAGTGAATATGAAGAAGGATTTTTCTATGGGATAAAATAAGTAGAAGAAGAACTTCCACTCTAAACAAAATACCTATTCCTAGGTGTTGAAGTTAAAGAAGAGGATATATCTATCGAAGAACAACATGAAGAACTTTCTATAACCATTGAGCAAGCAAATAGGCACAATAAGGGTCTAAGAATACTAATATGCTTCATATGTAGATATTTTGGGAATTTAGATGATTTCATGTACTAAAACAATTGCAACAAGAAAATTTTATCTGTGGAAAAAGAAATCAGCAGTTATAGTAATAGTTCTAGAAGCAGCTCTAATGACAATTCTAGCAGTAGTGATGTTGAAGAAGAGGAAGATTTAGATAAACAAAATGAAGAATCCACTCTTAAGTAACTTGTTGAATTGAAAAGAGAAAATTTAGAATTGAAGGCTCAAATACAAGAATATGAGAAATGTAAGACAAAGCTTCTACAGGATATATCTGACTTAAGAGATAAGGTTGAAAAGGCAAGAAGAGTTGAAAAGTTACGATTGAATAGTCAAAGGTAAAAGAGATAGAATGTGAAATGCTTATGGTTAATCTTGAAGAATTAAAAAGGGAGAAATCGGTATTAAGGGTTCAAGCTCAAGAATATTAAAAAGTAAAAGCAATGTTTTTATAGGAACTCACCAACTTCAAAATCAAATTTGAAGAGACAAGGAAAATTGAAGGTGTGGCCAAAAAATTAAAGATAAAAGATCTAGAGTGTGAAAGATTAGAGCATGAGATAGTTTCACTAAGGATGGAAGTAAAAGGTTATAAGGACAAGCTACACAAGTTTGAGGAAAATTCAAGGACCTTGGAAAGGGCTATCAATTCACAAAGGTCATCAGTCATCATAACAAGACTTAGTTCTAAAGAAGAACAAGGGAAACAGGAAGCAAAAACAGGAAAGTCAAGCTCAAAAACAAAAAAAGAAGAGTCGAAAGAAGTAAGTGAAAGAGAGTGATTCTTCTAAGGATAATTTGGATAATATAAATTTTAACAAGGAAAGGAACAATGCACAAGTAAGAAACATATGGAACAAGAAACAGGGAGAAGAGACTAAGAGACCCATGAGGTCTAGGAAAGGTTTGTTCAATGGAATATGTTTTTCATGTCACATGTTTGGGTGCATGGCTTCATAGTGCAGGTCATATGAAAGACAGGAATATGGGAAAGGACAAGTTTTCCATGGGTATTGCTACTCATGCAATGAGTATGGTCACAATGCAATGAATTGCAAGATTCATGATAGAAGAGGATATGGCTTAACCATAAGATATCCTAAGACATTTGCACCTCCAAGGAATAATAACATTTAGTGTTTTAATTGCAATAAATTTGGACATATTGCAAAATGGTGTAGGACTCAATTCCAAATAGGTTCAAGGCAAGAAGGTCAAGCAGTCTCAATGCAAGAAGGCCAAACAAGTTCAATACAAGAAGATCAAGTAACTCAATAAAAGGATATCAAAAAGATGTGGAAGGAAGTTTACAAAGGAGAGAAACAATGTAATATGGGAGTAAAAGTACTCTCACACAAAAATTAATCACCTCAAGAGATAATTTGGTGAGGGGGCTAAACTTAAGATTCATAACTTTTAGCCCCATAGGTGTCCCTTTTGCCATTGATGTCAAAGGGGGAGATATTTTAGTAAGGGGGAGAGCATTGATTTAGGGATAAAATCCTACAAAAAGAGAATTGAGTTAGGGCGAGTAGTCTCCAAAGATAGCATTGAGTTAGCGGGAGTAGCCTCCATAGAGAGTATTGATTCATGGGAAGCACCTTTGATTCTCAAAGTTGGTTTTTGTAGTGATGTGGTGATTTGGATTAGAGGTGTTGCCATCAATGACAAAGGGGGAGATTGTTGGTAATTTGAGTTATTTTATGTTGTCATTGATGTCACATGGATCACATTTGAGATTTTGTGGAAATAGCACTTCATAAAATATCATTTATGATATTTTGGAGAGCATGGATATATACAGAGTTTTTGTGAAAACCAAGGTAGGCAAAATAAAAGGTTTTATTTAAAACCATTGATGGTATATTTGAAATGGATTTTTCTTAAAACCTAGGTTGGCTTTTCGTTTCATCAAAAAGGGTACCTCGGTGATGGAGATATTTAATTTTAAATATTTAGTATAAATTTTAAATTATTTTTAATTTTATTTTTAATTTTAAAATTAAAAAAAAAATTATAGCTCCGACATCTAAAGAAAGGAGGAAAGGCATATATATATATATATATATATATATATATATATATATATATATATATATATATATATATATATATATATATATATATATATATATATATATATATATACGTATATATCTATATGCCACCAAAATCTTTGATAAATTCTTGTCCTTGATTTTCAAGTGCATTCAAATTGATAACGTAATTTGAGAAGAGCATGTGTGTTGAAGCGTGTGTAAAGAGGCGTGTGAAGGTTTTACGAAATTTGGGTCCATTGAAGAATCATTCGCAGAGGATAACCAAATGCATAGGCAGATTTTGCCTAGTGGTTCGTGTACTGTGTAAGAAGTAGGAGGTCCTGCGATCAAGTCTCGTCGGGGACACTTGCTGCGTTGAAACGCTCGAAGCATTTTTGAGTTTTTGAAGGGCACAAAATATTGATGTATTTGTTTTGGTTTGTGCCCCTTTGAACACGTGAGGGTTTGTGGCCCAACGACGGCTTGTTCGTGATTAAGGCACTGAGCGAGGAGGCATCAAGGGATTGAATTCCGTCAGGGATAGAGGCAAGTTAATATTTTTTAATATTTTATTTTTCTAAAGTTCCCCAAGGATAAATAAGGGTTATGATGCACCTTAATAAAAAGAGATATTTTTGGCGATTTTCTTTTTGGAAGTATATCATATTATATATCGTTGGAAAGATTATTTCAAGGACTATTTGATTAACTTTCTTAAAGAAAGAAATAAGGTGTGCATAAAGAGATATTTCTAATTTTGTAAATATGTTCAAAAGTGAAGGTTGCTTTGTTCTTTTTAAAATAGGATTTATTCTTTCATGAGGGGACATGATGTATTTTATTGAGTAGGAGTAATAAGGTGTTATTTGGATATAATTGTTGTGTTATTAATAATGATCCCTAACCCTTATTGAAAGTTGAAAAAGAAAGTTTGTTGAGTGTGGCAGATTTAGTGGACAACTAATAGGGCATCAAAAAGGTATGAGCAATATTCTCCATTGAATTTGTTTATGGTGGTTGATTTCTAAAATATCATTAGAGAGAATAGGATTGATTGTGGTTTCCTTTTCAAAAGTGGTTGGTTGAATGCTTTAAGGTTTTCTATTTTGAGAGTTGTGTTTAAACCTTGTTTTATAAGCTTTGTTGTTTAAGCCATTAGTTGTGTGAAAAAACTGAGATAGGGTTTGAGAAGAACATGAGTATCATTGTTATGTGAAGAATATTTTATAAATATTGTTGTTGAAGCCCATTATAGAGTGCATTACCATTCATTGTTGAGTTCATCATTGAGCCTTGCCTTCATAGATTTGTGGATGAGATTTAAATGCTACTTGAGCATGATTGATTGAGCTTTTGAGAAGGACTTTGGGACAGATTTTTGGACATATTTTTGGCAGATTTTGTGCATGATTGATTAAGCCTTTGAGAAGACCTTTGGGATAGATTTGTGGTAGCTTTTGTGCATGATTGATTGAGCCTTTGAGAAGGCTTTTGGATATATTTGTGGACATATTTGTGGATAGATTTTGAGCAAGTTCTTGGTGATATTGCTAAGAATATTTGAGTAAGTTCTTGGTGAGCTTTCTAGAGCAGATTTGAGCAAGTTCTTGGTGAGCTTGCTAGAGCAAATTTGAGCAAGTCCTTCATGATATTGCTACAGCATATTTTGAGCAAGTTCTTGGTGAGCTTGCTAGAGTAGATTTTGAGTAAGTTCTTGGTGATATTGCTAAAGTAGATCAGTGGATTGTCTACCTAAGAAGATCAGGATTGCTTACCTGAATAGATCAAGATTACCTTACTGAGAAGATTAGTGGATTTCCTAGCTGAGCAGACTAGTGGATTACCTAGCTGAGCATATCAGTGAATTGCCTTGTTGAGCAGATTAGTGGATTGCCTACATGAGTCAATCCAGATTGCCTTATTGAGTAGATCAATAGATTACCTACTTAAGCAAATTAGGATTGCCTACCTAATCAGATCAGTGGATTGCCTAGCTGAGTAGATCATTGAATTACCTTGCTGAGTAGATTAGTGGATTGCCTACCTGGGTAGATTAGGATTACCTACCTAAGCAGATCAGTGGATTTCCTACCTAAGAAGATCAGTGGATTGCCTAGTTGAGTAGATTAGTGAATTGCCTTGCTGTTCAAATCAGTGAATTGCCTACCTAAGTAGATCAGTGGATTTCCTACCTAAGAAGATCAATGGAATTCCTAGATAAGTAGATTAGTAAATTGCCTTGCTGAGCATATCAGTGGATAGCCTAGCTTTGATCAGATCAAAGTAATCATTTGTATTGGGATAAGGATACGTATTTCTTTGTGAAATATTATAAGGATATTATCTTGTGGAGTATCCCACATTGGGGGAACCACATCAAATATTGTGTCTCAATTGTGTGTGGTGATTTGTGCTCCTTCTTACTATTTCTATCTATGTCATTAATGCACATTGCTATATTTAGATATTGCAATTAAGGAAACTAATTGATATTGGTTTGGAAAAGTGGGTGCTATACTATTCACCCCCCCTTTCAGTATAAGCTTGTGTTCTTCAACTATGCATGACTACGCATGACTACACATGACTACGCATGACTACGATAGCCTACAATAGCCTACAATAGCCTAGGGATGTCTGGAATCACCTATGGATACGTAGAGACAACAATGTGTGACTTTTGGGTGTCTACATTTTTCCCTTTTTGTACTATACTATGTGGAGCACAGTTTAATACAAAAATGTGAAGGGTTTGTGTAGGAGGAAAAGGGATAGAAGGGGAATGGAATCCAATCAAAGGTATGTAGCCGCTCGAAGCGTGACCATACCCATTAACTGGATGTCCAGGGAGAGAAGAGAGGAAGGAAAGAAGAAGAAGAGGAAAGAAATAAAAACAATGTTGGTGAATGGAAATGAATGATTGCGAATGCAATGTTGTGATTTTGTTGAGTCCGTATGACATTTTCAATGCCATACTAGTTGCTTGAGAATGGCAACTTTTGACTGCTTTGCTTTTGCGACCAGATCAGCGTGGTCCAAAAGTATGAATAGGACAAAAGCCTATCTAAATATTTGTTGTTGATTGATTGATGAGAACATGGTGACAAGTGTCAAACCATTTGAACTAAAGGGACATTTAGCTTATTCAAACGTGTCATTCATGATGCTCCATGAACGCCAGATATAAATACTCTAAATGTTGCGCTAGGATTACGCCAAACGTATCATTCATCATGTACTCGACGTACAAGAATGCTAGATTGACTTCTCCATCGAAACACATAGCTCTCGTGATATAACCCATGTCTAGTTGAGATTGAGATTATTTCGTATGATAATCTTCAACAAAAAATTTTGTAGACAAATGTGCTACTCGCACTTTTGGATTTTCAGTTGTGTGGTTGCATGCAAAGCTGACTTTGGATATGAATACCCCCTCAAACGAGGAATCAACAATGAGGTGAATGAAATGTGGTGATTTGATGATGCAACGATTGATAAGATACCAATGCATAATGAAATGTGATTGAAAATTAAAATATGAGACAATTTGAGAGGGTTCCTAGGGTTTTAGAAGAAATTTGTCTGATTTCCTAGGGTTTTGGGAGCAGTTTGATTGATTTTGGAAGGTTTTAGCTGAATTCACCACCCGAGGGGTGATTTTGACCTAAATCGCCACCCGAGGGGTGAATTGGATCTGGATTCACCACTCAGGGGGTGAATGTGGGATTAAAGCCTATTTAAGCCCAAATTTGCTTGGCATTGGTTCATTTTGATGGTAGGAGAGATTGGAAAGTGACTTGGGAGAGCTTTTGACGATGTGGGGAGAGCATGGTTGGCAATTTCAAGGGAGACGATGATGAGGGGATGCAGTGCAATGGGAAGCAAGCGCGAGAATCCATCGGTAAGTGTCCTTTCTCTTTGTTTTTATTTTGTTTTGTTTTTCTTGAGAAATGTGAATGAGGGGGGAGGTTTTCATCTCATTTTTTAAAAAATTGTAATTTTTGATTGAAATTCGAATACATAGTGTAAAACTAGCCAAATGGGTACCCAAAAACGTGATTTGTTTCTGAGTTTGACTTGTTTTGGTGCCGATTTGATCGGGTGATGTGTAGAGTAGGTGTGAAGTTTGACCGTCCATTTTTGGAGTAATGGAGTACTGTTTTTGAAATGTTATTGCATTTTATCCGTAAAAGTGGGAAATGGGTATCCCGTTATGTGACTGTTATATTTTTCTGCCTTCGTTTAGCGTGATTTCTGAATGTGTTATGTTTGGGTGTAAAGTAGTAAATATTGACCGTTAAATTTACCACTTTAGGCATAGAATTTTAGAAACTGACGAACTTTTCACCGTAGAAGGGCAAAATGGGTATCCAAAAATAATATTTGTTTTTGTAGATGTTTTCATTTGGCCTATGTTTGAATTGCGTGCCAAGATGTAGGTAGTGTGAAATTGAAAATGAGTTGTAGGGAGCCCGATTTATACTATTTTCCACATCTGTTTGAACTTTTACCATGAAGTGGGCAAATGGGTGTTCAAAAATGTGACTGTTATTTTTGGATTGTGTGTTTTGATGTGTGTTCTGTTTTGGTGTATGTATGGTAAAATTGGCCTTGAAATCCGTGTGGATTTGTATGTTGTTTTTGAATTTTGTCGATATTTTTATCGCAAAGTGGGCAAATGGGTATTCAAAAATGTATTTTGTTTTTGTATGTTGGATGAATTGATTGTGTTTTGAATTTCGTGCCATAGTGGATGTGTGGGTGATTTTATTTTTGACTGTTGGAAGCCAAATATGTATTGTTTGTCACATCTGTTTGAAATTTTGCCATAAAATGACAAAATGGGTATCCAAATATGTGACTATTTTGTTGATATGTTTCGCCATGTGACTTGTGCACTATTTTTGTCTTGAAGTGCGTGTCAAATTAAATAGTTTTAATTTGTAAATTTTGATTCATGAAGTTTTATTTGATTGCATTGTTATGTGAATGGCTAATGTGTGTTTTGTTGTGTGTTGTTGTGGATGAATAGGTGAAAATGCTCGAACCTCATCATCATGTACGAAAAATGAAGGAAGGTTTTGATAAGTTGATGAATACACCTGATGAGCTGAAGTGGTTGGATGACATCTGGTTTCAAGGTGTATGGGAGTGTAAGAGCATACACACCAATAGGGCATATGTGTCCGTATTATGCGAGTGGTGGGATGCAGATAGGAACACATTTCATTTTCCCACTGGGGAAATGACTATCACCTTGGAAGATATATATCGGATTTATAGGTTGCCGATTGAGGGTGTTCCGGTGAGAGTGAAAGCTGATAGTAAGGAGGCTATTTTGGAGTGGTTCTTTGGGATGGAGTGGAGAGGCATAGATGTATCTAAGATGGATTATGAGTGGTTGTGGTTGAAGGAGAAGATATCTAAATGATAGTGTGTAGCCATGATGATGATCTCCACTTATGCATTACCTGATACTTTTGGGGTCCTATTTACCTAGAATATGTTAGATGTGGTGAGTGACATGGTGGAGCGTAGGGTCGTGTTTGCATGGGCACTTGCACTATTGGCCCAAGTGTATCGGGAGTTACATGATGTTGTGCGAGGTAGATGCATGGGGTTGAGTTTGATTCCCTTGTTATAGGTATGGGCATGGGAGCACATTGCTATTGAGAGGCCATCCTTATTGCCTCACCCTATGCATGTGAGGGGTAAGGAGTATTTACCCTATGCTTTGAGGTGGAGTACAAAGGTTGAGAAGGGTATTAAGAGGCCGCATGAGGGTGACCCATTATTATGGAGGGGTAAGTTTGGAGACCTAACACCTGGTGATATCAAATGGAGGTCATGGTTGGGTGGGGTAAGGTGGGATGAGGATGATGAGTAGATGCATGCCATACGATAGGGTAGGTGGTTAGTAGGGAGATATACTCGGTAGGTTGAGTATTTTTAGTTTGATCAAGTGAGGTGATAGTTTAGGTTACGATAGGATGCTCTAGGGGCTCCTATCATTTACTTCAGGTGGTGAGGTGATAGAGGAGAGCATCCTATGGTTTTACCTTGGGTTGGGGAGAGGGATCCACCTATGGCTACCCCTGATGTGGAGGATGTCGGGATGACTCCAGAGTTTGAGGCCTGGTGGGTGATGTAGGGTTGGGAGCCTGGCAGAGGTGTGATCGATCGATGGGTGGCACCTGATGTTGGGGCACCTCCACCAGAGGGGAGAGCTAGTAGGGGGACTCGAGCTAGGTCAAAGGATGTAGCTGGTGATGAGATGGAGGTTCCTCTATGATGGTCATGATGACGCTTAGGTAGTGTAGCGAGCACCCAGGGAGTGAGAGTGGAGGAGGTACCTGTGGATGTTGACATGGCTATGGGGTAGGATATTGGAGCAGAGGAGGAGAGAGGTGGGGCTACTATTATGGGTGATATAGATGATATCATTGATATTGGTGCATTCATAGATTTGGAGAGGATCCCTTTCGATATATCCAGAGAGGTAGGATGGAGGAGGAGGCACGAGAGCTAGGAGGTAGGGTTCATGAGTTGGAGGTTGAGCTCCATAGATAGGAGGAGGCTATCGAGGCTAGATATGCTAAGGTAGTAGCTGAGATGGAGCAGATGAGGGCCATGATGGCTAGGTAGGTATAGGCTATTGAGAGGTTGACTGGTCAGTTGGTGATGGAGTCTACTAAGAAGGTATTATGTGAGACTTCTCTGATGGTGCATGGGATTCCTCTTCTAGATTATGCTCAGGTGGTGTCATAGTCTGAGTCATAATCATGAGTGTGGGCACCTTCACATCATAGTTAGTGTAGTGCTACTTCGATAGGATAGATGGGTGCTAGGGTTGAGATGCAGGATCAACCTACCATGGATCCAGTTTTGGAGGTCAAGGCAGAGTCGAGTAGGGCTATAGAGATGCGGGTGAGCCATGAGGGATATGGGGAGACTACTGGTGATAGTTAGGATTATTGATGATTGTAGCCTATGGGCATTTTGGATGATGGACGATGGGCATGGGCCCAGTTTGTAGCCTATGGGTATTTTTGGATGACATATATATAGACATGTTTGATTTTGGTTGTTATATATACATGTGTTATTGTTATGGTTTGCAAATGTGTTCTCTTTATTTTTGCATAGATATTATGACATGATTTGTGGGTATGTATAATGAATGGATATTCATGTGTATTGTGATTTAGAGTTATTATCATGTTGTAGTGTGAATATGCTATAGAGTAGGCTTGCATGATTTTATTTGGAATGCAATGAGAAGTGATAAAATGTGAAATGATATTTGTAGTAAATGCATGTAATGTAACTGATGGAGTGTGAGATGATAGATGCATGATGAATACCTTGATTTAGAATTTGATGTGAGGTATGCAATGTAAATGAAATCATGTAATCCTTGATGTGATGCATGTAATGGAAATGCAATAATGTGATTGTGTAATAAATTTGTGTAACATAGATGCATGGATGCATGTATGAGAATGCTAAAATGTGCAAAGGAAGCACTTGTATCATTACATGTACCTATGTGGATGTGATCCCTTCCATTATCTCATGGACGTAGGATAATATGAGGTGTATGTAATGACTTTGACTAATGTAGTTTTGATGATCAAATTTTAGACTCCAAACTATGTGAGTTTATGTGGCAACTCATAACTAGTCGGACTGGTTCAGAATCTATCATGGACCTGTGTGTGTAAATGAGTGAAGTTCATTTATCCATTTTGAGAAATAGGTAGGATTAGCCCATTGTAGACATGACCGATCTAGCTAGCTCATCCATACATGAATAGTGATCTTGTACAAAAGTTGATAGCTAAGGCAATAGATATATCACCACTTGTAAGACTATTCCACTGGTAGGCAGGCTCTTGGAGCCTATTGCTAGCGATGAAAATCATCCCATGGTGTTATGTTAAACCTAAGGACCAAAGGCGATGAAGCATAACATGGGTGATATCAGGAGGCTTTTCCTTTTGTTTTCTGCCCCTCATCTATTGTTGACCTATTTATTGTGGTACTCTTTTCATATTTTTCTTTTTTTTTTTCTATTCTATTTTTTTCTATTCTCTTTTTCTCTTTCTTTCTATTCTACGGGTGTTGTCTTTTATTTTCTACCCCATTCTTGTACTTTTGCTTATGCTTATCCCTTTGTTTATCCCCAGGTCGTATGTTGACCATGCAAGTGATAGGACGAGCAGGGGAGACCATTCACTAGATGGTGACATCTACTCAAGGTGTCATCTTTCCTAGACCCAAAATTTGTTTAATGTGTAACCTATTGTGAATGGTCCATGAGAGAAGTTGAACCAGCCTAAAGAACCATAAGAAGAATGTAAAACCTATCAGCTAGGAGTGACATTTGATTGACTTAACTAGTGAGTAGTCAAAGCTAAACACGACACCTATGTATACCCTAATCCTAAAAAGGGGAAGTGGACATCCAGGTGGTGATGCTAACAAGTGCATGTATTACTCCTTTTGAAGGCACATTTTGGGGGAGAATGTACAAACTTAAAATGAAATTAACATGAAAAACATATGGATATGTGCAATGGATGTAAAGTAAATGGTGCAAGTGGAGAAATGCAATATTTACAAGAGGAAATTTATGATGTGTAGGAGGAGAAGTTTAGAAAACTTATTTACAGGTGAGTATGTTGTATCATGATAATCAAAATGTGTGATGCCATAGTAATGGTTGCCCCAGCGTGTGGGGTGTGTGTGTAGTAGGTGTATAAGTTGTAATATGTTAGATGCATGTGGTAATGTCAACCAGAGGAAGGGACTACAGATGGTATGTACAACTAGAAGAAATAGTAGAAGAACTGGTCTTTGGTAACCAACAAGAAAAGGGGATTACCAAAGTCAAAGAGTGATAGAAGAAAAGTGGGATAGATCAGTGTAGGTATGTAGCCGCTCGAAGCGTGACCATACAAACACATGAAGAGGTGCAAAGAAGTAGAGGAAGAAGTAAGGGAGATGATAGAAGAGAACCTACTGATGGGAAAAATGGCATGGGTCAGGATGTGCATGAGAGAATGGAGTAATGGTGGGGTATGGATAATTTGCCCTATTGTGGATGTAATGGGAGGGTGGTATCATGGATTCTTGGGATAGTCGAGTTTGTGGGATGTTGTGGTGTGGAGGGCTGATTAGTCGGGTGGCTCGAGGGGCTGGCTCAGGTGATGTTGGGTGAGTACCATGTAGCATGTTGTGTACCAAGGTTTTGAATGATCTACACTCTTTGATATCATGGCTTGGATGGCGGTGGTAGATGTAGTATTCACTCTCATGGTAGTTGTATGGTTTAGGGTGCGATGGATCTATAGGCTGGGTCTCTGGGAGAGCCAGAAGGCCTTGGTGCATCAGGTGGTAAAACATCTCGGATAGTGGGGTAGGTGGAAATGTCATGTGGTGGGTATAGTACTCTCATTGGGGTGAAGGGGTATGAGGTGGAGTGAAGTCCAATGTGGGAGGTATGGGTCGGGAGTCCAATGTAGGTCAAACCCTAGGGTGAGGACTAGATCTATGAGGTGGTGATGATGTGCATGGTGTTATCGATCGATGAGCAGGAATTTGGCACTGACAGTGGCTCATATGGAGCTCTAGGGCTTCCACATGGGTGAGGATATGTTGGAGTTCCTGATGAGGTGATAACGAAACTGGTGAAGGTGGTGCATGAGCCTCTAATGTGAAAGGGGCATCATGATGAGTAGGAATGGATGGATGGGGCCATGATGAGGAGACATCAAGGTAAAATGATCTAGGAGACTATAAAGCTTGGTGAAGTGGTAAGCCTCAGAATGGTGAAGATGGGGCCTACAATATGGGTGGCATGGGAGATGGTCCTGGATGATGGCGTGAATGGGATGGGGGCATGTGCGCATGACTAGCTTGGGTAGCTTGGGTGGTGTGGGCTTGCAAGGCTTGGGTGTAAGAAGATTCTCCATTTGAGAGTGGAGGTGGTAGGCCTAGAGGGAGGGTTTTTTGAGGCATGTATCCTCTATTTGGTGGGTGATAGGCATCACTAGGATGATGTGGAGAATTGGTTGGGTAGTATGGGTTCCTTACCTCTCTAGATGAATGAGGAGGAGACCCATGTGGATGGGTGTTGGAGGTTTCCTCCTCCTCATCGAAGGAAGACATGGAGACCTGGTCATCTCTAGAGTGGGGTGAATAGGAAGAACCTTGATGGTGAGGTGACCTATGGTGAGGTGATGAGTGATGATCCGAGTGTGGTGAATGTGACGTCTACCTCAGGTGAATGATAGGTAATGGTTGGGCTAGGTCAACTGGTGTAATGGGTACGGACTATGGTGGTGGAGTGTTCTACATGGTGATGCATGGGGATGTTGTAGTAGTCTCCTACTGATGATGTGGATCCTAAAAAAGGAAAAACAAATACCCATAGCATAAAAATGACATAAATATGAAAGTACATGTATAGTAAATTAATAATGCAAAATAGCATATCTACGTGGTGATGTGCTTAGTGACTTGTAAATAGTAGTGTGTGGCACTCATGATGATGGATGCTTTTGTGTATTAAGCATTGAATGCATGAAGATGCAAGATGTTGATGGGTTCAAGGTCATTAAGGCCTTCAATATTGGCCGATATGCTCCTGAACCATATTTGTGTGTAATAATGAATGGACCCAACCAGTTTGGGGTAAACTTGTCACACTGCTGGTGAGGTTGACTCATGATTTGCTAGTTTTCCTTGAGAACTAGGTCACTGATTTTAAACTCGTGCTGATGTACCTTACTATTGTAGGCATGATGAAGGTGATCTTGATAGACTCGTGTGTGCTCGATTGCATGAATGTGATGTTCATCGAGAAGTGTTAATTGATCTAAATGAGCTTGGTGAGCAGTGTTGTCATCAATGAAATCCTTCATAGAGATCCTTAAGGAAGGTATCTCAAGCTCAAGGGGCATGATAGCTTCAACCCCGTATACAAGTGAAAAAGGTGTTGCCCCAGTAGGAGTACGGATGCTCGTACGATACGCCCACAAGGCTAGGGGTATTTGGTTATGCCAATCACGATGAGATTCTGCTATGGTTTTATGAAGGATGGAACAAATGGTTTTGTTCATGGCTTCTACCTAGCCATTACCCTGAGGGTAGTATGGGGTAGAAAAACTATGATGTATGTGGAATTTGTCACATAGGGCTCAGACAATTTTATTCTTAAAGGATTTCCCATTATCAAAAATGATTTGGGAAGGGATTCCAAAATGACATATGATGTGGTCTATGATGAATGCTACAATTTTAGCTCATATGGTTTGGACCAGTGGGATGGCTTTGACCCACTTTGTAAAATACTCTATGGTAGTGATGATAAATTTGTGGTTGCTTGAGGAAGCTGGTGTAATCTATCCAATTAGATCTAGGTCCCATTGGGAGAAAGGCCACATGGATTGGATAGGTTGAAGTGCTTGGGATGGGAGATGTATTAGGTTCACATGTTGTTGGTATTTAATGCAATGCTTCACATACTTACAGCAGTCATGCTCCATTTTGGGCCAATAATAACCCATATGGAGGATGCATTTGGTGATTGCCATGCCACTAAAATGGCCACCACAAGTACCATCATGGGTTTCTTATACAACCCATTGTGATTCTTGTGGTTCTAGGCAACATAGGAGCATGTCATCATAGCTATGGTGATAAAGGATGTCCCCTAGCAAGGTGTAGTGGATTGCTCTTTATTTGAAGGTTCGACATTGAGTGTGGGGTAAATCACAAGGTAGGAAACCTAGTTTGATGTATTCTTTAATTTGTGAAAACCATGGGTCATGGGGTTCAGAGTTTACCACATACACACCATCATCATCTGTAGGAGGTGTGGATGATATGGCAGATTGAGTGAGCATATGGATGGATATGGATGTTGTGTCAGATGTTGGGTTTTGTGGAATGAGGGATCCTAAGGAAGCCATAGTATCTACAAAATGGTTTGATGATCGTGGAGTGGCTTCGAGGTCATACCACTCAAATTGAGATAAGAGTTGTGCGATTTTCTTATATTGTTGGAGGACTGGGCAATTGCATAGCCAATATTCCTGCACTTGATTGACTATCAGGAGTGAATCACCTATGATGTGGAGGCATTTGATATGCATGGAATGTGCTTGTTTCAGTCCTAGAATTAGGGCTTCATATTATGCATTATTGTTTGTGTAGGGGAAGTCGAGTTTGAATGAAAATGGGAGTGGTTCTCCTTTAGGTGTGAAGAAGACAATGCCTGCACCCCCAACATGGAGACATCTGGAGCCATCGAAGAACAAGGTGAGGTCAGCTACTACTTCGGGTTCAACATATTCTTTAGCTTTGATTATGTGGAAGATGGAATCATCTGGAAGCTGAATGAGGAGGGGTTGATTATCAGTCAAAGGGGCTTCAACTAGTTGGTCGGTGATGACCTACCCTTTGATGGATTTTTGGAAAATGAATTCTAGGTCAAATTTAGTTAAAAGCATAATCCATTTAGATGTGCGAGAATTGTGATAGCTCTTATTCATCATGTACCGAAGGGGATTATCTCGGGCGATGACAAAAGTTGTGTGATTTAACATGTAGTGGCGTAATTTTTGAGTGGTGAATACGACCGCTAGGCATAATTTTTCCATGTATCCATATCTTGTTTCATAACTGACTAGCATACGACTAATATAATAGATAGCCTATTCTTTGTCGAGTGCATTCTTTTGAGCTAGAAGTGTACCTAGCACAAATTCTATAGCTAAAATGTATAGGATCAGTGGTAATTCTGGATGTGGTGGTGACATAACCGATGGTGATGTGAGGTAAGTTTTGATAGCATCAAATGCTCCTTGATAGTTGTCATCCCATTTGAAGCTTACTCCCTTTTGTAGGAGGTGGTTGAATGGTTGACACTTGTCAGATAATTGCGCTATGAATCTATGAATAGAAGTGATCTTGCCCTGGAGGCTGCATAATTGCTTCAATGTGGTAGGAGGGGGCATCTCGATGATGGCTTTCACCTTACTAGGATCAACTTCAATGCCTCATTGGGAGACAATGAATCCTAGTATTTTTCTTGAGGTAACACCAAACACGCACTTCTTTGGGTTCAGGCGTACGTTGTGTTCTAATAATCGATCAAAAATCTGACGGAGATCTTCGAGATGGTCTGCACATTTCTTGGATTTGGTGATGAGATCATCTACATAGTCTTCAATATTTTTGTGCATCAAGTCATGGAAGATATAGGTCATTACATGTTGGTAGGTTGCCCCAACATTTTTGAGGCCAAAAGGCATGACTTTATAGCAAAAGGTCCCCCAGGGTGTTGTAAAGGAGGTTTTGTGTTGATCGGATGGGTTGATCCTGATTTGATTGTATCCAGAGAATCCATCCATGAGGGAGATCATCTCATGGCCTATGATGGAGTTGACAAGGGAGTCGATGTTAGGTAGGGGAAAATTATCTTTGGGACAAGCTTTGTTTAAATCATGAAAATTCGTGCAGACATGAACTTCATCGGATGGCTTAGGTACAGGGACCATGCTGGATACCCATTCGAGATAGTCGATGGGTACAATGAAATTGATATCTAGGAGATTTTGGAGTTTAGATTTCACTATTAATGCGATAGTTGGATGCATGCATCATAACTTTTGTCTTACCGATTTGGCATTAGGATCGAGTATAAGGTTATGAACCACTATGGTAGGGTCAAGTCCCGACATGTCCTTGTATGACCATGCAAAAACTTGAATGTACTTGCAAAGGAAGTTTGTGAAGGCAATGCACTCCTCGGGTGAGAGGCTAGCGGCTAGTTTAAGGATGTGGGGATTTTTGGGATCATCACCAATGTTGACATCGATAGTGTCTTCAATGAGCATGTGAGATCCATCATGTAACTATTCAGGGATGGGGATGAGGTTAAGGTCATCGATAGCCTCTCTAAACTCATATTCATCATCTACGTAGATGCCTGTGTGAGATACTTGAGGGACTTGGGGTGGCATGGATGAAGAAGGAGCATTTGCCACCCGTAAGACATGAGGTGCAAGAAGGAAATCTCGAGGTACTGGTATGGGTGATATATGCACGAGATCTATAAAATTTGGATTTGGGGTATCATCTCGAGTCTGCTGGTGACTGTAATGAAGGGGAGAGAACAAGTCTACCTCAACCATATTGACCGATGTTGTAGGTGAAGTAGGTGGGGAAGAATCTAGTGAGTAAGGCTCGATGGTTCGTGCATGCCCTAAGAGACTCAAGGGAGGTCATAGAACAACTGGGGGTGAATGAGAATGAGCAAATCCTCTCTATAGTTGCCTATGTATAGGTGGGAACATGGCTAAGCGTATTGGTGATGACTCAGGAGGGACCGTATTAGGTTTTGTTGGTGGCACCTCTAAGGATAAGGTGGCAAATTGGTTTGTCAGTCTATCCACATAACAACATGAGGAAGAGTCAGGCATAGAGGATTCCTGAAAGAAGTCGTAGGGGACTGCAATGGTAGAATGAGGTGATGAAGTGTCCTCCATGATGTCCATGTCGACATATTCTTCCAAGGTGTGTACTAGAAGGGGAGTAGGATAAAGGGATAGGTCTTGGAATTCATCTTCTAAGGTATGCACTGCTCTTAGATTATAACCTATACCAGATTTATCGATTGGTGACTGAACTCAAGGATCGATAGGTGTGCGCAATCCTTGTTCATAGTGGCCCAACCCAAATCCATGCCAATGAAAATATTGTAGGTAGTGCAAGGTGAAGTGAGGGTTGGCCATGTGGTCTAGCATACCACAAAAGTTGGATTGTGGTGGAGGAGAAGCTGGTGGGGGGATTGAAGAGTCGACTCCTACATAAACAAAGTTGGTATGATTTTTGGGACCTCCTAGTTGTACGATGGTTTCGATGGTAAGGACCGAGGCTATAGGGCAACCAAAATCATGGGTATATTGGATAGGGGGATCATGTATGTGGGCATCACACACATTATAGTCTCCTAGGCCAGCATTTGTCATGAAAATAGAAATGCATGGTGTGGCATGATCTGGAGACTAGGGTGGGGTGTCAGAATCAGATGATGAAGGTGAAATCTAAGATTCCCTGATTGTAGTAGCTGAAGGGTGTGGGAGTTGTTCATCTGAACTGGGTATTGGTTGTTCCTATTCATGAAATTTGGTTGTTGTAGCTTGAGTAGGATGTTTGGTCTATGTGGGGGAAGGTATTGGTGCAGGCACTGGGCTACGTGGAGAAGTGAATGTCCTAGGCCATGGTAAAAAAGGAAGGGGAGGTGTTTGTGGTGTAGGAAGGATAGGGGCTTCCATAGGCAAGGATGGGGGAGGTAACATGACAGGTTGTGTAATGGGTGGTGGTGATGGTTGTGGCACCGTAGGTGGGAATTGGAATGGTAGAGGCTAGGATGATTATGGAGGCCATAAGGATGGTGATGATAAAGGTATGGTAGTGGTTTTGGGTCCCATGGAATATGGTGCTAATGGTGTGGATATCGAGGCTTGTGCTCTTGATGAACACTAGGATATTGAGGTGGAAGTTGGGGAGGATATCGATGCTCCTACCGACTGATGAGAGGACATGGGGAACAGTTGGGAGGATGAGAATGATGATGCAGGGGGAAGGTCTACAACATTGCAAAACTTGAAGGGATCTCCATCGGTTGGGACACAGTGAACGAGTCCATTGTGGATGTATTTGAGGCAATGGTGTAGTGTGGAAGGGACACACTGCATGTCTCTAATCCATGGGTGACCAAGGAGAATATTGTATTGCATTTCCCCTTGGATGATGTGAAAGAGGATAGAGATGGTATGGATACCTACATGGATAGGTAAAACTATAGACCCTATGGTAGGTCTCATGGAGCCATCGAATGCATGTAGGTCAAGGGAAGGTATGGCAAAATGGGTTGGTGGGATATGTAGGTGATGTAGAGCTATTATAGATATAATGCTAATGGATGAGCCTATGTCAATGAGTACCCACTTGTAGGTGATATCGTTGATTGTGGCTTGGATGTGGAGAGGGGGATCTGCTCCTTCTCCAATGAGTTCTATTATCTCGTGGTCATGGAAGCTAATTGAGGGTTGGAGGCATCATGGGATATTTCCTACAAAATTGACAAAGGCATTCATGTCATGTGTCTCTAGGTCAATGGAGCGTAGGATGTCATTCAATGCCTCACGATGGGGTTGAGACTATTGTAGGAGATCAAATATGGATAGTCATGCGGGGGCATTACGTAGCTGATGGGTTAGGCTACCATGGATGGTAATCACATTTTGAGGTGGTGGTGGTATGGTAGTAGGCATTTGAGGTACTTGTGATGATGTGAACTGAGTTGGTGAGGAAACAATAGGTGTTGTCTAG
Source organism: Wollemia nobilis (assembly GCA_028583015.1). Lineage (NCBI taxonomy): Eukaryota > Viridiplantae > Streptophyta > Pinopsida > Araucariales > Araucariaceae > Wollemia > Wollemia nobilis. The sequence goes on from JAQPPZ010016348.1 coordinate 9,697,609, forward strand.
CATGATGGGTACCGTTGGTTCCTCGTAGTAAGGTTGATCATACCTACTACACCACATGATGGAGGATCATGTTGGACACTATTCACTTGGTGAGGTGGTACTGGGGGATTTTTTGGAGGTCTAGGAGGATTGGGTCCTCTGTGATTCGATAGAGGGTTTTGAAAGATCCCTAAATTTTGATTCTATGGGGCTAAAGGGTTTGCTACCTAGATGATGCCCCTATCGATTAGGTCTTGAACTTGCCCATGGAAGGAGTGACACGAATCGATATCATGGCCATGTTGCCTATGGAAAGGGCAAAAGAGCTGCTCATTATATCCATGAGGCTTGGGTGTATTTGGATCCAATGGGTGGATCTCGGGTAGAAGGAGATGGTTACCCTCATACAATCTATGAAACAATGCTGGTAATGGTTTGGATAATGGTGTGAGGTTGCATGGTGGAACCTATGGGTGCATGCCTCGGTATTGTTGTGGTCTAGGTGGAGTAGGAGCATTAGCCTAGAATGCTTGTGGCTATGGTGTATAGGGTGGAGGAGTCGATGTTGGTGCTAGGGTAGCGGTTGCGACTTGGTTGGCTTGAGGTGGTCGAGGGTAAGGTTGATTTGGTGTGGTCCTATTGAAGTGGAAGTTGGGGTTATAGTTGGATTTGGTTCTCAACTTAATTTTCCTAGATTGGACCTTAATGTCTTCAATAACTTTTTCTTGTGAAATGGCATCTTCAAAAGTGTGGCTTTGATGAAGTTGGAGGGATGTGGAAATGTGTTTGTGGCAACTCTTGGAAAAGAGTGTCATGAGCTCGGTAGTGGGGAGGCTATGGGTAAGGTCATGGATGATCGCTCTCCATATGGAAATGAACTCAGTGATGGGTTCGTCATCAGCCTATCGTAAGGTGTACACATCAAAAAATGTGGTCTTTTTCTTGATGTTGATGGAAAAGTGTTCTAGGAAGGAATTAGCTAACTACTCAAAAGTATACAGGCTATGGCATGGGAGCATGTTGTACCAGTCCAATGTTGGCCCTATGAGCGAAAGGGAGAAGGTACGCAACATGAGGGGATTACTACTATGAAGCTGATAGTAGGATGAGCGGTAATTGCTCACATGCTCTCTAGGGTCTTCCTTACCTCTGTACTTGTCAAAATTTGGTATTTCGAAGTGATAGGGGTAGGGAGGAATGGGAACTGATGGGTGAACTAGCTCGTTGCATAGTTCATCGTAATAGGGCTTTTGTGGCCCATAGCTAGAGGTGCGTAGGTTCAGCATTTTGACTTCATCTCGTAAGAGTTGAAGTTCAGGTGTCATAGGGGTGGGAGACTGGGCTATGATAGGCTGAGTCTATGGATGTGGTGGATATTGGTATTGTTGATCTTCCTAGTATTATGAAGAATATTATTGTACCTGATCCTGGTAAGGTGGGTACTGGGTGACATGTGTTGTCATATCTATGGGCACACTAGGTTGTGGGGTAGGTGTCTATTGTGGGTAATAATACTGTGACTGGGAGGCATGTGGTTGTGGTGTAGGTACTTGTTGGGTTGGAGCCTATTGTAATGGTTGGGCCATGGGTGGTGATGACCAAGATGGAGGAGGTGTAAAGAAGTTGGGTGTAGCTGGTAATGGTGTAGGTGTCGGGGCTACCGGTACTAGGGGTGGTCGAGATGAGGTATCAAAGGATGGGATCTATCTCTATCCTAGAGGGTAGGAAGTAGGGAAGCTAAACTACATGGAATAGCTTGGTAGGGTGGGTGGATAAGCTATCGGTCTCGATCCATAGGTGGGAAAGATATTGGTAGTGTGAGCTTGGATAGGAGGAGGTGACGGTATCCTAAAAGTCATCGTAGACAAAGGTGGCGCTAAAGGTTGGGTATCGTACACTTCGGATACCTAGGATATTGGTAGAAAAGCTATCAAAAAGGTAGGGTAAGCTACCAAAGTAGGAGCTTGGGTCGAGGGGAAGGTGTATGTGTACACTCCCACTTGGGTTTGTGCATCTTGCATCTGAAGGGGCTGCTGAGAGATGCCTTCAGATATGGTGAAAAATGGCTCTTGGGAAGATAATGGCTGAGACTCCTATGAAGAGTATGGGTGTGAGGTTTGAGGAAATGCTTGTGGTTCCTATTGGGGAGGGAGCTATTGTGCAGTTTGGAAGGATGGATTCTAGTTTCCTATAGTAGAGGAGGATGGGTCAGACACCATTCCTATGGTAGGGGTGAATGATGTGACCTCTAGATGGGTACGATTTAGGAGGGAAGAATCACTCTCAAAAAGGGATTGAGATAGGTTTTGGAAGAAGGGGTGTGCGAAGGTGGGAGAAGTAGGTATGACCTCCTCATATATGGTAAAGAACGGATGAGGTTGTCCTGGCATTGTGTAGATCACATGGTCGCAGAATGTGGTCGATGGATTAGGTGAGGATGGGGATGAAAGGAGTGGATAATCCTCTATGAGTGAAGTAGTGAGGGCTTCACTCAGGGTTGATGTCTCATCATGAGTCATCATGTGTGTGAGTTATACATCGGATTCTATGCATGAATCAGATGTGTCTATGGTCTTCCCCTTCATGATCGAAGGAGTAAGAGTGGACTGACTAGAGGAAGTGGTAGGCCATTCCTCTATAAAGTGTGCTTGCTCACATGCTCTACTATGGGTGACTACAAGCATAGTAGCATGTGTAGGAAGGGTTTTAGAAATAAACCTTGTATGATACAGACTCAACTGTGTCTAATGTAAGTGTAAAGCAAGTGACATGTTGTGTATGGCAAAAAAATATGTAGTGTAATGTGATGAGACCAGTCCATGATCATGCAAACAATGGTAGACCGAAATCAAGTCTAAATGCTAAAAAATAAAAGTGTTTTGTTCATTTTTGTGTGTTGCAATGTTGATACTCCCTATGTAGAATCATGGGTAATGGAGTGAACACTCTAGAAAATCGGGAATGTCATCAATATCAAACCTCCTGCAACACCCAAAGATGCACAGAATAGAATGGTATCGCAATGTGCAAATGGTGACCTGTATGGAAGGTGCAATAAAATGATATCCTAAAAGGGGGGGAACCCACTATACTAAAGCGAGTTCACAAATTCCTCTCACGAAGAGAGGTGGTACTGTCTAAGACCTACTACCGACATACCCATGCTTTCACTTCACCCTCGGGTGGGCTTAGTCAAGAATGATAGTTACCAATTCCACTAATTATACTAGCCTTGTGGATGAAGGTGCTAATCCTATCCCACTCCGTAGGTAACCGCTGGTGATGAAATCCAGGGCCCAATCACAAAAGTGGGGGATTTTTTGATGATGAAATCTAGAAAACCGCTCCTATGGGGCTGCTAGGTGTCTAGGGGGTGAGTTGATGGAGGGTGAAACTCCTTCCACACCAATCTCGAGCAATGGATTGGGGATGAAGTCCAATCTCACCACTTGTTTAGATACCATGTGAGTGTGTGTGGGTTTGTGTTTTGCTAACAGTGTATGCAAGGTAAGAAACTAACTAGTTGCCTTTTCAAAAGAGAGACTAACCTAATGCCTTTTCGAAAGCAAATGATTAGATAATTGTATTCTTTGCAAAGAAATAGTCTAGCCCTAAATGCCTTTATGAAATAAACTAATCTATTTTACAAAGCGTGGAAACATGCAATCCAAGTGTGTGGAGTAAGGGGATTAGGAAACCCTAATTTTCAACTTTAGGATGCAAAATTATTTTGAAAATTAAATAACATGGAGAAGGGGATTAGGAAACCCTAATTTAAACTTTAGAATGCATACTTCTTTTAGCAAGAGATGCTATGAACAAAGGGGGAAATAGTATAGGCTTATACTATATGCGAAACAAAAAGGAAAATGTACTTTATTTGAAAAGTAAATTAAATGAAGTTGTTAGAAAGTTGCAGGTTCTGTAATTTCAAAAAAATTTAACGATCCTACAAGCTCGAAATGAAAGCAAATTTACACCTAGAAATTACCATTTAACTAGTGAATGCTTTATGCTTTCAAAATTTAAACAATAGAGGGATAAAATGGGAAATACCTGCACTCTGATGTTGTGGATAGTCTGATTAGGTCTTGTACTGCTCACCCCTACAATTTTGGGGGTTTTTGAGGCTATCTGGTTGACTTCACCACCCAGGGGGTGAATTGAGATCTGATTCATGGGGCAGGGGGCGAATTGGGTCTAGAGACCCCAAATATCTATTCTGAAGGCTGAGAGGGTTCTCAGGGCTTTGAAAATATCTGTGAAAGTTAGATTCAGTACTTGCAAAACACAAAAATATAGGATAATATCAGATTTATCAAAAAAAGTTAGCCTGACACTATCCATTGTGGGGGTCCCACCGAGCATGCTAGAATGAAATGGGTAGAAATCGACATTTGATCCATTAATACAAAACACAAATGTACTAAATGAAAAGGTTGTATTTCATTAATATTGAAAAATATGTGTTACAATAGGGACATGATGCCCTTTATCCATTTCTTCTTCTAATAATGCTACAACAAGTTTGATGTCATCTTCAATCGTCCCTCAATGTAGGTGGGCTTGTGTGCCACCATCGGGTTGTAATTGTAGCTACTTTCCCTCCTTGATTCTGGGTCAAACCTGTAGAAAGGGATTAGTTCATTGGGGGGCTTGCCTTAGTCAGGCCCCATGTTTAGAAAGACAAAACAGATGGTAAAAATGCATTAAAAACTAAAATTAAAGGTGCAAAAGCTGATAAAATGATAAAACAGAGCTTACCTCCCAAATATGAGCTGATTTGGGACCTGTAGAACCAATTCGCCACCCGAGGGGTGAACTGATGCTAGATTCATGGGGCGAGGGGTGAATCAGACCCTGAGAACTCTTCTACAAAAATCCTTCGGAGGGAAGGTTCCTTGGTTGTTGTACTGTTGTTGTTCAAACTTGGATTCACTGTATCATGCGTCGGTATCCATTTGGGTAGAGTTTCTGTGCTTAGATCATTAATGGAGAGAGAGGTAATTAGGGGTTTAAGACCCACTATTTATAGGAAAAGGCAAGGTGTAGGGGGGTGAGTTAAGGAAACTAACCCTAGGCTGAAGTCTAACCAAAGTTAGGTTAGGGTTTGTTAGGTGGAGGTCTCACATTCCTCATAGGAAATATCCTATCCTCACACATGTGTGAGGAAGGATTAAGTCTAATTAGGATTAGGAGGTCCTAAGTCAAATTAGAGCTTGATTAGGGTTCCTAGGAAAATATCTTAGCTAACCCTAATTACACACATGTGGGAGGATGTAATTAGTGTTAATTAAGGATTAAGAGTTCAACTAATCAATTTTGCCCTAAAAAGGTGACTTAAGTGAAGTCAACATTAAATTAGATTTTAAGAATTGACTTGATAATTATTTTTGTCAATTAATGACCCGTGGGGGCCTCAATTGAGTGCAAATAGGCTGTCGGAGGATATCCCAATGCACGAGATGTGATTTTGAAGGCTTATTAGGGTTTTGGACCTAAAAGCTGATGAAGTGGTATATGGAAGTCTACATATTGCTATGGCAAACTATGGCAATCTACGCATGACTACGCATGACTACGCATGACTACACATGACTACGCATGACTACAATAGACTACAATAGCCTACAATAGCCTAGGGATGTCTAGAATCACCTATGGATATGTAGAGACAACAATGTGTGACTTTTGGGTGTCTACAAGAAAATTTAGAGGAATGTTAATATTGGAAACTAGAAATAAATATCACAAGTGCTAATAAGAAGTGGGTCTAAGCCCATAGATAATAATAAAAGTGGTGATTAATATGGTCTATTAGAATATTAAGGGTATGAATAAGACCCATAAATAAATAATTATCAAGGAACTAATCGGTTGTTAATAATCTTGAGTAAAATTTAATACAATAAACAAAATAAGTAGTGAGAAATGTAAAAACACATTAAACAAGATTTAGAATATGGGGGGTTATCTACCAATTTTTATTATAGGAGCTTCTTGATATTTTGCAATGATATGGGACACATTCAAATTATATGGAAATTACTATTATCATAAACTAATTAGGTTACTAGTCATTTATTATAGGAAAAAGGAAAATATCAAAGTTGTACTTGTTGTAAATGTAAATTGGCTATAATAAACTTTGTAATGAGTAATGAAGATTTATTCTCATAAACACAATATTATACAATTATAATAAAATATCAAATAATCTCATCACCAATTAATATTCCACAATGCAATAACCCATACAACAAGACAAAGATAAATAATTCCCTTAAGGTAGCAAAACGATGGTAATATTCATGTAGGAAGGAATAACTCCACAATATCTCCCAATACAGGAGAACCACTTAGAAATAGTTGTGTTCTACATTTTCTAGAGGCAACATAATATTAAAAGTATAAATGATGATCTCAACTACAACCTTACTATTTTTTTTAGACTAAAACACTTAACAAACCTAACCCTGATATTCAAGGACCAATAAGACTAATCCTAGGGCTTGGGATAAAAAATAACAAATATAACTAATGTGGATATATTGGAATTATTACATAGCTCCATTCATAGAAATATTTATCCTCAAATCTATGAATGACTATAAAATGCTTGTAGGATCCCATGTTTCATCTTCCTCTGGTAGATCCTACCACTTGATGACGAAATTTTTAACCTAACAAAACACATATTATAAACTTCAAACTGTAAAATTATTTTGATTTGTAGGAAACTTCACTTTTTTCATTGAGTATTGAAACCTTTTCCTAATACCACAACATTTGACTAGTAATATTTTTAAGACAAGAGACAAAAAAATATGGATGCAAGAAGTCATATGCAACTTCAACTTATAGGCTACTTTTCCAATGTGATAAACCACCTTGTATAGGCCATAAAATCATAGGAAAACTTCTAACTAGACTTGGTGTTCAGGAAAATTTGCTTATAAGGTTAGATTCAAATAAATACCATGTTCTCTATTGAAAATTTCCACTCCAAGAATTGCATATCCTACTACTACATCATTTGATTTTCTATTTGGTGCACATAATAGAAAGGATATGGAGCACAAGTTAATGCCATTATATTAGATCATATTCTTGCTCCATGTTGGAGGAGCCTAAAATATAGTCAACCATAATTTGAGTTTTTTGGCCATATAGTGGTAGGGATTGTGAACTTTTGATGGAAAATGGGTTGCATATCTTTGTGATGAAATCAAAGCAAGGTGTGTGGTAGATTCACAAGAATAGAGAATATAGTTAACACACTAGTTTACTAGAGGATGTGATCATGTGATAGTGATAAGGTAGAAAAAAAGTATTACAAGGGTGTATCTCAATGATTTATGAAGGTTTTTGACCACTGAAAATGGTAGCCATGATCTTCTAATAATAATTTTGTGTCAAGGCTTCATGAATTTTTGAAATAGTAAAAACTACTAAAGATTTTGATCTTGTGTCAAGGCTTCATGCAAAATAAATTCTCTATGACTACTTGTAGATGTAAAATATAAATTCAAAAGACATATAGTCATTTAAGTGCATTGTTGGATTTTGTACTAAGGTTACCATGATGCAATCCCTCCTACTATACTTTTTTAAATTTTCACTAGGGTCACTACTTGTATAAATATGATGGCATTCATGTTGAAAAATCAAGCATTTTATATTAAATCCACCATGAAATGGGACAAATTTGTCTCCTTTGGAATTTATTTCTACTAGATTTTTTATCTTTTTATAGAAAAGTGCATCTTCTAATCCTTCAAAATACCTATGAGCATTTTGGATTGTTGTATACATCAAAAAACTATCATCATATTTCCTAGTGATTCATATTTTTGCAAGCAAATTATAGGTTCCAAAACTTGACAAAAAAAAAAATTCTTGCTTCTAATCGCATTTATATTAGCATGATGTCACACTTCTATATCAACAAATCATTGATATTACAAGCAAATTGCTTACTTGATCACTTGGTTTAAATTTTGAGAATATCCTTAAATTTTGCTCTTTTGTTTACTAGAAAGGTATTTTTGATTTGGAGAATTATCTTGACTTTTAAATTAGGTTTTACACCCCCAAATATGAGTTTCAAAAAGCTTGGACGAGTTTTTCAAAGGCCTTTCTTGACGTCCAATTTTAGTCCAACCACTCATTTCCTCTTATGGATCTCTAATCTAAACTAAAAATCATTATATCAAAGTGCAATAAGGAAAATGCATGAAAAATAAAGTGTAGAAAGTAAAAATGTAAAGTTTAAAGTATGAAAATTGAAAGCAAATACAAATTTTACACCATGGAAAAGATAGCATGCGATTAGTAAATACATGATAAGTCAAATAAAATCAATGTCCACCCTTTCATTTGACTATGAAATTTATAAGCAAATGACAAGATAGGCTAGAAGGACCGTGTCACAACTATCATGCACTGAGAAAACTAGGAGGACAGTGCCACTAATGAGATGCATAAGGATTTACTAATTTATTACCACCTCATAAGTACAAATTATATTATGGATTATAGAGAGTATATCTATGAATTATAATAGATAAAAGGTAAATACAATGAGGGCCCTGTGCCCCTATTTATAGTAAAAGTTTATGCCTAAGTTGTTTAGGGTGAAAAATAAATAGTCCTAGTAAAATAAAAAATTTAGGAGTAAATTTAATGTTATACCTCCAAATTTTACATGCCTCTAACATGCTTATAAGGATCCAAGAATTCTTAGTATACCAAAAAATGCCAAAAATGTTGCTTTTCAAAATATTTTCCTCATGATCTATGTGATATTTCACCTCTATGCTTGTTTGAGTGATTCCATTGGGTTTGTGAATAAATTCAATCATATTTGAAACCAATTTATAGGTATTTACTAAGCAAAATAGCCACATTTGTTGATCAATAACTTCCTTGATCCAATTGGTTCCTTTTGTAATAAAATTAGTCTCTATCAAATTTGGCAATTTTTTTGATATTTTATGGTTATTTTCTACTATTTGGTCTTTTGCTATTACGTTTCTCCTCAAAATTAGAAAAATTAGTAAAGGTAGTGTTGAGGTACTACATTTATGGTGACTTCATGGGACACCAATCTTGATTGGCATCAAATCTTATATTTTACCCTTATCCTAGGGCATATGGTATACAAAATTTGGATTCATGGTACAAAATTGTTACTTCTTCTCCTATCAATGCTTGATGGTAGAAACCACAACTTCTACCACTCACTATCATATAACAACTACACTATTCCAAGGTCTTTTGCCTCCACAATTAGGCCTTCAAAAGTATTTTTAGATAATTTTCCTTCCTTTATAGTTAGCTCCTTCAAATTGACGTAAATTGCCTTCAACTTCTCATAGGTTTAAACTATATTCCTTCGATTCATGGTCATTTTCTTCTTCAATAAAAAGACTAACAACATGATCATATAGGATATGATTCCTATATTAGAAAATATTGAGCATTATAGCAATAATTAACCCCTATATTTGCTTATCTATTTCTTACACTTGGGGTTTTAAGGATGTAAGGTTATCTTTATAATTTTAAAAATTCCTTTAGGAGTCTAGGATCTTATTATCTTGTTTATCATCTCATTATGATGTATTCATTGTTGTTGTGCCTTTGCTATGGTCATTGATTCAAGGATTTTGAGAAATGTTTGTTGTTAAACCCTCATAGATAGTCGTCCTTCTACTTGCTTGATGAAATTCTTGATTTGTTCTAGGATTTATTCTATGAAGGATTTTAGTTGCAAGTATTCAAATGTATTGTTTATCTCCTCCCTTATTTGGTCCTAAGGGGTATTGATAGTCTAAAATTCTTGTGGATCCTTTAGGTCTACATATGTTTCTTCAAACCTTGAGGATACTAACTCCTTTATATTTTGGTCTTTTTGTTCTAGGATTTATATAAGTCTATTGTGTTATTTTTTCATTTCTTACGAGTCATTCAGTTTTGGCAAGTTGGGTCTTGAGGTCCTTGATTTTTTCATTAACTAATCCATTTCAACAACCTCCTTCATTAGACCTTTGTTCTCTTGTTATAATTGGTCACTTTTTTCCTTTAGTAGTGCTAACTCTACCTCTTGTTTCTATTTCTAATTTATGTTAATTCGTCCTCAATTGCTAGATAACTTGTTTTTTAGTCAAGTTAGTAAGATTTTATGTTACCTTACATGGGTCAGTTTTTAAATCCTCGATGAGTAAAATTTATCCCCTTTATTTGGTAGTTATAAATAAATAAGTGTTGAGGCCTTGGATGTATTTCTACTAATTCATATTTATTCTTTCTTCTACACCTTATACTAATACCTTAGGGATATAAATTTCTATAGTATTCTAAATGTAGCTTGGTCTAATACCTTTAAATATACTTGTTGATGGAGTATCTCTTAGAGGTTAAAATCCTTGGGATAGAATATTGGATGCCATTGCCTATAGAAGTTTCTATGCTTGATATGGAGGGCGAGTTGATATGGATGGCATAGTGAGAGGTGTGAACTAAGTAGTGGTGGTAGAAAATATAATGGAAGTTGATGGAATGGGATGAGTGGCCATTCATTCTAACTACAATAGACAAAAGATATGATATTTTTTGTGCAAATATGTTATGATGTGAAGGCTTAGATGAGTGGGGTAGGAAATTATATGATGGAAGTGGTGCCCACTATGACCATGACTATTGGATATGGGGTTCCCGTAGGATAACCATGAGGAAAGGTGCCTCTAAGAGAAATAAGTGTTGCACTGGTGGACGATTGGATTAGCACAACCAAAGAAAGGAGATGAGTAGTGGTAAAAAGGAAATAAAAATGGGTAGAGAAGGGGATGTGGAGATGAAGGAGAAATGATAGAGAAATAAGGTGGAGAAATGAATGATAAATATATAGGAAGAGTGTATGCGATTATGGACACTAGATTAGTCATTTTCAATCCATTATAGGAGCCTCCTTGAGGAATTTTCTCCTCCTTGATTTAGATTTGTTGTCTCTCTTATTGTTGTTTTACTACTATGAGAACTTTATAAAATATTAAACCATACATTTAAATCCCATATACCCCTTAATAGTTATCTACCTAACTATGATACTTAATACTACCAATATCACTAGAGTAGCTAAAATGGTGATCACCATCATTACTTATTTTTTAGTATTTTATTGTATGGGATTAAGGTTGCTTCTACTAACTCCATTATTAGCTTAGATTTTTTTACACCCACTGGATATCTCTTATCCCAAGTAGTAGAAACATTAACATTAAATAGACCATCTCTAACATATTTGGTCATTGTTTCCATTTTATACCTCATTATCAATAACACAGATCTTTTTTTTTGTACACTAGATTCTAGAGTGTCCCTAACCATTAATCATTCAGTTTGATATCTAATTCAAAGTTATCCTTCACCTCTAGGCAAAAGGTGTGGCACTCCAAGGGGTTGTTGTACCTACTTTCAACTTTATCTTTGCAATCCCTATTGCTCCATAGAGTGAAAATTTCTATCTTTTTTAGCTTTTGATGCTTAATACTTAATGCAAATAACAACAATATCTCAAATAAAGTTGTTATATGAAATATACAATAATAGAAATATTTTATTCCTACAAAACTCATAAACAACTTCTAAAACAATCCATCAATTGCACACTAAAAAATGCGCACAAAAAATATTAATATGATATAAAATAAAGGTCATATACATCATATTTCCATTGTACCTCACAAACACAACACACACACACACACACACACACACACACCATTATCACATTCTCTCATCACCTCCTCATACAATGCTTAGTAAATTATATAATAGAATGTGACTCTTCATATGGAGTACTCTTAGACTTCACTCTTCTTGAGACTCTTCAATTTCCTATTCTAAGGACACATGTGCACTCTTACATAATGGATACTTGTGCACATCTACACTCATAACACTTGCATACTTAATTACATGACACTTGTGTATTTCCTACACATTATTACATTACATAAAATATCTACTCACACTCTAATGTAGGAAACACTCCTAAGATAAATATGTACCCAAGGTGATATATTAGCATGTACCAAATAATGTAATATACTCTAACAACCCCTTGCATTACATTATTTGGTTATTGAACACTTTAGTTTTCAATATGGTCTTTGTCTTGTTCTGGTCTTCTCTTGCTTTCTTTAATATACTCCTAGTTTGTACCCTAATCATGTAGATGATTAGTATCCTCATAAAGTATTAATTTTGTTGAAATATCTTTAACCTTATTTTATTCTATTGTTTCTTCCAATTATTGAATTTCTTTGTCATGACCCTCCCTGGATGACTTTTGACACAAAGAAACATGTATTAATTTATCATACTTTAATACTTATTTTTGAGCAATTTAACCAACTATGCAATGTTAACTAATTTGGAATAGCATGGTACTACTAACATATTACCAAAATATGCAGGATCAGGTACGCTCTTAGGTGGAAGAAAGTAGAATCATCCGCTAGAAGTGGGTATACTTGAGGACGGGGGAAATGATGATCCAGGAAACTTGAGGGTAACATGAATAAATACCTTCATATAAGCATGTATTATTGGCTAGGAATAATTATCAATAAATAGCCACCTTGAGCCGCAAGTTGATATCCTAGTAGCTATCATAAATTCTTGGGCTAAGAAATGTGACTAGGTTGATGGATAGATTCCTTATTTATCTTATGCATATGTTTGATTGTCTTTTACTTCATAAATATCTGCATTGGTGGTTTGGGAAAATAAAAGCATGCATACTTTGGTTATTTTGGAAAGCCCTTATTTACTTAAAACCTCTTACACTCTATTTTTTTAAATAGTTGTTTTATTTTAAATGATAAAGGAATTTCATTTATAAATAGTTGTTTTATTTTAAATGATAAATGAATTTCATTTATAAATAAATAGTTGTTTTATTTTAAATGATAAAGGAATTTCATTTATAAATAAATAGATGTTTATTTTAAATGATAAGTAAATTTCATTTACAAATAATAGTTTAAATGATAAAGAAACTTCATTTATAAATATTAAGTTGTTTTATTTCATTTTTAAATTAAAAAAAAATAGTTTTATTTTAAAATGACAATAAGTACTTCTTAATAAGACAATAGAATTTCATTAAGGAAGGAGAATTATCTATTATATTAAAAAAAAGACATGGTTTCTTAAATGGAAGATCGTGTTTTGCTAGAGACTATGAGAGATATTAACCTTTTAAATAATTTAATAGTCCCTTGAACGATGCAAATCCAAGCAAGTAGAAAATAAGCTTTGTGTTAATTTAGAAGGAGAGCTTTGGGTGTGATAAAGCCAAAGTTAAAATATTTAATAATAGAAAAATATCTCTTCATAGCTAAATGGATCAGATTGAAGTTAAGGGTAGTAGATGATAGCATTGATGAGGATGGTGGAGAGCATTGAATGGAGGAGCTCGATCCCTTAAGAAGGGGAAGGAAGGAAGAACAAGGGGTTGGTTGTTCTCACTGGTCACATTCATCTCACTCAACAAAGAAAAAAATGAAAAAATTGGAAAGTTTTCAAAGTGGAGGATTGGAATCTGTAGACGAACATCGGGTGGAAACCGTGCTCAAGAGGAAAATAATTTGGCCAACTTTGAACAGTTTTAGGTTGGTTGGTTAAGGTTAATCCTTGTCATTTTAAGTTTAAATTATGCAAGTTGCTTGGTTATTTGATAGGGAGTAATCCTTAATCTTGTGGTGAAACTATGTTGGTTATGGGTTGGCCATCACTGGCCATGGTGTATCATTGCCATATCTTGGATGAAGATAAAATGCTCTTTTATGGCAGCGCTTACCTACCATAAAAGTTGGAAGGGAATGTATTTGTGCTTTGAGGTAGGCCAATGAGGTTGAACACTTAGTTTTTGTGGGTTCCATCCAGATAATTATTTTTTCTTATTAAGTTCAAATTTTTATATTAAGCAAATATAAAATTAGGTTTTTTAATATTTCTTTTATATTTTTTAAAAGCTTTAAAAATGACTTGAAAATATTAGGTTGTTTGTATGTTATATATAGCTAATAAACTATGTTATATCCATCCACACCTTCTCAGATTGTCAACTAATATCCTTTAAATTCTTGATTTTTGGACTTTTGAGTTTTTTGTTTTTTTTTTAAAGTTGCTTTCATTGAATTGGATTAATCTCAAATAGAAATACAAACAAGATTAATGCATTTCCTTACTAAATTATAGTACAAAGGACATGCTTGGTTCAATATAAAACATTTTTTTTAGTGATTTATCTTGTTAAATTGAAGAATATAATCATTTGAGCTAATATTATTTGATAATAATATATTGTATGTTGTAATAAACTTGACAAATAAGTATGAGAAATCTATATTTAAAGGAGTAGTATTTTTTAATATGAAGTGTTGTGTAAAATCGAGTGTTATTAGAAATAATAATTTCAATGATTTTTTTTCTTTATTTTGGGTGCGAACCTTTATAATTCCTAGCGTCTTGAGTAAAGATAAAGTGAATTGACCCTGACCCTCTAAGGAATAGAAGTAGAATTAGAACACTACCAATTGACCTATCCATTTCATTTTTTTGGGTACGAACCTTTGTAATCCTTAGTTCCTTGAGTAAATACAAAGTGAATGGACCCCTATACCTCTAAGAAATATAACTAGAACTAGACCACTACCAATCGACCTATCCATTTATGGGCTAAAATGTTATTGCAAAGCATGGATTTTTGAAGGGGCTTCCATCACCTTGTATCAAGTTTGAATTTGTGTCTTTGGGATGAAGACCCAAAGGTATACCACTAAAATATTATTCATAAGACTAAAATTTTAGGGTAAAGAGTGGGTTTTTGAAAGGGATCTCGGTCCCCTTGTATAGGGGTTTGAACTTGAGCCTTTTGGATGAAAACGGAAAGACATACCACTATGGTATCCTTGACAAGACTAGAATTTTAAGGTAAATGTGGATTTTTGAAAGGGTCTTGGTCCCCTCATATTATAATTTAAACTTGGGTCTCTTAAATGAAAACTCAAAGATATGCCACTATGGTATCCCTCATGAAACATAATATCAACGAATTTTATAACAAACATGTTTATATGTATCCTACTCAAGTGGATTAGATTTTTTAATTTGGATATAAGTGAATTAAACTAAAAGGGTTGGTTTTTAATATATTAGGTTTATTTTGATGGCATTAATATAACAAGAAATTAATATAAGTTATTTAAATTAAATTTATTTTTATAAAAAACAATTAATATGAAAATTTGTTTTATTATATGATGGTTGTGTTAAACAATTTTTTTTCTCTTCTTTATTAATAGTTAATCACCTTTTATTTTTTAAGATTAAAATAGAAATATATTAAGTGGATCTAAGTGTTAGTAAATTGAAACTCTAAATAAAAGGTCCAAGGTTCAAATCCAAAAGCAACATGGTTACATATTATGTTTTGGTATTTGACTAGTTGGATAAACACACATTGTATAAATAGTATCTTCCTTGAGGATAGTCTCATATGTTACTTATACTTGTGGATATTAAAAACCATTTGTTACTTTAGATATTGACTCCAGGATGCACCTTTGATCTATAGCAATCTTAAGCAAACCTCACTTTCAAATATTGCTTTAGAACTTTTAAATTTAAAAAATAAAAAATTCTCATGACTAAATTATGAAAGGTAAGACATAAATCTTCTCTAAATAAGCTATAGTTGAAAGTAAGGACACCTTAGTTGGAAAAATTAATGTTCAATTAATAAAAAATAAAAGGATAAAAATTAATGTTTCATTAATAAAAGAATAAAAGGAATGATAAATATTTAGTAATCCTTATCTAAACAACAAAGTATATACTAGGTGTGATTACCAAGGATGATATGACTGAGTATGGTATAGTGGTTTTTAAAAGCAAAGGCTTAATAAGCATGTTCAATGGATTATAACCACTTTTTTTTAAATATTCAGGTCAAAATTCACAATGCTTTATAGAAATATTTTGAAACATATATTTACCATGATTATATCCAAAAAAAAGATGCAAGAGTGAGTTAAAGATAGTATTGTAAAAGAAAGGAAAAAAAGAAGTTAAATTTCATAGTTTTAGAGAAAGAATAAAAAGTGGGTGCCCATAGAAACCTCATAATATTTTCACATATCACACATTGATATAATGGATTAGTCATTAGGGCTATTTATAGTGATACCAAATCTCCAATGAGAAGTTAACTTCAAGCCAACATAACTTGACTTAAAGATGAAATTACAATATAATAAATATATTACACATTTTAATTAAGGTCTTAGTTATCAATTTCATTGAAAATTTTGTCAATTCAATTATTTAATGAATAAATTCAACGTATAAACCCTAAATTCAGTAGAAAAAAAAAAAAAAACTGACCATAAAAGAGATAAAAAATCCTAAAATAAGTCATTTAAAAATGAAAAATAAAAAAATATTAAGAAATACCAACCATTTATAAAATATTTGGATGTTTCCTTTTGAGTCCCTGTTGAGAAATAGTAGATAATGGAAAAAGCCCCCAGCCAAACTGATTTCCAAAAACCTGGTCGTTTTCCTCTGCCACATATGACATCAAACCCTAACCGTTAGAATCGGCTAAACATATATTCACATGTTTAAAAAATAATAAAAATAATATCTTTAATTGTGATTATTTAAATTATAGTGTATGTATATTTGTTTTAGGGAGTTTGAATTTGGTCTCTTTCTTCCTATTTTAAACATAAAATAAATCTAACAGTTGATATCTTTCACATCTTTTACCAGGAAACTCTTTTATGCGAGTGAAGGGTGAAGTAACAGTGGATTTCACTATTTTGGACATGATCACAAGGATGGGTAGTGCTCCTTCCAATCATATCAAAAGAATAAAACCATACCATTTATTGATCTCTAACAGTTGATATCTTTCACATCTTTGGACTACGATCAGTCCTTTCAGTTGATATCTTTCACATCTTTGGACTACGATTATTTTTGTCTTCGCATGTGTTACAGTTTAGATAAAGTTATAAAATATTTATATTTTTTAACATATTTTAAAGTATATTTTTGAAAAAAAAATTAAAATCAAATATTATAATTTTGTATCTTTAATTTTAAATTTTTATATAAAAATAAAAAATAAAATTATTTTAAAAAATATATGTGCATTTATAATAATTGAATTTTATGTGGATTTTTATTTCAAATTTTTAAACATGTCAATTTTTTTTCAAACTTCAAGAGTGTCGAACTCGAATACTAACTCGAACTTGATAACTAAGATCAAGGTTTTCCATAAAGATCGATTAAAAAATTCCACTAAGGATGAGTACATAAAAGGTTTCTTCAAGCTTACACCAGTATGATCATAGGCTTACATATATATTCCCATAGGCTTAGATAGAATAATTCTTGAATGATTACATAGAAATATGCTCTTAGGATTTCATACAAAATACTAGTAGGCTTACATAAAGAATACCCAAAGGTTTACATAGTACTTATCCATAGGCTACATCAAGAGTACTCATAGGTACTTCATCATTATTGATATTGGCCTAATAAGGTAAAATTAGAAATATTTCAATATCCATAATCAAAATTGACGGACCAAGGAGAGAAGACATTAGATATGATACATATTCCCATAATGAATGCTCATATGGATCAATGGATTCTGCTAGATTTTCTTGACAAAGGTACATGAAATGAATAAACCTCTTTCAGAACATGAAGTCATAACTCCAACTCCTTGATCAAGATGTTGAACTTCCCTTGAGAAGATCTTCAATATGCACTATGGTGACCACAATCTATTCCCAAATATAAAGTGAAAATAGATGAATCATGAAGCAATAGGTAGGTATCTGAAGAAGAAATCCTAATGGATAGAAATGGCCCATAGGAACAACATATGCCTTGCTTTGATTATCCAAAGCCTACTCCTCTTGTAACCAAAATAATTTCCAATCACCAAACCAACAAGTTGTTGGATCTGGAATGAACGTTCACTATGAGAAAAAAGGATAAACATAAGAATTTTAAAATCTCTTAGTATAGCTAACCAACCACCACACCATAAACCTTAGTTGAAGTTAGATGTTTAGTGCTCTATGAATATATTAAACATGCGATGATAAAATAAATAAGATAAATTGGGTTTTGAACCTATGACCTCATTGTAATAGAAGGATTTTAAATCATGCATGAGATAGATATGAGCAAATTTGCCAACTGTCACACCAATGGACTATTGGAGTTAAAATTTCACTAGAAAGAAGAATGCCAACAAGGTCTAGTTTGAATAGAAAAATTCCATAGAAAATATGAACAGGTCCTTGAAATGATGTCACCAAGCTATAGAGCTTTAAAAGCTATGTCATTTGAAAAAACGAGGCTTAAAATGATTTTGTATGAAAAAATTATGGTCTTTAGTAGTTAGGACATGTTAGAGTTAAAAAATATAAATAAATTAAATAATAGACCTTAAATTTTCTTGAGCAAATAGAGACTACCACTTATAATAACCATGTGCCACCTCTACCGATGTCAATCATAGGTAAGACAACCAACTAAAATATCAAATAATAGGTCCAACTAGACAATTGGCTAATGAGGATTTGTTGGCTTCATTTACATATATATAAGACAACCAACTAAAATATCAAATAATAGGTCCAACTAGACACTTGGCTAATGAGGATCGGTTGGATTCATTTACACATATATATATGTAGACACCTAAAATGTGTCATGTCGAGTGTGACTACTCATATGGACATGCTACAAGATGATATGGGAGATCTTGGACAGACACCAAGATAGAGAAGTGGTTCTAACCACTCAGTTTAGGCTTTTTTGTGTAAGCATTCTGAACCGCAGCCCAGACCTGTGATCTCCAGTCTAAATCACAGTTGACACTTGCAGTCTGGACCACAAGTGAGACCTACAGTCTTAACTAAAGTTTAGTTAGGCCTTCCATCCGAGCCAAATCGATTGGAACGGCCAAAAGATCTAGAAGGAGGCAGTTGAAGGATGAAAGATTCCAGAGGCTTCCATCCCAACTATCCTAACCAACCTTCTTGGTATTGGATTCTCAATGAAGATATCCCTAGCCCTAGGGGCATGCTATAAATACCCCCTCCAAATGGGGAGAAAAAGAGAGCAAGCATTGGAGATTTGAGCAGTGAAGCCTTGGTGAATTGTACACTCAAACTGAGTATACTAAGAGATAGAGCTATTGCACTTAATCCCCGATCCTTTTGCCACCATTCATGATAAATTGCATTATGGATGCCCTAGTTGCTTAGGAAGATAAATAAATGTAACTCCAAGCAAATGAAGGCTCTTCACATCAAATTGATCACCAAATCAGTCTGAGGACAATGAAGGTGACCCTTGAACATCAATTTGGACAAGGCGATTGATCCCATTGCCCTTGATTTTAAGGGTAAACTCATCAAAGGTCAAACCACGGCTGTCAACCATGGTTCATAGTGCAGACCGCTCACTAGAGTTGCAGTTTGCAATAGGTGATAGATCACCTTACTCTTTTCTTTTATGTCTGGCAAGTTAGGTTAGATTAGCCATTTTGTTGATTTAATAGCATTTTAGAAGACTTCTAATCATAGAACTAGGCTAGATTCACATTTTATGCTTATGTTTCAATTAGGACTAAAATGATTTCTTTATGCATGTTTATGCTTCATTTTTTATATTTGATCCATGCATAGTGTAGATGCTATTTTACTTTATGGTATTACATGATTCTTGATTCGCTTTGCATAGTTTAGCAGCTTTATTTATGCTTTCTTAATTATGCAAGTTAATGATGTCATTATACATTTTACCTAAAAGGGCCTCATCATGAGAGGCTGCCTATATTTTTGACATTCTTGTTGTTTCTTGAGCACAGAGAACAGTTCCAAAGGAGAGATAAAGCATCCAATCCCTTCCCCATTGTGAATAAGAGAGTCATCGACACCCTAGAGCAATTCATGTCACCCTGAGGGGCATTTTGATCACACCTACCCTTGATAGGGATTAAATACTATTGTAATTAATGTATCAAATGGGTATCCCTAAGAGGGACAAATCTGTAATTTGACTTCATTGAAATCAATAAAGGATTCCTTGTATTCACGTTATTTCTTGTTATCCAATTATGCATGCCTATTTGTGTATTTTTCTTCGATTGTGATAGTTGGATCGGGTGTGAGCCTCTTTGATGTTTACAGATGGTGATCATGGTGGGACTTCATATTTCTAGCCCGTAAGTGCTGATATTTTTGTTTGTTTTATCTCAGGTGCTAACTGCAGCTAACAAATATGGTTATTTTTTGGCTTGCGGATGTCACCTGCTATTTACCCTGCAACCCATAGACCAGAGCTAGGATTTATAGTAGAAGCAACAGACAATAGAGAAACCACTTGGCAGCAGATCAGGAGTTGAGGTAGTTTCTATTTTCATTCTCAGTTCTGTATTTTCTCCTCTGTATTTTTATAGTAAGTGGAAAATCAATGGTAAATTAGGTACATTAAAGGAAAAGGATCAATGAATAAGTCCTAATTTGCTTTCACATTCTTTCCATTTGAAAGGTGCTACTAGGAACAATGAACCTCTGATTGCAATCCACCCAAGAATATAGTGACCTTGATAAAATTGTGTGGTCGTTTGTATGTGTGAGGCCTAATTAGAGGCCATGTCATTGTAATTGCACTGTCATAACATCATGTAGGGCATAGCATGCATACCTTTGTGAATTTGAAATGTTCCTTTTTATGCATATCATGTAGGAATGATCATATGAATGCTCTTTTATGCATTTGTCTCTATGTAAAGTAAAATGAACCACACACACCACGTTTCATTTTAAACATTAGTGGCGTTGGGCTCTCACATCCAACCCATTTGATTGAGACCAATAGTGGATGTCATTACCACTTGGTTGGCTCATTTGAAATTGTATTATCGGGACCCATTCGTTGCCAAGGTCTACCCAAGAACTGTCCTATCCATGCAAAATAGCACGCACTTATCTTCGAAAGAGGATGTGCATAGTGTTCTGGGTGAGGGTTGGTAGTACCTATGCTACTTTATTGAGTATGGAATTCATTACCATATTCATCTTGTGAAAGTATATAGGTGAAAGCCAATTAATTTGAGAATAAAATCCAATGATTTTGTAAAACACATGAGAGTTTATCATACTAATACAACACATTTTGTAACAACATCAAACAGTTTAGGGTGCATTTTAAAATTTAAAAATAATATAAGCATCATTGTATACCTTGTTTGATAATAAAAGATACATCTAGATGTTAGGTACACTATGGTGGATACATGGGGTGGTCAAAAAATGCACAAGCCTAAGGTCGATGACCAATCCCCAACCGATTCACAATTACACATGTCTAGTCCTCAACAACATGAGCAAATCAAATGATGTTCGATGAGCATTAGAGGAGACAAATCAACATGAGGGGATACCATTTAGCGTACCCCTAATAGACTAGCATCAGTGCATACTGTTAGATGTATATTAGAGCATGGGGCTTCTCATCCTGAGGGTGCTCCACTCGGAAGCCATTATCGAGACCGTAGTGCATGCGCATCCACGAGATCGATCGAAGAGTATGTCATGCAGGGGACCGAATTGGTACCTATCTGCACTAAGTCTATAGGGTGTACTATACCCCCACATTTTGAGTATAGAAGGAATAGAGGTCCACCCATTCAAGGGCAAGTAGACAGGTTCCCTGCTAAGCACAAGTCTACCCATACTCCCATGTGTACTATAGCACACAAGATCACCATCGATATGTCAAAGGTGGGAGCTAATGGAACACCACTCCATGAGAGGTTGAGGTCTAGATAGCTAGATGGTCTAGGTAGTGTGCTAGAGTAGCTAGGCTACAAGCCTTCGGCTTCGCCCACTCGTGCTTCGAGTGAGCATAGCGAGAGCACCATTAGAACTACTAGAGAGCATGGAGAGGCTTCTAAGCACCCTCATGTCTCACATCCACCATCCATGCATGGTGGCATGCAACACGACACAACACAATGTTGATGTCATCTTCACAGATAGAGGTAAAAGCATAGCACATTAGTCCAATGGGTACAAAAACCACAAGGTTGCTCATACAAAGCAAGCATATCAAAGGCCTCCGATGGTTGACCAGGTTGAAAGATCATATCGAATGGCCTCTGAGAAAAAATGCCAACTCCTCCAAGATCAATTTGAGGATGCTCGCCTAGAGAGGTAGTGCATTGAAGATGAAGATCTTCAGGTATAGAGGATTACTAGAAATATACTGTATGAGCAGTGCTTGCACGAGGAGCACATCCTTGTCTAGAAGGAGCGTGTAGAGTAAGAAGATAGGTTGGATAGGGCCAGCATATACTCTCAAGATAAGCATAGAGAGCAGGTGCACAGGAAGACTTTTTTGCAAGTCGACATGCACCATGAGCATGCAAGCATTCACATGCATATCACTACCCATGAATGAGAGTGACCACCCTCGATCAACAATAAGAGGCAGCAATATTATGAGGAACAAGAGGGGAACAGATGCAACCAGGAATATCTCGAGAGTTCTCGAGTTGAGGAGGAGGAAGAGCAATGCCCTCCTCCTTGATAGAAGAGGAATATACCTACCAAATCACCTTCGTGCCAACTTAAGGAGGAGGACTTTCTATCTTTTGAGGCTTACAAAGCTTTTGCTGAGAAGTTCAAGGCAATTGAGAGACAAGGCATGAATGTCCAAAATCTGACACTAAGGAAAATTCACAATGAACCTTTAGATCCCTCAGTACCTACGCCCCCATACCCAAAGAATTTTGATATGCCTAGGTTGGAAAAATTTAAGGGTGATGAAGAGGCACAAGAACAGTCACAAGATTTCTAGATGCTTGCTTCTAGATAGAGAACAACGATGCACTATTGTTGCGTACATTTTTCACGACACTCTCTAGGCTAGCCCAAGAGTGGTTTAATCATCTAAATAAGCACAACATAATAAATTTTAAGCAATTAGCTGATGCCTTTCTTGAACGCTATTCCTTCGGTGTCAAGAAATAGGCCAACCTTTCTGATTTTGCTACACTAGCTCAACGCGATGATGAGCCAATAGAACAGTATGAGAAGAGGTGGAGGAGATTAATGGTAAAGTTGCCATTCCTGATCCCTACCACAGAATTAACTTGAATGTTTACAAAGAGTTGTGCCAAGCACATATCGCTACTATTATAGCTGCAATAGTATGCCACATTCGAAGAATCTTGGGCGCAAGCCAAGGTAATTGAGGATATCAAGTTTTAGGAAGGCAACGTGAAGCTAAAAACTAGGAAAGAGGGATATAAGAAGAGTACCTCAAAGAAACAGGGCAAGAAGGCCCATGTGACTTAGGTGGTACTGAATCTCCAAAATGAGGATAAGGGGCAAAAGAAATAGAATTATCAAGCCCATCCTCCTCCTGCATAATACAACCAACGCAAAAATAACTACAAGGGCAAGAATAAAGAGCAACGCACACCTTGCATATTTATGCCATTGACGAAATCAATGACATTGATCTTTTGTCAGCTTTGTGAGGCCAAGGCAATAAGATTACCCAAAGTCAAGATGGTTGATCCAAATCAGTCCAAGACCAAAGACTATTAGGAAGAGTTGTTCATAGAGCGAAAGGCCATGACATCGAGGTGTGTTGGTCCTTCAAACACATTGTGCAAAATATGATAGATAAGGGAGAGCTTGTAGTACCAAGAAATCCCTAGGCACTAGACAACCAAAACATAGGGATTTTTAAAAATCTATTACCAAACCATGAGGTGCCCTATAACCATGCTGGCCATGTCAATCAAGTGCGAGTCAAAACACCTATCCAGGGGTTCGTCATAATGGTCAATGTTGTTACCATATATGGGAGGTATGAACAACCAACTCAACCTCATGCTCTCATTCAAATACAAGCCATGCCCCAGTAGTTGCAGGCACAAAATATTCCAGGCCCACCAATGATACCTGTGGTGACCATTAGGAGCAGGCTGGTTCAAAATTTGTAGATGACTCCTTCGAAGTTGTCGATATATGAGCTTACACAGTAGTCCCATAGGCATAGGGAGACTTCTATGGACATTCTTAGGTCCATTAAGGTACATTCCCAGGACACACAGGTGTTCACAAACTTTGTGGGGCACGTACAACAATGCTAAGAACTAATGATCCAATTCTATGATCACGAAGTGAAAATGGTTTTTGCAAGCATGGCTAACCCGCCACTACATATCATTGCATGTGTTAACCATGTGCCATTCAAAAGGGTCTTGATTGGCACTGGTTTATCGATAAATATAATCACTACTAAGGCACTGCACCATTTGAATTGCCTAAATCACTCATCATACCAACCACATTTATATTGAGAGTGTTTAATGATGCACTATGCTCTATAGTTGGCACGATTGTCCTACCTATTCAGGTGGGAATAAAGACCATTCCCGTAATGTGTCACGTGATAGAGGGCACCTTACAGTATAATATCCTACTGGGGAGGCCTTGGATTCACGAAATGCATTATGTTCCCTCAATATTGCATCAGTGTGTCAAGTATATACATGAGGTACAAGTTCACATGGTTTTATCAAATGAAGAACCCTTCAAGTTTGTGAACTTAGCAGATTTGCCAGGGGGTTTTGTGATCCCATCAATGCACTTGGACATATAGCCCACATCGTCGATGAGGGTTCCAAGAGGTAAACAGGTGGTGCATGTTCAACCATTGGTATCTGTATCAAACATATATGAACATACCACTATAACTTCTCTAAGATCGAGTGCATCGAAAATGCATCGAAATGATGAGAAATTAAAGGTGAAATTGGGCAGGAAAGAAGCAAAGAATGCACCCAAAACAGTCACAACTAAGGCTACCATTCCCATGGATGTGGAGGAAGCCCAGGATCAAGTTGAGGAGGCACCTCAGCCTGCTTTGCCTACATCATCAGCAGGGTCATCTGTACCCTAGGTTACTGTTCACCTAGCCAGCACAGGTCTGGGTGAATATCTTGTACAAAATATGACCTTCGGTCCTATTTTAGAGACTACATGAGACATGGGCCGACCGATAGACCATCGATACCTAGTTGGATCCATAGTACCATTGGGTGAGCCACCCAACCAAAAAAACTTCATTTACGTTAGGTTGGATCAAGTTCCAACGCGGGCACCCATGGAATTGGATGATGACAAACAATTCACAGTGAATGTTCGGTACTTGTCCAACCCCAAGTATGCCATGCATATTTTTAAGCTCTATCATTGGTATGGATATGGCCTTGGTATTTTAGAACAAGGATGAAGAACCCCTCTTGAACCATGTTATCAGTTGGCAGCTGATAGGTTCAGATTGGGATTGCAGATTCAGGGACATGATGATTTATTCACTGCATCATTGGATCGTTTGTACCTGGGTCTAGGGGATGATGTGGATTTTAATATGTATCATCCTAACATGTATAGCCTTCAGGGAAAAAACCAAATGGTTTCAATCATAACCATTGAGACACCAGATATTAAACATGAAGAGTTATCAGAGAAGAACCCCAGAGGCAGCCTGGGTCATCAAAACTGTATCACAACCAACGATATCGATATGCAGGGGCACAACCCCATCATTCTAGGTGATCTCGATTTAGGAGATATTTGTAGTGAATATGTAGAGGAGGTCACCTTTGAAATGAGAATACTGAGTTATGATGCGGATGGTGAGTCCTAAAATTATGATCAATCTAAAGAGTAACTTGATCAAGCCTTCGTGGTTTTGATATTTATACACCATTTGTTGCCTAGATAGCAATTAGATGAGATACAAGAACATTTCATGGTTTATAGTGATTATGAAGATGAGATAGAGTAGGCCTACTTAAGGCCTCATCTAGCTAATCTCCCAATATTTGTGGACATGATAGAGTGGTCTGCTCATAGTAGCAATCATAGTGATGAGGTTCAAATGACCAATTCGAGGCTAGTATGTCTGCTACATCTATTACCTACGGAGTTGAAGTATGTTATAGAAGAGGTTCCTCTTAATGCAGATCGCTCTAAAGAGGAAGTAAAGCTATTTTTTGCATCGATGTTGTATATACAATCATTTTATTCAGTCTATATGGATAATGATGATAGTGAACGTAGAATCAGATACATGGGGCCACATATGGCAAATTTCCCCTTGCATATGGGGGCAGTGAAAGATTATATCTTTATAATGATGATGAGGATTCATTGGAGATGGCCTATTTGGTGCCTCATCACCTACGTAATCAGAATCCACCTCAGGGTCTACCACCTATTACATCTTTGGGTTTGCATCGAGAGATAAATCTCCAGTGCCACCTCAAGGAAAGAATAAATCTGGAAGAGGAATATCAAAGGCTCTTTCCCCAGCTGCCTACTTATGTTGAGCTGCTTGAGTCGAGAGATCCCATTTTGTAGTTAGTGCATAAAGAGGATCCAATTGTTCAAGCATCCCACAGGGAGGACCCTTTCATCCCCATGCCATCTGAGCTAGATCTTGGGCACAGAAGCTACACAGATGATGTAGATTTCAGTCCGTGTGGTCCTGAAGATCAATTCCATTCCATCAACATGGTCTCCATTGATTTGACCATTCCACTTTGCAATCCAATAGATCCATCCAATACATTACATCTAAACATGGATGCTATCGATTGGGATCATGTTTATTCGTCAATAGATCCTAAATATTTCTTGCCAAACAAAGAGATACTACAACCATTTCATTTTAGACTAGGTTGTGCTTATGATGTCTATCATGCTAAAAATGCTTCCAATGAAGAACATATAAATCCAGCTGATGACATCCATTTGATCCCTATGCCTCATCATCTTGACGAGGGATCCCATATGTCAGTAGAGGAAACCTTCGAAGTGGATATCATTAACGACCTCACCAATCTAAGTAAGGTTAAATTTGGAATGAGTCTCACTCTAGATGAGCATGCTAGCATCATCCCTCTGCTGAAAGAGAGACCTGACCTTTTTGCTTGGACATACAAAGATATGCCTGGTCTAGACCCAACGTTGGTTACTCATAACCTTTCACTAGACCCGTCCAAGAATCCTGTGAAGTAGAAGCTCAGAAATATGCATGCAACAATAGCCTTAATGGTGAAATATGAATTGCAAAAATTTTTGGATGTAGATTTTGTCATTTCCATCGACTATCCAGAATGGGTATCCAATATGGTGCCTATAGGAAAACCAGATGGAAGGATCCGTATTTGTATAGATTTTAGAGACCTCAACAAGGCAACACCTAAAGATTCATTTTTGTTGCCCAATATTGATGCTCTAGTAGACTCTACTACTGGTCATGAAATGCTCTCCTTAATGGATAGTTTTTCTGGTTATAATCAAATTCGGATTAAGCCTGAAGACCAACACAAAACTATGTTTATAACGCCATGGGAAACATTTTGCTACAAATTTATGTCATTTGGTCTCAAAAAAGCTGGTGCTACATACCAGCAGGCCATGACATACATTTTTCATGACTATGCACAAAATTCTAGAATATTATATCAATGATTTGCTAGCCAAATCATTGCTATGAGAAGAGCACATGGAGGTCTTGAGAAAATTCTTCGATCACTTGATAGAGCACAACATCAGGCTAAATCCTAAGAATTCCGTATTTAGCGTAACTTCTAGAAAATTGTTAGGGTTTATTATATCCAAGAGAGTCATTGAAGTAGACCCAACGAAGGTCAAGACCATTTTGGAAATGCATCCTCCCACCAATATTAAGGAATTAATGAGCCTGCAAGGCAAGGTAGCTTCGATAAAGCAATTTATCACCCAACTATCGGATAAACGTTGATCCATGAATTGACTGCTACATAAGGGTGTCTCATTCAACTGCGACAAGGACTGCAAGGAAGCCTTCACTGAGATAAAGCAATACCTGGCAATGCCACCAGTGTTAGCTCCACCAAGGCTAGAAGAGCATTTTCTGCTATATATATCGACAATAGACTTTGTGTTAGGGACCATTTTGGCCCAAAAGAATGTACAAGGCAAAGAGCAAGCCATATATTACATTAGCCGAACCTTGGTGAGTTACGACCTAGGATATGCATATGTGGAAAATATATGTTTAGCAGTAGTGTTCACTACCAAGAAATTGTGGCACTACATGTTAAGTCACACGACATATGTGATATTAAAACAAAATCCTTTGCAGTATATGATGAGCAAGACATATCATAATACACGTATTGCAAAGTGGATCATGCTATTGATAGAATTTGATCTAGAATTTTTAAGCTAGAAGTTCATTAAGGGATAGGTCATAGCATATCAGTTAGCTGAGGTGCCACTATCCAATAGTAGGCCTCTAAAAATTGAGCTTCTGGATGATGCAGTTTTTGTAGTATCCAAATCTTCCGAACCCGAAGAACCAGAGAACAATGCTGATATGATTCTGTTCTTTAATGGTTTGAAGAGCGAGTAAGGAGCTGGTGCAGGGATAGTGTTTTTCATGTCACAAGGAGCTTCAATGCCCTTGTCATTCAAACTAGACTTCCCATGCACCAACAATAATTTTGAATATGAAGCCCTACTTTTGGGCCTTCATATAGCCATCACCATGAATATAAAGAGATTAAACATCTTTGGCGATTCCCTGCTCATAATTAACCAAGTGAAGGGACTATTTTAGTGTCAATTTTTTGATACTAAAAGCCTATAAAGATCTTGTTGCCACATATCTGGCTAAACTAGAATGGTATGACATTGAGGCAATCCCTCGTTCATTAAATAGATTTGTAGACACCATGGATTCTTTGGGATCCTTAATCCCTCAAAATCCATCTGCATCACTACCATCTATGTCAAGACGCTCTCACATCCTGTAACAGAGTGTGTAGCCTTTGATAACAAAGAATTAGTCAACATGATTAGTGTGGAACCAAAATTTGATTGGTTTTGCAAAGCTAAAGACTTTCTCAAGAAAGCACCCTGGGGGTCTTTAACCTCCCAGAGTCCTATGGGGAGTGGCACCACCATTTACCACAAGGTTGTCTCCCAATATGCATTTGTAAAAGTAAATGCACAGGGGGTACAGGTTGTCTTAGCGATCAAATATGAGGCTCATCATAATTGAATGTCACATATTTAATACTTCCTAAGACTTGGTTTTGTCCTGGAGGGACTGTTGCGTGTCGCAAGACGCACATTTAAATAGAAAGAGACTAAATTTGTCTTGATAGGAGACATTTTGTACCATCGGAGTTACGATGGAGTTCTCCTTCATTGTCTTGAGCTCCAAGAGTCATCTTGGATAATTTTAGAAGCTCATGATGGTACATGCGATGGCCATTTTAGTGGCATGGCCATAATCAAGCGCATCCTTTGAATGGGTTATTATTGGCCCACTATGGAGAAGGATTGCAATGTGTGTGCCAGGAAGTGCATCAAATGTTAGCATCATGCTAATCTTACACACCTGCCATCACAGGCCTTACAACCCATCCAAGCGGCTTGGGCATTTTCTTAGTGGGGGTTTGATCTAATTGGCAAGATCTTGTTGAGCAAGATCAGCAACAATATTGTCATTGTTATCAACACAGTCAGAAATATCTATTGATGTAGTGGATAGGAAGCTCAAAATCTATTCAGATGCAGAAGACAGGAGTTCAAAGGTTATTCAGAGTATGTACAGTAATTTTCTAAGAAGACCGAAGTGCCCCATCTGCAAAAGATCAAAGAAAAAGACAAGTAAAAAAAGTATCATGATATTGCGACATATACAGAAGGTAAAAACTATCATGATTTCACGACATGTTGGAAGAGAGAGAAGAAGCAGGAAAACTGTCACGATTTTGTGACATGTTGGAAGAGAGAGAAGAAGTAGGAAAAACTATCACGATTTCATGACATGTTGGAAGAGAAAGAGAAAGTAGGAAAAACTATCACGATTTCGCGACATGTTGGAAAAAAAAAGACAAGTGAAAAACTATCGCGATTTCACGACATGTTAGAAGAAAAAGAGAAAGCAGGAAGAAGTATCACGATTTCGCAACTAGTTCGAAGAAAGAGAACAAGTAAGAAAAGTGTCACAATTTTGTGACATGTCATATTTTCGTGACTCAGAAAGGGCAGAAAGGAAGAGAATGAAAAAGTGTCACGATTTCACGACATGTCGCATTTTCGCAACAAAGAAAGGGCAGGAAGGAAGAAAAAGAAAAAGTTTTGTGATTTTGCGACATGTCGCATTTTCACGACTTAAGAAAGAGAGGAAGTGTACAGAAGCAGAAGTGTCATGATTTTGTGACAAAAGCAGAGAAGAAGACTTCGAAAGCAGAAGTGTCACGATATCACGACATGTCGCATTTTCATGACTCAAGAAGGGTGTGCAGGCAGAGTAATAGAAGTGTTGTGATTTTGCGACAAAAGAGTAGAGAAAGCGCATGGAGGTGAAAGTGTCATGATATCGTGACATGTTGCATTTTTGTGGGCCTAAGCAAAGAAAAAGAGGAGAGAGAAAAAGATGTCGCGATATCATGACATGTTGCATTTTTGCGGGCCTAAGAAAAGAAAAGGAGGAGAGAGAAAAAGATGTCACGATATCGTGACATGTTGCATTTTTGCGGGCCTAAGCAAAGAAAAGGAGGAGAGAGAAAAAGATGTCACGATATCACGACATGTTGTATTTTCACGGGCCTAAGCAAAGAAAAGGAGGAGAGAGAAAAAAGTGTCGTGATATCGCGAAATGTTGTTTTTTCATAGGCCAAAGCTAAGAGAAAGAGCAAGGAGAAAAAGTGTCACGATATCGCGACATGTATTTTTCGTGGTTGAGTTGAAGCCGACGAATACCTATGACAGATGACTAGAATCAGGGTGTTTAGTTGTCATGAAAGCCAACTAAGATTAGGTTTCACAATCGACTTATATTAGAGTTTTCATCACAAACTTTTTGTTATAAAAGGAGAGTTGTTTGGAGAATTGATGAGTTGTTGAATGTGTCGTCGAATGCGAGTCAAAGTGTGAAATGTGGTCGTAAGAGCGTAAAAAGTGTAGAAGTGGTGAGATGATGGTGAAGTGCGTAAAATGAGTGAATAAGTCATGTCGAATTGTCCTAATTGCATCTATGATTGCGCAGAGAAAGTAGTAGAGTGCACAAAAGGGAGAAGACGATCATGAATTTGGACTTCGGTGAAGCAGAGTGTGCGAAGTGTTTGCACAGAAAGAGTAGAGTGTGAAAAGAATGTAGAGGTGAAAAAGACCAGTCAGGGTCTTGTAAAAGCAAAGGTATCTTACTATCAATTTCAGAATTGAAGTCCAAGTTGGAGCTTGGCATCAGGGGTTGTGCTCCTTCTAGTTGGTGCTAGTAAATCAGGGTTTGGTGCTCCTTTCTATTGGTGCAGATAAATCAGGGGTTGTTGCTCCTTCTAGTGGGTGCTGGTAAATTGTTTGTAAAGTTGTTGCTTTGCAAAGGCTAGATTTGGATGGTAGTCCAAGTAGTCATTTTTTAAGAGTAGCCAAATTGGTGAACCTCGTTAAATCTTGTGTTGTGTGATGCTATTTTGTTATTCTTGTTATATCTTGTAATAAGTTGTAATTGTTGCCATTTTAAGAGCTGTAAATTTAAGATTAAAGAGCTACACTGATTCACCCCCCCCTCTCAGTGCCATTGTAAGACTAACAATTGGTATCGGAGCCAAGTTCCCTTCTCAGGCTAAATCAGTCAGGGTTGATCTTGGATTAGTACACAATGGGTAAGAAGAATAGATCCTCCTCCAAAAAGGCATCTCAATCAGTTTCAGTTTCTGTGGAAGAGAAAATTGAACCAGAAAATGTTGAAGACTTCTCATCAAACAAAGCACCTTTGTTTGACAGAACTAATTACACGATCTGGAGAATCAGGATGCAGACATATCTTTGTGCTTTAGGATACGAAATATGGGATTCGGTAGATAGTGAATACACAATACCCATCACTCCTCCAACCGATGCTACTGGTAAGAATCTGTTTGATAATGACTCAAAAGAAAAGAATGCTATCAGGTGTGGATTAGTAGACAATGAACTGGTAAAGATCATGAGTTGTAAAATGGCAAAAGAAATATCAGACAAACTGAGGAGTATTCATGAAGGAGATGACAAGATCGAGGAGGCCAAGTTACAAACACATCAAGCTCAGTTCGAAGCTTTAAAATTGAATTACGATAAGAACATAGAGGCATATATGCTGAGAGTTAATGAAGTCCTAGAGGATTATTCCAAAAAGGAAATAGGTGGAGGTATTTTCATGACATTCAAAGAAGAAACAAAAATAAATTTGAAAGAGGAACTAATTGCAGCTCTGGATGAATTGAAGATAGAAAGAAAAAGAAATAAAGAAATCTCAAGAAAGCTTGAGGATGCAAATGAAATAATAACCAGTTTGAAAGTACAAGTAGAAGAATTCAAAAAGATTGAAGAAACTCTCAGGTCACAGATCAATGAGAAAGAGATTGGTTGCTGTAAACAAGAGGAAGAGATTGTTTTATTGAAGAAACAACTAGAAGAGGCCAACACAAATCTCAAATTCGAGAAGAGCACAGAGCTGCTAGATAAAATGATAAGCCAACAAAGAATCTCCATGGATAAGTGTGGTCTTGGATATGAAACTGAACAACCTTCATTTTCCAACTCTGCAGAGAAGAAGAAGTTCACTGTTGAAGGATCGAAGCAAGAAACGTTTGAAGCTGAATCTTCAAAAGGAAGAAAATATCAAAGGATATCTACAACAAAGCAACCATAACAAAAGAGGTTCTATCACTCTCACTCTATTCATAATAATACTTTTAATGGCTATTTTTTCAGATGCAACCAGTATGGTCACAAGGAAACTTATTGTAGATTGAATGATAAATCAAATAGTTATGTTGGTAGAAATACATCTACGTTTTTGAGTGAACACTATGTACAATGTTTTCAATGTAATGGTCATGGGAACATAGCAAGGTTTTGTCCAAGCACTTTTGTACCTTATCTAAGGCAAAACAGTAGATTTCATCAGACTCAAAGAATGCAAAACAGATAGGGAATAAATCATGTACATAAAAGAAAGGAAAATAATCATTCATCAAGGATGCACAAGAGACAACCACACAATAGAAATGTTCAAGTTCATGAAAAGGTGCAAAATAGGGATGTAGTTGAAAAATCCAAGCCCGAGTTTAAGAAATTTTGGAGAAAGATAGAAGAAAGGAAATCATGTCTCCTTGGACTAAAGGAGACTACTCCGCTATTGCACTAAACAACTCCAAATAGCACATCCTCAGGAGGAGCAATATTGAAGTTTCATTTTAATGCTCCTATGTATTTGTTTGATTACCTGAGGATGAAAGGCAAGTAGTCAGGGAAGTTGTCGTGTAGTTGTCGAAGTGTGTTTTCAGTTCTTATAGTTGTTTGTGGAAGTGTCGTGAAGGGTGGTGATTAAAGTGAGAGATGTCATTATTGGTGGTATTGCTATATGTCATTACTATTCTAGTGATGGTTCTTACTGCCACTATTCAAAGTTAAGGATTATAACAATTCAGATAATTTTGTTAGTGAAAGAATGTTGCCCTAGCCGCATATATGTGTTTCGATAAAAACAGTGTGCATTTGAACTACACATTGATGTGAATATTGTTAGATCTACTATGACATTGTGGTGAAAAATATTGAAGTCTGATTATTGATTCATGTTTAGCTCATCAAGATGAGCAAATTTTCTTTGTTAATCATACCTATCCTAAGTCCAGAAGTATGAGTTTGAGTAAGGTGCACTTTAGTTGGCTGTGGAGTGTTTGACAGAATATTGTCTCCTGATTCGAATAGTTGAAAGTAAGGTGTGACCAATGGTGACTGTAGAAAACATAGACCAAGTTGAAAATGTAAAAAGGTATTTGGTTGGTGTTGTGGTACAATGTTTGATGCTTGCACAGAGTTGGCAGTAGAATTGCAGTGTCAGTACAGTGTTGGACAAAAATTGGTACAAGTATGAGTCACTTGACAATTTTGTTGACAGATGTGAAATCAACATTTTTGAATGGGAAGCTTGAAGAAGAGGTTTATATTGAGCATCTAGATGGTTTCCAGCTTGGTGATGATCCCAACTTGGTTTTTAAGTTGAAGATATATGGCTAAAAACAGGCACCGCAAGCATGGTATGCAAGGCTAGACAACTATCTCACCCAACAAAGATTTAAGAAAGGTATGGTGGATAGTAATTTGTATGTCAAAATATAAAATGGGCATCTTATTGTTCTTGTGGTATATGTAGATGATATCATATTTTGCAGCATCAAAGATGAGTCATGTAGAGACTTAGCAAATAAGATGCAAAAAGAATTTGAAATGTCAATGATTGGTGAACTTTCATATTTCCTCGGATTGCAAGTTAATCAAAATAAGAAGGGCATATTTATTTCTCAAGTTAAATATGTGAAAGAGATGCTTAAAAAGTTCACAATGGAGGATTGTAAGCCAGTTAGCACTCCCATGACGACAGGTTGCAAGTTGACCAAGGATGACAAATATTCACCTATTGATCAAACCATGTACAGATCTATGATTGGAAGCTTACTATACCTGACAGCTACCAGACCAAATATTTTGCAGGCAATATGCATGGTAGCATGATTTTAGGCTAATCCCAAGGAGACTCATGTGACAACAGTGAAAAGGATTCTTCGGTATCTCAAGGGTACTATGGAATATGGGTTATGGTATCCGAAAGGTAAAGACTTCACCCTCATTTCGTATTTATATGTAGATTGGGTAGGATGTATAGATGATAGAAAGAGTACTAGTGGAGGTGCATTCTATCTTGGAGACATATTAGTCGCATGGCACAGTAAGAAACAAGAGTCAGTTTCTTTATCAACAATAGAGGCAAAATATATTGTAGTGACATGTTGTACACAGGTATTGTGGATGAAACAAACCTTGAAAGATCTTGGTATTAGCTTCAGTGAGCCAATATCAGTTAAGTGTGATAACACTAGTGCCATTAAAATCTCCAAGAATCCAGTTATGCATTCATGCACAAAGCAAATTGCTATCAAATATCATTTTTTGAAGGAGAAAGTTGGAAGGTGAGGTTAAGTTGGATTTTGTTCCAACTACAGAACAAGTATCAGATATCTTCACAAAACCATTGCCCAAGGAAGTTTTTGAGTACCTTCAAAATAAATTGGGAGTGGTCACACTTCCCAAGAATTTACTAGCTACAAGGATCACATTCTCAGGGGGAGAAATTAAGTATTTGATTATATTTTTTCTCATGTTCATGATTTTTTCTAAGAGTAATAAATTGTGCCTGAGAATGTTGTGCATGGACTCAGGGGGAGTCTACAATAGCCCTTTGGTATTATTGTCAAAGGGGGAGAAGAGTTACAGGAAAGTGCACATGTTGCTAGCAATTCCAAACGGGGAGATTGTTGAGCAAGATGCAACAACAATATTGTCATTGTTGTCAACACAGTCAGATAGATCTGTTGATGCAGTGGATAGGAAGCACAAAAGCTATTCAGATGCAAAATATAGGAGTTCAAAGGTTATTCAGAGTATGTACAATGATTTTTGAAGAAGATCAAAGTGGCCCATCTGCAAAAGATCAAAGAAAAATACAAGTAAGAAAAGTGTCACGATATTGCGACATATATAGAAGGCAAAAACTGTCGTGATTTCGTGACATGTTGGAAGAGAGAGAAGAAGCAAGAAAAACTGTCATGATTTTGCGACATGTTGAAAGAGAGAGAAGAAGCAGGAAAAACTGTCACGATTTCATGACATGTTGGAAGAGAAAGAGAAAGCAAGAAAAATTGTCGCAATTTTGCGACATGTTGGAAGAAAAAAAGAGAAGTGAAAAACTATCACGATTTTGCAACATGTTGGAAGAAAAAGAGAAAGCAGGAAGAAGTGTCATGATTTCATGACAAGTTCAAAGAAAGAGAACAAGTAAGAAAAGTGTTGTGATTTCGCGACATGTCACATTTTCGTGACTCAGAAAGGGCAGAAAGGAAGAGAATGAAAAAGTGTCATGATTTCGTGACATGTCGCATTTTCGCGACACAGAAAGGGCAAGAAGGAAGAAAAAGAAAAAGTGTCACGATTTCATGACATGTCGCATTTTTGCGACTTAAAAGAGAGGAAGTGTACGAAAGCAGAAGTGTTACGATTTCATGAAAAAAGCAGAGAAGAAGACTTCGAAAGCAGAAGTGTCGTGATATCGTGACATGTCACATTTTCTTGACTCAAGAAGGGTAGGCAGGAAGAGTAATAGAAGTGTCACGATTTCATGACAAAAGAGTAGAGAAAGCGCACAGAGGCGAAAGTGTTGCGATATCGTGACATGTTGCATTTTCTCGGGCCTAAGCAAAGAAAAATAGGAGAGAGAAAAAGATGTCGTGATATCGTGACATGTTGCATTTTCATGGGCCTAAGCAAAGAAAATGAGGAGAGAGAAAATATTTCACGATATCGTGACATGTTGCATTTTTGTGAACCTAAGAAAATAAAAGGAGGAGAGAGAAAAAGATGTCGTGACATGTTGCATTTTCGTGAGCCTAAGCAAATAAAAGGAGGAGAGAGAAAAAAGTGTCGTGATATCATGACATGTTGATTTTTCGTGGGCCAAAGCTAAGAGAAAGAGCAAGGAGAAAAAATGTCATGATATCGCGACATGTTGTATTTTCACGGTTGAGTTGAAGCCGATGAAGATCGATGACATCCGACTAGAATCAGGGTTTTCAGTTGTCATGAAAGTCGACTAAGATTAGGGTTTACAGCCGACTGAGATTAGGTTTTTCATCAAAAAAAATTTGTTATAAAAGGAGGGCTGTTTGGAGAATTGATGAGTTGTTGAATGTGTCATCGAATGTGAGTCGAAGTGTGAAATGTGGTCGTAAGAGCGCAAAAAGCGTAGAAATAGTGAGATGATGGTGAAGTGCACAAAATGAGTGAAGAAGTCATGTTGAATTGTCCTAAGTGCATCTGTGATTGCGTAGAGAAAGCAAAAGGAGTAGAGTGTGCAAAAGGGAGAAGACGATCATGAAGTTGGACTGCGGTGAAGCAGAGTGTGCGAAGTGTTTGCGTAGAAAGAGTAGAGTGTGCAAAGAATGCAGAGGTGAAGAAGACCAGTCAGGGTCTTGCAAAAGCAAAGGTATCTTACAATCAATTTTAGAATTGAAGTCCAAGTTGGAGCTTGGCATCAGGGGTTGTTCTCCTTCCAGTTGGTGCTAGTAAATCATGGATTGGTGCTCCTTTCTGTTGGTGCTGATAAATCAAGGGTTGGTGCTCCTTCCAGTGGGTGCTGGTAAATTGTTTGTAAAGTTGTTGCTTTGCAAAGGCTAGATTTGGATGGTAGTCCAAGAAGTCATTTTTGAGGATTAGCCAAATTGGTGAACCTCATTAAATATTATGTTGTGTGATGCTCTTTTGTTATTCTTGCTGTATCTTGTAATAAGTTGTAATTGTTGTCGTTTTAAGAGCTGTAAATTTAAGATTAAAGAGCTACACTGATTCACCCCACCCTCTCAGTGCCGTTGTAAGACTAACAGATCTATCCTCCATCATTAGGCCAATATACATTCATCATTATGGCTACTGAGTATTTTACAAAGTGGGTGGAAGCCATTCCCTTAAAGACGACCATGGGAGCTCGCATAGTAGAGTTCATAATGGAGCATACCATAAGTTATTTTGAGGTACCATCCAAAATATTTTTGGATAATGGAACTTATTTTAAGAACAAAACTGTGTGAGCTTTAACTTCTAAGTACCACATCAAACACAATTTTGCATCTCCATATTATCCACAGGCAAATGGGCAAGCTAAGGCGTCAAACAAGACTGTGATAGCCATATTGAAAAAGACAATGCAAGAACACCACAAGGATTGGCATACACAAGTACCCCTTGCATTATGGGCTTATAGAACTAGCATTCAGACTCCCACTGGGGAAACTCTATTTTAACTAGTATTATACCCTTAGAGCTGGAAATTCCAACGCTGCACGTCGCATTGAAAGAGTTCATCGATGACGACACTACGTGACAAGCTCGCCTAGATCAACTGATGCTACTCAATGAACGTCACATGAATACCCTTGAGCATCTTTGTGTTTATCAGGAGTGACTCAAATGAGCTTACAATATCAAATTCCACTAGAGATATTTTGAAGTTGGGGATCTTGTGCTAAAAGAAAACAAATAGAACTCAAATTTTCCACC
The DNA here is from genome assembly GCA_028583015.1 of Wollemia nobilis. NCBI lineage: Eukaryota > Viridiplantae > Streptophyta > Pinopsida > Araucariales > Araucariaceae > Wollemia > Wollemia nobilis. The sequence goes on from JAQPPZ010016348.1 coordinate 9,735,945, forward strand.
CGATATTGGAGACAAATTTAGGGCTAATTGGCTAGGACCCTATATCATATCTAAAAATATTGGTCTAGGTACCTATCGCTTGATGTCACTAGGGGTGTTGAAGAGCCTAAACCTCTCAACATCATCCATATTAAGGCATTCTATGCTTAGATAGCATAGCATAGAAAGCTCCAAATGCATCTATAAGCCTTTTTGTCAGTAAAAAAGGCACCAAAGATTTCTAAAAATTGCTTGGTCAACCCAAAGACTCCGAGAGTTCCTATAACTACTCAGTCATCCTAAAAGGCTCCAATATCTCATTCGAGTGATTTGGTCATGTCATAAAAAGCTCCAAAGGCATCTGTAAGCCCTTTGGTCAGTCAAAAAGACACCAAGGATTTCTAAAAATTGCTCGATCAACCCAAAGGCTCCGAGGGTTGCTTAAAGACACTCGATCATCCCAAAAGGCACCTTGGATTTCTAAAAATTGCTTGATCAACCCAAAGTCTCTGAGGGTTTCTTAAAGCCACTCGGTCATCCCAAATTCCCCAAGGATTTCTAAAAATCGCTTGGTCAACCCAAAGGCTTTGAGGATTTTTTAAATCCACTCGGTCATCCCAAAAATGCACCAAGGATTTCTAAAAATTGCTTGGTCAGACCAAAGGATCTGAGAGTTCCTATAGCTTATTGGTCATCCTAAAAGGCTCCATGCCCTCTTGCTAAGAGTTTGGTCAACCAAAAGGTTCCAAAGGCGTCTGTAAGACCTTTGGTCAATTCAAAAAGCTCCAAGGATTTCTAAAAATTGCTTGGTCAACCCTAAAAAGCTCCAAAGGCATATATACTCGTCATTTGGTCAAATATGAAAGCTCAAAAATGTATAAAAATTTGAAAATATATAAAATTCCAAAAAAAATGGTAAAGTATAAAATCCAAAAACATTTGCTTTTGCAGTTTGCATTTTCATATATGCATTCATATCATCATATTGCATTTAGGCATTTGTCATCCGTTGCATTCCACAGTAGAGTGTAATGTGTCTATCAAAATCTTACAAATGATCGCACGTTTGTGTTTCAATCATGCACCCTCACATTTATCATAATTCATTGCATTCATACACGATGCCTATTGCGGAGAAACATGTATGTATATTAATTTTTCTAGTCACTCAGCCATACCTAGTGGGTTCTTCAGACATTGTAGAAAGCTTGATTTTCTATTATAGACAAGGTCATTAGTTGGGATAGTGCTTCAACATATCAGAATCTTGTAACTAAGAAAAACAATATAAAATCCTACTAAGACAAGAGATGATGAAAGCTGCAAAAGCAGTCTTAGGTATCTAGAGAGATGGGTTTACTACCTGCTTATCTTGTAAATAGTCGGTTTAGAAAGGTGTACTTTGGAAAAAGGACAAGAATTTTTCCTATTAATCCCAATGTCACAAAGTTTAAATCCCAAGTTATAAAGTGCAAAAGTACAAATTTCAAGTTCAAAATGTAAAATGACAGTGAATCAAAAGCACTATAAAAATCCTTTGCTCAAATAAAACAATAACACGTGGACTAACAATGATTTTTATCACTACATATGAGCAAGCAAGAAGGGTTAGAACTTGAATCCCTAGATTGTCCACCTTTTGAAATCCATAGAGTGATCCTCGTGTTAGTCTCACAATGACATTGAGAGGGGGGGTGAATCAGTGTAGCTCTTTTAAAACTTAAATCTTCAACTCTTAAAGCTAAAACAATGAATACTTAAAACCAAATAAAGCAAGCATAACAAAAGAACATCACACAACATAAGATGTACCGAGGTTCACTAATTTGGCTACTCCTCAAAATGACTGTTTGGACTTCCATCCAAATCCAAACTTTGCAAAGCACCAAATTTACAATCAATTTACCAGAACCCATTGGAAGGAGCATCAACCCCTGATTTACCAGGACCAACTGGAAGGAGCATCAACCCCTGATGCCAAGCACCAACTTGGACTTCAATTTTGAAACTAGAATATTGACATAAAAATTCCTTCACTTTTACAAGACCTTGACTGGTCTATTGCTTACCCAAAATCTACCATAATTCACAAAACACACACACTCATCGCGCTTCACAAAATAAAATCCCCCAACTAAAATTCTCCAAGAAACACTCCTTTTATAACTATCCTTTCTCTTTGTAACTCCAATTGTAACTCCTTCTTTCATATTCTCATACGCCACTTGTCAATTGTAACTCCTTTATGACACAATATTCTCCTACCATGACTATTCATTTTCTCCTTCTATGACTGTTTGTTTTCTCCTTCGATGACTGTTCATTTTCTCCTTCAATGACTGTTCGTTTTCTCCTTCATGACTGTTCGTTTTCTCCTTCAATGACTGTTCATTTTCTCCTTCATGACTATTCATTTTCTCCTTCGATGACTATTTATTTTCTCCTTCGATGACTGTTTGTTTTCTCCATCGATGACTGTTCGTTTTCTCCTTCGATGATTGTTCATTTTCTCCTTCGATGAATTTTCATTTTCCCCTTCATGACTATTCGTTTTCTCCTTCGATGATTGTTCCTTTGGCAAAAATGCAACATGTCACGATATTGCGACACTTTTGTTTCTCTATTTGTCGACCCTTTTTGAGTCGCAAAAATGCGACATGTTGCAATATCGTGACACTTTTGTTTCTCTACCTGCCTACCATTTTTGAGTCGCAAAAATGTGACATGTCACAATATCGTGACACTTTTGTTTCTCTGCTTACCTACCCTTTTTGAGTCATGAAAATGCGACATGTCACGATATCACGACACTTTTTTCTCCTTGTTGTTTCTCTTCACTTTGGACTGCGAAAATGCAACATGTCATGATATTGTGACACTTTTTTCTCCTTTCTCTTTCTCTTCGCTTTGGACTGTGAAAATGCAACATGTCATGATATCGCGACACTTTTTTTTTCTTTCTCTTTGCTTTGGCCCGCAAAAATGCAACATGTCACAATATTGTGACATTTTTTTTTCTTTCTCTTTGCTTTGGCCCATGAAAATTCAACATGTCGTGATATCACGACACTTTTTTCTCTTTGCTCTTTCTCCTTGCTTTGGCCCATAAAAATGCAACATGTCGCGATATCGCGACACTTTTTCCTCGTTGCTCTTTCAGCCACAAAAATGCAACATGTTGCCATATCGTGACACTTTTTTCTCCTTGCATTTTATCTTCTCTTTTGGCCACAAAAATGCAACATGTCATGATATCACGACACTTTTTTTCTCTTCTCTTTTGGTTGTGAAAATGCAACATGTCACGATATTGCGACACTTTTTTCCTTTGTGATGTTTTGCTTTTTCTTTGATCTTTAGCATATGGGCCACTTCGGTCTTCTTGGAAAATATGCAAAAATGTGGATAAACATCCTCATAAGCATTTAACATCATTGTACATACTTTAAATAACCTTTGAACTCCTATCCACTGCATCAACCAATCTATCTGACTGTGTTGACAATAATGACAATATTGTCGCTGCACCTTGCTCAACAATCTCCCCCTTTGAAATTTTTTGCAACACACATGCAATTTCCTGTAACTCTTCTCCCCCTTTGAAAATAATACCAAAGGGTTGTTGCAAACTCTCCCTGAGTCCATGCACAACATTCTCAAGTAAAAATTATTACACTTAGAAAAAATCACAAACATGAGCAAAAAGATAAACAAATACACAAATTCTCCCCCTAAGAATGTGGTCCCGATAGCTAGTCAATTCTTGGGAAGCATGACCACTCCCAATTTATTACGATGGTACTCAAAGACTTCCTTGGGCAATGGTTTTGTGAAGATATCCACTACATGCTCTATTGTTGGAACAAAATCCAACTTAACCTCACCTTTCGCAACTTTCTCCTTCAAAAAGTGATATCGGATAGCAATATGTTTTGTGCGAGAATGCATAACCAGATTCTTTGAGATGTTAATGGCACTGGTGTTATTACACTTAACTAAAATTGGCTCACTAAAGTTAATACCAAGATATTTCAGGGTTTGTTTCATCCATAATACTTGCGTACAACACGTTGTTGCTGCAATATATTTTGCCTCTACTGTGGATAAGGATACTGACTCTTGTTTCTTACTATGCCACGTGACCAACCTGTCTCCAAGATAGAATGCACCTCCATTGGTACTCTTTTTGTCATCTACACATCCTGCCCAATATGCATCTTAATACGCAATAAGGGTGAAGTCTTTACCTTTTGAATACCATAACCCATACTCCATAGTACCCTTGAGGTACCGAATAATCCTCTTCACTACTATGACATGAGTCTCCTTAGGACTAGCCTAAAATCGTGCTACCATGCATACTGCCTACAAAATATCTAGTCTAGTAGCTGTCAATTCTAGTAAGTTCCCAATCATAGATCTATACATGGTTTGATCAACATGTGGAGATTTGTCATCCTTGCTCAACGTGCAACCTATCATCATGGGAGTGCTATCTGGCTTACAATCTTGCATTGTGAACTTTTTTAGTATCTCTTTCACATATTTAATTTGAGAAATGAATATGCCCTTCTCATTTTTATTAACTTGCAACCCGAGGAAATATGAAAGTTCACCAATCATTGACATTTCAAATTATTTTTGCATCTTATTTGCTAAATATTTACACGACTCATATTTGCTTCTGCCAAATATGATATCATCAACATATACAACAAGAACAATAAGACGGTCATTTTCTGTTTTGACATACAAATTACTATCCACCATACCTTTCTTGAACTCTTGTTGAGTAAGATAGTTGTCTAGCCTTGCATACCATGCTCAGGGTGCCTGTTTTAAGCCATATAATGCTTTATTCAACTTGCAAACCAAGATGAGATCATCACTAAGTTGGAAACCATCTAGTTGCTCAATATAAACCTCTTCTTCAAGTTTCCCATTCAAAAATGCTGATTTCACATCCATTTGATAAAATTTGAAATTCTTGTAAACTTCTAAATCCAGAAACATTCTAATTGCCTCTAGTCTAGCCACAGGTGCAAAGGTTTTCTCAAAGTCAATACCTTCAACTTGTGCATAGCATTTACATACCAATATTGCTTTATTCCTGACTACCTATCCATCTTCATTCAATTTGTTTCGAAAGATCCATTTAGTACCGATTATATTTTTATTTGTAGGTCTTGGTACTAACTTCCAAGTTTTGTTTTTCTCAATATGATCTAATTCTTCATTTATTGCCTTCATCCAAATTTCATCTTTGCTTGTGTCAGCAACATTTTTTCGCTCAATCTTTGGATAATAGAGAGTAGTTGCTTACTACTCTTCTTCTTGTCTGAACACCAACTATGGGGTCTCCAATTATTTGCTCTCTAGGATGATGTTTTTGTCAGCTACCTATTTTGAATTTCTTATTTTCTTCCACTTTTGAATCACTGTTTGAATCATCTGAGTCAATTTTTTGTTTCTTTTCCATTTCCTTTTCCTCATATCCTTCAATAACCTCTTCATAAATTGGGTAGTTCTCTTCATAGCTAATTACTCATTCCCTACCTTTATAAACTTTAACATTGGCACTATCCACAATTTTCCTTAGCTTCTTGTTGTAGCATTTGTAAGCTTTGCTTTTTGATGAATAGCCAAGAAAAATAACTTCATCAGCTCTATCTTCAAACTTACCAAGGTTTTCTTCAGTTATTTTGATGTAACACTTGCTGCCAAAAACTTTAAAGTGTCTTACTATTGCATTTTTACCGAACCACAACTCATAAGGAGTTTTGCTTTCATGCGTCCTCAACATGCACCTATTTTGGATGTATACCATAGTACGGACTGCCTCTTTCCAAAATCTGTCTGCTACTTTGCTCTTAGTCAACATATTTTGTGCCATTTTCTGCATTGTCCTATTCTTTCTTTCTACCACACCATTCTGCTATGGTGTCCTGGCTGCTGAAAACTGTCTCTTAATACCATATTTTTCATAGTACTCTGTAAAATCCTTTGAAATGAACTCTCCTCTATATGATCTTAAACATTTAATCATTTTTCCTATTTTATTCTCAACTTGGTTTTTGAAAACCTTGAACATATCAAAATCTTCTGATTTATGCTTCAAAAATAGTACCCATGTTATCCTGGAATAGTCATATATACACAACATAAAATATTTGTCACCATTTATGCTTTGTGTTCTCATGGGTCCACTGTTAGTCTTACAATGGCACTGAGAGGGGGGGTGAATCAGTGCAGCTATTTAAAACTTAAAACTTTAACTCTTAAAGCCAAAACAATGAAAGCTTAAAACTAGAAACAACAAGCATAACAAGATAGCAACACATAACACAAGATTTAACGAGGTTCACCAGATTTGGCTACTCCTAAAAAATAGACTGCTTGGACTCCCATCCAAATCCAGCCTTTGCAAAGCACCGACTTCACAATCAGTTTTTAAGCACCCACTAGAAGGAGCACCAACCCCTGATTTATCTACATCAATAGAAAGAAGCACCAACCCCTATCCAAGCACCAACTTGTATTTCTATTTTAAATCTTAATTGACATTAAAATGCCTTCTGTGTTACAAGACCCTCACTGGTATAGCTTAACTCAAATCAATCTCATGGAAGCATAAGGAGAATTGTTAGAGACTCAATATATTCATTTTCTAACTCTCAATATCAACTCCCTGTCCACAAAGCATATAGTCTTTTACAGCTCTACCTTTTGCACACTTACAACCCTTTCTTATGGCTTGATCTTGCAGCTGTCATAGCTCTATACTTCTTACAACATTCATCCAGCTTTTTAACAGCCCACAACACTATCCCTCTATACAACAACACTGCTCTTTGTACTTTCTCAGCATAATACTTTCTATACTTTTTATAGCACAATGCTCTCTATACTTTTTATAGCACAATGCTCTCTATACATTTTTATAGCATAATGCTCTCTGTACTTTTTACAGCATAATGCTATCTATACTTTTTTACAGCTCAATGCTCTCCATATTTTCATAGCCCCTTTTTCCTTTTATCCGACAAGTCACAACACTCTTGCCACGTGCAGAGCTCAACCCTAACCCTAACTTTCTGTACATGAAAAACATTCTTATGGCTCTGCTTACTGCACTGATAATAGCCTTAAAAGATTACTTACGTCTCTAACAGACTTATCTGCCCACTTTACGGCTCTGACAACCTTTTTGGTGCTTTGTAAGTAAATCCGTTGTTTTGACAAATTTATCTTTCTATTTATGACTCTGACCGTCTTACCTGCCTTTTTACGGCTCTGATAATATTACCTATGTATTTATAGTTCTGACAGCCGAACCTGCTTATTTACAGCTCTGACAGCCGAACTGCCACTCTGACAGCAGAACTGCTGCTTTGACAAATTTTTGTCTTCTTCTCGACATGCAAGCATGAAAACACAACATGTCGCGAAATCGTGACACTTTTCGCCTTCATACACTCTACTTGGCATGCACCCACGAAAATGGAACATGTCACAAAATCGTGACACTTTTCGACATGCACCAATGAAATCGAAACATGTCACGAAATCGTGACACTTTTCTCTACCTTGCACTTCTCTTTGCATGCACCCACGAAAATGGAACATGTCGCAAAATCGTGACACTTTTCCTCTCTCCTCTTTCCTTCGATTTCGCCCGCAAAAATGAAACATGTCACGAAATCGTGACACTTTCACTTCCTTGCACTCTTCTCTGCATGCACCAGTGAAAACATGACATGTCATGAAATCGTGACACTTCTTGCTATCGTACATTCTTCTTTGCATGCACCAGCGAAAATGGAACATGTCGCGAAATCGTGACGCTTCTGCTTCTTTTAGCTTCTTTTCGCATGCACTAGCGAAATCGGAACATGTCGCGAAATCGTGACACTTTCGCTGCCTTGCACTTCCTCCTTGACTTTGTCACGAAATCGTGACGCTTTCGCTTCCTTGCTCTTTCGTTTTGCTTCTATTGCAAAATCACGACACTTCATCCTTCGGAGCCTTCCTCTTTGCTGCTATCGCGAAAATGTGACATGTCGCGAAATCGTGACATCTTTTCTCCTTGGCAGACACTTCTCTTCGAGTCGTGAAAATGTGACATGTCGCGATATCGCGACACTTTTTCTCTCGAGCTCTTCCTTATGCAATATGTCACGAAATCGTGACACATTTTATCTTGCCTTCTCTCTCCTGCAATATGTCACGAAATCACGACACTTTTTCTCCTTAGCACTTTTTCTTGACATCGGATTGCAAAAACCCAACATGTCACGAAATCGTGACACTTTTTCTCCTTAGCGCTTTCTCTTCGAACCTATCACGAAATTGTGACACTTTCTCTCCTTGGCGCTTTTCTTCTCATCGGATCGCGAAAACCCGACATGTCACGAAATCATGACAGTTTTCTTTGCTTGTGCCTTCTCTCCAACCATGTCGCGAAATCGCGATAGTTTTCTTTGCTTGCGCCTTCTTTCCAAACATGTCGCGAAATCGCGACAATTTTCCCACTTGCCTTCTTTGCTTCCAACATGTCGTGAAATCGTGATAGTTTTCCTTGCGCCTTCTCTCTCCTTGGCCATGTCGCGAAATAGCGACAATTTTGCTTGCGCCTTCTCTCTCCTCGGCCATGTCGTGAAATCGTGACAATTTTGCTTGTGCCTTCTCTCTCTTCTAACATGTCGCGATATCGCGACAGTTTATTTTCTTGCTTCTCAGCATGTCGCGATATCACAATAGTTTTTCAAACTTTTTCTCTCTCCTCCGATATGTCGTGAAATCGCGACAGCTTTGCCAGCTTTTTCTCTCTCCTCCGTTATGTCACAAAATCGCGACAAAAAACATGTCGCGATATCGCGACAGTTTTCTTACTTGTCTTTTTCTTTGATTTTCTGAATCTGGGTCACTTTTGTCTTCTTGGAAATTTACTGTACAAGCTCTAACTACTCTGAACTCTTGTCCACTGCATCATTAATTGATCTATCTGTCTGTGTTAACAACAATGACAATTCTTTGGCTGCACCTTGCTCATCAATCAACTCCTGTCCATTGCATCAACTGATCAACCTGACTGTGTTGACAACAATGACAATACTTTGGTTGCACCTTGCTCATCAATCTCCCCCTTTGGAATTGTTGGCAACACACGTAATTGCATGCAATTACCTGTAATTCTTCTCCCCCTTTGACAATAATACCAAATGGCGGCTACAAACTCCCCCTGAGTCTATGCACAACATTCTCAGGCAAAAATTATTATAGTTAGCAAAAGCATAAACATGAGCAATATGATAAACAAATGCATAAATGCTCCCCATGAGTCCAATACCACTTCATTTCACTAATTGACAACATCATGATAAGCATAATAGGCATCAACAAAATCAACAATGTGAATAGCAGCAATAACCAGTGAATGACACCATCACTGTCAAATTCACCAATATAACATGTGTAAGAACATGATTGGACCACTTTCTTCTGTGCAACAACCCTCTATTGCTTTGCAAACTCAAACTTGTTCACTGTTAGTGAAGGCATACAATAATATTATATAGCCAACTTTTTGTTCTGCTATGCCAGCAACATCTGCATACATCTCCACCATGCATCTTGGATATTCTCAACAAGCTTGAACTCAATGACAGCTGTTTGTCTCTCTCTGCAGTGAGAATCCAGCAGACTACCTCAATCCACCCAGCCACAACCAATTTCTTTTCTCAACCAAATAGGGCTTTAACAACAATGCTTATAGACAAGGTTTAATCAACATCATTCAACTCAAGATTAACCTTGAAGCATTCAACCAATCACTACATGAAAAGGAAACTAGTAGACATCCTTTTCCTTCCAAAGGTATTTGAACAAGACAGCCACCAACATAAATCACCAATGCAAAGAATAACTTGCTCAAATCAATCTCAATGGAGTAGGCCCAAATCATGTATCAAGTAAAGCATTAACTTGATCAAACACAAACTCTATGAAAGCAACTTAATCATCAATCTCAAAATATCCAACTAAGGGTTTCACCATCTTAATGCAAGTAGCAAGACTAACTAACATAAACCCTAGTGCAACATGCTTCCTCTTTGTTTGAGGAAGAAGAGAATAGTTCTTCAACCTGTTACCAACACCACCCTCAACTTTGCCACCAAGTTAGGGTTAGATCATAAAAGTAACCACAAACATATTTATACCATAAAACACCTTATGACTCCAATCCTTAGAAGTCAACTACAAAAATTATAAAGCATACAAACAATATATCCTTTTACACCTTACTCAAACTCATACTTCTAGACCGTTACCTCTAGCGTTGGAACTTCAAACTATGCCCAGTCATCAACTCTCGGTATTCTACTTCCTTAGTAAATATCTCGCATTCCTCAAATAATGCAATACTTTCTTAGGTGCATAGGCATCTTGTCCTCCTTGATGCTTCACCACCCGAGCACTATTCTCTCAACGTCTCTGCCTTGTATGTGCAACTTGGCACTCTTGACGAACTGGGTGCAAGTGTCACTATTTGTTTTGACTTTGGCATCTCTTTGCTGCATGTTCTATCTCAGATAACGTCAATTAGCTGCTGCATCAAAACACAAGTACGCAGCTAGGGCACGCATGCATACTTTCATTTAAACCAAAAAAAAATCTGAACTGTTATGATCCATAATTTTGAACAGTGGCAGAAGAATCATCAACAGTATAACAATGACAAATATCAAAACTGCCAAGGGTTCCAGCTCTCAATTTAATCACAACCCTTCATGGTACTTCCATAGTCCACTACATAAACCGACAAAAACTTTGACAACTGTACAACAATTTCTTGACTGCTGGTCTTTCATCCTCAGATACCCAGACAAATACATAGGAGCATTAAAATAAAACTTTAAAATTGCTCCCCCTGAGGATGTGCCACTCGGAGTGGCTTAGAGTAGTAGCGGAGTAGTCTCCTTCAGTCCAAGGAGACACGATTCCATTTCTTCTGTCTTTCTCCAAACTTTCTTAAACATGGGCTTGAGTTTTTCAACTACATCCCCGTTTTGCACCTTTTCGTGAACTTGAACATTCTTCTTGCGCAGTTGTTTCTTGTGCATTCTTGATGAATGATTATTTTCTTTTCTTTTATGCACATGATATGTTCCTTGTCTGTGTTGTCCTCTTTGAGTCTGATGAAATCTAGGGTTTTGCCTTAGATTAGATACAGAAGTGCTTGGACAGAACCTTGCTATGTGCCCTTGACCGTTGCATTTAAAACATTGCACATGTTTTATTCCCTATCTGTATTGCATTCTGTGTGTATGATGAAATCTATGGTCTTGCCTTAGATTGGATACAGAAGTGCTTGGACAAAACCTTGCTATGTGCCCATGGCCATTACATTTAAAACATTGCACAGGGTGTTCACTTAGAAAAGCAAATGTATTTTTATCAGCATAACTCTTTGATCTATTGTTCAGTCCACAATAAATTGCCTTGTGACAAAAGTGGTTGCATTTAGAACAATAGCCATTAAAATCATTATTATTAAAAGAGTGAGAGTGAGAGAACCTCTTTTGTTGTGGTTGCTTTGTTGTAGATCTTCTTTGATATTTTCTTCCTTTTGAGGATTTAGCTTCAGACTTTTCTTGCTTCAATCCTTCAACCGTGGACTTCTTCTTCTCTGCATATTTGGAGGATGAAGGTTGTTCAGCTTCATATCCAAGACCAAACTTGGCCGTGGAGCTTCTTTGTTGATTTATCATTGTATCTAGCAGCTCTGTGCTCTTCTCAAATTTGAGATTTATATTGGCCTATTTTAGTTGTTTCTTTAATGAAACAATCTCTTCTTCTTGTTGGCAGCATATAGTCTCTTTCTCATTGATTTGAGACCTGAGAATATCTTCAATCCTTTTGTATTGTTCTACTTGTAGCTTTAGATCAACAATAACTTTGTTAGATTCCTCTTCACTTGTGCTGCATACAACATCCTCAACATCCAGGTGAGTTTTCAAGGCTTCTTCTGATTTCTTGGCCTTTTGAACTTGTAGGAAGAGATCTTCAATCTCATCCCCATATTCTTCTAACTTCTTGGATATTCTTTTGTTCTTTTTCTTTTCTATACTCAACTCTTCAAGTGCAGATATCAACTCTCCTTCAAGATCTACTTCAGCCTCAAGATTTTCATCACAAACTCCAGGATTCACTTCTTCTACCTTTTTTGGTTCAAATTTCTCTTCTACAAAAATAGAAACTAACTGGGATGCATTTTTGGAGGAGGATCTATTCTTCTTAGCCATTGTGTACTAATCCAAGATCAACCCTGACTGATTTAGCCAAAAATGGGAACTTGGCTCTGATACCAATTATTAGTCTTACAATGGCATTGAGAGGGGGGGTGAATCAGTGTAGCTATTTAAAACATAAAACTTTAACTCTTAAAGCCAAAATAATGAAAGCTTAAAACCAGAAACAACAAGCATAACAAGATAGCAACACATAACACAAGATTTAACGAGGTTCACCAGATTTGGCTACTCCTCAAAAATAGACTGCTTGGACTCCCATCCAAATCTAGCCTTTGCAAAGCACCAACTTCACAATTGGTTTACTAGCACCCACTAGAAGGAGCACCAACCCTTGATTTATCTACATCAACAGAAAGAAGCACCAACCCCTATCCAAGCACCAACTTGGATTTCTATTTTAAATCTTGATTGACATTAAAATGCCTTCTGTGTTACAAGACCCTCACTGGTCTAGCTTAACTCAAATCAATCTCATGGAAGCATAAGGAGAATTGTTAGACTCAATATATTCATTTTCTAACTCTCAATCTCAACTCCCTGTCCACAAAGCATATAGTCTTTTACAGCTCTACCTTCTACACACTTACAACCCTTTCTTATGGCTTGCTCTTGCAGCTCTCACAACTCTATACTTCTTACAACATTCATCTAGCTTTGTAACAGCCCACAACACTATCCCTCTATACAACAACACTACTCTCTGTACTTTCTCAGCACAATACTTTTTGTACTTTTTACAGCATAATGCTCTCTGTACTTTTTATAGCACAATGCTCTCTGTACCTTTTTACAGCACAATGCTCTTTGTACTTTTTATAGCACAATGCTCTCTGTACTTTTTTACAGATCAATTCTCTCCATATTTTTTATAGTTCCTTTTTCCTTTTTATTCGGCAAGTCATAACACTCTTGCCATGTGTAGAGCTCAACCCTAACCCTAACTTCTTGTACACAAAAAACATTCTTACGGCTCTGCTTACTACGCTGATAATAGCCTTAAAAGCTTACTTACGTCTCTGATAGACTTATCTGCCCACTTTATGGCTCTGACAGCCTTTTCGGTGCTTTGTAAGTAAATCCACTGTTTTGACAAATTTATCTTTCTATTTACGACTCTGACCGTCTTACCTACCTTTTTATGGCTCTGAAAATCTTACCTGCGTATTTATAGTTCTGATAGCCGAACCTGCTTATTTATAGCTCGACAACCGAACTATCGCTCTGATAGTTAAACGCGCTACTCTGATAGCTTTTTGTCTTCTTCTCGGCATGCAAGTGCGAAAACACATGTCGCGAAATCGTGACACTTTTCACCTTCGTACACTCTACTTGGCATGCACCCGCGAAAATGGAACATGTCACGAAATCGTGACACTTTTCGGCATGCACCAGCAAAATCGGAACATGTCACGAAATCGTGACACTTTTCGCTGCCTTGCACTTCTCTTTGCATGCACCCACAAAAATGGAACATGTCACGAAATCGCGACACTTTTCCTCTCTCCTCTTTCCTTCGCTTTCGCCCGTGAAAATGAAACATGTCGCGAAATCGTGACACTTTCGCTTCCTTGCACTCTTCTCTGTATGCACCAACGAAAACATGACATGTCGCGAAATCGTGACACTTCTCACTGTCATACATTCTTCTTTGAATGCACCAGCGAAAATGGAACATGTCACGAAATCACGACGCTTCTGCTTCCTTGAGCTTCTTTTCGCATGCACCAACGAAATCGGAACATGTCACGAAATCATGACACTTTCGCTGCCTTGCACTTCCTCCTTGACTTTGTCGTGAAATCACGATGCTTCCACTTCTTTGCTCTTTCGTTTTGCTTCTGTCATGAAATCGTGACACTTCATCCTTCGGAGCCTTCCTCTTTGCTGCTGTCATGAAAATGCGACATGTCGCAAAATCACGACATCTTTTCTCCTTGGTAGACTCTTCTCTTTAGGTCACGAAAACGCGACATGTCACGATATCGCGACACTTTTTCTCTTGAGATCTTCCTTATGCAATATGTCGTGAAATCGTGACACATTTTATCTTGCCTTTTCTCTCTTGTAATATGTCATGAAATCGTGACACTTTTTCTCCTTAGCGCTTTTTCTTGACATTGGATCGCGAAAACCTGACATGTCACGAAATTGTGACACTTTTTCTCCTTAGCGCTTTCTCTTCGAACCTGTCGTGAAATCGTGACACTTTCTCTCCTTGGTGCTTTTCTTCTCATCGGATCGTGAAAACTCGACATGTCGCAAAATCGCGATAGTTTTCTTTTCCTATGCCTTCTCTCCAACCATGTCGCAAAATCGTGATAGTTTTCTTTGCTTGCACCTTCTTTCCAAACATGTCATGAAATCGTGACAATTTTCTTACTTGCCTTCTTTGCCTCCAACATGTCATGAAATCGCGACAATTTTCCTTGCGCCTTCTCTCTCCTCGGCCATGCCATGAAATCATGACAATTTTGCTTACGCCTTCTCTCTCCTCGGCCATGTCACGAAATCATGACAATTTTGCTTGTGCCTTCTCTCTCTTCTAACATGTCGCGATATCGCGACAGTTTCTTTTCCAACTTCTTAGCATGTCGCGATATCGGGATAGTTTTTCAAACTTTTTCTCTCTCCTTCGATATGTCGTGAAATCGTGATAGCTTTGCAAGCTTTTTCTCTCTCCTCCGTTATGTCACGAAATCGCGTCAAAAAACATGTCACAATATCGCGATAGTTTTCTTACTTGTCTTTTTCTTTGATTTTCTAAATTTGGGTCACTTCTGTCTTCTTGGAAATTTACTGTACATGCTCTGACTACTCTGAACTCTTGTTCACTGCATCATTAATTGATCTATCTGTCTGTGTTAACAACAATGAAAATTCTTTGGCTGCACCTTGCTCATCAATCAACTCCTATCCATTGCATCAACTGATCAACCTGACTGTGTTGACAACAATGACAATACTTTGGTTGCACCTTGCTCATCATCCACATAAATCAGTATGTATTAGTTCCAAATATTTGCTTGTGTAGTACTCTTTTGTTTTAAATGAGACTCTAGTTTGCCTCCCCTTTTGGCATGAAGCACAAATTCTATTTGATGGTTTTCCAATGGTGGGAATATCTCTCACTACACTTTTTGAGCTGATTTTTACTAGATTGTCAAAACTGATATGACCGAGCCTCTTGTGCCACAACCAATTTACTTCTTCCTGTCCAATCAAGCAAGCTCCTTCTGAAGTCTCTGAGAGAGTGTACAAGTTTCTATATGTCCTCGATCTAGTTGCTATCAACTTTCCATTGTTTTCTTTTCTGACTTCACAACCTTGCTTCTTAAAAATCACTTCATGACCTCTATCACAAATCTGACTTACGCTCAACAAGTTATGCTTCAGACAAACCACAAACAAGACTTCTTTTGACTTGATTTTTCTATCACTGATATTAACTGAACTTTTGCCAAATATCTTAGCTCCATCATTATTTCCAAATTTTACTGAACCACCTTCATATTGCTGTAACTTCTCAAATTTATGTTTGTCACTTGTCATATGACTGGAGCATCCACTATCAAGTATCCATGATGCAGATTTATTCCATGCTTTAAATTTTTTTTGTACGATTAGGGATTCCTTTTCTTCCTTAGATCACTCTTTTTCTTTCCACTCTGGTTTGATTACAGTTTTGGGTTGTTGTTTTGACTTTTCTTTTTCAGTAGCTTGTGCATGTTTTTCGGGAAGTTTTCTATTTTGTCTCATTCCATTTGGTTGAAATTTTCTTCCCTAAAATTGATTTGATGCAAATGTACTTTGATAATTTATTGCAATGTGCCCAAAATTATGATAGTTATAACATTCTACTGCATAATCCATCAAAGGTGAAAAAACATTTCTACTGGTAAAATTCCTTGGTCCTACGTTATACTTGAAATCTGAAATCTTATGTCCATAACCATTGCATTTAAAATAGTAACCAGAAAAGAGATGATTGAACCTGGGTGATGGTATTTTCCATGTTGTCATAGGAGTCATAAATCTTCTTCTTCCTTGATGTGTGACATTGGTGAATCCATCATTGTCAATTCTTCTTTCGTGCCTTGCATTATTGCTTTCTTTTGCATGAGTCAATTTTTCTTGATCAACCTATTTTTTATCTTCATTCTTTGATCTATTTGATGATTCTCCTTCGTCAAAGCCCAAACCAAATTTGATGCTTGTAGTAATTTGGTTATTTATGATCTTATCCATATTCATAGAACTTTCTTCACGTTTGTGATAACAACTAATTTTACGATTCATCTCTTCTATCTACATCCTTAAAACAATAGTCTCTTCTTCTAGCTTGTGGCAATAATCTATTTTCATGGTTATTTGCACTTCGAGATATTTAGATATTTTCTTAGATTCTTCTATCTGTACTTTCAAACTAGTTATGATTTCATTTGCATCCTCAATCTTTCTTGAAATTTTCTTATTTTCTTTTTCTTTCTATCTTCAATTCATCTAGAGCTGCAATTAGTTCCTCTTCCAAATTTACTTCTGCATCAATTTCTTCTTCATCACATTCCTGTTATTTTTCTATTTTTTCTTCTTTGAGTGCCATGAAACGAAATTCACTTGTTCCCTTTTCAGAATCCTCACCGCAACCGTCTTCTAATGAATTGACATTCTTGGAGGTGAAACTTTTCTTCTTGAAATTGCATTTTCTAAAATTTGTTTTTTTCTTCCAATCACTTCTTTCTTGGTGCGATCCTTCATCACTTTTGTTCTTCTCATTAAGTGGAAATTTAGCTGCAAAATTCCCAATGCCTCCACAATTGAAACATTTAAATGGTAACTTTCCTCTATATTTTCCTTTTCCCCTTTTTAGTTTTCGAACAAAGTTTACTTTCATTTCATCTGATGTCTCTTCTTCCTTGGATTCTTGTTTTGCTTTCATATTTTTATGGGCTTTAAAAGTAGCTTCTCTTTCTATGGGTTTAGATTTTTCTATTCTCATCTCATATGCAGTCAAAGAACCATGCATCTCATCCATACTAAAAGAATTTAGATCTTTAGCTTCTTCTATAGCTGAAACTTTAGAATCAAATCTTTGGGGAAGATATCTTAATACCTTTTTCATGATGATAAAATCTTCGATTTCCTTGTCGAGTCCTCTAATTGCATTAATGACTTCATTAAATCTCAGCATATATGCCTCTATGTTCTCATCGTCATTCATATTTAATACTTCAAACTGAGCTCGATGTGTTTGTAACTTGGCCTCCTTGATCTTAACGTCTCCTTCATGAATGCTCCTTAGTTTGTCCCATATTTCTTTTGCTGTTTTACAAATCATAATTTTTACCAGTTCACTATCCACTAATCCACACATGATAGTATTCTTTTCTTTTGAGTTATTCTCAAACAGCTTCTTACTGATAGCATCGGTTGGAGAAGTGGTGGGTATTGTGTATCCACTATCTACTGAATCCCAAATGTCGTATCCCAAAGCACAAAGATATTTCTGCATCTTGAGTCTCCAAAATGCGTAATTAGTTTCATCAAACAATGGTGCTTTATTTGATAAGAAGCCTTTACCACCTGCCATTGTGTCACTTCCAAGATCACCCTAGCCGGTTAAGCTTATTCAGGAACCTCGCTCTAATACCAATTGTTAGTCTCACATCGACACTGAGAGGGGGGGGTGAATAAGTGTAGCTCTTTTAAAACTTAAATCTTCAACTCTTAAAGCTAAAAAAATAAAAAATTAAAACCAAATAAAGCAAGTATAACAAGAGAACATCACACAACACAAGATGTATCGAGATTCATCGATTTGGCTACTCCTCAAAATGACTGTTTGGACTCCCATCCAAATCTAGCCTTTGCAAAGCACCAAATTTACAATCAATTTACCAGCACCCACTGGAAGGAGCATCAACCCATGATTTACCAACACCAACTAGAAGGAGCACCAACCCTTGATGCCAAGCACCAACTTGGACTTCAATTTTGAAACTAGAAGATTGACATAAAAATGCCTTCACTTTTACAAGACCCTGACTAGTCTATTGCTTACCCAACATCTACCACAATTCACAAAACACACACACTCATCGCACTTCAAAAAATAAAATCCCCCAACTAAAATTCTCCAAGAAACACTCCTTTTATAACCATCCTTTCTCTTTGTAACTCCAATTGTAACTCCTTCTTTCATATTCTCATACGCCACTTATCAATTGTAACTCCTTTATGACACAATATTCTCCTACCATGATTGTTCATTTTCTCCTTCCATGACTGTTCATTTTCTCCTTCGATGACTGTTCATTTTCTCCTTCGATGACTATTCATTTTCTCCTTCATGACTATTCGTTTTCCCCTTCGATGACTATTCGTTTTCTCCTTTGTTGAATGTTAATTTTCTCCTTCCATGACTGTTCGTTTTCTCCTTCATGGCTGTTTGTTTTCTCTTTCGATGACTATTCATTTTCTCCTTCATGACTGTTCCTTTTCTCCATCGATGACTGTTCCTTTGAAGAAAATGCAACATGTTGCGATATCGAGACACTTTTATTTCTCTACCTGCTGGCCCTTTTTGAGTCACAAAAATGTGACATATCGTGATATCGTGACACTTTTGTTTCTATGCTTGCCTGCCCTTTTTGAGTCACGAAAATGCGACATGTCGCGATATCGCAACACTTTTTTATCCTTTCTCTTTCTCTTTGCTTTGGACCATGAAAATAAAACATGTCGCGATATCATGACACTTTTTTCTCCTTGCTCTTTCTCTTCGCTTTGGACCGTGAAAATGCAACATGTCGCGATATCACGACACTTTTTTTTTCTTTCTCTTTGCTTTGGCCCACAAAGATGCAACATGTCGCAATATCACAACACTTTTTTCTCTTTGCTCTTTCTCTTTGCTTTGGCCTATGAAAATGCAACATGTCGCGATATCGCGACACTTTTTTCTCTTTGCTCTTTCGGCCGCGAAAATGCAACATGTCGCGATATCGCGACACTTTTTTCTCCTTGCATTTTCTCTTCTCTTTTGGCCACGAAAATGCAACATGTGATATTGTGACACTTTTTATCTCTTCTCTTTTGGTCGTAAAAATGCAACATATCGCGATATTGTGACACTTTTTTCTTTGCGATGTTTTAATTTTTCTTTGATCTTTAGCATATGGGCCACTTCGGTCTTCATCCTTATAAGCATTTAACACCACTATACATACTCTGAATAACCTCTGAACTCCTGTCGACTGCATCAACTGATCTATCTGACTATGTTGACAACAATGACAATACTATCGCTGCACCTTGCTCAACACCTCGATCACAACAATGAGAGTCATGCCTGCAATCAGAGGGGTAGTTCTATTGGGTGATCCCCAAATGTAGCAATGGGTTGAAAGAGTCCCACCTGCATTTGGAGGGGTACCTAGGATTGTCTAGTTGTATAAGTCTAATCAAAGATGAAACAAGGATGGTATGATTGTTTGAGGAATCCTATCTCACATATGGGTTTAAAGAGTCCCGACTGACATACGAGGTATGCTTATGATCTATCTAAAAATACTCACATGAACACATAGGGATAATAAATAGTTGGGTCTATCACGACAAAAGCCTTTTCCAATAGAAGCCTTGTATAGTTAGTATGTGATTTTTGGAGAAGTCCACTAGGTTGTTTGAGTTTCAAGGAACCCCCCCCCCCCAAAAAAAAAAAGTTCTCTAATAGTAACAAGATACCAAATATCATTAAACATAAAAAATACGAGTCATTCATTCATCAGAATGCATTTTACAAAGCACAATCAAACATATAGGATAAATACTACTTGAGTATCAGAAATGATGTTTAGACAGCCACTGACTATATAGTGCAACAAAGAAAAATATACAGAATGACATATTCATTCATTAGCATTATACCAATCTATTTCACTGCATTTCATATATGGGTGATTAATTGATTAAGTTATTATAATGATAATTATCAATTATTTTGCATGATTGTCATACATTTTGTGGTGTCACATTTTAAAATTGATATACACAGTTTAAATTCATTCTTTATGTTTTAAGTGATTAAAGCATACATGTTCATTCCCATTAGATTACGATTATGTATAGAATGCATTACCATACATTGCATAGCATACCATAAATTCATAAAAATAAATGCATGCCCACAAAGCAAAAATAAATATGCATTCAAAATAAATACTACATCCATTTACATCCATTATATATGGCACATCTAATCATATAGATCACTGCATAACATCATCATCATAAAACATATAGCTATCTAGTGCATGTCATCCATACATAGCATCACATAAGCATTGCATCCATGTGCATAAAATAAACATAAAATCAAAATTAAACATCAGATACACATAATGAGCCAAAAAGACCAAGTCATATATATATGTGCAAAAAGAGTACATATGAGGAGTATCAAGATGCCCGTAGGCTACAAAGTGTGTAGGTCATCAACCTTACACTCAAAATAAATACAACATAGCAAAAGTATAGTCTACATCTAGCAGAGCATAGGTCTAGTCTGATCTCCATGTATTGGAGCTCTCGTTGCCTCTCTCAGCACTATGCTCTGGAGTATGCTCTCCTGTCAGTGTTGACACCTATCATGGGTCATGCTATGGGTCCTACCTGCCTCCAAATACTAAGGCACCTAGCACATGAGAGACTCGTAACTGCAGTAGGCTAGTCCCCTAACTAGTGGTCTCTGAAGTCTGCCCTACATCTCTAGGCCTGGCATGTGATGCCATCCCATGTGTGCTAGAGGACCTATGTGTCCTCTCAGTCCTATGAGTCCTATGACCTAAGCTCACCATAGAATGCCCTGAGGTCCTAGACCTAGTACGCTAAGACTATAAGGAGAAATTATCCTCAAGAACCTGTAGCCTATGCATCTTAGTATAACCGATTAGCTGATCAACATGAGAAAGCCAGGATGTGTGCATCTGATTGGTCCTCATGACCATACTATGCAGTCGTTCTTCCTCAGTCATGGAATATGGTACAACTGTTGGTGCTACCGCTGGTGCTACTGAAGGCCCCATAGTAGTCTGAGGAGTTCACATAGCCCCCCTTGATATCTAGAGGAGATCCCTCTCCATCTATGCTACAGTCTGCTATTCCTATGCTAACTCTAGAGCAGTCTGCAATCTCTAAGCCTAGGCCTCTCCATTTGTGGCATGCGTAGTCATATCCTATATATGATCTTGCACCTTAGTAAGATACCTATCCCTATCAGCTACTCTTGCCTTCAGAGTGGTGATAGTAGTGTCTCACTCTAGTTGTTGTGTGTGGAATCACCCTAGATGACTCTGCAAGTCAGCCACTTAAGCTAAGAGCCAACCCTCTGCACAGTTGGGATGGACCCCACCCTCCATTAGATCCTCCTCATCGGGGTCAACCTCGGGATCCTCCTCGATGGTGGCCACTATGCTCCAACTGCCCTCTGTATATTGGTGCACCCTACACCCATTAGGATCTACCTCTACCTCAGCCTGGTCTGGATCCTAGCCTAGAGGCCCTATATCATACCATCTGTAGTCTTGACTTCAATGTCTTGGTAGTCATCAGTAACATCTCCTAGAGGCCCTAGAATGATCCACTATAGATCATGCTCCATGACCAAGTGTCGGTACCTAAGGGGGATATCTGGAATATCCTACATGAGCTCAAACTACCATAGGACCTGAGAGTAGAACTAGTACTCTCGAATGTTGGCCTTACAATTGATCAACCATCTATCATGACGTGTCTGTCTTAGCCACTGGTCCTCCTATGGCCATGCTAGACAATCAATATAGGGTTGCCACTAAACATCATTCGGGCCAAGTGTCATGAACTGAGTGATATAGTGCTGGACATAACTAGCATGGATATTGTTGTGGGTACCCTCCTCCTCATGAGGCTAGCAGGTGGCACAAAACCAACGATCATCAACAATAGCAATAATCCATAGTGGTAGATCTGCAGGACGCTTGATCTGAATGTATTGCCATTGTCAAATGTGCAATAGAAGACTACAACTAAGGACCTTATGGCTATGCTCCATAATCTGGTACAACTCCTTGTAGATATAACATAGTAGGGTGCTCCATCAAGCTAGAAGTAGATGTACCTTTGTAGAGCTCTACAACACCCTCCAGGCGATGGACAAGAGGTTCTAGAGAATCTTCAAGCCCGAGGAGTTTGGAAGCACAATTTGTACTATGAGGTGCATAAAGAGGTCTTCCCATGCAAAGAATACATCCTCATGGTACCACTCACCAATGTGTATCCCTTCATGGTCAATCGCATCTTGAGCATCCTCGTTCTGGTCATCGAAGATAGTATCAAAAATAGCCTCCTTTACCCTAGAGGTAGAGGAGATGATGGCCTCGCCATCAATGGGGATCCTGAAGATCCTGTAGACATCCTTTAAAGTAATAGTCATTTCACCTGTAGGTAGGTGAAATGTGTTGGTCCATGCATTTCAGCGCCTAACCAACATAGTTAGGTAGGATTGATCTACCCTAATCATGGGTAGATCCATGACGTATCCAAACCTGACAGCTCAAAACCAATCCCGATCATCATAGAATAAAGCCTTGCAAAGATTCTTCAGAATATCTGACTCTCGAGCTCTAGAAGTCAATCTCTAGAATAAAAAGCATAATTTAAGACTAAATCCAGCTAACTAGAGCTTAAAAAAAAAAGTAGCAACAACAAACTGCAGTTGAAACCTATGGTTCCCAATTTGCAAATTGGGAACCGCAGCTAAGACCTATGGTCCACAATTTTCCAACTAGGAACCACAGCTACCCGCTACAGTTTAGGAGTGGCACCCATTTTGGGTACCATCCTATACAACTAAAGCATAGAATTAAATTCCTAAAGCTAGCCTAGACAAATGGGGTTCATTACCAGTAGTTTAGTGAGGTTCGTTATTAACATTACTTAATGTATTTCATTTTACTAGTATTGAGTGCGTGGTCTTGGTTTCGAGTTACCTTACCCGCACCCTAGCCCCAGCTATTAGATGGCTGATCAGGATCCACCATCGAGGTTGAGGAGTGTAATAACGGTAGAGTGTCATAGCATTTTAGATCAGGAAGGGTCTTCTCACTCTCAGAGCTCTCAGATTGCTAATATTTACCAAGAAATAATGAAAAATTTTAAATGGGAATTCAATTTATAGGTTTTCCTAGTCTCGACGAACCGCAGTTGATACCTATAGTTTTGAAACTAGGGTTTTCTACCCGCAGGTCTGACCCGTGGATCCAAAAATTTGGAAGTGTAAACTACAGACCATACCTGCAATCTACAACTAGCATTAAAAGAACTCAAAAAACACCATGGGAAGGTCTAAAAGAGCAAAGTAATGACTTTCACAGGATAAAAATTCAAAATCAATGATTAAAATTGCAAATTTGGTGATGTTAAAAGCACTAGGACCGATCAAATACATGCAAAATTAAAACAACAAAACAAAAAAAAAACAAATAATTAAAAACCAAATGCACCTCGTATTCAGTGATTTATCCTATACACTTGGTGGTTGTAGCGAGTTGTGATCCATGCAATCCAGCAAGATGAGTAAATCACCATAAGAACATTTGGGACAAAATTATCTTTTATTTAATGACATCTTTCAGCAAATCATCGACAAATATGATTCAATACAAGTCTAATTGCATTTGTATCATTTTGATTCCTTAAGACGGCTATTGTAGCCTGACTACTCCAGGGGATAGAAATATGCCAATACTACTAAGAGTTGCAATCATAAGCTGAACTAGGCCTAGCCAAGGCATTAAAAGGATCGAATCTTAAATTTTTCAGTATCATTCATTATGGTCAAGTGATTTCATCACTTTATACATTATCATTACCCTCATTGACTCATCGCTTGAGGGGGTAGTCATAATTTCATAATCATAATCAAAGTCATCAGAAGATCCCTGAGATTGTAGATCCCTTGATATTATCAAAATTGCATTCGTTCTTGTGAATCATTGTCAACATCTATCATAAGCTTCCCCATTTTCTTAGGGAAAAAAACAAAGATGATAATTGGTTTGTAACTCCCATCCTTCAAATTTATGGGTCAGAAGATACCCATACTTGGCATTGGTGCTATTCGAGCATCTGATGACGAGGGTAGACTTGAAAAAATGTAAGCCTTTCACAAGCTAGAAGTAATGATTCCAAAATGTGCATCCTTTTGTTGGACATGGGGCATCTAATGTTGATCTGACTAATGATCATCATAGAACCTTAGACATCATTTTAGGATGTATATTTTTGCTCAGTGTTGTTCAATATCACAACACATCTCAAAAGGGGCATTTGTAGACACCTAAAATGCATCATGTCGAGGGCGACTACTCATATGGACATGCTAAAAGACCATATGGAGGATATTGGATAGAATCCATGATAGAGCAGTGGTTCTAACCACTCAATTTAGGCATTTTGATCTAAGTAGTCTGAATCATAGCACAGACCTATGGTCTGCAGTCTAGACCGCAATTGTGACCTACGATCTCAACTGAAGTTCAGTTAGACCTTCCATCCGAGCCAAATTGGTTGGAACGACCAAAAGATCTAGAAGGAGGTAGTTGAAGGATGGAAGATTCCATAGGCTTCCATTCCAACTGTCCTAACCAACCTTCTTGGTCTTGGCTTCTCCATGAAGCCACCCCTAGCCCTAGGGGCATGCTATAAATACCCCCTCCAAATGGGGAGAAAAAGGAGAGCAAGCATTTTATATTTGAGCAATGAAACCCTGGCAAATTATACACTCAAACTGAGTATACTAAGAGATAGAGCTATTGCACTTAATCCCCGAACCTTTTACCACCATTCATGATGAATTGCATTATGGATGCCCTAGGTGCTTAGGAGGATCAAGAAATGCAAATCCGAGCAAATGAAGGTCCTTCACATTGAATTGATTTCCAAATCAGTCTAAGGACAACGAAGACAAGCCTTGAACATCAATTTGGACAAGGATATTGAGCCCACTACCCCTAATTTTGAGGATAAAATCATCAGAGGTCAAACCGTGACTGTCAGCCACGATTTGCAACAGGTGGCAGATCACCTTACTCTTTTCTTTTCTGTCTAGCAAGTTAGGTTGGATTAGTCATTTTGTTGATTTAATAGCATTTTAGAAGACTTATGATCGTAGAACTAGGCTAGATTCACATTTTATGCTTATGTTTCAATTAGGACTAAAATGCTTTCTTTATACATGTTTATGCTTCATTTTCCATATTTGATCCATGCATAGTGTAGATGCTATTTTACTTTATGCTATTACATGAATCTTGATTCACTTTGCATAGTTTAGCAGTTTTCTTTATGCTTTTTTGATTATGTATGTTAATGGTGTCATTATAAATTTTACCTAAAAGGGCCTCATCATGAGAGGCTGCCTATGTTTTTGACATTCTTGTTGTTTCTTTACCGCAGGGAATAGTTCCAAAAGAGAGATAAAGCTTCCAATCCCTTCCCCATTGTGAAGAAGAGGGTCATCGACACCCTAGAGCAGTTCGTGTCACCCTAAGGGGCATTTTGATCACACCTACTCTTGATAGGGATTAAACACTATTGTAATTAATGTATCAAATGGGTATCCCTAAGAGGGACAAATATGTAATTCGACTTCATTGAAATTAATAAAGGATTCCTTGTATTCAAGTTATTTATTGTTATCAAATTATGCATTCCTATTTGTTTATTTTTCTTCGATTGCGATAGGTAGATCGGGTGTGAGCCTTTTTGGTGGTTACAAGTTAAAATAATGTAATGCCCAAGGTGAGGCTAGGATAGTGATGAGAAAGAAACCTAAGACCTTAATATCACAATACAAGACCCTAACCATTGTACCATTGACACAAACATGCTTTGAAGAAGAGGGTGTTCCCTATTGAGGAAGTGTTGGGGTATACTCAAAAAAAAGAAAAAACTTGTGAGTCAAACATGAAACCTCTATATTCTCAAATGAATAGTCTTGTCATTGTGTTATATGTGGTGGATGAAACTAAGACCTTCATGCTAGATTTTATCTATGAATCCTATGAAATGTTACAACAAAAATAAATTAATTATCCAATGTGATTTGATCTTGTGACCTAAAGTATTCCATGAAAGGCTCTTACCACTACACCAATAGTATGAATATGATCCAAAAGTAACAATACTTTGTCTTAAGTTAGTTCTTGGAATCTACCCCTCAAAAAATTTACATAAAACAGTACTATTCTCTACATTGTTGGACTTATTACATTATTTGGTACCATGCATGAGCAATGCAAGTACCTTGTAAGTATTTAGATTAGGGTGTGTGTGACATTTGTGTCTGTACTATGTATCATATTATTAAGTGTGAGTCTTTCATGTATATAAGTGATTATTTATGTGTATGAGGTGTTAGTAAGTGTGAGTTATGTGACGGAGGTGTCGTGTTTATAAATAGGGAGTTATGAGCAATCATGAGAGACTTTATCTTTATCTAAAAACACAATTTTTTTTTCTTTGGATACATAGAGGAGTTGGTTACATCCACACTGTTTTTAGTAATTGCCAAGTGCAAGGTTCAAACCACAAGGATTTCTCCTAACAAGCCTATACCACATCATTGTTGATGATGTGACATGATGTGGACCATCAATTTCTTGGGATTCATACCATTATTGTCAATCTGGTGTGCGCTCAAAGCATTCAGATCAAACTACTACCTTGCAACATGTATGCCCCCAAGCTTTGAACCTAGGTCTCTTCTTGGTAAATGCCTGGAAAGAAAAAAAATTACCAATCCACCTAGCCCTTGTGGGCTTAAACTCTTAGAGTAGAGAGAAAATCTCGAGAGACGCTCTTAGGTGGTCGATAGTGTTGTCCTATTTGGGTATACCACTATCTAGAGGGAAGCCACAAGAGATGTTTTTTGTGTCCCCCTTTTCATCACAAAGGTTCAAACTGTGGACCTCCTGTTAAACGGGGCTAGGCTCACCTTCTCCACTTGCGCTACAAAGGTAAACTCTTTTGTTTTTTATTCAGGTAGTGTAATAAACCCCTATGATCAACACAAAGGGCTGAGTAGTCTCTTCCAAACCAAGACCCCTTGTAAAATCGAGAGCTACGCTTATCAATAGGGAATTTAATACATAGCCATACACACACCCATACCCTCACACACTTGCCCAGACTACTATTCGAACCTTGGACGTCTCCCACCCCGTCACACACCCACCCACGCCATTTTTTGAACCTTGGACCTCTCGAAGAAGAGACAAAGTCCGTATTATTGTGTTGTCCTCTCTAAACTGAAGAATTACATAACTCTACAATATATATGTAATATGAAGAGTCTTATATAAATATATATTGAAGACAAATCTCTATAACATGTATTGAAGAGACATTGCATTTATACATTAAAAATAATAAATATATTTATCACATAAATATATATTCCACTGAGATAGTTATTTATACTTGTGATATTATATGATACTATGAAATTACCCTATGATAATAGAGCTCATTTTCTAACAATGGTATTAGAGCTATATTGGAGTGCTTAGAAGAAGAGGAGCATTTGGTGAAGAGTAATGGTTGAAGAAGCCGCATTGACCATCTAATTAAGCAGAGGGGTGCGTTAATTTTAACTTGAGACTTTTGAAACTTTGGACCTAATTTGACCGAAGGATAAGTCTTTATGTCTGAAGTCTTATGGACTGATGAAGTGACTCCATTGTCTTAATCAACAAAGGTTGAATTTTATTAACCTGAGGTGCAAGACTCAGGGATAGCCCTTGGAATTTTCAGATCCACATGAAAATTTGTTAAACTTTTTCAAAGCGTAAGAGTTTTTGGCCCCGACTTTGAATCTCAAAATTTTACTTTTTTCTTTTACATTTGTTTTTTTTGACAAAGATTTGATAACAAACGAAAGAGATTGTTTACAAAAACAGGACTGAGAATGACCAAACCACATTCATGGCAGAACATGTTTTCAACAAAGGCAGCAACATTTTGATAAATTTTTAAAAAGCTATAGAACCTGTGATGATTATTTTGGTTGTAAGAAAGTTATAATGGCTGTAACGCCATACGAAACCTGTAAGAATGTCAAATTTGTGCAACAACGTTCAATAACTAAAATCATGGAGTGCTAGGGTTTGCAAAAACCGGATCATTCACATAAAGAACGTAGGTATATATTTTTCCAACATCAAATTATTTGAAAGGATAAAAAAAACGTTATACATTACGAGATCAGGGAGGAAATAAACAAACCGTTTATGATAATGCATTACATTATGCGTTATGTTGGAGATTAGAAAAACCAATTATGTCTTACAATAGAAGTTAGAAAAGTATGGTAAAGTTTGTATAAATATCCGTAATGCATAAACTATCGTTGGTTGTGTAATTAAACGATTTATAAGTTTCCTTCCCGTCCATTGAGATAATTAAGTTTCATTCGTGTCTGTTAGATTGAATAAAGTGAAGAAGAATATAATTAAAAGAATAATGGGAGGAAGGGAGAAAAAATCATTTGATGGAGTTATAAAAAATTAAAAATATTAAGTTTTGTAGGCGAGTTGGAGAAGGTAGGGCAATCTTTCAAGGAAGGTTCGTGGTGGTTTCTTAGACCAAGGCAGCCCTGCAAGGGTTTTTTTTTGCGAAATTAAAAAAAAAAAAAAAGGATTAGAAATATTTTTATTTATTTTTGGTTTGATAGGAGAGTTGGTTACAACCACATTATTTTTAATAGCTGACAATCATAAGGTTCAAACCACATGGGTTGCATCCACCAAACCTATTCCACCTTATTGTTTTATAGCTGGATATGAAATGGACCACCAGGTGCTCGAGATTCATGTTGTTGTCATCAGTCTGGCATGCACTCAAAGGATTCAGATTTGACTACTACCTTTACAACAAGCTTTCTTCGAGGTTTGAACCTGGATCTCTTCTTGGTAAGTGTCCAACTGAACTAGCACTTACCAATCCACCTAGCCAAATTGGAAAGGTTATTAGAATAAACAAATAAATATTGTATTGCGAAAAAGTGAGAGTTATAAAAAAATAATATTTGAAGAGTTAGAGAAGAAAGAAGAATTGAGAAATAAGAGTGGAAAATATTAAAGGAAAAAATATTGAAACAAAATAAACTGAAAAAAACAAAGGTGACCATGAAGTGAAGAAATTAAATTGAAAAAAAAAAAAATTGAAGTAGGATAGGATTACAACAAAAAAAGGGAATTATTAAAATGATAAATACAAACAAAATACTGTGGCAGCCATAAAATCCGAATAGCTTACCCGAATTCCTGAGGGCTACCGATTCCACCATGTAAATTAAAAAAAGATATGATAAATACAAAGATTTTCTTTTCTGAATCTCAATTACTAGGGAGCTAATTTTATCCCATGGAAAAATAAGATTAAATCAATACTTATTGTTGAGAAAATTTGAGAGATAATAAATAGCATGGTTATACATAAGGGGTCAGACCCAAAATATACTTGTAAAAAAATGGCAAATCTATTTCGAAACCCTAGCGAATCCTAGCCAACTTCATGTAGGAGGACATGGTAAATTATATTATTTTTTCAAAAATAATAATAAACCATTAGTGAATTTAAAAGTTCTTGATGGATCGGGTGGAAAATGAGATCCAACCATGGGTAGGTGCAAAAAATGGTCCAACCTCGAACTAGGTGTAGAAAATGGTCCTAATGGTTCAACCTCAAACTAGGTGTAGAAAATGGTCCTAATGGTTCAACCTCAAACTAGGTGTAGAAAATGGTCCTATCTCATACTGGGTAAAAAACATGGTGTTGGTTGTGGAGCCTGATTCTCTCTCTAATTTGAATATCTTATTTTTAGCTGCACTTGGACCCAATCCATAAAGCAGGGGTGTAGGGGGAGAAACATCCCCCCTAATTGTGTTGGTAGGGGGTCTAGGAGGGCAATAACAACCATTTAACCCTCCTTAGTGGGGGTTCAAGAGTGATGCCCCTAAAGCCAAAAATAGATGTGTTTTCTCTATGTAAATCTGGACCATTTATTATTAGGTAATATATTGGATGGTAGAATATGGTTTGATCTCATATTTGCTACAAAATAAAGTCTAGCTATGGATCGGGTGCAAAACAAGGTCTTTCTATGGATTAGGTTCAAAACAAGGTCCAACTATAGACCAGATGTAGATAATGGTCCAATAAAAAAAAGTATGAAAGTTGGTTAGGGTATATAATAATGTTTGGTAGTTGTTCGGGTCAAAAAGGAGGTTTTGTAGTTGGTCTGGTGTAGAACTGGGTCCAACTATACATTCGGATGTAGAAAAATGTCTAGCAGTCTATACAGATGGAAAAACAAATTCGATAGTTGGTTCAAGTGGAAAAAAATATCTAGTAGTCAGTCTGGTGTAGATATGAATCCAGTAGTTCATTTAAATGTAGAATAGGGTTTAAATATCACTTTGTTTGTAGAACTAGATTTGGTAGTTCTTTTGGATGCATAACAAGGTTTAGATGTCAATTTGTGTGTAAAACTAGCTTCAGTAGTCCACCTGGATGCAAAAAAAGGTTTGAATGTCAGTACATTTGCAAAACTATCTCTGATAGTCCATTTGAATGTTAAACATGGTTCAAATATCGGGTCGTGTGTAGAACTAGCCTAGATAGTCAGTTCGAATGCAGAATAGGGTATGAATGCTGATCCGTGTGTAGAATATAGTCTAATAGAGTCTGACTACCGTTTCAGGTGTAGAATAGATTTTGGTAGTCAGTTTGGTGTAGAAAAGAGTTCTATTCTAGATCAGTTGGTTTTTGCACATGGTTAAAGTTCGATGGAATTATCAATTTTATAATAGTTTGAATGTTTTAAATGAAAAAGTATTCCTTGGAAGTTAATTATATATTGCGATATACTTGTCGAATTTGGTGGAGTAATTTTAAAAATTTAAATTTAAAAAAAAATCCATAATACTATTATCAACGCATGGTGAAACAACACCTAAAATTTTTTTATCTCAAAATTTTTTTGTGAAAGGACCGACGTCTAGGGTCCAAAAAATTCACCAATTTGCATTTTTCAAAAATGCTAATATTCGCCCAATTTGCATTTTTTGAAAATGCTAATATTCGTCCAATTTGTGAATATTCACCATTGTGCATAACCCTCGTAAATATGTAGAAAATCCTCCTAGAATATAAAATTAGAAGACAAAAATTTAAAGATATTTATGAAAAGACTCTTATGCTAGTAAAGTTTGTTATATGAGATTAGATTCAAGCACACATTCGTGAGGCTAAAACTTTAAATACTACTTGGGAAAATTTATGCACAGTATTTGAAGGAAAAAATGAAGCTGCTATTTACACTTGGAATCATAACTTTACTCACTAAAAATTCATGATGGAGAAAACATAGAACATGTTCTTTGAAATATAGTAAAATTGAAATCAAAATAATCCACCATAGAAGAAAAGGTTGAAAAAAGGCTTTTGGTTTTAGTTGTACTTAGAGAACTTCCTAGATCATTCACAATATCACATCTCTTCAAGTATCAAAGATAAATATGTCATTTGAGGAATTAGTAAATATTATTCAACAATATTAACTGAAAAATTAATTAAGATATGAGTCATCTAACAATGCTCTTATATCAGCAAAAGGTCTTTTAACTTCATCTTCATCACAAAATAAAAAAATAAAGTGGTATTGTTATATTTGTGAAAGAGGACATAGTACAAAATTTTATAAGTATAATGCATTGAATAGGAGGAATCAAGATCAAATACCTCCTCAAGGAAATCAAAGAAATCAATCACAATATCAATATCAACAAAAGAATAATCAACAAGGGTTTATTGCACAAAGTAAAACAAAATCAGAATATACACACAAGACTCTTATGGAAACTAAAAATGTTTGTCATCAAGTAATGAAGAATTAAAAAAACTAAGATCTTTTTTGCAATAAATCCTAAAAAAAGCTATTGAAGGATACTTTAAAGAATGTACTATAATATCTATAAATAATATAATAAAAATTTGTATGACACTAGAAATCCTAGAAACACAACATCAAAATAAAGTTGAGGAATCAAATAGTGACTTGGAACCTATGATAGTAAATGCATGTTGTGACACTAAAAGAAAAGATATAGAGTGTAGCATAAATAATTGGAATATAGTTCATGATCGTACAAAAATGCTTTTATTGTGAGAATTGATAATAATAGTGATAGTGATTTAAATAATGATAGGGATAGTGATGCATTAAGTTGTATTGATCAGTGTGGTGACAAATTTAGTTATTTTGAAAGGTATACTAAAGTTATTTATTCAAAACTATTAAATAAAATGGGATACAAAGACGCAGGTTTGGGAAAAAATGGACAAGGTATGAAAAATCCAATTGTGCTAAAAATAAGACCAAAATGTGAAGGTCTTGGATATATAGGAAATATAAGCAGTAATGAATCACTGACTAATTTTTTAATAGAAAACAATAACTTTAAATTTGTGATATATATTGATAAAACTAGTATCAATGAAGAGAAAATAGGTAATAATGAATCAAAGAATGCTAAAAATAATTTTGTAATAGGGAATAAATTTAACCATTGTGGTAGATATGGACATAATATAGAAAAATTTTGGAATCTTCATTGTTGTGAAATTTGTGGAGAACAATCATTTTTAAAATTTTTGTCAATATAGAGAAAAAAATAATAAAATAAAAATTTAAATTGGATGGATACATATGAAGCAATGATATAAGATGTAAGGACAGTTGTATGGTTTCTATACGAGGAAACCAAGCATGATAAAAATTTAAAGTTCATTGAGTGTAAAGAATAATGTGTCTTACCATGGAGAAATGCAAAATAAATGATTATGACCCAAGCACAGCCTAGAAGCTCACATATAGTGAAAGCACATACAATGATTATTTATCAAAGGTGATGGCCTTATGATTGTTCTAGTGATTGAACTACATGAAATGATGATCCATAGATTACCCATAGATAGATACCCAGAAATAGTAACTTAAAAAATCAACAAGATATCTAGGCTTAGCAATAGATACACAAAAAAAAGTGGATGAGGTGGAGGGACGTTTTTCCCAGGACTACCCAAACTATCGAACTCGTTTCGGCCATATCTCACTCATTCGGACTCGGATTGAGCTAAAATTTTGAGGGTAGATGCCTGAAAAACCCTAGAATGTCTCCACCAATTTTCATATCATTTGGAGCAACACAGATCCTAGCATATCCCTATGTGTGAACGAGATATTTGGCAAGCGACTATGCGAGGGTTTCATCTGGGTTGAGTGCAAGCAGCTCCAGAGGTTGGTTTTAGGGCCTTCGGGCCCTAGAAGCCAATATTTTTGTGGTTTATGCTCAATATTTTAGCAGGAAATGTTGCAGGGGATCCAATATGGGTTAGAAATTTATCTTTCAATAGATCATACTATGAACTTGAGTGACAACGGCTTCCAATTTGTTGCACAAAATAAAAGTGAAAACCATACCTTTCCACGATGTCTAGGGCAAGGATTAAAGAGATCACAAAATAAGTTTCAAGCAGTTGATCAAAAAATGGCTCATATCTCAAGTGAATCTGGTGCTAAGGTGCACCCACAAAATAATTCTACTATGAAAACCCCTATCAAGGGTAAGAATTTCGAAGACTCAGCCCCAAAAATGAATTTTAGGGATGCCCTCCATGGTGGATAGCCTCAGCCCAATGCTAATATCAATCTTAGGGCTTCCCATAAACCTCTAAGAATGCCTAAGATTGATCCCAGGAAAATGGAGTCAGGATGTCTTAAAGAAGCTGATGGAACTCCTATTGTTAAGCTTGATATGGGTAACATTCAGACTGGCATTGAAGATTTGGAAAAAAGAGGACTAATTTTTCGGTTCATGGGTTTTCGTCCGAGTCTATCTGCTTTCAAAGTCTAGGTTGCAAAAAGCTGGAAAACTAAAGGTGAGTTACAAATCTCTATTTATCCAAATGGTTATTTTCTTGTTTTATTTGCTAATAATGAAGATAGAGAGAAAACATTTCAAGGGGGTCCTTGGTTTTTGGAAGGGCAGGGCTTTTCATGAAGCCCTGGCATACTAAATTTAAAGTCGAAGAAGAGATGCCTTCTATAGCTCCCGTGTGGGTTAGAATCTTTGGCCTCCCTATTGAATTTTGGAATCCTACTATTTTTTCTTCAATTGGAAACTCTTTAGGAACTTTTATGATGATTGTTGATTGTACTCAAAATTTTGAACATATTATTTATGCTCGGATTTGTGTTTTAATGGATTTTGACAAACCCCTACCTAAAAATATCACATTACAATTTGGGGAAGACACTTGGGAGCAAGTAGTGGACTATGAGAACATTCCTTTTCATTGTAGAATTTGCCATGAATATGGTCATTTGGCTAGTGCTTGCCCAAATAAAATTCCTGATCAAAAGAAAGAAGATATAAACTCAACGAGTTTCCAAATACCTAAGAAGAAGAACACTAAAAAAAAACCAGTTATGAAGGATCAATCAAAGTCATCTGCTAATATGTTTGAAATCCTTTCCACAAATGATGTCCCAAGTGAGGAAGAGGAAATAATGGAAACTAAAATCTTAGAAACACAATTTAAATATGAAGGGAAGAACTCAGAGACAAACCAACAAATCAAAGGTTTTCAATAGAAAAAAAGGGAGAAAATTTACACAAGAAAAACAATATTTCAAATGTCAAAACTTCAAATAATGCAAGTCCCAATATAGACTCCGTTGAACCATCTAGTAAAATTTTGGTTGTGTACGAGCATTCTTCAAGGTTAGAAGCCATCTCAGATTCAATTGGAATAAGTCAAGAAAAAGGGAAAAAAAATTGAAGATGGATTCTAATTAAAAAGCAAGTCGCAAGACCAATCAATATCATATGGTAAAAGAAGGTGAAAAGCTTGTAGAGGAAGGTAATATTAATGCCCTTCCCAAATTTTTTAGCCCTGGTATTAATGAAGATCATCACTTGGAATATTAGAGGACTCAAAGGGAGTCTTTCAAAACAAAATGAAATTAGAAGAATGATTCGAATAAATCATCCACATCTTGTTTTCCTTCAAGAAACAAAGATGTCAATGGAGGATATGGACTCAATTGCTAGTAAAATTTGGCCAGCTGGAAAAGTGGTTTCCCTCAGTTCCCAAGGGACTTCGGTGGCATTGCTTGTCTTTGGGACCCAAAAGAGGTAGTTATTCACCATATGGTTGGCAGTTGGGGTTTGTTGGCTATAGCTATTCAAAGTAGACATTCCAACCAAATTATGCTCTGCATTACTGTTTATGCTCCGAATTCTTTGGAGGAAAAAAAAGACAGTGGAAGGATATTACTCATATTATCTCTCATTTTCCTAAATCTTGGATCTTGATCGGAGGAGATTTCAATACCATCCTCTCTCTGGATGAGAAAAGGGGGAAGAAATAGAAATTTGGACAAAAGCACTGACCTCATGAGCGAATATATTGCAAACCTCCATCTTGTGGATATCCAACTAGATAATGGCCTTATGACTTGGTCTAACATAAGGCAAGGCTTAGCTTGTATAATGGAGAGATTGGATAGGTTTTTGCTCTCTGAAAATTTCTTAATCCATGGTCACATTCCTAAAGTGAAGACTCTTAATAATTCTGGTTCGGATCATTGGCCAGTCATGGTGGAAATGTGGAAAACCAATGTGAGTTTCTCTCCTTTTCATTTTCAATTAATGTGGCTTAGAGACATTTCCTTCAGACCTCGTGTGCAACAATGGTGGAAGGAAGGTAAACCTAGGCATGGGACTAAGATGTTCTGTTTTGCCAAAATACCGCAATACATTAAATCCAAAATCAAGACTTGGAACTGGAAAGAGTTTGGGGATGTTCATAAAAAAAACATGAAGTTATTGCTCATATTGAAAATTTGAATAAGAAAATCCATTTAGATGGCCTCACAGAGAAGAGAAGTGTAGATGAAATTAAACTCACAACTCAGTTAGAGGAATGGGAAAAAAGAGAAGAAATCTTATGGAAGCAAAAATCTAGAATTCAATGGCTCAAAGAAGGAGATCGAAACACAAATTTCTTCCACAAATCTCTTCTAGCTCGAAGATCTCACAACTTTATTTCTTCCTTAAAATCAGATTCTGGAGATGTTGTTTATACTTGGGATGGCATGAACTCTATTGTTGTTGATTACTTTTCCAATATTTTTGCTGCTACTCCTCTTGAATCAGCTTCACAACAAAATGTTCTTCAAGCAATCCCTTCTCTTATCACTCTTGAGGAGAACTCTATTTTGATTTCTCATGTTACTATCAATGAGCTTCAACAAGTAGTTTTTAAAATGTAAAAAGAGAAAACCCTAGGTCCTGATGGTTTTCCCATTGAGTTCTACCAAGAGTTCTGGGATATCCTTCATGTTGATTTATTAGAGGTGGTGGAAGAATCCAGGAAAGCCAAAGAAATTTTGAAGGTTATCAATAAAACTTATATTACTCTTGTTCCAAAATCTCAAGAGGTTGATCATATCTCAGCTTTTAGACCTATTGCTTTATGTAATGTTCTTCTCAAAATCATTACTAAAATCATGGCAGAAAGGTTGAAGCCTCTTTTGCATAAGATTATTTCCCTAGAGCAAGGGGGTTATGTGGAAGGACGTCAAATAGTATATGAGATAGTTCTTGCTTAGGAAGCCATCCATTCCATGGATATGCAAAATCTCCTTCCATGTTCATTCGGTTAGACTTATCCAAAGCTTATGACAGAGTGGATTGGCACTTCCTTATCAAATTTTTGAGGCAATTTGGTTTCTCTAAGGATTGGATGGATTGGATTATGGGATGTATCTCTTAATTTTCCTACTTAGTTCTTATCAATGGCAGGCCTTCTCAGTCATTCCCATATTCCAGAGGTATTAGGCAAGGTGACCCGCTATCCCCTTATTTATTCATCATTCTTGTTGAATGCTTGGGTAGGACTATAACCAAAAAGAGGGAAAACAAAACCCTTGAGGGAGTTACCATTGCTCATGGAGCTAGACCTATCTCTCATCTTCAATTTGTGGATGACTCTACTCTTTTAGGTAAAGCTACAGTTAAGGAAGCTTCTAATATTAAGCAAATCATTAGCTGTTTTTCTAAGGCTACTTGGGCAGTTGATCAATGAAGACAAATCTAAAGTTATTTTCTTTCATTGCTCTGCTAGACAGGAATCCATGGTCTTGGATAAATTAATATATAAGAAGACCTCCCTTCCAATCACTTATTTAGGTATTCCCATAAATATTCAAAGGCAAAAAAATAAATATTGGAATTGGTTGTTGGACAAAGTCAAGAAGAAAATTGGAAAGTGGACCAACAAGTGGCTTTCTTCGGGGGTAGAATCACCTTGGTAAAATCAGTCCTTCAAGCTATTCCTATTTATGTTTCTTCCATTTTGAATATCCCAAAGGTTGTTCTTCGAGAATTGGATCAAATCAGTCATCGTTTCCTTTGGAGTGGTACTAAGGAG
This sequence comes from Wollemia nobilis, assembly GCA_028583015.1. Taxonomy (NCBI): domain Eukaryota; kingdom Viridiplantae; phylum Streptophyta; class Pinopsida; order Araucariales; family Araucariaceae; genus Wollemia; species Wollemia nobilis. The sequence goes on from JAQPPZ010016348.1 coordinate 9,773,834, forward strand.
AAAAGAAAATGGGCCTTGGTGAAATGGGATACTTTATGTCTTCCTAAGAATGAAGGGGGGTTAGGATTCTGGTCTTCTATTAATAACAACAAATCTTTAGCTGCTAAATTATATTGGAGGATGTTGCATAACCCCAATGCTCTTTGGGCCAATAATCTATGTGCTAAATATGCTGAGAACAAAAGTCCTGAAGACCTTGTTCACTATCAACTTCCTACCAAAGGTTCTCCCATTTTAGCAGTTCTTAAGACTAGTGAGGATTTGATAAAGAAAAAATTATTTTGGATCATTCATAATGGTCAACAGGAAAAATTTTGGACAGATTCTTGGGATGGTCACAAGCCTTTGATAACTCAGTTTCTCGATTGGAGGCCTTGGATGGAGGAGCTTCACCGAGCTAATTGGATAAAGGTGGCTAATTACTATCGATACCATACTGGTAATTCAAAGGTTGGTAGATATTGGATCCCTATTGAGGACTGGCCTATTCAAATCCCAGAAAGGCAAAGACAAGATATCCAAGGCATCCTTCATATGAGATCCCTCTCTTGGTCCCATGAAAAATATTGTTTTGGATGGAACAACACTACTAAGGGTGAGTATTCAGTTGCTCAAGGTTATTTGACCTTATGCCATAATAATCCCAACCATTCTTTTGACATATTTTCTCGATTGTGGGCTCAAAAGATCTGGCCTAAGGTGAGGTTCTTTAATTGGCTTTTATTGCATCGTAGGGTGCTTACTGGTGAGCAACTTATGAAGCGTGGTTTTCATGGCCCTTTTAGATGTGAAATGTGTGAAGAGAATGTAGAAATCTCAACCATATTTTTATTGAGTGTACTTTAGCCTTTGAGCTATGGAGGAGAATGGCCACTTTACTTGGCTTATAGTGGTCCAATTTTTTACTTTTGAACAACTTTGGAGGGATTGGCCTAATCAAGAGGGTGTTGATCATTTTATTAGGCAATTAGTTTGGATGGGTTCTACCATTCTTCTTTGGAATATTTGGAATGAAAGGAACAACCAAATTTTTAATCAAGATAGGAAGGATATTCACTATATTTGGCAAAATACCATAGCCAACTTAGTTGAATCAGTCCATCAACTCCTTAATCACCCCAAAACTCCCACCAAATATGGGATCAAGTGATGCAAAGATTGAATATTAAATATTCTAAGGGAAACCAACTTAAAGGGAATGTGAGTATTAGTAAGATGGATAGGACAAGAAATTGGCAACCTCCTCCTAAGGATTTTGGAAAAGTCAATACTGATGGAGCCTCTAGAGGGAACCCTAGAAAATCCAGTGTGGGAGGAATTGGTAGACTTTTAGATGGCTCCCTAGTTTTTACTTTTGCTAAGAATTTGGGTATTCTTTCCAATAACCTTGTTGAGGGGTATGGTATCCTCAGAGGCCTTTAGGAGGCTACTAAGGTTGGATGGAAAAAGGTGTTAGTTGAGTCTGACTCTCAACTTATGATTAATCTCTTGAAGACTCCTTCTAAGAATCATAAGGTGGATTGGAGAATAAAAAGAATTATTGAGAAGATTCAATTAATCTAGATGGGATTTTTGAAAGTTGATTACAATCATGTGGTCAGAGATCAAAACAAGAGTGTTGATGCTTTAGCTAATTGGGCTTTGGAAAAAGGTGATCTTACTTGTTATGGCCACCCTCCTAGATGGTGGGCTTCTCAAATTAGGGAAGCTCTTCTTTCTATCATTTCTTTGGATGGCTCCAATTCTGAAGGTACCTAGTTTCTTCTTGATTTTTTTTTTTTTTGCTTCTCTTTGGTTCATTCAGTTGTTTTTAGTTCCCTAGCTCATTCTATTATTTTTTTTGTTTCCTCTGTTGATTCTTGCCTTAATAGTCTTCTGGTCTAGATAGGTCATTGTTATGTTCAATTTTTTTTTTCTTTTTTATTTTTTGTTTTTTTTTGTTTAGTTTTTTAAGGTGGGTGGGTTCTTTTGTTTTGTTTTGTTTTTGTGTTCTTTGTGTTGTTTTTTTTTGTTCTTGTGTTTTTGTTGTTTTGTGTGTTTTTTTTATGTTTTTTGTTATTGTTCTTGTGTTTTTTTCATTCTTGTTCTTGGGTTTCTCTTTGTTTGTGTTAATTCATGTTTTTATGTGTGAGTGTTTTCTATGTTTTTTGTTTTTTTTATTATTTTATATTGTTGGTTGTTTTTTATTTTTATTTTTATTTTTTTTATTTTTTAGGTTTTGGTTGTGTTTATTTTTCATTTTTTTTTGGGTTATGTCTTTGTAGTGTTCTATTGTTTTTGTCTTGTTTGTGTTTTGTTATGTGGTTCTTGTGTTTTTCTATGTGGTTTGTGTTGTGGTTTCTTTTATCTTATTGTGTGTGTTTGGTTGTTACTTTGTTTTTGACACACTCAAGGAGCATGTTTTTTATTTTATTTTATTATTTTTGTTGTTTTTACTTGTTTATTTACTTTTTTTTAAATTGGTTTTGTGTGTTTGTTTGCTCCTTGAGTATGTCAAAGGTGGTAGTCCAGGTTCGAGTCCTAGGTGTTTTTGGCAGAATGGATATCCCTGCCTCCTTGGGTCTTACCCAAAAGTGGCATCCCTTTTGGGATTTTTTACTCAAAAAAAAGAAAAAGATAGAGACCTAGAGGTAACCCTAAAGTATTGAGGATTCTGAGGTAGAGATATTGATGTATTAACCTAGAGGAACACATAGAAAATTCATAGTGGCAGACCTAGTGAAGGTTGCATAAATCCAACCAAAGCCATATCCATAGACAAAGAATGATCTTTATACGAAATACAATTATATATGGTTGTGTTAGAGGTATTACATTATATGGTACCTTGCATGAGTAATGCAAGTACCTTATAAATATTTAGATTAGGGTGTGTTTGATATTTGTGTATATAGTATGTCATATTATTAAGTGTGAGTGTGTATCATGTATATGAGTGACGAGTCATGTGTGTGAGGTGTCAAGTATAGTAAGTATGAGTTGTGTGAGTGAAGTGTCATGTTTAAAGGTAAAGAGTGTCATGAGAGATTGTCTTTATTTAAATATGTGAGATTTATTATGTAAAAATAAAATATGAAGAGTTGGATATCTCATGAGTTTGAGGAGAGAAAGATCAAGAGTCATGTAATATGAAGAATCACATGTAAGTATGTATTGAAGACACAAATTTGTATCATGTATTGAAGCAATATTATATTTATGCATTGCTTATAATAGATATATTGTTCAGTAATATTTTAGTGAGATTATTATTGTTATTTTGCAATATTTTAAATTTTTATATTGTGTGATCCTATGTAATTATCCTATGATAATAGGTCTAATTTCCTAACACACACTCTGTCATGGTTCTAGACTAGAACCTCTAGGATAAAATATGTAATTCTTACCACTATGTTGTCCTTGTAGACAAAAGAAACCATTAAAGGTAAATTATGTGACTCAATGAAAAATACTAACCTCATAACTTGATATTTGATGATCTAACTTGAATCACAAACCTCTATCTTATGGTATGAATACTTTTCCATTTATATATTAAGACTTTGAGGAATCCTTTCTGATTTTATGGATTTTTATTCTCAATAATTCCTACTAAACACCTATGTGTGGCTTTGTGCCATCTTCCAATGCACAATAAAATATTCTATGGAATATTTTAAATTTAAAAATTTGACTTTCAAAGTTTGGGGGGAAGTAGCTATTTTTGGGAGTGCAAAAATAAGCACTTGTATAGTGAAATCTCAAAAAGTGATAAAATGAAACCACCATGGTTTCCCTTGTATAATATTTTTATGTGATTAAGAAAAGTTTATTTTTTTTAACTTTGATACTATGTCGAAATACACAATGTTATCTAGAAATATTTTAAAACATAGATTCACCATGATCATAACTAAAAAATAAGCAAGAGAAAATTAAAGATAACATTGATAAATGAAAGAAAAATAAAGAGATAAATGATATGGTTTGAGAGAAGGAATAATGGGTGGGTGCCTACCATAACATTTTCATATATCACACATGATACAATGGATTAGTCATTGGGGGGTATTTATAGTGATACAAAATCCTCAATTAGATGTTAAGCTCAAGCTGACATAACTTGAATTGGAGCTTAAATTACAATAGAATAAATATATTACACCCTCTAATCAAGGTTATCCATAAAGGTGGATTAACTAATATCACTAAAATTGAATACATAAAAGGTGCCTTTAGGCTTACATCAATATGCCTATAGGCTAACATATATATATTCGCAAGCGTACATAGAAGAATTCCCATAGGCTAACATAGAGATATACACATTGGTTTACATATAGAATTCCCATAGGCTTCCTTAGATAATTCCCAAAATCTTACATAGCACTTTCTTGAAGGCTACATTAAGTACACCTATAGGTACTTCATCATTGTCATCCTTGCCTAATAAGGTTAGATTATAAATATATCAACAAATTAGAAGTAAAATAAATGGAAGTGAATATTGAGTTTAAATTATTCAATAACACTCATTCCTAAAGGGAATTTTTTCTCATCATTTTATCTAGTTCACAAATCAATAATAAAATCATGGATCACAACATATGGTTTATAGGTAGAGCTAGCTTTTATTTGATATCATGGAATGAGGATCTTCTATGGAGATGGAAAATATTGAAAGACATCTAGTATGGGTTAATATTTTGAAACTACCTTATCAACTAATCAATAAAAAGGTTTTGAAGAATATTGGTAATACTCTAAGAAAGATTGTTGAAGAGTTTCAACTATGTTCAGTTAAACCATACTTTATTTACTTGAATACATATTACCATGTATATTACAAAACCATTGCCAAACCCCTTAAAATTAAATCTAAATCAAGAAAATAGGATCAACAAGTCAATTATGAAAACATTGCTTGCATTTTTATGTAAATAATCTTGTATGACTAAATATATGGCAAGGGGGGATGGGAAGCGGGAGGGTCCTACTCCCTCTCCTTTCTCCCCCTTACCTAGTTCTTTCCTAGTCCCTGGATCATCCCGCTCTAGGAATGCTTTGTAGCAGATGATCTCCTTGGGGGAAGATCCTTCTCCACTTTATGCTCCTTTTCCAATATTTTTAGGGTTTCCCTGCCTGAGCTTAGGTTCTGGTGCATCCCAGGGATCTCCTAGGGTTTCTTGAATGCTTTTGGGATCCATTTCCCGATCTCCCTTGGGCTTCCCCCTTGGGTTTTTTACAAGTTTTTGCTTTCATTTGGTTCCTAGGGCTTCCTCGATCGGTGGTGGTGGTAGGTTGGGTTTTTGACTGCTTCTTGGTGCATCCCATGAGGTCCTCTCTACTTTGGGGTTGGTCTGGGGGGGCCATTTTCCTCTTCTACTAGTGACTCCTCTCTAGGATGCCCGTGGTTGTTGTTGGTCCCGTCCCGTTGGGTAGGGCCCTTTTTAGTTTCCTATTTAGAGGCTTCTTCTTGCTAGATCTACAATTTGGTGGAAACTCAAGGAATTGGTTGGCCTTCAAGGTGGGCCTCTTCCTCTGCCTAGGTTATTTCTAGCCTCAGTCCCAGTTCCCTAAAGCTTCCATGAGCAAGGATGGGGGGATATTGGTCCCTAGGGTTTCTATTGCATGTATGGATATTGGGGGGGATCCATGATCAATGCATGCAGACCATGGTTTCCCTAGGTTAGGCTTCCAATGATCCCATATTTGTGCCTGTTCTCGCTTCCTACCTAGGATCCTTAGGTTGTTCATTTCAGTTCCTGTTCAAGGGCTTCTGGTACCAGTTCCTTGGAATTGTTCATGAGCAAGGATGGTGGTTCCTCGGCATTTTTTTTGGAGTGGTGGGGTCTTCCTTTTGTATTCACTAGTATGGGGGGATATCGGTGTGTTTGAAATTGTGGCCTCTCCTTCCTACTTCAATTTTGGCTTCTAGGATCCTGTCTTTGCACATGTTTATGTTTTCCCTGGATCCATCTAGCTTCTTCATACTTCTCATTGTTGTGCATAGGGATATCTTGGCCTTTAGATATCCCTAGTAGTGTTGTTCCTATTTTTAGGCTCAAGCAGAGGCTTCCCACTTTTTTCTTTGAGGACCCTGATACCATTTCCCAGGCTGTCCCGCTGCTGATCCTTGGCCTATATCCCACTGCTGCTTGTTGCTTTGCTCGCGTGACTACTTGTTGCCCCACTACAGCCTATATTGCATTTTAAGGTATCCCTAGGAGAGGATCCTCTCTAGTTTTCTCAATTTCCCTACTTCGGGTTTTTGAGCAAAATTTTTGGTTGTAGGCTTTTCTTGGCCTTCTCGATATTCCTATGTAGGTCTAAGAAGATGCACTGTATCCACCCCTGGAAGGATCCCAGACTACTACATCCACCCTCGAGTGGATACCAGACTACTGTATCCACTCGTGGGAGAATTCTAGTCTACCAGTAATGGGAGGATGATACTTTGGCGAAGTGGGTCTCACTAATTAGTTCTAGAATTTGGTCTTTCTGTTGGATCAAGGGTTGTTTCTGGCCCTTTCCCTTTCAGTTTGTGTTTATTTTCATGTACTAAGGAGTTTATTTAAATCTCGATGTTACAACCCTTTTTGTTATAAGGTTTTGGGATCCTCTTAAAAAATCCAATTTGTATATAAAATTCTAGTTAGTTATCAAAAAATATATATATTACAAGGGATTCGAAAGTGAAAATGATCAAGACAAAAAAAGAATTTGTTCATTAGAAAAACTTTAAGATGAATCTAGGAAATCATTTTATAATAAATGTTTGAATGCTAACGTGTTCAAATCCCTAAGTAGATTGTTGAGGGTTAAGATTAATTTGTATCCCATGTTTTCAAAATAGTTCATATGGACTTCTCACTTATCAATATTTTATATTATATATCGTGTAATGTTTTATTATAATTAGTGTTTGATTCACCCTAGTGATTGGGTAAGCTATATATCATGGCTTGGTTGAGTTGCTTATAAAATAAACTGTTCACCTAAATATATGTATAATCTTATATAATAATTTACTATATAGTAAAGTGTTTGTGTTACGACACATCATATTTGTTGCTCTCATTTATTTATTTTATTTCTTTCATTTTTTAAGTATATTTTAAGGTCTTTATGCTCTGGAAAAATTATAGATAGATTCTTCATGGTATCAAGTCCATAGTGGAAACACTTGATAAATTCAAGATTTTGGAAGAAACAATGTCATAATTTTTAGTATAAGTGATAGTCTGATGAGGTTTGAAATTAATTGCGATTGAAAAGATTTGTTTATTTTTTGTAGTTAGGAGTGGGCTAGGTCAACCAACCTTAAGACAAAAATTTAATAGGTCAAATGGGATTAAAAGATACCTCACATGTATTATATCATAGCCACATAGTGGTATTACGACAATCTGGAAATTATGAATTCACTTGGAAATATTTTGACTTTGGGTTCATACTTGAAAGTTATGTAATATAATTGATTGAGCTAATGTAATTTAATTATGTCACCTATGATATTTGAACCCTTTTCTAGGGTGTGAAATTCTTCATTAAAAACAAGTTGCTCTAAACCCTATGCACTAGATCAACCAACCATTGACAATAAACATATTTTTAAAATTATTTGTTTTTTTTCTAGTTAATTAAATTTATTTGAATTTTCTAATTCCAACCAATTTTGGGCTAGACTTTTCAAAATTCTATGACTTTTTATGTTTCTAAATTTTTTGAATTTTAAGGCCAACCAGTTTTTGGTAGGATTTTCAATATTCTTTGAATTTTTTAGTTCAACTAATTTTGGGAGCAACTACTAAAAATATTTAAATTTTTCAAGGTCAACTAATTTTGGATAATTTTGTTAAAATTATTTGAATTTTTGATGCCAGTCAATTTTGATCAAAGTTTGAAATTCTATTATTTCTCTAGGACAACCAATTTTGGGTGATATTTTTAATATTTTTTGAATTTTTTTGAAGCCAACTAATTTGGGGAGGAAAATAGGTTTATATTTTTTTTGAATTGTCATCTAGTTGGTTTATGAAATATGTTTCCATTTGTTAAATACCAAACTTGAAATATTTATGTCATTTGGAAGTGGTTTAAATGTTTTTTATTCTATGTAATTTTAATGCTTTACTTAGGATACATTCCTTTTTTATTTTTTTTCATTAATACTAAAAGATTGGATATTTTCATAGAAATAAGAACTTGTTAAAATGGAAAAATGAAATGCAAGTTTACCTTAATGGGTTTCATATTTGTTAGTACATAGAAGAGACTCCTAGTCAAGCCCATTTGATAAGGATAAGATAACATAGAGTGTAATAGTTACTAATATTGATTATGACTGTAGATATATTGCCAATGAGCACATGGATGATTTTCATAAATTATAGGTAAAGTTGTGACATAATTTTGGCAAGGCATCTATAGGGAACGTTAAGATGATTAGGAAAGAACTTGCCTACTAGAGATTGTAGTACTTTGATAGTGTGATAAATCTATTAGATAAGCCATACAATTGCTAATTTTTGTACTCTTTTTCCCATAATGTGTGGCATATATTTTTGTAGATATAAATGTTTTATGAAAATTATATATAATTGATAGTTTATTTTGCATGTTCTCTAATATTTTTCTTTAAGTGTAATTTGTGTAGATTTAGTGGAAATCGTTGTATTTTGGCATATTTTAGTCAAGGTCGAACTTAAACCTAACACTTATAAATAAATGAAGGGAAAACATCTGTAGAATATCGATAAAGAGATACGAAGTTAGGCGTCCAAGTTATTTGAAGTACTTGAATTTCGTTCAACACCTAATTGATAGGCGCATGATTTTCATTAGGCAATTGCTTCTCGTTGTATGGTGAAAGGTGCCTGCTACCCGTTATATGATAGAATGTGTCTATTTCTCGTAATACAATGGAAGGTTCCTTCTTCCTGTTGTATGGTGGAATGTGCCTAATTTTTGTTATACGAACGAAAGGTGCATACTTCCCGACTTCTTCAACCGTGGTGCCTAATTCCCATTAGCATCAAACTTCAGCATGACTCTCTGATCGGTAGAACAAAGCAAACACATCAGAAACTAGCATGAAAGGATTTCTAGCATCATAACCAAAAATGGGATAATGTCAAAGGTGATTCAGCACCTATTTTTTAGCTGTTACATAAATTAATTATTTAATTTAGGAAAATCAAATAACAACATATTCTAGAAACAAAATATGCTAAAAATCATGATATTTTACCCGATTCAAGCAACTAGCTGTAACAACAAATCACATGTTGATTTGTTCATTGTAACAGGGCTAGCCACATACTTTATAAATATGTTGGCCACCCCTAAAGAAGCCCCCCAAACTTGTTATGTATTTTTCCTAGCTGTAAACTATTAATACAAATATCTGCATTGTTCTTGTAAAAAACAACTTCTAAGCATCCGATGAACATTCTACCACAACTAGTACTTGCTGAAAGCATGGGCCCACTTACAACAAAGGTATTTCCTATTTCCCTTGTTTTCTATAATTATTTTAACAGATTAATTTATTTCCAGCATTTTCCCTATTTTTTTTATAATTTATAGCAAGGTAGTTATTTACAGTTTTAATGTTTTTAGTCTTGTTTCTTAGAATTAGCATAGGATTTTTGGTTTAAATATAAACTTCAATGAACATTAAAAATCCCCCAAACCATAATATAAGAGACTCATCTACGAAGGATAAATTACAAGCATAGATTTGGTACGACTGTTCACAAGATTACAAGCTACCCTAGGTTGACAATTAAATGGAGCCAATTAATTGAACTGTAGAACACTAACCAATGTTTTACCCAACATTTGGGTGATGTTGTCGGGGAGTAGCTAATATAATTTCTTGTTATGAATAAAGAATAGTTATAGTAGTCTAGAGTGTTTTCTTTAGAAAATATCATCTGAAACTTTGTATGAGTCCACCTAAGAACATGGGACCAGACGACCATTTTGTCAAAAATAAAGAAGTTGTTTCTCAAAATACTTCTACTATAGTAGAGCCTCAACCTGATACTGAACTCTCACCATATCAATATTCACCTGTGCATTGGCGACAACACCCACTATTTGCATAGGATACCTCTAAAATAATTTAACAAAATCCCAGAGTAGGATCAAATATAAGTAGAGTTCAATTTGATGAGGATCTACTAAATGCTAAATGTTGAAAAACAATGTTAGATAGAACTATCTCAAATGTTGACTTATCCCTCATTTTGAAGGATAAAATAAATGAATTAGAAGCATTGATAATTACTTTGAATGAAGCAGGGGTAGAAACACCAATAGTATGCAGAATGGCATAAAATCTAGAGGAAATATCTACTAGTTTTAGTTTTCCAATAGGAGAGGTAGGAGGAGATCACAAGATGAAACACATCTCTCCTGCCCACATTCCAACTTTTAGAGGACTACCAATAGAATATCCAGACGTATTTTTGTTTAAATTTGATGTTTTATGTAGATCTATGGATTATACCACAAATCATCATAAACTAAAATTATTCCCTTCCACCCTTGATGATTTAGCTTTACGTTGCCTCATCATCTTGGGGGATAAACGAATAACTACCTGGGAATAGTTGAAGAAACTTTTCCTAGATCAATATCAGGATTTTGGTAGAGTAAGAGATGCAAGAGAGGAAGTCTTAGATATGACCCAAAAGGAAGGGTAATCTATGGAATAATACTGGGATAGGTTTAGCTTTAATTTGCAAATATTGCCCCATTCAAAACTAGAAGATAGGTCCCTAAGAAGCATTTTTCTAAAAGGATTGACAAATGAATCTTTGGAAGCTTTAAACATGATCTCTAGGAGAAACTTTTATCAACACTAAATGGATGATATTAAGTAGTTCTATAAAAATTTCTCAAGAAGAAAGGGTAAATTAACCTCTAGAAATGTTAAGCAGTCAGCGACTATCACTAAAACAAAAATAGGCAACATGTTATAATACCTTAAGAGTGATATGTTATCATATTTGGCTCTTCAAATAGATACTCTTATGCTTCATTGAAAGAAGCAAGAGAATGAGGCAGAATTGGCCTACTTCTATCCTAAATATAGAGGCAAACACCCAAGAAATGAGTGCCCAAAAAATAAAGTTTGTGTATGTGTTGTTTGTAAGAAGGATCATAAAATGAAGTTGTTTCCACAGTTAATGAAATGTGAAGAGGAACTTGAAGTAGCCAAGGCATACTTCATGGGTAATAGGAGGAACTGAAAACATTCCCCTATGGGTAACAATATGCAATTAGGAATGCCATCCTATGGGGGCAGTAATTACCAGAATCAAGGTCAAAACCAACCACCTAACATGGGCTGCTATGGTCAAAAACATTGGAATATATTTCCCCAAGGAGAAAACCCTTACAACCCTTATCCTTGAAACCAATATCAGCAGTGTAGACAGTAGTGGAGAAATTAGAATGCTTGGAATCAATATCCACATCATACTACTCCAAATTCACTATAGAAAAGTCTACTAACTTTACCTTATCCAAGGACTCCTCAGTTACCAACACAGCAAACACCAAATCTAAGCAACAATTAGCCAGCCTATCATATGGAAAATGAGATGTATTCTATGTATAATATCAAGGTAGATTGTGATCCTATCTAGTTAAGGTCAGGAAAGCAAGTAGGTGTAGAAATCACTCCTGTTGTATAAGAAGAGGAACCAATAGAAATAGAGAAATGGGAATCACCCCTTATAGAAGAGGTAGAAGAAGAATCAACACCTGTACATAACAAAGAGGAGTTTCCACATTTTCCACAAAGGTTGCAGGAACCCAAGAAACCAATAAAAATAGAGTTTGATATCCTCTCTAGTTTAAATAACTTAACAGTAACAATTCCTCTCTTGCAGGCCATTAGAGACATACCTATCTATGGAAATACCATAAGAGAGTTGTGCCTCAAGAAACCAAGGAGGAAACCAACTAAATCAATGAGTTTGGTAGGTCATTTAGATGACCTTATGCTAGGAAATACCTAAATCCAGAGATATTTAGATCCAATAAGCCCTATGCTAACTATAAAAATAAAGGGCTATATTTTACCCAACACACTAGTAGATTTGGGGGTTGCCATAAATGTCATGCACCAGGAAAAAATGCAAAAAATGAAATTGACCAACTTGAAGCCCATTAAAACTATGATGCAGTTGGTAGATAGGTCTATAGTACTTCCAAATGGAATACTAGAAGATATCACTGTTACAGTAGATGCATGATAGTATCCAACTAATTTTTTAGTATTGCAGTCTAAGTCTAGACTAGGTGGATACCCATTAATCTTAGGTAGATATTGGTTGGCAATAGTTGATGCCTGCATAAGCTATAGATATGGACAAATGACTATTTTATATGGTTAGGATATAAAGAAACTGATCATACATCCACCTACATAGTCTGCATATTTGTTGTAAGAACCTAATAATGAAAATCAAAATATTAATGGTTTACCAATGCTCCAACCAGTGATGACACTTAAGGAATTGGAAGATGAAAATGATGAGAATAAGATAATATCCCACTTTTTCCAAGGAGAACCTTCTTGTCCTTCTCCTAATTTTCCATTAGTAGGAGTGAAATACCATTGTATTTAGTGAATAGAAGTTGCACCTGGTATAATGTTGAATGTATATAACAAGTTGACAATCGAACAATAGACCAAAATAAAACAAACATTAGAAAAAAATCAATATGCCTTTGCTTGGGAGTATTCTGACATGAGAGGAATTGATACTGAGACCTGTATGCATAGAATATATCTGGAAGATCAGGTTAGACCAGTAAGACAACCACATATGAGAATGAACCCAACCATGAAATAAATTGTTAAAATAGAGTTACAAAAAGTCCTTAGAGTTAGATTCATCTACCCCATTTCAGATAGCGACTGGGTATCACCATTAGTGGTGGTGCCCAAGAAGAAAGGAAAATATAGAATTTGTGTTGATTACATGTTGCTGAACAAAGCAACCAAAAAGGACCACTTCCCATTACCATTTATAGATCATGTCCTTGACACCTTAGCAGGAAAGAAGTACTTTTATTTCTTGTATGTGTTCAGTGGATACAATGATATCCAAATAGGGGAGGAAGATCAAGACAAAACCACATTCACTTGTCCATTGGGGAAATTTTCTTACCAAGTCTTACCATTTGGCTTATGCAATACACTTGCCACCTTTCAAAGGACAGTTCTTAGCATTTTTTTAGATATGATTGGAGAGGCTGTGGAAGTATAAATGGGTGATTTAACTGTATATGGTGAGACTTTTAAAATTGGCATAAAAAATTTGGAAAAGACACTTAAATGTTGTGAGGATACTAACTTTTCCTTAAGCAATGAGAAATGTTATATGTTGATGTAGGAAGGGATAGTTTTAGGACATCACCTTTATGCATATGGGATCAAAGTAGACATATATTAAATTGAGGTCATCCAAACTTTGCATACTACCAAAACATAAAAGGACATTCATAGTTTCCTAGGATCAACTGATTATTATAGGAGGTTTATATCAGAATTTAGCATAACTACTAAACCTCTTACCACATTGTTAACAAAAGATGTAGAGTTTGTTTGGACTGAAGAATGTGAACAAGCATTCCACACCCTAAAGGAAAAACTAATTACTTCTCTAGTGTTGAGAGGTCCAAATTGGACCATACATTTTCACATATATGCTGATGCATCTAAAAATGCAATAGGTTTAGTACTAGGACATAAATATGGTGATGATTTTTATGTCATCTATTATGTTAGTAAATACCTTATAGGTACTAATCTAAATTATATTGTCACAGAGAAAGAGTTTCTTACAGTAATACATCCTCTTAACAAATTTCATCATTATATTACAGGTTATTAGGTATTTGTACACACTAACCACTTAACAATTATATACTTGACAAGCAAACATGGGATGAGCGGTATAATTATCATATGGTTGTTACTTTTGTAGTAATTTGATGTAACAATAGTAGACAAGACAAGAAAAGACAATGTGGTAGATGATTTTTTGTCTAGATTGACACCTCCATACTATGCAGCTATAAAAGACCAATTTCTAAAGGAGCATTTTTTTGCTCTAAATGATTAGATACCTTGGTACATAGATATGGCTAATTATTTAGCCACTGGTAGAGTATTACCTACACTTTTACCTTATGAAAAATAGACTTTAATTGAGAAAAGTGCAGCTCTCTCATGGATTGATGGGTGCCTATTTAAAATAGGACCTGATCAAATCATGAGGAGATGTGTTGCTGGAGAAGAAATAATTGAAATACTAAAGGCTTGCCATGATGAACCTTGTTGTGGCAATTTTGTATGAAAAATGACTGCATATAAAGTGTTTCAGGCTGGTTATTACTGGCCTTCACTATTCAAAGATGCAACCAAGCATGTGAGTTAGTGTGATAAATGTCAAAGGATGGGTGGACCTACTATCAAAGATGAGATGCCACTCCAACCACATGTTCAAATTGAACCATTTGATAAATGGGGTATGGAATTCATAGGATCTATTAATCCACAGTCAAGAGTTAAGAGGTATATCCTAGTTTGTACTGACTATGTGACAAAGTGAGTTGAATTACAGGTTTTGCATGATTCAAAGGAGAAAACTATAGCAAAATTTTTTATATTTAGTAATTTTTACAAGATTTGGTGTCCCAAGGGAGATCACAATAGATCAAGGACCCAATTTTACTTCAAAGATGATCCAAGAACTCATGCAAAAATAAAAAATTAGACATAACAAAAACACTCCCTATCATACACAAGCAAATGGGCAAGTTGAGGTGACCAATAGAGAATTGGAGAATATCCTGACAAAGATAGTACAACAACATAGAAAGGACTAGGCTACTAGATTACCAAAAGTAGTGTGGGCCTACAGGACCACCTGGAATACTACTACTGGTTTCACACAATTTTAGTTAGTCGACGGGAAAATATACATGATGCCTATAGATTTTGAAGTTAAAACACTTAGGACTACTATAGAATTGAATATCAATCTGGATGATGCACAAAAAAATAGAATTCAGCAACTTAATTAGCTGGATGAATACCACCTTGAGGTTCTATAGAAAACAAAGATCATTCAAAAACAAATATCCAAGTGGAATGACTGCCACACTAGGCCAAAGCAACTTAAAGTTGGAGAATGAACATTACTTTATGATTCTTTGTTCTAGGAAAGAAATGGCAAGCTCATGCAATGTTGGATGGGGCCATATAAAGTAATTGAAATTATCAATAATGGGGCTATAAAATTTAGAACAATAGATGGTAGTAATGTTACATTAATAGTCAATGGCCATCCCCTGCATTCATACTATATATCTAAAGTATACATGATTGAGTCTATATTAGGCATGGGGGAGACCCCAGTTGATTCTAATTTTATCTTGAACTAATGAGATGTGGACCTAGCCCACATAGTCCCAAAGACAATTATTATTTTAATTTTTTTTCCTTTTTTCAGTTGTGTTTTTATTTTGTAGGTACAATGCCTTTTGTGCAACTATTAGGCAACTTGGGAGACCTAGGCCTAACAAGCACATGATCCATGAACCTGTGCTTTCTAATATTTCTAGGATTTTGCTTGAAGTAAGTAGTTAGTCCCCATTTAGAAAAGGGAATACTAAACCTGAACCTACACAAGAGTGTTTAGATTGGTATTTTTGGATAATAAAAAACTCAAC
Organism: Wollemia nobilis; assembly: GCA_028583015.1. Lineage (NCBI taxonomy): Eukaryota > Viridiplantae > Streptophyta > Pinopsida > Araucariales > Araucariaceae > Wollemia > Wollemia nobilis. The sequence continues at coordinate 9,789,581 of JAQPPZ010016348.1, forward strand.
TACTGGTTCAAGGGCAAATGTTGATCCTATACCTATTTTTTAATAAAAAGCACAAAAAAGTCTTGATCAACCTGACATCGCATACACAAGGATAAGTCAACACCTATTGAATAAAATAAAAGCATCGTGTATTTGTATTTTATGGGAAGGCACCTACTTTCAGTTATCATAAGAGGTGCCTACTTCCCACTTTATAGTGTAAGGCACCTTATTCCTATTGTATAGAGAAAGGTTCTTGCTTCTTGTTGTACAGTGAAAGGTGCTTGTTTCTCATTATACAACAAAAGGTATTTGCTTCCCATTATACACTTCATGGCACCTAATTCCCATTATGTTACGAAGATGACACTTGCATCCTGTTTGCTGATAGTTCAATGCCTGACTCCTAATTTTTCAAGAGAATGGTCGACTTCTAGTTTTTGGGGAACTAAAACCAAATATTCGTAGCATACATAAAAAAAATCTAAAGAAAAAAAAATTGTATAAATTTTGTTTTATAAGTACGACACCCGAAAGTTAGCAAAAAGGCACCTGCTTCCAATGATAGGCATAAGTGCCTCATTGCTAAGGCATCTGCTTCCTGTGTTAAGTAGAGCACCTGACTTCTAAGGCACCTACTTCCCAAGTAAGAAAAGTTCCTGATTCCTACAGTGCTTGTTTCCAGTTTACAAGGTACTTGTGCACCATAACTCGAAAAGAAGGTGCCTGATTTCCATACAAAAAAAGCACCTTATTTTCATTGATTGCAACCATTTTATGCATTGACAGAATAACACGTTAGCCTTGGGATGTGTCTTGGGCCATGTCAGTACCCCTACATGTGCAAAATCAACTCCACCATGGACAACATTAAAATTTGACGTCAACCAATTTCCAAGGAGGCGACGTTTGTCATCCCAAGGCGCTATGTTTTTCTAATTTTTTTTTTTTTATTTTCGCAGCTTTTTTTGACTAACCCATAGTGCAACTACCAAGAACCAATCACGTCTAAGAAAATTCATTACATGGGAACCATACCCATCATTATTTTTTGTGGTTTGGCCCATCATAAAATGCTAGCCAATAGCGATGCACCATGGACATTTACACATATGCACCCACGAAATAAATTTAGGTGAATGTATAAATTTTATGTTTCTTGTCTATATTATTTTCATGAACATGTGTGTCTATGGAAATGTGTCGGCACAACCCCAATTATTACCTTAACCACTTGAACAAATCCACCTAGAATAATGTTGCATGGCATGCCTCTGATTGGTCGATAGTTTATGGTTATCATCTCTACACAATTGGGCACATGCTCGAAGGAAATTTACTACGGATAACCATAATCACTGTTGATTATGGTAATTAACTTCCTGCATACATAAACGTATTTGTTTTAAAAAGTTTTGTACCAGCTATTGTGCATCCAACTTCAGCAAGAAAAATACAAAACAATGAGGTATAGTGGTAATTCGAAGGGGATATAGTAATATTGTTGAGTGAATTGTGAATTAGAGGAAAATAATGGGGGAAAAGTGAAAAAATCATGACATTAAAAAGAGTGAGTCGATAAATTGCTCGAGCATTTTTGTAGATGTCTAAACATAGTTAGACACTGTAGAATGGATGGACTACTGTCAACTGGTTAGTTAGAGCTAGGATGTGATAGTAGCAAATGAATTTGTGGAATCGATGAGAGAGGGGGTCATGTGCATTTAGGGACTGGAGATCCCAGTCACTGAGGACTACATCACCAGAGTTGTGGGCCTCCATCTTACAAGGGAGTGCATGTACAAATAGTATAACCTTATCCTCTATACATAGAGATTTTTTGGAGTACCAACAAAGTACCTAACATATGTGGGATTACTAAAATGGCACATTATTGAGCTCTAGAGGGTCATTTTCAAACAGGTCATCCATTCCTTCACATGCTCTGGTAGGTACTCCCACTTGAATGCCAATCACTTATGTTTCATCAATCATATTTTGCATGGGGATAAAATCAACATTCCCAACTATCTTGCATGCACATTTAAATATGAGGCCAGACGATACCAGGTAGGCACCATATCTACCTTGGTTCACCATGGCCTGATTTCTACCTTGGTGAGATATGCAAGGTCACATAGAAATGTGGTAAATAAGAAAGTTGTGGGCACTAGTGTAGTAGCAGGGGCACGAGCAAAGGCAGAGGTGCCCATTCAAAATGAATAGTCGGTATAGGTGGTGACATAACAAGAAATGGTGGCATCTACATCCTAGCCTGCAAGAAATATAGGGAAAGAAGGACATACCTCATTCCTTTATTTTCCCCAATTTGGGGAGGAAATAGGGCAGGTTTTGTCCCCTTCTGCACCCCAATTTGAGGATGAGGCAGAGCAGGATTCCATACCTATCTCCACCAGGATACGAAGAAAAATAAGTATGGCATTGAGGGTGGTTTAAATTTCATTCAACGAGGAGACATCCATCGATGAGCTTAACGGGAAGGAGTATATTGCCCATATTTTACAAGACATTTCTGAGGGCCAACTCCTCAATAGGAGGTGACCATGGTATATGTACCAACAGAGGGCTAGGTAGAGGATCTATAGCAATAGTTGTAGGTTCTTGAAAGAGTAGGCTTCCACTTGGGAAGCCAAATTGAAAGAGGAGCGAGATCTGTTTGAATAGTTTAGAAAGGAGGCTACCCTAAAAATGCATGAACTGTATCAAACAATTTGACAATTGTGAAGACAATTATAGTTGTAGGGCAAACCAAAAGTAGCTGAGAAACCGTCAGGGTTGATGTAGTAGTGTAAACTAATGGGGCAACATAAGTACCCCTATTGATAAGAAAATAGAATAGGGAGACGCTGCTACAATTGGAGTAGAGTAGACCTACTCTACGTCCCCCTCTGTAGAGCTAGTAATTCAGGAGGATGAGGTTAAAATTGAAGAACCTCCAAATGTAGACTAGCCTAAAAAGGGGGGATAATATGGAGAAAATAATATAGAGGTCAAAGAGCCTTAAATTACAAATAGAGAGGGAGATGTTGAGCACTCTCCAATTAATACAAGGAAAACTCAGCCTCAAGAAGAAGCAACAATCCCTAATATGTAGTAAGAAGCTACAAAGGAAAGAGAAATAGTCCTTGATGTGCAACAAGTAGCTGTAGAGGACCAAGAAGCTCAACAACTTGCATCTCCTATACACAAAAAAATAATAGTTGCACCAACATTCCCTGGGGTACAAAGTATTAAGCTGAGATCAAAATAAAAATTTATAATGCCATCTTAGCATCGACCCAAAACCAGAATAGTAGTTGCATAGTTGAAGGACCTAGGCATTAAATTCGACAAAGAATCAGAGCTGGATTTCGATGAGGAATGAGATGCAACAAAGAATTTGTTTGCTACCAAAAAACAAAAATTTGAGGAGCTCAAGGAGTAAATTAAGGCAAATAAGAAGAATTGGAAGAATACCTCCAAGAAATCCCCCAAGGAAGCAGAAAAGAAGGCCATAAAATAATCTGGTAGACCTTAGAAGAATATTCCAGTTTCTCAACTTGAGAAGTTCTAGCATTTGTATGGATCAGAAGATGAAAATCCTTCGAGGATGCAGGTGTATTTTAAGAAAATGGGATTTCTACTTCTTGTATAAAAAGATGATCTGACATCAAATAGTAGAACTCCCCCTGTTCCAAACATAGAGGTTAAAACTAAAGTTGAGATTAACCCAACAGGGGGATATTTTCCCATAGCAAGGGTTTATAAGGAATCTAGCATCTCATTTGGAGATAAGGAATCAGTTCTTGTGGGTGAGAAGTTTCCACTTCACCACTAGTACTAGAAAATGGCTGAGCCTGCATTCCAGAAGGATGCCACCAACTTCACTGGTTTTTATATGAATGTTGATAAGGGCAAGGTGGCCTGGACCAAAGAACCACCTAAGAAGAGGGTAGGGCCAAGTGAACCACTTCGATGTAGCAAACACTAGAAGCAATAGGGACAGGAGACAACTACTCCCACAACACCAAAGGGACGAAAGCCTTGAGACAAAGAAAAATCCAAGGCCGCTAAGAGGAAGAGGACACAGACCAACTGGGCCTATTGGGATGAGGTGAACAAAACTGGTAATTACAAGTTCAAAGTGGCATAGGGATGTACCACCCCTTCAGCATGGGGGGATGACGAGCCACATAATTTCTCATTTTTTGTACTATTTTCCCCAAAATGTGTGACATATATTCTCGTAGATATAAATGTTTTATGGAAATTATATATATAATTTATAGTTTATTTTACATGTTCTCTAATATTTGTCTTTAAGTGTAATTTGTGTAGATTTAGTGAAAATCATTGCATTTTGACATGTTTTCGTCAAGGTCTAACTCGGAATTGGTACTTATAAATAAATGAAGGGAAAACATCTACAGAATATCGGTAAAGAAGCACAAAGTTAGGAGCCCAACTTCTTTGAAGTTCATGACTTCCATTCAACATGTAACTTATAGGCGCTTTATTTTTGTTAGGTGCCTACTTCCTGTTGTACGATAGAAGACGTTTGTTTCCCGTTATACGATGGAAGACGTTTGCTTCCCATAATATGACAGAAGGTGTCTGATTCCTATTGTACGATGGACGATGCTTGCTTCCCGTTATGTGAACAAAAGATGTCTACTTCTTGACTTATTCAACCGTGGTGCCTAATTCTTGTTATCGTTAAACTTTACCATAACTTTGTGGTCGGTAGAACAAAGTGAACACATCGACAAAAAGCATGAAAGGATTTCTAGCATCATAATTGAACATGATATAATGTCAAAGGTGATTCATAACCTATTTTTAGTTGTTACGTAAATTAATTCTGTAAGTTATGTAAATTAAATATCAACACATTTTGGAAATAGAATATGTTGAAAAATCATGATAGTTTATCCAATTCAAGAAATCAACTGTAACAACGAATCACATGTTGATTTATTCATTGTAATAGGGTTGGCTGCATACTTTACAAATATGAAAGCCACCCGTGAAGAAGACCTGCCTGACTTGTTATATATTTTTCTCAGTTATAAACTATTAATAAAAATATCTGCATTATTCTTGTAAAAAGCATCTTCTAAACGTATGGTGAACATTCTACCACGGGAAGAACCTGCTGGAAGTGTGGGGCCACTTCCAAAAGAGTTCTTCCCTATTTTCCTTGTTTTCTATAATTATTTTAATAGATTAATTTATTTCCAACAAGGTAGTTATTTAGAGTTTTAATATTTTTAGTCCTGTTTCTTAGACTTACCATAGGATTATTGGTTTTAAACATAAACTTCAACGAACATTAAACACCCCCCAAACCATAATCTAAGAGACTCATCTCCGAAGGAGAAATTACAAGCATAGATTTTGCACGGTTGCTCACAAGACTTCGAGCTATCTCGGGTTGACAATAAAATGGAGGCAATTAATTGAACTATAGAAAACTAACCAATGTATTGCCCAACACTATTCAAAATGATTGTTCACCTTTTGATCAAGGTCAAAAATGCATTGGAGACACCTGAGAAGATAATGGAAAATATTCTTAATAATATATCTTTTAAACACAAGTACTTGTTATCATAATAGAGTATTGGTGTAGAGATGTGGTGTATGATGGATCATTAGGATCTTAGCATTTTATAGAATATCCATTAGATGAAGGTCAACAAAGACATGTTTTTTTTAATCTACATAAGGATAAAAACAAAAGATAAACTAATCAAAGAAAAAAAAATCGTGATAAGAACCAATTGAAATGCACTTATCATAGAAAATGAAAAATTACAAGAGATTCTTGCTTTAAAAAATAGAAAATTTTTGATGTAAAGTTGAATGCCCTCAATCTAAGGAGAGATAAAAATTCTAAAGAAAACTATTCTCATGCTAGAAGTTTATTTGCTTACACTTCAAATTAAAAGAAAGCTACATATATATAGGACAACTTCCTACTTAATTTTTATAGAAAAGCAATACAAAACAAACTTAAATCTTTAAATTTTAACAAAGAAATAAACATGTAAAACAACATACAACACTTAAAAAACACATATAACATACACATCAAATAGCATATACCTTATTAAACAAGGCTTACAATATACAAACAGTCATATAATTATCTACCATAAGTGGCTTACACTAACACAACTATCCCACCATAGTTGACCTACAGTAATACAACTACAACTGGCCTCTAATAACACAACTAAAATATACAAACTACGAATACAAAGGTATTAAATCTAGTATATTATATAACTATGCACACATGTTTATAAATAATAAAAATACAAAATCATAGTCTAAAACCGTAAATTATATACCAAAATTATGACCTAATTTAAAACCACGTGTGCTAAAACCGTGATTTCGAACCACTTTTCTAATTCACCAATTTTTTTCCTTTATGCATTGTCTCAATGCATAATACACAATACAACTAAGATTTTCAAGGTAAATAGCATGTAATCCCAACACAGGTAGTATCTTCCATTAATAATAGTTTTTTATTTTTTAATGATTGGTATCTAGATTAGGTCGCTTCCCATAACATGATTAGGCAAAAGGAGACCGTTTGTGACTATGAGATTAGTAACTAAAACACCGTGGAACATGTTACCAATGGAGCCAACTTGTCAACTGTGTGTACTGTGCTGGATTTGAAAAGAATACATATTTTTTCTATTAAAACAAAATACTTACAAAATACTTGGGCAAGAGAAATCGATTCGTGGTGGTTAAGTGTTTGTGCGAAGTTGATACTCCTTAGTATTCTCGGATGAGCTGGTTGCTGGCTGATAAACTATCTTTGTTGAATTTCTTAAATAATCAGTTTAAATAATTTTATTCTTTATACAATAAATTAAAAATCATAAAAATTCTTTTGGTTATTTTTTTATTCTTATCCTCTAAATTAATTAAACGTATCCCACACGTTGGAACAACTATGGAAGACTTTATCAAGGGAGCCAGCCTGTCAACTTTGTGTGCTGTGTAAGATTTCCTTACTTATTGGTAAAGAGTTACGTCAACTGTTAGAATTCCTTTTGGAGGTACAACCTTTCACCATTTCAGTTTTGAGATTTTAGGCTTGGAAATTTAGAATGGTATCTTCATGAAAATATTTTATTGGTATGATTTTAAATTTATGGTTTAAATTTTAATCATGAAAACTTTTTTTCCAGAAAATTTATAAATTATATCAACAACCATTCTCAAGGGGTTTGAGCACAAGACCATTTAAAAAAAACCATCATATTTTGTTATTATACCTTTGAATATATATTTTAAAAATTAATGTTGACATTATAATCTTTTAATTAAAAATATTAATTAAACTTGATCATATTTTAATTATATTATTCTACATTCCTCCTTCAATTTGTTTCATTCTTCTTCCTTAAGAATATTAATTTAACTTTTTTATTATATTTTAATTATATATTTGTTACCTAATTTTTTATTAAATTTATTAATAAAATTTTTAACGTAAAAAATCTAATTCAAATTCGTTAAAATAAAAAAAAACGTAGCAAACAAACTTATCCTGCTTTAATTATATCACTTTCTTACTTTGACTTCTCCAATACGTTTCAATTGTATTACTCTACTTCCTCAAGAATAAAGATCGGACTTCTTCAATGTGTTTTCAGTTATATTACTCAAGAATCTTCTTCCTTAAGAATACCTTCTTCTCTTAAGAATACCTTGTTCTCCTCTGGTAAAACCTTTGACCGCTTATGAATGAATATTATAAATAATTATTACTATTATTGTTTTCAATTTTTAATTTTTAATTTTTAATTTTAATTTTTTTTTTTAATTTTGAATTGTGTGAGAGATTTTTTCATTCTACAATTATTATTATTAACATTATAAAAAACGGATTTAGAGTTTTTTCCCCTCAAAAATTTAAATATTAGGTTAAAGTATATAAATCATGGGATTTTATATATAATTAAATATTAATAATTATTATTATAATGTTGGGAATAGTGTAGTAGTTTGGGTTTTAGATTTTTTTGGAAGGTTTTTTAATTGATCATATGGTAATAAATTGGATACCTGGTGTTTTTAGGATAGAAAATATAATTTTACAGCCAATCTTCTCTCAAATAAAAGTTGTGGATCTAAGTGAAGCTTTTACTTTTTGGTATATTTATAGAAGAAGAGGTATTAAAGTGGAACATAATTCCAATATAGGAATATGCCACTGGAAATAAATAGTGTGTATGGGAACACAACATCACTTTAACTAGTTAGAAAGAAAAGGGCCAACTACCCCCTACATATACGTCGCTACTTGATGTTAATGAATTCTAGAATTGAATAAAGCAAATGAATTCTCAAAGAAAGCATGTCAAATTGATCTAGGTATGTGTTTAGTACATAAATTCAATGAGAGCAATGAGGGCAATGCATTGCGGTCAAAATATTTATTTGGGGAATTAATACACAGTAGTTAAAGCAAGCATAGATAAAGCAACTTTAAAAAAAAAAAATCAAAAGTTAGTGATTTAAAGGATATTGTTTGATAAATTTGGAAGGTGTCTAAGGATAGAACTTAGCATTTATGATGTATAAACAACTTGAATTTTAGGGTACTATTGAAATTTTGAAAAATGTCAAAGAGGCATTTGAAGAATGTAATTTTATATTTACTTATTATAAAATTATGATTTTTTTTCAAGGAAAAAATCATCCCTTGTTGATAAGATTAGCTCTTAGCCTTGCGATGAGTTATGGCTAAGATGGGAATACTCCATCCTAAGCATCATAGTGATTTATAACCAATAAATAATAATAATACTAATTATTATAGGATTTTAGGGAGGCCTCCCACTCTAGCTCTGATGCTTTGAAACCATTTGAGTGGGAGGCTTCCTGTTTTACCTATTGGACATGGTTTTTTGTTATGGTATTTATGCTCTACATTGGTTGAATGGCTTTGTAACTAGGATTTTTTTTGGTTCGAGGGTCTTGTTGGTTTGCTCCATATTTCTTTTGGATTCAATTTGCCATTGAAAATATGGCTGAGGTTTTTGAGTGGGATAGGACTAAATGTTGATCCAAACCTGTGGGGGTGATCTTGTGTTATTTGTATCATTACAAAAATTTCTTGTTTTGGACCTCTTGGTTGGCTCTGACTCTGTTTTATTTTGGATGGTTGTTTGATGATGATGTTACAAGGTTTGATTGCCATTTGAGGGCCTTTGGTAAGATTGAATTTTTTTCTTATGGAATTGGTTTCTCGTTTAAATCTAGCCAAGGTCTTTGAGGGAGATAGAGAAAATCACTGACCCAAACCCATTGGGGGTGATATTAGGTTGTTGTTGTTGCGATAATGTCTAGCTACTATTCCCTTGACTAGTAACAGCTTTGGTTGCTCTATTAATCTTGTTAGATTTGGTTGTTTACAAAGTTTTTATCTCTAGTTCTAGCATTGGTGGTTGTGTTTGATCTCAAGATTCCATGGCTATATTTTTTGGATTTTTTTATTTCACCTTGTTGTTGGGGTGTTTGGATAGATTCAAGCAATTAGTTTTGGGTTGGCCTCCCACTTTCACTTCGATGCTCTAAAACTCTATGAGCGAGAGATCTCCTATTTTCCATGCTTGACATGTTTCTTTCTTATGGTCTTTATGCTCTACATTGGTTAGATGGCTTCATGACCAAAATTTTGCTAGTTGGGGGGTCTTGTTGGTTTACTTCATATTTCTTTTAGGTTTTGTTTACAATTGAATATCTGGTTGAGGTTCCTAAGGGGGATAGGGCCAAATGCCGACCCAAACCTACAGGGGGTGATCTTGGGTTGTTTGTATCATTGCAAAAAGTTCTAGTTGTTGACCCCTTGGTTGGATCTGGCTCTGTGTTACTTTGGTTGGTTGTTGGGTGATGATGTTACTAGGGTTGGTTGCTAGTTGAGGGTCCTTGGTTAGATTGCTTTGTTTTCTTATGGTTTCAGTTTATCATTGAAAATTTATTTGAGATCCCTGAGGGAGATAGGGTCAAACACCAACCCAAACCTGTTGGGAGTGATTTTGAGCTATTATTTATACGATTATATCTGGCTATTTTTCCCTTGACATTACAAACTTTTAATTTATCCTCTCTCTAACTTCATCCTATAATACATGCACAGTCCTTGTAATGAATAGTTATACCACTCTCATTATCACATGGGCTATGATGTAATAATTTCTAACACCCCCCCCTTACTACATCATAGTCATAGTTATGACTCTGTGTTTAGCTCTTGGTTCTTACTGTAGCTCTCGGTTCTTACTATAGCTCTTGGCTTCTAACTCTAGCTCTTTGTATTTTGACTTGATAAAATATTCTGGGATGATGTCAAAATTTGAGAGAAAATCCTACCCTCAAAATAGATTTTGTATTATAATACTTATGAGTGTTGGGTTCCATTGATCATGCACTTTAAAAGAACACACTTATTAGAAAACCTAATTTAATATCTAATACTAATTTATTCAATGCATGATGTGACTCGTCCTATTTCTTCACATAGAAGATCTTTATCGTTAGCAACCATACATCCTAGGTCAACTATTGAATTGACTAATCACCAATAGTTGTTTTGCATTGTGAAATATTCTATGTTGGTTTGTCTCTATTTCAAGTGGTCATCATCACCTGATGTAGTGATATTAATCACTTTTTGCTTCTTCTTTATCCTTGCATTGTTCATATGAAGAAGATATTGTTTGTGGAAAGCAATGTATTCATGCTTTCTTTGGTGTGCTATCAAAGGTTGAATCTTAAATGTTTGATGCATTGATTATTCATTCTCTTTGTTGGATTTTGCTTCAATTTCTTCTACAAATGGAGAATAATCACATTCAAAATGTAAATTTTTAATCTTAGGTGCTTGAATTTGCTTCATTTGAAATTTTAAAGTTTGATCATTCATCCTATTTTCCTATGGTTTGTAGCGATCAACTAGGCTCTTCATGTCCTTGATTCTATTATATTTTAAATCTTAAATAATTTAGATGAAACCAAATTTCCTGACCTATCATATTCTTGGTTGCTTTAGAATCATATCAAACATTATTGTGTTGACTTGGTTGGACTTGTGCAACAAATACATGTTCTTATTCTTCTACTACTACATAATATTTTTCTTCTTGTTTAACTTGGTTCAAAATGGATTCTTAATATTTGATGATGACCTATCTTGTTGCTAGTGTATCTCTCATGAAGGAGACCAATTTGTGAATGGATTATACCAACATTCCTTCATTATATGGTCAATTTTACCACAAATTTTACATATCTTTTATCTATGAAAAATATATATTTATTGTTGATATCATTGGAAATTATTTCTCTATTATTGATATCAAGAATGTTTTCTTTTTTGAAAGTGATGTTGAGGTCTTATACATCTTATAAATGGTTGCTTTCCTTTTTCATTTATAAAAAATACTTGTTCTTCTTCATATGTTATATGTGAGGCCTCTACTTTTGAAGTAGATTCACCAACTCTTCAAACATTGGTGTTTACTTAGTGACATTCAAATTTTTCATAAATACGTTATATTGAGAAGGGAGAGATCTTAAAATAATTAGAATAAGCATTTCATCATATGCCTTTTCTTCCAATTCTTATATTGATGCTCGTAGTTTAGTAATTATCTTTATGAAACATTTGATTTTCTCTCCATTGTTAATCTTCAAGCAATAGAGTTGGTTTTATAGAAATAGTATTTGGTTCTAGTTATTTACATCAAAAACTGTATGTAGTTTCTCCCATGCATCTTTAGCTATGGTTGAATCCTAAATATATGGTTGTACTTCATCTTCTACTCCAAATATGATGATCAACCTTTCCTTCCTATTTACTTTCTCATATCCTATATTTAGATAAGTAATGGTTTTATCTACAGCTTGCCATACTTCTTCAAACTCGAGTCATGTCCTAAGTTTGGTCTTCAATAAAATATAATTAGCTCTCTTTAATAGTTGGGAATTGGGCAAAAGAAACTTTGGTACACCACTAACCATAGGAAATGCTCATAAATATTGAAAAGATATTTTTATTTCACTAAGTCGGTATTGAAAAATGTTTTCTAATGAGTATATATATGCCTATAATTACGATTTAATTAATACCTTGAATTATGAGAAAACAATATCTCATCGAGCAAAATAAAAATTAGAAGAAATATTTTTCCTCCAAGGAATATTCTTTGGAATATTTTGATCTTTAAAAAAGTTATATACTTCTCCTTTTTGCTTGCATTAAACCAAATAGAACAACAATAATGTATTGGCTGTGAATAGCCTTTCCACTCTCAATGTAGGATATTAAAAAGTTTTAAATAAATCCTGGCTAATGGTGTATTGGGAAGATTTACAAACTTAAAGAAATGGATATGTTTTGGTTTAACACATCATGATTTATGTATGGATATGTTTGAGTTTGAATTCCATGTGGTCAATTCACTTATATCTATTATATAATGTACAATTATCAACAAAAATTATGCTTTTGTTAAAAATAATATCTCTAGTGCCAAGCAATGCTTCCTTTTATTTTTATTCTATATTTTCAATGTCTAGTTTTTTAAACAAGTTTGAGGTATTCCATTTTGGTTCATGTTGTCTATCTAATTTTTTAGGTTACCTCCAAATGTATAACAAATTGATCTTAGACCATATATCAACTAGGCAACTTGTGTTAAATGATTTTTGATGAACTCATCATGCTAGAGATAATACACACAATTATAATTTTTTTTTAGTTTGGAGGTGATTGTATTGATGTTTTTTAATATTTATCCAATTTTTGTCTCCTATTGATAATTATGAAGTCTTTGAGTAGTTGGATGATTCTATAAATGTTTTTCCTTCTTTAGAATTCATCTTTGGTCATATATATATATATATATATATATATATATATATATATATATATATATATATATATATATATATATATATATATATATATATATATATATATAAAGCAAAAAACCCCTTGCGGGGCTGCCTTGGTCTGAGAGACCACGAACAGGGGGTTCTATTCCATCAAAGTCACCCGGGAGTCACACCCAAACCTACCCACACTAAAATTATCAATTGAATTTTGGGTATCCAATTCAACTTTTTTGGTAGGGTGGATATTCGAACCTGGGACCTCCCTTGGAGGATTGCCCTCTCCTCTCCAACTCACCTACAACACCTGGGTAAAAACTAATTTATAGTGGAAAACACCCCTTTCGAGGTGCCACTTTCAATAGGTTGGGCATAGGAGGAATGGAGCCTTGTCATCCTCTACCAGCACATAGGACATTCCTAACTATACCATATATCTACAAGATGGAGACAAGGGGAATGGAACCTGGGTCGGCCTCTACTAGCACCAAGGGCATTTACCACTACACCACAACAAGCAGATAAAAAATAATTTATAGTGGAAAACATCGCTTTTGAGGTGCCACTTTCAACAGGTTGGGCATAGGAGGAATGGAGCCTTGTCGGCCTCTACTAGCACATATGACATTCCTAACTATACCATATATCTACATGATGGAGATAATGGGAATGGAACCTAGGTTGGCCTCTACCAGCACCCAGGGCATTTACCACTGCACCACAACAAGCAGATGCTTTGGTCATATCAAAGGATAAATAATTTTGTCTTTTAAGTTTTTGATTATTTAATTTCATTCCACAAACTTTTCCTATAGTTAACTTGATACTGCTTATATTCGATTGTACTTTCTTATCAAAATGGCTTAATTTTTTCTAAGATACCAACTATATATTCTAGTCTTTAATTTATGACATTAGATCATGTCCATAAAAACGTTATAAAAACATAAAAATAAAAATTAATTAGCATTGTTTGTCATTCTTGTTTGCTAAATTTTTTATGAAATTTCTTTGGATTTGGATGTCTTTTAAGAGGGCATGAATTTTTTATGTAGGTTTATCTTGAAAATTTTTCTTACAGAATCGAGACATCCATAATTACATCTTATTTGTATGATTGATTTGTGCTATACAAAGCTTTCAGATATGCTATATTTATAAGTAATTGAAAACATGAGAAATACCTTATATTTAGAACCTATTTTTGGTTCATAAGGAGACTATTGATTTTACTCATATGTGCCTTTATACCTTGATGTTGGAACCTATTTCTGGTTGAAAATAATATTGTTGCTTGTACCCATGTGCACATTTTTATGCCTTGTGGGTGATTAGTCCCAAATTATTTTGGAACAATACAAGGGATTTGTTACCTTATGGTGGTATACTTGCTCTCTTGAATATTTTGCTTTGTAATAATTTTGCTTTTATTCTGATTGGCAATCTTCAATCTTCATGCCTTGATTGCCTTTAATTTTGTCCTTGCAAATTTTTAAAAATTTTCTTGCCCCTTCTACTATGATATTTGGAAATATTCCGTGGTAATGCTTCACAGAGAGAATGATTACCTTTTTCTTTTTGGGCCAACATTGGTATTTTCTAAGGTTCTTTGCCTTGGGAACATTTTGTGAATAGAGTGCTTTTTAGCCTCTCTAGAACATAAGGGAGGTGGATCATAAGGAGAATTGGATGCTTCTTCTACTTGCTTTGATACCACATGTTAGAAATTAATGATTTTATAATTTGTATTATGAAATAATAAATAATTAAATATATTGGATGCCCATTTTTGACATAACAAACTTCTAATTTATATTCCAACTATCCTTGTCCTATAGTGCATGTATAGTCCTTGAGATGGGTGGTTATACCACTCTCAATAACTTCATACAGTTAGATATGAAAACACAAATAATACTTTGGTATTGAGTTTTAAAAATTTAGTTATTTATATTATTTCTCATTATTTTTTTTATAGTCAATAAAAGATTTACTTAACTATATCTTGGGTTACTCAAACAAGAGATTATTTATTTGGAATTTTTCATACTATTTTATTTTATGGATTTAGTGAAGTTTTAATTTTTTTTAAATTAATCATAAGTCTATTTCATTTTATATATGGATATATTTTTTTGATTTGAATTATTGAAGTAAAATTTTGTATTATAGATTTTCTCATCTAGTCATCAAATTCACAATAGACCCCATTAATTTCTAAGTAAATCCAACCTCTTTATTTAACTAGTACTATCCATTTCATCTTGGGCTCTACTTTGACTAAATATTGGGTTTTGACCATCTATTTTGAATAATATTAGTAAGATTTGATCTTACCAAAAAAATTTCCTCCATTAAATAATATAGGTTTCCTTTCAAGCCTAATCAAAGTTTAGTTTAATCAACTTAATTTAACTCATCTCATGATAATTCTCATTACTCTATTATCTCTAACTTTATTATGAAGGTTATTATATATAATTTTAGTAAAAAACCATAGATTTTTTTAAATAAAATACCATAGGAGTTGGTCAAGGGTTTAGGAGTTTGCTAGGCTTAGGGTTATACCCTCCCAAAAGAATAATTAGATTATGTGTATATAAAGAAGACATCTTGTTATTATAATCAATAATTGATCATTTCAATTATTATTTGTATTTTCCTTTTCCCAAGAAGCGGTCCTATAACCTTGGAATATCATGTGATTTGTGATTTTATTCCTTCCATAAGTATTATCATTCATGTTGCCTTAATTTGATGATATCATCTTTCTTTGTCTCATTCTATCCATTATTGCATTATGGATGAGTTTTTCAATATAATTATATATATTTGTTGATGATTTATATTTATAAAAAATAAAGTTTCATAGCAAATGGTATCAAACCAATGATTCTAGAAATAATGTGAAATGGGAATTGATTATCATCAATCCCAAAATATTAAAAAATCAACTCAAAAGGTGAACTAATACTTACCAAGCCCTTTATAAAATCTATAGCATATTCTAACAACTAGGGAGACATAAGGATTCTACAAACCCTAATTCTTAAAAAGGTTTTATCAAATAGGGTCAAATACTCTAAACTAGGGAGTCATAAGGTAGCCTACAAAGATCATCATGACATCAAACAATTTCTTCCTTATAGAATCCCAACTACTCACAAGTACAAATTACTCATGGAAAAACAAATGATGGGAAATTTTGATAGTTGAAAAGCTTTGGGAAATTTTTAAAGGAACAACAACTAAACCTAGTATAGGTGATACAAAGAATCAAAATGTTTAAGGCAAGTGATGCAAAAGCATTAATGATAATAACTATTTTGATTTTCCATTACAGATAAAATACAACGATACATTAGTATTGCATCAACATCTACTGAAACTTGGAAAACCCTAGCCAAGATATTTAAATGGAAGAATAAAGCCACTATATTAAATATTCAAACTCAATTACGTTCGTTTAATGAATAGTATTGAATGTATAGAACTATTCCTACAGAAGGTAGGAGACATAAATGGAAAATTATTAACCTTAGAATAAAATGTTGAAGATAAGTTTGTGGTTCAAGTAGCTATGATAGCACTTCCAGAAAACTATAAACACTTAGTTACATCTTTACAAATCCTAAGTATAGATACTTCCTTTGATGAGCGAGTCAATATTCCTCAAGAGTACAAAGTGGAAAATATAGTTAAATATGAAATGACTAACAATACATTGATCTCAAAATATTATCCACAAGGAAATGTTATCTCATCTTCAAAATAATTAAGACCATGGAATAAAAAATATTATAAGATATTTTGGAGAAAACATGGCACTAATTAGTACATATTCAATCCTATAAATTAGAATCTAGAAATTTAGAAAAACTATGGAAGCTAACCAAATAGGGCATTCCAACCAAGGCAATATCAAACTCAAAATAATCCTCATCAGCAATAATTTTAGCATCCATACAATTATCACCAATTGGAATATCAATAAGGGAATAAAAAAGGACACCTAGCTCAAAGTATTCAAGAAATTGAAGAACTTCAAGAACCTATAGATGAATATGAAGTTGAAGCTATCTCAAAAATATAGTATTTTATGAAGATACTAACTACTTGTTTTAACATATTACAAAAAAAGAGAAGGATAATACAATCTCTAGAACTAGATGAAGATCCATACTGAAGACTAAATCCTTCAATACCCAAATAATGTAATACAAGGGGTATTAGAGAATATTACATTTTTTTTAACATATCAATGTACCACCTTTGGTATATTACTAGATACGAGTTTAATTTAGAGTAAAGTTAAGTAGTTATTTCTAGCTATGTAATAAATGCACAAGTGTCAATATGCAATGATGTAAATGTACAAGGAGTCCACTTGTACATGAGTCATAGGAAAGGTATTTGAATATTCATAAGTAGAGTAAGGGCCAAGAAACCTATCTTAATTTATAAAGGACTTATAGAGATTGAAATGACAGTAGTAGAGAATATAGAGAGTGCATAGTATAGAGTAGTAGTGTGGTACAATGTAGATTTTTCAAAATAGTTTATGAAGTGTTCATGTCCTCCATTATACTGCATTGTACTATGTTATGAGCATTCATTAATGACATTTTCAAGATATTACAAAATTTTATTTCATTATTTTCCTATATATTATTGTTTCATTATAATTTAGATATAATAGCTTGCTTATCTTGCATTTTATGGTTGCATATCCATTATCATACATCATCAAAATCTAAACAACATTTTATTATAGATAGGAGACAGGTCAAAAATCACTTTAGAACTAAATCAAATGGGTGTCCCATCCTTGGGGAATCACCCTTAGGCTCATCAAAGAGTGACCTATGAATAGCGAAAGAGGGTACCACTACTCCCTTTTTTGCTTTCTCAAGGACCACTCCCTCGAAAACTGCACCATACTACAAGTAGCTAGACTCCAAACCATCCTACAAACCACCAGATTCCACCCCATCCTTCAAATAACCAAATATCCCACCATCTTGTGAACCACTTGCCACCTTGCTCATAGACACCTTCTTGCCTAGATCTTATGCCTTCCTGCTTTCACATATTTTGAAAATATTTTTATTTGTATATCCAATCACCTGTGGCGTTGGTCAACAAGGGAATATGTGAATGTTATTTCATTATTATAATGCCATTGATATATATTTGATTGTTCATATATATAATTCTACTCTTGATTATTGATATTTCAACCTATAATATAGTGGTTTGATTATATTGGTACCTATAATATTTTGAGATAGTTAAGCTTAAAATAAAAGGAAAAGTAACCCTCAAAAATTTATATTTGTAGGTAAATTCTATCCAACAACACATCTATAGCCTAGGTGATTACTTTTAGTAGAGAGAAGAGGCAAGTAGCCTTCCATGAATAAGGTCTTCTACAAAGAAGAGCATTAAGAGATAGGCAAATGAAGTAGTTATAAAATCATAGATCCTTTTTAGCAAAAGTAAACACTCAAGAGTTTGGAAAGCAGACAAGAAAGTGCTTGCAAAGCGTTAATTAAAATTATAATAAAATGGTTATTGGAATGTGCAATATAACATTTGTTCTTATGCTCATGAAATAGCCAATGTGATGGTTTTATCTAGTACCTAATCTCACATATATTTGAATACCATGCAAATATATTTCAACAAGTGTTGAAAGTTATTTAAGGCATCAGGAGGAATAATAAGTTTGTAGGAGGAGAATAAGGTAAGAGATATTACCTTAACTTAATGATAAATTAAAGACCTAAGTTAAAATATTAATATCTTAGGTACTTTGATTATTAAGTTGGAGTTAAAAGGTTTTTATATTTCAATGATTTGATTATTAGGTGGAAGTTATAAGATTTTCTATTATAGTTTGAAATTAATATTTCATTTTATTTTTATTTTTTGAGTTTTTTAATATTGATTAAAGTATGGAGTAATAATATTTTCTACTTTAAATAGTATTTAAGCTTTGTATTTGATTTCTTATAAGTTTAGAGTTTGAATTTTGATGAGTTAGTAAAAAGTTTTTTAAACATTTGAATTTCTAGAAATTTTTTGAAGTTTTTTTTTTTTTTTTTTTTGAGAAAATTTAAAATATGAAAAAATTGTGAAATTTTGCAAATTTAATTTAATATAGATTTCAAAGGATTAGTACACCAAAGGATTTAATTTTTAAAAATTTTAAAATTGTTGTTTGAGTTTTATTTTTTTTAACTTTTCAACTTCAAAAATTAATTTTTTTGAAAATGAATAAATGAAAAAGAAAAATAGGGGTTTAACATAAGAGGAGAAATCTTAAAGAACCATATTTAATGAAAGAAATATTTCAAAATAAAAATTTGTATAAAAAAAATCTTGAGTTCAAAAAGCAAAATCATAAAAGAGCTTTTCAATATTCTTATCAAAGATAAGAAATAATATCACTTGAGTCTCATCAAAAAATGCAAAGAGAAAAATATGTTTGGTATATAGATTCAAGTTGCAGTCATCATATGATTGGAAAATTACATTGGTTTGAATAAATATAAGTAATGAATAATATCTTACTAAAAATTGCAGATGATAAGATGTATCAAGTTCAAGGAACTGGTAGAGTAATACCTAGCATACCATTTTTACATTTTGTGCTAGAAAATATTTTATATGTTCTTGGACTATCAACTAATCTTATCTCAATTGCTCAATTAGTTTAAAAAAAAAGAACAATGGAATTCAAATATACAAATGAACATAACAAATGCTTTATAAATAATAAAAGCAAAACTAAAGCTACAAGGAATAAAGAATAGAATAATTACCTTAGATACAATGGAATTCTTTTATGAAATCATTAAACATTTATTAATTCAATATTAAATTAATGATAAGCTACTTTATTTTTCAAAAATATAGAAAAAAGGAAATTAGATCAGACATAGTCTAAGATTACCTTACAAAAATTACAAACATGAGCAATGGATGAACCTAATAATCAATATGATGAAAAATATTCTAGAGAAATAGAGATTTATGCTCAATGTTAGCTCACATGAATATTGAAGACTATAATATAGAGGAATGTTAAAAAATACTACATTATGTAATACGTGTTAATGTACCCCCATGACACCTTCATGGTACAAATGTAAATATGTAATAGATTAAGGTTTGAGCTTATAGTTTATATGAGAGATTTATATTTCGTTTTATGTAAGTTTCAAAGTGTAAGATATGTACAAGTGTCATGTAAGAAAGAGTGTAAGTGTATATAGAGATAATGTGCACAAATTTCATAGAGTCAAGTATGCATGTAAGAATAAAGTGAATATAGACAAGATGATAAGTCAAAGGTCATCGGAGTTGTCATATGGAGAGCAATAGTTAGGTACATGGAGTGTCATCTTCTATGTCTATATTATGCAAATAAATCTCCATACAATGTAAGAGAAAATGGTTTGTAGTTATCATCACATAGCAAACATTGATAATAAAGCTTGAATACAGATTTTGAGCAATTTTGTTGTAATATGTCTTCATGCATGTACATGAATGATTTTGACCATTTACATTCATATTTGATATTGTAAATAAATGTTATTTCATTATTATATTGGCCTTGATATATATTTGATTATTCATATATATATAATTCTACTATTGATTATTGATATGTCGACCTATAATATTGTGATTTAATTATATTGGGACCTATAATATTTTGTGATAGTTAGGCTTAAAGCCAAAACTTGATATCCCCGATTGTCTTATATCTTGTATAACTAGAATAATTTAGATAAAACCAAATTTTATGACCTATCGTATATTTTGTTGCTTTAGAGTCATACCAAACATTATCGTGTTGACTTGGTTGAACTTGTGCAACAAATACTTCTTCTTCTATATGATATTTTTTTATTAGATAAGAGACGGGGTTTTACAAGGTTTCCTAAACTTTTTTACATATGCACCTGAGAGAGATATGAGATCTCACCCAAGAAGATCACCAAAAAAAAATTAACTGCTTAACTAAGGCTACCCCTAAAGAAAGACCAAGAGAGGAAGCATACAATATTACAGGTTCCTAGTTTAAAATCGAACAAACACAAACAATTTAACTCCACTAATGACCAAAATCCATAGGAGGAGAACCATACCCCTCAACTATTATGGAACCTCTAGCCTATTAGAAACCACCTTATACCTAATGCACATGAAAGTAGGACTACATCTTCCCCACACTATGAATTAACAATTATCCTTTTTAATTGAAGGATCGCACTAGAGGGACCATATATTCCTAGGTAGTAACTTTTAGCGAGAGGTTGAAGGAATATCGAGGGATGTAGTACCACAAATAAGGAGACTAAATTTTAAGGTAGAATTCTAGACGATGCTCATTCCATAATTCTAAATACACTAAAAGGACATTGGGCTTGACATCAATGCCCACTACCCAAGCAAGATTGAGATGTCCTTTCCCACATAGTTTCCATGGGAAAAAATAAAATATTTCAAATGGAACAATGGTCACATAGTTGTTATTGATACATCTATAGAAAAACAATATTGAAACTCGAAATATGAGGAGGCAAACCCATGAGTGAAACTTCTGGCTAACAAGCATACAATCACGATGAGTCGAAAGAAGGCTCATCGATAACCAAATGGCCATAACGAGAAAAGGCCATAAAAATTAGTTGGCCCAATAACAAGAATCCATATATGCAATTGAGCCCCACCTACCAACTCGATAAGAGAAAGTAACAAATCTAATCCACCAGTATAACAACATCTAACTAATAGGCCATCCAGACCAAACCTACTTGATGGCATGTTTTCCAACCAATGGAATGAATTGAATAGAATTGGCACCAATTTGTATCCCAAGAAATTCAATTTGGAAAACTTATTTGGTTATATTTCTTATTGTTCTATAAATTGGTTCTCTTTGGTTATATTAATTTGCTATACCACAATGTTCACATATATTTTGTGTGTCAAAAATATTTCTTTATTGTTGATATCCTTGGGAATAATTTCTCTATTATTGATATTCTTAAGAATTATTTCTTTGTTGGAAGCAATGTTTAGGTCTTATACCTCTTCTGAATAGTTGATTCAATTTTTTTGCTTGTAAAAATAAATTGTTCTTATTATGTTATATGTGAGTCCTCTACTTTATAAAGTAGACTCATGAAATTTTCAAATATTGGTGTTTGCTCCATGGCATTCTAAGTTATCACAAATACATTATATTGAGAAGGGAGAGATCTTAAAATAATTAGAATATGTATTTCATCATATATATTTTATTATGATTTTTTTAGTAATGCTCATAGTTTAATAATTGTCCTCGTGAAATATTTGAGTTGTTCTCCATTGTTCATATTCAAACAATAGAGTTGGCTTTGTAGAAATAGTATTTGGTTCTAGTTATTTGCCTTAAAACCTGTCTATAATTTCTCCATGTATCTTTAGCTATGGTTAAATCCCAAATGTATGGTTGTACTTAATTTGCTACTCAAAACATGATAATCAACCTTGCCTTCCTATTAGCCTTTTTGAATTTTTCTTTCTCATCTCCTATATTAGAATGAGTAATGGTTTTCTCTACAACTTGCCACACTTTATCAAAATCAAGTTGTGTTCTAAGTATGATCTTCTAAGTAGCATAATTAATTCCAATTAATATTTGGGAATTAAACAATAGAAACTTTGGCGCACCACTAACCATAGTAAATGCTCACAAATATGGAAAATTTTGATTCCACTAAATCATTCTTGAGAAATGTTATTTTTATAAGTATATATGCCTATAATTATGATTTAATTAATGCCTTGAATTACGAGAAAATAGTATCTCATCAAGAAAAATAAAAACTAGAGGGTTTTTTTTTTAGTAATACTTCTTATACACATCCACCATGGAGATTGAACCCGAGTCACATCATAAATAATGAAAGTGGTGTCCTTGCCGGTATACCATACTCACTTGCTGACAATATTGTTCCTCCAAGGAATACTCTTTAGAATATTTAAATATTTCAAAATATTTATATGCTTTCTATCCTTTTTATTTGCGTTAAACCAAAGAGAATATCAATAATATATTGGTTTTGAATAGCCTTCTCACTCTCAATGTGGGATATTAAAACATTTTAAATAAATTTTAGCTAATGATGTATTGGATAAATTTGTAAACATAAAGAAATGGATATGTTCTACTTTAACACATCATGATTCATGTCTAGGGATGTTTGGATTTAAATTCCATGTCGCCAATTAACTTATACCTCTTAGATAATGTACGATGATCAACAAAAAATGTGTTTTTAACGGTGATAATATTTCTAGTATTAAGCAATGTTGTCTTTCAGTTTCTATTTTATATTTTAAATGATTGGTTTTCCAAACAACTTTGAGGTATTCCATTTTGGGTCTTGTCATATATCTAATTTTTCAAGTTACCTCTAGATGTTCAAAAAATTGATCTCATACCCACCTGTCAACCGGGTGACCCACGTTCACAATATTTGATGAACTCATTGTGCTAGAGTTGGTGCAACCCATTAGAAATTTATTTTGGTTTGGAGGTGAATGTACTTATACCTTTTGAATGTTGGCCAATTATTGTTTCCTATTGATAATTTTGAAGTCTTTGAGTAGTTCCACAATGCTACAATTTTTTTCCTTCTTTAAAATCAAGCTCCAATCATAACAAAGGATGAATAAACTTACTTTTTAAGCCTCTAGTTGTTTAATTTAATCCCACAAAACTTTTTCTATAGTGAACTTTATGTTGCTTGTATTCAGTTGTACTTTCTTTTTGAAATGGTTTAATTTTTCTAAGGTACCAACCTTAGATTCTAGTCCTCAATTGATGACATCAAATCATGTCCATAAAATTTTATAAATAGTTTGACAATACATTAGCATTGTTTATTGTTCAAGTTTTCTAAAGAAACTAGCTTTCTCTGAATTTGGATGTATCTTAATAGGGCACAAATTTTCTATGGAGATTCATCTTGGAAATTTTACGTAAAAATCAAGATGTCCATAATTATCTCTTCTTCAAATAATTACTTTATATTGTATAAAGCTTATGGATATGCTATATTTATTCGTCATTATGAACACAAGAAATACCTTGTTGTTGGAACCAATTTTTGGTTCATAACGAGACTAATACTTCTACGTATATGTGCCTTTATACCTTGACCTTGGAATATATTTCTCAATGACAAGAAGACCGTTGTTTTTACCTGTGTGTGCCTTTAAATGCCTTGTGCGCGATTAGTACCAAATATTTTTGGAACAATGTAAGGGATGTATTACCTTTTGGGAGACATTATTGCTCTCTTGAAGTTTTTTTTTGCAATATTTTTGCCTTTCTTTAGATTGGAAATGTCTTTCTTTTGCTTGGCAATCTTCAGTCTTCATGCCTTGATTGCCTTTAATATTATCCTTGTAAATTTATAATAATTGTCTTTCTTATTTTGCTAAGATCTTTGGAAATATTCCATGAGAATTCTTCACAAAGAGAATGGTTACCTCTTTCTTTTGAGGTTAACCTTAGACTTTTGTAAGGATCTCTAGCCTAATACCACTTTTTTAACAAAGTGCCTTCCAACCTTTCTAGATCGTAGGGGGAAGAGGATGAGAAGGAGAATTTGATCTTCCTTCTACCCACTTTGATACCACATGTTACAAATTTGTGCTTTGATCATTTTAATTATGAAATGATATATATTTAAATACATTGGATCATCATTTTTGGCATAACAAACTTCTAACTTATCCTGCAACTACCCTTGTTCTATAATGCATGCATAGTCCTTTTGATGGATGGTTATACCACTATCACTATCACATGGGTTATGATGTAATAATTCCTAACAATTACTTCATAAAGTCAGATATGAAAAAAAAATTAATTCATTGGTATTTAGTTTTAAAATTTTAGCTATTTTCATTGGTTCTCATTGTTTTCTTTATATTCAATAAAATATTCACATGACTATATCTTGGGTTACTCATGCAAGAGCTTATTTGTTTGGAATTTTTCATACTTTTGTACTTTATGGATTTAGTGAAGTTTTAAAATCCTTTAAAATTAATTAGAAGTCTATTTCATTTCCTACATGTGGATATATTTTCATGATTTGACTTTTTGAAGTAAAACTTTGTATTATATATTTGTTCTTCTAGTCATTTGTAGATATAATATTTTGTTCTATTTATTTACTTTAATATATATATATGTAGTTCTTTTCATGAATCTTTAGCTATGGTTGAATTCCAAATGTATGGTTGTACTTCATTTGCTACTCCAACATAATAATCAACCTTACCTTCCTATCTACCTTATTGAATTTTGCCTTCTCATCTCCTATATTAGAATGAGTAATAGTTTTCTCTATAACTTGTCATACTTCTTAAAACTCAAGTTGTATTCTAGTTTTGGTCTTTGAATTAGCATAATTAATCCTCCTTAATAGCTGGCAATTGGGCAATAGAAACTTTGGTTCATCACTAACCATAGTAAATGCTCACAAATATGGAAATTATTTATTCCACTAAATTATCCTTGAAAAATGGTTTTTTACAAGTATATACATATGCATATAAGTATGACTTAATTGATGCCTTGAATTATGAGAAAATGGTATCTCATCAGAAAAAATAAAAACTAGAGGGGATATTCTTCCTCCTAGGAATACTCTTTGGAATATTTTAATCTTTCAAAATATTTATATTCTTTGTCTCATTTTTACTTGTATTAAACCAAAGAGAATAAAAAGAATATATTGGCTTTCAATAGCCTTCTCACTCGCAATGTGGGATAATAAAAAGTTTTAAATGAAATTTAGCTAATGATGTATTGGGAAAATTTGCAAACTTGAAGAAATGGATATGTTCTACTTTAACACATCATGATTCATGTTTGGATTTAAATTCCATGTGGTCAATATTATACCACTTAGATAATGTATGGTGATAAAAAAAAAATGTGTTTTTATCGATGATAATATTTCTAGTGTCAAGCAATGTTGCCTTTCATTTTCTATTCTATATTTTCAATTTTTTGTTTTCCAATGCATCTTTGAGGTATTCCCTTTAGGGTCTTGCTACCTATATAATTTTTTAAGTTACCTCTACATGTGTGACAAATCAATCTCATACCCACCTGTCAATCAAGTGACCTATGTTCATAATTCTTTATGAACTCATTGTGCTAGAAATGGTGCATTCCATTAGAAATTTATTTTGGTTTGGAGGTGAGTGTACTGATGCCTTTTGAATGTTTGGCCAATTATTTTCTCCTATTTATAATTTTTAAGTCTTCAAGTAGTTCTATGATGTTGCAATTTTTCCTTCTTTAAAGTCAAGCTCCAATCACAACAAAGTATGAATAAGATTACTTTTTAAGCTTTTGATTGTTTAATTTAATCTCATGAAACTTTTACTATAGTGAACTTGATGTTGCTTGTATTTATTTGTACTTTCTTATCGAAATGAATTAATTTTTATAAGGTTACAACCTTAGATTCTAGACCCCAATTTATGACATCAAATCGTTTCCATAAAATTTTATTAAGCCTACAATTTGATAATGTATTGTCATTGTTTATTGTTCAAGTTTTCTAAAAAATATATATATTTTTTGGATTTGGATGTATTTTAATAGGGCATGAATTTGCTATGTAGATTCATCTTGGAAATTTTTCTTAGAAAATTGAGGCGCTCATAATTATATCTTCTTTAGATGATTGCTTTGTGCTATACAAAGCTTTTGGGTGTGCTATATTTATAATTTATTGAGAACACAAGAAATGCCTTGGTGTTGAAACCAATTTTTGGTTCATAAGGAGACTAATACGTGTACTTGTAAGTAACTTTATACCTTGATGTTGAAGCCTATTTCTAGATGACAAGGAGATCATTGCTTGTACCTATGTGTGAATTTATATGTTTTGTAGGTGATTATTCCCCAATATTTTTGGAACAATGTAAGGGATGTGTTACCTTGTGGGAGGTATCCTTGCTCTCTTAAAGACATTATTTTTCATTTTTTTACCTTTCTTCAACTTAGAAATGTCTTTCTTTTTCTTGGAAATATTTAGTCTTCATGCCTTGATTTCCTTTAATTTTATCCTTGTAAATTTATAAAACTTGTCTTGCTTATTTTGCTAAGATCTTTAAAAATATTCCATCATAATGCTTCACAAAGAGAATGGTTACCTCTTTCTTTTGAGATCAACCTTACTTGTTATTTTGTATGGTTCTTTTTCTTAAAACCACTTTTTAACAAAGTGCTTTTAGCCTCTGTAGATCATAGGGATAAGAGGATTAGAAGGATAATTGGATCTTCCTTTTACCTGCTTTGATACCACATGTTACAACTTAATGCTTTGATGATTTGTATTATGAAATGGTAAATATTTAAATACATTGGATCACCATTTTTGGCATAACAAACTTCTAAATTATCCTACAACTACCCTTGTCCTATAGTGCATGCATAGTCCTTATGATGGATGGTTATACCACTCTCATTGTCACATGGGTTATGATGTAATAATTCATAACAATTACTTCATAAAGTTAGATATGAAAACAAAAAGTAATACATCGGTATTGAGTTTTAAATTTTTTTCTATTTCAATTAGTTCTAATTGTTTTCTTTATAGTCAATAAAATATTCATATGACTATATCTTGGGTTACTCAAACAAGAGCTTCTTTGTTTGGAATTTTACATACTATTGTATGTTATGGATTTAGTGAAGTTATAAATAATGTTAAATTAATTATAATTCTATTTCATTTCCTACATATGGACATATTTTCATGATTTGAATTGTTGAAGTAAAATCTTGTATTATAGATTTGTTCATATAGTCATCAAAATAATATTAGTCCCCATCAGTTTCTAAGTAAATCCAACCTCTTTTTTTAACTAGTAGTATCCCTTTAAAATTGGGCTTTTCTTTGACTAAATATTAGTTTTTGACCATATATTTTGAATAATGTTAGTAAGATTTGATCTTAAAAAGCTCCTTTATTAAATATTCTAGGTTTCCTTTAAAGCCGCATAAAATTTTATTTTAATCAATTTAATTTAATTTATTTCATGAGCATTTTCCTTAGTCTATTATCTCAAGCTTTATTAGGAAGGTTATTATATATTATTTTAGTAAAATACCATATAATTTTGTATATAAAGACCATATGAGTTCCTTAAAGGTTTAGGAGTTTGTTAGGCTTAGGGTTATACCCTTCCAAAAAGATATTTAAGTGATGAGTATATAAAGAAGGTATTTTGTCATTATAATCAATCGTTAAGCATGTCAATTATTATTTATAATTGTATTTGACCAATAAGTGGCCCTATCACATTGGAAGATCATGTGATTTGTGACGTTATTATTAGTGTTTTCTTACCTTAAGGATACCATCTATCTTTGTCTGATTGTGTCTATTATTTTATTATGAATGAGTTATTTGATATATTTATATATATTTGTTCATGGTTTATATTTATGAAAATAAAACTTTCATAACAAGTGGTATCAAACCAATTGTTCTAGCAAAGTGGAGATTGTTTTTAGATTCATAAATTTGACCAATTTTTCAAAAAAGGGTCTTTCCAAAAGTCATATCTTAATATATACATTATTTTCACATGATTATTTTTCCATTTTTTATAGAATTAAAAAAAAAAAAAGTGATCATGTTGTTGTCATTTTTGCCACACTACAGTTAGAAGTCAAAAAATGCAAAAATTGAAAAGCAACCATTTTTGAGAAATCAGCCTAAAAAGACACCTATGGACTTGAAGATTTATCTAAAATAGGGGAATTGAAAAATTACACTGATGGTGGTGAAAGAATCACCCCAATATCCTGAATGGATTGAGAGATATTAAAGTTTTCATCCCGAGAAATTTCTCCAACATAGCTTAAAAATATAATATGAAGACTTTGGAGGCCCCATAGAGGGATGAAAGTAGATTAAATAGTTGTTCCATTAATTTTATCATTCTATATCTATTTCTAATCTTTCCAATGATGTATTGTAATAGACAATCAGGTCAATGAATCAAAAGTTATGACTCTAGGAAGATGTATCACTAAAGTCATTTTCGAGGGAATCCATTTTCGGGCACTTTTTTAGTGAAAATTCATTTTCGGGCACTTTTGGGATGAAAATAATAAGTGGACATCGGTTAAAGTCAAATTCTCCCCTAGGAGAGGGCAAAAATAATTTTTGCCCCTCTTAAGGGTGAATTTCCAAATGAAGGCATTCTGGGACAAAAATCATGTGAAACGCATGTCTGGTGAAGTCAAATTCAAAGTCGCCCCTAGGAAGAGGTGAAAATCATTTTCGCACCTCTTTCGGGTGAAATCCAAGTGGAGGATACTTTTTAGGGAAAAAATGATGAAGTGACGTCATCCAAGTGAAATTTGCTCAAGTCAAAGTCAAAGCAACTTTAAAGAAGGTGTTTGTCAATGTAATGTCGCCCTATTTTGGGCAAAAATAATAATTTCACCCAGGTTGGAGCAAAACTCCTAAAATAGCATCTTTTCTTTCTGATCAAAGTCAAAGTCATCCATAGGGTGGGGCAAAAATCATTTTCACCTCTTTCAGGGGCGAAATCAATCATTCTTACCTCCTTTCATGAGGAGACTTTTCATATCATTTTTAGGCAAAATCACCCAAGAAAGGGGTAAAAACATGCTAAGGGGTAAAACCATCATATTGCATGGACGAAATCAATCCTTGCCCCTTCTTTTCAAAAAATGGTTTCTTTCAAAGTGCCCCCGTTGATGATATCTCTACGAAATTTATTTTTTGGAGCAATAAGATCGATTTTTCTAGGATTATTGCTAAGAAGAAGCCAGAATTAAATGCTACTCCCTAAAATCCAATGCGTACCTGATTATTTTTGAGGTACCCTCAATGGATTTCATTCCTTTTCGAAGTAGAGTTAATATTCGCTTGATCTCCACTAGCGATGGTTATATTCTGAGGCATAAAGGGATGGAATGAGATCTAAAATTTAAACTCTTATTTACTGCGTAGTTTTGCTGAGTTTCAATGCACCGACACATGGAATGTTTTTCCCATCATCCATCTTTGCTGATTTTCCAGGTGCGCTCCATAAAAATTGGATCGTTGTTCCCAGAAGAACGATCTAATTCGAGCATCACCATTACCGAGAAGAGAATTGATGTTGCTAATTTTTGACCAACCGATATTTTGTTATGTTGTGCATTTAATTATAAAGGTGAAATCCTCTATAAATACTAAGCATTTGATGTAATTATAAGAGATAGATACTCTATAGAAAAACACTTTAAGTTTTCTATATAAATATAAAGATGTTCGACTTCTGGTTCTTTGAGCAATATTATGTTTGATTTCTTTTTGCTTGTCATTTATGATTAAGTTCATGTCCTTTATTTGTTGATTTTAAATTCGGCATCTAGATTTAATTACTGCTTATGAGGGAATGAATGCTGAAATGTTTTTTGAAAGTTATCTCTGTAAAGTTGTGGGTGGTTTTTGTGTTGTTCTTTATCTTATATTCTAATTAATACTTGTTGTGCAATTTTTGTTGTTAGTTTATCCTCATATTTCATATCAAACTTATAGCCATATTTCTCATTTCTTTCTGTCATTTCCCATGTCTTTCCTATTACCCTAAGCTTTAAACCAATTGTTAGATTTAGTACGGAAACCAACCCTCTCTGGGTATTAACCTGAAGGACATTTCTCTCCTTTGACCTTTCATTGTTGGGCGGCTCTAAGGTGCACAAATGATATTTTGTATTTAGACAGATTTGTGACCAACACATGTGTAAAACCTAAGCAATATTAAAGGAAATACAACCGTATGAAGTTGATCAACTAAAACAATAATAATAATATTTATTTAAATTGTATTTAAAAAAAAAAAAAATTCAGCAAATTAAATATTATTTATAATGATTTAAAAATATATATTTAAATATAATTATTTGTGTAATATTTTGAATAAGGTTTAGTAAGAACTTTTATAATATGTTTTTATGAAACCTAGTTTTCATTAAACATTTTTATAAATCTAAACATGTACATATCGATTGGAATCGAAAAAAATCATAAACTTAAACATTGTCCCAGAAAAAATCAAGAACTCCCATTAAAACAAGTACATCCTTCAAAATTAAAATTAATATCCCTAGTAAACCTAACAAGTGCAGAACAACCAAAAAATCAAACCAAGGATCCCCATAAACACTAAAAAAAAAGTTAAACCAAGAGTCAGAATATCCCAAAGAAAATCAAATCAAGAGTCCCTATAAACCTGAACAAGGCCAAGGCCAAGGACATTAAACAAAGTCCAAGTAGATTTTTTAATCAATATTTCTCATATGCATTTTCGTAAGTTGAACTCAAATCTCACAAATGATCACACAAGTGACCTCCGATAAACCACACGCGTGTGCATGTCCAATTAGATTTGTGTTAAGTTGACTCCATAATCTAGAAAAAAATGTGAAATAGGGCGATTGAAATTATATAATGGCCTTTAAGCTGTATAATTCCAAAACCCTCTTTTTCCCATTTCTCAACTTGGATAAATCCAAGTGAATATCCGTCCAAGTTGACGGACTAATCGAGTTCAAAAAAATGAAAATACAGCTTGTATATAAATCCAAGCGGATAAATCCAAGTTGACGCAATAATGTAGAACAAGAAATAGGGCAATTGAGATTATATAATGCCCTTAAGGTGTATAATCTTAATCGCCCTTTTACCCATTTCTTGTTCTAGATTTCGAAATGTATTCCACAATATCACTTGCGAATTACAGGCAGCTCGCTGCAGCTGCAAATCATCAACAGCAGACGGGGGTTCTCTTCCCACCCCCGGCAGGACCTTACTCTGCATATCTCATACTCCAAGACGAAGACAAAGCGAACGTGGATAACGATGGCGCCTCCTGCTTTGGGGGATTCTGCGAAGACCATCGCGTGCAAGAGTTGCCTTTCCCTCAAGACAAATGCTTAACAATCACTTACACTACAACCAGGGGCGAAGGGAGGAATAGGCATTCCCAAACACACCGCCATAGAGTGTATTTTATTCCCGTTCTGGGCCAACCCATTTCCTCCAACCGCTATTATGTGGTGCAAGCTGAGGACTGGCAGAAAGGGTAGGGTTTTGTCTATTTCTGTAAGTTGTCTCAACTGCAATATATTCTGGATAAATAACTATTTGGCATTCTGATTAACTTGATGGTACTTACAGACTGGTGGCAACCTGCTCCACTGAACAAGACATGGTGACGCGGTGTTTCTGCTTTAGAGATGTTCACGACGTTTCTCCGGGACCTCTGCAACCAAAAAACCCATATCAACAAATAGAAATAAAACGGTGGTCTCACTTCACTGCAACGTGCGCCGCCTTCGATGGCATCCCCCCTCTGTTTCTGCGTGAGAAAGAATGGAGAGTGGAGGCCCATGACCTGCGTGGTAAACATGGCAGACTTGCCCATGTTAAAGGGGAAGATGCTTCCCTAAGGGCGCTGTTGCCTCCCTTTGATTTCTCTCTCTCGCAGAAAACATCATCTGTTGTTATTGTAGGTGAGTGGTACTGCCCCTTCATCTTTATCAAGGAAATGGGTACGCCTTTGGAGGATCGCAAGACCCAGCTCATGAACTGTCCTTTCTATAAGATGGTGCTGGAAAAGTTCTGGGAAGAGATATACTCTGCTGATGCTGGGATTGCAGGGGAAGATGTTGTTGTGCAGAAAACAGTGAGGGTGGAAGAAGCACTGTGGTTTGGAGAGGAGGCTGCTGAGGAAGTCGCTGATGACGATACAAGCGTTTGGTTCAAGTGGATAGGGAATCGACTGGGGAAAACATTTGGAGTGAGACTTAGTTGGCCCATCATTGCCCAAATAAGAGCAGATCAAGGAAGGTCTAGATCAGGAGAAAGAGATGTAAGAGTGGAGAAATCGTTTAGTAGCGCTGCGACTGCAATTAAATTTAGGTGTTATGTAGTGGTGGAAAGATACTTATTGAAAAGAATGGATGGAAGCATTGCACTTACTTACTCGTTCAGAAATTGCGACCAGATACGAGGTAAGTGGGAATAGAAGCAAATTGATTTTGATGAGGTGTGAATTTGGCCCAGCATATATGGTTTTTATTTGGTATGTAATTGTACGTGTAATATGTACTTTTCTGGTCTGTAATTTACGTGTAATATGTACTTTTCTTTACCATGGGTTTGTTGTATTAAGGTTTACGTTTTTTTTTAATAAATATTGTATTGGTTTTTTATTTTTGATAAATTATAATTTAATTTTTTAGAATTTGAAAGTTTATAAACATTTTCAATTCTTAATTATTATTTCAATTGAGTTGTTATAGTTAAATACTTGCATATTTTTTATAAAATAATTTAATTTAAAAAAAAATTATGCAAATACAAATATTCTAAAATTCAACATTTTTTTAATGCAATAATATCAAAATTCTACCTGTACTTTCTATACATTTTATTTTAATATAATAATATTTCCAAAATATTAGTCCATAAAAGAGCAGTCTTTACCCGGGTTCTTTGATTTCGTCTTTGCTCAAAAAAAATTGAGGATTGTAAAAATCGTAAGCAACAAATATATATATATATATATATATATATATATATATATATATATATATAATTTTCCAAAACATTTTACTTTACCAAATATTTATACATTTATTTATTTATTTATTTATTAATTAATTTAAGTAAGTAACAATGTGATGAACCTTTAAGAATAAGATATAAAGTTAAACAGTTTCTAATTATTATATATTTATTAATTAAATATCTCCTCTACTATTTCTAATTATTCTTCCTCCTCCTATTGGTACTAGATTTCCTTTAGATGCTCCTCCAAAATTCATTTTGATCAACTCCAAAACTAGTTGCTTCCGCTTTATATTATTTTCCTTCTTGTTTCTCCTATACCCAACATCATAATTATATTTGATGACTTGACTTCATATATCAAGACTTTCTACTTCTATATTAGGAATTGGGTGAGTTGATAGGGTTGGATCCCTATGGCTAAACATATATCCCTTTTCATTAGATCTAAACTACTTATATTTTTTAAAATACTCTTCTATTCCTTTCTAGCCATACAATCCAAAGTATTGCATCTTTTGATATATCCCAAATTATCTGAAAATTATCACTTTAAATATGCTCTTCCATTGCTTTAAACATTGTTCAATTTTTTCATTCATCACCATGTATTTACTAAACATATTAAGAATCCATTGTCATAGTTTCTAGAATATCGAGTAATGTCCCAAGAGATGGTCTATGATGTCATATTTTTAATAAATAACACATTATGAGGGACCAAGAAAAACCCATTTCATAAGGTTATCCTAGGATATAATTCTTCTATGACCTACTAGAAAAATACAAATTTTGACTTTAGGAATGCTTGGATATCCCAAATATCTTTCCATATTGTTGTAATAATTTTATTTTATTAGTGTTTTACATTATCCACTTATTTGTGTGTCTTCTCCTAGGCTATTAAACTCCCAAATCAATTTATGGTTGGCTCCCCTTGAAATAATCACAAAAATAATTTGGTAGAGAGAATAAAATAAATATTAAGCTTGGTTTATTGGGTTGGACATACTTACTTAGAATAATTCTTACCCATTGTCTTTTACTTTCTTTGTACAATCTCTAGTTTAATTTTACTCTAAGAGCTAAGTGTTCATTGGTAATAACTCTTAAAACAAGACCTCAACTACTTTTATCATCACACACCTTGCTCCATTTCACCAAAGAAAATTTCATTTTATCATGTAATCCTAACCATAAAAGGATCACATAATATAGATTAAACATTTTCTATTAATTTTGGTATAGTATACAATGAAATATAATATGTCGAAATGTCTTGTAAGACTAACTTAATTAGTTATACTCTTCTTGTTAATGATAGCCATCCACATTTCCATACCAGTAATTTATTTTAAAATTTACTTATAATTGGATTGTATAATTCTATACTATTTCTCCTCTCAAATAAGGGCATCCCTAGATAAGTTACGAGAAAATTTGTCTCCTCCATATGAAGTAACTTGCAAATACCTACTTTAATTTTAGTTGGAGTATTTAGGAGGTAAATTTTTTATTTTGTGGTATTAAATTTTTGCCTTGATGCTCTTTTGTATTCCTTCAATAAATTATTCAAATATTTGTCCTTGTTTATCCTTACCCTCCAAAAAAAGCTTGTATCATCTACAAATTTTTGATGGGTGATGTTATTACTAGCCTTAAGTCTAGTTATAAGCCCATATTTGTTAGCCTTATTCAAGTTCCTACCTAGAACCTCTACAATAATAATAAAAAAATATGGTGATAGATGATATCCCTAACTATGATCTCTCTTGGATTTAAATTATTTTATTACTAACCCATTGACCAAAACTAAATATGAAACTATAGAGACACAAGCTTTAATCCATCTAACCCATTTCTTCCCAAATCTAAAATTTCTAATGCTGCAAAAAGAAAATCCCATTCAACCCTATCATAGGCTTTACTCATGAAAAGTATTAAGATCTTTTCTTTCTCTTTTATTAAAGTTGTTGAATACATAAATTCATGAGTTACTATGATACTATCTAGAATATGTCTCCATTTGACAAATCCTCCTTGCTCTTCTGAATTATTTTTTTAAAAAAATGGCCTTAAAAGATTTACCATCACTTTGGAGATAATATTATATGTCATATTACATAAGATTATGGGTCTAAATGAATAAAACAATTCAACATCATTATTTTTTGAAATCAGGATAAGATATGTTGCATTATTTTATAAGGACTATATTGTTTTACTCTAGACTGATCTACTATCACCAATAAAGAATCATTCACTATATCCCAATTATGTTATTAAGATATTGTAGAGAGCCCATCTAGACATAGCTCTTTATAATTGTTAAAATAGAAAAGAGCTAAATGAAGTTCTTCTAGAGTAATAGGCTCCATACATTTTCTATTATCTTCATTCATTATAGATAAAGGTACTTCTTATAGAAGTTTATCATTAAGAACTTTAGATTCCTTTGATCCTAAAATATTCTGATAAAAATACCTTATCTCTTTTCTAATTTCACTCTAGTCTTCAATCCAGACCTCTTTGACTAATTTAATTCTACTAATTTTGGATGTTGGTCTCTAAACTATATCCATCCTATGAAAAGCTTTGTATTTTTATCTCCTTCTTTTAACCAAGTCTATATTGATTTTAATATCCAAATTTTATCCTTCTTAAAATATTATGATATTAGGTTCGAGTTGTAGGCCAATTAGTTCATCCAAACCTCATAAGGGGAGCAGAGGTCCAAGGTTCAAATATCTGGCCTCATTGGACTAAACACTTGTCCCTGTCCTGGTGCTTTTAGCGGTGTAAAAGGTTTAAAATGATTGTGGCATGGTGGTTATAGGGGCGGAATGCACGAAGATCTGTGTGGAAGCTTTCGGGGTGGATAGCACAAAATATTGTGCTGGCCATAAAAGGTGGACAGCCATCCCAGATTTGTGGCAGCTACCGATTCCACCATGTAAATACAAAAAAATAAAAATAAAAAATATTATGATATTCACTAAGTAAATACCTTTCCTCTGAGCTTGGATTATTATGATCCTCTTTTTAGAATTTTGAAAGTTTATATTTTAGTTCTTCTTGCTTATCAAAAATATTTTCAAGAGTGTTCTTGTTCCATTCTTTTAATTTAGATGTCGTTGATTTAATTTATTTTGGAATTGTATACATCCCATCGTTTCTTGAAGAATTACACGTTTATACTATCATATCAACAAATTAAGGATGGTATTGCCACATCTTCTCATATTTAAAATATGGTATTTTTTTAATTTACTTACTACCATTGTAACTCTTATTGGCTAGTGATTTGAACCAATCCTTAATAAGGTATTAATTTTAGCACAAATTCCTTCATCTAACCAATTATCTAATAGAATGCATCTATCTATTTTTTTTTTATTAGGTTTTTTCCTCTTCTATTTTTGGTCCATATATAGTTATCTTCTTAAAACTCAACCTCCCATAGATTACTATTTTGAATAAAAGCTAATAAATCTCTCATACTTTGGGTTAATTTCCTAATTCCCTCAAAATTTTCATCCAACTTGGTTATGGAATTAAAATATCCTATGATCATGAATCAAATTTCTTGGTATTTACTTCTCATAAAGGCTTCAATCCCACTCTAAAATTCTAATCTACCTGATTGAGTTATAGATCTATAGAAATTGATAAGTATGAAATGAATATCTATAAATTAGCATGTAACTAAAGAGGCTATCCAATGCCTTGTTTTACGAATGGTTATTGAAGAGGTCCTAGTAGGATTATTATAAGTTAGAATTCCTCATAGCACTCCTTTAGTTGCCATAGCATCCCATTCACATTTTGCCCATATTTCTTTCATAGTTTTTAAAATTTATTCTTTTGTCATTTTAGTTTCCTGGATACAAAGAATATTAGGATTATTACTTAAATAGAGGTCCCTAATACACATCTTATTTGAGGGTGTATTAGCACCCCTTATATGCCATAAAATGATAATCATATCTCATTAGGATCTATTCGCATCACCTAAAAATTACCAATAGTATTTTGTTATTTGGTAAAGATAAGTTCAACCAACTTAGTTTGTGTTTTTCTCTATGTTTGCTCTTGCTTCCTTGGATCTAGCTTGATAATGTGAGGGTTTTCCTATTTTTGCCTTGTCTATATTAGGAGTAGGTCTTATTATTCTGCTCCTCAATATTATTTCACAACTTTGCTTTTCATCATATTTATCCTCTCTTGGCTCTACTATAGAAGCATTTGACTTGTCTTGCTCATTTTTATTATTTCCTTATTAATAGTAGAGGTATTAACATCTAATATTATATTTTATTTACTAATTTTTCCTATTGAACTGTGCATGGTACTTCAAGAGAGAATTCAAAATATTATGAGACATATTCCTTTGGTTCATCGAGAATGTTTATCCCTAAATCAATATCATAGTGAATAGACAACTCCTTGTTAATATGTTGAACCTATTGTATTGTGTCCTCTAAGCTTTGATTAATTTTTTCATAGGCTAAAGCCTTGAAATATTTGGTATTTCTTCTAATATCATTCCTTATTGATCTAAAATTAGTTATTAAGTTTGACTTCGTATTCGAGTTTGACACTCTTAAATTTTGAAATAAATTCGACATGTTCAAAAATTTGAAATAAAATTTGATATATTATAAATGTATATATAATTTTTTTTGTGTAATCGGATACAAAGTAATGTGCGAAGAGGCCTTGGATGCAGCGGTATCAATTTATAGGTGCACACATGTAATTCCCATCACATCCATAACCAATGTCCAATTAATGTCATTCTCTTAGTTACAACACCTAATTAGTTTAGGTTTTTCATCTATCAATATAATTACCGGAAGTTATATTCATTTACTACTTTACTCAGAAAAGAATAGGTATAAATTTACGATTCATATGGTTCTTTACTAATTGTGTCATTTACTATGTGGGTTTACCACAATCATAATCTTTTCAAACCTAGGTGCTCTACAGGCTTGAATTTTGGTGTCACTAGATTTGTGAATCAAATTTGTCACCTAAGGTAATAACCATTGAGTATCCAAACTACCAACACATTAATTTTTTAATTAATATTAAATATTATTTATATATAATAGTTAAGGTTGTGGGTTTATTTTACGAAACTAAGGGGAAAAAATATGTATATATGTGGGGATTCGAGGTCCCTGTATTTTGGATCATTTCTACAATGACAAATGTGACCTTATCGGGTTGTTTTAATGAGGTCCTGCACATTCTGGATAATTTCTACAATGACAAATGTGACCTGACCATGTTGTTTTAATGAGCAATACATGAAATACACTGTTTGACCTACATATGTAGAGCCAGAAAAAGGATTTTCATTCCATGTTGAATTTAAGGTTAATTCAGAGAATCTATTTTTTAGAAGATGAAAACCATCTTCATTAATATCCATTTTAAATTTCTCTTGCAATTTTCTACATATAATTTTTTTGGGTTCTTCTTAGGGCATGATCTCTCAAGATGCCCCACCTCATGAAATATTCTACATTTAAAATATATGTTTTTATAATCTAGGGTTTGGGCCCACTTCTTGTCCCCATACTTAATAATAATTGGTTCTAATAAAGCTTTATGTATATCAATCATGACCAAATTTCGAGCATAAATAGCCAAGAATCCATATTTTATAGTATCTAAAATATCAAGGAATTTTTCTAGAGTATTTCCTATTTCCTTGAAGGTATTTATTTCCTTAAATTAAATGGTTGATCCGTACATCCTAACCTAGACTAGTACTAGGGATAAATTTATAGTTTCAAGTAAAAAGCCTTCGTACCAGTTAGTAAGGAAGAGTTCTATTCTTCCCATAAACCAAGGACCTCATTTTAGGATATTATCTCTATCTTCCCTAGAAAAATAAATATCTGGGAAGAAACCTTTTGAAAGAAAGGATAGAATCACTTTTGGATACTTCTATACCCACACTGGAGGCTTCTGGATAGTTTCTATGAAGAAGCCTCCATTGTGGGTTAGAATCTTTGTACTTCCATATCAACTTATAAATAAGGCTATTCTGAAGAATATTGAAAATACTTTAGGGAAATTTATTAAGGAAGGACTAGCTACTAAGGAATGAAAGTATGCTATATATACTCAAATATGTCTTGCTATAGATATTTTAAAATCTTTTGGACAATCTATTAAAATAAAATTTGAATCAAGAGAATGGGTTCAACAAGTAGATTATGAAAATATCACATTTCTTTGCCACATTTGTTATGAGATTTAACACATGGAAAGAGTTTGCAAAGTAAAAACATTGAATAAAGAGAAAAAATTCTAGCCATGAGATAAACTTTGAGAAAAAGCAAGAAAATCATATAGTAATAGAAGCTAGATCAGATCAAGGATATTCCACTCTAAAATAAGAGGTAAATAAAGTCTATCTACAATATCATTTGGCAAGTTTAAAAGGAATTAAAGGTGTAAAAGAATATGTGGAGAGCAATCCTAAAACAAAGCCAACAAAAGAGGTCAAGTTTATTCCAGGTAAATTTTCTTCATTTTCCTCAAGTAGTATAAAATCCTCTCCAAGTAATAAGAGTGAAAGGGACAAATATGTTATCCCTTGCACTTCAATATTTCAAGAGTGGCATAATAAATAATTAAGGATTAAGGAAACCCATAACAATGTAGGTATTTTGGAGTAGAATAAGAAGATAATTGCTACAGAAGAGCATCCTTGCATTTTAGGGTTTCTAGGACAACATAAAAAGTTTTACTTTTGAATTTATTCCTTGTAAATTATACCAATGCAAAGATAAATATGATAAGTATTACTATGAGTAATGTGAGAATATTGAAGAGATTAATGAAGCTAATAGTATTGATGATAATGCTTGTCTCTTTCCTGGTGCTTTCAGCGATGTAAAAGGTTTAAAATGTTTGTGGAATTGTGGTTATAGGGGCATGTTGTATGAAGAACTATGTGGTGGCTTTTGGGGAAGATAGCGCATAATATTGTGGTGGTCATAAAAGCAAGACAACTTGCCCAAATTCATGGTGGCTATCGATTTCACCATGTAAATTCAAAAAACAACCGAAAAAATATATGCTTTAATTAACTTGTTAGAAATATAATGCAAGCAATGTAATATTTTTTTTGTAATGGGAGTGGCCCCCACTAGAAGCCACACATAGCCTATTTTAAAAAAATATATCACTAGAAGAAAAAACAATAATGTAATGTAGGCCTTATAATTATCATAAGAGAAAATAATTATTTAGTTAGAATATATGAGAAATCCAAGCATAGTCACAATATAGAAGAAAAAATCTTCCACCAAATTATGCATATTAAAGCATTACAATGCAAGTACTCTTTAATAATTGCAAGATACCAAATAAGAAATTAGAAAAATTATTTGATAGGATTTTTTTATATGAATGTTACTTGGAAATGTTTTTTGAGACTAACTAGGGTATTGTATATAATTTTTTGAGAATAATTAAACATCTAGGTAGTAAATTATTATATAGAGAGGAATATAGTAGTGATATATTTTTGGGTTTTCATTTAGGAGACCCAAGTTTTAAATATAAATAAGGAGCCACAATAAACTAAATAAAAAAAGGTGTAATAACATAATCAAAATAAGAAGATCGCATATTCAAACATTACACAATATTTATCCTGGAAACCCTCAACCGAAAAAACTAGAACAATATTATCTTATTATTGCATTAACTTAACCATCTTCAATAAAATAATATTGTTCTTCTATTTTCTATTTTTACTATTTTTCTAATGTAGTTTATCAGGGATCCTTATTTCTCTTCATTTGGTATATGAATTAGGTTTTAGCTTTGTTCAAGGAGTAAGGGTTTAAACCCTGTCATAAATTAATTATTAAATGGGAGTTGTGCGTGAAAGGATCTAGGAAAAGGAGAAATATGGGAAGCATGTGGATAGAGATTGAAAAATTTAATGGATAATATTTTGAGTTATGGAAACTCAAGACAAAGGATCTGTTGGCTGATAGATATCAGTGGATTATGGTCTTGAGAAAAAAACCAACATCAATGATAGATGAGGATTGGCTAAAAATCGATAGGAAGGTAAGAATCTTTATC
Source organism: Wollemia nobilis (assembly GCA_028583015.1). Lineage (NCBI taxonomy): Eukaryota > Viridiplantae > Streptophyta > Pinopsida > Araucariales > Araucariaceae > Wollemia > Wollemia nobilis. Next base: position 9,831,313 of record JAQPPZ010016348.1, read on the forward strand.
ATATTATGCTTATATTATTTAATATTGTTTAATGTATCTATAGAGACCATGACAAATTTATTATGGGAGAAGTTGGGAACATTGTATCAAACAAAGTCACTAGGAGATAAACACTTTCTCAGAAAGAAATTATATTCACTTTGAATGAATGATGGTGACTCTGTGACTAAACATTTGAATGCTTTTAACATTATGGCAAGTCAATTAACAATTATAGAAGTTAAAATGGATGAAGAAAAAAATGTATTACTTTAATTTGTTCATTACATAATTCATGGGATAACCTTGTAGTTGTTATGGCTATCACCAATATACTACATCTACATTGAAAGTAGAGGATATAGTAGGAACTTTTTTGTCTAAAGAGATGAGACGAAAGTCTTCTGAATATTATCATCAAAATGAAGCCTTGGTTGTGAGAGGTCATTCTCAATAAAGAAGAAAAAAAAAATCATAATAAAATAAATCAAAATCTAGGGGTAAATATGTTACCTCATAAAAGAGAAAATACTAGAATTGTGGTAAAGTAGGGAATTATAAAAGACACTACATATCTAAAAAGGTTTATAATAATTGATCATTTGATCAAGGAACTTCTACAAAAATGAAGACCATAAATGAAGATTCAGGGGACTTATTCTTAGCTACAACATGCTCAAGTGAATGTGATGACTCATGGTTGATTGACTTAAGTGTTTATTTTTATATGACTCCTCATAGGGAGGGGTTCTGTGAATGTGAAAAAATAGATGGAGGTAAATTACTCTTGGGAGATAATTTGACATATAAAATAATAGGTCGAATAAGAGTCAAGTTGATGCTAAAATATGGAAGAATTAAAACCCTTTCTAGTGTGTTGCATATTCTAGGTTTGGCAAGGAATCTAATATCCGTGAGTAATATGAATGATGCAGTGTGAATGTGGTGTTCAATACGGATAGTTTCAAGATTATTTTTGGATTCTTGGTGTTGACAAGGGGTTTTCACATAGGAAATTTGTTCATAATTGAGGCTAACACAATAAATATTAATTGCAATAACACGTCAATTGTATAGGAAAATTATATGCTTGAAATGGCTTTGAGTATTCCCACAATGAAGACAAAGTTGTGGCATCAACACATGGGGCATATTGGTGATAAAGGACTTCAAAAATTGAAAATGAAAGGTATGGCTAAAGGAATTTCGAATTGTCCATTAAAATTTTAATTTTTGTGAGAACTAAATTTTTGGAAAATAAACTAGAGTCAAGTTTCCAAGTAGTGCTACAAGGTCTAAGGAAATTCTATATCTATTTCACAATGATGTGTTTGGACCTGCAAAAGTACCATCATTAGGTAAATATATCTATTTTTTTACATTTATAGATGACTTATCAAGAAAGACTTGGTATATTTTCTATAGAATAAATTTGATGTTTTTAATAAATTTAAAGAGTTTGAGGCTCTTATAGAAAATTAGATAGAAAAAAAAAGGATAAATATTTTGAAAAGTGATAATGGTGGTGAGTATTTATCTAATGAATTTGAGTAGTTTTGCAAGGATTCTATAATATAAAGGTAAATAAAAACTTTATATGCTTCATAATAGAATGGGGTTGTAGAACAAATGAACATGACATTGATGGATAAGGCTAGAAGTATGCTAAGTGGTGTAGGGTTAGAAAAGAAATTTTGGGTAGAAGTTGTATTAACAACTTGTTATCTCATCAATATATCTCCTCCCTCATCTTTGGTGGACAAGACTCCACAGGAAGTATGGAATGGTAAGAAACCCTCTCTCAATAATATAAGGATTTGTGGTTGTGATGCTTATATGTATGTCCCAAAAGAGAAAAGGACTAAGCTAGACTATAAATATGAAAAATGCATATTTATGGGTTATAGTACTAGTGTTAAAGGATATAAGTTGTGGAACCCAGAAACATAGAAGGTTGTTTACAATCGTAATGTGATATTTAGATAAACAAAAAGAGTTTTAAAATAGGAAATGTAACCAAGCAAAGAACTAGAAATAGTGCAGGTAAAGTTAGAACAGGAGGAAGAACTTGTGGTAGAACCTAAATTACAGAGAGATTCTGAAGAGGAATATTCAAAGGAAGAAGGTGACGAGGAAACTAAATATGTAGAACCAAGAACTCCATTTTTTAGGAGATCATATCAAGAGAGAAAACTTCCAGAAAAATATATTCATTCAATTTTTTATTTTGTATTTAATTTATCAGTTACTAATGAAGAAACCAAGACTATAAAGGATGCATTTCAATCAAGTGAGAATAAGTCTTGGAAAAAGGCTATGGAGGAAGAAATGGAATATCTAGATAAAAATAAGATATGGGACCTAGTGAAATTACAACTTGGTAGAATACATGTTGGTTGTAAGTGGTTATTCAAGAAGTACAATGTAGAAGAAAATTTGGAGAAGTACAAGGTTCACTTCGTAGAAAAAGTATTTCTAGGATAAATATTGTGTAATGTGTGAATCTGAAATCTTCTTATTTTGATTTTGTTATTACTGCTTTTTTATTTAGTTTATCGAGGCTCCTTATTTATCTTCAAGTTCAAATCCAATGTGAGTATAGTGGGACCTGTCATAAAAACCCAATATTTTTAACTCAATTTTTTTTACCCAAAAGGAATAGGTTGGTTGGTAGTAGTTGAATGCTTATTCATAGGTTGTCTCGGTTAGATTTCCTAAATGATCAGGTTGTTTTTTACTTCTTCTTTAATGAGTGGTCTAGAAATTATAGAGGTTTCTCTATGCATAAATAAAATTATTTATTTTTAAATATGTCATATTTTAATATTTTTTAAAATATAATAAAATATGTTTTTTATTTGTATTAAGAATAACTTTTAATATAATAAACCAAAAATATATAATGGTTAAGGTTTTGAACCCTCTCTAATTCTCAAGTCACATGTGCATATATTTCTTATGTCTATTGGTATTAAAAGATAAGAAAGGTGAATTCCCCATGGATAAAATACAAATTTTGTGCATGACTATAAGATTAATTCGTCAAGAGTTGAGTTGCTCATAGGGTCTAGAGGGGAAATTGAAAATACTATTAACTATACAAGTTTGTTGGTTTATTTTTTAGAAATATCTTCTTATCACCTTGTATCTTGTAACACATTCTTATATAAGATAGTTGTGTATTGTTTTCCTAGGGCCAACTCAATAAGATTATGGTACAACATGCATGTTTACTAAATAAATAGGTTTTGAAAAATATGGGCAACACTTTAAGGGCATTCATTCAAGAGTTATCAATTACTAAGGATTCAAAACAATCTTTATACACCTAGATATATGTTTTCATAAATATTATAAAACCTTTGTCAAAATTAATTAAAATTAAATGTAAATCAAGAAAATAATATCAAATAGTAGAATATGAAAACATCCATCTTATGTACCAAATATTATGAGTTTGGATATATGAAAAAAATTGAAAAAAAATGATCAAAAAGAGATAAAATAATTTGGTCACTAAATAAACTTAAAGATAAAGCAAGAACACCATATTGTAGTAGAAGTTAGACTTTATCAAATATATTTCACTTCCAAAAGAGTTGAAATAAAATACTATTTTCCTGATGACAGGGTGAAGATATTTCTGGTTCATTAAATGAAATGAAGAAATTGAAGCAAGCAGAAGATGCCATTTGATCAAACATAATACATAAACACATATAATACACAAAATGTTGTTGTTTATTCATTCAAAATGTTCATGGATTACAAAAGTTATTTTCCCAATATTTCTTTATGAATATCAAACACCTTGATGACATCTTCTGAGACTCCTTAGTGAATGTGGGCTTGCGGACCATTGATAGTTTACTGGTTTTGTAATATCCTGCACCTATTTTGAGGCCTATAAAAGATGGTTAGACATTTTGGGGTCCTGCCTTAGTCAAGCCCCATAGTGATAAAATATAAAATAACATGAAAGAAAACTATGCTGAAACATGGTAAAAATTGCATAAAACACTATAAAAACATAAAATAAATGATACTTGTTGATTTTGTTGGTGTGGATCCACTGTAATATGAATTCGCATGTTAGGGAGTGAATTGGAATCCAAATTCATAGCTCAGGGGGTGAATTGGACTTCTGCTGACTGTAGGATCAAAATTTCTATCCATATGGATGTCTGAAGTTGTCCTTGGTTTCTTGTATCATGTGGAAATGTCAGATACAATTCTAAACCAATTTTGACAAAGTTTATGTAAGGTGACTAAAATGTGTGAGAGAGATAAAATATAAGAAGGAACCTCCTATTTATAGAAACGAATGAGATCAGTGGAGGGGAATAGATAAACCAACCCTTGGATTTATTCCATGTTGGAGTTAACTTAGGGTTTGAGTAGGTGTTAAGCCCACATGCTTTAGAGAAATATCTCTTCATCACTTGAGAGAAAAAGTGCATTTAAGTGAAATACAGTGATGAATTATAATTCTAATTAACCTAATTAGGATTTTGGATAGATATAAGATCTCATGAGGGCTAATTAGGTGTAGGATATGTCTTAAGTTGCCTTAGGGGTCTAGTAGGTGGTCTTCTAGTGTGCAGGAGGTATTTTGCACCAGTTTTGTAGGTTTCGAATCTACGAGTGACTAAGGTAGCCTTCAAGTGACTACAATGGCCTATGATGGCCCATGTGAATCTAAAAGTGCCTATGTAGATCAATGAATATTAAGAAATGAGCGTGTGCAATGTTTGGGTGTCTGCATTTTATCCTTTTTGTACTAGGTTGTGTGGAACATAGGTTAGTGCAAAAATATGATGTGAGAAGGAAGTGGAATGTGTGTGAACCAATGGATAAAAGAAGAGGAGAGAATAAATATCCAATCAAAGGTATGTAGCTTCTTGAAGTGTTACCATACAACATAGATTGGAAGATAGGAGAAAAGGAGATAATAAGGATCCAATCAAAGGTATGTAGCCGCTTGAAGAATGACCATGCAACTTTGATTGGAAGCCAAGAGAAGAAAGGGAAAAGAAAGAGAAGGGAAGAATGGAATTTAATCAAAGGTATGTAGCCATTCAAAGCATAACCATACAACATTTATCAATAAACTAGGATAATAGATAGAGAGTAAGAGAACAAGAGAAGAATGGGTTAATGTAAATGATGAGATGCAGGTGAACGGATGCATTTGGATGATTGTGGATGTAGTGAAATGATTTGCTAATTTTGTACAACATTTTGTAATGTCGTACTGGTTTCTTATGAGGGTATCTTATGACTTATTTGCTTTTGTGACCAATGCAAGATGGTCCAAATATGAATAGAACACATGTCTATTTAAATTTTTACTTTTGATTGATTGATGAGTGCATGGTGACACTTGTCAAACCATTTGAGTTGGGTGGCATGGATTATTCAAACGTACCATTCAATATGTGGTCAGGGTTGACATACATGAATGCTATAGTGACATCTACAATATTGGATTATTCAAATATACCATTCATTATTTGGATGTTTTATTTTTTGGTTGTATGCAAAGTACATTTTGGATATGAATACCCCCTCAAATGAGGAATCAACAATGAGGTGAATGAAATGTGATGAAGTGATGATGAGGCAATTGATAGAAAAAAATGGATGATAATAGGGATGAAAAATTAGATGGACAGGAAGAGGGAAAGGTGATCTAGGTTTTGGAGTGAAAATTTACTATTTTTGGAGTCAAGAGCTTCAATTTGCATGGTGGGGGGTGAATTGAACCTGAATTTACAGGTTGGAGGTGAATTGGACCTAAATCACAGGGTGACCTATGAATTGGACTGTTTGACCCATGTGCAGTATTTTGGCAGTTTAGGGGATCAAACAATGTTAGAATTGAACAAATATTGTACCGTTGGAAAGATATTTTCGAGAACAATTCAATGGTGAAATTTTTGGATAGTTTTGAGATGACTTGATAGGTGAAAATGTAGGAAAAATATGACCATATATACAATGTGTGTGATTTGGAATGTATGTAATGTATACATATAGTAAAATGTACTTGATATGAATGATGTGCACTACGTACGATGAACCTAACTAAACATGATTATGTATAAATGATGATGTGTAGAGGTTATATGTGATAACCTGTGTACATGCAAGATATAAGAATATAGAAAAATGGAGGGCATTCCAAAATTGTGTGGATACCATCTTACGTAACATGGTTAATCAAAAACAAATGGCGAAGTGCACTGACTAATGACCAGAACATGAAACAAGAAAATATGTGGTATACAAAACGACTGACGTGTACATGATGCACATGAAATAAATGTAATAAATCATGATTTTATGAGAGGAATGAGAAATGCAAGTGTGATTGAGAAGATGTATGTAACAAATAGAGTCATCGATGATGTTGCACAACCCTAATTCTCAAGCATAGTGAATGTTTAAAAGCGTTTCTAAGAGCTCAAATGACATAGTATGATGAATCAAACTGATATAATTGCCAAGAAATATCATGAATATATCTTAACTATCATAACTGAGGTTGAATTATTCATGGACTTGTGTGTGCACATGATGTTCATTTATCCATTTTGAGGGAGGTTGGACTAACTCGTTGTAAACTTAGACAAAGTAGCTAGCTCATAAATAAACGCATAGTAATCTATACAAGACAAGGTTGCTAATGTGATAGATGTGTCACCACTTGTAAGACTACTCCACTAGTAGAAATGCTCTTGGATCCTATTGCTGGTGATGGAAATCATCCCGTGACGTTATGTTAAATAGAAGGACAAAATGCAGTCAAGCATAGTGGTAGTACTCTTGGAGGATTTTTATTTTATTTTCTACCTCTCTTCCTTTTTTATTTTCTTTTTTGTGATGCTCTTTTTTTTTGTGGGCGTTGAATTTTATTTTCTGCCCATTTTTTATTTTTTCTTATGCTTATCCCTTTGTTTATCCGTAGGTCATATTTTTATCACACAATTAATACGGTGATCAGGGAAAATTTTTTACTACATGGCGAGGCTTATGCAAGGTGTTGTCCTCCGTAGATTAAAAATTTGATTAAGATATAAAGTGTGAGCGGTCCATCAAAAAACTCGATTCAACTAGGAAAAGTCTTAAAATCCTGTAGATGTTGATGATGTTCGATACAAGTTTATTAAACTAACCATGAATGGTTGAGAAACATAAATACTTCTTTTAAACATGCAACTAGGAATAGAATTGATTTCATGATGTATACAAGCAATGGAATGCTTATGTACAAGGAAGACAAAGAACATGACTAGGGGTGATGTCTACATAGTGCGATAAAATAACTAAAAATGTATAAGAGGATGCAACTAATATGTTTCTTAATGTAAAAATTTTTGGTTACTTTCAAATTCGTAGAGGAATTCGGTAGGGGGACCCTATCAACCCCATGTTATTCATCATTTTTGTAGAAGATTTAGGCAGAACCATCAAAAATGCTTGCAGTTCAAGGCTAATATCGGGAATCAAGGCAACATCTCTCACTAGGGTTGTTTCTCACCAAAAATTCATCGATGATAACCTTATATTGACTAAGGCATCGGTGGTTGATGCCAAAATAATTAAATACATCCTGCAACTCTATGAGGACACTTCTAGTCAAAAAGTTAATTTCAATAAAAGCAAGTTATATTTATTGAACACCCCCATTTAGAGGCAAGGAAGGATTGCAAAAATTTTAGGGTGTGATATAGAAAACCTCCCCACTTTGTATCTTGGTCTCCCTCTTTTCATTGGTTCTATGAGAGAGTCAATGTGGGACAGGGTTATTGAAAGAATTCAAAAAAACTTGTTGGATGGAAAGGTCATCTTCTATCTCAAGAAAGAAAGCTGACCCTCACTAAGGCCTGTATTCAGAGCATTCCAGTCTATTTCCTCTCATTTTTCAAAACCCCTATGAAGGTTTTCCATAAAATTAAGAAACTCCAAAAAGAATTTGTATGGACTAGATCAAAAGAGAAAAAAAGGATACACCTTGTAGGATGGACCAAAGTGTGCAGACCCAGGAAAAATAGGGGCTTAGGTCTGAGGAGAATTGCTCATATAAATTTAGCTTTACTAGCTAAGAAGGCATGGCATCTCATTTTTGGTGAAGAAAATAAATGGACAACTATCATCAAACAAAATTATCTTCAAAATATGGAATTTCTAAGTGACTTAGTTCCAATCATATGTTCTGCTTTTTGGAAAGCAATTCTTAATTATAAGGAAATCATCAAAAAAGGTTTAAGATGGGTATTAAAAAATGGTGAGAGGATAAATTACTGGAATGATAGGTGGGATAAGGATGAACCACTGACACAATATCCTAACTTAGCCCAAATCAGAGATATCATAGAAGAACTCATTGGTAGAAAAGTCTTTGATTATATGGTTGAGGACAGAGGTAGAATGAAGTGGAAACAAATAAGAATTTAGGGATTTCAAGCAAAATCAAATGATATTTATAAAATTCTTGGGTAACAATTTATCCCCATGAGACCCAAGGAAGATCAAGTGACCTGGGCTCCTACAAAAAATGGGCAGTTCACTATTAAATCATCTTACAAGCTTTTGCTTGATGACGAGGATTTTGTCCTCCAAAAGGACTTAGTTTGGATTAAAAATTCAATTCCAAAAATTGTAGTCTTTTCATGGCTAGTTATCCAAGGAAGAATTCTAACCATTGATAAAATGATATGTAAAGGTATTTTTATCACTAATCATTGTTATCTGTTCAGGGCTAATTAGGAGACCATTTATCACATTTTCCTTGAGTGCCCTTTTTCTTTGACTGCCCTAAGTGGGGTTTTTTAGGCCTTCAATATTTCATGGGTTAAACCAACCATCGTACTTTATTTTTTCATTCAGTGGCCTTGCCCCTTTTCAATCCAAATACTTAGATACATGTGAAAAATTTGTCTTAATAACTATCTTTGGTAGGTGTGGTTAGAAAGGAACCATAGAGTCTTTAATGAGTCTATCCATGGTCATAAAAATATCATTGCCATGATCCTATAGTTTGCCAATGAGAATGTGAACCTTATCCCTTTTGATAGCTGTAAACCTCATCTGCAGGATACCATGATTGCTCAATATTTAAGCTTAACCTTGTTAAATGAGTTTGTGCCTAGGGTAGTTAACCCTAGAGCCAATTTTAAGTGGTCTCTACCTCCTACGGGTTGGTTTAATCTTAATTTTGATGGAGCATCTAAGGATAATCCTGGCAGAGCAGGCGTTGGTGGCATTGTGCGAGATCATAATGGTAATATGATGCTTGCATTTTACAAATATTTAGGAATAAGGACGAACAATGAAGTTGAAGCTAGAGCTATGTGGAGAGGCCTTAAAATGACTCAAGACTTAGAAGGCAATTTGATCATAGAAGGAGACTCTATGCATGTTATAAATCTCCTCAATAATTGGAAAACACCTCCTTGGAGGATTAAAACAATTGTTGAAGAGGCTAGGATCCTTTTCCAAAGAAGACAAGGCAGAAAAGTCCAACATGTCTTTCAGGAAGCTAACAAAATTGCTAATAAGCTGGCCAATTTGGGTGTTGATGGTGACGAACTTTTCAAATGGGAACACGGTATCTCGAGTGAAGTAGAGGAGCTTATTCAACAAGAATTCCAAGAATGATAGTCAAATTTACCAACAGGGAAGGCACTATAATTTTGAAGGCTAGGAGTATTCTCGTCTCTTTTTTGAATTGGACTCATAATAAAAATTATCCGAGCTATCAGTATTCATGGATACTGCTTGAAAATACCACAAAGACTAATGGGGATAGTCACATATCAGATAACATGGCTCCTAGTCATCTTAGTAATTTAAGGTTGGTTGATAATCACAGGGAAGGAAAGAAATGATAATATAAGACTTCAAACCAAAGCCACGTGGACCACCAGATAGCCACCGCCATAAATCTAGCTAGCATGTTCACTTCTCCAAGGCTGATTGGCAAAGATAGTATGTGGTACCAAAGCATGTGATATACGAAAGAAAGCAATTACCAAAGAATTATTAAGAGTAACTATAAATACAGATCTTGTGGGAGTTTTTTTCAATACTCTGTTATGTGTGTCTACAGCTTTGTATTTCTCCATTGTCTCAAGGAAGGGATCTGTGTCTGTTTCTTTTTTGTAATTATGATGCATGTGTGTTTTCTTGGGGTATACCCAAAATGTTGTATGGGAAGTTTCTTTTTGAGAACATGATATGTTCCTTACTAGATGTAATGGCTTTGGTGGTATGTATATTTTACATATATAGGATCCTTAGTAAGGATATGTTCATCAACAGCCCTGGGCTGATTTTTGTAAAAGGTTTTGGGTCAACTTATAAAACTCGGTATTAATGCTGTAGTATCTTATCTACAAAAAAAAAAAAATTGTTTGGCTAGACTATGCTAGAATTTGTGTATGATACACCAATGCTAGGCTAAGAGTATGATATTCTAGGCTATACTATGCTAGGCTAGGCTATTTTTGCTAAATTTTTTGGACAAAACTATCCAAATTTTTTTTGAGCTTTTTGGACAAACCTATAAAAAAATTTCTAAGGTTTTTGGACAAACTTATGTGTTGATTTTTTTGCTAAGGTTTTTGGAAAAATCTATCCAAATATTACTAAGGTTTTTGAAAAAACCTATGTATTGATTTTTTTGCTAAGGTTTTTGGATAAACTTATGTGTTGATTGTTTTGCTAAGGGTTTTGGAAAAACCTATGTGTTGATTGTTTTGCTGAGGTTTTTGGAATAAACTATGTCTTGATTGTTTTGTTGAGGTTTTTGGATAAACCTATGTGCTGATTGTTTTTGCTGAGTTGGAAAAACCTATGAGTTCATAGTTTTTGCTGAGGCTTGTTAGAAAAACCTATGTGTTGATTGTTTTTGCTGGGGTTTTTGGAAAAACCTAGATTGCTAAGAGATTCTAAAAAGAATGTTCCAAATTTTTTGTCAAAGGATTTTGGATAAACATGAGTGCTAAGGGATTCTAAAAATAATGTTCTAAAATTTTATTGAGGATTTTGGAGAAACTTGGGTTGCTAAGGGATTCTATAGCACCCTAAAATTGACGTAGTTAAACCCTTAGTAAAAAAATAAAAATTTGAATTTTAACCCCGAAACAACCCGTTAACTGCTCACCCCATTTTTTGTGCCATTTTTAGGAGTTTTTCTGACCATTGGACGATATCGTTGTCGATAAGATGAAATCATACCAGAATGGATGAATTCGTCTGGAACAGAACGTCTAGAAAATTTCATCCCAAAACTAAATTTTCATAATCATCTTATGTTTCAACAACCTCTCCAACTTGTTCAGAAGTGTGTCTACATAGTTGGATATTCCTCTGTTGGAGATATCCCATATTGGGATGATACCCAACCTCCTAACCTCCCCCTAATCCTATATAAACTTAGATTTTCTCAGTTTATCCCCCTGGTTGGCTGATACCCTGGCTGGATGACCCCCTGATTCTCTAGATCCATTTGAATCCCTGATTTCCCATCCTTTGCATTCATGTTTTCAAGTTTTTCATTATAGATTTTCACTGTGCTTCAATTGGAAGAAGCTCGGATCATTGCAGGTGATTCCAAATGATTTCGTACGATCCTGTCATAGATCAATGATGATCTCATACGATTGGATGTGATCTTGAATATAGTTTAGATTTGGGGGCAATCAGAGCCCTGAGTTTGAATTTCTCATCTTTCTTCTTTATTTTATTATGCATTAGCTTTATTATTTTCATTCTGCATCTTGGAGTTCACCTCATTTTTACATAAATGGATGATAAAGCTAAAATAAGTTATTAAAACAATGCATTTCCTTTAATATGCTATCTAGATTTATTAGTTAGGCATTTATACTGTCATTCCAATCAGTTTGCATTATTCTTACAATATCATTTTTAGTTTTTCATGGCTGTTTCTATGATTGCAAGTTTCTAATGAATTCGGGTAACAAATTTGTCAGATCGACGATGATCCTGTCTAATTTTAAATGATCGTCTGTAATCTGGGATGATTCTATACAATGGAAAATGATCTTGTCATATTCGAGATGATCTGGACTCCTACAAGCTTCAAAATCTTCATCAAAAATCCGAAATTAGGTGCATTCTTTCTTATTTAGTATATTCCTGGTATTCATGATTCATTCATGCTTTTTGTATTCATATAAATTTGCATTTCATATAGAATATCTTAGATTCATTTTTTCCAACCTATGAATATGAATGATTAAGTATAAAATGAACACATCAAAACCCATTCTCAACCTAGGCATGGAAACTGCCACTCAAAGTTTCTTGGTGAACCCCGCCATCCATCAAAAATTCACACTTATACCCCTCCCCCAAGAGGAACGACATTCAAATGGCATCTCAGTCTGAGGTATTATTCCATCCTTCTCGCATCCCCCTTTTGGGCATGGACCCTTTACCTTGAAGGTAAGGGCGCGAAAAATTTGGGCCAGTACATTTTGATGAACCCGTCATGAAATTAAAACCTTTTGAAAACAATCAAAAAAAAAAAATTTAAAAACATATAGAATCATTAGACAAACAATTAAAGTCACATATCATGTTTAGATGGTAGATTATAATAAAAGACGAGTTGTCACCATAAATATTGAAAATCAATTAACGACCATAGATATTACTTCTGTACTTAGAGTACATCAAACAAATAGAGTCCAACCTTTGTGCGACGAACTTGATAGGAGATTGGGTATCATTGAATCCAGAGCAACATAACTTAGGCAAATTAAGAGGTTTGTCTTAGATAGAATCTTGGATCCTAATCAGGTAACTTTGTACCATGAACTTCAAAGAGCTTGCGATAGGTGGTTACTCGATAAAAGAGCACCTGTGTCTTCCGAATTGTACACCTTTGAAGAATACCTCGAGAATGCAGGCGTAGTACATAATTTTCTATCTTTTATAGATGATCAAGAAGTCGTTCTTATGGATAGAAAAATATGGAATAGAGTTCCTAGAGCTGTGTTATATCAAGAGTATTGCCATGAATTTTGTTTCTACATGTTAGAATCTGAGATATATCATATTAATATAGCACACTTTGTCAAGTTCTTGAAAATCCATTTCCAATTTGAAGATGAGCATTTCATGACTCCTGATGAACTTGATCCTATCAACGATATCCATAAACTATTTATAGAAAACTAAGTTATTCTTTTTATTATTGTTATTTCTTGCAACTAGCATTCTATTTGTTATTTTTATACTTGTGAAATAATATTATAAAACACAAAAACAAATTAAAAAAAAAAAAAAAAGCAAAACATTTCCTCTTTATAGTAGGTATATAATTAAAATATATACCTCTCAAACCTATTGCATATATATATATATATATATATATATATATATATATATATATATATATATATATATATATATATATATATATATATTCTGAAATCTAAGTTTAAGCACAATACCTAGACTTAGGAATGGAAAACAGACTGAAGAAGAAGAAGATTGGCTAGGAAAACCGTTAAATAACCCAGATTTCCTTCCTGAAGATCAAGTTTCGGAAGAAGGAACCCTAGACCAGCAAGACAAAGAGCTTGTTGTAGGAAATTAATAGGAATATAATGTTAGAGAGGAAGGATCTTGATCCCCTAAAATGTCTCCGGGAGGAGCTGTTACTTTTGAAAACATAGAACAATTCTGGAAGTTCATTAATACTAATATTTGTGTTCTTAATAGAGTAGTCCATATGGACAAGGATCAAATTAGTGACACTCAAGAAACTCTAGAATATGTATTTCACACATGCACTAATCCATTGTCCTTTATTGATCAAGAGAGTGATCAAGATGGACCATCCAATTTGGATATGGCTGCTGTAATCCAGAACATGCAACAACAACAGGTTACCCATCCATCTAAAGTGCCTGTTAGCAAGCCTAGGGTCATTCCCGCACAAAATAAACCATCATTTACTTCTCTATTTTGCCAAGCTATTGAGCAATATACCTAAAATAAGAAAAAACCCAAAACAAAACCAAACACCAATTACCAACAATCTAGGATACAACATAATACTATTACAAATCCTCTTCATAATACTCTTCCTACCAACGCTTTGCATAATAGCAATATAGTGTCTAATCCTTATGTCACACCATCGTACACTCATAAATCCCATACCTATGTCCCACCAAACCAATATGGTGGACAAACTAGTAATCTTGAAACTATGGTGAAATAGTTAGTTTCTTGCATGGACTAGATAGATCCCTACCGTCCCTCATAAAATTATCGAGAGATGTGTAGTCAGCCTTTAGATCCTATAGTTTTAGCACAACCATATCCTAAACATTTTCCTATGCCTATCTTACCCATATATAAAGGAATCGAAGATCCCATAGAGCATCTTCGTATGTTTAGGATAGCATGTCATGATATATCACATGATGACTTATTATTGCTAAAAATGTTCCCAAAAAGTTTAGGATGAATGGCATTAGAGTGGTATTATCAATTACCCACTAATTCTTTAAGGAATTTTGAAGAAAATGCTGAGTCTTTTGTGCATCAATTTAGTGCCTACATCGAAAGGCATGTGACCATTAAAGACTTGTACAACTTAAAACAAGACAAATATGAATGTTTTTCCGATTTCCTAGCTAGGTGGAGACAGTTGATAGGAAAATTGCACTTTGTGTTACCTTATAGGGAGATGTTGGACATCTTTATTAATAATTTACAAGACAAAATATCTTATGAATTATCAATTGCTACCTTGACCACCTTCGATGAAGCTTTAGCCCGAAGAGTGGAATATGCTCTCATTAGGAGAGGATAGCTTAAAAAGAAAGATGATGAGAAAACATCCATAAATCAATATAAAAATAAACAAGTTGTGGGTGATGGAGTCACTGATAGTAGAAATATTGCTACTATTAATGTTTTGAAGACAACGGAGAAGTTTATACTAAAACCTCCTGATAAACCTCCTAGAGAATTTACTAGGTTAAATCAACCTTTATCAACCATTCTCCCACAATTATTAGAATGAGGTTTGATTCAACTACCAAATATCTGGGAACCTGATCCAACTATACCTGGATACAAAGCTAATTTACACTGTGACTTCCATAGAGGACCTGGACACACTACCAACTTTTGTAAAAGATTAAAACATAAAATACAGGACTTAATTGATAACAATGAGATGGAGGTGCAAAACTTTCAACCTAAGAAAAATCCTCCTAATAATGCTCAAAAGAACATTCCCTAAAACCAAAATCAGAATGCCAATTAGTCATTGGACATATTTCAATATCCTTTACCAAAACATGGTAAGGAAGTGCTAATCAAATTGAACATCATAATGTTCCCCCTCCTACTTGATATGTAGGAACTATTAGTGGGCATTTACCTGTTCATGATTTGGAAATATTTGATACAACCTTATCCATGGTTACAACTAGGCCTCTATATAATATTCAGACACCTGATCTCAGTGATACAGAATGTGATACTAAGAGTTATATGGAAATCACATCAAATCAATCGAATAGTTCTAAAGATGAGTCAGATCCTATTATCTCTATCACAAGTTATATGGTCCCATAAGAACCATTTCCAAGAAGATTCACTAATAGACCATCGTCTCACCAATTACTTTCTAATGAGCAAGCCATAAATGCTAGACCAAAACCCATTCGTCATCCGTAGGATAATATTGTGGGTACCATCAAAGCTATTACTAGACAACAGGCCCAAAACTCTCAACAAGATCAAATACAAAACGATGGATCAATTCCATTTGTTTTGCAAGTTCCTAATAAAGGGAATCAGGCACCTAATGTTCAACCTAAACCTCCTTATAATATTAATGAGCAACTATCAAACATTATAGCTAGAATTTCTCTTTTGGACCTCTTAAGATATTCTCCTACACATAGATTTGAATTAATGCTCACATTAATCCAGATGATGGTACCACTAGACATTCAACCTGAAGCCATGTCTAATACTATAATAACTTGTGAAGTTGATTGTATTGACTTTAGGGATAGAGACATACCTCAACATAGTTTACATAAGGATAACCCCTTATAAATTACTACCTTATTTGGAGATGTAGCAGTTAAACAAGTATTGATTGCTAATGGTTCATCTTTAAACATCTGCACTTTTGAATTCTACCAAATATTTGGGTTTATAAGTGATGAAATGAAAATAACTGATATTATCATAAAAGCCTTCAATGACAAAACACAAGAAACATGTGGGGTTATTACCATCCCATTGCAGGTTGGTCCGAGAACCTTGGATACAACTATGTTTATTGTACATTACCCTGCATCGTACAATATACTCTTGGGTCATCCTTGGATCAATGTAATGCGAGCCGTTCCCTCAAATTTACATCAATGTGTTAAATTCAAATTTAATAATCAGTTGGTTACCATTCATGGTGATCCTATACCCTTTGATATGTGTGCTTTTTGCAAAACCTGTGGAGTTCAATTTTGCCCTACTCTGTCATCCACACATCCTAATTCTCATTACTAGTCTAAACATGTGAAACACACACCCACAATGCCATCTACTTCTTCTCCATCATTTCCATACCTACATACAACTCAACCATCCTCTAAACAAACCACATTAGGACCTCAAAAAAATCCTAATCCCACAACCAAGGCTTCTTGTTTTACTCCTATAACTTCCATACCTACAAAATACCCATATATTGATAGCTCTACACCATCTACATCCACCAAAGGTATAGTTTCCACATCAGAAGATGTAGGAAATGTTCCTTCTACCTCTTATGCTCTTACTGACGAGCTCTTACCCGATTTATCTAAAATTCTTATATCAAAGAAAACAAATGCTTCTATGCAATATTCCCTTATTTTAAATAATTTACCACCATCTCCTCATACCTTGGGTCTCCCATAGCCTATGGGAAGTACTTACCAATTCGGGAGCTATGTTTTTATTTATAAGGGATATGACTGGGGTAGAATACCCAGAAACATCAAGACTCATTATGATGGATATGCTCGATGTTATTTTACTAATGAATATGTTAAAGCCAAATCTATAATGCTTAAATTTGGATATAAAGGAAAAGTTTTAGGGCCTTTCCAAAATGGCATGAAAGAACCTTTTGAGGTAGAACCATGGCCCGCCCGATGTGGTGTGGGTCTATTTCCTAGTAAGGGTCATCCCTTCCAATTTGAGGATGATGAAAAACTCATGTGTTACCAATATTATTTGGATAAACGTGATGCTTTGCATTTAATGAATAAGCCATTTACATGTAATATGCTATATATAGCTTACCCTGAGATGATCGTTGAATCTGATGATGAGTTGGAGGGAGATATCTTCCATGATGTCTCCATTGAGGAATTATTACATCATTAATTTTATTTTTATGGCTCTATACCTAATATAGCCCAGCTTTATTCCACGAATCCTTACTATGAATTATCCAAACTAACCTTGGAAGAATTACAAGAATTGGGCGTTTCACCCACCCCACCTAATTTTGAGAAAAATCTACACATGGAAGTAGAAAATGTCATAAAAATTAACATTGGAACTAAGGATAATCCTCACATAATCAACATTGGATCATAATTGAGTCAAGAAAAATAGGATAAATACATTGCATTTCTTAAATAATATGAAGATGTCTTTGCTTGGACATATGAAGATATGCCAATATTAGACCCTTCTATAGTTATGCATCACCTAGTATTCCATCCGGACACTAAACCTGTTAAACAGAAACTTAGAAAAATGCATCCAAAAGTGGCCTTACTAGTCAAAGGGGAGTTAGAAAATCTTCTGAATGTTTTTTTTATACAAGCCATTGATTATTTTGAATGGATCTCGAATGTAGTTCCAGTAACTAAGAAAGAAGCTACCAAAGTTAGGGTTTGCATAGACTTTAGATATATTAATGTTGCATACCCTCAAGACGATTTTTCTCTTCCCAATATGGATCAGATCATTGATTTTACTGCTGGGAGTGGAATGATATCCTTAATGGATGGATTTTATGGTTATAATTAGATCAGGATAGTTCTTGAAGATCAAGCTAAAACAACCTTTATTACCCCTTGAGGGACCTTTTGTTGGAAAGTGATACCATTTGGTTTGAAGAATGCAGGTGCAACCTATCAATGAGCCATGACTTATATCTTTCATGATATGATGCATGATATACTACATGATCATGTAGACAACATTATAGTTTGTTCTATTAACAAATATGACCATTTAGATGATTTGATAAAAGTATTTAATTAGTTAGGAGAATATATTATCTGATTGAATCTTACTAAATGCATATTTGGAGTTAAGTCTGGTAAATTATTGGGGGTTAGAGTTTTTTTATGTGGCATCGAAATTGACCCTCTCAAGATTACGACTATCACTTATATACCCGCACCCACAAATATATCTGAATTACGAAGTTTATAAGGTAAGCTTTAAGCTATTCGTCGCTTCATCAATAAGTTGGCGGATAAAACCGGACCCTTTCTTAAGCTTCTTAAGAAGGATGTATTTTTCCATTGGGACAACGAATGTCAGGAAGCATTTGAACTCCTCAAACAATATCTTTTTAACCTACCTGTGCTTTCACTGCCTTAACCTGATCACCCAGTTATCTTGTATTTTTTTGCTTCAGATTTTGCTTTAGGAGCTATGTTAGCTCAACTTGATGATGAGAAGAGAGAGCGTGCTAATTATTACATTAGCAGAACATTAATTAGTTATGAAACCCACTACACAACATTAGAAAAGTTATGTATAGCAACCATATTTTCTACACAAAAATTACGCCATTATATGCTCAGTCAGAAAATATATGTTATTGCAAAATCCAACCCTTAACGGTATCTCATGAGTCGACCTTATTTATCTGGTCGCACAGCAAAGTGGGTTCTTGCTCTAAGCGAGTTTGAACTCATGTTTATAGGAAAAAAGTCTATTAAGGGTCAAATCATAGCAGATCAATTAGTTGTTGCACCCTTAGAGTCTACCTATCCCCTCATCATTGATTTTCCTAATGAATGCCTTAAACTAGAGGCAGACCATCCAGAGCAATGATAGTTATACTTTGAGGGATCCTTATGCATGAGTGGGGCTGGTGCATGTATTATTTTAATATCTCCATAGAAACATATTATCCCTCTATCCTTTAAATTAACATTTTCTTGTACTAATAATACTACTAAATATGAAGCTCTAATCCTTGGCTTATGAGCTGCCTTGGCACTGAAAATTAAAAATTTATTAGTTTTCGCTGATTCTCAGCTTGTTATAAATCAAATTAATAATTTTTATCAGACCAGAGATGATAAATTCCATCCATATAAAGCATATGTATTACAATTATTATCTTTATTTGACCAAGTTATCTTGGAAGCTATTCCTTGAACTAGCAATCGTGCGGCTGACACTATGGTTGCAGCTACATCTCTTTTACCCTTGGAGTTAGATTACGAATATGCTACCATCATGCGTAGAACCTACTTCAAATAAATCATTCTTAGAACATTTGGATGTGTTTCTAATCAATGAAACTACTCTTGAACTTTGGTACACTGATATATTCAATTTTCTTCAAAATGGGACCTTCCTTGAAGGTTTTAATAGAAACCAGCTTTGGTTATTACGTAGACCAGAAATTTGCTTTGTACTAATTGGCAATATGTTATATAGGAGATCTTTTGAAGGTATCATACTTAGATGTTTGAATCTAGAAGAATCTAGATCATATTTGAGTGAAGCCCACGATGGATCTTGTGGGGGACACTTTAGTGGTAGTGCCATTGCTAAGAAGATCCTTAGGATAGGATATTTTTGGCCTACCATGCAGAATGATGCACATGATTACGTGCATCATTGCGACAAGTTCCAGAAACACGCTGACCTTGTCCATGCGCCTGCATAATAACTACAGGTTATTTCATCTCCTTGGCCCTTTTCAAAATGGGGTGTAGAAATCATTGGAAGAATCAATCCTATGTCATATTATGGACACAAATTCATCATAATTGCCATCGAGTATTTCATGAAGTGGGTTGAAGCTATGCCCTTAGATTCTTGCACTGGAACCCATGTTTCCAAATTTATTTTTAATCAAATTATTTATAGGTTCGAAATTCTTGCAAATCTCATCTCAGATAATGGAACTTGTTTCAAAAATAAAGATGTCAAGAAATTATGTCAAAAATATAAAATTAAACATCGTTGGTCCACTCCCTATTATCCTCAGGGTAATGGCCAAACAGGAGCATCTAATAAAACATTAATTAAAATCCTCAAAATACTGGTCAATAAATCTGGTCGAGATTGGCACATTCAATTATATCTTGCTTTGTGGGATTACCGTACTAGCGTTTGTACTCCCATATGAACTTGACCTTTTGTTTTGGTTTATGGTGCTGAAGCTATTTTTCCCTTTGAATTAAAAGTTCCTTCATTGGCTCTACTACTTCAAGATACTGAAGTAGGAGATGACTATCGTGCTGGTAGATTTAGTCAGCTGGAACTCCTAGATTAGAAGCACATAAATGCTTTAGAACATATTTGATCCTATCAGAACAAGCTTAAACGAGCATACCTCAAGAAAGTTCATCATCGATCCTTTGAGATCGACGACCTCGTCTTAAAAGAAAATAAAAAAAATACTACTGCAACTAAAGATCTTAAAGGTAAATTCGAGCCCAATTGGCTTGGACCATATATTATCACAATCTGGTAAAGATCGTAAAGAACCTATGAACATTATTCATCTTAAACGCTATTATGCATAAATCTGGTCATTTCATCATTGTATATATTGTTATTTTGCATATTGTTTCATTTTAGTCATCCATATAAAAATATCAAAAAAAATAATATTATTTATTCTTTCAATTCATAAATTAAAACCAAAATATAAAACACATCCAAAACATCAAAATCATCAAAATCTTCAAAAACATTTTCTATTTTTGCACCCGTCAATTCTTGAAGTATTGCAGTCATATTTTCCATTATTTTGGATAAATTAGCATTTATTTGGAATACCACACTTTCACACTCACATGAATAAATATATTGATCTTATTTAGTATAATTATTAATCTCTCTTATATCAAAGTCCACAGTTGAATTAAATAAATTTTTGAGCATAGAGAATTGATCTTGTTATTTATTTGAACCAAGTATATCTCTTCACAATAAAATGATTTCATTGCAAATTCAATATGATGCTACATAGTAGAAGTGGTTTCTTGAGCGAAAAGTTTCCCCTGCTATCCTATCATGCACATGGTCTAAAATCTTTGAGAATTGACAAAAGGACAAGCTCACCCCTTCCCAGAATAAAAATCCCTTGCTCTATAGCCAATCCGAGCAAGTATCCCTAGTATAGGAAGAAAAAGAAAAGTCAAATAAAATGAGAAAAATAAAAATATCATTTTGTACCATCACAGCAATATTTTAGCATTATCTCAGTTCCAAGCAAAAAAACAAAAAAAAAGAAGAAAATAAGAGAAAGAGAAAATAAAAAGCAAAATGCAATAAATCCCTTTCCCTACCCCTTGAAAAGAAAAGAAAGGTAAATGATCTTGAATCCTTGGAATTATCAGTTATTCAAAAACTATGAGGTAAGCCCCATAACAGGTGGTTTGTGCCCAACCCTCTTGGCCTTGGGTAACTCCTAGCATGGTGATATGTCTATCACATTAGTGACCTTCCTTTGTATAGACCTATTTTTGCTTATGGATCAGCTAGCTCTTGATGACCCGACTTATAAAGTAGTCTGGTATGGTTACATGCATATAAATCATGGTCAAAGAACACTTATTTGGTTAATTCAAATTACTTGTATCAAATTATCTTGCTCAAAATTGGTAAATGAACAATACAATTGCACACACATTTGTATTTGAGAGATTTTGTATCATTATGATAAATCAAGATCAGCAATAAACTCACATATGCACATGAGGGTTCCTTATAAATCTATATTTTTGTCTTTGAGATAATTTAAAATATATATGCAAATCTTTTGGAATAATTTCATCTTCTTATTTTAGAACATATGTCTAGTATAAAAACAATTACATACATTTTTTTCAAAAAAACCAAAATTTCTTTCAACAACATATTCAAAAATCTAGCAATAAAGTCACATTTATATATTATTTTCGACTTTTGCAATGATGGTATAGTTCCTAAAACCTAAACTCAAATTTTATGCCTAGAACAAGTCCTCATCTTATATATTTTATGTTTATCTCAAAATCAAAAATCAATTATGAATAACATTATTTTTGGATTTTGCGATGATGGTATAAGTTTATACCTATAATTCTATGCCTAGTGCAAACCATTGTTCTAAATTTATTTGCCATTTATTTAATTCATAAAAACACATGGCTTACATAATTATGTTACACAATTGTGCTTTAAAAATAACAAACATCTTTTTCTATTTCATTTCATTATGTCAACATTCAATTTTGCAACGATGGTATAATTCCTAAGGAATTGTTCAAAATATTATCACACTTAAGAATTTTATGCATAGAAAAAATCAAAATTTTTAATATTTCATGCATCATATTTTCATGAAAATCTAAAAACAAATCATCGCCATCATCATCTTTCATCATCACAACACAAAGTCTTAAGACAGTCTCTTAAGCGCTCTTTTACTTTTAGCAATATTTATATACTGGGATTAGCTTGACGACCTAGCGAGCGGAAAATCCATGAAATGGTAATATAACAACGACAATGTCCTTTGAAATTATTGTTAGAAGTCCCTTTATTTTTTATCAAATCACACCATGAACAACCAATTTTTTTACATCAGATTATTTCATTTAAATTTTATGGCATGACATAAAATTATACTATTTCCAAATGACATAATTACATGAATAATCAATCAACAATTCAAAACTTAAAGCATCATAAAACATATGGACAAGTCATATCACAACTAGATTGGTATGCCACAATCTATACCCTGGCATACTCAATCCTCTCAAAAATATATAGTCTATAGTCTAGAGTAGCTAGTCTCGAGAAGCCGCCAAGCTTTCAGCCTCATCTCCTCTATCGCCTTGGCATGGAGGAGGTGGTCCCATCAAGGTCTGTGATGTATCGTGGGTCCTCAATGTCGGTCGTGAGGATGTCCTCGAGGATACCATCATGATCGGCTCTACAATGCTAGATGGCGGTGATATCCTCTTTCCCTTTGAAACCACATGATAGTATAATCCTTGGTAGAATGTGGTCTACGCAATAGACCGCACCAGATTCGGAGTGCTCACCTCTCTGCTCTGAGCCCTGAGTCATGTAGCCTCATCCTATAGCGTCTACACCTAAACTCGAAGGTGGGCATTCTCAGCCTGAAGATCCGCCATCTCGCTGCTCTCCCCCACCTTGATACCCTTGCCCTTATCGGGTGATGGTGGCCTCTCCCTCTACTGAGAAGGGAGCCCCTCCTCCCTCCTCTTTAGCTATTGTGGTCTCTCTAGAGCCTGTGGCACTCTTTGACATCTCTCCTAAGGAGACCATTACTACTTCCTCCCTTTGTGACTCCTCACTACATCGATAGCAGTCTGGCATTGCCTCCCCATTTGTCACACCATGGTGCGCATCGAACCCTATGCCCTCGTCATCTGAGGAGGTCGGATGTCTACATACTAGGCATCATACCCATTTCTGACCCCAGTGTCATCCCCATCCACTAGCTAAATGGGGGCATCATCTACATCCTGACTCTATAATCGTTGCATATCTGGAGCCCCGCTTAGTGTAGTGCTATCCCGGATAGTCTGAGAATACTCATAGTCCCTGAGAGAAGGGATCCCCTGCTATAGACTGAACTGCATCAAAAATCGGTCATAGTGGTGGAGCTCTACCTCTCCCCACTCCATCCTTAGCCAAAAGACTTTTTTGATGTGAGCCAACTCTTGTACATCCTCTCCCCTCCTTGGATGATCTCTCCATGGCCTCCAGGTGATCTGGTCAAGGATGAGGTCGTCTAACAACCTCCAAGACATCGATAGATCTATCCATCATTGTGACCCTCTCTAGAGCCACAAATAGAAAACCCGGGGTCTCTCCTAGTCAACACCTGTCATTGGAAGACCTACCGACCTTCGCACCATAATGTTCTCCCAACACCAAACCTGTAGCAACGATGTCAAAACTAGACATCGACCTCCCTTGTATACGACCTCGTGTAGGATCCTATACAAGCAACATAGCATAAAACTGCCCCAAGCAAATTTGTAGTCATGGTCTCTCATATCGAAGACCACATCTAAGAGCAGCCATGGTAACCTGCATCTACTCTGGTGGGATAGCAATAAGCCACCCACTACCTGTACCAAAACTTGAGTCAACTTAGACATCCTAGGCATCTGCCTCAAGGTCTCGATGTTCACTCTGCCCTTCTCTAGGGTGAAGCTAGGGTCTTCGCACAGTCACATCATGGCATGGCCCTGATTGGTCGTAGGAGTCATCAATCGTCCATGTATGGGGATCCTCAAAATCCTCCATACGTCCTCTAGAGTGGGAGCCATCTCTCCTGTTGGTAGCCATAAGTAGGATGACCCCAGATACCACCTCTCCACTAGGGCTGTCAGTAGCCCCATGTCTGTAGGTATTTATGGCATCTTTGCCACATGTTGTAGCCCAACCTCTGATAGTCGGTCTCGCTCTACCTGATCAAGCACGGCTACATCGTCTCTTAGACCCCCGTATTTCCACTCCTAACTTTTTAGTAATCCCCTTTGCAAAATAAAGAATAAAACAACAAAAATCATCAATAGATAATCATTAAAATTAGTTAAATCAATTTCATCTTATAAAAAATGATATCATCCACTATTAGACGATATTGTACTAAATTGAGTCAAATCGTCCTTGGTAGGAAAAAATCGTCTCCTATTTCTCAAATTGGGGATCGCCCCTTGTTGGACGGGATTGCCCCTATTTCATAGATTTTGCCTCTAGATGAAATCGGTGATCTAGGGACGATTTTGTCCCGACGTCATTGATGGCCTAAAAACGGCCATGATGCCCAAAAATAGTCAAAATTTAAATTAAAAATCACACAAATGATATTAAAAACATAATTCATCAATTTTAGATCCCTACCTGCAACCCGCGTCAGACCTCTATCGATCTGTGTTGTTTCCACCATTTTGCTTGCAGAGCTCTGAAACAGTAACAATGAATTAGGGTTTGACCATATTTTTTTTTAATTTTATTTAAAAGCAACAACTTTTTTTTAAAAAAATTTCTTTTTCGTGTTTTTACCTCAAACGTTCGATTTTGGTAAAAATACGGAGGGGGCACCATAGTAAGCAGTCGTACGATTCGACCTAGAATCATCATCTAAAAAAATAGAATAAATTTTAGCTTTCTTGTAAAGCATGAAGAACTCATATTTAATGCATTTTCTTTTGAAAATTTGCTAAAGAGGGTGCAAAATGTAGCACCCTAAAATTGGCACAGTTAAACCCTTAGTAAAAAGATAAAAAATTGAATTTTAACTCCAAAACCACCTATTAACCGCTAACCCCATTTTTCTTGCCATTTTTAGGAGTTTTTTACCGTTGGATGATATCGTCGTCGATCAAATGAAATCATCCTAGATCAGACGAATTCGTCTAGAAAATAACGTCTAGACGATTTCGTCCCAAAATTGAATTTTCATAATTAGCTTTTGTTTCAATAGCCTCTCCAACTTGGGTAGAAGCGTTTATGTGCAATTGGAGATTCCTTCATTGTCAATCTCCTAGATTGGGATGATCCCCAACCTCCTAACCTCACCCTAATCCTATATAAACTTAGATTTTCTTAGTTTATCCCCTTGGTTGATCCCCTGGTTGGCTGAACCCTTGATTCCCTGGATCTATCTAACTCCCTGATTTCCCATCATTTGCATTCATGTTTTCAAGTTTTTCATTATAGATTTTCACTGTGCTTTAGCTGGAGGAAGCTCGGATCGTCGTAGGCGATTCCAGATGATTTCATATGATCCTATCGATCGACGATGATCTCGTACTATTGGAGGAGATATTGACTGTAGTCCAGATTTGGGGGCAATTAGAGCCCTGAGTTTGCATTTCTCATCTTCCTTCTTTATTTTATTATGCATTAGCTTGATTATTTTCATTCTGCATCCTGGAGTTCACCTCATTTTAACATAAATGCATGATAAAGCTAAAGTAAGTTATTCAAATAATGCATTTCCTTTAATTTGCTATCCAGATTTATCATTTAGGCATTTATATTGTCATATCTATCAGTTTGCATTATTCTTGCAGTAGCATTTTTGGTTTTTGGTGGATGTTTCTGTGATTGCAGGTTTCTAATGAATTCGGTTGATGAATTCATCAGATCAATGATGATCCTATCTTATTTCAGATGATCATCTATAATATGGGATTATTTTGTACAATGGTAGACGATCTTGTCATATTCGGGATGATCTAGACTCCTGCAAACTTTAGAATCTTCATCAGACATCTGGAATCAGGTGCATTCTTTCTTATTTAGTATATTCTTGGTATTCATGATTCATTCATGCTTTCTGTATTCATATAAATTGGTATTTCATATAGAATAGCTTAGATTCATTCTGGACAACCTAGGAATATGAATGATTAAGTATAAACTGAACACATCAAAACCCATTCTCAACCTAGGCGTGGAAACTGCCACTCAAAGTTTCCTGTTGAACCCCACCATCCGTCAAAAATTCACCCTTATACCCCTCCCTCGAGAGGCACGACATTCAAAGGGCCTCTTAGTCTGAGGTATTGTTCCATCCTTCCCGCATCCCTCTTCCAGGCACGGATCCTTTAGCCTGAAGGTAAGGGCATGAAAAATTTGGAACAGTACAGATTCTAAAAAGAATGTTCTAAAATTTTTGCTGAGAATTTTGAAGAAACCTAGGTTGCTAAGGGATTCTAAAAAGAATATTCCAAAATTTTACTAAGGATTTTGGAGAAACCTGGTTTTTTGGAAAAACCATCATGATGAAGGTAAGGCAAAGGGTGCAACCTTTTGAACCTAGTGATTGATTTGATTTGATGAGGGTGAGGTAAAGGGTACCACCTTTGACAAAATTATGCAACCTTTTTAAACCTAACAATTGATTTTATTTGAGGAGGATAAAGCAAAATATGTAACCTTTTGAACTTGGTGATTGATTATGATGTAATGAGGGTGAGGTTCATGATAAAACCCATTGTTGTTGAATGAGTTGTTGATACATGGCAAAGGGTGCAACCTTTAACAAAAGGATACCTTTTTTGAGGATCTAGCAATGTTATGTGATTGATGGTGATTTATTTGTGAGTGCCATGTTGGGTGGCACCATTATGAGTAGATGAGAGTTGATGAAGTATGAATGTGCAAGGATGATTAACTCCACAAAAGGAAACTATGCTTGGAGAGAGGGAAATTTCTCTCCTACTCCTAGAAGTGGTTTGAAAAATGGAATGTGATCCCTTGATTACAAAATCATGTAGAAGGAGGGGGAGAAAAATTCTCCTAGTTGTAAATATTGTATGGAAATGAGATGAATTGTGTCAATTGTGAATAATGAAGTGAAAGGAGATAAAAAACCCTCCTTTGATTGTGAAATATGGATTGGAAGAAGATGAAATTTTCCCAATTGTGAATGATGGTTTGGAAGAGGATGAAATTGCCCTACTTTTAAATTGATGTATGGCGAAAATATGAATTTGCCCCAGTTTTGAATGATGGATGGAGATAAGATGAAATTTTCCCAGTTTGGAATGATGGATTGGGAAGAGGATGAAGTTATCGTATTTTTGAATTGATGTATGATGATAGGATGAAGTTGTCCCAATTTTGAATGATGGATTGGGAGAGGATAAATCTACCTTAGTTTTGAATGATGGATTGGGGGAAGATGAAATTACCTTCAATTTTGAAATGATGGATCAAAGACAAGATGAAGTTGCCCCAATTTTGAATGATGGTTGGGGAGGAGATGAAGTTTCCCCCCCAATATTGCATGATGGATTGGGAGAAAATGAAACTCCACTAGATGTGGAGACTGTGGTGAAAAGAGAGAAAATCCTTCAAATCATGAATTATGGATTGGAAGGAGATGAGAAACATCCCTAGTTGTGGAATATATAGAACGAATGGACAAAACTATTGTATAAGGATAATAAAATTAATGGTTAAATTATGAATATGTGATTGAAAAAAAAAATGATGAACAATGAGATGTGAAGAAAGGAAGAATGGTGAACACCACAGGCAAAATGGAATGCTACATAGGAGGAAGGTGAAAAGTTGAAGTGGATGATGGTGGAAGTGGTGGAAGGGGCATATCCCGATGTGATGTATAGTACTGATTATAAATAGTGATGCTAATCATGCTAGCCACTTCGTTGGAAAGAGGATTGTGGTGGACATTATTGACTAGCCTTGATTTGGCTTGTTGAGTGGGTTGAGTCCCATGAGGATTAGTCCCTCGTGTTTAGGTAATGGGTTTTGATAAATACTTGAATGTTTATTTTATGGTGTTAGGGGGTATAAAACTTGAATGGTACCATGATCGATAAGATCCTTGACTATGTCACGAAAGGTACGATAAGAACAAACATCATGGCCATGCTGGTGATGGTAAAAATAGAAGACATGTTCGATGTGCCCATGAGGGTTGGGTGAATTTGGATCTATGGGTCAAATATTCGGTAATGAAACATGTCCAACCTCAAATAACCTCTAGAATAAAGTAGGTAGAGGCTTAGAAATTGGAGTCCAATTACAATGTTGACATGGAGGATGGGGACCGTGAGCTTGTTGTGTATTGGATGGAGGAGCTGTAGTAGTCTGGAACATATATTGTGTAGGAGGAGGTTGTAAGATTGATGAAGAATCTAGAGAAGCTGCTACCACTTGATTGGTTTGTGGTAATTTAGAGAAGGGTTGATTTGGCACATTGTAATTGAAGTGATAATTTGAAGCATAGGATGGATTCTATGAAAGTTTTATTTTGCTAATTTAGATTTTTGTGTCCTCTATGACTTTTGCTTGAGTAATGGCTTCATAAAATGTGTGAATTTTATGGAGTTGCAAAGGTGTAGAGATGTGTTTATGAAAAATTTTGGTAAATAGTGTAACGATTTTGATGGATGGGAGACTATTAGCTAGGTCATGAATGAAAAATCTCCACCATGAAATAAAATCTATGACTGGTTCATAATAAACCTTGTCATAAGGTGTAGACATCAGAGAAGTTGATTTTCTTATTTATGTTAATGGAGAAGAGTTCCAAGAATGAGTTGGCCAATTGCTTGAATGTGTACAGGTTGTAGTGTGGGAGCATGTTTGACCAATCTAGGGCTTGTCCCCCAAGCGAGAGGGATAAAATACATAACATGAGGGGGTTGCTACTATGAAGTTGGTAGCAAGTTGAATGGTAGTTACTGATATGTTCACATGGATACTCTTTGCCTTTGTACTTATCAAAATTTAAGATCTTGAAGTGATAAGTATAAGGAGGAATGAGAACTGAGGGATGGATTGGCTCATTGTAGAGTTCATCATAGGTAGGTTTTTGTGACCCGTAATCAGTGGTATAAACGTTTAGAATATTTAATTCATCTTGCAATAGTTGAATTTTAGATGTTAGAGGTGTGGAGAATGATGCTAATGTGGGTGGATCCTATGAGTGTGGTGGATACGAGAGTTGTTGTTCTTCCCAGTATTGAGAACGAATACATTGCAACTAATACTGAGTAGGTGGATTTTGGACGATGTATGATGTTATAGTGGGTGAGATACTAGGTTGCAAAATAGATATTTGTTGAGGATAATAATATTTTAGTTGAGGAACGTGCGGTTGTTGTATGGGTATCTATTGGAGAGGAGACTACTGTAATGGTTGGGTTTTAGGAGGTGATGACTAAGGAGGAGGTATAAATAATGTGGATCAAGTAGATAATGGTAGTGGTTTCTAGAAAAATAATGCAAGAGGTGGACGAGAGGAGGTGTTAGAGGATGAGATATACATCTATATTGAAGGATGACAGGTGGGACAACTAAACTGCATAGAGTAGCTAGGGTAGTAGAATTATAGGTTGAATACTATGTACCATAGGTGGAAAGAGGACCTACAATCGAGATCCAAAATGGAGGAGGGTGAGGTAATATGAAGGTAGAAGTGGATGAAGGAGGAATATAATATTGGATATGATACATTCCAGAATGATAGTATGTAGGTGGGAGTGATGAAGAAGAGGGAGGATAAGCTTCTTAGGTAGAAGCTTGAGAAGGTGGAGTGGTGAATGTGTTCACTTCAGGTTGGATGCACGTAGTCTGTTGCTGCTATTGGTGTTGAATTGGTTTTTTTTGAGGAGTTGGTCATGATATCTCCTTAAAGGATGGGAAAAATGATTTTTGGGAAAGCGATAGTGGTAAATCTTGGGAAGAGTATTGGTATGAGGATCGAAGTGGCTATTTTTGTTGTTGTAAGTTATATTATTGTTATGGTGCTTGCAAGGATGAAAACTGAGTGTTTAGTGTGGAAGACGAGGGATCTAAAATCATCCCTATAGTAGGGATGAATGATGCAACCTTGTGATGAGTGCAGTTTAACAAACAAGATTTATTCTCAAAAAGGAATTGAGATAGACTCTGGAAGAAAGGATATATGAAGGTAGGATAAGTGGATAGACATTCCTTATCAATGGTGAAGAAAGAGGGGTATGTCTAGGAGCTGTATAGATAACATGATCATATAACATAGAAAGTGGATTAGGTGGATGTGAACAAGGAAGAAGTGTATCATATTCACCAAAAAAATTATGAATCTTATCAAAAGAATAAATATGTGTGGAAGATAGGTGTGAATATATGCGTAGATCAATTGTGAGTGTGTGAATTTCCCCTATAGAAAGAGAGGAAGAAGGATACTGGATATAAGGGGTGAATAATATCTCCTCCTAAATGTGCACTTGCTTGTGTGCTTGACTATGTGTGATGAGAAGTATGGTGTTGTGTGTAGTGAATGTAGGCTCAGAACTATACAAAAACTGAAATATGAGGTTCTAGGTGTGATCTGCAAGGGGCTTTTGAGTAACCCTATAAATTTTGACCAGTTTCTAAACCTGGAAGTAGGATTTGTAGGTCAGGGGTCAAATTGGGACCTAATTTGTAGGTTGACCTATGAATTGAAATCAAATTGTAAATATAACAGAGACTAAGGAGTGACAGGTTGTGGATAGCCAGTAAACAGAGTGATGAATCATGAAATATGCTAAAATTATTTTGTGATCATGAAAACAATGTGAAACTAGAATCAGTTTTAAATGTAGAAAAAAAAATATTTGTGTGTTTTTGTATGTTTTGATGTTGAAAATATGCTTCGTCAAAAAGATCATAGGTAGTGGGGTGATAACTCTAGAAATATCAGGAGTTTCATCGGCATAGAACCTCCTACAACACCCAAAGGTGCACAAAGTAGAATAGTGTTGCAACAAGCGAATGATAGCATATATGGAAGGTGTAGTAAAATGATAGCCTATAGTGGGGGACTCATGTTATCGTGGAGATAGTTATCATGTTCACTGATTATGTAAACCTTGTGAATGAATGCATCTAATACCGTCCCACTCCAAAGGTCCTTTTTGGTGATGAATTTCAGAAATCAATCTCAAAAGTGAAGTATTTTCTAGTGATGAAGTCTAGAAAACCACTCTTGTAGGGCTATTAGGTTTCTACGACGGTGATATGGTGTAGGTAAAAATTCCTACCTCACCAGTCTTGAGTTATGGATTGGGGCTGAAGTCCAATATCACCATTTGTGTATACCACGTGAGTGTGTGGGTTTATGTTGTCTAAATATTATATGAAAGCAAGAAAGTTAACTAGATACCTTTTTGGAATGTAAATCTAACCTAGATGCTTTTTTGGAAGAAAATATAGATTAAGATGTGTTTTGAAAGAAATACTAGGCCTATGTGCCTTTTTGGAAAAGAAACTAGGATATATGTTATGAAGCATGTAAACAAGAAATGTAAAGCATGTGATAAGAAGGATTTATGGAACCCTAATTTTGAAACATGAAATAAATTTGAGACTAACTCTGTAAAATGAAATTAAAACCCTAATCTAATGGCATGAAACAAAATATGCAAGTTACCTAGGGGATTTGTGAAAGAGATGGGAAATTTCTAATCTAAATGATTTAAAAGAAAAATGAAACCCTAATCTAATGATATGAAAATAAATATGCAAGTTACCCAAGGGATTTGTGAAATATATGGGAAATTTCTAATCTAAATGATTTGAAATAACTTTGAAATCCTAATATAATGACATGAAAATAAATATGCAAGTTACCCAGGGGATTTGTGAAAGAGATGAGAAATTTCTAATCTAAATGATTTGAAAGAAATTTGAAATCCTAATCTAATGACAAGAAAGGGATATGAAATTTGATTTTGTGAAAAGGAATTTGAAATTGCTTTAATGAAACATGCGAAAAGATATTTGAAAAACCCTAATTCTAAATGCATGAAAGAAATCAGAAATTTGAAATGTGCTTTGAAATAAAATTGATGGATAACACAAAAGAGAAATGGAAAACCTATTTGACATGCAATTTGTAAAGGAAAATGAAAATATTCTTGAAATAAAGTAAAATAAAAGTTCTTATCTATGTGCAAGTTCTTTTTTTGAAAAATAATTTTAAAAACCTATCTAATGCAAGAAAGGTGACTTTGCAAATTGACGATTCACAAAAAGAATGACACAAAATGGAAACCTATTCTAATGATTTGAATAGAAATAAATGTAGCTATGATTCAAGTAAGGATAAATCTGAAATAAACTAAGCTAAATTATCTAAAAATAATAGATGCATTGAAAAGGAATTTCATACAATGACACGATGCATGTGTTAATGAAACTTTTCTTGCAAATGAATGATAAAAAGGGGAGGTTTAAGAAAAATACCTGGTTCCTTTTTCTCCATATGTGTTGTTATGTGTCTCTATTGTGGACCTCTATGCTTTTGAGGGTTTTGGAAGCAATTATGTTGAATTCACAAGGTAGGGGGTGAATTAGATCTAAATTCGCATGTTGGGGGGTGAATCAGGTTTAGGAGCTTGAAACTCCTATTCTGATGACCTGAGAGGCTTGTCAAGGTTTTTAGGGTCTCTGTTCTATCTGGAAATGGTACCTACAATATTAAAAAAAAATAAAATTGGGTTAGATTCATAAAAAGACTAGTCTAGAACAACTCTTTATGGGGGTCCCACCGCACGTGCCAAAATGAAGCAAGCAAAAGATGCCATTTGATCAAACATAATATATAAACACATATAATGTCCAAAATGTTTATTTTTATTTATTCAAAATGTTCATGGGTTACAAAAGTGATTTTCCCAATATTTCTTTATGAATATCAAACACCCTAATGATGTCTTTTAAGACTCCTTAGTGAAGGTGGGCTTGCGGACCACCGGTAGTTTGCTGGTTTTGTAATATCCTACACCTATTTTGAGGCCTAAAAAATATGGTTAGATGGTTTGGGGGATTACCTTAGTCAAGCCCCATAGTGATAAAATATAAAATAACATGAAAGAAAATTGTGCTGAAACATGGTAAAAATTGCATAAAATATTGTAAAAACATAAAACAAATGATACCTGCTGATTTTTTTGGTGTAGATGCACTATAAGGTGAATTTGCATGTCAGAGGTGAATTGGAACCCAAATTCATAGGTCAAGGGGTAAATTGGACTTCTTGTGACTATAGGACCAAACTTTCTATCCAGATGGATGTTTGAATTTGTCCTTTATTGCTTGTATAGTGTGGAAATGTCAGATGCAATTTTGAATCAATTTTGACAAAGTTTATGTAAGGTGACTAAAATGTGTGAGAGATAAAATAGAAGGGGGAACCTCCTAATTATATAAAAGTATGAGATAAGTGGAGGGGAATATATAAACCAACCCTTGGAGTTACTCCAAGTTGGATTTAAGTTAGGATTTGAGTAGGTGTCAAGCCCACATGCCTTAGAGAAATATCTCTTCCTCACACATGTGAGAAAGAGTTAGGGTTAGCTAGGGTTATCTAAGTCCTAGGTTAGGTCAGGGTTTAGTTAGGTGATTTGAAATATCCTAACTAATCTCATACTGCACTCATGTGTGGGAGTGTTCTTAGGGCTAATTTGGCTTAGAACCCTAATTAAACTCACTTAAGGTAAAAAGTGCATTTAAGTGAAATTCAATGGTGAATTAGAATGTTAATTAACCTACTTAGGATTTTTTATAGGTGTAATATCCCTTGAGGGATAATTAGGTGTACGATAGGGCTTAAGTTTCCTTAGGGGTCTAGTAGGTGGTCTCCTAGTGGGAAAGAGGCATTTTGGAGGTGTTTTGCACAAATTTTGTAGGTTTCAAATTTACGAGTGACCAAGGTAGCGTACAAGTGACTACAATTACTTATGATGGCCTATGTGAGTCTATAATTATCTATGTATATCAGTGAATATGTAGGAATGAGCATGTATGACTTTTGGGTGTCTACAAAAATATGCAAGGGATGAATAATTACAATTTTCATGTTCTATTTTAAAAGGAAATAAGGGTGTAAAGAAAGATAAAAATGTAAATTTTAAAACAACTAAGGTGAAAGAGGTAAATTTTAATAAATTTGAATTACCTTCATCTTCCTCATGTAGTGGTAAACTGATATTCTTATAATATAAATGAAAGTAATATAAAATTTATTCTTTATCCTTTACAATTTCAAGAGAAACATAATAAATAAAGAAGGATGATATTTACAATTTAAGTTTTAGGGTAGTTTAAGAAAGTACTATGTACGATAGTGTTTCCACTTTAGTATTTCTAGGGAAGCCTTCAAGATAGAGTATTTTAATAATATTCCTTGTACTTTAAGTTCTCTAGGGTAGTATAAGCATATAAACAATAAGTTACAATATAAAAAAATTTGAAAAAATGGGGAAAAATGCTAAAAACAAAAGCATTAGTGGGAATTAAAAAGGGATAAGAATAACCTTGAAAAAAAAATGAAGAGAAAAGAAAATTCAAAAGGATGTTGATACTAGAAACTAGAAACAAATATCACAACTACTAATAAGAAGTGGGGCTAAGCCCATAGACAAGTATGAAAGTGGTGATGAAGATGGTATTTTTTAATATGAAGGGTATGAATAAGACCCATAAATAAATAATTATCAAGGACCTAATTGGTTTTTAATAGTAACAAGTTTATTTTAATACAACAAACAAAATAAGTAGTGAGAAATGTAAAGACACATTAAATAAGATTTAGTAGATGGAGGACTATCTACCAATTTTTGTTATAGGAAGTTTTTGATATTTTCCAACAATATGAGACACATTCAAATTGTATGAAAATTATTATAACCATAAACTAATTAGGTTGCTAGTCATTTTTGTAGAAAAAATAAAAATATTAAAGTTGGATTTGTTATGAACATAAATTGGCTTTAATAAACTTTGCATTAATGTGATAGATGTTATGAAGATTTACTCTGATAAAATATCAAATAATCTCATTGTAAATTAATATTTCATAATGCATTAATTCATACAACGAGACAAAGATAAATAATTCCCTTAAGGTAGGAAAAACTTTATAATATCTACCAATGTGGGAGAACCATTTATAAATAGTTACATCTTTTACATGCACCAGAGGCAACATAAGATTACAAGTATAAATGATGATCTCAAATACAACATAACTATATTTTTTATAGACTAAAATAATTAACCCTAAACCTAATACTCAATGATCAACTAACCTAATCCTAGGAATTGAGCTAAACAATAATAAGGATAACTAACGTGGCTCTATTAAAGATATTGCATGGATTCTCCATTAGAAATATGTATCCTTAAAGTTGAAAATGAATAGAAAATACTTGCAAGATCCATGTTGCATCTTCCTCTGGTAGATCCTACCACTTGATTAGGAACTTTTAAACATGGCAAGAACACATTAGAACTCAAGATGATAAAATGATTTTTATTTGAAGGATGATTCACCCTTTGTCATTACGTATTAAAATCTGTGTATAGGCCCACATCAAGCACCACATCAATTTATCAATAACATGATTAGTATAAAGAGCATGAAATATTATATGGATGCAAGAAGTTAGATGCAACTTCAATTTAAGTTTTCTAGAGTAGTATAAACATATAATAATAAGTTAAACTATAAACAACTTCGAAAAATGGGAAAAAAATGATAAGAACACATGTATCAGTGGGAATGAAAATAGACATGAAGACGCTTGAAAAAAAATAAAAATAAAAGAATATTTAGAGGAATGTTAATACTGGAAACTAGAAATAAATATCATAAGTTCTAACAAGAAGTATGGTTAAGACTATAGATAATAATAAAAGTGGTGATGAATATGGTATATGAATATTAGGGTTATGAATAAGACCCCTAAATAAATAATTATCAAGGAATTAATTGGTTTTTAATAGTCATGAGTTTAATCTAATACGATAAACAAAATAAGTAGTAAGAAATGTAAAAACACATTAAACAAGATTTAGAAGATGGGAGATTATCTACAAGTTTTTATTATAGGAGCTACTTGATATTTTGCAACATGCAACAATATGAGACACATTCAAATTAGATGGAAATTACTATAATCATAAACTAATTAGGTTACTAGTCATTTATTACTGGAAAAAGGAAAATATCAAAGGTGTATTTGTTGTAAATGTAAATCAGCTATGATAAACTTTGTACTGAGTAATGAAGATTTATTCTTATAGACACAATATTATACAATTATAATAAAATATCAAATAATCCCATCAAAAATTAATATTACACAATGCAATAATCCATACAAAGAGACAAAGATAAATAATTCCCTTATGGTAATAAAACCATAATAATATTAATGTAGGAATGAATAACTCCATAATTCCCAATATGGGAGAGCCACTTAGAAATAGTTTTTTTTTTTTTACATGCGCTAGATGCAACATAAGATTACAAGTATAAATTATGAAATATTTACAAGTCATTTGAAAGTGGTTTAAATATTTTTTATTCTATGTATTTTTAATGCTTTACTCATTTGTGGGATACATTTCTTTTTATTTTGCTTCATTAATACCAAAATATTGGATATTTTCATCGAAATGATAACTTGTTAATATGGAATAATGAAATGCAAGTTCGTATTAATGGATTTCATATTTATTAGTACATATAAGAGACTCCTAGGCAAGTCCCATTTGATAAGGATAAGATAACATAGAGTGCAATAGTTGCTAATATTAATTATGACTATAGATATATTTCCAATGAGAACATGGATTATTTTTATAAATTATAGGTCATTGTAAGATCATTTTGGCAAGGCATTTATAGAGAACGTTAATATGATAAGGAAAAAACTCACATACTAGAGATTGTATTACTTTGATAGTGTGGGGCATCTATTCAAAATGATTTTTTAGCTTCAAGAATTGATCAAGGTTGAAAATGCATTGGAGACACTTGAAAATATAATGAAAAATATTGTTAATAATATATATTTTAAGCACAAGTACTTGTTATTGCAATAGAGGACTGGTGTAGAGATGTGGTGTATGATGGAACTTTGGACTAGCATATTATAGAATATCCAATAGATGGAGGTCAATTTTATTTTTATCTACATAAGGATAAAAGCAAAGGGTAAACTAATAAAAGAAAGAATAACCGTGATAAGGACCAGTTGAAATGCACTTATTATGAAAAATCAAAGATTATAAGGGATTCATACTTTAAGAAATTGAAGAATTTTGATGTAAAGTTGAATGCCATCAATCTAGAGAGATATAGGAATTCAAAAGGGGACTATTCTCATGCTAGGAATTTATTTCATTGCACTTCAAGTTGAAAGAAAGCTAGATAAATGTGGAACAACTTCCTACTTAATTTTTAGACAAAAGCAATGCAAAACAAGCTTATATCTTTCAATTTTAGCAAAGAAGTAAACATGTAAATTTATTACAACAACATACAAAACTTATAAAATCACATATAACTTACACAAAAAATAACATATACCCTGTGCAACAAGTCTTAAAATATACAAACAGTAACATAATTTTCCTACCACAAATGACCTAAAGTAACATAGCTATCCTATCATAGTTGACTTACAACCAACCTCTAATAACACAAATAAAACACAAACTACAAGTACCTATTTTTTCTTGCATATTGTGTAACTATCCGCACATATTTATAAACAATAAAAATACAAAACCATAGTCTAAAAACATATATCAAAAATATAGTCTAAAATCATAATTTAAAACCATATACCATAATTGATGGGTCCAAGTTGTCAGCTTGTAGAATGTTGTGGATTTTACTGATATCCGTGGGAATATAAGTGTTTGGTCCAGTACTAAAAAGATGGTGAGGAATATCAGGGATTCTCAATTGTGGTCTCTGATCATGAAGAGCTCCATCTCTATGTAATTTGGTAAGTCAATGTGGAGGATCGTATGATCTGGAAGGAAGATAGTTTGATCTTTTACTCTGGGAAGACGTCCTATGAGCTTCTTAGTGAGGACGATGGTGGTTTTTTCCCACATGGCTCCATTTGGCTTAAGCACCTTACTCCTAGAGTAAACATGTTTTTCTATTTGATGCTCTAAACAAGATTCTTACGATTGAGAATATTCATAAAAGAGGTTGGTGCTTGGTTAATAGATGCTATATGTGTAAATATGCATGGGAATCGACCTCGCACTTACTCCTCAATTGTGAAGTCTTTAAAGAGATTTTGTTGTCTATCCTCGGGTGGTTGGGTGTTAGTTGGATTTTTCCTAACTCTATGATAGATTATATTTTACAGTGGGTTCCCCCCTTCTCATCGCCTAAGCTAAGGTGCTTTTGGATATTTTTGCTTCCACATGTTATGTGGGGTGT
This sequence comes from Wollemia nobilis, assembly GCA_028583015.1. Classification (NCBI taxonomy): domain Eukaryota; kingdom Viridiplantae; phylum Streptophyta; class Pinopsida; order Araucariales; family Araucariaceae; genus Wollemia; species Wollemia nobilis. The sequence continues at coordinate 9,870,356 of JAQPPZ010016348.1, forward strand.
TTGGAATGCGAGGAACACCAGGGTCTTAAGGGATAAAGTTTTTTCATCTCATCATTTGAGTGTTTGCAAATTGGTAAAGACACTAGAGAATGTTTTCTGTGCTAGTTTGGAGTCAGAGTTGTCAAAAGTTTCCATTCCTAGTGAAATTTTGGTGGACCAAAGTTTAGATTTTGGGCACGTGGATCTCCATCCTCTTGCACCCAACCTCGGAAGCCTGGTTCGTTGGACCCCTCCACCAGTTGGCTAGGTTAAATTAAATTTTGACGAGGCCTCTAAAGGCAATCCTGATTTGGATGGTGTGGGAGGGGTCATTCATTATGATAAAGGAACTTTGGTCCTTGCCTATGTCAAACCTATTGGTGTGAATTCTTCTCAGGTAGCTAAGGTGAGGGCGTCTTTCCATGGGTTGACACTTTAAATTTTTTGGTTTTAGCAGAGCTATTATTGAAGGTGATTCATCAAACATCGTTAGTATGCTAATGGCTCCTGCCATGTCAGCAGGAAAGTGGATAATTTAATTGATGAGACTGTTCATTTGTCTTGCACTCTAGAGGAGAATCAAAATCAACACATTCTTAGAGAAGGAAATTTTAATGTGGATTTAATGGCAAATATGGGGGTAAATATTTAGGGATTTATGGTTTGGTATAGGGATTTCCCTCCTGATATCATCAACTGTGTCCTTAATGGCATTTATTAATTTGTGGTTGGTCGCTAGTGCTTTCTTTCTAGGGGGATTGGGTTTTCAAGTATTAGCCATAGTGGGTGGGCAATTGAGTTTCTCCCCTATGGCACTTCTGAAACGCCTAGTTTTCAAATTTTAAATCCGAAAACCCACCTGTATTCATGCATTTTTTGTCAAGGAATGTCCTGAAGCTTCCCAAGCTTCCCTAGGAATGTTCTCTCTACCCAAGGTTCTCCTTTTGCTTTTCACTTGAGGTAAGGGATTTTGTTTGCAAAGTGATCTTGGGTGGCTCCATGGGCGTCTTTTCTATTTTGCATAGAGTTTTGGTGGTTTTATTTCCATTTGAGTTGGCAGGTAGGACCAAAGGATGGTGATTTCTCATTTCATCAGGATTGGTTCATGTCCTTTCTCCTTTGGAATTTGTACTCTAGAATGTTCACTTTTCTTTTGTCTCCTTCAGAGAGGTTGTTTGCAATGTGTCCTCTAGTCTGTACTCATCCCCTTTTTTTCCTTTCTCTCTTTACACTAGTTGGAGGTGTGGTGGGGGTTCGTCATATAGGTCAAGGGTTGGGTGGTAGTTTTTCTTCTTTTCTTATTCATAAAAGTTGGTCCGTTCCCATTATGGGTTTTTTTGAGCTCCTTCTGGTTTTTGTGTTCTTGTTTTTTCCCATGTATGCTCTTCTCCATTATCTATCCTTGTGGAGAAGCTTTGGTATTCCTTGTGCTCATGAGATGTCAAAGGGATGGTTATGCATATTTGAATTTGGTGGCTCCATTTGGCCTGGATCGGGTAAGTTGGTGTTTTTATTCTCTTGTCGTGTTTGGGGCCTGTTATGCTATGTTGTGTGGATGGTCAAATTTCTTCCTAGCTTTCCTGAGTGGTCTGTAGTTAGTATTCTTACCTGGTGCCACGTGTCATTTTCGAATATGGGTAGATCTAGTTTTTGTAAGTGAAAGTCTAAGCAGTCCAAGTCGAGGGTGGAACCCACGTATTTTTTGGTGGATGAGGATGTTTTGTCCATTTTGAGAGTGGGGGGTTTGTTGGACTGCATCCAAAAATTCCATGGCCATAATCATGTTCTCTCTAAGTGGATGGTTGTTACTTGGAAGGAGGGTTGGGTTCATGTTGGGTCATGGTCTTTTGAGGTCTCAACAGATTTGGTCAGTCACACCACTAGGTTGGAGTTAGATGGAGCACTGGGAGAGACACTCATTATTATAAGAGATTCGTATATTTTTGGATGAATATGAATTCGTGCAGAGAATTCAGATTGTTTTAGTGCTAAGGCCTTGTCTGCACCATGCAATAAGAGTGATTAAAGTGATAATGAATTTTTTCACTTTAGATTCTTCGTACGACATTGTTTGGTGTTTTCATGCCATTTTTCTCAATCATCTCCATTGATAGAGGAGGATGAATATTCCTTTGTTCCTTTTCAACTTGATGTGTAATTTTATGCTAGCTATGCATGGTGAGTGGGGAAAGGATCCCCTACACCATGGCTTGGCTCTATTGGCTTTTGAACGTGCTACTTTGGATAATGGGGTTGAAGGGGATGAAATTTTAAAATCCTTGAGCTTTTTTCCCATTCCTATGCTTGGTGATCCCTCTCGGGTCTCAGTTAGTTGAATCTCAAATTTTGATGCATATTCCCTCTCCTTGGGACTGGGTTCGGAAAAGTTACCTCACAAAGGGTTTGATTCTACAAAAGGGGTGTGGGGATCTACAGTAAAATTTTCATCCACTGAGGTCATTAAGAACCCTTTGGTGTCTCCTATCGCTTCTCAGACTGTGGAGAGTCTTTTCATGGGTGTTTTTGTGGAAATTGACAGCACTCACAAATCAGTTAGACTAAGCGGCAAGAGGAGAGAGTTTGTGGGATCATCCCCCCTTGATTTGAGGGATGTTGAGGACGATGAGATAGAGATTCTTCCTAGACTATTAGCCAAAGAAATGCCAGTGACTAATGTGTACTCTCCGGGTAAATCTGTAGTAAAAGAAAAGCCAGTGACTAATGTGTACTCTCCGGTAAATCTACGGTAAAGAAAAGCATTATCCTCCATAGTATGCGTCTGATTGAAATCAAGCAACGTGCGGTTTGGAGCTCTGTTAAAATGTCCTTGGATTATGCTGAGGAGACTGCTCATATGTCAGGAAAAATTATTCACGAATTTGATTCTTTGATTTAGAACCATATTAGTTCTCTCACTAGTCAATTCATATAATTTTTCTTGGGTTTGTGGGCTCCTTTTATTTGTTCGTAATATTTGTTCTGTTTTCTCTGTCTATTATACTACTTACTTTGTAAAGGGTTATGAGATTCCTATCAAAACCTTTTTTCCTTTTAATATTACTAATAAAAAAAAATCATGATATAAAAAACCATGTACTAAAACCATGATTTAGAACCACTTTTCTAATTCACCTTTTTTTTTTCCTTTATGCATGGTCTCAATACGTAATACACAATACAATTAATATTTTCAAGGTGTATAGCACGTAATCCCAACACAAGTTAGGAGGTAGCATCTTCCATTAATAATAGTTTTTTAATTTTTAATTTTTTAATGATTGGTATCTAGATTTGGGCGCTTCCCATAACCTGATTAGGCAAAAGGAGACCGTTTGTGACTATGAGATTAGTAACTAAATGAATCCAGCGTCGGAACACCGTGGAACATGTTATCATGGGAGCCAACTTGTCAACTCTGTGTACTGTGCTCGATTCTAAAAGAACACATTTTTTCTATTAACACAAAATACTGGGCATAATATGTAAAAGAGATAAATTGGTTGGTGAGGTTAAATATTTTTCCAGTTAATAGTGGTTAGTGTGTTTGTGGATGAGTTGGTTGATAACAGTTGAATGTTTGTTGATAAATTATTTCAATTAAATTTTAGTTTAAATAATTTTATCTCAATCAATAAACTAAAAATTATAAGGAAAATTTCAGTTTAAATAATTTTATCCTCAACCAATAAACTAAAATTATAAAAATTCTTTATAAAAACAAAAAGCTTTGATGGTTATTTTTTTATTATTATCCTTTAAATTAATTAAACGTATCCCACACGTTGGAACAACGTGGAAGACGTTATCAAGGGAGCCAGCCTGTCAACTTTGTGTGATGTGTTAGATTTCCTTACTTATTGGTAAAGAGTTACGTCAACTGTGAGAATTCTTTTCTTTTCAGTTTTGAGATTTTAGGCTTGGAGAGTTAGAACGGTATTTCACAGAATCTTTTATTGATTTTAAATTTATTTTTTAAATATGAATCATAAATAAAACTTTTGTTATTATACCTCTGAATATATATTTTAAAAATTACGGTTAACATTAAGGTTGACATTGTAATCCTTTAATTAAAAATATTAATTTAACTTGTTCACCATATTTTAATTATATTATTCTACATTCCTCCTTCAACGTTTCATTCTTCTTCCTAACAATATTAATTTAACTTTTTTACTATATTTTAAATATTTTCGTTACATAATATTTTATAAAATTAAAAAAAAAAATCCAATTCAAATTCGTTCAATAAAAACAAAATTAAAGAACTTAAAAAAAAATCTGTTGCCAACAAATCCCCGTTTTAATTATATCACACTTTCTTCTTCCTTAAGAATAGGAATTTGACTTCTCCAATACGTTTCAATTATATTGCTCTACTTCCTCAAGAATAAAGATCGGAGTTCTCCAATGTGTTTTCAGTTATATTACTCAAGATTCCTCTTTCCTCTTCCTTCAGAACACCTTGTTCTCTGGTAAAAGCTTTGACCGGTTAGGAACGAACATTATAAATAATAATTATTATTAAGAATGTTTTTAATTTTATTTATTTGTGAGATTTTTTTTTTTCATTTTACTATTATTATTAACATTTCCCAAAAAAATTTAAATATCATTTTAAAGTATAAAAATTATAGGATTTTGTATATAAATGAATATTAATAATAATTACTACAATGTTGGGGGATAGTGTAATTGTTTTGGCTTTAGTTTTTTTTTTAGGTTTTTTTATTGATCATATGGTAATAAATTGGATACTTGGTGTTTTTGGGGATAGAAAACATGATTTTACAATTAATATTCTCTCAAATAAAAGAAGTTGTGGATAGTGTAACTATTTGGGCTTTTGCTTTTTTTGGAAGTTTTTTTTATTGATCATATGGTAATAAATTGGATGCTTGGTGTTTTTAGGATAGAAAACATGATTTTACAATTAATATTCTCTCAAACAAAATAAGTTGTGGATCAAAGTGAAGCTTTTACTTTTTGGTATATTTATAGAAGAAGTATTAAAGTGGAACATAATTCCAATATAAGAATATGCCACTTGAAATAAAGAGTTTGTATGGGAACACAACATCACATGAACCGATTAGAAAGCAAGAGGGCCAAATATCCCCCACACACATGTCGCTACTCGATGTTAATGAATTTTCAAAGATCTGAATAAAGCAAATGAATTGTCACAATGGTCCAAATACACTCTAGTTAAATCAAGCATCAAGCAAGCATTTTTTTTGGTAAGTAAGAGACTATTATAACTAACACTGGATTTTAATTGGTTGACCCAAAACCCTTTTACAAAATAGGGTCCACAGACCAAATGGACAAGGGCCAAGCCCTACAAGTTTAATTTTTCAAAAACAAGGGTCAAGCCCTACTCTTTCATCTAAAGACAACCAAAATAAACTATGGAAGCCTAATATTGTAGCCTTAGAAAAGAAAGACTCAAAACAGAAACAACAATGCGAAAAACTAATCATGCAAGCACCACACAGGGTCGCTTGTGCCCATACAAAAAATAGCAAAATATAGTCAAACAAACATCCCACAGAACGGATAGCCAAGAGGCCAAGTAGTCAATATTCCTTGTAGTCCTCATCTGACTCCTTATCATCCTCATCCTTAGATTCCTCCTTGCCATCAAATTCATATTCTGCCTTCGACTCCTCGTGCCCTTGGAACTGCTAGCTGTAAAATAGAAGATTTAGAGAATCACGTAAATCAACAACTGCACTAATGAGGCCAAACAAACTCTTTAACTGGTCGATAATATTGAAGGCTGATAAAATCACCATATTCTTCAAGACTGTTACAATGGGGTCCGATACCCCATCATCAGGGATGTCCAACACTTTTGTTATTTTTCGCCAGGGCCCTGTTGGGACATCAAAACCAAACACAGCTTGGGCAAGACTTCAGGCCAAAGAAAATGTTTCCCATGGATGAATTTGTAGATAATGAAACTATATCAGTGCCCCACCAGCTACAAAAAATACTAGTCACATGAAAGAAAAAAAAATATGACCAAAGCCATTATAAGGTTCAAAAAATATTTTGAAAAATACCATTTTCTATCATTGATCCACTCTAAGCTTTTCATTTTGAGCTTTCTCATTTTCTATCACTGTCGATACTGCATGAGGAAGATTTTTAGTCCACATGATCAAGTTTTCTACTTGTTGAGTGTTAATTTGTCATATTACAAATAATAACACGCAACTTAGAGTCTCGAACAAAAGACTCTTTCTTGCAAAGAAATAATTTATTTTATTTTCCTTCCTTTTATTATTTCTCCAAGCTTCTTTGTGAAACAACTTTTACGTATATAAAAATGAATTTCAATTTAATACATACAACTGATATATCCTGGAATAACTCAAATCCTACAGATAGTTGTTAACAAGGGGCCTTTGTTGATTCTCAATGAACTTTATAATCTTGACTTGTTTGATTAATCAAAAATAAACAAAAATCCTTTTGATGTTCTAATATTCACAATTTATTCTAAGGTTAACCTGTTCGTTTTATCTCTATTCAATAGTTCTGTTATTTCAATGTTAGTCTCTGACATGAAATTAAGCATATCAAGGAATAAAACATAAACTGTTATTTTTGAGTCAACTAGAAAATAATGAAGGATATTAAAATGGTTAACGATCTCCTCCCTGCAAAATCCCAAGTTAAGAGATGAAGTCCCCAAAACAACCCAACCGATCAGATCTGTACTAACACACAATCTAATCAGATCAGATGCAAGACTCTAAGGAAAAGAATATAACTGCATCATTCTACCATTCACCTATCGTAACCCATCCCATGGCGTAAACGAAATAGATACAAGACAAAATGATGCAACGGAAATATTGACAGTAAAACAATAGTTTTGGCTTCGATATCCTTTTGATTTTACACACAAAAGTCGTGTTACCAAAGAAAAATCCTTTATTTCAATAAATAATGCTTTTTGTTACAGTCTCCAGCCCCCGTATCCATCTACATTTCTGCTATTTAACCTTTCTATCGCGCGTTCTCGGTTGTTCAATGACGCTTCGTTTCGACTCCCGGGACCCTTCGCTTCAATTCCCGCCTTTTGGTATTCTAACCTTTGCGTGCAATCGTAACGCTCGATCTCTGCGACCAGTAACTGTTGTTATGAAACGTTACTCTGGTTCTGTCATTTTTGCCACGTGTCCTGCGTCTCCTGCACCTTTCGTAACGCTTTCCCATGAAAATCCCGATAGAATTTGCATTTGGCCTCTTCCGTTTCCTAGCCGCGATAACGCGACATGTCACGATATCGCGACATGTTCTTGGTCCGTACGCCCGTAGTAGCTCATTGTAGCGATATCGCTACCGACTTTGCTTTGCCTTCTTTTCAAAAAGTGGTAGCGATATCGCTACCACTTTGGTTCCGAGCCTTCCTTCGATGAAGTGGTAGCGATATCGCTACCACTTTGGTTCCGAGCCTTCCTTCGATGAAGTGGTAGCGATATCGCTACCACTTTGGTTCCGAGCCTTTCCTTCGATGAAGTGGTAGCGATATCGCTACCACTTTGGTTCTGAGCCTTCCTTCGACGAAGTGGTAGCGATATCGCTACCACTTTGGTCTTGAGCCTCCGCTTCACGAAGTGGTAGCGATTCGCTACCACCTTTCTTTCGAGCCTCCGCTTCACGAAGTGGTAGCGATTCGCTACCACATTTCTTTCGAGCCTCCGCTTCACGAAAAAGTAGTGAAATGATTACCACTTTCAACCTTGTGCTTCCTCTCGGCAACTTGTAGCGATGGAGAGACAGGTCGTTATTTTGCGACATGTTGCGATATCGCGACATGTCGCGATTTCGTGACCCTTTCAACACTTAGGCATTTTTCTTCTCTTCTTCATTTTTAGCATCCGAGTCTTTGAGATCTTCCCTAAAACCTGCAAAAACAAAGGTGGGTCCCCACTTCTGGGGTGTGTTGTGGATGAACCACAACAAATGGCGACTCTGCTATCAAATGCTCTTGAGCATTTTAGTAAGAACCCAACCTAACACAAATCACAAATTTGAAAACATGGGTTAGCCCATAATCAATATAACTAATGCCCAAAATCAAAAGTACATGAATTATCAGAATCATCAAGTACTAGCTCGGTGTGTGCAATGAATTCCTTTCCTTATCATTTGAATTTGATCCACATTCCATCATCGGTTTTGCATGAATGCATATGCGAAATTGTGAATGATTTGTGTATCCTACTGAATATGCCATGAGAAAATGCATAGTCACTCTTGTAGTATTATGTGCAAACATTCAAGGCTGCCAAACCCTCTTAGGATCCACTAGTGAACGGTTCATTATATCCCAAAGTTGGTTATGAGTCCCTACTATCTTGAACCCATGTGCAAGTGGATGTGAAATCAGAACTTTGGGGAATCAGACTCCCAACCAACCGAGATGAGAGTTTAACCCTATCCTTACTATTCTGATTTAGAATTCTTTACCTCACTTTGAGAAAAATAACTAAACCAATTATGGAAGAAATGGTCATGCTAGTCTAAACCTCTAGACAATCAGTGGTCTTATTTTTTAGGCAAGACATGATGCCATGCATGGGCCTATCTAACCCCATAATCCAAAACTTATCTTCATTTCTTTGGACCTTGGGGATGACTACCCATCCCTTGCAGAGGACAAGTAGTACGATCCTTACAATCCAATATAAGGATGAGATGGGAAAAATTTATTTATTTTACTTCTTGGACCTTGGGGATGACTACCCATCCTGGTTAGGGACAAATAGTACGATCCTTACAACCCAAGATTTTAAATGTAAATGGAAAATATTAATCTTGTTACTTAGACCTTGGGGATGACTACCCATCCTTTGCAAAGGACAAATAGTACGATCCTTACAATCTAAGACTTAATACGAAATGAAACATAAGAGCTTTGGGGAATCATATTCTCAACCAACCGAGATGAGAATTTATGCCCTATCCTTACTACTCCATGTGGGTCCAATCAAAGCTTTGGGGAATTAGATTCTCAACCAACCGAGATGAGAATTTAACCCTATCCTTACTACTCTGATTTTAGGCTTTAAGCTCTATGGAAGTGGTCAAAACCACTATTTTTAGGATCATGTTGCATAATAGGATAGACATGAAAACCATTTTCGCCCAACCTTTTCCTCCAAGTTAGGTTTTGATCATTTTGCTCAAGATCCATTTTAATGTATGAAACGTGCTTGGTCCTAGATACTTCAAGACTCAGTTTCCAACCTTAGGATTTACTTAGATTTATGTTATAACATAACCCTAAGAGGATTCAACATACTCAAATGAATTGCACCTAAGATGCATATGCCACTACGGTGAAATGTATGAAAAGTGAGATGGAACATGAATGCATTATTTCTTGAATTGCAAATGAGATGATTTGTCATGCAAAACTGAATTTTTCATGCATCACAAGCTTCAAATGATCTAAATTAACTATTTGTATTACATGTGGAGCTTTTACAACATGATTCCAATGTTTCATATTCTCCCAATCTTAGGCATGTGTTCAACATCAAGCTTTTATTCCCCCTTTTTTTTTTTTTTTAAAAGCAATGAAAAGGAAATCAAAGGAACACCACCGCCTAAATGTCCAACCTGCACACAAACGCAAAAACCCAACATTAATACAAGAAAAACCTGAAATAAAAAATGAATACATACTAACATATCAAATCTGCACATCAAGAAACTAAATTACAGCATTGACACAAAACTAGATATCTCCTGAAACACACACTTAAGTATCAAATCTGCACACAAAGAAACAGATCACAACATTAATACAAAGCTTAGACATGTCAAAAAAAGAATAATACACACCTAAACATGAAAAATGAAAGCAAGAAATTATAGCGTTATTACATATAATACAAAGCCCAACTACCTCATGCTTGAAAGTAATGCTTCAAGTGCAACCCATTGATAGGTAGTGCCAAATCCTTTCCATCCAAGGTTTTTAGTCTAAAACTATTTTCCCCTAGGATCTCTGAAATCTGGTAGGGACCTAACCAAAGGTAATCAAATTTATCATGTTCCCCCTTCTTCTCATGTCTTTTGTCCCATAACAGCACTAGATCTGAAATTTTAAACGCCTTGGCCTTAGACCTTTTTTCAAACCATATTTTTACAATGTCTTGGTGTTTACTAAAATGAAGCATAGCTTCATCCCTTTTTTCATCCAAGCGCATTAATTGCGTTAGTCTAGACTCAAGTTTATCATTAGTTCCAAAATAAGCTTTCATAAAGTGCAGCGTTTGTAATCCGAGATTTGCAGGAAAAATGGGATCTTGTCCATAAACCAGATGGTAAGGAGATGTCCCTATTGCTTCTTTGACTCTGATTCTGTCAGCCCAAAGGGCCAACTTAAGCTTATTGTGCCAGTCCCGCGGATTCCTTTCCAACAATTTTTTTATGACAGTCAACAGATTCTTATTGGGATGCCTTATTGAGATTTTTGAAATCAATGCACAACCTTATTTCTCCACTCTTTTTCCTCACAAGGACTAGGTTAGCAACCCACGTGGAATAGGCATCCCTAACAGTGAAAGATGATCTTAGCTTCTAACAATTTCTTCCACCTCTTTCTCTATCAAGGGTTCTAATAATGGATTAACTTGCCTTTGTCTTTGCTTGAAGGTCTTGGACTCTGGCTTCAGTGGAATCGTGTGCATTATGACATTCTGATCATAGGTTTTCAACTCCTTATAACTCCAAGCAATGCAATCTATGTATTCTTTTAATGCATTTGCTATGGAATCCTTCTCCTGCTTGGTACATGCTTTTGCTATGAATACCTCCCGAGGATTTTTTGCACTTCCAATGTTAACCAAATCACAGGCCTCTCCAGGAGATGGAACCCTTTTACCTTTTCTTGGTTTGCATCCGATATCAAATATTTTTTCTAATGAAGCTATCTCATCAGGCATCCTATTGTTTTTTACAAGATTTTTATCTTTCGAAACTACCTCCTCTACGTCCCTTTCTTCTTCATCTATGTACTGCTTTTCAAATATACTAGAATTAGTGACAAAATGAAATATGTGCCTGTCACTATCAAATACTTGGAAGTTCGTAACATTATCTGGTATCGAGGGACAAGGGACCAACTCTATAGAGAACTTCTTGAATTTCTTATGGTCCACTGGCTTCAACATACTCGCTGCTACAGCTAGGGAGTCTGCCAGATAATTGCCCTTTCTAGAGATTAGAGAAATGTTAAAGGCGTCAAACTCATCTATTAAATCTCTGACCCTAGTTCGGTAAAGCCTGAGCCGCCTGTCCTTGCATATGTATTGTCCCCTCACTTGTTTCACCACCAGTTCCGAATCACCAAGGACTTTGATATATTTAATTTTCTTTCGAATGGCTAGCTGTAGTCCAAGAATCAAAGCCTCATATTCTACCATATTGTTGGTGGCAGGGAACTGTAGTCTGTATGTAGCGAATATAGGCTCCTGGTCCGAGCATGACAATTCAACACCGGCTCCTGCTCCTTGTCCGGACCTGGATCCATCAAATCTTAAGGTCCAAATGTCTTGATGTCCTTCAGTAAAGTTGCACCCAATCCTTTCATCATTGGTATTTTCGAGTGCTTCTATGTCCAAACAGTATGCTCCCAACTCACCTTCAATGTACTGGATCTCGTTCGGCTTGTTGTAATCTATGATCATCTCTTTGAGTCGGGGTTCACTGTCAATTCGAATTTGATTGGCCACTCCCCTCCAAGGCAGCCACATGTGTGAAGAGTCTATCACAATGTAACCATTTAGGTTCTTACTCCAATCTCTTCCCAATACCATGCCATATTTGATAGGAATATTGAGCACCAATATGTCTATGCTGCTGTTGAACTCTGGGTTCTGAATTGACTTGAATATGCACATCACCCAGCTCTCCTACTGCCTCCATGGTTGACCTGTCCAACTGCACCACCCTGCTCCTAGAAGGCTTTGGTGTAAGTCCCAATCTTTTACAGATTTCTAAGGGCATGATAGTAGCCGAGGCCCCTGAGTCTATTAAACAATTGTGCAAGTTTTTACCTACAATTCTAATGGTTACCAAAAAGGGAGGTATATCTCATTTTTCTTTTTGTACAACCACTTGGGACTCAACACTTTTAGCTTCATGAACTTTTGCAGATGGATTTAATCCTTTTGGTGAACTCACTTCTTGGCGTAATAATCGGGCCATGTCATACATCGATACATTGGCCCTATTCTTCTTCATATCTTCCACCAAATCGTAAGTGAGCTTTTCTGGATTTGGCAAGTTTTGCATCATCTTAGACTTTTCGACCTTCGATGGAGGAGGGGGATTGACATCTCCTTTAGGGTCATGAGGGAGTAATTGATTATTAGGAGGAGCAGAGGAAGTTTTGGGCTCTTTAGAACTCCTAGTGTAATATTTGTGATTTGCTTTCCCAAAACGTTTGTTTGCATGAACTTCCAAAGCTTCTTCATCTTCGCTTCCAAAAAATTCTACATCCTCCTCTTCTTCACTTTCATGGGAATGTATGACCTCCGTTAGCATAGACTCCGGTTTCACGTGGCCACGGTGCGGGCAATCATTCTCGCAAGATCCTCGCATCTCCACGATTCTTCCGAAATGTCTACCTGGTTGGCAACGGGATTGGGTACCCGCCCATTGTTAGGATGCGTGTTATACATTCCTTTTCCTCTATGATTGTGAGGTCGGTTATGGCCCATGGCCTGATCAACTTTTTTAATGACATTCCCCACTGTTACCAACACCTTGGCCAACGTTTCTTTCATATTTTCTATGGTTGCTTCGGACCCTTGTGGTTGAGGCACTGCAATTGCAGGTCTAGTTGTGTTGGCTGCATTAGCCACCTCTGGACTGGGTACAATGGCTTGGGTTTGGGCAGGTGGATTCCATCCTGGATTCCCATTTTGAATGGCTTGAGTTTGGGCAGGTGGATTCCATCCTGGATTCCCATTTTGAATGGCTTGAGTTTGGGTAGGTGGATTCCATCCTGGATTCCCATTTTGAATGGCTTGAGTTTGGGCAGGTGGATTCCATCCTGGATTCACACTTTGAATGGGAGTGATTGTTGGATAAGTCACTGAGCTTGGCGTGTTAATTGGAGCAAACCCCGACATGGTCAATAGATTATTGCCCATACCAAACCCATGCAAACCCATCGAGTTATTTTGAATCAAACTCTATGTTTGAACAAAGGAATTCGGATAACCTGAAAATGGCGTAACTTGGGTGGGTGTTTGGAAGTTGTTCAACATCGGAGCCTGTGGTGCTACTACCTGGTTCATCATGGCAAATGGGCTGTATGGGCCATATTGTCCCATACCAGTCAATTGAGACAATCCTGCGCACCGCGGGTTCATCTACTGTTCGAGAGTCATTGTTTCGCATAAGCCAAAGGAAGGGTTGTAACCTGAGGGTTCCTTCTAGTCAACAAAGATGTTAAAGGATCTAAGGCTCCGAAGTATAGCTACAAGGCAATTGTAGGGTCTACCGCAAAGTGACGAGTCACATTCGTATATAGCTTTTGAAATCTCTGATTGAACGTTCGAATGGGTTCATTGGTTTGTATTTTGCAAGATACAAAGAAATTGTATGTCATGGAGGGATCTACTAACTGTCTGAATTGACGTTTCTAGATAGGCCCATGAAGTTATGGACCCTGCTGGCAAATTTCGATACCATTCGTTAGCAATGTGGTCTAGAATAGCAGGGAAAACTTTATAGGCAACATCCTCATGAGTAACCCCCTGCCTAAACATGTAATATTTATAGATTTGGACATGATCTTCTGCTGTTGTTGGACCATCATGAATGAATTTTGGTAATCCCCTTTCAATGTTTCTAGGCAAGTCGTGGACTGCCCCGGGAATATCTAAAGGGGAACTCTGAGCACCATACCAAAGGGCAGGTGGTTGTTGTTTTTGTTGTTGTTGGGCCATGTTATTCAAAGGTGTCAACCCTGTGGGAATAATTGGAACTCCTGGAACTGTGGAGACAGATACAACTAGTGTTACTATCCCACTTTAACTTAAAGGTTCAGGCCCACTAGAGGTACTTGAGTCCAAAGAAATCCCTAACTCAAGTATACTGGGTGGTATTTCAACTTCTAATGTTTTGTTTTTCGGCCTCCTAGCAGTGGGAGAAAGGCTTTGGAAGATAGTTTCCCCTGTGGTTTTAGACCTAGTAGCAATGTACTCAGGTTGGGCCAGCTTGGAAACTCTAGGACTCTAAAATATTTCTCAACTCTGCTGCCAGATAAAATGTCTAAGTGTTACACCTGCAAGCACAATAGGTGGAAACAAAACTACCCACGTTAATTGTTAGAACAAATCAAAATTGCAAAGCAATACGAAGGCCCTCCTTCTAGCGCCAAAATGTTGAGTGTTAATTTGTCATATTACAAATAATAACACGCAACTTAGAGTCTCGAACGAAAGACTCTTTCTTGCAAAGAAATAATTTATTTTATTTTCCTTCCTTTTATTATTTCTCCAAGCTTCTTTGTGAAACAACTTTTACATATATAAAAATGAATTTCAATTTAATGCATACAACTCATATATCCCAGAATAACTCAAAATCCTATAGATAGTCGTTAACAAGGGGCCTTTGTTGATTCTTAATGAACTTTATAATCTTGACTTGTTTGATTAATCAAAAAATAAACAAAAATCCTTTTGATGTTCTAATATTCATAATTTATTCTAAGGTTAACCTGTTCGTTTTATCTCCATTCAATAGTTCTGTTATTTCAATGTTAGTCTCTGACATGAAATTAAGCATATCAAGGAATAAAATAGAAACTGTTATTTTGAGTCAGCTGGAAAATAATGAAGGATATTAAAATGGTTCACGATCTCCTCCCTACAAAATCCCAAGTTAAGAGATGAAGTCCCCAAAACAACCCAACCGATCAGATCTATACTAACACACAATCTAATCAGATCAGATGCAAGACTCTAAGGAAAAGAATATAACTGCATCATTCTACCATTCACCTATCGTAACCCATCCCATGGCGTAAATGAAATAGATACAAGACAAAATGATGCAACGAAAAGATTGACAGTAAAACAATAGTTTTGGCTTCGATCTCCTTTTGATTTTACACACAAAAGTCGTGTTACCAAAGAAAAATCCTTTATTTCAATAAATAATGCTTTTTGTTACAGTCTCCAGCCCCCGTTTCCATCTACATTTTTTCTATTTAACCTTTCTGTCGCGCGTTCTCGGATGTTCCATGACGCTTCATTTCGACTCCCGGGACCCTTCTCTTCAATTCCCGCATTTTGGTATTCTAACCTTTGCGTGCAATCGTAACGCTCGATCTCTGCGACCAATAACTGTTGTTATGAAACATTACTCTAATTTTGTCATTTCTACCATGTGTCCTGCATCTCCTGCACCTTTTGTAACGCTTTACCATGAAAATCTCGACAGAATTTGCATTTGGCCTCTTCCGTTTCCTAGCCGCGATAACGCGACATGTCGCAAAATCGTGACATGTCACGATATCGCGACATGTTCTTGGTCCGTATGCCCGCAGTAGCTCGTTGTAGCGATATCGCTACCGAATTTGCTTTGCCTTCTTTTCAAAAAGTGGTAGCGATATCACTACCACTTTGGTTCCGAGCCTTCCTTCGATGAAGTGGTAGCGATATCGCTACCACTTTGGTTCCGAGCCTTCCTTCGATGAAGTGGTAGCGATATCGCTACCACTTTGGTTCCAAGCCTTCCTTTGATGAAGTGGTAGCGATATCGCTACCACTTTGGTCTCGAGCCTTTGCTTCACGAAGTGGTAGCGATTCGCTACCACCTTTCTTTCGAGCCTCCGCTTCACGAAGTGGTAGCGATTTGCTACCACATTTCTTTCGAGCCTTCGCTTCATGAAAAAGTAGTGAAATTCGCTACCACTTTCAACCTTGTGCTTCCTCTCGGCAACTTGTAGTGATGGAGAGACAGGTCACGATTTTGCGACATGTCGCGATATCGCGACATGTCACAATTTCGCGACCCTTTCAACACTTAGGCATTTTTCTTCTTTTCTTCATTTTTAGCATCCGGGTCTTTGAGATCTTCCCTAAAACCTGCAAAAACAAAGGTGGGTCCCCACTTCTGGGGTGTGTTGTGGATGAACCACAACACTACTACAATACCTTCATTCGCTAACCTATCAGCTACCATATTTGCTTCCCAAAAGGTATACAAAATTATGGCCTCAAGTCGATCATGAATCAGAGCCTTCACTTCATGGATGTAGTCATGAAATATCCAAAGAGCTTTATTAGTGTTCTTTAGAAAATTTAAAATAATGAGAGAATCACCTTCCACCAATAGTTTCCCTGGATAATTATCGGCCACCTTTAGGCCCCTCCAAACCGCCCTTGCTTTAGTAACATTGTTAGTTTGAGCTCCATTATGTTCAGTAAAATCTATTAGAACCTCACCTTTGTGGTATTTGAGTAAGCCCCCAACCCCTACTTCACCTGGGTTTCCCCTAGCCACCCCATTGAAATTTAACTTTATCCATCATAGGGGGGATGGGGTCCATGTGATCATGGTAGCTAAAGCAACTTTTTCAAAAAAAATCTCAAAAGTTAGTGATTTAAAGGATATTGTTTGATAAATTGGGAAGGTGTCTAAGGATAGAACTTAACATCATAAATATAGTTAGTTATGATGTATAAACAACCTAACTTTTTTATCACTATTAAAATTTTGAAAAATGCCAAAGAGGCATTTGAAGAATGTAATTTCATATTTACTTAAAATAAAAAAATTATTTTTTTTAAGGAAAAAAATCATCACCTATTGATAATCTTAGCTCTTAGCCTTAGGATGAGTTATGGCTAGGATGTGAATACTTCATCCCAAATCATCGTAGGGATTTCTAACCAACAAATAATCATAATAAGAATAATAATACTAATTATTATTATTATGAAATATTTTATTATTATTTATAATATTTTTATTTTAAAAATTACAAATACTTTTAATTAAAAAAATATTGTTTTCTTGGTCCTAAGTGTTAAGATTGGCAACTACTACACATTGAATTTGTGGCTGATTTTGTGGATAGTTCACAAAATATAAATTTAGGGTTTCCACAATATAAAAATAATATATTTTAAGGTTTTTGGGGAGGATCATCCTTATATATTTTAGGGTTTTTTGGAGCAACTATCCAAGGTTCATGCATGTAATTATTGTATTGAAGCAAATACAATCTTTCTCTATGGCCTGCAATCAGAGTGTTAATTTTTTTGTTTATGCATGTTCTGATTTCCCTTCTATAATGTTATTTTTATCTTTAGTGCATACATTTTTTAGTTCTACTTTATTCAATTATTTATTTTGTTTCTTCTATGTGTATCTTCTCTACCAACACGAAGGGTCTCCACCAACACTAAGTGCTGGGGTTTCTCACCAATAAATAATAATAATAATAATTTATTAACATGAAAAACCCCTACAACTAAATCTTGGGGTTGGGTATCCGTATCCCACCATCATCTCTCATAAGGGGAAGATCTAAGATTAGCAATAGATTATTTAACACACAACACACACATCATGATTTGAACCTTAGACCTCTCTAAAAGAGCCAAACCTCAAATTTTTGCATTGTTTCCCTCGAGACTAAACTCTTAGGTAGAGATAAAATATCTAAATCTACTCTTAGGTGGCTTATAGTGTCCTCCCATCTGATTATAACACTATATAGATGGAATACACGAGATTTTTTATGTGTCTACAAAGACACTACATGAGGTGGTTCAAAAAATTAAAAATAAAATAATAATTATTATTATAATGAAATCTTTCATTTTTTTTTTTTTTGGATTTGGATAGTGTGATAAACCCCTATGACCAACACATAGGCCTAAGTAGTATCCTCCCAACCATGATCCGTCATAAAGTTGAGACCTATGAATATCAATATTGAATTTAACACATACCCACCCCCTTATAGACTCACCCATGCAATGGTTTGAACCTTGGACCTCTTGAAGAAGATCCAAAGCCTAAACCATTGCATTATCCCCCGAATACCCCAAATATTTCATTATTATTATATATAATTTTTTATTTTAAAAATTTAAAATAATTTTTATCAAAAAATAATAATGATTAAAAATCAATGCTTCAATGATTTGTCTTGTGACATTACAAACTTTTAATTTATCCTCTAAATACCTTCATCCTATAGTACATGCATAGTCCTTTTGATGAATAGTTATACCGCTCTCATTATCACATGGGCTAAGATGTAGTAATTTCTAACATTCCCCCTTACTACATCATAGTCATAGCTATGGCTCTATCTTTAGATCTTGGTTCTTGCTCTATATCTTGGATCTTACTCTGGCTCTTGGCTTCTAACTCTAGCTCTTTATATTTTGACTTGATGAAGTGTTCTAGGGTGATTTTAGAATTTGAGAGAAAAACCCTACCATCAAAATAGAATTTGCACTATAATACTTATGAGTACTAGGTTCCATTGATCATGCACTTCAAAAGAACACATTTATTAGAAAAAATTATTTAATATATAATACTAACTAAATCAATGCATGATGTGACTCCTCCTATGTATTCACATAGAGGATCTTTGTCATGAGCTACATTACATCCTAGGTCAACCATTGAATTGAATGATCACCAATAGTTGTTTTGCATTGCCAAATATTCTATATTGGATTATCTCTATTTCATGTGGTCATCATCACTTGTAGTGAGATTAATCACTTTTGCTTCTTCTTTATCCTTGTATTGTTCATATGAAGAAAACATTTTTTGTGGAAATCAATGTATTCATGCTTTCTTTGGTGTACTATCGAAGGTTGAATCTTAAATGCTTGATGCATTGATTCTTCATTCTGTTTGTTGGATTTTGCTTCAAGTTCTTCTACAAAAGGAGAAGAATCACATTCAGAATGTAAATATTTAATATTAGGTGCTTTAATTTGCTTCATTTGAAATTTCAAAGTTTCATCATTCATCTTGTTTTCATATGGCTTGTAGTGATCAACTAGGCTCTTGATGTCCTTATTGCATTATATATTTTAAAGCTTAAATAATTTATATTAAACCGACTTTCCTCACCTATCATATTCTTGGTTGCTTCAAAGTCATATCAAACATTATTGTATTGACTTGGTTGGACTTGTGCAACAAATACATGTTCTTCTTCTTCATTACTACATAATATTTTTATTCTTATTTAGCTTGGTTCTCTTTGGCTATATTACTTTGCTATATCTTTCTTCAAAATGGATTCTTAATATTTTATGATGATCTATCTTGTTTCTAGTGTATCTCTCATTAAGGAGACCAATTTGTGAAGGCATTATACCAACATTCCTTCATTGTGTGGTCGCTTTTACCATAAAGTATACATATCTTTTTTTTTTTTTAATTCTAATTTTTTTTGAAAATATATCTTTATTGTTGAAATATTTGAGAATTATTTCTTTGTTGAAAGTGATGTTGAGGTCTTATACCTCTTCTAAATGGTTGTTTTCCTTTATCATTTATAAAAAATACTTGTTATGTGTATGTTTTATGTGAGGCCTCTACTTTTGAAGTAGATTCACCAACTCTTCAAACATTGGTGTTTGCTTAGTAACATTTAAATTTAGCACAAATACATTATATTGAGAAGGGAGAGATCTTAAAATAATTAGAACAAGTGTTTCATCGTATACATTTCCTTCCAATTCTTCTAGTGACGTTCATAGTTCAATAATTCTCTTTATAAAATATTTGAGTTTCTCTCCATTGTTCATCTTCAAGCAATAGAGTTGGTTCTATAGAAATAGTAGTTGGTTCTAGTTATTTACCTCAAAAATTGTATATAGTTTTTCCCATCCATATTTAGTTATGGTTGAATCCTAAATGTATTGTTGTACTTCATATGCTACTCCAAACATGATGATCAAACTTGCATTCCTATTTTCTTTCTCATCTCCTTTATTTGGATGAGTAATGGTTTTCTCTACAATTTGCCATACTTCTTCAAACTCGATTCATGTTCTAAGTTTGGTATTCTAGGAAACATAATTAATCCCTCTTAATAGTTGGGAATTTGGTAATAGAAACTTCGGTTCACCACTAACCATAGGAAATGCTTATAAATATGGAAATTAATTTTTTATTTCACTAAATCAGCCTTGAAAAATGTTTTCTAATGAGTATATATATGCCTATAATTATGATTTAATTAATACCTTGAATTATGAGAAAACAATATCTCATCGAGTAAAATAAAAATTAGAGGAAATATTCTTCCTCCAAGGAATATTCTTTGGAATATTTTGATCTTTCAAAAAAATTATACATTTCTCCTTTTTACTTGCATTAAACCAAAGAGAATAAAAATAATGTATTGGATTTGAATAGCCATTCCACTCTCAATGTAGGATAGTACAAATTTGTAAATAAACCTTGGCTAATGATGTATTGGGAAGATTTCCAATATTAAAGAAATGGATATGTTTGCTTTAAAACATCATGATTCATGTATGGATATGTTTGAGTTTGAATTCCATGTGGTCAATTCACTTAGATCTATTGGATAATGTATAATGATCAATGAAAATTATGTTTTTGTTGACAATAATATCTCTAGTACCAAGTAATGTTTCCTTTCATTTTTTATTCTATGTTTTCAATGTCTAGTTTTTTAAACAAGTTTGAGTATTCCCTTTTGGGTCATGTTGCCTATCTAATTTTTTAGGTTACCTCCAAATGTGCAAAAAATTGATCTCAAACCCATCTATCAACTGGGAAACTTGTGTTACATGATTTTTTATGAACTCATCATGCTAGAAATGGTGCACTCCATTAGAATTTGTTTTGGTTTGGAGGTGATTGTATTGATGCCTTTTGAATATTTATCCAATTATTGTCTCCTATTTATAATTTTGAAGTATTTTAGTAGTTGGATGATTCTATAAATGCTTTTCCTTCTTTATAATTTAGCTTTGGTCATATCAAAGGGTAAATAAGCTTATTTTTAAGCTTTTGATTATTTAATTTCATCCCACAAAATTTTCCTATAGTTAACTTGATGCTACTTATATTCGATTATAATTTCTTATCAAAATAGCTTAAGTATTTATAAGGTACCAACCATATATTCTAGTCCTTAATTAATGATATTAGATCATGTCCATAAAACATTATAAAAGCATACAATTCAATAATTAATTAGAATTTTTCATCATTCAAGTTTATTAAATTTTTTGTGAACTTTCTTTGGATTTGGATGTCTTTTTAGAGAGCATGAATTTTTTATGTAGGTTCATCTTGAAAAATTTATTTATAGAATCGAGACATCCATAATTTCATCTTCTTTGTATGATTGCTTTGTACTATACAAAGCTTCTAGATATACTATATTTATAAGTCATTAAGAACATGAGAAATACCTTGTCATTGGAACCTATTTTTGGTTCACAAGGAGAGTAATGATTGTCCTTGTATGTGCCTTTATACCTTGATGTTGGAAACTATTTCTAGTTGAAAATAAGAATGTTGCTTGTACCCATGTGCACCTTTTTACGCCTTGTGTATGATTAGTCCCAAATATTTTTGGAACAATACAAGGGATGTGTTACCTTGTGGGGTATACTTTATTTCTTGAAGATTTTGCTTTGCAATATTTTTACCTTTCTTCTACTTGGCAATCTTCAATATTTATTCCTCGATTGCCTTTAATTTTTTCCTTGCAAATTTGTAAAACTTGTATTGCTCCTTCTACTATGATATTTGGAAATACTCCATGGGAATGCTTTACAAAGAGAATGGTTACCTCTTTATTTTGGGGCCAACCTTTGTCTTTTGTAAGGTTCTTTGCCCTGGGATCATTGTTATAATAGAGTGTTTTTTAGCCTCTCTAGATCATATGGGAGGAGGATCAAAAGGATAATTGGATGTTCCTACTACTTTATTTGATACCACATGTTAGAAGTTAATGTTGTGATGATTTGTATTATCAAATAATAAATAGTTAAATACATTGTATGCCTATTTTTGACATAACAAACTTCTAATTTATCTTGAAACTACCCTTGTCCTATAGTACATGTATAGTCCTTATCATGGGTGGTTATACCACTCTCAATTAATTAATACAATTAGATATGAAAGCACAAATAATACTTTGGTATTGAGTTTTAAAATTTTAGCTATTTTAATTATTTCTCATTGTTTTATTTATAGTCAATACAAAATTCACTTAACTATATCTTGGGTTACTCAAAAAAGAGATTATTTGTTTGTATTTTTCTATACTATTGTATTTTATGGATTTAGTGAAGTTTTAAAAGATTTTAAATTAATCACAAGCCTATTGTATTTCCTACATATGGATATATTTTCATGATTTGAATTGAAGTAAATTTTTGTACTATAAATTTTTTCATCTAGTCATCAAATTCACATTAGTCCCCATCAATTTCCAAGTAAATACAACCTCTTTATTTAACTAGTATTATCCCTTTCAACTTGGGCTATTATTTGATTACATATTTGGTTTTTGACCATATATTTTGAATAATGTTAGTAAGATTTGATCTTACAGAAAAAAGCTCCTCCATTAAATATTATAGGTTTCCTTTCAAGCCTAATCAAAGTTTAATTTAATTAATTTAAT
Source organism: Wollemia nobilis (assembly GCA_028583015.1). Classification (NCBI taxonomy): domain Eukaryota; kingdom Viridiplantae; phylum Streptophyta; class Pinopsida; order Araucariales; family Araucariaceae; genus Wollemia; species Wollemia nobilis. Next base: position 9,893,046 of record JAQPPZ010016348.1, read on the forward strand.
TTAACTCATCTCATGAGAATTTTCATTAGTCTATTATCTCAGATTATGAAGGTTATTATATATTATTTTAGTAAAAGGCCATAGATTTTTTTATATAAAAGACCATAGAAGTTGGTCAATGGTTTAGGATTTTGCTAGGATTTGGGTTATACCCTCCCAAAAGAAGAATTAGATGATGTGTACATAAAGAAGGTGTCTTGTTATTATAATTAGTCATTTATCATGTCAATTATTATTTGTATTTTCCTTTTCCCAAGAAGCGGTCCTTTTACCTTGGAATATCATGTGATTTGTGATGTTATTCCTTCCATAAGGATTTTTATTGGTGTTGCCTTACTTTGAGGATATCATCTATCTTTGTCTCATTGTGTCCATTATTGCATTATGGATGAGTTATTCAATATAATTATATATATTTGTTGATGATTTATATCTATAAAAAATAAAGTTTCATATAAAGTGGTATCAAACCAATGATTCTAGAAAAGTGGAGATTGTTTTTAGATTTGTAAATTTGAGCAATTTTTTCAAATTAGGTCTTGTTTTCCAAGAGCCATATCTTAATATAGACATATTATGTTCAGATGATTCTTTTTCTATCTTTTATATAATTTAAAAATCTTCAAAGAGATCGATCATGTGTAGAATGAGAAATATTAAGGGAGATACAACCCTATGAAGTTGATCATCTAGAACAATGATAGCGATGTTTATTCAGATTGTGTTTTTAAGAAAAATACAATTTGAGATATCTTTTAGTTTGTGTAAGCAAATTAAGAATTGTTTGTAGCATTTTACAAGAAATACTTGGATATAGTTGTTTGTATAATATTTTATATGGAATTTGGTGAGAAGTTTTATGATGTATTTTTATGAAATCCTAGTTTCATAAACCTCTGGTTTTCACTAAATATGTTTATCAAAATCATGTAATTTTGAATTTTTTTTCTTAAAAAGATGACATTAATGCTAGAGGCTAGTGGATAATATTTAAACCTTTTTTATGGGTAGGTCTAGTTTGCAATTCCATCTTGGTGAATTTTTAAAAGATGAAATTGTGGGTTGTTGGGTACACTTTAACTAAGACAATGGTTATAAATCCACTTGGACAAAAATTAAACTTTCACAATCAATGAGATCCATATAAAGGATAACTAGCTTGAAGGATATTGTGAAGGGCTATGAAGAAGAAATAGAAACACTTTGAAGGGAATAAAAGGAAATAAAATAAGAGTTAAAAAAATTCAAGGAAGAGACAAAATAAAAGTGTGAAGGCCAAAATAACCATGTCGTTTATGTCAAACAAGAAAGAGAATGATCTAAATGATTTTTTCCCTCAAAATTCTATTTTACAGGTTTATGGAAGCATTTAGAAGGAAAATATTATTATTTTTCTAAACCTTATTAATAGGTACAATTCCATAAATATTTATTTATCTAAGAAGTTGTAGGTTCAAGCAAATAATATTAATGACAAACAAATTAGGAGTGCGAATATTATTTTTTTTGAAGATTTGAAGGTCATCATTGATAAATATGTTTAAATTCATAATGTTATGGTTTACCTATGGATGACATAAATTTTTTTTTGGTTGACCCTATTTGAATCATTGAATATTGTTAACATTAATGTTTAAAATATTATGAAGGTATTGTACAAGAAAAAGATGACAATGTTATAGGATATTTCTCAGCTTGAAGTCACCCTCTTATGTTGGGATATCTTATAGAGTTATTTATTTCACAAGTAGTACTATTAATGTTGCCCTATATTAAACGGATTATATAGCTTTGTATTATATTCTATTATTGTATTGTGGATGTGTTATTTTATATTATTGTATATTTGTGAATGATTTATGTTTATGATAAATAAATTTTCAAAAAATCTAAAGCATATTAAGTAATGCATTCATAAAATTTTGTAGGAATAAAAAATAATGCATTCCTTCCTTGAGGAACACAATTGTTTTTCCTTAGATTATCCATGCCATATTGATTATTGGAATTCATACATTTTCTATAAATGAACAAAATAAATCTATCTACTCAAATCTTCTATAAAATAAGTAAACAAAAACAAAAAAGAAAGAGATAAGTAGAACTTATAAATATTCACTATATTATCCACATATAATATTATTTAACACTTAAAAATAAAATATGAGTGGGGGAGGATATTTATATCAATACATAAACCCTTATTTCATAATAAAGTTTAATCTAACAAAACAAAAATAAAAGAGTTTTTGGTTATTATAAGTTATAAAATGAATTTAAGGTTAAACTTAGCCTATATGACTTTCAGAATAAAATATTACAATAAATTCAATACATTGTATTGTATCGCCCAAATTTTCTGCACCCTTACCTTCAGGCTAAAGGATCCATGCCCAGAAAGGATGGAACAATACCTTGGACGGAGAGGACCTTTGAAGGTCACGCCTCTCGGGGGAGGGGTATAAAGGTGAATTTTTTATGGATGGTGGGGTTCACCAGGAAACTTTGAGTGGTAGTTTCCATGCCTAGGTTGAGAATGGGTTTGATTTGTTCACTTTATGTTCAATCATTCAGATTCCTAGGTTGGCCAAAATGAAGCTAAGCTATTCTATATGACAATTTTTATTTATATGAAGACAACAAACATATATGAATCCTAATGCGATGAAATGCAAATAATATATTAAATGGAGAAGAGTACACCTAATTTCTAATGTCTGAAGAATATTCTAAAGCTTGTAGGAGTCCAGATCATATTGGATATGACAGGATCATCTGTAATTGTACAGAATCATCGTAAATCACAGTCGATTGTTTGAGATCACCCAGGATCATTAGTGACCTGACAAATTCATCAGACGAATTCATCAGAAACCTGCAATCAAGAAAATAGACACCAAAAACCAAAAATACTATTGCAAGAATGATGCAAAGTGATAGAAATGAGAGTGTAGATTCTTAAATAACAAATCCAGATATGAAATTAAATGAGATGCAATATTTTGGTAACTTATTTTGAATTTTATCATGTAATTATGCTAAATTACGTGAACTCCAAGATGCATAACAGAAGTAAATTAATCTAATGCACCAATAAATAAAGAAATGAGGTAGAAAATGCAAACTCGAGACTCTGATTGCCCCAAAAATAAATTACAGTCAAGATCATCTGCAATCCTACGATATCATCGCAGATCTTGACAAGATCACCCAAAATTATGGTTGAATCGCCTATGACGATCGAGCTATCTCCGATTGAAACACAGTGAAATCCTGCAACAAAAACTTGAAAACACAAGTGCGAATGATGGGAGATCAGGGAGTCAGAGGGATCTATGGGGATAAACTAGAAAAATCCTAGTTTATATAGGATTAGGGGGAGGTTAGGAGGTTGGGGATCATCCCAATCTAGGAGATCCTCAATGTGGGAATATCCAACCGCACAGACACGCTTATGCCCAAGTTGGAGAGGTTGTTGGAACAGAAGCTAAGTATGAAAATTTGGTTTTGGGAGGATAGTACTTAGGCCTATGTGTTAGTCATAGGGGTTTATCACACTATCCCAATGTATTTAACTATTTATTATTCCATTTTTTAGACGACGATTATAGGTCGAATTGTACGATTGTTTGCTATGGTGCCCCCTTCGAGTTTTTACCCAAATCGGAGGTTTGAGGTAAGAGCGCAGAAAAGAAAAAAATTAAAAAAATGTTATTTAAAAAAAATAAAAATAAGAAAAATAGGGTAAAACCCTAATTCATTTTTATTGTTCACTTTCGTTGTTTCAGATCTCTAAAGGCGAAATGGTGGAAACAACACACAGATCGATAGAGGTCCGACGTGGGTTGCGGGTAAGGATCTAAACCTAGTGTACTATGTTTTTAACTTGATTTACTTGATTTTTTATTTGAATTTTAATTGTTTTTGGGCATCGTGGCCATTTTTAGGCTGTCGACAACATCGAGACGAAATCGACCCAATTTCATCAAAATATTTCCTATATCGTCGATTTTGTCTAAATCATCGATGAAATAGGGGCGACCTCGTCCAATAAGGGGTGATCTCCAAATTGAAGAACAAAGATGATTTCATCCTATTAAGGATGATTTTGTCTATATTTGGTACGATATCATCCAATAGTGGATGATATAAACTTTTATGGGATGATTTGAATTTTAATTGATTTCATAATGATTATGTACTAATGATTTTTGTTATTTTGTTGTTTATTTTGAAGAGGGGATTACTAAAGAGTCAAGAATGGAAATACAAAGGTCTTAAAGATGACATAGCCATGTTCAATAATGTCTAGAGAGACAGACTTGCAGAGGTAGGACTTTAGCATGTGGCAGAGATGCCACAGCTTCCTACAAACATGGGGCTACTAATAGCCCTAGCAGAGAGATGATATCCAGAGTCATCTTGCTTTCAGCTATCGATAGGGGAGATGACTCCCACTCTAGAGGATGTATGGAGGATATTTAGGATCTCCATACATGGTCGATTCATGACGCCTTCGATCAATCAGGGCCATGCCATGATGAGATTATGTAGTGACCCAAGCTTCACCCTGGAGAAGGGCAGAGTGAACATCGAGGCTTTGAGGCAGATGCCTGGGGCATCTTGATTGACTTGATTTTTGGTAGGGGTGGTGGGTGGCCTTCTTCTGTGACACTAGAGTGGATGCAGATTACCATGGCTACTCTTAGATGTGGTTTGTGACATGAGAGACTACAGATACAGGTTTACCTAGGGTAGCTTTGTATTGTGTCGATTGTATAGGATCCTTTATAGGGTCGTATACAAGGGGGGTTGATATCTGGTGCTGACATCACTGCTACATATTTGGTGCTGGGAGAAAATTGTAGTGCAGAGGCCAATAGGGCTTCCACTTAAAAGGATTTTATCGAGAGAGACCCTGGGTTTTCTATTGGTGGCTCCAAAGAGGGTCACAATGGTGGATACATCTACCGACATATCGAAGGTTGCTGGATGACCTCACCCTAGATTGGATCACCTAAAGACCATGGAGAGAGCATCTAGTGTTGATAAAGGATGAACAGGAGTTGGCTCATATCAGGCGAGTCATATGGCTGAGGACAGAGTGGGGAGAGGTAGATCTCCATCGCTACGACCAATTTTTGGGGTAGTTCAATCTACAATAGGGGATCCCTTCTCTTAGGGATTATTAGTACTCCTATACTATGCAGGATAACACCACACTAAGTGGGGCTCTAGACATGCAACGGTTCTAGAGTCAAGATGCTAATGATGCCCCCATTTAGCCAGTGGATAGGGATTATGTGGGGGTAGTCGATGGGTATGATGCCTGGTATGCAGGCATCTGCCCTCCTTGGATGATGAGAGCATAGGGTTTGATGCATGCTATAGTGCAATGGATGGAGAGGCAGTGCCAGGCTACCATTGATCTAGTGAGGAGTCACAGAGGGAGGGATTACCAATGGCCTCCTTAGGAGAGACATCTGAGAACACCATAGGATTCAGAGAGACAACAAAAATCAGAGAGGAGGGAGGATAGGAGAGAGATACTCCCTTATCAGTAGATGGATAGGCCACCATCGACCGATAGGGGCAAGGGTGTCGAGGGGGGGGAGAGAAACGAGATGGCAGCTCTTCGAGTGGAGAATGCTCGCCTATGATCTCAGGTGCAAACTCTATAGGATGAGGCTACATGGCTTAGGGCTTGGGGAGGAGGGGTGAGCATTCTGGAGCTAGCACGATTGGTTTCTCAGACCATGTTCTATCAAGAAGTGTACTACCAACTTGTTCCAGAGGGCCAGAGGATATAGTTTCTAGTTGGCATTACAGAGCCGATCAGGATGGGGACATCAAGGACATCATCACAATCAATGTCGATGACCCATGACATAGGATGAGATTCGATGGGACCACCTCCTCCACATCAGGGTGGGATATGGGATGAGGTTACGATCTCAAGGTCTTCTCGAGGATAGATGCATATTGTACATAGATTATTTTTGAGAGGATTGAGTATGCCAGGGTATAGATTATGGCATACCAATCTGTTTTGATATGATGTATATACTTCTTGATATATATATGATGTTATTTTTTTATATGACTTGTGCATATGTTTTATGATGCTTTAATATTTCAATTTTTGATTGACTATTCATGTAATTATGTCATTGAAAATATTATAATTTTATGTCATGCTATAAAATTAAATGAAATAATTCAATGTAAACAAACTGGTTGTTGTGGTGTGTTTTGATGAAAATAAAGTGACTTCTAACAATAATTTCAAAGGACATTGTCACTATTACATGACCATTTCATGGAGTCACCGCTCGCTAGGTCATCAAGCTAATCCTAGTATGAGAGAAATATTGCTAAAAGTAAAAGGGTGCTTAAGAGACTTTCTTAATACTTTGTGTTGTGATGATGAAAAATGATGATAGTGATGATTTGTTTTCAGATTTCCATGAAAGTATTATGCATGAAATATTAAAAATATGATTTTTTCTAGGCATAAAATTCCTAAGTATGATAGAAATTTGAACAATTCCCTAGGAATTATACCATCATCACAAAAATAAATGTTGACATAATGAAATGAAATAGAAAATTTTTCATTCTTTTTAAAGCACAATCGTGTAACATAATGATTTAAGTCATATGCTTTTATGGATTAAATAAATGGAAAATAAAATTAGAACGATGGTTTGTGCTAGGTATAGACTTATACCATCATCGCGAAATCCAAAGAAGAAATTGATATAAGAGTTTTATTGCATAGTTGATTTTTGATTTTGAGATAAACAAAAAATATAAAAATGAGGACTTGCACTAGGCATAAAATTCCAATTTAGGTTTAGGAACTATACCATCGTCGCGAAAGTTGAAAATATATAAATGTGACTTTATTGCTAGATTTTTGAACATGTTTTGCAAGAAAATTTTGGATTTTTGAAAAAAAATGTATTTAATTGATTTTACGCTAAATAGATATTCTCAAGTAAGAAAGTCAAATTATTTTAGAAGTTTTGAATAAATATTTTAAATTATCTCAAACACAAATTTTAGATTTATAAGGAACCCCATGTGCATATGTGAGTTCATTGTCGATCTTGATCTATCATAATGACACAAAATCTCTCAAACACAAATGTGTGTGGAATTGTAATGTTCATTTACCAATTTTGAGCAAGATAATTTGATTCAAGTAATTTGAATTAACCAAATGAGTGTTCGTTGACCATGATTTATATGCATGTAACCATACTAGACTACTATGTAAGTCGGGTCATCAAGAGCTATCTGATCCATGAGCGGACATAGGTCTGTACAAAAGAAGGTCGCTAATGTGATAGACATATCACCACGCTAGGAGTTACCCAAGGCTAAGTGGGTTGGGCACAAACCACCTGTTATGGGGCCTACCTCATGATTTTCGAATAATTGAGAATTCCAGGGATTCAAGCTCATTCACCCTTCTTTTCTTTCAAATGGGGCAAAAAGGATTTATTGCTTTTTGCTTTTTATTTTATTTTTTTTGTATTTTCCTTATACCGAGATAATGATAAAATATTGCTGAGATGGTACAAAATGATACTGCAGTAGTGCTTCTGAATAATTTCTCTTTTTACCATGATTTTTCTTGATTTTCTTTTTCTTCCTATACTAGGGATACTTGCTCGTATTGGTTGTAGAGCAAGGGATTTTTATTCTGGATAGGGGTGAGCTTGTCCTTTTGTCAATTCTCAAAGATTCTAGACCATGTGCATGATAGGATAGCAGGGGAAACTTTTCGCTCAAGAGACTACTTCTACTATGTAGCATTGTTTTGAATTTGCAATGAAATCATTTTAATGTGAAAAGGTGTACTTGGTTCAAGTAAATAACAAGATCAGTTCTCTATGCTCAAAACTTATTTTAATTCAACTATGGACTTCGATATAAGAGAGAGTAATAATCATACCAAATAAGATCAAGATATTTATTCATGTGAGTGTGAAAGTGAGGGATTCCAAATAAATGCTAATTTATCCAAAATAACTAAAAATATAACTGCAATACTTCAATAATTGACAGGTGCAAAATAGAAAATGTTTTTGAGGATTTTGATGATTTTGATTTTTTTATATTTTAATTTTAATTTATGATTTGAGAGAATACATAATATTACTATTTTATTTTTTTAATTTTTATATGAATTACTAATATGAGACAATATGTATAATATATACAGTGACGAAATTACCATATTTATCCATAATAGCGCTTAAGATGCATAATGTTCATAAGTTATTTAATATATTTACCATCTAAGGTAGCTAATCTGTATGCTCTTGATCCAAATTTAGCAGTGATAATATATTACCCAAGCCAATTAGGCTCGAATTTGCATTTAAGGTCTTTAGTTGCATTAGCATTTTTTTAATTTTCTTTTAATACGAGGTTGCCGATCTCAAAGGATCGATTATGAACATTATTGAAATATGCTTGTTTGAGATTGTTTTGGTAGGCACGAAGATGCTCCAAAGCATTAATGCACTTCTCATCTAGGAGTTCCAGCTGACTAAATCTACCAGCATGATATTCATCTCCTACATCAGTATCATGAAGTAGTAGATCTAAAGAAGGAACTTCTAATTCAAAGGGAAAAATAGCTTTAGCACCATAAACCAAATCAAAATGTGAAGTGCCCATGGGAGTACGAATGCTAGTTCGATAAGCCCGCAAAGTAGGATATAATTAAATGTGATAATCACGGCCATATTTATTGACCAGTCTCTTGAGAATTTTAATTAATGTTTTATTAGATGCTTCTGCTTGGCCATTACCTTGAGGATAATAGGGAGTGGACCAACGATGTTGAATTTTATATTTTTGACATAGTTTCTTTACATATTTGTTTTTGAAACAAGTTCCATTATCCGAGATGAGATTTGCAGGAATTATGAACCTAAAAATAATTTTATTAAGAATAAACTTGGAAACTTGTGTTCCAGTGCAAGAAGCTAAGGGCATAGCTAATACTAGGTGGTGGTTATGATGAATTTATGTCCATCTGATGACACAAGATTGATTTTTTTGATGATGTCTAAGCCCCATTTTTAAAAGGGCCAAGGAGATGAAATAGCCTATAGTTCTTGTGCATGCGCATGTAAAAGGTTAGCATGTTTCTGGCACTTTTCACAATGGTGCACGTAATCATGTACATAATTCTCCATGGTAGGCCAAAAATATCCTATCCTAAGGAGCTTCTTAACAATGGCGCTACCACTAAAGTGTCCCCCACAAGATCCATCATGGGCTTCACTCAAAGCTGATCTAGACTCTTCTAGATTCAAACATCTTAATAGGATACCTTCAAAAGATCTCCTATACAATGTATTGTCAATTATTACGAAGCGGATTGCTTGTCTACGTAATAACCGGTGCTGGTTTCTATTAAAACCTACAAGGAAGGTCTCATTTTGAAGAAAATTGAGGATGTCAGTGTACCAAAGTTTAGGAATAGTTTCATTGATTAGAAACACGTCCAAAGGTTCCAAGCATGATTTAGTTGAAGCGGGTTCCTGGAGTCGACAAATAATGATGGTAGCATATTCTTCATCTAACTCCAAGGGTAAAATAGATGCAGCTACGACCATAGCGTCAGTCACACGATTATTAGTTCTAGGAATAGCTTCCAAGGTAACTTGATCAAATAAAGATATTAATTGTAATACATATGCTTTATATGGGCACAATTTATCATCTATGGTCTAATAAAATTTGTTAATTTTATTTATAACAAGTTGAGAATTATCGAAAACTAATATATTTTTAATTTTTAGCGCCAATGTAGCTCGTAATCCAAGGATTAGAGCCTCATATTCAGTAGTGTTATTAGTACAGGCAAACATTAATTTAAATGATAGAGGTATAAGATGTTTCTATGGAGATATCAAAATAATACCTACACCAGCCCCACTCATCCATCGGGCTGCATCAAAGTATAAGGACCATTGATCAAAATTATCCGCCTCTAGGTTAAGGCATTCGTCAGGAAACTCAATGATGAGGGTATGGGTGGACTCTAAGGGTGCAGAAGCTAATTGATCTACTATGATTTGACCCTTAATAGACTTATGTCCTATAAATGTGAGTTCAAAATCACTTAGAGCAAGAACCCACTTTGCTGTGCGACCAGATAAATAAGGTTGACTCATGAGATACCACAAGGGATCGGATTTAGCAATAACATATGTTTTTTGATTAAGCATATAATGGCGTAGTTTTTGTGTAGAAAATATGACTGCTAGACATAACTTCTCTAATGCTATGTAGCGGGTTTCATAACTAATTAATGTTCTACTAATGTAATAATTAGCACACTCTCTTTTCTCATCATCAAGTTGAGCTAACATAGCTCCTAAATCAAAATCTGAAGCAAAAATATACAAGATAAATGGGCGATCAGGTTTAGGTGGTGAAAGTAAATGTGGGTTAAGAATATATTGTTTTAGTAGTTCAAATGCTTCCTTACATTCGTCGTCCCAATGGAAAGAGACACCCTTATTAAGAAACTTAAGAAAGGGTCCAGTTTTATCCAATAACTTATCGATGAAGTGACGCATAGCTTGAAGCTTACCTTGTAGACTTCGTAATTTAGATATATTTGTAGGTGCGAGCATATCAGTGATAGCCATAATATTGAGAGGGTCAATTTTGATGCCACATAAAGAAACTATAACCCCCAATAATTTACTTGAATTAACTTTGAATATACATTTGGTTGGATTCAATCGGATAAGATATTCCCTTAACTGATCAAATACTTTTCTCAAGTCATCTAAATGGTCATCTTCTTTAGTAGAATGTGCTATAATGTCATCTACATAATCATGTAGTATATCATTCATCATATCATGAAAGATATAAGTCATGGCTCATTGATAGGTTGCACCTGCATTCTTCAAATCAAATGGCATCACTTTTCAACATAAATTCCTCCAAGGGGTAATAAAGGTTGTTTTATCCTGATCTTCAAGAGCTATCTTGATCTGATTATAACCAGAAAATCCATCCATTAAGGATATCATTCCACTCCTAGCAGTAAAATCAAGGATCTATATTGGGAAGGGGAAAATCATCTTTAGGGCATGCAACATTAATATCTCTAAAGTCTATACAAACCCTAACCTTAGTAGCTTCTTTCTTAGTTATTGAAACTACATTCAAGATCCATTTAGCATAATCAATAGCTTGTATAAAAATAACATTCAAAAGTTTTTCTAACTCCCATTTGACTAGTAAGGCCACTTTAGGATGCATTTTTCTTAGCTTCTACTTAACAGGTTTAGCATTCGGATGCACTACTAGGTGATGCATAACCACAGAAGGGTCTAAACCTAGCATATCTTCATATGTCCAAGCAAAAACATCTTCATATTCTTTAAGAAATGCAATGTATTTATCCTATTTTTCTTGACTCAATTCTAATCCAATGTTGATTATGTGAGGGTTATCATTGGTTCCAATGTTAATTTTCATGAGATTCTCTACTCCCATGTGTAGATATCTCTCAAAATTAGGTGGGGTGGGTGAAACGCCCAATTCTTGTAATTATTACAAGGTTATCTTGGATAATTCATCTTGAGGAGTCTTGGCCTTAAGCTAGGCTATACTAGGTATAGAGCCATCAAAATAAATTCCGTTATATAATAATTCCTCAACGGAGACATCATCAAAGATATCTCCCTCCAACTCATCATCGAATTCAACTATCATCTCAAGATAATCTATAGATAGTATATTACATGTGAATGTCTCACTTGTTAAACATAAAGCATTACATTCATCTAAATAATCTTGGTAACATATAATATGGTCATCATCCTCAAATGGGAATGGCTGACCCTTACTAGAAAATAAGCCCACACCACATCGGGCGGGTCACGCTTCTACCTCAAAAGGTTCTTTCATACCATTCTAAAAAGGTCCCAAACCTTTCCCTCTATATCCCAATTTAGGCATTATAGGTTTGGCTTTAATATACTCATTAGTAAAATAACATCGAGCATATCCATCATAATGTGTTCTGATGTTTCTAGGTATTCTACCCCAGTCATATCCTTTATAAATACAGGCACATCTCTCAACTTGGTAAATTCTTCCCATAGGTTGTGGGAGGCCCAAGGTATGAGGAGATGGTGGCAAATTATTTAAAATAAGGGAATATTTCATAGAAGCATTCGTTTCTTCTGATATAAAAATTTTAGTTAGATCGGGTAAGAGCTCATCAATAAGAGCAGAAGAGGTAGAAGGAACATTCCCTACATCCTTCGATGCAAAAAATATGAATTTGGTGGATGTAGACGGTGTAGAGGTGTCAATAAATGGGTCTATTATAGTTATGGAAGTTATAGGAGTAGAAAAAGAGACATTGGTTGTGGGAATAGGATCTTTTTAGGTCCTAATGCAGTTTTTTTAGAGGATGGTTGAGTCATATGTGGAGGTGCAACTGATGAAGAAGAAGTAGATGACGTTGTGGGTGTGAGTTTCACACTGGATAATGAGAATTAGGATGTGTGGATGATAGATCAGGGCAAAATTGAACTCCAATAAGTTCTTCCAAAGCACACATATCAAAGGTTATTGGATCACCGTGAATGGTAATCAACTGATTCTTAAATTCAAACATAACACATTGATGTAAAGTTGAGGTAACATCTTTCATCACATTGATCCAGGGATGACCCAAGAGTATATTATACGATGCAGGGCAATGTACAATAAACACAGTCGTATCCAAGGTTCTTGGACCAACCTGCAATGGAATGGTAATATCTCCACACGTTTCCTGTGTTTCGTAATTGAAAGATTTTATGATCATATCAGTTATTTTCATTTCATCACTTCTAAACCCAAATAATTGGTATAAGTCAAAAGTGCATATATTTAAAGATGAACCATTATCAATCAAGACTCGTTTGACTGCTACATCTCCAATTATGGCAGTAATATACAAGGGGTTATCTTTATGTAAACTATGTTGCGGTATGTCTCTATCCTGGAAGTCAATACAATCAACCTCACAATTTATTATAGTATTGGCCATGGCTTCAGGTTGAATGTCTTGTGTTACCATCATCTAGATCAATGTGAGCATTAATTCATCTCTATGTGTAGGAGAAGATCTTAAAAGGTCTAAAAGAGAAATTCTAGCTGTAATATTTGATAATTGTTCATTAATATTATAAGGAGGTTAGATTGTACATTAGGTGAATGATTCCCTTTATTAGGAACCTTCAAAACAAATGGAGCTAATCCACCATTCTTAATTTGATCTTGTTGAGAATTTTGAGCTTGTTGTCTAGTAACAGCTCCGATGGTACCCACAATGTTATTCTATAGATGATGAATGGGTCTTGGTCTAGCATTTATAGCTAGCTCATTAGAAAGTAATCGGTGAGATGAGGGTCTAGTAGTGACTCTTCTAGGAAATGGCTCTTTTGGAACCATATAACTTGTGATAGGGTGAATAGGATCTGATTCATCATTAGAACTATTCAATTGATTTGATATGATTTCCATATCACTCTTAGTCTCGTATTATATATCACTAAGATCAGGTATCTGAATATTATATAGATGCCTGGTTGTAACCATGGATAAATTTGTGTCAAATATTTCCAGATCATGAACAGGTAAATGCCCACTAATAGTTCCTACATATCGGGTAGGAGGAGGGACATTATGATGTTCAATTTGATTAGCCACCTCCTTACCATATTTTGGTAAGGGATGTTGAAATATGTCCAATGACTGATTGGAATTCTGATTCTGGTTTTGTGAGGTATTCTTTTGAACATTATTAGGAGGATTTTGCTTAGGTTGAAAGGCTTGCATGTCCATCTCAATGTTATCAATCAAGTCCTATATTTTATGTTTTAATCTTTTACAAGAGTTGGTAGTGTTTCCAGGTCCTCTATGGAAGTCACAGTGTAAATCTACTTTGTATCCGAGTATAGTTGGATCAGGTTCCCGAATATTTGGTAATTGAATCAAACCTCGTTCTAATAATTACGATAGAATAGTTGATAAAGGTTGATTTAACCTAGTAAATTCTTGAGGAGGTCTATCAGGAGGTTTCAATACAAACTTCTCCGTTGTCTTCGTAGCATTAACATTAGCAATATTTTTGCTATCGGTGACTCCATCACCCACAACTTGTTTATTCTTATATTTATTTTTGGATGTTTTCTCATCGTCTCTCTTTTTAAGCTGGCCTCTCCTAATGAGAGCATCTTCCACTCTTCGAGCTAAGTCTATAGCCTGATCGAAGGTGGTCAAGGTAGTAGTTGATAATTCGTAAGATAGTTGCTCTTGCAAATTATTAATAAAGATGTCCAAAATCTCCCTATAAGGTAACACAAAGTGTAATTTTCCTATCAATTGTCTCCACCTAGCTAGGAAATCAGCAAAGCATTCATCTTTGCCCTATTTTAAGTTATACAAATCTTTAATGGTCACATCTCTTTCGATGTAGGCGTTAAATTGATGAACAAAAGACTCAGCAATTTCTTCGAAATTCCTCAAAGAATTAGTGGGTAATTTATAATACCACTCTAATACCATTCCTCCCAAGATTTTCAAGAACATTTTTAGTAATAACAAGTCATCATGTGATATATCATGACATGCTATCCTAAACATATGAAGATGCTCTATGGGATCTTCGATTCCTTTATATATGGGAAGAACAGGCATAGGAAAATGTTTAGGATACGGTTGTGCTACGACTATAGGATCTAAAGGTTGACTACACATCTCTTGATAATTGTACGAGGGATGGTAGGGATCTATTTGGTCCATGTGGGAAACTAATTGTTTTACCATGACTGCCAAATTGCTAGTTTTTCCACCATATTGGTTCGATGGCACATAGGTATGGGATCTATGAGTGTATGATGGTGTGACACAAGGATTAGATGTTATATTGCTATTATGTAATGTGTTGGTAGGAAGAGTATTATGAAGGGGATTTTTAATAGTATTATGTTGTACCTTAGGTTGTTGGTAATTGGTGTTTGGTTTTGTTTCGGGTTTTTGTTGATTTGTGGTATATTGATCAAGATATTGGCAAAATAGAGCATTAAATGATGGTTTCTTTTTTGCGGGAATGACCCTATGCTTTTTAACAGGCACTTTAGGTGGTTGGGTAACCTGCTATTGTTGCATGTTCTAGATTGTAGCGACTATATCCAAATTGGATGGTCCAGCTTGATCACTCTCTTGTTCAATAAAGGACAAGGGATTAGTGTTTATTTGAAATACTTCTTCTAGAGTTTCTTGAGTGTCACTAATTCTATCCTTCTCCATATGGGCTGCTCTATTTAAGACACCAATATTAGTGTTGATGAAATTCCAGAATTGTTCCATGTTCTCAAAAGTGATAGCTCCCCCCGGAGACATTTTAGGGGATGAGGATCCTTCCTCTATAATAGTTTCTTCTTGTTCATTTCCTACAACAAGCTCTTCTTCTTGTTGGTCTAGGGTTTTTTCTTCCTAAACTTGGTCCTCAGGAGGGACATTTTGGTCAGTTAATGGTCTTCCTAACCAATCTTCATCTTCTTTGGTTTGTTTTCCATTCCTAAGTCTAGGCATTGTGCTAAACTTAGGTTTTAGCAAATATATATATATATATATATATATATATATGCGATAGGGTTGAGAGGTATATATTTTAACTATATACCTATTATAATATTTTAAAAGGAAATGTTTTGTTTTTTTTTGTGTGATTTTATTATATTATTATTTTACGAGAATAAAAATAACAAACAACACGCTAGTTATAAGAATCAATAGTAGAAAGAATCACTTAGTTTCCTATGAATATTTTATGGATATCATTGATAGGGTCAAGCTCATCAAGAGTCATGAAATGCTCCTCTTCAAATTGGAAGTTGTTTCTCAAGAACTTGACAAAGTGTGCTATGGTAATATGATGTATTTCAGACTCTGACATGTAAAAATAAATTTCATGGCAATACTCTCGATACAACACAGCACTAGGAACTCTATTCCATATCTTTCTATTCATAAGAACGACTTCTTGATCCTCTATACGAGATAGAAATTTATGTACTACAATTGTGTTCTCAAGATATTCCTCAAAGGTGTATAATTTAGAAGACACAAGTGCTCTTTTATTGGCTAACCACCTTTAGCAAGCTCTTTGAAGTTCATGGTACAAAGTCACCTGATCAGGATCTAGGATTCTATCTAGGACAAACCTCTTAAATTTTCTAAGTTCTACAGATCTAGATTTAATAATACCCAATCTCCTATCAAGTTCGTCCCACAAAGGTTGGGCCCTACATCTTTGAGGTACTCTAAGCACAGAAGTAATCTCTATGGCTGTTAATTGATTTTCAACATTTATGGAGACTTCTCGTCTTCCATTATAATCTACCATCTAAGTATGATATGCAAATTTAACAGTTTTCTAATGATTCTAGATGTTCTTAATAATGTGTGTTTTTTTTTGGATTATTTTCAAAAGGTGTTTTAGTTTCACGTTGGGTTCACCAAAATGTATCGCCCAAATTTTTCATACCCTTACCTTCAGGCTAAAGGATCCGTGCCCGGAAGGGGGATGTGAAAAGGATAGAACAATACCTCATATGGAGAGGCCCTTTGAAGGTCGCACCTCTCGGGGGAGGGGTATAAAGGTGAATTTTTTATGGATGATGGGGTTCACCAGGAAACATTGAGTGGCAGTTTCCACACCTAGGTTGAGAATGGGTTTGGATTTTTCACTTCATGTTCAATCATTCAGATTCCTAGGTTGGCCAAATTGAAGCTAAGCTATTCTATATGACAATTATGATTTATATGAAGACAACAAAAATAAATGAATCCTAATGTGATTAAATGCAAAGAATATGTTAAATGGAGAAGAGTACACCTGATTTCTGATGTCTGATGAGGATTCTGAAGCTTGTAGGAGTCTAGATCATCTCGGATATGATAGGATCATTTGTAATTGTACAAAATCATCCCAAATAATAGTTGATCATCTGAGATCACCTAGGATCATCAATGACCTGAATAATTCGTCAAATGAATTCATCAGAAACCTGTAATCAAGAAAATAAACACCAAAAACCAAAAATACTATTGCAAGAATGATGCAAACTGATAGAAATGAGATTGTAGATGCTTAAATAACAAATCCATATATATAATTAAATGATATGTAATGTTTTGGTAACTTATTTTGAATTTTATCATGCAATTATGCTAAATGAGGTGAACTCAAAGATGCATAATAGTAGTAAATTAATCTAATGCATCAATAAATAAAGAAATGAGGTATAAAATGCAAACTTGGGACTCTGATTGCCCCCAAATTGAATTGCAGTCAAGATCGTTTGCAATCATACAATATCATTGTCGATCTTGATAGGATTGCCCAAAATTGTGGTTGAATCGCCTACGACGATCCGAGCTATCTCCAACTAAAACACAGTGAAATCCTACAACAAAAACTTGAAAACACAAGTGTGAATGATGGGAGATCAGGGAGTCAGAGGGATCCAGGGGGATAAACTGGAAAAATCCCAATTTATATAGGATTAGGGGGAGGTTAGGAGGTTGGGGATCATCCTAATCTAGGATATCCTCAATGTGGGAATCTCCAACCACACAGACACGTTGTTGCCCAAGTTGGAGAGGTTTTTGGAACATAAGCTAATTATGAAAATTTAGTTTTGGGATGAAATCGTTGGGATGTTCTATTCCAGATGAATTCATTCTATTTCGGATGTTATCATCAAATCACCGACGATATCGTCCAATGGTCAAAACAAATTCTAAAAATGACATGAAAAATGAGGTGAGCAGTTAATAGGGAGTTTTGGGGTTAAAATTCAAATTTTTACTTTTGAATGATGGTCTAACTACGCCAATTTTAGGGTGCTACATGTATAATGGATTAAAGTAAATATTTTTTTCTCGAGGGTACCTCTCCATCTAAACCATGTGTGAACAGGGAGATACGACCCTATGAAGTCAACCATTTGAAACAAGGGTAATGACGATTTTTCAAGTCATGAAAGATGAATTTGCAAAGTGAGAAGGATTATGGTTTTTTCCTAAAAAATATCTCATCTTTTAGGAGCCATATATTTATGAAGAGTTATTTGATTTAGCTGATTCTTGGATCAACTTGTGTAGAATTTTAATATCTTTAAAATGAGTGGTCATATGGAAAAATCCAAGTAATATTGAGAGAGATATGACCTTGTGAATTCAACCATTCAGAGCAAGGGTAGTGACAATTTTTCAAGTCGTGAAAAATGAATTTGCAAAGTGTGAAGGATTAGGGTTTTTTCTTGAAAAATATCTCATCTTTTAGGAGCCATATATTTGCAAAGAGTTATTCAATTCAACTGATTCTTGTACCAACTTATGAAGAATTCAAATAGATTTAAAATGAGTAGTCATATGCAAAAATATAATCAATATTAAGCGAGATACAATCCTATGAATTCAACCATTCAAAATAAGGGTAGTGACAATTTTTCAACTTGTAAAAAATGAAATTTCAAATATTTGCCAACTAGGGTTCAAACGATGGGAAGAATAATGAAAGGTTAGGACTTTAGTGAGGCAATATATTCTATCTGGACAAAGAATTTTCCAACTATGTTCTTTTTCCCTTTCTTTATCTTATAAATTATGCAAAAAAAATTATAAAGTTTATATCAAATATTATATTTGCTATAGGACTTTATGATAAATTTCATTAGATTTAAATTTTCCTTTCTATGGATAAATTTATAGTTAAATCCTTAGAATCATCCCTAGTGGTAGAGGTTAGTGAGGGCACCTCAAAGAGATCCTCATTGCTCTAATATAGGGCAGTTTTTGGTAAATCTAATTGGTATTGTCCAGGGGATTCAACCTTGAAAAAATTGATTGACAGTAGTTGGAAGTCTCCTAGACTGATTCTATCATTTCTTCCTAGCCATTTTTTGTTCTATGTAAGAAAGAGAAATATTCCTAAAATGGGGTCCTTGGTTTATGGGAAGAGCAAAGCTCTTCCTTACCCGTTGGTATGAAGGCTTTTCACCTAAAAATGTTAATCTATCCCTAGTACCAGTATGGGTTAGGATTTTTGGGTTACCCATTAAATTTTTAGAAATATATACATTCAAGGCAATAGCCAACACTCTAAAATATTTTCTTGAGATTTCAGATACAAAAAAAGATGGATTTTTGGCTATTTATGCTTGAATACTGGTCATGATTGATATAAGTAAACCTTTACCAGAATTAATAATTCTTAAGTATGGGGATAATATGTAGACCCAAACTATATATTATGAAAACATATCAATTAGATGTAGAATATGTCATAAGGTAGGGAATATTGAGAGATAATGCCCTAAGAAGAGCCCAACAAAATCATTTGTAGAAAATCATAAGAGAAATTTACAAATGATTATGGATAAAGATGGTTTTCAACTTCCAAAAAATAGATCTAGAAAAAAAATGAACAATGGAGACAAATAAGTAAGGATTCTATAAGAAATTATAATTCTCTTGAGGCTTTAGCTAATGAAGAAAATGTAGATCAAAACATAGAGGACATAGTACAACAATTTCAACATATTATAAAGGAACCATATGTTCAGTATGATCCTAATTTAAGGAAAAAAATGTTCTCAATGAATCTAAGGAATGTGTATCATCAGATTTTGAATACTCTCTTGAAGTACCATGCACCATTTAGGAGAAAATAATTGGTAAAGAAAATGTAGTTTTAGAAGTTAATACATCTGCCATTAATAAGAAAATACCAGAAAATAAGCAGTACAAGTCAAAATCTTATATAATAGAGCAAGGAGAGGATAAATATGTAGAAAAAAAGTATTGTGAAAGAATATTGAGGAATAGAATAATAAGAACTACTCCTGATATAAGTAAGGTAAAAATAGGAAACCCCTCAAATTATCAAGCAAGATCTAGGGAAGCAAGAACTAACATAGAGAAAGGAAAACAAACTAATTTGGTGGAACTTCTATTTACCAAACAACAAAATGATATTGGTAATACACAAGAGGGTCCAAAAACCCCTAATGAGACATGATTATCATCTAATGAAATATAAGGGGTGCTGATGCCCCCTCAAAATATAGGTGTATTAGGGACCTATGTTTAAGTAATAAACCTAATACTCTATGTACCCATGAAACAAAAATGACAAAAGAAGTTTCAAAAACTATGAAAGTAGTTTGGGCAACATGTGAATGGGATGCTATGGATTCTAAAGGTATAACAAGGATAATTCTAACTTGTTGGAATCCTTCTAGATCCTCTTGTGTAACCATTCATTAAACTAGGTATTGGATAGCCTCTTTAGTCACTTACTCCTTTGTAGATATTCACTTCATCCTTATCAATATCTATTGACCTACAACTCAGTCAGGTAGATTAGAAGTTTGGAGTGGGTTTGAAGCCTTTATAAGAAGTAAATACCAAGTAAATCTATTCATGATCATTGAATATTTTAATGCCATAACCAAGTTGGATGAAAATTTTGGGAGAATTAGGAAATTGACCCGAAGTATGAAATATTTCTTAGCTTTTATTCAAAACAACAATCTATGAGTATTTGAGTTTGAATAAGACAACTATACTTGGACCAACTATAAGAGAGGCTAGAACCCAATAGAAAAAATTTAGATAGATGCATTCTCTCAGATGATTGGCTTGATGAAGGAACTTGTGCTAAAATTAAAACCTTAACAAGGATTGGTTTAGATCATTGGCCAATAAGAGTTAAAATGGTGGTAAGTGAATTCAAAGAAGGATCATATTTTAAGTATGAGCAGATGTGGGAAGACCATCCTCAATTTGTTGATATGTTAGATCAAACATATAATTATTTAGGTAATGGTGGGTTGTATGCTCTTCCAAACAAAATTAAATCTATGACATCTAGATTAAAATAATGGAACATGAATACCTTTGGAAATATTTTTGAGAAGAAATAAGAACTAAAAGATAAACTTTCAAAATTATAAAATGGTTATGAAAATAATACAATCTCAGAGGAAAGAGAGTTTCTTAGTGGATATCATAATATTTTGAGTAAGGAAGAGAAATTCTAGAGATTAAAATCAAGATAGACTTGGTTAAAATATGGAGATAAGAATACAAAGTATTTTCATAATATGTTTATAGGACAAAGATCATCTTCTAGAATTAATAGAATTAAATCAATAGAAAGGGTTTGTATTAAATATCAAAGTGAAATTAGAAAAGAGGTAAAGTCATTTTATCAAAATATTCTATATTTAGAGGAGACCAAAGTTCTTAATGATAAACTTCTTCAAGATGTTCCTTTAGTTATAAAAAATGAAGATAATAGGAATCTAATGGAGCCTATTACTTTAGAATAAGTTCATTAGCTTTTTTTTCTTTTAATAAGGACAAATCCCCAAGTCTATATGGTCTCTCTGTAGCTTTTTACCAACATAATTGGGATATAGTGAAGGATTATTTATTGGTGGTTATGGAACATTCTAGGGTAAAACAATGCATTTCTTATAAAATAAATGCAACTTATCTTACCCCAATTCCAAAAAATAAGGATGGTGTTTTGTTTGATTCTTTTAGACCCATAAGCCTATGTAATGTGGCATATAATATTATTTCCAAAGTTATGGTAAATTGAATAAATTCATTGTTAGACAAAACCATTTTAGAAGAGCAAGGAGGATTTGTGAAAGGGAGACAAATTTTATATGGGATCATAGTAGCTCATGAATTTATACATTCAACAGCTTCAAGAAAAGAGAAAGCTATGATCTTAAAACTTGATATGAGTAAAGCCTATGATAGGGTTAAATGGGATTTTATTTTTACAGTTTTACATAAGTTTAGTTTTGGGAAGAAATGGGTTAGATGGATTAAAGCTTGTGTCTCTATAGTTTGGTATTCAGTGTTGGTCAATGGGTTAGTGACAAGTTATTTTAAATCCAAGAGAGGCCTTAGACAAGGATATCCTCTATATCCTTATTTATTCATTATTATGGTAGAAGTTTTGAGTAGCAAATTAAATAAGGCTTACAAATATGGTTTTATTAATGGACTTAAGGTTAGTAATAACATCTATAACATCACCCATAACCAATTTGTAGATGATATAAACCTTTTTAGAAGGGCAAGGATAAATGAGGTCAGAGCTTTGAATAATTTTTTAAAAGAGTAGGAAAGAGCTTTAAGGAAAAAAATTAATAGGACTAAATCTAAAATTTACACCCTTAACACTCCTAATATCAAAGCAAGAATTTATAGGTTGATTCAAATGGAGGAGGTAAATTTACAAACAAATTATCTAGGGATGCCTTTATTTGAGGGGAGAATGAGGATAGATTTATGAAATTCAGTTATTAGTAAATTTTAAAATAAAATTCCAACTTCGAAATGTAGATGATTATCATTAGCAGGAAAAGTGTAGTTAATTAAGTCAGTCTTACAAGCCATTCCAACATATTATATGTCATTGTTTTCTATGCCATAATTTGTTGAAAAAAGTTTAATCTTTATTATGTGATCCTTTTTATGGTCAGGTTTACATGATAAAATGAAATTTTCTTTGTTGAAATGGAGTAAGTTATATGATGACAAAACTAGGGAAGGTTTTGATTTAAGAGCTCGTACGGATGCAAACTTAGATCTTAGGGGAATATTTATCTGGAGATTGTACAAAGAGAATCAAATACAATGGGCAAGAATTCTTCTAAGTATGTTGATCCCAATGATCCAAGTTTAATATTTATTGCATTCTCTCTCCAAAATAGTTATGCTCTTTGGAATGGTTTAAAAAAATCTATTAATATTATGATTAAAGGTTTAATATTGGTGGCAGGAACTGGAGAAATATTTTATATTTGGATGGATACTTGGTGTGATAAAAAACCACTCAATTTAGATCTATTTTTGAAACCTTGGATGAGATTGCTTTAAGACAAATATGGTGATAGGGTTTCAAAAATTTTGTACAAGGATACAGAAGGAATATACAAATAAAAAGAATATTTTTTATAGTATACAAGATATTGATGCTAGGAGACAATTGAGTAGAAATATAACAATGTGATTATTTTGAGGGGTGCCAAGAATAAATTGATTTGGAAGTTGAATATCTCAGGAGAATACCCAACAAGAAGTGGATATAATGTTTAACACCAACATTATAATAATGTCACTATAATATGGAGAGATATTTGGGATAGCCCAAGCATTCCTAAAGTTAAAATATTTTTTTGGCTAGTAGGTCACAGAAGAATTTTACCCTAGGATAACCTTATGAAAAGGGGTTTTCATGTCCCCTCTCAATGTGTTTTCTATAATAAGGAGGAGGAGAGTATTGACCATCTCTTGGGACATTGCTCAATAGTTTAGAATCTATGACAATGGATTCTTAATATGTTTGGTAAATACATGGTGATGAATAACATAATTGAAGATTGGTTAAAGTAATGGTAGAGCACTTATAAAAGTGAGGCTTTACAGACAATATGAGATATATCAAAAGATACAATACTTTGGACTATATGGCTAGAAAGGAATAGAAGAATATTTAATGGAAAGAAAATTAGTTTAGACATAATGAAAAAGAAGATATGTTTAGACATAGAAAATTCTAAACCAACTCTATCAACTTACCCAATTCCTAATTTGGAAGTAGGGAGTCTTGATAGATGGAGTCAAGTCATTAAATAAAATTATGATGTTGGGTATAAGAGAAGCAAAAATAAGATAAAGAATATAAAGTGGAAACCACCAGATATGGAGTGGGTTAAATTAAATTTTTATGGAGCATCTAAAGGAAATCTAGGACCAGCAGAAGGAGGAGGAATAATTAGAAATAATAGAGGAGATATTTTTTCTCAATATGCTTTCAATAGTGGATTTAAGACAAATAATGAAGTTGAATCTTGGGAAATTTTAGAAAGATCAAAAATATGTAAAAAAATGAAAAGGAATAGAGTATTCTCTCATAGTAATAAATGGAATTTTGAGGAAAGCAATGGATCCACGGAACATACAAGAGATAATTATGGAAATTCAAGATCTTGCTAAATATTTTGAAGAAATTAGGTTTATACATATATTAAGGGAAGGAAATAAATGTGCAAATAAGCTAGTGAATAGAGGGGTTTTGATTAAGGATCATGAAGTTAAATTCTCCTTTCCATGGTTAGAGAAAGTAGAAAGCTTAGTTGAAGCTGAGAACAAATGTTGATTACCTAAATCAATTAATGATTAAGTTTTACTTTAATGTTTTCCATTGGTAATATCTAATTTTATTTTGTAGCAAAAATATGCTTTCATTTAAACTATTTATTATAATTTTTTTAGTTGCACTTGTGTTTCAGGAAGGAAACTAGCAATCCCAATTTGGTAAAGCAAACTATGATAGTGAGATGTTTTAGAAATATCACTCTACTATGATTCAAGACATAAATAGTAGAGGTGAATTTTTGGGATTGTAAAGGCTGCTATAGGAAAATATCCAGAAAGATGCTAAATTCTAGAGTAATTGTATTTAAACAAAGATTTGAAAAGATCTAAAAAAATAAAAATCAAGAATTCAGATAGTTTATATAAAATGATGTAGGTTTCTAGTTATAACATCTCAATTGAGATGAGAAGTGTATCTATTTGTAAACTCTCAAGCTCTAAATAAGAGATATGTAATTTATCAAGGTTGGGGGACCCAAATACAACCCCTTATTATCAAGCAAGTCTCAAGCTCTAAATAAGAGATATGCAATTTATCAAGGGTGGGGGACCCAAATACAATCCCTTATTATCAAGCAAAAGAAAATTACATTATATAACTAATGGTTATTTTAGCTTTCACATTATTTATTTATTTTTCAAAAAATTTAACTCTTATTTTATTTCCTTTTATTCCTTTTGAAGTGTTTATATTTCTTCTTCTTCATAACCCTTCTTCTTCATAACCCTTGATGGTATTCTTCAAAATATATATCTTTTATATGATCCCCTTAACAATAGTGATGGTTCCATGATTTTTGTGAACATGAATTTAGTAGTGAAATTTATTTATTTACTTTTCAATAGGTTGAAAAGCTAAGAACACATGGGCCTTCTCTATGAATTAAACTAAACATGAACCTCCACTAAGAAAGCCCACTACATTTTACTATACAATGTCTTTGTTAAAAGAAATAAAAAATTATTTTTATCTTTTAAATTTGAAAAAAAAAATATAGTGACAAAAAAAAAATTATAAAAGCCACACAAGCCAAACCAAGAGTCCCATAAGCCTAAACAAGGCTCTAAGAATTAAATATGACGTCCAAATCCAAGTAGCTTTTTGTGCAAGTTAACTCAATCATCTAGAACAAGCAATGGGAAATAGGGCAATTGAGATTATGAAAAGTCAAACCAAGAGTCCCATACACCAAAACAAGGCCCTAAGAATTAAATACAAAGTCCAAATCCAACTGAATTTGTGTGCAAGTTAACTAGAACAAGAAATGGGAAATAGGGCAATACAGATTATATAATGCCCTTAAGCTGGATAATCTCAATAACCCTTTCAGTTGCCTTTTTCGCTTTTCTTGTTCTGGGATTCCCAAATGTATTCCACAATATCACTAGCAAATTACAGGCAGGCCGCTGCAGCTGCAAGTCATCAGCAGCAGACGACCGATCTATTCCCACCACCGGCCGGACCTTACTCTGCGTATCTCGTACTCGCAGACGAAGATGAAGACGAAGACGAAGCGAACGTGGACAACTATGTTGCCTCCTGCTGTTGGGGATACTGCGAAGACCATCGCGTGCTAGAGTTGCCTTTCCCTCAAGACAAAAGCTTATCAATCCTTTACACTACAACCCGCGTCGCAGGGGGACAGACCCATCGCGAGACACAACGCGACAGAGTGTATTTTATTCCCGTTCTGGGCCAACCCATTTCCTCCAACTGCTATTATGTGGTGCAAGCCCAGGGCAAGCACGAAGGGTAGGTAGAGGTTTTGACTATTTCTGTAAGTTGTCTCAGCTACAATATTTTATGGATAAGTTAACTAATTGGCATTCTGATTAACTTGATGGCACTCACAGACTGGTGACAACCTGCTCCACTAAACAAGACATGGTGACGTTTTGCTGCCGTAGATCTGTTCACGACGTCCGTCCGGGACCTCTGCAACCAAACGACCCATATCAACAAGTTGAAATAATTCGGAGGAAGTCTCGTTTCACTGCAAAGTGCGCCGCTTCCGATGGCTTCCCCCCGCTGTTTCTACGTCGGCGCAATTGGAGAACGGAGACTCATGACCTGCGTGGTAACCATGGCAGACTTGCCCATGTTAAAGGGGAAGATACTTCCCTAAGGGCGCTGTTGCCTCCCTTTGATTTCTCTCTCTCCCAGAAAACATCGTCTGTTGTTACTGTAGGTGAGTGGTACTGCCCCTTCATCTTTATCAAGGAAATGGGTACGAGTTTCGAGGATCCCAAGACCCAACTCATTGACTGCCCTTTCTATAAGATGGTGCTGGAAAAGTTCTGGGAAGAGATATACTCTGCTGATGCTGGGATTGAAGGGGAAGATGTTGTTGTGCAGGAGACAGTGAGTGTGGAAGAAGCACTGTTGTTTGGAGAGGAGGCTGTTGAGGATGTCGCTGAAGACGATGCAAGCGTTTGGTTCAAGGGGATAGGTAATCCACTGGGGACACCATGTGGAGTGAGACTTAGTTGGCCCATAATTGCCAAAATAAGAGCAGATCAGGGCAGGTCTAGGTCAGTAGAAAGAGATGTAAGGGTGGAGAAATCGTTTAGGAGCAATGGGAGTGGAAGCATTGAAAATAATTTTACGTGTTATGTAGTGGTGGAAAGATACGTATTGAAAAGAATGGATGGAAGCATTGTACTTACTTATTCCTACAGACATTGCAACCAGATACAAGGGAAGTGGGAATAGAAGCGTAGCATAACACATGGTATAATTGGGAAATATTTAGAGGTGAAACTTTGACAGTGTCAACAGAAACACATATATGGATTTAATTTGGTCTGTAATTGCATGTGTAGTATGCACTATTTAATATGTACTTTTCTTTGCCATTGGTTTGGTGCAATAAGGATGAAGGGTTCAGGTCCCTTATTTAATTGTATTCCTTATAATTTTGAATTGCAAGTGCGATTTATGTTGTAAGGAAAAAAACAAAATAATTGAGTTAGAATAAGTCAGATGGAAATTGTTGCTGATTCTCTTAAAATAGGATTAACATTACCATAACAAAAAATAATAATAATAATTTAGTTAGAGTAATCCAAAAAGCCAAGCTTCTACAAAATGCAGAAGAAAAAATAATTTAGTACACGAAAAATAATAATATGATGTAGGCTTATCACAGGAAAAATAAACAATTTACTTAGAATAAGCCACGAAGCCTAGCAAAATCAAAACAAAGAATGATAAAATGAGAAAGACTTTAAAACCTACAAAGTGTAGCAAAAATAAATTAGTTTTTTATATGAGTAATTCTATTAAGACACATAGATAATGAAGTTTGTAGTAAAATTTTAAATATATAATTCAGGTGATTAAATTAATAAAAAATAAAAAGATAGCTCTTTCAAACTCTTTTATTTATATATAGTATATTGTTTGATGATTAAATAGGTATTTTATAAGTTTTTAATTACTAAAATATGATGTATACAACCTATCTTATAATATTAAAACCTTAATTATATATATTCTTAAAACCATTTAAATTTAAAAACATTTATAAATAAAATTAATTAACAAGTGAAGAATATAAATACTAATAAATTAATATTAAAAAATTTAAATAATTTTTAATTCAATTTTTTTAAAATATTAAATCATTATAGTAAAGTACTCTTTAATAATAATTTTTTTGAGTAAAAATTCTTATACACATCCGTTGTTGGGATTGAATCTGGGGTGATGCCTGAGTCACATCACCAATAATGCAAGTGGCATCCTTGTTCGTAGACCACCACACTCAGGGGATAGTACTCCTTAATAATTGCAAGATCTGAAATAAGAAATTTTAAAATTTATTTGACAAAAATTTATTTTTTATATTTTATTTTATAATATGGGTAGTACTTACAATGAGACCAAACTAGGATATTCTATATGAATTTTTAAAAATCAATAAGCATTTAGGTATTAACTTTATGAATACTTGAATATATCATCTTTTAATATATTAAAAATACATGTATGTGTTTAGGTGAGTTGAAGAGGACAGGGCAATCCTTCAAGAGAGGTTTTTGGTTCAAATATTCACCCTACCAAATACATATTGTGTACCCAAAATCCAGTTGATAATGCTAGTGTGGTAGAGGTTGGGTGTGACTTTCAGGTTATTTTTATGATGTAGAACCCCCTGGTCATAGTTTCTCAGACCAAGATTGCCTTGCAAGGGGTTTTTCACTAAATTTAAAATGTATATATACTATAAATAAGTGGTAAGGGCTCTGGCCTCTCTTTGAGAGGTTTAAGGTTCAAACCCCACTCAGTATGATGGGATTATGAGATCTCATAAAAACATGTAAACTCATTGAAAAAAATTTCCCTAATAAATATCTCATCTTTTAGGATTCATATCTTCACAAGAGTTATTTGATTCAGATGATTCTTGGACCAAATTGTGCATAATTTGAATAACTTTAAAAATAAATGGCCATATGCAAAAATCTGAGCAATATTGAGGGATATACGACCCTATAAGGTCAACAATTCGAAACAAAGGTATTAATGATTTTTAAGGTCACAAAAAAAAATTGCAAAGTGTGAAGGATTAGGATTTTTCTTGAAAAATATCTCATATTTTAGGAGCCATATCTTCATGAAGCATTATCTTATTTAGCTGATTCTTGGACCAACTTGTACAAAATTTGAGTAGATTTAAAATGAGTAGTCATATACAAAAAAATGAGCAATATTGAGGGAGATATGACCTTGTGAAGTCAACCATTCAGAACAAGGGTAGTGACAATTTTTTAAGTCATGAAAAATGAAATTGCAAATATTTTCCAACTAGGGTTTGAATGGTGGAAAGAGAAATGAAGGGCTAGGACTTCAATGAGGCAAGACATTCTATATGGATAAGTAATTTTTCAACTAAGTTCTTGTTTCCCTTTATTTATCTTAGAAATTGTGCATGAAAAATTATAAAGTTTTTATCAAATATTATATTTGCTATAAGAATTTCAAATAAATTTCATTAGGTTTTGAGTTTAAGTTTCCTTTCCATGGATTGATTTATAGTTAAATACTTAGAATCATCCCTAGTGGTAGAGGTTAGTGAGCGCACCTTAGAGAGATCCTCATTACTCCAAGATAGGGTAGTTTTTGGTAAATTTAATGGGTATTGGCCAAGGGCTTCAACCTTGAGCAAATGGATTGATAGAATTTGGAAGTCTTTAGGAGTGATTCTATCATTTCTTCCCAAATGTTACTTCCTAGCCATTTTTTGTTCTAGGGAAGAAAGAGAAAGAATCCTAAAAGGGAGTCCTTGGTTTATGGGAAGAGCAAGACTCTTCCTTACCCACTGGTATGAAGGTTTTAACCTAAAAATGTAAATCTATTCCTAGTACTAGTCTGGGTTAGGATGTTACCCATTGAATTTTGGGAAATAGATACCTTCAAGGTAATAGGCAACAGTATA
Source organism: Wollemia nobilis (assembly GCA_028583015.1). Classification (NCBI taxonomy): domain Eukaryota; kingdom Viridiplantae; phylum Streptophyta; class Pinopsida; order Araucariales; family Araucariaceae; genus Wollemia; species Wollemia nobilis. The sequence continues at coordinate 9,922,790 of JAQPPZ010016348.1, forward strand.
GGAGAATTCCTTGAGATTTCAAAAATAAAAAAGATGGATTTTTGGCTATTTATGCTTGAATATTGGTCATGATTGATATAAGCAAAGATTTACTAGAATCAATTATTCTTAAGTATGGGGATAAAATGTGGAACCAAACTATAGATTATAAAAACATATGGTTTAGATGTAGAAGATATCATGAGGTGGGGCATATTGAGAGATCATGCCCTAAGAAGAGCCTAGTAGAATAATTTGTAGAAAATCCTATGAGAAATTTAAAAATGGTTATGGATAAAGATGGTTTTCAAATTCCAAAAAATAGATCTAGAAAAATAAAAGAAAATGAATAGTGGAGACCAATAAGGAAGGATACTAGAAGAAATTCCAATTCTTTTGAGGCTTTAGCCTATGAATAAAAATTAGATCAAAACTTAGAGGATACAATACAACAATTTCAACATATTATAAAGGAACCATCTATTCAGTATGATCCTAATTTAAGGAAGAACATTCTTGATGAACCTAAGAAATGTGTCTCATCAGATTTTGAAGACTTTATAGAAGTGCCATGCACCATTCAAGAGAAAATAATTGATAAAGAAAATACAGGTTTAGAAGTTAACACCTATGCCATTAATAAGGAAATACTAGAAAATGAGTAGGATAAGTCAAAAGCTTCTATAATAAAGCTAGGAGAGAATAAATATGTTGAAAAAAATTGTGAAAGAATATTGAGGAATAGAATAATAAGACCTACTCTTGATATAGGCAAGGCAAAAAGAGCAAAACCCTCAAATTATCATGCAACATCTAGGGAAACAAGAACTAACATAGAGAAAGGAACACAAACTAAGTTGGTTGAAATTCAATTTACCAAACAACAAAATGATATTGGTAATACGCAAGAGGGGCCAAAAGTCCCTATTGAGACATGATTATCATCTCATGGAATATAAGGGGTGCTAATACCCCATCAAAGCATAGGTGTATTAGGGACCTCTATTTAAGTAATAAACCTGATATTCTCTATATCCAAGAAACTAAAATGACAAAAGAAGAAGTTTCAAAAACTATGAAAGCAGTTTGGGCAAGATGTGAATGGGATGTTATAGATTTTGAAGGAGTGGTAGGAGGAATTCTAACTTGTTGGAATCCTTCTAGCACCTCTAGTGTAACCATTCATAAAACTAGGTACTAGATAGCCTCTTTAGTCACTTGCTTCTTTGTTGATATTTGTTTCATCCTTATCAATTTATATGGACCTACAACTCAGTCAGGTAGATTATAATTTTGGACTAGTATTGAATACTTTATGAGAAGAAACTCGATTCATGATCATTGAATATTTTAATGCCATAACCAAGATGAATAAAAAATGTGGGGGAATTAGAAAATTAACCCAAAGTATGAAATATTTCTCAGCTTTTATTCAAAACAATAGTCTATGGGAATTTGGGTCTGAACAAGACAACTATACTTGGACCAACAATAGAAGAGGCCAAAACCTAATGGCAAAAAAAATAGATAGATGCATTCTCTAAGATCATTGGCTAGATGAAGAAACTTGTGCTAAAATTAATACCTTAACAAGGACTGGTTCAGATAACTGACCAATAAGAGTTAAAATGATGGTAAGTGAGTTAAAAAAAATATCATATTTTAAATATGAGCAAATGTAGAAAGACCATCCTTAATTTATTGATATGATATCTCAAACATTAAATTCTTTAGGTAATGATGGGTTGTATGCTCTTCCAAACCAAATTAAATCAATGATATATAGATTAAAATATTGGAACAAGAACACCTTTGGAACTATTTTTGAGAAGAAAGAATAACTACAAGATAAACTTTCAAAATTCCAAATACAATCTTAGAGGAAAGGGAAGTTGCTTAGTGAATAGCATAATATTTTTAGAAGGAAGAGAAATTCTAGAGATTAAAATGAAGACAGACATGGTTAAAATAAGGAGATACAAATACAAAAAAAAATCATAGGATGGTTATAGTACAAAGATCATCTTCTAGAATTAGTAGAATTAAATCAATATAAGGAATTTGAATTGAATATTAGAGTAAAATTAGAAAAGAGGTAAAGTTTTTTTATTAGAATATTCTAGGTTCAAAGGAAACTAAAGTTCTTAATGATAAAATTCTTCAAGATGTTCCTTCAATTATAACAAATGAATACAATAGGAAACTGATGGAGCCTATTACTCTAGAAGAAGTTCATTCAACTCTTTTCTCTTTTAATAAGGATAAATCCCCAAGTCCAAATGGGTCTATAACTTTTTACCAATATAATTGGGATATAGTGAAGGATTATTTATTGGTGGTAGTGGAACAATCTAGGATAAAAAAATACATTCCTTATAAAATAAATGCAACTTATCTTACCATAATTCCAAACAAGAAGTATGCTGAACTATTTGATTCTTTTAGATCCATATGCCTATGTAATATGGATTATAAGATTATTTTAAAAGTGATGGAAAATAGATTAAGGCCATTGTTAGAAAAAATCATTTCAGAAGAGAAAGGAGGATTTGTGAAAGGGAGACAAATTTTGGATGGGATCATAGTAGCTCATGAAGTTATACATTCAGCAACTTCTATAAAATGAAGGGTACTTAAAACTTGATATGAGTAAAGCCTATGATAGGGTTAAATTGGATTTTATTTTTGCAGTTTTAGATAAGTTTAGTTTTGGGAAGAAATGGGTAAGATGGATTAAAGCGTGTGTCTCTAAATTTCTTATTCAGTGTTGGTCAATGGTTTAGTGATGGAATATTTTAAAGCCAAGAGAGGCCTTATACAAGGAGATCCTCTATATCCTTATTTTTTCATTACTATGGTAGGTATTTTGAGTAGGAACTTCAAGAAGGATTACAAATATCGGATTTTAAGTGGACTTAAGGTTAGTATTAACATCGATAACATCATCCATAAACATTTTGTAGATGACACAACCCTTTTTGGAAGGGCAAGGATAAATGAGGCCAAAGCTTTAAATAACGTTTTAAAATAGTATGAAAGAGCTTCAGGGTAAAATACTAATAGGACTAAATCTAAAATTTACTTCATTAACACTCATGCTAATATCAAAGCAAGAATTTATAGGTTTCTTCAAATGTAGGAGGCAAATTAACCAAAAACTTATTTAGGGATGCATTTATTTGATGGGAGAAGGAGAATAGATTTAAGGAATCCAATTATTAGTAAAGTTCAAAATAAACTTCTAGCTTGGAAAGGTAGATGGTTATCATTAGAAGGAAGAGTGTAGTGTATTAAGTCAGTCTTACAAGCCATTCCAACATATTATATTTCATTTTATTCTATGCCAAAATCAGTTGAAAAAAGTTTAATCTTTATTATGCGATCTTTTTTATGGTCAAGCTTACATGATAAAAGGAAATATCCCTTGGTCAAATGGAGCAATTTGTGTGATGATAAAACTAGGGGAGGTCTTGGTTTAAGAGCTCTTATAGATGAAAAATTAGCTCTAGATATTGTACAAAAAGTGTCAAAGACAATGGGCAAGAATTCTTCTAAGTATGTTTATCCCAATAATCCTAGTTTAATATTTACTATATTCTCTCTTCCAAATGGTTTTGCTCTTTGGAATGGTTCAAAAAAATCAATTGAAGTTATGATTAAAGGTTTAATATGGGTGGTGAGAAATGGAGAAAAAAATTCTATTTGGATGGATACTTGGTGCAATAAAAAACCACTCAATTTAGATCTAGTTTTAAAATCTTGGATGATACAAATACAGTGATAGGATTTCAAACATTTTGTACAAGTATCAAGAAGGAAGATACAAATGGTGTTAACATTTGAATTCAATATCTAGATATCCAATATTCTTTAGTAGAGATGTGCATGGTTGTGTAGTTTAAGGAGAGTAAATAAACAATTTTCTAGAGTCTTCCTTTGGGAGAGGAAATAAACAATTTTTTGGAGTCTTCCTTTGGAAGAGGAAACAAATAATTTTTGGACTCTTCCTTTGGAAGAGGAAACAAATAGTTTTTTGGAGTCTTCCTTTGGGATATGAAAAATATTGATTGAATGTAATTTCATCAAAATAAATAAAATATCAAGCTGTCATTGCCTCATTATTTTTCCTCACATAAAATCTATGTTACTATTTTTCCTATGTTATTGTATTTTTTTGCTTGCACATAATTTTGCTATATTTTCTAACATATGATATTAGAGCCTATGGTTTTGTGTGAGTGGGTGTTGCAACAATGATTGGAAATGTAACCAAGTTTGATATTGAAATTTTTGATGGCAGGAACTTCACCCTATGGAAGATGAATATGGAGAATTTGTTGCTTTAAAATGACCAATCCCTAGCCTTGAAAGGGGCCATGATTAAACCAATCAGCATGAAATATTAGGAGTGGTAAATGTTGGATAGGAAGGTAGTTTCTACAATTTGTCTATGCCTAGTGGACTCTGTCTTGTTCAATTTTGTTGAATAAAAGACCACAAAAGCCCTTTGGAAGAAGCTTGAAAAATTGTATGAGATGAAATCTGCAATAAATAATATTTTTCTAAAAGTATTTTTATAGCCTAAGGATGATGGAGAGTTCATATTTGGTGGATCACTTGAATTATATTAATACCCTTATTAGTAAACTGATTTTAGTTAATATGAATATGGAGTAGGAGGATACAGTTGTCACCCTACTTTTCTTCATCCCAAAAATTAGGATCATTTGGTGATGACCATCAAGAATTCTAAAATTTTATTATGTCATAGCCGCTTTCTTGGCAGAAGAGTTGAGGTGAAAAATGTGCTTTGTTTGCAGAATATTTGAGGCAAAAAATATTTCTAGAACCCTCAACCAATGAAGACCAAGTTGTGAGAGGTCGATCTTTCAAGAGGAGTCAACAAGGTAGATCACACTCCAGATATAAGTCTAAAGTATGTAAGCTGAAAGGAAATTTTTGGCATTATGGGAATCCAAGGCACTCAAAGAAGGACTGTCGGTAGCTAAAAAAGAAAAAAATGGTGAAAAGCAATTTCAACCATCAGTTGATGCCAATACAATAAATTTTAGAGAGACAACAACATGTGAGGCTATATGTATTAGCAACAATAGATCTATTTTATATACCCAAGTTTTAGACTCGGGTTCATATTTCCATATGTCTTTTTACAAATACTGGTTTGAAAAATATCAACCATATATTGGTGGTAAGGTCTACTTGGGTGATGATCACCCTTTAGAAATTGTGGAAAAAGGGGACATAGGATCAGACTAGAAAAATAATGAAGCTGCATCTTGGGAATATTTAGAAGGGTTAAAAATATGTAAACAAACGAAATGGAATATAGTATGAATGGAAGCTGATTCTCTCATAGTAATAAATGCAATTTTGAGAAAAGCAAAGGCTCCATGAATCATACAAGAGATAATTGTGGAAATTCGAGATATTGCTAAAGAGTTTGAAGAAATTAGGTTTACACATATATTAAGGGAAGGAAACAAATGTGCAGATAAGCTAACCAATAGAGGATTTTTTATTGTGGATCATGAAGTTAAATTATCCTTTCCATGATTAGAAATAGAAAGTTTAGTTAAAGCTGAAAAAATATCAATTGTGTAAATATATATATATATATATATATATATATATATATTTAACATGGTGGAATCAGTAGCCACTGCAAATCTAGGCAGGTTGTCTAGCTTTTATGGTTGTCGCAGTATTCTGCGATGTCTGCCCTAGAATCCACCACACAGATCTTCATGTAGTCTGTCCCTATAATCGCCATGCCACAATCATTTTAAACCTTTTATGCCACTAAAAGCACTAGGAAAGGGACAAGAGTTCAGTCCGACGAGGTCCGAGATTTGAACCTTGGACCTCCACCCCCTTATGGGTTTGATTGCGTAAATATTTTAATGATTAAGATTTACTTTAATTTTTTCCATTGGTAATATTTTTTTTAATTTCGTAACAATAATGTGTTTTCATTTAGACTATTTATTATAATTTTTGTGGTTGCACTTGTGTTTCAAGAAGGAAACTAGCAATCCAAATTTGGTAAAGCAGACTATGATAGTGCAATATTTTGGAAATATTACTCTACTAATATGCAAGGCATAGATAGTAGAGGTGAATTTTTGGCATTGTGAAGGTTGCAATAGGAAAATGTCAAGAAAATGCTAAATTATGGAGAAATTGTATTCATACAAATATTTGAAAAGATCCAATAGATGAAAATAAAAAATTCAAAAATTTTATGTAAAATGGTGAAGGTTTCTAGCTATAGCTTCTCAATTGATATTAGAAGTGTATATATTTGTAAACTCTCAAGCTCTAAAGAAAAGAGATGTAATTTTTCAACGATATGGTACTTGAGTACAAACTCTTATCATCAAGAAAAAAAATATATATATATTTTTTATTTATAAAATGTCATCTTTATATGAATGTCACTTAATATGATAGACGAAACATATTTTTTATTTATAGCATGAATTTTTAATATACAAAACATATATAAATGTCAAGGTTCAAGGTTTTGAACCATTTTTAACTCTCAAGTCATGTGCATATGTTTATTATGTTTATTGATATTAAAGGATAAGAAAGGTGGATTTTCCATGGGTAAAATGCAACTCTTGTGTGTGATTATAAGATTAATTCATAAATAGTTGAGTTTCCCAAAGGGTTTATAGTGAAAAATGAAAATACTATTGATTATACAATTTTTATGGTTTATTTTTTTAAGAGACATATTTTTGTCAAGTTTGATCACCTTGTAACTTATAGCACTTTATTATATAGGATACTTGTGTATTAGTTTTGTTGATACAATATAATATTGTGATATAGCATGTGTGTTTACAAGGTACTAAAGAAAGGGGTTTTAAAAAATATTAGTAACACTCTGAGGGTATTCATTCAAGAGGGCTCAATTACTAAGGATTCAAAGCATTATTTATACACCTAGATATGTGTTGTCATGGACATTTTAAAATATTTTCTAAAAATCCATTAAGATTAAATTTAAATCAAGAAAATGGGATCAAGTAGTAGAATATAAAAGTATTGCATTCTAATGTAGCAAATATTATGAGTATGAACGTATAAAAATAGATTGAAAATGAAAATTACCAAGAAAGAGACCAAATTTTTTGGTTATAAAACAAACCTAAAGATAAAGCAAAAATACTATATTGAAGTATAAGTTGGACTAAATCAAAGTTTTTACACTTATTAAAGAGCGACAAAGAAATACTATTTGTCTTATTAGAGGGTGAAGACCTTTGTGGTTCACTTGGATAAAAATTTAAAAGAAATGAAGAAAAATGCAAGGGATGAAGAATTACAATGTGTATGTTCTATTTTAAAAGGAAATAAAGGTATAAAGGAAGATAAAAAGATATTTTAAAAAAACCAAGGGGAAAGAGGTAAAGTTTCATAAATATTAATTGTCTCAATTTTCCTCATGTAGTAGAAAACTATTCTTATAATATAAATCAAAGTAAGATAAAATTTATTCTTTATCCTTTACAATTTCACTATATTCACCATAAAATAAGTGAGCACCCATAAGCACCATAAATATTCACTATATTATCTATAAATTAAGTGAGCACCCATAAGCATCATAAATATTCACTATATTATCCATAGATAATATTACACAAAAATTCAATAGTAAAATGATTTATGGGGGTATTTATACCAATACAAAAAACCTTAATCATGTAATAAATTTTAACCTAGGACAATATAACAAGAGGGCTTAATGAATAGTTGTAAGCTTACTGCTATGATAAGGTTATTAGCCTCTCTTTGAGAGGTCCAAGGTTAAAATCCCACTCAGTATGAGGGGACTAGGAACCCTCACAAAAACTTGTGTAAACTCATTGAAAAAAACAAGAGGGCTTAACATTAATTACAAGTTATAAAGTGGGTTTAACCATAGTAAGGTTAACCATAATCCATGGGGCTTGTATAATAAAAATTCAATACATTATACAATGAATGTCCTTAGGACTATACAATACTACATCATACAATGAATGTCCTTAGGACTATACAATACTACATCATACAATGTTGTCCTTGGCCATGAATTAGATTATATTTTCAACATTGACATACAAATTTGAATTTGAATTTCCAGGTAAAAAGAAAATAATTCGTCTTTGATGTTATAAAACTTTTTTCAGGTCTCAAAGTATGATCAAATGGTGTTATTTTATTTAATTCCTAATGGTTAACCATGTGAAATTTTTCTCTGAGTCAAGAAATATCATGTAATCCTCCTTTGTTTGAGCTCCATGGGGCTTATGGGTAACCAAAAACAACTCTTCTCTATACTTGAATCTAAGTTCTTTGTAGTGCATTAGTATCTACCAAAAATCCCAATGATATTTGAATATGATCCATCATTGTCCAATATAGTATTCAATACATTAGATGCCAAATAATTAACCTTATTATCAAAAATATTTTGGTGACAAACCATCAAAAAGGATGAAGGAAATCAATTATTTTTAGAAGTTCTAAATGACAAGATAGATTTTTAGAGAAAATAAAAATCTAATTCATGTTCTTGTTCCATAAATACTTATGGGTGAAATTTTGCACCCCTTCACCCACTATTCTTTTTTGTAAATAAAACATTATGACTTTTTAGAGTTGGCAAAATTTTGAAGCATTTATGGATGGGCAAAATATGAAGGCTGGTGGGTGGAAAGAACATGACAAGCAGGCAAAATATTTGAAGTGGTCAAGTAAAGCAATACTCCAAAAATTCCACCACAGAAGTCAAAGTATTTATCCTAAAGTATGGGTGGAGAATTGGATGGGTAGAGAATAAGTTGGGTGAACACTAGAGCTACCGTGGGGTGGAACCATCAAGAAAACCCTACCTATTGGCTAGGTGGAAAATTTTGCCAATCACATGGATGAAACTATCATAGAACCCTACCTATCAGAAGAGCATAACTTAGTAGGGTGGAACTTCAAAAAGTATACAAGGTGGACTTATCCAAAAAATCCACCCAATCATAAATAATATATGAAATGAATTTATAATCATCCCGTATATGTCAATATTACTGCCCATCAAAAGGAACATCAAGATTTTCCCTCAAGGAGAATTAAGGATCATAGCTGCTAAGGTATGAATGGATAGTAGGTGTAAAGATGGCAATTCAAATTACACAATCCCAGAGGTGACCCATCATCTGAATGAAAGGGTAAAGTAGATAAATATTTATGGGAGTGTGATCTATGAGGGTGTCCCATGGATCACCTTCCATTTTATTTTTGTTATATCTCTGCATCCTTTACTTTCTTCTCTTTCCTCAGTTCCTTGTTGTCACTAACCTCTTCATTTAGTGGTCATTGTCTTCCTACCTCTACTAATTCTTATATCTTTCTTCTTTCCCCCATGTTCTCTTTTTCTCTTTTCTTGGTCTCACTCATTGTGTCCACTTTTTGTCCCCTCTCTTTTCTTCACCTCCAATCCATTTTTTCTTTTTTTCCATTCACCTTTTGTCATCTTCCTCCTGTCTTGTAGCCTTTATGGGTTGCCTTCATTTGTGCTCTCTCTAGCCCCTTATTCTTCCTTTTTTGTAAGTGTTTCAAGGTGTAATTTTTTGCATTCAAACTTTTTGCAAGGGAAAAGCCCCTGTGATTCATCAAAAGTGTGGGTGAAATTTTGCACCCTTGCACCCACTCTTCTTCATTGTAGATAAAGATGATGTATTTTTAGAGTTGGCCAAATTTTTAAGCATTGATATATGGGTGAAAGATGAAGGCTGGTGGATAGAAACAATATGACAAGTGATTGAAAGATCCAGAATGGACAAGCAAAGTAATAATCCCAAAATCCCATTGTATAAGTCAAGTATTTATCCTAAATGATGGGCAAAGAATTGGACAAGTGGAGAATAAGTTGGGCAGAAACATAGAGCTACTACGGGGTGGAACCATCAAGAAATACCCAACCTTTGGTTGGGAAAAATATTGTGTTACTCGCATGGGTGGAACTATTATAAAACCTTGCCCGTCAGGAGAAAACTTTTGGGTGCAACTTTGGAAATTTTGTAGAGTAAACTTATCCCATAAACATGTGCAGTCATAAATAATATACGGAATGAAGTTCCAATCATACCCTCTATTTTAGGATTACTACCAATAAAAAGGAACATCAGGATTGACCCTCAATGACCATTAAGGATCACAACTACTAAGGTACAAAGGTACAATGGGTGCAAATGTGGAAATTCAAATTACATAGTATTAGAGGTGACCCACCATTTGAATTAAGAATTAAAGTAGGTGAATATTTATGGTATGACAAGAATTTCAGAGTGATCAAGGACTCAGATTGATGTAGAAGCACGTAACCGCTTTCAAAAAACCACCATTATGCCAAGGAGTAGAGCACCATATAAGCATCAGTTCACCTCAATAATATCTTCCTACCTAATGCCAGTAATGCATGTAATTTGATTTTATTATAAATTTATTTATAAATATAAGAATGTTAGTCATTCCATAGGGTGGCTTTTTAACCTTACAATTCACATATATGCATTTTCATTATTTGTAAATACAAGTATACTACATTTTGGTCTCTAATTTAGGTCTTCACGTCTTTATGTTGAATTTAAATACTTATTTTGCTATGGCTATCTAAGTTTTATCAATTAATTCTACTATCTATGTTTTGTAAGTTATACTTATTGGTTTTAGAATTTGCATTTATATTGGGTTGGAGTTATTTTTGCTAAAGCTATTTTTGTGGGAGCACTCTAATTTTACATCATATATTTCATGCACCCATTCATATGTTCTAAATTCGCTTTCATCCCATTGCACTGAGTGGTAAGTGACGACATGATTAGATGATTTTTTAGGCAACATGCTTGTGTTTTTCATTGTGATATCTAGGCTACATATGTCTTGATGTGGCTATAACTTGTCCTAAAGAACACAAGTTGATACTCAGATGGGGGTGAACAGTATAAGATAAACTTTTATTTTTCTTTCCAATTTAGTATTATCCAATGTTATCAATTTGAAATAACCTTCCAAAGCAGTAATAAAGTAATGCATAAATAATCACACACATGAGAGACAAAAACTTAACATAGTTCATGCAATGTGGGTTACGTCCATGGAGAAAATATTTCTTCTAAATTTTCTCAACAAATTTCTTGGGAACCAATTTCCTATTACAATGTTTATGGACCTTTGTCCAAAGGAGACACTAATCCCCTTTTCTCAAATTCATGGATCTCTATCCACAGGAGACCTCAATATCCTTTTCTCAAGTTCATGGACCTCTATCCACATAAGACCTCAATCCCCTCAACACTTTTAGCTCCAAATTCTGCTCTCAACTCTGCTAAAATCTACTTGAATCCTTCACTTAAGGCTTGCTCAAATATACTCCAAAAACTGCTCTCAACTCTACTCACCATACCTTCTCAAATATTCTCATAAAACCTGCTCAAATATTCTCAAAAAACCTGATCAAATATACTCAACAAACCTACTCAAATCTGCTCTAATTCATGCTCAAAAACTACTCATATCACATGCTCAAATTGTTTTCTTTAATCAAAGTATTTCAAACATATTCTACCCAGAATTCCTTTTCTTCAAGAACATATAAAGAATTATATGCAAGATAATTTCATAATATGCTATTTCTAAAAATCACTCAAAACCAATGCACAAATTACTTCACAAATCTACCCTATAACCTTTGTAAATTTATCCCAATGCAAATCAAAACTCATGTACAAACTTGCTCTTAAACTCTAGCCCATGTGTTTCCAATCCCTTTAATAGTGAAGCACAATTATTCTTAAACCCTATCTCATGTATTTCTAAAAATGCACATACATAATATTTATTTCTCCACCTTATGATTCATAAATATTTTCTCAAACAAACACCCTAAGGAATGAATAATATCACCATACCTCTTAACTTGCTTTGATGAATATGTGCCCTCAAATCCTATCTCAAAATAAATTCTCTTTCTTGTGCCTCTTTCAAAACAAGTTATTCAAAAACTTCTTTCATGAGCCCATGATTTACCCCTTCGTTGTCTTGCAAAAAGTGCTCGCAGGAATTGACCCTATGACCTCCTTCTCCATGGTGCCCTAGTGCTTGATAGGAATCCAGCTAGGCAGCCCCAAGCGATAGTAACAATGATACACAAATGCAATTTTAAACCTCTTCTCACACTGTCAATAAAAACATTGTCTCTACCATCAAAACTATCCTCCACATGATTCAAACTAGCAATCACTTCTCTTATAGTGCCTTAGTGCTACCCTAGTGACTAGCTATGCTAGTCTTCCAACTGGAACCAAAACGTGTAACCTTTCATCTTTATCCTAGTTGTCCCTTTCATCAAAAATTGTGCTCCACTTCTTCTACAATTTTTCGTTTTACCAAGCACAAGTGGATTTAAAAAATTCATCCCACAACCTCTTCTTTGCAAATATTTTGAAACTTTTTTTGTATGGATTTTGTCCTCCTCTTGCCATGACATCGGTGCTCAAACTTTGATATTGCTTTTATTCCTTTTCAAATAGCTTCCATGATTTGGCGCTTGTTGTGGTTGATCCACAACACACCCCAAAATTGGGGACCCACATTTTTGCATGCTTTCAAAGAAGACCACAGTGGCCCAGATGCTAAAAAAATCAAGGAAAAAGCAAAATATCACAAAAGAGAAAAAGTGTCACAATATCGCGACATGTTGCTCCCTCGCGGCTAGAAATGAAAATTTGTCGCGATATCATGACATGTTGCTCCGTAACAGATAGAAATGAAAAGTTGTCATGATATCATGACATGTTGCTCCATCCCGACTAGAAATGAAAAGTTGTCATGATATCATGACATGTTGCTCCGTCGCGGCTAGAAATGAAAAGTTGTCGTGATATCACGACATGTTGTGAAATCATGGTGCAAGGCGAAGAACCAAGTTGAAAGACAAAGAAGCGTCGCAAAATCGTGACATGTCTCATTTTCGTGGTCTGGGGTAGTCAAGTGGTACGGAATGGAGAAGAGTTACGATTTCGTGACAGAAAGCAGCGAGACAGCCGAAAAGAGAAAAGAGTTGCAATTTCACAACAGAAAGCAGCCAAAGTGTACGGAATGAAAAGGTGTCGCGATTTCATGACAGAAAATAGTGAAAAGATGCCAAACAAAAAAGTGTCACGATTTCGCAACAGAAAGCAGCCAAAGTGTATGGAATGAAAAGGTGTCACGATTTCACGACATGTCGCATTTTCGCGGCTAGGTATAGCAAAACACAGAAAAATGAAAAAGGTGTCGCGATTTCACGATAGGTTGCATCCTCATGGCCCGAAAGAGAAAAAACTCATGATTTTGCGATAGGTTGCATTTGCGTGGCCCGTTGACAGAAAATTGTCGCAATTTCATGACATGTCTTATTTTCACTATGCATGAAGGCAGGCAAGGTTACGGCCAAAAAATTATCGCAATTTCGTGACATGTCTTATTTTCATTTTGCATGAAGGTAGACAGGGTTGCGGGCATAAAAATGTCACGATTTCACGACATGTCTCATTTTCGCAACACAAGAAGAAAAGATAAGCTACATACATAAAAACATCGTGAAATCGTGACATGCTATTTTTGGTCGTGATTTACAGGGAGCCATTATGGAACATGCAGAGAAACGTGGAACACGTGGCATACAGGTGTAAGGGCTACAGAAGCATTACATTTCATAGAGAATATCAAGCATCTCGATGTCAAGCAAAAGTCAAAAGCAACGAAAAGGCAAGGAAGGTGAAATAAAGCGATCTGGGAGATGAAGCGAAGCGTCACGGGGTGAAACAGAGAGCATTGACAGAAGGTTTAAAAGCAAAACCTGAGGACAAATATAGGGGTCGAAAACCACTGCGAGTAGAGTTGCAGAGCTAAGGGTGATAAGCCATTTTGGGCCTCTTTTTGTAACGTTTTCCTCCACTTGTTCTGGTTTTATCAAAACTAGAAACATTTTGTCATTGTAACTGATACATCATTGTTAATACAGAATTACAGAGTTGCATCTCATTGGCAAGAAAGGAGGAGTTATTTTTTGCATGCAAAATAGAATGCTTATCTTTCCCCTTTCAGATTCTTAGGTTTATAGATGAAGTTTAATGCAAGTTCTCTTGGTTGCTTCATGCGAATGCCTAAATCTAAAAACCCTAGTTAAAAAACCCTAGAAACCAGCACCTAGCTTATCTGGATTGTGCGAGTTTACAGGTTCAATAGGTTAGGTTGTATGCAAAAAACCTCATTATCTTCGGTTTTGTCAGATAGGATTGCAGCCCTTGAATGTATTCTAGATTCATTTTTATTTACATTTTATTTTTATCTTTCCTGCATTTTTATTCCAAAAAGTTTAACTTTTATTTTAATTTGCAGTCATTAAGATAAACACTTGAAAATTCATCAGAATAGAAAGCATTAAAGTTTTAAGATGAAATAAACCACAATGCCCCTTGTTAACAGTTACTTGCAATCACTAAGGTGTTCCAAGCATTTAAATTGAATATATTTATTTGAGATTACTAATACGCATATGCAAATGCTAATATAGCGGAGACCTTGGAGAAATTATTTATTTAATTTCTTTGCAAGAGAGGATTTGGAGCACAAATCCTATCGAAAAGTGTGTTTTCACAATCGGGTGAAAATACCACTCAACAGATTGGTGCTAGAAGGAGGGAAAATTGGTTTACTTTATTTTGATTTTCATACAAAAGTAATATGTTTTTGATTCGATCTTGAAATTATCTCTTAAATCTCACAAATGGCTAAATTGCAGAATTTGTTTTTGTGTTGCATGTTTTCTTGGAGATAATCGAGAGTTTTTTCAGGCAGGCTGGACCCACCATGCCATATTGTGACTAGGTCCCAAACAACTGGGGAAACCATATTCCATGACCTTACTCTCACTAGTACTCCCAAGAATAAAACCAAGCAAGTTGTAAACCTACCAGTCACAAAAGATCTTTTGGCTCCAGGAACATCGAGTGGACCTACACTGGTGGTTTCAGTTGCCACTAGTGTACCTATTGTCAGTAATATTTCCACTGCTCTTGTAGGGTTGTCCTCATCAACTCTGATTCAAATGGCCCAACCTCCAATAGATCCTTGGTATGGAGCTAATAATATCCCTTTGAATATTGTAGGGGATATCCATGAAATCCCTAAAAACATAGAAATATTCTTACCTAAATATAAACCAGATGGCCCAAGGACTGCAGAGGAGCATATCCAGGCCTATAGGGATGTTTTTATAAGGTTGCAAGTTCAACATGAGGATGTGGCTTGCAGAATTTTTCCCATGAGCCTAGATCCAGTAGCTTATGAATGGTATATATGCTTGCCTACTAGTTCAATCACTTCATGGATGCAAATGGAGAACACCTTCGTCAATCAGTTTAGGTAACCTTTGGATCCCACAACCATATACAATCAATTTATTACATGCAAAAGGGTCCAAGGTGAGCCGATCAGAACCTTTAATCAAAAATTCCAAAAATGCTATAACAGAGCAGTTCGGAATTTTGCCATTGATCCCATAGTGGCCTTGCAAATATATTTTGGGGCATTGGATCCCATGACAGCAATGTTTGCAAGACGAAATCCTCAAGTCACCACGATTGCCTTAGCTTACAATGAAGCTATGACCATCGAGCATCAAATGACACCACAAGGCTATGGGTTTCCCCAGATGCCTATGATGGGACAGTATGCTCCATATGGTCAAGCTCCCATGGCAAATCAGATCATGGCATCGCAAATTCCAAACATGAATGCTTTCCCATATCAACAACCAATCACATCCATTCCACCTGTTCTCGTATTTTTGCAAAATAGTCAATCGACTGTGCAAGGAACCAGCCATGTTAATTCTTAGGCTATAGTTCCTTTCTCAAATCCAACTCCGATCCAAAGTGCAAATCCATACATGAATCAAATTCCTCAAAATTTGAATTAAATGTTAAATCAAGACCCCACCAATTATGCCAACCCAACGGGAACTAACAACAATGTAGCTCCATCGAAGGAGATTTATTTGGATGTTGAAGAGCTCAAGAAGATAGTTCATAAACTGAGCAATGACATGGTTCAAAAACAGAAGTATGAGTCCCATGACCCTCACTCAAATCAAAATTTCAACAATAGAGGGAGACATTGGAACACAAAACCAAACAATGGAGAAGTACATGCCCCTATTTCCAATCAACTAGATACTTCTGCAGGACCTAGTCAATCCAGTTCCCTTTTGAATCTTTCCTATTTGGCATGGGAAAAGAGGTGTAGGTTGCACAACACAAAAGAGCACAATGAGAGGAATTGTCTTGAAATCGCTAGATACACTCATTGTCTCTAAGCCCAAGTAGATGACTTGGAACTGGTGTCAAATGAGGGTCCATCCCAACATCAAGATGATAACATTATGGTGGTGGAAAATTTATACCATCAAGAAGGTGAGAGTGAGGAAGAAGAAGATGAAATTTTGGAATAGGAGGTGCAAGCTTTTCAAGATTTTAGAAATGGGAATCATGGATATCATTTGAGAAGTAAATCTAAAGCCCCTAAAACATCATCAACACCACCAAATAACTCCATCCTTCCTCTGAATACTAAGGCTGATAATAATCCTCCTCCTCCACTTATAAGAGAAATGTCTAATGACGCCCAGAAGATAATCAAATTTGAAAAACCAAACTATGACATAGTGGAGGATCTAAAGAAGTCCAAATCAAGCCTTTCGTTCTTAGACATGACCATATTTCCTGGCCAAAAGGAAGCATTGATAAAGGCTCTGAACTCACCTGATCAAGTGTGGAAGGGAAAAGAAGTTGAGTCCCATCTAATTTTACGAAAGGAGAGATGGGATGTCTCGTCATTCTTTTTTACTATGAGAATTACGAGTAAGAATTTGCATAATTGTTTGGTGGACACGGGTTCCATGAGCAACCTCATGCCTTCGGAGATATGTCAAATGCTAGGTCTACAGCCTATTTCATCCAAATGCAAGGTTTTGCAATTGGAATGATCAGAGGTAAATGTGGTAGGGACCTTATATGATGTCAAAATTTAGTTAAATTTTGAACCCAGGGTCTAGCAGGTTGTCGACATTCTGGTTGTTAATATACCAAGTATATGGAATGCTACTTGCAAGGGATTGGATGAAAACTCTAAATGGTTATTTTTCAAAAAAATTCTCACATATGTGGCTACCCTGGAAAGGAATTGCAAATCAAATCAGAGTAGAAAATGAACCGAGGATTAAAGATATCATAACATAATTTAATAAGCCAAATGAAGTTTAGTTTTTTGAGCCAGAATTGGGGGTTTATGCAGTTGATATTGAAGAGGCTACTGAAGAGCCTAGAGGGGAAACATTTCATGGTAGCTCTCTTGAGGAAAATGATTTCACATGGTTGCTTAGGTTTGATAGATCCAAATCCAGACAGGGAGCAGGAGCTGGAGTCGAGCTCACTGGTCCAGTGGGTAAATCATTATTGGCTGCTTATATACTACAATTTCCTTGCACAAATAACATGGCAGAATATGAAGCACTGATCTTTGGTTTACAACTAGCGTTGAGCAAGCAAGTTAAATGCTTGAAAGTATTGGGAGATTTTGAACTGGTAGTCAAGTAGATTAAAGGACAATATACATGTCGTGATAAGATACTGAGCCTTTATAGAACTAGGGTCATGGACCTCATTTAGGAATTTGACGCTTTCAATATAGCCCTTATTTCTAGAAAGGTAAATCACATAGCAGACTCTCTTGCAGTCGTCACGGGCATGTTAAATCTAGTTGATATAAAAAGGTGTAAAAAGTTCTCCATTGAATTAGTTCCTTGTCCATCAATACCTAATAATGTCAAGAATTTCCAAGTTTTTGAAAATGATAGAAACATATTCAAATTTATCACGAACTCAGGTATTTTTTGAAAATCAGGTGATTGATGAGGAGCAAAGATGGCAAGAAGGAGCAGAAAATGAAAGTGAACCTGCATGTCAATCCAAAAAAATACCTAAAGACATAGTTTCATTGGAGAAAATGTTCGATGTGAGATACAAGGCTAGAAAAGAAAAAAAGGTTCCACTCCCCAAATATGCATGTGATCTAATTAATCTAGGGAGTGCATACAATCCACAGGAAGTGTACATCGCAAAGGCATGTACAGCTGAAGAAAAAAAATATATAATACATGCACTAAAAAACTACGTGGATTGCATTGCCTGGAATTATAACAAGTTGAAAACATACAACCAAAATTTCATTACACATACCATCCCTCTAAAGCCGGAATCCAAGCCTTTCAGACAAAGACAGCGAGTTGTTAACCCGCTATTGGAGCCCCTAATAGAAAAGGAGGTCAAAATATTATTGGAAGCGAAGATTGTTTTTCCTGTTAGGCACTCAACCTGGGTTGCTAGCCTTGTTCCAGTAAGAAAGAATAGTGGAGAGATTAGGCTATGTATAGATTTTTGAAATCTTAACAAGGCCTCACAAAATGATAACTATCCATTACCATCCATTGATGAAATTTTACAAACAATGAATGGATTTGAAATGATGTCTTTTCTTGATGGATATTTTGGATATAACCAAATTCTTATTCATCCCAATGCCAGGATGAAAACAGCCTTCACCACCAAGTGGGGGACATTTGCTTACAGAAGAATGTCGTTTGGATTGTTAAATGCAGGCACAACGTTTCAACGCGCCATGGACTATGCATTCAAGGGACTCATAGGCAAGTGTATCATCGTGTATGTGGATGATATTCTAGTATTTTCAAAGAAGAGAGAGGACCATGTCAAGGATCTAAAAAAAGTTCTTCAAAGATGCAGAGAGCATGGAATTTCTTTGAACCCCAAAAAATGCATATTTGGAGTAACATAAGAAAGACTACTTGGTCACATCATTTCAAAATAAGGTATATCCATTGACCCAGAAAGGATAGAAGCTATCCAAAATTTACCTCTCTCGGGTAGTAAAAAAGAGTTGAGATCCTTCTTTGGGAAAATTAATTTTGTGAGGAAGTTCATTTTGAGCTTCGCTGAGATAGCCAAACCTTTGAACAAAATGCTCAAGAAGGATGTAGATGTCAAGTGGAACGAAGAAAGTAGGGTAGCCTTTCAGCACATTAAAGATGCCATTTCTAGAGCCCTTGCCCTCATAAGTCCAAACTATGCCAAACCTTTCTACATTTATGCTTTCGCATAGAAACACTCCTTTGTGAGTGCCTTGACCCAGAAAGGAGAGGATTGCGCAGAAAATCCCATAGTGTTTTTAAGTGCCCCTTTAAAAGATGCTCAATTGAGGTATTCCATCCTTGATAAACAGATGTACACACTTTTTAAAACGGTAAAAAAATTTAGACATTACATTGTGCACAGCAGAGTTTTTGCCATTGTGCCTGACCCTACTATCAAGACCATATTTTTACAGAACAAGCTAGGCGAGAAAAGAGGGAAATGGATTTCTACCATCCAAGAATTTGATCTTGAAATCCAACCTATGAAACTAGTTCAAGGACAGGGACTTGTGAAGGTGATCGCTGAGAATAATATGCAAATGAAATGCTAATATTCAAATGCAGAATACGTTTCTAAGGATGACTGGTATGTTGACATTGTGCATTTTCTATTAAATGGTAAGTGTCCTTCCAATTTGAATTCCACTCAAAGAAGAGCTTTAAGACTTAAATCTGTTAATTATCTAATTAGATCTGGTGTTATGTATAGGAAAAATCATGAAGGGATCTATTTGAGATGTCTGAATAAAGAAGAAGCTGCCAAGGTTCTACAAGAATTTCATGGGAAATATGGAACTGGCCATGGTGCGACGAATGCTATAGCACATCAAATCCTGAGAGCAGAATACTATTGGCCCCACATTTTTAAAGATGCACATGCTCATGTACGATCTTGCCACATTTGTCAAGTAATGGCCAACAGAGAAAGAAATACAGCCATGCCATTACAACCTGTAGTTGAGATGAGACCATTTGCACAATGGGGATTAGATTTCATTGGGGTTATTAACCCAAATTCTTTTGATTCCCATAAATTCATACTAAAAGCTACAGATTATTGTACAAGGTGGACAGAAGCAGTTCCTACAAAACATGCCACTACAGACATTGTAATAAGATTCCTTGAGGACCACATCATAACAAGATTCGGAATGCCCGATTCTATTGTTAGTGATAATGGTAAAGCTTTTGTTTCTATGCAATTTGTAGATTTTGCATATAACAATAAAGTGAGTTTAAAATTTGCATCTAATTATTACCCTCAAGGAAATGGTTTGGTCGAATCTTCAAACAAAAATTTGTTGAATATCATTAAGAAGTTACTAGAAAAGAACCCTCGATATTGGCATAGCCAGTTAAAGTTTGCTCTTTGGGCAGATAGGACCAGAGTAAAAGAATCAATGGGGAATACCCCCTATCATTTGGTCTATGGGCAAGACCCGATATTTCCTACAAACTTGAAGCTGCAAACCTTGCATTTCATGCAAGAATACTTGGGGACAGATAACCAAGTTGAAGCCAGATTAAATCATTTGCTGCACCTTGATGAAAAAATGGAGGAAGCCATTATTCACATGAATAAAAACCAATAGGTTGTTAAAATATGGTTTGATAGAAAGGCCAAGATTAAATCTTTCAAGATAGTAGACTTGGTTTTATTATGGGATAAAATACATGAAGAAAAGGGAAATCACCAAAAGTTTGATTGTCTTTGGTTAGGCCCTTATCAGATTTCGGAAATCCTAGGAAAAAATACCTTTAGATTAAAAAATTTAGACGGGAAGGATTTGATGTTACCAGTTAATGGGCATGTTTTAAAGAACTATTTTAGCCCTTAAGTTGTAGGAGATTGGAATTATATCTTTCTATTTTGGTATGAATTTTCATGTTTTTGTTTCTTTTTATTATTTGAGTTGTGTGTTTATTTGACATATTTTGTTTGACAAAAAAAAGAGTGAATAATGAAAAAGTTGTCTTGAGATGCTAACTTATGCTTTAGATCAGGGAAATATGAAACATTGGAATTATGTTGTAGAAAGCTCCACAAGAAGTACAAACAGTTTAATAGTATCGTTTTAAACTTGTGATGCATGAAGTAGTCATTTTTATATGGCAATATTCCATCTGCAACTCAAAGGACAATGCATTCATATTACATCTCACTTTGCATATACATGCCATCTTAGTTGCATATGCATTTCAGATACAAATCATTAAAGTGTGTCAAATCCTCTTAGGGTTGTGCTATAACATAAATAAGAAGAAAATCCTAAGGTTGGGAACTGAGCCTCGAGATATCTAGAACCAAAGCACATTTTATACACATTAAAAAGGATCTTGAGAAAAATGATCAAAACCTTACTTGGAAGAAAAGGTCAGGCACAAGAAGTATTTCATGTCTATCCTATTATGCAACATGATCCTTAAAATAGTGGTTTTGACCACTTCCATAAAGCTTAAAGCCTAAAATCAAGTAGTAAGGATAGGATTAAATCCTCATAGAACTTAGGTTGAGGATCCAACTCCCCAAAGCTTTGATTTTACCTACATGGAGTAGTAAGGATAGGGCATAAATTCTCATCTCGCTTAGGTTGAGAATATGATTCCCCAAAGCTCCTATTTCCCATTTCATCATAAATATTGGATTGGAAGGATCGTACTACATGTCCTCTACAAAGGATGGGTAGTCATCCCAAAGGTCCAAGAAATAAAACTGAATATTTCCCATTTCATATTTATATTGGATTGGAAGGATCGTACTACATGTCCTCTGCAAAGGATGGGTAGTCATCCCCAAGGTCCAAGAAATAAAACTGAATGTTTCCCATTTCATCTTAATATTGGATTGGAAGGATCATACTACTTGTCCTCTGCAAAGGATGGGTAGTCATCCCCAAGGTCCAAAGAAATGAAGTTATATCATGGATTATGGGGTTAAGTATGCCCATGCATGGCAGCATGTCTTGTCTAAAAAAAACAAGACCACTGACTATTCAAAGGGTTAGACTAGCATGACCATTTATTCCATAATTGGTTAAATTATTTTTCTCAAAGTGAGGTAATTAATTCCAAATCAGAGTAGTAAGAATAGGGCTAAACTCCCATCTCGATTAGGTTGGGAGTCTGATTTCCCAAAGCTCTGATTTCACTTTCACTTGCACATGGGTTCAAGATAGTAGTGAATCATAACCAACTTTGGGATCTAATAAAGCAATTCATTATACATATAGTTGATCCTAATAGGGTTTGATAATCTTGAATGTTTGTGTATGGTACTAGAAGGTCTATGCCTTTATAAAAGCAAAATCTCTAAGCATATTTATTAGGTTACACAAATCATTCATAATCTCACATATGCATCCATGTAAAACTGACAATGGAATGTTGATCAATTTCAAACGATAGGGAATGAAACACATTGCACACATCAAGCTGATAATTAATGATTCTGATGATTCATGTATTTCTGATCTATGGGCATTTGTTTATTTTTCTTATGTGCTAACACCTATTTTTGAGTTTGTATACTTCCAGGTTGGGTTCTCACCAAAATGCTTAGGAGCATTTGATAGCAGAGTCGCCATTTGTTGTGGCTGATCCACAACACACCCCAAAATTGGGGACCCACATTTTTTGCATGCTTTCAAAGAAGACCACAGTGGCCCAGATGCTAAAAAAATCAAGGAAAAAACAAAATATCACAAAAGAGAAAAAGTGTCACGATATCGCGACATGTTGCTCCGTCACGGCTAGAAATGAAAAGTTGTCACGATATCGTGACATGTTGCTCCGTCGTGGCTAAAATGAAAATTTGTCACGATATCATGACATGTTGCTCCATCACGGCTAGAAATGAAAAGTTGTCATGATATCGCGACATGTTGCTCCGTCGCGGCTAGAAATGAAAAGTTGTCACGATATCGCGACATGTTGTGAAATCGCGGTGCAAGGTGAAGAACCAAGTTGAAAGACAAAGAAGCATCGCAAAATCGTGACATGTCTCATTTTCACGGTCTAGGGTAGTCAAGTGGTACGGAATGGAGAAGAGTCACGATTTCATGACAAAAAGTAGCGAGACAACCCGAAAGAGAAAAGCGTCACGATTTTGCGATAGAAAGCAGCCAAAGTGGTACGAAATGAAAAGGTGTCATGATTTTGTGATAGAAAGCAGTGAAATGATGTCGAACAAAAGAGTGTCACGATTTCATGATAGAAAGCATCCAAAGTGTACGAAATGAAAAGGTGTCGCAATTTCATGACATGTCACGTTTTCACGGCATGTACAACAAAACACAGCAAAATGAAAAATGTGTCGTGATTTCATGACAGGTTGCATCCTCGTGGCCTAGAAGAT
The DNA here is from genome assembly GCA_028583015.1 of Wollemia nobilis. Taxonomy (NCBI): domain Eukaryota; kingdom Viridiplantae; phylum Streptophyta; class Pinopsida; order Araucariales; family Araucariaceae; genus Wollemia; species Wollemia nobilis. The sequence continues at coordinate 9,946,228 of JAQPPZ010016348.1, forward strand.
AAAAATGTCACGATTTCACGACAGGTTGCATTTGCATGGCCCGTTGATAGAAAATTGTCATGATTTCGTGATGTCTTATTTTCGCTGTGCATGAAGGCAGGCAAGGTTGCGGGCAAAAAATTGTCACGATTTCATGACATGTCTTATTTTCACTGTGCATGAAGGTAGACAGGGTTGCGGGCATAAAAATGTCACGATTTTGTGACATGTCTCATTTTCGCGACACAAAAAGAAAAGCTAAGCTACATACATAAAAACATCGAGAAATCGCGACATGCTATTTTTTGTTGTGATTTACAGGGAGCCGTTATGGAACATGCAGAGAAACGCGAAACACGTGGCGTACAGGTGTAAGGGCTACAAAAGCATTACAGTTCATAGAGAAGATCAAGCATCTCGATGTCGAGCATAAAGTCAAAAGCAACAAAAATGTGAGGAAGGTGAAACGAAGCAATCTAGGAGATGAAGCGAAGCGTCACAGGGCAAAATAGAGAGCATTGCCAAAAGGTTTAAAAGCAAAACCTGAGGAAAGATATAGGGGTCAGAAATCACTATGAGAAGATTTGTAGAGCTAAGGGTGATAAGCCATTCTGGGCCTGCTTTTGTAGTTTTTTCCTCCACTTGTTCTAGTTTTGTCAAAATTGGAAACATTCTGTCATTGTAACTGATACATCATTGTTAATATAGAATTACAGAGTTGCATCTCATTGGCAAGAAAGGAGGAGTTATTTTCTGCATGCAAAATAGAATGATTATCTTTCCCCTTTTAGATTCTTAGGTTTATAGATGAAGTTTAATGCAAGTTCTCTTGGTTGCTTCATGCGAATGCCTAAATCTAAAAACCCTAGTTAAAAAACCCCAGAAACCAGCACCTAGCTTATCTGGATTGTGCGAGTTTGCAGGTTCAATAGGTTAGGTTGTATGCAGAAAAACTCATTATCTTTGGTTTTGTTAGATAGGATCGTAGCCCTTGAATGTATTCTAGATTCATTTTTCTTTACATTTTAATTTATCTTTCCTGCACTTTTATTTTAGAAAGTTTAACTTTTATTTTAATTTGCAGTCATTAAGATAAACACTTGAAAATTCATCAAAATAGAAAGCATTAAAGTTTCAAGATGAAATAAACCACAGTGCCCCTTGTTAATAGTTACTTGCAATCACTAAGGTGTTCCAAGCATTTAAATTGAATATATTTATTTGAGATTACTAATACGCATATGCAAATGCTAATATAGCGGAGACCTTGGAGAAATTATTTATTTAATTTCTTTGCAAGAGAGGTTTTGGAGCACAAATCCTATCGAAAAGTGTGTTTTCACAATCGGGTGAAAATACCACTCAACAACGCTCAAACCTCTTTTTATTTTTGGAATATTTAAATATTTTTATATTTAAACCTTAAACCTTTGGCCCTTGGTGATCTTATAAATATTTTTCAAGCAATAGAAATAAAATCAACTTTAAACCTTGTTATTTTTCTTGCAAACTCAACCATGGATAATGTTTTTTCCTTGATGACTATTGTACCTTTTGACATCAATATTTCTACCTTGAAGATAAATTTCAATCATTTCACCTTTGATATCAATGAAAACCAATATACCTAATATTTCCAACACATCCTTGTGAGTTATAGCTATGGCCTCCTTTTACTTTCTTTCCCTCTTTCCTTTTCCCATCTCCTTTGTGATGTAGGTAGCTAGGACTTGAGGAATTAGACTTCTTCGAATATTTAATACCTTACCTCTTCCAGGCTAGGTAGTCATTCAATGTTGGTTGAGAATCATCGGTGTCAATTTTTACTCCAACACTACCCATTTGAGAAACACCACTTCCTTAGAGTTTGTCATCATAAATACAATAATTCAATTATTAGAAGGTTTGGGAAACTAAATAGAACTTTTTTAGAACTCATTTTACTCCACCTCCTCTAAGTAATATGCCATTTGAAGTGGTGCTACATGATAGTGATAGATAAAGACTCCAAAATATAAACTAGAGTTTTTAGAAAATCTTAAAAGAATAATGTTGGTGCAAAAACATACTTTTTGGTCACTCTTTTGAAAAAATATTCTTTGTAAATGTTATTAAAGAGATCATGGACCGAGATTTTTTATTGAGTGATGATGATTCACAACTACATTGATATAGTGTTTTATTGTGTAAAATATTTAGAAATAAATGAAACCTACTATACTATTTGGAAAAGAAAAAAATCATACCACTCATAGATAATAAATAACACCAATCTAACAAGGTGTATTCAAAACCATTAATCTCTTGATAGTGAATAAATGATGATCTCTTATCCCATAAATAAATTTTTGGGATCAGTATTTTTGGTTATTAAAATTGACGATTGGGTAGTAATATGATAATATAAAATATCACCTTACAAGGTTGACATAGCTCAATAGAATGAATACAATGTTCACAATACAAATTTAGGGATGGCCTCAAGTAAAGGTTAATGCTATCTCAAAAAGAGCTTTGAATCATGTGCACATGGATATTTACGTCAATACCACATGGAGAGAGAGTCATTTATTCCCTTAAAAAGTGATAATAAACAAAGATAAATGATAAGAATTAGTTGTTTAATTTACATAACAAACAAGAAGGAAACATGTAAATCTAAAGATAAAATGTTGAATATTTAGTAGGTGTTTTTATAATTCATATAAACCCTATTGAGGAAGATCCTACAAGATGTATTGAATGACACAATGAATAACCTAGATATGGAGGAAGTGCAATATGTTTGGGTACTTAAAGTTCGTTTCACCTACAAATTCTTAATGATGTAAGTAGAGGATGTTGTTTTGGATTATCATATAGATGAAAGAATACAAAGTAGTAAGGACCTTGAAAAATCCAAGAAAAGAGAAAAAAATAGCAATATATAAATAACTAGTGGAAAAAATAATACATAAGAGCAATACAAAAAAATTATTATATCTTGCAAAGAATAGCCCAAGATAATTTTGGAAAATTCTATAATAAAGTAAATGGTATGCAAAAAATAATATCACAAGTTAACAATGGTTGCAGTATTATAAGAAATTATATGAGAGAAACTAAGAAAAATATACTTATTGGGGGCCTAAAATGATCCTTGTGCCTTGGGCACCATGACCTCCCATGGTTGCAACTGTTCTTTGTCTCTTTCGAGTGGGTGCATTGAGTGCCCTATGCTTAATGTAAGGTGACAATCTTAGGAATTATACGGAGCATGGGACATGGATCCTTAAAATGACCTAGATTTTTTACCAAGGTAGACTTCTTGTTCTAATGTGATCTTCAATGTTCATCCTTCCTTTCTACTCTAGCCTACTTTAAGGGTTTTATCTCCAATAAAAAGGGAAAATAAGGAAAATAAATAAAACCTAGCTAGCCTATTTAACCTGTCTATTCATGGTAATGCACCAAAGACATAAGAGACTCTCTATGTTGTGATGGATTGAAGTGAACACATGTATAAAAATTAACAACATATAAGGAACACAAATCTCGCAAATATGTGTAAAATCAAAATACCCACACAAATATTAGGATAGGAATTTTATAAGTAGCCATAATTTCTTATTAATGTAAACTTTGAGTTACATACATGCAAATAAAAGAGATTTAAAAAACTAATTGATTAATAATGCAAGGCTTGAGTCAATTCAAGACACAAGAGAGAATGAAGGAAAACACCCTTAGAAGAATGGATGGCTTAAGAAGAATAACATGTTTGTATATAATCTATGAATTTTTTCCCTCTTCAAAATTCAAAGTTTAAATATATAATCAGAGTACTTCTACATTGATGGTGCATAATCTGTATGTTGCTTGGATCTAGAGTTGCTTGAGGTGAGATATTGTCACCCATGTTGTATACTTTCCATAAATATTTTCTATATTGAATGCTTCTAGGTCCATGACCACTCCTTTGGAGGTCTCATGATGCTACCTTAAATGTTGTACCTTCCTTGCAAAGAGGATCATACATATGGGAAACTGTACACCTCTATGCAATATGTAAGGTCTATGGTCGTGGCCCTGGTTGGGGGGCATGAGAGCAAAAATAGACCTCCAAAATTATTGGAGCATGGCTAAATATAGTCTAGCTAGAATCCAGTTATTACTCTTCATGCTTTCCATGGCTTAACTAAAGTATTTAAAGCAATTGCTATAGGTTGGAGATGATCAGGTTCTTGATTTGGTCATGCGCCCCTAGGTCAAACCTTATTTCTAGTTTTAGTAGCATACCAGTGCCTTAGAATATTATCAAAATTTTGGTCTTACTATCTGGAATATGATTCATCCTTGAGATTTTGATAACTAGGGATTTGCATTTTTCTCTGCTTATGTTCTCCTTTAGGAATTTGGTTCATCCAATTTCGACTAGGATTTCACTCAAACCTTGGATTGCTTGATCTTCCACTAAAATTAGTCTTCAAAACCTAGAAAAATGACATTTACTCCACCCAAGTGTAGTGATAATTCACTACAATACCCCTCTTGTAATTGACACAACTAAGAAATTTTTTTCTCTAAAATATGTGGAGTGCAATAAGAAAATAGCAATAGCTAAATCCTAGGATATAAATAGTTTGTAAGCTAAATATCTCAAGTGTGGGGTTGAAACTTTAGCACCACACATCAAAAATATTTTTAATGACATCATAAAGGAGGTTTTTCATTGAAATGGATAATTAACCTAGTCATACCATTGCATAAAATAGAGATAGCAATTATCCTTCAAATAATTGCACCATCATGGTTTATCCTCTCTTTGTAAAACATTTTGGCAGCATAATAGAAAGAAAAATAGTTAGTGGATGAAAAAATAAAAAGGGCAATAGAGTAAGTAGGATTTAAACCAAAGTCCTCAACAATAAATAATTGCATTACTGTAATGCACCTAACAGAGAGGATATGGAATGAAGAAGAACTTTACTATTATTTTGTGGACTTTAAAAAGGCTTTTGACGTAGTTCCTAGAGGTAAATTATAAAAAATAATGGAAGAAATTAAAGTACCCATAACTATAGAGTATTTGTACATATAATTTATGAGTAGGTGGTGGTAAACATAAGAAATCCATAAATACTATTAGAGTATTTTGGGAGTGATATTAGGATGAAACATGGTTGTTCATTATCACCTACTTTACTTGGCCTTTACAATGACAAAATGGAGGAATGGAAATAAATGATGGGAGGAAAGAGAATACAATTAGCTAATTATGTCATGAAACTTCTTCTTGATACCAATGACCTCATCTTTATTAGCAAGACACTTAAAATTTTAATACAACATATAAATGCTTTAGATTATTTTTATAATGAAGTTGGGATATAGGTAAACACTAGTAAGACTAAAATTGAGTTCTTATCTACTCGAAGAGAGCAAAAACAATCATATATTTTATTTGAAGGAAACTCATTAGAAGTAGTAACAATATACAAATACCTTGGATTAGATTTTCAAAGCAAACTCAATTGGGAAATATATGGGATGAAACAAATACAAGTAGGATGGAGGGAACTCTAGTCAAAGCTAAATATGGGTAGAAAAGTAGATCTGTGGGATTGAAAAACCATTAGGGTCCATTTTGGGTTATTAGTTATCATAGTGGTTCTATATGGTTGTAAGGTGTGGGATAGTAATAGATGAAATTTTAAATGGAAAAAAATAGAAAGAACTCCAAAGCAACTAATTACAAATAATTTATAAATCAAAGCATCAGTTCCATATCAAATTTTACTTGTTGAAATATGGATATTTTTACTAGAAGTAGAAGCTATGATAAGGTTATTGGGATACCTTAAAAACTATAAAGAATATAAAATAATAGGTTGTCAAAATAGGTATTGAAATAAACACTAAATAGAATAAATATTGTAGATACCAAAACAACACCAATCTGATCATGTGGATACAAGCATTGATCGAATTGGCATACATAGCCCCTAGGTCAGCCCCCAGAGGTTAAAAAATGGTCCTAACCACTCCCAAAGTAGTTTTGGAATGTCAAAGGTCAATTTGGCACCTTTCAAGAACCCTGCTCCTTACTCGTTCCACCCTGGGATGAATAGAATGCTATTCGCCCCACCCCGGGATGATTAGCAGCAATCGCTCCAGGGTGGGGCGAATAGCAGATTTGATGGGAAAAATGTCAAACCTTGACAAATGGCAGCTCATATCCGCAACTCAACTCCACCTTCAATGCATGAGAGTGCGAATGAGCATTGTTGAGCTCAAAGAGGCAGTCATATAGGCAGTCATGGAGCCCTTAATCAGGGAGGAATCTTCTCTCCCTTGGGAAGGCATGATGGCCAAGTGGCACCCCTACATGCACATTCAAAGTAGACCTTCAGGTCTATAAAATGGTGAGTCTTATCACCCCAAAAAAAGGATAGATCAGGAGCATTTGGAGAAATGGAGTGTCGTCGAATTACATCCTCACCCCTCACTTGTGCTTCTTACATCCTTGATCTCTCTTTTGGAAGGGAGGTTATTGGGTGAACATTGGAAGTGCAATCCGAACCCAAAACCTAAAAATTTGGCCATAATACCCCACCCATTTTTTTGAAACAATCCTCCTAGGATGTTTTGGACCTGTCCCAAGTGGATTGGTGTCGAAACCAAGCCCCAAACGGCGGGCATCCTGCCCCCGGGTGCCCCCCACATTGCTGCAGTCCTAATAGCCCCACCATGAAGTGATTAGAAATATAAAGCAAATTTCTTCACTATTTCTTTTGAATCTTATTTTATGTCATTCATATATGTTGCCATTCAAATGTCATGCCATTCTGATGAATTTTGACTGTGTTTTCATTATTTTTTGCTTTCACTAACATACAGGGAGCATCTTCAGATATAAGGTGATAAAGGCTGAATCTATAGAATCTAACCGTCTGGGTTATCTCAAAATGCCCCATTTTTCCTAAATCCAACTTTTCAAGTGTTTTTGATGCCTCTATATGGGACATTTAGGAGGTTGATTTCTGATATTTTATGATAGTCCTAATCGTCCCATCCCTAAGCGATTAGAAATCTACAATAGATTTCATGACTGTTCCTCTTGCAGTGTGTTCATGATGGTGTTTTCATGCTTCTGTCCAAATTTCATCTTATTCTGACATGTTTTGATTACCATTTTAATTATTTCATGCATGCATTAATCGAAGGCCTTGGGGATTGCATGTTTCCCTCCATGCCTAGGTGCTATTAATCATTTGTTGGTTCTCTTAATGTAGGATCTCAATACTAGAGGGGCATAAAGGAACTATATATGCATTCACACAAGAGGTGGTGACATTTGGCCCATCCATTTCAAATGTGGGCACGTGAAAGATCCCAAAGGGAAGCGTACCATCCGTTGGTGTAACAAAACTATATCTAACGCTCCGAGCCCCTGGAAATGGGGGAGACATATTGTAACTTGATCACAAGAAAAATTAATAAAAGAGGCTACACTTTACTTTTGCTTTACATCTCATTTCATTCATGCTTCACTTTCCCTTTTCATGCACTTGTTCTTTGTTCATTCGTAGGACTTAGCGTTACATCTGCTTTTGTTTGCATTGCATCCGGTGCTCCTGTGCTTATGTAGACATGCTTTTAGTGGTGATCATGGTGGTACATGATATTCTTGATGGTTGGCACAATTGTCCTGCCCATCCAAGTGGGACAAAAGACTATTCCTACGTTGTACCACATCCTGGAAGGTGAGATGGCCTACAATATTTTGCTGGCTGGCCTTGGATCAGGGACATGAAGTGTGTCCCTTCGATATCCCATCAATGCATAAAGTACACATACAAAGGGCAAGTGCACGTAGTCTCAACAGACTTAGAGCCCTTCAAGTATTGCAATTCAGTGTAGCTGATGCCACAGTCGACCCTCCCATTGACACATTTGGACTTTTAGTTGAATCCACCCAAATAGGGTTTTATTCTACATACATCCCCACTATTAAGTCCTTCAAATCCCCAGCTGGGTCCATCTTCATCATCTGGTCCTTCACTAACGATGCCACCTACGATTGTCACACCGAAGGACAATGGGAATAAACCCCTGGAAGAGGCACCGTCATTGGTCTCAACCATATTTACTAAAGAGGTGCATAGCCGAATGGAAGTTGAGACTCCTAGTTCACCCGACATGGAGTGGACTCAAGAAGAACTCCCATTTACTCCCCATCAACCACCAACGATCACCATTGAGATGGTCAATACAGACCTAGGGGATTATCTAGTGTGGAACATTATAGCAACACCCATGCTTGAGTCCATGCAGGACATGGGGAGACCTCACCTCCCCATCAGCACTATTGTCCCTTTAAGCTACCCACCAAACCAGACAAATTTTGTGTATGGGGGCCTTGACAATGGCATTGAACCTTACCTGCAAGAGGAAGGGGACGAAAAGCCCTTTACTGATAACGTTAACTATTTGTCCAACCCAAACTTCATTTTGAAATATCTTGGCCAATGTAATTGGCATGGATATGGGTTGGGAAAATATGAACAAGTGGTGCACGTTCTTTGCCAACTAAGATATCAGATGTCGTACAAAAAATTAGGAGTAGGTTTCAACCACCCTCTGCCCCTTGACATCTTGGTAGAAAACATGCAAGACCTCAGGCTAGGCAACAAGGATGGGTTGGCACAAGATCCATATGCCAATCCTAACACAACATACACATTGGAGGATTATCTCCCATTGCTAACAACCAACCTTGTGGGCCTCAACAACTCCTCCCCTTCGATCGAGGAAGGGGAAAGTTCAATAACTTGCCTCCAAAAGAGATATAGAAAAGGCCAAGAAGGATCTTCAGAAGATGAGTCAGAGTATGAGGTAACACCTTGGGATCCTTTCGATTCCAATAGCAATCACTCGCAAGTGACACCCATAGATGACTATCAGGAGAACTTCATGGTGATGTTCCCCTTGAATTCTCCAATCAAGCCATTGCCACCTCAAAAGAATTAGGTCCTCTCGTAGAGAGTGAAACAACCCCGATGGGACCAAATTAACTTGCTCAAGCAAAGCGAGCCTCACCTGCTATAAACAGGTGTCAGAGCCAATGAATGCCTATGGACCTCTGATAGCGATTATGAATATGAGACTGAGATGACATTTCTCAACCACATGCAATAGCAACAATGAGAATACCCCATGGACATTGATGATATGTTAGAATGGCTAAACATGGGGCCAAGGCATAGGTGGCACCTAAACCAAGCATAATTAGACCAAGTGCTATACCTACCACTTCAAGCATACAGAGAGCTCCTTCCACCCAGAGACCCTATAGATCCATGAGTGCCAAGGGCCGACCCTATCCTTTTATCCATATATAGGTCTGATCCATTTGTGCCAATACCCACAAAGCCAGATTCAGAGCATAAAGAACACCAAGGATGTCCGAGTCACCACACGCACAGTCATGGAGACCAAATTCACTTCATCAACATGATCTCCATTGACTTAACCACCCCCATCCACAATCTAGCCGATCCAGCATGACCATTGTATCTAAACCTAGATGCCATAGACTGGGATCATGCTAACTTGCCACCATCCCCATCATAGTACTGGACTTACAATGAGATGCTTCATTTTACCCTAGGACTAGCTCAGGATATCTTCCATGCTGAAGAGGAACCCGAATTTCCAAACATAGATCTAGATTCAGCAAATGATATCCATCGGATCCCAACTCCACACCAGTTGGGGACGAGTCCCACATGTCAGTCAAAGAGACGACTGACGTAGACATCAACTATGATCCAATGAATCTGCAAACCATAAAGTTGGGGGTAAGTCTATCCCCCGAAGAGCAAGTCGATTACATTACCATTCTAAAATAGAAGAAGGAGGTTTTTGCATGGTCCTACAAAGACATGTTGGGGCTAAACCCACAACTAGTCACGCATAATCTAATGCGTGATCTGAAATTCAATCTAGTAAATCAAAAACTACGTAATATGCATGCAACAGTAGCCTTAATGGTCAAAGACAAATTACAAAAGCTATTGGATGCACAGTTTGTCATCTACATGGATTATCCACCATGGTTGTCCAACATGGTACCCGTCAAAAAGCTTGACGGGAGGATTTGCATATGCATTGATTTTTGAGATCTAAACAAAGCGAGTCCCAAGGACAATTTCCCTTTGCCTAGCATTGATGCATTGGTAGATGCTACAACAAGCCACAAAATGCTTTCTCTTATGGATGGTTTCTCGGGATACAACTAGATTCGTATCAATCCTGATGATCAACTAAAAATAGCATTCACAATGCCTTGGGGGACATTTTGTTATAAGGTCATGCCCTTTGGCCTTAAGAATGCTAGTCCCACCTACCAACGTGCTATGACATACATCTTACACAATCACATGAATAAAACTTTGGAAGATTATGTGGATGATTTTTTGGCCAAATCTCTTTTGCGCCCAGATCATCTCGATGACCTAAGCAAGATCCTTGATCGCCTCATTGAACACAAAGTTAGACTAAACCCCAAGAAGTGCATATTTTGTGTCACATCTAGAAAACTCTTGGGTTTCATAGTCTCAAAATGAGGCATCGATGTAGATCCAAATAAAGTCAAGGCAATACTTGAAATGCTTCTCCCAACCACCATCAAGCAGCTTAGAAGCTTGCAGGGTAAGGTCACGTTTCATAGTGCAACTATCTGACAAGTGCTGACCCATGAATAAATTATTGCACAAGGGGGTGGAATTTCATTGGTATGATGAGTGCCTATCAACCTTCAATGACATTAAACAATACTTGGCTTCATCGCTAGTATTGGCACCACCTAGACTAGGAATGACATTCTATTTATACATCTGAGCTACTGAGGTGGTATTGGGCACCATGTTAGCCCAAAAAAATGAACTACATAAAGAACAAGCTACTTACTATCTTAGTCGTACCCTGGTCAGTTATGAAAACTATGCATACATCAAAAAGCTATGCTTAGTAGTGGTATTTGCCATGAAAAAGCTATGTCATTATATGTTAAGAAATACGATGTATATTGTGTCTAAGGAGAATCCATTGTGGTACATGATGAGTCATACTTATCATAGTAGTCATACAAAAAAATAGATCATGTTGTTGACGGAGTTTGACATCGAATTCATTGAACAGAAGTCCATCAAAGGTCAAGTCATCACCGATCAACTAGCAGAGGCTCCTCTCAAAGACGATCAACCTCTAACCATAGAGCTACCCAATAATGGGGTCTTCCATGTCTCAGAATTGCCAGATTCTGATGAGCCTGAGTCACAGGCCAACATAACCTTATTCTTCGATGGTTCTAAATGTGAGCAATGGGGTGGCACGGGAATCATATTTTTCACACCTCAAGGGGCTCCAATGCCTCTATCATTTAAACTTGCTTTCTCATGCACCAATAACAATGTTGAATACGAAACCTTGCTCATAGGTATTCAGACAGCAATCACCATGAACATCAAACTCTTGAACATCTTTGGTGATTCACTGTTAATCGTCAACCAAGTGAAAGGGGTATTCCAATGCAAATGCCTAGTTCTGTAGGCCTACAAAGCCCTTATGGATAAATTATTGGCAAAAATTGAATGGTATGACATAGAGGCACTCCCTCGATCATCGAATCATTTTGTGGATAGTATGGCCTCCTTAGGGTCACTAATCTCACAAGACCCTTCTGGTGAGATGACAAACATTCAAGTCAAAACACTATCTCAATCCTTGATGGAGTGTGCAAGCTCTGACATAATGCTAGAAATCCACCTAATCCAGATTGAACCATCTCAGGATAGGTTCGCTTGAATCCACGATAGCTTGAATCACGCCAACTGGGGGTCCTTGTTCTCCCCTATTCCCCTTGATAGCAACACAATGCTATTTTTACAAGTTTGTTCCCGCTCATATTTTGCTAGGGAGGAACTTCAATAGGGATTGGTAGTTCATACCATCGAGGTTTCTGATCAACAGGATTGGTACACACCCATAAGAGACTACCTCAAGCTAGGTAACCTCCCACTTGGATTGATGCACACCATGAAAATATCATTCAAATAGAAAGCAAAAAAACATGTCTTGCTAGGAGATATTTTGTATCGTCAAAGCTACAAAGGGATCCTCCTCCGTTGCTTGGACCAGAAGGAGTCCACTTGGGCGATCACCCAAGTCCACGATAGTACATGCGGTGGCCACTTTGACGGTATGGCCTTTGCAAAGTGTATCGTTCGCATGGGATATTATTTGCCATATTTAGAGCGATATTATTGTGCGTATGTAAGGAAGTGCATGAAATGTCAACACCATGCTAATTTGACACACGTACCTTCTTAGGCCTTGTAGTCGATCCAATCGACTTGGTCGTTTTGGCCGTTTTTGCCGTTTTTGCATTGTTATGTCATCACACGTTTATCATAACGACCACAGACTACTTCACCAAGTGGGTGGAAGCAATTTCACTTACCTCTACAGCTGTGACCAACATTGCGGAGTTTATTTTACATAACATCATGTCGTTTTGGTATTCCATCCAAGATCATCTCGAATAATGGGACATATTTTAAAAACAAATATGTGTGTGCTTTGACAACAAAGTACACAATTCAACACAATTTTTCAACACCTTATTATTCGTAGGCAAATGGGCAAGCAAATGCGTCAAACAAAATGCTAGTTTCCATCCTTAAAAACATGGTCATAGATAGTCATAAGGATTGGCACATTCAAATCCCACTTGCTCTTTGGGCTTATTGCACTAATATTCGAACGCCCATTGGGGCAACTCCATTTTTGTTGGTGTATGGCTCCAAGGCAGTCATGCCTCTCAAGTTGGAAATACCCTCCCTGCACATATCAATGCAAGAGTTCATCGATGATGACACTGCATGGCAGGCCCAATTAGACCATCTTACGTTGCTCAATGAATGATGCATCAACACTCTCGAGAATTTACGTATCTATCAAGAGCGACTTAAGAAAGCATATAACATGAAATTTCACCTGAGGGACTTTCAGGTTGGTGACTTAGTCTTAAAAGAGAACCAACAAAATTCTAACTTGCCACCCCTTTTAAGGGATAAGTTCATGGAAAATTGGTTAGGTCCTTATGTCATCGACAGTAAAATATGACCTGGAACATATCGACTCGTCTCTATTAAAGGAATCAAGGAATTAGAACCCTTGAAAATTAGTCATTTAAGGCCATTCCACATTTAAAAGAGCCATGGCCCACCCCAAAAAGCTCTAAGGATTCTAGCTATTGCTTGGTCAACCCCAAAACACCCCAAAGGTGCCCATAATCCCTTTGGTCAAACCAAAAGCTCCAAGGATGCTAGCTATCGCTTGGTCAACCCCAAAAATACCCTAAAGGTATATATAATCCCTTTGGTCAAACCAAAATCTCCAAGGGTTCCCATAATCCCTTTAGTCAAACCAAAAGCTAGAAGGATTCCCACAATCACTTGGTCAACCCCAAAATGCCCCAAAGGTGCCCATAATCCCTTTGGTCAAACCAAAAGCTCCAAGGATTCCCTCAATCGCTTGGTCAACCCTAGAATGCCCTAAAGGTATCCATAAACCCTTTGTTCAAACCAAAATCTCCAAGGATTCCCCCAATCGCTTGGTCAACCTAAAATTCCCCAAAGGCATCTATAAACCCTTTGGTCAAACCAAAAGCTCCAAGGGTTCCCACAATCGCTTGGTCAAAAATAAATATTCAAAAATAAACAAAAACAAAAGATAATCAAAAATAACAAAAAAATTGCATCTCACTTCCATGCATACCCTTAAAAATCCAAACACAAAAAAATAAGTTGCATTAGGCATCGCAAACATACATTGCATATTTGCTGGTCATACATGTCACAAGCACCATAGACTGTAATTGCTCGACAATTTCGTCATTTTCCACATTCAATCCATTTTGTAAAAACATCCATCCAAAATAATGCCCTTCGCATTTTTGCCATATTATAATCAGTTGTCCGCTAATGTCGTTAGGGTTTTTCATCATTCAGCTGTCTTTAGCTTTCTAGTCAAAAATTGTACAAAGTCAGACAGATTTTACAAAGGTAGAGTTTTACTTGGATCACGCCTTGTTACATCACATCCCAACACAAGCTTAAAACACATAAAAATTCCCAAGTTGTGTAGACGAAAGACGAAACCTATAAAGTGGTCTAAGGTACCTTAAGTGAAAAGGTTATCCTGCTCATCCCTCTGTGCGAATGGTTCAAGAATGTTGATAATTGACAAAAGGACAAGCTCTTCCCCATCCAATTCCCCATAATAAATAGTGGTTTTCACCACTATCAGATATTCTAAACACCTTTGATTCCCAAAGCCATAAGGATTTGTACTACACACCCCTGAGAAGGATGGGTAGTCATCCCCAAGGCCCAAAAGGATCAATGCCATTCACAAATCCCACAAGTCCACCATCAAAAATCCCACAACACCTTTGATCCCAAATTCATAAGGATTCGTACTACATGCCCCTAACAAGGATGGGTAGTCATCCCCAAGGCCTACAAGATCAATTCCATTCCAAAGCAATTTCAGAACCACCTTTGATTCCCAAAGTCATAAGTATTCATACTACACATCCCTATAAAGGATGGGTAGTCATCCCCAAGGCCTAAAAGGATCAAGGCCACCCACAAGCCAAAAACCCACGAGCTCAACTTTGACATCAAAGTGCAAAATCAAACTCCTCAAAAGGCAAAAATAACAGTGGTTATCACCACTACTTAAACCCCTTGCTCAAGAAAAAAAGAGAAAAATAAACAGTGATTTTCATCACTATGTATGAGAGCAAGTATCCAAGCAAGTTGAGCAACCGAAAGACGGTTGAGCTTGAATCCCTGGAATTCTCAGCATTTGAAAAACAATTTAGGTGATCCTCATTACGAGTTTTGTGGACAACCTACCTAGCAATGGTGGTATCCTAAAAGCATGATGATATGTCTATCACATTAGCTTTGCGTCTGTGTAGACCAATGTTTGCATGTGGATGAGCTAGCTTATGGTATCCTAGATTGCCTCATGGATAAATCTTGCTCAATATAACAAAGGAGTTAGTGAAGCTAATTGGGTGATCCTCAGTATAGGTTTGGTTGATAGCCTATCTGGCACTAGTAGTATCCTAATGAATACCACATAAACGAACTCAATCGCACACACAGGGATGTGAAATAACTTGGTCAAACTTAAGTCTAATTCGTACCTTGGTCGAAAGTCTTGTCAGAATAACGTACAATATTGATTAGTTAGTTAAAACATCTGAGTCTCAGAAACACTGTAACTACATTCTAAAAACAACTGGTACATTCCATTACTTACATCACCATCAAAAAATACAAATAAATAAATAAATCACACATGCACAGTCATTCGACAATGAAATCACATAGTACAAAAAGCCAGCAAATCCTGTACAGTCTATGGTGCCACCGCCAAGTTATCAACAAATCATTTCATCCATTTCATATGCATACATCCTTATAGTCAGAAACATCCGCATTCATAATAACATATGCATACATCAACATAAATAAATGTGCATAAAATAAATGATAAACCATAACAAGGGAAAAATCCAAAAAGAAAGTCATGTATATATCGAGTCAAAATTCCCTCAGGCTATAATAAAACGGTCCTCTGACCTCACAAAAAAGATCAAAAACCCTAAGCCTAAGGAGTCGGCCACCATGATCATGTAAGATCGATGCAAATGGAACTACCCCCAGAGGTGTGGGTCCTATAGGACCTCTTAGAGCGGTTGCTGCCAGCGTCTGCATCATGCCCACTAGTGCTACCCTCACCCACCCGCCTATGATGATAGGAAGCAGACTTCTCAATATCACTATCTCTCGTTCAACATGAAGATCCACCTTCAGTGAGCTCAGGTAACTGTCCACTAAGGTGGATAATCTCAGCCTCCAACTCCACCTGAAACCGACCCCACTCCACATATTTTCGGAGGTACATAGCGAATGCGTCATCCCGCTATGCCAACTAAGCACTGAGGGAATCCACCTCAGCTCGATGCTCCTCATATCGTCTTTGTAGCAGCTCCTCTAATCGCATTATCTTAGCATACAACCTAGCCTCCATATCCCCTAGGACTGTCGAAGGCATGGGTATCTTCGGGACGACATGCTACTCTGGCACCCACTACTCCATGACGTCCTGGACATTCGGCTACTCTGAAACCCTTGCATCATCCCCAGTGAGTTCGTCCACCTCCACCATATCCGCATCATCGCACGAAACCCCCCAACACTCCCTCGATGCCTCCGCAACCCCATCGGCTACTGCTGCTACATCCAAACCTCCTATAGGTCCCTCACCCTGCCATAGCAGCATCGTCCACCACTGGTCATACTCAGTAGTCACCCTAACATTGTCCATATTGGGGACATCAATCGCTGCATATGACTCCTCACCCAATGGATCAATGATCGGCCAGGCCAAAGTCCTCTCGTCACCTCAACATCGATAGATCAAGGGCTCACCCGGAAATCCTTGGTGCACCCCAAACTATTGAGTCACCCAAACATACGAGAAGTACTCCTACTTGGTCCTATATTTCCTGGTCAGCCACCTCCCCCTACGTGCCAATCGAAGCCACTCCCTAGCCTCAGGATAGGTTGGACAGTCCTGGTATGGCTACCAGAACACCTCTCCTGGAGCAAGACATGAGAAGGCATCATCATAGTGCCCCACGACTCCTACCCACTATTGAATCTGCCCCTGCTCCTTGGACCTCCACCATAGGGCAGCATATCCAATCTCCTTGTCCACCATCTCTCCTCGAGTGGTCCAAGGTAACCCCTACGGTCGCTTCACAGTTATGTGTTGCCATCCCCAGCACTGCAACATGTAGCTACACCTAATAACCTTTTGCCTCTAATAGCAGACCTCGTACAACTTGTCATATAACTATGCCAATAGCATCTGACCCCACCTCATAATCAATGGTGCTATCGTCGAACACTCTACTAGTCTAAACACTACCTCCAGTAGGTTCCAAGGGAACCTCACACCTAAAGAGTCAGGAAGCAGCATGTTGGAGATGAGGGTCATAAGCAATGTATGCCTCACCCCCAACACACCCTTCTCAAACCACCATCGCACTAGAATCTTGCCAATCAAGAAGTCCCCCTCTACCCTCTACACCCCCATCCACCCCCATCTTCGCCGCATGCCCAAAGCAACGTGTCAGCACCACCATCAGTTGATCCTGAGGAGTCATCTGAATGGGTATCCCATCTATCGAAATTTGTAGAATCCGATAAATGTCCTCTAGAGTCATTGTCATCTCCCCTGTTGGTATATAAAAGGTGTTGGTGCGGGGATCCAACAAATTGATCAATGCAGTCAGATATGCTTGATCCCCCACCATAGGCTCCAACCGAGTCACTTGCCAATCCTAGTCCGCACAGTTAGTGCATCCCGTGCGTCAAAAAATACCGTCGGTTGACGGTACCGACTCTTCACCACCTACAAAAAAAAACAACACAAAAACATTAAAACATGACAACAAAACAAAACTGTCAGCACTAAAACAAATATACAACAATGTATACAAATTGTACAACAAAAACATTTAATAAACTGTACAGCAACATTAACAAAATATACAATACAAACATTCCAAAAAAATCAATAAACAACGCAAAATAAAACAAATTTTTTAACTTAGGGTTTTTAACTCTAGTTTAAACAAAAAAACAAAACAAACAAAAAAAACAAACAAAAACAAAAAAAATTAACCTAGGGTTTTTAACTTTAGTTTAAACAAAAAAGCAAAATAACAACAAAATTTTTAACCTAGGGTTTTTAACTTTAGTTTAGCTAAAAAAAACAAACAAAATAAAACAAAATTTTAACCTAGGGTTTTTAACTCTAGTTTATCTAAAAAAACAAAATAAAACAAAATTTTAACCTACGATTTTTAACTCTAGTTTAAACAAACAAAAACAAAAAATTTTAACCTAGGGTTTTTAACTCTAGTTTAAAAAAAAAACAAAAAAAAACAAAATTTTAACCTAGGGTTTTTAACTCTAGTTTAAACTAAAACAAAAAAATAAAAATAAAAAATAACAACAAAAAATTTAACCTAGGGTTTTTTACCTTAGCTTAAATGGAAAAAAAAAATAACAACATTTTTAACCTAGGGTTTTTAACTCTAGTTTAAACAAAAAATAAAATAAAACCAGTTTTTTAAACCTAGGGTTTAATCATAGTTTAAACTTAATACAAAAAACAAAATAAAAACAATTTTTCAAACTAGGATTTTGATCTTAGTTTAAACAACGCTGCACAAAATACAAATACAAAACAATTAAACTAGGGTTTTGATCTTAGTTTAAATGAAAAATTGAACTACAAACTAAATTACTTACGGTTTTGAACTGTAAAATACAAACAAACAAAATAAAGAGAAGGAGCACCTATCGATCTTGCCTCGGATCTGCCACTCGAATATCTGGTCTATGTACTCATGGTATCCACTAAATCTCGATAGCGGTCTGCTACACAGACTCGAACTCCTCCTCACAGCTCCAACTCGCCAAAAAAAATAATTGCAAATCAGCCCAAAACCTAGTTTTGGCCCTTATATAGTCTCTTAGGCCTGTAATCATTCCACCTGGGGATGAGCACTCTATTTATCGCTCATCCCACCCTAGATGATTACAAAATTGGTATTCGTCCCACCCTAGGATGATTACAGAGTAAGGAAATAAAAAAAAACCAAAACTGCATCCAAAATGCACCAAAAATAGTAATAAAAATTTTGAACAAAGGCACCTTGACACCTATGATTCTAGGCATCCAAAACCGATGTTAGGGCCACAAATCATCACTATCCTACTCCTTAATAATGCCACCATAGCCGGACCGCTCCACGGGAGGATGGAGTTTTAATAATTTCAACCCAAAAGACGTCACAAAAAGGGTCCAAACCCACCCAAAAATAGCAATAAAACTGTCGAACAAAGGCGCATTTGTGCATGACATTCTTGGCATACAACACCGACGTCAGGGCCAAAAATTATCAATATCATACTCCCTAAGAAGGCTACCATAGCCGAACCACTCCACGAGAAGATGAATTTTTGACAATTTCATCCCTAAAAGGCGTCCCAAAAAGGGTTAAAACCCACAAAAAATAGGTCAGATTTTTGGGAAACTGCATAAGTATTCAATGGAAAAACAACTGAAGGCACCCTTACAAAAGTCATCTTAGGTCAAGCGACTCGTCATTTTTCTCATGTCGGTCATTCCCTCATCGATTTGTTGCTTGAGGGGGTAGTCACACTTAGTCACCAATCAACAAATACACACCTAATCAAGGAAATGGCATGCATGTAAAGAATCATTGACAAAGACAATCACGTTCCTGCTTGGGGTAGCAAACAAGCAATAATCACAATCTAATCAAACACTTGGCATTCTAGAATCATGAACTCAAGGTTCCCACAGACAAAAGCTTGCGCCCTTTGCCTATTCATAACTGAATAATGTCCAAGATCAAGTAACACCTCACCAAAAAAGGTTAACACTTGAATTAAGCTCCTTAGCTCATCAGAAGCAAGCATTCAAGAATGCATACCCTTTCCATACTTGGGGCATCAAAATTTGGTTAGGTTACCAAGAAACCCTAATCATTAAGTACTTTGGTTATCTATTTTTGCTCAGCACTACGCCATGCACAGTGCATCCAAAAAAGGGGCATCTGTAGACACCAAAACAACACCAATCTAATCATGTAGATACAAGCACTGACTGAATTGGCATACATAGCCCCTAGGGCAGCCCCTAGAGGTTAAACAGTGGTCCTAACCACTCCCAAAGAAGTTTTGGAAGGTCAGAGGTCAATTTGGCACCTTTCAAGCACCCCGCTCCTTACTCATTCCACCCTGGGATGAATAGAATGCTATTCGCCTCACCCTGGGACGATTAGCAGCAATCGCTCCAAGGTGTGGCAAATAGCAGGTTTGACGGGCAAAAGGTCAAACCTTTAAAAATGGTAGCTCAGATCTGCCACTCAACTCCACCTTCAATGCATGAGAGTGCGAGTGAGCATTTTTGAGCTCAAAGAGGTAGTCATAGAGGCAGTCATGGAGCCCTTAATTAGGGAGGAATATTTTCTCCCCTGGGAAGGAATGATGGCCAAGTGGCGCCCCTGCATGCACATTCAAAGCAGACCTTCAAGTCTATAATATGGTGAGTCTTCTCACCCCAAAAAAATGATAGAGTAGGAGAATTTGGAGCAATAGAGTGTTGTCGAATTACATCCTCACCCCTCACTTGTGCTTCTTACATCCTTTATCTCTCTTTTGGAAGGGAGGTTATTGGGTGAACATTGGAAGCACAATTCGAAACCAAAACCTGGCAATTTGGCCATAATACCCCACCCAATTTTTTTACACAACCCCCTTAGGAGGTTTTGGACCCGTCCCAAGTGGATTGGTGTCGAAACCAAGCCCCAAACGACGGGCGTCCTACCCCCGGGTGCCTCCCGCACTGCTGCAGTCCTAATCGCCCCACCCCGAAGCAATTAGAAATCTATAGCAAATTTCTTCACTATTTATTTTGCATCTAATTTTATGTCATTCATATATGTTTCCATTCAAATTTCATGTCATTCTGATGAGTTTTGACTGTGTTTTCATTATTTTTTGCTTTCACTAACATACAGGGAGCATCTTCGGATACAGGGTGATTAGGGCTAAATATATAGAATTCAACCTTCTAGGTCGTTTCAAAATGCCCTATTTTTCCTAACCCCAACTTTGCAAGTGTTTTAGAGGCCTCTAGATGGGACATTTGGGAGGTTGCTTTCTGACATTTTATGACAGTCCTAATCGTCCCACCCCGGAGCGATTAGAAATATATAGTAGATTTCTTGACTGTTCCTTTTGCAGTGTGTTCATTATGGTGTTTGCATGCTTCTTTCCAAATTTCATCTTATTCTGACATGTTTTGATTACTATTTTAATTATTTCATGCATGCATTAACCGGAGGCCTTGGGGATTGCATGTTTCCCTCCATCCGTAGGTGATATTAATCATTTTTTGGTTCTCTAAATGCAATATCTCGACACCAGAGTGGTAGAAAGGAACTACAGATGCATTAACGCAAGTTGTGGTGATGTTTGGCCTGCCCATTTCAAATGTGGGCACATGGAAGATCGCGAAGGGAAGCGTACCATTCGTTGGTGTAACAAAACTATATCTAATGCTCCGAGCCCCTAAAAATGGGGGAGATGTATTGTAACCTAATCACAAGCAAAATTAATAAAAGAGGCTACACTTTACTTTTGCTTTATATCTCATTTCATTCATGCTTCGCTTTCCCTTTTCATGCACTTGTTCTTTGTTCATTCGTAGGACTTAGCGTTACATCTACTTTTGTTTGCATTGCATACGGTGTGCCTGTGCTTCCATAGACATGCTTTCAAATACATATGGATGAAACAAAACAACAAATATATGGAAAAATGGAGCATTCAACTTCATGAGGTCCCAAACTCCAACAAAGAAATTAAACAATATATGAAGAAAAAATTGAGACATGTCATGTGGATTATAAATGTAGGAAAGAAAGTCGAATAAGGAGTTCCCAATATCATGAAATTAGGAGTTCATCTAAGAAGAATTTTGCAATATCATGAAAGTAATATTTCATAATATTACTGAAGTAGGAGTTCATTGAAGAAAGAGTTTACAATATCATGAAAGCAGGAGTTTGTAATATCATAGCCTTTAAAAGTCAACATAAAACTCGCATAGTGAGTTAGCAGAGGAGCAACAATAGTACCATTGATATCAAAGTGATTTACGATTTTTAGGGAAGGAGAATTGAGTAAGCAAATTACCTCTTAGTTAAAGCATGATCCAGCTAGGAGAAGCCCGTAGTAAGGGTGAATGCAAGCTATGAGTGAGTGCAATTGGTAGGAGTCTGAACATGATCTAGGAGCAAGTGCAACCAATAGAGAGTGCAAATACGAGCCAGGAGTGAGTGCAACCAATAGTGAGTGCAAACACTTTAGGTAACATAGAAAGAAAGTCATTTGTGAAAGTTCTTACCAAAATTATGATTGGCCAAGTCAAAAGTTTAGATGCCCTACCTAGCAATAATAAGAAGAGAAAATATATGGAAAAACCAGTCTAGGTAGCAGATTCTATACCATAAGTGATTATACAGGATGAGATGATTGAGCATGATATGATGATTCTTAAAATTAGAGGATTAATTTGTAAATTTCATGGATATTGGTTAGGTTTTTTTGAGATTAAAAATTACATTAAGTGGAAATGAGAATTGAATTCAAATTACTCCATGGCTTTTCTTCCAAAAGGATTTTTTCTCATTATTTTCTCTAGTTCAGAAATAAGGGATAAAATAATGGATGGAGGCCCATGGTTTAGGGGTAAAAATACATTATATTTAAGACCTTCTAGTGAGACCTTTTTTGTGGACACAAAAAATATTAAAAGACATCCAGTATGGATTAGGTTTTTTGGACTTCCTTATCAACTCATCAATAAGGAGGTTTTGAAGAATATTGGTAATACCCTAGGTGAATTCATATATGAGGGACCAACTACTATGGAGATAAGGCATGTTGTATACACTCGAATATGTGTTGCCATGGATATGTATAATCCTTTACCGCAGTAAATTGGGATTAATTTTGAATCAAGAGAAAGGGATCAACAAGTGGATCATGAAAATATTGCATTTTGATGTCGCAAATATCATGAAATTGGAAACATGGCAAGATATTGTAAAGTAAAAATAGAGGAAGAGATGGATTTTTTTGGGAATGATGGTAGTTTCAATTTGAAACAAGGAGACCATATTAGAGGAGAAGCTACGTCAAATCAAGGATTTTCCACTCCTAAGAAAGTGGTAAGAAAAATCCCTCTACATCATCAGATGGCGAAGGCCATTACAAATCACTCGAATCGATCATTAGAAGGGAATAATGATATGAAAGATGATGAATTACAATGCACAAGTTCAAATATAAAAGGAGAAAAAGGTGTGAAGGAAGAGGGGAAGACAAATTTTAATATAAAGTAAGATGAGAAGAAAAAATTAAAGAAAATGATGCAATTGAGGTTAAGCTTAATCCAGGTAAATCAACTTTATTATCCTCAACTGGATTAAAATATTCTCCTTACAAAAAAATGAAAGTAGTATGGAGTATATTCCTTGCACTTTAGGATTTCAAGAGTAGTATAGTAAAGAAAAACTTGTAGAGGATATCCAAGGAAATTTAGGTATTTCAGTACAATATAAGAAAGTGATGACTATGGAGGATCATCTATGCAATTTAGATTTTTCAAGGCAACATAAAGAATACAATATTATTGATGTTATTCCTTGCACTTTCAACTCTTTAAGGCAACATAAATCTTTAGAAGATAAGTCCCATTTTGAACAATATGAAAAAATGGAAGAAATTGATGAATATGAGAGTGGTGGCAAGAATGTAAGAAGGGGA
The DNA here is from genome assembly GCA_028583015.1 of Wollemia nobilis. Classification (NCBI taxonomy): domain Eukaryota; kingdom Viridiplantae; phylum Streptophyta; class Pinopsida; order Araucariales; family Araucariaceae; genus Wollemia; species Wollemia nobilis. Next base: position 9,969,771 of record JAQPPZ010016348.1, read on the forward strand.
GGAAGACTATCACAAAAATAAAAAAGAGAAAAAGAAACTCTAAAGGATATTTATCTGGGAAGCAAAATAAAAATATCATAGGTGCTAACAAGAAGTGGGGTTAAGCCCACTAATAAAAATAAAAAGTGTTGATGATGAAAATGATATCATGGAATATTAGGGGTCTGAATAAAATCCTTAAAAAAAGTCTTATTAAGGAATTAATAGGTTATTATAGCCCGAAGTTTATTTTGATACAATAAATAAAATTATGCAGTGAGGAATGTAAGGATGCTTTTAAGAAGACTTTGAGGACAGGTAATTGTTTAACAATTTCTTCTACAAGTACTTAAGGTGGTATTGAAATAATATGGGATAAATGTGAATGGGATGGACAACTATTACAAGCAAAAAGTAATTTGGTTGTTGGATTATTTTTTTATGAAAGAGGAAAACATCAAAGTTGGGGTTATAAATATATATGCTACAACTATAGTTACTCCTCATGAAAGATGTTGGAAGGACCTTAATATATTTTTATCAAATATAATGATGATTTATTGTGATATATGGATTATTGGAGGTGATTTTAATACTGTTATATCTCCTTTGGAAAATAAGGGTGCCATTCTAGGATGGTCAAAATCTATGCAATATTTTGCCTCGTTTGTCAATTCAAATGACCTTTGGTATGTTAGTCCATCAATATTTCAATACACATGGGATAATAGACACATTAGGAAAAATCATATAGTAGAAATACTAGATAGATTTTTGTTATCCAATAAATAGTTGCAAATAAAATATACAATCTCTTTAGATATTTTATTATGAGCAATATGAGATCACAAACCCATTCTTTTGACTTGTGAGTCACTTAACAATGGTCATCCAAAGCCATTTCACTTCTAGTATATGTGGCTCCAATACCATGATTTTTTCTAGATGGTTATGTTATAGTGGGATGAGTCAAAATTTGAAGGATCATGTATGTACAGGTTTGTTCAAAAATTGAAATATTTAAAGGAGAAAATGAAGATATGGAATATAAAATATTTTGGTAACATTTTAAATAAAAAAGAAGAAGAAATTGAATCCAAGCTCAAAAATTTATAAGAGATAGTACAAATTAATGGAATGGAATAGTATTCTTATATGAAAGAAAAATAATCACTTTCTGATTATCATAATGCATTGAAGAAGGAGGAGTCATATTGGTTCCAAAAATATAGAGAGAAATGACTCAAGGAAGGAGATAGAAATACAAAAAAAGTTCATGCTACAACAAAAACAATTTTTTTTTGTCATATTAAAAATATTATAACTCTAGATGGAATAAATATTGAGGATGAAGAAGATATAAGAAAGGAAGTAATAAATTATTTCAAAAATATTTTGTCATATTCTAGGCAAGATAAGGAGGCATAAGAAAAAAATTTGCAAAATATTCCATCACTTATCACTCAAGGAAAAAATAAAAGCTTGATGAAGAATACTTCTATCGACGAGCTCCATGAAGTGATTTTCTCTTTCCATACTAACAAGGCACATAGCCCTAATAGATTTCCTACAATTTCTTTTCAAAAAGTTTGGGATTTATTGAAGAATGATATATTAGATGCGGTTGAAGAGGCTTGAAAAATAACGGCTATAATAAGTGAGATCATTGCTACTTTTATTACCTTGGTTCCCAATAAATATGACAAAATATTTTGATAACTTTCATCCAATAAGCCTTTGTATTATGATTTATAAGATTATTTCAAACATTATGGCAAACAGGTTAAAGGGTATTCTAGGGTGTCTTATCTCAAAGGAACAAGGTAGCTTTTTTCAGGGTAAAAAAATTCTTAATGGTATAATTATTGCACAAGACACCATACATTCTCTTCATTCTATGAAAAAACCATGTATGCTTTTGAAATTAGATATGAACAAAGCATATGATAGGGTTTCCTGGAATTTTCTACATGCTATTCTTAGAAATTTTAGCTTTGATTATAGTTGGTGTGAGTGGATTAAATATTGTTATAGCACTGCAAAATTTTATATTTTGATCAATGGTTCTCCTGTTGGGTACTTCAAGCCATCTTGTGGACTTCGTCAAGGTGATCCTCTTTCTCCTTATCTATTCATTATTATAGAAGAAGAATTAGGGAGAGCATTTTCAAAGGCAAAAATGGAAGAAAAAATCTAGGGCATTCAAGTTGTTAAAAATACCCCTTCGAATCCCATCTCCAATTTGTTGATGATACTTTTCTTTTGAACCATACCTCAATCAGTGAGGCCATAGAGTTCAAATAAATATTATCATGTTATGAGAAGGCTATTGGATAGTTGGTAAATAATTCAAAATCTAGAAATTTTTTCATTAATACTGCCCTAGATTTACAAGGAATTATTGTGAATATTTTAGGGTTCAAAATTGAAAAATTTCCATCAACCTACTTGGGTATTCCTTTATCTAATAAAGGGAATAAATAGGAGCTTTGGATATATTTTTGGGATAGAATAAAATCTTGCTTGGAAAGTTGGAAAGGTAAGTTCTTAACCATGGTAGGAAGGTTACAACTCATAAAGATAACTTTACAATCCATTCATATTTATATGATGTCACTTTCAGGACTGCCAACAAGTATTGTAGTAGAAATGGATAAAATTCAAAGAGAATTTCTATGGAAATGTTGTGAGAAAAAATTTAGGTTTCCTCTTTGTAAGTTGGATAGGGTTCGCAAAGGAAATAAAATTTGAGGAGTAGGCTTGTGAAATTGCAGACTTATGAATTTGGATTTAGGAGCAAAGCTTGGATGGAGACTATTTAGAGACCAAAAAAATAATTGGACAAAAACATTACTTCGAAAATATAGAGGTTCTCTTGATGCAATGATATTTTTTAGAATAAAAACCCTACACAAAGGATCATCAACATGAAACTTCATATCAAAGAGTTTAAATTTGATAAATAAACATATTAGATGATCAATCTATGAGGGAAGTTATGCAAATTTTTGGTCTAATGCTTGGTTGAAGCCTTATCCTCTTATATCTGACTCAAAATGGAAACCATTGGCTCAAGCATATATAGCATGTAAATATCCAAAGGTTAAATATTATATTATTATGAGAAAAAATTCTAGAACATGGATTTCTTTTAGTAACCTAGTTGAAGGAAAAGAACTCAAACAAATTGTAGATGAACCTCAAAATATGCTTCGAGAGTTTTATTTTCCAAATTTTCACAAAAGGATGAGTTTTTTTGGAATTTATCAAAGAATGGTGGATACTCAGTCAAGTTGGGACATGAGGATTTAGAACAATCAAAATTTCCTTCTCCCACTGATTTTCCTTGGAAGAACATTTGGTTATTAAAGGCTTTCATAAGGCTTCAACATTTATTTGGTTAGCAATTCAATATAAAATTATTATCGGAGAGAGTCTACAAAGAAGATGATATTATGAACCCTTCAGATGTGCATTATGTGAGAAGGATTTAGATTCGTTAGACCACTTACTTCTTCATTATCCATTTTCTCACACAATTTGGGGTTACTTTTTATTTTAATATAAAATTATATTGGGTAGCTCCATCAACATTGAAATAGTTGATAAAATTTTGGATAAGTTATAATAAAGCTAAAGCATTATGTATTCTTTGGAGAATTGGCCCTGCCAATATTTGTTGGAATTTATGGATTGAAAGAAATAATAATTTTTTAAAAAATAAATATCAAAATCATGCCCAAGTTTAGAACCGTATTAGTTCCTCTCTTGTAGAATGTCTAAAAATATGGTGTTCATCATGGGAAGTCTCAATTGTAGAAAAAGAAAAAGAGGTGCTAATAACTTGGCTACATGATTTGCACATACATGGAAGAGTCATTTGCGATAATGGAATTAAAACAAAGGATCTACTTCAATCTATGGTAAAATGGAAATGTCCAACAATTGGGTTTATCAAAATTAATTTTTATGGAGCTTCTAAAGGAAATCTAGGAAAAGATGGTGGAGGTGGTGTTTTTATAAATAGTGAAGGCAAAATTATCCTCACTTATTAAAAATCATATGGAACTTCACCTAACAACTATGCAGAGGCTAGGACACTTCTTACATGGATTAAAATTGCAACAAAAAATATGGAAATATATTTCAATTGAGGGGAACTCACAAATTATAATCAATGCTATTAATGAAAAAGGGAAATCAAGTAGCATATAAATTAGCAAATTATGGTGTTGATCTTCATCTCGGTGAATTTTAAATTTTAAAAGGCAACTGGCCAAGCGAGATTTTATGTCTTAATAAAAAATATGTTAAGGAGTTGGTTGTGGAAACAACACTGTGAGGAAGTTGAAGAATATATTTAAGAGAAAAAATTCATGATAAAAATGTATGCTACAAAAAATGTAATATTTTGGTATTGTGATGAAAGTGGCTAGAAGTCATATAAAACTTATTCAAAAACAAATGTAGGAAAGAAAAATAATTATACATCAATGAATTCAACCCAAATTTTGAACACAACCAAAAACATTACATAGATCCAAAGATTAAATGGAAAGAAAAATACTTATAGAGTAACTAAGATCTAATTCACATAATATCAAATACAAAACTAGGAGATGAACAATTCCTTAGGAGACATCGTCAAAAACAAATATGTATCTTTGGACAACAAGAGTAGTGGAGACCAAAAATGTTTTGTGAAGGAACTTGAATCCTACAATGACAACATTAAGAATGCATATAAGGACACCCTAAAAGGTAAACTCATTGATGACACTTTTTAAAAAATTAAAAATAAAAAAATAGGAAAAAAATTTCCATGAAAATCAACAATAGAAGAAGCGCACTTTAAAAGATGATAAGAGGATATTAAATTTGTTTGACCTTGTTCAATAAATCTTTTAAGGAAAAAGTTGAATTTTAAAACTTTGAATAAAAATATTAAATTTGAATTGAAAACAAAATGAATTTAAATTGGAAAGTAAGTAAAATTATAAATCATAGCCCATTTTATATTAAAACAAACTGTTGATTTCGTCTTGTAAACATAATTAAAATCCTTTTATTCAATTGGTTTGGATATGCACAACTTTGCTCCGGTCTAGATGTTTTGGTCTTGTAAACATAATTAAAATCCTTTTATTCAATTGGTTTGGATATGCATAACTTTGCTCCCGTTTAGATCCATGATAAAATCCTTTTATTCAATTGGTTTGGATATGCATCAGTTTGCTCCGGTCTAGATCCGTGTGTTCAAAAATCCCACGTTATCGCTTCCTCCAAGAATCGGTCAAAAGCCTCTTATAAATGCACCAACAATTCCTAGCTTTGTAATCTCAATAGCCCTGTTTCTGATTTCTTGTTCTACATCCCAAAAATGTATTCACAATATCACAAGCAAATTACAGGCAGCTCGCTGCAGCTGCAAATCATCAACAGCAGACGGGGGTTCTATTCCCACCGCCGGCCGGCCCTCGCTCTGCATGTCTCGTACTACAACAAGACGAAGACGAAGCGAACGTGGACGACGATGGCGCCTCCTGCTGTTGTGGATGCTACGAAGACCATCCCGTGCGAGAGATGCCTTTCCCTCAAGACAAATGCTTGTCAATCCTATACACTACGTCCAACGGCGCAGGGGGGTCCCAGACAAAACGCGATAGAGTGTATTTTATTCCCGTTCTGGGCCAACCCATTTCCTCCAACCGCTATTATGTGGTGCAAGCCGAGGGCAAGCACAAAGGGTAGGGGTTTTGTCTATTTCTCAAAGTTTTCTCAACTGCAATATATTATGGATAAGTAACTAATTGGCATTTTGATTAACTTGATGGCACTCACAGACTGGTGACAATCTGCTCCACTGAACAAGACATGGTGACGTTTTGCTGCTGTAGATGCGTTCCCATAGGAAGTTATTACCTCTATGTATTTAAAAAAAAAAAAATTATTTGGATCCTTTATTTTTCTAAATTATGATTTTTGTGTATGTATTCAAATATATTTGGATTATATATATATATTTGGATTTTTTATTTTTATAAATTATAATTTTATTTTAATTATTTGGATCCTCCACTTGTCAATTACTAAAAATAGTAAGGTTGTGACCAATTCTCCTATGTAACCAAAATAATAATAATAATAATTAGTTAAAAAAATAATTAGTTAGAATAATTGAAGCATAACAAAAATAGAGAAGGAAAAATAATTTACCACACACTTACAGCAGTGGTTTGAATCCTCCACTTGTCAATTACTAAAAATAGTGCGGTTGTGACCAATCTCCTATGCAACCAAAATAATAATAATAATAATTCGTTAAAAAAATAATTAGTTAGAATAATTGAAGCATAACAAAAATAGAGAAGGAAAAATAATTTACTACACACTTACAAAAAATAATAATGTGATGTGATGGAAACCTTAATATAAGAAATAATAATAATTTAGTTAGAATAAGTGAAAAAACAAAGCATAGTCAAAAGACAAATGTGGTGTATGATGAAACTTTGGGATTTTAGTATACCCTAAATACTCTCTAGATGGAAGTCAAGAAAGATTAATATATATGATATATAGGGGTTATTTTCGGTTTTGATTATATGGTGGCTTTACGTCCCAAGTTGTGATCTTTTAAAAAAAAAAAAAAAAATTGAATCTCTTTTATTTTTGTTGAATATAACTTTTGGTTCCAATTTGTTAAATTTATTGTAGTGACAAGGGTTTTCGTTTTTTTTTTTTTTTCTCAAGGTTCAAATCCCATTTAGTGCGAGGGGACAAAAACCTCTCATAAAAAATTGTATAAACTTGTTGAAAAAAACAAGTGGCATTAACTCAATGGGTTAGATTTCTTAAAATATATGGAGGAGACCTATGTTCAAATCTTTCTAAACAACATATAGACAATATCCAAGCTTTGTTGTAATATTGCTATATGGTGATGATGTAATTTGAATGGAGCTTGTTTCAATCCCATGTAATTCATTAAAAAAGGATAATAGTAAAGGGTAAACTAATTAAGGAAATAAGGAGAACCATAACAAGGATTAAATGAATTACATTTATTGTGGAAATTATAGATTATAAGGGATTCATATGTTAAGAAATTGAAGGATTAGGATTTTGATAAAAACTTGAATGCCCTCAATCTAGGAAGTGATGGAAATTCAAAAGGGAAATATTATCATGCTAGGAGTTTATTTTCTTATACTTCAAGTTGAAAGAAAGCTAGATAATTGTAGAACAACTTCCTACTTAATATTTAGAAAAAAGCGTCAACCACGTCGTGGTCAGTTTGCCGTGCGGTGGTCGATGTGGGCCACCTTTGGATCGCTTGGTGTTGATAGTTCTCCGGTGGCACAACGTTTAGTGGATCTGCGCAACAGAGCGTGTGGCCCTACATGGCTCTGATTTAAAATCCGCCCATGTAGAGGAGTTGGAGAGCAAGTGGGTAGTTAAACCTCTCTAGTTGCTGAGAGGCCCAGGTTCAAATCTCTCGCCTCACATGTTGCGGATATGTTATGTAATGGTTCCCTCGTGGTCACAGTCTGTTTACCCCTTGTGGCCACCACCAAAAAAAAAAATATTTAGAAAAAAGCAATGCAAAACAAGTCTAGATATTTAAATTTTAGAAAATAAATAAATGTGTAAATTTGTTGCAATAATGTACAACACTTAGAAAATTACATATAACTCACACAAAAAACAATATTTATCATGTGCAACAAGTTAGAAAATATACAAATAGTAACACAATTATACTAACATAACTCACCTACAATAACACAAATGTCCTACCATAATTAACCTACACTAACATAACTAACTAACAATAACATAACTAACATATTGTAACACAACTGAAATACAAAGACTGCAAAACTTTTTTCTTCTTGTATATTGTGTAATTATGTACACATGTTTATAAACATAAAATATACAAAATTGTGGTCTAAAATAAATGTCTCAAACCATATGTTGGAATTTAATCTACCTTGGTTGGTCGGCAAGGAGTTTTTTAACCACTTTTATCCACCTAAGTTGGATGGCAGAGATTTTCGACAAGTAGTCGGCAAGGCGGTTTTAGAATTTCAATTAAAATTGTTGTCTTCCCCTTAATATTCTCCAACTATAGTTTGGGGACTATATATGCATTGTAATTCAATTATTTTTCTTAATGAGAATACGATATTCACATCTGGTATCAGAGCTTGGTAGGGAGCGAGGCGTATCAAGGCCCATAGAAGCCACGAGGTCGAGAGGAGGGCCTACATCCTTATGTGGAGTAGGAGATCCTAGATCCCAAGGTGGAGTAGGAGGGCCCATAATCGAATTTTGAGTCCAAAGAGAGGAAAGATCAGTCGATAGGTGAGAAGATAGCTCAGTCTCCAGCTAACCAAGCGAGGTCGAGAGCCAACTGGTGAGAGGAGAATGACAACTAGAGAGAGGAGAAATTGATAGAAGATGACCAGGTAACAAGCTGACCAGACCAGGCGACAAGGAGAAGAGATCAAATTGGGCTATATGGCACATGAGGAGAGGATAGAGTTCAAAAAACATGGCATGAGGAGAGCATAAGGTGATGTGGTGCAAGGATATTGAGTGAAGAAGCCCAAAAGGTAAGCGAATAGATTTCCCAAAGGCAATCGAAGCTTCATCCATGCCTTGAGGGTTTTAAACCCCTCAAAAGCCCCTCTCCAGGAGCATGTGGGACTAAAAGTCCCAAAAAAAAAATTAATTTGAAGGCACGGGTTGCCTTCATATAGAAGGCACTCCCCAAGCCTTCTTGTTGAGTGCCTAGCTCAACTGGCTCACGGAGCCAGCCTTAAGGCACCTGCCCCCATTTGGTCGTGGGTTTGAATCCCAGCGACGACGGACCAAGCACTTTAATTTTTTTTTTTTTGGTATTATGCTAAGGTTAAAGGCATAAAATTACTTGTTGTGCTTCTATTTTCATCGGCCGAGGCTACCGAGGTGGTAAGGAGTCTTTGTGGCATGGAAAATATTGTAGGTTTGAGTCCCGAAAGATCTAAAATTTTTTAAAATCCCCCCTGTTTAATTTTTCATTATATTTGAAAAAAATTATTTAATTTATTAACTTAATTAATAATTTAGTTTAAATCTTTTTTTAAATATATTTTTTAAATGTTTTAATTAAATATTTACTTGATTATTAATTAATACTTTAATAAGGTTTTATAAAAAAAAAAATCATAACTTTTATGGAAGGATATAAATATTTCCTAAGAGGAAATATTTTGTAAAAAGCCTGAGAGGCTTAAAAAAATTCTTTGTAAAACGTTGAGAGAGGCAAAAGCATTGGAGACTAAAATTTTATTGTAAAAGGCCTAAGAGTCTTTAATAGTGTAAATTTATGTTATTTCCTAAGATGCAATCTTTGTAAAAGGGGAAGCATAAAAGTGAGGTTATAAAAGTAATGGGAAGCCTTCTGGAGCACCAGTTTAGCGCTTCATGATGGGGGAGGCACGCCACGGGCGCTACCCCTTGGAACCTCATTCAAGGGCAAAGTATTGTGATGGAAAACATGAAGGTGCCATGTTTCAATGGAGAATATTATGCTTATTGGAGCATAAGGATGAAGACCTTATTGATGGCCAAAGACCTCTGGACTATTGTAGAAGAATGATATGATGAACCCACTTGGAACAAGCTACAAGACAAGGGGCGAAAAGAGAAGAAATATTAGTAATATCAAAATTGCTTAGATCTTATGGATTTGAGGAGAGGTATGGAAAAGAGTGTTTTCCCTCTCATAGCCAATTGTAGATAAGCTACAATGGCATGTCACGTTTTGAAAGAAGCTTATGGGTTTCTTGCGGATACTCATAAAGCCATGTGTGATAATCATGAAGATTTTTTTAAGCAATGAGGAGCCTTGCTTCCTTGAAAAAATTCTGAATTAGATCCTTTTGAAGGATCTTTTGAAGACTCTTGTGAAGGCTCATATGATGAGAAGAGAGAAAAATATGAGGAATCCCTTCATGGCGAAGAGGATGAGAAGGTTAAGGAGCCTTTTATAGCTCTCATTGGAGAGAGTTATTGTGAGACACCCATAGTTGCATCTATATCTTGTAAAGGCATGGAAAATTGTAATAGTCAATTATTTCTTTTACGAGGAGAAAAAGATGAAAAGAAAAATTCTACTAATGAATTTTTTGCAGAAATGGCATGCTTGGAAAGCATTCAAATTGATAGTGAAGAGGATGGATGTCTCAATAGAGAGACAATTACTCAAGGACATTGTAGTTAAGACCACTCAAAAGTGGAAGAAGACTTTAAAGATGAAGGAAGAGAAACACTCACATTGGAATGTTCCTTGCTTGAAGACCATCAAAGTGAAATGTATGATGAATAATATCTCATGGAGGAGATAAATGAAGAGTGTATTTTGAAGAATGCACCTACAATTCTCATGGAGGAGAATAAAGAATTTTTGTGGGATGATGATGGAGAATCAATGTTCATGGAAGACCATTCGCTCCCTTATCTTGAAGACCATTCACTTGGAATAGATGAGTGCTCTCTTGAAAGACCAAATGAATATGTAAATATGGAAGATCACTCATATGGATTGAATGTTGATTGTAATGTTCAAGTTATGTGGGATTTTGATTAACAAGAATTTGTAATTGAAGAGGAGATGAAAGTCATAGGATTCGTGCTCAATGGAGGATATCACTCATCAGGGGTGACAAATATAAAGGCTTCTTGTTCATAATACCAATAAGTAAAGCACGAAAAAGAATAAGAGATTGATAGTTTTCATGTTATGATGACTATGAGAACATCAATGCTTGAAACCAGGAATTGTCTTGTACAGACAATTACAAAGCAAGAGGAAGATTACTCATTTGGTGTAATAGAAAAAGATATTAATGGGTTCCATGTTATGGAAACATCAATGGAAGAAGAAATGAAGGGCATAAGTTTCATGCTCCATAATGAATATTATCTCAAGGCTGAGATAATAAAAGGAAAAACACATTATGAGAAAGACTATCTCAAGGAGGAGATAGAAAATTATGAGATAGTCATTAATGGACTACATGATGTATTTGAGGTATCATCAAAGGAGATTGAGAATTGTATTGAAGAGGCAATTTTGGATGACAATCACTCACTTGGAGTGACTACATTGTAGGAAAAGATTTTTCTTGAAAAGGCAACAATGTATGATTGCTTGGATGAACGGTGTTTCAACACACCAGCATGGATTTAACAAAGGAGGAGAAATCTTAGTGAAGAGTTGATGGTTGATATTGAAGCACCATACAATGAAGGAGAACTGATACAAAATAGCTTTATGGGAAAAACCAAATCTACTCACACTAAAGGTAATGTTTTTATGATTAATGATTTATTTTTTGTGAGCAGGAATGAAAAGAAAGGTGATTGTCTCATTGAGATAACTTTGATGAAATGTCTTCTTGGAGAGAATACAATAATGGAGATCTTGGGTCACATGGATCCAAATGAAATGTTAAAAATTCCTTGGAAGAAGGAATATTGTAAAGTCATTGTGTTGAGTGGAACTTTGTGTGAGGAGCAACATTTTTTTGCATATGTAATTAGCTATTGCATAGCTATATTTTTTTTGAAGATCTATGTAGAGGTATGTGAAATTGTAATATGGAAAAACCATCTACATAAGATGATGCGTTGTACATACTTGAGAGGAGTATTAGGAGCTAAAATATGGTTTGAATACCATATAATGAATGATAAAATAAATGTGTTGGATTGGTTAATGAGAACCAATACTTGTGGCATTCTGGGAATGCCAACATTTGAAGGAGTTATTTATGAAGGGGGAGTAGCTCATCAAAACGAGTCACTCGGTTACTTGCAAGAAGGAGAAATAATAAATATGGAGGAGACCACACACAAAAAATGGAAGGAGTGCCCAAGAAATTTTTTTACAATTTTTGATTTCTTGTTACAAAACTGGAGGAGATGAAAAAGATTGAGTTTCTTCTAATGTTGTGATGTTGATGAAAATTTTTGTAAAATTCACATCAAAATCAAGGGGGATAATGTTGGAATTTAATCTACCTTGGTTGGTCAGAAAGGAGTTTTTTAACCACTTTTATCCACATAAGTTGAATGGCAGAGTTTATCGGCAAGTAGTTAGCAAGGCAGTTTTAGAATTTCAATTAAAATTGTTGTCTTCCACTTAATATTCTCCAACTATAGTTTGGGGACTATATATGCATTGTAATTCAATTATATTTCTTAATGAGAATATGATATTGACACCATATACCAAAACCATGGTTTAAAACCATGTGCCAAAAAATAGTCATTTAGCAAAAGGCTGCACACATAAGATCCTAGACTAAGGAAGAGAGGAAACAAATATTTAAGGGTTTCAAGTGCCCAAAAAAAATATTCAAACGAAATCACTAGTGACCAATCAGAAAATGGTGTCAAACAATATGTTTAACAATCTCCCCATTGATGACCTTTTAGATGATGATGAGGATACAATGGAGATAGAATTCATAGAGACACAATTCCATGATGGGAGGAAGTAATTTGTGCTAAAAGAGGTAAATAGTACCCATGACACTAACCTAGACATGTAGATCAATAAACGACAAGTAAACCAACCAACAACAAACTACCAATGAAAAAACAAAGAGGGAAATAAAAATAACAGTAACAACATGTTAAAGGTAGGAACCACAAAACCCTTAGATCCTAGGGAAGATCTCAATGGATCTACCAACAATACCTTAGTATTATACACACACACCTAGGTTAGATGTTATTCTATAATTAGGAGGGGTAATCGAGAAGGCAAGTAAAAAGAAGAAAGTAGACACTAACCAAAAGGTAGGACACAAAACTAATCATAACCATGTGGTAAAAGAAGGAAAAATATTAATATCAAATGGTAAGGTCAATTCCCTTACATATTTATCCCACAATATCGATAAATATCATTTCTTGGAATATTAGAAGACTCAAGGGTAGTCCCCCAAAATATAATGATATTAGAAGAATGATACAAAAAAATCACCCATAATTTGTCTTCCTTCAAGAGATGAAGGTGTTAGTCGAAGAGATAGAGACAATTGCAAATAAAGTATGACAATTGCATGCCTTTGGGACCTTAAATAGGTATTTACAGTGAGGGGTGGGGAGCTAGGATCTCTTGGTGATAGCAAATCAAAGTAAGCAATCAAACCAAATTAATCTCTACATGAATTTGTATGCACCTACTAGCCTAGAGGAGAAATAGAGATAATGTAATAACATAAACTACATTATTACCCAATTCTCTCAAGCATAGGACTTTATAGGAGGAGATATCAATACCATTCTATCCTTAGAAGAGAATTTGAGGGAAAATGGTAGCTTATATGGGAGCACATACCTCATGAAGGAATACATAACAAATCTTCATATTGTGGATGTTAAGCCAAATAATAGTTTTATGACCTGGTCTAATAGGAGGTAAGGCTTTGCCTACATTTTAGAAATATTAAAAAAATTCCTACCTTTAGAAATTTTTTAATTCATGACATATTCCTAGGGTGATGATCCTAAATAATATAGGATTAGATCATTGGTCAATCATGATAGAACTATGTAAATCGAAATCCAGACACTCACCATTTAGATTTTAGCTAATGTGGTTCAAAGATAACTATTTTAGGCCTATAGTGCAACAATGATGGAAGGCAAACCTTAGAATGGATCCAAGATGTACTACTTTATGATTCCATAAATCTCTTCTAGCCCATTGATCGCACAACTACATACCCTTGTTAAGAATAGAAGTAGGAGATACTATCCACATAGGAAGGTATGAGGTTTATTGCAATAAAATATTTTGCAAGTCTATTCATAGTAGAACCTTTGGATATGGAAGCCCAATAGGAAGTGTTATAGGAGATACCTATACTAATAATAGAGGAGGACAATTTAGTTTTGACTACACCAATAACTACCAAAGAGTTACAACAAGTGGTTTTCAAAATGTAGAAAGGCAAGACTCCTAAGCCGAATGGATTCCCCATTTTATTCTATCAATAATTTTGGGATATACTGCATGAGTACCTTTTGGATTTGGTTGAAGAATCTAGGAAAGCTAAATATGTGCTAAATTAAATCAACAAAACATATAGCATTGATCCCAAAGGTACAATATGCAAAGCATATTATCAAGTTTAGAGCAACAACTTTATGTAATATATTACTCAAAATAATCACCAAGGTAATGGTAGAGAGGCTCAAACTGCTTTTGCATAAGATTATCTCACTAGACCAAGGTGTTTTTTGTGGAATGTAGAAAAATATTTTTGTCTCAAGAGGCTATCCATTCCATAGAAGCATAGAGATCCCCATCCATATTCATCAAACTAGACTTATCCAAACCATATGATAGGGTGGATTGGATTTTTCTCCTCAAAGTAGTGGGTAAATTTAGCTTCTCATAGGAATGGATATATTGGATGAAGGGGTGTATTTAATTAGTGTCATATTTAGTTATGATCAATATTTTCCCTTTACAATTTTTCACTATGTCTAGAGGTATTAAACAGATAGATCCCACTCTCCCTATTTTTACTAATCATTCTAGTTGAATACCTAGGAAGAACAATGGCCAAATGCAAGAAAAACTAAACATTATCATGAATCACTATTGCAAATGAAGCTACTCCAATTACTCACCTTTATTTTTTTGATGACTTTACTCTATTATGAAAAGCAATAGTGAAGGAAACTTCAAGAATCAAACATATAATAAGTTATTACTCAAGAGCCATGGGGTAACAGATCAATGAGGAAAATTCCAAAGTCATTTTATTCCACTACTCACCCAAACAGGAGATCATAGTTATTAATAAACTATGATACCACAAGACCTCCCTTTCCATCACCTACTTAGGCATTCCTCATTAAATATGTAGAAAAAATGAGGATTAGGCTTGGCTAGTGGATATAGTAAAAATAAAATTAGAAAAATGGACTCATCAATGGCTATCTTCAGGGGAAAATTACCCTGGTCAAAACAATCCTTCAATCTATACCTATTGATGTGTATTTTTTGTCTAGTACCTATAGTATTATGCTTCTTTTATCCAATTTTATCAATGTAGTTGCTCCATGAAAGGTCTACACTCTAAAAATTAACCCACCAAATCCCAAATAGGTAAAAAATTGATATCCAATGAACTCTACAAATGATATCACTTTCTTGGTCTCAATTAAAGGATTCTTTGGGATGGGGTACCATGAATCAAGGGGATTATACAGTAGTAAGTGGAAATACAGTTCTATTCCAAAGTACTCCTAACCCACTATGAGATATTTTCAAATAAATATGGTCATAGAAGTTATGGCTTAAGTCGAGATTCTTCATTTGGCTTCTTCTACATGAAGGGGTACTAACAGGTAGACAACTTATGAAAAGAGGATACCATGATATTTTTAGGGGTGTGATGTGTCAGGAGAACCTCAAAACACTCTACAAATTATTTATTGATTATATTATAGCCTCAAAGCTATCAAATATGATGACTATCTTACTTGGTATCAACTAGTATAGCTTTACCACTCTAGAGCATATGTGGAGGGAATGAACTACACAAGATGGAGTAGACCACTATGTTAGGTAGATAGTATGGGAATGAACTTCTCTCCTAATTTTGAACATATAGAAAAAATTAACAACCACATCTTCAAACAAGAGTATATGGACATCTACTATACTTGGAAAAATATCACAAATAACATGGCAGAGACAGTCTAGCATACACTGAAGTATCCCCAGGAACCCCACAAACAGTTGGAACAAATCATGAATAAAAAAAAATTATTCCTAAGGATGATAATAAAAAAATATTAATAATAAGGCACTCAAAATTATTCATAAATGGAAAGTGGCGGCCTCCCCTAGAGGATTGAAGAAAAGTTAACATGGATGGAGCATCATGAGGGAATCCAAGAAAAGCTAGTTTAGGAGGCATATGAAGATAGTTGAATGAGATCCTATTTTTCATATTTGAAAAGAATATTGGTATTCTTTTAAAGAACCTAGAAAAGGGTTGTGATATCCTTAGAGGGATCCAAGAGGTAGTTAAGGTAGATTAGAATAAGGTCTAAATAGAATCCAACTCACATGTCATGATCAACCATTTGAAGAATCCAAGGAAGAATAGAAAGCTTCATTGGAGACTAAGGAGAATTATAGAGAATATTTAGATGGTACAAAAAATGTTTCTATATATGGAATACAATCACATCCCTAGATAATAGAATAGAGTTGTAGATGTGATGGCCAGCTAGGCTCTAGATAAAGGCAATCTCACTTGTTAGAACTATCCCACCAGATGGTGGTCAACACGGACTAGGGAAGATCTTATTTCCACCCTATGTCTTTATGGTAGCAAAATTAGATGTATTTAGTTATATAATTCATTGTATAAGGTTGTTCCTATTACATATGGGTTACTATAGAAAAATCATTGATAAATAATGTAGCACTACATCATCTACTAAATCCTAGATTAAAAGCTTGTGTATGTGGAAATATATTCTAAGTCTCTTTTATTTTATTTTCATAATAAAAATTCCTTTTTACCAAAAAAATGGTATAAACCATGTGCCAAAACCATGTACCAAAACCATGTGCCAAAACCATGTGCCAAAACCATGGTCTAAACCATGTGCTAAAACCACTTTTCTAGTTCACTGGTTTTTTTCCTTTATGCACGATATTAATACATAATACATGAGACAATTAATATTCACAAGGTGTATGACATCTAATCCCAATATTCTCCCACTTGTCATATACCTTGCAAGAGCAAATGAGAAAATCACTAACAAAAGAGTGAACTAATTGGTAAGGGAAAAAATGCCCATAGCCTTACAACACCATCTAAACTTCTTAGTGCTCATAGGCTTCGTCAAACCATTAGCAATATTTATACAAGTTTCAACCTTCTCAAGCATAAGCTTCCCATCCTCCACCATGTCATGAACAAAATGATATTCTATATTAATTTTATTTTTTCACACATGCAATGTAGGGTTCTTTTCCAAGGTGATAACACTCTAATTATCATAGTTAATTTCCATTGGTCCTTGACTCAACCCAACATCCGAACATAATTTTTAAAGCTAGACTACCTCCTTATTGGCATGAGTATCTACCATATACTTTATATCTATAGTGGATAAAGCAACTAAAACCTATTACTTGTTCATCTAACTAATTACACCATTAAATATGCTAAACATATCAACTACTAGACCTCCTACTATCAATATCTTATGTATTATTTGAGTCTATAAGTCCTTCTATGAATAGTTATATGCTTTGGAACTTCTCAGCAATGTCTTCCCACCTAATGTTATTAATGCATGTAATTTGAATTTATTGTAAATTTATTTATAAATACATGAATGTTAGCCATTAGAAATTTTATATATGCATGCTCATCATCTTTAAATACAAGTATATTACTGTTTAGTCTCCAATTTGGGTCTTCACATCTTTATTTTGAATTTAAATGTTTATTTCTGCTATGGCTATCTAAATTTTCTCATTTAATTCTACTATCTAGATTTCATGAGTTATACTTAGTGGTTCTAGAATTTACATTTATATTGGGTTGGGTTTTATTTTTTCTAAATCTAATCGGGTGTCAGTGCTCTAATTCTACATCTTGGATTTCATACACCCATCCATTAGCTCTAGAATTCACTTTAGTTCATTGTATTGAGTGGTAATTGAGGGCATTATTAGCTAATTTGTTAGGTAGCATTCTTGTGTTTTTCTTCATGATATCTAGGATGCATATGTATTTATGTGACTATAACCCATCCTTGTGAGTTCTAGCTACGAAATACTTTTATTTTATTTTCCTCTTCCCTTTTCCTCTCTCCTTTGTGGTGTAGGTAGATAGGACTTTAGGAACCGACCTTCTCTAAATATAGACTGACCTACCTCTTCTGAGCTAGGCAACCATTCAATGTTGGTCAAGGATCACCCATGTTGATTTTTACTCCAACATTATCCCTTTGAGAAAAACCACTTCCTTAGAGTTTGTCATCATAAATACAATAATTCAATTATTAGAAGGTTTGCGAAACTAAATATAACTTGTTTAGAACTCATTTTTCTCCACCTCCTCTAAGTAATATGCCATTTGAAGTGGTGCTACATGATAGTGATAGATAAATACTCCAAAATACAAACTAGGGTTTTTAGAAAATCTTAAAAGAATAATGTTGGTGTAAAAAACTTACTCTCTAGTCACTCTTTTGGAAAAATACTCTTTCTAATTGTGATTAGAGATCATGGACCAAGATTTTTTATTGAGTGATGATGATGGATCCTCTCCCGAGCTGACACATAGAAGACGCAAGCATTTTATTTGTAATGAAAAATTTTAGTTCTTGCAACTTTCAATGCATAGAGAACCTGGATCAACAAGATGGTCAAATAATGGATTCCACCTTCAATAAGGGCACAAATTTATAACCTTTTTGTATTTGGAAGCACATAGAGTAGAAATTGATCCATGAATCAGAGGCTTGATCAATCAGAAGGTGTATCCTAAAGAAATATTAGTAGGATAGTCACTCCTCTATGAGATTTGTTAAAAAAATTCTAGTACATCGAAGGAGCATGTGACAAGGATCCCATAGTAAGTAGATCCCAAAGAATGGTGAAACTGGAGCTTGTTACCATGTGAACTAGTACTCGATAAAATCTCCCACATGGTAATATTTATTTTTACATTGATCATTGATGTCATAGGTATTGGTATGTGTGATGGATCACCAAGTTGTGGATACAGTACAACTTGGAAGGTTTTAAGGTAGTGTCAAAGAGAGCTTCAAATTCAAAGTAATCTAGGATAATTCTAGGATGGATCATTGGTTGCAACATGCCAATCCCATCATAGTTTTGTGTAAAGAAGATGACAACTAAATAAATTCGCAAGAAGCACATGGCCATATGATAAAAAATATCATTGTGTACCAAGGTGACTTCCAGAAAGCGCATCGCTCAAGACCTCAGAGTTTAATGTCATTTCATGCAATCCCTAGGAGAGACATCTACTGCATCTACTAGAATAAGCATGACAACACATTTGAATCACTCATGTCAAACCAAATATTTTGAGAGTGGTGCCAACTCCTCGATAAAATGGAAAATCTCTATAAATAACACCCTTAAGGTGAAAATAACATATGTTTGGTGAGAATGATGGTGCAAGTAAAGATTTTGTAGAGTAGTGGTAATGAGCAAATAAAGTCTCTGCTTGATTACGTTAGGAAGAAGTGTTGCATCAATACTAAGAAATGTTATTGGCATTCTATTTATTCTTCAATAGGCCTTGGTCCTTGGTGGGGTATGTTTATGGGAGTGTGATATGTGAGGGTGTCCCAGGGATCGCCTTCCCTTTTGTTTTTGTTATTTATCTGCATCCATTGCTTTCTTCTATTTCCTTGATTCCTTTTTATCACTAACCTCTTTAGTTAGTGGTCATTGTATTCCTACATTTACTATTTCTTATGTATTTCTTCTTGCCCTCATGTTCGCATGTTCCCTTTTCTTTGTCTCGTTTGTTGTATCCACTTTTGGTCCCTTCTCTTGTCTTCCTCTCCACACCATTTTTTTATTTTTTCCATTCACATTTGGTCGTCTTCCTCCTTTTTCTTGTAGCCTTTATGGGTTGCATTCATTTGTGCTCTCTCTATCCCCTTATTCTTCCTTATTTGTAAGTGTTTCAAGGTGTAAATTTCTAGATTCAACCTTTTCGCAAGGTAAAAACCCCTATGATTTTCCAAGAGTGTGGGTGAAATTTTGCACCCCTTCACCCACTCTTCTTCATTGTTGATAAAATATGATGCTTTTTTAGAGTTGGAAAATTTTTGAAGCATTGATGGATGGGAAAAATATGAAGGTTGGTGGGCAACAACAATATGACAAGCGGGCAGAAGATCCAAAGTGGCCAAGCAAAGAAATAATCCTAAAATCCCATTGTAGAAGTCAATTTTGTATCCTAAAGGATAGACAGAGAATTGGACAAGTAGAGAATAAGTTGGGCAGACACCTGGAGCTACAATAGGGTGAAACCATCAACAAATCCCCACTCATTGGCTAGGAAAAACTTTCACCAGTCGCATGGGTGTAACTATCATAGAACCCCGCATGTTAGAAGAGTTGAAATTTGGGGTGGAACTTAGGAGGGTGGAACATTAGAAATTTTGTAGGATAAACTTATCCCAAAAACCCACCCAGCCATAAATAATATTTGAAATGAAGTTCTAATCATCCCCAGTATGTTAGGATTACTGCCCATCAAAGGAACATAAGGATTACCCCTCAAGGAGCATTTAAAATCATAGCTACTAATGAATTAAGGAACAATGGATGTAAATGTGGCAATTAAAATTACACAATCCTAGAGGTGACCTACCATATAAATGAAGGGGTAAAGTAGATGAATATTAATGGCTCGATAGGGATTTCAGAGTGATTAAGGTATTAGATTGATGTAGAATCATATAACCCCTTCCGAACAACCACCATTATCCTAAGGAGTAGAGCACTATCTAAGCACCAGTCTGCCTCAAAAATATCTTCTCATCTAATGCCATTAATGCATGTAATTTGAATTTATTGTAAACTTGTTTATAAATACTGGAATGTTAGCCATTCCATAGGGTGGCTCTTTAGCAACTATAATTAGTATATATACATTTTCATCATCTATAAATATATGTATACTACAATTTTGTATCCAAGTTGGTTCTTCATGTATTTATGTTGAATTTAAATTCTTATTTCTAATATGGCTATCTGAGAATTCTCATTTAATTAATCTATATGGGTTTCATGAGTTATATTTAGTGGTTATAGAATTCACATTTATATTGGGTTGGGGTTTATTTATGTTAAATCTAGTCGGGTGGGAGCACTCTAATTCTGCATCCTAGATTTCATGCACCCATCCATCAGTTATAGAATTTTTTTTCATCCCATTGCACTAAGTGGTAAGTTAGGGCATGATTGGCTGATTTTTTAGGTAGTATGCTTGTGTTGTTCTTCATGATGTTTAGGATACATATGTCTTGATGTGGCTATAACCCATCCTTGTGAGTTGTGGCTATGGCCTCATTTTATTTTCTTTCCATATTTTCCCCCTCTCCTTTGCAGTGTAGGTAGCTAGTACTTGAGGAACCAGTCTTCTTTGAATATCCATTGCCTTACCTCTTCCAAACCAGGTGATCATTCAATGTTGGTAGAGGATTATCGTTGCTGATTTTTGGTCCAACACTACCCCTTTGAGAAACACCACTTCCTTAGATTTTATCATCATAAATACAGTAATTCAATTATTAGAAGGATTGGGAAACTAAATGAATTTTTTTAGAACTTATTTTGCTCCACATATTGTAAGTAATATGTCATTTGAAGTGGTGCTACACGATAGTGATAGATAAAGACTCCAAAATACAAACTAGAGTTTTATAAAATCTTAATAAGAATAATTTTGGTGCAAAAAAATTACTCTCTGGTCACTCTTTTGGAAAAATACTCTTTGTAATTGTGAATACAAGATATCATGGACCAAGCTTTTTTATTGAGTGATGACGATTCACAACTACATTGATATAGTGTTTGATTGTGTAAAATACTTAGAAACAAATGAAACCTACTATACTATTTGGTAAAGAAAAAAAGCATACCACTCATATATAAAAAAATAACACCAATATAGCAAGGTGCCTTCAAAATTATCAATCTCTCGATAGATAATAAAGAATGATCTCTTATCCCATAAATAAATGGTTGGGATCAATATTTTTGGTTATTAAAATTAACCATTGGGTAGTAATATGATAATATAAAATATCACCTTACAAGGTTGACATAGGCCAATAGAATGACTACAATGTTCATGATACAAAGTCAGGCATGGCCTCAAGTAAAGATTAATGCTATCTCAAAAAGAGCTTTGACTCATGTGCACATGGATATTAACGTCTATACCACATGGAGAGAGAGTTATTTATTCCCTTAAAAAGTGATAATACATTAAGAGAAATGATAAAAATTAGTTGTTTAATTTACATAATAAACAAGAAGGAAACATGTAAATTTAAAGATATAGTGTTGAATGTTTAATAGGTATTTTTCTAATCCATATAAACCCTATTGAGGAATATCCTATAAGATGTATTGAATGACATAGTGAATAACCTCAATATGGAGGAAGTGCAATCTATTTGGGTGCTTAAAGATTGTTTCACCTAAAAATTCTTAATTATGGAAGTATATGATGTTGTTTTCGGTTATCATATAGATGAAAGAGCGCAAATTAGTAAGGAGGACCTTGAAAGATCCAAGCAAAGAGAAAAAATAGCAATAAATAAATAACTAGTGAAAAAAGGAAAAATACATAAGAGCAAGACAAAAAGAGTTGATATATTTTGCAAAGCATAGACCAAGACAATTTTGAAAAAATCTACAACAAAGAAAAAGGCATGCAAAAAAAATATCACAAGTGAACAATGGTTGTAGTATTGTAAGAAATTGTATGAGAGAAACTATGAAAAAGATACTTTTTGGGGGCTTGAAATGATCCTTGCACCTTGGGCACCATGACCCCCCATGGTTGTAGATACTCTTTGTCTCCTTTGAGTGGGTGCATTGAGTACCCTATGCTTCATGTAGGGTGATAACCTTAGGAATTATATGGAGCATGGAACATGGCTCCTTCGAATGACCTTCTAGGTTTTTCACCAAGGTAGACTGTTTGTTCTAATGTGATCTTCAATGTTCATTTTTCCTTTCTACTCTAGCCTAATTTAAAGGGTTTATCTCCAATGAAAAGAGAAAATAAGGGAAAGCAATAAAACCTAGGTAGCCTATCTAGCATGTCTATGCATGGTAATGTGCCAAAGTTCTAATAGAATATCTATGTTGCAATGGATTGAAGTGAACACATGTATAGAAACTAATAACATGTAAGAAACACAAGTCCCACAAATATGTGTAAAATCAAAACACCCACATCAAAATTAGGATAGGGGTTTCATAAGTAGCAACAATTTCTTATTAATGTAAACTTTGAGTAACATACATGCGAAAGAAAGAGGTTTAAAAAACTAATCGATTGATATTGCAAGTCTTGATCCAGGTCAAAACACAAGATAGAATGAATGAAAAAACCCTTATAAGATTGTATGGCTTAAGAAGAATAAACATGTTGTATTTTCCTTAAATGGAGGTCTCATGATGCTACCTTAATGTTGTATTTTCCTTGCAAAGAGGATCATACATATGGGGAACTATACACATCTATGCAATATGCGAGGTCCATGGTTGTGGCCCTGGTTGGGGGGCATGATATCCAGTAACTATCAATGCAGGGGTTTGGGGATAAGATCTCCTAAAGTAAAAATAGACCTCCAATATTATTGGAGCATGGTTGGAGGTAGTCTAGCTAGAATCCAATTATTACTCTTCATGCTTTCCATGTCTCAAATAAATTATTTAAAGCAATTGTCATAGGTTGGATATGATTAGGTTCTTAATTTGGTCATGCATCCCTAGGTTAAACCTTATTTCTAGTTTTTGTTGCATATCGTGTCTTAGAATCTTATAAAAATTTTAGTCTTGCTATCTGGAAGATGATTCATCCTTGATATTTTGATAATTGTGGCTTTGCATTTATCTTTGCTTATGTTCTCCTTTAGGGGTTTGGTTCATCCAATTTTGACTAGGATTTCACTCTAACCTTAGATGGCTTGATCTTCCACCAAAATTAGTCTTCAAAAACTAGAAATATGGCCTTTACTCCACTCAAGTGTAGTTAGAATTCACTACAATAACCCTCTTGTCATTGACAAAACTAAGGAAACTTTTTCTCTCAAACATGTGAAGGAGGACAATAAGAAAATAGCAATAGCTAAATCTTAGGATATAAACAGTTTGTAAGGTAAACATCTCAAGTGTGTGGTTGACACCTTTGCACCACACATCCAAAATATTTGTAATGATATAAGCAAACTAGTCATACCATTTCATAAAATGGAAAAACCAGTTATCCTTAAAATCATTGCACCATCATGGTTGATCCTCTCTTTGCAAAATCATTTGGCAGCATAATAGAAATAAAAATAGTCAGTGGATAAAAAAATCAAGAGGGCAATAGAGTAACTAGGGTTTAGACCAAAGTACTCAATAATAGATCATTGCATACTGTAAGGCACCTAATACAGAGGATATGGAATGAAAAATAAGTTGACTATTATTTTGTGGACTTTAAAAAGGCTTTTGACATAGTGCCTAGAGCAAAATTATAAAAAAAATAGAGGAAATTAAAGTACCAAAAACTATAGAGCAGTTTTACATATACAGTATGAGCAGGTGGTGGCAAACACAAGAAATCCATAAATACTATTAGAGTGTTTTGGAAGTGATATTACGATGAAACAGGTTTGTCCATTATCATCTACTTGGCCTTTACATTGACAAATTGGAGGAATGTATAGAAAGTATGGGAGGAGAGGGAATATAATTGGATAATTATGTAATGAAACTTCTTCTCTATGCCAATGACCTCATCTTGATTGGCAAGACACTTAAAAGTTTAAAAGAACATCTAAATGCTTTAGATCATTTTTATAAAGAATTTGGGATACAGGTAAACACTAGTAAGATAAAAATTAAGTTCTTCTCTATTGAAGAGAGCAAAAACATCCATATATTTTATTTGAAGGAAATTGTTTAGAAGTAGTAACAATATACAAATACCTTGGATTATATTTTCAAATAAAACTCAATTGGGAAATATATGGGATGAAATAAATACAAGTAATATGGAGGGCACTCTAGCCAAAGCTAAATATGGGTAGAAAAGTAAAGATGTGGGATTGAAAAACCATTAGGTTTCTTTTGGGTTATTAGTTATCATAGTGGTTGTATATGGTTGTAAGGTGTGGGATACTAATACATAAAATTTTAAATGGCAACAATAGAAATAATTCAAAAGCAACTAATTACAAATAATTTCTAAATCAAAGCATCGGTCCTTTATGGAATTTTACTTTTTGAAATAGGGACATTTCCACTAGAAATAGAAGCTATGATAAGGTTATTGGGATGCCTAAAAAAATATAAATATATAATAATATGTTGTCAAAATAGGTATTGAAAGAAACACGAGATAGAAGAAAATACATATGGATGAAACAAAACAACAAATGGATGGACAAATGGAGCATTCAACTTCATGAGGTCCCAAACTCCAAAAAATAAATTAAACAATATATGAAGAAAAAAGTGAGACATGTCCTATGGATTAAAAATGTAGGAAAGAAAAAACAATTATACATCAATGAATTTAATCCAAATTGTGAACAAAACCCAAAACATTACATAGATCCAAAGATAAAATGGAAGGAAAATTCTTATAGAGTAACAAAGATCTAATTCACATAATATCAAATACAAAACTAAGATATGAACAATTCCTTAGGAGGTGTGGTTAAAAACAAATATGTGTCTTTGCACAACAAGAGTAGTGGAGACCAATTTTTTTTTATGATGGAATGTAAATCCTACAAGGACAACATTAAGATTGCATATAAGGACACCCTAAAAGGTAAACTCATTGATGACACTTTTAAAAAAAATAAAAATACATATCTTGTGCTTAGTTTTTATTGTAAATGTTGTTATCTTAAACTAATATAAATCTCTGGAAGATTTGAAATCAGCCCTTACTCAGATGGCCAATAATAAAACACCTGGTATTGATGGATTTCCTTGTGAATTGTACAAAGAATTTTGGGACATGGTTGGCAATGATTTACTTCATGTTTATCAGGAAGCTATCTCTTCAGGCTCCTTGGGACCCTTGATAAATAAGGGTAATATAAAATTTATTCCGAAGTCGGGTGACTCTAAAATCATCACCAATTGATGCCCCATTACCTTGTTAAATGTCAGTTACAATATTATTGCTAAGGCATTAGCTCTTAAATTAAGGCCTCTTCTTCCACTCATCATACAGCCTGAACAAACTGGATTTGTACAGGGTAGATATATTCTTGATAATGTTATTGTTGTTTGGGAAGGCATGGAATGGTCTAGAACCTCTAATCAAGATGTTGTTTTTCTTAAGTTGGATTTTTCCAAAGCATATGATAGGATTGAATGGTATTTTTCCTTTGCTATGTTACAAGCATTGGGGTTTGGCCCTTTTTTATTCATTTTGTTTGGATGTTATTTAGACATGCCTCTGGAGTCCTTACTATGAATGGTATTCACTCTGGACCTAGCATTCTTGCTAACTTTGTCAAATAGGGGTGCCCCTTGGCTCCTTCTTTGTTTATTCTTGCTATAGCGACCTTTAGTTATCTTTTGGCACACAAGTCTTATCAAGGCCTTAGTAAGGGCATTTATCTTCCTGGATCTTCCAACCAGATTTTAAATGACCATTTTGGAGATGATTCTTTTCTTACTTTACAAGAAGATGAATATTTTGTGGCTCATGCTCTTTAGTGTCTGGATACTTTTTTTCTTGCTTCTGGATCTTCTATCCAATGGCACAAATCTTCTTGTTACAGGCAATATCCTAAGCCCATACCTTATTGGTTGGCTCGCTATCCCTGGAAATAGATCCAAAATGAGGAAATATTCAAATTTTTAGGAATCCCTTTTGCTTTTCAGGGCTCACTTGCCCAACTTTGATCCTATGTTGTTAAGAAAGTTGAGCAAAAATTGTCATATTGGTCCACTAAGAAACACTCTCTAGTAGGGAAATTTCAAATCTATTCTAAAGTTTTAGCTTCTACACATATTTATTACTCCTCTTGTTGGGTCCCTTCCAAATCATGTTATGAAACTTTGGATAAGCTCTTAAGGTACTTTCTCTGGTCGTCAAATGTGAATAAGAGAGGTTTTCATTGAGTAGCCTGGGACAATTATCTTTCTCGCTCAATTGGAGGTATGGGACTCTTTAATTGCCATAATCAAGGTCTTTCACTTGGTGCCAAATGGATTGTTCGAGCTTTGGAAGGAGCAGAAGACTGAAAAAATCTTATTCATCATTTTATTTCACAAGGCTTACCTTTTGCTAGGAAATGTTGGAAAGGATTATCCTTGTAGACTATTTTGACTACTCCAATCCCCTTTAAGATTGGTGGTTATTTTATTATCAAAAGTATTTGGAAGACTTGGGAATCTCTTAAACCATGGCTTCAGTGGAAAGGAAAAGGTAAGTCAGTGGGGGCTTCTCTTGGTTATCTTAGCCCTTGGTGGTCCCTTGTTACTCAATCTGAAGGTAGGATGCTAGATCAAGTTCAATGGGTTCGTGCCCTTTGCTTTTACAGGAAAGGCATTGCTTCCCTTCATGATTTTTTTGATCATCATACCAGGAGTTGGCTAACATGGGATCATTTTAAGTGGAGGTTTGGGCTTAAGGAGGATGACAAAGCCACTTATGATATTGTGATTGATCGGATCCCTTTTTCAATTTATCTCAACCTTCACAAACACTTTCAGAAGCTATGGTGGGTTGATTGGTTCTGGACTCATCATAGACACTTGGCTAAGTATCGACCATGCTTGGGCTATGCTTGGCTATCCCCCAATGTTCCAATGATTGAAATTCTTAATCACCGATGGGGTCTTCTTTCTGCTCAATCTCGGTGGAGTCTACGTTTCTCAATTCTTTGATCCTATCTTGAACCTAAACAAAGTTTCTTTGTCTAGATCCTAATTCATCAAGGGTTACCTATTAGGCCTTGTCTTGTTCATCTAGGGGTTCCTAGTCCTACGTGTGCTTTTTATAACAATATTTATCGCTTTATTCATGTTTTTGGGGACATTCTAAAATCTCGAGCGGCATGGGAATGGATTCTCTCCTTTTTTAACCCCTTCCTCAAATTGTAATGTTCAAGGGAGAATGCTATTTTAGGGGATACTTTGATCTTTTTAGAGCAATTACAAGATATTTGGCACATCTTTCACCTCAGCATTTTGTATCATCTATGAAATACCATCAACAATATTGTTTTTTGCTGGCAAGAGTCTTCTATTTCTTTCTCGCTAGATGATAAATATGAGATTTTTTATGACTGTTGGTTGCAGATAATTGTGCAAGTTGAAAAAGTAAATTTTGAGGTGCAACATCTACGTACTTATTAGATCACTGGGGAAATGCACCATGTTCAGTTAGTCGCCTGCCTCTGGATGTTGGTGCTCACTCACGGTCCCGGTCGAGGGGTCGCTTGTCTCATACACAACATTTCTTATGATGTCGTTCTTCGCCTCCCTCTCCTTAGAGGCACTAGTCTCAGCCTCTGTCAAATCCTAATCGGCACTGTGTTGGAAATCCTTCTTCCTCTCATGCTCAGAGTGGGTGGGATGCTCGCCCTTCTTCTCCTAAACAAGTTGTTGTTTGGGGAGATGTGTCTGCGTCTTCTCTTGGGCAGGTGCATAATCATGCCATACGCAGTGGTGATAATGTTAATGATGGTTGGGGTGCTTCTTTTAATGAACATGGTGTATGGGAGCATATGCAGTTAGTGGATATTTTTGACCCCCTCAATGATTATTCTGTGTTGATGTCATTAGATTGATAATTTTTGTTTCTCTAGACTATTACTGATTTTTTTCTAACCAGGGTTTAGTGTGACTGTTATCATGTTTTTTGGCTAAGTTTTTTTGCATAGTGGTTTTACCACAGGGTGTGACTAATTCCACCCACCTTTTTTTTTGTATAAAAAGCTTTTCACATAATATAAAGGCCTTTTCATTCAAAAAAATAATATAAATTTACTTTTTCATGAAAAAAAAATTAAAAAATTAAAAATAAAAATATAGGAAAAAAGTTTCTATGAAAATCAATAATAAAAGAAACACAAAAGATGATAAGAAAATATTAAATTTGTTTGACTTTATTCAATAATTTTTTTAAGAAGATGTTGAACTTTAAAACTTTGAATAAAAAATATTAAGTTTAAATTGAAAATAAAATTAAGTTTGAATTAAAAAGTAAAGGTACACATCATGCATCATAGTCAATTTTATATTAAAACTCTTGACTTGGTCTTGTAAACATAATTAAAATCCTTTCATTGGATTGGTATATGCATCACTTTCTCTTGTCTAGATCCATGTGCCCACAGAATCCATTCAAATCCTTTTATCCAATTGGTTTGGATATGCATCAGTTTGCTCCGGTCTAGATCCGTGTGCTCAAAAATCCCACGTTATCCCTTCCGCCAAGAATCGGTCACAAGCCTTTTACTAATATAAATGGACCAAAAATTCCTTGTCCTAGATCCCCAATAGCCCTGTCTCTCATTTCTTGTTCTAGATCCCCAAATGTATTCCACAATATCACTAGAAAATTACAGACAGCTCGCTGCAGCTGCAAATCATCAACAACAGACAGGGGTTCTCTTCCCACCCCCGGCCGGCCCTCACTCTGCATATCTCCTACTCCAACAAGACGAAGACGAAACGAACGTCGACGACGATGGCGCCTCCTGCTTTTCGGGATGCTGCGAAAACCATCGCGTGCCAGAGTTGCCTTTCCCTCAAGACAAATGCTTATCAATCCTTTCCACTAGAACCCGCGGCACAGGGAAACAGAGACATTCCCACACACACCGCCATAGAGTGTATTTTATTCCCGTTCTGGGCCAACCCATTTCCTCCAACCGCTATTATGTGGTGCAAGCCGAGGGCAAGCACAAAGGGTAGGGGTTTTGTCTATTTCTCCAAGTTTTCTCAACTGCAATATATTATGGATAAGTAACTAATTGGCATTCTGATTAACTTGATGGCACTCACAGACTGGTGACAACCTGCTCCACTGAACAAGACATGGTGACGTTTTGCTCCTGTAGATGTATTGACGACGTCCGTCTGCAACCAACCAACCCATATCAACAAGTTCAAATAATTCGGAGGAATTCTCGCTTCACTGCAACGTGCGTCGATTCCGATGGCTTCCCCCCGCTGTTTCTGCGTCGGCACAATTGGAGAGTGAAAGCCCATGACCTGCGTGGTAACCATGGCAGACTTTGCGCATGTTAAAGGGGAAGATGCTTCCCTAAGGGCGCTGTTGCCCCCCTTTGATTTCACTTTATCGCAGAAAACATCATCTGTTGTTATTGTAGGTGAGTGGTACTGCCCCTTCATCTTTATCAAGGAAATGGGTACGAATTTGGAG